>JAWZYU010000025.1:25334706-30835490 GCA_038380435.1 Ryuthela nishihirai
ACAAAGGGAGTTGCATCCCAATCCGTCGTAGCCAATCTCTGGTTGCGATTCAACGATGATTTCACAAAGGGAGTTGCATCCCAATCCGCGTAGCCAATCTCTGGTTGGATTCAACCGATGATTCACAAAGGAGTTGCATCCCAATCCGCGTAGCCAATCTCTGGTTGCGATTCAACGATGATTTCACAAAGGGAGTTGCATCCCAATCCGCGTAGCCAATCTCTGGTTGCGATTCAACCATGATTTCACAAAGGGAGTTGCATCCCAATCCGCGTAGCCAATCTCTGGTTGCGATTCAACCATGATTTCACAAAGGGAGTTGCATCCCAATCCGCGTAGCCAATCTCTGGTTGCGATTCAACCATGATTTCACAAAGGGAGTTGCATCCCAATCCGCGTAGCCAATCTCTGGTTGCGATTCAACCATGATTTCACAAAGGGAGTTGCATCCCAATCCGCGTAGCCAATCTCTGGTTGCGATTCAACCATGATTTCACAAAGGGAGTTGTATCCCAATCCGCGTAGCCAATCTCTGGTTGCGATTCAACCATGATTTCACAAAGGGAGTTGCATCCCAATCCGCGTAGCCAATCTCTGGTTGCGATTCAACCATGATTTCACAAAGGGAGTTGCATCCCAATCCGCGTAGCCAATCTCTGGTTGCGATTCAACCATGATTTCACAAAGGGAGTTGCATCCCAATCCGCGTAGCCAATCTCTGGTTGCGATTCAACCATGATTTCACAAAGGGAGTTGCATCCCAATCCGCGTAGCCAATCTCTGGTTGCGATTCAACCATGATTTCACAGAGGGAGTTGCATCCCAATCCGCGTAGCCAATCTCTGGTTGCGATTCAACCATGATTTCACAAAGGGAGTTGTATCCCAATCCGCGTAGCCAATCTCTGGTTGCGATTCAACCATGATTTCACAAAGGGAGTTGCATCCCAATCCGCGTAGCCAATCTCTGGTTGCGATTCAACCATGATTTCACAAAGGGAGTTGTATCCCAATCCGCGTAGCCAATCTCTGGTTGCGATTCAACCATGATTTCACAAAGGGAGTTGCATCCCAATCCGCGTAGCCAATCTCTGGCTGCGATTCAACCATGATTTCACAAAGGGAGTTGCATCCCAATCCGCGTAGCCAATCTCTGGTTGCGATTCAACCATGATTTCACAAAGGGAGTTGCATCCCAATCCGCGTAGCCAATCTCTGGTTGCGATTCAACCATGATTTCACAAAGGGAGTTGCATCCCAATCCGCGTAGCCAATCTCTGGTTGCGATTCAACCATGATTTCACAGAGGGAGTTGCATCCCAATCCGCGTAGCCAATCTCTGGTTGCGATTCAACCATGATTTCACAGAGGGAGTTGCATCCCAATCCGCGTAGCCAATCTCTGGTTGCGATTCAACCATGATTTCACAGAGGGAGTTGCATCCCAATCCGCTAACACTTTTCCCAATAAATTTATCGTCATTAAATCCGACATGTGAATTTATTGTTAAACTATTTCTCACCCTCCTAGAAATTATGTTCATTAAACAGAAATTTCTTTCAGATTCAGCACTGATTACAATAGTGCTAACTATCTTTTTTAGCTTTTTTAATACTTGACGGGATTGAAACATTTTTTGATTCTACATTATTATCTACAAATAAATCGTTGAAATCAATTTCATATTTTAAAATTTGATTTAAATGGTATATTTTTTTTATCCATGGTAAAGTTAGATTTTCATAAATGATAGTTCTAATAAATTGAAATAATTTAAAATGTTTTCAGGCTCTATAGGCTTACATTTCGGTAATGAATAGATAATAATAAAAAAAAATTATTTCTGGCTGATGACAGACGTAAATTCTTGTGTTGAATTATATTTTCTAATAAGGTATTCCTAGGAAAATCATTGAATTTATTATTTTTTATTTAATGGAATATCTTTAAACTTATGTGATTCAATCAAATATTCAAACTTCAGATTCATATTTTCCAGGACCAACCTTTAAATTTCCCAAAATCCATATTATGATTAGGGAAGGTTGGATTGTTTTACCTCTGAGTGTCATTTTTTTGCACACAATGGGCTAAATGGCCAAGTCACAAGGACCCCGATGGCTCAGAGAAGGTTGGGAGAGGGGACCCACTGGAACAGCTGTTGGGAGACAGATGGTAGCCTCCCGTCAACGCCATCCAGCGTGTTCTTTAACGTGCATAGGGCGAGGCTCTCCCACACACGGGACCACGCTTAACATCCCATCCGACGGATGGAGGCCTTTCGAAGCCCATCGGTGTCCACTACTGACCGTGGGCAGACTCTCCCGTACACGGGGCAATGGTTTAAGGTCCCATTCGACGGACGGCAGGTTTTCCAAGTTCATCGGTGTCCCCTACTGACCGTGGACAAGCTCTCCCGTACACAGGGGTACGGCTTAACGTCCCATCCAACGGACGGCGGCCTTTCCAAGCACATAGGTGTCCCCTACTGACCGTGGACAGGCTCTCCCGTACACGGGCACTGCTTAACGTCCCATCTGACGGATGGCGGCCTTTCCAAGCCCATCGGTGTCCCCTACTGACCGTGGACAGGCTCTCCCGTACACGGGGCCATGGCTTAACGTCCCATCTGACGGACGGCGGCCTTTCCAAGCCCATCGGTGTCCCCTACTGACCGTGGACAGGCTCTCCCGTACACGGGGCCATGGCTTAACGTCCCATCCAACGGACAGCGGCTTTTCCAAGCCCATCGGTGTCCCCTACTGAACGTAGGCATGCCGGGGAATTTTGGCTTAGGGAAGGAGAGCGGGGGAAAGGAAGCACAAAAGATGCCGAATAAGCCCCCCCCCCGACAAGATTTCCCGTGTCACCATATACAAAGCTTATCGCTCAAATGCCACCTAGCCATCGTGGATTGAAATGCGTGCGGATCGACAGTTTATAGACATTGCCAATTTATCAACCAGCTCGCAAGATTCTTGAAAATCCAACAATCGGCGCCAGCACACCACTGTCGCCTCCCTACCTCGGTCGTAAGCAATTATATTTAAATTCCGTATTTCCTCGATTATAAGGAGCCCTCCCCCTTTATTTTTGCTTTTTAATATCTCAGTAATCGAGATGGGTCTTACATTCGATGGCTTTTAAGAATCGACGTTGAAAGACTAAATTGGATGCAGTAAAATAGATAATGCTAGGTTCACTTAAAAAGAGGATTGGCAGCGTCCATTCTTCTGTCGCGGCGTTGAGCGCAGTGTCAAGTGTGCTCGATGCATCAATGTAACGATTCAAATTACTTAAAGAAGGAATGCGGAATTCGGTTTTTATTCCGAAAATCCCGCATAATTCCCGTTTAGTAGGGGACACCAATGGTCTTGGCAAAGGCCGCCGTCCGTCGGATGGGGCGTTAAGCCGTGGCCCCGTGTGCGGAAGAGCCTTACCCTGTGCACGTTAAAGAACACGCTGGATGGCCTTGACGGGAGGCTACCATCTGTCTCCCAACAGCTGTTCCAGTGGGTGTCCTCCCCCAACCTTCTCTGAGCCTTCAGGGTCCTTGTGACTTGGCCATTTAGCCCATTGTGTGCAAAAAAAGTGCCGCTCAGAGGTAAAACAACCCAATCCAAGACATACCCTGTGCACGTTAAATAACACACTGGATAGCTTTGACGGGAGGTTACCATTAGTCTCCTAACAGCTGTTCCAGTGGGTCCCATCCCCCAACCTTCTCTGAGCCTTCAGGGTCCTTTTGACCTGGCCATTTAGCGCATTGTGTGCAAAAAAAGTGCCGCTCAGAGGTAAAACAACCCAAGCCATACCCTGTGCCATTTAAAGAACATGCTAGATGGCCTTGACGGGAGGCTACCATCTGTCTCCCAACAGCTGTTCCAGTGGGTCTCCTCCCCCAATCTTCTCTGAGCCTTTGGGGTCAATGTGACCTTGCTATTTAGCCCATAGTGTGCAAAAAAAGTGCCGCTCAGAGGCAATTTTGTAGTAATATAATTTTATTGGGTTGTTTTACCTCTGAGCGGCACTTTTTTTGCACACCATGGGCTAAATGGCCAGGTCACATGGACCCCGAAGGCTCAGAGAAGGTTGTGGGAGGGGACCCACTGGAACAGCTGTTGGGAGACAAATGGTAGCCTCCCGTCAAGGCCATCCAACGCTGACCCAGCTGGGACTCGAACCTGGGAACTACAGATTACGAGCCTGGCGCGCTACCGACTGAGCCACCCCCGCCCCAATATAATTTTATAGTAATATATTTTTGTAGTAATATTTCATCCCTCCTCCCAAAAGAGGCTACTATTACTTCAGGGGTGCGTCTTAAAATCGAGGAAACACGTTATTATTATTATATGCGAAAAAACGATGATTGGTGTGGCATGCAAAAACTACCACTATAAATATTGTTATAGCTATCTTTGTCATGCAAGCTGAGAGAGTTTCGCCATCTCGCATCTTCAGTTAATCTATATGGGGAAGATGGAGAGAAACCAAAGTGATGCTGCTTTGAACGTTGCCTACGTGTCAGCTCATTCTGACATCAAAGCAGAGTCAGTCAGTGATTAATGAGCACCCGGGGTCAAAGGTCAGCACCTGATAATTCAATTATACTCGTGACGTGTGTCTAGACGCCAAGTCACAGAAAGGTGAAAATCGAAGAATGAATTTATCTCGGGGACAGCTCTTGCGCAACTGCAAAGAGAGTTTCAAAATAAGTTTTTGATTGGTAGATTTCGCAGCCGATATATAAGAAATATAACTTCTCAAGCAGACGATTTCTCGTGCTGGAAATGGAATTTTTGAACTAGGAGTACAGTCGCACAAAAACGTATCCGAACACTATGGTTGATTACAGAATTCAGAAAAAATATCTGGAGCATGTACAGCAACTGTACACGCTCCAGTACTCCAGCTACTGGAGCGTGTGCAGTAACTGCACACGCTCCAGTTCGCTGTGAACGGTAACTGCACACGTTCAATATTTCTGTGAGTGGACCCACACGATCCAGGTTTTTGTGAGCTCACTCGATTCAATGTGCTGTGAACATTAACCGCAACCGCTCCAGTTTGCTGTGAACGGTGACTGTACACGCTCCATATTCATTGCATTATATATTCATACGCATTATATATATTAAAAAAATCCGAACACTAGGTTGATTACAGAATTCAGAAAAAATATCTGGCAACGATTTTTTTAGAAATTAGTGATCTGGCAACCTTCGTGTCACATGACACGAAAGTTGCCAGATCACTAATTTAAAAAAAAATCGTTGCCAGATATTTTTTCTGAATTCTGTAATCAACCACAATGTTCGGATACTTTTTTGAGCGACTGTACAGCAAAGAACGTTGATCTTATAATCATACCCCTCCCCGCAATCCTCTCTCAAAAAAAGAGAAATACATATATATTTCTCTTTCTATATAAATAATAATATGATTCACTTGAAAATAAGGGGCGGGGATGGTTCAGGTAGCGCGCCAGGCTTGTAATCTGTAGTTCCCAGGTTCGAGTCCCAATTGGGTTAGTGCTGAGATTTATCTCCGCAAAATTCCCCGCCTTGCCCACAGTCAGTAGGGGACACAGATGGGTTTGGAAAGACCGCCGTCCGTCGGATGGGACGTTAAGCCGTGGCTCCGTGTGCGGGAGAGCCATACCCTGTGCATGTTAAAGAACACACTGGATATCCTTGACGGGAGGCTACCATCTGTCTCCCAACAGCTGTTTCAGTGGGTCCCCTTCCCCCAACCTTCTCTGAGCCTTCGGGGTCCATGTGACCTGGCCATTTAGCCCATGGTGTGCAAATAAGTGCCGCTCAGAGGTAAAACAACCCAACCCAATATATTTTGCCATTTACTATGTGGCCCAATATATATATCACCGTGTCTGCCGACATATTAGTTCATAGAGACGATTCGTGGGCCAAAACAGACCTCTGCAGAAAGCATCACGCATAATTAAAAAAATGCCTTATGTGAGTCTCGAACCAGGTCCGTTAACTTCGAATCTACCACAATCATTATGCGGCAGCTAGAAATAAAGAGTAGAAATAATAATTACTCCAGCAGATGTTCTCAAATTTACTTATTATTCATTACTGTGCCCAACTTTATCAAGCATTGCCCTGCCAAAATATTAGAGAATTTTTATGCTATGTCAACAGGAATCCAACCTCGAAGCTCTATAACTTCTAAAATATGCATTTAATAGAATTATGGAGGTCTAAGCAAACTATGACCCGCCATCTATTTCGTATGGGATGGCGGCTCAGCCGGTAACGTTTAAGGCTCGTAATCTGCAGTTTCCCAAGTTCGAGTCCCATCAGGACCAAGGTTGATACTTATCTCGGCAAAATCCCCCCCCCCCCCTCGGTCAATAGGGGGCACCGATGGGATTGGAAAGACCACCATGCGTCGGATGTTGAGCTGTGTGCGGGGAGAGCCATACCTTGTGCACATTAAAGAACATTCTGGATGGCTTTGACGGGAGGCTACCATCTGTCTCCCTACAGTTGTCCATTGGATCCATCAACCTTCTCTGAACCCTCGGGGTCTTTGTGACCTAATTATTTACTCCATTGTGTAAGGAAAAAAAAAGCGTCAGCTCAGAGGTAAAGCAACCTTATTCAAAGAAAGCAGGTCAGCCTTAATTTAAAGAACACTCGAGATAGGTTGGGTTGTTTTACCTCTGAGCGGCACTTTTTTGCACACCATGTGGGCTAAATGGCCAGGTCACATGGACCCCGAAGGCTCAGAGAAGGTTGGGGGAGGGGGCCCACTGGGACAGCTTTTGGGAGACATATGGTTACCTCCCGTCAAGGCCATCCAGCGTGTTCTTTAACGTGCTCAGGGTATGGCTCTCCCGCACACGGGGCCACGGCTTAACGTCCCATCCGACGGACGGCGGCCTTTCCAAGCCCATCGGTGCCCCCTACTGACTGTGGGCAGGGCGGGGAATTTTGCGGACACTCGAGATGGACTTTGATGAGAGGTTTCTTTCTATCTTTCTCCTAATAGCTACTCAGTTGATCCCATTCCCCTATATGCCTCGCTGGGCGCTCTTTATAGTTTATAGACCTTTTGACTTGGTAGGGGGCCACTCTCTTAATCTGCAGTTCCCAGTTCGAGCCCAAATTGTATTTGAATTGAGGTTTTCTCCTCTGAACACCACTATGCCTTCGGCATTAAAAGTGACCACAAACGACTTGAACGGTTGATTTATTTTACCTCTGAGCGGCATTTTTTTTGCACATAACATCCTAAATGGCCAGGTTACAAGGATTCCGAAGTCTCAGAGAACGTTGAAGGAAAGAGAACCCCACTAGACAGCTGTTTGCAGACAGATGGCAGCTTCCCGTCAAGACCATGTACTAGGGTGTTCTTTAACATGCATAGGGTATGGCTCTCAATCACACGGGGCGGTGGTAGCTCAGTCGGTAGCGCACCAGGCTCGTAATCTGTAGTTCCCACGTTCGAGTCCAGCTGGGTCAGCGTTGAAATTTATCTCCGCAAATTTCCCATCTTGCCAACGGTCAGTAGGGGACACCGATGGGCTTGAAAGGCCGCCGTCCGTCGGATGGGACATTAAGTCGTGGCCCATGTGCGGATAGCCATACCCTGTGCACGTTAAAGAACACGCAGGATGGCCTTGACGGGAGGCTGCCATCTGTCTCCCAGTAGCTGTTCCAGTGGGTCCCCTCCCCCAACCTTCTCTGAGCCTTCGGGGTCCATGTGACCTGGCCATTTAGCGCATGGTGTGCAAAAAAGTGCTGCTCAGAGGTAAAACAATCCGACGAAGGCAATCTGACGAAGGCTCAGAGAAGGTTGGGGGAGGGGACCCACTGGAACAGCTGTTGGGAGACAGATGGTAGCCCCCCCCGTCAAGGCCATCCAGCGTGTTCTTTAACGTGCACAGGGTATGGCTCTCCCGCACACGGGGCCACGGCTTAACGTCCCATCCGACGGACGGCGACCTTTCCAAGCCCATCGGTGTCCCCTACTGACCGTGGGCAGGGCGGGGAATTTTTGCGGAGATAAATCTCAACGCTGACCCAGCTGGGACTCGAACCTGGGAACTACAGATTACGAGCCTGGCGCGCTACCGACTGAGCCACCCCCGCCCCCATATGCAACAGAGCCGACCCTGTATATGCTAAACAACATGCCCTTGGAACGGAGACTTTCACACAAAAGTGCAGCTGAGTAAGCAAAAACAACCACAGTTCAGCTGAATTCAGAAAAAAATGGTACATTTCAAATCGTCACTTACCAACAAAGACCTGGAACAGAAATCATTGAGTTTCTGAAGCATGTTGTTCTGTTCCTCTCGGCTGCTGGCGATCGTCACCAAAGAGATCTGGAAGGAAAAACAAACAAAGAATTATTGCGATTCAATGGCTCATTAATTCAGACTTAAGAGCAATCAGAGAATGTGGGGCAGATAAGAATTTTTTAGCGAAACTAAGTTACGGCTCTTGCAGCTGACTAAGTAACAAATCTGGTTGATATCGCTACGATGCCGATCAGGAGAGGCCCAAGACGCTGCTAGCAACCAGCGCACTGTTTTATAGTATAACAATGGGAATAAGATAAAACATATATATCAGTGGTTCTCAACCTTTTATGCTTCACGTACCCTCTGGAAATGTGTATGTAACTGGCGTACCCCTTGTATAGATAGATAAAACTATAGTTATAATATAACAATGGGAATAAAATAAAACATGTATATCAGTGGTTCTCAACCTTTTATGCTTCACGTACCCCCTGGAAATGTGTATGTAACTGGCGTACCTCTTGTATAGATAGATAAAACTATAGTTATAGTATAACAATGGGAATAAAATAAAACATATATATCAGTGGTTCTCAACCTTTATGCTTCACGTACACCCTGGAAATGTGTATGTAACTGGCGTACCACTTGTATAGATAGATAAAACTATAGTTATAATATAACAATGGGAATAAAATAAAACATATATATCAGTGGTTCTCAACCTTTTATGCTTCACGTACCCTCTGGAAATGTGTATGTAACTGGCGTACCACTTGTATAGATAGATAAAACTATAGTTATAATATAACAATGGGAATAAAATAAAACATATATATCAGTGGTTCTCAACCTTTTATGCTTCACGTACCCTCTGGAAATGTGTATGTAACTGGCGTATCCCTTGTATAGATAGATAAAACTATAGTTATAGTATAACAATGGGAATAAAATAAAACATATATCAGTGGTTCTCAACCTTTTATGCTTCACGTACCCTCTGGAAATGTGTATGTAACTGGCGTATCCCTTGTATAGATAGATAAAACTATAGTTATAGTATAACAATGGGAATAAAATAAAACATATATATCAGTGGTTCTCAACCTTTTATGCTTCACGTACCCTCTGCAAATGTGTATGTAACTGGCATATCCCTTGTATAGATATATAAAACTGTAGTTATAGTATAACAATGGGAATAAAATAAAACATATATATCAGTGGTTCTCAACCTTTTATGCTTCACGTACCCCCTGGAAATGTGTATGTAACTGGCGTACCCCTTGTATAGATAGATACAACTATACTTATAGTATAACAATGGGAATAAAATAAAACATATATATCAGTGGTTCTCAACCTTTTATGCTTCACGTACCCCCTGGAAATGTGTATGTACTAGCGTATCCCTTGTATAGATAGATAAAACTATAGTTATAGTATAACAATGGGAATAAAATAAAACATATATATCAGTGGTTCTCAACCTTTTATGCTTCACGTACCCTCTGGAAATGTGTATGTAACTGGCGTACCCCTTGTATAGATAGATAAAACTATAGTTATAGTATAACAATGGGAATAAATAAAACATATATATCAGTGGTTCTCAACCTTTTATGCTTCACGTACCCCCTGGAAATGTGTATATAACTGGCGTACCCCTTGTATAGATAGATACAACTATACTTATAGTATAACAATGGGAATAAAATAAAACATATATATCAGTGGTTCTCAACCTTTTATGCTTCACGTACCCCCTGGAAATGTGTATGTACTAGCGTATCCCTTGTATAGATAGATAAAACTATAGTTATAGTATAACAATGGGAATAAAATAAAACATATATATCAGTGGTTCTCAACATTTTATGCTTCACGTACCCTCTGGAAATGTGTATGTAACTGGCGTACCCCTTGTATAGATAGATAAAACTATAGTTATAGTATAACAATGGGAATAAAATAAAACATATATATCAGTGGTTCTCAACATTTTATGCTTCACGTACCCCCTGGAAATGTGTATGTACTAGCGTATCCCTTGTATAGATAGATAAAACTATAGTTATAGTATAACAATGGGAATAAAATAAAACATATATATCAGTGGTTCTCAACATTTTATGCTTCACGTACCCTCTGGAAATGTGTATGTAACTGGCGTACCCCTTGTATAGATAGATAAAACTATAGTTATAGTATAACAATGGGAATAAAATAAAACATATATATCAGTGGTTCTCAACCTTTTATGCTTCACGTACCCCCTGGAAATGTGTATGTAACTGGCGTACCCCTTGTATAGATAGATAAAACTATAGTTATAGTATAGCAATGGGAATAAAATATAACATATATCCAGCGACTTTTGAGCTCTCACGGGTGTATCTGAAAAATTTTTACCGCGTAGAGAGACGTTTAGATGATATTTCATTCCGATTTCGAATGGAGAGTATATTAAAAATATGTCACTTATAAATTTTATTATTACAAATACCAAATCATGCTTTAACTGCCATTACCACAACGTCCTATTTAATTTCATTCTTTTATTTCTTTTGTCAAGTTTTCTTTTTTAAGTTTTTATGATTTTATATTGCTCTTGAAGCTGTTTTAATCCCAACAGTATTGTTGATTTTGGGTATAGAAGGGCAAGTGGAACGGATACTCTTCAATCAACTTTAACCTCCATTTACAAAATGCTTCGAAAAAGAAAAAAAGTTATCTGTACTCTTAAATCGAGACTTTTCTTTCGTTAAGTTTTGACCTTCATTATTTTATTTGCAACTTTCTCACCTTTTCACGTTTTTTTTATTATTTATTTCTATACTTTTTCCCCGCTTCGTATTTGGCGCCCCCTGTAGGAGGTGTTGCCTAGGCTGGGTTGTTTTATCTCTGAGCGGCACTTTATTGCACACAATGGGATAAAATCGCCAGGTCACGAGCACTACAAGAACGCAGAGAAGTTAGGAACTAAGGGGGGAGCTGTTAAGAAACAGATGGTAGCCTCCCGTCAATGCCATCCAGCGTGTTTTTAACGTGCAAAAGGTATGGGCTCTCCAGCACACGGAGCGTGGCTTAACGTTCCACCCTGGGAACGGCGGCATTTCCAAGCCCACCAGTATCCCCGAGGAGAGGGAAGTGAGTTGGGTTGTTTTACTTCTGAGCGGCACTTTTTTGCACACCATGGGCTAAATGGCCAGGTCACATGGACCCCGAAGGCTACGAGAAGGTTGGGGGAGGGGATCCACTGGAACAGCTGTTGGGAGACAGATGGTAGTCTCCCGTTAAGGCCATCCAGCGTGTTCTTTAACGTGCACAGGGTATGGCTCTCCCGCACACGGGGCCACGGCTTAACGTCCCATCCGACGGATGGCGGCCTTTCCAAGCCCATCGGTGTCCTCTACTGATCGTGGGCAGGGCGGCGAATTTTTGCGGAGCTAAATCTCAACGCTGACCCAGCTGGGACTCGAACCTGGGAACTACAGATTACGAGCCTGGCGCGCTACCGACTGAGCCACCCCCGACCCCAGGTCTCCATGATCTGTTTCTTACATTTCTATGAAATTCGTTATCTTCTTCCCTTTTATCTAGCGGGAAGTGATAATCAAGTAATCTACTTAGAGATTCCCTCACATTTTTCGTTAGAGAGCCATCTTCTTGAGCTATTGTCGAAAGCTTAAATGCTCCTCTAGTTGCTTCTTTTGCAACTTTAAAATGCACACCAAAAGGTTGTTCTTCAGAAACTTCATCACATAGTTTTCTCCAGCTATTAGCAACTGCTATATGTATGACTTCCTGGTATGCAAGACAAAATAGTATAAATTTACAGAAAAGAGCCCGTTGTCGGCAAATTATTAAAGGGCAGTGAAGGCCATCGTATCCTCCACTTAAGAGAATAATTAATAACTCGGCAGTCTGTTTGGAGACGGGCAAAAAAATAGTGCCACGCAGAAGCTATAATTAAACACCGTCGCTCATGCGTGACATGAACAGGGTCATCAATGCATGGAGGTGGTGGTGGTCGCTCGTGCGATTCGTGACCAACTGATAAATGCATATTTCCTGGTATCTATTCTGCGGCGGAGGGCCTCAGATTGCGGTGCGAGGGTTGTGTAGGCTTTACGTGTGACCAACTCTCTAATTAGTGAGCAGAAGAGAGATAAAGCCTGCACAAAAGGTGCCGACGGGAAATTTATCGGCGGTCTTTGTTTCACTGAGCATGTGCCGTTGTTTGCCGGTTCCTTTGTCAACATTTATTTGCGTCCCTTGCCTAAGAAGTTCTACATTTGTTTAATCCACAACTAGTGCAATCTCTTGGTGTCCAAAAGGTTCTCTACTCCTTTACAATTCGAGTCGCAGCTGGGTCAGCGTTCAGATTTATTTCCTCAAAACTCTCCGCCGTGCCCACTGTCAGTAGAGGACACCGATGGGTTTGGAAAGACCGCCGTCCGTCGGATGGGACGTTAAGCCATGGCCCCTTGTACGGGAGAGCCATACCCTGTGCACGTTAAAGAACACGCTGGATAGCCTTGACGGGAGGCTGCCATCTGTCTCCCAACAGCTGTTCCAGTGGGTCCCCTCCCCCCAACCTTCTCTGAGCCTTCGGGGTCCATGTGACCTGCCCATTTTAGCCCATGGTGTGCAAAAAAGTGCCGCTCAGTGGTAAAACAGCCCAACAGCACAGCCCAACTCCCTTATAAAAACATTAAATGAATTACCTAGTTATGTCTTGGAAACTCTACAACTTCTAAATTATGACTTTAATAGAAAGTGTTTGTGTTTGAAGGTCAATTAAATGTCATAATTAAATCTACTTAAATCTCATTTCTTAACGATATTCGTTTGGTATTTAAAGAGTTATGGACGCTGAAATACTTAACAAAAAATTATTTGCTTTATAAAAATCCTCATGATTGTCCAGTATTGAAATAACCATTACATTAACTTCTAAAATGTATATATATTTTATTAAAGAGTTTGAATTAAAAAGCTTCAATTAAATTCTGAGGTAGAGTCTTAAGACGCGTTATTGTTAGAAAATATTCCAGCTTCTATCTCTTCAAATACTGCGAATATTTTGAAATATACAGGGTGATTCAAAACTTATCTTTCAAATTTCGTGGGGAGGTAGGGAATACGTCAGGAAACCTATTTCACATAGGAAAGTATGTCCGCAAACGTCATCTACATGAACAAAATGGACAAGTAAAGTGAACACAAGGAAACAGTACAGTTAAGTGGTAACGAATGTGACTTTTATTCCAACAAGGTAAAGTACAGGTTCACAGTAGGTGCTCAAAATTGCGACCATTTACACGGACACAGGATTCACAGCGCCGTTGCATTGACCGCCGAACATTTTCAAAAACGCCTGGCATATTACGGACAATGCCTGCGGCGGCCACTATTCGTGCAACAAGGTCCATTTCACTGTCGACGGGGGTCTCGTACACATGGTCTTTCATGGTCCCCCACAAAAAGAAATCCATGGGCGATAAATCAGGTGACCTGGGTGGCCAAGCTTCTTCTTCTTCTTGCACATCCTTCGAGTTTCTGGACCTCTTTGTAAAGAGAGCCTCGGCCCTCTTATCATCAGGTCCACGGGCAAAGGGGTGGCCAAGCGATCGGTCCACCTCTACAGATCCATCGATGGTTGGTACACAAAGCGCCCTCTACATACGCATGCGTAAATTTGCGGACATTCTTTCCTATGTGAAATCGGTTTCCTGACGTATTCCCTACCTCCCCACAAAATTTGAACGATAAGTTTTGAATCACCCTGTATATACCTCCTCAAGCAGCTGCTTGCCACAGAGGTTTGACAGGAGCCTGTCAGTTTAATACGCCAGAGTAGAAGGGATCTGTGAGGATGGCGGGTCCTCGGCAGATTTTTTTTTCTCCAACTGTACGTGGGGTTTCCCACGTGGTCACCCTCCCAGGTACTGATCGCGCCCAAAGCTGCTTAACTTCGGTGATCTGAAATTTAAATGGAGTTGATTATGATTTTTCCATTAAACACATATTTAAGAAGTTATAGTTGTTTACGTTGGGCACTTTTTTGCACACCATTGGTTAAATGGCCAGGTCACATGGACCCCAAAGGCTCAGAGAAGGTTGGGGGAGGGGACTCACTGGAACAGCTGTTGGGAGACAGATGGTAGTCTCCCGTCAAGGCCATCCAGCGTGTTCTTTAAAGTGCACAGGGTATGGCTCTCCCGCACACGTGGCCACGGCTTAACGTCCCATCCAATGGACTATGTCTTTTCCAAGTCCATCGGTGTCCCCTACTGACCGTGGGCAGGGCGGGGAATTTTACGGAGATAAATCTCAACGCTGACCCAACTGGGACTCGAACCTGGGAACTGCAGATTACGATCCTGGCGCGCTACCAACTGAGTCGCCCCCGCCCCACGTATTAATGATGAATTTATCTAAATTTAACGTCATTTTTAAAAATAATCCATTAATATTTGTTAAAAAAAAAGGTCGTATTTACTTAAGTCAACCTTACTGCAGCTATGATCCCAATTTGTTTGCATATTTGTCACAACCGGTTACGCACGTGCGGTAGCGCCGCCCTTGACCACGGCAGACATCTCCAGGGGGCGGCGCTACCCGCACGTGCAACCGGTGCGACTACACCTGACGGCACTTTTCTTAGGGGTAGCAATTTTACAAACAAACTAAAGATCATAGCTTCTGTAAGATTGAGTGGATTAAGTAAGACCTATTTTTCAACAGATGGTTTTCGATTGCATCTTAAAAATGACATTAAATTTATCTAAATGAATCATTAATGTCTATTTAATAATAAGCAAACTGCTAAACGTTACTGTCTTGGAAACGATGAAGTTGGAAGTTGCACATAGAGTGCCGACCAGAAACTAAAATAAGTCTAGACCAATTAACGTTGAATTGAGGTAGAGACTGAATAGGAATAGATGGATTGAGGAATGGGAAGGGTTTGATCGGAGATGATGGAGGGGGACCAGCCTACGTCAATGAACACTTGATTCCTGGATTGAAGCATCCACTCTTTGAAACCAAAAACATTCCAACTTTATACGGTTTTTAAACATGTGTGGATCAAAGACAGTTAAGGTATTCCTGTGAGTTAGATTATGCGCATTAGGTCTCTAAAAGATTTAGAGAATATTAAGGCTTAAAATGTTTATTAATTTAGATTTTGGTATTTTTTATGGCATCTGTAACATAAATGGTACACTTTTATAACTGAATAAATGTTAGTGAACGATTGCTGGAATGTATTTTCATTAAATTTTTGGTGTATTTAGAGATTTTATGGAAAGACACAAGGTTATTGTATTAACAGAAATTTGGATTTATTCTTATGAGGGTTTGGTTGGGTTGTTTTACCCCTGAACGGCACTTTTTTCACACCATGGGCCTAAATGGCCAGGTCACAAGGACCCCGAAGGCTCAGAGAAGGTTGAGGGAGGGGACCCACTGGAAGAGCTGTTGGGAGACAGATGGTAGCCTCCCGTCAAGGTCATCCAGCGTGTTCTTTAACGTGCACAGGGTATGGCTCTCCCGCACACGAGGCTACGGCTTAACGTCCCATCCGACGGACGGAGGCCTTTCCAAGCTCATCGGTGTCCCCTACTGACCGTGGGCAGGGCGGGGAATTTTGTGGAGATAATCTCAAAGCTGACCCAGCTAGGACTCGAACCTGGAAACTACAGATTACGAGCCTGGCGCGCTACCGACTGAGCCACCCCCGCTCCTTCGAAGTCATAGAACTTCGAAATTAGATTGTCATTCACATAACATGAAATTTTTTTAATATTTTGGTACAGTCGCACAACAAAATATTCGAACACTATGGTTGATTACAGAATTCAGAAAAAATATCTGGCAAAGAGTTTTTTTTTTTTAGAAATTAGTGATCTGGCAACCTTCGTGTCACGTGACACGAAGGTTGCCAAATCACTAATTTCTAAAAAAAAAAAACTCTTTGCCAGATATTTTTTCTGAATTCTGTAATCAACCATAGTGTTCGAATATTTTGTTGAGCGACTGTAAGGCAGTGTAGAAAAGGTTTAACCAGCCGAATGTCTGGGACTGTTTTTGAAAAAGCTTCCACTCATTAGTAAAGAGAAGCCAGAGTTTTGAGAGTACGTCATACGGGCAATGAACAGAAAAAATGGAAAGATCTCATCTCATGTCAAATAGAGAACCGAATTCGAGGCTCCGTAACTGGTGAAATAAATTTTTACGGAAACATACGACTGAAGATAAAAAATAAGATGCCAATTAAACTGTCTAAATTTCAGTTTGAAAAATATCCTTTCAGTACTTAAAGAGTCACAGAAGTTCAAAGGGGGAAAGGGGTCATGCTCTGTCCCCCCCTTTAAGAATGCTAGTAGGAGTAATATGAGCAAAAAAATTCTGCATTTAAATATGCAGAATTTTTTTAAAACACCCTAAAACGAAGAGGGGGAAAGGTTGCACAGCAATGGAAATCCAGTCTCTTGCCCCCCCCCCCCCCCCATCACTCCACCCAGGTTATTATTTTTTTTTAGATCCGAGTCTGCTCAAGGGTAATATTTCTTTAGCAGCTATCGAACCAAAAAAATATTTCGTCATTTATCTCTCTCAAAACAAAAAAAAAAAGTTGAATGTCTACAGACAGACGATGACATAGCGAAAACAATGGTTCGTTTCTTTTCTTCTGAAAACGAGGCATAAAATGTTGTAATGATTGCGTGGCTTCAGGAGTTTCATGACCCCCTGTTCGAGAATGGGAATCTCATCATACACTACTGTTCACGAAATGTTGCTTTAGCACCTACTACTGAAGAATTGCCAGGCTCGTAATCTGCAGTTCCCAGGTTCGAGTCCCAGCTGGGTCAGCGTTGAGATTTATCTCCGCAAAATTCCCCACCCTGTCCACGGTCAGTAGGGGACACCGATGGGCTTGGAAAGGCCGCTGTCCTTTGAATGGGACGTTACGCCATGGCCCCGTGTGCGGGAGAGCCATACCCTGTGCACGTTAAAGAACACGTTGGATGGCCTTGACGGGAGGCTACCATCTGTCTCCCAACAGCTGTTCCAGTGGATCCCCTCCCCCAACCTTCTCTGAGCCTTCAGGGTCCATGTGACCTGGCCATTTAGTCCATGGTGTGCAAAAAAAGTGCCGCTCAGAAGTAAAACAATCCAATCGGTCACGGGACGCACTGTACTCTACTGAAAAAAAAAATAATAAATACCCCCTAGGGGATCAAAAATAATCTTTGCTCCGGGCCCTTAAAAAGTTACTCCAGCAATACCCACTCCCCTTCTCCACCCAAACTGGAATATCCTATCTGTAATAGTGGAGTCAGGGCTCTGCCGGCTCTAGCTATTTGGCCGCCCGGAGCAAACTTGGACTCTGCCGCCCCTTTTTCTAAGTCTGATATTGGTAGTAGTAGTAGTTTATTTTTCATATTAATTTTACATATACAATTGTATTTTTGGGTTTCACAAGAGGTAATCTAGTTCGCGAGCCTTCCATAATTTAACAAATAATTTGCATACTGTAGACGGAATGAAAAAAAACATACAATGCAAAACATAAGAATTTCGAAGGAAAAAATTATCTTCATCATCCATCTTTAAGTATGGTCTCTAAGGGCCTTACGACACAAATGGCTATTTGTCTTTAATGACGGCCTGAAGGGAAGAAAGAAATTTTTGAGCAAAATATAGGTTATCGTGTCTAAATATTTCCTTGTGTAACTGAGGCATTTAGTAATTTTTATTTTTATTCACATCTTAAATGATATTGATTTCCAGTACTTTTGGCACGCTCATTTGTGAAGTAAAATATTTCGAAATTTCAAAGAAATCATCATGCCTCAGAGGTTGGATTCTTGC
The DNA here is from genome assembly GCA_038380435.1 of Ryuthela nishihirai. Taxonomy (NCBI): domain Eukaryota; kingdom Metazoa; phylum Arthropoda; class Arachnida; order Araneae; family Heptathelidae; genus Ryuthela; species Ryuthela nishihirai. The sequence continues at coordinate 25,352,875 of JAWZYU010000025.1, forward strand.
CTGTTGACACAAGAACAGCGAAGGCTGCATTCTTCAACTTTGGGTACAGAGTCGAATAAACCTTTTCTGAAGTGCTAAAAGTTGTTTAAAATTACTGCAGTACAGTCGCTCAAAGAAGTATCCGAACGCTATGGTTGATTGCAGAATTCAGAAAAAAATATCTGGAGCGAGTACAGCAACTGTACACGCTCCAGTTACCGTTCACAGCAAACTGGAGCGTGTGCAGTAACTGCACACGCTCAATATTTCTGTGAGTGGGCCCACACGATCCAGGTTTTTGTGAGCTCACACGTTTCAATGTGCTGTGAACATTAACCGCAACCGCTCCAGTTTGCTGTGAACGGTAACTGCACACGCTCAATATTTCTGTGAGTGGGCCCACACTATCCAGGTTTTTGGGAGCTCACACGATTCAATGTGCTGTGAACATTAACCGCAACCGCTCCAGTTTGCTGTGAACGGTAACTGCACACGCTCAATATTTCTGTGAGTGGGCCCACACTATCCAGGTTTTTGGGAGCTCACACGATTCAATGTGCTGTGAACATTAACCGCAACCGCTCCAGTTTGCTGTGAACGGTAACTGCACACGCTCAATATTTCTGTGAGTGGGCCCACACTATCCAGGTTTTTGGGAGCTCACACGATTCAATGTGCTGTGAACATTAACCGCAACCGCTCCAGTTTGCTGTGAACGGTAACTGCACACGCTCAATATTTCTGTGAGTGGGCCCACACGATCCAGGTTTTTGTGAGCTCACACGATTCAATGTGCTGTGAACATTAACCGCAACTGCTCCAGTTTGCTGTGAACGGTAACTGCACATGCTCCATATTCATTGCATTATATATTCATACGCATTGTATATATTAAAAAAAATCCAAACACTAGTTGATTACAGAATTCAGAAAAAATATCTGGCAACGATTATTTTAGAAATTAGTGATCTGGCAACCTTCGTGTCACGTGACACGAAAGTTGCCAGATTAACTTCGAATTTTATAACAGCAATGTCTGCCAATTCATTTCAAAATCTTTCTGAATAGGATTAATATTGCGGTTAACATAAATTACCCCCCCCCCCCGACCTATAGTCATCTCTTTTAAAAGAGAAACATTTACATCCTCTTATATTGTACTGCGAGACCTCACAGAAATGGGGCGGGGTGGCTCAGTCGGAAGCGCGCCAGGCTCGTAATCTGCAGTTTCCAGGTTCGAGTACCAGCTGGGTCAGCATTGAGATTTATCTCCGCAAAATCCCCCACCCTGCCCACGATCAGTAGGGGACACCTATGGGCTTGGAAAGGCCGCCGTCCGTCGGATTGGACGTTAAGCCGTGACCTCGTGTGCGGGTGAGCCATACCCTGTGCATGTTAAAGGTTGGGTTATTTTACCTCTGAGCGGCACTTTTTTGCACACCATGGGCTAAATGGCCAGGTCACATGGACCCCGAAGGCTCAGAGAAGGTTGGGAGAGGGAACCCACTGGAACAGCTGTTGGGAGACAGATGGTAGCCTCCCGTCAAGGCCATCAAGCGACGTGCACATGGTATGGCTCTCCCGCACAAGGGGCCACGGCTTAACGTCCCATCCGACGGACGGCGGCCTTTCCAAGCCCATCGGTGTCCCCTACTGACCGTGGGCAGGGCGGGGAATTTTGCGGAGGCACGTTAAAGAACACGCTGGATGGCCTTGACGGAAGGCTACCATCTGTCTCCCAACAGCTGTTCTAATGGGTCTCCTCCCCCAACTTTCTCTGAGCCTTCGGGGTCCTTGTGACCTGGCCATTTAGCCCATGGTGTGCAAAAAAGTGCCATTCAGAGGTAAAACAACCCAACCAAACCCTCACAGGAATAAATCCAAATTTCTGTTAATGCAATAACCTTGTGTCTTTCCATAAAATCTCTAAATACACCAAAAATTTAATGAAAATACATTCCAGCAATCGTTCACTAACATTTATTCAGTTATAAAAGTGTACCATTTATGTTACAGATGCCATAAAAAAATACCAAAATCTAAATTAATAAACATTTTAAGCCTTAATATTCTCCAAATCTTTTAGAGACGACCAAATGCGCATAATCTAACTCTCAGGAATACCTTAACTGTCTTTGATCCACACACGTTTAAAAAGCGTATAAAAGTTGGAATGTTTTTGGTTTCAAAGAGTGGATGCTTCAATCCAGGAATCAAGTGTTCATTGACGTAGGCTGGTCCCCCTCCATCATCTCCGATCAAACCCTTCCCATTCCTCAATCCATCTATTCCTATTCAGTCTCTACCTCAATTCAACATTAATTGGTCTAGACTTATTTCAGTTTCTGGTCGGCACTCTATGTGCAACTTCCAACTTCATCGTTTCCGACAGTAATTTTGGGTTGTTTTACCTCTGAACGGCACTTTTTTGCACACCATGGGCTAAATGGCCAGGTCACATGGACCCCGAAGGCTCAGAGAAGGTTGGGGGAGGGTCCCACTGGAACAGCTGTTGGGAGACAGATGGTATCCTCCCGTCAAGACCATCCAGCGTGTTCTTTAACGTGCACAGGGTATGGCTCTCCCTCACACGGGTCACAGCTTAACGTCAAATCCGACGGACGGCGGCCGTTCCAAGCCCATCGGTGTCCACTACTGACCGTGGGCAGGGTGGGAAATTTTGCGGAGATAAATCTCAACGCTGACTCAGCTGGGACTCGAACCTGGGAACTACAGATTACGAGCCTGGCGCGCTACCGACTGAGCCACCCCCGCCCTTCCGACAGTAACGTTTAGCAGTTTGCTTATTATTAAATAGACATTAATGATTCATTTAGATAAATTTAATGTCATTTTTAAGATGCAATCGAAAACCATCTGTTGAAAAATAGGTCTTACTTAATCCACTCAATCTTACTGAAGCTATGGTCTTTGTAAAATTGCTACCCCTAAGAAAAGTGCCGTCAGGTGTAGTCGCACCGGTTGCACGTGCGGGTAGCACCGCCCCCTGGAGATGTCTGCCGTGGTCAAGGGCGGCGCTACCGCACGTGCGTAACCGGTTGTGACAAATTTGCAAACAAATTGATATCATAGCTCTAGTAAGGTTGACTTAAGTAAATACGACCTTTTTTTTTTAACAACTATTAATCGATTACTTTTAAAATGACATTAAATTTAGATAAATTCATCATTAATACGTGGGGCGGGGGTGGCTCAGTCGGTAGCGCGCCAGGATCGTAATCTGCAGTTCCCAGGTTCGAGTCCTAGCTGCGTCAGCGTTGAAATTTATCTCCGGAAAATTCCCCGCCCTGCCCACGGTCAGTAGGGGACACGGATGGGCTTCGAAAGACCGCCGTCCGTCGGATGTGACGTTATGTCGAGGTTCCGTATGCGGGAGAGACATACCCTGAGCATGTTAACACGCTGGATGGCCTGCACTGGAGACTTCCATCTGTCTCCCAACAGCTGTTCCAATGGGTCCCTTCCCCCAACCTTTTCTGAGTCTTCGGGATCCTTGTGACCTGGCCATTTAGCCCATGGTGTGCAAAAAAGTGCCGCTCAGAGGTAAAACAACTCATCACTAATATCCAAAATCGGACTTAGAAAAAGGGGCGGCGGAATCATAGTTCGATCCGGACTTAATAGATGCAAAAAAATTACCATTCTGTACCTACGGGGAGCGATAATGGCTGCCAAATCCATTTTTGCCATTTTTTGAAGTTTATGCGTGATTTCGTCTTTCGGAGTTGGCAACACTGCTTTTAACCGTTTTTCCTCATTACACTGCAATACGCGTTGAATCTATGCTAAGGGGTTCGTGGGGGGGGGGGGGTCTAACGAAACTAACCTTTCCCGCAGTGAAAAATTCGCAGAATATACAGATAGCATCTGAAAAGTGAGCCCTGGTCATTGCCGGGTACAGTTCAACTAAGAAAGAAAATCCAACGTTCCAGACCTTCCGACTTCAAACTATACCACGTGTTGGATGACCTAAAAACAGCATCCAAGACAAATGATGCGAGCTCCTCGCAGATCCTAAGGATCACTGCTGCCTCACGTTCTCCCCTTCTGCGGTCAATGTGATTGCGCTTTTGTTGGCGGATGCAGTCGTCATCACCCAGCAGCTGCGAGGCGACAGAGAGCGACAGAAGCAGCGAGCGCCCAGAACCACCGTCGCCTGTGTGCTGACAGGGCCTCTCCAGTGCTGCGCGAAGCGTGTGTCAGGGTTGATGGATGATTTGTGATGTATGTGCGAGCACGAGGGAGAAGCAGAGAGTTCGCGCGTGATGGGGGAGGGCGAAAACGGTGAAAAATTATTTATTGGCTACGAAGGAAAAGACTACTCACTTTCGATCCAAGCAGTTACTAGGTTCGCAGGCAGAAAGATTGGGAAGCTGTAGAAGGATTTTTGCTTCCCACTGAGCCACCCCCGCCCCCATGCGCCCATGATAAGAGAAAATTTGTCAGCATTTTCAGTTTTAAGTTTGCGATTCTATGTCAACGTACACTACAGTCCAAAAAGTTGGTTGGGTTGTTTTACCCCTGAGCGGCACTTTTTTGCACACCATGGGCTAAATGGCTAGGTCACATGGACCCCGAAGGCTCAAGAGAAAGTTGGGGGAGGGGACCCACTGGAATAGCTGTTGGGAGACAGATGGTAGCCTCCCGTCAAGGCCATCCAGCGTGTTCTTTAATGTGCACAGGGTATGGCTCTCCCGCACACGGGGCAAAGGCTTAACGTCCCGTCTGACGGACGGCGGCCTTTCCAAGCCCATCGGTGTCCCCTACTGACCGTGGCCAGGGCGGGGAATTTTGCGGAGATATTTCTACAGGAGAGACAAACAGACCGCAAAGTGAAAATATTAGTTCGCTTTTTGTTGCTTTTTTTGGGAGCGGTTAAAATTTGGGTGAATCTCTGGTGCCCCCCCCCCCCTCCCACCACCACCACCACCACCAGAGATCGCCTGCTATATCTGGAAAAATGAGGAAAATCTCAGGAATCGGAAAATCAAAATAATCTCAGAAAAATCCCAGAGTACTTCTCTCTCTCCTGGGGCGAAATTTAGTTTAGGATCAATCTTAGTCGTATTGGCTGATTTTCATGTATCTGTCCAGGCCGTTTTTTGCATCCAAACCGCCCCTGCCTCGAGGTCAGGCCATTACCCTATTTGTGTGCCCTGGCCATTTACCCTATTGTGTGCAAGAAAAAAAAGTGTCACCCAGTGATAAAACAACCCAATGGGAGACTTCATTTTTGATCCTAAGAGCTTTCCAGTGATCAGTGGCGGACTGGGTCTGAAAATATTGGTTGCCAGGAGACAAAGGGGGGGCCCACTCAGAACTATAACACTATTATTTTTAACATATTGTCTAATGTTTAAGGGGGCCCACTTCATCAGGAGCCCAAAGGGCCGACTTGCCGTTGGGGCAAGCTGAGACCCTGGCCAGTCCGCCACTGCCAGTGATCCCAACCTTCTTTCAGCTCTTGGGAACTTTTGCCCATTTTGTGCCAAAAAAAGTGTCGCTCAGCGGTAAAATAACCCGGAGGTTCCCATGTGTCCCCTAAGAGCTATCGTGTGGTCTCCTCCCATAATCCTCTGTAAGCCCTTGAAGTCCTTGTGACCTGCCATTTAGTCCATTGTACATCAGAAAGAAATGAACTGATGTGATATTCTGGATTTGAACGCTTCTCAGTCTCCTTGCTTTGTAAGTCACAATAACTAAATATCAAAGAAATCATCATGGGAGAGAATACTGTCATCTTTCCACGTGGGAGTCATCCTCATCTTCTCGATCTTCCTACGTGTTCATCATCTGAGGCCTCTCCACACTCTCCTCCTCTTCCGTTCTCCCTCTCATCCGAACCCCTCCTCCCCACTATAAATAACCGAAGCATTCCCTCTCCTCCGCCTCCATACGACTGACATGTGGGCAGAACGGCGAAGTTAAATTTAGCCAAACTCGCTCAAGTCGAGTCCGTCACGCCTTATTTCGCTCAACGTACTGCTATCGGACTGCATTCCGGTAGCAGGATATGGGCGACATTACATCGGAACAAGGGATGAGAGCGGTCTTGTTGTGCCCTTTACAGATACCGCCAATTCAAACTTGGAAACATTGAGAGGAGCAGGAGGAAGTGGAGATTCAGGGAAATATAAAGAATTAACTAAGTGGACTAGCTGGAAGTTGGCCACATTATCTGTATTTATGAGAAAATTATTATGAACTGTACCCGGCGATATATTATATATCATTTATTATCTGAACTGTACCCGGCGATATATTATATATCATTTATTATCTGAACTGTACCCGGTATATTGAGCGTGTGCAGTTACCGTTCACAGCAAACTGGAGCGGTTGCGGTTAATGTTCACAGCACATTGAATCGTGTGAGCTCACAAAATCCTGGATCGTGTGGGTCCACTCACAGAAATATTGAGCGTGTGCAGTTACCGTTCACAGCAAACTGGAGCGGTTGCGGTTAATGTTCACAGCACATTGAATCGTGTGAGCTCACAAAAACCTGGATCGTGTGGGCCCACTCACAAAAATATTGAGCGCGTGCAGTTACCGTTCACAGCAAACTGGAGCCGTTGCGGTTAATGTTCACAGCACATTGAATCGTGTGAGTTCACAAAAACCTGGATCGTGTGAGTTCACAAAAACCTGGATCGTGTGGGCCCACTCACAGAAATATTGAGCGTGCGCAGTTACCGTTCACAGCAAACTGGAGCGGTTGCGGTTAATGTTCACAGCACATTGAATCGTGTGAGCTCACAAAAACCTGGATCGTGTGGGCCCACTCACAGAAATATTGAGCGTGTGCAGTTACCGTTCACAGCAAACTGGAGCGGTTGCGGTTAATGTTCACAGCACATTGAATCGTGTGAGCTCACAAAAACCTGGATCGTGTGGGCCCACTCACAGAAATATTGAGCGTGTGCAGTTACCATTCACAGCAAACTGGAGCGTGTGCAGTGACTGCACACGCTCGTTTGCTGTGAACGGTAACTGGAGCGTGTACAGTTGCTGTACACGCTCCAGATATTTTTTCTGAATTCTGTAATCAACCGTAGTGTTCGAATACTTTTTGAGCGACTGTACACCATGCGCTACTTATGGCACACACGTACCATTCTGTTTCATTATTAAACCCAAGTTCTCTACTTTGTCGTGATTCTCACTTTCTTTGTACTTATTTAAACAATATTCTTACATACTTCGCACTATATTTTGCTTAAAGAGGTCACTTCAATTTCTCTATTCATAGATTGCATCAATTCTCGCTTCTCTGTCTGCTGATCATTGCAGAAGTTTTCATCACAACAAAATATTTTTTTTTCTTCACCGAACTTTCAAAGAACTTTTTACAAAGAGAGCTGAATAAAAAACGATCGCCGCAAATCGTTCGTTTTCAGTTGTTTTAGCTCTGATCGTTTGGTGACCTGGTTATCATTTATTTAAATGGCCAGGTCACAAGGCCCTCAAGAGCTCAGAGAAGGTTAGGAGGAAATAGACAGCTGTTAAGAGGTAGATGCAAGTCTCCCATTAAAATCCGCCCTGTCCACGGTCAGTAGGGGACATCTATGGGCTTGGAAAGGCCTCCGTCCGTCGGATGGGACGTTAAGCCGTGGCTCCGTGTGCGGGAGAGCCGTACCCTGTGCACGTTAAAGAACACGCTGGATGGCCTTGACGGGAGGCTACCATCTGTCTCCCAACAGCTGTTCCAGTGGGTCCCCTTCCCCAACCTTCTCTGAGCCTTCGGGGTCCATGTGACCTGGTCATTTAGCCCATGGTGTGCAAAAAAGTGCCGCTCAGAGGTAAAACAACCCAACCCAACTCCCATTAAAGCCATCCAGCGTGTTCTTTAGCACACATTGTGCTTTCCAGCACATGGGGCTACTGCTTGATGTCCCATCGGAGTCCCTTTCTCAGCGAGGGCAGAACGGGAATCTGCGGAGAAAATCTCCAACGTGGGAACCTGGGAATGGCAGATTACGAGTCTGGCGAGGTACAGACTAAGCAAGCACCCAAATCGTTCTGTTAAAACTGCGCATGCTAAACCCATTACTACTTTCGTTCCAAAATCTAAACCGTACGAGTTCGATGATCAGATCATCTTTTATTTCGTTTGGTTGTTTTACCTAGAAGCGGCACATTTTTGCACAACATGGGCTAAATGGTCAGGTCACATGGACGCCGAAGGCTCAGAGAAGGTTGGGGAAGAGGACCCACTGAAACTGCTGTTGGGAGACAGATGGTAGCCTCCCATCAAGGCCATCCAGCATGTTCTTTAACGTGCACAGGGTATGGCTCTCCCTCACACGGGTCACAGCTTAACGTCAAATCCGACGGACGGCGGCCTTTCCAAGCCCATCGGTGTCCCCTACTGACCGTGGCAGGGCGGGAAGTTTTGCGGAGATAAATCTCAACGCTGACCCAGCTGGGATTCGAACATTGGAAATGCAGATTTCGAGCCTGGCACGCTACCGACTGAGCCACCCCCGCCCCTTTTATTTCGAAACCAGTCATCGACCCCACATGGAAAATAACACGAAATTAATTCTCAGCGAAGTGAAGAGAGTCGATGTCGTCCAAGGGCAGAGAAATCGGATGCATCGAAATTTTTTTTCTCCTATTAGTGTCTTCCGGAGCAAATAAGTGTCCCCAGGGGGGAGGGGGTATGCTGGATGATAGGAGTGTGGGAGAACATCTCACGTGATCTCTTCGTCTGTATCCACTCCCAAGAGAGTCTCCGAGCGACGCCAGAAAAGAGATTCAGTTGATTGCTTGGATGTTGAGAGTCTTTCATCGATGTGTGCAACGAACAACTCTACAATCCAACTTTTTTTCTTGTAGACAACATCCGATTCTGGGCCTCAACGCAGTTTAAGATGTTGATGTGCCCAAGAGAAAAAAAAATACCAAATTCGGATGGAGGAAGAATTTGACACACGCCCTGGTTTTCCGGTACTTTCACGGATAATTAATTGACCTAGCGAAGCGATGTTCTCTGATCTCACTCGACCTTTTGGCATTTGTTTCGCAATAAATACTCGAATGGTTCCATGGACTTGGGTTGGGTTGTTTTACCTCTGAGCGGCACTTTTTTGCACACCATGGCCTAAATGGGCAGGTCACAAGTACCCCGAAGGCTCAGAGAAGGTTGGGGAAGGGGACCCACTGGAATAGCTGTTGGGAGACAGATGGTAGCCTCCCGTCAAGGCCATCCAGCGTGTTCTTTAACGTGCACAGGGTATGGCTCTCTCACACACACACGGAGCCACGGCTTAACGTCCCATCCGACGGACGGCGGTCTTTCCAAGTCCATCGGTATCCCCTACTGACCGTGGACAGGGCGGGGATGTGTTTTTGGTTGGAATTACGTCAATTCATTATGATAACACTGGCTATCTCCCGCAAGCTATGACTGGCTGTTAATGATATAAAGTTTCTGGCATATCTAGTTGGGTTGTTTTACCTCTGAGAGGCACTTTTTTGTACACAATGGGCTAAATGGCCAGGTCACATGGACCCCGAGGGCATAGAGAAGGCTAGAGGTCCCACTTGACTATTGGAGACAGATGGTAGCTTCCCGTCAAGGCCGTCCCAGCTGGGTCAGCGTTGAGATTTATATCCGCAAAATTCCCCGCTCTGCCCACGGTCAGTAGGGGACACCGATGGGCTTGGAAAGGCCGCCGTCCGTCGGATAAGACGTTAAGCCGTGTCCCCGTGTGCGGGAAAGCCATACCCTGTGCACGTTAAAGAACACGCTGGATGGCCTTGACGGGAGGCTACCATCTGTCTCCCAACAGCTGTTCCAGTGGGTCCCGTCCCCCAACCTTCTCTGAGTCTTCGGGGTCCATGTGATCTGGCCATTTAGCCCATGGTGTGCAAAAAAGTGCCGCTCAGAGGTAAAACTATCCAACCCATGTCCATGGAACCATTCGAGTAGTTATGGTGTGGTCTTTAACGTGCACAGGGTATGACTCTCCTGCACATGGAGCCAAGGCAATTCTTTGTTTCCAAAGAGGTGAAACGAAAATGAAAAAGGCGTTCCAGACACCTGACAAGAGAAAGATGGGCGCGAGGCATGAATAAATTTTATTTTCAAGTAAATTTCCTTTAGTATAATTGTCAGCATGACCCTGAAATTGCAAAACAATCGGTGAAACTCGGACTGTTATCCCCCTCCCCCCTCACCTTCCAATCCCCGCCACTTCAATCTTATAAATAGTTCTTGTATGCAACGAGGTGGAAAACAGTCCATTAAGAATTACATTCCCTCAATAAAAAACATACACAGAAACAATAACTCTTCAACAATAGGGTGAAAATAAAAATTCGCAAAATATAATGATATGAATAATTACGGTGCAGAGTATTTATTGTTTCATGTTAAAAAGAGCTTGAAAAGGGGTTCCGACTCTTTTCTGGTCAGACAGTTAATCCCTGAAGAAATGACGAGAAGTAGAATACTTCTTCTGATTAATTTACAGACAACTGAAGGTAATATTTTTTTTTCATTTCCTGAGTTTTCCCCCCGACACGTGTCTCGACTTTTTCCCATTAACCTTGCCAAGTGTCAGACATTGCGATCCGAAACAACAACTGGGTGACGCTCGGAGTAGACACTTCTTCAATAGGAGACGAAAAACACGCATCAAATAAAAGCAAAAAGGGGGAGGGGATGACGCGATTCCTCACGTGACAGATTCTCAATGGAGGCCGTCATGATGCAGCACAATAGCACACGCTAATCTGAGAACTGAAGTCTTAGTCTGAAAAATGGTAGAAGATAACTCACATCAGAGATTTCACATAATAATTTCTGACATCTTTCAGTCTTTGACATCTAATTTTTTATTGCCATTAAGTTGAGTTATTTTACTTCTGAGGAGCATTTTTGGAACACAATGGGCTAAATGGCCAGGTCACAAGGACCCCGAGAAGTTTGGGGGCAGGGGATCCACTAGACAGCTCTTAGGACACAGATGGTAGCCTCCCGTCAAGTCCATAATCGTGTTCTTTAACGTGCACAGGGTAGGGCTCCCCCGCACACGGGGAAACGGCCTAACGTCCCATCCGACGGACGGCGGCCTTTCCAAGCCCATCGGTGTTCCCTACTGACCGTGGGTAGGCTGGGGATCCACTAGACAGCTCTTAGGAGACAGATGGTAACCTCCCGTCAAGGCAATCTAACCTGTTCTTTAACGTGCACGGCATGGCTCTCCTGCACACAGGACCACGACTTAATGTCCCATCCTATGGACGGCGGCCTTTCCAAGCCCATCGGTGTTCCCTACTGACCGTGGGTAGGCTGGGGATCCCACTAGACAGCTCTTAGGAGACAGATGGTAGCCTCCCGTCAAGGCAATCTAACCTGTTGTTTAACGTGCACGGCATGGCTCTTCTGCACACAGGACCACGACTTAATGTCCCATCCTACGGACGGCGGCCTTTCCAAGCCCATCGGTGTCCCCCTTCTGACAGATTCCAGGGGTTTAGTGGGGATAAATCTCAACACAGGCACAGTTGGGACTCGAACCTAGGAACTGTAAATTACGAGCCTGGCGCGCTGCCGTCGAGCCAATCCCCACCCAGCTATGTGAGAAAAGGAGAGGCTTGTTCATGCATCTTTCACGAACTGCCACAAGAAAAAATAAATTATCAGGGGTGTTAGATCAGGTGATCTTATGGATCGGTAAGTGTTGGATGATCTGTTCGGAAGGAATTTGCTATCGGTTCGTTGTGCATCAAGTCACACAAAATAGATATTCCACTTCTACGTAAAACCATTCCGGTTCTATAACCATTTATCAAAATTCAGATTACAAAATTTGTTGCTGCGAATTTACACGAATCATCACGGATAAACTTGTATACAATCATCCACTTATTTCATAAAAAAACATCCAAATCTATGTTAAACAATTCTTTATTATTCCAAGTTCCTTCTGTGTTTACATAGCGACTGCAGAACATGAAACTGGTAGAAATATAAGGCCTCTAGAGACAGCAATATTTTTTCACAACAGCCATCTGATGGAGATTTTTTTAACAATCTGTCAACATCGCAGTCTATTTTTTTCAGTTCAGTTTTATTATAATAATAAGGTTACAAACAGCATATATTTGTAATACTCTTATTAACCGAAGAGCATCTTAAGCTCATGTAGGTTAACTTACAAATTATTTAAATACATAATTTTGGCAACACTGACACTCAACTTTACATAAAGAAAAAATATACAAAAACAACACAGAATTTATAAAAACGAATTAGTTTTTTTTTTTTACTTTAACACTGAAAACAGGCTGTCAGCATTTGTAATGCTCATTAGATAATTAGCAGTGAGAGATCTGAAATGCATAAAATTAGTTTCATTTCGAATTATAATCGGTAAAGAATTAAAAATTTTAGGGGCCAAATAATCAAAATGTTTGTGCATAATTTCTTTATTTGCAAGTGGCAACAGAAACCTTTTCCCATCATCTCGCATAGAATAATTTGTATAATGCAGCACTGCATTATTGTTTCTAAAGAAGTAATTTAATGTTCTATAAACAAATAAATGTCTCAGTGGAAATACACCTGGAATGGTATACTTACAAAAGATGGTAACAGTTTTATATTTATTTGGTAATATTTGAAATATAAATTTATTTTGCATTGAGATTAGACTCCTTAATGATGAAATGTATGTTCCTCCCCAACTTGTAATACCATACTGTATAGCAGACTGGACCCAAGATTTGTATAACATTATTAACATTTTATTAATGAGGATTTTTTTTTTAAATAATAAAATTTATATAACATCTGTCTAAGTGTGTTTGTTAGTTTTCCAATGTGCATTTTCCAACTTAGGGAGCTATCAATATAAACGCCTAGGTAGAGTAGACTTTGAACCTGATCAATTTCTTCACAGCAACAAGCTGAGTAATTATTGCATGAAATGTATGCAATTTTAATTTAATCAAATTTGGATTGTATGATTTCTTTTTTAGGTTAAATAGAATATACTTAGTCTCTTTTTCGTATTTAAATGTAACCCATTTAAGTCCAACCATTTCATCACACATTTTAGATCAGTGTTCATGTTATAAAGGAGATTTTCCAGAGAATCAGCACATAAAGTTAATGATGTGTCATCTGCAAAAGTGTTAATATAGCTATTTATTTTTAATTTACATAGATCATTTATGAATATCAGAAACAAGGTTGGTCCCAGGACTGAACCTTGTGGTACGCCACATGAAATATGTTTTTGGGTTACTAAGTGTATTAAAAAGACTAACACATTGCGTTCTGGGCTGTAAGTAGTCTTTAAACCATTTTAATACAACACCACGAATGCCAATATTTTCTAGTTTGCTAATTAAAATTTCGTGATCAACGGTGTCAAAAGCTTTCTCCAAGTCCATAAATACGGACAGAGTAAATTGATTATTGTCTATGGAATGAAACGCCTTTGACGTATAATTCAACAATGCAGTTTCTGTACCTCTACTCTTCCTAAACCCAAATTGGTTTTCAGAGAGAAAATTAAAACTATCTAAAAAATTTATCAGTCTATTATTAACTAGTTTTTCTAATATTTTTGAAAATACTGGGAGAAGAGATATCGGTATATAATTCTTAAAATCATTTTTATTTCCCTTTTTGTAAACTGGAATTACAATAGCTTTCTTCATTAAATCTGGAAAAGTGCCAGTTTCGAAGGATAAATTACAAATGTGAACCAATGATTGAATCAAGTTAAAAGAACATTTTTTTAAAAGCAATAATGGAAATATTGTCATACCCAGCAGATTTTTTATTTTTAAAACCTTTTATAATGTCAGTCAATTCCTTTCTACAAGTTGGAGCTAAAAACATGGATTTGACATTTTTACTCATATGGCTATTTTGATTTCTTACAATCCTATTCTTTGACAGATTTACTGCTATATTTACAAAGTATTCATTAAATAATAAAAAATTCATAAAATAACTTAGCATTTTCAGTTGAATCAGAACCACTTTCTAATTCTGGATATTTAAGCATTAAATCCGCATCCCCGTCTACCGGGGCGGGGTGGCTCAGTCGGTAGCGCGCCAGGCTCGTAATCTGTAGTTCCCAGGTTCGAGTCCCAGCTGGGTCAGTGTTGAGATTTATCTCTGCAAAATTCCCCGCCCTGCCCACGGTCAGTAGGGGACACCGATGGACTTGGAAAGGCCGCCGTCCGTCGGATGGGACGTTAAGCCGTGGGCCCCGTGTACGGTAGAGCCATATCTTGTGCACGTTAAAGAACACACTGGATGGCTTTGACATGAGGCTACCATCTGTCTCCCAACAGCTCTTCCAGTGGGTCCCCTCCCCCAACCTTCTCTGAGCCTTCGGGATCCATGTGACCTGGCCATTTAGCCCATGGTGTGCAAAAAAAGTGCCGCTCAGAGGTAAAACAACCCTACTTCGTCTAACACAATAGGACAGTTCCGCATTCTTGAACATTAATTTCGTATCTAAGCCAATAGGATCTCGGAGCGACACGTGCGATATGCGAGAGCACGCGATCAGTTCAATGGCAACCGGATTCTGATCCCCACGTGACCTCTCCTGTTATCTTTAGGAGCCGATAAGAAGATGACACCTTATCGGACTCTCCTCCTCTCCGATGTTTGCTCTAGGATTTGTCATCACCCGTCTGAACCGCATCACTTCACTCCACAACTCTGTGGGATGGTGCAGACAGCCACGGAGAGGAAGGAGGGAAGAGGCAGGAACACAGATGATCCGGGTCACGACCCTCATCTCAGTTCGCTGCACACCCCTGATCAAGCCTCTAGCTTTGAAAGAGGCATGGAGCTAAGGAAAAGGAGAATTAGTTCGTGCGATGGTTTGGGTTGGGTTGATTTACCGCTGAGCGGCACTTTTTTGCACACCATGGGCTAAATGACGAGGTCACAAGGACCCCGAAGGTTCAGAGAAGGTTGGGGGAGGGGACCCACTGGAACAGCTGTTGGGAGACAGATGGTAGCCTCCCGTCAAGGCCATCCAGCGTGTTCTTTAACGTGCACAGGGTATGGTTCTCCCGCACACGGGGCCACGGCTTAACGTCCCATCCGACGGACGGCGGCCTTTCCAAGCCCATCGGTGTCCCCTACTGACCGTGGGCAGGGCGGGGAATTTTGCGGAGATAAATCTCAACGCTGACCCAGCTGGGACTCGAACCTGGGAACTACAGATTACGAGCCTGGCGCGCTACCGACTGAGCCACCCCCGCCCCGTGCGATGGTTTATGGCTGTCCATATTCTTAGTTCATCAGATTTACTTATTCTATCTTTACCCAGTCACGATTTACATTTTGCTTTCTCACAAAATATTCGTTTATTGAGAGGCAATAAATACAGCAATTTTTAAATCTAGCCGAATAGACAAGTATCATCTTTACTGCGAGCCTGAATAGTTGGAAGAGGGAATGTAACAAAAAGAACAAAAAAAAAAGTTGAACTTTGTTTATCACATATTTTAAGTACAAAATAATAAGGTAAACAATAATATGACCTGGGTTCGAGCCCCGGTAAGGCATGGCTGTTTGTGTCGTTTTTCTGCTGAGACCTTCTACTATGGCATATAAACTGACAGGCTCCTGTCAGACCTCTGTGCCAAGCAGCTGCTTGAGGGGGTATTTATTATTTTATCTCTAAAGTTCATTTTAACGTCAGAACTGAAGTTGGCTTGACAAAGCAGTATGTGAAGGATGGGACTGGATCCTCGAAATCAGCTGGTTTGTTTTACCTTTGAGCGGCACTTTTTCCCACACCATGTGCTAAATGGCCAGGCCATAAGGACTCGTGGGGCTCAGAGAAGGTTGGGGAGAGGAAGGGAACCCCCAGACAGATGGTAGCCTCAAGTCAAGGCCATCCAGCGTGTTCTTTAACGTGCACTCCCACATGGGGCCATGGCTTAACGTCCATCCGATGCTGTTGGTCTAATGATGATCTTTAGCTTATTATAACAGTTTGTGATCATGTCAAATCACTTTTCATCCTTTTTTTTTGGGGGGGGGGGGGGCTCAGTCGGTAGCGCGCCAGGCTCGTAATCTGTAGTTCCCAGGTTCGAGTCCCAGCTGGTTCAGCGTTGAGATTTATCTCCGCAAAATTCCCCGCCCTGCCCACGGTCAGTAGGGGACACCGATGGGCTTGGAAAGATCGCCGTCCGTCGGATGGGACGTTAAGCGGTGGCCCCGTGTGCGGGAGAGCCATACCCCGTGCACGTTAAAGAACACGCTGGATGGCCTTGACGGGAGGCTACCATCTGTCTCCCAACAGCTGTTCCAGTGGGTCCCCTCCCCCAACCTTCTCTGAGCCTTCGGGGTCCATGTGATCTGGCCATTTAGCCCATGGTGTGCAAAAAAAGTGGCGCTCAGAGGTAAAAAAACCCAACCCCTTTTTTTTCTCAGGTCGTTCACTTCTCTCCACCTCTCAAAGAAACGTGTCAGCCCCGCGAAGAGTTCATCTCGCCATTTTCATCCTTGGGGTCTGGGGGGAGAGGGGGGGGGGCATGAACATCTTTGCACAGGATATGCTTCACATTTCTGTCTCTCATCCGTCAATCCCAACGTTGCCAGAGGATGCGTTGTGAATATCTATGCAATGGGTGGATAGCGCTGTAAACGTTTTCGGTTTACCAATTTGCTTTGGGATTTACACGACGTGATGCGCTGTCACTGAACACGCATGTATGTGACAATCGGCAAACCCACATCCCCAAATCTTCGTTCGTCTCGAGGCGGAGAACCCACCTGCACGATCCACCCATGGGATGCGTGTGGTTTAGCATCTTCACGAGTCGCATCTCCGATCTAGGTTCGACCCTCGTCGCCGATATCAACATCCTGGCGACCTTGAGAGTGACACCTGTCACCCGCCGAGGGTTGCCGTGCGAGTCGCACGTGACGCTGCCACGTCAGAGTTGGGAGGTTCTGTGTCACTCAGATTGTTACGTGGATTATAGGCTGTCCGAAGTCGGGCTGACGGACACAGTCACTGGCTAAGGAATGGCACATCAAGGGGATGGCAACGAGGGGTGGTGGGTCGGAAACGAAGAAATAAAAAATGCGATTCTTTCTCCGACTCTCTCTTAGCTACTGTTGTGACAAAAAATCCTTTGACAACTGAAAAGGAACAACACGGTCTGGACTATTTAATTGGTTGGGGACAGAAAGCACGCCGTAGTGCATTGCATCCAGAATTATGGAGGCCCAGGAGCTTACTTTTGCCAATGCTGCTCTCACCTTAGGCACTGGAAGCGATTGGGATAATGGTTTTGGGTTGTTTTACCTATGAGAGGGGGGCGGGGGTGGCTCAGTCGGTAGCGCGCCAGGCTCGTAATCTGTAGTTCCCAGGTTCGAGTCCCAGCTGGGTCAGCGTTGAGATTTATCTCCGCAAAATTCCCCGCCCTGCCCACGGTCAGTAGAGGACACCGATGGGCTTGGAAAGGCCGCCGTCCGTCGGATGGGACGTTAAGCCGTGGCCCCGTGTGTGGGAGAGCCATACCCTGTGCACGTTAAAGAACACGCTGGATGCCCTTGACGGGAGGCTACCATCTGTCTCCCAACAGCTGTTTCGTGGGTCCTCTCCCCCAACCTTCTCTGAGCCTTCGGGGTCCATGTGACCTGGCCATTTAGCCCATGGTGTGCAAAAAAGTGCCGCTCAGAGGTAAAACAACCCAACCCAGACAGCGTGTTCTTTAAGGTGCACAGGTATGGCTATTTCGCACACGGGGTCAAGGCTTAACGTTCCTATCCGACAGACGGCAGTCTTTTCAAAGCCCATTGATGTCCCTTGCTGATCGAGGGGGAGGGGGGGAGTTACGAATCTGAAGACTCGCCCAGGAAGGACTCGAACCTGGAAAGTGCAGATTACGAGCATGGCACAGTGGAAATTCTCCCTTAGTACCAACAGTACCTTACGACCTGGTACAGTAGAAATTCTCCCTTAAAAATTCGCAATAATACTATGCATACACTATAAATAAATAAAAATAAATACCCCCTCAAGCAGTTGCTTGCCACAGAGGTCTGACAGTTTTATATGCCACAGTATAAGGTCTGTGAGGATGGCAGAAAAACAACACAAACGTCCATGCCTTATCCGGGGCTTGAACCCAGGTCCCTTAGATCAGTCCATACCTTATCCAAGGCTCGAACCGTTAGATCAGTGCCAAGCGTGCTAACCACTCGGCCACGGACGGCCATATTACAAAAAAGTAAGGAAAAGTACATTATAAGCTTCCAAACATTGAAAATAAACTTTTTACGCTAAAATGACACTAGAGAAAAATAAATGAAGATCTCTCTCAAATACCTGTAAATTTCAATAATTTGAATAATATTCGTTTAGTATTTAGCCCCGGGTTAAGGCATGGATGTTTCTGTTGTCTTTCTACTGAGGCCCCATAACCCTCACAGACCTTCTACTATGACGTATAAACTGACAGGCTCCTGTCAGACCTCTGTCGCAAGCAGCTGCTTGAGGGAGTATTTTTTTTTCATTTAAATTTATCGAAGCTAGAACATTGAACAGCACACGCCATTGTCCCACTCTTTTTAAACATTTTTTACCCCTTAAATTTCCGGAAAACTCCCCCACCCTGCCCACAGTCAGTAGGGGACACCGATGTGCTTGGAAAGATCGCCAACTGTCGGATGGTACGTTAAGCCGTGGCCCGTGTGCGGGAGAGAGCCAGGCCCTGTGCACGTTAAAGAACACGCTGGATGGCCTTGACGGGAGGCTATCATCTGTCTCCCAAAAGCTGTTCCAGTGGGTCCCTTTCCCAAACCTTCTCAGAGCCTTTGGGGTCCTTGAGACCTGGCCATTTAGCCCATGGTGTGCAAAAAAGTGCCGCTCAGAGGTAAAACAACCCAACCCCTTAAATTACTAAAACACTAAAAAAAACCTCAAATTCAACGATTTGTTTATAACAGTTGTGTTTTATCTTTCGAAGCGAATTTTCGTTAGTAGAATCGAGTAAACTTTCAGCTTCCATATTTCTTTAAAATATTAAACTAACATTGCAGAAAGTGGATATTTATAGGAGATTCATTATCCTTCGCTTCAAAACATCCATTAAAATAAAAATCTTCGTAATCACTCCTCAAACGAACACGAAATCCCAACAGCAACACAGTGCAACTAATCCAAAGTAATTACGTTCAAGCCATCACATTTCAGAAAGAGATTTCTTACAACACAACAATTCCTCGTAAACCTGTCACAAAAGAGGATTAAACTCTCGTATACATAAGTCCAATTCATCACTTCGCGATTCATTCAACTTTTGTGATCAACTTTTTTAATGCAATGAGAGAAATGTTTTTATTACACCTTTTTGACACAGCTCGTTAAACAATCTCTCGGATCTAAAACCTTCACAAAATGAGATGCCATCAGTTCCTCTGAGATCTCTCCATGATTAACTAATGCGCCCAGAAACAGCCGAGCCACACTCTCGCTAATCTAGGTAGCGTAAAGAATGCACTCGAGTCCAACATCTCTGAGGGTGAAAAACAGCAAAATCCGGCCAACTCCTGGTATGTTGGAGCAATTCCCGCTGATTGATAAGCATCCCCAGAAATAGCTGACAGTATTTGCAAGAGCGTTATCATAGAGATTGGCCGCGGGAGCTGTTTGGCGCCGACGATGCCACGCTACTGCCAGTTACAAAAGCAAGATTCAAAACTGTGTTAAATTAACTACCTCCTCCTCTCTCAGCTCTTCCTCCTCCTCTTCCTCACGACACACAAGACAGGGAGCGTTTATGTCCCTTCTCATCTCACTCCTCTTCTCCTTTTTTTATTTTTTTTTTTATCACGTTTCATCTTTGTCTCAAAATGGCGCCAAAGGAAGTCTCTAAATTATCCACATTTTTGCCAAAATGTCAGCTCCTGACGTCCTGGCTATTTAGAGGATTACGCTTCCAGGTATCTCACGAATGATGCGATCTTCAATGTTTCATTAAGCGTCTTTCTAAAATTAGACCGCAGCGCACTAGTGTCATTCATACTTTCTCTCTCCCCCACCCCACCTCTTCCCACCTCATTCCTTTTCATGAACTGAATTAAATCTCGATTCAGAGCAAAACTCGGTGAATAAAGTTCTCGGAGAGCGCGTGCGAGTTTCATCTTCTTGCGTTTATTTCTCACCAATGTAGAATTTGTTAGCCATGGATACTTAGTGCTATGTTTCTAGGAGAAAGAACTGTGTAGGGTTAGGTTCTTTTATCCCTTCTTTGTACACAATGAGCTAAATGACCAGGTTACAAGGACCCCCCATGGATTCAATGTAGGGTGGGGGAAGGAGACCCACTGGACAGCTGTTAGAAGACATATCGAAGCTTCAATTTATGTACATCCAGTGTGTTCTTTACGTGCAATGGGGCGGGGGTGGCTCAGTCGGTAGCGTAATACCAGGCTCGTAATCTGCAGTTCCCAGGTTCGAGTCCCAGCTGGGTCAGCATTGAGATTTATATCCGCAAAACTCCCCGCCCTGCCCACGGTCAGGAGGGGACACCGATGTGCTTGGAAAGGCCGCCGTCCGTCGGATGGGACGTTAAGCCGTGGCCCCGTATGTCGGAGAGTCATACCCTGTTCACGTTAAGGAACACACTGGATGGTCTTGGCGGAGGCTACCATCTGTCTCCCAACAGCTGTTCCAGTGGGTCCCCTCCCCCAACCTTCTCTGAGCCTTCGGGGTCCATGTGACCTGGCCATTTAGCCCATGGTGCGCAAAAAAGTGCCGCTCAGAGGAAAAACTACCCAACCTTTACGTACATAGGATATGTATCTCCTTTGCACGGGCCACGGCTTAACGTCCCATCCGACCAACGACAGTTTTTCTAACCCACAGATGTCCCCCTTTTTCACGAAGGGCAAGGTGGGAGTTTAGAGGTGATTAATGACATTGGCTCAGTTGAGACTCGAACCTGAGAACCACAGATTAGGGGCCTGGCACTCTACCGATTTTATTTTCTTAGTTATAGAGCGTCGAAGGAGGCAGGATGGGGAAGCAAATTCTTCCGTCCCTATAAGAGGGTAAGACAGAAAGTTTCGTAGCCTGTCCCCCGCCAAACTAACTTTTGGAGTTGTGCTACCAACGCATTTTAATTGGGTCGTTTTACCTCTGAGCGGTACATTTTTGCACACAATTGACTAAATAGCCATGTCGTAAGCACCCGAAGGCTCAGAGAAGGTTGGGGGAAATTAGGAAATTAGTAATGAAGGCAAAACCCAGATGCTCCGCAATACATGGACTGCACGCCATCTACAGGGATAATGCCAAAATCTCCACTACCTACGTCGAGGGCAAGACAGTACGATGTAGATGCAGTTCGCCCCACGACTACCTATGGTACAGTACTATAGGAGTAAAGCTCATCCATTGGTCAAAACCTAAATTTAATCTGTGCCCCGGTTAGCCACAAAAAAGGATATATAGATACAAGTTGCCTTGGCTCCCGTGGTGGGAACTCTTAGTCCGGCCTTCCCAGGCCTCTCCATCGGGCCCCGTCCAACCTAGGTGCCCCCCAACACCAGTCACCGAGGCCCATCCATCGGGTCTCCGTCTGACCAGATACTGAATCACCGAGGTTCATCCTTCACCGAGGCCCATCCATCGGGTCTCCGTCTGACCAGATACTGAATCACCGAGGTTCATCCTTCACCGAGGCCCATCCATCGGGTCTCCGTCTGACCAGATACTGAATCACCGAGGTTCATCCTTCACCGAGGCCCATCCATCGGGTCTCCGTCTGACCAGATACTGAATCACCGAGGCCGATCCATCGGGTCTCCGTCTGACCAGATACTGAGTCACCAAGGCTCATCCTTCACCAAGGCCCATCCATCGGGTCTCCGTCTAACCAGATACTGAGTCACCGAGGTTCATCCTTCACCGAGGCCCATCTATCGGGTCTCCGTCTGACCAGATACTGAGTCACCGAGGCTCATCCTTCACCGAGGCCCATCCATCGGGTCTCCGTCTGACCAGATACTGAATCACCGAGGCCGATCCATCGGGTCTCCGTCTGACCAGATACTGAGTCACCAAGGCTCATCCTTCACCAAGGCCCATCCATCGGGTCTCCGTCTAACCAGATACTGAGTCACCGAGGTTCATCCTTCACCGAGGCCCATCTATCGGGTCTCCGTCTGACCAGATACTGAGTCACCGAGGCTCATCCTTCACCGAGGCCCATCCATCGGGTCTCCGTCTGACCAGATACTGAGTCACCGAGGCCCATCCATCGGGTCTCCGTCTGACCAGATACTGAGTCACCGAGGCTCATCCTTCACCGAGGCCCATCCATCGGGTCTCCGTCTGACCAGATACTGAGTCACCGAGGCTCATCCTTCACCGAGGCCCATCCATCTGGTCTCCGTCTGACCAAATTCTGAGTCACCGAGGCTCATCCTTCACCGAGGCCCATCCATCGGGTCTCCGTCTGATCAGATACTGAGTCACCGAGGCCCATCCATCGGGTCTCCGTCTGACCAGATATTGAGTCACCGAGGCCCATCCATCGGGTCTCCGTCTGACCAGATACTGAGTCACCGAGGTTCATCCTTCACAGAGGCCCATCCATCGGGTCTCCGTCTGACCAGATACTGAGTCACCGAGGCTCATCCTTCACAGAGGCCCATCCATCGGGTCTCCGTCTGACCAGATACTGAGTCACCGAGGTTCATCCTTCACCGAGGCCCATCCATCGGGTCTCCGTCTGACCAGATACTGAGTCACCGAGGTTCATCCTTCACCGAGGCCCATCCATCGGGTCTCCATCTGACCAGATACTGAGTCACCGAGGCCCATCCATCGGGTCTCCGTCTGACCAGATACTGAGTCACCGAGGCTCATCCTTCACAGAGGCCCATCCATCGGGTCTCCGTCTGACCAGATACTGAGTCACTGAGGTTCATCCTTCACCGAGGCCCATCCATCGGGTCTCCGTCTGACCAGATACTGAGTCACCGAGGTTCATCCTTCACCGAGGCCCATCCATCGGGTCTCCATCTGACCAGATACTGAGTCACCGAGACTCATCCTTCACCGAGGCCCATCCATCGGGGTCTCCGTCTGACCAGATACTGAGTCACCGAGGCCCATCCATCGGGTCTCCGTCTGACCAGATACTCCCCGATACCAGTCAGCGGACCCCTCAACTTCACACGGGCCCTCAGCCTCCCACCACCACGACAAGGAGGTTCCCTATCGAGGGGTCGAGATAGAGAAGGTTGGGGGAAGGGGACTCATTCGACAGCTGTTAGGAAGTGGTAGCCTCCCGTCAACTAAAATTTTAAATCAAATCTAAATTTTAAATTTCAAGGCCATCCAGCGCGTTCTTTAAAATCACGTCTCTCCGCACATAGGACCGTGGCTTTCCAAGCCCATTGGAGTCCCCTACTGACCGAGGTAGGGCGGGTAGTTTTGCGGAGATAAATCTCAATGCTGGCCAAGCTGGGACTCGAACCTGGGAACCGCAGATTGTGAGCCTGGTGCGCTACAGACTGAGCATCCTCCCCCCTCCTCTTGAGAACCAAATAATGTCACCAAGGGAGAGCAGATATCTCTATTATATACCCGTGCTGTGTGGTGTAGAGGTCGGGCGAACATGGCGAAGGTACAGTCGCTCAAAAAAATATCCGAACACTGTGGTTGATTACAGAATACAAAAAATATCTGGCAACTATTTTTTTTTAGAAATTAGTGATCTGGCAAACGCTTTTCCATCTGATGACGCAGTCCAAAAATAAATCACAAAGTGGTAAGATGATCGATCTTACCAATCTCGCGCCAAGTGTCTGAACACTTGGCGCGAGATACCTGGATGCGTAATCCACTAAATAGCCAGGACGTCAGGAGCTGACATTTTGGCAAAAACGTGAATAATTAAGAGACTTCCTTTGGCGCCATTTTGAGACAAAGATGAAACGTGATAAAAAATAAAAAAAAGGAGAAGAGGAGTGTGATGAAAAGGAACATAAACGCTCCCTTTGAGGTTTGATAACTACGTGGGAAAATATTACAAATATGGGGGGTAGCATTTGCTGTATATTGTTTTAGGTGTAATATTAGTTGGGTTGTTTTACCTCTGAGCGGCAATTTTTTGCACACCATGGGCAAAATGACCAGGTCACATGGACCCTGAAGGCTCAGAGAAGGTTGGGGGAGAGGACCCACTGGAACAGCTGTTGGGAGACAGATGGTAGCCTCCCGTCAAGGCCATCCAGCGTATTCTTTAACGTATACAGGGTATGGCTCTCCCGCACAAGGGGCCACGGCTTAACGTCCCATCCGACGGACGGCGGCCTTTCCAAGCCCATCGGTGTCCCCTACTGACCGTGGGCAAGGCGGGGAATTTTGCGGAGATAAATCTCAACGCTGACCCAGCTGGGACTTGAACCTGGGAACTACAGATTACGAGCCTGGCGCGCTACCGACTGAGCCACCCCCGCCCCCCAGATCAGTGGTGCACAACCCTAACTTATAGAACACACTTAACACATAACTTTACACATAAACCCAATACTTCTCTGAGAAAATTACAAAACTAAGTACATTATTTATCAATTTCTAACAACAAATAATGTCAAATATCGTTCAAATTTTTGACATCAACATCAATGTTCGCGGACAGCACAAAAAGCAGTGGCAGGCCGAGGGTTCTGCTCCACTGGTGTGGACCAATTCTCCCATCTCAGAATCTCCTGCGGTTGAGTAATAATGGAATGCAAAGAAAAGAATCCGTGTACCTGCATTGAGACTCAAATGCCTTTTCAAGCAAAGAGCACCTGTAGCTTGAAGAAGAAGAAGGGGTCATTGCCACCGACTTGTGAGGTCTTTTCGCTAAGGTGACAGTTTACACTCAGAAGAGGTACACAGAAGAGGTACTTTTACAGAAAGGAAGAAGTACACAGAAGAGGTACTTTTACAGAAAGGAAGAAGTACACAGAAGAGGTACTTTTACAGAAAGGAAGAGTACACGGAAGAGGTACTTTTACAGAAAGGAAGAGTACACGGAAGAGGTACTTTTACAGAAAGGAAGAGTACACGGAAGAGGCACTTTTACAGAAAGGAAGAGTACACGGAAGAGGCACTTTTACAGAAAGGAAGAAGTACACAGAAGAGGTACTTTTACAGAAAGGAAGAAGTA
Organism: Ryuthela nishihirai; assembly: GCA_038380435.1. Lineage (NCBI taxonomy): Eukaryota > Metazoa > Arthropoda > Arachnida > Araneae > Heptathelidae > Ryuthela > Ryuthela nishihirai. Next base: position 25,378,057 of record JAWZYU010000025.1, read on the forward strand.
CACAGAAGAGGTACTTTTACAGAAAGGAAGAAGTACACAGAAGAGGTACTTTTACAGAAAGGAAGAGGTACTTTTACAGAAAGGAAGAGTACACGGAAGAGGTACTTTTACAGAAAGGAAGAAGTACACAGAAGAGGTACTTTTACAGAAAGGAAGAGTACACAGAAGAGGTACTTTTACAGAAAGGAAGAAGACACAGAAGAGGTACTTTTACAGAAAGGAAGAAGTACACAGAAGAGGTACTTTTACAAAAAGGAAGAAGACACAGAAGAGGTACTTTTACAGAAAGAAAGAGTACACAGAAGAGGTACTTTTACAGAAAGGAAGAAGACACAGAAGAGGTACTTTTACAGAAAGGAAGAAGTACACAGAGAGGTACTTTTACAGAAAGGAAGAAGTACACAGAGAGGTACTTTTACAGAAAAGAAGAAGTACACAGAAGAGGTACTTTTACAGAAATGATTTACTGAATGATGGTCCAGGTGGGACTTGAACCCGGGAACTGCGGATTACGAGCCGGGTACGCTGCCAAATGAACCACCCCCGCCTGTTAAAAGTGCAGATGTTTACTCAGTCGATAGCATGCCTGGCTCGTAATCCGCAGTTCCCAGGTTAGAATCCCAAATCTGCCAGCGTTAAACATTTATCTCCGCTAAATCAAGACGGTATCCTTAATCAGAAGGGTCGGGGGTGGCTCAATCGGTAGCACGCCAGGCTCGTAATCTGTAGTTCCCAGGTTCGAGTCCCAGATGGGTCAACGTTGAGATTTATCTCCGCAAAATTCCCCGCCATGCCCACGGTCAGTAGGGGACACCGATGGGCTTGGAAAGGCCGCCGTCCGTCGGATGGGACGTTAAGCCGTGGCCCCGTGTGCGGGAGAGCCGTACCCTGTGCACTTTAAAGAACACGCTGGATGGCTTTGACGGGAGGCTACCATCTGTCTCCCAACAGCTGTTCCAGTGGGTCCCCTCCCCCAACTTTCTCTGAGCCTTCGGGGTCCATGTGACCTGGCCATTTAGTCCATGGTGTGCAAAAAAGTACCGCTCAGAGGTAACCCAACCCTTAATCAGAAAGAAGGCACACCAATGGGCTTAGAAAGACCGCTGTCTCTTGGATGGACGTAAAGCCGTGACCCGTGTGCAGGTGAACCAGAATAAAAGAGCAGATTGGATGGGCCTTGATGGGAGGATACCATCTATTGGGTTGGGTTGTTTTACCTCTGAGCGGCACTTTTTTGCACACCATGGGCTAAATGGCCAGGCCACAAGAACCCCGAAGGCTCAGAGAAGGTTGGGGGACGGGACCCACTGGAACAGCTGTTGGAAGACAGATGGTATTCTCCCGTCAAGGCCATCCAGCGTGTTCTTTAACGTGCACAGGGTATGGCTCTCCCGCACACGGAGCCACGGCTTAACGTCCCATCCGACGGATGGCAGCCTTTCCAAGCCCATCGGTGTCCCCTACTGACCGTGAGCAGGGCGGGGAATTTTGTGGAAATAAATCTCAACGCTGACCCAGCTGGGACTCAAACCTGGGAACTACAGATTACGAGCCTGGCGCGCTACCGACTGAGCCACCCGCGCCCCAGGATACCATCTATCTTCTTCTAACAGCTGTCCATTGGGTCCCCTTCTCCAACCATTTCTGAGGCCTTGGGATCCTTGTGACTTGGCCCAAGAGTGTAAAAAAAATGCTGCTCAGAGGAAATAAAAACTAACTCTTCAGTTCAGCAAAAGATTTCATCACCACCCTCTCCCAAAGTTGAGTGCAGTGACAAAGAACGTTAACTGTTGTGGCGTGGCGGGCATTGAAAGTAATTCAAAATGAACGAGACCAGTTGCCAATTGTCAAGAACCAAGCTACAGTTTTTGAGGCTTTAAATTCAAATCGCGCAAGAGATTCAGCGGCTGGGTTATTTTACCTCTGAGCGACACTTCTTTGCACACAATGGGCTGAATAGCTAGGTCATAATGAACCAGAGAAGGTTCGAGGAAGGGGACCCACTGGACAGCTTTTAGGAGACAGATGATAGCTTTCCGTTAAGGCCACCCAGCTTGTTCTTTAGCGTGCAAAGGGTATGGACTCTCCTAGACACGGTTTTACGTCATGGACGGAAGCATCTCGGAACCGAGGGGCAGAGCTGGGGTTTTGCACAGTTAAATCTCAACGTTGGCACAGGTGAGACACGAATTTGGGATTTTGGGTTGGGTTGTTTTACCTCTGAGCTGCACTTTTTTGCACACCATGGGCTAAACGGACAGGTCACAAGGACCCTGATGGCTCAGAGAAGATTGGGGGAGGACACCCACTGGAACAGATGTTGGGAGACAGATGGTAGCCGCCCGTCAAGGCTATCCAGCGTGTTCTTTAACGTGCACAGAGTATGGCTCTCCCGCACACATATGGGCGGGGGTCGGTAGCGCGCCAGGCTCGTAATCTGCAGTTCCCAGGTTCGAGTCCCAGCTGGGTCAGCGTTGAGATTTATCTCCGCAGAACTCCCCGTCCTGCCCACGGTCAGTAGGGGACACCGATGGGCTTGGAAAGACCGCCGTCCGTCAAATCGGATGTTAAGCTGTGGGCTCGTGTGCGGGAGAGCCATACCCTGTGCACGTTAAAGGATGGTCTTGACGAAGCGAGGCTACCATCTGTCCAATGAGTCCCCTCCCCCAACCTTATCTGCGCTTTCAGGGTCTTCGTGACCTGGCCATTTAGCACTTTGTGTGGAAAGAAGTGCCGCTCAGAAACAAAACAATACAACCCAACTCTGACTTTTTATGGATTATAATCAATTCAAAAACTTTTCTTTCCATTATGTTCGGTTGTTTTACCTCTGAGCGGCACTTTTTTGCACACCATGGGCTAAATGGACAGGTCACAAGGACCCTGATGGCTCAGAGAAGGTTGGGGAAGGGGACCCACTGGAACAGATGTTGGGAGACAGATGGTAGCCTCCCGTCAAGGCCATCCAGTGTGTTCTTTAACGTGCATATGGTATGGCTCTCCCGCACACATATGGGCGGGGTCGCTCAGTCGGTAGCGCGCCAGGCTCGTAATCTGCAGTTCCCAGGTTCGAGTCCCAGCTGGGTCAGCGTTAAGATTTATCTCCGCAGAACTCCCCGCCCTGCCCACGGTCAGTAGGGGACACCGATGAACTTTAAAAGGCCGCCGTCCGTGGAATGGGACGTTAAGCCGTGGCCACTTGTGTTGGAGAGCCATACCCTGTGCACGTTAAAGAACACGCTGGATGGCTTTGCCGGGAGGCTACCATCTGTCTCCCAACAGCTGTTCCAGTGGGTCTTCTCCCCCAACATTCTCTGAGGCTTCGGGGTCCTTGTGACCTGGCCATTTAGCTCATGGTGTGCAAAAAGTGCCGCTCAGAGGTAAAACAACCCAACTCTCCCGCACACGGGCCATGGTTTAATGTCCCATCCGACGGACGGCGGCCTTTCCAAGCCCATCGGTGTCCCCTACTGACCGTGGGCAAGGGGGCAATAAGTTAAGGTCACAAGGACTCCAAGTTTGATAAGTGAAGGAAACTGCTGTCCATCTATTCGGTAGACAGAGGGAATCCTGCCGTCGGGCACATCCAGCGTGTTCTTTAACGTGTACAGTCGCTCAAAAAAATATCCGAACATTATGGTTTAATACAGAATTCAGAAAAAATATCTGGCAACGAATTTTTTTTTAGAAATTAGTGATCTGGCAACCTTCGTGTCACGTGACACATGTGAGGATGGCGGGACCTCAGCAGAAAAACAACCAACACCCATGTCTTACCCGGGGCTCGAACTCGGGCCCCTTTGAGTCAGTAGCCAAGCGCACGAACCACTCTGCCACGGGACGTCTGCAATGTAATTAAAATAAAAATCAAACAACTGAATTTAGTTTCTCTCAAATTAGCGGAGATAAATCTAAATTTTGCGGAGATAAATCTCAACCTGACTCAGCTGGGACTCGAACCTGGGAACTACAGATTACAAGCCTGGAGCGAACCAGTTAGGAAAATCTGTCCGAATATCTTTGATCGAGAAAGTAAACCATTATTCTCGGAAACCTGGTGTAACGCGAAGGTAACGGTGGTGAGCAAGGTGAACTGCAAAATCTCGCCTAGAGTCAACAGAGACAGCATTGCAAACAAACTATCGACAGTTTACTCTTCCTTCCCTAACCTACAGAGCAAAAGAGCATATTGACCGATCAGATTCCACTGATGCTGATCTGGCTTTGCATTCTTGCACTTTACAGATAACAACAAACCTTTGGCTTGCGCAGAAACCTTTGAACTTGGTCGCTGCCGTTCAGTATGCATTCCCATGCAGAGCTATGTTGGAGTGTCGCGTTTATCTTGGAGCTGATTCAAGCGTTCCATGCGCCACTTATCTCACTTGGAAAAAAAGAAACTGAATTGCACAAGTATGATTAAGAGCCTTCTTGTGTTCTGTGTTAATGGAGATCACCTTTTATTGTTAGTAAAGGAGAGGGGAAGGGGAGTTTATTGGGGGGGGGGATTAACGACCTCGGGAAGAAGGTCTCGAAGGAAACCTTTTTTTTCGTATGCAAGTATATTGTTGGATGTTTTACTTCTAAGAGGCCCTTTTTTTCACACAGTGGGCTGAATGGGAAGGTCACAAGGACCCCGAGGGTTCGGAGAAGGTTGGTGGGGGAGGGGACCCATTGGACAACTGTTAGGAGGCAGATGGTAGCCTCCCGTCAAAGCCATCTAGTGTGTTCTTTAACATGCAGAGTATGGCTCTCCTGCACACGGGCCATAGTTCAATATCCCTCGGGATGGGCTGTTGGGTTGTTTTACCTCTGAGCGGCACTTTTTTGCACACCATGGGCTAAATGGCCAGGTCACATGGAACCCGAAGGCTCAGAGAAGGTTGGGGGAGGGGACCCACTGGAACAGCTGTTGGGAGACAGATGGTAGTCTCCCGTCAAGGCCATCCAGCGTGTTTTTTATCGTGCACAGGGTATGTTTCTCCCGCACACGGGGCCACGGCTTAACGTCCCATCCGACGGAAGGCGGCCTTTCCAAGCCCATCGGTGTCCCCTACTGACCGTGGGCAGGGTGGGGAATTTTGCGGAGATAAATCTCAACGCTGACCCTGCTGGGACTCGAACCTGGGGACTACAGATTACGAGCCTGGCGCGCTACCGACTAAGCCACCCCCGCTCCTAGTCCGTGCGGACAAAGGAAATTATTTAGATTGGGATGAATGCAAAACAAATACACTATTGCTACTGTTTGTAAGATTAATAGAGATAATTAATAGGGTTGGGTTGTTTTACCTCTGAGCGGCACTTTTTTGCACACCATGGGCTAAATGGCCAGGTCACATGGACCCCGAAGGCTCAGAGAATGTTGGGGAGGACCCACTGGGAAGCTGTTGGGAGACAGATGGTAGCCTCCTGTTAAGGCCGTCCAGGGGGGTCTTTAACGTATACAGGGTATGATCTTCCGTACACGGGGCCACGGCTTAACGTCCCATTTAACGGACGGCTTCTTTTCCAAGTACACCCCGTGTCCCCTACCGACCGTGGGCAGGGAGGGGGATTATAATTAATAGGAGTTGTCAATCTGTCTCCTATATCTGTTCAGTGGACTGACTTTTGTGACCATTACTTTTAGCACACTGTTCGAAATAAAAAAACAACTAAAAATGCTCTTGTCTATTTGTCACAGCTAAAAACTGCGATTCTTTTTTAAGTTACCGGATCTCCACATAAAAAAAAACCCTCTGAAACGGTGATTCTCTCAAGATCTCGAACGTGCAGTTAAGCAACAGATGAAATTGCTGCCCCCTAGCCAATCACTGGCAGATTCACCTCTCAGCAAAATGCTGTCGCACACATCACGCATGAGACACGTGTAGCCCACCATCCCACTGATCCTCCATCTTCTTCCCCTCACCACACGACGACCGGAAGTTTCTGTTCCACCGTGTCGCTCCCTCACGGTCTGACGCCTCGGACCACAGCTTGTTTACCTACTGACAACCGAGCTACCCCCCCTCCCTAGCAACCCCTCGTGGTAACTGGATACTGTGTACACACGTCAAACACAGAATGGACGCAGGAATCCGTGATGAGAGAAGTGTGCTGTAATGGCCCACAATACGACCATTTGTTCTCAATATGGACGACGTTTTTGCAGAATCAACTTTTGATTAAGACGATGTCCAGGGGAGATTATATTTCTGTCAAATGTGGCTGGAGTCAGTGCAAAAAAAAAAACGCGAAGGTAATTGTTTAGATTATGATGAATAAAAAGAAATAACTATTGCTACTGTCTGCAAGATAGTTAGTGGTTAATATTGTGCATACGGTGTTTGAGTAACATGCTGGAGATCACGTGAAAATATTACAGGTTGGGTTGTTTTACATAGGTTAAATGGCCAGGTTACATGGACCCCGAAGGTTCAGAGAAGGTTGGGGGTTGTTGTTGGGTTGTTATACCTCTGAGCGGCACTTTTTTGCACACCATGGGCTAAATGGCCAGGTCACATGGACCCCGAAGGTTCAGAGAAGGTTGGGGGGGAGGAGACCCATTGGAACAGCTGTTGGAAGACAGATGGTAGCCTCCCGTCAAGACCATCCAGCGTGTTCTTTAACGTGCACAGGGTATGGCTCTCCTGCACACGGGGCCACGGCTTTAACGTCCCATCAGACGGACGGCGGCCTTTTCAAGCCCATCGGTGTCCCCTACTGACCGTGGGCAGAGCGGGATATTCTGCGGAGACAAATCTCAATGCTGACCCTGCTGGGACTCGAACCTGGGAACTGCAGATTACGAGCCTGGCGCGCTACCGACTGAGCCAACCACGCCCCCCAAGCCCATTGGTGTCCCCTACTGACCATGGCAGGGCGGGAAATTTTTGCGGAGATAAATCTCAACGCTGACCTAGCTGGGATTCGAACCTGGGAACTGCAGATTACGAGCCTGGTGTGCTACCGACTGAGCCAACCACGCCCCCCAAGCCCATTGGTGTCCCCTACTGACCATGGCAGGGCGGGAAATTTTTGCGGAGATAAATCTCAATGCTGACCCAGCTGGGATTCGAACCTGGGAACTGCAGATTACGAGCCTGGAGCGCTATCGACTGAGCCACCCTGCCCCTGAAAATAATTCAGAATTCCGTTATGTCAATGGGAGTCTAACTTCGAAGATCTATAACTTACAAATATGCGTATAATGGAAAAATGTGATTGAAGATAAAGTTCATAATCAAATCCATTTATATCTCGATTTTCAACAATATTCGTTCGGTATCTAAAGTTATGGAAACAGAAAATATAATTGTCTAATATTAAAATAATCATTACGTAAACTTCTAAAATGTATATTTATTTCATTAAATGGTTGGAAACAACTTGGGTTGTTTTCCTCTGAACGGTATTTTTTTGCACACAATGGGCTAAATGGCAGGTCACAAGGACCTCGAGGGCTCAGAGAAAGTTCCGATGGGCTTGGAAAGGCCACCATCCGTCGGATTGGACGTTAAGCCGTGGCCACATGTGCGGCAGAGCCATACCCTGTGCACGTTAAAGAACACACTGGATGGCCTTGGCGGAGGCTACCATCTGTCTCCCAACAACTGTTCCAGTGGGTCCCCTCCCCCAATCTTCTCTGAGCCTTCGGGGTCCATGTGACCTGGCCATTTAGCCCGTGGTGTGCAAAAAAGTGCCGTTCAGAGGTAAAACAACCCAACACAGAGAAAGTTGGGGGGACTCGCTGGGCAGTTGTTAGGAGACAAATGGAAGCTTCCGGCCAAGGCCATCCAGTGTGTGCACATGGTATTTTTTTTCCCGCACACAGGAGCCACTCCCTCGGCATACGGGCTTAACGTCCAACCAAAGGACGGCGGCCTTTCCAAAGCCCATCTGTGTCCCCCTTTTGAAACAACACAATGTTTAAGGTTTGATGTATTACTGTTGTGAAATATTGGAGCGTCCATAATTCTTTGAATGCTGAACGAATATGGTTGAAAATCGAAATTTAAATACACTTGATTATGGTCTTGAATTTAGCTATAGTTCAGATTTTCCCATTAAATGCGCATTTGAGAAGTTATGGAGCTTCGAATTAGATATAAGATTCATCTCCACTAATTAATTTCCACCAATTTTTCTCACAGCTTTCAAATGATTTCATAACATGGGAATTGTCTAATATTTTGGTAGAGCTGTCACGCCTCAGATCATTGCATCTATGAAACACATCTAAACACAGAGAGTCCAAAAAATAATGGTTGGGTTTCGAGTACAAATATTTTGGAGAATATTTTAATTGAAAGTGTACTGAAATAGCTTTGAACATACGTGCTTAATTGGTATTCCATTTCTTGCCATACACGCTGTTGCATATATCTTGTTACTTGTTCAACCGCTTCTTATTCTGGCTTTCAAATGATTCAGGTTTCAAATTTATTCGATGTAAGCATAAGTCTTTACATAGCCACACAAGGAAAACAATCACGATATGTGAAATGAGGGATCTTTGGGTGGCCATAGAATAGGACCACCTCTGCCAATCCATTTTTGCCAGGAAATGTTCCACCAAGACTTCCTCAATATCTCTTGAGTTGGTTGTTTTACCTGTGAGCGGCACTTTTTTTACACACCATGGTCTAAATGGCCAGGTCACATGGACCCCGAAGGCTCAGAATAGGTTGGAGGAGGGAACACACTGGAACAGCTGTTAGGAGACAGATGGTAGTCTCCCGTCAAGGCCATCCAGTGTGTTCTTTAACGTGCACAGGGTGTGGCTCTCCCGCACACGGGGCCACGTCTTGACGTCCCATCCGAAGGACGGCGGTCATTCCAAGCCCATCGGTGTCCAATATCTCTTGAGAAATGTGACGGTGCGCCGATGGTTGAACGTGAAACTATTTGAGTGTGGAGAATGTACAGTCGCTCAAAAAAATATCCGAACGCTATGGTTGATTACAGAATTCAGAGAAAATATTTTAGAAATTAGTGATCTGGCAACTTTCGTGCCACGTGACACGTAGGTTGTCAGATCCCTAATTTCTAAAAAAAATCGTTTCCAGATATTTTTTCTGAATTCTGTAATCAACCTAGTGTTCGGATTTTTTTTAATATATATAATGCGTATGAATATATAATGCATTGAATATGGAGCGTGTGCAGTTACAGAAATATTGAGCGTGTGCAGTTACTGTTCACAGCAAACTGGAGCGGTTGCGGTTAATGTTCACAGCACATTGACTCGTGGGAGCTCACAAAAACCTGGATCGTGTGGGCCCACTCACAGAAATATTGAGCGTGTGCAGTTACCGTTCACAGCAAACTGGAGCGGTTGCGGTTAATGTTCACAGCACACTGACTCGTGGGAGTTCACAAAAACCTGGATCGTGTGGGCCCACTCACAGAAATGTTGAGCGTGTGCAGTTACCGTTTCACTGGAGCGTGTGCAGTAACTGCACACGCTCCAGTTTGTTGTGAACGGTAACTGGAGCGTGTACAGTTGCTGTACACGCTCCATATATTTTTTCTGAATTCTGTAATCAACCATAGTGTTGGGATATTTTTTTGAGCGACTGTACAGATACAACATTCAAGGTGATACCTTTTGTGTATTTGGGGTCAGTGTTACACAAAAAACGCAATTATTATTCCCCACCCTGAATAGCAAGAAGTAAAGAAATAAAAAGGAAATTTTGGTTCTTTCAAATTTCTCAAAATCACTTGCCACACAAATAAACAGCGAAATTACAAAAGCTATGGAACCAAATCACCGAGTTCTGTCTTATCTCTGAGATACAAAATAAAATCTAACTACTTACCCGTTCACAAAAGACCCTACATGAACCGTTGACTGAGGAACAACAACGAGGCGCTGTAATAAATTAAGAACACAGATCGTTAAGGAAAATAACAATAAAAGACTAAAATCATAACAAAGGAATTTACTGAATTTTTATTACATCTTTATCTACCTATATGTGCTTTAAAAAATAAAAACGTAATGAAAATGAAGAAACACCTTACTTAATTCGCTTTAACTTCAGAGAAAGATAGGGTTGTTGAGTTGTTTTACCTCTGAGCGGCAATTTTTTGCACACCATGGGCTAAATGGCCAGGTCACAAGGACCTCGAAGGCTCAGAAAAGGTTAGGGGAGGGAAAGCCGGTCAAGGCTATCCAGCGTGTTTTTTAACGTGCACAGGGTATGGCTCTCCCGCACACGGGGCCACGGCTTAACGTCCCATCCGACGGACGGCGGTCTTTCCAAGCCCATCGGTGTCCCCTACTGACCGTGGGCAGGGCGGGGAGTTTTGCGGAGATAAATCTCAGCACTGACCCAACTGGGACTCGAACCTGGGAACTGGGTTGGGTTGTTTTACCTCTGAGCGGCACTTTTTTGCACACCATGGGCTAAATGGCCAGGTTACATGGACCCCGAAGGCTCAGAGAAGTTTGGGGGAGGGGACCCACTGGAACAGCTGTGGGAGACAGATGGTAGCCCCCCGTCAAGGCCATTCAGCGTGTTCTTTAACGTGCACAGGGTATGGCTCTCCCACACACGGGGCACGGCTTAACGTCCCATCCGACAGGCGGCGGTCTTTCCAAGCCCATCGGTGTCCCCTACTGACCGTGGGCAGGGCGGGGAGTTTTGCGGAGATAAATCTCAGCACTGACTCAACTGGGACTCGAACCTGGGAACTGCAGATTATGAGACTGGCGTACTACCGACTGAGCGTCCCCCGCTTCAGAGAAAGATGGGAAGCCAGCGACTTGTTTCCAGTTGGTACCATAACTATTTTGTATCTAATATGAACTGAGTATATGATTTCATCATGTGTCTTTGTTTCACATCTTAGGAGCATATAGACGAAAATAATAAATTACTCTTTAAGCAGCTGCTTGCCACAGAGGTCTGACAAGAACCTGCAAGTTTAATCATCATCCTCCTTCTCAAGCAGCCATGGGCTACGGAGATCCAACCAGACCGTGCAATTTAGTTCTCCAAGCAAGTCTGTCCTGAGCTACACTGGCCACTGCACACCAATTCTAACAATTCTGTTTACATTGTCTGCCAACCGCATACTAGGCCTCCCTCTCTTTCTGAGGCCTTTAGGCACACTGTTCATAACCCTATTCGCCAATCTATAATTATTCATATGGGCAACATGGCCAAACCAACGGAGTCTCTCTCTGCACAATATGCTGCTTAAAGGAGGTTGCAAACTCCTTTGCCTAATCATTGTTACAAAGTTGAACCACCTAATGCCCAAGATACTGAGTAAGCATCTAGAATCAAAAGCATTTAGACGCTATAGAAAAGGTCTGTGAGGCAGGCCAGACTTCAGCAGAAAGACAAAACAAGAAATAAAACACCCATAACTTATCGGACGGATTTTGATCAGTAGTCAAGCACGCAAACCATTCTAGAACACATCGCAAGATATTTTTTAAATTTTTTAACTTGTGATTATCTTTTGTCTTTTAGTGGCGACTTCAGAGTGAACTTTGTCACTGAAAACGTTTATCTTCCCCTTGCTTTGGAAGAGGAAATTGTGTTATTCTCCAGATTAAGCATAAACGTTTCATTATTACTCATTACGATCGATTAAAATGCACGTCCGCATTAAAATTTCTATTCCTCTTTTTTGTAGGAAAGAATGGACGCTAAATAATATGGTGAAGCCTATGACCCTCTCCACGTCACAAGCTTTCATCTCAGATAACTTTTCCACGTGATATTTTTTAGTTGATATTGTGGAATATTAGGTGGAAGTCGATAGTTTTGCTGGTATTCACAGTAGCGCAATGTTGCGCCCTATACCAACTTTGGAGAAGAAAAAATATAAAAAAGGGGCTGAAATGCGCAAATTGAAGGCTATTTGCACATTAAATGTGAATTGGATTAATTTGAGAGAAACTAAATTCAGTTGTTTGATTTTTATTTTAATTACATTGCAGACGTTCCGTGGCAGAGTGGTTAGTGCGCTTGGCTACTGACTCAAAGGGGCCCGAGTTCGAGCCCCGGGTAAGACATGTGTTGTTGGGTTGTTTTACATCTGAGCGGCACTTTTTTGCACACTATGGGCTAAATGGCCAGGTCACATGGACCCTGAAGGCTCAGAGAAGGTTGGGGAAGGTGACCTACTGGAACAGCTGTTGGGAGGCAGATGGTAGCCTCCCGTCAAGGCCATCCAGCGTGTTCTTTAACGTGCACAGGGTATGGCTCTCCCGCACAAGGGGCCACGGCTTAACGTCCCATCCGACGGACGGCGGCCTTTCCAAGCCCATCGGTATCCCCTACTGACCGTGGGCAGGGCGGGGAATTTTGCGGAGATAAATCTCAACGCTGACCCAGCTGGGACTCGAACCTGGGAACTACAGATTACGAGCCTGGCGCGCTATCGACTGAGCCACCCCCGCCCCCGTAAGACATGGGTGTTGGTTGTTTTTCTGCTGAGGTCCCGCCATCCTCACATGTGTCACGTGACACGAAGGTTGCCAGATCACTAATTTCTAAAAAAAAATCGTTGCCAGATATTTTTTCTGAATTCTGTATTAAACCATAATGTTCGGATATTTTTTTGAGCGACCCGTACACGTTAAAGAACACGCTGGATGTGCCCGACGGCAGGATTCCCTCTGTCTACCGAATAGATGGACAGCAGTTTCCTTCACTTATCAAACTTGGAGTCCTTGTGACCTTAACTTATTGCCCCCTTGCCCACGGTCAGTAGGGGACAGCGATGGGCTTGGAAAGGCCGCCGTCCGTCGCATGGGACGTAAGCAGTGGCTCCGTGTGTGGGAGGGCCATACTCTGTGCACGTTAAAGAACACGCTGGATGGCCTTGATGGGAGGCTACCATCTGTCTCCCAACAGCTTTTCCAGTGGGTCCCCTCCACCAACTTTCTCTGAGACTTCGGGGTCCTTGTGACCTGGCCATTTAGCCCATGGTGTTCCCCCTTAGATTATTGTCTGCACAAAAGCGCCGTTCAAAGATAAAAAAAATTACCGACAATAACATTTCGTCGTCTGGATGAAAATTGGCAGAAATATAGAATTATAAACCAACAGCTTGAACTATCCAAGCAACAGAAAAGGCAGCCAGGAAGAAAACAATTTCTCAATTTCAGAGACACCTAACCGAATTATTATTCTTAAAATTCCGATCAATTTTTCTTACGATCATAAAATCATAAACATAATTTGTTTGAAAAACAATAAAACATGTTTTTTGCAGCCTGAAATATTTCATAAATACGTTTCTATTTCTAACAATCCAACATTTTTACAGGTTAAATGTAAAGACTTGGCTACTCGTCAGTCTGGCCTCTTATTTACAATCCCTAAAGTAAAGAAAGAAATAGCTCATAAGCACTTTTTATTTTTAACCCCTAGAATATTTAATTCCTTACCTAATGAAATCAGAAATGAACATACAGTGTTTTTAAATTGAAAGTCAAAAATTTTATTATTACTGCTTCAAATATTGATGATTACTTTAAAATTATAAAATAATATTTTGTTTTTAACATGACACATATTTTTTGTCACTAAAGACATTTCTCTTATTGTAATAATTCAATTTGGCATCCTAAATGAGCAAATTGCTAAAAGATCTGCTAATATGTAACTTTCATTTTATTTATTTTATTCTTTTTCTGACGCGCTAATATTGGGTTGGGTTGTTTTACCTCTGAGCGGCACTTTTTTGCACACCGTGGGCTAAATGGCCAGGTCACATGGACCCCGAAGGCTCAGAGAAGGTTGGGGGAGGGGACCCACTGGAACAGCTGTTGGGAGACAGATGGTAGCCTCCCGTCGGGGCCACCCAGCGTGTTCTTTAACGTGCACAGGGTATGGCTCTCCCGCACACGGAGCCACGGCTTAACGTCCGATCCGACGGACGGCGGCCTTTCCAAGCCCATCGGTGTCCCCTACTGACCGTGGGCAGGGCGGGGAATTTTGCGGAGATAAATCTCAACGCTGACCCAGCTGGGACTCGAACCTGGGAACTACAGATTACGAGCCTGGCGCGCTACCGACTGAGCTACCCCCGCCCCTGCGCTAATATTGTTTTCTGTTTGTATATGAAAGTTTGTGTTTTGTTATTTTGTTTTTATTGCTATACAAATAAAAAAATAAAATATATAAAACTTTGTTCCAAATACAAGAACAAATATTTCAACTCAAATTCTGCATGGAATTTGGTTATAATAAAAAAAAATTTTAAATACGGAAAAAAAAACATTTCGTCATACTGTTGTTGCACAGCCACCAAATAACAAAAACATTTAAAAAAGAACATTAACCACAAAATGAAAACTCTGGTTAATACCCCCCTAAAATTATTTTAAAAATAAAAAATTATTTTAAAATTGAAATAATTATGCTTCTAGTGTTAATTTCTTACCCTTTTCATTAAAAATAAATCTTTTTCAGCCATTACTTTTAAGACACGTAAAATTCACAACATACTTCCGCCGATCAACGAACATTAATTACATTTCCACAAAATCTACTCAATGTGATACGATAATCAAACGAGTATTTAACGAGTAATTTAAATTTCAAATTCTTGTCTTCTGCAGATCGCTTCAAACTAAAACCTCCACACAGACTTTATCACCCCACATGCCACTCCAAACAGGAAACTAGTTAGTAGGATTTAGCGATAAACATTATCCTGTAACCTGTTTTTAGATATCCCCCCCCCTGTCTTATCGCTTGCATATCATTAATTTGTTGACACAAGAATGTGACTTGAGTTTCAAAAATCTACACAGCAAATTATGGAAATTTTTCCACCTTAAACGATGCAGAGAACTTGCTGACAAATATGACCTGTAGCGCGATAAAGGTAAAAATACCGAGACGAATTCGGAATTCAATTTAGCCCCCTCAATCCACGCCAATCATCTAAAAAACACAAGCTCTTAATAACACCCTTTCGTGCCGATGTTCAGTCTCTTGTAACACTCTTCTTATGTCAAACGTTTGACAAATCTAAACTACTTTCAGAGATCTCTATCACTAGCTAATTAAGGAGGACCAGAACTCAGCTTCCTTATATTTAAGAAATTAAATGTATTTAGGGCGGTTATCCTAGGTTATTAAAAACCAATAACACAGAAATGAATAATAATGTTGTGAGCGTTATAAAAAAGAAAATCCCACTGAAATGTAATTTCGTATTAAAAGCATGTTAGAACTGCACATGTGGGCAGCTAGATCTTTCGCTAAAAGACTAAAACAATTACATCTTTGGCTTAAAGCTCGATAAATTGCTTCGCACGAGAAACGCGAGCGTTGATTTTTGTGACGTCGTTGTGACGTAGAGTGAAGATCATTGACACAACACGGAAACTGGGCCTTGTGGGGACTAAGCGGGTTGTAATTGGTGGTGCGGTCTCTTTTCTGACGGATCTGATTTGTGGGCGAGACGCGACAGTTATGCAAATTACGATACAGCGACTGAACAGTCTTTTTTTTGCTCTTTTTGATGTCTCGAGAGAGACAAGTGATGATTCTCAGGAAGGCCTGACACGATTTGTCAAAGTTTTTTTTATTTGGTTACGATTTGGATAACAGAAAATGGTCAGTCTGCTGTAAGAGTGTTTCGCTATCCATAATTTTAAAGTACAGCTATCTATCCTTTGTTACCTATTGCAGAATTTTGTGTCGTTTTACATTTTCATGTTTGTTTCCTATAGACTAAGGCTATAGGGGACATCGATGACATCAATATATAGAACCAAATCGATATATAGACATCTATATATAGAACCAAATCAATATATAGACATTTATATGTAGAACCAAATCGATATATAGACATCTATATATATATAACCAAATCGATATATAGACATCTATATATATATATATATAACCAAATCGATATATAGACATCTATACATAGAACCAAAGCTTAACCTTTGGTTCTTCTAAATCACCAGTTCCTAACCTTTGACCCAAGCGCCATCTTCACCCTTTCTAACGCCCCCCTTCATTGAATTCAATTTTCGCAAAATATTTTTCCTACATAAGACTAGTTGAAACGATATTTACAGTTTATACCAATTATGAATTGACATGAATTTGAAAGGTTCGAACGGTGCCTCTGAGCGGCACTTTTTTTGCACACAATAGGCTAAATCAGTGGTCTCAAATTCAAATAGGAATGCGGACCATTTAAGCTTGTACTCGAAGTAGTGCGAGTCGCAAAGGGCCTCAAGGATGTCGCAAAGATACTATAAAAAAGAGAGAGAGAGAGCAATTATTATTTTATATCTTTCGCCATATTAAAAGATGCAAGTGAGATTTAATAAACGTAGCAAATTAAGCGCGTATGTAACCATAAAACTATTAACTGCAGGTTTTGGCGGAGACATCATAAAGATTAATAAATACAATACGTCGTGTTTGATTTCATTGGCAATAGATATTGTAATATTTCAATCTAAATTAAATAATTAAGAAGTTAGGCAAAGGAGTTTGCAACCTCCTTTAAGCAGCATATTGTGCAGAGAGAGACTCCGCTGGTTTGGCCATGTTGCCCGTATGAATAATTATAGATTGGCGAATAGAGTTATGAACAGTGTGCCTAAAGGCCTCAGAAAGAAGGGGAGACCTAGGATGCGGTGGGCAGACAATGTCAAACAGGACCTTGTTAGAATTGGTGTGCAGTAGCCAGATGCAGTAGATGTAGCTCAGGACAGACTTGCTTGAAGAACTAAATTGCACCGTCTGGTTGGACCTCCGTAGCCCATGGATGCTTGATGATGATGAGGATGATAAAATTAAAATTCATAAATTTTCTTTTCAAAATTAAGTATTATTTTATAATTTGATAAATATTTGCCAAATGTTGGCGAGGGCCGCGTGTTTGACATCACTGGGCTAAATGATCAGGTTACAAAGACCCCGGAGACTCAAAGAAAATTGGGCGGGGGGGGGGGGGGCGACCCAGTGGACAGCTGATAGCAGACAGACGATAGCCTCCTGTAATGTCTATTTAGTGTGTTCTTTAAAGAGCACAGGGTATGGCCTCCCGCATTCAGGGCCAGGGCTTTACGTCCCCTCTGACGGACGGCACCTTTTCCAAGCCCATCGGTGTCCCTTTTCTGACCTATGGTAAGGGGGGGGGGGGGGGAGGTTGCGGAGATAAATCTCAAACCTAGCACAGATGGGACTCGATCCTGAGAACTGCAGATTATGAGCTAGGCCTACGACTGAGAATGTTAGTGTTACATGAATAGGTTAATTTTAATCAATCCGCCGTCCGTCGGATGGGACGTTAAGCCGTGGCCCCGTGTGCGGGAGAGCCATACCCTGTGCACGTAAGTTTGCACACCATGGGCTAAATGGCCAGGTCACATGGACCCCGAAGGCTCAGAGAAGGTTGGGGAAGGGGACCCACTGGAACAGCTGCTGGGAGACAGATGGTAGCCTCCCGTCAAGGCCATCCAGCGTGTTCTTTAACGTGCACAGGGTATGGCTCTCC
The DNA here is from genome assembly GCA_038380435.1 of Ryuthela nishihirai. Classification (NCBI taxonomy): domain Eukaryota; kingdom Metazoa; phylum Arthropoda; class Arachnida; order Araneae; family Heptathelidae; genus Ryuthela; species Ryuthela nishihirai. The sequence goes on from JAWZYU010000025.1 coordinate 25,395,550, forward strand.
TGCACACGGAGCCACGGCTTAACGTCCCATTCGACGGACGGCGGCCTTTCCAAGCCCATAGGTGTCCCCTACTGACCGCGGGCAGGGCGGCGATTTTGCGGAGATAAATCTCAACGCTGACCCAGCTGGGACTCGAACCTGAGAACTACAGATTATACGAGACTGGCGCGCTACCGACTGAGCCACCCCCGCCCCTGTGCACGTTAAAGAACACGCTGGACGGCGTTGACGGGAGGCTACCATCTGTCTCCCAACAGCTATTCCAGTGGGTCCCCTCCTCCAACCTTCTCTTGGGCCTTCGGGGTCCATGTGACCTTGCCATTTAGCCCATGGTGTACAAAAAAGTGCCGCTCAGAGGTAAAACAACCCAGCCCAACTAATCAATCCGCGTCTACCGAAAAACTCAAGCTAATGTCCTTCCCTAAATTTGATAAACACCACAAGGGGGAGGTACTGTCCTCATTGGAAACCATTGTACTAAAATGAAAAAGTTAATAAAACACAAATACGTTTTGAAAACATTAATTAAAAATATAAGCTATCTCATTCTAATTAAAAAGGTACATAAATAATAATAAAAAAAGGTTCAAATTAAGAAAAACATCCCAAATATAAACGAAATGTGCATTGAATTTATAAAAGATCTCCCATCACAACAATGGTGAAGCTTAAAATTAAAAATTTTCGGCGTTGTTTTACCTCTGAACGGCTGTATCGTTCACACAATTTGACCAAAATAAACAAGTCACAAATGATCCCAATTATAAATCTCCCAAATGTTTCATTTCCATCTTGAAACCGGTGTCTATATAGGGTTGGGTTGATTTTACCTATGAGAGGCACTTTTTTGCACACCATGGGCTAAATGGCCAGGTCACAAGGATCCCGAAGGCTCAGAGAAGGTTGGGGTGTCTACATAGAGTTAGAGAACTTTGCCATGTTATGTGAATTGAAGGCGATATTCAATGTCTGAAGACTTTTAGTTATGTTATACGCTACATTACGAAAGACACGAAGGTTGCCAGATCACTAATTTCTAAAAAAAACCGTTGCCAGATATTTTTTTCTGAATTCTGTAATCAACCGTAGTGTTCGGATACTTTCTTGAGCGACTGTAGGTGGTCATATTATTTTGATACTAGATCGTGTGAACTCACTCACGGAAATATTGAGTGTGTGCAGTTACCGTTCACAGCAAACTGCAGCGGTTGCGGTTAATGTTCACAGCACATTGAATCGCGTGAGCTCACAAAAACCTGGATCGTGTGGGCCCACTCACAGAAATATTGAGCGTGTGCAGTTACCGTTCACAGCAAACTGCAGCGGTTGCGGTTAATGTTCACTGCACATTGAATCGTGTGAGCTCACAAAAACCTGGATCGTGTGTGCCCACTCACAGAAATATTGAGCGTGTGCAGTTACCGTTCACAGCAAACTGGAGCGTATGCAGTTACTGCACACGCTCCAGTTTGCTGTAACGGTAATAAGGAGCGTGTACAGTTGCTGTACACGCTCCAGATATTTTTTCTAAATTCTGTAATCAACCCTAGTGTTTGGATACTTTTTTGAGCGACTGTAGGTGGTCATATTATTTTGATACTAGATCGTGTGGGCTCACTCACGGAAATATTGAGCGTGTGCAGTTACCGTTCACAGCAAACTGGAGCGTGTGCAGTAACTGCACACGCTCCAGTTTGCTGTGAACGGTAACTGGAGCGTGTACAGTTGCTGTACACGCTCCAGATATTTTTCCTGAATTCTGTAATCACGTGACACGAAGGTTGCCAGATCACTAATTTCTAAACAAAAATCGTTGCCAGGTATTTTTCTGAATTCTGTAATCAACCATAGTGTTCGGATATTAATTTTGAGCGACTGTACAGTTAACAGAGGGAGACGTTAAAACAGCCTCAACTCCAAAAGTTCTTACTTTTCCTATTTGAAGTCGCCCGCTGAAAGTTTTCTCGTCTTTTAGATAATTAGGGTCTATAATTCCTGTAAATGCAACGGTTGAATTTCGTAATTAAGCAATTAAATAATTATGTCTCCATTAATGACCCTCTGGTTGTCCAAACAAGCTTCGTTAAAACACAAACATGTTGCTAGAAAAAAATAATAAAGTCGTCTGCATTTATACAAGTTGCAAATTTAAAAAAAAAAGCAAAAAAAAAATTTGACCGATGATACTGCGTTGCCATTAATCATTTAGAAAGTCATTTGTTTCTTAATAACAACACTTATTCGCTTTTATTGTCTGTCCAGTAATTCAAAAAGCAAACTTAAACCGTTAAGAACAAGGGAAGAAGAGGCAGCTGATATTTTCCAGACGATGCACTTTAATAATAACTACTATAGGTAGAGCTAAAAGACGTCAAAACATGAAAAAAGTGTTTTTTTTTTCCGTTTTCAGTCACGTTTAATGCTTCACTTGAACAATTACAAAATCTATTAATCTCAGTAAACTGCCACACCTGAACTTTTTTTGGCGAACGTTTCGTGGTTGAAATCGTTCGTTTGACGATTTTTCACAACTTAATGACCGCAAGAATGGCAACACTTGAGTAACGATGAGATCAGTTTATATAAGTTTGGTTTTTGTCGTTTTCGCACTGAACTGCACAATGCTCGACAAGGTTCGGTTGGTTGTTTTACCTCTGAGCGGCACTTTTTTGCACACCATGGGCTAAATGGCCAGGTCACAAGGACCCCGAAGGCTCAGAGAAGGTTTGGGGAGGGGACCCGCTGGACGATGTTGGGAGACAGATGGTAGCCTCCCGTCAAGGCCATCCAGCGTGTTCTTTAACGTGCACAGGGTATGGCTCTCCCGCACACGGGGCCACGGCTTAACGTCCCTTCCGACGGACGGCGGCCTTTCCAAGCCCATCGGTGTCCCCTACTGACCGTGGGCAGGGCGAGGAATTTTGCGGAGATAAATCTCAACGCTGACCCAGCTGGGACTCGAACCTGGGAACTACAGATTACGAGCCTGGCGCGCTACCGACTGAGCCACCCCCGCCCCTGCTCGACAAGGGATTCAAGGCTGGCGACGTCTGGAAAGAGGACAGTTGAAATTTTGTCCTAGAGTCCCCCCCCCCTCTTGCATATGGTTTTCTAATTCTAAACGAAATTTATTTTTCTACCACAACTTCTTGAATTTTTCTATCTGAAAAGTATACTAATAACTATTTATGTATGATGTATATTTTGTACATTCAAACACCGGTGCCAAAACACGTATGCATAAAGGTTATTATGTGTGCATAGGCCCTACCCCCACTGGGAACTGCATATTACGCGCCAGGCTCGTAATCAGCAGTTCCCAGGTTCGAGTCCCAGTTGGGTCAGCGTTGAGATTTATCTCCGCAAAACTTCCCGCCCTGCCCACGGTCAGTAGGGGACACCGATGGGTTTGGAAAGGCCGCCGTCCGTCGGATGGGACGTAAGCAGTGGCTCCGTGTGCGGGAGAGCCATACCCTGTGCACGTTAAAGAACACGCTGGATGGCCTTGATGGGAGGCTACCATCTGTCTCCCAACAGCTTTTCCAGTGGGTCCCCCTCCCCCAACCTTCTCTGAGCCTTCAGGGTCCTTGTGACCTGGCCATTTAGCTAATTGTGTGCAAAAAAGTGCCGCTCAGAGGTAAAACAACCCAAGCCATACCCTGTGCACGTTAAAGAACACGCTGGATGGCCTTGATGGGAGGCTACCATCTGTCTCCCAACAGCTTTTCCAGTGGGTCCCCCTCCCCAAGTTTCTCTGACCCTTCTGGGTCCTTGTGACCTGGCCATTTAGCCCATGGTGTGAAAAAAAGTGCCGTTCAGGGGTAAAACAACCCAACACAAACCTAACCCCACACATGCCACGTACAAATGTGGAAGGGGGAGAGGTAGGTTAACTTTCCCTTCCGTCAAGGGTTCCGTCCCCACTATTAAACAAACCAGGCGCTATAGTATCCTGGTCTTTTCCTTTAAATTCATATTTTACATAGTATATAGGTATTGGACAAATATAAAAACAATTCCATGTAATTTCAATAGAAAATCCCATTCAGAGGTAAAAAACTTCTTTAAAATTATTTTTAACGAAAAAATGTGTCTAAAGATAGAATTGATTAAGATCTTTAATTTATCAAAATCTCGATTTTAAACAATATTTGTTCATCCATCATTGTATTCAAAGTCATGAATACAATGATGTATCATGACATGTTGTCAATCCATCATTGTATTCAAAGAGTCATGAACGGTGGAATATTTAAGAGGATACAAAAAAATTGACCCCCAAATTCAATTAAAACAGATTAAGAGATCAGTACCAGGTGCAATGTGACCAAATATCTTAATCTGTTTCAAAGTTTAAATTAAATTTTAAGGTCACTTTCTTGTAGCCTGATAAATATTCCAGCGTTCGTAACTCTTTGAATACAGAAAAATAGAAACAGTTCCATCTTGTCTCAATAGATAGAGCTCAGTAACTTTTTCAATATAATATTTAATGAAAAATATGTCTAAAGATGAATTATTTTCATTAATATATTATATTGAAGAAGTTATTGAGCTCTAAATATGATTTACTATTGAGAAAACATAGAACTGTTTCCATTTTTCTGTCCAGTACAATCGTTCAAAAAAAAAAAACCGAACACTATGGTTGATCAAAATTCAGAAAAAATATCTGGAGCGTGTACATTGCGTTCTTCAATGACCCAAGAATTTAAAGAGTCACTGTTAACGATGTCGCCTGTTGTCGAAGACGATATAATACTTTCTCGGAAAGAAATAATCGACGAAGTCGGCAGAAGTTCCCGGATTTGGAGAAAAAGCTATTTCAACCACTAAGTGCGAATTACAACAGAATAAGTTTTTAAATAACGTTAAAAAAAAACCAATCTATTTTCTTTTATCGCAGTCCGAACACCTCTGCTGTTCGGCTTGGGTTGGGTTGTTTTACCTCTGAGCGGCACTTTTTTGCACACCATGGGCTAAATGGTCAGGTCACAAGGACCCCGAAGGCTCAGAGAAGGTTGGGGGAGGGAACCCACTGGAACAGCTGTTGGGAGACAGATGATAGCCCCCCGTCAAGGCCATCCAGTGTGTTCTTTAACGTGCACAGGGTATGTCTCTCCCGCACACTGGGACACGGCTTAACGTCCCATCAGACGAACGGCGGACTTTCCAAGCCCATCGGTGTCTCCTATTGACCGTGGGCAGGGCGGGGAGTTTTGCGGAGATAAACCTCAACGCTGACCCAGCTGGGACTCGAACCTGGGAACTACAGATTACGAGCCTGACGCGCTACCGACTAAGCCACCCCCGCCCCCTGCTGTTCGGCGTCCGTGAAAAACAAAAGTGCCAGTCCGGCTCTTCTCAAACACCACCCCACTAGAAGTTTCTCGGTCCGCCACTGATTATAGCAACCAAGGTCTTCCTTTATTTGATGGGAGAAGTCTTCCGTTTGCTACAATTATCAGTTTCCTAAGCCTTATTTTTTATTCGTTTTCACTTTACACTCTGTTGCTAGAGCGATCATTTGGCTATCAGTAACCTTCGATAGCGGCATCGTTGAAGTGGAAACTATCTGTTGCTTAGCTGATGCTTTTGCAGACGAGATAACTGCTTCAAGGGAGTAAGTACAGGATCACATACTAAAACACAGGGCGGGGGTAGCTCAGTCGGTAGCGCGCCAGGCTCCTAATCTGCAGTTCCCAGGTTCGAGTCCCAGCTGGGTCAGCGCTGAGATTTATCTCCGCAAAACTCCCCGCCCTGCCACGGTCAGTAGGGGACACCGATGGGCTTGGAAAAGCCGCCGTCCGTCGGATGGGACGTTAAGCCGTGGCTCCGTGTGCGGGAGAGCCATACCCTGTGCACGTTAAAGAACACGCTGGATGGCCTTGACGGGAGGCTACCATCTGTCTCCCAACAGCTGTTCCAGTGAGTCCCCTTCCCCAACCTTCTCTGAGCCTTCGGGGTCTATGTGAGTTGGGTTGTTTTACCTCTGAGCGGCACTTTTTTTGCACACAATGGGCTAAATGGCCAAGTCACATGGACCCCGAAGCCTCAGATTAGGTTGTGGGGTGAAATCCCACTGGAACAGCTGTTGGGAGACAGATGGTAACCTCCCGTCAAGGCCATCCAGCGTGTTCTTTAACGTGCACAGGGTATGGCTCTCCCAGACATGTGGGGGATGGCTTAACGTCCCATCCGACGGACGGCCGTCTTTCCAAGCACATCGGTGTCCCCTACTGACCGTGGGCAGGGCGGGGAATTTTGCGGAGATAAATCTCAACGCTGACCCAGCTGGGACTCGAACCTGGGAACTACAGATTACGAGTCTGGCGCGCTACCGACTGAGCCACCACCGCTCTGTTTGGCATTAGTCGTAAAGTATTCGGTGGTGGCGAAGCGTGTGACAGCAATTCTCAAAAAATCAGTAGTCAATGAATTAACAATTAACTAATAATCTGTAAAAACTGTGCAGTCTCAGTCTCTTCCCATTACTTTCTTAGTTGCAAACTGAAAACCAGCAACTTGTTTTTTCAACATCCCCTCCCCCCACAGTCAATGCTTTAAGTCAGGCCCTTCAACCAACACTCATTGTAAAAGATATGGGTTAGTTTCATATTTTTTTTTTGCATAGAATGGGCTAAATGGCCAGGATACAAGGACTCCAATGACTTACTACAGAAAGTTGAAGTGAACCCAGAAGGTCACGGTAGTAGGTCCCTTCCAACGAGCAGCGGTCTATTCAACACCATCGGCAGCCAATCAACACCAACGAGCACCATCAACGCCAATCAACACCAACGAGCAGCGGTCTATTACACCCTTTCTGACACAGGGCAGGGGAGGGGGGGGGGGGGGGTATTAGCGGAGATAAATCATTGTAAAATAACTTGAGACTGATAAAAAAATAATCAGTATACTAAATCTGTCTCTCCAATTTTTTTTGACAACATTTTTAGTTGCATAACTATATAATTTTCCCAATTCATAGTACTTATTAAAAGATATATATATTTTTTCAACAAGTTATGTTCTTGATTCCTTAAAAATGGTGTTTTTCCACAATCCATTACTTTTCAGAAATGTATATTTTCGTTTATAAACAGACAACTTTTTTCCTGTGGCTCTTTGTTAAGTTTGAAGTTGTTGAATACAACTTTAACTGTTTCTTGTTATTGGCATCAGAAGATACAGGGGCGGGGGTGGCTCAGTCGGTAGCGCGCCAGGCTCGTAATCTGTAGTTCCCAGGTTCGAGTCCCAGCTGGGTTAGCGTTGAGATTTATCTCCGCAAAACTCCCCACCCTGCCCACGGTCAGTAGGGGACACCGATGGGCTTGGAAAGTTCGCCGTCCGTCGGATGGGACGTTAAGTCGTGGTTCCGTGTGCGGGAGAGCCATACCCTGTGCACGTTAAAGAACACGCTAGATGGCCTTGACAGGAGGCTACCATCTGTCTCCCAACAGTTCTTCCAGTGGGTCCGCTGCCCTAACCTTCTCTGAGCCTTAGGGGTCCTTGTGACCTGGCCATTTAGCCCATGGTCATGGCCGAGTGGTTAGCGCGCTTGGCTACTGATCTAAGGGACCTGGGTGCGAGCCCCGGGTAAGGCATGGTTGTATGTGTCGTTTTTCTGCTGAGGTCCTGCCATCCTCTCAGACCTTCTACTATGGCATATAAACTGACAGGCTCCTGTCAGACCTCTGTGGCAAGCAGCTGCTTGAGGGGGTATTTATTTATTATATTTATGCAAAAAAATGAAGCTCAGAGGTAAAACAACCCAACCCTCAGAAGATACAAGCATTTTACTATTCTAGGAAACGAAGCAAACAAACTGCATCAAGTTTTAGACGTTTCTGTTTATCCTGCTGTTTGTGAATTTTTAAAAAGCACCAGAAAAGAAAACGAAGAAAACAACTTTGTTCCGCTAGCAGTTATTGAAGCGTTTCCATAACAACGAAGAAAATAAAGCCTTTTACATCATCACACAAGAGCAAATGACTTCATAAAAGATCACAAAAACTAATTATATACGTTTGAGTATTACAGAAATAAGCTATCCGTAAATTTTTTCATGTCAGAGTATTGAGAGCAAGAAGAAACTGGTCTGTCTTCGCAAATTGAACGATTTGTTGAATGGATGACATCGTTGAAGCTAACAGAGCTTAAAATGTGCTGCACATTACTTTATAATCACGAAAAATAGAAAAAAACAGCGATGTTCCTTCTTATTGAGGTGGCTATCGATCATTATTAAGTTGTTGTGTAGACAAGATGCATCTTCTGCATGCACGAGAGAGTAGAGCATGCTGTTTCTTACCATGTGACTATAGCGGAGATATTGTGAATCTAATAATATAGAGCTCCATGGTGAATGAATGACACAAATCCTAAGATACACGCACGATGGAATTATGAAAACATGCACTTAGGATTAATGTACCGAAGGTAGAAAAATTCAGAAGTTTTTCATTATATTCAAAGTCGAAGAGAGACAGGATTTGGTCCAATAACTCGGATTGTTTGTCCTCCTGAGAACATTTCTTTCGTGGTAGAGTTTAATTTTCAAAATAAAAAAGCTTTCCATTACGAGTTTTAATTTTTTTACTTGGCGCTTTTATGTCTTTGGTGTGAATTAATATCGGCTTTAAAATAGGATTGGGTTGTTTTACCTCTGGACGGCACTTTTTTGCATACCATGGCCTAAATGGCCAGGTCACAATGACCCCGAAGGCTCAGAGAAAGCTGGGGGAGGGGACCACAGAAACAACAATTATGAGACGATGATAGTCTCCCATCAAGGCCAGATAGCGTGTTCTTTAACGTGCACAAAGTATATGGCTCTTTCGCACAAGGGGCCACGCTTAACGTCCCATCCGACGGACGGTGGTTTTTCCAAGTCCATCGGTGTCCCCTACTAACCGTGGGCAGGACGGGGAGTAATTTCAAATCAAGACACTCAATTAGCATATATATTTGATAGTACATATACTGCGATTGATTTCTAAAGTGAGAATATATAAATCATTTGCAGCTCGACGTAACAGCTACGTAATTATAAGCACCAAAGTATGCGATGGATTATGATATAAAATATGGCAGAAAAAGGAACCAACGGACACAGTGCAATTTGTTTCATTATATGTAAACGCCCCAATTTTGAAGATTTTTTTTTTAGTTATATTTTATTCATCATCATCATCTCACAAAACACAGATATAGAGATATTTTTACATTTGACCCGCAAAGCTACAGTACTGTGCAAATTAGTTGGGACAATAGGAAAATGCCGTAACAAAGACACAACTAAAATATTTATTTGTTTAGTAATGTACATAGTTAATAGTGAATGCGACCCCCCTTAGCTTTAATTACTACTTTCATCCTCTCAACCATTGATGCCACTAGCTTTCCACACATCTCCTTCACTTCAGGGTGTCGTGGTACCACACTTTCATGACACTTTCTATCATTTTGGTTTTCGTCTTGCAATCCATCTTAGATATGCGCGCTTTAATAATGGCCCACAAATTTTCAATGGGGTCAGAATTTCCTGGCCACTCCAATACCTTCAAATGTTGCTGGGTAAAGAAGCTCTTAAGCAAGCTTAGAATTGTGGCATGGAGCCAGATCCTATTGAAATACCCCATCGCCGTTAGGAAACAGCTTCTGCAGTGTTGGGACCATTTTCGCCTCCAGAACGCCAATGTACTTTTTGCTGTCCATCATTCCTTCAATGGGGTGAAGCATCTGTGGCCGGAAGCTGTGAAGCATCCCCAAAACATGATCTTGGGTGGATGTTGGCGGGATTGCTGGATCGAAAAAAGTTCTCCAGGCGAGCGGCTGACGAAATTTGACCTGTAGCCATGCACCTCAAAGTGGGTTTCGTCGGAAAATATATATATATGAACGGTAACTGGAGCGTGTACAGTTGCTGTACACGCTCCAGATATTTTTCCTGAATTCTGTAATCACGTGACACGAAGGTTGCCAGACCACTAATTTCTAAACAAATCATTGCCAGATATTGTTTCTGAATTCTGTAATCAACCATAGTGTTCGGATACTTTTTTGAGCAACTGTACTTAAAATTATCTACCATTCAATGCTAAGACAATCATAAATATTTTTATAAGTTTCGGATTTATACATGCAATTCACGTTATTGTGGGTCTTAATTACATGGTTGGATGTTTCAAAGTTCCCGATGAGTGGAAGATCATCCATTTAGTTTTATCGTTATTTATATGTATTAAATTAATATTCAGCCATCTCACCAAGCAATTATAGTCATCCTGTAATTCTTTTATAGCCGCGTCCACGTCGCAATTGCTGTTTAAAATAACAGTATCATCAGCATAACGAAATAATTTCTTTTTTAATTTTAAATTAGTCATATCATTAATATACAGGAGTCCAAGGGTCCAAGTATAGATCCTTGTGGAACTCCAACATTTAATTTTCTTTCGCTGTTGTTGTTGTTGTTGTTGTTTTACCTCTGAGCGGCACTTTTTTGCACACCATGGGCTAAATGGCCAGGTCACGTGGATCCCGAAGGCTCAAAGAAGGTTGAGGGAGGGGACCCACTGGAACAGCTGTTGGAAGCCTCCCGTTAAGGCCATCCAGCGTGTTTTAACGTGCATAGCACTCCCGCGGCCACGGCTTAACGTCCCATCCGACGGACGGCAGCCTTCCCAAGCCCATCGGTGTCCCCTACTGACAGTGGGCAGGGCGGGGAATTTTGCGGAGATAAATCTCAACGCTGACCCAGCTGGGACTCGAACCTGGGAACTACAGATTACGAGCCTGGCGCGCTACCGACTGAGCCACCCCCGCCCCTAGTATGTTGTGATCCAATGTGTCGAATGCTTTACTAAAGACGAGAAAAAGAGCAGCAACCTTTTCTCCATGGTTCAAGGCTTTATTAACACATTCTGCAAGATTAGATTTTCCCCTTTTGGAAGCCATATTGCCTATTAGATATAATGTTGTACAAGAAAGCTACGAAGAGTGTCATCGATCTACTTTCTCCAAGATTTTATTTACGGTGGACAAGATAGGAATAAGCCTACAGTTCAAATAGTGATGTCATAAAATGTGATGGGAAGGTTAGAAACCCTTCAACAATGGGCTTCCTGCTATCCCAAAAGTTCAAATAGTTCTTTGAACACCACTTTTATAGATAGGTCTCAATATTGCAATTTTTAAAGTGGAAGGTATATTTCCAGAAGTAATACTTAAGTTAATTAGTTTAACAAGATATTCTGTTAATAGATTCATGCCTTTATATGTTTGACGTGTATATTATCAACGCCACATGATTTACGTTCACCCAAAGATTTAATATTATTTTTTCAACTGAATGTCCGAAATAGGTGGTATGTAAATGGATGACTTCAATACCTATTAATAATTAAGCGCCGTCATATAATTGCCTTTCTGGGTTGGATTATTCTCCCATAAATTATCAACCATGTCTGCAAAAAAATATTTTAAATTCGTGGAAATTTGAAAATTTTTCAAGTTTCTGGGTATGTGATTAAATTATTGTTGTGGTTTGGCTCTCCCGCATATGGGGCAACGGCTTAACGTCCCATCAGACGGACGGCTGCCTTTCCAAGCATATCGGTGTCCTCTATTGACCGTGGGCAGGGACGGGAGATTTGCGGAGATAAATCTCAACGCTGACCCAGCTTGGACTCAAACCTGGGAACTACAGATTACGAGGCTGGCGCGCTACCGACTGAGCCACCAACCAACCTGGTAAGACTATTTTATATTTTACGGAGTTTTGTCTGTCTGGCTGTGTTTGATAAAGAATTCTTAAATGGTAAGTCCACCAAAGTTTATATGTAGCTTATCATAGGTTGTTTTACTTCTGAGCAGCACTTTTTTCGAACACAATGGGCTAAATGGTCAGGTCACAAGGAATGCAAGGGTTGGGAAAGGGGACCACTACACGGCTGTTAGGAGACAGATGGTAGCCTCCCGTCAAGGCTATTCGGCGTGTTCTTTAACGTGCACAGGCTATTATGCCTCTCCCGCACACGGGGGCTTTATGTCCCATACGACGGACGGTAGAATTTCCAGGCCCATCGGTGCTCTCTTTCTGACCGAGGGGCGGGGTGGCTCATTCAGGGAGCGCGCCAGGCTCGTAATATGCAATTCCCAGGTGGGTCAGCGTTAAGATTTATCTCCGCAAAATTCCCCGCCCTGCCCACAGTCAGTAGGGAACACCAATGGGCTTGGAAATACCGCCGTCCGTCGGATGGGACGTTAAGACATGACTCCGTGTGCGGGAGAGCCATACGCTGTGCACGTTAAAGAACACACTGGATGGCCTGCCAGTGGGTCCCCTCCCCCAACATTCTCCGAGCCTTCTCCCGAAGGCTCGGAGAATGTTGAGGGAGGGGACCCACTGGAACAGCTGTTGGGCGGATCCTTGTGACCTGGCCATTTAGCCCATGGTGTGCAAGAGTGCCGCTCAGAGGTAAAACAACCCAACTCTGACCGAGGATAGCTTGGGGGGTCTAGAGGAAATAAAGCTCAACGCTGGCCCAGGTGGGATTCGCACCTGAGAGCTACATATTACGACTCTGGCACACTTCCAACTGAGCCAATCTTCCCATTTTCCTCTTCGAACTGGAGACGAATTCTTATCTTTTTCTCTCTTATCAGCTCTACGTTACGTCAACAAACCTCATTCAAGGCTAAAAATTGGCAGGAGAGAAAGAAATGCCCATCGATTCAATTGCTGATCACTTCATCCTTCAATTCCGCCCCCCCCCCGCCCCTCCTCTGTTTTCGCATCTATTTTCATTTTGCTATCATCCTTCGCTGCGTAAATGGTAATACAGATCAAGACATCTGCAGTGAGAAATAACTTGCCGCAGGTAACGAACTATTTCGTACTGGAAATAAATAAAAACTACCAATCAAGTATTCAAATACCACTCCAACTCCATAGAGACAGAAATATCTCCTAATTTTGATTGTCTTTTTCATTCTCCATTTTGCTTACTGAAAAGGATATAAATCATTTATATCCTTAGCTAATTAAAAACAAAGCGGGGATAATAAGACTTGAATGGTTGCGAATTAATAATAATGCTTAAGTCGTACTCATTCAGAGGTAAAGTTGCTCAAAAAAGTATCCGAACGCTGTGGTTGACTACAGAATTCAGAAAAAATATCTGGAGCGTGTACAGCAACTGTACACGCTCCAGTTACCGTTCACAGCAAACTGGAGCGTGTGCAGTAACTGCACACGCTCAATATTTCTGTGAGTGGGCCCACACGATCCAGGTTTTTGTAAGCTCACACGATTCAATGTGTTGTGAACATTAACCGCAACTAATCCAGTTTGCTGTGAACGGTAACTGCAGACGCTCAATATTTCTGTGAGTGGGCCCACACGATCCAGGTTTTTGTGAGCTCACACGATTCAATGTGCTGTGAACATTAACCGCAACCGCTCCAGTTTGCTGTGAACGGTAACTGCAGACGCTCAATATTTCTGTGAGTGGGGCCCACACGATCCAGGTTTTTGTGAGCTCACACGATTCAATGTGCTGTGAACATTAACCGCAACCGCTCCAGTTTGCTGTGTACGGTAACTGCACCCGCTCAATATTTCTGTGAGTGGGCCAACACGATAAAAGTTTTTTTGAGCTCACATGATTCAATCTTCTTGTCACACGTGACTCGAAGGTTGCCAGATCACTAATTTCTAAAAATCCGTTCGGATACTTTTTTGAGCGACTGTACTCATTCAGAAGGGGTGATTGGTCATCATTTGGTAAACTGCACCGAGTATAAAATCAAAAGTGAGGTAATGATTAACAGCAGGAACAATAAAAAATTTACTCATGAATACAGAAATAAATCCATTAAAAAAATTTTAATTTTTATTATTAAATATCCCCTCAAGCAGCTGCTTGCCACAGAGGTCTGACAGGAGTCTGTCAGTTTATATGCCAAAGTAGAAGGTCTGAGAGGTTGGGAGGATCTCAGCAGAAAAACGACACAAACAGCCATGCCTATCCGGGGCTCGAACCCAGGTCCCGTAGATCAGTAGACAACCGTGCTAACCACTTGGCCACGGGAAACCTTAAGTTTAATATGAATCACTTCCTTTAACGATTTGATAATATTGGTCACGAGTTTTTATTAGAAAATCGATCTTCCGGCTATCATAAAGGTATGTGCATACAGAGTAAGAGATTTAATGTTTCATTACCATAATATTGCTGACTCTGAACAGAATTGGCTACGCCAAATGATCAACTAAAGCATCTCGATGGTGCAAATCAGTCGCTGAATTCGACTTCATTTCAAATGAAGACAGGGCCCACCCGTTTTTTTAACGAAATAGGGGTTGGGTTGTTTTACCTCTGAATGGCACTTTTTTGCACACCATGGGCTAAATGGCCAAGTCACATGGACCCTGCAGGCTCAGAGAAGGTTGGGGGAGAGGATCCACTGGAACAGCTGTTGGGAGACAGATGGTCGCCTCCCATCAACGCCATCCAGCGTGTTCTTTAACGTGCAAAGGGTATGGCTCTCCCGCACACGGCGCCACGGCTTAACGTCCCATCCGACGGACGGCGGTCTTTCCACAAAACTTGATCTGTTTGGCTCGTTTCTATGCATTTCATTTGAATCTACTATTCATTAATTAATGTATACATCCTCTCAAAGTTGTAAACCTACTTTTGAAACACCCTGTATTGTAAACCCCTCCCCCACTACCATGTAGGATGGGATATTAAGCAATGGTTCTATATACAAAAGTTGGATTCCTTTATCTTTGAGCGGCACTTTTTTTGCATAAAATGGGCTAAATGGCCAGGTCACAAGGACCCCATAGGCTCAGAGAAGGTTGGGGTAAGGGGACCCACTGGAGGTTGTTAGCATCTCTAGTCAAAGCCATCGAGCATGTTCTTTAACCTGCACTGTATATGGCTTTCTCGCCACGACTTAACGTCGCAGCCAACGGACGGCGGCCTTACCAAGGCCATCGGTGTCCCCTACTGACCGAGGGTAGGGGGAGTGGCTAGTGGAAAGAAATCTCAACACTGATACAGTTGGGACTCCACCCTGGGAATTGCAAGTTAAGAGTCTGGCGCGCTACCGGCTGAGCCAGCCCCTTCCCATCACCACCACGTAGGATAGGACATAAAACAATGGTTCCGTACACAAGAGAACAATACCATGTGCACTTAGAGAATAAACTAGACAGCCTTGAAGTGAGGCTGCCATCTGCCACCTAATAGCAGTCTACTGAATCTTCTTCCATTATCCATTTCTAAACAGTAACCGATGAGCTTTAAAAAGGCCGCGTCTGTCGGTTGGGACGCTAAGCCGTGGCACCGTATACACGTTAAAAGCACGCTGGATGGCCTAGACGGAAAGCTTCCATCTGTCTCTTAACAGCTATCGAGAAAGCTCATATCATAACAGAAAAAAGGGGATCCCGATGGATCAAAGGAAGTTGGGGGAGGGAGCCCACTGGACAGCTATTGGGAGACAGATGTTCTTTAACGTGTTCTTTAACGTGCAAAGGGTATGGCTCTCCCGCACATGGGGCCACGGCTTAACGTCCCATCCGACGGACGACGGCCTTTCCAAGCCCATCGGTGTCCCCTACTGACCGTGGGCAGGGCGGGGAGTTTTGCGGAGATAAATCTCAACGCTGACCGAGCTGGGACTCGAACCTGGGATCTACAGATTACGAGCCTGGCGCGCTACTGGCTGAACCACCCCCGCCAGCAAAAAACCACTTAAGCCTAGTGTATTTATGACTATGCAATAGTAAACACTCCAGGCGTAAGTGGGGGAATGGATCCCCTCCTTCTTGCATCCTTTTCTGTTATGATACGACGTATTTGAGCCCATGGGGTCCTAGTGAGCTAGCCATTTAACCTATTTTGCGCAAAAAAAGTACCGCTCCTAGGTAAAACAAACCAACCATTTCTAAATCTTTGGAGTCTTTCTAACCAGGTCATTTAGACCACTGTGTAAAAAAAGTTCGCTGATAGTGGTTAAGTTTCTTTTGTAATTTTATGGCGCATCACTAACTGAGGCCACAATGCGCCAAAAGCTAAAAGACACGAAACCCTCAATCAAAATACAAACACCAACGCCGATAGTGAAACAACCTATTCATTTAACAAAAGAATTAACTTTTAAATTGAACGACAGGTTAAACTATTCAGATGTCTATTTGAACTACACTCGATAAAGCCGACAATAAACTGAACTTTGAGCTCAATGGTCGTGTTATGTTTAAATGAGCGCGTGTACATACTTTCTAAACCTTCTTTACCCTTTATTCGCACTCAGACAAGCGCAAAATTTAAAAAAAAAAACCACTTGCAAGCCTGAATAATTCTGAAGGAGCAACACACATAAGTTTACGGAAAGCAGTTGTTGTTTAGAGAACGTTTGCTTCCTTTAAGCTTTCTGTCTGAGAAGAAATCTGGTACAGTAACAAACCATCAATATACAGAGAGTGACAGACTTATAGATATGGCAGGTGGAAGAAATGGCCTTCTTTGTACTTATCCCCCATTGATATTTATGTGTTCCTATCAGTACTCTATGGCGCAGTGCTTCCAGAGATAAGAAAGACACTTCTTATCAGCAGACGTGACAGGCATCCACAGTCGACTGGATATGGATGACGGATTGACTTGTTGACAGCGAGGCATCGAAAGCTCTGCAGTTTTTAATAGCAGGCTCGATAGCAATGATAATGCCATTGTAAGGATCAACCAAAAACATGGTGTTTATTATTTATTATTTAAGCATTATTATTTAAGTGCTTAAATTTGAAAGCGTCTTAATGATAATTTATTTCCACGTGTTCCAAAAAAAAAAAGCGATTCTTAAGAATTTTTTAATAGCTATTTCGTAGCATCAAGGACTGGGCTGTAAATAGTTCTGAGGTCGGGGGAAAATGTATAGGAAAAATGTATATATTCTGAGGTCGGGGGAAAAATGTATATATAAAAATAAATAGTTCTGAGGTCGGGGAATTCTTCAGTATTTAATTTACTATTTACCATTTTTCGTAGGTTCAGTATGATTCATTTTGCATAAACTGAAAGATCTACTTTGAATTAAAATCTGACATATGTTTTAGAATTTTTGAAATATTCATACAAATATTTACATCCCGTAAATGAGCACAACACTAAACATAATCTTTCTTTACTACTCCACTATACCTTTCTTTTTCCTCCACAATTTATGCTGAATTTCATTTGTGATACAAGACTACCTTAACAGAGCTTTACATCTTATAGATGCGAAACATCTAACGTTGATCTCTCCCGGTAGAGGGCCGAAAAACAAACTTTACTATTGATTTCCTTTCACCACCGGAACCAGGCTTCATCTTGAATGAAATAAGAGCAATCTTCTTTCGTACCATCGCACAACCCTAAACATAATCTTTCTTTACTACTCCACTATACCTTTCTTTTTCATCCACAATTTATGCTGAATTTCATTTGTGATACAAGACTACCTTAACACTGCTTTACATCTTATAGATGCGAAACATCTAACGTTGATCTCTCCCGGTAGAGGACCCAAAAACAAACTTTACTATTCATTTCCTTTCACCACCGGAACCAGGCTTCATCTTGAATGAAATAAGAGCAATCCTCTTTCGTACCATCGCACAACACTAAACATAATCTTTCTTTACTACTCCACTATACCTTTCTTTTTCATCCACAATTTATGCTGAATTTCATTTGTGATACAAGACTACCTTAACAGAGCTTTACATCTTATAGATGCGAAACATCTAACGTTGATCTCTCCCGGTAGAGGACCCAAAACAAACTTTACTATTCATTTCCTTTCACCACCGGAACCAGGCTTCATCTTGAATGAAATAAGAGCAATCTTCTTTCGTACCATCGCACAACACTAAACATAATCTTTCTTTACTACTCCACTATACCTTTCTTTTTCCTCCACAATTTATGCTGAATTTCATTTGTGATACAAGACTACCTTAACAGAGCTTTACATCTTATAGATGCGAAACATCTAACGTTGATCTCTCCCGGTAGAGGACCCAAAAACAAACTTTACTATTCATTTCCTTTCACCACCGGAACCAGGCTTCATCTTGAATGAAATAAGAGCAATCCTCTTTCGTACCATCGCACAACACTAAACATAATCTTTCTTTACTACTCCACTATACCTTTCTTTCTCATCCACATTTCTTATTATTCAAAGTGTCTCTCCGTTCTAATCAGTTGATAACGTAACTGTCACGCTGAAGGATAATATTCAAATAATTCGGAATATTCTAAAATCCACAATGAAGTATAATTTTTTTTTACGTTGGTATATTAGCGATTAGAAGAATTGCCCATTGTGAATTATCAGTAATGGAATTACCCATGGACTGGAAGAACTGTCAGGTATTGCTCAGGTCATTATTGACGTCAGCGCGCGCTGGCCTTGACGGGAGGCCATAGACGGGAGGCCAATGGCTATGACGCGCGCGCCATAGGCCATTGTTTCGTTTCTATGCAAATTATCGTTTTATTTCTATTTCGACATATTATGGTCATTTGCAATTCCCTAGGTACTTGACCTAATGGTCTCACGAGGTTCTTCCTGTCAGACGTCATATTGGGTGAAAAAATCAGGTTGGGTTGGGTTGTTTTACCTCTGAGCGGCACTTTTTTGCACACCATGGGCTAAATGGCCAGGTCACATGGACCCCGAAGGCTCAGAGAAGGTTCGGGGAGGGGACCCATTGGAACAGCTGTTGGGAGACAGATGATAGCCTCCCGTCAAGGCCATCAAGCGTGTTCTTTAACGTGCACAGGGTATGGCTCTCCCGCACACGGGGCCACGGCTTAACGTCCCATCCGACGGACGGCGGCCTTTCCAAGCCCATCGGTGTCCCCTACTGACCGTGGGCAGGGCGGGGAATTTTGCGGAGATAAATCTCAACGCTGACCCAGCTGGGACTCGAACCTGGGAACTACAGATTACGAGCCTGGCGCGCTACCGACTGAGCCACCCCCGCCCGAAAAAATCAGGTTCTTGTGTTGATATAATATCATGGAATGTGTAGCTGCATGGCTTTATATACCATTCAGTAGAAAATCGTTTCAGATTTTAAAAGATGGTTAAGGATTAATTTTTGTAAGATAAAGATGGAAGGATTTTAAATTGTAGTTAATGCTTTTCAATATAATTTATGAAAGAGTCTGATATAGTTTTCAATCTTCAGAATGAATATATTTTCTGGAAAGGGTTGGGGTTTTTTACCTCTGAGCGACCCTTTTTTGCACACAATGGATTAAATGGCCAGGTCACAAGGAATCCAAAGTCTCAGAGAAGGTTGGGGGAGGGGGCCCACTAACCCGTTGGGTTAGTGGGTCCGTAAACGAACGTTCGAACGTGAAAGAACGTCGGTCTTTGTAAAAGCTTAGAACGGTGGCCTTTCCAAGCCCATCGGTGTCCCCTACTGACCGTGGGCAGGGCGTGGAGTTTTGCGGAGATAAATCTCAACGCTGACCCAGTTGGGACTCGAACCTGGGAACTGTAGATTACGAGCCTGGCGCGCTACCGACTGAGCCACCCCCGCCCCATCAGGAGGGCGCAAAGCCCCTTAGGGATACGATTCATTTAGCAGTGAAAACGCTAAACGGGATTACTCCTTAATGTTGAACACACATGCAGTCTCTTGATGAAAAAAGTCATCTTGATAATGGAATCAAAGTCCTTGGATGGCGGAGATTATCAGTCCTTTGATGGAAGCACTTAGAGAGGTTGAAGAAATAGTCGTGGCAGAAGCGAGTGGCGAAGAGCAGAAAGATCATATCCACGACTAACGGAGAGTACGAATCTAATGAAGAGGCTCGTGGGAGCAGTAAATGGACAGCAACTCGTCCGCCAGGCCCGGTTACCTCGCGGACGATTGCCAACGGAACGTTTTAGAAATTTAGGAGAGGGAGAGAAGTGAAGCCTTCTTAAGATTTTTCGATGTAATCAGATTAAATAGAATATCGTTGGGTTGTTTTACCTCTGAGCGGCACTTTTTTGCACACCATAGGCTAAATGGCCAGGTCATAAGGACCCTTGAATGCTCAGAGAAGGTTGGGGGAGGAGATCCACTGGAAGAGGTGTTGGGAGACAGATGGTAGCCTCCCATCAAGGCCATCCAGCGTGTTCTTTAAAGTGCACACGGGATATGGCTCTCCCGCACACGGAGCCGCAGCTTAACGTACCATCCGACGGACGGCGGCCTTTCCAAGCCCATCGGTGTCCCCTACTGACCGTGGCCAGGGCGGAGAATTTTGCGGAGATAAATTTCAACGCTGACCCAGCTGGGGCTCGAACCTGGAACTGCAGATTACGAGCCTGGCGCTCTATCGACTGAGCCACCCCCGCCCCAAATAGAATATCGACTATTCTTAGATTAACATAAAAATAAATAAATACCCCCTCAAGCAACTGCTTGCGATAGAAGTCTCACAGGAATCTGTCAGTTTAATACGCCATAGTAGATCTGTGAAGATGGCGAGACCTCAGCAGAAAGACAACACAAACATCAAGCCTTGTCGGGGCTCGAACCCAGGCCCCTTCGATCAGTAGCCAAGCACGCTAACTACTCGGCCACGGGACGGCATAAATTAACATAATATTCATGTTAGAAATCATTATTTCTGTTTTCACGGCAAATATTATTCTAACCGGTTTTATACAGAAAAAAATATTTTGAATTACATGAAGAGAGGCGTTAGAAAGAGTGAACTGGGTTGGGTTGTTTTACCTCTGAGCGGCACTTTTTTGCACACTATGGGCTAAATGGCCAGGTCACATAGACCCCGAAGGCTCAGAGAAGGTTGGGGGAGGGGACCAACTGGAACAGCTGTTGGGAGACAGATGGTAGCTTCCCGTCAAGGTCATCCAGCGTGTTCTTTAACGTGCACGGGGTATGGCTCTCCCGCACACGGAGCCGCAGCTTAACGTCCCATC
Organism: Ryuthela nishihirai; assembly: GCA_038380435.1. NCBI lineage: Eukaryota > Metazoa > Arthropoda > Arachnida > Araneae > Heptathelidae > Ryuthela > Ryuthela nishihirai. Next base: position 25,416,568 of record JAWZYU010000025.1, read on the forward strand.
CGACGGACGGCGGCCTTTTCAAGCCCATCGGTGTCCCCTACTGACCGTGGCCAGGGCGGAGAATTTTGTGGAGATAAATTTCAACGCTGACTCAGCTGGGGCTCGAACCTGGGAACTGCAGATTATGAGCCTGGCGCGCTACCGACTGAGCACCCCCGCCCCTAAGAGTGAACTGAGGCATTAGCAAAAGTGAAGGGGGCGTTAGAAAGAGCAAGGGTAAAAGGGGGCTTAGATAGCACAGAATAAGACCACCCCTGATAACCAATCTGCCAAGAAATGTAGCATTTGAGAACTTCCGTAAAATGCATTGAGAAATGTAGCCTGAGTAGGGGAATGGTTCAGGTACAACATTCAATGTGGTACCTTTTATGTGTTTGAGGTCAGCGCTTACCGAAACCTCACTATTTTTGGTCGGGCAACCTATATTATAAAGTATTATTATTAAAATCGTTTATCGACGATAGCTTCACATTTAAAATATTTTTGCAGGAAAAGAAGTAAATTTAAAAAGATTCGAAAAGGAAAAGACAACACACCAAAAAGAAAAAAAAGGTTGAAATGAGACTGTCCGCGTTTTTAAAAGAACAGCAGTTTTCTGTCAATCGATTCGCCACAGACGTTTAAGCATCTTCGTTCCTGGTAATTAGAACCAGAGATGGACCTAAAAGAAAATTAAACAGGGAAGGGGGGGGGGGCAACTTAGCAATCGAGCGGAAAAAAGTAAAGTGCAAGAGGGTTGGTTTGTTTTACCTCTGAGATGCACTTTTTTGTACACAATAGGCTAAATGGTCAGGTCACATGTACCCCGAAGGCTCAGAGAAGGTGGGGAGGGGACCCACTGGAACAGCTGTTGGGAGACAGATGGTAGCCTCCCGTCAAGGCCATCCAGCGTGTTCTTTAACGTGCACAGGGTATGGCTCTCCCGCACACAGGCCACAGCTTAACGTCCCATCCGACGGACGGCGACCTTTCCAAGCCCATCGGTGTCCCCTACTGACCGTGGGCAGGGCGGGGAATTTTGCGGAGATAAATCTCAACGCTGACCCAGCTGGGACTCGAACCTGGGAACTACAGATTACGAGCCTGGCGCGCTACCGACTGAGCCACACCCGCCCCATTTCAGGAAAAATACGTGAAATATGCACAAGTTTAATCATTTTTTGCCTCCCCTACACTTAACTAGAATTCTTAATGGGGGAGAGCACATCTCCCTCCCCCTCTAGATCCGTCATTCTGTTAGCAACCGAAGCGCCCTTTCCTTGGGTTGTTTACCAATATCATTGATCCATGTGAATGGAAAGTCCCATTCAGAAATTCCCTAACTTTGAAAATAAGCTTTTTAAGGAAAAATGTCACTAGAGATAATTTGAAGATCTCGCTCAAAAACTTGAAATCTTCGCAATTTCCTTTAAAGTCTAACAGTCTTAAAATTTAAAACAATAAATACTTTTCCATTCATTATTTACTCGAAACAAGAACTCAGTGATCAAGAGTTTAAAATATATTCATCAGTACTCGTAAACAACATACAACATAAATATAGAAATCTTTACCATAAATTGAAAATTTAATCGATACAATTTTCGACATCATTTTATGGTCTTGCGGACCAATCCTGAAAAAAAAAACACCTTTATATATTCTGAATCATCTATTGACCACATTAGTTGGCAAAACTGTTTCTGAATTATTTCACATCACAAATACATTGCTTTACTAAAATATTAGAGAATTTTCATGTTATGACAACGGGCTGGGTTGTTTTACCCCTGAGCGGCACTTTTTTTGCACACCATGGGCTAAATGGCCAGGTCACATGGACCTCGAAGGCTCATAGAAGTTTTGGGGAAGGGTTGGGTTGTTTTACCTCTGAGCGGCACTTTTTTGCACACAATGGGCTAAATGGCCAGGTCACATGGACCCCGAAAGCTCAGAGAAGGTTGGGGGAGGGGACCCACTGGAATAGCTGTTGGGAGACAGATGGTAGCCTCCCGTCAAGGCCATCCAGCGTGTTCTTTAACGTGCACAGGGTATGGCTCTCCCAGACACGGTGCCACGGCTTAACGTCCCATCCGACAGATGGCGGCCTTTCCAAGCCCATCGGTGTCCCCTACTGACCGTGGGCAGGGCGGGGAATTTTGTGGAGATAAATCTCAACGCTGACCCAGCTGGGACTCGAACCTGGGAACTACAGATTACGAGCCTGGCATGCTACCGACTGAGCCACCCCGCCCCTTATATATTCTGAATCATCTATTGACCACATTAGTTGGCAAAACTGTTTCTGAATTATTTCACATCACAAATACATTGCTTTACTAAAATATTAGAGAATTTTCATGTTATGACAACGGGTTGGGTTGTTTTACCCCTGAGCGGCACTTTTTGCACACCATGGGCTAAATGGCCAGGTCACATGGACCTCGAAGGCTCAGAGAAGGTTGGGGGAAGGGACCCACTGGAACAGCTATTGGGAGGCAGATGGTAGCCTCCCGTCAAGGCCATCCAGCGTGTTCTTTAATGAGCACAGGGTATGTCTCTCCCCCACACGGGAACACGGCTTAACGTCCCATCCGACGGACGGCAGTCTTTACAAGCCCATCAGTGTCCCCTACTGGCCGTGGGCAGGGCGGGGAATTTTGCGGAGATAAATTTCAACGCTGACCCAGCTGGGACTCGAACCTGGGTAAAGAAACGGTAATTGTGGCTTTTTCAAAATCTAAATATCAAATATATTATAAAAAGTAATCGGACACATCTACCTTGTGAGAATGTAAAGTTCCATTCAAAGCACCCCAACTTTGAAAATAAGTTCTCCATGAAATAATATTACTGTAGGAAAGTTGATGATCTCACTGAAATATCTCAAAATATTTATTTTTGAACAATATTCGTTTAAATATTTAAAGAATCATGGAAGCTGTAACATTTAACTGTAACTTTTGCTACTCAGGAAAATTAACTTCAAAAGTTATAAACAATTCTTAAATTGTTATAACAAATCGTTTATTAACACAAATGTAATATTGTGTAACGATTTTTTTTCAGTTTTCATCGATTTGGAGGGGGAAATAGGAAGAGAGTGACAGAGGCGTCTGTTGTTAAATGTTCCAGTTTCAAAAACTCTTTAAATACGAAGCGAATATTTTTGAAAATTTGAGATTTAGGAAGATTTGAATTTGATCTTCAATTTATCTCTAGTGATAGTTTTCGTAAAAAACTTATTTTCCCAGTTCGGAAGCTTTGAATGTGGCCTTTCATTCCCACAACATGGACGTATCCTGTTACTTTTTGCAATATAGTGCATTTTTTAAAAAGTTTCATTTCGGCTTAGTCATTGAAATAGTTTCTAAAAAACTTTGTTCACGAATTGCAAAGGTACAAGATTCGTTCAAATGTTGAAAATAAAAATAATTTATTTTCTTATACAAAGAATAATTATATAAATATTTATTATCATAAAAGTGATTATTGTAGTAACAACTTCTGGCACTTGATTTGCGAACTTTCGTGAAACTGAATAATCTAATACTCATCGTAAGAGATCATCATCTAAAGCATTTAGTGGGTTAAACTTTTCGTATTTCCGGGATAGATTCGTTCAATGATTGATGATCTCACTGAAATCTCTCAAAATCCATATTTATTGATTTTTTTGAAGTTGTCTAAATGACATTCGTCTGTTGTCCCAATGACATTCGATCTGATGTCGAATGTCATTGGGGTGGCTCAGTCGGTAGCGCGCCAGGCTCGTAATCTGTAGTTCCCAGGTTCGAGTCCCAGCTGGGTCAGCGTTGAGATTTATCTCCGCAAAACTCCCCGCCCTGCCCACGGTCAGTAGGGGACACCGATGGGCTTGGAAAGGCCGCCGTCCGTCGGATGGGACGTTAAGCCGTGGCCCCGTGTGCGGGAGAGCCATACCCTGTGCACGTTAAAGAACACGCTGGATGGCCTTGACGGGAGACTACCATCTGTCTCCTAACAGCTGTTTCAGTGGGTCCCCTCCCCCAACCTTCTCTGAGCCTTCGGGGTCCATGTGACCTGGCTATTTAGCCCATGGTGTGCAAAAATGTGCCGCTCAGAGGTAAAACAACCCAACCCAACGAATGTCATTAGATAAGCCATTAGTTCAAGTAGTTCAAGTATCATACCGTGGAAAATTAATATATAAAGTTTACTGTTTCTTTTATTACGCTAAAGATACAAAGATTTCAATTTAATATGAGGAATAAATATGTGTTAATGAGAATATAAATACTAAAATTTTAGTTGTCTTTTTTTTTATTCACAACAAGCTCGCAAATAGCTCAAAACAATACAGGGAGTTTATAAATGTTAAAAGTGTGTGTGTGTGTGGGGTGGGTGGGGGTGAGGTGTTAATGAATTCTTTTAATAAAAAATAATCGGAAATTCAGGCCTATGCCAAAATGCGAGCTGTAGCACATTTTTGGGCACGAGGCTCATAGTCTGCAGTTCCCATATTCTAGTCCCATCTGTGCCACAGTTGTCGAACTTGTGATCATCTTATGCAATTAAAAACCACGAACCTTTGTGTCCTCACAACATGATAACTCATGACCCCGACTGCTGCGACTGTGATATTATTGAGCGTGTTGAAAGCCATAAATATCTTGGACTTTAAATGGACACAACCTTCCGATGGAATACACATATTCAAAAGTTAGCAGGGAAATTATGTCTATGTGCATCTAAACTTTACAAACTACAATTTGATGCAAGCACACATACATGTATTTTGGTTTACAAAGCTATCTGGGAATCTATATTGATTATGGTTTGACAATATACGGCTCAACTAACCACACATATATAAAGAAAATAAAAACTATTCAATCATCCATTGCTAAAAATATAAAATCCCATACATCATCATCATCATCCTCAAGCAGCCATGGGCTACGGAGGTCCAACCAGACCGTGCAATTTAGTTCTCCAAGCAAGTCTATCCTGAGCTACATCTACTGCATCTGGCCACTGCACACCAATTCTAACAAGGTCCTGTTTGACATTGTCTGCCCACCGCATCCTAGGTCTCCCCCTCCTTCTGAGGCCTTTAGGCACACTGTTCCTAACTCTATTCGCCAATCTATAATTATTCAAACGGGCAACATGGCCAAACCAACGGAGTCTCTCTCTGCACAATATGCTGCTTAAAGGAGGTTGCAAACTCCTTTGCCTAACTTCATCATTAGTTACAAAGTTGAACCACCTAATGCCCAAGATACTGCGTAAGCATCTGGAATCACAACGTAAGAAATTCATTTTATCATAGTGAAGAAAGACTAAATTATCTAGCCATACTTTCTTTTCACAACCTTTACAAATACAGCATCACTTTAAAATATTTTTTTCACAATCAATTTAAATCTAAAATCTCTCATGGAAAAAACACAAGGTTACAATCCAAAAATTATTTTCAACTTCCAAAAATATTAAACAATTACGGGAAATGTACAAGGGCATATACAATAAATACCTTACGTGTTCAATCAACTGCCAAGTGAAATTATTTTATTAAACAATTTCAAAGAAATCAAAATTTAGACTAAAATTTTTCTTCTAGGCACTAAATTCAATATAAAAATTTGAACCACGACAATAGAGCTTCCACTGAAATTCACATAATTCGATGACATTGCTTTAAACTATATCTTATGTATTTTCATGTAACGTTATTATTCTTCTCTCCTGCAGATAAGCAGATGCTTTGCGGGTCATTTGTTTAAACTTTTGCATAACTATCATGAATATGAATAAAGATTATTATTATCTCCGCTAAACCCCATACACGGCCCTCGGCCACAAAAGCACTTCACCACCCACTGAGGGGCGGGGATGGCTCAGTCGGTAGCGCGCCAGGCTCGTAATCTGTAGTTCCCAGGTTCGAGTCCCAACTGGGTCAGCGTTGAGATTTATCTCCGCAAAATTCCCCGCCCTGCCCACGGTCAGTAGGGGACACCGATGGGCTTGGAAAGGCTGCCGTCCGTCGGATGGGACGTTAAGCCGTGGCCTCGTGTGCGGGAGAGCCATACCCTGTGTACGTTAAAGAACACGCTGGATGGCCTTGACGGGAGGCTACCATCTGTCTTCCAACAGCTGTTCCTGTGGGTCCCCTCCCCCAATCTTCTCTGAGCCTTCGGGGTCCATGTGACCTGGCCATTTAGCCCATGGTGTGCAAAAAAGTGCCGCTCAGAGGTAAAACAACCCAACCCAACCACCCACTGATGGGTTTAGGAAGGCTGACGTCCATCGGAATTCAGTGCACGTTAAAAAAACTTGCTGGATGGCCTTGATGGGAGGTTTCCGTATGTCTCCCAATATCTCTCCATTGGATCCTCCTCTTGGGGTCCTTGTGACCTGGGCGTTTAGTGCATTGTATGCAAATTAAAAATAACACTTAGGGGTAAAAAACAACCCAAACAACTCAACATAGCAAATTTTTGCATCGGCAACCCAAAGGTAATAATCATTGTATTGCAAAATAACAAAATTTAAAAATTTCAATAATGAAAACAGACTGAAAGGCTTGCTAGAGTGACTCATGGATTTACGGGGAGGGGGGGGGGGTCTCGTCTCCCTTCTGGTCACGGGCTTGATCCACAAATATTTCTCAGCCCGGATTAAAAGCTATTACAGGCCGTAATATCACTGATCTAACCTCGGCGAAGATGAACTCACCAATGCAGCCACCTGGTAAGAGCGTTGACATCGAAGAACGAAAAAGAAAAAGGAAATCTTGGTAGAGAAATATCTTCACTTACCTTGGGATCGAGTGAAGCCGAATAATAGCACTCCGAGGAGGAGGAAGACCAAAATGTAACGGTAGCGTCGCCTCATGGCAGCGCTCGTGCGTCTGATAGCATGGCTCGTAGGCTTAGCCGATAAACACGTTATGTGCTCGACTGGGAGTTCGCGTGCCGAGGCGGGTTATCGTCCTCGTGACGTATGACAGTCGCAACTCTCAGCCACGTGACTTGCTCTCTGCAAAGTTCTGCTGTAGCTCTATTCTCATTGGTTGATCGTTTCACGCATTTCACACCACGTGCGGCGTTTCGAAGGCGGGAGTTTCCAAGGAGACATGATGTTGTCACGTGTACAAACAGTTAAACTATGCGCAGAACGTGAGGAGAAATACCAGGAAGGACTTTGCACTCATTATTTATGCTCGTGGAGAAATAGTTCTAAACTAAATGTAGTTTTTTTTTAAAATGTAGTACGACACAGACTGCTCCGCTGTGCAAACAGATTTTAAATTTTATTGATATAATTATATTTTTCAGTTTGCAAACAAAAAACTGATATCGCTCCTAAATTTTAATTTTTTTTGTAATATAAAATTTTTTTCGCTTTATGAATAATAGAAAATCTAATAATTACAGCAGAAATGATTTTTATTAACCGATCTTTATTTAGTGCTGGATTATTTATACAAGATGGAGCCGGAACACCGCTGAAGAATAAAATTGTCACTTCTCTTTAGTGTTCTTTAAATAAATATTTGAAAAAATATGTATAATATATATATCTGTTTTCATCTTTGCTCCAGTTACTAGCATTCTCAAAAGAGTGGATCATGACCCCTTTTCAGAAATGGCTCGATTTCTGAATTTTGGATTCTGAGAAATGATTACCCCGAGGCAAATAATTTTTTTAAATTGAGAAGTGTTCGGTTGTTTTGCCTCTGAGGGGCACTTTTTTTGCACACTGGGCTAAACTGGTCAGGTCACAAGGACTTCAAGAGCTCAGAGGTGGTTATATGAATCAGGGCTCGAGAATGCTAGTAAGGGTTATGGAAGCCAAAAATTATTAAACTTATGCTTATTTCAAACATTTTTCAAGATATGCTTTCAGAACTTCTAAAACGAAGGTGGAAATGTTACACTGCCATGGAAATTCAGTCTCTTGCACCCCCCCCCCCCTCCCTTTTTAGGCGTGGTGGTGGCTCAGTCGGTAGCGCGCCAGGCTCGTAATCTGCAGTTCTAAGGTGTTCGAGCTCCATCTGGGTCAGCGTTAAGATTTATCTCCGCAAAATTCCCCGCCCTTCCCACGGTCAGTAGGGGAACACCGATAGGCTTGGAAATGCAGCCGTCTGTTGGATGGGACGTTAAGCCGTGGCCAGTGTACAAGAGAGCCATACACTCTGCACGTTAAAGAACACGCTGAATGGCCTTGACAGGAAGCTAACATTTGTCTCCCATCAGCTGTCCAGCGGGTCCCCTCCCCGAACCTTCTCTGAGCCTTTGAGGTCCTTGTGACCTGGCCATTTAGCCCATTGTGTGCAAAAAAGTGCCGCTCAGAGGTAAAACAATCCAAGTCCCCTCCCCCCTTTTATCTTATACACTAAACCACTACACTAAATAACCTCCCGTCAAGGTCATTTAGTGTAGTGGTTGTCAACCTTTTATGCTGGGGCGGAGGTAGCTCAGTCGGTAGCGCGCCAGGCTCGTAATCTGTAGTTCCCAGGTTCGAGTCCCAGCTGGGTCAGCGTTGAGATTTATCTCCGCAAAATTCCCCGCCCTGCCCACGTTCAGTACGGGACACCGATGGGCTTGGAAAGGCCGCCGTCCGTTGGATGGGACGTTAAGCCGTGGCCCCGTGTGCGGGAGAGCCATACCCTGTGCACGTTAAAGAACACGCTGGATGGCCTTGACGGGAGGCTACCAACTGTCTCCCAACAGCTGTTCCAGTGGTCCCCTCCCCCAACCTTCTCTACGACTTCGGGGTCCATGTGACCTGGCCATTCAGCCCATGGTGTGCAAAAAAGTGCCGCTCAGAGGTAAAACAACCCAACCTTTTATGCTTCACGTACCCCCTGGAAATGTGTATGTAACTGGCGTACCCCTTGTATAGATAGATAAAACTATAGTTATAGTATAACAATGGCTATTTTTACTTTGTTACTACTAGTAACTTTTGAGCTCTCACGGCGTACCCAAAAATTGTTACTGCGTACCCCACGTTGAGAACTCCTATTTAGTGTATACTTCAAAATGTACAGGATCTGGCTCATCTGCACACGGCATCAGGATTTAATGTATTATCTGACGGACTGCGGCGTTTCCAAGCCCAACGATGCACATTTTTCACCGAAGGAGGAGATAAATCTGAACTCAGGTACAGTTGCAACTCGAACCAAGGCTTTGTGGGTTGGGTTGTTTTACCTCTGAGCGGCACTTTTTTGCACATCATGGGCTAAATGGCCAGGCCACATGGACCCCGAAGGTTCAGAGAAGGTTGGGGCAGGTGACCCACTGGAACAGCTGTTGGGAGACAGATGGTAGTCTCCCGTCAAGGCCATCCAGCGTGTTCTTTAACGTGCACAGGGTATGGCTCTCTCGCACACGGGCCACGGCTTAATCTCCCATACGATGGACGGTTGCCTTTTCAAGCCCATCGGTGTCCCGTACTGACCGTATGCAGGGCGGGGAATTTTGCGGAGATAAATCTCAACGCTGACCCAGCTGGGACTCGAACCTGGAAACTACAGATTGCGAGCCTGGCGCGATACCGACTGAGCTCCCCTCGCCTTCCAAAGCTTTGTGAGTAGTACGTGTGGTTTGTCATATGTTGTTGGTTTTGATTTGCATGGTTTCGATTTACACGAACGATTTCCCATAACTTATCTACCTGTAAATCGAGAAATGGATCAGAAATCACACTTCCATCTGAAGTGTGCTTGTGTTATTGAATTGAATTTTTTAGATTAAGAGACTGTCATGTTACCGACTGAGCCCAGTCCCCAACTTTGGGGACGGGGGGTGGCTCTGTCGATACCGCGCCAGGCTCGTAATCTGCAGTTCCCAGGTTCGAATCCCAGCTGGGTCAGGTTTGAGACTTATATCCGAAAACTCCCTGCCCTGCCCACGGTCAGTAGGAGACACCGATGGGCTTGTAAAGGCCGCCGTCCGTCGGATGGGACGTTAAGACGTCGCCCCGTGTGCGGGAGAGCCACACCCTGTGCACGTTAAGAACACACTGGATGACCAGGACGGGAGACTACCATCTGTCTTCCAACAGCTGTTCCAGTGGGGTCACCTCCCCCAACCTTCTCTGAGCCTTCGGGGGTCTTTGCGACCTGGCAAAAAAGTGCCGCTCATAGGTAAAAACAACCCAACCCCAACTTTGCAACAATAACAAAATACTGTAAAACCTCAATTATCCGACATTATGGAGTAAGATTCATTCATGCCCGAAATGTTAAAGTTCAGTGCTCAGTCCCGGAACCATCATCTGTCTTTTTTAAAACCTGGTAATTAAAAAAAAATCACGTGATCGGAGTATGGATACCTTCAAAAGAGATCAAAAATCAGAAAAGTAAACCTTTGCCTATCAACGTATTCTGAAACCTTTATAAGATTTTTTATAAGTGTAGAGGAGGGGAGGGAGGGATCAGGGGGGGGGGGGGGGGTATGATTCATTCCCCCACTTGAGAGTGCTAATAACCGCAACAAAACGGAAGATAATCATACTATGTAATAGCAGTAATTCATCGGCGGGTGGACACGTGCAACGTTATTAATAGTAGAAATTAGCAGTTTCCCCGTGGTTCCGCGCTATTTGAGGAATCGGTCCCAAATTTGGTGGGATAGTTCCACTTAGTTCTAACCCTGTTGGGGGGTAACAGTTCGGGTTCCTAGCTGCAGTGGGTCAGGAGTGATCCTTCGACTTTTAATATCTGTACTTTTAACAAAGTAATGGTCAGATCCAATTCAGCTCCACTATATCCCCTGGTATTCCTAACAGAACTAGCCCATTTGCTGTTAATTAATATGTCATATTCTATGCAGCCCATCGGGTGAAACCCATGTGTACTTATGTATGTCGCGGTGTTTGTAATAAGTGTTAGTTATTCTGAATCCATTGAGTTTACTTACCTGTAGGAGACGTTGCCCATTGCCATTGCAGCTACCAATACCAAAAGGGCCTATTACTCCTCCCCAAAGGTCAGAGTCAGTACCAACTCAGGAAAAATATCTGTAGCGTGTACATCAACTGTACACGCTCCAGTTACTGCACACGCTCCAGTTTGCCGTGAACGGTAACTGCACACGCTCAATATTTCTGTGAGTGGGCTCACACGATCCAGGTTTTTGTGAACTCACACGATTCAATGTGCTGCGAACATTAACTGCAACCGCTCCAGTTTGCTGTGAACGGTAACTGCACACGCTATGGAGCGTGTGCAGTTACCGTTCACATATTATATTCATTGCATTATATATTCATGCGCATTATATATATTAAAAAAATCCGAACACTATGGTTGACGCCATACGCTAACCGGCTGAGCCAACCCTTTTGGCAATTCGAATTTTTCCTATCAAATATTTAGAACCAAATTACAAAATAACCAATAAGGGAACAGCAGATAAAGAACTTCAGGTGAAACTCATTCTTGGAACACTTAAAGTTCAGTTAAACCAAATGTGTCAGGTACAGTCGCTCAAAAAATTATCCGAACGCTATGGTTGATTGCAGAATTCAGAAAAAATATCTGGCAACGATTTTTTTAGAAATTAGTGATGTGGCAACCTTCGTATCACGTGACACGAAGGTTGCCAGATCACTAATTTCTAAAAATAATCGTTGCCAGATACTTTTTCTGAATTCTGTAATCAACCATAGTGTTCGGATACTTTTTTGAGCGACTGTAGGTGGTCATATTATTTTGATACTAGATCGTGTTGGCTCACTCACAGAAATATTGAGCGTGTGCAGTTACCGTTCACAGCAAACTGGAGCGTGTGCAGGAACTGCACACGCTCCAGTTTGCTGTGAATGGTAACTGGAGCGTGTACAGTTGCTGTACACGCTCCAGATATTTTTTCTGAATTCTGTAATCAACCACAGTGTTCGGATACTTTTTTGAACAGCTGTAAATATGGCGATACTAATTCGAGAGTAAATATGGGCGAAAAAAATACAGCACTATTATGTATTGTTTTTCATAAAAAAAGTTTTAATTTTTTTTCCAATGTCGAAAATTTGCTGATGCTTAGTATATCTCTAGGTATCGAATTATAGACCAAAGGTATTTTATAGTGATTATCCTACCTGTACTAAGTTGAGAATTTTCTCTCCTAACCCCCCCCCCCCCCCCCATCCTGCCCTCGGTGAGAAAGAAGGACACCGATAGACTTAGAAAGGTTGCCGTCCGTCGGATGGAACACTGTCTACAGGAGAGTCCTATTCTGTGCACTTTAAAGAACACACTGAAGGACCTAGAATGAAGACTCCCGTCGATCTCCTAACAGCTGTGGAAATACCGCCGTCCGTCAGATGGGACGTTAAACCGTGGCCCCGTGTGCGGGAGAGCCCATAACCTGTGCACGTTAAAGGACACGCTGAATGGCCTTGACGGGAGGCTAACACCTGTCTCCCAACAGCTGCTCCAGTGGTTCCCTTTGCCCAACCTTCTCTGAGCCTTCGGGGTCTTTGTGACTTTGCCATTTAGCTCATGGTGTGCAAAAAAGTGCCGCTCAGAGGTAAAACAACCTAACCTAATAGCTGCCCAAAGGATTCCCATCCCAGCTTTCTCCGAGCCATTGGGTTCCTTGTGACATGGCTTGTTTTACCTCTCAGCGGCACTTTTTTTTGCACACAATGGGCTAAATGGCCAGGTTACAAGGACCCCTAGGGCTCATAGAAGTTTGAAGGAATGGGGCCCACTGGACAGCAGTTAGCTCCCCCCCAATAGGGGACCATCTTGTCGTGGTGGTGGTGGTGGTGGTGGTGGGAGGGGGGGCTAGGACCCAGCAACCCGGTCGAAGGCTGTGCTGACCGGAATGGTCCCCCAGTTGGACATAGCCAAGGCCAATCGAGACTGATGATGCCGCTGACCGGTCGGAAGACTGGTTGGATGGTGACAGTGTCCGAGGCCTCAACCTCAGGTGCTCTGGGTGAGCAGTTTGAGGGCTCTGCTGAACGGTCTGAGCCCGCCTAGTAGGCACGAGCCCTCAAAAAAGTCTGGGTCTTACTAAGAGTCTCCACCCCGGGAGCCGATCGAACTTGGATCTATATATCCTTGTTCATGGCTAACCGGGGAACAGATTAAAGTAAGGTTTCCTCCGGTGGTCAGCTTTCCTTCTATAGGACTGCTGCCATGTGAGGCTGGGGTTGAGGTGCGCCTATAGGGCGTATTCCTTGCCCCTGGCTCTAGATAAGCATGGCTTTTCGAAACTGGTAGTGCTGTACAAGCGGAATCAGGAATTGCCGTGGTTGCATAACATCGCAACAAAAGAGAACGAATGGACAGCAGTTAGGAGACAGATGGTAACCTCCCGTCAAGGGCATCCAGATTATTTCTTAACGTGCACATGGTATGGCTCTCCTGGGAGGGGCGGAGGTGGCTCAGTCGGTAGCGCGTCAGGCTCGTAATCTGTAGTTTCCAAGTTCGAGTTCCAGTTGGGTCAGCGTTGAGATTTATCTCCGCGAAATTCTCCACCGTGCCGGATAGTAAGGGACATCGATGGGCCTGCTACGGATAGTAGTATACGGCCTGCTACGATGGGCCTGCTACGGATATGCAGGCCCATCCTGCTACAGGATGGGCCTGCATCGATGGGCCTGCTACGGACATCGATGGGCTTAGAAATTAGAACCGTAGAAATCAGAACTGTAGAAGAAAGGCCTCCTTCCGTCGGATGGGACGTTAAGCAGTGGCCCCGTGTGCGGGAGAGCCATACCCTGTGCACGTTAAAGAACACACTGGATGGCCTTGACGGGAGGCTACCATCTGTCTCCTAATAGCTGTTCCAGTGGATCCCCTCCCCAAACCATCTCTGAGCCTTCGGGGTCCATGTGACCTGGCCATTTAGCCAATGGTGTGCAAAAAAGTGCCGCTCAGAGGTAAAACAACCTAACCCAACGAACCTGGGAACTAAAGATTACAATCTTGACTGGCTGAGCCTCCCCCCTATATGTGACTTGATCGTTTACCCATTGTGTGCAGAAGAGTTCTACTCAAAGGTACAAAAAAAAAACATCAAAAAAACAACATGAAGTATAGACGTCCAATGTATACAAATGCAGAACTGGAGGATTCCAAACACAAACTGCGAAATTTATAGTAAGTCCCAGAAAAAAGGAATCACGAATCACAATATTTCATTCTTAAGGGACTTTTCAGACGAGAGAATTTTATTGCCCGCAGCCTCGGAGTCGCCGTAGTCAGATTCTGATGATAAAGTGATCCCCATGGAGCTTTCATAGAAGCGGACAGGCTCCAGTAAGTCCTGAGTAACTGGAAATACGAGTGAGAGCGTCGCTACTAAATTCTCCTTGGATACTGAAGGTACAGCGCTCAAAAAAATATCCGAACACTGTGGTTGATTACAGAATTCAGAAAAAATATCTGGAGCGTGTACAGCAACTGTACACGCTCCAGTTACCGTTCACAGCAAACTGGAGCGTGTGCAGTTACTGCACACGCTCCAGTTTGCTGTGAACGGTAACTGCACATGCTCAATATTTCTGTGAGTGGGCTCACACGATCCAGGTTTTTGTGAGCTCACACGATTCAATGTGCTGTGAACATTAACCGCAATCCCTCCAGTTTCCTGTGAACGGTAACTGCACACGCTCCATATTCATTGCATTATATATATTCATATGCATTATATATATCAAAAAAAATCCGAACACAAGGTTTATTACAGAATTCAGGAAAAATATCTGGCAACGATTTTTTTAGAAATTAGTGATCTGGCAACCTTCGTGTCACGTGACACGAAGGTTGCCAGATCACTAATTTGAAAAAAAATCGTGGCCAGATATTTTTTCTGAATTCTGTAATCAAACATAGTGTTCGGATATTTATTTGAGCTATTGTACATCAGGTAAAAGCTGATGCTTTAACACGAGCGACTGGTAACCCGCAATGCGAAGCATGTGAATTCTTGCATTTAGTTCCTTTTTCTACGGTTCTGAACAGAGTGAAAAGTCGGTATAAAGAACCCCAGAATAACGAATGTTCAGTATAAAGAAATCATTTTCTGACCTCTGACCCGTATGATTTTGCAAAAATGTTTCTTTTTAACGAATACCAGTATAACGAAAATATCAGTTTAATGGAATTTTCTTCGTCCCGTTACAAAAAATATGATCATTAACTTACTTAAATCCATGGCAAAAGTTTGGTGCGAAAACTATTGATAACACTTACCTTTAAAAAGTTTATTTAGAACTTTCCACCACTCCAATCACAATTAAATCCCACAAGAAGTTTGGCGCCAAACATATATCTGTTGATAACTTCATTTACAACTTTCCACACGTACTACTCCATTCACAAGTTAGGCGACCACAGCGCCCCTAGAAATTTCGGACACATTTCGAGAGAACTGAGACCACCAACAGGGACTGCCCCATCAAATCTGGGACCGAGTAGCGGTAAAACTGCCAATTTCTGACACAGATGACGTCACATGTGTCAGACGCCCAGGTTGGGTTGTTTTACCTCTGAGCGGCACATTTTTGCACACCATGGGCTAAATGGCCAGGTCACAAGGACTCCGAAAGCTCAGAGAAGGTTGGAGACCCACTGGAACAGCTGTTGGGAGACAGATGGTAGCCTCCCGTCAAGGCCATCCAGCGTGTTCTTTAACGTGCACAGGGTATGGCTCTCCCGCACACGGGGCCACGGCTTAACGTCCCATCCGACGGACGGCGACCTTTACAAGCCCATCGGTGTCTCCTACTAACCGTGTACAGGGCGGAGAGTTTTGCGGAGATAAGTCTCGAACCTGGGAACTGCAGATTACGAGCCTGGCGCGCTACCGACTGAGCCCCCGGTGTGGACACTGTGGAATTATAGTCCAGTCGAAAATGGGTTAAAGAAAAACATCACCAACTGTACATTAAAAAATCTCTTCTTTTTAACAAACTCTCAACTGAAAGATAATAATTAAATTTCATTTTTTACGGATGAAAACAGGTGGGAATACGGGTATACCTGCATATCCTCAGAAAATAAAAAGCCTTTGCATTATATACAGCAGTGTCTCGCAAACTTTTTTACTCTGCGGCACACTGAATCTAATTCTTTTTTTTCCGCGGCACACCTAAAAAAGAATAAAAGCAAACTCTCTATAATCGTCATTATATTTGCGCTTTGTTGAAGTCATCAGCCTGGTTTTGCTTGAAGATTTGCTCTCGTTCTTTAATTCATAACTCGGTGTTTGTTTTAAATATTTGTCCATTCTATGGCTTGAAATAATCAAAAATTAATACCAAAATTTGGAAAAAGCTTGATAAATACTTACAAGATCCCAGTTGATAAAATCTGAAAGATTTTTATTAAAGCACGTCGATAACACAAGTCAAGTCAAAATGAAATCTTTGGAATATCTAGTGTCAATTTGAAAATCGCTCGCGGCACACAGTTTGCGAGACACTGATCTATTGAGATAATGTGGAACTGTTTCCATTTTTCTGTCCGATACCTGTATATCAGTGTCTCGCAAACTGTGTGCCGCGGCACAGTAGTGTGCCGCGAGAGATTTTCAAATTGACACTAGATATTCCAAAGATTCATTTTGACTTGACTTGTGTTATCGACGTGCTTTAATAAAAATCTTTCAGATTTTATCAACTGGGATCTTGTAAGTATTTATCAAGCTTTTTCCAAATTTTGGTATTAATTTTTGATTATTTCAAGCCATAGAATGGACAAATATTTAAAACAAACACCGAGTCATGAATTAAAGAACGAGAGCAAATCTTCAAGCAAAACCAGGCTGATGACTTCAACAAAGCGCAAATATAATGACGATTATAGAGAGTTTGCTTTTATTCTTTTTTAGGTGTGCCGCGGAAAAAAAAAGAATTAGATTCAGTGTGCCGCGGAAAAAAAAAGAATTAGATTCAGTGTGCCGCGGAAAAAAAAGAATTAGATTCAGTGTGCCGCGGAAAAAAAAAGAATTAGATTCAGTGTGCCGCAGAGTAAAAAAGTTTGCGAGACACTGCAATAGATAATCACAATCAGAGATAAATAACTTCAAAATCATTTCTAAAGAAAAGTACGTTTAAAGGTAAATAAATAAATACATTATTTAAAGTTTAATGCTAACATTAGAAAATTAGTATTGTTGTTGGATTGTTTTACCTCTGAGCGGCACTTTTTTGCACACCATGGGCTAAATGACCAGGTCACATGGACCCCGAAGGCTCAGAGAAGGTTGGGGGAGGGGACCCACTGGAACAGCTGATGGGAGACAGATGGTAGCCTCCCGACAAGGCCATCCAGTGTGTTCTTTAACGTGCACAGGGGGATGTCTCTCCCGCACACTGGGCCACGGCTTAACGTCCCATCAGACGGACGGCGGCCTTTTCAAGCCCATCGGTGTCCCCTACTGACCGTGGGCAGGGGGGGGGGGATTTTGGGGAGATAAATCTCAACGCTGACCCAGCTGGGACTCGAACCTGGTAACTACAGATTACGAGTCTGGCGCGCTACCGACTGAGCCACCCCCGCCCCTGTTTTGTCGTCGCTCGGATTATTTAGCTTGCATAGCTGAATGGTATTGTATGAATGCTTATGGATTTATGAAAAAGGTAGGGTAATATTTGACACAAATTTCAGGGTTCATGATTGGGAGCACTTTAGAAAACTTCTAAAAAAGGAAAAGTAAATTTTAGTGCTTTTTTTTAAAAAAAGAAAAAGATATAATTTCGCTTTCTTGTCTGTCCTTCTCCAGACATCGAACTTTTTTGTTTATACAGATAAATAAAAAATTCTTTTTGTGTTAGATAGGTGTTAATGATAAATTACGATTTGCATTTTTAGAATGATCCGAAAGTTACAGCTGTGCCCTCTAGAAGTGGAAAAAGTTGAAAATTCCAAAATATCAAGAGAATATTCCAAACGATGTGGTTATAAATAAAAAATAAATACCCCCTCAAGCAGCTGCTTGCCACAGAGGTCTGACAGGAGCCTGTCAGTTTATATGCAATAGTAGAGGGTCTGAGAGGATGGATGCTAGAAGTTTATTTTGGTGATAAAATGTGAAAGTTACGAAGTTACCATTGGCAACAATCACTTGACTCTTTAAACCTAGGGGGGGGGGGGGAATGCAACTTTTTTTGTTTCAACAGAAAAGTGTATGTTTTTAGAGAGATATTAAAAATTCTTTTTGGTATTGATGAAAGATTACAATTCGTATTTTGCGAATTTCCCATAAGCTATAATTGCGCCCTCTAACTGTGGAAAAACATAAAAAAATCCAAAAATTTTAAACGAATATTGCACACGAGGTAGTTATGCTAAAAATTTGAAATTTTGATTGTGGAATGTGACAGTCTTGAAATTTCCATTGACAACAATGAGTTGACCCAAAGTTTAAGGTAGGTAAGAAACGGAACGGTTTTGTTTTGAGAGATAATTGGAAATCTCTTTTTTGGTTGGTTACTAATGAAATGCAATTCGCATTTTCAGAGGTATTTTTAATTTATATCATTAGAGATCACTAAATATCGAAACTGTAAAACTTTTAACGAACGTTTCAAGTGATCTGTTTATGGCAGAAATTTCGGCGTGTAGAGTTCTTTTATGGTAGAAATTCCACTGACAGCAATGATCTGCCCACTATTTTCAGAGGAGCGAGAGAAAAGCAACTTTTTAAATTTAAGAACTAAAAGACAAATACTTTTTATGTTTTATAATTACTAATTCTCATACCTTCTACTATGGCATATAAACTGACAGGCTCCTGTCAGACCTCTGTGGCAAGCAGCTGCTTGAGGGGGTATATATTATTTATTAAAATACTGCAATGTGCATTTCCCCCATCATACATTAAAAAATAAATAAATAACCTCTCAAGCAGTTGCTTGTACAGAGGTCTGACAGGAGCCTTTAAATCTATACGCCATATTAGAGGGGTCCATGAGGATGGCGGGACCTCAGCAGAAAAACAACACGAACATCCATAATTAAAACTTTTAAGGAGTGAAGAAGTAGGCAAAGGGAGAACTTCATTCTTTTTGAAAATGAGATTCCCAGAGGCGATATGCGTTCTTCTAGTTATTTTACACTTTCAGTACCCTCTGACAGTGGAATTTCGAACTACTGTATAATTTAGAAAATAAACTATTAATATTGCATTAGTACCTATAATGTGCAAAAAATGTTTTTTCTTTTGTCTCTTAAAGCAGAAAAGTTGCATTTTACCAATGGGGAAAAAATCATTACTAATAGGGTAAACCACTTGACCATTACACTCTATGACAAAAAAATTTAACTTTCTAGCAAAAATAGATCCTTGGAAAAACATTTATTTCAAGATTTGATATTTTCCAGCTTTTTTCCTCCGTTAGAGGTCGCCTTTCGAGTTTTTATACACCGCCTTTAGTACTCTAACACTAGAAATTATATAATACAGTGGACCTTCGTTATAGCGCTGCTCGCTATACCGCGCACTCGGTTATAGCGCGGGCGATGTTCGCGATAAGTTCAAACATGCTTATACAGGTCCGTGCGGCGTTAGTGAGTATCGCATTTTATTGTTACTGCGTATTGAGTAATTGTGTATGTATTGAGTTCCTGCATGTATTTTGAATAGTGTTTAATTATTGTATGCATGATGAGTAAAAGAAAAGCTTACAGTGTGAAATTTATTGTGTCGCCACCGCGCCGCTCGGTATAACGCGGTTCACCTTATAACGCGGGTGTTGTTTCCCGCCCGACATGCGCGTTATATCGGGGGTCCACTATTAGGTAAGGCATGGCTGTTTGTGTCGTTTTTCTGCTGAGGTCCTGCCATCCTCTCAGACCTTCTACTATGGCATATAAACTGACAGGCTCCTGTCAGACCCCTGTGGCAAGCAGCTGCTTGAGGGGGTATTTATTTATTTATTTATTAAAATAAGTAAATTTGGGATTTGAAAAATGTAAATATTAATATTTTTTTGGAATTTTTTTTGCCGACATACGGGATTCGAACCCGCATCTCTCCAGAAACATGTCAGTAGTATAGTGCCATTATACCGTACCCCCACTAGTGCTTTCCCCCCTATGACGTCACCGACCACGCCCCTATGACGTCACCGACCACGCCCCCTATTACGCAACATGACGTAATCATTACGTAACCGACCTTTATTAATAATTCCTCCCCCTTTCACCCCCTTTCCCCTCAGTGGCGCCATCTGTTGACAGTGAGAAGTACTATTTTCCCAAAAAACCCCTATTTTTATTCTAATTCTTCGATTTTTGATTTCCCCCTTTATAAAAAAATTCCTCCCCCTTATGAAAAAAACCCTGGCGCCATCTGGTGCCTGTGAGGAACACTAATTCCCAAAAAGCCCCTATTTTTATTCTAATTCTTCGATTTTTCTTTATTTTACCCCAATGGTTGACCGGGACTACCGCAGAGTGTTGTGCAGGCTCTGAGACGTAAACGACAGAGACGTCTGTAGACCCTGCCAGTGTGAAGACGTCAAGTGTTTTCATCTCCTGATACTCGAACTAGTACAACTATGCAAAACATCTGTATGGTTCTAGACCTCGACGGTTTCCGTGTAAATGGTCGTTTCCTAGTGCGTGAACTTGGATATGCAACTCTGAATGGGAAATGTGGTGTCTATCGTTTCAATCTTCGACAGCACCAACCTTTGTCAGCAAAAGACAGAAGGACAGCCAACTACGTGTCTAAATATGTGATAGGTCTACCCTTTCATCCTCTACCTCGAGAAAAGGTGTGGTCGCTAGATCACGTCCCTAACATCGTGAAATATGTTTACAAACTTGCACGTACTGAAGAAGCTGCTGTGGTGGGTTACAAAGGAGGTACTGTGGAAAGAATTCTCTTGGAACAATTAAATCTTCCCAGTGTTAATCTCGAACTTTACGGCTGCCCCAAATATTGTGATCTCCCCAAAGTTTCCAAGTTCGAATGCGGATATCACACCGGAGAGGACGTCCACTGCTCTTTAGCAGAAACAGTTGCTTTCTTTGGATGGATCGATCGTCGAGAGCATGTCTCAACAAACACCTGCTTATCAGCTCGTTCCTGATTGGTCGTCTCAGGTGGTGCGGCTCTCTAGTTAAATAGGGAGCGAGTGCTCTGTGCCGCATTGTTCACGATGCAGCCTAGCAATCCAGATGCGTGGTGTCTCGGTGAAGATGTGTACGTCGTGCCCTCACTGTTCAAAAATAAGTTTTCTGTGCACGTACGCCGCTACAAGAAATTTGAAAATGGTGAACTCATCTACCCTACACCAGCAGGAGTTAGCCTCTCCATACCTGAATGGGAGGCTTTGTGTGCCGCGGTACCCCACATAGAGGACAAAGTGAAAATCGGACCCGATCAACAGACATGGTACGTGATGCACAGTTTACGTGCCTACATGTATCGCACTGCAGGTGGTGAACGCTGTGTCGACTTCATCAAAGAATCAGCAGACCAAAGAACTCTACAGTTCCGTGTGGTGAGACGCTGTATAACATTGAACGCTTCGCAGTTGTTCACGCTGGCTATTCACTTAGACGAGGTGATGCGCATTGTGCACAATGTGTGCGGGACCCCCAAAGATCACCAACTCCGTACAGCCATTATGGAACATTCTGAATCCATTCGTCCTTTCCTACTGAGTCCTGTTTTTGACGGTCCCGATTGTGTTTACCCGCTGCTGCTGAATATTTTTCAGCAAGAACTTATGCGTGTGATACCGTTAGATGGACTGCAACCCGAAGAAAAAATACCGACCATCGTAGGGTGGTCTGGTGACTTGGACATTAATGGTCTAGCACAGGTATTTGTGGATACGACCTGGAAGCGAGGTCTACTGAATTTTGTAGATTCTGGTTTTGTTTGCAATCTAAAATATAATGCTATTGTCGACGAGGCAAAAAATGAAATGTATAAATTAAATAAATAATTATAACCTTATATAATGTGTCTGTCTTTTCATCCTTTGTCATTTTAGTCTTGGTATGGATAGGAGAAAGAAGGTATTAGCTAGTGTGGGTAGTGTAATCGTGACATTGTTAACGATAGCCTTACTTGTATTAGAACTTGTAGCTCCTAGTAAAAATATTCAGTGTGGGGAGTCAAAAGCCTTAGACGGAGAATACAAAATTCGTGTGTGTAACTTAACAGTGGATATCAGACAGTTTATAGGTGACGTTCCTACAGTGACAGGTGTCACACTTTCACTACATCAATGGCAAAACCTGGTGGGGTACGACGTCTGGGTGCAGCAGAAAACAAAACTTTGGAGTCCCATTATTTCGACCCCGAAAGAGGATTCGGTAGTGTAAAAAAGTTGGCACAGAATACGGGACTGCCACTCAAACTCGTCCGAGAATGGTTAGAAAAGCAGCCTGCCTACACGTTACATAAACCTGTTCGCATAAAGTTCCCTCGTAACAAAGTTTACGTCACAGGGTTAGACGAACAATGGCAAGCCGATCTCATGGTCGTAAAAAATCTAACTCGCTTCAATGACGGGTATTGCTACATATTAACAGTCATCGATGTGTTCTCGAGATACGGGTGGGCGCTGGCCATGAAGGCTAAAACGGGGAAAGAAATGGTGTCGGCTTTCAAAAAAATCCTTTCCAAGGGTCGATCCCCAATGAATTTAAATACTGATCAGGGTACGGAATTTACCAACAGAGTGTTCCAGAAATTCCTGAAAAAGAAAGGTATTCGGTTCTTTGCTACATACTCCGACAAAAAAGCAGCTTTGGTGGAAAGATGGAATCGTACCCTACGCGAGAGACTGGGGAGATATTATACACGCAACAATACCTACCGCTACCTGGACGTGCTGCAGCGTGTTGTAAGGGGATACAATGCCACCGTTCATAGTGCACACGATATGGCCCCCAAGGACGTGACCTTACGCAACGAAGACGTCGTGTGGGTTCGACTCTATCGCAATCCGAGTGTAGTAAAAGAAAAACCAGCATTTAAAGTAGGTGACACAGTTCGACTAGCCAGTGTAAAAGCGCCCTTCAAGAAGGCAGGTACACATTTGTGGACCGAAGAAATATTTATAGTCGACAAGGTATTACAACGGCAGCCCCCTGTGTATGTCGTAAGGGATTCTGAGGGAGAAGTGTTGAAAGGCACATTCTATAAATCGGAGCTTCAAAAAGTGACAGAACCCGAACTTTACACGGTTGAGAAAATAATCGAGAGAAAAGGTCAAAAGGCACTGGTCAAATTTCGCGGATATCCCAAACCTTCCTGGATCCCTAAAAAATGGATAGTTTCTACCTGACTCTTCCCTCCACGGCTAGTCAGAATATTTATCCGAACAATTCGCAGTCCGATTTCACAGTCCGTCTGGCACAACCCCTAAGACTGAGAGGAAAATGGAAAGTGGGACTAGCAGAAGTTCACTTACCGGTGAGCTGGTACAATGTGGATGGTTCTAACGACACATATGAATATTACGCCCCTGCCACCCCTGAAGAATACAGGAAAATCAAACTTAAACCGGGTAAAATAACTCGAATGGAGCTGTTGTCTCTCCTCACCACACAGCTCCCCAAAGAAATAATAGTTTCCTATAACGGTGGTTACTGGGTATTCAAACCGAGTGAGGGGTACGGACTGATGTTTCCTAAAACGAATTTCGGTAAACTTCTGTGTATCGGCGAGGGAGAAGTTGACAAACCCTTCCACCAACGATTTGCCAGCAAACTTTGCAATACACCAACTTTCGACATAGATGACGAGTGTTATTTCTACGTGATCCCACCAGGTAGTTTCCAAGAACGAAAGGTACCCCACGGACGATATGAAACTGTCGAATCGTTATTCGATGCAATGAACCAGATGTTACCCTACAGGCTGAGAAAAGCTTACCGTTTCAAGCAGCAGGCAGATCACACCGTGTTGATGGATACAGACAAGTCGCATTACATTAAATTTCCTCGATCGAACCCCGGATTAGGTGACATGCTAGGAATTGCTAAATTAGATATACCGCTGAATAAAGTCCTGGGTGACTATCCCATCGATATGAACAGAGGAATGTATGGTATTTATTTGTATTCAGATCTGATTGCTCCTCAGTTGTTAGGCGATACTCACGGTGAACTGTTGCGTGTCGTGAATCCTGCCATCAGAACCAGTAATAACGAAGCCATTGTTGCTGTATATCAACAGCCTGATTACTACCCCCTTGCAAGGAACAGTTTCGAGAGTGTGAGAATCTTCCTTCGTACCGACACCGGAGAACCGCTGCATTTTAAATTCGGTAAAGTTTTAGTCAAGTTACATTTCTGTCATGAGGGTTAAATTCGTTCCCCCTTCCGCAGACGCCTACGTGAGCTACTACAAGAGCCAGACAGGGAAGGGTGTGTTCCGTGGTCCTCGTTATCAGAGAGGCGACGGGCTAGGAAGCATCTTTGCTAGGATCGGACGTTTCATCAGCCCTCTCGTACGCCCTCTCGTACGACCTGCGCTGTCTACCCTGCGTAAGGGCGGGCTACGGTTCGTTTCAGAGATGTCCCAGGGGCAAAACTTCAAATCTGCAGCCAAAGCCGGGCTCCGTGAAGCGGGTGCCGACCTCTTGCAGCGTGCCAGTTCAAAGCTGCAGGGAGGGAAAGGAATAAAACGTCGTCGTCAGCACCCCAAGGTTCATAAAGTGAAGAGACACTGTACTGTGCAGGACGTGTTTTCATCATGAGCATTCAGAAAATTCACGCTGATTCTGGCGACTGTGCCAATTCAGAACTGGATCTGTTTCTGGTTCCACCCACTGTCTCACAATTAGAAAGAGGCTGTTATGTCAATTATTTACCTGTGGCTTCCCTGGAAGGTAATGCACCACTCGAATTCATCGTGAAGGGGACGGACGATTACATCGATCTATCTCGATGTCACCTACGTCTCGTCTTGAAAATTGTAAAATCTGATGGGACAGCACCGTCGGAAGTGATTGCCCCCTGCAATCATTTCTTCCACGCCCTCTTCAGCCAGGTAGACGTCTTCCTCAACGATCATCTCGTGAGTGCTTCTCACACCATGTACCCCTACAGGGCGTATCTAGAGACTCTATTGAATTACGGGGCCGATGCCACACGAAGTCAGCTAGGCACCTCGCTCTGGTACCTCGACACCCCAGGTAAAATGGAACTGACCAGCAGGGAGAATGAGGGGTGGCATCAACGCAAGGGGTACGTCAAACCAACAGGTATCGAACTCATCTCGTGGATCCACGCTGACCTGTTTAATCAAGATCGTTACCTACTCAATCAAGTCGACCTGAGACTGCGTTTGCTGAGATCCAAACCCGAATTCTGCCTCATGACAGGTGAAGCAGACCCCTCTTACAAAATACAGATACACGAAGCTGAATTTTTTGTGCGTAAAGTCAAACCCACTTCGGGTGTCATCCTTGCACACGCTCGCCTGCTGGGTACTGAGAGTGCCAAGTACCCTCTGCGAAGAACGGATTTACGTATGTTTTCCATCGCTTCGGGCCTGACGAGTGTGAACCGTGACAATTTATTTCTCGGCCAGCTCCCTGTACGGCTTGTACTGGGTATGCTGGAAAGTACCAGCCTGAATGGATCGTACGAAAAAAATCCCTTCAACTTCCAACATTTCGACCTAAACTACATCAGTCTTCACATAGACAGTGATCATCAGTCCTACACCCCCGACTTTACGAATGGGCGCTATCTCCGCTGTTACCAAGGATTATTGGAAGCTGTGGACGCCTGGAAATCCGATAGCGGTATTAACT
Organism: Ryuthela nishihirai; assembly: GCA_038380435.1. Taxonomy (NCBI): domain Eukaryota; kingdom Metazoa; phylum Arthropoda; class Arachnida; order Araneae; family Heptathelidae; genus Ryuthela; species Ryuthela nishihirai. The sequence goes on from JAWZYU010000025.1 coordinate 25,442,293, forward strand.
TATCGCGAAAAGCCTATGGAGAAGGTTTTACATTATTCGGATTCCAATTGACCCCCGAGCAACGTGAATGCAATCAAGTATTTTCTTTAATAAAGAGTGGGAGTGTGAGAGTCGAATTAAAGTTTGCCAAGCCGCTACCCGCATCGGTCACTGTGATCCTGTATGCCGAGTACCAGAATTTGTTGGAAATCCCATTGGATCGTAAAGTCCTGTTTGACTACAGCTCATGAATTCCTATCAGTTAGAATCCATCCTTTCGATGTTACCCACAAGTCTAGGAGTGTTCCCCCGTGACAGACTACCTCACAGAATCAATCAGTCAGAAGCCTTGTTTATCTACAATACCGATCCGTCCTCCCTGCCTGGAACCCACTGGATAGCGGTTTACAAGAAAGGAGTGCAAGTGGATCACTTTGACCCCCTGGGTACGAGTCCCGATGCCTCCATGCAAGAATACTATAGTCGACTAGGCATACGTCACGTCTTACACCCCTCGATACCTCTGCAGGACCCCCTGGGAGACACATGCGGTGCTCACTGTCTGTATTTCCTGTTTAAAAGATCGTGTGGTTCGACTCTTCCCACAGTACTGCATCGTGATTACACGTGTCGAGTAGACTTTAACGACTGCATGGTGGTGCGATGGCTCTCCGCACTCCTTCAAATATTATAATTGCAGCACCTTCACAGTGTGGGAAGACGACTTTCACTCTGAAACTCATCAAAGAAGCAGCTCAAGTATTCGAACCCCCACCCCAGCGTGTCGTTTACTGCTACGGTGAGTGGCAGCCTGCCTTTGAACCCTTCAAGAAAACGGTGGAATTTTATGAAGGACTACCTACGGATTTGGAATTTGATCCTCACAGACCTACACTTCTGGTACTGGATGACTTGATGGAACAGTCTGTAGCCAGTGAGCGCATATCACAATTGTTTATTCGTGGGGGTCATCATAAAAATATCACGATTGTCCTGATCTTACAAAATCTGTTTTTAAAGGGAAGACATTCGAGGACTATATCGCTCAATGCTCACTACATGTTTTTATTTCGCAATTGTCGGGATGCATCACAAATAACCCACCTGGCGAGACAAGTGTACCCCCATCAATCTAAACTCCTGACGGATGCCTATAGACTGGCTACACAGGTAACCTGCGGTTATTTGTGTGTTGACCTTCATCCCAGAACGTTGGACAGTGAAAGGCTCCGTGCAAAGATTCTTCCATCAGAAGAACCCGAAATACTTTACGTTCCAAATGAAAGTTAAATCTCAAGGTCCGTTCCTTCAGTGCTTACCAAAGCTAGGGGGAAAGCAGCGTACAGCTCTGATGAAGCACATCTCCGACCCCCAGATGTATGCTCTATGTGAAGTGTGTTCCAATTTCTTAAAAGGAAATATACCTGTTTCCCACAGAGTATTAAAGAATTTACGTCAGCACAAGACGGTCATAAGGAGTCTAGCGTCCAAACGTGCATCTTTACGTCACAAGAAGCATCTGCTGCAGCGTGGTTCAGGGTTCATTATACCCCTGCTGACTGCTGCCCTCCCCCTGTTGGTTTCGCTATTTAAAAAAAAATGATTTCTGTAAAAGCTGTGCAGAGAAAAAACATAAGAAAAAAAGTATGTGATTTGGACTCAGAGATGAAGAAAATATTGGAGTCTGACGATGCTGACGATAAATCCGAAAAGTATCTGACTGCTTTGAAAAATTATTTGTTATTCTCAAAACAGCTTGACACTCCACATGAACTAAAAGTCAACATCCCCAGAAGCACTATAGCTGAAGAGCGCCCGCCAAAAGACATTGCTGTACCCATCCGACGTAAGAAAAGAAAATTATCCGAGTGGTCAGCATATTGAAACCTTCTGTAAAATCCAAGCCCTGTGCGCTTGAAGATTTGTGTTAAAAAACCCATGTATTTAAAATGTGCATTACAAAATATCCAATAAAAGAAAGTAAAACTGATATTTGCGTCTCTTGCTTCATTCACTCTTCTACTCCATTCAGTTAATTAGTTTTACAAATCCGTGCAGTGTCCCCCCAAACACGGTCTCGCTGGAGTAGTTCTCTAAGCACAGATGCATCCAGGCTTCTCATTGGTCCGTCTTCGGAGCACTCTAAGCTTGGATGCACCGGTGGTTTTTATTGGTTGCTGTCAGCATGCGCTCGCACTGTGGAGCACGGCATTGAACTTTCCCCCTGCCGTAGTGTGTTTCAGCTGGGTAATAAAGAGGCAGATTTTTTGAAACCTTTTTTATTGAAACAATCCACAGACAATAATTTACATGACATATCCAATGCTGGACAGTAAAACAATGACAGATCCGTTGTAGTTTTAAATACAATAAGTTAAATACAATAAGTTAAATACAGTAATTCAAAAGCTGACGACGCCTCAGTGCTGGGTCATTACGTGTGAAATACTAAGGTTCACTAGGAACATTGAAATAATTTTAAAAAGGTCTGTTACGGATACAAGATCCACTACAGATACTGAAATAATAAGGTTCCTTAGGAACATTGAAATAATAAGTTTTAAAAAAAGGTCTGCTACGGATACAAGATCCACTACAGATACTGAAATAATAATAATAATAATAATAATAAGGTCCCCTAGGAACATTGAAATAAATAAAGTGTGCAGTGAAATAATAAGGTTCACTAGGAACATTGAAATAAATAAAGTGTGCAGTGAAATAAATAAAGCGTGTAATGAAATAATATTTACACTGGAGAGCAACGAAATAAAGTTGTAATACTATGCACACTGAAATAATAAATGAAGATGCAATAATAAATAAATAATAAATTAGTTTACAATAATACATTAGTGTACAATAATAAATAAAAACTGTGCAATTACTCATCCATGAGTTGGATAAGGGTATCCAGGCCCAGGTCATTGTAACCATAAGGTACAGTGAGAGTCGAACCCGGGCTGAGATACCGCTTATCGAGGTTAGCCTTAAACCTTTTTACCATGGGCCTGTTCGTAAGTGACCCATCCACTTTATTACGAACCACATTAAAAGGGACATCGAAGGTCTCGCTGACTGGGGAATTCCCTAGGACCATGGATTTTAGAAGTTCAAAATTATATTTACACCTGTTTTGCTTCGTGAGAGATATGCCCTTGGCGCGAAGAATTTCATCGCCGTTGCTCAACCGAAGGGCATAACTCTTGGCCCCGGCGCTGATGTAGTCCGTGATGTGTACACCGGGGCCATACTTTGAAGAAATTTCATCAACGAGACCTCCTAGGAAGGGATTTTGTGGTGGTGTGTAGGTGTCGCGAGGAGACGTTGTATAAATCACCGAATCCGTGTCAGAATACATTGCACGACTATCTAATTTTGATAGAAGCTCGTACAGCTTTAGTCTGGCGTGACTCGTCACCATTGCAGCGAGAATCAGGCTTCCACGGGTGTTCGCTGGAGTGGCAGACTCCGCCGGCTTGTGCGTGACAAGTACGGCCTGATCACTGATAACAGCGACGTCAGTGATGACTAGCGATGCGTCCGTCAAGAGCTCCATGTACTTGACAGGACAACTCACAATGGTCGTCTGGGTTCGACTCATGTTCTGCGCATGCTTCCCCCATGACGAATTAAGCGAGACCTTGGAAAGAGTTCGCTTAAGGTTGTTTTTCTCAACTTCCGAGGGGAGGATCCGAACCCCCTCCGCCTGGAAGAAGGCCTCACAGAAGGCTTCCTTTTGCTCCTCGGTCTGCACGTCAGGGGGAAACCCGGAGTAGCGCTGCTTCAGTCCCAGAAAAGTGTCTATGTACCCAGCATAGACACCTCCCTTTTTTGTTGTAGGGTCATATTGCAGGATGGTATTAAAGTGCCACACATCGTGGAACTGGAGAAGTCTATAGCCAGCACGCATCGCAGCGTAAATTTCGAACGTAGGCCAAGATCCTGTCAATGCGCGCTGGTTCACGGTGTGCCGACAAGGGGGTGCCAGCTGTCCATCCGCACAGATCCTACAAAGGGGAAAAAGCAGCTTCCCATTACACCTATAGGGCAGTACAGGGATGAATAAATCGTCGGGGGGTAACAGTGTGGCGTGTGCAATGCCAAAATAGTGGTCGAGGTCCGTGGCGAAATCGGAGGTGATCCGAACCGGGTGACCTTTACCGAATGCAGCCTTCTTGCAAACATAAGGGTACAGGCTGTTGTAATCAACATAGTTAAGGCTACATCCTAAGTCAACCGATGCAAAGATGGAGAACACCTCCACGCGCCCTCCGTAGAGGTAGTCACGGGCCCCTATACGCCTGATAGGCTCGACGGATTTATAAATTAATGCGATGGACTGGTTTTTGCGCATCAACTCGTCGAATTCGTGCTCCCACATAATTTTGCATGTGTACCCGTTCATCAGCACTTTCAAGGTCTCAAGACGATCCATGGTCCGGGTGTTTAGCAGACCAAATGGCTTTCTCGTGTGCTGATCTATTTTTTCAGGTTTGAAACATTTCAAACAGTGATGAAAGTAACAACCTAAAAATTCATAATAACAACGGGTACTGTGGCACACGCCGTCCAATTTGTACTGCCCTATCTTATACTCACCTCCGGGTGATCGCGCAGTTTGAATTTCGATGTTGTCCTTGGAAGCCTCATACTCTAACCACGCGAGAGCTTTCAAGGACTGCCGGTCGTTACTCGCCGAATACCCTTGGGCGGGACACACACCGAGGGTATTCTTTTGCAAAAACTTTCCACGGAATATGCGAAGGCAAGCACCGGCAATAGTCAGGTCACGCGCAAATGGGTCTACACCTGTGAGATTTAAAAATTCCTCACGGAAAGCTTGGGCGCCTCGCCGCAGCAGCTCTGTATCTGCCTTGCAGTAATACAGAAGCTGCTGTTGAAAATCCCAGGGTTCAAGGCTTGCTGCGGCATACCACTCATTGAATGCTGACAGAGTTTCAGGCTCCATGTCTTCCGGCTGGAAAAAAAGCCGATCAGGGATGGGTCCTGCATACTGTAGATTTTCCTCCTTCACGAATTTAAAGGGGAAAAAGCCTTTCACCGTCTCCAAGTTGAAGGTCTTCGTGAATGATCGAAGAGGAGCCTGAATAAAGGATAACGTGTCGATAAACCTTATTTTAAGGCCAGGTAAAAAGATACCTAAAATCTTGGATCCATCGAACACGAGATCCGGTTTTAAAAATTTTCTGTACAGGTAACTAATGATGAACATGCCGTCAAAGCCTTTGAGATTATGCGCTAGGACTGTGGCGTCCTTAAATCGTTGAACCCCGGGACGTTCTTCGGCTAGAAGCCAATCCATAAAGGCGTCCGTTTCCGGGAATGAAGCATAGACCCACTCGTCGTCCACTTGGTATGTGACCACACACAGTATCGGTTTCAGCAATCCGTCGGCACACTGCACAGTCTCTACATCAAAGTAGACATAAGTCTGACCGACAGGGTCAATCTTGCAGGGCTCGACGAATTTTAAAGTGTCAACCTTACAAACGTGTTTTTTCAGGGGATCGTACATGTTGATGCACTTAACACAGCGATGTTGTGTCTGACATGCCTTCAGCAGATGCGCCTGAAAGCATTCAGCCCCGCGCAAATACACACAACACACTGTGCAGAGCAACAACTCCCCTGCATGAACCACATCGGTTGACAGGCACCTGTTGCAGGTCCCCTTGCAAACGTGCCCATGATTAAACCCCTTTAAACACTTATGGCAGAAATGCCTAGCCCCGAAAAACCCTGATGGCTTGGTAATCACATCGTAATGCCCAGCACTAAACAATAAATAAAGGTTGTCCCCTCCTTCGGGACCAATGAAGATGGGGAGGAAGGCGTCGTCAGCAGAATACACTACAAGCCGGTATTGCACCATGTGCGCTTGAAACAATTGTACTTCTGGGAGTCCACAGGGGGCAACAGGGACCCCGGCATCCAGGTGTAGATTAAGGGCCTCTGTCTGCTGAAGACGGAGGCGATAATCAGCAATTTTCGAATAGCTGTTTGCCAACCCTTTATTTTTTAAACAGAGCTCTCGTGCAACGACGAGAGCTCTTGCAAGGCAGATATCGTCACGGTTCACAATTTTTGTGAGAGCCTTCTTATTGTGGACGAATGACTGAATGTCGACAAGGCTGCGTTTCTCCGGCCCTGCACGTCTCCCATCATTGCCGCTGCCGACCCTGTCCAAGTCCGCACAGACGAAGTCAAATTCTAGTTCACTCCCAGGACCGAGAGATTCATTTGACTGCACTACTTTGTCTAATGCAGTCATGAATCTCTCACCCGTCAGGGCATTACGCCGAATTAGGGACAGGTTGACGGGGTTTTTCAAATCCCGGGAGCGTAAGCATAGCCGTACATGGCTATATTCCCCTGTGGGGACGATATCGGCTAGCATCCGCTCGTGCAAGTCGTGCAGGACCGGAATGAAATTATGGGGCTGTACATCCTCCATTCCGCCAAGCCGCACACTTTTTGAAACAAATTGTGTGCGAAACTTGGCGGAGTTGTAGTGACGAGTTTTGGTTACAGCGTAGTACGGCACTGCAGCAGGTCTGATGGTAGTGGATGGTCCTGGACCGTTGAAGGACTCGACAGACCTAGATAGATAATTTATTCTCAGAATATGCAGTACTTTACGTGTTTTTTATCTTAGAACTGAAGTTATAATGCTGTATTGCTCAGATACATGTTTTTAAAGTATCACATTTTCCCCAGATACACACTTTTAAAGTATTACATTTTTAAAGTATCACATTTTCCCCAGATACAAACTTTTAAAGTATTACATTTTTAAAGTATCACATTTTCCCCATATACACACTTTTAAAGTATTACATTTTTAAAGTATCACATTTTCCCCAGATACAAACTTTTAAAGTATTACATTTTTAAAGTATCACACTTTTAAAGTATTACATTTTTAAAGTATCACATTTTCCCCAGATACACACTTTTAAAGTATTACATTTACTAATATTCTTCTTTATACATAGTTTGTCCAATAAAAATCATATATTTATTCACATATATATATAGAAATTTTTCCTACAGTACAAGTCTGTGAAAAAATGATCCACAGGAGTAAACACTCGAATGTGGAAAAATTTAACAGTTGTAATAAAGGACAACACACATTGCTAGTATAATTTTACCTACAGTACAAGTCTGTGAAAAAATGTTCCACAGGAGTAAACACTCGAATGTGGAAAAATTTAACAGTTGTAATAAAGGACAACACACATTGCTAGTATAATTTTACCTACAGTACAAGTCTGAGAAAAAATGTTCCACGGGAGTAAACACTCGATTGTGAAAGAATTTAACCGTTGCTAGCTCGAGCAAAAGGTCTAATTAAATATTTAACTAATTTATAAGCAGAATAAAGAAAGTAAAATGGCTTTACAGGCTATAAAACTATATATGCTTTAGTAAATGAGTGAACCGTTTAAGACCCCGCTCAACATCAAAAAGAAATTTCATTTACCTGACTGCAGAGCCGCTGAAGACCCCCGAGGTGACGTCATCACCGGCTACTTCGTTGAGGGGGACGCCATGGCCCACGATAGGCGTCGGGGTCTTGACAGCAGCGTCCAGCGTCTTGAAACGCGCGTCATTGGTTGAGACGGCATCAGCTGCGGGGGCCGCGCGGTCCGGAGCATTGATGGGTCTAGAAAGATAATTCCGTTTCAGAATATGCAGAACATTTACATGTTTTTCATCTTAGAACAGAAAAGACAATATGCAGTACATTTACTAGCATGATCAAAATATCTAAGTAACTAAAGTTTGAAAATTATCATTTAGACTTTACTAGATAGAAACAAATATAAAACTTTATATTGAGCAGTTATGTTGTGATAAAAGACAGCATGCCTCACAGCTTGAGCAAAAGACCTAACTAACTATTTAACTAACGTTTGAGAAAAAAAAAATTTTTTTCTTTTTTAACAGTTGTAATAAAAGACAGCACGCGGTACATTTAGCGTAAGCAAAAAATCTAAGTAACTAAAGTTAGCATTTACAATAAAATGACTTTACAGGTTAGAAAACTCGATGTACGTTAATAAATAGCTGAGTTTCTTAAGGACAGCGTTAAATAAAATTTCATTTACCTAGTTGCCGTTGAAGGGTGCACGTCAGGCCGGACGACAGCGGGTGGTCTCATCTCCACTGCTGCTTTTGCTGCGGCGGCTGCCCTACGTCTGTGGGTCAGCGACAACCTCGTAGTCCTCTGCCGTAAATCCTGTCTTGTCTTTTGTTGCATGCAGACGCGCTTCGCAGCCCTGTCCTCGGACTGTGAAGGTCTTTTAATCGCCTCATCAAGGAGCTTCACGGATTTTAGGAGCTTTTCGAAATGCTCTATATCCGTAGTTTTCCTAGATAGATAAATACGGTCTCAGAATATGCAGCACATTTACTAGCGTGATCAAAATATCTAAGTAACTAAAGTTTGAAAATTAAGATTTACAATAAAACTCTATGTTGATCAGTTTGTTACCCCGAGCAAAAGATCTAATTAAATATTTAACTAAAGTTTGAGAAAAAATTTAACAGTTTGCTAACCTGAGCAAAAGATCTAATTAAATATTTCACTAAAGTTTGAGAAACAATTTAACAGTTTGCTAACCCGGGCAAAAGATCTAATTAAATATTTCACTAAAGTTTGAGAAGCAATTTAACAGTTTGCTAACCCGGGGAAAAGGTCTAATTAAATATTTCACTAAAGTTTGAGAAACAATTTAACAGTCTGCTAACCTGGGCAAAAGATCTAATTAAATATTTCACTAAAGTTTGAGAAACAATTTAACAGTTTGCTAACCTGAGCAAAAGATCTAATTAAATATTTAACTAATTTATAAGTAGAATAAAGTAAGTAAAATGACTTTTACTGGATAGAAACAAATATAATATTCTATGTACGTCAGTAAATGATTGTGTCTTAAGGACAACATAGCATTAAATAAAGTTTTATTTACCTGTTAGCTGTTGATGATCCAGCAGGAACTTGCTCAGTAGACATCTTGGGATAGTCAGCAGCGTTGATAACTCAGTAGAGAAGCTAGCAATGGAATGTCCTTGGGCTGACTTGACCCCGTATATATACACCCTCAAATCCCACTATCTAATACGTGTCACAACAAGATCAGAATAACGTGGACTGTCCAGCGAGTGACACGTCACTTACCCTTAGAGAGCAACAATCACAGGACACTCAACCCTAGGGCGATTGCATCATTTGTCACGAGATGTTTCGTTGCTACCTGACACGTATGTGCATGATGAAACCTCCGAGTTTGAAATTTTTCCATTGCAGGTTGGTTCTTGTTCAAGAACAGAGTGAAGGTAGCGCGTTCGACTCTAGTTGGCCGGAGAGAAGTTTTTTTTTTCGATAAAACGCCTCTACAGAAAACTGTTTTATTTAATAAAGGTAAGGGAATTTTGATGAGTGTTTAATTACTAGGGAGTTTAATAGCAGGGAATTTTAATTATAAAGGAATCGTTTAGTCGTCCTGGCTAAATGAATAGCAAAGGATTTTAATTACTAAGGAATAAATACAACTCTGTGAGTTGATTTACAACTTGAGATCTATATTCAAAAGAATTCAGTGCTAGTGTTGGCTTTGATGTAAGAAATACATAGAAAAAGCTAGGTTAATATTTGAAATGCCTGACCCGCATCAAGGCCACAGCAACTACACGGTATAGTCCGGGAACCCAAGACAGTCGGACGGAATCCACAGAGCGAGGGACGATTTTTTTTTTTCCGGTGAAACACATCTACAGAAAAACTGATTTTTATTTCGACCGTGATTTTAATAAAGGTGAGGAATATTTTGACGAGTGTTTAATTACTAGGGAGTTGATTAACGGAGTTTGAAAATTTTTCCACTGCAGACGTGTGTTCTAAAAGCAGATTTAACATGCCATCCCTACGAATAATTTAAACCATTATTAATTTCACCCTATGGTATTTTCTATGGAAGCAGTAAGAGTAAAATGAGTTTCAACTGTAGGATGATTTTTAATAGAGGTAAGGGAATTTTGATGATTGTTTAATTACTAAGGAATTTTGTATCATCCTTTTCTGTACAATTATTCTAAGACCAGTCAATCGTTCCATGCAATTATTCTGAGACTTGCATCAGCCGAGTGAAGGAGTGGGGCCTTAAAATGGTCAACCAGAGGGTTTTTCATAAGGGGGAGGGCTTAAAATATAGGTCAACCATTGGGACAAAATAAAGAAAAATCGGGAATTACGAGTTAAAATAAGGAGGTTTTTCCGAAAATAGTACTCTTCATTGTCAACAGAAGGCATCAGGGTTTTTTCATAAGGGGGGAGAAATTTTTAATAGGGGGGAGTAATTTTTAATAGGAGGGGAAATCAAAGAATTAAAATAAGGGTTTTTGGGGAATTAGTGTTCCTCACAGACACCAGATGACGCCAGGGGTTTTTTCATAAGGGGGAGGAATTTTTTTATAAAGGGGGAAATCAAAAATCGAAGAATTAGAATAAAAATAGGGGTTTTTTGGGAAAATAGTACTTCTCACTGTCAACAGATGGCGCCACTGAGGGGAAAGGGGGTGAAAGGGGGGAGGAATTATTAATAAAGGTCGGTTACGTAATGATTATGTAATGATTACGTCATGCTGCGTCATAGGGGGCGTGGTCGGAGACGTCATAGGGGGCGTGGTCGGTGACGTCATAGGGGGGCGTGGTCGGTGACGTCATAGGGGGGGGGAAAGCACTAGTGGGGGTACGGTATAATGGCACTATACTACTCATGTCAGAGTATTCTAACCTGTTGAACTAACGCCGGCTTTTTTCACAAAAAAATTTATTGATTTATAGATGTTTAAACGTCTACAGGAAACTCTAAGATTATCAAATATTGTTTAAATCATTAATACTTTGTTAGTGCCTGTAAAACCCATATATATATATTGTTTGCTTTATGTCTTAAAAAAAAGTTTCATTTTCGCACCTCCTTTTGGCTAAGACGTCAAAGCCTTGTTGCCATTTTAAACCTTCCGACCATAACACTCTACTACCAAAATTTCAGATTTCCAGTGTAAATAGTTTGTAATTTTTTTGTTTGAAATTTTATCATTTTCCATCTTTTCCCATCGCTAGAGGGCGCTATTAAAGCTATTGAAATTTTTCAAAATTGCGAATCGCAATATTTGTTCGACACCTATCCAACCAAAAAAGAATTTTTCATTTAGCTCTAAAAGTAAAAAAAAATGATTATCTGTAGACGGACAGACAGGTGAGGTGGAAAGACAAATGGATAGACAGTAGCTAACAGAGAGACGGACAGATAGGTGAGGTGGAAAGACAAATGGACAGACAGTAGCTAACAGAGAGACGGACAGATAGGTGAGGTGGAAAGACAAATGGACAGACAGTAGCTAACAGAGAGACGGACAGATAGGTGAGGTGGAAAGACAAATGGACAGACAGTAGCTAACAGAGAGACGGACAGATTGGTGAGGTGGAAAGACAAATGGACAGACAGTAGCTAACAGAGAGACGGACAGATAGGTGAGGTGGAAAGACAGATGGACAGACAGTAGCTAACAGAGAGACGGACAGATAGGTGAGGTGGAAAGACAGATGGACAGACAGCAACTAATAGAGAGACGGACAGATTGGTGAGGTGGAAAGACAAATGGACAGACAGTAGCTAACAGAGAGACGGACAGATAGGTGAGGTGGAAAGACAAATGGACAGACAGTAGCTAACAGAGAGACGGACAGATAGGTGAGGTGGAAAGACAAATGGACAGACAGTAGCTAACAGAGAGACGGACAGATTGGTGAGGTGGAAAGACAAATGGACAGACAGTAGCTAACAGAGAGACGGACAGATAGGTGAGGTGGAAAGACAAATGGACAGACAGTAGCTAACAGAGAGACGGACAGATAGGTGAGGTGGAAAGACAGATGGACAGACAGTAGCTAACAGAGAGACGGACAGATAGGTGAGGTGGAAAGACAGATGGACAGACAGCAACTAATAGAGAGACGGACAGATTGGTGAGGTGGAAAGACAAATGGACAGACAGTAGCTAACAGAGACGGACAGATAGGTGAGGTGGAAAGACAAATGGACAGACAGTAGCTAACAGAGAGACGGACAGATTGGTGAGGTGGAAAGACAAATGGACAGACAGTAGCTAACAGAGAGACGGACAGATAGGTGAGGTGGAAAGACAAATGGACAGACAGTAGCTAACAGAGAGACGGACAGATAGGTGAGGTGGAAAGACAAATGGACAGACAGTAGCTAACAGAGAGACGGACAGATTGGTGAGGTGGAAAGACAAATGGACAGACAGTAGCTAACAGAGAGACGGACAGATAGGTGAGGTGGAAAGACAAATGGACAGACAGTAGCTAACAGAGAGACGGACAGATAGGTGAGGTGGAAAGACAAATGGACAGACAGTAGCTAACAGAGAGACGGACAGACAGGTGAGATGGAAAGACAAATGGATAGACAGTAGCTAACAGAGAGACGGACAGATAGGTGAGGTGGAAAGACAAATGGACAGACAGTAGCTAACAGAGAGACGGACAGATAGGTGAGGTGGAAAGACAAATGGACAGACAGTAGCTAACAGAGAGATGGACAGACAGGTGAGGTGGAAAGACAAATGGACAGACAGTAGCTAACAGAGGGACGGACAGATAGGTGAGGTGGAAAGACAAATGGACAGACAGTAGCTAACAGAGAGACGGACAGATAGGTGAAGTGGAAAGACAAATGGACAGACAGTAGCTAACAGAGAGACGGACAGATAGGTGAGGTGGAAAGACAAATGGACAGACAGTAGCTAACAGAGAGACGGACAGATAGGTGAGGTGGAAAGACAAATGGACAGACAGTAGCTAACAGAGGGACGGACAGATAGGTGAGGTGGAAAGACAAATGGACAGACAGTAGCTAACAGAGAGACGGACAGATAGGTGAAGTGGAAAGACAAATGGACAGACAGTAGCTAACAGAGAGACGGACAGATAGGTGAGGTGGAAAGACAAATGGACAGACAGTAGCTAACAGAGAGACGGACAGATAGACGAACAAATATTGGTACAGGCAGACGACAAAGTGAAAACATTAGTTCGTTTTCCAAATGAACCTTAAAAGAAATTTTTTGTTGGTTTACAGTTAGCTCATTTCACTTTTGCAGCTGATTGCCGTCTTCTGATGGAGTCTCTCGGAAGAAAAATATTCATTAATTTATTTCTTTGAGTGAAATTTTTACACTCAAATGCAGTGCAGTGAGGCATTCGTAAAATATGACAGCTTTTATAGTAAAAAAAGTGGTAGAAATATATAAAACTATAACAACTGAGAAGTTTTAACTTGGTACACACACTAACTCATAGGCTTTCGTCTCACGGTACGACAAAACATGGCGCCAGTAAACCACGTGACTCAATCAACCAATGGGATTCAGGACCTCTAGATATCTCTAGTGGTCCTATATAGGGAGAGGTTGGCAAACGGCGATGTCAATTTCTATTGGTTGTCTCTGTCACGTGTCTCATGGGCGCCATTTCTGTGCGTCGATTAGCTCTGTGATTTGGTTTGTTTTACCGCTGAGCGGCACTTTTTTGCACACCATGGGCTAAATGGCCAGGTCACACGGACACCGAAGACTCAGAAAAGGTTGGGGGAATGAACCCACTGGAACAGCTGTTGGGAGACAGATGGTAGTCCCCCGTCAAGGCCATCCAGAGTGTTCTTTAACGTGCGGCGGGGTTGGCTCAGTCGGTAGCGCGCCAGGCTCGTAATTTGTAGTTCCCAGGTTCGAGTCCCAGCTGAGTCAGCGTTGAGATTTATCTCCGCAAAAATTCCCCGCCCTGCCCACGGGCAGTAGGTGACATCGATGGGCTTGGAAAGGCCGCCGTCCGTCGGATGGGACGTTAAGCCGTGGCCCCGTGTGCGGAAGAGCCATACCCTGTGCACGTTAAAGAACACACTGGATGGCCTTGACGGGAGGCTACCATCTGTCTCCCAACAGCTGTTCCAGTGGGTCCCCTCCCCCAACCTTCTCTGAGCCTTCGGGGTCCATGTGACCTGGCCATTCAGCCCATGATGTGCAAAAAAGTGCCGTTCAGAGGTAAAACAAACCAACAACCCAGTCTGCAAAGTTGGGTTGTTTTACCTCTGAGCGGCACTTTTTTGCACACCATGGGCTAAATGGCCAAGTCACATGGACCCCGAAGGCTCAGAGAAGGTTGGGGGAGGGGACCCACTGGAACAACTGTTGGGAGACAGATGGTAGCCTCCCGTCAAGGTCATCCAGCGTGTTCTTTAACGTGCACAAGGTATGGCTCTTCCGCACACGGGGCCACGGCTTAACGTCCCATCCGACGGACGGCGGTTTTTCGAAGCCCATCGGTTGCAAAGTTGAGTCAATAGGTTTAAAAGTAAGAGTAGTTGTTAGTGATATGGGCTCATCGAATCAGGCGATGTGGAAGATATGTGGGATCAGGGCAGGAAGATACAGCAAAGTAATAAAGAGTGCTGCTCATCCATACAATTCCAATCGTCAGCTTTTTTCCATTCCCGATATCCCACATTTGTTTAAAAATATTAGATCAGCATTGATTTCCAATAAGCAAATAAAAATCTCCCCTGAAATTCAGATGCAATATAACTTGCCAACTGATATCATTTTAAATAGTCACATTGAACAAGTCTGCAAGCTTCATCAAGAAAATAGACAACTAAAAGTTTGTCAAAAGTTAAATTTTGAAGATATGAAACCAAATCATTTTGTTAAAATGAAGGTCTCAAAAGCAAAGAATGTATTAAGTTTCGAAACAAGTAAAGCTTTGAAATATTTAGTTCAGAATGAAAATTATGATGCAGCACGGAGCCACGGCTTAACGTCCCATCAGACGGACGGCGGCATTTCCAACGCCATCGGTGTCTCCTACTGATCATGGGGTAGGGCGGGGAGTTTTGCGGAGATAAGTCTCAACTGGGACTCGAACCTGGGAACTACAGATTACGAGCCTAGTGCGCTTCCGACTGAGCCACTCCCGCCCCATAAGGGCATTGGAAGCCATGCCAAAGTGGTGTCGTTCTTGCTACCCAGAAAGTGCTTGATTTGGAGCTTTGCGGAGATAAGTCTCAATGCTGACCCAAATGGGACTACCGACTGAGCCACCCCCGCCCCATAAGGGCATTGGAAGCCATGCCAAAGTGATGTCGTTCTTGCTACCCAGAAAGTCCTTGATTTGGAGCTTTGCGGAGATAAGTCTCAATGCTGACCCAAATGGGACTACCGACTGAGCCACCCCCGCCCCATAAGGGCATTGGAAGCCATGCCAAAGTGATGTCGTTCTTGCTACCCAGAAAGTCCTTGATTTGGAGCTTTGCGGAGATAAGTCTCAATGCTGACCCAAATGGGACTACCGACTGAGCCACCCCCGCCCCATAAGGGCATTGGAAGCCATGCCAAAGTGATGTCGTTCTTGCTACCCAGAAAGTCCTTGATTTGGAGCTTTGCGGAGATAAGTCTCAATGCTGACCCAAATGGGACTACCGACTGAGCCACCCCCGCCCCATAAGGGCATTGGAAGCCATGCCAAAGTGATGTCGTTCTTGCTACCCAGAAAGTCCTTGATTTGGAACTTTGCGGAGATAAGTCTCAATGCTGACCCAAATGGGACTACCGACTGAGCCACCCCCGCCCCATAAGGGCATTGGAAGCCATGCCAAAGTGATGTCGTTCTTGCTACCCAGAAAGTCCTTGATTTGGAGCTTTGCGGAGATAAGTCTCAATGCTGACCCAAATGGGACTACCGACTGAGCCACCCCCGCCCCATAAGGGCATTGGAAGCCATGCCAAAGTGATGTCGTTCTTGCTACCCAGAAAGTCCTTGATTTGGAGCTTTGCGGAGATAAGTCTCAATGCTGACCCAAATGGGACTACCGACTGAGCCACCCCCGCCCCATAAGGGCATTGGAAGCCATGCCAAAGTGATGTCGTTCTTGCTACCCAGAAAGTCCTTGATTTGGAGCTTTGCGGAGATAAGTCTCAATGCTGACCCAAATGGGACTACCGACTGAGCCACCCCCGCCCCATAAGGGCATTGGAAGCCATGCCAAAGTGATGTCGTTCTTGCTACCCAGAAAGTCCTTGATTTGGAACTTTGCGGAGATAAGTCTCAATGCTGACCCAAATGGGACTACCGACTGAGCCACCCCCGCCCCATAAGGGCATTGGAAGCCATGCCAAAGTGATGTCGTTCTTGCTACCCAGAAAGTCCTTGATTTGGAGCTTTGCGGAGATAAGTCTCAATGCTGACCCAAATGGGACTACCGACTGAGCCACCCCCGCCCCATAAGGGCATTGGAAGCCATGCCAAAGTGATGTCGTTCTTGCTACCCAGAAAGTCCTTGATTTGGAGCTTTGCGGAGATAAGTCTCAATGCTGACCCAAATGAGACTACCGACTGAGCCACCCCCGCCCCATAAGGGCATTGGAAGCCATGTCAAAGTGATGTCGTTCTTGCTACCCAGAAAGTCCTTGATTTGGAGCTTTGCGGAGATAAGTCTCAATGCTGACCCAAATGGGACTACCGACTGAGTCACCCCCGCCCCATAAGGGCATTGGAAGCCATGCCAAAGTGATGTCGTTCTTGCTACCCAGAAAGTCCTTGATTTGGAACTTTGCGGAGATAAGTCTCAATGCTGACCCAAATGGGACTACCGACTGAGCCACCCCCGCCCCATAAGGGCATTGGAAGCCATGCCAAAGTGATGTCGTTCTTGCTACCCAGAAAGTCCTTGATTTGGAGCTTTGCGGAGATAAGTCTCAATGCTGACCCCAAATGGGACTACCGACTGAGCCACCCCCGCTCCATAAGGGCATTGGAAGCCATGCCAAAGTGATGTCGTTCTTGCTACCCAGAAAGTCCTTGATTTGGAGCTTTGCGGAGATAAGTCTCAATGCTGACCCAAATGGGACTACCGACTGAGCCACCCCCGCCCCATAAGGGCATTGGAAGCCATGCCAAAGTGATGTCGTTCTTGCTCCCCAGACAGTCCTTGATTTACAGGAATTGTTTTTAGAGAAAGAAAATTACATGTTCCGCTTTTCCCAAGACTGCCTTGAAAACCTCTTTTCAAGTGTTGTGAAATTCATCCAGTACCCTCAGCATTTCAACCTAAATACAATTTAAAGTTAATTTGCATTGCCCAATATTTAAAATAGGTTTTAGTTGAATTCTTAGACCCTTCCAAATTTGCAAATCACGCTGAAAAGCCTGAAATGTCACACAAAAAAGTATATAATAGTGCTACCAAAAAATTGGAATACTCATTCGAATCTGTCATTGTCAGAAAAGAATGCATTATATCACATTATATCATGTCAAGCGTTCTTTCAAATGAAAAAGTTTTTTTTCCGAATGTTGTAATCCATTGCAAAGTAAAACGATCTTAACTACTGAGTATGCTGGGGCGGGGGTGGCTCAGTCGGTAGCGCCAGGCTCGTAATCTGTAGTTCCTAGGTTCGAGTCCCAGCTGGGTCAGCGTTGAGATTTATCTCCGCAAAAATTCCCCGCCCTGCCCACGGTCAGTAGGGGACACCGATGGGCTTGGAAAGGCCGCCGTCCGTCGGATGGGACGTTAAGCCGTGTCCTCGTGTGCGGGAGAGCCATACCCTGTGCACGTTAAAGAACACGCTGGATGGCCTTGACGGGAGGCTACCATCTGTCTCCCAACAGCTTGTTCCAGTGGGTCCCCTCCCCCAACCTTCTCTGAGTCTTCGGGCTCCATGCGACCTGGCACCACCATTTAGCCGATGGTGTGCAAAAAATTGCCGCTCAGAGGTAAAACAACCCAACTGAGTATGCGTCACTAAACGAACTGAGAAGCTATAAAGAAAACTCTTTGGGGAAGGCTAGTGCAGAAATTTATAACCTGTTCACAATGTGTGAAAAATATTTTCATAAACTTCAACAGATGTACAAACTTGAAAACTTCCCAACATCAAAAAGCATCGCTGCAGAAAAATTAAAAGAAATTGTCTCACAATTTCAACTTCCAAATTGTCATAATATTAAGCAGAGACTAATATATCGTTTTATCGTGTTTGGTGTGAGAATTTGGATAGTAGAAATGAAGCGGCTTTTAAAAAGGCAGAAGCAAAATGAAAAGGCAAGCAAAAGTGTTGTAATGAGATTGACAATTTCAAAAGTAAATTAATTATCAAAACTGGGTAGGTGGAATTTTTCTTCTAGTTAGTGATATATTTATAAACATCATATCCGAGTGGTTAGCGTTCTGTGCTACTGGGTTGGGTTGTTTTACCTGTGAGCGGCACTTTTTTGCACACCATGGGCTAAATGGCCAGGTTACATGGACCCCGAAGGCTTAGAGAAGGCTGGGGGAGGGGACCCACTGGAACAGCTGTTGGGAGACAGATGGTAGCCTCCCGTCAAGGCCATCCAGCGTGTTCTTCAACGTGCACAGGGTATGGCTCTCCCGCACACGGGACCACGGCTTAACGTCCCATCTGACGGACGGCGGCCTTTCCAAACCCATCGGTGTCCCCTACTGACCGTGGGCAGGGCAGGGAATTTTGCGGAGATAAATTTCAACGCTGACCCAGCTGGGACTGGAACCTGGGAACTACGGATTACGAGCCTAGCGCGCTACCGACTGAGCCACCCCCGCCCCCTATGCTACTGGTCAAAGGGACCTAGATTCGAGCCCTGGGTAAGACATGAATGTTTATGTTGTATTTCTTCTGAGGTACCACCATCCTCACTGATTTCCTAATATGGCATATTAAATCTGACAGGCTCTTGTCAGACCTCTGTGGCAAGCAGCTGTTTAAGGGATATTTATTTATATTATTATAATGTAATAAATGAAAAAAAAATGATTTAGAATGTTCTAGTTCTTTATATATATATAGCATAATTTTAACAGATTACAGAATATGTAAAAATATTTTTATAAAGTTTGCGTATGCTACAAGTGGTTCAACCATTATTTTTTAAATAGAATTTGAATGTTAATTTTGTAAAAGCATAAATCAGAGTCCAAATTAAAAATATTGCCATATCGTTTCAGGAATGTTAAGCGTTTTTACTTTTTAAGTAAAAATTTAATATCTGGGACTGAATGTGTGAAAGAACAGTTAGTGCTTTGATTTTCATTATTTTAAGTAATTCTTGTTAACTTAATAATCAATAAATATTACTATAAAATACTAAGAACAGAAAGGATGATTTTTAAGTAACAAAATCTTATTCCAGAGTTGCTCCGTCCTCATATGTGGGGGCGGGGGTGGCTCAGTCAGTAGCGTGTCAGGCTTGTAATCTGTAGTTCCCAGGTTCGAGTCCCAGCTGGGTCAGCGTTGAGATTTATCTCCGCAAAATTCCCTTCCCTGCCCACGGTCAGTAGGGGACACCGATATGCTTGTTAAAGGCCGCCGTCCATCGAATGGGACGTTAAACCGTGGCTCCGTGTACGGGAGAGCCATATCATGCATGTTGAAGAACATGCTGGATGACCTTGACGGGAGGCTACCATCTGTCTCCCAACAGCTATTCCAGTGGGTCCCCTCCACCAACCTTCTCTGAGCTTTCTGGATCCTTGTGACCTGGCCATTTTAGCCCATGGTGTGCAAAAAAGTACCGCTCAGAAGTAAAACAACCCAACCCTCATATGTGCGTTGACGAAGCTAGATCATCAGTCAGCTGACCTAACTGACGCACTCGCAGTTTGCCAACCTCTCCCTATACAGGACCACTAGATATCTCCGAACTTTAGCGCCCTCTATCGTTGAAAACGAAAACTATTGACATTTGTAAACTGCGAATACTGAACATTCAATTTCTTGTCGTACTTCTCTGCTCCCTAATTGCTTCATCATCAAACTCTTATGTGCTTTGAATTACGATAAGAGAAACCTTATACCGAATTTTGGGGTTCTAATGTGTACCGCTTTTCCCCCATTTATTTTGGGGGTGGATGGGAACGGGGACGGAGTTGGGGTTGAATGAGGAGATGTTGATTAGAGGCTCCACTAGGGAATCCTTTCGTTTCTAAGTCAGGATGCATAAACGTCTTCCGCATTGGACTGAACAGAAAAAGAAATCGTTTGCTGTGGGCCAATAGTTGGAAAGGGAGTGTAATTTAAAGAACAAAAAAAGTTTTACCTTGTTTATTACATTTTATTTGTTATACTCGTATGTATCGGTACGAAATAATAAGAAAAATTATTAATATAAAGTTTATTTTAACGTCATTTTTTCACTCATACAGATCCTTGAGAAATGTTTAGAGTTTCAGAAACCTTTGGTTGCTAGCTTTGTTGATTTCAAAAAGGCTTTCGACTCTGTTGATCGTCATAATTTGTGGTTGATTGTGAGATCATATGGTATACCAGACAAGTTAGTTAACATAATGAAAGCTCTCTATAATAACACTGAGTCATGTGTGAGGGTTGATAAGTCTTGTAGCAATTGGTTTAGCATTACTTCTGGTGTTCGACAAGGGTGCATTTTGTCTCCTTTTCTCTTTAGTTTGGTTATTGATTATATTATGCGAAATTCACTTCAAGGGAAAGATTTTGGCCTTAAATGGTCTGGAGATACGAAACTTTCTGAGTTAGATTATGCTGATGATTTGGCCCTTTTGGCAAATGATGTTGATGAGATGAACTCTTTCATTCGAGCCGTTGATGAGACTGGTAGTTGAGTAGATTTGGTGATAAACAGAAGGAAAAGTAAAGTGATGAAAATTGGTCAGGCAGGTTGTGATTCAGTTAATATGAATGGTTGCAGTCTTGAGCAGGTATCACAGTTTAATTATCTTGGGAGCTAATTTCCTAATAATGAAGCATACTACCATCATTAGAGCGGAAATGGTTGCAATATGGGAAGCCATTAAATGGACCAAATATGAAAATAATCAAAAATTTTCCTCCTATCTGACAGTAGATCAGCTTTAGTATCCTTTGGATGTCACATTACGCCGTGATTCCATTTGCAGGTTTCCATGCCTGGAACCGACAAATGGAATTCCGCCATTTGTATTTGGAACCTTGCCATTTAACCCATTGTGTGGAAAAAACTACCACACCATTTCTCAATGGAAAAAAAAATGCAATTTCGAAATTAAATTGTAAACTTGTAAAAGTAATCAAGTCCTCTTTCCAATATGTTCGCAGTAAATAATGATTTCTTCGGCGGTGTCCGCTAAAAGTCCATCCTATTTTCGGTCATAAAGGTCATCCATCACTAGTCTTGGAAAGTCCGTCGGATGGGACGGTGACCCGTATGCAGGGGGAGAGCCATACCCTCTGAAGATGCTAGATGGCCTTGAAGGGAGGCTTCCATCTGTCTCATAACAGTTGTTCAGGGGATCCCCTTCCCCTAACCTTCGCTGTCCCCTAGGGATCTTTATCACATGGCCTGGCCGAGTGGTTAGCGCACTTGACTACTGATCTGCGGGACCTGGGTTCGAGCCCCGGGTAAGGCATGGCTGTTTGTGTCGTTTTTCTGCTGAGGTCCTGCCATCCTCTCAGACCTTCTACTGTGGCATGTAAACTGACAGGCTCCTGTCAGACCTCTGTGGCAAGCAGTTGCTGGAGGATTCAGCCCCAATCCGGTACTAAGCAAAACCAGGGGAGAATTTAAGAGGGAGGCTTAGGGGTTCAAACCTCTCCGTTCGCTCCAAAAGGGAAAGTTCAAATTTTTTGCATTATAATGCTTTCGAAACATTTAGCAACTATTAAGCATTGATGCAAAATGTACCACTGGTTTCTATTAACTTATTGTCTTATTTCTAATATTTATTTTTGAAAAATCAAAATCTTTCGTAACCTATTTTCAAGATAACGTGTGAACTAACTTTTCGGCAGTATTGAAAAAGTTCGATCTAGGCAGCTATTACGATTTTAGCCAAAAGTGTATTTATAATATATATAATGGACTTTTAACCTGATTAATGCAAGATATCATGTATTAACGGGTTTGTTATACCTTAATTAAAAAAATTATAGAAGTGTTTTTTTTATCTTCTAATTTATTAAACGAAAAATTTTTTAAACTAAATTTAAAACATGAATCTAGTGAAGATCACGAATCTTTGCACATTAAACAAGAAAAACGCTCAAGGAAAACGAAGATATAATTTTAAAAAAGAGGTTAGAAATTTACTTAACAAATAATTTTCAATTTTACATTAGTGTAGAATCTGCTTGGTGGCACCATCTATCGGCGGATATATAAACTATTCGTGAGTATTACTCAGTTTGCAAAGAGTGTAAGCGTTTTATGCGGAAAAGTTTTATTAATTCAGGGGATTTCATTTTAAGTAACTTTCAGAGATGAATAAATGAAAGCCGAAAATGAGCCCTATCTCGAATCGCGTTCCGCGTACAACCACAGAGAGGTGTCATCAGGGCCGAACTTACGCATAAGCTAAATAAGCTAAGGCTGTGAGGACTGACAGTTATGAGGGACTTCAAAATTGTAGTTTACTGTCATGAACTTTTTCTTTTCATACAAATTAATCTATTGTGCAAACACTGTTCATCTCAATTTTACACAGTCATTATTGTATACCAATGCTAGTATAATGTTTTCACCACATCAGTTTCATATTTAGTTTTTAATGTTCCCTTTAATCAGAAGCTTGAGGGGGTATTTATTATTTATTTATTATTTTTCAATTAGAATAATAAATAAATAACTTATTTCGACTTTCGAAATTTTGGGGCCTCTTAAACTTTCGTATTTTAAGAGAAGTTTAACCTAGCTCAGGGCCTCAGAAAGTCAAAGTCTGGCCCCGGGTGTCATTCTCTCAAAAGAGTATGGAATGAATGAATGAATGCCCTTCAAGCAGCTGCTTGCCACAGAGGTCCGACAGGAGCCTGTCAGTTTATATGCCAGAGTAGAAAGTCTGTTAGGATGGCGGGACCTCAGCACGAAAACAACACGAACATCCATAATTGAAACTTTTAAATAAAAATAAATAAAATAAATACCCCCTCAAGCAGCTGCTTGCCACAGAGGTCCGACAGGAGCCTGTCAGTTTATATGCCAGAGTAGAAAGTCTGTTAGGATGGCGGGACCTCAGCACGAAAACAACACAAACACCCTGCCTTACCCGGGGTTCGAACACAGGTCCTTTAGATCAGTAGCCAAGCGCACTAACCAATTGGCCTATTTGTTGGAAAAACGAATCGTGTATGATCCGAACAAGGGTATCGGTAGGAATTATTTTCAGAAGGCGGGGGTGGGGGTGGAAAGAGTAATCGCTATTGCGCCCAAAAGCTAAGATGGGGATTCAAAGAGAGTATTAGAGCCTTTTCAATGAGTTCCAATTTCGAGAGTTGTCAGCTATTTAAAAAAAAAATCGTGTTAGTCGAAAACCAGCCTATTTAAAAAATTATGTCAGTGGAAGCCAACCCTATTTAAAAATTGCGTTAGTTGAAAAGAGGCCTATTTAAAAAAATATCGTGTTAGTTGAAAACCAGCAGATTAAAAAAAAAAATCGTATTAGTCGAAAACCAGAGTTATTAAAAAAATCTTTAGTGGAAAGCCATCCCTATTTAAAAAAAAAAAACGTGTTATTCGAAAGAAGCCCTATTTAAAGAATCATGTCAGTAAAAAAGAGCCTTATTTAAAAAAAATGTGTTAGTGGAAAACCAGACTATTTAAAAAATTGTGTTAGTGCAAAATTAACTCTATTTAAAAAATCGTGTTAGTCGAAAATCAGCCTATTTAAAAAATTATATCAGTGGAAGCCAACCCTATTTAAAAATTGCGTTAGTTGAAAAGAGGCCTATTTAAAAAAATATCGTGTTAGTTGAAAACCAGCAGATTAAAAAAAAAAATCGTATTAGTCGAAAACCAGAGTTATTAAAAAAATCTTTAGTGGAAAGCCATCCCTATTTAAAAAAAAAAACGTGTTATTCGAAAGAAGCCCTATTTAAAGAATCATGTCAGTAAAAAAGAGCCTTATTTAAAAAAAATGTGTTAGTGGAAAACCAGACTATTTAAAAAATTGTGTTAGTGCAAAATTAACTCTATTTAAAAAATCGTGTTAGTCGAAAATCAGCCTATTTAAAAAATTATATCAGTGGAAGCCAACCCTATTTAAAAATTGCGTTAGTTGAAAAGAGGCCTATTTAAAAAAATATCGTGTTAGTTGAAAACCAGCAGATTAAAAAAAAAAATCGTATTAGTCGAAAACCAGAGTTATTAAAAAAATCTTTAGTGGAAAGCCATCCCTATTTAAAAAAAAACGTGTTATTCGAAAGAAGCCCTATTTAAAGAATCATGTCAGTAAAAAAGAGCCTTATTTAAAAAAAATGTGTTAGTGGAAAACTAGACTATTTAAAAAATTGTGTTAGTGCAAAATTAACTCTATTTAAAAAATCGTGTTAGTCGAAAATCAGCCTATTTAAAAAATTATATCAGTGGAAGCCAACCCTATTTAAAAATTGCGTTAGTTGAAAAGAGGCCTATTTAAAAAAATATCGTGTTAGTTGAAAACCAGCAGATTAAAAAAAAAAATCGTATTAGTCGAAAACCAGAGTTATTAAAAAAATCTTTAGTGGAAAGCCATCCCTATTTAAAAAAAAAAACGTGTTATTCGAAAGAAGCCCTATTTAAAGAATCATGTCAGTAAAAAAGAGCCTTATTTAAAAAAAATGTGTTAGTGGAAAACCAGACTATTTAAAAAATTGTGTTAGTGCAAAATTAGCTCTATTTAAAAAATCGTGTTAGTCGTGTAAATCGTGTTAGTCGTGTATAATCAGCCTATTTAAAAAAAAAGGAGTTAGTGGAAAACAAGCCCTCTTTGAAAAAATCGTGTTAGTCGTGTATAATCAGCCTATTTAAAAAAAAAAGGAGTTAGTGGAAAACAAGCCCTCTTTGAAAAAATCGTGTTAGTCGAAAACCAGTTCATTTAAAAAAATTGTGTAACCAGCCTATTTTTTTAAAAAAAATGTGTTGGCGGAAAACCAGCTCTATTAAAAAATCGTGTTAGTCGAAAACCAGCTATTAAATAAAATGTGTTAGTGGAAAAACCAACCCTATTTAAAAAATGTGTTAGTTGAAAAGAGGCTTATTTAAAGAATCGTGCTAGTAGAAAACCAGCAGATTAAAAAAAAATCGTATTAGTCGAAAACCAGCCCTATTTAAAAAAAAAAACGTGTTATTCGAAAGAAGCCCTATTTAAAGAATCATGTTAGTCAAAAAGAGCCTTATTTAAAAAATTGTGTTAGTGGAAAAGCAGTCCTATTTAAAAAATAGTGTTATTTGAAAAGAGCCCTATTTGAAAAATTGTTAGTCGAAACCTAGCCTATTTAAAAAACGTGTTATCGCAATAATAGCCTTATTTAAAAAATCGTGTTAGTCGAAAACCATCCTATTTGAAAAATAATGTTAGTGGAATACCAGTCCTATTTGAAACATCGTGCTAGTCGAAAACCAGCCATATTAAAAATAAAATGTGTTAGTCGAAAATCAAACCTCTTTAATAAATCATGTTAGTCGAAAACCGACTCTATTTAATATGTATTATTAGACGAAAATCTCTGCAAGAACTAACCCCTGTCCTCTGTCAGTTGGTTGGTTGGTTGGTTTACCTCTGAGCGGCACTTTTTTGCACACCATGGGCTAAATGGCCAGGTCACAAGGACCCCGAAGGCTCAGAGAAGGTTGGGGGAGGGGACCCACTGGAACAGCTGTTGGGAGACAGATGGTAGCCTCCCGTCAAGGCCATCCAGCGTGTTCTTTAACGTGCACAGGGTATGGCTCTCCCGCACACGGGGCCACGGCTTAACGTCCCATCCGACGGACGGCGGCCTTTCCAAGCCCATCGGTGTCCCCTACTGACTGTGGGCAGGGCGGGGAATTTTGCGGAGATAAATCTGAAAGCTGACCCAGCTGGGACTCGAACCTGGGAACTACAGATTACGAGCCTGGCGCGCTACCGACTGAGCCACCCCCGCCCTTAAATGGCCAGGTCACAAGGACCCTGAAGGCTCAGAGAAGTTTGGGGGAGGGAACCCATTGGAACAGCTGTTGGGAGACAGATGATAGCCTCCTGTCAAGGCCATCCAGCGTGTTCTTTAACGTGCACAGGGTATGTCTCTCCCGCACACGGGGCCACGGCTTAACGTCCCATCCGACGGACGGCGGCCTTTCCAAGCCCATCGGTGTCACCTACTGACCGTGGGCAGGGCGGGGAATTTTGCGGAGATAAATCTCAACGCTGACCCAGCTGGGACTCGAACCTGGGAACTACAGATTACGAGCCTGGCGCGCTACCGACTGAGCCACCCCCGCCCCGCCCCTCTGTCAGTAGTGGTGGGATGGAAATGGAAAGATGGGCATGGAAAGACCGTCGCCTCGTCGGATGTGACATTAAGCAGTGGTCCTGTGTGCGGGAGAGCCATTCCCTGTGTACGTTAAAGAACACGCTGGATGGCTTTGACATGAGGCTACCATCTCTTTCCTAAGAGGTGTCTAGTGGGTCCTCTCCCCCGACCTTCTATGAGATGTCAGGGTCCTTGTGACCTGGAAGGGGGGGTGCAGGGGTAGCTCAGTCGGTATCGCGCCAGGCTCGTAATCTGTAGTTCCAAGGTTCGAGTCCCAGCTGGGTCAGCGTTTGATCTCCGCAAAAATTCCCGCCCTGCCCATGGTCAGTAGGGGAACACCGATGGGCTTGGAAAGACCGCCGTTCGTCGGATGGGACGTTAAGCCGTGGCCCCGTGTGCGGGAGAGCCATACCCTATGCACGTTAAAGAACACGCTGGATGGCCTTGACAGGAGGCTACCATCTGTCTCCCAATGGCTGTTCCAGTGGGTCCCCTCCCCCAACCTTCTCTGAGCCTTCGGGGTCCATGTGACCTGGCGATTTAGCCCATGGTGTGCAAAAAAGTGCCGCTCAGAGGTAAAACAACCCAACCCTGTGCACGTTAAAGAACACGCTGGATGACCTTGACGGGAGGCTACCATCTGTCTCCCAACAGCTGTTCCAGTGGGTCCTCTCCCTCCAACCTTCGCTGAGCCTTCGGGGTCCGTGTGACCTGGCCATTTAGCCCACTGTGTGGAAAAAAGTGTCGCTCAGAGGTAAACAACTCATTCCAACTTAGTCGAAAACTTGCTCCATTTAAAAAATCGTGTTAATCGAAAACCAGCTTTATTTAAGAAATCATGTTAGTAGGGAACAGTTGATTTATGTTAGTATATGTTATATTTAATATTCATGTGTGCTTTGAGTGAGATTATAACAGAATTGAAATCAACTACACAGAAAATTATGTATATATACTAGAAGAAAACACGTGGAATTTGGGAGAGGGAAATTTGAAATGGCGATCTAAAGAGATGGTGGTTAGACGAAAACCAGAACTATTGCGACTTGCAAATTTTGTGTCGTCACCTTTAGTTTAGTAACTGGATTCTATACAAATAGAAATTTGAAGTTTAAACGAAACGCACTTTCTGTTAGAGTTCAACGGGTCCCATTCTTTTTTTACCTAACGAAGTGGGAAAAAATAGGTTCTATCGTTAGAAGGGATTTGGGTTGGGTTGTTTTACCTCTGAGCGGTATATTTTTCCACACCATGGGCTAAATGGCCAGATAACAAGGACCCCGAAGGCTCAGAGAAGGCTGGGGGAGGAGACCCACTGGAACAGCTGTTGGGAGACAGATGGTAGCCTTCCGTCAAAGCCATCCAGCGTGTTCTTTAACGTGCTAAGGGTATGGCTCTCCCGCACATGGGGCCACGGCTTAACGTCCCATCCGACGGACGGAGGGAGGCCTTTCCAAGTCCATCGGTGTCCCCTATTGACCTCCTACTGCAGGGCGGGGAATTTTGCGGAGATAAATCTCAACGCTGACCCAGCTGGGACTCGAACCTGGGTTGGGTTGGGTTGTTTTACTTCTGAGCAGCACTTTTTTGCACACTATGGGCTAAATGGCCAGGTCACATGGACCCCGAAAGCTCAGAGAAGGTTGGGGGAGGGGACCCACTGGAACAGCTGTTGGGAGATAGATGGTAGCCTCCCGTCAAGGCCATCCAGCGTGTTCTTTAACGTGCACTATGGCTCTCTCGCACATGGGGCCACGGCTTAACGTCCCATCCGACGGACGGCGGCCTTTCCAAGCCCATCGGTGTCCCCTACTGACCTCTTACTGCAGGGCGGGGAATTTTGCGGAGATAAATCTCAACGCTGACCCAGCTGGAACTCGAACCTGGGAACTACAGATTACGAGCCTGGCGCGCTACTGACTGTGCCCCCCCCCCGCCCCTTCGAATCTGGGAACTACAGATTACGAGCCTGGCGTGCTACCGACTGAGCCACCCCTTCCCAGCCCATCGCTGTGTCCTACTGACCGTGGGCAGGGCAGGGAATTTTGCGGAGATAAATCTCAACGCTGACCCAGCTGGAACTCGAACCTGGGAACTACAGATTACGAGCCTGGCGCGCTACTGACTGTGCCCCCCCCCCCCGCCCCTTCGAATCTGGGAACTATAGATTACGAGCCTGGCGTGCTACCGACTGAGCCACCCCTTCCCAGCCCATCGCTGTGTCCTACTGACCGTGGGCAGGGCAGGGAATTTTGCGGAGATAAATCTCAACGCTGACCCAGCTGGAACTCGAACCTGGGAACTATATATTACGAGCCGGGCGCGCTACCGACTGAATCCACCTCCGCTCCAGTTGGTAGGGATTTTAATTTTTAATGTAACATGGCATGGGAATCGGCAGTAATTTTTGCAGGGGGGGGGAAAGGGGTGAAAAGTTTCACAAATTTCTCCTGGTTTTTCAAAAAAAAAAATCTACGATTCAAAATAAGAGTGTTTAGATGGAATCGTTTACTGAGGAGTTCAGTTGCGAAAATAGAAATCACGTGGACATCACACCATAATACAATTAACGATACCCGAAAACAAAATGAAGAAAAGGGAAATTTATTATCGAAAATACATATAAAATTTTGTTTTTCATGTTAATAAAAAAAACCCTAAATGATCTGCTTCTGAGAAGAAAAATCTCAAAGAACAATATCGAGATTTCATTTCGTTAAGGATAAAACAGTCAGATTTGGACAACTGATATTAGTTGTTGTTTGGTCCGTGAGCGGCACTTTTTTTGCGCACAATGGGTGGCACAATTGCGAGGTCACAAGAACCCCAGAGGTTCAGAGCAGGTTGGTAAAGGGGCCACACTGAACAGCTTTTACGAGACAAATGGAAGTCCCCCGTCAAGACCATCCAATGTGTTCTTTAATGTGCGCAGGGTAGGGCTCTCTTGATATACACGAGACCACGGCTTTACGTCCCATGCAACGGACGGCGGCCTTTCCAAACACAATTGGTGTCTCTTTTCTCACAGGGGAGGGGAGGATTTGGCGGAGATAATAAATATCGGTACAGTTGGGACTGGAATCTAGGAAATGCAGATTACGAGCCTGGCACCTGATATTACTGAACATAATATTTCAATAAACTTTTCGAAGGGGTTGGGGAGGGCAATTGTCGTACTTGGAAAATGGGGCAGTTCAAATCAAGAAACTCCTACAGTAAAAGAAATATGAAAAATACATGGAAAATTAAACATGTGTTTGTTCTTTATTAACGTTTTCAGCTGAGTGCTGCAATTATTTTTCATCTCATCACCTCCCCCACTCCACTCCATCCCAATCCCTGACATCTGGCATTTTTGTCTTCTTTCCAACCTCTCATTGTGATGTGTGAGAGATGCGAATGAAGTAGTAAGTTACCGATGGAGAGCTGTGAATGGAGAAGTACATTATCGATGCAGAGTTGTGAATGGAGAAGTACGTTATCGATGGAGAGTTGTGAATGGAATAGTAAATGGAGTATTACGTTATCGATGGAGAGTTGCGAATGGAAAAAACATCATCGATGGAGATTTCTGAATGGAGAAGTACGTTATCGATGGAGAGTTGTGAATGGAGAAAACATCATCAATGGAGAGTTGTGAATGGAATAGTAAATGGAATATTACGTTATCGATGGAGAGTTGTGAATGGAGAAAACATCCTTGATGGAGATTTCAGAATGGAGATGTACGTTATCGATGGAGAGTTGTGAATGGAGAAAACATCACCGATGGAGAGTTGTGAATGGAGAAAACATCATCGATGGAGAGTTGTGAATGGAGAAGTACGTTATCGATGGAGAGTTGTGAATGGAGAAAACATTATCGATCGAGAGTTGTGAGTGGAGAAGTATGTTATCGATGGAGAGTTGTGAATGGAGAACTACGTTATCGATGGAGAGTTGTGAATGGAGAAAACATCATCGATGGAGAGTTGTGAATGGAGAAGTAGGTTATCGATGGAGAGTTGTGAATGGAGAAAATATCATTGATGGAGATTTCTGAATGGAGAAGTACGTTATCGATGGAGAGTTGTGAATGGAGAAAATATCATTGATGGAGATTTCTGAATGGAGAAGTACGTTATCGATGGAGAGTTGTGAATGAAGAAAACATCCTCGATGGAGATTTCAGAATGGAGAAGTACGTTATCGATGGAGAGTTGTGAATGGAGAAAACATCATCGATGGAGAGTTGTGAATGGAGAAAACATCACCGATGGAGAGTTGTGAATGGAGAAAACATTATCGATCGAGAGTTGTGAGTGGAGAAGTATGTTATCGATGGAGAGTTGTGAATGGAGAAAACATCATCGATGGACAGATGTGAATGGAGAAGTACGTTATCGATGGAGAGTTGTGAATGGAGAAGTACGTTATCGATGGAGAGTTGTCAATGGAGAAGTAGGTTATCGATGGAGAGTTGTGAATGGAGAAAATATCATTGATGGAGATTTCTGAATGGAGAAAATATCATTGATGGAGATTTCTGAATGGAGAAGTACGTTATCGATGGAGAGTTGTGAATGAAGAAAACATCGATGGATAGTTGTGAATGGAGAAGTGCGTTATCAATGGAGAGTTGTGAATGGAGATAACATTATCGATGGAGAGCTGTGAATGGAGATAACATTATCGATGGAGAGTTGTGAATGGAGATAACATTATCGATGGAGAGTTGTGAATGGAGAAGTACGTTATCGATGGAGAGTTGTGAATAGAGAAGTACGTTATCGATGGAGAGTTGTGAGTGGAGAAGTACGTTATCGATGGAGAGTTGTGAATGGAATAGTAAACGGAATAGTACGTTATCGATGGAGAGTTGTGAATGGAGAAAACATCATCGATGGAGTTTTCTGAATGGAAAAGTACGTTATCGATGGAGAGTTGTGAATGGAGAAAACATCGATGGATAGTTGTGAATGGACAAAACATTATCGATGGAGAGTTGTGAATGGAGAAGTACGTTATCGATGGAGAGTTGTGAATGGAATAGTAAATGGAGTAGTATGTTATCGATGGAGAGTTGTGAATGGAGAAAACATCATCGATGGAGTTTTCTGAATGGAGAAGTACTTTATCGATGGAGAGTTTTGAATGGAGAAAACATCGATGAATAGTTGTGAATGGACAAAACATTATCGATGGAGAGTTGTGAGTGGAGAAGTACGTTATCGATGGAGAGTTATGAATGGAATAGTAAATGGAGTAGTACGTTATCGATGGAGAGTTGTGAATGGAGAAAACATCATCGATGGAGAGTTGTTAATGGAGAAGTACGTTATCGATGGAGAGTTGTGAATGGAATAGTAAATGGAGTAGTACATTATCGATGGAGAGTTTTGAATGGAGAAAACATCATCGATGGAGTTTTCTGAATGGAGAAGTACGCTATCGATGGAGAGTTGTGAATGGAGAAAACATATCGATGGAGAGTTGTGAATGGAGAAGTACGTTATCGATGCAGAGTTGTGAATGGAGAAAACATCGATGGAGAGTTGTGAATGGAGAAATACGTTATCGATGGAGAGTTGTGAATGGAGAAAACATCGATGGATAATTGTGAATGGAGAAGTGCGTTATCAATGGAGAGTTGTGAATGGAGAAGTGCGTTATCAATGGAGAGTTGTGAATAGAGATAACATTATCGATGCAGAGTTGTGAATGGAGAAGTACGTTATCGATGGAGAGTTGTGAATGGAGAATTACGTTATCGATGGGGAGTTGTGAGTGGAGAAGTACGTTATCGATTCAGAGTTGTGAATGGAGAAAACATCATCGATGGAGATTTCTGAATGGAGAAGTACGTTATCGATGGAGAGTTGTGAATGGAGAAAACATCATCGATGGACAGTTGTGAATGGAGAAGTACGTTATCGATGGAGTGTGAATGGAGAAAACATCATCGATGGAGTTTTCTGAATGGAAAAGTACGTTATCGATGGAGAGTTGTGAATGGAGAAAACATCGATGGATAGTTGTGAATGGACAAAACATTATCGATGGAGAGTTGTGAATGGTGAAGTACGTTATCGATGGAGAGTTGTGAATGGAATAGTAAATGGAGTAGTACGTTATCGATGGAGAGTTGTGAATGGAGAAAACATCATCGATGGAGTTTTCTGAATGGAGAAGTACTTTATCGATGGAGAGTTGTGAATGGAGAAAACATCGATGAATAGTTGTGAATGGACAAAACATTATCGATGGAGAGTTGTGAATGGAGAAGTACGTTATCGATGGAGAGTTGTGAGTGGAGAAGTACGTTATCGATGGAGAGTTATGAATGGAATAGTAAATGGAGTAGTACGTTATCGATGGAGAGTTGTGAATGGAGAAAACATCATCGATGGAGATTTCTGAATGGAGTAGTACGTTATCGATGGAGAGTTGTGAATGGAGAAAACATCATCGATGGAGAGTTGTTAATGGAGAAGTACGTTATCGATGGAGAGTTGTGAATGGAATAGTAAATGGAGTAGTACATTATCGATGGAGAGTTTTGAATGGAGAAAACATCATCGATGGAGTTTTCTGAATGGAGAAGTACGCTATCGATGGAGAGTTGTGAATGGAAAAAACATATCGATGGAGAGTTGTGAATGGAGAAGTACGTTATCGATGCAGAGTTGTGAATGGAGAAAACATCGATGGAGAGTTGTGAATGGAGAAATACGTTACCGATGGAGAGTTGTGAATGGAGAAAACATCGATATATAGTTGTGAATGGAGAAGTGCGTTATCAATGGAGAGTTGTGAATGGAGATAACATTATCGATGAAGAGTTGTGAATGGAGAAGTACGTTACCGATGGAGAGTTGTGAATGGAGAAGTACGTTATCGATGGAGAGTTGTGAATGGAGAAGTAGGTTATCGATGGAGAGTTGTGAATGGAGAAAATATCACTGATGGAGATTTCTGAATGGAGAAGTACGTTATCGATGGAGAGTTGTGAATGAAGAAAACATCGATGGATAGTTGTGAATGGAGAAGTGCGTTATGAATGGAGAGTTGTGAATGGAGATAACATTATCGATGGAGAGTTGTGAATGGAGAAGTACGTTATCGATGGAGAGTTGTGAATAGAGAAGTACGTTATCGATGGAGAGTTGTGAGTGGAGAAGTACGTTATCGATGGAGAGTTGTGAATGGAGAAAACATCGTCGATGAAGTTTTCTGAATGGAAAAGTACGTTATCGATGGAGAGTTGTGAATGGAGAAAACATCGATGGATAGTTGTGAATGGACAAAACATTATCGATGGAGAGTTGTGAGTGGAGAAGTACGTTATCGATGGAGAGTTATGAATGGAGAAACATCATCGATGGAGATTTCTGAATGGAGTAGTACGTTGTCGATGGAGAGTTGTGAATGGAGAAACCATCATCGATGGAGAGTTGTTAATGGAGAAGTACGTTATCGATGGAGAGTTGTGAATGGAATAGTAAATGGAGTAGTACGTTATCGAGGGAGAGTTGTGAATGGAGAAAACATCGTCGATGGTGATTTCTGAATGGAGAAGTACATTATCGATGGATAGTTGTGAATGGAAAAAACATCATCGATGGAGATTTCTGAATGGAGAAGTACGTTATCGATGGAGAGTTGTGAATGGAGAAAACATAATCGATGGACAGTTGTGAATGGCGAAGTACGTTATCGATGGAGAGTTGTGAATGGCGAAAACATCATCGATGAGAGTTTTGAATGGAGAAGTACGTTATCGATGGAGAGTTGTGAATGGAGATAACATTATCGATGGAGAGTTGTGAATGGAGAAAACATCGATGGATAGTTGTGAATGGAGAAAACATTATCGATGAAGAGTTGTGAATGGAGAAATAAGTTATCGATGGAGAGTTGTGAACGGAGAAAACATCGATGGAGAGTTGTGAATGGAGAAAACATCGATGGAGAGTTGTGAATGGAGAAAACATCATCGATGGAGAGTTGTGAATGGAGAAGTAAGTTATCGATGGAGAGTTGTGAGTAGAGAAGTACGTTACCGATGGAGAGTTGCGAATGGAGGAAACATCGTCGATGGAGATTTCTGAATGGAGAAGTACGTTATCGATGGAGAGTTGTGAATGGAGAAAACATCATCGATGGAGAGTTGTGAATGGAGAAGTAAGTTATCGATGGTGAGTTTTGAATGGAGAAAACATCGACGGATAGTTGTGAATGGAGAAAACATCATCGATGGAGAGTTGTGAATGGAGAAGTACGTTATCGATGGAGAGTTGTGAATGGAGAAGTACGTTATCGATGGAGAGTTGTGAATGGAGAAAGCATCGATGGAGAGTTGTGAATGGAGAAGTACGTTATCAATGGAGAGTTGTGAATGGACAAAACATCATCGATGGAGAGTTGTGAATGGAGAAGTAAGTTATCGATGGTGAGTTTTGAGTGGAGAAGTACGTTATCGATGGATAGTTTTGAATGGAGAAGTACGTTACCGATGGAGAGTTGTGAATGGAGAAAACATCATCGATGGAGATTTCTGAATGGAGAAGTACGTTACCGATGGAGAGTTGTGAATGGAGAAATCATCATCGATGGAGATTTCTGAATGGAGAAGTACGTTATCGATGGAGAGTTGTGAATGGAGAAAACATCATCGATGGAGAGTGTGAATGGAGAAAACATCGATGGAGAGTTGTGAATGGAGAAAACATTATCGATGGTGAGTTGTGAGTGGAGAAGTACGTTATCGATGGAGATTTTTGAATGGATAAAACATCATCGATGGAGATTTCTGAATGGAGAAATACGTTATCGATGGTGAGTTATGAATGGAGAAAACATCATCGATGGAGAGTTGTGAATGGAGAAGTACGTTATCGATGGAGAGTTGTGAATGGAGAAAACATCATCGATTGTGTCACGTGACACGAAAATTGCAAGATCACTAATTTCTAAAAAAATCTTGCCAGATATTTTTTCTGAATTTCGTAATCAACCATAATGTTCGGATATTTATTTGAGCGACTGTACTCTGAAACGCCATTTTCGTCGCATTTTCTTTTCGTGGCTTAAGCACTGAAACTAGAATTAAATTGTCACGGCACCTAAAAGCAACAAAAAACTAAAGTCACAAGGAGATTAAAATACCACTTTAATGCTCTCGATAATAATTACTGATATATGTTACAGCCAAAAACAACACAGACTCTGACAGCAGAAAAAAAAGGCGTTAAATATCGCGAAACTTCCATTCTCCCCTCTTTAGTTCATCAAATAATTAAATCGCAAGGTTAATAAATTAGATAGCAAAGCCACTACCCTCAGTGAATAGAATTATTTCGCAAATTCCAATTAGAGACTCTAATTACATCGACTTCACTCCAGGGTAGGAGGCGGTAATTACCTTCAGTGGATTGCATTCTTTGCAGACAAATGTATTCTGAGAAATTAGTTATCAGAAAGTGAAGGAGTAGGCATTAAGAGGCATCGGAAAATGGCATCGGCATATGTTTGCTATGGCGCTAAAATGAAGTGGGCATTCAAGAACAAAGAGTTCGGCGGATGGCGATCGCTTGCGAAAGAAACTTCTTCCTTTTATGGGCGGGCGGGGGGGGGGGGGGGGGGGGCTCAGTCGGTAGCGCGTCAGGCTCGTAATTTGTAGTTCCCAGGTTCGAGTCCCAGCTGGGTCAGCGTTGAGATTTACTTTTTTTGTACAGAATGGGCTAAATGGCCAGGTCACAAGCCCGAAGGCTCAGAGAAGGTTGGGGGAGGGAACCCACTAGAACAGCTGTTGGGAAACAGATGGTAGCCTCCTGTCAAGGCCATCCAGTGTTTCTTTAACAGGCAAAGGGTATATCTCTCCCACACACAGGACCACTGCTTCACATCCCATCCAATGGATGGCAGTCTTTCCAAGCCCATCGGTGTCCGCTACTGACGATGGTCAGGATGGGGAGTTTTGCAGAGATAAATCTCAATGTTGACCCATCTGGGATTAGAACTTGGGAACTGCAGATTACAAGCCTAGCACGCTACTAACTGAGCCACCCCAGCCCCTGCATCACTGTGAAAATGTCTTATTAAAATTAATATGCTTGTAAATTTATTTAAATTTTTTATTTCCAAACGATTTGGAGTTAAATTCTGTTTAATTTGGTATATCTTCTTCTTTAAATGCCGTTTCCAATTGGGAGGTTGGTCGCCAACAAATACCATAATTCTCTGTTTTTTGCATAATGGATTATGTCCTCTGTGTCCAAGCTTGTCCACTCACGAAGGTCATCCATCCAACCCTTCTTCCTTGTGTCTGTTTGACCTCCAATTTTTGGGGCGGGGGTGGCTCATTCGGTAGCGCGCCAGGCTCGTAATCTGTAGTTCCCAGGTTCGAGTCCCAGCTGGGTCAGCGTTGAGATTTATCTCCGCAAAATTCCCCGCCCTGCCACGGTCAGTAGGGGACACCGATGGGCTTGCAAAGGCAGCCGTCCGTCGGATGGGACGTTACGCCGTGACCCCGTGTGCGGGAGAGCCATACCCTGTGCACGTTAAACAACACGCTGGATGGCCTTGACGGGAGGTTACCATCTGTCTCCCAACAGCTGTTCCAGTGGGTCCCCTCCCCCAACCTTCTCTGAGCCTTCGGGGTCCTTGTGACCTGGCCATTTAACCCATGGTGTGCAAAAAAGTGCCGCTCAGAGGTAAAACAACCCAAATCCTTTTATGGAAATATGGATCTGAAGCGTAAAATAAAGATGGGAGAAAAATTGGGTGAAAGGAAAGTAATAAAACAGCGGTAACTTTTCACAGCGCATTTGGCTGAAATGATTAGATTTCTGACAGTTCAAGGTTGGGTTGCGTTGTTTTACCTCTGAGCGGCACTTTTTTGCACACAATGGGCTAAATAGCCAGGTCACATGGACCCCGAAGGCTCAGAAAAGGTTGAGGGAGGAGACCCACTGGAACAGCTGTTGGGAGAGAGATGGTACCTCCCGTCAAGGCCATCCAGTGTGTTCTTTAACGTGCGCAGGGTATGTCTGTCCCGCACACGGGGCCACGGCTTAACGTCCCATACGACGGACGGCGGCCTTTCCAAGCCCATCGGTGTGTCCTACTGACCGTAGGCAGAGCGGGGTACACAGTTCAAGGAGACGGTTTCTGATTATATTAGACTATTTCGGTTTTGTGTTTTTTCGTTGATAACTCTCGCATGATTACCTCGATCGTTTAGTTTTTGGATCATAGATTCTTGATATGAAAATCCAGAAATCAATCGGTGCGTCCTGATTTCTAGACCGTCACTCTGATCCCTGTTTCACCTTAAACCGGATCTTAAATTTCTTAACATTTCTCAGATCTACGTTTTGAAAATGCCCCAGGCGCCAATTTTTAGTTCTCTTGCACCGATATATGGAAATTTGACCTTTGACCTCGAAAGACCCATCGAAATCAAAATTTCGCAACGTTTCTGAGATGTACGATACGAAATATCCCCGGACATTAATTTTTAGCTCTCCAGCACTGGTAGATCGGGATTCAGGATTTGACTTTGACCTTAAGGCCCGCAGGATCCTAAATTTCTTAATTTTCATGAGAACTTCCTAGTACTTGAACGTCAAGGGTTTGACCTTTATATGGCCTCCATTTAACCTTGAAGGACACGTCGGAGGTCAAATTTCGGATTTTTTTTCCGAGATCAACAACTCAGAACACCCCTAGACACCAATTTTCACGTTTCTAGCACTCATAGATCAAGGTTTGACCTTTAAGTGACCTATATTTGACCTTTAAGGACAAGTTAGAGGTCAAATTTCAGATTTTACTCGAGATCTACGACTCGGATAACCGCTAGGTGAAAATTTTCAGATCTCTGCCATTTCTGCATTACAGTTAGAATTAACGTCATCCTCTATCAATCGTGCCGTCCCATGGCCGAGTGGTTAGCGCGCTTGGCTACTGATCTAAGGGACCTGGGTTCGAGTTGGCTACTGATCTAAGGGACCTGGGTTCGAGTTGGCTACTGATCTAAGGGACCTGGGTTCGAGTTGGCTACTGATCTAAGGGACCTGGGTTCGAGTTGGCTACTGATCTAAGGGACCTGGGTTCGAGTTGGCTACTGATCTAAGGGACCTGGGTTCGAGTTGGCTACTGATCTAAGGGACCTGGATTCGAGTTGGCTACTGATCTAAGGGACCTGGGTTCGAGTTGGCTACTGATCTAAGGGACCTGGGTTCGAGTCCCGGGTAAGGCATGGCTGTCTGTGTCGTTTTTCTGCTGAGGTCCTGCGATCCTCTCAGACCTTCCACTGTGGCATATAAACTGACAGGCTCCTGTCAGACCTCTGTGGCAAGCAGCTGCTTGAGGGGGTATTTATTTATTTTTCTATCAGTCAGTCACAATCGTCTATCTACGTATGCATATTAGATACCCGAAGTGTAAAGATAAAAAAAATTACGGCAAATATTTTTCTCTTTTTATTGGATAAATAACCCTATAAATAAATTGTAAAATTCTGCGGAACGTCTTTTCTTAAGCTAAAGGGAGCGGGGTTGGCTCAGTCGGTAGCGCGTCAGGCTCGTAATCTGTAGTTCCCAGGTTCGAGTCCCAGCTGGGTCAGTGTTGAGATTTAAAATAAAAAAAATAAATAAATACCCCCTCAAGCAGCTGCTTGCCACAGAGGTCTGACAGGAGCCTGTAAGTTTATATGCCATAGTAGAAGGTCTGAGAGGATGACAGGACCTCAGCAGAAAAACAACACGAACATCCATGCCTTACCCGGGACTCGAACCTGGGTCCCTTAGATCAGTAGCCAAACGCGCTAACCACTCGGCCATGGGACGACTAAAAAAAAAAATTGTCAACTGCACGCGGTGTTCCCAGGTGGTCACCCTCACAAGTACTGACCGCGCCCAAAGCTGCTTAACTTCGGGGATCATACGAGAACCGGTGCTTTCAGCTTGTTATGGCCGTTGACTGTTGAGATTTATCTCCGAAAAATTCCCCGCCCTGCGTTCATTATCCAAACTTTCATTATCCAAATGATAATGAAAGTGTACTTCTACATCAGTTGAGAAAAACCGTAGGATAACCATGCACATCTGGTTTCACCAGCGTTGTTCTGGACTGGGATATCGAACTTGCAAAGGCAACGTAATTTCTATGTTTTTGCACATTGTTAATTCATAGAA
This sequence comes from Ryuthela nishihirai, assembly GCA_038380435.1. Taxonomy (NCBI): domain Eukaryota; kingdom Metazoa; phylum Arthropoda; class Arachnida; order Araneae; family Heptathelidae; genus Ryuthela; species Ryuthela nishihirai. Next base: position 25,481,856 of record JAWZYU010000025.1, read on the forward strand.
GGTGAAACCAGCGAGAATCTATATGGGTTGTTGACCCACATGATATTGCCACATTTGATCTTGGTTTGAGATTTAGTTGGGTAAATTCCCAGCTCTCTAGTATAATAGATGCGACGGGACATTGCATGGATACAATGTCCTTTTAAGTTACAAAGCTAATAGCCCAAGATACTGCATAAGCATCTAGAATCCAAAACATCTAGTTTCCTCTTTAGTTATCTCGTTTACAAAGCGTCCAAGTTTCCCTTCCATAAACTAACCCTAGAAAGAACCAAACTATTATACGTCTAATTTTAGTCTAGGTATATACGCCAATTTCTCCACACTCTCCAAAATTCCAGCAGCAATCCCCTTATTCGTCTGTTAATCTCATGTCGCACATCACCTGTATCTGTTACATCGCTCCCAAGATAATTAAACTGAGACACTTGCTCAAGACTGCAACCATTCAGATTAACTGAATCATAACCTGCCTGACCAATTTTCATCACTTTAATTTTCTCTTTGTTTATACCCAAATTACTCTACTACCAGTCTCATCAACAGCTCGAATGAAAGAGTTCATCTCATGAACATCATTTGCCAAAAGTGCTAAATCATCAGTATAATCTAAATCGGAAATTTTCATATTCCAGATCATTTAAGGCCAAAATATTTCCCTTGTTGTGAATTTCGCATAATATAATCAATAACCAAACTAAAGAGAAAAGGAGACAAAATGCACCCTTGTCGAACACCAGAAGCAATGTTAAACCAATTGCTACAAGCCTTACCAACTCTCACACATGACTCAGTGTTATTATAGAAAGCTTTCATTATGTTAACTAACTTGTCTGGTATGCCATACGATATCGCATTCAAAAACAAATTATAAATATCAACAGAGTCGAAAGTTGTTTTGAAATCAACAAAGCTAGCAACCAAAGGTTTCTGAAACTTTAAACATTTCTCAAGAATCTGCCTGAGTGAAAATATCTGAACTACACATTTCCTACCACTTCTGAATCCACATTGCTCATCACGCAATTGCCTGTCAAACAGATTCTTAATTCTGTTAAGGACAATCATGAATTAGAACTTTTGACTATGAATCTTAGAACTTTACCAGGAACAGAATGTACAGTCGCTCAAAAAAGTATCCGAACGCCACGGTTGATTACAGAATTCAGAAAAAATATCTGGCAACGTTTTTTTAGAAATTAGTGATCTGGCAACCCTTCGTGTGACAAAACGTCGTGTGACTTCGTTCGACGTGACACAAAGGGTTGCCAGATCACTAAGTTCTAAAAAAAGTTGCCAGATATTTTTTCTGAATTCTGTAATCAACCGTGGCGTTCGGATACTTTTTTGAGCGACTGTAGGCTGATACCCATGGGCATCCGCAGAGGGGGCAAATGGGGCACTTGCCCCCCTCTGGGATCGAGTAAAAAATTCCACAAATTATAATCATAACAATTTAAACGTAATTAATTTATATACATTATGTATGTATTTTTGTATTGATGTAATACTGTATTCTATAATCTACTTCTGAAAAAAAAATCCCTAAAAATTAAATAAAAATTTATTGATGTAATTATTTGTCTCCAAGCTTTGTCCCCCTCCTGGAAAATTTTCTGCGGACGCCCATGCTGATACCCCTATAGTTATCACAAGAACTGCAATCACATTTTTTTAAATAGGGAAAATAATAGCTCTGGTAAAATCCTTAGGAACCATGCCTTCAGGGGCGGATTGGGCCGCCGGGATACAGGGCAATATCCAGATGGGTTGATCAAATTTGGGCCGCTTGGCGTTATATAATTTCCGTCTTATAAAGACTTCTCGTAATTTTTTTTGCTTATTAATACGGTTTTTCAATTTTCATCTTGATAAAACATATGCATATTTTAAATTTTTTTCAACAACAAACAATGCAGTCCGGAGTTTCCAAGAAGCATTCAGAAGAAACTTCTTAGTAATGAAAGTTTGGAAGTATGGAGACGGGAAGGCCATAAAGGTTGGGTTTGTTTGGGTTGTTTTACCTCTGAGCGGCACTTTTTTGCACACCATGGGCTAAATGGCCAGGTCACAAAGACCCCGAAGGTTCAGAGAAGGTTGGGGGAGGGGACCCACTGGAACAGCTGTTGGGAGACAGATGGTAGTCTCCCGTCAAGGCCATCCAGCGTGTTCTTTAACGTGCACAGGGTATGGCTCTCCCGCACACGGGGCCACGGCTTAATGTCCCATCCGAAGGACGGTGGCCTTTCCAAGCCCATCGGTGTCCCCTACTGACCGTGGGCAGGGCGGGGAATTTTGCGGAGATAAATCGCAACGCTGACCCAGCTGGGACTCGAACCTGGGAACTACAGATTACGAGCCTGGCGCGCTACCGACTGAGCCACCCCCGCCCCAGAGAGATCAGTAGTTGGGAAGAAAGAATCAGAGGTATTTTTTTTTGTAATAGTTGGGAAGAAAGGATTGAGGCAACTATTTTTTAACTTATGATAATCCCCACATCATAAACTTTCATTTGATATATAACTTGTCATTAATCCTATCTCTTATTTGCTTTTACTGATAAGAAAATAAAAAACTGTGCATTAATATTTATACTTTCCTGTTATTGAAAGGACAAGCTGTTGCAATTGCTGTAGAAAACAGTAATGAGTATTGCTGAAATTAATGATGGTGCCAAAAAAAAAACATGAACTAGAGTAATTCCCTATACTGATTAATTTCAACTGCTTTCAGTATGCTAAATTATGTATATTACGCGCTTGGCTACTGATCTAAGGGACCTGGGTTCGAGTCCCAGGTAAGGCATGGATGTATGTGTCGTTTTTCTGCTGAGGTCCTGCCATCCTCTCAGATTTTCTACTGTGGCATATAAACTGACAGGCTCCTGTCAGACCTCTGTGGCAAGCAGCTGCTTGAGGGGATATTTATTTATTTATTATTTATTTTTTTATTTTATTTATAAAAACACAATGCTAAAGAAGAATGATGAAGAATAACTTACAATTCAATATTAATTGAAACAAATATTGCTTAAATTCTTAAACTGCCAAAATAAAGTGAAAGCTGAAATAAGGAATGGGAACAGGATTATAAAAATTTAATAAATGTGTTCTTTATCATCAGTGTGAGAAAAAAATTAATATTTAATGTATAATGACAAAATGAAAATTAAATTAACTTATTAAGAAACAAGAGCTTTCTCAGAACTATTAAAGATATATTATTACAATAAAATGAAGAAAAATATTTAAAAGTATGTCTACCAGCACTGTCTGTTCTCTTTAAGGCTCCATCCTTTGAAGGACATAGTTCACATCGAACTCGGGCTGTCAGGACAGGTTAAATTTCACTGATTTAAAATCCCAGATGTTCTACAATTACCTCTCGGAAATCATCTAAACATGAGGAGAAGGGCTAGATACATGACTTAGTAGATTTTTTTTCTGACAGATGCAACCATGCTGTTTTGTGAAGCACACTGATTGTTGTCAGAAGGTGTCGATGGCGGTTCCCTTTAATATTAAAAGACAAGGTGATCTCTCATTAAATGGTAGCCTTCAGTTTCCAGAAATTGGTTTCTTTGATCAAACAGATAGCAGATGACAGACATAATTACGATGGCTTTCAGTGAACGATTATTTATGGCGCATGAGAAATTGTGGGGTGAGTGAGAGGTGTAAACCAGCGAGAATGTATATGGATTCTTGATCCACTGGGGCGGGGGTGGCTCAGTCGGTAGCGCGCCAGGCTCGTAATCTGTAGTTCCCAGGTTCGAGTTCCAGCTGGGGGATCTTCGCAAAAGCACGGTCAGTAGGGGACACCGATGGGCTTGGAAAGACTGCCGTCCGTAGGTTGGGACGCTAAGCCGTGGCCCTGTATATGGGAGAGCCATACCCTGTGCACGTTAAAGAACACGCTGGATGGCCTTGACGAGAGGCTACTATCTGTCTCCCAACATCTGTTCCAGTGGGTCCCCTCCCCCAACCTTCTCTGAGCCTTCGGGGTCCATGTGACCTGGCCATTTAGCCCATGGTGTGCAAAAAAGTGCCGCTCAGAGGTAAAACAACCCAACTCAAAAAACCTAGATCGTGTGGGCCCCTCACAGAAATATTGAGGGTGTGCAGTTACCGTTCACAGCAAACTGGAGAGGTTGCGGTTAATGTTCACAGCACATTGACTCGTGTGAGCTCACAAAAACCTGGATCGTGTGGGCCCACTCACAGAAATATTGAGCGTGTGCAGTTACCGTTCACAGCAAACTGGAGCGTGTGCAGTAACTGCAGACGCTCCAGTTTGCTGTGAACGGTAACTGGAGGGTGTACAGTTGCTGTACACGCTCCAGATATTTTTTCTGAAAAGTGCCGCTCAGAGGTAAAACCATCCAAGCCAACTTGATCCACTTGATATAACTTGTGGTGAGTGAGAGGTGTAAACCAGTGGGAATCTATATGAGTTCTTGAACTGGAGCGTGTGCAGTAACTGCAGACGCTCCAGTTTGCTGTGAACGGTAACTGGAGGGTGTACAGTTGCTGTACACGCTCCAGATATTTTTTCTGAAAAGTGTCGCTCAGAGGTAAAACCATCCAAGCCAACTTGATCCACTTGATATAACTGTGTGGTGAGTGAGAGGTGTAAACCAGTGGGAATCTATATGAGTTCTTGAACTGGAGCGTGTGCAGTAACTGCAGACGCTCCAGTTTGCTGTGAACGGTAACTGGAGGGTGTACAGTTGCTGTACACGCTCCAGATATTTTTTCTGAAAAGTGTCGCTCAGAGGTAAAACCATCCAAGCCAACTTGATCCACTTGATATAACTGTGTGGTGAGTGAGAGGTGTAAACCAGTGGGAATCTATATGAGTTCTTGATCCACTTCATATTGCCACATTTGATATCTTAGGACGGCGTGGGGGGTTAGTCATTAACCCCTTAAGACATTTGAAATAGGATAAACACTCAATTGCAGTAGCTGTTAACTCTGTCAGCAGAGTTAGATATAAATTCGAGGTGGTGATGATTTTAGTTTAGGGTGTTTTTCCTTTTCACATAGGGGCGGGGGTGGCTCAGTCGGTAGCGCGCCAGGCTCGTAATCTGTAGTTCCCAGGTTCGAGTCCCAGCTTGGTCAGCGTTGAGATTTATCTCCGCAAAATTTCCCCGCTCTGCCTACGGTCAGTAGGGGACACCGATGGGCTTGGAAAGGCGTGGCCCCGTGTGCGGGAGAGCCATACCCTGTGCACGTTAAAGAACACGCTGGATGGCCTTGACGGGAGGCTACCATCTGTCTCCCAACAGCTGTTCCAGTGGGTCCCCTCCCCCAACCTTCTCTGAGCCTTCGGGGTCCATGTGACCTGGCCATTTAGCCCATGGTGTGCAAAAAAGTGCCGCTCACAGGTAAAACAACCCAACCCAACCGATTTTATTCAATCGATTTATTTTTTTGCTGTTTTTTTTTCTCTTCAAAAACAGGATGATTTTTTCTTCAAAACTCTGATCAGAATTTATGCTATGATATGAAATATTTTTCACCCTTTGTGAATCTCGTTTTTATACTGTATATATGATGTCTAAGAAAAAAAAAAACAATCAATACGAAAACCGAAACTTATAGAAGACTGGACTTTTGATAAATGCCAAGCCATTTTATAGTGTCTTAATTCTTTATCGTAGCAGTGGTACGTAAACCAACTGGAAATATATACACATTTTTTTATATAGAACCTTTCTTGAACTCAATAGGTCGAAAAACCAGAATAACCAAGCACGTCCATTGGTTATGAAGTTTTAAATATACCAGATCAAAACTATTCTCGCTGAGTTTAATTTTGTCTTCATTTTTGAGTTTGACTTGCTTTAGAGTTAAACATTTTTAATTTCAGAAAAAATCTAAGCACGCCAGTAAAAAACAAAAATTCCCTGAATAGGGTTGAATTCTCGTGATTTTTTTCATTTAAGCTTGCGTTGTTTGTTCACATGTTCACTCCAAAATGTGGTTTTACACTGCATTAAAAAAGAATACAAAATACGTGTTTCTAGAATGCATTAAATTGCTTAAATAAGCTGAAAATTATATTTACAACAACCACAGCAAAGCCATACGTGCTCTTTTTTTTAAATTTAACTCATTTTACTGAAATTGGAGTCAAAAATGTTTTCTACATTTCGTACCGGAATATTTCACATAAGTTTTTAATATTTAAATTTTGAAAGCAATCTATTGGCCGGGTTTTTACTTTCTGTCAGTAGTGAAGCGGCAATGAAGCAACCAGTTTGAACGTTGGGTTGTTTTACCTACTATTGAGCGGCACTTCTTTGCACATCATGGGCTAAATGGCCAGGTCACAAGGATCCCGAAGGTTCATGGAGGGTTGGGGGAGGGGACCTACTGGAATAGCTGTTGGGAGACAGATGGTAGCCTCCCGTCAAGGCCATCCAGCGTGTTCTTTAAAGTGCACAGGGTATGCATCTCCCGCACCCGGTGCCACGGCTTAACGTCCCATCCGACGGACGGCGGTGTTTCCAAGCCCATCGGTGTCCCATACTGACCATGGGCAAGGAGGGAAATTTTGCGGAGATAAATCTCAACGATGAGTCAGCTGGGACTCGAACCTGGGAACTACAGATTACGAGCCGGGCGCGCTACCGACTGAGCCACCCCGCCCCCCAATTTGAACGTAGGGAAGAAAAAGCATTATTTGCTAAAATGGTGAGGTGCTAAAACCAGAAGCAATGCTAAACCTATTGCTACAAGCCTTACCAACTCTCACACACGACTCAGTGTTATTATAGAGAGCTTTCATTATGTTAACTAACTTGTCTGGTATACCATACGATCTCACAATTAATCACAAATTATGGCTTTCAACAGAATCAAAAGCCTTTTTGAAATCATCAAAGCTAGTAACCAAAGGTTTCTGAAATGATCACTGAAATGCTCAGCCCACCTAGCCATGACAGAATCCTCACCTTCCATAACCATACCTTGTTTATCCTTCAATCCTTGTATGCCTGTCCCTTTTCTACCACATAAAACATTAACTATCTGCTGTTGTGCTGCCTAACTGCTTCCTCAACTTTGTCAGCCAAACCTTCAAGCCAAAGATTCTTATCAGCAGCTAACTGATCCTTTTCACGTTTATTAAGTTCTCTGTAATGCTTTATATTAGGAGTAGTAGGGTATTGATTACGGACATTTCTGCAGTTCTTTCTTTCCGAAATAAGCTCAAGTGCCTTATCACTCAGATCATTCTGTCTCTTCTGCTCCTTTTTTCCTAAAAGAATACTGTTAGTGTCCAAAAAATCCTGTTTAAAATGGCCCCATTCTTCCTCAACTTCAGTATTAAGCAAACCATGACTGTCATAATGACTAAGTAACCTATCATGGTAAGCTTTAACTATAACTGGGTCTTTCAGAGCTTCAGTATTAAAGGTAAATTTTTTAATCCTAGCACAACACTTTTTAAGTTTAAGTTGCAAGACACTTTTAACAAGGTAATGGTCAGTTTCAATTTCAGCTCCCCTATATGCCCTGGTATTCCTAACAGAACTAGCCCATTTGCTGTTAATTAATATATAATCAATCATATTCCTATGCAGCCTATCAGGTGAAATCCATGTGTATTTATGTATGTCGCGGTGTTTGTAATATGTGTTAGTTATTCTGAAACCATTGAATTTACTTACCTGTAGGAGACGTTACCCATTGCCATTGCAACTACCAATACCAAAAGGGCCTATCACTCCTCCCCATAGGTCAGAGTCAGTACCAACTTTGGCATTGAAGTCACCAAGAACAAGGGTAATATCTCCTTTCTTGACAGAATTCAAAATATCCTGAAGTTGTCCACAAAACTTATCCTTCTCATCCTCATCGGCATCCTCAGTGGGGGAATAACAACAGATAACATTCAAGTCTTTAGCACCTGTCTGAAATTTTGCTGTAAGAAACCTTTCATTAATGCACTAATATCCTAGAAGAGTATCACTAGCATGTCTGCTGAGCAGCAGACCCACGCCTTGGTGATGTTTATTGTCTTCCCTCCCTGAAAAGAGAAATTTAAGATTATTTTTAAGATTAACAATGTACCAAAAAATGATGTGATAAGTTTTCACCAAAAAATGATGCCGATAACTTTTATCAAGAAATGATTCCCGTAACCAACCAGAAAGAAATGGGGCTAATAACCATGGACCAAGAAATGGTGCCAATAACCACCGTCAAGAAAATGGTGCCAATATTCACCAGCAAAGAAATGGTGCCAATAACCACCGTCAAAAAAATGGTGCCAATAATCACCAGCAAAGAAATGTGTCAATAACCACCGTCAAGAAAATGGTGCCAATAATCACCAGCAAAGAAATGGTGCCAATAACCACCGTCAAAGAAATGGTGCTAATGACCCCATCCAGGAAATGGTGTCGACAACCATCATAAGAAAATTGGTGCCAGTAACTATCAATCAAGAAATGGTGCTCATAACCGTCGGCCTAGAAAAGTTCCCAATAATCATGGATTTAGAAATGGTGTCAATAATCATGGACCACGAAATGGTGCCATCAATCATCGACCAGGACATGGTGCTGGTAACCGTCGACCAAGAGATGCCGCTGGTAACCGTCGACCAAGAGATGCCGCTGGTAACCGTCGACCAAGAGATGCCGCTGGTAACCGTCGACCAACAGATGCCGCTGGTAACCGTCGACCAAGAGATGCCGCTGGTAGCCATCGACCCTGAGATGATGCTACTGCTTGCGCGGCAGCAAAGAGAGAGTAATTTCTTTTCATCTTTAGGAAACTGTAATGGAAGTAGAATCAAAAGTTAGATTGAGACACGAGCTCTGACAATTTATGTAGAAACGAATCCACGAGCCAAGTAGGAACCCGATTTTTAAACCAACCACCGCTGCACACGGAGGAAGCCGAGCAGGTTGGGTTGTTTTACCTCTGAGCGGCCCTTTTTTTGTTTTGATTTTTTGCGGCACAATTTTTTGTTTTGATTCTACTTTCATGGACAAGATTCCATTGTTTAAGTCTTGATCCAAGTAACTCTGTTTTGACCTTGGAGAGCTCCAGATCGCGAACAAGATCGCTCATTTCTTCTTCAGTGAGAATGTGTGGCATAGATGACGCACCGTGGCAATGTATGGATCATCATTAGACACCAAAGGCTGTGGAGAACCTGACACCGGTTCGTCTCCCTCCTCATCGTCTGAATTGATGGAAAATTCTTTCGGAGGTTCGGGAACGGGAAGGCATTCGCTGTGCGGAACTGGTAGGAGAACAGATTATATATTCCGGTACGCTATTGTCCACTTCTTTTTCCTTGTGATGCCTCCAGAAACAGTGGAACCATGCAGAAGTAGCAGTCATTTGCGTAACTGCTTAGCTCTCTCTCCAAACCATAGAACAGCAAACGCATCGCCGCTTTTTCGCCTTTCATCCACTTTGGAAGATTTCGTGCACACGTAATGCAGCATATATTTGGGGCCCAGGCCATGTCTTGGTCCCTGATCTTGCATCCGAAGTAAAACTCATACGACACTTTCACTATTGGAGTGATGGTCCTTTTCTGGCTTGCAAACGTCACTCCCCGCAAATGAAACAAAATGTATCTGCGCTATTAACACAGTTAAGAGGCATCACTACTGCTGGATTAAAACTGCAAGGATCATTTGTGTTGTACTTATGACTCAGGGGTAAATGGGAGTAGCTGAAAAGACTTGCTCACCCTACGAGACGTCGCTTACAACTAACGATTGCATCATCTTTTGTCCGCGATCGTAAAGCAGCGATGTCATGACTCAACTACATTGCATCAGACAATGATGCAATACCTGCGGGGGTTGTGTGTATGGCGGGCTGATGCAATACAAAGCAATATGTTGCAATCTGGAGTTTAAAATACAGAGTTGCGAAATGGTTAGCTATGTACTCAATGCGGACTAAGTCGTTTATACATGACCATCTCTGTCTCTCCTAAACAAGAGCCAATAGACAAATTTTATTGTCATTTTCGTGTTCGAAATTAGTAAAGATAGGCTATTTTCATTTCAAAGCCTTTTTGTGTGTTTCCCAATGATGCATTACATGAAGTTTCTCTTACATAAGGCAGAATTACTGAAAAGCACACACACTCACAGCACCTAAAAATTAGTAAAGATTGGCTATTTTTATTTCAAAAATTTTTTTTTTAAAAATTCAAAAGAAAATTTTTTTGTGTGTTGACCAGTGTAATAACTATTTTTTTTTGTATAATTAGACTCTATTTTCAGTTTTCGAGTTTCCGTATCGCCACTCTACTTCTTTTATGATTATTTGACTTTTTCTGATGTATTCTTGCGACGCTGAATCAATCGAAGATAATTAAAAAAAAGGAACGGAAAGAACGGAGCTGAAGAAACAAAGTTCAGAACATTAAATAAAGTTCAGAACATTAAATAAAGTTCAGAACATTAAATATATCAGCAATCAAAGTTGCATTTTATCAAAGCTCAAGGTAATTAGAATAGAATCAGTCGTTTGAAATGATTTTAATTTCGCACACAGCGAATCTTAATTTTCTGTTTTATTCTGTTTTGCAATCGGAATTTCGTTTCTACGACCTACAAATATATCAAAAATGTATCAAAGTAAACACGTAGATGGAAAAAGTATTAAGAGTGTTTCTTTTTTGCTCATGCTTTTTGTGTTTTTTAATACTCGTTACTACTTTAGTTCAAAGAGTTTATTCATTTTCCTTTTTTAGCAAAGCAAATGAGAATCATAGAAACAGTACAGTCGCTCAAAAAAATATCCGTACACCATGGTTGATTATAGAATTCAGAAAAAATATCTGGCAACTATTTTTTTGAATTCTGTAATAAACCTAGTGTTCGGATTTTTTTGAATACATATATATAATGCGTATGAATATATAATGCAATGAATATGGAGCGTGTGCAGTTACCGTTCACAGCAAACTGGAGCGGTTGCGGTTAATGTTCACAGCACATTAATCGTGACAATTTATGTAGAAACGAAGCCACGAGCCAAGTAGGAACCCGATTTTTAAACCAACCACCGCTGCACGCGGAGGAAGCCGACCAGGTTGGGTTGTTTTACCTCTGAGCTGCACTTTTTTGCACATTGTGAGCTAAATGGCCAGGTCACATGGACCCCGGAGGCTCAGAGAAGGTTTGGGGAGGGGACCCACTGGAACATCTGTTGGGAGACAGATGGTAGCCTCCCATCAAGGCCATCCAGCGTGTTCTTTAACGTTGGGTTGTTTTACCTCTGAGCGGCACTTTATTGCACACCATGGGCTAAATGGCCAGGTCACATTGACCCCGAAGGCTCAGAGAAGGTTAGGGGAGGGGACCCACTGGAACAGCTGTTGGGAGACAGATGGTAGCCTCCCGTCAAGGCCATCCAGCGTGTTCTTTAACGTGCACAGGGTACGGCTCTCTCCTATACACGGGGCCACGGCTTAACGTCCCATCCGACGGACGGCGGCCTTTCCAAGCCCATCGGTGTCCCCTACTGACCGTGGGCATGGCGGGGATAAATCTCAACGCTGACCCAGCTGGGACTCGAACCTGGGAACTACAGATTACGAGCCTATCGCGCTACCGACTGAGCCACCCCCGCCCTAGAGGGGAAGGTAGTACTTGCAAAACTTACCTTTAGTAGAGTAAAAATAAGAATAAACATATCAAAAGTAACACCCGGGCAGCAAGTATATATATAATACAAAAAAATATTATTTCTCGTATCATTTTTAACCATTAAAAGAAATTTATTTCAAGAGAGAAATTTTGATGATCTCATTAACGATTTTGCCAACATAAAGACAAGATAAAATTAACTTGAAAAATAGCAAAATTCATATCATCTTTTCAGTGTAATGGTTAGTTTTTATAGACATAAGAATAATAATTTTAAATCTATATTTACATTTTTTGTTGCATAATATACCATTACTGTATTTTAAAGGCTTCGTTCTATAAATATTCAGTTTTTATTCTAAATATTAACATTTTAACTATAAAAGGCTCATTTCTGATTTTTTGTCAAAAGGTTCATGAATCTCGGATCAGGCACTGATTACTAAATGATGGAGATTTATTTTGCTTTTGGGGGCGGGGGTGGCTCAGTCGGTAGCGCGCCAGGCTGGTAATCTGTCGTTCCCAGGTTCGAGTCCCAGCTGGGTCAGCGTTGAGATTTATCTCCGCAAAATTCCCTTCCCGCGGTCAGTAGGGGACACCGATGGGCTTGGAAAGGCCGCCGTCCGTCAGATGGGACGTTAAGCCGTGGCCCCGTGTGCGAGAGAGCCATACCCTGTGCACGTTAAAGAACACGCTGGATGGCCTTGACGGGAAGCTACCATCTGTCTCCGAACAGCTGTTCCAGTGGGTCCCCTCCCCCAACTTTCTCTGAGCCTTCGGGGTCCATGTGACCTGGCCATTTAGCCCGTGGTGTGCAAAAAAGTGCCGCTCAGAGGTAAAACAACCCAACAAACAATTATTTTGTTTTTGAATATCAGCCTTTTATTTTCGCTTAAGATGATTATGCGAAAGATTATGGATTTCCCTAAATACTTTATATCAGTTTTCAAGAACCTGGTTTTGAAATACATTACTATTAACTGTTGCAGATCGCAATTTTTTTTTAAAAATTGGCCGAATTTCGTGAAAAGTCATGATTTATATTTATCTAATTCAGATCTTTTTCTTATTTTCAGTGTCATTTTCCATAAAATATTAATTTAGAAATTATAGAGTTATGAATATAACTCACCACTGTCAGGCGTGTATACAGGACTTTGTTTCATAGGGGGAGGTTTGAGATCCAAGAATTTAGTTTCGGGTATGGTCCGAAAATTTAGTTTGGGGAGGGGGAGGGGGGGTCTGAAAATAAAACTCGAGTAAGGTTTTCCAATTACTAAAATATTCCACCGGCCAGGAAATGTTAAAATGACTATTCTATATGGAATAAAATTTTATAGTTGTTTTTTAAATTTATTTAAAAAAAAATAAATTTTATTTTTAATAAATTTTAATTGAATAATTATTTTTTAATAAATTTTATTAAACATTAATCCCACCTCCCCGGTACATCCCTGACTACTGGCATTACCTGGGCGGGCGTGGCTCAGTCGGTAGCGCGCCAGGCTCGTAATCTGTAGTTCCCAGGTTCGAGTCCCAGCTGGGTCAGCGTTGAGATTTATCTCCGCAAAATTTCTCCGCCCTGCCCACGGTCAGTAGGGGACACCGATGGGCTTGGAAAGGCCTCCGTCCGTCGGATGGGACGTTAAGCCGTGGCCCCGTGTGTGGGAGAGCCATACCCTGTGCACGTTAAAGAACACGCTGGATGGCCTTGACGGGAGGCTACCATCTGTCTCCCAACAGCTGTTCCAGTGGGTCCCCTCCCCCCACCTTCTCTGAGCCTTCGGGGTCCATGTGACCTGGCCATTTAGCCCATGGTAAACATGGCTAAATGGCCAGGTCACATGGATCCCATGGCCCAGAGGTAAAACAACCCAACCCAACTGGCATTACCAAAATGAAAGCGACTAACTTAGATAACTTTGCAAACAAACACTATGGAATAGCAAAAATCCTAACGTAAAATAGCAAGATTAAAAAACGAAAAAAATCCAATACATAAATCCACTTCTGGTAAGAGCTGATTACTTTGTGTTCTCGAGAAAAGAAAGAAAATTTCATCCAATCATCTTTTAGTTCGCCAGTCTTAATCCTTTTTATATCGATCAAAACACGCGAAGGTTCGAAATCCAACTTGCAACGAAGAAACATCGATGATTTACACATCCTTTGGGGCCTAGTTGAAAAGAACCAATTTTAAAGTTTCATTTTCTAATCAATATTTACGATTCTTAACAACCGAGGTCCGTGAGCTTTGTTACTATTAAACTAGCTACAGATACTTGATGAACAAAATTCCGAAATAAATTCGAAACATCGTTTAGATTTGACTTGTAATTTCGTTTGCACCGCAGTTGACGAAGGAATAGGTAGATGTAAGAATATCTCGTTTAAGGGAGGCAAAGAAACATTTTTTTGTTCTGTCCAGATTTATTAATTTAATTTAAGCCTATAAATGGTTTCTAGTGGACCTGTTTCAGAATATCTCTCTCAGTTTACTTGAAAGCAATGGAGTATGCCGGGGGAATTTTCAAGAACTCGTGAAAGTGTTGGAGAAATAGATGAAATATTCTGAAGATTAAAACAAACTTTAGGAATGATTTGGTATTTTTGGTCCATTGAGTGAATAGTTAGAGTAATTAAATGCAGAATAATTAATGCAGGGTTTGAATTTTAGATAAGGTTGGGTTGTTTTACCTCTGAGCGGCACTTTTTTGCACACCATGGGCTAAATGGCCAGGTTACAAGGATCCCGAAGGCTCAGAGAAGGTTGGGAGAGGGGACTCACTGGAACAGCTGTTGGGAGACAGATGGTAGCCTCCCGTCAAGGCCATCCAGTGTGTTCTTTAACGTGCACAGGGTATGGCTCTTCCGTACACGGGGACACGGCTTAACGTCCCAATCAACGGACGGCGGTCTTTCCAAGCCCGTCGGTGACCCAACTGACAGTGGGCAGGGCGGGGAATTTGGCGGAGATAAATCTCAACGCTTACTAATCTCAACGCTTACTAGTCCTGGTCTCAACGCTTACTAGTCAACGCTACTCGAACCTAGGAACTACAGATTATGAGCCTCGCGCGCAACCGTCTGAGCCACCCCTGCCCCTAGGGCTCAGAGGAGGTTGGGGGAAAGGAGCCTATGGACAGCCGTTAGTAGACAGATTGTAGTCTCCTGTCAAGACCATCCAGCGTGTTCCTTAACGTTAACTGTCTATGGCTCTTCTGCACAAGGAGCTATGGCTTTACGTCCCATCCGACAGACGGCGGTTTTTCCAAGACTATCGGTGTCCCCTTTCTGTCCGAGGGCAGGGTGGAGTTTAAAAAAAAAATACCCCCTCAAGCAGCTGCTTGCCACAGAGGTCTGACAGGAGCCTGTCAGTTTATATGCCATAGTAGAAGGTCTGAGAGGATGGCAGGCCCTCAGCAGAAAAACGACACAAACAGCCATGCCTTACCCGGGGCTCGAGCCCAGGTCCCTTAGATCAGTAGCCAAGCGCGCTAACCACTCGGCCATACCGGAGATAAATCTCAAATCTAGAACAGCTGGGATTCGAACCCGGAACTCAGCCACTTGAGCCACCCCCTTCCCCAAATATATTTCGATTGTAATTTCAAGTTTTTAATCAGTCTTTACTAATTTAAAATAATTACTATGCGGATTTTCATTACATTATAGTCTGCAAGGAATTTGTTACCTAGGAGGTTTCGGTGATTTTCGGTATTCTATATAATAAAAGGTGTCTGTCTGTCTGTGGCAGCCATAACTCATCGGGAATTCAACGTATACACTCCAAATTTTCAGAGAACGTTCCTGGTGGTGGTCTGGATTGCAGTGCCATATTTCGGGTCGAAAGTCCAAAAGGGGGGGGGGGGGGGGGCTTGCTAGAACCAAAAATATTTACCATGGTATTCCTACGGGAAACGAGATTCGCTGTCAAATTTACTGTTGCCATTTATTGCTCCTAACTGTGAAAGTAAAGTGTTAAAATAGCATTTAAATCTTATGCTGGAAATCTGATGCCGTTGCCTGATTCCCCACATTTCCAAAAGCACTATTTAGGCGTTCCTTTGCAGCTAGAGACCTGATTTTCTCACCAAAAATGGGGTCAGGCATGGGGAACCCGCCTGCGAAATTAGTCACCTTTCGGTGAAGTACGTCGGGAATTACAGAATGCCAAAATCTGACGAAATAAAAATATCTCGATCGTTTGCCACGGGCTCTGAGAGCGCGCGCCGAATCAGCAATAACCTTTGCAACACCGAGAAATTTTTCGTGTTCAAATTATCATAAAATGTCGGGGGGGGGGATTCTTAGAAAACTAACCATTAGTGCGGGAAACAACAAAATACGCAGATTAAAAGTGAGACACAAGCTGTCGCAATTTGTGTAGAAACGAAGGCACGGGCCAAGTGCGAACCCGATTTTTAAACCAATCACCGGACCATAAGGGGGACGCTGTGTAGGAGGAAATTTGGACCGTACGAACGAATATCATGGGAGCCATAGGGCAGCAAAGTTTGTGGTAACGGAAATAAAATTCTGGATAGCTTACGCAGAAACTAAGCCACGGGTTATGAGAGAGCTCGCTGACGTCGACAACGATCCAAGTCAACACCGGGCAAATTTATTCCTATTGGAAATCTGTGTTAAAATGTCGGGAGGGACGGTACTTACAGATAAAGAATATACAGGTTAAAAGTGACACCCGGGCAGTGCCGGGTAAGTTCAGCTAGTATATAACAAAGGCATGAAGAAAACGTGGTCATTTATCGTGTATTATATCGAAGTTCCTAAGAATCGTACCACCTCCCTATTATGTATATGTTATAAATGAGTGTTTCATGAAATGCGGATCTCTACAACGCCGCAGTGTAGGAACAGCGAGGCAATAGGAACTTTTGAGATAGCATATAAAAAGGTAAAGAAGGAATTTTTAATCCTTACTGTACTAGAGTTTTTTCCGTGTAACTAAAAATGCAATATTTCTATGTAATTTAAACATTGAATACTGGCATGTATGTTGGATGCCGTCCCATGGCCGAGTGGTTAGCGCGCTTGGCTACTGATCTAAGGGACCTGGGTTTCGAGCCCCGGGTAAGGCATGGATGTGTGTGTCGTTTTTCTGCTGAGGTCCTGCCATCCTCTCAGACCTTCTACTATGGCATATAAACTGACAGGCTCCTGTCAGACCTCTGTGGCAAGCAGCTGCTTGAGGGGGTATTTATCTATTTTTTATTTTATGGTCGATTACAGAATTGAGAAAAAACATCTGGAGCGTGTACAGCAACTGTACACGCACCAGTTACCGTTCACAGCAAACTGGAGCGTGTGCAGTTACTGCACACGCTCCAGTTTGCTGTGAACGGTAACTGCACACGCTCAACATTTCTGTGAGTGGGCCCACACGATCCAGGTTTAGAAATTAGCGATCTGGCAACCTTCGTGTCGAAAAAGTATCCGAACACTATGGCCGAGTGGTTAGCGCGCTCGGCTACTGATCTAAGGGACCTGGGTTCGAGCCCCGGGTAAGGCATGGATGAGTGTGTCGTTTTTCTGCTGAGGTCCTGCCATCCTCTCAGACCTTCTACTATGGCATATAAACTGACAGGCTCCTGTCAGACCTCTGTGGCAAGCAGCTGCTTGAGGGGGTATTTATTTATTTTATGTCTGTTGGTATCTGCCTACAACGTTTTCATCATGACGTGTCCTCACTGTTCCACAGGGTAAGTTGAGAGGAATAATTTGTATCTAGTGTATATATATATAAAAGTAAGCCAGGATATCTATTTTGGAAAAAAAATAAATGAGTGGGGGAGAGGCTAGGGATTCAATTTCCATTCAGTGTAACATTTTTTCTCTTTGTTTTAGAGTTTTTTTTAAATTCTTAAAAAATACATGAAATATGCACAAGTTTAATATTTTTGGCTTCCATTACCCTTTCTAACATTCCCAAAGGGGGGCATGGGTCATGACTCATGGATCCAATCCTATATATACATTATTTTAAAGATCAAATACGCTGAAAGGACAATTTATTATATACACAAATGAAATAAAATTTTTGGAGAAACCCTCCAGAGGTAATACAACCCAATTCAAAAGCTTTTATACAGCTTGAAAATATCTGGTGACCCAATTTCCTTTGGTAACAATGAGATTTCCCATGAAGTTAACAGAAATAATATCATTGATATTATTTCTGTAAGGTTTTGAAAAGATTTTATTCACCTTGAAAATATCTGGTGACCCATTAAAACAATGAGATTTCCCATGAAGTTAACAGAAATAATATCATTGATGTTATTTCTGTAAGTTTTTGAAAAGTTTTTTTACACCTTGAAAATATCTGGTGACCCATTTTTCTGTGATAACAATGAGATTTCCCATGACGTTAACAGAAATAATATCATTGATGTGATTTCTGTAAGATTTTGAATCATGCAGAATACATAGAATAATAGTTCTTTTAAAATCTTTATTCCAATGAATTATGCATTATAGAAAGAAAGCTATTACCACGTTTCTTAGAATGTGAGGAAACTTTTTTCCTCAGCTTAAATACGCGAAGTTTCAAGTTGTTAACTCATCAAATTAGCATTAACATCCTTTGACGATTGAACGTAAAAGCTCACTGAAGAAGATCGTGAATTTATCAGTGGTGACTTGAAGCAGGCGCAACTTTTTCATCTGATTCTCTTCCTCTCTCATATCGACTAGAAAAATTAAAGAGCAGTGGAACTGGCAAGCCTTTGATTCATCGATTACGCGAAATGTATTAAGATGTCAGTTAATCCAATGTAATTCTTTCTCTCGGACTCAGAGAGCAGAAATTTCTCTGATAATTCTTATTGACGCGAGTGAGTTGTTGTCGGGTTAGTAGCGAAATTTGTTCCTTGAACGAAGAATTCTTCATTTGCATTCTAATTGAATGAGATTAAAATAATTCGGACGCTGTTTTTTCGTCCTCGAAGATAAAAAAAAAGTCTTTAATTAATTGTTCCAATCCCGATATTAAGCCATCTCGATGATGCCCAGCCACAAAGTGTTAATCTAGGGAGATTAGGCTGTTGAGGGCGAAGGAGAAGTTGAAATGCGACTCGATCTCATTTCTAAGAGTTTTGTTTTTGTTCAGAAAAATAACGCTGACTTTGACATTGATTGCGATCAGAGGTCGTTTTATCTTGCGGCAAGGCGATATTGCTTCGAATTTTTAAGGACGAAATAAAACTTTGTGCAGCACATCGTTTGACTGATACATTTGTTGTTGGGCGGGGGTGGCTCAGTCGGTAGCGCGCCAGGCTCGTAATCTGTAGTTTCCAGGTTCGAGTCCCAGCTGGGTCAGCGTTGAGATTTATCTGCGCAAAATTCCCCGCCTCTGCCCACGGTCAGTAGGGGATACCGATGGGCTTGGAAAGGCCGCCGTCCGTCGGATGGGACGTTAAGCCGTGGCCCCGTGTGCGGGAGAGCCATACCCTGTGCACGTTAAAGAACACGCTGGGTGGCCTTGACGGGAGGCTACCATCTGTCTCCCAACAGCTGTTCCAGTGGGTCCCCTCCCCCAACCTTCTCTGAGCCTTCGGGGTCCATGTGACCTGGTCATTTAGCCCATGGTGTGCAAAAAAGTGTCGCTCAGAGGTAAAACAACCCAACCCTCATTAATATTCTCAAACGGGTTGGCTGGGAAGGCATGGCTCCCTTAGATCCTTCATACATATAAAAGCTAATGAGTGTTCTTTGAAGTGAGGAGCACGGTCAGTTGCTCATTTCGACTCATAACCTTCCCATTACATTAAGCTGCAAGTGTACATTCGGATTCGGTATTTGGCTGGAAAGAGGTCTAAAAAGAATCACAAGTTAAAAAACTGCCATTTGAAGTATAAAGTGCTAGGGAGAGCACTCAGTAGCAGAAATAGAAGAAAAAGAGCAACAAGAGAGAGAGAGCACTGAGATGATGACAAAGGAGCTCCATCGTTTTCGAAAGAAATCTCAGCAAGAATAGAGTGCCACATGAGAGATAAAAATCAGAGCTCTGCACTTGAAATAGCCATTCACGAAGGAGAAGTCGGAAGAGACAAAAAAGGAGAAACGCGGAGGAGAAGATTGCTGTCAACGACACCCTCGATAGAAGAGAAGGTGGAGAGAGAAAAAAAAAAAAGTTCAGGATTGTGCCGAATTTTATTATTTTCGGAAACGTCTGTTTTTCGATCGTTTTAAAAAAAACAAACAATTGTTTTCACTTTGTCATCTGTAAGTTGTCAATCGTCCGCAAAAATTAGATGAAATTTCACCTGTTCTTAAATATATCTATAAATGTTTGTAGGAATTGCACTTGTTTTAAATGTCTCTAAGAAAAAGAAAAAATTTCACGTGTCCTTAAATGCTCGTAAAAATTAGACGAAATTTCACGTAATTATTACAACATTTGAAAAAAAACTATCGCTGCCACGACGGGAATCGAACCCGCAAATACTCTAGATATATGCCAGAGCGTTCTACCGTTAAACCACGAGGCAGATGATAAATCTTTCAGAATAAGGTTGGGTTGTTTTACCTCTGAGTGGCGCTTTTTTTTTTTGCACACCATGGGCTAAATGGCCAGGTCACAAGGACCCCGAAGGCTCAGAGAAGGTTGGGGGAGGGGACCCACTGGAACAGCTGTTGGGAGACAGATGGTAGCCTCCCGTCAAGGCCATCCAGCGTGTTCTTTAACGTGCACAGGGTATGGCTCTCCCGCACACGGGGCCACGGCTTAACGTCCCATCCGACGGACGGCGGCCTTTCCAAGCCCATCGGGTACCCTACTGACCGTGGGCAGGGCGGGGAATTTTGCGGATATAAATCTCAACGCTGACACACCTGGGACTCGAACCTGGGAACTACAGATTACGAGCCTGGCGCGCTACCGACTGAGCCACCCCCGCCCCATATATCTAGAGAGTTGAGGTTCGATTCCCATCGTGACAGCGATAATTTTTTTCAGATGTTTGTAATAATTATTGAAGTCTATTTCTACAGGGAATCTGTGTATTTATTATGGATGAAATTTCACGTGTCCTTAAATGTCCGTAAGGATTAGACGAAATTTCGCCTGTCCTTAAATGTCCGTATAAATTAGGTGAAATTTCACATGTTCTTAAATGGCCTAAAAATTAGGCAAAACATCACGTGTTCTTAAACGCCCATAAAATTTAGATGAAATTTCGCACGTCCTTACATACAAGTAAAAATCTGACGAAATTCCACGTGTCCTTAAATGTTTGTAAATATTGAATGAAATTCCAAGTGTTCTTAAATGCCCTTAAAATTAGACGAAATTCCAGGTGTCTTCAAATCTTCTTAAATATGAGACGAAATTCCAAGTGTCTTTAAATATCCGTAAAAAAAAAAAAAAAAAAAAAAAAAAAAAAAAAAAGGGGCGGGGGTGGCTCAGTCGGTAGCGCGCCAGGCTTGTAATCTGTAGTTCCCAGGTTCGAGTCCCAGCTGGGTGAGCGTTGAGATTTATCTCCGCAAAATTACCTGCCCCGACCACGGTCAGTAGGGGACACCGATGGGCTTGGAAAGGCTGCCATCCGTCGTATGGGACGTTAAGCCGTGGCCCAGTATGCGAGAGAGCCATACCCTGTGCACGTTAAAGAACACGCTGGATGGCCTTGACGGGAGGCTACCATCTGTCTCCCAACAGCTGTTCCAGTGGGTCCCCTCCCCCAACCTTCTCTGAGACTTCGGGGTCCATGTGACTAGGCCATTTAGCCCATGGTGTGCAAAAAAGTGCCGCTCAGAGGTAAAACAACCCAACCCAAAGCCTATGCTTCTGCGCGAGATTTATTTAACAAACGAATTGGAACGTAGAACCGATCTGAAATTTAAGAAAAACTGGCAGGCTCCTGTCAGACCTCTGTGGCAAGCAGATGCTTGAGGGGGTATTTATTTATTTATTAGAATTGTAATGTTAGAGTTGTGGATTTTGTGAAAAGAGGTTCAGCACTAGTGAGTCTGAAATGGCACAAACAAAGGGATTTGGGTTGTTTTACCTCTGAGAGGCACTTTTTTGCACACAGTGGGCTAAATGGCCAGGTCACATGGACCCCGAAGGCTCAGAGAAGGCTGGGGGAGGGGACTCACTGGAATAGCTGTTGGGAGACAGATGGTAGCCTCCCGTCAAGGCCATCCAGCGTGTTCTTTAACGTGCACAGGGTATGGCTCTCCCACACACGGGGCCACGGCTTAACGTCCCATCTGACGGACGGCGGTCTTTCCAAGCCCATCGGTGTCCCCTATTGACCGTGGGCAGGGCGGAGAATTTTGCGGATATAAATCTCAACGCTGACCCAGCTGGGACTCGAACCTGGGAACTACAGATTACGAGCCTGACGCGCTACCGATTGAGCCACCCCCTCCCCCAAGAAAATTGAGAAGTCAAAGCTAACAAGAAAGCTAAGAGACTAAAAGGAAGATAAAATAGTCGAAGGTAAACAAATAATCGTTTAGTTTTTTTCTTCTCTAAAGTTATGAAGGATTGGGTTGTTTTACCTCTGAGCGGCACTTTTTTGCACACCATGGGCTAAATGGCCAGGTCACATGGACCCCGAAGGCTCAGAGAAGGTTGGGGGAGGGGATCCACTGGAACAGCTGTTGGGAGACAGATGATAGCCTCCCGTCAAGGCCATCCAGCGTGTTCTTTAACGTGCACAGGGTATGGCTCTCCCGCACACGGGGCCACTGCTTAACGTCCCATCCGACGGACGTTGGTCTTCCCAAGCCCATCGGTGTCCCCTACTGACCGTGGTCAGGGCGGGGAGTTTTGCAGAGATAAATTTCAACGCTGACCCAGCTGGGACTCGAACCTGGGAACTGCAAATTACGAGCCTGGCGCACTACCAACTGAGCCACCCCCGCCCCGCGTCCCAAGGAACATTTTTAGAAATTATTTCTAGTCTTCATGAAATGAGTAACTTTAAGAAAATGCGCAGGTATCGTGGAAATAAATCTAATAATTTCTCGCAAAGTGAACTCTTACTACCTTTATTAGCGGAACAGACAGAACTTGAGGCAGCAAAGTTGCGATATATTTGATAAGAATGAAGTAAACAACTCACCCTTATTTTATGTAAAGAATATTCCTGGCATTTTATCCTTATCAACACTTTTCAAATAATGTAGAACCGAACGATGTAAATTACCATTTAGAAACCGTTAACTGAAACTAATCGTTGTATTTGAGAAAAACGTGAAATAAATTCGGGTAAATCAGTGCAGAGGAACAGGCTGGCTTTTGACCACCTCTGCAGTTTAACCACAACGATTAATAATATCTTTTGGCCCTGATCTATTTACAAGTCCAAACATTTCTGTAACTCATTGAATGCTTCACTTTCATTCAACCTCGGGAGTTTCGAAGTGGCAACAAACATCAACTATTATCCTGCCAGCGGTGTGCCCAAGGGGGTAATGGAGTTTCGACACACATATAACCCTGTCTTTGAGGGATTTATCATTTACTTTTTATGACAGTTACCGAAAATCGGATACTTAGCCTCCTTCCAGCTTGGGTTGGGTTGTTTTACCTCTGAGCGGCACTTTTTGCACACCATGGGTTAAATGGCCAGGTCACAAGGACCCCGAAGGCTCAGAGAAGGTTGTGGAAGGGGATCCACTGGAACAGCTGTTGAGAGACAGATGGTAGCATCCCGTCAAGGCCATCCAGCTGTCCTTTAACGTGCACAGAGTATGGCTCTCCCGCACACGGGCCACGGCTTAACGTCCCCTCGGACGGACGGCGGCCTTTCCTAGTCCATCGGTGTCCCGTACTGACCGAGGGCAGGGCGGAGAGTTTTGCGGAGATAAATCTCAACGCTGACCCAGCTGGGACTCGAACCTGGGAACTACGGATTACGAGCCTGGCGCGCTCGTAATCCGTCAGACTTAGCCACCCCCGCGCCTGGATCAGGGGAGGATGGGGGGAGGACAAGAGGACGATGCCCCCCTCCCCCCTTAACGAATGCAAGTAAGGGTAATAGAGCAAAATAATTACTAATATATTTCATGCATTTTCGAAGAAATTTTTTGAAGACCTGTAAAACGAAAGGGGGAAAATATTAGACTACATTGGAAATTCAGTCTCTTGCCCCTCCCCAGATTTTTTTTAGAACCGGGCTTGATTTCAACTATTAATAGTAAAATTTTATGACGGTTGGAAACGTTTTGTAGCTTCGTCGTAAAATTTCTTGCATTTTTATATGATACGAATGCATTTTGTTTATTGAAAAATATGTAAATACATGACTTGCTCTTTTAATACCGAAATTATGGTAAGTTTGAGTTTTGGGTGGCATATGTTTGAAAACCGTAGGGGTCGAGAACCAAAAATTTAGAATGCTCGCCTCGCTAAGGCGTTTAAGATTTGAAATCTTCAGGAAACTAATTTAGATAACGTTTCATATCTCGAACGTGGTATTTAGGCACATTTTGTCTATATTTTATCCTTTTGAAATTACACACGAAAAAAAAAATTATAGTTAAAAAAAACACGGAAAGTTAAAAAATTTAAGTACAGTCGCTCAAAAGAGTATCCGAACACTATGGTTGATTAGAGAGTTCAGAAAAAAATATCTGGCAACGGTTTTTTTTAGAAATTAGTGATCTGGCAACCTTTGTTGTCACGTGACACGAAGGTTGCCAGATCACTAATTTCTAAAAAAATCGTTGCCAGATATTTTTTCTGAATTCTGTAATCAAACTAGTGTTCGGATTTTTTTTTAATATATACAATGCGTATGAATATATAATGCAATGAATATGGAGCGTGTGCAGTTACCGTTCACAGCAAACTGGAGCGGTTGCGGTTAATGTTCACAGCACATTGAATCGTGTGAGCTCACAAAAACCTGGATCGTGTGGACCCACTCACAGAAATATTGAGCGTGTGCAGTTACCGTTCACAGCAAACAGGAGCGGTTGCGGTTAATGTTCACAGCATATTGAATCGTGTGAGCTCACAAAAACCTGGATCGTGTGGGCCCACTCACAGAAATATTGAGCGTGTGCAGTTACCGTTCACAGCAAAATGGAGCGTGTGCAGTAACTGCACACGCTCCAGTTTGCTGTGAACGGTAACTGGAGCGTGTACAGTTGCTGTACACGCTCCAGATATTTTTTCTGAATTCTGTAATCAACGTAGTGTTCGGATGCTTTTTTGAGCGACTGTAGCGTTAGGCGAAAACAACGCTTCCCTCAGATTTTTTTTCTGAATTGCTCTCTGCGATTTTGTACTTCGAATCTCGTTTAAAAAAGTTGTTTCACACACACACAAAAAATCCTTATGTAAAATCCTGTAATATCATTTTGCAAATCATTACTATAAGAGCAGTATGTTTCAGGAATTATTTGTTAGTAATGGAGTTGCTATGTGATATTGATTTACACGAACGGCTTGACAGAATGTAAACCGATTAACTGAACAACATAAAACTTTTGTAAAAATTCTGGAATTCTGAACGTAGACACGTTCTGAGTTAATCTAACAATAACAAATGAAACATACAAAATTTAGAATTAATCCATTTGATTTTCTGACAATAACAAATATACCAAAGAGCCAAAATATTATGACCAATGCGTCTTTATGCAAATTGAAGCAACTGTAGGTAAACGACGGCGCGTGTGAACGTCTTGAAACGGTATAAATAACACCTGATACTGAGCTCTGTTAATCAGTGTTATTCTTGTTCTTCAGGTGGGATAGGCAGAGGACTTAAGTGATTTTGACAAAGGCCAAATTGTAAATGCCAGATGACTGGGTCAGAGCATTTCCGAGACGGCAAGGCTTATGGGGTGCTCACGGTGAGCCTTGTTTAGTACCTTCAAAAAGTGGTCCGAGGAGGGAAAAAACCACGAACCGCCAGCAAGGTGTGAGCCGACCACAGCTCATCGATGCCAGAGGTGAGCGAAGTCTATCCCATATGGTACGAACGAACAGAAGGCATACTGTGGCGCAACTCGCCCGTAATCTGAATGCTTGTAATGGGAGTAATGTGTCAGAACTCATAGTGTATCGAACCCTGCTGAAAATGGGACTGCGTAGCTGCAGGCTGCTCGGAGTGCCCATGCTACCTTCGGTTCACCGTCGCATGCGCCTACAATGGGCACGAAAGCATCAAAAATGGACTTTGAAGGATTGGAAGAAGGTCGTCTGGTCCTATGAATCTCGTTTCCTGTTGCACCATATGGACGGCCGGGTACGTGTGCGTCATTTACACGGGGAAGTGTTGGCAGCAGAATATACCTTGGGACAAAAACGAGCTGGTGGAGGAAGTGTAGTGCTTTAGGCAATGTTCTCTGGGAAACCCTGGGTACAGTCATTAATGTG
Source organism: Ryuthela nishihirai (assembly GCA_038380435.1). Taxonomy (NCBI): domain Eukaryota; kingdom Metazoa; phylum Arthropoda; class Arachnida; order Araneae; family Heptathelidae; genus Ryuthela; species Ryuthela nishihirai. Next base: position 25,507,859 of record JAWZYU010000025.1, read on the forward strand.
CAGGAAACTATGACGTCTATCACCTACCTAAACATCATTGCAGACCACGTACATCCTTTCATTGCAATGGTATACCCCTCTAGTAGTGCCTTCTTTCAGCAGGATTATGCACCATCCCACACTACCCAGATTGCTCGAGAATGGTTCGCGGAACATGAGGAAGACTTCCAGGTATCGCCCTGACCTCCAAATTCCCCAGACATCAACCCAATCGAGCATCTGTGGTTTGTGTTGGAACAGCATATGCGATCAGCGCTGGCTCAACCACGTAACTTACAAGAGTTAAAGGATCTGCTGGTAACGTGTTGGAACCAGATACCACAAGACACCTTTAGAAATCTTGTAGCGTCCGTGCCTCGCCGGGTAAGAGCTGTTTTGGCGGCACGTGAAGGACCAACATCATATTAGGCAGGTGATCATAATGTTTCGGCTCTTCGGTGCATAACAGTATCTTTTAAAAATATCATTTCACAAATAGTGTAATTTGCAGGAAAAAAACCTTTTCCGAAAATGCCATAAATATATAACAGCAATTTCTCCTGTACAAAAATTCGAAATTATAAATCTACCTACAAAAAAGAAAAAGGTTTTGCAGCGAGATTTATGTTACGACCATTGTGAATCTCCCTCAGTTGCTGGTTCTCTCTCATTCCCGTTATCTTGAATCTCCCTAAGTTGCTGGTTGTCTCTTACTCCCATTATCCTGAATCTCCCCGAGTTGATGGTTGTCTCTTACTCCCCGTTATCCTGAATCTCCCTAAGTTGCTGGTTGTCTCTTACTCCCATTATCCTGAATCTCCCCGAGTTGATGGTTGTCTCTTACTCCCCGTTATCCTGAATCTCCCTAAGTTGCTGGTTGTCTCTTACTCCCGTTATCCTGAATCTCCCTAAGTTGCTGGTTGTCTCTTACTCCCGTTATCCTGAATCTCCCCGAGTTGATGGCTGTCTCTTACTTCCCGTTATCCTGAATCTCCCTAAGTTGCTGGTTGTCTCTTACTCCCGTTATCCTGAATCTCTCCGAGTTGATGGTTGTCTCTTACTCCCCGTTATCCTGAATCTCCCTCAGTTGCTGGTTGTCTCTCACTCCCGTTATCCTGAATCTCCCTGAAAACGTTTTGTACCGAGGTTTATTTTACGAACATTGTGAATCTCCTCTAAAAATATTTTGTAGCAAGATTTATATTACGGTCATTGTGAATCCGCATGAAAGAAATAAAAAAAATACAGAAAATTTTAAAATGTTACGAAAATTATCAATATTTCTTAAAAAAAAAAGAAAAACGTTTCGTAACAAAACTTTATAATGTCACAGACATTACGAATCTCCCTTCGCAAAAAGTAACAATTTATTTATGATTCGACTCACAGGAAGACAAGAAGCGTAAAATCGGTGTAAACACGTTTTATTCTCCATTTGGCTTGATAAATCAGTGGCACCGCAAAGTAATTGATCCGATAAGGAAACGATGTTTTCATATACATGAATGGTGTCGAAAAGTATAGAGAGTTCACAAACAGGAGAGAGTGTGAAGTTATGAGCTGCGGTTGGCGGTCATGGGTTTGGCGCAGACACGCACGGATACCTCTGGGAGAAGTTGGCCGGAACGGAGCGAATCGTTGAGTCTCCCCAAGTCATGTGACTGGACAGGGGTGGCCGATTCGGAAGTACAACTGCAACGATGAAGAGGAAGGTGGGAGTGGTGGCGGGGAGACATCGTCAAAGTGGTGGGAAAGAAATTCTAATGAAGTAGGGGGAAAGGTTGTTGGGGGGGAAGGAGTAATAGAGAAATGCCTGCGGAGGTACAAAAACTTGGATAATGACTCCTGGAATGAGAAAAAGAAAACAGAAATAAAGTTAGTTTGCATAGATTTATTTTTCATTACTCTCCACACAAGAAAATCACGTCACTAATACTATGGGGTAAGAGATCAGACTCCATGCAAACATTTACTAATGCCATTTTAAAAGTACTTTAATATACAGGGTGAATCTGAAAAAGTGGGCAAAACTTTACGGGGTGGTAGAACGCAGCTATACGAGCAATATTCGTCATAGAATGTATGGTCGGAACGCAAACGGCGAGCAGCTAGGTGGCGTTGGAAATGGTATAAAAGGATCGGTCCTCGCACCCAACGGCATTTCTACCGTGGATTGCCGAGAGGATGACTGGTTATACTAACTATACTAGCTCTTTTGAGCAATTTCTTTGAGCATGTACCTCAATTACATTCCTGTTAATAAAATGTTTTCTGAAGTATCACCTCTCCTTCTTGTGTTCATTCTTTAAATGTGACAGTGGAAAACTACCTTTTAACTTCTCACCGCTTGCGTTCCGACCATACATTCTATGACGAATATTGCTCGTATAGCTGCGTTCTACCACCCCGTAAAGTTTTGCCCACTTTTTCAGATTCACCCTGAATAAGTACAAAACTTCTTTTTTTCTTACACAATGGACTAAATGGTCAGGTAACAAGGATCCCATGTGCTCCCCACCCCACTCAACGCTGACCCACCCTATCCCAGCTGGGTCAGCGTTGAGATCCCATGTGCTCAGAGAAGGTCGGGGGAAAGAGACCCACTGGACAGCTTCTAGAGACAGATGCAGCCTCCCGTCAAAGCCATCCAGCTTGCTCTTTAACGTGCACAGGTAAAGTTCTCCTTCACGCGAGGTTTTAGATCCCATTTGACAGACGGCGGCCTTTCCAAGCCCATCGGTGTCCATGACAGAGGACAGGGTCGGGCTTTTTCGGAGATAAGTGTAAATGCTGGCACAATTGGGACTCGCGTCTATGAAATGCAGATTAGGAGCTTGGCTCGCTACCGACAGAGCCAACCCCCCCCCCCCCCCGAATATATTAAGTTTTACCATTATCGTATCATATACGGGCATGTCCTTTTAACCGGCGAAGGCCTGGATTGGCTCAGTTGGTAGCGCGCCAGTTTCGTAGTCTGACGTTCCCAGGTTTCAGTGGGGCGGGGGTGGCTCAGTCGGTAGCGCGCCAGGCTCGTAATCTGTAGTTCCCAGGTTCGAGTCCCAGCTGGGTCAGCGTTGAGATTTATCTCCGCAATATTCCCCGCCTTGCCCACGGTCAGTAGGGGACACCGATGGGCTTGGAAAGGCCGCCGTCCGTCGGATGGGACGTTAAGCCGTTGCCCCGTGTGCGGGAGAGCCATATCCTGTGCACGTTAAAGAACACGCTGGATGGCCTTGACGGGAGGCTACCATCTGTCTCCCAACAGCTGTTCCAGTGGGTCCCCTCCCCCAACCTTCTCTGAGCCTTCGGGGTCCATGTGACCTGGCCATTTAGCCCATGGTGTGCAAAAAAGTGCCGCTCAGAGGTAAAACAATCCAATCCAGGTTTCAGTCACAACTAGGCCAGAATTGCGATTTATCTCCGCTAAGCTATGCCCTGCCTGGACTCACAGAACAAAGTCCCCTTTCGAAACCTTCGGAGTTCTTGTGACCTAGTCAATTAGCTCACTGTGTGTCCAAATTTGCGCCTCAGAAGTAATAAAAACAACCTAACCCGAACCTTTTTATTCGGCAACTATCAGGCTTCGTGCATGACGGATTACAGGAATTTTACTTTATACTGCGAATGTATTTAGGAGATAATATGCAGATGATAATGATATGAAATAATGAATATATGTAACATCTTCATTACTCTTTTGTTATTACATATACTCATTATTAATTGAAAATATGCTCATTATTAATTGAAAATACACGTACTCATTATGCAATGTTATCATTAGATGATGACATTACCTATGCATAGGTTACTGTATTCAAATCACTTTGTAAATAAGTATAAGCTTTTGGAGAAAAAATGTCACTGATGATAACGATTGTTCTGTATTATATATCTAATGAAATTCTAACTTCAACGCTCAGCAACTTCTAACAGTATAATGTGACCGACGCGAAATTAAGATCTCAATTAATTAAATCTAAATCTGAAATCTTAAACAATATTTAAGTTAGATATTTAAAGAGAGGAGGAAAACAAGGTTGGAATATTTACCAGCAATAAATGCATCTGAAAAAACCATACAATATTAGCTAATATTATATATATACAAAAATAATTATATATATATACAAACGCCCAAAAATATATTCGTTTTATCAAATTGTGTTTAAACAATATCCATTTTTGAACTTTTAATTCTGAAGTAAATTCTTATGGCTAGGACTGATTTTGTGTTAAATATTCGAACTTCCATAACTCTTTAAATGCTAAATCAGTGTCTCGCAAACTTTTTTAATCTGCGGCACACGGAATCTATTCTTTTTCCGCGGCACACTAAATCCAATTTTTTTTCCGCGGCACACCTAAAAAAAGAATAAAAGCAAACTCTCTATAATCGTCATTATAGTTGCGCTTTGTTGAAGTCATCAACCTGGTTTTACTTGAAGATTTGCTCTCGTTCTTTAATTCATAACTCGGTGTTTGTTTTAAATATTTGTCCATTCTATGGCTTGAAATAATCAAAAATTAATACCAAAATTTGGAAAAAGCTTGATAAATACTTACAAGGTCCCAGTTGATAAAATCTGAGAGATTTTTATTAAAGCACGTCGATAACACAAGTCAAGTCAAAATGAAATCTTTCGAATATCTAGTGTCACTTTGAAAATCTCTCGCGGCACACTTGGAATCTCTCGCGGCACACTACTGTGCTGCGGCACACAGTTTGCGAGACATTGTGCTAAACGAATAGCACTGAAAATAGATTTGATTCAGATCTTTAATTATGTCCCATTGTTTCATAAAAAAAAAACTTAAGAAGTTATAGAGCTTTCAAGTTAGCAATCATTGGCATAAACTAGTTTTGTAACCATGGACACTACAAATGAGTCCGAGCTACTTCGATAATTATACGTCTGGGCCGAAACCACTTCGATAATTATTAAGCCTGGATACAAAGTTCCCAGGTTCGAATCCCAACTGGGTCAACGTTGAGATTTATCTCCGCAAAATTCCCCGCCCTGCCCACGGTCAGTAGGGGACCCCGATGGGCTTGGAGAGGCCGCTGTCCGTCGGATGGGACGTTAAACCGTGGCCCCGTGTATGTGTGAGAGCCATACCCTGTACACGTTAAAAAACACGCTGGATGGCCTTGACGGGCCCAGTGAGTCCCCTCCCTCAACCTTCTCTGAGCCTTCGGGGTCCACGTGACCCGGCCATTTAGCCCATGGTGTGCAAAAAAGTGCCGCTCATAGGTAAAACAACCTAACCCAACCTGTATACAAAACACTTCGAAAATTATTGGGTCTGGGCGCAAACTACTTCGGTAATTATTGAGCCTGGTCCGAAACCATTTCGGTAATTATTGAGCCTGAGCTGAAACCACTACAAAAATTATTGAGCCTGGGCTAAAACCACTTCCAAAAATATTGATTGAGCCTGAGCCCATCAAAGTACTTTGGCGTACCTGACTGAGACAACCCTGCCCGGAATATATACGTTTCATATACGTTATGGATAGGTTGGGTTGTTTTACCTCTGAGCGGCACGTTTTTGCACACCATGGGCTAAATGGCCAGGTCACAGGGACCCCGAAGAAGGTTGGGGGAGGGGACCCACTGGAACAGCTGTTGGGAGACAGATAGTAGTCTCCCGTCAAGGCCATCCAGCGTGTTCTTTAACGTGCACAGGGTATGGTTACCTGGAGGGTATGGATACCTGGGAACTGCAGATTACGAGCCTGGCGCGCTACCGACTGAGCCACCCCCGCCCTCGTTATGGATGAAACAAGCAGAGTTGTGTTGTTTTACCTATGAGCGGCACTTTTTGTGCCACAATAGTCTAAATGGTCAGGTTACAAGGACCCCAAGGGCACAGAGAAGGTTGGGAAAGGGGACCCACTAGACAGGTATTAAAAGACATATCGAAGACTCTCGTCAAGGCCATCCAGCATGTTCTTAAAAGTGGACAGAACAACTATGGCTGTCCCGTACAAAATGCCATGGCCTAACATTTCATCCGATGGACGATGGCGTTTCCAAGCGCATCGGCGGCGTCTTATTTGACCGAGAGCTTGGTGGAGGTTTAGCAGCGCTAAATCTGAATACCGGCACAAGTGGAACTCGAACCTGGGACCTGCAGATTAGGAGTCTGGAATGTAATCTAATCGACTGCGCTAACCTCCGTCACCCTACAGAATGACAGGTAAGGGTATTTAGATTTACTTCCTTAAGTCATTAAAACCTTCATATTTTATGCATCTGGATTGGGTTGGTTGTTTTACCTCTGAGCGGCACTTTTTTGCACACCATGGGCTAAATGGCCAGGTCACATGGACCCCGAAGGCTCAGAGAAGGTTGAGGGAGGGGACCCACTGGAACAGTAGTTGGGAGACAGATGGTAGCCTCCCGTCAAGGCCATCCAGCGTGTTCTTTAACGTGCACAGGGTATGGCTCTCCCGCACACGGAACCACGGCTTAACGTCCCATCCGACGGACGGAGGCCTTTCCAAGCCCATCAGTATCCCCTACTGACCGTGGGCAGGGCGGGGAATTTTGCGGAGATAAATCTCAACGCTGACCCAGCTGGGACTCGAACCTGGGAACTACAGATTACGAGCCTGGCGCGCTACCGACTGAGCCACCCCCGCCCCATGCATCTGGATAAGGGGGACTTTTCGTAAATAGAATAAAATTTCTATCACCCGACTATCAGTTTAGCGAACAAAAAAAATCGTTTTTCCTTTTCGAGGGAGGCTACAAGGGATTCTATGCGGTCGTGAATCCGTTAAGTTGTGTGTTACACACCTCTCGAAGGGAAGGGCAGTAAGTTTCTTCACTAAATTTCCCAACTTGAACAATTTTCTTCACAGTAGAATATTAAATAACATATTTGTTCGCGTAATTTCACCCCCCCCCCCCCCCATCTATTTTTCACCGATTATAATCCCGTGGTCGAGTGGTTAGCGCGCTTGGCTACTGATCTAAGGGGCCTGGGTTCGAGCCCCGGGTAAGACATGGATGTATGTGTTGTTTTTCTGCGGAGGTTCTGCCATCCTCTCAGACCTTCTACTGTGGCATATAAACTGACAGGCTCCTGTCAGACCTCTGTGGCAAGCAGCTGCTTGAGGGGGTATTTATTTTTTTATTATTTATTTTTAATTTCGTAAAACGTTTCGTGAAAATTCTTTCGGATTGTGAAATGAGAACATTTGATTGTGTGAAAAGAATATTTTGTTATACCGTGTTCAGCGATTTCTTAACAGTTCGGTTGAGTTAACACCTCTTGTTGATTGGGTTACCTTGAGTGGCGGGGATTACCTACGCTCAGCCGGTAGCAGGTCAGACTCGTAATCTGCAGTTCCCCGGATCGACTTCCACCTGGGTTAGTGTTGGGATTTATCTCCGCTATGTGGCCGAGTGGTTAGCGCGCTTGGCTACTGATCTACGGGACCTGGGTTCGAGCCCCGGGTAAGGCATGGCTGTCTGTGTCGTTTTTCTGCTGAGGTCCTGCCATCATCTCAGACCTTCTACTGTGGCATATAAACTGACAGGCTCCTGTCAGACCTCTGTGGCAAGCAGCTGCTTGAGGGGGTAATTATTTATTTAAAAAACCCTGGTCCTGCCCTCGGACAATACGGCCACCGATGGGCTTGGAAAGGCCGATATCCGTCGTATGGGACGCTACGCTTGGACTCCTTGTGCAGGAAAGTCATACCTTATGAAATTAAAGAATTCGCTGGAAGGCTATGAAGGAGGCTACCATCCTAACAGCCGTCCAGTGAGCCCCCCTTCTTCCAACCTTCTCTGAACCCTTTGGATTCTTCTGACCTGGCCATTGTGTGAAAAAAATGCATCACAGAGGGAAATAATTCTGAGCAGCTCTTATGTGGAGCATAATGGGCTAAATGGGCAATCACAAAGACCAGAAGGGTCCCCCCCCTCAAAGACCAGAATGATAGAGTTGGGTTGGGTTGTTTTACCTCTGAGCGGCACTTTTTTGCACACCATGGGCTAAATGGCCAGGTCACAAGGACCCCGAAGGCTCAGAGAAGGTTGGGGGAGGAGACCCACTGGAACAGCTGTTGGGAGACAGATGGTAACCTCCCGTCAAGGCCATCCAGCGTGTTCTTTAATGTGCACAGTGTATGGCTCTCCCGCACACGGGGCCACGGCTTAACGTCCCATCCGACGGACGGCGGCCTTTCCAAGTCCATCGGTGTCCCCTACTGACCGTGGGCAGGGCGGGGAATTTTTGCGGAGATAAATCTCAACGCTGACCCAGCTGGGACTCGAAACTGGGAACTACAGATTACGAGCCTGGCGCGCTACCAGAAGGTTGGGGGAGGGGACCCACTGGAACAGCTGTTGGGAGACAGATGGTAACCTCCCGTCAAGGCCATCCAGCGTGTTCTTTAACGTGCACAGGGTATGGCTCTCCCGCACACGGGGCCACGGCTTAACGTCCCTTCCGACGGACGGCGGCCTTTCCAAGCCCATCGGTGTCCCCTACTGACCGTGGGCAGGGCGGGGAATTTTTGGGGAGATAAATCTCAACGCTGATCCAGCTGGGACTCGAACCTAGGAACTACAGATTACGAGCCTGGCGCGCTACCGACTGAGCCCCCCCCCCGCCCCCCAGAATGATAGATGGAAGCCCCCAGTTAGGGCTATCGAGAATGTTCTTTAACGTGAGTAGGCTGCGACTCTCCTGCACAAGAGGTCCTAGCTTAATTTCCCATAAGAAATGGAACGTCTGCATTTCAAAACCCATCAGAGATAAATCTCATCGTTGGGATTCGAACCTAGGAATTGCAGGTTACGAGCCTAACGCGCTACCGACTCAGCGAACCCCCTTCCCAGTTTCTTAACGGTCTTAAGACGATGTTAACTAACTTTGACAGCTGCTCGCTGTAGATTATTTCTCTGAACAAAATTTCGTATTTGATGTTATCAGTGTCGACTCGTGACTAAAATACACTGCTCGTCATAGGAAATGCCACACCATGAAGGAATGCACGAAATGAGATGTAACTTACCACACTTGTAGAAGTAGGTGGGAAAGAAGTGATTTTATTTCTGAGGGATTGCATGAATGTGATGGGCGAGGAAACAGTATAATAAGGCTGAATCAATAGGTCGTATGGGCTATACATTCGGCAACACGGCGTAGTACCAAGTGGAAAAGTCCCCGGATGGTGTGCATTGTTGATCTGTGTCCATAATTTATCCACACTGCGCGGGGGACGTGCAGAGGTATGAAGCCATCTGGAGGGCGGGGCTGGCTCAGTCAGTAGTGCTCCAGGCTCATAATCTGCAGTTCCCAGGTTCGAGTCCCAGCTGGGTCAGCGTTGAGACTTATCTCTGCAAAACTCCCCTCCCTGCCCACGGTCAGTAGAGGACACCGACGGGCTTGAAAATACCACTGTCCGTCGGATGGGACGTTAAGCCATGACTCCGTGTGCGGGAGAGCCATACCCTGTGCACGTTAAAAAAACGGTGGATGGCCTTGACGGGAGGCTACCATCTATTCCAGTGGGTACCCTCCCGAAACCTTCTCTGAGCCTTCGGGGTCCATGTGACCCGGCCATTTAGCCCATGGTGTGCAAAAAAGTGCCGCTCAGAGGTAAAACAATCCTATCCAATCCAATGAAGTCATCTGGCAATGACGTCCCACACGTTCTCTATTGGGAAGAAATTTGGGAAATGCGCTGGTTGGGTTGTTTTACCTCTGAGCGGCACTTTTTTGCACACCATGGGCTAAATGGCCAGGTCACATGGACCCCAAAGGCTCAGAGAAGGTTGGGGGAGGGGACCCACTGGAACAGCTGTTGGGAGACAGATGGTAGCCTCCCGTCAAGGCCATCCAGCGTGTTCTTTAACGTGCACAGGGTATGGCTCTCCCAGACACGGGGCCACGGCTTAACGTCCCATCCGACGGACGGCAGCCTTTCCAAGCCCATCGGTGTCCCCTACTGACCGTGGGCAGGGCGGGGAAATTTTGCGGAGATAAATCTCAACGCTGACCCAGCTGGGACTCGAACCTGGGAACTACAGATTACGAGCCTGGCGCGCTACCGACTGAGCCACCCCCGCCCGTAATCGCGCTGGTCACCTTGAAAATACTGTCTGCTGATGTTGGCAATGTGCGGGCATTATGGTGTTGAAACTTGGAAACAGGGATACTACGGAGCTACGACAACAAAATGGTCTGCAACACCTCATCGACGTATCGTCATGCTGTCATTGTACCCATTATGTGTACAGTCGCTCAAAAAAATATCCGAACGCTATGGTTGATTATAGAATTCAGAAAAAATATCTGGCAACGATTTCTTTAGAAATTAGTGATCTGGCAACCTTCGTGTCACGAGACACGAAGGTTGCCAGATCACTATTTTCTAAAAAAATCGTTGCCAGATATTTTTTCTGAATTCTATAATCAACCATAGCGTTCGGATATTTTTTTGAGCGACTGTACAAGCAGTGAACGGCTGTTGCAACTGATGTGCCTCAAACCATGACGCCAGGCTGAGGTCCGTACAACGCTCATGGATCGCAGCAAGATCAGCCTGGTGACCACATCATTTGCAGATTCTCAATCGTCGGTGATGAGACAGAAGTGAGACTCGTCGCTCAATATGACATGATTCCATTCGTCCCACCACGCATTCCTGTTACAGCATTACTACAACCTTGCACGATTATGTGCTGTGGTGAGTGGCAGTCGTCCCAATCGCTGGTGAGAGAGCAAACCTGCCTCAGCCAATCTGCAATTCATAGTCCATGTCGACATGGGGATGTCCATACTGCTTGTACACAGCATCGAATGCTGTCTACTGTAGATTGTGGGGTTGCTGCGGCTTGCTATCGAATGTGGCAAACGAGGTGCTCAGACGTCTGCTTACGTGCACCAGTCACACTATGGCGATGCATGTTATCTTCCTGCAACCACTGTCGCCAAATTTGGCTGACAGTTGATGCATTTCCACCATGATGCAATGCTGGGACCAATCAGCCATACCTAGCTCTATGATGAAGTCTCTGGTAAAGGTGTCCGTCTGAGGATAGGATTCCTGATGACGTCGCCCAGGCATTCTCACTCCTTACATGTGCGTTCACCACTGAGCTCACTCTGATGCAGTGGGTTGGGTTGTTTTACCTCTGAACGGCACTTTTTTGCACACAATGGGCAAAATGGCCAGGTCACAAGGACCCTGAAGGCTCAGAGAAGGTTGGGGTAGGGGACCCACTGGAACAGCTGTTAGGAGACAAATGGTAGCCTCCCGTCAAAGCCATCCAGTGTGTTATTTAACGTGCACAGGGTATGTCTTGGATTGGGTTGTTTTACCTCTGAGCGGCACTTTTTTTGCACACAACGGGCTAAATGGCCAGGTCACAAGGACCCTGAAGGCTCAGAGAAGGTTGGGGGAGGGGACCCACTGAAACAGCTGTTGGGAGACAGATGGTAGCCTTCCATCAAGGCCATCCAGCGTGTTCTTTAACGTGCACAGGGTATGGCTCTCCCGCACACGGGGCCACGGCTTAACGTCCCATCCGACGGACGGCGGCCTTTCCAAGCCCATCGGTGTCCCCCTACTGACCGTGGGAAGGGCGGGGAATTATTGCGGAGATAAATCAGGGTATGGCTCTCTCTCATACACGGGGCCACGGCTTAACGTCCTATCCCTCGCCTATCACGTGATTGGTTCGCAATTGCGCTCATTTATATAACCGAACTGTCGACACACACGCTTCTATTTGTATCGTGCTCCAACAAATATTTTCTGTTGCGGCATTTTCTATGTCGAGCAGTGTATTTGATGGGGCACTTTGACTACTACAAGCAGGGCCCGGATATACGAAGAAAAATTAGGAAAATGACTGATATTAAATTGAATCAAATAGGCCTGAAAAGACGTTTCCGTAATGCATTTATTCTTTTCAGCTATTCTCAAAACGCATTATTAAACAAAAAATTTCGGTAAAAAAAAACTCGGAAAAGGTGTTCTTGTCCTTTCTACTTCAAAATTTTGTCCCCAAAGAAACGAGATAATATATATCCATAGTAAATATACAGATTGCCCGTAGAAATAGACTTCAACAATTATTAAAAAACATCTGAAAAAAATTATCGTAGACGCGAGGGATCGAACCAGCAACTCTCTAGATACATGCCAGAGCGCTCTATCTGTTAAACCGCGCATCAGACGCTAAAATCTTCCGGAATAACACCTATAAATCTTTCACTGAGTCTGTCTGTCAGCAGAAATCGAACTTTTTCTTCTATAGAGATAAATTAAAAAATTTTTTTTTGCTAGTTAGGTATTTAAGGAAATATTACAATTTACCCTTTTGGAACCTTCGTATGTCGGGGCGGGGGTGGCTCAGTCGGTAGCGCGCCAGGCTCGTAATCTGTAGTTCCCAGGTTCGAGTCCCAGCTGGGTCAGCGTTGAGATTTATCTCCGCAAAATTCCCCGCCCTGCCCACGGTCAGTAGGGGACACCGATGGGCTTGGAAAGGCCGCCGTCCGTCGGATGGGACGTTAAGCCGTGGCCCCGTGTGCGGGAGAGCCATACCCTGTGCACGTTAAAGAACACGCTGGATGGCCTTGACGGGAGGCTACCATCTGTTTCCCAACAGCTGTTCCAGTGGGTCCCCTCCCCCAACCTTCTCTGAGCCTTCGGGGTCCATGTGACCTGGCCATTTAGCCCATGGTGTGCAAAAAAGTGCAGCTCAGAGGTAAAACAACCCAACCCAACCTTCGTATGTATAATTGCGCCCTCTAACGGTGAAAATTTTTAAAATTCCAAACTAATATCACAAACGATGCATTTAAACTCGAAAATGTTATATTTTAATGGGGGAATGTGAAGGTCATGAGTTGACCCCTTACGCCTTGACCCATTGTGACAACCCAACCCCTACATATGTAGATTAATCGAAGTTCTATTATACTAGAAATAAACAACAGAGAAAGAAAAGGGGCGTTTTAAGATTTGTTACATCGTCTTCTTTCCTAACAGATTCTACCAGCCTCCCAGTCGATTAAAAAGTGTAAAGCTTTAGAATTGCAAAATGCAGTACTCCATGATTACCCCCATATCAACCTGCATCGCCGTCGATTCAACTTACCAAGCAACGCGATTCGGAAGTATTTCTCTGTCAACACCGTAACCGCGCAACAGAATATTTGCCATCCTTTTAACTCTTGTTTACAACTAAACTTTTAACTGTTTGTTGTCGCCATTATCCACATGGACATTGCGCCTAGGACGCATCTAATTAAGACTAGATGATCAAATTGTTCGTCGCTAAAAGTGTTTGCGAACAACAGCTTTGGATTTTTAAATTAAGGTGGCTTGTAAACAGATCTACTGGAATAGTTTTCGATGTGGATAAGCATTTCCAGGGAAATTGTGTTGTTGTGTTGTTTTGCCTCCGAGCGACACTTTTTTGCACACAATGGGCCAAATGATCAGGTCCCAAGGACCCCAAAGGCGTAGAGAAGACGGGAGAAGGGGGCGTACTGGACAGCTGATAGCAAACGAATAATAACCTCTTGGCGCCAGGCTCGTAATCTGTAGTTCCCAGGTTCGAGTCCCAGCTGGGTCATAGTTGAGATTTATCTCCGCGAAACTCCCCATCCTGCCCATGGTCAGTAGGGGACATGATGAGCTTAGAAAGACCACCGTCATTCGGATGGGACGTTAAGCCGTGGTCTCGTATGCGGGAGAGCCATATCCTGTGCACGTTAAAGAACACGCTGAATGGCCTTGACCAGAGGCTACCATCTGTCTCCCAACAGCTGTTCCAGTGGATCCCCTCCCCCAACCTTCTCTGAGCCTTCGGGGTCCATGTGACCTGGCCATTTAGCCCATTGTATGCAAAAAAGTGCCGCTCAGAGGGTATGGCTCTCTTACACACGGCTTAACATCTCATCAGATGGACAACGACCTTTCCAAGCCCGTAGCTGTCTGCTTTCTCAGACGGCAGGGTTTAGCGGAGGTAAATCTCAACGTTGGTATAGAACTTGGGAACTGCAGATTACGAGCCTGACGCAATACCGACTGACACAACCCGCACCCCCCTCAAAGAAAACGGAATGAGAATAATTTAAGTTTTGAGGGGGTGGTTTAATTTTCACATGCGTTTCTTTGCACACAATGGTTTTTTCAAGCCACAAAGACACCCAAGTCTGAGTTAGGTAGTAAAAAAAAGGATCCGTTGGACAGGGTTGGGTTGTTTTACCTCTGAGCAGCACTTTTTTGCACACCATGGGCTAAATGGCCAGGTCACAAGGACCCCGAAGGCTCAGAGAGGGTTGGGGGAGGGGACCCACTGGAACAGCTGTTGGGAGACAGATGGTAGCCTCCCGGCAAGGCCATCCAGGGTGTTCTTTAACGTGCACACTGTACGGCTTTCACACACACGGAGCCACGGCTTAACGTTCCACCCGACGGACGGCAGCCTTTCCAAGCCCATAGGTGTCCCCTACTGACCAAGGGCAGAGCGGGGAGTTTTGCGGAGATAAATCTCAAAGCTGACCTAGCTGGTACTTGAGCCTGGGAACCGCAGATTACGAGCCTGTCGCGCTACCGACTGAGCCACACCCGTCCCCTATTGGACAGGAGACAGATGGAAGCCTCCGTGAATGCCTCCCATGTTCTTTAGCAGTTACAAGGTATAGCTCTCCCGACCATGTCTTTATTCGTAAAGCTGCTTTATTACCTTTAGGTCGATCGGTGTGCCATTTCTCACCGAGCTGGAGTTACCGGTGTATCATTTCTCACTGGTGGAGATTAGGAGAGAAAATCTGAAAGCAAGCGCAGTTGAAACTCAAATATGCAGAAATAAGAGTATGAGACCGTTGTGCAAAAAGTCAGGTATGAGACTGACTGAGGCTTTGGGTTGGGTTGTTTTACCTCTGAGCGGCACTTTTTTGCACACCATGGGCTAAATGGCCAGGTCACAAGGACCCCGAAGGCTCAGAGAAGGTTGGGGGAGGGGACCCACTGGAACGGCTGTTGGGAGACAGATGGTAGCCTCCCGTCAAGGCTATCCAGCGTGTTCTTTAAAGTGCACAGGGTATGGCTCTCCCGCACACGGGGCCACGGCTTAACGTCCCATCCGACGGACGGCGGCCTTTCCAAGCCCATCGGTGTCCCCTACTGACTGTGGACAGGGCGGGGAATTTTGCGGAGATAAATCTGAACGCTGACTCAGCTGGGACTCGAACCTGGGAACTACAGATTACGAGCCTGGCGCGCTACCGACTGAGCCACCCCCGCTCCCACTGACTTAGGCAAGGCAGGATTTAGGGGAGGGCCAAGGGGGTCAAGCTCCTTTGAGAATGCTGGTAAGTGTAATGGAAGCAAAATAAAAAAAAAAACTTGTGGATATTTCACGCATTTTTTTAAGCATTTGTTTAAAGATCTTTAAAACGGAGAGGTAAGTGTTATACTACCACGGAAATCCAATCTCTTGGCCCTTGCTCCCTTCCCTTTATTTAAATGGGCCTGGACCGAGCTAATCTCCACCACTGAGCCCCTACGGGTGGTGGGTGGTGGGGGGCATATACTCCACTGAGCCCCTATGGGGGGGGGGGGGGCACTGAATGTAATAAAGTTCCTGACGTATCATACGGTTATGGGGTATCTTACCCGGCTCAAAGGGGGCGAGGGTGGCTCAGTCGGTAGCGCGCCAGGCTCGTAATGTGTACTTCCCAGGTTCGAGTCCCAGCTGGGTCAGCGTTGAGATTTATCTCCGCAAAATTCCCCGCCCTGCCCACGGTCAGTAGGGGACACCGATGGGCTTGGAAAGGCCGCCGTCCGTCGGATGGGACGTTAAGCCGTGGTCCCGTGTGCTGGAGAGCCATACCCTGTGCACATTAAAGAACACGCTGGATGGCCTTGACGGGAGGCTACCATCTGTCTCCCAACAGCTGTTCCAGTGGGTCCCCTCCTCCAACCTTCTCTGAGCCTTCGGGGTCCATGTGACCTGGCCATTTAGCCCATGGTGTGCAAAAAAGTGCCGCTCAGAGGTAAAACAACCCAAAACAACCCGGCTCAAAGGAAATTTTCGTCTAATCCAAGATTTTTTGTTTTTTTCAGATCATTGCGAACTTTTTAGAAATATTGGTTATCAAAACTGCTCTTTTGAAATGATCTGCCTCAAAAGAAATCTCTTTATATAACAGGGATTTGAAGTTTTGATAAAAAAAAAAAGCACTGGGAGCGATAATGAAGAGGATTACTTATGGGATTAAAACAACAAATATTTATGTTTCGCAAGAGAAAGGCATTTAATACACGTGGATGGCTCCATCTCTTACCTCTAAATCCACATGGATCGTTTTCATTCTGCCTCCGCCTGATAAGGAGAGATTGGCTCTGTCCTCTCCCTCACGGACCTTTTGACCACTGAAGCTGCTCCGTGGAAGTCGTAGGGATAATTGGTCCTTGCAAAATCCCGATCTTCCGGAGATATCTCCAACAGCTAAGGAAACAAGATAAAGAGCGGCTTCATCGATTGTATCTGGTTTTGAAAATGAAATAAGTCCTAACAGAAAAGTTGAATTTGTTTGTATTTAAAACAATGAAAAACTAGAAGTGTTATGTAGATTCAGATTAATGTTTGTTTTCTGCTGATTTTTTTTGGGGGGGATTATTTATGTTATAACGTAATTGAATCACTTACTGTATGCGATGGAATTTGAAATCACATAATAGAATTAGTGAAAGAATTCCACATCTTTGGTTAAATCATGATGGTAAACAAAATATAATCAAATAAATGAGCATTTCATATCCTCTATTAATCATTTTTACGTATAACATCTTAAATTTAAATTAATATACACAACCACTACTTAAAATTAACACGCTTTCTACAAACATTTTTTGGTTAATTAATAATCATATTCATTTTTCCCTATTTAATTATAATTAAATTATTACCGTAAACATCCAGCAGTTTCCTCAAAATGTTTTTTTTATCATAAAACGTTCTTTACTTTAAGAATAAATAAAATTTCTTCTTGGGTTCAAAACTTTGCAATTCAGCGAAGACATCAGGAATATGATTTGTATTATACCACATTCAAAACACTCGGGAACACAGTAATATTATGCCACTTCAATAAAAATGCTACGACACTTTCATTGAGGTGACGTATGGGCATTTTCTGTTTCATTAAAAATGTCTCGTACATTTAAATCATAGTAGCTCGTAGAGCCGTCCTTAAGAAAGCAAGAAAACATTCAACACAAACAGAACGACGAATTAGCGTTTCTGGCTTCCTTGCATTGCTCAAAGCTGTTTAAGATTCTTTTTGCTTCTTAAAATGGATGACTCTTTTAATTAACTTTCGGACATTTTTTAAAATCCATTCAGCAGCCCTTATTAAGTGCGTTTCAAATGCAATTCTAACTTCGCGAGTGAAATAAAAACCAGGGCTTTAAATTATGATTGCTTTGTTGTTAAGTTATTGCAGACGAATATAAATGGGTTTAACTTTCTTCTGCTGCTTTAATTAATTAAATGTTACTTTCAATTCTGTTACTCGTTAAGACATTCAACCGAAATAGAAAATCTCATTTTCAACAACTTGAATATCTAAGAATATTCTTATTGCATTTATATTATTATTATTTCCTACGGTAATAAATCTCCTTTATTCAACTTTTTGCTTGTCCTCTTTCTACCTAATTTTTATTTAAAAAAAAAATGTAACTGCTTAATTTAGGATCGGTTCTAGCAAAAAATAAGTTGGGGAGCGGGGGAGGACTAAGATCGAGCCGAAATAAACCGCCTATATAAATTTCATGAAAAACATGGGTAATATATATATATCTGTCTTTTTTGTTTTTTTTTCTTTTGCCTTCGTTCCGATTAGTAGCATTCTCAAAGGGGGGGGGGGGGGGAGAGCTCCCCTTTATACTACCTAGAAAGTCCAGCGTCGCCTCTGGTAAGGAGGGGCTCATTCAGTAGCGTCAGGCTCGTAATCTGCAGTTCCCAGGATCGACTACACCTGCGCGCTGTGTTGAGATTTACCTACACAAAATGCCGTGTCCACGGTCAGTAGGGGACACCGATGGGCTTGGAAAGGCCACCGTCCGTCGGATGGAACGTTAAGCCGTGGCTCCATGTGCGGGAAAGCCATACCCTATGCACATTAAAGAACACGCTGGATGGCCTTGACGGGAGACTACCATCTGTCTCCTAACAATGGGTTCCCTCCCTCAACCTTTTCTGGCCACTCGGGTCTTTGTGACCTGTCCGTTTAGACCAGTGGGTGCAAAAAAATGTGCCGCTCAGAGGTAAAACATTCGAACTGAGCGAATATCGTGAAAATCGATTAAAAGGATGCGATTCTGATCTTTAAATTATCTTCAGTAACATTTTCCCCATTAAATGCACATTTTAGAAGTTATGAAACTTTGAAATTAGAGTAGTGACATAACATAGAAATTTTATGGTAACGCAGTGTCATATAACGTCACACAAAAAAATTTAAAACTTAACAAATATATCTATCTTCCTATAGGGCTCTAAAAAGTAGGAAATAAACCTAAAATATATCGATGGTGCAATCAGTCACTGAATTTATTCACTTCAAAGAAAAGTAGAGCTCTGGCAATCTCGTTGTGTAGGTACAGTCGCTCAAAAGAATATCCGAACACTGTGGTTTATTACAGAATTCAGAAAAAATATCTGGCAACGATTATTTTAGAAATTAGTAATCTGGCAACCTTCGTGTCACGTGACACGAAGGTTGCCAGATTCACAGCAAACTGGAGCGGTTGCGGTTAATGTTCACAGCACATTGAATCGCGTGAGCTCACAAAAACCTGGATCGTGTGAGCCCACTCACAGAAATATTGAGCGTGTGCAGTTACCGTTCACAGCAAACTGGAGCGGTTGCGGTTAATGTTCACAGCACATTGAATCGTGTGAGCTCACAAAAACCTGGATCGTGTGGGCCCCCTCACAGAAATATTGAGCGTGTGCAGTTACCGTTCACAGCAAACTGGAGCGGTTGCGGTTAATGTTCACAGCACATTGAATCGTGTGAGCTCACAAAAACCTGAATCGTGTGGGCCCACTCACAGAAATATTGAGCGTGTGCAGTTACCGTTCACAGCAAACTGGAGCGGTTGCGGTTAATGTTCACAGCACATTGAATCGTGTGAGCTCACAAAAACCTGGATCGTGTGGGCCCACTCACAGAAATATTGAGCGTGTGCAGTTACCGTTCACAGCAAACTGGAGCGTGTGCAGTAACTGCACACGCTCCAGTTTGCTGTGAACGGTAACTGGAGCGTGTACAGTTGCTGTACACGCTCCAGATAATTTTTCTGAACTCTATAATCAACCACAGTGTTCAGATTTTTTTTGAGCGACTGTAAATTGGCTCTCTATCTTCCTTTGAAGCAAATACGAACTCAGTGATCGATTACACCATCGATATGCTTTAGGTTTACTTTCTACTTTTTAGGGCCCTATAGGAAGATAGGTATTTAAAAAAATAATTTATATTTTTTTGTTGTCACTATAAATACCTACTTTTAAAAACTTTGATACACGACTCATAAACATCGAACACATTTACCCCCCCCCCACCCTTTTGGACTCATGATTGAGGTAAGCCAATGACATTGGAAAAGTCACAAGCTTTAATTTGAGAAAAGCTCGTTAAGATGAACGCCACGAAAATCAGCCCCCCCCCCATTTTATCAGGGGATCTTAGTGGGGGCATAATTCGAAATAGTACACGGCCGTCATTATACGAGCTTTCATTTGACACCAAACTCATAACTATAGGCCCTTGCGTTAGGAACGTAGAGCAGAACGACTTTCACATTTCCCGGTTTTAGAGTGGAAGAAAGCACGGAGGGGGGGGGGGGGTCAGTTTTTATAGCCTAAGACACTTCCAAAAGTTAAACCCATTTATAATCCCGCTTTATAAACTTTCACTCGATACATAGCTCGTTACTTTCAGCTTAGAGGAGCAATCATTCACCCCCCCCCCCCTTTTTAGGGGGAAGAAAGCAAGGGGGGGGTCAACTTTTCATAGCCTAAAACATTCCTCGCGTCAGAGTTGGGTTGTTTTACCTCTGAGCGGCACTTTTTTGCACACCATGGGCTAAATAGCCAGGTCACATGGACCTCGAAGGCTCAGAGAAGGTTGGAGGAGGGGACCCACTGGAACAGCTATTGGGAGACAGATGGTAGCCTCCCGTCAAGGCCATCCAGCGTGTTCTTTAACGTGCACAGGGCATGACTCTCCCGCACACGGGGCCACGGCTTAACATCCCATCCGACGGACGGAGGCCTTTCCAAGCCCATCGGTGTCCCCTATTGACCGTGGGCAGGGCGGGGAATTTTGCGGAGATAAATCTCAACGCTGACTCAGCTGGGACTCGAACCTGGGAACTACAGATTACGAGCCTGGCGCGCTACTGACTGAGCCACCCCCGCCCCCCTCGCGTCAGAAGTTTTCATTTGACGTATAGCTTGCTACTTTCGGCCTTCGCGTTCTGGAGTTATAGCTTAAGAATAGTTTTCACATTTCCTCTTTTTTAGGAGGGAAGAAAGCAAGGGGGCTCAGTTTTTTTTATAGCCTATGACACTACCCGCATCACAAGCTTTCGTTTTGGAAACAAATCATCAAGTTTCTCCATCGCGTTCGAAAGATATGATGAAACGACGTTTTGTCAAACCACAAACCGACCAACTGACAAATGTCAAAGAAAAAGCAAAAAAGGGTTGGGTTGTTGTACCTCTTAGCAGCACTTTTTTTGCACACCGTGGGTTAAATGGCCAGGTCACAAGGACCCCGAAGGCTCAGAGAAGGTTGGGGGAGGGGACCCACTGGAACAGCTGTTGAGAGACAGATGGTAGCCTCCCGTCAAGGCCATCCAGCGTGTTCTTTAACGTTGGGTTGTTTTACCTCTGAGCGGCACTTTTTTGCACACCATGGGCTAAATGGCCAGGTCACATGGACCCCGAAGGCTCAGAGAAGGTTGGGGGAGGGGACCCACTGGAACAGCTGTTCGGAGACAGATGGTAGCCTCCCGTCAAGGCCATCCAGCGTGTTCTTTAACGTTGGGTTGTTTTACCTCTGAGCGGCACTTTTTTGCACACCATGGGTTAAATGGCCAGGTCACATGGACCCCGAAGGCTCAGAGAAGGTTGGGGGAGGGGACCCACTGGAACAGCTGTTGGGAGACAGATGGTAGCCTCCCGTCAAGGCCATCCAGCGTGTTCTTTAACGTGCACAGAGTATGGCTCTCCCGCACACGGAGCCACGGCTTAACGTCCCATCCGACGGACGGCGATCTTTCCAAGCCCATCGGTGTCCCCTACTGACCATGGGCAGGGCGGGGAGTTTTGCAGAGATAAATCTCAACGCTGGCCCAGCTGGGACTCGAACCTGGAAACTTCAGATTACGACCCTGGCGCGCTACCTACTGAGCCACCGGCGCCCCAAGCAAAAAAGGGCAAAAAACTTTTCATTAACAGTCGAAATTCTCTCAAACGGGGGAATGAGTTTAAATTAAAACTCATCGACTTCGAGAATATCGTGAAAAGGAACGAAATTCTGTCTCTTTAAGTAGCAAATGTCAATAGTATAAAAGAATTCTCCAAAAAAAGTTTGCTTTTAAGTTCACATGATTCGCAAAACCGTCTCCCGAAGACATTTCTTTCACTAAAAGAATGTCTGCATTAAACGTAGTTAGGACCTAAAGGAAGTTGCTAACAAAATGCGACGAACACTGGCCAGAACAGGGATAACGTCTAAAATCATTAGGAAGCGAGCGGGCAAGAACGATACTTTTAAGAGACTGATCATTTAACGTGTTTGTTCTGTTTAACGTTAGCAAATTGAATTATGGAAATTAAGCAAAAGATAAGCACGAAGGGAGAATACGTAATGAGGGAGAAAAAAAAAGCGGGGGGGGGGGGGGAGAAGGCAAAGTCAGGACTTCATCAGAAGCAGATAAACCGAAGCCACTAGGCAGCAGTGGCCAACCTTTGGGTTCTAAATGGAAAGGATACATCAGATAAGCGCATAAACTCTAAGCATTGGTGAGAAGCGCATAAACTCTAAGCATTGGTGAGAAGTGCATACACAAGCACGATGAAATGAAAGTCTGAATAATTAATTAAGGTACAGTAGCTCAAAAAAGTATCCGAACACTACGGTTGATTACAAAATTCAGAAAAAATATCTGGCAACGATTTTTTTAGAAATTAGTGATCTGGCAACCTTCGTGTCACGTGACACGAAGGTTGCCAGATCACTAATTTCTAAAAAAAATCGTTGCCAGATATTTTTTCTGAATTTTGTAATCAACCGTAGTGTTCGGATACTTTTTTGAGCGACAGTACATCTCTAATCGTTATCTGAATAGGAATAGGCACTTATTGGAATTGGGGTACCAAGACCAAAAAAACTTAGCTTTCACGAACTCAACTTTATATAAATTTAAAAATATTGATTCTCCAAACTGCAATAAATGTAATGTAAAACAAACCATAGAACACGTAATATTTAATTGTAAAAATTACGAACCAGAAAGAAAATCTTATTTTAATAAACTAAAAGCATACAATATTTATATATATAACTTTAAAAATATCTTAGAACCTTCCAGTAAGAATCTTAAACCTATCCTATATAAATTATTAATTCAATTTCTCAGAAATATTAATATTTTAGATAAATTGTAAAAAAATAAAAATGTACCTATATAAATGAAAAATAATTATATAAAGAAAAAAATGATAAAAAATGGAAAAAATACTAAAAAATAGAAAATAAATATATAAAAAAGAAATTTTCTTTTCACTAAAATTTTGTCTGAATGAGTCTACATCTATCAAGATATTAGATGTAGGAATTTTCATTTGTGGATTTCAATTGGATTGGACCCCCCCCCCCCCCAAAAAAAAAAAATTGGCAAGACCAAATTCCATGTAAGAGTTCGTTAGTGCGCATATAAAGGCTTAAAGGGAGATAATACACCAAAGAGCCAAAACATTATGACCGGCGCGTCATTATGCAAATCGAAGCAGCTACAGGTAAATGACGACACGAGTGATGGTCATGAAACGGTACAAAAAACATCTGATACTGAGTTCTGTTAATCAGTGTTATTCTTGTTCTTCAGATGAGAAAGGCAGAGGACTTATAAGTGAGTTTGACAAAGGCAAAATTGCAATGGCCAGACTACTGCGTCAGAGCATTTCCGAGATGGGAAGGCCTGTGGTGTGTTCACGGTGAGCCGTGGTTAGTACCTTCAAAAAGTGGTCGAGGAAGGAAAAACCACGATCGGTAAGCAAGGTGTGAGCCTACCACGGCTCATCGATGCTAGAGGGTTGGGTTGTTTTACCTCTGAGCGACACTTTTTTGCACACCATGGTCTAAATGGCCAGGTCACATGGACCCCGAAGGCTCAGAGAAGGTTGGTGGAGAGGACCCACAGCTGTTGGGAGACAGATGGTAGCCTCCCGTCAAGGCCATCCAGCGTGTTCTTTAACGTGCACAGGGTATGGCTCTCGCGCACACGGGGCCACGGCTTAACGTCCCATCCGACGGACGGCGGCCTTTCCAAGCCCATCGGTGTCCCCTACTGACCGTGGGCAGGGCGGGGAATTTTGCGGAGATAAATCTCAACGCTGACCCAGCTGGGACTCGAATCTGGGAACTACAGATTACGAGCCTGGCGCGCTACCGACTGAGCCACCCCCGACCCCATCGATGCTAGAGGTGAGCGAAGGCTATTCCGACTGATACGAGCCAACAGAAGGGATACTGTGGCGCAACTCGCCCGTATTTGAATGCTGATGACGGGAGTAATGTGTCACAACACACAGTACATCGAACCCTGCTGAAAATGGGGCTGCGTAGTCGCAGGCCGATCCAAGTGTCCATGTTAACTTCGGTTCACCATCGGAAGTCCCTACAATGGGCACGCGAGCATTAAAATTGAACCTTGAATGAATGGAAGGTTGTCTGGTCCGATGAATCTCGTTTCCTGCTACACCATGTAGACGGCAGGGTACGTGTGCGTCGTTTACCTTGGGTAGTGTTGGCACCAGGATGCAATGTGGGACAAAAACAAGCCGGTTGAGGAAGTGTAATGTTTTGAGCAATATTCTGCTGGGAAACCCTGGATCCAGTCATTCATGTGCAGGAAACTATGACGTCTATCACCTGCCTAAACATCATTGCAGACCAGGTACATTCTTACATGGCAACAGTATTCTCCTCTAGTAGTGCCTTCTTTCAGCAAGATTATGCGCCATGCCACACTGCCCGGATTTGAGAATGGTTCGCGAATCCGGGCAGTGTGGCATGGCGCATAATCTTGCTGAAAAAGCCCCAAAATGATAAATGTAACGTAAATAAAATAAACCTGGTTAAGTGAAAGTGAATGGGTGGACCATCACACAGGCTACCTTGCCTCTACCCGGAGCCACACCCAACTCGCCCGTTTCTTCGAATTTCTGTATCGTATTCTTCAGTCCAATTAGCGACAAAGGTCCTTTCCCTACATCTTTCAAACGACGATATTCGCGTAATGCAGCGGCAGCATTACTGCCGTTTTGGTAAAAGAATTTCACTAGCAAAGCTCGGTCCTTCTTGCAGAAACCCATGGTTCCTTCTAGTTGTTTGGGTTGGGTTGTTTAACCTCTGAGCGCAATTTTTTGCACACCATGGGCTAAATGGCCAGGTCACAAGGACCCCGAAGGCTCAGAGAAGGTTGGGGGAGGGAACCCACTGGAACAGCTGTTGGGAGACAGATGGTAGCCTCCCGTCAAGGCCATCCAGTGTGTTCTTTAACGTGCACAGGGTATGGCTCTCCCGCACACGGGGCCACTGCTTAAAGTCCCATCCGACGGACGGCGGCCTTTCCAAGCCCATCGGTGTCCCCTACTGACCGTGGGCAGGGCGGCGAATTTTGCGGAGATAAATCTCAACGCTAACCCAGCTGGGACTCGAACCTGGGAACTACAGATTACGAGACTGGCCCGCTACCGACTGAGCCACCCCCGCCCCCGGTTCCTTCTAGTGATTACAGGGAAGACATCACATTTCATAGTGTGCCTCATGCGACTCTCACGTGTGCAACGTCACGAGAAATTAGCATGTTCTACACGTTTTTAGCGCACCCACGCCACCTGGTGGCACTAATACTAACTAATTTTTTTATTTGCAAATTCTCTGACCCATGTTTTTATTAAGGTATCTACCACTTTTCGCTGTGATCCGTAAAGCAGATTTTTCTCTACATCGCTTTGAGGTACTGTCAGTTTAATTATAACCACCCTGTATATATTTTTCATAAATACGTTAGAATTCTATCTAACAAATGCCATTTTACTACACGAATGTGGAAGGGGGTGTCTAAGTCACTAGCGTGCGAGGCTCATAATCTGCAGTTTTCAGATTCGAGTCCCTACTGGACCACGGTTGAGACTGCCGTCGGTCAACAGAGGACAACAATGAGCTTGAAAATGTCGCCGTCCGTCGAATGGGACGTTAAACCGTGGCCTCGTGTGCAGGAAAGTCATACCCTATGAACGTTAAAGAACATGCTGGATGGTCTTGATGGTAGGATATCGTCTGTCTCCCAACAGCTGTCCATTGGATCCCCTCTTCTCAACTTTCTCTGAGCCTTCGGTGTCCTTGTGACCTGGCCATATGTGTGCAAAAAAGTGCCGCAATGAGGTAAAGCAACCCAACCACAAAGGATCTTATTATAGCCGTAATTCCGGAGGGGGGGTTGAAAGGTCGGACAGGTTTTCTTGTACGTCCGCGGTGTGACGTCACTGGTGGCGGAAATTTTCGTTTGTGATTCCCGCCTGCACTTAAATGATGGATCCGACATTTGGTGCTGTGGTCCCATTTAGGTCTAACTGTGTTAAGAGATCGGGTTTCCAGCTGCCGGGAGTAATCTCTCGTCGCCTTCCTAAATGGAGCAATATGATATCGATCGGGAGTTGTGAATGAAGTATAGTACGTTGTCTATTGGAAAAGTTATGAATGGATTGACCTTTCGCGCCAAACTTTTGGAGGGTTGGGTTGTTTTACCTCTGAGCGGCACTTTTTTGCAAACCATGGGCTAAATGGTCAGATCACAAGGACCCCGAAGGCTCAGAGAAGGTTGGGGGAGGGAACCCACTGGAACAGCTGTTGGGAGACAGATGGTAGACCCCTGTCAAGGCCATCCAGTGTGTTCTTTAACGTGCACAGGGTATGGCTCTCCCGCACACGGGGCCACTGCTTAACGTCTCATCCGATGGACTATTCCAAGCCCATCGGTGTCCCCTACTGACCGTGGGCAGGGCGGGGCATTTGGCGGAGATAAATCTCAACGCTGACCCAGTTGGGACTCGAACCTGGGAACTACAGATTACGAGCATGCCGCGCTAGCTTGACTGAGCCACCACCGCCTCACTTTTGGAGGGATTTAAATGTATTTAATACTTTATGCCGAATGAAAATAATTTATCCATATTAAAATTAAAATAAGTGAAGCTGAAAAACACCTTTGTATTTAATCGTTTAAACTCTACGGGTTGGGGTCTAGGAGTTAGGTCAGTCGGCAGCGCGCCAGGCTCGTAATCGGCAGGTTCAAGTCACGACTGTGCCTGCATTGAGAATTTTCTCCCCGTACTGATCTCGGTCAGAAAAGGAACATCGATGGACTTGGAAAGGCGTCCTCCGTCGGATATGACGTTAAGTCGTGTCCCCGTGTCTAGGAGAGAGCCATACCCTGTGCATGTTAAATAACGCACTCTATGGCGGTAAGGGGTTGGGTTGTTTTACCTCTGAGCGGCACTTTTTTGCACACCATGGGCGAAATGGCCAGGTCACATGGACCCCGAAGGCTCAGAGAAGGTTGGGGGAGGGGACCCACTGGAACAGCTGTTGGGAGACAGATGGTAACCTCGTCAAGGCCATCCAGCATGTTCTTTAACGTGCACAGGGTATGTCTCTCCCGCACACGGGGCCACGGCTTAACGTCCCATCCGACGGACGGCGGTCTTTCCAAGTCCATCGGTGTCCCCTTCTGACCGTGGGCATGGCGGGGAATTTTTCGGAGATAAATCTCAAAGCTGGGCGGTAAGGGGAAGCTTTAATCTATCTTTTAACAGCTGTCCAGTGGGTCCCACTCCACAAACCTTCTCTAGGCTCCTGGAGTCCTTGTGGCCTAGCTACTTAGCCCGTTATGTGCCAAAAAGTTCTGCTCACAGGTAAAACAACAAAGCCTCATTAATGGGAGTTATGAAATGTACGGATGGGCTGCTCATCTGTCTCAACAAAAACTCTCTCTTGCGTTCGTATAGTGAACATTACTTAATCGAAGAATTTCTAACGTCAGCTAAAGACATGCATCTGAAATCCCTGAGCACTTGGCCTGTCACAATGACATCATTTCGTTATATTCGAGCCAGAGAGAATGTCGCATAAAAGACATGAATTATCCATCAGTTGCTTGGGATTCGAGAGATGTTTTGTCTCATACCGTGATCTGACATGACGTTGGTGGTGAAAGCTAGAAGGTTTTTGAAAACTCCCCACGTAAAGCTCATTTGTCAGAAAGAGGCTTTGCTTATGGAAGCCCTTAGATGCCATTTCTCTGCTGTTTGGCTCGCATCAAGTTCTAAATGCTTCGAAATTTAGTTTGATGTACCAATTATATTTTGACAGTTTTTTTTGTCTGCTGTGATATCAGAATTTTTGTTTCAAAGCTTGCAGTTATCATATTAAAGAAAATAAAGGACTGGGTTGTTTTAACTTCGGGAGGCACTATTTTGCACATAATGGGCTAAATGTCCAGGTCACAAAGACCCCTTATGCTCAGAGAAGGTTTGGGGAAGGGGATTCACTAGTCAGCTGTTAGGAGACAGATGGGAGCCTTCCGTCTAAGCCAGTGGTTCTCAAACTTTTATGCTTCACGTACCCCCTGGAAATGTGTATGTAACTGGCGTACCCCTTGTATAGATAGATAAAATTATAATTAGAGTATAACAAAAATAAAATACATATATATATATACACACATTAAATTTTGTATTCATAAATTATATATATCGATAAACACAAAAAATGACATTTTTGCACAGCAGTGTTGCCAACTTAGCGACCTTTGAGCTCTCACGGCGTACCCCAAAAATTTTATCCCGTACCCCACGTTGAGAACCCCTGGTCTAAACCATAGAGCATGTTCTTTAGCATGCACAGGTCCCATTTCACCGGGGAAAGCTGACGGCGTCCTCTTCCAAGCCCAGCTGTGTTCCCTACTAACCGAGGGAAGAGTAGGGTTTTAGGGTAGAGATAAATCTCAAACAAGGTGAGACTCGAACCTTGGAACTGCATATTACGAGCCTGGCTGCTATCGACTGGGCCAACCCCGTCTCACTTTCCAAAACAATACATTATAATACATAAGAATAAAAACTTGTAGTTGGGGCGGGGGTGGCTCAGTCGGTAGCGCGCCAGGCTCGTAATCTATAGTTCCCAGGTTCGAGTCCCAGCTGGGTCAGCGTTGAGATTTATCTCCGCAAAATTCCCCGCCCTGCCCACGGTCAGTAGGGGACATCGATGGGCTTGGAAAGGCCGCCGTCCGTCGGATGGGACGTTAAGCCGTGGCCCCGTGTACGGGAGAGCCATACCCTGTGCACGTTAAAGAACACGCTGGATGGCCTTGACGGGAGGCTACCATCTGTCTCCCAACAGCTGTTCCAGTGGGTCCCCTCCCCCAACCTTCTCTGAGCCTTCGGGGTCCTTGTGACCTGGCCATTTAGCCCATGGTGTGCAAAAAAGTGCCGCTCAGAGGTAAAACAACCCAACCCAACTTGTAGTTAATAGATTCAGCTTCTAACAATTCCACTTAACATTTTTAGAAATTTCAGAGTTTCGATTATTTTTTTTTAATGTTTTGACAATATAATCGATTGTCAAAGCACTGACGACTCATTATAGAAAATAAGTAAACCATCACTTTATCTGTACAGATATTTAAATACATATCGAAAGTGCAATGGTCCAAGAGTTATTAAGATAGCCAACATCGAATATTTTCAGGAAGTGCCCTCAAATCGCAAAACGAGGTTTACTAGAAGCAGCAGTAGAAACAACGCGCAGACCCAGATTCCACGACTTGGTTGTGAATAGCGTCACAAGCTGTGGGAGTTACAGAGGAAAGTGATTATGCCAATGTATTCAAAACAAATCATATACTCCTAGTGCAATTACCTAGATTTAATGCAGCAAACTGTAGAATTGGTTATGAAAGCTCCACGATCTGCATTTTGTTGTTATGAGACTTGTTTCTACTGTATATCGTTCGCAATTTTGGCTATTTCCTGTAATTGTTTACTTACAAATATTAATCCCATAATTTTGCTTTTTAATGTTTGAATTGTTTACTAAATCTGATTTTCTCTTCTATAAAGTAAAAGTTTATTTTTTTAAAGGAAATGCTCGCAAAGATAACAAAACATTTTAAGTGGCGAATTACAATTTCTTATTTTATTACAGTGAAATCTCAAAAACCCGAATGCTTGGGATCTGGATATCGCTGGAATTTCGAGTTTTCCAAATTTTTCCTGATGTGGGTTGGGTCAGTCGATTAGAGAGTAGGCCCAAAATATGGTATTCTAGTTTCGAGTACCAACTATTCCTGTGGGGCGGGGGTGGCTCAGTCGGTAGCG
Source organism: Ryuthela nishihirai (assembly GCA_038380435.1). Lineage (NCBI taxonomy): Eukaryota > Metazoa > Arthropoda > Arachnida > Araneae > Heptathelidae > Ryuthela > Ryuthela nishihirai. The sequence goes on from JAWZYU010000025.1 coordinate 25,537,570, forward strand.
CGCCAGGCTCGTAATCTGTAGTTCCCAGGTTCGAGTCCCAGCTGGGTCAGCGTTGAGATTTATCCCCGCAAAATTCCCCGCCCTGCCCACGGTCAGTAGGGGACACCGATGGGCTTGGAAAGGCCGCCGTCCATCGGATGGGACTTTAAGCAGTGGCCCCGTGTGCGGGAGAGACATACCCTGTGCACGTTAAAGAACACGCTGGATGGCCTTGACGGGAGGCTACCATCTGTCTTCCAACAGCTGTTCCAGTGGGTCCCCTCCCCAAACCTTCTCTGAGCCTTCGGGGTCCATGTGACCTGGCCATTTAGCCCATGGTTGCAAAAAGGTGCCACTCAGAGGTAAAACATCCCAACCAACCAACTGTTCCTCATTGAGATTTATCTTTGCTAACATTCGTTCTGCCATTTTACCTCTGAAAAGCACTTTTGTGTGCAAGAGAGCCATAATCCTGCGGCCAATAAAGAACATGTTGGATGATTTTTGCGGGTTGCGTTGTTCATTTCTGAGCGGTACTTTTTTTTTGCATACAATGGATTAAATGGCCAGGTCACAAGGACCACAAAGGCTCAGAGAAAGTTGGAGGAGAGGACTCACTGGACAGCTGTAGGTAGACAGATGGTAGCCTCCCATCAGGTCCATCCAGCTTGTTCTTTAACGTGCACAATGTATGGCTCTCCAGCACACGGAGCCACGGCTTAACGTCCCATCCGACGGACGGCGGCATTCCAAGGCTATCGGTGTCTCATATTGACAGTGGGCAAGGCGGGGAGTTTTGCGGAGATAAACCTCAACGTTGACGCAGCTGGGACTCAAACCTGGGAATTACAGATTACGAGCCTGGCGCGCTACCGACTGAGCCACCCCCGCCCCAAATATATATATATATAAACACAGAGTGTCCGAAAAATAGTGCTGGGGTTTAGAGGACCAATACGTTGGAGAATAAAATACCTATTACGAAAGTAATATTTTATTGAAAGCGTACCTCAAATAGTTTTGAACATAATGTGCACGTTTGTGGCCCTGCATATGTACAATCGATATTCCACTTCTTTCCATACACGTTGCATCATATCTCTTGTTACTTGCTCACTATACCAAATTTCACTTGGTTTGACTCCTTCTGACAATATAAGACGAATGCACTTCGCTGCTCAACTGCGGTGTAATCTGACAGAGGGGTCGCCACTTTAACGACCAAGTATTGCCAACTTTAGACAGAAATTGAGAACAATTACATGTTCAGACATGCAATACTGTGGGTATGTATCAAAGATAACATAACGGGTACATAAGTCCGTGAAAATTCACCCTATTTATTGATATATAATACATATCGTATAAAGTAAAAAAAAAATGCTTACTTGAAAGATTTGAAAGTTCTACAATAATACAACCTTATTTTTAGTACATTTCGAAAATGTTGCAAAAGAATGGAGGAAAAACGAATGACAACAGTTCGTAAAACAGTATAAGATGAAAGCAGACCTACTCTGCTTTACTTCAATCTGAAATTTTCAAAAATTTATGGTAGATTTGGGTTGTTTTAACTCTGAGTGGCAATTTTATGCACAGATTGAGCTAAATGGCCAGGTCACAGGGAATCCAACGGCTAAGAAAAGGTTGGATGAAGGGATGGCAGATGGAAGCTCCCGTCAAGGCCATCTAGCTCGTTCCTTAACGTGTATGGGGCGGAGGTGGCTCAGTCGGGAGTGCGCCAGACTCGTAATCTGTAGTTCCAAGATTCGAGTCCCAGTCCCCAGGTTCTAGTTCGAGCTGGGTCAGCGTTGAGACTTATTTCCGCAAAATTCCCCGTCCTGCCCACGATCAGTAGGGGACATCGATGGTCTTGGAAAGGCCGCCGTCTGTCGGATGGGACACTAAGCCGTCGCTCCGTGTGCGGGAGAGCCATACCCTGTGCACGTTAAAGAACACGCTGGATGGCCTTGCCGGGAGGCTACCATCTGTCTCCCAACAGCTGTTCCAGTGAGTCTCCTCCCCCAACCCTCTCTGAGCCTTCGGGGTCCTTGTGACTAGGCCATTTAGCCCATGGTGTGCAAAAAAAGTGCCGCTCTGAAGTAAAACAACCCAACTTAACGTGTATAAATTATGTAACGCAGAATGTAACGCAGAATGATTAGCAATTTCACCAACAGTTGAACAAAGCGCACACCAAGAAGGAAGACTTTGTGACGTCAATTCGTTACGAATAACCGAAAGCTGGCAAATATAACCATCTGCCGAAACGCCATAAACTTCACCACTCTTGTGAACAAAATTATCCACAGGAAAAAGTGATTAACCGTCTCCTCCCCCCTCCAAATAGGAAGTGGTGCTAATTTTGTTCTTTTGCTGACTAGAGGCGAAAGTTAATTTCGATTTCTGAATCGTCATGCCTTCCAGTGAGAAAACGTCACGCATCACCGATGACAGCTTGCAGTATATTTCCTGCAGAACGTTACATTTAATGCACTCGGAAGTCTCCCGAAGACATTCTGACGTAAAGAGTTCAACACTCCAGGCACGTTGTGGCCAAATGCAACAGACCGAAGCCGTTCTCTACTTAACCTACTTAAAGTGGCGACTGATGTCGGGCACCGGGAATGTTACCAGATTAACACAGCATAAGAGTTTAATTTGGATGGATATTTCACGTTTTTTAGTCATCCAATTGTTGTTTTGTTTCAGACTTTTCTTACTTCGTCGTATTTAAGGATGCACAACTAGTTGCACTGGGAGCACTGGCAAAAAGGGGAAGCCAGGGATTATGATTACAGTCTGTAGAGCGCTTCGTACTTTGGATTGTTTTACCTCTGAGCGGCACCTTTTTGCACACCATGGGCTAAATGGCCAGGCCACAAGGACCCCGAAGGCTCAGAGAAGGTTGGGGGAGGGGACCCACTGGAACAGCTGTTTGGGGGAGGGGACCCACTGGAACAGCTGTTGGGAGACAGATGGTAGCCTCTCGTCAAGGCCATCCAGCGTGTTCTTTAACGTGCACAGGGTATGGCTCTCCAGCACATAGAGACACGGCTTAACGTCCCATCCGACGGATGGCGGCCTTTCCAAGCCCATCGGTGTCCCCTACTGACCGTGGTCGGGGCGGGGAATTTTGCGGAGATAAATCTCAACGCTGACCCAGCTGGGACTCGAACCTGGGAACTACAGATTACAAGCCTGGCGCGCTACCGACTGAGACACCCCCGCCCCGCTTCGTACTCGTGTAGTGAGTTTTTAAGATTTGAGTCCCAATTATGTTAAAATCGGATTAAGAATTTTCCAGTTCACCCCATCCTGCTTAATGTTAGATGTAATTAATTAGGTTGTTAATCACCCTGACCCCGATCAGTAAGAGGATACCGATGGGCTTCAAAAAGTCGCCGTCCCACCGAAGGGAAATTAAATCTTGGCCTCATGTACAGGAGAGCCATACTTTGTGTACTTTATAGAACCTAGGTTGGGTTGTTTTACCTCTGAGCGGCACTTCTTTGCACACCAGGGCTAAATGGCCAGGTCACAAGGATCCCGAAGGCTCAGAGAAGGTTGGGGGAGAGGACCCATTGAAACAGCTGTTAGGAGACAGGTTGTGATATTATAATATTATTTATCAAGCAAAGATCTAGAATAAAAAAGAAGAGGGAGGGAATTTGGGTTGGGTTGTTTTGCCTCTGAGACGCACTTTTTTGCACACCATGGGCTAAACGGCCAGGTTACATGGACCCCGAAGACTCAGAGAATGTTGGGAGACAGATGAGAGCCTCTCGTCAAGGCCATCCAGTGTGTTCTTTAACGTGCACAGGGTATGGCTCTCCCGAACACAGGGCCAAGGCTTAATGACCCATCCGACGGACGATGGCATTTCCAAGCCTATCTGTGTCCCCTACTGACCGTGGGCAGGGAGTTTTGCGGAGATTAATCTCAACGCTGACCCAGCTGGGACTGGAACCTGGGAACTACAGAGTACGCGTCTGACGTGCTACCGACTGAGCCACCCCCGCCCCATTATAGAACCTGCTGGATGGCCTTAACGAAAACTTCCACGTGTCTCCTAACAGCTGCCCAATGAGTCTCCACCTCTAACGTTCTCTGAGCCTTCGAATCCTTCTGAACTGGCCATTTAGCCCTGTGTGTGTAAAAAAAAGTCCAACACAGAGGTAAAACAACTCACAACCCCATTGATATGACACAGAACTGTATCCAATAAATTGGCTGCTGAATGTGTAAAAAATATTATTTTACTGCCACCCCCCATCGTTGTGCAAACGTTTATTACTGTCCCAATGCAGTGCCACATTGCAGTGAGAATTATGTTATAACCCTCGTAACCCAGAGTGTTTGAATAACGTATATAGTGAATCTCGACTTAATGGAGTAGGGGCGGGGGTGGCTCAGTAGGTAGCGCTCCAGGCTTGTAATCTGTAGTTCCCAGGTTCGAGTCCCAGCTGGGTCAGCGTTGAGATTTATCTCCACAAAATTCCCCCGCCCTGCCCACGGTCAGTAGGGGACACCGATGGGCTTGGAAAGACCGCCGTCCGTCGAATGGGACGTTAAGCCGTGGCCCCGTGTGTGGGAGAGCCATACCCTGTGCACGTTAAAGAACACGCTGGATGGCCTTGACGGGAGGCTACCATCTGTCTCCCAACAGCTTTTCCAGTGGGTCCCCTCCCCCAACCTTCTCTGAGACTTCGGGGTCCTTGTGACCTGGCCATTTAGCCCATGGTGTGCAAAAAAGTGCCGCTCAGAGGTAAAACAACCCAACAACTTAATGGAATAATAGGGGGAAGGGGTGTCCGTTAAATCCGGATGTTTGTATGACGATGCACAGAGTACATAACCATATCTTATAATAACCAATGCAGTACATTACGAACACATTTAAACAGATTAATACATGTATCTAAGATCTGTAACAGGGCGGATTAAACAAGACTAGGGCACTTAAAGATTTTTGGGGCCCCTTATGTTATTAGAAATGAAACATAAGTAACGAGCACTTAAATAAAAGCACTGGTCTTATACCGCTCTTCTTTGGGTGTAATATTGTTATTAGCAATTTAAATTTTTGCACGTTCAAAAATATGTTTGTTTTACTTAAAACTAGGAGAATTTCCCGGCGTCGCACGGGCCTCGATATGACTCAGAGTAGTATTCGAAACGGCTGCGCGGAAGCTCGCTTATATCCGGGTGACGTCCCCTGTGGAGGAAGTTTTCGGTTCTTCGTAATTCCGCACGTACTGGACCGATCAGTCCCGAATTGGGTGTGATGGTCCCACTTCGTTCTGCCAACGTAGAGTTTGGAGTTCGCGTTCACAGCTGCAGTGGGTCGGTTTAAACTCACCTCAAGTATCCAAAATCTGTGGGGGCGCTGCCGTTGACTACCTTATGAAAGAGAGTCGAAAGTTATGAATGGAGTAGTACAGTCGCTCAAAAAAGCATCCGAACACTACGGTTGATTACAGAATTCAGGAAAAATATCTGGAGCCTGTACGGCAACTGTACACGCTCCAGTTACCGTTCACAGCAAACTGGAGCGTGTGCAGTTACTGCACACGCTCCAGTTTGCTGTGAACGGTAACTGCACACGATCAATATTTCCGTGAGTGAGCCTACACGATCTAGTATCAAAATAGTATGACCACCTACAGTCGCTCAAAAAATATCCGAACACTATGGTTGATTACAGAATTCAGAAAAAAGATCTGGCAACGTTCTTTAGAAATGAGTGATCTGGCAACCTTCGTGTCACGTGACACGAAGGTTGGCAGATCACTCATTTCCATAACCAAAAGTTACATTTCTTTAAAGAAAAAAAAATTAATTTTCGGTACACCTTTCAATACACCATTGAAATATGGATATTAAAATTAAATTAACTTTTCGATCAATTTTTCCAGGTAGCATCAATTGTCTGTTTTCGCAACCCCCCCCCCCCAGCCAGCGCCCATGTTTACTACTGTTAGAATTGTTCGGGTGCGCCCTCATATGGGGGCGGGGGTGGCTCAGTCGGTAGCGCGCCAGTTGGGTTGGGTTGTTTTACCTCTGAGCGGCACTTTTTTGCACACCATGGGCTAAATGACCAGGTCACATGGACCCCGAAGGCTCAGAGAAGGTTGGGGGAGGGGACCGTATCGCGCCAGGCTCGTAATCTGTAGTTCCCAGGTTCGAGTCCCAGCTGGGTCAGCGTTGAGATTTATCTCCGCAAAATTCCCCGCCCTGCCCACGGTCAGTAGGGGACACCGATGGGCTTGGAAAGGCCGCCGTCCGTCGGATGGGACGTTAAGCCGTGGCCCCGTGTGCGGGAGAGCCATACCCTGTGCACGTTAAAGAACACGCTGGATGGCCTTGACGGGAGGCTACCATCTGTCTCCCAACAGCTCTTCCAGTGGGTCCCCTCCCCCAACCTTCTCTGAGCCTTCGGGGTCCTTGTGACCTGGCCATTTAGCCCATGGTGTGCAAAAAAGTGCCGCTCAGAGGTAAAACAACCCAACGCCCTCATATGAATCAGGATTAACTAAATTCAGATATTTAAGTACTTACTGCCCTCAAGAGTTCCTTGATCTGCTCTTTCCTTGAACCGTCCGCCCTGGTGGGCAGATAACGTGCTTGCACCAACCAACAAGTCGTCATCAGCACTACCAACATAACTAGCGCCACCTGGCTCCTTACTGCTGGAAGAGAAGAAACACAAAGGTTAATTAGAGGTCGATTATGACTACATATCATGAACAACATGCAGCGATCCTTGAATAAATATCATAATTATACTACTAATGATTCTCAACTCCCACATGTGAACTATCGAAAAATATACTAGCAACAAATGATTAAATGACATATAACATCATTAACAAAGCTTGTTCATTCCAAACCAGTAACTGTGCACGTTAAAGAACACGCTGGATGGCCTTGACGGGAGACTACCATCTGTCTCCCAACAGCTGTTCCAGTGGGTCCCATCCCCCAACCTTCTCTGAGCCTTCGGGGTCCTTGTGACCTGGCCATTTAGCCCATGGTGTGCAAAAAAGTGCCGCTCAGAGATGAAACAACCCAACCCAAAACCAGTACATATATTTGAAAACTGTTTCCTGCACACCGTTTTCCCATCAGTTTTACGTAGCGCTCAAGATGACTGGTTAAGTGTGATAAAGGCATTCCATTAAAACAGGGCTTTTTAAATCAGTGGGATAACGTAATGAAAAACTGCAAATCAACCCTGTCTCGGTCAGAAAGGTGAGCACCGATGGAAATCTGCCGCCGTCCGTCGGAATGGATGTTAAGCCGTGACATCGTGTGCTGGAGAGCCAAACGCTGTTTTCAACAACTACGTTAAAGAACACGCTGGATGGCCTTGACGGCAGACCATCATCTGTCTCCTAACAGCTGCCAGGGGATCTTCTTCCACAACATTCTCTTAGTTCTTGTGACCTGGTAATATACCCGATGGTGAACAAAAAAAGTGCCGTTCACAGGTAAAGCAGTCCAACCCAACTTCCAAAATTAAGGCTATCCAAAGAGAACTGGGTTGGGTTGTTTTGCTTCTGAATTGCACTTTCTTGCACACAATGGGCTAAACGGCAGGTCACAAGGACCTGAAGGCTCAGAGAAGGTTAGGGGAGGGGGCGCAATAGAACAGTTGTTGGGATATGCATGGTAGTCTTCCGAAGGCCATGATATGTAGTCAGAGTGTTCTTTAACTTGCACTCTCCTTAACGTGCAACTCTCCCGCACACTGTTCAATCGGATGGACTGCGGCCTTTCCAAGGCGATAGATGTCCCATACTAACCGTGGACTGGGTGGGGTTGGGTTGTTTTACCTCTGAGCGGCACTTTTTTTGCACACCATGGGCTAAATGGCCAGGTCACATGGACCCCGAAGGCTCAGAGAAGGTTGGGGGAGGGGACCCACTGGAACAGCTGTTGGGAGACAGATGGTAGACTCCCGTCAAGGCCATCCAGCGTGTTCTTTAACGTGCACAGTGTATGGCTCTCCCGCACACGGGGCCACGGCTTAACGTCCCATCCGACGGACGGCGGCCTTTCCAAGCCCATCGGTGTCCCCTACTGACCGTGGGCAGGGTGGGGAGTTTTGCGGAGATAAAGCTCTACGCTGACTCAGCTGGGACTCGAACCTGGGAACTGCAGATCACGACTGGTTGGGTTGTTTTACCTCTGAGCGACACATTTTGCACACCAGGAGCTAAACGGCCAGGTCACAAGGACCTCGAAGGCTCAGAGGGGGTTGCGGGAGGGTACCCACTGGAACAGCTGTTGAGAGACAGATGGTAGCCTCCCATCAATGCAATCCAGCGTGTTCTTTAACGTGCGCAGGGTTCCAGCACAAGGGCCCATGGCTTAACGTCCCGTCCGACGGGCGGCGGCCTTTCCAAACCCATCGGTGTCCACTACTGACCGTGGGCAGGAAGGGGGATTTTGCGGAGATAAATATCAACCCTGACGCAGCTGGGACTCGAACCTGTTAACTGCAGATTACGAGCCTTGCGGCTATCGATTGAGCCCCCCCCCCGCCCCCCAAAAAATTGCCAACTGCATACAAGCCTGGCACAGCTGGATTTAGTTTATATATACAGGGTGTCTCAAAAATATAGGTGCAAACTTTTAGGGGAAGTAAATAACATCTAAAGAAATGAGAATTGCATAGGAACCCATAACCGGAAACGTCATGGGAAAGTAGTAGCAGAGGTACAAGATCTCAAAGGACACAAGACAGTAATTAATGGGAAAACATTTATTGGACATAATTATTACAAATGGCGTACTAAATGATACATTTCATAATGTTACAGCAGATATGACCCATAATCGCACAAATTTTGATGCTCACGTGCAAACAAACGGTGGCCCGGTACATGTCTGTGTGGGAAGCGTTCTTCATACATTCCTTGAGCGGCTCGTCCGTTACCCTCAGCTATTCCATACACTAAGTGCATGTCTGCCAGCTCCCTGTTCGAATACCTTTGCATGCTTTTCGTCAGCCGAATACCGCTCGAATGAGGAAATCCGAAATTTCCCCTCTAGCGCACTGATGAACAGCGCCGCCTATTGACTTACGGTGACATTTCCGGTTATGGGTTCCTATGCAATTCTCATTCCTTTAGATGTTATCTGCCTCTCCTAAATGTTTGTACCTATATTTTTGAGACACCCTGTATATTGAAGAGTAATATTAAATCTCCACGTTAAAAAAATATTCGTCGCAAGTAACAAATGCTTAAAATTGTAATTTTAGCACTGTAAAGTTACCTGTCTGACGCTACAATAAAGCAATTACTGCTACTGAAGGGGTGGGGGGTGGGGGGGTGGCTCAGTCGGTAGCGCGCCAGGCTCGTAGTCTATAGTTCTCAGGTTCGAGTCCCAGCTGGGTGAGCGTTCAGATTTATCTCCGCAAAAATTCCCCGCCCTGCCCACGGTCAGTAGGGGACACCGATGGGTTTGGAAAGGCCGCCGTCCGTCGGATGGGACTTTAAGCCGTGGCAACGTGTGCGGGAGAGCCATACCTGTGCAGGTTAAAGAATACGCTGGATGGCATTGACAGGAGACTACCATCAGTCTCCCAACAGCTGCTCCAGTGAGTCTCCTCCCCCAACCTTCTCTGAGCATTCGGGGTCCTTGTGACCTGGCCATTTAGCCCATGGTATGCAAAAAAGTGCCGCTCAGAGGTAAAATACAACCCAACTGCTACTGAACCATAGAGAAATAAGACAAAATCACTCCATTCTGTTCCCAACAAGACTCCCACTGTTTTTTTTACGTGAATTCAGTTGTAAGAGGTCTGGTATCCTGCGAACTGGTCTAATTATTCAAAGTTATTATTTCAAAACCTAATTATTCAACCCTAATTCCTTTACCGTTAACGACCTCGATGACTTGACCACTTGTTGAAATCAACTAACAAATTTTGCAATGATTCAAACGAGGTCTTAACCTTTCAACTCTTTACCCCAAACAGATAATCGCATTGCTCTCTTAAGCTCAGTCAAATCTCGCATATAATTCACCACAAAGCATACAATTAACAGATAACTCGCCAACAGAACCACCCGCAGCACAAATTTGTCGCCCCACAAATTACATCTAATGAACTTATAAAGCATGTCTCTTACCCAACAAATTACTGTTTGGTTTCAGGAACTTCCTCCCAAATCCTGCAGATGTGATTTTCACCATTTCTACAACGCAAGGGGCGGGAGGGGGAGGTGAGTAGGTGTTGGGGGGGGGCAACAGTGGGAAGTTTGCTTCCATTTTCTCCCTCGGAATGTAAGACGGTTTACGCAACCAGCATGCACAAACTTCCTCAGGCGTTTATGCAAGGCCAACGGCGTAACAGCCAACTAATTGTCTGTTATTCAAACTGACAGTTCACCGCTAATTACGGGAACAGGAAGAGCGGTCAGATTGGGAAACTTAACTTGGATAAGAGATTTGCCTCTAATGCTGGTAAGGATATTATTATTATTGAGTAAGTATAACGCCATTTGGCTGTGGCCAGCGGAATAAGTGGGAGACTAATGGGCAACTAATTCGCTTAGTCGAGAGAGATGAGGTCTGTTAAAGAGTCTTTCGTTCGCTTTCTGGAGAGGGATGAAATTGTCTTAACACAGCGGGATGATGACTTTAATTGTAAGTAGCACAATGCTCTGAGGTAGGGGATGAAGAATTATTAACGGGGATTTACACTTTGCACGAGATTGTTATACTTTTGTCGGTGGTGTTGGTTCATGCGTGCCACAAGTGATTTTAAAGTTTCTGACTCTACTAGACCTTTTGAATTAGGTTGGGTTGTTTCACTTACGAGTGGCACTTTTTTGCAGACAATGACTTAAATGGTCAGGTTAAAAGGGCCCTGAGAACTCAGAGAAGTTTGTGGAACAGGGAAATTGTTAGAAGACAGATGGAAGCTTTCCGTCAAGGTCATCCGGTGTGTTTTTTAACGTGCACAGGGTATGGCTCTTTCGCAGTCGGGGTCACGGGTTAACGTCTCACTCGACGGACGGTGACCTTTCCAAGCCCATCGGTGTTCCCTACTGACCGATGGCAGGGCGGGGAATTTTGCTGAGATAATTCTCAACGCTGGCCCAGGTGGGGCTTGAACCTGGGAGGTGGCAAACGACGCAGTCAGAAAAAAGATCAAAGGGGGGGGGGGGAGCAAGAAACTGGATTTCCTTTGAAGTGTAATATTTTCATCGTTTTAAAAGTTTTTAAAACATTTATTGAAAAATGGGTGAAATATGCACAAGTTTAATAAATTTTAGCCTCCATTACCCTTACTAGAAGTCTCGAAATCGGGGGAGCATGTCCCCTTGCCCCCATTTATTTTGGCATTCAATAGGGGTGTTAAGACGTGGAATGAGTTCACATCCTGTAGACATTAAAGAGCTGTTTTGGGTTGTTTTACCTCTGAGCGAGACTTTTGTTGTGCACACCATGATCTAAATGGCCAATCACAAGGACGTCAAGGGCTCAGAGGCGGTTGATGGATAGGGGACCCACTGGACAGCTATTAGGAGACAGATGGCAGCCTGCCGTCAAGGTCATCCAGCGTGTTCTTTAACATGCACAGGGTATGGCTGTATCACACATGGAGCCACAGCTTAACGTCCCATCCGACGAATGCCGGCTTTTCCAAGCCCATCGGTATCCCCCACTGACTGAAAGCAGGGAGTTTTGCGGAGATAAATCTCAACCTTTCGTTCGCAGGTGGAACCTCGAACCTAGGAACTGCAGATTACGAGCCTGATGCGTAATCTGCAGTTGACTGAGTCACCCCCGCCCCCAGACATTAAAGAACATCCTTGAATGGCAGTGATGGGAAAGTTCCATCTGTCGCCTACCAGGTCCGGTGCATCTCCTTCTCCTACCAAACTTTGAATCTTTGCGTACTTTGTTACTCGGCTGTTCAGTTGTTGTTGGGTTGTTTTACCTTTAAGCGGCACCTTTTTGCACATCATAGATAAATCTCAACCACCATAGGTTAAATGACCAGGTCACATGGCCCCCGAAGGCTCAGAGAAGGTTGGAGGAGGCAACCCACTGGAACAGCTGTTGGGAGACAGATGGTAGCCTCCCGGCAAAGCCATCCAGCGTGTTCTTTCGTGCACAGGGTATGGCTCTTCCGCACACGGGGCCACGGCTTAACGTCCCATCCGACGAAGAAGCACATCGGTGTCCCCTACTGACCGTGGGCAGCGCGGGGAATCTTTCGGAGATAAATCTCAACGTTGACCAAGCTGGGACTCGAACCTAGGAACTGCAGATTACGAGCCTGGCGCGCTAACGACTGAACCTCCCCCCCGCCTTTTCAATCACTTGTAGGCATAAAAGAACCTCTCAAAAGTAAAGCAACTGGTCCCAAGCTGCACATTCAATGCCACCTATTGCGAATTGGAAGAAGCATTTGTTAGAAATGTGAATTGTCGATAGCCATTGCGAGAGTGATAGCGAATTTCAGTGTTGTTTTATTTCTAATAATTGTGTTCTTAGAATAAACAAAAGTGCTCTGAGAGCCACTTTTGTGCATAGGGTATGGCTCTCCTGCATAGGGGGCTTGACAATGTCCCATTCGACGAACGGCGGCCTTTCCCCGACAACAGGTGTCCCCTTTCTAATTGGGGACAGAATGGGTGTTAGTAGAGAAAAATCTCAATGGAAACACAGTGGGGACTCGTACTTGGGAACATCAGGTTCGAAAAAAAAAAGTGAGGACTCGTACTTGGGAACATTAGTTTCGGACACGGCGGGGACGCATACTTGGGAGCATTAGGTTCGAACAAGAGGGATACTCGTACTTGGGACATCAGGTTCGAACGCAATAGGAACTTGTACTTGGGAAATCGGGTTCGAACACGATGGAGACTAGTACTTAGGAATATCAGGTTCGAACATGATGAGGACTCTTACTTGGAAATACCAGGCCGAAACCAAGAGAGCTACAGAATGAGTCAACACTTATACTTTAGCAAAATTAAAAACAATACGAATTAGTATTTTATGTGCTTCTAATCTGCTGAAGAATATTTTCAGTATTTTGGAATCACTTCAAAACTTCTCTAAAATAATGATCTCTGAAAGGCACTTTTTTTGCACACATGGGCTAAACAGCCAGATCACAAGGACCCCAAGAGCTCAGAGAAGGAGAGGGGAAGGCAACCCACTGGACAGCTGTTAGGAGATAAATGGAAGTCTCTGATCATTGCCATCCAACGTGTTCTGTAATGTTGCATAAGGCATGACTCTCCTGTCCAATGTCAATCCGTGATCCCGTATGCAAAATACCTTTCTCAACCCCGTGTGCGGGAGAGCCATACCCTGTGCACGTAAAAGTACACGCTATCCCGTAAAAATGGGGTGGGTGTGATAGCCTTGACGGAAGGCTACCATATAACAGCTGTTCCAGAGGGTCCCCTCCCTCAACCTACTCTGAGCCTTCGAGTTCTTGTGACCTGGCCATTTAGCCCATGGTGTGTAAAAAAATGCCGCTCAGAGGTAAAACAACCGAACCTTTCTCACCGAGGTCACGGAAATAAATAGAAAGAAGTGAAATTAAAACTCTCGTCTCAGAACTATTAAAACGTCAACTGCGCAGTCTCATAATTCGAGATTTTTTATCGAAATAGGTTTAAGAGAATTCTGTCTTACAGAATGAACTTTTAATGAAACTCTCACACACCTCTCCAGGGTTAATATTCTCGTCTCTCCCATAACGAAATGCCATCATGGTTAGAGATCCCTCGATATTCACCGAAGAAGTCGCTGAAGTTACAGAAACCTCGTAGTTTCCCGTTAGTTGAACGCAATGTTCAAAACCGTACTTAAAATGAGATATGGAATGGGTTTCACGCCTTTCCAAACCTCGAAAACTTCTCAAGCAAACTCATTAGAGAATTTGACTGCCGATGTGACGCAGCACATTGCTAAACTGAGCTGCGAATCTTCCAACATTAGACTCTTCACAGAAACTAACTTAACGAGCCGACTCTGCCTCTTACATCTGACTGTAGCAAGGCAGCGATGATTATAGCCTGATCCCCCCTTCCCCGCCTCCCTTTCTCCTCCAGAGGAGACTACTGCCAAGAATCCTTTAGGCGTCACAGAGTCTGATGCTTTCTCTGTTCCTCAATTGTCCTTCTCTTCTTATTTCCGCACCAGTTTGAAGGTCAAAGGAAGAAACGAACGGACTGGAACTTTGTACTTCCGACAACAGCTTTCTCCGAATCGGATTTGGCGGTCGCATTGGATCACTGCTCTCCGGATCTGTTGCTTGCAAGGAAGAAAGGATCTTGGCTCGAAGTGGCTTTGTTCAGATCCAGCGAAAGAGAGAACTATTACTTCATTTGCTGCATATAAGGTTACAAGGCGTTCTCCTTTGAACAGCCATTATTTATGTACTCCCTCTTTTTTTAGAACTTTCCTCTTTTTTTTAAAGCTATCTCGTGACCGAGTGGTTAGCGCTCTTGGCTACTGGACCTGGGTTCGAGCCCGGGGTAAGGCATGGATGTTTGTATCGTTTTTCTGCTAAGATTCCGCCATCTTCACAGACCTTCTACTATGTCGAAGTAAACGGACAGGCTCCTGTCAGATCTCTGTGATAAGCAGGTGCTTGAGGGTTGGGTTGGGTTGTTTTACCTCTGAGCGGCAATTTTTTGCACACCATGGGCTAAATGGCCAGGTCACATGGACCCCGAAGGCTCAGAGAAGGTTGGGGGAGGGGACATACTGGAACAGCTGTTGGGAGACAGATGGTAGCCTCCCGTCAAGGCCATCCAGCGTGTTCTTTAACGAGCACAGGGTATGTCTCTCCCGCACACGGGGCCACGGCTTAACATCTCATCCGACGGACGGCGGCCTTTCCAAGCCCATCGGTGTCCCCTACTGACCGTGGGCAGGGCGGGGAATTTTGCGGAGATAAATCTCAACGCTGACCCAGCTGGGACTCGAACCTGGGAACTACAGATTACGAGCCTGGCGCGCTACCGACTGAGCCACCCCCGCCCCACTGCTTGAGGGAATATGTTTTTTAAGTTTAAAGCCAACTATCATGAGGTCGCAGGAATTTCTTCGGGGTGGGGGGAATTGCATCAGTGAGGGAAAATGTTTTTCATAATAATATTATAATAATAAATAAATACCCCCTCAAGCAGCTGCTTGCCACAGAGGTCTGACAGGAGCCTGTCAGTTTATATGCCAAAGTAGAAGATCTGAGAGGATGGCAGGACCTCAGCAGAAAAACAACACATACAACCATGCCTTATCCGGGGCTCGAACCCAGGTCCCTTAGGTCAGTAGCCAAGCGCGCTAACCACTCGGCCACGGGACGGATAATAATAAATAAAAACAAATGATATATTTGAGGGAACAAAATAAAACGTAAAAGAATCCAAGATTTAAGGTCGAGCTATCTTTAAGTGAAACTTTTTTTGCACACAATGGGCTAAATGTCCAGGTCACAAGAACCCCGAGTGCTCAGAGAAGGTTGGGGGGAAGGGGACCTATTGGACCGTTGTTAAAAGACAAACGGTGGCCTCTCTCAAGCCCATCCACTTGTTCCTTAACGTACACAGGGTAAGTCTTTCACACACACGGGTCCAAGGCTTAACGTCCCATCCAACGGACGGCAGCCTTTCCAAGCACATGGAGAATGGTGTACCCATTCTGATCGAGGGCAAGGTGGGGATTTTGCGGAGATAGATCTAAACGGCGGCCCAGGCGGGACTCGAACCTGGGAACTGCAGATTACGAGCGCGGTGCACTACCGACTGAGCCAACCCTCTGCTCCGTAAATATCTGTCCCCCAAAAATTGTTAAATCCGCTCCCAGGAAGCAAACGATGACCTGGAAAATTCATATTAATGTTCTGGCAAATATATTATTGAATTTGCTGCGTAAAAAGCAGGAAAACAATTCTGATTTGAATATGAAAATCCCCGTAAGCTTACTTTAGTTTGAAAGATGTTTTCTACTCATTTATTATTTTTAGAGTAAAAATTATTATTTTTTGAGTTTTTATATTAGAGTAAATGCTTTTTTTCTTTCAGATTTATCCAGTTAACATTTTTATTGGATATCCCCAACGAATTTTAATGCCACATGTGGTAAAACCTTTCATAAAAATGTTATGTACTCTTCATACTAACCACTGTTTTCCAACCGCAGGTACACCAAGATCCTTCCTAACGGGACGAGAACCTATTTTAAAAATTCAAACAGGAAAAAACACATTTTGTTCAAGAGAGAAAATAACCATAAAAAAAAGAAAAAAAAATTGCAGTAGGTTTGCAAATTAAGGTTGCTGGAAACAAATTTAAAGAAATCAAAATTTAGACTAGAAACTTTCTTCCAGGTCCAGAAAGTTGGGTTGGGTTTGGTTGTTTTACCTCTGAGCGGCACTTTTTTTGCACACCATGGGCTAAATGGCCAGGTCACATGGACCCCGAAGGCTCAGAGAAGGTTGGGGTAGGGGACCCACTGGAACAGCTGTTGGGCGACAGATGGTAGCCTCCCGTCAAGGCCATCCAGCGTGTTCTTTAACGTGCACAGGGTATGGCTCTCCCGCACACGGGGCCACGGCTTAACGTCCCATCCGACGGACGGCGGCCTTTACAAGCCCATCGGTGTCCCCTACTGACCGTGGGCAGGGCGGGGAATTTTGCGGAGATAAATCTCAACGCTGACCCAACTGGGACTCGAACCTGGGAACTACAGATTACGAGTCCAGAAAGTAATATACAAAATTGAACCATTACAATAAAGCTTCCATTGAAATTTCGCCTCGCTACAATTAAGTGTTCAATGATATTGTTTTAATTTATATTTATGGATTTTCGTGCAATGCAATTCTTCTTCCCTCCTGCTGATAAGCAGAGCCTTCACGGTCATTTGTTTAAACTTTTTTGTATAAAATAAAAAAAAAATATTATTATTATTAAAAAAAAGGCATGTTTTCATTTTAAATTTAACTAAGGCTTTATGCTAACAAAAAATAAAAATATTAGTTGTGAAAATATTTTTATACTATGGTAAATATTATATTTAATACTGGGTCAGGAATTATATACTGAGATTTTACAGGGCAGCGAGGTCAGTATGTTGAGGGTTGGATGGTTTTACTTCTGAGCGGCATTTTGCACACAGTGGGCTAAATGGCCGGGTCACAAGGACCCAGAAGGCTCAGATAAGGTTGGGGGAGGGGACCCACTGGAACAGCTTTTTGGGAGACAGATGGTAGCCTCCCGTCAAGGCCATCCAGTGTGTTCTTTAACGTGCACAGGGTATGGCTCTCCCGCACACGGGGTCATGACTTAACGTCCCATCCGACGGACGGCGGCATTTCCAAGCCCATCGGGGTCCCCTACTGACCGTGGGCAGGGCGGAGAGTTTTGCGGAGATAAATCTCAACGCTGACCCAGCTGGGGCTCGAACCTAGGAACTACAGATTACGAGCCAGGCGCGCTACCGTCTGACCCACCCCCGCCCCAGTATGTTGAGGAACACTAATATAAACTTTATTAAGTCTTTAAACGGAAAAGATATTGAAAATAACCGTTCGGCCATTGTGTAACTAATGCCTCAAAAGAATAAATTAACAAACAAGATTTTTGTCTCTCTTTTTCATCTCTCACACATGAATAATTTTTCATTTTTATGTTAAAATGTACGAATTTAATGTTTTTATGCTTTTCATTTGCTGATTTCTTTGACTCAACAATGACATAAAAATTGTTTAATAGGGCCCTTGAAAATATCATCACTTTAGGGAATTTAATGAGTATATTGAATAATAAAAATGACTGCTGATATTTTGATTTTTATAACTCTGTCTTAAATAATAATGAAATTAAATAACTGGGCCTGGAGAAAGTCACCTAGATGGCGCTAAACCCGGAGAAAGCCATCTAAATGGCACTGAACTAGGAGAAAACGGCCTAGATGGTAGAATACCTGGAGAAAATCATATAGATGGCAGTGTACCTAGAGAAAGCCATCCAGATAGCAATGAACTTAGAGGAAATTATGTAGCAGATGGCACTGGACTTGAAGAAAGCGATCTAGATAGCAATGAACCTGGAGGAAATGATCCAGATGGCACTGGGTCTGTATTACAGCCATCTACAGTACTGTGCAAATTAGTTGGGACAATTGGAAAATGCCGTAACAAAGACACAACTAAAATATTTATTTGTTTAATAGTGTACATAATTAATAGTGAATGCGACCCCCCTTAGCTTTAATTACTTCTTTCATCCTCTCAACCATTGATGCCACTAGCTTTCCACACATCTCCTTCACTTCAGGGTCGTGGTACCACACTTTCATGACACTTTCTATCATTTTGGTTTTCGTCGTGCAATCCATCTTAGATATGCGCGCTTTAATAATGGCCCACAAATTTTCAATGGGGTTTAGATCGGGTGAATTTCCTGGCCACTCCAATACCTTCAAATGTTGCTGGGTAAAGAAGCTCTTAGCAAGCCTAGAATTGTGGCATGGAGCCAGATCCTGTTGAAATACCTCATTGCCGTTAGGAAACAGCTTCTGCAGTGTTGGGACCATTTTCGCCTCCAGAACGCCTATGTACTTTTTGCTGTCCATCATTCCTTCAATGGGGTGAAGCGTCTGTGGCCTGGAAGCTGTGAAACCGCCCCAAAACATGACCCTTGGTGGTTATGAACAAGTTAAGACTTGCAGCAGTTTAGACTCTGCAGCGAAAGGGACTTAACGTTCCTTCGCTTGTCCCAACTAATTCGCACAGTACTGTAGATAGAACTGGGCTTGTGAGCGGGCTATCTAGATAACACTGGACCTAGAGAGAACTACGTAGAGAGCATTGGCCCTGGATAATATTAGTTATAGAGATATAAGGCTGGACCGAGGCAACTCGTGCCTAAAAGGAGGGACTTTAGAAATCTTTGCAGTTAAGTGATTAATTTATACATAAAATGCGACTATTATCTACTTATCTGAAAAAAAAAGTATTTTTACTCATTTAACAATATTTTATTTTAATAATATTAATATTATAATTGAAATAGTACGGATGACGGAAGTTCTTTCTTTTAAACGACATCATTAACGAAAGATGACCAAGAAGCCTATGGATGACAGAAGTTCTCTCTTTTAAAACATCATTAACGAAAAATGTCCAAGAAGCCTACGGATGACAGAAGTTCTCTCTTTTAAAACATCATTAACGAAAAATGTCCAAGAAGCCTACGGATGACAGAAGTTCTCTCTTTTAAAACATCATTAACGAAAAATGTCCAAGAAGCCTATGGATGACAGAAGTTCTCTCTTTTAAAACATCATTAACGAAAAATGTCCAAGAAGCCTACGGATGACAGAAGTTCTCTCTTTTAAAACATCATTAACGAAAAATGTCCAAGAAGCCTATGGATGACAGAAGTTCTCTCTTTTAAAACATCATTAACGAAAAATGTCCAAGAAGCCTACGGATGACAGAAGTTCTCTCTTTTAAAACATCATTAACGAAAAATGTCCAAGAAGCCTACGGATGACAGAAGTTCTCTCTTTTAAAACATCATTAACGAAAAATGTCCAAGAAGCCTATGGATGACAGAAGTTCTCTCTTTTAAAACATCATTAACGAAAAATGTCCAAGAAGCCTACGGATGACAGAAGTTCTCTCTTTTAAAACATCATTAACGAAAAATGTCCAAGAAGCCTACGGATGACAGAAGTTCTCTCTTTTAAAACATCATTAACGAAAAATGTCCAAGAAGCCTATGGATGACAGAAGTTCTCTCTTTTAAAACATCATTAACGAAAAATGTCCAAGAAGCCTACGGATGACAGAAGTTCTCTCTTTTAAAACATCATTAACGAAAAATGTCCAAGAAGCCTACGGATGACAGAAGTTCTCTCTTTTAAAACATCATTAACGAAAAATGTCCAAGAAGCCTACGGATGACAGAAGTTCTCTCTTTTAAAACATCATTAACGAAAAATGTCCAAGAAGCCTACGGATGACAGAAGTTCTCTCTTTTAAAACATCATTAACGAAAAATGTCCAAGAAGCCTATGGATGACAGAAGTTCTCTCTTTTAAAACATCATTAACGAAAAATGTCCAAGAAGCCTACGGATGACAGAAGTTCTCTCTTTTAAAACGACATCATTAACGAAAAATGTCCAAGAAGCCTACGGATGACGGAAGTTCTCTCTTTTAAACGACATCATTAACGAAAAATGCCCAAGAAGTCTACGGATGACGGAAGTTCTCTCTTTTAACCGGCATCATTAACAAAATATGTTCAAGAAGCCTACGGATGACGGAAGTTCTCTCTTTTAAACGACATCATTAACGAAAAATGTCCAAGAAGTCTACGGATGACGGAAGTTCTCTCTTTTAACCGGCATCATTAACAAAATATGTTCAAGAAGCCTACGGATGACGGAAGTTCTCTCTTTTAAACGACATCATTATCGAAAGATGTCCAAGAAGCCTACGGATGAAGGAAGTTCTCTCTTTTAAACGACATCATTAACGAAAGATGTCCAAGAAGCCTACGGATGACGGAAGTTCTCTCTTTTAAACGACATCATTAACGAGAGATGTCCAAGAAGCCTAAGTCCAATCGAAAAGTCTATGGTCCGGCGAGAACGACGTTGTCATGTTAATAGTCGATGTATTAATAGATACGAAACTTCCATTTACAGCTACACACTACTATGAAGTGGTGACCTTCCTCATTTAAATAACTAAGCTCACACTATAACCTATTCATCTTCACTGAGTGTCGCTACAAATTCAAACTACGACGACGACATTCGAGAATTCTCTAATCAGAGCTGTTGTCACTTCTCTAAACATCATTGAATAGACCAACCGAGAAGATGATAACACTTGACAATATCCTTACGTTCTAAAGGAGACTGTTATCCACACATACACTCGACACGAGAGCATTTGAGCTAATTCCAGCTTTTGAATACCGTGAAGATGACACGCTTCGTCAAGTGTTTGTATTCCACAGCCACATCATTCACTGAGAACAAAAGTTGCATTTCTAACTCGCCTACTCTTGAGGCAGGTGTCGGTAATGTTAAGCACGTTCTCATCTACGTGTTAACGAGCGATCCATGACGATCAGACCAGCGAGGAGGTTGAATCTGTTTGGGCGTTTTGTGCTGAGAAACGAGCAAGTTGCTCCCTGGAGAGGTAGCAGTTTGTTCCTCCAATGCTGACACATCCATTGGCCGCTGTTTGTTTTAATTAGTGCCTAACCTCGTTACCTCTGATCCAATGTAAACGATATCAGAGACAAGGATATTGGGAAGCAATGTTTTGTTTCACAGAGTCGTTCGAGTGTGTGTTACACAAAACACAAAAAAGGATCAAAAACAATAAAAGAAACTTTTAGCGATTTAGTTTCCAGGCAAATGAAACATTTGTTTTATTGGTTTGCAATTCCAATATTTGTGTGGGTGTTTTTATTTTGGCCGCTCCGAGGCAAATTAATGGAATGCAGTGATCCGTAACAATTAGTGGATTGTGTGTAAACTACTATTTGATCTAGTTAGGCAAGATGTTAATTCAATTGCTATTTTTGTCCTTGCTTTCGTAACTCAACCGTTAATTTTTGTTATTATTCCGATGACAACCCAATTGAAGATCCATAGGGTCGGGAAGGGATAAGGGACCATGACCCTTGCCCAATTGGGGTAGTTCATAAAACCAATGAAGTGAAAAAAAAAATAATGAGCATATTTCTCGAAAATATCTTTTCTTAAAGCAGAAAGTCCAGTCGCCTCTGATGAATATGGAATTCTCCTTTTCAGAAAACTGTCTCATTCATTCCGGGTTCGAGTTCCACCTGTGCAAGGGTTGAGAATTATTTTTACGCTAACCCTCTGCCCTCGGTGAGAAAAGGGCCATTGCTGGACTTGGAAAGACCGCCTTCCGTCGGTTGGGACGTAGAGCTATGACTCCGTGGTGCAGGAGACCGAGTATACGCTGGATGGCCTTAATAGGAGGCTTACTTCTCTCTCGTAACATTTATCCAGTGGGTTGTTGGGTTGGGTTGTTTTACCTCTGAGCGGCACTTTTTTGCACACCATGGGCTAAATGGCCAGGTCACATGGACCCTGAAGGCTCAGAGAAGGTTGGGGGAAGGGACCCACTGGAACAGCTGTTGGGAGACAGATGGTAGCCTCCCGTCAAGGCCATCCAGCGTGTTCTTTAACGTGCACAGGGTATGGCTCTCCCGCACACGGGGCCACGGCTTAACGTCCCATCCGACGGACGGCGGCCTTTCCAAGACCCATCGGTGTCCCCTACTGACAGTGGGCAGGGCGGGGAATCTATCCAGTGGGTCCACTTCCCCCAACCCTCTCTGAGTCTTAGGGCCCTTGTGACCTGGCCATTTATATATATTATAGTCTGTTGTGCGCAAAAAAAAAGTGCAGCTCACAGATAAAATAAACCAAAACTTTGGAGAAATTGAAACTGTAAGGGTAAACTCCGTGACCACAATACACTCTACTTCTAAGTTTAAAATCTATAACTTGGATTTTTTTCAAATATTAAATTCTTGTGATTTTGTATGGTTAGCTTCCTTTAAGGGAATGCTTTCCATTCTTTTTTAGGTCCACGACACACTTTTGAGAATCGAAAATTGTCGCGGTAAACCAGAAGAAAAATAAGCAAAGCAATCAACGATTTTTTTTATATTCACTGAGAAGGCCAACCGGTTAAAATACATGGATATTTGAAGAAATAGAATAGTGCCATAAAAATTTCCCGGCACACAGGTTGGGAAGCATTATTTAACGATAAAAATTAGAACTAACGGAAAATGCGGATATTTCATCGATTCCTATTTAACACAAAAATAATCATTATCTAAAAGTTTAATGTATACAGACGGACAGACGATAAAGTGAAAACAAAAACTGGATATTTTTTCAAAGGACCTGATATGTCCGCTGCAATGGAAGTTGGGTTGTTTTAAATCTGAGAAACACATTTTTTTGCAAACAGTGGGCTAAATGGCCAAGTCACAAAGACTCCGAGAAGGTTGGGGGAGGGTCGCACTGGACAGCTGTTGGGAGACAGATGATAGCCTTCCGTCAAGGCCATCCAGCGTGTGCTTTAATGTGCACTGGGTATGGCTCTCCAGCACATGAGGCAAAGGCTTAACAATCCCACCCGATGGACGGCGGTCTTTGCAAACCCATTGGGGGGGGGGTCCCCTATTTTTACCGCATCCCATCCGATGGACGGCGGCCTTTTCAAACCCATCGGAGACCCCTATTGACAGCATCCCATCCGATGGACAGCGGCATTTAAAGCTCATCGGTGTCACCTACTGACCGAGGGCAGGGCGGAGAATTTTGTGAAAATAAATCTTAATGCTGGCCCAGGTGGGGCTCGAACCTGAAAACTGTAGATTAGGAGCCTTGCGCGCTACCGACTGAGCCAATATTATCAGCTGATTAGCTTTAGCAGTTGTAGGTACAGCGGAAATAATTCTCTTGCTACGGTGACACACGTGGTACTCGAACCTGGTGCCATGATGAATGAGACAGCTTTCTGAGAAGGAGAATTCCATATTAACATCCCCCTTCAATGGGAGAAAAAACTATTTGAAAATGGTTTCTCCTTCTCATAGAAAAAGTCAGAATGATTTGTAGGGAAATGTACAATTGGAGAATGTACATTCAAATAAGGGAAGATACTATCGACACTACGTGTTTAAGAATAGTGACTGTTTGCAGTCGAAAAATGTTGCATCAGAAAATTGCATTTGTGCTGCGATAAATAGAGTAACTCATCTCCCAACTTTGGATTAGATTGTTTTATACCTTTTAGCGACATCTTTTTTGCACACAATGGAATAAATGGCCAGGTCACATAGAGTTGTTGTTGTTTTACCTCTGAGCGGCACTTTTTTGCACACCATGGGCTAAATGGCCAGGTCACAAGGACCCCGAAGGTTGGGTTGGGTTGTTTTACCTCTGAGCGGCACTTTTTTGCACACCATGGGCTAAATAGCCAGGTCACATGGACCCCGAAGGCTCAGAGAAGGTAGGGGGAGGGGACCCACTGGAACAGCTGTTGGGAGACAGATGGTAGCCTCCCGTCAAGGCCGTCCAGCGTGTTCTTTAACGTGCACAGGGTATTGCTCTCCCGCACACGGGGCCACGGCTTAACGTCCCATCCGACGGACGGAGGCCTTTCCAAGCCCATCGGTGTCCCCTACTGACCGTGGGCAGGGCGGGGAATTTTGCGGAGATAAATCTCAACGCTGACCCAGCTGGGATTCGAACCTGGGAACTACAGATTACGAGTCTGGCGCGCTACCGACTGAGCCACCCCCGCCCCGGACCCCGAAGGCTCAGAGAAGGTTGGGAGAGGGACCCACTGGAACAGGTGTTGGGAGACAAATGGTAGCCTCTCGTCAAGGCCATCCAGCATGTTCTTTAACGTGCAAGAGATGGCTCTCCCGGACACGGGGCCACGGCTTAACGTCCCATCCGACGGACGGCGAAGGAGACATTGATAGACTCGGAAAGGCCGTCGTTTGTCGGATAGGACGCTAAAAGTCATGGCCTAGTGTGCAGGAGAGCCGTAACCTGCTCGCGTTAAGGAACACCTGGATTGCCCTGACTTGAGGCTACCATCTGTCTTCTAACAGCTGTCCAGTGGGTCCCCTCCCTCCAACCTTCTCTGAGCCCTCAGGGTGTTTGTGACCTAACCATTCAACCCATTGTGTGCAAGAAAGTGCCGCTCAGAGGTAAAGCAATACAACTAAAATGCGGTGGTAGCACAACTCTAGGATGTTCGTGGGGCGGGGGTGGCTAAGTCGGTAGCTCGTAATCTATAGTTCCCAGGTTCGAATCCCAGTTGGGTCAGCGTTGAGATTTATCTCCGCAAAACTCCCCGCGGTCAGTAGAGGACACAGATGGGCTTCGAAAGGCCACCGTCCGTCGGATGGGACATTAAGCCGTGGCCCTGTGTGCGGGAGAGTCATACCCTGTGCACGTTAAAGAACACACTGGATGGCCTTGACGGGAGGCTACCATCTGTCTCCCAACAGCTGTTCCTGTGGGTCCCCTTCCCCCACCTTCTCTGAGCCTTCGGGGTCCATGTGACCTGGCCATTTAGCCCATGGTGTGCAAAAAAGTGCCGCTGAGAGGTAAAACAACCCAATCTAGGATGTTCGTTAGTTTGGCAGGGAACAAACTACGAACCTTTCTATTTCCCCTAGGGAGGGGTGAAGGTTTGGGTTATAACCCCATCCTTGAGAGATTAAATATTATATACTTTTTAAAGCAATCCAAGAAAAATCAATGGCTTAATCATATTAATAGATAAAATGCCTTCCCCCCTGAATTTATTTATTGGACCCACAGAAGTAAAAAAAAACCTTCTTTGGATATGCCATCGTTTATGATTCTAACTCCATAGATCACTCATAAGTAGGCTTAGTAATATTCTCATTGATAAATGAAAAAAGTACAGCGAAATTTTTATTTTAAGCTGAAGTATAATTACCATTGTTATTTTAATTAGAAGTTGTTTTAAAACCTCCGTAATTGCTTGTAGTTTTTTTTAAAGTAGCATAAAAAAATAAAGAAAAAAAAACACTGTTTTTTCTCTTTAGTTAGTGGGTAGCCTTATAGCGTCACTAATTGCTCTGTACTTACTAACGTAGACCTCGTGTGTCCATCAGTTTCATTTTAGCCTAAAGGAAAACGACCTGGGATTTTAATGAACTTTCTCTGAAGCTAGATGTGAAATTTTGCGATTTAAAGAAACTTGTACAAACACAGCGATAGCCGATTATATCCAGGCATCATTAAAACAAGAAAGAATTGTGAATGAAACAGGATCTCGCTAATGTAACTTTACAACAACACGAGAATGAACTATAGATAAGAGAGAGTCTACGATTCAAAGTTTTTAATGATTTTTTGTTTAAAGGATTGCTACCGATATCTCTTATTTCTTTTGCAATTCAGTTCGTTCAGATTCCAATTTAGCAGACCCTTCTTTATTTTTGGTAAGATTTATGGCCGTAAAGCAAAAGCAAAAGCAATTTCAGTTCGCTTCTTGTTAACAGAAATACAAAGCAAAAATCTATTCGAGAAAGAATTTTCTTACCCACAAACAACGATATAATTAGAGTTGAAACATGCAGAACAATGTCATATTCTTTCGCACAAACGATTCTTTCATTACACGGTTACGGTTCTTGCTGAAATACATCTCTAATTGCCAGATTTGTAACTAAAAAGTAAACAATAAGTTAAACTTTTAAAAAGGGCGGGGGTTCCTCTCACTCGCTGTCGCGTCATGCTCATAATGTTCAAGTTCCACCTGGGGACTTGATCAATTCATTTAGAATTTTCTTCGTTTACCCCTGTTCTGCTCTACAGTGAAAAGGGGACATTATTGGGGGTGGACAGACCGCAGTCCGTCGAATGGGACATTAAGCCGTGGGTCCCATGTGTAAGAGAGCCATACCGGGTTGGGTCGTTTTACCTCTGAGCGGCACTTTTTTGCACACAATGAGCTAAATGGCCAGGTCACATGGACTCGGAGGGCTCAGAGAGGGTTGGGGACGAGGACCCACTGGACAGTTGTTAGGAGATAGATGGTAGCCTCCTGTCAAGACCATTCAGCGTGTTCTTTAACGTGCACAGGTTATGTCCCACACAAGGGGCAAAGGGTATGTCCCACACAAGTGGCTTTCCCACACAAGGGGCAAAGGCTTAACGTACCATCCAATGGAAGGGGCTTTTCTAAGCCCATCGTTGTCCCCTACTGACTGAGTGCAGGGCTGGGGGAGAGCCATATAACGTGCACAGGGTATGTCCCACACAAGGGACAAAGGCTTAACGTACCATCCAACGGACGGGGGCCTTTCTAAGCCCATCGTTGTCCCCTACTGACTGAGTGCAGGGCTGGGGGAGAGCCATATAACGTGCACAGGATATGTTCCACACAAGGGACAAAGGCTTAACGTACCATCCAACGGACGGGGGCCTTTCTAAGCCCATCGATGTCCCCTACTGACTGAGGGCAGGGCTGGGGGAGAGCCATATAACGTGCACAGGGTATGTCCCACACAAGGGACAAAGGCTTAACGTACCATCCAACGGACGGGGGCCTTTCGATGTCCCCTACTGACTGAGGGCAGGGCTGGGGGAGAGCCATATAACGTGCACAGGGTATGTCCCACACAAGGGGCTCTCCCACACAAGGGACAAAGGCTTAACGTATCATCCAACGGACGGGGGCCTTTCTAAGCCCATCGATGTCCCCTACTGACTGAGGGCAGGGCTGGGGGAGAGCCATATAACGTGCACAGGGTATGTACCACACAAGGGGCTCTCCCACACAAGGGACCAAGGCTTAACGTATCATCCAACGGACGGGAGCCTTTCTAAGCCCATCGTTGTCCCCTACTGACTGAGGGCAGGGCTGGGGGAGAGCCATACCCTGTGAACACTAAACAATAAGCTGTATGGCCTTGACGGGAGGCTACCATCTGTCTACTAATAGCCATTCAGTGGGTCTCCTTCCCCAATTTTCTCTGAGACTTTATAACCTGGCCATTTTGCCTATTATGGCCAAAATAAAGGCCGCTCAAACATAAAACAATGAACCCAAACTTTAGAAAACGGAATAATCTTCTCAAATTCACAATATTATTTTCTTTTTTCAGGGTATGAAGCGAATTTAAGAATACAAACGGATTTTACGCTTAATGATTTCGAATGGAATTTCTGTGGCATATCTGTAAGGTGACCAGTTTTCCATACGGAAAAAATCGGGATATTTCCTTTTTTTTATGATGTCCCATTTTCCTAAATGTCGATATTTTAGTTTTTTTGAAACAGCCGAGTGGTTAGCACGCTTGGCTACTGATCTAAAGGACCTGGGTTCGAGCCCCGAGTAAGGCATGGACGTTTGTGTTGTTTTTCTGCTGAGATCCCGCCATCCTCACAGAACTTCTACTATGGCATATAAACTGACAGGCTCCTGTCAGACCTCTGTAGCAAGCAGCTGCTTGAGAGGGTATTTATTTTATTTATTATTATTTCTACCTATAATAAAACTCGAATTCGAATACTTAAATAATTCAAATTGATCTGAACATTTCTTATCAAATTTGTTTCACAAAACACAAGTAATATCTGTTAAAGGAAGCCATGTAGGTATATCACCCACACAAATAATATGTAAATAAATAAACACGCGATATACGAAAACAAACTTTGGACACATTAACTGGTCATTGATAAAAAATAATGTGACGTCTCATTTCGTACTGTAACTACGGTGTTTTAGTGGAAGATTGAAATCATATTTACATTTTTTTCTTTTAAATTCCAAATTTTAAAACCATTAATATTTTAATGTCTTTTTAAAATCGGCCCAATCTGGTATAGTGATTAGCGATGAGTTGTTTTACCTCTGAGCAGCATTTATTTGCATACCATGGGCTAAATGGCCAGGTCACAAGGACCCCGAGGGCTCAGAGAATGTTGGGGGAGGTGACCCACTGGAACAGCTCTTGGGAGACAGATGGTAACCTCCCGTCAAGGCCATCCACCGTGTTTTTAACGTGCAGAGGATATGGCTCTCCCCCACATGGGGCCACGGCTTAACGTCCCATTCGACGGACGGCGCCTTTCCAAGCCCATCGGTGTCCCCTACTGACTGTGGGCAGGGCGGGGAGTTTTGCGGAGATAAATCTCAACGCTGATTCAGCTGGGACTCGAACCTGGGAACTGTAGATTACGAGCCGGACGCGCTACCGACTGAGCCACCCCCGCCCCAAGTGATTAGCGTACCTGACTACTAAGATCAGCGGGGCGTGTCCTTCTGTAAGTGTTTGTATGTTGTACGACAAACCTAATATAACGTCTAGGTTATCCTCGTCCTTTATGTAAGGAAGTACT
The DNA here is from genome assembly GCA_038380435.1 of Ryuthela nishihirai. Lineage (NCBI taxonomy): Eukaryota > Metazoa > Arthropoda > Arachnida > Araneae > Heptathelidae > Ryuthela > Ryuthela nishihirai. Next base: position 25,566,516 of record JAWZYU010000025.1, read on the forward strand.
TTATTTCTTTAAAAGTAAACAAGTAAAACAAAATATTCCGTGACAGAAGGACACGAGTTTGGGTTGCTTTACCTCAAAGCTTCAATTTTTTTGCCCATAATGGCCAGGTCGCAAGGACCCCAAGGGCTCAAAAAAAGTTGGGGAAAGGGGATGGACAGCAGTTAAGAGACAGAGGGTAACCTCAGGTCAGGGCCATCCAGATGTTCTTTAACATACACAGGGTATGGCTCTCCCGCACATGATGCCATGGCTTTACGTCCTATTCAATGGACAGCGATCTTTCGAAGTCCACAGGAGTGACTGAGGGCCCTCTGGTGGTGGTCTGGAACCTAGGAACTACATATTATGACCCTGGGGCGTTATCCTCAGGGAAAAGGGTTGGGTTGGGTTGTTTTACCTCTGAGCGGCACTTTTTTGCACACCATGGGCTAAATGGCCAGGTCACATGGACCCCGAAGGCTCAGAGAAGGTTGGGGGAGGGGACCACTGGAACAGCTCTTGGGAGACAGATGGTAGCCTCCCGTCAAGGCCATCCAGCATGTTCTTTAACGGCACAGTGTATGACTCTGCCGCACACGAGGCCACGGCTTAACGTCCCATCCGACGGACGGCGGCCTTTCCAAGCACATTGGTGTCCCCTACTGACCGTGGGCAGGGCGGGAAATTTTGCGGAGATAAATCTCAACTCTGACCCAGCTGGGACTCGAACCTGGGAACTACAGATTACGAGCCTGGCGCGCTACCGACTGAGCCACCCCTCAGGGAAAAGAGGTTTGAAACCGGTACATATGATCACTTTACGTATCAGTGACAACATTATTCAATTTCATTTTAACATCAGTAAATATTACCCACAAAATACGCTAAAATATAAATTGAACTTTAATCAGAAATATCAATAAAGAATTGATTTTCCATTTATAGATTATTTAATAGACATTTATTTTCACAATGCCTTTTGGTTAAAAAATAGAGAGTATTTCAATGCTTTAGTTTCTTTTGCTTGTTTCAGTATTCACAAATGATTTGGGTTGGGTTGTTTTACCTCTGAGCGGCACTTCTTTTGCACACCATGGGCTAAATGGCCAGGTCACAAGGATCTCGAAAGCTCAGAAAAGGTTGGGGGAGGGAACCCACTGGAACAGCTGTTGGGAGACAGATGGTAGCCTCCCGTCAAGGCCATCCAGAGTGTTTTTCAACGTGCAGAGGGTATGGCTCGTCCGCACACGGGGCCACGGCTTAACGTTCCATCCGACGGACGGCAGCCTTTTCAAGCCCATCGGATTCACAAATGAAATGATCTATATGTTCGCCTCAAATCAGTGTTCCCAGGTTCGAGTCCCAGCTGGGTCAGCGTTGAGATTTATCTCCGCAAAATTCCCCGCCCTGCCCACGGTCAGTAGGGGACACCGATGGGCTTGGAAAGGCCGCCGTCCGTCGGATGGGACGTTAAGCCGTGGCCCCGTGTGCGGAAAAGCCCTACCCTGTGCATGTTAAAGAATACGCTGGATGGCCTTGACGGGAGGCTACCATCTGTCTCCCAACAGCTGTTCCAGTGGGTCCCCTCCCCCAACCTTCTCTGAGCCTTCGGGGTCCTTGTGACCTGGCCATTTAACCCATGGTGTGCAAAAAAGTGCCGCTCAGAGGTAAAACAACCCAACCCAACCCAAGCCTCAAATCAAAGTTGTTAAAATATATTTAAAATGAAATGGCTACATATGCACATTTTCTCCAACGATTTGAATGTTTAAGCATGGCATTCCAGAAATTCAGTTATTCATAAAATGATATTTCATCTCTGTAAATCTCCCTTAAAAAGAAATGAAATTATCAGAACAAAAAGTGATTGCCGTAAATCTTCATTAAAATGTTTATACCATTTAAACCTTTTCTCTAAATTTCGTACTTTTTTTTCCACGATACATGTTAATATGTACAAAGTCATTCAGTTACTAGGATGTCCAAATAGAACGTTTACAGGTTGGGTTGGAATGTTTTACCCCTGAGCGGCACTTTTTTGTACACCATGGGCTAAATGGTCAGGTCACATGGACCCCGAAGGCTCAGAGAATGTAGGGGGAGGGGACCCACTGGAACAGCTGTTGGGAAACAGATGGTAGCCTCCCGTCAAGGCCATCCAGCGTGTTCTTTAACGTGCGTAGGGTATGGCTCTCCCGCATACGGGACCACGGCTTAATTTAACGTCCCATCCGACGGACGGCGGCTTCTCCAAGCCCATCGGTGTCCCCTACTGACTGTGGGCAGGGCAGGGAATTTTGCGGAGATAACCCAGCTGGGACTCGAACCTGGGAACTGCAGATTACTAGCCTGGCGCCCTACCGACTGAGCCACCCCGCCCCTAACGTTTACAGGACGCAGGGACGTATCCGTGTGTGTGTGCGTGTGCGCGCGGGAGGTCAAAGGGTTCGGATTATTCTCACCCTCCTCCTCCTCCGAAACTAAATCGTGAGCAAGTGCCTGTTAAGAGGGGATAGTTTACACTCTCTCTGAATTATTTCCTCTCCCTAGTGGTCAGCTAAAATTTAAAACATAAAGTTTGGTGAAATCACTTGTTTCCCTCTGTAAAATCGGGATGGGGGTGGCTCAGTCGGTAGCGCGCCAGGCTCGTAATCTGTAGTTCCCAGGTTCGAGTCCCAGCTGGATCAGCGTTGAGATTTATCTCCGCAAAAATTCCCCGCCCTGCCCACGGTCAGTAGGGGACACCGATGGACTTGGAAAGGCCGCCGTCCGTCGGATGGGACGTTAAGCCGTGGTCCCGTATGCGGGAGAGCCATACCCTGTACACGTTAAAGAACACGCTGGATGGCCTTGACGGGAGGCTACCATCTGTCTCCCAACAGCTGTTCCAGTGGGTTCCCTCCTCCAACTTTCTCTGAGCCTTCGGGGTCCTTGTGAGACCTGGCCATTTAGCACATGGTGTGAAAAAAAGTGCCGCTCAGAGGTAAAACAACCCAACCCTCTGTAAAATCACCTAGTTAATCCGGAACTTTCAGCTAAAACTAGAACACTTTTCCTCCATTTTAATTCACAAAGCAAATACAAATCTCAGCTTATATTGTTCCAACAAATTCGCTCAAAATGCGAAGGAAGTGATCAAACTTGCATTTACAGCGAAGTGCCATCAAGAGAAGAACTGAAATAGAAAATGAAAAAGCAATAAACATAAAAGCTAAGCGATAAAACAAACGCTTCACAAGAAAATGGACAGAAATAACTTTCTAATAAACATCTCTTGGCGATAGCGAACTCTGTAAGATCTCTGTAACAGTCACGCAAGAAATCTATTTACAAATTGCAGAAAAGAAGGTTTCTGTTTCCCTATCAAAACCAGCAAACAAATCTCCAATTTCCCTATCTTCGAAGTCTTGGTCGCATGCAGAAGCATAGTGATCTATGCAACGAGGACATAGCACGCGAGCATCCTTCTCTACTCCTCCGCATCTTCTAGGATCCGGAGCGTTGAGATGAGAGGCATCCGATATGTTGCGTTCTCGTCTCACTAATGTAATGATACACGGTGAAAGATAACTGGTCACCGTCCCCAACTATTCTTGTGCCGGGTATTGCTTATGTCGGTATCGGTTGCGGCAGTTCCCACGGAGGAAGATGCAAACAGGGATCGGTCGATGACGCGTGGGAATCTGATAGTTGGGTTATAATACTTAACGAACGGGGCAGGGAAAGAAGCTGGGCGAAACGAAACGTTCGACAAGTTACTTATGTGGCTATCTAAAGACAGTTTCGGCTATTCAGAAGGATTGGGTGGTTGGGTTGTTTTACCTCTGAGCGGCACGTTTTTGCACACTATGGGCTAAATGGCCAGGCCACAAGGACCCCGAAGGCTCAGAAAAGGTTGGGGGAGGGGACCCACTGGAACAGCTGTTGAGAGACAGATTGGTAGCCTCTCGTCAAAGCCATCCAGCATGTTCTTTAACGTTGGGTTGTTTTATCTCTGAGAGGCACTTTTTTGCACACCATGGGCTAAATGGCAAGGTCACATGGACCTCGAAGGCTCAGAGAAGGTTGGGGGAGGGGACCCACTGGAACAGCTGTTGGAAGACAGATGGTAGCTTCCCGTCAAAGCTATCCAGCGTGTTCTTTAACGTTGGGTTGTTTTATTTCTGAGAGGCACTTTTTTGCACACCTTGGGCTAAATGGCCAGGTCACATGGACCCCTAAGACTCGGAGAAGGTTGGGGGAGGGGACCCACTGGAACAGTGTTGAGAGACAGATGGTAGCCTTCCGTCAAAGCCATCCAGCGTGTTCTTTCACGTTCGGTTGTTTTATCTCTGAGAGGCACTGTTTTGCACACCATGGGCTAAATGGCCAGGTCACAAGGACCCCAAAGGCTCAGAGAAGGTTGGGGGACTCACTGGAACAGCTGTTGGGAAACAGAAGGTAGCCTCCCGTCAAGGCCATCCAGCGTGTTCTTTAACGTGCACAGGGTATGGCTTTCCCGCACACGGGGCCAAGATTTAACGTCCCATCCGACGGACGGCTGCCTTTCCAAGCCCATCGGTGTCTCCTACTGACGTGGGCAGGGCGGGGAGATTGGCGGAGATAAATCTCAACGCCGACCCAGCTGGGACTCGAACCTGGGAACTGCAGATTACGAGCCTGGCGCGCTACCGACTGAGCCACCCCCATAAGGATTGGAAGGTAAAGTTTAACTATAATTCATAGCGGACACAGCTGGAAACTAGTAAAGTATTCTGTAATGTCTGTCGTGATGTTTTTTCGTGTGAAAATGTGTTTCTGCACAAGCGTAATTTTAAAGTTGTCTTTAGAACCAGGAAAGGGAATATTTAACGACCTTGTTTGACATTACGCTTTGGGACCTCTTCAGCAGCAATTTCCTAAATCTTCCAGTATCTTTAAACTAAACAAATGAGATCGATGTTATTCATCGGCCTCATTTGTTCTTCTTGTTCATTTGTTCTTCATATTATCACGAGGCAAATGAGGTCGATGTCTTAAAGAAAGATGGACTTAAGATTTATTTAAAAAGGAATGAGATGCGTTTCGAAATATTTATGTTATTACTGAGAAACTTGGAAAGCGACATTAGTAGATTAAAAATGTTCCGTATGAATGGTTGGGTTGTTTTACCTCTGAGCGGTACTTTTTTGCACACCATGGGCTAAATGGCCAGGTCACATGGACCCCGAAGGCTCAGCGATGGTTGGGGGAGGGGACCCACTGGAACAGCTGTTGGGAGACAGATGGTGACCCCCGTCAAGGCCATCCAGCGTGTTCTTTAAAGTGCACAGGGTATGTCTCTCCCGCACACGGGCCTACGGCTTAACGATCCATCCGATGGACGGCGGCCTTTTCAAGCCCATAAGTGTCCCCTACTGACCGTGGGCAGGGCGGCGAATTTTGCGGAGATAAATCACAACGCTGACCCAGCTGGGACTCGAACCTGGGAACTACAGATTACGAACCTTGCGCGCTACCGACTGAGCCACCACCGCCCTCTTATGAATGGTTAAAGCAGTTAAAGAGGAAAGGATGGAGAAATTTTCGTTTTTCTAATTTCTTTTCGTTTTTAAGTATGCGCATAAAAGTCAAACTTCAGAAAGAAACGAATTGACTCAGACTTTGTTGAGAATCAACTCCGGACAAAGGTGTGTTTTTTAAAATTTCTTTAAAAAAGCGTTTTCTTCGGACAATAATGAAATGTTCTATTTTGAATCATAGTCACATAAAGATAAGCATTAACAACTTTGCATTAAAGAGTTTGTTTTAAAATAAACCTTCGTAAAGATGTATCTGTTAAAATTCCTTTAGTGAACATTTTTCTGAGACACAGAAAGAAATGCTCAGAATTTGTTCGAATCAGCCTTAGATAATGATCTGTGTTCACTTTGTTTTAGTATAGTTAATATTTTCCCCATGCATAGATATGCGTATTAAATTTGCTTGAGAAATGTTTTTTACAATATTCAGGTAGAAGTAGAAATGCGTCTCAGACCAATAGAGACCTCAGCAAACTTGTTTTTTTATGTAAATATTCTTTCATTTTGAACTATTATTGCCTTAGCAATCAATCTGTTATCACCAATGGGTTGGGTTGTTTTACCTCTGAGTGGCACTTTTTGCACACCATGGGCTAAATGGCCAGGTAACATGAACTCGAAGGTTCAGAAAAGGTTGGGGGAGGGGACCCACTGGAACAGCTGTTGGGAGTCAGATGGTAGCCTCCCGTCAAGGCCATCCAGCGTGTTCTTTAACGTGCACAGGGTATGGTTCTCCCGCACACGGGGCCACGGCTTAATGTCCCATCCGACGGACGGTGGCCTTTCGAAGCCCATCGGTGACCCCTACCGACCGCTGGCAGGGCGAGGAGTTTTGCGGAGATAAATCTCAACGCTGACCCAGCTGGGACTCGAACCTGGGAACTGCAGATTACGAACCTGGCGCGCTACCAACTGAGCCACCCCCGCCCCTATCACGAATGGAGAAACTCATATGGAATCAAGGGATATAAAAAGAAAGGTAAGCGAAGAGAATTCTTTCTTTAAAATTTCGATAATTAAAGAAATATATATATAGTTGGATTGTTTTACATCTGAGAGGCGTGTTTTTGTACATAGTGGGCTAAATGACCACATCACAAGAACCCAAGGGCTGAAAGTTGGAGAACGGTGGCCCAATGGACAGCTTTTAGGAGACAGATAGAAGACTCCTTTAAAGGCCATCCAACGTGTTGTTTAACGTGCAGAGTATATAGCTCTCCCGCGCAAGGGGATACGGGGGCGGGGGTGGCTTAGTCGGTAGCGCGCCAGGCTCGTAATCTGTAATTCCCAGGTTCGAGTCCCAGCTGGGTCAGCGTTGAGATTTATCTCCGCAAAATTCCCCGCCCTGTCCACGGTCAGTAGGGGACACCGATGGGCTTGGTAAAGGCCGCCGTCCATTGAATGGGACGTTAAGCCGTGTCTCCGTGTGCAGGAGAGCCATACCCTGTGCACGTTAAAGAACACGCTGGATGGCCTTGACCTGAAGCTACCATCTGTCTCCCAACAGCTGTTCCAGTGGGTCCCCTCCCCCAACCTTCTCTGAGCCTTCGGGGTCCATGTGACTTGGCCATTTAGCCCATGGTGTGCAAAAAAGTGCCGCTCAGAGGTAAAACAACCCAACCCAAGGGGATATTGCTTTATGTCCATCCGACGGACGGCGGCCTTTCCAAGCCCATCGGTGTTCCCTTACTGACAGTGGCCAGGATTGGGGAATTAACGGATAAACCTCAACGCTAACCCGGCTGGCCCTGGTGGAATTCGAACCTGAGAACTTCGGATTGCGAGCCTGGGGCACTACAAATTGAGCCTTCGATAAAAGTCAAGGTATTTTCGTAACGAATCTCTATTGCTTCATTTCGGTTCATGATCGGTGTTGCCTTTAGAAATTGCTTTCTACATTCGACAAGTGAGGATACTTCATTTACTGTCAGCACTCTGTACTGCTAATAACTGAAATAAACATCTTCCAGATCTATACAAAGCAGTTGTTTAACTTCTTTATTTATTGACCTGGCACGCTGAAATTGAATCTGACCATTACCTTGTTAAAAGTGTCTTGCAACTTAAACTTAAGATGTGTTATATTAAGGTAAAAAAAAATACCTTTAATTCTGAAGCTCTGAAAGACCCAGTTATAGCTAAAGCTTACCATGATAGGTTACTTAGTCATTATGACAGTCATGGTTTGCTTACTACTGAAGTTGAGGAAAAATGGGATCATTTTAAACAGGCTTTTTCGGATACTAACAGTACTCTTTTAGGAAAATAGGAGCAGAGGAGACAGAATTATTTGAGTGATAAGGCACTTGAGCTTATTTCGGAAAGAAAGAACTGCAGGAATGTCCGTAATCAATACCCTACTACTCCTAATATAAAGCATTACAGAGAGCTTAATAAACGTGAAAAGGATCAGTTAGCTGCTGATAAGAATCTTTGGCTTGAAGGTTTGGCTGACAAAGTTGAGGAAGCAGTTAGGCAGCACAACAGCAGATAGTTAATGTTTTATGTGGTAGAAAAGGGACAGGCATATAAGGATTGAAGGATAAACAAGGTATGGTTATAGAAGGTGAGGATTCTGTCATGGCTAGGTGGGCTGAGCATTTCAGTGATGTTAGAGTTTCAGAAACCTTTGGTTACTAGCTTTGATGATTTCAAAAAGGCTTTTGATTCTGTTCATCGCCATAATTTGTTTTTGATTGTGATATCGTATGGCATACCAGACAAGTTAGTTAACATAATGAAAGCTCTCTGTAATAACACCGAGTCAAGTGTGAGAGTAAGGCTTGTAGCAATTGGTTTAGCATTGCTTCTGGTGTTCGCCAACGGTGTCTCCCTTTCTCTTTAGTTTTGTTATTGATTATGTTTTTTATGAAATTTACTACTAGGGAAATGTTTGGCCTTAAATGGTCTGGAGATCTGAAAATATCTGATTTAGATTATGCTGATGATTTAGCCCTTTTGGCAAATGATGTTGATGACATGAACTCTTTCATTCGAGCTGTTGATGAGACTGGTAGTAGAGTAGGTTTAGTTCTAAACAGCGAGAAAACTAAAATGAAGAAAATTGGTCAGTTAGGTGGTGCTTTAGTTGCTTTGAATGGCTGCACTCTTGAGAAGGTGTCTAAGTTTAATTAACTTGGAAGCTATGTAACAGAAACTGGTGATGTGCGGTATCAGATTAACAGACGAATAGGGATTGCTGCCGGAACTTTTAAGAATCTTTGGAGAGTGTGGAGAAATAGGCCTATACACCAAAAGACTAAAATTAGATTGTATAATAGTTTGGTTCTTTCTAGGGTTAGTTATGGTAGTGAAACTTGGACACTTTGTAACAGGAAACTAGATGCTTTTGATTCCAGATGCTTATGCAGTATCTTGGGCATTAGGTGGTTCAACTTTGTAACTAATGATGAGTTTAGGCAAAGGAGTTTGCAACCTCCATTAAGCAGCATATTGTGCAGAGAGAGACTCCGTTGGTTTGGCCATGTTGCCCGTATGAATAATTATAGATTGGCGAATAGGGTTATGAACAGTGTGCCTAAAGGCCTCAGAAAGAGGGAAAATCCTGGGATGCGGTGGGCAGACAATGTTAAACAGGACTTTGTTAGAATTGGTGTGCAGTGGTCAGATGCAGCAGATGTAGCTCAGGACAGAAATGCTTGGAGAACTAAATTGCACGGTCTAGTTGGACTTCAATAGCCTCTGGTTGCTTGAGGATGATGATGATGATGTTGCATGTAGCTCAGCCGATTGCCTTTTTAATTTCTAAGTTACAGTCTTTCTAAGTAACACTATGATAAGAGAGCCAACTACTACTCTAGGAGGCATGCTCTGTGTGTTTGTGTATCCTGGAGATAGTAATCACGACTTCGTCCTTAGTGAAACAAAGACTTCTTTAAGAAGACATCTACAAAGTAACAGTTTCTAGAATCCTTCTCTCTATTATACATTGTCCTCTTTCTCACTGAGGGCAGGGTGATGGTTTAGGGGAGAATAATCTCAACTCGAACCTGGGAAGTTCAAATTACGAGCCTGGCGCTCTACCAACTCAAGCTCTTTTGAGCAAAATTGGGAAGCTTTGAGGTAACAACTCAACCCAAGTTCAATAGTTAAGTTGGTTGTTTTACCTCTGAGCGGCACTTTTTTCACACCATTGGCTAAATGGCCAGGTCACATGGACCCCGAAGGCTCAGAGAAGGTTGGGGAGGAGACCCACTGGAACAGCTGTTGGGAGACAGATGGTAGTCTCCCGTCAAGGCCACCCAGCGTGTTCTTTAACGTTAGCAGGGTATTGCTCTCCCGTACATGGGGCCAAGGCTTAACGTCCCATCTAACGGACGACGGCCTTTCCAAGCCCATCGGTGTCCCGTATTGACCGTGGGCAGGTCTGGCCTTTCCAAGCTCATCGGTGCCATCGGTGCTTTCCAAGCTCTACGGACCGTGGGCAATCTCAATGCTGACCCAGCTGGAACTCGAACCTGGAATTTGGGTTGGTTGTTGGTTGGGTTGTTTTACCTCTGAGCGGCACTTTTTGCACACCATGGGCTAAATGGCCAGGTCACAAGGACCCCGAAGGCTCAGAGAAGGTTGGGGGAGGGGACACACTGGAACAGCTGTTGGGAAGCAGATGGTAGCCTCCCGTCAAGGCCATCCAGCGTGTTCTTTAACGTGCGCAGGATATGTCTCTCCCGCACACGGGGCCACAGCTTAACGTCCCATCCGACGGACGGCGGCCTTTCCAAGCCCATCGGTGTCCCCTACTGACCGTGGGCAGGGCGGGGAATTTTTCGGAGATAAATCTCAACGCTGACCCAGCTGGGACTCGAACCTGGGAACTACAGATTACGAGCCTGGAGCGCTACCGACTGAGCCCCCACCGCTCGCCCCCCCCCCCAAATTCAATAGAATCACCGTAAGCGTTTTTGTAAACTCCAAAGTGAATTCAGATTGTAACAAAGAGATAAACAGATTTGGATAAAACTGATTAGAACAACTTGTCCCTCTTCGATGCAACGCCGTCACAAAATTTCAGCAGGAAACCATTTCCTTCCCCACCTGAACTGAACCCCGTGACCATTTCTAGAAGCAACATCTGCTGCTTTCATCTTTTCCAGAAGAACAATTCCTCATCCGGATTTTCGTAACGAGAAATAAAGTGAGTTTTCATCTTTTGGAAAATCTCATTTAACTGACGATGTTTACCTTCGAACGCTTCATGTTTCGGAATTGGCCCTTCTGAACTTGTCTTCTCTTGATGATGGAGGAAGGTGCAGGTGAATTCTCTTCTCTGTGGGCGACGAACTCATCTATTATGGTGGCGACCACAGAGATGACATATTGCGGAATTTGCACAAAGAGTCCTGAGTCATCAACGATGATTCTGTTGGAACATAAATGGAAACATTCTTCTTATGTCTTTCTCCTTCTCCCGTTTGTACAGTCGCTCAAAAAAGTATCCTAACACTATGGTTGATTACAGAATTCAGAAAAAATATCTGGAGCGTGTACAGCAACTGTACACGCTCCAGTTACCGTTCACAGCAAACTGGAGCGTTCCAGTTTGCTGTGAACGGTAACTGCACACGCTCAATATTTCTGTGACTGGGTCCACACGATTCACGTTTTTGTGAGCTTACACGATTCAATGTGCTGTGAACATTAATCGCAACGCTCCAGTTTGCTGTGAACGGTATCTGCACACGCTCAATATTTCTGTGAGTGGGCCCACACGATCCAGGTTTTTGTGAGCTCACACGATCCAATGTGCTGTGAACATTAACCGCAACCGCTCCAGTTTGCTGTGAACGGTAACTGCACACGCTCAATATTTCTGTGAGTGGGCCCACACGATCTAGGTTTTTGTGAGCTTACACGATTCAATGTGCTGTGAACATTAACCGCAACCGCTCCAGTTTGCTGTGAACGGTATCTGCACACGCTCAATATTTCTGTGAGTGGGCCCACACGATCCAGGTTTTTGTGAGCTCACACGATCCAATGTGCTGTGAACATTAACCGCAACCGCTCCAGTTTGCTGTGAACGGTAACTGCACACGCTCAATATTTCTGTGAGTGGGCCCGCACGATCCAGGTTTTTGTGAGCTCACACGATCCAATGTGCTGTGAACATTAACCGCAACCGCTCTAGTTTGCTGTGAACGGTAACTGCACACGCTCAATATTTCTGTGAGTGGGCCCACACGATCCAGGTTTTTGTGAGCTCACACGATCCAATGTGCTGTGAACATTAACCGCAACCGCTCTAGTTTGCTGCGAACGGTAACTGCACACGCTCAATATTTCTGTGAGTGGGCCCGCACGATCCAGGTTTTTGTGAGCTCATACGATTCAATGTGCTGTGAACATTAACTGCAACCGCTCCAATTTGCTGTGAACGGTAACTGCACACGCTCAATATTTCTGTGAGTGGGCTCACACGATCCAGGTTTTTGTGAGCTCACACGATTCAATGTGCTGTGAACATTAACCGCAACTGCTCCAGTTTGCTGTGAACGGTAACTGCACACGCTCAATATTCATTGCATTATATATTCATACGCATTATATATATTAAAAAGCATCCGAACACTATGGTTGATTACAGAATTCAGAAAAAATATCTGGCAACGATGTTTTTTAGAAATTAGTGATCTGGCAACCTTCGTGTCACGTGACACGAAGGTTGCCAGATCACTAATTTCTAAAAAAATCGTTGCCAGATATCTGTAATCAGCCATAGTGTTTGGATACTTTTTTGAGCGACTGTACTTCGATGATTACGTCATCATCATTTGGAGCTCAAAATTGATGTCACTTTTAGAAGGGAACAACTAATCTATTAATTCTCGTATATTCACCGCTTTTTTTTTTGAACATCGTCATCTCAGGGCTTTCTTATTCTTTCGCAGTTCTTTTCTTCTATACTTTTACCATCGTTTAGATCAGTCGTTCTCAATTGTGCTCTTTAAGCACTTGGGGAAAAATGCAAAAATATCGTATTATATAATAGCTGTAATTCCTGGCGGACGGGAGGGCGGACATATGTGACATCACTGGTGTCAGAAATTGTAGGTTTCCTTGTGGTTCGGGAGTGCTTCAGTGATCGGTCCCAAATTTAGTGGATTGGTATCACTTAGTTCTAGCTCTGTTGAGTAACAGATCGGATTTCTAGGCGCTGTGGGCCGGGAAAGATCCCTTGAAAAGTGTCCCAATTTCTGGGGCTCTGCTATCGCCTACCCTATGAATTAGTTAGGTTCAGTTGTTTTACCTCAGAGCAGCACTTTTTTGCACACAATGGGATAAATGGCCAGGTCACAAGGACTCCGAAGGCTCAGAGAAGGTTGGGGGTGGGGATCCACTGGAAGAGCTGTTGGGAGACAGATGGTAGCTTCCCGTCAAGGCCATCCAGTGTACTTTAACGTGTACAGGCTGTCTCTCCTGCATACGCATCCGACGGACGGCGGCCTTTCCAAGCCGATCGGTGTTCCCTAATGATCGTGGACAGGGCGCGGAATTTGGCTGAGGTGAATCTCAACGCTGACGCTGTGAATGGAGTCGCACGTTGTGAGTAGTATGTTAACGATGGGAAACTATGAATGAAGTTATGGATGGGAACATATATCAATGGACATAGGATTCGTGCCAGACTTTTGGTTAGGGAGTAATCACTCTTAGTTTAAGGTCGATATCAAATGTAGAGGAAAAACTGTCTTGAAACGGATGAGATATGAACCCACGAAACAAAAGCATCAAAAGTTTTTCAATTTATTAAGTGATTGTTTGTACACTCGTAACATACATTGTGCCACGTACTTGAAGAGGCTGTTTAAAAACAGCGAAGTCATTGCCTTCAAGAGACTGGGTTGGGTTGTTTTACCTCTGAGCGGCACTTTTTTGCACACCATGGGCTAAATGGCCAGGTCACAAAGACCCCGAAGGCTCAGAGAAGATTGGGGGAGGGGACCCACTGGAACAGCTGTTGGGAGACAGATGGTAGCCTCCCGTCAAGGCCATCCAGCGTGTTCTTTAACGTGCACTATGGCTCTCTCGCACATGGGGCCACGGCTTAACGTCCCATCCGACGGACGGCGGCCTTTCCAAGCCCATCGGTGTCCCCTACAGACCGTGGGCAGGGCGGGAATTTTGCGGAGATAAATCTCAACGCTGACCCAGCTGGGACTCGAACCTGGGAACTACAGATTACGAGCCTGGCGCGCTACCGACCGAGCCCCCCCCCCCCCCCCCCCTTCAAGAGACACAGAGTTGTGTACTGAAGATAAGAAAGTTCATAACATCAATTAGAGGAAATCTTGATCGGCGGCCGGTAGCTCAGCAGTCAGACACTTGATATGTTACCACGAGATCATGGGTTCGAATCTCACCCGGCTCAAGATAACTTTTCCTCTAAAATTGATATAGACGTTAAATGAAAAATGATTACTTCCCTGATAATAATATTGGTAATCATAAAATGGGAATTTCATAAAGTGTTGCCAAAACACTCACTCCACATTCTCGTCTGTATTGAGGACGAGCCAGTGGATCGAAATCTTCCACCGACGTTTGTCCACGTTCAAATCGCGAGAACCACATAGAAGTCTTAGTCCTCCCCATGTCGTCGTCACCGGAGGCATTTCCTGAGTCTATGAAGTGGCTTTACTGAGTTTGGAACAAAGTCTGATAAAAATGCGTTATTCTTTCACATCTTCCATATTTCTGTTACAAACACTCATAAAGCGGGACGAACATAAATGCACTAAAATGCTTTAAGGCAGACTTCGTTCCAACTTTCAACGTGAAACTTTCCAGACTGCTTGACAAAGGAGTAGGCTTTCGATACCTAATGACAGAAGTCGTAACTACACCTAGAACAGTTCGAGTCCCAGCTGGGTCAGCGTCGAGATTTATCTCCGCAAATTTCCCCGCCCTGCCCACGGTCAGTTGGGGACACCGATGGGCTGGGAAAGACCACCGTCCGTCGGATGGGACGTTAAGCCGTGGTTCCGTGTCCGTAGAGCTATACCCTGTGCACGTTAAAGAACACGCTGGATGGCCTTGACGGGAAGCTACCATCTGTCTCCCAACAACTGTTCCAGTGGGTCCCCTCCCTCAATCTTCTCTGAGCCCTCGGGTTCCATGTGACCTGGCCATTTAGCCCATGGTGTGCAAAAAAGTGCTGCTGAAAGGTAAAACAACCCAAACAACCTGGGGCGGGGGTGGCTCAGTCGGTAGCGCGCCTGGCTCGTAATCTGTAGTTCCCAGGTTCGAGTCCCAGCTGGGTCAGCGTTGAGATTTATCTCCGCAAAACTTCCCGCCCTGCCCACGGTTAGTAGCGGACACCGATGGGCTTGAAAAGGCCGCCGTCCGTCGGATGGGACGTTAAACCGTGGCCCCGTGTGCTTGAGAGCCATACCCTGTGCACGTTAAAGAACACGCTGGATGGCTTTGACGGGAGGCTATCATCTGTTTCCCAACAGCTGTTCCTGTGGGTCCTTTTCCCAACCTTCTCTGAGCTTTCGGGGTCCTTGTAACCTGGTCATTTAGCCCATGGTGTGCAAAAAAGTGCCGCTCAAAGGTAAAACATCCCAACAACAACACCTAGAACACGCGAGAAGTCCTGAAACCTTTGTATTGCACCACGTATCTTTAAAATACACATCACTCAAATTTCTGTCTTCAATCAAGGTTTGACAAACTGGAGCATAAGTTTAACTTCCATTGTTGTTATTCAAAAACAATATTTAATAACTATGGTTTTTGAATTCAATCTACACAAAACGTTTTTTTTAAGGTGGCTTTCGGAAAAATGAAGTTTCAACGGATTGTTAAGAACGTGAAGTTTTCAATATTAACAATAAAAATAATAACAGCATTCTGCTATAATAATAGCCTCAATCATCTGCTTGCCACAGAGGTCTGACAGGAGCCTGTCAGTTTATGTGCCACAGTAGAAGGTCTGTGAGGAAGGCGAGACCTCAGCAGAAAGACAACACAGACATCCATGCCTTACCCGGTGCTCGAACCCAGATCTCTTTGATCAGTAGCCAAGCACGATAACCACTTAGCTTCTAATCTAAATAGGTCTTCCAAATTCTTCATAGTTCAATCACAACATTGGTTTGTATTGAATGTCTAACTTAAATTTATAACTGTAGCATTTGTCGCTATCTGCCCAGCATTACATAGAGTCGAACATTGATTAATTCATTGCACAGACGTTAATTCAACCAAGTGCTCCGGAACACTGAATAGAAAGATGCTTTTAGAAATTTCCATTTCAATAGTAACCGTTCAGACACCTACAGCATCTCATTCATTACATCCCGAGCAGTAAAACCCATTAGCATTACTTCCTCACAACACTACATCCTCAGTGTAGATGAATATTAATCGAGTCCAGCTGAATTTCGTTCACATTATCACATTTTCATTCCACACTGCTCACGCCATCTCCTTTGTTTATAAACACCTGTCTTCAAAGAATGTACAGAACAGTATTTGCACATGGACGTTAACAGTTTAGATGATCGACAGTTTCTCAAGCATCCAGGAGCAGAGAACCAAGATGTCACTGATTGGAGCCAAGCAGACTGCAAAACGAGACTGAAAGGGCAGAGAGAAGACCTCTTCACTGTGGACAGCTATTGGATGAAACTTGAATGGATGACATCACCCGTAATGTTTGTCTTAAATAAGTTTCTGAGACCAGACACAATTTGGTAGATTCATTTAGTTGTCGTCGTCTTCGTGGCTATACAAATGAATTACAGAGAAGCCAGAGTCTGTGCTTACGCGACCGAAAGATACTCTGAGTGAATTAACTGGGAGGTCTTCCCGAAAGAGTTAGGAAAAGGATGGTGTTCTTGGGAGGGTCACAAATTTAAACACAGAGAGGAAAAGATTCGCAGAGCTGAAAACGGGTTGCATAAGCAAAACCAGAAGTTAGCAAAACGGGGGAAATTTACACTAGTTAAAACGAGTTACATAAGTAAACTCGGATAATTCTCAAATTTAGAACTTAATTATCGAAAGTTTTGATATTATAATATTATTTATCAAGCTCAGATCCAGAATAAAAAAGAAGAGAGAGAGAATTTGGGTTGGGTTGTTTTACCTCTGAGCGGCACTTTTTTGCACACCATGGGCTAAATGGCCAGGTTACATGGACCCTGAAGACTCAGAGAAGGTTGGGGGAGGAGACCCACTGGAACATCTGTTGGGAGACAGATGGTAGCCTCCCGTCAAGGCCATCCAGTGTGTTCTTTAACGTGCACAGGGTATGGCTCTCCCGCACACAGGGCCAGGGCTTAACGTCCCAGATGGGCTTGGAAAGGCCGTCGTCCGTCGGATGGGACGTTAAGCCGTGGCCCCGTGTGTGGGATAGCCATACCCTGTGCACGTTAAAGAACAGGCTGGATGGCCTTGACGGGAGGCTACCATCTGTCCCCCAACAGCTGTTCCAGTGGGTCCCCTCCCCCAACCTTCTCTGAGCCTTCGGGGTCCTTGTGACCTGGCCATTTAGCCCATGGTGTGCAAAAAAGTGCCGCTCAGAGGTAAAACAACCCAACCCAACCCTTAACGTCCCATCCGACGGACGGCGGCCTTTTCAAGCCCATCGGTGTCCCCTACTGACCGTGGGCAGGGCGGGGAATTTTGCGGAGATAAATCTGAACGCTGACCCAACTGGGATTCGAACCTGGGAACTACAGATTACGAGCTTGGCTGGGGTGGAGGGGAGATTCAGTCAGAATGAACGGAAACCTGCTCCGGTATAAACCCTTTATCTTCGTTTTAGTGCTCTATAATAAATGTCTTAAAAAATACTCGAAAAACAGAATATGTTTAATATTTTTTTCCGCCTACGTTACGGTTATTGTCATTCTCAAAGGGGAGTGAAGTGGCGATCATCTTGCCCTCCCCCAGATCATAGACTATGTGGAAAAAAAGGGAAGTTAGGATATAGTTTTTTTTTTAACATTCCCACTAATTCGTGTGTAAGTGCTCTCGATAATTAAGAAATTTTACTCTCGTTTCAGTTCTTTGCGACTCTCCAGAGATGGCGAATTTCAGTTTGAAACTCCGTATGGAACGATTGGGTTGGTTGGGTTGTTTTACCTCTGAGCGGCACTTTTTTGCACACCATGGGCTAAATGGCCAGGTCACAAGGACCCCGAAGGCTCAGAGAAGGTTGGGGGAGGGGACCCACTGGAACAGCTGTTGGGAGACAGATGGTAGCCTCCCGTCAACGCCATCCAGCGTGTTCTTTAACTTGCACAGGGTATGGCTCTCCATATATACGAAACAAATCTCGATACGAAAACAATCTCCCGCACACGGAGCCACGGCTTAACGTCCCATCCGACGGACGGCGGCCTTTCCAAGCCCATCGGTGTCCCCTACTGACCGTGGGCAGGGCGGGGAATTTTGCGGAGATAAATCTCAACGATGACCCAGTTGGTATGTAACATTGATGAAATAACTGTCAATTGCTCAAAATAAAACAATCGATTTTTGATCATTATTTAACTGAAGAATCCAAAAAAATTATTAAAAATTAACACAGAATCCTACAATCCATAAAAGGCATGATCAAAATGTGACGATCCAACATTCAGTTTCCAATAATTTGCAGAAACCAATACATAAGCAGTGCTAAATTTGGCTGCTCAGTGCATAAATCGTAACAAAATTTGGTTGACTAATGAATAAATCATGTCAAAATAAGATTTACCCATGTATACCGGACAGGGGGTAAATCTTAATTATTTGACAGATTGCACAAACCATGGCAGAATATGGCCGAGCAAGGCGCATTAATATTTAGTGGAACAATACGTAAATCGAATGATAATTTTGCTGACCATTACAAAAATTGTCGTGAAAATTTTGCTGACTAATGCATAATTCAGGTCAGGATTTGACGTTGGGTTGGGTTGTTTTATCTCTAAGCGGGACTTTTTTCGCCCACAATGGGCTAAAAGGCTAGGTCACAAGGATCCCAAGGGCTCAGAGAAGGTTGGAAGAAAAGAACCCACTAAACAGCTTTTGGAAGACAGATGGTACCTCCCGTCAAGGCCAGCCAGTGTGTTCTGTAACGTGAACAGAGTGTGGCTCTCCTATACACGAGTCCCGTGTGCGGGAGAGCCATACCCTGTGCACGTTAAAGAACACGCTGGATGGCCTTGACGGGAGGACCCACTGCAACGTCTGTCTCCCAACAGCTGTTCCAGTGGGTCCTCTCCCCTAACCTTCTCTGAGCCTTCGGGGTCCATGTGACCTGGCCATTTAGCCCACGGTGTGCAAAAAAGTGCCGCTCAGAGGTAAAACAATCCAACGTTAAAGAACACGCTGGATGGCCTTGACGGGAGGTTACCATCTGTCTCCCAACAGCTGTTCCAGTGGGTCCCCTCCCCCAACCTTCTCTGAGCCTTCGGGGTCCATGTGACCTGGCCATTTAGCCCACGGTGTGCAAAAAAGTGCCGCTCAGAGGTAAAACAATCCAACGTTAAAGAACACGCTGGATGGCCTTGACGGAAGGTTACCAGTCAACTTTAACGTTATTTAACGTTATTTAACGTCATCTGTCTCCCAACAGCTGTTCCAGTGGGTCCCCTCCCCCAACCTTCTCTGAGCCTTCGGGGTCCATGTGAACTGGCCATTTAGCCCATGGTGTGCAAAAAAGTGCCGCTTAGAGGTGAAACAACCCAACCCAACCCAATACACGATCCATGGCTTAGCATCCCGTCCGACGGACGGTTTGTCACTGAGGATAAAACGGGAATTAGCGGAGAAAATAAATTATGATCGTAGGAAGAGTTGGTACAGAATTTTGCGAATCAATATTTAAATAACGTTAAAGTTGACTGGCCAATGTGAAAATCGTGTTAATATTTGATGCTAAAGAATTTTGGAAAAGCTGATCTGAAAGCTCAAAGGAATCTATTTCATTCTAAGTTCTGTTGGTTCACACTATAGAAGCGTTCGGGCTCAAAATAGCACGAATGGCTTCGATCTCGAGCTCAGAATAATTTAAATTTGAAATATTTCTTGTAATTGAACAAAAAAAAGGAAAAATTAATCATAATTTCAACCGTTTAATGGGTCGGGGGTGGCTCAGTCAGCAGCGCGCCAGGCTCGTAATCTGTAGTTCCCAGGTTCGAGTCACAGCTGGGTCAGCGTTGAGATTTATCTCCGCAAAATTCCCCGCCCTGCCCACGGTCATTAGGGGACACCGATGGGCTGGGAAAGACCGCCGTCCGTCGGATGGGACGTTAAGACGTGGCCCCGTGTACGGAAGAGTCATACCCTGTACATTAAAGACCCCCCTGGACGGCCTTAACAGGTGGCTACCATCTATCTCCCAACAGCTGTTCCAGTGGGTCCCCTTTCCGAACCTTCTCTGAGCATTCGAGGTCCATGTGACCTGGCCATTTAGCCCATGGTGTGCAAAAAAGTGTCGCTCAGAGGTAAAACAACCCAACTCAACCGTTTAATAAATCCTTAGTAATTAGAAAGAAGCAGCATGCGGCTTTTTACGTATTCTCTGTCTTTAAAAAATGAATGGCTCTTTTGCGTTTCTGTTATCGGGGCGAGGCGGGGGTCGGGAGGGTGGCTTAGTCGGTAGCGCACCAGGCTTATAATCTGAAGTTTCGAGGTTCGAGTCCCAGCTGGACTAGTGTTGAGATTTACTCCGCAAAACTTCCCGCCTACCTTCGGTCAGTAGAGGACATCGATGTCCTTGGAAAGGTCGCCGTCCGTCGGATGGGACGTTAAGCTGTGCCCCCGTGTGCGGGAGAGCCATACCCTGTGCACGTTAAAGAACACGTTGGATGACTTTGACAAGAGGTTACCATCTGTCTCCTAATAGCTGTCCAGTGGGTCCCCTTCCCCCAACTTTCTCGGAGTCCTTGTGACCTGGCTATTTAGCCCATTGTATCATAAAATGATTGCAATTAATAATATAAGAATAAAATGAATGATTAACGATGTGCATTTCTGTACATAGATGTGTCTTGTGATGCGTCAGAGAAAAGCCTTACCGAAAGAGAGCTCGGGCTCAACAATTGGCGAAGTGGATTGGGCTCGAAAAACTCATTTGCAGTTGGGTTGTTTTACCTCTTAGCGACACTTCTTTTGCATACCATGGGCTAAATGGTCAGGTCACACGGACGCCGAAGGCTCAGAGAAGGTTGGGGGAGGGAACCCACTAGAACAGCTGTTGGGAGACAGATGGTAGCCTCCCGTCAAGGCCATCCAGCGTGTTCTTTAATGTTGGGTTGTTTTTACCTCTGAGCGGCACTTTTTTGCACACCATGGGCTAAATGGTCAGGTCACACGGACGCCGAAGGCTCAGAGAAGGTTGGGGGAGGGGACCCACTGGAACAACTGTTGGGAGACAGATGGTAGCCTCCCGTGAAGGCCATCCAGCGTGTTCTTTAACGTGCACAGGGTATGACTCTCCCACACACGGCGCCACGGATTAATGTCCCACCCGACGGACGGCGGCCTTTCCAATCCCATAGGTGTCCCCTACTGACCATGGGCAGAGCGGGGAGTTTTGCGGAGATAAATCTCAACCCTGATCCGGCTGGGACTCGAACCTGGGAACTACAGAATACGAGCCTGGCGCGCTACCGACTGAGCCACTCCCGCCCCTCATCTGCAGTTGAAACGATTCCGGAATATCGAACAACCGATTCTGACACTCTTTCATTGTTACCAGATTGGCATCATTTGGCAAGAAATTGCTGTCAAACTTTTAAAATAGCGACCCGACCTTTGCCGAAGCTTTCAGGTTCCCCTTCCACCCCTAAGTATCTTCCATCTCTTCCACTACTACTCTACTAAAAGTGACCGGATATCACGTCCTTTTCATTCAGATCACGACAGAGCTAAATTCCGAAGTTACCCACCAGGAAAATCTATTTCAAGGAAAGTAAACGGATGGTAATGATTCGGTGAGCGCCGAATTGCCTTTGCTGATTCTGAACGAAAGTTCTGGATAAAAGTTCGTGGTCACGATCGAGGTCATCAAACGTCTGAGTTAACTAGTTCTTGATATGTGTATGAAGATGGGTTTAATGACTGCGAAACTGATATGTGTCTGAAGATGGGTTTAATGACTGCGAAACTGATATGTGTCTGAAGATGGGTTTAATGACTGCGAAACTGATATGTGTATGAAGATGGGTTTAATGACTGCGAAACTGATATGTGTATGAAGATGGGTTTAATGACTGCGAAACTGATATGTGTATGAAGATGGGTTTAATGACTGCGAAACTGATATGTGTATGAAGATGGGTTTAATGACTGCGAAACTGATATGTGTATGAAGATGGGTTTAATGACTGCGAAACTGATATGTGTATGAAGATGGGTTTAATGACTGCGAAATTGATATGTGTATGAAGATGGGTTTAATGACTGCGAAACTGATATGTGTATGAAGATGGGTTTAATGACTGCGAAACTGATATGTGTATGAAGATGGGTTTAATGACTGCGAAACTGATATGTGTATGAAGATGGGTTTAATGACTGCGAAACTGATATGTGTATGAAGATGGGTTTAATGACTGCGAAATTGATATGTGTATGAAGATGGGTTTAATGACTGCGAAACTGATATGTGTATGAAGATGGGTTTAATGACTGCGAAACTGATATGTGTATGAAGATGGGTTTAATGACTGCGAAACTGATATGTGTATGAAGATGGGTTTAATGACTGCGAAACTGATATGTGTATGAAGATGGGTTTAATGACTGCGAAATTGATATGTGTATGAAGATGGGTTTAATGACTGCGAAACTGATATGTGTATGAAGATGGGTTTAATGACTGCGAAACTGATATGTGTATGAAGATGGGTTTAATGACTGCGAAACTGATATGTGTATGAAGATGGGTTTAATGACTGCGAAACTGATATGTGTATGAAGATGGGTTTAATGACTGCGAAACTGATATGTGTATGAAGATGGGTTTAATGACTGCGAAACTGATATGTGTATGAAGATGGGTTTAATGACTGCGAAACTGATATGTGTCTGAAGGGATGATCGGATACCGGAAGTATTTTGTTATTCTTCATGTAATTGTGTAGATTGACAATTTCGAGGCGTCTCTCGGCAGGCACATATCCGGGATTTAGTTTTGGGGAGGGGAGGGGGAGGCATTCCAGGAATTTATTTTTTGAGAGTGAGGGGGAAGGCATTCCAGGAATTTAGTTTTTGGAAGGGAGGGGGAAGGCATTCCAGGAATTTAGTTTTTGGGAGGGAGGGGGAAGGCATTCTAGGAATTTAGTTTTTGAGAGGGAGGGGGAAGGCATTCCAGGAATTTAGTTTTTGGGAGGGAGGGGGAAGGCATTCCAGGAATTTAGTTTTTGAGAGGGAGGGGGAAGGCATTCCAGGAATTTAGTTTTTGAGAGGGAGGGGAAAGGCATTCCAGGAATTTAGTTTTTGGAAGGGAGGGGGAAGGCATTCCAGGAATTTAGTTTTTGGGAGGGAGGGGGAAGGCATTCCAGGAATTTAGTTTTTGGAAGGGAGGGGGAAGGCATTCCAGGAATTTAGTTTTTGGGAGGGAGGGGGAAGGCATTCTAGGAATTTAGTTTTTGAGAGGGAGGGGGAAGGCATTCCAGGAATTTAGTTTTTGAGAGGGAGGGGGAAGACATTCCAGGAATTTAGGTTTTGGGAGGGAGGGGGAAGGCATTCCAGGAATTTAGTTTTTGGAAGGGAGGGGGAAGGCATTCCAGGAATTTAGTTTTTGGGAGGGAGGGGGAAGGCATTCTAGGAATTTAGTTTTTGAGAGGGAGGGGGAAGGCATTCCAGGAATTTAGTTTTTGGGAGGGAGGGGGAAGGCATTCCAGGAATTTAGTTTTTGAGAGGGAGGGGAAAGGCATTCCAGGAATTTAGTTTTTTGGAAGGGAGGGGAAGGCATTCCAGGAATTTAGTTTTTAGGGGGAGGGGGAAGGCATTCCAGGAATTTATTTTTTGAGAGTGAGGGGGAAGGCATTCCAGGAATTTAGTTTTTGGGAGGGAGGGGGAAGGCATTCCAGGAATTTAGTTTTTGGGAGGGAGGGGGAAGGCATTCCAGGAATTTAGTTTTTGGAAGGGAGGGGGAAGGCATTCCAGGAATTTAGTTTTTGAAAGGGAGGGGGAAGGCATTCCAGGAATTTAGTTTTTGGGAGGAAGGGGGAAGGCATTCCAGGAATTTAATTTTTGAGAGGGAGGGGGAAGACATTCCAGGAATTTAGGTTTTGGGAGGGAGGGGGAAGGCATTCCAGGAATTTAGTTTTTGAGAGGGAGGGGGAAGACATTCCAGGAATTTAGGTTTTGGGAGGGAGGGGGAAGGCATTCCAGGAATTTTGTTTTTGGAAGGGAGGGGGAAGGCATTCCAGGAATTTAGTTTTTGGGAGGGAGGGGGAAGGCATTCCAGGAATTTAGTTTTTGGGAGGGAGGGGGAAGGCATTCCAGGAATTTAGTTTTTGGGAGGGAGGGGGAAGGCATTCCAGGAATTTAGTTTTTGGGAGGGAGGGGGAAGGCATTCCAGGAATTTAGAGTTTGGGAGGGGGGAAGGCATTCCAGGAATTTAGTTTTTGGGAGGGAGGGGGAAGGCATTCCAGGAATTTAGTTTTTGGGAGGGAGAGGGAAGGCATTCCAGGAATTTAGTTTTTAGGGGGAGGGCGGAGTCTGAGAATAAGACTTTAGGGGGATTTTCCAATTATTAAAATATTTCACTGAATAGAAATGTTAAAATGATGGAATTAAATTTTATAGAATGCATTGAATAACATTATTAATATGTATTTATTAAATCTATGGAATAAAATTTTATAGTTTTTTAAATTATTTTTAGTGTCGGACATATACTATGGGATAAAATAAAATCACAAAGACTCTGCGTACGTCCCTGCATCATGGCACCGCAAGGGGTGTAAAAAAATTTTAAGGGCACTTTCTCGATTATCACCTTGCATCAGTAAAATATTGGAAAGCTACTTAATTTTTTTCAGTTATGGAACATGCTTAATGCAAGCATCCATCTCTTTCAGTGCTTTAAATATTTTTATGTGAAAATATAATAATATTAGACGAATAACATATCATCTCTGGCAAATATCGGGTGTTCGTTAAAAAAATTTAATTTTTTCCCCCGCCTTTAATGCTCCTTTACAGTTAGGGTTACCAGATGCCAGTGTTCTAAAAGGAGGACAAAGAAAAGGCTAGACATGGAGTCAAAGGTGGACATGTTTTCAATTTGTGATAAAAAAATAAAATAAAAAAAAAATGAATGAAAATAAAAATATTAGAGAGACAGTTTTGCAATGTGACCCCTTCCCCTAACCTTTTCTGGGTCATTGGGGCTCTTGCGACTTGGCCATTTAGTCCATTGGGTGAAAAAAGCTGCTCAGAGGTAAAAATACCAAATCCAACTCGTCGTATAGTGAAGCATATGTTGTCTCCACACTCCTTCGAGTAATAAAAACACTTCAAGATGTGTAAAATATGTTTACAATGTTTTCCTTCTGTATTACACTAAATTAAAATCCTTTACGATAAGGGACGGGGGTGGCTCAGTCGGTAGCGCGCCAGGCTCGTAATCTGTAGTTCCCAGTTCGAGTCCCAGCTGGGTCAGCGTTGAGATTTATCTCCGCAAAACTCCCCGCCCTGCTCACGGTCAGTAGGGGACACCGATGGGTTTGGAAAGGCCGCCGTCCGTCGGATGGGACATTAAGCCGTGGCCCCGTGTGTGGGAGAGCCATACCCTGTGCACGTTAAAGAACACGCTGGATGTCCTTGACGGAAGGCTACCATCTGTCTCCCAACAGCTGTTCCAGTGGGTCCCCTCCCCCAACCTTCTCTGAGCCTTCGGGGTCCATGTGACCTGGCCATTTAGCCCATGGTGTGCAAAAAAATGCCGCTCAGAGGTAAAACAACCCAACCCTTTACGATAATGGAGCATAGCTACTTTGTGTCCTTTCAGAACTGGACGTACAGTAGAAAAAAAAATAAAAATACCCCCTCAAGCAGCTGCTTGCGACAGAGGTCTGACAGGAGCCTGTCAGTTTATATGCCAGAGTAGAAGGTCTGAGAGGATGACAGGACCTCAGCAGAAAAACGACACTAGCATCCATGCCTTACCCGGGGCTCGAACCCAGGTCCCTTAGATCAGTAGCCAAGCGCGCTAACATCTCGGCCACTCCCAAAGAAGGAAAGTAACCCCACATCAAAAAATGGTTCTTTGCAAATCCTTGAAGAAAATAGGACGTCAACAGCGATGGGAATGAAAAAAACCTTTCCTGACCTTTGCAAAGTTCGATAAACTCCAACATCGAAGTGGATTTTACCCATGGCAACCAAATAGCAAAAGTGATACTCAGAAAAAGACAGAAATAAAATATAGAGACTTCAGTGTGGAGGAAAATGGCAGAAGTTCGTGACATTGATACAGAACGGAACTGTCGTCAGGCAATCCTAATTTTGGTCCTAATGATTGCGCGAATTTCCGAGGGCATTTCTCTGATGGTGGGGGGGGGGGGGACGGTTAAAGTGGCAGAAGGAACATTAGACGATAGCTTTCGGATTTGGAGAGAAAATTCTGCACGTAACGTGGAGTTGGAATGAAGTCGGTCTTCAAAGAAGTTGGTTGGCACGGCATAATGACGTTTGTCATTTGATCTGAGCTCGACTGCAAAGTCTCGATGCTTTTTATTTATAATATCGTCGACATTTCATTGGTGGTCATCAGGAAAGGTGAAGTGAAACTAATAGAAAAGCGGGAGGCCTGGAGTTGTTGTTGTTTTGAGTTGTTTTACCTCTGAGAGGCACTTTTTTGCACACCATGGGCTAAATGACCAGGTCACAAGGACCCCGAAGGCTCAGAGAAGGTTAGGGGAAGGGACCCACTGGAACAGCTGTTGGGAGACAGATGGTAGCCTCCCGTCAAGACCATCCAGCGTGTCTTTAACGAGCACAGGGTATGGCTCTCCCGCACACGGGGCCACGGCTTAACGTCCCTCCGACGGACGGCGGCCTTTCCAAACCCATCGGTGTCCCCTACTGACCGTGGGCAGGGCGGGGAATTTTGCGGAGATAAATCTCAACGCTGACCCAGCTGGGACTCGAACCTGGGAACTACAGATTACGAGCCTGGCGCGCTACCCACTGAGCCACCCCCGCCCCATTCAACGACTGATAAACTAGGAATGATTCATCAATACTTTCACTGCATTTACACGAGGCGTGAGTTGGCTCAGTCAGTAGTACGCCAGGCTCGTAATCTGAAGTTCTCACGCTCGAGTCCCAACTGGGCCAGAGTTGAGATTTGTCTCCCCTAAATCCTCATCATGATATCGTTCAGAAAGAAGATAGCGATGGGATTGGAAAGGACGTCGGTCGTTGGATGGGAGGTTAAGCCGTGTGCATGAGACCCGCACTCTGGGCGCGATAAAGAACACACTGGATGGACTTGACGGAACGACTTTCTTTGAACCCTTGGGATCCCTGTGACCTGGCCACTTGGTTCATTGTGTGAAAAAAAAGTGCGGCTCAGAGGTACAGTCGCTCAAAAAAGTATCCGAACACTGTGATTGACTACTGAATTCAAAAAAAGTATCTGGAGCGTGTACTTCAACTGTACACGGTTCAGTCGTGTGCAGTTACTGCACACGCTCCAGTTTGCTGTGAACGGTAACTGCACACGCTCAATATTTCTGTGAGTGGGCCAACACGAGCCAGGTTTTTGTGTGGCCCACACGATTCAATGTGCTGTGAACATTCACCGCAACCGCTCCAGTTTGCTGTGAAAGGTAACTGCACACGCTCAATATTTCTGTGAGTGGGCCCACACGATCCAGGTTTTTGTGAGCTCACACGATTCAATGTGCTGTGAACATTAACCGCAACCGCTCCAGTTTGCTGTGAACGGTAACTGCACACGCTCCATATTCATTGCATTATATATTCATACGCATTTGATATATATAAAAATCCGAACACTAGGTTGATTACAGAAGTCAGAAAAAATATCTGGCAACGTTTTTTTTAGAAATTAGCGATCTGGCAACCTTCGTGTCACGTGACACGAAGGTTGCCAGATCACTAATTTCTAAAAAAAAAATCGTTGCCAAATATTTTTTTGAATTCTGTAATCAAACATAGTGTTCGGATTTTTTTTAATATGTATAATGCGTATGAATATATAATACAATGAATATGGAGCGTGTGCAGTTACCGTTCACAGCAAACTGGAGCGGTTGCGGTTAATGTTCACAGCACATTGAATCGTGTGAGCTCACAAAAACCTGGATCGTGTGGGCCCACTCACAGAAATATTGATCGTGTGCAGTTACCGTTCACAGCAAACTGGAGCGTGTGCAGTTACTGCACACGTTCCAGTTTGCTGTGAACGGTAACTGGAGCGTGTACAGTTGCTGTACACGCTCCAGATATTTTTTTGAATTCTGTAATCAACCATAGTGTTCGGATAATTTTTTCAGCGACTGTACCTACTGTATTTGGTTTCCATAAAACTTTTCTCATGCAACCGGCAGATTCATCTAACCGAAAATCTCGATTCTCCATAAATAACGGATAACCGGGAATTACTGTATTAGGGTTGTGGGTTGTTTTACCTCTGAGCGGCACTTTTTTGCACACCATGGGCTAAATGGCCAGGTCACATGGACCCCGAAGGCTCAGAGAAGGTTGGGGGAGGTGACCTACTGGAACAGCTGTTGGGAGGCAGATGGTAGCCTCCCGTCAAGGCCATCCAGCGTGTTCTTTAACGTTGGATTGTTTTACCTCTGAGCGGCACTTTTTTGCACACCATGGGCTAAATGGCAGGTCACATGGACCCCGAAGGCTCAGAGAAAGTTGGGGGAGATGACCCACTTGAACAGCTGTTGGCAGACAGATGGTAGCCTCCCGTCAAGGCCATCCAGCGTGTTCTTTAACGTTGGATTGTTTTACCTCTGAGCGGCACTTTTTTGCACACCATGGGCTAAATGGCCAGGTCACATGGATCTCGAAGGCTCAGAGAAGGTTGGGGGAGGTGACCTACTGGAACAGCTGTTGGGAGGCAGATGGTAGCCTCCCGTCAAGACCATCCAGCGTGTTCTTTAACGTTGGATTGTTTTGTCTCTGAGCGGCACTTTTTTGCACACCATGGGCTAAATGGCCAGGTCACATAAGACCCCGAAGGCTCAGAGAAAGTTGGGGGAGATGCCCACTGGAACAGCTGTTGGCAGACAGATGGTAGCCTCCCGTCAAGGCCATCCAGCGTGTTCTTTAATGTGCACAGGGTATGTCTCCCCGCACACGGAGCCACGGCTGAACGTCCCATTCGATGGGCCGGGAATCTCAACGCTGACCCAGCTGGGACTCGAACCTGGGAACTGCAGATTACGAGTCCGGCACCCTACCGACTGAGCCACCCCCGCCCCACTGTATTACGGAATTTCGACGATATGTCAATGGGAATCTAATTTCGAAGCTATATAACTTCTAAACATTTAATGAAAAAATGTGACTGAAAATAAATTAACGTCGTATTATATTTAATTCTCGATTTTTAACATTATTCCTCCAGTACGCAAATAGATTTTGAAGCTGCAATATTAAACAATAAATTATCTTGTTTTATAAAAATTGTTTATAATTGTTTAATACTGCAATAATCATTACGTAAACACATGAAATATGATTTATTTTATTAAATGGTTTGAAACGATATTTATTATTTAAGTGTTAATTAATTTTCGAGGGAAATTGTTATCACACGTTATTGTTGTGAAATATTCTACCTTCCGTAATTCTTGAAATACTAAACATATTATTAAGTTGGGTTGTTTTTACCTCTGAGCTCAGTCGGCACCGCACCAAGCTCGTAATCTGTATTTCCCAGGTTCGAGTCCCAGCTGGGTCAGCATTGAGACTTATCTCCGCCAAATTCCCCGTCCTGCCCACGGTCAGTAGGGGACTTGAAAACCTATTTCAACCTATGGGCTTGAAAAGGCCGCCGTCCGTCGGATGGATCGTTAAGCCGTGGCCCCGCGTGCGGGAGAGACATACCCTGTGCACTCTAAAGAACACGCTGGATGGCCTTGATTCCCATCAAGAGCATACACTATGGCCTTGATGTTGGTTGACATCAAGGCCATAGTGTATAACCTTCGGGGTCCATGTAACCTGTCAAAAAAGTGCCTCTCAGAGGTAAAAACAACCCAATCCTCTGAGCGGCACTTTTTTATACACAATGAGCTATATGGCCAGGTCACATGGACCCCGAAGGCTCAGAGAAGGTTGGGGGAGGAGACCCATTGGAACAGCTGTTAGGAGACAGATGGTAGCCTCCCGTCAAGGCCATCCAGCGTGTTCTTTAACGTGCACAAGGTATGGCTCTCTCCCGCACACGGGGCCACGGCTTAACGTCCCATCCGACGGACGGCGACCATTCCTAGCTCACCGGTGTCCCCTACTGACCGTGGGCAGGGCTGGGAGTTTTGCGGAGATGAATCTCAACGTTGACCCAGCTGGGACACGAACCTGGGAACTGCAAATTACGAGCCTTAGAGAGCTGTTGACTGGGCCACCCCCACCCCAAAAGCAAATATTGGCAAAACTTTATTAAAATATGCAGAATATTTGTTTTATTACAAGCCGTCGAAATATATTTTAATGTGACCTTAGAGGTTAATAATTTTAACATGTATATTTTTCAAATAAATGTGCTTCTAATTAAAACTTTTGCATGATTTAATATCATTTAAGGCATTTTTTCCCTAACATATTCTACCCTATTTAAAAGTCGTCAACCAGTGTCCAAAGGTTATTAGCTTTAAAAAGCATCTGTTTAAAATTAAATTTAAATGCATCATTAAGGCCTTAAAACCAAAAGTATTTTCTAAAACAAATTTGCATTTGTCACGAAAAAGAAAATAGTTTTCGAAGGGACCGTGAAATCATTCTTTCAACTAATGCTACAAAAAACAAAATCTGAATGCTCTTACGTTTCCAAAAATAAGGTACAGTCGCTCAAAAAAGTATCCGAACACTATGGTTGATTACAGAATTCAGGAAAAAATATCTCGCAACGAATTTTTTTAGAAATTAGTGATCTGGCAACCCTTCGTGTCAAGGTTGCCAGATCACTAATTTCTAAAAAAAAGTCGTTGCGAGATATTTTTTCTGAATTCTGTAATCAACCATAGTGTTCGGATACTTTTTAATATATATAATGCGTATGAATATATAATGCAATGAATATGGAGCGTGTGCAGTTAACGTTCACAGAAAACTGGAGCGGTTGCGATTAATGTTCACAGCACATTGAATCGTGTGAGCTCACAAAAACCTGGATCGTGTGGACCCATTCACAGAAATATTAAGCGTGTGCAGTTACCGTTCACAGCAAACTGGAGCGGTTGCGGTTTATGTTCACAGCACATTGAATCGTGTGTGCTCACAAAAACTGCATCGTGTGGGCCCACTCACAGAAATATTGAGCGTGTGCAGTTACCGTTCACAGCAAACTGGAGCGGTTGCGGTTAATGTTCACAGCAAACTGGAGCGGTTGCGGTTAATGTTCACAGCACATTGAATCGTGTGAGCTCACAAAAACCTGGATCGTGTGGGCCCACTCACAGAAATATTGAGCGTGTGCAGTTACCTTTCACAGCAAACTGGAGCGTGTGCCGTAACTGCACACGCTCCAGTTTGCTGTGAACGGTAACTGGAGCGTGTACAGTTGCTGTACACACTCCAGATATTTTTTCTGAATTCTGTAATCAACCATAGTGTTCGGATACTTTTTTGAGCGACTGTAATACAACGAATTAAGCATTTTTTACGAAAACGCTTTTCTAGTCTTTCGAAAAAGTTATTTCATATCCTGAAAACCGAAAGAGATTTACTAAAACTGAATAAGAACGAAACAAAATAAAAGTGTCCCAAAGAATTTCCGAAAGAAATAAATCTAAACTGTTTTAAAGTTTCCCTTACTAAAACTTTTGTTTTAGTAAGAGGAACTTATTGTAACTTGCACCGCAGTTATTGACATGCAGTTAATGACAGGAAGAAAAGTATCCAGACTTAAAAACAAACATATTTACTAAGAAAATGCAATCCCTTCTCTGATAAATATAGAATTCTTATTTTTAAAAAAGGAAAAAAAAAACGAGTTTTTCTTCTTCGTTTCGAATATAAATCGAGACTGCTAATATAAACGTTTTTAACAATCACACTCTTAATTTCGGTTAAATGAAAACGCCTAGGATAAATATACTGTTTATAATATGAATATAAAGTTTTGTCATGAATAAATATACTGTTTATAATATGAATATAAAGTTTTGTCATGGATAAATATACTGTTTATAATAAGAATATAAAGTTTTGTCATGGATAAATATACTGTTTATAATATGAATATAAAGTTTTGTCATTTTTCCAACATTAGTTCTCTCTAAGAGTGGAATTTCGAACTAGTGGAAAATTCAGAAATTGCGAATCGTAATGCCCTTGTTTACATAAATTAAAAAACTTCCCTATATTATCTTAATGGGAAACTAACATCTCTATAACTTCTAAAATAAGTTTTTTTTTTCGAAAAATGTGATTGCAGATAAAGATCTCAATCAAATAAATCAGTATCTCGATTTCCAACAATATTCGTTCAGTATTTAATGAGTTATGGAAGTTTGAATATTTAGTGATAACAATATCAGCCACAAAAATTGACTTCTGAAGTTAATTAAAACTTGGTAGTAAGTATTGTATCAAAGTGTTTAATAAAATAAGTTTGTATTTTAGAATTTTATGTAAAGAATTCTTTCACTATTCAGTTTTGTATAAGTTTCCTAAGACCGGCATTGCTGTTGTTAAATATTCAAACTTCCATAACTCATTAAATACTGAACGAATATTGTTGAAAATCGAGATATTGATTTATTTGATTGATATCTTTATCCGCAATCACATTTTTCAAAACAAAAAAACTTATTTTAAAAGTTATATAGCTTTGACGTTAGCTTCCCATTGACTTAACATAAGGATTTTCCTTAATTTATGAAAACCAGTGCATATTTTATTACTATTTATTCAATCCAAAAAGGATTTTTTCCCATTTATTTCTTAAAGCAAAAACTTCGAATGTATACCGACTGACAAATTGAAAATAATTTCTGATATTTTTTGAAAGCGAATGTGCAAATATAGCCACAAATTCTACAGAAATCTGCTCCTTTTGTCGACATGCCTCTTGTCGAAAACTCATATAGAATAACCCATTCACTGTATTTTAAAAACACATCAAAATCAGCAACGCTCTCATAAGACCAACCTCTCTTCGATCCGCATCATCTCTGCTCACCATCCGATGTTTTAACTAACCCCAAAACTATCCCACAAGAGCCCCTGCAAGTTGCTTTCACCTACCTGACATCCTAGATGCGGGGAGATGGATAAAAGATCGAGAGATGCAGAGGAAATTCTCCGACGTGCGCTTGATCCACTGCAGCGACCGTACCCTGGGTCGAGTGGTCCGCCGTCTGGGGTTATATAGGGCCACAGTTTTGGGGCGAGACGCGCACTTCTGAGAGAGCACAACACACACACCCAACTCGCTGTGACGTCACCGAGCGCGGAGGCACATCTTTCGACGCTCTTCCCACACGAGTCAGGGATTACGCTTGTCGCGCGGAGAACTGCGCTCCGGCCTCGCGGCGATTCGCTCGTCATTTTTTTAAGTTTTATTTCGTATTCTGACCTTTTTCTTTTACCATTTTTTTTTTATTTTTTCCCCCCGATTTTGGGAAAGAATTTCTTTTTCAGAGTTTCCGATTTTTATTAATTTTTATTAGGATTATTTACTAATTCTATCATTTGCGGCTGTTAATTATTGCTGTTTTTTTGATTTAGTTGATTTGTTTTACCTCTGAGTGACAGTGACTCATAGTGACAGAGACTCATACATACATTACCTCATAGTGACAGAAACTCATAGTCAGAGTGACTTTTTTGTGCACAATGGGCTAAATGGACGGGTCACAAGGACCCCAAAGACTCAGAGAAAATAGTGTAAGTGGACCACAAGTCAGTTAGGAGACAGATGTAAATCTCCTCCGTCAGACCATCTAGCGTGTTCTTTAGTACTGAGTGAAAGAGAGTGAAAGAGAGTGAAAAAGAAAGTGAAAGATAGTGAAAGAGAGTGAAAGAGAGAGTCATACTCTGAGTATGACTCTCTCTTTCACTCTCCTACACACAGAGTATGACTCTCTCTTTCACTCTCCTACACACAGAGTATGACTCTCTCTTTCACTCTCCTACACACAGAGTATGACTCTCTCTTTCACTCTCCTACACACAGAGTATGACTCTCTCTTTCACTCTCCGACGCACAGAGTATGACTCTCACTTTCACTCTCCTACACACAGAGTATGACTCTCTCTTTCACTCTCCTACACACAGAGTATGACTCTCTCTTTCACTCTCCGACACACAGAGTATGACTCTCTCTTTCACTCTCCTACACACAGAGTATGACTCTCTCTTTCACTCTCCGACGCACAGAGTATGACTCTCACTTTCACTCTCCTACACACAGAGTATGACTCTCTCTTTCACTCTCCTACACACAGAGTATGATTCTCTCTTTCACTCTCCTACACACAGAGTATGACTCTCTCTTTCACTCTCCGACGCACAGAGTATGACTCTCACTTTCACTCTCCTACACACAGAGTATGACTCTCTCTTTCACTCTCCTACACACAGAGTATGACTCTCTCTTTCACTCTCCGACACACAGAGTATGACTCTCTCTTTCACTCTCCTACACACAGAGTATGACTCTCTCTTTCACTCTCCGACGCACAGAGTATGACTCTCACTTTCACTCTCCTACACACAGAGTATGACTCTCTCTTTCACTCTCCTACACACAGAGTATGATTCTCTCTTTCACTCTCCTACACACAGAGTATGACTCTCCCTTTCACTCTAATACACACACAGAGTATTACTCTCTTTCTCACTCTCCGACGCAGACAGTATGACTCTCTCACTCTCCTACACACAGAGTATGACTCTCTCTCTCACTCTCCTACACACAGAGTATGACTCTCTCTTTCACTCTCCTACACACAGAGTATGACTCTCTCTTTCACTCTCCTACACACAGAGTATGATTCTCTCTTTCACTCTCGTACACACAGAGTATGACTCTCTCACTCTCCTACACACAGAGTATGACTCTCTCTCTCACTCTCCTACACACAGAGTATGACTCTCTCTTTCACTCTCCTACACACAGAGTATGACTCTCTCTTTCACTCTCCTACACACAGAGTATGATTCTCTCTTTCACTCTCGTACACACAGAGTATGACTCTCTCTTTCACTCTCCTACACACAGAGTATGACTCTCTCTTTCACTCTACTACACACAGAGTATGATTCTCTCTTTCACTCTCGTACACACAGAGTATGACTCTCTCTTTCACTCTCCTATACACAGAGTATGACTCTCTCTTTCACTCTCCTACACACAGAGTATGACTCTCTCTTTCACTCTCCTACACACAGAGTATGAC
The DNA here is from genome assembly GCA_038380435.1 of Ryuthela nishihirai. Classification (NCBI taxonomy): domain Eukaryota; kingdom Metazoa; phylum Arthropoda; class Arachnida; order Araneae; family Heptathelidae; genus Ryuthela; species Ryuthela nishihirai. The sequence continues at coordinate 25,601,651 of JAWZYU010000025.1, forward strand.
TCTCTCTTTCACTCTCCTACACACAGAGTATGATTCTCTCTTTCACTCTCCTACACACAGAGTATGACTCTCCCTTTCACTCTAATACACACAGAGTATGACTCTCTTTCTCACTCTCCGACGCAGACAGTATGACTCTCTCACTGTCCTACACACAGAGTATGACTCTCTCTTTCACTCTCCTACACACAGAGTATGACTCTCTCTTTCACTCTCCTACACACAGAGTATGACTCTCTCTTTCACTCTCCTACACACAGAGTATGACTCTCTTTCACTCTCCTACACACAGAGTACGACTCTCTCTTTCACTCTACTACACACAGAGTATGATTCTCTCTTTCACTCTCCTACACACAGAGTATGACTCTCTCTCTCACTCTCCTACACACAGAGTATGATTCTCTCTTTCACTCTCCTACATACAGAGTACGACTCTCTCTTTCACCCTAGTACACACAGAGTATGATTCTCTCTTTCACTCTCCTACACACAGAGTATGACTCTCTCTTTCACTCTCCTACACACAGAGTATGACTCTCTCTTTCACTCTCCTACACGCAGACTATGACTCTCTCTTTCACTCTCCTACCCACAGAGTATGACTCTCTCTTTCACTCTCCTACACACAGAGTATGACTCTCTCTTTCACTCTCCTACACACAGAGTATTATCTCTCTTTTTCACTCTCCTACACACAGAGTATGACTCTCTCTTTCACTCTCCTACACACAGAGTATGACTCTCTATTTCACTCTCCTACACACAGAGTATGACTCTCTCTTTCACTCTCCTACACACAGAGTATGACTCTCTTTTTCACTCTCCTACACACAGAGTATGACTCTCTCTTTCACTCTCCTACACACAGGGTATGACTCTCTTTTTCACTCTCCTACACACAGAGTATGACTCTCTCTTTCACTCTCCGACGCACAGAGTATGACTCTCTCTTTCACTCTCCGACGCACAGAGTATGACTCTCTCACTCTCCTACACACAGAGTATGACTCTCTCTTTCACTCTCCTACACACAGAGTATGATTCTCTTTTTCACTCTCCTACACACAGAGTACGACTCTCTCTTTCACTCTATTACACACAGAGTATGACTCTCTCACTCTCCTACACACAGAGTATGACTCTCTCTTTCACTCTCCTACACACAGAGTACGACTCTCTCTTTCACTCTACTACACACAGAGTATGATTCTCTCTTTCACTCTCGTACACACAGAGTATGACTCTCTCTTTCACTCTCCTACACACAGAGTATGATTCTCTCTTTCACTCTCCTACACACAGAGTATGACTCTCCCTTTCACTCTAATACACACACAGAGTATGACTCTCTTTCTCACTCTCCGACGCAGACAGTATGACTCTCTCACTCTCCTACACACAGAGTATGACTCTCTCTTTCACTCTCCTACACACAGAGTATGACTCTCTCTTTCACTCTTCTACACACAGAGTATGACTCTCTTTCACTCTCCTACACACAGAGTACGACTCTCTCTTTCACTCTACTACACACAGAATATGACTCTCTCTTTCACTCTCCTACCCACAGAGTATGACTCTCTCTTTCACTCTCCTACACACAGAGTATGACTCTCTCTTTCACTCTCCTACACACAGAGTATGACTCTCTCTTTCACTCTCCTACACACAGAGTATGACTCTCTATTTCACTCTCCTACACACAGAGTATGACTCTCTCTTTCACTCTCCTACACACAGAGTATGACTCTCTCTTTCACTCTCCTACACACAGAGTATGACTCTCTCTTTCACTCTCCTACACACAGAGTATGACTCTCTTTTTCACTCTCCTACACACAGAGTATGACTCTCTCTTTCACTCTCCTACACACAGGGTATGACTCTCTTTTTCACTCTCCTACACACAGAGTATGACTCTCTCTTTCACTCTCCGACGCACAGAGTATGACTCTCTCTTTCACTCTCCGACGCACAGAGTATGACTCTCTCACTCTCCTACACACAGAGTATGACTCTCTCTTTCACTCTCCTACACACAGAGTATGATTCTCTTTTTCACTCTCCTACACACAGAGTACGACTCTCTCTTTCACTCTATTACACACAGAGTATGACTCTCTCACTCTCCTACACACAGAGTATGACTCTCTCTTTCACTCTCCTACACACAGAGTACGACTCTCTCTTTCACTCTACTACACACAGAGTATGATTCTCTCTTTCACTCTCGTACACACAGAGTATGACTCTCTCTTTCACTCTCCTACACACAGAGTATGATTCTCTCTTTCACTCTCCTACACACAGAGTATGACTCTCCCTTTCACTCTAATACACACACAGAGTATGACTCTCTTTCTCACTCTCCGACGCAGACAGTATGACTCTCTCACTCTCCTACACACAGAGTATGACTCTCTCTTTCACTCTCCTACACACAGAGTATGACTCTCTCTTTCACTCTCCGACACACAGAGTATGGCTCTCTCTTTCACTCTCCTACACACAGAATATGACTCTCTCTTTCACTCTCCTACCCACAGAGTATGACTCTCTCTTTCACTCTCCTACACACAGAGTATGACTCTCTCTTTCACTCTCCTACACACAGAGTATGACTCTCTTTTTCACTCTCCTACACACAGAGTATGACTCTCTCTTTCACTCTCCTACACACAGAGTATGACTCTCTTTTTCACTCTCCTACACACAGAGTATGACTCTCTCTTTCACTCTCCTACACACAGAGTATGACTCTCTCTTTCACTCTCCTACACACAGACTATGACTCTCTCTTTCACTCTCCTACACACAGAGTATGATTCTCTCTTTCACTCTCCTACACACAGAGTATGACTCTCTTTTTCACTCTCCGACGCAGACAGTATGACTCTCTCACTCTCCTACACACAGAGTATGACTCTCTCTTTCACTCTCCTACACACAGAGTATGACTCTCTCTTTCACTCTCCTACACACAGAATATGACTCTCTCTTTCACTCTCCTACCCACAGAGTATGACTCTCTCTTTCACTCTCCTACACACAGAGTATGACTCTCTCTTTCACTCTCCTACACACAGAGTATTATCTCTCTTTTTCACTCTCCTACACACAGAGTATGACTCTCTCTTTCACTCTCCTACACACAGAGTATGACTCTCTTTTTCACTCTCCTACACACAGAGTATGACTCTCTCTTTCACTCTCCTACACACAGGGTATGACTCTCTTTTTCACTCTCCTACACACAGAGTATGACTCTCTCTTTCACTCTCCGACGCACAGAGTATGACTCTCTCTTTCACTCTCCGACGCACAGAGTATGACTCTCTCACTCTCCTACACACAGAGTATGACTCTCTCTTTCACTCTCCTACACACAGAGTATGATTCTCTTTTTCACTCTCCTACACACAGAGTACGACTCTCTCTTTCACTCTATTACACACAGAGTATGACTCTCTCACTCTCCTACACACAGAGTATGACTCTCTCTTTCACTCTCCTACACACAGAGTACGACTCTCTCTTTCACTCTACTACACACAGAGTATGATTCTCTCTTTCACTCTCGTACACACAGAGTATGACTCTCTCTTTCACTCTCCTACACACAGAGTATGATTCTCTCTTTCACTCTCCTACACACAGAGTATGACTCTCCCTTTCACTCTAATACACACACAGAGTATGACTCTCTTTCTCACTCTCCGACGCAGACAGTATGACTCTCTCACTCTCCTACACACAGAGTATGACTCTCTCTTTCACTCTCCTACACACAGAGTATGACTCTCTCTTTCACTCTTCTACACACAGAGTATGACTCTCTTTCACTCTCCTACACACAGAGTACGACTCTCTCTTTCACTCTACTACACACAGAGTATGATTCTCTCTTTCACTCTCCTACACACAGAGTATGACTCTCTCTCTCACTGTCCTACACACAGAGTATGATTCTCTCTTTCACTCTCCTACACACAGAGTACGACTCTCTCTTTCACTCTAGTACACACAGAGTATGATTCTCTCTTTCACTCTCCTACACGCAGAGTATGACTCTCTCTTTCACTCTCCTACACACAGAGTATGACTCTCTCTTTCACTCTCCTACACACAGACTATGACTCTCTCTTTCACTCTCCTACACACAGGGTATGACTCTCTTTTTCACTCTCCTACACACAGAGTATGACTCTCCCTTTCACTCTCCTACACACAGAGTATGACTCTCTTTTTCACTCTACTACACACAGAGTATGACTCTCTCTTTCACTCTCCGACACACAGAGTATGACTCTCTCTTTCACTCTCCTACACACAGAGTATGACTCTCTTTTTCACTCTCCGACGCAGACAGTATGACTCTCTCACTCTCCTACACACAGAGTATGACTCTCTCTTTCACTCTCCTACACACAGAGTATGACTCTCTCTTTCACTCTCCTACACACAGAATATGACTCTCTCTTTCACTCTCCTACCCACAGAGTATGACTCTCTCTTTCACTCTCCTACACACAGAGTATGACTCTCTCTTTCACTCTCCGACGCACAGAGTATGACTCTCTCACTCTCCTACACACAGAGTATGACTCTCTCTTTCACTCTCCGACGCACAGAATATGACTCTCACTTTCACTCTCCTACACACAGATTATTACTCTCTCTTTCACAACTACACACAGAGTATGACTGTCACTTTCACTCTCCTACACACAGAGTATTACTCTCTCTTTCACTCTCCTACACACAGAGTATGACTCTCTCTTTCACTCTCCGACACACAGAGTATGACTCTCTCTTTCACTCTCCTACACACAGAGTACGACTCTCTCTTTCACTCTACTACACACAGAGTATGATTCTCTCTTTCACTCTCCTACACACAGAGTATGACTCTCTCTTTCACTCTCCTACACACAGAGTATGACTCTCTCTTTCACTCTCCTACACACAGAGTATGACTCTCTCTTTCACTCTCCTACACACAGAGTATGACTCTCTTTTTCACTCTCCTACACACAGAGTATGACTCTCTCTTTCACTCTCCTACACACAGAGTATGACTCTCTCTTTCACTCTCCTACACACAGAGTATGACTCTCTCTTTCACTCTCCTACACACAGACTATGACTCTCTCTTTCACTCTCCTACACACAGAGTATGACTCTCTCTTTCACTCTCCTACACACAGAGTATGACTCTCTTTTTCACTCTCCTACACACAGAGTATGACTCTCTCTTTCACTCTCCTACACACAGAGTATGACTCTCTCTTTCACTCTCCTACACACAGAGTATGACTCTCTCTTTCACTCTCCTACACACAGACTATGACTCTCTCTTTCACTCTCCTACACACAGAGTATGATTCTCTCTTTCACTCTCCTACACACAGAGTATGACTCTCTTTTTCACTCTCCGACGCAGACAGTATGACTCTCTCACTCTCCTACACACAGAGTATGACTCTCTCTTTCACTCTCCTACACACAGAGTATGACTCTCTCTTTCACTCTCCTACACACAGAATATGACTCTCTCTTTCACTCTCCTACCCACAGAGTATGACTCTCTCTTTCACTCTCCTACACACAGAGTATGACTCTCTCTTTCACTCTCCTACACACAGAGTATTATCTCTCTTTTTCACTCTCCTACACACAGAGTATGACTCTCTCTTTCACTCTCCTACACACAGAGTATGACTCTCTATTTCACTCTCCTACACACAGAGTATGACTCTCTCTTTCACTCTCCTACACACAGAGTATGACTCTCTTTTTCACTCTCCTACACACAGAGTATGACTCTCTCTTTCACTCTCCTACACACAGAGTATGACTCTCTCTTTCACTCTCCTACACACAGGGTATGACTCTCTTTTTCACTCTCCTACACACAGAGTATGACTCTCTCTTTCACTCTCCGACGCACAGAGTGTGACTCTCTCTTTCACTCTCCGACGCACAGAGTATGACTCTCTCACTCTCCTACACACAGAGTATGACTCTCTCTTTCACTCTCCTACACACAGAGTATGACTCTCTCTTTCACTCTCCTACACACAGACTATGACTCTCTCTTTCACTCTCCTACACACAGAGTATGATTCTCTCTTTCACTCTCCTACACACAGAGTATGACTCTCTTTTTCACTCTCCGACGCAGACAGTATGACTCTCTCACTCTCCTACACACAGAGTATGACTCTCTCTTTCACTCTCCTACACACAGAGTATGACTCTCTCTTTCACTCTCCTACACACAGAATATGACTCTCTCTTTCACTCTCCTACCCACAGAGTATGACTCTCTCTTTCACTCTCCTACACACAGAGTATGACTCTCTCTTTCACTCTCCTACACACAGAGTATTATCTCTCTTTTTCACTCTCCTACACACAGAGTATGACTCTCTCTTTCACTCTCCTACACACAGAGTATGACTCTCTATTTCACTCTCCTACACACAGAGTATGACTCTCTCTTTCACTCTCCTACACACAGAGTATGACTCTCTCTTTCACTCTCCTACACACAGACTATGACTCTCTCTTTCACTCTCCTACACACAGGGTATGACTCTCTTTTTCACTCTCCTACACACAGAGTATGACTCTCCCTTTCACTCTCCTACACACAGAGTATGACTCTCTTTTTCACTCTACTACACACAGAGTATGACTCTCTCTTTCACTCTCCGACACACAGAGTATGACTCTCTCTTTCACTCTCCTACACACAGAGTATGACTCTCTTTTTCACTCTCCGACGCAGACAGTATGACTCTCTCACTCTCCTACACACAGAGTATGACTCTCTCTTTCACTCTCCTACACACAGAGTATGACTCTCTCTTTCACTCTCCTACACACAGAATATGACTCTCTCTTTCACTCTCCTACCCACAGAGTATGACTCTCTCTTTCACTCTCCTACACACAGAGTATGACTCTCTCTTTCACTCTCCGACGCACAGAGTATGACTCTCTCACTCTCCTACACACAGAGTATGACTCTCTCTTTCACTCTCCGACGCACAGAATATGACTCTCACTTTCACTCTCCTACACACAGATTATTACTCTCTCTTTCACAACTACACACAGAGTATGACTGTCACTTTCACTCTCCTACACACAGAGTATTACTCTCTCTTTCACTCTCCTACACACAGAGTATGACTCTCTCTTTCACTCTCCGACACACAGAGTATGACTCTCTCTTTCACTCTCCTACACACAGAGTACGACTCTCTCTTTCACTCTACTACACACAGAGTATGATTCTCTCTTTCACTCTCCTACACACAGAGTATGACTCTCCCTTTCACTCTCCTACACACAGAGTATGACTCTCTTTTTCACTCTACTACACACAGAGTATGACTCTCTCTTTCACTCTCCGACACACAGAGTATGGCTCTCTCTTTCACTCTCCTACACACAGAATATGACTCTCTCTTTCACTCTCCTACCCACAGAGTATGACTCTCTCTTTCACTCTCCTACACACAGAGTATGACTCTCTCTTTCACTCTCCTACACACAGAGTATGACTTTCTTTTTCACTCTCCTACACACAGAGTATGACTCTCTCTTTCACTCTCCTACACACAGAGTATGACTCTCTATTTCACTCTCCTACACACAGAGTATGACTCTCTCTTTCACTCTCCTACACACAGAGTATGACTCTCTCTTTCACTCTCCTACACACAGAGTATGACTCTCTCTTTCACTCTCCTACACACAGAGTATGACTCTCTTTTTCACTCTCCTACACACAGAGTATGACTCTCTCTTTCACTCTCCTACACACAGAGTATGACTCTCTATTTCACTCTCCTACACACAGAGTATGACTCTCTCTTTCACTCTCCTACACACAGAGTATGACTCTCTTTTTCACTCTCCTACACACAGAGTATGACTCTCTCTTTCACTCTCCTACACACAGAGTATGACTCTCTCTTTCACTCTCCTACACACAGAGTATGACTCTCTCTTTCACTCTCCTACACACAGACTATGACTCTCTCTTTCACTCTCCTACACACAGAGTATGATTCTCTCTTTCACTCTCCTACACACAGAGTATGACTCTCTTTTTCACTCTCCGACGCAGACAGTATGACTCTCTCACTCTCCTACACACAGAGTATGACTCTCTCTTTCACTCTCCTACACACAGAGTATGACTCTCTCTTTCACTCTCCTACACACAGAATATGACTCTCTCTTTCACTCTCCTACCCACAGAGTATGACTCTCTCTTTCACTCTCCTACACACAGAGTATGACTCTCTCTTTCACTCTCCTACACACAGAGTATTATCTCTCTTTTTCACTCTCCTACACACAGAGTATGACTCTCTCTTTCACTCTCCTACACGCAGAGTATGACTCTCTATTTCACTCTCCTACACACAGAGTATGACTCTCTCTTTCACTCTCCTACACACAGAGTATGACTCTCTTTTTCACTCTCCTACACACAGAGTATGACTCTCTCTTTCACTCTCCTACACACAGGGTATGACTCTCTTTTTCACTCTCCTACACACAGAGTATGACTCTCTCTTTCACTCTCCGACGCACAGAGTATGACTCTCTCTTTCACTCTCCGACGCACAGAGTATGACTCTCTCACTCTCCTACACACAGAGTATGACTCTCTCTTTCACTCTCCTACACACAGAGTATGATTCTCTTTTTCACTCTCCTACACACAGAGTACGACTCTCTCTTTCACTCTATTACACACAGAGTATGACTCTCTCACTCTCCTACACACAGAGTATGACTCTCTCTTTCACTCTCCTACACACAGAGTACGACTCTCTCTTTCACTCTACTACACACAGAGTATGATTCTCTCTTTCACTCTCGTACACACAGAGTATGACTCTCTCTTTCACTCTCCTACACACAGAGTATGATTCTCTCTTTCACTCTCCTACACACAGAGTATGACTCTCCCTTTCACTCTAATACACACACAGAGTATGACTCTCTTTCTCACTCTCCGACGCAGACAGTATGACTCTCTCACTCTCCTACACACAGAGTATGACTCTCTCTTTCACTCTCCTACACACAGAGTATGACTCTCTCTTTCACTCTTCTACACACAGAGTATGACTCTCTTTCACTCTCCTACACACAGAGTACGACTCTCTCTTTCACTCTACTACACTCAGAGTATGATTCTCTCTTTCACTCTCCTACACACAGAGTATGACTCTCTCTCTCACTGTCCTACACACAGAGTATGATTCTCTCTTTCACTCTCCTACACACAGAGTACGACTCTCTCTTTCACTCTAGTACACACAGAGTATGATTCTCTCTTTCACTCTCCTACACGCAGAGTATGACTCTCTCTTTCACTCTCCTACACACAGAGTATGACTCTCTCTTTCACTCTCCTACACACAGACTATGACTCTCTCTTTCACTCTCCTACACACAGGGTATGACTCTCTTTTTCACTCTCCTACACACAGAGTATGACTCTCCCTTTCACTCTCCTACACACAGAGTATGACTCTCTTTTTCACTCTACTACACACAGAGTATGACTCTCTCTTTCACTCTCCGACACACAGAGTATGACTCTCTCTTTCACTCTCCTACACACAGAGTATGACTCTCTTTTTCACTCTCCGACGCAGACAGTATGACTCTCTCACTCTCCTACACACAGAGTATGACTCTCTCTTTCACTCTCCTACACACAGAGTATGACTCTCTCTTTCACTCTCCTACACACAGAATATGACTCTCTCTTTCACTCTCCTACCCACAGAGTATGACTCTCTCTTTCACTCTCCTACACACAGAGTATGACTCTCTCTTTCACTCTCCGACGCACAGAGTATGACTCTCTCACTCTCCTACACACAGAGTATGACTCTCTCTTTCACTCTCCGACGCACAGAATATGACTCTCACTTTCACTCTCCTACACACAGATTATTACTCTCTCTTTCACAACTACACACAGAGTATGACTGTCACTTTCACTCTCCTACACACAGAGTATTACTCTCTCTTTCACTCTCCTACACACAGAGTATGACTCTCTCTTTCACTCTCCGACACACAGAGTATGACTCTCTCTTTCACTCTCCTACACACAGAGTACGACTCTCTCTTTCACTCTACTACACACAGAGTATGATTCTCTCTTTCACTCTCCTACACACAGAGTATGACTCTCTCTTTCACTCTCCTACACACAGAGTATGACTCTCTTTTTCACTCTCCTACACACAGAGTATGACTCTCTATTTCACTCTCCTACACACAGAGTATGATTCTCTCTTTCACTCTCCTACACACAGAGTATGACTCTCTTTTTCACTCTCCTACACACAGAGTATGACTCTCTCTTTCACTCTCCTACACACAGAGTATGACTCTCTCTTTCACTCTCCTACACACAGAGTATGACTCTCTTTTTCACTCTCCTACACACAGAGTATGACTCTCTCTTTCACTCTCCGACGCACAGAGTATGACTCTCTCTTTCACTCTCCTACGCACAGAGTATGATTCTCTCTTTCACTCTCCTATACACAGAGCACGACTTAACATCCCATCTGAAGGACGGCGACTTTTCTAAACCTATCCGTTTCCCATTTTTCACCTAGGACTAGGGTAAGGGGTTAGCAGAAATAAATATCAACGCTCGAGTAGTTGTAATTCGAACCCGGTAAACTCATATTAAGAGCCTGGCGAAGGAACCAATCACCCAAATTTAAATAACAGTGAAAACGTTTTTATAATCGCAGCAAGTTTTGAATTCAGAATTATAGAGCAATTTTTTTAATCCCAGTCGTATGCTATAAGTTATACTCTTATTTTCTAAAGAAATTTCTTTTACTTCTTCCCGTAATATTCGCATTTTTCGGGGAAGGGGGAAGGATCAGTTGAAAGCAAGGACTTCCCCGTAATATGCTTTTCCCTGGATATTGACTTCCGATAAACCTCCATTCTGACCTCGCACAAAAAGGGGACACTCTATGGACTTGGAAAGGGTTGGGCTGGGTTGCTTTACCTCTGAGCGGCACTTTTTTGAACACCATGGGCTAAATGGCCAGGTCACAAGGACCTTGAAGGCTCAGAGAATGTTGGGGGAGGAATCCACTTTAACAGCTGTTGGGAGACAGATGGTAGCTTCCCGTCAAAGCCATCCGGTGTGTTCTTTAACGTGCACAGGGTATGGCTCTCCCGCACACGGGGGCACTGCTTGAAGTCCCATCCGACGGACGGCGGCCTTTCCAAGCCCATCGGTGTTCCCCTACTGACCGTGGGCAGGGCGGGGAAGTTTACGGTGTGTAATTAGTGATCTGGCAACCTTCGTGTCACGTGACATGAAGGTTGCCAGATCACTAATTTCTAAAAAAATCGTTTCCCGATATTTTTTCTGAATTCTGTAATCAACCATAGTGTTCGGATATTTTTTTAAGCGACTGTACATATATTTCTTAATGGTTATCCAGTTGATCCTCCCTTTTTTTTTTACCCAATTCTGAATATTACCATCCCGAATATTGCGGAATAATATACAACTCCGAATATTACGGGAAGAAGTAAAAGACATTTCTTTAGAATTTGGGTTGGGTTGTTTTACCTCTGAGTGGCACTTTTTTGCACACCATGGGCTAAATGGCCAGGTTACAAGGACCCCAAAGGCTCAGAGAAGGTTGGGAGAGGGGACCCACTGGAACAACTGTTGGGAGACAGATGGTAGCCTCCCGTCAAGGCCATCCAGCGGGTTCTTTAACGTGCATAGGATGTGGCTCTCATGCACACGGGACCACAGCTTGACGTCCCATCCGACGAACTGCGGCCTTTCCAAGCCCATCGGTGTCCCCTACTGACCGTGGGCAGGGCGGGGAATTTTGCGGAGATAAATCTCTACGCTGACCAAGCTGGGACTCGAACCTGGGAACTATAGATTACGAAGGCATAGCCATTTAGCCCTTTGTGTACTAAAAGCACCGCCTACAGATAAAATAACGCAATTACGAAAATGTTGCTGCCGTTCGTTTACGTATCTAACTCTTAGTGTTCAACGTTCTCTTAAAAATTGCTACCAATTATTTCTTTTAAGTTTCAACTAGGAAAGAAAAATTGCCTAGGAAAGAAAAATTTAAGCTTTATTTACTCGTTTTTTTTAAAACAGATTCATTGGAATCAAACAGAATTTTTTTTTACCTATTTCCTCAAAATTCTCTTCCAATTCGAAACCCATTGCATCAGTGTTGTGATCCGAAATCTAACTAACCGAGAATAATCAAAATCTCCAGTTCATTACAGCGTTAAGTTATAATATGCAAATGGCAATTGATTCTACGCAATTCATTCATTAACAGCTGTTAGTAGAGAGATGGAAACCTCCTAACAAAGACATCCGACGTGTTCTTTAACATACAAAAGGTGTGGCTCTATTGCATAGGACATCGTTGTTCCTGTTTTCACCGAAACGCAGATAAATCTCAAAGCTGGCCCAGGTGGGGCTCCAATCAGGGAACTACAGATTATGAGGTTGGCACGCTACCGACTGACTCCTCCACACATACTGAGAACACGGCCTATTTTAACGTGCAGCTCTAATATGTTTCTGAAGTTCCACAAGTCCAATGTGCAAGAGGGGCGGGGGTGGCTCAGTCGGTAGCGTGCCAGGCGTGTAATCTGCAGTTCCCAGGTTCGAGTCCCAGCTGGGTCAGCGTTGAGGTTATCTCCGCAAAACTCCCTGCCCACGGTCGTCGGATCCAAGCCCATCGTCCATCGGATGGAACGTTAAGCCGTGGCCCCGTGTGCGGGAGAGCCATGCCATGTGCACGTTAAAGAACACGCTGGATGGCTTTGACGGAGGTTACCATCTGTCTGCCAACAGCTGTTCCAGTTGATCCCCTTACAGAAGAAGATATTAATATAAGCACACTCTCAATATTTCTGTGAGTGGGCCAACACGATCCAGGTTTTTGTGAGTTTACACGATTCAATGTGCTGTGAACATTAACCGCAACCGCTCCAGTTTGCTGTGAACGGTAACTGCACACTCTCAATATTTCTGTGAGTGGGCCCACACGATCCAGGTTTTTGTGAGCTCACACGATTCAATGTGCTGTGAACATTAACCGCAACCGCTCCAGTTTGCTGTGAACGGTAACTGCACACGCTCCATATTCATTGCATTATATATTCATACGCATTATATATATTAAAAAAAATCCGAACATAGGTTGATTACAGAATTCAGAAAAAATATCTGGCAACGATTTTGTTTAGAAATTAGTAATCTGGCAACCTTCGTGTCACGTGACAGTAAGGACAAGCGTTCGGATACTTTTTTGATCGACTGTAAGTGTATAATTTTAATTTTATATTTAATAGAATTTAAAGTTAAAATTTAGAAGATATATTGATTATATTCTGAATATCGAAGTTCCTGTGAGAGAACTCGCAGAGCTCCTTTTGAATCTCAGAAGATTACTATTTTATACATTTGTTTCAATTTTGTGTGATCCAAAACTTCTTCAGTAAACAGAAAAATTGCTGCAAACAACGCTGAAAAAAACAGACTGTCTTACCATAATATTAAAATTTGTTTTCGTCTGTTTTTATCCGCGTGTTTGCGTCATAGAAGATGAAGATAGCTGGCCATAATCTCAGTATGGTATTTTCGGAGGGAAATTATCTGGGAATAGCCAGCGCAGGTTCCTGCATGAACAGTTCGCCCTAATGAAGCATCAAAATTCACCAGCTTATACCAAGCCAGACATATTGCGCCATTTTCAGCACAGCTTAGTGACTTCCTGTATGATACGTAGAGGAGGATTAGATTACGTCTGACCTATACGCATGCGCAAAAAGCTTTCATCCATCTATCGGAAGTTGACTTTAAATTTAGCTTCCTAATGCTCAATCCTCCATTGAATTGTTCTAAATACAGTAAAACCTCGATTATAGAGATTAATTGGGGATGTTGATGGTCGAATTGTAGAAAATTCCGAGAATGATTCTGAAATAAAACATAATTAAGATTAAAATTATTGCATAATTAAAAGAAAATTATGTATATGTACAGTCGCTCAAAAGATTATCCGAACATTACGGTTGAATACAGAATTCAGAAAAAATATCTGGCAACGATTTTGTTTAGAAATTAGTGATCTGGCAAAATTCGTGTCACGTGACATGAAGGTTGCCAGATCACTAATTTCTAAATAAAATCGTTGCCAGATGTTTTTTCTGAATTCTGTAATCAACCATAGTGTTCAGATACTTTTTTGAGCGACTGTACTAGAGAAGAAAAAACTATGTTCTTAAACAGCAGCAAGAAAAATTTTCTACTTAAAAAAATTTTCTACTTAAAAAGGAAAGCATACTTTTCTAATGAGTAATAAATTGGGAAAAAAATAACATTTGGTTTATGAGCAGTGAGTTGGACCGGCCTGGTTTTTATCGAAGGAGAATCAACAATCGAGGACAAACCACGAAGTTTACTGAAGAAGAAACAACCATCGAAGACAACCAATGAAGTTTACCGAAGGAGAATCAGCCATCGAGGACAAACCACGAAGTTTGCCGAAGGAGAATCAGCAATCGAGGACAAACCACGAAGTTTACTGAAGAAGAAACAACCATCGAGGACAACCACGAAGTTCACCGAAGGAGAAACAGCCATCGAGGACAAACCACGAAGTTCACAGAAGGAGAAACAGCCATCGAGGACAAACCACGAAGTTTTCGGAAGGAAAAACAACCACCGAGGACAAATTACGAAGTTTACCGAAGGAGAAACAGCCATCGAGGACAAACCACGAAGTTTACCGAAGGAGAAACAACCATCGAGGACAGACCACGAAGTTTACCGAAGGAGAAGCAGCCATCGAGGACAGACCACGAAGTTTACCGAAGGAGAAACAACCATCGAGGACAGACCACGAAGTTTACCGAAGGAGAAACAACCATCGAGGACAGACCACGAAGTTCACCGAAGGAGAAACAACCTCGAGGACAAACCACGAAGTTCACCGAAGGAGAAACAATCATCGAGGACAAACCACGAAGTTCACCGAAGGAGAAACAATCATCGAGGACAAACCATGAAGTTCACCGAAGTAGAAACAACCATCGAGGACAAACCACGAAGTGGGAGGCCTCCAACTTCAGCCACTGATGATAATCGATGACGGATATATTTTTTTCTGAACAGGATTCCAGTCTTGGGTTTGGTGGTGGCGCAAATGCATCACGTGTACTGAAACTATTTTGAAGGGTATTTTTATGTAGCGGAACAATGGATGCAGATACATATGTAACTGGAATCTTCTATTGATTATAATAAAAACTTTATCATGTAACAGGCTTTTCTTTCAGTATACCTTACTAGCTTAAAACTTGTATATAATTTTATTGGTCAAGAGGACGCAACTTGTATTTTTATGGTGAAATGTAATAAAAAAAGTTAATAAAAAACATTCACTCAGGGTTAAAACAACCCAATCTGTTGCCATACCTAATGAATTTTTATCTCAAATTAAAGCATTTAATTCAGGGAATATCAAGATTTGACCCAAATTATTTTCTGCCCCCCTCTCTCTTAAAAACATTTTTTAAGGAGATCGATCATAATCACTTATATATCAAATGACAGTTTGAGACGTGAGGAATGTCATCTCCAATATATTTTAGAGATCTGAGCATCAAGGCGAAAAATTTGCTATTTTCTCTAAAAAGTAATAAATAAAACGAAGAGAAATATACATTAAAAATACAAGGTATAAAATAAAAAAAATAAATACCCCCTCAAGCAGCTGCTTGCCACAGAGGTCTGACAGGAGCCTGTCAGTTTATATGCCACAGTAGGAGATCTGAGAGGATGGCAGGACCTCAGCAGAAAAACAATACGCACATCCATGCTTTTACCTGGGACTCGAACCCAGGTTCCTTAGATCAGTAGCCATGCATGCTAACCACTCGGCCACGGGACGGCATCAAAGTATATTAATTCAAAAATAAATAGTTTTTATAATTTGACTTGAAGTAACTGTACAATTGTCATCATCACGCTTGAGCGGTTTTTAGTTGATGTGCTGTAATAAGGCATTCGACGCATCACTTACTGCATTGTTCAGTGAGTGAGATGGACATGGCACTGTGAACGGATTGATCTAGTTTAGTTAGATGCACTAATTAACAAGCATTCGTGGGTTTTGAAACGTCTTAGAATTCCTACTGGAATTCCATTCTTTTTTATGTAAAACCCTTATAAAATATTAGAGAATTTTCCATTCTTTTTTTATACGTTGCCTACCAAAAACACTACAGTCGCTCGAAAAAAAATATCCCAACACTGTGGTTGATTACAGAATTTAGAAAAAATATCTGGCAACGATTTTTTTTAGAAATTAGCGATCTGACAACCTTCGTGTGTGACACGAAGGGATTTAGAAATTAGTGATCTGGCAACCTTCGTGTCACGTGACACAAAGGTTGCCAGATCACTAATTTCTAAAAACAAATCGTTGCCAGATATTTTTTCTCAATTCTGTAATCAACCATAGTGTTCGGATATTTTTTTGAGCGACTGTACATACCATGACAGAATATCTCGTAGTTCACGTTCAACCTTGACAGAACTATCATAGAATGGATCGTGGTTCCTAAAATAATCCACAGGTTCATAAATTTTGCTGAAGGCTCTTAAGCCTTTAATGGTTAAGGTCTTTTATTCTGCAGTGACTTTGTCGTCTTCAGTCGTGATCTACTGATGTGATTCACGGAAGTGCAGGAAAGTTTTACGTACAGTTCCTCAATAATTCGGCCTCGGTATATATTGAAGTACAATTGAATTAGGGATAGGAGACGTTATCCAAATTCAGTACCGCAAGTCCCGCATTTACGCGCATGGGTCGCTGAAACTCTGGTCATATATAGCTGTCAGCTTTGGCTTCCCCAAGCATTTGTCGTGAGAAGCGTAATGGGAAAGCCGCGGGATTTAGATTCATTTCACAGAGGGCTGATCGTAGGTGCTCGACGGATGGGACACTCGATCTCCGAAATTGTCAACGAACTTGAATTTTCTCGTAAGACAGTTTCAATAGTGTTCCGGGAATATGAAAATTCCGGCAAAAAAACAAGCTCCCGGACAAACTGCAAAGGACAACCAGCCTTGAATGATCGTGGGCTTCGCCGTCTGACCCGCATCGTACGGACCGATAGGGGCCAGACTTTATCTGAAATCACCTCCCATCTGAAGGCGGGTTCCAGCTGGGAAGTCAGCGCATGGACCGTGCAACGCTCACTTCATCGTCTCGGCTTCGGGAGCCGCCGACCTACGAGAGTCCCACTTCTAACGGTGGGACACCGAGCTGAACACTTGCCTGGGCTAAAGAACATCGAAACTGGACCATCGAAAATTGGCAACGGATAGCCTGAAGTGATGAATACCGATTTAAACTTCATCATGCCAATGGGAGGCTGAGGGTATGGCGACAACCCCATGAAGCCATGGATCCTCATGTCAGGTCGGAACACTACAAGCTAGTGGTGGCTCAATGATGGCCTGGGGTGTCTTCAGTTGGACATCTGTGGGACCTTTGGTACGTGTACTGACGACTCTTAATGCATCCCAGTAAGTAGAACTCATGGCTAACCATTTACACTCATTTATGGCCATCATGCATCCCAATGGAGATGGCGTCTACCAGAAAGACAACTGTTCATCTCACAGGTCCAGGTTGGCTACTGCATGGTTGCAGGAGCATTCTGCTGACTTCGAAATAATGAATTGGCCACCTAGAAGCCCAGCTTTAAATCCCATCGAAAATCTTTGGGATACTTTCGAGCAGAGCGTTCGGCCCCATGTCCCATCAATGACGACCTTGAGAGAATTATGGACAGCTCTGGAGGATGCATGGGTCACCATACCTGTGGAACGTTTACGCAAGCTTGTGGAGTCCTTGCCTCGTCGCGAGCGGCCGTTATCAGGGCCAGAAGGGGTCCAACATGTTACTAGGTTGCTATCCCTAATTCAGTGGCACTTCAGTGTATGTGGGCAAACAGATAGCGTGGGCTTGGATAATGGGGACTTCTGTACTTCCATTCATATGATTGCCGCTAGCGAAGATAAGTGATTTCAATTTAATGCAACCTGACAGTTTGCTTTCCTGCTACTTATAAGCGAAGGAGGTAAAGACTCATTTCCAGGCGCACCGTCCGTTAACTTTTAGTTTTTTCTCCCTCTTTTTCACGAAACAGGTTTGCCATATTTGCAGAAGTCAATGATCTTACATTTCGCTTTAAATCATATTATTTAAGAAAGAATTTTCGTATTTTCTATTAAAATTAATGGCACACTTCCCCATAGTGGTAATGTATTTAACATTCTAATGATCATACATCTTGATCTTGAAGGGGCGGGGGTGACTCAGTCGGTAGCGCGCCAGGCTCGTAATCTGTAGTTCACAGGTTCGAGTCCCAGCTGGGTCAGCGTTGAGATTTATCTCCGCAAAATTCCCTGCCCTGCCCACGGTCAGTAGGGGACACCGATGGGCTTGGAAAGGCCGCCGTCCATCGGATGGGACGTTAAGCCGTGTCCCCGTGTACGGGAGAGCCATACCCTGTGCACGTTAAAGAACACGTTAACAACAATGACCTTGACGGGAGGCTACCATCTGTCTCTCAACAGCTGTTCCAGTGGGTCCCCTCCCCCAACCTTCTCTGAGCCTTCGGGGTCCATGTAACCTGGCCATTTAGCATATGGTGTGCAAAAAAGTGCCGCTCACAGGTAAAACAACCCAACCCAAACCAACTTGATCTTGAAATTTTTGCGAATACTTGAATGGAGCAACCCGCCTATCATGACAACAAGCGATAAAAAGACTCAGAACTATTCATACTCATAATAAGCTGAATGATAAGATGATTATATTGAAAGAAAAGCACATAACTAGGCGGAAAAGATTTAACAGAAAAAAAATCTTGTTTTACTGAATTGTCCAAAATATGAAACATGCTGGAAATCCATCTTTTAAATACCTGAAAAAACAAACATCAAAATAACAACATCAAAGAATTTTTTATCTCCAATATATTGCATCATTCTAACTAAAACAGTTAAGGGAAAAATACATCTTATCAACATTAAACTCTTTAAGAAAGGCAATATTTCATAACAGAAAACTTCAATTTAAAAACATTTACAATATTCCAAAAATGAACTTCACAGCAAGCAACTCACACCAAATCAGTAAGATTCCTTCAAATCTCGAAGGACATCACTGCTGCTGCGAAATATTCCAGTTTACATAACTATTTAAACACTGAACGAATATAGTTGAAAATCGAGATTGAAATAGATTTGTTTATGGTCTTTAATTTTATCCTCATTCACATTTTTCTGTTAAATGCATAATTTAGAAGTTATAGATCTTCGAATTTAGATTCCCATCCATGTAACATGAAAATTCTCGTATACGATTATTTTGGCAAGGCAGTTTAATATATTGATTGAAAACAAATTAATGCACAGGAATTTCTTTCGTAAATCTTTATTGCGCCAGCCTTCTAAGGGTTATAAATGTGAGAGAATTTTGAAGAAAGAAGGTCGATATACGATAACAGCTGTCGACGCCCCCTGGTTTGTCACTAACAGACAACTCCATAAAGACCTGGGCATCGACTATATATATATACACATATAAAACGCACCTCAATAAGTTTTTTTAGGTTGTAAGCAATAATCCCAATGAGATTATTTCATCTCCGATTCTTTACGATCATACTGTTTTGAACAAGTACAAGAGGCCTAAAACGGTAGCGTTCTCTGAGGAGACCTACCCGTTTTAGGTTTCTTATACAATTTTACTGCTATTTTTAGCTTTTCTTATGTTTTCCCTTAAGGGCCCACCTAAGGGTGGTTTACTTATATATTTGTTCTTACTCATGCCAAATAGGCATATCTTTATGATGGAGATGGTTAGGGGTGAAATTATTACCCGGTACATCGAATATGATTATACGATCTACGAAGGAGAGAAGGCCGCCCAGGTCCTTCTCTTAGCTAAGAATCTATCAAATTAAAGGCATGTATCAATCTAAAGTATCCAGAGTAATAAAAGCATCTCTTTTGAGTTTTTTATATTTCAATTCTGAAAATTTTATTTCCTTTGCCTTTATATATACAGAGTTTATCATAGCGAGCTCTGAGAACTTCACTGCAAGACCAAATGCTGCATATTCCTTACAGATAGTACATACAGATACAGAAAGAGTAAATACTTAAAATAATGTTAATAAAATCCGCGTAGAACTTGGTGTAACTTATCCGCAGGAAACGTTAAATATTCGCAGTTACAAATAGTTTCTATACATCGGTTACATATTAACATTCATGCGTTGGGTTGGGTTGTTTTACCTCTGAGCGGCACTTTTTTGCACACCATGGGCTAAATGGCCAGGTCACATGGACCCCGAAGGCTCAGAGAAGGTTGGGGGAGGGGATCCACTGAAACAGCTGTTGGGAGACAGATGGTAGCCTCCCGTCAAGGCCATCCAGCGTGTTCTTTAACGTGCACAGGGTATGGCTCTCCCGCACACGGGCCACGGCTTAACGTCCCATCCGACGGACGGCGGCCTGTTCCAAGCCCATCGGTGTCCCCTACTGACCGTAGGCAGGGCAGGGAATTTTGCGGAGATAAATCTCAACGCTGACCCAGCTGGGATTCGAACCTGGGAACTACAGATTACGAGCCTGGCGCGCTACCGACTGAGCCACCCCCGCCCCAACATTCATGCATATGAAGTCCTGATACATATATATATATAATTTAGGAAAGAAGCACTTTTATACTTTTAACTTCTTAAAAGCCAATTTTTGGTCTCGGATTTGAGTTGTGATATCTTAAGAATGGATAACAGTTCTCTAGACAAAGAGTTTAAAAATAACTGAAACAGTATAGTTTCTGGCTTTAGAAGGAGTTAAGCGTTCAGTTTCTCCCAACCACTGATTCACTTCCGTTGACTCTTGAAGTTTCGATGATCTTGAACTAGCCTCTCAACTAGATCATCACTAAAGTGTTGATCCGAAGCTTTCACATCCCTTTGGATGTTATCGATCTTTTTGGTTCTCAGCCTCCTTGTTAACCTGCTTGGCCTGTCTCTTCAGCGACAACTTTCTCAAAGTCACGTCAGTGAGAAATTTAACAATATTGGCTATTAGATGTCAGTGGGCCTTAAACCTCCCGAAATTTCACTTATTAATATAATTATTCCAGTCTTGAAACTCTGAATTTATTGAACTATCAACCAGCCCATTAGCATTACTCAGTAAAACTAATGGCGAAACGAAATATGTATGATGCGTAAACAAACAACAAACATATTAAACATCGGGGTTTAAATAGTAGATTGTGCCTGAATTGTAGTTTGGTAATAGCGCAGAGTTTTTAAATAGTGGCCGGGTATTAGCGAAGAATTTTCAAATAAAGACCGGGAAATAGCTCAGAATTTTTAAGTAGTGACGGGGTTATAGCGCAGAATTTTTAAGCAATGGCCGGGTCGAAAGACAGGGATGCCAGTCATCTTGAGACCCGACCACTACTTAAAAAAGGGAGATGTGCGGATTCCCTTTTCGTGAAAATAGAATTGTCAATTACTTCAGGAACAAAGTGTTTGATTTAACATGCAAAGATTTCTACATTTTATATGGAAAACTCGAACAGTTTTCTGTATATTTGTATATAATCGCACGTTCATATATTAATAGAAAAAACTTCGCCCAATAATTGTAAGAGTTTTATATAGTTTTAACTTATAGCCTGGGCTAAAATTGTAAACGAATATAAACAAAATAATTATAAATTGTAGTCCCCGGACTACTATTCGAACATTTTTGTATATTTATTATTTTTTTTTATCGCAGTACAAATAGATTTTACCATTACAGGTGACCCCCAAAGCTTAAAGCTTGCCTGCAGGTTATAGAATAATCACATATGTATATAATATGTCACAATAATATGATTAACCGTTCTTTCATTTAAAGTAACATTAATATTGTTACATTGGCATGTGATGAAAGCAATTTTGACATTGAAATGTGACATTTATATTATTTAACAATGAAATTAATGATAGGATAAATAGGTTTAGTAAATAATGCTGATCAACACGATTTTTGTTCCAACTGTTCGCGATTTATTCTGGAATAAGGAGATGAGAATATTTAGTGTTTCTTCTCTTCTTTTCTTAAGCTGATTCCGAAACTGTTCTTAAAATTTCTGTATCACCCGCAGTTCTCGCGAAAATAAGTAATCTATAGACAATATAATAAGAGAAAATAAGTAATCTATAGATATAAGTAATCTATAGACAACAGAAGTGATTCAAAAAGATTAATTTTGAGATATAAATTATTCTGTAATGGAAGCCCATGGGGTGCTATTATTGTTCCATTTCAACCAATTCACTTGCAATTGGGTTTGGGTATGAGAACAAAGTGAA
The DNA here is from genome assembly GCA_038380435.1 of Ryuthela nishihirai. Lineage (NCBI taxonomy): Eukaryota > Metazoa > Arthropoda > Arachnida > Araneae > Heptathelidae > Ryuthela > Ryuthela nishihirai. The sequence goes on from JAWZYU010000025.1 coordinate 25,624,196, forward strand.
TTTCAATAATTGAAAAAAGGTATTATCTTACAACACCGTGACTTAATTTTTCTGTTTCGTCAATGGAACGAAATTCAAAATGGATGCGGACTTGAATGATTACACCAAGTCAGAACGAAAGTCAGTGTTAAGTTTTTCTACGCCTAAGTGTTGATTTTTTGACTACCGAACAAAGAATGAAGAGGGAAATTTATTATGAGGCTACCAGTCTTAATAATTAGGCGATCTCCTACTTTGTGTTTCGCACTTTCATGTTAACGACTATGGAGGAGATGTGCAAAACTCTGTATGATATTTCTGTAAAAATCATTATACTGAAAATATCATCATCATCGTCGTCGTCGTCGTCATCATCATCATCATCATCATCATCATCATCATCATCATCATCATCATCATCATCATCATCATCATCATCATCATCATCATCATCATCATCATCATCCGCACTATTATTATCTCAATCTCACTCTCACCATTATCATCTCACCCTTACTATTATCATTTCACTCTCAGTATTATCTTCATCATCCGCACCACCACCATAGGCCTCCTCCCCATCATCATTGTCATCATCGCATGATCAAAAGAGTTATTCCTTAGAATGATTAGTCTTGTAAAAAAAATCATCCTGTCATTCCCTGAATTCTTCCAAACTGTATTTCAGCTGAAAATATAAGTTTTATCCTTTTTTCCTTTTCATAAAAGTATAGGTATGCATTATTCTTGTTCACGGGGTGTGAAAAAAGAAATTGGAAACGCTTGAGATGAAAATGTTTACTTTAAAAGCCGTTAGCTTCCGGGAATGCTAGAGCAGCTAGGGAATAGGGAAAAGCGACAGATTCAATCGCCTACTGAAACTTCTCCTGCGGAAGTAACTATCGTTCTGCCACTCCCTATTTGCATTTCTCATTGTTTCCTTCTTTTCTCGAGCGTATTTAAATGAAAAATGGCTCCGTTTTTTCAATGCCTATCAATAACATAAAAGCAGGTGGGCCTCAGTGAAAATTTAGTCCTACCAAAGACACTTTTTTTTTAGCTCTGAGAGGAATTTTCCTGGACCTGAAAATGAGAATGGGAAAGCGAATTCGCGAGAAATATACAGAAAAAAATATTGAAAAAAAAAATCGTAGAAAAAATAAATAAATAAAGTAAAATGAAAAGTTATTGATTAGTTTTTGTGATTATTTTAATTTTGAAGCCTATGGCGTGTTGCTGTTGTTTCGTGTGTTCATGTTCTGCAAATAGACTGGTTCACGTTGTTCATGGATACTAAATAACGGTAAGAGTTAGAATCCGAACTGTTCACAATACCAGTTTATACTAAATAAACTGTTCACAATACCATTTTATACTAAATAAACTGTTCACAATACCATTTTATACTAAATAAACTGTTCACAATACCATTTTATACTAAATAAACTGTTCACAATACCATTTTATACTAAATAAACTGTTTAGAATACCAGTTTATACTTAACAAACTGTTCAGAATACCAGTTTATACTTAACAAACTGTTCAGAATACCAGTTTATACTAAATAAACTGTTTAGAATATCAGTTTATACTTAACAAACTGTTCACAATACCAGTTTATACTATATAAACTGTTCACAATACGATTTTATACTAAATAAACTGTTCACAATACCAATTTATACTTAACACACTATTCACAATACCAGTTTACTTAATAAACCGTTCACAACAACATTTTATACTATATGAACCGTTTGCAATACCAGTTTATACGTGAACCGTTCACAATACCAGTTTATACTAAATAAACCGTTCACAGTACCAGTTTGTACTAAATAAACCGTTTTCACAATACCAGCTTATACTAAATAAACTGTTTACAATATCAGTTTATACTAACTAAACCGTTTACGATACTAGTTTATACTCAATTAATTGTTTACAATACCGGTTTATGCTAGATAAACTGTTTAGAATAGTAGTATATGCTAGATAAATTGTTTACAATACCAAAAATTTTAAATAGTGCCGAGTTATAATGCAGAATTTTTAATAGTGCCGAGTTATAATGCAGAATTTTTAATAGTGCCGAGTTATAATGCAGAATTTTTAATAGTGCCGAGTTATAATGCAGAATTTTTAAATAGTGGTATAAATTTTAAAAAGTTAATGCTAAATAAGCTGTTTACGATATCAGTTTATGCGCCATCCGACGAATGGGTTCTCTCTGAACCCATCGGCGTTCCTTTTTTACCTAGAGTAGAGCATGAGTTAGAGTTAAATGCAGGGCCATTTGGAGACGAATCTGAATCAGTTGGTTGCTTTGGAAGGAAAGTGAAAATGATTAAGTGTTGCGTAATTTAGGCAATCATAATTCCATAAAATGAATCAAAATAAGACGATTGATGCTTTTTTTAATGTAAATTCTAATTTCGAGGACGATGCAGTGCTTTTATTATGTTATCAACTAATCTAACCGAAGCATTCATTGACGGTTGAGCGAAATATGCAAAACAAATCTATTACATAATAACTGATATGAATATTATCATATTATTATATTGTTACGACAGATGAACGTGCTATAGTGAATTTATGATAAACGTGTCATGAACGCTCGCATATGCTTCTGCGTGAGATTTATTTTAACCAACGAATTGGAATACAGAACCGATTTGAAAAATAGAAAAGATAGAATTGTTACGTTGGAGTTGTGGATATCCGAAAGGAGGCATAATTAATTTCAGTATGTACAGTCGCTCAAAAAAGTATCCGAACAATACGGTTAATTACAAAATTCGGAAAAAATATTTGGCAACGATTTTTTTAGAAATTACTGGTCTGGCAACCTTCGTCTCACGTGACACGAAGGTTGCCAGATCACTGATTTCTGGAAAAATCGTTGCCAGATATTTTTTCTGAATTTTGTAATTAACCGTAGTGTTCGGATACTTTTTTGAGCGACTGTACATGATGGGTATGTAAAGTGAAGAAGCATTTTAAATGTGAGTGCGCTGAAGGTTGATTAGTTTATTGGTGTGGATCGTGTTTACAAGCTGGTAGAGGAAAAGAAGAATTGGTTCGGAGAAACCAGTACACTTAACCGCAGTTTTGGAGTAATTTGGGATTCAAACCTAAGAAGGAAGTCATTTTTGTGTATAGTTTTTAGTTATTTAGGAATGGTAAGGTTATTCTCGAGATAATGCAAGTATTCACATATATGATTCTCTTTAGATTAAAAATTTGTTCACACGTAAAATAAACATTGGTATCTTTAGTTTATGTGCATGTTTTTATCCACACTTTTGTATTAAATCACATTATTTTAGATTTATTGTTACTATTTGTTATTTTTGAACACACGCTAAGTTTTCATCTATTTGAATTCATATCAATATTATTACATATATACGTATATATAAATATGGGAGTTTGTTCTGTCAAGAACTCCTCCAAAACAAAAACCCTCAGATACGATATGAAACTTCCTGTGACCATAATTTAAACCAAAATAAGGTTTCTAACCCTCCTCCAATTCTTCTCCCCCGGGAATAAAACGGAAGAAGAATTCGTTTACCTTTTTTCTCTCACCATAACTGAAACAAATGCAACTTTGTCACTCCAAGTTTTCTTATCTCCACAAAGAAAAAGGGAAAAATGAAATGTTTAAATGGGACCGAGGGTACGGCCCGATCTGAGGGGGGGGGGGGGCACATTTATCACCCTTCGAGATTGGTACAGTCGCTCAAAAAAGTATCCGAACACTGGTTGATTACAGAATTCAGAAAAAATATCTGACAACGATTTTTTTAGAAATTAGTGATCTGGCAACCTTCGTGTCACGTGACATGAAGGTTGCCAGATCACTAATTTCTAAAAAAATCGTTGTCAGGTATTTTTTCTGAATTCTGTAATCAACCATAGTGTTCGGATACTTTTTTGAGCGACTGTAGGTGGTCATATTATTTTGATACTAGATCGTGTGGGCTCACTCACGGAAATATTGAGCGTGTGCAGTTACCGTTCACAGCAAACTGGAGCGTGTGCAGTTACTGTACACGCTCCAGATATTTTTTCTGAATTCTGTAATCAACCATAGTGTTCGGATACTTTTTTGAGCGACTGTACTAAGGTCAAAGGAAGCTAAAAATTATTAAAAGTGTGGCATATTTCACGCATTTTTAAGAAATATTTTAAAAACTTCTGAAACGAAGGGGAAAAGATCACCCTGCAATAGAAATCCAGTCTCTTCCCCCTTTACTTTCCCCCGGCTTAATTACATCTCTTCCCAAGGCTTGGGCAAGGGACGCAGTTGAGCTAGAAAGAGATAGGGGGCTATCATTTTCCAGCTCAATAGCGTCCGTTGCCCCCCCCCCCCCACCTTTTTACCGTTATATTTCATCTTTTGACCCCCCCCCACATTTTCTCGAATCGATTGCATCTCTTCCCATCCCCATGCTATTATTTTTTTCTTGATCCGGGTCTGACCGAGAGTAACGGTATTTGCGATTTCTTATCGATAAAAGCTCTCCAAGTTACATTCCTGATGATGGGTGGTGGCTCAATCGGTAGCGCGTCAGGCTCGTAATCTATAGTTCCCAGGTACGAGTCCCAGCTGCGTCAGCGTTGAGATTTATCTCCGCAAAATTCTCCGCCCTGCCCACGGTCAGTAGGGGACACCGATGGGCTTGGAAAGGCCGCCGTCCGTCGGATGGGACGTTAAGCCGTGGCACCGTGTGCGGGAGAGCCATACCCTGTGCACGTTAAAGAACACGCTGGATGGCCTTGACGGGAGGCTACCATCTGTCTCCCAACAGCTGTTCCAGTGGGTCTCCTCCCCCAACCTTCTCTGAGCCTTCGGGGTCCATGTGACCTGGCCATTTAGTCCATGGTGTGCAAAAAAGTGCCGCTCAGAGGTAAAACAACCGAACCCAACCTGATGATGATGAGTCATATCTCAAATAAAAGCTTCCAACGTTTGAAGTGTCATGGGCGACCTTAAATTACGTTTTCACCTTTTCACCCTTTCGCCCACCCAAAAAGAGGGAGAAACTATTCAGACGATCGAGCTGAACGAGTTTTATGCTAAATGAACGCTTGCGACATGCAGAGTGCGGTCTAGTATATAGTTTAGATTATGCCCAGAATAAAGCCGGGTAAATCGTCTAGTCTGATAACAGTTCAGCATATTTCCAATGCAATGAGCGCTCTTTGAGTGCCGCTTCACTGATCATCGTTTCAGTTTGTGCTTCTACGAAGCCGATCTATTTACTCGTGACGATTCACGATTTAATTTCGTCTTCGAAAAACGAGCTGTCCTTTTCTGTTTGTTTTTTTATCTATTCCATCTCTCGAACATTTTCGTTTCAAAGATGTCGATAGTCATTCAAGATTTTCGTTTCCAGATATCAAGGAATAATTCCTTTTTTTTTGAGCGGAAAGACATTGATAAAATTTTGCAATCCATGTTTTCGAGATATACCATTAGTTTGAATTTCCATCGTTAACAGACCTTGAAATTGGAAACATAGGAAACTTTTAAATCAGTTTATGCCAGAAAAATCATGTTCAATATTTATTCAATTTCATTTACTATTTTTTAAAATTTATGTATTAAATAAAATCTCTAATATAAATGTGGTCAAGAGACTTACATTGACAGACACGATGTTCCACCTATGAATGACACTTTTTGCGCACAATGGACTAAATGGCCAGGTCACAAGTACCCAGAGGGCTCAGAGAAGGTTGGAAAGGATCTCATTGGACAACTGTTAGGGAACAGATAGGAGCCTCACGTCAAGATCATTCAACGTGTTCTTTTAACGCGTACACGGGTTGGGTTGGGTTGTTTTACCTCTGAGCGGCACGTTTTTGCACAGCATGGGCTAAATGGACAGGTCACAAGGATCCCGAAGGCTCAGAGAAGGTTGGGGGAGGAGATCCACTGGAACAGCTGTTGAGAGACAGATGGTAGCCTCCCGCTAAGACCATCCAGCGTGTTCTTTAACGTGCACAGGGTATGGCTCTCTCGCACACGGGGCCACGGTTTAACGTCCCATCCGACGGACTTTTTTTTTTAGAAATTAGTGATCTGGCAACCTTCGTGTCACGAAGGTTGCCAGATCACTAATTTCTAAAAAAAATTCGTTCCCAGATATTTTTTCTGAATTCTGTAATCAACCATAGTGTTCGGATACTTTTTTTGAGCGACTGTACCTCCTCACTAAATTTGGTTTTGACAACCCTGATTTAAACATTCATTGAATATCGTTGAAAATAAAGATTTGGGAAGATCGGATTAAGATCTTAAACTCACCTCCAACGATATTTCTCTACATAAAAAAAATCTGATTTTCGAAATTAAGGAGCTTGGAAAAAATTATCTTGTTATTCGCTTCATACATAATATACATTATCCTTAATTGTTTTGATCAGTAGGAGACACCAATTGGCTTCTAAATACCGCCGTCCGTCGGATGAGAGGAAAGTCGTGACACAGTGTGTGGGAGAACCATACGCTGTGCACATTAAAGAGCACACTGGATAGCCTTGACGGGAGGCTACTATCTCTCTCATAACAGCCGTCCAGTGGGTCCCCTCTCCCAATCTTCATCGAGCCCGGGGCGGGGGTGGCTCAGTCGGTAGCGCGCCAGGCTCGTAATCTGTAGTTCCCAGGTTCGAGTCCCAGCTGGGTCAGCGTTGAGACTTATCTCCGCAAAACTACCCGCCCTACTCACGGTCAGTAGGGGACACCGATAGGCTTGGAAAGACCGCCGTTCGTCGGATGGGACGTTAAGCCGTGACCCCGTGTGCGGGAGAGCCATACCCTGTGCACGTTAAAGAACACGCTGGATGGCCTTGAGGGGATGTTACCATCTGTCTCCAACAGCTGTTCCAGTGGGTCCCCTCCCCCAACCTTCTCTGAGCCTTCGGGGTCCATGTGACCTGGTCATTTAGCCCATGGTGTGCAAAAAAGTGCCGCTCATAGGTAAAACAACCCAACCCAACTCTTCGAGCCCTCGGGGTCCTTGTGACCTGGCCGCTTAGCCCATTGTGTGCAAAAAGAGTGCCGCTCAGAGATAAAACAACCCAAATCTAAATGTTTTGACGGGTATTGTTTCTTACGGTATTGTTACGACAGAGAACGTGCTACAATGAACTTGTGATGTTGTGTTTCGTCTTGATGCTCGCATGAACTACAGCGTGAAAATTACGTTACAAACTACTTCAAACGAACTTAACTTAAAGAATAAAGAATAAGTTATTGTAATCAAGAGGAATTAGAGTGTGAAGAGAAAAAAAGTTTGTTTTCGTCTGTGCATTATAGTATAAAGAGGAAAGGTTTTTATTTGATATGTTCGCGGGAGATTAAATAAGCTTATTAGTGTTGATCCTGTTAGTGGACTGGTAAGAAAAAGAAGGATGCTTAGGACACTTAAAGATGTGGCTGAGGAGGTTATATGTTAGTCGAATAAGGAGATCTGATCTCAACTTTCCTGTGAGAAGACTTCATCGTTTGACGCACAGTTTATCTTTAGTTTGTTTACAAGAATCGGTAAGGTTATTCTCGATAGATTGCAGATTGCTCGCAAGTATGATAGTACCATTTATCAACTGTTGTAAAAAAGCATTAATTTTATGCTTTGAGTGTATATAGTAGGAATTATAGAGGAAACATTTCTTTGTATGGATAGTATTGAGGTGATAAGTTCTTCTGAAAATTTATTTTTATACTGATAAAGATTTGTGTTAGTTGACTTTAGTTTTATTTAAATATTTTCATTCATACTTTTGCAACAAATTACATTATTTTAGAATTATAATTGTTAGATACTCTTTTTTTAAATCACGCCCAGTCTCCATCCGTTTAATTCATAACAGTATTTTGCATCCACCGTAAGAATGAATCGATCAGCATCATTAGTGACGTAGTTTTAGTGGTTTTCAAACTGCCCAACAAATAGATAGCCCCGTCGCTCTTTCTAAAGCAATGTGGAGTTGTTTTACCTCTGAGCGGCACTTTTTTGTACACTATGGGCTAAATGGCCAGGTCACAAGGGCTTCGAAGGTTCAGAGAAGGTTGGGGAAGGGGACCCATTGAACGGCACTTTTTTGCACACCATGGACTAAATGGCCAGGTCACAAGGGCCCCGAAAGTTCAGTGAAAATTGGGGAAGGGGACCCACTGAACGGCCCTTTTTTGCACACCATGGGCTAAATGGACAGGTCACAAGGGCTTCGAAGGTTCAGAGAAGGTTGGGGAAGGGGACCCATTGAACGGCACTTTTTTGCACACCATGGACTAAATGGCCAGGTCACAAGGGCCCCGAAAGTTCAGTGAAAATTGGGGAAGGGGACCCACTGAACGGCACTTTTTTGCACACCATGGGCTAAATGGACAGGTCACAAGGGATTCGAAGGTTCAGAGAAGGTTGGGGAAGGGGACCCATTGAACGGCACTTTTTTGCACACCATGGACTAAATGGCCAGGTCACAAGGGCCCCGAAAGTTCAGTGAAAATTGGGGAAGGGGACCCACTGAACGGCACTTTTTTTGCACACCATGGGCTAAATGGACAGGTCACAAGGGCTTCGAAGGTTCAGAGAAGGTTGGGGAAGGGGACCCACTGAACGGCACTTTTTTGCACACCATGGGCTAAATGGCCAGAGGTTCAGAGAAAGTTGGGTGAGGGGATCCACTGGAACAGCTGTTGGGAGACAGATAGTAGCCTCCCGTCAAGGCCATCCAGCGTGTTCTTTAACGTGCACAGGGTATGGCTCTCCAGCACACGGGGCCACGGCTTAACGTCCCATCCGACTCTAAAGCAATGTGAACTAAGTGGAGATTCTTTGTGGCACGATCTGCGAGATGGAACTGAACCAGATGAACTAAACATATTTGCTTGTATCAAGAATTAACCACATAAATCATCAATTAAGAAACTAAATGTCTTTCCATAATCCTAATTTATAGTTAACCAAACTCACAGCTTTAGCTCAAGCACGAAGCCAATAATCACACTGGAGAGTTAAGTGACTTTTTTGCGACAGAACGTTAGCTGTTTCTTTTTTTTTATGAAAATGTTTTGTGAAAAAAATAATAATTTGATTAGAAGTTATATAATGGGCATGCTATAAAACATTTTCTTTGTTTTTGAGATTGAACTTTTATTGTCAGAGATGATAATTTAGAGTTGAAAATAAGGTTTTTATTTCTGCGCGAATGAAAGTTTAGTGAAATAGTCATTACTCATTAGACACTGTTTCGCCCTTAATTCTGCAGTTTCTTTTGAATAATCTAACAAACAAAGGTCTTTTTTATGTCATACTGTAAACGTTCTTTTATCACGTTAAAAATGAACTATAGTTCTCTTGAAATAACAAGCTGAAAAAAATTGGTTTTACTATGAGTGGGATTCGAACCCACGTCTCCAGGAAACATGCCTGTTATGCTACCACTACAACATCAATAGCTAACTTTTTCTAACCTTGTGTGACCTTACAAACTTTTCGGATTTTTTTTTGGTTCGCACAGTGGCGCCATCTATCCGGGAAATGGACAACCCTGTTGCCTCATACAGATGGGATTAATATTTGCCACTCACGCTCATGGCGTCAAATCAATAAATCAGTAATAAAGAATCACAGGATCAGTAATAATAAATCACAATAAATCAGTAATAAAGAATCACAGGATCAGTAATAATAAATCACAATAAATCAGTAATAAAGAATCACAGGATCAGTAATAATAAATCACAATAAATCAGTAATAAAGAATCACAGGATATGTCCTGTAGACATGGAACTCATGAAATAATAAGCTGAAAAAAATTTGGTTTTGCCATGAGTGGGATTCGAACTCAGCTTTTTCAGCTTATTATTTCACGAGTTCCATGTGTATAGGACATATCCTGTGATTCTATAATACTGAACTATAGTTTTCACATTATTGTCTGTCCATCTGTAGGCATTCTAAAATTTTGTTTTTAAAGCCAAATGAAAATTAAAACCACCCTCAAATATTTTTAATTCTCGATTTTCAAAAGTGTTCTTTTGATACTTAAAGAGTTATGGAGACTCAAGCATTCATATGCAGCGTCAGTGAGCATAACAGTTTTTTTTTCTAAAGCCCACTAAAACACAAATTATAACTGTTACAAAAAAAAAACGTTTATTAAAAAAAATACTAATTCAGAAGGTAGTGAGTGTAATAATTCTTGAAATTAATTATCGCGATGTTTAGAACGACTCTTAACAGCAGCGTCTGCTGTTCAATGTTTCCAACTTAATAACACTGTAAATATTAAAATATGGCTGAGAATTAGAAAGATTTGAGTGAGATCTCAAATTTATCTCCAGTGACATTTTTCCTTAAAAATCTTATTTTCGAAGTTAGGGAATCTGAATGGGTTGGGTTGTTTTACCTCTGAGCGGCACTTTTTTGCACACCATGGGCTAAATGGCCAGGTCACATGGACCCCGAAGGCTCAGAGAAGGTTGGGGGAGGGGACCCACTGGAACAGCTGTTGTGAGACAGATGGTAGCCTCCCATCCAGCGTGTTCTTTAACGTGCACAGGCTGATCCATCCGACGGACGGCGGCTTATTCCAAGCCCATCGGTGTCCCCTAATGACCGTGGGCAGGGCGGGGAATTTTGCGGAGATAAATCTCAACGCTGACCCAGCTGGGACTCAAACCTGGGAATTACAGATTACGAGCCTGGCGCGCTACCGACTGAGCCACCCCCGCCCCAGTCTGAATGGGACTTTCCATTCACATAACATGAAAGTATCTGGAAACCGTTTCATAATTTGAGGGGAAGGGCTCTAAAATTTGAAAAGCTGTAATGTTAGATGACCAATTGTAATTCGCCCGAAAAAATAATAGTTTTTCCTTGAATCATTTATGAATGGCTAAGTGTACAGTCGCTCAAAAAAGTATCCGAACACTATGGTTGATTAGAGAATTCAGAAAAAATATCTGGAGCGTGTACAGCAACTGTACACGCTCCAGTTACCGTTCACAGCAAACTGGAGCGTGTGCAGTTACTGCACACGCTCCAGTTTGCTGTGAACGGTAACTGCACACGCTCAATATTTCTGTGAGTGGGCCCACACGATCCAGGTTTTTCTGAGCTCACACGATTCAATGTGCTGTGAACATTAACCGCAACCGCTCCAGTTTACTGTGAACGGTAACTGCACACGCTCAATATTTCTGTGAGTGGGCCCACACGATCCAGGTTTTTGTGAGCTCACACGATTCAATGTGCTGTGAACATTAACCGCAACCACTCCAGTTTGCTGTGAACGGTAACTGCACACGCTCAATATTTCTGTGAGTGGGCCCACACGATCCAGGTTTTTGTGAGCTCACACGAGTCAATGTGCTGTGAACATTAACCGCAACCACTCCAGTTTGCTGTGAACGGTAACTGCACACGCTCAATATTTCTGTGAGTGGGCCCACACGATCCAGGTTTTTGTGAGCTCACACGATTCAATCTGCTGTGAACATTAACCGCAACCGCTGCAGTTCGCTGTGAACGGTAACTGCACACGCTCAATATTTCTGTGAGTGGGCCCACACGATTCAGGTTTTTGTGAGCTCACACGATTCAATGTGCTGTGAACATTAACCGCAACCGCTCCAGTTTACTGTGAACGGTAACTGCACATGCTCCATATTCATTGCATTATATATTCATACGCATTATATATATTGAAAAAAATCCGAACACTAGTTTGATTACAGAATTCAGAAAAAATATCTGGCAACGATTTTTTTTTTAGAAATTAGTGATCTGGCAACCATCGTGTCACGTGACACGAAGGTTGCCAAATCACTAATTTCTAAAAAAAAATCGTTGCCAGATATTATTTTTCTGAATTCTGTAATCCACCATAGTGTTCGGATATTTTTATGTGAGCGACTGTAAGCCTCCAGTCAAGGCCATATCAACTGTACATTTTCCTTCTGGAAAACATAATTTTTTCTGCAATATTTTTTCTTCAGTCTTCCTGTAAGGGCAACAACTTGGGTAAAATGCAGAAGGTTCTTAAACCGTGCAGACCAAAATAACGTTGTTATCTCACCGCACTGACTACGGATGCAACGAATTAATATTCATTGACGTTGAATGTTTTATAAATAAGTATGAAGAAACTGCAAGTACCGCCCCAAGATGTAAAGAAGTGTGTTCCGAGACATGACTGGCAGGAAATGTGGTTTTTATTTCATAATAACCTTCATCTTATCATCTTTTTGCATCATCCATCTCTTCAAAAGAGATTCGATTGAAAATTTGTGGTTGAAAGAAGACCAGAAGAGGAAGAAACACGTTCCTACAATGATCAATAGATTCTGCTGTAATGCATGAAACCTGATCTAATTCTTATGAATATTTAAATGATGCTGAACACACACACACGAAAAAAGTCCAAAAACTGATCAAGAATATTTGATTAGGATGAGTACGAAATAGAATTTTGTTTTAATCAACTTTTTTGGTTTAACATTTGAGATATAGATATATGTCCCACGAGAAATATACAAACCATAACCGTTATTTCAGTCAGATATTCGTCTGCAGTTTTTTTATCCCTTTTTTTTATCAGAAAATTAAAAAGAAACAGAACTCTAGAATGGTTACTTTCCTAGTATTCCATTTTTGTTTCAGCACGTATCGTTTCAGTAGTGGTTGATTCTTACAGAGGAAGATATTCTTTAGAACTTCGTGACATTTCGAAGAGGATAAACAACAACAGATCTTAAATTCATTGAGAGATCATCGCTTTTTGAATATATTTCGCGACGGAATCGAGATGATGAACGAAAGGAATGAACGAAAGGTAAGATGGGAAGAGTAGAGGAATGAGCTAGAGCGAAAAAGAACAATGCGTCACGCTAGATATTTTCACGTTCCTAATTAAATGCAAATTAATGCATTGATCTCGATTCAGTCTCAGACTGGAGAATGAAAAAGAATGAAATGATGGATGAAACTTGAATGATTGCAGAATGAAAACTTGGATGATTGCAGACAAAAATAGATGATGAGAAATATGGGAAAGAAGTACTGAAAGACATTTCTTTTAGTTCGACCAGAAACTGTTACATCAACAGTTACTAAAGAAACGTCATTCCCAAGTTCATTTCGGATTCTTCCATCAAACAGGAGCCATCTATAGCCTTTGGGATATTTAAATACAAAAATTTATAAATTTATTACATTAATACAAGACGTACATAGAGAACAATGCTCATAGATGATGCACAATAAATAAAAAATATGCAACAAATGAAGAAAGAGACATAATTATAATTTCAACAATCGAGATCCAAGAAGCAATTTCACGTCCACGTTCTGCTGAACATTTGCAATAAAAATTTCGGGACCAGCATGGTAAACAAAATTGATTATTTTTATTTATATGAAGATTTCATGAGATTTGATAACTGTAATCGAATTTCGTCTCTAAGGAGTGCCTGGGATGTGTTAGCAGTAAAATTATTTTCCTCTTTACTCTCCTTCCCCCCCCCCCTACAATTTTTTTACAAACCCCATATATTTGTATGCTGATGTCATTTTTGTACACTATATATATATCCATACTGAAGTCTTTTCTTTCATACTTGATGTCATTTTTTGTACACTATACATCCATACGGAAGTCTTTTCTTTCATACTTGATGTCATTTTTTGTACACTATACATCCATACTGAAGTCTTTTCTTTCATACTTGATGTCATTTTTTGTACACTATATATCCATACTGAAGTCGTTTCTTTCATACTTGATGTCATTTTTTGTACACTATATATCCATACTGAAGTCGTTTCTTTCATACTTGATGTCATTTTTTGTACACTATACATCCACACTGAAGTCTTTTCTTTCATACTTGATGTCATTTTTTGCACACTATATATATATATATCCATACTGAAGTCTTTTCTTTCATACTTGATGTCATTTTTTGTACACTATACATCCATACTGAAGTCTTTTCTTTCATACTTGATGGCATTTTTTGTACACTATACATCCATACTGAAGTCTTTTCTTTCATACTTGATGACATTTTTTGCACACTATACATCCATACTGAAGTCTTTTCTTTCATACTTGATGACATTTTTTGCACACTATACACCCATACTGAAGTCTTTTCTTTCATACTTGATGGCATTTTTTGTACACTATACATCCATACTGAAGTCTTTTCTTTCATACTTGATGGCATTTTTTGCACACTATACATCCATACTGAAGTCTTTTCCTTCATACTCGATGTCATTTTTTGCACACTATACATCCATACTGAAGCCTTTTCTTTCATACTTGATGTCATTTTTTGCACACTATACATACATACTGAAGTCTTTTCTTTCATACTTGATGTCATTTTTTGCACACTATATATATATATATCCATACTGAAGTCTTTTCTTTCATACTTGATGTCATTTTTTGTACACTATACATCCATACTGAAGTCTTTTCTTTCATACTTGATGGCATTTTTTGTACACTATACATCCATACTGAAGTCTTTTCTTTCATACTTGATGGCATTTTTTGTACACTATACATCCATACTGAAGTCTTTTTTTCATACTTGATGCATTTTTGCACACTATACACCCATACTGAAGTCTTTTCTTTCATACTTGATGCCATTTTTGCACACTATACACCCATACTGAAGTCTTTTCTTTCATACTTGATGCCATTTTTGCACACTATACACCCATACTGAAGTCTTTTCTTTCACACTTGATGTCATTTTTTGCACACTATACATCCATACTGAAGTCTTTTCCTTCATACTTGATGGCATTTTTTGCACACTATACATCCACACTGAAGTCTTTTCTTTCATACTTGATGCCATTTTTGCACACTATACACCCATACTGAAGTCTTTTCTTTCATACTTGATGTCATTTTTTGCACACTATACATCCATACTGAAGTCTTTTCCTTCATACTCGATGTCATTTTTTGCACACTATACATCCATACTGAAGCCTTTTCTTTCATACTTGATGTCATTTTTTGCACACTATACATACATACTGAAGTCTTTTCTTTCATACTTGATGTCATTTTTTGCACACTATATATATATATATCCATACTGAAGTCTTTTCTTTCATACTTGATGTCATTTTTTGTACACTATACATCCATACTGAAGTCTTTTCTTTCATACTTGATGGCATTTTTTGTACACTATACATCCATACTGAAGTCTTTTCTTTCATACTTGATGGCATTTTTTGTACACTATACATCCATACTGAAGTCTTTTCTTTCATACTTGATGGCATTTTTTGCACACTATACATCCATACTGAAGTCTTTTCTTTCATACTTGATGACATTTTTTGCACACTATACATCCATACTGAAGTCTTTTTTTCATACTTGATGCATTTTTGCACACTATACACCCATACTGAAGTCTTTTCTTTCATACTTGATGCCATTTTTGCACACTATACACCCATACTGAAGTCTTTTCTTTCATACTTGATGCCATTTTTGCACACTATACACCCATACTGAAGTCTTTTCTTTCACACTTGATGTCATTTTTTGCACACTATACATCCATACTGAAGTCTTTTCCTTCATACTTGATGGCATTTTTTGCACACTATACATCCACACTGAAGTCTTTTCTTTCATACTTGATGCCATTTTTGCACACTATACACCCATACTGAAGTCTTTCTTTCATACTTGATGTCATTTTTTGCACACTATACATCCATACTGAAGTCTTTTCCTTCATACTCGATGTCATTTTTTGCACACTATACATCCATACTGAAGCCTTTTCTTTCATACTTGATGTCATTTTTTGCACACTATACATACATACTGAAGTCTTTTCTTTCATACTTGATGTCATTTTTGTACACTATACATCCATACTGAAGTCTTTTCTTTCATACTTGGTGTCATTTTTTGTACACTTTATATCCATACTGAAGTCGTTTCTTTCATACTTGATGTCATTTTTTGTACACTATACATCCATACTGAAGTCTTCTTTCCTACTTGGTGTCATTTTTTATACACTATATATCCATAATGAAGTCTTTTCTTTCATACTTGATGTCATTTTTGCACACTATACACCCATACTGAAGTCTTTCATACTTGATGTCATTTTTTCTACACTATATATCCATACTTAATTCATTTTCGTATACTATACTTTCATACCGAAATCATTTTCGTATACTATATTTCCATACTGAAGTCATTTTTGCATTCTATATTTCTCTACTGAGCAGATCTATGAAGTCATTTTTTGTATACTATATTTCCCTACTGAAGTCATTTTACATACTAAGCTCACTGGACAAAAAATTTGTCATCTCTCGTCGTAAGACGGTTACGTCCGTTCGACAGCAACATAGGGCGCACCAGTAATAAATGCGTCCTACAAATAGCTGCGCCGTGCATTACGGGGTTCATACAGTGACAAGAAGTGGTTGTGTGACACGTGTGTGTTACTCACTCCGTAAAACATGGGTCGCGCCAAAGATGTGAATGAATGGGAGAAAGGTGTTATTGCGTTTGGCCGAGCCAAAGGGCATAGTGTACAAGAAGTTACTGCCTTTGCAGGTGTGTTGAAAGTGTTGCAGGTGAGCAGCGGCGTACATCGCAGTCCACCGCTAATTGGCGCCAGACCTGCGCAAATAACTGTGTTTACCAATAGGGAGTGCTGCAGTATGTCACGCACTATTAGGGCAAATCGCTTTGCAACGAGGCAGGAATTGCTCCAGTCAATCAATGCAAGCCTGCAACAAGCTGTTTCCGAATGAACTCTCCGAAGGGAACTGCATGCCATGGATATCTGGAGCAGAGTACCGCAAAAGTAACCCATGTTAACAGCTCTACAGAACGCTGCACGGCTACAGTGGGTGCGGTGCCACAAAGACTGGAATCTCGACCCTTGGAAGCGTGTCATCTGGTCGGATGATTCACGTTTTTGCTTGTACTCGAATGATGCGAGGCGACGGATACATCGTAAGCCGCATGAAGCCTTCCATGCGGACTGCGTGCAAGGTTCTATTCAAGCTGGAGGAGACTCATTATGCTCTGGCGGTGTTTCACGTACGAGCAAATGGCTCCTTTGGTTGCGGTGACATCACACTTCAACCAGAAAGGCTATATGGAGCTACTGAACGACCACATATTGCCTTTTGTGCAGCATCTGCACAGTGAACATCAGAAGTCTTCCCAGTCTTCCAAGATGACAATTGTCCGCATGCACAGGGCGCGAAGTGTGAAGTACTGGCACGACGAACATTCTGAAGCCCTCGGACATCTCGACGGGCCCGCCAAATCCCTCGATTTGAATTCCATAGAAGACTCGTGAGACTATTTGGGGCAACGAGTGAAGCGCCGTCCCAACCATCTGGACAACTGGCCGAACTGCGGCATTTGCTGTTGGAAGAGTGGATGAACATTGATGTGCACTACATCCGCACACTCCATGCCAGAATGGATTTCGGCTGTTCATCGGTCGCACGGAGGAGGCGTTACGCGCTATTTGGTGACATTCCGCCAGGGGTGACTAATTTTTTGTCCGGTGAGCTTATATTTCCATGCTGAAGCCAGTTTTGTATACTATATTTGTGTACTGAAGTCATTTTTGCATACTATATTTTCATACTGAAGTCATTTTTGCATACTATATTTTCATATTGAAGTCATTTTTGTATACTATATTTTCATACTGAAATCATTTTTGTATATTTTCATATTGAAGTCTTTTTGTATACCATATTTGAATATTGAAGTCATTTTTGTATACTATATTTGTAAAGTCATTTTTGTACACTATATTTCCATGCTGAAGTCATTTTGCATATTAAATTGCCATGCTGAAGTCATTTTTGTATACTATATTTTCATACTGAAGTCATTTTTTATACTATATTTCCATACTGAAGTCATTTTTTACACTATATTTCCATACTGAAGCCACTTTGCATACTATAGTTCCATGTTGAAATAAATATTGTATACTATATTTGTATATTGAAGTCATTTTTGTAATACTATATTTTAATACTGAAGTCATTTTTATATAGTATATTTCCCCACTGAAGTCATTTTTGTATACTCTATATTTGCATACAGAAGTCATTTTTGTACACTATATTTCCATACTGAAGTTATTTCTGCATGCTATATTTGTATGCTGAAATTATTTTTTGTTTGCTCCAATCGACCTGTAGAACATTACCCACTTCCGCTATCTCATTTCCGCTCCCGCCAACCGCTGACAATGACCACGTGGCCAGGAGCTCTCAGCTAACCAACGCTGCGTAATGACTGCTAACGAAAATGTTTCTTTTCCCAAACCACGAGATGTCAACAAACAATATTTACCGTTTCACGAAAATGAGTTCTAGCTCCCCAGATAAGACTTTTTCTCCAAGTGACAATTTTCCTTTTTTTTTTTGCGCTCCTCTAAAAAAAAATCAGTTTATATGCCACCGTAGAAGGTCTGAGAGGATGGCAGGACCTCAGCAGAAAAACGACACATACATCCATGCCTTAGCCGGGACTCGAACCCAGGTCCCTTAGATCAGTAGTCCCCAAAACATCCCCACAAAACTGAATGATTCAGTGCCATCACACGTGCATAAACGAATTACAAGAATCAATGAATATATTCGTTTGCTTTGACTTTATCATCGTCAAAGCTTCATCAGAGGATAACACATTGGTCGCTTTCTCCCGAGAAGAGGTTAGTCTTGATCATGAACAGTAGGGCGCATCTCGATGTGTTTATAGTACTTGAGGGTACACTTTGATGTCCTCTTGGGATGCTGGACTCACGCGCTAGGCCGTTCACTCTCATCTGAAAGGGAATTCCGTTTTCAGAAAAGAAAAAATGACCGCAGAAGATAAATTATTGTGTTTTTCGTTTTCTCCCAGAAGCTAGCAGAGAAGAACGCTGATGAAAATTTAGTAAGAGCAACGTGTCTTTTGTGTTTAGGAGTTCATGACTGGTAAACATAGATATCTAGAAATGTGTCAGTCTTGAATGAACGTGTCACAAATTATTCACACGTTCTGTTTGTGTTTTGTTTCTCACACGTGAGAAAGACGTGTTCCTTAGGAATAAGAATCTTGGATTCCCCCCAGAGGAGATATTGTCGTGTGCTGCGATATTTTCTTTCTCGTGACGTTTGTTTGTCTGTTGATCTGATTGTTTCTGAAGAAGAGAGAGGTCTGTTCTGTGGAGACACAAGCGCTATGGGATAAAAAGGAGAATATTATTATCTTTTTTTTTTCGTTTCTCAAGATTTCTAAGGAGTTTTAAATACCAGAGGAATTAGAAAAAGAATTCTCACAAACTTGAAAATCGCAGTTGATTGCGTAAAATATAACCTCGAATAAAAGTAGGGAAAAAGTTTAATTTTTTAAGGTGGATTAACTAAAAATGGCGAATTTGAAATTCTGTCTGACAAATTATATTTATTAATGTGATCACATCATTTTGATATTTTAATAAGTTTAAAAAAATTGTTTTCGATTCATAAAATATTTCAGACAAGTGCAAATGAAATATTAAAAATCTCAGTTTCATACAAGACAGCGAAGTAGTTTGCCAATTTAAGATTCAGTACATCATCATCATCATCATCCTCAAGCAGCCATGGGCTACGGAGGTCCAACCAGACCGCGCAGTTTAATTAAGATTATTTATTAAAGATTCAGTACAGTCGCTCAAAAAAGCATCCGAACACTATGGTTGATTACAGAATTCAGAAAAAATACCTGACAACGATTTTTTTTCAGAAATTAGTGATCTGGCAACCTTCGTGTCACGTGACACGAAGGTTGCCAGATCACTAATTTCTGAAAAAAAATCGTTGTCAGGTATTTTTTCTGAATTCTGTAATCAACCATAGTGTTCGGATACTTTTTTGAGCGACTGTAGGTGGTCATATTATTTTGATACTAGATCGTGTGGGCCCACTCACAGAAATATTGAGCGTGTGCAGTTACCGTTCACAGCAAACTGAAGCGTGTGCAGTTACTGCACGCGCTCCAGTTTGCTGTGAACGGTAACTGGAACGTATACAGTTGCTGTACACGCTCCAGATATTTTTTCTTAATTCTGTAATCAACCATAGTGTTCGGATGCTTTTTTGAGCGACTGTAGGTGGTCATATTATTTTGATACTAGATCGTGTGGGCTCACTCACAGAAATATTGAGCGTGTGCAGTTACCGTTCACAGCAAACTGGAGCGGTTGCGGTTAATGTTCACAGCACATTGAATCGTGTGAGCTCACAAAAACCTGGATCGTGTGGGCCCACTCACAGAAATATTGGGCGTGTGCAGTTACCGTTCACAGCAAACTGGAGCGGTTGCGGTTAATGTTCACAGCACATTGAATCGTGTGAGCTCACAAAAACCTGGATCGTGTGGGCCCACTCACAGAAATATTGAGCGTGTGCAGTTACCGTTCACAGCAAACTGGAGCGTGTGCAGTTACCGTTCACAGCAAACTGGAGCGTGTGCAGTTACCGTTCACAGCAAACTGGAGCGTGTGCAGTTACCGTTCACAGCAAACTGGAGCGTGTGCAGTAACTGCACACGCTCCAGTTTGCTGTGAACGGTAACTGGAACGTGTACAGTTGCTGTACACGCTCCAGATATTTTTTCTGAATTCTGTAATCAACCATAGTGTTCGGATGCTTTTTTGAGCGACTGTACACCTGATACAATAATGCAAATTAGATAAAAAGACATTAAAATAAAATAATCTCGTCCTCCCCTGAATAAATTTCTGTAACCAGGAATAAATCACATATTTCAACTCCGATACATTTCATATCCATAAAAAAAAACCTCTTAAAACAACGCCTTTTTTCGCTATGCCAGGAATTCAAGGTGTTGTTTTTGCAGGCTTAAAGTACTGGGTCAATATTACCGTTTTCATGACAACAGAGAAACAAGAAGAAATATTTTCTTCTTCTAACAAAGAGTGTGTCCACGTCGAGTCCCAAGCTTCATCTCTATTCTGGAGGCTGCAGACGATCATGACATATCTGTGATCTGCTGGGAATTCAATCTTTACATCACCTTCTCTTACAATATTGGTGATTACCTTAGGGAGTGAGCGTACCCGTCTCACCCACCTTTCCATTTCTTGCTTATTTGCACAGATCCTTAGTGACCAGAAAGTTACGGAGGAGAAACATTCACGTTGTGCCTCATCAGATATTTCAATGAATTTTTAAACACTGTTTTTCGTTTTGTAGCAGAAAAGCATTAGGTAGTTAGATTGTTTTTCCTTTTTGCGATACGCTTCTTTTTCTCCTGCACAGAAAAAGTGATAAGCGACCAGGTTACAACGACCTCAAGGGCTGAGAGCAGGTTGGGAAAGGAGATCTAGTGAACAGCTGTTGGGAGATAGATGGTTCGTGTCATTAAGCGGGTTGGGTTGTTTTACCTCTGAGCGGCACTTTTTTGCACACCATGGGCTAAATGGCCAGATCACATAGACCCCGAAGGCTCAGAGAAGGTTGGGGGAGGGGACCCACTGGAACAGCTGTTGGGAGGCTGATGGTAGCCTCCCGTCAAGGCCATCCAGCGTGTTCTTTAACGTGCACAAGGTATGGCTCTCCCGCACAGGGGTCACGGCTTAACGTCCCATCCGACGGACGGCGGCCTTTCCAAGCCCATCGGTGTCTCCTACTGACTGTGGGCAGGGAGGAGAGTTTTGCGGAGATAAGTCTCAACGTTGACCCATCTGGGACTGGAACATGGGAACTGCGGATTACGAGCCTGGTGCGCTACCGACTGAGCCACCCCCGCCCCATGTCATTAAGCGGAGATGAACGATTAGCAGAAGTCATTAAGATCAGAAACATTAATCAGATTGCAAGTATAAGAAGATTCTCGATTATTCTTGTCCCGTTAAGTGCGGTACTTATTCAAAGTAATTTAACCAGAACCAAAACTGACATTTTTCCTACTCACTGATGCAGTTTCAGTTTGAAGACATTTTCAATTCCATTGCTAATTGTAAAAAAAAATAACTACGAAACAGGGTTGGGTTGTTTTACCTCTGAGCGGCACTTTTTTGCACACCATGGGCTAAATGGCCAGGTCACATGGACCCCGAAGGCTCAGAGAAGGTTGGGGTAGGGGACCCACTGGAACAGCTGTTGGGAGACAGATGGTAGCCTCCCGTC
This sequence comes from Ryuthela nishihirai, assembly GCA_038380435.1. NCBI lineage: Eukaryota > Metazoa > Arthropoda > Arachnida > Araneae > Heptathelidae > Ryuthela > Ryuthela nishihirai. Next base: position 25,646,433 of record JAWZYU010000025.1, read on the forward strand.
AAGGCCATCCAGCGTGTTCTTTAACGTGCACAGGGTATGGCTCTCTCGCACACGGGGCCACGGCTTAACGTCCCATCCGACGGACGGAGGCCTTTCCAAGCCCATCGGTGTCCCCTACTGACCGTGGGCAAGGCGGGGAATTTTGCGGAGATAAATCTCAACGCTGACCCAGCTGGGACTCGAACCTGGGAACTACAGATTACGAGCCTGGCGCGCTACCGACTGAGCCACCCCGCCCCTACGAAACAGGCCTGGATCTAAAAAACATTAAAAATATTAAAAAAGGGAGGGGGATTGAAAAGATACCTGATTTCAGGTACAGTATGTGGCATAGCAGTTGTTTAAGGGATTTTTAATTTTTTAATTTTATAATTAGACTGCGATTTTAAGATTTTTTAAATTTTTTGAAATATGCGTAAAATAAGCACAAGTTTAATCATTTTCCGTCTTCATTCCCATTACTAGCATTCTCAAGGGGAGGATATTGAAATGGGATATTGAAATGCACTCAATGCTTCTTATTTTGTAAACTACGAATAAGCATAATTGCCCTCTTTATCAAAACCAAAAGAAATGTTCAGTTTCGACGTTCACTCAGCATTTGGTTTCATCCTTATTGGTAAAGGCCTATCTGTTCTTTTGTTTGTTTTTTTAATTTATAGAAGTAGCATTCAATGAGTCCACCAATGAACCCATCCACCCGATAATGTGTTCACAAAGCTGCAACGGGGGCGAATTCTCCTGTTGGAGTATCCAATTTTCTGGGACTGATTTAGGATTGGGTTGTTTTGCCTCTGAGAGGCCGCAAAAGTCCCCGCCGTGTCCACGGTCAGTAGGGGACACCGATGGCTTGGAAAGATCGCCGTCCGACGGATGGAACGTTAAGCCGTGGCCACATGTGCGGGAGAACCATACCCTGTGTACGTTAAAGAGCACGCTGGATGGCCTTGATGGGAGACTACCATCTGTCTCCCAACAGCTGTTCCAGTGGGTCCCCTCCCCCAACCTTCTCTGTGCCTTCAGGCTCCTTGTTACCTGGGCATTAGGCCCATGATGTGCAAAAAAGTGCCGCTCAGAGGTAAAACAACCTAATCCTACTATCTGTCTCCCAACAGTTGTACAGTGGATTTCCTTCTGCCGACCTTCTCTGAGCTTTGGGGGCCCTTGTAACTGACCATTTAGCCAATTCAGCAGCCCCCCCCCCCCAAAAAAAAAGAGTCACTTTAACCAACACAGCACATAAATTGAAAGTATTTGAAACTGAAACATGTTTTCACTTAAAAAAATAATATAATCTGTAGTGATGAGTTTATGGACTTAGACCTAATGTTCTGCCATATTATTGGAAACTGTCACGTTACTTTACGGAAAGTTTTCGACTTTCTGTATCTACATTCCAATTTTGAAAGATGTTAATCGGAATTTAGAGTTGTGTTATTTGAAAACGTAACAATAATAATGTCTGTCATAAGAAAAATGGGGCGGGAGGTGGATGAGTCGGTAGCGCGCCAGGCTCGTAATCTGTAGTTCCCAGGTTCGAGTCCCAGCTGGGTCAGCGTTGAGATTTATCTTCGCAAAATTCCCCGCCCTGCCCACGGTCAGTAGGGGACACCGATTGGCTTCGAAAGGCCGCCGTCCGTCGGATGGGACGTTAAGCCGTGGCTCCGTGTTCGGGAGAGCCATACCCTGTGCACGTTAAAGAACACGCTGGATGGCCTTGACGGCAGGCTACCATCTGTCTCTCAACAGCTGTTCCAGTGGGTCCCCTCCCCCAACCTTCTCTGAGCCTTCGGGGTCCATGTGACTTGGCCATTTAGCCCATGGTGTGCAAAAAAGTGCCGCTCAGAGGTAAAACAACCCAACCATTAAGAAAAATTCCGCTGCTCCCTTTTCCAGATGGAAGCGTTAATTTAGGGGCTCATGCAAGATCATGTTCACATAACAGTAACCCAAGGCTTCTCTTCTGAGATAACATCTAAAGCAGCCAAGTTATTCCTCTTCATAAATCTTATCCATCTTGTTATCTCCTCAAGTGATGATAAACGGGATCAGAGAGTAATCTATCATCGAAAGGAATTCCCTCCATCACGCGAACTCTTTCCTCCAATGAAGACCGATTATTTTCGAGATGCATTTCAGGAATTTTCAGTTGGCTTTGTTGTTTGTTTTCTAAAATCGGATGGCAGTTTTTTTTCGCTACGAAGTCTAACTGTCAACGTTTCGTAGGAGAATCATTGTAATTTTTGAACTTTTGATGGAAACGTAGACTACATCTACCTGAGATTTAAGTTGAATTGGGTTGTTGCCATGTACAGTCGCTCAAAAAAGCATCCGAACACTACGGTTGATTACAGAATTCAGAAAAAAATATCTGGCAACGATTTTTTTTAGAAATTAGTGATCTGGCAACCTTCGTGTCACGCGACACGAAGGTTGCCAGATCACTAGTTTAAAAAAAATTCGCTGCCAGTTATTTTTTCTGAATTCTGTAATCAACCATAGTATTCGGATTATTTTTTAATATGTATGATGCGTATGAATATATAATGCAATGAATATGGAGCGTGTACAGTTACAGAAATATTGAGCGTGTGCAGTTACCGTTCACAGCAAACTGGAGCGGTTGCGGTTAATGTTCACAGCACATTGAATCGTGTGAGCTCACAAAAACCTGGATCGGTGAGCTCACGAAAACCTGGATCATGTGGGCCCACTCACAGAAATATTGAGCGTGTGCAGTTACCGTTCACAGCAAACTGGAGCGGTTGCGGTTAATGTTCACAGCACATTGAATCGTGTGAGCTCACAAAAACCTGGATCGTGTGGGCCCACTCACAGAAATATTGAGCGTGTGCAGTTACCGTTCACAGCAAACTGGAGCGGTTGCGGTTAATGTCCACAGCACATTGAATCGTGTGAGCTCACAAAAACCTGGATCGTGTGGGCCCACTCACAGAAATATTGAGCGTGTGCAGTTACCGTTCACAGCAAACTGGAGCGGTTGCGGTTAATGTTCACAGCACATTGAATCGTGTGAGCTCACAAAAACCTGGATCGTGTGGGCCCACTCACAGAAATATTGAGCGTGTGCAGTTACCGTTCACAGCAAACTGGAGCGGTTGCGGTTAATGTTCACAGCACATTGAATCGTGTGAGCTCACAAAAACCTGGATCGTGTGGGTCCACTCACAGAAATATTGAGCGTGTGCAGTTACCGTTCACAGCAAACTGGAACGGTTGCGGTTAATGTTCACAGCACACTGAATCGTGTGAGCTCACAAAAACCTGGATCGTGTGGGTCCACTCACAGAAATATTGAGCGTGTGCAGTTACCGTTCGCAACAAACTGGAGCGGTTGCAGTAACTGCACACGCTGCACTGCAGTTTGCTGTGAACGGTAACTGGAGCGTGTACAGTTGCTGTACACGCTCCAGATATTTTTTCTGAATTCTGTAATCAACCGTGTTGTTCGGATACTTTTTTGAGTGACTGTACAGCGCTGATGGGTAAGCGCTCTTCGTCTCAGAAACATTTTTTCATTTAAAATATATGTATAAATCCATTATAGTACTGAACAGACAGTTAATATATACTTTTCTCACGGCCAGTGATCGAGTACAACAGAATGAGTGCAATCTGTATTACGCTCTCATTCAATGAGAGCTAGCGAGGCACTACATACTGTACGCTCTCAGCCAATGAGAGCTAGCGAGGCACTACATACTGTACGCTCTCAGCCAAGAGCTAGCGAGGCACTACATACTGTACGCTCTGAGTTAATGAGAACTAGCGAGGCACTACCTACTGTACGCTCTCAGCCAAAGAGAACTACGGAGGCACTACATACTGTACACTCTCAGCCAATGAGAACTACGGAGGCACTACATACTCTACGCTCTCAGCCAATGAGAACTAGGGAGACACTGCATACTGTACGCTCTCAACCAATGAGAACTAGGGAGGCACTACATACTTTACGCTCTCAGCCAATGAGAACTAGGGAGGCACTACATACTGTACGCTCTCAGCAACGAGAACTAGCGAGGCATTACATACTGTACGCTCTCAGCCAATGAGAACTAGGGAGGCACTGCATATTGTACGCTCTCAGCCAATGAGAACTAGGGAGACACTGCATACTGTACGCTCTCAGCCAATGAGAACTAGGGAGGCACTGCATACTGTATGCTCTCATCCAATGAGAACTAGGGAGGCACTACATACTGTACGCTCTCAGCAACGAGAACTAGCGAGGCATTACATACCGTACGCTCTCAGCCAATGAAAACTAGGGAGGCACTACATACTGTACGCTCTCAGCCAATGAGAACTAGCGAGGCACTACATACTGTACGCTCTCAGTCAATGAGAGCTAGCGAGGCACTACATACTGAACGCTCTCATCCAATGAGAACTAGGGAGGCACTACATACTGAACGTTCTCATCCAATGAGAGCTAGCGAGGCACTACATACTGAACGCTCTCGGCCAATGAACGTTAGCCACCATACTGCGGCTGATGTAACAGTAAAAATTTGAATTTAGTCGCTTTCTCTAGGTTGAGGAACGCACGCCATTTTATTTGTTTACTCTGCGATATTTTGGTGACACTTTTGACCCATAATGGCTGCTGATGACCTGTAATGGTAGCACAACCACTCCCATCTTGTCTTCCAACACTGTCATTTTCGCCATATTCGGGGCGCATCATATACTGGCGAGTACATTTTAAATGTCGAGAATTTTTATTGAATTTTTTTCATTATTATTCATTTGACGATCAGTATGTATTTACAAAATCATATTTATCATCTGTATTATAGTTTAAGTAACCCAAAAATTGCCTAATATGTTGATCGTAGGTGATAAAGGATTATTTCGGGAATGCATATCCTTAGGGACTATATTATAACAACCCCGTTTAGAGCTGATTCCGTTAGCGCTGGGGCGGGGGTGGCTCAGTCGGTAGCGCGCCAGGCTCGTAATCTGTAGTTCCCAGGTTCGAGTCCCAGCTGGGTCAGCGTTGAGATTTATCTCCGCAAAATTCCCCGCCCTGCCCACGGTCAGTAGGGGACACCGATGGTTGGAAAGGCCGCCGTCCGTCGGATGCGACGTTAAGACGTGGCCCCGTGCGCGGGAGAGCCATACCCTGTGCACGTTAAAGAACACGTTGGATGGCCTTGACGAGAGGCTACCATCTGTCTCCCAACAGCTGTTCCAGTGGGTCCCCTCCCCCAACCTTCTCTGAGCCTTCGGGGTCCTTGTGACCTGTCCATTTAGCACATGATGTGCAAAAAAGTGCCGCTCAGAGGTAAAACAACCCAACCCAACTCGCCAATGGCGAGTGAATTTCCCAGCCCTGCTTATTCCCCGCCTTAATCACTAAACCTGTGTGTAAAATGGTTGTAATTTCTGAGGGTTGGGTTGTTTTACCTCTGAGCGGCACTTTTTTGCACACCATGGGCTAAATGTCACATGGACCCCGAAGGCTCAGAGAAGGTTGGGGGAGGGGACCCATTGGAACAGCTGTTGGGAGACAGATGGTAGCCTCCCGTCAAGGCCATCCAGCGTGTTCTTTAACGTGCACAGGTTATGGCTCTCACACACACGGGGCCACGGCTTAACGTCCCATCCGACGGACGGTGGCCTTTCCAAGCCCATCGGTGTCCCCTACTGACCGTGGACAGGGCGGGGAGTTTTGCGGAGATAAATCTCAACGCTGACCCAGCTGGGACTCGAACCTGGGAAATGCAGATTACGAGCCTGGCGCGCTATCGACTGAGCCACCCCTTCCTCTAATTTCTGAGGTAAAATTCTATGGGGCCAATGCAGGACTATGTTTGACTACTATTTCTCTGTCTGGTCCAATACTGAACTTGTCCGGTTTTGCTATTTCTTTATCTCTTTCAGTGTTGAACTCATATTAGATCGAAAAGGACTGTCATTTCGACCTGACGAGCTTTGAAAGTCCGCCGTTGATCGGAGGGGATGTTAAGCCGTGGTTCCGTGTGCAGGAGTCTCATACCCTGTGCACGTTAAAGAACAAGCTAGATTGTCTTGACGGGAAGCTGCCATCAATCTCCTAATAGTTGTCAGTGGGTCTACTACCCTGAACCTTCTCTGAATCCTTGGGGTCCTTGTGAACTGACCATTTAGCCCATTGTGTCCAAAAAAGTGCATCTCACAGACTAAACACACACATACAAACCCCATAAAGTACATTACAGATAGTCGACAACACAAGGAGCCTAAAAATTCGTAAGTGGCCACAATCTCAAAATTGACTAATATATTTCTGGTGATTACATCTGTTTCCCTCAAGTCATTGACGGGGCGGGAGTGGCTCAGTCGGTAGCGCGCCAGGCTCGTAATCTGTAGTTCTCAGGTTCGAGTCCCAGCTGGGTCAGCGTTGAGACTTATCTCCACAAAATTCCCCGTCCTGCCCCCAGTCAGTAAGGGACGCTGACGGCCTTGGAAAGGCCGCCGTCCGTCGAATGGGACTTTAAGCCGTGGCTCCGTGTGCAGGAGAGCCACACCCTGTGCACGTTAAAGAACACGCTGGATGGCCTTGAAGTGAGGCTACCATCTATCTTTCAACAGCTGTTCCAGTGGGTCCCCTTCCCCAACCTTCTCTGAGCCTTCGGGGTCCTTGTGACCTGGCCATTTAGCCAATGGAGTGCAGTACCTTTCAAAAGAGATACTCTCTTTCGGAAGTGGAGGGCTGCCAGATTAGTGGCCTACTGATCTGGACATCTATGTCTACTTTTTTTTTTCTACCCTGCTGATTAGTGGTCAACCACACAGGGTCCTGGTGCTGATCATATAAACCAACCTGGACGGAATTATGGCTCGGAGCTTGATTATGGATCCTCATTTTGCTGCATTGGTGGGCTTCTGTGGAGGAAAAATCTTCCGCTGTGTTTTCTGTTTGTTTGTGGGTTAACAGCCCCAAGTGAATAGATTCGCAGGATATGTTTATCAGCTGGTGGATAATCCTGAGCAGAGGTCATCGCAGGCACCTGAACTCTTTGCTTCATACTGGCATCGTCAAATTCTACATTGGAGGAAGTCTTACAGTGTAGATGGCTTCAGCCTTTATTGGTGGGGGAACGGGTCTTTGCCCCATGTCTGCGATTAGGGGGCTGTTTGATATTGTCGTCATTCTCTCTCTCAATAAACAGAGTTTCTTTAAACATCCCACTAACCATTTTCTCTCCATAGGTAGTTGGAATGTGAGGACTCTGCACAGAGCTTTTTCTCTTGATATCCTCACACAAGAATTCTACCATTATAATTTAGATATTCTCAGCTTGCAAGAGACCAGATGGACAGATAAAAGTCAGATTCTTAAAAATAATCATAAATTTCTCTTCTCAGGGAGGGACGACAATAAGCATCACCAAGGCGTGGATCTGCTTCTCAGCAGTCAAGTTAGTGATGCTCTTCTAGGATATGAGTGCATTAATGAAAGGTTTCTTACAGCAAAATTTCAGACAAGCGTTAAAGACCCGAATGTTATCTGCTGTTATGCCCCCAGTGAGGATGCCGATGAGGATGAGAAGGATAGGTTTTACGGACAACTTCAGGATATTTTGAATTCTGTCAAGAAAGGAGATATTACCCTTGTTCTAGGTGACTCCAATGCCAAAGTTGGTACTGACTCTGACCTTTGGGGAGGAGTAATAGGCCCTTTTGGTATTGGTAGCGGCAATGGCAATGGGCAACGTCTCCTGCAGGTAAGTAAACTCAATGGTTTCAGAATAACTAACACTTATTACAAACACCGCGACATACATAAGTACACATGGATTTCACCCAATGGGCTGCACAAAAATATGATTGATTATATATTAATTAACAGCAAATGGGCTAGTTCTGTTAGGAATACCAGGTCATATAGGGGAGCTGAAATTGGATCTGACCATTACCTTATTAAAAGTGTCTTGCAACTTAAACTTAAAAAGTGTTGTACTAGGGTTAAAAATTTACTTTTAATACTGAAGCTTTGAAAGATCCAGTTATAGCCAAAGCTTACCATGATAGGTTACTTAATCGTTATGACAGTCATGGTTTGCTTACTACTGAAGTTGAGGAAGAAAGGGACCGTTTTAAACAGGCTTTTTTGGACACTAACAGTACCCTTTTAGGAAAAAAAGGAGCAGAGGAGACAGAATTATCTGAGTGATAAGGCACTCGAGCTTATTTCAGAAAGAAGGAACTGCAGGAATGTCCTTAATCAATACCCTACTAATCCTAGAAAGCACTACAGAGAACTTAATAAACGTGTAAAGGATCAGTTAGCTGCTGATAAGAATCTTTGGCTTGATGGCTTGGCTGAGAAAGCCGAGGAAGCAGTTAGACAGCACAACGGCAGAGAGCTGTATCAAAGAGTTAATGTTTTGTGTGATAGAAAACGAACAGGTGTACAGGGATTGAAGGATAAACAAGGTAAGGTTATAGAAGGTGAGGATTCTATCATGGCTAGGTGGGCTGAGTATTTCAGTGATATTCTAAACAATACGGTTATCTATTCCCATTTGTTTGCCATCTATTCCCATTGTTTGCAATGATGATAGATGCATTGGTGGCTTTAATGTTGGCCCTATAACACAATCTGAAATTATTTTGGCTATTTCTAAACTTAAACTTCATAAATCCCCAGGGGTAGATGAAATTACTACAGAAATGCTTAGAGCTGGAAATGTTTCAGTTATCATTTGGATGACTGAAATTTTGAATATCTTTTATGATAAAGGCATGGTTCCTAAGAATTTTACCAGAGCTATTGTTATCCTTATTTTCGAAAAAGGTGATCGCAGTTCTTGTGATAACTATAGGGGTATCAGCCTACCCTCTGTTCCAGGTAAAGTTCTTTCCATGATTGTGCTTAATAGAATTAAGAATCTGGTTGACAGTCAATTGCGTGATGAGCAATGTGAATTCAGAAGTGGTTGGGGATGTGTGGATCAGATATTTTCACTTAGGCAGATTCTTGAGAAATGTTTAGAGTTTCAGAAACCTTTGGTTGCTAGCTTTGTTGATTTCAAAAAGGCTTTCGATTCTGTTGATCGTCATAATTTGTGGTTGATTGTGAGATCATATGGTATACCAGACAAGTTAGTTAACATAATGAAAGCTCTCTATAATAACACTGAGTCGTGTGTGAGAGTTGGTAAGGCTTGTAGCAATTGGTTTAGCATTACTTCTGGTGTTCGACAAGGGTGCATTTTGTCTCCTTTTCTCTCTAGCTTGGTTATTGATTATGTTATGCGAAATTCACTTCAAGGGAAGGATTTTGGCCTTAAATGGACTGGAGATACGAAAATTTCTGATTTAGATTATGCTGATGATTTAGCCCTTTTGGCAAATGATGTTGATGAGATGAACTCTTTCATTCGAGCTGTTGATGAGACTGGGAGTAGAGTAGGTTTGGTTATAAACATAGAGAAGATGAAAATCGTTCAGGCAGGCTGTGATTCAGTTAATCTGAATGGTTGCAGTCTTGAGCAGGTGTCACAGTTTAATTATCTTGGGAGCTATGTAACAGATAATGGTGATGTGCGGCATGAGATTAACAGACGAATAGGGATTGCTGCCGGGACTTTTAAGAATCTATGGAGAGTGTGGAGAAATAGGCGTGTATACCTAAAGACTAAAATTAGACTGTATAATAGTTTGATTCTTTCTAGGGTTAGTTATGGTAGTGAAACTTGGACACTTTGTAAACAAGATAACCAGATGCTTACGCAGTATCTTAGGCATTAGGTGGTTTAACTTTGTAACTAATGATGAGGTTAGGCAAAGGAGTTTGTAACTTCCTTTAAGCAGCATATTGTGCAGAGAGAGACTCCGTTGCCTTGGCCATGTTGCCCGTATGAATAATTATAGATTGGCGAATAGGGTTATGAACAATGTGCCTAAAGACCTCAGAAAGAGGGGGAGACCTAGGATGCAGTGGACAGACAATGTCAAACAGGACCTTATTAGAATTGATGTGCAGTGGCCAGATGCAGTAGATGTAGCCAGGACAGACTTGCTTGGAGAGCTAAATTGCACGGTCTGGTTGGACCTCCGTAGACCATGGCTGCTTGATGATGATGATGATGATGATGATGATGATGATGATGATGATGATGATGATGATGATGATGATGATGATGATGATGATGATTTGCAAAAAAGTAGCGCTCAGAGGTAAAACAACCCAACCTTCAAGTCATTGAACTTCTACTGCTCAACAAATCGGGTGCACTTATTCCTATCGGCATTCAGTTGATCGATAAAGTGTAAAATACCAACATGCTATATCTTATAAGCCTTGACTGTAGGATTCCATCTGTCTCCTAACAGCTGATCAGTGGGTTATTCCCATCCCCTTCTGAGCTTCTGTGGTCCTTGTGGCCTGGACATTTTACCAATTGTCTACAAAAAAAGTCGCTCAGAAGTAATGCAACCAAACATAGCCTATACAAGTGTGGTTGGTTACCTCATTACAAAGCAGGCCTGATCTAGAAACAAATTTAAAAAAACCTATCTTCTTATAAGCGCCCTAAAAGCAGAAACCTAAAACATATCAATGGTGCAATCATTCACAGAATTCGTATTCACTTGAAAAGAAGATAGGGCGATATATATTTGAGTATGTAAATCGTAGCCAATAGCATACAGCACCCCTCCCCCCCACTAGATCCGGAAATTGTCCATTTTTGAACGTAAAACTCTGATTGGAATTAAAACTTTAAAATTGTTGCACTTAAAATTGTTGGCAAAAGAAAACAAATCTATCTTACAAGATAAAAATATTTAGGTACTACCCTTCATTAATGAGAACAATTACATATACAATAAACAATCATGCGTATATCATGACATTATGGATAATCGGAAACAAAATGACAAAACAAAAAACAAAAAATATCTAAAATATGTGCAAAAATATTTTGTTAATATTGATAAATAAAGATGCTTCCGGAAACTAGAAAATATAATAAATAACACTAGATTGCATTTCGTTAAGGAGAAAATCAATAATTTTTGGTACACCTCATATTATTCAACATAAATTAATTTTTCGATTAACATTTTTCAGGAAGAGAAACTTTCCCTCTTGCTTCCCACCCCTGCCAACATCCATAAGTGGAATATAGTTCTTATTTATGATTAGTTCTTTTGGTTATCGCCATTTAAGAGAAATATCGTTTGCGATGGAAGTGATGATTTTATGTGGCGAAGCCGACATAAAAGTATCGAATCGACTTCTTCGACGATAGCTTCATTTTTCAAAGAGTAAGAGGTCTCTTTTCGGCAAGCAGGTTAAATAAAGTAACTCCACGGCTGCAGAACACCAACCTCTATAAAGCACCTGAGCTGGAGAAATCGAATGGCCACAACACTAATCGGCAGATTGCAGACGCCGAGAACAAATCGAATGGATACACGATCAGTTTTAATCTACGGAATCTGGCAATTGAGATTGTAACCGAATCACAAACTTCGTCTGGCTAGTTTCAAACTGTATTAAATATTTCGCCTCATGCAAATATGCGTGCACCTCTGCAAGCGCTGGTACGATGTTATCCTTTACAATTAAATGCATATTCAGACATGAGATGAAACTATAATGTACAAGCATTGAATTACGTCTAGCCACCTCTTTTACAAGTTTGATGCAAATTATCTGCATAATTGGCGGTATCTGATTTTGTGTTGCCACTTCCAAGATAAGTAGAAATCATTTGCACTGAAATTGAGTTTGTGGTGTTGGCAACAAAATAAGTATTCAGTACGGAAAGATATTGATTGGAGCAACGCTTTTAAACTGATGTAGTGTATGTTAAATATGTATTGGTTCATCTTTAGTAAGTAGAACTATATCTGAAATTAATATTCAAAATATTTAACTGAATAAGTGATGTCAAATTCATGAAAGTTCTAGCTTTCTATTTCTAATTTAGGACAGTTAAAAGAAAAGTAGTAGATCAGAACTGTGTGTTGCCATTAGATCAGGCATGTCAAACTCGTTAACCACGGAGGGCCATATTAAGTATTATATATTAAATCGCGGGCCGCAAAACAAAAAAAACCCAGATGTAAATCGTTATGTGCAAACTAGACTAGAACGCAGTATTTGTTCACTGACTGCTAACGAATAGCTTCCGACTCTACTGGCATTTCGTGACTCATTGCCATACGCTAAGTACGTACATTTGAATGACCTCGAGACGTGTATACATGTCGGAGCCCGATCGTAGAATTGCTCATATTATGAAATGCCACTATTTCATGAAATGATCGGGCATTTCATGATATGAGCAATTCTACGATCGGGCTCCGACATATACATTTATGCGCAATAGTTTCCCTTATATATAAATGGAAATGTTTTCTGAAATACGTTTATTTAATTCATGTACCGTGTACGTACTTATAATTTTAATTAAAGAATCCAGTGTTGTCAAAAGTTAAATAAACGTATTGGTTATCAATCTTGGCGGGCCGCGTGTTTGACATGCCTACATTAGAGGAACTGTTTATGCCCCTTCAGGCAGCTGCTTGCTACAGAGATCTGACACGAGCCTGTCAGTTAATACGCCATAGCAGAGAGTCTGTGAAGATGGCGGGACCTCAGCAGAAAATCAACATAAACATCCATGCCTAACCGCGGACCCGAACATAGGACGTTTGAATTATGTAGCATGAATATCCCTTCAAGCAGCTGCTTGCCATAGAGGTCTGACAGGAGCGTGTCATATGTCATAGTAGAAAGTCTGAGAGGATGGCAAGACCTCAGCAGAAAAACGATACATACATCCATGCCTTACCCTGGACTCGAACCCAGGTATCTTAGATCAGTAGCCAAGCGTGTTAGCCACTCGGCCATGGGACGGTTAAAGGTCCCTAAATTTGGAAAGGTAGCAAAGACTTTTTCGGAAAAAATTAATTTCGCCGATGCGCCTGACTCGAACCTATATATCTTCAGATTTTTGCCAGAATGCTCTAATCATTAAACTAGCACCGGCTCCCTAATTTATTCACTAATGTGTCAAACAATTACCCTAACTTGACGAAATCTATGATCAAGGAAGGTAAGTTCTTTTACCAGTGTTACTCTAAATAAGATGTAAATCAGAAAGTCACTCACACTTAAAGAGTTATGCCTTTCCGATCAGAGATGGCGCCATAGACGGCAAATTTAGGTAGATTTATAAATTAAGTTAGTGGATGAATGACGTAGCAGGTGCTAGTTTAGTGGTTAGAACACTCTGAAATTAATCTGGCTTGACGTGGGTTAGTTGCGCGAATTGATTAAACTTATTTTCTTTTTCCGTAAAACTCTTCAAGAAGGAATACTGCAAACAATATACATAATCATGCGCGAAAAAAATTGGAATTTTGTTCGTAAAGCATGGTGATTATGGGATTTGCATTTAACAGCAGCAACTGGCTTCCTCTTTTAGGTGGAAAATTCAACTTTTTTTAAAAGAGATTAATGGAAAATTCTCTTTGTGTTTTATAGATAGTAATAAAATAACACAATTTGCATTTTCCGAATCATCCATTAGTTCGAATTTCCACTGTTAGAGGGCGTAGGAAGTCGGAAAGTAATAAACTCTTATTTTCTTGGAAGATGTTGGAAGCTTGCTTAAAAATGAATTTGTAATTAGAGCCCTGCGCGGATAGCAAAAGTTCCATCGACATAACTTTTATTACGTTTTTTTAGCTAATTAATAACCGTCGTGGTACGGGGCGGGGGTGGCTCAGTCGGTAGCGCGCCAGGCTTGTAATCTGCAGTTTCCAGGTTCGAGTCCCAGCTGGGTCAGCGTTGAGATTTATCTCCGCAAAACTCCCCGCCCTGCCCACGGTCAGTAGGGGACACCGATGGGCTTGGAAAGCCCATCGTCCGTCGGATGGGACGTTAAGCCGTGGTTCCGTGTGCGAGAGAGCCATACCCTGTGCACGTTAAAGAACACGCTGGATGGTCTTGACGGGAGGCTACCATCTGTCTCCGAACAGCTGTTCCAGTGGGTCCCCTCCCCCAACCCTCTCTGAGCCTTCGGGGTCCTTGTGGCCTGGCCATTTAGCCCATGGTGTGCAAAAAAGTGCCGCTCAGAGGTAAAACAACCCAACCGTCGTGGTTTTGTAAATACTTCGGAAATGATGCATATTTGCGAGTAATAAAATCAGTCTAAGGTTTTATCAATGACTATTAATTAATTGAAGATATATACTGTGGCAAAAAAAAAAGAATCAGAACATAAAATAAAATAAATACCCCCTCAAGCAGCTGCTTGCCACAGAGGTCTGACAGGAGCCTGTCAGTTTATGTGCCAGAGTAGAAGGTCTGAGAGGATGGTAGGACCTCAGCAGAAAAACAACACGAACATATGCGTTAATAAATATTAGATGAAAATTTTCGAGAAGGTAATTTTGCAAATTCTTCTGAGTAAAATTTGTTTTTTGAAATGCAATCATCCGATATTATGGAAAGATATTATTTTTTTATTGCCCAGTATCTCCCCTCTACTTTTTTCCAACTTCGTGATCTCCACGCTGAAATTTTCAGATTTAATTTCAGTTTTCTGCGCAACACTCGAGTAATTTTTTGTCTTTATATTTGCTTTGTGACAAAAAGATCGCTGCTTCCATATAAAGTATAATTTTTAAATTGGGGCTTTACTTCAATGCATTTTTTGTGATTTTAAGGTGAATATCATCATTGAGTTTTCAAATCAGTTTATTTTCGTTATCTAAAGTGTTTTTTTTTTTCATATACGTCAGCTATCGATGATGCTATAATATTTGCCATATTCCGACAGATTTTATCCGCGTTGACATCAATTTCTTTACCCGCATTTTTATCAGCATTAGCATCACTTTCTTTCCCCGCATTTTTATCAGCATTAGCATCACTTTCTTTCCCCGCATTTTTTTATCATTATCATAATCAATTTCTTTATCCCCATTTTTATCAGCATTAGCATCACTTTCTTTCCCCGCATTTTTTATCATCATTATCATCAATTTCTTTATCCCCATTTTTATCAGCATTATCATCACTTTCTTTCCCCGCATTTCTTATCAGCATTATCACAATTTCTTTATCCGCATTTTAATCAGCCTTAATATCAATTTCTTTACCCGCATTTTAATCAGCCTTAATATCAATTTCTTTACCCGATTTTTTTTTATCAGATTTAGCATCAATTTTTTAACCCGCAGTTTTATCCGCATTTGCATCGGTTTCTTTACCCACAGTTCTGTCCGCATTAGTATTAATACTTTATCCTCTGAACTCTTCGCAATGCTGTTTCCCGCACCTGCTCAGGGCTCCACATATAATTATTCTTGAGTTGAGTGGTTTTATCTCTGAGTGGCACTTTTGTACATCATGGGGTAAATGGCCAATTCACAAGAAATCGGAGAAGGTTGGGGGAAAAAATACCCTCTGCACAACTGCTAGGAGGAGGAAGCCTCTCGTCAAGGCCATTCAGCGTGTTCTTTAATGTGCACATTATATGACTCTCCTGCACAAGCGGGGGCGGGGGTGGCTCAGTCGGTAGCGCGCCAGGCTCGTAATCTGTAGTTCCCAGGTTCGAGTCCCAGCTGGGTCAGCGTTGAGATTTATCTCCGCAAAATTCACCGCCCTGCCCACGGTCAGTAGGAGACACCGATGGGCTTGGAAAGGCCGCCGTCCGTCGGATGGGACGTTAAGCCGTGGTCCCGTGTGCGGGAGAGCCATACCCTGTGCACGTTAAAGAACACGCTGGATGGCCTTGACGGGAGGCTACCATCTGTCTCCCAACAGCTGTTCCAGTGGGTCTCCTTCCCTAACCTTCTCTGAGCCTTCGGGGTCCATGTGACCTGGCCATTTAGCCCATGGTGTGCAAAAAAGTGCCGCTCAGAGGTAAAACAACCCAACCCAACCCTGCACAAGCGATCAATCAGTGTAAAGGTTTATCAATGATTGCCGATCATAGGTAAAACAAACTCTCCTGCTTGAAGTTCAGAACAATATGTTGTTCAGGCCCTTAAGAATGGGCATTATACTATGATTTCATGATCATGGTGACGAATGAAATATCGAACTATCTAAAAAAAAACATTCATGCAAGGCGGAATAAATTTTGTTTTTTCTTCATTTTATGTGCGTATTTAAATATATATACATGTGGGTGTCCATTTTTTTTAACTACAAAGTACTTTTGTGATATCTGACAAAATGTCAAACTTTCTTAGGTTTTGCGCAATAGTGTGAATAACCATGAAATATCTAAAAGGACTTCACTGGGAAATATATCGTTATACATTAAAAGCAGAGTTATTTTTAAAATCAGATTATTCTCAGTGAGTTATTGACTGCTTTAAATAACAAACATCTCTTCTTACCCTTCGTTTGATTTATTTCTCTAAGCAAGAATAATGAATAAAATTCTAAACGATCTGTAGAGAATGCTAAAGAAAGACCAGTTAGTAATGACTTTTTCCCAATTTGGATGATGTATATCATTAAAATGTTATTTTTCAGCTGTTTATGATATTTTTCACCAAGTTATTTCTTGATAACATCGCATTTTTCTCTCTTTTTCGATGGGAAAAAAATTCGTTATAAATCTACGTTCGTTTACCGCTCCTGAAAAAACACGAACAGTTTCCAAAAAACAAAGATTGACGTCAGTTAAAGCTTATTGCCCAAAGGTATAAACTTTCCTCTGTTGAATGTTCAGCTTGACTCAGAGCTTGCTTTCAAATTTATGAAAATAGAACATATTTAAGAAAACATCAGAATTTCTTTATGTTTTCCTGTTGTTTCTATTTTGTGCTTTAGGCAAAGTACTTTAGTGCAATTTTGTTCACAATGCAGTGGGGAGCGCATTTTACTGTCGAAAGTATTTTACTAACTAATCGTTTCCTTTAAATAACTCTTTGTGTGCACCAAGTTGAATTCGAATCAGTCTCATTAATTGATACTCTTTCTAGAAGATGAAGCTCAGAGATAATAAAGATCAAAAGTTATGCGAATTTCCTCATTCTTAGCTCTTAGATATTTCAAGCCAGTAAGTCTAATACACGCTGGTTTCCATAAATTAAGGAAAATTCTTGTGTTAAGTCAATGGGAAGCTAACGTCAAAGCTCTATAACTTCTAAGATAATTTTTTTTTGTTTTGAAACATGTGATTGCAGATAAAGATCTCAATCAGGTAAATCAATATCTCGATTTTCAACAATATTCGTTCAATATTTAATGAGTTATGGAAGTTTGAATATTTAACAACAGCAATTATAGATTGGCGAATAGGGTTATGAACAGTGTGCCTAGAGGCCTCAGGAGGGGGAGACCTAGGATGCGGTGGGCAGACAATGTCAAACAGGACCTTGTTAGAATTGGTGTACAGTGGGCGGATGCAGCAGATGTAGCTCAGGACAGATATGCTTGGAGAATTAAACTGCGCGGTCTGGTTGGACCTCCGTAGCCCATGGCTGCTTGAGGAGGAGGATGATGATGATGATGAATGCCAGTCTTAAGAAACTTATACAAAACTGAATAGTGAAAGAATTCTTTACATAAAGTTCTAAAATACAAACTTATTTTATTAAACACTTTGATACAATATTTATTACTAAGTTTTAATTAACTTCAGAAGTCAATTTTTGTAACTGGCACTTTTTATCGCTAAATATTCAAACTTCCATAAGTTACTCTGGAGTTTGTTATACTGACAATTAACGGTGTCTGATGATCAAGCTATTTGCTGTTGAGTTTAACCAATTAACGTAAAGAGCAGGATGGATGTAGAAAAAAATCCAAGGATGAAAGGTGGATAGGAGAAGAGCACCCAACGGACAGCTCTTAAGAGACAGATTGAACCGTCCTATCATCCAGTTAATGCGCCAGGCTCGTAATCTGCAGTTCCCAGATTCGAGTCCTAGCTGAGCCAGTATTTAGAATTTTCTCCGCAAAGCTCCCGGTCCTGCCCACGGTCAGTAGGGGACCCATCGTCCGCTTTCCAAGCCCATCGTCCGTCGGATGGGACGTTAAGCCGTGGTTCCGTGTGCTTGAGAGCCATGCACTGTGCACGTTACAGAACATGCCGGATGGCCTTGATGGGAGGCTACCATCTGTCACCCAGCACGTGTTCAGTAGGTCCAATTCCCAAATTTTTTCTGAGCCTTCGGGGTCCTTGTGACCTGGCTTTTAATCATATAGCCCATTGTGTGCAAAAAAGTGCCGCTCAGAGGTAAAACATCCAACCTGTCATCCAGTGCTTTCTTTGACGTGCACAGAGTATGGTTCCCCCTGCACTTTTCACTTTACGGCCCCATTCGATGAAAAGATGCCTTTCGAAGCCCATAGGTGTCCCTTTTTTGACCGTGGGGAGAGTGGAGATTTAGTAGATATAAATCTCAATGCCGGCACAGTTAACTAGAACTTGGGAGCTCACGAAGTTCGATTAGAAGCCCGGAGCGCTACTGACTCAGCCATACCCTTCCCGGAGGAGAGGGGAAGTAGCAGGAGAAGTAACTGAATCTAACTGGAATAAATCAGAACTCCATTCCAGCATATATTTTCTCTTCGTTTGAAGAAGCGGGGTTGGCTCAGTCGGTAGTATGTCAAGCTCGTAATCTGCAGTTCACAGGTTTGAGTCACAACCTTGCCAGCGTTGAGATTTATTTCCGATAACCACCACACTGGGCTCGGTGAGAAAGGGGTCACTGATGAGTGTGGAAAAGGCGTCGTCCGTCGTATAGGCCGTTAAGCCGTGGTTCTGTGTACACGAGCGTCATTCCCTGTGCACGTTAAAAAACACGTTGGATGGGCTTGACTGGAGGCTACTATCTATCTCATAAGAGTGGGATCCTCCCCTTTTCGCAGCCCTTGGGAGTCGTTGTGACCTGATCATTTAACCCACTCTGTGTAAAAAAGTGCAGCTCAGATGGGAAACATCCCACCACTTGATGAAACACAAACTCCATAAAGTATATTACGTATAGTGGACAGCACGAGGGGCCTGAAAATTCGCAAGTGGCCACCAGCCTCAAAATTGACTAATATATTTCTGGTGATGACATCTATTTCCCTCAAGTCATTGAACTTATATAAATAAATAAATAAATACCCCCTCAAGCAGCTGCTTGCCACAGAGGTCTGACAGGAGCCTGTCAGTTTATATGCCAAAGTAGAAGATCTGAGAGGATGGCAGGACCTCAGCAGAAAAACGACACGAACATCCATGCCTTACCCGGGACTCGAACCCAGGTCCCTTAGATCAGTAGCCAAGCGCGCTAACCACTCGGCCATGGGACTACTGCTCAACAAATCGAGTGCTTTTATTCCTACATCGACACTCAGTTGATCGATAAAGTGCGAAATGCCAACATTCCAGGTGTTAAAGGAAATACTCCTTTTCATTATCCGTAATGAGCTAGAAAATTCTGTTCAAGGCATTGTTGAACATATGGGCAACCACCCTTTCGGAAGCTGACCTATGACCTAATTATTAGATTATACATGTCAGACATGACGTCATATGACTCTTAATGAATTTATTTTTCTGGATCTCCACAACTTTATGCATCATCAGTTTGATATGTAAAGATCTGAACTCTGAATAACGGCTTTCTCTCAAGGAATTGATTCGATCGAGCTAGACGTTGGTTTTGAAGCATGTGCTCATGGTCATCAGCAGGAGTTTTTTCGGGGGGGGGGGCAATAAAACCAATTTCAAGATAGAAATATTTAAGTGTAGCCGTCCATTAATAAACGCAGTTGGGAAGACAGAAATCATACATGCACGAGGCGAAGAAAAAGGTAACTTATTATAAGAAAACGTAAAAAAATTCAATATTATATTTTGTTAAGCCTGCCATCCTCTCAGACCTACTATGGCATATAAACTGGCAGGCTCCTGTCAGACCTACTATGGCATATAAACTGGCAGGCTCCTGTCAGACCTACTATGGCATATAAACTGGCAGGCTCCTGTCAGACCTACTATGGCATATAAACTGGCAGGCTCCTGTCAGACCTACTATGGCATATAAACTGGCAGGCTCCTGTCAGACCTACTATGGCATATAAACTGGCAGGCTCCTGTCAGACCTACTATGGCATATAAACTGGCAGGCTCCTGTCAGACCTACTATGGCATATAAACTGGCAGGCTCCTGTCAGACCTACTATGGCATATAAACTGGCAGGCTCCTGTCAGACCTACTATGGCATATAAACTGGCAGGCTCCTGTCAGACCTCTGTGGCAAGCAGCTGCTTGAGGGGGTATTTATTATTTTTTTTATTTTTTAAGGAAAAAAAAAACATTAATTTTTGCTAAACCTCTGTGTTATTCATCATGAATAAATAATAATTGTTGGGGAACTACTCTTCTTTCCTCCTACCTCGTTGTCTTTCTCTTGTTTTTTTGAGTTATTTTGAGATAAAGTGCGATGCGAATATAATAGATAAAAAGATAAGTTGCGAATGTTTGAAAAGCATGCCACCATCAAGATTTGGGGGAAATGAATATTTATCCTAGTTTTTAGATATTCATGCTTTTGCTTTTTTAACAGTTCATGAAAGTAGAGTTCATTGTTTAAGCGTAGAGGTTGCATTAGACACTACACACAAAAAGAAAGTTTCGCACGTTACATATACGGAAAGCCTCATTTGAAATCTCTTAACTTGGATTGGGTTGGGTTGTTTTACCTCTGAGCGGCACTTTTTTGCACACCATGGGCTAAATGGCCAGGTCACATGGACCCCGAAGGCTCAGAGAAGGTTGGGGGAGGGGACCCACTGGAACAGCTGTTGGGAGACAGATGGTAGCCTCCCGTCAAGGCCATCCAGCGTGTTCTTTAACGTGCACAGGGTATGGCTCTCCCGCACACGGGGCCACGGCTTAACGTCCCATCCGACGGACGGCGGCCTTTCCAAGCCCAGCGGTGTCCCCTACTGACCGTGGGCAGGGCGGGAAATTTTGCGGAGATAAATCTCAACGCTGACCCAGCGGGACTCGAACCTGGAAACTACAGATTACGAGCCTGGCGCGCTACCGACTGAGCCACCCCCGCCCCCCTTAACTTGGAAGTAAAGCTTTTGATGAGTAAAATGTATCAATCAAATCTTTCTAAATCTTAATTCTCCAACATATTCTTGAAGGAAATTTATTTCCAACTTTTATCAATATATCTATATTTTTTGAATATTGTTAACATGTAATCAAAAATCTAAAATAATATCAAATACCATAAGCAAATTAACAATTGTGATCTTAGCTGAAAAAAATAGAGTTACTCTGTTTATGGGATCCGAATCACCACCTCCTGGAAACGTGTACATTTCATTATACGTCAGACATTTCCTGTTGCTTTATTGTTATTGAATTTTTCCTAGATTGCTCAGTTTCTTAATGTTTGGGAAGGGGGGGGGGGGGTTGCCTCAGTTGGTAACGCTCGAGGGTCCTATCTGCAGCTCCCACGTTCGAGTACAGTCGCTCAAAAAAGTATCCGAACACTATGGTTGGTTACAGAATTCAGAAAAAATATCTGGAGCGTGTACAGCAACTGCACACGCTCAATATTTCTGTGAATGGGCCCACACGATCCAGGTTTTTGTGAGCTCACACGATTCAATGTGCTGTGAACATTAGCCGCAACCGCTCCAGTTTGCTGTGAACGGTAACTGCACATGCTCAATATTTCTGTGAGTGGGCCCACACGATCCAGGTTTTTGTGAGCTCACACGATTCAATGTGCTGTGAACATTAACCGCAACCGCTCCAGTTTGCTGTGAACGGTAACTGCACACCCTCCATATTCATTGTATTATATATTCATACGCATTATATATATTAAAAAAATCCGAACACTAGGTTGATTACAGAATTCAGAAAAGACACGAAGGTTGCCAGATCACTAATTTCTAAAAAAATCGTTGCCAGCTGTTTTTTTTTAATTCTGTATTCAACCATAATATTCCAATACTTTTTTGAGCGACTGTACCAGTTCTGACAGCGTTAAGATTTATCTCTGCTGAATTCTCACTCTGCCTTCGATGAGAAAAGGGACATCGATGGTCTTAGAAAGTCCGTCGGATGTTATGTTAAGCCATGGTCCCCTGTGTAGGAGAGCCATACTTTTGGCGCCTTATTAAACACGCTGGATGACATTGACGGAAATTACCATCTGTCACCTGGCAGCTGTCTAGTGGCTCCTCTTCTCCAACTAAGGTTGGGTTGTTTTACCTCTGAGCGGCAATTTTTTGCACACAATGGGCTAAATGGACAGGTCACATGAACCCCGAAGGCTCAGAGAAGGTTGGGGGAAGGGACCTACTGGAACAGCTGTTGGGAGACAGATGGTAACATTCCGTCAAGGCCATCCAGCGTGTTCTTTAACGTGCACAGGGTATGGCTCTCCCGCACACGGGGTCACGGCTTAACGTCCCATCCGACGGACGGCGGTCTTTCCAAGCCCATCGGTGTCCCCTACTGACAGTGGGCAGGGCGGGGAGTTTTGCGGAGATAAATCTCAACGCTGACCCACCTGGGACTCGATTCTGGGAACTGCAGATTACGAGCCTGGCGCGCTACCGACTGAGCCACCCCCGCCCCTCCCCAACTAGAGCTTTCCAAACTGGGGCAGGAATGTCTCATTCGGTAGCGCGCCAGGCTCGTAATCTGAAGTTCCCAGGATTGAGTCCCGCCTCGATAGCATCGAGGTTTAATTCCCGAAACTCTCCGCCCTGCCATCTGTCAGTAGGGGACACCGATGGACTTGGAAAGGCGGTTCAATTGAATGGGACGTTAAGCCGTTGCACCGTGTGCAGGACAGCCATACCTTATGCACGTTAAAGAATACCTTGGTTGGCCTTTACGGGAGGCAACCATTTGTCTCCTAACAACCGTCCAATGGATCCGCGTTCCCCCAATCTAGGGAGTTCTTGTGACCTGACCATTTAGCCCACTGTGTGCAAAAAAGTGCCGTTCAGAGGTAAAATAGTCCAACCTTTTCCCAAACCGGATATTTTTCCCAAACCATCTAATCCATTTTTTTTTTGTGTTACATACTCTCTACTTCAGATTGTTTTATTTTTTTGCTTCTCTCCCTTTTTTTAACGAATCTGCAATATCCGGATTCTTTGATGCAGGATTTGGCCCTTCACTTAACAAAGGCACAAAACTACTTACAGATCTGTCTCAGATAGTTTATGCAGGTCTTGAATACACTCTAAATACTGCATCGGACGTCATGGAATCTAATAATGACACTGGTGGAGTTGAAGAACTAGAAAAACTGCAGTGTTGCATGGAAATATATTTGATTCTGCAGCAAGAAATTAACACTGTTTTAGTAGGAAGTGATATTATGAAAAATAAGTTGGATGAAGAAATATTTGACACAAGCCTTGAAGTGGATGAATATTTTAATTCACAGTTAGTAAACACTAGAGAAGTATGTAGGGCCAATATTACAGAAAAGCGTAATTTAAAATTATTGGAAGCACAGATAACGTTACTAAAAAATGTGGATCAAGATGTTGGATTATGAAGATGATGAATTAATAGTTGCAGAAAGTCAAATGGTTTTCAAAGATCCATTGACTATGCAAGATATATGTGTGATCCTGTGAAGAATAGATTAGTAAACACCACTATGAACGATCAAGTATTATTAATTGCATCAGAAGTAAAAGCAAAGAAAAATGTATTTGCCCTTATGTGGGTTGTATAAATGCACGAGATTTGAAAATAGAAGATTTGGTAGATGATTTGGTATTGAAGTTGCAGTTGGGGGAAAAAACGCAAATAGCAAAAAGCAGAATGAAAATGTATTTCGTGAGAGAGAATTCAAATTTTTATAATATATGGCATAAAATATAGATGTTCAAAAAAGAAATATATATATATATACGGTGATATATTATTAAGTGACAGATTACACCTATTTTTAGGGAAAATTGTATTGTCCGCCATTGGATTTTTTAGCGTTCTCTTGAACTTGAACTCTTTTATTTTTGATATAAATGTACATTATTACAATGTAAACAACCCAAGTTAATAACCAAGTTACCGTTCATAGCAAACTGGAGCGTGTGCAGTAACTGCACACGCTCCAGTTTGCTGTGAACGGTAACTGGAGCGTGTACAGTTGCTGTACACGCTCCAGATATTTTTTCTGAATTCTCTAATCAACCATAGTGTTCGGATACTTTTTTGAGCGACTGTACATCGATCGATCGAAAGAGTGAATTCGAATTATATAAACCAGAGGTTCCCAAACTTATTTGTCCTACCGCCCCCTTTTCAGAAAAAAAAATTACTCAGCGCCCCCCAGGAAATCTACTTTCTTTAAGCGAACAAAGAGAAAGATGCAGTGACAAATTTGCGTTCTTTTATGTATCCATATTTCTACCTACGTCCTACAACATAGTAAAGAAAGATGTTTTAAATAAGACACCTTGAAGCTTGAAATTATAAAATTATTTATAAAATCAACCATAGTAACATTCGCATTACACACAGAAAAATTCAAAATTTTCTTATCTTCCCTTCTTTCTTTATGTTTCCACCGCCCCCCAATTGCACCCGAGGCTACTACCGACCCCCTGGATCGTTCCAGCGCCCCACAGGGGGCGGTATCGCCCACTTTGGGAAAAACATTGGTATAAACGAAAGTGATATCACAAGATAAAACAAACGTTATAACAAATCGTATAGTAACATGAATTTAGCATAAATGTTATAATTTTTAAAGTTTTCATAAAATTTGGAGGAAAACAAATACATGGGAAGTGTGTGACAGAAACATCAGTTATAAAATGTTCCAGTTTCAATAACTCTTTAAATATTAAGAGAAAATTGTTTAAAATTTAGATTTACAGACATTTGAATTTCCTCTATATTTTTCATAAAAATGCTTATTTACAAAATTAAGCAGCTTTGAATGTGGCTTTTCATTCACATAACATAGAAGTGTCTGGTTATTTTTCATAATATAGTATGCATAAGATATAACGCAAAAATAGCTCTGATAATTCTGTTTTAAAAAAGAAATGCCTTAGATCTTTTGAAGTAGCTAGACTCATTATTCAGTGATTGCATAAAAAAGTACAGAAAAAATGGAAATGAGAGATTAAATGTGTTGAAAGAAACAAAGAATTAGTGATCCTTTAAAAAGACGTAGATTTATGTCACAAAGAAATGTTTTCCTGAAGGAAAAATGGAACTCTTTTTAAGTGTTCTTTAAACTTCAACGATCAGGAAATGATTTATTAAATAAAGTCGCGTACCAATATCAGAAATTTCTGCATGTATAAATTCGGCATCGATGCTGATATTCCTAAAAACGTGCTATTAATGTTTCAGAAATAAAAGATTGCAGGATTTTTTAATGCAAAAAGGAAATACTTTTGCTGAATAAGGAATAAGTAGGATTAGTAGAACATGTATTGACATTGAATCAAGTTTAGATTAACTGCGATTGCATAATCTTCTTTCTATTATAGTTCAAACGTAGCGATACGATTTTGAGTAAGGATATTTAATGAAAAATTTTAGAGGAAGTTGGCTGTAATATTTCATTCTTGTCCTAAGTTCGTCCTGTAAGATGGTGGGTTGGTTAATTTTTATATTTGCATCTTCAGTTTCTGTATTTTGTTCAAAATAAAAATTATAACCAGTCAGAGAACTGTAGAACATTCACAACACGAGCAATGGAAACAGTAGATATCAGATTAACATGCTTCCGAAATGCAGGATGTACAGTCGCTCAAAAAAGTATCCGAACGCTATGGTTGATTACAGAATTGAGAAAAAAAATATCTGCAACGATCTTTTTTTTTAGAAATTAGTGATCTGGCAACCTTCGCGTCACGTGACACGAAGGTTGCCAGATCACTAATTTCTAAAAAAAAGATCGTTGCCAGATATTTTTTCTGAATTCTGTAATCAACCATAGCGTTCGGATACTTTTTTGAGCGACTGTACACAAAATAAAATCATAAATTTTAACAGTAATAGCTCATGAGGTAATGAACGTATCTTTATACTAATTACTGTAATAAAATCGCAAAAGATGGAAGTCTTTTAAGCAACACCTTCCCTATGAATACCATTCATCGTAAATTAATTTAACTGATTATTTAATTTCCCTAATTTCGCAACCTTACTCAAGTCTTATTCTCACACCATCCAATTTTGATTCGATGGGTGCTTTAAGGTCAAATTCGATATTCCCGTGTTTAAAATTTTTGTAAATACACCGGAACAGCATTATGGTCCAAATCCTTCTTAATATATGTACAACAAAAGTAGAGAGGTTCCCAAATGTTCATTTAAATCTTTTTCTGCTTGTAAAACTTCCTTAACTCAAGCTAGTGTGTGTGGGGGGATGTGTAATGGGGTGAAAAATCATAAAAGTCGGACTTCGACGGCTCTTCGAATAGTTTGAAAATGCTTTTGAAAGAAAGTCATCCAACGCATTCTTCAAGACATTATAACGAAATCAGAACTTCGGTTGTTCTAATTTGTTGCATCGATATGATCAGGCTTTAGATTAAGGATTTCAGATACATCCACTAGTACGGAAAAGCTGTCAAGAAGCTAAGATAATGCCAACTGATTCACTTGAGCAAGGGTCACAAACACGCAGCCCTCTAAGTTATCTTCTGCTGCCAGCAAACAATACATTATGTCATAACCGTGGTAAGCTAACTGTAGTGTACTAGCTAGACTAGACGGTGATGATGTCACGCGAGTCTGGAGAATATGGTAAGTTCAATCGAAGATGAAACCACTACAAATGAAGTTTAGGTTTACGTTTTGGTATTTAAAGTATGTAACATTTAAATACTAAAACAATATAAGTATTTTTTTTTTGTTTGTTATTGATTAAAATAAAATGTAGTCTGCCACGCATTGAAAAATAACTGATTTGGCTCATATATGACTACTTAAAATGAAATTCGACCCGAAATACACTAAGTTGGGTTGGGTTGTTTTACCTCTGAGCGGCACTTTTTTGCACACCATGGGCTAAATGGCCAGGTCACATGGACCTCGAAGGCTCAGAGAAGGTTGGGGGAGGGGACCCACTGGAACAGCTGTTGGGAGACAGATGGTAGCCTCCCGTCAAGGCCATCCAGCGTGTTCTTTAACGTGCACAGGGTATGGCTCTCCCACACACGGGGCCACGGCTTAACATCCCATCCGACGGACGGCGGCCTTTCCAAGCCCATCGATGTCCCTTACTGACCGTGGGCAGGGCGGGGAATTACACATACCCTAAGTGATCTTTAAATTATGCCCACTCCCCTTCATGTTTTGTCAATGGGAAGTTAATTTCGAAAATAAATAACTTGTAAAATGAGCGTTTTATGAGAAAATGTGGCTGGGGATAATTTAGATATCAATCAAGTCTATTTAAATCTCGATTTTCAACAATATACTTTCAGCATTTAGACAGTTATGGCGTTTTAAGCATTTATAAGCAGCAATGTGTTCTAAAAATTTATCAAAAAACTGAAAAAATATTAAAGTAATTTTAAACACATTTTTAAAATACGTAGTAATTTATGAACTTTAATTATGTATTAAACTTTAATATATATTAAATTTTAATTTATGGATTTTAAGGATTGGTGATCTGGTGATTTGGCAACCTTCGTGTCACGTGACACGAAGGTTGCCAGATCACTAATTTCTAAAAAAAATTCGTTGCCAGATATTTTTTCTGAATTCTGTAATCAACCATAGTGTTCGGATACTTTTTTGAGCGACTGTACTTAACTTCAAAAGTCTTCAGTACCACTTTTTAAAATTTCGAATGTTGCACAAAAGTATCAAAATAAGTAGAATGATTAGAAGGTAAGGTACGCACTGTTTACTGAGGAGTTCTCAGCGTGGGGTACGCGGTAAAATTTTTCGGGGTACGCCGTGAGAGCTCAAAAAACGCTAGATCTAGTAACAAAGTCAATGTCTTATTTTATTTTCATTATTATACTATAACTATATTCCATTATTATACTATAAACTTATATAAATAGATAAAACTATAGTTATAGATATACTATAACTATAGTTTTATCTATTTATATAAGGAGTACGCCAGTTACATACACATTTCCAGGGGGTACGTGAAACATAAAAGGTTGAGAACCACTGGTTTACTGTAACGCGAAGATGCCATTCAAAAAAAAATTGTCTTTTCATAATCTTGTAAAATATATTTCTACTTCCATTTCCTTTTGACGATCTGGCAACCGGTTGGGTTGGATTACCTTGGTGTGCACTTTTTGCACACCAAGGTAATCCGACCCCTAGCCCATGGTGTGCACATTTTTGCACACCATGGGCTAAATGGCCAGGTCATATGGACCCCGAAGGCTCAGAGAAGGTTGGGAGAGGGGACCCACTGGAACAGCTGTTGGGAGACAGATGGTAGCCTTCCGTCAAAGCCATCCAGCGTGTTCTTTAATGTGCACAGGGTATGGCTCTCCCGCACACGGTGCCACGGCTTAACGTCCCATCCGACGAACGGCGGCCTTTCCAAGCACCATCGGTGTCCCCTACTGACCGTGGGAAGGGCGGTGAGTTTTGCGGAGATAAATTTCAACGCTGACCCAGCTGGGACTCGAACCTGGGAACTACAGATTACGTGCCTGGCGCGCTACCGACTGAGCCACCTCCACCCTCTAGCAACCGGACTACCTTACGGAGTTAGTCTATTATTATAGTAGATTACAAAAGTATGATGGACGTGTTACTCTGTTAAAATACACCATAGAGATTCTATGAGATATATAAATAAATTTAACGAAATCCGAAAATTAATAACAATTACCGATTTCATCGAACAAAAACCTGAACCGCAGGTAATACAGACGATTTTAGTATTCGTTTGGTCTCCGATTAGGGGGAGCAGCTGGTGTCTGATCATACAAATACAACAATCTTTGGTGACCGGGTCGGGTCGTCTGCCGGATGTAAACCAATTTACGTCACAGAATCAGCCATCAAAGTTACAAGAAGGCAACGACGTAAGCCCAACAGCCAGATCAACGCCAGTAATTAGGAAGACGTTCTTTGTGTTTTCGCTGATTCCCTCTGGAATCACAAAGACTGCAGATATCCAATGCCCTGCGGTGCAGATTATCTGCTTCGAGAGTTGCTGCTCTTCGATCTGTTACAAGGCCGAGGTTGCGATACAGGGATCGCAGATCCATTTAATTCACTGGTTCTTTGTTGGTAACGACCAGACGGATATTTTATTAAGTCATCGTTTTGATAAATAAGTAACTCTGTCTAAAATAGATCCACTTTATTAGGTAAAATTGTACGTTAATAGTAACTCAGATACAGAACTGAGTAAGTTCCTAAATAAGGTTTTCCTGAAAGAAAATGTGACTGAAGATAATTCAAAGAATTCTATGATATCCATTTAAATCTTCAATCAATAGTAAATTCACAGTTTACCGAAGTAATTTAATCAAAAAATAATTTTTGTGTAAAGAATGAGTTTGTCGATTCGCACGACTCAAAACCCACGTGTCTGCAGATACCTGTCAGAGTGTTCTAACCACTAAACTGAAATCGACTCCTCATCCTTCCACTAATCTGACATATAGATCTCCCTGAATACCGAGTGACACGTAACTGTATCTAATAGAGTAACATAACATGCCACTTTACCTAATGAAGTAGCATAACATGCCACTTTACCTAAAAAGTAGCATAATATGCAACTTTACCTAAAAAGTAGCATAATATCCAACTTTACCTAATAAAGTAGCATAACATGCCACTTTACCTAATAAAGTAGCATAATATGCAACTTTACCTATTAAAATAGCATAATATGCAACTTTACCTAATAAAGTAGCGTAACATGCCACTTTACCTAAAAAGTAGCATAATATGCCACTTTACCGAATAAAGTAGCATAACATGCCACTTTACCTAAAAAGTAGCATAATATGCAACTTTACCTAATAAAGTAGCATAGCATGCCACTTTACCTAATAAAGTAGCATAATATGCAACTTTACCTAATAAAGTAGCATAATATGCAACTTTACCTAATAAAGTAGCATAATATGCAACTTTACCTAATAAAGTAGCATAATATGCAACTTTACCTAATAAAGTAGCATAACATGCCATTTTACCTAAAAAGTAGCATAATATGCAACTTTACCTAAAAAGTAGCATAATATGCAACTTTACCTAAAAAGTAGCATAATATGCAACTTTACCTAATAAAGTAGCATAACATGCCACTTTACCTAATGAAGTAGCATAATATGCAACTTTACGTATTAAAATAGCATAATATGCAACTTTACCTAATAAAGTAGTATAACATGCAACTTTACCTATTAAAGTAGCATAATATGCAACTTTACCTATTAAAGTAGCATAATATGCAACTCTACCTATAAAGTATCATAACATGCCACTTTACCTATTAAATATCATAACATGCAACTGTGCCTAATAAAGTAACATAACATGACACTGTATCTAATAAAGTAACAACATGCAACTATACGCAATAAAGTAAAATAACATGCAATTATACTCAATAAAGTAACATAGAATGCAACTGTACCCAGTAAAGTAGCATATAACTGTACCTAATAGAGTAGCATAACATTCAGTTTTGGAGAGGGTTCGAAAATTTAATGTAGTCTCGTGGGGGGGGGGGGGACTCCGAGAACTTCATTTCGGAGGGGTAGTCTAAGAATCAGACTGGATAGTATTTCCCAATTACTCCATCGAACAGGAAAAGTTAAAGCGATATTCTGTATGGAATGAGATTTTATAGTTTTTTTATAATCTATTTTTAGTATCGGGCATAAAATATGGGGCTAAAATAAAAATCTACAAAGATAACTGTTCTGGATTTCAAAGAAGACAGACAAATTTCGTATAAAACCACCGGATTTTCGTGGAAGGTGGTTGGGGGTCGCCCTCCCCTTAGGTACATTCGTAGCTGGAGACACACAGAGGGATATGTCATATTGTGAAAATGATTTAGTTCAATAACCCCCAAAACGTAATACTAATCGAAAATTTTGAGATCAAATTATCCTTCATCAAATTATTTTCTGCACTCTTATTCGGAAAAAATGAAATTAATGATTACCGTAGATGGAATTTTTGGATCATTAACGCAAACTTTTAGTGATGAATTACAGAAGAATTCTGTAATTCATCACAAAAGAATATTCATTTAACGAACAGAACCGTTGAAGGAGGATCATTTAACGAACAGAACCGTTGAAGGAGGATCATTTAACGAACAGAACCGTTGAAGAAGGATCATTTAACGAACAGAACCGTTGAAGTAGGATCATTTAACGAAAGACATTAACTAGGAACAATTTAACGTCGAATCATTAACAAAGGACCATTTAGCGAAATACTATTAACAAAAGACCACTTAACAAAAAATAAATTGACTGAGGGCCGTTTAACAAATACCATTAACAAAATATATTTTAACGAACAAAGAAAGAAAAAACTGAGGAAAAAAAAAGTTAAGGACCATTTAACGAAAAATCCATTAACGAAGGACTATTAACAAAAGTGCATTTAATAAAGGGCCATTGAAAGGCCCATTAACTGGGCTGTTTTACGTCTGAACGGTACTTTTTTTTGCACACAATGGTCTAAATACCAAAAGTACCTCAACAATTCAAAGAAAGTTGAGAGAAAGGAATCATCTGAACAGCTGTTAGGAAACAGATGGTAACCTCCTATCAACGGCGTCGAGGGTATCCTTTAAGAAGCAGAGCTTAGGACTCTCATGTATACGGCTTAACGTCTCATCCGACGGACGACAGCCTTTCAAGTCCATCCGTTCTCACTGAGGGTGTGATGGGATTTAGCAGACATGAATCTCAATGTCGGCAGAGGTGGAACTGGAGCCTGGGAACTGTAGATTATGAGACTGGCGTCCTGGTCTCGAATGAGAGAACGGTAGCTGGAGCGTGTACAGCAACTGTACACGCTCCAGTTACCGTTCACAGCAAACTGGAGCGTGTGCAGTGACTGCACACGCTCCAGTTTGCTGTGAACGGTAACTGCACACGCTCAATATTTCTGTGAGTGGGCCCACACGATCCAGGTTTTTGTGAGCTCACACGATTCAATGTGCTGTGAACATTAACCGCAACCGCTCCAGTTTGCTGTGAACGGTAACTGCACACGCTCAATATTTCTGTGAGTGGGGCCACACGATCCAGGTTTTTGTGAGCTCACACGATTCAATGTGCTGTGAACATTAACCGCAACCGCTCCAGTTTGCTGTGAACGGTAACTGCACACGCTCAATATTTCTGTGAGTGGGCCCACACGATCCAGGTTTTTGTGAGCTCACACGATTCAATGTGCTGTGAACATTAACCGCAACCGCTCCAGTTTGCTGTGAACGGTAACTGCACACGCTCAATATTTCTGTGAGTGGGCCCACACGATTCAATGTGCTGTGAACATTAACCGCAACCGCTCCAGTTTGCTGTGAACGGTAACTGCACACGCTCAATATTTCTGTGAGTGGGGCCACACGATCCAGGTTTTTGTGAGCTCACACGATTCAATGTGCTGTGAACATTAACCGCAACCGCTCCAGTTTGCTGTGAACGGTAACTGCACACGCTCAATATTTCTGTGAGTGGGGCCACACGATCCAGGTTTTTGTGAGCTCACACGATTCAATGTGCTGTGAACATTAACCGCAACCGCT
Organism: Ryuthela nishihirai; assembly: GCA_038380435.1. Taxonomy (NCBI): domain Eukaryota; kingdom Metazoa; phylum Arthropoda; class Arachnida; order Araneae; family Heptathelidae; genus Ryuthela; species Ryuthela nishihirai. The sequence continues at coordinate 25,679,173 of JAWZYU010000025.1, forward strand.
CCAGTTTGCTGTGAGCGGTAACTGCACACGCTCAATATTTCTGTGAGTGGGCCCACACGATCCAGGTTTTTGTGAGCTCACACGATTCAATGTGCTGTGAACATTAACCGCAACCGCTCCAGTTTGCTGTGAACGGTAACTGCACACGCTCAATATTTCTGTGAGTGGGGCCACACGATCCAGGATTTTGAGAGCTCACACGATTCAATGTGCTGTGAACATTAATCGCAACCGCTCCAGTTTGCTGTGAACGGTAACTGCACACGCTCACCATTAACAAAGGACCGTTTAGCGAAAAACCATTAAAAAAGACCATTTAATGAAAAAAAATCTGTTAGGGGCCATTTAACGAAAAAATCCAGTTACAAAGGACCATATAGCGAAAAGTATTAATGAGGGATCATTTAACGTAAAACCATTGACAAAAGAGACTTCCATGAAAATAAAAACATTAAAAAATCCATTAACTAAGAACCATTAAAAAGAATTATTAACTAAGAACCATTTAACGGAAAATCGTTAACTGAAAACCATTTACGGAAAAATCTATTACAAAGGATCAATTAACCAAGGATGATTAAAGACTAAGAAAGAACTGTTAAAAGGAAGATCATTTTACAAATATTCATTTAATAAAGAATATATTTAGCGAAAAATCATTTGATTAAGGACTAAATGAAAAAGATATATTTTCATGTGAATGACCTTTCTGAGGCCCATCATCAATAGAGATATCTAATTCAGGAGAAACTTTTCTATCTTGTCTTCGTCGTACTGAAAACTTCAAAAATAAGTTTTTTTCGTCTCCGCCCTCCTCCGAGAAAAATAAAAGTTGAATAGTGAACTTCACTATTTTACGTGTCAACCACGCTGCAGAAGGAATGATTGGATGCGTAACCATAGCAACCGCTGCATCTAACAAGCGCAGATCCATCCTAACAGAATTTGCTTAATACGCACATTGATAGTGGATGATGTGTGACAACACGAATTCACGAAGAAATGAAGCTTTGGCTTTTGAGGAATTTTGTGATCTTATTCGTGATCAATGGGAGCAGAAAGATGTCTTGATTCGAAGTTTTTTGGAAACAGAAGAAAAATACTTGTTTGAGTGTATTTTTTTTACGAAAGTCTCAGTCGTGGCTTATCTCAGTCGGTAGCATGTTAGGTTTATAACTTGATAGTCACGTTTGAGCCACCACTGTTTCTGCCCTCGGCGAGGAAGCGGACAACGATGGGTTTGGAAAGTTCACTCTCCGTGGAAAGGGACGTTAAGTAGTGTACAGTCGTTCAAAAAAGTATCCGAACACTATGGTTGATTACAGAATTCAGAAAAAATATCTGGAGCGTGTACAGCAACTGTACACGCTCCAGTTACCGTTCACATCAAACTGGAGTGTGTGCAGTTACTGCACATGCTCAATATTTCTGGGAGTGGGTACACACGATCAAGGTTTTTGTGAGCTCGCACGATTCAATGTGCTGTGAACATTAACCGCAACCGCTCAGTTTGCTGTGAACATTAACCGCAACCGCTCCAGTTTGCTGTGAATGGTAACTGCACACGCTCAATATTTCCGTGAGTGGGCTCACACGATCCAGGTTTTTGTGAGCTCACACGATTCAATGTGCTGTGAACATTAACCGCAACGGCTCCAGTTTGCTGTGAACGGTAACTGCACACGCTCCATATTCATTGCATTATATATTCATACGCATTATATATATTAAAAAAAATCCGAATACTAGTTTGATTACAGAATTCAGAAAAAATATCTGGCAACGATTTTTTTTAGAAATTAGTGATCTGACAACCTTCATGTCACGTGACACGAAGGTTGCCAGATCACTAATTTCTAAAAAAATCGTTGCCAGATTTTTTTTCTGAATTCTGTAATCAACCATAGTGTTCGGATATTTTTTTGAGCGACTGTACATGAAAGTCATACCCTCTGCACATTAAAAACCAAATGGATCGACTTGAGAGGAGGCCCCTTTACTTCCAACTCTAAAACTTTCAGGTCATCATGCTGGCCATTTGACCCTTCCTTATCCTTTGATTGACTTTCCGATATCTGTTCATTGGATACTCTTACCCTCTAGCTCCGGACCCTTCAGATCTTGGTGTCAACTATTTAGCACATTGTATGCCTTCCAAGTAGCCGAGTGGCTAGCATGCTTGACTTACCAATCAAAGAGACTCGGATTCGAGACTCAGTTGAGGTATGGACTGTTCTGTATGTCTTTATGCTTAGGTCTCGCCTTTCTAATAGTTCTTCGCTATGACGTATTATGCTAACAGGCTATTGTCAGATCTCTATGGCAAGCAGCTGCTTGAGGGATAATTTATTTAAAGAGAAAATCTCCTCCCAGAGGCGTAGGAACGTGTTGGCATCGGGGCAGTTGCCAAGGGCGCCGGAATCACAGGGCGGTGCTGGGGCGGCAGGAGCCGTTCCACGATATCTGACGTTTATGTGCAAAATGAAGTCGAATGATTAGCCGCCAGTAGTTCGTTGAATTTAATACGTATTTTGTATACAGTCGTATCGTCAAGACAGCATATTATACATTTTCGTTATTTCCTACAAAAATATTTTTTTCCCTTTATTCGGCGGACAATTAACCGCTCCCCGCCCTGCATCGCATATGCCATAAAATAGCTTTGGGGCGCAATTTCCAACTGTTCATATTACTTTTACAAATCATGCCGTTACAAATTAAAATTCTGTTACATAGGTATCTTTGCACGGGAGATCATAATTTGTACATTATATTCAATTATTATGTTTATAAACCCGGGATTGTTCAAAATCATCATCGGGACAGGAGCGTACATCATCACTTTGTTTCCTATCAATCGAGCGAGAACTGACTCAAAAAATTAATTTTAATAACAATTTTGCCAACGAAAAAGTAGGAAAAATTAAAATACTTTAAAAATAATTAATTGCAATATATTTTACAATTATTTTGGTGCAATTAATATTTATTCATGTAACTGTATTAAAATAATGACAATAAATATATATATAATATAAATAACGTGTATTTTTTATCAATAACTGAACCAGGGCGGACAATTAAAATTTCTCCACCTGTCTCCTCCTACTATAGATTAAACTGAAACCGTTACACACACCACAAATTCATCGTCATCATCATCCTCAAGCAGCCGTGGGCTACGGAGGTCCAACCAGACCGCGCAGTTTAATTCTCCAAGCATATCTGTCCTGAGCTACATCTGCTGCATCCGACCACTGCATGCCAATTCTAACAAGGTCCTGTTTGACATTGTCTGCCCACCGCATCCTAGGTCTCCCCCTCCTTCTGAGGCCTCTAGGCACACTGTTCATAACCCTATTCGCCAATCTATAATTATCCATACGGGCAACATGGCCAAACCAGCGGAGTCTCTCTCTGCACAATATGCTGCTTAAAGGAGGTTGCAGACTCCTTTGCCTAACCTCATCATTAGTTACAAAGTTGAACCACCTAATGCCCAAGATACTACGTAAGCATCTGGAATCAAAAGCATCTAGTTTCCTGTTATCTTGTTTACAAAGTGTCCAAGTTTCACTACCATAACTAACCCTAGAAAGAACCAAACTATTATAAGTCTAATTTTAGTCTTTAGGTGTATACGCCTATTTCTCCACACTCTCCATAGATTCTTAAAAGTCCCGGCAGCAATCCCTATTCGTCTGTTAATCTCATGCCGAACATCACCATTATCTGTTACATAGCTCCCAAGATAATTAAACTGTGACACCTGCTCAAGACTGCAACCATTCAGATTAACTGAATCACAGCCTGCCTGACCAATTTTCATCTTCTCTATGTTTATAACCAAACCTACTCTACTACCAGTCTTATCAGCAGCTCGAATGAAAGAGTTCATCTCATCAACATCATTTCCCAAAAGGGCTAAATCATCAGCATAATCTAAATCAGAAATTTTCGTATCTCCTGTCCATTTAAGGCCAAAATCTTTCCCTTGAAGTGAATTTCGCATAACATAATCAATAACCAAGCTTAAGAGAAAAAGAGACAAAATGCACCCTTGTCGAACACCAGAAGTAATGCTAAACCAATTGCTACAAGCCTTACCAACTCTCACACACGATTCAGTGTTATTATAGAGAGCTTTCATTGTGTTAACTAATTTGTCAGGTATATCATACGATCGCACAATCAAACACAAATTATGACGATCAACAGAATCGAAAGCCTTTTTGAAATCAACAAAGCTAGCAACCAAAGGTCTCTGAAACTCTAAACATTTCTCAAGAATCTGCCTAAGTGAAAATATCTGAGCTGCACATCCCCTACCACTTCTGAATTCACATTGCTCATCACGCAATTGCCTGTCAACCAGATTCTTAATTCTGTTAAGCACAATCATGGAAAGAACTTTACCCGGAACAAAGAGTAGGCTGATACCCCTATAGTTATCACAAGAACTGCGATCACCTTTTTTGAAAATAGGGATAATAATAGCTCTGGTAAAATCTTTAGGAACCATGCCTTTATCATAAAAGTTATTCAAAATTTCAGTCATCCAAGTGGTAACCGAAACATTCCCAGCTCTGAGCATTTCTGTAGTAATTTCATCTACCCCTGGGGATTTATGAAGTTTAAGTTTAGAGATAGGCAAAATAACTTCAGATTGTGTTATAGGGCCAACATTAAAGCTGCCAATGCATCTATCATCATTACAAACAATGGGAGTAGAACTAACCACATTGTTTAGAACATCACTGAAATGCTCAGCCCACCTAGCCATGACAGAATCCTCACCTTTTATAACCTTACCTTGTTTATCCTTCAATCACTGTATACCTGTCCGTTTTCTACCACACAAAATATTAACTATCTGGTACAGCTCTCTGCTGTTTTGCTGTCTAACTGCTTCCTCGGCTTTGTCAGCCAAACCATCAAGTCAAAGGTTCTTATCAGCCGCTAACTGATCTTTTACACGTTTATTAAGTTCTCTGTAATGCTTTCTATTATGACTAGCAGGATATTGATTATGGACATTCCTGCAGTTCCTTCTTTCTGAAATAAGCTCAAGTGCCTTATCACTTAGGTAATTCTGCCTCCTCTGCTCCTTTTTTCCTAAAAGAGTACTGTTAGTTTCCAAAACAGCCTGTTTAAAATGGCCCCATTCATCCTCAACTTCAGTATTAAGCAAACCATGACTGTCATAATGACTAAGTAACCTATCATGGTAAGCTTTAGCTATAACTGGGTCTTTCAGAGTTTCAGTATTAAAGGTAAATTTTTTAACCCTAGCACAACACTTTTTAAGTTTAAGTTGCAAGACACTTTTAACAAGCTAATGGTCAGATCCAATTTCAGCTCCCCTATATGCCCTGGTATTTCTAACCGAACTAGCCCATTTGCTTCCAGTGGGTCCCCAACCTTCTCTGAGCCTTCGGGGTCCATGTGACCTGGCCATTTAGCCCATGGTGTGCAAAAAAGTGCCGCTCAAAGGTAAAACAACCCAACCCCTCCAGCCTTGGACCATGCGACCTCTCCTTGAGGCTCTTGGAATCCTTGTGACTTTACCATTTATACCATTATAGCAGATCACAGATTGACAATGGAAATAAAGTAATTTTTTCAATAATATTCGTTTTGAAAGAGTTATTGAATAGGATGACCATACGTAGTACGTTTTTCAGGGACAGTCCCGGGATTAAATGCTCTGTCTTCGACAAATAAATATCTCAGGAATTTGGTTTTAGATATGTTTTAATTGTTAAACTGACTGTACAACTTGAGTAGATCTTTTCTAATAGAATAGTAGTGGCAACACTTTTATAAAAAATTTCGGACGCAGTGTCGATGGCTACGAGAATTGAGTTCAGAATCATTATAATGACAGTGGAATACTTGGGACCAGTAGAGAATTCAAGTTTCTTCTACATATTCGTGAGACTTATGGTTACAGATAACTTTTTTACTATGCAAGTTGTTAAATTCTATCTCTGTTTCAACAGATTTCGGTGTCCTATAGATCCCTGGGGCGGGGGTGGCTCAGTTGGTAGCGCGCCAGGCTCGTAATCTGTTAATCTGTAGTTCCCAGGTTCGAGTGCCAGCTGGGTCAGTGTTGAGATTTATAGATCCCCTGACACTTGACCGACAGCTCCCAATTTGGAACACAGGTTCTCTCTGTATAAAAATATATTCTAAATGATGATGATTGTTTTACTTTTTCATGTAGTAATTTCATGAAATGTCAATCCTTCAGACTGAATTTTCAAAAGTCTACGGATCTCCTTTAAATCTCGCCACCCTATTAATAGAATTTTAAATATTTATCAACAGCCAGTCTTAGGAGATTTATCTCAGGAGTTATTTAAAACTTAGATGAGTATTATTTAAAATTATTTAATACGTATGTACATTGAGTGGTCATTAAATTTGACCCCTCCAGGTTATGTCAATGGCACGCTAACTTCGAACTTAAAGATCTCAATCAATTCAAATTCTCGATTTCCAACAATATTCCTTCAGTGTTTAAAGAGTTATGGGCGTTTGAATATTTAACAACAGTAATGCTAAACAATTTGAAATAAATTGAATCAGAAATTAGAAGTATTTTTACAAACAATTTCGAGATAGAAATGTAATTTCGAACCATTTCATAAGTAACTAATAATTTATTTTTACCAATTTGTAACACTTCAGTTTACCAAAAAGGGAAGCAAATACTTCCCCCTATGCAAAAGACAGAGATAACCCAGACGCTCTATTGAGCTTGTCCTGTCAGTAGTTAAGCATCACTGGAAAACTTCAACTAGAAACACAAAATAATTTGGTTTTCCGAGAGGAATTCGAACCCACTTCCCCCCCCCCCCAAGAAGCATGCCGAGCGTCATAACCGCTAGACCACTAGAAATTAACAATTTCTTCAACAATGGGACATTTTAAGCATTACCCCAATTGTGTTGGTTCGCCAGTGGAGCCATCTGTTATCAGGAATCAGGCAGCCAAGTGCCACATGTGATGGTAGTAATTTTTTCAACTAATTATTTCTAGTGTTTCTGATCCTGATTTATCATACAACATACAAACGCTTACACAAAGACATGTCACCTGGTCTTAGTACTTAGGTGTACTGACCAGATAGACATATACTTTAAAAGCGTTTGTAAATAATTCCTTCAATATTCGTTTAATTTTTTGACAACTATTACTTAGAATAAGCCGTCCCATGGCCGAGTGGTTAGCACGCTTGGCTACTGATCTAAGGGACCTGGGTTCGAGCCCCGGGTAAGGCATGGATGTATGTGTCGTTTTTCTGCTGAGGTCCTGCCATCCTCTCAGACCTTCAACTATGGCATATAAACTGACAGGCTCCTGTCACACCTCTGTGGCAAGCAGCTGCTTGAGGGGGTATTTATTTATTACTTTACCGAACACAATGCTGCTTTTAAATGTTTAAACCTCCATAACTGTTTCAATACTAAAAAAAAAACATTGTTGAAAATGCAGATTTAGATTTGCTTGAGGTCTTTAAAGCATCCTCAGCCACATTTTCTCATAAAACTCTTATTTTAGAAGTTATAGATCATCGAAATTAACTTCACATTGACAAAACGTGGGGTGGTCAATTCAATGACCACTTGGTGTATTTCCAAAAATATTTCATTTTAATATTATTTATTTTTATATTGTATATTATTATAATAAATATTTCAAAAATATTTTTTAATGTTTTTAAGACTTATTGTTGCTGTTAAATATTTCAGCTTCCTTATCTCTTAAAACTACTGAACGAACATTGTTGAAAATCTAGATTTAGATTTGATCGAGATCTTGAAATTATCATCTCCCACCTGTTCCCATAAGAAGCATACTTTAGAAGTTAAATAGATTCGAAGTTTGGCCAACACGCGGTTGCATTGGGTTGTGTTGTTTTACCTCTGAGCGGCACTTTTTTGCACACCATGGGCTAAATGGCCAGGTCACAAGGACCCCGAAGGCTCAGAGAAGGTTGGTGGAGGGGACCCACTGGAACAGCTGTTGGGAGACAGATGGTAGCCTCCCGTCAAGGCCATCCAGCGTGTTCTTTAACGTGTACAGGGTATGTCTCTCCCGCACACGAGGCCACGGCGTAACGTCCCATCCGACGGACAGCGGCCTTTCCAAGATAATCGGTGTCCTCTACTGACCGTGGGCAGGGCAGGGAATTTTGCGGAGATAAATCTCAACGCTGACTCAGCTGGGACTCCGAACCTGGGAACTGCAGATTACGAGCCTAGCAAGCTACCGACTGAGCCATCCCCGCCCCCACACGCGGTTGTATCTTTTAAACATTATTCCAGTAGTTTTAGTTTTGTTGACGAAATAAATTTCATATAAATTATTTTCCTTCACCTATTCTTGCAAAGTCTGAATGCTTCCAACGCATTTCAACTGAATTGTTACAATTATTTGTATAACGGGATCACTCTTAGCATGAGAGTACAACTTCCTTCGGATAACACGAATCGTTAAAGAATCATCAGAGTTGATCGGTGCAGAGCTATGCCATGCACTGACCCCCGACGTTTCAACAAGGGTGGAGATTTAGGAGCTAACCGCTTGGAAGGGGAATTCCGCTGCGCTGAGCCATGGCTTGTCTCAGCTGCCGCTTGGAGACACGACAAGGTTGGCTTCGACGGAGTTCAGGGAAATATATGGAAGTTGGGTTGTTATACCTCTGAGCGGCACTTTTTTCACACAATGGGCTAAATGGCCAGGTCACCAGGACCCCAAGGGATCAGAGAAATTTGGAGGAAGGGGATTCACTGGACAGCTGTTATACGATACAGATGGTAGCCTCCCGTAAAAATGGGGTGGGGTGGCTCAGTCGATAGCGCGCCAGGCTCGTAATCTGTAGTTCCCTGGTTCGAGTCCCAGCTGGGTCAGCGTTGAGATTTATCTCCGCAAAATTCTCCGCCCTGCCCACGGTCAGTAGGGGACACTTATGAGCTTGGAAAGGCCGCCGTCTGTCAGATGGGACGTTAAGCCGTTGCCCCGTGTGCGAGAGAACCATACCCTGTGCACGTTAAAGAACACGCTGGATGACCTTGACGTGAGCCTACCATCTGTCTCCCAACAGCTGTTCTAGTGGGTCTCCTCTCCCAACCTTCTCTGAGCCTTTGGGGTAAACCTTGTGGGTCCTTTGGGTTCCATACCCTGTGCATGTTAAAGAACACACTGGATGGCCTTGACGGGAGGCTACCATCTTCTCCCAACAGCTGTTGCAGTGGGTCCCTTTCCCCAACCTACTCTGAGCCTTTGGGGTCCTTGTGACATGGCTATGTAATCCATTGTGTACAAAAAAAGTGCCGCTCAGAGGTAAAACAACCCAACGCTATTAACCTTTGTGGTCATAAGGTCAAGCAGCTTTACTTCCAGCTCTGAGAAATACAATTCGGACAAGAATTGCCCTAATTTTTTTGTTTTTATATCTTATGAGAAAATGTGGCGGAGGATATGATTAAAAGATCTTAATCAAATCTATCTAATGTCGATTTTTCAACATTATTCTTTCAATATTTAAACAATTATGGAGGTTTAAACATTTAAGAACAGCATATGTGGTCAAAGAAATTTATAAAGAAAACAAACGTGAAAAAATTATTTATTCACAGTTTTAAAATATGTAATTATTTTTGAAGTGGTTTGAAATAATCATATCAGTATCAATTAAATTTTTAAGCATTGCTGTTGAAAAATTTCCATACTTCCTTGACTCCTTAAATAATAAAGGAATATTGCCGAAAAATCGATATCTGGGATAGAACTGATTGAGACCTTTAATTTTCCTTTAGTCGTATTTTCCCCCAAAACGCTTATTTTGAAAGTTAAGAGAACTTCGAAATTAGTGTCCCATTGACATAACTTTGGGGAGTCATAATTAATGATCACTCAGCGCATATATGAATCATTCCCGCTCACTTTCACTACTAGACAGCCATGCTTTACGTATAAAGTAAGATTTTTGATCAAAAGGACCTGAGTTCGAGTTCTTGATTAGACATAGACTTTTCTTTCTGCTGAGGTCGCCCTTCACTGATCTTCTCTATTTCATATTATTCCGACAAGTTCCTATCAGACCTCTGAGGCTAGCAGCTGCTTGATGGGTAAATCATTTTACATTTTACTCTATCGTAGACATGTCATAGAGCGGCGGGGACTGCCTACTCGATAGCGAGCCAGGATCGTAATCTGTAATTCTCAAATTCGAGTCCCACCTTTGCCAACGTTGGGATTTATCTCCACTAAACCCGTTAAGCCGTGGCCCCGTGTGCGGGAGAGCCATACCCTGTGCACGTTAAAGAACACGCTGGATGGCCTTGACGAGAGGCTACCATCTGTCTCCCAACAGCTGTTCCAGTGGGTCCCCTTCCCCAAGCTTCTCTGAGCCTTCGGGGTCCATGTGACCTGGCCATTTAGCCCATGGTGTGCAAAAAAGTGCCGCTCAGAGTTAAAACAACCCAACCCACTAAACCTGCACCCTGCTCTCGACGAGAAAGGGGACACTCATGGGCTTTGAAAGGCTGCCGTCCATCTGATGGGAAGTTAAGCCATGGTCTCGTGTACACGAGAGCCATATTCCGTGGACTTTAAAGAACACGCTTGATGGCTTTGACAGGAGGCTTCCATCTGTGTCCTAATAGCTGTCCAATGAGTCCACCAAATTTCTCTGAGACTTTGAGGTCCTTGTGACCTGGCCATTTAGATCATTGTATGCAAAAAAACTGCAGCTCAGAAGGAAAACAATCCATCTTTGACAGCGTGGAACTAAATCTCCACGCTGTCACCGGTGGCCGAGTTGTTACTGTGCTCATCTGCTGATAAAATGGACCCGGGTTTGAGCCCCAGATAAACTATGGATATTTTTGTTTTCTTGGTGACTTCAATGCCAAAGTTGGTACCGACTCTCACCTTTGGGGAGGGGTGATAGGCCCTTTTGGTATTGGTAGCTGCAATGGCAATGGGCAACGTCTCCTACAGGTAAGTAAACTCAATGGTTTCAGAATAACTAACACTTATTACAAACACCGCGACATACATAAGTACACATGGGTTTCACCTGATGGGCTGCATAGGAATATGATTGATTATATATTAATTAACAACAAATGGGCTAGTTCTGTTAGAAATACCAGGGCATATAGCGGAGCTGAAATTGGATCTGACCATTACCTTGTTAAAAGTGTCTTGCAACTTAAACTTAAAAAGTGTTGTGCTAGAGTTAAAAAATTTACCTTTAATACTGAAGCTCTGAATGACCCAGTTATAGCTAAAGCTTACCATGATAGGTTACTTAGTCATTATGACGGTCATGGTTTGCTTAATACTGAAGTTGAGGAAGAATGGGGCCATTTTAAACAGGCTTTTTTGGAAACTAACAGTACTCTTTTAGGAAAAAAGGAGCAGAGGAGGCAGAATTATTTAAGTGACAAGGCAATTGAGCTTATTTCAGAAAGAAGGAATTGCAGGAATGTCCTTAATCAGTACCCTACTAGTCCTAATAGAAAAGATTACAGAGAGCTTAATAAACGTGCAAAGGATCAGTTAGCTACTGATAAAAATCTTTGGCTTGATAGCTTGGCTGACAAAGCTGAGGAAGCAGTTAGGCAGCACAACAGCAGAGAGCTGTACCAGATAGTTAATGTTTTATGTGGTAGAAAACGGACAGGCATACAGGGATTGAAGGATAAACAAGGTAAGGTTATAGAAGGTGAGGATTCTCTCATGGCTAGGTGGGCTGAGCATTTCAGTGATGTTCTAAACAATGTGGTTAGTTCTACTCCCATTGTTTGTAATGATGATAGATGCACTGGCAGCTTTAATGTTGGCCCTATAACACAATCTGAAGTTAGTTTGGCTATCTCTAAACTGAAACTTCATAAATCCCCAGGGGTAGATGAAATTACTACAGAAATGCTCAGAGCTGGGAATGTTTCGGTTACCACTTGGATGACTGAAATTTTGAATAACTTTTATGATAAAGGCATGGTTCCTAAAGATTTTACCAGAGCTATTATTATCCCTATTTTCAAAAAAGGTGATCGCAGTTCTTGTGATAACTATAGGGGTATCAGCCTACTCTCTGTTCCGGGTAAAGTTCTTTCCATGAATGTGCTTAATAGAATTAAGAATCTGGTTGACAGGCAATTGCGTGATGAGCAATGTGGATTCAGAAGTGGTAGGGGATGTGTAGATCAGATATTTTCACTTAGGCAGATTCTTGAGAAATGTTTAGAGTTTCAGAGACCTTTGGTTGCTAGCTTTGTTGATTTCAAAAAGGCTTTCGACTCTGTTGATCGTCATAATTTGTGGTTGATTGTGCGATCATATGGTATACCAGACAAGTTAGTTAACATAATGAAAGCTCTCTGTAATAACACTGAGTCATGTGTGAGAGTTGGTAAGTCTTGTAGCAATTGGTTTAGCATTGCTTCTGGTGTTCGACAAGGGTGCATTTTGTCTCCTTTTCTCTTTAGTTTGGTTGTAGATTATGTTATGCGAAATTCACTTCGAGGGAAAGATTTTGGCCTTAAATGGGCTGGAGATACGAAAATTTCTGATTTAGATTATGATGATGATTTAGCCCTTTTGGCAAATGATGTTGATGAGATGAACTCTTTCATTCGAGCTGTTGATAAGACTGGTAGTAGAGTAGGTTTGGTTATAAACAGAGAGAAAACTAAAGTGATGAAAATTGGTCAGGCAGGTTGTGATTCAGTTAATCTGAATGGTTGCAGTCTTGAGCAGGTGTCACAGTTTAATTATCTTGGGAGCTATGTAACTGATACTGGTGATGTGCGGCATGAGATTAACAGACGAATAGGTATTGCTGCCGGGACTTTTAAGAATCTGTGGAGATTGTGGAGAAATAGGCGTATACACCTAAAGACTAAAATTAGACTGTATAATAGTTTGGTTCTTTCTAGGGTTAGTTATGGTAGTGAAACTTGGACACTTTGTAAACAAGATAACAGGAAACTAGATGCTTTTGATTCTAGATGCTTACGCAGTATCTTGGGTATTAAGTGGTTTAACTTTGTAACTAATGATGAGGTTAGGCAAAGGAGTTTGCAACCTCCTTTAAGCAGCATATTGTGCAGAGAGAGACTCCGCTGGTTTGGCCATGTTGCCCGTATGAATAATTATAGATTGGCGAATAGGGTTATGAACAGTGTGCCTAGAGGCTTCAGAAGGAGGGGGAGACCTAGGATGCGGTGGGCAGACAATGTCAAACAGGACCTTGTTAGAATTGGCATGCAGTGGCCGGATGCAGCAGATGTAGCTCAGGACAGATATGCTTGGAGAATTAAACTGCGTGGTCTGGTTGGACCTCCGTAGCCCATGGCTGCTTGAGGATGATGATGATGTGTTGTCTTTATGCTGAGGTCTCGCCTTCCACACAGACCTCCTCCATGGCGTATTGCACTGATAAGCTCCTGCCAGATCTCTTTGAAATGCAGCTGTTTTAGAGGGAATGGTTTTTTTAACGAAGCACCGCTCTGACATTGAAACGAAAGGAGGCATCGTTACTATTGGACTTGGAAAGGCCGCCGTCCGTCGGATGGGTCTTAAAGCAGTGACCCCGTATGTTAGATAGCCAATATCTCTGCGCGTTAAAGAACACGCTGGATAGTCTTAACGAGAGCTTTACATCTGTCGCCTAACCTCTCTCCGTGGGTCCTACCCAACTCCGAGCTTATGGGTTCCTTGTGACCTGGCCATATAGTCCATTGTGTTCATAAAAGTGCCGCTAAGAGATAAAACAATCTTACGTACAGTATAATAGAACACATGAAAGGTAAGAATCAACACTGAGAGCTATGAATGGACAATGATGCTAGTCAGAAGTCAACACCCGAAGCACTAGAGAACTGATATTTTATCTCTCTTCACTCCAGAAGCATCAGTCATCCTCTCTCATCTGTCGGCAATCCTCATCCAACCGCTGAATAATCCCATTATGCAGTAGAAACTTCACTGCAGGAGCAGCAGCAGTATCACTGCAAAGGCTAATGAGCGCAGGCAGAGTGCATCAACTCTCGGCAGATGAAGAGACTACTAAGGGACTATTGGAGGAGAGCACAACGGATGTGCGAATTCCGATTTTGGGCACTAAGCCAGAGTGGAATGAAATAGGTAAATGCTTTCTGCCTCTTTCATATCAAGATTAGGTTGCGTACGTAACAACAGGCCTTAGGCTTAATGCTTGTAAGTGCAATACGAAATTCGAGGTTGCATTCTTGCATAAATGGAGTCAAGGATTGTTTTCCATTTCGTATCTCCTATTTGGATGATTAAATGAATTTCATTTCGGTCGTAAAATAAATCATTTGTAACAGGTCATTCAGAAGGGGAAGGTAGGTTTGGGGGGGGTGAAAGGAATACCTAGGTGGACCCCGAAATCGAGATGTGTTTTGAAAGATAACGTGTTTTTAATAACAGAGAAGGGGCGGGGAGGGCTCAGTCGGTAGTGCGCCAGGGTCGTAATCTGTAGTTCCCAGGTTCGAGTCCCAGCTGGGTCAGCGTTGAGATTTATCTCCGCAAAATTCTCCGCCCTGCCCACGGTCAGTAGGCAGACGATGGGCTTGAAAAGGTCGCCTCCATCGGATGGGACGTTAAGCCGTGGCCCCGTGTGCGGGAGAGCCATACCATGTGCACATTAAAGAACACGCTGGATGGCCTTGACGGGAGGCTACCATCTGTCTCCCAACAGCTGTTCAAACTTCTCTGATACTTCGGGGTCCTTGTGACCTGGCCATTTAGCCCACGGTGTACAAAAAACTGCCGTTCAGAGGTAAAACAACCCAATAACAGAGAAATGACTGTTGTTATAAATATATTTGTTTCTTAAAACTGTACAGAAAATTACAAATTTCAAGTTTTGGCACCAGAAATATGCATATGATATTGTTTTACTGCTCTTTGCCTGAAATCAATCAACCACTTTCGGAATGTACATCCTTCAAGTATTTAACGTCTTGAATATGCGTTTAATGGAAAAGTGACTGAAGGTATATTAAGGATCATATTCAAATCTAATTTAATCTCAATTTTCGACGATTTCGTTTTCAATATTCAAAGAGTTATGGAAGATGGAATATTTCGCAACAGTAATCCGCTTAAGACCTTTCCTCGGAAATTAATAAAACCTTAAATAATAAGTATTGTTTTAAATCATTTAGCAAAATAAATACTCATTTTTGAAGTTTATGTAATGATTATTTCAATAAGGGACAATTATGAATGATTTTTGTTATAAACAAAATAATTTATTATCTAAATCTTTCAGCTTCCATAACACTTCAAATACTGAACGAATATTGTTGAAAAACCAGAATTAAATGGATTTGCTTGTTCTTTAATTCATTTTCGGTCACATGTTTCCATTAAATGCATATTTTAGAAGTTACAGTGCTTCGTTTCGAATTTAGATTTCCATATACAAAATATGGAAATTACTCAATATTTTCTTAGGGCCATATATATTCGTCTATTATTTTAGAATCGATGAAGGCATTTTCTGCATTTTGAGTTCCTCCGAGGTGGTCGACCAACTAAAATATATATCGATATTTCAATAATATAGAACAAGGTGACTAAACTTTCTCTACACAAATATTTCATGCTACACCTGAAGTTCTTTCACGGTACATTTTTTCTGAATTCTGTAATCAACCATAAGGTTCGGATACTTTTTTGAGCGACTGTACGTTAGTTGGAAAGCGCTATTTTAAGGAACTGTGTTTTGTACCATTCCTGTCCAGTCTGGTGATTTGTAAACCACCCACCCATCCTCCCTCACCAAAAATAGTTTGTTGGGTGAGTTTATATTCACCCAACAAATGGGTTTATTTATTATAGTTCTTCCTATTAGATGCAGCCTTGGAGCAGGGGTTGGCCCAGTCCGTAGCACGGCAGTCTCATAATCTGCAGTTCCCAGTTCGATTAAAAAAAAAATCTGGCAATGATTTTTTAGAAATTAGTGATCTGGCAACCTTCGTGTCATGTGACACGAAGGTTGCCAGATCACTAATTTCTAAAAAAAATCGTTGCCAGATATTTTTTCTGAATTCAGTAGTCAACCATAGTGTTCGGATACTTTTTTTGAGCGACTGTACCACCTTTTCTAGCTTTGAGGTAGCTAAATTCCTGCCCTAGATCAGAAAAGGGACACCGACGATTTCGAAAAGGCCCTGTCTGTCGAATTGGGCGTAAAATCGTTTACCCTTGTGCAGGTGAGACTTATCTCTATGGACGTTAAAGAACACACTGGATGACCTTGACGGATACTTTCATTTATCTCTTAACGGCTGTCCAGTCGGTCTCCTTCCCCAAAATTCCCAGAGTCCTTGTGACCTGTCTATTTTGTGAAAAAAAACAAACAAAAAGTACCACTCAGAGGTACATAAAATAATTCAACCTTAAAGTCAGACCTGTTTAATGCCGAAATATTTTCCTGTGTGAAATGTAAATCATTATTTATAACAAGATGTAATTAGGGCGACCAGAAATTATTTATCAGAAAGACGGTCGGGCTATTTTAATTCCGAATTGTACTATTTTCTTTTTTGCATACATTGGCCTAACTGGCGGTCAGGAGGACCCCGAGGACTCGGAGAAGAGTGGGGAGATGGGACTCACTGGGAAGCTGTTAGGAGACAGATAGTAGTCCCCGTCAAGGCCATCCAGTGTGCTCTTTAACGTACACAGGGTATGGCTATCCCACACACGGCACCACGGCTTTACGTCCCATCCGAAGAACGGCTTCCTTTGGGTTGGGTTGTTTTACTCTGAGCGGCACTTTTTTGCACACCATGGGCTAAATGGCCAGGCCACAAGGACCCCGAAGGCTCAGAGAAGGTTGGGGGAGGGGACTCACTGGAACAGCTGTTGGGAGACAGATGGTAGCCTCCGGTCAAGGCCATTCAGCGTGTTCTTTAATGTGCACAGGGTATGTCTCTCCCGCACACGGGGCCACGGCTTAACGTTCCATCCGACGGACGGCGGCCTTTCCAAGCCCATCGGTGTCCCCTACTGACCGTGGGCAGGGCGGAGAGTTTTGCGGAGATAAATCTCAACGCTGACCCAGCGGACTCGAACCTGGGAACTACAGATTACGAGCCTGGCGCGCTACCGACTAAGCCACCCCCGCCCCAACGGCTTCCTTTCCAAGGGGATCGGTGTTCCCTACTGATCAAGGACAGGACGGGGGGTTTCCAGCCCCGGGAGCTCTCCCGCACACGGGGTCACGGCTTAACGTCCCATCCGACGGACGGCGGCCTTTCCAAGCCCATCGGTGTCCCCTACTGACCGTGGGCAGGGCGGGGAATTTTGCGGAGATAAATCTCAACGCTGACCCAGCGGACTCGAACCTGGGAACTACAGATTACGAGCCTGGCGCGCTACCGACTGAGCCACCCCCGCCCCAACGGCTTCCTTTCCAAGGGGATCGGTATTCCCTACTGATCAAGGACAGGACGGGGGGTTTCCAGCCCCGGGAGCCCAGACGGGAGTTCTTGACGCTGGCTCAAGTGGGACTCGAACTTGAGAACTGCAGATTACGAGCTTGGCGCATATAGACCGAGTCAACCCAGCTCCTATTCAAAAAGTCATCAACAATATAGAAGAGGAGAAAAATTCAGCAACAGAAGAAAACTCCGCAAAGTTCACTCACAGCATTCCAAATCTACCCTGTAAATTGCAACTAATAAAATTTTTATCTCTTTTAACTCCGAACAAAGACACAAAAAAAGAAGCAAAGGAAAAAAAAAACACCTTCAACAAAGCTCACAAGAAAAGAGTTCACTTCTGTTTTCGAGTTTGTCATTAAAACTTCTGTTGGTTTCTCCACTTATGATATCTCCGAGAGAGAGATTGAGAGAGAGAGAGAGAATGAAAGAGACAAAAAAAAAATGGTTAGGTAATAAATATGTCAAAGAACCTAATGGAGTGGCTGGACTTCATTCCCAATAGCGAAGCAAATCCAGCGGCGAAAGAGAACTGATACAGCACCCTGCAGTAATGAAAATAGAATCCTGTCTTAAAGAAGAAGTGGGTTTTCTTGGAGAACAAATCCTTCCCACGAGCGAAGTGCAACTCGTGGGTTTGCCAGCATCCTGTTCGCCAGAAGACAAATTACACCTTATCGGATTGGGTGCATTCTGCTCACCGGTACTTTTCAACATCTCTTGTCCACGCGGGAGTTAATAGAATCGGACCAGAGGATGTTTTCTTCATCTGGAGATTACTCATTTTTTTTTTCTTCCTTAACTCTGTTCTAGTTAGGGTCGAATACGAGTCCGAAGCTGTACAGCAGAATTCGATTATAGAGACTTTGGATGTGGAAGTCATTTTGTGGTTGTGTCACTTTATTAGGCACAGTTCCATGTCAGGTCGATATTAATTGAGATACGGAATGCAGTAGCTTTTCAAATTAGTTGTTTGTTGTTGAGTTGTTTTACCTCTGAGCGGCACTTTTTTGCACACCATGGGCTAAATGGCCAGGTCACATGGACCCCGAAGGCTCAGAGAAGGTTGGAGGAGGGGACCCACTGGAACAGCTGTTGGGAGACAGATGGTAGCCTCCCGTCAAGACCATCTAGCGTGTTCTTTAACGTGCACAGGGTATGGCTCACCCATACACGGGGCCACGGCTTAACGTCCCATCCGACGGATGGCAGCCTTTCCAAGCCCATCGGTGTCACCTACTGACGTGGGCAGGGCGGGGAATTTTGCACAGATAAATCTCAACGCTGACCCAACTGGGACTCGAACCTGGAAACTACAGATTACGAGCCTGGCGCGCTACCGACTGAGCCACCCCCGCCCCTTTTCAAATTAGTATTTTATGCAAAAATGTGACTGGAGATAACTCAAAGATTTCGGTCAAATCTTCACTTTATTGCAAAAACGATAACCGGCACTTCTATGTTATATGAATTGAAAGTCACACTCAGAAACTTTTAAAATGAGCTTTATTTTGTGAAAGATGTTACTGAAGATAATATAAAGATCTCACTCAAAGTTGTATAAATATCTATCTTCTGCAATATTCGTTTCATATTAAAAGAATTATGGAAGTTGGAACATTTAACTGAAACTTTTGATACTCACCAAATATTACTTAAAAAGATTTGGGTTGTTTTACCTGTGAGCGGCACTTTTTTGCACACCATGGGCTAAATGGCCAGGTCACAAGGACCCCGAAGGCTCAGAGAAGGTTGGGGGAGGGGACCCACTGGAACAGCTGTTGGGAGACAGATGGTAGCCTCCCGTCAAGGCCATCCAGCGTGTTCTTTAACGTGCACAGGGTATGGCTCTCTCTCGCACACGGGCCACGGCTTAACGTCCCATCCGACGGACGGCGGTCTTTCCAAACCCATCGGTGTCCCCTACTGACCGTGGGAAGGGCGGAAAGTTTTGTGGAGATAAGTCTCAACGTTAGCCCAAATGGGATTCGAACCTAGGAACGGCAGGTTACGAGCCCGGCGCGCTAACGACTAAGCCACCCCCGCCCCACTTAAAAAGGCGATAGTACAATTGTTGCAGTGAATCGTTCACTAATATAAATGTATTATTTAAAGTTTGTGGAACGATTTTTTTCGCTTTTCATCAATTTGGGTGGTAAAAAAAAAAGTCATGAAGAGTATAATTTCGGCGGATGCTGTTAAATGTTCCAGGGTCAGGGATTTAGTTTCGGGAAGAGATGAGGAAGAGGATTCAGTTTATTTTCTCTTCGTCCTCTTCTTTCTCTGGGGGGACTGATAATTTAGTTTCTGGGAACTGAGAATAAGATTTGAGTAGGTTTCCCAATTGCTGAAATATTCCTCCAAGCAGGATTAAAATGATATTCTATATGGAATGATATTTTATAGTTGTTTTTTAAATCTATTTTTAGTGTCAGTCATAAAATATGGGGCACTGCACACGCTCAATATTTTTGTGATAACGGTAACTGCACACGCTCAATATTTTTGTGAGTGGGCCCACACGATCCAGGTTTTTGTGAGCTTACACGATTCAATGTGCTGTGAACATTAACCGCAACCGCTCCAGTTTGCTGTGAACGGTAACTGCACACGCTCAATATTTCTGTGAGTGGGCCCACACGATCCAGGTTTTTGTGAGCTTACACGATTCAATGTGCTGTGAACATTAACCGCAACCGCTCCAGTTTGCTGTGAACTGTAACTGCACACGCTCAATATTTCTGTGAGTGGGCCCACACGATCCAGGTTTTTGTGAGCTCACACGATTCAATGTGCTGTGAACATTAACCGCAACCGCTCCAATTTGCTGTGAACAGTAACTGCACACGCTCAATATTTCTGTGAGTGGGCCCACACGATCCAGGTTTTTGTGAGCTCACACGATTCAATGTGCTGTGAATATTAACCGCAACCGCTCCAGTTTGCTGTGAACGGTAACTGCACACGCTCAATATTTCTGTGAGTGGGCCCACACGATCCAGGTTTTTGTGAGCTCACACGATTCAATGTGCTGTGAACATTAACCGCAACCGCTCCAATTTGCTGTGAACGGTAACTACACACGCTCAATATTTCTGTGAGTGGGTCCACACGATCCAGGTTTTTGTGAGCTCACACGATTCAATGTGCTGTGAACATTAACCGCAACCGCTCCAGTTTGCTGTGAACGGTAACTGCACACGCTCCATATTCATTGCATTATATATTCATATGCATTATATATATATTAAAAAAAAAATCCGAACACTGGGTTGATTACAGAATTCAGAAAAAATATCTGACAACTTTTTTTTTTAAATTAGTGATCTGGCAACCTTCGTGTCACGTGACAACGAAGCTTGCCAGATCACTAATTTCTAAAAAAATCGTTGCCAGATATTTTTTCTGAATTCTGTAATCTACCCTAACGTTCGGATACTTTTTTTTGAGCGACTGCACGTCATTGATTCTATCTACAATAACTTTAAATATAAAGCGAATATGATTAAAGAACGAGATTTAGAGAGATTTGTGTGAGATCTTCAATTTATCTTTCGTAAAGTATATTGTTGAAAAACTAGATTAAAATACATTGGTTTCGAAAATATTAAGTTACAACCCTATGTTATGTCAATGGGAAGATGACATCCAAGTTCTAGAATTTCCAAAAAATAAGTTTTTTTATTTTGAAAAATATCGTAGCAGATAAAGATATCAATCAAATATCTCGATTTTCAACCAATATTCGTCCAGTGTTTAGAGAGTTACAGAAGTTTCTTGTAAGGAAGGGATTATCTTTGAGTTTAAATACCTAAAAGTTTAAATATTTAACAATAGCATGCCAGCCACAAAAATTGACTTCTGAAATTAATTAAAACGAAATTAATTAAAACTTAGTAAGAAGTATTGTATCAAAGTGTTTAATAAAATAAGTTTGTATTTTAGAACTTTGTGTAAGGAATTTGTATAAGTTTCTTAAGACTAGCATGGCTGTTGTTAAATATTCAAACTTCTATAACTCATTAAATAGTGAACGAATATTGTTGAAAATCGAGGTATTGATTTATTTGATTAAGATCTTTATCTGCAATCACATTTTTCAAACCAAAAAATTTATTTTAAGAAGTTATACAGCTTCGATGTTATTCTTGCCATTGACATAATATAGGTTTTCCATAAAAGCAAGCACTGAGAACTAAAATAGACAATAGCCAAAACCGAAATTAGAGCCTAAATCACCTGTACTATATCGTAATTTATTTATTTAAGAAAATGTGTTTAGATTTTTTTGTCCACGTATCAGCAGATTCTTTCAATATCCAGGAGTTAAATAGCAAGCACCTAAAGAAATATACTGAAATTATTTTCACCAATGGAATCAAAATACATAATGTACATTATTTTAAGTAATACCTCACTTTTTAAGCTTTCCAGAAAAATGTAAATGCTTAAGAATTTCCGAAAAACATGATGTGGTGCGTGAAAAATTCCGTCTGACGGTATTATAAACGCTATTTTAAAATTCTTAATACATAAAATTGGTAAAAAGGACAAAAAATCGCTTTTAACGTCGATATAAAAAAATTTTGGGAAAACATTTTGCGCTGAACTGGATAGAATACAAACCCATGTTTCTGTGCTTTATCAAATTATGAGAGATAGCATGTCATCAAGAAACTTATTAAGTCATTATTTGAGGACACTCGTAACATCCATCAATAACTTCTTCAAGATGCTTTTTATAAGCAAAGACACTGCCTTCAGGTGGCAAAAATATTTGGGTTGTGTAACGAACGAGGTTAGACTGTTTTACTCTGAGCGGTACATTTTTTGCACACAATGGGTTAAATAGCCCATTGTGTGCATTGTGTGCAACCTTTTCTGACAAGAAGTCAGAGAAGGTTGAGGGAAGTGGACCCCCTGGACAGCTGTTAGGAAACAGACGGTCTTTAAGTTGTCCTCACATTATTTGGGGCGGGGGTGCTCAGTCGGTAGCGCGCCAGGATCGTAATCTGTAGTTCCCAGGTTCGAGTCCCAGCTGGGTCAACGTTGAGATTTATCTCCGCAAAATTCCCCGCCCTGCCCACTGTCAATAGGGGACACCGATGGGCTTGGAAAGGCCGCCGTCCGTCGGATGGGACGTTAAACCGTGACCCCGTTTGCGGTAGAGCCATACCCTGTGCACGTTAAAGAACACGCTGGATGGCCTTGACGGGAGGCTACCATCTGTCTCCCAACAGCTGTTCCAGTGGGTCCCCTCCCCCAACCTTCTCTGAGCCTTCGGGGTCCATGTGACCTGGCCATTTAGCTCATGGTGTGCAAAAAAGTGCCGCTCAGAGGGAAAACAACCCAACCCACCTGGCCATTTAGCCCATGGTGCAGAAAAAGTGCCGTTCAGAGTTTAGACAACCCAGTCGCAGAGAGCTGACAGGATACTGTCAGTTTATGCACCATAAGAAAAGTATGTGAAGAAGGCGAGACTTCAGCACAAAGACGAAATAAATATCCATGCCGTACCCGGGGTCGAACCCAGTCCCTGGAGGGAGAAGGATATAAGAATTTTGTTTCGGGGGGGGGGGGAGAGATTCTGAGAATAAGACTTGAGCAGGATTTCCCAGTTACTAAAATATTCCACCGAACAGGAAATGTTAAAATGATATTCTATACGAGTTGGGTTGGGTTGCTTTACCTCTGAGCGGCACTTTTTTTCACATATTGGGCTAAATGGCTAGGTCATAAGGACCCCGAAGGCTCAGAAAAGGTTGGGGGAGGGGACCTACTGGAGCAGCTGTTGGGAGACAGATGACAGCCTCCGGTCAAAGCCATCCATCGTGTTCTTTAACGTGCACAGGGTATGTCTCTCCCCCATACGGAACCACGGCTTAACGCCCCATCCGACGGACGGCTGCCTTTTCAAGCCCATTGGTGTCCCCTACTGACCGTGGGCAGGGCGGGGAATTTTGTGGAGTATTCTATATGAGATTTCATAGTTTTTTTTTTAGTGTGAACATAAAATGAAGTTATTATTAGTTATTTAGTGAACATAAAAACATGGGCTAAGTAATATTATACAATGACAACTGCTTTGGATTTCAAAGCAGGTAGATCAGTTTCAAATTTAGTATAAGACGAGGGATTTTAAAGCCCCCCCCCACTTACAAGTTCTACAAATCTAGCAAAGATTAAAACGCCAATGCTCATTTTCATAATTTTCTATCAAAAAGTGACCCAGGGGGTTCATAAAGAAACTCTGCTCTAGGACCCAAACTGATCATGATAAGCCCCTGCATTCCCCATAAATTCCGGATAGCCAGGAATTTATACTAGATAAAAAAAAAATGTAAATTATGACTTAGTCGGAGGTCACATGATCTGTTAATTGAGGCCATCTCCAGCCCAAACTTATGTCTAGTGTACAGTGATTGGTTTGGCATTAAAAGAAATATCACGAATAAATAAACACGAATAACTCTATGTAGACATAAATGTCACCTTTCGTATTTTTATAGTATTTATCTAATGATAAAAACTGTGGAAGGGCGATATTCGAGATATTAGAGCTCTAAAAAAATCTCACTTGGATTATGTTGTCGACTACGCCCTTTTCATGATGTTCAAGACACGAACTCTACCTGGGCGGGGGTGGCTCAGTCGGTAGCGCGCCAGGCTCGTAATCTGTAGTTCCCAGGTTCGAGTCCCAGCTGGGTCAGCGTTGAGATTTATCTCCGCAAAATTCCCCGCCCTGCCCACGGTCAGTAGGGGACACCGATGGGCTTGGATAAGGCCGCCGTCCGTCGGATGGGACGTTAAGCCGTGGCCCCGTGTGCGGGAGAGATACCCTGTGCACGTTAAAGAACACGCTGGATGGCCTTGACGGGAGGTTACCATCTGTCTCCCAACAGCTGTTCCAATGGGTCCCCTCCCCCAACCTTCTCTGAGCCATCGGGGTTCATGTGACCTGGCCATTTAGCCCATGGTGTGCAAAAAAGTGCCGCTCAGAGGTAAAACAACCCAACCCAACGAACTCTACCATTAGACCTTTTCATAAGGCTAGTGATGGAATAGGCGTGGTTTTCACTGCAGATAAAACTAAAGTGATAAAAATTGCCGATGCTTGCGAGTTGAAACAAGCATTCCAGTTTATTTATCGGGGTAGTTGTGTGTGACAGATTGCAGATAATGTCTTACCTAAAGTAATTTATCCTGGAACTTTTAAGAATTTGTCTGAAGTTTGCGAGGATAATGAAGTTAAACTGATGCTTAAGCTTAAGCTTTGAAGTTGGTCAAAGTTTTTACAGAGTTGGTTATCATAAGAAAAATGGACGTCGTAAGGTGATTCTACCTTGAAGGCTTGTGCGAGTGGTGCAATTGCACTTCGATTCATCCCGTATTTGAAAGGGAATTGATATCGAACCTCTCCTGTGCTATTTGACAACGTAGACCTTAAAATACTAAAGGTTTTTTTTTTTTCAGCGAAATTACCGCTTTTCTGTAGCTATAACATTGACATTCAGATGGGAAACTATCTCAAGAATTAAGAAGATTCCTGAGTAAGAGTTTTACGTGAGATAGTCTGTATCTAGTCATTCGTGATATTTTGCCTTCTTCAAAAAATCACCCCTTTTTATTTGGAAATAAAGTTTTTAGTGCTTTTTCCTTGTAGATTTATTTTCTAACTTTTTATGCTTTATCACATGACAAGGAGTTACCACGACTGCAACTACATCAGGTCCCACGAAAATACGTGGAAGGTCTGACAGTAGATTTGATGATGCACGGTATGTCTGACAGTAAATTTAATGATATGCGGTAGGTCTGATGACGGACTTGATTATACGCGGCAAATCTGACAATGGGTTTGATGATACAGGTAACTCTGACAGTAGGTTTGATGATACGAGGCAAGTCTGACAGGTTTGATGATACGAAGTAGGTCTGACAATAGGTGTGATGATATGCGGTAGGTCTGATGACGGACTTGATTATACGCGGCAAATCTGACAATGGGTTTGATGATACAGGTAACTCTGACAGTAGGTTTGATGATACGAGGGAAGTCTGACAGTAGGTTTGATGATACGCGGCAGGTCTGCTAATAGGTTTGATTACGAGGCAGGTGTGCTAATAGGTTTGATGATACGAGGCAAATCTGACAGTAGGTTTGATGATACGAAGTAGGTCTGACAATAGGTGTGATGATATGCGGCAGGGCTGACAGTAGGTTTGATGATACGAAGTAGGTCTGACAGCAGGTGTGATGATATGCGGCAGGTCTGACAGTAGGTTTGATGATACGCGACAGGTCTGCTAATAGGTTTGATGATAGGACCCACTGGAACAGCTGTTGGGAGACAGATGCTAGCCTCCCATCAAGGCCATCCAGCGTGTTCTTTAACGTGCACAGGGTATGGCTCTCCCGCACACAGGGCACGGCTTAACGTCCTATCCGACGGACGGCGGCCTTTCCAAGGCCATCGATGTCCCCTTAGAACCGTGGGCAGGACGGGAATTTTACGGAGATAAATCTCAACGCTGACCCAGCTGGGACTCGAACCTGGGAACTACAGATTACGAGCCTGGCGCGCTACCGACTGAGCCACCCCGCCCCTTTACTTAAATGTTACATACTTTTAATACCAAAACATAAACTTTAATTTTCCAGTGTCTTCATCTTCTGCTGAACGGGACCATATCCTCCATATTCGCGTGAGATCAACTAAATCGAGCTAAGTTTTTTTACCTCTGAGGTAACAACAATAAAGAGGTCGTTTTACCTCTGATGACATAATGGGCTAAATGGTTAGGTCACAAGGAACCCAAGGACTCAGAGAAGGTTGCGGGGCCACTTGACAGCTGTTAGGAGACAGATGTAAGCCTCCCATCAAAGCCATCCAACGTGTTCCTTCGCGTGCGCAAGGTATGGTTCTCCTGTATAAGGGGCCATAGCTTAACCTCTCATCTGACGGACCGAAGCCTATAGAAGGCCATCGGTGTCCCCTAATAACCGAAGCTGGGAGTTGTGTGTTTTTGAGACCCTGTTTTAAGTGCTTAAACAGCATCTTGTATAAGTAGAGTTCAATTTGTGTTCGTATGCTCTCCTGCAGGATAACAGATTGATAAATAGAATTATGAACACTGCATAAAGCCCTGAGAGGAAAGCAAAGATCAATTAAGAGGTGAGTGAAAGAGGCCAAATCGAATTTTACTTTGTGGGGAGGGGGTGGCTCAGTCGGTAGCGCGCCAGGCTCGTAATCTGTAGTTCCCAGTTCGAGCCCCAGCTGGGTCAGCGTTGAGATTTATCTCCGCAAAACTCCCCGCCCTGCCCACTGTCAGTAGGGGACACCGATGGGCTTGAAAAGGCCGCCGTCCGTCGGATGGGACGTTAAGCCGTGGTTCCGTATGGGGGAGAGCCATACCCTGTACACGTTAAAGAACACGATGGATGGCTTTGACCGGAGGCTGTCATCTGTCTCCCAACAGCTGCTCCAGTAGGTCCCCTCCCCCAACCTTTTCTGAGCCTTCGGGGTCCATGTGACCTGGCCATTTAGACCATGGTGTGCAAAAAAAAGTGCCGCTCAGAGATAAAACAACCCAACCTCTCAGTGTCTTGTTTTAGTATATTACCCATTGTTAACCACAAAGACTCCCAAGTCATAAAGGACCACAAGAACTGATATAAAGTTGGTGTAACAAGGACTCCAACTTTTTTTGAGCTCTTGGAGTCCTCCTAACCTGGCAATTTAGCTGATTTTAAAGTTGAAGGCAGTTTCTCTTTCTGAAAACTTCTTCAAGTCTCGCAAGAAAAAAAATTGAAAAACGCAGCATTAGAAACTCAGCAGTGGCAAAACATGCATGGAATCAATTTCTGAGACTGCGCACTCAAGGCATTGGTTTTTCTCATAGATCATTAGGTTATTGAACTACCGATCCCTTGTCGATCAATCAAGGATCATTGGTTGATTCTTTGGTGATTGATAGCTCAGGTAACCAGTGATGTAAAATGCACTCACGGATCTAGAAGAAACTAAAAAACTAAGGGAGTGGACACCTTGATCCCCCCCCTCCCAAGGAGAGGGGCAAGGTGTCCATGCCCTAGAGTCTTTATGTCTCCTGTCAGCTTTGTTAAGTAAACCTTTGATGCTTCGATTGTGCGGTGTCAAATGCTTCCACGTAATTTCGCCCCTGTTACTGAGTCTTTGAGAATTTCTTTTCGATTGGTTGAATAGTTTGCGAATCATTTTTACGTTTGTTTAAATATTATGCAAAAAGTGACTTTCATCGCAAAGTGAGCAGTGGAGAGCTTTAAGATTGGGATAATACGTTTATAAAAAGGTTGCAAACACCAAACAAAAGCCTTATCATCAGGCTGTTCATGTGATGGGCAGATACACTGTTTAATTCTTTCTTTTCCGAAATGTTAATCTACATTGAGTGTTGCCAGATTATAAATTTAAGCGTTTAAAAATAATACCTGGTAAATGCAAACGATGAATTCATGCTTCCACTAAAAATATCGTCTTTATGGTTCGGATTTAAAATAAAATGTTAGAAGTAAACAATTTCTTGAATTTTTTTGTATATTTGGGGAATATCTTCAAGTATTAGATGAACTTTATAAATTTAAAAGTTGTAGCAATGTAAATGGTAGCTAGGTAGTCACTGGAAGGAGAGCTATGCACCAATCCCCTGTGATGATGCATAGAACCGGCCAGGCCTAGCACCTAATGTCCGACCCCGCCTTCTCGTGGTGCAGACTGTTAGTACCTTTCAAAAGAGATACTCTCTTGTGGAAGTGAACGGAAGGGGAGGGCTGCCAGATCAGTGTGGCCTACTGATCTGGGTAACTATGGCTACTTTTCTTTTTTTTCTACCCTGCTGAGGAGTGGTCAACCACACAGGGTCCTAGTGCTGACCATATAAACTTACTGGACTAGGAATTATTCTTACGCAATTCTAAGGGCAAATTCAGGATTTATTCTTGTGATAACTATAGGGATATCAGCCTCCTTTTTTGTTCCAGGTAAAGTTCTTTACATGATTGTTCTTAATAGAATTAAGAATCTGGTTGACAGGCAATTTCGTGATGAGCAATTAGGGGATGTGTAGATCAGATACCATATTTACACTCAAGCATATTCTTGAGAAATGTGAAGAGTTTCAGAAACATTTGATTGCTAGTTTTGTTGATTTCGAAAAGGCTTTTGATTCTGTTGATCGTCATAATTTGTAGTTGATTGTGAGATCGTATAGTATATCAGACAAGTTAGTTAATATATGAAAGCTCTCTATAATAACACTGAGTCGTGTGTGAGAGTTGGTAAGGCTTGTAGCAATTGGTTTAGCATTGCTTCTGGTGTACGACAAGGGTGCATTTTGTCTCCTTTTCTCTTTAGTTTGGTTATTGCTTATGCTATGCGAAATTCACTGCAAGGGAAAGATTTTGGCCTTAAATGGTCTGGAGATACGAAACTTTCTGAGTTAGATTATGCTGACGATTTAGTCCTTTTGGCAAATGATGTTGATGAGTTGAACTCTTTCATTCGAGCTGTTGATGAGACTGGTAGTTGAGTAGATTTGGTGATAAACAGAAGGAAAAGTAAAGTGATGAAAATTGGTCAGGCAGATGGTGCTTCAGTTGCTCTGAATGACACTATTGAGTAAGGGTCTCAGTTTAATTATCTTGGGAGCTATCTAACAGATACCGGTGATGTGTGGCATGAGATTAACAGACCAATAGGGGTTGCTGCCGGGACCTTTAAGGCGTATACACCTAAAGACTAAAATTAAACTATATAATAGTTTAGTTCTCTCTAGGGTTAGTTATGGTAGTGAAACTTGGACACTTTGTAAACAAGATAACAGGAAACTAGATACTTTTGATTCTAGATGCTTACGCAGTATCTTGGGCATTAGGTGGTTCAACCATATAAGTAATGATGAGGTTAGGCAAAGGAGTCGGCAACCTCCTTTAAGCAGCATATTGTGCAGAGAGAGACTTCGTTGGTTTGGCTATATTGCCCGTATGAATAATTGTAGATTAGCGAATAGGTTATGAACAGTGTGCCTAGAGGCCTCAGAAAGAGGGGGAGACCTAGGATGCGGTAGGCAGACAATGTCAAACAGGATCTTGTTAGAATTGGTGTACAGTGACCAGATGCAGCAGATATAGCTAAAGACTGATATGCTTGGAGTACTAAATTCCACAGTCTGGTTGGACCTTCGTAGCCTACGTCTCCTTGAGAATGATGGTGATGATGATCTATCAGAGGCGCAGTTTTCAGCAGCAGAATAATATTTCAGTTTCGTAAGTCAGATTCTGTATTACAATTCGTCTGTTAAATAATTGCATAAAATGATAATAAAAAAGTACAGTCGGGATCGAGATGTTTCACTTTCTTTATTTAACATTTCCTTACAAAACGCGCTTTTCGTACACAATTTCCCTTCTAATTGAAAACAAAAACAAAACCAAGCGATTTCCAGAGAGGCAACATCTTCAATAGTTTTGAAGTTTTCGTCATACATTTAGTTGGATTCAGATAACATTCAAAATTATCACTTATAACTTTACAACAATCACAGGAAATCGTTGATTATAACGAAATAAATTATTTCATTTAACACATTAAATTATTTCTTTGGAATAAATAAACACTGATTCTCTAAACTCTAAAACTAAATGCATTTTTGCTGTTAGAACAGTAAATAATCGGCAGTTTAACTAAAGAAATAATTAAGTTAATTAGATATGTTGTTCGTTTCCCCTCAAGAAAAAACTCGATTGTAAAATGCTTAAAAAAACAATTAAAAATCAACAACAAGTGTATGTATACAGATAACTTTTTCCATATTCAACAGACAAAGTGCATGGATAACAAAATTCATCTTTTGAAATAAACCTTTACTCTGATCATTAAACGACTGATGCCTCAGTCAACTTAGCATGCGCTACAGACTAGAATTTGATGTAGCAAGTCTGGAAGAAAAGTCCATTTTCCTTGAGAAATAGGATTTCTTGGAAAATATCCTGCTGCAGGAGGCATCATGGTGATAGGTATCACAGGAATCACGTCTCTTTGTTTTTGGGCGTCTTGTGTTGTAGTCTTGACTTTCGTACGAGCATTGACAGAAATCTGCATGCTTAAACATATCCAAGAAATGGCCTTTGCTATTCTAGCCTTAGTGATGGCCATGATGGTGGCCATGGTGATGACCATGGTGGTGGCCGTGTTTGTGTCCGTGATCATGGCCGTGTTTGTGCCCGTGATCATGGCCGTGCTTATGTCCGTGATGGTGTCCATGATGATGTCCGTGATGGTGTCCATGGTGATGCCCGTGGTGGTGTCCATGATGATGTCCGTGATGGTGACCATGTTGATGTCCATGATGGTGGCCATGATGATGACCGTGATGGTGGCCATGATGGTGCTTATGATCATGTCCATGCTTATGGTGGTGGTCGTGTCCATGCTTGTGGTGGTGGTCGTGTCCGTGCTTGTGCTGGTGGTCGTGTCCGTGCTTGTGGTGATGATCATGGCCGTGCTTATGATGGTGATCGTGTCCGTGCTTGTGATGATGATCATGTCCATGATGATGATCGTGTCCATGCTTGTGGTGATGATCATGTCCGTGTTTGTGCATGTGGTGGTGATCGTGACCATGCTTATGATCATGTCCATGTTTGTGATGATGATCGTGTCCGTGCTTATGGTGATGGTCATGTCCATGCTTGTGATGATGGTCATGTCCGTGTTTGTGATCATGTCCATGCTTATGGTGGTGATCATGTCCGTGTTTGTGATGATGATCATGTCCATGCTTATGATGATGGTCATGTCCATGCTTGTGGTGGTGGTCATGTCCGTGTTTGTGGTGATGATCATGACCGTGCTTATGGTGGTGGTCGTGCCCGTGCTTGTGATGGTGGTCATGCCCGTGCTTGTGATCATGCCCGTGTTTATGATCATGTCCATGTTTGTGGTCGTGACCATGCTTGTGGTCATGACCATGTTTGTGATGGTGATCATGCTTGTGATCGTGACCATGCTTGTGGTCGTGACCATGTTTGTGATCATGGCCATGTTTGTGATGATGATCATGCTTGTGATCATGACCATGCTTATGGCCGTGTTTGTGGTCATGTCCATGTTTGTGGTCGTGACCATGCTTATGGTGGTGGTGATGGTGGTGGTGATGATGGTGTTCAGTTTCGTCTTTGTAAACAACTACTTGCTTGCCCTCTTCCCTGCAAAGAGAGAAAACGATTTCAGTTCTCTTTAATTATCTTCTGAGCTTTCTAGTTTTGAAAAGAAGACGGAAATATATATTATTAACACTTTGTACAGTCGCTCAAATAAATATCCGAACACTATGGTTGATTATAGAATTCAGAAATAATATCTGGCAACGATTTTTTAGAAATTAGTGATCTGGCAACCTTCGTGTCACGTGACACGAAGGTTGCCAGAAGGTTGCTCAAATTTCTAAAATATTTTTTCTGAATTCTGTAATCAACCATAGTGTTCGGATACTTTTTTGAGCGACTGTACTTTGCTTTCTCTAGATTCATATCTTATTTCCAAATTCAAACAATATTTTCAAATTTAGTTTTGAAACAGAAAATTATTATCTCTTTAATTATTTAGTCTGACTTTAAAATAGACTAATATTGATTTATACGTATATTGCCTTTATCGATCAAAAGAAACTATTAGAAATGCTAAATTTTACTAATATTTGAAAAATAAATTCAATTCAATATGAAATCCAAGAAACATGTAAAATTCTGTTTTTTTTTTACCCTTCAGAAAAATGACTTTATCAAGGAAGTTTTCGTGATAAAAGATATAAGCACCAGCTAGTAAAATTTGAATACAACAAGCATAATGATAAAAAACAATGTGTAATAAATACAAATACTATTCTGTTCGCTATTAAGCCATTTTGTTTTCAATAAATTGCTGAATTTAAGGCACAGAAGGTTGCTTGTCTAACTCCTTAGCGTCATAGCAAACAAATCGCAGGAAAGTTTCTTTTACTTCATTGAGGGTAAGAGGAGAAAATCGCAACTCTGGCAAGACGGATGTTTTTCTACAATCCTCAACCTCAAAGTAATACCTACGGAACTTCGCTCTGGGGTATCCATAACGCATGTGGAGGCTACAATCTTGTTTCGGGTAACTTAGCTTTGCAAGCACTAGTGGCAAGAAGTGCAAATTTCGGCCCCTCTTCCCCCGTAGCGATTTTTTCCCTGCTTTGTCTAATGAGGCAAAACTAATATGTACAGTCGCTCAAAAGAGTATCCGGACACTATGGCTGGTTACAGAATTCAGAAAAAATATCTGGCAACGATTTTTTTTAGAAATTAATGATCTATTTAGAAATTAGTGATCTTTAGAAATTAGTGAAATTAGTGGTGTTTAGAAATTAGTGATCTGGCAACCTTCGTGTCACGTGACACGAAGGTTGCCAGATCACTAATTTCTGAAAAAATCGTTGCCAGATATTTTTTCTGAATTCTGTAATCAACCATAGTGTTCGGATATTTTTGAATCGTGTGAGCTCACAAAAACTTGGATCGTGTGGGCTCACTCACGGAAATATTGAGCGTGTGCAGTTACCGTTCACAGCAAACTGGAGCGTGTGCAGTAACTCCAGTTTGCTGTGACCGGTAACTGGAGCGTGTACAGTTGCTGTACACGCTCCAGATATTTTTTCTGAATTCTGTAACCAACCGTAGTATTCTGATACTTTTTTGAGCGACTGTATCCTACTCAACTGATCAAACCCTCTTCTCAAATAATATGAAATCATGTTCAATATGCTGCAGTGTTTTACATTCGTATCAGGTAATGATTTTTTTCCATTAATGAAAATATTAATTACCTATTAACAGATCCCATAAATCGTAAGGAACACACTCCGGAACCTGGAATGTCAACAGCATTATAGTCCCTCTACTGGTCGTAGAGTTGCTCAAAAAAGTATCCGAACACTATGGTAGATTACAGAATTCAGAAAAAATATCTGGCAACGATTTTTTTTTTGGAAATTAGTGATCTGGCAACCTTCGTGTCACGTGACACAAACTTTGCCAGATCACTAATACTTTTTTGAGCGACTGTACCTTAAGGTATAACAACGATTCGAATTTCCATGGTACCCAGTTCAAATTCTTGATGCCGTTTCCCGTGACGTTTGTCTTGTTGGTTGTTAGAATGATTTTCGACGATTCGAGAAACAGAACTTAAAGCACGCTACCTTTGGAGTTTACTTGATAATTGCTCACACCTACTGTAAAAAAGAACCGGTTTCTGAAAAAATGGAAAACTCTCTGGATAAAAACAGAAAATTGAAAACTCTTACACTTGAAGATCATGTTCGGGTTCCTTTTCGGCTTCAGCATAGTAGGTTGCGATGACTAGCAACAAGAGGCATGCCTTCATGTTGAACCACATCTAGAAAACACGGGGAGAAAAAAATCTGTTACAAAGGTATATATAATTCTCGAACATCACAAAGTATTCGCTAAATGCACATTACAGATTTAAATTTATGCTGATTCTTATTTCATTCCAGCCTACAGTTATGATGATCTGAAGTTCTTAAATTCCGTTATTAATGTCATTCCTAATTTCTAGTCGTGTTTATATTATAAGAGCTAATGGAAGGTAGTAGCGATTCTTTCGTTCGTTTCGATTGCAGCAGTTTGGAAATTAAAACTGTAAAGTTCATGTAATTGAATATCGAAGCGTATCAGGGAGACAGTGGTTTCTTTCAGCACTGAATAATATTTTAAAGTGTGTTTCTAATTATTTTAATCTATAGAATGTAACAGTAAGTCCATAGAGTGAAAATGATGGGGAAATTAGGCCAAATAAAATATTCAAAAGTGGATCTTCTGTGGACTTCTGAGGAGGTGGAGCAATTGATCATCAGAAACTGAGAACAAGATTAACGCCTGGCAAATTCCTGGTGATAAATTTTTGTGAGTTCCATCTTCATACGAAATTGCTTGTACAGAAATGAATAATTTATTAATAATTGATGATTTCTTGAAGCTAATTCTGTGCAGATCAATCAACAAAAATGAGACTGGAAAATTCTTAAAATACAGTTACAATACTTTTTGTGTGGGATTTTTCTGACAAGTTAATAGTGAAATGATACTGTTCCGCCTTCAATGCTACTTGTGTAATTTTCTGTTCAAGCTTTGTGATTATTCTGCCATAGTAAATTTACATCCTATCTACGTAATGATCCGTAATTAAATTCTGTGCTTTTTGAATGTTTGGAATCGAAGCTGGTCCACCACTAGCATTTATCATTGAATAACTCTGTTGCTTTTCATTTTGCACCTGCAAGCTTTGAATATCTTTGATATTAAAATTTCCACTATAAGAGCATCATTATGAAATCGAAACAAGTAATTTACAGTCGCTCAAAAAAGTATCCGAACACTACGGTTGATTACAAAATTCAGAAAAAATATCTGGCAACGATTTTTTCAGAAATTAGTGATCTGGCAACCTTCGTGTCACACCAGATCACTAATTTCTGAAAAAATCGTTGCCAGATATTTTTTCTGAATTTTGTAATCAACCGTAGTGTTCGGATACTTTTTTGAGCGACTGTATATCTTTCATTCAAAAATTTAATTTGCTGGAAAATTATTTTATGGATTAAGAATAAATGACGAAGAAGATCCAAAATCAATAAATATAATGAAATGGTTTAAAATTAATAATTGTCAGCAGTAAACAATTTTAAGTCTTTTTATAGAAGAGAGGTATAAATTGATAATTAATATAAATAAGTCGTATTGAGCTTATTTGATAATCATTAGAAATAATTTTTAATACTTAGCTAGATATTTGAAAACTCTTCTACAAAATTAAATAGGATCAACAACTGAAATCTTAAATATTAAGCTCTCACGAATCAGATACTATATATCAACTGTTATTATAAATAATTAGTAAATCAATTGTACAACGAATGTAACATAAGACGACACCATTCGGTGCTGAATCAATCAAATTCTATTAGTTGAAATCTGACTTCAAGCAGGGATACAATTAAACACAAATTATCAATAAGTTTATCTTCATCGTGCACTTTCTAAATGGAATAAATCTATGTATTTAGCCACTAAAAGCAACCCAGTGCAATAACAATCTACTCATGCAATTTACTTAGTAAAGAAAATGATTATACCTTGACAGGAGACTCCGGCCCTTGCAAGGGAAGGAATTAACCTGCTCACTTCTGGTTGTGTTGAAAATGAAAGTGAACCGACGTTTATATACTGCACGGCAGCACGACCATTCAGGTCTGCTGAACACTTCCTGTATCTGTCGAGTCGCCCGTGCGAAGGTACGGAAAGCCACTACTTCCTTCTGAGACGTCATCTCCAGATTCCGAGTGATTCATTATTATGTATTATTTTTATTGGGATGCAGTGAGATTACCGAAACAATGGGAGTGTCACCGTGATGTCTTTTTGAATAATTTTCTTTTGGCCATATCGTTGACTATTTTCTCTTATTGAGTTGGGAGTACAGTATGGGACTAAGCATATTTCTAAGCACATTTCTAACGAGCGTATTTATTTGACATATATCTCTGAAGTAGGGAGAAATCGTTCAAGAACGGTCCAATTTCGGAAACAGGGCAGTAAACTAAAAGGTCTAAGCAATTTTCAAGTGGTGAGCAAAATTTTGTCTTTAATTGAAAGCGAATTTTTGGGAAATGAGCAAAAACCACTTTTTTTTGTAACTGATGTAACTGAATTGGTGATGATGGCGTTGGCTCTTTGTGCTATAATTCAAATTACATTTGATTTATCATCGTATAGCTGCAAACTGCCATAATTACAAAACTATTCGGAAAAAAAAAATGGTTTGGAAATTGTTGGAAAATAAGCAACAAGTGCGATTATCGGTTAAGTGAGAATCAGTTGAAATACAGCTTCTTTTGTACAAAGAAATATAAAACGTTAGTTCTTTATGTATTTGCGAATAAAAGAATTTGTCCTTCAAGCAGCTGCTTGTCAATTTAATACGTCATAGAAAAGATCTGCGAGGAAGGCGAGACCTCAGCAGAAGAAAAGAAAAACACAAACTTCTGATGACTTACCTGGGGCAGGCTCGTAATCTGTAGTTTCCAGGTTCGAGTCCCAGCTGGGTCAGCGTTGAGATTTATCTCCGCAAAATTCCCTGCCCTGCCCACGGTCAGTAGGGGACACCGATGGGCTTGGAAAGGCCGCCGTCCGTCGGATGGGACGTTAAGCCGTGGCCCCGTGTACGGGAGAGCCATACCCTGTGCACGTTAAAGAACACGCTGGATGGCCTTGACGGGAGGCTACCATCTGTCTCCCAACAGCTGTTCCAGTGGGTCCCCTCCCCCAACCTTCTCTGAGCCTTCGGGGTCCATGTGACCTGGCCATTTAGCCCATGGTGTGCAAAAAAGTGCCGCTCAGAGGTAAAACAACCCAACCCAACTTACCTGGGGCTCGCACCCAGGTCCCTTTGATTTTTAGCCAAGCGCGCTATCCAGTCGGCCACACTGGGACGAAAACTTTCGATTACTTTAGCCTTTTTTCGAAATAGGGGATCATAGACCATATTTCACTTGTTCTAGTGATGGTAGTGTGCAGGCCTTTAATCTGCAATTCCTAGGCTCGAGTGCCATCAGTGAGATTTATTTTCATCAGTTGAGATTTATTTCAGCTAACAACCACCAGGAGAGAAAGGTGAGAAAGACTTGGTGAGAAAGAGGACATCAATGAACTTAGAAAGACCGCCGGCCATTGGATGTGACGTTAAGCCGTGGTTTCATGCGAAGGAAAGCCACACCTTACTCACGTTAAAGAACACGTTGTATGGCCTTGATGGGAGATTACCATCTGTTTCCTAACAACTGTCCAATGAGTCTTTTTTCCTAGTCTTCTCAGAGCCTTGGGGACCATGTGACTTGCCTGGGGCGGAGGTGGCTTAGTCGGTAGCGCGCCAGGCTCGTAATCTGTAGTTTCCAGGTTCGAGTCCCAGCTGGGTCAGCGTTGAGATTTATCTCCGCAAAATTCCCCTCCCTGCCCACGGTCAGTAGGGGGACACCGATGGGCTTGGAAAGGCCGCCGTCCGTCGGATGGGACGTTAAGCCGTGGCCCCGTGTGCGTGAGAGCCATACCCTGTGCACGTTAAAGAACACGCTGGATGGCCTTGACGGGAGGCTACCATCTGTCTCCCAACAGCTGTTCCAGTGGGTCCCCTCCCCCAACTTTCTCTGAGCCTTCGGGGTCCATGTGACCTGGCCATTTAGCCCATGGTATGCAAAAAAGTGCCGCTCAGAGGTAAAACAACCCAACCCATGTGACTTGTCCATTTTGTGCAGAAAAAAAAAAGCGCCACTCAGAGGTAAAACAACTCAACCCCTGCGCATGTTAAAGAAGACACAAAATGGCCGTGATGGGAGGCTTCCAGATATTTCCTAATAGTTGTCCAGTGCATCCCCTTTCCCAACATTAACCATAATATCTAGAAAATATGTAAATAATATCTAAGACTGCAAATGGATATCTTTTTGTCATCGTAGATATTTTCTAGATATTGTGGTTGTGTGGCTCTGAGCCATTGGGGTTCTTGTGACCTAGCCATTAACCCATTGTGTGCAAAAGAAAGTGTCTCTTTGAAGTTAAACAACCCAAATTTAATGGGCCCAGAAAAGACGCCGTCCGTCAGATTGGAAGTTAAGCCTTAGACCCGTGTACAGAAGAGCCATCCTCTGTGAACTTTAAAGAACACGTTTTTCCCACTAAAGGATAACAAAATTATTTTTATGTATCAAAAGCTTTATGGAGATTCACCTCGTTTTATAACATTGTAATTTGATATAAAAAATAAAAATTGTTCGAAAAATGCAAATTGTCTCTATCGATGAATATAGAAATACTTTGACCTAAAGAATGTCACTAAAATGAAGTCGAAAGTTTTAAAAGAGCCCTACATTAAACCGAGGTAAGATTTTCATCTAAATTGTAAGAGATTAAAAAATATGAAAGACCAGTCACATTTCAAGTATCATTAGACATGAATTTTTTTATAGCCAATTAAGCGTAAGTATGATTATTTAATAACAAGAAAACACAAATAAGCACCTGAAGGCCGGCACATTTTTGCACAAAGTGATCTAAATAGCAAGGTCACGAGGACACCAAGGGTTTAGAGAAGATTGGGGAAAGGGGACTTACTGGAACGGCTGTTGTGAGGCAGATGGTAGCCTCCCGTCAACGCCATCCGGCGTGTTCTTTAACGTGCACAGGGTATGGCTTTCTCCTGCACACGGAGCCACGGCTTAACGTCCCATCTGACGGACGGCGTCTTTTCTGGGCCCATTGGTGTGTTCTTTCCAAATATTTCCTAATAGTTGTCCAGTACATCCCCTTTCCCAACATTCTCCTACACAACCATAATATCCAGAAAATGTGTAAAAGATATCTAAGACTGCAAATGGATATCTATTTGTCATCGAGTTAGCGGAGATAAATCTCAACGCCTGGCACAGCTGGGACTCGAATCTGGGAACTACAGGTTACGAGACTGGTGCGCTACCAATTGACCCACCTGCGCCCCAATTTTTTTGTACAGTCGCTCAAATATCCGAACATTATGGTTGATTACAGAACAGAATTCAGAAAAAATATCTGGCAACGATTTTTTTTTAGAAATTAGTGATCTGGCAACCTTCGTGTCACCACGTTAATGTTCACAGCACATTGAATCGTGTGAGCTCACAAAAGCCTGAATCGTGTGGGCCCACTCAGAGAAATATTGAGCGTGTGCAGTTACCGTTCACAGCAAACTGGAGCGATTGCGGTTAATGTTCACAGCACATTGAATCGTGTGAGCTCACAAAAATCTGGATCTGTGGGAACACTCAGAAATATTGAGCATGTGCAGTTACCGTTCACAGCAAACTGGAGCGGTTGCGGTTAATGTTCACAGCACATTGAATCGTGTGAGCTCACAAAAACCTGGATCTGTGGGCCCACTCACAGAAATATTGAACCTGTGCAGTTACCGTTCACAGCAAACTGGAGCGGTTGCGGTTAATGTTCACAGCACATTGAATCGTGTGAGCTCTCAAAAACCTGGATCGTGTGGGCCCACTCACAGAAATATTAAGCGTGTGCAGTTACCGTTCACAGCAAACTGGAGCGGTTGTGGTTAATGTTCACAGCACATTGAATCGTGTGAGCTCTCAAAAACGTGGATCGTGTGGGCCCACTCACAGAAATATTAAGCGTGTGCAGTTACCGTTCACAGCAAACTGGAGCGGTTGCGGTTAATGTTCATAGCACATTGAATCGTGTGAGCTCACAAAAACCTGGATCGTGTGGGCCCACTCACAGAAATATTGAGCATGTGCAATTACCGTTCACAGCAAACTGGAGCGTGTGCGGTTAATGTTCACAGCACATTGAATCGTGTGGGCCACACAAAAACCTGGATCGTGTGGGCCCACTCACAGAAATATTGAGCGTGTGCATTTACCGTTCACAGCAAACTGGAGCGGTTGCGGTTAATGTTCACAGCACATTGAATCGTGTGACCTCAAAAAAACCTGGATCGTGTGGGCCCACTCACAGAAATATTGAGCGTGTGCAGTTACCGTTCACAGCAAACTGGAGCGTGTGCAGTAACTGCACACGCTCCAGTTTGCTGTGAACGGTAACTGGAGCGTGTACAGTTGCTGTACACGCTCCAGATATTTTTTCTGAATTCTGTAATCAACCATAGTGTTTGGATACTTTTTTGAGCGACTGTACATAATGAGATAAATAGCCAATCGGAAGGCCCTGTGGGCTAAGGAGAATGTTGAAGGAAGGGAGTCACTGGATAGCTGTTGGAGGCAGATGGAAGCCTACTGTTCAGACCATCCAGCGTATTCTTTGCACACGGAGCAATAATTAAAGGAAAATCAAATAATATATTTTTTAAATAACAGATACGATAGCTAAAAAGTATTTAAAACCCACTCCACAGTGTTGTTGCGCAAGTTTTACCCATCCCATTGCACCTTTTCTTTGCCAAAGAATTGTTAACAGTTGTTCAATCCTTACTTCTTGTATAACCTTATCTTTTGAAAATCGGTTGTTTTAACTATGAGTGGTTCGCTAAACCCCCAAGCTGCATTAATTGGGGAGGGGTGGCTCAGTCGGTAGCGTGCCAGGCTCGTAATCTGTAGTTCCCAGGTTCGAGTCCCAGCTGGGTCAGCTTTGAGATTTATCTCCGCAAAATTCCCCGCCCTGCCCACGGTCAGTAGGGGACACCGATGGGATGGGAGGGGGTGGCTCAGTCGGTAGCGTGCCAGGCTCGTAATCTGTAGTTCCCAGGTTCGAGTCACAGCTGGGTCAGCGTTGAGATTTATCTCCGCAAAATTCCCCGTCCTGCCCACGGTCAGTAGGAGACACCGATGGGCTTGGAAAGGCCGCCGTCCGTCGGATGGGACGTTAAGCCGTGGCTCCTTGTGCGAGAGAGCCATACCCTGTGCACGTTAAAGAACACGCTGGATGGCCTTGACGGGAGGCTACCATCTGTCTCCCAACAGCTGTTCCAGTGGGTCCCCTCCCCCAACCTTCTCTGAGCCTTCGGGGTCAATGTGACCTGGCCATTTAGCCCATGGTGTGCAAAAAAGTGCCGCTCAGAGGTAAAA
Organism: Ryuthela nishihirai; assembly: GCA_038380435.1. Lineage (NCBI taxonomy): Eukaryota > Metazoa > Arthropoda > Arachnida > Araneae > Heptathelidae > Ryuthela > Ryuthela nishihirai. The sequence continues at coordinate 25,720,386 of JAWZYU010000025.1, forward strand.
CAATCCAACTGCATTAATTCCTGCACACAGCCGTGGGCCGTGTGAAGGAGATCCATACCTAGTGCGTCCACATTCAGTAATAGTAATTGGAGGACAAAAATTATTAAACTTGTGCATATTTTACTCTTTTTTTAAGAAAATGTTTAAGGACCTGTAAAATAGAAGGGGAAATGTTATATTATAATGGAAACCAAGTATATTACCCCCCCCCCCCCTCCACATTACCTTTCCCGCATTATCCGCCCTCCCCCTTATTTTTTTTGCTAGATCCGGGGCTATACGAAAATGGTCAACATTTTTTTGTAGTTATGAATGTGTAGCAGTTTCGTTTCAATGTAAAGTTCTGTTGGTACAGTATAGACTCTATAATCTTATTTTCCTATCAACTCTCTTATTAACACTGTCCTAAAAATATAAGCCCCCCATTTCCTTCAGTCAACAATTCCTGACAATTTGATCAGTCATGGCAGCAGCCCAAGTAATTCCTGCTAGCTCCGTAGAGTTGGGTTGTTTTACCTCTGAGCGGCACTTTTTTGCACACCATGGGCTAAATGGCCAGGTCACATGGACCCCGAAGGCTCAGAGAAGGTTATGGGAGGGGACCCACTGTAACAGCTGTTGGGAGACAGATGGTAGTCTCCCGTCAAGGCCATCCAGCGTGTTCTTTAACGTGCACAGGGTATGGCTCTCCCGCACACGGGGCCACGGCTTAACGTCCCATCCGATGGACGGCGACCTTTTCAAGCCTATCGGTGTCCCCTACTGACCGTGGGCAGGGCGGGGAATTTTGCGGAGATAAATCTCAACGCTGACCCAGCTTGGACTCGAACCTGGGAACTACAGATTACGAGCCTGGCGCGCTACCGACTGAGCCACCCCCGCCCCTAGCTCCGTAGAGTGTGGGACGAAATTAAATTTGTTGGGACGTCTGCAATATCACTATGGTGCCCTTGATCAGCATCGGTATATTTGATGCATTTTATCTTTATTCACATATACAAATAAAGCAATTATAAATGCTAACCTATTCTGTAAATGTCCTGTATATCTGTAATAGAAAGAAGGCGGTAGCGCCCAGACTCGTAAACTGCAGTTCTCAGGTTCGAGTCCCAGTTAGGCCAGTGTTGAGATTTATCTCCCAAAACTCTCCGCCCTGACCTTGGTCAGTAGGGGTCACCTATGGACTTGGAAAGGTCTCTCCTTGTTCAGGAGAGCCATACCCTGTGTACGTTAAAGAATATGCTGGATGACCTTGACGGGAAAAGACCATTTGTCTCCTAAAAACTGTCCAGTGGGTCCACATCTCAACTATTTCTGAGCCCTTGGGGTCCTTGTGACCTGCCCATTTAGCCCACTGTGCGCAAAAAAGTGCCGCTAAAAGGTATAAAACAGCCCAACCTCTAAAACTATGCTACTCTCAATGATATAACATTTCGTGTCGTGTTTCAGTGACGTATTTTTTCTCAACCTTTCCAGCTTGTCTGAAAAGTTGTCCCAGACTATTCGAGCTGTCTGAGAACCAGAGCCTAAAGTAAACATATGTCTGTCTGCCGTGCACCTGTTTTCGATAAAGATTTTGAGAGTTGTTCACTGCCCCCTCCGCCCCTCAAAAAAAAATAAAAAAAGTGGTTTTTAGGATCGTCCTTGTCTATTACTTTGGCTTAAACCAAACAAATACGTTGAATCGAAGCTGCATAAACGTCGCGCCACTTCAGATGAAAGTTCAAACATTAAGAAAAAGATGTAAACTTCTCAAAAGTGGAACTATGGAAGCTGTAATGGATTTTAGAGAGTTTTTGTTTTGTGTCTTTGATGAAGAATAAGGAAGTCCGTAATCGATTGCGGAATGTAACGTGTTAGATCTCAAATAAAAACTTGCGATGTAGAGATTATCATGGCCAATTTTGGAGGGGGCTACCCCCCAAAATGGGGGTGGGTCGCCCCCTCGAATGATGGGGGCTACCCACCCCCACCAACGGATTGCGGGGTGGGTGACCCCCCAATGCTACCCCCCAAAATGGGGGGTGGGTAGCCCCCTAGAATGATGGGGACTACCCACCCTCACCAACGGATTGCGGGGTGGGTAACCCCGCAATCCGTTGATGATCAAGAGGGAAATTTTCAACAAGAGGGAATATTTGTTTACCTTCCAATGCCTTTGGGGCGGTGGTGGCTCTGTCGGTAGCGCGCCAGTCTAGTAATCCGCAGTTCCCAGGTTCCAGTCCCAGCTGGGTCATTTGGTTGGGTTGTTTTACCTCTGAGCGGCACTTTTTTTCACACCATGGGCTAAATGGCCAGGTCACATGGACCCCAAAGGCTCAGAGAAGGTTGCGGGAGACGACTCACTGGAACAGCTGTTGGGAGACAGATGGTAGAATCCCGTCAAAGCCATCCAGCGTATTCTTTAACGTGCACAGGGTATGGATCTCCCACACACGGGGCCACAGCTTAACGTCCCATCCGACGGACGGCGGCCTTTCCATACCCATCGGTGTCTCCTACTGACCTCCTACTGCAGGGCGGGGAATTTTGCGGACATAAATCTCAACGCTGACCCAGCTGTGACTCGAACCTGGGAATTACAGATCACGAGCCTGGCGCGCTACCGACTGAGCTACCCCCGCCCCACTGGGTCAGTGTTGCGATTTTTCTCCTCAAAACTCCCCGTCCTGCCCACTGTCAGTAGGGGACACCGATGGGCTGGGAAAGGCCGCCGTCCGTCGGATTGGACGTTAAGCCGTGGCCCTGTGTGCGGGAGAGCCATACCATGTGCACGTTAAATAACACGCTGGATGGCCTTGACGGGAGGCTACCATCTGTCTCCCAACATCTGTTCCAGTGGGTCCCCTCCCTCAACCTTCTCTGAGCCTTCGGGATCTTTGTGGCCTGGCCATTTAGCCCATGGTGTGCCACTCAGAGGTAAAACAACCCAATGTCTTAAGCTCGTAATCTGTATTGAGAATTTTCTCCTATAGTTCTGCCCTCTGTGAGAAAGGGGACACCGTTGGTCTTGGAAAGATCACCGTCCGTAAGATGAGAGAATAAGTCATTTCTTTGTGTAGGAGATAGCAATACATGTTCATATTAAAGAAAACGCTGGATTGCCTTGAGGACCAAGAACATACCTGGGGGGGGGGGGGGGGGGGGGGGGTCCGGCCCTCCTCTCCCGATATTCTTCTTGTATACTAAATCTCAAGCTTGTGTACTTGCTTTGAAATCCAAATCACAGTTATCTTTGTATAATTTTATTTTAGCTCCATGGTATATGTCCGATACTAAATTTAGATTAAAAATATTTTTCCCATATAGAATATCATTTCAACCTTTCCTGTTCGGTGGAATATTTTAGTAACTGAGAAACCCTATCCAAGTCTTATTTTCAGATCCCCCCCCCCCACCTTCCCCCGAAATTAAATCTTGCGTACGTGCCTGTTGACAGCTGTCATCTGTCTCCTAACAGATGTCCAGTCTTTCCCCAACTTTCTCTGAATCGTTGTGATCGCTGTGAGCTGACAATTCAACCCATTATTTCGCAAAAGTTCTGCTCATCAGTACAACAACCCAACCTCTTATATCCTCAGATATAATCTGAGATGTAGGGGAGGTTAATGCAAGCAGATGCAATTTTGATTTAGCAGCTATTGAGGCAAAAATGGCATTAACCTCCCCTACATCTGCTAGAAATCTAGAAATTTCTGTGCCGCATGTCTTGTTGATAAACCCCAAATTAAAGAGAAATTTTATGTTAAATTTCTTATGAAATATTTGGAATCTGTAAGTTAATCCTAAAGTTTAAAATCTCAGGTTTTGAATAAATGTTCCATTTTTGAACAATTTCTTTATGAAATGACACTGAAAATGAAGTAAGGTTTCGGTGGGTTGTTTTAACTCCGAGTATTGTTTTACACAATTCATGGGTTAGTTTACCTCTGAGCTGCACTGTTTTGCACAAACGGGCTAATTGGCCACAAGGTCACAAGGGCCTCAAGGACTCAGAGAACGTTGGGGGAAGGGAATCCACTGGAACAGCGGTTAGGAGACAGATGGTGAGCCTCTCCTCAAGGCCATCCTCTGAGTGGTACTTTTTTGCACACCATGGGCTAAATGGCCAGGTCACACGGACCCCGAAGGCTCAGAGAAGGTTGGGGGAGGGGACCCAGTAGAACAGCTGTTGGGAGACAGATGGTAGCATCCCGTCAAGGCGCACAGGGTTAACAGGTTTAACGTGCACAGGGTATGACTCTTCCACACACGGAACCACGGCTTAACGTCCCATCCGACGGACGGCGGCCTTTCCAAACCCATCGGTGTCCCCTACTGACCGTGGGCAGGGCGGGAAGTTTTGCGGAGATAAGTCTCAACGCTGACCCAGTTGGGACTCGAACCTGGGAACTACAGATTACGAGCTTGGTGCGCTAGCGACTGAGCCACCCCCCCGCCCCTGCACATGGTTCCACGGCTTAACATTCCATCTGATGGACGGCAGCCTTTCCAAGCCCATCGGTGTCCTCTACTGACCGAGGGCGCCATGGGAGTTTCCTACGGTTAGCTAAATAAGCAGTTCACAAGGACCCCAAGAGCTCAGAGGAGATTTAAGGAAGAGGATCCATTTAGCAGCTATTAGAAAACAGATCGAAGGCAATGGGTACGGCACTCCTCATATCCTGTACAAGGGGCCGGATAAAGCTGCCCACCAAACGAACGACGGACTTCATCGTCCATTGCGTATTCTTTTTCATCAGGGACAGAGGGAATCAGCGCAGCAAATTTGAACGCAGACACATTGAGGACTAGCATCGTGGTACTAGGAGCTTGATGCGCTCCCATCTGAGCTATCTTCCCTCCTCATAAATCCATGGTAAGAAATGAATTCACTTTGCGGTCAACTATTCAGAGTGGATCATTGTATTACCTACAGTATATTGCAGTACATTCTGAACAGTTTGCTGTGTACGGTATGTTGTGGGTGTTTCATCTGGGGGAGGGGGATCTAGGTTAGGGGAGTTGTTTTACCTCTGACCGGCACGTTTTTTGCACAAAATGGGCAAAATTGCCAGGTCACAAGGACCCCGAGAGCTCAGAGAAGGTTGAGGGAGAGAACCACCTAGGCAGATGGAGACAGATGGTAGCCTCACGTCAAGGCCATCCATTGTGTTCTTTAATGTGCAGAGAGTACAATTCTCCTGCACACGGGGCCACGGCTTAACGTCCCACCCGATGGACGGCGGCCTTTCTAAGCCCATTGGTGTCTCCTACTGACCGAGGGCAAGTTGTAGAGTTTGTGGAGATAAACCTCAACGCTTGCCCAGGCGGGAATCGAACCTGGGAACTGCAAATTACGAGCCTGGCGCGGTACTTGAATAACCACCCCCGCCCCTGGGGACGTAGGTGGCTCAGCCGGTAACGCGTCAGGCTCGTAATTTGCAGTTCTTAGATTACAGCTGGACCAGTGTTGAGATTTACCTCCCCACCCTGCCCTCGCCCAGTAGCGGACACTGATGGACTGGAATGGCCGCCATCCGTCAGATGTGACTTTCAGCTGTGGCGCTGTGTGTTGGAAAGCCATACCTTGTACACGTTAAAGAACACGCTGGATGGCCTTGACGGAATGGCTATCATCTATCTCCCAACAGCTATTCCAGAGTGTCCTCTCCCACCAACGTTTCTCGCTGAGAGTCGATCTGAGCCCCCCCCCCCCCCCATGACCTGGCCATTTAGCCCATTGGTTCAAAAAAGTGTCGCTCAGAGGTAAAACAACCTCACTCATCAGGGGGAACTTTGGAAATAATGAGCTTTCTAGACACCTACGAGTCAAAAATTCAGCTTCATTCTTTGTTATTCCCTTTCTGAGCGGGGTTGGGTGGCTCAGTTGGTAGCACGCCAGGCTCGTAATGTGCAGTTCCCAGGTTCGATCGAGGTCCTTGTGACCTGGTCATTTAGCCCTTTGCGAGCAAAAAAAGTGCCACTCATAATTAAACAACCCAGCCCTTTTTGAGTTTACGGCAACCAAAATGAAGAGAGATCAGGAATATTTTCATCACCTTTTTGAACAGAAAAACTCTCCCAAGACGACTCCCCTTGTTGGGTCTGAAGAAGCAACATAGGGCGAAATTTTAACTTTGTTAAGAATATTCAGGGCCCATTGATAGTGCTAGTAAGTGTAATGGAAGCAAAAAATGATTAGACTTGTGTATATTATAATGTAAAATTTCTGAAAAATTAATTTTTCAGAATTTTTAAAGGCCTCTAAAATTGAGGAAAAAATGTTATACTTATTTTTTTTAGGCTCTATGGTATATACCAGCTCGATTATAACACTGAGTTGACTTATGAGAGTCTGCTTAAAGCCTTTAAATATTTTATCCTAATGAGATTATTTCATCTCTGATTCTTTACGATCATACTGTTTTGAACAAGTACAAGGGACCTAAAACGGTAGCGTTCTCTGAGGAGACCTACCCGTTTTAGGTTTCTTATACAATTTTACTGCTATTTTTAGCTTTTCTTATGTTTGCCCTTAGGGGCCCACCTAAGGGTGGTTTACTTATATATTTTGTTCTTACTCATGCCAAATAGGCATATCTTTATTATGGAGATGGTTAGGAGTAAAATTATTACCCGGTACATCGAATATGATTCTACGATCTACGATCTACTTTAAATATTTTCTAAGAAAATGAAAATTTTCTTTGGTTCAATCTCCCTAAAGTACGATTTTCAATAAGAATCATTCGATATTTATCTAATTACAGAAACTGGAATTTTGAATTATATCGCTTGATTTAAAAAGCTTTATGCTTCTAAATCTGACTGTAATCAAGGATGGTTACAGATATTCTAGAAAATGGCCTCATCATCGTAGCTCAGTGTGTGCCAAATGTGGCCGAGTCAAGAGATTTTAGTAACTCAAATTGTAGCGGTATCTTCAGGCTAACTGTCGGGCGTTAAGAGCTCTCAGGGATTCAAATAACAATAGTACCTTCAGAATAACTAACTGGACCAAGAGTATTTCGACATCCAAATAACAGCAGTACCTTCAGGCTAACTGGTTAGGCCAAGAGCCTTTCGTGATACAAATAATAGCTGAAAGTGGGCTAACTAGCAGGGCCAAGAACTTTTCTCGATCCAAGTAACCGCAGTACCTTCAGGCTAACTGGTTAGGCTAAGAGCCTTTCGTGATCCAAATAATAGCTTAAAGTGCGCTGATTAGCAGGGCCAAGAGCTTTTCTCGATCCAAGTACCCGCGTACCTTCAGGCTAACTGGTTAGGCCAAGAGCCTTTCGTGATCCAAATAATAGCTTAAAATGCGCTAACCAGCAGGGCCTAACATATTAGGAGGTAAATTAACTAGCAGGGCCTAACCTGTTAGGAGGTAAAAAAAGCTTTTCTCGATCCAAGTAACTTCGGTACCTTCAGGCTAACTGGTTAGGCCAAGAGCCTTTCGCGATCCAAATAATAGCTTAAAGTGCGCTAACTAGCAGGGCCAAGAGCTTTTCTCGATCCAAGTAACCGCGGTACCTACAGGCTAACTGGTTAGGCCAAGAGCCTTTCGTGATCCAAATAATAGCTTAAAGTGCGCTAATTAGCCGTGCCAAGAACTTTTCTCGATCCAAGTAACCGCAGTACCTTCAGGCTAACTGGTTAGGCCAAGAGCCTTTCGTGACCCAAATCATAGTTTAAAGTGCGCTAATTAGCGTGCCAAGAACTTTTCTCGATCCAAGTAACTGCAGTACCTTCAGGCTAACTGGTTAGGCCAAGAGCCTTTCGTGATCCAAATAATAGCTGAAAGTGCGCTAACTAGCAGGGCGAAGAGCTTTTCTCGAGCCAAGTAACCGCGGTACCTACAGGCTAACTGGTTAGGCCAAGAGCCTTTCGTGATCCATATAATATCTTAAAGTCCACTAATTAGCCGTGCCAAGAACTTTTCTCCATCCAAGTAACCGCAGTACCTTCAGGCTAACTGGTTAGGCCAAGAGCCTTTCGTGATCCATATAATAGCTGAAAGTGCGCTAAATAGCAGGGCCAAGAGCTTTTCTCGATGCAAGTAACCTTGGTACCTTCAGGCTGACTGGTTGGGCCAAGAGCCTTTTGTGATACAAATAATAGCTGAAAGTTGGCTAACTAGCAGGGCCAAGAGCTTTTCTCGATCCAAATAACCGCGGTACATTCAGACTGACTGGTTGGGCCAAGAGCCTTTCGTGATACAAATAATAGCTGAAAGTGCGCTAATTAGCCGTGCCAAGAGCTTTTCTCGATCCAAGTAACCTTGGTACCTTCAGGCTGACTGGTTGGGCCAAGAGCCTTTCGTGATACAAATAATAGCTGAAAGTGGGCTAATTAGCAGGGCCAAGAGCGTTTCTTGATCCAAATAACCGCGGTACCTTCAGGCTAACTGGTTAGGACAAGAGCCTTTCGTGATACAAATAATAGGTGAAAGTGCGCTAACTAGCAGGGCCAAGAGCTTTTCTCGATCCAAGTAACCGCGGTACCTACAGGCTAACTGGTTAGGCCAAGAGCCTTTCGTGATACAAATAATAGCTGAAAGTGGGCTAACTAGCAGGGCCAAAAACTTTTCTCGATCCAAGTAACCGCAGTACCTTCAGGCTAACTGGTTAGGGTAAGAGCCTTTCGTGATCCAAATAATAGCTTAAAGTGCGCTGATTAGCAGGGCCAAGAGCTTTTCTCGATCCAAGTAACCGCGGTACCTTCAGGCTAACTGGTTAGGCCAAGAGCCTTTCGTGATCCAAATAATAGCTTAAAGTGCGCTAACTAGCAGGGCCAAAAGCTTTTCTCGATCCAAGTAACTTCGGTACCTTCAGGCTAACTGGTTAGGCCAAGAGCCTTTCGCGATCCAAATAATAGCTTAAAGTACGCTAACTAGCAGGGCCAAGAGCTTTTCTCGATCCAAGTAACCGCGGTACCTACAGGCTAACTGGTTAGACCAAGAGCCTTTCGTGATCCAAATAATAGCTTAAAGTGCGCTAATTAGCCGTGCCAAGAACTTTTCTCGATCCAAGTAACCGCAGTACCTTCAGGCTAACTGGTTAGGCCAAGAGCCTTTAGTGACCCAAATAATAGTTTAAAGTGCGCTAATTAGCGTGCCAAGAACTTTTCTCGATCCAAGGAACCGCAATACCTTCAGGCTAACTGGTTAGGCCAAGAGCCTTTCGTTATCCAAATAATAGCTTAAAGTGCGCTAACTAGCAGGGCCAAAAGCTTTTCTCCATCCAAGTAACCGCAGTACCTTCAGGCTAACTGGTTAGGCCAAGAGCCTTTCGTGATACAAATAATAGCTGAAAGTGGGCTAACTAGCAGGGCCAAGAACTTTTCTCGATCCAAGTAACCGCAGTACCTTCAGGCTAACTGGTTAGGGTAAGAGCCTTTCGTGATCCAAATAATAGCTTAAAGTGCGCTAACTAGCAGGGCCAAAAGCTTTTCTCGATCCAAGTAACTTCGGTACCTTCAGGCTAACTGGTTAGGCAAAGAGCCTTTCGCGATCCAAATAATAGCTTAAAGTGCGCTAACTAGCAGGGCCAAGAGCTTTTCTCGATCCAAGTAACCGCGGTACCTACAGGCTAACTGGTTAGGCCAAGAGCCTTTCGTGATCCAAATAATAGCTTAAAGTGCGCTAATTAGCCGTGCCAAGAACTTTTCTCGATCCAAGTAACCGCAGTACCTTCAGGCTAACTGGTTAGGCCAAGAGCCTTTAGTGACCCAAATAATAGTTTAAAGTGCGCTAATTAGCGTGCCAAGAACTTTTCTCGATCCAAGTAACCGCAATACCTTCAGGCTAACTGGTTAGGCCAAGAGCCTTTCGTTATCCAAATAATAGCTTAAAGTCCGCTAATTAGCCATGCCAAGAACTTTTCTCCATCCAAGTAACCGCAGTACCTTCAGGCTAACTGGTTAGGCCAAGAGCCTTTCGTGATCCAAATAATAGCTGAAAGTGTGCTAACTAGCAGGGCCAAGAGCTTTTCTCGATCCAAGTAACCTTGGTACCTTCAGGCTGACTGGTTGGGCCAAGAGCCTTTTGTGATACAAATAATAGCTGAAAGTTGGCTAACTAGCAGGGCCAAGAGCTTTTCTCGATCCAAATAACCGCGGTACATTCAGACTGACTGGTTGGGCCAAGAGCCTTTCGTGATACAAATAATAGCTGAAAGTGCGCTAATTAGCCGTGCCAAGAGCTTTTCTCCATCCAAGTAACCGCAGTACCTTCAGGCTAACTGGTTAGGCCAAGAGCCTTTCGTGATCCAAATAATAGCTGAAAGTGCGCTAAATAGCAGGGCCAAGAGCTTTTCTCGATGCAAGTAACCTTGGTACCTTCAGGCTGACTGGTTGGGCCAAGAGCCTTTTGTGATACAAATAATAGCTGAAAGTTGGCTAACTAGCAGGGTCAAGAGCTTTTCTCGATCCAAATAACCGCGGTACATTCAGACTGACTGGTTGGGCCAAGAGCCTTTCGTTATCCAAATAATAGCTTAAAGTCCGCTAATTAGCCGTGCCAAGAACTTTTCTCCATCCAAGTAACCGCAGTACCTTCAGGCTAACTGGTTAGGCCAAGAGCCTTTCGTGATACAAATAATAGCTGAAAGTGGGCTAACTAGCAGGGCCAAGAACTTTTGTCGATCCAAGTAACCGCAGTACCTTCAGGCTAACTGGTTAGGGTAAGAGCCTTTCGTGATCCAAATAATAGTTTAAAGTGCGCTGATTAGCAGGGCCAAGAGCTTTTCTCGATCCAAGTAACTGCGGTACCTTCAGGCTAACTGGTTAGGCCAAGAGTCTTTCGTGATCCAAATAATAGCCTAAAGTGCGCTAACTAGCAGGGCCAAAAGCTTTTCTCGATCCAAGTAACTTCGGTACCTTCAGGCTAACTGGTTAGGCCAAGAGCCTTTCGTGATCCAAATAATAGCTTAAAGTGCGCTAACTAGCAGGGCCAAGAGCTTTTCTCGATCCAAGTAACCGCGGTACCTACAGGCTAACTGGTTAGGCCAAGAGCCTTTCGTGATCCAAATAATAGCTTAAAGTCCGCTAATTAGCCGTGCCAAGAACTTTTCTCGATCCAAGTAACCGCGGTACTTTCAGGCTAACTGGTTAGGCCAAGAGCCTTTCGTGATCCAAATAATAGCTGAAAGTGCGCTAACTAGCAGGGCGAAGAGCTTTTCTCGAGCCAAGTAACCGCGGTACCTACAGGCTAACTGGTTAGGCCAAGAGCCTTTCGTGATCCATATAATAGCTTAAAGTCCACTAATTAGCCGTGCCAAGAACTTTTCTCCATCCAAGTAACCGCAGTACCTTCAGGCTAACTGGTTAGGCCAAGAGCCTTTCGTGATCCAAATAATAGCTGAAAGTGCGCTAAATAGCAGGGCCAAGAGCTTTTCTCGATGCAAGTAACATTGGTACCTTCAGGCTGACTGGTTGGGCCAAGAGCCTTTTGTGATACAAATAATAGCTGAAAGTTGGCTAACTAGCAGGGCCAAGAGCTTTTCTCGATCCAAATAACCGCGGTACATTCAGACTGACTGGTTGGGCCAAGAGCCTTTCGTGATACAAATAATAGCTGAAAGTGCGCTACTTAGCCGTGCCAAGAGCTTTTCTCGATCCAAGTAACCTTGGTACCTTCAGGCAAGGAGCCTTTCGTGATACAAATAATAGCTGAAAGTGGGCTAACTAGCAGGGCCAAGAGCGTTTCTCGATCCAAATAACCGCGGTACCTTCAGGCTAACTGGTTAGGACAAGAGCCTTTCGTGATACAAATAATAGGTGAAAGTGGGCTAACTAGCAGGGCCAAGAGCTTTTCTTGATCCAAATAACCGCGGTACATTCAGGCTGACTGGGGGATATCTTGATGCCATTTAGCGACTTCTGATGATGGAAGTTAAAGCCTTTTGGAAGATTTCAAAAGAGTGAATCATAATATTTCATTACTACCTATTTGACTCAAAAAGAAATTTTCAGTAATATTTTTAAACAAACAGCTGCGTCCCCCCCCCCCTGGGGAAAGGAAACAAATCGTTATTGTTAATGCAGACCTCTTGATCATCACACTCCATCACCAAAATATAAAATGTCTAGCCTAAATAGATAGTTTGCAGTACATATTTGTTTAAAGTTTTGGTATCTTCAAACTTTTCACCCTTAGAGGACGCGATTAAAATTTTGGGAAGTGTTGCTTATGCTGGATATGTGTTTTATACACTGGTTTCCATAAATTAAGGAAAATCCCTATGTTAAGTCAATGGGAAGCTAACGCCAACGCTCTATAACTTCTATAATAAGTTGTTTTTTTGTTTTATAAAATGTGATTGTAGATAAAGATCTCAATCAAATAAATCAATAACTCGATTTTCAACAATATTTGTTCAGTATTTAATTAGTTATGGAAGTTTGAATATTTAACAACAGCAATGCCAGTCTTAAGAAACTTATACAAAACTGAAGAATAGTGAAAGAATTCTTTACACAAAGTTATCAAATACAAACTTATTTTATTAAACACTTTGATACAATACTAATTACTAAGTTTTAATTAACTTCTGAAGTCGATTTTTGTGGCTGGCATTGTTATCGCTAAATATTTAAACTTCCATAACTCATTAAATACCGAAAGAAAATTGTTAAAAATCGAGATATTGATTTATTTGATTGAGATCGTTATCTGCAATCACATAAGGATTTTCCTTAATTTATGGAATCCAGTGTATTTTGATTATGTAACTTTTTCCAATGATCAATAAAGTTAAGTTCGGAAAAACGGAATCGCAATATTTCGTCACTAACTATTCAACCGAAAACCAATTTTTAATTTATCTCTATAAATAAAATATAATTGAATGTCTGCAGACGACAAAGTGAAAATAGCTCATGTTTCTGTTTTTTCGCAAGCGAACTGGAAATAATTACAAATATGTAAAACATTTCTTCCTTTTCTCTGTTTTAAGTCAATACTCATTTCTGTTATTCTGCATATTTCACCAGCGAAATCCTAATCCAATTTCAACAGGGTGTTGTCTGCTAAGTCAAAACTTCAATCACTCCGAAAGAAATTGATTGGCAAATCTATTGCCAAGACACACTTGGCCAAGAGTTAAGAATTTTTTAATGGCGGCACTTGAAAACTGGCTCCGTTCTTCACTGATCATTTCAAATGAGCGCTATCGCTATCACAGAAAAAACAACGCCGTGGCGGCAGTTACCCAGCCGCCAAAAGAGGCCCACTTTCTCCTCTGGTGCAGTGTCGATGTCTGGGCTCGCATCACTGATCATGTCCGTCCGTTGATCCACTTCACTGCCGATCGCTATGAAAGTCGATCTCTCTACTTTAACTACATTCCGAATTACATTTTGTTCTTTTCTTGTTCCTCTTTGCCGATCTGTCAGTGTCGGATAAAAGAAAAGACCGATATAAATATGTAATTATCAAAGAAAGCAGTCCACGCATGGTCGAACGCCAAAAGATTTTTTCTACTTGGCTTTCGTTTAACACTTGCGAACTGCTAAATGTTTCAATCTGTGGTGGTACCGTGAGTTTTAAATGGTAACATTTAGTTCTTTTGTCGTACCATGTAGATTAATGGAAGCTACACAGAATTCAGATTAGCTTTTTTTTTTTTGTAACGAGACCCTGGAGCAATAAATATTAGGGAAGTCTGGATTGATTGTAGAAATGTGTTCCTGGAATCACTGTTCTTTCCAAACGTTATGGATCCCAGGAAGCTTCAAGGATGTCCCTTAAGGATAATAATTTGATACATTGGTTTGTTTTGCGTCTGATTAGCTTGTTTTTTTAACACAATGGGCTAAAGAGAGAACACAAGAGTTAAAAAAAAGTTTCGGAAGGAATCCACTGAATGACTGTTAGGAGACACAGAAGCTCCAGTCAATACCTTCTAAGATAGTGGTTTCGAAATTTTATTTGAGGACAATGCCCTTTTACACCGAATTGAAGCATTGAATAGGTGTTAGTTGACAGGGCAGCCTCCAATCAGTAGCAACTGGGATTGTGGTTCCCAACCGTTTTGAGACCATCGCCTCATTTCACAAAATATAATTTTCCCTTTTACCAAGGATTATTTTCTAGTACAGTCGCTCAAAAAAGTATCTGAACACTATGGTTGATTACAGAATTCAGAAAAAATATCTGTCACAGATTTTTTTAGAAATTAGTGATCTGGCAACCGTCGTGTCACGTGACAGATCACTAATTTCTAAAAAAATCTGTGCCAGATATTTTTTCTGAATTCTGTAATCAACCATAGTGTTCGGATACTTTTTTGAGCGACTGTACTCCCAATGATGGAAATCAAACTTTTTTTTTTTCTGTATCAATGAGTTTAAAATTTGATGCAGTAGCTCCGTCACAAATTTTTAGAACTCCTCTTGGGAACCACTGATCTAGAATGTTTTTAACATTATTGGGTTCTATCCTACACAAGTAATCAAGGCGAAATACCCCATCAGATGGAGGGCGATCTTTTCAACCTCATCGTTGTCCTTTTTCTCGCCGAGGGTAGAAAAGAAAAGTTAGTAGAAAAATCTACTCGAAAATGGAGTTCGGATTTGAACCTAGAAACATCAGATTGCACAAACTTTGCGCTTTAACGCTGTTCGATCACAGTTTCATATCTACGTAGGCATTAAAGTGCATCAGAAGTGACCGGTACGCTGTTAAAAAAAAAAAAGAAAACCCTTTCGTTTTTTTTAATATATAATAAATAGCTTAAAAAATAACTGTTTTAAAAAAAGTTATCATTGATGGGTTTTATCCTTCCAAATGCACCACCTTTCTATTAGAAGGTAATTATAAATAAAAAAAATAAAATAAATACCCCCTCAAGCAGCTGCTTGCCACAGAGGTCTGACAGGAGCCTGTCAGTTTATATGCCACAGTAGAAGATCTGAGAGGATGGCAGGACCTCAGCAGAAAAACAACACGAAGATCCATGCCTTACCCGGGGCTCGAACCCAGGTCCCGTAGATCAGTAGCCAAGCGCGCTAACCACTCGGCGGAAATCACGTGTAGATTGGAAAAGTGCAAATCGAGGCCAATAGCCTATGAGGAAAAAAGGAGATAAGTTCCCAAAAAATCCTTGTTTTTATTAAAACGTAAATTGAAAGTTTCATTTGTACATACACTAGTTTTCATAAATTAAGGAACAACCCTATAATATGTCAATGGGAAGCTAACGCCAAAGCTCTATAACTTCTAAAATAAGTTTTTTTGTTTTGAAAAATGTTATTGCAGATAAAGATCTCAATCCAATAAATTCGTATATCGATTTCCAACAATTTTCTTTCGGTATTTAATGAGTTATGAAAGTTTGAATATTTAACAATAACAATGCAAGTCACAAAAAAACTTCAGAAGTTAACTAAAACTTAGTAAGAAGTATTATATCAAAGTGTTTAACAAAACAGAATTGTAATAGAAATAGCTTAAAATATTTTAGAAGTTTGTGTAAAGAATTATTTTGCTATTCATCAGTTTTGTATAAGTTTCCTAAGACCGGCATTGCTGCTGTTAAATATTCAAATTTCTATAACTTGTTAAATACTGAACGAATATTGTTGGAAATCGAGATATTGATTTATTTGATTGAGATCTTTATCTGCTAAACCATTTTCAAGAAAAAAATATTTCAAAAGTTATAAAGTTTTGATATCAGCTTTTCATTGACATAACATAGGACTGTTCTTGAACTTTTGGGAACGAGTGTATTTGTCAGAAATTTCAGTTCAGTAGTAATTGCAAATATTAAAGTAACATTATTTTCCACTCTTTTTGCACAAATTCCGACATGCTTAGACTAATTTCTGATACAATTACCTTTGGTCACAAAAATACTGATCGTTAATATAGAGACATGCACTATCCAATTTGAAGACAAAATCTGAAAGTAGGATATTTGTGAATTGAATAGAAATAGAAATTAAGCGTGTGTCAATACTTAGTGATTTATTTTGTAAAATTAGCATTTATATATTTTATTAACAGTGTACTTGTGAATCATATCATTTTAATGACTTTGATGATTTTTAGAATCATTGAAACAACATCTGTATTTAGCCTATATAATAGTCTATAAAGTTAAACCGGTGCTAAACATGGTTTTTTGTTAGGCACTGAAAGAATTCAATCAGATTTCGCTGCCGATTCGAAACAAGCTTCATGTTATTAAGCTATCGCTGGAAAGATTTGAATTGCAATGACAAGAATACGGTTTTGACGAATGAATATAAGTATAACTTATTACAGATAAGTATTTCACCTAATATAAGAATTTCCTATGATTTATTT
Organism: Ryuthela nishihirai; assembly: GCA_038380435.1. Lineage (NCBI taxonomy): Eukaryota > Metazoa > Arthropoda > Arachnida > Araneae > Heptathelidae > Ryuthela > Ryuthela nishihirai. Next base: position 25,736,683 of record JAWZYU010000025.1, read on the forward strand.
ATTCTTGAAAATAAATGACTTCAGTTAAAGCTATTAGTTTATTTTTATTTTGGGATGGCAGTCAAATAATTTCCCTTAGCGGTATTCTACTACTACTTCAATATAGGGGGGTGGCTCAGTCGGTAGCGCGCCAGGCTCGTAATCTGTAGTTCCCAGGTTCGAGTCCCAGCTGGGTCAGCGTTGAGATTTATCTCTGCGAAAGACCTACCTTCAATCTGTAGGGGACACCAATGGGCTTGGAAAGGCTGCCGACCGTCGGATGGGATGTTAAGCCGTAGCCCCTCTGAGGGAGAGCTAACCCCCGTGCACGTTAAAGAAAATCTGGATGGCGTTACCGGTAGACTACCATCTTCCTCCTGACAGCTGTTCAATGGTCCCATTTCTCCAACCTTCTCTGAGCCATCGTGGTCTTTGTGATCTGGCCATTTAGCCCATTGCGTACCAAAAAGTGCTATCAGAGGTAACCCAAACCTTGATTTTTCATTCTCTTGCCGTGTGTCAGTTGATGCACAAAATTGAAACTCATATACAAATTTTTCTCCATTGCCCTTGCATTTACAAAAGTATAAACATTACTTAGACTTTGCTGTAATAATTGTAATAATTATTTAGATTTGATATTCCTTTAGAAGTAAGTAACACTTTTATACGCATGCGTACAAAGAAATAATTATCGCATCTGACCAAAACATGCCAGGTTAGAAGAGAGATGGCAAATTGAAAAGAATAATAATGATGTGGAAGATTTGAAACATGTAGATTTTGGAGTCACAGAGCTTGCGGTATAATCGATAGTCCTCGTTAAATCGTTCTATGGCGTACTTTATATTCTTCTATTTGGATTATTTTTAAAAATAGATTGTAGAGATGTTTTGAAAGCAGGTAGAGGTTAGCGGATGCTGAGGAATGGATGCGCTAGAATTAAGGGTTGGGTTGCTTTACATCTGAGCGGCACTTTTTTGCACACCATGGGCTATATGGCCAGGTCGCATGGACCCCGAAGGCTCAGAGAAGGTTGGGGGAAGGGACCCACTGGAACAGCTGTTGGGAGACAGATGGTAGCCTCCCGTCAAGGCCATCCAGCACGTTCTTTAACGTGCACAGGGTATGGCTCTCCCGCACACGGCGCCAGGCTTAACGTCCCATCCGACGGACGGTGGCCTTTCCATGCCCATCGGTGTCCCCTAGTGGCCGTGGACAGGGTGGGGGGTTTTGCGGAGATAAATCTTAACGCTGACCCAAACCTGGGAACTACAGATTACGAGCCTGGAGCGCTACCGACTGAGCCACCCCACCCCTAGAATTAAGGTGTAAGAGGATAAAAAAGTGAATTTTTATGAAAAAGAATTCAAAAGTAAAATTTAAATATCCATTAAATTTGAAGGGAGAGTCATGTTCGTAAAATGAGAAAGATTTAACAAAGTTTTGGTACTGGAAAGTGTTCAGAATCTTAGTTATATTTAGAACTTTTCGTAGTATTCTATTTCAAAAAGGAAACTGAATAAATGAAAAAAAAATTTATCTTAAATGTTTGGTTCTCCAATATTGTTTTGAAATTTCTCTTGAAAATAGAGGCGAGGGTAGCTCAGTCGGTAGCGCGCCAGGCTCGTAATCTGCAGTTCCCAGGTTCGAGTCCCAGCTGGGTCAGCGTTGAGACTTATCTCCGATAAAGTCCTGCCCACGGTCAGTAAGGGACACCGATGGGCTTGGAAAGGCCACCGTCCGTCGGATGGGACGTTAAGTCGTGGTCCCGTGTGCAGGAGAGCCATACCCTGTGCACGTTAAAGAACACACGGGATGACCTTGACGGGAGGCTACCATCTGTCTCCCAACAGCTGTTCAAGTGGGTCCCCTCCCCTAACTTTCTCTGAGCCTTCGGGGGTCCTTGTGACCTGGCCATTTAGCCCATGGCATACAAAAAAGTGCCGCTCATAGGCAAAACAACCCAAATCTTGAAATTAGCTCCTGAAATTCAGACTTGAGACATACTCCCTTTAATAATTTTCATTCGTTTATATCTGGTTCATAGGCAACTTCAATACTTTTTAATCGGGATCATCAACGTCATCATCCAGGTCGTTTTAATCGTATATTTCTCCCCTTTCTGAGTGTATGTGTGTGGGTGGGAATGGAGGGTGTTTGATCTTAGTCGATAGTTTTCGAGGTCGTAATATGATGTTTCAAGGTTCGAGGCCCAGCTGTGCCAGCAATGAGTTTTATCTCCTTTAACTCGCACCAAGAGGCCGGGGTGGCTCAGTGGGTAGCGAGACAGACTAGTAATCTGCAGTTCCCAGGTTTTAGTCCCAGCTGGGTCAGCGTTGAGATTTATCTCCGCAAAACTCCCGCCTTGACCTCAGTCAGTGGGGGACACCGATGGCCTTGGAAAGGCGTCTGCACATCGGATGGGACGTTGAGCCGTATCCCCGTGTGCGGAAGAGCCATATCCAGTGCACGTTAAAGAACACGCTGGATTGGGTTGGGTTGTTTTACCTCTGAGCGGCACTTTTTTGCACACCATGGGCTAAATGGCCAGGTCACATGGACCCCGAAGGCTCAGAGAAGGTGGGGGGAGGGGACCCACTGGAACAGCTGTTGGGAGACAGATGGTAGCCTCCCGTCAAGGCCATCCAGCGTGTTCTTTAACGTGCACAGGGTATGGCTCTCCCACACACGGGGCCACGGCTTAACGTCCCATCCGACGGACGGCGGCCTTTCCAAGCCCATCGGTGTCCCCTACTGACCGTGGGCAGGGCGGGGAATTTTGCGGAGATAAATCTCAACGCTGACCCAGCTGGGACTCGAACCTGGGAACTACAGATTACGAGCCTGGCGCGCTACCGACTGAGCCACCCCCGCCCCAAACACGCTGGATGGCTTTGACGAGAGGCTACCATCTGTCTCCCAACAGCTGTTCCAGTGGGTTCCCTCCTCCAACCTTCTCTGAGCCTTCGGGGTCCATGTGACCTGGCCGTTGAGCCCATTGCGTGCAAAAGAAGTTCCGCTCAGAGGTAAAACAATCTAATTAACTCTTATCCTTCTCTCGGCGAGAAAGGAGACCGTTGGGTTTGGAAATACCGCCACATGTCAGATGACACGTCAGCCCCATTTGGCCATAAACACTCACGTGAAAGATATATATATATACTTGCTCATTAACGAACAGCTGTTCAGTGAATCCCCAACCTTCTATGATCCCTAGGGATCTTTGTGACCTGCCCGTTCACTCCATTGTGTTCAAAAAGTGTCGTTCAGAGATAAATTAATCCAGCTGCAGAAATTTGGAATTTCTGTTGCGATATATGTAAAGTCGTCCCATGGCCGAGTGGTTAGCGCGCTTGGCTACTGATCTAAGAGACCTGGATTCGAGCCCCGCGTAAGGCATGGCTGTTTGTGTCGTTTTTCTGCTGAGGTCCTGCCATCCTCTCAGACCTACTATGGCATATAAACTGACAGGCTCCTGTCAGACCTCTGTGGCAAGCAGCTGCTTGAGGGGGTATTTATTTATTATTTATTTATACACACCAGAGTAGTTTTGGTTTAGCAACCAATCCCAATTCCTAATAAACTGGAATGAAATAGTGTTAAGAAAAGAATCAGGAATGGAAAACTTAACAGATCTTTATTTAACAAATATCATTATTAGATATTTAACAAGAATAAGAAAAATACAACTTTCAACATTCCATGTAACAGTTTCATTGAAAACAAAGTAAATTTACCAGCGTTTATATTTGCATGTTTACTGCTTCACCACTAACAGCTGAATAAATCATTGTATGTACAGAACAATGAACACTTTCCGTTACAATAGGAAAAGGAAGCCGTCATCTTCCCAATAAGAAAATGGTTCTGGAATTTTATCGCTGTCAGCTTAAATAAGAATTTCATATTCTCAATCACTTCAGCTGGTCCCAGGACGTTTCTTGGATTTTTTTTCCTCCTTTTTCCTTTATTGACGGTGACTATCTGCAAGTTTGGCCAAATCCATATAGCGACGATGAATTTCATCATATTTGGCAAAGTGCTTATCATGATCGCCATCATCCTGCTGCCAACGGTACATGGGATGACGGTACATGGGATAATGTCCATGATGACGCATATAATGATGTCCATAGCGGTCGTCGTCATGTCCACGGGCTTCAATATGTCCGAATTTATACTCAGGTGCTTGTTTAAAATAGCGCTCAAAGCCGTGTTTGTGTTCATGTCCGTTCTTGTAGCCAAGACCATGTTTGTGATCATGTCCGTGCTTGTGTTCATGGCCGTGCTTGTGTTCATGGCCGTGCTTATGCTCATGACCGTGTTTGTGCTCATGGGCTTGTTTGTGCTCATGTCCGTGCTTATGCTCATGTCCGTGTTTGTGTTCATGGGCTTGTTTGTGCTCATGTCCGTGTTTGTGCTCATGTCCGTGTTTGTGCTCATGGGCTTGTTTGTGTTCATGTCCGTGCTTGTGATCATGACCATGTTTATGCTGATGATCGTGTTTGTTTTCATGACCATGCTTATGCTGATGTTCATGCTTGTGGCCGTGTTCGTGCTTATGTTCATGGCCGTGTTTGTGTTCATGCCCGTGTTTGTGTTCATGCCCGTGTTTGTGTTCGTGGCCGTGTTTGTGCTCATGCCCATGTTTGTGTTCGTGACCGTGTTTGTGCTCATGTCCATGTTTGTGTTCGTGGCCATGTTTGTGTTCGTGGCCATGTTTGTGTTCGTGGCCATGTTTGTGCTCGTGGCCGTGTTTGTGCTCGTGGCCGTGTTTGTGTTCATGGCCGTGTTTGTGCTCGTGACCGTGTTTGTGTTCATGACCGTGTTTGTGTTCATGGCCATGTTTGTGTTCATGCCCATGTTTGTGTTCATGGCCGTGTTTGTGTTCATGCCCATGTTTGTGTTCGTGGCCGTGTTTGTGTTCATGCCCATGTTTGTGTTCGTGGCCGTGTTTGTGTTCATGGCCGTGTTTGTGTTCATGGCCGTGTTTGTGATCGTGCTTGTGATCATGTTCGTGTTTGTGGCCATGCTCGTGCTTGTGTTCATGACCATGTTTGTGACCATGCTCGTGTTTGTGATCATGCCCATGTTTATGATCATGTTTATGTCCATGACCATGTTTGTGATCGTGGCCATGTTTGTGATCATGCTCATGCTTATGATCATGACCATGTTGGTGTTGGTGTCCATGCTTATGGTCATGTTCGTGTTTGTGTCCGTGCTCGTGACCATGTTTGTGGTGATGATGGTGGTGGTGATGATGGTGGTGGTGGTGATGATGATCAGTTTTGTCTTTGATGACAATCACCTGTTCATTGCCTTTATGTCTGAAAAGAAACAAATTATTTGGCATTAGCTACAGGAGCTCCAAGATAAATAGTTATAACAAAGTTTCGTACAATACAATTCAATATTTGGCTTTGAAAATCGTAACTTTCAGTACAATATTTGAAGACAATTAATAACAGCCGCATTTTTACTCCAGAGTTTATTTTCTCTAATCCAGAGTCTAACACTAATCCGGTATGCAGTAAAACCTGACCGGTGCATGATAAAAGAATAGGCCACTTTATCACCAACCAATTCAGTCTTTTACTTACAGAAAACTTGAATAATAGTCCAATTAAAACACAAATGACGTCATCGGTGACAGAAATTGTCAATTTCCTTGGGGCGCCGCGGCTACTTGAGTGAACTGCCCCAAATTTGGTGGGGTGGTTCCACTTATTTCTAACCCTGTTGGGGTAACAGATCTGGTTCCTTCCTGCTGTGGGGGGAGCGGGGGAGGCTCAGTCGGTAGCGCGCCAGGCTCGTAATCTGTAGTTCCCAGGTTCGAGTCCCAGCTGGGTCAGCATTGAGATTTATCTCCGCAAAATTCCCCGCTCTGCCCACGGTCAGTAGGGGACACCGATGGGCTTGGAAAGGCCGCCGTCCGTCGGATGGGACGTTAAGCCGTGGCCCCGTGTGCGGGAGAGCCATATCCTGTACACGTTAAAGAACACGCTGGATGGCCTTGACGGGAGGCTACCATCTGTCTCCCAACAGTTGTTCCAATGGGTCCCCTCCCCCAACCTTCTCTGAGCCTTCGGGGTTCATGTGACCTGGCCATTTAGCCCATGGTGTGCAAAAAAGTGCCGCTCAGAGGTAAAACAACCCAACCCACAACCCTGCTGTGGGTCGGGAGTGATGCCTCGAAAAGGTTCGAAATTTATGGGGGGCGCTGCTGCTACCTGCCTTGTGAATGGAGTAGTTGAATGGAGTAGTTGTTTTTAGTGGTTAGAGAACCTGACTGCTAAGCCATTGGGCATGTCCTTGTATAATTGTTTGTGTGGTTATGAGAAACCAACGAAAGCTTACGGGTTTTCTCCGTCCTCTTTATTTAAAATTAATTTAAATAATTCATAGGGGGTTCGTGGAGCTGAAAAGGTTGACAACCACTGCTATATACGAAGATTACAAAGATATTCCATTTGATCCGCCATGTCTTTGGCAGAAAAATGCTTAATTTTCATCAAATAATATTGAAAAAGGAGAAATTTAGCATTTTTCTCGCATTGTAGCGGTTATATTTATCTTTGGATAAAGTAGAAATAGAATTATAGCCCTTCTGCGTTTTTTAGTTGCTGATGTTTTATGCCAAACTGATGGGGGAAGAGAGTCAATTTATTATTTGGATATTAGTAAACTTGTTTTTTTTACAATGTAAGTGAAACTTTATAATTTTTTTGTGCAACAGCAATTTTTTTTGACTTAACGATTTGTCCTGTGATGGAGTCGTCTTACTTCAAATCCCGGCAACTACTTCCTTTCTCCTCCTTCAATCCGGCCAGCGGCATCCTCATTCTATAGGGACGGTGGCGGCTCAGTCGGTAGCGCGCCAGGGTCGTAATCTGTACTTCCCAGGTTCGAGTCCCAGCTGGGCCAGCGTTGAGATTAATCTCCGCAAAATGTCCTGCCCACGGTCAGTAGAGGACACCGATGAGCTTGGAAAGGCCGCCGTCCGTCGGATGGGACGTTAAGCTGTGGCCCCGTGTGCTGGAGAGCCATACCCTGTGCACGTTAAAGAACGTGCTGGATGGCCTTGACGGGAGTCACCATCTGTCTCCCAACAGCTGTTCCAGTGGGTCCCCTCCCCCAACCTTCTCTGAGCCTTCGGGGTCCATGTGACCTGGCCATTTAGCCCATGGTGTGCAAAATAATGACGCTCAGAGGTAAAATAATCCAATCCAATCCAACCTGCCACTCCTTGGTAATCTCAATCGTACGTATCCTGCCTTTTGGATTGGTAGAGGTGGACCAAATGCATGGCCTGCACGTTCTTCCGATCTGAGTCCACTGGATTTCTTCTTATGAGGACACCTGAGGCTGATGTTTATGTTACCCCCGTTCCTAATACACAAGCTCTGCGCGAAAGCATCGTGGATAGTTGTCAAAGAATTCGAAACACTCCTGGACTTTTCGGATGCATTCGACAGTCCATGAGAAGACGCTGTGAGGAGTGTATTACTCTTTAGGGAGGCCATTACTAAAACTTGCTCTGATGTAGACTTTCATAATTCTTCTCATTGATCACTTACAGGGTGCTGTAATAACTGGAATAAAAACTGGCTTCACAGGTTTTCTTACTTGCACTCTCGAAAGATGTCATAACTCGGAAGGGAAGAATTTCTGGCTCAATGATCATAGGGACTTTTTTTTTTTCATGAATAAGAGTGGTTAGCACGCTTGGTTACTAATAAATGGAACCTGGGATTCCATGCTGGGATTTTCTGCTGAGTTCTTACCTTCCTCACAGATCTTCTATATGGCGTATTGAATTGACAGTCTCCTACTGTCAGACCTGTGTGGCAAGCAGCTGCTTGAGTGGGTATTTATTATTATTTTTTTTTATCTATGAGCAGTAGAGCCGTTCCGTGACCGAGTGGTTAGCGCGCTTGGCTACTGATCTACGGGACCTGGGTTCGAACCCCGGGTAAGGCATGGATGTTTGTGTTGTTTTTCTGCTGAGGTCCTGCCATCCTCTCAGACCTTCTACTATGGCATATAAACTGACAGGCTCCTGTCAGACCTCTGTGGCAAGCAGCTGCTTGAGAGGGTATTTATTTTTTTTTTATCTATGAGCAATAGATCACGTTACAAAGTTCGATGAGATCTTTTGGAAATACCTTGTGTAATACATCCTCATTTACTTATATTCCCATCGTAATTTTACATGATATGAACTTTGTATTCAGATTATTCATAAACTTAGAGGAGGAGTCTGACATTATTAAAAAGTTGCTGTTAACTGTTTTTAAACCTTTTCTTACTAGATAATAAATATAAGGAAATAATATTCTACTTAAAATTAAATAGGATGAGAATATTTTTTATTTCAGCCGTAACAAATTATTACTACAATAAACAAAAAATTTAGCATTATTTTATTAAAAAACAAAACCAAGAAAAAGAAAAGGAAGGAATCACTTTCAAACCACAGTATCAAAATTATTATGACACGATAATATCTAAAATGATTTCAGAATTAACACATATAACGATGGCAGTGATGTTCTCAAAGTAAACGGAATTAAAGTTTTTTTTTGCAATCTTTTGGAATTTAACTCTTTATGTCCTATCGGGACTTCAAAGTCCCACAAGTTGAAATTGCCCATTATATTGTTTGTCAGGCTTGTAGCCAATTTGGAGTCAAAAATGACTCCAAATAGGTCCATAGTCCTTATGTCAAAAATCAAAAGGTATTACTATCTTTCAAAGTAGGTGAAAGAACTGTTCAAACTGGATTTCCGATGAAGCATAACATTTGCCTCCACCGTTTTATAGGTCTTCAAAACTTTTTGGAAAAATGCGTGAAATATAAGAAGTTAAATATTCTTGCCTCTCTTACTCTTACTAGCATTCTGAGAGGGGGGAAGACATGAACCCTTCCCTCCTCTCTAGATCCGGCCCTGCACACATATAATATGATACGAAGTAATAGTTATTCGGAAGAAATTTGGGACAAAAACGAACTGATTGCCTAAAACAGTTTGCTAACACCCTCCACCAGAATGTGAAACAACGCTTACAAACATTTCTTTAATCTAATTACACTCTGCTCTTAAAGCTTTAACACGGCCGACAAAGCAAAGCCCCAATTTTATTGTATTCTGAATCGTCCCTTGAACTATCTCCAGGGTACGAAGACCGCTGCACCAGCCGCTGGGCCACACCCGGCCCACTAATTCTTGCAACAACACCAACTTTAAACTAGAATAATCTGTCTCGAGCAGACGAACTTTTCAGTGCTTGAAACGGTTAACTGCCCAACCGTAACTTCTGATGTTCATTCAACCTGAGTGAATAGCTAAAATTGAGAGTTCGCCAGCAAGTATTTATTCCTTGCATTGCAATTAAGGAAGTTACCGGTAAGTATCTAGCCTTGCGGGCATGAAATTGAGAAGGTCCTAACTGGACCTTCTCAAAAAGATTGATATTTTCAATGAGAAGACGAATTCGTTACGAATTGTCAAATCTTTTAATCTAAAGATTATCTGTCAATCCACCATTTATTTATTTCGAAAGCAAAGCTATTTTATTTATTAGGTTTTGAATGTTTAGAAGTGTTTCTTCTTTTAAATATCTTTATGAAACCTTTCTTCGTGTGAAGTTAAAACACCAGAATGGCTCAATGTCAAGCTGATATATCCTGGAGTTGCCAGGTTCGATTTTCAACCTTTTCAGCAATCAGAATTACTACTTTTCCATTCTTTCATGAATCAAGGGTCAGGACCAATAACAGCTTAAGTCGTAGTTTAGTGTGCAAGACAATATGAAGTCCTGAATTATACTTGCTCAGACAATCAAAAACAATCTAAGTGATAAAGTAATAATAATACTAAATAAATCTAAGTGACTATGTGGTACCACACCACCAAATATGGGACCCATCGCTCAAGTAGCCGTGGAACCACAAGAAAACCGACAATTTCTGCTACCGATGACGTCACACGTGTCCGCCCGTCCGTCGTTCCATGGATTGATTCTTTCTGTCGGAATTACGGCTATTATATATACTGTATATATTTATGATATATTAACTTATTAACAAGGTTCATGTGGGGCTAGCACAGTTTAGTTCACCAGATTAGTGCCAGATTAAGGTATAATCTACAGCCTTAAGGCTCACAATAAAATTATTATTTTTCCCATATACTATTTTGCTATATTTCAACAGCTTTTTATTTATTTTTTGCTCATTTAAAAAAAGTGAGCTATCGTTTTGGCTTTGTCGTAGGTCTGTCTGTCCGTCCATCTATTGATATTCAACTGTTTTATGATAAAACATAAATGAAATAAATCGGATAGCTACAGTCGCTCAAAAAAGTATCCGAACACTATGGTTGATTACAGAATTCGGAAAAAATATCTGGCAACGATTTAGAAATTAGTAATCTGGCAACCTTCGTGTAACGTGATATTTTTTTTTGAGCGACTGTACTAAAAGAATGGAAGGATTCTTACATTTGAAATCTTTTAATAGTTTTATTGTCCACCGTTATTCTACGGTTCATAGAATAAGACGAGATTCATCTGATCGACTGTATCAAAGTGATGAACCATAAAAGGAATGAGGCAGCCCTCAACTTAAATAAAAGGGCGAACGTGATCAAAACTGACTTGTGGGGGGAATTAACAATTGAATCTGATGCAAAGAGAAAGATAATGGAAGGAATGCTTTCACGAAGAAGTATTAAAGCATGATATTCTAGAGTAGGGGTTCTCAACGTGGGGTACGCCGTGAGAGCTCAAAAGTCGCTAGATCTAGTAACAAAGTCGCTAAGTTGGCATTATTATACTCTAGCTATAGTTTTGGCATTATTATACTCTAGCTATAGTTTTGGCATTATTATACTATAGCTATAGCCAGTTACATACACATTTCCAGGCATTATTATACTATAGCTATAGCCAGTTACATACACATTTCCAGGGGTACGTGAAGAGTTATGAGTATGAATTGGCATTATTATACTATTTGGCATTATTATACTATAGCTATAGCCAGTTACATACACATTTCCAGGCATTATTATACTATAGCTATAGCCAGTTACATACACATTTCCAGGGGTACGTGAAGAGTTATGAGTATGAATTGGCATTATTATACTATTTGGCATTATTATACTATAGCTATAGCCAGTTACATACACATTTCCAGGCATTATTATACTATAGCTATAGCCAGTTACATACACATTTCCAGGGGTACGTGAAGAGTTATGAGTATGAATTGGCATTATTATACTATTTGGCATTATTATACTATAGCTATAGCCAGTTACATACACATTTCCAGGGGTACGTGAAGCATAAAAGGTTGAGAACCACTGCTCTAGAGTAGGGGTTCTCAACGTGGGGTACGCGGTAAAATTTTTTGGGGTACGCCGTGAGAGCTCAAAGGTCGCTATATCTAGTAACAAAGTCAGTGTTTTATTTTATTCCCATTGCTATACTCTAACTATAGTTTTATCTATCTGTACAAGGGGTACGCCAGTTGCATACACATTTCAAGGGGGTACGTGAAGCATGAAAGGTTGAGAACCACTGCTCTAGAGAATTGATTATTTTCCTCGTGGATTATAGAGATGAAACTGATAGTATTTATTTCAAGCCTTACCCATATTAGGAACCAAGAGGATGAGTTTACTACAAGAATTAGACTAAAAATAAAGTAGAAGAGAAAGTAGGTTAAGCTCTGGGACATGCTAGAATTGAAAAATAGTTGAATTTTAAACAAATTGCAAACATACTCATTCCTTTAGGCACATGCAATTCGTTCTAGAACATATATGCCGAAACGATTTTTTTTGAGGGCAAAATTCAAATACTATCGGCTAAGAAAGATGTTTTCTAAAAAATAATGTGTTAGAAAAATGTTTCCTAAATGTTTATAAAACACATTTTTTTATCATTAAAAATGCCGTATGTAATACATACAATGCTTTGCATTATTTGTAAGTATTTCAATGACACTCATTTATTTATCAACAAAATTACGAATTTAATTAATTGCAAGGTTATTTAAATTTATTCTTGTAATGCATGAATTTGTTAAGGAAAACTGAAGGCAGATGAAAACCGAGATGTAGTTTGGCCACGCCTGTGCTAGAAATTTATTCTAATTCATCCTAGAAATTTTAAATTTAGACTTTAGGATGTATTGGCCAAGAAATTTACTTTTGACAGACACGATTTCCAACACCGAGGGGTGGATGAAAAAAAATACATTTTTGGTTTACTAGAAAAAACAAAAATTCATTCTAAATTATAACTGTAAATACGAATAAAAATATTACTGTTCGAATTTGGCGAATCATCCATTAGTTTGAATTTTCACTGTTAGATGGCAGTAAAGATGAGATATGACAAACCTGATTTACTTTGAAAACGAACATTCCATTTTTTCGATGTCGATTGGGCACTCTAGCTGTAGGATGCCTCAAACTTGAGATAGTTCAGTGCAGTGTTTAATAAACTAATTTGGTCGCGACCCAAATTTCAAAGTCCTGTCCACCTCACGACCAGAAATCAAAGTTCGCATTCCCCCTGTGACACAAAAAATCAAAATTCCCATTCACATCGCTACCCAAGATTAAAATTTTCACTAACCTCGTGAATCAAAGTTCAAATTCTTATTCATCTCGCGACCTTGGCTTTGGGTATCAAATTTTTCATAATTCGGTCCTGCCACTGTGTAAAAAATTAATTTCTTACTCCAAGGTGTTCTTCATTACTATAGTATTTAATTGTGTTACGGTTTTCATGCACAGTCCATCAATTTCATTTCCTAACGCAGCATTTTAAATTTTATTTTTCATTCTGATTGGGTGATCCTTTCTTATAGCTATACGAAGTACACTCAATTCATACTCATACACTCTGGCCCCAATTCTTGTGCAAGTGGAATTTATCCCTTAATTGAGCCGTCTCGGTTGACTCCTTCCAATAATAAATTCGAAAAATAATTGAAAAAAACTAGAAAGATAAATAATCCCTTCTGGCAAATGTAGAATGCTTGTTTTCAAAGAGAATGAAGTTGCCGTTTTCCGGCTTTAGCGATCTCTGATGGTAGAAATTCAAACTAATAATGGATGACTCAAAACAGGCCCGAATCTAGAATAAAATAAAAAAGGGAGAGGTGGGGGGGTGACAAGAAACTTAATCGGGCAGAAAAATAGTAGGGGAGGGGGCGGACGAGAAACTCCCTCAAGCATTTGCTTGTCATAAAGGTCTTACTAACATTTAATTAATGTTTATACAATCTAAAAGAGAATTTTCTCTTTTATCACTTGAAAGAAAAAAGCTTAATCTCTACAGACAGATGAATAAGTTAAAACAATAGCTCTTTAAAAAAAAGAGGGGGGGGGGCTGAATAATGAGTCAGGTGCAGTCCTAGAAGAAATGGGAGGGGCAGCTAAGTCATTTTTCCAAGGTTCATGGTCTCGGAGGCCACAGATATACAGTCGCTCAAAAAATATTCGAACACTAGTTGATTACAGAATTCAGAAAAAATATCTGGCAACGATTTTTTTTTAGAAATTAGTGATCTGGCAACCTTCGTGTCACGTGACACGAAGGTTGCCAGATCACTAATTTCTAAAAAAAAACGTTGCCAGATATTTTTTCTGAATTCTGTAATCAACCATAGTGTTCGGATATTTTTTAATATATATAATGCGTATGAATATATAATGCAATGAATATGGAGCGTGTGCAGTTTCCTACCGTTCACAGCAAACTGGAGCGGTTGCGGTTAATGTTCACAGCACATTGAATCGTGTGAGCTCACAAAAACCTGGATCGTGTGGGCCCACTCACAGAAATGCATATTGCTAATTATTTATTTTATTCTTATATTATTAATTACAATCGTTTATATAACGTACGCCAGTTACATATGGAAATGTGTATGTAACTGGCGTACCCTATATATTATTAAATAGAATCGTTTTATGACGAAATTAAAATGCTGATACTATTTGGAATGAAAAAATTAGTAATACGTACTAGTAGAAACTGAAAGTTCTTGGGTAACATTATTATAAATAATAAGAACCATTCACTTATTAAAGATAGAGAATTCTTAAAAATTAATCGAAAGGCAACATAATGTTGATCCTTATTTCTAATTACTAAAGAATGATTAAAATGTTAAATTTATAATTAAAACATATTTTTACGTTTTTTTTTACAGTTGCAAGAAATTTTGAAATTTAAATTATTCTGAGCCCGACAAAACAGTCCGAACTCCTCTCTAATAACTGTTAACATTATTTATTAACAACTGTTAAATAACCCCCTATTAACTGTTAACATTATTTATTAACAACTGTTAAATAACCCGCGATTAACTGTTGTTATTTATTAACAACTGTTAAATAACCCCCGATTAACTGTTAACATTATTTATTAACAACTGTTAAATAACCCGCGGTTAACTGTTGTTATTTATTAACAACTGTTAAATAACGCGATTAACTGTTAACATTATTTATTAACAACTGTTAAATAACGCGATTAACTGTTAACATTATTTATTAACAACTGTTAAATAACCCCTGATTAACTGTTTCCATTTTTGTACCCGCTACATGTACAATCAAAAGACTATTCCTGCAAACACATAGCTTGACAAACCTTGCTATCTTACCTCCAATTTCTACTCGCGGCATTTGTTTCACCCCTCGAAAACCGACTTATTAATCGTTAGGCCATCTCTTGTAAATAATTATTTGAAAATCTAAGAAAATGAATTAATTACTTATTATATTTTATAACATAAAAATGAGGTAGGAAAATATCTGCTGTTAATGCCAACTTGATTAAAAAGGAATCGAGATCAGTAGCCAACTTATCTTAGTTGAAGAAATAATTTAGAGAGAGACACGAAATTTAAAAAAAAAAATCACTTACTCCTCTTCTTGACCTTCTTCATGGTCAGCGGTTGCGTAAGCGATTGTTACAACCAGAAGGAAGACGAAAAGTTTCATATTAATCAGCATCTGGAAATTCACAAAAGAAAATTGTATTAAATACCTTTGCAGTTTGCGCCTTATTTCAGTTTGAAATACCAATTTAAATTAGGAATGAAACATTGCTAAAAATTATCACATTATTTATTATAGGATACTACAATGTTTTCGTTATTAATATGACATCTTGAAAGGTGTAGTTGTATCACTTCTGAGTGGCGCTTGTTTTGCAGATAGCCAGTTTAAATAAATAACTAGTCACAACGACTAGAAGAGTAAAATATGGATAAGGGGAAGGCAACTGGTAGTAGAGATGTTTTTTCTTATCTCCGAGCTGTGCTTTTGGGCATATCATGGGTTAAATGGCCATGGTCCCAAGGAAACAGTTCCTAGCTCGTTAGGTAACTATAGGTGACCAGATATCCCGATTATCAACTTATTTTTCCGACGTCCCGAAAAGTCTTCGGAAAGCTGTTTTGTCCCAGGTTTAGAAAACGAAACGTTTTTCGAAAATATGTAACTCAAATATAGCATTATGTCTAATGTTGGAAAATATACTATAAAATCACATAAATCATAAATCGATATAAACTAGGGTGAGCAGATTTAAAGAGAAAGATCCGAAAACTTTTGATAATTCAGTCTGAAGGATTGACTTTTCATGAAATTATATTGAAAACTAAATAAAAAAAAATATATTAAAAAGTAAAACAATCACTTTCATTTAGAATATATTTTGTTCATTATTGCACATAATAAGAACCTTAAATATCTAATAGCACAAAATTAAACTTGAATAACGTAGGTTGATTAATAAAAATCACTGTCATTGTGTATATTTACCATAAAAGGAATTTCCCGAATAATATTTTCATTTTCGGCAAGTTTTGCAGTAATGATCTCACAAGAGTCACGGAAATGTGCTGTCACTTGCAACAAAGCATTCACGGCGTCCACTTTTACACGTGATTTCTCACCCATATTAAATTCACATTGAAAAATTCCTTTCAATTGGATGGAAAGGGAAATTCTTCTTCGGAAATTTTCTTTGCTGATTTCTTATTTCATAAACTGAGAAAGTTGCCGCAGAACGATGCCAGATGCCAGGTTCTAAACCCCGTCCCATTACAGGTTGGGACTTAATTGTTTTTTTTTATCCCAAAACAGGTAGAACTTGTGTTCCAAATTCGGGACCTATCGTCACCGAAATCTGTTAAAACAGATATATTATCAACAAAAATCATGCATTCTCTACTGGTCCGCAAGCATAGCACTATCATTATAATGATGATTAAGGACATCAATATTTCAATCATCTGCACTGCGACCTAAATTTGTTTATAACTATTCTTTTACTATTCTATAAGACCTGCTCTAGCTGTACATTCAATTTAATATTTGAAAAAATATCTCAATCCGAATTTCAGAGATATATCTGTAGATGTTTATTTGTCGGTGACAGCCTCGTTAATAAACATGAAATTTATCACGAGGCAGTGTTTCGCAGCCAATGTACAGTCACTCAAAAAAGTATCCGAACACTATGGTTGATTACAGAATTCAGAAAAAATATCTGGCAACGATTTTTTTAGAAATTAGTGATCTGGCAACCCTCGTGTCACATGCCAGATCACTAATTTCTAAAAAAGTCGTTGCCAGATATTTTTTCTGAATTCTGTAATCAACCATAGTGTTCGGATACTTTTTTGAGCGACTGTAGGTGGTCATATTATTTTGATACTAGATCGTGTGGGCTCACTCACGGAAATATTGAGCGTGTGCAGTTACCGTTCACAGCAAACTGGAGCGTGTGCAGTAACTGCACACGCTCCAGTTTGCTGTGAACGGTAACGAGCGTGTACAGTTGCTGTACACGCTCCAGATATTTTTCCTGAATTCTGTAATCACGTGACACGAAGGTTGCCAGATCACTAATTTCTAAAAAAAAAATCGTTGCCAGATATTTTTTCTGAATTCTGTAATCAACCATAGTGTTCGGATAAATTTTCGAGCGACTGTACCGTCTCAAAATTCCTTATATGCCACAATACATTTGAAATTAATTATATTCTACGTACATAATACAATAAAAACTACAGTCAAGACAAAACATTTCCCGGTGTTCTCTACACGTTGAAATAATTCGAGATACAGCTAATTATTCATCAATGCAATGAATTATTTTTCTTTCTGTTGCCAAATCCTGTTAACATGTTAGAAATTATTTTTTGATTGACAGCGAACAACCGTAACTGGTAGCATTGAATAAACTTCAGATGTGCTGTCAGATAAAAAATATATGAGAAGCACTATCTTAAAATCAAGCTTACAAATACAATTAAAACCAAAGCTAAAATAACAGCACTGAAAGTTAGAACTATTTCATCGTTCTCTATATTTTGTAAACATTACTATTAAAAACGTTAATTTATTCACACAGCAACGGACTGTAAGAAATTATTTTCCTTCTGTTGTCAGATCCCGTTACATTAAAAATTAATTTGTTTTAGGTTTTGGACGGTCTTTAAATTACAGAATTTAACGAACTTCAAAAGTTTGACGTCAGATAAAAAAAAAATCTTAACTAAGACTTACAATAATAAAAACAAGCTCAGTTGAATGATTAGTCTTAAAATATGGAAGTTATGGACAGTAATTAGTTTTCCGCGTTTTCTCGAAGCATAGCTCAAAGCAAGAGGAAGTAAACAACATTAGCAAAACTCACGTATAAACATCGCAATACATTTCTGACATAAAGCTATTCTTAATAATATACCTTGAGAGCAAAGCTTCAGCTTTAGGCACCAAGAGGCTCAAACCACTCTTCACTGCTGCGTCTGTAGTGAAAATGGAAATGAGCCGCCCTTTATATACCTCATACGAACACTGGGTAACATTTTTTCTTACCTATTCGGTGAAAGAGATGGCAAGGCACGAAGCAAACCAACACTTCCTTCTGAGATTATAGAGGGGGAATTTCCGAGATGATTCATTTTTATTTATGATCTACTTTTACTGTACGATATATATGCGAACACAATGGGGCAATTTTTATTGATTGAGAAGAAATAAGACACACCTCAAAAGACTAGGGGCGACGGAAGAGTTTCTTGGGTCATCACACCTTGCAGAGTGAGGGGAAAAAAATACATATGAATATTCCTTTCCCAATATTTGTATTCGGTTGTTTGTGCTATCACTGCCAAGCACGTAAATGTTGAAGAATAACTCTGATTAGTGAGAGCCACTTTCTTTTTTATGAATGTTGTGTCCAGTAGACGTCGTGATTAACATATTAAGCAATGTGATGTTATTTGTAATGAAATGTTAGCAGGAGTATACAAAGATATTTATTCGGTTACTTAATTAAGCTGATGTCCAAGCAAAGTCAGCACGAGGTACAGTCGCTCAAAAAAAGTATCCAAACACTATGGTTATAATAATAATAGTAATCTTCATTTTATTCCGCCAGTCAATACAATATACATTTACATAGCATAATTATCTAACAACAATTAATATATACATGAGAAAAATTGAGAAGTGAAATAGCTGAGAGATATCAATTGCATCAGAAAAGGTAAATAACAATCACATTAAATATTGGTGTTTAATAGGAAAGGCGAAATAAAAAAAGGAGAGCATAGTAAGCTGACGCTTATTTTTAGTTAATGCTCCCTATTTCCTTTAGTTCAATTATGACAACAGTAAAGTATACAATAATTCAAATAGTACAATAATTCAATAGTATAAAAGGTCAAATGGTTATGAGACATATTACACTGATACATAGAAGAAGGTTTCATTGCTTTGTAAGAAGAAACGTTCTACATTTGATTTTAAATAATTTTAAAGATTTTGCATTTTAAACATCATCAGGAAATTCAGACCAAATTTTTACTGCATTGTATTTGATAGATCTCTGCCCAATTGATAATCGACACATAGGTATACTCAGATCCTCTCTATGACGTGTTTCATAATTATGAAAATTCGAAAGACTGAAAATGGTCTTTAAATCTATCCAATTTAATGAATCTCATTGTAATCCGAATACACAAAGTTTCCTGATATCAGTTTGTAATTATTATAGACATTAAGAATTTTAACCTCAGAAAATAAATGTGCCACGGGATCATAATATCTTTTACCAACAATATATCTAACAATTCTTTTCTGAAGACGATATATAGCATTCAGATTATAGTCAAAAGTATTACCCCAGACTAAAATTCCATATGTTATATAAGAATAAATGAAAGAGTAGTATAAATTTGTCAAAATTTGTTTGTTAACCAGATGACGTATTTTACCAATCATACCAATATTCCTCGACAGAGTGATTCTCAGCTGCTTTACATGAAATGACCAGTTCAGATTTTCATTGATCCATATTCCTAAGAATTTATATTCAGTGCATCTATTTAGCTTAATTTCATTAATCTTCACATCGAAACATTTCTCATCGATATTTTTGTTTTTATTTTTATAAATCATGTATTTGGATTTCTTGACATTTATTAATAAATTGTTATGTCTGTACCATTCAAATATAATATTTAGAGAGTAGTTAACACTGCTAATCAGGCTTGCAGAATCTTGGTTGAAATCGATAATACTTGTATCATCAGCATATAATAACATCTTTGAATTAATGTGTAACTTTGCTAAGTCGTTAATGTAAAGTAGGAAAAGGATCGGACCAAGAATCGAAAATTGAGGCACATCTCTGTAAATAAAATGTTCATCTGATATACTACCATTTGCTTCTACAAGAGCTTTCCTCTGAAATAAGTAGCTTCTTAACCAGTTATTTATTTTACCTCTCAGGCCATAAAATTCAATTTTCTTTAACAAAATTTCGTCGTTAACCCTTTCACGACTAAGGGAAACATTTTTCCCATTTTAAAATTGGTGATTGTCGTATTTAATTATAACCTTATCTGCATTTTTTTATACAGAATGTCAAAATAGAACGTATGCCGAACGCAATTACGTAAACGGGAACGTTTAGAAAACAAAAACAGAACTGTCAGGACGCATAATATATGTACTATGTGCAATGTCCATCTTTGCCTCACTACCAAAAGAAATTGCTTCGCAGAATATCATAATTAGCACATCATTTTGTATAGTAATTTTATTTCATAATTTTGTATTATTTTAGTTAACATTTTGTTCTAATAAATAAATAAATAAATACCCCCTCAAGTAGCTGCTTGCCACAGAGGTCTGACAGGAGCCTGTCAGTTTATATGCCACAGTAGGAGATCTGAGAGGATGGCAGGACCTCAGCAGAAAAACGACACACACATCCATGCCTAATTCCGGGGCTCGAACCCAGGTCCCTTAGATCAGTAGCCAAGCGTGCTAACCACTCGGCCACGGGACGGCACTTTGTTCTAATAAACCAATAAATAAAAGACATTGCATAATAAGCCTAACTATAATTTGTGTTACCTTTTTAGTCCTTTGGGAAAAATATTTCCCATAAAATTCCAAAAAAACTACACATTGTTATGTATTTTTCTTATGATTTTTATTTATTTTACGTCTAAACAAACTAAAATAAACAGTTACATACTAATATTTACTCTTAGAAACCTTATGATCCTGAAAGGGTTAATACTGTCAAATGCTTTCGTAAAATCAAGATATACAGCTAATCCAATGTGACCTGCATCCAAATGATTGACAATATGCTCATATAAATCTGCAATGGCTGTCTGAGTAGATTTTTTATTTTGAAAACCATATTGTTGTTGTGTGATAATTTTCATATTATCTAGGAATTTAGTAATACTGTTCAAATTAGCTTTTCAAAGATTTTCGAGAAGATTGGCAAAATTGAAATAGGTCTGTAGTTTTCTATATTTTCTTTATCACCTGATTATGTATGGGAAGAATTCTGGCAATTTTCATTTTATCCGGGAATACTTCGTTTATTATTGATAAATTAAATATATAGCACAAAGGTTCTTTTATTGTATGTATAACCTTTTTAATTACATTAATATTTATGTCATCTATACCTGGTGACTTATCAGCTCCTAGATCATTCACTATGTTACTGATCTCTTGAGTAACAATTGGCATGACATAAAATGTCTGGTATATGCACTCAATTTGATATTTATATTTGCCATGAAATGTTTCAGTTTGTTTCAGTATCAATTCGTTAACGGTATCATGAAAATAGCTATTGAAGGCATTGGACTTCGCATAGTCATCAGCAATAATTGCATCATCAGAAGAAATGTCTCCTGCTATTGACTTACATTTATTTCTACCCAAAACATCGTTGAGATATTTCCATTTCTGTTTAGAATTTTTGCTAGAATCAAATCTATGTTATAATAGGCGTTCTTTGTTTCTCTGATTTGGATAGTAACGAAATTACGAAATTCTTTATATGCAGAACTGTCATCCTCTAAATAGGTTTCTTTTGCTTTTTTGTATAAATTATCTCTTTTAGTTATTAATTTTTTCAGGATCCAAGGAGCATATTTATTTGGCCTTTGGAACTTCTTAATACCCGTGGCCAAATATTTATTATAGTGATTTATAAAAATATTTATGAAATAATTATATGATTGCAGAATTCAGAAAAAATATCTGGCAAGGATTTTTTTAGAAATTTGTGATCTGGAAACCTTCGTGTCACGTGACACGAAGGTTGCCAGATCACTAATTCCAAAAAAATCGTTGCCAGATATTTTTCCTGAATTTTGTAATCAACCATAGTGTTCGGATACTTTTTTGAGCGACTGTAGGTGGTCATATTATTTTGATACTAGATCGTGTGGGCTCACTCATGGAGATATTGAGCGTGTGCAGTTACCGTTCACAGCAAACTGGAGCGTGTGCAGTAACTGCACACGCTCCAGTTTGCTGTGAACGGTAACTGGAGCGTGTACAGTTGCTGTACACGCTCCAGATATTTTTTCTGAATTCTGTAATCAACCATAGTGTTCGGATACTTTTTTGAGCGACTGTAGGTGGTCATATTATTTTGATACTAGATCGTGTGGGCTCACTCACGGAGATATTGAGCGTGTGCAGTTACCGTTCACAGCAAACTGGAGCGTGTGCAGTAACTGCACACGCTCCAGTTTGCTGTGAACGGTAACTGGAGCGTGTACAGTTGCTGTACACGCTCCAGATATTTTTTCTGAATTCTGTAATCAACCATAGTGTTCGGATACTTTTTTGAGCGACTGTACCCTCGGATAATTTGCCGGGGTGCCATGAGCGAAAGGGCGCCAGATGCTCGGAGAAGCATATAGAAAAGCATTTTTGGTTATTTTTTATAGCTCTGTTCTTAATGAATATTTATTATATGAAAATGATAATTGCATTCTTATAATAAAAAGATAAAAATTATTTTATGTTGCATTTACTTAAGGGGCGTCAGCAGGAAGTTTTTCAGGGGAGGACCAAAACAAATTAAAGTTTAAAGGTAAAAAGAGGTGATGCAAAAATGCCCGAAAAAAACTTAATATTGGAAATACATCCAAAAATATTTATCCATATTAAAAATGAAAATAAATGGCATGCTTCCAAAAACTAAAGAAACATATCGATATTAGCATTTTGTTAAAGAAGAAAGAGAATTAACTTTTTGGTAAGTCAGTACTAACTAAACGGCACCCGGCGCTGCCAAAATGTTATTTTTAATCATGGCCGAGTGGTTAGCGCGCTTGGCTAATGATCTAAGGGACCTGGGTTCGAGTCCCGGGTAAGGCATGGATGTATGTGTCGTTTTTCTGCTGAGGTCCTGCCATCCTCTCAGACCTTTTACTTTGGCATATAAACTGACAGGCTCCTGTCAGACCTCTGTGGCAAGCAGCTGCTTGAGGGGGTATTTATTTTTTTTTTTTTATATATTCTTAATTTTACTGCACTAAAGGTAAGTTTAGTAAGTACTCCTTCCCTTCCACACGACACTTTAGCGCTTATTCAACATGAAGAAAATTTCTCGCTCTTTGCTTGGGTCGTTGATGACGTCAGCGAACTCTCTCATTCCACGTGGCTTAGTTTCTACCTAAATTATCGAGATTTTATTTCCGTTATGTCAGATTTGCTGCCAGGTCTCCCTTGATAGGTATTCACTCGAAGAAGAGCTATGCACCGGTCCCCTGTGATGATGCATAGAACCGGTCAGGCCTAGCACCTGATGTCCGACCCCACCTTCCCCATGGTGCAGGCCGTCAGTACCTTTCAAAAGAGAGACTCTCTTGTAGAAGTGAACGGAAGAGGAGGGCTACCAGATCAGTGTGGCCTACTCATCTGGTCAGTAGGCCACACTGATCTGGAGTGTTTTCGTTGACGTCATCAACCACCAAAGCAAATACCGAGAAAATTTCTTCATGTTGAATATGCGCTAAAGTGTCAGGAGGGGAGGGGGACTATGGCTACTTTTCTTTTTTTTCTACCCTGCTGAGGAGTGGTCAACCACACAGGGTCCTGGTGCTAACTATATATACCAACCTGAACGGAATTATGGCTCTGAGCTTGATTATGGATCCTGAATTTGCTGCACTTGGTGGGCTTCTGTGGAGGGAAAATCTTCCGCTGTGTTTTCTGTTTGTTTGTGGGTTGACAGCCCCAAGTGAATAGATTCACAGGATATGTTTATCAGCTGGTGGATAATCCTGAGCAGAGGTCATTGCTGGCACCTGAACTCTTTGTTTCTATTGGCATCGTCAAATTCTACATTGGGGGAAGTCTTCCAGTGTAGATGCCTTAGTAGTGGGAGGAACAGATCTTTGCTGCTTAATATTATTGGCACTTCCTCTCTCAATAATTATAGTTTCTTTAAAAATCCTGCTAATTATTTACTTTCTGCAAGTAAATGGACTGTTAGAACTTTGCGTAGAGATTATTATATTGAAGTCCTCATACAGGAATTCCAGCGTTATAAACTAGATATTCTGGGTTTTCTAGAGACCAGATGGACAGGTAAACATCACATGCTTAAAAATAATTTTAAATTTCTCTTTTCAGAGAGAGAAGATGGAAAGCATCTTCAAGGCGTAGGTTGCTTCTCAGCAGACACGCTAGTGATGCTCTTCTACGATATCAGTTTATTAAGGAAAGGTTCCACACAGTTAAATTTAAAACAAGCAGTAAAGACTTGAAGGTTATCTGTTGCTATCCCCTGCTGAGGATGCAGATCAAGATGACAAAGAGAGGTGTTACAGACAACTTCGGGATAGTTTAAATTCTCTCAAGAATGGAGATATTTGTTCTAGGCGACTTCAATGCTAAAATTGGTACTAACTCTGACCTTTGGGGAGGGATGATAGGTCCTTTTTATATTGCTAGCTGCAATGGAAATGGGCAGCGTCTCCTACAGGTAAATAAACTTAATGGTTTGAGAATAACTAACATTTATTACAAACACCGCGATATATATAAGTACACATGGGTTTCACCAGATGGGCTGCATAAGAACATGGTTGATTATATATTAATTAACAGAAAATGGACTAGTTCTATTAGGAATACCAGGTCTTATAGGAGAGCTGAAATTGGATCTGATCATTACTTTGTTAAAAATGTCTTGCAACTTAAACTTAAGAAGTGTGCTAAGGTTAAAAAAGTTACTTTTAAGACTGAAGCTCTGAAAGACCCAGTTATAGCAAAAGCTTACCACAATAGGTTACTTATCATTATGACAGTCATGGTTTGCTTACTGCTGAAGTTGAGGAAGAATGGAACAGTTACAAACCATGGAGGTAGGAAGAGGGGGAGGCGTCCTTACTATATCTTAACAGAGGTCGCTAGTGTAGCCGCGCAGAACCATGGAGGTAGGAAGAGGGGGAGGCGCCCTTACTATATCTTAACAGAGGTCGCTAGTGTAGCCGCGCAGAACCATGGAGGTTGGAAGAGGGGGAGGCGCCCTTACTATATTTTAACAGAGGTCGCTAGTGTAGCCGCGCAGAACGGCCGTAGCCATGTTCTTGCTACTCAGAAAGTCGCACGCTGCACGTCAATTGTAATGTATCCGAATGCTTTATACGAATACTGCTCAATAAAATCGCAACTGTTTCATGTACAAAAAAGGAATTATTTCGACGAATATTGCTAAATGGATTTTTTTTTTCTTGGAAGGTCTAGAGATATTTAACATATATATAAAAAAATACTTTTTCCGCTTTAGTTTTTCGTTTGTTTACGTTTTCAAACACAGTTGTTCATTTACACTTAAAGTTAATAATAACAAATTTCATATCAAATTAAAGCTAAACCATCTTTTTCATAAAATAGGAACTGACTTCCCCTCCCCTACATAATATTTCAAAGTTCTATCATTGTTTAATCAAGTTTCTAAGGTTCAGAGTAAACTGTGATAAGTCAAATCTCTTATATAAGAAAAAATGTAAATATTAACAAAAAATCTCTTTGGAATAAAAAGCAGGAACTTTGTTGTGAAATATCCAGACTTTAATATAGGCTTTATTACAGAATATTGTTTAAAAGAGATATTTAAATAGTTTTGATTATGAATTTTTATTTATCTTGAGTCATATTCTTCCATTAAATTGCATAAATATCCTTCAAAATGAAGGTTTTAATAGATTTGATTATGATCTTTAATTTACCTTCTGTCGCATTTTTCCATTAAATGATTATTTTAATTGTTATAGCACTTCACAGTTAGATTTTCATCGACATTGAACATAATTTATCATGAAATATTCTAGCGTCCATAACTCTTTAAATACTTAACGAATATTGTTTAAAATCGAAATTTAAATAGATTTAATTACGATTTTTAATTTATCTTTAGTCAAATTTTTCCATTAAGTGCATGTTTTAGAAATTGCAGAGCTTCGAAATTAGATTCTCATTGACATAACAGGAAATTCTCTAGCGTTTCAGTAAGGTACATCAAAAACATAGGAAATGACGAATATCAGTATCATATTTTCCCCTGTTTGTTGATTTTTTTTCTCTTTCTATGAATTTATAAGAACACTTTATTTCATCAGTTTACATCAAAAACACTGAGAAAATTTCGCAACCCTTCCTACCGGCTTCCGCTAGGCCTAACTACACTACTGTCATAAATTATTTGAAATGACGAAAAGTTTTTCAATTTACAAAGCAAAACTTTAGCATTACTTCTCACCTATGAAATGTTATCCCTTTGATCTTTTTCGCAAGTTCATTACTGTAATCAAACGCGTTACCCAAATCCATTTTTTCAATGCAACGTTCTTTAACACAGTGTTAGCAAGATTACAAGTAGCGATAATATGGCGACGTTCGGTTACGGTTTTCAAGCGATAGGGGGCCACCCTGTCTTTCTACCTCCACGTTACAAACATGCTTTTCTTGAAACTAACAGTACCCTTTTGAGTAAAAAGAAGTAGAGGAGACAAAGTTTTTTGAGTGATAAGACACTAGAGCTTATTTTTGAAAGAACTGTTGGAATATACTTAATCACAGCACCCTACTAGTCCTCACAGAAAGCATTTAGAAAGAGCTAAATAAACGTGTAAAGGATATAACAGGAAACTCTCTAGCGTTGGCCATGTTGCCCGTTTGGCCATGTTGCCCGTATGGATAATTATAGATTAGCGAATAACGGTATGAACAGTGTGCCTAAAGGCCTCAGGAAAAGTGGGAGACCTAGGATGTGGTGGGCAGACAATGTCAAACAGGACCTCTAACAGCTGATAAGAATCTTTGGGTTGATAGTATGGCTGAGAAAGCAGAGAAAGCAAGTAAATAGCGTAACAACAGAGCTGTACCAGATTGTTAATGTTTTGTGTGGGAAAAAACAGACAGGTATAGAGAAGATTGAAGGATGAATATGGTACGTTTCCCAAAAGGCCAAATCATCAGCATAATCTAAATCAGAAATTTTCCGATCTTTAGACCATTCAAGCCCAAAATCTTCCCTTTGCAGTGAATGATGCATAATATAATCAATAATCAAATTAAAGAGAAAAGGAGACAAAATTCACCCTTGTTGAACACCAGAAGCAATGATAAACCAATTGCTACAAACCTCACCAACTCTCACACATGACTCGGTGTTGATGATTGAGAGCTTTCATTATGTTAAAAAACTTGTCTGATATGCCATACGATCTCACGATCAACTACAAATCATGACGGTCAACTGAGTCAAAAGCTTTTTTGAAATCTACAAAGCTAGTACCCACACGTTTCTGAAACTCTAAAACATTTCTCAAGAATTTGCCTGAGCGAAAATATCTGATCAATACATCCAACTGCTGATCACACAATTGTCCATCAACCATATTCTTTATTCTATTAAGCAAAATCATGCAAAGAACTTTAGCTGGAATAGAATGTAGGCTGATACCCCTATAGTTATCACAAGAATTGGAACACCTTTTTCAAAAATTAGGATAATAATAGCTCTGGTAAAATCCTTAGGAACCATGCCTTTAACATAAAGGATATTCAAAATTTCAGTCAGCCATGTGGTAACTAAAACATTCCGAGCTCTAAACATTTCAGTAATAATTTCATGTACCTCTGGGAATTTCTCTAGTTTAAGTTTAGAAATAGCCAAAATAACTTCAGACTGTGTTATAGGGACGACATTAAATCCAGTAATGGATCTATCATCATTACAAACCATGGGAATGAACTGACCACATTCTTTATAACATCAGTGAAACGTTCAGCCCACCTAGCCAAGACAGAATCATTATCATTAATCTCAGTTTATTTTTCTTGGCAGGTATGTAACAGATACTGGTGATGTGCAGCATGTGATAAACAGAAGAATAGGGATTGCTGCTGGGACTTTTAAGAATCTATGAAGAGTGTACTAAAATTAGACTGTAAAATAGTTTGGTTTTTTCTAGGGTTAGTTATGGTAATGAAACTTGGACGCTTTGTAAACGAGATAACAGGAAACTTGACGTTTTTGATTCTAGATGCTTACGCAGTATCTTGGGCATTATGTGGTTTAACTTTGTAACTAATGATGAGGTTAGGCAAGGAGTCAGCAATCTCCCTTAAGCAGCGTATTGTGCAGAGATAGACTCCGTTGGTTTGGCCATGTTGCCCGTATGGATAATTATAGATTAGCGAATAACGGTATGAACAGTGTGCCTAAAGGCCTCAGGAAAAGTGGGAGACCTAGGATGTGGTGGGCAGACAATGTCAAACAGGACTTCTGGCAATTCTGACAACAGGGACGGTTGGTTGGTTGGTTGGTTTACCTCTGAGCGGCACTTTTTTGCACACCATGGGCTAAATGGCCAGGTCACATGGACCCCGAAGTCTCAGAGAAGGTTGGGGGGACCCACTGGAACAGCTGTTGGGAGACAGATGGTAGCCTCCCGTCAAGGCCATCCAGCGTGTTCTTTAACGTGCACAGGGTATGGCTCTCCCGCACACGGGGCCACGGCTTAACGTCCCATCCGACGGACGGCTACCTTTCCAAGCCCATCGGTGTCCCTTACTGACCGTGGGCAGGGCGGGGAATTTTGCGGAGATAAATCTCAACGCTGACCCAGCTGGGACTCGAACCTGGGAACTACAGATTACGAGCCTGGCGCGCTACCGACTGAGCCACCCCCGCCCCAACAGGGACGGTGTTCCCTTTCTGACCGAAGGCAGGATGAGGATTTTGCAGAGATAATTATCGACGCTGGCCCAAGTAGGATTCAAATGGTCTACAGTGGGCGGATGTAGATCAGGACAGACGTGTTTGAAGACCTAAATTGCACAATCCGTTTGGACCTCCGTAGCCCATGGCTGCTTGAGGATGTTGATGATGATCAAATATTCTTTTTTGATTGGTCGATTATGATCAACATTTTCAAATCTTCCAATAGCCTCAATTTCCACAACTAGAAGTTGTTCGATTTTAAAAATGAAAGCTTTACAGCGAATATTGTCAACAGTTTAGTCATGCTAGATATTTTAGTGAGTAGAGTGCGGTGATCAACCGGTGTCCGCTTCGTGATGGTGGGGGGTGCGGACAACCTAAATTGCTTGTTTACGGGAAAAATCAAAAATTATTTTTTGAGTGGGTAGGTAGTTTGGATTTGTGAAGGAGTTCACACGCACCTTGAATCCATTATCAGCATCGTTACTAAGCAACCGTAGCAATCAATCATTTACAAACCTTGCATTTGTATGCTTTTCACCCAGTATTTTACACGCAAAAAAATGATGTTTTTTCTCAAGTTCTTGATGGGCACAATTTTAAAATTTGTTCAGTCCAAAAATTTCACGCTATTAGCAATAAACTGGAATTTATTCCAGAATGTGAGGTTTCTCAGCGATATTTATTACGAATACACATTTACGAAAAATCCTGACAGATTAAACATTTTATTCAGCATTTATAAAAAAAAAGTATTTTGATTAATTTAAAATTGTATTAATAATACATAAATAATTAATAATAACATAAAATATGCGTTTAAGAGCCATCTAGCGATAAAATTTTAAAGTTATAATAAATCCTGTTTCCTTCTGTTTCACACTGATAAGAGGAGCAGGATATGCCGAAAACCGTATGAGTCCATGGATTCATGCTGCCAGGAATCATCACTGAAGGCTGGTGGTGGTGTATAATGGTGTGGAGAGCGTTTTCGCAGCACACATTGGGTCCCTTGATGCCAATGGAGCAATGTTGGATGGCCACAGGATATCTGATCATCGTCGCCTATCAGGTATCAGCAGTGTATCCATCTGCGAATGGGTTCTTTCAGCAGGATAATGCTTGTCGTGACCCCTTGGTTCAGATCCTGCCCGACTCTGACAGATATGACGACCCAGTCCACACAGGAGAGAGGGACGATGATGAAATTACTTAATTCACTTCGGTGAATTCACAGATTAGCGGGTTTTTACGCCCGTGCCGCTGTATGCCTTTGAAGAAACTGGTGTTGAATGAAGAATACGAATTGTCCATCAATTACTGCACGAGAGCTATATAGGGACGACACAATTTTTATTCACACTATATACAGCTACGTGCTGGGAATGAACTCCACTCCGTGGGCCTTTGCTGCTTCACACTGTGGTTCTTTCTGAATCCACAAAACTGCTATCAAATTCACCGCTCAACTCCGTGAGCCTTTGCTGCTTTGCTACTGCAAATATTAATTAAATGAGGTGGAGAATTGCACACTCTGAAATTTCTCACTTTACAGACCTCAAAAACTCGGCGAAAGGATTTTCCTTTGCCTACACTGTGGCTCCTCCTGAACCACAAGAATAAAAGATAAGACTTTCCAAGAATCTGGATTCCCTCTTGGAATCGCACCCTGACTTCAGGGGTTAATTTGAGAAAGGCGGCATCCTTTTGACGCGTGTCGCAACGACCTTGTTCGTTCGACAGCTAACGCACAGACTAAAGCTTTCCAATCTCCCGCCTAGCCTCGTCGCTGCACTAGCGCCCCTAGGCTAGTCATTTACGGCGATAAACAACTTCTGGCATTGATTCTTAAAACAAGCAACAAGCTTCAGACCCGAAAACAACAACAGTGAGTCATCCCAGCACAAACATTTCAAAGAACACAAAAATATATACAACAACATAATACAACAAAAATATACAATAAATAAATAAAATTCGAGAGAATGACAGTGCTCCAAGTCACAGCGCTGGGATTGTCTAGGAATGGCTTCGGGAACATAATAGTGACTTCAGTCACCAGATCTCCTCAGTCACCAGATCTCAATCCAATCGAGTGGCTGTGGGATGAGAGGGAACGAGCTATTCGGAGCAGAGATCCATCATCAGACAATTTGTGGCACCTATGGGAAGCGGTGGAGTAGACAAACGAGCATCCCTGTGGTACCCTTACGATACCTCGTTGAGTTGGGTTGGGTTGTTTTACCTCTGAGCGGCACTTTTTTGCACACCATGGCCAGGTCACATGGACCCCGAAAGCTCAGAGAAGGTTGGGGGAGGAGACCCACTGGAACAGCCGTTGGGAGACAGATGGTAGCCTCCCGTCAAGGCCATCCAGCGTGTTCTTTAACGTGCACAAGGTCTGGCTCTCCCGCACGCGGGGCAACGGCTTAACGTCCCATCCGACGGACGGCGGCCTTTCTAAGCCCATCGGTGTCCCCTACTGACCGTGGGCAGGGCAGGGAATTTTGCGGAGATAAATCTCAACACTGACCCAGCTGGGACTCGAACCTGGGAACTACAGATTACGAGCCTGGCGCGCTACCGACTGAGCCACCCCCGCCCCCCTCGTTGAGTCCATGCCCCAAAGGATTCAGGCTGTTCTGAGGGCAATAGGGGAGCTATTCCATTAGATAGTGTGCCTAATGAAGTGGCCACTCGGTGTATATTTCATGTGAGGGGTGCCAGGTTCGTAAGCGGCAGCTCCCATATTTGAATCCTACCTGGGCCAGCGTTGAGAATTATCTCCGTCAGAAAGGGAATACCGATGGGCTTGGAAAGGCTGCCGTCGTAATATATACATTAAGCCGTGGCTCTGTGTGCGGAAGAGCCCTACCCTGTGCACGTTAAAGAGCATGCTGGATCGCCTCGATGGAAGGCTATCATCTGTCCCCCAAACAGCTGTTCAATGGGTCTCCTCTCCTCAACCTGCTCTGAACCCTCGGGGTCCTTGTGACCTGACCATTTAGTTCAATATGTACAACAAAATGCCGCTCAGAGGTTAAACAACCCAACTCAGTGTATATATTCAATTACCTTTTAATAGTGCGCAATACATTATGCTGAAAAAAGTATCCGGAACCTTCCATGTTATGTGAATGGAAAGCCACTTTCAAAGCTCCCTAACATTGAAAATAAACCTTTTACGCAAAAACTGTTATTGGCGATAAATTGTAGATGTCACTGAAATCTCTCTAAATATATTTGCCGCAATATTCGTTTAATATTTAAAGAATGAATGGAAGCTGAACCATTTATCTTCAACTTTTGACACTTGTGAAAAAATACTTCAATAGATAAAACACATCTCTTGTAACAATTTGTTCACTAACATAAATATCTGAAGTTTGTATGACGATTTTTTAAGATTTCATCAATTTGGAGGCAATGTGACAGTGTCAGTTTTCAACGATCTTCGATCAATATTTAAAGAGTCATTGAAGCGGGACCATTTAACAGCAGATAACACTCTCACATTGCCTCCAAATTGATGAAATCTTAAAAAAATCGTCAGGTAAACTTCAGATATTTTATTTATGTTAGTGAGCAAATTGTTACAAGAGTTGTGTTTTATCTATTGAAGTATTTTTTCACAAGTGTCAAAAGTTGAAGATAAATGGTTCAGCTTCCATTCATTCTTTAAATATTAAACGAATATTTCGGGAAATATATTTAGAGAGATTTGAGTGTTGGGTTGGGTTGTTTTACCTCTGAGCGGCACTTTTTTGCACACCATGGGCTAAATGGCCAGGTCACATGGGCTCCGAAGGCTCAGAGAAGGTTGGGGGAGGGGACCCACTGGAACAGCTGTTGTGAGACAGATGGTAGCCTCCCGTCAAGGCCATCCAGCGTGTTCTTTAACGTGCACAGGGTATGGCTCTCCCGCACACGGCGCTACGGCTTAACGTCCCATCCGACGGACGGCGGCCTTTCCAAGCCCATCGGTGTCCCCTACTGACCGTGGGCAGGGCGGGGAATTTTGCGGAGATAAATCTCAACGCTGACCCAGCTGGGACTCGAACCTGGGAAATACAGATTACGAGCCTGGCGCGCTCCGACTAAGCCACCCCCGCCCCTCAAGAGATTTGAGTGACATCTACAATTTATCGCCAATAACAGTTTTTGCGTAAAAGGATTATTTTCAATGTTAGGGAGCTTTGAACGTGGCTTTCCATTCACATAACATGGAAGTGTCCGGACACTTTTTTCAACGTAGTGTATGTAATATATAGTACCTTTTTCACTTCCTTTCTGGTCACTAAAATTGTCACCTCATCCCCCAAACACAATCAGATGATCCCGCTCCTATCTGCACAGGACCGGGGTTATCTCTGTCGGTAGTCTCGTAATCTGTAGTTCCCAGGTTCGAGTCCCAGCTGAGCCAACGTTGAAATTTGTCTCCACTCAATTAGAATCATGAGATGCTCGCCTAGGACCTCCATATTCGTGGGGGCCTCAAAACATCAAACTCGATTTATTTTTCAACATTTTACGTATTAAAATATTTCGAATTTAATGTAATCTACTACTTAGGCACACATTTCTTATTTTTTTACTTAAGTTAGTACAGTCGCTCAAAAAAGTATCCGAACACTACGGTTGATTACAAAATTCAGAAAAAACATCTGGCAACGATTTTTTTAGAAATAAGTGATCTGGCAATCTTCGTGTCACGTGACACGAAGGTGACACTCTGATCCTGACACGTGACACTCTGATCCTGACGCGTGGTTTAATGGTTAGAGCTATTTGGCATGTATCTAGATCAGTGGTTCTCAATCTATTTTGCTTCACATACCCCGTGGAAATGTTTATGTAACTGGCGTACTCCTTGTATAGATAGATAAATCTATAGTTATAGTAAACAATGGTTATGTTTACTTTGTTACTAGATCTAGCGACTTTTGAGCTCTCACGGCGTACTCAAAAGAATTTTACCGTGTACCCCTTGTTGAGAACCCTTGATCTAGAGAGTTGCGGGTTCGATTCCCCTGCATCAACAATAATTTTTTTTTCAGATATTTTAACAATTGTCTGGCAACGTTTCTTTTTTAGAAATTAGTGATCTGGCAACCTTCGTGTCACGTGACACGAAGGTTGCCATATCACTAATTTCTAAAAAAAAGTCGTTGCCAGATATATTTTCTGAATTCTGTAATCAACCATAGTGTTCGGATACTTTTTTGAGCGACTGTAGGTGGTCATATTATTTTGATACTAGATCGTGTGGGCTCACTCACGGAAATATTGAGCGTGTGCAGTTACCGTTCACAGCAAACTGGAGCGTGTGCAATTACTGCACACGCTCCAGTTTGCTGTGAACGGTAACTGGAGCGTGTACAGTTGCTGTACACGCTCCAGATATATTTTCCGAATTCTGTAATCAACCTTAGTGTTCGGATGCTTTTTTGAGCGACTGTACCCTTTCCCAACCTTCTCAGAGCCCTCGAGGTTCATTTGTGTGCAAAGAAAGGGCTCCTCAGAAATAAAACAACCCCATCGAATCTCTACTACTGCGAACTATTATTACTAAGAAATTCTTTTATCTAATAAACCTGTTTCACAATAAGATCAGAAATTTCAATAAAATTAATCACATTCTTTCTGAAAGTGACTTTTCATTAATCTCTTCCACCATGTTCGAGGAAACACATATTCGGGACTTTACCATATTAGATTGTCTTGCTCAATTCTATTAGTCTCACTCGACCCTACTTTATACACAGTCGTATCAGAATAATATGACCACTTACCATAGTGTATGTATGGTAGGTGGTCATATATTATTCTGATACGACTGTATTTCCTGTGCTGACTATGAACCCGGAAACTCTAGGGAATGACGTTTTTTTTTAAAAGTGAAATTCTCTAATTATAAATGTTTTGAAAGGATAAGAAACTTTAAACTTCTGAGTGCAGTTGAAGTATGGCCTATCATAATATAATTGAGAATGAGGTTGTTTCAACTCTGCTCTATACATTCATTCCATATCATGATTTTAAAGGGTCGGGGGTGGCTCAATCGGTAGCGCGCCAGGCTCGTAATCTGTAGTTCCCAGGTTCGAGTCCCACCTGGGTCAGCGTTGAGATTTATCTCCGCAAAATTCTCCGCCCTACCCACGGTCAGTAGGGGACACCGATGGGCTTGGAAAGGCCGCCGTCCGTCGGATGGGACGTTAAGCCGTGGCCCCGTGTGCGGTAGAGCCATACCCTGTGCACGTTAAAGACACGCTGGATGGCCTTGACGGGAGGCTACCATCTGTCTCCCAACAGCTGTTCCAGTGGGTTCCCTCCCCCAACCTTCTCTGAGCTTTCGGGGTGCATGTGACCTGGCCATTTAGCCCATGGTGTGCAAAAAAGTGCCGCTCAGAGGTAAAACAACCCAACTTGATTTTAAAAGATATTACATATAAAATTTCCTATCCAATTGACACTGTTCTAAACTGTTTACTCGTTAAGTAGTGTCCTTCTAGTCTTGTGAGTTTTCATCGACTAGATTCTGATTTCTCCTCTCCTACATAACAACTAAGAAGAAAATTACATACAACGTCTTGTTCCGTGCCATGGGCGTTTTAGGGGAAAGCGTTTGCCTTCTTATTTCCGCCTATGCCCATCCGCTGCCAGTTGAACTAGATGTCAATGGGCGGACCACTCTTTCAGCTGGTGGCACTATTCCTACCAGTCGTACGAACTTACGGAGGCTACCGGGTGTCTCCAAACACCTATTCAGTGGATTCCCTTCCCTAACCTTCTCTTAGTGTTTGGAGTCCTCATGACCTGGCCGGTTAGCCCATTGTGTGCAAAAAAGACCACAGCTCAGAGGTAAAATGAATCTATATAAGGGTTAATGATGCAGAAATGTGCTTTAGACTACAACTTGACCTATTCTATGCAGAAAGTTCCCATAAACGTCAAAAATTAAACATTACAAGACAGTTCTTAAATATTTGAAGTCCGAAAATTGTGTTTTGAGTACAGTCGCTCAAAAAAAAAGTATCCGAACACTATGGTTGATTACAGAATTCAGAAAAAATATCTGGCAACTATTTTTTTTTTGGAATTAGCGATCTGGCAACCTTCATGTCACGTGACACGAAGTTTGCCAGATCACTAATTTATAAAAAAAATCGTTGCCACATATATTTTCTAAATTCTGCAATCAACCATAGTGTTGGGATATTTTTTTGAGCAACTGTACAACTGAACAAAAACATCGAGAAATTTCTTCAATATCTTTAAATATGTACTCGAAAAATACTTGTAATCTAGCTTCTTGATGGTGTTTGGGAGCCGCTGGGACAATGCCTTCATGAGACACAAAAAAAAATGTTTACTGCAGGTAGAAAGTTCATAACATCAGTTGATGAGGGTTGGGTTATTTTACCTCTGAGCGGCACTTTTTTGCACACCATGGGCTAAATGGCCAGGTCACATGGAACCCCGAAGGCTCAGAGAAGGTTGGGGCAGGGGACCCACTGGACAGCTGAACAGCGGGGACCCACTGGAACAGATGGTAACCTCCCGTCAAGGCCATCCAGCGTGTTCTTTAACGTGCGCAGGGTATGGCTCTCCCGCACACGGAGGTCACATGGAACCCCGAAGGCTCAGAGAAGGTTGGGGCAGGGGACCCACTGGAACAGCTGTGGGACCCACTGGACAGCTGAACAGCGGGGACCCACTGGAACAGATGGTAACCTCCCGTCAAGGCCATCCAGCGTGTTCTTTAACGTGCACAGGGTATGGCTCTCCCGCACACGGGGCCACGGCTTAACGTCCCATACGACGGACGGCGGCCTTTCCAAGCCCATCGGTGTCCCCTACTGACCGTGGGCAGGGCGGGGAATTTTGCGGAGATAGATCTCAACGCTGACCCAGCTGGGACTCGAACCTGGGAACTACAGATTACGAGCCTGGCGCGCTACCGACTGAGCCACCCCCGCCCCAGTTGATGAGGATATTGATCGCTGGCCGGTAACTGAGAGGTCAGAACATCGGATGTGTTAGGAGATCGTGTGTATGTACGACGATTTTCCCTCTAAAATTGATATCGATGTTAAACTAAGAATGATACCTCCTTTGACAGGTGAAAAAAACGTCGAAAACATTCTTCAATTTACATAAAATAATTTATTCATTACGAATAAAATATTTTAAAATTGGTTACCAGTTTTTAAAAATAAATAGCTACGAGGTGAAGTTTTTAAAAAATTTAATTTAAAATATTACTTCAAAATTAATTCTTCTGTTACTGCACTATCCAGGCACGGTAAAATACATGGATTATGGATATGGACTGTTACCAGACGGATGCGCAAATTCAGAGAAAGGCAACAGATCTTCGAAGACCTCCCTCGTGCAAGAAGACCGAAGGCGGCCGCGAACGAGGGAAGCATTGCCTCTCTCTGTTCCTGAACTCATTAAGGAAAACCCACACATCAACGTTCGGGTAATAAGTTTAGATGTCAGTTTCCCGATTGGCAGTGTGGAAACAATTATTCATCAACATTTAAAGTTCTGAAAGACTGTGCCAAAGGGGTACAGTCGCTCAAAAAAAAGTATCCGAACGCTATGGTTGATTACAGAATTCAGAAAAAA
Organism: Ryuthela nishihirai; assembly: GCA_038380435.1. Taxonomy (NCBI): domain Eukaryota; kingdom Metazoa; phylum Arthropoda; class Arachnida; order Araneae; family Heptathelidae; genus Ryuthela; species Ryuthela nishihirai. The sequence continues at coordinate 25,773,925 of JAWZYU010000025.1, forward strand.
TATCTGGAGCGTGTACAGCAACTGTACACGCTCCAGTTACCGTTCACAGCAAACTGGAGCGTGTGCAGTTACTGCACACGCTCCAGTTTGCTGTGAACGGTAACTGCACACGCGATCCAGGTTTTTGTGAGCTCACACGATTCAATGTGTTGTGAACATTACCCGCAACCGCTCCAGTTTGCTGTGAACGGTAACTGCACACGCTCAATATTTCTGTGAGTGAGCCCATACGATCCAGGTTTTTGTGAGCTCACACGATTCAATGTGCTGTGAACATTAACCGCAATCGCTCCAGTTTGCTGTGAACGGTAACTGCACACGCTCAATATATCTGTGAGTGGGCCCACACGATCCAGGTTTTGTGAGCTCACACGATTTAATGTGCTGTGAACATTAACCGCAACCTCTCCATTTTGCTGTGAACGGTAACTGCACACGCTCAATATTTCTGTGAGTGGGCCCACACGATCCAGGTTTTTGTGAGCTCACACGATACAATGTGCTGTGAACTTTAACCGCAACCGCTCCAGTTTGCTGTGAAAGGTAACTGCACACGCTCAATATTTCTGTGAGTGGGCCCACACGATCCAGGTTTTGTGAGCTCACACGATTTAATGTGCTGTGAACATTAACCGCAACCTCTCCAGTTTGCTGTGAACGGTAACTGCACACGCTCCATATCCATTGCATTATATATATTAAAAAAGTATCCGAACACTATGGTTGATTACAGAGTGAAAATATCTGGCAACGATTTTTTTTTTTTTATAGAAATTAGGGATCTGGTAAACCTTCGTGTCACGTGACACGAAGGTTTACTAGATCACTAATTTTTTAAAAAATCGTTCGTTTTTTTGAGCGACTGTACCTAACTACAAAGGCGGGCGAGGCATGTGATTGTGTAAGTGTTTGTATGTTGTATGAGAATCCAAGACAGTCCTAAAAAAGCCTCTAGGTTATCTCGGTCTTTTGTGTAAAGAAGTACCTTATTCCTTTTTTTTTTCGTATTAAATAGAGATTCTTCGGAAGATGTTCGTCAACTATTGTTTTTATTCATAAAAATTATTTAAAAAATGACTAAAAACTTCTCTCTTAGTAGGGCCTGTAAACTGCTTCTACGACTACATCGAAGCAATGCACGAATTACCTACGTAATATTGATTATGCCTTTCTATTGCAGTAAGGGTCCTTAATGAGGGACCTGGGTTCGAGCCTCGGGTAAGGATGTGGGTGCTGTTTTTCTGCTGAGGTCCTGCTATCCTCTCAGACCTTCTACTATGGCATATAAACTGACAGCCTCCTGTCAGACCTCTGTGGCAAGCAGCTGCTTGAGGAGGTATTTATTTTATTATTTTATTATATTCATATTTCAAACAATGTATTCTCGACGAGGTTCGGATGTTTTACCTCTGAGTCGCAATTTTTTTCACACAATGGGCTAAATGGCCAGGTCATAAGGTCCCCGAAGGCTCAGAGAATGTTGACGGAAGGGGACCCATTGGACAGCTTTTAGGAGACAACTCATAGCCTGCCGTCATGGCTATCCAGTGTACTTTTTAACGTGCACATGGTATGTCTTTCCCCTCAAACGGGGTCACGGCTTAACGGCCCATCCGACGGACAGCGGCCTTTCCATTGACCGAGTGGAAGTTAGCAAAAATAAATTTGAATACTGACCTAGATGGGACTCGAATCTGGGAATTGCAGTTTGCGAGCATGGCGCGCTACCTACTGAGCCACCCCGTCCTTTCTCGACGAAGTCAGAGTGCTTCCATCTTGGAGACTAAATGCTGAATGTGAAAGATATGGAACACGCATTCCACGAAAGTCCGTTACACGTGCTAAAAATAGGTGTGTGAAATGCAAGCTCACATCACAGAATTGTTCATCCAAAAATTTTTTATTTCCTATCTCCCTATTGCTTTTCATTCGTAATTTGTTTATCTGTCAAAACGGTTTTCCCTCATATCATGCGAACCCGTTGTCCGATATGAATTGGGGCGGGGGGCGGCTCAGTCGGTAGCGCGCCAGGTTCGAGTCCCAGCTGGGTCAGCGTTGAGATTTATGTCCGCAAAATTCCCCGCCCTGCAGTAGGAGGTCAGTAGGAGACACCGATGGGTTTGGAAAGGCCGCCGTCCATCGGATGGGACGTTAAACCGTGGCCCCGTGTACGGGAGAGCCATACCCTGTGCACGTTAAAGAACACGCTGGATGGCCTTGACGGGAGGCTACCACCTGTCTCCCAACAGCTGTTCCAGTGGGTCCCCTCCCCCAACCTTCTCTGAGCCTTCGGGTCCTTGTGACCAGAATTTTTGTTGAATAAATAAATCGGCGCCCAGTCATTAGAGCCCTGCGTGGACAGTAAAAGTCATCATCCGCATCCTCATCCCCAACTGCATCCGCTACACTTTTTCAGCTACCTATTCATTGGCTATTTAATACGGTAGAGGTTTTTGCAAATGCTTGCGGTCTGATCTATTCCTGCGAGTGAAATAAATAAATCTTAATAGTTTATTAATGACTAAAAATTAAATAAAAATATATAATAATGCAAAGTTGCATTTTTCCCCCTGACATTTCGAGTGCATTTTTGGGAATTCTTGGTGCTTTCATGTTAAACCTGAGTATTCTGGTTTACAATTATATTTCCTGAGATTTGCCTTCAGATTATTATAAGCATTCTTATTTAGCATACCTTTGATATTTTAACTCTCTTTTCATGAAATACATATCAAGTGCATTTCAAAAAATTCTAGGGGCGGGGGTGGCTATGTCGGTAGCGCGCCAGCCTCGTAATCTGTAATTCCCAGATTCGAGTACCAGCTGGGTCAGCATTGAGATTTATCTCCGCAAAACTCCCCGCCCTGCCCACGGTCAGTAGGGGACACCGATGGGCTTGGATAGGACGCCATTCGTCGGATGGGACGTTAAGCCGTGTCCCCGTGTGCAGGAGAGCAACACATACACTGTGCACGTTAAAGAACACGCTGGATGGCCTTGACGGGAGACTACCATCAGTCTCCTAACAGCTGTTCCAGTGGGTTCCCAACCTTCTCTGAGCCTCTGGAGTCCATTTGACCTGGCCATTTAGCCCATTATGTGCAAAAAAAGTTCCGCTCAGAGGTAAAACAATCCAAAACCAAAAAATTATCAGTGCTTTCATATTAAGTTTAAGTATTCTGCTGAATAATTATTTTTCCTTGAGGTCCTGAGCAGTCTTCTTTAGTAATACTTTGATATTTTGCTTGGATATTTTTCCATGATAGGCTTTTCAAGAAAATTATTATTATAATTTCTGTAAAATCTTATGTTGTATAGTTATACACTGAGTATAGTTTTTGGACATAAGTGTTTAGAGTTCTGACTTAAAAAATAAAATATTTTTCCTCAGATACTCTCTTAGTACTGTAATCTTGTTTTGACTTTGATGTTATGTTTGGATTTTTTGGTGCTAGATATCTGAAGTACAGTCGCTCAAAAAAATATCCGAACACTATGGTTGATTACAGAATTCAGAAAAAATATCTGGAGCGTGTACAGCAACTGTACACGCTCCAGTTAACGTTCACAGCAAACTGGAGCGAGTGCAGTTACTGCACACGCTCCAGTTTGCTGTGAACGGTTTTGCTGTGAACGTCCAGTTTGCTGTGAACGGTAACTGCACACGCTCAATATTTCTGTGAGTGGGCCCACACGATCCAGGTTTTTGTGAGCTCACACGATTCAATGTGCTGTGAACATTAACCGCAACCGCTCCAGTTTGCTGTGAACGGTAACTGCACACGCTCAATATTTCTGTGAGTGGGCCCACACGATCCAGGTTTTTCTGAGTTCACACGATTCAATGTGCTGTGAACATATACCGCAACCGCTCCAGTTTGCTGTGAACGGTAACTGCACACGCTCAATATTTCTGTGAGTGGGCCCACACGATCCAGGTTTTTGTGAGCTCACACGATTCAATGTGCTGTGTACATTAATCGCAACCGCTCCAGTTTGCTGTGAACGGTAACTGCACACGCTCAATATTTCTGTGAGTGGGCCCACACGATCCAGGTTTTTGTGAGCTCACACGATTCAATGTGCTGTGAACATTAACCGCAAACGCTCCAGTTTGCTGTGAACGGTAACTGCACACGCTCAATATTTCTGTGAGTGGGCCCACACGATCCAGGTTTTTCTGAGCTCACACGATTCAATGTGCTGTGAACATTAACCGCAACCGCTCCAGTTTGCTGTGAACGGTAACTGCACACGCTCAATATTTCTGTGAGTGGGCCTACACGATCCAGATTTTTGTGAGCTCACACGGTTCAATGTGCTGTGAACATTAACCGCAACCGTTCCAGTTTGCTGTGAACGGTAACTGCACACGCTCAATATTTCTGTGAGTGGGCCCACACGATCCAGGTTTTTGGGAGCTCACACGATTCAAAGTGCTGTGAACATTAACCGCAACCGCTCCAGTTTGCTGTGAACGGTAACTGCACACGCTCAATATTTCTGTGAGTGGGCCCACACGATCCAAGTTTTTGTGAGCTCACACGATTCAATGTGCTGTGAACATTAACCGCAACCGCTCCAATTTGCTGTGAACGGTAACTGCACACGCTCAATATTTCTGTGAGTGGGCCCACACGATCCAGGTTTTTGTGAGCTCACACGATTCAATGTGCTGTGAACGTTAACCGCAACCGCTGCAGTTTGCTGTGAACGGTAACTGCACACGCTCAATATTTCTGTCAGTGGGCCCACACGATCCAGGTTTTTGTGAGCTCACACGATTCAATATGCTGTGAACATTAACCGCAACCGCTCCAGTTTGCTGTGAACGGTAACTGCACACGCTCAATATTTCTGTGAGTGGGCCCACACGATCCAAGTTTTTGCGAGCTCACACGATTCAATGTGCTGTGAACATTAACCGCAACCGCTCCAATTTGCTGTGAACGGTAACTGCACACGCTCAATATTTCTGTGAGTGGGCCCACACGATCCAGGTTTTTGTGAGCTCACACGATTCAATGTGCTGTGTACATTAATCGCAACCGCTGCAGTTTGCTGTGAACGGTAACTGCACACGCTCCATATTCATTACATTATATATTCATATGCATTATATATATTAAAAAAGTATCCGAACACTAGGTTGATTACAGAATTCAGAAAAAATATGTGGCAACGATTTTTTTTTTAGAAATTAGTGATCTGGCAACCTTCGTGTCACGTGACACGAAGGTTGCCAGATCACTAATTTCTAAAAAAATCGCTGCCAGATATTTTTCGTAAATTCTGTAATCAACCATATTGTTCGGATATTTATTTGAGCGACTGTACATTTGAATTAATTCTTGATACACGTCTAAGTATTATGATTTAATATTTGATATTATACTCTTTTATGCTTTTTATCAACTAAATTTGGGTACATATTTAGTATTATGTGTTAAATTATTAGAAATTGAATTTCAGAAGTTTTTGATTTGTATTTTTCTGTTACTGTTTTCAGTTTATAGGCTCGTTTTTTTCACCAATGTGTATTGTTTATTCTATCGAAATTAATTATATGACTTTCTTTACTGATGAAAATAAACAATTATTATTATGCGATTAAAAAAAGTTCATAAAATCCCTTTAGTAAATTTTAGCCAAAAATTTACTTAAATATAGTTTTTCAAAATTTTCTGAGTTATTTTTTTCTCTTTTAAATTCAGTATCGGCGATTACAGGACGACATTTCTTTTTATTTCCCGGTAACTCCCCTCTGTACTTCACTATACAAACTTCGTTATTTCCCCTACTGAAATTTTCACATATTTAATTCCAATTTTCTTCATAACATTCTGGTAATTTTTTTTAAAAATTATATCTGCTTTGCGAGCAAAAAAAAAGAGAGTTTCTTTCACGTAGGATAAACTATTTTTTCAATTTGTGCCTTTATTCCAATGTATTATTTTTCTTTTCAAAGTAAATATTATCATTGATGTTTTCAAAACAGATTTTTTTCCCAATTATCTCAAGTGGTGTTTTTATTCATGTCAGACATCAATAATACAGTAATGTTTGCTCGTGTTCCTGCGTATCTTAACAAATCCGGAAATTTATCCGCTATCCGCATTAACATTAATCTTTTATCCGCCGAGAACTCTTAAAAGCGGATATTCGCTCCCGCGTTCTGCAAAATTCCCCCGCCCTGCCCACGGTCAGTAGGGGACACCGATGGGCTTGGAAAGGCCGCCGTCCGTCGGATGGGCCCGTCGGATGGGCCGTGGCCCCGTGTGCGGGAGAGCCGTATCCTGTGCACGTTAAAGAACACGCTGGATGGCCTTTACGGGAGGCTACCATCTGTCTCCCAACAGTTGTTCCAGTGGGTCCCCTCCCCCAACCGTCTCTGAGCCTTCGGGGTCCTTGTAACCTGGCCATTTAGCCCATTGTGTGCAAAAAAGTGCCGCTCAGAGGTACGACAACCCAGCCGCATCCGCGCAGGGCTCTGCTTGTCTTCCTTTGGAATAAATATGAAATCAGAGAGTGGTTTCACCATCGGGATGCTTTGCTTTTATTTTTAACTTTTTTTTTAGAGCAATGAAGATAGATATATTTTTTAAGTCCGTGCTCAAGGGTATCAAGATATTAAAAATAAACAGTTTGTTGCTTTACTGAAATCGACCCCCCCAAAAAAATGTTGTTTTCATCAGGATAATTTCACATGCTTTACCGCAGAAACTACTCGTATTTTGCATGAATTCACAAAATTTGACTTTCCTAGATTATTTTTGGTAGGCTGCTTGAAGAACTGTTTAAGAATTGATTGATCGAAAACAATCTTAATAACTGTTAATCAACTAGAAACATTGCAGGCACGAGTTCAAAAATTGATCAAGTTACACCTCGGAAACTACTTGGAATATGATCAAACGATCAGAATAATGCGGAAGTCGACAAAGATGTCACTTTTTTTAAAACATTTCTTACAAATACGAACTGTCCCGTGGCCGAGTGGTTACAAGCCTACTGATCAAAGGGGACCTGGGTTCGAGCCCCAGGTAAGGCATGGATTTTAGTGTTGTTTTCCTGCTGAAGTCCCTCCATCATAACACATCTTCTATTTTGGCGTATTAACTGACAGGCTCCTGGTCAGATCTCTGTGACAAAGCAACTGCTTGAGGAGGCATTTTTACAAATATGTATGATTTTTTACCTTTCTATGCATGTCACGATTTTTCTAGATATTTTCGTACCAATGGATGCCTTATCCATTAGTAACAATTTTATATCTACAGCACTCTTTAGTTGCAAAAGTTTAGTACATTGTTATGCTGTAAGTCAATGTCGGTATAGAGTAAAAATTGTCTCAGTCCGATGGAAGCCGAATTCACGACATCCTGATGACATATCAGACTGAACTGGGTTCGGATTCCACCTAGCCCAGGACAATTTTTCTCTATATCCATGTTGACATTTAAATATATAATATTGTGCATAACTAACAGTATAATAGTGTACACATAATAGTGTACGAAAATAGCATAGTAGTGTACTAAAACTTGTACTGTTTTATAACTTTCGTACCATGTTTTGCATTTCAAATTTCTTGAGAATATACAAATATTGGATACGTTTTAAAATGAACATCTTGTTCAAATGGCTGCTAATAAATAGAACCAAATGTGCTAATTAAGAAATTTCTCGATCGAATTTACTAGACCCTATTCTAAATTACTTTTCTCTTTCGTATACAAATCCGTTAAAATTAAAGGATCAATTTCTGGAACTGAAAGTTGGAAGCATTATGAAAAATCTTGACTCTCTAGAGCAGTTGGTTTGTACAGTCGCTCAAAAAAGTATCCGAACGCTATGGTTGATTACAGAATTCAGAAAAAATATCCGGAGCGTGTACACCAACTGTACACGCTCCAGTTATCGTTCACAGCAAACTGGAGCGTGTGCAGTAACTGCACACGCTCCAGTTTGTTGTGAACAGTAACTGCACACGCTCAATATTTCTGTGAGTGGGCCCACACGATCCAGGTTTTTGTGAACTCACACGATTCAATGTGCTGTGAACATTAACCGCAACCGCTCCAGTTTGCTGTGAACGGTAACTGCACACGCTCAATATTTCTGTGAGTGGACCCACACGATCCAGGTTTTTGTGAGCTCATACGATTCAATGTACAGTGAACATTAACCGCAACTGCTCCAGTTTGCTGTGAACGGTAACTGCACACGCTCAATATTTCTGTGAGTGGGCCCACACGATCCAGGTTTTTGTGAGCTCACACGATTCAATGTGCTGTGAACATTAACCGCAACCGCTCCAGTTTGCTGTGAACGGTAACTGCACACGCTCAATATTTCTGTGAGTGGGCCCACACGATCCAGGTTTTTGTGAGCTCACACGATTCAATGTGCTGTGAACATTAACCGCAACTGCTCCAGTTTGCTGTGAACGGTAACTGCACACGCTCAATATTTCTGTGAGTGGGCCCACACGATCCAGGTTTTTGTGAGCTCACACGATTCAATATGCTGTGAACATTAACCGCAACCGCTCCAGTTTGCTGTGAACGGTAACTGTACACGCTCGATATTTCTGTGAGTGGGCCCACACGATCCAGGTTTTTGTGAGCTCACACGATTCAATGTGCTGTGAACATTAACCGCAACCGCTCCAGTTTACTGTGAACGGTAACTTCACACGCTCAATATTTCTGTGAGTGGGTCCACACGATCCAGGTTTTTGTGAGCTCACACGATTCAATGTGCTGTGAACATTAACCGCAACCGCTCCAGTTTGCTGTGAACGGTAACTGCACACGCTCCATATTCATTGCATTATATATTCATACGCATTATATTAAAAAAATCCGAACACTATGGTTGATTACAGAATTCAGAAAAAATATCTGGCAATGATTTTTTGACAGAAAAAATATCTGGCAACCTTCGTGTCGTGGCACGAAGGTTGCCAGATCACTAATTAAAAAAAAATCGTTGCCAGATATTTTTTCTGAATTCTGTAATCAACCATAGCGTTCGAATACTTTTTTGAGCAACTGTACCAAAAATTAATGTTTTTATTTAAAGTAAAATCTTGGATTTCTTTTTTTACGTTTTCTTTTATTTCAGAAACATATTACTTAATTTTATTTCTTATTCCGAAAAAATATTTTTTTACAGATATTTTCAATAATAAATTTCTCTTTTTCCTTGTTTTGTACTTCTTTACAATACTGAATGACTGGACATTAATATTTCTATCTCGAAACATTGAATTGACTTGTTTCACCCCCCTCGTTTAAATTTTTCCCCACCGTAAAGCAATTTTTACCCTCCTCGTGGGAAAATTTTATGCCGACTCCCACGGCAACTGATAGAAAATAAGTAAAATAACCCATCCCAACTAGAGTTGTGTTTTTACAACCTCTCGTTGCCTCTCTTTGAGATAAATAGAACCTTCGAAATCCTGTATAGTGAAAACGAGACTTTGCGAGGAACTGTCAGTGTTGCCAATTGATCTTGTTAAAATTATTATGAATTTCGAAGAATCAATGAAATAGTAATTAATGACATTTTATAGTATTAAGGAAGTATCTTGGAATTAAGAACTGGTTGCACTGCAGTTTACAAAACTAATGAAACAATAACATGCACAAAAAATAATAACATTCGCACAGGAACTTTATTTATAACACGTATAAATACATAACGAAAAATTGTAGTGTGATTTCAGAGCTACTGGTGACTACTGTACAAAGTGTACAACGTTAACTACAACCATTTAAATGTTCAACAAATCAAACTTAACAAAACAGTTAAAAAAAACTTGACTCTATGTATACTGGATTAGCTTCACAATAATTAGTTAAGAGTTCGTTCTTCCATTCGCTAAATCACACAAGCACATTTCTAAGGCAGCCACATACGCTGAGACTATTTATGTGACGTCAATTAGCAGCTGCGTGATTGAAGATGGTACATTCAGTGTGAGAGAGAAAAGCTTGCAATTTGTTTCATAAGCGAAAGACTCCTTGAAAAAAGATACCGTTGAAGATTCCTTTGAGCTTCGGCAGCTGGGGATGATGTCCATCTCTTCTTCTTTCTAGCGATGGTAGTCTGAAAGTTTAAAAAGATCTTGGTAACGACCAAAAATGTCAGCATTCTTTGCTTGATGAAAGTTGTGGCGACCGTGATGATGATGTCCATGATGGTGGCCGTGATCATGTCCATGATGGTGGCCATGATGATGACCGTGATCGTGTCCATGGTGGTGTCCATGTTTGTGATCGTGTCCGTGCTTATGATGATGTCCATGATGATGTCCGTGATGGTGCCCATGATGATGACCATGATCGTGTCCATGATGGTGCTTATGATCATGCCCATGCTTATGGTGGTGGTCGTGTCCATGCTTGTGGTGGTGATCGTGTCCATGCTTGTGGTGGTGATCGTGTCCATGCTTGTGGTGGTGATCGTGTCCATGCTTGTGGTGATGATCATGGCCGTGCTTATGATGGTGATCATGTCCATGATGGTGATCGTGTCCATGCTTGTGGTGATGATCATGGCCGTGTTTGTGCATGTGGTGGTGATCGTGACCATGCTTATGATCATGTCCATGTTTGTGATGATGATCGTGTCCGTGTTTATGATGATGGTCATGTCCGTGCTTGTGGTGGTGATCGTGTCCGTGTTTGTGATGATGGTCATGTCCGTGTTTGTGATGATGACCGTGTGTGTGGTGATGGTCATGTCCATGTTGGTGATGATGACCATGTTCGTGCTTGTGGTGGTGATCGTGTCCATGCTTGTGATGATGATCATGGCCATGTTTATGGACGTGACCATGATGGTGGCCGTGTTTGTGGTCATGCCCATGTTTGTGGTGGTGGTCGTGCTTGTGATCATGTCCATGCTTGTGATGATGGTCATGTTTGTGATCATGGCCATGCTTATGATGATGATCGTGTTTATGGTCATGACCATGTTTGTGATCATGTCCATGCTTGTGATCGTGACCGTGTTTGTGATCGTGACCATGCTTATGGTGATGATCATGCTTGTGATCGTGACCATGCTTGTGGTCATGGCCATGTTTGTGCTGGTGATCGTGCTTGTGATCGTGGCCATGCTCATGTTTGTGTTTATGAGCGTGTTCGTGACCATGCTCATGGGTGTGATGATGGTGATGGTGATGCTCCACCTTGTCTTTGATAACAACCACCTGCTCACCTTCTTGCCTGTAAAAGAAAACAAAATATTAAAAACATTTCAACTCTTTCTTAATATGTGAAGATTTTACTTTTAATCACGTACAGATAATATACACTATTCTCTCATTAGTATTGAGACACTGTCGTATTGTGAGACTGTAAAGTCACATCAAATGCTCCGAAACTTTGAAAATAATATTTTTGAGAAAAAAATTGCTTCTGAAGATAAATTGACTACTCAATCAAATTTATCCAAATAATCATTTTTCGACAATATTTTGTTGTAGAAGGTGAGGCAATTTACATCAAAAGTTAATGAAACAAAAAATAACAGTTATAACAGAGAGGTTAGTGAAATTATTTAATTTGTTTAATGATTCTATCAGTTTTTTTTAATTTTGAAGAAAAGGTTCAGGACGATAGCAACTTCATCTTCTAAATGTTCCAACTTCATCTTCTAACAGCAACTTCATCTTCTAAAAATGTTCCAACTTCATCTTCTAACAGCAACTTCATCTTCTAAATGTTCCAACTTCATCTTCTAACAGCAACTTCATCTTCTAAATGTTCCAACTTCATCTTCTAACAGCAACTTCATCTTCTAAATGTTCCAACTTCATCTTCTAAATGTTCCAACGTACATAAATCTTTAAATATTAAAGAAATGTTTGCCTGAGACTGATATTTGGTGAGATTTGATTGAGATATTCAATTTATCTCAAGTGACAGTTTCGTGTGAAAAATTTGGTTTGAAAAATAGAGAATTTTGAATATGGCCAGAATTTTTGAATGTGGAAGAATGTTACTTCCAGAAAACAAGATATTTTCCTAATACAAACAATAACTGATCTCAGTTTTTGTTATATTTTTTTTGTCTAGTTATGTGTTTAAAATTTTTTATAGAGTTTTCGTAACATTTTTAAAACCGTTTTAGTTAAGGTGGAAACAAAAAGTATTTATATTTCTTTTTTCTTAATTAAATCAGTTTCATTTCTAAAGGCGAAATTGTTTAGAAGTAAGATTTCTGGAACACATAGCTAAGCATACGAAAAGCCTTGCATTTATATCAGAGCTCATTTAATGAAACCTGTATGCTTTGCTTCTGGCCAACACCATGGGATAGCTCAGACGTGAAATAACGTGATGTTGAAAAGAAATTAAATCCAATTGGAGCATGGAGTTGACCACTTCGCGCTTTGTTCAAGAAGTAATCGGTTCGTGCTAATTATATAATGACAACTGAAAAAAATTTAGACTTGCAGTAATCAATCTGTAACAGATAAGTTGAAGAACTCTTAAATTCCTGTTTTCGTAAGTGACTACTAGGTGTCCCGATATGCTATAGTTCTGAGGGTTATCTGGATGAAATAATTTATGGTAAAGGTGGAAAGAAAAATAAAATGTTTAATATTACTTTCAGCCGTCCCGTGGTCGAGTGGTTAGCGCGCTTGGTTACTGATCTAAGGGACCTAGGTTCGAGCCCCGAGTAAGGCATGGATGTGTGTGTTGTTTTTCTGCTGAGGTCTCACCATCCTCACTGTCACACATCCTTTTCTGCTGAGGTCCCACCATCCTCACTGTCACACATCCTTTTCTGCTGAGGTCCCACCATCCTCACTGTCACACATCCTTTTCTGCTGAGGTCTCATCATCCTCACTGTCACACATCCTTTTCTGCTGAGGTCTCACCATCCTCACTGTCACACATCCTTTTCTGCTGAGGTCTCACAGATATTTTCTGTAGCGTATTAAATTGACAGTCTCCTGTCAGACCTCTATGGCAAGCAGCTGCTTGAAGGGATATTCATACTGTATATCAAAACGTCCTGGGTTCGAGCTCCGGGCAAGGCATGGATGTTAGTGTTGTCTTTCTGCTGAGGTTCTGCCATCCTCACAGACCTTCTACTGTGGTATAAACTGACAGGTTCCTGTCAGACCTCTATGGCAAGCAGCTGCTTGAGAGGGTATTTATTTTATTTTTATTAATGTTATTTTCAAGGGTATGATTTGAAAAGATTATGTTTTCTCATTTTGAAGGAGAATAAGCAGAGGGAAAAAAATACCGTTTTAGTATTTGGAAGGGGGGGGGGGGATACATAACAAGATGACCTCTCAAAATTTCTAAGGGGAATGGATGACAAGATACCATTTCATGATTTGAAATGTGAATTGGTAGTGAGCAAAATGCTATTTTACAATTTCCATCGGAAGGGAAACAAAATGCCAACTTGTATTTTCCATGAGAAAGCAAAATGCTTTTTTTACGTATTTCTAGGGAAAGATGGTAAATAGAAGGGTTTGCATTTAAAAAAAATCATTTTTTACATATTTATTGCGAGTTTTGAAAAAGGAATGTACACTCAAGCATTGTTGGCTCCTATACCAATTGGTTTTAAAAATCACGTGTTTCATCCAAGTTCTGTAAGAATGATAACGAAAAATTGATGAAACTGAAATTGCAAAATCCCTGTTTAAGTTCTTCTAAGTCCAGGAATCTGACTTGCTCATTGAATAATTATTCAGATGATAGTTTATAACACGCTTTTCCCATTTAAGAATTTTCTTGAGTAAATTTCTTAACACTTACGCAAGAAGGTCTGGTTCAGGCTCTGCTGCTACATAGCAGACGACCACAACGACCAGCACGAGGACTGCCTTCATGTTTATCCTCATCTGAAAACAAAAATAGAAAATTATTAATAAATCAAAAAAAATATTTATAAATTAGCACTTGCGACATTAATATTTGATACTGCCAAGCGATATAGAGCTATGTAGAAGAGGATGAGTTTTTAATCAATAAAAATCTGTTCGATTTATATTACAAACTGTATTTCAATGAATGATTTTGGTTATCACTGATAATAGTATTTATGGACAGTTGACGGGTCTCCAAGATTTTTGTCTAGTCCTCTGAAGATAAAGCGATTTTAAATTGTTATCGTATCTGTTTTATATAATATTTTTCTTTCTTTCAATTTGTTAGTACAGTCGCTCAAAAAAGTATCCGAACAATGTGGTTGATTACAGAATTCAGAAAAAATATCTGGAGCGTGTACAGCAACTGTACACGCTCCAGTTACCGTTTGCTGTGAACGGTAACTGCACACGCTCAATATTTCTGTGAGTGGGCCCACACTTTCCAGGTTTTTGTGAGCTCACACGATTCAATGTGCTGTGAACATTAACCGCAACCACTCCAGTTTGCTGTGAACGGTAACTGCACACGCTCAATATTTCTGTGAGTGGGCCCACACGATCCAGGTTTTTGTGAGCTCACACGATTCAATGTGCTGTGAACATTAACCGCAACCACTCCAGTTTGCTGTGAACGGTAACTGCACACGCTCAATATTTCTGTGAGTGGGCCCACACGATCCAGGTTTTTGTGAGCTCACACGATTCAATGTGCTGTGAACATTAACCGCAACCGCTCCAGTTTGCTGTGAACGGTAATTGCACACGCTCAATATTTCTGTGAGTGGCCCACACGATTTAGGTTTTTGTGAGCTCACACGATCCAAGTTTTTGTGAGCTCACACGATTCAATGTGCTGTGAACATTAATCGCAACCGCTCCAGTTTGCTGCGAACGGTAACTGCACACGCTCCATATTCATTGCATTATATATTCATACGCATTATATAAAAAAAAAAAAAAAAAAAAAAAAAAAAAAAAATCCGAACACTAGGTTGATTACAGAATTCAGAAAAATATCTGGCAATGATTTTTTTTTTAGAAATTAGTGATTTTTTTAGAAGTTGGTTTTTGCGAAATTAGTGAAATTAGTGATTAGTTTCAGAAATCGTGTCATGTGACACGAATGTTGCCAGATCACTAATTTCTAAAAAAATCGTCGCCAGATATTTTTTCTGAATTCTGTAATCAACCATAGTGTTCGGATACTTTTTTTGAGCGACTGTAAGAGCTAATGAGTTTTGAATTAATTTATCATCTGGAATTAAAGGGTAGCAGTTTTCTCACTCACTAAGGTTAGTTATGGAACTGAAAGTTGGAAGCATTATGAAAAATCTTGACTCTCTAGAGCAGTTGGTTTGTACAGTCGCTCAAAAAAGTATCCAAACACTGTGGTTGATTACAGAATTCAGAAAAAAATATCTGGGAACGATTTTTTTAGAAATTAGTGATCTGGCAACCTTCGTGTCACGTGTCACGTGACAACTTTTATATTGAACTTTAATAAAATGTCTTTTGAATCATTTACTGCAATGATTATCGAACTGCTGGTAAACATTTCGGTTTCAATAATTCTTCAAGTATTATAAATATTGTAGAAAAATCGATATTAATGTAGATTTGATTGGAATTTTTATTCTACCTTTATTTATATTTTTGAATAAAACGCTATTTTAAGCAGTTATGGAGTTTTAAATTTTGCTTCTATTGACCTAACACATTCTAATAAAGCAGCCGTTTATAGTGTAAATTCATTCATATGAAATTAACACTTGTAATCTTTAATAATAATAAATAAATACCCCCTCAAGCAGCTGCTTGCCACAGAGGTCTGACAGGAGCCTGTCAGTTTATATGCCACAGTAGGAGATCTGAGAGGATGGCAGGACCTCAGCAGAAAAACGACACACACATCCATGCCTAATTCCGGGGCTCGAACCCAGGTCCCTTAGATCAGTAGCCAAGCGTGCTAACCACTCGGCAGTAAAGTTGTAATCTTTAAATTTTAAAAATTTTTCTTGCTTGCTAAATGCATTGTTTGCAATAAAAAATATTGCTTGCAAAAATTATTTTAATGGGTCTATTAAAAGGAAAGTTGGAAAATCGAAAGTCCGATAAAAAACTTGAATGTAAAATGTGTTTTACTGCTACGGATAATAAAGATGAGATTATCGAAAGTTAATCAAAAAGATTGCGTGCAGAAAATGTTTTAGTGCCGGATAACTGAAGGTCTGGTTTCAAAAAAAAAAACACTAACAAAGATGTTTTAGTGCGTAGGTTAAATAGGGATGACGGATAATCGAATATTGTGAAAAACTGCTTAAGAAAACTGTTTTAGTTATTTGCGAAAATTGTTTTAGTGTGTAAAAGTTTTGCCAGCTAATCGAATGTCGTATAATCAAGAATCTAATACTCTTCTCTCAATCTTTGATATTTCTCCCGAGCACTGCCATCCCCGATTCTTCGGGGAATACAGCACTAGACCGTTTAAAGAGAAAGAAGAAGCAGCGCTAAATATCACGGAATCTATAATCACACCGCAGCGCTAAATATCACGGAATCTATAATCACACCGCAGCGCCTAAGGGTTGCGTATGGCCATTATTCTTCTCCTCAAATGCACGAAGTTCTTCGATCCTAAGATATTGTGTAACGCGAAAAAGAATCTTTAGAAGATCCGAGAGGATTCTTTTCTCCGGATAAGTTCCCTCCTAATTTCCTCCGCTTCATCTCAAGAGAGAGGAAAGTGAGAAGTAACTTTCGCTGCTTTTAATCATTCCAATGGTTTACATTGGTCGCAAAATTTATGGTTGGCTTCGATTACGAAGTGTGGAAATTCTTTCGCTTACGAATGATTCATTCACTTCGTCTTGCAGATGAAGGAATTGTAGGGGGAGGGGGGAGAATTGTGCATCGTTGCCAGTGGGATTGTGAATTGAGTCTCATAATCTGATTTTGATTTGGTAAGCAAATTAGGAGAAGTTATCTTGAGGAAGTATTCTCAATTAGAATGGAACGAAGCAATTATTATCCAGCATTTTTTCTTTAAACTATGTGGAATATTTGTTTTGTATTTTTACAGTTGATGAGGATCTGATTAGAGATTTTTAAAGTTTCTTTCGTTAAAGATCGTTTAAGTTAGGAATGGACCACGTGTTGTCAAAATTTTAGTGCTTAGATCGTTAACTCAAGGTGTGGTTCCATAATACAAATCATCTTTGAGCTTAGGCGATCTGTAGTGATTAAATATAATGGGAAGTTTTTAAAGCGGAAGATTTGCAAAAAAAAAAAAAGAAGTGGGTTGTTTTATCTCCTAGCCGGATTTTTGTGCACTCGATGGGTTAAATGACCAGGTCATAAAGACCTCAAGGGATTAGAACTGCAAAGAGGTAGGATTAAAGAATAATAATAAATAGATAGTATTTAATGATGATCAAAAGCTTTAGATTCATAAATGAGTTTTTAAGTCGCTTAAAATAAAACAGTTAATTTCATTCGTCTGTAGACATTCAACTTTTTCGTTTCTGGAGATAAAAATTATTTTTGTGTTTGAATAGGCGCTGATTAAATATTACAATTCGTATTTTCCGAATATCTCAAAAGTTATGAGTCCTCTAACGGTGAAAAAATTCAAAAATGCAAAGCTTAAAATGAATATTGTGAATGATTGGGTTACCTCTGAGCGACACTTTTTTTGCACACTAATGGCTAAATGGCCAGGTCACAAGGATCCCGAGGGCTCAGAGAAGGTTGAGGGAGAGGACACATTGGAACAGCTGTTGGGAGACAGATAGTAACCTCCCGTCAAGGCCATTCAGCGTGTTAACGTGCACAGGGTATGGCTATCTCGTACACAGGGTCACGGCTCAACGTCCCATCCAACAGATGGCGGCCTTCCCTACCCATCTGTTTCCCCCTACTCACCATGGGCAGGACGGGAAGTTTTGCGGAGATAAATCTCAACGCTGGTCCAGAGGGAACTTGAAGCTGAGAACTTCAGATTACGAGCCTGACACGCTACCGATAGAGCAACTCTAACAAAACGGATATATTTCTGTTGGTTTATATTTATATATCAACCTAGTAGCTGAGAGGCTAAAGGAAATATAGAGGGACATATACACCCGATTGGCACAAAAATATAGAAATAAAAAGGATCAGCTTAGGTCATATTGAAAAAAATCTGTAAACTCCGAACTAATTAAGAATGAAAAATTTGTTGCTTTCCTAGATATATAAATCTGAAATATTTTCAGACTAAACGTAGAAAT
Source organism: Ryuthela nishihirai (assembly GCA_038380435.1). Lineage (NCBI taxonomy): Eukaryota > Metazoa > Arthropoda > Arachnida > Araneae > Heptathelidae > Ryuthela > Ryuthela nishihirai. The sequence goes on from JAWZYU010000025.1 coordinate 25,792,106, forward strand.
TCCTCAATATTGAGATCCGAAAAAAAAAACATTGTTTTATACAAATATTATCACACTATAAAATTTCACCTTTTCTTGAGAGAGCAATTTCTCACCTATCAATCACCGACTCAGCTTTCAGCAAACGCTGATGTCCATTACCTTCTTTTCAGTCGAACAATACTCATAAAAATACAATCTCGAAAGCCTGTTTACAAATCATTTTAAATCCGCCGATTTAAGCATCGAAACCAAGCGCAGCTTGGCAGATAAAAATGCTATCCTTTTCTCCATCAATCGTCATGCATCTGTTCACGGCTGAAGGGATTTGTTGTTGAACGTGCTGACCCCTCAGTGCACCCAACCATGAAGCGAGTACCTGGCTTTGGCTGGCTAAGAGTGAGTCGGTCAGGGGCGTGGAGATGGCCCCTACATTCTCTTTAAGCGTCGGTGGTAGGAATTGATAATGTCTTTACCACACTCAGTGAAACGTAAATAGGGGAACTGAACTGTAGAGCGTCCATTATCTGAAGTAATTGGGGAAGAAGCCATTTGGGAAAATGCTTTTTTTCTTTTTGTTAAAACAATTTTCATTTTCAAGAAGGTCTGCAAAACAAACAAAATTGTATTTCTTTAAGATCTCTACTACCTATTGCATTGTTATAGAGTTGCGTTTGCATATGCGTTATAGCCGTCCCGTGGCCGAGTCTTGGCTACTGATCAGAAGGATCTGGGTTCGAGCCCTGGGTAAGTCATGGATGTTTGTGTTGCTGATAATGAACTAGTCTGGTGGACTGGTTTTCAGGCTTTCTGCTGAGGTCTTTCCTTCCTCACAGACTTTCTACTATGGCGTATTAACTGACAGTCTCTTGTCAGACCTCTGTGGTGAGCAATTGCTTGAAGGGATATTTATTGTTTTTGTACGTGCATACAGTACACTTAATATTTAACCCTTAACGGGAGTTGGATTAATAGCGGGAGCAGGGTTCACTTAGTCGGTAGCCTGCCAGATGAGTAATCTGACGTGCCCAAGTTCAAGTCCCGAAGAGGGGTCGGTAGCGCGCCAGGCTCGTAATCTGTAGTTCCCAGGTTCGAGTGCCAGCTGGGTCAACGTTGAGATTTATCTCCGCAAAATTCTCCGCCCTGCCCACGGTCAGTAGGGGACACCGATGAGCTTGGAAAGGCCGCCGTCCGTCGGATGGGACGTTAAGACGTGGTCCCGTGTGCGAGAGAGCCATACCCTGTGCACATCGAAGAACAGGTTGGATGGCCTTGACGGGAGGCTACCATCTGTCTCCCAACAGCCGTTCCAGTGGGTTCCCTCCCTCAACCTTCTCTGAGCCTTCGGGGTCCATGTGACCTGGCCAAAAAAAAAAACCCACCCAACCCAGGTGACTTTCATCGAGGCCGTAAATCTTGAGGTCCTCGTCACTTGGCCATTTAACCCATCCGTGTGCACAAAAGGCCATTCAAAGGTTCCATAACCTCGCCCCAGCCTGGTTATTCTAAATCTGGTGGCCAAATATTTGCCCATTAATTTTGCATTATTTTGTCCAAATATTTGGCTCGACATAACAAACAGCAGTCTGTTTGTAAAGTCATCACGCTAGATAATAACAATGACATAATTATGAACTGGAATTAATATTGGTCGTGTTCACCTAAGGCGGAAGCGAGGGTGACTCAGTCAGCTCGTAATCTGCATTCCCAGGTTCGAGTCCCTGCTGGGCCAGTATTAACGTTAGAGATTATCTCCGTTATTACGTTATTAGATTTATCTCCCTAAAACTCTTTGCTCTTCCCTCGGTCAATCGGGGAACACAGATGGGTTTGGAAAGGCTGCCTTCCATCGGATGGGACGATGAGCCGTGCGCCGTATGCAGGAGAGACTTATCCTTGCAAGTTAAAGAACACTCTGGACCGCTTTAAAGGGTTGGGTTGTTTTACCTCTGAGCGGCACTTTTTTGCACACCATGGGCTAAATGGCCAGGCCACAAGGACCCCGAAGGCTCAGAGATGGTTGGGAGAGGGGACCCACTGGAACAGCTGTTGGGAGACAGATGGTAGCCTCCCGTCAAGGCCATCCAGCGTGTTCTTTAACGTGCACAGGGTATGTCTCTCTCTCTCTCTCTCTCTCTCTCGCACACGGGGCCACGGCTTAACGTCCCATCCGACGGACGGCGGCCTTTTCAAGCCCATCGGTGTCCCCTACTGACCGTGGGCAGGGCGGGGAAATTTTGCGGAGATAAATCTCAACGGTGACCCAGCTGGGACTCGAACCTGGGAACTACAGATTACGAGCCTGGCGCGCTACCGACTGAGCCACCCCCGCCCCAAGACATTGTTCAGGTGACCTAGTTATTGAAAAAGCAAAAGTTTACGAAGTTATTTCGACCATCACGCGAGCAATGCGTTGTAAAATTGGACGATAATAATTAAAGATAAATAAAAAAAAATTCTAGTTTCAAAATCGTGAACCTTTTTCACATGTGCTGTAATAGTGTAAGTTATTATTTTTGTTCATTTATATATTAATCATTACATTGAGAGACCAAACAAAAATTCAACAAAAATAGGTTGCGAGTTAACCTAAAAGATTCGCCATCCATCGGATGGGATGTTAAGCTTTGGCCTCGTATGCAGGAGATCCATATCTTGATGCAGAAGATCCCTACCTTGAGGCGATCTTGATGGAAGGTTTTCATATCTTCTATCAGTCGTTTAGTGCAATGGTTTCCCAACCATTTCGGCGTCAGGTTTCCTCACAGAATTATCCTTCTCTCCGCGGACCTTCTGTGGAGTCCCAGCTGGGCCAGCGTTGAGATTTACCTCGGAATAACTCCTCGCCCTGCCCTCGGTCAGTAGGGGACAACGATGGGCTTGGAAAGACCGCCGTCCTTCGGATGCGACGTAAGGCCGTGGTCCCGTGTGAGGTAGAGCCATACTCTGTACAGCTTACAAAACACACTGGATGGCCTTGACCGGAGGCTATTAACTGCCTTTTAACAGGCATTTAGTGGTTCCTCTTTCCCCCAACCTTCTCTGAGCCCGTGTTTTTGTGATCTGGCCATTTAGCCCATTGTGTGCAAAAGAGTTCCGCTCAGAGTTAAAACAATCCAACTGGATCCCTTTCCTAACTTTTCACTAGAGTTGGGGTTCTTCTGATCTGGCCATTTAGCCCATTGTGTGCAAAAGAGTTCCGCTCAGAGTTAAAACAGTCCAACTGGATCCCTTTCCTAACTTTTCACTAGAGTTGGGGTTCTTCTGATCTGGCTATTTAGCTCATTGTGTGCAAAAGAGTTCCGCTCACAGTTGAAACAATCCAACTGGATCCCTTTTCTAACTTTTCACTAGAGTTGGGGTTCTTCTGATCTGGCTATTTAGCTCATTGTGTACAAAAGAGTTCCGCTCACAGTTGAAACAATCCAACTGGATCCCTTTCCTAACTTTTCACTAGAGTTGGGGTTCTTCTGATCTGGCCATTTAGCCCATTGTGTGCAAAAGAGTTCCGCTCAGAGTTAAAACAGTCCAACTGGATCCCTTTCCTAACTTTTCACTAGAGTTGGGGTTCTTCTGATCTGGCCATTTAGCCCATTGTGTGCAAAAGAGTTCCGCTCAGAGTTAAAACAGTCCAACTGGATCCCTTTCCTAACTTTTCACTAGAGTTGGGGTTCTTCTGATCTGGCTATTTAGCTCATTGTGTGCAAAAGAGTTCCGCTCACAGTTAAAACAATCCAACTGGATCCCTTTCCTAACTTTTCACTAGAGTTGGGGTTCTTCTGATCTGGCTATTTAGCTCATTGTGTGCAAAAGAGTTCCGCTCACAGTTAAAACAATCCAACTGGATCCCTTTCCTAACTTTTCACTGGAGTTGGGGTTCTTCTGATCTGGCCATTTAGCCCATTGTGTGCAAAAGAGTTCCGCTCAGAGTTAAAACAGTCCAACTGGATCCCTTTCCTAACTTTTCACTAGAGTTGGGGTTCTTCTGATCTGGCTATTTAGCTCATTGTGTGCAAAAGAGTTCCGCTCACAGTTAAAACAATCCAACTGGATCCCTTTCCTAACTTTTCACTAGAGTTGGGGTTCTTCTGATCTGGACATTTAGCCCATTGTGTGCAAAAGAGTTCCGCTCAGAGTTAAAACAGTCCAACTGGATCCCTTTCCTAACTTTTCACTAGTCTTGAGGTCCTTCTGATCTGGCCATTTAGCGCATTGTGTGCAAAAGTGTTCCGCTCAGAGGTAAAACAATTCAACTGGATCCCTTTCCTAACTTTTCACTAGTCTTGAGGTCCTTCTGATCTGGCCATTTAGCCCATTGTGTGCAAAAGTGTTCCGCTCAGAGGTAAAACAATTCAACTGGATCCCTTTCCTAACTTTTCGCTAGAGTTGGGGTTCTTCTGATCTGGCTATTTAGCCCATTGTGTGCAAAAGAGTTCCGCTCAGAGGTAAAACAATCCAACTGGATCCCTTTCCTAACTTTTCACTAGAGTTGGGGTTCTTCTGATCTGGCTATTTAGCCCACTGTGTGCAAAAATGTGCCGCTCAGAGGTAAAACAATCCAACTGGATTCCTTTCCTAACTTTTCACTAGAGTTGGGGTTCTTCTGATCTGGCTATTTAGCCCATTGTGTGCAAAAGAGTTCCGCTCAGAGGTAAAACAATCCAACTGGATCCCTTTCCTAACTTTTCACTAGAGTTGGGGTTCTTCTGATCTGGCTATTTAGCCCACTGTGTGCAAAAATGTGCCGCTCAGAGGTAAAACAATCCAACTGGATTCCTTTCCTAACTTTTCACTAGAGTTGGGGTTCTTCTGATCTGGCCATTTAGCCCATTGTGTGCAAAAGAGTTCCGCTCAGAGGTAAAACAATCCAACTGGATCCATTTCCTAACTTTTCACTAGAGTTGGGGTTCTTCTGATCTGGACATTTAGCCCATTGTGTGCAAAAGAGTTCCGCTCAGAGGTAAAACAATCCAACTGGATCCATTTCCTAACTTTTCACTAGAGTTGGGGTTCTTCTGATCTGGCTATTTAGCCCATTGTGTGCAAAAGTGCAGCTCGGAATTAAGCAACTAGAATATAACTGGTTGTCAAGGCAATAATTCTAAAGGCCTCGAAATCATATTATTCAAATAAATAAATTTTCACTAGCGCCTATTAGATTATACCTACTAATTAACAGTTCAGTTATAACAACAGAAACATAACGAAATTGATTTTTAACGAGTAACGGATTCTTTAATAAATTGAATATTCTAATGAAACTATACTCACGTATTGAAGACAACTTACAAAAGCAAAGCACACCCTCTCTACACATTTCAATAAATGCAATAAATCTAATACTCTACCTTTTGAGAAGGCTTCGGCCCGTTCCTATGAGCGAGGTTTTGAGCCCAGTTGTTTGTGTGTTGCTAGAGAGACACACCGATCGTTTATATACTGCCTACTGCACACCAATCAAGAGCATGACACATTTACATCGCGTATGGTGTCGACATGACCAAGGCACCGGAATACCCATACTTCCTTCACATATCTCCCCTTCGAACACGGCGGTTCATTTATTATTTTTTGAAATCATACTTCGTTGTCATTTTGTGAGGCTAGTACCACAATGGAATGATTCCAGTGTTGGTAGAGGTAATTCTGGGAAGCAAACATAACGAATTCTTTTGTTGATAAGCGTTGACAAGTAATATTCTGATCGTTTAAGTTCTTTCCCCCCTTTCCCCGATTAAGATAAGATATCGAGACTGGAGTTTTCATAAGTATCGGCGGATATACGGTGATATTTCGATTTACGCACATTTTACAAAACTCTGACTGCAAAAGAGACTGAAATTAATTTTATTATAATTATGAAAAAAATCAGGAGAAAATGTGTATATTCAGCAACCTCCTACAACGGAAGGCCTGTGGACCTTATAGACGTTGATAATTCTTATAGATTTCTTTCTATTGTTATCAGTAGTGTACTTTTATACTAATTGCTTATTTATCCAAGGTCATATTATTACAGAATTCAGAAAAAATATCTGGCAACGATTTTTTTTAGAAATTAGTGATCTGGCAACCTTCGTGTCACGTGACACGAAGGTTGCCAGATCGCTCATTTCTAAAAAAATCGTTGCCAGATATTTTTTCTGAATTCTGTAATCAACCTAGTGTTCGGATTTCTTTTAATATATATAATGCGTATGAATATATAATGCAATGAATATGGAGCGTGTGCAGTTACCGTTCACAGCAAACTGGAGCGGTTGCGGTTAATGTTCACAGCACATTGAATCGTGTGAGCTCACAAAAACCTGGATCGTGTGGGCCCATCACAGAAATATTGAGCGTGTGCAGTTACCGTTCACAGCAAACTGGAGCGGTTGCGGTTAATGTTCACAGCACATTGAATCGTGTGAGCTCACAAAAACCTGGATCGTGTGGGCCCACTCACAGAAATATTGAGCGTGTGCAGTTACCGTTCACAGCAAACTGGAGCGGTTGCGGTTAATGTTCACAGCACATTGAATCGTGTGAGCTCACAAAAACCTGGATCGTGTGGGCCCACTCACAGAAATATTAAGCGTGTGCAGTTACCGTTCACAGCAAACTGGAGCGGTTGCGGTTAATGTTCACAGCACATTGAATCGTGTGAGCTCACAAAAACCTGGATCGTGTGGGCCCACTCACAGAAATATTAAGCGTGTGCAGTTACCGTTCACAGCAAACTGGAGCGGTTGCGGTTAATGTTCACAGCACATTGAATCGTGTGAGCTCACAAAAACCTGGATCGTGTGGGCCCACTCACAGAAATATTGAGCGTGTGCAGTTACCGTTCACAGCAAACTGGAGCGGTTGCGGTTAATGTTCACAGCACATTGAATCGTGTGAGCTCCCAAAAACCTGGATCGTGTGGGCCCACTCACAGAAATATTAAGCGTGTGCAGTTACCGTTCACAGCAAACTGGAGCGGTTGCGGTTAATGTTCACAGCACATTGAATCGTGTGAGCTCACAAAAACCTGGATCGTATGGGCTCATTCACAGAAATATTGAGCGTGTGCAGTAACTGCACACGCTCCAGTTTGCTGTGAACGGTAACTGGAGCGTGTACAGTTTCTGCACACGCTCCAGATATTTTTTCTGAATTCTGTAATCAACCATAGCGTTCGGATACTTTTTTTTGAGCGACTGTAAATGTTTGATTTCTTCCTATTTGAGTTCACCTTCCACTTTAAAGTAGCCACGATTTTTTAGTTCACTCATCAATAACAATGTTTTCTTACTCAGAGTCCATCTCTTCTTTATATGAACGCACTCTTTCATCATTTGACAGAGGATTCGTCTCTTGAGTTATCATCATCCTAGAAGGAAGTTCATTTGTTTACCAAAAAGAAGAGATCTGATAAAGCTGGATATTTCGACATTTGTTCCTCAATAACTTTCCAGCTATTGCATCTATCATCATTTTTTTTTAAATGTATAAGAGTTCGTCTCAAGTTAGAAACTGAAAGATAAACAATAAAATGCGCTTACAACTGAATCCCTTTACGCATAGAGATATTTGAAAACTGTTTTTAGTATCATATCTTTCGTTGTTCTTTCATATGCTTACATTGTTTGAAATATTGAACAGCTTCTCAAATACGCAAAGTTAGCAACGGATCGCAATTTTTGATTTTTGTATGTTATGCTCTGCTTGACAGACATCCAAGTCTCCTCACCCCCCATCTATTGCATATTGCCAGTGGAATGTTTGGTAAGGATGTAGCAATACGTCCAGTATCCAACCAACACAAGGGCGGGAGTGTGACTCAGTCGGTAGCGCACCAGGCTCGTAATCTGTAGTTCCCAGATTCGAGTCCCAGCTGAGTCAGCGTTGAGATTTATCTCCGCAAAACTCCCTGCCCACGGTCAGTAGGGGACACCGATGGGCTAGGAAAGGCCGCCGTCCGTTGGATGGGACGTTAAGCCGTGGCCCCGTGTGCGGGAGAGCCATACCTTGTGCACGTTAAAGAACACGCTGGATGGACTTGACAGGAGGCTACCATCTGTCTCCCAACAGCTATTCCAGTGGGTCTCCTCCCCCCAACCTTCTCTGAGCCTTCGGGGTCCTTGTGACCTGGCCAGTTAGCCCATGGTGTTCAAAAACTGCCGCTCAGAGGTAAAACAACCCGACCAACACAATAGATGCTTTCTCCAAGCAATTCATGCAAATAGGGTAGGATGCTTTCTAGAATCCTAACCTGATTGATACATTTTTAATTTTATCTTTTATTATAACTATATTTGGGTTAAAAGCTTTGTGTTTTTTGTTTTGTTTATACATATAAACGAAACTTATTTTTGCAGAAAATAATAATAAAGACAAAAAAAAATGGATAAACGCATTTTAATGCATGGTACAGTCGCTCAAAAAAGTATCCGAACACTATGGTTGATTACAGAATTCAGAAAAAATTTCTGGTAACGATTTTTTTTTAGAAATTAGTGATCTGGCAACCTTCGTGCCATGTGATACGAAGGTTGCCAGATCACTAATTTAAAAAAAATCGTTGCCAGAAATTTTTTCTGAATTCTGGCATTGCTGTTGTTAAATATTCAAACTTCCATACTCATTATTGTTGTTAAATATTCAAACTTCCATCGGGGTCCTTGTGACCTGGCCATTTAGCCCATGGTGTGCAAAAAGTGCCGCTCAGAGGTAAAAACAACCCAACTTCCCTATGTTCATTCGGATTCACCATCTTATTAAGAAGATATATAAGTCATAAGTAAACAAACAATCCTATATTGAGAGTCAGGAGAAGAAAGGGACTCATCAGTCCTAAGTGATATATATCCACATCTCTCTCGTTTCTCTAAGTCTTTTGTGTGTTTCCTCCAGGGCAATGGAGACTCTTATTACAAGACGTAGGTGTAGTACGGCCACAATATTTCCTCTTCCGATGTCCTCTCACTGACTCCAATGAGTGTCCAGCATGTGCAGATGAAAAACAGTTTCACATTTCCTTTTACAGTGCTAATGAACTACAAGTCTGACTTCCATGATAAATTATTACAGGTCACGTGAATTGGAAAGAACTGCGCCATATATTGTATCTAATTTCGATCTTTATCATAAAGATTTTATATCTTTGATTTGAACTTTTCTTCAGACAAATTCACAGTCTAAACTCTGGTTTTTAAAGAGGAAATGTTTTTCATCATCAACGAAAACGAGCAGCACAAATAACTCTCAATTTGCGCTGTTAAGGCGTTTCGGAAAGTTAGCTTGTAAATCAAATCTGCGCAAAATCGGAACAATTTTGCCACGTAATTGAAAAGTTCAGGTTACGGGGAGTACGTTTCTGTATCAGCCTGTCCAACAGCACCGAGTTGGGTTGTTTTACCTCTGAGCGGCACTCTTTTGCACACCATGGGCTAAATGGCCAGGTCACAAGGACCCCGAAGGCTCAGAGAAGGTTCGGGGAGGGGACCCACAGGAACAGCTGTTGGAAGACAGATGGTAGCCTCCCGTCAAGGACATCCAGCGTGTTCTTTAACGTGCAGAGGGTATGGTTCTCCCGCATATGGGGCCACGGCTTAGCGTCCCATCCGACGGACGGCGGCCTTTCCAAGCTCATCGGTGTGCTCTACTGACCGTGGGCAGGGAATCTTGAGGAGATAAATCTTAACGCTGACCCAGCTGGGACTCGAACCTGGGAACTACAGATTTCGAGTCTGGCGCGCTACCGACTGAGCCACTCCTTCCTCCCAACAGCACCGAAATTTCATATTGAAATATGGAATGCAATACAATAATTTAAAGTAGAAAATAAAATAATCTAAAATCTGAGAGAAATATTTTTTCGAATGACACTGAAGGGACTATGGGGGACATTAATTTGCTTCTTTGTCCTTGATCGCCGGGATTTTTGGATGTCAATGCGGGACTCGGGATTTTACTATGCAAAACTGGACAGACCCGGACAAATCGGGACGTCTGGCGACCTTGGGCTTATCCCATTGGGGAGTGATTCATGAGACGAGATGCCCTCACTTGATATAAATAGCTGAAACAAATGGTGAACCTCTTCTGCTTTTTCTACATAGTGGGAATTTTTGATAATAAATTTGCCAACAATTGTCTCGTCGTCAGTTGAAGTTTCGTTTCGAACCGCGAAAATCGAGAACATGCCTAAATTAATAAACCGCGTAATTCCAAATTTGCTAATTCAAGGTGCAAATCGAGAACTACCTATATATATCTGTATGTGATCTTCGAGAATAAATGGAGGTGTCGGACACTTTTTGCAATATAGTGTACGTATGATCAACGCAAAACAACTAAAAGGAAATATAAGCAATAGAATTTAATTAAAATTGATTATTTTAATGAGAATTTCGTTCCCCGAAGTTGGACTTCTTGTTCGTTGTACAGTCGCTCAAAAAAGTATCCGAATACTAAGGTTGATTACAGAATTCAGAAAAAATATCTGGCAACGATTTTTTTTTTGGAATTAGTGATCTGGCAACCTTCGTGTCACGTGACACGAAGGTTGCCAGATTACTAATATATATTTATGAGAATATTTTTATTAGCGACTATACATATATGGTTTTGACAGATAAGATCTAGATTACATTAATCGTTTGGATGGTGCATAAAGGCTTGCACCGTGTGAAGGAAACAGAGAGAGAGAGATGCACTTAAAGAATACAGTCGCTTAAAAAACGTATCCGAACACTGTGGTTGATTACAGAATTCAGAAAAAATATCTGGAGCGTGTACAGCAACTGTACACGCTCCAGTTACCGTTCACAGCAAACTAGAGCGTGTGCAGTTACTGCACACACTCCAGTTTGCTGTGGACGGTAACTGCACACGATCAATATTTCTGTGAGTGGGCCCACACGATCCAGGTTTTTGTGAGCTCACACGATTCAATGTGCTGTGAACATTAACCGCAACCGCTCCAGTTTGCTGTGAACGGTAACTGCACACGCTCAATATTTCTGTGAGTGGGCCCACACGATCCAGGTTTTTGTGAGCTCACACGAGTCAATGTGCTGTGAACATTAACCGCAACCCTTCCAGTTTGCTGTGAACGGTAACTGCACACGCTCACTACTTCTGTGAGTGGCCCACACGATCCAGGTTTTTGTGAGCTCACACGATTCAATGTGCTGTGAACATTAACCGCAACCGCTCCAGTTTGCTGTGAACGGTAACTGCACACGCTCACTATTTCTGTGAGTGGGCCCACACGATCCAGGTTTTTGTGAGCTCATACGATTCAATGTGCTGTGAACATGAACCGCAACCGCTCCAGTTTGCTGTGAACGGTAACTGCACACGCGCGATATTCATTGCATTATATATTCATACGCATTATATATATTAAAAAAAAAATCCGGACACTAGGTTGATTACAGAATTCAGAAAAAATATCTGGCAACGATTTTTTTTAGAAAATCGTGCCAGTGATGTCACGTGACACGAGGTTGCCAGATCACTAATTCCGTTCGTTCACGAATCGTGCCGTTCGTGTCACGTGACACGAAGGTTGCCAGATCACTAATTCCAAAAGAAAATCGTTTCCAGATGTTTTTTCTAAATTCTGTAATCAACCACAGTGTTGGGATATTTTTTTTCGAGCGACTGTAGTGTTTTTGGTAGGCAACGTATAAAAAAAGAATGGAAAATTCTCTAATATTTTATAAGGGTTTTACATAAAAAAGAATGGAATTCCAGTAGGAATTCTAAGACGTTTCAAACCCCACGAATGCTTGTTAATTAGTGCATCTAACTAAACTAGAGCAATCCGTTCACAGTGCCATGTCCATCTCACTCACTGAACAATGCAGCAAGTGATGCGTCGAATGCCTTATTACAGCACATCAACTAAAAACCGCTCAAGCGTGATGGTGACAATTGTACAGTTACTTCAAGTCAAATTATAAAAACTATTTATTTTTGAATTAATATACTTTGTATTTTTTTTTACATATATTTCTCTTCGTTTTATTTATTACTTTTTAGAGAAAATAAGCAAATTTTTCGCCTTGATGCTCAGATCTCTAAAATATATAGGAGATGACATTCCTCACGTTGTTTTGGGTTGTTTTACCTCTGAGCGGCACTTTTTTGCACACCATAGGCTAAATGGCCAGGTCACATGGACCCCGAAGGCTCAGAGAAGGTTGGGGGAGGGGACCCACTGGAACAGCTGTTGGGAGACAGATGGTAGCCTCCCGTCAAGGCCATCCAGCGTGTTCTTTAACGTGCACAGGGTATGGCTCTCCCGCACACGGGGCCACGGCTTAACGTCCCATCCGACGGACGGCGGCCTTTCCAAGCCCATCGGTGTCCCTTACTGACCGTGGGCAGGGCGGGGAATTTTGCGGCCTCTTGACCAATAAAATTATATACAAGTTTTAAGATAGTAAGGTATACTGAAAGAAAAGCCTGTTACATGATAAAGTTTTTATTATAATCAATAGAAGGTTCCAGTTACATATGTATCTGCATCCATTGTTCCGCTACATAAAAATACCCTTCAAAATAGTTTCAGTACACGTGATGCATTTGCGCCACCACCAAACCCAAGACTGGAATTCTGTTTAGAAAAAAATATATCCGTCATCGATTATCATCAGTGGCCGAAGTTGGAGGCCTTCCACTTCGTGGTTTGTCCTCGATGGTTGTTTCTCCTTCGGTGAACTTCGTGGTTTGTCCTCGATGGCTGTTTCTCCTTCGGTGAACTTCGTGGTTTCTCCTCGATGGGTGTTTCTCCTTCGGTGAACTTCGTAGTTTATCCTCGATGGCTGTTTCTCCTTTGGTAAACTTCGTGGTTTGTCCTCGATGGCTGTTTCTCCTTCGGTAAACTTCGTGGTTTGTCCTCGATGGTTGTTTCTCCTTCGGTGAACTTCGTGGTTTGTCCTCGATGGTTGTTTTTCCTTCGGTGAACTTCGTGGTTTCTCCTCGATGGTTGTTTCTCCTTCGGTACACTTCGTGGTTTGTCCTCGATGGTTATTTCTCCTTCGGTGAACTTCGTGGTTTGTCCTCGATGGTTGTTTTTCCTTCGGTGAACTTCGTGGTTTGTCCTCGATGGTTGTTTCTCCTTCGGTGAACTTCGTGGTTTGTCCTCGATGGCTGGATTTCCTTCGGTGAACTTCGTGGTTTGTCCTCGATGGTTGTTTCTCCTTCGGTAAACTTCGTAGTTGTCCTCGGGGGTTGATTCTCCTTCGGTAAACTTCGTAGTTTGTCCTCGATGGTTGTTTCTCCTTCGGTAAACTTCGTGGTTTGTCCTCGATGGTTGTTTCTCCTTCGGTGAACTTCGTGGTTTGTCCTCGATGATTGTTTCTCCTTCCGTAAACTTCATAGTTTGTCCTCGATGGTTGTTTCTCCTTCGGTAAACTTCTTCACTCCACTTGGTACATTTGCTGATGTCCATTATCTGCTCATCGTACAACTTCCTTAGCCTGGCATGAATGGCGTAAGTGCTGCAGCTCTCTTTCGTTAAGAACTCTTTGTTTTATCTACGTGTCCATGGTTCATCAGAACTGATGTGTTGAGACGATGATACGGGAAACACCAGAAGTGGTTTACGTATCGTACGAAGTACGTAAGTGTATTACAGCCCTGCAGACATTACTTTCAGTATGACCCTCGAAGAATAAGAGGAAGTGAGGGTTGGGTTGGGTTGTTTTACCTCTGAGCGGCACTTTTTTGCACACAATGGGCTAAATGGCCAGGTCACATGGACCCCGAAGGCTCAGAGAAGGTTGGAGGAGGGGACCCACTGGAACAGCTGTTGGGAGACAGATGGTAGCCTCCCGTCAAGGCCATCCAGCGTGTTCTTTAACGTGCACAGGGTATGGCTCTCCCGCACACGGGGCCACGGCTTAACGTCCCATCCGACGGACGGAGGCCTTTCCAAGCCCAGCGGTGTCCCCTACTGACCGTGGGCAGGGCGGGGAATTTTGCGGAGATAAATCTCAACGCTGACCCAGCTGGGACTCGAACCTGGGAACTGCAGATTTCGAGCCGGGCGCGCTACCGACTGAGCCACCCCCGCCCCTCGGAAGTGAGGGTAAGTTATAACCAAGGGAAACTCGTATTCGTGAACTGGGTAGAACTGGTCAAATGCTTCTACACTACGATGGATTTTTGGGTTGTTTTACCTCTGAGCGGCCTTTTGCACACCATGGGCTAAATGGTCAGGTCACATGGACCCCGAAGGCCCAGAGAAGGTTGGGGGAGGGGACCCGCTGGAACAGCTGTTGGGAGACAGATCGTAGTCTCCCGTCAAGGCCATCCAGCGTGTTCTTTAACGTTCACAGGGTATGGCTCTCCCGCACACGGGGCAACGGCTTAACGTCCCATCCGACGGACGGCGGCCTTTCCAAGCCCATCGGTGTCCCCTACTGACCGTGGGCAGGGCGGGGAATTTTGCGGAGATAAATCTCAACGCTGACCCAGCTGGGACTCGAACCTGGGAACTGCAGATTTCGAGCCAGGCGCGCTACCGACTGAGCCACCCCCGCCCCCACTACAATGGAGAACGGTTTCATCTTAACAATGCTGACACGACACTACCAAAATATTAGATCATTTCCATGTTGGGACTGTGTAAGTGTGACTGAAAATAAAAATCACAATCAAATATATTTAAATCTCGATTTTTAGCGATATTCCATCAGTATTTAAATAGTTATGGAAGCTGGAATATTTAAAAATAAATATTTTTTGACAATCTTTCATAAATGTCTAATTAATACGCGATATGTTTACGTTATACGTTACGTGATACATTAGTTTGCGTAACGATACGAAATAATCGTTACGTAAACTTCTAAAATATATATTAATTTTATCAGATGTTTTCAAACAATACTAAATATTTAAATTTTAATTTCTGAGGGAAATTTTTCATGGCGTATTATTGTTGCGAAAGATTCTAGCTTTCATAACTCATTAAATACTGAACGAATATTGTTGAAAATCGAGAATTAAATATATTTGATTGAGATCTTTAAATTATCTTCAATACCATTTTTCCAATAAATACATATTTTAAAAGCTATAGAACTTTAAAGCTAGATTCCCATTCGAATAACACGGAGAGTCTCTAATATTTACCCAGCTGGGTCAGCGTTGAGATTTATCTCCGCAAAATTTCCCCGCTCTGCCCACGGTCAGTAAGGGACACCGATGGGCTTGGAAAGGCCGCCGTCCGTCGGATGGGACGTTAAGCCGTGGCCCCGTGTGCGGGAGAGCCGTAGGTGCACTGAGCCTTGAGGGTGCACGGTAAAGAACACGCTGGATGGCCTTGACGGGAGGCTATCACCTGTCTCCCAACAGCTGTTCCAGTGGGTCCCCTCCCCCAACCTTCTCTGAACCTTCGGGGTCCATTCTGACCTGGTCGGGGCGGGGTGGCTCAGTCGGTAGCGCGCCAGGCTCGTAATCTGTAGTTCCCAGGTTCGAGTCCCAGCTGGGCCAGCGTTGAGATTTATCTCCGCAAAATTCCCGCCCTGCCCACGGTCAGTAGGAGACACGGATGGGCTTGGAAAGGCCGCCGTCAGTCGGATGGGACGTTAAGCCGTGGTCCCGTGTGCGGGAGAGCCATACACTGTGCGCGTTAAAGAACACGCTGGATGGCCTTGACGGGAGGCTACCATCTGTCTCCCAACAGCTGTTCCAGTGGGTCCCCTCCCTCATCCTTCTCTGAGCCTTCGGGGTCCGTGTGACCTGGCCATTTAGCCCATGGTGTGCAAAAAAAGTGCCGCTCA
Organism: Ryuthela nishihirai; assembly: GCA_038380435.1. Lineage (NCBI taxonomy): Eukaryota > Metazoa > Arthropoda > Arachnida > Araneae > Heptathelidae > Ryuthela > Ryuthela nishihirai. The sequence goes on from JAWZYU010000025.1 coordinate 25,807,855, forward strand.
GAGATAAAACAACCCAAACAACCCAACTCTAATATTTTGCCAGCGCAGAGTATTTGCTCTCCAGCTTCACTTCGTCCGAAGTTAAAATTTACATTTTTTTTTCCTTCTTCCAAGTTGCGGATTACTCTTTCATCAAATACTTTGTAATCCCACACCGGTAGCGACACTCGCTCACTTACAAATAAAGAGTTCATAGCTATTAGATTGTTCCACAGTTCCACACAATGCATCCGTTCGCAGTTCATTAACGAAGCGTGACTTCACGACATAAATCGCAACGAACGAAAGTGTTCTGTCAAATTAGTCGGTAATTCTTTACAACATTTCAGGAATTCAACAGGCAAGAGAAAGAAACCATCTACACAGTCCATTCAACAGTTAGAGTGTGGCTATATAGAAAGCTGTCTGAGCGACTTAATGCCATTAGCACTAGTTGCGGCGTTTTCAAACAGAAGCGTTGTCAACAAGAGAGTTGAACTTATGGGCAACTGGAGAGTTTATATCTTTATGTTCTGTAGCAGGGTCGGGTTGGGTTGTTTTACCTCTGAGCGGCACGTTTTTGCACACCATAGGCTAGGGGCGGGGATGGCTCAGTCGGTAGCGCGCCTGGCTCGTAATCTACAATTCCCAGGTTCGAGTCCCAGCTGGGTCAGCGTTGAGACTTATCTCCACAAAATTCCCCGCCCTGCCCACGGTCAGTAGGGGACACCGATTGGCTTGGAAATTCCGCCGCCGTCCATCGGTTGGGATGTTAATCCGTGTCTCCGTGTGCGGGAGAGCCATACCCTGTGCACGTTAAATAACACGCTGGATGGCCTTGACGGGAGGCTACCATCTGTCTCCCAACAGCTGTTCCAGTGGGTCCCCTCCCCCAACGTTTTCTGAGCCTTCGGGGTCCATTCTGACCTGGCCATTTAGCCCATGGTGGGAAAAAAAGTGCCGCTCAGATGTAAAACAACCCAACACAACACCATGGGTTAAATGACCAGGTCACATGGACCCGAAGGTTCAGAGGTTTGGGGAGGGGACCAACTGGAATAGCTAGCTGTTGGGAGACAGATGGTATTTTCCCGTCAAGGCCATCCAGCGTGTTCTTTAACGTGCACAGGGTATAGCTCTCCCGCACAGGGACTACGGCTTAGCGTCCCATCCGACAGACGGTGGCCTTTCCAAGCTCATCGGTGTCCCCTACTGACCGTGGGCAGGGCGGGAAATTTTGGAAGCAGTGTCGTGATAAGGGGTGTGGGATAAAGGGGTCATGACCCCTCCCCCTTGGGAATGTTTCACGCAGCAGCCGCTTCATTAGGTAGTTGTGGGTTGGGTTACCTTTTTTGCGCATAATGGGCTAATAATGGGCACATAATGGTCAGGTCATAAGGACCCCGAGGGTTCAGAGTAGGTTGGGCGAAGGGAACCCACTGGACAGCTATTTTAGGAAACAATTGGTAGCTTCCCGTCATGGCCATCCAATGTGTACTTTAACGTGTCCAGGGTATGACTCATTCTCACAGGGGAGAATGGCTTTACGTCCCATCCAACAGACAGTGGACTTTCCATGCCCCTTACTGAACAAGGGCTCGGGTTTTGCGGAGATAAATCTCAATGCTGACCCAGGTGAGACTCGAACCTAGGAACTACAGATTACGAACATTGTGCGCTACCGACTGTCCAGTGTGTTGTAAATAAAATATAATTGATAGTTACAACTAATGCATGAGGTACTTCAAAATATTTGTTTCAAAAATCCTTAGAAATGTAAACGTTTAATCGAATAATAAAGAATTTTTTATGCTAATGTTATCAGTAAGAAAAGTTACATTTCTAAAAGTATATTATTTTAAATTACAAAAAAAAAAGAAATACGTTAAATTTAATATTAAAAAAAGATTTTTATGTATATTTAAAAACTCGCGATTTTTCAATTTATATTTAAGTGAAATTTTGTAATGCTAAATTTTGTGGTTAGCACGATTTGCTACTGCTCTAAAGGACCTGGGTTCGAGCCCTGGGTAAGGCATGGATGTATGTGTCGTTTTTCTGCTGAGGTCCTGCCATCCTCTCACATCTCCTACTGTGGCATATAAACTGACAGGCTCCTGTCAGACCTCTGTGGCAAGCAGCTGCTTGAGGGGGTATTTATTTTTTTTATTTTTTTTTTTATCTTGTAATGCTTGAGTCTCCTGATTCTGCCTCCCACTTTGCCATGCCCAGGGCCCAATTAAGAATCCTTCTTCCCCCCCTAAAACTTCTCCGCCCACCCCACCCCACCCCCTCCCTCGATTAGTGCCAAGTTACGTAATAGATAGGGACAAATTTGGTGCATGGCCAAATAAGCGCATGAATAGAAAAAAAGATTAAAAAACAAGATCAAAATTAAAATTTTTGTTATAAATGGGAGAAAAAGACTTGAGCGATTTATTAAATGGAATATTTTTATTATTGTTATTATTGTTATTATTTTTTATTTTTATTTTAAATTACATCTACAATTTCACTCAAGAATTTCAAAAAGAAAATCAATATTCTTACATGATTAAAAATATTGATTGAATTGTAAGTTTCACGTTTCGAAGCCAGTCTTATCTCAACGGTCTCGCGATTAGGGCAATAATATTATATATTTTATAGAAATAAGAGATATTCATTCTGTGGGGGTGTCTAAACCTTCGTTGCCTTCAAATTTGTCATTCTTTCGTCTCTCTGTTTCTTTCTCTCTTTTATTGGGATCTTTCTCGAAAAATTTTAATATTTCCACTTTTAAAAGTGATGCCGCACTTGAGGAATGGTCTGCGCCATGGTATATTAGGGTGGGTCCGCGAACTTAGGGGTGATCCGCGCCAAGGTATATTAGGGTGGGTCCGCGCACTTAGGGGTGGTCCGCGCCAAGGTATATTAGGGTGGGTCCGCTCACTTAGGGGTGGTCCGCGCCAAGGTATATTAGGGTGGGTCCGCGCACTTAGGGGTGGTCCGCGCCAAGATATATTAGGGTGGGTCCGCGCACTTAGGGGTGGTCCGCGCCAAGGTATATTAGGGTGGGTCCGCGCACTTAGGGGTGGTCCGCGCCAAGATATATTAGGGTGGGTCCCCGCACTTAGGGGTGGTCCGCGTCAAGGTATATTAGGGTGGGTCCGCGCACTTAGGGGTGATCCGCGCCAAGGTATATTAGGGTGGGTCCGCGCACTTAGGGGTGGTCCGCGCCAAGGTATATTAGGGTGGGTCCGCGCACTTAGGGGTGGTCCGCGCCAAGATATATTAGGGTGGGTCCGCGCACTTAGGGGTGGTCCGCGCCAAGGTATATTAGGGTGGGTCCGCGCACTTAGGAATGGTTCGCACCATGGTATATTAGGGTGAGTCCGCACACTTAGGGGTGGTCTGCGCCATGGTATATTAGGGGTGGTCTGCGCCATGGTATATTAGGGGTGGTCCGCACCATGGTATATTAGGATGTAGAGAAATAGTTAACTTAAAAAAATTTGTGATGTTAAAGATAAATTATTTCAGTGGTTGATGAAAAAGTGATGTTTTTATTTGGAAACTTTCATCATTTTGTCGGTTTTCTTTCTCATTTATTCCTTTTTTTCTCTCCTTCATTTTTTGTACTACTGAGGCAATCTAGATCATATCTGTAAAAATATATATGTACATTCCCGCTGATAAGCTTCGGCTTAGTGGGATTTTTTATGTAATATAATTATAGATAATACTTATTGAAAATAAATTTGAATTTGAATTTGAGTCCATGCACTTAGGGGTGGTCCGCGCCATGGTATATTAGGGTGAGTCCGCACACTTAGGGGTGGTCCGCGCCATGGTATATTAGGGTGAGTCCGCGCACTTAGGGGTGGTCCGCGCGATGGTATATTAGGGTGGGTCCGCGCACTTAGGGGTGGTCCGCGCCATGTTATATTAGGGTGGGTCCGCGCACTTAGGGGTGGTCCGCGCCATGGTATAGTTGGGTTGGGTTGTTTTACCTCTGAGCGGCACTTTTTTGCACACCATGGGCTAAATGGCCAGGTCACATGGACCCCGAAGGCTCAGAGAAGGTTGGGGGAGGGGACCCACTGGAACAGCTGTTGGGAGACAGATGGTAGCCTCCCGTCAAGGCCATCCAGCGTGTTCTTTAACGTGGACAGGGTATGGCTCTCCCACACACGGGGCCACGGCTTAACGTCCCATCCGACGGACGGCGGCCTTTCCAAGCCCATCGGTGTCCCCTACTGACCGTGGGCAGGGCGGGTAATTTTGCGGAGATAAATCTCAACGCTGACCCAGCTGGGACTCGAACCTGGGAACTACAGATTACGAGCCTGGCGCGCTACCGACTGAGCCACCCCCGCCCCCGCCATGGTATAGAAACCCAATCTTTATGTTAAACCTGCCCTGGCTATGCCACCCGCTGGGTGGCTTTGAGAAGATGTTTCTATTTCTCTACTAACAGCTATTAAATGGGTCTGCTACCCCGACCTTTTGTGGTCCCTTGGGGTCCTAGTCATCTGAACATTTACCCCATTGTGCGCAACAGTATACCGCTCAGAGATAAAACAATCCAACTCTTGAACAATAGTAAACTTGTAAGTAATTGTTTAGTTTTTTTAAAGGTCGAAAAATGTGTATTTTTTTTCTCGTGAATAAATAAGACGAAATTCTAGAATTCTTACTTTTTGGTGAAATATAAGCAAGTATCCACTATAACTATGTAAGCCTCTACCGTCCTCTCCAGTGAAGTATATTTCTCAATCCTCCATAGTCAGCAGGCTAACATCAACATGCGGAGCTCTACAGCATTACTCGCGATGTCTGTCAAAGCTATCAGAATAGGAACTGTATTGCGGACCTATACGGAAAGGTAATTATGGGAGCACCATAGCAAAGTTTCCCATTGATCTGGATAGGCTGTTCGGTCCTCAGAACAGGATATATCCGGATTATGAGGCTTTGATTGTAGCCATTGGGAGTGCTTATTGTCGTATCGATCAGAACCTGATAAACGTTTGAATTCCCGAATGGCGACCGCCTCAATTGCTGCGTCGGAAGAGACTGATACATGGGAACATTTTTGAATGAAGCAGGAATAGTACACAATTCACTGCCACAGAAATATTCTGTGCATCAGATTGGAATTAAGAGATTAATAGATTAATAATGAACAAATGTCGAAGTTTAATCTTAACAATGACAGTTGGGGCTGCTGGATGAATTGATATGATAGCTTAACAAGATCATGCTCTGATGCTCTTAGCTTCGGGGCTTTACTCCAGTTTTTAAGGAGGATTTAGTTTTCAAGGAAGGGAAAATTTGAGTGGACTGAATTCACAATGGAGCCTTATAAGCCCGGATCAAAAAGAATTGCGGAGAGGGGGGGGGGTGTAAGAGACTGGATTTTCATTGGAATATAACAATTTCCCCTCCGTTCTAGAGGTCTTTAAAAATTTCTTCATAAATGCATGAAACATACGTCAGTTTAATAACTTTTTTCTTCAATTCTAAACCGTTGGGATTTATGAAAAACTGAACTACCGACTACGATATCTCAAAATCATCTTCAAGTAGTCGTCTTTTGATAAGCATTGAATACGTCATGGTATATAACCTCGATTTCATCATGAGCACGGGGGATGCTCAGTCGATAGACTGCCAGGCTCGTAATCTGCAGTTCCCAGGTTCGACTCCCACCTGGGCCAGCGTCGAAATTTTTCTTCGCAACCCCCCCCCCCCCCCCCCCCCCCACATCCTGGCTGCCTCGGTCAGAAAAGGAACACCGATGAGCTTGGAAAGTCCGCCGTCCATCGGATGGGGCATTAAGCTGTAGCTCGGTGTACCGGAGAGCCATACCCTATGCACATTAAATAACACGCTGGATGGCCTTGACGAGAGGCTACCATCTGTCTTCCAACAGTTGTCCAGTAGTTATCCTTCCTCCAATCTTCTCTGAGCCCAAGGGGTCCTTGTGACCTGGACATTTAGCTCATTGTGTAAAAAAAAAAACACCACTCAGAGTTGGGTTGGGTTGTTTTACCTCTGAGCGGCACTTTTTTGCACACCATGGGCTAATTGGCCAGGTCACATGGACCCCGAAGGCTCAGAGAAGGTTGGGGGAGGGGACCCACTGGAATAGCTGTTGGAAAACAGATGGTAGCCTCCCGTCAAGGCCATCCAGCGTGTTCTTTAACGTGCACAGGGTATGGCTCTCCCGCATACGGGCCACGGCTTAACGTCCCATCCGACGGACGGCGGCCTTTCCAAGCCCATCGGTGTCCCCTACTGACCGTGGGTAGGGCGGGGAATTTTGCGGAGATAAATCTCAACGCTGACCCAGCTGGGACTCGAACCTGGGAACTACAGATTACGAGCCTGGCGCGCTACCGACTGAGCCACCCCCGCCCCTATCAATCAGAGAGACACCAACCAAATTTAAAAAGAAGTTATTATATTTTTCTCTCTGGTGTTTTTCTATGTATTAAAGATATTATTAATTGTTTTATGGCAGTGACGTAGTCAGAATTGGTCTTCCATTATCATCCCCTTCCCCAACCTTCTATGATCCCTTGTGGCATTTCCATTTAGCCCAATGTGTACAAAAAGTGCTGCTCGGGGGTGAAACAGCGCACGAGATCTGGTGGAAGTATATTCCATTCGTCCTGGAGAGTAGATCGAATCTGGTGTAAAGGATCTTGGAAGGGACTGACGATCTCCAATTCTTTCCTCCAGAGCTTCCCGCATATGCTCTATAGCGAGGGTCTTTCAAACTCTTTCTTTTTTCTTGGCCGTAAACGAAAAGGATAACCGTTTCCTTGATCTTCAAACTCTGAAATAACCAGAATGGCAACATAGATACACTAAATGTGAAACGAAATATTGGTATTCATGCATTTTGTTTAATTTAGTGTCAACGATGTCTCCTCATTGATCAGTGAATAGATAGGCCTGTGAAATAAAATGATCATGGATTTCAACATTCGCATAAAAATTTGAAGTTTCTTTGAACTTTTATTAAATCGAGTTATTTTCTATGTATTATAAGTCATTTATGCGTTTAAAAACATAAATTTTTATCCTTTTACTTAGTCTATAAATGGTAGCTAGGCATACATTGGAAGGAGAGATGTGTACCAATGATGTGCCCTGATGATGATGCATAGAACCGACCAGGTTCTATGCATCATACCGTTATCGGTGTGCCACTATCGGTAACCATCTAGCAGATACTGGATAGGATGGATAGAATCGACCAGATTTCTGTGCATCATTATCAGCGACCTCGTCTCCTCGAGGGGCGGGGGAGGCTCAGTCGGTAGCGCGCCAGGCTCGTAATCTGTAGTTCCCAGGTTCGAGTCCCAGCTGGATCAGCGTTGAGATTTATCTCCGCAAAATTCCCGGCCCTGCCCACGGTCAGTAGGGGACACCGATGGGCTTGGAAAGGCCGCCGTCCGTCGGATGGGACGTTAAGCCGTGGCCCCGTGTGCGGGAGAGCCATACCCTGTGCACGTTAAAGAACACGCTGGATGGCCTTGACGGGTGGCTACCATCTGTCTCCCAACAGCTGTTCCAGTGGGTCCCCTCCCCCAACCTTCTCTGAGCCTTCGGGATCCTTGTGACCTGGCCATTTAGCCCATGGTGGGCAAAAAAGTGTCGCTCAGAGGTAAAACAACCCAACCCAACGTCTCCTCGTGGTGCGGCCGTTATGTCCTGAAGACGGGGATCCGACCCCGTCTTCTCGTGGTGCTGGCAGTTAGTATCTTTTTGGAAAGAGATATTATCTTCTGAGAGAGAAGGGAAGGGCTGCCAGATCAGTGTATCCTGCTGATCTGGTCATCTACGGCTACTTTTCTTTTTTTTTCTATCCTGCTGAGGAGTGGGCAACTTCACACGGTCCTGATGCTGGCCATTTATGCCCACTGCACCGGACTGGTTTATGGCTTTAAGCTCGAATATGGATCCTGGACTTGTTTCATTATTGGCCTCTGTTGGGGGAAAATCTGCCGCTGTGTTTTCTGTTTGCCTGTGGTTTTTTTTAATACCCCCTCAAGCAGCTGCTTGCCACAGAGGTCTAACAGGAGCCTGTCAGTTTATATGAAACAGTAGGAGATCTGAGAGGATGGCAGGACTTCAGCAGAAAATCGACACACACAACCATGCCTTACCCGGGGATCGAACCCAGGTCCCTTAGATCAGTAGCTACGCGTGCTAACCACTCGGCCACTGGACGGCTAAATAAATACCCCCTCGCCAGCCCTAAATGAACACAGGCAGAGGATACCTTACATCAGCTGGTGGATAATCCTGGTCAGAGGCCATTGCAGATGCCCGAACCCTCACTTAGCTAGTCAGGCATCGTCAATCCTACCTGGAGTAATATGTCTCAGAGAAGTCAGTATTTTTCTGATTCTAGTTCTTAAAAGGATCCACTTGAAAAAGTGGTGACTGAAGTTCCTCCCAGCATGGGTGGCTTCAGCCTATTGCGGTAGGGGAACGGGTCTTCGCCCCATGCCTGCGATTAGGGATTGTTTAATATTTTAAGCCCTACCTCTCTCAATAAACCTAGTTTCTTTAAAAATCTTACTTATCCTTTTTCTCCACAGGAATGTCAGAACGTTGCATAGAGATTATTGTCTTGACATCCTCACACAGGTATTCCAGCATTATAACTTGAATATTTTGGGTTTGCAAAACTAGATGGATAGATAAAGGTCAGATACCTGAAAATAATTTTAAATTTATCTTTTCAGGAAGAGAGGATGAAAAGTATCTCCAAGGTATAGGTTTGCTTCTCAGCAGACACACCACTGATGCTCTTCTACGATATGACTGCATTAATGAAAGATTTACAGCTAAATATATAGCTAAGATTAAAAACTAAGTTTACGGGGGGGGGGAGGTTAAAAAGATCTTGACTTTCTTCTGTAAGAGAAAAACCATTGCATTTACCTCAACAAAACTTTTAATGTCCTTCAAAGTACTCTCCACAGGCATCTATGCGAAGTTGCTGACCTCTACGCCAATTCTGGAACGCTTGGTGGTACAGTCGCTCAAAAAAGTATCCGAAAGCTATGGTTGATTACAGAATTCAGACAAAATATCTGGAGCATGTACAGCACACTCCAGTTACCGTTCACAGCAAACTGGAGCGTGTGCAGTAACTGCACACGCTCCAGTTTGCTGTGGACGGTAACTGCACACGCTCCAGTTTGCTGTGGACGGTAACTGCACACGCTCAATATTTCTGTGAGTGGGCCCATACGATCCAGGTTTTTGTGATCTCACAGGATTCAATGTGCTGTGAACATTAACCGCAACCGCTCCAGTTTGCTGTGAACGGTAACTGCACAGGCTCAATATTTCTGTGAGTGGGCCCACACGATCCAGGTTTTTGTGATCTCACAGGATTCAATGTGCTGTGAACATTAACCGCAACCGCTCCAGTTTGCTGTGAACGGTAACTGCACAGGCTCAATATTTCTGTGAGTGGGCCCCCACGATCCAGGTTTTTGTGATCTCACAGGATTCAATGTGCTGTGAACATTAACCGCAACCGCTCCAGTTTGCTGTGAACGGTAACTGCACACACTCAATATTTCTGTGAGTGGGCCCACCCGATCCAGGTTTTTATGAGCTCACACGATTCAATGTGCTGTGAACATTAACCTCAACCGCCCCAGTTTGCTGTGAACGGTAACTGCACACGCTCCATATTCATTGCATTATATATTCATACGCATTATATATATTTAAAAAATCCGAACACTAGGGTGATTACAGAATTCAGAAAAAATATCTGGCAGCGATTTTTTTAGAAATTAGTGATTAATGATCTAATGATAGATTAATGATCTGGCAACCTTCGTGTCACGAAGGCTGCCAGATCATTAATTTCTAAAAAAAATCGTTGCCAGATATTTTTTCTGAATTTTGTAATCAATCATAGCGTTCGGAAACTTTTTTGAGCGACTGTACTCCTGTTGGGGAATACTCCGCAACTCTGAATGAACACATTTTGGAAGGTCTTGCACCCTTAAAAATGGTTTCTCAGCAAGTTCCTTTAATTTTTGGAAACAACCCAAACTCGCATGGTGCAAGATCGGGTGAATGTTAAAGATGTGGTATCTGTTTGATTTTTTCCTTCTCCAGTTAAGCCATAACTTGCAGGGTTTTGCGAGCACTGGCATTGTCATGAATGAAGAAGAGGAATCTTTGACACACCTGTTGTTGGACGCTGCTCCTTCATCTCCTTAACCATTTTGGGAAAAACAAAGCTGAGTAGTATTGGCCATTTATAGTAATTTTTTCAGGTAAGGTGTCCATTGCAATCACTCCTTGGGAACTGAAAATATTATGAACTTTCTAATAATTAAATTTTGCAATTTTCGATGCAAAACATATTTTAGAAGTTCTAAATTTTTCTATTAATGTAACATTGAGATAAATAATGAACCAAATTCCTATTGACATGACGTTAAAAATTCCCTAATCAGTTGATAGGGACCACGTAAGGAGCAAAAGCTCAGAGCGAAATAAGGGAAAGCTCATTTTTGGGAGGGGAGGGCGGGGGAAGAAGGTGGGGGATGTCTGTTGGTTTACTGTAAAATGGAACTTCTGACTATTGGAGGGAAAAAGGCACGCTCTTAAGCCCCTGAGGCTCTCTCGCTCTGCGCGGCTCTGGTAATGACCTCACTGATATTCCTGTTAGTTTTTTTCTAATGGAGGCCTTTTAACACATTCATTTTTTCTGAACCTCTATATATAATGTCTTTCACCTGTTCTGGAATGAACTGTCAAGATGTGGGCATTTATGGAAACAGTGGTCGATTCACCTCTACGTTATGGAGACTTGGGAAGATGACTGAGGATAATGATATTTTATGTCCTATGGGACACTCAACATAATCATCCATTTGACACATAATTACTTACGATGAGCAACAGCGTATGGAAGACGTAGAAGCAATAAAAAGTATCCAGTTTTTTGTTGGCATAGGCGCAATAGAATATGAAAAAAATTCTATGACTTATTACTCCTCACCTCATAAACTTTCATTGCTTCAGAACCCTTTGTGAACGTTTCTTAGGTTAGGGAGTTAATAAAAACATCTGCTGTGACATACGCAGGGACAAATGGCATGCGAAAACGAGAGGAACACGTAGTTTTTTTTAGAAAGAATTATTTCAACTGTAAAATATACTGCTCACAAAAATTAGGGGATATTTCAAAATGGATATGAAACGATGAAATATCCCCTAATTTTTGTGAGCAGTATATATTTCTGCATAAGAACTACCTACACAGTAATTGCATTGATACTTTGAGCTTTACTTACGAAAAAAAGAACATATATCCATCTAATGCCATCGTAATGTGTACAGTCGCTCAAAAAAGTATCCGAACACTATGGTTGATTACAGAATTCAGAAAAAATATCTGGCAACGATTTTTTTTAAATTAGTGATCTGGCAATCTTCGTTGTCACGTGACACGAAGGTTGCCAGATCACTAATTTCTAAAAAAAAGTCGTTGCCAGATATTTTTTCTGAATTCTGTAATCAACCTAGTGTTCGGATTTTTTTAAATATATATAATGCGTATGAATATATAATGCAATGAATATGGAGCGTGTGCAGGTACCGTTCACAGCAAACTGGAGCGGTTGCGGTTAATGCTCACAGCACATTGAATCGTGTGAGCTCACAAAAACCTGAATCGTGTGGGCCCACTCATAGAAATATTGAGCGTGCACACGCTCTATGCAGTTACTGCACACGCTCTTGAAATATTGAGCGTGCACACGCCTATGCAGTTACTGCACCCGCTCCAGTTTGCTGTAAACGGTAACTGGAGCGTGTACAGTTGCTATACACGCTCCAGATATTTTTTCTGAATTCTGTAATCAACCATAGTGTTCGGATACTTTTTTGATCGACTGTACTGACTCTGACCTTTGGTGAGGGATGTTAGGTCCCTTTAGCATTGGTAGTTCAATGGCAGTGGGAAACTTCTCCTATTAATAAGTAAAATTATCAGTTTATGAATAACTAATAAGTACTATAAACACCGGGACATTTATAAATACGGAGGGCGTTCAAAATTTATTGACACGTGTCTTCAGATTTCCACTTGTTCCTCCGAAGTTATCGAGCTAAGACTTGTGTTAAAGCTTTCCTAAACTTGTCATAACGTGTTAAAAACAAGATCTTATCATCATTTTTCTCATCGTTGACTGCGCGTCAAAGTCGGTCTGCACAATCTGTATGTTGTTGCTATGGAGCCTACTAAAGACGGGAAAAGATTTTGCATTTTCATAAGGATGCAGCTTGCGAACGATGCGATAAAAATTCATACCGACTTACCACAAGTATATACTTAACGACAAGACCCACTACTTCCGCCTGAAGCACTACCAGTATAGGGATAATGTTATGTTGACCACTATCTAATGGTCGGAGACATAGAGTATCATATAGGTGCAGCGCAGCCCACGACAATCTAGGGTGAACAGTACTATAGAAGTAAAACTCAACCAACCGCATAACCCGCTGCAAAATCTGGAGTTTAATCCATGTTCCGGGGCGCCACAGACAAGGATATAAAGATCCAAGTTGCCTCAACTCCCGTGACGGGAACTCTTAGTCCGGCCTTTCCATCTTGGCCTCTCTGACTGGAGCAGCTCCAATCAGCATAGCCTCCAAGTTCATTAAGGCCCTCAAGCTCCCTCACCCCAACAAGGTGGTTCCCTATCGAGGGGGTATCACAAGTATACTCTTTGTTGCTGCACAACACAGCAACCACGGCAATCCCCGGTTCCGTCGCACGACACTACCAAGTTGAATGGAAAGCCGCGACTATCTACTGTCGGGGGCAAGGCTACACCATATAGATGCATCTCATCCCCGACATCATATGGCGAGCAGTCCTATAGAAGGAAAGCTCATCCATCGGTCAAAACCTAAATTTACTCTGTTCCTCGGTTAGCCATGAACAAAGATATATAGATTCAAGTTCACTCGGGTCCCGGGGTGGAGACTCTTAGTTGGACCCAGAATTTGAAAAGGGTCCTTGCCTACTAGAGGGACCAATTCTTTCAGCAGGGCCCCGAACTTGCTCCACTGAGCACCTGATTTTGAGGTCTTGGCACCATCCAACCCGGCCACTAAACCGGTCAGTGATGCCCTCGACCCCGGTTGGTCTTGGCTCTGTCCAACCGAGGCCCATACCGGTCAGCAGAGTCTTCGACCGGTTGCTGGACCACAAGCCCCCCCCCCACCACCACCACCACCACCACGGCAAGGTGGTCTCCTATCGGGGGGGGGGGTATCACAAGTATATCGGAATTATGTCTGTTCTTATGGTACTGTTACGAGATGTATGCGCATTTTTCAGCGAAGGATGGCAGAAGCAAACCCACACATCGCCATTCAGGTAATATGTTTAGATATCAGTGTATCGATTGGCATTGTGGAAACGATTATTCATCAACATTTAAATTTCCAAATAGGGATTGAGTCAACTCATACAAGGAGATGCTGGAAACGTTTGAACCTAGTGACTCCAAACGGTTAACAGACATTGCCACAGGTGATGAGACATCGGAGTTGCTCAACAACTCCCAGAAAGCTCGACAACTATGTTTGGGTGTTGGAAGATGAACCACGTTCCAAACTTCTCTAACAAGACTTTCTCTCAAGCAAGAGAATGTTCATAATTTTTTCCAATTCCCAAGGAGTGGTAGCCGTGGACACCTTACTCGCAAAAATGATTATAAAATGACAAACTACACCAACATTGTGTTTCCCAAAATGGGAGCAGCGTCCAATAGCAGGCGTCTCAAGGACTTCTCCTTCTTCGTGAAAATGCCAGTGTTCACAAAACCGGGCAAGTTACGGCCATTTGGTGCAGAAAAAAATCAACCATCTACCCCATGCTCCATATTCACCCGATCTTGCACCATCCGATTTTTGATTCTTTCTAAAAATTAAAAAGGAATTTGCTGGGAAGCCTTTTTCAAGGATGCAAGACCTTGCAAAAAGCGTTCATTCAGAGTTGCGCGGTATTTTCCAACTGGAGTATCACTAAGTGTTCTAGAATTTGGTAGACGTCTGAAACTTTGCATAGATGCTGGAGGGGAGTACTTTCAAGGACAATAAAAGTTTTTTGAGGTAAGTGTAATGGTATTAGTTCTACTGATGCATGTCAAGAACGTTTTGAACGCCTCTCGTAGCAGCCGGTATGGCGCGAAGTCTTCGCTGTTTCTTAATGACATGAAAAATATTCCGGATAATATGTTGGAGAGTTGCGAAATCATTTAAGAATTCCCTAAGATGCTTGTTGGAACGAAGTAAAAAAAATTGCCGAAAATTTCTTTTGTAACGAAATTTTTTTTTGTACGAAAATTTCTTTCGTAATGAATATGTTGTAGTATGTAACTATCATAGCATGCTTTTCATTGCATTTCAGTATAACAGAAGTACACACACCTGCTACTGAACTAGAAATCTTTTTATTAATACCGAGTTCGACCTCCTTTAGCCCGAATTACAGTGCGTATGCGGTTTGACATATTCCACAAGGTGTTGGAGTGCCTTTATATCTCCAGCATACCAGACGTTTACCAGACAGTCCTTTAACTGGCTCAGATTTGACGGAAGAGGACTTTACTATCGGATCTATTTCAGCAATAATGTCCAACACTGACCTCTATGTGTTGACGAGTGGGAACCTCAATGCTCAAAGGTATAGAGATTACATCCTGGACTCTTATGTACGTCCTTACGCTGGTGCAATAGGTGCCCAGTTCGGAAGAGGACTTTGCTCCCAGATCTATTTCAGCAATAATGTTCAGGATCTGTTTTTCTAATATGTCCCATACATTCTCAATGGGGTTCAGATCCGGGTTTTGTGGTGGTCAGGGAAGATGGTGAAAGGCGCTGTTATGCTCGCTGAACCACTGCTAAACACATCTTGCGTGATGGACAGTAGCATTGTCGTCCATGAAACATCTGTCACCTGCTGGATAAAAAGTTAACATTGTAGGATGGACTTGATCGGCAATAATGTTTAGATAATCCTTGGAGGACACCCGACTTGCCATCAATATCAGGGAACCCATTCCGTACCAACAGAACGTGCCCCACACCATGAAACCGCAACCAGAACTTGAATTGTGTTACAAGGCAAGCTGGGTCCATTGCTTCATGGGTCTCCGGCCAAACTCTCTGCCTACCGTCGGGACAGAACAAGGTGTACTGCGACTCGTCAGACCACATGTCTTTTTTTCAGTCTTCCAGTATTCAGTCACGATGTTCATGACACCACTGTAGACGAACTTTCGGGTTCTTCGCAGAAATCAGTAGTTTTCGTACACTCATGCGACTGCTAATACTGATCCTCTTCAATTCCATACGCATAGTTCGTTGAAAATATGATTCGGGAACAGCCTTCATTGAATGCTTCAGTCAATTGCTGTACACAGAAAGTCCTGTTTCTCCGTACAAGCCTTCTCAGACGACGGCGATTTCGTTCCTGACAGATTGTCGTCGTGCCGCAATTACGTCTCTTAGAGAAGCAATGTGGGTTATTTTTCCACTGATTAAAAACCCGAGATATCTCACCTTTTGAAAACCAGTCAGCTCTGCCATTTTTAAAATCGTCTCTCTAGCCAGACGGTCACCCACAATAATCCCTTTATCGAACCCCGAAAGATACTTTGTTTTCCACATTGTGATCAACACTACTAACGAACAACAGTCTGAAATACACTGGTTTCCATAAATTAAGGAAAAATTAGAAAAATCGCGATAATTCGCCAAAAAATTGTTCAATACTCTCCAAACTTGTTCATGTAACCACCAAAGTAATGCCGAGTGAGCATATCGTATGCAAATTAGTCTACGTTGCGTCAATTTGCATAATCGGAAAGCGATATAAAAACAGGTCTTTTGGAGTGGATCGTTATTTTGTGTTATAAATGTGAGTAAAGAAATTCGAAATAGCCATTTTGTAGGAATGACCTCGAGACATCATTTGCCAAATGAACTGCAGTGGAGAGCTACTGACCGGCTCGAAGCAGGCCAAAGTGAGTCAGATGTGGCACGATGTCTGAATGCAAGTCCTTCTGTGGTCCTTAGACTGTGGAATCAATTTCTCAGCATGGATTCCGCGTCTCAGAGGTTTAGCCGAGGAAGGGCTAGAATTACGACCGCTGTACAAGACCAATATCTGCGATTAACAGCACGAAGGAGCAGGACGTCTACTCCCTCTCAGTTACGATTCTCACTTGCAGCAGCCACTGGGAAGGTTGTATCAACTTCTAATCCATAGAAGGCTTCATGAGGGAGATCTGTACGCTAGAAGGCCAGTAATTTGTACACCGGTCACGTCACAGGAGAGAGCGTTTGAATTGGGCACGCGCGCATGTTAACTGGACAGAAGATTGATGGAGGTATGTACTCTTCACAGATGAGTCCAGATATTGCTTGCAGAGTGATTCCGGACATTGTTTGATATGGAGAGAACGAGGTACCCGCTATCATCCCAGTAACATCCGTCAAAGAGACAGTTACGACGGAGGTAGCGTGTGTGTTTCGGGTGGCATTTCCTTGGGTGGATGTGCAGACCTCTCTGTGCTGACGAATGGGAACCACAATGCTCAAAGGTATAGAGATGACATCCTTATGACATAGAAATGTACATCCTTACGCTGGTGCAATAGGTGAAACATTCATCTTACAAGACGATAACGCTCGTCCACACAGTGCTCGGCTAGTGGAACAATATGTTCAAGAGGAGACCATTATGCGCATGGAGTGGCCAGCTCGATCTCCCGACCTAAATCCGATTGAGCATGTGGGGGATGCTCTAGGGAGACTTGTTGCTGCCCTCAACCTGCCACCTGAAACAAAGGGGGAGCTTATTACTGCTTTAAAGGAACAATGGTCGTTACTCTCTACTGAGCTGATTCACAGCATCATAAATAGCATGAAACATCGCTGTCGTGCCTACATTGCTGTAAGGAATACACACACTCCTTATTAAAGAACTTTGCCCATTGCATTCTGACACCTTATTTTTGGACAAGTTCCTGTAAGTGTTATTTTTATTGACGAAAATTTTCTAGGGTAAAAGTATTTTATGCCATTCTTTAACTAGCATTTAATTCATATTAATTAAAATTATTCATTAAAATCATTCATATAGTTTTTTATCGTAATTTTTCTGAGTTTTCCTTAATTTATGGAAACTAGTGTAGTTGCCTAGATCACGTGGTGATGCAAGTGACCACGTATTTTGGCACATACGCTGCGCAAGTGACGTTTGCGTACATCTGCATAAAGGTTTCTAATTCAGTGGCGTCTGTATTTTCGTCACCACTCGATTTCGTTATACTGACATTTAAGTATAATTTAAACATATCAAACAGAAGTAATGTTTACTTGCCTATGAAACATAATTCTAGGAATGTTTCCGAACGCCATATCAGTCAGTTAAAAACCTCTAGACTACTGGAAACTTAGGGCGTTTCGTGCCTCTCTTCCAGATCGTGAAGAATGGAACAATTGCCTAAAAGCAAAACCTCTCCTTAGTTCTAAGTTCTTTTTATTCTTTCGAAAAGATCACAATTATGTAGAAATTTCAGTTTCTTGAAAACAAAATCTTCTTAAAGAAGGGACTGTTTATTAATTCTCTCCTTTGATTTTCATGTTCTTCACAACTGAGAACCACATGTGATACTATTTCTTTCACACTGCAATGAACCATAACACTTCCTACGTCACAAGCTTTCATTTCATACAAAACACTTTATGTTTAGCCCTCGCGTATTCGAAAGATACAATAGAATAATCTCTTCACATATTTTCCTGCTTTTTTATGGGAGTAGAAGAAAGCAGGGGGGGAAGCGGGGGGGACGCGTTCAGAAGATATAGCGGAAGAATGATTTTAATATTTCCCCTTTTTAAGGGAGAAGAAAATATGGAGGTAAATGTTTTATAGCCTATGGCAGTCCCCACTTTCTCAAGCTTTCATTTGAGACATAAATCATTAAGTTTGTCTGTCGCTCTCGAAAGATATGGCGGAACAACTCTTTTGACACACACGCGAACAAACCGACAAATGACGAGCGAAAAATGGGCGGGAGTGGCTCAGTCGGTAGCGCGCCAGGCTCGTAATCTGCAGTTTCCAGGTTCGAGTCCCTACTGCGTCAGCGTTAAGACATTTCCGCAAAACTCCCCGCCCTGCCCACGGACACCGATGGGCTTGGTAAAGGCCGCCGTCCGTCGGATGGGACGTTAAGCCGTGGTCCGTGTTCGGGAGAGCCATACTTTGTGCACGTTAAAGAACACGCTGGATGGCCTTGACGGGAGGCTACCATCTGTCTCCCATCAGCTGTTCCAGCGGGTCCCCTCCCCCAACCTTCTCTGAACCTTCGGGGTCCTTGTGACCTGGCCATTTAGCCCATGGTGTGCAAAAAAGTGCCGCTCAGAGGTAAAACAATCCAATCCAAAACAAGCGAAAAAGCAATAGGCAGATGGGTACAGTCGCTCAAAAAATTATCCGAACACTATGGTTGATTGCAGAATTTAAAAAAAAATCTGGCACCGATTTTTTTTAAAATTAGTGATCTGGCAACCTTCGTGTCACGTGACACGAAGGTTGCCAGATCACTAATTTCTAAAAAAACGTTGCCAGATATTTTTCCTGAATTCTGCAATCAACCATAGTGTTCGGATACTTTTTTGAGCGACTGTACATGAGGCCTCGTTTAGCACTGTTTCGTTTAACTCTCGGTTTTTTTTCATTATTATTTTTAATAATAATATTAATAATAATTTATTTCCATATATATATTTACAGTAATGAAATTAATTAATTAAATAATTTAAATATATTATTTCAGTAACGCATCCTGAGCACCTGAACCAGGTATGCCTGTATTTTTTTTTTAAATGATATTATTTTGTTAGCTAAGAACAGTTCGATTTCGTTCGGTTCCTAAAACACTTTTTTTTCAACCTTCTCACTGCATTTTGGGACGTTATCTGCCTTCTGGAACCTAATTTTTTAGTAATATTTTAATTTAGTGAAGGTGCTCAAAATGTTTTATGCTAAAAAACAAACTAAGATTTCAAACGTAATTAATGCGAAAACTGTACAATTCTGCACTGACCTCATAAATAAAATATTTGTTTAACAAGTTTTTATTACGGATAATCCAAACATTAATAATTAAACTTAATGATAGTTGGCGGAGGTATTAGCGCGACACGAATCCTTAAATCCCCTGACTGTGAGATAAAATATTTTATCTCATGTATTTGGTGGAATATTTAAATAACTTTATATAATGTTACTGGTCCAGTGAGCACTAGCCAAGTAGATAAATAAAAAATTCGCGGTATAATTTTAAGAAGGCAAGAATTAACAAAAGTTCTAATGTTGCAGAAAATAATTTTAAAAAAATCCCAGTAGATTATCTTGTTAACCTGCTTTGATTATCTTCGGTCTAAAGAAAAAAACATCATTTTTTGCTTTAATCAAAAACTCATAAACCGATAATTTTGATTTCATATTCTCAAAAACACAAATCAGCAATCAAATTATTCCTCAGAAGCATACCGGAAATGTTTTTCTTGTGTGCTTTTGAGAAATGGTTACGGTTTGACGGATATAAATTACAAGCTTCGGAGCACAAAAATGGCAACAAGTGCCGATGGTCGCACGTGCCTGGGAGTGGAGCGAAATGAATTGTCGTGTACAAAGCGCCTTCTGGCGTGATTGCTGGACATAATCAATTCAGGAGAAGTTGTAACTTGGTTAGGAATACCTCATATAGGACGGTAAACATTCGAAGATAATTGCTGGATCCTTTATTTTTATGATCGAGGTCTTGTGCTGCTTGCTATTCTTCACTGATTCGTTGCCGATGATAACAGACTGCATTTTGTTCCAATTAGCAAAATGTTCAATGCAAGTATTTTTTGTCATCAGAAAATTTGAAAATCCTACGTTAAGGGATGTGTACAAAATTACAGCAGTGCTTTTGGACTGACTGAAGTTTATGGATTTTTTTTTTTTGATTGATGAATGTTAATTTTGATTATGACATTTTGGAAAGCAAATTTTCTACTGGTAAAAAAGTTAGGACACGTGACTACAACACCAGCACTTCAATAACTGCTCCAGCTTTTTGGGACGGGCTTGGCTCAGTCGTTAGCGTGCCAGGCTCGTTATCTGAAGTTCCCAGGTTCAAGTCCTGCCTCGACCAGCGTTGAGATTTATCTCCGCAATATTCCCGCTCTGCTTTCGGTCAGTAGAGGGACGCCGATTGGTTTGGAAAGGCTGCCGTCCGTCGGATGGGATGGTAAGACGTGGCCTCGTTTGCGGAAGCCCTGTGTACGTTAAGGAACACGCTGATGGTCTTGACGGGAGGCTACCGTTTGTCTTATAATAGCTGTACAGCTGGTCCCCTTCCCACAACCTTCTCTGAGCCCTCGGTGTCCTTGTGACCCTGCCATTTAGCCCTTTGTGAGCAATAAAGTGGCGCTCATAGCTAAAACCCGGCGTTCCAATTTTTACAGAGACAGGCTAAATCGAAAAACAAATTTTAATTACTAAAATAAAATACCAGTAGCTGCAAAAGATTTACTACTATGCAATTAAAATATACATAAACTATAAATTAATAACGATAATTAAATTTATGGTTAATAGCGCTGTCTCTATAAAACACCAGTGTCTTAATTTAGAAAATATATTTATATTCAAAAACAAAAACTTTTTGCGTTTCAATTATTGAAACGCAAAAACGGCTTGTTAGAGTAATATCTTAATGTACAGTCGTAAAAAAATTATCCGAGCACTATGGTTGATTACAGAATTCAGAAAAAATATCTGACAACGATTTTTTTAGAAATTAGTGTCACGTGACACGAAGGTTGCCAGATCACTAATTTAAAAAAAAAAACGTTGCCAGATAGTTTTCTGAATTCTGTAATCAACCTAGTGTTCGGATTTTTTTTAATATATATAATGCGTATGAATATATAATGCAATGAATATGGAGCGTGTGCAGTTACCGTTCACAGCAAACTGGAGCGGTTGCGGTTAATGTTCACAGCACATTGACTCGTGTGAGCTCACAAAAACCTGGATCGTGTGGGCCCACTCACAGAAATATTGAGCGTGTGCAGTTACCGTTCACAGCAAACTGGAGCGGTTGCGGTTATGTTCGCAGCACATTGAATCGTGTGAGCTCACAAAAACCTGGATCGTGTGGGCCCACTCACAGAAATATTGAGCGTGTGCAGTTACCGTTCACAGCAAACTGGAGCGGTTGCGGTTAATGTTCACAGCACATTGAATCGTGTGAGCTCACAAAAACCTGGATCGTGTGGGCCCACTCACAGAAATATTGAGCGTGTGCAGTTACCGTTCACAGCAAACTGGTGCGGTTGCGGTTAATGTTCACAGCACATTGAATCGTGTGAGCTCACAAAAACCTGGATCGTGTGGGCCCACTCACAGAAATATTGAGCGTGTGTAGTTACCGTTCACAGCAAACTGGAGCGTGTGCAGTATGCTGTACACGCTCCAGATATTTTTTCTGAATTCTGTAATCAACCATAGTGTTCGGATATTTTTTTGAGCGACTGTACGTAGGTGGTTCAAATATAAACAAATTTATTTTTTTTTTTAAATCATCAATCAAAATTTTTGGTAAGAAACAACATCTATTTGTGGACATATTCTCCCTGCTCTCTATATACTGTCACCATTGCTCATGTAAGTTCATTATACCCATTTCAAGGAAAGTTTGTGGTTGTTCATCCAGCTATCATTGTAGAAAAAGTTAAACTTTGCCGTAAGCGCTAAATCTTTTTCCTCTTAGGGCTTATTAGAGAGGACTGAACAACTGAAGATTATTTGCCTCTAGATGAGGACTATGGGCTGGATGTGACGATATTTCTCAGTGCATTTTCCCTAATGTTCTTGTTGTTAAGCTGTGGTGTAAGGATGTACAATCGCTCAAAAAAATGTCCGAACACTATGGTTGATTACAGAATTCAGAAAAAATATCTGGCAACGATATTTTTAGGAATTAGTGATCTGGCAACCTTCGTGTCACGTGTCACGCTAAATGGTCAGGTCAGATGGACCCCGAAGGCTCAGAGAAAGTTGGGGGAGGGGACCCACTGGAACAGCTGTTGGGAGACAGATGGTAGCCTCCCGTCAAGGCCATCCAGTGTGTTCTTTAACGTGCAGAGGGTATGGCTCTCCACACACGGGGACACGGTTTAATGTCCCATCCGACGGACGGCGGCCTTTGCAAGTCGTCGGTGTCCCCTACTGATCGTGGGCAGGGCGGGGAATTTTGCGGATCATCTATTGGAAGAACAAAGCTTATAACAAAAGTGACAATGACAATCTATTAAGAGAAAATAACTAATCACTAATTAAAAAACAAAAAGTCTGAATATATTTAACAATACGTCAACAACTGATATCTTGATCAGCAGCCAAAGTACCTGATATGCCATTAGGAACCTCTGAGCAGCACTTTTGAGCACACAATGGGATAAACGGCTAGGTCACAAAGACCCCGAGGGCTCAGAGAAGGTTGGGAAGAGGAGCCATCAGACAGCTGTTAAGAGACAGATGGAGGCCTCCCGTAAAGATCATGCAGTGTTTGGGTTGGGTTGTATTACCTCTGAGCGGCACTTTTTTGCACACCATGGACTAAATGGCCAGGTCACATGGACCCCGAAGGCTCAGAGAAGGTTGGGGGAGGGGACCCACTGGAACAGCTGTTGGGAGACAGATGGTAGCCTCCCGTCAACGCCATCCAGCGTGTTCTTTAACGTGCACAGGGTATGGCTCTCCCGCACACGGGGCCACGGCTTAACGTCCCTTCCGACGGACGGTGGCTTTTCCCAGCCCATCGGTGTCCCCTACTGACAGTGGGCAGGGCGGGGAATTTTGCGGAGATAAATCTCAACGCTGACCCAGCTGGGACTCGAACCTGGGAACTACAGATTAAGAGCCTGGCGCGGTACCGACTGAGCCACCCCGCCCCATCATGCAGTGTGTTTGCTAAAGTGCACAAGGTACAAATAAATAAAAAGAATATCCACTTATCGTGATTCCCTTTATTTTTGACTTACTATTGAATATACTGAGATGTTTGCTCTCTTACACACAAACAACGGGTTTTCAAATTACCATTCGACGGACGGCTAGCTTTTCAAGCCCCTCAGTGTCGCCTTTCTGACCGAGGGAAGGGTAAGAGTTAGTGGGTTGGGTTGTTTTACCTCTGAGGGACACTTTTTTTGCACACAATGGGCTAAATGGTTGAAAGAAGGGGATCCGCTGGACAGCTGTTAAGAGACAGATGGTGGCCAGATTCACAAGCTAGGCGATGACAGATTCACAAGCTAGGCGATGACAGCGCCCCCCAGAAGTTGCTAACGCTTTTGGAAGGGATAAATTCTCTGAGCCTTTTGGGGCGGGGGTGGCTCAGTCGGTAGCGCGCCAGGCTCGTAATCTGTAGTTCCCAGGTTCGAGTCCCAGCTGGGTCAGCGTTGAATTTTATCTCCGCAAAATTCCCCCTCCCTGCCCACGTCAGTAGGGAACACCGATGGGTTTGGAAAGGCCGCCGTCCGTCGGATGTGACGTTAAGCCGTGGCAACGTGTGCGGAAGAGTAACGCTGGATGGTCTTGACGGGAGGCTATCATCTGTCTCCCAACAGCTATTCCAGTGGGTCCCCTCCCTCAACCTTCTCTGAGCCATCGCGGTCCATGTGACCTGGCCATTTAGCCCATGGTGTGCAAAAAAGTGCCGCTCAGAGGTAAAACAACCCAACCCAACTCACGCATATGGGGCCACGGCTTAATGCCCCATCCTACGATGGAGGCCTTTCTAAGCTTCTATTGACCAATGGCATTGCGAGGAGTTTTGTGGAGTTAAACCACAACGCTCGCCCAGGTGGGATTCGAACCTGGTAACTGCAGATTACGAGTCTATCGCGCTAACAACTGAGCGACCCATGCCCCAGAAGTTAGTGGAAATAATGCTCAACGCTGGTATATTTGGAGTTCGACCCTGGGAGCTTCAGATATGAGCCTGGTGTGCTACCAACTGAACAACTACCACTTTCTATTTCCAGATTTGAGCCCCATGAACAATTTCTCTGCATTTTTGTAAATGAAGTATTACTGATAATGTATTTTGTAAATGAAATATTAATCTGAATTTTGTAAATGAAAATTTGATCTGCATTTTGCAAATGAAATATTGCTGATTTGATACACAAATTTAATGATTTTTGTATACCTTGCCATCTTTTACTCCAACTCCTTTGAGTTCAAAGCAAGCATTCCTTGTAGATGGAGTAAAGGTCGCGGTGTGTCGGATGGGACGTTAAGTCGTGACCCATTGTGCAGGAGAGCCATACCCTGTGCACGTTAAATGACACGCTAGATGACCTTGACAGGAGGCTACCATCTGGTTCACAACAACTATCCAGTTGGTTCCCTTCCCCCAACCTTCTCTCAGCCATCGGGGTCATTGTGACTGGCAATTTTGCTCATTGTGTGCAAAAAAAGTGCCTCTCAGAGGTGAAACAATCCAACTCTTGTAGTCGAGCAATTTCAGTGACGAGCAATGTATATAAAGTAGTCAAATTCTGACTTTTTATTAATCCTCGAACCATTCGCAGTAGTGAGTCTATCTTTTAGGTTAAGAATAGTGGCAGAATAAAACATATAATGCAAAAGTAACAATTTCAATCAAAAGGAAGGTTTAAATTTGCGCACGAACCGTCTTGACTGAAAAAGAAAAAGTCACTATTGTAATCTCTTCCCTGATTGAAATGAATGTTAAAAATCGCTTGCTAATAACGTGTCACTAAAAAAAGGTGATGGAACTTCTCTCAGATCTTTGCTGCTAATCAAAAGTTGCAGCAGAAATTGCAGAAGCTTTCACAAAAACGCGAATTGTCAATCGGTCATTCTCGGGTTAATTTTTTTCCCTGATCTTAGTATTGAACTCTAATATTGAAAGTAACATGCTGCCTGTTAAAATAAAAGATTACCAAGGAAGTACAGTCGCTCAAAAAAAATCCGAACACTATGGTTGATTACAGAATTCAGAAAAAATATCTGGAGCGTGTACAGTAACTGCACACCCTCCAGTTTGCTATGAACGGTGACTGCACACGCTCAATATTTCTGTGAGTGGGCCCACACGATCCAGGTTTTTGTGAGCTCACACGATTCAATGTGCTGTGAACATTAACCGCAACCGCTCCAGTTTGCTGTGAACGGTAACTGCACACGCTCAATATTTCTGTGAGTGGGCCCACACGATCCAGGTTTTTGTGAGCTCACACGATTCAATGTGCTGTGAACATTAACCACAACCGCTCCAGTTTGCTGTGAACGGTAACTGCACACGCTCAATATTTCTGTGAGTGGGCCCACACTATCCAGGTTTTTGGGAGCTCACACGATTCAATGTGCTGTGAACATTAACCGCAACCGCCCCAGTTTGCTGTGAACGGTAACTGCACACGCTCAATATTTCTGTGAGTGGGCCCACACGATCCAGGTTTTTGGGAGCTCACACGATTCAATGTGCTGTGAACATTAACCGCAACCGCTACAGTTTGCTGTGAACGGTAACTGCACACGCTCAATATTTCTGTGAGTGGGCCCACACGATCCAGGTTTTTGGGAGCTCACACGATTCAATGTGCTGTGAACATTAACCGCAACCGCTCCAGTTTGCTGTGAACGGTAACTGCACACGCTCCATATTCATTGCATTATATATTCATACGCATTATATATATTAAAAAAAACCGAACACTAGGTTGATTACAGAATTCAGAAAAAATATCTGGCACCGATTTTTTTTACCTTCGTGTCACGTGACACGAAGGTTCACTAATTTCTAAAATCAACTAGTTGTCACCATTGTTATACTATAGTTATAGTATAACAATGGCACTTAAAAGCACTTAAAAGTTTAAATGGCACTTAAAAGCAGTTTCTTACTAGCACCGTGAACACTTTCTTACTGGCACCACCAGCACTTTCTTATTAGCACCGTCAGCAGTTTCTTATTAGCACCGTCAGCAGTTTCTTATTAGCACCATCAGCAGTTTCTTACTAGCACCGTCAGCAGTTTCTTACTAGCACCGTGAACACTTTCTTACTGTCACCACTGTTATAAAATCAACCATTGTTATACTATAGTTATAGTTAACAATGGGAACAAAACATATATATATATAACATATATCTAGCGACTTTTGAGTTCTCACGGCGTACCCCAAAAACTTTTACAGCGTACACCACGTTGAGAACCCCTACTTCATATAAAAGTTTATATTAATGTGGAATATGCGTAAATATAAAAATTCTTTTCTACTCGATATTAATTTTTATAAAATATGCGCAAATATAAAAGTTCTGTTGAATAGCTTGAATAATTCAGATATCTGCAAAGAGAAACATTTTTCCGGATTAAAAGACCCTCGAAACGTTTTTAGAATTGAGACTGATACATGCTATGGCATCCCTTTTGAGCTCTCACGGCGTACCCCAAAATATTTTACCGCGTACACCACGTTGAGAACCCTTACTTTATATGAAAATAAAATTGAGTGGCAACTGCGGAGTTTCGTTAATATATGCGTTCCCTTTTAACCGATTTCCGTCACACATGGTAATGACATATCTCAATCTGCGACACATGCGTTGCAATTGTTGGCAGAGGAGGGCATCACGGACACTAGCACCAGAAACATTTCCTTACTTGAACCGTGAGCATTTCTTTACTACCACCATTTTTGGGTTGTTTAGCCTCTGAGCGACACTCTTTTGCACTCACTTGGCTAAATAGCCCGTGCACAAGGACCGAAAGGGCTCGAGGAAGGCTAGGGAAAGGTACTCAATAGACAGTATTTAGGAGACAGATGGTAGCCTACCGTCAAGTCCATACAGCGTGATCTATAACGTGCAGAGAGTATACCTCTCCTGCACATGGGTACAAGGCTTACGATCACCATGAACACTTCTTTACCAGCTTTACGAACACTTCCTTACTAGTGCCACAAACGTTCTTCCCAGTACCATGAACACTTCCTTATCAGCACCATGAGCACTTCCTTACCAGCACCATGAGCACTTCCTTTCCAGCACCATGTACTCTTTATCAACTCTGTAACCACTTCTTTACTTGCACCGTAAGCAACTCTTTACTAGCTGTGCGAACTCTTCTTTAACAGTACCACGAACTCTACTAGCAAAGTCAACACTACTAGTACCTTGAGCACTACTTGAGCCACGAATACCTTCCTAGAATCACTTCCTTACCATCACTGTGAACACTTCTTTATTATCACTGTGAACACTTCCTCACACCGTATGCTAACCTACTAGCACCATCAGCACTTTCTTACTAGCACCGTCAGCAGTTTCTTATTAGCACCATCAGCAGTTTCTTACTAGCACCGCCAGCACTTTCTTACTAGCACCATCAGCACTTTCTTACTAGTACTGTCAGCAGTTTCTTATTAGCACCGTCAGCAGTTTCTTATTAGCACCGTCAGCAGTTTCTTATTAGCACCATCAGCAGTTTCTTACTAGCATCATTAGCAATTTCGTACTAGCACCGTGAACACTTTCTTATTAGCACCGTCAGCACTTTCTTACTAGCACCGTCAGCAGTTCTTACTAGCACCGCCAGTACTTTCTTACTAGCACCATCAGCACTTTCTTACTAGCACCATCAGCACTTTCTTACTAGTACCGTCAGCAGTTTCTTATTAGCACCGTCAGCAGTTTCTTATTAGCACCGTCAGCAGTTTCTTACTAGAATCATCAGCAGTTTCTTACTAGCATCATTAGCAGTTTCGTACTAGCACCGTGAACACTTTCTTATTAGCACCGTCAGCACTTTCTTACTAGCACCGCCAGGTCTTTCTTACTAGCACCGCCAGCTCTTTCTTACTAGCACCGTCAGCAGTTTCTTATTAGCACCATCAGCAGTTTCTTACTAGCACCGTGAACACTTTCTTACTAACACCGTGAACACTTTCTTACTAACACTGTGAACACTTTCTTACTAGCATCGTAAACACTTCCCTACGAGGACCATGAATACTTCTTTACCAGCATTCTGAACTCTTTTACTACCATTGTGAATAGTTCTTTACTAAAACCATGAACATCTTTTACTAGGTTTTTGGTGGCTCAGTCTATGGCGTGCCATGCTTGAAATCTGCAGTTCCCAGATTCCAGTCCCAACTGGGTCAGCATTAAGATTTATCGCCGCAAAACCCTCACCTTGACTTTAGTCAGTAGGGACACCGACACCGATGGGCTTGGAAAGGCCGTCGTCCATTGGATGGGATTTTAAGCCCTGTGTACATTAAGGAACACGCTGGATGGCCTAAATGGGAGGCATTCACCTGTCTCCTAACAGTTATCCAGTGGGTTCTCTTTCCCAATCTTCTCTGAGCCCTTGGGGTTCTTGGTCCTGGCCATTGTGTGCAAAAATGTTCAGCTCAGAAGTAAAACAACACACCCTTTTGACTAGTACCATGAAAAAAGTGATGAATCCAGAAAGTAACAATGGTACAGCAACATGTTTTATTTTAATAAAGGGGAGTGGTTCACACGCATTAGTCTCTGATTTTGAAGGATTGTGTTATGAACTATATGCTATTCAAGATGATGGGCTTAAAACGCTCTTTGGGTATGCTACTGGCATGAAAAATTCCTTACCGTATTCCGAACACTTCCTTACTACTAAGAGGAATACATTTACCAGCACCATGAACTGATCTCTTATAGTACCCATGAGTACTCCTTTACTAGTATCGTTAGCACTTGTTCACTAGCGTGTGGACTTGTTTTACTAGCATTTTTAACTCCATTAACAGCATGCAAATTTCTTTACTGATACGATATACAGTCACTCAAAAAAGTATCCGAAATTAATGATCATCCTTCGTGTCACGTGACACGAAGGCTGCCAGATCACTAATTTCAAAAAAAATCGTTGCCAGATATTTTTTCTGAATTCTGTAATCAACCTTAGTGTTCGGATACTTTTTTGAGCGACTGTACATTGCCTTTGAAGAGCCTCTCATGTTGTCAACTTCTGTCCGATCTTTTTTTAAAAGACGTACTCTATTCAAACACCTGAGTCCTTGATAGAATTTCATCACCGAATTGTGCTCTGAGTGTGGTAAGAATTTAGGTAAATTTCAGGTTAGAAATTTCATTGGTTAGAAATTTCACAATTATACTCTGCGCAGTAGCTGAAGGAACCACTTGTTCACTCATCTTAATATACTACCGAAAATTGTGGATAGACATGTAACGACACGTTATTACAAAATGCGCTCACCCTACTACTATTGAAGTGATTTTGTTTTACCCAAGAAGGTCTGTGCTTTACAACCAGAATCCGGTTTACATTTTGAAATCCCACCTCTCGTATACTGACAGTTGTTTCTCGGACCACTAAGCCTGTTGCTTGAGGAGTATATTTTGTTTTCAATATTTTAAATTACATTCTACAATGGCAGAATATTTTAATAGGTCATATTTAGAAGTAATTTTAATAAAATCTTATAAATTTTGTTTCTTCTAAATTGATAAAAGAAATGTTAACCGGACAATATGTTATTTACATAGCAGAATTTATTTTCACAAGACTGTGTAATGATTCGGTCGTGTGGCGGCAGGAAACCCTGGCAACCATCTGGGGCCTCGTGTTTAAGGTGGAGGAGGCCAGGCTTTAAATTTTGTTTGTTGATAAGGAACAAAAACAAAGAAAAAGATTCATGAATTCAAGATTGGAAATATGCTCTTGCAATTAAAGATGGCCTAAAATGGTCTGCAGATCTTAAAATTTCTGGTTTAGAATATGCCGATGATTTAGCTCTTTTGGCAAATGATGTTCATGAGATGAACTCTTTCATTCGAGCTGTTTCTGAGACTTGGTAGTATAGTAGGTTTGGTTATAAACAGAAAGAAAACCAAAGTGATGAAAATTGGTCAGGCAGATGGTTTGCCACCACTAGTAATCATTTTTGAAAAAGGGTACTTTGGGAGTTGTAGTTTATTGTTACAGAATATAATTATGTATATACAGGGTGATTCAAAACTTATCGTTCAAATTTCGTGGGGAGGTAGGGAATACGTCAGGAAACCGATTTCACATAGGAAAGAATGTCCGCAAATGTACGCATGCGTATGTAGAGGGCGTATGCGTGATTACCTGAACCGAACATTCGGAGCTTGATGGATCGGTAGAGGTGGACCGATCGCTCGGCCACCCAGGTCACCTGATTTATCGCCCATGGATTTCTTTTTGTGGGGGGCCATGAAAGACCATGTGTACGAGACCCCCGTCGACAGTGAAATGGACCTTGTTGCACGAATAGTGGCCGCCGCAGGCATTGTCCGTGATATGCCAGGCGTTTTTGAAAATGTTCGGCGGTCAATGCAACGGCGCTGTGAATCCTGTGTCCGTGTAAATGGTCGCAATTTTGAGCACCTACTGTGAACCTGTACTTTACCTTGTTGGAATAAAAGTCACATTCGTTACCACTTAACTGTACTGTTTCCTTGTGTTCACTTTACTTGTCCATTTTGTTCATGTAGATGACGTTTGCGGACATACTTTCCTATGCGAAATCGGTTTCCTGACGTATTCCCTACCTCCCCACGAAATTTGAACGATAAGTTTTGAATCACCCTGTATATATATATTTTTGAAAACATCAATACAATTGCACTAGGGAAATAAGGTGGTGCGGTAATGTGTCCAAAATGCTTCTTTTTTGTCCCTGTAATGGATCTTTTTTGTCCCTTTGGATCTTTTTGGCATCTGGATCTTTTGGTGTCCAATGGATCTTTTGAGTAGGAGGTGTCTGCAGGGAGGAGAGTCATATTTCACATATTGAGATGGAGAGTCTGCAGGAAGTTGGAAGGTTAAAGGATTTTGCCAGTACTTTGTATGAAATGGGCCAGGGCCCTGAAATGTAATTTTGCCTTTGTATGGGTGGGGTTTAGGATGGTCTGTAAGGTGAATGTGGTGACTCCAAGTGTAGCAAGTTTGTGATGGAGGGTGTGTCTTTGTGTGTTGTATATTTGACAGTGTAGTAGGTAGTGGGGGATATCCTCTGTCACTTGGCAGTTTGGGCAGAGTGCAGAATGTATTTTTCTAATCATAAATAAGTCTTTTTTGATGTTCGCTCTGCCAGTTCGGTTGGGTTGTTTTACCTCTGAGCGGCACTTTTTGCACACAATGGGCTAAATGGCCGGGTCACATGGACCCCGAAGGCTCAGAGAAGGTTGGGGGAGGGGACCCACTGGAACAGCTGTTGGGAGACAGATGGTAGTCTCCCGTCAAGGCCATCCAGCGTGTTCTTTAACGTGCACAGGGTATGGCTCTCCCGCATACGGGGCCACGGCTTAACGTCCCATCCGACTGACGGCGGCCTTTCCAAGCCCATCGGTGTCCCCTACTGACTGTGGGCAGGGCGGGGAATTCTGCGGAGATAAATCTCAACGCTGACCCAGCTGGGACTCGAACCTGGGAACTGCAGATTATGAGCCTGGCGCGCTACCGACTGAGCCACCCTCGCCCCCTGCCAGTTCGGAGTCTGTGTATTGCTGTTTGGGCCCTTCTGGATAGGTAGTTAAGATATAGTGTGTTTGGGGAGGGTGCTATTGTGACTCTGAATGTTCTTTTATCTGTAGTGTGTTGCACCCAATTGTGGGTCCATCTGTGATAAAAAATTTTGTGTATTCTCTTATGTGATGTTTGCATGTAGTGACAGTGTGGTAATTTGGGGTTGTGAGTGTGAGGCCTTGTTTAGCAAGTGAGTCAACAGTCTCATTATGGATGATGTTGCAATGGGAGGGAATCCAGTAAAATGTTAGGGTGTTTCCCTTGTCTATAATGTTGTGTGCTATGTTTTGTATGTGGAAAAGGGAATGGTTCTGTGATGGAGCTACTGTTAGTGTGTTAATGAGTTGTAATGCAGGCCTTGAGTCTGTGATTATGTTAATGTGTTGTTTGTTGAGGTGGGTGGCCCAGCCTAATGCCATATGTATTGCTGTTAGCTCTGAAGAGGTGCTATTTTCAGGATGATTTAATTTTATAACATAAGAGAATTTGGTGGAAGGGGTGTAAAAAGCAGCAGAGCCAGAGGTTGTGTGTGGAATATGAGATCCATCAGTGTAAATTGTATGGTCAGTGTCGGATAATTGTGTGATTAAGTTGTCTGCAGCAATTTTTAGTTCAATGGGGAGGTGAGCTTTTTTTTTGGTGATGTGTGGTAGAATGAGGTGAATGTTTGGTTTTTTAAGTAACCAATACGGAAGTGTTTGTGTGGGTTTATAGGGTTTAATTTGTTGCCAAGTAGGTTAAAGTGTGTTTTTTTATTATTATTTGTGCTGTGGTAGTAGAGTTAGTGGTGGATTCAATTCTAAGTATGTCTGGGTGAGTGGGATTGTAGTGTTTAAGTTTGATGTAGTGTTTGCATGTGAGGAGGTGTCTTTTGATTGTTAGAGGTGGCATGTTAGCTTCTGCCCAAGTGGCGAGGTTTGGGCAGCCAGCTTTAAGAAGCAGGGCAAGTCTGATGGCGCGTGTTTGCATAGTTTCAATTTTATTGATTTGTATGTTTGAAGCAGTGTTGAGTGCTGGGAGGCCATATTCTAGTCAAGAGTTGATAAATGCTTTGATGAAAGTAAGCATTACTTTATCGCTGACCCCCCATGACACTCTTGTGATGGAATTTAATATGTTGTATGCTCCAATGCATGTGGATTTAATGTTATTAATGTGTTGTTTCCAGGTAAGCTTACGGTTAGCCCTAGAATATTTGTAATGGGTGACAGTGGGAATGGTACAATTGTCAATTGTAATATTTGGTGAATTGGCAGGTAAGTGTTTACGTGTAATGGGTAAGACCGCAGATTTCGGTGCTAAGATGGCAAGTCCCCATTTTGTAGTAAAGTCAAAAACCTGGTCGACTGCATTTTGTAATGTGGTTTGTATGCTGTTGATGTTAGTTCCAAAAGTCCAGAGCACTATATCATCTGCAAAGATGGAGCATGTGACTTTATTGTTGAAAATAGTTGGGAGGTCATGTAGTAAGATGTTGAATAATGTGGGGGAAACCACACTGCCCTGTGGTAATCCTCTGTTGAGTTTATGTGGGTCAGATAGGGTAATCCCCAGCTTGACTTTAATTTTTCTGTGTGTGAGGAAATTTTTTAAAAAATTAAAAAATGTTTCCTGTGATGCCTAGTTGATGTAATTTGTAGAGTATGTTGGTGTGTGAGGCAGTATCAAAAGCAGAGGTGAGGTCTAGAAAGACACAACAAAGAATTCCTTTTTTATTTAAGGCTAGTTCAGCAGATGTGATAATGTCAAAGAAATTATCTGTGGTTGACCTGTGCTCTCTAAAGCCAGTTTGGCAAGTGGGGAGTGTATTTGTTTGTTGGAGAAAGAATTTTAGTCTGGAGAGCACCATTCTTTCGAGAACTTTGAGTATACATGATGTTAATGCAATTGGTCGATAAGAAGAAATTTCTGATGCTGGTTTATGTGGTTTCAAAATTGGGATAATGTGTATATCTTCCCATTCAGTGGGGAAGGTGTGAGAGTTCCAGCATTCATTGTATATGTTAAGCTTAGTGTTTTTGTGCCAAAGTTTTTTTATAGTGTTATAGGTGATGTTGTCAGAGCTAGGTGTGCTTTTTTTGTTGGTCTGGTGTATGGCTGTGATAAGTTCGTTGCATGTGAAGGATGTGTTGAGTGCGGGTAGTTTGCATGGTATCGTTTGTTTAATTGTGTCATTCATGTGGGTGCAGTGTGTATAGTTAGAAGCTAGCCATCTCGATGATTCACTGCCATTGGTTGATTGAATCACGTGGTTTATTGGCGCCATGTTTTGTCATATCGTGAGAAGAAAGCCTATGAGTTAATGTGTGTATCTAGTTAAAACTTCTCAGTTGCTAGAATTTTATACATTTCTCCACCTTTTTTTGTTTGTTAAAGCTGCCAAATTTTATGAATACCTCACTACGCTGCATTTGGGTGTAAAAATTTCACTCAAAGAAATTAATTAATGAATATTTTTTTCCGAGAAACTCCATCAGAAGACGGCAATCGGCTGCAAAAAGTGAAACGAGCTAACTGAAAACCAACAAATAATTTCTTTAGCTGGTTTTTCAAACGAACCTTAAATGTTTTTCACTTCGTCGTCTGCGTATGACAGTATTTGTTCGTCTGTCTGTTCGCCTCTCTGTTAACTGTTGTCTATCCATCTGTCTTTCCACCTGTCTGTCCGTCTATAAACAATCAATTTTTTTTACTTCTAGAGATTGTAATATTTGTTGCCAGATGTTCAGCAACCACGGCAATCCCCGGTTCCGTCTCACGACACTACTAAGTTAACGGAAAGCCGTGACTATCTAGAGTCGGGGGCAAGAATACACCATATAGATGCATCTCATCCCCAACCTCACATGGCAGCAGTCCTATAGAAGGAAAGCTAACCACCGGTAGAAACCTGAAATTTAATCTGTTCCCCGGTTAGCCATGAACAAGGATATGTAGATCCAAGTTTGCTCGGCACCCGGGGTGGAGACTCTTAGTGGGACCCAGACTTTGAAAAGTTCTCGTGCCTACTAGGGGACCAAATCCGTTCAGCCGTGCCCTTGAACTGCTCCATGGAGCACCTGATGTTGAGGTCTTGACACCGTCCAACAGGGCCACTAAACCAGTCAGTGATGTCTTCGACCTCGGTTGGTCTTGGCTCTGTCCAACCGGGGACCCAATCCGGTCAGCAAAGTCTTCGACCGATTGCTGCCCCACTTACCACGACAAAGCCCCACCACCACGACAAAGTGGTCCCCTATAGGGGGGGGGGATAGAGATATTTTTGGGTTGGATAGGTGTCGAACATATATTGCGATTAGCAATTTTGAAAATTTTCAATAGCTTTAATAGCGCCCTCTAGCGATGGGAAATGATGGAAAATGCTAAAATTTCAAACGAATATTACAAGCGAACTATTTACACTGGAAATTTGAAATTTGGTAGTAGAGTGTTATGGTCAGAAGGTTTACAATGGCAACAAGGCTTTGCCGTCTTAGCCAAAAGGGGGGAGGGGGGGTGAAAATGAAATTTTTTTTAAGAGATAAACGGGACAATATATATATTTGTTTCACAGGCACTAAGAAGATAGTAATGATTTAAACAATATTTGATAATCTCAGCGTTACCTGTAGACGCTTAAACGTCTATAAATCAATAAATGTCTTTTGCGAAAAAAGGCCGGCGTTAGTTCAACAGGTTAGAATACTCTGACATGTTTCTGGAGAGATGCGGGTTCGAATCCCGTATGTCGGTGAAATTGTTTTCCACAAAAATATTAATATTTACATTTTTTGACTCCCCATCAGTGGAATTTCCAGTGTTAGAGAGTGCTGAAGGCGGTAAATGAAAATTCGAAAAGCGACCTCTAGCAGCTGAAAAATACCAGATCTTTAAATAAATATTGCAAACGATCTATTTTTGCTAGAAACTTACCGGAATTTTTGGTCATAGAGTGTAACGGTCAAAATGATTTACCCTAATAGTATTGATTTGTTCCATTGGTAAAAGGCAACTTTTCTGCTTTAAAAGATAAATAATTTTTTTTGCACGTTACAGGCACTAATAAAATATTAAATTTATTTTCTTAATTATACAGTAGTTCGAATTTCCACTGTCAGAGGGTGCTGAAAGTATAAAATAACTAGAAGAACTCATATTGTCTCTAGCGCATATGGGAATCTCATTTTCAAAGAGTAAGAAGTTCTTCCTTTGCCTACTTTTTCACTCCTTAAAAGTTTTAATTATGGATGTTCGTGTTGTTTTTCTGCTGAGGTCCCGCCATCCTCATGGACCCTTCTTAATTATGGCGTATAGATTTAAAGGCTCCTGTCAGACCTCTGTACAAGCAGCTGCTTGAGAGGTTGTTTATTTATTTTTTAATGTATGATGGGGGAAATGCACATTGCAGTATTTTATTAGTAATTATAAAACATAAATAAAACATAAAAAGTATTTGTCTTTTAGTTCTTAAATTCAAAAAGTTGCCTTTCTCTCGCTCCTCTGAAAATAGTGGGCAGATCATTGCTGTCAGTGGAATTTCTACTATAACAGAACTCTACACGCCGAAATTTCTACCATAAACAGATCACTTGAAACGTTCGTTAAAAGTTTTACAGTTTCGATATTTAGTGATCTCTAATGATATAAACTAAAACTACCTTTAAAAATGCGAATTACATTTCATTAGTAACCAACTAAAAAAGAGATTTCCAATTATCTCTTTAAAAAAAAACCGTTCCGTTTGTTACCTGCCTTGGGCTTACGGTCAACTCATTATTCTCAATGGAATTTTCAAGACTGTCACATTCCACAATCAAAATTTCAAATTTCTAGCATAACTACATCGTTTGCAATATTCCTGTTAAAATTTGGGGATTTTTCGATTTTTTTTCCACTGTTAGAGGGGCTTAGTTACAACTTTTGGGAGATTCGAAAAATGGAAGTCGTAATATATCGTTAAAACCTATCTAACATAAAAAGATTTTTTTATTTATCTCTATAAATTAAAAAGTTCGATGTCTGCAAAAGGACAGACAACGCGAAATTATATCTTTTTTTTTAAAAAAAAAAGCCTAAAATTTCCTTTTCCTTTTTTAGAAGTTTTCCAAAGTGCTTCCAATCATGAACACTGAAATCTGTCTGAAATATTACCCTACCTTTTCATAAATCCATAAGTATTCGTGCAATACCATTCAGCTATGCATGCTAAACAATCCGAGCAACGACAAAACATGGCGTCCAATTTTGAGATGGTCAACCTCTACCTATATCGGGCCTCTAGAACCGACCAGGCCCAGCACCTAATGTCGGACCCCGCCATCTCGTGGTGCAGACCGTTAGTACCTTTCAGAAGAGATACTCTCTTGTGGAAGTGAACGGAAGGGGAGGGCTGCCAGATTAGTGTGGCCTACTGATCTCGACATCTATGGCTACTTTTCTTTTTTTTCTACCCTGCTGAGGAGTGGTCAACCACACAGGGTCCTAGTGCTGACTATATATACCAACCTGAACGGAATTATGGCTCTGAGCTTGATTATGGATCCTGATTTTGCTGCACTGGTGGGCTTCTGTGGAGGGAAAATCTCCCGCTGTGTTTTCTGTTTGTTTGTGGGTTGACAGCCCCAAGTGAATAGATTCACAGGATATGTTTATCAGCTGGTGGATAATCCTGAGCAGAAGTCATCGCAGGCACCTGAACTCTTTGCTTCTATTGGCATCGTCAAATTCTACATTGGAGGAAGTTTTCCAGTGTAGATGGCTTCAGCCTTTAGTGGTCTTTGCCCCATGTCTACGATTAGGGGGCTGTTTGATATTGTCGCCATTCCCTCTCTCAATAAACATAGTTTCTTTAAACATCCCACTAACCATTTTCTCTCCATAGGTAGTTGGAATATGAGGATTCTGCAGAGAGCTTTTTCTCTTGATGTCCTCACACAAGAATTCCACCGTTATATTTTAGAAATTTTCGGCTTGCAAGAGACCAGATGGACAGATAAAGGTCAGATTCTTAAAAATAATCTTAAATTTCTCTTTTCAGGGAGGAAGACAATAAACATTGCCAAGTCGTGGGTCTGCTTCTCAGCAGACACGCTAGTGATGCTCTTCTAGGATATGAGTGCATTAATGAAAGGTTTCTTACAGCAAAATTTCAGACAAGCGTTAAAGACTTGAATGTTATCTACTATTATACCCCCACTGAGGATGACGATGAGGATGAGGACAGGTTTTACGGACAACTTCAGGTATTTTGAATTCTGTCAAGAAAGGAGATATTATCCTTGTTCTAGGTGACTTCAAATGCCAAAGCAGGTACTGACTCTGACCTTTGTGGGCAGGGGTGATATGCCCTTTTAGTATTGGTAGCGGCAATGGCAATGGGCAGCGTCTCCTACAGGTAAGTAAACTCAATGGATTCAGAATAACTAACACTTATTACAAACACCGCGACATACATAAGTACACATGGGTTTCACCTGATGGGCAGCATAAGAATATGATTGATTATAGATTAATTAACAGCAAATGCGCTAGTTCTGTTAGGAATACCAGGTCATATAGGGGAGCTGAAATTGGATCTGACCATTACGTTGTTAAAAGTGTCTTGCAACTTAAACTTAAAAAGTGTTGTTCTAAAGTTAAAAAATTTACCTTTAATACTGAAAGACCCAGTTATAGCTAAAGCTTATCATGATAGGTTACTTAGTCATTATGACAGTCATGGTTTGCTTACTACTGATGTTGAGGAAGAATGGCTTATTCTTCCTCAACTGTGTTTAAACTCAACTGTATTTAAACAGGCTTTTTTGGAAACTAACAGTACTCTTTTAGGAAAATAGGAGCAGAGGAGACAGAATTATTTGAGTGATAAGGCACTTGAGCTTATTTCAGAAAGAAAGAACTGCAGGAATGTCCTTAATCAATATCCTACTAGTCCTAATATAAAGCATTACAGAGAGCTTAATAAACATATAAAGGATCAGTTAGCTGCTGATAAGAATCTTTCGCTTGATGGCTTGACTGACAAAGCCGAGGAAGCAGTTATAGACAGCACAGCGGCAGAGAGTTAATGTTTTAACCTAATAGTTAATGTTTTGTGTGGTAGAAAAGGGACAGGTATACAGGGATTGAAGAATAAACAAGGTAAGGTTATAGAAGGGGAGGATTCTGTCATGGCTAGGTGGGCTGAACATTTCAGTGATGTTTTAAACAATGTAGTTAGTTCTACTCCCATTGTTTGCAATGATGATAGATGCATTGGCGGCTTTAGTGTTGGCCCTATAACACAATCTGAAGTTATTTTGGTTTTTTTCTAAACTTAAACTTCATAAATCCTCAGGTGTAGATGAAATTACTACGGAAATGCTTAGAGCAGGGAATGTTTCTGTTACCACTTGGATGACTGAAATTTTGAATATCTTTTATGATAAAGGCATGGTTCCTAAGTGTTTTACAAGAGCTATTATTATCTCTATTTTCAAAAAAGGTGATCGCAGTTCTTGTGATAACTATAGGGGTATCAGCCTACTCTCTGTTCCGGGTAAAGTTCTTTCCATGATTGTGCTTAATAGAATTAAAAATCTGGTTGACAGTCAATTGCGTAATGAGCAATGTGGATTCAGAAGTGGTAGGGGATGTGTAGATCAGATATTTTCATTTAGGCAGATTCTTGAGAAATGTTTAGAGTTTCAGAAACCTTTGGTTGCTAGCTTTGTTGATTTCAAAAAGGCTTTCGACTCTGTTGATCGTCATAATTTGTGGTTGATTATGAGATCATATGGTATACCTGACAAGTTAGTTAACATAATGAAAGCTCTCTATAATAACACTGAGTCATGTGTGAGAGTTGGTAAGGCTTATAGCAATTGGTTTAGCATTACTTCTGGTGTTCGACAAGGGTGCATTTTGTCTCCTTTTCTCTTTAGCTTGGTTATTGATTATGTTATGCGAAATTCACTTCAAGGGAAAGATTTTGGCCTTAAATGGGCTGGAGATACGAAAATTTTGATTTAGATTATGCTGATGATTTAGCCCTTTTGGCAAATGATGTTGATGAGATGAACTCTTTCATTCGAGCTGTTGATGAGACTGGTAGTAGAGTAGGTTTGGTTATAAACAGAGAGAAAACTAAAGTGATGAAAATTGGTCAGGCAGGTTGTGATTCAGTTAATCTGAATGGTTGCACCCTTGAGCAGGTGTCACAGTTTAATTATCTTGGGAGCTATGTAACAGATAATGGTGATGTGCGGCATGAGATTAACAGACGGATATCCACCCATATCCGTCCATGTCTGTAGGGATAAGTGAAGGTGTAGGGGTAAATACCTCCTCATCAATTGGGATCTGTTACCAGAGGTAGAAGGTTGAGGCTCAGGTTTTACGCTTTCCTTTTTATTATGGTAAGGAAGCAATAATTTTTGATACACTTTCGTTTTCTAATAATATTCTCGAGTTCAAACC
Organism: Ryuthela nishihirai; assembly: GCA_038380435.1. Taxonomy (NCBI): domain Eukaryota; kingdom Metazoa; phylum Arthropoda; class Arachnida; order Araneae; family Heptathelidae; genus Ryuthela; species Ryuthela nishihirai. Next base: position 25,847,988 of record JAWZYU010000025.1, read on the forward strand.
GCATAATTTTAGTGGTAGGGTAATTTAGTGGTATATTTAAAATATTTTAAGTACACCTAAATTGAAAAAAAAGGTGTAAATACAGAGACGGCGTTATTCTAAAAAGCGTTAATTAAATCCATGTAAATCAAGGACCGATTGTGTAATGGTAATTAAAATGGTTAAAGTTTAGCTACATTGGTTTCTATAAATTAAGGAACAACCCTATATTATGTCAATGGGAAGGTAACTTGTAAAATAAGTTGTTTTGAAAAATGTGATAGAAAATAAAGATCTCAATTATATATTTCAATATCTGGATTTTCAATAATTTTTGTTCACTGTATAATGAGTTATGGAAGTTTGAATATTTAACAATATTAATGCCAGTCACAAAATTTGACTTCATAAGTTAGTTAAAAGTAATAAGCATTGTATCAAATTATTTAGTAAAATGAGTGTGGATTTTAGAAGTTCGCGTAAAGAATTATTCTTACACACCTAATACACACTACTCATCAGATTTGTATACGTTGCTTAAAACTGGCATTGCTGTTGTTAAATATTCCCAATCCCATAACTCATTAAATACTGAACGAATATTGTTAAATATCAGAATGTGAAATGTAAACTGACCTTATTTTATTAAAGAAAATTAAGTTATCTGTTGCGCTTTTTTAAAGAAATTCCTTAGTGTTTTTTAAGTGCCAACTATAGCAATGTCGATAACATCAGAGGGTTGGGTTGGGTTGTTTTACCTCTGAGCGGCACTTTTTTGCGCACCATGGGCTAAATGGCCAGGTCACAAGGACCCAATGGCTCAGAGAAGGTTGGGGGAGGGGACTCACTGGAACAGCTGTTGGGAGACAGATGGTAGCCTCCCGTCAAGGCCATCCAGCGTGTTCTTTAACATGCACAGGGTATGGCTCTCCCGCACACTGGGCCACGACTTAACGTCCCATCGACGAACGGCGGCCTTTCTAAGCCCATCGGTGTCCCCTACTGACTGCTGACTCATCGCTGACTCAGCTGATACTCGAGCTGGGAATTAACAGATTACGAACCTGGCGCGCTACCGACTGAGCCACCCCCGCCCCAACATCAGAGGAAATTTTACGGTATGATCGTGTACGGAGGTACTAATGAAGAATGCATCGGCGAGCCTTTTTACCCATGAAGCTCACGACGGATTGTATATGCTCGGTCTAGTGGGTAACTTCCTTATATCTTTTGGTACATTTTCTAGAACCCCAGGCTCATACTGCAGTTCCCAGGTTCGAATCTCAACTCTGCAATGTCGAGATTTATCTCCGTATAACCTTCGCCCTGTCCTCGGTCAGAAAGAAGACATTGCTGGTTTCTTGGAAACGCCGCCGTTCATCAGACGTTAAGCCGTATTCAGAAGATCCATCACTGGGCATTATTAAAGAACACTCTGAATGGCCTTGCCGAGTGGTTAGCGCGCTTGGCTACTGATCTAAGGGACCTGGGTTCGAGCCCCGGGTAAGGCATGGATGTATGTGTAGTTTTTCTGCTGAGGTCATGCCATCCTCTCAGACCTTCTACTGTGGCATATAAACTAACAGGCTCCTGTCAGACCTCTGTGGCAAGCAGCTGCTTGAGGGAGTATTTATTATTATTATTTATTCATTTTATGAATGGCCTTGATGGCAGGCTTCTAGCTAGCTTCTAGTCCAGTGGATGCTGTTGCCCAAATTTCATTGACTTTGAGGTCCTTGTGACCTGGCCATTTGGCCCATTTTGTGCACAAAAGCGCTGCTCAGAAGTAGAACAATCCAACCCTTATATCTTGTGCATTTAATTATTCATTTATTTATTTTAGTTTTCAATAGGAATCGCATATCCTACAAGGAATTATTTGTAATTTGTTAAATTAGGTAGAAATAAAAATAGTTCGATAATATGAGTGTAAAGAAAATTCCATTTACGTATTGAAGCTGAAAAACATTACGATACGTTTTCTGAAAAAAAAAAGTACACCGGAATGATGTTCTATTTCAATTAAATCATTTATACTGTATATATATATACTGTATATTCGGTCTTGGTTCAGACCACATTTGTTTGCGCAACCCAAGTACAGTCGCTCAAAAAAATATCCGATCTGAATTCTGTAATCAACCATAGTGTTCGGATACTTTTTTGAACGACTGTACTCAAATGACTAATAAACTCAGGAGAGTTTGTTCACAGTGTTATGGTAAGAAATAAAAACTGCACACAGTAAGTATTTTGGTGTATAAAATTTTTATTTCCATTTTTTATGCCTAGAAAGCTCTTTCGGTAATATTTTTGGTCCAAAACAAAATTCATATATATACATTTACAATGAATAATTTATAAGCTGACAATATTATCGGAATTATTTTTTTCTCATTTGAATACATAGTTATTTCTTCTTTCTGACAGGTAATATATAATAATTATATATTGATAAAGAAGTTTTCATAACTATTGGCATTTTGATTAAATTTAAGTGATAAAAAGAATTATTACGCCTTTTGATATATTGCTTTAGATTTATCTATTTATAAACACAACTTCTGATGGTTTTCTTCAAAAAATCATTATCGTTTCTAAAAGAAAACTCAATATTATGAGGATCATTTGTAAATAACTTGTATTACAATAAAAATTTTCATCTCAAAAGGCAGAATATGATTATTCAGCTGATACTAAAATTCATATTAAAAAATGAAAGTGATTACTGATCATTAAAAACTTTAATGACTTCCTTTTCAGAAATAGTGGAAATCTTGTCATTAAACATTACCTTGTATCAACTGTCTGCTTTAAAACGGTAGATAGCGTTAATAATAAACGACTACTTGCAACAGAGATGTGACAGGAGCCTGTCAATTTAATGGGCAATATAAAAGATCAATGAGAAGGCGGGACCTCATGGTATATATTTTAAATAATCTGTAAGTCCGTTTTACTAAAGATAAGATCAGTAATATATTGCATGCTTAAAAACACACTGTAAATAATTATAAACAATTAAAAATCAACAAATAAATTAACAGGTAAGTATTGAAAAATTCCATATTCCAGTGATCAAAGAATATGGATAACAAAATAATAATAAATCTCAGTTCACTCGTCTCCAAACTAGCAACGACCACAAGATGGCGGCTGATACGACAAAATAAAGAAGCAAAATTTAACTAAGCGCCAGCAAATATCGCAGACTAGAATCCAACGCATCAAGTCTGGAAGAAAAATTGCAATTTTTTCCGAGATAAAGACCTCTTGAATAAGACAGAGTTTCAGATATGTTTACAGGGGATTTTAACAGCCACAGGAACTTCTTGCCTTCCTGGTGATCTTCTGAATTCTTGTCTTTCGTATGTACAACGGAAGAAGTCTGCAAAACTAACCACATCCAAGAAGTTGCTTTTTTAGTGATGACCATGATGATGGCCGTGGTGGTGCCCATGATGATGTCCATGATGGTGCCCATGACCATGGTGGTGCCCGTGGTGGTGACCATGACCATGTTTGTGATCATGTCCATGGTGGTGGCCGTGGTGATGGCCATGGTGGTGACCGTGATGATGACCATGGTCATGTCCGTGGTGATGGCCGTGCTTGTGGTCGTGGTGATGGCCATGGTGGTGTCCGTGATGGTGTCCATGATGATGACCGTGGTGATGGCCGTGATGGTGTCCATGCTTGTGGTCGTGGTGGTGGCCATGGTGATGTCCGTGATGGTGTCCATGATGATGACCATGGTGATGGCCATGATGGTGTCCATGATGATGTCCATGTTTATGATCATGCCCATGATGGTGGTGATGATCATGTCCGTGCTTATGGTGGTGATCGTGTCCATGTTTGTGATGGTGATCATGTCCGTGCTTGTGATGGTGACCATGTCCGTGCTTGTGATGGTGATCATGTCCATGTTTATGATGATGATCATGTCCATGATGGTGATGGTGACCGTGCTTATGATGGTGATCATGTCCGTGATGGTGTTGGTGACCATGTTTGTGCATGTGGTGATGGCCATGTCCATGCTTGTGGTGGTGATCATGTCCATGCTTGTGGTGGTGATCATGTCCATGTTTGTGGTGATGGTCGTGACCATGCTTGTGGTGGTGATCATGCCCATGCTTGTGATGGTGATCGTGACCATGATGGTGATGATGCCCATGATGGTGATGGTGACCATGCTTGTGATCGTGGCCATGTTTGTGAACATGACCGTGATGATGGTCATGACCATGATGGTGGTGGTGGCCGTGTTTATGATCATGGCCATGCTTGTGATGGTGGCCGTGTTTATGATCATGGCCATGCTTGTGATGGTGTCCATGTTTGTGATGATGATCATGTTTGTGATCATGGCCATGGTGGTGCCCATGCTTGTGGTCGTGCTCGTGTGAATGGCTGTGCGTATGGCTGTGAGTGTGTTTGTGAGAGGATTCACCCTTGACGACAACTACCTTGCCTTCCTCCCTGCAAAGATACAAAATTACAGTAAGTTCTTTATATTTATTTATCGTCACATTCTTTTCATGAAAAAAAAATTCCTCTTTTCAAAAGGAAACTTACAGATCATTACAGTCACTATTTCTGCTTATTCATTCCGAGAAACTAAAATTTTTTGAGAGTAGTTGAATAATTTCTTGAGTGGGATTCGAACCAACGACCTGCTAATAACATGCCAGGAACTCCACCTTTGAGATGCCGACTAAGATATCCTCCATGCAATCCTCAAATCTCAATTCTTCCTCTGTTCCAAAGATTGTTTATAACCTACGAGTGCTTGCTTGTGATTGTTTGATATTAAAAGTCTCCTATTTGAAAAACACACTTCTGAATAAGCCTATAAATTCGTTCAATATTTTGATGTTGACAAAATGACGATATATGCTTCGGACCAGTAGTTCCCATTCCGTGATCCCCTGATTCCTAGGCTTCCTCGGTGACATAACCGCATTAAATTTTATTGCATTTGGATGGAATTATGTGATGACCATGATGATGATGATGGAAAATTCAAAATTCGGTTGGTGAAATAGTGGCTACATCATGCTGATCGGGGCGGGGTGGCTCAGTCGGTAGCGCGCCAGGCTCGTAATCTGTAGTTCCCAGGTTCGAGTCCCAGCTGGGTCAGCGTTGAGATTTATCTCCGCAAAAATTCCCCGCCCTGCCCACGGTCAGTAGGGGACACCGATGGGCTTGGAAAGGCCGCCGTCCGTTGGATGGGACGTTAAGCCGTGGCCCCCGTGTGCGGGAGAGCCATACCCTGTGCACGTTAAAGAACACGCTGGATGGCCTTGACGGGAGGCTACCATCTGTCTCACAACAGCTGTTCCAGTGGGTCCCCTCCCGCAACCTTCTCTGAGCCTTCGGGGTCCTTGTGACCTGGCCATTTAGCCCATGGTGTGCAAAAAAGTGCCGTTCAGAGGTAAAACAACCCAAAATCATGCTGATCACAAGATGTAAATAGTTGTTGACAACATAAGAATTTCTAGATCAACGAATTTCTCTACTCAAATCTTTAGAATCAAATTTCAAAACGGCCAATAAAGGAACAGCATATATAGAATTTCGAATATAAGCCCATTCTCGTGGCTTAGTCATTCCCTGATCTAGAAAAAAATTTAAAAATGAGTGGAGGGTGGTTGGCAGTCGAGATGGAGATAGAGAAAATTAAAAGGGGGATGGGTGGATGGGTGGTAAGAGACTAAATTTCTTGTAGTATAATATTTTGCCTTCCGTTTTAGAAATTTGTAATTTTTTTGAAAAATGCTAAAATTATGCACAAGTTTATCGTTTTTTAACCTCCATTACTATCATTCTCACCGGGGGGGAGGAAAACCTTAATCCTCCCCTTAAATCCGACTCTGAATATAGATGATATTTGTCTCCGTTGTATTGGGGCGGGGGTGGCTCGGTCGGTAGTGCGCCAGGCTCGCAATCTCTAGTTCCCAGGTTCGAGTCCCAGCTGGGTTAGCGTTGAGATTTATCTCCGCAAAACTCCCCGCCCTGTCCACGGTCAGTAGGGGACACCGTTGGGCTTGGAAAGGCCGCCGTCCTTCGCATGGGACGTTAAGCAGTGGCTCCGTGTGCGGGAGATCCATACCCTGTGCACGTTGAAGAACACGATGGATAGCCTTGACGGGAGGCTACCATCTGTCTCCCAAGAGCTGTTTCAGTGGGTCCCCTACCCCAACCTTCTCTGAGCCTTCGGGGTCCTTATGACCTGGCCATTTAGCCCATCGTGTGCAAAAAAAAGTGCCGCTCAGTGGTAAAACAACTCAAGCCAATCACATCTTCTGATCAGCATGAGATAGCCAGTGTTGCCATTCTGAATTAACATAATTCCAACTAAAAGCAGTAAAACTTAACACGGTACTATTTCCGTTAGAGTTTTCTGAAATATGAAAATAGCTAGCCTACTCCCTTTACCAACGTCGTGGACTCCCAGTGGTCTGGGAACCAAAGGTTGGGAACCACTGATCTACACTAAAGACAGACGACAAAATGAGAACACTAGCTTTTTTTTTTGGAAACGAGCTAAAAAGATTTTATTTTTTCTCTTTGATTATGTATCATTATCAAAAAAAAAACTCTCTCACGCTAAACAAGGAAAACATCACGGATCCTTATCTTTTTTAAACCCTAGAATTCTTAAAAATCTAAAATTAAACAGTCAGGTATTAAAATCAGAGTAATAAAATATTGGTTTCGATTTTCCTTCGGAGATATCAGAAATATTTCTGACTGTCACTTCCTGGTACAAATCGAACAGGAAAGAATAGAAGTAAAAGTGAAACCCGCATTTGCGTGTCATAGATTCTTGTAAAGGAAGACTTGTTTATGGAAGTGGATCTGTTATCTAAAAAACACAGATTGCGCATAAGTAAAAGTCATCTACCGTAATATTTGCGAATTCCAGCCTTCTAATGAGGATGTTTTTTTTTACCTCAAGTAGTTTAAGTTATTGACTTTTTCTCAGTTGGATTATCGCTATTTTTGAAACACTTTCCCGTTGTAATAAGACTGTTGCTTTCTGTTAAATATGGCACAAATGAATGTTTAGCATTCAAACGGTTAAAACCATTAAGTTGTAATTTTTTAGAGGATCGTTATAAAAGAATAATCATAATCTAAAGGGTTATATTTTATTACATTTAAGTAACAAAAGCAATTATGTGTAGAAAATATTTTTCTTTCAACAGACCTTAATATGGGCGCCATTTTGTTGGGTGTACTTCCGTCCATAACTTTGCTCAACATGTCTGATTTCACATTTGAAACAACCGCAGTGACTTTTTCTTTTTAAATGCTGTAAAGTGGATTGTTTTTTTTTCGGAAAAAACAATATTTTTAACCGATGCTCCCAAAAAAAAGTCTAATAGTGTCAAATCGGGACTTTTTGGACGCCACAAGATCAGTTGGATTGGGTTATTTTACCTCTGAGCGGCACTTTTTTGCACACAATGGGCTAAATGGCCAGGCCTCAAGGACCCCGAAGGCTCATACAAGGTTGGGGGAAGGGACCCACTGGAACAGCTGTTGGGAGACAGATGGTAGCCTCCCGTCAAGGCCATCCAGCGTGTTCTTTAACGTGCACAGGGTATGGCTCTCCCGCACACGGAGCCACGGCTTAACGTCCCATCCGACGGACGGCTGCCTTTTCTCCCCTACTGACCGTGGGCAGGGCGGGGAATTTTGCGGATGGTTTGCTATGAAGCCACGGCCTATGAGAGCGCGCGCCAATATTAACAACGATCTGAGCGAACTCACAAAACCAACCTTTAATGTAGTTAAAATCGGAATATACAGATAAAAAAAACCCTGGCAGCCGTTCAGCTAGCATTAAGATAAAATTCCATCTATATCATTAGTAATAAGATTTAAAAAATACCATGCTCGAAAAGATTTCAATACTTTATATTCATAACACTCTTATTTTGAGTTGAAATTAGAGCAAGTCCATCCAATTACTAGCGTGCCGCCCCAAGCGAACGTGGTGAATGTTTATTTACGCTGTTAGGCCGGTCTTAATTGGTGGATCGCCACCTTTAGTTAACGAAATGACTGACCTCAATTATAGCGATTAAGATGAGTTCTGACTGAGCTCAATAGCCCTAGCCACGCCGCTCTAGAGAGAACACCAGTTTAGTCGCAATTTAAACTCCCAAATTTTCCTGTAACTGTGAAATAATGTTAAATAAGAGAGTAAAATTAATATTTTCTTTTGAATTCAACCTTTTAATCAGAGTTCAGTAATTAATCTCAGCTTTACATAATAATTCTTTTAACCTGAAGCGTGATATTTTATAAGATTTTATTCCATTTTTTTTTTAAGTAAACGATATTAGTAATTTTGAAGTCTGATTATAGCTGATGATATACTCTGCCGTTTTATTTAAGTAGAAATATATGTTTATGTTGATGTAAAATATAAGGTATGTATGTTTAAGATGAGTGAAAGAAATTTTTCGGAATCGAAAAATTGAGCCAGAACTCATCCCTAATAAGCGGATTCATTACTTAATTTCGATTACTTAATCTTTCTATAAAGGATGTTTCCTAGAACTAGCTGGGTTGGGTTGTTTTACCTCTGAGCGACACATTTTTGCACACCATGGGCTAAATGGCCAGATCACATGGACCCCGAAAGCTCAGAGAAGGTTGGTGGAGGGGACCCACTGGAACAGCTGTTGGGAGACAGATGGTAGCTTCCCGTCAAGGCCATCCAGCGTGTTCTTTAACGTGCACAGGGTATGGCTCACCCATACACGGGGCCACGGCTTAACGTCCCATCCGACGGACGGCGGCCTTTCCAAGGCCATCGGTGTCACCTACTGACCGTGAGCAGGGCGGGGAATTTTGCGCAGATAAATCTCAACGCTGACCCAGCTGGGACTCGAACCTGGGAACTACAGATTACGAGCCTGGTGCGCTACCGACTGAGCCACCCCCGTCCCCTAGAACTAGCTGAATTATTATGAAATGAACTTCCATAACCTGAAATATCAAACGAACGTTGTTGAAATTTGAGAATTCGATGGACTGAATTGAGATGTTTATATTTTTTTATTTATAATTTGTCATCAGTCACATTTTTTTATTAAAAGCTTATTTTATATGTTTCTTAGCTCTGAATCTGACACCCTATTGGGACTTTTTACAACATGGGCCTTTTTTTTTAAGTGTCACCTAAATATTTTTGTATCCATCAGTCTATCAGTTGGTAATGCATAAATTATATAGTTAATCTTGCCTACTCATGAAATTCGTGGTTTAAAATATTTTAATTCTTTTTTTACGCAGCGATTTTCGACGCTGTCCTCCAATGAGACATAAAGCTGTGATCGCATATGCTGGAAAGCCGTAATCTGTGAGCATTAAAGAACTCTGTATGGCCTTGACGGGAGGCTACCAGCTGTCTCCCAACAGCTATTCCAGTGGGTCCCCTCCCCCAACCTTCTCTGAGCCTTCGGGGTCCATGTGACCTGGCCATTTAGCCCATGGTGTGCAAAAAACTGCCGCTCAGAGGTAAAACAACCCAACAACCCAACCCAATCGCATATGCAGGAAAGCCGTAATCTGTGAGCATTAAAGAACACGCTGGATGGCCTTGACGGGAGGCTACCATCTGTCTCCTAAAAGCTATCAAGTAGGTCCTTTTCCCCAAAATTCTCTGAGTCCTTGGGCTCCTTGTGACCTGGTCATTTAGTCCATCGTGTGCAAAACAGTGCCTCTCAGAGGTAAAACAGTCGAGAATTTATTTCGACGTCTAAATCAAGATACCCTAAACTGCAGTCTATCATTATATTAAGGACTTATTTTTTTTAAATATTCATTCCCCATAGATGCTTTTTTGAACGTAGGTCGCAAGCACTGAAGCCTAAACTCAAACGACTGATATTGCTAAGCTAATACGTTTTTAATCGTTCGGTTATTTCACTTCTGAGCGGCACTTTTTTTGCACACCATGGGCTGAATGGCCAGGTTACATGGACCCCGAAGACTCAGAGAAGGTTGGGGAGGGGACACATTGGAACACTGTTGGGAGACAGATGGTAGCCTCCCGGCAAGGCCATCCAGTGTGTTCTTTTAACGTGCGCAGGGTATGGCTCTCCCATACACGGGGCCACGGTTTAAAGTCCCATCCGACGAACGGCGGCCTTTGCAAGCCCATCGGTGTTTCCTACTGACCGTGGGCAGGGCAGGGAATTTTGCGGAGATAAATTAGTGATCTGGCAATTGCCAGATCAGTAATTTCTAAAAAAATCGTTGCCAGATATTTTTTTAGAATTTTGCAATCAACCGTAGTGTTCGGATACTTTTTTGAGCGACTGTACGTTGTGAAATCATATCAAAGTAGTTCGAAAAGAAAAATAATATGAAAATTATAAAAGAATTAATATGTTTAATGCCATGATTTTAAAACGAAAAATTTGCATGTACAGAAAAATAAACTTATAATAATGATTTTTTTTTCGTACCCGTGTTTATTGTAAAGAAAAATGAAATATATTCAAAATTAATCTAAAACATTTTGCCTAAGGCACCAAAAAATGTTATTCTGGCCATGCTTTAAATTATAATTCATTTGCCCCAAAACGCAGAAAACTATTTTCCCATCCCGTTTAGTAAAAATGCATTTGATACAAAATACAAAAATTGCTATCCCCGTCGTAGAAAATATATTTGATCTAAAACGCGGAAAGTTCAATCTTGTCCTTATTTCAAACTGAAAAAAACTATGACCCAAAAACAGAGTAAAATGTTTTCTCTTCTTTGCTTTAGAACAGGATTTTTGAAACTTCTTTTTTAGCCCTCCGCCCTCCCAAAAAAAAGTAATGACTATCGTATTCTGAAGCATTTAGACCTTTTTAAAATCCAGAATGACAACGTAAATACACACATTTCTTACTTAATCTGATTAGAGTTAATGATTCTAATATTATATATTATTATATATTATATCAGATATTTATAATAATGTGTGAATAGCGCTCATTAAATAAATATGATATTGAATTTTTACATTCTAAAAAAAATGTTTCTTTTTAGCTTTCATTATATTGAGATGGAATTGTAATAAAACCCTAAAGAAACAAAATTCGATCATAATGTTAATTTTACAAAGTATTTAAAGTTAACGAGGAGCTAGTTTTTTAATTTTTTTTTACTTTTCTAAGTTATATAATTTCTCATACTGTTTTTTAAAAAGAACCTCACTAGTTAGGCGAATTTTTAGAAAAAACTTCTGCGACTTTTGGGGCACATTTAAAGGATTTCAAAGAATTTATTTTTATTTTTTTCTTACAGTAAGTTAATTCAAAGTTAAAATTTAATGTGCAGTGGCCCTTTCTAAAAATTCACGGCCCTAATGTTGCAAACCAAATATAATAATACAGTCGCTCAAAAATGTATCCGAACGCTATGGTATCACGTGACACGAAGGTTGCCAGATCACTAATTTCTAAAAAAATCGTTGCCAGATATTTTTTCTGAATTCTGTAATCAACCATAGTGTTCGGATACTTTTTAATATATATAATGCGTATGAATATATAATGCAATGAATATGGAGCGTGTGCAGTTACCGTTCACAGCAAACTGGAGCGGTTGCGGTTAATGTTCACAGCACATTGAATCGTGTGAGCTCACAAAAACCTGGATCGTGTGGGCCCACTCACAGAAATATTGAGCGTGTGCAGTTACCGTTCACAGCAAACTGGAGCGTGTGCAGTAACTGCACACGCTCCAGTTTACTGTGAACGGTAACTGGAGCGTGTACAGTTGCTGTACTCGCTCCAGATATTTTTTCTGAATTCTGTAATCAACCATAGCGTTCGGATACTTTTTTAAGCGACTGCACATACTGCATAATGTTGCAAATCAAATATAATAACGCATACTGCATAATGTTACGAATTAAATCAAGAATACTTCAATCCGAAAGCATTGATTTATAGGAACTAACTGATTATAAGAAATGTTCCACTTACCCTTGGAGATCGTGCTCGGCTTGTTCAGCCTCAGCGGCAGCATAACGAGCAACCATCACTATCAGCACGAGGCCGATATTGATGAACTTCATATTGATACGCATCTGCAAAATAGAGAGCAAAAAGAGTGATTTAAAAATGTAAATTCAATGCGATGAAATTCTTTAAAATGTGGCAGTGTTACTGCATTATTATTAAGAGCGTGCCAATATCATAGTGAGATTTATAGAATAAAGATTTAATTGAACTATGTATAAATATAAATCATTCAACATAATAGACAATTCGACTTGAATCCTTTAATCAGATTCTATGAATCTAGACCAAATCATTTTAACACACTTACACTATATTGCAAAAAGTGTTCGGACACTTTCATGTTAAGTGAACGAATAGCCTCATTCAAATCTACCTCACTTTGAAAATAAGTTTTTACGGAAAAAAGTCACTAGCCATAAATTGAAGATCTCGATCAGAGCTCTCTAAATCTCTATTTCTTATAATATTAATCTAATATTTAAAGAGTTATGGTACTGAATCATTTAAGTGAAAGTTTGCTAGTTTTGAAAATTTACTTCAAAAATTTTAAATCACAACTGTTATAACAAGTTGTTTGCAATATAAATGCAATATTTGAATTTTGTGTAAGTATTTTGAAGTTTTCATCAATTTGGGGGAGGGGGGAATGTTTTGGAAGTGTGGTGTGTGATAACATCTGTTGTTAAATATTATAGCTTCCATAACTCTTTAAATATCAGAATAATATTATAGAAAAAGAAGAGATTTAGCGAGCTCTGACCGAGATCTTCAATTTATGTCTAGTGACATTTTTCCGTAAAAAGCTTATTTTCGAAGTTAGGTAGATTTGAACGTGGCTATTCGTTCACTTAACAAGAAAATGTCCGGACACTTTTTGCAATATAGTGTATAGGTAAAGTACACCAACACTAAATTCTTTCATTACCTACTGTCCTTCCAAAATATTAGAGAACTTAAATGTTATGCCAATGCGAATCTAACTTCTAAAATGCTGATACTGGGCAGAAAAATTAAAACAATTCTGTATTATCTCATTAGGAAATCGCATTCAGAGCTCTATAATAATGTCTTCAATATGATTTCTAACGAAAAATATGTCTAAAGACAAATTAAAGATCTCCATCAAATCTATTTAAATTTCGATTTTAAACATTATTTGTTCACTATTCAAAGAGTTATGAACGCTGCAATATTTAACAGGCTACAAAAATTGCCCATAAAATTTATCGAAAACAGGTTGAGAGATCAGTAACTAGTTAATTATGATCAGAGTCATAATGATCTCTGATCTCTTAACCTACTTAATGCTTGAATTAAATTTTAGGGTAAATTTTTTGTAACCTGTTAAATATCCCAGCTTTCATAACTCTTTGAATACTGAATAAATATTATTTAAAATCGAGATTTAGATAGATTTGATTGAGATTTTTAATTTGTCTTAAGACATATTTTTCGTTAGAAATAATATTAAAGAAGTAATTGAGATATGAATGTGATTTCCAATTGAGATAAACATGGAACTGTTTCCATTTACAATAATCCTCTCATTTGATTTCAGGAAACCTCTTATTTACCCTTTTCTCTGTCATTTAAAATATGCTCTCATTCATTATTATTGCTAATTATTCAATTATAAGCATTTAACACAATACCGGAAAATACATAATAAAACTTTAGTACCAATAAAACTATCCCTACTTTTAATCTTCTTTTTTCATGTTTCATTAAAACAACATCAGCGATCATTAAAGGTAACAACAACTACGCAGCCATTAGTTTGATCAGTTATTCTTTTCTCTGTAGAGACTTTTAATAATAAATACACCAGATATAATAGTTATCACCATATAATGATATGACTAATATCACCAGAAGTGATAATAATAAAACATAAGACAAAAAAAAAACCAAGTTTAGAAGTTTCTAAAAGAATCTTTCAAACTCTGTTCCTCAGCTCGACTAGTTCGTCAATTCTAACTAGTGTCGAGTTGAATTCAGAATTAAATCGATTCTTGGAAACAAAAGCTTCAGAACTGCAATTAGAGAAGTAATAAGATTATTAAATAAGACAAAGCCATTACATAGCAAACAAGTAACCGAGCAGTGCATCTGGTTGAATAAGAAATTGTTTGTTATAAGATATAAAGAAATTGTTTGTTATAATACCTTGAGAGAAGGCTCCGGCCTGCTGTCTGTGAGGTCTGAACCTGCTCTGAAAACTGAGAGCCAACTTTTCCTTATATACTCGTGCATGACAGCATATCAGTCCTTTGACGATCTATTTCCTGTAAGCGAGGGACCGCCAGTGCCAAGGTACCGGAGCAGAATAACTTCCTCTAGAGATCGAATTCAACGGTTTCCTGAAAAGTCCTTATCATTTTTGTATTTCGTGGCGTTTTCTGAAGCCGCGAAACACAATGGGGATTACATCCGCGTTTAGTCAGTGGTAATTCGCTCGAAATCGCCTTCGATTCTAATTCGAATCCAGTTGTTTTAGTGCAGCGTTTGATTGTTTGCGAAATGAGTGAAGTGGAAAGCATTAGAATCTCGTTGTTTTGATTAGTGTTGTCAAAAGAATAGAGCAAAAGACGTCTTCAGTTTGTAAAGTATGGGATACCGTATTTATTAAAAAAAAATTATGAAATTGTGAAGATTTTGAATAGAGTGAAATAGTATCCTTGTTATCAGGGCAGATGACACTTTTGAGGGAGGCCCTTTGGGGAAAATATAGCAAAAGGGCGTCAAATACGAAAATTGAAGAATATATTCATATTAAATGTGCGAGGCGGGGGTGGCTCAGTCGGAAGCGCCAGGCTCGCAATCTGTAGTTCCCAGGTTCGAGTCTCAGGGTTGCTCAGTCGGTAGCGCGCCAGGCTCGCAATCTGTAGTTCCCAGGTTCGAGTCTCAGGGTTGCTCAGTCGGTAGCGCGCCAGGCTCGCAATCTGTAGTTCCCAGGTTCGAGTCTCAGGATGGCTCAGTCGGTAGCGCGCCAGGATCGCAATCTGTAGTTCCCAGGTTCGAGTCTCAGGGTGGCTCAGTCGGTAGCGCGCCAGACTCGCAATCTGTAGTTCCCAGGTTCGAGTCCCAGCTGAGTCAGCGTTGAGATTTATCTCCGTAAAACTCCCCCCCCCCTGCCCACAGTCAGTAGGGGACACAGATGGGCTTGGAAAGGCCGCCGTCCGTCGGATGGGACGTTAAGCCGTGGTCCCCTGTGCGGGAGAGCCATACCCTGTGTACGTTAAAGAACACGCTGGATGGCCTTGACGGGAGGCTACCATCTGTCTCCCAACAGCCGTTCCAGTGGGTCCCCCCCCCCCCAACTGTCTTTGATCCTTCGGGGTCCTTGTGACCTGGCCATTTAGCCCATGGTGGGCAAAAAAGTGCCGCTCAGAGGTAAAACAACCCAACTCATATTAAATGTGAATTGGGTTAATTTGATAGAAACTTAATTTAGTTCGATAATTTTTATTTTAATTATATTGTAATTGATTCTTAAAATTTTGCAATAATTATCAAAAATTTTCGCTATGAAGTCTGTTATAGCTGTCTAGCTCTTTTCGCAGGCCATTCTTTAGTTACGTCATTAAAATCCATTTCTTTTCACAGGTCGTTTTCAAAAATATTAAATGCTCGTTATTATAAAAATTGGGATAAAAAACCACCGACGTGGCCCAAGGTTTTGTCTTATATCCGCCGCTGCTTATAATAATTATGGACGTCTCCGATTCTACAGCAATTAAAGGTAATTTGAAATTTTTAAATTGTAAAATTCATATACTTTGCCAATAAGAAGAGTTAAACTTGGATTTTGTTGTATTAATCCTTTTTTCCCTAAGCTTAAAAACCGTAACCACTGCCGTTAAGAAGAAAGATCACAATCCTGATGATTTCTATTATTTTGATCCCACAGATTACAAAGAACAGGAATGAAATCATTTGGTCATTTTATGGAAATGAAAGCAAAGAAAGAGTTTTTAGAGTTTTTTTTTAATATTATATCAATAAGTTTCATTTTATATTTAGTATTACTTCTTTTGCATTACTATTTTAATTAATTCTTCTCTTTCATCTATAGCTATTTTTTAACAAAAAAAGTTGCATATTTGATTAGGTAAAAGAAACGTTTCAGGCCTCTAAATCAAACATAAAAATAGTAGAGGTAGAGGGGAGGGGGACATAGTTTTTCCCGGCGGGCCCTTCTGTGCTTGGGGGCGGGGGTGGCTCATTCGGTAGCGCGCCAGGCTCGTAATCTGCAGTTCCCAGGTTCGAGTCCCATCTTTGAGACTTATCTCTGCAAAACTCCCCGCCCAGCCCACAGTCAGTAAGGGACACCGATGGGCTTGGAATGGCCGCCGTCCGTCGGATGGGACGTTAAGCCGTGGCCCCATGTGCGGGAGAGCCATACCCCGTGCACGTTAAAGAACACGCTGGATGGCCTTGATGGGAGGCTACCATCTGTCTCCCAACAGCTCTTCCAGTTCCCCAACCTTCTCTGAGCCCTCGGGGTCCTTGTGACCTGGCCATTTAGCCCATGGTGTGCAAACAACTGCCGCTCAGAGGTAAAACAACCCAACCCTTCTGAGCTTAGTTTCGCCACTGACTGTAAGTTCTAAACCAAATTTTTTATGGGAAAGAAGCTGATCACCAATTAAAGAGACAAATCAGGCGTATTTAAATTTAAATTTTTAATGATATTCTTTTATTATTTAAAGAAATATGAAATATTTAAAACATTGTCAGCAGTACTAAAAATTGTTATTAATTATTAAAGCAGATTAATGAAGACGTATGCGGAAAAAACGAGTTTTACCGATGATGTAGGACTCAAACCCACGTCCATTGGCATACACAGTCGTATCAGAATAATAGACTACCTACCATAGTATATGTATGGTAGGTGGTCATACATTATTCTGATACGACTGTGTATATCTGGGAAGACGTGGGTTCGTGTCCCGCACCATGGGCAAAATTCATTTTTTCTACATAAATATTTATTGAATTCTGCATCTGCAGGTAATCTGTGTATTTGACATGGATAGATTAATGAAGGTTTAAAAATCGTTAGAAAAATAATTTTAAATAGGTATCATCATATTATATAACATGCATAATTACGTCGGGCAGAAACGCCTGACGTCATCGGTGACAGAAATTGGCAGTTGCTCGGTGACTCCGCGGCTACACGAGCGATCGGTCCCGAATTTCGGGAGGATCATTGCACTTAGTTCTAACGTGTTGTGGTAACAGATAGAGTTCCTAATTGCCGTGGGTCGAGAGTTATCAGTTCCAAAAGTGTTAGCAACTTCTGGGGGGCGCTGTCATCGCCTAGCTTGTGAATGTTTGGGGTGTTTTATCTCTGAGCGGCACTTTTTTTGCACACCATGGGCTAAATGGCCAGGTCACAAGGACCCAGAAGGCTCAGAGTTGGGTTGGGTTAGGTTGTTTTACCTCTGAGCGGCGCTTTTTTGCGCACCATGGGCTAAATGGCCAGGTCACATGGACCCCGAAGGCTCAGAGAAGGTTGGGGGAGGGGACCTACTGGAATAGCTGTTGGGAGACAGATGGTAGCCTCCCGTCAAGACCATCCAGCGTTGCTCTTCCGCACACGTTGCCACGGCTTAACGTTACATCCGACGGACGGCGGCCTTTCCAAACCCATCGGTGTTCCCTACTGACCGTGGGCAGGGAGGGGTAATTTTGCGGAGATAAAATTCAACGCTGACCCAGCTGGGACTCGAACCTGGGAACTACAGATTACGAGCCTGGCGCGCTACCGAATGAGCCACCCCCGCCCCAAAAGGCTCAGAGAATTTATCCCTTCCAAAAGCGTTAGCCAACTTCTGGGGGGCGCTGCCATCGCCTAGCTTGTGAATGTTTGGGGTGTTTTATCTCTGAGCGGCACTTTTTTTGCACACCATGGGCTAAATGGCCAGGTCACAAGGACCCAGTAGGCTCAGAGTTGGGTTGGGTTAGGTTGTTTTACCTCTGAGCGGCACTTTTTTGCGCACCATGGGCTAAATGGCCAGGTCACATGGACCCCGAAGGCTCAGAGAAGGTTGGGGGAGGGGACCCACTGGAACAGCTGTTGGGAGACAGATGGTAGCCTCCCGTCAAGACCATTCAGCGTTGCTCTTCCGCACACGTTGCCACGGCTTAACGTCACATCCAACGGACGGCGGCCTTTCCACACCCATCGGTGTTCCCTACTGACCGTGGGCAGGGAGGGGGAATTTTGCGGAGATAAAATTCAACGCTGACCCAGCTGGGACTCGAACCTGGGAACTACAGATTACGAGCCTGGCGCGCTACCGACTGAGCCACCCCCGCCCCAAAAGGCTCAGAGAATTTATCCCTTCCAAAAGCGTTAGCAACTTCTGGGGGGCGCTGTCATCGCCTAGCTTGTGAATGGTTGGGGTGTTTTATCTCTGAGCGGCACGTTTTTTGCACACCATGGGCTAAATGGCCAAGTCACAAGGACCCAGAAGGCTCAGAGTTGGGTTGGGTTAGGTTGTTTTACCTCTGAGCGGCACTTTTCTGCACACCATGCACTAAATGGCCAGGTCACATGGACTCCGAAGGCTCAGAGAAGGTTGGGGAAGGGGACCCACTGGAATAGCTGTTAGGAGACAGATGGTAGCCTCCCGTAAAGGCCATCCAGCGTGTTCTTTAACGTGCACAGGGTATGGCTCACCCGCACACGGGGCCACGGCTTAACGTCCCATCCGACGGACGGCGGCCTTTCCAAACCCATCGGTGTCCCCTACTGACCGTGGGCAGGGAGGGGAATTTTGTGGAGATAAATTTCAACGCTGACCCAGCTGGGACTCGAACCTGGGAACTACAGATTACGAGCCTGGTGCTCTACCGACTGTAATCAACCATAGTGTTCGGAAACTTTTCTTGAGCGACAGTAATCTGCGAATTTATTATTGATTAATTCTTGTATTTATGACACTTTAGCGCGAGAGACTTTATTATTTAACATCTATGTATACAGGGTGATTCAGAATTCATCATCAATATTTGGTGGGGAGGAAGGGAATAAGAAAAGAAAGAGATTTCACATAGGAAAGTATGGGGGCAGACAAACGCATGGTGGTGTAGAGGGCGCTGTGTGTACACACCTCTCATACAGAAGCACAGCTGTTTGACGCGTGCAGCGCCTCCCTCGATTACATTACTAGCAGCAAACGATCCTGTTTCACGCAGTTGGCGATGAATACGTGAAAACATTTGATGCTGTGGCACACGGCGGTTTGGGAAGCGCGCTGCATACATTTGCCTGGCTCGAAGACATCTTTCTCCTGCCGCACCGTAAGTTACATGCATATCTGCACATTCATTTCACGCATACCGGTTCATGTTACTTCTGCAAATTCACCTTGTCGAATGACAACTGACTGCACGCGTCAAACAGCTTCTGTATGAGAGGTGTGTACACACAGCGCCCTCTACACCACCATGCGTTCGTCTGCCCCCATACTTTCCTATGTGAAATCTCTTTCTTTTCTTATTCCCTTCCTCCCCACTAAATATTGATGATGAATTCTGAATCACCCTGTATATATATAAATTATGAGTAATATTGGATTAGTTGTCTTTCCTGATCATAGATGGCGCTATGAGCGACATTGTCAGTGAGATTTAAAAATCACAACTAAATGAACGGTGCTATTGACAGGTTAGTGGTTAGAACACCTAACTGGAAGGTGTGTAGGTGAACAACTTTTTCCAAAAAAATTATTTCTGATTAGAGCTTCTTCAATATGCTCATTTGCTGAGATATAACAGTAAGAAATATTCAGATGTTAATATTTGTGTTGAATGAGTAATTCAAATTATTACTTAATAGAAGCACACAGTTCATTGCAACAATTTTTTTTCTGTTTATTTGCTTAGTTGTATGAGCAAATAATATTCTTGTATCTAATAATATTCAAACGTTTTTATTAATATGATTACATGATAATAATCTGATGGTTCTTTTTTATAAGCGTCGAGTGGTTAGTGCTCTTGGCTACTGATCTAAGGGACCTGGGTTCGAGCCCAGGGTAAAGCATGGCTGTTTGTGTCGCTTTTCTGCTGAGGCCCGCCATCCTCACAGAACTTCTACTATGGCATATAAACTGACAGGCTCCTGTCAGACCTCTGTGGCAAGCAGCTGCTTGAGGGGGTATTTATTTTTTTTTATTTAATTTTTTTATTCCACTATTGAGTTAGGGTGCGAAATTATTGTTTAAAAAGTTGTTCATAATTTTCTTTTTTGAACTGCAAGATGTTCA
Organism: Ryuthela nishihirai; assembly: GCA_038380435.1. NCBI lineage: Eukaryota > Metazoa > Arthropoda > Arachnida > Araneae > Heptathelidae > Ryuthela > Ryuthela nishihirai. The sequence continues at coordinate 25,868,299 of JAWZYU010000025.1, forward strand.
AAAAACTGATTTGTCCAGTTAAAGAATTATTTCTGGGTAAAATATAAATGATATTAATTTTTAATAATATTTGTGTCGTTTCTGTTGTGTTTTCAATTTTGTATCATAATACTTCGTCTTTGCATGAAAATCAGATAGAAATATTTTGCATGTTTTTTATTATAAGGTGTGAAACTGCATGCAAATGTTTTATTACTCATTTGATGTTTGGTAAAGTTTTTGAAATATAATCTACGTTCCTATTTTAATTCTATAACTATGAGTGTAAAAAATCTTTTAGAATTTTATTAGATAAAAATAATTGAAGAGCATAATTTAATTCTACTGCTATCAGCAGTTGACTTTAAAAATGAATTTAGCAAAATTTTATCAAAAAAATCATTTATTTTAATTCACGAGATGTCAATCGTAAAAGTTTTCGAACGATTACTTGCGAAAATATATTGAATATCACGGAAAACATTGTTACTTTATGAAGCGTATACTTCAATGCGTTTTGATGAACGTAAGCCCACGTCAGTGACGTCACGAATCGGTGGGTTGGGTTGTTTTACCTCTGAGCGGCACTTGTTTGCACACCATGGGCTAAATGGCCAGGTCACAAGGACCCAGAAGGCTCAGAGTTGGGTTGGGTTGCGTTGTTTTACCTCTGAGCGTCACTTTTGTGCACACAATGGGCTAAATGGCCAGGTCACAAGGACCCCAAAAGCTCAGAGAAGGTTGGGGGAGGGGTTGGATTTGGTTGTTTTACCTCTGAGCGGCACTTTTCTGCACACCATGGGCTAAATGGCCAGGTCACATGGACCCCGAAGACTCAGAGAAGGTTGTGGGAGGGTACCCACTGGAACAGCTGATGGGAGACAGATGGTAGCCTCCCGTCAAGGCCATCCAGCGTGTTCTTTAACGTGCACAGGGTATGGCTCTCCCGCACACGGGGCCACGGCTTAACGTCCCATCCGATGGACGGCGGTCTTTCCAAGCCCATCGGTGTCCCTACTAACCGTGGGCAGGGCGGAGAATTTTGCGGAGATAAATCTCAACGCTGACCCAGCTGGGACTCGAACATTGGAACTACAGATTACGAGCCTGATGCGCTACCAACTGAGCCACCCCCGCCCCCACTACAAAGGAAGATAGGGCGCCGGCAATCTTGCTGTCTAAATATTTTATGCTCTTTTTCGGATTCTAGCTTTCACAAAGGTAGGGTGGTTCCTTTTAAAAAGCATTGGTTTTGGAGGCCTGGGGGAAAAGGGGGAGTGTTGGATGCGCCCAAATATTAGGTAAGGTGGCCAGCCCATTAGACCTAACGATCAGGATCAGATCTAGAGAAGAAGAGATCAAGGGAGGATACAGATGGAAGCCTTTCATCGAGGCCACTCAGCATGCTATTTAATGTGTACAGAGTAGGGTTCTCTTATAGACGGGGAGGCCGGGGGGGGGGTCAGTCGATAGCGCGCCAGGCTCGTAATCTGCAGTTCCCAGGTTCGAGTACCAGCTGGGTCAGCGTTGAAATTTATCTCCGCAAAATTCCCCGCCGTGTCCACGGTCAGTATAGGACACCTATGGGCTTGGAAAGGACACCGTTCATCGGATGGAACGTTAAGCCGTGGCTCCATGTGCGGGAGAACCATACCCTGTGCACGTTAAAGAACACACTGGATGGCGTTGACGGGAGGCTACCATCTGTCTCCCAACAGATCTAATGTCTCCAATCTTCTCTAATCCTTTGGGGTCCATGTGACGTTTCCATTTAACCCATGGTGTGCAACAAAGTGCCGCTCAGAGGTACAAAAAATCCTATACATGGAACCACGGCTTTACGTCACATCCGACGGACGGCGACCTTTACAACCATCGTTGTCACCCTTTCTTACCGAGGGCAGATTGGGTTGTTTTACCTATGAAGGCACTCTTTTCGCGCAGAGTGGGCCAAATGATCAGGTCACAAGGACACCCCCCCCCCCAAGGCTCAGAAAAAGTTGGGGAAAGAGGATCCACCAGACAGCAGTTAGTAAATGGAAGTCTCCCTTCAAGGGCGGCGTGCTCTTTAATGTGCACACGGTATGGCACTCCTGCATACGGGGCCATGCTTAATATCCCATACAAGCCGAGACCTAAAAATAAAAGAGTGGGAGGGAGGGGGGTAAAGAGACTCAGTCGAACTAGAAAAAAAGTAAAATCCGATTGCTTTTTGATCTTCATTTGTAGGTTTGTGTGTTTGTCAAGACTCACCGTACTTTCCGTACTTTTCACCGTACTTTCCGTACTTTTCACCGTACTTTCCTAACCCGTACAGTATAAAAAGTATCCGAACACTACGGTTGATTATAGAATTCAGAAAAAAAAACTGGCAACGATTTTTTTAGAAATTACTGAGCTGACAACCTTCGTTGTCACGTGACACGAAGGTTGCCAGATCACTAATTTCTAAAAAATCGTTGCCAGATATTTTTTCTGAATTCTGTATTAAACTATAGTGTTCGGATATTTTTTTAATATATATAATGCGTATGAATATATAATGCATTGAATATGGAGCGTGGGCAGTTACCGTTCACAGCAAACTGGAGCGGTTGCGGTTAATGTTCACAGCACATTGAATCGTGTGAGCTCACAAAAACCTGGATCGTGTGGGCCCACTCACAGAAATATTGAGCGTGTGCAGTTACCGTTCACAGCAAACTGGAGCGGTTGCGGTTAATGTTCACAGCACATTGAATCGTGTGAGCTCACAAAAACCTGGATCGTGTGGGCCCACTCACAGAAATATTGAGCGTGTGCAGTTACCGTTCACAGCAAACTGGAGCGGTTGCGGTTAATGTTCACAGCACATTGAATCGTGTGAGCTCACAAAAACCTGGATCGTGTGGGCCCACTCACAGAAATATTGAGCGTGTGCAGTTACCGTTCACAGCAAACTGGAGCGGTTGCGGTTAATGTTCACAGCACATTGAATCGTGTGAGCTCACAAAAACCTGGATCGTGTGGGCCCACTCACAGAAATATTGAGCGTGTGCAGTTACAGTTCACAGCAAACTGGAGCGGTTGCGATTAATGTTCACAGCACATTGAATCGTGTGAGCTCACAAAAACTTGGATCGTGTGGGCCCACTCACAGAAATATTGAGCGTGTGCAGTTACCGTTCACACACGCTCCAGTTTGCTGGGAATGGTAACTGGAGCGTGTACAGTTGCTGTACCTCGCTCCAGATATTTTTTCTGAATTCTGTATTAAACCATAGTGTTCGGATATTTATTTGTGCGACTGTACTCACCGGACAACTGTTAAGACACAGATGGTAGCTTTCCCTCAAAGCCATCCACCGTGTTCCCTAACGTGCACAGGGTAAGTCTCGTATACGGCGCCACAGCTTAACGTCCCATCTGACGGATGGCGGCTTTTCCAACCCCTTTGTTGTCCCTTACTGAGAGGACAGGGTGGAGTGTTTGTGGAGATTAATGTCGACGCTGGCCCAAATGGGACTCGAACCTGAGAACTACAGGTTAGGAGCCTCGGGCGTTACCGATTGAGTCACCGCATCCCCCAAAATGCTAGAGTTGTTTGGGTTTGGTTGTTCTACCTCTGAGCGGCACTTCTTTGCACACCATGGACTAAATTGCCAGGTCACAAGGACCCCGAAGGCTTAGAGAAGGTTGGGGGAGGGAACCCACTGGAACAGCTGTTGGGAGACAGAAGCTAACCTCCCGTCAAAGCCATCCGGCGTGTTCTTTAACGTGCACAGGGTATGGCTCTCCCGCACACGGGGCCACGGCTTAACGTCCCATACGACGGACGGCGGCCTTTCCAAGCCAATCGGTGTCCCCTACTAATCGTGGGCAAGGCGGAGAATTTTGCGGAGATAAATCTCAACGCTGACCCAGCTGGGACTCGAACCTGGGAACTACAGATTACGAGCCTGGCGCGCTACCGACTGACCCACCCCCGCCCCATGCCATTATTAGTTACGCAGATTTTTGGCTAGGATGTTTTCTAAGTGAGTGGCACTTTTATTTCCACACAATGGGCTAAATGACCAGATCACAAGAACCCCAAAGACTCAGACAAAGTTGGACAAGAGAATCAACTGGACAGGTGGTAACTTCCCATCAAGGCCATCTAGCGTGTCCTTTAATGTGAACAATGTATGGTGTTCATGCGCACCGAACCACGGCTTAACGTCTCAGCCGACGGATAACGGTTTTCTAAATGTTCCCTTTCTGACTGATGGAGAGTCTCTCACGCTAGCACAGGTGGGAGTCGAACCTAGGAGCTGCAGATGACGAGCCTGATGCATTAGCAACTCAGCCAACCCAGCTACACAGAAAGGAATTTCAACGGTTTAGCATTGTTTATATTCTCAAATTTCACGGCGTCTTCAAACGAAACCATTACCAGCAACGGAAGTGGGATCACAGCAAATTGGAGCTCATGAACCATTCCTCTTCATGTGATGCCATCTACTCCCGGTCAATGCAAATATGCCCCAATATGCATTGAGCATGATTAACCGAATGAGCTTGCGCTGCTATGAGCTTTTTTTTTTTGTTTTACCTCTGAGCGGCACTTTTTTGCACACCATGGGGTAAATGGCCAGGTCACATAAACCACGAAGGCTCAGAGAAGGTTGGGTGAGGGACCCACTGGAACAGCTGTTGGGGGACAGATGGTAGCCTCCCGTCAAGACTATCCAGCGTGTTCTTTAACGTGCATAGGGTATGAATTAAACCATAGTGTTCGGATATTTATATGAGCGACTGTATCACCGGTATACAGACACAGGGTATGACCCTCCCGCACACGGGGCCACGGCTTAACGTCCCATCCGACGGACAGCGGCTTTTTCAAGCCCATTGGTGTTCCCTACTGACCGTGGGCAGGGCGAGGAATTTTGCGGAACTAAATCTCAACGCTGACCCAGCTGGGACTCGAACCTGGGAACGACAGATTACGAGTCTGGCGCGCTACTGACTGAGCCACCCCGCCCCCTCTGCTGTGAGCAAAACCCTAAGAGAAGAAAATTCACCATCAGTAGATAAAACGTGATGCATACTATATAATGCTGATGTCCCGCCATCCTACAGACCTTCTACTCAGTTCAGAACAACTGACAGGCTCCTGTCAGATCTCTGTGACAAGCAGCTGCTTGAGGGGGATTTTTTTTTCATACTATATAACGAAGACAAACTGCTGAGGCAAATTTCAGAATGCTATTCAAAAATATTTTTTCATTTACCTAATTACGGTTATCTCAGCCAATAGCGCACCAGGTTCGCAATCTGCAGTTCCAGACTCGAGTCCCAATTGTACCAATTCCCCGCCCTGCCCACGGTCAGTAGGGGACACCGATGGGCTTGGAAAGGCCGCCGTCCGTCGGATGGGACGTTAAGCCGTGGCCCCATGTACTGGAGAGCCATACACTGTGCACGTTAAAGAACACGCTGGATGGCCTTGACGGGAGGCTACAATCTGTCTCCCAACAGCTGTTCCAGTGGGTCCCCTCCCCCAACCTTCTCTGAGCCTTCGGGGTCCATGTGACCTGGCCATTTAGCCCATGGTGTGCAAAAAAGTGCCGCTCAGAGGTAAAACAACCCAATTGTACCACCCTGCTTTCGGTGAAATTGAAAAGCAAGGGTCTTAACGTCCCTTGGACTGGACGTTAAAGCTCTTGTTCCGTATGCAGAAGAGCCTTACGCTGCGTACGTTAAAGAATAAACTGGATGACCTTAACGGAAGCTACCAGCTATCTCATAACAGCTGTCCAATGAATCCCCTTCCCACAACCTTCTCTGAGCCCTTGGAGTCCTTGTGACCTGATCATTTAGTCCATTGATGTAAAAATGTGTCGCCCAGAGTAAAACAATCCGACATATCTATTTGTTTCGCTTTTTATTTATTTATTTTTTTTTTTGAAAGGGAAGAAGCTACTCTGTACAAAAAAAGACGCGAGATAATCTAGAAGCTCTCTTGAGCTTGTCGGGGAGAGGGTGGCTCAGTCGGTAGCGCGCCAGGCTCGTAATCTACAGTTCCCAGGTTTGAGTCCCAGCTGGGTCAGCGTTGAGATTTATCTCCGCAAAACTCACCGCCCTGTCCACGGTCAATAGGGAACACCGATGGGCTTGGAAAGGTCGGCGTCCGTCGGATGTGACGTAAAGCCGTGGCCCCGTGTGCAGGAGAGCCATACCCTGATCACGTTAAAGAACACAATGTATGGCCTTGACGGGAGGTTACCATCTGTCTCCCAACAGCTATTCCAATGAGTCTCCTCCCCCAACCTTCTCCGAGCCTTCGGGGTCCTTGTGACCTAGCCATTTAGACCATGGTGTGCAAAAAAAGTGCCGCTCAGAGGTAACAACTTGGGCTTGTCCTGGCTCCTCATACGACATATAAACACATACACAAGGCAATGCCCACTAATTTAATACTCAAGTGCCCTAAATACTAGCCCACAGATACATCTTTGCAACACAATTACGGCTAACCTTTTATTTTCGAGACAGAAAGTGAATTGACTTTTTCTGCAGAATCTGAGACTCAACTGTCCCCCATTCTCCTTGTGAGTTCCTCTTCTGCGACATCGCGAGGGAATCGCCAGCGGCCATTTCTTGTTCTTTCATCTCTCCCATCTTTCAGCCAACAGATCAGTTCGATTTTCTAAACAATTCGAACTTCACTTTCGTTCCACTAAATCGCCCGAGTGAAACACCCTCGAGGCGCGGGTGTGCACGGCGCAACATCAACCGACTGACCAAATGCAAGTCAAGCGGTCAGTAGCACCAGTTGCTTATTTGCGTGTGAATCCACTGTTGCACGTCGACGAAAAGAATTTGCATTTCTTCTCGCTATTTTCTTCTCTGCGACCAAAAACAACGATGCATGTTGCAACATCGAGATTAATTCTTCACTTACGGATCCTTTTCATGCCAATAATTAGTCTTCAACGTTATTTGCTTCATAATCCGTATAATATTCGAGGGTCTGTCACGCATTCTTTGCTCTGAGCCTTCAGCTTGTTTCAATTGCAGGTTTAATAGCTTAATTGGAGAGGCCAGAATGACAGGAATCTCAGAAAACTGTTCCGATTGTCATAGCTGCTTTTCAGAAACTAGTCAATTGAAAACTGATTTTTCACCGAGGACTTTGTAAATAGCAATTACGTTAGCTTGCCTTAATTCTAATTTCCGGTTTTATACGATCTTAATGGTTTCCATGTGGGTCTGTTGCCAATTAAGTGATTGTAGCAAAGGCTCCGGGTGATTTAGGTAATTTCTGAACCACATCTTTTCTTGTTGGGTTGTTTTACCTTTGAGCTGCACTTTTTTGCACACAATGGGCTAAATGGCCAGGTCACAAGGACCCCGAGAGCAGAGAAGGTTGGGGGAGATTTGGGTTGGGTTGTTTTACTTCTGAGCGGCAATTTTTTTACACACAATGGCTGTACAACAATGGCTGTCACACAGCAACTGTACACGCTCCAGTTTGCTGTGAACACGCTCACGTGTGCACACGCTCAATATTTCTGTGAGTGGGCCCACACGATCCAGGTTTTTGTGAGCTCACACGATTCAATGTGCTGTGAACATTAACCGCAACCGCTCCAGTTCGCTGTGAACGGTAACTGCACACGCTCAATATTTCTGTGAGTGGGCCCACACGATCCAGGTTTTTGTGAGCTCACACGATTCAATGTGCTGTGAACATTAACCGCAACAACTCCAGTTTGCTGTGAACGGTAACTGCACACACTCAATATTTCTGTGAGTGGGCCCACACGATCCAGGTTTTTGTGAGCTCACGCAATTAATGTGCTGTGAAATTAACCGCAACCGCTCCAATTTGCTGTGAACGGTAACTGCACACGCTCAATATTTCTGTGAGTAGGCCCACACGATCCAGGTTTTTGTGAGCTCACACGATTCAATGTGCTGTGAACATTAACCGCAACCGCTCCAGTTTGCTGTGAACGGTAACTGCACACGCTCAATATTTCTGTGAGTGGGCCCACACTATCCAGGTTTTTATGAGCTCACACGTTTCAATGTGCTGTGAACATTAACCGCAACTGGTCCAGTTTGCTGTGAATTGTAACTGCACACGCTCCATATTCATTGCATTATATATTCATACGCATTATATATATTTAAAAAAATCCGAACACTAGGTTGATTACACAATTCAAAAAAAATATCTGTCAACGATTTTTATTAAATTAGTGATCTGGCAACCTTCGTGTCACGTGACACGAAGGCTGCCAGATCACTAATTTCTAAAAATATCGTTGCCAGATATTTTTTCTGAATTCTCTAATGAACCATAGTGTTCGGATACTTTTTTGAGCGACTGTACATGTCGCGCTATTATATATATTTAACATTTTTTGGAAATTTCGTCGTGTTCGCAGACCACAATTAAGGGTCTCGGGCCACTTGTGTACCGCGGGTCATGGTTTGAGCACCCCTGATCTAAAAGGAGGCGATAAAAAATAATAAACATAAATTTTATACATTTTTTTGCAATAATATTTTTAAACAAAAAACACCAGTCGCTTCTGGCAAATATCGAAGGTCGTTTTCAAAGAGAATAAAGTTTGCCATTTTCCAGTTTTAGCTCCCTCTAACGGTGGAATTTCAAACTAATGGACGATTTAGAAAATGCGAGTGGTAATATTTTATTAGCAACTTATCAACGATAAATATTTTCTTCTCTTAAAAAAGTTCCATTTCTGTCTCACACACACCTTTCTTGGTAAGAGGGGGCGGGGGGGGGGGGACTGATATCAATGTTTTCGATCTCCCCACTCTGCCATATAATACTAATCTCAATCATGAATAGACTTTATAACGTTTGCTGAAAATTTCGACGTTTTTCTGCTTGAGCGACCTGTAATTGTGGAAATTAAAATCATGAAAATATTTGACAAATGCGAATTTTATTAGTGTCCGCCGAGTGGTCTGACAGAAGCCTCCCGTGGCGAACAAAACTGGCAGGCTTCTGTTAGACTTCCCGTGGCGAATTAAACTGGTAGGCTTCTGTCAGACCTTCCGCAGCGAATAAAACTGGCAGGCTTCTGTCAGATCTCCTGCGGCGAATGAAACTGGCAGGCTTCTGTCAGACGTCCCGTGGCGAATTAAACTGGCAGGCTTCTGTCAGACCTCTCGTGGCGATAAACTGGCAGACTTCTGTCAGACCTCCCGTGGCGATAAACTGGCAGGCTTCTGTCAGACCTCCCGTGACGAATAAAACTGACAGGCTTCTGTCAGACCTCCCGTGGCGAATTAAACTGGCAGGCGTCTGTCAGACCTCCCGTGGCGATAAACTGGCAGGCTTCTGTCAGACCTCCCGTGACGAATAAAACTGACAGGCTTCTGTCAGACCTCCCGTGGCGAACAAAACCGGCAGGCTTCTGTCAGAACTCCCGTGGCGAGCAAAACTGGCAGGCTTCTGTCAAACCTCCCGTGGCGAACAAAACTGGCAGGCTTCTTTCAGACCTCCCGTGACGAACAAAACCGGCAGGCTTCTGTCAGACCTCCCGTGGCGAACAAAACCGGCAGGCTTCTGTCAGACCTCCCGTGGCGAACAAAACCGGCAGGCTTCTGTCAGACCTTCCGTAGGCGAACAAAACCGGCAGGCTTCTGTCAGACCTCCCGTAGGCGAACAAAACCGGCAGGCTTCTGTCAGACCTCCCGTAGGCGAACAAAATCGGCAGGCTTCTGTCAGACCTCCCGTAGGCGAACAAAACCGGCAGGCTTCTGTCAGACCTCCCGTAGGCGAACAAAACCGGCAGGCTTCTGTCAGACCTCCCGTAGGCGAACAAAACCGGCAGGCTTCTGTCAGACCTCCCGTAGGCGAACAAAACCGGCAGGCTTCTGTCAGACCTCCCGTAGGCGAACAAAACTGGCAGGCTTCTGTCAGACCTGCCGCGGCGAATTAAACTGGCAGGCTTCTGTCAGACCTCCCGTTGGCGAACAAAACCGGCAGGCTTCTGTCAGACCTCCCGTAGCCGAACAAAACCGGCAGGCTTCTGTCAGACCTCCCGTAGGCGAACAAAACTGGCAGGCTTCTGTCAGACCTCCCGTAGGCGAACAAAACCGGCAGGCTTCTGTCAGACCTCCCGTAGCCGAACAAAACCGGCAGGCTTCTGTCAGACCTCCCGTAGGCGAACAAAACTGGCAGGCTTCTGTCAGACCTCCCGTTGGCGAACAAAACTGGCAGGCTTCTGTCAGACCTCCCGTAGCCGAACAAAACTGGCAGGCTTCTGCCAGACCTCCCGTGGCGAACAAAACTGGCAGGATTCTGCCAGACCTCCCGTGTTGAACAAAACTGGCAGGCTTCTGTCAGACCTGCCGTGGCGAATTAAACTGGCAGGCTTCTGTTTCTCTTGCTTCTATTAAGACCTCCTGTGACGAGCAGTTGCTTAAGGAGGAATGTATTTCTATCAGAAAAGAATTGTGCATTTATTTATTAAAATTCGTGCAAAAGTTGAATGTTACAGACAGTTTATCTCCGCAAAATTCCCTATTCTGTTAATAGGGAACACCGATGGGCTTGGAAAGGCCGCCGTCCGTCGGATGGGACGTTAAGCCGTGACACCGTGTGCAGGAGAGCCATACCCTGTGCACGTTAAAGAACACGTTGGATGGCCTTGACGGGAGACTACCATCTGTCTCCCAACAGCTGTTCCAGTGGGTCCCCTCCCCCAACCTTCTCTGAGCCTTCGGGATCCTTGTGACCTGACCAATTAGCCCACGGTGTGCAAAAAAGGGCCGCTCAGAGGTAAAATAATCCAACCTAAAGTTTGTTTCGCGGTAAGGAAATGACCGTTCCTTACAAAATATGCAAATAATCGCCATGATCCTAGTCCTACTATTATTATCGCGCAACTTTTTCTATTTTCTCACTCAACTGTAGAAGTCTGTACAAAAACCTTGATGAGATCTTGGTAACTTTAGAAAGTAGTAGTTTTCTATATGATTCTCTTGTATTTGTGGAAACATGGCAAAAAAATCAATATTCCACATATCAATGGTTATACTGGTGTAGGTTTGGGAAGAGAAACTCGTAAAGGTGGAGGAGTAGCACTTTATTTCAGAGAAAGCTTTTCTTTCAAAATATTAAACCATTTGTTAGTTATTACTGATGATTACGAGATTTTGCTTGCTAAATCAGGAAATCTGATTGTGGGCAGTATTTATCGACCACCTCAGGGTAATGCACAATCATTTCTTTAGTATCTAGAATTTATTTTAAACTCATTACTTAAATTGAAATCGATCTTTATATTAATGGGTGACTATAACCTTGATATCATGAACCAAGATAAAAATGTATTAAATTTAATAGTAGATTTTAGTTAATTCATATGATTGTTTTGTTTTAAACAGTGGATTACCAACTAGAGTTGGAAATCAAAGTTCTACACTAATTGATTATGGAATTTCGAATGTAGATTGCCAAAATGGAGTTCTGATGTCAAAAATTACAGATCATTTCCCCACATTTTTTCTGGTCCAAAGGGCAAATTTTCAAATGCTACCTAGCAGTTATAGATATAGAGAAATCAATGAGAATAATATTCTGCAATTGCAATATAAATTAAATCGCATTGATTGGCAATTCCTTTACTTAATCAGCGATGTAAATGAAGCATATAGTTATTTCATAAATATTTTTATAAATCACTATAATAAATATTTGCCCACGGGTATTAAGAAGTTCCAAAGGCCAAATAAATATGCTCCTTGGATGACGAAAGATCTGAAAAAATTAATAACTAAGAGAGATAATTTATACAAAAAAGCAAAAGAAACTCATTTAGAGGATGACAGTTCTGCAAATAAAGAATTTCGTAATTTCGTTACTGCCCAAATCAGACAAACAAAGAACGCCTATTATAACAGTAGATTTGATTCTAGCAAAAATTCTAAACAGAAATGGAAATATCTCAACGATGTTTTGGGTAGAAATAAATGTAAGTCAATAGCAGGAGACATTTCTTCTGATGATGCAATTATTGCTGATGACTATGCGAAGTCCAATGCCTTCAATAGCTATTTTCATGATACCGTTAACGAATTGATACTGAACCAAACTGAAAAATTTCATGGCAAATATAAATATCAAATTGAGTGCATACACCAGACATTTTATGTCATGCCAATTGTTACTCAAGAGATCAGTAACATAGTGAATGATCTAGGAGCTGATAAGTCACCAGGTATAGATGACATAAATATTAATGTAATTAAAAAGGTTATACATGCAATAAAAGAACCTTTGTGCTATATTTTAATTTATCAATAATAAACGAAGTATTCCCGGATAAACTGAAAATTGCCAGAATTCTTCCCATACATAAATCATGTGATAAAGAAAATACAGAAAACTACAGACCTATTTCAATTTTGCCAATCTTCTCGAAAAACTTTGAAAAACTAATTTGTACACGTATTACTATATTCCTAGATAATATGAAAATTATCACACAACAACAATATGATTTTCAAAATAAAAAATCTACTCAGACAGCCACTGCAGATTTATATGAGCATAATGTCAATCATTTGGATGCAGGTCACATTGGATTAGCTGTATATCTTGATTTTACGAAAGCATTTGACAGTATTAACCACGAAATTTTGCTAAAGAAAATTGAATTTTATGGCCTGAGAGGTAAAATAAATAACTGGTTAAGAAGCTACTTATTTCAGAGGAAAGTTCTTCTGGAAGTAAATGGTAGTATATCAGATGAACATTTACAGAGGTGTGCCTCAAGGTTCGATTATTGGTCCGATCCTTTTCCTACTCTACATTAACGACTTAGCAAAGTTACACATTAATTCAAAGATGTTATTATATGCTGATGATACAAGTATTATCGATTTCAACCAAAATTCTGCAAGCCTGATTAGCAGTGTTAATCACTCTCTAAATATTATGTCTGAATGGTGCAAACATAACATTCATTAATAAATGTCAAGAAATCCAAATACATGATTTATAAAAATGAAAACAAAAATATCGATGAGAAATGTTTCGATGTGAAGATTAATGAAATTAAGCTAAAGAGATGCACTGAATATAAATTCTTAGGAATATGGATCGATGAAAATCTGAACTGGTCATTTCATGTAAAGCAGCTGAGAATCACTCTGTCAAGGAATATTGGTATGATTGGTAAAATACGTCATCTGGTTAACAAATAAATTTTGACAAACTTATACTACTCTTTCATTTATTCATATATAACATGAGATTTTAGTCTGGGGTAATACTTTTGACTATAATCTGAATGCTATATATCGTCTTCAGAAAAGAATTGTTAGATATGTTGTTGGTAAAAGATATTATGATCCCGTGGCACATTTGTTTTCTGAGGTTAGAATTCTTCATGTCTATAATAATTACAAACTGATATCAGGAAATTTTGTGTATTCGATTACAATGAGATTGATTAAATTGGATAGATTTAAAGACTATTTTCAGAGTCTTTCGAATTTTCATAATTATGAAACACGTCATAGAGAGGATCTGAGTATACCTATGTGTCGATTGTCAATTGGACAGAGATCTATCAAATACAATGCAGTAAAATTTTGGTCTGAATTTCCTGATGATGTTAAAAATGCAAAATCTTTAAAATTATTTAAAATCAAATGTAGAACATTTCTTCTTACAACCAATGAAACCTTCTTCGTATCAGTGTAATATGTCTCATAACCATTTGACCTTTTATACTATTGAATTATTCTACTATTTGAATTATTGTATACATTACTGTTGTAATAATTGAACTTTAAAGGAAATAGGGAGCATTAAACTAAAAATAAGCGTCAGCTTACTATGCTCTCCTTTTTTGTTCCGCCATTCCTATTAATCACCAATATTTAATATGATTGTTATTTCCCTTTTCTGATACATTTGATATTTCTCAGCTATTTCACTTCTCAATTTTTCTCATGTATATATTAATTGTTGTTAGATAATTATGCTATGTAAATGTATATTGTATTGACTGGCGGAATAAAATAAAGATTATTATTAGTATTATAAGATACGATTGGTTCCCACGTGATTTTCGTATTTCCATCTTAGTCATTTAAAAGCTATAAAGTGCACACATTAAAAAGGACATTTTTATATAAGTTTTAAATAAGGAGTGAATATTTTTTCCCCCATTGTTTCTTATACTCGTGTGTGATTATATTTTTCGGTAACAAAAAAAAATGGTGTAAAGTAGGGGTAGGTGAAAAAAAAACTGTTCCCCAGCGACATAAAGTGTGAAAAAACCTGATATAGAGCATTAAATGCGGACTGCTGTCGTGCAAAATGAATTTTATCACAAATTTAGCGCACTCTTGTACAGTCGCTCAAAAAAGTATCCGAACACCATGGTTGATTACAGAATTCAGAAAAAATATCTGGCAAAGATTTTTTTTAGAAATTAATGATCTGGCAACTTCGTGTCATGTGACACGAAGGTTGCCAGATCACTAATTTCTAAAAAAAAATCGTTGCCAGATATTTTTTCTGAATTTTGTAATCAAACATAGTGTTCGGATACTTTTTTGAGCGACTGTAGGTGGTCATATTATTTTGATACTAGATCGTGTGGGCTCACTCACGGAAATATTGAGCGTGTGCAGTTACCGTTCACAGCAAACTGGAGCGTGTGCAGTAACTGCACACGCTCCAGTTTGCTGTGAATGGTAACTGGAGCGTGTACAGTTGCTGTACACGCTCCAGATATTTTTTCTGAATTCTGTAATCAACCATAATGTTCGTGTGGTTGATACTTAATTGAGCGACTGTAGGTGGTCATATTATTTTGATACTAGATCGTGTGGGCTCACTCACGGAAATATTGAGCGTGTGCAGTTACCGTTCACAGCAAACTGGAGCGTGTGCAGTAACTGCACACGCTCCAGTTTGCTGTGAACGGTAACTGGAGCGTGTACAGTTGCTGTACACGCTCCAGATATATTTTCTGAATTCTGCAATCAACCATGGTGTTCGGATACTTATTTGAGCGACTGTACAAGAAAGGGAGACACACTTCCACGAGATTCTCGGAGTAAAAGAAAAATCATAATTTTTTTTTTAAAGTGTGATTAATACGCGATTCCACAGTATAGTTATATGCAGTGCTGTCAAATTAGCAGCTTTCACCTCTCACTTCATCCCCTTATCCGTTAGGCTCGTAATTGCAGTTCGCACGTTCGAGCGACATTTGTGCCAGGGGCGGGGGTGGCTCAGTCGGTAGCGCTCGAGGCTTGTAATCCGCAATTCTCAGGTTCGAGCCCCAACTGTCAGGGTTCAGATTTATCTCCGCTAAACCCCTTCACCTTGCCCTCGGTAAGAAAGGTGATACAAGCTTGGAAAGGCCGCCGTCCGTCGTACGGGACGTTAAGCCGTGGCTCCGTGTGCAGGAGAGTCATACTTTGTATACGTTAAGAATACGCTGGATTGGCCTTGACGGGAGTCGCCTAAAAGCTGTTCAATGGGTCACCTTCCACCCAACCTTCTCCGAATCCTTGTGACCTGGCCATTTAACCCATTGTGTGCAGAAAAATTGTCACTCATGGGTAAAATAACCCAATCTTATGACTAACAGTTATTATTTTCCACTATACTATGCTTTTCATTTGATATTCCTTTGAATTAACATAGGATTTCTACATTTTCTCTAGGGAGTGTAAAATATTATCCGAGTGATTAAGATGAAATGAAAATCTCAGACAGAATTTCTTATTTAAAAACATTTTTAATACCCATATTTAACCGTCATGTACACAAAATTATTTCAATGCACCATTTTTTTTTCTGTAAACGACCGATGATAGATTGAAGCATGGATACAATAAGCCCTCGACCATTCATTTGAACCCTCTTTTTAACTGTTTCTATTATAAATATACACATTCCAGGCATGCATAATGTTCCTAGTTGCAAGCACACAACATGCATTTTTACTAGTTACATACTTCATAGTAATGTACAGAATGATTAAAAATACAATCTCATTATGATTAAATTCAGTTACTTTTAACAGTCTATTATGCACAGAAAATTAGTCCTAAAACGGCTTTACTGACTTATCTTCTATATCACAGTCACCATTATGCATGCTGTCATTGAAGATTTAACATTTTTACCAGAAATATTTTGCGGAAATTATGGAGTACAGTTTACTAACCGATGTACATTACAATATATTGCTGATACATAAACAAAAAAAAAGAATGTAAAACAATAGATAACGTGTAAAAAAACAACAGATCAAACTTAACAATCAAGATTTAACAACGAACACGAATTTCGTGTAAAAAACAACTGGAATAACAGAGCTTCTTTTCCTCTTCTGATCACAGCCAAGCCGATAGATGAGCGTTTACTAAACTCGATTTTAAAACTGAATTAATCGTCTAATAGGCTACTAGACGACGAATCAGATCTCCAGGAAAGGAAGGTATTTCCTTCCACGGTAACGATGTCCTGTGCAGAAAATTGTTGCATACTGTTGGAAGACAAAGCCAAACATCACTCCACTTCCACCTTCCTCCCGTGGAAGATGCCATCAGTTGTTCACTTTTAAAGACGTATATTTGCAGGTTATTCCAGATCCTTGATATCACAATGACTATCATCATTTTAGCCGTGGTGATGAAAAACGTGATGATGTCCGTGGTGGTGTCCGTGGTGATGTCCGTGCTTGTGTCCATGTTGATGGCCGTGCTTGTGCCCATGTTGATGCCCGTGCTTGTGTCCGTGATGATGGCCGTGGTGGTGACCATGCTGGTGGCCGTGTTTATGATCATGTCCATGCTTGTGATGGTGGTCGTGTCCGTGCTTGTGGTGATGGTCGTGTCCGTGCTTATGCTGGTGATCGTGGCCGTGCTTGTGATGATGGTCGTGTCCATGCTTGTGCTGGTGGTCGTGTCCGTGCTTGTGATGGTGGTCGTGTCCGTGCTTGTGCTGGTGGTCGTGTCCGTGCTTATGGTGATGATCATGTCCATGCTTGTGATCATGGCCATGTTTGTGCAAGTGATGATGGTCGTGACCATGCTTGTGATGGTGGTCGTGTCCATGCTTGTGTTGATGATCATGTCCATGTTTGTGCTGGTGATCATGACCATGCTTGTGATGGTGGTCATGTCCATGTTTGTGTTGATGATCGTGTCCATGCTTGTGTTGGTGACCATGTTGGTGGTTATGACCATGACCATGCGCATGTTGATGACCATGACCATGTTTGTGATGATGATCGTGACCATGCTTGTGATCATGATGATGGCCGTGTTGGTGGACATGGCCATGTTGGTGGCCATGCTTGTGATCGTGACCATGTTTATGATCGTGACCATGCTTATGATCATGGCCATGCTTGTGGCTATGGTCATGTTTATGATCATGTCCGTGTTTGTGACTGTGGTCGTGCTTGTGATCATGCCCATGTTTGTGACTATGATCATGTTTATGATCATGTCCGTGTTTGTGACTGTGGTCATGCTTGTGATCATGCCCATGTTTGTGGCTATGATCGTGTTTATGAGAATGACCGTGATTGTGTTCATGGCCGTGCTTGTGATCATGACCATGTTTATGGTCATGCTTGTGTTCATGGCCATGCTTGTGATCGTGACCATGTTTGTGGTGGTGGTGATGATGGTGGTGGTGGTGATGTTCAGATTTGTCTTTAATGACGATCACTTTCTTATCATCATGCCTGTAAAGGAATAAAATATTTTCAGTCTGTTTCTAATAAATATGAACAATGCTATTTTATGATCAATACTAAATTAATACAATCGTCTGAAATATTAATTAGGATAAATCTTAATGTCATTAGAGTTCATTATTTATAAATTAAGGATGCTTTAAATTGAAGGTTCTGAATCGACATCGCATTCCATTTTCTTCTCAATTCGTACATGTCACATTTCATAGTGCATAGGTCGATATAATATCGGAATGCTAATTACTCTGCAAAGTTTTCTTAACATTCCTTGTACAGTCGCTCAAAAAAGTATCCGAACACTATGGCTGATTACAGAATTCAGAAAAAATATCTGGCAACGATTTTTTTTTAGAAAATAGCGATCTGGCAACCTTCGTGTCACTTGACACGAAGGTTGCCAGATCGCTATTTTCTAAAAAAATCGTTGCCAGATATTTTTCCTGAATTCTGTAATCAGCCATAGTGTTCGGATACTTTTTTGAGCGACTGTACTAAAGAAAAATATATTCATTAGAAAATTTTATCAAAACCGATATCTTTAAATCTTATTTCACGACCTTACTATTAGCAATTCCTTTCTCAGTATTGGAAAATGATATTTTAATCGAATTTTGATGCATAAATTGTATTATTTAGATTTCATATACCATATCGGATATAAAAAAACTTTAATATTCAATAGATTATCTTTCAATTCTTTTAAGATAATATTGTTATTTTTTTTCCTAGTTAGAATCAAACATCTTGTAAAAAGTTTTTAAACAAAATTTATATATTTAAGAATATAAAAAATTATATTGCTGAAAAAATTTATGTGCTGAATTTATCCATAATTGCTAAATCTCTCCGAAATATTTCAATAAAATAAAAAAAATAAAATTTCATAATTAAACTATACGTCTTTAAAAAAAACTGATTAAGTTGTATAATACAGAATGTTGCGTTGTTCCAATAAAAATTACAGTAATATTTGATTATATTGATATGTATTAACAAAGGAACTTCAAAATACATAGTCAAAAAATTATTCATTGAGAGAAATATTAAATTGGGAGTAAGAAATGACTTTTTCTAATATAAACCCGTATTGATTATTTCTTTTGACTTTCTTTTTTTCATAATTCAGAAGAGAAACTTCTAAAAATATCGAAACGCTGAGAAACTTTTTGCAACAGATTTAGTTTTCTTTTCCAAACGCGGAAAATTTTTAAATGTATAATTCTGATTCTAAATCATATTTTAATTCATGTGCAAAGAAATGTAGATGATTACACTAACTTATATTTAAATGCACAAATAATTAAATAAACTGAATTATTTCTACCGAACGGACCAAACAGCAAAATCTCGATTAGTATTTATCGAGATCACAGATACTGTACGGCGGCACTCGTATAGTGTTGCCACTCAATGAAGAAAAACTTCCTATTCTATCGTCTGTCTCAAAATTCGTACAGATTAAATTCAAAAGAAACTCCCGAAAATGAAAATTTCTAAAGCTCTCGTTTTCATTCTAATTAGGACGGAATACGTTGAATGTCTTTGTAGGAAGATAAACCAACATTAAAACATTTTAAGGAATTTAAAAACAATTAAAAGTAATAATTTTATCTTACCCATGATGTCCAGGCTCAGGTTCAGGTTCAGCCGCAACGTAGCATACTGCCACCACTAGCAGCACAAGTGCTGCCTTCATGTTAATCTTCATCTAAAATAAAAATTTAGATTATTTTCAAACATAATTAATTTTAACTGAATCATGTTTTTTTTATTTAAAAATCAATAATTATCCTCTACATTAGGGGTTCTCAACGTAGGGTAAGCGGTAAAAGTTTTTGGCGTACGCCGTGAGAGCTCAAAAGTCGCTAGATCTAGTAACAAAGTCAATGTCTTATTTTATTTCCATTATTACACTTTAACTATAGTTTTATCTATCTATATAAGGAGTACGCCAGTTACATACACATTTCCAGAGGGTACGTGAAGCATAAAAAAAAGGTTGAGAACCACTGATATATATGTTTTATTTTATTCCCATTGTTATACTATAACTATAGTTTTATCTATCTATGCAAGGGATACGCAAGAAATGAAATACAAATCGGAGATACGCAGGATCATGAATTCATTAATTATGTTCAAACTATTTCAGGTCCGCTTATATTTAAAACATTACTCTCTTGAATACGTATATTATTTTCCTTCATATTGTTCCTCAAAATCACATCTTTATTTTTCGGACACCCTGTGTATAATGAAGAAAGAACCTTAAGCATTTCAGCGAAAATGAGAAAATTGACTAAGTTTAATAACTGTCTGCTACACACAAATAAAAATAAATACATACCCCTCAAGCAGCTGCTTGCCACAGAGGTCTGACAGGAGTCTGAAAGTTTATACGCCATAGTAGAAGGTCTGTGAAAATGGCGGGGACATCAACAGAAAAACGACACGAACATCCATGCCTTATCCGGGGCTTTAAACCCAGGTCCCTTTGATCAGTAGCCAAGGGCGCTAACCACCGGTCATGGTACGGCTGCTACACACAAAACCACAAATTAATATCCATTCCGATGGACGGCGGTTTTCCAAAGACCATAAATGCCCCCACTCATTGAGGGTGGAGAGGATGCTAGCAGAGAAAATATCACGCAGGTACAGTGAGGATTCGAACCATACAAATATCAGATTCTTTGTGTTGTGTCTCCTCAGAGGGGCACTTCTTTTGCACACAATGGGCTGAATCGCCAAGTCACAAGGACCCCGAGGACTCAGAGAAGGTTGGGGTACATCCAGTCAAGACCATCCAGTGCGTTCTTTAAGTGCACAGGATATGGTTCTCCTGTATACGAACCACGGTTTAATGACCCATCGGACGGACAGCGACCTTTTCAAGTCCATCGGTGTTCCCTACGGATATAGGGTGGGGAGTTTTGCGGAAATAAAACTTAACGGTGGTCCAGGTGGGACTCGAACCTGGGAACTACAGATTACGAGTCTGGCCTGCTATCGACTGAGTACCCCCACCCCTTACTAATATCAGGATACGCATCCTACCGATTGAGCCAACCGATATCACCAAAACTCGACAACGGAAGACGATATACTCAAGTGACATCAAAAAAATTGCATAAAAGTTGCAAACAATATTAGGAGGGAAAAAAGAAAACGTTTCCTTTAAAGTTTCTACATTTCTTTTGCTTAAAACTGATAAATAATAAATTAAATAATTTAATATTTAATTCGATATTAAGTAGGTGAGTCGGCGGTGAGATTTTACTAAGATCCCTCGAATAGTGAAGAAATCGAAAGGCATTATCAGGAATCTTTTGCAGACGCAAAATTGAAATGCAGCGTATTTATAGCGAAAAGATAGAAAAAAATCTCGTCTACAATTTCGATTCTATTCTGTAGCTTAGATTCAAAGGACACTATTAATTCATCTATTTATAATGTGTAAGAGCAAAATCTTCTATAAAATTCTGTGCGGCAAAATTTAGATGAAAAAAAATCTCTCAAGTTTCATCAAGGCCTGATGGTACAGTCGCTCAAAAAATATCCGAACGCTATGGTTGATTACAGAATTCAGAAAAATATCTGGCAACGTTTTTTTAGAAATTAGTGATCTGGCAACCTTCATGTCACGTGACACGAAGGTTGCCATATCACTAATTACTAAAAAAATCGTTGCCAGATATTTTTTCTGAATTCTGTAATCAACCATAGTGTTCGGATAGTTTTTTGAGCGACTGTACGATGAACGATTCCCATTAATATCCCTCTCTTAGTTGAAATTGGCTGATCATATTTTCAAAATCAGATACAGGGCATCTTGATCTTATCCTTATAAAATAAGGAACACTCCAAGGTTTTAGCTAAAATGTTCGGCGGTGAAAAAAATTGGAAAAAGATTATTTCCCTTACACCATGCAAAATCTATCTCATTATTTTCCTCATACAACGCAAACTCTATCTCATATTATTTCCCTTATACAACGCAAACTCTATCTCATATTATTTCCCTCATAGAACGCAAACTCTATCTCATATTATTTCCCTTATACAACGCAAACTCTATCTCATATTATTTCCCTCATACAACGCAAACTCTATCTCATATTATTTCCCTTATACAACGCAAACTCTATCTCATATTATATCCCTCATACAACGCAAACTCTATCTCATATTATTTCCCTTATACAACACAAACTCTATCTCATATTATTTCCCTTATACAACGCAAACTCTATCTCATATTATATCCCTTATACAACGCAAACTCTATCTCATATTATATCCCTTATACAACGCAAACTCTATCTCATATTATATCCCTCATACAACGCAAACTCTATCTCATATTATATCCCTCATACAACGCAAACTCTATCTCATATTATATCCCTCATACAACGCAAACTCTATCTCATATTATTTCCCTTATACAACGCAAACTCTATCTCATATTATTTCCCTTATACAACGCAAACTCTATCTCATATTATATCCCTTATACAACGCAAACTCTATCTCATATTATATCCCTCATACAACGCAAACTCTATCTCATATTATTTCCCTTATACAACGCAAACTCTATCTCATATTATTTCCCTTATACAACGCAAACTCTATCTCATATTATTTCCCTTATACAACGCAAACTCTATCTCATATTATTTCCCTTATACAACGCAAACTCTATCTCATATTATATCCCTCATGCAACGCAAACTCTATCTCATATTATTTCCCTTATACAACGCAAACTCTATCTCATATTATTTCCCTTATACATTCAAACTCTATCTCAAATTAAGCGATATTGCTATTATGGAGTGGCAATAAAGTATATATTATCAATGAATAATTTATAAATTGTTCGTTCTTTTTCTCCTAAAATAAACATATATTTGCAAACCAATGACAGACCGATAAGGGGAAAAAATGGCATCCTGTTAATAAGAAATACCGAATTTACCATTGCCACATAAGTCCAATAACAGCGGAGTACTTTGTGAAAAAAAAATGGTACATCTGGTCACTTTAAGTTAGAAAGTTAAATAGCTTAAACCCGTTGATTAAAATTTCTGAATCGGAAATTTTTTGATTAAACTTTCTGGTTGTTGAAGATCTCTTTTTTTTTTCTATTAGACAGGAAACTTCACGGATCTGAACACTAAGCACAAACATTCACTTAAATTCTGAAAATTAAATTAAAAAAAGTCTTAAATTCGAAAAGAAAAAAACACAACGTTACTTTCATCTCTTCAAAAGAAAACTTTTCAGTTCTATCTGGAAAAAAGAATCACGATACCTTGGAGAGAAGGCTCCGACCTGTTCACTTAACGCTCAGAACTGTTTGATGTCTGAAATGAAAGTGAGAATATGCTCCAACATATATATATCGTGCATGAGAACCCATCCATTCATGCCAACAGACACTTCCTGAATTTACGGTGACTGCTGCACCCATGCACCGAAGCATCGAGACTTCCTTCATCGGTAATGTGGACGAGTTTCCTAACTGATTCATTATTATTTATAATCTTCAGAGCTGTTGTTTTCGATTACTAGGGCAATGGGATTGCGTCTCAATTGCCTGCAGCCAGTCTTCATAGACAGAAATCATAAAGCATGAAAAAGTATTCGGTTCACAGTGGGAGTCCAAAAAAGAACTGTTTCATCGCTTTCAGAAAAATGTGATGAAAAAAAAAGCGAAATTAAAATTCCTTTTCTTTCTCTTTTCGAGAGTTTTACTTTCCGATGCGTAATATCTGAACATTTGTTTCCGTGGAAATATTTCAAAACTGCGGAACGAGTCACGTGATTGGTCTTACTGAAGCATAAAGTTTTCATGACAGACATCTCTTCTCAAACAAGGGGCGGGGGTGGCTCAGTCGGTAGCGCGCCAGGCTCGTAATCTGTAGTTCCCAGGTTCGAGTCCCAGCTGGGTCAGCGTTGAGATTTATCTCCGCAAAAATTCCCCGCCCTGCCCACGGTCAGTAGGGGACACCGATGGGCTTGGAAAGGCCGCCGTCCGTCGGATGGGATGTTAAGCCGTGACCACGTGTGCGGGAGAGCCATACCCTGTGCACGTTAAAGAACACGCTGGATGGCATTGACGGGAGGCTACCATCTGTCTCCCAACAGCTGTTCCAGTGGGTCCCCTCCCCCAACCTTTTCTGAGCCTTCGGGGTCCATGTGACCTGGCCATTTAGCCCATGGTGTGCAAAAAAGTGCCGCTCAGAGGTGAAACAACCCAACCCAGGTTCGAACCCCACCTGGGGGCCAGCGTTGAGATTTATCTCCGCAGAATTCCCTTCTCTCTGTCAGTATGGGACACGGATGGGCTGGGAAAGGCCGCCGTCCGTCGGATGGGATGTTAAGCCGTGGCTCCATGTGCGAGAAAGATATGCTCTATGCACGTTAAAAAACACTGGATGGTCTTGACGGGATATTCCATCTGTCTTCTAACAACTGTCCTGTGGGTCCCCTTCCCCAACCTTTTCTAAGCCCTTGGGGTCCTTGTGACCCGGTTATTGAGCCCATTTTGTGCAAAAAATGACTGAGAGGTAAACAATCCAAACATTAATGAAAAAATATCACCGTTAGACTTATAAGGCAGTAATATTATATTCGTAAGGTACAGTCACTCAAAAAAGTATCCGAACACTATGGTTGATTACAAAATTCAGAAAAAATATCTGGCAACGATTTTTTTTTAGAAATTAGTGATCTGGCAACCTTCGTATCACGTGACACGAAGGTTGCCAGATCACTAATTTCTAAAAAAAATCGTTGCCAGATATTTTTTCTGAATTTTGTAATCAACCATATGTTCGGATATTTATTTGAGCGACTGTACAACATTAATCCATGGTTCACTGTGATGTGAATCTGCCGCATGATACATGCTAAAACCTCATTAAATGATCTGAACAGGAATTTGCTATCTTGCACTTAAGGACTGTTCAATGATTATCACTTCTTCCAAATTCTTTTCTAAGAGTTGGAGTTCTTAAAACCTAAAATCTTAACTCACTCTAACATTAAATAGTACTCCTAGCTTGATAATGGGGGCGGGGATGGCTCATTCAGTAGCGCGCCAGACGCGTAATCTGAAGGTCCCAGGTTCAAGTCCAAGCTGGGTCAGCGTTGAGATTTATCTCCGCAAAATTCCCCGCCCTGCCCACGGTCAATAGGGGACGCCGATGGGCTTGGAAAGGCCGCTTTCCGTCGGATGGGACGTTAAGCCGTGGCACTGTGTGCGGGAGAACTACACCCTGTGCACGTTAAAGAACACGCTGGATGGCCTTGACGGGAGGCTACCATCTGTCTCCCAACAGCTGTTCCAGTGGGGCCCCTCCCCCAACCGTCTCTAAGCTTTCGGGGTTTTTGTGACCTAGCCATTTAGCCCATGGTGTGCAAAAAAGGGTCGCTCAGAGGTAAAACAACCCAACCTAGCTTGATAGGGTTGTTAAACTTAGACCTCGTTCTGCAAACATTGATTACCACATCACAAACTATAATCATTCTAGATACGTAGAGAATCCTCATGCAACCATGGACTACGGTGATCCAACCAGACTTCATAATTGTCTCAAATAATGTGAAATTTTTTTCTCCAAACACATCTGAGCTACTGCTGCTACATTTGGCCACTTTAAGCCAATTCTAACAAGGTCCTGCTTGTCACTTTCTGCCAACCACATCCTAGGTCTCCCCCTTTTTTCTTGAGAATTATTCTACAGGGAGTGCTAACATATTTTACGATATTTTCCCCGAAATACAAGACTTTGTATACTTATCTAATTCAAAAGGCTCATACACCATACAACTCTCACAAATCAAAATAAGTCACCGTTGGGTATCCGAGAGGAAACTGAATCGTACCTTTGTTCTCTTCCGAATCCAACTGCTGATGAAGAGCGAACCGCAGAGAATGGATGCTGGGAATGAAATCGTAACCATCTTATATACATATGCCCAGACCCCGTTTAATCCATATATTATACTTCCTATATCCAGCTCACTAACAGTATCAGGATACAGAGATAAAGAGACACTTCCTGTAGTAACAGTCGTCTCGGATTCGGGCCAATAGAAAAGGGTTTTACGACAAAGTATTCGTCCGTGGGAGGCAGTGGCGGATCGATGACGACTATTGAAATGAAGTAATTTCCATAAACAGGTTCATAGCGAAAAAACACGTGGGGGAATGTTTTGTTTAAGATGCTTTCATACTTACCGTGAGTCAATGTAAATGATGTGTGAAAAGTATGTATTTATTTCCGCAGATTTTTTAACTGCTCTGAAGAATTCACAAGAATCAGTTAAATATAACTGATTTAAAGGGTAATAGAAAATAACGGATGGGCTTAGAAAAACCTTTAATCGGTGCAAGCGGCTAGATGGTAGAAAACGAGACGGAACTACGATAGGAATTTTTTTTTTTTTTTCAGAAACTATTCCCATGCTAAAATTGTAATTTATATATATATTTTTTCCTTTCCAGAGGTCTTTTAAAAAAAAACATTCTTCTAAAATGTATGTAACACATATATTTACCCACTTTTTTCGCTTTTGCTTTCGTTATTAAAATATGCATTACATAAGAAGGAATGTACAGTTCTCCAGCATAAAAAAATATGTGGTATACACTGAGGTTTCCTTGAATTCAAGTATACAATGCACTCTATGGCCCATAACTCTCATCTAGATAGATATGCAGTTATACTGTATGTCCAGAAGTCTCCGTTAGTGAGGTGTAGAGCGGGGTCGATCAGTCGGTAGCTGACAGGCTCGTAATCTGAAGTTCCCAGGTTCGAGTCCCACGGCTAACGTTGAGACTTATCTCCGTAAAACTCTCCGCCCTACCCTCGGTCAGTAGAGAGACACCAATGGGCTTGGAAAAGTTGTCATCTCTGTCTGATCGAGACGTTAAGTCATGGTTCCGTGTGCGGGAGAGCCATACCCTGTGCATGCAAAAGAACACACTGGATGGCCTTGACGGGAGGCTACCATCTGAGTCTCAGCACTGTCCACTGGATCCCCTTCCCCCAATCTTATCTTATCCCTCGGGGTGCTTGTGACTTGGCCATTTAGTCCATTGTGTGAAAAAAAATGGCTTCTCAGAGGTAAAACAACCAAGCCAAGGTGTACAGTTGAACTATAAAGCCAAAAGTATCCCCACGCTCAGGTATACAGCTGCACTATAGGGTCAGACATCTCTCCTAGCCCAGATATGCAGATGCACTATACGATCAGATGTCTCTCCTAGCCAAGATATGCAGATGCACTATACGGTCAGATGTCTCTCCTAGCCCAGATATGCAGATGCACTATACGATCAGATGTCTCTCCTAGCCAAGATATGCAGATGCACTATACGGTCAGATGTCTCTCCTAGCCAAGATATGCAACTGCACTATGTGGTCAGATGTCTCTCCTAGTCCAGATATGCAGCTGCACTATACGATCAGATGTCTCTCCTAGCCCAGATATGCAACTGCACTATAGGGTCAGACAGCTCTCCTAGCCCAGATATGCAGATGCACTATACGATCAGATGTCTCTCCTAGCCAAGATATGCAACTGCACTATGTGGTCAGATGTCTCTCCTAGTCCAGATATGCAAATGCACTATACGGTCAGATGTCTCTCCTAGTCCAGATATGCAACTGCACTGTACGGTCAGATGTCTCTCCTAGTCCAGATATGCAACTGCACTGTACGGTCAGATGTCTCTCCTAGTCCAGATATGCAACTGCACTATACGGTCAGATGTCTCTCCTAGCCCAGATATGCAACTGCACTATACGGTCAGATGTCTCTCCTAGCCCAGATATGCAACTGCACTATACAGTCAGATGTCTCTCCTAGCCCAGATATGCAACTGCACTATACGGTCAGATGTCTCTCCTAGCCCAGATATGCAACTGCACTATACGGTCAGATGTCTCTCCTAGCCCAGATATGCAACTGCACTATACGGTCAGATGTCTCTCCTACTCCAGATATGCAACTGCACTATACGGTCAGATGTATCTCCTACTCCAGATATGCAACTGCACTAAACGGTCAGATGTCTCTCCTAGCTCAGATATGCAGCTGCACTATACGATCAGATGTCTCTCCTAGTCCAGATATGCAACTGCACTATAGGGTCAGACAGCTCTCCTAGCCCAGATATGCAGATGCACTATACGATCAGATGTCTCTCCTAGCCAAGATATGCAACTGCACTATGTGGTCAGATGTCTCTCCTAGTCCAGATATGCAAATGCACTATACGGTCAGATGTCTCTCCTAGTCCAGATATGCAACTGCACTGTACGGTCAGATGTCTCTCCTAGTCCAGATATGCAACTGCACTGTACGGTCAGATGTCTCTCCTAGTCCAGATATGCAACTGCACTATACGGTCAGATGTCTCTCCTAGCCCAGATATGCAACTGCACTATACGGTCAGATGTCTCTCCTAGCCCAGATATGCAACTGCACTATACAGTCAGATGTCTCTCCTAGCCCAGATATGCAACTGCACTATACGGTCAGATGTCTCTCCTAGCCCAGATATGCAACTGCACTATACGGTCAGATGTCTCTCCTAGCCCAGATATGCAACTGCACTATACGGTCAGATGTCTCTCCTAGCCCAGATATGCAACTGCACTATACGGTCAGATGTCTCTCCTACTCCAGATATGCAACTGCACTATACGGTCAGATGTCTCTCCTACTCCAGATATGCAACTGCACTGTACGGTCAGATGTCTCTCCTAGTCCAGATATGCAACTGCACTGTACGGTCAGATGTCTCTCCTAGCCCAGATATGCAGCTGCACTATACGATCAGATGTCTCTCCTAGCCCAGATATGCAACTGCACTATATGGTCAGATGTCTCTCCCAGTCCAGATATGCAACTGCACTATACGGTCAGATGTCTCTCCTACTCCAGATATGCAACTGCACTATACGGTCAGATGTCTCTCCTAGTCCAGATATGCAACTGCACTATACGGTCAGATGTCTCTCCTAGTCCAGATATGCAACTGCACTATACGGTCAGATGTCTCTCCTAGCCCAGATATGCAACTGCACTGTACGGTCAGATGTCTCTCCTACCCCAGATATGCAACTGCACTATACGGTCAGATGTCTCTCCTAGCCCAGATATGCAACTGCACTATACGGTCAGATGTCTCTCCTAGCCCAGATATGCAACTGCACTATACGGTCAGATGTCTCTCCTAGCCCAGATATGCAACTGCACTATACGGTCAGATGTCTCTCCTACTCCAGATATGCAACTGCACTATACGGTCAGATGTATCTCCTACTCCAGATATGCAACTGCACTAAACGGTCAGATG
Organism: Ryuthela nishihirai; assembly: GCA_038380435.1. Lineage (NCBI taxonomy): Eukaryota > Metazoa > Arthropoda > Arachnida > Araneae > Heptathelidae > Ryuthela > Ryuthela nishihirai. The sequence continues at coordinate 25,897,414 of JAWZYU010000025.1, forward strand.
TCTCTCCTAGCTCAGATATGCAGCTGCACTATACGATCAGATGTCTCTCCTAGCCCAGATATGCAACTGCACTATAGGGTCAGACAGCTCTCCTAGCCCAGATATGCAGATGCACTATACGATCAGATGTCTCTCCTAGCCAAGATATGCAACTGCACTATGTGGTCAGATGTCTCTCCTAGTCCAGATATGCAACTGCACTGTACGGTCAGATGTCTCTCCTAGTCCAGATATGCAACTGCACTGTACGGTCAGATGTCTCTCCTAGTCCAGATATGCAACTGCACTATACGGTCAGATGTCTCTCCTAGCCCAGATATGCAACTGCACTATACGGTCAGATGTCTCTCCTAGCCCAGATATGCAACTGCACTATACAGTCAGATGTCTCTCCTAGCCCAGATATGCAACTGCACTATACGGTCAGATGTCTCTCCTAGCCCAGATATGCAACTGCACTATACGGTCAGATGTCTCTCCTAGCCCAGATATGCAACTGCACTATACGGTCAGATGTCTCTCCTAGCCCAGATATGCAACTGCACTATACGGTCAGATGTCTCTCCTACTCCAGATATGCAACTGCACTATACGGTCAGATGTCTCTCCTACTCCAGATATGCAACTGCACTGTACGGTCAGATGTCTCTCCTAGTCCAGATATGCAACTGCACTGTACGGTCAGATGTCTCTCCTAGTCCAGATATGCAACTGCACTGTACGGTCAGATGTCTCTCCTAGCCCAGATATGCAGCTGCACTATACGATCAGATGTCTCTCCTAGCCCAGATATGCAACTGCACTATATGGTCAGATGTCTCTCCCAGTCCAGATATGCAACTGCACTATACGGTCAGATGTCTCTCCTACTCCAGATATGCAACTGCACTATACGGTCAGATGTCTCTCCTAGTCCAGATATGCAACTGCACTATACGGTCAGATGTCTCTTCTAGTCCAGATATGCAACTGCACTATACGGTCAGATGTCTCTCCTAGTCCAGATATGCAACTGCACTATACGGTCAGATGTCTCTCCTAGCCCAGATATGCAACTGCACTGTACGGTCAGATGTCTCTCCTACCCCAGATATGCAACTGCACTATACGGTCAGATGTCTCTCCTAGCCCAGATATGCAACTGCACTATACGGTCAGATGTCTCTCCCAGTCCAGATATGCAACTGCACTATACGGTCAGATGTCTCTCCCAGTCCAGATATGCAACTGCACTATACGGTCAGATGTCTCTCCTAGTCCAGATATGCAACTGCACTATACGGTCAGATGTCTCTCCTAGTCCAGATATGCAACTGCACTATACGGTCAGATGTCTCTCCTAGTCCAGATATGCAACTGCACTATACGGTCAGATGTCTCTCCTAGTCCAGATATGCAACTGCACTATACGGTCAGATGTCTCTCCTAGTCCAGATATGCAACTGCACTATACGGTCAGATGTCTCTCCTAGTCCAGATATGCAACTGCACTGTACGGTCAGATGTCTCTCCTACCCCAGATATGCAACTGCACTATACGGTCAGATGTCTCTCCTAGCCCAGATATGCAACTGCACTATACGGTCAGATGTCTCTCCCAGTCCAGATATGCAACTGCACTATATGGTCAGATGTCTCTCCCAGTCCAGATATGCAACTGCACTATACGGTCAGATGTCTCTCCTAGTCCAGATATGCAACTGCACTATACGGTCAGATGTCTCTCCTAGTCCAGATATGCAACTGCACTATACGGTCAGATGTCTCTCCTAGTCCAGATATGCAACTGCACTATACGGTCAGATGTCTCTCCTAGTCCAGATATGCAACTGCACTATACGGTCAGATGTCTCTCCTACTCCAGATATGCAACTGCACTATACGGTCAGATGTCTCTCCTAGTCCAGATATGCAACTGCACTGTACGGTCAGATGTCTCTCCTAGCCCAGATATGCAGCTGCACTATACGATCAGATGTCTCTCCTACTCCAGATATGCAACTGCACTATACGGTCAGATGTCTCTCCTACTCCAGATATGCAACTGCACTATACGGTCAGATGTCTATCCTACTCCAGATATGCAACTGCACTGTACGGTCAGATGTCTCTCCTAGCCCAGATATGCAACTGCACTGTACGGTCAGATGTCTCTCCTACCCCAGATATGCAACTGCACTATACGGTCAGATGTCTCTCCTAGTCCAGATATGCAACTGCACTATACGGTCAAATGTCTCTCCTAGTCCAGATATGCAACTGCACTATACGGTCAGATGTCTCTCCTAGCCCAGATATGCAACTGCACTGTACGGTCAGATGTCTCTCCTACCCCAGATATGCAACTGCACTATACGGTCAGATGTCTCTCCTAGCCCAGATATGCAACTGCACTATACGGTCAGATGTCTCTCCCAGTCCAGATATGCAACTGCACTATACGGTCAGATGTCTCTCCTAGTCCAGATATGCAACTGCACTATACGGTCAGATGTCTCTCCTAGTCCAGATATGCAACTGCACTATACGGTCAGATGTCTCTCCTACTCCAGATATGCAACTGCACTATACGGTCAGATGTCTCTCCTACTCCAGATATGCAATTGCACTATACGGTCAGATGTCTCTCCTAGTCCAGATATGCAACTGCACTATACGATCAGATGTCTCTCCTAGTCCAGATATGCAACTGCACTATACGGTCAGATGTCTCTCCTAGCCCAGATATGCAACTGCACTGTACGGTCAGATGTCTCTCCTACCCCAGATATGCAACTGCACTATACGGTCAGATGTCTCTCCTAGCCCAGATATGCAACTGCACTATACGGTCAGATGTCTCTCCCAGTCCAGATATGCAACTGCACTATACGGTCAGATGTCTCTCCTAGTCCAGATATGCAACTGCACTATACGGTCAGATGTCTCTCCTACTCCAGATATGCAACTGCACTATACGGTCAGATGTCTCTCCTAGAACAGATATGCAACTGCACTATATGGTCAGATGTCTCTCCTAGCCCAGATATGCAACTGCACTGTACGGTCAGATGTCTCTCCTACCCCAGATATGCAACTGCACTATACGGTCAGATGTCTCTCCTACTCCAGATATGCAACTGCACTATACGGTCAGATGTCTCTCCTACTCCAGATATGCAACTGCACTATACGGTCAGATGTCTCTCCTAGCCCAGATATGCAACTGCACTGAACGGTCAGATGTCTCTCCTACCCCAGATATGCAACTGCACTGAACGGTCAGATGTCTCTCCTAGTCCAGATATGCAACTGCACTATACGGTCAGATGTCTCTCCTACTCCAGATATGCAACTGCACTATACGGTCAGATGTCTCTCCTACTCCAGATATGCAACTGCACTATACGGTCAGATGTCTCTCCTACTCCAGATATGCAACTGCACTATACGGTCAGATGTCTCTCCTAGTCCAGATATGCAACTGCACTATACGGTCAGATGTCTCTCCTAGTCCAGATATGCAACTGCACTATACGGTCAGATGTCTCTCCTAGCCCAGATATGCAACTGCACTGTACGGTCAGATGTCTCTCATAGCCCAGATATGCAACTGCACTATACGGTCAGATGTCTCTCCTAGCCCAGATATGCAACTGCACTATATGGTCAGATGTCTCTCCCAGTCCAGATATGCAACTGCACTATACGGTCAGATGTCTCTCCTACTCCAGATATGCAACTGCACTATACGGTCAGATGTCTCTCCTAGCCCAGATATGCAACTGCACTGTACGGTCAGATGTCTCTCCTACCCCAGATATGCAACTGCACTATACGGTCAGATGTCTCTCCTACCCCAGATATGCAACTGCACTATACGGTCAGATGTCTCTCCTAGCCCAGATATGCAACTGCACTGTACGGTCAGATGTCTCTCCTACCCCAGATATGCAACTGCACTATACGGTCAGATGTCTCTCCTAGTCCAGATATGCAACTGCACTATACGGTCAGATGTCTCTCCTAGCCCAGATATGCAACTGCACTGTACGGTCAGATGTCTCTCCTACCCCAGATATGCAACTGCACTATACGGTCAGATGTCTCTCCTACTCCAGATATGCAACTGCACTATACGGTCAGATGTCTCTCCTACTCCAGATATGCAATTGCACTATACGGTCAGATGTCTCTCCTAGCCCAGATATGCAACTGCACTGTACGGTCAGATGTCTCTCCTACCCCAGATATGCAACTGCACTATACGGTCAGATGTCTCTCCTAGTCCAGATATGCAACTGCACTATACGGTCAGATGTCTCTCCTAGTCCAGATATGCAACTGCACTATACGGTCAGATGTCTCTCCTACTCCAGATATGCAACTGCACTATACGGTCAGATGTCTCTCCTACTCCAGATATGCAACTGCACTATACGGTCAGATGTCTCTCCTAGTCCAGATATGCAACTGCACTATACGGTCAGATGTCTCTCCTAGCCCAGATATGCAACTGCACTGTACGGTCAGATGTCTCTCCTACCCCAGATATGCAACTGCACTATACGGTCAGATGTCTCTCCTACTCCAGATATGCAACTGCACTATACAGTCAGATGTCTCTCCTACTCCAGATATGCAACTGCACTATACGGTCAGATGTCTCTCCTAGTCCAGATATGCAACTGCACTATACGGTCAGATGTCTCTCCTAGTCCAGGTATGCAACTGCACTATACGGTCAGATGTCTCTCCTACCCCAGATATGCAACTGCACTATACGGTCAGATGTCTCTCCTACTCCAGATATGCAACTGCACTATACGGTCAGATGTCTCTCCTACTCCAGATATGCAACTGCACTATACGGTCAGATGTCTCTCCTACTCCAGATATGCAACTGCACTATACGGTCAGATATCTCTCCTAGTCCAGATATGCAACTGCACTATACGGTGAGATGTCTCTCCTAGCCCAGATATGCAACTGCACTATACGGTGAGATGTCTCTCCTACTCCAGATATGCAACTGCACTATACGGTCAGATGTCTCTCCTACTCCAGATATGCAACTTCACTATACGGTGAGATGTCTCTCCTACTCCAGATATGCAACTGCACTATACGGTGAGATGTCTCTCCTATCCCAGATATGCAACTGCACTATGTGGTCAGATGTCTCTCCTAGCCCAGATATGCAACTGCACTATGTGGTCAGATGTCTCTCCTAGCCCAGATATGCAACTGCACTATGTGGTCAGATGTCTCTCCTAGCCCAGATATGCAACTGCACTATATGGTCAGATGTCTCTCCTAGCCCAGATATCCAACTGCACTATATGGTCAGATGTCCCTCCTAGCCCAGATGGCCCCGTGTGCGGGAGAGCCATACCCTGTGCACGTTAAAGAACACGCTGGATGGCCTTGACGGGGGGCTACCATCTGTCTCCCAACAGCTGTTCCAGTGGGTCCCCTCTCCCAACCTTCTCTGAGCCTTTGGGGTCCTTGTGACCTGGCCATTTAGCCCATGGTGTGCAAAAAAGTGCCGCTCAGAGGTAAAACAACCCAACCCTAGCCCAGATATGCAACTGCACTATATGGTCAGATGTCTCTCCTAGCTCAGATGTGCAACTGTACTATATGGTATGCACTAACGTTTACAGGATATTATACGTATTTAGAATGATTATAGATTGTGATGTGGTAATTGTGATTGTGGTAGTTATTGTTTGCACGGCGAGATCTAACGTTTACAGATATGCAGCTGCACTACACGGTCAGATGTCTCTCGTAGCCCAGGAATGCAGCTGCACTATATGGTCAGAAGTCTCTCTCAACCCAGGTGCGAATTAAACATTTCCTCCAGGACAAAAAGGTGAAGAACGCTACTAGTAGGTAACAGAGTTTCTCAATTCTGAGCATATTCACCTGGAAGGTACAAAATTAATTACTTTTAGGTATTAATGTGATTGTCTACATACCAAAGGGACCTGCAATCGAGCCCTGAGTAAGACATGAATGTTTATTTGTGCTGTTTCGCCTTCTTCACAGATCTTCTCCATGACGTATTATACTAAGCCCCCCCCCCCTCCAACATACACACACACCTTGACAATGCTAGTAAGGATAACGGTAGCAAAAAATGCCTAAACATTGTATATTTCATGCATTTTTCAAGACCTCTAAAACAGAGGGTAATATGTTATACTGCAATTGAAGCTCGTAATCTGCAGTTCCCAGGTTCGAGTCCCAGCTGGGTCAGCGTTGAGATTTATCTCCGCAAAATTCCCCGCCCTGCCCATGGTCAGTAAGGGACACCGATGGCTTGGAAAGGCTGCCGTCCGTCGGATGGGACGTTAAGCCGTGGCCCCGTGTGCGGGAGAGTTGGGTTCGGTTGTTTTACCTCTGAGCGGAACTTTTTTGCACACCATGGGCTAAATGGCCAGGTCACATGACTCCTAAGACTCAGAGAAGGCTGAGGGAGGGGCCCACTGTATGTGCGGGAAAGCCATACACTGTGCACGTTAAAGAACACACTGGATGGCCTTGACGGGAGGCTACCATCTGTCTCCCAACAGCTGTTCCAGTGGGTCCCCTCCCCCAACCTTCTCTGAGCCTTCAGGGTCCTTGTGACCTGGCCATTTAACCCATAGTGTGCAAAAAGTGCCGCTCAGAGGTAAAATAATCCAATTCAACTGCAACTGAATGTGTTTCTGCCCCCCTTTATATTTTCTCGGCTCGAGGCATTTTTTTTCTAGATCCGAGCCTGGTTTTATCTTAATTTTTGGTTATCAGTGATTTTAGATCATTGCACAGACGATGTTCCAACTGTAAATTTAGACTCTTCACCGTTCATGCGATCATCTATTGTCCTGGCTTTGTGTACTTTTTTAGAAGGAGGCACTTATTTTTTGTAAAAAACAAATAAAGAAAATATTAATCCAAATATTGTTTTATTAAATAGAACATTAACAATTAGTTTCACCCATTGCTATATATCATCTCTGTTATTTATTTCATATTTGTATATGATTAAAATAATGTTTTGTTAATGTAAATAGAAAAAATATTATGAATTGTATTTTTGCGTTTTATCTTTTGGAATGTAATATATTATACTGTATATATCGTTCAGGAATTTTATTTTAGAAATGTGTTTTTTACAGTTTCCTTTAATCACGAGCAGCCTTTTTAACACATACAGTCGCTAAAAAAATATCCGAACACTACGGTTAATTACAGAATTCAGAAAAAATATCTGGCAACGTTTTTTTTAGAAATTAGTGATCTGGCAACCTTCGTGTCACGTGATTACAGAATTCAGGAAAAATATCTGGAGCGTGTACAGCAACTGTACACGCTCCAGTTACCGTTCACAGCAAACTGGAGCGTGTGCAGTTACTGCACACGCTCCAGTTTGCTCCATGTGCTGTGAACGGTAACTGCACACGCTCAATATTTCTGTGAATGGGGCCCACACGATCCAGGTTTTTGTGAGCTCACACGATTCAATGTGCTGTGAACATTAACCTCAACCGCTCCAGTTTGCTGTGAACGGTAACTGCACACGCTCAATATTTCCGTGAGTGAGCCCACACGATCTAATATCAAAATAATATGACCACCTACAGTCGCTCAAAAAAGTATCCGAACACTATGGTTAATTACAGAATTGAGAAAAAATATCTGGCAACGATTTTTTTAGAAATTAGTGATCTGGCAACCTTCTTGTACGTACGTAACGTAATTCTGTAATCAACCATAGTGTTGGGATATTTTTTTGAGCGATGGTACTTGCATTCTCTAAGTCAGGGAATCCTAATTAGGATTCCCTAATTTAATTCGTGAACTGCCATCGGTAACAATTAGCAGCTTTTCGTAGGGGTTAACATGATATGTGGTAAAACAGCGGTTCCTCGAGGGCACGGAGCTGTGAGTGCAAGTTGAAACACGTCGTGATATGATCCCAAGTAACAGCGGAACCGTACGCAGTTAATCTCTGTCATTTTCTCGTTTTGGAAAGGTGTTCATTTTTCAGCGTGTGAGATCTTTTGCAGGCTCTGGTAGATCTGAAAACTGAGCAGCGGCATGTGATACATTACTGTGTTGGGGCGCGGGGTGGCGCAGTCGGTAGCGTGCCAGGCTCATAATCTGCATTCCCAGGTTCGAGTCCCAGCTGGGTCAGTGTTGAGATTTATCTCCACAAAATTCTCCGCCCTGCCCACGGTCAGTAGGGGGGACACCGATGGACTTGGAAGTCCCGCCGTCCGTCGGATGGGACGTTAAGCTGTGGCCCCATGTGCGGGAGAGCCATACCCTGTGCACGTTAAAGAACACGCTGGATGGCCTTGACGGGAGACTACCATCTGTCTCCCAACAGCTGTTCCAATGGGCCCCCTCCCCCAACCTTCTCTGAGCCTTTGGGGTCCATGTGACCAGGCCATTTCGCCCATGGTGTGCCAAAAAGCGTCGCTCAGAGGTAAAACAACCCAACCCAGAGCTTCTAAAAGAGGCTTAGGTTTAGAGTGGTCTACAAACTTTACGAACTACTGGTCTAAGATGTTATTATAATTAAAAATCTCCCTCATGCAGCAGTTCAAACGAACCTGTACCAACTGGCTATATGATACACTACGCAAAATCTAAATTATTCACGTGTCACGTGTTGAAAATAATTTAAAGTTAGATTTGATTGTTGTTGCCTTTGAAAGTATATCTTATAGTTATCTATAAGTTATCCACCAGCCCTAACTGGCTAGTGGTTAGCGTACCTGACTACTACTCCATCAGGCATGTCCGTAAGTGTTTCTATGTTGTAGTCCTTGGTAAGTGTTTGTAGTGTGTTCGAGACACAAGCCAAAAGCTTACAGGTTATCTTAGTCCCTTTTAAAAGGGGCGGGGGTGGCTCAGTCGGTAGCGCGCCAGGCTCGTAATTTGTAGTTCCCAGGTTCGAGTCCCAGCTGGGTCAGCGTTGATATTTATCTCCGCAAAATTCCCCGCCCTGCCCACGGTCAGTAGGGGACACCGATGGGCTTGGAAAGGCCGCTTTCCGTCGGATGGGACGTTAAGCCGTGGCCCCGTGTGCGGGAGAGCCATACCCTGTGCACGTTAAAGAACACGCTGGATGGCCTTGACGGGAGGCTACCATCTGTCTCCCAGCAGCTGTTCCAGTGGGTCCTCTCCCCCAACCTTCTCTGAGCCTTCGGGGTCCATGTGACCTGGCCATTTAGCCCATGGTGTGCAAAAAAGTGCCGCTCAGAGGTAAAACAACCCAACAACCCTTTTAAAAAAAAATATTGAGGTAAGGGACGGAAAGTAAAACACTAACATTTAAGATAAACTTCTGAACATAAATTGGCGACTGAAATCCTATATCTTAAACCTTTATAAACTGAGACATTAACTGGTGTCAGTGAAACGGATAAAATCGAGACCCTTGTGCACGTTAAAGGTGGCCTTGAATCTTAAATCTGTTTACTAACAGTTGGAAACCGGATTTCCTTTCTCTAATTAATTCTAAACTCTTTGAATTCTTATGACCTGACCCTTTAGCAAAACATTTTACGCAAAAAAAACTATTCTGTTAAAACAACCCAACCATTCTGACTCCAAAAGAGCTTCTGTTACAACATTGACCGTAACTGTGAAGCATATATCACATTGCAAAAGACTTAAAAACCCAACCCGTTGCCATTTCCGAAAGGACGAATTCGTAAGTACCAGAATCTCCACGTGATGTTTTTCAGACGACATCTTTCCCGCAAAGTTTTCCGCCTAAATCGTCTTAAACCTTTTGATGCGTTTAGAACGTTCAACTTATTTGAAACAAAACCGTTCTTGGTGCTGCACCGCTTTCGATTTGAGCCTCTTCTCGTATTAAAGAGGATTACGCCAAAAGCAGGTGGGTACACAAAACAGCCATTACCATGTTGAAGATATCGAAACAAGGTGTAGCCATGAATCAACTACGATAAGTAAAAGTTGACGACCGCAGACAAACTCTAACCAACGTTTATCCCCTGGAAATTCTGCCTTCTTGAAACCTGCTTACCATTGCAAACAGTGGAGATAATAACACCGAGACTTTGTCTTCTTGTCACGTCCGATAACATTATTGTGGCTGAAGCCATTTTACCGTGACTCGATGGATTTTACATCTTAAGTAAGATTTGGATCAAGACGCTTCTCAGGGCATGGGAAGCATTGTTTGCAAAGTAAGATGAGTCATCCTGTTTTACAATAGCAGGGTTGGGTTGGGTTGTTTTACCTCTGAGCGGCACTTTTTTGCACACCATGGGCTAAATGGACAGGTCACATGGACCCCGAAGACTCGGAGAAGGTTGGGGGAGGGGACCCACTGGAACAGCTGTTGGGAGACAGATGGTAGCCTCCCGTCAAGGCCTCCAGCGTGTTCTTTAACGTGCACAGGGTATGGCTGTCCCGCACACGGGGCCACGGCTTAACGTCCCATCCGACGGACGGCGACCTTTCCAAGCCCATCGGTGTCCCCTACTGACCATGGGCAGGGCGGGGAATTTTGCGGAGATAAATCTCAACGCTGACCCAGCTGGGACTCGAACCTGGGAACTACAGATTACGAGCCTGGCGCGCTACCGACTGAGCCACCCCCACCCCTTACTATAGCAGGAATTCTTCTCTGAAGCGTCTGTAAATCGTTCCCATTCAATCGCAAAGTCCTTAAAGTGAATTTTTGGAGTCCTCCAATATGAGGAATGAAAGGTAATGGTAATACGTTTTGTAAATAGATACAAAATGTCAAATAATTCTGTGGATCACAAGTTCGCAAACTTCTCCGTTTAGGTACGCATTAGAGATGAATTCGGGATCAGTCATATTTTAAATTTTGATTTGTTTGTATTTGTAAAAAAAAAAAGTTAAAAAATTATATATTTATTTTAGCTTTTTTTAATCAGTTTTTTTAGTAGTGAATAAGGGGCGGAAATTGGTACAGTTGTGTTGAGTGCGTCAGTTTGTAATTTGCAATTCCCAGGTTCGAGTCTCAATTATGCGACCGTTGAGATTAATCTCCGCTATCTCCAGTTCTACTCTCGGTCAGACAGATGACACCGATGGGCTTGGAAAGGCCGCCGTCTATTGGATGGGAAGTCAAGCTGGGTCTCCCTATGAGTAAGAGCCATACTTTCTGCTGGTGAGCCATACCCTGTGCACGTTAAAAAACACGCTGAATGGCCTTGACGGGAGGCTACCAGCTGTCTCCCAACAGCTGTTCTAGTGGGTCCCCTCCCCAACCTTCTCTGAGGTTTTGGGGTCCTTGTGACCTGGCCATTTAGCCCATTGTGTGCACAAAAGTGCCGCTCAGAGGTAAAATAACCCAACCCCTCCCCCAGCCTTCTCTGAGCCTTTGGGATCCTTGTGACCTGGCCATTTAGCCCATTGTGTGCACAAAAGTGCCGCTCAGAGGTAAAACAACCCAACCCAACTCCTCCCCCAACCTTCTCTGAGCCTTTGGGGTCCTTGTGACCTGGCCATTTAGCTTATTGTGTGCACAAAAGTGCCGCTCAGAGGTAAAACAACCCAACCCCTCCCCCAACCTTCTCTGGGCTTTTGGGGTCCTTGTGACCTGGCCATTTAGCTTATTATGTACACAAAAGTGCCGCTCAGAGGTAAAACAACCCAACCCTCCCCCAACCTTCTCTGAGCTTTTGGGGTCCTTGTGACCTGGCCATTTAGCTTATTGTGTGCACAAAAGTGCCGCTCAGAGGTAAAACAACCCAACCCTCCCCCAACCTTCTCTGAGCTTTTGGGGTCCTTGTGACCTGGCCATTTAGCTTATTGTGTGCACAAAAGTGCCGCTCAGAGGTAAAACAACCCAACTCTTCTGTAGGAATCTGCTATTCGCAATCGCAGGAGCTTAGGCCACTTCAATATATATGTTACCGCTAAAGTGCAGAAATCAGTTATTCTACAGATTATCTAGGTATTGTGCAGATTAACTAGGGTGATACGTTAACGTGCGGAAAATTGTTTCATTTCTCAAATTACCTGGATAATCTGCACATTACCTACTAGGCACTCGTTAAAGTGAAAATAAGATCTTTGCTGGAACAACAGGAACGTTTCTGTACGCTTAAATTAACATAATGTTATTTATCTAGTGTCCGAGGGTAGAGTTGAAACCAGGGTCATCCCTCTGTCAACATGAATCAGTCGTCCGAATTATAAAAAAACGCCCCCAAAATGAGCAGGCCAAGTGAGAACGAATCATTTTAGTAATTCGTTATCAAGAATGAATCACTTTACCGATTCGTTCTCACTTGGCCTCCGCTCATCCGGGGCGTTTTTTATAATGCGGACGAGTGAATCACGTGACACGAAGATTCATATTCAAGAGATTCACCACTATGAGAGAAACAAACTTTTGAACTTTAACGATACGGAAGCCGTTAATGTGCACATTACCTAGGTAAAATGCGGAAAACTCTTGATTCAGCACGTTAACGGAGCAAATCAGTTAATCTGCAGATTAGCTAGGTAATGTGCACATTAACGGCTTTCGAGCTTTAGCGGTAACATATACATATGTCTTCGTGAGAAGTTTTAGATTCGGCGACTGTCGTTAGTGTCGTAATGTTTCTATTTTTTTTCCTTTTATTATAAGCATTTACATTCGTATCGCATGAAATATTTAATTTCTTTTGTGCACTTTTACCTACAGAGTGTTCCTGAAAGCAAATGTTACTAAAGCTCTATTTATATAATTTTTAATAATATATAAATAGTTTTCCAAATGACCTGCATCCCTTACCAACACCTCCAGCTCCCTCACTGCACTTTATTTTTTTGCTGTGTTCAACAAATTTATTGGGGAAAAAAGTTTTTTACAGGATAATTATTTAACTTTTTCTTGTTTCATATAATCCTTTCCGATTTGTTTTATGTTTTACTTATTTAGAAAAATTAGTTTTGCGGACATAAATCTCACCGCAATACCAGGTGGGACTCGAACCTGCAGCAGATGACCTTGAGCAGCGGTTATCATTCTTCAGAGCAAATTTTGTTTTAAACTTTCCAGAATTAGCATAACGTGTAGGCTTCGCTAAAAAGTTCTGAAAACACTTATTTTTGTTTTAAAGAAAAAAAAATACCCCCTCAAGCAGCTGCTTGCCACAGAGGTCTGACAGGAGCCTGTCAGTTTATATGCCATAGTAGGTCTGTGAGGATGGCAGGACCTCAGCAGAAAAACGACACACACATCCATGCCTTACCCGGAGCTCGAACCCAGGTCCCTTAGATCAACAGCCAAGCGCGCTAACCACTCGGCCATGGGACGGCTCATTTTTTTTTTTTTTTTTTTTTTAATGAATTAAAATTATATTTATATTCTTATGGCCGAGTGGTTAGCGCGCTTCGTTAATGATCTAAGGGACCTGGGTTCGAGCCCCGGGTAAGGCATGGTTGTCTGTGTTGCTTTTCTGCTGAGGTCCTGCCATCCTCGGGGCGGAGGTGGCTCAGTCGGTAGCGCGCCAGGCTCGTAATCTGTAGTTCCCAGGTTCGAGTCCCAGCTGGGTCAGCGTTGAGATTTATCTCCGCAAAAATCCCCCGCCCTGCTCACGGTCAGTAGGGGACACCGATGGGCTTGGAAAGGCCGCCGTCCGTCGGATGGGACGTTAAGCCGTGGCCCCGTGTGCGGGATAGCCATACCCTGTGCTCGTTAAAGAACACGCTGGATGGCCTTGACGGGAGGCTACCATCTGTCTCCCAACAGCTGTTCCAGTGGGTCCCCTCCCCCAACCTTCTCTGAGCCTTCGGGGTCCATGTGACCTGGCCATGGTGTGCAAAAAAGTGCCGCTAAGAGGTAAAACAACTCAACCCTGCCATCCTCACAGACCTTCTACTATGGCATATAAACTGACAGGCTCCTGTCAGACTTCTGTGGCAAGCAGCTGCTTGAGGGGGTGTTTATTTTTTTATTTATTAATAAAAGTTTGCATCAACATCGACATTCTGAAGTTGTTTTTACAGAAGAACAACTCCGAACTTAATTTACTGGCGTAGTATACTAATCGAAGAAAAATCTGGAAACTGATCCCGAACAGAAATTCAGCAAACCTATGACGGAAAAAGTTTCCTTAGCGAATAATAATACAAAAATGAGATGCCAACTTACAAATTCCACCTCGAGATTAAAAGAAAAATTTCTGAACTGTTGAGCGTAGAAGTTGCCAATTTTAATATCTTAAACTTGCAGCATAAATCTGTCTCTATGGTCAGAACACGTTGGATGTGTTGCTGTTGCATATTCTCGAAAGGTATATATATCTCTTAAAACACAACTGCAAAAATAAAAAAATGCATCAAAAGAAAGTATAATTTAGCTGATTTTTAATTCTAACTATTGACAGGCTTTCTACTGCATTTTGCGAGTTTCTTGGTTTTGAAATATTAAGATGTTGACTTGAAAGAAACTTCAATCAATTTTGGGAAAAATGCATGTTCCTCCATTTTTAATTTTGCTGTTCACTTTTGAAATGGGGCGGGGGTAGCTCAGTTGGTAGCACGCCAGGCTCGTAATCTGTAGTTTTCAGGTTCGAGTCCCATCTGAGTCAGCGTTGAGATTTATCTCCGCAAAATTCCCCGCCCTACCCACGGTCAATAGGGGACACCGTTGAGCATCCGAAATGCCGCCGTCCGTCGGATGGGACGTTAATCCGTGGACCAGTGTGCGGGAGAACCATACCCTGTGCACGTTAAAGAACTGGATGGCCTAGACGGGATGGCTACCATCTGTCTCCTAACAGCTGTTCCAGTGGATCCTCTTCCCCAACCTTCTCTGAGCCTTCGGGGTCCATGTGACCTGGCCATTTAGCCCATGGTGTGCAAAAAAGTGCCGCTCAGAGGTAAAACAACCCAACCCACTTTTGAAATGAAATGATAAAATTTGTAATCAAATTGGTAGAATTCGACTGCTTTGCCTCTGAGCGCCACTTTTGTGCCACAGTGGGCTAAATAAGTGGATTTCAAACATTCCCTCTCTTACCGCTGATGGACTTTTCTCTTCCCCTTTTCATTATTGACGAAATTTGCCCCACACATTTCTTTACCATTGGCGAAAGTGACTTGAGATAAGAAAAATTTTGCACACCATGGGCTAAATCTAAATGGTTAGGTCACATGGACCCCGAAGGCTCAGAGAAGGTTGGGGGAGGGGACTCGCTGGAAGAGCCGTTGGGAGACAGATGGTAACCTCCCGTCAAGGCCATCCAGTGTGTTCTTTAACGTGCACAGGGTATGGCTCTCCCACACACGAGGCCACGGCTTAACGTCCCACCCGACGGACGGTGGCCTTTATCAAGACCATCGGTGTTCCCTACTGACCGTGGGCGGGGAATTTTGCGGAGATAAATCTCAACGCTGACCCAGCTGGGACTCGAACTTGGGAACT
Source organism: Ryuthela nishihirai (assembly GCA_038380435.1). NCBI lineage: Eukaryota > Metazoa > Arthropoda > Arachnida > Araneae > Heptathelidae > Ryuthela > Ryuthela nishihirai. The sequence goes on from JAWZYU010000025.1 coordinate 25,912,820, forward strand.
ACAGATTACGAGCCTGGCGCCTACCGACTGAGCCACCCACGCTCACCAAGCCCATCGGTGTCCTCTACTGACCGTGGGCAGGGCGGGGGTTTTGCGGAGATAAACCTCAACGCTGACTCAGCCGGGATTCTAACCAGAGAACTACAGATTACGACCCTGACGTGCTACCGACTGAGCCCCCCCTGCTCGGAGGTAAAACAACCCCACTTTGGGACCTGAGAATTTTAGCCCATTGTTGCCCAAAAAGTGCCGCTCAGAGGTAAAAAAAACAACCCAACCCGAACTTCACACTTCACTCAATGATCCAAGACTTTTACTTCTTCGAGTTCCTCCAATCCTTTTTCTTCCTGTCTCTGTCCAATCTTCTTCCTTTAACATTCCTGCACGTGATTAAACTTCTGGCAGGGAGGAGGAGCCTCCATCTCCTTTCGCATGCAACGCTGCGCACGTCTTTACCCACGCATCCTTGAAGAATTCGTTACAACTTTCACAGTCGATGTCTTCTTCTTCCTCGGTTTGACAGCGGCTTCTGCACCGATACCAAAGGAATCATTTCTAATCTCGTTCCCTTGTAATATCCCGTCTCACCGAAGAGTGATTGCAATTCGAATTAAAATCCGCCATATTTGATTGTCCCTTTATGTTCTGAGGGCTTTTACCTTGTTGCGCCACACACAGACCGCGAACGTGCGTTATTTACACGGAAGTATTTGGTACAAATAATCAACCAACATTCGTTCACTCAACTTGCATTTACAGTGGAATGCCACGAGACGGATCGAGTGTTTGGGAAGGCAGTTTCCGATTGCAACTGCGACGAAATGACGGATTCGTCGTTCACGAAACTCTTTTAACGTTTTCTTTCCAGTTTGCGGAGTATCGGATCCGCCTATTACATGTCGGGTGAAGTTATTGCTGCGTTAATTGCGAAGTTCGCAGTGAAATTACAAGTGTGTGTTGGCTGTCCCACTGAAAGATTCTCAGATGTTATGAATCGGTGGCTTAGCCAAGAATAGATTTTAGGATTGAGATTTTAAAGTGCAAGAAAGATAGTTACTCTAGAATTCGGATCTGAATTTCCTAAGAGTTGGGATGTGTGGCCTAGGTTGTTTTACCTGTGAGAAGCATTGGGTTTTTTCACATTGTCTAGGGGCGGGGGTGGCTCAGTCGGTAGCGCGCCAGGCTCGTAATCTGTAGTTCCCAGGTTCGAGTCCCAGCTGGGTCAGCGTTGAGATTTATCTCTGCAAATCTCCCCGCCCTGCCCACGGTCAGTAGGGGACACCGATGGGCTTGGAAAGGCCGCCGTCCGTCGGATGGAACGTTAAGCCGTGGCCCCGTGTGCGGAGAGCCACACCCTGCGCACGTTAAAGAACACGCTGGATGGCCTTGACAGGAGGCCACCATCCGTCTCCCAACAGCTGTTCCAGTGGGTCCCCTCCCCCAACCTTCTCTGAGCCTTCGGAGTCCATGGCTCAGTCGGTAGCGCGCCAGGCTCGTAATCTGTAGTTCCCAGGTTCGAGTCCCAGCTGGGTCAGCGTTGAGATTTATCTCCTCAAAATTCCCCGCCCTGCCCACGGTCAGTAGGGGACACCGATGGGTTTGGAAAGGCCGCCGTCCGTCGGATGGGACGTTAAGCCGTGGCCCCGTGTGCGGGAGAGCCATCCCCTGTGCACATTAAAGAACACGCTGGATGGCCTTGACGGGAGGCTACCATCTGTCTCCCAACAGCTGTTCCAGTGGGTCCCCTCCCCCAACCTTCTCTGAGCCTTCGGAGTCCATGTGACCTGTCCATTTAGCCCATGGTGTGCAAAAAAGTGCCGCTCAGAGGTAAAACAACCCAACCCAACTCACATTGTCTAGATCAGGCCCGGTCAAAAGTATCACCTGCAGAGTTGCATAGAAAACTTCAAACGTGCGCAATATAACGTTATTAAAGTTATCTTAATGAGAATCCGCATCGCTAAAGTTGAACACGTTCTTTTCCTTTTTTTAGTAATTTCATTTGTTATTATTACGGTTATCGTTATTGTGGTACAGTCGCTCAAAAAAGTATCCGAACACTATGGTTGATTACTGAATTCAGAAAAAATTAGTGATCTGGCAACCTCCGTGTCACGAGACACGAAGGTTGCCAGATCACTAATTTCTAAAAAAAGAAATCATTGCCAGATATTTTTTCTGAATTCTGTAATCAACCTAGTGTTCGGATTTTTTTTAATATAATGCCTATGAATATATAATGCAATGAATATGGAGCGTGTGCAGTTACCGTTCACAGCAAACTGGAGCGGTTGCGGTTAATGTTCACAGCACATTGAATCGTGTGAGCTCACAAAAACCTGATCGTGTGGGCCTACTCACAGAAATATTGAGCGTGTGCAGTTACCGTTCACAGCAAACTGGAGCGGTTGCGGTTAATGTTCACAGTACATTGAATCGTGTGAGTTCACAAAAACCTGGATCGTGTGGGCCCACTCACAGAAATGTTGAGCGTGTGCAGTTACCGTTCACAGCAAACTGGAGCGGTTGCGGTTAATGTTCACAGTACATTGAATCGTGTGAGTTCACAAAAACCTGGATCGTGTGGGCCCACTCACAGAAATGTTGAGCGTGTGCAGTTACCGTTCACAGCAAACTGGAGCGGTTGCGGTTAATGTTCACAGCACATTGAATCCTGTGAGCTCACAAAAACCTGGATCGTGTGGACCCACTCACAGAAATATTGAGCGTGTGCAGTTACCGTTCACAGCAAACTGGAGCGGTTGCGGTTAATGTTCACAGTACATTGAATCCTGTGAGCTCACAAAAACCTGGATCGTGTGGGCCCACTCACAGAAATATTGAGCGTGTGCAGTTACCGTTCACAGCAAACTGGAGCGGTTGCGGTTAGTGTTCACAGCAAACTGGAGCGGTTGCGGTTAGTGTTCACAGCACATTGAATCGTGTGAGCTCACAAAAACCTGGATCGTGTGGGCCCACTCACAGAAATATTGAGCGTATGCAGTACCGTTCACAGCAAACTGGAGCGTGTACAGTAACTGCACACGCTCCAGTTTGCTGTGAACGGTAACTGGAGCGTGTATAGTTGCTGTACACGCTCTAGATATTTTTTCTGAATTCTGTAATCAACCATAGCGTTCGGATAGATTTTTGAGCGACTGTATACGGGCGTGAAGAAGGCTGGTGGCAAAATCCTCCCCGGCCTTTTTCATTGCGGATCAAAACTTCCCTTTATCTTTCGACAATGAATGGCGGATTTGGATTCGAATGCCCGTTGCCCCCCCCCCCCCCTCAGCCTTCTTCCCGCCTGCCTTCTTTTTGAGAATTTTGCCCCCAATGGGCTATAATGGCCATCTGGTCATTTAGCCCATTGGGGGCAAAAAAGGGCCGCTCAGAAGTAAAACAACCCACCCCAAGTTCGAAAATGTAAAAAATTCAAGATTTTCTTTGGTTGTTAAGGAATAAAAAACCACAACAACAGAGGCACTTTTTTTGCACACCATGGGCTAAATAACCAGGTCACATGGACCCCGAAGGCTCAGATAAGGTTGGGGGAGGGGACCCACTGGAATAGCTGTTGGGAGACAGATGGTAGCCTAAAGTCAAGTCCATCCAGTGTGTTCTTTAACGTGCACAGGGTATGGCTCGCCCGCACATGGTGCCACGGCTTAACGTACCATCTGACGGACGGCGGCCTTTCAAAGCCCATCGGTGTCCCCTACTGACCATAGGTAGGGCGAGGAATTTTGCGGAGATAAATCTCAACTCTGACTCAGCTGGGACTCCAACCTGGAAACTACAGATTACGAACCTGGCGCGCTACCGACTGAGCCATCCCCGCCCCTGTGAAAAAAAGAATGAATACTTTCGTTTGACTGTAATTTCAACCTTTTAACCGGTATTTACTGATTATAAATAAGTATCATTACCTCTTTTTTTGAGGTATTCTCTTCCTTTTATTAATGAATCCTTCTTGGCTTTGAATGAAATTAGCAAAAATTTCCAGTTTCTGCTAATTATTTCTAATATTTTTCGTACCAAATAACATTCAGATTTTATTTGTGTTTCCAACTAGTTATAATTGTTTTGAAGTTCATAATCGCCTAAAAAAAGGAAAAATTAAAAAAAAAATGTTTTTGCGAATTGCATATTGGTATATAAATATTTTATGATTGAGTCAGAATTTTTTTTTTTCTGTGGCTGGGCTCTCGCTCATTAATTAGCGAAATAGTTCAAGCCCAGAGGCACTTGGGCTTTAAAATTTGGGCCTGAACTCATCTGTAGTAATGAAAAAATAAAACAATTTCCAAAACATTTAAGGGGAGGGGTGGCTCAGTCGGTAGCGCGCCAGGTTCGAGTCACAGCTGGGTATCTCCGCAAAACTCCCCGCCCTGCCCACGGTCAGTAGGGCACACCGATGTGCTTGGAAATGCGGCCATCCGTCGGATAGGACGTTAAGTCATGAACCCTTGTGCGAGAGAGCCATACCCTGTGTACGTTAAAGTTAAAGAGTTGACCTTGATGACACACATCAAGATGGCCTTGATGTGAGGCTACCATCTGTCTCCAAACAGCTGTTCCAGTGGGTCCCCTCCCCCAGCCTTCTCTGAGCCCTCGGGGTCCTTGTGATCTGGCCATTTATCCTGTGGTGTGCAAAACACTGCCGCTCAGAGGTAAAACAACCCACCCCAAAACATTTAACTTTCAGAGATTTTGCCTTAGTGAAATCAAAAATCAGTGGTTCTTTTTAAAAAAAAAAAGCAAGATCTAATGCTTTTCCAAGATTAATTCCGTTAGTTTCTAACAGCGACCAACGTTACTCATGAAAGGACAAAATAAAAGGGTCTCAATGGTTCATTCTGAATATTTCACTGGCCTTTCGGCAATGAAAATCCTATCTGAACTTCTTAGAAAAAAGACCTTAAAAATAAAAAAGTGGAAATTAAGAATTTTCCTCAAACCACCGTTTGCTGAACACTGATGTAGCTGACTTTCTCTATTAGTTAAAAGGGAACACTGCTCTTAGCTGACTTTATCAGTGAAGAGGGAATACTGCTGAGCCGAGTTTATCGGTTAAGTTGGGTTCTTTAACCTCTGAGCGGCACTTTTTTGCACATATGGGCTAAATGGCCATGTCACATGAACCCCGAAGGCTCAGAGAAGGTTTGGGGAGGGGACTCACTAGAACAACTGTTTGGAGACAGATGGTAGCCTCTTGTCAAGTCCACCAACCGTGTTCTTTAACGTGCACAGGATATGGCTCTCTCGCACACGGAGACACGGCTTAATGTCCCACCCGACGGACGGCGCCCTTTCCAAGCCCGTCGGTGTCCCAACTGACCGTGGGCAGGGCAAGGAATTTTGCGGAAATAATCTCAACGCTGACCCAGCTGGGACTCGACCCTAGGAAATACAGATTACGAGCCTGGCACGCTACCGACTGAGCCACGGTTAAGAGGGAACACTGCTGTAGGATGAAGAGGAATACCAGATCTATTTGAACGAAATGAAAGAACTGTGAAATCGGAAATTCTGAGGGTAACGCCATTAGATTAAAGTTCAGTCCTCTTTTCCTGCTTCCTTTTCGAAGTGTTGAACTGATAAGATCGAAAATCACGATCAGTGAAAGAAATCTCTCATGTGTCCAACGATGCTCAGAACATGATATCTCGAAATGCTAATTTTATTCCCTGATTTGCCTCTCATTTGAATATTCATATTGCTTTGCGTGACAATTGAGATCATTGCACATCTTTCCGGCTTCAGTTCCATACATATACCGTCCAATATGCGCTGGAACACTTCTCTGCTTGGTGAATGGAAAATGGCTACAGATAAAGGGTTGTTTTACCTCTGAGCGGCACTTTTTTGCACACCATGGGCTAAATGGCCAGGTCACAAGGACCCCGAAGACTCAGAGAAGGTTGGGGGAGGGGACCCACTGGAACAGCTGTTGGGAGACAGATGGTAGCCTCCCGTGAAGGCCATCCAGCGTGTTCTTTAACGTGCACAGGGTATGGCTCTCCCGCACACGGGGCCACGGCTTAACGTCCCATCCGACGGACGGAGGCCTTTCCAAGCCCATCGGTGTCCCCTATTGACCGTGGGCAGGGCGAGAATTTCGCGGAGATAAATCTCAACGCTGACCCAGCTGGGACTCGAAACTGGGAACTACAGATTACGAGCCTGGCGCGCTACCGACTGAGCCACCCCCGCCCCATACAGATAAAGCTTCCTAAATTTGCAAATAAGTCCTTTGGAAAAGGGAAAAATTTCACTGGTTTTAAATTAAGAATCTTACTTTGAAATATAAATCTGGACTTCCAATAATATTCGTTTGAAATTTATGTTATTGAGGAGCAGTGTTGATAGTTGAGAATTTACTTTAAAAGTTGGGTAAGGAGTTGACTCAGTTGGTAACGCGCCAGGCTCGTAAATCCAATGTGCCCAGGTTCGAGTCCCATCTTTGGCGTGTGTTGAGAATTTTCCTCACTAACTCCCGTTCTGCCCACTCTGAGAAAGGGGAAACCGATGGGCTTGGAAAGGACGCCGTCCCTCAGATGGGACTAAAAGCCATTCCCCGTGTGCAGGAGAGCAATAAACTGGGGGGCGGGGGTGGCTTAGTCGGTACCTCGCCAGGCTCGTAATCTGTAGTTCCCAGGTTCGAGTCCCAGCTGGGTCAGTGTTCAGATTTATCTCCGAAAAATTCCCCGTCCTGCCCACGGTCAATAGCGGACACCGATGGGCTTGGAAAGGCCGCCGTCCGTCGGATGGGACGTTAAGCTGTGGTCCCGTGTGCGGGATAGCCATACCTTGTGCACGTTAAAGAACACGCTGGATGGCCTTGACGGGAGGCTACCATCTGTCTCCCAACAGCTGTTCCAGTGGGTCCCCTCCCCCAACCTTCTCTGAGCCTTCGGGGTCCATGTGACCTCGCCATTTAGACCATTGTGTGCAAAAAAGTGCCGCTCAGAGGTAAAACAACCCAACCCGTGTGCAGGAGAGCCATAAACTGGAGCTAATGGCCATAACCAAACCTTTCACCGAATGTGAATGGATTGTTTTATAATTAACAATTAATAATACAGCAATATACTGTACCAGTACTTGAAATATTTTACCCTCAAGATAATGGTTGGGTACATGAGGTACCAGTGAAAGCGGTTTTGTGAAATTGTATGAATTAATTTTTAACTCCTTGCCATTTATCTGTGTATTGTACTGCACGTTTATATAATTATAGAATTGTATCTAAAAAAGTGTTTTTAAAGGTTTGTTTATGTAGTGATACTTCAAGAATTTTAAATGTGTTTAGGGAAACGTTGCTGTTGTTTAACGCTTAAACACTGTAAAATACTAAACGATGGAATTTACTGAAATTCAACGTCTCAATGCTGAGAATCCTCTCGCATTTTTCTACGAAAAGATTATTTTTAATAAGGTTCTTAAATTTTAAAACATTTTCTATGAACATTTCTGCTTCTACACTTACACAGTTGGGTTGGGTTGTTTTACCTCTGAGCGGCACTTTTTTGCACACCATGGGCTAAATGGCCAGGTCACATGGACCCCGAAGGCTCAGAGAAGGTTGGGGGAGGGGACCCACTGGAACAGCTGTTGGGAGACAGATGGTAGCCTCCCGTCAAAGCCATCCAGCGTGTTCTTTAGCGTGCACGGGGTATGGCTCTCCCACATACGGGGCCACGGCTTAACGTCCCATCCGATGGACGGCGGCCTTTACAAGCCCATCGGTGTCCCCTACTGACCGTGGGCAGGGCGGGGAAATTTGCGGAGATAAATCTCAACGCTGACCCAGCTGGGACTCGAACCTGGGAACTACAGATTACAAGCCTGGCGCGCTACCGACTGAGCCACCCCTGCCCCCACTTATACAGTGCAGTATAATCAACAAGAAATCAAACTCTGCCTTCAGCACCACTTGATTTCTGGCCCGCCCTTCCGACCTCTATTTGACCTAGACAGCGACAACGGATTTGAAAATTCCTCTCATTTCTGATATCTACTACCGGAAATAACCCTATTCCCGAATTTCCAGCTCTCCAGCGACAGTATATCGGGATTTGACATTTGACCCCAAACGACCCATCGCATCCAAAATTTGGTCATATTTCTGGGATCTACTATTCAAAATGCCCCAGGAACCATTTTTTGCCCTCTACTACTGCTAGATGTACATTTGACCTTCGACGTCAAAGGACAGATCGCGTCCAGCAGATATATAAGAACGACTTTCACATTTCCCGTTTTTAGGGGACGAAGAAAGCAAGGTGGGTATATTTTTATTACCCCCAACACTCCCCAAGTGACAAGCTTTCATTTGATATACAACTTATTACTTTCCGCACTCGCATTTTGGAAATATAGTGGGACAACCGTTTTCATATTTTTACGACAGAAGGAATCTGGCAACCGAAAGCAAAAAGTATCAGCCAACGAATAAGAACTTTGGGAGAATTTGAAGAAGAACAGTGGAGCGTGTAACGGTCGGGAGTTCGAAAATGGACGGTTAGCTGTTCTGAGACAGTGTGCGTTAAGTATAAAGAATTACGTTTATGTGTTGTGTACGCGGAAAGTATAAAAGTGGTATCTTTTATGTGTTGTGTACGCGGAAAGTATAAAAGTGGTATCTTTTATGTGTTGTGTACGCGGAAAGTATAAAAGTGGTATCTTTTATGTGTGTGTACGCGGAAAGTATAAAAGTGGTATCTTTTATGTGTTGTGTACGCGGGAAGTATAAAAGTGGTATCTTTTATGTGTTGTGTACGCGGAAAGTATAAAAGTGGTATCTTTTATGTGTTGTGTACGCGGAAAGTATAAAAGTGGTATCTTTTATGTGTTGTGTACGCGGAAAGTATAAAAGTGGTATTTTTATGTGTTGTGTACGCGGGAAGTATAAAAGTGGTATCTTTTATGTGTTGTGTACGCGGGAAGTATAAAAGTGGTATCTTTTATGTGTTGTGTACGCGGGAAGTATAAAAGTGGTATCTTTTATGTGTTGTGTACGCGGAAAGTATAAAAGTGGTATTTTTATGTGTTGTGTACGCGGGAAGTATAAAAGTGGTATCTTTTATGTGTTGTGTACGCGGGAAGTATAAAAGTGGTATCTTTTATGTGTTGTGTACGCGGGAAGTATAAAAGTGGTATCTTTTATGTGTTGTGTACGCGGAAAGTATAAAAGTGGTATTTTTATGTGTTGTGTACGCGGGAAGTATAAAAGTGGTATCTTTTATGTGTTGTGTACGCGGGAAGTATAAAAGTGGTATCTTTTATGTGTTGTGTACGCGGGAAGTATAAAAGTGGTATCTTTTATGTGTTGTGTACGCGGAAAGTATAAAAGTGGTATCTTTTATGTGTTGTGTACGCGGGAAGTATAAAAGTGGTATCTTTTATGTGTTGTGTACGCGGGAAGTATAAAAGTGGTATCTTTTATGTGTTGTGTACGCGGGAAGTATAAAAGTGGTATCTTTTATGTGTTGTGTACGCGGGAAGTATAAAAGTGGTATCTTTTATGTGTTGTGTACGCGGGAAGTATAAAAGTGGTATCTTTTATGTGTTGTGTACGCGGAAAGTATAAAAGTGGTATCTTTTATGTGTTGTGTACGCGGAAAGTATAAAAGTGGTATCTTTTATGTGTTGTGTACGCGGAAAGTATAAAAGTGGTATCTTTTATGTGTTGTGTACGCGGAAAGTATAAAAGTGGTATCTTTTATGTGTTGTGTACGCGGAAAGTATAAAAGTGGTATCTTTTATGTGTTGTGTACGCGGAAAGTATAAAAGTGGTATCTTTTATGTGTTGTGTACGCGGACGGTCGTATGGTTCTGCTAGTGTGAGTTAGCGAACTAGCACAGGACGATTTTGTTTGTGTACGAAGATGTTCAAGCGACATGGTAATCAAGTAAAAAGGTAATATTTAGTGGAATAGACAGAACTAATGTTGTGTGCTCTGCGCAGGAAGATTGATGACTTGTATATGGTTAATAGTTGATTTGTTAATAAGATACTTCATCCATATTTTCTTAGTAACAATTTACCTTGTATTGAATTTGGTTTTGAAATATAGTTTTTAATACTCACGCTCAGTGGCTATCCATTTTTGTAATCCGCAACAATATTTTCCCTTCTTTAGAGAAGTAAGAAAGGAGGATGTCAATTTGTTTTATAACCTATGACACTTCGCGCATCAGAAGCCGTCATTTGACACATAGATTATTATTTTCTGCAGTCGGGTTCCGAAGATGTAGCACAACAATCGCTTTCAGGTTTTCCCCTTTTTTAGGGGGGAAGAAAGCATGGAGGGTCAAGTTTTATAGCTTATGACACTATCCTCATCACAAACTTTCATTTGACACTTATTATTTTGACATAAGCATAAATTTTAAAAAAAAATTATAAAATAATAAATGACTTTCATTTGACATTTATTATTTTCTGCACTCGGGTTCCGAAGATATAGCACAACAATCACTTTCATATTTCCCCTTTTTTTAGGGTGGAAGAAAGCATAGGGGGGCAAGTTTCGTAGCTTATGGTACTACCCTCATCACAAACTTTCACTTGACAGATAGCTTATTATTTTCTGCACTCGGGTTCCGAAGATATAGAACAACAATCGCTTTCAGATTTCCCACCTTTTTAGGGGGGAAGAAAGCATGGAGGGTCAGGTTTTATAGCTTATGACACTACTATCATCACAAACTTTAATTTGACACATAGCTTATTATTTTCTGCACTCGGGTTCAAAAGATATAGCACAACAATTAATTTCACGTTTCCCATTTTTCAGGGGGGAAGAAAGCATGTGGGGTCACGTTTTATAGCTTATGACACTATCCTTATCACAAACTTTCATTTGACACATAGCTTATTATTTTCTGCACTCGGGTTCCGAAGATATAGCAAAACAATCACTTTCACATACCCCTTCTTTTAGGGTGGAAGAAAGCATACGCTGTCAAGTTTCACAGCTTATGTCACTACCCTCATCACAAACTTTCATTTGACAGATAGCTTATTATTTTCTGCACTCGGGTTCCAAAGATATAGTACAACAATCGCTTTCAGGTTTCCCCCTTTTTTAGGGTCGAAGAAAACATAGGGCTCATGTTTTATAGCTTATGACAGTACCCTCATCACAAACTTTCATTTGACATATAGCTTATTATTTTCTGCACTCGGGTTCCGAAGATATAGCACAACAATCACTTTCATATTTCCCCTTTTTTTAGGGTGGAAGAAAGCATAGGGGGACAAGTTTCGTAGCTTATGGTACTACCTTCATCACAAACTTTCACTTGACAGATAGCTTATTATTTTCTGCACTCGGGTTCCGAAGATATAGCACAACAATCGTTTTCGGGTTTCCCCTTTTTTTACGGTCGAAGAAAGCATAGGGGTCAAGTTTTATAGCTTATGACACTACCCTCATCACAAACTTTCATTTGACATATAGCTTATTATTTTCTGCACTCGCGTTCCGAAGATATAGCACAACAATCACTTTCACATTTCCCCTTTTTTTAGGGTGGAAGAAAGCATAGTGAGACAAGTTTCATAGCTTACGGCACTACCCTCATCATAAACTTTCATTTGACAGATAGCTTATTATTTTCTGCACTCTGGTTCCGAAGATATAGCACAACAATCACTTTCACATTTCCCCTTTTTTTAGGGGGAAGAAAGCATAGGGGGACAAGTTTCATAGCTTATGGCACTACCCTCATCACAAACTTTCATTTCACAGATAGCTTATTATTTTCTGCACTCTGGTTCCGAAGATATAGCACAACAATCACTTTCACATTTCCCCTTTTTTTAGGGTGGAAGAAACCATAGGGGGTCAAATTTCACAGCTTATGGCACTACCCTTATCATAAACTTTCATTTGACACATCGGTTGTTATTTTCCGTACTCGCGTTGTGGAGATATAGAGGAATAATCTTTTTTAGAGGGGGAGGAGAAAAAGCGTAAATTTGTCACATTTTTAAAGCCTATGGTACTCCCCGCATCACCATCTTTCATTTGACATATTCCTTGTTACTTTTGGTACTCGTATTCTGTAGATAGCGGAACAATAGTTTCATATTTCCACTTTTAGGGGGAACGAAATCATGAGGGGGTCCATTTTTTATAGCCTATGACACTCCCGCATTACAGGCTTTCATTTGGCACATAAATCATTAATCATTTGGCACATAAATCATTAAGTTCTTTCATCGGTTTCGAAAGTTGTGGTGAAGCAACTCTTTTGACAAATGTCAAGCGAAAAGCAATAGGAAGATAGGTAATAAAAAATCTTTAAGAGAAAAGATCTTTTCTGGCACGTTGACTGCACTTAAGTTATGAGATGCGGAAGCAAAAGGTTTGATGCGTCAGATTTTACGATTCCCAGTTGCTGATTCTATTCTGAAAGAGGAAAAATATCTTCTCTTAATCCATCGTATCTAAGTGACGGAAATATTACGTAACATTTTTTCCTCGATTTCAATCATTTAATAGTGGCAACAGTTTAAATATGTCTACTATGTTAAAAATTGGAACAAATCCCTGGACATTGTTCGATCCTTTCCTCAAGGGAAATTTTTTTTCCCAAGAGATCCTTTGTTCAACCGCTCAGTCTCATGATAATTCTATCAATCAATCGATCACTTCCTTATGCAGAAAACTACCCTGATGCACGTCAACGTCTTTTTAAATAATATTCATACGTTGATAGAGTTGAAAATAACTATCCCCAAAGAGTTATAATGCCATTCAGTTAAGTAGCATGTGATTTATTATTAATAAAAATATCTTGAAATCGAAAAATAAAAGAAACGCCTCTGGCAAATGTCGTTTTTCAAACAGAATGAAATTTTTTTGTTTACTTACTTTTGTATTCGGTTTTAATGAAAGTGCAAATAGTAGTATTTTATTGGGTTGTTTTATCTCTAAGCGGCACTTTTTTTTGCACACAATGGGCTAAATGGTTAGGTTGGGTTGTTTTACCTCTGAGCGGCACTTTTTTGCACACCATGGGCTAAATGGCCAGGTCACATGGACCCCGAAGGCTCAGAGAAGGTTATGGGAGGGGACCCACTGTAACAGCTGTTGGGAGACAGATGGTAGTCTCCCGTCAAGGCCATCCAGCGTGTTCTTTAACGTGCACAGGGTATGGCTCTCCCGCACACGGGGCCACCGCTTAACGTCCCATCCGACGGACGGCGGCCTTTCCAAGCCCATCGGTGTTCCCTACTGACCGTGGGCAGGGCGGGGAATTTTGCGGAGATAAATCTCAACGCTGACACAGCTGGAACTGGAACCTGGGAACTACAGATTACGAGCCTGGCGCGCTACCGACTGAGCCACCCCCGCCCCAAATGGTTAGGTCACAAGGACCCCGAAGAGAGAAGATTAAGGGAGAGAACCCATTGGAACAACTGTTGGGAGACAGATGGTAACCTCCCGTGAAGGCCATCCAGCGTGTTCTTTAACGTGCACAGGGTATGGCTTTCCCGCTCCACGGTTTAACGTCCCATCCGACGGACGGCTGACTCTTCCAAGCCCATCAGTGTCCCCTACTTACCGTGGGCAGGGCGGGGAATTTTGCGGAGATAAATCTCAACTCTGACCCATTTGGGACTCGAACCTGGGAACTACAGATTACGAGCCTGGTGCGCTACCGACTGAGCCACCCCTTGGTGTAAAGGGAAACTTATTGCTGCAAATGGAAAACCTTACAACCGAAACATTCTACCATTAAACTTTCAAACTAATACTGCAAGCGATGTAATTACTTTACAAATTTTGCTTGTGAATATGAGTGTCATTTAGTTTGCATTGACAATGAATTGCAAACGATGATTTTCATCCTTTATCCCCCGAGGGGTGTAAAAACACAATTTTTGTGTTTTAAGAGAGAATTGATTATTTTTAGAGATAAATTGAAAACTATCTTTTGATTGGATAGGTATTGATAAACTATAATGATTCCCACTTTTAGAACCTCTCAAAAGCTTTAATAGCGCCCTCTGACCATGGAATATTTCGAAAAATTTAAACTTTTAAATGAATATTACAAACGATCTATTTGGGCTGGAAATTTGATATTTTACGTTGGCAACAACAACTTGTGCTTTCATTCCCAAGGTGGGCAAGAAAAGACAACTCTCTGTTTTGAGAGATTAATGAAATATCCTTTTTCAAGGGCGGGGGTGGCTCAGTCGGTAGCGCGCCAGGCTCGTAATCTGTAGTTCCCAGGTTCGAGTCCCAGCTGGGTCAGCGTTGAGATTCATCTCCGCAAAATTCCCCGCCCTGCCCACGGTCAGTAGGGGACACCGATGGGCTTGAAAAGACCGCCGTCCGTCGGATGGGACGTTCAAGCCGTGGCCCCGTGTGCGGGAGAACCACACCCTGTGCACGTTAAAGAACACGCTGGATGGCCTTGACGGGAGGCTACCATCTGTCTCCCAACAGCTGTTCTAATGGATCCCCTCCCCCAACCTTCTCTGAGTCTTCGGGGTCCATGTGACCTGGCCATTTAGCCCATGGTGTGCAAAAAAGTGCCGCTCAGAGGTAAAACAACCCAACAACCCAAATCCTTTTTCAGTTGAATAGGTACTAACGAAATATGGCGATTCCCAGTTGTTATGAGACTGCACATTTAATGCACCCGATACTATACTAGAGTCGGTAGCCTGTTAAATGTTCCAGCTTTCAGAACTCTTTGAATACTGAACAAAATAGTGTTTAATATCGAGATTTAATTGAGATCTTTAATTTATCTTATTGTTGCAAATGGAAACCTTATTACCTTCACATATTTCTCATTAAAAATCATATTGAAGAAATTGTTGAGCTCTGAATGCGATTGTCTATTGAGATAACGTAAAATTGGTTTCGTTTTTCTGTCCAGCAGGTGCATTTCTTTTTTTATATTATCCTATTGTGCAATAGCATACTTTTTCAAGTTAGGCTATTCTGCGGGTTAGATTGTTTAACCTCTGAGCGGCACTTTTTTTGCACACCGTGGGCTAAATGGCCAGGTCACAAGGACCCCGAAGGCTCAGAGAAAGTTGGGGGAGGAGACTCATTGGAACAGCTGTTGGGAGATAGATGGTAACCTCCCGTCAAGGTCATCCAGCGTGTTCTTTAACGTGCACAGTGTATGGCTCTCCCGCACACAGGGCCACGGCTTAACATCCCATACGATGGACGGTGGCATTTCCAAGCCCATCGGTGTCCCCTACTGACCGTGGGCAGGGCGGAGAATTTTGCGGAGATAAATCTCAACGGTGACCCAGCTGAGACTCGAAACTGGGAATTGCAGATTACAAGCCTGGCGCGCTACCGACTGAGCTATTAATAAACAGCTTAGCTTTTGACGTTATACTATTTAGAAAGCAATTTAGTTTAATTTTCTATTATTCCATTAGGGAATAACTTAATTTTCCCCTTTGTTGTAGGTTGGGTTGTTTGCTCTATAGCGGACTTTTTTTTGCACACAATGAGCTAAATGGATTATCAGAAGCAACCCGAGAGTTCAGCGAAAGTTGGTGAAAGGGATTCACTGGATAACCTTTAGAAAACAGATGACATCCTCCGTGTTCTTTGATGTGCACAGAGAATGGCTCTACCGCACACAGGGAAAGGGTTGTTTTTTTTAACTCTGAGCGGCACTTTTTTTGCACACCATGGGCTAATGGCCAGGTCACAAGGACCCCGAAGGCTCAGAGAAGGTTGGGGGAGGGGACCCACTGGAACAGCCCGAGACAGATGGTAGCCTCCCGTCAAGGCCATACAGCGTGTTCTTTAACGTGCACAGAGTATGGCTCTCCCGCACAAGGGGCCACGGCTTAACGTCCCATCCGACGGACGGTGGTTTTTCCAAGCCCATCGGTGTTCCCTACTGACCGTGGGCAGGGTGGGGAATTTTGCGGAGAGAAATCTCAACGCTGACTCAGCTGGGACTCGAACCTGGGAACTGCAGATTACGAACCTGGCGCGCTACCGACTGAGCCACCCCCGCCCCATACAGGGAGAGGAGTTTTGAAAAATTATTATGTAGAGACTGCATTTTTTGCGTCTAACTTCTCAACTACAACATTTATTTTATCGAACGGTTCGAAACAGGCCCAGATCTAGATAAAAAAGTAAGGGGAGGGGCCAAGCGACGCAATGGGACTGGAAAAATATAAAGGGAAGTACACTCGCTCAAAAAAGTATCCGAACACTATGGTTGACTACTAAATTCAAAAAAAATATCTGGCAACGTTTTTTTAGAAATTAGTGATCTGGCAACCTTCGTGTCAGAAGGTTGCCAGATCACTAATTTCTAAAAAAAATCGTTGCCAGATATTTTTTCCGAATTTTGTAATCAACCGTAGTGTTCGGATACTTTTTTGAGCGACTGTACATAAAACTCTCATTATGGCAGTCAATAAACATATACAGGCATGCCTAAATTAGCTTTTCCCCACACAACACTGATTTGTATTAATGCAGATTTTTTTTTTATATTTAACATACCAACAGATTTACCCGGCTTTGCTCGGATCTGAAACTTTCTAAAATGTAGAGCAGATGGCAGTCCCCACATCGCGAGCTTTCATTTGGCATAAATATCACTACACTCGATCTCCTCCCACTTTGGGGTTGGGTTGGGTTGTTTTACCTCTGAGCGGCACTTTTTTGCACACCAAGGGCTAAATGGCCAGGTCACATGGACCCCGAAGGCTCAGAGAAGGTTGGGGGAGGGGACCCACTGGAACAGCTGTTGGGAAACAGATGGTAGCCTCCCGTCAAGGCCATCCAGCGTGTTCTTTAACGTGCACAGGGTATTGCTCTCCCACACACGGGGCCACGGCTTAACGTCCCATCCGACGGACGGCGGCCTTTACAAGCCCATCGGTGTCCCCTACTGACCGTGGGCAGGGCGGGAAATTTTGCGGAGATAAATCTCAACGCTGACCCAGCTGGGACTCGAACCCACTTTGGGGTGGCGGGGGTGACTCAGTCGGTAGAGCACCAGATATGTAATCTGTAGTTCCCCGGTACGAGTCCCAGCTGTGGCAGTGTTGAGATTTATCTCCGCAAAACTCACTGGCCACGGTCAGTAGGGGACACCGATGGGTTTGGAAAGGCTGCCATCAATCGGATGGGACGTTAAACCGTGGCACCGTGTGCGGGAGAGCCATACCCTGTGCACGTTAAATAACACACTGGATGGCCTTGACCGGAGGCTACCATCTGTCTCCCAACAGCTGTTCCAGTGGGTCCCGTCCCCCAACCTTCTCTGAGCCTTCGGGTCCATGTGACCTGGCCATTGTGTGCAAAAAAAAAGTGCCGCTCAGAGGTAAAAGAACCAACCTCCCCCTCCGATTAAGATGGGTACCTCGAACTATGTCCTATGTCCATTTCTTTTCCCCTAAAAGAGAGGAAGAAAATTTTAAGATGGCTAGGTGGGCTGAGCATTTCAGAGATGTTCTAAATAATGGGATTACTTCTACTCCCATTGTTTGTAATGAGGATAGATGCATTACTTGGCTTTTACGATGGCCCTATATCACATTCCGAAGTCACATTGGCTATCTCTAAATTAAAACTTCATAAATCCCCAGGGGTTGACGAAATCACCACTGAAATGCTTAGAGCTGGGAATATTTGTGTTGTCACATGGCTGACTGAAATTTTGAATATTTTTTTATGATAAAGGTGTTGTTCCTAAGGATTTTACTAGAGCTAACATTGTCCCAATTTTTAAAAAAGGTTATCGCAGTTCTTGTGATAATTATAGGGGAAATAGTTTACTTTCTGTTCCAGGTAAAGTTCTTTGCATAATTATACTTAATAGAATTAAGAATTTTGTTGATGGACAGCTGCGTGATGAACAGTGTGGATTCAGAAGTGGTAGGGGATGTAGTGATCAAATATTTTCACTTAGGCAGATTCTTGAGAAATGTTTAGAGTTTCAGAGACCTGTGGTTGCTAGCTTTATAGATTTCAAAAAGGCTTTTGACTCTGTTGATTGACATAATTTGTGGTTGATTGTTAGATAATATGGAATACCTGATAAGTTAGTGTAATGAGAGCTCTCCATAATAACACAGGGTCGAGAGTTGGTACATCTTCTAGCGATTGGTTTAGCCTTTCATTTGGAGTTAGACATGGGTGCATTTTGTCTCCTTTTCCTTTAGTTTTGTTATTGATTATGTAATGCGAAATTCTTTGCAAGGGAATTATTTTGGCCTTAAATGGTCTACAGATTTCAAAATTTTTGATTTAGATTATGCAGATGATTTGACCCTGTTGGCTACTGATGTTGATGAGATGAATACGTTCATTAGGGCTGTTGATGAGACTGGTAATAGAGTAGGTTTGATGATAAACAGAGAAAAAACTAAAGTGATGGAAATTGGTCAGGCAGATGGTGTTTCAGTTGCTTTGAATGGCTGCACTATTGAGCAAGTGTCTGAGTTTAATTATCTTGGGAGCCATGTAACAGATACTGGTGATGTGTGGCACGAGATAAATAGAAGAATAGGGATTGCCGCTGGGACTTTTAAGAATCTATGGAGAGTATGGAAAAATAGGGGTATACATCTAAAGACTAAAATTAGGCTGTATAATAGTTTGGTTCTTTCTAAGGTTAGTAATGGTAGCGAAACATGGACACTTCGTAAGCAGGATAACAAGAAACTTGGTGCCTTTGATTCTTGATGCTTACGCAGTATCTTGGTCATTAGGTGGTTCAACCTTGTAAGTAATGATGAGGTTAGAAGAAGGAGTCAGCAATCTCCTTTAAGCAGCATATTGTGCAGAGAGAGACTGCGTTGGTTTGACCATGTTGCCCGTATGCATAGCTGCAGATTGGCAAAGAGGATTATGAACAGTGTACCTAAGGGTATCAGAAAAAGGGGGAGTCCTAGTATGCGATGGGCAGACAATATCAAACAGGACCTTGCTAGAATTGGCCTAGAGTGGCCAAATGCAGCAGCTGTAGCTCAGAACAGCTCTGGAGAGGAAAATTACGCAGTCTGGTTGACCTCCGTAGTCCATGGCTGCATGAGGATTTTGTATGTATGTATGTATGTAGGTAGGTAGGTAGGTAGGTATGTATGTATGTATGTATGTATGTATGTATGTATGTATGTATGTATGTATGTATGTATGTATAGTCAGGTCACAAGGACCATAAGGGGCTCAGAGAAGGATGGAAAAAGAAAACAGATTGGGCAGGTGTTAGGGAACAGATGGAAGCCTCGCGTTGATGTTCACAGGGTATGGCTCTTCTACACACTGGCGACGGCTTTTAACGTCCCATCCAATGGACGGCGGACTTTAGAAGCCAAAAGGTGTCTCTTTCTCACGGAGAGCATGATAGCGATTTAGCAGAGATAAATCTCAACTCTGGCACAGTGTGGACTCCAACAGGGGAACTTCCAATTACGAGCTGGAGCGATACCAACCGAGTCAAACCTCATCCCACTTTTCTCAGTATTCTCCAATTTACATTTCTTGAAACACATTACTTCCGGTAAATATTCAAACTTTCCTAAATCTTTTAAATACTAAACGAATATTGTTGAAAAAACGAGAATTTAGATTTGACTGAATTTTTTATCTCCTCCATATTTTCTACATCTTATATTTCATTTTTTGCAACGTTTGTCACGGCTGGGTGCTTAGTTATAACGCCGGCCTCTAGAGATTAGAATTCGAAGATCCCTACGTTGAGTAACGGGACTACGTGAGGATTTGGGTTGGGTTGTTTTACCTCTGAGCAGTACTTTTTGCACACCATGGGCTAAATGGCCAGGTCACATGGACCCCGAAGGCTCAGAGAAGGTTGGAGGAGGGGACCCACTGGAACAGCTGTTGGGAGACAGATGGTAGTCTCCAGTCAGGGCCATCCAGCGTGTTCTTTAACGTGCACAGGGTATGGCTCTCTCGCACACTGGGCCACGGCTTAACGTCCCATCCGACGGACGGCGGCCTTTCCAAGCCCATCGGTGTCCCCTACTGACCGTGGGCAAGGCGGGGAATTTTGCGGAAATAAATCTCAACGCCGACCCAGCTGGGACTCGAACCTGGGAACTACAGATTACGAGCCTGGCGCGCTACCGACTGAGCCACCCCGCCCCATACTACGTGAGGAACAGAAACACTTAATTTTTTTATTACAGGAATTTTAATCAGCACGTCGCTGGATACCGAAACGAGAAATGCTAATTATGAAATCATTCACTCGGAAAAAATTCCACTCAGCTACTAACGAGAGAAAAAAAACACTTAACACTTAACGAAAGAACTATTAGTTCCGCAGATCGTAAAAAACTCCCAAATTCCCAAGCCAAATTTTGTGATTACCACGCCTTTATACAAATTTGCGATTACAGCGCACTCGGTGACGGGACGACAAACAAATTTCCCGCGCACGTGTGAACAAAGAAAAAAAAGCGTGCGCTAGCTAAAAGTGAAGAACACGACTCAAACCCTGCGTCCAACATCTCTGGCAAAAGCAACTCACAGAAACTTGTAAGACCACTTGTAAGGCCATCGAGTGGAAGAAGAGAGACAAAATATTGTCATTCTCAGAGCTTCGTGGCGATAGTACATGTCACGGGAGCTATCTTAATGGAAGCGAATCGCCGAGATGGGTCCGCCAATCGCATTACGTGTCAGGCGTGTCTCGTGTGGAGCCGCGAGGCGAATTCGACCAAAGGCTCCACCTGCCACTGACAGGAATGCGAAGCATACGCAGGAGTCAGGACGTGACGTAGACACAGCAGCAGAGCCGTCGCTTCGAAGCGGTGTCGCGGAATGTGTCTTTTCGTGACGGGAAAACCTCACACTCGTCGGCACTTTTGTAGTTTCGTACTCGGTGGTAGGGTTGGTTTTTTAAGGGAATAAAAAATAGAGTTCGTTCTGATCAGCACTAACGGCGGAAAGTTTAATCGAGTGTTTTGCATCTGCAGTAGTGCCACGTAACGGGAAGTTTCAGAACTGATGGTTCAATAATGCATTGATGTTCTTTTCAAAGAGGTGATAGGTATCTGTCTATTCACATCAAATCGATTTGTAGAAGGAGACGAGGTATATATATATGGATTCGGGATTTGAGCAGTTTTCTGTGCTTTTGACGAAAGCATTTCAGTACCCCTCCATTTCTAGCTTTTACCGTGCAATAAAAAGGGACACGAATAAGTAATTCGAAAATAAAATATTCATTCCAAATAAAACTGTACTTCTTATGAAAACAGGGTTGTGTTACCTCTGAGCGGCACTTTTTTGCACCCCATGGGCTAAATGGCCAGGTCACATGGACCCCGAAGGCTCAGAGAAGGTTGGGGGAGGGGACCCACTGGAACAGCTGTTGGGAGACAGATGGTAGCCTCCCGTCAAGGCCATCTAGCGTGTTCTTTAACGTGCACAGGGTATGGCTCTCCCGCACACGGAGCCACGGCTTAACGTCCC
Organism: Ryuthela nishihirai; assembly: GCA_038380435.1. Taxonomy (NCBI): domain Eukaryota; kingdom Metazoa; phylum Arthropoda; class Arachnida; order Araneae; family Heptathelidae; genus Ryuthela; species Ryuthela nishihirai. Next base: position 25,934,293 of record JAWZYU010000025.1, read on the forward strand.
ATCCGACGGACGGCGGCCTTTCCAAGCCCATCGGTGTCCCCTACTGACCGTGGGCAGGGCGGGGAATTTTGTGGAGATAAATCTCAACGCTGACCCAGCTGGGGCTCGAACCTGGGAACTACAGATTACGAGCCCGGCGCGCTACCACTGAGCCACCCCCGCCCCTTATGAAAACAGGATTGCGACATTATTGAAATAACAAAAGGTCTGTTGCATACTTTTGAAAAATTAAGTCGGGGCATTTATACGAAATCAGATGGTATCACACTTCAAGAAATAATTTTTCTGAAAAAATGAGTTTTGCCATGAGTTAGATTCGAACCCACATTTCCCAATTACTCTCCCAGTTCAAAGTGTTCAGAGTGTGGGGCAGGGGTGGCTGAGTCAGTAGAGCACCAGGCTCGTAATCTGCAGTTCCCAGGTTCAAGTCTACATTATGGCAGAGTTGAGATTTATCTCCGCAAAATTCCCCGCCCTGCCTACGGTCAGTAGGGGACACTGATGGGCCGGTGGATGGGATGTGTCCGTCGGATGGGATGTTAAGCCGTGGCGCCGTGTGAGGGAGAGCCCATACCCTGTGCACATTAAAGAACACGCTGGATGGCCTTGAAGGGAGCCTACCATCTGTCTCCCAACAGCTGTTTCAGTGGATCCCCTCCCTCAACCTTCTCTGAGCCTTCGGGGTCCTTGTGACCTGGCCATTTTGCCGCTCAGAGTTAAAACATTCCAACCGAACTTTCAGAGTGTACAAGCATCAAACTTGGTGAACAGGAAAGTTGGGATGGCAACTCGAATTGTAAACGATGGATGTAGGAAAACGCCACTTGGAGGAACAATGAATGTGGAAAAATTTCAAATTCTTTAAAACTTTACAAAGTGAAAGATGCATTTGGGAATGATGGAACGAAGTTTACTCTTAGGACGACTGAACTACACATGGAAGGAAAGCATTATATTATTTTGGTATTAAGGAAAAGATTTCTTTTCCACTGATATTAAGAGTAAGAAATTTTAGAATCCATTTCGTTCAGTCCCTGCTACATTGAAAATGCCAAGCTCGGAAACTTCCGAAAGAAAGAGAGATAAAGTACATAGTTCAAGTTACATCCTGCATAGAAATGATACATAGTTCAAGATACATCCTGCATAGAATATACATAGTTCAAGTTACATCCTGCATAGAAATAATACATAGTTCAAGTTACATCCTGCTAGAATATACATAGTTCAAGTTACATCCAGCAGAGAAATAATACATAGTTCAAGTTCCATCCTGCATAGAAATAATACATAGTTCAAGTTACATCCTGCATAGAAATAATACATAGTTCAAGTTACATCCTGCATAGAATATACATAGTTCAAGTTACATCCTGCATAGAAATAATACATAGTTCAAGTTACATCCCGCATAGAATATACATAGTTCAAATTACATCCTGCATAGAAATAATACATAGTTCAAGTTACATCCTGCATAGAAATAATACATAGTTCAAGTTACATCCTGCATAGAAATAATACATAGTTCAAGTTACATCCTGCATAGATATACATAGTTCAAGTTACATCCTACATAGAAATAATACATAGTTCAAGTTACATCCTACATAGAAATAATACATAGTTCAAGTTACATCCTGCATAGAAATAATACATAGTTCAAATATTGCATACCAAGGTTACCTAATTCTAAATAGGACTAAAGACCAAGAATCGAGCACAATATCTAGATCTCATCATCTACAATGCCTTGCTGTTGAACATTAAGCCTCAAGCATTAGTATAGACCGATTCCTCGATCCTCATGAATATTAAGATTCAGGTTTCATTCCCTAATTTTATACAACTGATAAAAAAAAAAGAATTGGGAGGTGTTTCGATATTGCGAGGTCTTCCCAATGTCGAAAGCTATGTTGCTGAGCGTTAAGATTGCACGATCGTAGCAAGTGCGAAGGTTCAGATTTAATTATTCAATTTTATACTATTGATCACTAAGATTCGAGTGTTATCATCCCCAACATTGTACTATTGAGCGTTATGATTTCTTAATCCTGCTGTGTACTTCGTTTTAGTATTCGCTCCCAATATTATAATGTTGAGCATTCATCTCAGGTCATTTTCAAAAGTAAGATGCTGAACTCTAAGGTTTCACAATCCCATTGAGTACCGACGTTTGAGCATCAAAGTTCCACAATCCTGTTGAGTACCAAAGTAGTCAAGGTTCCATACACCTGATGAGTTCCAAGGCTCGGACATTAAGTTCCATACACCTGATGAGTACCAAGGCTCGGACATTAAGGTTCCATACACCTGATGAGTACCAAGGCTCGGACATTAAGGTTCCATACACCTGATGAGTACCAAGGCTCGGACATTAAGGTTCCATACTCCTGATGAGTACCAAGGCTCGGACATTAAGGTTCCATACTCCTTATGAGTACTAATGCTCGGGCATTAAGGTTCCATACTCCTGATGAGTATTAAGGCTCGTATATTAAGGTTCCATACTCTTGATGAGTACTAAAGCTCGGGCATTAAGGTTCCATACTCCTGATGAGTACCAAGGCTCGGACATTAAGGTTCCATACTTCTGATGAGTACCAAGGCTCGGACATTAAATTTCCATATTTCTGATGAGTACCAGGTCTCGGACATTAAGGTTCCATACTCCTGATGAGTACCAAGGCTCGGACATTAAGGTTCCATACTTCTGATGAGTACCAAGTCTCGGACATTAAGGTTCCATACTCCTGATGAGTACCAAGTCTCGGACATTAAGGTTCCATACTCCTGATGAGTACCAAGGCTCGGGCATTAAGGTTCCATACTCCTGATGAGTACCAAGGCTCGGACATTAAGGTTCCATACTTCTGATGAGTACCAAGACTCGGACATTACGTTTCCATACTTCTGATGAGTACCAAGGCTCGGACATTAAGGTTCCATACTCCTGATGAGTACCAAGGCTCGGACATTAACGTTCCATACTCCTGAGGAGTACCAAGGCTCGGACATTAACGTTCCATATTTCTGATGAGTACCAAGTCTCGGGCATTAAGGTTCCATACTCCTGATGAGTACCAAGGCTCGGACATTAAGGTTCCATACTTCTGATGAGTACCAAGACTCGGACATTACGTTTCCATACTTCTGATGAGTACCAAGGCTCGGACATTAAGGTTCCATACTCCTGATGAGTACCAAGGCTCGGACATTAACGTTCCATACTCCTGATGAGTACCAAGGCTCGGACATTAAATTTCCATATTTCTGATGAGTACCAAGTCTCGGACATTAAGGTTCCATACTTCTGATGAGTACCAAGGCTCGGACATTAAGGTTCCATACTCCTGATGAGTACCAAGGCTCGGACATTAAGGTTCCATACTCCTTATGAGTACTAATGCTCGGGCATTAAGGTTCCATACTCCTGATGAGTATTAAGGCTCGTATATTAAGGTTCCATACTCTTGATGAGTACTAAAGCTCGGGCATTAAGGTTCCATACTCCTGATGAGTACCAAGGCTCGGACATTAAGGTTCCATACTTCTGATGAGTACCAAGGCTCGGACATTAAATTTCCATATTTCTGATGAGTACCAAGTCTCGGACATTAAGGTTCCATACTCCTGATGAGTACCAAGGCTCGGACATTAAGGTTCCATACTCCTGATGAGTACCAAGGCTCGGACATTAAGGTTCCATACTTCTGATGAGTACCAAGTCTCGGACATTAAGGTTCCATACTCCTGATGAGTACCAAGGCTCGGACATTAAGGTTCCATACTCCTGATGAGTACCAAGGCTCGGGCATTAAGGTTCCATACTCCTGATGAGTACCAAGGCTCGGACATTAAGGTTCCATACTTCTGATGAGTACCAAGGCTCGGACATTAAATTTCCATATTTCTGATGAGTACCAAGTCTCGGACATTAAGGTTCCATACTTCTGATGAGTACCAAGGCTCGGACATTAAGGTTCCATACTTCTGATGAGTACCAAGTCTCGGGCATTAAGGTTACATACTCCTGATGAGTACCAAGGCTCGGACATTAAGGTTCCATACTTCTGATGAGTACCAAGACTCGGACATTACGTTTCCATACTTCTGATGAGTACCAAGGCTCGGACATTAAGGTTCCATACTCCTGATGAGTACCAAGGCTCGGACATTAACGTTCCATACTCCTGAGGAGTACCAAGGCTCGGACATTAACGTTCCATATTTCTGATGAGTACCAAGTCTCGGGCATTAAGGTTCCATACTCCTGATGAGTACCAAGGCTCGGACATTAAGGTTCCATACTTCTGATGAGTACCAAGACTCGGACATTACGTTTCCATACTTCTGATGAGTACCAAGGCTCGGACATTAAGGTTCCATACTCCTGATGAGTACCAAGGCTCGGACATTAACGTTCCATACTCCTGATGAGTACCAAGGCTCGGACATTAAATTTCCATATTTCTGATGAGTACCAAGTCTCGGACATTAAGGTTCCATACTTCTGATGAGTACCAAGGCTCGGACATTAAGGTTCCATACTCCTGATGAGTACCAAGGCTCGGACATTAAGGTTCCATACTCCTTATGAGTACTAATGCTCGGGCATTAAGGTTCCATACTCCTGATGAGTATTAAGGCTCGTATATTAAGGTTCCATACTCTTGATGAGTACTAAAGCTCGGGCATTAAGGTTCCATACTCCTGATGAGTACCAAGGCTCGGACATTAAGGTTCCATACTTCTGATGAGTACCAAGGCTCGGACATTAAATTTCCATATTTCTGATGAGTACCAAGTCTCGGACATTAAGGTTCCATACTCCTGATGAGTACCAAGGCTCGGACATTAAGGTTCCATACTCCTGATGAGTACCAAGGCTCGGACATTAAGGTTCCATACTTCTGATGAGTACCAAGTCTCGGACATTAAGGTTCCATACTCCTGATGAGTACCAAGGCTCGGACATTAAGGTTCCATACTCCTGATGAGTACCAAGGCTCGGGCATTAAGGTTCCATACTCCTGATGAGTACCAAGGCTCGGACATTAAGGTTCCATACTTCTGATGAGTACCAAGGCTCGGACATTAAATTTCCATATTTCTGATGAGTACCAAGTCTCGGACATTAAGGTTCCATACTTCTGATGAGTACCAAGGCTCGGACATTAAGGTTCCATACTTCTGATGAGTACCAAGTCTCGGGCATTAAGGTTACATACTCCTGATGAGTACCAAGGCTCGGACATTAAGGTTCCATACTTCTGATGAGTACCAAGACTCGGACATTACGTTTCCATACTTCTGATGAGTACCAAGGCTCGGACATTAAGGTTCCATACTCCTGATGAGTACCAAGGCTCGGACATTAACGTTCCATACTCCTGAGGAGTACCAAGGCTCGGACATTAACGTTCCATATTTCTGATGAGTACCAAGTCTCGGGCATTAAGGTTCCATACTCCTGATGAGTACCAAGGCTCGGACATTAAGGTTCCATACTTCTGATGAGTACCAAGACTCGGACATTACGTTTCCATACTTCTGATGAGTACCAAGGCTCGGACATTAAGGTTCCATACTCCTGATGAGTACCAAGGCTCGGACATTAACGTTCCATACTCCTGATGAGTACCAAGGCTCGGACATTAAATTTCCATATTTCTGATGAGTACCAAGGCTCGGACATTAAGGTTCCATACTTCTGATGAGTACCAAGGCTCGGACATTAAGGTTCCATACTTCTGATGAGTACGAAGTCTCGGGCATTAAGGTTCCATACTCCTGATGAGTACCAAGGCTCGGACATTAAGGTTCCATACTTCTGATGAGTACCAAGACTCGGACATTACGTTTCCATACTTCTGATGAGTACCAAGGCTCGGACATTAAGGTTCCATACTCCTGATGAGTACCAAGGCTCGGACATTAACGTTCCAAACTCCTGATGAGTACCAAGACTCGGACATTAAATTTCCATATTTCTGATGAGTACCAAGTCTCGGACATTAAGGTTCCATACTCCTGATGAGTACCAAGGCTCGGACATTAAGGTTCCATACTCCTTGAAGAGTACCAAGGCTCGGACATTAAGGTTCCATACTTCTGATGAGTACCAAGTCTCGGACATTAAGGTTCCATACTTCTGATGAGTACCAAGTCTCGGACATTAAGATTCCATACTTGATATTAAGGAAAAGATTTCTTTTCCACTGACATTAAGAGTAAGAAATTTTAGAATCCATTTCGTTCAGTCCCTGCTACATTGAAAATGCCAAGCTCGGAAACTTTCGTTTCTAGCCTCCCGGCCAGACTATGCCTTCGTAAAGATATTTTTTCCACCAATCCTCATTCTGTCTTCAGTGAGAAAGGAAACACTGACCGTTTTCAAAAGGCTGCCACATTCGATTGGGCTTGAATCCAAGTCTCAGTGTGAATCCGTGTTTTTCGCAACAGGCCTTGACCGTAGTCTTCCATCTGTTTACTAAACTGGTGACCAGTGGAGGCCCATTATTCCAATACCTCTTACTCAGTTATGAGCCTTTGTTGGGTTGGGTTGTTTTACCTCTGAGCGGCACTCTTTTTGCACACCGTGGGCTAAATGGCCAGGTCACAAAGACCCCTAAGGCTCAGAGAAGGTTGGGGGAGGGGACCCACTGGAACGGCTGTTGGGAGACAGATTGTAGCCTCCCGTCAAGACCATCCAGCGTGTTCTTTAACGTGCACAGAGTAGGGCTCTCCCACACACGGGGCTACGACTTAATGTCCCATCCGACGGACGGTGGCCTTTCCAAGCCCATCGGTGTCCCCTACTGACCGTGGGCAGGGCGGGGAATTTTGTGGAGATAAATCTGAACGCTGACCCAGCTGGGACTCACCTGGGAACTACAGATTACGAGCCTGGCGCGCTACCGACTGAGCCACCCCCGCCCCCTTTCCTTTCAGTGAAACCAGCAAAAGTTTAGAAACTACCATCTGGCATCGGCATTGTCACAGACACGACACTAGTGCCACGGAGCAATAATTACACAGGTAAAAAGGATCTGTTGGCAAACATCATAAAATCGCTTTCTTTCACAACTATCAGCAAGAAGGAACTAAAAAAAATGGCCTTCCCCCAAAAACAATAACTTAAGCCATTAAAGAACTGTCGGATTTTACTGGTTTGAGATTCTTATGGAAGATTAATTTCTAAGCGAGTAATTCAATTGTGTCTTCGTTGCAAATTAAGTGTTTCAAACGTGTTCTGGCGAAAACTTACTGAGAAAAGACATGAACTCCAAAGTAGGTAGACATTAGTGGACAGCAATTTGTGTAATGGAGGACTCGGTGGTCTTAATTGGTTTATTCGACGAATTTCTGTTCTCAGTTTCAGAACTGAATTGTATTCGAGGTAGATCTGTTTGGTGTATAAAACTGTGTCAGCTTAGTTATGCCATTGGTTATTTAATATGACCAATGTAATAGTATTAGGACATGTGGAAATTTTCAGGAATATTATAAAGCACAAAACGTAGTCGAATGAAGCACATAGATACATAATTGGTGGGGGGCGGGGGTGGCTCAGTCGGTAGCGCGCCAGGCTCGTACTCTCTAGTTCCCAGGTTCGAGTCCCAGCTGGGTCAGCGTTGAGATTTATCTCTGCAAAATTCCCCGCCCTGCCCACGGTCAGTAGGGGACACCGATGGGCTTGGAAAGGCCGCCGTCCGTCGGATGGGACGTTAAGCCGTGGCCCCTTGTGCGAGAGAGCCATACCCTGTGCACGTTAAAGAACACACTGGATGGCCTTGACGGGATGCTACCATCTGTCTCCCAGCAGCTGTTCCAGTGGGTCCCCTCCCCCAACCTTCTCTGAGCCTTCGGGGTCCATGTGACCTGGCCATATAGCCCATGGTGTGCAAAAAAGTGCCGCTCAGAGGTAAACCAACCCAACAACCAAACAACATAATTGGCGGAAACAGGATCAATCGTTAAATAGGACTAACAGACTGTCCAGAGTGGAAAATGATTTTTTTTTTATGCGTAGAATACGATTATTGTGGAGATTAAGATTTAAATTAGACTTCATTTCGGGTCTAAATATGGAGAATAATAATTTTTCGGCTCTTGATATTCATAGGGCGTAGAATTTTCCTCATTTCTATTATCGCGATGATCAATAAGCTTCGGGTAGGTCGGCGTCCGTCGGACAGGACGTTAAGCCTGACTCGTGTGTAGGCGAGTCGAACCCTATGCGCGTTAAGAAACATGTTTGACATAGGGTGACAAGATTTAAACAAAAAGATCTGGGGACTTGAAAATTCCATTTCAAGGAGTGAGTGGTCACCATGACAGCTCGCAATTGACAACTTTCATTAAAACAAACCTCTAGCCTCGATTTTTCAGTCACCGCATTACCAATCGAAGTGTTTTATAAGTGTTGCCACTATTATTCTATTAAATATTTGCTCATGATGTCCAGTTAATTTAACTGTTAAAGGATATATCTACGAACAAAATCAGGGGACATTTCCGGGGACATTTATTCATCGGGGACAAACCTTTCCATCCAGGGACTTTCCCCGGAAAACGAAGACGTTTGGTGACTCTACCTCGACGGGAAATTTCGTCTTAAAACAGTTGCCCCGTGGATACTCTTAGTTATCCGTGAAGCAACTTTTGCACCTTTCACTATTTTTGATAATCTTCTGTAATTAATATTTTAAACCAGTGTCTCGCAAACTTTTTTACTCTGCGGCACACTGAATCTAATTTTTTTTTCCGCGGCACACCTAAAAAAGAATTTTTGATGGTTACGTAAAAAGAGGAAAATTGAAGTTTCGTTAAATGCATTTTATTTAAAATTAATATAATAATAAATATAATTAATCATAACTCGGTGTTTGTTTTAAATATTTGTCCATTCTATGGCTTGAAATAATCAAAAATTAATACCAAAATTTGGAAAAAGCTTGATAAATACTTACAAGTTCCCAGTTGATAAAATCTGAAAGATTTTATTAAAGCACATCGATAACACAAGTCGTCAAAATGAAATCTTTCGAATATCTAGTGTCACTTTGAAAATCTCTCGCGGCACACAATTTGCGAGACACTGTTTTAAACCAAACAAAATCCCAAATCTTAAATTTATATTTATTGTAAATTTAGTTTCCTTATTGTTTCATTTCTTACTAGAAACATATTCTGGTTATGAGGTTAATTCTCTTATGTACAGCTTTACTTTTATATGCAGTACTTTTTTGAGCGACCGTACATCCTCGAGACAGCAATTTCTTTCAGGAGCTTCGGATAGTAATCCTTCAACAAATAGTGTTAATTTTCTTATGTAGAGTTCTTTTAAGAAAAAGGTATTCATCACTAAATATGTTTTAAATCTTTTGACCCATTCATATTATTAAGCTACGTGTAAGCAAACAAAACTGAAAGTGATAATTTAAATGTAAATTTTGTTTTAGCGAAACAATCAAAATGTTCTTGTATTAAAGTATATGAATAAACAAAGCAGCAGCACTATAATTAACATAAATTAATATTAAGCAGTCCTCGAATTTTTAACGAAGAATGCATTTCTGTCTTGACTCTAATCTTAATCTAATAACTTACTGCAATGTTGTCACTGAGGATATGTTTTGCTATAAGAGTTTTAAAATAAAAATAAATACCCCCTCAAGCAGCTACTTGCCACAGAGATCTGATAGGAGCCTGTCAGTTTATATGCCAGAGTAGAAGATCTGAGAGGATGGCTTTTTAAAATACGACTTTTCAGGCATTTTACGAAAGTGCTGAAGTCATTCTCACAAGAAGTCGTCCGTTGCAAACGGTGTTGCCAGATGCCAACAGTAATAGTGTTGCCAGACGAGACATATTTATTTCCGAATTTCATGCGAAATTTCTCAAAATTCCACGGATTGCTCACAAAATGCGAATCAAAATATTTGCAGCTTTCATTATGTATGGGCTCTTGTTTTTTCTGGTTCTGTATACAAGTCTTTTGTTACTAAACAATGTAATGGGCTGTTTTACTTCTGAGCCGTACTACTTTTGTGCACATAATGGACTAAATGACCAGGTCACAAAAATCCCAAGGGGTCAGAGAAGGTAAGGTTAGAGTTGCCACTGGACAGCTATTAGGAAACAGATGAAAAACCATCCAGTATGTTCTTTAACGTGCACAGAGATAGCTCTACTGCAGGCGGACCACGTCTTAATGTTCCACCCGACGGACGAGACCTTTCTCACCGATGGCAGGGCGAGGGTTAGCCAACAAACTCTCACAGAAGGGAGTAACTTGGAATCGAACCAGGAAACATCAAGATTACGAGACTGGCACCCTAACGATGGAGACAACCCCGGATACTTTGACCAGGATATATGGAGGCAAAATCCTACTTTGCATATCAACGGGGGGCATTTTCAATTTGTTGTAAATTTTCAATGGGGTTGCTACTTTTTTCCTTCTCAGCTGAGGAACTCCAACAGCAGTGACGTAACAAGATGCTGCCGGGTCTTGATGCCAGATTTCCTTACTACCCCCCTCCCCCACCTTAAAAATATTTTTAGACAGGAAATTAAGAGGCTGTTTTTTAATAAAATAGAAACACACTTGTTGTATCGATTTATTAAGTTTAATTAAGTGTACAGTGTCACAAATATCATATCACTATCAGCCATCATTTTACATAATTAAAAATATGATAATGCTACTTAAAAAAAATTATTCATTCGAGCTTTAAAAAAAAAATACCCCCTCAAGCAGCTGCTTGTCACAGAGGTCTGACAGGAGCCTGTCAGTTTATATGCCACAGTAGGAGATCTGAGAGGATGGCAGGACCTCAGGAACGTGTACAGCAACTGTACACGCTCCAGTTACCGTTCACAGCAAACTGGAGCGTGTGCAGTTACTGCACACGATCCAGTTTGCTGTGAACGGTAACTGCACACGCTCAATATTTCTGTGAGTGGGCCCACACGATCCAGGTTTTTGTGAGCTCACACGATTCAATGTGCTGTGAACATTAACCGCAACCGCTTCAGTTTGCTGTGAACGGTAACTGCACACGCTCAATATTTCTGTGAGTGGGCCAACACGATCCAGGTTTTTGTGAGCTCACACGATCCAATGTAAATAAAATATACCCCCTCAAGCAGCTGCTTGCCACAGAGGTCTGACAGGAGCCTGTCAGTTTATATGCCACAGTAGGAGATCTGAGAGGATGGCAGGACCTCAGGAACGTGTACAGCAACTGTACACGCTCCAGTTACCGTTCACAGCAAACTGGAGCGTGTACAGTTACTTCACACGATCCAGTTTGCTGTGAACGGTAACTGCACACGCTCAATATTTCTGTGAGTGGGCCCACACGATCCAGGTTTTTGTGAGCTCACACGATCCAATGTAAATAAAATATACCTCCTCAAGCAGCTGCTTGCCACAGAGGTCTGACAGGAGCCTGTCAGTTTATATGCCACAGTAGGAGATCTGAGAGGATGGCAGGACCTCAGGAACGTGTACAGCAACTGTACACGCTACAGTTACCGTTCACAGCAAACTGGAGCGTGTGCAGTTACTGCACACGATCCAGTTTGCTGTGAACGGTAACTGCACACGCTCAATATTTCTGTGAGTGGGCCCACACGATCCAGGTTTTTGTGAGCTCACACGATCCAATGTAAATAAAATATACCCCCTCAAGCAGCTGCTTGCCACAGAGGTCTGACAGGAGCCTGTCAGTTTATATGCCACAGTAGGAGATCTGAGAGGATGGCAGGACCTCAGGAACGTGTACAGCAACTGTACATGCTCCAGTTACCGTTCACAGCAAACTGGAGCGTGTGCAGTTACTGCACACGATCCAGTTTGCTGTGAACGGTAACTGCACACGCTCAATATTTCTGTGAGTGGGCCCACACGATCCAGGTTTTTGTGAGCTCACACGATCCAATGTAAATAAAATATACCCCCTCAAGCAGCTGCTTGCCACAGAGGTCTGACAGGAGTCTGTCAGTTTATATGCCACAGTAGGAGATCTGAGAGGATGGCAGGACCTCAGGAACGTGTACAGCAACTGTACACGCTCCAGTTACCGTTCACAGCAAACTGGAGCGTGTGCAGTTACTGCACACGATCCAGTTTGCTGTGAACGGTAACTGCACACGCTCAATATTTCTGTGAGTGGGCCCACACGATCCAGGTTTTTGTGAGCTCACACGATCCAATGTAAATAAAATATACCCCCTCAAGCAGCTGCTTGCCACAGAGGTCTGACAGGAGTCTGTCAGTTTATATGCCACAGTAGGAGATCTGAGAGGATGGCAGGACCTCAGGAACGTGTACAGCAACTGTACACGCTCCAGTTACCGTTCACAGCAAACTGGAGCGTGTGCAGTTACTGCACACGATCCAGTTTGCTGTGAATGGTAACTGCACACGCTCAATATTTCTGTGAATGGGCCCACACGATTCAATGTGCTGTGAACATTAACCGCAACCGCTTCAGTTTGCTGTGAACGGTAACTGCACACGCTCAATATTTCTGTGAGTGGGCTCACACGATCCAATGTAAATAAAATATACCCCCTCAAGCAGCTGCTTGCCACAGAGGTCTGACAGGAGCCTGTCAGTTTATATGCCATAGTAGAAGATCTGAGAGGATGGCAGGACCTCAGCAGAAAAACGACACACACATCCAATGCCTTACCCGGGGCTCGAACCCAGGTCCCTTAGATCAGTAGTCGAGCGCGCTAACCACTCGGCCATAGTGTTCGGATACTTTTTCGACACGAAGGTTGCCAGATCGCAAATTTCTAAACCTGGATCGTGTGGGCCCACTCACAGAAATGTTGAGCGTGTGCAGTTACCGTTCACAGCAAACTGGAGCGTGTGCAGTAACTGCACATGCTCCAGTTTGCTGTGAACGGTAACTGGTGCGTGTACAGTTGCTGTACACGCTGCAGATGTTTTTTCTGAATTCTGTAATCGACCATAAAATAAAAAATAAACAAATACCCCCTCAAGCAGCTGCTTGCCACAGAGGTCTGACAGGAGCCTGTCAGTTTATATGCCATAGTAGAAGGTCTGAGAGGATGGCAGAACCTCCGCAGAAAAACGACACATACATTTACTTTTCGCAAAATTTCTTGTGGCTAGTCAAGTGTCAAGTTTAATAGCACGTCTTTAAATAAAAAACGTATCAAGACGACCTGGAACCACTGTAGCTACGTCACTATCCAACTTTTGGTTTGGTTTGTTTTACCTCTGAGCGGCACTTTTTTGCACACCATGGGCTAAATGGCCAGGTAACATGGACCCCGAAGGCTCAGAGAAGGTTGGGGGAGGGGACCCACTGGAATAGCTGTTGGGAGACAGATGGTAGCCTCCCGTCAAGGCCATCCAGCGTGTTCTTTAACGTGCACAGGGTATGGCTCTCCCGCACACGGGGCCACGGCTTAACGTCCAATCTGACGGACGGCGGCCTTTCCAAGCCCATCGGTGTCCCCTACTGACCGTGGGCAGGGCGGAGAATTTTGCGGACTTTAATCTCAACGCTGACCCAGCTGGGACTCGAACCTGGGAACTACAGATTACGAGCCTGGCGCGCTACCGACTGAGCCACTCCAGCCCCTCACTATCCAACAGTGAAAAGTTTCTGAGTTCGTTAACGTATATCACCTCAATTTCTATTTTCTAAAGATCCATTCGTTTAAACGTAAATCACAAAAAAATTGTTAAAAGGTTAAAATGCTTCAAAGTATTTTGTGAGGACAAATGATAATGTAGTATTTCTTTTTCGTTATTTTTTTCTCAAGCCCAACAGAAAAATATTCACAATTAATGCACGTGCAATAAATGAATTATTCGCGAAAAAAAAAAGGATCCCGGATTATTAATTCCTCTTTAATTCTCTTAATCGTTTTCCTATAGATTTCATGAGAAAAAAAAATTCTTTCCCTGTTTGCCGACTGTGATTGCTTTCCTGTTTCGGAATTTGACTTCTGATGTTTTCCATTTCATTTGGTTCTTCTTTCCTCAATTCCTCATTCGTCATCCTTTAATCTTCCTTTTCCTCTTTTAATACTTTTCCCTCCTATTCCGTTTTGTTTTTTTATTTCCTCTCCTGTCTCTTCTTCCTGTATTCCTTCAGGACTTGTGCTTACTTCTTCCTGCTGCTTCATTCCTTCAGCTTTTTGCTCTCATCACCTAATGTCTTGTTCTTTAAAAGAGGCGGGGCGGGGGGGGGGGCTGAGTCGGTAGCGCGCCAGGCTCGTAATCTGTAGTTCCCAGGTTCGAGTCCCAGCTGGGTCAGCGTTGAGATTTATCTCCGCAAAATTCCCCGCCCTGCCCACGGTCAGTAGGGGACATCGATGGGCTTGGAAAGGCCGCCGTCCGTCGGATGGGACGTTAAGCCGTGGCCCCGTGTACGGGAGAGCCATACCCTGTGCACGTTAAAGAACACGTTGGATGGCCTTGACGGGAGGCTACCATCTGTCTCCCAACAGCTGTTCCAGTGGGTCCCCTCCCCCAACCTTCTCTGAGCCTTCGGGGTCCTTGTGACCTGGTCATTTAGCCCATGGTGTGCAAAAAAGTGCCGCTCAGAGGTAAAACAACCCAACCCTTTGAGCCCATGGGGTCCTTGTAACCTTGCCATTTAGCCCACTGTATGCAAAAAAGTGCTGCTCAGAGGTAAACAACCCAACCTTTTGACTTCGTCATTTAGAAATCGGTCTCGGTCTTTTGACTTCGCCATTTAGCCCATTTCGCGCACAAAAGGGCCACTCAGAGATAAAACAACTGAATGCCCACCCAGACACCGCTATTATTTATTACGATGATGCTTCCATATTCGAGAGGAGTTTTTGGTCTTTATAAACATCTTTGTATTCTCCACGTGGGTTCAGTTGTTGATGCCCTACTAAGAATCAACCAATAACTGTTCGCCTCGATTTTCCCATTTTAACTTTGGTTGTTTGGTTTTCATACCGTTTTAACTCATTCGTTTTATCTTGTTTATTACACTAAAGCCTCAGTTGCTGGTGTGTCAAAAAAAAACTCCAAATAGCCAACCAAACCAACTTCTCAGCTTTCTCCCTCCCCGTCCAAAAAAATCTCTGATATCACCATTTTGCCTTCGACGAACACAAATATTTTCTACCACACTACGAAAGCAAACCGTCGAGAATAAAGCATAAATCCCATTGACCGGAGGAAGTCAAATTATTGAAGATAAACTTTATCGTCCAGTTCGATGTCTGAAATATTTCTGAGATCATACAGGGTATATTTCGTATTAAATGAAAGCCACTGATCTGAAAGAATATCTTGAAACATGACAAAAAGTAGTTTGTGCAAGCAATCGCTTCATAGTTCTTAAACTTCTAAGTTCTTAGTATGAAACACGAAACATTGTCCGAACTCTTATGTTTGGCAATGGTGCTTTTGTGTTCATAGAGAAAGCTCAATTCCAGGGGCCTGCAATCACCGAATCAAAGAAAACGCATTTCTCTCTGCAATTTGTACCAAATGGTGGCAAGTGATGATAGTTTTGACGTGACCAACTTTCATAGACAATTTTGTGAAGTAATCAGATAAAGAGGCAGATCGTGCTAAGAATTTGTGGTGCTTGTCTTGTGTTGTCTTCTTATAGGTTTTGTGCTCCTACAGGGTTGGGTTGGGTTGTTTTACCTCTGAGCGGCACTTTTTTTGCACACCATGGGCTAAATGGCCAGGTCACATGGACCCCGAAGGCTCAGAGAAGGTTGGGGGGGACCCACTGGAACAGCTGTTGGGAGACAGATGGTAGCCTCCCGTCAAGGCCATCCAGCGTGTTCTTTAACGTGCACAGGGTATGGTTCTCCCACACACTGGGCCACGGCTTAACGTCCCATCCGACGGACGGCGGCCTTTCCAAGCCCATCGGTGTCCACTACTGACCGTGGGCAGGGCGGGGAATTTTGAGGAGATAAATCTCAACGCTGACCCAGCTGGGACTCGAACCTGGGAACTACAGATTACGAGCCTGGCGCGCTACCGACTGAGCCACCCCCGCCCCGTGCTCCTACAGAAAACAGAAACTTAAAAAAGTCACGTGCAAAAAAGTCATACCCTGTGCACGTTAAAGAACACCCTGGTTATCCTTGACGGGAAATTACCACTTGTGATACCAACTGATCGTTGGGTCCCGGTCGCAGGGGGCCTTTGTGACTTGGCCATTTACCCAATTGTGCGCAAAAAAGTGTCCCTCAGAGGTATAACAACACCCAACTCATAATCAAACATATGGTCAAGCTTTTGGTGTCCTTTTTTCTCACCAAAGGCAGCTTTTCCAGGTCCAGTCGTGTCATCTTTCTCACTTTGTGACCTGGCCATTTACCCAATTGTACGCAAAAAAGTGTCCCTCAGAGCTCCTTTAAAACAGAAAAGGTTTTAATGTCTAGAGAACGACTGTCGTTAAAGGAAAAATAACACCTTTTTTTTTTGTTTTCTTTTTTAAAACGAGCTTAAAGGTGACTGTGTTCTAAAAGTAATCAATATCGTTTAGTGTCACTGATATTATCTTCGACTGTTATCGATGATATTGTTATACACAAAATCGATTTTACGCATAAGCGACAAAGCTAACGAACCCAAACCAAAAAGAAGGAAAAAAACAAACAAAAAAAATATGTATTAAACGCGGGATTTACTACACTTCTTTCTTTTTCTAGTTTCTACTCGGATGGTAATGATCTTCTCTAGTTTTGTTCGCACTCTTTGTTAATGATCGTCAAAAATGGCTGCATTTCGGAATAATACTTTATGAGTATTTTTAAAGTAAATTTCGATCCACGACAAATCCATTGCAAATCTATTCGTACCAACATCAATCAATAATCGCTTTTTCTTTTACCTAAAATGACGAAATGCAGATGATGATTAATTTACCTAATGTTTGAAGTTTGCTCGAGAATTACGCGGTTAATATATGTATCTCTTTTTCGTCGCCTTTTAAAGTAATTATTGTAATTACCATAAGAAGTGCAGGTTGTTTTACCACTGAGTGACACTTTTTTGCACACCATGGTCTAAATGGCCAGGTCACATGGACCCCGAAGGCTCAGAAAGTTGGTCACATGGACCCCGAAGGCTCAGAGAAGTTTGGGGATCCACTGGAATGGCTATTGGGAGACTGATGGTAGCCTCCCGTCAAGGCCATCCAGCGTGTTCTTTAACGTGCACAGGGTATGGCTCTTCCGTACACGGAGCCACGGCTTAACGTCCCATCCGACGGACGGCGACCTTTCCAAGCCCATCGGTGTCCCTACTGACCGTGGGCAGGGCGGGGAATTTTTCGGAGATAAATCTCAACGCTCACCCAACTGGGACTCGTACCTGGGAACTACAGATTACGTGCCTGGCTGATCTGAGCAGTGTTTTTCTTTCAATGCATATGGACCCTTTTTCAATTCGTAAATAAAAAATAATTTAATTTCTCTTGAAATTAGCAGAGTAAAATAATCTTAAATCTTTCAAGTTTAATATTATTCATTGAAACATCTCTGACTTCTCCATAGAATAATAAGTCAGCATACACCCACACTTAAGTGTCGCACCTATAACAAAAATAAAGATCCCCTTTAAGTAGCGCTTTACACAGAGTCTGAGGAGAGCCTGTCAGCGTAAACGCCAATGCCGCAGTTGAATTCCATGTTTCACATACACCCATGTGTTAAATTTGGCTCATATGTCGCCATCGAATAGCCAGTTTCAGTTCTCACAACCTTCTCTCTACCGAAACCCAATCGAGAGATCATTAATTATGAAATCATCGATTGGGTTGTTTTATTTCTGAGTGGCGCTTTTTGTCACACAATTAATTTAATGGTCAAGCTTTTGGTGTCCTTTTTCTCACCAAAGGCAGCTTTTCCAGGCCCAATGGTGTCATCTTTCTCACTAGTTTTTCCAAACACATCGGTGTTCTCTTTTTCACCAGCTTTTGCAAGTCCATCGGTGTTCTCTTTTCAGCAAATGCAGCTTTTCCAAGCCAATCGGCGTCCTCTTTCTCACCAAAGGCAACTTTTTCTAAGCCTATCGGCGTCTTCTTTCTTACCGAAGGATACTTTTTCTAAGCCTATCTGTGTCCTCTTTCTCAACAAATGCAGCTTTTCCAACCCATCAATGTCCTCTTTCTCACAGCAGGCAACTTTTTTTTTAAAACCTATCGGTGCCCTCTTTCTCAGCAAATGCAGTTTTTCCAAGCCCATCAATATCCTCTTTCTCACCGAAAGCAACTTTTTCTAAGCCTATCGGTGCCCTCTTTCTCAGCAAATACAGCTTTTCCAACCTCATAGGTGTCCTTTTTCTCACCAAAGGCAACTTTTTCAAACTCTATCGGTGTCCTCTTTCTCAGCAAATGCAGCTTTTCCAAGCCCATCAATGTCCTCTTTCTCACCGAAGGCAACTTTTTCTAAGCCTATCGGAGTCCTCTTTCTCAGCAAATGCAGCTTTTCCAACCTCATCGGTGTCCTCTTTCTCACCAAAGGCAACTTTTTCAAACTATATCGGTGTCCTCTTTCTCAGCAAATGCAGCTATTCCAACCTCATTGGTGTCCTCTTTCTCACCTAAGGCAACTTTTTCAAACTCTATCGGTGTCCTCTTTCTCAGCAAATGCAGCTTTTCCAACCTCATCGGTATCCTCATTCTCACCGAAGGCAACTTTTTCAAAATTTATCGGTGCCCTCTTTCTCAGCAAATGCAGCTTTTCCAACCTCATTCGTGTTCTCTTTCTCACCGAAGACAAATTTTTCTAAACCTATCGTTGTCCTCTTTCTCATCAAACACAGCTTTTCCAACTTCATCGGTGTCCTTTTTCGCACCGAAGGCAACTTTTTCTAAGCCTATCGGTGCCCTCTTTCTCAGCAAATGCAGCTTTTCCAACTTCATCGGTGTCCTCTTTCTCACCGAAGGCAACTTTTTCAAAATTTATCGGTGCCCTCTTTCTCAGCAAATGCAGCTTTTCCAACATCATCGGTGTCCTCTTTCTCACCGAAGTCAACTTTTTTTAAACCTATCGGTGCCCTCTTTCTCAGCAAATGCAGCTTTTCCAAGCCCATCAATGTCCTCTTTCTCACCGAAAGCAATTTTTCTAAGCCTAACGGTGCCCTCTTTCTCAGTAAATGCAGCTTTTCCAAGCCCATCAATGTCCTCTTTCTCACCGAAAGCAACTTTTTTTAAGCCTATCGGTGCCCTCTTTCTCAGTAAATGCAGCTTTTGCAACCCCATCGGTGTCCGCTTTCTCACCGAAGGCAACTTTTTCAAAATTTATCGGTGCCCTCTTTCTCAGCAAATGCAGTTTTTCCAACCTCATCGGTGTCCTCTTTCTCACCGAAGACAACTTTTTCAAACTCTATTGGTGCCCTCTTTCTCAGCAAATGCAGCTTTTCCAACTTCATCGGTGTCCTCTTTCTCACCGAAGGCAACTTTTTTGAACTCTATCGGTGTCCTCTTTCTCACCGAATTCAACTTTTTTTAAACCTATTTGTGCCCTCTTTCTCAGCAAATGCAGCTTTTCCAAGCCCATCAATGTCCTCTTTCTCACCGAAAGAAACTTTTTCTAAGCCTAACGGTGCCCTCTTTCTCAGCAAATGCAGCTTTTCCAAGCCCATCAATGTCCTCTTTCTCACCGAAGGCAACTTTTTCTAAGCCTATCGGAGTCCTCTTTCTCAGCAAATGCAGCTTTTCCAACCTCATCGGTGTCCTCTTTCTCACCGAAGGCAACTTTTTCAAACTATATCGGTGTCCTCTTTCTCAGCAAATGCAGCTATTCCAACCTCATTGGTGTCCTCTTTCTCACCTAAGGCAACTTTTTCAAACTCTATCGGTGTCCTCTTTCTCAGCAAATGCAGCTTTTCCAACCTCATCGGTATCCTCATTCTCACCGAAGGCAACTTTTTCAAAATTTATCGGTGCCCTCTTTCTCAGCAAATGCAGCTTTTCCAACCTCATTCGTGTTCTCTTTCTCACCGAAGACAAATTTTTCTAAACCTATCGTTGTCCTCTTTCTCATCAAACACAGCTTTTCCAACTTCATCGGTGTCCTTTTTCGCACCGAAGGCAACTTTTTCTAAGCCTATCGGTGCCCTCTTTCTCAGCAAATGCAGCTTTTCCAACTTCATCGGTGTCCTCTTTCTCACCGAAGGCAACTTTTTCAAAATTTATCGGTGCCCTCTTTCTCAGCAAATGCAGCTTTTCCAACATCATCGGTGTCCTCTTTCTCACCGAAGTCAACTTTTTTTAAACCTATCGGTGCCCTCTTTCTCAGCAAATGCAGCTTTTCCAAGCCCATCAATGTCCTCTTTCTCACCGAAAGCAATTTTTCTAAGCCTAACGGTGCCCTCTTTCTCAGTAAATGCAGCTTTTCCAAGCCCATCAATGTCCTCTTTCTCACCGAAAGCAACTTTTTTTAAGCCTATCGGTGCCCTCTTTCTCAGTAAATGCAGCTTTTGCAACCCCATCGGTGTCCGCTTTCTCACCGAAGGCAACTTTTTCAAAATTTATCGGTGCCCTCTTTCTCAGCAAATGCAGCTTTTCCAACCTCATCGGTGTCCTCTTTCTCACCGAAGACAACTTTTTCAAACTCTATCGGTGTCCTCTTTCTCACCGAAGGCAACTTTTTCAAAATTTATCGGTGCCCTCTTTCTCAGCAAATGCAGCTTTTCCAAATTCATTGGTGTCCTCTTTCTCACCGAAGACAACTTTTTCAAACTCTATCGGTGCCCTCTTTCTCAGCAAATGCAGCTTTTCCAACCTCATCGGTGTCCTCTTTCTCACCGAAGGCAACTTTTTCTAACCCTATCGGTGTCCTCTTTCTCACAAATGCAGCTTTTCCAACCTCATCGGTGTCCTCTATTTCACCAAAGACAACTTTTTCAAACTCTATCGGTGCCCTCTTTCTCAGCAAATGCAGCTTTTCCAACCTCATCGGTGTCCTCTTTCTCACCAAAGGCAACTTATTCTAACCCTATCGGTGTCCTCTTTCTCAGCAAATGCAGCTTTTCCAACCTCATCGGTGTCCTCTTTCTCAGCAAATGCAGCTTTTCCAACCTCATCGGTGTCCTCTTTCTCACCGAAGTCAACTTTTTTTAAACCTATCGGTGCCCTCTTTCTCAGCAAATGCAGCTTTTCCAAACCCATCGGTGTCCTCTTTCTCACCGAAGGCAACTTTTTCAAACTCTATCGGTGTCCTCTTTCTCAGCAAATGCAGCTTTTCCAACCTCATCGGTGTCCTCTTTCTCACCGAAGGCAACTTTTTCGAACTCTATCGGTGCCCTCTTTGTCAGCAAATGCAGCTTTTCCAACCTCATCGGTGTCCTCTTTCTCACCGAAGGCAACTTTTTCTAACCCTATCGGTGTCCTCTTTCTCAGCAAATGCAGCTTTTCCAACCTCATCGATGTCCTCTTTCTCACCGAAGACAACTTTTTCAAACTCTATCCTTGTCCTCTTTCTCAGCAAATGCAGCTTTTCCAACCTCATCGGTGTCCTCTTTCTCACCGAAGGCAACTTTTTCAAACTCTATCCTTGTCCTCTTTCTCAGCAAATGCAGCTTTTCCAACCTCATTGGTGTCCTCTTTCTCACCGAAGGCAACTTTTTCAAACTTTATCGGTGTCCTCTTCCTCAGAAAATGCAACTTTTCCAACCTCACCGGTGTTCTCTTTCTCACCGAATGCGAAGATGAATATCGCAGAGAAAAAAGGTGTAATCATAATGAAGAATCGAACCCCAGAACATCAGATTACAAACCAACCCTCTTGGTTTCAGATACAAATTTATTTCTTCTGTATTGTCACAGGCGGTTATATGTATTATATAATTTAGTGGTTTCTGAAGGAGGGGGAGGGGTCTGTCCTCCCACTTTCAGAATGTTAGTAAGGTTAATAAAGTAAAAAAAAATATTAAACTTATTTATAATTTCATGCATTTCTGAAGAAATTTTTTAAAGACCTGTAAAAAAGGAGGGAGCATTAGAAATCCAGTTTCTTCGCCCCCATTTTACATTTCTCCTGTCCGATTGTGTTTCTTACCCCCCACCCCTTGATTTTTCTCTACATCTGGACCTGAATGGAAATAACAGTCAGCCACGAAAAACTTTCGCAGAAAAAAAAAAAGAAGAAAAAACGCGATAAGAGAATAAACACATTTACTTCAAATACACAACCAAGTTACATAAGCATACAAGTTACATGAAAAAAAGGGTAAAAAAAACTTTCAAACTCTATTATTACAATAGCATAAAAGATCACTCTTTAGAGAAGAACTGGTTCTGTCAGAAAAACTCGAACCAATGTCGCAAGAAGAAGAAGAAAATGGCAAACAACAAGTAAACACACGATGCAACCTTTTCTTGAAATGTGAAATCAATGGGCCGGCGTTTCTTGCGTGCAAAGTTCGCCTTTCCTCCTCTCCTTTGCGATGTTGCGAAAAGGGAAGTTTTCGAAATGCTTTCAGTGTCAGCTATGCAAAAGACCAATATTTCTCCAGAGAGAAAAAAAGCGAAGTTACCGAACTTTTCTTTCTGCCTGAGAAAAAGGATGAGAATTCATTTCAATGACGGTTTTGAAAAACTTACTCAGTAGTTTTCATCTGTGTCAATCGGACACGCAAATGTCATCCTCTTTAATCCCCTCAATCATCATGAGATGTTTCATCAATCAATAACCATGTGGCATCCACTATACTAACATCTATTTTACGTCTGTTTCAACATTAAGCTTAAACTTCAGAATGCTGTGTTTCGAACAAAGAATACACGGTGGCCGAGTTTATTTTAAATTCCTTTTCCAGCAGGAAAGGCAAGTAAATGTCTTAACCTTATTCTAAAGTAGCTAATAAACAGAAATACACATCAGACGAGGCAGGACATAGAAAATATAAGGGTTGGGGGGGGGGGTTGTTTTACCTCTGAGCGGCACTTTTTTTGCACACAATGGGCTAAATGGTCAGGTCACAGGACCCAAAAGGCTCAGAGAAGGTTGCGGGAGGGGTTAGGATGGGTTGTTTTACCTCTGAACGGCACTTTTGTGCACACAATGGGCTAAATGGCCAGGTCACAAGGACCCCGAAGGCTCAGAGAAGGTTGGGGGAGGGGACCCACTGGAACAGCTGTTGGGAGACAGATGGTAGCCGCCCGTCAAGGCCATCCAGCGTGTTCTTTAACGTGCACAGGGCGTGCACGTGCAGAGGAGAACATCCATTACTGTATTACATTTTCCCCTCCGTTTAGAGATATTAAAAAATTTTCTTGAAAAATCCATGAAATATATGTATGGCAATAAGTTTAATAATTATTGCCGCATTACGCTATTTCAAAGGAGGAATGGTAGCGCGCCAGGCTCGTAATCTGCAGATCTCAGGTTCGAGTCTCGAATGCTCGAGCGTTGAGATTTATCTCAACTAATTCCCCACCTTGCACTCGGCGAGAAAAGGGACGGATGGAACTTAAACCCTGGCCTCTCGTGCAAAAAAGTCATACCCTGTGCACGTTAAAGAACACCCTGGCTATCCTTGACGGGAAATTACCACTTGTGATACCAACTGATCGTTGGGTCCCGGTCGCAGGGGGCCTTTGTGACTTGGCCATTTACCCAATTGTGCGCAAAAAAGTGTCCCTCAGAGGTATAACAACACCCAACTCATAATCAAACATATGGTCAAG
Organism: Ryuthela nishihirai; assembly: GCA_038380435.1. Classification (NCBI taxonomy): domain Eukaryota; kingdom Metazoa; phylum Arthropoda; class Arachnida; order Araneae; family Heptathelidae; genus Ryuthela; species Ryuthela nishihirai. The sequence continues at coordinate 25,957,992 of JAWZYU010000025.1, forward strand.
CTTTTGGTGTCCTTTTTTCTCACCAAAGGCAGCTTTTCCAGGTCCAGTCGTGTCATCTTTCTCACTTTGTGACCTGGCCATTTACCCAATTGTACGCAAAAAAGTGTCCCTCAGAGCTCCTTTAAAACAGAAAAGGTTTTAATGTCTAGAGAACGACTGTCGTTAAAGGAAAAATAACACCTTTTTTTTTTGTTTTCTTTTTTAAAACGAGCTTAAAGGTGACTGTGTTCTAAAAGTAATCAATATCGTTTAGTGTCACTGATATTATCTTCGACTGTTATCGATGATATTGTTATACACAAAATCGATTTTACGCATAAGCGACAAAGCTAACGAACCCAAACCAAAAAGAAGGAAAAAAACAAACAAAAAAAATATGTATTAAACGCGGGATTTACTACACTTCTTTCTTTTTCTAGTTTCTACTCGGATGGTAATGATCTTCTCTAGTTTTGTTCGCACTCTTTGTTAATGATCGTCAAAAATGGCTGCATTTCGGAATAATACTTTATGAGTATTTTTAAAGTAAATTTCGATCCACGACAAATCCATTGCAAATCTATTCGTACCAACATCAATCAATAATCGCTTTTTCTTTTACCTAAAATGACGAAATGCAGATGATGATTAATTTACCTAATGTTTGAAGTTTGCTCGAGAATTACGCGGTTAATATATGTATCTCTTTTTCGTCGCCTTTTAAAGTAATTATTGTAATTACCATAAGAAGTGCAGGTTGTTTTACCACTGAGTGACACTTTTTTGCACACCATGGTCTAAATGGCCAGGTCACATGGACCCCGAAGGCTCAGAAAGTTGGTCACATGGACCCCGAAGGCTCAGAGAAGTTTGGGGATCCACTGGAATGGCTATTGGGAGACTGATGGTAGCCTCCCGTCAAGGCCATCCAGCGTGTTCTTTAACGTGCACAGGGTATGGCTCTTCCGTACACGGAGCCACGGCTTAACGTCCCATCCGACGGACGGCGACCTTTCCAAGCCCATCGGTGTCCCTACTGACCGTGGGCAGGGCGGGGAATTTTTCGGAGATAAATCTCAACGCTCACCCAACTGGGACTCGTACCTGGGAACTACAGATTACGTGCCTGGCTGATCTGAGCAGTGTTTTTCTTTCAATGCATATGGACCCTTTTTCAATTCGTAAATAAAAAATAATTTAATTTCTCTTGAAATTAGCAGAGTAAAATAATCTTAAATCTTTCAAGTTTAATATTATTCATTGAAACATCTCTGACTTCTCCATAGAATAATAAGTCAGCATACACCCACACTTAAGTGTCGCACCTATAACAAAAATAAAGATCCCCTTTAAGTAGCGCTTTACACAGAGTCTGAGGAGAGCCTGTCAGCGTAAACGCCAATGCCGCAGTTGAATTCCATGTTTCACATACACCCATGTGTTAAATTTGGCTCATATGTCGCCATCGAATAGCCAGTTTCAGTTCTCACAACCTTCTCTCTACCGAAACCCAATCGAGAGATCATTAATTATGAAATCATCGATTGGGTTGTTTTATTTCTGAGTGGCGCTTTTTGTCACACAATTAATTTAATGGTCAAGCTTTTGGTGTCCTTTTTCTCACCAAAGGCAGCTTTTCCAGGCCCAATGGTGTCATCTTTCTCACTAGTTTTTCCAAACACATCGGTGTTCTCTTTTTCACCAGCTTTTGCAAGTCCATCGGTGTTCTCTTTTCAGCAAATGCAGCTTTTCCAAGCCAATCGGCGTCCTCTTTCTCACCAAAGGCAACTTTTTCTAAGCCTATCGGCGTCTTCTTTCTTACCGAAGGATACTTTTTCTAAGCCTATCTGTGTCCTCTTTCTCAACAAATGCAGCTTTTCCAACCCATCAATGTCCTCTTTCTCACAGCAGGCAACTTTTTTTTTAAAACCTATCGGTGCCCTCTTTCTCAGCAAATGCAGTTTTTCCAAGCCCATCAATATCCTCTTTCTCACCGAAAGCAACTTTTTCTAAGCCTATCGGTGCCCTCTTTCTCAGCAAATACAGCTTTTCCAACCTCATAGGTGTCCTTTTTCTCACCAAAGGCAACTTTTTCAAACTCTATCGGTGTCCTCTTTCTCAGCAAATGCAGCTTTTCCAAGCCCATCAATGTCCTCTTTCTCACCGAAGGCAACTTTTTCTAAGCCTATCGGAGTCCTCTTTCTCAGCAAATGCAGCTTTTCCAACCTCATCGGTGTCCTCTTTCTCACCAAAGGCAACTTTTTCAAACTATATCGGTGTCCTCTTTCTCAGCAAATGCAGCTATTCCAACCTCATTGGTGTCCTCTTTCTCACCTAAGGCAACTTTTTCAAACTCTATCGGTGTCCTCTTTCTCAGCAAATGCAGCTTTTCCAACCTCATCGGTATCCTCATTCTCACCGAAGGCAACTTTTTCAAAATTTATCGGTGCCCTCTTTCTCAGCAAATGCAGCTTTTCCAACCTCATTCGTGTTCTCTTTCTCACCGAAGACAAATTTTTCTAAACCTATCGTTGTCCTCTTTCTCATCAAACACAGCTTTTCCAACTTCATCGGTGTCCTTTTTCGCACCGAAGGCAACTTTTTCTAAGCCTATCGGTGCCCTCTTTCTCAGCAAATGCAGCTTTTCCAACTTCATCGGTGTCCTCTTTCTCACCGAAGGCAACTTTTTCAAAATTTATCGGTGCCCTCTTTCTCAGCAAATGCAGCTTTTCCAACATCATCGGTGTCCTCTTTCTCACCGAAGTCAACTTTTTTTAAACCTATCGGTGCCCTCTTTCTCAGCAAATGCAGCTTTTCCAAGCCCATCAATGTCCTCTTTCTCACCGAAAGCAATTTTTCTAAGCCTAACGGTGCCCTCTTTCTCAGTAAATGCAGCTTTTCCAAGCCCATCAATGTCCTCTTTCTCACCGAAAGCAACTTTTTTTAAGCCTATCGGTGCCCTCTTTCTCAGTAAATGCAGCTTTTGCAACCCCATCGGTGTCCGCTTTCTCACCGAAGGCAACTTTTTCAAAATTTATCGGTGCCCTCTTTCTCAGCAAATGCAGTTTTTCCAACCTCATCGGTGTCCTCTTTCTCACCGAAGACAACTTTTTCAAACTCTATTGGTGCCCTCTTTCTCAGCAAATGCAGCTTTTCCAACTTCATCGGTGTCCTCTTTCTCACCGAAGGCAACTTTTTTGAACTCTATCGGTGTCCTCTTTCTCACCGAATTCAACTTTTTTTAAACCTATTTGTGCCCTCTTTCTCAGCAAATGCAGCTTTTCCAAGCCCATCAATGTCCTCTTTCTCACCGAAAGAAACTTTTTCTAAGCCTAACGGTGCCCTCTTTCTCAGCAAATGCAGCTTTTCCAAGCCCATCAATGTCCTCTTTCTCACCGAAGGCAACTTTTTCTAAGCCTATCGGAGTCCTCTTTCTCAGCAAATGCAGCTTTTCCAACCTCATCGGTGTCCTCTTTCTCACCGAAGGCAACTTTTTCAAACTATATCGGTGTCCTCTTTCTCAGCAAATGCAGCTATTCCAACCTCATTGGTGTCCTCTTTCTCACCTAAGGCAACTTTTTCAAACTCTATCGGTGTCCTCTTTCTCAGCAAATGCAGCTTTTCCAACCTCATCGGTATCCTCATTCTCACCGAAGGCAACTTTTTCAAAATTTATCGGTGCCCTCTTTCTCAGCAAATGCAGCTTTTCCAACCTCATTCGTGTTCTCTTTCTCACCGAAGACAAATTTTTCTAAACCTATCGTTGTCCTCTTTCTCATCAAACACAGCTTTTCCAACTTCATCGGTGTCCTTTTTCGCACCGAAGGCAACTTTTTCTAAGCCTATCGGTGCCCTCTTTCTCAGCAAATGCAGCTTTTCCAACTTCATCGGTGTCCTCTTTCTCACCGAAGGCAACTTTTTCAAAATTTATCGGTGCCCTCTTTCTCAGCAAATGCAGCTTTTCCAACATCATCGGTGTCCTCTTTCTCACCGAAGTCAACTTTTTTTAAACCTATCGGTGCCCTCTTTCTCAGCAAATGCAGCTTTTCCAAGCCCATCAATGTCCTCTTTCTCACCGAAAGCAATTTTTCTAAGCCTAACGGTGCCCTCTTTCTCAGTAAATGCAGCTTTTCCAAGCCCATCAATGTCCTCTTTCTCACCGAAAGCAACTTTTTTTAAGCCTATCGGTGCCCTCTTTCTCAGTAAATGCAGCTTTTGCAACCCCATCGGTGTCCGCTTTCTCACCGAAGGCAACTTTTTCAAAATTTATCGGTGCCCTCTTTCTCAGCAAATGCAGCTTTTCCAACCTCATCGGTGTCCTCTTTCTCACCGAAGACAACTTTTTCAAACTCTATCGGTGTCCTCTTTCTCACCGAAGGCAACTTTTTCAAAATTTATCGGTGCCCTCTTTCTCAGCAAATGCAGCTTTTCCAAATTCATTGGTGTCCTCTTTCTCACCGAAGACAACTTTTTCAAACTCTATCGGTGCCCTCTTTCTCAGCAAATGCAGCTTTTCCAACCTCATCGGTGTCCTCTTTCTCACCGAAGGCAACTTTTTCTAACCCTATCGGTGTCCTCTTTCTCACAAATGCAGCTTTTCCAACCTCATCGGTGTCCTCTATTTCACCAAAGACAACTTTTTCAAACTCTATCGGTGCCCTCTTTCTCAGCAAATGCAGCTTTTCCAACCTCATCGGTGTCCTCTTTCTCACCAAAGGCAACTTATTCTAACCCTATCGGTGTCCTCTTTCTCAGCAAATGCAGCTTTTCCAACCTCATCGGTGTCCTCTTTCTCAGCAAATGCAGCTTTTCCAACCTCATCGGTGTCCTCTTTCTCACCGAAGTCAACTTTTTTTAAACCTATCGGTGCCCTCTTTCTCAGCAAATGCAGCTTTTCCAAACCCATCGGTGTCCTCTTTCTCACCGAAGGCAACTTTTTCAAACTCTATCGGTGTCCTCTTTCTCAGCAAATGCAGCTTTTCCAACCTCATCGGTGTCCTCTTTCTCACCGAAGGCAACTTTTTCGAACTCTATCGGTGCCCTCTTTGTCAGCAAATGCAGCTTTTCCAACCTCATCGGTGTCCTCTTTCTCACCGAAGGCAACTTTTTCTAACCCTATCGGTGTCCTCTTTCTCAGCAAATGCAGCTTTTCCAACCTCATCGATGTCCTCTTTCTCACCGAAGACAACTTTTTCAAACTCTATCCTTGTCCTCTTTCTCAGCAAATGCAGCTTTTCCAACCTCATCGGTGTCCTCTTTCTCACCGAAGGCAACTTTTTCAAACTCTATCCTTGTCCTCTTTCTCAGCAAATGCAGCTTTTCCAACCTCATTGGTGTCCTCTTTCTCACCGAAGGCAACTTTTTCAAACTTTATCGGTGTCCTCTTCCTCAGAAAATGCAACTTTTCCAACCTCACCGGTGTTCTCTTTCTCACCGAATGCGAAGATGAATATCGCAGAGAAAAAAGGTGTAATCATAATGAAGAATCGAACCCCAGAACATCAGATTACAAACCAACCCTCTTGGTTTCAGATACAAATTTATTTCTTCTGTATTGTCACAGGCGGTTATATGTATTATATAATTTAGTGGTTTCTGAAGGAGGGGGAGGGGTCTGTCCTCCCACTTTCAGAATGTTAGTAAGGTTAATAAAGTAAAAAAAAATATTAAACTTATTTATAATTTCATGCATTTCTGAAGAAATTTTTTAAAGACCTGTAAAAAAGGAGGGAGCATTAGAAATCCAGTTTCTTCGCCCCCATTTTACATTTCTCCTGTCCGATTGTGTTTCTTACCCCCCACCCCTTGATTTTTCTCTACATCTGGACCTGAATGGAAATAACAGTCAGCCACGAAAAACTTTCGCAGAAAAAAAAAAAGAAGAAAAAACGCGATAAGAGAATAAACACATTTACTTCAAATACACAACCAAGTTACATAAGCATACAAGTTACATGAAAAAAAGGGTAAAAAAAACTTTCAAACTCTATTATTACAATAGCATAAAAGATCACTCTTTAGAGAAGAACTGGTTCTGTCAGAAAAACTCGAACCAATGTCGCAAGAAGAAGAAGAAAATGGCAAACAACAAGTAAACACACGATGCAACCTTTTCTTGAAATGTGAAATCAATGGGCCGGCGTTTCTTGCGTGCAAAGTTCGCCTTTCCTCCTCTCCTTTGCGATGTTGCGAAAAGGGAAGTTTTCGAAATGCTTTCAGTGTCAGCTATGCAAAAGACCAATATTTCTCCAGAGAGAAAAAAAGCGAAGTTACCGAACTTTTCTTTCTGCCTGAGAAAAAGGATGAGAATTCATTTCAATGACGGTTTTGAAAAACTTACTCAGTAGTTTTCATCTGTGTCAATCGGACACGCAAATGTCATCCTCTTTAATCCCCTCAATCATCATGAGATGTTTCATCAATCAATAACCATGTGGCATCCACTATACTAACATCTATTTTACGTCTGTTTCAACATTAAGCTTAAACTTCAGAATGCTGTGTTTCGAACAAAGAATACACGGTGGCCGAGTTTATTTTAAATTCCTTTTCCAGCAGGAAAGGCAAGTAAATGTCTTAACCTTATTCTAAAGTAGCTAATAAACAGAAATACACATCAGACGAGGCAGGACATAGAAAATATAAGGGTTGGGGGGGGGGTTGTTTTACCTCTGAGCGGCACTTTTTTTGCACACAATGGGCTAAATGGTCAGGTCACAGGACCCAAAAGGCTCAGAGAAGGTTGCGGGAGGGGTTAGGATGGGTTGTTTTACCTCTGAACGGCACTTTTGTGCACACAATGGGCTAAATGGCCAGGTCACAAGGACCCCGAAGGCTCAGAGAAGGTTGGGGGAGGGGACCCACTGGAACAGCTGTTGGGAGACAGATGGTAGCCGCCCGTCAAGGCCATCCAGCGTGTTCTTTAACGTGCACAGGGCGTGCACGTGCAGAGGAGAACATCCATTACTGTATTACATTTTCCCCTCCGTTTAGAGATATTAAAAAATTTTCTTGAAAAATCCATGAAATATATGTATGGCAATAAGTTTAATAATTATTGCCGCATTACGCTATTTCAAAGGAGGAATGGTAGCGCGCCAGGCTCGTAATCTGCAGATCTCAGGTTCGAGTCTCGAATGCTCGAGCGTTGAGATTTATCTCAACTAATTCCCCACCTTGCACTCGGCGAGAAAAGGGACGGATGGAACTTAAACCCTGGCCTCTCGTGCAAAAAAGTCATACCCTGTGCACGTTAAAGAACACCCTGGCTATCCTTGACGGGAAATTACCACTTGTGATACCAACTGATCGTTGGGTCCCGGTCGCAGGGAGCCTTTGTGACTTGGCCATTTACCCAATTGTGCGCAAAAAAGTGTCCCTCAGAGGTATAACAACACCCAACTCATAATCAAACATATGGTCAAGCTTTTGGTGTCCTTTTTTCTCACCAAAGGCAGCTTTTCCAGGTCCAGTCGTGTCATCTTTCTCACTTTGTGACTTGGCCATTTACCCAATTGTGCGCAAAAAAGTGTCCCTCAGAGGTATAACAACACCCAACTCATAGTCAAACCTATTTAAATGTCGGTTTTCAACAATATTTGTTCGGTATTTAAAGTTACCAAAGCTGGAATATTTAGCAATAAATTGCTTTATATTTCAAAATAAAATCTAAATGTCTGATATGGTTTTTTAATTCGTCTCATATTTCCCCTCTGTGTTAGATTTTTTAATGCTTTAAAAGTTTAAGAAATAAACATAAATTTAATAATTTTGGCCCCCCCATTACTCTTACAAACATTCTCAAATGGGGGAGGCACATGACCCCCCCCCCCCTCCCGCCTTAGATTCGGCCCTGCACCTGAAGTTCTTTCGCGGCACACAAGATGGAAAGCACAGTGGGCCAGTCGCACACGGGCCCAAGCACTGAAGAAGTGTTTTGTGAACTGCCTTCGATCAGGGCTGGAGAAAGCTCCTATACACATCACAATTAGGTGACTGCCCCTTCACCTGCCCCCAAATCCTGTCATCAAAGAAAGGAGCATCAACATCGTTTCCACTGAATCCATTTTGATCGACATGTAGTCCATAACTTTAAAGACCGTTTAGCAGACTCAGCTTCATTACTAGCGAGATGAGAGACAGCTAAAACCACTTCTCGGCTTGAAGCGATGTTGTCGAAATCCTTCATTCTCCGCCTTCCCCTCCAAACTCTCCTCCTCCCTCTCCCGAATCGCTTCTAATATCCTCTCTCGATACAACGATATAGAACGACTATACTCGGAGTAGTTAACTTCACCTGGGGACGCCATCAATCACGTGATGTGTGTCCACAAGAGCAAGCGCTTTACCTGTAACAGGTCCCTTGGCAAATGCATCTAGCACTGATGAGGATCTCGCTGAAGCTTTCCATGGAGAGGAAAAATGTTTTAACTACTTTAGTTTGCTTCTCGCGATAGAATAAAGAAAATGGAAGGGGGTCATAACCGATTAAGCTGAGCCCCCTTTTTTTTTCCTCTATTTCTTTCAATTTTTCTTTTTTCCCCCTCTCAATATTGGAATTAAGAGGTTGAGATTAAGTATATTGGATCTGTTGCTCACCAGAGAATAATACCAGAAGCAAATAATACCAGAAGCAATACATCACTGTCAAATTAACCAAGAACAAAATCGCCCGAGAAAAATGCCTTTTGTTCTGTTATATTAAAAAGGAGTCAGCAAATTTTTTAAGACGAGTGCTAATCTTTCAGTTAGCATTTTATTTCAGGTAAACTGTTCTTAGAACGCAAACATAGTATTCTAGGTTGATTTACAAGGAATTAGTTACACGGATATCACAAAGCGGGTTTGGTTGGGTTGTTTTACCTCTGAGCGGCATTCTTTTTCACACCACGGGCTAAATGGCCAGGTTACATGGACCCCGAAGTCTCAGAGAAGGTTGGGGGAGGGGACCCACTGGAACAGCTGTTGGAAGACAGATGGTAGCCTCCCGTCAAGGCCGTCCACCGTATTCTTTAACGTGCACAGGGTATGGCTCTCCCGCACACGGGCCCACGGCTTAACGTCCCATCCGACGGACGGCGGCCTTTCCAAGCCCATCGGTGTCCCCTACTGACCGTGGGTAGGGCGGGTAATTTTGCGGAGATAAATCTCAACGCTGACCCAGCTGGGATTCGAACCTGGGAACTACATATTACGATCCTGGCGCGCTACCGACTGAGCCACCCCCGCCCCTATCACAAAGCGAATTCTGAACTTTAGCACACAGTATTTATACCATTACGTAAACCTGAACTTTTAATCCTCACTAATAAATATTTATGGATGAAATAACCTGAACTTGATTGATCAGTAGCTTGATATAAGAGGATGAGACGAACTTAGTGCTTAGTGAGATTGTGGAAATTTAATGTCGAAACTTTGGTATACAGTAGAATTGTGGAACTTAATGCCCGAGCCTTGGTACTCATCAGGAGTATGGAACCTTAATGTCCGAGCCTTGGTACTCATCAGGAGTATCGAACCTTAATCTCCGAGCCTTGGTACTCATCAGGAGTATGGAACCTTAATGCCCGAGCTTTAGTACTCATCAAGAGAATGGAACCTTAATATACGAGTCTTAGTACTCATCAGGAGTATGGAACCTTAAAACCCGAGCATTAGTACTCATCAGGAGTATGGAACCTTAATGTCCGAGCCTTGGTACTCATCAGGAGTATGGAACCTTAATGTCTGAGACTTGGTACTCATCAGGAGTATGGAACCTTAATGTCTGAGACTTGGTACTCATCAGGAGTATGGAACCTTAATGTCCGAGCCTTGATACTCATCAGGTGTATGGAACCTTAATGTCCGAGCCTTGGTACAGTCGCTCAAAAAAATATCCGAACACTATGGTTGATTACAGAATTCAGAAAAAATATCTGGCAACGATTTTTTTAGAAATTAGTGATCTGGCAACCTTCGTGTCACGTGACCTTCGTTGTCAGATCACTAATTTCTAAAAAAATCGTTGCCAGATATTTTTTTCTGAATTCTGTAATCAACCGTAGTGTTCGGATACTTTTTTGAGCGACTGTACTGATCAGGTGTATGGAACCTTAATGTCCGAGCCTTGGTACTCATCAGGTGTATGGAACCTTAATGTCCGAGCCTTGGTACTCATCAGGTGTATGGAACCTTAATGTCCGAGCCTTGGTACTCATCAGGAGTATGGAACCTTAATGTCCGAGCCTTGGTACTCATCAGATGTATGGAACCTTAATGTCCGAGCCTTGGTACTCATCAGGTGTATGGAACCTTAATGTCCGAGCCTTGGTACTCATCAGGTGTATGGAACCTTAATGTCCGAGCCTTGGTACTCATCAGGTGTATGGAACCTTAATGTCCGAGCCTTGGTACTCATCAGGTGTATGGAACCTTGACTACTTTGGTACTCAACAGGATTGTGGAACTTTGATGCTCAAACGTCGGTACTCAATGGGATTGTGAAACCTTAGAGTTCAGCATCTTACTTTTGAAAATGACCTGAGATGAATGCTCAACATTATAATATTGGGAGCGAATACTAAAACGAAGTACACAGCAGGATTAAGAAATCATAACGCTCAATAGTACAATGTTGGGGATGATAACACTCGAATCTTAGTGATCAATAGTATAAAATTGAATAATTAAATCTGAACCTTCGCACTTGCTACGATCGTGCAATCTTAACGCTCAGCAACATAGCTTTCGACATTGGGAAGACCTCGCAATTTCGAAACACCTCCCAATTCTTTTTTTTTTATCAGTTGTATAAAATTAGGGAATGAAACCTGAATCTTAATATTCATGAGGATCGAGGAATCGGTCTATACTAATGCTTGAGGCTTAATGTTCAACAGCAAGGCATTGTAGATGATGAGATCTAGACCTTGTGCTCGATTCTTGGTCTTTAGTCCTATTTAGAATTAGGTAACCTTGGTATGCAATACTTGAACTATGTATTATTTCTATGTAGGATGTAACTTGAACTATCTATATTCTATGAAGGATGTAACTTGAACTATCTATATTCTATGAAGGATGTAACTTGAACTATGTATTATTTCTATGCAGGATGTAACTTGAACTATGTATTATTTCTATGCAGGATGTAACTTGAACTATGTATATTCTATGCAGGAGTAACTTGAACTATGTATATTCTACGCAGGACGTAACTTGAACTATGTATTATTTCTATGCAGGATGTAACTTGAACTATGTATTATTTCTATGTAGGATGTAACTTGAACTATGTATTATTTCTACGCAGGATGTAACTTGAACTATGTATATTCTATGCAGGATGTAACTTGAACTATGTATTATTTCTATGCAGGATGTAACTCGAACTATGTATTATTTCTATGCAGGATGTAACTTGAACTATGTATATTCTATGCAGGATGTAACTTGAACTATATATAATCTATGCAGGATGTAACTTGAACTATGTATTATTTCTATGCAGGATGTAACTTGAACTATGTATATTCTATGCAGGATGTAACTTGAACTATGTATATTCTATGCAGGATGTAACTTGAACTATGTATTATTTCTATGCAGGATGTAACTTGAACTATGTATATTCTATGCAGGATGTAACTTGAACTATGTATTATTTCTACGCAGGATGTAACTTGAACTATGTATATTCTATGCAGGATGTAACTTGAACTATGTATTATTTCTATGCAGGATGTAACTTGAACTATGTATTATTTCTGTGCAGGATGTAACTTGAACTATGTATATTCTATGCAGGATGTAACTTGAACTATGTATTATTTCTATGCAGGATGTAACTCGAACTATGTATTATTTCTATGCAGGATGTAACTTGAACTATGTATATTCTATGCAGGATGTAACTTGAACTATATATATTCTATGCAGGATGTAACTTGAACTATGTATTATTTCTATGCAGGATGTAACTCGAACTATGTATATTCTATGCAGGATGTAACTTGAACTATGTATATTCTATGCAGGATGTAACTTGAACTATGTATTATTTCTATGCAGGATGTAACTTGAACTATGTATTATTTCTATGCAGGATGTAACTTGAACTATGTATATTCTATGCAGGATGTAACTTGAACTATGTATTATTTCTATGCAGGATGTAACTTGAACTATGTATTATTTCTATGCAGGATGTAACTTGAACTATGTATATTCTATGCAGGATGTAACTTGAACTATGTATATTCTATGCAGGATGTAACTTGAACTATGTATTATTTCTATGCAGGATGTAACTTGAACTATGTATTATTTCTATGCAGGATGTAACTTGAACTATGTATATTCTATGCAGGATGTAACTTGAACTATGTATTATTTCTATGCAGGATGTAACTCGAACTATGTATTATTTCTATGCAGGATGTAACTTGAACTATGTATATTCTATGCAGGATGTAACTTGAACTATATATATTCTATGCAGGATGTAACTTGAACTATGTATTATTTCTATGCAGGATGTAACTTGAACTATGTATATTCTATGCAGGATGTAACTTGAACTATGTATATTCTATGCAGGATGTAACTTGAACTATGTATTATTTCTATGCAGGATGTAACTTGAACTATGTATATTCTATGCAGGATGTAACTTAACTATGTATTATTTCTATGCAGGATGTAACTTGAACTATGTATTATTTCTATGCAGGATGTAACTTGAACTATGTATATTCTATGCAGAGGATGTAACTTGAACTATGTATTATTTCTATGCAGGATGTAACTCGAACTATGTATTATTTCTATGCAGGATGTAACTTGAACTATGTATATTCTATGCAGGATGTAACTTGAACTATATATATTCTATGCAGGATGTAACTTGAACTATGAATTATTTCTATGCAGGATGTAACTTCAACTATGTATATTCTATGCAGGATGTAACTTGAACTATGTATTATTTCTATGCAGGATGTAACTTGAACTATGTATTATTTCTATGCAGGATGTAACTTGAACTATGTATATTCTATGCAGGATGTAACTTGAACTATGTATATTCTATGCAGGATGTAACTTGAACTATGTATTATTTCTATGCAGGATGTAACTTGAACTATGTATATTCTATGCAGGATGTAACTTGAACTATGTATTATTTCTATGCAGGATGTAACTTGAACTATGTATTATTTCTATGCAGGATGTAACTTGAACTATGTATATTCTATGCAGGATGTAACTTGAACTATGTATTATTTCTATGCAGGATGTAACTCGAACTATGTATTATTTCTATGCAGGATGTAACTTGAACTATGTATATTCTATGCAGGATGTAACTTGAACTATATATATTCTATGCAGGATGTAACTTGAACTATGTATTATTTCTATGCAGGATGTAACTTGAACTATGTATATTCTATACAGGATGTAACTTGAACTATGTATATTCTATGCAGGATGTAACTTGAACTATGTATTATTTCTATGCAGGATGTAACTTGAACTATGTATATTCTATTCAGGATGTAACTTGAACTATGTATTATTTCTATGCAGGATGTAACTTGAACTATGTATATTCTATGCAGGATTAAGCAACCTTGGTGCTCAACGCCTGAACGGTGATTTCATCCGATGATAGTGTGGGGGGTGGTCGCGATATTGCGATTACGATAATTTCGTTCCGATGAAATTGGAGTCGCAACGGCCTCAGAAACAGATCTTGGGGTCGGAACATAAAAAAGATTGGAATAACAGAAGAAGAAATGATAATAATATAAGGTGGAATATTAGAACCATTGCTCTAATAGAAGTCCGAAAAGATTCTATACTTCTGCATCAGTATCATAGCCATTTTCCTTGAAACACAAATTTAGATGTTTCTCCCACATATGAAGAGCTATTTTCCTTCAGAATGACACTTCTTTACATGCAATGGACTAAATGGCCAGTTTACAAGGATCCCCAAGGGCTCAGAGAAGATTGGTATAAGGGGATCACTGTTTGGTGACATATGGTAGCTTCCCATCAAGGCAATCCAGCGTGTTCTTCAATGTGCTCAAGCTCTTCTGCACACGGAGCGAAGGCTTAACGTCCCACCCGACGGACGGCGGCCTTTCGAACATCAAAGGTGTCCTTTTTACTACCGAGGACATAAGGGGGGAGGATTTAGTGGAAAAAATTCTCGAGTCTTTTTTCTCCTTTTTTCTCCCCCCCCCCCCCCCCCCCGATAGGGGACCACCTTGTCGTGGTGGGGGGGCCTAGGGCCCAGCAACCCGGCTGAAGGCTGTGCCGACCGGATTGGTGCCCCGGTTGGACATGGCTAAGGCCATCCGAGGTTGAAGATGCTGCTGGCCGGCTTGATTGCCGGTCGGATGGTGACGGCGTCGGAGACCTCACCTATCAGGAGACCTGGGTGGTCTGTTCGAGGGCTCTGCTGAAAGGTCTGAGCCCGCCAAGTAGGCACGAGCCCTCAAAAAAGTCTGGGTCCTACTAAGAGTCTCCACCCCGGGTGCGATCGAACTTGAATCTATATATCCTTGTACATTTGCACACCGGGGAATAGATTAAAGTAAGGTTTCTTCCGGTGGTCAGCTTTCCTTCTATAGGACTGCTGCCATGTGAGGCTGGGGTTGAGGTGCGCCTATAGGGCGTATTCCTTGCCCCCGGCTCTAGATAAGCACGGCTTTTCATAACCAGGTAGTGCTGTACAAGCGGAACCGGGAATTGCCGTGGTTGCATAAGATCGCAACAAAAGCGATTCTCCTTTTTTCTCAAGTTTTTATCCCAGTTGGGACTCGAACCTGGGAACTGAGGATTGCGACCCTGATGCACTACTGACTGAGCCACGCTCCTTTCACGAGAAGCTCTTGAAGCTCTCTTCTATTCTGCCGTCGTCAGAGAATTTGACAGAAACAAGTTTTCTCACATTAAACAAATATTTAGAGTCCTCGGTGAAGCGACATTGATGAATGCAAAGCGACTGCAGCATTCTGTCGTCATTTCTAGAATCATCTATTTGTAGATTCTCCGCTATTCTTGGTCCATTTCTTGACACTTCCGCATTGAAGTGATGACCGTTATCTTTTGCTGTACAGATGAATCAATCCTTTGAAGAAGTAATCACCTCACCGACAGCAGACCTTCCACTCTGCGCGTGATTTATTGCAGATGGGATCATGTAAGTGGACGTCACAATCACCTATCGACAATGGCGTGAAAAAAAATGTACTAGGAGTGATTTTAGAAAATTGCTTACAAATTGCATTTTCATTTTTTTTTTTTGCTTTCTTTTATCTTAAAATAGCATTTTGTTGCAACGACATGAATTCGGTTGCTATTTTTGTCTTCGAGGTTGTTTCTTTTTACATAAAAGAGAAACGAAAATGGTGCAAGATGGAATGAAAGGGCGGCAGTTCATTGGACCATTTCTCTTTTGAAAAAGGAGGAGGTTATATCAGTCTGTAGAGCGCAAGACGCGTAACTTAATACGTTGGTATTTTCTAAGATAACCTGCACTCTGGGTCAGAAAAAAAAAATACCCCCTCAAGCAGCTGCTTGCCACAGAGGTCTGACAGGAACCTGTCAGTATATATGCCATAGTAGAAGGTCTGAGAGGATGGCAGGACCTCAGCAGAAAAACGACACAGCCATGCCTTACCCGGGGCTTGAACCCAGGTCCCTTAGATCAGTAGCCGAGCGCGCTAACCACTCGGCCATACTGTTCGGATACTTTTTCGACACGAAGGTTGCCAGATCGCTAATTTCTAAACCTGGATCGTGTGGGCCCACTCACAGAAATATTGAGCATGTGCAGTTACCGTTCACAGCAAACTGGAGCGTGTGCAGTAACTGGACACGCTCCAGTTTGCTGTGAACGGTAACTGGTGCGTGTACAGTTGCTGTACACGCTCCAGATGTTTTTTCTGAATTCTGTAATCGACCATAAAATAAAAAATAAATAAATACCCCTTCAAGCAGCTGCTTGCCACAGAGGTCTGACAGGAGCCTGTCAGTTTATATGGCATAGTAGAAGATCTGAGAGGATGGCAGGACTTCAGCAGAAAACAAACGAACATCCATGCCTTACCCGGGGCTCGAACCCAGGTCCCTTAGATCAGTAGTCAAGCGCGCTAACCACTCGACTACGGGACGGCAAAAAGGGACACCAATGGGCTTGGAAAAGCCGTCCTCAGTCGGATGGGGACATTAAGCCGTGCTCTGTGTGTAATTCAGTTAAAATGCATGCTGGGAAGCTTTGCTGGAAGGCTTTCATCTGTCTCTTA
This sequence comes from Ryuthela nishihirai, assembly GCA_038380435.1. Taxonomy (NCBI): domain Eukaryota; kingdom Metazoa; phylum Arthropoda; class Arachnida; order Araneae; family Heptathelidae; genus Ryuthela; species Ryuthela nishihirai. The sequence continues at coordinate 25,974,275 of JAWZYU010000025.1, forward strand.
AAAGTTGTGGGACTGGGATTGGCTCAATCGATTGCGCACCAGGACCGTAATCTGCAGTTCCCAGGTTCGATCTCCAACTGTGCCTGCCTCGAGAGTTATCTTCGCTAAACCTCATCTTGTGCTACGGTGATGAAAGGGACACCGATGGGCTTTGAAAGGCCATCATCCGTCGAACGGGATGTTAAACCTTGTCCCCACGTGCAAGTGGAGCCACCCCCTGTGAGCGTTAATAAATCACGCCTCCTAACAACTGTCTAGTGGGTCTTCTTTCCCCAACCTTCTCTGAGCCTTTGCGATCCTACTTTGAATCACTGTTAGGGTTGGGTTGCTTTACCTCTGAACGGCACTTTTTTTGCACACCATGGGCTAAATGGCCAGGTCACAGGAACCCCGAAGGCTCAGAGAAGGTTGGGGGAGGGGACCCACTGGAACAGCTGTTAGGAGACAGATGGTAGCCTCCCGTCAAGGCCATCCAGCGTGTTCTTTAACGTGCAGAGGGTACGGTTCTCACGCTCACGGGGCCACGGCTTAACGTCTCATCCGAGGGACGGCGGTCTTTCAAAGCCCATCGGTGTCCCCTACTGACCGTGTGCACTCCACACCCTGCCCACGGTCAGTAGGAGACACCGATGGGCTTGGAAAGGCCGCCGTCCGTCGGATGGGACGTTAAGTCGTGGTCCCGTATGGGGGAGAAACTATACCCTGTGCACGTTAAAGAACACGCTGGATGGCCTTGACGGGAGGCTACCATCTGTCTCCCAACAGCTGTTCCAGTGGGTCACCTCCCCCAACCTTCTCTGAGCCTTCGGGGTCCTTGTGACCTGGCCATTTAGCGCATGGTGTGCAAAAAAGTGCCGCTCAGAGGTAAAAACACCCAACTCAACCCAACGAGCTCATAAAAGGTGCGTTTCAATGTTTAGCCTCCCCTTCCAGAATCATCAAGGATTTGCGTTCACTCTGTCACAAAATTTTGAATTGCGCTCAAAATTCTAATTCCGCCGTTGCATGCACGAGTTAGATTCAATCATTCGCTGGCCTTGCGAGTGTAAATGGGAAACAAGTCCATTTGTAAACAAGATAAGTCTTTCTTCATCCGCATCTATATTTAATATGCCGCGGACAAATGCAATTTAGTTTATTAATGCAGTTAGCTTCTTGCTTGACAACAGATGCGAAGATCGGCCTTAATATCGTCCTCTGGGTGTATCAAGTCCTCCGTGCTCCCCGCATCACCAATGCATCTGCATCACTACCCGCTAGAGAGAGTCGCCGTGAGTCCCATCAAAGTTTGATCTCACGCTAATAAGAGTCACCAAAGCAGCGACATATGGAATACAAGCAACGCGCCAACAGCAGGAGCCCGGAGCCAGATGAGAGTGAGGAGGACGTAACTGAGAGACCAGACAACATGTGCTTCGTGAATTGATGCTGCGCTATGGATAATTGAACACTTTCTTCCACTCCGAATGTTCTTCATGAAGTGAATTCGACGTCTGCATGCACTCAGGTCTTGGTGACATTTGTCAGATGTGGGAGTGGAAAGGTCATTTAAATTCGGAGCGATGAGGTCATAAGGAAACTTCTCTGTAAGTCAGTGTGCATGGAGATAGACTTCCATTTGCTGAGTTCGTGTGCACGCTTTGTTGTGCACCATTCTCCAACATGTGTTGGGAAGGCTTCCATCTTACGTGAATGGGAAACCGCGTTTAAACTGTTTATTTAATCTTTGAAAATATTTTACAGAAAAATGTCGTTCGAGACATGGGCGTCGGTAGGAATTTTCCCGGGATTCAGGGACAAAAAATATTTCAGCAGTGGGGGGGAAATGTTTTCAAGGAATAGCGGAAAAACAAGTCAATGTTTGAAGACAGAAATATTTGGGTCCAGTCGTGCATCTTGCGTTGGATTTTTTAACTCTGAGCGGCACTTTTCTGCACGAAATGGGCTAAATCACCAGGTCACAAGGGCCCCAAAGGCTCAGAGAAGGTTGGAGGGGGGGACCCACTGAACAGCTGTTGGGAAGCAACTTGCTTAATAGAATTAAGAATCTGGTTGACATGCAACCAACTCAATTTCCAATCACCTTTTTTTTTTCATATGGCGTATTAATCAGACAGACTCTTTTCAGACCTCTGGGTCAGGCAGCTGCTTGAGGGGAATTATATATTACAACAAATCGTTCACTAAATTATTTGTGATTTTAAAAAATTATGCAATAGTTCAGTTGCTTTTGTTATTTTTAATTTTGGATAGTGTTTAGGAGGAGACTAACAGCTGTCGTCTGCTAAAAGCTCCAGCTTCAATAAGTATTAAACAAATTTTGTTGAAAATCGGTATTTACATGGATCTGAGTAAGATCATTTTAGCTCCAGTGGAATTTTTCAGCAAACAAGCTTATTTTCAAAATTAAGGAGCTTTCGGAGTAGCTTTCCATTAGCGTTACTCGAAAGTGGCACATTATATTAACAAAAGTACTGTATTTTGGGGGCGGGAGGAGGGGGGACTCTCACTCGGTAGCGCGCCATGCTCGTAAGCTGTAGTTCCCAGTTTCGAATCCCACCAGAGCCACTATTGAGATTGATATCCGCGAAATCTCCGGTCCTGCCTTCGGTCAATAGGGGGACACCGCTATGCTCGAAAAGGCCGCCTGATCTCCGTGAAATCTCCGGTCCTGCCTTCGGTCAATAGGGGGACACTGCTGGGCTCGAAAAGGCCGCCTGATCTCCTTGAAATCTCCGATCCTGCCTTCGGTCAGTAGGGGGACACCGCTGGGCTCGAAAAGGCCGCCTGATCTCCGTGAAATCTCCGGTCCTGCCTTCGGTCAGTAGGGGGACACCGCTGGGCTCGAAAAGGCCACCTGGTCTCCGGTCCTGCCCCCGTTCAGTAGGGGGATACCGCTGGGCTCGAAAAGGCCGCCTGATCTCTGCGAAATCTCCGGTCAGTAGGGGGACACCGTTGGGCTCGAAAAGGCCGCCTGATCTCCGCGAAATCTCCGGTCGTGCCTTCGGTCAGTAGGGGGACACCGCTGGGCTCGAAAAGGCCGCCCGATCTCACAGGGAATGGCTCTACCGCATATGGGAGAGCCATACCCTGTGCACATTAAATAACATGCTCGATAGATGGCCTTGAAAGAGAGGCTACCATCTGTCTCCTAACAGCTGTCCAGCGGGTCTTCTCCTTTCTCTGAGCCCTCGGTGTCCTTGCAAACTGGGTATTTAGTCCATTGTGTGCAAAAAGTGTCGCTCAGAAGTAAAACAACCCAAAAGAACTGTAGTTTAAAATAATTTCTTCCTTTTTTCAAAGCTACACAGCAGGGATTCTGAACGTAGGATACGCGGAAAATTTTTTTGTGGTACGCCGTGAGAGCTCAAAAGTCGTTAGATCTAGTAACAAAGTCGCTAAGTTGGCATTATTATACTACAACTATAGTTTTATCTATCTACGTAACGTGTACGCCACTCACATACACATTTCCAGGGGGTGCGTGAAGCATAAAAGATTGAGAATCACTGCTACAGAAAATCAGTGCTGAGCGAATGGACTCTATGGGATGATTACTATATGAATCAGAACGAAAATTTCATTGAAAGTCTCCTAAAACGTCTGGCAGCTGACATCTTTGCAAGAGAGTCAAATTACAGTGATCACTGTCTGATATATGTTCATTTCTTTCCTACTCACACCTCAAGGGATTACACTTGAGGACACCTCAAGGGTAATCCCTTGAGGTGTCCTCAAGGCTCCACAACTCACACCTCAAGGGATTATCCTTGAGGTGGCTTGTGTAGCATCTTCTAACAATAGATTTGCGCCTCTAGAATTTTCACCTCCTAGTGTAAAAGAAATTTTGCATTCCCCCTTTTATCACTTGGTGTGTATTATTTATACAAAATGAATTTATTTGTCAGTTGGGTTGTTTTATCTCTGAGCAGTGCTTTATTGTACACCATGGTCTAAATGGCCAGGTCACATGGACCCCGAAGACTCAGAGAAGGATGGGGAGCCAGCTTCATCTGGCGACCCCAACCACATTTAATACAGTGACAGACTCACTGGAACAGCTGTTGGGATACAGATGGTAGCCTCCCGTCAAGGCCATCCAGCGTGTTCTTTAACGTGCACAGGGTATGGCTCTCCCGCACACGGAGCCACGGCTTAACGTCCCGTCCGACGGACGGCGGTTTATTCCAAACCCATCTGTGTCCCCTACTGACTGTGAGCAGGACGGGGAGTTTTGCGGAGATAAGTCTCAAACACTGACCCAGTTGGGACTCGAACCTGGGAACTGCAGATTACGAGCCTGGCGCGCTACCGACTGAGCCACCCCCGCACCTTATTTGTTAGTAAATTATTCTAACTGTAAGTTTGCGTCGACTGTATTGGATTTATAATTTTTCGAATTCAGTTTCGACATCTTTTTTTGCATCCCTCAGTCAGATTCCTGCACTGTTACAATAACAATATAAACATTTTTCTCTACCGACAAGTCATATCTGTAGTTACACAACAATAACAAGGTAGCCGCCTTTTCTTTTTGTCATTTGGGACAGTAGCTCAATAGATAACGCGAAAGCCTCGTAATCTGGAATTCCCGGGTTCGATTCCCAATTGTGCATACACTCTGAAAGGGGATACCGATGGGTTTGGAAAAGACGCCATCCGTCAGATAGAAGATTAAGTCTTGGCACAATGTTTAGGGGACCCAGGATGGTTCAGCCGCTAGCGATCCGAGCTTGTAATTTGCAGTTTCCAGGTTCGAGTTGGGTTGGGTTGTTTTACCTCTGAGCGGCACTTTTTTGCACACCATGGGCTAAATGGCCAGGTCACATGGACCCCGAAGGCTCAGAGAAGGTTGGGGGAGGGGACTCACTGGAACAGCTGTTGGGAGACAGATGGTAGCCTCCCATCAAGGCCATCCAGCGTGTTCTTTAACGTGCGTAGGGTATGGCTCTCCCGCACACGGGACCACGGCTTAACGTCCCATCCGACGGACGGCGGCCTTTTGAAGCCCATCGGTGTCCCCTACTGACAGTGGGCAGGGCGGGGAATTTTGCGGAGATAAATCTCAACGCTGACCCAGCTGGGACTCGAACCTGGGAACTATAGATTACGAGCCTGGCGCGCTACCGACTGAGGCACCTCCGCCCCCCCCCCCCCCCCCCCCAGGTTCGAGTCACAAGTACTCTTTGTTGCTGCACAACACAGCCAACCAAGGCAATCCCCGGTTCCGTCTCACGACACTACCAAGTTGAATGGAAAGCCGCGACTATCTACTGTCGGGGGCAAGGCTACACCATATAGATGCATCTCATCCCCGACATCCTATGGCGAGCAGTCCTATAGAAGGAAAGCTCATCCATCGGTCAAAACCTGGAATTTACTCTGTTCCTCGGTTAGCCATGAACAAGGATATGTAAGTAGGGGATAAATGGGGGTTCTGACTCACAGGAGGCTAATGTTAATCCTATGGGAGATTTCCAATCCAGAACATCGAAGGAGGCTAACGTTAATCCTATGAGAGATTTCTAATCAGGAGCATCGAAGGTGGTTACTGTTAATCTTATCTGGGGATTTCTAAAGGAGAATCTACGAGGCTAATGTTTGCTCTAGAGGAATATTTCTCATCCAGAGGGGACAATATTATTTTTGCAGAAAATTTTTCTATTCCAGTTGTTTCACTGAGATGTACATAAATTATTTATTAAGTCATTTCACACGTATTTATAATTATCATGTTTCCTCTTTAAGTAAATGTGCAAGATTTGAGGATTAGAGATAACACCTAATTCGATAAAATATTACTGGTTCCCAAAATCCTTGTCATTTTCCCGAGCTTGCGGAGATGCAATTCAACACAATGACTGACACTGAGACGACTTCTACAGGACAAACAAGTCTTTATTTAAAGAAATATACCATTACGTGCTACAGGTTTCTCCAACACAATAAACTTTATTCCTCAGAAAGTGAAGATTGATCTCCCCAGTTCCGTACAACAGCAGTGAGATTGGTACAGCATTTGTTTTTGAGATAAAAGTCAGTGGGGAAAAAATGTTTTTTTCTCCTGTTTTCCGCAAAAAACTCTGGATTTTCAACGATAGGAGATCTGCTGAAAAAGGGTTGCTCTAAGAATTTCGGCAGCTTTATAATGTTCATAAGCTAAAGTATCATATCCATTAGCAAGTATAAATCTTTTATTATCATAAGTGTTGTATTGATAATGTATTTGACAAAGTGTTGTTAATTGTGTGTTTATTATCTCGTGCATTGCTTTATGTTACAATGAATTTGAATTAACTCTTTCGTCAATCAGTAGGGGACGCCGATGGGCTTGGAAAGGCCGCCGTCCATCGAATAGTACGTTAAGAACACGCTGGATGGCTTTGACGGGAGGCTGCCATTTGTCTTTCAACAGCTGTTCCAGTGGGTCCCCTTCCTCAACCTTCTCCGAGCTCTCGGGGTCCGTGACTGACCATTTAGCCCATTGTGTGCAAAAAAAATGCCTCTCAAAGGCAAAACAGCCCAAACCTTAATCATGTGACTATTGCAGATTGTCATTGCCTAAACATCATTATCACTTAAAAAACAATTGCCTAAAGTTATCATCACCAGTCAGAACTCTGGTGATGTAAAATTTACGCTTTACTTACGTTATTGTTAAAAAGCAACCATTGAAATTCTACGAAACAATATAAGACTGATGAAACAAAGTTGAAAGAGATTCATTCTAACGTAACAGAAGCAATGAAGAGTTTTATGTGGAGGCAATGATTCTGAATTTCTTGCAGTCCGTGGTTACTCTTTGGTTGAAGGAATAACGAAATTTGTTGTTAAGCCAACGACCCAGCTTCGAAGTACCTCTTGGGGCTCAATTTGTGACCCAGAGGGACGTGTCGACGTTTCAATCACAACATTGAACATTCGTTCATTTTGTGAGAGATAATGCTTATTCGTCTCAAAGCGTCCTTTAATCGGTTTTGAGATGGAGCCGTTTTTTTGAGGCGAGGAAAGACTGACCGTATAACGGGTCTCTAAGGGTCTCGACATCGCTAAATTCAAAGAAAAGCGGTTCTAGGTGTTCCTCTGAATCGTTTAGTTGAACTGGTGTCGAGATCTGTTCCCCGTGGTGAGCTTACGCACCTTAAAGGCGAAGGTAAAGGTAGACACGGATTGAATTCGCGAAATCTTAAATATACATAAAATAAGCTTTTTCTACGCAGAGGCTTCAAATGGAATCGTCATTTTCTCTCTTCAGAATCTTAGAGCTCTCGGAATGGATTTTAACGATAGAATTCAGAAGTTCTTTAGCATCCACCAGAGTCCTGACTGGTGATGATAGCTTTAGGAAATAGTTTTTTAAGTGATAATGATGTTCAGGCAATGACAATCTGCAATAGTCACATGATTAAGGTTTGGGCTGTTTTGCCTTTGAGAGGCATTTTTTTTTTGCACACAATGGGCTAAATGGTCAGTCACAAGGACCCCGAGAGCTCGGAGAAGGTTGAGGAAGGGGACCCACTGGAACAGCTGTTGAGAGACAAATGGCAGCCTCTCGTGAAGGCCATTCAGCGTGTTCTTTAACGTACTATTCGATGGACGGCGGCCTTTCCAAGCCCATCGGCGTCCCCTACTAATCGAGGACAGAGTTAATTCAAATTCATTGTAACATAAAGCAATGCACGAGATAATAAACACACAATTAACAACACTTTGTCAAATACATTATCAATACAACACTTATGATAATAAAAGATTTATACTTGCTAATGGATATGATACTTTAGCTTATGGACATTATAAAGCTGCCGAAATTCTTAGAGCAACCCTTTTTCAGCAGATCTCCTGTCGTTGAAAATCCAGAGATTTTTTGCGGAAAACGGGAGAAAGAAACATTTTTTCCCCACTGACTTTTATCTCAAAAACAAATGCTGTACAAATCTCACTGCTGTTGTACGGAACTGGGGAGATCAATCTTCACTTTCTCAGGAATAAAGTTTATTGTGTTGGAGAAACCTGTACCACGTAATGGGGTATTTCTTTAAATAAAGACTTGTTTGTCCTGTAGAAGTCGTCTCAGTGTCAGTCATTGTGTTGAATTGCATCTCTGCAAGCTCGGGAAAATGACAAGGATTTTGGGAACCAGTAATATTTTATCGAATTAGGTGTTATCTCTAATCCTCAAATCTTGCACATTTACTTAAAGAGGAAACATGATAATTATAAATACGTGTGAAATGACTTAATAAATAATTTATGTACATCTCAGTGAAACAACTGGAATAGAAAAATTTTCTGCAAAAATAATATTGTCCCCTCTGGATGAGAAATATTCCTCTAGAGCAAACATTAGCCTCGTAGATTCTCCTTTAGAAATCCCCAGATAAGATTAACAGTAACCACCTTCGATGCTCCTGATTAGAAATCTCTCATAGGATTAACGTTAGCCTCCTTCGATGTTCTGGATTGGAAATCTCCCATAGGATTAACATTAGCCTCCTGTGAGTCAGAAACCCCCATTTATCGCCTACTTATGTAGATCCGAGTTCGTTCGGCACCCGAGGTGGAGACTCAGTGGAACCCAGACTTTGAAAAGGGCCCTTGCCTATTAGGGGACCAATCCATTCGGCAGGGCCCTTGAACTGCTCCACTGAGCGCCTGATTTTGAGGTCTTGGCACCGTCCAACCGGGCCACTAAACCGATCAGCGATGCCTTCGACCTCGGTTGGTCTTTCCTCTGTCCAACCGGGGCCATACTGGTCAGCAGAGTCTTCGACCAGGTGCTGGACCACAAGCCCCCCCCCCCCCACCACCACCACCACCACCACGGCAAGGTTGTCCCCTATCGGAGGTGGGGGGGGGAGGTTCGAGTCAGCTGGGCCAGCGTTAAAATTTATCTCTGCAAAACTCTCCACCCTGACTTCGGTCAGTAGGAGACACCGATAGCTTTAGAAAGGTCAGTAGGGGACACCGATAGCTTTAGAAAGGTCAGTAGGGGACACCGATAGCTTTAGAAAGGTCAGTAGGGGACACCGATAGCTTTAGAAAGGTCAGTAGGGGACACCGATAGCTTTAGAAAGGTCAGTAGGGGACACAGTTAACTTTAGAAATGTCAGTAGGGAACACCGATAGCTTTAGAAAGGCCGCCGTCCATCGGATGCGACGTTAAGCTGTGGCTCCAAGTGTGGGAGAGCCATACTCTGTACATGCTAAAGAACACGCTGAACGGCCTTGACGGGGGTTTACCATCTGTCCAGTGGATCCCTTCCCCAACTTTTTCTGAACCCTTGGGATCCTTGTGACTGTACATTCAGCCCATTCTATACACAAAAGTTCCTCTCAGAGATAAAACAACCCAAGAAACTTGGCATTTTTCATTGCATTTTTTTCTCTTCACTCCTGCATCGGATTTCCATATTTTTTTTCTTCCTCATTGTTAATTTCCCTTCGGCATTTTCCGCCATCGTCGCTTCCTTTTGTTTTTTTCCCCCATCGTTATCTCGTCTTCTCCGTCGTTCGAGTCTGCTGCCAACTGAGTTTCCAATTAAGTGCAAGCAAAGCAATCAATCATTGAAGTGGCCAGCGGAATCTTTCTACTCTTCGCAACTGACAACTGAGATTATCGGTATCAGTTCCTTACAGTGAAGACGATCCCCCCCCCCAGCCCCTGTGAGGTGCTTTCTTCTGTAGTGATCTAGAAGGATGTAACCACATCAGAGAATAGGCGATAGGCAGAAAAATTATTCAAAAAACAGTACTTTTAGATGACTGAAACTGTTTTGACAAATATTATCCACATGTTTGCGGCTGTTTAAGAGAATGTTTAAGCATTGTTTTTATTCAAGCATGCTAAAACAAAAAGGACGCAGTTAAATGAAATGGTACAACTTTATCGATAGGAGATCAAAAGCATTTAATACCACGTAACAAAATAAAAATAATCAAAGGATAAAAATTGGGTGTTCGGATTTCTGCAGTTTTTTATTCCAATAGGTTAGGTATTCCAAGACTTTTACTGCGCCTAATTGATTAGACATTTGAAACAATTAATGAAAGAAATTGTCTTTGAGAAACTTAAGTACAAAGGAATTCCTTTAGTTGATGGAGTAATTTTTTTTTCCTTCGGAACTAACGACTGGAATTATTCGTGATAGGGAAAATTATGCCTTGAAATTAAATGGCGTCCGGCAGTTAAGATGCGACCTTGTTTTATGTTGAAAGAGAGGCTAAATTCGAAGAGAGTATCTTCTTAAGTTTTTTGTCGAAAAATGCAATTAAAGATAGCATTTATTTAAATATAGATTTTCAAACGATATTGTGGCCGAGTGGTTAGCACGCTTGGCTACTGATCTACGGGACCTGGGTTCGAGCCCCGGATAAGGCATGGATGTATGTGTCGTTTTTCTGCTGAGGTCCTGCCATCCTCTCAGACCTTCTATTATGGCATATAAACTGACAGGCTCCTGTCAGACCTCTGTGGCAAGCAGCTGCTTGAGGGGGTATTTATTTTTTATTTTTTATTTTGGTATTTAACTCCTTCAGACCCTGTGGATATTACATTGTACTGTACATTAGTTTAGAATGTATTTTAAGCACAGTAAGTGGTACCTGTGGTCTTACAATGTTTGCAAAGTGCAGACCAGTCTTTAGAGGAATAAACTGGAATTTGGGTCATTTATGGATATGGGCCATTTATGGCTATAATTCCATATATGTCCAATTATATATCCATAATTTGGGACCATTTATGGATATACACAGTCGTATCAGAATAATATGACCACCTACCATAGCATATGTATGGTAGCCTCCCGTCAAGGCCATCCAACGTGTTCTTTAACGTACACAGGGTATGGTTCTCCCGCACACGGAGCCACGGTAGGTGGTCATATTATTCTGATATGAGTGTAATAGAAATTAAAAAACAAAGATAATTGCGCCTGACACACAGGAATTGTTTCGCAATATTTTACAGGTGTCATTCATGTGATACATTTATCATTATAAAGGTGCTTATAAATTATAATATTGTAATAATAATAATAGCATTCTACACCCACCCCAGTGGCCCTGTTCTAATGACACTTTCTTAAACCATGCCCTAAAACTTCAGGTCATTGTAAGCTATTGGTGGTTAAAAAGGGCCTTTCGGTAACAGAAAATCTCACAAACTCCTCAAAAAAAATATCCCAACTTATTTTCTGAAATCTCATACGATGAGAAATATGGATCGTTCGTCTAATACAGAGGTTCCCAAACTTATTTGTCCTACCGCCCCCTTTTCAGAAAAAAAATTACTCAGCGCCCCCCTGGAAATCTACCTTCTTTAAGCGAACAAAGGGAAAGATGCAGTGACAAATTTGCGTTCTTTTATGTATCTGCGTTGAGATTTATCTCCGCAAATTTCCCCGCCCTGCCCACGGTCAGTAGGGGACACCGATGGGCTTGGAAAGGCCGCCGTCCGTCGGATGGGACGTTAAGCCGTGGTCCCGTGTGCGGGAGAGCCATACCCTGTGCACGTTAAAGAACACACTGGATGGCCTTGACGGGAGGCTACCATCTGTTTCCCAACAGCTGTTCCAGTGGGTCCCCTCCCCCAACCTTCTCTGAGCCTTCGGGGTCCATGTGACCTGGCCATTTAGCCCATGGTGTGCAAAAAAGTGCCGCTCAGAGGTAAAACAACCCAACCCATTTATGTATCTATATTTCTACCTACGTCCTACAACATAGTAAAGAAAGATGTTGTTGTAAATAAGACATCTTGAAGCTTGAAATTATAAAATTATTTATTAAATCAACCATTGTAACATTCGCATTACACACAGAAAATTAAGATAACGAAGGATAATTTTATTTATTTAAAAAATAAAATAATCACTACGACTTTAACTCTATATTACACAACAGATGAAACATGTACGAACGGTGTTTCAAAATTTTCTTATCTTCCCTTCTTTCTTTATGCTTCCACCGCCCCCCAATTGCACCCGAGGCTACTACCGACCCCCTGGATCGTTCCAGCGCCCCCCAGGGTGGTACCGCCCATTTTGGGAAACATTGGTCTAATAGAAACACACAAATGGGTTTAGAAAATTATTTCAATTCAATATACAGGGTGAATCTGAAAAGTGGGCAAAACTTTTTACGGGGTGGTAGAACGCAGCTATACGAGCAATATTCGTCATAGAAAGTATGGTCGGAACGCAAGCGGTGAGAAGTTAAAAGGTAGTTTTCCACTGTCACATTTAAAGAATGAACACAAGAAGGAGAGGAGATACTTCAGAAAACATTTTATTAACAGGAATGTAATTGAGGTACATGCTCAAAGAAATTGTTCAAAAGAGTTTATCCGCCATTTCGTGGTTAGTATAACCAGCCATCCTCTCGGCTTCTTCTTTTTCTTGCACATCCCTCATTTGTCTGGTCCTATTTGTAAAGCAAACCTCGGCCTGCTTATCATCAGGACCACGAGCCAATGTCTTCTGTGGGTGATAGAGTGAGGGAGAAGGTGTTTAAATTGGTAATTTAAATTATTGTATGCAAGAGAAAGGAAAGGCCGAAAGTTAGCGCAGATCTAATTTTGCTCCAAAGATGGTAAGAGTCGTATAGGTCGTGGAAAGAGAGAGAAAATAGGGGGAAAAGGGTATAATTTAGATAAATTAATGTTAAGGAGAATAAACTTTAAAAATTTTGATCGGGGGAGCCCTAATTAAAGTGGGGGGGGTGGAGTAATAATGCTAAAATTTAGCGTCAATCCACGGTAGAAATGCCGTTGGGTGTGAGGACCGACCCTTTTATACCATTCCCAACGCCACCTAGCTGCTCGCCGTTTGCGTTCCGCCCATACTTTCTATGACGAATATTGCTCGTCTAGCTGCGTTCTACCACCCCGTAAAGTTTTGCCCACTTTTTCAGATTCACCCTGTATATATATCATTTAGGCAATTCTGCGGAAATGGTCGAAATGATGAGTAAGAAAAGTTTCTCACCGAGACGACTGTGCTCCTGCCACGGGAATCTGTTTCCTTACCTGCCAAACTTGTCTCATTCATCCTCGGAGTCTCAACAAAAGCAAAAATAAATGAGCCTCTCGGGACGTACAAGAGCTGTAAACGAATCTCCAAAAGAATGATTCCGATTCCAAGATGTTCTATGACTCCAAACATTCAAACCTCGCTAGAGATAAACATCGCTGCAGACTTTATGACATATTCATTATTCTGATGCGAAATTTTATTCCTACTAGAGGAGAGTTAGGATTTCGGTTGGGCCCGGAAGGTCTCCGACTCAAAATAACACGGACTTCCAGCTCAGAATAATTCAAATTTCAAATAATTCTTATAACTGTGGAATAAAAAAAATACAAAATATTTTTGATTGTAATTTCGTCCTTTTATTCAGTCTTTAGTAATGTGAAAAAAAAAAGCACCATGTTGCTTTCGATAATTTATTTTACGTATTCTGAAATAAATGAATAACTTTTTGCATTTACTATAATGTACCTGGGTTCGAGCCCCGGATTTAGGCATGGATTTTCTGCTGAGGTCCTGCCATCCTCTCAGATCTCCTACTGTGGCATATAAACTGACAGGCTCCTGTCAGACCTCTGTGGCAAGCAGCTGCTTGAGGGGGTATTTGTTGTTTTTTACCTTAAAATAATGTTTAACTTGGTTTCGCTAGTATTTTTAATATTTTTCATTCCAAATACCATTAACATTTTAATTTTGTCATGAAGTGATTATAATTGATGATATAAGAATTAAAAGAGAAATAAAGATGGGCGACATGCATTTATGTATATCTGTCGTATGATAGTCAGAGAAATTTCTGGTGGACATGGACTCGGGATCAGACTCCAAAAATTGTGCTTTAATTCATTTCTAATCCCCCCCCCCCCACTGCTCGTAAATGTATCATTGAAAATATATTCAAGCAGTCTTATTTTTGCAAATTCTTCTAAAGCAATTACAAGGGTTGGTCAAAATAATGGAAACACCGACTGGAGTACACGCAATGCGTCGTATGCGTATAACAGGGACGAACGTCACCCGCGATGCGAGGTTATAAAGGGGAAAAGTACGATGTCGTCTATCACGTAGCAGTGCTACAGGTGGTTGAGTATGATTGAATGATGCCATCCGACGTTCGACTATACAGGACAGTACTACACCTGATGGATGGCACCACAAGTCACTTTCGTGTACTGAATGAGGCCTAAAAAAAACTGACATTAAAGTTACGAAGCAGCGGGGAAGTTACCTATCGAAATGATCTACATTGCTCTAATGCCATCTGATTCTGTCAGTTCATTTTTATTTGGAATACAGGAACTTTTCGAATTTTGAGCAGCTGGGTTGGGTTGTTTTACCTCTGAGCGGCACTTTTTGCACACCATGGACTAAATGGCCAGGTCACATGGACCCCGAAGGCTCAGAGAAGGTTGGGGGAGGGGACCCACTAGAACAGCTGTTGTAAGACAGATGGTAACCTCCCGTCAAGGCCATCCAGTGTGTCCTTTAACCTGCACAGGGTATGGCTCTCCCGTACACGGATTACGGTTTAACGTCCCATAGGACGGACGGTGGCTTTTCCAAGCCCATCGGTGTCCCCTATTGACCGTGGGCAGGGCGGTGAATTTTGCGGAGATAAATCTCAACGCCGACTCAGCTGGGACTCGAACCTGGAAACTACAGATTACGAGACTGGCACGCTACCGACTGAGCCACCCCCGCCCCAATTTTGAACAGTGCCAAGGATTTATTGCCAATATGGTTAGGTAGCATTATGGTCTGAATTTATACTGTAAATGAATTGTGCCGAAAGTCTTCCGTTATTTAAAGGGTAAATTTTAGCTTTTATTTTTATTTTTTTTAAAGAATGTTTTTCGCTATCTAAATATCAGATAATTGGGACAAATGTCCAAGTTCTCGTAGTTTCGTGAATGGTTGGGTGAGGGGACCCACTGGACAGCAGTTGGGAAAAATATTTTGGCCTCCCGTCAAGGCCATTCAGCGTGTTCTTTAACGTGCGTGGAGTGTGGCTCTCCCACACACGGGGTAAAAACTTAATGTCCCAAACCGACAGAAGGCGGCCTCTCAAGCCCAGCAGTGACCCCTATTCACTGTGGGCACACGGGGGTGGCTCACTCGGTAGCGCGCCAGGCTCGTAATCTGTAGTTCCCAGATTCGAGTCCCAGCTGGGTCAGCGTTGAGATTTATCTTCGCAAAATTCCCCCGCCCTGCCCACGGTCAGTAGGGGACACCGATGGGCTTGGAAAGGCCGCCGTCCGTCGGATGGAACGTTAAGCCGTGGCCCCGTGTGTGGGAGAGTCATACCCTGTGCACGTTAAAGAACACGCTGGATGGCCTTGACGGGAGGCTACCATCTGTCTCCCAACAGCTGTTCCAGTGGGTCCCCTTCCCCCAACTTTCTTTGAGCCTTCGGGGTCCATGTGACCTGGCCCTTTAGCCCATGGTGTGCAAAAAATTGCCGCTCACAGGTAAAACAACCCAACCCAACCCACTGTGGGCACGGCGTGGAGTTTAGCAGAGAAAAATCTCTACACTTGCCCAGCTGGAAAATGTCACAGGCGCAGGTGAAACAGCTGTTGTGGTGTAATTGTCGACAATGTCAGATCTCAGTGACCTCCAAAAAGTCATGATCATTGGTGTGCGTCTTGCAGGAGTTTCATTAACCAGAATGCATGAAATAGTAGGTGTAACACGAGGAACTGTATCAAAGATTATGACTACTTATCAAAAATATAAAAAAAATTATCAAAAATTGCCTCCAAAAATGAAAATTGTGGACGCCATACGAATTTGTCAGAAAGGGATAGGCGAACGTTGGCACGGATTGTACAACAGAAGCACAAGACCACGGCACCCCAAATAGCAGCAGAGTTGAACACCAGTCAGAATGATCCCGTTTCCGTCATAACAGTTCGTCGGGAACTTCATCGTGCCGGTATTTATGACCGTGCTGCAATTCACAAACCTTTGATTACCAACATCAATGCAACAAAACGTGTAAAGTGGTGCAAGGCACATAAAAACTGAGAAGTTAAAGACTGGCAATCTGTCATCTGCTCTGATGAATCGTGCTACACATTGTTTCCCATCACTGATACAGTGTACATCTGAAGAAAACCTGCAGAAGCATACCACCCCGAATGTGAAGCATGGGGGTGGATCCCTGATGCTGTGGGGTGCCATATCATGGCATTCCTTAGAACCATTAGCTATTCTGCAGGGTCGTGCATATCCACAACATAGGAATCCATTCCTCGGGGGCCACCTGCATCCAATGTTGCGCGCCATTGTTCCCTAATGACCGTCCCTGGTTTCAAGCGGATAATGCACCCGTGCATTGTGCGAAACGTATTAAGTTGTGGTTTACAGAGGATGAGGTACAGCAGCTACCCTGGCTACCTCAATGCGATTGAATAGTTGTGGGAATATATGGCGTGCGAGGTCAGATCACACTTTCCACCTCCAGCATCACTGGCACAGATGGGCCATATTTTACCGGAAGAATGGTCCCACATTCCATTACCGTATATTGCAATCTGTTCTGAACGTCTGAGTGCCTACAGTTTATTAATAAAATGTTCTCCGCAAACAGTACGTGTTTCCATTATTTTGTTAAACCTCTGTAGATGTTTCATACAAAACAAAAACTTACAAATCTCTAAAAAGACATTTTGGTTTATCTTTGAGCATTTTTTTACACACAATGGGCTAAATTGGCAGATCACACGAATCCAAGGGCTCTGAGCTGGGTAGAGAAAGGGATGATAATTATTAAGACTGGGTAGCTCTTAAGGTGACAGATGAAAGATGACCGTTAGTTTCATAACGCGGGCGAAATAAGGTGGAAGTGGGGGGGGGGGGGCTCAGTTGGTAGCGCGCCAGGTTCGTAATCTGCAGTTCCCAGGTTCGAGCCCCAGCGTTGAGATTTACCTCGAAGCGGATGAAAAAACCGCCATCTGTTGGATGGGACGTTAAGCCGGCCCATCGGTGTCCTCTACTGACCGTGGGCAGGGCGGGGAATTTTTGCGGAGATAAATCTCAACGCTGACCCCGCTGGGACTCCAACCTGGGAACTACAGAAATCGGCGCCCCATCAACAACAGCATAATGGGAAATATATTGGCTCTATTGTAAGATCTCCCAGAGATGGGGATCTATTCATGCGAGCCATAACTCTGGAGATCGATATCTAACATTGAAAACTCAAAAAAAAAAAGAAAAAGGAAAAAAGAAATGTAAAGAAAGAGATGAAAAAAATTAAAGAATGGCACCGTTACTAAAAAACCGCAGAGAGAGAGAGAGTAAAATAAAAGCCAAGAGTGAACAGCGGTTGTATGCCTAATCGAAGAAAGCATTAAATTTATACAGGATTCAGACAGAAAAGCTCTCAGCCAATGAGAAGAGAGGAATTTTGGTATTGGCTGGGAACATCAAAAGGCGAAAAACAGGTAAAAATTATTAAAACTTAAGTATTTTTGAACAATAACAAAAATAAAAAGGACAAACTCTAAACTCTAATTAGAGTAAATAAGAAAATAAATATAAAAAAACTAAAGGAAATTAAGCTTTGAACAATTTACAAACACTTGTAAGGAAATCCCACACAGAGAACATTTCTGGGAGATCGCCAGAATGAAGTGCTTTTAGGTACAGGTTTTTGTATTTTGACTTAATTTTTCCTTCTGGTGAAAGAGTTCTTTGAAAGAAATTGTATGATGATGGGATTTCCCATTCTGAGTCAGCTTTTGATGGGCAGGCAATAAATTTTAGAACATCTACGACATCGTCGAATGTTTCTTGAGTTTCTTTACTGTCAATCAAGAATGCAGTCTTCTCGGTAGGCCGGGAGCTGTCCGTTGATAAGGTCAGAAATTGCAAAAATCAAATTTGAATGCAGTTGGCTTTTTGAAACCTTCTTTTTAGGTGAGGCATCAACTGAAGCATTTTTAGAAGCTGTGGGAGAAAGAACAGGGGAAATAGTCTTGCTTTTAAGTGAACGTACATCAATAACAATATTTTCACAAATTTCATTTGTCAAAACATGAGTGTCAGCTTGACACTTTTCAAATACGGAATTTTCTACTGTATCAAAGTTGGGGGCGGGGATGGCTCAGTCGGTAGCGCGCCAGGCTCGTAATCTGTAGTTCCCAGGTTCGAGTCCCAGCTGGGTCAGCGTTGAGATTTATCTCCGCAAAATTCCCCGACCTACCCACGGTCAGTAGGGGACACCGATGGGCTTGGAAAGGCCGCCGTCCGTCGGATGGGACGTTAAGCCGTGGCCCCGTGTGCGGGAGAGCCATACCCTGTGCACGTTAAAGAACACGCTGGATGGCCTTGACGGGAGGCTACCATCTGTCTCCCAACAGCTGTTCCAGTGGGTTCTTGGGCTTCCCCCAACCTTCTCTGAGCCTTCGGGGTCCATGTGACCTGGCCATTTAGCCATGGTGTGCAAAAAAGTGCCGCTCAGAGGTAAAACAACCCAACCCAACTGTATCAAAGTCAGAATCAATAGATTTTGGCTCAGTTATTTTTTTTACCTGTGTTGGTTTTCTAGCTTTAAGGACTTTGCAAAAGACTCACAATTTTTAATTATGTGGTCTGGGCTTTTGCACCATTTGCAAAGTTTGAGAATGCCATTATAAACTGTTGCGGTGAATAGTCCGACTTTAACGAAATTTGGTACGAGTTTAAGGATTTGAAAGTATTTTGATACCTGTACTGATGTTCTCCAGTCCTTTTGAAGAGAGGAATTCATCTTGAATTGAATTACTTTGCCGTAAGGCTCCAGGGCAGTTTGAAGATCCGATTGGGTGATAAAGAAAGGAAGCTTGGCAACAAACACAGTCTTGGTTGGAGGAGAAAGACAAGAAGATGCAATCCGATGACCATTTAGGCTGATGTTAGGTGAAGCAGCGAAATTGTCAGCACTTTGTTCATTATTGGAGGTTATCACTGTTGACACATTGCTTAGCTTTTGCGCGTAATCCACGTTTTGAGCACCGTGTTTATCAGCTATATGCTGCACTAAAGATTTATAGTTCACATTTTCGTGGCGTAGTTTGAAAGACCAGTGGAGTCTTTCATCACTGTATGCATTATTGACATCCATGGCTATCAATATGGCAACTTCAGATGCGAGCACAAAACACGTCTGTCCCCTTCAAGAATTAGGAGAGAACCCCTCGGCGCCCTATCTTCTTTTAAAGTGAATACAAAATCAGTGACTGATTGCACCATCGATGTTTTTTTCTACTTTTTAGGGCGCATATAGGAAGATGGGTATTTTTTATTATTTTTTTTGTCACTAAAAACACCTACTTTCAGAAACTTTAATTTGATATACGACTCATAAACATTGAGCGCATTTTTCCTTCGTATAATTGGCGGTCTAATTCGAAGTCCTCACGTGCGATGTTAATTCGTGTCGCAGACAATACTCAACTACGTTGGCCGACTGTTCGTTTTCAGTATAAAATGCGCTATTGCACGGTAAAATTCGTGTGTGTCGCCGACAATACTCAATTACGTTGGCCGAGTGTTTCGTGTTCAGTGCAAAATGCGATATTGCACAAAAATGTCCTCGTATATTAAAAAAGGAGTAAATACAGTGACTGAGTATTCGACATAAATCGAGAGCGATTCTATATCGTCATAAAAAACCGGGACACGTTTGAATGTCCGCAAAATCCCCCTCCCCACTGTGCGCGGACATCCATGGCAGTTGGGTTGTTTTACCTCTGAGTGGCACTTTTTTGCACACCATGGGCTAAATGGCCGTCACATAAGACCCCGAAGGCTCAGAGAAGGTTGAGGGAGGGAACCCACTGGAACAGCTGTTGGGAGACAAATGGTAGCCTCCCGTCAAGGCCATCCAGCGTGTTCTTTAACGTGCACAGGGTATGGCTCTCCCACACACGGGGCCATCCATGGCAGTAGTATATATGGTGGTACTACAGAGATTATAGCTGATACGGAAAAACGAGCTTATCACTGACTTACATGTTCTTTACCCCTCAAGCAGCTGCTTGCCACAGAGGTCTGACAGGAGCCTGTCAGTTTATATGCCACAGTAGAAGATCTGAGAGGATGGCAGGACCTCAGCAGAAAACAACACGAACATCCATGCCTTACCCGGGGCTCGAACCCAGGTCCCGTAGATCAGTAGCCAAGCGCGCTAACCACTCGGCCACGGGACACACCGATTTAATCCGAATTTCAAAACTCAAAAGTTTTGCCCAACAGAAAAGAGTGAAGATGAAGTCGAGAATAATTGGGCACTTCGTCTGCACACTTAAAAAAATAATTCTGGATATTCGACTCAAAAAATCAAAACACTAAAGGCAATTAGAAGCACAATTTTATTTCAGTCATATCAAATATGAGATATGTACAAAAATTTCAAATTTCAACAAGGGTAAATACGCATTTCAAAATGTCTTATTACAAATTCAGCAGAGAGAATTATTCATGTATTCATCTTAACCAGTACGGTTACTCATTTGTAAAATCAACTAAGAGAGTATTTAAGTATATATACAAATTACTGAAGTCATATTATGCTGTCACCGACTGGGACGGATTTCATTTCCAGACGTTCTTAGTTACACCCAATAACAATATAAATTAAAGCAAAATCTAAAATTTTCTCAGGAAACTTGGAATAAACGGATATTGTAAACTTAAAAAGAATATTTATTTCAAACTCAAATAAGTGTAGGATTAATGGCAAATAAGCAATCCTGTTGCTTGCTTTCGCAAAAAAAGCTCAGTAGAGACGTGAGATTAGGCTTCTGCCGTTTCTTTTCAACATCGGCACACTTCTGCATTCTTTTTCTTACCTAAAGAGCAAAGAGTAAATTTGGGCCTGAAGAGTCACCCATTATAACGTACAGTCGCTCAAAAAAAATATCCGAACACTATGGTTGATTACAGAATTCAGAAAAATATCTGGCAACGATTTTTTTTAGAAATTAGTGATCTGGCAACCTTCGTGTCGACTCTACATCTGGAGGTGTGGAAGGGTAATTTTGTTACGTCACATGGGAAGAGGCAATATTACCACAATACTAATAATATTACATAATAGAAACAAACTTGAAAATTTTATACGTGTGCTAATAGATATTTCTAATGCCGCCGTTGATATTTTGTTCTTTATATTTTTTTCTAACAAACATCAGTAATACTGATTATGCACACTGCCTTATTTATGTTATATTGCTTCTTTTATAATCTCTTAATGGATTTGCGTATAATATAAAATGCATTTTTATTAAAGTAACATCGAATCTAGGCTGGGAGACTGACGAAATGAATCACAACGCCTTTTCGCTCAGAGGTAAAACCCACTCACCTTGCACTTAAGTCATCGGATTAAATCGTAAGAAGGATGGCTGAAAATAAGGCTTAGATTACATAATATCAAATTGTTGGGTAGGGTACAGTAGCTCAAAAAAGTATCCGAACACTACGGTTTATTACAAAATTCAGAAAAAATATCTGGAGCGTGTACAGCAACTGTACACGCTCCAGTTACCGTTCACAGCAAACTGGAGCGTGTGCAGTTACTGCACACGCTCGTTTGCTGTGAACGGTAACTGCACACGCACAATATTTCCGTGAGTGAGCCCACACGATCTAGTATCAAAATAATATGACCACCTACAGTCGCTCAAAAAAGTATCCGAACACTACGGTTGATTACAAAATTCAGAAAAAATATCTGGCAACGATTTTTTTTAGAAATTAGTGATCTCGTGAGTGTCACGTGACACGAAAAGTGCCAGATCACTAATTTGTAAAAAAATCGTTGCCAGATATTTTTTCTGAATTTTGCAATCAACCGTAATGTTCGGATACTTTTTTGAGCGACAGTACAGTTTGTTCCCAAAAATGCTTAGTTTACGCATGCTAACGGTTTACACCACTGAACCCATCCTAATTTGTCTTCCTCAGCAAGAAAAAATGCTGATAGTTGGAAAACAACAGAACTACTGACATTTCAATTTTCGACGATCCAGCTAATTATCATTTATAATTAACTACTACTAAAACACTCACTTGCTGTGCTGATTACCGCCCAGAAAGTAAAGACTTGAATAAAGGAAAAAAATTACAACACGGAAGTTAAAATTCAGCTAATCAGCGTTATGCAATTTATGGACGACCCCTAATTTTACTAAGGCACGCATTATGCAGCAAACAGCGCAATTACACGCAACTCTGTTGTTTTCTAACTATCCAGCATTTTTTCCTGCTGAGACAAATTAGGACGGGTTCAGTGGTGTAAACCGTTACCATGCGTAAACCAAGCCTTTTTAGGAACAAACTGTACCCCACCCAACAATTTGATATTACGTAATCTAAACCTTATTTTCAGCCATCTTTCTTACGATTTAATCCAATGGCTTAGTGCAAGGTGAGTGGTTTTACCTCTGAGCGAAAGGGCGTTATGATTCATTTACTTTAATAAAAATGCATTTTATATTATACGCAAATCAATTACGAGATTATAAAAGAAGCAGTATAACATAAATAAGGCAGTGTGTTAGAAAAAAATATAAAGAACAAAATATCAACGGCGGCATTAGAAATATCTATTAGCACACGTATAAAATTTTCAAGCTTGTTTCTAATCTGAAATATCATCATCTTCCAATATCAGTTGAATATTAAGAGTATTAACCCTTTCAGGACCATAAGGTTTCTAAGAGTAAATATTAGTAACTGTTTATTTTAGTTTGTTTAGACGTAAAATAAATAAAAATCATAAGAAAAATACATAACAACGTGTCAGTTTTTTTGGAATTTTATGGGAAATATTTTTCCCAATGGACTAAAAAGGTAACACAAATTATAGTTAGGCTTATTATGCAATGTCTTTTATTTATTGGTTTATTAGAAGAAAATGTTAACTAAAATAATACAAAATTATGAAATAAAATTACTATACAAAATGATGTGCTAATTATGATATTCTGCGAAGCAATTTCTTTAGGTAGTGAGGCAAAGATGGACATTGCACATAGTACATATATTATGCGTCCTGACAGTTCTGTTTTTGTTTTCTAAACGTTCCCGTTTACGTAATTGCGTTCGGCATACGTTCTATTTTGACATTCTGTATAAAAAAATGCAGATAAGGTTATAATTAAATACGACAATCACCAATTTTAAAATGGGAAAAATATTTCCCTTAGTCGTGAAAGGGTTAAAGGAAGAATAACAGCGGTCTAAAAATTTTCCGTAGATGATGACCATTTCCATTACAGTTTGGGAATTCCGTCAGTATTTTCAATGCTATTCAGAACACATTCATTCAGAACACATGGCTCAGAACTGAATAATTCAACACTTTGGCATTGTTGGGAAAACTGAAAAAAAAAACAAAACAAAGGCAAATGAATAAAAAATAACCACCCTTTTTAAAATATGCCCTGCCATTCCCCAACTACGCACTTTTGTCTATTATGAACAAGCAATGATTTAAAGGATGTTTTGCAGTTAAGTGAATTCAAATGATTTATTGCTCACATCTCATGAAAGCAATTAAATGTCAAAAGTAGCGTCAAAACATTTCCTAAAAGCAGGAGATGTTTCCAGAGAAACGTTTCTTTCGAAGCGAGTACTAACAGCACCAACTTCTTTAGCTTCATTTTTAATTAAAACATATTGGTCAAACATTCCAACCTGCCAAGTTGGTTTACTGACTTTGGAAATGGAATTTCAGACCAACGGCATCGTTGGGTTGGGTTGTTTTACCTCTGAGCGGCACTTTTTTGCACACCATGGGCTAAATGGCCAGGTCGCATGGACCCAAAAGGCTCAGAGAAGGTTGGGGGAGGGGACCCACTGGAACAGCTGTTGGGAGACAGATGGTAGCCTCCCGTCAAGGCCATCCAGCGTGTTCTTTAACGTGCGTAGGGTATGGCTCTCTCGCACACGGGCCACGGCTTAACGTCCCATCCGACGGACGGCGGCCTTTCCAAGCCCATCGGTGTCCCCTACTGACCGTGGGCAGGGCCGGAGTTTTGCGGAGATAAATCTCAACGCTGACCCAGCTGGGACTCGAACCTGGGAACTACAGATTACAAGCCTGGCGCGCTACCGACTGAGCCACCCCCGCCCCCAACGGCATCATAAAGAGTAAGTGGGGTGTTACAGAAATTGTAATCTTAACACTTTAAAAACTAGAGAACAAAGTAAAACAATTTCATTATTAACAGATTGGTCTTAAGATATATATATAACCAAACACTACAAAAAGTTACTCAAATTTCAAATCCAAACCAGTGAGAATTTTACATTGGAATTCTTTTCGATTTTCCAGCCAAAATAAACTGCCAAAAACACGCTTACATTTTAAAACACCAACTTATAAGTAACAGAGAATTTCTGCATTTTCGACGTATCTATTACTCTACAACGGGATTCTACATCACAAATGTACCTTGCTGCATTATCAACTCTTATGACGAATTTCACGAGGCCATAAACACAAAATAATCTTCATATAGTTTGAATAAACTTTCGCAGTTTCAAATTAATGCGTTTTAAATTTAATTGCGAATCGCAGAATTTTCAAAATGCTCATAACTGTGCAATAATCAAAAGCATTACAATTATTTAAACTTACAAACACAACTAAGAAACTTGACAAAACAATAACAATGGAAAAGATTGTTCTCTGAATATACTTTAAAAAGTTCGATCTGCAATACATCGGATGAAATTCAAGCACGATTCATAGGATTTAATATAAGCCTATCTAGCAAAAAAAAGTACACAATACTGCCGACAGAAAATTCGGATAATTTAACTATTGCATAATGAAAAGTATGCATTGGAACATACATAATGAAAAGTATGTATGTATGGTTGAAATAAATTTGAATGCAGCCTACCAATGCTGTAATAAAAAAAAAAAAACATATATTGCTAAGACCTTATCCTCCCTATTTGATGACATCAAAAATAAATTTAGGCAACATAAAATATGCCCTTAATCTTCTACCACCGCTTCACCCGTCACGTAAATAAATCACTAAATAATCCCCTGGCAAAAAATAATAGTAGCGTTTACACCAGAAAAACTAAAATGGAAAAACGCTACTGTTGCTTTTGTATCATCATAAACGATATTAAACACAACTAAAAGAATTATTAAACTTGACTAAATCTGCAGCAACATCAGTTGTGCGAAATTTCCATTTCTTTCACTTGTATTTCTTCAGTTGTACGAAATTTCCACTTATTTCAACTGTGCAAGAATCTGACTTGTTTAACAAAAAACACTGTATCATCACCAGCTCATTTCCTTATTATATACTTTATTTCAAAGATTAATCTCCATAGGGAATCGTCATTAGCTGCCTTCTAGTACAAAGGAAAAATGACTGCGAAATTAAATTGAAAAATGAATCACGGCTCAATTCATCAGATATCTCGTGATTTCTCTGAAAAACAATCACAGGAAAAATACAAGTTTTTACCTAAATTCCTTATATTTGAATACTTCAACCGTTAATTATTTTTCAATTATTAACATATTATCTGAAACTGTTTGCAATTATAATTCATTTTTCATATTACAAAAACATATACATAAATGCAAAACTTCAAATAAAAGTCTGACGTTTCTAATTTACATTTTCTTACTACACCAAAAAAAATTTCCATCGTACACACAAAATACTGCCCAGAAAAAAACAATTACAAATCGATATGAATTTATTACTGTGATTGGATTAGCGCAGCGGTGTCCAGGTTCGAACCGCAATATTTGTCTTCGAGACCATCCCGACTATAATATCTATCCTTTGAGACAGGCGCGAACCCATTTCCGAATATTTCGCCAGTTCATTTCGGCATAATAGTCTCTTATTTTTTTTAACTTAGCCGTCCCGTAGCCGAGTGGTTAGCGCGCTTGGCTACTGATCTAAGGGATCTGTGTTCGAGCCCCGGGTAAGGCAAGGATGTTTGTGTTGTTTTTCTGTCCCGCCATCCTCTGACCTTCTACTTGGCATGGCAATCAGCTACTTGAGGGGTTAATTTTCGAATATTAATAAGCCACTAGTAACAAAACCGTTCCCCTGTAGCATAAGTAATTATCCACTGCTTTTAGACTGCAGATGAAGCTTAGCCAAGTAACAATAGCTTAACGTCCTTTTGAAAATTTAACTCTGTAAAACCATTTCTATAGTGACCCGCATCAGAAAAATTGGAAACTCCTAAATTAGTACAAGATTTTTGAAATCGGTATTAAATTTTAGCTATCCAGGTTTTCTCAGGTAAGTACAGGATAGTCACCCCAAGCTTCTTTTTTTTTTGGGGGGGGGGGGGAGAGGTGAAATTAAAATTTGAAACAATTTTTTTTAACAAAAAATTATCAACAGCACCTGTTATTTCTAAAAAATATGATTGTCCGGACTAGCGAAATATTTGGAGGTATTTGAGTCATCATAATGGCATAGAGTTGCCAAAACTAGAAAAAAATATTTTCAAAAAAATGGAAATCATTTATTGCCGTTATCATTTTTGGGCTTCTACTGGCGCCTTGGTTTCACTGTCCTAGCTGTCCGATATCCACTGAGACAGTAATCAGCTGGATGGCTGTTTCAACTTAGAGCTAAGTCCGGGAAGATCCACTATGCACCTGTTAGGAGAAAATAGAATCCTCTAGTCAAAGGCATCAATCGTGTTCTTTTAAGGAACACAGAGCACGGGTCCGCTGTCCATGGCTTAACGTCCCATGCGACGGATGAAAGCCATTCCAAGCCCATTGGTATCACCTTTCTCGCCACGGCAGAGGACTGTTAGTGGAGATATATCTCAGTTAGTAATCGAGATTTATGCTACTGACTGAGACAAACCCCTACTCAAGTTGGGCTGTTTCTACACCTCTGAACGGCATTTTTTTTCCGCACGGCTAAATGGCCAAGTCACAAGAACCCAAGGGCACAGAGAAGGTTGGGGAACGGAAACCTACTGGATAGCTGTTAGAAGACATATGGAAGCTTCTCGACAGGGCCATCCAGCATGTTCTTTAATTTGCTCCCTCCTGCACACGGAGCGACGGCTTAATGTCCCATCTGATGGATGGCGGCTTTTCTAAGCCCCTCGATGTTCCCTTTCTCACCGATGGCAGTGTGGGCGTTAGTGGAAATCTCAAAGTACTCGAACCTGGGAAACCTCCTCTGGGAAATGCATATTATAAACCAACCCTGCTCCAGTAATCAGATTTGACCAGTATATCAATCAGGGTAGAGTTAACACACAGATATGCTCACTGGAACAAATGTTAGTCCCTCTAACCACTATTCTCTGTTAAGGTACTGTGTTTGTAGAAAAAATGCCTTTAGTAAGAGGAGAGCATACCTTTATATAGTTTACAGCTTATGTTTCTTTATAAATATTTAAAATACATATACACCCAATTCTGTTTTTACACAGTAGATAGGTTCCCGAAAAAACCGTGCAAAAAAAACGTGTAAAAAAAAATTATAGTGCATATGAAAAAATAGATTGGTTCCAGACGTGAAAACCCAATACAAATAATAAGTTGTTTTCAAACAAATCATATCAAAATCTTTAATTAAATCTCTATTTGTTTTTTATTCATTTAAACACTTTTGCATTTTATAAACTTATAAAGAACATATATAATAACATATATTATAATGATGTACATATATAAAGTAAATTATCCTTCATAAAGAAAAAATATGTCACTAATTCAAGAATACAAAAGTGCAAAAAAAATGACTTGCATATGCTTATTAACTAGATTTATAAACTTATAAAGAACATATATAATAACATATATTATAATGATGTACATATATAAAGTAAATTATCCTTCATAAAGAAAAAATATGTCACTAATTCAAGAATACAAAAGTGCAAAAAAAATGACTTGCATATGCTTATTAACTAGATTTTATACGTTGTCACTTTCTGACAATAGACGCATTCGTTTGTGTACGACTGGAATTAAATCACTTTCATCGCTTGAAACATTCTGGACGTCGTGTTCATACTCCAATGGTGAAATGCTCTCTGTGGCATGGGGAACCAAATTATCACTTGTTTCCAGTGATTCTGAAGTTTGATTAGTTTTGACAACGAACTCTGCAATCAATCGTTGAGATCCTGTTTTGACCAGATCTTTGTATAATTCTTGATAACGAGCCATACATGATTCAGTTTAAGTTTAAACTGCTCAGCTCGTTCGACAATGGGATCATGTGTAAGAAAATGACTTTCCAATTTACTAGCCATTTGAAGCCCTTCTTTATTTAAACCTGCAGCGAGTAGAACCTCTTCATCACCATCACTTTATTCTTTTTCATCAGGAGTCTCAAGGACAGCTATTATTTCATCTTCGCTAAGAGCTTTGTCATTCAATATAATGCAAACGATAAATCATCGAATCCTTTTCTACCAACTGCATGTGCTAAAGTGACGATATTAGAATATTCAGTCGTATTTGGGGGTACAGGATTTTGCTTTTTACACATTCTGGCCAAATAGCTTTCCAGCATGCGTTTAAAGTTGATGGTTTTAATTCTGATAAAGTCAATGTTTGATACAATCTAAAATAGAAAATTTCTTCTACACATCAGTGTTAGTGTTTTATCCTTATCTAGTTTATCCAAAATGTGTTGGAATGTTCGTCTGATGTAGTAAGTTTAAAATGTGGCAATTATACCCTGGTCTAGTGATTGTATTAAGGATGTCGTATTAGGTGGCAGAAAACAAAATTGCACATTTGGGTGTTCCAAAACAGGATGACCAGGCGCATTGTCTATAATCAATAGAACTTTAAATTGAGATTTTTTTTCAATCAAATAACGTTTAACTTCTGGAACAAAACATTTATGGAACCATTCATTAAAAATTTCTTTTGTAGCCCAGGCTTTATTGTTTGCCATCCAATATACTGGCAGTTTATTCAAATTTACACCTTTCATTGACCGTAGTCTTAGGAATCAATTGATGAGCAGCGGTTTTAACATAAGATCTCCTGAAGCGTTGCTGCAAAATAGAAAGGTCACACGATTCTTAGCTGCTTTAAAACCACCAACAGTTTTTTGTGATTTTGCTCCGTAGGTTCTACTCGCCATTTTTTCCCAAAAATGACGTTTCATCTGCATTCCAAACTTGATCAGGAGTGTATCCACCATCCTCAATGATTTGGGTCAATTTTGGACAAAATTCTTTAGCAGCCGGCTCATCTGCAGATTCAACTTCACCTTTTATCTTTACATTATGAAACATGTGCCGTTGAAGAAATCTTGCAAGCGAACCTGTACTTGCAGAAAATCCATAATTATTGTTCAACTGAGCTGATGTGGTTGGTTCCATTTCTTGTATCTGCTTATACATTCGTAATGCCATCTGTTTGATGGTATTTCCGTCTAGAGGCATTCTTTTTGCGAGCCGTCTAGAGGCATTCTTTTTGCGAGTCTAGAGGCGAGATTTTGCGAGCATTCTTTTTGCGAGAGTCTTCTATCCACATTACTAGTGCCTTTTCCATCTTCACTTTTACAATATCTCTCGTGTACGATGACGACTTAGCGCTCAATTTTGTTCCAGAAACCACAGATTTTCTCTAGCATCTTCCTTTTTCTTGATGGTTCTTACGGTAGCTTCGTTTAAAATAAAATTTTACCTATGTATATTGAACCTTCTCCAGTTGCAAGACGATCTAAAATTTGGATCTTAGTATCCAAAGAGATAGCTTTCCTTTTCTGCTTTTGTATAGTTGAATTATCCGACATCGTGGTAAGGCTTGCGAAAAATATTTGAATTGTAGTTAATAAATCAAATGATGAAAAATTGTAAATTACCTATCAACAAAATTTAATAAATTTATATTACGCACACAAAACTTTAAAAAACAAAACAATTTTTTTTTTCGATCTCTTCTATTAAACATCTTAACACTTCTAACTTTAAACACGAAATGAGAGACCAAGACTAACATATGCATTGAAGATAAAATTGAGGGGAATTCCCGGAATTCAATGTTGCCACTTTACTCCAAATGAAATAGGTTTTGTACAATTTTTCCATAAAATAGAGAAAACTTGTTCTGTAGTTATGTTAGTGTTTTCATTTTGGAGATTTTACTGCACAAAATTGTATATCTATAGTATATTTTCAAAGTTAAAACTACTTAAAAGAAAATGCGACCATAAAAGCGGCATCTTTGCTATAAATGTAAATTTTTTTTTTTTTTTAATAGGAATATCTTTTCAGAATTAAATTCAAATGGAGATTTTTAAAAAGGCGTCGTTTGAACCGTGTTAGATCAAAATAAATCGTGTAAAAAGAGAATTGGAATTTTTTTCTAAACCGTATTAAATCAAAATCGTGTAAAAAAAAATCCGTGTGAAAACAGAATTGGGTGTATATATTTGTAATTCCATGGAATATCTCCCCTAGAATTCGTTGCGCCTTGACTTTTTTCCCAATTCTCTTTCTTCAGCAGCTCATATTTTCATTCCCTTCCTATTAAATACTTGGGTTGTTTTACCTCTGAGCGGCACTTTTTTTGCACACCATGGGCTAAATGGCCAGGTCACATGGACCCCGAAGGCTCAGAGAAGGTTGGGGGAGGGGATCCACTGGAACAGCTGTTGGGAGACAGATGGTAGCCTCCCTTCAAGGCCACCCAGCGTGTTCTTTAACGTGCACAGGGTATGGCTCTCCCGCACACGGGGCCACGGCTTAACGTCCCATCCGACGGACGGCGGCCTTTCCAAGCCCATCGGTGTCCCCTACTGACCGTGGGCAGGGCGGGGAATTTTTTTTCCTATTAAATATTTCCTTCTGATGTTGTTAACTGTTGCTGCGTTCAGTTGCCAAATCGTCAGGATCTAGCGGAAGGGAAAACGATGAACAGAGAATTGGGAGATAAAAAATGGAAGCAACTCTGATGACTATTGCTTCATCATGCAAAAGTCATGTTCCAAATAATGTGAGGTAATATGAATGGGCAAGAAGAGGCATTGGCTATACTCAGCCAACTGATAATGAAACCGTAGATAACTACCGAACTTTGAAATTATAAGATTGGAACAAAAAAAAATGGAAAAAAAGGAAACAGAACGTAAAACAGAAATTTAAGAAAATGTGATTTGAAATTAAAACAAATTTAACGCTAACTATAATGGCGATGTTATTAAATGCCCAAAATTAGAGAATATACACCGAAGACCCAAAACATTGTGACCAGTGCGTCTTTATGCAAATCGAAACACGCGTGTCAAGGTCATGAAACGGTATAAATAACACCTGATACTGAGCTCTGTTAATCAGTGTTATTCTTGCTTTTCAGGTGAGAAAGGAAGCGGACTTAAGTGAGTTTGACAAAGGCCAAATTGTAATGGCCAGACGACTGGGTCAGAGCATTTCCGAGACGGCAAGGCTTGTGGGGTGCTCACGGTCAGCCGTGGTTAGCACCTTCAAAAAGTGGTGTGAGTTGGGAAAAACTGCCAGCAAGTGTGGGCCGACCACGGCTCATCGATGCTAGAGGTTAGCGAAGGCTATCCCGTATGGTATGAGCCAACAGAAGGGATACTGTGGCACATTGAATGCTGATGACAGGAATGATGTGTCACAGCACACAGTACATCGAACCCTGCTGAAAATGGGGCTGGGTAGTCACAGGCCACTCTGAGTGCCCATGCCAACTTCAGTTCACCGTTGAAACTGCCTACAATGGGCACGCGAGCATCAAAACTAAACCTTGAATGATTGGAAGGTCGTCTGGTCGAAGAATCTCATTTCCTGTTGCACCATGTGGACAACCGGGTATGTGTGTATCGTTTACCTTGGGAAGTGTTGGCACCAGGTTGCCCAGTGGAACAAAAACAAGCCGGTGGAGGAAGTGTAATGCTTTGGGCAATGTTCTGCTGGGAAACCCTGGGTCCAATCATTCATGTGCAGGAAACTATGACGTCTACCACCTACCTAAACATCATTGCAGTCCAGGTACATCCTTTCATGGCAATGATATTTCCCTCTACCAATGCCTTCTTTCAGCAGGATAATGCGCCATGCCACACTGCCCGGATTGTTCGAGAATGGCTCGCGGAACATGAGGAAGACTTCCAGGTATTGCCCTGGCCACCAAGTTCCCCAGACATCAATCCAATCGAGCATCTGTGGTTTGTGTTAGAACAATATATCTGATCTGTGGCGGCTCAACCACGTAACTTACAAGAGTTAAAGGATCTGCTGGTAACGTGTTGGCACCAGATACAAGACACCTTTAGAAATCTTGTAGCGTCCATGCCTCGTCGGGTAAGAGCTGTTTTGGTGGCATATTAGACAGGTGGTTATGTTTTTGGGTCTTCGCTGTATCTAATTTTACCTTAACTCGTAACGAAACATTAAACAAAATATAATAGAAAAAAATATTCTTGATCATCAAAAGTATTAAACTACTGGAACAGAACAAAAATAACCTAGCAATACCTGCTTATTATACGGGTACATGGAAGACAGGAGAATCTTTTAAAAGCTGTCCAGCATGCTATAAATTACCGAGAGATACTCCCCTATAAGCACCACATTACAACAAGCCTGGCAACCCACTTTCCACACACTCGGGTGACACCGCTCTAAAGCTAAACACAGACATAACTTTTAACAAACCTCTTCCATTAAAACTCAGTTAACGATTAAAACAAACAACAAAAATCCATTAGCGAAAAACAATATTATTTCCTTGAGTAACATCTGCCAACTTTGCCATTTGCTCTCCAACAGAAAAATGCATTAGAGTTAAACACCATTTTCAACACTCTTGTAAAATCACAGTCGCAGACAATACAAAAGACAACGAAAGGATCGATCGATAAGACACTAGAAACGCCAATCATTTTGAGATGTTACTTTCCTCTAATGCCGCTCGATTCTGGAAGAGCTCTTTCTCATAGTCACTGAGCAGCTTGCGAAACCCTTCATTAGGCCTAACGCACGGCCGCACACTCTTCACCAAGGCTAAAGCTTCGCTGAGCATCATGCCTTTCCTATTCATTAAATAAGCTATGACGATGGTGGGGGCACGGGAAACGCCGGCGTTGCAGTGCACTAAGACGCAACCTTCTTGGCGTCCGTCGTCGATGAACTCGAAACAGCCATCGAAGAACAAGCGCAGATCGCTCGTCGGAACATCGAGAACTTCGACGTTTTTGTAAACAAACTGCGCTTCGTAATAGTTGGGGATGCGGTACCCGATGTTGAGGATATGGGTAACTTGGAAGTCGCGGAGAATCTTCAGTTCACATGCTGCATCTTGGGAACCTAGGCGTAATATTATAGAAATATTAGGAATTGTAATATCACGACATTTGAATACACTAATGCTCAAACGGACACTATGTAGTTATCAGTTTTAGGGGGGAAATTAGCAACAATGTAAAAGGTGTTTGTTTGAACACTATAAAATTGAAACAAGGCAAAGTATGCAAAACACAGTTTGTTTTTACTTCAACATTAAAAAACGTTATTCATCGTTAAAAACATGTGATAGACTATGATAGCAAACAAAGAAAATACTTATTTTCCTATATGCGGCCATAAAAAATAGAAAAAACATATTAATGGTGCAATCAATCACTGAATTCGTATTATCTTCAAAGGAAGATAGGGCGTGGGTTGTTTTACATCTGAGCGGCACTTTTTTGCACACCATGGGCTAAATAGTCAGGTCACAAGGACCCCGAAGAGAGAAGATTAAGGGAGAGGACCCATTGGAACAACTGTTGGAAGACAGATGGCAGCCTCCCGTCAAAGCCATTCAGCGTGTTCTTTAACGTGCACAGGGTATGGCTCTCCCACACACGGGCCACGGCTTAACGTCCCATCCGATGGACGGTGGTCTTTCCAAGCCCATCGGTGTCCCCTACTGACCGTGGGCACGGCGGGGAGTTTTGCAGAGATAAGTCTCAACGCTGACCCAGCTGGGACTCGAAACTGGAAACTGCAGATTACGAGCCTGGCGCGCTACCAACTGAGCCACCCCCGCCCCATGGAAGATAGGGCGCGGCAATATTGTTGAGTAGGTAAATCGGCGTCCTATCTTCCTTTGAAATGAATACGAATTCAGTGACTGATTGCACCATCGATATGTTTTTGATTTATTTTCTACCTTTTAGGGCGCATGCAGAAAGTTATTTTTTTCATTTACATTTTTTCTTTGTCATTAAAAACACATTCAGAAACTTTCATTTGATTCATGAATCGTAAACATCGACTACATTTTCCCTCCTCTATTGTTTGGAGTTGTGATTGAGGTAGCCCATGACATTGGAGGCGTCACCAGTTTTAATTTCAGATATAACTCGTTAAGGTTGACCCCTAAATTTCCGTCCCCTTTTGGGGAGCATAATTCAAAGTAGTCTACAACGGTCTCATATGAGCTTTCATTTTACACCTTACTTGTGTAACCTGTAGGCACTCGCATTCGAAAGATATAGTAAAAGAACGACTTTCACATTTCCACTTTTCAGGGGGAAGAAAATAGGGAATTATATTTTTATTGTCCAAAACATTCCCACATCACAAGGTTTCATTTGACATAAAATTTGTTACGTTCGTCCATCGTTTTCCTAAGATAGTGGAACAATTATTTTCATATTCCCCTTATTTGGAGAAATTTTTATAACCTGTGACACTCCCCAGGTCCATATTTCCCCCTTTTCAGGGCGGAAGGAAGCATGGGGTCAACTTTTAATATCCTAGAGAGCTGTACCAGATAGTTAATGTTTTATGTGGTAGAAAACAGACAGGCATACAGGGATTGAAGGATAAACAAGGTAAGGTTATAGAAGGTGAGGATTCTCTCATGGCTAGGTGGGCTGAGCATTTCAGTGATGTTCTAAACAATGTGGTTAGTTATACTCCCATTGTTTGTAATGATGATAGATGCATTGGCAGCTTTAATGTTGGCCCTATAACACAATCTGAAGTTAGTTTGGCTATCTCTAAACTGAAACTTCATAAATCCCCAGGGGTAAATGAAATTACTACAGAAATGCTCAGAGCTGGGAATCACTTGATTTTTGATCACTGGAGTTTTGGTTATCACTTGGATGACTGAAATTTTGAATAACTTTTATGATAAAGGCATGGTTCCTAAAGATTTTACCAGAGCTATTATTATCCCTATTTTCAAAAAAGGTGATCGCAGTTCTTGTGATAACTATAGGGGTATCAGCCTACTCTCTGTTCCAGGTAAAGTTCTTTCCATGATTGTGCTTAATAGAATTAAGAATCTGGTTGACAAGCAATTGCGTGATGAGCAATGTGGATTCAGAAGTGGTAGGGGATGTGTAGATCAGATATTTTCACTTAGGCAGATTCTTGAGAAATGTTTAGAGTTTCAGAAACCTTTGGTTGCTAGCTTTATTGATTTCAAAAAGGCATTCGACTCTGTTGATCGTCATAATTTGTGGTTGATTGTGAGATCATATGGTATACCAGACAAGTTAGTTAACATAATGAAAGCTCTCTATAATAACACTGAGTCATGTGTGAGAGTTGGTAAGGCTTGTAGCAATTGGTTTAGCATTGCTTCTGGTGTTCGACAAGGGTGCATTTTGTCTCCTTTTCTCTTTAGTTTGGTTGTTGATTATGTTATGCGAAATTCACTTCAAGGGAAAGATTTTGGCCTTAAATGGGCTGGAGATAAGAAAATTTCTGATTTAGATTATGCTGATGATTTAGCCCTTTTGGCAAATGATGTTGATGAGATGAACTCTTTCATTCGAGCTGTTGATGAGACTGGTAGTAGAGTAGGTTTGGTTATAAACAGAGAGAAAACTAAAGTGATGAAAATTGGTCAGGCAGGTTGTGATTCAGTTAATCTGAATGGTTGCAGTATTGAGCAGGTGTCACAGTTTAATTATCTTGGGAGCTATGTAACTGATACTGGTGATGTGCGGCATGAGATTAACAGACGAATAGGTATTGCTGCCGGGACTTTTAAGAATCTATGGAGATTGTGGAGAAATAGGCGTATACACCTAAAGACTAAAATTAGACTGTATAATAGTTTGGTTCTTTCTAGGGTTAGTTATGGTAGTGAAACTTGGACGCTGTGTAAACAAGATAACAGGAAACTAGATGCTTTTGATTCTAGATGCTTACGCAGTATCTTGGGTATTAGGTGGTTTAACTTTGTAACTAATGATGAGGTTAGGCAAAGGAGTCTGCAACCTCCTTTAAGCAGCATATTGTGCAGAGAAAGACTCCGCTGGTTTGGCCATGTTGCCCGTATGGATAATTATAGATTGGCGAATAGGGGTATCAACAGTGTGCCTAAAGGCTTCAGAAGGAGGGGGAGACCTAGGATGCGGTGGGCAGACAATGTCAAACAGGACCTTGTTAGAATTGGTGTGCAGTGGCCGGATGCAGCAGATGTAGCTCAGGACAGATATGCTTGGAGAATTAAACTGCGTGGTCTGGTTGGACCTCCGTAGCCCATGGCTGCTTGATGATGATGATGATGATGATGATGATGATGATGATGATGATGATGATGATGACACGCCCAGCGTCATAAGTTTTCATTTGGCATACAACTTTTTACGTTTGGCCCTAATGTTCGAAAGATACAGTAGAAAATCATTCCGATATTTTCCTCTTTTATGGGGGGGGGGGGGATTTTATAATTTGTGACACTCTCCATGTCACAAGATTTCATTTGAAACATAAATCTTAAGTTTGTCCGTCGCGTTCGAAAGATATGGCGGAACAGCTTTTTTGACAAATCCACAAACTGACAAAGGACGAGGAAAAAGCAGTAGAACGATAGTAATAAACCCAAAGATAGAAATTAAGAATATATAATAACTAATTTCGAACTTTTATTGGATGGTAAAGATGTGTCAAAGGGAAAGAGTCAGCCCCCCCCCACAACCACCACCACTGTCCACAGCTGCTGAAACCCATGATTAATCTCTCTCTCCATTGACTACGAAAATGTGAACTTTGATTGTCAGAAAAACGGTGATCTTAACAATGGAAATCCGTTTTCATTGCCTTAGAATTTCCACAAAATTTCAAACTCCAGAATAAGCACAATTTTCACCTTTTACCACACTCACCTGTGGATAAACACCAGCTACGTTGTTACATGCTTGAAAGCAATTTATATTTATTACAACATGCTAATTTACTGTTCATAAAAAAAATAAACATTTAGCATTGCAATTTTTCCAAATAGACAATTTACTCATCTAATCACTTCTACAATCAATGGAAAAGTTATCTATAATTTTAATATTTTGATATGTAAATTTATTTTCAGATGTTTTGCACCTGAACACTACTTTTTGTCACAAAAATGGGCTAAAATGCCGGGTCAGAAGGATCCGAAGAGCTCACAAATGATTGGGGAAGGAGATTCAAAGCACAACTGTCAGGAGACAGATGGGAAGCCTTCAATACGGCTATCCAATCGTAATCTTTAAGGCGCATGACAAAGGTTTTATATATATATATAAACCTAACACTATATAATTATTAACAGTTTGAAAAAGTTGTGATTAATAAACGACATTGTTGACGTGAAATGCTAGTTAATTTAAATTAAAAACTGGATGGGGTCTATGTTATTTCGTGGTTTTAAGATTAATATGTAACATTTCTTTTTTTTTTCGCTTTCTGTAGTTGTCTAGCTTTGCTTTCTAAAATAATTATTTTTCGTTTTGTATAATTAACTGTATAGCCGTCCCGTGGCCGAGTGGATAGCGCGCTTGGCTACTGATCAAAGGAACATGGGTTCGAACCCTGGGTAAGACACGGATGTTTGTGCTGTCTTCCAAAAAAGAAATTTTTGAATGATGAAATACAATAAAATATACTAACGTGGATACATCTTTTAAGAAATCGTGGAAATAGTCCTTCTATCGTTGGAATTTGGGCGGGGGTGGCTCAGTCGGTAGCGCGCCAGGCTCGTAATCTGTAGTTCCCAGGTTCGAGTCCCAGCTGGGTCAGCGTTGAGATTTATCTCCGCAAAATTCCCCGCCCTGCCCACGGTCAGTAGGGGACACCAATGGGCTTGGAAAGGCCTCCGTCCGTCGGATGGGACGTTAAGCCGTGGCCCCGTGTGCGGGAGAGCCATACCCTGTGCACGTTAAAGAACACGCTGGATGGCCTTGACGGGAGGCTACCATCTGTCTCCCAACAGCTGTTCCAGTGGGTCCCCTCCCCCAACCTTCTCCGAGCCTTCGGGGTCCATGTGACCTGGCCATTTAGCCCATGGTGTGCAAAAAAGTGTCGCTCAGAGGTAACCCAACCCAACCCATCGTTGGAATTTCAGTCGGGGATATCTCCCCGACTGATATTTAATTCCTGTTTTCTAAGTAACCCCCAGTAATTTTTTAAAATTTATATTATGCTTTGCCAGAAAAAAGATCGCTTTTTTCATATAGGATAATTTTTTTAACTTGTGGCTTTAACCAAATTGAATTTGTTTATTTTTTAGAATGAATATTATCATTGAATTTTCAAATCAGGTTTCTTTTAAAATTATCTCTAGTTTTTTCACTCATGTCAGCCATCAATAATGCAGTAATATTTGCTCCTGTTTCTGTATATCTTATCAAATACTAGACTTTATCCGCCATCCACGCTAACATTTTTTTATCCGCGGTTTCATCCGCTATCCGCGTTAAAGTTAATCTTTTATGCACCAAGAGTTTTTAAATGCGGATATGCGCATCCGCGCAGGTCTCATTCTCAATAAATATTGCCGCACAACAAAAAAACAAAGCTTGACTCATTTTTCAACTAATAAAACCTCCTTAAATGTCTAGCAAATTATGAAAACATTTTGTCAAAAATTTCAGACTATAAAAGGTCTGCACCGAGAGAGCTATTTCGGTTTTACTCGTAACTCTGCTTTTGGATGAACTTTGTTCTGATTGAACTGATATTGATGCATGATTCGTTTGCGTGCATGACGTCTTCTAAAACTTCTAAAAGCGATAACTACATTCACTGTCAATTATGTATCAATGTTACAAAGATATGGGCAAATTTTTATTGCTTTATGATAAGCATCAAAAAGGCAGTAAGTGTCAAAATGGTAATTCTGCGTTGCGTGCATTTGACTACTTTGTGCAATGTATAGATCTGTTCACGTTTCCACTCTTTAACCAGAGTAATGATCACCCAAGCTCAAGGATGATCTAACCATTATACGGCTCACTTCCCAGTTGGGTCGTCAGTTTTGTTACGGTTTGACAAGTAGCGGAATTTAAAGTTTATAGATTAAAACTTCCAGTTCACTCCTCCCAACTGCGGAGTTCCTTCCCCAACAAGTAGAAATGATACATTTCTGTAAAAAAAAAATAAATATTAATCCTTTTAGTCCTCCTGTGTTCAAACGGGATACTAACTGTAAAACTATTTTTGATCAACATAAAACTGTTAGATAATACTTTTTTTTTTCGAATAAATAAACTTTTTAAATTTTAGTTTGCATTTCCTATTTTTTTTTTCATTATTTTTTGGCGAAAAATTTAGTTTTGGTTCAAATAACAATATTGTCCCGTTCCAGGAATTAAGTGGTTAGTGAGCTTGGTTACTGATCAAAAGGGCCTGGATTAGAGCCCCGGATAAAGTCTCCAGGTTTCTTTGAGGTCTCGCCTTCCTCGCAGATCTTCTCTACGGTTTATTACACTGACAGGCTCCTGTCAGACTTCTGTAGTAAGCAGCTGCTTGAAGGGTTTTATTATTTAACAATATCGTTTTACAAAATGTTGTCAGATAACCAAATTAATTCGGGACTGAAATAGTTAAAGAAGAATAACTTATTTACACTGTTTTTAGGCAGCAGTGGGAAATCATCCAGTTTGTTTCTCCATCTTGCAATTCATTTTCTTCAGGGGACTAGCGTAGTTAGAGTTAGTAATATGCCAGGTTCGTAATCTGCAATTCCCAGGTTCGAGTCCTAACCGTGTCAGGGTTGAGATTTATCTCCACTAACCCCTACCCTCGTAGGAAAAGGACCACCAATGGACTTGGAAAGAGCACCGTCCATCGGATGGGACGTTAAAGCCGTGGCCCCACATGCAGGAGAGTCAAACTCTGTGCATACTAAAGAATACGCTGGATGGTCTTAACGGTAAGCTTCCATTTGTCTTCTAATTGTCCGGTGGCTCCCCTTCCCCAACCCTAGGGGTCCTTGTGAACTGGCCACTTAGCACATTGTGTACAAAACATGCCACTCAGGAGGTAACACCCAACCCTAATCAACAACCACTAAAATCAAAGCAATATCCACCAAATCTAACAGCGTTCATTCACGACTAATGTTATCGTTTAATTCCATTTCATCTCCCCATTTATCATTTTACCATACATTGATCAAAATTTCTAATTTTCTCTGAAGAGAACATCCGACACAATCGATGATTCAAAATCGATTCTGCTTATCACTCGACAGGTAAAAACACTTCTACTAGAAGAAAATAAAAACCGGAACAGTTTCGAGATATCGGATATGGTTAGAAGTTATTTATTCACCCATTTATTTAACAGATTTCTCGACAACACAATGTATAACCGACAAGGAAAATTGTCTCTCTATAACTGTATAAATTGCCGCTGGTGAAACGTGACGTTCCTTCCAGCAGCGCTCTTGCAGAGAGCAATGCCGTTCTAGCTATGCGCTTCGCTGGTTTGCCTTTGAGAAGAAGCCATGTGTGCAACGAATCCGAAAACTCGACCCAAGCTAACTGTGCACTCCTTCCATCCTACCTACACCTGGTGATGCTTTGCATCATTTTGAAATGTTACTTCATCAGTTACATGCTTTTCTTTTACTGATTGAAACTTCAAAATGGAGAGACAACTTAACGACTCTTGTCAAAATGTGAACTATTCAGTGATTCCGTTTCACGACCGAGAAAGAAATGAATGTAATGGAAATTCAAATGCTACTTCATAGGGTAATAAACTCATTAATCTGTAACGTGCTATTAAGCCAGGGTCCTTATATATATTATACCTGATCATATTTGCATGCAGCAGTCAAGAAGCAAATTGACTGACAGGTAATTTCCAGTCAGCTCACCAGCAGCCTGAAACATTGCACGATTATTTAAAAACTTTCAATATTATGTCAATGGAATACATATTAGAAGCTCTGTAATTTCTAACAGATATGGGAAGGTGGAACTAAAGATGTTAATGATCCGAAATAAATCTCATTCTTGATTTTCGTTCAATATTTTAAGCATTATGAAAGATAGAATATTTAACAGTGGTGCTCCGAGTCCGTAAAAATTAAATTTTAAAATTAATCAAAGGTTGTTAGATTGTTTTACCTCTGAGCGGCACTTTTTTGCACACCATGGGCTAAATGGCCAGGTCACATGGACCCCGAAGACTCAAAGAAGGTTGGGGGAGGGACCCACTGGAACAGCAGTTGGAAGACAGATGGTAGCCTCTAGTCAAGGCCATCCAGCGTGTTCTTTAACGTGCACAGGGTATGGCTCTCCCGCACACGGGGCCACAGCTTAACGTCCCATCCGACGGACGGCGGTCTTTCCAAGCCCATTGGTGTCCCCAACTGACCATGGGCAGGTACGGGGAATTTTGCGGAGATAAATATCAACGCTGACCCAGCTGTGACTAGAACCAGGGAACTACAGATTACGAGTCTGGTGCGCTACCGACTGAGCCACCCCCGCCCCTAAGTTAATTAAAACATAAATACTGTTAAGAGTAAACCGCTTTTCAACATATATATCTTTTCATACGTCTGTGCAATAATTATTTCTGTTTTGAAGTCCTCATTATGTGGTTGTTTAAATAGTGAACAAACAGTGTTGAACTCAATCTATTTTATATCAGAGATTCCAAACACGAAGCCCTAAATGCTCTTTCATTTGGTGAGCGATAATTTTCAAAATGTATAGCTCGGTGTTTGTTATGTTATAATTCGTATTACAAAAAGGAAAATTTAATTTCAGGAATTCTTAGTAAAGGTTACTATTTTAAATGTATATGTACAGAGCTACTTAATGCATGATTATGCACCGAATTTCCATGCTTTTTTATTTTATAACTAAAATGCGGCCAAAATTTTAAAAAATTATTTTATAAAAATATTTTACTCCAGATGGTTTTATAAATCATAATATACATATTTCCTTAGTAATGTATAAATTTAAATAAAAATTCCTGTAAGTTTTTTTAACATTTTTATTCTCCGATAAGGGTAGAAAAGACGTTTAAACGCAGCGAATTTTTCATATTTGTGTTGGATGAGTATTTTCAGTTTTAATATGGAGATATTTTATTTTATGAAAGCATATATCTGATTGAGATCATTATCTTAATTTCTATATTTCTATAAAAATTATTAATTTTAGTAGTTAAGAGACTTCGCTTTCCATTGTCGTAACATGGATGCTGTATGGATCACGTCAAATCTATCGCAATGGATAGAGATAGGATTTTATTGACTTTCTACATCTGTGCTCAAATGAACTGCCTAGACAAGTGTTGCTCAACCTACGGCCCACGAATAATTTGTATACGGCCAGCGCAGAGAGTGAACTAACCAACAGAATTTAAAATTTTGTTAATTACTTCAAGAACCGTGTACATTCCACCCTAAGTGGAAATAAAACGAAAAGACTCGTTGCGGCTTTGGGTTGGGTTGTTTTACCTAAAAGCGGCACTTTTTTGCACATCATGGGCTAAATGGCCAGGTCACAAGGATCCAGAAGGCTCAGAGAAGGTTGGGGGAGGGGACCCACTGGAATAGCTGTTGGGAGACAGATGGTAGCCTCCCGTCAAGGCCATCCCAGCATGTTCTTCAACATGCATGATATGGCTCTTCCGTACACGGAGCCACGGTTTAACGTCCCATCCGATGGACGGCGGCCTTTAACAAGCATATCGGTTTCCCCTATTGACCGTGGGCAGGGAAGATAAATCTCAACGCTGACC
Organism: Ryuthela nishihirai; assembly: GCA_038380435.1. Taxonomy (NCBI): domain Eukaryota; kingdom Metazoa; phylum Arthropoda; class Arachnida; order Araneae; family Heptathelidae; genus Ryuthela; species Ryuthela nishihirai. Next base: position 26,017,288 of record JAWZYU010000025.1, read on the forward strand.
CAGCTGGAACTCGAACCTGGGAACTACAGATTACGAGACTACCACATACGACGCCAAAATGTAACACACTTATTTTTCTCAAATCGCTCAGTGCTGCCCACGAAACAAATCTAACTTTGAATATGGACCCCTGTACGGAAAAGAGTTGGACACCACTGGTCTAGACCAGTGTCTCGCAAACTTTTTTACTCTGAGGCACACTGAATCTAATTTTTTTCCGCGGCACACTGAATCTAATTTTTTCCCGCGGCACACTGAATCTAAATTTTTTTCCGCGGCACACCTAAAAAAGAATAAAAGCAAACTCTATATAATCGTCATTATATTTGCGCTTTGTTGAAGTCATCAGCCTGGTTTTACTTGAAGATTTGCTCTCGTTCTTTAATTCATAACTCGGTGTTTGTTTTAAATATTTGTCCATTCTATGGCTTGAAATAATCAAAAATTAATACCAAAATTTGGAAAAAGCTTGATAAATACTTACAAGATCCCAGTTGATAAAATCTGAAAGTTTTTTATTAAAGCACGTCGATAACACAAGTCAAGTCAAAATGAAATCTTTGGAATATCTAGTGTCAATTTGAAAATCTCTCGCGGCACACAGTTTGCGAGACACTGGTCTAGACAATTAGTTAATTTTGACTTTGAGAGTTAAAACATGCGCCATAAGAATTTCCCTCAGAAAAAAAATAACTTAAATAACAAGTATTGTTTCAAACCGTTAACAAAATACTAATTTTAAAAGTTGGCCTAATGATTATTTTAATATTAGGCAATTATAAATGATTTTTATGGAAAATAATTAATTGTTAAATATTCCAGCTTTCGTAACTCTTTAAGTACTGAGCAAATATTGTTGAAAATCGAGATTTAAATACATTTGATTACGATATTTAATTTTTCTTCAGTCACAATTTTCCACTAAATGCATATTTTAGAAGTTATAGAGCTCCAATGTTATATTCCCATTGATAAAAACATGGAATTTCTCCATTTTGTTTGGCTCCAGGTAATTTTTTCGAAAATCAATTATTCCAATGACGAGTTTTTCGACTCAATTTTTCAAATAGCAACTTTCTCTTTTCGAAAAATAAATTACATCCATATTGCATATGATATATTCGTTTCTGCTTTTAGCGATAAATTATAAATTAATTTTGGGTTAGTAGGTATCGATGAAATATTGCATTCGCATTTTCAAATTTGCCACTAGCTTAAATTGCGACCTCCAATGGTCGAAAATTTGCAAAACTGTAAAATTTTAAACGAATATTATGAACAATTTATTAATGCTAGAATTTTTTAATTTTGTTGGTAGTGCCATTAAGATGCCAAGGGGTGGCAGCAACGATTTACCCCCTTCCAACTCTTGTTTCAAGGACATAAATTTTTGAAAAATTTACCTAGAACCTACCACAATGGATTTCTATGTTATCTCAAAGGAATCTAACTTCGAGACTCTGTAACTTTTAAAATATGCATTTAATTTAATAATGTGACTGAATATAAACTAAAGATCATAATCAAATCTATTTGAATCTCAATTTTCAACAATATTCTTTTAGTGTTTAAAAAGTTATAGAAGCTGGAATTATTTAACGATAAATTATCTTCCAAAAAATTATTCATAATTGCCTAATATTAAAATAACCATTACGCAAACATTTAAATTGCATATTTTATTAAATGGTTTGAAACAATACTTAAGTTTTAATTAATTTCTGAGGGAAATTCTCATGGCGCATGTTTTATCTCTCAAAAATAATTCTCTCTAGACCAGTGTTTCCCAACCTTTTTTGTGCCATGCCCCACTTAAGCCTTTCTAAAATTCTTATGTCCCCCCCCACCTATGTAAAATTTAATCGCCATACGGTTAAACTCTGAGCGAGTCCATTTTCGAATTGCCCCCCTTGACATCCAATTGCCCCCCTGTGGGGCGTGGGCCCCACGTTGGGAAACACGGCTCTAGACAGTTCATTTGAACACAGATGTAGAAAGTCAATAAAATCCTCTCTCTATCACTGCGATGAATTGGTGCTGTGATAAATTGACGTCGCGATGAAATGATACTGCAATGAATTGAGGTAGAACCGAAGTTGTCTAGTAAGCTAGTAGAGCTGGGGTGCACAAACTCCGGCCAATTTAACAATATATCCGGCAGTGTGAAAATTTGTTAATAAAAAATAACTTTTTTAATCTGACTCTACTAAAGTGAACGGTATTTTAATGAGACGAAACTTAGAATAACATCGTACAACTAGCTGCAACGCCATTGAAGCCGAATGCTCAGCAGCTAATTTCTGGGATCCAGTCGCATTCTTCATATACCGTTAAAACAAATTTTACATCAATATTTAATTACTTTTCTCATCATTTTACACCTATACATAAATAAGTACAGCCCTGGATCTAGAAAAAAAAAAAAAAACCAAAGAAGGTGACGAGTGCAAGAGACTGGATTTTCATTGGTTTCAAGATTCACCCCGTTTCAGAGATCTTTAAAAAATTTCTTGAAAAATGCATGGAATACAAGTAATTTTAATAATTTTTTGCATTTCTTTTACTTATTAGTATTCTCAAAGGCTCCTTTGCACCACCACCCTCCACCAAGATCCGGCCCTGGAGAAGTAAAATGTAATACACAAAGTTAAACTCCCAACTATTGACCCACAGTAAACATTTTTCTCTTCAGCGCGATGGTGAAAAGTTTGTACACTACTGTGGTAGAACTGTATATGTTATACAACGCAGAGCACCAGGCTTGTAAACAGAGATTCGCATTTCGACCCCAAACACTCTACCATCAGCGCATTGCATAGGCATGTGAAAAAAACGTCCGATGGAATATTGGGCCAGGATGAAGAAACGGCGTTGCCATGGCGACGATCATAGAATTTTCTCTTGTGCTTTTCAAACCACTTTTTGAATCAAGTTAGGAAATATGATACACAGAATATAGATTTGGATTGGATTGTTTTACCTCTGAGCGACACTTCTTTGCATACACTGGATTGAATGGTAAGGTCGGAAGAATCAAAAGAGCTCAGAGAAGAGGTTGGGGAAGGAATTCATTGGACAGCTGTTACGAATGAAATTGATGTCTCCTATCAAGACCGTCCAACTACTTCTTTAACGTGCAGAGGGGTATGGCTCTTTTCTACATGGTTTAACATCTCATGCTATCGACGGAGACCTTTCAAAGCCCAAAGGTGAATCTTTTATAGCCTATGGCAGAGATTAGTGGAGAAATCCCCACAGTTGCGACTCGAATTTGGATTATCAGATTACGAGACTGGCGCGCTACCGACCAAGCAACCTCCGCTCACCAGAATATGAAAATTATTTCAGTAAGTGACAGTTCATATTCAAATGACATTAAACAAGCATAAAAATTTCAGACAGTCTTCCGGATTCCAATGTGGGATCTTCCTAGTTATGCACCAGTTGCTCTAAACACTTGACTTAAGACGACGGGGATTCCCACTCGCACAAACTGTAGATTCTATGTCGGAAAGCTTCCTATTGCACTATTTAGACAGACTGAGGAACAGAATTATAATAACTGAGCAGGTTTTAAGGATGCACTTTGGCATCCATATTCTGATACGGTAAATTATAACCCCCAACAAGCCTATCGACGAACTTCAATTACGGAATGCAAATTTACGTGCTACTTGATGTTCACAAAATTTGGCAAAAATATTCAAAGGTAAATGCGAGATAGATTCATTCTCTGAAACAAGATTAGAATTTAAGCACATTTACGTCGATAGCACAAAAGTAAAAGAAATTCGCGAAATTTCTTATGACATGCTAGTAATTAGCCAATTCTGAAGAATCACAATAAAGCTTAAAATTCAGTTATGCGGATAAATATTTCAGTTTCCTGTGTATTTCTTTGCACGATAATTCCGAATCTTGATATTTGATACTTTATTACCTTCAATAGCACTTTATAATATATATAAATGTGTAAAGTTTTTATACCGTGTGCAGAAAAGTCCCGCATGCTGATAGGCAGGTTGGGTTGTTTTACCTCTGAGCGGCACTTTTTTGCACACCATGGGCTAAATGACCAGGCCACATGGGTTGGGTTGTATTACCTCTGAGCGGCACTTTTTTGCACACCATGGGCTAAATGGCCAGGTCACATGGACCCCGAAGGCTCAGAGAAGGTTGGGGGAGGGGACCCACTGGAACAGCTGTTGGGAGACAGATGGTAGCCTCCCGTCAAGGCCATCCAGCGTGTTCTTTAACGTGCACAGGGTATGGCTCTCCCGCACACGGGGCCACGGCTTAACGTCCCATCCGACGGACGGCGGCCTTTCCAAGCCCATCGGTGTCCCCTACTGACCGAGGGCAGGGCGGGGATTTTTGCGGAGATAAATCTCAACGCTGACTCAGCTGGGACTCGAACCTGGGAACTACAGATTACGAGCCTGGCGCGCTACCGACTGAGCCACCCCCGCCCCCCAGGCCACATGGACCCCGAAGGCTCAGAGAAGGTTGGGAGAGGGGACCCACTGGAACAGCTGTTGGGAGACAGATGGTAGCCTTCCGTCAAGGCCATCCAGCGTGTTCTTTAACGTGCACAGGGTATGGCTCTCCCGCACACGGGGGGCGGGGGTGGCTCTGTCGGTAGCGCGCCAGGCTCGTAATCTGTAGTTCCCAGGTTCGAGTCCCAGCTGGGTCAGCGTTGAGATTTATCTCCGCAAAATTCCCCGCCTTGCCCACGGTCAGTAGGGGACACCGATGGGCTTGGAAAGGCCGCCGTCTTAACGTCCGGATGGGACGTTAAGACGTGGCCCCGTGTGCGGGAGAGCCATACCCTGTGCACGTTAAAGAACACGCTGGATGGCCTTGACGGGAGGCTACCAGCTGTCTCCCAACAGCTGTTCCAGTGGGTCCCCTCCCCCAACCTTCTCTGAGCCTCCGAGGTCCTTGTGACCTGGCCATTTAGCGCATGGTGTGCAAAAAAGTGCCGCTCAGAGGTAAAACAACCCAACCCATCCCGCACACGGGGCCACGGCTTAACGTCCCATCCGACGGACGGCGGCCTTTCCAAGCCCATCGGTGTTCCCTACTGACCGTGGGCAGGGCGGGGAATTTTTGCGGAAATAAATCTCAACGCTGACCCAGCTGTGACTAGAACATGGGAACTACAGATTACGAGCCTGGCGCGCTACCGACTGAGCCACCCCCGCCCCTGATAGGCAGGTAATTCAGACAAGTGCCCTGGGAATATGGACCTTGTGAAACAGTAGTCAGGATCTTTTATCTCTAAAGAGTGAAGAAAGGCTCAAAGATCAAAAAGATCCTAACCCCCATTGCTTTCCAAAATCCACATGCGCCAGGCACTGTGCGGATGAAAATATTCCTGTTCATAAAATTCAACTCAATAGCCCCAATCGTTCAGCCGCTGGAATCACTCACAAACAGACGCTACTGCAAAAGCATTCTGCAGATACATATTAATACGTTAATAGTATTTTACTTATTTCAAAAAACGGGGCGCGATACAAAAAAAATCAAAGATTTAATCAAAAAAGCAAAAATCATAATCACTTAAAAAAACCTATAGAAACAAAAGCATTTTAAAGCCTGTTTTATTTTTTCATAGTTGCGATGACGCAACTTTGGGTGAAACTATGGTAACTGAACAGGAATCATCTACATTTAATATTGAAGGGTATAAACAAGTTTACTTTAAAGGCAAATAAAATAAACAACGTGGGATAATCATTTTTTAGCCAAACAAAATTAATTTAGTTTTAATCAGCAGAAGCAATAATTACTAAATTATTAATTGATAATATTAAAATTACTATCATCACATTATACAGATCACCTAGTAGAAATATTTAAAAAAAAATACCCCCCAAGCAGCTGTTTGCCACAGAGGTCTGGCAGGAGCCTGTCAGTTTATATGCCAAAGTAGAAGGTCTGAGAGGATGGCAGGCCCTCAGCAGAAAAACGACACAAACAGCCATGCCTTACCCGGGGCTCGAACCCAGGTCCCTTAGATCAGTAGCCAAGCGCGCTAACCATTCGGCATATTAACTGGTTCCTAAAAGAAATTTCTGAATATTTATCAAAAAAGGCAGGAATTAAAATTTTAGTTCTTGTAGGTGATGTTAATATTGATGTGGCAGATACTAATAAATATGGTTGTAATATGTATTTAAATACTTTGATTGAATTTGGTTTAGAACAAATTGTTAAGGGTTTTACTAGAGAAGACGAAACATTAACTAAATTTGCAAGGACGTTAATTAATTGGTCATGTTTTGGTTAAAACAAGCAGTTTTGATGTTAAAAGTAAAACATATAGAAATAAATTTGCAGACCATTATATGGTGTCTTAATTAAGATTTTGAAAAAGAATTTTAGCTCTAATGAAGTTGCATTTTTTGAAAGAGGATTCAAACCTAGGTTTTAAAATTTTTTATAATGATACTCTATAATTCAAAATTGCAAATGGCACAGTGGATTGATATAGTTGATGAAGATATGAACACAGAATTAGTATATCAGAAAATATTAAGTAAAATTGATGAAATTCGGGAAAATTCTTGTTGTTTTAAACAAATTAATAATTGTAAAACTAAGAAAATAAGGAAAGAATGGATTACTGATGACATTATTTTAGCAATTAAAAATAGAGATAAATCATGGAAAAAATATAAAGATAATATTAATGATAAAGAAAATTATGATTTATATAAAATAGAAATAGGGTAAACACCATTATAAGGAACCAAAAACGCATATTTTATTCAAATTAGCTATTAATAAAGATAATAATACGAGGTTGTGGGAATTAATGATATTATTGATGATAAAAAAAGGATGTCAATTGACAAAAATGTTGAAAGACAATTGATTAGAGAAAAATACCACAAAAGAAATTTTAAATAGTTTCATTAAGTTTTTTGTAACAACTATTTAGTCAGATGCACACAGAATTTGCGATGATGAATACTAGATCAGATAACGTTTACGAATTATGTTGAATAAATAAGAATTCTATGCATTTTCTCTAGTTAGTAACTTTGATGTTGCCAATATTATAGATTACTTAAAATATAACTCATCTCCTAGATTTACTATATTATTAAAAACTCAAAGGAAAGTAAATGCAATTTTGTTCATTTAATAACAATTCTTACAAATAAAATTTTTGAAAACTCGCAAATCCCAATAGCTATTTCACAAACAGATCATCATCAAAATACTTTAGACCTGGAAGGTATTTTATTGAGAGATTTTTTGCTGATTCAAGATAATTATACATAAGGAATGGATGAGATCGCTGTGTTCTCGTCTACCTCATAGATCTTCTCTGTAGTGTATTATACCGAAAGGCTCCTGTCAAACCTCAGGGTTGGGTTGTTTTACCTCTAAGCGGCACTTTTTTGCACACCATGGGCTAAATGGCCAGGTCACATGGACCCCGAAGGCTCAGAGAAGGTTGGGGGAGGGGACCCACTGGAACAGCTGTTGGGAGACAGACCGTCAAGGCCATCCAGCGTGTTCTTTAACGTGCACAGGGTATGGCTCTCCCGCACACGGGGCCACGGCTTAACGTCCCATCCGACGGACGGCGGCCTTTCCAAGCCCATCGGTGTCCCCTACTGACCGTGGGTAGGGCGGGGAATTTTGCGGAGATAAATCTCAACGCTGACCCAGCTGGGGTCAAACCTCAGTGGTAAGCAGCTGCTTGAGAAGTATATTTTAAAGTCTGCCTTGGTAACTTTTTACTTTAGGAGGCCACACGTTATATTCAGCCATTACAGATCCCCCATTCGCATGGACTGATAAAAATCTCAAACTAGGAGACTGCATTCTAGGATGTTTAATAGTAAAAACCAGTGGTTCTAAAAGTTTACAAGCAAAATCCCTCTTAAGCTTCCTTTTAGAAACATGGACCCTCTCATTAAATGTGGGCTGCATACTATTTGATTTAATTACTTTCCTTCTTGTCACACAATGAAAGATCAATTAGTGAAGTAGATTAATAGTGCAGCAACAATTTATTATTGATATTTAACGTCCCATGGCCGAGTGGTTAGCGCGCTTGGCTACTGATCTAAGGGACCTGGGTTCGAGCCCCGGGTAAGGCATGGATGTGTGTCTGTGTGTGTTGTTTTTCTGCTGAGGTCCTGCCAACCTCACAGACCTTCTACTATGGCATATAAACTGACAGGCTCCTGTCAGACCTCTGTGGCAAGCAGCTGCTTGAGGGGGTATTTATTTTTTTTATTTTTATTTAACGTCAACTTCGCCAATGGCACATGGTGAGAAATAGGCAATGAATCACTTAAAAATCTTTTCCTGACCCCACTTTAGGAACCCCTAATCAAAGCGTATAAAGGGATTTGCGTAATGATGCTGCACTTCGAAGTCCGAGATGGTATTCTAGGAGCAAAAACATAAAAATGCCACTCGGATCAGGACGGAAGTGATTCAGGCGGTAGCATTCCGACTGAGGTTCGAGTCCCAACTGTGCCCGAATTGAGATTTATCTTTGCTAAGCCCACCCTGCCCTAGGTCAGAAAGGAGACACCGCTTTCTGACAGACTTGGAAAGACCACAGTCTGCCAGGTGAAATGTTAAGCCGTAGGTCCCGTGTGCAGGAGAGCTGTACCCTTTGCACGCTAAAGAATACGCTGGATGGCTTGGACGGGAGGCGACCATCAGGCTCCTTGCAGCTGTCCAGTGAGTCCCCTCACCCCAAATTTCTCATCCCTTATGACCTATTTAGCCCATTGTGTGAAAAAGTGGTGCTAAGAGGTAAAACTAAGGATCTACAATCAAACTGCATTATGAATATACTACCGAAACTAAATTAAATATGTTGACACGCTTACCAAATTTAATAGGTTAATGAGCTCTGCCAATGAAAAAAAAAAAACTTTAAACGAACTAAAAATCCTGTGCATAATTGTAGCTAGTGTCCCTTACAACGATGACTTAGCCAGGACCATGCTTCACGAGGACAGGATTAGGGCTAATTAGATCGCTCCAAGCGACAACCCAAATAAGGCTTGAAGCAGCCAGACTTTCTCCGAACGCGAGAGAGAAATGGCCCTCATGTGAAACGAAGCTGATTTTCGAAAAATAAAACCCGTTCAAGAAATAATACCATTAATGAAGACCTCTGTAATTTGCGAAAAAAAGATCCCGATCTGCAAGAGTGAGTAGGCCATATTTTGCAGCAGCTGCTGCCAAGTCTTAACGACGCCAGCAAAAGCGACTTATAGGAAGCGACCTGCCCAATGGAGTAAGACGGGGAGTGCCTCACACAGTGCAACTCTGAGGGGATAAGGCTCAGCACATTCAACCGACAGAGAGCGAATTAAGGTAGTAGATTGGTTGCCTTCCTTCCTGTCGTGGCGATATCGCAGCATGTGGATACTAAGCACTTAGTGGACTAACAATTTTGACCACTACTCACGTACGCTGATAGATTTAACAAATTATTAAACATTTACAGTGTAGTATTCAACGACATGCCTACAAAATAAAAAGGTCGAATGCGAAATAGTTTGATGAACTTTTTTTCACTTCCTAGAAATATGTTAAGACAAGTCTGGTTCACTTTAAACAATTGTATTTTTTTTTTTATTTTACACTTAAATATTTGTTTTTTTTTCAAAAAAAAATTCAGAAATTTCCTTATAAGCTGAAGCAAGAAATTTTAGTTTTATCGCAGAAATGGTACTATCAGAGTAGGTTAAATTTCTAGAAATAAAAATTCATTATATGCTTTCCTGAAATTTAACTTCTTTTTAGCTTTTATTTTAATAATAGCTGAACAGCATCCGGCGCTGCCCGGGTCTGACATTTAATCTGTATATTGTTTTTTACTACACTAGAGGTTAGTTTGTGAATTTCCACTGTTAGTGGGTTGTAAATCTGTGGTTCCCAGGTTCGAGTCCCAGCTGGGTCAGCGTTAAGATTATCTCCGCAAAATTCCTCGCCCTGCCCACGGTCAGTAGGGGACATCGATGAGCTTGGATTAAACTGTATAATAGTTTGTTTCTTTCTAGGGTTAGCTATGGTAGTAAAACTTGGATACCTTGTAAACAAGATAACAGGAAACTTGGATGCATTTGAATCTAGATGCTTACGCAGTAACTTGAACATTAGGTGGTTCAACTTTGTAAGTAATGATGAGGTTAGACAAAGGAGTCGTCAACCTCCTTTAAGCAACATATTATGCAGAGAGAGACTACGTTGGTTTGGCCGTGTTGTCTTTATGGATAGTTATAGATTAGCGAATAGGGTTATAAACAGTGTCCTTTAAGGCCTCAGAAAGAGGTGGGGGGACCTAGGATGCAGTGGGCAGCCAATGTCAAATAGGACCTTGTTAGAATTGGTATGAAGTGGTCAGATACAGCAGATATAACTCAGGGCAGACATGCTTGGAGAACTAAATTACACAGTGTGGTTAGATCTCCGTCGCCCATGGTTGCTTGAGGATGATGATGGATTATTTTACTGCGGATTATTATTTTTACTATGGATACTTGCAACTACTTTATTACTCCTAGGAATTCTACCCACAAAATTTTTTTTATCATTGAAACAAATCGTAAGACATAAATGATAGGGCCCTCTTATGTTGGTGTCCCTAGGCAAGTGCCTAACGTGCCTTATGGGAAATTCGGTACTTCTAGCCTACCACAAAATTTATATATTTAAATGAATATATAATAAACGACATGGGAACCTTAGGCCAAAGAAGGTCTAAGGAGAAGAAGGCTAGCTTCGCACAAGCGTAAGTGGCGCCGTTCTGCGGAATTTTACCGAAGCTGAACGTGGCAAATTGATGTGCATGCACAAAAACAACTGTAAGGGGCGATCTGCGCATGCGCAGTGCAATCATTTTTAGTCCACTGCAGCTGTGGTTTGTCTTACTCTTGGTATATTTATTGCGATTTAATCAGTGTTTCAACCTGTCTAACACCCATGACTGTTTGGCATAGTGATAGCTGACCCTAAAGTTATTCAGTGAATATTTTATCCCGTTCAGGAGTATATATTACGATACCTGGAAAAGCCGTTGTATGTTTATTTCGAGTAATTTTGCAGAATTTTAAAAATTAATATGTAAATTAATACATTTAATCATCTTGCGAACATGTAAGTCAATGTATGTTGCAGTTTGGTGTTCCCTAGAGCATATCGACATATATAGGTGTCTGCAGTTTGTTCTAATAGTAAATTTTTTTATGGTTGATACTAGAAGTGCCTGCTGCCATCTATTGACAGTTTATACAAGTAAGAAACTCGATGTGACTTTTTTTTGAAAATATTCTAAATTCTATAAAATATAATTAAACAAAACATGTTGTCTCGCATTAAGCCATAAATTTCACTTTATTATAATATATTAAATATAGTAAAATGTTCAAAATATTAAAATTTTATGTTGAGCATAGCTACCTCTTGTTTTACAAAACGAGATTTTATTAAGGAAAATAATTTTAACTAATCCTTGTGAAAAGAAAATCATGATGGTAGAATTTAAGAAATGGACACTTTGAACAAAGTCAAAGTGTATGTAAAATTATTCACGTGGTGTAAGCTATTGAAAACCTTGCTGGGCAGTGGAAAAATAACGCATGGAACTGGCTTCTCTCCTGGCTAGGTGGCTTCACTGCAATACACGAATTTGCCATGTTTAGAGGGCGCTGCAATCGAAAAGTTTACATTACGTCTATGGAAGCTAGCTCTCTTCTCCCTTAGACGCTCCTTGCTTAGGCACCCCCTGCGCCGTAGCACCCAGGGTGATCGCCCGCCCCTTGAGCTGGCCCCGATCACGATTTTTTGAACAATATTCGTTCAGTATCCAGTTTCGTGACAGATGAAATATTTAATCAGTTAACTGAACACTCATTACAAACAAGTACTTTTTTCAGGTTCTGAAAAGTTCAGTTTTAAGTTTAGAATACATGCACTAACCACTAAATTCAGAAATTTACTAAAGCATGTTTTTAGCAGTTTGTGCAGTGAATTTTTCGATTTTTGTCAATTTTGAATGATTTTTTTTTTTTTGAAGAACGAGCTACTATTATTGAATATTTCAGCTTCTGAAACAATTTAAACACTAAACGGAAATTGGTGTTACAAATCAACATTTAGGTAGATTTGACACTTGCATCTTTTCTTATAGTTTTTCAGAAAAAAAAAGGTACTGAGCTCTGAATTTAATTCCTATTGACGTAAAAATGTAACTGCTCCCACTTTTCTGTCTCTTTAATCGCAATACAATATGTATATTAGGTGTTTAGTCAAATAATTCATAAATTTCTCTTCTTATTAAACAGAAACCTACGAAAAAAGAAAAGGATGAAATGCTTAAACCAATATCAACATCCGGGAAAAATATTATGTTTCCAATCTTCAGAAACAATTTGGAAATAGGTAATATAAAAGAAACTATCTTGATACTCGTATCACCAGCTGATGAAAATCTGTGGAAAAGTCCCACAATCTTTAAAAGTAGCTTTTGAAATTCGATAGCTATTCCAGGAGAGTTAAGCTTTCGTTTCCACCACAAAAAAAAAGAGAAAAATGATTACTTAATCTCGTAACAAAAGCTGGCCACAGATAACTTTCATCCTAGATATTAACTTCGTTTGCGAGAACATAATATCACTTCTGGACAAGAATTGCTCGCTTTGAAGACATCCATTTTATTGCTTTACTTCCGAGTGGCACTTTTATGCACATAAGGGGCTAAATAGACAAGTTACAAGCACTCCAAGGGTTCAGAGAATATTTGGGAAGTGGATCTACTGAACAGATCTTAGGAAACATATGGAGGACTCCCTTCAAGGCCATTCAGCGTGTTCTTTAAGATACACGGTGGTAAGTCTCTCCTGCAAACGGGAATACGTACAACCGATGGCCTTTCCTAGCTCATCAGTGACCCCTTTCTCAACGAGGGCAGGGTGGTAATTAGCAGAGATAACCTTCTTGTACACAATCATCAATTAAGGTTTGCTGCTTGATGGATATGACTGCATTTGCATTGAATGGATATAGGTTTGACAAAGTATCAGTTTTGTAGTCTCAGATACTTTCGATTTGAAGTTTTTCTTTCGGAAAATAAGATTATTACAAATATAGAAACATTAAACTAAGGTATCACGGAGATCGCCATGATATTTTCTTAAATCTTTTTTAAAAGTGTATTTGACACACTTTTGGTTCACACTCTTTTGGCCAAGTTTTTTATAACTGATTAATAAAATCGTGTAAAATTAATTTAAAAAATTGTGCTTAGCAGGAAACCTTGCTTGTATTTTGGAATACAGAAAAAAAAAGCACAGTTCTAACTTAATGTTATAAAATCTACTTTTAATTCTGAGAACTTTTTTTCGCACACAATGGGCAAAATAGCCAGGTCACAAGGATCACAAGAGTTGAGAGAAGATGGGGGAAGGGGACCCACTGTACAGCTATTAGGAGACAGATAGTCGTCTCCCGTCAAGGCTATCTAGCATGTTCTTTAACGTGCAGAGAGTATGCCTGCCTCTCCTGCATATTGGGCCACCACCATTTCCAAATTCATCGGTATCCCCTTTCTCAGCGAGGATTAGCAGAGAAAAATCTTAGAGCTGGCACAGTTCTAACTTGCACCTGAGAACTGTAGATTGAAAACATTAATTAAGAGATTCTGAAAAAAATTCATCGCCGCCACGACGGGAATCGAACCCGCATCTCTCCAGATTCATGCCAAAACGAACCTATACTCAAGGAGATGCAACTTTTTCAGTCGTTGTATTTGATTATCAGATGTTAATGAGAAGGTCGCTAACGCTAAGACGTTAATATATAATTAAAAATCAATCCAAAGTGAATGCACAATATTCCCTGTTAAGATAGACATCAAACATCCCGCCACGAAGGGAATCGAACCCGCATCTCTCCAGATTTATGCCAGAGCGTGCTACCATTGCACCACGCGTCGGACAACGAACTCTTTTAGAATATGACCTTATAAATCTTCTTCCTGAGACGTGACTGAGAGAGTATAGATGGCGCTGTCTCAGTCACGTCTCAGGAAGAAGATTTATAAGGTCATATTCTGAAAGAATTAGTTGTCCGACGCGTGGTGCAATGGTAGCACGCTCTGGCATAAATCTGGAGAGATGCGGGTTCGATTCCCGTCGTGGCGGCGATGAATTTTTTCGGAATCTATTAATTAATGTTTGATGGGGAATACTGTGCATTCACTTTGGATTGATTTTTAATTATAGATTGCAAACCTAGTGCGCTACCTACGAAGCCCAACCCCACCCACTAATGCTCAATATGAAAAATGTTTCCGAGTCAAATTACATACTTTTGGTATTGGTTTCTCAGCAACTGCTAGAAACAAGCCCGGATCTAGAAAAAAAAAATCGCAAGAAACACACCCAGTCAAAAAAATACAAAAGGTGGGGGGGGGGGAAGAAACTGGATTTTTAATGCAATAAACATTTCCCCATCCGTTTTACAGGTCTATAAAAAAAATTCTTAAAAATTGCATGAAATATCAACATGGTATTTGGCTTATAATATTTTGCCTTTTTTACCATTAGAATCCTGAAGGGGGAGCATGGCACTCTGTCACCCTAGGATAGAATTTCAATATTCAGCATAAAAATGACCAAAAATCATAAGAGCTCCACTTGCCACAGCGCTTATTTCAGGTACCTTTCAATATAGGTTTCCGTTGTCCGTGGTAAATTAGGACCGGAAAAACTGCACTTAAAGCGAATCCCTTTAAGTGGGAGATTTCTGCCCATAAAAAAATAATGTAAGAAGTTCATAAGGGCCAGATCATCTGTTTAAACATGTGATTACACATTTTTTTAAAGAAATTACCTTATCACTTACTATATGCTATCGATCTGTTTACCTTGTAAATAAGACTAATTTCCGTTATGAGTGTGCTTGTATACGCATGAATTCGTGTATGTGGGTGTTGGGTTGTTTCACCTCTGAGCGGCACTTTTTGCACACAATGGGCAGGTCACAAGGGACCCCGAGGGCTAAGAAAAGGTTGGGGGAAGGGGACCCATTGGACAGCTGTTGGGAGGCAGATAGTAGCCTCCCGTCGAGGCCATCCAACGTGCTCTTTAACATGCACAGAATATGGTTCTCCCGCACATGGGCCACCGCTTTACGTCCCACCCGACAGACCGCGACCTTTCCAAGCCCATCGGTATCTCCTACTGACCGAGGGCAGGAAGTTTTGCAGAGATAAATCTCAACGCTGGCCCAGCTGGGACTTGAACCTGGGACTGTAGATTACGAGAATTGCTTTGTAGCATGACAAAACATCTACTGACTGCGCCACCCCCACCCCATGCATGTGGGCACATACAGTATTTTTTTTTGTTTTATAAAATAACATTAATTAGACGTGAACAATTAGTTTAATAAATTGATTTAACATAGTGATTTTTATTACCTTCAAAAATAGGGGCATTGGGCTTAAATCAGACGCCTGGAGATTGTTGCTGGGAAGAGAATTAATCGGTAGCTAGAGATGCAAGACTATTAGGGGGTATATTCATCTCCTGACACCAGTGGCGGCTCGCGTATAGGCACTGTGGAACTGCAGCACCCCCAATTTCAACTTGATATTATCGATAACATTTAATATAATGAGTCCTTTTTTCTTTAATTCTTTCTTTATACTTGTACAATATATAATCCTTAAGCTTAATGTCAGTAGCCATCCCCCAGTTTATGAAAAAGATAGAAAAATCTTTGCATGGAACTGTGCGCTTCACAGCACTAGCGGCGAGGTGTTTGACTGTTGTGCGCATGCGCACATAGGAAGCTACAAGCGAGGCTGCAAGGGAGAGAGAGCACTGTCGTTCCCGCAGTGCCGACCCTGGCGTGCTGGTTGAAGGTAGTTTTCTTTTACTCCGCGTGTGTTGTCTTAAAAACCGTGTACCATATTCTTGAATGTGATAAAGTGTAGAATTAGATTATTATCCTGCTTCCAGCTATTCTATTTGATTCCTTTTTTTTTCGGTTCTTTTATTTAACAGAAAACTTTAACCATGGCCTTGCATCCCCAAGAAATAAGTTCTGTGACTGTAAGTGAACTTCAACAGCTTAAGTTTTCACGGCTGTCTCTCCATGAGAAAGTTGCAGTTAAGAAAAGAGGTCGTTCAACACCTGATATTCTAATATCTCAGCCAGGCATAAGCTACAACAAGAAATATATTCGTAGCTTTAATTCTGAATGGTACCAACGGAAAATTTGGCTTTGCGGCTGTGAAGTAAAAAATGCACTGTTTTGCTTCCCGTGTTTGCTGTTTGGAGGTGATGTAATGTGGACAAAAGATGGTTTTAGAAATATAAACAAAATGAAAGAAAAAACTGAAAAGCATGAGAAGTCAAAGAAGCACGTTGATAATGTAGTTTCACTGGCACTTTTAGGGTTGTAAGTATTAAGAAGAAACGGTTGTAAGTATTAAGAAGAAACTTAGTGAGGCATACAGACTTTCAATCAATGAGCATAATATAAAGGTTAAAAAGAACCGTGAAATTTTGTCCAAAATAATTGACTGCATTTTCTTTTGTGGAAACTTTGAAACTCCCTTACGTGGACATCATGAAAAAGTCGATTCAATAAATCCAGGGGTATTTAGAGGATTCGTAAATTTTGCATCTAAATTAGATTCAGATTTAAAGAATCACTTAGAAACCAGTGCAGTCTTCAAAGGTGTTTCTAAGATATTTCAGAATGAGATACTTGACTGCCTGCTACAAATATACCATGAGGAGATAAGGACGGAAATTAGAAAAGCTTCCTTTGTAGCTGTCATGGCTGATGACACAACAGATGTTTCGGAACACACTCAAATGGCCCTTGTTCTACGGTACGTATTGAATGGTGAAATATTTGAGCGTTTTTGGGGATTCTTTATTCCAGAAAATCAAACTGCAGATGGCATATCAAAAAGGTATTTTAGAACAATTGGACATAATCCTTCAAGGAAATGAACAAAAAACTGATAGCTCAGACATTTGCTGTTCGATTGCATTTGCTTTATGATTTGATGGTGCAAATGTCATGAAAGGCAAAAAACAGGAGTTCAAGCAAAAATAAAAGCAGTTTATAGTAATGCACATTTCATTCACTGTTATGCACATCAACTTAATTTAATAATGAGAAATGCAGCAAGTATTACACGAAACGCAAGAATATTTTTCTCTAACATTCTGGCTATTCCAACATTCTTCTCAAGATCACCGTAACGTGTGTCCATTCTCAAGAAGCATATGGAAGTCAGCATTCCACGTACATCTTCTACAAGGTGGAACTTCAACATACGGACCATAAACAGAGTTCATGAAAATTTGCAACCTTTAAAAAACTGCCTTACTGAAATTCAGTCAACATCAAATGCAGATCAAACCATTGCAGAAGCAACAGGAATTTTAAAATACCTGAATGATGATAATTTCAAGTTTTGGTTAGAGCTTTTTCATCAGATTATGCCTCATGTTTAAATAATTTACAACCAAATGCAATCTCGAGAAATTAGTGTGTTTAAAGTTAATGAATATATAACAAATTTCAAAACTGCTATTTTAGAATTGAGAAACTCGAAGTACTGTGAGAATCCTTCAAAGACACTCATGGCAGAAGCTAAGGAAGTGTGTGACTGTATATGTGTTGATACAATGGACAGATATTCTTCCACTAAACACTTAGAAGCTGCTAAATTGTTCAACAAGAAATGCTTCACTAGTTTTAAGAATGAACATCCCACAGAAGAGATAGTACTGACCACTGAAGTATATCCCATGATTGACAGAGAAAAGCTTGAAACTGAACTAAAAGTATTCTATTGTAGGTCTGATATTCATGAATATTGCAAATTAATTGAGCTGCTGAAATTTATTTTGGAAAATAATCTAGATGATGTTTTTAGTGAAATTACAAAACTGATAAAAATCCTATTGACAGTTCCCATGACTACATCAGAGGCAGAACGCTGCTTTTCAACATTGAAAAGACTAAAAACTTTTCTAAGAAGCACTATGAATTCGGAAAGACTAAATGCGCTTGCAGTGCTTTCAATGGAAAAAAATTTCCTCAGTTGTCATCCAGAGATCAAGGAGAAAATTATTGATCTTTTCGCGCAAATTAAAATAAGAAGAATGGATTTCATTTTTAAATGAATAAATTAAGCTTGAACTGTAACAATTTAGGTTAAAGTAAGTAAAAAATGTTTGATTTTATTCTTTTAGGATTTTATCAAGTTTCTGAATAAATTTTCTTTTTATACATGTTTGTTTCCTTTTACACAATTTTAAAACAAAGGCTAAAAATTTCCTGGAGCAGCACCCCCACTAATTTTAGCTACGAGCCGCCACTACCTGACACCCTACTCGGGATGTCTGGTGAAAACTGGAAGAACCTTGGGGGAAAAAAATACTACTCCACCTTCCTAAGGTTCAGATTCCTCCGTGATAGGTTTGTGTTTGCAAAGAATTAAAGTTGTTTGGGTTCTAGCTTGCATGTTGACTTGCAGAATTGTTTCGTAGCATGACAAAACATCTCGTAGCTCATGTTTAACTTTGATAGAACGATCATGGAGAGGATCATTATTCCTAAAACAATCCACTTATCAATTTCGCTGAAGGCTTCTCTTACTGAAATGACGTCATTCGTGGTGCATGAATGTGATCTTCGGAAGCGAGGGAAATTTTTACGTAGAGTTCCTCAATAATTCGGGATAAAAGACTATACGCCTAAATTTCGGCAATGAATAGATAATAAAAAAAAGTTCCTCAATAATTTGTCCCTGTATATGCGGGGAAACTGATAAAGAGGGCCTCCTGTATGCCATATGAAGATCGGTGAAGGCGAGAGCTCAGCAGAAAGACAACACCGACTGTGTTAGTTCTGGAACTAAAAACACTAATTACTCCTCACAATTTGAAGGGAAAAAAATTTACGTGCCGCTAGAAACACTGGCAAACGGCTTCTCTAATGCTAAAAACTAATGTGAGACCGCTTTTACGTAAAGTTGTTTTTTTTTTGGGGGGGGAGCAATCATTAATCATCTAATGCTAAAATTAATGTAAAAATGCTCCACCTTTCCATAAAAGAATATATCCCATACAACCATAAAAGATTTTTACTAAATTCTGTGTAGGTTTGGTCCTACTCGGCACGCGATCTACTCGTCCTACGCTCCACTTGATAGTTTCTTTGCATCTACTTTGAGAGTTCTTTTCCACTGCATTTGGATAAGTATTCAAGGTACTTAAAATTTTTAAAAATACGGAAACATATCGGAAGTCCGCATAATCATGGTCATTCTGTTCATCTTGAACGCTTAGAAGCTTGAACTACCAAGTTTCCAACGTTTCAGAAATGAGGCGCCATCTATCGGATAATAAAAACAATGCAAGTATCCAAGCAGTGGTTACGTTATTTACGATGCTGGATATCACTCAAAATGCACTTTATATATTCTCATCTAGACTTCCAGATAACTTTGGTGCTATTAGCAATGAACAAGTTGACGGATTATACCAAGATATAAGGTTTTTCTTCAAAATTCTAGAGGACAATTGTCAAAACAGCGGCGCAAAGCTTAAAGAAAGTATCTTTGTTGGTCTGCAAATATCAGATCATTGAGGGAGCAACTCTACCAAGGAAGGGTGGGATCCTGCGATGCTGGCTTTTACAAAGATGATACTGTTCATAAGAAAAAATAACGGTCAACAAATTTAGTGTTTTTCTTTTTATTGTACTGTCGGGATAATCTGTGCCTAAGATACCTACATAGTATTTCCAAGTGTATTTTCATAACCATTTTTTTAAGCCTAAGAACGGTGATGTGTATAAAATCATATATGTCGAACACAAATACAAAACGTGATTAAAATTGCGTGTTACAAATTTTTTGCTGTCATTTTCATAATCAAAGCACCTGATTTAGTAAAAAAACAGCTTATTTCGTTCATGTTATCGAAAAGAAGTTAAAACTTGTTGACTAATGTCATTTTTAATTGCAACATTTCTCTGACAAATTATTTTAAACAACTTTTTCCTTATAAAAAATATCCTCTTAAGCAGCTGCTTATCACAGATGTCTGACAAGATTTTGTCAGTTTTATACGCTTTAGAGAAGAGTTGTATCTCTAAGAAACATTCTAGTTTATTGCATTTGATTAATCATTTGTCTGATTGTTTATCATCTGACTTTGAACAGATTGCTATATACTTAACTTTTAGTTTAGTTTACTGTTAAAACGGGATTCACGAAAAACCACAGGTATTCCATAGGTTATTTCTCATGATAAAAACATTGCAAGTCTCCAAGCGGTGGTTACGTCATCCTAAAAGTTGAAAGTTATTACCAGTTCCTCTATCAACTGTTGGTAGTTCTTTTTAATTCCCAAGAAACCCTTGAACTACAGATTTAAACGAAAAGAAAAAATGCAATTGATTACCAATGGATTGATTACCCAATGGATTACCAGCGTGGAATCGTCTTTCAAAACGAAGAACGATTCCACGCTGGTAATCCATTTGACGAAAGACGATTCCACGCTGGTAATCCATTGGGTTTAGTTTGCTTTCGAAAAGTGGTATCATGCAAAAGTTTTCTTATTTGCAAACCAACAAAGATACTTTCTTTAAGCTTTGAGCCGCTGTTTTGACAATTGTCCTCTTAAGTATGCAAAACAATCACTATTTTTCTCAAAAACTTTTATAAAGTTCATCATAAGGTCAACTTTATGTGTAGCGGAGGAAGAAGCACTGACTAAGGATTCATTAATGGTGAGTATTTAACATTGTGTATTTCAGGAACAAAGTTTTCTCTGGCTGGCCAGTTCTTTACAACGGGTCTGGTACTATTCGTCTAATGCCAACTGGTCCAATGTTGTTTTGTCCAATGCCAATTGGTCTAACGGGGACGATTCATCCAAAGGACAATTGGTCTAAAGGGACGATTCGTCCATTGAAATAATTCGCCCAAAGCCGATTCGTCCAATGAGATAATTCGCCCATAGCCCGTTCATCCAAAAGTGCAATAGCCAATGACGATAATATAATGTTATCACGGCCGAATCTGGGTAGGGGGTTCTCCTTCTCCCTTTAAACTCCCCCGAGAATTCCAGGAATTCTTAAAGGAGATGAAAAGTTGATAAACTTATATATATATTACGCATTTTTGAAGAAAAATCTTAAAGACCTCCAAAACAGAGGGGAAGAGCCACCTCATCCCCCTCCACAAACAAACAGAAAATACAGCGAAAGGATTCTCCCTCCACAGAAGCTCATCAGTGCATCAAATTCAGGATCCATAATCAAGCGCAGAGCCTTAAACCAGTCCTGTCCAATAACCTAATATGGTCAGCACCAGGACCCTGTGTGGTTGACCACTCCTCAGCAGGGTAGAAAAAAAAAGAAAAGTAGTCATAGTTGTCAAGATCAGTAGGCCACATTGATCTGGCAGCCCTCCCCATCTGTTCCTTTTCACAAGAGAGTATCTCTTTTGAAAGGTACTAACGGCTTGCAACACGAGTAGGCGGGGTCGGGCATTATGTGCTAGGCCTGGCGTGTTCTATGCATCATCATTTTCATAATCAGCGCACCTGATTTAGTAAAAAACAGCTTATTTCGTTCATGTTATCGAAAAGAAGTTAAAACTTGTTGACTAATGTAATTTTTAATTGCAACATTTCTCTGACAAATTATACTGGAGGTGCATAGCTCTCCTTCCAGTGATTACCTAGCTACCATTTACAGACTGTAGGGGATGTATTGATCAAATATTTTCCTTTAGGCAGATTCTTGAGAAATATTTAGTTTCAGAAACCTATGGTTACTAGCTTTTTAGATTTTAAAAAGACTTTTCACTCTGTTGATCGACATAATTTGTGGTTGATTGTTAAATCATATGGAATACCTGATAAGTTAGTGTAATGAAAGCTCTATATAACAACATTGAGTAGTGTGTGAGAGTTGGTATATCTTCCAGCGATTGGTTTAGCATTGCTAGTGGAGTTAGACAAGGGTGCATTTTGTCTCCTTTTCTCTTTGGTTATTGATTATGTTATGTGAAATTCTTTGCAAGGGAAAGATTTTGGCCTTAAATAGTCTCGAGATTTCAAAATTTCTTATTTAGATTATGCAGATGATTTGGCCTTGTTGGCTAATGATGTTGATGAGATGAATTCGTTCATTAGGGGCTGTTGATGAGACTGGTAATTGAATTGGTTTGGTGATAAACAGAGATAACACTAAAGTGATGAAAATTGGTCAGGTAGTTGGTGCTTCAGTCACTCTGAATGGTTGCACCCTTGAGCAAGTGTCTCAGTTTAATTATCTTGGGAGCTATGTAACAGATACTGGTGATGTGCAGCGTGAGAAAAACAGAAGAATAGGGATTGCCACTGGGACTTCAAGAATCTATGGAAGGTATGGAGAAATAGGCATATACACCTAAAGACTGAAATTAGAGACTGTATAATAGTTTGGTTCTTTCTAAGGTTAGTTATGGTAGTGAAACATGGACCATTTGTAAGCAGGATAACAAGAAACTTGATGCCTTTGATTCTAGATGCTTACGCAGTATCTTGAGCATTAGGTGGTTTGACTTTGTAAGTAATGATGAGGTTAGAAAAAAGATTCATCAACCTCCTTTAAGCAGCATATTGTGCAGAGAGAGACTGCATTGGTTTGGCCATATTGCCCATATGCATAGCTGCAGATTGGCAAACACGATTATGAACAGTGTGCCTAAGGATTTCAGAAAAAGGCAGAGACCTAGGATGCCATGGGCAGATAATGTCAAACAGGACCTTGCTAGAATTGGCTTAGAGTGGCCAAATGCAACAGCTCTCTCAGAAGAGACATATCAGAAGAGGAAAATTACATTAGTTGGACCTCCGTAACCCATGGCTGCATGAGGACTTTTTATGCATGTATAGTTTTGTAATTTGCAATCTCAAACAAGTTTTCTTAACAGGTTGCAGTGTTTAAATATACTAAGAGTTGTATTATCTATATAAAAATCATTATTAGTATTATTATTCAGTGGGTTGCTTTGTAACTGTATTAAAAATAAGGGAATAAATTGTATTTTCACGAACTCAAGTGTTTTTTATCACAGTTTTCAATTTTTTGGTATATGCCATTGGTGCATGGCCTTGTTGCTGGATGAGTTTTTCTTGGCTTTGATGTATTATTAAAATATTTTAGATTAAATATTTGTGAAAGTCATCTGCTGGTAATAGTGCTGAAATAAAGCTTTCCTTCTTGAGTATAGAATTTTCATGGTTTGGAAGCAAGCTCAGTACTATGTATATTTAAGAAAACTGGTGACTTCTTAGTGTTAGGTGCATTTCAACTATAGTTACATGTGGTGCAAGTAATTTGCAAGCAAAAAAATTTTAATGGAAATTTTCCTTGTACCCAAGAGTATCGTTTTAGCCAGGAATACAAATGCACAAAAATTCTTTGCATATTATTTTGGGTTTGCTAAGTGTTAGTGAAAAAAATATAAATATGCTGGGTTTCCCTTTAAACACAACCAGAAGAACCAAGATATTTCTAGGGGTATTTGTATCCTTATCTTATTTTTCAAACTGGGCAAATCAGTTTGACGATATGCAATTTATATGTAAATACATAGGTGTAACATGCTTCCAAGTTATGGTTTGACTTTTAAAGTGTCAAAAGAAATTTTTCACTTTTCAAAAGTTTTACAAATTGGCCTGTAATATGTTTTAACATTTATTTTTTTTTTCTTTTTGATTTTATTGCGTCTTTCCTTCAGAATTAAAGTATTTTTCTTTCGGTAAGTAGCATGAACTTAGCAAAATTAATTACTTCAATATAAGGTTTTAAATTTGGGGTGCTAAAAGAAAAGTCTTGGCCATTTAAATGATTACAAGACATATGCTAAGTAAGTTGTTCCAAATTATGGATCATAACGGTTTTAATTTCAGTTAACTCTTAAATTTTCTATTCTAAATAAAATAGCAGTGTTTAAGTGTATGAGGATGACATTAGTCATATAAACTCTTTAAGTGCTAGAAGACACAGTTCCCAAAGAACTTGGTTGCAAAGTTTTCCCCACCCAACAGAGATTGTCCTTTCAAAAGTTTTTCAATTAACTATGGAAATTAAAAAAATCAATTTTGTAAATGTCATCTAGGTAGTCACTGGAAGGAGAGCTATGCACCAATCCTCTGTGATGATGCATATAACTGGCCAGACCTAGCACCTAATGTTCGACCCCACCTTCTCGTGGTGCAGACCGTTAATACCTTTCAAAAGAGATACTCTCTTGTGGAAGTGAACGGAAGGAGAGGGCTGCCAGATTAATGTGGCCTACTGATCTGGACAACTATGGCTACTTTTCTTTTTTTTCTACCCTGCTGAAGAGTGGTCAACCACACAGGGTCCTGGTGCTGACCATATAAACCCACTGGATTGGACAGATATATGGCTCTGAGCTT
The DNA here is from genome assembly GCA_038380435.1 of Ryuthela nishihirai. Classification (NCBI taxonomy): domain Eukaryota; kingdom Metazoa; phylum Arthropoda; class Arachnida; order Araneae; family Heptathelidae; genus Ryuthela; species Ryuthela nishihirai. The sequence continues at coordinate 26,041,801 of JAWZYU010000025.1, forward strand.
GATTATGGATCCTGATTTTGCTGCACTGGTGGGCTTCTGTGGAGCAAAAATCTTGTGCTGTGTTTTCTGTTTGTTTGTGGGTTGACAGCCCCAAGTGAATAGATTCACATGATATGTTTATCAGCTGGTGGATAATCCTTAGCAGAGGTCATCGCAGGCACCTGAACTCTTTACTTCTATTGGCATCATCAAATTCTACATTGGAAGAAGTCTTCCAGTGTAGATGGCTTCAGCCTTTAGTGATGGGGGAATGGGTCTTTGCCCCATGTCTGCGATAATGGGGCTGTTGGATATTGTCGGCATTCTCTCTCTCTCTCAATAAACATAGTTTCTTTAAACATCCCACTAACCATTTTCTCTCCATAGGTAGTTGGAATGTGAGGACTCTGCACAGAGCATTTTCTCTTGATGTCCTCACACAAGAATTCCACCGTTATAATTTAGATATTCTCAGCTTGCAAGAGACCAGATGGACAGATAAAGGTCAGATTCTTAAAAATAATCTTAAATTTCTCTTTTCAGGGAGGGACAACAATAAGCATCACCAAGGCGTGGGTCTGCTTCTTAGCAGACACGCTAGTGATGCTCTTCTAGGATATGAGTGATTTAATGAAAGGTTTCTTACAGTAAAATTTCAGACAAGCGTTAAAGACTTGAATGTTATCTGCTGTTATGCCCCCCACTGAGGATGCTGATGAGGATGAGAAGGATAGGTTTTATGAACAACTTCAGGATATTTTGAATTCTGTCAAGAAAGGAGATATTACCCTTGTTCTAGGTGACTTCAATGCCAAAGTTGGTACTGACTCTGACCTTTGGGCAGGAGTAATAGGCCCTTTTGGTATTGGTAGCTGCAATGGCAATGGGCAACGTCTCCTACAGGTAAGTAAACTCAATGGATTCAGAATAACTAACACTTATTACAAACACCGCGACATACATAAGCACACATGGGTTTCAACTGATGGGCTGCATAAGAATATGATTGATTACATATTAATTAACAGCAAATGGGCTAGTTCTGTTAGGAATACCAGGGCATATAGGGGAGCTGAAATTGGATCTGACCATTACCTTGTTAAAAGTGTCTTGCAACTTAAACTTAAAAAGTGTTGTGCTAGGGTTAAAAAATTTAATTTTAATACTGAAGCTCTGAAAGATCCAGTTATAGCCAAAGCTTACCATGATAGGTTACTTAGTCATTATGACAGTCATGGTATGCTTACTACTGAAGTTGAGGAAGAATGGGATCATTTTAAACAGGCTTTTTTGGACATTAACAGTACTCTTTTAGGAAAAAAGGAGCAGACGAGACAGAATTATCTGAGTGATAAGGCACTTGAGCTTATTTCGGAAAGAAAGAACTGCAGAAATGTCTTTAATCAATACTCTACTACTCCTAATAGAAAGCATTACAGAGAACTTAATAAACGTGTAAAAGATCAGTTAGCTGCTGATAAGAATCTTTGGCTTGATGGTTTGGTTGACAAAGCCGAGGAAGCAGTTAGACAGCACAACAGCAGAGAACCGTACCAGATAGTTAATGTTTTGTGTGGTAGAAAATGGACAGGTATACAGGGATTGAAGGATAAACAAGGTAAGGTTATAAAAAGTGAGGATTCTGCCATGGCTAGGTGGGCTGAGCATTTCACTGATGCTCTAAACAATACGATTAGTTCTACTCTCATTGCTTTTATTGTATCTTGTGATAACTATAGGGTATCAGCTACCTTCCATTTCAGGTAAAATTCTTTGTAAGATTGTGCTTAATAGAATTAAGAATCTGGTTGACAGGCAATTGCTTGATGAGCAATGTGAATTCAGAAATGGTAGGGGATGTATAGGTCAGGTATTTTCATTCAGGCAGATTCTTGAGAAATGTTTAGAGTTTCAGAAACCTTTGGTTACTAGCTTTGCTGATTTCAAAAAGGCTTTTGACTCTGTTGATTGTCATAGTTTGTGGTTGATTGTGAGATCGTGTGGCAGATCAGATAAGTTAGTTAACATAATGAAGGCTCTGTATAATAATACTGAGTCATGTGAGAGAGTTGGTAAGGCTTGTAGCAATTGGTTTAGCATTGCTTCTGGTGTTCAACAAGAGTGCATTTTGTCTCCTTTTCTCTTTAGTTTAGTTATTGATTATGTTATTTGAAATTCACTGCAAGGCAAAGATTTTGGTCTTAAATGGTCTACAGTTCTGAAAATTTCTGATTTAGATTATGCTGATGATTTAATCCTTTTGACAAATGATGTTGATGAGATTAACTCTTTCATTAGAGCTGTTGATGAGACTAGAAGTCGAGTAGGTTTGGATATAAACAGAGAGAAAACTAAAGTGATGAAAATTGGTCAGGTGATTCAGTTAATCAGAAATGGAACTGAATGAGAACTGAAATGAGAAGTCTAAATGGTTGCAGTCTTGAGCAAGTGTCACAGTTTAATTATCTTTGGAGCTATGTTGCAGTACTGGTGATGTGTAGCATGAGATTAACAGACAAATAGGGATTGCTGCCGGGATTTTAAGAATCTATGGAGAGTGTGGAGAAATAGGTGTATACACCTAAAGGCGAAAATTAGACTGTATAATAGTTTGATTCTTTCTAAGATTAATTATAGTAGTGAAACTTGGATGCTTTGTAAACAACAGGTAACTTGTTAGATAATTATAGAGGAAAATTTTTCATTAGCTGGGTTGGATATGAATTCATGACCTCCTGATAACATGTCAGGTGCTCTGACCACTGAGCTACTTGCTGCCGGACAATCATCCTCTATTAGTGGCTTTAAGCATTGTACCATAGAATAGTCATCTGAAATGTAATTGACTGTAATTGAAGACCCTGGTCCAGATGGCACCTTCCAGTTTAGTACACATGGCCAGCCCACATCAAAAGTCAAATGTCATGGTATTTTTATTTTTATTTAAACCGACACGTTGAGAATCAAGCATAAGCATTGTGGTTGAAATAATAAAATTTCTCAGATATACACCTGGCAGTAATTTGTTAGATTATTATAGAGGAAAAATTGTCATTAGACGAGTGGGATCTGAACCCACAACCTCCTGATAACATGTTAGGTGCTCTGACCACTGAGCTACCAGCTGCCGAACAATCATCCTCTATTAGTGGCTTTAAGCATATCATTGAATAAATAAATAAAAAATAATAAATACCCCCTCAAGCAGCTGCTTGCCACAGAGGTCTGACAGGATCCTGTCAGTTTATATGCCATAGTAGAAGGTCTGTGAGGATGGCAGGACCTCAGCAGAAAAACGACACATACATCCACGCCTTACCCGGGGCTCGAAACCAGATCCCTTTGATCAGTAACTAAGCGCGCTAACCACTCGGCCAAGGGACGGCCACGATAGAATAGTCATTTGAAATGTAGTTGACTGTAATTGAAGACTGGTCCAGATGGCACCTTCCAGTTTAGCACACACAGCCAACCCACATCAAGTGTCAAATGTCATGGTATTTTTTTCAAGCCGACACACTAAGAATCAAGTGTAAGCATTGTTATTGAAATAATAGAATTTCTCAGATATGCACCTGATAATAATTTTTTAGATAATTATATAGGAAAAATTGTCGTTATCCGGGTGGGATGTGATTGTTCAGCAGCCGGTAGCTCAGTAGTTAGAGCACCTGACATGTTATTAGGAGGCTGTGGGTTCAGATCCCACCTGGCTAATGACAATTTTTCCTTTATAATTATCTAACAAATTACTATCAGGTGTATATATGATAAATTCTATTATTTCAGGAAATTTGATGCTTTTGATTGCAGATGCTTGCACAGTATCATGGGCATTAGGTGGTTCAACTTTGTAAGTAATGATGAGTTTAAGCAAAGGAGTTGGCAACCTCCTTTAAGCAACATATTGTGCAGAGAGAGACTACGTTAGTTTGGCCATTCTGCCTGTATGGATAATTATAGATTAGCAAATAGGGTTATGAACAGTGTGCCTGAAGGTCTCAGAAAGAGCCTGAGTCCTAGGATGTGGTGGGCAGACAATGTCAAACAGGACCTAGTTAGAATTGGCGTGCAGTGGCCAAATGCAGCAGATGTAGTTCATGACAGATATACTTGGAGAATTAAATTGCATGATCTGGTTGGACCTCAGTACCCCATGGCTGCTTGGGGATATTGATGATATAAAATGCTTTTAACTAGATAGTAGGAGGATATTTGAGGTGAATATGTTTCTCGACAAGCATGCATGAATGCACAAGTTAAAACCCCTAATTTTTCAGAGAATACTGGCAAATTAGCACATACAGCAATGCTACTTACTGGGCTCCTGCGTGGATGCAGTGAATAAAAAGTGTAAAAATATAAAAATACTGAAATTTGAGTTTTTTCATGAGTGGGACATAAACCCATGTCTCACGAATACACGTAGGTGTTCTAACCACTAAACTGTCAGCAACTAAAAACTACTTTTTATTTTTTTTTATTTAAACCGACACATTGAGAACCAAGCATAAGCATTGTGGTTGAAATAATAAAATTTCTCAGATAATAAGTGACAAGCAAGTTGAATCAATGATGGTGGATAAATAAGTACCCATGTCTCATGAATACAGGCTAGGTGTTCTAACCACTAAACTGTCAGCAACTAGCTCTTTCTTCAGCTAACTGTGAGTATTTTAACAATTTTTGTCACTAATGATTTCACCATCATTGAGATAACAATTGAGACATGACTATCCACCATCATTGAGACAGCAAAATAACAATTGAGACATGACTATCCACCATCATTGAGACAGCAAAGTTTATTACTCAATGATTGTGGATAGAGTCAAGCATGCTCTTAGCATTACATCAATGCAATATTCAATATTAGAAAAGCACAGGAATAGAATATCCTGTAAACACAAAACTCATGAATAGTTAACTGAAAAATTTGAGTTTTTCCTAGAGTGGACTTGCCCATGTCTCCTGAATGCATGTGAGGTATTCTAACCACTAAACTATTGGCGGCTAGCTCTTTCTTCAAGTAACTGTGACTACAAAACTTCCCAATTTTTGTCAATCATGGTTCGAACTATGACCGAGAATGGACAAGCAAGTTGCATCAATAATGGTGGATAAATAAGTAGTCAATCACGCTTCTGGTGATATATTAATGCAGTATTCAATGGTATAAGAAGAAAGAGCTAGCCACTAATGGATTAGTGGTTAAAACACTTGGCATATAATAAAATTTATTTCCACAAAGTTACAATTCAGGAAACACTGGTTGTCTAAACATAATAGTGATATTGTGGAACTAAATTTTATTATTCTTACTCACTGTGCTCACTCAAAATTTACTGACCTGGCACCTATTTAGGAGACATGGGTTCAAGTCCCACTTATGGTGAAACAACTTTTTCAGCAAATTATTTATTCATAATTCCCATGTTTACAGAATATTTCCTGTGCTACTCTACTATTGAATATTGCATTGATATAATGCCAAGAGCATGATTGACTATCTATTTATCCACCATCATTGAGGCAACTTGGTTGTCTGCTCCTGATCATAGATGCACCAAAGTGGCAAAAATTGGAAAGATTTATAGTCACAATTAGTTGAGGAAAGTGTTAGCCACTGATAGTTTAGTGAATAGAATACTTGGTACTTATTCAGGAGATGTGGGTTCGAGTCCTACACTCGAACCCACTCAATCCACTCGTCAGTGATACTCAATTTTTTTTGCTAACTATTTATGAGTTCCATACTTGCAGGATATTTCCTGTGCCACTCTACTATTGAATATTAAAATTTATTACATTGTCACATAACAAATTTACAACAAAACCCTGCAACTTTAATAATGTTGAAGATATGTGTACCAGGTGGAAATAAAATTATACTGATTAATATAATAAAATATTATAAATTAATATAATTAAAATAGTGATTAATAAAAACTTCATTTCTTTCAGCCCTTCTATGCTAATACTTGAGTTTTTTTTCATCTTGCAATAATACCAATAAACCTAGTTATAAGCCAACTTTGATATAGCTACAATAAATCCTCACATTACTATAATTACAAATCAACAATAGCATTTCAAACAACATCCATAAATTTCAGTATGAAGCAACATGGTAAATAATCACGATGCAGTGTTTAAAGCACTAAGATTTATTCTGCTTACTAAATCACTTGTTTTGCAGTGTAACATTCATTTTTGTAGTTTCCTTTACAAATGATGTGAAATTTGCACTAGTGCATAAAAGTATTCATAAAGGTGCTTTGATTGCTTGTGAAGTGAAAAGAGGATAAAGGAAATATCTGACATGCAAAAGTACTCATAAACAAATCCAATGAAGAACTGCTAAAAAACTTTGCTGTTTTGCATAGGTGTTGTTCTGTAGATTTATTATGTCTTCTGTACAGGTACAGAAGACATAATAAATCTTCACTTTATTCTAATCAAAAATTAACAATAGCATATCAAACAGTATACATGATTTTTCACTACCAAGCAACATGGTAAATAATTATGATCAGTGGTTAAACTATCAGGTAACCACAAAATTCTTGCCGTTTATGTGACATATTAAATAATCAGCATGTAGTTAAAGAAATAGTCAATAGACGTCTTTACTGTCATGTTAGAACAATTACCTGCATCTTATATTTGCATTATATCTTATATACATAGTAATATCATCCAAGTAGTACATCCAATAAAATATTGAAATTGAAGTGTTGTCAAAGCTCATCAGATGTTGTTTACTTTAAGAGTTTAAACTCAGCAACACTGCAGCAGAAGCCACTAGAAGAATATGTTTTGCCTTTGGACAGGATGCAGTAAAGGAATGCACAGCCAGAAATTGGTTCCAAAACTTTAGAACTGGGGATGAGTCATTTGAAGATGCACCGCATAGCGGCTGTCCTGTGGCCATCGACAATGAAGCTTTGAAATCAGCTATTGAGGAAGAGAGCAATTGAACATGCCAAGAGCTTGCTTTAATGTTCAGTGTTAATGATGAAACCATTAGAAGGCATCTGCCCGAAACTAGTAAAACATTCCAATTGATTGTATGGGTACCATATGAATTGTCCAACATTAAGAAACAAAAATGTGTGTCAGCCTGCCTTACCCTGCTCTCCTGCCACAATAAAGTGTCATTTCTCGATCATTTACTGATGTGATGAAAAGTGGATCCAACATAAGAAACCTTCAAGGAAACGACATTGGGTGTCAATAAACTTCAACCATTGCATCAATGTAAGGTATGTAAGGTGCTCCTTTGTGTATGGTGGACAGCTCGTGGAATTGTCCACTTTGAGCTGCTGAACCCTGACCACACCATTACTGGTGAGCTCTATTTGCAACAGTTTGAACATGTTCGTGAGGTTTTGAAAGAGAAGGAAACAGCACTTGTCAATTGTAGAGTACTGTTCCTTTAGGATAATGCCCATCCACATACTGCCAAAATGACCACAGAGACAATCCAATGCCTTGAATGGGAGACTTTGTGTCATGCACCCTATTCACTGGATATCTCTAATTCAGATTATCACTTGTTTCTTGCCGTTGACAATAATCTGTGTGGACAAAAGTTTAAGAACAACAGGGAACCAACAGGGAGCCACTAAAGAAACTTTCCTCTGTTCCAAAAACAGGGACTTCTATAGAAGGAGTATTTATATGCTAATTTCAAGGTGGAAAATGGTGATTGAATCAAATGGAACCTACTTCATTGAACAAAATTGTTTTTAATACAAATTGTACTCTGTTTTTTACAAGTACCAAAAATGGCAAAAACATTTGTGGTTACCTGATAATAAGGTTATCCTATTTGATTAATACTCTTTTACAATGTAACATTCATCTTTGTATCATTTCCTTTACAAATATGTGAAATTTTAGCCAGTACATAAAAGAATTCTTAGAATGCAAATTACTGCAATCACTTGAGAAGTAAAGGAAGGCTAATAGGGATACCTGACATTTGGAAAACACCCATATGAATAAATGCAATTAAAAAGTAGTTACTCAAAACGTTTTTCACTTACTATAGTTAAACACATTCCCAACGTAGATACAGAAGATATATAACTTTTGGCAAATAGTAATTCATTGGTTTTTCTACCTTACATTTGATTTTATACTTGAAACATAAAAGTTGTGCACTTTTTATGTTCACAAAACTTATAGACATCTTAGCTCTGGTGCAATTTTAAACCAATGACATGAATTATAATATGTGATATGAAAAGGCTAATAAAATATCGTTGCTTTAATGTTCCACCAAACAAATATATAGCACTTTTGTGTTATCCTATGACAAAGCTTGCACTCTCTTTTCAATTTTTCTTTAATCTTACATTTCTCAACAAAGTTTTATGTCAACTAATCACACACAGCCAGTCCCTAAAATAATAATTTTAAGCATATTTTTTGCAGTGCTTTAGTATCATCACTTGACAAGTAGTATTAGATTTCAACATAGCAGCAACTAATACTTTGCTTGGAACACCAACAATAGTTTCAAATACATGTATATGAACTTAATGAACAAATTATTATATACACTCCAGCAATCCTTTGCTGGAGTGTATATAATTACTCCAGCAAAGGAAATATGGAAAAAAAAAAAAAAAAAAGATTGCTAGAGTGTATATAATAACATTATATAGACTCCAGCAATCTTTTTTTTCCCCCCTAAAACATAACACTAAGAATTATAAAGTATTATATACACTCCAGCAGTATAATATTACTTACAATTTTTGCAATTTGTTTATTCCACTGGTTACCAACTTGAATGTAGCAAAATTTTGATTAAAAAACATTTTCTACTCCACTTTAGAAACATTATAAAATTGTGGAATGTAAACTGTGCCTTTTTAAAATAAAAGTTACAACTATGAAAAACTTGTTTTACAGATGTTAAAAATTTGTACACTGCAACTCTTATTTCTTTTTAGAAATTTGAAAACACGCAGTGAATTATGAAAATGAGCTCATTGCCAGTTATTTTTTTTCACCTTTACTAACTGTTGCACAATCTGATATTCATTAACTTGTTTCTATTAAAATTTATATTTTTCCTAAAAACATAACACTAAGAATTATAAAGTTCTTACCCAAAAGTAATCCTGGAATGACTAATGCCACTTGTATATCTAAGTTCCTATCTATAATATATCCCCTGCCAATGCCTGGCTTAGGAATTATACTTCCTGGATGGTCACTATTTTCTATATATTTTTTACCATCTTCAGTTGTCACCTCAGTTGGAACATGTTTCAAACAATGTCGTCGAAAATGCTTTACTTCTGCAAACAACTCCTTTGAATCCATCATAAGCTTTGGCTGCTCAGAATTCTACACCTGGTGATAAGAATAAGAAAAATTGGTAATTTAGAATAAATTTAAAATGTTAAATTAAGAAAATTAACATGTAATTTTAATGTACCATATTTGTGCACAGTTTTTTCACCAACCATAAATGAATTTTAAATCTAAGAAATAAATTTAGCAAGAATATATACTGTATTATTATAATGATTTCCAGAAATCAAGAAACATATATTCAACGTATCTCTACAATATTACATTTAAAATACACTTAGGACCCAGAAAAGTTTCTAATTTTTTAATGAGAAATCATTGTAGAAAAAATGCCCAAAAAAATTGTTAATTTAAATGGATAACTATAATGAACATTTTCAAGTAGTTCTGAAAAACAGAATTTATGAAATAAAAAGTAATATATTTGATCCAAATTTTTTAAAGAATGAAGTTTATGATTTCATTCAAGTTTTGGATTTGTAACAAAAATCGGTCAACAAATTTGTCATTATGTTTATCAAAAATAGTTGCAAAAATTCCCGAAGCCTGTACCATCTACATATAACAAGTGAAAGTGACCTCATGCTCAACTGGACGAGTGTGCCACTCAAGCAATGAAGGGAAAAGTTAAACTTCTGAATCTGGGATCAGGTAGTGGGTTTGGTGGGAAGTCTGGAGTGAAGGGTTGATTTTGTGTTGATGTGTCTGGCAGACTTTTAATAGATTTCACAATCCTGTAACTTCCAAGAAAATTGTTTGACCAGTCTCACATTTTTTTAACAGGGTTCCCTTCAGGCACTCAGTATTGCATTCCAAAATCAAATATCTGTCTTTAATAGAACAAGTGATAGAATTTCAGATGTTATATTTTCACTTTCACTTTTTGTTTCTTCATTTAACAGACTGGAACAATGACTGCAATTATGAGCCTGGAATTTTACCAACTGAGACAACATCCTAACAAGAAATGCACTAAAATTTTGAAATAAACATAATATCCCTTGTACTACGGATTGTAAGGTATGTATTCACTTATGTATAAACTTTGTTGGCAACTAATTCACACTTTACAAAACCATATCCAGTTTTCTGGAACACTCACTGTTGTCTTGATGTTCTGGACAATTGTGCACTGCCAATGCTATGCAATATTACAAGAACAGCTTCTACAATTTCCAACATGTGCAAACCTTTCCCATTAGATTTTACCCATGAGAAGCTAGTTGGCACATACATACACAAAAAAATACAGAACTAGATAAATTTTAATGTAGAATTAGATAAATGCTGTTAGAGAACCATCAGCAAAATTTTATCAAATAAGTATCCTGAGGCTATTTCATTAGACCACTGCAAATCAACCTGAATAAGGCCTATTTATAGTAATCTCATTTATAGTTCAGTTCACTTTATTAATTTGTTCAAAAAATTTCCTCAAGGTTCAAGGATACTCCTTACAATTTCAGTAGGTCAGTCTCATTGTTTTTCAGTTCAGAGCAGGTAGAAACATCATAAACAAGAATCTGTGATTAGTAGATGCCATAGCTGTGAGTATGAGTTATATTGTGAACTTATGCAGTTTGAAAGAGATATGATGATAATAAATGCTATATCCGTGACTTATTTATGCAGTTTACAGCTGTTCATTAAAATGTTCAAAAGTCAACTGCTATTGTTGGCCTGAAACTTTGTTACTGTCTATGGATTAATGAATCATGTTACAGTCTAACATTATGGCATTATGCCTACCATCCTGCATTATCCCAACAATGAAGATTTCAGGAGGTGACATCATGATGTGGGGCTATTTTCATGGCTGGGATGAAATCCATTAGCCATTGCACTTGGAACTCTCACCCATATCTTAATATTCTGCACAACTGTGCACTGCCAATGCTATTACAATATTATAAGAATAGTTCCTACAGTTTCTAACGTGATAATACTACATGTCACAAAGTAAGGCATCTATATGATTGAAGTAAAAGAAAAGGGATTGGAACAGACTGGCCAGCACAGAGTCCTGATCTAAATATTAACATCTTTGGGATGAATTGTAACATTGGATCAGGCAAGGCCAGTTCATCTAACTTCTTCCACGAAGCTGGTCGTGACTTCGCATAAGTTGCACAATACTCCTTCAGCCCACTATTAGTGTATGTATTTTGTTATATTATTTAGCATGCTTGTACGATGCTTACCTTGGTTACCTGTCCCCTCTACATGAACAAAAGCTAGATTGTGAAACTATACCTCAAGTCCTACATTAATTGATCCATCTTTACCACAATATTTCACTGTGCTTCGACTAATGGCAATCACTGTATTACATTACTGATCAATGCCACATTACCAATGGGACTAGCCAAATGTTAATGAATGGTCCATTCACCAACATTTGGCTAGGTTTCTGAAGGGACCCTTCAGAAACTTAGCTTAAATTGGAAAACCATAAATCAGCTTTGTATTTTATCAGCTCTGTATAAGAGGTTAAATCAAAATATTCTTTGCAATTGAAAATCTATAAAACATTGAAAAAAAAATTAGGAAGGGTTCTTACAGAATCTTAAAATCTTAAGAGTTTTGTTTAATATTTCAGTAATATTCAGTACACATGCCATTATCAAGAGTCTATAAATAAAAAGTTTTTTTTTTACATGGATATAAATACTGGATAGATACACTAACCACAATACATAAGAATGGTGGACTTACAATATACAACAGAGCATATATGCAAAAGAATAGAAGCATAAAAGCTATTAATATCAAATTATGAGAGAGCATGTTAAGCCTTATAAATATCACACAATGATCAGTATATTGGTCACGGTCCTCAGCCAACAGATGGCACTGCTCAGGAAACGTATGACATCGAAGTGTAAAGTGTGACATAGAAACATAACATTAGAGTAATCAGGGTTGTTGGTGGACTATGGTTCTTTGATTTGTTTCTTTTGGGTAGGAAATGTGAATCACATGTCATGCATGTGATTTGATGTGAATGTGATGTTTTGTTCATTCGGCACTTGGATTATTTTGTCCTCAGAGGGTAAAGGAAAGTGGATATGTACAATATATATATTTTATGAGGGATTTTTAATGATAAGCAGAAATGGGGTAAATAGTCCGTTCCCCTTCTGTTTTATTGCTTTTTAAATCTCTTTAAAATGTGGTAAATTATGAGTTAGAAGATATTTCAAAATATTAATTATTTAATATCAGGAGGGTTGTTGAAAATGTTATAGTCAACTCTTTTACAATGTTATGAGCAGGTTATTTGGAAGTAGGCGTTCATTAATTTTTGTGGCTGTGTGTGTGGGATGTTTTTAAATAAATTCTTCGGAGTGAGATTTGAGATTCAGACCTATTTTTAATCATATTTTTGTGCTTAGTAGGATGTAGTACATTTTGTTGTGAGTATGGAAGAAAATGACAAAATTTTAGAATATGGGGAAATGAAATGGTAAAGAGTAGAAGTTTTTAAAGGGGTGTTGTGTTTTAGGAGAATAGTTTCTGGGGAAACATGTACTAATGTAATTTCAGAGACTAATGTAGTGGGGGTGGAGTATGTTTGGGGAAAGAAGTTTTTGTGTGTCGGAGGGAACATGGTGGTGTTGCAACGAGCATGTGTATCTCATTATAGTAGTTTGAGATGAATCGAATGTTAGCAGTTATGTATAGTATAATTATTATTGTACTGTAATACAATAATTTTATTAGATATTTATTACATTTTTAATGTTATTAATATGATTTATTGGGAATACTTGGAAGGGTTGGGTGGAGTTTTCATTACATAGAAATTTTGGGTGTAGAATTGGCAATGTTGGAAAATCATTGTTCATATTGGAAGGCAGGAATATTAAAGAGTTATTTAGGGGATATTTATTTTTTAAGAAATAGGATTGTTTTTAATCGATGGATGAAAGTCTAGATTTTCTGATAGCTTAATTGGGTGTGCTTATATATGTTTTTATTTCCAAGTGGTTTTTATGCTGAGGTCCCATCATCCTGACAGACTTTCTACTATGGTGTATTAACCCTTCCAGTGTCCAGCCTGAAAAACTGGTTTCCATCCAGAGACCAGGCTATTTTCTCCCTATGCTCAACCAAAAAAAAATTTCAATTTAGAACATTTTTTCCAAATAACTAAGGATGTTATATGTCAAATTAATCAGCATTTAATTCTGGATTTTCTGAAAATAAGATATTTAACAAAAAAGATGATAAGTTTTATTTTAATAGGACTTTTTTTTAGTCATGTAGTAAAAAAAATGCATCTGGCAACAAAAATAAAAATTTATTTAAAAACACTAATAGACAGAAATGATTATAATGCATATCAATAAAAGGGCTATTTATTTCTGAATAACAAAAAAAATAATTTTCTCGTTTAAAGTAAACATTTTTTCCATTTTGCTATTTTTTTCTCCATACCATACTTTGAGAAAAGGTCCAGGGTTGTTGCAGAGGTTCAATAAACAAGTCAACTTTAGAATATTTTTAATAAATAACTAATCAACAGAAATAGATCATGTTATATACCAAATTAAAGAAAATTTAATTCTGAATTTTACTAAAGTAAAAAATTTGAACATTGTAGAAAGATTGATTTGAATAAGACTTTTTACAGTGGTGTACCAAAAAAATAGGTATATATTTCATAATTACTTCTAAAATCTTCCATTTTTAAAAAATAGCAGTATTTTATTAATTACCAGAAAATTTTAAAAACTTTAAAGAAAAATTTGTAGATAATAGTTCAAATCAGACTTCAGAGCTTAAATTGCTTCAAGATAGAGTAACGTTAACAAACAAATTGGCAATACCGTATATCACTTCTAAGAAATGGCAATCAGATGGCTCTAACAAATTATTCACATCATAGTTTAATAAAATATGCATCAAATGAAAAAAAGAAAATATTATTTATCAAGCCTAAATTATATAATCTTATAAGATATATATAAAAATTAAGTGATTTTTATTTTTTTTAATTTTATTTTTTTTTCTGTTGTGCTAAAAATGGATATATACATCCTTGGCCTCTTATTTTGAATTCTGCAAACGTATACAGATGTCCTGGACACTGGAAGGATTAAACTGGCAGGATCCTGTGAGACTTCTGTGGCAAGCAGCTGCTTGAGGGAAAATATTTATTGGCTATTGTTTGTGGTTAAGAAATTTAATATGGATATGTAATTGTTGAAAATGATGGGTATATAATAATGACTGCAGAAATGCAGAAATGTAATTAGCATTGAGATAAATATTGCAGGTTGGAATAATGTTGGATATATGGTTTTTTTGTTGTCACTGATGACATCATTTAGTTTTGAGAACTTTTTTATAATTCAGATTGGCAGTGCACTGTTTCAGATTTTCTTGTTTTTTGGTATATGTTGTCTCCAATGACATTATTTAGTTTTGTGGGCTTTATATAATGCCAATTGGTGGTGCACTCTTTCCAGTTTTCAGGTTTTTTAGAATGTGTTGTCTTCAATGGCATTATTTAGTTTTGGGGGCTTTTTTATAATGCCAATCAGTGTTACATTGTTCACAATTTTCTTGGTTTTAAGATTTGTGTTCCATTTGATTAATACTGGTGATTTATTTAGGTTAATTTTTGAATGTGTGATTTGATTCATTAATTTACTTTGTGAAAATATATTTATGGAGTGTTTTAAGTGTTTGAAAAAGTGGGGGGGGGAGAGATTGCAGGAATTGGTGCAATGTGGGAAGGCAAGTGTCGTCGTCTTGGTTGATTTGTATACCTATAGCACTAGTAATATGTTTATGATTGTTTTTTTTCTTTTTGATAATTTTAATTTTTTTTTAGTAATTCATGATTGTGACAAATATTTTTTAAATGGGGGAAATGGTATTTTTTTATGTTGTGTTTGTTTACAACAGAAAGTACTATTACCATGGTAACGGTACTTTCTGTTTGACGTAGACTCAAGTTATCATTACCATGGTAATGAAAAAAGTAATCTTTTTTTCTAGAAACTCCTGTTTCAGTTAGGGTCTGGGGGGTTATGGGAATCATCGAAAAAGACATTTTTCATTATGCTGTATAAAAACATTGTGGCCAAGGACTATGATGCGCACTACTGCCCACATGATTACTTCACTACAAGCTGTTTTTATTTCTTCTACTGTTTTCATTTGTTCCAATACACTTTAGACTCACTACTATTAAATGCATTAGCATGTCCTTTTATATATAATTTCCCCATTTTTATACACCAATTTATTATATATTCCTCCATTTTCAGTTGCAACTTTTCCCTTGTGTGATAGACCTAAAAATTCCTTGGCCACTAGGAAATACACAAAGTACTATAGAGATATGCAAATCAACCCCTACTTTTCAGCCTTGGGAAGCCAGAAATTTATTGTCCTGTGTGAAAGGCAATATTGGAAACTTTCCTTTGAGAGCTGAGCTGCGACTGCCTGATTTTGCTTGGGGCAGGGGTGGCTCAGTCGGTAGCGCGCCAGGCTCGTAATCTGCAGTTCCCAGGTTTCAGTCCCAGCTGGGTTAGCGTTGAGATTTATCTCCGCAAAATTCCCCGCCCTGCCCGCGGTCAGTAGGGGACACTGATGGGCTTGGAAAGGCCGCCGTCCGTCAGATGGGGCGTTAAGCCGTGGCCCCGTGTGCGGAGAGAGCAATACCCTGTGCACGTTAAATAAAAGGGCTATTTATTTCTGAATAACAAAAAAAATAATTTTCTCGTTTAAAGTAAACATTTTTTCCATTTTGCTATTTTTTTCTCCATACCATACTTTGAGAAAAGGTCCAGGGTTGTTGCAGAGGTTCAATAAACAAGTCAACTTTAGAATATTTTTAATAAATAACTAATCAACAGAAATAGATCATGTTATATACCAAATTAAAGAAAATTTAATTCTGAATTTTACTAAAGTAAAAAATTTGAACATTGTAGAAAGATTGATTTGAATAAGACTTTTTACAGTGGTGTACCAAAAAAATAGGTATATATTTCATAATTACTTCTAAAATCTTCCATTTTTAAAAAATAGCAGTATTTTATTAATTACCAGAAAATTTTAAAAACTTTAAAGAAAAATTTGTAGATAATAGTTCAAATCAGACTTCAGAGCTTAAATTGCTTCAAGATAGAGTAACGTTAACAAACAAATTGGCAATACCGTATATCACTTCTAAGAAATGGCAATCAGATGGCTCTAACAAATTATTCACATCATAGTTTAATAAAATATGCATCAAATGAAAAAAAGAAAATATTATTTATCAAGCCTAAATTATATAATCTTATAAGATATATATAAAAATTAAGTGATTTTTATTTTTTTTAATTTTATTTTTTTTTCTGTTGTGCTAAAAATGGATATATACATCCTTGGCCTCTTATTTTGAATTCTGCAAACGTATACAGATGTCCTGGACACTGGAAGGATTAAACTGGCAGGATCCTGTGAGACTTCTGTGGCAAGCAGCTGCTTGAGGGAAAATATTTATTGGCTATTGTTTGTGGTTAAGAAATTTAATATGGATATGTAATTGTTGAAAATGATGGGTATATAATAATGACTGCAGAAATGCAGAAATGTAATTAGCATTGAGATAAATATTGCAGGTTGGAATAATGTTGGATATATGGTTTTTTTGTTGTCACTGATGACATCATTTAGTTTTGAGAACTTTTTTATAATTCAGATTGGCAGTGCACTGTTTCAGATTTTCTTGTTTTTTGGTATATGTTGTCTCCAATGACATTATTTAGTTTTGTGGGCTTTATATAATGCCAATTGGTGGTGCACTCTTTCCAGTTTTCAGGTTTTTTAGAATGTGTTGTCTTCAATGGCATTATTTAGTTTTGGGGGCTTTTTTATAATGCCAATCAGTGTTACATTGTTCACAATTTTCTTGGTTTTAAGATTTGTGTTCCATTTGATTAATACTGGTGATTTATTTAGGTTAATTTTTGAATGTGTGATTTGATTCATTAATTTACTTTGTGAAAATATATTTATGGAGTGTTTTAAGTGTTTGAAAAAGTGGGGGGGGGAGAGATTGCAGGAATTGGTGCAATGTGGGAAGGCAAGTGTCGTCGTCTTGGTTGATTTGTATACCTATAGCACTAGTAATATGTTTATGATTGTTTTTTTTCTTTTTGATAATTTTAATTTTTTTTTAGTAATTCATGATTGTGACAAATATTTTTTAAATGGGGGAAATGGTATTTTTTTATGTTGTGTTTGTTTACAACAGAAAGTACTATTACCATGGTAACGGTACTTTCTGTTTGACGTAGACTCAAGTTATCATTACCATGGTAATGAAAAAAGTAATCTTTTTTTCTAGAAACTCCTGTTTCAGTTAGGGTCTGGGGGGTTATGGGAATCATCGAAAAAGACATTTTTCATTATGCTGTATAAAAACATTGTGGCCAAGGACTATGATGCGCACTACTGCCCACATGATTACTTCACTACAAGCTGTTTTTATTTCTTCTACTGTTTTCATTTGTTCCAATACACTTTAGACTCACTACTATTAAATGCATTAGCATGTCCTTTTATATATAATTTCCCCATTTTTATACACCAATTTATTATATATTCCTCCATTTTCAGTTGCAGCTTTTCCCTTGTGTGATAGACCTAAAAATTCCTTGGCCACTAGGAAATACACAAAGTACTATAGAGATATGCAAATCAACCCCTACTTTTCAGCCTTGGGAAGCCAGAAATTTATTGTCCTGTGTGAAAGGCAATATTGGAAACTTTCCTTTGAGAGCTGAGCTGCGACTGCCTGATTTTGCTTGGGGCAGGGGTGGCTCAGTCGGTAGCGCGCCAGGCTCGTAATCTGCAGTTCCCAGGTTTCAGTCCCAGCTGGGTTAGCGTTGAGATTTATCTCCGCAAAATTCCCCGCCCTGCCCGCGGTCAGTAGGGGACACTGATGGGCTTGGAAAGGCCGCCGTCCGTCAGATGGGGCGTTAAGCCGTGGCCCCGTGTGCGGAGAGAGCAATACCCTGTGCACGTTAAACAACACGCTGGATGGCCTTGACGGGAGGCTACCATCTGTCTCCCAACAGCTGTTCCAGTGGGTCCCCTCCCCCAACCTTCTCTGAGCCTTCGGGGTCCTTGTGACCTGGCCATTTAGCCCATGGTGTGCAAAAAAGTGCCGCTCAGAAGTAAAACAACCCAACAACCCAAAGCCTGATTTTGCACATTTCAGCTTAATAAAATGGGTGAACATTGCAAAACAATTTGATCCAAAATCTTTTTAGATAGTAAACAAATGGAATATTTATATTAATGTATTTATACAATAAGTGATACTGTTTATCACTTACCTTAATATTAAACGACTAAGCAACTTTTTGACCAGCAACATTAAAAAATTATAACAAATTTTGAGCCGTATGCAGAAACCCACCATAACCCATTTATAAGGTGAATCCATACTTCTTATTTTGATAACGTCCAAAATTTCTCGATTTATACTCTAGTATTTACGCTATATTTATTTCTTACAGCTGGACCCATCTTCGGACGACGTTCAATGGTTTACGTCCACACAAACTCTTACAGCCTAGCCTTAAAATCATTCTGCAGTATAATAAATAAAATAAAAATAAATACCCCCTCAAGCAGCTGCTTGCCACAGAGGTCTGACAGGAGCGTGTCAGTTTATATGCCAAAGTAGAAGATCTGAGAGGATGGCAGGACCTCAGCAGAAAAACAACACATACAACCATGCCTTATCCGGGGCTCGAACCCAGGTCCCTTAGAGCTGCAGTACTTGTTTTAAATTCACCTCAAGGCTTTAAAAGATTTTTTTCTATAATTGCTCATTAATTCTAAATGCGAAGACTTACTTTACGCCTGAAACTCGAACATGTATAACCTAATCCGTCAGCCTTTAACGTAATAATACAAAACTTATTCTCCAATGACATTCCACCTGCCTCTTTTATTAACTTCAAACGTTTTCTTTATATCATAAATAAAATCTTTTATCTTCACAGGCATACCAGCCTTTATCGTCTCTGTCTCTTACGATGTCAACAGACATTGCATTTTTCAAGAAAAAAAAGAATACTGGGCAAGCAAATATACAACTTACTGCTTTTGTCTTGCACTTTGACACCGCACAAGCACACTACTTTAAAATTAGTATGTAAACATAAATGTGTTGCCATGTACATTCGCATAAATAATATACCGCTTTTGAACCAACATTCTAATCTCAATGATTCTAATCTCAGTTGGCCGTGTTCCAAACATCGAGGTAGTAAATGATTCCAAACAAATTCTTTTATTCAAAAATGATAAAATAGGAAGCAACGTCCACAAATGTCTACAATAAAAAGAATTCGAAATTTTCTTAGTAATAATCTCTTAATCTACAAAAGATTAAGAGAAAGATGCCATTTCATGAAAATGCTCCTTTAGTCTCATTCTGAAATTTTCTCCTTTACCCTCATGAGAGTGTTGCATATCCCTATTTGATGATATCACAGTTCTGGCTAATAAATAAGTATATGATGCTGTTTCCATATTTCTATGGCTATTACTATCTTTTAGTCACTGCAGTAATAGCGTAGAAATATGGAAACAGAGTCATATACTTTTTTCATTAATCAGAGTAATGCATGGATGTTAGCGTCTTTTTTTTCTTCTCACAGACAGGCTCCTGTCAGACCTCTGTGGCAAGCAGCTGCTTGATGGGATATTATTTTATTCAGTGTTTATCAACTAGGAATATACAAACTCTCTTTCTTCCCTATTCTGTGCACTCGTGCGAGAAAACAGAAAGATCCCGTAATGTATATCAATGTATCATATGTCACTTTGTACTTATAACAAATAATTTATTATGAAATTCAAAAGTACATATAAATGCATTTTTTTTTTTGATTCGCACAATTTTGGAACCCGGCTGCGAAAAAGTTCATTCTGGTTAGGACGCAGATGGAAGCTTTCCCTCAAGGCCATCCAGTGATTTTAAATGCAGAAGAGCCACAGTTTAAGTCCCATTCATCGGTCAATAGCCATTCCGAAATTAATCAGTACTATGTATTCAATATCTTTAATATTGGATCCAGACGTTTTACTTGTTGCACCTATGGATGTTAAGCAACTATGGATAATATTACACTAATATGAATCATTCTAAACTGACCCTTAGAATCAGTAGTGTACACAATTTTGCCCCCAAGTAGTGCAAAAGCAAATGATAAACAATTTCTGAACTAAGGAGGGTGGGGGAACGATCCTTGCCCTTGAGATTGCACGTAAGAGTAATGGAGGCAAAATATTATTAAACCTATGCATATTTTACGCATTTTTAAAGACATTTTTTTACAGATCTCTAAAACGGTAGATAGAATGTTATACTGCAAAGGGAATGCAGTCTCTTACAGCCCCCTCCACCTTTTTTTCCGCTCGAATTTGTCACCCTCTGCCATTTTTTCTAGATCCATGAACATTTTAATTTGGCTCCAATGTCCATTATGCGTGCAACGAATTTGAAAATTGCTTTGGACGCTTGCTACGAAAGATTTCTAAAGTTTTATTCCTTTTCATTCCTTATACCAAAGTAAATTCAGTAAATTTTTTTGTATTAAGAGTCAGAATCTGTATTCCAGGGCATGATTGGCTTATCAGAAGTTAAACCGATAATTTCAAAACTTACATATTATTCTTATTATCAGATTCTCTCATTATCTCTATATTGTCAAAACTATAAAATTATTTTGTTTCAAAATTCTTTTGCCATAATTTAATATCATTAAAATATAAATGAATTAATATCATTGCCTAATTTATTTATTAAATTAAAGATAATTTCATTGAAATTTCGTTTTGAAGTGTTTTTCAAAGATCTTCAACAATTTTTTTGTGGAGTTACCGGTTTAACTTCCAACAGGTATACCATCAAAAGAGCAGATTTTAAAAACAATTTTTTTGCTGAACTTAATAAAACCAACAGCAATTTTTTCTCATAATTGCTTTTTTTTATTTACAGGTAATGAATGGAAACTTACAAACATAAAAGTGCTTTTCCTATTTTCTCATACACTCCAAAAACATCTAAAATAAATATCCTACAACTAATGGGGTCATTCCAAGTCATTATCAACTCCTTTCGCATCAATTGTAATTTTTATTTTACTACTTACAAAATTGTAAAACGCATTCAGGTATCACCATTTTAAGAGCGCAATTATTAATAATGAAACATAAATACTTATACGAGAACAGTTACGGTTGGTTCTCATTTTACTGTAGTAAAAGAAGTAAGACCAATGGCCTTCTATTAGAAATATGAAAAAATGTGTACGAGAAAATAGGAAAATCACTTTAATGTTTGCAAGTTTCCAAACATTAGTTTCAATATTAATAATTGTTTATATTTTTAAATATTTTTTTATTCGTTGAACAAGTTCGGCGATAATTTTTTAATAATCAGCTGGATGACTGCATTCTTTATAACACATATCGAGACAAAATTCTGAAATCTAGCATTGGTTAAGTTCCTTAATAACCACTTGCCTTTATTTCTGAATTTGAACCCGTTTCTTAGTTTTCTCAAGATTTTTTTTGCCTCAGAGCCAATTTAAAATGAAATCACGCTTCCGCACTTTGATAGATGATCTAGCAAGGATCATCATCATTACCACATGAAGTACCACTCTGGCTATCATCCGCAGTATCCATGCTGTTACTGCTGTCGCTCGCCCCATGTTGATGAGAGATTCGAGTACAGTTCAACCATTCTAACATTCTCCTCCGCCCCTCTTCTGACAATGACGTCACATTCGGCTGACGAGTGATGCCGAGCTTCACAAGAATTAGTCTCTGGATCAAATGTAATCGTTCTTTCTTCTTCCTGAAAAATAACCACATACATAGTTATACTTCAACTAGTTTTAATGGATGATGATTGTTATATACCAATTTAAAAAATTTCCTATTATTAAGATAACTTTAATTAAACAGAATATTATGTTTAGTAACTTTTGACCGTGGAGCTAAGCAGATCATAAGGACAACTTGTTTCAAAAATGACAATCTATTGGAATTTGAGCAGTGAATATATTATTCAAGAAATCGTTTCGAATTACATTTTCCTGTTCTAGAATTAATATACTAATCAAACCCACTATTTTTTTGTAAGTGCAAAGAATCTTTCTTAGTGTCGCTAACTTTTGGGATAAACTAAAATGCTATTTTTGGGTTTTTTTCTTTGAACTTAAAATTCTATTCAGCAATCATCTACCTTCTTGAGCTTAAGGATCCCAGAATATCATTTGGTAACATTTCGGAACTCTACCCCCCCCCTCCCCCACTCGAGGTATATTCTTCTACTTATCATCGTAGGTAAAAGTGGCGTTTCAGGTGTATATTCAAATGATTGCTTTATATACTGTATTGTCAAACAAATAAGAAACTTTACCTCAGTGTCGAGTAGAAACCCAATGTGCCTTCAAAACAGCTTGAATATGACGTCGTATAGCTACGATAAGTGCTTGGAACGTCTCGGGTATGATGTGAAGCCATTCCCGTTGCAATGCAACATTTAGTTCAGGACTGTTCGTCCATTAAGCAGCCTGGACACTGCCCAGGGTGGCTTAATGGACGACCGAGGTCAGGTAACCACAGATAACAGTCGCTACTGAGGGGATGTTTCAAACCAAACGATCTACAATTCATAGTTAGGTCTTGTTGTCGTCTTTGGTTGCTATTCCCAATATATCTTTTAAAGTAGGTTCTTGATACTTTGATCATTAGTAACTATTTAGAATAGCTACTTCTCACAGAGTTATATATATATACTAGAGCCAAAACTCGTACGGATGCGCCATTGGAAGCCATGGATTAGTAATGAGCTAGTCATGGCAGAATAGTTGGGCAAAACACCTGAAACTTGCACCAGTGCAAGATCCGTTTGCCTTCCTACCAAGTTACTAAGGCGTTTTATGAATATATTTTTTCCCAAATAAAACCAAAGCTGTCAAGATAATTACTGTATAGCTACTTCTTAATACAGTGATATATTTAACAGTTGAAAACCTTTTTCTAAACGTCATGTTCCTGTTTTCTCATGATGTCTGTAACTAAATTTGTCAAAACAGATATTTCGATGAGCTTTCTAATCTAGGAATTGATTGTAATGGGTTCTCTATCGAATGAAAGTTTCTGATGTGAAGAATAATAGTTTTCACAAATCTCTCCCACCTTCACAACAAAAAGTATTGGATAATTTAATCGTTGGTATTGACAAAGGATATAAAACATAATTATTTTCTGCCTTCTCCCTACCCTCTTTTTCCTCATTCTACATGGAGGCAAATCGATCACTATCCATCAGTGTTCACACATTTTTGACAATTTATTATAAAACGAATGAAAGATATATTTGTACATTAAGGTTCATAAAAAAATTCATGATCGGAAAGGCCTCAATTATAAATAATTAACAAAAAAATAAGGTATTGAATATAATATCAACAAAGTCATTACCAGAGCCGTGCAGACGGAGGGGTCACATAGGCTTAAGCAACTGCCCGTTTACCTCTAGTCAGAAATGTCATTTTTACAGTAAACTAAAAATATCCCCAAAACTAAGGACAACCTTTTCGGCTCTAAGCATACATACTCTCTGCATACTCTCTCCTTACATACTCTCTGCATTGTAGTTAATTCTGAGTGTCTCTACATAGTTCAATCGATAACTCTTGAAATACTGAACGAATATTTTTCAAAATAGATATTCAGGTAGATTTGATTGAGATCTTTAATTGATCTTCACCAATATATTTCCATACAAAGAGTCTTTTAGGAGTTATAGAGCTTCTAAATTATTTTTACCTTTGATACAACATGGATATTCTCTATTAAATTGGGTTGGGTTGTTTTACCTCTGAGCGGCACTTTTTTGCACACCATGGGCTAAATGGCCAGGTCACATGGACCCCGAAGGCTCAGAGAAGGTTGTGGGAGGGGACCCACTGGAACAGCTGTTGGGAGACAGATGGTAGCCTCCCGTCAAGGCCATCCAGCGTGTTCTTTAACGTGCACAGGGTATGGCTCTCCCGCACACGGGGCCACGGCTTAACGTCCCATCCGACGGACGGCAGCCTTTCCAAGCCCATCGGTGTCCCCTACTGACCGTGGGGAGGGCGGAGAATTTTTGCGGAGATAAATCTCAACGCTGACCCAGCTGGGACTCGAACCTGGGAACGACAGATTATGAGTCTGGCGCGCTACCGATTGAGCCACCCCCACCCCTCTATTAAATTAGTACAGCTCTATGTAGTATAGGCAGAAGCTGAAAAAATGTGTATCTTAGGTAAAAAAAAAATGTAAAAAACTTTTCCCTGTGTAAAATGTAAATTGAATATTGTAAAGTAGGGGTTCTCAACGTGGGGTAGGAGGTAAAAAAAGTTTGGGTACCCCATGAGAGCTCAAAAGTTGCTAGAACTAGTAACAAAGTCAGTGTTTAATTTTATTCCCATTGTTATACTATAACTGTAGTTTTATCTATCTATACAAGGGGTACGCCAGCTATATATACATTTCCAAGGGGTACGTGAAGCATAAAAGATTGAGAATCACTGTTGCAAAGTATCACTATATTGTGCATTTGCAAAAAATAAATGCATTTACTTTTGGCATTTTTTATTAATCAAGGGCTACATTAGGGTTCTTGATAAATCTCACCTAAAGCAGCAGTTCTAAATAGGTGCTGCATATTTTGCTGTTTGTGATACCCACACATCTTGTCATTGTAAATAAGATAACAATGTTGTCAACTGAATATTGTAAAGTATCACAATATAGAGCATTTACAAGAAAAAATGTGTATTACCTTTTGTGCCATTTTCACTAATCGACATAGATACATATAAATTGAAGAAACGTTTCAACGTTTTTGTTCAACTATTAAAGAAGGTATCACTCTGAATTTAAAGTCGATATCAATTTTTGGGGGAAAAATTGTCTTCATCCAAATGGGATACGAACCCACGACCTCCTAATGACATATCAGGTGCTCTGACCTCCGATCAAGATCTCCTCTAATTGATGTTATGGACTTTCTACCGGTACCTCAGTGGTCAGAGCACCTGACTTGTCATCAGGAGATCATGGGTTCGTATCCCGCCTGGCTCAAGACAATTTTTCCTCTAAAAATTGATATCGACATTAATTTCAGAGTGATAAGGGACCTGGATTCGAGCCCCAGGTAAGGCATGGCTGTTCGTGTTGTTTTCTGCTGAGGTCCTGCCATCCTCTCAGACCTTCTACTGTGGCATATAAACTAACAGGCTTCTGTCAGACCTCTGTGGAAAGCAGCTGCTTGAGGGGGTATTTATTTTTTATTACCCTCCTTGACATATACATAAACTTTCTAGATAAATCTCTCTTAATATAACAGTCTGGTTTCAAATGGGAGCTTCGTATTTTAATCTTCTGTCGACCTCCTCTTATTATTGTCTTTCTCCACACGTGTCATGTAATAATGGAGTTAATAGGAAATATATAACTATTAATCTAGCTTACTATTATTTCTGGCACATAAATTGAAATTACAAACAGAGCTTGTTACCAGTAGAATAGCCCTAATAATGAACTATAAATTATTTTGACTTAAAACAGGAGATTAAATAAATTTACTTGAAGTAATTAAGAGATTACCTCTTGTTTGTAAAAGATAACCGATTTGTGTACTCCACAACCGAACAGATTTGAACCATGTTTTATAATTACTATTACATTACAAGCATCCTTTCTGACCATTTTGCTCTGCTCCGTGCAAAGAATGTAGAGGGAGAAGTTAAGCTTCCGTAGAGATTAATGTAAAATCGAGTATCGTGTATTTGGCGTAGAGGTGAAACGAACATTACAGGGGACGAACGCTTTTGTAATTACATGTTACTGTCAACTTCCTTTCTCTTCGCTTTTCTTATGTAATAATTTCCCATTGATAACCTTGCAGAGTATATTAATATCAATTCTGTTTCCTGTTTCTATGCAACCAAGAAAGCTCTTAATTGTAATAATTTATTTTATAAATTAACTTCAGGCTAATTTCAAAACTTCTCTATCCGTTCAATTTATAATTGTTGGTTCAACGAAAAATAATTCCAATGGAGAAAATAAACCTTTATTAAAATCATATTATTTTTTTCAAATACAAAGTGCAGTTATTTTTTTTTCCTTTTTTAAAATATAAATTTTTTGATGCATAATTCCTTTGCCCCCTTATTGTTTGCTTCCTAGCTTAAACAAATGAACGATACGAATCGAAACACCACTTGAGGTCGCCACTTACGCTTTGTCAAAGCTAAACTTCTTTTCCTAATACATTCTTTGGCTCCGTGGTTGCCCATGGTATGGTTGCCAGATCTACCTCTAGTATATATAGAACTCTGTGTCTCAAACAATTCAAAGCAGTATTAATAGGTGCTCAGCCAGCATAGGGAATGAATGTTCAGCCTGTGGGAACCAGCTTGACGTGGTGTAATGTCAGGCTGAACGTGTGGTCTGCCAGAAAATTGGACAGAGCAAGGGCCCATGCAAAACTTAAGTCAGCATTTCTCAATTTCAACTTGGAATTGTTTCGAAATCTAGTAAATTCGCTCTGTGAAATCCCTCTTCATAAATTTAGCGATAGTCTTAAACGATTACCTTAAATTTAAGGATAATTCTTCTTAAATTTAACGATAATTTAAAAAATACTCGACAGAATTGGAAGATCATTTGCATTCGAACTTTTGTTATAAATAAAATTAAAACCCAAAATCAAATATTTCCTTGATTGCTCTTTCATAAATCGTAACTTTTATGTCAACAGTTCTGAATCAAACTGAAACAAAGTGGCCCACGTTGCATTTAGAAAAGTTATCGTTCGATGGATATAACTTTAAGCCGAGACCAGTGTGCAGGTGAACCATACGCAATTTAAAGACTTAAAAACAGCTGGTTGGCCTAGAAACGACACTTCAGTTTGTTTCGAACAGCTATGCAATGAATCATGCACCGATTCTTAGAACTGTAGTCCTTATGATCTCACTTCGTATTGCCTATTGTACAATAAAACAAAGGGTCAGTCGAAAATGAAATGACTCAACTTAAAACCGAATTGATAACTTTAAGTGAGCCGAAAAAACTGATATTAGATTGGAGGGATACGAACCCATAATATCAGGCAGCATGTCATATGCACTAACACCAAACTACCTGCCGCTTCTCAAGGTCTATATTAACAAATCCATTGATCAAGATTTCTAAAACCGCTGATCAAGATATCTACTAACAATCCAGATTAAGGTCTCTACTAACAAAACTGCTGATGAAGGTGTGTACTAACCGTAACGTACTAACAAAGCCACTAATCAATGCCTCTACTAACACAATTTCGGATCAAGATCTCAACTAACCAAAGCACTGATCAAGGTCTCTATTAACAAAACTGCTGGTGAAGGTGTATACTAACCGTAACGAACTAACAAAGCCACTAATCAATGTCTCTACTAACACAATTTCGGATCAAGATCTCTACTAACCAAAGCACTGATCAAGGTCTCTATTAACAAAACCACAGAATAAGATCTCTACTAGCAAAGCCACAAAATATGATCTCTACTAACAAAGCCACAAAATAAGATCTCTACTAGCAAAGCCACTGTTCAAGGTCTCTACTAACAGAATTGCTGATCAATGTATCTATTCACAAAACGACTGATCAAGGTCTTTACTACCAAAAGCACTGAGCACCTTGCTCAGTGCTTTATGACAAAACCACTGATCAAAGTGATTAACAAAACCACTGATCAAAGTGTGAACCAACAAAACGACTATCAAGTTCTTTACTAACAAAATCACTGTTCAAGGTCTCTACTACACTGTTCAGTGTAGAAATCGCAACACCACGAAGGAAGTGATGTATATGCCAGAAACTTACAGGATGGAAGCGATGAGGGTAGATGTGCAAATGATCAAAAAAAGGAACATGAGAACGCAAGGAACATGCGTTTATTGCAGATTCATCAGTACATAGTAGGTCCGACTCGGGCAGTGATACAAGCCTGTAGACTTCTCGGCATTCCATCAATCAGATGGTTAACGGTGTCCTGAGGTACGGCATTCCAAACAGTATTAAACTGGGCACGAAACTTACCAGGTTCGCCGCTGGAGGGTGCTGGTGAAGTCAGTGGCCCATAAGATCCCACACATGTTCAATGGATGACAAGTCCAGGGAGTATGACAATCACAGGAAAATGTCAAGGTCTTTACTAAAGAAACCACTGGTGGAGGTCTCTGCTGAAGAAAAGCACTCATCAAGGTCCCTGCTAACGAAACCACTGATCAAGGTCTCTACTAACGAAACCAAGAATTAAGGTCTCTACTAAAGAAACCATTGATCAAGGTGTTTGCTAAAAAAAACTGATCAAGGTCTCTACAAGCAAAACCACTGATCATGGTGTCTACTAACGAAACCACTCATCGAGATCTCTGCTGACAAAATCAGTGATCAAAGCCCCAGCTAACGAAACCACTGATCAAGGCTCCACTAACGAAATCATTGATCTCTGCTAACAAAACCACTGATCAAGATATCTACTAATAAAAGCGCTGTTCAAGGTCTTTAGTAACAAAAATGACTGATCAAGGTCTGTATTAACAATATAGCTGATCAAGGCCTATACTAACAAAACAGCTGGCCAAGGTTTGAACTAACAAAACGACTAGCAAGGTCACAAAACACAGTTCAAGGTCTCTACTAATAAAACAACTGATCAAGGTCTCTACTAACAAAACCACTGATCAAGTAACTACTAGCAAAACAGTTGATCAAGGTCTGAACAAACAAAACGACCATCAATATCTTTGCTAACAAAACCACTGATCAAGGTTTCTACTAACAAAACCATTGCTCAAAGTCTCTACTAATAATACAACTGATCAAGGTCTCTAGTAACAAAACCACTGATCAAGGTAACTACTAGCAAAACAGTTGATCAAGGTCTGAACAAACAAAACGACTATCAATATCTTTGCTAACAAAACCACTGATCAAGGTTTCTACTAACAAAACCACTGCTCAAAGTCTCTACTAAGAAAACCACTAATCAAGATCTCTATTAACAAACCACCGATCAAAGGCTCTACTAATAAATCAACTGACCAAAACGACTGTCATGGTCTTGATTAACAAAACCACTGATTAAAATCTCTACCAACAAATCCACTAATCAAGGTCTCTTATAACAAAACCGTAACAGAACCATTGATCAAGATCTCTACTAAGAAAGCAATCGATCAAGTCTACTAGCAGTGTGACCGATCAAGCTCTCTATTAACAAAACCACTGATCAAGGTCTGTACTAACAAAACCGCTGATCAAGCTCTGCATTAACAATAGAGCTGATCAAAACCACTGATCAAGGTCTGTACTAACAAAACCGCTGATCAAGCTCTGCATTAACAATAGAGCTGATCAAAACCACTGATCAAGATCTCTGCTAAAAGAACCACTGATTGAGGTCTCTACTAAGAAAACAACCGATCAAGGTCTCTACTAACAGAACCACTGATCAAGGTCTCTAAGAAAACAACTGATCAAGGTCTCTAAGAAAACAACTGATCAAGATCTCTACTAAAATGACACCGACAAGCTCTCCAGTAAAAAAAAACCGCTCATCAAGGGTTCTTCTTAACAGAACCATTGATCAGTCTCTACTAACAAACCCCTCATCAAAGTCTGCTAAGAAAACAACCGATCAAGGTCTCTACTAATAATGACTCCGATCAAGTTCTGTATTAACAAAACCACTGATCAAAGTCTGTACTAACAAAACCGCTGATCAAAGTCTGCACTAACAAAACCGCTGATCAAAGTCTGTACTAACAAAACCGCTCGTCAAGATCTCTACTAACAGAACCACAGATTAAGGTCTC
The DNA here is from genome assembly GCA_038380435.1 of Ryuthela nishihirai. Taxonomy (NCBI): domain Eukaryota; kingdom Metazoa; phylum Arthropoda; class Arachnida; order Araneae; family Heptathelidae; genus Ryuthela; species Ryuthela nishihirai. The sequence continues at coordinate 26,072,077 of JAWZYU010000025.1, forward strand.
TACTAAGAAAACCACTGATCAAACTCTCCACTAACGAAACAGCTGATCAAAATCTCCACTAACAAAACAGCTGATCAAGATCTGAACTAACAAAACAACTATTAAGGTTTTTACTAACAGAACCACTGATCAAGATATACTATAAAAGGTTTCTGATCAAGATCACCATTAGCAGGTCATTGATCTAGTTCATAATTAGCAAGACCAATCATCAATATCACCACCAAAAGGCCGCTGATGATAAGCACTAATAACAGCGCAACTAATCAATCAGATTTTTTTCTAAAAAGGCGTCTGACCAAGATCTATTAACAATTGAGCTGATCAAGTCCTTATTAGACAAGATCTTGATTAGTAGCCTGTTGTTCAGCTATCAGAACACCTGAATGTCATCAACAGGTCATTGGGGTCGAATTCTACCTAGCTCATATAAATTTCTCTTTTAACTTAAAATTCATCTTCGATGTGCCTTGTGAGCAAATAATGACCTTTAGCAGCAATTTTTCAAAGGTCACAAAAATGTGAAATATAGGGAACGAGGAGGACAAGGGAGACGTATCTTTCAGAATTTTAACAACAGAGACAAAAAAGAAAAGTAAACAAATCCACATTATATATTTCGTTAGAATCTACATTGGAACGGTGTTCTGATTCATTCCGAATCAATCCATATAATCGAATTAATCCAGATCTTGCGGATGGGATTGTTTCAGTCAGTACCGCGTCAGGCTTGCAATCTGCAGTTCTTAGGTTTAAGTCCCAACTGTGCCTGTGTTGAGAGTATCTCCGCTGACCCTCGTTCTGTCCACGGTTAGAAAAGGGACGCCATTGATTTTGGAAAGGCAGACGTCCGTCGGATGGGACGTTAAGCCGTGGCTCCATGTACAGGAGAGCCATACTCTGCGCATGTTATCGTCATCCACGTTGGATGGCCTTGACGTAAGACTTCTTGTCTCCTAACAGATGTCCAGTGAACCCCTTTCCAACCTTCTCTGAACCCTTTGTTGGGTTGTTTTACCTCTGAGCGCCACTTTTTCGCACATTATGGGCTAAATGCCCAGGTGCCATAGACCCTAAGGGCTCAGAAAAAGTTTGGTGAAGGTGACCCACTGAAGAGATGTTAGGAAACAGAAAAAAGCCTCATGTGAAGAGCATCCAGCGAATTCTTTAACGTATGCAGGGTTTGGCTCTCCTGCACACAGGGCCACAGCTTTTCGTCCCTTCCGATGGACGGCAGCTTAGATGTGTTCTTAGCCCCCTTTCTCACCGACGGCAGGAAGGGTTTGAGCGTAGATACATTTCAATGCTGGCCCAGGTAAGACTCGAACCTGGGAACTGAAGGTTACACACCTGGCGGGCTACCTATCGAACCAACCCATTCCTGAGGTCCTTGTCATCTGGTCATTTAGCACATTGTGTGCAAAAAAAAGGTGCCGCTCAGACATAAAACAACCCAACAGCCCATCACTTCTAAATATTTTTTGTGGGTTCTTCCTTGAGCCAAAGGGGTGGGAGTGGCTCATTCAGTACCGCGCCAGGCTCGTAATCTGCAGTTCCCAGGTTCGAGTCCCAGCTGGGTCAGCATTGAGATTTATCTCCGCAAAACTCTACATCCTGCCCACGGTCAGTAGGGGACACCGATTGACTTGGAAGGGCCACCGTCCGTCGGATGGGACTTTAAGCCGTGATGCCGTGTGCGGGAGAGTCACACCCTGTACACTTTAAAGAACACGCTGGATGGCCTTGACGGGAGGCTACTAACTGCTCTAGTGGGTCCCCTCCCCCAACCTTCTTTGAGCCTTTGCGGTCCTTGTGATCTGGCCATTTAGCCCATTGTGTGCAAAAAAAGTGCCGCTCAGAGGTAAAACAACCCAACCCAATCTTGAGCAAAAATACCAAGAGAAAAAAAAATGAAAAGTACGAAAAAAGAAATTTAAAGAGAACAAAACCCTAACTTTAAAACATGTAGAAATAACTTAACAAACAATCATAATGACCTCTGACCTTTCTCTGTAGCGAATTTGCATTTGCTGAGTGCTGTTGTCATTAAGCAAGTCAGCCAGACTGGTGTTCGATACGACGCTTGACACGTTGTCAGTCTGTTCCCTTAATGAGGCAGCTATGGAGGCATTCACCATCCTCATCAGAGGAGTCGGAAAAACCTGCTCCATTTGAGTGCCCTCTTCTTCTCCTGAAACCACGTTGTCTTGATGAAGAAGAGAAGTAGCGAACACGATGCTCAAGACGAGCCAACTTCTGTAGAACGCTGAACTCAAATATCCAAGCATCCCTCGTTAAAAAGTCAAAAAATACGGTCGAAACAATCAATAAAAAAAAAATTAGGCGCTCTTACTCTCAAGAAAAAAAAATGTGACGATGCCTGCCAAGAATTGAAGTGCAGCTCCTTAAAAGTTTACTGTAATTAAACGAGATTAAGCAAGATGAAAGGACTTATGCTCTCGCATAAATTTTGTATGCGATTATGAACCCAACTAACGAATCAAACATGTGATAAATCATGTGATTATTACACGCCTCTTCCGTTCCTGGTGAGCCTCCTCCTCCTTCTGATATTCAACAGGGGGTTGACCTCTCGTGACGTAACTGGTGACGTTGCCAGTGGTTTTGATTGAATATTCTTTCTCATGCGATACTGACCTCAAAGTGTGCTCTTCTACGTCATACGATGAAAGTTGAACCTGGGATGGAAAAGAAAGTCGTTATTAGTTTTCAGCTTGGAGATCTTCGGAAAGGAACGAATTTGTTATTTGATGCTTTAACCGTCATCAAAATGAGAACTGGAGATGGCGTAGTTGGTAGCAAGTCAGACTCTGAGCCAGCTTTGATGTGTTCTTAGCTTCACAGTTTCTTACCTTCTGTGGCAAAGGATTGATAATGGCCTTGTAAGTGCTACTATTCCTTTGGATGTTATTTTAACACGTGATTGGAGAACAGAACAGGTCCGTAACCATCTCATAGCTATAAGAGAGGCTTTAGAATTTATAAGGGGAAGGGGTAGCATTTGTAAGTGGGCTGATCGAAGACCAAAGAACTTTTATAGAAAGAGAACTGGAAATACTCTAGCCTGGATATACTGGAGCCTATAACAAAATTTTCGTATCTCGAATGTAAAGGAATTTTTATATTGTTATTGCAGACTAAAAAAAGGTTTGCTAGAGGGGGTTGATGGATTTGCCAGGGTTGGGGGCTGAAACTGCCACCCCCTTCTCTGAATTGGATGTTTTTAACACAATAGGTTAAATGGCGATCACAAGGACCCAAGGGCTCAGAGGAGGCTGGGGGAAGTGACCAATGGACAGCTATTAGGAGATAGACGGGAGCCTCTCGTCAAGGCCATCCAGAGTATTCTTTAACGTGCACAGAGAATGGCTGTCATACACGGGTCACGACTTTACGTCCCATCTGAAGGACGTCGGCGTTTCCAAGCCCTTCAGTGTCCCCTTTCTGACCGGGTACAGAATGAGGGGCTGGCGGGAGGTAAATCTGAACCCTTCTCCTTATCTGGTTGCGGGACTGATGAAGAAAAGCCACACATCGGTTACCAAAGATTTCAGCTTCCTTCATTGAAACTCTTCTAACGCAGGCCTGGATCTAGAAAAAAAGTAAAGGAAGGGGACGAGAAACTCAGTCGATGCGAAAAAACGTAAAGGGTAAAGGGGGGGGGGGGAAGATTGAATTTGCATTGCAATATAACATTTCCCCGCTCCTTTTCAGAGATTTTAAAAAATTTCCTTTTCAAAAAGTTTAAAGAGGTCTTGAAAAAATGCATGAAATATACAGTCGCTCAAAAACGTATCCGAATGCTATGGTTGATTACAGAATTCAGAAAAAATATCTGGCAACGATTTTTTTTTAGAAATTAGTGATCTGGCAACCTTCGTGTAAGGCTATCAGATCACTAATTTCTAAAAAAAAATCGTTGCCAGATATTTTTTCTGTTTTCTGTAATCAACCATAGCGTTCGGATACTTTTTTAAGTGACAGTACGTGTTTAACAATTTTTGCCTCTATACCCTTACTAGCTCCTCCCCCCCTGATCCGGCCCTGTTTCAACTAGTCCATAAATTCACCTGTCTTAATTCGTCTCTTTTCAGGGAGCATGGAACTGTAAAGATAAAAGACACAAGGACGTACAGTCGCTCAAAAAAGTATCCGAACACTATGGTTGATTACAAAATTCAGAAAAAATATCCGGAGCGTGTACAGCAACTGTACACGCTCCAGTTGCCGTTCACAGCAAACTGGAGCGTGTGCAGTTACTGCACACGCTACAGTTTGCTGTGAACGGTAACTGCACACGCTCAATATTTCGGTGAGTGAGCCCACACGATCTAGTATCAAAATAATATGACCACCTGCAGTCGCTCAAAAAAGTATCCGAACACTATGGTTGATTACAGAATTCAGAAAAAATATCTGGCAACGTTTTTTTTAGAAATTAGTGATTAGAAATTAGTGATTTTTTTAGAAATCAGTGAACCTTCGTGTCACGTGACACGAAGGTTGCCAGATCACTAATTTCTAAAAAAACGTTGCCAGATATTTTTTCTGAATTCTGTAATCAACCATAGTGTTCGGATACTTTTTTGAGCGACTGTACTTATTGATTTGTAGTTTGATCAGTCCATAGAGCACCAGGTTACCAACTGTTCTCAGGTTCGAGTCCTAATTGTGCCTCCTTTGAGAATCCCCTCCACCAATTTCCAATATGTCCTTTGTGAGAAAAGGGACACCGATGGGCTTAATAGGATCGCCATCCCCAGATGGAAAATTGAGCACTCGTCTCTCATATGTAAAAGAACCACCACTGTTCACATTAAAGAGAATACTGGATGGCCTTGACAGGAGATTTGTAACTGTTCCTGTTGGATAAAATGGCCCTGTTTTAGCCTACTCTGTTCCGTCTCTGTCCGGATCTAGAAAAAATAATGGAAGGGGGGGGGGGCAGAGCGACACAATAGAGGAGGGAAAATATAAGGGGTGGGGGGCAAGAGACAGGATTTCCACTACAATGTAACATTTCTCCCTTTCGGTAAAAGTCTAAAAATTTCTTGAAAAATATGTGAACTATGCATAAGATTAATAAATTTTGGCTTCCATTACCCTTACTAGCATTCTCAAGGCATTCCCTTTGCCCTCCACCACTTACCCTAGAAAAGAACACTAGGGATACTTAAAGCACACTGGATGTTCTTGACTGGAGGCTACTGCCTGCTCCTAACAGCGTCCAGTAAGTTCCCTTCCCTAACCTTTGGTAACCTCGTCATTCGGTTCATTATTCGGCGTTAAAATTCCACTACATCAACTCAATCGCCGTTTTTGGCTTCTCGCGCACATAACGATTTACCGTTTCTAATTATGTTTTTTATTTGCCACGTGTGTAGAGTTATCATTGATCTTACCCGTCCCCGAAGAAAAATGCTTTGCTGACAACTTTATTTACAAAGCAAGTACGATAACATTTGGCCAACATGTGGTTAGCCTACACTTTTCCAAAGATAGTATGATAGCTTTTAGACAACATAAATCTATTGCCGATCACAGTGATGAGTAAAATGTTTTTAAACCCGAAACGATTAGACGGAAAATCCGGAAATGGGTTGTTTCACCTCTGAGCGGCACTTTTTTTTCACACAATGTGTTAAATGGCCAGGTCACAAGGATTTCAAAGGCTCAGAGAACGTTGGGGAAAGGGACCGACTTGACAGCTGTTTAGGAGACAGATGCCTTCCAGTGTGTTCTTTAACGTGCACGGAGAATGGCTTTCCTGCAAGAATCGCGGCTTAACGTACCATCCGATGGACGGGGACCTTCCCAAGCCCATCGGTGTCTTAAGTAACTTAATAGGGATTAAATGCGTAGTACAGTCGCTGAAAAAAGTATCCGAACACTATGGTTGACTACTGAATTAAAAAAAATATCTGTAGCGTGTACAGCAACTGTACACGCTTCAGTTACCGTTCACAGCAAACTGGAGCGTGTGCAGTAACTGCACACGCTCCAGTTTGCTGTGAACGGTAATTGCACACGCTCAATATTTCTGTGAGTGGGCCCACATGATCCAGGTTTTTGTGAGCTCACACGTTTGCTGTGAACGGTAACTGCACACGCTCCATATTCATTGCATTATATATTCATACGCATTAAATATATTTATAAAAAATCCGAACACTATGGTTGATTACAGAATTCAAAAAAATATCTGGCAACGATTTTTTTAGAAATTAGTGATCTGGCAACCTTCGTGTCACGTGACACGAAGGTTGCCAGATCACTAATTTCTAAAAAAATCGTTGCCAGATAATTATTTTGAATTCAGTAGTCAACCATAGTGTTTGGATACTTTTTTGAGCGACTGTACATTAGTGTCCCCTTTCTCACAAATCTAAGGTCACAAAATCTTGGCGCCTAGGTACTATAGAGGATCTTAAACAGCTACTGTGTACAGTTAAAGCAATATTTAAAAAAAAAACTTAAATTCCGAAGACACTTATTCGTCAGGCTGAGAGCTCCTCATCCAGGAACTGTAACGGAAATAGGGGACGTCTGATCCAGCCACGTACCCAAGATTTAGTTTCGGGGAGGAGAGAGCAAGAATCTAGGGCGGTCTGTGAATAAGACTTGAGTAGAGTTATCAATTACTAAAATATTCCACACACACAGGAAAGGTTAAAACGATATTCTATAAGGAATGAGAATTTAAAGCAAATATATTTTTCTGTCGGACGTATACTATGGGATTAAAATAAAATTATACAAAAACAACTGTTTTGAATTTCGAAGCAATTAACAAGTTTTAGATTTCGCATAAGACGACCGGATTTTCGAGAGGGAGGGGCCGGTCCACTCACCCCCATCACCCATACCACCCTCTCCTGGTTATCCTATATTTCAGGAATTCCAGGGACTTGAAAAAGTAGATTTTCCATGCTCTTTCTCTGTCTATGCAGGCCTCTACTGTGTGTAGGGTTGAGATTTAGTGGAAACTTCGGATTTTATTGCTAATAAGGTGACCAGTTTACTGAAAACCGAAAGCAGTACATCGATCAGTTTGGCAGATTTATCGTCCGACATCAAAAAATCGCCTGATATTTCTGTCAGTTAATGTTACTCGAAAATAAATTATCTTGAACGATAAAATAAATACCCCCTCAAGCAGCTGCTTGCCACAGAGGTCTGACAGGAGCATGTCAGTTTATATGCCATAGTAGGTCTTAGAGGATGGCAGGCCCTCAGCAGAAAAACGACACAAACAGCCATGCCTTACCCGGGGCTCAGAACCCAGGTCCCTTAGATCACTAGCCAAGCGCGCTAACCACTCGGCCATGCTCGTAATAAAAATCTGTTCGATTAAACTAGGTCGATTATTTGTTGGCCCATCACACACACGTGCAGATTTATCGGTCGAATAATCATTTGCCAATAAATCGCACCGGGAAAATGCAAGAAATAAAACAGTTTCTCCATGAGAACAATCATTTTGTGTCACCTTTTATAGTTTTGTGTTCTGGTAGAGGTGTAAAAATAGCATCCGGCACGTTTTTGGTATAAGATATCCCGAAAGTTTTCTCAGTAATCCCCACAGAATAAGGTAAACAATATTATAATATCGACAACAAGCAAGAAATCTCAAGGTGGCAATTAGACACTCTTTTAGTGGAATCGTTTAAATGCATTTTTGTGTCCTTTTTTGCACCTTTTCATTAATAAACACTTGAAATTTGCTTCATCCATTCTCGTCCTTTTTTAAATTCACCTAAAAAAAGTACATCGAAATACGTACTAGACTGAATCCATTTAATTCTTGAAACACATTTTTTTACCTAGAAATAACAAAAATTTAACGATTTGCTGAAAGCAGTAAAGGGAAGTACAAGTAAATCGGACAGTACAAATAATCTCAAAGCAGTACAGAAGATCACCTTAATATTAAAGCATTATAAAATTTTCATGAATTTCAAAGAAAGGTGTTCTCCAAAGAATTTCAGAAATACCGCATTAAATTCCAATTATATGAACAATATGTACTGTGTATAAATTACTTACTGGCAACAAAACACTATTTATTATTGATTAATATTTATTTACTTATTATGTTATTAATTATGATGGATGCTCATGCATCTACCACAGGTCGAAATTTCAATCTTACCCATTAATTCGTACAGCTCTCTAACATCGCGATACCCGCGCTTGTTTTGAAGCGATCTGTTTGGATCAGTTTAGATAAGCATCTGGACTCTGGCCTTCAATTTTGATCTTTCGTCTGGAGGCCAACACGACCTTGAGATATGCACATACACAAGGTTGATAACGCCAAATAAATAGAAAACAAACCAATTAAACTACTAGCGTTATTGTGAAATCACAAACCAGCTTCATTGACTCAAAATTGCAACCGCCAGTTTGTCTTCACAGATAAACGGTCACGGTTTCGTCCGTGACTTAACTAAAGTTTACAACTTTGAAACACTTGAAATTTGCTTCATCCATTCTCGTCATTTTTCACGGACATAAATCTGAAACTAAAGTTGCAAACTTTAGTTTCAGATTTATGTATATTCACTAAAAATGGAGACCAACAAAAATTATTAGTCTGTAGTGCATCTAAATAACTAACTATAATCCCTTGGAAGCAACGAAATTATTGTTACATTGCCAGTTTTGAGGCCAGAAAATTCAAAGAGAATTGCAGCTGAGTTATTCCATCTGAAATCAGGCAAAGTATTTCAAGAGACTCCCAGGATTCTTTTGGAAAAAGTTTATGTAGTAGCATCTGCTTTTTGATGAAAAACATGTTTTTTTACAGTTATGGCTACTTCAAAATGACGCTCGAAAATGATTGGTCTAAAACAGTATGTATTTTGTTCCTAATATTTCAAAAACTATCTATTCAAACTTTTTCAATTTTTTTTTATTTAAAAGAACATATCTGACACTTCAGAAAGTAATTTTGTTCTTTTATTTCTAATATACAATTTATGAAAAATTCGTCAAAACAATGTTATAAAATGAATTTTTCTCGATTTCTTCTTCATGTTACACTTCAAATTCTGCTAACACCCTAAACTAAATTTCTGCTATTTGGTAGCTAACGAAGTCGCCACTCCATAAAAAGTTATGCTTTAACATATTAAATACACTTATTAGTGCCCAAAAAATTCCTTAGCATCTAAATTTCTTTAAAAACATGAAAAAAGGCATATATTTTTAAAAAGATTGATATTCCCTCAAGTAGCTGCTTTCCACTGGGGTCTGACAGGAGCCTGTCAATTTAATACGCCATAGAGAAAATATGTTAGGTAGGCGAGACCTCAGCAGAAAGACAACACAAGCCTTATCCGGGGCTCGAACCCAGGTCCCTTTGATCAGTAGCCAACCTATATCCAAAAAATCTGAAACTTTCGTACATTAAAGACAAAGACTTGAATTAAATAACTGTGGAAAGAAACTTTGATGAATTTTAGTGAGGTTTTTTTCTGGTCTTTGAATATTTCGATAATTTCATTTTCATTACTGCAGAATTCTAAAGTAACTCTCTATTATTCCTAATATTTAAAAAACTATATATTGAAACTTTTCATTCATTTTTATTTAAAAGACCATATCTGACAAATACATCTGAAAGTTATTCACAGAACATAGAAATGTTCGAATACTTTCATAATTTATTCTAATTTCTTCAGTCCCAAAACAAAAAAAGTGACGAAAAAAATGTTTAAACACAGTATTTAATAAATTGATTTTTAATGTTACTACATATTGAATACTGTAAATTTTATACTAAATGTAACATTAATTTAGTGCATTAATTTTTACAGTATTTGATAACAAAACCGTATTACCTACATCCGTTTCTATTTCATTTTCTCATTCCTACATCCGTTTCTATTTCATTTTCTCTTTATATTTTGGTTACGTAAAGAAACATCAATCATAAGAGTTGGATTGTTTTGGCTTTTTATGCACACAGTGGCCTAATTGGCTAGGTCACGAGGATCCCAAGGGCTCTGAGAAAGTTGGGAGAAGGGGACCCACTAGACAGTTGTTAGGAGACAGGTGATAGCCTCGTATCAAGGCCATCCAATGTGTTTTTTAATGTGCATAGGGTATGGCTCTCCCGCACACTGCACCATGGCTTTACATCCCATCTGACAGACGGCGGTCTTTTCTAATCCCATCGGCCAATCATAAGGATGCACTGCCACTTTGTGTGGTAGGGGGCGCATGAGATATAAATCCGACCCTTCATATATGATATTCTGTGAAGCCTCTGAAAACGACATATAATGCAATCAACCTCAGTATTTCTATAGTTTTTCTCTTTCACCGTGGCTCAGTCGGTAGCGCGCCAGACTCGTAATCTGTAGTTTCCAGGTTCGAGTCCCAGCTGGGTCAGCGTTTGAGATTTATCTCCGAAAAATTCCCCATCCTGCCCACGGTCAGTAGGGGACACCGATGGGCTTGGAAAGGCCTCCGTCCGTCGGATGGGAAAGTTAAGCCGTGGCCCCGTGTGCGGGAGAACCACACTCTGTGCACATTAAAGAACACACTGGATGGCCTTGACGGGAGATTACCATCTGTTGTACCCAACAGTTGTTCCAGTGGGTCCCCTCCCCCAACTTTCTCTGAGCCTCCGGGGTCCTTGTGACCTGGCCATTTAGCCCACGGTTTGCAAAAATGTGCCGCTCAGAGGTAAAACAACCGAACTCTTTCACTACCGATTGATATGTATTTGTACGATTTTGTTTTTTTCATAACCGAGTTATAGATATTTATATGATTTCCTTTTACCGTTGGTTCTGCGAAAAGGTTCGGAATAAGAAAAATTAAATCTAGTTCGTCTGAAAATAGAATTCAGTAAGCCTGCTTTGATCTCATTGGAGAAATAAGTTATGCCTAACCAATAAACGAAGTTGGCGCCATTTGGGTGCCAGTAGCAGCAAACCTTTAAGATCGATGAAGTTTTCTCTTCACACGCTTTTCAATCAGCTGCCCACGTTTACCATTTCGGTGTTAACGACCTAATGCACTTGGCATGTCCTTTTCTCCAGCTGCTGAGATCACCAAAGACGCGAAAGGGGGAGGAACAGCAACTCTATCAAATGCTTTGAGTTACAGTTTCCTAACGGCAGTAGGAACGGGGTAATGTTACTCGATACTTCGAAACAAGCTTTCAATCTTTCGCTAACATTGGCTACGGAGAGATCTGTTTCAAACGCTTGCGTAGGTACTTTCAATAATGGCACGTGCAGAATTTATTTGCAAAAATGCTAATTGCGAATTAAAAGAATAGAATGAAATATAGACTTAAAGGTGTTAATAATATTTTACAGTAAAGTTTAGAAAACTAATTTTTTATCCTACTAAGTCATCATTTTTTGTCATTTTTTTTCCTAGCATATTCAAGGTTTCGTATTTTAACAATCTATTTTTCAGTTTAGTATTTTCATGCTTTCGAGTTTCATAATTTTATAATAATAATAAAAACTTACTTATGGGATAGGGCAAAATTTAGAAAATATTGTAAGAAATTTAAAATGAATATCAGTTCAAACTGAAAAAAGTATCAGGCAGTAAAATTTGATTAATATAAGTAATCCAAAGCATTAATCTTTTAAATTTTTAAGAAATTCTTCTTATAATTCTTTATTTTAGGAAATAATATGTACTTTATTTTAAAGAGAGGATCCAATTTGATTAATATAAGTTAGGGGTTCTCAACGTGGGGTACGCGGTAAAATTTTTGGGGTACGCCGTGAGAGCTCAAAAGTCGCTAGATCTAGTAACAAAGTTTTATTCCTATTGTTATACTATAACTACAGTTTTATCTATCTATACAAGGGGTACGCCAGTTACATACACATTTCCAGGGGGTACGTGAAGCATAAAAGGTTGAGAACCACTGATATAAGTAATCAAAAGCATCAATCTCTTAAATTTTTAAGCATTTTTTTATTAATATCTATTTTACATCTTTATCTTACTAAAAGATATATGCTTCATTTTAAGCGGTGGGTGGCTAAATTTCTTCCTGTCATATATATATAATAATTTTTCACATTATGTATTCCTCTAAGAAGATTCTTTTCTTATTTTTTTTTGGGGGGGGGGAGGGGGTGAGAGGTCAGTGAAGAAAAATTTTGAAAAAAAACTGACTTAGAGAAGTCATGCCGAAAAGTGAGTTGCGACTCTTTAAGAGGTTGCGCGGAAAATCTGTGCGTCGCAAAAAATTTCAATTCAAAAGAAACCATCAAAATAAAATCATTTTTCGTTACCTTCATTTCAAAATAATAAAAGCCTCTTATTACATGAACACACTGCATTGTAAATACATGCTAAAAAGTTTGAGGGGTTTCATTAAGTTAACATTTACAAAAAGGGTCGTTGTTTAAAAAGTTTGTACAACATTGACCTAGGAGACAGAGAAGAAATCTTAAATGCTACTTCAAGCTTATCCAGGATTTATCCCAACAGGTTCTTTTACCTCTGAGTAACACTAAATAGCCAGGTCACAAGGTGAAGGGTTCAGAGAAGGTTGGGAGAGGGGACTCACTGGACAAGAGCCTCCCGTCAAGGCCATCTAGGCTGTTCTTTAATGTGCACAAGGTATGGCTCTCCTCCGAGCCATACCTTGTTACTAGATGAGACTTATCTCCGCAAAACTCCCCGCTCTGCCCACGGTCAGTAGGGGACACCAATGGACTTGGAAAGGCCGTCGTCCGGTGAATATGACGTTAAGCCGTGTTTCCATGTGCGGGAGAGCCATACCATGCACGTTAAAGAACATGCTGGATGACCTGGACAGAAGTCTATCATCTGTCTCCTAACAGCTGTTCCATTGGGTCCCCTCCACCCCAGCTGGGTCAGCGTTGAGATTTATCTCCGCAAAATTTCCCCGCCCTGCCCACGGTCAGTAGGGGACACCGATGGGCTTGAAAAGGCCGCCGTCCGTCGGATGGGACGTTAAACCGTGGTCCCGTGTGCGGGGAGAGCCATACCCTGTGCACGTTAAAGAACACGCTGGATGGTCTTGACGGGAGGCTACCGTCTGTCTCCCAACAGCTGTTCCAGTGGGTCCCCTCCCCCAACCTTCTCTGAGCCTTCGGGGTCCATGTGACCTGGCCATTTAGCCCATGGTGTGCAAAAAAGTGCCTCTCAGATGTAAAACAACCCAACCAATCATGCACACGGAACCACGGCTGCATGCCCCATGCGATGGACGGCGGCATTTCCAAGCCCATCAGTGTTTCCTACTGACGAGGACATGGGAGGAGTGTTGCGGAGATTTTCGACTAACACGACTTATTTAATAAAGCCGGTTTTCAACTAACATGATTAATTAAAGAGGTCTGATTTTCGACTAACACCATTTCTTGGTGTTGTGTTTACCATGATGATGAAATGCCGCAAACTAAAAGTGGAATAGAATGAGTGAAATTACAGTCTGAACAACTCTACGTATGAATATTTCGGAAGAAACCGAATTTATAGCTTTTTATGAGCGTGAGATCCATATGCTATGGGGCGGGGTGGCTCAGTCGGTAGCGCTCCAGGCTCGTAATCTGTAGTTCCCATGTTAGAGTTCCAACTGGGTCAGCGTTGGGATTTATCTCCGCAAAATTCTTCGCCCTGCCCACGGTCAGTAGGGGACACCGATGGGCTTCGAAAGACCACCGTCCGTCGGATGGGACGTTAAGCCGTGGCTCCATGTGCGGGAGAGAGCCATAACCTGTGCACGTTAAAGAACATGCTGGATGGCCTAGACGGAAGGTTACCATCTGTCTCCCAACAGCTATTCCAGTGGGTCCTGGACATTTAGCCCATGGCGTGCAAAATTATCTGTCTGTTATACACTGTCAGTGCCTCCTCCTTCCTTCCCCAACCTTCTCTGGGTCTTTGTAACTTGGCCATTTAGCCCATTATGTGCAAAAAATGCCGTTCAGATATAAAACAATGCAAGTCGGAATAGTGAATTTGGCATATTTTGCTATAACGTAAACGAAGACGTTATATAATCTAATCGAGTAATTTTAATATTGTAAGAAATATAATTTCTTTCAAATATATTTTATTTTTTACAAAACATTCGTGATATTTAAGCCTTTTCGCGTTGGAAAAATATTTTGTGAAACAGAGGGCGAAAAACACTGTTCTATTTGATCTTCATAAAATGTCTGTTGTTCGTTGATTGTACTTGATCATGTGCAATTCCACTTGAAGAGAGATGGAAGCTTGGATAGTGGATGTTGATACAATGACTATTATTAGAAATCTGAATCCATTGCAACTTCGCTGTGTCACGTGGTGCTGAAATCTTGTCCTTTGAGGTCATAGCCCTTTCCTTAGTAAGCTGTACACCTCTGATGCTGTGGGTCTCAACGAAGGATTCATATTGGTACACTTCCTCACCACATTTCGTAACTGAAAAGAGTAATTACATTAAACATAAAGATAAACACAAACTCAAAATTATTTCATTGAAATATGTAGTATTTATATCATGACATTTTGGCCGGTAGGCGTACCGGTTAATATAATAAGTGTACTGGGTTGTTTTACCTCTGAGCGGCACTTTTTTTGCACACAATGAGCTAAATGACCAAGTCACAAGGATCCAGAGGACTCCCCGCCCTGCCCACTGTCAGTAGGGGACACTGATGGGCTTGGAAAGGCCGCCGTCCGTCGGATGGGACGTTAAGCCGTGGTCCCGTGTACGGGAGAGCCATACCCTGTGCACGTTAAAGAACACGCTGGATGGCCTTGATGGGAGGCTACCATCTGTCTCCCAACAGCTGTTCCACTGGGTCTCCTCCCCCAACCTTCTCTGAGCCTTCGGGGTCCATGTGACCTGGCCATTTAGCCTTTGGTGTGCAAAAAAGTGCCGTTCAGAGGTAAAACAACCCAACGTAACTCTCAAAAAAGTGGTAAAGAAGTTGACAGCCATATGTTTGTGCCCAATGTTCCCAACCTATGGTCATGACGTCATAATAGGAGGCCAGCAATGTTAATATGGAGTCGCCAATCTTGTTAAGTAGGTAAATCGGCGTCGTATCTTCCTTTGAAGGGAATTCAGTGACTGATTGTACCATCGATATGCTTTAGGTTTATTTTCTATTTTTAGGGCTCATATAAGGAAATAATTTTTTTCAAATAATAATTTTTTTTCTTTACCACTAAAACACCAACCTTCAGAAACTTTCATTTGATATATGAATCATGAACATCGACCACAGTTTTCCTCCCTTTTGGAGTCATATTTGAGGTAGGCCATGACATTGGAGACGTCACAAACTTTAATTTGAGATATAACTGGTTAAGCCTGGACCCCCGCGAAATGTCATTCCTTTGTTTGGGGAGTGGGGAGAAAATGGTGGTGGGCATAATTCCAATTTATTTTTATTATTATTATTACAGAGAAGGCCGGTAGGTGCTACATCATCACACTGATACCGGACAATGGAAAGTACAGTCCCTCAAAAAAATATCCGAACACCATGGTTGATTACAGAATTCAGAAAAAATATCTGGCAACAATTTTTTTAGAAATTAGAGATCTGGCAACCTTCGTGTCACGTGACACGAAGGTAGCCAGATCTGGCAACCTTCGATGATCTGGCAACCTTCTTGATCTGGCAACCTTCGTGTCACGTGACACGAAGGTAGCCAGATCACTAATTTCTAAAAAAATTGTTGCCAGATATTTTTTCTGAATTCTGTAATCAATCATGGTGTTCGGATTTTTTTTAATATATATAATGCGTATGAATATTTAATGCAATGAATATGGAGCGTGTGCAGTTACCGTTCACAGCAAACTGGAGCCGTTGCGGTTAATGTTCACAACACATTGAATCGTGTGAGCTCACAAAAACCTGGATCGTGTGGGCCCACTCACAGAAATATTGAGCGTGTGCAATTACCGTTCACAGCAAACTGGAGCGGTTGCGGTTAATGTTCACAGCACATTGAATCGTGTGAGCTCACAAAAATCTGGATCGTGTGAGCCCACTCACAGAAATATTGATCGTGTGAGCCCACTCACAGAAATATTGATCGTGTGCAGTTACCGTTCGCAGCAAACTGGAGCGTGTGCAGTAACTGCACACGCTCCAGTTTGCTGTGAACGGTAACTGGAGCGTGTACAGTTGCTGTACACGCTCCAGTTATTTTTTCTGAATTCTGTAATCAATCATAGTGTTCGGATACTTTTTTGAGCGACTGTACAAACGTCAAGCGAAAATCAATAGGGAGACAGATGTTGCACATATTATACTGTCAGGAAGTTTTAAAAAAAAATTCCAGAGAAGAGCGTAACTTTTGAAAGCTATAAAAGAAGATTTTAAAAAATTTAAACGTAAAATGTTTCAATAGGAAGTATGGTAAAAACTTATTAAGCAACATTAATTTCTTATCTAACTTATTTAATTCGTGTTATTTTATAATAATCCGACTATTGGCCAGACATGAAAAACGCCATTACTATCACTTCCCGTGCCGAAAACTGCCGACTTTTACTACCGACAAAGTACGAGTTATGGGTCGAGGAGTGATGTGTTCGAGAGAGTGATGTAAGTCCCATCCAGGAGATGGCGTTCTACTCTCATGGCACCATCTCTTTGCATCCCATCCGAAGGATGGCCTTCCTGCTCATGACACCATGGCTTTACCCCCATTTGACGCATGGCGTCCCTTGCACCCCATTTGACGAATGCCGTTCTTACTCATAGCTTTATGTTCCATCCAACAGATGGCATTCCTACTCATTGGACTGTGGCTTTATGTCCCATCCAATAGATGGCGTTCCTACTCAGGAAAACATCCTTTCTTCTTCTCCTCTCTGGACCTCTTTGTAAGCTTAAGATGATTCAAGCTATCATCAGGTCCACTCGTAAAATTGCTGGGAGGATGCTGCAGGCAACTCTGAGTAGGGACCTAACACAGTGAAGTGCCAGGAACCATACAGTGGCGAAGGCAGATGGGGTAAGGTGCATCAATCGATGCCTGAGATGGGGGAAAGTGCGTCAGTCGGTGCCTGTGGGGGGGGGGAAATGTAAGGTGGGGGAAGAATATGCTGAGTGACAACAATTTATATCATTTCTGTCCAAGAAATAGAGTGTGAGTTGGGCAAAGTAGATGAAAATTCGGTCTAAAATTAAAAGTCCCCCAGAGGGGCAGAGAGGGGAGGAGGATGAGCAGATGGGGGTGGGGGGAGGATGAGGAGATGGGATGAGTTGGTCAAGTAATGGGGTCGCTAAATATAAATCCCTTGAGGGGGGCAAGAAAATAATTTTTTTCTTCTTAATTTGTCCACCCCCCCAAGGGAAATTAGTCTAGGGGGTGAAATTTGGTAGGGGGAAGGGTGGGTTACCTTCATGTGAAAAAGCTAAGAATGCGTTCCTACTCACGACATCATGGTTTTATGTCTCATCCAATAGATGGCGTTCCTGCTCACAGCACCATGGCTTTACATCCCATCCAATGGATGGCGTTCCTACTCACGACATCATGGTTTTATGTCTCATCCAATAGATGACGTTCCTGCTCACAGCACTATGGCTTTACATCCCATCCAATGGATGGCATTCCTACTCACGACATCATGGTTTTATGTCTCATCCAATAGATGACGTTCCTGCTCACAGCACTATGGCTTTACATCCCACCTAATGGATGGCGTTCCTGCTCACAGCACTATGGCTTTACATCCCACCTAATGGATGGCGTTCCTACTCACAGCACCACGGCTTATGTGCCATTCAATGGCTATCATTCTGTCTCATAGCTTACATCCCATCCAATAGATGGTGTTCCTGCTCAAGGCACTATGGCTTACATCCCGTCAAATAGATGGCCTTCCTACTCACGACACCATGGCTTTCATCCCATCCAATGGATGGCGTTCCTGCTCACGGCACCATGGCTTCACATCCCATCCAATGGATGGCGTTCCTACTCACAGAACCATGGCTTATGTGACATCCAATGGATGGCATTCCTGCTCATGACACCATGGCTTACATTCCATGCACTGTATGGCGTTGCTGCTCATGGCACCATGGCTTACATTCAATCCAATGTATGGCGTTCCTGCTCATGGCACCATGGCTTACATTCCATTCAATGGATGGCATTCCTACTCACAGCACCATGGCTTTCATTCAATCCAACGTATGGCGTTCCTGCTCATGGCACCATGGCTTACATTCCATCCAATGGATGGCATTCCTACTCACAGCACCATGGCTTACATTCAATCCAATGTATGGCGTTTCTGCTCATGACACCATGGCTTACATTCCATCCAATGTATGGCGTTTCTGCTCATGACACCATGGCTTACATTCCATCCAATGTATGGCGTTTCTGCTTATGACACCATGGCTTACATTCCATCCAATGGATGGCATTCCTACTCAGCACCATGGCTTACATTCAATCCAATGTATGGCGTTCCTGCTCATGGCACCATGGCTTACATTCCATCCAATGGATGGCATTCCTACTCACAGCACCATGGCTTACATTCAATCCAATGCATGGCGTTTCTGCTCATGACACCATGGCTTACATTCCATCCAATGTATGGCGTTTCTGCTTATGACACCATGGCTTACATTCCATCCAATGGATAGCATTCCTACTCAGCACCATGGCTTACATTCAATCCAATGTATGGCGTTCCTGCTCATGGCACCATGGCTTACATTCCATCCAATGGATGGCATTCCTACTCACAGCACCATGGCTTACATTCAATCCAATGTATGGCGTTTCTGCTCATGACACCATGGCTTACATTCCATCCAATGGATGGCTTTCCCACTCACAGCACCATGGCTTATGTGCCATCTGATGGCTATCGTTCTAGCTCATGGTACCATGGCTTACATTCCATCCAATGGATGGCATTCCTACTCACAGCACCATGGCTTACATTCAATCCAATGTATGGTGTTCCTGCTCATGGCACCACGGCTTACATCCCATCCAATGGATGGCGTTCCTACTCACGGCACCATGGCTTACATCCAATATAATGGATGGCATTCCTACTCAAGACACCATGGTTTACATCCTATCTGATGGACGTTGTTCATACTCATGGCATCATAGCTTACACCCCATTCAGTAGATGGCGTTCCTGTTCACGGCACCACGGCTTAAGTCCCATCCATTAGATAGCATACCTACTCTCGGCACTATGGCTTACGTCCCATCCAATGGAAGGCGCTCCTACTCATGTGCCATCTGACGGACAACATTCCTGCTCATGTCACCACGGCTTCACGTCCCGTCCAACAGATGCCGTTCCTGCTCACACCACCACGATTTTAAGTCCCATCCCACGGAAAGTATTCCTGCTCACGGCACCACAGTTTTATGTCCCATCCGATAGATGGGATCTTTTCAAGAACCGAGAGTAGGAGAGGGTTTAGGGGAGATAAACCTCTACACTCGCCCAGATGGGACTCGAATCTGGGAACTGCAGATTACGACCTTGGCGTGCTACCGACTGAGTCACCACCTGCCCCTCGAACTTGTACAGTCGCTCAAAAAAGTATCCGAACACTATGGTCGATTGCAAAATTCAGAAAAAATATCTGGCATTGATTTTTTTAGAAATTAGTCATCTGGCAACCTTCGTGTCACGTGACACGAAGGTTGCCAGATGACTAATTTCTTAAAAAATCAATGCCAGATATTTTTTCTGAATTTTGCAATCGACCATAGCGTTCGGATACTTTTTTGAGCGACTGTACAGTTTAATAGGAGTTTATGCTCATCATGAAAATGCTGAACATAAATTGTGCATTTAACTTATAGTGATGCTCATGGTAGATTGAATAAGTCTCCTCGTATAAAGTGGATAGTGACAAATATTTTGATAATGAAAATGAAGGCATTCGTTCATTGTGCAATCACTGACAAAACGATAAATCGACAACCTCTTTGGTGAACAACCTTACGTTATGCAAATGGTTACAACCATACGTTATGCAAATGAGAAGCTAAAGTGTCGAAGCTCTATAACTTCTAAAATAAGTTTTTTTTTGTTTTGAAAAATGTGATTGCAGATAAAGATCTCTATCAAATAAATCAATATCTCGATTTTCAACAATATTCGTTCAGTATTTAATGAGTTATTGAAGTTTGAATATTTAACAACAGCAATGCCAGTCTTAAGAAACTTATACAAAACTGAAGAATAATGAAAGAATTCTTTACACAAAGTTATAAAATACAAACTTATTTTATTAAACACTTTGATACAATACTTATTACTAAGTTTTAATTAACTTCTGAAGTCAATTTTTGTGACTGGCATTTTTTATCGCTAAATATTTAAACTTCCATTATTTATAAAATTTCATTACATACTGAAAGAAAATTGTTGAAAATCGAGATATTGATTTATTTGATTGAGATCGTTATCTGCAATCACATTTTTCAAAACAAAAAAACTTATTTTAGAAGTTATAGAGCTTTTACGTTAGTTTCCCATAGGGTTGTTATAACTTTTGTTTACCAGTGTAGATAAATGTAAACAGAGACTATTTCATCATTTTGCTTCCTTTTTCTTTCTTGCAAAATATATATATTTTTAATTTGTGCATTTTAGAACAACTCTTTTTGACATGGTCTGCCTGGAGCGACGAATAAGGAACGTTTTCGTGGGCGGTTATTTAACTATTCGGCTGCAAGAAAAACAAATAACAGTAGGTGATCGTGTTGGGTTGTTTCACCTCTGAGCGGCACTTTTTTGCACACCATGGGCAGATCACATGGACCACGAAGGCTCAGAGAAGGTTGGGAGAGATCCCACTGGAACAGCTGTTGGGAGACAGATGGTAGTCTCCCGTCTAGGCCATCCAGTATGTTCTTTAACGTGCACAGGGTATGGCTCTCCCGCATACGGAGCCAAGGTTTAACGTCCCATCCGACGGACGGCGGCCTTTCCAAGCCCATCGGTGTTCCCTACTGACCGTGGGCAGGGCGGAGAATTTTGCGGAGATAAATCTCAAAGCGTACCCAGCTAGGACTCGAACCTGGGAACTACAGATTGCGAGCCTGGCGCGCTACCGACTGAGCCACCCCCGCTCCGGCAGTGATCGGCCAAAGTGGTGTTTCGTGCTTACGCGAAAAATGATTTTTATGACAAATGAGATCAACTTTTACGAACTCTCCTTAATTTTAAAAAACAACCTCAATTTTCACAACTCACCTGGATTTTATTTTACCAAATCCGATTTCCTACAGAAGGGTAGGCTCCCCCCCCCCCCGGGCCTCTATTCACGTGACAAAAAAGTGTAGCAATACCTTTGAAATATAGCGTATTTTATATCTTAAACTTCAGTACTTACAGCGTCGATGATTTTTTCATCATCTTCAGCACTTGTGAGAGGACGAAACACGAGCTGTGTGCCTCTCTCCTCATCCCCTTTCTGACACAGTTCCTCTTCACAAGTCTCCTGCTTCTCTTTCAAGCCTTTATCCACGGACACATCCTGTTGCGAACCCGCAACAGGATGTATCCTCTCGATCCTCTCGTTCCAAAGCTCACGAAGATGATTCAACCGATCGTTCATGAAATTTTTTTGCCTCTCTATAAAGTTATCGCTGTGTCTTCTCGGCCCCGAGTCCACTTCTAATAATGCCTCGCCGAATTTCTCTCCAATCGCCTCTTGCTGTGCCGAGTGACTCTGTAAATCTGTGATGTCACTCGGCCGCCTCCAGCTGAAGAAATGGCGATATTTTTGAGCCGTTTTAAAGCTGTTTTGTAGACGTCTATTCCCAGTGACTGTTTCAGTTCCTAAAGCATCACTTGAAAGTTCGTATAAAACGTCTTCTAATGGCATCTGCGTCGAAGGTTGAGATGCTTTATCCGTTTTAATTTCAGGTTCGTCTTCTTCACTAGCTTCTTCAATTGAGCAAATATAGGATTTCCTAACCACGTCACCTGATTCTTTATTTTTTCCCAAATTTTCAATATTTCTTCCTCGGTAACAGAGGTGATATTCAGATTCTTCATTGTGGTCTTTTTGCACCCGCAGTTGGACACTTTTGCTTCCGCTGTCACCAAGTTCTTGTTGCACACCAGCAGGGACCTGCCCTTCCGTTTTGCTTTTAGAACTCTCCACATCCTGTTCATTAGTTCTGCATTCTATGCTTACGATGTCACCAATTTCTTTTTGCATGTCAGAAAAGTCCTGCCCTTCCGTTTTGCTTTTAGAATTCTCTACAGTCGCTTCTTTAGTTCGGCATTCTAGGCTTACGATGTCACTGAGATCCAAAGGTATCCTATGACTGGAATACAACCAACTGCTTGAATGTTCCAATTCCTTTTCAGAAGGATGACGGTTATTTTTCTGGTACAAAGCCATCAGCAATGCAAGAGAGGATAAAAGAATTTTCTGTTATCTGTTCTCTATTACGTCGATTCGCTGATTTAAGCAATATGTTCTGAAATGCAGTCCTACGATTTCTTTACTGATATTTCCATTTAGCTGAGGAATTATGTGGTCACAGAATTTTTCTCCGGTTTCATACATAGCCACAGAGAGTTATCAGCGATGCAACTACGGCGACTATTTCTTCTAATCTCCCTTTCCATGCCACGGTATGTGGTGTTACTAATGGAAAGAAAAAGGGAGATTAATATAAAACAGATTGCAGGAAAACGATGCAGAAATCGTATACCAATCATTATGAGAATATAACTATATAAGCATATACACTGGTGTTCACGAAAATCAGAACACGAAGAAGGACCAATCAGAACGTGCTTATGTTTGGGAGTTCAATGCAGATTTATTGTAGTAATAAATGATTACAATATGGAGGAGATTGGAGAGTTACATACCGAGTTGTTTAATAATGATTGTGCCCACCCTTTGCTTGTATGACCTGCTGTACACAGCGAGGCATGGACTTAAAAAAATATTTTGATGTGGAATAGCCATCTAAGCGCCGGCAAATGTAGACGAAGCAAATGTAGACTGAGATCCATAAGCGTATTCCAGCCATAGGACACCTTTGAATCTCAGTCTACACATCTTGGTCTACATTTGCCGGGATGTGCTGCAGCAACCTCCATTGGACCATATCTCACACATTTTCTAGGGGGACAAAATCAGGGGATCTAACGAGTCTTGGAACCAAATGCACATTGTTTTGCCCACGGTATTTAATAGTGGCAGTTGCTCTATGGGTCTCCATTATATCTCTATGGGGTCTTCCATTGTTCTGCTGAAATATGGCATGGGGGGACAGTCTGTAAGTACGGAAGTGATAGGTAAAATGTCCTGGATTTAAGGAGCACTGGAAATGGTGGTATTGATCCATAATGGGATGGATTTGCTTTCTGAACTGATCACACTCCACACCAAAATTCGACGTGTTGGTGTGGATGCCTCATCAGATACTATTCGTGTCTCTGGCCAACCTCTCATTGGATCAGGATTCTGCCATCAGATTCAAACAGACAAAATCAGGGTTGGGTTGTTTTACCTCTGAGCGGCCCTTTTTTGCACACCATGGGCTAAATGGCCAGGTCACAAAAACCCCGAAAGCTTAGAGACGGTTGGGGGAGGGGCCCCACTGGAACAGCTGTTGGGAGACAGATGGTAGCCTCCCGTCAAGACCATCCAGCGTGTTCTTTAACGTGCACAGGGTATGGCTCTCCCGCACACAAGACCACGGCTTAACGTCCCATCCGACGGACGGCGGCCCTTCCAAGCCCATCGGTGTCCCCTACTGACCGTGGGCAGGGCGGGGAATTTTGCAGAGATAAATCTCAACGCTGACCCAGCTGGGACTCGAACCTGGTAACTACAGATTACGAGCCTGGCGCGCTACCGACTGAGCCACCCCCGCCCCTAGACAAAATCAGATCCGGAGAGTACTACGAGGTCAAAGGTCCACTTTAGATCTACCAATTCTAGAGAGCTAAATATTAGCTCCTCGGGATATTTCGATTCGCAGATCTCAGAAATTATGCCAAATTTTTGATGAGATGGGTTCTTCGAGGTCTAAGGTCAATTTTCGATACATCAGTGCTGGAAAGCTAAAAATTGGTGGCTGGGAGTATTTTAGGTCGTAGATCTTAGAAATGTTGCGAAATTTTGGGTTATTCCTACAAGGTCATTAGGTCAAATTTCTATATATCAGTGTTAGAGAGCTTAAAATTTGTGGCTGTGGCTATTTCCGACTGTACATCTCAGAAATATTGTGAAATTTTGGCAATGATGGCTGTTCAAGGTCAAATAGGGGTTGGAGTGACTGTTTAGAAGTCAAGAGGTGTCGAAAGCACCAACTGATTTCTAGCACATATATGAAAACAAATTTTTCGGTAACAAAATATTCAAATGAACAACAAAAAATTATTTAGGTATAACCAAGGGCTAAAGCTATGAAAACTGATGAGAATTTGATGAAGAAAACTAAGTTTTGCCTGGGGTGGAATACGAGCTCGTGACCTTCTGATAGCATGTGAAGTGCTCTGATCACTGAGCTATCAGAGCTAGTTTTTCCTTTTCAGCTAATTGTGACTGTATGCTTTCCCATTCGCTCGTGGTGCTGTCTATGATCAAGAAAGCGGAAGCAACCAAACTTCTGCGTGCATAGCCAGAAAGCGTTATTAGATTTGTGCGAGTTTCAGTAGAAGAGAAAGTCACAAGTAATTTTCCTGTAAGCATGGAACTGATGAACTGATAACCTGCCAGGTGTTCTGACAACTGAGTCAACGAAGCTAGTTCGTTTTTCAGCAGATTGCGATTATAAGCTTTCCTTTGCTGTCGCCCATAGCGCCATCTATGAGAGAGATATTTAAATGAATATTGAAATGATGATATGAGTGATGTTTAAATAAATATTTCTATAAGCCATGGCCGAGTGGTTAGCACGCTTTGGCTACTGTCTAAGGGACCTGGGTTTCAAACCCCGGGAAAGGCATGGATGTATGTGTTGTTTTTCTGCCGAGGTTCCTGCCATCCTCACAGACTTCTACTGTGGCATATAAACTGACAGACTCCTGAAAGACCTCTGTGGCAAGCAGCTGCTTGAGGAGTATTTATTATTTATTTATTTAAAAGCAGCTAACTTCGATAGCCCAGTGGTCAGAGCTCCTGGCATGTTATCAGGAGGTTATGTGTTCGTATTCCACTCGAGAAAAAAACTAATGTTTTTTTCAGCTAACCTTAATGAGTTCCATGTTTACAGGAAAGATTATCTTCGATTTTTTCTTTAAAATGGAAACAATTTTCTTATTGCATTGGGAATTTACTGAGAAATAACAAAATTGACCATAGTTATCATTATTTATTTGACCATAATTTATTCAGACCATACATATTCTGAATAAGATGAATAAGAATTCATCTGTATGCTTTCCCATTCATCGAGATGAATAAGAATTCATCATCAGATGAATTAGTCATCTATCAAGAAGCGGCGCTCTGTTTGGTACGAAACTAAGACAGATTTGGGAATTGTTTTTTTTTTTCGATGGGGTTGGGTTGGGTTGTTTTACCTCTGAGCGGCACTTTTTTGCACACCATGGGCTAAATGGCCAGGTCACATGAACCCCGAAGGCTCAGAGAAGGTTGGGGGAGGGGACCCATTGGAACAGCTGTTGGGAGACAGATGGTAACCTCCCGTCAAGGCCATCCAGCGTGTTCTTTAACGTGCACAGGGTATCTCTCCCGCACACGGGGCCACGGCTTAACGTCCCATCCGACGGACGGCGGCCTTACCCAAGCCCATCGGTGTCCCCTACTGACCGTGGGCAGGGCGGGGAATTTTGCGGAGATAAATCTCAACGCTGACCCAGCTGGGACTCGAACCTGGGAACTACAGATTACGAGCCTGGAGCGCCAGCGACTGAGCCACCCCCGCCCCCCTTTCGATGAGAAAGAATTATGCTGCTCGCAAGAAACGGAGTAGAAACTTTTCATTAACAACGAAATGCTTTTTGGCTTCTAGGTCCTGCCATCCTCTCAGATCTTCTACTATGGCATATAAACTGACAGGCTCCTGTCAGACCTCTGTGGCGAGCAGCTGCTTGAGGGGGTATTTAATTTTTTTATTTTTAATTAATACAGTAAAAGGAAAAACCTGGCAACACCTCCTATAACAGAAAGCCAGGGGACAAAATTTATGACGTCAGCTAAGTAGTCCTACCACATAGACACTTCTTATGTTTTTGATTTTAATATTATTACTGGTGGATTCTGTGCTAATCTTTATGCTAATGTTTATCTATAAATATATTTTATTCAGGAGAAAATTTGTTTGCATTAATTAGCATTGTTATATTTTATAATAAATACCAATAATTTTCTTCCTAAATAAAATATATTTATAGATAAACATTAGTACAGGGTGGGCCAAAAGTCACAAAGGGATTTGAAGTTTTCATAACTTTTTTTTTTATTTTTCTTTACAGATTTTATAAAGAAGACCTTGGAGATTAACCATGGAAAAATTCACGACGGAACAGCGAACACAAATTGTGAAATTTTACTATCATAACCAAGGATCAATAATTCTGACCCAACGAGCATATCGTTGCCATTACGGAGTGAGAGATTCTCCAAGTGACTCAATGATTAGACATTTGATTAGTCGTTTTGAGGAACAGAGTTCACTAAGTGACCTTCCACGAACAAGACAGATCGCGCTCGGTTAGGAACGAAGCCACAGTTGAGCTTGTAAGGAAGAGTGTTGCAGAAGACCCGAGACAAAAAAAAACTTATACCTGCTCTTGAAATGGAAATTACTATAAATGAACTTGAAATGCCATTAAAAAGCTAACAAACAAAACCTCAACAGGTCCAGATAAAGTATCCAATAATTTCTTAAAATCACTAGCAAAAACATGGACATCATCATCATCACCATCATCCTCAAGCAGCCATGGGCTACACACTATTAAAAATATTCAATAACATCTGGAATACTGGATTAATTTCGAAAGAATGGCTTCCCTCATACATTATTTTTATCTTGAAACCTGGTAAAACTGCTAATAACTTTGACAATTACAAACCAATATCCCTAACATCAAATGTATTTAAAGTATATGAAAAAAATTATCCTTAGAAGACTTGTATGGTACACAGAATGCAATAACATTCTTTTAAATGCCTTTTATGGATTCAGAAAAAATCATTCAGCCAAGGACCCTGTCTTAGCACTGTTAAACGACATATACATTAATAAAACAAAACATAAATCTACAATAGCAATCTGCTTAGACCTCAAATCTGCATTTGATTCAATTTGGATTAAGGGCCTCCTTTCAAAACTAAAAAACATAGGGATAAATGGCAGATTATTAAATTTTTTCTCAAACACATTACCACACAAGACATTTCAAGCAAAATTAAAAATATATATATACCCCCTCAAGCAGCTGCTTGCCACAGAGGTCTGACAGGAGCCTGTCAGTTTATATGCCACAGTAGAAGATCTGAGAGGATGGCAGGACCTCAGCAGAAAACAACACGAACATCCATGCCTTACCCGGGGCTCGAACCCAGGTCCCGTAGATCAATAGCTAAGCGCGCTAACCCTCGGCCACGGGACGACTCAAGCAAAATTACATAACTATAAATCAAACATACATAACATAAATAATGGATTATAACAAGGAGTAATTCTTTCCCCAATACTTTTTAACCTCTATCTACATGACCTACCACACTTGATCCTGATATCAATTTTGCTTCCTTTGCAGATGACTTAATTCTATGGACATCTGGTAAAAACATTGAACAGACTTGTGCAACATTACAAAATAACTTAACAAAAGTAATTGATTACCTTAAAACATGGCATCTAAACATAAACCAAAACAAAACCTACATTATTCCATTCCTAACACAAAGAAAAAAAATTTTAAAATATAAAAATAAAAATAAATGATGAACTAATAACAATAAAAAAACACACACATATCTAGGCATAACCTCACATGGACACCATTTATACATGATGCTAAACACAAAGCAGCAAAACTACTAAATCTCACAAAATGCATAGCTGTGCAAAATTGGGGGCACATCACAATACAATTTAATTCATTTCTACAAAAATCTCATAAGACCCAAAATTGAATATGGAGTAGAATTTTTAAGTGGTATCTCAGACAACAAATTCAAACATTTGAATACAGTACAAAATAAATTCTTAAAACTAATACTAGGCCTCTATAAACGCTCTCCCTCTTTAGCACTATTGGCTGAAACATCAATCCCGACCTTCAACATAAGAGCACAATCACTACTCTTAAAACTTATCATGAGACTACACCTCAAACACAAACATCACCCAATCCTCAGCTCCCTTTCAAACAACAACAACTGGGGCGGGGGTGGCTCAGTCGGTAGCGCGCCAGGCTCGTAATCTGTAGTTCCCAGGTTCGAGTCCCAGCTGGGTCAGCGTTGAGATTTATCTCCGCAAAATTCCCCGTCCTACCCACGGTCAGTAGGGGACACCGATGGGCTTGGAAAGGCCGCCGTCCATCGGATGGGACATTAAGCCGTGGCCCCGTGTACGGGAGAGCCATACCCTGTGCACGTTAAAGAACACGCTGGATGGCCTTGACGGGAGGCTACCATCTGTCTCCCAACAGCTGTTCCAGTGGGTCCCCTCCCCCAGCCTTCTCTGAGCCTTCGGGGTCCATTTGACCTGGCCATTTAGCCCGTTGTGTGCAAAAAAGTGCCGCTCAGAGGTAAAACAACCCAACCCTTTCAAACAACAAACTAAAGGCACCTTATAAAACATGCATACAAAATACAACGCTCTTCAAAACTATCACATCAGTCATAAACAAAGGAGATATAATGATCTCTGAACCATACTGGACATATAGCCAACCTATCATACATGATTCCATCCCTAACATAACTCACAAATCATCACAGGCATCAACAAGCCTAAAAACCCTAACTGAAGCACACTGTAATAATCAATACAAAAATTATTATGCAGACAGCTGCTGCGGCCTTCTTCTCACCTAATAATAAAATATATTCAAACTTCAAATTCGCATCCCACACCCACATACTACAAGCAGAACTGTATGCAATATTATTTGCCATAAAATGGATATCTGATAATCTAACTAATACAAACATAATTTTCTACTCTGACTCAAAAGCTGCTCTACAAACCTTCAACAAGATTACTACTACACAAATTACCCTGCCATCACATCACACATCACAAAAAAATTAAATAACAAAATCATCCTACAATGGATCCCTAGCCATTGTGGGATTATAGGCAACTACTGGGCAGACTACTATGCTAAAAATGGCCTAACACTATCATCACCCCAACACACCATTTCTTTAATATTTTCAAAAGCATAATAAAAACTTTTTAAATCAATAATCTAAAAAAATTCTTTATAGTAAATGGACCAATAAATTATCCTCATAGATACTTCCTAAACTCAGAAATCACAACTATACAAAATCTAAAATTTCCCAGGAAACTCTTATCATCATATTATCGACTAAAAATAAGCTTTGTAGAATTAAATTACTATTTATACTCATTAAAAAAACATGCACAATCCAATGTACTACCTGCAAAGTTCCTGAAACAATCCAGCATACCATATTAAATTGCAAAAAAATACAACACAGAAAGAAAAAAAATATTTTGACACTAAATTATTTTATCACTTACATACATAACGCTAGAAAATATCCTCAATATACCAAAAACTCAGAATCAAAAAAATCAACTGGAGCAACTTTTCTGCTTCTTGTCTGCTACTAATTTAGTCAACAAAGTTTGATACCATCAGTGGTTGTTTTTTTTTACTGTACAAAAATGTATGTAGCTAAGATAAAACCATATGTGGGTAGGAGGTGTGCTAGCTCACCGAAGTCCCAGACGAGTGTAATGTAATAAATAAAAAAAAAGTAGCAAAGGAAGTAGTGTTTTATTCCACACAAGCAGATTAAACAGGGCCGTGATTTCTTTTTATTATTATTTTTATCCAGTTGCTGTCAATATTTAAGAAGTAGTTTTTCTTTTATGATTTAACTAGCAGATTTACCCGGCGTTGCTCTGGTGTGAAACTCTCCAAAGTAGGTAGTAGATTGCTCACCCCACTTCGAAAGCTTTCATTTCACATAAAACTCATTAAGATCGTTTGGCCCCACTTCCCCGCCCTGCCCACGGTCAGTAGGGGACACCGATGGGCTTGGAAAGGCCGCCGTCCATCGGATGGGACGTTAAGCCGTGGCCCCGTGTGCGTGAGAGCCATACCCTGTGCACGTTAAAGAACACGCTGGATGGCCTTGACGGGAGGCTACCATCTGTCTCCCAACAGCTGTTCCAGTGGGTCCCCTCCCCCAACCTTCTCTGAGCCTTTGGGGTCCATGTGACCTGGTCATTTAGCCCGTGGTGTGCAAAAAAGTGCCGCTCAGAGGTAAAACAACCCAACCCAAAAGCCCCCACTACCCCCCCCCCCAATGGTAAATATTTTATCCTCCTCGTCTGAGGGTGGTCTGAAACTCTCTAAAGTATACAGTAGATGATACTCCCACGTCGCAAGGTTTCATTTGGCATAAAACATATTACAATCGATTCATCCCAGCCCCCAGGAATAATTTTTTTTTCCTTCTATTTAGGAGATATCTGAAACTGCCAAAAGTTGTAGTTTATGTCATTTTGTGATTTTGAATAACTGCTAATGCTGAGTCTATGAGAGACACCGGGTTTAACAGCAAATGTTAGGTCTATAGGGATTTTGAGAAATTCAAACTCGCCCACCCCAATTTTGGTTGACCCCGGCGGGTTCGCAAATAGTCTATATCCTTCCCCTGGGTGAAGGGAACGTTCATGCAAAGTTTGAAGTCTCTAGCTCTTCTGGGGGCTGGGTGCATAAGCGGTAAAAAAAAAATGCATCCCCTCAAGCAGCTGCTTGCCACAGAAGTTTGACAGGAGCCTGTCAGTTTATATTAGTATAAGGTCTGTGAGGATGGCAGGACCTCAACAGAAAAACAATAGAAACAGCCATGCCCTACCGGGGCTCGAACCCAAGTCCCTTAGATCAGTAGCCAAGCTTGCTAACCACTTTGCCATGGGACGGGTATAAAAATTGCCAACTGCACGCGGTGTTCTCAGGTGGTCACCCTCCCAAGGACAGATAAACAAACCCAAAAGCAAACTTTCTTCGTTATATATTAGAAGACGATACGATTCAAAGTTGGTAATCTTTTAAATATCACCATGTAATTATACCCTGTGATGATTGATAAATGTCCTTTGATCCTGCTTTTTTTTTAATCTTCCAACTGTATAGGAAAAGAGAGAATCGTTTTTCTACTGTGAGTGAACCTAAAATTTGTAAATGTGTTTTGAGATGACTTTAGGGACAGTTCATTTGCGAAATTTGAGGTCGACTGAATTCAAAATGACTGAGTTATGCAGATAATGCCCAAATCACAGAATGAGCATGTTGGTGGTGTGATGGATTGACCAACCATAGAAGTTCCATCTATGTCTTTAGAAAAAATGGTACATTTCAAAATTGACTGTTACCAATAATTACTCGATGAATAACTTTCTGCGTATTTATTTACTGTAATGTTTATGGCTTTTTCTCAACGTGGGGTACGCGGTAAAATTTTTTGGGGTACGCCGTGAGAACTCAAAAGTCGCTAGATATCTGTTATATATAATATATACGTTTTATTTTATTACCATTGTTATTCTATAACTATAGTTTTATCTGTCTATACAAGGGGTACCCCAGTTACCTACACATTTCCAGTTGGTACGTGAAGCATAAAAGGTTGAGAACCACTGATATATATGTTTTATTTTATTCCCATTGTTATACTATAACTATAGTTTTATCTATCTATACAAGGGGTACGCCAGTTACCTACACATTTCCAGGTGGTACGTGAAGCATAAAAGGTTGAGAACCACCGATATATATGTTTTATTTTATTCCCATTGTTATATTATAACTATAGTTTTATCTATCTATACAAGGGGTGCGACAGTTACATACACATTTCCAGGGGGTACGTGAAGCATAAAAGGTTGAGAACCACTGATATATATGTTTTATTGTATTCCCATTGTTCTACTATAACTATAGTTTTATCTATCTATACAGGGGGTACGCCAGTTACATACACATTTCCAGGGGGTACGTGAAGCATAAAAGGTTGAGAACCACCGATATATATGTTTTATTCCCATTGTTATATTATAACTATAGTTTTATCTATCTATACAAGGGGTGCGACAGTTACATACACATTTCCAGGGGGTACGTGAAGCATAAAAGGTTGAGAACCACCGATATATATGTTTAATTTTATTCCCATTGTCATATAGTTTTATCACAATTCCAATTGTTATATAGTTTTATTAAATTCCAATTGCTATATAGTTTTATCACAATTCCAATTGTTATATAGTTTTATCACAATTTAAATTGTTATATAGTTTTATACCAATTCCAATTGTTATATAGTTTTATCACAATTCCAATTGTTATATAGTTTTATCACAATTTCAATTGTTATATAGTTTTATCCCAATTCCAATTGTTATATAGTTTTATCACAATTCAATAGTATGTAATTGGCATATAAGTCACACCCTGCGGAACAAATAATATATATTTATTATATTATATAGTTTTATCTATCTATACAAGGGGTATGCCAGTTACATACATATTTCCAGGGGGTACGTGAAGCATAAAAGGTTAAGAACCATTGCTTTAGGGCAATCTGGTTTCCCCATTATTAAGGCAACACGAAAATCCCATTTGTTACAAAGGAAGCTGGCAGCTTTGATTTTAGTCCTTCATTCTATTGATCTCTCCGACGAGAACAAAGTCACTGTAACTTAACTCATGAATCTCATAATAATGATCCGTCTTAGCGAAACAGTTACCAAAGAAATTCTACTTACCCAAGGCAAAATGCAATGTTTTATTCAGACAACGAGCTATGTGACGAAAAAACTGAGAATAAAAATGTCTTTGCAAGCTGCTTATCGAAAGG
Organism: Ryuthela nishihirai; assembly: GCA_038380435.1. Classification (NCBI taxonomy): domain Eukaryota; kingdom Metazoa; phylum Arthropoda; class Arachnida; order Araneae; family Heptathelidae; genus Ryuthela; species Ryuthela nishihirai. The sequence goes on from JAWZYU010000025.1 coordinate 26,105,151, forward strand.
GAAGTTGCGGGAGACTGCGATTTCCTACACCCATTGACATCATTTCCGGTCTCTAACGTTTAAGAGAAACACCAAGAAATGTACACAAGCAATAACGAGGAGTTGACGCTATTCGGACATCGTCACACTCCAAGGGATTCAAACTATTTCTAACTTAGTTAGATTGAACACTTCTGTAGCTGGAAGCATGACTAAGTTGACCCCGTTTTCATAGGAAGCTTAAAACCTTAACGTAGCTATGAAAGTAGGGTTAACGCAGCTAGAAGGTTAAACCTTAATAAGGTTATATTACTTTAATAAGATATACTAACCTTATTAAGCAAAACATTAGAAGTTAACCACTTCCTTAAGTTTTCCACCCTCTAGGAGAAACACAATGGTCGATTTAAGAGGTTGCACTGATTGGATATCATTTTGAATCAAATCCCACATTTCAGCTGCGGAACAAATAATATATAGTTATAAGAAACATCAGAAAGTGATTGATGGGATTTCATTTTGAATCAAATCCCACATTTCAGCTGCTGATCAAATAATATATAGTTATAAGAAATATCAGAAAGTGATTGATGGGATTTCATTTTGAATCAAATCCCACATTTCAGCTGCTGATCAAATAATATATAGTTATAAGAAACATCAGAAAGTGACTGATTGGATTTCATTTTGAATCAAATCCCACATTTCAGCTGCGGAACAAATAATATATAGTTATAAGAAATATCAGAAAGTGATTGATGGGATTTCATTTTGAATCAAATTCCGATCATCTTTTTAAAAATAGGGATAATAGTAGCTCTGGTAAAATCCGTAGGAACCATGCCTTTATCATAAAAGATATTCAAAATTTGTCATCCAAGTGGTAACAGAAACATTCCCAGCTCTAAGCATTTCCGTAGTAATTTCATCTACCCCTGGGGATTTATGTAGTTTAAGTTTAGAGACAGCCAAAATAACTTCAGATTGTGTTATAGGGCCAACATTAAAGCCCCCAATACATTTATTATCATTACAAACAATGGGAGTAGAACTAACCACATCGTTTAGAACATCACTGAAATGCTCAGTCCACCTAGCCATGACAGAATCCGTCTCTCAATAAGTCTAACAGCAATTTTCCTCCAGCATTAGAATAGATCGCTTTCTTTGGTAGAGCATCAGATGAAGCAGTTGGCTTGCATTTTGGTGTCGTGTTGTATGAAAATACGCATCTTAAACACCAAAATCACATTCAGCATAGTGAAATAGTCACACTATGAAAGGCATGTTGGAACCGAGACTAAGGGAAGAACAGATTCACATCTCTCATCTCATGCTCACTCCAGGACCACTAAGTGGAATGACGAGCACATACAGTCGAATTTGCATAAGTTAAACGCAGGTATGATACGACTCCACTGTAATTATTGCTCTCTATATATACCTCATTCGCGCCCATTTCAAGACTAATTTTTGATCCTTTTTTCGGTTGAGAACCGATTTATGAGTCTATTTGATCAAGAATACCTCCTAAACTTTATGCACTAAGACTACCAAATCCTGTACATAGCTTCCTCTTATCATAAAGCAACGTGAAGATTTGGTTGTGCAAGGAGAAAAGGATACAGTAAGAAAAGGTATATTTCAATTAATCTTCCCCCAGTATGAAAAATCTAAATTAGTTAAGGAGCTGAGCAATATGGTGAATATGCTAATATCAAAAATTAATCAAAAAGAGAGACTTCTTGATTTCTCGAGTCATTCCGACCCCTATTACACCTTCAATCGGATCTCATATTTCAGAGCATTTCTGAAACTTACAACCCGAAATACTACTGTGCACCATTTTTAAACTGTCTAGCACCGTATAAATTGACATTTAATCTTTTCCCTCAGACATCGGATCCAAAATTTCACGTTTCTAAGACCCAAAATACTCCTGGACACCAATTTTCAACTCTCTAGCACTAATAGATCGAAATTTCATAAAGTTTCGAATGCAAATTTATATGCAGAGACAAAATTCCATAAAGTTTTTGAGATCTATTACCCGAAATACCCCTAGACACCAATTTTCATGCTTCTAGCACTTGTAGATCAAGGTTTTTCCTTGAACACGTCACAGGTAAAATTTCGGATTGCTTTCCAGATCTACGACTCGATTTACCCCTTGGTGCACATTTTCAGAGCTCTGCCATTTCTGCATCATTATTAGAATTAGCGTGATCCTCTGTCAATCAGTCACTGAATCTCTTACAATCATGTATATCAGTGGTTCTCAACCCCCTGGAAATGTGTATGTGACTGGCGTACTCTTTATATAGATAGATAAAACTATATAGTATAATAATGCCAACTTAGCGATTTTGTTACTAGATCTAGCGACTTTAAGCTCTCATGGCGTACCCGAAAATATTTTACCGCGTACCCCACGTTGAGAACCCCTGGCTTAAACTATTTAATAATACTGAAATGAAATCTACACATGGAACAATGAGATCCCTGGTCTATATAGAGGGCGTAAAGATCTGCAGACGAAGACTCAGCAGAGACACCTGGGGGAAAAAACTTTATTCGAAACTTGAACCAAAGTCATTTTATTATTGTGCATTCAAGTTGCTAACCACTATACAAGTAAAAAAAAATAACATTGGGAATTTTTAAATTTGTCATAGAGAATAAATCCAAGCGTTAAATAATGTGTAAAACTGCTGAGGAAATAAACAAACCAACGATATAAATGGACCACTCAATACATAATAATAATAATAAACCTTTTTTATTGAAAAACGAATAGTCGCACAAATATACAAGCATTTTTCATTTTTAGGCTCTTATGGTATTATTGCGTTGAGTAAAAAAAATCATTCAATGAATGAAATATAATAGAACAAAACACTTTGATCGTAAAAAATTGTCGTTGAACAAAACAGTGTACTATCTTGCAATTTATCAGAAATCTTTTCTATTTACACATTAGATAAATTGAAGTCAGAAGATACAAACTATCAGTACTCGATAAATGTGCGGAATGTGATCCATGGTTCTTTTGTATGCAGTCTCTTACAGAACAAAAAATCCTACGAATTCTCAACAGATACTCTTCGATTAACATCATTACGAAATTACATTCCAATGGCCACTTATGCGCGATTTCTTTTCTAATTCTAATTTCTTTTATAAAACATCTCTACCCTAATGATCAACTAGTTTATATGCAGTAGTCAATTCGGTAATATTCATTCTTCAATTCAACATCTTAAAAATGACCTAGACCTATCTGCCCGGTTTTTTTTTAATGGAATGGTTGTGAGAGTTAACTGATAACAGCTGGCGAAAACACAATTAATAGATGCATAAATTTTGGTTGGGGAAACCTCTGGTTGTGAAATGCACCAATATTTTGAATAAATCACTGGTTGTGCGAGGTGCATAGATTTCGTCTTTTGGAAAAGTCACTGCTTGTGAGAAAGAGACATAGATTTCAATTCCCGGAGGAAAGCAATGGTTGTGGATAATTTTTTGAATCCTCTGTATAAACTAGTTTTGCAGACTTTAAGTAGTAATGATTTTAAGGTAAAGTTCAATGCCATTTATGCGAATTTGATAATTTAGAGCAGAGACAAAATTATTTAAATGCAGCCCACGAACCAGTTGGCATGCTGAGTGAATATAGCCAAGTATTAATATTGATGCGTGATTAAACTAGAATTTAAAGCAGTTCTTTATTATTATTAAAGCAGAGAAACTGTAGGAAAACTTCTGAATTCATGAACAGGTTTTAGACACAAGGGGTTTTGCTCATGTGATAATTGTATCTAAAACAAATTTGAGCAGTTATTTCAAAATTTTTATACCACTGAATCACTATAAAGCAGTAATGTTCTACAGGTGTTTACTATATTCACTTACCAATTCTTATGGCATTGGGTAGAAAAATATAAAACACAACCAAATCACAAGAACCTTAAGACAGGATGAGTTGGGCTTTTTACCTCTGAGCGGCACTGTTTTTGCACACCATGGGCTAAATGACCAGGTCACAAGGACCCCGAAGGCTCAGAGAAGGTTGGAGGAGGGGACCAACTGGAGATGTTGGGAGACAGATGGTAGCCTTCTGTCAATGCCATCCAACGTGTTCTTTAACGTGCACAGGGTATGGCTCTCCCGCACACGGAACCGCGGCTTAACGTCCCATCTGATGGACGATTCCAAGCCCATCGGTGTCCCCTACTGACCGTGGGCAGGGCGGGGAATTTTGTGGAGATAAATCTCAATGCTGACTCAGCTGGGACTCCTGGCATGCTACCGACTGAGCCACCCCTGCCCCACTTAGAATGAGTACAGAGATCCACTAGGAACCTTAAAATTAAGCGTAGGGGTTAAAGCTATACATAGATCTCAGTTCTGCCCCTTATACAAACTCATCAACTATTTTTTTTCGAACCAATGGAGAAATTTTAAAAAGGGCAAAATCATAAATTGAAAACTACAGAATTCAGGTTATGAGCCCGGAATGTCTCGGACCAGGAATGCTGAGATCGGAATGTATCAGTATCACCTAAACACAAAGTGATTTTACTTTTATAAATCAAGATTCACTGTCCACTCTCAAAACACTTTTGCACACTTTAGACTAATAATAAAAATAATCAACATAAGTATGCTAATCGCAAAATGTCTTGTTCCTACGTTGTTCGATTATCCTAAAAATTTAATCGCTCGAATTTAGTAATTAGTCAATCCAAAATTAAATTCAATAACAACAGTTGTATTGTTGCCAACCTCAACAAAATAACTGATCCTCCAAGTTAATATGGAGAAATTCAAAAGAGCAAGTTGCACTGAGTCACGATTAGTTTATTCAAACGAATATCTACTAAAACTGCATTCAACAATTTTTTTGTAAAACCTAGAAAAATTTATCTGGTGTAGAACAGGATTTTTTAAAACATTTCCAACACCGTGACCATCACGATTAAAGCTGAACATGGCCCATCAAAATATGTAAATTTAGGCCTCTCCCATGATAAAAGTACTCTATTTTATACATATATGAGTTTATATAAATATTAAAAAAAAAATACTCCTCAAGCAGCTGCTTGCCACAGAGGTCTGACAGGAGCCTGTCAGTTTATATGCCATAGTAGAAGGTCTGAGAGGATGACAGGACCTCAGCAGAAAAACGACACAAACAGCCATGCCTTACCCGGGGCTCGAACCCAGGTCCCTTAGATCAGTAACCAAGCGCGCTAACCACTCGGTCATGGGCTTACTTTAAAAAAAAATTATATTAGCATACAGGTTGCATTTAAATAATTAATTCTGTCTTTGCTCTAACTATTAAATTCGCATAATTGGCATTGAACTCTACCTTAAAATCATTACATTAGAATTTAGGGTTTATGCCTCTTTTGCAAGCAGCTGCTTGAGTGGGTATTTATTTATTTTTTTATACGATTTAAAATGGAAGGCATCGTATTATATATGAAATAAATAATAAAATATATCTCCTCAAGCAGCTGCTTGCCACAAGATGTCCGACAGCAGTTTGTCAATAGGTCTAAGAGGATGGCGGGACTTCAGCAGAAAAACAACACAAACGTCCATCCTTACCCGGGGCTCGAACCCAGGTCTCTTAGATCAGTAGCCAAGCTCGCTAACCACTCGGCACCAATTAAGTTATCAAGAGTAATATTTCCCTCTTCGTTTCAAATTTGGAAATTGCGCCATCACTTTCAAAAATTAGTGACAATCTAGTCAAAAACTAGTCAAATCTAAGCAACACGTCCACAAAAATTTGGACACAATGTGAATCGAAAAAAGAATAGTGTAAATGAAAAATGACTTTTCGAATTTGAGTATTCAAACATTAACAGCTTCATCGAATAGAAATGTATGGTTCGAGTTTGCAGACTACGCGAAACTCCGAGCCATATTGCACCTTACTGCGCTAACTGTAGTAGTGCAGAAATAATGACCCACTTCCTTTTTGGAAATTGGGTTGTTTTTACCTCTGAGTACCACTTTTCGCACACAATAGGCTAATGTGGTGTTACCAGCTTTACAGGAAAACTGAACATTCTGTTTGGGAGCGGTCTCTTTCTTTAACCTTCTTCGACCCTCAACGTTTCTTTTGCTCTTTTTCATCGAAATTTTTAGGAGAAAAAAAACTCAGAAATTGTTTAAAAAATCTTAATTCAAAATCCAATAATAGATTTCTAAAAATAAAAAAATGATTTCCAGAGTTTCTTGAACTTATATATATTTTTTGTCTTTATTGGGTTTTAGCAGAACTTTAAGGGCACTCACATTATTCTGTTTTAATTAATCAATTCCCATACTCTGTTAGCTTTTCCCAATTACGCTGATATTTGAAGAAAACTTCTTTTTGCTAATAGCATATTGACTGAGTTTTAGACATGCTGTAATTCTTGACAGGTTTCAACACATTAAAAAAAATATAACACAAATTAGATCTTATAATTTGAAGGGCATTTTGACCTCTTTGACTTGGACGAATATTTCTTACAGCTATGGAATTTACAACATTGTTCCCAAAACAAATTCTGGAATAAAAATAACCAGAATCGTGAGTTATTTTTTCATTTGCATTTAACTAAAATGCAGATAGATGCATATCACTGTTAAGTTTCTCGTGCATACTTCCAGTAAGTTAATGAAAGGGTGAAGGATTCGAAGTTAATGAGAATAACAACAAGAAAAAGGAACTATTAGGCAGTATCCATTGAGATTATAAGTGAAATAAAGAGTAACTCATACAATAACATCTGCCCTGCCTTGGTTCCAAATGTTGAATGTATATACACAGTCATATCAAAATAATATGACCACCTACCTAATAATGGGAATAACCATCTTTGGCCCAGATGACAGCGACGAGTGGCGTGGCATGGGCACAATGAGGCCCTGGAAGGTTGCCAGAGGCACACGTGCCCATTCGGACTCCAGCAGAGCACAGAGGTTCTGGAGATGACGTGGTTGTGGATCCACACGCCGAACCTGTTGATCCAAATGGTCCCACAAATGCTCTATGGGATTGAGGTCAGGTAATTTTGCCGGCCAGGGGAGAATAGAGACATCGCTGTAATGTTCCTGGAACCAGCCATGCACGTCCTTAGCGGCATGGCAGGGTGCATTGTCCTGTTGGTAGACATCATCACTACCAGGGTAAATGTCCGTCCAACATGAAGGGATGCATGTGGTCAGCAAGGATGGACAGCTAGCTATTGGCATTCAGGGACCCATCCAGTTATACCAGTGGTCCCAGGTCATACCAGGAAAACATCCCCCAGACATGCACACTGACACTGCCAGTCTGTACTTGACCGACAAGCATGTCCGGGTGTTGGTTCTCGTGTGTCTGACGCCGTATCTGCCACCGCCCTTCACTTCTGTGGAGTAGAAACCTCGATTCATTGGAGAAGGCAACCTTTTTTCACTCTTCCACTGTCCAATGACAGTAGTCCCGTGCGAACTGCACGTGTTGTTGCCAATGGGCCTTGATTAACATGGGCACCTTTACACAGCATTGATTCCGGAGACCCATGCGTAATGGAGTTCGCTCTACTGTTATCGGGGATACGTACCTGGATGTTCCAGAGTTCATTTGAGTGGTCATTTGCTGCACTGTTGTGCAATGATTGCCCTTTACAAGTCGATGGAGGTGACATTCTCCTCTGGGGTCGATGGACTTTGGGGCTCCATAGTTATGATGTCTGGAGGTACTCAGTGTGCCAGCAGTCCATTCTTGGTACACCCTTACTACAGCACCTTGCGAACAGCCCACGAAGTCTGCTGTTTCTGAGATGCTTCCACCCTTGGCGCAGTAGCCGATGATCATTCCTTTTTGAAATGTATGTCAAATCAATACTTCTGCCCATTGTGCTTACGTTATGCACTATGACTCATCTGCCCTGGTTGGCTGCTTATATCTCCATGTGATCGACCTTGTCATGTGTACTCTGTGACGCGCCTGGGCGGGTGTACACTGTGATTCTGTGGGTGGTCATATTATTCTGATATGACTCTGTATATGCTAATACACTATAATTCCTACTTTTATTAAATGATACAATGAACAGCTGACTTACTCTATTCAGTTACTGACTAACAAGTGCTTTCTTTTTTCACAAATTTTACACCAAAACAACACAAGCAACACCTACTTTTACAAATGATACAACTGTTTAAATATTATTCATACATATGAATGCAATATTTATATATACATGTATTGATATTTCATGTTTCTTGAGCAACTGTGCACAACCAAATTACGCAAAATTGATTCAGTTCTTAGAAAATGAAACTCCTGTTTTTAAATTGCATTCTATTCTCTGCAATACACCTCTATAAATTCACACCAACCATACTAAAATTTCAAAAACTACATTATTCTAACGATATTAGCATTTGGGCTTTTACACATTTTATGGGCAATCTTAATAATGTTACTACTTTATGGGTTTGACAATATTGTAGACAGTATAAAAATATATGTAGCATATGGAAGCAACAACCTGTACTTACTCTGTTAATGGCTAGGGAATTCTAGCAACAGTCAAAAGTAGAATATACCTGAAAACTCTACAATATTTTGCACTGTTTGGTGTCATGTGAAGTCCAAAAATCCAGGGTGGGCATAATGCATATAGACATTATGCCTGTGACTTTCACAGCTTCCAACCAAGCAGTGTCAACCCATGGTGGATACCATGATCACACCAGAAATTTTCATTTAAGTATCATTGCAAGGTTAAATACAAAACCAAAATTTGTGGGTAGGCAAAATACTCTTTGTCCACTCTCCAAACTTTCAAAGTGAGCACCAGCCCACCTTGCCTACTCTCTTCCCATGCCACTGACTGTTCATTATGGAGATGAAATATGCCTTCACATAAGGATTACCAGACATGTGGCAAAAGGAGGGAAGTTATCTTTTTCTTTTCTTTTACTTCCTTCTCTCTAGAAGGCATTTTTACCCTTCAGTTAAGTGCTCTGGTGTTCCAAACATTATGATGGACACAAAAAGACCCGGATCTAGAAAAAATTGAAGATGGGAGGGGGATGCAAGTTATCTGAAGGGGGAGGAGCAAGAGAGGGTCAGAATGGAATGCTGTTCTGCTATAAATCTTTCATTTCAGAGGTCTTTAAAAAAAATTTGAGAAATATGGGAAATGTATTTTTTTTTTTGCTTCTAATCTGGTTAGTACCATTTTCAAAGAGAGTGGGGGGGGGGGAGCATGGCCCTGGAAACAGTTCACCTGCCAAATCGATTGTACTAATATCAACAAAACGGCAAGTTATGACAGAGGGCATATACTTAAACCTCGTGTTATTTCCTATGATTTAGTGATTTCCAAAGGTTTGGTGGTTTTGTAAGCTCACATTGTACCAATTTCAATAATGACTGAAAAATAAAATGGCTGCCTGTTTTTTTTCAAAAACCTGTAAAATGGAGGGGAAAATGTTAAAATTCATGGAAATCCAGTCTCATGCACCCCCCCCCCCCCCTGGATTTTTTTTAGATCCGGACCTGTTTGTCATTACTTGCTTTCACTCCCTCCAAATTGTAGACAAATTTTCTTTGATATACTGCACTGCTTACAAATATATTTATGCTCATTTGCATTCATGCAGTACCCATGCCCAAATTGCACAAAAATACTGAAATCTTTTTTTTTAGAATAAAAGCATACTGAAAAAGTTCATCTAGAAAACATCATGATTATGATAAATATGTCTTTCAATGTTTTTTTTTCTTTCTTAGATATGAACATTAATACTTTTGAATAAAATAAATTTTACTTGAAGTGAAATTTGTATTAATTTCCAATTATTTTTTCATTAAATTCCACTTTTCTCATGTTCTACATTTTTATCCTCTGGTGTCTGGTAACCCTAATCACAATGACCAAAAAATACAAAACTTTATATTATGCAATACAGATATCTAGAAATATTCCCAAACCTTGTCTTTTGTGTGTATATAAAAAGATTGGGTTGTTTTACCTCTGGAGCAGCACTTTTTTGCACACAACAGGGTTGTTGTTTTTGGGTTGTTTTACCTCTGAGCGGACTTGCACACCATGGGCTAAATGGCCATGTCACAAGGACCCCAAAGGCTCAGAGAAGGTTGGGGGAGGGGACCCACTGGAACAGCTGTTGGGAGACAGATGGTAGCCTCCCGTCAAGGCCATCCAGCGTTCTTTAACGTGCACGGGGTATGGCTCTCGCACACGGGGCCAAGGCTTAACGTCCCATTCGATGGACGGCGGCCTTTCCAAGCTCATCGGTGTCCCCTACTGACCACACACACAGCAGGCTAAATGGCCAAGTCATAAGGACTCCGAGAACATTGGGGAGAGGGAACCCACTGGATAGCTGTTTGGAGAACTCCCATCAATGCCATCCAGTGTGTTCATTAACATGCACAGGGTATGGCTCTCCCACGTGGGGCCATGGCTTAACGTCCCATCTCATGGATGGTGGCCTTTCCAAGCCCATCAGTGTCCTCTACTGACCATGAGCAGAGTGGGGAGTTGTGCACAGTGTATATAAAAGGATAATATGCTTTGGATTTAAAAGGTTGATTGGAAATACTGTTGAGTTTAAGAGTTGAGTAATTGTTAAAAAGAGTTTTAACTCTGAACAACTTTGTGTAAAAAAATTTATCTTTCTTCTAATATATAACAAAACAGGCTAACAAAAGAGCATATGAAAAGCAGGAATGTAAAAGTCTATTTCACTGGTGACCTCACCATTCTCCAAAAAATATGTTTACAGTAAAATACCACAAAATGTTTTTAAACTAGGATTGAGTTGGGTTGGGATGTTTTACCTCTGAGTGGCACTTTTTTGCACACAATAGGCAAAATGGACAGGTCACAAGGTTGTTGGGTTGGGTTGTTTTACCTCTGAGCGGCACTTTTTTGCACACCATGGGCTAAATGGCCAGGTCACAAGGACCCCGAAGGCTCAGAGAAGGTTGGGGGAGGGGACCCACTGGAACAGCTGTTGGAAGACAGATGGTAGCCTCCCGTCAAGGCCATCCAGCGTGTTCTTTAACGTGCACAGGGTATGTCTCTCCCGCACACGGGGCCACAGCTTAACGTCCCATCCGACGGACGGCGGCCTTTCCAAGCCCATCGGTGTCCCCTACTGACCGTGGGCAGGGCGGGGAATTTTGCGGAGATAAATCTCAACGCTGACCCAGCTGGGACTCGAACCTGGGAACTACAGATTACGAGCCTGGCGCGCTACCGACTGAGCCACCCCCGCCCCACAGGTCACAAGGACCCTAAGGGCTCAAAAAAGGTTGGGGAAAGAGGACCCACTGGACAACTGTTAGGAGACAGATGGTAGCCTCCCATCAAGGCAATCTAGCATGTTCTTTTTACATGCACAGGAATTATGGCTCTTCCACAAACGAGGTCATGGCTAAATGAAAGAATGTGATACAGTGAGTGTCATAGGCTATAAGAAATTGACACCTCCATGCGTTATTCCCCCGTAAAAATTGGAACTGTGAAAATTGTTCTACTATATCTTGCGAATGGGACATCTCAATGGAGGAAGCCTTAGCAGAAGTAACTTGGCACCGGAACCATTGAAGTCTACATACAAAAGATATGATATGCATTTGCAAAGCAAGGTTTCACACTTCAGAGCTAATAGTGGTTAAAGCAATTTAAAATTGAAATAATCTCCGTGTAATGAACATAGAATTGAAAGCATAAATGTTACTAAATATAAGTTAAAAGATGAGTAGAACCATTGAAATAAATTATGATTATAAACAGCAATGACTAGGAAAATAAAGAAAATATTAACTAAAGAGGAGGAAATGAGGAGTTTAAAAAACAGTTCTTTTATATGAATGTTTCATATTAATCAAAAAATTGTTAATTGCTTCTTGTGTGATATTAGGAAAAAAACGCAAAAAAATTATGAGAGAGAAAGTATCGTGAAGAAATTGGGGTTGTTTTACCTCTGAGAGGTGCTTTTTATGCACACAATGGGCTAAATGGCCAGGTCACAAGGACCCCGAAGGCTCAGAGAAGGTTGAGGGAGGAGACCCATTGGAACAACTTTTGAGAGACAGATGGTAGCCTCCCGTCAAGGCCATCCAGCGTGTTCTTTAACGTGCACAGGGTATGGCTCTCCCGCACACGGTGCCACGGCTTAACGTCCCATCCGACAGACGGCGGCCTTTCCAAGCCCATAGGTGTCCCCTACTGACCGTTGGCAGGGCAGGGAATTTTGTGGAGATAAATCTCAATGCTGACCCAGCTGGGACTTGAACCTGGGAACTGCAGATTATGAGCCTGGCACACTACCGACTGAGTCACCCCCGCCCCTTATCTTGAAGAAAAATTTTATATTAGTGTAGATAAAAACTGAAGGTTTGGTACTATAAAATAAAATCATTTCAACTACACAGTTAGTTTCTTCCCTAAATACTTATAGTTGTTTTTAAAACTATTTTATTTAAAATGGTTTATTATTTCTTCAAAATCTTGTAACAGTCCAACAATACAGATTCACTACAAAAGATCATAAAAAAAATCTGCATTAGAAGATTTAAAGCATATTAAGTACAATTTGTTCCTGATTTCCACTGTTGAATATAGGTTTAATATACAGTTAGTGAAGCAAAATAGCTTCTCTACCAGACATACAATTTATATCCAGCTCCTGTTAATCTGCAGCTAAGAACACATTAAGTTATAATGTGCAAATTGTGTATAAAATTAATTCCATAATCACAAAGTGTTTATTTACACCATGTGATACAATGATTTTTGGCTTTAGAAAATGCATTAAAAACAAGTTAAAATGTCTCTAGTGCAGAGTTTTTAATCTACAAAGATCTAAAACCACAAGTTCCATAAAAGACATGTTTCAAAACATCTGCCTTTGAAACGAATTTTACCACAATTAAAAAAAATAGTCTTTCCTTAAGCAGTCACTTGTAATGAAGACCAGCAAGAGCTGGTCATTGCAAAATATTCAGAAATAAAAAAAAGTGAGAGAGCAGAAAGATAATACATAGATCCATGCCAATCTAGGATTTAAACTCATATCCCTTTGCTACGTAGCCAAACACAACTGCTTGCTGGGATGGTTCACAATCAGCTAAATTTTCCTACTTCTGACTAATATGACTCTCTCTAACTGATATATCTCCTGACATAAATATCTTAACTGAGAAATCTTAACAAGCTAACAAATCTTATTAATCATCTCTGCAAACTAAGGGATACTTAAAAAAAAATGGCTATTTTGCAAGAGAAAAGAAGACTAAATATGCGATAGTTTAAAAATGTTAATAGAAAAATTATCTGGGCTACCAGTTACAACTTTCTGTGCTTTACCATTATTTAATCTGGCTAAATATGTTTAATCTTCAAATTAAAAGTAAATTTCTAACTTACAGAATATGTTTCTTTGAATGATATATTTTCAGAATCAAAACCTTGATCCTCAACATTATAACTGCAAAAACAAATGTCAAAGTTAATGAGAGTTTTAAAAGTATATATCTAAAAAAGTGTCTGTCCTGATAGCAAATTTTTCTCCATTCAGAAACAATGAATAAAACACCACCTATCAACCATTAGATAATCTGGAGGTAAAATTTCTAGCTTGGTCAGATAAAGAATTTTAACATTCTCTTAATATTAATTATCCCACTTCACACTGTAAAATTTGCTTGTCACTTCTGTTTTAGTAAAATTTCTTTTAAGTGCAAATTCAAATGTAACTCAATTTCAGTATATTTGTGCAACACTTTTTAAAATTTTTTGGAAGATTCAATTATTTATACATTTTACAACTATGAGACATGTTGCATTTGAATCTCATATATGAATAGTTGCATCATTTGGTATAAATAGATATATTCTTCTACTAATCCTACATGTAATACAATGTATTCTACTAAATTTGCACCATATTTTATCAAACTGAGAACATGGACGTAAATATCATAAAAATATCCCAGCCTTTCATTTCATAATATCAATGTAAAATTGTAATGTAAAATCATAATATCAATGTAATAATTTTATGAAGTTAATACTTGACTTCAAATAATAAGTTTATTTAAAAACTGATGAAGCAATCTTACACAGCTAATAATTCACAAAAATCATAAATACACTTAAAAACAAACATTATACCTATTTATACAGATACAAATACATTAGTAACTAAAAGGATTGGATACCAGTATCCACTTCACTGGCAGTGAAATATTAATAGTTTAGGGAAAAAACTATTATAAATAGCCAAAAACTTGACTATAAAGACTCGATATGTTTGCTTAAGGCACAAAGTTCTTTTGTCAAAGTGATCAACTTCATAGCACATATTGCACCAAACTGATATATCACAAGAAAAAAATAATGAAGTTCCTAATAGTTCAACAATCTCAGTGTGTAAGTTGAAGAGTACAAGAATTAAATCATCTTTTGAACACTGGTATAAACTTATTTTCTATTTGAAAAATTTCTTGTTAATAGAAATGCAAAACAAGAGCCAAGATGAAGATAATTCAGCAAAGTCCAATTTAATGTTGTACATACACTTACAATTCAAAGTAGTAGGAAATGAATGGTAACTTCTAGATGAACAAACTTGTTAGTTTAGCTGAAGATTTTGTATTGTACATTTCAACATCTAGATACTTTGCTTATTGCCATCGATATATTTCTATTATTTTTCACGATATGACTTACAAAGTTTCTTAATTTTTAATATTATGTGCGATGTTGCCAAGAAGTAATTCTTCATTGCTCCAAAAAGAGTATCATCAAGTTTGTTCATCTAGAAGTTACCATTAATTTCCTACTACTTTCAACTGCAAAGTGTATCTACAACAACATTAAATGGGACTTTGCTGAATTATCTTCAGCTTGGCTTTTGTTTTGCACTTCTATTAACGAGAAATGTGTTCAAAATGTGATTTAATTCTTGTATTTTTCAATCATTTCTTTAGCAAACAATATCAAAGAAAACACACTGGAGTGTTTGACAAAAGAACATACATAACATTGCATATGCATGGATCATCCTTCCGTATGGCTACATTTCATGATTCAAAACGTCTGCAGCACTATTACTAAGCAATGGATAAACACCATTCCACAACTGAGTACATACAGAAATATTTATTTACTTGTGTACATATATATATATTCAATCCATATATGATATAAAATTATAAAATGTTTAGCAATGGTCCCTGATGATTATCTTCAGTAATAACAAAAAAAGTTTATTTACATCATTGTCTGACACTTTAAAACTTCCTAATAAGGTCAAATATACACATTTACTCAACCAAATATCTATTATTTCTATGAAATTAAATATTATTATATTATTCTATCTCTACTTGCTTTAAAGATCTACATATTTTATTTTAAATCACTCACAAAAAAATATAACAAAAATTTAATTCTATAATGCAAGACAGAATACTAAATCTAACGAGCAACATAAACAGATCAACCTTCTTTATGTTGTATGTAGCTTTGAAAAGGAATCTATAGTTTGTCTTCAGAAGACTTTACCTTTTCCTTATTCAAAAAAATTCTTTTACTACTGATTCTACACTGCTTATGCTATACATCAGATGAATGCCTTCACTGCTTTCAAAAACATTTCAGAGCACAACACATATAGTATATAAACTATGAATCAAGAGAAAAAATTATGCGCCACTACAGAAGTAATATGTAAAAAAGACCTTGTTCTGAAAATTTTCTGCATTCTATAGCCATACTTATCTTTACTCTGCTTTTCATATTATTAACAGAAGACAAGAAATTAGGAATTATCTATTGAGTAAAAAGAGGAATGTAACTAATGTACCTAGTCTGTGATATACTTTTGAACATTAAATTTTCCACACAGTACATAAAAAACTTCAAAACCTATTAATTTTATGAAAAAAAATAACATATTAAAATTAACTGTAAATTTAAAAATATAATTAACTAGTTAGATACCCCTAATGTTTAAGGTTTGAATATTTAATATCAGAAAGACATAATTTAAACATTATTAATCAGAAATAAGCAGCATATGAAATAAATGTATATTCATGAAAGTACATTTCACAGAATTGTAGGATGATGCACATTTCAAAAGAAAGTTAAATTATGTTATTAAATATTATTATTTAATACAGTAAATAAAGTGCCTTTATTTTAAAAATTACACCTTGAGAAGCTGGAAGCTTTCACTGAAAGTGCAATAACAAAGAGAAATTTGTTGCCCTTAGTTTTTTATTCTAATACCAATGTATTTTAGCATTTATTATCATTTTAACTCTATTGGTAACATGGGGTTATACATCACTACAGCTATAATTCTGACTCATTAACTATTTCTTTACATACATCAGTTTATATATTTAAATTAGTCAATAATAAATTTCAGTCATATTTTAGATTTTTTTTTTGCTTTATATTCTAAAAGATATCACGAAGTTACAAGGTCACTCAAAGTTAGTAACAATTGGCTCACAATTTACATTACCCCCCCCAAGGGTTAGTATTATCATTAATTTTTTTCTATTGCAATAAATTTTTTTATGATAATCTTTTTATGATAATTACAATTTATTTATATTTACTTAAATTTTTTGAATTCCTTAAAGTTTGTGTTTAAACTTAAATAAAATTTATTGTGACACTAGCTCTGCATCATAGTCATATCATGTCATTCTGTAGATATGATTTTAGGATTATATATTTTGAAAGTTTGATGTATTATTTTATGAGCATAAGTTTAGTTGGAAGACATCACATAATCTTCAGTTAAAATGAGCATTGTGAAGAAGAAAGTTACCAGCATAAGTAAACCTGTAACCAACTATACCAGCAATATTGTCATTGAACTGATATCTCATTCAAAAGGGGTAAAAAGAAGCATCCTCTATAGTTATAATAACTTCTTGCAGATACCAGCACTGTCACTATTATTTTAGCAGTAAATTTTACACAGAATGCCAACAAGATGCACACGGTGGAATTGCATCATATGCACATTTGACTTAGGCAAATTCAACTATAAGCATAATTTATTATTCAAATTCAATTATTAAATTATTTAATTATTATTCAATTATTTAAAATTATGTTGATTGCTAACATTACTGGTTGTTGTTTTTTATCCCTGGACAACACTATTTTTTACACATAATGGATTAAATGTTCGGGTCCCAAGAGCCCCAAGAGCTTAGAGCTAGGTAGAGGATCCTAATCTTCCATCAGTGTGTTCTTTAACATGCACAGGGTATAGCTCTCCGTTACATGGAGCCATGGTATAAAGTTCTATCCAAAGGATGGTAGCCTTTCTTCTTATTGCCAAGGGAACAATGGAATTATCAAAGAAAATATCAATGCAAGAACAATCAGTTGAAGACTTTGTGTACTTTCACCTATGCAGGCCTAATGGCATCAAAATGTAAAAATTTGGTGAATATTTTATTAATTCTTGTTATTATGATTATCATATTAATTTTTCTCAATGATTTATACAATAATAAAAATAGTATTGTTGGATTAAAAAAAATTGTCCACATGATGGTTAGTAAACTGATTGAAATGTATTTTGTTTCTGTACTATCTTTTAACAAAATTAGGCCTTTATAATTATCTTTAACATGTGACTGTCATTCATGGATTCTTTTCAACTTCTGCAGATTCTAAGCAAACCATAGAATTCAAATTATATTAATATACTTCAGATTTCTATTTCCTACAACAACACTGTTATTTTGAAGAATACACTATCTGTCTTCCATTTCTAGGAATTCATTTCTTTTAGATAAAATATTTAAATTACTTCTGATAATGGAGACAATGTGTCTCTGGAAAGAACTCAAAGGCAGTGATATGCATTTGATATTTTCTTTGATAATTCCACTGTTCCCTTGGCAATAAGAAAAAAAAAAGCCTACCATCCTTTGGATAGAACTTTATACCATGGCTCCATGTAAAGGAGAGCTATACCATGTGCATGTTAAAGAACATACTAATGGAAGATTAGGATCCTCTACCTGCTGAAGCCTATGCATATTGAGTGGCAACACCAGATTAATATTTGAAAGATTGACATTTTAGATTATGAAATTTTTGATTAAATTAGAAATATCACATATATTTGGAAAAATATACCAAATATGCCATAAAACACTCAATGTCATAATATAATATTTTGGGCAATACTAATATAAGCATTTGTAGATCACAGAAAAATGGAAATAGCATTTTATTAAATAAATGGCATCAACTGACATTCTGTTCAACATTTGTCAGTTCATCAATAGATTTAAATGATTTGTGAACTTGACTTGTTGAAGGCTGATCAACAGTATTTGATACTGTACCATAACTATATGAATGTCTTCTAGGATCATATGTACTAGGCCAACAATCAGTCACATCCAAATCTGAAGATGAAAGAAGATGGGTACCCTCAGCATTATTAACAGATGAATACATTGGAGTAGGTTGCACAGGTAAAGTTGTAGATGTCACTGTGTTACGTGTACCAGAAACAGCCAGGAAACAAAATGTAGGCAAAAGGATCATCAGAGCTAAAATTCCAATAGCAATCACTACTATACCCCATATAGTACTAATTAAAGACACACTACCTGGAAACACAAAAAAATTATAATTAATATTCAATAAAACTATGCAAACTATTTAACACATGCATTCCTCATCTACTATAAGCAAAAGACATTAAAGTAATGATATAGTTTCAAATTAATTACAATTAAGAAGTCAGAGTTAGCTGAAAGTTTATCCTAGTTAATCAAAAAAAGTGGAGAATAATAAATACACTGGGCAACAAACAAAAAGGCTTTGAAATGAAAATAGCCAATTGTTACTAATTTCGAGGTGCTGAACACTAAAATGACAATAAAATTTGCCGATTGGCTCTTGTTTAGGAGAGACAGAGATGGTCATGTATAAATGACTCAGTCTGCATTTAGTACATAGGTAACCATTTTGCAATGCTGTACTTTAAACTCGAGATTGCAACATATTGCATTCTATTGCATCAGCCTGCCATACACACAAACCCCGGAGGTATTGCGTCATTGTCTGATGCAATGTAGAGTCATGACATCGCAGCTTTATGATCACGGACAAAAGATGATGTAACTGTTAGTTGTAAGCGACATCTCGTAGGGTGAGCAAATCTTTTGAGCGACTCCCATTTACCCCTGAGTCATAAGTACAACACAAGTGATCCTGGCAGTTTTAATCCAGCAGTAGTCATGCCTCATAACTGTGTTAATGGTGCAGATGCATTTTGTTACATTTGCAGGAAAGTGACGTTTGCAAGCTAGAAAAGAGCTATCACTCCAATAGTGAAAGCGGCATATGAGTTTTATTTTGGATGCAAGATTGGGGATCAGGACAAGGCACACATGCTGCAGTACGTGTGCAAGAAATCTTCTGAAGTGGATGAAAGGCAAAAAAGTGATGCCGTTTGCTGTTCCTATGGTTTGGAGAGAGCCAAGCAATCACACAAATGACTGCTAATTCTGCATGATTTCCACCTATTTCTGGAGGCATCACAAGGGAAAAGAAGTGGACAATAGTGTACCTGAATATGCAATCTGCTCTCTGACCAGTTCCTCATGGCAAAGGCCTTCCCGTTCCCAAATCTCCAAAAGAATTTTCCATTGATTCAGATGATGAGGATGGAGGTTAACCAATGTCCGGTTCTCTGCAGACTTTGGTGTCTAATGATGATCCATACATCTGCCATGATGAGTCATCTGCACCACACATTCTCACTGAAGAAATGAACGATCTTGTTTGCAATCTGGAGCTGTCCAAGGCCAAAGCAGAGTTACTTGGATCAAGGTTGGGTTGGGTTGTTTTACCTCTGAGCGGCACTTTTTTGCACACCATGGGCTAAATGGCCAGGTCACATGGACCCCGAAGGCTCAGAGAAGGTTGGGGTAGGGGACCCACTGGAACAGCTGTTGGGAACAGATGGTAGCCTCCCGTCAAGGCCATCCAGCGTGTTCTTTAACGTGCACAGGGTATGGCTCTCCCACACACGGGGCCACGGCTTAACGTCCCATCTGACGGATGGCGGCCTTTCCAAGCCCATCGGTGTCCCCTACTGACCGTGGGCAGGGCGGGGAATTTTGCGGAGATAAATCTCAACGCTGACCCAGGTGGGACTCGAACCTGGGAACTACAGATTACGAGCCTGGCGCGCTACCGACTGAGCCACCCCCGCCCCTACTTGGATCAAGACTTAATGGAATCTTCTCAAAGAAAATGTCTGAGTGACTTGTTTCGAACTCGTCATGAGCATTTTGTGCCTTACTTCAGAAAGGAAGATGATCTTGTGTTCTGCTCCAATGTAGATGGCCTGATGAATTCCCTCAGAATCAAACATGACCCTCAAGAATGGCAACTATTCATAGACTCCTTGAAATTGAGTCTCAAGGCGGTGTTGCTGCGTAATGAAAAAAGACTTCCATCCATTCTGGTCAGACATGCTGTCTATGTGAAAGAAACCTGCAACAACCTAAAACAGCTGTTGAACTGTCTTCAATACAACAAGTATGGTTGGCATCTCTATTGTGAGAAAGGTAGTGGCTCTGTTGATGGGTCTGCAGCTGGGATATAAGAAATACTGCTGCTTCTTATGTGAATAGGACAGCTGAGCAAAGACTTTGCACTACATGAAGAGAAACTGGCCTCAGAGGAAATCTCTGAAGGTCGGAGAAGAATGTGGAACACCCAGCACAGGTAGAAATGCACAAAATCCTGCTACCATCCCTACACATCAAACTCGGTGTGATGAAAAACTTTGTAAAAGTCAAGGACCAGACTGCATCAGCTTTCAAATATTTGGCTGACAAATTCCCTGGACCCAGCAAAGCAAAAATTAAAGAGCGAATTTTTATGGGTCTTCAGATCCACGAGATGTTCAGAGATCAGATGTTCGACAACCTGCTTCAGGGTGACGACAAAAAAGGCTTGGGATATGTTACATCTGGTGTCAACTAAATTCCTCAGGAATGTCAAGGCATACAACTACAAGAAACTGGTTAAGGACATGTTGGTTCTGTATCACAAACTTGGCTGCTATATGTCCTTAAAGATACTCTTTCTCCATTCCCACTTAGATTTTTTCCCCGACAACTGCGACATGGTTAGTGATGAGCAGAATGGAGAATGTTTACACCAGAACATTGCAACGATGGAGAAACGATACCAAGGAAACTGGTCCACTTCAATGTTGACTGACTACTGTTGGATGCTCGCCAGAGATAATCTTGAGCAGCTGTACAAGTAATGGGCAAAGTGACATTGGAAGTAGAAGCAGAGTTTTACCGATACATCATATGTACATATTACTCTATTATATAAGAAACTATTGCGAATTTCAGAAATCATAGCCAATTTTGCATTTTCATTGTCATATTTGCATTCAGCACCTTGAAATCTTTAAGAAATGGCTACTTTTATGAAAATTTGCTGCCCAGTGATATTTGCTGCTCAGAGTAACTGGTGCATTAGAACATTTTGTATATTTTCCTGAAGATATATCACTGTAAACTAATATGGGTTAGTTTGCTATATGTGTATCAAAATGTGTGTATGCACAAAATATGTAAGGAAACAAATGAAATTCTGACAGTTTCCATCCATATGACACACTGTGTGGTCAGGCAGTTGGCACCACCTGCAAGTTCTACCCTTTAACACTGGTGATGTCATTTTAATACTGTGTCTTGTGCAATGTAGATAGGTTTCATTTAGGTTATAATTATACATACTAAAAACCTTTCAGCAGACAAAATCATTTGATTGTCAAAAAACATGAAGGCAAGAAACATTTAGCATGAAATGACAGGGCTTGATGCAAACATTCTGTGCATAACATCTGAAAACATGCTCTGTGGAGCTCAACTTTGCCTAGAGAATACAAGTGGCTATTTTCAACATTTATTGTGTTAACGTAAGCCATGTAGTTGCAGGTATGTAGAAATTTGATTTCATGTTTCCATACATATTTTGCAGAGATACATGCATATTAGGGATTGCATAGCAAAAAAATACCCAATACAATCAACTGAAAAAATACTAAAAAAAATATATATTTTATGACACTTTTTAAAAATTAAATTTGATATTAACATCAATACCATTTATATTATGTGCTGAACATGCGATATAAATATAAAAGCTTAAAAAGAAAACTGTGTATTAGTTTTACAAATCTGTCACATATAAAAAAACTACAGCTCTTTTTCTCCTCAAGTTTACCTACACATTTCAGATAGCCAAATGATTTTTCATTGGCTGTATGACATCATATAAATATTGCTTATAAGATATTTACAGTAAACTCTCCATTACCCGGTATTTATGGGGAATGGGGGTTGCCAGTTACATGAGAAATATTTTTATAATATCAAATACAGTAGATAGAATCTTATATTCAAACCTTAGTTGAAATAAAAATGCAGTTAAAAACAATGCTATTAAAAATGAAATATAATGCCCTTAATACAAATATCTAAAATATAATTATTTTTAAACATATTTTCACACTTAATCAACACTGAAAGCCATCCCTGAGAAAACGTACAGTGCTCTGTTATTTCATCTTCTCATAAAATTTTTTGCCTTTTCAACTAGCATTAGTCCTAAGATGCATGTGCCTTCCTGGCCTCTAATGAGAACCAATGCATACAAGGAACTATCCAAGCTTAGGGGTGTGAAGTGTATGATGTGTTTCTATGCTTTTATCACTCTCAGATTTCACAAAGATTTCATTAAGCTTTCCACTTTGCACTTTAATGTCACAATCATTGACAAACCAATATTGAATTCCTACATAAGCACATTGCAATTTTCACCCTTTTGCAATCTTTTGCATATTTTAGTTTTTGGTTTACAAGTCAAAACAAGATGTTTTCACTTTAGCCCTTGCACTGCATTCGTCTTTGACAGCATTACAAATTGAGG
Organism: Ryuthela nishihirai; assembly: GCA_038380435.1. Classification (NCBI taxonomy): domain Eukaryota; kingdom Metazoa; phylum Arthropoda; class Arachnida; order Araneae; family Heptathelidae; genus Ryuthela; species Ryuthela nishihirai. Next base: position 26,128,187 of record JAWZYU010000025.1, read on the forward strand.
GGAAAGATTTAAAATAAATAAATCAACATGATCACAAACTCAACTACTTACTACTTTAATGGCCATAATGGAACTAGCATGCCATAGTGTAAATGTAACAATGCAGCTTCTGGGAGAACTACCATGTGCATTAAAATTTCCCATATCAAGTTCAAATGTTCAATTTGAAATTTATTCCAATTGCATGAGAATTCTGGATGCTTGAGTGCCAGATAGCCAGGAGTTTACTGTATATAGACAAAAATGGATATTACTAGAAGTTAGAAAGCCAGGCACAGATTGCCAGTGGGTTAAATGTGTCCTTTTTTCTGGCTCTGGATAAAATTTCATATAATGGCCAAAACATCTAAGGATGCCACTGTCTGGTTCTTAACTGCTAGGTATCATTAAGACATAACAGATTAGTGTTCTCTTTTACACAATTATCAAAAATACTTCACGAGAGAGAAGATTTTGCAATAATCAATCCATTAACCACTTAACATATTTCACTTTTTTGAAGCAGGTTTAAAGAACGTTTTTCTATCATTTTTGTTTTGTGAACTATGCAGACAGATTTCTTTAGGGTATATTTTTTTAAATGTACAAATATATTTTTATTGCTCTGAGGCAACTGGAAACAATAATACAAAATTACACAGGTATAAAATACATAATTACATGGAAATAAAATACTAAATATGTGTTAAAATGGTTGCATAATATCCATAAAATAGGCTGTGTTCGGTGGACTCAGAAGTAAGCATAATACAGAACATTACATCAAAGTCAAGACAGCAATAATTGCTATCTTTTCAGATTATTCTCCACATTGCTACCCATCAAGTTGGATGCTTTTTCTTTCCTGCTATTCAATAGCACATTAACTCTTAAAAAAGTTTTCCTGTAAGCAAAATGCACTGTTGGAAGATAGCATATACTTAAAATTAATGGACTGCAGCATACTGATATTAGATCAAGTTAAAACTTTATAACACTGTATACTTCTACCAAAAAATTAAATACCATGAGTGTTGATTTTGATGACACAGAATTTTACAAGTACAAAGATTGAAAATAAAAAAAGGGGAAAGGAGACATCATTTGTTTCACAAGTTTTTTCTTTCCTTCATTACTGTGACATTTTAGCTGCTGCTAACCTCCAAGATGGCTGAGTATGTTCTTTTGTTATTCTGCTTTTGTTGTGCTACCTGATTTTCTGCTCTGCTTGAGAGTTGCTTTTTTCCCCATTTCTATGGATGTTGGCTGTTGTTGGATGGATGCATTTTTTTTTTCACTGTACGGTATTCCTTTAGTAGAATTTTTCATGTTCTGGGAAATGGTATTGTTTTAGTAGAGTTACTGTAGAGTTTATTATATTTCTGTATATGGCAGTTGGAATTTTAGATACTCTGATGACAAAAACTTGGTCAAATTGTGGAGTTATTTCTTCTTTTATGGCTGTTTGCCATAGTGCTGTACTTGGCTACATTTTCAAAATACAATTCAAAATACAATTCAAAATACAATTCAAAATACAAAATACAATTTCTGTTCTTCCCATCTATCCTTTCATATCTTGTTCTTCCATGTAGATTCTTTCATATCTTGTTCTTCCATGTAAAGATAGTTAGTAAATGATTCCAGTGAAGATATCTCAATTTAATTTGATATAGTTAAAAGTCATTTTCAAGGTTCAGGCCATATTTCACCTGGATGTTCACAGCATGCACTAAATTTTTTTTTCATACACTATTAATTTAATATTTATGTTGGTTGTTTTTATTTGATTTATTACTGCTCCTAGGTGTATGTTGATTAGCCAAAAATAAAACCCAAGATAATTTGAAATAATCAATAGGTTGGGTTGTTTTACTGCTGAGTGACACTTTTTTTGCACATAATGGACTAAATGGCCAGGTCACAAGGACCAAAGGGCTCAGAGAAAGTTATGGGGAAGGGACCCACTGGACAGCTGTTTGGGATGCAGATGGTAGTCTCCAATCAAGGCCACCCAGTGTGCATAGGGTACAGCTCTCCTACACATGGGGACCCACCTTATAATCCCATCCGACAGACAGCAACCTTTTCAAGCCCATCAGTGTCCCCTACTGACTGAGAGAAGAGCAGGGAGTTTTACAGAGATAAATCTCAATGCTGGCCTAGGCGGTACTCGAACCTGGGAACTGCAGATTATGAACCTGATGTGCTACTGACTGAGCCATCTCTGCAGTGCGTTTGACAGAGTAATTGACAGGCAATTTACCCCACTAACAAAAGACATTCTATTTAACTTGTTTACAAAACATCTTCCTTTGGGTAAGTGAGGGATGGGAGTGGCAGTTTTTATCAGAGGATGAAAAAGATTTCTTTCATCTTGCTTTAAAGCAAGATTGGTTAGTCCATCAGAAATGTTTATTCAGTCAGTTTGATTACTTTTGAGGGCCCCAGGTGAAGATAATAATTTTGGCCATTCATTATTTGTCACTAGTAATATTTTACTCAATATCAGGGCCAGATCTAGAGGAGAGGCAAGGAGACCATGCCCCTCTTCCTCCCCTTAAGAATGCTAGTACAGGTAACAGAGGTTGGTTGTTGTTGGTTGTTTTACTTCTGAGGGGTACTTTTCTGCACACCATGGGCTAAACAGCCAGGTCACAAGGAGCTCGAAGACTCAGAGAAGGTTAGGGGAGGAGACCCACTAGAACAGCTGTTGGGAGACAGATAGTAGCTTCCCATCAAGGCCATCCAGTGTGTTCTTTAATGTGCACAGGGTATGGCTCTCCTGCACAAGGGGCCAAGGCTTAAGGTCTGATCTGATGGAAGGCGGCCTTTCCAAGCCCTTCGGTGTCCCCTACTGACCATGGGCAGAGTGGGGAGTTTTGCAGAGATGTCTCAATGCTGACCCAGCTAGGACTCAAACTTGGGAAATGCAGATTATGAGCCTGGTGCACTACTGACTCAGCCAACCCTGCCCTAGAGGTAACAGATGCAAAAATTCATTAAATTTATTTACATTTCATGCATTTTCCAAGAAATGTTTTAAAGACCTGTAAAATGGAGTGGGAAATATTATACTGCATTGGAAATGAAGTCTCTTGGGCCCCTCTTTTATATTTTCCCAGCTCAGTTGTTTTTTTTTCTAGATCCAGGCCTGTTCAATATTAACCCAAAGTGCAGCAAGGTGGATCATACTATGATCTCAGTAGTCACTATCAGTGACATTTTAATAATTTTATGTGTCCTGGGAGCAGATAACAATTTTGGCCAGTCATTCACATTTTTTAGGTTTACTAATTAGTAATATTTTCATAATGAGATGGGCATGGTACAAGGCAACCTTCAACCGCTCCCCCACCACCACCATTGAAGTGTCTTTGTTATAGTTATAATAAAAATTTCCCTCATTTAAGAAACTTAGCAATTGATTCATGTGCTTTGCAACTCTCGATCATTGTAAAGTTTACTTAGAATAATTTAATACCCTAATCATTTTTAATGAATAATCTTTTAGAAGAAGAAATTTAACTTGCTTAGTTTTAGCATTGTATCTTTTCTAATTATTTCTGCCTCCTTCTCAGGCTTAGGTATATGATGTATTATTGTCATACGTTTTTGTAAGATCTCATGAAGAGAAAGTTGTTTACAATTCCTTATTCTGAGAAATTCCAACTTACTGAGCGCTCTGTCTTCACTTTTGAAAAATATAACATGATCCATTCTATATTTCATTTTTAAAAATGAAATCACTTTCTGTTTGGAACTAGAGAAATTCAGGGAAAGTCTGCACTGACATATAATTAATAGCTGCAAATTTCTTTTTGCATTTGCCTGAGGTCCTGCCATCCTCTCAGATCTTCTACTATGGCATATAAACTGACAGGCTCCTGTCAGACCTCTGTGGCAAGCAGCTGCTTGAGGGGGTATTTTTTTTTTATTTGCCTTTGGTTTCAATGCATTAGGAGATAAACTGCTAAAATTGCTTCTACTTTCTGCTGAGATGTTGTGCCTTTTTCTCAGGTCTTCTCTGTGGTTATTACACTGACAGACTTCATGGCAAGTGGGATGCTTACGATATTAATACATATATGTACAAAGAGGGTATGTTTGAATGCATAAATTGCTTCCTTTCAAAATTAATTATGTTTGCAGCTGATTTAAACTTAAAACTAACCAACTGAAGAGTAGAATAATTTAAGTATGCTGATATACTGATGTGAATCTTGTGAAGGACATATTTTTTGTCAGTTGATGCACCTCACAAAAAGAATAAATATGGCAAACTTTTGAGTTTATTTTAAATGATATTAGTCACAAAAGAAGTAAAAATGTAATTTTCAAATTTATATCAATTATTACTCAGAGCAAACATTTTGCATTAAAAAAAAGTTATCAAGCTTTATAACAGGAACACTTACAAGATGTTTCATCTGAAAGATCACCACAATTATTATGGCCATCACAAGCAAAGCCATTCCAAATACAACGTTCATTTTTGCATTTGAAGCGATCTGTTCCACGACAAGTTCCAGTTTTAGGGTCAACTAGAAATATTTTAAAACATTCAAGTACAATACAATAAAATATACCTCTACAAAAGTCACTGAGTGAAACTGATAAAGATAACAATATGAACAAAATAAAAAGGAGCAGTTATAGGTTAACTATGCTAAACTCTAAGTTCTTTAGAGTGAAAAAAATTATGAACATAACCAAAAATTCACCTCTATGTTTACTATATTGCTAAAGTTAAAAGTCCAATTTTCCAGGTGATAATTACTTTAAAACTATTCCAGTAGCTGACTGGTAGTGTACTCGATTGCAAGCAAAGTTACCTAGGTTTTAATACTGGATAAACTAGAATATTCTATTAACTTTCTGCTGAAGTTCTGCTGGTTTAACAGGCAGAGTCAAGGGTAAATGCCCTTTCACAAGGTACCAAAAATTTAAACATAGAATACATATTTCTTTTGCCATGGATGCCTGGACCAATAACCTATGGCTGTTGCTGCCAATGTATCATGTGAGACATGCCAAATGGAAGACATCCTGATTGGCTTTGATCCCAATTGACATTATTACTAAGGTTGCTTTAGAGCCATTTTTTTTTGTCTCCCACGTGAAGATGACTTTGCATTGTGTGCAAAATGCTATGGAACATGCCCACAATACTCCAGGAGGGTTCAAAAGAGTTCAACAGTCCATTTTTCAATGTACCATGCCCGTACATGCACACCAATGGGGGACAGTTCAAGCATCTGTTGTGATATGCAATGTGTTCTGTCAATAGATGTCACTAAAACCCCTTTTCTGATTCTTGCAAATTCATGTCTCACTTTACTGATGTGTGCTTTTGCACATAATAACATATTGGTCCTCCCTATTTCTTATTATTTATACACCTGACAACCATGGTGAGGCCCTTCTACACCAATATCAGACTCCCTACCAACAAAATTACCATTGGGCTCCATGTCACTGCACAAACCAGTGTGGGAAGCCCTTCATATGGGATGGATAGTACACAATCCAAAATATTGACCAAATTGTAACTCTGTAACAATGCATTTTAGTTATTGTGTTTACTGGATCTTTTTTGACTCAACTTCCCGCCCCAGTAAAGCTCTCTGATTTACGACTTAATGTTGACTCATATGGGACTCAAACCGGGAGCAACAGATTATCAGTGTACTACTGACTGAATCAAACATTTAAGGTCACTCAGTATATCATAGGTTTACATATCCTTTCCAACATTTAATTAATTAAAAAAAGTTTAAAATATTGCCAATTTCCATTCAAAAAAATTTACAACTTCACAGTATGGAAATTATGTATTATTTTTAGGTCATTAGATTTCAAAAAAAATAAAAAATGATTAATCAGGTTCTGACATATAAAGGGTTAGAAGAATTAAACATTTTGGTTGATGGGCAACTTTGGGATGAACTAGATCAGTAGTTCTCAAACTTTTATGCTTCATGTACCCCCTGGAGATGTGTATGTAACTGGGGTACCCCTTGTATAGATAGTATAAATATACGTATAAACACAAAATTAAATTTTGTATTCATAAATTACATATATCAATAAACAAAAAATGACAAACAATTTAAAAAATCTTATAAAATTATAAACATTTTACTGGGTAAGATATAGCAACTTTGAGCTCTCATGGCGTACCCCAAAAAATTTACTGCCTACCCCATGTTGAGAACCCCTAAACTACAAGAATTAGTTCAGAAGTAGTAGGGGCTGAATACAAAGTCTATTTTCCCTAGATTTTTAAGAAACTTTTAATTTTACAGAAACCTGTGATTATTAGCTTTGAAGATTTCCAATAGGCTTTTGACTATGTTAATAATTTGTGGTTGATTGTGATACTGTATGACATACTTGAAATATTAGGTAACATAGTGATGACTTTGTATAGTAAGACTGGGTTGTGTGTAAGTTAGTAAAGCTTGTAGTGATTATTTGAAAATTACTACTAGAGTTCAACAAAGCTTTATTTTACCACTGTTTCTTTTTAGTTTCATTACACTGGACAACAAATTTTCATAAAAGTCATGCCTCCGAGATAAAAGTAGCCATTTCTTAAAAATTCCAAGGTGTTGAACATGAATATGACAATGAAAATGAAAAATTGGTTACGATTTCTGAGAAATTCGCAATAGTTTCTTATATAATAAAGTATCGGAATAATAATATATCGGTAAAACTCTGCTTTACTTCCGACATCGCTTTGCCCGTCACTTGTACAGCTGCTCAGGATCATCTCTGGCAAGCATCCATCAGTAGTCAGCCAACATTGAATTGGACCAGTTTCCCTGATATTGTTTCTCCATCGTTGCAATGTCCTGGTGAAAAAGTTCACCGTGCTACTTATCACTAACCATGCCGCAGTTGTCGGGGAAGAAAGCTAAGTGGGAATGGAGAAAGTGGATCTTTAAGGACATATTGCAGCCAAGTTTGTGATACAGAGACGTGTCTTTTACCAATTTCTTTTAGTTGTCTGCCCTGACATTTCTGAGGAATTTAGTTGACACCAGACAAAACACGCCCCAAGCCTTTTTCTCGACACCCTGAAGCAGGTTGTCGAACATCTGGTCTCTAAACAGCTTGCGGATCTGAGGACCCACAAAAATTAACTCTTTAATTTTCGCTTTGCTGTCGAGGGAATTTGTCAGCAAAGTACTTGAAAGCTGACGCAGTCCAGTCCATGGCTTTTACGAAGTTTTTCATCACACCGAGTTTGATGTGTAAGGATGGTAGCAAGATTTTGTGCATTTCTGCCAGTGCTGGGTGTTCCACATTCTTCTCTCCAACCTTCAGAGATTTCCTCTGAGGCTAGTTTCTCTTAACATAGTGCAAAATCTTTGGGTTGGGTTGTTTTACCTCTGAGCGGCACTTTTTTGCACACCATGGGCTAAAAATAGCCAGGTCACATGGACCCCCTAAGGCTCAGAGAAGGTTGGGGGAGGGGACCCACTGGAACAGCTGTTGGGAGACAGATGGTAGCCTCCCGTCAAGGCCATCCAGCGTGTTCTTTAACGTGCACAGGGTATGGCTCTCCCGCACACGGGCAAAGTCTTTGCTTGGCTATCCTATTCACATAAGAAACAGCAGTACTTCGTATATCCCAGATGCAGACCCATCAACAGAGCCACTACCTTCAAGTCACAACAGAGATGCCAGCCGTACTTGTTGTATTGAAGACAGTTCAACAGCTGTTTTAGGTTTTTGTAGGTTTCTTTCATGTAGACAGCATGTCTGACCAGAATGGATGGAAGTCTATTTTTATTATGCAGCAACACTGCCTTGAGACTCAATTTCAAGGAGTCTATGAATAGTTGCCATTCTTGAGGGTCATGTTTGATTCCGAGGGAATTCATCAGGCCATCTACATTGGAGCAGAACACAAGATCATCTTCCTTTCTGAAGTAAGGCACAAAATGCTCATGATGAGTTCGAAATAAGTCACTCAGACATTTTCCTTGAGAAGATTCCATTAAGTCTTGATCCAAGAAACTCTGCTTTGGCCTTGGACAGCTCCAGACTGCAAACAAGATCGTTCATTTCTTCAGTGAGAATGTGTGGTGCAGATGACTCATCATGGCAGATGTATGGATCATCATTAGACACCAAAGTCTGCAGAGAACCGGACATTGGTTAACCTCCATCCTCATCATCTGAATCGATGGAAAATTCTTTTGGAGGTTTGGGAACGGGAAGGCCTTTGCCGTGCAGAACTGGTCGGAGAGCAGATTGCGTATTCAGGTACACTATTGTCCACTTCTTTTTCCTTGTGATGCCTCCAGAAACAGGTGAAACCATGCAGAAGTAGAAGTTATTTGCATGATTGCTTGGCTCTCTCCAAACCATGCAAACAGCATTGCCACTTTTTCGCCTTTCGGCCACTTCGGAAGATTTCTTGCACATGTAATGCAGCATATGTGTAGGGCCCAGGCCTTGTCCTGGTCCCTGATCTTGCATCCAAAATAAAATTCATATGCTGCTTTCACTATTGGAGTGATGGCCCTTTCTGGCTTCCAAACGTCACTTCCTGCAAATGTATCTGCACTATTAACACAGTTACGAGGCATCAGTACTGCAGGATTAAAACTGCAAGGATTACTTGTGTTGTACTTATGACTCAGGGACAAATGGGAGTCACTCAAAAGACTTGCTCACCCTATGAGATGTCGCTTACAACTAATGATTGTATCATCTTTTGTCCGCGATTGTAAAGCCACGATGTCATGACTCAACTACATTGCATCAGTGATGCATGGTAGTTGAGTCATGGTTAGTCAGTGTTATATGGCAAACTGAAGCAATACAACACCAACATGTTGCAATCTGGAGTTTAAAATACAGCCTTGTGAAATGGTTTCCTATGTACTCAATGTGAACTGAGTCATTTATACATGACCATCTCTGTCTCTCTTAAACAAGAGCCAACCGACAAATTTTATTGTCATTTTAGTTCAGCACCTCGAAATTAGTAACGATTGGCTATTTTCATTTCAAAGTCATTTTGTGTGTAGCCCTGTGTTATCAATAATGTTATAAGGAATTTATTGTAAAAAAAAAAGAATGGGGCCTTAGAAGGTGTAAATATTTTAAAATGTTTTGCTTAGAGTATGGTAGGAAATGTTTGTCCTTTTATCAAAATGATGTTGGTGAGATGAACTCTAGTTATAACTTTCAATGAGACTGGTAATAGAATAGGTTTGATGACAGAGAGAAAACTAAAGTGATGAAATTGGATCAAGTGTGTGGAGTTTCAGTGCTTTTGAATGGTTGCATCCTTGAGCAAGTTTATCAGCTTAATTACCTCATGAGTTGTGCGACAGATATTGGTAATGTGCAACATGAGTTAAACAGAAGAATAAGTATTGCTGATGGAAATTTCAAGGATCTGTGGTGATTGTTGAAAAGTAGGTGGATAGACTCAGACTAAATTTAGGCTATATAATACTTTTGTCCTTTTTAAAGTTTTCTATTATAGTGATAGCCGTCCCGTGGCCGAGTGGTTAGCACGCTTGGCTACTGATCTAAGGGACCTGGGTTCGAGCCCCGGAATTAGGCATGGATGTGTGTGTCGTTTTTCTGCTGAGGTCCTGCCATCCTCTCAGATCTCCTACTGTGGCATATAAACTGACAGGCTCCTGTCAGACCTCTGTGGCAAGCAGCTGCTTGAGGGGGTATTTATTTATTTTTATTTATTATAGTGAAACTTGGACCTTTTCCATGAGGATATGTGATGCTTTCAATTCTAGATGTTTGTGCATCATCATGAACTGGTTAGGGTTGTTTTATTTCTGAGTGGAATGCTTTTGCACATAATGTACAAAATGGCCAGGTTAGAAGGACATGAACAGCTCAAAGAAGGTTAGTAAAAAGAAACCCACTATACAGCTGTTGGGAGACAGATGAAAATGCCCTATCAAGGTCATCCAGTGTGTTCTTTAATGTGTAGAGGATATGACTCTCCCAAACACAGGGCCATGATATAACATCTGATCTAACAGATGGCAGCCCTTCCTAGCCCAAAGGTGTCCCCTTTCTGACTGAAGGCAGAATGGGGTTTATGGAGATAAATCTCAATGCTCACTAATGTGGGACTCAAACCTGGGAGCATGTTATAAGTGAATTATGAGCTTGGAGTGCTACCAACTGAGCCAACCTGTCTCCAGTATCATGGATATTAGATGGTTTGAGTATTTAGTTACATACTTTAACCATATGCTAAAAAAAACATGAGGTTAGACAAAGGAGTCATTAACCATCTTTAAGCAATATTTTATTCAAGAAGATGCTCTTTGTTTTGGCCATGTTGCTCACATGCAGAACTATAAAACTGCAAATTCAGTTATGAGCAATGTGCCTAAAGGCCTCAGTAAAAAGGAGAGGCCTAAAATGCAGTTGGTAGAGGAGGCCAAACAGAAGTTTGTTAGAACTGGCTTGAAAAAGTGGCCAAATGCAACAGTCGTAGTTCAGAATAGATGTAGTGAAGAATTAAAAGTCTGGTAGACCTCCATAGTTGCTTAAGGATTACATATGCAATCTTTAAAATTTTAATTCATAGGAAATAAAAATTCTAAAATCCTTTCTTTGGTATTCTTTAATCAGTCACTGCAAGCTTCCAAATACTGTAATTTTGCAGCAAATCCTCCCTTTTAGCTTTTTCTAAAATTACACTCTCCAAACAATAAAATTTTGTTTCCTCCTTCAATCATTAAACAATTATTAATTTTAAAAAATACAGTTTCACAATATATTGTACTAGTTAAATGGTTAGCTTAATTTTTTTAAATTACAAATTATATTTTCTAGATATGTGATTCTCATTAAAGACTATAATTCAACATCTGTATATCAGTGTCTTTCTTATGTGGCAATGATTGGGGGGGGGGAGCTAAATATTAATACTAGTTCCATATGACAATATTTTATTTGCCAAAATCTTAACAAGATATTTAAGAGAACAGAATGTATGGAAGTGTTTGGATTATGGATCATTGGGGTTCAGATTATTGAAACTACTCTACTTGGAAATATTTTAATATATAATAACTTAGGTAATTCATTTTTCTTGTTAAACTTTCAATTAAAAAAATCCATTGAAAAATTGTTAAAATACTAATTTTAGTGTTCCCATAAAACAGTGCATATTCCACTGTCTTTCATTAATCTAACAGTTTAACTGTTCTGTAGTTCAATCTGTGGAATAACATAAAATATTACACTTAAATTTTTAGCTCCTCCAAAAGTTGGATTATTTTACCTCTGAGCAGCACTTTCTTTTTGCACAAAATGAGCTAAATCGCTAGGTCACAAGGACCCAAAGAGTTTAGAGAAGGTTGGGAAGGAGATCCACTGGACAACTGTTAGGAGGCAGATGGTAGCCTCCTGCCATGGCCACTGAGTGTTTTCTTATGTGCATAAGGTATGACTCTCTTTCACATAGTGGGGCCACAGCTTAATATCCCATCTGACAGTGTATTTTACAAGCCCACTGGGTGTCTTCTTTCTCACCAAAGGTAGGGTGAAGTTTAATAGAAATAAATCTCATTGTAGGTATAGCTGGAACTCAAATTTGAAAATATCAAATTACACATCTGGGATACTATTGACTGAACCAACTAATTTAAAGGCTTAATTATATGCTTATTCATTGTGTTTGGAGTTAAAAGAAAATTATTTTACAAGTTCATCTTGATGGTATTGGTGTAGGTATCAAGATGAAGAAGCTCTTACTATTACCATTAGATTCAACAATCAACATAATTACCTTCATCTCCAAAAATAGTGAATAAGTATATAATTTAGTGTGAACAGTTTCACTCTCATTTACAAACTAGATGGAATAAAATTTTAATCTTAATCTGACTAGTAGTTCTTAGCTACTAAGCAATTCTCTCCTTAATTCTTTCAGCAGCTTCATAGCAGTTACAATTATTTTAAAATTAAAGTTTATGATTAGATTACTAAGCAATCTGAACAAATATAACAATGGCAAAAACCAAAACACTTTCATTTATTTAGTTTTATCATAAAAATTTTAACACATTTAGTAGCGATCAACAACTCTATCAGGTCATGTAAAAAGTTCCAGTGCTTTTGAACCATCATTCACACACCTGGTGTTCAGAAGTACTTTTATTCATCAAAAATAATCACCAGCACCTAGAATTATGAGGCACACAGCATCTTACTCCAACATTGCTTGAGGTCAAAAATACCCTTCTGATAGAACTGAGTATTCTTAAGGATTAAAATGTCCTGAACTCCTACTTCAAGGCATCCTGGTTAGAGTCATCTCTGCCACATATGATTCTCCAGAACACAGAACAGGTTTTCCTTTTTCAAGCTTCTATCACATATTTTTCTAATTTTTCCAATACACCTTTTCTAAGCTTCTATCACACATCTCTGTCTTAAAGCATATGGTAATTCACCATTACCAGAAAATACTATTGTTAATTTATGTAGTCTAATGGCGAAATATCACAGGAATATAGCAAATGAAGCAGAATCTCTCATCTGAATTCGGCAATTGTGTTATGGGTCATGACAGATGTGTGTAGTCTTGGGTTATCCTGTAACAGCAGTGGCCCATGATGACTCACCCGAGCAGGCTATAACTCCTTGAGTTTAACATCTGCATGTTGTAGCATCCTTAAGTATATGGAGCAGTGACTGTTTACCCCTGCTGCAACAGTTCAAAATTCACAATACCGGCCGCTGTCCAAAACACAGCCAACAGCACCTTGTGGGGATGCAGGTTGGGCTTTGGAGCCTTTTTCTGTGGTTCTTCCAGCAATAGCCACTGATACAACCATCATCTGTTATCATACAGGATTCATTTTTAAGCAGACATCAGAATCCTGTGGAGTAGAGGCTCACAGTTGAGGTGTGAGAGGAGGGAATTTGTATGCTCAGCCACTGCACTTTGTTCAGTTCAGTAAAAATACAAGGAACCCATTTGTCCAACTTTCTGACCTTTTCCTGACTGGCATAGATTATTTCCACAGTCTTAGAACAGGTATGATGCTTGTCAGCCATCTCCTTAGATGTTTGATGGGGGTCAGCCTCGAGCACTCCTGTAGGACCACATTGTCCAGAACAGCAGATCATCCAGATATTGGGGCATCCTCCACAGTCTCATCACCTTCAATGAAACCATTTGTACCATGTCTTTGCATACAAACCACTACACTACTCTCTCTATATGCTTTGCATATGCTATGGGTTATGGTATTTCCAAGTCTCTGATAGTGAATGACACTTGATTTTTTATATGATCTGCCCCCTAACAGACTACATTCTGATTGGACTGTGCAAAGCAATGGAACTTTTTACACAATCTAATACTTTATATGTAAATTGCACTGAATAAATTGCTTAATTATAGTAAATGATTACAGTTTTAATACATTATCATTAAAACTCACCTAAATCAAAAACAGTGTAAACTGCATTAAATCCATTTACATTACGTGGTAATGTCCTATTTGCACTCTTAAAATCCATGGTAATATTAGGATTTTTTTCTCCAGATCTAAATTTAAGACCGGTGCAGTTTTCATTAGAACACACTTGATGACCAGAAAGAACAACACTTTTATTACGCTCACTACCATATATAATTGTAAGGTTATCTAAGCTTTGGTTTCTTATACTAATCTGTGAAAATGCTATAAAGAGCTGATAATGATTATCAGCTTGAAAAGTAACAGAACAGTTGAGTCCAGGTTCATAAGCATGCCCTTCATCTTGATTGGAACTCATGGTAAGTACTCCTCCAGATAGTTCACCATTACCAGGAAATACTGTTGGTAATTCTTGTGTGATACAATACTCTTCAAAAGAAACTATAAAAAAAAAGATTCAATTAATTTCCAAATAAACTGCATAAAATTTCTTTTAAACTCACACATGAAAGGTAAATGGTTTCAAAATGATTATATAATAGTATATATCAGGGGAGTTGAAAAATAATGAGACTACTTAGTATTTGGGGATTCCTGGGTATTGGGCACTGTTTCTTTTTCAAAGTAATAAATTTCACATGCCATACATTATTTGCAGTATTCCACCCACTTCTCCAACATATTCAGTAAGTCATTTTCAGACTTCTTTCTTAGGGAATGCTATAAAGAGCTGGTAATGAAACAGAACAGTTGAGTCCAGGTTCATAAGCATATCCTTCATCTTGACAGGAACTCATGCTGTAGAAGTGGCTTTTTCGCTTCTGTTTAAGTGTGAATTTCTACTTCCATGTTTAAATCCAAGTTTCTACTTCCAAGTTTAAAATGCTCCACCATCAAAATACTATAGCTCAGCTCTTTGCTTCTGTTCCCTTTGCATTCTGTAACAACTCTAATATTTCTTGCCCACTTTTTCCAAGCTTCTATCACATATCTCTGTCTTAAAGTATATGAAATATTGCTCTCCTATGCCATCATATTATAAAATGCTGATCATATTACAAAATGAAAGACTAAAGAAAGATTCACAAACCAGATTCTAATAGAAGAGATTGGGTAATAAGAGAAAAAGAAATTTTTACAGCCATGTGTGGCATCCAAACAGTTCTACTACTGCTGAGAATTAAGTGTGATCTATCCTATATTTAAAAAATAAAATCAAGAGTACAGTATAATGATAAATACTCTTATTGGATTATTGAATGAAAAAGACTGAATTATGTGCCTAAGGGGCATGGCAAGATGTCCTTTAGGTGCATAATTCAGTCTTTTTCATTCAATGCACAGATATTGAAAATGTCTTATCATGTTAATTATCATGTGAAGTATACCTTAACCATGCACTAAGGGGCATGGTAAAGTTACTAATGTCTGTACAGTTCACAAGTTAAACTAAAAGTGAAATAAAAATTCTATATTAGGGTATATGCAGTTAACTTCCACTGAAAACTTCAAATCAAACAGTAAAGTTTTGTGGATGTTTTCTAAATAAAGTAAGTTGTGTCTACATAGCACACTAACAAAATGGTAAAATACTATGTGAATTTTTCAGCTGTATGAACCATAAGTGGTCAATATCTGATCTACAAAGTTCTGATTAAAACATGCAGAAACAACAAAAATACCTAACCTGAAAAGAGAAGCCACAGGTCAGTCTGTAGGACTCTAATCTGTAGGCAAGTTAAATACTGAAAGCTTGAAGATTAAAATTGGAAACTTTAGGTTACCTATTTGGCAAGCAATAGACTGAGTTATACATGCCAGTGCTATGGAACTGGATATCACAAGTTGCATATTGTTATACTGGTAAAACTTATTTACTCTGCTAAAACCATAATCTGAAGAAACAAAAACATAAACCTTGAATTAAGCAAGAAATGCTTATTGACCATAACCTCAACTATTACAGAAACTAATGAAAAATAGATCTAGTATCTGACATTCAACCCATGTTGCTAAAATTTAATTTTTAAATGGTATTTAACTAAAATCAAAGTTCTTCAGTTTCTTGAACAGAAGGAAATGTATATTAATTAATTAGAATAAATTTAAGTGATCTTTGGGTATTGTGTTTAAATTAAAATCTATTACTTTCTCTTTTACATTAAAAAACAACTGTTAAAATTCTACAATGCATTTATGGTAACTCTACATTATTAACTCTTAACTAACCTGCTTCACTGGAGCAACAACAAAATAAAGCATAGTGGTTAGCATGCTTGGCTACTGATCTAAGGGACCTGGATTCGAGCCCCGGATAAGGCATGGATGTGTGTGTTGTTTTTCTGCTGAGGTCCTGCCATCTTCACAGACTTTCTACTATGGTATATAAACTGACAGGCTCTTGTCAGACCTATGTGGCAAACAGCTGCTTGAGGGGGTATTTATTTATTTATTTATAGTTAGAAAGTTAGAACTGATTCCAGGGTTAAGAAACATAGCTTAAAAGGACATTCTATGTGTAGGAACACTTAAAAATTCTTAACCTCACAGTTAGTATTAGAAACACCAATCAAATAAGCATTCCATTTAAAATATTTATACCAGCATTCAGTATAATACAACTGTAATAAAAAAAAACACGGCAATGTTTCTACAATGAAAATAAAAATATGCAAAATTTTTTTTACAAAAAAGAGTAAATAAGTAATGCATTTTTAAAATTTCTCTCAAAGTATGATGCTTTTAGTAGAAAAGGTTGCATACACTTTTAGGTCAACTCAGGCAACTGTTTTATTGTTGATGATTTTTAGTGTGTGGTTTACTGTGATTCTAAACAGTGCTACAATTTCTGTTATACATTGTTCCCAAATACAAAGAACAGTAAATTTATTTATCTAGCTGAAAGTGTAATCAGAAACTTTCTTATGTTGGAAAGTTCCTAACAATTTAATTAAAATAATATTTTACAGTTCTACTAGTCAATTGAGCTGGAAGTATAATCACTTTTACTTTTTATTTGGTGAAAATTCAAGATTAACAAATAATGTTATTAATAATTCAGCTGCCCAGTGATGTACAGTTTAACTTAGGCTGCTTTTAGTAGGAAATTATGTCTGTTTATTCAGTTTTTAAAAAAATATATTTTTTTATAGCATTTTTAAATTACAGGTAAATCTTATTATAATGCATCTGCAGGTATGACCTGTATTTTTCTACTTTATGCTAAAAATGCTTTCTGTGCAGCACAGAAAGAATGAATAATACAAAATTTAATGTAATGTATATTAGTATTGTTTCCTATAATTTAGAGATTACATGGCATTGTTTGTAATTTTAATATCATCACACACTTTACATGAACTTCTACTTTGATGTTTTATAAATAAAATACATTAAAATTTAATGCATTCTATACACTTTAAATACATCTTGATACTAACTAGATAAATCAGGGGTTAATTTTACAAAATGAAAGCCTTTACAACATGAATAATGACAATGAAAATGGTTGGGAAAACATTAAGGCTTTTGGAACATTCCAAAATAGCTATTGTCATTAATCCTCTTGCAAAGTATGTAACACCCTCTGTAGATGATCGCAAAATGTCATCAAAACCAGTAAGGGACTAGAACTACCTGTGAATAAGGTGCATGATCTGCAGTGCATCTCTAATGAAAAATACTGAATTTAGTGAACTGCAAGGTGAAATACAAGTGTCTGAAGAAAATCTATTCCCACAAAGAAGCAATGGCAACAGCGAGTTGGAGGGTTAATAACGGAAGGGATGCAGACACCTGAAGTCAGTAACTCCTTTACAAATCATAATGCTATTTGAATTGCAGATTGTACAGGTTAAGAGTGTAAGTATATTGTGTAAGTAAACAGAATCAAAAGCATCTTTGAAATCTATAAACATAGTAACCAACACTATTCTTTTGGGTAAAAGGGAACAGAGGACACAAAATTATGTGAGTGATAAGACTATGTAACTTATTTCTGAAAGAAGGAAATGAAGGATTAATATGAATCAACACCCTACTAGTCCTAATGGAAAGCATTACCATGAGCTTAATAAATGGGTAAAGGATCAGTTAACAGTTGATAAAAATCTTTTGCTTGATAGCTTGGCTGACAAAGCAGAGGTTGTTGGGTTGTTTTACCTCTGAGCAGCACTTTTTTGCACACCATGAGCTAAATGACCAGGTCACATGGACCCCGAAGGCTCAGAGAAGGTTGGGGGAGGGGACCCACTGGAACAGCTGTTGGTAGCCTCCCGTCAAGGCTATCCAGTGTGTTCTTTAACGTGCACAGGGTATGGCTCTCCCGCACACGGGGCCACGGCTTAACGTCCCATCCGATGGACAGTGGCCTTTCCAAGCCCATCCGTGTCCCCTACTGACTGTGGGCAGGGCAGAGAATTTTGCAGAGATAAATCTCAACGCTGACCCAGCTGGGACTCGAACCTGGGAACTACAGATTACGAGCCTGGCGCGCTACCGACTGAGCCACCCCCACTCCACAAAGCAGAGGAATTAGTTAGACAGCACAACAGGGGGTTGTACCAGATTGTTAATGTTTTATGTGGGAAGAAATAGACAGGTACACAGGGATTGAAGGATAAACATGGCAAGGTGGTAGAAAGTGAGGATTCTGTGATGGTAGGGGGCTGAGCATTTCAGGAATGTTGTAAATAATGTGATTATTTCTAATCTCATTGTAATGAAGACAGATGCATTACTGGCTTTAATGATGGCCCTATATATCGCACTCTGAAGTCGCTTTGGCAATCTCTAAATTAAAACTGCATAAATCCCCAAAGTTGGATGAAATCACCACTGAAATGCTTAAAGCTGGGAACATTTGTGTTGTCACATGGCTGACTGAAATTTTGAATATTTTTTATGATAAAAAGTGTTGTTCCTAAGGATTTTACTAGATCTGTTATTATTTTGATTTTTAAAAAAGGTGATCACAGTTCTTGTGATAATTATAGGGGAATTAGTTTACTTTCTGTTCCAGGTAAAGTTCTTTGCATGATTATACTTAATAGAATTAAGAATTTGGTTGATGGACATCTGCATGATGAACAGTGGTGGAATCAGAAGTAGCAGGGGAAGTATTGATCAAATATTTTCACTTAGACAGATTCTTGAGAATTGCTTAGAGTTTCAGAAAACTGTGGTTACTAGATTTATAAATTTCAAAAAGCTTTTGACTCTGTTGATCGACATAATTTGTGGTTGATTTTTAGATCACATGGAATACCTGATAAGTTAATTAATGTAATGAAAGCTCTCTATAATAACACTGAGTTGTGTGTGAAAGTTGGTACATCTTGCAACGATTGGTTTAACATTGCCAGTGGAGTTAGACAAGGGTGCATTTTGTCTATTTTTCTCTTTTGTTTGGTTATTGATTATGCTACGTGAAATTCTTTGCAAGGGAAAGATTTGGACCTTAAAGAGTCTAGAGATTTCAAAATTCCTGTTTTAGATTATGTAGATGATTTGGCCCTATTGGCTAGTGATGTTGATGAGATGAATTCTTTCATTAGGGCTGTTGATGAGACTGACAATAGAGTAGGTTTGGTGATAAATAGTTAAAAAAAATGGAATGAAAATTGGTCAGGCAGATGGTGCTTCAGTTGCTTTGAATGGCTGCACTCTTGAGCAAGTGTCTGAGATTAATTATCTTGGAAGTTATGTAACAGATATTGGTGATATACGCAAGAGATAAATAGAAGAATAGAGATTGCCGCTGGGACTTTTAAGAATCTGTAGAGAGTGTGGAAAAATAGGCATGTACACTTAAAGACTAAAATTAGGCTATATAATAGTTTGGCTCTAAGTTTAGTTATGGTAGTAAAATGTGGACCCTTTGTAAGCAGGATAACAAGAAACTTGATGCCTTTTATTCTAGATGCTTACACAGTATCTTGGGCATTAGGTGGTTCGAATTTGTAAGTAATGATGAGGTTAGAAGAAGGAGTCATCAACCTCCTTTGAGCAGCATATTGTGCAGAGAGAGACTGCATTGGTTTGGTCATTTTGCCCATATGCATAGCTGCAGATTGGTAAACAGGATTATGAACAGTGTGCCTATGGGTTTCAGAAAAAGGGGAAGACAATGCCAAACAGGACCTTGCTAGAATTGGCCTAGAGTGGTCAAATGCAGCAGCTGTAGCTCAGAACAGTCACGTCTGAAGAGAAAAATTACACAGTCTGGTTGTACCTCTGTAGCCCATGGCTGCATGAGGATTTTGTATGTACATGTATGTATAAAGATAGTAACCACAGGTTTCTGAAACTTTAAACATTTTTCAACTATCTGTCTAGGTGAAAATACTTGATCTATACATCCCCTACCACTTCTGAATCCACACTGTTCATCATGTAATTGTCCATCAACCAAATTCTTATTTCTACTATGCAAAATAATGCAAAAAACTTTACCTGGAATAGAATGTAGACTTATTCCCCTATAATTATCACAAGAACTGTGATCACCCTTTTTTTAAAAAAAGAACATAATAATAGCTCTGGCAAAATCCTTAGGAACAATGTCTTTATCATAAAAGACATTCAAAATTTCATAGTCATGTGAAAACGCAAAACTTTTCCAGCTCTAAGCATTTAGGAAGTAATTTCATCTACCCCCTGGAGTGTTATTAGTAGTTTAAGTTTAGAAATAGCCAAAATAACTTTGGACTGTGACATAGGGACAACATTAAAGCCAGTAATGCATCTATCATCATTACAGACAATGGGAGTAGAACTAGGTTGGGTTGTTTTACCTCTGAGTGGCACTTTTTTGTACACCATGGGCTAAATGGCCAGGTCATATGGACACTGAAGGCTCAGAGAAGGTTGGGAGAGGGGACCCACTGGAACAGCTGTTGGGAGACACATGGTAGCCTCGCGTCAAGGCCATCCAGTGTTCTTTAAAGTGCACAGGGTATGGCTCTCCCATACATGGGGCCATGGCTTAATGTTCCATCCGACGGATGGTGGCCTTTCCATGCCCATCGGTGTCCCCTACTAACTGTGAACAGGATAGATTATTTTGCGGAGAAAAATCTCAATGCTGATCCAGCTGGGACTCGAACCTGGGAACTACAGATTATGAGCCTGGTGTGCTACCGACTGAGCCACCCCCACCCCTGGAGTAGAACTAAACATATTGTTTAGGACATCACTGAAATGCTCAGTTCATCAAGCTATGACAGAATCATTGTCTTCAACAGCCTTACTGTGTTTAGCCCTAAATCCCTGCATGCTTACCTGTTTCTTTGTGATGCCCCATCGTTCACTTTTGCTTTACCTTAACCAGTTTTGTTTAATTTACGTTATATTTATCATTTTGGGGATTTTTATTTCCTTTTTGGCATCACAGCACTCATTTCCAATAGCTGTGAGTTGCGCACGCGCAACTCCGATCTTCCGACTGTCGCCGCTAAACGCGTGCAAAGGACATGCCCCCTCTTGCGTCATTCATCACTATATGTAAATGTCTTTCCCGGCATGCAACGCCGGCTATTGTCTTTTAAACCGGTGACCTGCGAGTCACAGTATCGCATAGAGTGCAGAGGTACTCAGGAGTGAGGAGTTGTGTAGAGTGCCTAGTGCACGGAGTTGTAGAATAAGAAAGAAGGGAGAGTGATGTCTTGGTGAGCTGATTTTGGAAATAAATCTGTTTGTTATTTTAAATCTTTTGAGTCTGTACAATTTTTTCTCTTGAGCAACGCAAATTTAGATTAATGGTATTTTGACAATCATTTTTTGATTCTTACTCATTAACGCTCGCTGGCATTTTGAACCCTACTTTAAACTTAGTCTACTTTTTTGGCAATTTGTTAATTATTGCCTGGTGCCCGTATCAGCTATCCGGAGCATAAAACTAATTGGATCAAAAGAAGGATCATATTTTAAAGCATTATTACATTTATTTGGAGCGTTACATCTTCCCGCAGAAAACATTATCTAGTACAACACCCTATTATTGTGCTGTTTAGTTGTTTCCACTGCTTTGCCACCAAAGCTATCAAGCCAAAGATTCTTGTCAGCTGTTAACTGATCCTTTACATGTTTATTAAGCTCTCTACAATGCTGTCTATTAGGACTAGTAGGGTGTTGATTCACATTATTCCAATTCCTTCTTTCAGAAATAAGCTCCATAGCTTTATCACTAAAATAGCTTTATCTCCTCTGTTCCTTTTTACCCAAAATAGTACTATTACTTTCAAGAAAAGCCTGCTTAAACTGATCCCATTCTTTGTTAACTTTGGTAGTAAGCAAACTATGATTGCCATAATGACTAAGTAATCTATCATGGTATGATTTAGCTACATCTGGATCTTTCAGAGCTTCAGTGTTAAAGGTAATTCTCTTAACCTTAACACAGCATTTCTTTAGTTTCAGCTGTAAAACACTTTTGACTAGGTAATGTTCAGACCCAATTTCAGCTCCTCTATATGATCTAGTATTCCTAACCAAACTACCCTATTTGCTGTTAATTAATATGTAATCAATCATATTCCTATGCAACTCTTCAGGTGAAAACCTATATGTATTTATAAATGTCCCAGTGCAGTCCTAGTACATATTTGTTATTCTCAACCCATTAAGTTTACTTACCTGTAGGAGACATTCCCCATTGTCATTGGAACTCCCAATGCCAAATGGACCAAACACCCCTGACCAAAGGTCAGAATCAGTACTAACTTTAGCACCAAAGTCACCTAGCACATAAGAAATATCTCCTTTGTGAAATAATTCAAAATATTCTAAAATTGTCTATAAAACCTATCTTTCTCATCCTCCCCAGAGTCCTCTTTGGGGGCATAACAACAGATAACATTCAAGTCTTTAAATCTGTTTTAAATTTAGCTGTAAGAAATCTTTTATTAATGCAGTCATATATCCTAGAAGACCATCACTGATATATCTGCTGAGAAGGTTTCAAGGCTAACATGTCTGCCTACACCTTGAAATGCTTTCCATCCTTCCTCCTGCAAAACAGAAATGAAGACTCTTCATTTTTGGGGGGCAAAATTAACAGAGCTGCAAAATTTCTGCTTCTAACATACAATGCAAAAAAACCTGAAAAACCAGTGATGATGCACAGAACCGGCCAGGTCTAGCACCTAATGTCCGACCCCGCCTTCTCGTGGTGCAGGCCATTAGTACCTTTCAAAAGAGGTATTCTCTTTTGGAAGGGAACGGAAGGGGAGGGCTGCCAGTTCAGTATGGCCTACTGATCTGGTCATCTATGGCCACTTTTTTCTTTTTTTTTTTTTCTTTTTTTTCAATCCTGCTGAGGAGTGGTCAACTTCACAGGGTCCTGGTGCTGACCATTTATACCTACTAGACTGGACTTGTTTATGGATTTGAGCTTGATTATGGATCCTGGACTTGCTGCACTGGTGGGCCTCTGTTGAGGGAGAGTCTGCCGCTGTGTTTTCTGTTTGCTTCTGGGTTGCCAGCTCTAAGTGAACAGAGGCATGGGATACCTTATATCAGTTGGTGGATAATCCTAATCAGAGGCCATCGCAGGTACCTGAACCTTACTTAGCTAGTTGGGCATCGTCAAGCGTAAACTGGAGTAATGTGTCTCAGTCAGGCAATACGGTTCTTGAAAAAGTCCACTTGAAAAGGTGGTGCCTGAAGTTCCTACCAGCATCGGTGACTTCAGCCTTTAGCAGAGGAGGAACAGGTCTTTGCCCCATGCCTGCAATCAGGGGGCTGTTTGATATTGTTGGCCCTACCAATCTCAATAAACCTAATTTCTTTAAAAATCCTACTAATCATTTTCTCTCTGCAGGAACGTGGAACGTGAGGACATTACATAGAGATTATTCTCTTGATGTCCTCATGCAGGAATTCCAGTGCTATAACCTAGATATTCTAGGCTTGCAAGAGACCAGATGGACAGGTAAAGGTGAGATACTTAAAAATAACTTTAAATTTCTCTTTACAGGGAGGGAGGATGGAAAGCATCACCAAGGCATGGGTCTGCTGCTCAGCAGACATGCTAGTGATGCTCTTCTAGGATATGAGTGCATTAATGAAAGGTTTCTTACAGCAAAATTTCAGACAAGCATTAAAGACTTGAATGTTATCTGCTGTTATGCCCCCACTGAGGATGCCGATGAGGATGAGAAGGATAGGTTTTATGAACAACTTCAGGATATTTTGAATTCTGTCAAGAAAGGAGATATTACCCTTGTTCTTGGTGACTTCAATGCCAAAGTTGGTACCGACTCTGACCTTTGGGGAGGAGTAATAGGCCCTTTTGGTATTGGTAGCTGCAACGGCAATGGGCAACGTCTCCTACAGGTAAGTAAACTAAATGGTTTCAGAATAACTAACACATATTACAAACACCGCGACATACATAAATACACATGGGTTTCACCTGATGGGCTGCATAAGAATATGATTGATTATATATTAATTAACAGCAAATGGGCTAGTTCTGTTAGAAATACCAGGCATATAGGGGAGCTGAAATTGGATCTGACCATTACCTTGTTAAAAGTGTCCTGCAACTTAAACTTAAAAAGTGTTGTGCTAGGGTTAAAAAATTTACCTTCAATACTGAAGCTCTGAAAGACCCAGTTATAGCTAAAGCTTACCATGATAGGTTACTTAGTCATTATGACAGTCATGGTTTGCTTAATACTGAAGTTGAGGAAGAATGGGGACATTTTAAACAGGCTTTTTTGGAAACAACAGTACTCTTTTAGGGAAAAAGGAGCAGAGGAGGCAGAATTATTTAAGTGATAAGGCACTTGAGCTTATTTCAGAAAGAAGGAACTGCAGGAATGTCCTTAATCAGTACCCTACTAGTCCTAATAGAAAGCATTACAAAGAACTTAATAAACGTGTAGAGAATCAGTTAGCTACTGATAAGAATCTTTGGCTTGATGGCCTTCCTGACAAAGCTGAGGATGCAGTTAGACAGCACAACAGCAGAGAGCTGTACCAGATAGTTAATGTTTTGTGTGGTAGAAAACGAACAGGTATACAGGGATTGAAGGATAAACAAGGCAAGGTTATAGAAGGTGAGGATTCTGTCATGGCTAGGTGGGCTGAGCATTTCAGCGATGTTCTAAACAATGTGGTTAGTTCTACTCCCATTGTTTGCAATGATGATAGATGCATTGTTGGCTTTAATGTTGGCCCTATAACACAATCTGAAGTTAGTTTGGCTATTTCTAAACTTAAACTTCATAAATCCCCAGGGGTGGATGAAATTACTACGGAAATGCTTAGAGCTGGGAATGTTTCTGTTACCATTTGGATGACTGAAATTTTGAATAACTTTTATGATAAAGGCATGGTTCCTAAAGATTTTACCAGAGCTATTATTATCCCTATTTTCAAAAAAGGTGATCGCAGTTCTTGTGATAACTATAGGGGTATCAGCCTACTCTCCGTTCCAGGTAAAGTTCTTTCCATGATTGTGCTTAATAGAATTAAGAATCTGGTTGACAGGCAATTGCGTGATGAGCAATGTGGATTCAGAAATGGTAGGGGATGTGTAGATCAGATATTTTCACTTAGGCAGATTCTTGAGAAATGTTTAGAGTTTCAGAAACATTTGGTTGCTAGCTTTGTTGATTTCAAAAAGGCTTTCGACTCTGTTGATCATCATAATTTGTGGTTGATTGTGAGATCATATGGTATACCAGACAAGTTAGTTAACATAATGAAAGCTCTCTATAATAGCACTGAGTCATGTGTGAGAGTTGGTAAGGCTTGTAGCAATTGGTTTAGCATTACTTCTGGTGTTCGACAAGGGTGCATTTTGTCTCCTTTTCTCTTTAGTTTGGTTGTTGATTATGTTATGCGAAATTCACTTCAAGGGAAAGCTTTTGGCCTTAAATGGGCTGGAGATACGAAAATTTCTGATTTAGATTATGCTGATGATTTAGCCCTTTTGGCAAATGATGTTGATGAGATGAACTCTTTCATTCGAACTGTTGATGAGACTGGTAGTAGAGTAGGTTTGGTTATAAACAGAGAGAAAACTAAAGTGATGAAAATTGGTCAGGCAGGTTGTGATTCAGTTAATCTGAATGGTTGCAGTCTTGAGCAGGTGTCACAGTTTAATTACCTTGGGAGCTGCGTAACTGATACTGGTGATGTGCGGCATGAGATTAACAGACGAATAGGTATTGCTGCCGGGACTTTTAAGAATCTATGGAGATTGTGGAGAAATAGGCGTATACACCTAAAGACTAAAATTAGACTGTATAATAGTTTGGTTCTTTCTAGGGTTAGTTATGGTAGTGAAACTTGGACGCTGTGTAAGCAAGATAACAGGAAACTAGATGCTTCTGATTCTAGATGCTTACGCAGTATCTTGGGTATTAGGTGGTTTAACTTTGTAACTAATGATGAGGTTAGGCAAAGGAGTCTGCAACCTCCTTTAAGCAGCATATTGTGCAGAGAGAGACTCCGCTGGTTTGGCCATGTTGCCCGTATGGATAATTATAGATTGGCGAATAGGGTTATGAACAGTGTGTCTGGAGGCCTCAGAAGGAGGGGGAGACCTAGGATGCGGTGGGCAGACAATGTCAAACAGGACCTTGTTAGAATTGGTGTACAGTGGCCGGATGCAGCAGATGTAGCTCAGGACAGATATGCTTGGAGAATTAAACTGCATGGTCTGGTTGGACCTCCGTAGCCCATGGTTGCTTGAGGATGATGATGATGATGAAACTGGATACTGGCAAACATTACAAGTGCTTTACCTAATTATATCAGTTGGTTATGCAACAACTTGAGTCTGCAATGCAGTTTAGTATCAAATTTAAAATACCATTTCTAAAAATTATTTGTGACAGCAGTTATGCATCTTTCACAAAAAAGGAAAATAAGGGCTTACTGTGATGCCTAAATGGCTAGTTGGAAAACTGTATGTTAAAAGAGTAATTGATCTTCAAATATGTGAACCAATTATGAGCCAGTTCAAGCCCCATATTTTTTTAAAGGTTCAGTTCAGTATGAGATTTTAGTGTACATTGACTTTAATGGTTCAGTTGTACAAGAGTTATACAATTTGTTCAGGTTTTTGGTTAGTGCAAAAGTTTGATTTAGGAACATTTAAATATATTTTCCATTAATGATAAGGTCTTGCTTTTTAAATTTTGAGAGTTTTAACTATTCCAATATAATGAACACATTTAACAGATTTCTTGGCTAAATGTAACAGGTGTTGCACAGGATAGAGATGCTTGTAAAATTGGACTGTATGAAAATTAACATTTTTAGCAATATAAAGAAATATTCAACTTACTTGTGTGTTTTTTAACTAAATTACTTGAAACCACTGCCAATGAACAAATCAGCAAAAGACTCAAATATGTTCTTAAAATAGTTTCCATATTATTTTCCTGACTATAAATAATTAACAAAATTGAAATTATGGCACATCACTCAATGCTAATGTAAAAATGTACAATTGTATTACATTTTAAAAACAGATGAACTGGTATACTTTGAGTTAGTAAATAGTTTACAATAAGAAAAAAAAATACATAATTATCTGGGCAAAAATTTAAGCATATCATGCATCCAATCATATCATTTCATCTAGTCATCTTGAAAACTAAAACTTCATTTGCATTTATTGTAGACTAGCTGAACTGTACCCAGTGCTGCCTGGGTACAGTTCAGCTTGTCTACAATAAATATCTTAGATAAATAATAATCTTAGATATTATTGATTAATTTAGCTAAATTTAATGTTATTTTTAAAAGCAACTGAAAATTATCTATTGAAAAATACGTCATACTAATTCTGATCAACCTTACTGCACCTATGGTCCTTTGTTTGCAAATTTGCCATCCCTAAAACAATGCTACCAAGTACAGTCACATGTGTAGTAGCACTACCCCTGTATACGTTAGTGATGTAATAAGAAAAAAATTATTAAATGTAATGTTACCAACTTTGAGAGATGAAATCATTCCTATTCTGTGGCCACAGAATTTGCATAGCGTTATGACTATTATGTTAACAGTTAGGAAACAGAATGGCAACAATGGATTTGGCAGTGATTACTGTTTCTCATAGGAATAGCATGGTAAATATTTTTGCTTCTAGCAATCTCTGCTTTTGGAATTTTGACTTAAAAATGGCCATTGCAACTTGGACAACAACCAAAAACCTTCTGTCAAATTTTACAGTATCTATCACAATTTCGTGATGAGTTAATCCTGCCAGAGATATACACACACATCTCCTTTTATTGCTATAGATTTACATGATTTTGGAAAGCAGAAATAACTATATAAAGTTGTAAGAAAATTCAGCATCTTAATAATAAAGATGCATTTATGAAGGGTTGCAACCATATTTTAATTTAAAAAAAACATCATCAGATTAATGTACAATGCTATTTAAATTATTTCCTGAAAGTTAGTAGCACATTTGCAATACACAGTGCTCAAACTCCAACTGCTATCCTCTCAATTTCTCATCACTGCCATACTACACTGGTTTCCATAAATTAAAGAAAATCCCTATGTTAAGTAAATGGGAAGCTAATGTCAAAGCTCTTTAACTTCTAATTTTTTTTTTTTTGGAAAATGTGATTGCAGATAAAGATCTCAATCAAATAAATCAATATCTCGATTTGCAACAATATTCGTTCAGTATTTAATGAGTTATGGAAGTTTGAACATTTAGCGATAACAATGCCAGCAACAAAAATTGACTTCAGAAGTTAATTAACACTTAGTAATAAGTACTGTATCAAAGTGTTTACTAAAATAGGTTTGTATTTTAGAACTTTGTGTAAATAATTCTTTCAACTATTCTTCAGTTTTGTATAAGTTTCTTAAGACTGGCATTGCTGTTGTTAAATATTCAAACTTCCATAACTCATTAAATAAAAAAAAAATAATAAATACCCCCTCAAGCAGCTGCTTGCCACAGAGGTCTGACAGGAGCCTGTCAGTTTATATGCCAGAGTAGAAGGTCTGAGAGGATGGCAGGACTTCAGCAGAAAAACAACACGAACATCCATGCCTTATCCAAGGCTCGAACCCAGGTCCCGTAGATCAGTAGCCAAGCGCGCTAACCATTCGGCCACAGGACGGCTAACTCATTAAATACTGAACAAATATTGTTGAAAATCGAGATATTGATTTATATGATTGAGTTCTTTATCTGCAATCACATTTTTCAAAAAAAAAAACTTATTTTAGAAGTTATAGAGCTTTGATCTTAACTTCCCATTGACATAACATAGGGATTTTGTTTAATTTATGGAAACCAGTGTAGTATTGATAGCTTCACATGCTCTGCAATTCAAAATTTTACTTCATTTATAATGGAGCAGAAGTTTACTTCTTATTTTTTAGTGACCTGTAAGAAGAACTGATTCTCAGACTTCTCAACTTAAAGTAAGAACAACAGCTGACTTCTAGATTTGAAGAGGATGCTAAAAATCTCTTATACTCCTATTTCTATCAACAACTTAGTTGTTTTCAGGATGATATATCTATTGCCTTCCTCATTTTCAAATTCAGTCTTCAATAATGTTTCACAGATACTGAATTTAGCAATAAACAGACTGCAAATTTCATTTTTCCTTTGAGGGTGAATGTTATAATGTAAATAATACAAAAACATGAGAAACACTTGCAATTAATTACATTTACTTATTACAGTGTCACACATGAAATATTTTATGAAAAATATTATGTTTTTTAAACTTATAAATTACAATATAACACTGAGAACTAAAAATTTTCTCACTTGTTTAATTGCATATGTATGTTAAGAGTAATTCACATAATGCTAATATTTATATGTTTCATTTTCCCTTATAGGGAATTGAAGAATACTGAAATGGCAACAAGTCTGAGTTTCGAGTAGAGTAAGATAGCAGACTGAATGGAGATGTACAAGTATCCCACAGTCATAAAAAATATTATGTAAATACACCTATCCCTCGATTTACACGGTACTCAGTTCACACAATTTTGGCTTTGCACAGTCAAAAAATGCAACCAGTTTCGATATACACGGTACTGACTGAGACGTACATAGAAAGGAAATCTCAGTCAGTACCGTGTAAATAGAAACTGGTTGCATTTTTTGACTGTGCAAAGCCAAAATTGTGTGAACTGAGTACCGTGTAAATCGAGGAATAGGTATACTTCAACATGACTCTTTTTGTTTACAAATAAATTAATAAATAAAACACTATATAAGATTAACATTTTTTATCATCTTGTATTTTAGATATACCATTCTAGGAATTTAAATTTAAAACTAGCCTTGGAAATGCAAAAAAAATTACATTTCAAAGAATACTAATAGTATAATTTAATAACAGTGTAATTTTAATTGATAAAATATTCCATATACATCAAGCAAAAGTAAATAAAAATAATGTGGAAAGTAAAGATCTACATTAATTATAATACCTTGTTAGTGCTATGGAGTCTTTTGTCAGAGTCCAGCAATTGACAAAGCTGATACACATTGGGTAGTCTATTTTCTTTTTCTTGGCTATTAATATGTAGCCATAATTTCAACAGAACAACAGAAGAGTTAGTAGAAGGCAACAGAAGAGATAATAGAGCCAATTCCTTGCACAACAGAAGTCTGTTAACATCAGATGGTAAATTATGTATAGTATATTATTGTTTCCAGATCTGCTTTTTTAAGAATATGTATGGCAAAAAGTGTAACAGAGGACTGTACAAGATGACAATGTTACCATTAACCTTTTTAAAGAGTTCAGAGCCAGTTAACCACATTTTTTTAGGCTTAAATAGCCATCATTTTATTTTTTATGAAGTGATTCCACGAAAGTTGTCTCTTTTCCTCATTCATACACTAAAACCCAAATTACTAGCCCTACTAGTGCCATCTACAAAAAATTAACGATTTTTCACAAAAAAACAAATAAAATTTAGATAAAAAAAACATATAAAACACATATGTTCACAAACATCAAAATTCCTTTCAGCACATAACAAAGGGCCCCCACTGCTAAATAACCAAATAAACTAAAATGAGCCCCAAAAATATACAAAATCACAAACAATGCACCACCATTCTGAATTTAAAGCCTATAAAAACAAACATCTTATGAATACTTCCCCATATTTTGGACACTCACACACATTTTTAATTACACATGGTACAACAAGAAATTTCTGACAAACAGTGTATTAAAACCAAACAGTGCATATTCACATAATCAGAGTCTCCCATGTCATGACTATACCCTGCCATTTCAATGATCTTCACTTTTCACACAAAAGAGCCACAATTTTCTTAGTTTAATTACGGAACATTATATTCAATTATAGAAAACTATTTACCTTCATTTTTACTTTTACTGGACAGTCACAACCATAACTGGACAGTCACAACAGTCCATTTACTGGACAGACACAAGCCATAATTAATATAACTAAAGTTACCTTTGATGTCCACTCCATCAGATGCTCAGTTAATAATTAGCCGTATGTTACAACTAGATTGCGTATTCCTTTTCCCCATATCAGCAAATCACAGCCCAACACATATGAAAACTATACTTCTTCACTTCATTAACAAACTTACTCCTACCTGTCACCTAATTGCACTCATATGCCATAATATGTTTTCATAATGCTGGTGTAATGCTATTGGCTCAAAGTACTCAACACTCTATAGAGTTCACATTAGGACAACACCAGTATGCTGCCATAAAAGCATGTTATTAATATGCTTCAAACTCTATTATAACTAATCAGAATTACAAAAAGCCCTTTCTAATCTAAGTTTACTATCAGAAACACACTTATTTACCATATTTCCAACTCCCCAAAACCCCTTAATAATACCAGTCCAGGACACTAAATAAATACCTATTTTATAATGCAGATTACAAATATCAAAAGCAGATGTCCTGCCAAACTAAAGCTACTGATTAGTCAATTATTCAGCTATTACTGTTCAACTATCACATAAGGTACAATGACAGAAGTACTGGCAGAACTTACTGGTAGAAGTATGTTTTGCCCAGTAATATTTTTTGAAAAAGCAAAAGGTGTACTCATATCCTAATAGTATTTTGAAAAATGTCATTCATACCCATCTTCTTCCTGCCATCCCTCACCATGCAACCAGTGCACCTGCACCAGGTGGCATGTTTTTAGGGGCAACAAATTTGCAAACAAACTACCATAGTTGTCGTAAAGTTAATTGGAGTAGGTACAACCTATTTTTCAACAAATGATTTTCAATTACTTTTAAAACTGACATTAAATTTGGATAAATTAATCATTAATATCTGAGATCATACTTGGAGAAAGGAGCGGCAGAGTCCAAATTCGCTCTATGTAGCAGATATTGAAGTTTCCTCCATGTGGAAAAATAGCTAATGCCAGCCCTACGCTTACCTTTTATCAAATTTCTACTAAACTTTTCAATTGTTGAGATTAAAAATCAAAATGTTAATCGGATGCGAGTGAACATTGCTGCACAAAAAAAAAAATGCCTGCATCCTTTTTATAATATACCATAAAAATATTTTTTTTTTAAATAGGATGCTGGTATTGCATACCAGCACCCTATTTCAATACACCATAAAAAGAAATCTCCCATGCCACTCAACCAAAGCTGAGTAAAGGGAAAGGAAAACATGTCCAATGAGAAGAGTTTAGTGACCCATAGCAGCGACATCAAATGTAAGGGATGAGGAACTAAATGTCATGTGATCTTTGACATATTTCTTTGTTCACATGCAAAGTCATTGCACGCAATGCTATGCAAACAAACCACCCACATTGTTTTTTTTACCTCTAAGCAGCACTTTTTTTCATGCAATGGACTAAATCACAGGTCACAAGGACCCTGAGGACTCAAAGAAATTTGAGGGAGGAGACCTACTGAAACAGCTGTTGGAAGACAGATGGCAGCTTCCTATCAAGGCCATCCAGTGTGTTTTTTAATGTGCCAGGATACAGCTCTCCTGCACTTGGGGTCATGGCTTAATGTCCCATCCGACAGATGGCTGCTTTTTCAAGCCCATTGGTGTCCCCAACTGACTGAGAGCAGTGTGGGGAGTTTTGCGAAAATAAATCTCAATGTTGGCCCAGGTGGAACTCGAACCTGGGAATGGCAGATTATGTTTTGGATGTGTTAGCAGCATGGGAAAGTAATGCTTGAAGGAATGTAGGTTTTTTGGTTGTGAGACAACTCATGTTATTATAAACAAAAAGATGAATACATTTCCAAAGGGCAAGAAGCAATAAGTTATGCAAATCCATGAAATTTAGTGTATTAGTAATATTTTAAATGTAGAGTTCAAACCGAGGAAAAATTTCTATGTAAGTACTAATCGTTACCACTGTAACTCATGGTTCTGCTGTTATTCATTAAGGCAACATGCAATTTTTTACTATGCAATCATCCCACTTTACCCTTTACCCAGCTTTGCACTCAACTTTTACACTGCCTGCAACCTTCATTGGTTATGTTCACACTTGTGCATTTTACGTTCGCTAGGACGCATGCATCTAGCATGTGATGCATGAACAAGGCATGCCTCAAATCAGTTGAACAGTGCCGTTTTCAGTGACGCATGCAGTATCACACATACTTCCACCAGTAGTGGATTTTTGTTCAACATTCTGTGCAACTTGGTAGTTTGTCTAGGTTTCATTCTGTTTTTGCAATTATTGAGCTTGTGTTTTTTGTTCACCATGTCGTCAGAACACATATTGGCCTTTATTGAAGATTATAGGTTAAATAATTCATCAGAGATATAAACTATTAAATTAATTTAAATAAATAAAAAATTAAATAATTCATCAGATTACAGGTTTAAATATTCATCAGAGACATGAATGAATCACCAGTAGCCAAATATCTAAGTGCGATCGCTAATTTCACTTCAGCTGGTATTGCTTCTCTGAAATGTGTGGGGTGGGGGTGTCTCAGTCGGTAGTGCACCAGGCTCGTAATCTGTAGTTCCTAGGTTTGAGTTCTAGCTGGGTCAGCATTGAGATTTATCTTCGCAAAATTTCCCGCCCTGCCCACGGTCAGTAGGGGACACTGATGGGCTTGGAAAGGCTGCCTTCTGTCGGATGAGAAGTCGTGACTCCATGTGCAGGAGAGCCATACCCTGGGCACGTTAAAGAACATGCTGGATGGTTTTGACGGGAGGCTACCATCTGTCTCCCAACAGCTGTTTCAGTGAGTCCCCTCCCCCAACCTCTTCCAAGCCTTTGGGGTCCATGTGACATGGTCATTTAGCAGATGGTGTGCAAAATGTGCCACTCAGAGGTAAAACAACCCAACTGAAATTAGTTTTTTTTTTTTCGATTGTCAGCTCCACCATTCCCAAAAGCATGTAGAAGTTTGTTCTAAACATTCACGTAAAGTTCTTAAAAAGAATGTTTTCATTTAATTCCAATTCTCTCATTATTCCAAAATTCCGCGTTTTAAAATAATCTTTCATCCATATCGATCACCGGTATTTTTCACGTCTTTCACTCACTTTTTTCAGCACTAAAATTACAGCACTTATACCCACTAACAAAGCAGCATCAGTTACATCCATTGCAACTTCACGTCTACAGGTGAAAATTACAGCACTTATACCCACTAACAAAGCAGCATCAGTTACATCCATTGCAACTTCACGTCTACAGGTGAAAAATTGAAAACCATTTGGCGCACAGATGTAGATAGTTGAAGGCATGTGTCCAATACATTCCATCTAAGGCATGCCCTAGACTAGGGGCGGGGGTGGCTCAGTTGGTAGTGCGCCAAGCTCATAATCTGTAGTTCCCAGCTGGGTCAGCGTTGAGATTTATCTCCGCAAAAATCCCCGCCCTGCCCACAGTCAGTAGGGGACACCGATGGGCTTGGAAAGGCTGCCGTCCGTCGGAAGGGACGTTAAGTCGTGGCCCCGTGTGCGGGAGAGACATACCCTGTGCACGTTAAAGAACACGCTGGATGGCCTTGACGGGGGCTACCATCTGTCTCCCAACAGCTGTTCCAGTGGGTCCCCTCCCCCAACCTTCTCTGAGCCTTCGGGATCCATGTGACCTGCCCATTTAGCCCATGGTGAGCAAAAAAGTGCCGCTAAGAGGTAAAACAACCCAACCCAAGACTACTCGGTGTTGAAAAGAGGAATTGAAAATTGAAAGTGAAGTTGAAGATGAAAGCACACAAATGTGGACATAGCCATTGCAAGACACTGAAGTATCACAGTATGGTTACTACCTAACCTTCAAAAACTCTTACCAAAATATCGAGTGCATTTTGGAACTGGGGTATTATCCCCCCCCATGACCGAAAAAATTAATACTCCCCCCCCCGCTCCATCCACAAATCATGGTCCACCACTAATATGAAACTCCATTTTCACATGGAAAGTTATTTATTCATAAAAAAACAATAGTTACAAATAAAATGTATACATTCCAAATATATATTTTTCTGCTTAATAATTAAATATTGCATACATTTGTTTTTGTATTACATTTGACTGGTCAAGTATTCTATCACCATATATCTTGCAATCTATCAAATCTTCTGAAACAATGCAGAAGGAAGCGAAAAAGCTACAGCGATACACTCTACTCGCTTTATCCTGTCAATTACCTACCACTCGTGATTTTGACTGTATACGCAACTAGATGTGATCACAAAATGTATATCGCAAACAACGAAATAATATTATTATAAGAGTGCAAGAATGAAGAAAAAATCACATTGAGAATAAACTAACCTCAGTGTATGTCGAATATACTCTCTAATCGTTTTTTAATCATACATGAATTTACGATTTCAATACTTACTAACCAAAGGATTTAGCCAATTAATAATACGGTTACAGACTTATAAGAATATCTCTTTCATTTTGAAAAAGAAACTTGACATAATGCGGTCTAATAGTTTAGGTTGATCAATACATTAACCAGTTTGGAATCCATAAATTCAACACAAAATGTTACCTCTTTCGATTGCTTTACCTTAACATCATCTGCCGTGCAGAAAATAAGAAAAATTATCTTTCATATCAGAAAGGGAAATACCCGTATAAATACGCAACACACGGTAATCTATCTAGAGGGTAGCCATTTCAGTAAAAATACAATATAAAATTTAACCTTTAAAGATTTTCTTCGTTAGAAATCATACAAATAGAATCACCTACTTGTCAGTAAATGTCTTAAGTTCTAAGGAATAATAATATACCTATTCAAAGAAAGCCATGAAGACAATCATTACTGATATTTTCTTTTTTACATTATGAGGATCATTTAATGTTATGAAATCTTTTCAAATTTTCGAAAGGTCCACGATTTAACTACTTTGTAGTTTAATGGTCTCAGTCTAGTTCATTAGAATCGAGTTGTGATCATGCAGCAAAGAATAGAATGCAGATCATAGATGTAGTAAAAGTGAACTAGATAGTGCTTTAGCAACAAAACGGACGCCAGACCTCATTTTCACAAGCAATCCCTATTTATTGAACAGGTTTAAGTTCTATTGACTTCGTATTAGGTTGAAATATACCTCATGGGCGATAAATCTGGATAATACTTGATCAAAAGAAGCGTGTTTTGCTTTCAATTTTAATAATTTCCTATTGCTTTTTATTTGAACTTTGAATCATGGAATTTGCCAAAAATATTGATTCACATTTTTTTTTTACTATATTAAAGTGATGGGGATTCGATGGATTAAATGCATCAGTGGTAAAGGTAGGAAGCTATGGCAAATGAAAGCGTTTACATATCCTTTTTATATATTTTCTTTACTTGCGAAATGTTTCAAACGGGACGATTCAAAACGTTAAAAGGCACTTTATCAACGATGCTGGAATGAAACTCGCAAAATCTAATATAAATATGAACTGAATATAACTAAGAACACGCCATTTTTGTGACGAACTTTGCTCACGGCTATTAAAATTTTGGCACCAAGTTGCCAGCAGCAAAATGCTGATGATGCACTATCTAGTTGCTCTTGACTATATCCAAGGAGTATAGAAAACAGAGAAAAGGCCCTAAACGAGTTTACCTTTAAAAAAAAAAGTTCGTTTAGTTTAACTAATGTTCGTTTAACTGAGAGGTGTCTGAATTGAAATTCAGCCACCTCCTCAGTTAGTCAAAGAAGTAAAGTTTGCTCTTATAGAATTATTACCTTCAATATGACTGGGAAGAAATGCCAATCACAATGACGTATTAATAGTTATATTTTGCGTTTTTGTCTAAGCATTAAAAGTTATGTTTAAATCAAAATTTGTTGCCTCATACCCTCCTAAACAACCATCTATTGAACATGGATTGACGCTATTTGGTTTGTTAGATGGCCATTAGAGGGGATTATATTTCAAATGTGTGTTATGGGTGCATAGTTTGGAGCGGATCACAGACGGCTGTGCCTGCCGACCATGGAGGTAGGAAGAAAAGAGGAGGGGCCCTAAGCACTTAAAGATGATGCTACGGCGACTGCGCGGCAGTCATATTGTTTTATTCAAAACATTGATCAGTAGTGTTGGAATTCAGCGTTTTGGATGAACGAATCGCCTTTCAAAAAAGATACCAGGAATTGCCTTTCATCGGTCAATTTGTCATTTTTATAAAGTTTAATTAATTATATAATGATACAAGTATCTTTGCGTTCTAATTACGCCGCTATGAAATCAGTTTTATTTCGAATTACAAACCTTGATTCTTCAACTGATTTTTTTTTTATTTTTTTAGGATTGTACGCAGTGAGAAATGTCAAGATGTACTTCTTATATTGATTGATTGATTTTACGTTACGCTTATTTGAGAATTCCTTATGCAGGATTTCTCAGTTGAAAAATTTTGTTGGCTGTAATTGAATATTAGTGTGTATTCTATTTAATGGATGATGAATTTACATACTTTTAAATAGAGGTGATTAAAATATCAGGGAGTTTCTTTTTTGTTTTTCATTTTATTTTAGGTGGAAGTATTAGATATTATTATTTTGTTTAAATGTTTCAGTGTTTAAATTCCTCTCTTTTCCTGATTTAATAAGTTCAGTGTAAAAAGTGAAAAGTAAATTACAATAAAGTATTTTCATGAAGTGAGAAATATAATCTTTCTTTTTTTTAATTTGGGTAGCATTTAAGGGTTTTGTTTAAATGCCCCCCTTTTTTATTGGATTGGAGTCTTATCTTTTTGAATTTCTTTTTAGATTAATTTAATGTATCTGGTATAAATTGTAACAGGTGAGTGATAGCGATCACTAGTTAGGGTGAAAATTTTTCAAATTGTTTAAATAATTTTAGTTAAAAGAGGAGAGGAGAGTGTAATGCTTTTCTCCTTTTCATTAATTCTTTTGATAGGGTTCAAATTTACCCTTTTAAGGAGAATACTGAATATATTTAATTCTGTATGGATTTAAATAGAGCGAGTGTATTGCTTGTAGTTAGTTTATTTTTACTTTGGTTGAGGGGGGTTAGGAGTACATAAAGGGAGATATGAGAGACTGGAGTCAGGCACTGAGATGTTGGGTTGGACTTGGAGCCACTGTCTGGAACGTTGCCTTTTTTTTAATGTATATTATATTCCCTTCACCCTGTGGATATTTTTTTTTTGTTTTCTTTTTATATTTTTTTAATTTTTATTATTTTTGCTTAGTGTAACTGTTAGTAGTTTTTTTTTTTGTATAGTTTTTTCAGATATTATTTCGAATTTTTCTTTTGTGACTGAGGAAGGATGTATTTTAATTCTTACGGATTTTTTTTTTAGAGATTGTAATAATTGTGTATTTTGTATTGATTGTTAACTCTGGTTGAGGGAGGAGAATGAGCATGAATTGGGGAGAGATGTGAAGCTGAGGGTACAGACACAGAGCTGGTGGGTTCGAGCCACCGTTTTTTTTTTTGTATATATTTTAGTTCTTTTTTTTACTGCATATATTAACAACAGCAATATATTTATAAATAAGCAAAAATTCAGGGTTGTAGCTGCCTCTAAAAATCGGGAGTGTCATCATAGCAGAGATTTTTTTTCCTTTTACGAGTTTAGAGGTGTGTTACAAATTTTACATATTTATTTTAAACTTAATTCTATGGTTTACTGTTTGGTACTGTTTTATTTAAATAAATTTCTTGAAAAGATGCTTTATTTTTTGCACTGTAAACTAAACTGCACTGTCAGCCTATGGCCAATACATAGAAATTATCTTTTATATCAGCTTTCCATTACTTAAAGAGAGACGAGAAGCATTAAAGATAATAGTTTTGCTAACGTTTCTGTTTGATTAGTTTCATGAATTTTTGACTATATCACAAAACAAAGAATTTTGATGATGAGACAATTTGTCTGTGGAAAGCATTTCAATGTAGGTGTGTTATACATGATTTCTCCACCAAAGTTTAAAATATTTTTTAAAATCTACCATTTTGGCTCCTACACTATTGGCTTTATTTAGTTTTGTTAAGCAAAATTTTTTTTATTTTTGTGGAATGAGAATTTTTTTAACGTAAAACAGCTATTTTCTGAATCTTAAAAATGTGATTTTTTTGCAATTTAAATGCTGCTATTGCATATAATGTTTAGTGTTTTATCCATAAAATGTTTTCTGCTATTATCAGTGCAGTATAAATAAACTTTCAAAATCTGGAAATTGTTTGTTATTGTCGTATTCAACGAAATACATAAATAGTTCTGCTGTACAATAATTCTGCACGGAAATATTCATTGCATTAAAAAAGGCAATATAAATTCCAAATAGCTTAAATGGGCTTTCTCTCAGTCGTAAAAAAATAATCTTCCCGTATATAACGCACAGTAAAACTGAGTATAGCACATGAAAAGTAGGCTTGATTGCAGCGGCAGACGGTTTGTTTTGAATGCAACAACATGGCTACCGCCCTGCTGCGTCAGCATCAAAATTGACATTTTTCAAAAAATCAAATTATCATCTTGGACAGGGAAAGTGCGTCTCCTCTCATTCATACCTCCGTGCTCTCACTATGACAATTGTTGCCATTCCCTTAGTTTTGACTTATATCTATCTAATTTCATGCAGTAGAATCGTAGCATACAATATTGGACATTTTATTTATTTGAGGGAGGGAAAAATGACCCAAAACGCTGCTTCAGAATTTTTTTAATTTCAAAACTGTTGTTTGCAACTATATAAGGTTAAAACTCTAACAGTTATTGATGTGTGAAAGAAATTTTCTATTTTAGATTGTATCAGACATGCTGGATTGACGCTATCAGAATTAAAACCATCAAATTTAAACGCATGCTGGAAAGCTATTTGGCCAGAATATGTAAAAAGCAAAGACCTGCACCCCCAAATACGACTGAATATCCTAATATCATCACTTTAGCACATTCAGTTGGTGGAGAAGGATTCGATGATTTATCGTTTGCAGATATTAATGGATTACTGGTTGACAAAGCTCTTAGCGAAGATGAAATAAAAGTTGTCCTTAAGAATCC
The DNA here is from genome assembly GCA_038380435.1 of Ryuthela nishihirai. Classification (NCBI taxonomy): domain Eukaryota; kingdom Metazoa; phylum Arthropoda; class Arachnida; order Araneae; family Heptathelidae; genus Ryuthela; species Ryuthela nishihirai. The sequence continues at coordinate 26,168,077 of JAWZYU010000025.1, forward strand.
TGATGAAAAAGAAAATAGTGATGGTGATGAAGAGGTTCCACTCATTGCAGGTTTAATTAAAGAAGGGCTTCAGATGGTTAGTAAATTGGAAAGTCATTTTTTTACACATGATCCCATTGTTGAACGAGCTGATCATTTAAACGTAAAGTCATGTATGGCGGGTTATCAAGAATTATACAAAGATCTAGTCAAAGCAGGATCTCAACGATTAATTACAGTGTTCGTTGTCTAAACTAATCAAACCTCAGAATCACTCGAAACAAGTGATAATTTGGTTCTCCCTGCCACAGAGAACATTTCACCATTGGAGTATGAACATGACGTCCAGAATGTTTCAAGCGATGAAAGTGATTTAATTCCAGTCTTACAAAAACGAATGCGTCTACTGTCAGAAAGTGACAACGAATAAAATCTAGTTAATAAGCATATGCAAGTCATATTTTTTTGCACTTTTGTATTCTTGAATTAGTGACATATTATTTTCTTTATGAAGAATAATTTACTTTATATATGTACATATAATTATCTTTGCAAGTTTATAAAATAAAAAAATGTGTTTAAATGAATAAAAATCAAGATTTAATTAAAGATTTTGATATGATTTGTTTGAAAACATTATTTGCACTGGGTTTACACCTCTGGATCCAATGTTCTATTTTTTCATATACACTCATTGAGGTAGTAATACTAGAGACAGGACTCTGATTCCTGTAGCATTGACCGCCATGATCACAGACGGCTGTCTGCCGACTGTGATCATGTCACAGACGGCTGTCTACCATGATGCTTTGCGAATTGGCCGCGAACAACGATGAAGGCTATTTAAAAATGCTTAACAAATGATTTAAATGAAGCACAACCTTGCTGTTTTTGGTTTTTTATTTCAATGAGGTTATTCCAGTGTCGCAATTAAAGCAAAATAGATTTAATTAATACACACTTACTGATTTATATCGGATGAAAAGCGAAGACGCTGAAAACTGCTTCTCTTTCAAATCGAGGTTTTCTATGAAAATTAAAAAAAAATCGATATGTTCTTAATATGTGATTAAAGCTGAACTAAATTGTCCGTAAACTTAGCAGACTTTAATTTGAGCCCGTTTAAAACAGGAACAATGGTAAACATATTTTAAAATCTAATACATGATCAAATCATTCAGCTTAAGCGAAAGACCTGAAAATTTATAGACCTTAATAGTGCAAATCCGCACCTCATTTAAAAAAACATAAAAAGTCACATTTATTTTCTTCTTTCATTAAAAAACATTAATTTTTATTAAAAATTGAAAGAAATAATCAGAGAGTGTAAATTTTTTTCAATTCAGCTGAGGCAGGAAATCAAATCTCTTCCCAACAAATGATACAATTTAATTTCATGCTATAAAAAAAACAAAATATTATATGCTTGTTATTCAGTTGATGCATAAAGAAATTCAAGCCCACCCCTCCCACACAAACGGCATAATTGAAATTTGATGCTATGAAAAAACAAATATTGTAAACTTTTATATCAGTTAAGGCAGAAGGAAATCCAAGGTCACACACACAAATGACAAAATTGAAATTGCATGCAATAGATATAAAAAACGATGCAGAAATGGTACAGCTCTGAAAATTTGCACCTAAGGGTAATCCGGGTCGAAGATCTCAAGAAAAATCCGAAATTTGACCACTGACGTGTCCTTCAGGGTCAAATAGACTAAACCTTGAGCTATGTACTAGGAGCATGGAAATTTATGTCTTGGTACTTTAGGTTGTAGACGTCAAAAACATTACAAAATGGCTGATCTGAAGGGTCCTTCTTGGTCAAATTTATATCTATCAGTGCTAGAGGGCTGCAAATTGATGCCTGGGGGTATTTTAAATTGCAGATTTTAGACATTTGGTCAAATTTGGGATGCGATGGGTCCTTTGTGGACGAAGGCTAAATCTCGATATACCAGTAATAAATAAAAATAAATAAATACCTCCTCAAGCAGCTGCTTGCCACAGAGGTCTGACAGGATCCTGTCAGTTTATATGCCACAGTAGGAGATCTGAGAGGATGGCAGGACCTCAGCAGAAAAACGACACACACATCCATGCCTAATTCCGGGGCTCGAACCCAGGTCCCTTAGATCAGTAGCCAAGCGTGCTAACGGAGAGCTAAAAATTGACGAATAGGGTTTTATCATGCAGAGAACTCAGTAATAAGAGGAATTTTCACATCCAGTGTTACATTTAAGGTCAAAGAGGGGTTGGAGTGATGTCTAGAAATTAAAAGGTGCTGAACATGTCAATCAATTTTTATTATATCTCTATAGTTTCAATTATCACAATTTTAAAGGAACCATTCCTTTCAGACTTTTTGTCACTTTTATTTTTCGTATTTGTAAAATATCCTTACATTGAAGAACAATTGTAATCAGAATTATACAATAACTAGCTATCAGATTATAAAAGACATCTTCCTACAGCAAAGCCAACACTTTCAATCATTCCACACATTATGCCGCAGAATTTTTGGTTCAGCCAGTGTCTATGAATATACATAATAATTCTCTCTTCTTGGGAAGATGACATCTTGTATCCTGTAAAAAATAAAAATGCTCTTATGAAACAAAAATTTTCTATTCCATCCACAACCTTTAAAATACTTCAACACTAAAAGTATGGTGGAGCATGAGGGAATTAACCCCTATTCCCAATTAGCGATTTGAGTAGTCGCACATGTAGCATTCAACTGATATGGCAGTATTTTCAAAATTTCCTGTTATTCCTAAATCAACACAACACTACTTTTCAGCCATATTGTTGATACAGGCAATACTGATATTATTTCTGCTTTACTTAAAAATATAATATGGCGACAACTGAAGTAAGCAAAACAAAAGAATATCTTGTGCTGGTGTGCAGAAAAACTTCTAAACAGAAAACTTTCATTTGCCATTTTGGTTTAACACAATTTAGTTCACGTTAGTGTGCAATTTCATTCCCGAATTTACATCCTGTCAACTATTTATCTTCATAGTACTTTTCAAAAATACTTCTTTCATGAATCAGCCGTCCCATGGCACAGTGGTTAGCGTGCTTGGCTTGTGATCTAAGGCACCTGGGTTCGAGCCCCAGGTAAGGCATGGATGTAGGTGTTTTTCTGCCGAGGTCCTGCCATCCTCTCAGACCTATGGCATATAAACCGACAGGCTCCTGTCAGACCTCTGTGGCAAGCAGCTGCTTCAGGGGGTATTTATTTTTATTTCATGAATCAATGCCATTTTAACTTTTAGTATGGACTACTTGGAAATAATAATACGTATAATGGTTTCTTGATTTTGTTACAAGAGGAACCTTAAAAATGAGCATTTGTTTTACGAGGCCATTAAATAAAAAAATTTACTGTTGAAATAGTTTAACGAATTGTGGATTCTGTCTGAATAAAGAAAAATTCATCAGAATTTCTGAGCAGATGAATATTTGAAGACCACTTGATTTACTGGGCAATGCAAAACGTGCTAAATTTAAGCAAATTAGCTAATGTTCATTGCACTTCCCCGTTATTTGTAAAATATTTAATGTTCGTTTTCTATTATAATCTAGAACCATTCGTTATATTTGAGAAAGAAATGTGCAGCTTGCAATTCCTGCGCAACATCTTTAAGAAAAAACATCATACGGAGTACTATGATGTTCATAAAAAATCTCTCTTCTCAATTAAATGGCCAGAAAATTCAGATAGGATATGAATAAGGGAAAGAGATCGCCAAACTTTATCCAAAATAGATTGGTTTATTGTGTGCCAAAAACGGGCTGCTCAGTGGTAAAGGAACCCCACCAAAGTAACATACAAAACCCCTAGAATTCAGAGGTTGTAGAAGGATCCACTGAACAATTGTTAAAACCCTCCAGTCAGCCTTTTAACGTTCGTAGGATGCGAGCTCTACTAGTTTCTCATCCTACGATGTCCTAAACGCATCGCCACTCCTCTAGACCATAATGAGGATTAGTAGAGAAAATACATTTCTTTATAAATCAGCATCTGTAATTGAAAACATGTCTATTTCGAATTATAATCAGAGTAGCCCAAAATTGTTGTATTGATAGATGTTGACGTTCAGACAGTTCTGTGTTCCAGTATAAAAACAGCTCCAGACCCTGTTATCACCACAGTAATAGGAGCACTTCCACTCTTAGAACTGTCTGAACAAGCAAGATTGCAATGAACTTTATGGCTGGGGATTGGGTTGGGTTACCTCTGAGTGGCACTTTTTTGCACACCATGGGCTAAATGGCCAGGCCACAAGGACCCCGAAGGCTCAGAGAAGGTTGGGGGAGGGGACCCACTGTTGGGAGACAGAGGTAGCCTCCCGTCAAGGCCATCCAGCGTGTTCTTTAACGTGCACAGGGTATGACTCTCCCGCACACGGGGCCACGGCTTAACGTCCAATCCGACGGACAGCGGCCTTTTCAAGCCCATCGGTGTCCCCTACTGACAGTGGGCAGGGCGGGGAATTTTGCGGAGATAAATCTCAACGCTGACCCAGCTGGGACTCGAACCTGGGAACTACAGATTACGAGCCTGGCGCGCTACCGACTGAGCCACCCCCGCCCCTATGGCTGGGGACTCTCATCTTATATAAACATTCAGTACCACCATTTTCATTTGGCAGATGCCTATGAAGCCTTCCCGTGGCAGTGGTTAGCATACTTGACTACTGATCTACGGGACCTGGGTTCGAGCCCCGGGTAAGGCATGGATGTGGTTTTTCGGCCGAGGTCCTGCCATCCTTGCAAACCATCTACTATGGCATACAAACCGACAGGCTCCAGTCAGACCTCTGTAGCAAGCAGCTGCTTGAGATGGGGGTTTAGATGCCTACGAGAACAAACTTTCTCAGCACAATATTTTCGGGTAGGAAATTGTTAAAACATCCCAGTGGCAGAGTAGTTAGTGCATTCGTGAGATTTGGATGTTCATTTGTTCGCGTTTTAGCCTTCGTCACGAATATGGGGTATTAAGATAGGCACACCCTACCACCATTAAAATTATTCTCGTGTACAACTTGTGAGTAATGTCTGCAACAGTTCGAAATGTCTGCATTTCACCTTTTCTGGAGAATTCCAGAATGAATTCCCCCGCTGTTAATGATGCCAAGCCAAAACAATATTTTTTGGTTAGGGGTTCTCAACGTTGGGGTACGCGGCGAGAGCTCAAAAGTCGGTAGATCTAGTAACAAGTTTTATCATCTATACAAGGAATACACCAACTACATACACATTTCCAGTGGGTATGTGAAGCATAAAAGGTTGAGAACCACTGTTCTAGGTAATGGCATGCAAAGTGCACTCCGAGTCAAGTGGTTCATCGGCAATGCAGAACGCAATCAAATTTTAGTTCAGACATTCTAGAATTTTGCGTTTACTGGTGTTGCAGCCAAATGGAAACTTACTTGTAGTTCTTGGTTTTTAATGTCAAAAATTTTCCCTTATTTTGTTGCCTTGACATACCTCTTAGTAGGCACTTTACCTGGCAATCGCCTAAGCACTGCTTTGTCCCTTAAATACCTGATATAAAATATGTTAATAAAAATATTAATTTTCCAAAAAAAAAAATCTACCATGAAAGAAATTAAATATCCTCCGGAGTAAGAAAGCACGTACTTGTGGTTGCAAAATTGTTCCAAAGAACTCCATTTTTACCCACCAAGATCATCCGAGACTCGATTCACTAGCTGCTGCTAGTCACCTTCAAGTGATCCAAACCGTCACCCATTCAAAAGGCAAGCTAAGAATGACAAAATAGTATTTCACAATATTTAGACATTTTTACGAGTCATACCTTATACTGACACGTCATGCCGAAAGGATATATCAATTCTTATGAAAACATGCCACTGTTAAGATCCAATTGCACCTACACTGGAAAATTTCAATCAAGAACATATTATAGTGGTAAAATCCTTAGTCACTATGTGAAACACGTTTTTGTGCGTAGATCAAAGAACCAAAAATGCCTTTTGCAACCCCCAAAATTTGAAAACATTAAAATGCGTATTAATAAAGCTGTGACCTTCATAGTCACCAAATCGATGTTTTTAACTTAAAGATAATGCAAAACGTGTAACAATTTTCCCTTTATCCATTTTCAAAATTGGATGCCTCAGCTTCCTTTATCATAATTTTTTACCATTGTCTGCTTGTGCAGTTGTCGTCTAAAAGACAGCCTGGCATTTACACCGAGAATGTAAATTAGCACAGCAGAGTGAAATTACACAATCACTCTGCTGTGCAATCATTTGTCCTAAAACTTTTATTGCACTTACAAAAGAAAAATCCTGAAAATCTAAAATGTTCACACAAAGCTACTTTTAGACTAGACACTTTATATAGAATAAAATTATTCGAATACACTATTAATTTATCTGGACTTTATTGGAAAGCAAATTACAAGCAACAGAATATCTATCATAACTACCCACCTACGTTCATGAAACGAGTACCAGCTCATTCATTTATCAATCATTCACATTCACCACAAACCAATGGAATATTATTTGGGTAGATTTATATTTAATATACTTTAAACAAAGACTAACAAGCACATCAATATAGGCAGAAAAACAGTATGTAAGTCACAATGTAAAATTGAATGATTGTTTTGGGCCCTAAACATGAAGCTGACAAGGATAATGTTCCTTTATTTACAGATTCCTGATCACTTTTAAGTCTCCTCCTCTGAGCAACAGTTCAAAATATTTCTTGGCTAAGAGTTACCCAATGAAATATGCCTTTGCAAGAAAAGTTTACAGCAATTCTGAATGTTACATAATTAAGAAAAAGATAAATTAAAAATGGTTGCAGACTTGGCCCCAGGCATATTACATGGGGTAGCAAAGCTCCTCAGAATGAGAAACTTGTTTACTGCAAAAAAATGTTTTTGTTCCAGAGGAGAGAAAATTTAGCTGGATGGCCAGGTCCACATAGTTCACAAGTTATTTTTGAACAAGACTGCATGAAATTACTTCTGGTTTTTCAATTGGTTGGAGAGCCAATCTAATCCTTCATATAATCCATCTCCACTGGTTGCACATGTAGCTTGAATGTACCAATTTCTATTACGCAAGGAATGGAGACCTAATTTGTCTGTAATCTCTGCTGCATTCATAGCATTAGGGAGATCCTAGAACAATACAAAAGAAATTATTAAGGTATATCAAAATAGCATTCATAGTTTCAATTAATAACGTTCAAGAATAATTTAAAATACTTGAATACCTCACATTCCTATTTGAAAAGGAAGAAAAAATATTATACTACAAAGCACTGATTTATTGAAGTATGAATATATATATGTTAAGTATAAATACTAATACCATAATCACAGTATGGAAATTCAAATGTGATTTCTGCATTGCGTTTAAGTAACTCTCGGCCCAAACAATGCAAAAACAAGCATGCTAAATATTAAAGATGGTGCTTCAGATGACAAGTATTGCCAACTATGGCATGAAAAAGCTCAAAAGTTAGGGATTGGTTGCATGAAAAAACCTCACACCCTAAGTGGTGGTTGCATATATTTTAAAAAATGCATGTGGTAATAAAAAATAGAGTAATATTTCACGGAATTTGTGCCTAAACTTCTATTTAATTTATGCATTTCAAATGTTAACATGAATATTTATTAAGTTTGTAACAGATTCTGCTAATACCAAGTTTTTCTAAACAAATTTAAAATACCAAAGTAAAAACGCTGGAAAGTAAACATTGCAACACACATTGCCAGTTCTCCACAAAAGCAATAAATATATATATAGCATATTTTATTATTACCCTGCTGAGGAGTGGTCAACCACACAGGGTGCTGACCATATATATATACCAACCTGAATGGAATTATGGCTCTGAGCTTGATTATGGATCCTGTTATTTTCTGCTGTGTTTTCTCTTTGTGGGTTGACAGCCCCAAGTGGGTTGGGTTGTTTTACCTCTGAGCAGCACTTTTTTGCACACCATGGGCTAAATGGCCAGGTCACATGGACCCCGAAGGCTCAGAGAAGGTTGGGGGAGGGGACCCACTGGAACAGCTGGTAGCCTCCCGTCAAGGCATTCCAGCGTGTTCTTTAACGTGCACAGGGTATGGCTCTCCCGAACACGGGGCCACGGCTTAACATCCCATCTGACGGACGGCGGCCTTTCTAAACCAACAGCCCCAAGTGAATAGATTCACAGTATATGTTTATCAGCTGGTGGATAATCCTGAGCAGAGGTCATCGCAGCCACTTGAAATCTTTGCTTCCATTGGTATTGTCAAATTCTACATTGGAGGAAGTCTTCCAGTGTAGGAGGAAGTGTCCGCTTCCTCCTACACTGGAAGCTGGAGTGTGGAGGAAGTCTTCAGCCTTTAGTAGTGGGGGAATGGGTCTTTGCCCCACATCTGCGATTAGGGGGCTGTTTGATATTGTCGGCATTCCCTCTCTCAATAAACATAGTTTCTTTAAACATCCCACTAACCATTTTCTCTCCATAGGTAGTTGGAATGTGAGGACTCTGCACAGAGCTTTTTCTCTTGATGTCCTCACCCAAGAATTCCATTATAATTTAGATATTCTTGGCTTGCAAGAGACCAGATGGACAGATAAAGGTCAGATTCTTAAAAATAACCTTAAATTTCTCTTTTCAGGGAGGGATGACAATAAGCATCACCAAGGCGTGGGTCTGCTTCTCAGCAGACACGCTAGCGATGCTCTTCTAGGATATGAGTGCATTAATGAAAGGTTTCTTACAGCAAAATTTCAGACAAGCGTTAAAGACCTGAATGTTATCTGCTGTTATGCCCCCAGTGAGGATGCTGATGAGGATGAGAAGGATAGGTTTTATGGACGACTTCAGGATATTTTGAATTCTGTCAAGAAAGGAGATATTACCCTTGTTCTAGGTGACTTCAAAGCCAAAGTTGGTACTGACTCTGACCTTTGGGGAGGAGTAATAGGCCCTTTTGGTATTGGTAGCTGCAATGGCAATGGGCAACGTCTCCTACAGGTAAGTAAACTCAATGGATTCAGAATAACTAACACTTATTAGAAACACCGCGACATACATAAGTACACATGGGTTTCACCCGATGGGCTGCATAAGAATATGATTGATTATATATTAATTAACAGCAAGTTCTGTTAGGAATACCAGGTCATATAGGGGAGCTGAAATTGGACCTGATCATTATTTTGTTAAAAGTGTCTTACAACTTAAGCTTAAAAAGTGTTGTGCTAGGGTTAAAAAATTTACTTTTAATACTGAAGCTCTGAAAGACCCAGTTATAGCCAAAGCTTATCATGATAGGTTACTTAGTCATTATGAGTCATGGTATGCTTACTACTGAAGTTGAGGAAGAATGGGATCATTTTAAACAGGCTTTTTTGGACACTAACAGTACTCTTTTAGGAAAAAAGGTGCAGAGGAGGCAGAATTATTTGAGTGATAAGGCACTTGAGCTTATTTCAGAAAAAAAGAACTGCAGGAATGTCCTTAATCAATACCCTACTAGTCCTAACTGAAAGCATTACAGAGAATTTAATAAACGTGTAAAGGATCAGTTAGCTGCTGATAAGAATCTTTGGCTTGACTGACAAAGCTGAGGAAGCAGTTAGGCAGCACAACAGCAGAGAGCTGTACCAGATAGTTAATGTTTTATGTGGTAGAAAACGGACAGGTATACAGGGATTGAAGGATAAACAAGGTAAAGTTATAGAAGGTGAGGATTCTGTCATGGCTAGGTGGGCTGAGCATTTCAGTGATGTTCTAAACAATGTGGTTAGTTCTACTCCCACTGTTTGCAATGATGATAGATGCATTGGTGGCTTTAATGTTGGCCCTATAACACAATCTGAAGTTATTTTGGCTGTTTCTAAACTTAAACTTCATAAATCCCCAGGGGTAGATGAAATTACTACCGAAATGCTTAGAGCTGGGAATGTTTCGGTTACCACTAGGATGACTGAAATTCTGAATGTCTTTTATGATAAAAGCATGGTTCCTAAGGATTTAACCAGAGCTATTGTTATCCCTATTTTCAAAAAAAGGTGATCACAGTTCTTGTGATAACTATAGGGGTATCAGCCTAATCTGTGTTCCAGGTAAAGTTCTTTCCATGATTGTGCTTAATAGAATTAAGAATCTGGTTGACATGCAATTGCGTGATGAGCAGTATGGATTCAGAAGAGGTAGGGGATGTATAGAGTAGATTTTTTCACTTAAGCAGATTCTTGAGAAATGTTTAGAATTTCAAAAACCTGTCGTTGCTAGCTTTATAGATTTTAAAAAGGCTTTTAACTCTGTTGATCGCATAATTTGTGGTTGATTGCGAGATCATATGGTATACCATACAAATTAGTTAACCTAATGAAGGCTCTCTATAATAACACTGAGTCGTGTGTGAGAGTTGGTAAGGCTTGTAGCAATTGGTTTAGTATTGCTTCTGGTGTTCGACAAGGGTGTATTTTGTCTCCATTTTTAATTGGAATTTACTGCAAGGGAAAGATTTTGACCTTAAATGGTTTAGAGATCCGAAAATATCTGATTTAGATTATGCCAATGATTTTATCCCTTTTGGAAATGATGATGAGATGAATTCTTTCATTCGAGCTGTTGATTAGACTGGTAGCAGAGTAATTTGGTTATAAACAGAGAAAAAACTAAAGTGATGAAAATTGGTCAGGCAGATGGTGCTTTAGTTTCTTTGAATGGCTGTACTCTTGATCAAGTGTATCATTTTAATTAGCTTAGGAAATATGTAACAGATACTGGCGATGTGCGGCATGAGATTAACAGACTAATAGGGATTGCTGCCGGGACTTTTAAGAATCTATGGAGAGTGTAGAGAAATAGGCGTATACACTAAAGACTAAAATTAGACTGTATAATAGTTTGGTTCTTTCTAGGGTTAGTTATGGTAGTGAAACTTGGACACTTTGTAAACAAGATAACAGGAAACTAGATGCTTTTGATTCCAGATGCTTACACAGTATCTTGGGCATTAGGTGGTTCAACTTTGTAACTAATGATGAGGTTAGGCAAAGGAGTTTGCAACCTCCTTTAAGCAGCATATTGTGCAGAGAGAGACTCCGTTGGTTTGGCCATGTTGCCCGTATGAATGATTATAGATTAGGCACACTGTTCATAACCCTATTCGCCAAAGGCTTAAGAGGGGGAGACCTAGGATGCGGTGGACAGACAATGTCAAACAGGACCTTATTAGAATTGGTGTGCAGTGCCCAGATGCAGTAGATGTAGCTCAGGACAGACTTGCTTGGAGAACTAAATTGTACATTCTGGTTGGACCTCCGTAGCCCAGGGCTGCTTGAGGATGATGATATTTTAATGCACATTACGGAGATGCACCTGCATTCTATTGAAAAAGAATTATTTAGCAAATCAATACTTTGAAAGAATATTTTCAATCGTTTTTATGAATTTCATGGATTTTTTTTTTTTACAAATTTTACACTACTTTTATATCTATCCCTTCCCCCTCCATCACATATAGTTTCGAATTGATATTATTTCAAAATCAGTGTCCAGCCTGCCTGAGAACAGGTATTCTATGAATTCCTCATTGTCCTATTAGGTAAAACAAATAACTTTAAAATGATTCAATGTTAATGCATAGTTAGATAACCTTGGACTTTTATTTAGTTGCATTTGTAGTACTCATCATGGCTTGCTAGCTTTAGTGCTATTTGCATTTCAGAGTGAATAGAGAATAAATTATGTCTTACAAAAGATATTAAAGATACTAACAGTTATGTGACAAATTCACAATGAAGAATAAAAAGATACATATTATTCCAGCAATTAAAAACCATACAATTTAGTTTAGCAGTAAAATCAGCAATCAAGAAATATACTGGGCATCTTATTTGTTGCACAGTAAGGCCAAGTTGGTTGTTGAAAGATGCATGGCCATTAATGCAAATCAATGTTTCTATGGTTTGAAAGGAGTCAATCATTGAAAAACTTACTTTTACCCAACTAAAATTATAATATGCATTATAATCCCAATATTTCATCTGTGCTTAAGAGTAAGCTTGCAGCATCAACCATGGCTGACTAACTTATATTAATATTTCACAGTACAAAAATTTAGTAGTTATACAGTACTAATTCAATGGTCTTTAGAAATTAAATTAGGGCTGAAAAACAAAACACGATTTTTAAATATGTTAATTTATCCTTATATCATTATTTAAGAATTGAATGATCTTGTCCAAGATCTCAATTTATCAAACTGAACTGCTTGTTTAGGTTGCAAGAATGGATTAGAAAAACATGCATTATTGTGAATGGATTAGAAGGGGATGGATTTTATTCTACAATGAACATTTTTACTACTGAACTAATGCCAAAGGACTTATGGAGGCAGCTTTCACTAAATGAATGGTATTGGTTACAAATGCCTCAAAATTAATCTTGAAAGCTGTTTTACTATATAACTGAATTATGACTCCCATTCCAACGGGGAATGAAATTTACATTAAAGAATCTTATATAAACAAGTCTTTTAGAGCACATAAAATGCACTACTCATTACAGGTAGATATATGGTGATTTGAAAGTTACAGCACTGTTGTGCTTGATATGAAGTCCGGTTTCACAATAAACTGCTTCTTAGGAGTTGAAAAGTACGGAAAAAGGTACTCATTAGAATGTAAAGAACTGGCTTCTTTAGTATATCTGGACAAAAACATACTGCATCAATACCTAATAGATCCCAAGAAAGTTTATCTATCATTTACCACTGCTTATTCAATAATATTGTATGCAGTTTTTAACTGCAGTAACAGATAAAAAAAGAACCAATTCTAAAAGTTTCATATTTGTTATTAAACATTTGTCTGACTGTTAGTTGAATCATTGACAGTTATTCATTATTTACCATTCAACATTTTTCATATTAACTTTACGTTCATTGGTACCTTGCGAGAGAAATGACTATAAAACATTGTAAATATATGATAGTAGCATACTTGGCTACTGATCTAAGGGACTGAGCCTGAGGTAAGGCATATGCGTTTGTGTGGTTTTTCTGCTGAAGTCTCACCACCCTCTCAGATCTCTGTAGCAAGCAACTGCTTGAATGTTTTTTTTTTCTTTTAAAGATAGTACACCCCCTCCCCTCACATACAATCAGTGGTTGAGGCACTTCTCAGCCAAAAAAAAATTGTCAATCTTACCACCAGTGGAAATGGGCATCAAACAAATGGAACAATTTTTTTTTTACATAAGTATTTTAATTAACTGTTAAATTTGATGAATTTTTGTGATAACTTCAAGCACTTGAGAATTTATTATATAATTACTTTCTATAGCAGTGCTTTGGCTCCCCTAAGATTGTAGAGCTCTTGGGTTGGGTTTGTTTACCTTTGAGTTGCATTTTTTTTTGCACACCATGGGCTAAACAAGGTTGGGGGAGGGGACTCACTGGAACAGTTGTTGGAAGACATGGTAGCCTCCCATCAAGGCCATCCAGTGTGTTCCTTAATGTGCACAGGTTATGGTTCTCCAGAACACGGGGCCACGACTTAACGTCCCATCCGATGGATGGAGGCCTTTCCAAGCCCATTGGTAGAGAGAGCTCTTGGAACTGCTCCATTTATTTCAGCATGGAGCTACTTTGCCAACCCCTAAATTTCTACAATTTAGAGGATTCCATTCATCCTTAATTACTGTCCAGTGGGAAATTTCATACTGTTCTGTCAGTTAGCATGACCTGGCCTTTTAATTCACTTTCACCAGTTTTGCTTAGGGCTAGAGCAACTACAAACTATTTATATTCAGATTTCAAAAGCATCACTTGATACTTTTATTACTTTTGTCAGTTTGATTGTTTTAAGCAAAGGTTATATACTGAAACAAAATATTTTGATAGAATAATCTGCATAATATTAAATATAACAAATTCTTAATATTTGAAAATCTGTGAACTAAAACATCTAATAACATATGAGCCTAACTTACTTGCTTATTAGCAAAGATAAGAAGCACTGCATCTCTCAATTCATCTTCTGCCAACATTCTCATTAGCTCTTCTCTAGCTTCTCCAATTCGTTCTCTGTCATTACTGTCGACTACAAATATCAAACCTGAAACAAAAGTGTTGCAATGAGTTACATAGTCAAGCTTATGAATTAAAAATTAATATGCTGCACAATAAAAAAAAAACAGGCACAGTACAACAGAATTATTCAAAATATTTGATGTGAAGAGAACAAAGGGTACTTATTTTTTTTTCTACACTAAGGTCTAGAGGAATGGTGCACAACCAACTAACCACCACTTTGTGTGGCCCTGACCGCTTATTGGGTTAACCCTGGGCAGTACTTTTTTTGCACACAATTGCCTAAATGGCCAGGTCACAAGATGGTGGACAGGTGGTAGCCTCATCAAAGCCATCCAACATGTTCTTTAATGTGCACAGGGTATGGCTCTCATGCACATGGAACCATGCTTAATGTCCTATCCAACATACAGCAGCCTTTTCAAGTCTATCATCATCCACTACTAATTGGGGCAGGGCAAGCAGTTTTGCGGAGAAAAATCTCATTTTATTGGCGAGATCAATGCATCTAATGCATTGATCTCACCATCTCTGCAAAACTCCCAGCTGGCACTCAAACCCTAAAACTGCAGATCACAAGGCTGGCACATAGGCTTATTACATAGGTATTTTCCCCATGACTGCTTATGTTGATATCAAAAATTTAAACAATAGACACTTATACTGCTATTGCAGATGCATAGCAAATTATTAGCATCACTTGAAACTTTTGCGCAACCTGAATTTCTTACATAAGAAACAAAACCATGACCATTTCTCTTATATGTGAACTAAAACAGAAATTGGCAAAAATCAATTATGGCTATATCTATTTTAAGTACAAGAACTTTTTTTTCAATTGAAAATTTTTGAACTTCAATTCTAATATATATTTTATAAAAATACACAATTAAAGTTTGAAAAATAATACTTTTCATTTTATGCATATTTCATTAAGCTATAATTTGTTAAAGCCATCTAATTGCCATTTCTTTAGATGCAATATATGGCAAAGGACTTGCTAGTTTCCATTTTCTACATTAAAGCAACCTCCTGATTTAAACACAAGTTTTATCTAAACTATTCTTTTCCTAAACTTTAAAAATTCTGAAAATTAATAACCAAAAACTTCCATTTTTAAAATTTGAGGATTTCGGAAGTAATTATGAAGTATGCAAGTCTAGTCCACCCCCATTTTATTTCATTTTGGGGTGGCTCAGTTTGTAACAGGTCAGGTTTGTAATATGCAGTTCCCAGGTTCAAGTCCCACCTGGTCATCATTGAGATTTATCTCTGCAAAACTCCTCGGCCAGTAGGAGCACCAATGAGCTTGGAAAGGCTACTGTCCATCGGATCAGATGTTAAACAGTGGCTCTGTGTGCAGGACAGCCATACCCTTGTGCACGTTAAAGAACAGACTGGATGGTCTTGATGGGAAGCTACCATCTGTCTCAACAGCTGTCTGATAGGTCCCCTTCTCCGAGCTCTCGAGATTCTTGCGACCTAGCCATTTAATCCATTATGTGCAAAAAAAAAAAGTGCTGCTCAGAAATAAAACAACTCAAACCATTTCATTTTATGCCTTTTTGCTTTAAACCTACTTCAGTATTCTTAATTTTATCATTCCTACCAGCATTGAATGTGTTTCCTGCTACTGAAGCCAAAACTATCACATCTTTGTGAAATTCAGTTGAATAAACTCTGTCACGGCTTAGCAAGAGACAGATGTCAGTAATTAGTAGCATGTGTGAGTACATGTACAATGTGAAGAGTATAACATAATGAACATTGGATAACTTTCAATTCAGTTTACATTTTATACTTTAAAAATAAAAATTAAGTTTTACTATAATAGCTTTCTGTCATATCGAACTTGATCTATTAAAATCAAACTTTTTAGAGTTGGTTACATCTCCAGTTATGACTATCGATGGCTTACTACTTGTTGCTGTAGATTTTTTTTAACATCACATTAGGTTAAATGTTCAATTTTTTATTGCTTCATTGTTTTCCTGTTTAAAGATAGGATATAATTTCCTGAAAATAAGCAAGGTCTTGAATATGGAAGTAAAAGGGACTTCCTTGATACAAAAATTAGTCCTGTGGTTGGGAGAGAAATTTTATCATGGGTGCTAAATTAGCATGTACTATTTTGTAATAAATATAACATAAAACTTTTGTTTTATAATTCCAATTTTGTTGTTTAATAATTACAATTTGATAAAAAAAAAATTGAGAAATCAAACCCTACTTTAAACTTTCAATCATAAAAACTACAATCTGACACTGCAAAATTTTTAACTCTTTTAAACATGCCTCCCAATATAAGTAAGTTTACTGCTTCAATCCATATTCCGTAGTTAATAGTGCATTACTTTGAAATTAATGTTGTAAAAATAACAGTAAATATACATTAACTTTGCAATACTAGATTACATGACTTTTTTTCAACAGAGTACACAGAATTGAAAAAAGAAATGTGGAAAAAAAAACTTGCACCATGGTAACTTTCATTTTATATTGAACATTGCAGCTTTTAGGAAATTAACTGTATATTTTTAAAAAAAATTTTATTACATATTTTCTTTAACCCTTTGTGTTCAGGACGGCTGTATACGTTTGCAGAATTCGAAATGAGAGGCCAAGGACGTATATATATACACATCTGTGTTTAATAAAAAAAAAATTACGGTTTAAAATTTTTTTTTATACATATCAAAATATATAATCTACGCTTGATAAATAATATTTTCTTTTTTAATTTGATATTTTATTAAACTACGACATGAAAAATTTGTTAAAGCCATCTGATTACCATTTCTTACAAGTGATAGAAGGTAATGACAATTTGTTAACATTACTCTATGCTGAAGCAATTTAAGCTCAGAAGTCTGATCCAATCTACAAATTTTTTCTTAAAAGTTTCTGAAATCTCCTGATAATTAACAAAATACTGCTATTTTTCAAAATAGATTTTGGAAGTAATTGTGAAATATGAACCTATTTTTTCAGTATATCACTGTAAAAAAGTGTTTGTAGAAATATTTTAATATGTTCAAATTTTTTACTTTAATAAAATTCAGAATTAATTCCTTTTAATTTGGTATATAACATCACCTATTTTGGTTGATTAGATTTTCATTAAAAATATTCTAAAGTTGACTTGTTTATTGGCCAACAAGCCCATGGATCAACAAGCCTGGACTTTTCTCAAAGTATGGTACAGAGAAAAAAAAACAAACAAATGTTTAATTTAAAACAAGAAAATTTTTTGTTATTCAGAAATAAATAGAAATGATTATAATGCACATGAATAGAAAAAAGGGCTATCTATTGTTTTTTAAATAAATTTTTGTATTGCCAGATGCTTTTACTACATGACTAAAAACGTCCTATTAAATAAATTGTCTTTTTTGTTAAATATTTTATTTTCAAAAAATCAGTTACATGTTGATTAATTTGGCATATAACATGCCATAATTCTTTCATCTGGCAAAAAAGTTCTAAATTGGAATTTTTTTTGGCTGAGCATAGGGAGAAAATAGCTTGGACTCTGGATGGAAACTAGTTTTTCAGGGTGGACATAGGAAAGGTTAAGTTTTGCTTATGGTGTTAACATGTTTTTTGACAAATTTTATCCCACATTTTAGAAGTGGTGATTAACTGTACATAGATTTTCATTTTAAATATTTAACCTGCTCTTTTCAAGCATTTCTCAACCTATATGTCATGAAAAAAAAAAAAAAAAATCGGAACCTGTGAAACTACAGCAAAACTTTTAACAGTCACTGGGCATTTTCCATGTCATAAACCAGTGGTACCCAAATGTTTTCATACTGGGGGCTACTTTGAGTCATTTCTACATTTGACTAAAAGCAATAAAAAGGTATCATCAGTAGTAAACAACCGAAATTAAATAATTTTACTGGCACTTAACATGTTAAAAACATTTTATATTTGCAGAAAACTAAAAATGTTTAGTACAAAAACTACTCCTTACCTTGCTATGAGACTCCTGCCCTCAGGCACTGTAATGGGCACCCATGTCATAAACCATCATGCTAGGTAGGTTTCAGTTTACCTTTCAGAATGGCTTTTCTTTTTTTAATTTATTGCATATTATACAAGACAATGAAAGCAATTCTTTATATTTTATATTTACGACATTTTTATTTAGGACAAAAAAAAACATTACCTTGTGTATTCTGGAAATAGTGACGCCACAAAGGCCTGATTTTATCCTGACCTCCTACATCCCAAACAGTGAAGCTTATGTTTTTATATTCCACTGTTTCAACATTGAAACCTATAAAATAGATAAACAGAAAAACTTCATTTCAAATACTATTCCATATAAAAAAAATACAATACAGAATTTGACCTAGGAATTAAACTTTCCCCCTATGGATATCATGCAGTGTAAATAGAGAAATAAATTTTTCCTCAGGCATCTTTACAATGGAAATTTGATAGTGTCCTGTCAATGAAAAAGAATAAGAATTGTGAGGGAAGCAACACTTCAGGTCTTAGATAAAAAGCCATCAAAATAAATTACTCATCAAGTTGTATTTATTGTTACCTGGGTTGGGCTAATGGGTTGATAAGGGATTAATTTTTTTTTCACTAGAGTTGAGGCAAGTTGACAGCTGGGTTACTGCTCTGAGGCCCACCCCTGAGCTGTCATGTTACTATAACCTAATGCTTGCATAATCTTGTTCCTCCACACCCTTAGACTCCTTGGCTTACAGCACGATTTTTTTTTTACAACAGAAACATAAAATGGGGATACAGGTTACAAACAATATTTTCTGATACTTATACCCAAGACAAAAGCTTGGCAATGCCAGTGAAGAGAAACATCCAATGCCACATAATCACATCCTTGCATGAAGCATTCTTGAACTGAATAGTAAAACTATCTTTCCACACCCCATATCAGAAAAATCACTATACAGAAGCATCACCGTCAATAAAAAGATCATTCCTATTTTTTTTCATTCTTCGTACCTAATATCTAATAGTGATGGTACACTCACACTTGGCTTTACAAATCTCTTAAAAGTTCGCTATAAAATTATTCTATATCATTCTTTAGAACACGAATTTTCAGTTCCTAAGGAAATTATATGTGATTGCTTAGCTTTAAGATAAGCAGTTACTCCTTTCTTCTTACTGAGCACGACAGAAGCATTATCAAATGGCATCGACACACAATTCGACCATGAAATGCACATACGTTTAAACTTTGAAAATATTAAGGCGACAATATTTTCCTCTGCTGCACCACCCTCCAAGCACAGTAATGATAAAAGGCTGCACTTCACTCATGACATTTTCATCATAATAAGTTACCACCAAAGGAAACAATTTACCATCAGAATCATTGCTGCCATCAGTTATAACAGCAAACAGAAGTCTTTATAGCACTTCTCACTTTTCTTGATTAACTCATAGCAAGTTATTTAACAATAAGATTTGTACTGGCCCAACTGCATGTATACTTCCTCCCTTCAGGAAAGTTCAGAAACATCACAGCAAATAGCTTACTAGAATGATGGCAGCTGATAACAGGATATTGTGCTCCAACAAAATGTTGAAAATAAGACCCAAGCACTGATTTGCCGATCATAATCATACTTTGAAAATTAATCCACCTTAGTCAGATTTTTAGTCTTTGCAATTTAAAATGTGCTTCACCATTTGTTAAGCAGTAAAATATATCTTCGGACTCCATGCCCGATGCTAATATCAGTTACAGAATTTGCAAAAAGCAAAAGTTTTCCCTTAAGTTATAAATTATGTAACGATTTCACAAATTCAGATGACATAGTAAAAATTTTAACAGAAAACTAATATTGAAACTTTTCACACACAACAGCAAATGAGAGTGCAGAGGTAAGAATCAAGACAGTACTGTAGAGTGCTGAAACAAGAAGAACTTTGATCAGCTAATCTAAAGGTCAGAGCAGTAGCCCAGCTGTCAACTTGCCTCAACTCTAGTGAAAAAAAAATTTAATCCCTTATCAACCCAGGTAACAATAAATATGCATGAGACCCATTTTAGTTGCAATTAGGGGTATCTAATCTGTATTATCTCCGTGCTAAAGTTTCCGATTCTAAGAAATTCAATTATCATTTAGTTGGCTAGGGCTGGAAGAGTTTCGTATAGGTTCAATAAACATCCATTTAGAAACTATCTATGGCCTTCAACTCTGTAAAAGAATTTAACTTGTAGACTTTAGCTGACTATTCCAGACAACACATGCCAAAGTCATAGATTTCCTCTGATTGATGTGCAGGTGAGATCCACAAGCAAGATTAGTGGGGATATTCCCTTTCATTAACATTCTCCTTTTGGGAAAATGGCAAAAATTTGGGAGCAGATTTTCGTTAGTGAAAAACTATAGAAAAATCCTATATATAAAAAAATGGGTTTCAATGAACGATTTGGATTTAAACCAAAATTTGGAGAAATCATAAAAAAAAAGCTCTGTTGGAATTAGTGCCATAGTCTAGAGAAACCACAATGGTGCCCACCAAAGAATATGGCCATCTCCCTGATTGTTTGACTAGCCCAAATAGGAGCCCATCATTTAAAGCTTTCGAGGCATCATAAAGCAATTGGTTTTCAGATTAATATGTAGCATTTAAAATGATTGAACATCTATGAAAGTATTATTTTCATAGGATATCTGTTTTACATTTTCCATGACATTATACAGACTGACATGCTAATTTTTCCAAACTACACATTAAGTTACATACATATGTTAAAAATCTTATTCTGTTTGGTGAAAACAATGTATTATATGAAGTTTTAGTAATAAAGTAAATAATGAACTTTATGCTTTCTGTCTAATGAACTTTATTTAGCATTCTATGTGAAATAAAATTAATATGAACACTCAAATAATGTTTGGCTTAGAGTAAAACCTAAATAGGAATAAATTATAGGATACAGATCTTTAATGATTCAGGCAACATCTGCATAACCATTTTATGGCCTTACAATGGTCATAGAATGTTTACATTCTTGTCAAACTGTAAAACAGTTTTCTGTCTTCTCCAGAAACTGTAAAACAGTTTCTGGAGAAAGCCAATGATAAATTAAGGAACAGTTTTAAGTTCAAAATTTTTTGCACTATATTGACATTTTAAGAATTTCCAGAGATTTTTTTTTTTACATGGAAAATGGCTAATGAATTTTGTATAGATGAAAGTAAATAATTTTATGAACTGGTATCACTAACTCAAAACTAAAGAAAAAAATCTATGAGTTTTTGCAAGGACACTAAATGTTTTTCTTTCCATTCTAGTAGTCTTTTAATAAGATTCTTAAAAATTATGTATAATATATAAAAGCTATTTCTTTTGCCTCAGTTCCTGTTTTAATATCCTCAAGGGGAGGCATTTTACATAACTTGAGGAGTGAACACAGTTGACAATACCCTGCATTTGTTAGTTTTCAATTTAAATACAGTATAAAACATAAGCATTTTAAATAGAATTATCATTGTTTACAATACGACTGGTAAATTAAGAAGTGTTTATAGTATGAAATTGTAAGTTGTTTAATATTCATTCCCAGCTTTCACAGTATTACTAATAGTTATTCAATATATGAGAAAGTTGCAGGAGTTTTAATATATTGAGATATTACTATATTCAGATTTACAATATAGTTATAAGTGGATGAAACTGGTGTGCCCATCTTGAGGCTGGAAATTTTGAATTTAGATCTGAAAAGCCGAACCAAAACTGAAGGATGATGTGAAATATGGCAAACAGTGGTGCAAAGTCACATTAATACTGACAGAGGTTTCATGTATACGCTAATAACAGTTGGTCAGTAACTGGCACAGTGTTAGGGAGCTGCTGTTCTTCAAGCACACAAAGTTTGTGTATTGTCCAAGGAACAATCAGTAAGAATGTGTCCTTATATGAGAAATCCTATGCAAACTAAAGAAGTTGAAAAAATTCTTCTAGGCCCAATGTATTATAAATTGGGGGGAAAAAAAATTCTATGGAATATAATCTAATTTGTGTTATTTCACTTTAGAAAATACACAAAAAAGGCAATGCATTGCATTTCCCAAAAATGTTTAAGACACAAACTAACATATGGGCTTGAAACAGGACAGAATGCCATCCAATATCATCCTTATTAGAACAAAACTATCCTTTTCCAGAGGGTCAGAAACCTTTTTTATAAGCATACATCACTATTTTATTTATATAACAATAATGAGTACTAATTATATTGAAATTACTTTATACAGTAGTAGGTAGTGTTACAAAAATATATTGCATCAGTATTTCCAGAACTGCAAAGATTTCGGATGAAACTATCCAACTATTAGTGCAAAACTATGCACTTTTATGGCATTGAAAATATGCAATTTCAGAACACAATTCCTTAAGACATCAGATTCTAATGTTTCATGCATCAACAGTTTCTCAGTGATATTAATAACAGTAATGTATGGTTATTATATTTTGAAATAAACTTAGGTTCGACGTAACAACAAATTTTATAACACTTAAGAACAAATACATTCAAAAAATATTTTATATAAGCCTATTCACATAATTTTGGCATTTGAAATTAAAACTGACAGCATTTCCAGCTATACCATTTGTTTCAATTTCTACATCAATTCAACAATTAAAAAAAAACACCCGAGATTTGATCAGAATGGGTTTTCCAACGAAAGCAATGCCTAAAATTGCAAAATTCAAGATGATAGCACATCATGTATACTGGAATTGGGCCTGGATCTAAAAAAAAAGGGATTGAGGGGAGGGGGGAAAGACTGCATATTCATTGTTGTACATTCCCCTCCCCGATTTAAAGGTTTTTCAAAAATTTCCTGAAAAATGCATTAAATATACATAAATTTACTTTTTTTTGCCACCATTACCCTTACTAGCATTCTCAAAGGGAAAATTTTATAAATATTTTAAAATGACAGAATTTTGAAAAATAATTACTAGTTGAATTTTAAGAGATAGAAATATAAGTTATATATTTTTAATTATAAGAGTTATGTATTTAAATATTATTTCTTCTATTAGTTCTTTGTTCAAGCTCAGCACGATTTAGATGCCTCTGGCCTAACTAGTAACCAGAAACTATTCCAAATTTGGTGGTCTTAGATCTTACGGTTTATGCATGTTTGATCAAGAGTTCCTAAACTCTCTAAAATGTATCGTAGATAACAAACAAAAATAAAACAAAATTACCTATAGTGGGTATAGTTGTAACAATTTCTCCCAATTTCAATTTATACAATATTGTTGTCTTCCCTGCTGCATCAAGTCCAACCATAAGAATTCTCATTTCTTTCTTGCCAAACAGGCCTTTGAATAGGTTTGCAAATATGTTTCCCATGATGGACCTGGTCACCTGTAACATGAGTAAATCATAAAAAATATGCATAAATAAAAATAATGACTATAAATTACCTCATACAACAAGAAACTTAATACAAAAGCTACAGTAACATTAGTACATTTCAATAAATAACCCAGTTTTAGAAAGTTAAACTAGAATATTCCAATTAAACAATATCATTAAAATAAATACCCCCTCAAGCAGCTGCTTGCCACAGAAGTCTGACAGGACCTCAGCAGAAAGACAACACAAACATTCATGCCTTATCTGGGGCTTGAACCCAGGTCCCTTAGATCAGTAGCCAAGCATGCTAACTACTCAGCCACAGCACCCAACAAAAATTGGGAGAACATATCACCCCTAACAAATGTGGGATCCTCATTTTCAAAGAAAATGACAAGTTTTCATTCACCATATTTTGCACCCTTTAATAGCAATAATTTGTACTAATGGGTGAATGTAAATAGTAATTTATTATTAGACCTAAAATGCAAGGAGAATTTCTCATTTATCAATTAAAACAAAAAAAAAAAGTTTTATTTTCTCATTTCCTAAGGTTAAAGACAAGTCAGTTAGCATTTTTTTTACTACGTTAAAAGATTATAAAAAATTTAACCAATAGTTATTAAATCCCATATAAATTATATTTGTTAGTAGGTTATCTGGGAATTTTCTTGATCAACACATTGTACTACCAGAATTTCTAATTTCCAGCATAAATATATTACTTCAAGTTTTACATTTTCTACATTTAGTGCCCTCTAATGATGTAAATTAAAGCCTTTTGGAGGATTTGGACACTATGAATCATGTTTCATTAGTACCTATTCAACTCAAAAACAATTTTTCATTAATCTCTTAACCCTTCCAGTTTCATATTGATTACAGATGTTGACAAAATCCAAAATGAGAGGTCAAAAGACAGCTATATCTGTTTTAAGTACAACACATAAAACTTCGATTTTCTAAAAATAGAAAATATAGTTTGAAAATTCTTACATATCTTATAAAACTACATAATTAAAGTTTGAAAAATAATCCAGTTTTCATTTGATAAATATTTTATTAAGCTGCAATATAAAATATTTGTTAAAGCCATCTGAAAATTAACCAATTTTTAAAACATGAAGATTTTGATAGCTATTAGAAGCAGATGTACCTTTTTTTTCATTTTACACTTTTCTGCCTTAAAATTATTACAGTATGCCTAGAATTATTTTTATCATTCATCCCAACTTCAACTGAGCACTCTCAGCTACCAAAGCCAAAACTTGTTTGCACAAAACTGCTGGTAAACTAGGTCATGGTCCCATCAAGACAGATGGCATTAATTAGTAGAAAGTGTCAGCATATGTGCTGTACATAGAATCAACAACATTGGATAACTTTTAAATTCAGTTAGTATTTTATTTGCATTTATATATATATATTCATTACGTTTTTATTTCTGTAGATTTACATGTATCAATCTTTCAGAGTTATGCTACATCACTGGTTGTGACAATGGCTGGCTTACAACTTGTTTCATTTTCACCTCTATTGATTTTACTCATATACTATGAATCAATCAATACCTTCAACACTTCGTTTTCTAGACCTACTTTCTGACCCATATCTGACCTCGAATATGGCACAAGATCAAAAAATTTCTTATTTCTACCTGACATCTTATTCACCAATTTTTAGCACTCCAGCACCGGTACATTGAAATTTGACCTCAAAGGGCCCATGACATCCAAACTTTAGCAAATTTTCCAAGATCTACAACTCAAAATTTTAAGTTCTCTAAGCATTGGTTGATCTAAATTTGACCTTCAACTTCAAAGAGCCCTCCAGATCTGAAATTGTATATTGTTTCAGATATCTACAATCCGAAATGCTCGCAGACACAGATTTCCATGTCAGTCAATCACTCATAATCATCAACATATTAGATATTTATGTCATTATCAATCTTTTGGGTTTGTTTTACCTCTGAGTAGCACTTTTTTGCACACAATAGACTAAATGGTCAGGCCACAAGGACCCCAAAGGCTCAGAGAAGGTTGGGGGAGGGGACCCACTGGAACAGCTGTTGGGAGACAGATGGTAGCCTCCCATCAAGGCTATACAGCATGTTCTTTATCGTGCACAGCATATAGCTCTCCCGGACATGGGGCCACGGCTTTATGTTCCATCCGACGGATGTTGGCCTTTCCAAGCCTTTCGGTGTCCCCAGCTGACTGTGGGCAGGGAATTTTGCAGAGATAAATCTCAATGCTGACCCAGCTGGGACTCTAACCTGGGAACAACTGAATACGAGCTGGCGCACTACCTGAGCCACCCATGCCACCGATATTTTGGAGTTACACCACTGGTTACGTTGATGGTTGACTTGCAACTTTTTGCTTTTCTTTTTCAGCATCGCATTAGGCAACACATTAATTTCTTTTATTACTTCTTCAGTTTTCAATCAAAAACTGATTTTTTACTATTTCCTGGAAATGAATAATTAGGTTTTGGATAAGAAAGCAAAAAAGCCTTGGCATGGAAATCGGTCATTTTACAATTGAGAGTCTTACCTGGGGCACGAACCCAGATCTCTATGATCAGTAGCCAAGCCATGCTAACTACTTGGCAAAGTGCATATTTTTCTAATAATTTGGTTACTGCATCCACAATTAACCAAAACATACTGTGAAATGTCACCTAGCTACTGATATGTAGGCAAACTTACTAAGATACACTATTAGCAATGCCAAGTTTCAATACCAAGCAACAATACTTGTCATGTTTCGCACAATTGTGTTAACATTTGCAGATGACGACGATGCGATTGCAAAAGTATGCAGTTTCTTAATCCTTCCAGTGTCCATGTTGCCTGTATATGTTTGTGGAATTCAAAATGAAGTGCCAAGGACATATGTTTAGGTTTTTAGTAAAAAAAAAAAACGATTATTTAAAAATTGCTGTTGCAATTTATATATCTATCTTATAAAAATATATAATTCAAGCTTGAATAATAATATTTTTTAATTTGATGCATATTTTATTAAACTACAACATAAGTAATTTTATAAAGCCAGCTGATTGGCATTTCTTAGCAGCACTAAACGATATTACTGATTTGCTTGTTAACATTCCCATTTGCTGAAACAACCTTCTGATTTAAGCTCACTAGTTTAATTTGAACTATTATCAACAAATTTTTACTTAAATTTTCGAATGTCTCATAAAAATGAACAAAATTTTTTTTTTTTTTTTAAAAACAGTAGATTTTGGAAGTAATTACAAAGTACAAACTGCCTTTTTTTCGTTTTACTCTTCTGTCAAACCAATTTCAGTAATCTCAAAATTATTTTTTATCATTCCCCCCCCCCCCCCCCATTCTATGCATCTTTCCCACTCTTAAATACATCTCTCCCCTCTAGAATATATATTTTTTTAAATTCGAAGATAGTAATGAAACTGGAAGTAAAAATGTCCTTCTTAGAAATTCTAGGTGCAGCTGCATTTAATTAAATATCGCTCACTGAGGCAAACAAGAGGCTGACACATGCTATCTCCGTTCCGGGTGCTATAAGGTTCCCAATACTATTTTGGTTCAGCATATTGGATACCCTCTGTAAAGTTAGCACTTACTTTTTTTTTATATTTAAACATTAATTTTCATTTCAGTAATTTATTTTCGGAAATTAACGATCTTTTGGCCGATCAATAAGTATTATCATAATTATGCTACATTGGATGGCCAGCCTACAACTTGTTGCTGTGGATATTTTAACTTCGCATTAGGCTATACATTAATTTTTATTTTATTATTTATTACCTTTCCAGTAAAACATTGATCTGGTATCACTTTCTGAAAATAAATGAGGTCTTGGATATGGAAGCAAATTCATTTCTGTAAATTTATTTCCGTAAGTTAGTGATCTTTTGGTCAGCTGATTTATCGATTTTTTGAGTTATGCTACATCAGAGGCCGGCTTAAAAGTTGCTGCAAATATTTTAACATACTACTAGGTTATATGTAATTTTTCTCTAAACACTGCTATCCTATTAAGCCTCTGGAGTTACAGTACCATGATGTCATCATACTTAATAAAAAAAAAAAACCTATGCATAGCATATGCTATCCTCCAAGCATGAGAATATTATCAACCCCACTTTTTAATCTTGATTTTTTTAGTAAATAAACCTGGAACTTGTACAGTTTTCTGAAAAGTCTTGGATACAGAAGCAAAATAGACTTCCTTGCTATGGAAATCCGCCATCGTGGGTGGGCAATTACGGGAAGGCTTCCCCTACACTAAACTCATTGTGAACGTTTTACTCTCCCCTCTAGAATATATATTTTTTAAAATTAGGAGTTTTTATGTTAATATTTTACGATTTTAAAGGTACCCCTCAGTACCTTGGCTGTGCCACACAGACGATATAATGCTGTTTTTTTTTGCTTTGGTGCAAACCTTTCTGTACTTGGCCAAGATCGCCAAACTTCCAACACCCAAAAGAAAAAAATCATGATATTTAGTAAAAAAAAAGCCAAGAAAGCTTTTTTTTTCTCTATTTCATAACCAGTTCAGAAAAGGTTACTTTGTATAACACTAGCCATGTTTAAAATATACAATACTAAAAAGAATCATTAAAAGAAATAAAAATCTTATTTCATGTTGAATATTACATTATTCGAAAGGAAATTTCCTTTCAATTAATATATAATTTAACTATTTTTATTTGTCAGGTTTTCCAAAATAAAGCATTAATTGTAGAGTGCAATCTTTCCCCCCCCCCCCATTTCACATTGAAAAAGGCTTAAAAAAATCAATATACTTGCAAATTTTATATTATTTATCTTCATAAAATTCATAATTAAATTCTATTCAATTTGGTGTATAATATGACCTATTTCCATCGATTGGTTACATTTTTTTAAATCCTAAAGTTGACTTATCTGATTCACCACAATTGGCAAAAAGCCTGGAATTTTCTCAAAGTATGGTACTGAGAAAAAAAATTAAAAAATCAGAAAAATATTTATTTAAAACCAAAAAAAAATTTTCGTTACTCAGAAATAGTCTTTCTATTCACGTGCATTAGAATCATTTATGTCTATTAGTCTTTTTTTAAAAATAAACTTTTGTGCTGCCAGATGCATTTTTTACTGCGCGACTCTAAAAATAAAACCTGTCATCTGTTTCGTTAAATATTTTATTTTTGGAAAATCCAGAATTAAATGCCGATTATTTTGGCATGTAAGATGCCATAATTCCTTTCATTAGCTAATTGTCAAAAAAGTTTTAAAGTTTTTTTTTTTGGCTGAGCATAGGGAGAAAATAGCTTGACAACTGGATGAAAACTCAGTTTTTCAGGCTGGATACTGGAAGGGTTAAGGGCCAAAGGCAATACGTCAAAACCATTCACAAAACATTATACACATACAATGAGAATCATTTAGCTCATGCAGCTATTTACAATTGGTGCAGAAAATTTGAGCCTGATCAGACAGAAATTCATGGCTAACACTATGCCTGGATATTCAACTTTGACTGCAATCAGCAGAGTTGTGACACAGCAAACATTGCTTTCTAGAACTTTCTGATGCAACTGGCAATTCTTCTGAGAACATCTCCCTCTCTCTGGTTGCGTTGTTTTACCTCTGAGCAGCACTCTTTGCACACAATGGGGTAAATGGCCAGGTCAAAAGGGGCCCCAAGGGATCAGAGAAGGTTGGGGGAGGGGACCACAGGACAGCTGTCAAAAGAAAATAGTCTCCGGTCAATGGTTCTCCCACACACGGGGGCACGATTTAACGTCGCATTCAATGGACTTTCCAAGCCCATCAGTGTCTACCACTGACCATGGGCAGGGAGTTTTACAGAGAAATCATAATGCTGTCCCAGCAAGGAACCTACGAACTGCAGATTACAAGCCTGGCAAGCTACTGAGTGAGCCACCCTCTCAATTAACTCTCAACTCTTTATAGAGCAGAATTTGTTTTGGTGGCCAGATTAATTTAGAGAAAAAAGAACTTTAAAGCATTATTCTGAAATAACTAACAGACATAATGGGCCATGTCCTATAACAAAATAAAGAACATTTGCAAATCTTTTAGAAAATATTTGAAAAAAAAAAAGGAGCAAACAAACTAATTTTAATATCACTGTTTTAAAACAATACAGTGAAAAATTTACCTAAAAATTTGGAAAAGATACTGCTTATATAAATTTCATTCCTGGACAATATTTCATGTGAGCCATTTATGACTGGCTCTTCTGCTGTTAGCTCACAGGTGGAAATGCAGTTTAGGAAGTATTTTCACAAGTTTTTTCTGATATTTTGCAAATTATAATAAAATTAAAATATTTTTATGGAGATTGAAATTAAAGCCTTTGAGAAGCATTTTAAATTTTAGCTTCAATTTTAACATTCTAGATTTTAAAACAGCTTTTCCTATTTATAAAATTATTTTTGTTATGAATTTTGAATTATTAATCTAATACAAATTCAAGGAATAATTATTTTTAATTTTAGCCATATTTTAAGTCACCAAATCTACAGTTATTGGATATTGGACTCAGCAACAGAATAAGGTTATCTGAAGCAATAAAACTGCTGAGTGCCCCTCTCCTACTATAGTTACATTGCTGTGCATCATATAAAAACAGATTCAAATTTTACTGCCCATTTGTTACTGCAAAGCATTCCACACATGCATTAGCTTCTAGAGTAGAATGCATTGGGTAATTTTATCTCTGAGGGGCACTTTTTTTTGTACACACAAATACCACAAGGATTCAGAGAAGACTGGGGAAAGGGATCCATGGGGCAGCTGTTAGGAGACAGATGGTAGCCTCTCACCCAGGCATACGGCATATTAAAGTGCACAGGGTCTCTTCTGCATTTCCTGCCTTAATGTCCCATTTGACAGATGGTCTTTCCACTGGTATTTAAAACATCAATGTATGTACATTGATGTCTTATTACTCTTCTTTCTATTGTTACTTTTTTCTAGATAGACAATTTACATTTCCAGCACATTAATTTGATTAGGTTGTTTACCTCTTAGTGACACTTTTTTCACACAGTGAGCTAAATGGCCAGGTTGCAAGGATAGAAAAGGTTGGGGGGAGGGACACATTGGACAGCTGTTGGGTGACAGAGGTAGCTTCACATCAAGGCCATCTAGAATGTTCTTTATTGTGCACAGGGTATGGCTCTCCCATACTCTTTAATGTCCCATCCAAAGGATGGTGGCCTTTCCAATTCCATTAGTATTCCCTACTGAATGTGGGCAGGGCAGAGAGTTTTGCAGAGAAAAATCTCAATGAAAATCAAATGAAAAATCACAGCTGACTCAAACCTGGGAACTGTCCAGCAGAATATTTCAAGTCATTGTTTAGCTGACTGAAGAGATGGTTTACTGAAAAAGAGGATTCAGCATTTAACAGTGACCTGCAGTCATCCAATCTGGATTTAATGGAAAATATGGGAATACATAATTTGTGAATGCAGACAAATGACAATGATTGCCTTAATTGATGCAGTGATTATTTCATATTATCGTTCAATACTGATAATGAACTAAGTTAGCTGTTAGTATATCAAACAGGTGGATAATGGGATTAAAAATAAAAGCCAAACTTAATTGTTGCAACAATGCACTATTATATATTACACCTGCATCATCACTGTACAAATTATAGAGGTGGGGGGGAGGGTCAATCAGTAGCTGTCAGGCTTGTAATCACCAGTTCCCAGGTTTGAATCCTAGCTAGGCCATTGCCACAATTTATATGTGCAAAACTTTCCACCTTGCCCTAGGTCAGTAGGGGACACCAATGAGCATGGAAAGGCCACCGTATTTCAGATGGGACATTAAGCTGTGGCCTCCCTGTGCGCGAGAGAGCTATAACGTGCACATTAAAGAACATGTTGGATAGCCTTGATGGGAGGCTGTATTTTAAATTACCTTTTTAATTATAAAAAAATCCAATTATTTAAATTTCACTTTCCCAGAATTGATATTTATAAAACACTATCTACCTCTCACCATCAAACACTTAATATGTATATGGAGGTACAGGCAAAAACATTTTAATTGTAACCATGTAAGCAGTGTACATCACTGTATACTGTTTGAAAATAGGTTTTTAATTTTATTTTAGAAAGAGATCAACATTGAAAGCAAGGTTTTTTGATTCTCAAAATAAGTCTAAAATGTTGAGAAGAGATTATAGCAAAGTCAACTAAAAACCTGAAGATGGAACCCCTGATCTATACACCAATATACACTATTCCACAAGATCGTCATAATTGTCCCACAACTATTATGCAAGAACCAGCATCAAAACTTTTTTCCTTGTGCCTATTTTATGGTTAGCAAAATTAATATTACTTTTTTAATCTTTGTGAATAACTTGGAAATTGACATAAAACCAATTATCCCAAAACCATAATGACACTGGATTTCTAAATTTCGTATATTTACATAATTCCTGC
The DNA here is from genome assembly GCA_038380435.1 of Ryuthela nishihirai. Taxonomy (NCBI): domain Eukaryota; kingdom Metazoa; phylum Arthropoda; class Arachnida; order Araneae; family Heptathelidae; genus Ryuthela; species Ryuthela nishihirai. The sequence continues at coordinate 26,200,020 of JAWZYU010000025.1, forward strand.
AGGAAATTTCTTACCAGACTTCTTTTTTTCCACGTATGCAATAAAACTTGTTCGACAATCTACCTCTGCTTCTATATGTAGATTGTAAAGTGTTATAAAAGTTGAATCATTTGAACACGATCAATATTAATTGTAGTAAATATATTAGTGATGTTAAAAGAAACATAATAGAATAAAAAGCGGATTTAAAATAGTCCCTAATAAAGCAACTCTATTCAAGTAAAAACCAATTTCCAGAAAAATCACCTTACCTTCAAGAATCAAACGCTGTTGTAACACAGAGCTTAAAAGTTAACTTAAAGGAACAAATTTACTATTTTGACTATACGAAATCTCTACGAACTATATATAAAAACCACAAAAACTTTTAAAAGGCTACCTGATCATATACTAGAGCTTAACAATTAGTTTGAATAACAAGATACGAGTCGTTTTTATATGAAATCGCAGACCTACCGGTTAGACTGACGGCAGAAAATGGCGGGTGTGGAAAGAGCTTCGCAAGCTTTGCCACGTCAAACCAGCCATACACCCGAACGTTTCGTAAAAACCGTATCTGCCGATACACCCACCATCATCATTGACCGTCATCTACCAACGAGTTTGCTTAATCACTTCAGTCAATTTGGATGGTTCGTCATTCCTGAAGATCGATAGAATCACTAGTGATCTACATAGAAGTGACAGAATCGGATTAAAGATCTAGATGCCCAAATACAAAGCAACAACTTTATAAATTTATACTAGGAAAGATTTATTAAATTTCTTTAACATTACGTATATACAACAAAATTTGCAAGCAGCGAAGGCTACAAAAGTGCAATGCAATTATTTAAAACATAAAATTGTTTCTTTATTTGTTCTTAGGCAAAATAATTTTTTTATCCTTTTGAATTTTCAGAAACATATAGAAATATTTCACATTTTGCTAGAATGCAACACTCAATTATAGCAAAACATCGATCAGTGGGTAGGCATTTTATAGTGTTTAAATTGTTATATGGAATGAAGATTTATTAAATAAATAAACAAAGTAGGAGAGGATCGTACGACACATGAAAAAATTAAATAATTATCATGTCAAAAAAATTGCTTCCCCTATAAATTTGTTGAACACAGCAAAAAAAGTGGAGGGAGAGAGCTAGAGGGATTAGTAAGGAATACAGTGCGTTTCAAAATTCTATGAATTTTTAACTATTGTATAAATCAAGATTTTACTAACATTTCCTTTCAAGAACAACCCATACGTAAAAGTGCTAAGGAAGGAAACAAATATAGGAAAGGGAAAAAAAATATTTCATACGATACGAAAAAATTAACAAATGCTTAAATATATGCAAAAAAAACAACATAAACATTACGAACCTAACAATAGTCGCCGAATCTAAAACTTCTCAACAAAACAGAAATATGCAAGTGACCTAAACTTCTGCAATCTGCCTTCGATCTCAGCATAATTTGAATCTGCATCATGGTGGCGCTGCAGTCGAAAGTTTCAAACATTGCGCCATGGAAGCTTTCATTATTTTCCATACATTTCCTTTTTTCATCTTTATTTTCCATCTCTTTGCTTTCATTATTTTCCATACATTTCCTTGTAGTCTTTAAATGCAAATTTCTTTAAATTTAAACAATATCGGAAATCTGAGCATTATTGAATCTTAGTAACAGCAGATCTGGCTAAATTGAGAAATAAAGTTTTGCACTAGTTGCCAGCTATAGTTATAAACTATGCCTTTGATATAAATAAATGTAGAACGGGAAAGTGGGGCGCATGAATATGAATTGTTTTGTTTATTTTTAATTATGAATTCCAGTTGTTGAAAAATCAAAAGAGGACGTGACTGAAAAGTTTGAGAATCTCTGATGTACAAAGTTCCATGTGGAGGTTTAAAGGAACCTCATAGTCATTTCAATAAAATGGTGCACTTCCAAAGCTTAGTATAATTATACTTTTGTAAGTTAAGGTTCAAAATATTCATACGATTGTAGTGGGCAAGGCCAAATTTTTTAAGCTCGTCTCGAAGGACTCAAAACTGTAGTTCAGTAGTACTGCTTTCATAGAAAGAAATAAGGAACTATGCCACAAAGAACGTATAAGGAAAAAAAGTGCAGCTTTGACAAAGCGTAAGTGGCGACCTCAAGTGATGTTTCGATTCGTATCGTGCAATTTTTTAAGCTGGGAAGCAAACAATAAGGGGCAAAGGAACTATGCATTAAAAAATTTATATTTTAAAAAAGGAAAAAAAGTAACTGCACTTTGTATTTGAAAAAAATAATATCATGATTTTAATAAAGGTTTATTTTCTCCATTGGAATTATTTTTCGTTGAACCAACAATTATAAATTGAACGGATAGAGAAGATTTGAAATTAGCCTGAAGATAATTTATAGAATAAATTATTGCAATTAGAAGCTTTCTTGGTTGCATAGAAACAGGAAACAGAATTGATATTAATATACCCTGCAAGTATATCAATGGGAAATTATTACATAGGAAAAGCGAAGAGAATGGAAGTTGACAGTAACATGTAATTATAAAAGCTTTCGTCCCCTGTAATGTTCGTTTCACCTCTACGCCAAATGCACGATACTCGATTTTACATTAACTTCTTCTCCCTCTACATTCTTTGCTATGCTACCTCTTCCTAGAAATAACAATGGTACACGGAGCTGTAAAGCTTCATATAAACTATAGAGAGACAATTTATCAATAAAATAAGGTGTGACCAGGTTACAGATTATGGGTATTAACTTGCAGTCTTCCAAATAATGAGCTAAGATTTAAATGACCATTGCCTTTTATAATTTGGTATCTAAATAGACTTTTTCCTAATTGTATTTTGATCATTCCTGCTTCCAGTTACTAGCAATGTGTTAATAATTTCATATCTCTTTAAATTGAAAGAAAGGAGCAGGGAGCTCAGACTTGTTACTGATCACTAATTCCACATCTCAAAGTTGAATATATTATGCTTATTATTATTTATTGAAATATTATTAAATATTAAAAGTTAATTGCTCACTTTTTAAAAATAAATAACAACCGGTTAAATTTTAATATCAATAGTTTTAATTTTTACGTCTGAGTAAACTTCAGCATTTGCATTATTTAATACCATTTGTCTCGAAAACGAAGTGAGTTCATAATGATAAAGGCGTTGAAATTAGGCAAAGGATCGATTTTTTAACGTTAGTGTCCTATCTATACAAAGTTACATTAATCTGAGTATACGATGACAAAAAGGACATCACGTGACTCCCTACCTTGTAACGCATTAGGGTGACGGTTTACTCAAGAAATCATGCTAAGCGGGTAAGTTGTGCTGTATTTCTGTGTAGTACTATGGAAAAAATCATATTTCGTAATTAACAATTGCTATTCACAATTTCATATAAAAAAAAATTGTCCAAATTGGATTGACTTACATATGCACATTTATTTTAAACAACTTATACTACAGAAGTATTGGTAATTGTTATTTTGTTAATGCAAAAGTCATCATTAAACAAGATACTTGACAACTTCATGTCGGTTACAAAACCAATATAACTTAGTTACTAACTACATCTAATTTTATGCTGATTATTTAGCCCTTTTGGCAAATGATGTTGATGAGATGAACTCTTTCATTCGAACTGTTGATGAGACTGGTAGACAGTAGGTTTGGTTATAAACAGAGAGAAAACTAAAGTGATGAAAATTGGTCAGGCACGTTGTGATTCAGTTAATCTGAATGGTTGCAGTCTTGAGCAGGTGTCACAGTTTAATTACCTTGGGAACTGCGTAACTGATACTGGTGATGTATGGCATGAGATTAACAGACGAATAGGGATTGCTGCCGGGACTTTTAAGAATCTATGGAGAGTGTGGAGAAATAGGCGTATACACCTAAAGACTAAAATTAGACTGTATAATAGTTTGGTTCTTTCTAGGGTTAGTTATGGTAGTGAAACTTGGACGCTGTGTAAGCAAGGTAACAGGAAACTAGATGCTTTTGATTCTAGATGCTTACGCAGTATCTTGGGTATTAGGTGGTTTAACTTTGTAACTAATGATGAGGTTAGGCAAAGGAGTCTGCAACCTCCTTTAAGCAGCATATTGTGCAGAGAGAGACTCCGCTGGTTTGGCCATGTTGCCCGTATGGATAATTATAGATTGGCGAATAGGGTTATGAACAGTGTGCCTAGAGGCCTCAGAAGGAGGGGGAGACCTAGGATGTGGTGGGCAGACAATGTCAAACAGGACCTGTTAGAATTGGTGTACAGTGGCCGGATGCAGCAGATGTAGCTCAGGACAGATATGCTTGGAGAATTAAACTGCGCGGTCTCGTTGGACTTCCGTAGCCCATGGCTGCTTGAGGATGATGATGATGATGACATCTAATTACGTCTACCGTATTAACTTAGTTAGCTACTTAAGTCTACTTAAAGTTTACTTAAGGATAAAGTACTTGCTTAAGTAACTTACCCTTAAGTAAGTAGGTAAGGAAATTTTCTAGTAAATATTTTATTTGCTTAATTTTACTTAAGTACTTACTTGAATGAGAAACTTGCTTAAGGAAACGATATCTTTGTACATATATTTTCCCCCATGTCGGAAAAAATGTTATATTACAATTAAAGAATTAAATTTCGCACGATTGTTACAAAAAATATAATTCCAATATTAATTAAAACTCAATGAAAATCATAGAATATTATTTCTTCTTCATACAGTAAATAAAAGTTTATGGATGACTGAGATTCTTGTTTAGCTTTCTCACCCACTCCAACAGTAGGTAAACAAGTTAGACAGCGAATCTAATGCTTGCTTGCTTACCTACTTACTTAGTCAACAAGCATAATATTATATTATATTATAGTTATAAAAATAATAAAGCTATAAATATAATAAAAAAATAAATAAATACCCCCTCAAGCAGCTGCTTGCCACAGAGGTCTGACAGGAGCCTGTCAGTTTATATGCCAGAGTAGAAGGTCTGTGAGGATGGCAGGACCTCAGCAGAAAAACGACACATACATCCATGCCTTACCCGGGGTTCGAACCCAGGTCCCTTAGATCAGTAGCCAAGCGCGCTAACCACTCGGCCATGATAGGTGATGGAAATTACACTCTTTGGTGTAGATCTTTGCAGGCAAATATTCATTTCCCTAACTTGAAAAAAGTCTTGGTAGTCATCAATGACTTCACCGATTAAGTTATTCAGCAGAAATCTTGACTAAACTCCAGTTATAGCAATGCAGATTTCATTCTTGATCCGCTTAAAGCAGCCCATTGTCGTACTACACAGAAGAGATGTCATCTCTAGTAGTCTGATACATCCCTGTGATTCCAAAGTTGTAAATATATGGAAAATGATAATTCTATGCTAATTGTATTTACTTCACCCCTCCATGAAGAATTCCTGCCGATGCCCATGATCCAAATCAACTAAAGTTTGAAAACCTCTGACATTATTAAGACTAACCTCAAGAAATGTACAGATCCTCAATTTTAATTAACTTATAAAAAATCCCGGAAAGGTTTTAGACAGAAAATAACTAAAGAATTCAGAATCCTTCCCAGAAATAGAGTCCCAGAAGTCTGCTAAACTTATACGTTAAATAAGATATATATCTTTGGCAACAGCTCATCGAAAAGTTACCACAAGGTCTGTGCATGAGCCACAGACGAGGGAAAGAAGAAAGCCATCCACGTCGATAAAAGACATCAGTAGCACAACTCGAATAAAGAATCTCAGTTGACGTCATTCTTTGCTAAAGAAAACTGTGAAGATATCATTTTTTCATTTTGTAAAACCTTTATAGCTTTTTACATGAATCTTTCGAATTGTAAATCCAAATATTTTTTGTTTGTTTGCTTTAGTGCCAAAGAGCTAAAAGTTTGAACATTTTTATCGTTCTTCCTTGCGAAGATTTCGAAATTTGTCTACAACTCTTCGCTTTTCCTTTTCCAACATAATCCAGCATAGCAGATTTATACACTACGATTTTTTGTCCGTTTGCAAAAAAACTGAAACAAAAACGAGCTAATGTTTTCACTTTATCGTTTTTTTGTCTGTTGACAGTCAACATCTTTGTTTTTAGATGTAAATTAAAAATTATTTTGGGATTGAATAGGAATCGATGAAATACACCCAGTCCCCGACTAACACAAATTCTACCAGCACGAATTTCACATAGGGAGGGGCGGTCATAAGTCTCAAGTCTGGAGGGGGCCATTTAGAGGCATATGAAGGATTTTGTAGTTAAAAGTGTCATTTATGGACTACAAAATCCTTTATATACCCCTACATATAGCCTTCATGTGTGTGTGTGTGGGGTGGGGTGGGAGTACTGAAGGCGTCAGGGGTTTGCCTTCCCGGAAAAGAAATTGGCTAGCTCTTGGAATGAAAAAATGAAACATTTGCAAATCTCGTGGAAGGGGCCGTGGCTCCCTCCAAGAGATTTGCAAACCTGTCTCACCTATGTCAATTATCCTTGTTCATAATTTCAGCACTTCCAAAACGATGTTTCACATTTTCCTATACAAAATATTGCGTTTAAACAGATGTAGCTCTTAAAATATTTGTAAACAACAGAGAACATTTCAATTGGCGCTGACATATGACAACGTACGCTTATACAAATTTATTTGATTTGTTCAAGATTATAACTTGTCGCGTTTAAAGTAGAATCATTGATAAATATATGTTAGTCCTCTTCATTACTCAACAAGAAATTTTTACAACAATCAAGTTCTCGCTTTCAATCTTCATTATTCGTAGTTTTTCTTATATTGTTTTTCCACTGAGGTCTCGACTTCCCCATAGACTTTTATTATGTTGTATTATATTGCCAAGCACCTCCTGTCAGACCTCTTATGGCTTTAGTTGTGTTATTTACCTCTGACCGGCACTTTTTTTTGCACACAATGGGCTAAACGGGCAGGTCACAAGGACTCCGAAGGCTCAGAGAAGGTTGCGGGGGGGGGGGGGGGACCCATTGGAACAGCTATTGAGAGACAGATGGTAGCCTCCCTTCATGGCCATCCAGCGTGTTCTTTAACGTGCACAAGGTATGGCTCTCATGCACACGGAGCCACGGCTTAATGTCCCATCCGACGGACAACGGCCTTTCCAAGCCCATCGGTGTCCCCTACTGACCACAGGCAGGGTAGGCAGACCTGGGACCTCTTATGGTAAGCAGTTGCTTTGGGACTAAGACATTTAGTTCTAAAATATTCGTAGCTAAGTTGGCAACGCTGATTACAGTTGTTGCAATGTATATACTTTTCGCTGGAACTTATTACACATTGGGAACTGCGTTTTAAGGCAGTTCAAAGTGACTTCATCCCAAATGTTTCATTGGTATGATGTCGTTAAATGATTAAGTTAGGGCGAGGCGATATGTCGTGGTTGTAAAGGCAGAGTTGTAGTTTACTGGTTACTGGCAATTATCCTCTTCTTTAATGTAGCCAGGACCGCATTTACCATAAGGGGCATTAGGCGCAAGCTGGGACCACATTTTGAAACCTTACCCCTCACAAACAACATTATAAAAAAATCCTAGTTAGAGTTGCAAAATAAAATACTTATTTTTAAACACGAAATTCACTAGAGCAAACTAAAATGGGGAATTTATCTTTAACGTTTATTGAATGTGAATTAACAGTTTTTTAAATTGTGATGATTAAATTGATGGTTTTACCAAAACACTTTGATGATTTTTGATCGAAAAGTTTTTAGTTAAATGCTTATCAAGAAATGTTCAACATTGCAATTTGGTAGTAAACTGCAATTCATGCCAAAAATATTTTAATTAATCTTAGTAATGTCCAACCGTGCCATTAGTAATGTCTTAGTAATATTTTAATTAATCTTAGTAATGGACATTACTAAGATTAATTAAAATATTTTTCATTAAAAAATTGTAAAAAATCAGTAAAAATTTTGTTTACTGGGATTGAGTTATATTTTTGTGATTATTTTTCTACAATTCTTTAAATAAAATTTTTTAAATATTTTTCTTGAACCAAACACCAAATATTGCAAAAAAAAAACTAAGTAAGGGGCCTGGAATCTTCCCCCAAAAAGAAGTTTTCATTTAGGTCAGAACAAAAAGTTTAACATCTATCGTCTGGCCTAAAAATAAAAACAATAGCTTGTTTTTTGAAAAGAAACTAAAAAAGTTTTAAAAATTTAATCTTCCTATATGTGCAGTACGAAGCAAAAAATAATAATAACTTCCCCCAATTAGATTAGTATCACCGGAAGATGTTTCTTAAAAGCCTGTCTTTCGTCTAGCTGAAAGAGTTTGTGGTGTCCTATATTTCTTTTCAAATTAATGTGATTGGACGAAGCGATCATTGAAGGAAACTTTTGCTTTCTATGAAACAATATGTAAGAAGATGATTATTTTTTGCTCGTTTTCTTAAAAGAAACGTAGCCACAGAAAAATTTGTAAAATAGACCAACATTAAACGAATATTGCAAATGATGCAATTATGTTAGAAATTTTGGAGGTGGAATGTAAGGGCCAAGAGCAGAGGAGTACTGATAGGCCAGATACCATTGGAAGTTTCTGGCAGGGGGGTAGCGAAGGACTATGGTTGGGGGGGGGGAAGTGAACGAAAAATTTCCACTGTTTTCCACTATAAAATTTTGACAACTGAGAAAAGTACTTTACATAAATTTAATTATGTTTCCGTCACGGACATACTCAGAATTTCTCTCCGTGGGAGAGGGGGGAGGGGAGCTGCTCCGCGATATTTCACAAGTCCCTCGATTTCGCAACCGTGCCATGATTTCACAAAATAGAATCCTAATTTTTACATCTCAACTGAAGTTTATCAAGTCACTTCAAATTTTACGAACTCCCCAAGATTTTGCTAACTCATCTACATTTTACGAAGTTGTCTCCATTTTGACAGCTCGCCATAATTTTACTGAAAAAAAATCTAATTTTTACATCTCCCCTGAATTTTCAAGTCACTTCGAATTTTGCCAACTCTCTTCAATTGCACAGAAACAATCTCAGTTTTCACAACTGATCTATATTTTACCAGTTGGCTTCGAATTTTGCCACCCCCCCATACATTTTGCCAACTTGTCATAATTTTACAAAAAAAATCCCAATAATAAAAAAAACCAAAAATACCCGTCAAGATTTTGCCAAGTCACTTCTAATTTTGCCAACTCGCCATAATTTTACAGAAAAAAATCTCAAACTTAACATCTCACCCGAATTTTGCCAACTCCCCTTAATTTCACAAAATCAATCCCAATTTTCAGAACTCTCCTCTGTTACCAAGTGGCTTCTAATTTTACCAACTGCCCCAGATTATGCCAAGTTGTCCGTTTTTCCAACTCGCTATAATTTTACAGAAAAAAATCCCAAATTTTACATCTCACCTGAATTTTGCCAACTCCCCAAGATTTTTCGAAGTTGTCTCGATTTTCCCACCTCCCCTTAATTTCACAAAATCAATCCCAATTTTCAGAACTCGCCTGTGTTTTACCAAATAGCTTCTAATTTTGCCAACTGCCTTAGATTTTGCCAAGTTGTCTCGATTTTGCCAACTCGCAATAATTTTACAGAAAAAAATCAAAATTTATATATCTCACCCGAATTTTGCCAATTCCCCAAGATTTTGCCATCTCTCCTTAATTTCACAAAACCAATCCCAATTTTCAGAACTCCCCTGTACTCTACTAAGTGACTTCGAATTTTGCCAACTGCCCTAGATTTTTTCAAGTTGCCTCGATTTCGGCAACTACCCTAGATTTTGCTAACTCCACTTCCTTTTACCAAAAAAAATAATCCCGATTTTCACAACTCACCTAGATTTTACAAAGTCGCTTCGAATTTTGCCCACTCCGATTTACTTTGGGGGGGGGGGGGAGCCTCCCCCCATAGCTAAGCCCCTGGTTTCTGGGTTGCCCCAAATTGTGACTATCACAGAATTGAGTTCATTGCATCATATTTATTCTCTGTGAAAACGAGAATCCCATAGACCCCAGATTCGATGAGTAGTCTTCTAGTTTAAATTCATTATCATTAAGCCAATAGCCGTCCCGTGGTCGAGTGGTTAGCACGCTTGGCTATTGATCTAAGGGACCTGGGTTCGAGCCCCGGTTAAGGCATGGATGTATGTGTCGTTTATTCTGGTGAGGTCCTGCCATCCTCTCAGACCTTCTACTCTGGCATATAAACTGATAGGCTCCTGTCAGACCTCTGTGGCAAGCAGCTGCTTGAGGGGATATTTATTTTATATGCCAATATCTAATATATATTTAATATCATTAAACCGAAATTTTCATGCTTCAAGAACAGCCTGTGTTTTAAGCGGAGATTTCATCGAGAATCTTATATCTCCTTTTCTCCTGGTGTCGCAATAGCGACATTACATTCCCTTCTGCTCTATTGATCTGAAAGTCGTCATTTTCGGCAACGCGATTGTAACACGTCAGCATTAACAACGCGTCCTCCCGCAGGTCACAGGTACAATCATCAGTCATGCGGACACAACGGATACGGTCTTCGCTGTCGTTCAGGGCTGTAGGTTAATAGAACGAAACTCTTGAAACGGTAACATTCAGTCGAAGCAGTGGCGCAACCAGGGGGGGGGGGAAGGCCCTGACACCCCCCCCCCCCCAAAAAAAAAAAAAAAAAAAAAAAAAACTCTAGAAAATTTTCCAAAAGTCTTTTTCTAATTAAAATTCATTTTTTATATTTATGTTGTGTTGTGTCTTCTATTTCTATACTACTTATGAATTAGCGGTCACATAAGGCGGGAATACCCTATAGTTTCTCCGCAAAATTTCCCCGTCCTGCCCACGGTCAGTAGGGGACACCGATGGGCTTGTAAAGGCCGCCGTCCGTCGGATGGGACGTTAAGCCGTGGCCCCGTGTGCGGGAGAGCCATACCCTGTGCACGTTAAAGAACACGCTGGATGGCATTGTCGGGAGGCTACCATCTGTCTCCCAACAGCTGTTCCAGTGGGTCCCCTCCCCCAACCTTCTCTGAGCCTTCGGGGTCCTTGTGGCCTGGCCATTTAGCCCATGGTGTGCAAAAAAGTGCCGCTCAGAGGTAAAACAATCCAATCCAATCCAATACCCTATAGTTCTCAGGAATCACGGCCGTTGTGAACACAAGGCGAACGAAGTAGTGCTCGGGCGGACCGAGCGCTACTTCGTTTGCCCGAGCAGGGCCAGCGGGCCCCTCGGCTGTCCCCAAGATTAAATTCTGAGTGCGCCATTGAGTCAAAGACTTGGGTTAGCCAAACATTCAATGCTACAGTTATGTTACAGTTATTCCTATGCGAATAACCTGCGATTATGACAAATCGCAAGCGAATAATTGCAACCCTAAATATTTTATGATTTTCGGCGTTTAGCCTTTCTCACCAAAATCCCCACAAAGGGAGGAGGCGTTGGCTAAAACGCATCGTGCAAAGCCTGAAATCTCCAGGTCCTAGGTTCGAGTCCCAACTGTATCAACTTTTAAATTTATCTCCATTAGTACTCACGCTTCCCCTGGTGAGAAAGGGGACACCGATGGGCGTTTTGGAAAAAACCGCCATCCGTCGGATGCGGCATTAAGCCGTGGTTTCGTGTGCAAGAGATCCACGCCCTTACACGTTAATGAACATGCTGTAAGAAGGGTAAGGAGACCGAGACTCCTGCATCGGGTACAAAGCTGGGAGGGGCGCATAAATCACGGTATTGGGTTGTTTTACCTCTGAGCGGCACATTTTTGCACACCATGGGCTAAAATGGCCAGGTAACAAGGACCCCGAAGGCTCAGAGAAGGTTGGGGAAGGGGACCCATTGGAACAGCTGTTGGGAGACAGATGGTAACCTCCCGTCAAGGCCATCCAGCGTGTTCTTTAACGTGCACAGGGTATGGCTCTCCCGCACACGGAACCACGGCTTAACGTCCCATCCGACGGACGGCGGCCTTTCCAAGTATATCGATGTCCTCTACTGACCGTGGGCAGAGGCGGGGAATTTTGCGGAGATAAATCTCAACGCTGGCCCAGCTGGGACTCGAACCTGGGAACTGCAGATTACGAGCCTGGCGCGCTATCGACTGAGCCACCCCCTGCCCACACCAGAAGAGAAATTCGTAAGAACTGTATGATGCAGTGTCGGCGTCAACACAAATTTTATGTGCAGCATGCTAAGATATGTAATAAGCATTTTCGAGATGGCAATTACGATCGTGGCTTATGAAGCGAACTCTTAGGAATTCCTGTTAAACGTTAACTTTAAGGATAAATCTCTTCCAGATAGATATAAACATGCCGTACGAAAATTCAGTCTGGATTACGATGACCTCTTCTACTCGGACCAAACGATTGTTGTTTCGAGAAAAATAAATCGAATACCCTGAAAACTACGACAATGTGCCCACTAAAAAAATTATTGCTGGTAATTGATAATTTAAATACTTCAGCTTATAGTGTACTGATCAAAAGAATAAAAACTTATTGTCGGTAGCACGCTTGGCTACTGATCTAAGGGACCTGGGTTCGAGCCCCGGGTAAGGCATGGATGTATGTGTTGTTTTTCTGCTGAAGACCTGCCATCCTCTCAGACCTTCTACTATGGCATATAAACTGACAGGCTCCTGTCAGACCTCTGTGGCAAGCAGCTGCTTGAGGGGGTATTTATTTTATTTATTTAAGCAAAACAGTGGGGAAAATATCTATTTTGCAAACAAGATTCGATCTTAAGATAACAAAAAACGGTGGTTGATATATCAGAGCAGTGGTTCTCAACCTTCTATGCTTCACATACCCCCTGGAAATGTATATATAACTGGCGTACTACTTGTATAGATGGGGCGGGGGTGGCTCAGTCGGTAGCGCGCCAGGCTCGTAATCTGTAGTTCCCAGGTTCGAGTCCCAACTGGGTCAGCGTTGAGATTAATAATTGATTCCCCGCCCTACCCACGGTCAGTAGGGGACACTGATGGGCCTGGAAAGGCCGTCGCCCGTCGGATGGGACGTTAAGCCGTGGTCCCGTGTGCGGGAGAGCCATACCCTTTGCACGTTAAAGAACACGCTGGATGGCCTTGACGGGAGGCTACCATCTGTCTCCCTTCCGCTGTTCCAGTGGATCCCCTCCCCCAACCTTCTCTGAGCCTTCGGGGTCCATGTGATCTGACCATTTAGCCCATGGTGTGCAAAATAAGTGCCGCTCAGAGGTAAAACAACCCAACCCTTGTATAGATAGATAAAACTATAGTTATAGTATAACAATGGTTGTTTTTACTTTGTTACTAGAACTAGCGATTTTTGAGCTCTCACGACGTACCCCAAAAAATTTTACACTTTGAGAACCCCTACGTCAGAGTAACAACTTCGGAATTCAAGTGAAAAGGAGAAAAGCAAAATGCAAAGCTGTTTCATTTCATAACTTCAAGGCAACGTTTCTTAGGAAATTTAAAACTATGTTTACGCCACGTCAGATTAAATGTCTTTTGGAAGGAGAAACATTTAAAACTTACTTCAGGCGCCAAAAATTTAATTTTTCCTCAAATTTTCGTGGGGCGGGGGTGGCTCAGTCGGTAGCGCGCCAGGCTCGTAATCTGTAGTTCCCAGGTTCGAGTCCCAGCTGGGTCAACGTTGAGATTTATCTCCGCAAAATTCCCCGCCCTGCCCACGGTCAGTAGGGGACACCGATGGACTTGGAAAGGCCGCCGTCCGTCGGATGGGACGTTAAGCCGTGGCCCCGTGTGCTGGTGAGCCATACCCTGTGCACGTTAAAGAACACACTGGATGGGCTTGACGGGAGGCTACCATCTGTCTCCCAACAGCTGTTCCAGTGGGTCCCCTCCCCCAACCTTCTCTGAGCCTTCGGGGTCCATGTGACTATGGCCATTTAGACCATGGTGTGCAAAAAAGTGCCGCTCAGAGGTAAAACAACCCAAAACAACTCAAATTTTCGTTATGATTATTAACAACTGGAAATAAGATAAATTGTAATAAATTGAGATCTAGCGTTTTAATTCTATAGAATTTAGTTTTAAGAGCAAGATCGAAATAATTGCTCAGATTTATCTAATGCAAATTCTGTAGTAATCATGAAATGTGTAACATCAAAATACACTCCAAGAGCCACTTCATTAAATAGTTCCATGTGACGTTGATAGTAACTTATATACCGAACTTAGTAACTTCTTAAATAAGTCTTTTATGAAAAACTGTGACTGAAGATAACTTAGTTCTCAAGCCTTTTTAAATCTCAATTTCCAACACTGTTCTTTCAACATTTAAAGACTTATGGAAACTGAAATATTTCGCATTCTGTAAAAATTAATTCAAAATTGGCGAAAATTAACGTAATTTTTACGCGAACTTTCCATAACTCTATAAATAGCGAACGAATATTGTTGAAAACTGAGGTTAAAATAGATTTGCCCCCGGGCCCCGCCCCTCTTCGTTATTTATTCTTTGTGTCAGTTATGGCTTACTGCATAGGTACATAAATGACGTTATTTCTACTCATTATCCTTTTAGAAGTGTGAATGGGATTCCTCAAGTACAGTCGCTCAAAAAAATATCCGAACTCTATGGTTGATTACAGAATTCAGAAAAAATATCTGAAATTGTGGATAAAAAACATTCTTTCGATTCCCATAACTAATACATACCGTGAGATAATTTTCTCGTTAATAAATAAAGAAAGTTGAACGTTGAGCTCAAATTTGAACGAGTTAATAATTTTTTGACTTCATCGAGAACGGCACTCTGTGGAAGATAAAAACTGCATTTCGATTTTTTACATTAGGCAGAAAAAAAACTGCATTTCGATTTTTTACATTAGGCAGAAAAAAAAACTGCATTTCGATTTTTTAGGTTAGGCAGAAAAAAAACTGCATTTCGATAATTGTTAGCCGAGTTGCAAACTTATTTGACTTTTTAATCAGGTATCCAAAATGGTGGTTTAATTGTTATGTTTTATTGTTGGCGAGTCTGCTGGTAGAGCAACTGGATAATTTTTATACTTGCAAACAGACAAATCTTTTATATTTTTTACAATATTTTTATACAACAAACAGACAAACAAATCGGACCATGTGGGAAATGCAGACGCCTATTTTCGGGCTCCTCGATAAGTGCATTTTTTTGGAGTTAATTGTGCTTCAAAGCGAAGTTTGGCTCTTAATTTTCTGAGAACTGCTGTTTCTTCAGATGGGCGGAAAGAAGAAAGCAACAAATATGAATAATAAATTAAAACGCACAAGTGGCATTCCTGTCAAAAGCTCGGAGAAGGCTCAACTTAAGAAATTATCTAAACATATTGAAAAGGCACAACTAGCCAAATTACCAATTCCAAACTGTGATGAAGACTTGAATGACATAATGGAAATAAGTGCAATCTTCGATACTCAAAGTAAGGACCAAAACATTATCAACGAAAAGAACTCTGACTTACAAGCTCAACAACATCGTAGTGCAAATTCAAACTCTGCAAAGGACGAAGACAACCGACCTGATGACTCAACTAATTCGGACGACGAATCTTCAATCAACGATGAACTGACTGGACCACCTCCACGAAGAAATCCTAACAAACATGACCTTGCTATTATCTTTTATAACGAAAATATCAAGTTATCCGATATGGACGATGAGCAGGTAACAGACTATTTCTTTCACTTAATTGATAAAGACATTAAAGGCCCATATACAAGGAAAGGCGATATTATCGTCTTTCCCGAGAATGAAGAAGATCTAAATAAACTTAAAGGTATTACTCATATATTAGATGTAGAAGTAAATTACAGATTTCCAGATGAACAACATGCTATGGGTCTTATAGTAAATATTAATACAAAGTATTCTGAAGAATATTTACTTCAGTGTTTAAAAGATGAAAATATTGTCAAAGTTCGCAGAATGTATAGATATCTCCCAAACTCGGCTAATAATGGTTATATTAAGCAACCGACTGAAAATGTGGTAATTTATTCCACAACTCCCAAAATACCAAAAGAAATTAATATTGGATTTTCGCATTTTTATGTCAAACCGCATTATGGTTCCCCTGTCATCTGCAGTAACTGCTGGCGATGGGGACACGTCGCCAGCAGCTGCCGAGGCCGAGTGAGATGTAAAAGGTGCAGTGGTCAACATTCTTATAAAGTTTGTAGAAGTATTGATTTTATTTGTCCAAACTGTGGTGGTACACATCCCGCAACTTTTCATGGTTGTCCCACTAAAAAGATTGCATGCAAAGCCATGCGCATTCAACAACTTCAACAATGTAGCTGGTCAAACGCTTTTTACCAAGCCAAACAAGAACTTTCACAAGTCCGGGAGAATAGAGCTCTCTCTCAGGACCGGACAATTCCTACTTTGAATCCTTCACAGAAATAAACTTTTTCAAGACTTCGTCATGTTCAACACCAAACTTCGGACTTACGAAAAGATATTTTTTTAGAGGATGAAGTGGATAATCAAGTTAATATTGCTAACTTACAATCTTTACATGGAATGGATGCACATAATTTACTTCACAGAAATAAACAAACTGTTGAAAGAGTAAAAAAAATCAAAAGAGGAATGGGTCAACCACAACCTTCTACTTCAAGGGACTTTATATCACATGAACCTGATTCTATGCATGATTATCCAGATAAATTGGCTACACCTACATATGCTAATATTACAAAAAAGAACTTAAACTCAAGAGGAATACAAACAAACAAAGTCAAACATACTTTGTCACCGAATACTATTGCAAAACAGCTTAAAGATGAGAATGTCACTATCAATTTGTTGATAGACCTAGTTCTTCATCTACTCAAATTTATATGTCCCAGCGAAGAGGTATATCTGCTCATAATGGACATACTTATTCAATATAAAACATAACAAGCTAACCCTCCTACAGTGGAACTGTAGGGGGATTCACTCAAAGAAGGAGGAAGTCTCACTCCTCATTAAATATAAAAAAGTCAACATCTTTGCTTTGCAGGAAATTAAATCTAAAAAAGGTATTAACTTCTCAAATTTTCTAACTTATTATCATTTTTCACCAAACAGCAACAATGGAGTTGGATTTATTATCCACAAAAAAATTCAACATAAAATAATTAATATTAATTATAATTTACCTCTTTTAGACTTACTAGCAGTTAAGATTTTGATAAATAATTATTCATTTACTATTTTAAATGTGTATAATCATGGAACTATTGTTAAAGAGAATTTTTATCATGATATTTTACTACAACTAACTAAACCTTATATTATACTTGGAGATTTTAATTCACACCATGCCTTATGGCACTCATATACAAATAATCCAGCTGGAATCCAGCTTAGTAACTTTATAACAAATTCTGATTTAATTTTATTAAATAACAAACAAACTACCCATGAAAATTTCTCAAATAATAGATCTATCATTGACCTCACATTAATTTCACCAGAATTATTAGAAAAATTTAAATGGTCACTGCTACCTGATACAAGGGGCAGTGACCATCATCCCATCATCTTAAATTCACAAATTTTTATTAAATTCCAACAAAATATATTCTTAAATGATTGGATTTCTTTTAATAACATACTTAATGATAAAGATCCTTTAGAAGACACTACTTATGAAAATTTTTTTGAATATATTAAAGAGAATACAAAACCTGCCTTTAAAACTATCATAAACAAAATTCCAAATTTAAAAAAGAACTTCTGGTACATGAACAGACTGGTAGCAATTAGAAAAAAAGGCAGAGAACAAAGCCAATAGAACTAGAACCTTTGAGGACATTAATAAATTTAAAAAAATTAAAGCTCAAGTGAGAAGGAAACTAAAATCAGCTTCAAGAGAAGATTGGAAGGAATTCACTTCTCAACTTACAACTCAGAATTCAGGTCCAAATATTTGGAAAATTTTTAAAGCCATTCTTAAAGATAAAAATCAAGTATTACCTATTGCACAATTTGCTTTACAACACAACTATACATTAAAACAAACTGCTGATTTTTTTGCTGAAAACTTAAAAAATGTTCAACCAGCACCCATACTTGATTCTAGGCAAAAAATCATATTTAAAAATTCAACTAAATAAATTAAAAAATATTAAAACTGAAATTAATTCACCTTTTACCTTTTCTGAACTTGAAAGATCTATTAAAAGATTAAATCTTAAGTCTGCTCCAGGAGCAGACTTAATTTCTAACAAATTTCTTAAAAATCTTCCACATTGTTGGAAAAGAAAATTATTAGACATCTTTAATTATATTTGGTCAACCCATGAAATCCCAACAACATGGGAAGAAATACTAGTTATCTTTATTCTCAAACCTAATAAAATTCCATCAGAATTTGTTTCTTATAGACCTATTTCATTAATGTCAAATGTCTTAAAATTATTTGAAAAAATACTATTTAACAGATTAAACTGGCAAATTGAGACCAACAAAACTTTACCAAAACATTTTTTTGGATTTAGGAAAAATAGATCAGCTAAAGAATGCATCTCTTTACTTCTTTCTGATATATATACTTCAAACAAAAAGAAAAAAAATTTATTAGCTGTGTCAATTGACTTGACACAAGCTTTTGACTCAGTTTCTATTGAACATCTTATTTTAAAATTATCTCAAGCCAAAATTGAACATCATTTGATTTTATTTTTATCCAAATTTCTTAAAAATAGAAGACTAAAAGTTAAAATTAACTCCACATACTCTAACTCACATAACATTACTCAGGGCTTAGCTCAAGGTTCTTCGCTATCCCCTATTTTATTTAATCTATATTTATTTGATATTAAAAGAATTTTTGACATTAACATAAACTTTACTAGCTACGCAGATGACTTAACATTTTGGGCATATGATTCAAATGAATACAACCTTCAACAAAAAATTCAAGATCAATTAAACAAAATTATAAAATATTGTCAGAAATGGAATTTAAATATAAACACAAATAAAACATATTGTATTCCTTTCTTTAAAGATAAATTTATAAAACCTAACTTTGTATTAAAGATCAATTCTACCCCTATAACTCAAGTTAGCCAATGTAAACTGTTAGGATTTCATTTGGACACTAAATTAAAATGGCATTCACATCTTGACCATGCAATCAATTCAGGTTCAAAATTATTGAATATTTTTAAACTATTTGCCTTCAAAAAAGAAGGCACACATCCAAAAACTTTGGTTATCTTATATAAAAATCTAATCAGATCCAAAATGGAATATGGCATTGAATTTATAGATTATCCAAATATATCTAGATTTAAAAAACTAGATACAATCCAAAATAAATGTTTAAAATTAGCCCTTGGACTACCAAAATTTTGCCCTACATTGGCTCTTATGGCTGAAACAGCCATACCTAATTTTGAAATTAGACACTCAATTTTAATACTAAAATATTTTGTAAGATTACACTTAAAATTACCAGACCATCCTATTTACAAAAAATTTAAAAGATTACCATTTTACAAAATAATTAAAAAATACCCAATCTTATTGGAATATATAAACAAACTTAAAAAAGAGGATTTGAGAGGAGACATTACTGATCTCATGGCAACCTGGTGTTTTAAATCACCTTCCTTTTATACTGAAATTCCTTCTTTAAACTCTAAAGCTGAACTTTCTAATGAAAATATCTTACAACTATTCTACAATTATAAAAATGAAAACTTTTACAACTTTTTTGAAATTTATACAGATGGATCTTATATACAAGATACAGGTTCTGCTTCTGCAGCAGTATTCATTCCATCCAAAAATATATCATTACAATTTAAATTACCTAAATTTACTCCTATTTTACATGCGGAAATTTTTGCAATTCTGGCCACACTCAGATGGACACTCCAAAATATTAAAAATCAAAACATTGTCATTTTTATAGACTCCAAAGGGGCAATTTTAACTTTAATGCAAGACAACTCATATTCAACATATCCATTTTATACAAACTCTATTTTAAAATTAAATACTGAAAATTTTGAACAAAATGGCAATAAAATTTATATAAGCTGGGTTCCAGGTCATACTGGAATAAAGGAAAATGAAGAAGCTGATAGAATAGCAAAATCTTCACATGAACTTGAAAATATAACTAATATACATAAGTTTTATAGTAGATCTAAAAAAGAATTAAAAAATCTTGAATTTGTTATGACTGAAAATTATTTTCAAATTAACTCTCTGGTTAAATCTAACTATAGATTCAATCTTTCAAATAAAATTAATTACCTTTTAAATATTCCTTTTAAAAGACAAGAATTTAAATTTATTTTAAGACTCAGAACAGATACAATTATGTTAAACAAATCAAAATATTATTTGAAACTCAGTGATTCTCCAAATTGTTCCATCTGTAACTTAATAGAAAATTCTAACCACATACTATTAAACTGTGATAAATATCAACTTCAAAGAAATAAATTTTTTAGTAATCTTGAAAGTATAGGATTAAAAGATTATAATATAAATACAATCTTAAATTTTCCAATATTATCTACACAAATTAAAATTTTTAATTTCCTGCTAGACTTCCTCCTTGAGACTAATATATGGCAAAAAATATAAAAAATAAAAAAAAAAAATAAATAAATATTAAAAAATAAAAAAAAAAAAATGAAAAAATGGAAATGAACTAAGGAAAAAAAAATAATAATAAATAAATAAATAAAAAAATGGGAAAAAAAAAATTTAAAAAAAAAAAAGGGAAAAAAAAAATGTTTGTTTCAAAAAAAAAAAGTATATATTTCTGCCACATAAAATAAAAAATTTTTTGGAAAAGATTTCCAAAGAAGTTAGAAGCTGTTTTCACTAAATCAAATTTGGGAAAGCTTGAGAGAAGACCTCCCATTTAACAGTGACGTTAATTGAATTGAATTGCAAACAGAAGTAAATAGGCTTTTTTTCTTATTTAGAAGAAAAAGAATATTTCCAATAATAATACCTTTCCCATATTCGAGACTCCATTCGGTACATCTAACCTATTGAAACATCTCCCGACAAGGAACAAAAGGTTTCAAATATCTCCTGGTTGTCTGATTTGAAAAGGTGGCAACTAATCTGGTAATTGCCAGTACCCTACGCCGCTGCTGGGTACAGTAACGTGCTGTAAAGAGGTATATATCAAACTTTTTTTGAAAAATTGCGTGCATATCTCCATTTCGTAGTTTATTACTTGTACCTGCTGCTTTTCGTAGTCTCTTACATCTACCTGCTGCTTTTCGCAGTCTCTTATAGCTACCCCCTGCTTTTCGTAGTCTCTTACACATATCCACTGCTTTTTGTAGTCTCTTGCATCTACCCCCTGCTTTTCGTAGTCACTTACACATATCTGCTGCTTTTTGTAGTCTCGTGCATCTACCCGCCGCTTTTCGTAGTCTCTTACATCTGCCCGCTGCTTTTTATAGTCTCTTATAGGTACCCCCCGCTTTTTGTGGTCTCTTTTAAGCACCCCCTGCTTTTTGTGGTCTCTTTTAAGCACCCCCTGCTTTTTCTGGTCTCTTTTAAGCACCCCCTGCTTTTTCTGGTCTCTTTTAAGCACCCCCTGCTTTTTCTGGTCTCTTATAGGTACCCCTGCTTTTCGTGGTCTCTTACATATATCCGCCTCTTTTCGTAGTTTGTTACACATGCCCACAGTGTTTCATAGAAAACTTCTATATATGCACGGTGTTTCATGCACATACACTCTATTTTCGTCAAAAGTTTCGTCAGATGAATGAAAACCGTCCAGAAAAAAGTAAGAAGAGTAATATTGTGTGTAGAGTTTAGTTGGCTAGAGCAGCGAATCTTAAACTTCGCTTCTGAACTGCATTTTGTTAAAAACAATGGCTTAAATTGCAGTTGGTTGCAGACCTCCGTTTTTAGTCAAGTAAATATTACAGATCCCTATTTTGAAACTGTTTACATTTAGATATCTCTAAACTTTTCGACATTGTACAAATTGAAAGAAAGAGATACTGTTGTAATTAACGAACCTTCAAGAAAATACTCGCAAGGCTCTCAGAGTGTGCGAACCAAAATTTCCAAACTGATGTTTTAGTCCAATAGTTATAAGAATAGACGGCCTATAGCCTCTTGGGTTGTAATTAGTTTAGTACCATACGCATGTTTTTTGTGTGTTTATATGTTAGAATTATTTTAGTACCGTACTCGACTCTTTTGTGTTTATATGGGAGAAGAGTTGAGGGGGGCATGACCCATTCGTCTGTGACCACTTGATTACCCATAATATATTTTGTGGTTTTTGCAACTATAGCACTAGATACATGATATTCTGATATTAAATTCAGTTCTGATTTGTAAACCTTAATGATGTGTTGTTGATCATGATGCTTTAATTACTAGATTGAAAGGAATATCACTGATCACAGAATTCGTCCTTAAGCATCAAGGCATTCTTTTTATTTTCAGAAGCTTAATAGATTTCTTTTAACTCTAAATACACGTTTTTGACGTCAACTTTCAACTATACATTGGCGCTTAACGCAGAAGTTACACAAGCAAAGAATCGAATTAAAAAAACTCCTGAATGAGCCAACAAATTCATCTTTCCTTTCTTTCGTTGAGTTGAACATCCATCTACTGAGCTTGACCTTCTCTACAACCTCAAGAGAAGTAACGCTGGTATGCTTGTCATCATTGCAAACAGATCTCCCATCATCCAGTCTTCTTTCCTTTTCTAATCGATCTGACATAAATGATTTCTTTCCTTGCGAAACCCCACTCAAAATCGAAGTAAGTTCTCCATTATCACCGAGACAAAGATTTGCTGACGAAATTTCGCGCGATCTTCCTGAATCTCCATTTCTTGGATTCCGTAAAACATCGTCGCATTGGACCTTAAGAGTTTCCTGCAGCTCTTCAAACACAGGAGAATCTTTTGGAGAACAAACACTGTTAAACGACACGCTCGAGTCGTCACTCAACTCCATATCTGAATCCACCAACCCGAAAACAAAAATGTGATTCGACGCATACTCACACTTAACACGAGCCTCAGGATCTTCTTGCAAGAACTGACACAAGAAGCTGATCACTTGGTGTACCATGACGTCAGAAAAATTTGCAGTGGGGTGGGCATTTTGGAGAAGAATTCGTATTTCCTATTTCTTTTTGTAATTGATAACGTAAACAAGTGGTTTTACCAGAGAATTCCACAGAACTATGTTCCGCGGAGGTACATCACTCTTTTTAGAGATATCAACGTAACTCTTATATAAAAACAACTTCGTAAGAATCTCAAAACACAAAATTCCCAATCCCCAAAGGTCCAGTGATTGAGCATTGTACAGTTTCTTGTATCTGTCGGATGCATGTTCTTCAGCAATGCATACTTCTGGAGGACGGGTTATTGCAGGTAAACCGAAATCCTTCTCGAGAATTTCAGTCTTTGTGGTAGTAAAAGTAAAGTCACAGAGTTGAATGTCGTTCATCCAAGTCACAAGGATGTTATCGACTTTAATGTCCAAGTGATAGATTCCCTTTCCATGCATGTAGCAGAGCGCATTCTGACACTGGGCCACCCACTGGCGATGCAAGTCGAAGTTATTGGCATTTTCTGAAGAACTTTCAGCCATGAGCAATTCAATGAGTTTATTCTCAATCAAAGGTGTGACAAACGCATAAGCATCGTAGCGTTTGATGGCAAAACTCTTCTTCAGCATCAAGATGTACGGATTCTTTAACTCTCTCCAGAGCACAAGCTCTTCGTTTCTGGCCGCAGTGGTTATCTTAACAGCTACCAAGGTTCGTTTTGTGTTCAACATGGATGCAACCACACCGTAACAGCCTTTGCCAACGTAACAGTTAAAGATGTATCCTTTACACTTGTTCAAAGCCACCAGACATTTCTGTATCAAGATTTTCTTCTTTACGTTTTCAACCGAAAGGCGTTCCTGTTGTTTAGTTGTGGAGTATGCCAAAAAATATTTATCATCTGCAATTTCCAAACCATTTTTTTTTTGATACTGATCTTCCTGCACGATTTGTTTTTTTGTTGTCTGAACCAAAACACTATTATCTGTTTGAGAAAAACTTATTCGGTTATTATTTTGCCGTGTTTCATATTTTTTACTATCTATTACTTGCCTTTTAGAGAAGAAGGCTTCGGTCCTAGAACACCACATATCATCCATCTTAATAGCAATGATTGTTTTTTATTCTTTTAACTTCCTGCACGTGATACTGATTTTCCAATTATTAAAATGACTCATAGCAAACGTCAATCGTATTATTGTACGACTGTCTATATTTTAAGAACTGCATAAATGGGCTTTGTTGGGTGTCAGGTGATAATTGTTGTCAATGACTAGACAATGTAGTTCCGAAATATCGCTGTAAAGAATTATATGTTATTTGCCCTCCCGAGTTGCGAGAAAAAATGTTAGGAGAAAATTCTTAGCAAAATCTACTTTGAAAGGTGTATGTAAATCATCGTCTCTGCTACGAGTGCGTAATAAACCATTAACTGGAATAGCGTTGGGTTGTTTTACCTCTGAGCGGCACTTTTTTGCACACCATGGGCTAAATGGCCAGGTCACATGGACCCCGAAGGCTCAGAGAAGGTTGGGGCAGGGGACCCACTGGAACAGCTGTTGGGAGACAGATGGTAGCCTCCCGTCAAGGCCATCCAGAGTGTTCTTTAACGTGCACAGGGTATGTCTCTCTCGCACACGGGGCCACGGCTTAACGTCCCATCCGACGGACGGCGGCATTTCCAAGCCCATCGATGTCCCCTACTGACCGTGGGCAGGGCGGGGAATTTTTGCGAGATAAATCTCAACGCTGACTCAGGTGGGACTCGAACCTGGGAACTACAGATTACGAGCCTGGCGCGCTACCGACTGAGCCACCCCCGCCCCGATTAACTGGAATACAAACCACAGATGAGGTAAGACAAAACTTAAGGATAACATCGCTGCTGGCCAATTACGTTGCTTTAGCCTTTCCATTGTCCAGCCTGAAAAACTGGTTTACATCCAGAGGCCAAATTTAACTTTTGAACTTTTTTTGCGAAATAATTAGTGAAAGGAATTATGGCATGTTAGATGCCAAATTAATCAACATTTAATTCTGGATTTTCTGAAAATAAAATATTTCGCAAAAAAGACCATACGTTTCATTCTAATAGGACTTTTTTTAGAGTCACGTAGTAAAAAAAATGCATCTGGCAACACAAATAAAAATTTGTATGAAAAAGCTAATAGACAGAAATGATTATAATGCACGTGAATAGAAAGGCTATTTATTTCTAAATAACAAAAAAAAATCTTGTTTAAAGTAAACATTTCTTCCATTTTGAAATTTTTTTCTCCATACTATACTTTGAGAAAAAGTCCAGGCTTGTTGCAGTCCAATCAACAAGTCACATTTAGAATATTTTTAATAAATAACTAATCAACAGAAATAGCTCATGTTATATATCAAATTAAAAAGAATTTAATTCTGAATTTTACTGAAGAAAAAATTTGAACACTGTAGTAACATGTTATGCGAAATTCACTTCAAGGGAAAGATTTTGGCCTTAAATGGGCTGGAGATACGAAAATTTCTGATTTAGATTATGCTGATGATTTAGCCCTTTTGGCAAATGATGTTGATGAGATGAACTCTTTCATTCGAGCTGTTGATGAGACTGGTAGTAGAGTAGGTTTGGTTATAAACAGAGAGAAAACTAAAGTGATGAAAATTGGTCAGGCAGGCTGTGATTCAGTTAATCTGAATGGTTGCAGTCTTGAGCAGGTGTCACAGTAATTAATACATAGCTCCCAAGATAATTAAATCTTGGGAGCTATGTAACAGATAATGGTGATGTGCGGCATGAGATTAACAGACGAATAGGGATTGCTGCCGGGACTTTTAAGAATCTATGGAGAGTGTGGAGAAATAGGCGTATACACCTAAAGACTAAAATTAGACTGTATAATAGTTTGGCTCTTTCTAGGGTTAGTTATGGTAGTGAAACTTGGACACTTTGTAAACAAGATAACAGGAAACTAGATGCTTTTGATTCCAGATGCTTACGCAGTATCTTGGGCATTAGGTGGTTCAACTTTGTAACTAATGATGAGATTAGGCAAAGGAGTTTGCAACCTCCTTTAAGCAGCATATTGTGCAGAGAGAGACTCCGTTGATTTGGCCATGTTGCCCGTATGAATAATTATAGATTGGCGAATAGGGTTATAAACAGTGTGCCTAAAGGCCTCCGAAAGAAGGGGAGACCTAGGATGCGGTGGGCAGACAATGTCAAACAGGACCTTGCTAAAATTGGTGTGCAGTGACCAGATGCAGTAGATGTAGCTCAGGATAGACTTGCTTGGAGAACTAAATTGCACGGTCTGGTTGGACCTCCGTAGCCCATGGCTGCTTGAGGAGGAGGATGATGATGATGAGTAACATATTAATTTTAATAACAATTTTTACAGTGATATACCAAAAAACAGGTACACATTTCATAATTACTTCCATAATCTTCCATTTTTAAAAAGTAACAGTTCTTTGATAATTATCACGAGATTTTAAAAACTTTAAGGAAAAATTTGTTGATAATAGTTCAAATCAAACTTCTGAGCTTAAATTAGGGGATTGCTTCAGCACAGAGTAATGTTAACAGACAAATTGGCAATACCTTATATAACTTCTAAGAAATGGCAAACAGATGGCTTTAACAAATTGTTTATGTCATAGTTTAATAAAATATGCATCAAATAAAAACGAAAATATTATTTATCGAGCTTAAATTATATATTTTTATAAGATAATTAAAAAATTTTAAAATGGCAAATTTTATTTTTTTTAAATCATTTTTTTATGGTACTAAAAACGGATATATACGTTCTGGACACTGGAAGGGTTAAGCCTCTCGCTATAACCTTGAAAGAGGTTCATCAGTGACTTATCTGGGATGCAAAGAGGAAGTCAGGCCGACAACTCTAAGCATGAAATGAAAATGAAAGTGCCTTAATAATATGCCCCTGGTGATGTTATATGCTCAAACCTTACGAGTTCACACTGATTTTCTTATATTCATGCAGTTAAAACATATCTTAGAATAGTTTTTAAAACTGATCTTGCTGCAATACTACAGTTGCGATGCTGCCCTCCACCCCTTCGGGGTCCTTGTGACCTGGCCATTTAGCTCACGGTGTGAAAAAAAAGTGCCGCTCAGAGGTAAAAAAATCCGAACAATACAACCCCTCACCCCCGAAATAAAAAAAACTGATTTTTAGCAATTTTTGACCCAAAAATAGCTAATTAAAAATTTTTCAAAAAGTAATTCCAATACCCTTATTTAGAACATCAGATGCAGTTTAAATCGCACACCTGCATATTCTTCTGGATATCATTGAAGTTGCTGGCAAGTCAGTGATTACACTAAATGATGAGATGATGCTGATGACTAAGTTGCTGGGAACTCAGTGATTACACTAAATGTTGAGATGATGCTGATGACTAAGTTGCTTGGAAGTCAGTGATTACACTAAATGATGAGATTGACGCTGATGACTAAGTTGCTGGGAAGTCAGGGATTACACTAAATGATGAGATGATGCTGATGACTAAGTTGCTGGGAAGTAAGTGATTACACTAAATGATGAGATGATGCTGATGACTAAGTTGCTTGGAAGTCAGTGATTACACTAAATGATGAGGTGATGCTGATGACTAAGTTGCTGGGAAGTCAGTGATTACACTAAATGATGAGATGATGCTGATGACTTCGTTGCTGGGAAGTCAGTGATTACAATAAATGATAAGATGATGCTGATGGGTTGGGTTGGGTTGTTTTACCTCTGAGCGGCACTTTTTTGGACACAATGGGCTAAATGGCCAGGTCACATGGACCCCGAAGGCTCAGAGAAGGTTGGGGGAGGGGACCCACTGGAACAGCTGTTGGGAGACAGATGGTAGCCTCCCGTCAAGGCCATCCAGCGTGTTCTTTAACGTGCACAGGGTATGGCTCTCCCGCACACGGTGCCACGGCTTAACGTCCCATCCGACGGACGGCGGCCTTTCCAAGCCCATCGGTGTCCCCTACTGACCGTGGGCAGGGCGGGGAATTTTGCGGAGACAAATCTCAACGCTGACCCAGTTGGGACTCGAACCTGGGAACTACAGATTACGAGCCTGGCGCGCTACCGACTGAGCCACCCCTGCCCCTGATGCTGATGACTAAATTGCTGGGAAGTCAGTGATTACACTAAATGATGAGATGATGCTGATGACTAAGTTGCTGGGAAGTCAGTGATGACACTAAATGATGAGATGATGCTGATGACTTATTAAAGAATGCTCTGACCGATCGGCAATGCTGTTAATCGATTAGGTGAGATTTACTGAACGATCAGGTAACAATACTGACTGATCAGGTGTTGCTGCTACTCAACCAAGTGATGCGCTGATCAATCGGGTGAAGTAGTGACTGATTAATAATGCTGTCGCTGACTGATCAGATGCTGTTATATATCAGTAAGGTGATTATATTGATTAGTGATGTTCTTGATTGATCAGATGCTGCTGCTGACCAACCAGTGATGCTATTTATCATTCAGGTGATGATACTGACTGATTAATGATGCTGTTGATCAATCAGATAACGTTGCCCACCGACCAAGTGAAAATATTGCTCGCTAGGGTGACGATACTGACTGTTCAGTGATGTTTGTGATCGATCAAAAGCCGCTTACAATGCTTGGTGATGCTACTGATCGATCAGATGATGATGCAGAGTGTTCGTTATGATTCTGATCAACCAGGTGACAATGATGCTAGATAAGGTGACAATACCTATGATCAGGCGACGCCCAAGCTGCTTGGTGATGTTGTTGGTCGATCAAATGATGCTCCTTAATGATCAGGTGACGATGCAGACTGATCATTATGCTGCTCATCAACCAGGTGCCGATACTGACTGACAGTGGTAATGCTTACTGATTAGGTGATGCTCTAACCAATTCGGTGACGATAATTACTCATTAATAATGCTGTGGATCGATCAGATGCTGCTGCTTACAAAGCAAGGGATCAACTTACCGTTCGGGTTCCACTACTGACCAATCAGTAACACTTTTCTCTGTGCAAGTATGCAGTACTTTGAATATTAAATTCAGATTGAATAAACTTATATCTTTTGAATCTTAATTTTTTTCCCCACAGGCGCATAAATGCCAACCACCATTTCTGAATTTCGGAAATATGTTTTAAAGTTCGCATTCTCAGCCCCCAATCACAATCCTAATCAATATTCGATGTTAGAAATTCGCATTTTAGAAGGACAATGCGGAAGTCATCATGTCAGGACATGTGATTTGTATCCATATATATATATCAATGATGCAAGAGTCTCCCATGAATCTAATTCAGTGGTTCCAAAAGGGCAGTTCTTGAGCTTTTCCGTAGAAACATCTTAGAAATTCATGGATTTATTATAAAAAAAATACCCTTAAAGTTTTATCTACGGTCAAGATATTATATAAATGATCAGGTCACAAGGACCCCAACGGCTCAAAGTTAGGTAGGGGAAAGAGACCTACTGGAACAGCTGTTAGGAGATAGATGAAAACCTCCGGTCAAGACCATCCAGTGTGTTCTTTAATTAGAAATGATTGTTTAAATAAAATGAATTGTGTGATATTAATAATATAGGATATTATATATACATAACTTCAAAGCAATAATAATACATAATTACATAAATCTCACCTAGCATTAGAGTAGATCATGTAGTACCTAGGGAGACTATGAGACTGCGCAGTTGATGCTTTGACACTTCTTATAAATCATAAGTTGATGAATAGGTCGCTGATAGGTCATCTGACATTATGATCTTATGGCCTATGAAAACTGTTAAGCGTCAGTTTCGCATCTCGGAGGCTTCTCTGTTTGCCACTTTATAGAACAGTGATTCCCAATCTTTTTGGCCCCTCTTTTTTGGGTTGAACTCCCCTTTCAACAAATATTTTTTTAAAGCTCCCTCCTTCATGGAAATCAAACAAGTTTTCCTGTATAAAACCAGTTGAAAAGACATTTACCCTATATACAAATTTAGGAGTATTTCAATCCATGAATTTCAAAGGTTTTTCATCCCAAATTTGTGCATACATTTCTATCTTAATCTAAGTATACGATGCTCTATTTAATCTCTTTCCTCAGAAAAACTCAAGGAAACGCCCCTCCTCCGTTGGGAATCATTGATATAGGGCATTGCTCAATCAGTCAAATATTCATAGAGCTTTAATAGCAAATTTATCCGGTAATGCCAGCTTCTGAAACTCTCTAAAGTAAATACTAATAAAGTATATAGTAGATGACACTCCCCATGTCGCAAACTTTCATTTGGAAGAAACCTCATTACAATCGATTCGTCGGTATATTTTCCTCCTCTTCTTTAGGGGAAGTCTGAAATTCTGTAAACTTGTAGTAGACGGCCCTCCCACGGGATTTTGAACAATTCCTAATCCTATGAGAGACACCGGCATTTAACTGCTAATGTTAAGTCTATGGGGATTTCGAGAAATTCAAAATCGCCCACTCCAATTTTGGTTGGCCCTAGCTGGTTCGCAAATAGCCTATGCTCTTCCCCTGAGTGAAGGGAACGCTCATGCAAAATTTGGTGCTTCTAGTCTTTCTGGAGGCCGAGTGCAAAAGCTGACAGATACTCAAACGAACTTATTATTTAGAACCAGTTTTTTTTTTCATATTCTATTGTGTAAGCGCTTTTCGAGGCTTCTGATGACTGGGTTGTTTCACCTCTGAGCGGCACTTTTTGAATTCAATGGGCTAAATGGCCAGGCCACAAGGACCCCGAAGGCTCAGAGAATGTTGAGGGAGGGGACCCACTGGAACAGCTGTTGGGAAACAAATGGTAGACTACCATCAAGGCCATCCAGCGTGTTCTTCAACGTGAACAGGGTATGTCTCTCTCTGCTACACACGGGGCCATTGGTTAACGTCTCATCCGACAGACGGCGCCTTTCCAAACCCATCGGTGTTCTCTACTGACCGTGACCAAGGTGGGGAGGTTTGCGGAGATAGAAGCTTCTGAGGCGAAGATGCTCAACGTGTGAATGGATGAAAAGGAGGAATTCGCTTTCCCTGGAATTTAAAAAGAATTTTTCCTTCCAAAATAATTCCAAGGCTTACATGCACTAAAGCGTACAAAAAACACAGCGAGGACACTACTTCTGCGTTTAAAAGATCACCAATATAATATTCAAGAATCTGCAAAATTCATGTGTCAGGTTGTTAATACACCGATCCCTATTTAACTCTAGGGCGGGGGTGGTTCAATCGGTAGTTCCAGGTTCGAGTCCCAGCTGAGTCAACGTTGAGATTTATCTCTGCAAAATTCCCCGCCCTGCCTACGGCCAGTAGGGGACACCGGTGGGCTTGGTAAAGGCCGTCGTCTGTCGGATGGGACGTTCAGCAGTGGACCCGTGTGCTAGAGAGCCATACTCTGTGCACGTTAAAGAACACGCTGGATGGCTTTGACAGGAGGCTACTATCTGTCTCCCAACAGCTGGTTCCAGTAGGTCTCCTCCCCCAATCTTCTCTGAGCCTTCAGGGTCCTTGTGACCTGGTGATTTAGCCCATTGTGTGCAAAAAAAGTGTCGCTCAGAAGTAAAACAACCCAACCCTATTTAACTCAGCGGTTTGTACCATTTTGAGCTCAGCGCCCACCTTTAGCCTTTCCGAAAAATCTTAATTTCAGTTCTCAGAACAGTCTATAGAGATTTTATGATTTCAAAACATTTTTTCCTGTATGAAATTACTGCCGACCAGAGGTAAAACAATCCAAACCATTCCTAATGGAAGCAGCAAAAAAACAGGGTGAAACTGTCCATGATATTTTTTTTTCTAAACAAAACTGCTTCCTAAACACTGATACAGTTTACTTCCTGCTCTAGGATGAATTTTATTACAGCAACTCCCACACGATAAAACTACAGTATCCAATTACACGATAAGAAAGAAAACAATTTCCTTCCTCGAGATAAGCAGGTAATAACCACAATGATAAGTGGATTTAACAACAATGCCTCAGTGCGTGACACATGCTGCGAGCAGTTCAGGGAACCTCCAACGCGATGTTTGTTAAAAAACGATATGACTCCAGACCAATAAGGAAACGGGAAGCGATCCATGACTGACAGCTTTCAAAACACGATTCTGACCTTTGTATCGTATTTTAATATTAACCGTGCAGGCAATTTGTGGATCATCGTTTAATATTTCTAATTCCGAATTAAGGGTGAGAAATATTAATATCCTAGAAATATCAATCGAATCGATGGCTTCGGCATCTCTTGATTTCTAGATTCTCACTAAGATCCCCTGTTTGACCTTGAACACAACACACTCATCGCACCCAAAATTTCACAACGTTGCTGAGACGTACCATCGGAAGTACTCCCAGATTCCAATTTTCAGCTCTCAACGCCTATATATCGAAATTTGACCTTTAACTTCGAAGGACCCTTCAGATACGAAATATCGTAAAGTTTCTGACATCTACAACCTGAAACACCCCAAGACACCAATTTTCACGTTTTTAGCCCTCGTAGATCAAGGTTTAACTTCTATGTGACCGCTGTTTAACCTTAAAGGACACGCCGGAGGTCAAATTTCGGATTTTCCCCGATATCTACGACTCGGATTACCTCTAGGTGAAAATTTTCAGAGCTCCACCATTTCTGCAGCCTAGTTAGAATTAGAATGATTCCCTGTCAAACAATTCATCACTCACAATCGTCTATATGTATGTATTAGAAGTGCTTTTTCTGTGTTTGCTGAAAATGTATTGTATATCAATAGTAGATAAATATGGGTTGGGGTTGTCTCAAGCTGTAGCGTCAAACTCCCAACTTGATGTTTCCTGGTTCCAGTCCCACTTCTTCCCTAATCCTCGCTCTGTTTTCAACGAGAAAGGGAAAACCAATAAAGTTGGAAAGGACGTCATTCATCGGATGGTACGTTAAGCTGTGGTCCTGTGTGCAAATCAGTGTGTACTCTTTAAAGAATACGTTGGATGGCTCTGTCGGGAGGCTTCCATCTGTATCCTAATAATTGTCTAGAGTATTTCTTTCTCCCATCCAGGTTCTAAGTTCTTAAAGTCCTAGTCTGGCCATTAATCTGCTAAAAGTAACGCTCAGAAGTAAAAAAGTCAAAAGCAAAAATAGAGAAGTTTACCTCCAGGATTAAACTATTTTCCAGTTTAAATGTAATTTTTTTTTTGAGAATTATGAGGGTTTTAATGTGATCTTTCATCCCATGTTCGAGTCCCAGCTGGGATTGCCATTCCGATACGCTTGGAAAGTCCACCGTCCGTCAGATCTGAACATGAATACTCCGTTAAGCCGTGGCTTCGTGTGCAGGAGAGCCATATCCTGTGCATGTTAAAGAACACACTGAATGGCCTTGACGAGAGGCTACCATCTATCTCCTAACAGCTGTCCAGTGTTCTCTGAGTCCTCAGGTTCTTGTGACGCGGCATTTAGCCCATTATGTGCAAAAAAAGTACCACTCAGAGGTAAAACAATCCAACCTATACGAAGGAACAAAAGACAGAACTCATTCAATTTAAAAAAATGCAACTATGAGACATATGAAAATATCTTTTGATTTATTATGTGACGCTAAATAAGTAAAAAATATATTAAAATAAAATTCACTCTTTTAAGTAACTTAAGAATAAACAAGTGTTTCGAACATCGTTTCAGTTTTGCACACCAAGTAACTTTTTTTTTTCAGAACTGTTCGTTTATCATATTCTCCCATTATTATTATCAAGTCTTTATCGTCTTTTCAACCTGGCATCACATCAGACAGAATGGACGTCGCCTGCAGAAGATGAAATCGTTTGACGTCAGCCCGAGCTGATACTTGTCGTTGTGGTGAGGGTGGTTATGGAAGGCGAAAGTTGGCGTCCGACGTAAGAGGACGACGACTTTTTCTTCTTGGGTCCGTAACAATTGAAGAACTCAGCCATCTGCCTCCATATGCGAATCTTGCAGACGAAAATGAGGAACATGAATACTCCGTGCAATGAACTAAGAATCCCAGCAATAGCATAGAGCTTGTAAATACCCGTGATCCAAGGAACGAACTCTGTGAACCACACAAGACCCATCACAAGTACCAGTTTGATGTAGAGCCGGAATCTGTTCAAAATAAAAAAAATGTTGTCGTTACTTAACAATAAATAAAAAACAATAAAATAAATACCCCCTCAAGCAGCTGCTTGCCACAGAGGTCTGACAGGAGCCTGCCAGTTTATATGCCATAGTAGAAGTTCTGTGAGGATGGCAGGACCTCAGCAGAAAAACGACACAAACAGCCATGCCTTACCCGGGACTCGAACCCAGGTCCCGTAGATCAGTAGCCAAGCATGCTAACCACTCGGCCATATACGAACTATTATATGTCATTGAAGATTCAGATTTATCCAATAAAAAGAATCTGAAATATTAATTTAAGAAATAAATTTGGCAGTACATTGAATTCCTTTCGTGCTGCCACTTCGTCTGCGCTCGACCAATGGAGGTACCTTGGACTGTGAAACGACGTCTAGCATTATATCTAATATGAATAATAGCCATGTCTGGTCTAACCATGGCAGGGCAGATATCAACAATGCTTGTTTTTCCTCGTAATGCTTTGCCTAACTCTTGACAATATGAGCAATTTATGTTTTAACAGGTTTCGACCCCTCATAATTCCCCCAATACTGGACTCCTCCCAATCCCAAATTTCGTATATAAATACCCTTGTGCCATATGGGGGAGGGAGGAGGGGAGTTAAAGCCTGTAAATAAAAGGTTAAAAATTCAAGACCTTATATATAATAGAACGAGTTTTAGAACCTCAAATAACTTTTTTTCCTCCGTTTTAAAATTTGCACAATTGAAATTTCTTATTTAACTCTTTGTTTAAGAAGAATATTAAAGGAGAATATCGCAATATTTCACCATTTGGTCCCAAATTTCTCCTATAACTCCCTTTGTTATCTGGGGCGGGGGTGGTCAGTCGGTAGCGCGCCAGACTCGTAATCTGTATTTCCCAGATTCGAGTCCCAGCTGGGTCAGGGTTGAGACTTATCTCCGCAAAACTCCCTGCCCTGCCCATGGTCAGCAGGGGACACCGATGGGCTTGGAAAGACCGCCGTCCGTCGGACGGGACGTTAAGCCATGGTCCTGTGTGAGGGAGAGCCATATCCTGTGCACGTTAAAGAACAGGCTGGACGGCCTTGACGGGAGGCTACCATCAGTCTCCCAACAGCTGTTCCAGTGGGTTCCCTCCCCCAACCTTCTCTGAGCCTTCGGGGTCCTTGTGACCTGGCCATTTAGCCCATGGTGTGCAAATAAAGTGGCGCTCAGAGGTAAAACAACCCAACCGTTTGTAAAAACAAAACAAATACGGAACGGCGTTCTGGTACGTTTTGGTTTACACAGTCATTTTCAACTGACCCATCTCGTTCTTTAATAAATTCTCGTTCTTTAAATAAAGTGATAATAAATAAATATTTATATTTAATATATATATTTAAACAATAATATAATATCAATATAATAAATATTTTATATATATATTGGTTGACTTCCTTCTTAACCGAAGGGATCAAAAAATCCACTTTTTTAGATTAAGGAAAAAATGAAAAAATATTTTTGTGTTATATAGGGCTAATAATATATTATTGTTTCCATTTTCCAATCACCCATTAGGACGAATTACACTGATAAAGGATAAAAAAATGCGGACTTTATTTTCTTTGGAAAAAAAAAGCATTCGATATTCGCCAGAGACGATATGTTATCCTTCAAGTTTAAATATAGATTTAAGGTCGGTAGGTCCTGCCATCCTCTCAGACCTTCTACTATGGCATATATACTGACAGGCTCCTGTCAGACCTCTGTGGCAAGCAGCTGCTTGAGGGGGTATTTATTTATATATTATATTATTTATGTAACATGAGGTTGAAATAAAATTATGCAAAGACATCTGTTTCGGATTTCAAAGCAAGTAGATAAGTTCGTACAAGACGACGGGATATCGGGAGGTGGAGGGGGGGAGGGTTCCACTTTCTGGGAATGAGACTTGGAATCCTAAAGTAATGAGGGGCGGGGGTGACTCAGTCGGTAGCACGCCAGGCTCATAATCTGTAATTCCCAGGTTCGAGTCCCAGTTGGGTCAGCGTTGAGATTTATCTCTGCAAAATTCTCCTCCCTGCCCACGGTCAGTAACGGACACCGATGGGTTTGGAAAGGCCGTCATCATTCGGATGGGACATTAAGCGTGGCACCGTGTGCGGGAGAGCCATACCCTGTGCACGTTAAAGAACACGCTGGATGGCTTGACAGGAGGCTACCATCTGTCTCCCATCAGCTGTTCCAGTGGGTCCCCTCCCCCAACCTTCTCTGCTCCTTCGGGGTCCTTGTGATCTGGCTGTTGAGCCCATGGTGTGCAAAAAAGTGCTGCTCAGAGGTAAAACAACCCAACCCTTTGTCATTCGTGTTGTGCTAAAAATTGAAGTCCCTACCTACGAGGCTCATAATCTGTAGTTCCAAGGTTCGAGTCCCAGCTGGGTCAGGGTTGAGATTTATCTCCGCAAAATTCCCCGCCCTGCCCACGGTCAGTAGGGAACACCGATGGGCTTGGAAAGGCCGCCGTCCGTCGGATGGGATGTTAAGCCATGGTCCCCGTGTGCGGGAGAACCATACCTTGTGCACGTTAAAGAACACGCTGGATGGCCTTGACGGCAGGCTACCAGCTGTTCCAGTGGGCCCCCTCCCCCAACCTTCTCTGAGCCTTCGGGGTCCATGTGACCTGGCCATTTAGCCCATGGTGTGCAAAAAAGTGCCGCTCAGAGGTAAAACAACCCAACAACGCTACCTACGATAAACACGAGTTCGTGTCTAAAGCATTTTTATTTTTCCACTTCACTGAAAGGTGGAGTTCAAGGAATCCGTTGATTTCCAGCGGTGAATTTGTTTAGTTAAAACTTTTAAGTTACTACTATAGCAGATTCTGATTTCGAAGCCTGGACACAATTTTTTGTCTCTCGATTTTCTTTGCTTCGACATTTCGAATTTTTTTATTCACTCTGCTAGATGTCAGAGTTCTGAGTGCTAGAAAGCAGAATTTTCAGCCAGTCTCGTGAATTTTCTTGGTGCATACAATTCAAAACTTTTCCCTCAATCACAAATATTTCGAAACTAAGGAGTACCAGATTAAGGGGTTCAAATGTAATAGCTTACCAACTGGAAAATAAATATTAACCTACTAACGGATAAAACCCTTTAACCTTAAATTGATTATTTTAATTTCGAAATCTTTAAAACTTCAGATCCATTGTGGCTGTGGCATGCCCAGAAAGTTTGAGTTGGGTGAAGGAGATGTTAATTTGCATGTTTCTCGGAGGCAAATATCTCTATGGAAACGTTTTTAATGTTATTTTGAGTTTTCAGGGGTACTCTAACATCAAAAAGAATATCAAACTACCCCCACGATACGGAGGACGTTCAAAAAGCTCTTGACGCGTGAGTAGGTACGTGTCAACCTGGTTACCCCCCACGCACTGTGCTTTCCCCCTATATAATATAAGTAAATAAATACCCCCTCAAGCAGCTGCTTGCCACAGAGGTCTGACAGGAGCCTGCCAGTTTATATGCCATAGTAGAAGATCTGAGAGGATGGCAGGACCTCAGCAGAAAAACGACACATACATCCATGCCTTATCCGGGGCTCGAACCCAGGTCCCGTAGATCAATAGCCAAACGTGCTAACCACTCGGCCATGGCGGTCAGTTATGAATATTAATAAGGGAGCGTGATCGATAACGTTATGGGGGAAAACACAGTGCGTGGGGATAACCAGGTTGACGCGTAACTACTCACGTGTAGTAGATTTGCACTTGCTCCTCCAAAGTTAACGAACTACGACTTGCTTAAAAGCTTCTCTAAATTTACCATTATGTGTTAAAAACCAAGGCCGTGTCCTAATTTTTTGCTTCGTTGCCGACGTGTAACGTTCGGACAACAAAATCTGTGCATTGTTGCCATGGACCCTACTAACGAAGGTGACAAATTTTACATTTGTCAGCTTGGAGACGACACGAAAAATATTCATGCCGATTTATCACAAGTATATGAGGATAATGCCTATTCGTATGGAATTGTTATGGGATGGATGCGAAAATCCATAGAAGGACGGCAGAACTTACCATCGCTGCTGTTCGTGAACTCACTAAGGAAAGCCCACACATCAACATTCAGGAAATAAGTTTAGATATCAGTGTATCGATCTGCAGTGTGGAAACAATTATTTATCAAAATTTTAGTTCGGAAAGATCTGTGCGAAATGGATACCCCACAAATTGACAGAAGAGTCGACTCGTGCAAGAAGATGCTGGCAATGCCTAGTGGCCTAAAACGGTTAACAGACATTCTCACAGGTGATGAGACGTGGTTTTATTGCTATACTACTTCCAGAAAGATCGA
Source organism: Ryuthela nishihirai (assembly GCA_038380435.1). NCBI lineage: Eukaryota > Metazoa > Arthropoda > Arachnida > Araneae > Heptathelidae > Ryuthela > Ryuthela nishihirai. Next base: position 26,238,507 of record JAWZYU010000025.1, read on the forward strand.
CAACAGCGTTTGGATTGCGGAGGATGAACCACGTCACCAAATCCTCCGATAAGAGTTTTGCTCAAGGAAGAGGATGTTCACATTTTTTTTCAATTACCAAGGAGCGATAGCCGTGGACACTTTACCTGCAAAAATGACTATAAATGGCCAATACTCTAAACATTATTTTGCCCAAAATGGTTAAGGAGATGTAGGAGCAGCATCCAACAACAGGCATATCAGTGGTTCTTTTTCAAGACAATGCCAGTGCTCACAAAATCTGGCAAGTTACAGCTTATCCGGAGCAGGAAAAAAAAATCAAACAGCTATCCCATCTACATATTCACCCGACCTTGCATCACGCAATTTTTGGTTGTCTTTAAAAATTAAAAGGGAATTAACTGGGAAGACTTTTTCAAGGGTGCAAGACTTTGTGAAATGATTCCATTCAGAATTGTGGAGAATTCCCATCTGGAATACCGCCAAACGTTCCAGAATTGGAGTAGACGTCTGCAACTTTGCATTGGTGTTGGAGGGAAGTACTTTGAAGGACAGTAAAAGTTTTGTTGAGGTACAGTCGCTCAAAAAAGTATCCGAACACTCTGGGTGATTACAGAATTCAGAAAAAATATCTGGCAATGTTTTTTTAGAAATTAGTGATCTGGCAACCTTCGTGTCACGTTATTACAGAATTCAGGAAAAATATCTGGAGCGTGTACAGCAACTGTACACGCTCCAGTTAACATTCACAGCAAACTGGAGCGTGTGCAGTTACTGCACACGCTCCAGTTTGCTGTGAACGGTAACTGCACACGCTCAATATTTCCGTGAGTGATCCCACACGATCTAGTATCTAATTAATATGACCACCTACAGTCGCTCAAAAAAGTATCCGAACACTATGGTTGATTACAAAATTCAGAAAAAATATCTGGCAACGATTTTTTTAGAAATTAGTGATTTAGTTTTTTTTTTTTTTTTTCAGAAATCGTGTCACGTGACCCGAAGGTTACCAGATCACTAATTTCTAAAAAAAAAAATCGTTGCCACATATTTTTTCTGAATTCTGTAATCAACCATGGTGTTCGGATACTTTTTTGAACGCCTGTAGGTGGTCATATTATTTTGATACTAGATCGTGTGGGCTCACTCACGGAAATATTGAGCGTGTGCAGTTACCGTTCACAGCAAACTGAAGCGTGTGCAGCAACTGCACACGCTCCAGTTTGCTGTGAACGGTAACTGGAGCGTGTACAGTTGCTGTACACGTTCCAGATATTTTTCCTGAATTCTGTAATCACGTGACACGAAGGTTGCCAGATCCCTAATTTCTAAAAAAAAATCGTTGCCAGATATTTTTTCTGAATTCTGTAATCAACCATAGTGTTCGGATACTTTTTTGAACGACTGTAGGTGGTCATATTATTTTGATACTAGATCGTGTGGGCTCACTCACGGAAATATTGAGCGTGTGCAGTTACCGTTCACAGCAAACTGAAGCGTGTGCAGCAACTGCACACGCTCCAGTTTGCTGTGAACGGTAACTGGAGCGTGTACAGTTGCTGTACACGTTCCAGATATTTTTCCTGAATTCTGTAATCACGTGACACGAAGGTTGCCAGATCCCTAATTTCAAAAAAAAAAAATCGTTGCCAGATATTTTTCCTGAATTCTGTAATCAACCATGGTGTTCGGATACTTTTTTGAGCGCCTGTATGTGCAATGGGGATTTTGTTTTGCAGGTGCATGTGAAGAACTTTCGAACACCCCTCGTAGTGGAAGAAGTGCTGAAAAGGAAATCGTTTCGTTGTAGCAGTTCACAGCACAACAATGCTGTCTAATTAAATTTTTGAAACGCGTTCGAAATTTCTCTTGCTTTTCTGGATATGCACTTTGACTTGGAATTCGTTTCGAAAAGATTTTACGAAAATTTAAAATTAGATGTTATTACAAACCAAATACATTTTGCATTTTTGTTTTGAAAACTGAAACCAAAGTTGGATGAAAAAGATCTCTTTCAAATTTACGAACACTACTGAATGCTGAGAAGTCTTCGTAAAACGATTCCCGACAATTCACACTCCATTTTCAATTATCATATAGGATTGCACATTGCTTTTATTATGGAAGGATCGGATTGTTTTACCTCTGAGCGGCACTTTTTTGCACACCATGGGCTAAATGGCCAGGCCACAAGGACCCCGAAGGCTCAGAGACGGTTGGGGGAGGGGACCCACTGGAACAGCTGTTGGGAGATAGATGGTAGCCTTCCGTCAAGGCCATCCAGCGTGTTCTTTAACGTGCAGAGGGTATGGCTCTCCCGCACACCGTGCCACGGCTTAATGTCCCATCCGACGGACGGCGGCCTTTTACAAGACCATCAGTGTCCCCTACTGACCGTGGGCAAGGCGGGAAATTTTGCGGAGATAAATCTCAACGCTGACCCAGCTGGGACGCGAACCTGGGAACTGCAGATTACGAGCCTGGCGCGCTACCGACTGAGCCACCCCCGCCTCAATTATGGAAGGAATAACCGATGATAAATTAAATATTTACATTAAGTGTCTAGCTAAATTCTGTTAAATGCTCCAGCTTCTGTAACTCCGTAATAAGAGATTATTCGTTTTAATGATTTCTAAATTTTTATTTCATAGATTCATTCAATCTTTAATTCATAGATAAATTCCTGTAACTGTATTGTTTTTATTAAATATTTAAATTTCCATGAACTCTTTAAATACCGAATTGTTGAAATTAAAGATTTCACCGTCAAAATATATTATTTTAGAAGATACAGATCTTTGAAGTGCTTCCCATCCACATTACATGGGAATTTTCTAAATTTTTTAGGCATTGTGTACATAATTTTAATTAAATTAATATGGAGCTGTACATACTATTAAATATACAATAAAATATCATGTAGATCGTAACCCAGATAGAGAACTCAGTAACTTCTTAAACGAGCCTTTTATGCGTTGGGTTGTTGTTGGGTTGTTTTACCTCTGAGCGGCACTTTTTTGCACACTATGGGCTAAATGGCCAGGTCACATGGACCCCGAAGGCTCAGAGAAGGTTGGGGGAGGGGACCCACTGGAACAGCTGTTGGGAGACAGATGGTAGCCTCCCATCAAGGCCATCCAGCGTGTTCTTTAACGTGCACAGGGTATGGCTCTCCCGCACACGGGGCCACGGCTTAATGTCCCATCCGACGGACGGCGGTCTTTCCAAGCCCAGCGATGTCCCCTACTGACCGTGGGCAGCGGGGCGGGGAATTTTGCGGAGATAAATCTCAACGTCTGACCTAGCTGGGACTCGAACCTGGGAACTACAGATTACGAGCCTGGCGCGCTACCGACTGAGCCATCCCCGCCCCAGCCTTTTATGCAAAAAATGTAACTGAAGATAATTTCAATCCAGATTTTCAGCACTATTCGTTTGGTATTTAGAGAGTTAAGGAAATTGCAATATTTAAGAGCAACAATGGCAGTTTAAATAATTATTCTTGAACGTTAATACGAAAGCAATAATAATTACATTAAACTTTATTAACAAATTTAAGAGTATTTTTAGCAGTTCTTTTAATAGTTATGTCCATACAATTTGAATTTTTTGCAGAACGAACTTACTTACTAAATGTTTCATCTTCCATAACTCTTTTAAATACTGAATGCATATTGTTGGAAATCAAGATTGAAACAGATTTGATTGAGATCACTTCTTTTTTAAATAAAAACCTTTTTTAAGAAGCTGCTGAATCCTGTATCTGAGTTACTTTTGACATATCAATGGAAGTGCCGAGTTTATTGTCTTTCAATTACTCAAGAATTACTACAACCTACGGGGCGGGGGTGGCTCAGTCGGTAGCGCGCCAGGCTCGTAATCTGTAGTTCCCAGGTTCGAGTCCCAGCTGGGTCAGCGTTGAGATTTATCTCCGCAAAACTCCCCGCCCTGCCCACGGTCAGTAGGGGACACCGATGGGCTTGGAAAGGCCGCCGACGTCCGTCGGATGGGATGTTAAGCCGTGGCCCCGTGTGCGGGAGAGCCATATCCTGTGCACGTTAAAGAACACGCTGGATGGCCTTGACGGGAGGCTACCATCTGTCTCCCAACAGCTGTTCCAGTGGGTCCCCTCCTCCAACCTTCTCTGAGTCTTCGGGGTCCATGTGACCTGGCCATTTAGCCCATGGTGTGCAAAAAAGTGCCGCTCAGAGGTAAAACAACCCAACTACAACCTACACTCGGTCTCAGGTGCAGCATAAAAACTTGACGTCAGCAACTTTTATGAGAAGTGAGCTTTAAAAATAGGAAAATAATCAACACATTCTCGCGAGAAATTGTTTAAATAAGCCTTACCTTTTCTTATGACGCTTCGCTTCAAGGATGGCTGTAGCGTTCTTAATACGAATGATAGTCCTAGCAGTAACGATGAAAAGAAGGCAGTTGCTTAATAAGATGACTCCCACAGGACCGTTGAAGTACAACAGGAAAGCTGGTGTTCCAGACAACCAACACCGTTTCTGTCCAAAATGTGGCCTGTACTGGACAGGCACAATTTCACTATAATCTATGGCAATTGCTGGAAAAGCGCAAAGCGATGTCATTGACCAGGCATAAGCTGCGTATTTCCAATACCTAGCTGAGCTTCCCACGAAGACAACGGAAGGCCTCACGGAGGCCATGGTGTGCATTATGTCGTAAGACATGACATTCGTCCAAAAGAAAGTCGCGAGGAACGTAATGTGGATGGTGAAGGCAACAATGATACAAGGCATTCGAGGGATGCGACCTCGAAGTGTGACGTCAACAATGAGGCATGAATAGCACACAATGAGGCAGCATGATAGAGAGAGGACGTTTCTACCAGGCACGCTGCGATATTCTCTCAGACAGCAATAGATGAAGATGAGGATCAGCAGACAGAATATGGAGATTCCCATTTCTGCTGCTATGTAAGGATAATAGTTTAGCAAAGGGGAATAACCACGAACTTTAGTGCCGTTGTAAATTGTCACGTTGATGGAGTCCGTGCTGTCTTCTGTAATGTTGCTTTCTCCTATGTATTCGGAGGTGGGAGAAGAATTCTGAAGAAATGTGACGCTTGTATTGACCTCTGAGGTCATGGCTACGAATGACGATATTTTGAGTAGCGGACATTCACAGTTACAGTTCTTTTATGTCTTGCCTTGAGAATGAAACTTCTGAATGTTGTTTTTCTAGTTAAGTAACACCTGAAAAATAAGGAAAAAAAAGTAATCACTGAAGATGCAGAATTCGTCGCTAATTAATACTGTGGAAAATGTAAAAACAATAGTTGAATGAAATAAAATGAATTAATGAAGCTAAATATTGTTGCAAATAAGATCACATTTTCAAGGCAGCACCATAAATAATTTTCTATGAAAACAACGATCCTCACCGTAGGGGATTCGGTGATGGTTGCTACACTTCCGGGGCGGAGGTGGCTCAGTCGGTAGCGCGCCAGGCTCGTAATCTGTAGTTCCCAGGTTCGAGTCCCAGCTGGGTCAGCGTTGAGATTTATCTCCGCAAACTCCCCGCCCTGCCCACGGTCAGTAGGGGACACCGATGCGCTTGGAAATGCCGCCGTCCGTCGGATATGACGTTAAGCCGTGGCCCCGTGTGTGGGAGAGCCATACCCTGTGCACGTTAAAGAACACGCTGGATGGCCTTGACGGGAGGCTACCATCTGTCTCCCAACAGCTGTTCCAGTGGGTCCCCTCCCCCAACCTTCTCTGAGCTTTCGGGGTCCATGTGACCTGGCAATTTAGCCCATGGTGTGCAAAAAAGTGCCGCTCAGAGGTAAAACAACAACAACATATATGTACAATATATAAAGAAATTCTATCAATGACATAGCAAGATGAAGCCAAGCCTTGTTGCAAGAGTTTTTTTACCGAGCCCCTTCCTCCCCTTAAAAATATTTTTTGTACAAAACAAAAGAATAAAAAGGGCGCGAGGCTCATGTCCATTTTTTGTAGACCTCAGTTACCAAAGACCACCCACAATAATAAATAAAGAAACGATTCTAAAACGAAAAAAAATCCGAATACCGGTTCAGCTATGATACTTAGGATGCCCCCATAGATTTCTTAGGGCAGATGCCAAACTCTCGAAAGTCGAAGGTGTGGGTACCTTTTAGCTGTGGAATGGAAACTGCTCATACGAGTGGTACTCTAGAGAGATGGGGGTGGGAGAAAGGACAACGTTTCTTACCCCTCTCCGGGGGTTGGGCGCTTCCCCCAGTTTAGGTGGAGTGGGGTGTCTCAGACGGTATCGCGCCAGGCTTGTAATCTGCATTTCCCAGGTTCGAGTTCCACCTGGCCCAACGTTCGGATTTATCGCCCCAAAACACCCCACCTTGCCCTTGGTCAGTAGGGGACGCCGATGGGCTTGGATAGGCTACCATCCGTTGGATGGGATGTTAAACCGTGGCATCGTGTGCAGTGAATTACGTCTTTGAGGTCAGAATTGCTCGAATATGCGTAAATAATGGTAAAGGAATAGGAATATCTACTTCTAAAAGCTACCATCTGTCTCCTAACAACTGTCCAGCGAGTCCCCTTCCTCCCAATCTTCTCTGAGCCCTTGGGGTCCATGACCTATCCGTTTAGCCATTGTGTGCAAAAAAAAGTCTCTCTCAGTCGTAAAGCAACCCAACCCCACAGTTTGGGAACCTCTGCTTTAGTAAATAAGTGTTCTTCGGTTGTTTTACCTCTGAGCAGTGGGGCGGGGGTGACTCAGTCGGTAGCGCGCCTGGCTCGTAATCTGTAGTTCCCAGGTTCGAGTCCCAGCTGAGTCAGCGTTGAGATTTATCTCCGCAAAACTCCCTGCCCTGCCCACGGTCAGTAGGGGACACCGATGGGCTTGGAAAGGCCGCCGTCCGTCGGATGAGACGTTCAGCCGTGGCCCCGTGTCCGGGAGGGCCATACCTTGTGCACGTTAAAGAACTCGCTGGATGGCCTGGACGGGAGGCAACCATCTGTCTCCCAACAGCTGTTCGAGTGGGTCCCCTCCCCCAACCTTCTCTGATCCTACGGGGTCCATGTGACCTGGCCATTTAGCCCATGGTGTACAAAAAAGTGCCGCTCAGAGGTAAAACAACCCAACCTTCTGAGCGGCACTTTTTTTGCACACCATGGGCTAAATGGCCAGGTCACATGGACCGCGAAGTCTCAGAGAAGGTTGGGAGAGGGGACCCACTGAAACAGCTGTTGGGAGACAGATGGTAGCCTCCCGTTAAGACCATCCAGCGTGTTCTTCAACGTGCACAAGATATGGCTCTACCGTACACGGGGCCGCGGCTTAACGTCCCATCCGACGGACGATAGCCTTTCCAAGGACCGTGGGCAGGGAGGGGAATTTTGCGGAGATAAATCTCAACGCTGACCCAGCTGGAACTCGAACCTGGGAACTACAGATTACAAGCCTGGCGCGCTACCGACTGAGCCACCCCCTAAATAAGTGTAATTCGAACTCCATTGTAGGAGTGTCAACGGCTAAATGTGCTGCTTACCTCTCCATACCTTCTTGTGACCGTCTGCAGGCAGGTTTAGCTACATATGGGTAGAAAATTTAAAGCTTGCAAAAGCTTTCGAAGTGATAAAGCCATCATATATCTGCGAAAGTAAAGCTCGGCTAAAGAATATATTATTCTATAAGGAAAAGAGCGAATATTTGAAACATAGAAGGCTATTTGCAGCTGATGTAGACTTTTGTCATGGATGTTCCTTTTAACAGGAGAGTCGGGAAACGTTCATTAAAAGTCAAGGTTAATCGCTCTTTCCGAGAACTGGTTGTGCACCTAAACCACGCAGGAATCAAGCAATAAATCAACCAGTACGATCCGGTGTTCTGTATGCCGACTGAGTTCCTTCAGGATCGGATGAATATCGCAGCCAATAAGGAAGTTTCAGAAAGACTTCCTTCACTGTCTTTTTCCTGCCTTGGATTGGGTTGTTTTACTTCTGAGCGGCACTTTTTTGCACACCATTGGCTAAATGGCCATGTCACATGGACCCCGAAGGCTCAGAGAAGGTTGGGGGAGGGGACCCACTGGAACAGCTGTTGGGAGACAGATGGTAGCCCCCCGTCAAGGCCATCCAGCGTGTTCTTTAACGTGCACAAGGTATTGCTCTCCCACACACGGGGCACGGCTTAACGTCCCATCCGACGGACGGCGGCCTTACAAGCCCATCGGTGTCCCCTACTGACCGTGGGCAAGGCGGGGAATTTTGCGGAGATAAATCTCAACGCTGACCCAACTGGGACTCGAACTTGGAACTACAGATTACGAGCCTGGCGCGCTACCGACTGAGCCACCCCCGCCCCGACCTCTGTGGCAAGCAGCTGCTTGAGAGAGTATTTATTTTTTATATGGGCTAAATGACAAGGTCACAAGGACTCCGAAGGCTCAGAGAAGGTTGGGGGAGGGGACCCACTGGAACAGATGTTGGGAGACAGATGGTAGACTCCCGTCAAGGCCATCCAGCGTTTTCTTTAACATGCGCAGGGTATGGCTCTCACATACACTGAGCCACGGCTTAACGTCCCATCCGACAGACGGCGGCCTTTCCAAGCCCATCGGTGTCCCCTACTGACCGTGGGCAGGGCGGGAATTTTGCAGAGATAAATCTCAACGCTGACCTAGCTGGGACTCGAACCTGGGAACTGCAGATTACGAGCCTGGCGTGCTACCGACTGAGCCACCCCCGCCCCTCTTTTTCCTGCGTCAGCAACAATAGGTGCAAAAAGATTGTGGAAGTTGAAGAGGAAGAGGTTTTCGTTAGATGGTGTTATATTTGTAAAATAAGATCAATTCTTTTCATCTCATTAAATATGCCAATGAGTTTTATGTTTTTTCTTGTCTCAGACTGTATGTTGAGAAAGATGTTTCAAACCATCTGGACTTCATAATTGTTAGGAAGTGATGCACGTGTGACAGGGGCATAGTGAAAGCTAATAATAAATTACTCCTCAAGCAGTTGCTTCCCTATTCTGTTGTATTGACTTTTATATACCGGATATGGAGCGGTAAACGTCTGAAAGGAACCGGGGCGGGGGTGGCTCAGTCGGTAGCGCGCCAGGCTCGTAAACTGTAGTTCCCAGGTTCGAGTCCCAGCTGGGTCAGCGTTGAGATTTATCTCCGCAAAATTCCCCGCCCTGCCCACGGTCAGTAGGGGACACCGATGGGCTTGGTAAGGCCGCCGTCCGTCAGATGGTACGTTAAGCCGTGGCGCCGTGTGCGGGAGAGCCATACCCTGTGCACGTTAAAAACACGCTGGATGGCCTTGACGGGAGGCTTCCATCTGTCTCCCAACAGCTGTTCCAGTGGGTCCCCTCCCCCAACCTTCTCTGAGCCTTCGGGGTTCATGTGACCTGGCCATTTAGCCCATTGTGTACAAAAAAGTGCCGCTCAGAGGTAAAACAACCCAACCCTGAAAGGAACCAGGATTCAAAAGATCAAATCAAGCCCATCCTGCACATTGAGCACGGTTTAATGCCATATCCGACAAACGGCGGCTTTTTCAAACCTGTCGTTGTTCCTTTTCTGACCGAGGGCTGCAGTTTAGAGGAGATAAATCTCGACTCTAGAACAGGTGGGACTCGAACCTGGGAACTGCAGATTACAAGCCTGACGCATTGCCGACTGAGTCAACCTCCCGCCACATGTCGGTGCTTAATTACGGGTAGAATGAATGAATAAATTATTTCTTTTTAGTGTTTTAAATCTAGCGGAAAAACAAGAAGAGATTTTTAAAATATGAAAAGCACGTATTTTGTACTACGTTTTCCAGATTCATATTTGTTTAAATTTTACGAAGTAGCTGAGGCGGCGGTTGAACTAATATTCTATGAACCCCGGGGTCAAACAGATTAGTCAGTCCTAGACACATAGCCATGGTAGGTCCTTATTCCTCTTCAAAATTTTAAGATATTTAAAGAACTTAGCAGTTTAGATAACGATTATTTTGTAGTACCCATTTAACATTTTATTCATATATTTTACCGATAGTAGTTAAGTTACCAGTAGTTGGCAATTTTTTTTTTCACATTTGTCTTTTTCTCTTCTTCCAAAAAATTATTTCTGTCTAGGTGCATAGTGGGCTCCTTTTTTAAAAAAGTAGTGTATCTTTTGTGGGTAAATATGAATGAAATACTAAACTGTTTTGTGTAAAGTGAACAATAAATAATTCTTCTCAGGGACGTAGACATGGGGGGATGGGGGAGCCTCCGCCCCCCAAAGTAACTCGGAGTTGGCAAAATTCGAAGCGACTTCGTAAAATCTAGGTGAGTTGTGAAAATTTGTAATTATTTTTTTGGAAAATTAAGGAGATTGTCAAAATTGAGGCAACTTGGCAAATCTAAGGAGTTTGGAAAATGGAGAGAAGGCAAAATTTAGAGCGGTTGGCAAAATTCGAAGCCACTTACTAAGATACAAGTGAGTTGGCAAAATCGGGACAATTTCGCAAAATTCGGAGTGACTTGGTAAAATCTTGGGGGAGTTGGCAAAATCGGGACAATTTCGCAAAATCTTGGGGAGTTGGAAAAATTCGGAGTGACTTGTCAAAATCGTGGGGAGTTGGCAAAATTCAGGTCAGATGTAAAAATTAGGAATTTTTTCTGTAAAATTATGGCGAGTTGGCAAAATCCAGGACAGTTGGCAAAACTTAGGGAGTTGGCAAAATCTAGGGGCAGTTGGCAAAATCTAAGGGTAGGGAAATCTAAGGTCTAAGGGAAAAACTAGGGGCAGTTGACAAAATTCGGAGTGACTTGGAAAAATCGTGGAGAGTTTACAAAATTCAGATGAGATGTAAAAATTGCAATCATTTTTCTGTAAAATTATGGCGTGTTGGCAAAATCGAGACAACTTCGCAATATCTAGGAGAGTTGGCAAATCTTGGGGGAGTTGGAAAAATTCAGAGTGACTTTGCAAAAATCAGGTGGGATGTAAAATTGGGATTTTTTTCTGTAAAATTGTGGCGAGATGGCAAAATCTAGGGGAGTTGGCAAAATTCGAATCCACTTGGTAAAATACGGGCGATTTGTGAAAATTGGGATTGTTTTTGTGAAATTAAGGAGAGTTTATAAAATCGAGAAAATTTTGTAAAATCTAGGGAAGTTGGCAAAACTGACACCACTTGGTAAAGTACAGGTGAGTTGTAAAAATTGGGATTGGTTTTGTGAAATTAAGGAGAGCTGGCCAAATCAAGGGATTAAATTGCGGCCAAATTACGGTTAGTTGGCAAAATTGGAAGTCAAATGGCAAAATGCAGGAGAGTTGTTAAAATTCCCATCCCACCACCCCACGGAGCAAAAATTTAAGTAAGTTTGCTCAGTTGGCAAAATTTTAATTTCTAGTTGGAAAATTTTTGATTTCCCCCCAACCCATATTCCCCCCCCCCCCCGCCCCTGATTCCTCTAGCAGGTGCTTGACACAGAGACTGAGAGAAACCTGTGTTTTGACGTATTGACAAATAGCGAAAACGACGGCAAACAATAACATACGTAGAAGTTACATAGAATACATACAAGTTCACGAATATGTCACGAATTCATGAACTTGAATTTGAAAGCAAAACGTGGTTTCTTTTTTAACTCTTCTCAAAACCGTCCCGTGGTTGAGTGATTAGCGTACTTGGTTACTGATTAAATGGATCTGGTTCTGTATTGCCTTTTTGCTGAAGTCTCGCCTTCTTTACGGATCCACTATGGTAGGAGTTCTTAATCTTTTTCAGATCCACCCCCATTTACAGATATTCTCAATATTTTTTTACGGATCCACTATGGTAGGAGTTCTTAATCTTTTTCAGATCCACCCCCATTTACAGATATTCTCAATATTTTTATTCTTAGAAATAAATAAATGTGATTTTCAAACATTGGCGTACTTGATCAGTAAGTATCTAATTACGCTAATCACTCTGCTATCATTGGAAGTGTTTAAAAAAACTTAAGTGTTCCGCTCAAGATTCAATTTGCACGAATGATACGCATGTAAATGTTTGTCGGCTTGTTGGCTATTAGTCAATAGATCAAAAAAGTTTTTATTTTTTATTTTTTTCTTCCATTGTCATAGAAAGGATTGTCGTGTATACAGGGCCGCCGACAGGGGGGGGGGGGGGGGGCAAGGGGGACTAGTGCATAGGGGCCCGTCAGCAATAAGGGCCCGTCAGATTAAGTGACTCTTTACTTTTTCTTACAAAAATTATTCTTAGTTAGGCTATATATCGATCCTATAAAATTCCATAAGAACATTATTTGTTATAATATGCTTTTAAAAAGAAACACTAGTTGGATTATGACATATTATCTCATTAATAGTAGTTGAACGAACCATTTCTTAACATCTTTTGTCCGCGTTAACTTACAGCATTTGCTTGTATTTTCCCTGTTAACCACCCCACCCCTGCAGCAGTAGCAACAGTTGGACTCTCCCAAACCCAACCCGTGTGATCAGGTATATTACATTGTTCATGTTTCGAGTTCCAGTAACATCGTCTGTGGTCTGTGTGTCAGTGTTACAAATTATAACAGTTTAAAAGTCTTTTGTCGGCACATTTGTTTCACCATTTCGTTGTCATTTGTTTAGTAAAATGATATATTCATTGGTGCTATAGTCTAACTGAACAATGGACAAGTATAAGCATAAGTCAGGAGCTGAGAAGCGAAAGGAGAGAAATAAAAAATTGGAAGTTATTAAGAAAGGGAGTAGAACTTTGTTCGAAGTCGGTGTAAAAGTGAATGTGGACAGTGAAGGTGCAAAAAAACTAATCCCAATCTCGTCTGTTCCCGCTCTCAAAAATAAAGAAATTTCAAGTTCAGAGGGGAATGATGATGGTTCTGGGTTTTTTTTTTTTAATTGTGACGACAGCAGTATTGAAACGAAACAACCAAACAACAGTGAAAATGATGCGCGTTCTATAAACTATGAAAGTGAAGCGAACTTACCAGCTCCAGTTCCGAACTCTGAGTCGTGACAAGTATTGTGTGATCTTGGAAAATTAAAAAGTGGCAGCCCAAGTGTAAGTGTAATTTAAGGTATAGTTCGAAAAGATCCCCCTTCTATGCCTAATAACCTTCCAAGTGACGGAACAAGAGCCTTTCCGAAAACAGTTTTATTTTCAAAACTCAAGAATGGAGAATGTGTTCCTAGACTGGTTAGTGTGGAGTGAAACAAATCAGTCGTTATACTGTTTTCCTTGCAGATTATTTGGTCGCAACGCTGAATCCCACAAATCCGTTTTCGTTAGTGATGAAGGCTGGAAAAAAGATTATTCTTGGCGTAAACTATATAACAATTTGCCAGTTTATGAAATGAGTGCTAATCACAAAAAATGCTATATTGAATGGAGAGGATTGGAAAGAAGACTTCGTCATGGAACTGATATTTATTCTCAAATGAACTCTGAAATTGCCTCTAAAGTGATATATTGGAGGGGTTTATTTCACAGGATTCTGTCTGTTACATTATTTCTTGGTGAGAGGGGTCTCGCATTTAGAGGTTCTTCCAGCAAAATAGGGTCATCGGATAATGGTAACTTCCTCGGGATTATTGAGTTGCTCGCTCAATATGATCCGCTGTTGAGAGAACATGTCACTAAAGTTCAAGAGTCACAACAAGAAGGGAAGAGACTTCAAAGCTCACTACCTTTCAGCGGATTCTCAAAACGAGTTCATTAAGGCTTGCAGCAACAAGGTTCTTCAAGTTGTACTCTTAGAAAGAGAAAAATCAAAGTATTTTTCAATACTAGCTGATGCTACTCCAGATACATCTCATAATGAGCAAATGACATTAATTTTAAGATACGTTCTAGACCGTGATTCTTCATTTAAAGTAATGGAGAGGTTCATAAGTTTTGTAAAGTGCAATAAGAAAACTGGACAAGAAATTGCAAATGTACTCACTGAAGAATTAGAGAAGCATAAGATCCCTTTAAAAGATTGCAGGGGGCAGGGATATGACAATGGAGCGAATATGGCTGGTTCATACAATGGCGCGCAAGCCATTATAAGTGCGCTAAATCCATTTGCCATATTTTCTAACTGTAGTGCACATAGTCTAAATTTGTGTGGTGTGAACGCTGCTGAATGCTGTGAAGATGCTATTACGTTTTTTGGTATGGTTCAAAAAGTGTATAACTTCTTTTTAAAGAGCCCTCAGAGATGGGAGATACTAGAGAATATAATAGGTTGTTCCTTGCATAGCCTATTAAAAACAAGATGGTCTGCTCGTGTTGACAGTGTTAAACCATTTTCCAAACACCTATCACTCATCAAACATGCATTAAATCAATGCAAAAATTTTAATCTCTCAGCTGAGTGTAAAACGAAATTGAAGGGAATAAAACGATACCTTGAATCATTTAAGTGCACTTTGATGGCAACAATCTGGTTCAAAATACTCTCGGCAATTGACATTCGCAACAAGGTTCTACAAGCTCGTGATGCAACTCTTGATGTAGAGATTGATAATATTCGCGATCTGCTCCAGGAACTGAAACAACTCCGTGATAAATGGGAGAACTTATTAAATGAAGCAAAAGTAGTGGCCACCTCATTAGCAAGTGATTTTCCTGCAGAGACAGAACTTCCGAAACGAGAGTGAAAAGAAGGAAAACTTTCTTGGACGAAATAAATGAAAATGTTCCAGAATTTCGAGGGAATGAGGGGGAAACTAATGAAGAATGGGAGTTCAGAGTAAATGTGTTTTATAGGTAATTGATTCTGTTGTTTGTGGACTTACTAATCGTTTCACTTTGGCGGAAAAGTTAAATGATAGATTTAAGTGCTTATGGCTATATCCAGACATTGAAGAACGTGACATTGAAAATATGGGTGTTACTTTGCATGAACAATATTATGAAGACATTAATAGAGAGATCATTGATGAGCTGAAATATCTAAAATCAATTCATTCTTCTAATTTAGGGACAGGCCCATTGAAACCACTGGAGCTCTTAAACCGTCTGAGAGAATTGGAACTGGACAGTTTATTTCCAAATATTTGTATAGCCATTAGAATATTCTGTACAATTCCTGTGACAGTTGCTGATGCTGAAAGCTCCTTCAGCAAAATGAAGGAAATAAAAAATGTATTCAGATCAACAATGTGTGAAGAAAGACTGAGTAACCTTGGTTTGCTTAGTCTGGAGAGCGATCTTGCTAGGTCTTTAAATTATGATGACATAATTGACGATTTTGCATCAACGAAGTCAAGGAGAGTTGTTTGTTGACATTGATCTACTGTATAAGTTAGAAGTTGCAACTCTTTGGGAATAATGGGTTATATTAAATTTAGTGTTGAATCTGCTATTATGCTAATGTGAAGTTGAACAAATACTGTTGCCTATTTTTCAGTACTGACAATTAAAAATGAAGACTCGCAGAATTGCATAGTTTTTCTCCATGGTATGTTATGTAGCCTAGATTAAATTTACTCAAAAATCCTAAATCTTGCTGTGAGCTTTGCAAAATATGTTCCCTAAAATAAATGTTAAAAAGTTTTATGTGACACAAACTGTGTAGGCCTATGTTTTTGCATGCCTGACTGCGCAACAGGCTTTTTTTTTCCTCTGAATGTCATCATTGTGTCCAGAATAATTGCTATTAATGATTTGTAAAGATAAAAAGTTTTCAAGGGGGGGGGGGGTGCCCACGAGCATAATATTACATAGAGGCCCATAAATTCTCTCGGCGACCCTGCGTGTATATTTTAGCAGTTTAACACTCTGAGGACGAGAAATCACAGAGGACGAGGATCGTGAATATGTACCCGGTTTTCCGCAGTCGGGCTTGCGGCTGAAATTAGAAATTTCCTTTTAGAAACAGTGAAAAAATCTCGGCCGAAGCTCAAAATTCCGAGTTCGTCAGTTTTCTCTCAACTTCGTTATGAAATCCGTAACTGTCACGTACATGTTCAAAGTGACGAACTGTTGAGGCGAGTTTATCAGCGCGTGCCTAAGTGTGAATTATCCAATTATCCAATAACCGAGCCCTGCTAACTGTGACAAACATTTAACTTCCGTTGCCACACTCGAAGCCAACAGCTACTTTTCAAAGTGCCTTAGTCACGTGCGTCTCATTCATCAAAATGGGTGGCAGTGTTATTTCTGGTTTACGCAACGCTGATGAAATTGAAAGCAACCTCCACAGACATTTTCACCTCTTCTTTGTAAAAGGACTGACGTGAAAGGAAATTATTTCAAGGGCAGCAAGAGAAGCGACAATAAATCAGAAAGTTATTTCCGGACATCAGTTACAATTCGTCCTATCTGTAATTAATTCATTTTTATAAAAATGGGCTATTTGCCACTCCAAAGTGGAGTACAGTAGCGTAACCAGAGCCAAATAAAACTCAAGCGCACCCCTTTCTATATTTTATCCCAACGTGGCCGAGTGGTTAGCACGCTTGGTTACTGATCTAAGGGACCTGGGTTCGAGCCCCGGATTAGGCATGGATGTGTGTGTCGTTTTTCTGCTGAGGTCCTGCCATCCTCTCAGATCTCCTACTGTGGCATATAAACTGACAGGCTCCTGTCAGACCTCTGTGGCAAGCAGCTGCTTGAGGGGGTATTTATTTATTTTATTATAGACATACAATAATAATTATTATACCACTTTCCGATAATTTAACGTATTTTTTACTATAATTTTTTTATTAAGAAGATTAACAAAAAACTAGGTAATACAAAATAAATTATAAATAACTCAAGCATCTGCTTGCCACAGAGGTCTGACATGAGACTGGCCAGTTTAATAAGCCGTAGGAGGCAGTGGTGGACTAGCCAGAGTGCCAGCTTGCCCGATGGCAAGTGGGGCCCCCTGGTGAAGTGGGCCCCCCTTAAACATTAGACAATATGTTAAAAATGATAGCCTTATAGTTGAGGGTGGGCCGCCTTTGTCTCCTGGCAACCAATATTTTTAGACCCAGTCCGCCACTGATAGGAGGTCTGTGAGGATGGCGGGACCTCAGCAGAAAGACAACCTACAAACATCCATGCCTTATCTGGGGCTCGAACCCCGATCCGTTTGGGATACTTCTTTTTACAATGGAGATAAAATACAATGTACTTTAAAAAGTAATGAAATAATATGAATCTAACACTTATGCAGACTTTTTATGCTTTAACACTTATGCAGATATAAAATTGAGAAAAAAAATGCTTTAAAAAATTCTGATTTCACAGCGGAGAAATTAAAATGAAAAGTTTTAAAATTTTCTTTCCCTAGAGTTGAAGGGTCCCCTTTAGGAGAGGGTACCAATGCCACTGCACTGATTACACTGGCGTAGTTACCGCCACTTGTCTAGTGATCTGAACGCTTACGTAAATCGAAATCTCTTCCCCACTCAATTTTATTTTGTCTAGGTATATTTTTTTTGTCACATAGCAGGAGGGAGTATTGTTCAGTGGAGTCCTTAGGGATGATCAAGGCAGATTCCACTTTTTAAGGGTCCAATAAAAATGGTTTGAATTCTTGCGTATATTTGGCCTTTTATCCATTGAGTAATTCTGCCTTATGTAAGAGAAACTTCATGTAATGCATCATTGGGAAACACACAAAAAGGCTTTGAAATGAAAATAGCCTATCTTTAGTAATTTCGAACACGAAAATGAGAATAAAATTTGTCGACGGGCTCTTGTTTAGGAGAGACAGAGATGATCATGTATAAACGATTCAGTCCGCATTGAGTACGTAGCTAACCATTTCGTAACGCTGTATTTTAAACTCCAGATTGAAACATATTGCGTTGTATTGCATCAGCCCGCCATACACACAACCCCCGCAGGTATTGCATCATTGTCTGATGCAATGTAGTTGAGTCATGACATCGCTGCTTTACGATCGCGGACAAAAGATGATGCAATCGTTAGTTGTAAGCGACGTCTCGTAGGGTGAGCAAGTCTTTTCAGCTACCGCCATTTACCCCTGAGTCATAAGTACAACACAAATGATCCTTGCAGTTTTAATCCAGCAGTAGTGATGCCTCTTAACTGTGTTAATAGCGCAGATACATTTTGTTTCATTTGCGGGGAAGTGACGTTTGCAAGCCAGAAAAGAACCATCACTCCAATAGTGAAAGTGGCGTATGAGTTTTATTTCGGATGCAAGATCGGGGACCAGGACAAGGTCTGGGCCCCACATGTATACTGCATTATGTGTGCACGAAATCCTCCAAAGTGGCTGAAAGACGAAAAAGGGGCGATGCGTTTGCTGTTTTATGGTTTGGAGAGAGCTAAGCAGTTACGCAAATGACTGCTAATTTTGCATGGTTCCACTGTTTCTGGAGGCATCACAAGGGAAAAGAAGTGGACAATAGCGTACCGGAATATATAATCTGTTCTCCTATCAGTTCTGCACAGCGAATGCCTTCCCGTTCCCGAACCTCCGAAAGAATTTTCCATCGATTCAGACGATGAGGAGGGAGACGACCGGCGTCAGGTTCTCCGCAGCCTTCGGTGTCTAATGATGATCCATACATTACCACGGTGCGTCATCTATGCCACACATTCTCACCGAAGAAGAAATGAGCGATCTTGTTCGCGATCTGGAGCTCTCCAAGGCCAAAGCAGAGTTACTTGGATCAAGACTTAAACAATGCAATCTTCTCAAAGAAAATGTCCGTGTGACTTCGTTTGGAGCTCGTCATGAGTAGTTTGCCCCTTACTTCAGAAAGGAAGATGACCTTGTGTTCTGCTCCGATGTACATAGCCTGATGAATACCCTCGGAATCAAACATGACCCTCAAGAATGGCGACTATTCATAGACTCCTCGAAACTGAGTCTCTAGGTGGTGTTGCTGCATAATTGAAATCGACTTCCATCCATTCCGGTTGGACACGCTGTCTACATAAAAGAAATCTACAACATCCTAAAACAGCTGTTGAACTGTCTTCAATACAGCAAGTATGGCTGGCATCTGTGTTGTGACTTGAAAGTAGTGGCTCTGTTGATGGGTCTGCAGCTGGGATATACGAAGTACTGCTGTTTCTATGTGAATGGGACAGCCAAGCAAAGACTTTGCACTACGTGAAGAGAAACTGGCCTCAGAGGAAATCTCTGAAGTTCGCAGAGATGAATGTGGAACACCCAGCACTGACAGAAACTCACAAAATCCTGTTACCATCCTTACACATCAAACTCGGTGTGATGAAAAACTTCGTAAAAGCCATGGACAGGACTGCATCAGCTTTCAAGTACTTGGCTGACAAATTCCCTCGACTCAGCAAAGCGAAAATTAAAGTGGGAATTTTTGTGGGTCCTCAGATCGGCGAGTTGTTCAGAGACCAGATGTTCGACAACCTGCTTCAGGGTGACGAGAAAAAGGCTTGGGACATGTTTCGTTTGGTGTCAACGAAATTCCTCGGGAATGTCAGGGCAGATAACTACAAGAAACTGGTTAAGGACATGTTGTCTCTGTATCACAAACTTGGCTGCAGTATGTCCTTAAAGATCCACTTTCTCCATTCCCACTTAGATTTCTTCTCCGACAACTGCGGCATGATTAGTGATGAGCAGAGTGAAGTTTTCACAAGGACATTGCAACGATGGAGAAACGATACCAGGGAAACTGGTCCCACTTCAATGTTGACTGAGTACTGTTGAATGTTCGCCAGAGATGATCCTGAGCAGGCTGTACAAGTGAGGGGCAAAGCGACGTCGGAAGTAGAAGCGGAGTTTTACTGATATATGTCATATGTACGGATTACTCTATTATATAAGAAACTATTGCGGATTTTTCAGATTTCGTAGTCAATTTTGCATTTTCATTGTCAAATTCGTGTTCAGCACCTTGAAATCTTTAAGAAATGGTTACTTTTATCTCAAAAAACATGACGCTTATGAAAATTTGTTACCCAGTGTATTTTGACGATTATAGTTAGGGATTGACTGACTGATCGATAGCGGATCACGCAAATTCTAATAATGGTATAGAAAGGGTAGACTTCTAAACATTTGCAGGTAAGGACAAATGGGGTCGGTCAGATCTCTGAAAAATCCGAAATGTGACCTCCAAAGTGTCCTTTAAGGTCAAACAGATGCCTCGTAGAAGTCAAACCTTGATCTACGAATGCTAAAAACGAGAAAATTGGTGTCAGGGTGTTTCTGAGATGTAGATCTCAGAAACACTACAAAATTTTGGATTGAGACATCTCTGCACACCTCCCCGCCCTGTCCACGGTCAGTAGTGGACACCAATGGGCTTGGAAAGACTGCCGTCTGTCGGATGGGTCGTTAAGCCGTGGCCTCTGGTGCGGGAGTGTCATACCATGTGTACGTTAAAGAACACACTGGATGGCCTTGACGGGAGGGATGTTCTTCGATGTCAAAGATTCTTCGATATCAGTAAAACTCCCAGGACCCTTTATCCAGATCTAATGGGGAGGGGGTCGTCAGTAGTGCGGAAGGCTCATAATCTGCAGTTTCCAGGTTCAAATACCAGCTGGCCCAGCATTCATCTAGAGCATAAATCTCTGCACCCTACGTCAGTAATGATTAGAAAGACCGCTGGCGATCAGATGGGACATTAAACCGTGTCCCCTTGTGCGGGAGAGCCATACTCTGTGCACATTACACTGGACGGCCTTGACGGGAGACTACCACATGTCTCCTACCAGTCAGTTCCCTCGCCCAACCTTCTCTGAGCCCTTGGGGTCCTTGTGACCTGACCATTTAGCCCATTGTGTGAGAAAACATGCCGCTCAGAGGAAAAATAATTGAGCCCAATCTAATGGTACTAGAGAGCTGAAAACTTGAGGTTTGGGTCGTAGATTTCTGAAAATTTTTGTCATTTTTTGGATGCGATGTGTTCTTCAAGGTAAAAGGTCAAATATCGATACATCAACGCTAGAGAGCTGAAAATTGGTGCCTGGGGTATTTCCGACAGTAGAGCTCAGAAATATCGTGAAATTTTGGATGTGATCGGTGTTCAAGATGAAATTGAGGTCGGAGTGACGGTCAAGAGGTCCCGATGGCACGGATTGATTTCTAGTATTATATAATAGCCGTAATTCGGGGCGAAAGTGGGACAAGTGTGACGTCATTGGTGCAAGAAATTTTCGGTTCCCTGGTGTTCCACAGGTACTTGAGCGATCAATCCCATATTTGGAGTGGTGGTCCCACTAAATTCTAGCCGTGTTGGGTTCAGAAATCGGGTTCGTAGCTGCCGTGGGTCGGGAGTAAGCCTTTTGAAAGTGTCCGAAATTTCTGGGGGCGCTGCAGTCGCCTTGCTTGTGAATGGATTAGTAAGTTATCGATGGGAAAGGCATTAATCGACATACTTTTGTCGGCTTGTTTGGCTATTAAATAATCCGTTAAAAAAGTTCTTACAAAAATTTTCTTCCATTGTCATAAAAAGAAAGATTATCGTGTATTCTTTAGCAGTTTAACATTCTGAGGACGGGAATCGCGAATACCCGTTTTTTTGCATTCGGTCTTGTAGAAATTTCACTTTAGAAACAGTGAAAAATTGTTGGCCGAAACTCAAAATTCTGAGTTCATTAGTTTGCGCTTCATTATGCTAACCGTAACTGTCATGTAAATGTTCAAACTGCACCAAACTTTTAGCGGGTTTTATTACTAATACGTATTAGCATTTGCTCTGAATTATTAATGACTACAAATTCCTTTTAGGTTTTTTTCTGAATTTTTTGATAATTAAAACATTCAATCAGATAAGTTCTGAGCCAGTAAGTGACAGACTGAGCCAAAACGCCGTTTCGACTTTTTTTTTTGTCAAATAATGCAGTATTTATTTTACTCTAGTCTAGTGATGATGCACAGAACCGGCCAGGTCTAGCACCTAATGTCCGACCCTGCCTTCTCGTGGTGCAGGCCGTTAGTACCTTTCAAAAGAGATATTCTCTTTTGGAAGGGAACGGAAGGAGAGGGCTGCCAGTTCAGTATGGCCTGCTGATCTGGTCATCTATGGCCACTGTTTTCTTTTTTTTCAACCCTGCTGAGGAGTGGTCAACTTCACAGGGTCCTGGTGCTGACCATTTATACCTACTGGACTGGACTTGTTTATGGATTTGAGCTTGATTATTGATCCTGGACTTGCTGCACTGGTGGGCCTCTGTTGAGTGAGAGTCTGCCGCTGTGTTTTCTGTTTGCTTCTGGGTTGCCAGCTCTAAGTGAACAGAGGCATGGGATACCTTATATCAGCTGGTGGATAATCCTAATCAGAGGCCATCGCAGGTACCTGAACCTTACTTAGCTAGTTGGGCATCGTCAAGCCTAAACTCGAATAATGCGTCTCAGGCAGGCCATATGGCTCTTGAAAAAGTCCACTTGAAAAGGTGGTGCCTGAAGTTCTTACCAGCATCGGTGACTTCAGCCTTTACGGAGGAGGAACGGGTCTTTGCCCCATGCCTGCGATCAGGGGGCTGTTTGATATTGTTGGCCCTACCAATCTCAATAAACCTAATTTCTTTAAAAATCCTACTAATCATTTTCTCTCTGCAGGAACGTGGAACGTGAGGACATTACATAGAGATTATTCTCTTGATGTCCTCATGCAGGAATTCCAGCGCTATAACCTAGATATTTTAGGCTTGCAAGAGACCAGATGGACAGGTAAAGGTGAGATACTTAAAAATAACTTTAAATTTCTCTTTACAGGGAGGGAGGATGGAAAGCATCACCAAGGCGTGGGTCTGCTGCTCAGCAGACATGCTAGTGATGCTCTTCTAGGATATGAGTGCATTAATGAAAGGTTTCTTACAGCAAAATTTCAGACAAGCATTAAGAACTTGAATGTTATCTGCTGTTATGCCCCCACTGAGGATTCTGATGAGGATGAGGAGGATAGGTTTTACAGACAACTACAGGATATTTTGAATTCAGTCAAGAAAGGAGATATTACCCTTGTTCTAGGTGACTTCAATGCCAAAGTTGGTACTGACTCTGATCTTTGGGGAGGGGTGATAGGCCCTTTTGGGATTGGTAGCTGCAATGGTAATGGGCAACGTCTCTTACAGGTAGGTAAACTCAATGGTTTCAGAATAACTAACACATATTACAAACACCGCGACATACATAAATACACGTGGGTTTCACCTGATGGGCTGCATAGGAATATGATTGATTATATATTAATTAACAGCAAATGGGCTAGTTCTGTTAGAAATACCAGGGCATATAGGGGAGCTGAAATTGGATCTGACCATTACCTTGTTAAAAGTGTCTTGCAACTTAAACTTAAAAAGTGTTGTGCTAGGGTTAAAAAATTTACCTTTAATACTGATGCTCTGAAAGACCCAGTTATAGCTAGAGCTTACCATGATAGGTTACTTAGTCATTATGAGAATCATGGTATGCTTACTACTGATGTTGAGGAAGAATGGGATCATTTTAAACAGGCTTTTTTGGACACTAACAGTACTCTATTAGGAAAAAAGGAGCAGAAGAGTCAGAATTATTTAAGTGATAAGGCAATTGAGCTTATTTCAGAAAGAAGGAACTGCAGGAATGTCCTTAATCAGTACCCTACTAGTCCTAATAGAAAAGATTACAGAGAACTTAATAAACGTGTAAAGGATCAGTTAGCTACTGATAAAAATCTTTGGCTTGATAGCTTGGCTGACAAAGCTGAGGAAGCAGTTAAGCAGCACAACAGCAGAGAGCTATACCAGATAGTTAATGTTTTATGTGGTAGAAAACGGACAGGCATACAGGGATTGAAGGATAAACAAGGTAAGGTTATAGAAGGTGAGGATTCTCTCATGGCTAGGTGGACTGAGCATTTCAGTGATGTTCTAAACAATGTGGTTAGTTCTACTCCCATTGTTTATAATGATGATAGATGCATTGGCAGCTTTAATGTTGGCCCTATAACACAATCTGAAGTTATTGTGGCTGTTTCTAAACTTAAACTTCATAAATCCCCAGGGTTAGATGAAATTACTACGGAAATGCTTAGAGCTGGGAATGTTTCGGTTACCACTTGGATGACTGAAATTTTGAATAACTTTTATGATTAAGGCATGGTTCCTAAAAATTTTACCAGAGCTATTATTATCCCTATTTTCAAAAAAGGTGATCGCAGTTCTTGTGATAACTATAGGGGTATCAGCCTACTCTCTGTTCCAGGTAAAGTTCTTTCCATGATTGTGCTTAATAGAATTAAGAATCTGATTGACAGGCAATTGCGTGATGAGCAATGTGGATTCGGAAGTGGTAGGGGATGCGTAGATCAGATATTTTCACTTAGGCAGATTCTTGAGAAATGTTTAGAGTTTCAGAAACCTTTGGTTGCTAGCTTTGTTGATTTCAAAAAGGCTTTCGACTCTGTTGATCGTCATAATTTGTGGTTGATTGTGAGATCATATGGTATACCAGACAAGTTAGTTAATATAATGAAAGCTCTCTATAATAACATTGAGTCATGTGTGAGAGTTGGTAAGTCTTGTAGCAATTGGTTTAGCATTACGTCTGGTGTTCGACAAGGGTGCATTTTGTCTCCTTTTCTCTTTAGTTTGGTTGTTGATTATGTTATGCGAAATTCACTTCGAGGGAAAGATTTTGGCCTTAAATGGGCTGGAGATAGGAAAATTTCTGATTTAGATTATGCTGATGATTTAGCCCTTTTGGCAAATGATGTTGATGAGATTAACTCTTTCATTCGAGCTGTTGATGAGACTGGTAGTAGAGTAGGTTTGGTTATAAACAGAGAGAAAACTAAAGTGATGAAAATTGGTCAGGCAGGTTATGATTCAGTTAATCTGAATGGTTGCAGTCTTGAGCAGGTGTCACAGTTTAATTATCTTGGGAGCTATGTAACTGATACTGGTGATGTGCGGCATGAGATTAACAGACGAATAGGTATTGCTGCCGGGACTTTTAAGAATCTGTGGAGATTGTGGAGAAATAGGCGTATACACCTAAAGACTAAAATTAGACTGTATAATAGTTTGGTTCTTTCTAGGGTTAGTTATGGTAGTGAAACTTGGACGCTGTGTAAACAAGATAACAGGAAACTAGATGCTTTTGATTCTAGATGCTTACGCAGTATCTTGGGTATTAGATGGTTTAACTTTGTAACTAATGATGAGGTTAGGCAAAGGAGTCTGCAATTTCCTTTAAGCAGCATATTGTGCAGAGAGAGACTCCGTTGGTTTGGCCATGTTGCCCGTATGGATAATTATAGATTGACGAATAGGGTTATGAACAGTGTGCCTAGAGGCCTCAGAAGGAGGGGGAGACCTAGGATGCGGTGGGCAGACAATGTCAAACAGGACCTTTTTAGAATTGGTGTGCAGTGGCCAGATGCAGAAGATGTAGCTCAGGACAGATATGCTTGGAGAATTAAACTGCGTGGTCTGGTTGGACCTCCGTAGCCCATGGCTGCTTGAGGATGATGATGATGATGACTGATTTTTAAAAAAATTATTTTGCAGTGTATATGTTTGTTTTTTTGTTTAACTCTCATTTCATTTGTTAAAACTATCCAACAGAGGGGTATTAAACTCTCTAATCCCCCCCAGATCTTGTCCTACTTATACTACATGTCACCTGCAGCCAGAAAATTTATCTCTTAAATAAAAAGCAACATAATGTATTTTAGTGACCATTTCGATTTTCTGTCGAGAGATAGCGTTCGTCAAAAGAGCTAGATAAAAAAGAAGTTTGCATGGAACAATTCTGGGATACTTAAACTTAGAGATGGCAAACATTGTGCAATGCAGGGTGAAAAAACGCATAAATGGCGTGTGATCTGTTGACACAGAAAAACAGTTAGCTTGGCAGTTAACGACTTTCTAAAAACAACCCAACTGATTGTAATGCATATTTGTGAAATATTTAAGTGAAATTTAAAAAAAAAAGTATATAAGCAGCTACTTCAGGATGGGTTGTTTTACCTCTAAGCGCCACTTTTTGTACACAATGGGCAGGTCACCAGGACCCCAATGGCTCAGAGAAGGTTGGGGGAGGGGATCCATTGGAACAGCCCCCGTCAAGACCATCCAGTGTGTTCGTTATCGTGCACAGGGTATGGCTCTCCCGAACACGGAGCCACGGCTTAACGTCCCATCCGACAGACGGCGGTCTTTCCAAGCCCATCGGTGTCCCCTACTGACCGTGGACAGGGCGGATGGTTTTGCGGAGATGTCTCAATGCTGACTCAGTTGGGATTCGAACCTGGGAACTACAGATTACGAGCCTGGCGCGCTACCGACTGAGCCACACCCGCCCCAGAGAGAGGATGGGAAATTGCAATTTTTGAGTTCTAAGAGAAAAAGATTTGTTTTTAGAGGTAAACCGAAAATTATTTTTCTGTTGGATGGGTATTGATAAACTATTATGATTTACACTTTCAGAATCTCCTAAAATCTTAAATAAAAAAGTAAATAAATACCCCTTCAAGCAGCTGCTTGGCACAGAGGTTTGACAGGAGCCTGTCAGTTTATATGCCAAAGTAGAAGGTCTGAGAGAATGGCAGGACTCAGCAGAAAAACAGCACACACATCCATGCCTTACCCGGGGCTCGAACCCAGGTCCCTTAGATCAGTAGCCAAGCGAGCTGACCACTCGGCCATATTAGAACTCTATTTTATAAACTTTTAGAATAGCTATAATTGCGCCCTCTGACGGTGGAAAATTTTGAAAATTTCACATTTTTAAATGAATATTGCAAGAAGATATATTTGGGCTAGAAATTTGATATTTTAATGGTAGAGTGTGAGGATCAAGGGGTTTATATCTGGCAGCAACAATTTCTCTCTTCACCCCCAGGATGAGTGGGAACGCAACTTTTTTTTTTTTGAGAGATTAATGAAATATTCTTTCGGAGTGGAATAGGTACTAACGTAATATATCGATTCATAGTTTTCAAATGCTCCAAATGGCCTTAATTTAACACCGTTAGAGGGACCTATATATATTAAAAAATACCCCCTCAAGCAGCTGCTTGCCACAGAGGTCTGACAGGAGCCTGTCAGTATATATGCCATAGTAGAAGGTCTGAGAGGATGGCAGGAACTCAGCTGAAAAGCAACACATACATCCATGCCTTACCCTGGGCTCGAACCCAGGTCTCTTAGACCTGTAGCCGAGCGCGATAACCACTCGGCCATAGTGTTCGCATACTTTTTCGACACGAAGATTACCAGATCGCTAATTTCTAAACCTGAATCGTGTGGGCCCACTCACAGAAATATTGAGCGTGTGCAGTTACCGTTCACAGCAAACTGGAGCGTGTGCAGTTACACACGCTCCAGTTTGCTGTGAACGGTAACTGGTGCGTGTACAGTTGCTGCACACGCTCCAGATGTTTTGCTATGAATTCTGTAATCGACCATAAAATAAAAAATAAATAAATACCCCCTCAAGCAGCTGCTTGCCACAGAGGTCTGTCAGGAGCCTGTCAGTATATATGCCATAGTAGAAGGTCTGAGAGGATGGCAGGACCTCAGCTGAAAAACAACACATACATCCATGCCTTAGCCGGGGCTCGAACCCAGGTCTCTTAGATCAGTAGCCAAGCGATACATATAAGAAAAAAGTTGAAATAATATTCCAAACGATATATTTATGCCAGAAATAAAAAGTTCTGGTCATTGAATGTGCTGATGAAGAATGGAGTAACTGATTGTAATATATGTTTTTTTAATTTAAAATGCAATTAGATAAAATACGCCCGTTTGTCTTTATTTTTTATAAATTTATCACTTAATTTTAAAAATTTCAATAATATTTAAATAAAGTGATAATAAATAAATATTTATATTTAATATACATATATTTAAACAATAATATAATATCAATATAATAAATATTTTATATATATTGGTTGACTTCCTTCTTAACCGAAGGGATCAGAAAATCCACTTTTTTCACCGTAAGGAAAAAATGAAAAAATATTTTTGTGTTATATAGGGCTAATAATATATTATTGTTTCCATTTTCCAATCACCCATTAGGACGAATCACACTGATAAAGGATAAAAAAATGCGGAACTTTATTTTCTTTGGAAAAAAAAAAGCATTCGATATTCGTCAGAGACGATATGTTATCCTTCAAGTTTAAATATAGATTTAAGGTCGGTTATGTAACATGAGGTTGAAATAAAATTATGCAAAGACATCTGTTTCGGATTTCAAAGCAAGGAGATAAGTTCGTACAAGACGACGGGATATCGGGAGGTGGGAGGGGGATTGGTTTCTACTTTCTGGGAATGAGACTTGGAATCCTAAAGTAATGAGGGGCGGGGGTGGCTCAGTCGGTAGCGAGCCAGGCTCGTAATCTGTAGCTCCCAGGTTCGAGTCCCAGCTGGGTCAGCGTTGAGATTTATCTCCTCAAAATTCTCCTCCCTGCCCACGGTCAGTAACGGACACCGATGGGTTTGGAAAGGCCGCCATCAGTCGGATGGGACGTTAAGCCGTGGCACCGTGTGCGGGAGAGCCATACCCTCTGCACATTAAGGAACACGCTGGATGGCTTGACAGGAGACTCCCATCAGCTGTTCCAGTGGGTCCCCTCTCCCAACCTTCTCTGCTCCTTCGGGGTCCTTGTGATCTGGCCATTTAGCCCATGGTGTGCAAAAAAGTGCCGCTCAGAGGTAAAACAACCCAACCCACTTCCACCACTTCCCCCAAAGTGTGGTTCCTGGGCTGCCACTGGGAAATGATCCCTTTGCTGCTCCCCCTGCTTCTTGGATTAGGCTCTGTGAAATAGTAACGGTAACAGATTATTTATTTTGATGCTTCGTTAAAGAATTAAAAACAGAAAACTAATGTTGCCTTTGAATTTTTCAAATCATTTAACTTAAAAGTTATTTCAGAATTAAAATTGAAAACAAGCAGGTACGAAATTAACGTTTTAAAATAATCCTCCGCCCCCAAAACAATTCTTCTATTTAAGTTATACTATTACATTTTTTTTTCTGAACCAATAGTAAAGTTACTTATTTGTTTAGGTTTGTTTTACCTCTGAGCGACACTTTTTTGCACAAAGTGGGTTAAATGACCAGGTCACAATGACCCCAAAGGCTTATAAATTTGGGTAAATGGGACCACTGGATAGCTGTTACGGGAAGATGGTAGCCTTCAGTCAAGGCCATACAACATGTTAATTAGCATACACAGGGTATGGCTCTCGTGCGCATGGAGCCACGGCTTAACGTGCTATTCGACGGACGACGGCCTTTACAAACCCACGGGTCTCTCCTACTGACTGTGGGTATGGCGGGGTGCTTTTGCAGAGATAAATCTCAACGCTGACACAGATGGGACTCGAACCTGGGAACTACAGATTACGAGACCGGCGCGCTACCGACTGAACCACCCCCCGCCCCCTATAAATTTAGAAATTGCGTTTTAGAATTTAAAAGAATAAAACATTTTAAGTAGAAAACCCCCAAAAATGTAGTTAATCAAATTTTGTCATTAAAACTTATCTACAATAAGAAAATAGAAAGTTATTGAGGTTGGACTGGGTTGTTTTACCACTGAGCGGCACTTTTTTGCACACCATGGGCTAAATGGCCAGGTCACATGGACCCCTAAGCCTAAGAGAAGGTTGGGGGAGGAGACTCACTGGAACAGCTGTTAGGAGACAGATGGTAGCTTCCCGTCAAGGCCATCCAGCGTGTTCTTTAACGTGCACAGGGTATGGCTCTCCCGCACACGGGGTCACGGCTTAACGTCCCATCCGACGGACGACGGCTTTTCCAAGCCCATCGGTGTCCCCTACTGACCGTGGGCAGGGCGAGGAAATTTTGCGGAGATAAATCTCAACGCTGACCCAGCTGGGACTCGAACCTGGGAACTACAGATTACGAGCCTGGCGCGCTACCGACTGAGCCACCCCCGCCCCTGTTATTGAGGAATTATGATTTGAAATGAAAAGCAGTCGTTCACTCACCTGCTGTGAAGTTAAGTAGATTATCAACATTTTGTCACCACTTTCAAAGTGACCGAATAGAAAGATAACATAAATTGTCTCAGATTGCGAATTCAGCAGCGAAATGCTACAGCCAATAAGATGACACCGGCACTTGTCGAGGGCGTCTGCTTCTCTCACTGGATTTCCCGCTCACGAACGTCCTGCCGATTGTGCTGGTGCTTCGCTTGCACACTGCTGACGCAACACTTGTACCTCGAGAGCTGAGGGGGGGGGGCTATTTATGGCTTTCCATGTTTGGGGTTCCCACCCTTCTATGCAAGCTTTTAGTTCGCGATTGTTAACTTTGTAAAACAAACTGCGTAATGGTCGGCCATAAATTATTAAAGTTAATAGCGAAAGTAATAGCTGTGATAATATTTTATATAGCAAGTTACCAGACGATAGCCGGCGTCAAAATTTGAAAAGAATTTGTGGAATGAGGAATTGGCGAAACCTTCATGAAAACAATTACACAATGTTTCCTACGTAATCGTATTAATTTAACTAAAAATGTTAATAATACGTAATTCCACCGTTGTAATTTAAATATTATCGGCTTGCAAGAGACCAGATGGACAGATAAAGGTCACATTCTTAAAAATAATCTTTCTCTTTTCACGGAAGGAAGACAAAAAAAAACATCTACAAGGTGTAGATCTGCTTCTCAGCAGACACGCTACTGATGTTCTTCTAGGATATGAGTGCATTACTGAAAGGTTACTTACAGCAAAATTTCAGACAAATATTAAAGACTTGAATGTTATCTGGTGTTCGTCCCCACTGAGAATGCTGACGAGAATGAGAAAAGATAGGTTTTACAGACAATTTCGGGATATTTTGAATTCTGTCAAGAAAGGAGATATTACCCTTATTCTAGGTGACAATGGTTGGTTGTTTTATCTCTGAGCGGCACTTTTTTGCACACCATAGGCTAAATGGCCAGGTCACAAGGACCCCCAAGACTCAGAGAAGGTTGAGGGAGGGGACCCACTGGAACAGCTGTTGGGAGACAGATGGTAGGCTCCCGTCAAGGCCATCCAGCGTGTTCTTTAACAGGGTATGGCTCTCTCGCACACGGGGCCACGGCCTAACGTTCCATCCGACGGACGGAGGTCTTTCCAAGCCCATCGGTGACCGTGGTAGGACGGGGAATTTTGCGGAGATAACCCTCAACGCTGACCCAGTTGGGACTCGAACCGGGGAACTGCAGATTACGAGCCTGGCGCGCTACCTACTGAGCCACCCCCGCCCCAGGTGACAATGGGAAACGTCTCCTACAGGTAAGTAAACTTAATGGTTTGAGAATAACTAACACTTATTACAAACACCGCGACATACATAAGTACATATGGGTTTCACCAAATGGGCTGCATAAGAATATGATTGATTATATATTAATTAACAGCAAATGGGCTAGTTCTGTTAGGAATACCAAGTAATATAGGGGAGCTGAAATTGGATCTGACCATTACCTTGTTAAAAGTGTCTTGCAACTTAAACTTAAGAAATGTTGTGCTAAGGTTAAAAAAATTACCTTTAATTCTGAAAGATCCAGTTATAGCTAAATCTTACCATGATAGGTTACTTAGTCATTATAATAGTCATGGTTTGCTTACTACTGAAGTTTAGAAAAAGAATGGGACCGTTTTAAGCAGGCTTTTCTTGAAACTCAGTACTCTTTTAGGAAAAAAGGAGCAGAGGTGGCAAAATTATTAAGTGATAAAGAACTTATTTCAGAAAGAAAGATGGGTCAGCGTTGAGGTTTATCTCCGCAAAATTTCCCACCCTGCCCACGGTCAGTATGGGACACTGATGGGTTTCGAAAGGCAACCATCCGTCGGATGGGACGTTAAGCAGTTGCCCCGTGTGTGGGAGAGACATACCATGAGCACGTTAAAGAACACGCTGGATGACCTTGATGGGAGGCTACCATCTGTCTCCCAACAGCTGTTCC
Source organism: Ryuthela nishihirai (assembly GCA_038380435.1). Taxonomy (NCBI): domain Eukaryota; kingdom Metazoa; phylum Arthropoda; class Arachnida; order Araneae; family Heptathelidae; genus Ryuthela; species Ryuthela nishihirai. Next base: position 26,270,345 of record JAWZYU010000025.1, read on the forward strand.
AGAGGGTCCCCTCCCCCAACATTCTCTAAGTCTTCGGGGTCCATGTGATCTGGTCATTTAGCCCTTGGTGTGCAAAAAAGTGTCGCTCAGAAGTAAAACAACCCAACCGAACTCAGAAAGAAAGAACTGTAGGTATGTCCTTAATCAATACCCTACTAGTCCTAATAAGAAAGCATTACAGAGAGCTTAATAAACGTGTAAAGGATCAGTTAGCTACTGATAAGAATCTTTAGCTTGATGGCTGGCAAAGCAAGGAAGCAGTTAGTCAGCACAGCAGCAGAGAGCTGTACCAGATAATTAATGTTTTATGTGGTAAAAAACAGTCAGGTATACAGGGATTGAAGGATAAACAAGGTAAGGTTATAGAAGGTGAGGATTCTGTCATGGCTAGGTGGGCTGAGCATTTCATTGATGTTCTAAACAATGTAGTTAGTTCTACTCCCATTGTTTGTAATGATGATAGATGCAATGGTGGCTTTAATGTTGGCCCTATAACACAGTCCGAAGTTATTTAGGCTATTTCTAAACTTAAACTACATAAATCCCCAAGGGTAGATGAAATTACGACTGAAATGCTTAGAGCTGGAAATGTTTCGGTTACCACATGGAGACTGAAATTTTCAATATCTTCTATGAAAAAGGCATGGTTCCTGAGGATTTTACCTGAGCTATTATTATCTCTATTCTTAAAAACGGTGATCGCAGTTATTGTCATAACTATAGAAGTATCAACATACTTTCTGTTCCAGATGAAATTCTTTTCATGATTGTGCTTAATAGCATTAAGGATCTGGTTGATAGGCAATTGCGTGATGAGCAATGTGGATTCAGAAGTGGTAGGGGATGTGTAGATCAGATATTTTCACTTAGGCAGATTCTTGAGAAATGTTTAGAGTTTCAGAAAGTTTAGACTCTGTTGATCGGCATAATTTGTAGTTGATTGTAAGATCATATGGTATACCAGACAAGTTAGTTAACCTAATGAAAGCTCTCTATAATAACACTGAGTCTTGTGTGAGAGTTGGTAAGACTTGTAGCAATTGGTTTAGCATTACTTCTGGTGTTCGACAAGGGTGCATTTTGTCTCCTTTTCTCTTTAGTTTGGTTATTGATTATGTAATGTGAAATTCACTGCAAGGGAAAGATTTTGGCCTTAAATGGTCTGGAGATAAGAAAATTTCTGATTTAGATTATGCTGATAATATAGCCCTTTTGGCAGATGATGTTGATGAGATGAACTCTTTAATTCGAGCTGTTGATGAAAATGGTAGTAGAGTAGGTTTGGTTATAAACAGAGAGAAAACTAAAGCGATGAAAATTGGTCAGGCAGGTTGTGATTCAGTTAATCTGAATGGTTGCAGTCTTGAGCAGGTGTCACAGTTTAATTGTCTTGGGAGCTTATGTAACAGATAATGGTGATGTGCGGCATGAGATTAACAGACGAATAGGTATTGCTGCCGGGACTTTTAAGAATCTATGGAGATTGTGGAGAAATAGGCGTATACACCTTAAGACTAAAATTAGACTGTATAATAGTTTGGTTCTTTCTAGGGTTAGTTATGGTAGTGAAACTTGGACACTTTGTAAACAAGATAACAGGAAACTAGATGCTTTTGATTCCAGATGCTTACGCAGTATCTTGGGTATTAGGTGGTTCAACTTTGTAAGTAATGATGATGTTAGGCATAGGAATCGGCAACCTCCTTTACTCCTTCCCAGGTCAAGGACGTCTATAGACTTTTTTTGTACAACACATGAAACTTTGATTTTTTTTTAAATTGCCGTTTGAAAAAATTTTCTTACATCTATCTTTTAAAAATACGTAAATCAGGCTTTAAAAATAACATTTTCTTTCTTCATTTGATGCATATTTTATTAAACTACAATATAAATAATTCGATAAATCCATCTGATTGCCATATTTTAGAAGCGCTATACGGTATTGCCGCTTTGTTTGTTAATGTTACTTTGTTTTGAAGCAATCACCTGATTTTAGCTTACAAGTTTGGTTTGAACTATTATCAACATATTTTTCCTTAAAGTTTGGAAAATATCCTGATAATTAACAAAAAGCTGCTATTTTAAAAAATGGAAGATTTTGGAAATAATTATGGAACAAGTACCTATTTTTTTGATACACCACTGTAAAAAGTTTTATTAAAATTAATGTATTACTAAAATGTTGATATTTTTTACTTCAATGAAATTCAGAATTAACTTCTCTTTAATTTGATATAAACATGAGCTTTTTCTATTGATTAATTATTTATTTAAAATATTCCAAAGCCGTCCCATGGCCTAGTGGTTAGCGCGCTTGGCTACTGATCTAAGGGACTGGGTTCGAGCCCCGGGTAAGGCATGACTGTTTGTGTCGTTTTTCTGCAGAGGGCCTGCCATCCTCTCAGACCTTCTACTATGGCATATAAACTGAGAGTCTCCTGTCAGACCTTTATGGCAAGCAGCTGCTTGAGGGGGTATTTATTTATTTTTTTATAAAGCTGACTTGTTTATTGGACTCTGTCATAAGCCTGGACTTTTCTCAAAGTATGGTACGGAGAAAAAAATTGCAAAACGGAAAAAATGTTTACTTTAAATAAGATAATTTTTTTTTTCTGTTATTCAGAAATAAACAGCCTTTCTATTTATGTGCATTATAATTATTTCTGTATATTAGTGGTTTTTAAATAAATTTTTATTTGTGTTGCCAGATGCATTTTATACTACATGACTTTAAAAAATTCCTATTAAAATAAAACTTGTCTGTTTTGTTAAATATTTTATTTTCAGGAAATCCAGAATTAAACGCTGATTATTTTGGCGTATAACATGCCATAATTCCTTTCATTAGTTATTTGGAAAAAAAGTTCCAAAGTTAGTTTTTTTGCCTGATCAGAGAGAAAAAAGTAGTTGGACCTAGGAAGGGTTAAGCAGCATATTGTGCAGAGAGAGACTCCGTTGGTTTGGCCATGTTGCCCGTATGAATAATTATACAGGGTGATTCAGAATTCATCATCAATATTTGGTGGGGAGGTAGGTAATAAGAAACGAAGGAGATTTCACATAGGAAAGCATGGGCGCATATGCCATGTAGTAGGGCAAAATGACCCCAGTTCAATGATGGAAAGAACACATAAGAAGGAAGTGGTAAGGAAAAAACATTTATTATCTTACATGTAACATTTCTTTGCATTGGTTGTACAGACTTACAAGAGGTGCTCGAACTGCCGACCATGTGCTAGAATGCATGACTCACAACGGCGTTGCATGGACAGCCGGACCCTGTGGAAGATGCCTGGCATTTCCCGGATGTTTGAGGCAGCAACTGATATGCGTGCTACAAGATCCATAGCACTATCAACAGGGGTCTCGTACACCATGTTTTTCATAGCACCCCATACAAAGAAATCGATTGGAGATAAATCCGGTGAACGTGGTGGCCAAGAAACCGGTCCACCGTGGCCAATCCATTGACCACCAAACTGTCTGCATAGGTAAGCACGCACAGCATTTGCGAAATGTGCAGGAGCGCCGTCATGCTGGAACCACATTCGCCGGAGACTACCATCAGGAACCTCGTTCAGAAGATCCGGTAACACAGTCTGAAGAAATGTTAGGTACTTGGCACCGTCCAAACGGGATGGTAGTAAATACGGGCCCAACAAACAGTCACCGACAATCCCAGTCCACACATTGACAGCAAAGCGTTGTTGCGCAGCTCCAGATCTTGTACCGTGTGGGTTCTGATGAGCCCACACATGCTAATTGTGTGTGTTGAAGACACCCTCTCAAGTGAACAACGCCTCATCAGTGAAAAGAACATACGTTGGGAAATTGGGATCAACGGCTGTTCTCTGCATGAACCACTGACAAAAAATAACACGCTTGGGATGGTCGTCTGCTGCCAATAATTGCACTCTTTGCAGATGAAACGGATGTAACCCTTCATCGTGTAATATCCGCCACGCTGTTGCTTGCGAAATTCCAAACTGCCTAGCCATACCTCGTGTGCTAGCACCAGGTTGTTCCTCGATTTCCTGTAGGACAGCTTCCTCTACTGCTACTGTCCGTGCCGATCTGCGCCTCCCTCGATTAACATTACTAGCAGCAAACGATCCTGTTTCACGCAGTTGGCGATGAATACGTGAAAACATTTGATGCTGTGGCACACAGCGGTTTGGGAAGCGCGCTGCATACAATTGCCTGGCTCGAAGACATCTTTCTTCTGCCGCACCGTAAGTTACATGCATATCTGCACATTCATTCCACGTATACCGGTTCATGTTACTTCTGCAAATTCACCTTATCGAATGACAACTGACTGCATGCGTCAAACAGCTGTGCTTCTGTATGAGAGGTGTGTACACACAGCGCCCTCTACACCACCATGCGTTCGTCTGCCCCCATACTTTCCTATGTGAAATCTCTTTCTTTTCTTATTCCCTTCCTCCCCACTAAATATTGATGATGAATTCTGAATCACCCTGTAGATTGGCGAATAGGGTTATGTATGGCCTCAGAAGTATGCCTCAGAAAGAGGGGGAGACCTGGGATGCGGTGGGCAGACAATGTCAAACAGGACCTTGTTAGAATTGGTGTGCAGTGGCCAAATGCAGTAGGTGTAGCTCAGGATAGACTTGCTTGGAGAACTAAATTGCACAGTGCATTTGACCTCCACAGCCCATGCTGTTTGGATGATGATGATCATGATGCTGCAGTGCTGGAAGTTGGAGTAGGGGGATAACCCCATAGTAGGTTACAATGCATTCGTAACCGTCTTTTCAGTCCTAATTGGGATGACTGATTTTTCAGTCTTAATTTCAGTCCTAATTTTCAGTCCTCTACATTGTGCACTACATGCACTTTGGTACGTCAGATATTGAAAGCAATGTTCTTTAAAAAATTTTGCTTTGAAATTTTTGGTAGTAATAAAAACGGTAAAATCTTTCATTTTTCAAGATCTAATACGGTTAGGAAGAGTCAAAAATGTTTCTAATAATGTCCTGGTATATGGATCTCCAGATCTGCTGCAATTGCACCTGAAGATACGTCATGTTATATTCTGGAATCAGTTCTTGTTCTCAGACATTGTTTCATGGTGTCCCAGATGTGCTCAATCAGCGATGGATCTGGCAACTTGGATGGTCGTGGTAGCACTGCAATGGCTTGCAGACGCTGTTGAACAATGTGGGCGGTATGTAGTTTGGCATTATCGTGCTGGAATGTGGCGTTTGGCATGCTCTGCAGGAATCGTGAGAGCGCAGGGGGGGGGGGGGAGAGAATGGTATCCACATACTACTGAGCAGTTAAATTACCTTGATGACTATGAGAGATGTCTGACTCTGGTAAGAGATGATGCCCCACATCAAATCCCAGCAGTGGGCACTATATGACGCTCAACGATACAGGAGTGGGAGCTCCTTTGCCTGTTGTCGCCACATGTGAATGCGACCATTCGTCTTTCCCAAACAGATGAGGGCTTCATCGCGATTAATCTGCCACTCAGCTCGCTTATTGCACCACTACAGTGTGACATGCCTGTGGCTTCGAGGATGCCTTCCTCGCATACCAGCTTCTTGCAGTGTTGATGAATGGTACAGTCGCTCAAAAAAGTATCCGAACACTATGGTTGATTACAGAATTCAGAAAATATATCTGGAGCGTGTACAGCAACTGTACACGCTCCAGTTACCGTTCACAGCAAACTGGAGCGTGTGCAGTAACTGCACACGCTCCAGTTTGCTGTGGACGGTAACTGCACACGCTCAATATTTCTGTGAGTGGGCCCACACGATCCAGGTTTTTGTGAGCTCACACGATTCAATGTGCTGTGAACATTAACCGCAACCGCTCCAGTTTGCTGTGAATGGTAACTGCACATGCTCAATATTCATTGCATTATATATTCATACGCATTATATATATTAAAAAATATCCAAACACTAGGTTGATTACAGAATTCAGAAAAAATATCTGACAACGATTTTTTTAGAAATTAGTGATCTGGCAACCTTCGTGTCAAAACCTTCGTGGTTCTGCAACCTTCGTGTAGAAATTAGTGATCTGGCAACCTTCGTGTCACGAAGGTTGCCAGATCACTAATTTCTAAAAAAATCGTTGCCAGATATTTTTCTGAATTCTGTAATCAACCATAGTGTTAGGATACTTTTTTGAGCGACTGTACTAACAGATAACGTAGGTGACCCATCATCGTTCTGATACTAGAAATTTGTTGAGCAGTCACCTTTCTGGTACTGCCAGCCATCAAGAAAATCTGCTGATCATCCTGACCACACACACAGTCACTCGAGGATGGCCTGATCCTGAATGATGCAAAACACCTCCCCGTGTCCATTGCTGCTAGTGGCGGTCAATTGTTCGTTCCTTGCGTCCTAAACGAAGCGCAATTCGTCACGTAGACCTATGATGTGACCTTGCTGAAACTCACCAAGTTGATTAAACATCTGCCTACGACGTACAAACTGCTTAACCCTTCGATGGAAATCAGATTTACAGGTCAGGTTGCGTTTCTTTAATCTACATTGTGCACTTTTCCTCGACAGCAACCTTTCTTAGAACTAACGGAATCCGTATTATCCGTCAGATTTTAAATGTAGCCAGACACTCGATTTTCACTTCATTTGCATATATCAGTGTCCCTCACTACCATACTAATTTGCTTAAACGCAGCTCTACTCCTTGTGGGTGGGCAAATTTTTTTGATGAGGAATGTATTATAGCATAAGTATTAAAAAGAAAAGAGTATGAAATTCTATTTTTTTTTCTAATTTTTTGAAGTTTTATATACTTAATATGACTTCTTCATCCGCAAAAATATATTCGGAGTCAAGAGAAAATAAACAAAATGTCATGCGCATCCCTGAGTATTTTGGGGTGATTGACGTAGGGGCGAACTTATAAAAATGAAGTGGCCAAAGAAACAGCATTGTGATCTCAACCCAGGAATAATACACAACAAACCACTCTAACAGAGATGGTTTAAACATAAAAATCTATTCACCTACTGGATGGTTTAGGAGACAGATGGTAGCTTCCCGTCAAGGCTATCCAGTGTGTTCTTTAACTTACACAGGGTATGGCTCTTTCCCGCACTTGGAGCTACGGCTTAGTATCCCATCCAATTGACGGCGGCCTTTCCAAGCCCATTGACGGCGGTCTTTCCAAGTGTCCCCGACTGACAAAAGGCAGGGAAGGGAGTTTTGCGAACCGATTAGGACTGAAAAGACGGTTACGAATGCATATATTCATTTCATTTCAGCTATTCTCAAAATGAATTATTTAACAAAAAAAATTTCAGAAAAAAGGCAATTTCAAAAAGAGGAGAAAGGGGACGTTCTGCTAACTGCCACCCTACCCTCGGTCAGAAAGGGGCATTGATGGGCTTGGATAGCCACCATCCGTCAGATGGGATCATCATAACCTGCGCATTTTAAAAACATCTGGATGGCCTTGACGAGAGCTTTACCATCTGTTCCCTAATTGATGTCCATAAGACCCCCCCCCCCCTAACCTTCCTTGAGCTCTTTGAGTCTTTTTGATCTGGCCATTTAGCCCATTGTGTGCAAAAAAAGTGCCGCTCAAAGGTAAAACAATCCAACCCAATTTCTCTAGATCAGTGGTTCTCAACCTTTTATGCTTCAATACCCCCTGGAAATGTGTATGTAACTGGAGTACCCCTTGTATAGATAGATAAAACTATAGTTATGGTATAACAATGGTTATTTTTACTTTGTTAGATCTATCGACTTTTGAGCTCTCACGGCGTACCCCAAAAAATTTTGCCAAAAAAGTACCACACATTGAGAACGCCTTCTCTAGATGAATGATATCGAGATGTCTCAAGATTGAAGCTTGATTCATCTGTGAAGAGACCGCATTAGCCTTTGGCACAGAGTCCAATTGATATTCAAATGGGTTATTTATTGTAAGAGGTCAACAGAATACAGATAGCCACATAGAAAGACTCCCTTTCACGGAGTCTGCAGACAGCATTCCTTTGCAACCTTTTCTGTTGATGCAGCAAGCTTTGAAGTAAGCTCATGTGTTCTGGAGTCTTTATGATACCTCGCAGTAAGGGAACAACATAACAGTCAACTTGCGTAGAAGTGAGCCCAGGACAGCATTAGACAGGTCTTCGAGATAAATTTTGGGTGTTTTGGAATTAGCTCCATAATTTGCTTACAACACCAAGCCACTTCATATTGAGTTTGCCTTGCCTCAATGGGGCGGGGTGGCTCAGTCGGTAGCGCGCCAGGCTCGTAATCTGTAGTTCCCAGGTTCGAGTTCTAGCTGGGTCCGCGTTGAGATTTATCTCCGCAAAATTCCCCGCCCTACCCACGGTCAGTAGGGGACACCGATGGGCTTGGAAAGGCCGCCATCCGTCGGATGGGACGTTAAGCCGTGACCCAGTGTGCGGGAGAGCCATACACTGTGCACGTTAAAGAACACGCTGGATGGTCTTGACGGGAGGCTACCATCTGTCTCCCAATAGCTGTTCCAGTGGGTCCCCTCCCCCAACCTTCTCTGAGCCTTCAGGGTCCTTGTGACCTGGCCATTTAGCCCATGGTGTGCAAAAAAGTGCCGCTCAGAGGTAAAAGAACCAACCCTTGCCTCAATTCTCCCATTGCTCTTTCACTCAAAGAATCATCCAAACGGATTCTTTTTTACCCACCTTTCTATAGCTTTTCGCTCGTCCTTTTTCTGTTTGTCAGTTTGTTGGTTTGTTAGTTTGTGTGTTGTCAAAACAATTGTACCACCATATCTTTCAAACGCGATGGTCAAACTTAATGATTCATGTGTCAAATCAAAGCTTAAAGTGCCGCTCAGAAGTAATATAACTCAACCCAATTTCTCTAGATGAATGAATGAATGAATTTCTCTGCGCAACATTCATCTATGCTCGGAGTGTCATAGGCTATAAAAAAATTGCCCCCCATGCATTCTTCCCCCTAAAGAGGGGAAATATGAAAGCCGTTGTTCCGCTATATCTTCTGAAAGAGTTGGGTTGGGTTGTTTTACCTCTGAGCGGCACTTTTTTGCACACAATGGGCTAAATGGCCAGGTCACATGGACCCCGAAGGCTCAGAGAAGGTTGGGGGAGGGGACCCACTGGAACAGCTGTTGGGAGACAGATGGTAGCCTCCCGTCAAGGCCATCCAGCGTGTTCTTTAACGTGCACAGGCTATGGCTCTCCCACACACGGGGCCACGGTTTAATGTCCCATCCGACGGACGGCGGTCTTTTCAAGCCCATCGGTGTCCCCTACTGACCGTGGGCAGGGCGAGGAATTTTGCGGAGATAAATCTCAACGCTGACCCAGCTGGGACTCGAACCTGGGAACTACAGATTACGAGCCTGACGCGCTACTGACTGAGCCACCCCCGCCCCCTTCTGAAAGAGAGGGCCTCAATTTCGAGTTAAGTGTCAAATGAAAACTCATATGAGGACCGTCGCAGACTGTTTAGAATTTTGCCCCTCACCATTCCCTCCCCCTAAAAAAGAGGAGAGGATTTTCATGGGGGTCGACCATAACGAGTTGTATCTCAAATTAAAGCCTGTGTTGTCTCCAATGTCATGGGCTACTTTAAAGACGACTCCAAAAACAAGGGGATAAAAAATGTGGTTGATGTTTAAAAGTCACATATCATATCAAAGTTTCCCTGTGACATAAGTATTTTTAATAACAAAAAAAAAATGTAACTAAATTCAAAAAATTTAAGATACTTATCTTTCTATATGCACCCTAGAAAGTAGAAAATACACCTACATATTATAAAAAAATAAATACCCCCTCAAGCAGCTGCTTGCCACAGAGGTCTGACAGGAGCCTGTCAGTTTATAATGCCACAGTAGAAGATCTGAGAGGATGGCAGGACCTCAGCAGAAAACAACACGAACATCCATGCCTTAACCGGGGCTCGAACCCAGGTCCCGTAGATCAGTAGCCAAGCGCGCTAACCACTCGGCCACGGGACGGCTTTCACATATTATAGGTATTTAATATTTATTATTCTAGGTTTTATTTTTATTATTAGGTATTCCTATATGCTTCAAAAGAAGATAGGGCTCCGATTTACCTACTCAACACTATTGGATGAATTTTGAAAATGACCTCTTTAAGATAAAATTTGAAGTTTCACTGGTAGTTTTGCAAGGGATATTCCACTGACAGTAATAATCTACCCACTTTTCAAAAAGGGGTGTGGTAAATGCAACTTTTTAAATCTCAGAAACAAAAGAGAAATACTTTTTATGTTGTATAATTATTAATAAAATATTATTTCCTCCACCATCCATTAGCTCAAATTAAAACTTTTAAGGAGCGAAAAAGTAAGTAAACGAAAAACTTCATTCTATTTGAAAATGAGATTCCCACATGTGCTAGAGGCGATATGCGTTCTAATATATTACTAGCTACAGTCGCTCAAAAAAATCCGAACCTCGTGTACGTAACACAAAAGTTGCCAGATCAATAATTTCTAAAAAAATCGTTGCCAGATATTTTTTCTGAATTCTGCAATTAACCATAGTGTTCGGATACTTCGTGTTACGTAACACAAAGTTTGGCAGATCATTAATTTCTAAAAAAATAATATTTTTTCTGAATTCTGTAATCAACCATAGTGTTCGGATACTTTTTGAGCGACTGTACAGCTTGCCAAAAGTTTGCCGCGAAACGAATTTCTCTAATGTATTCATAACTTTCAGAAATTCCGCCAAGATTGTGGTGCAAAACGAATTTTTCTTCCCAGGAACGTACCGAGAGATGTCCCCCGCCCCCGAAATTAAATCCTGGTTACGTGTCTGTCCCCTCCAGTTATAAAATTTCACAACTTATAGTAGCCGAGGCGAAACCAACACCACCCACAGCTGCCAGACCCTAATACCTGGAATGGCGCAAAACGGGATCGCACAGGAGGAAACCGCCTGCGAAATTTTGATCGATGAAGTCTGGAAAAAACAAAATCTGTCGAAAAACGAATAAAATTATTCCAAAATGTTTCGTACTATTTGAGCTGGTACATACGCTGACGTCAGAACCCCTTAAAAGAAACACGTGTATTTTTAAATTGGTGTCTGTGTGATACACCGTCTAAGGGTTTTACAACGAAAAAATGTTTGAAATTTTTCACAAACTTAAATACTGTAATTTTTTTTGAAATTATAAACAAAAAGTTATTTTATCATTATTTCATATGGTTTGAATTTGTGAAGCTTTACAGTAAATAAAGAAAAAACGACTTTTAAACCCACAAACATGAGTAGTGAAGGAGCCGATCTGGCTGACGGAAGTGCCACGATCTCTATCCCGCCGTAAAGTTCCCCGATCTGGCGGGTGCCACGCCCACCTGTCAAACGTCACTCGAGATTCGTTTACATCTGTCAAAAGCCCCTCGAGTTTTGTTTATATGCCACACCCCCTCTCTAAAGACTCCCTGTTGACCCACTCAAACCTATCGTGAAGTAAAACTCCCAAATAATTCTAAGTCCGTCATCTTGGATTCTGACGTCCAAACCCATTGACAACTAATTCTGAAATTTACCAAGTCCAACTAAATGTTCGGTGGCATCACCCATTAACCTCACATCACCCTACAATGCAGAAAACCCTCGAAATATGATGCAAACATCATGTCCAGACTTGTCCGTCTCTTTTGACGTCAGTTTTCGCCAATTACTGCACTGCAGCCCACTGTTTTAAAAACTCACTTTCACAGTGGGCTCAATCCCGCAACCTCCCTCTTATCTGCGCATATCGCTATTACCCACTACGCCACGCGTACTATATTGCTGAAGTGTTTAAAGATACGTGATCTCTTTAAAATTGAAGAAGTAAACGATTATTTTTAATCCGGAAAAATCACATTTAACTTGAGAATTAATTTTTATTCCTTCTAAATCACATTTAACTTTGGAATTATATTTTTATTTCTTCTATTTATTTTTTTTATTCCCTATTAACTTACGAATAAATTATATTTTTACTTCTTGTAAAATAGGAATAAATTATTTTCATAAATGAATTTCTTTTACATAAATTAGCTTACAAATGTATTTTTTTTATAAATGAATTTGTTTTTCTTATAAATTAACTTACGAATAAATTATATTTTTAATTTTTTTTATAATTTAATTAAAACGTCTCCAATTAGAGGTAAATTGCACTTGCCCGAATAAATCAGACACAATGAAAGTCGATAATGATGAAAATAATTGTAATAGAGTTTATCAGTATCAAAGATAAATTTTGCAGAGAATGATCAGCTAGTAACCTTCCAGAGTTCAACCCATGGACCCTCGTGTCTTCCTATGACAACATACTGATAACAGACCATGAACTTCGTCACCGAAAACTCAGAAATTCCGAAAGGTTGACTAATTGATCTGAAATACTACGTAAAACCTCGAAGGTTTTTTTAGCGAAGTTTAAACTATGAATAGTCTTTAAAATGTATATGCCATAATTTTTTTCATTACATCCCAAACATAGAAAATGATCCCAAAGGCAAAGGTCGCGCTGGGTTTCCATATTGTGCTGCCATCTACTGGTAACGTTTAGAATCTCAGTTTCAGCGAAAGTGTAATTTAATTTGGAAGTTGGCAAATTTTTATACTCTGCGGGGTATGCAAGAGTAGAGTCTGCTGAGGGACGGCATCTCTATATCGCACCCAAAGATCTAGCCGATTTTAAAATTCAGTTTTGGATTAAAATTTTACTGTGTTCAACTTCCACAGGTATGCAGACGAACTTGTTCACACAGGAACAACCTGGCACCACAACTAGTGGTGTCCAATGCATTTGTGGGGTCTGAGGCAAAGAAATATTTGCGGAGTATTTGTTTCTCCTTTAAATTAGAAATCTCAGGGAGAGAGGGGGGAGGGCTTAAGGTAGGCTTCTCTTCTTCTTGTCACGCGGTTTTTCTTAATTTCTGAATATTTTTCTGATTTTTTTTTTTACTATTAATTTAATTTTTCGCTGTAACGCGGGGCTTGAGACGGGGATCTGGCAACAACATTGGATTGTAGGTCACGTTGTTCAAAAAAAATTATTGTTAACTGGTTCAAAAACATAAAAAATTTCAATGTGTGAAAAATTTCATCCAAACAATTTTTTCTAAGTAATGGCCGAGTGGTTAGCGCGCTTGGCTACTGTTCTACGGGACCTGGGTTCGAGCCCCAGGTAAGGCATGGATGTTCGTGATGTTTTCTGCTGAGGTCCTGCCATCCTCTCAGATCTTTTACTGTGGCATATAAACTGACAGGCTCCTGTCAGACCTCTGTGGCAAGCAGCTGCTTGAGGGGGTATTTTTTTTTAAATTTAAAAAAAAAGTATAACGAAAAAGCTTTTATTGAAACTTGTATGTACATTAGTATATACTGAACTAAAACTTGTACATTAGCATATATATATCATGTTCAATAAAACTATATAGAACAGTCGCTCCCAACATTTTCAATCTCAACGTCCCCTTTTACCAAGCAAGCGCACCCTTCCTGAATCTGAAATGATTTTTCCGTAAAAAAACGAATTGTAAAAATATTTCCTGAGTGTAGGAATTTACGAAAACGCCCCTTGAAATTTCTAACCACTTACAGTCGCTCAAAAAATATCAGAACACTATGGTTGATTTCAGAATTCAGAAAAAATATCTGGCAACGATTTTTTTAGAAATTAGTGATCCGGCAACCTTCGTGTCACGTGACACTAATTTCTAAAAAAAAATCTTTGCCAGATATTTTTTCTGAATTCTGAAATCAACCATAGTGTTCGGATATTTTTTTGAGCGACTGTACATAGAACAAAATATTTTTTTATATGTCTGACCAAAGTATTTTTTCTGTTTGTACTTGTGTTTAGTGTTAGGAAAAAAAAGCAATTACAACTTTTAGGTGAAGCCAGTTATAAACAAACATTTGCACATGGAATCCATCGGCTTGTGATCGAACGGTGGCGGGATGGCTCAGTCGGTTGGGTTGGGTTGTTTTACCTCTGAGCGGCACTTTTTTGCACACCATGGGCTAAATGGCCAGGTCACATGGACCCCGAAGGCTCAGAGAAGGTTGGGGGAGGGGACCCACTGGAACAGCTGTTGGGAGACAGATGGTAGCCTCCCGTCAAGGCCATCCAGCGTGTTCTTTAACGTGCACAGGGTATGGCTCTCCCGCACACGGGGCCACGGCTTAACGTCCCATCCGACGGACGGCGGCCTTTCCAAGCCCAGCGGTGTCCCCTACTGACCGTGGGGCTCAGTCGGTAGCGCGCCAGGCTCGTAATCTGTAGTTCCCAAGTTCGAATTTTATCTCCGCAAAATTCCCCGCTCTGCCCAAGGTCAATACGGGACACCGATGGGCGGCCTTAGAAAGGCCACCGTCCGTTGGATGGGACGTTAAGCCGTGGCCCCGTATGCTGGAGAGCCATACCCTGTGCACGTTAAAGAACACGCTGGATGGCCTTGACGGGAGGCTACCATCTGTCTCCTAACAGCTGCTCCAGTGGGTCCCCTCCCCACAACCTTCTCTGAGCCTTCGGGGTCCTTGTGACTCTGGCCATTTAGCCTATTCAGCGTTGAGATTTATCTCCGCAAATTTCCCCGCCCTGCCCACGGTCAGTAGGGGACACCGATGGGCTTGGAAAGGCCGCCGTCCGTCGGATGGGACGTTAAGCCGTGGTCCCGTGTGCGGGAGAGCCATACCCTGTGCACGTTAAAGAACACGCTGGATGGCCTTGACGGGAGGCTACCATCTGTCTCCCAACAGCTGCTCCAGTGGTCCCCTCCCCCAACCTTCACTGAGCCTTCGGGGTCCATGTGACCTGGCCATTTAGCCCATGGTGTGCAAAAAAGTGCCGCTCAGAGATAAAACAACCCAACCCATTTAGCCCATTGTGTGCAAAAAAGTGCCGCTCAGAGGTAAAACAACCCAACTCGAACGGTGGCTACGGCTATTGTGCACGTGAGCATTTGAAATAATATCCATTACTAAGCATCCCGGAAATGAGTTTCGATTATTATTTCGTTGTCTAAAAAACGTCTATCGTTTCCGCTTCGTCATCTGTCCGTTTGTAGACATCAAACTTTTTTGTTATTAGAGATAAAAAAAATTCTTTTTTGGCATTGGATAGGTATTGATGAAATATTACGAATTGCACTTTCCGAATATACTAAGAGTTTTACGAACGCCCTCTAGGGATAGAAAGAGTTGGAATGATTCAATTTTAAGCAAGTAATGGCCGAGTGGTTAGCGCGCTTGTATGATCATCTAAGGGGACCTGGGTTCGAGCCCCATGTAAGGCATGGATGCATGTGTCGTTTTTTTTGCTGAGATTCTGTCATCCTCTCAGACCTTCTACTATGGCGTATAAACTGACAGAATTCTGTCAGACCTCTGTGGCAAGCAGCTGCTTGAGGTAAGTATTTATTTAATTTATTTTAAGTTTCAACAGAGACATTTTAAGAAATTTGTGGGGCGTTTTCAAAAAAAAATCACAATAAATACACGGTAAATATTATTTTCAATTAGTGGGAAGGCTCAAGAAATTTGGGAAGGCTCAAGAAATTCGACCCATCCTCGTCGAATTTCTTGAGCCTTCCCATGGCTGAGTGGTTAGCACGCTTGGCTATTGATCTAAGGGACCTGGGTTCGAGACCCGGGTAAGGCATGGTTGTGTGTTGTTTTTCTGCTGAGGTCCTGCCACCTCACAGACCTACTACTTTGGCATATAAACTGACAGGCTCCTGTCAGACCTCTGTGGCAAGCAGCTGCTTGAGGGGGTATTATTTATTTTATACGGGAAATATTATTTAATTTCCATGAAGATAGAAAAAGCTTAGAAAAATAATACTTTGCTCAAAAAGCTCAAAAACCCATCCCGAAAAGTTTGAGAACTACTGCTTCAAAGGGATTATGGGAAACGATCTATACAAGAATTTGAAATTTTGTTGGAGGAGTGTAAGGGTGAAGAGGTTGGCACTGACAGCAACGACGTAACTTTTTTGCTTTGAGAGATAAAATCAAAAATCTCTTGGTATTTTAGCAGGTGTTAGTAAAATAATGCTATTTGTATTTTTCCAATCACCCATAGTTGAATTTCCACCGTTACAGGTAGTCCCGGAAGCAACGGAGATTACCGAAAATGGTGAAGGGGGGGGGGGGGGTGAGAGTTTGGATTTCGATTGCAGAGTAACATTTTTCCCTTCGGTTTCGACATTAAAAAAAAAATCACAAAAAAGTGCATCAAAACACGAACTATTTTAGTAGTTTTTGCCTCCGCTACCCTTACTAGCAATTTCAAAATGACCGTTTCCCTCCCACCTTGAGATTAGAGGCGGGGGTGACTCAGTTGGTAGCGCGCCAGGCTCCTAATCTGCATTGCCAGGTTCGAGTCCCAGCTGAGTCAGCGTTGAGATTTATCTCCGCAAAACTCTCCGCCCTGCCCACGGTCAGTAAGGGACACCGATGGGCTTGGAAATGCCGCCGTCCGTCGGATGGGACGTTATAAGCCGTGGCCCCATGTGAGGGAGAGCCATACCCTGTGCACGTTAAAGAACACGCTGGATGGCCTTGAAGGGAGGCTACCATCTGTCTCCCAAAAGATGTTCCACTGGGTCCCTGCCCCAACCTTCTCTGAGCCTTCGGGGTCCTTGTGATCTGGCCATTTAGCCCACGGTGTGCAAAAAAGTGACGCTCAGAGGTAAAACAACCCAATCCCCCCCTCCCTTGAGGAAAGTGTTTCCACTGGACCTGCTAAGAAACAGATAGATGTCTCTTTCAAGGTCATCCGGCATTTTTTTTACATGCACAGAGGTCTCTCCACACTGATTGTCAGTTTAGCCTCCCATCTGACGGACAATGACCTTTCCAAGCCCATCGATGTCCCCTTTCTCCCCAAATCAGGGGAAGGGGGAGGAGTCAGCGGAGATAAATCTCAACGCTTGCACAGTTGGGACTCAAACCTGGGAACTACAGATTACTAGCGTTGCACCTTACCTATTGGTCCAACCCCGTCCCATTTGCGGTTGTAACTCTGTGAATATGATCAAGCTCTATACCTCTATTCTTCTCCCAAAAATCGAATATGGCCACCAACACTTCTATCAACAACAGTAAAATCCCCGAGGCAAAGAAAAACAACATATTAAGACATTGGACAGGTCAACTGAATATCTGCCCTATAATTTCAGTATAGGCAGAAACAGGTCCCCCCCTAACCCCCCCCCCTTCATAAAAGAAATTAGAGTAGCTTCTTTTCATGCTTAGTACCTAAAATCAAAACATCGGCTGATTAAGAAACTCAACAGTAAAAAACGTATCTCAGATTTAATATCAAAACTAAAGAATCCTTTACTGTACAATAAATTTAAGACATCAGTTGTATCTATTTCTCTCCTAACAACTGCCTAGTGGTATCGCATTAGCTCGCCTTTCTTCCAGGTCCGGAATTCGAGTCCCGGGTTGGGTTGAGATGTTTTACCTCTGAGCAGCACTTTTTTGCACACTATGGGCTAAATGGCCAGGTCACATGGACCCCAAAGGCTCAGAGAAGGTTGGAGGAGGGGAACCACTGGAATAGGTGTTGGGAGACAGATGGTAGCCTCCTGTCAAGGCCATCCAGCGTGTTATTTAACGTGCACAGGATATGGCTCTCCCGCACACGGGGCCACGGCTTTAACGTCCCATCTGACGGACGGCGGTCTTTCCAAGCCCATCGGTGTCCCCTACTGACCGTGTCGAGTTCCGGGGCTGCATGGTTGTGTATTCGTGACTCGTGTATGTGTTTGTATGTCGTGTGAGACATCAGGACAAACACTATTAGTGCTTTTAGGTTATCTCCTCCTTTGTGTTAAAAAAAAATTCTCTGAGCCTTTAAGGTCCTTCTTCATTGGCCATTTAGTCCGCTATGTACATAAAAGTGCCGCTCAGAGGGAAAAACAATCCAATCTAAATAAAAGGAAAGAGTGATAGGAATAACGAAGGTAGCAGAATTGCTTTTCCTATAAATAAAATCTTATTACCGATTAAGAATCTGCTTTGCATTGATTCCGATTATTGACGAAGTTCACGTGAATCACGTCGTTTTGAGTGGTCTGCAATCTCGTTAATAACCAGAGACACGAGGAGCTTCTGCTAATGGATGGGCTCATTCCGATAATGGTGGCGTGCTAGATGAAGTCGAGTGGCACAGGGATTGAATTACGCACACTTACCTTCAAACTACATTAATAGACTCTTAGATGAGGAAGCGCAGATGGTTTCAGCCTCATTTCCAAATCACTCGTTAACTAATCTCGATATATAGAAAGAAAAATGTGGGCCAATTCCTATCTGATAACTTCGTCTTTGAGTTTAATTCATCTTCTTAATTTAATTCATCTTCTTAATTGACGAACCCAGAGAGGAAGCAATTCACTTTAGACCCGAAAATATGAAACGTGTTGAAGGAATAATTCCATTGGGTGCTGAGGTCCTGCCATCCTCTCAGACCCTCTACTATGGCATATAAACTGACAGGCTCCTGTCAGACCTCTGTGGCAAGCAGCTACTTGAGGGGGTATTCATTTTTTTTATTTTTAATAAATGGACTTTAAAGCTGAGTTGCGTGCAATTATATTAATGTTTTTTTTATCAGAATCATAGGGGCGGAGGTGGCTCAGTCGGTAGCGCGCCAGGCTCGTAATCTGTAGTTCCCAGGTTCGAGTCCCAGCTGGATCAGCGTTGAGATTTATCTCCGCAAAATTTCCCCGCCCTGCCCACGGTCAGTAGGGGACACCGATGGGCTTGGAAAGGTCACCGTCCGTCGGATGGGACGTTAGGCCTTGGCCCCGTGTGCGGGAGAGCCATACCCTGTGCACGTTAAAGAACACACTGGATGGCCTTGACGGGAGGCTACCATCTGTCTACCAACAGCTGTTCCAGTGGGTCCCCTCCCCTAACCTTCTCTGAGCCTTCGGGGTCCTTGTGGCCTGGCCATTTAGCCCATGGTGTGCAAAAAAGTGCCGCTCAGAGGTAAAACAATCCAATATCAGAATCATGATGGCGAACTGTGGTTTACTGGCTTGACTTGAATGTGATGATCTAATGTTAGTAGGAAGAAAATGGTTGCCTTCATATGAAGATAATGTTTCGTTATTAAAATTTTATTTCTTAAAATAAAATGCGGTCCACAATATAGTAAGGACAGAAAAATGGTGTTTTACCTCTGAGCGGCACTTTTTTTGCACACCATGGGCTAAATGGCCAGGTCACATGGACTCCGAAGGCTCAGAGAAGGTTGGGGGAGGGGACCCACTGGAACAGCTGTTGGGAGACAGATGGTAGCCTACCGTCAAGGCCATCCAGCGTGTTCTTTAACGTGCACAGGGTATGGCTCTCCCGCACACGGGGACACGGCTTAACGTCCCATCCGACGGACTTTCCAAGCCCATCGGTGTCCCCTGCTGACCGTGGGCAGGGCGGGGAATTTTGCGGAGATAAATCTCAATGCTGACCCAGCTGTGACTCGAACCTAGGAACTACAGATTACGAGCCTGGCGCGCTACCGACTGAGTCACCCCCGCCTCGCACAGAAAAATGGAAACAGTTCTATGTTATATCAATAGAAGAGAAAACATTCAGAACTCAATAGCTTCTTCAAAATGATTTTTAACGAAAAATATGTCTAAAGATAAATTAAAGATCTCAATCAAATTTCTCAAAATCTCGATTTTAAATAATATTTATTCCGTATTCAAAGAGTTATGAAAGCTGGAATATTTAACAGGCTACAAAAACTGACCCTAAAATTTAATGAAAACATTAAAACATATTAAGAGATCAAAGATCCTAGCTGACTCCATTACAGCTTGGTATTGATCCCTTAGCAGGTTTTAATTCAATTTTTGCATGAATTTTTTTTTTTTACAAAATTTAATACGTTCAGTATTTACTGCATTTTAAAGTTCACAATAGTGCGAAGAATTAATAAAAAATGGTTTAGTGACATACATTTATGTATTTTTATATATAGTACATACACAGTCATATCAGAATAATATTGAGACTTATCACCGCAAAACTCCCCGCCCTGCCCACGGTCAGTAGGGGACACCGATGGGCTTGGAAATGCCGCCGTCTGTCTGATGGGACGTTAAGCCGTGACCCCGTGTGCGGGAGAGCCATCCCCTGTGCACGTTAAAGAACACGCTGAATGGCCTTGACGGGAGGCTACCATCTGTCTCCCAACAGCAGTTCCAGTGGGTCCCCTTCCCCAACCTTCTCTGAGCCTTCGGGGTCCTTGTGACCTGGCCATTTAACCCATGGTGTACAAAAAAGTGCCACTCAGAGGTAAAACAACCCAACCCAACTCAGAATAATATGACCACCTACTATAGTGTATGTATGGTAGGTGGTCATATTATTCTGATACGATTGTGTATCTCTAAGCGGTCTAGGACCCATCTCTATTCCACGTAACTGATAAGAAAATGCATATCAGTAGAAAACGTATAACTGCTATTGATTTCTATATATGCATTCATACTCCATTGAGTTAACTAACCCAGGTAAAAAATAAACTTCTATTTAAAAGTGTTTTATTTGGTTTAATAATTTAATATAAACGACTTTTTATTCTTAATTTAAAAGCAAGATAAAATGAATGACCCTAATCAGTATTTTGAGAGTAAGTCTTCAGTAAAATAAACGGGGATATCTTACACGAAAACTAAAATATAATACTAGAAATTCTAACGCAGTAGAAAACATCCCTAGCTGTAAGGTAGTGGATTAATTTTGGAAGCTGACCAACCATTTGGATTGATAGACCAGTTCTGACGAATTCTGCCTTGGGAAGTTTCCTTCCATGTCGTGTTATCAGGGAACAGACGATTTATAATATTTTTGGCATTGTTCCCACTCTTCTGCGTACAGATCTGGCAATTCCATTCAATCTGTATAAGCGACGATTCCCCAACAAAAACCGCTTGCTTCGAAGTCTAGTGTGGCTATTGCCACCTGGTGGGTAGAAAATTTACATGTGCACATGCGCTGTTCGTCCGACCTCTTCCCGTGGCACGCGAAGTACTGGGTGGGGAAAGTTTTTCCTATTTACTGAAGCGGATTCGATATCCTGTTGCTACCTGGCGTGAATACTAATTCTACTCTTGGAACACTTATTTAGGTTAGAGTTAACGAAATGTAATTCACAATTTCCATCATAAGAAACTAAATATGTCGGAAAAGATGAATGAGACTTGGGAAAGTCACTTCTAATGTTTTTTATCCATTCGAAAACCGGATTGTATAAAGTTAAATAAATTCGTTGCTATTTTAAGAGTTTGACCAGCAATTCTCGTGGTATTAGGCAAAATTAGAAACAGCTCGTAGGTGCTCTTCCAAAATTTAATTTAAAAAAAATACTCCAATTTCCGTGATTAGGGGAAGGCACGGAATAACATCCTCCACTTTGAAATCGCTTGGAAGTGTTAATCTGCTTCTAAAAATAACAGTTAATACCAAATCCTCCAGATCTGAAAAAAAAAATGAATGGAACAGCCAAGTAACTGGATTGCCATTGCAGTATGTTTCCCTAAATTTTTTGGAAGCGGGGTGTGGCTCAGTCCGCGCCAGCCTCGTAATCTGCAGTTCCCGGGTTCGAGTCCCAGCTGGGTCAGCGTTGAGATATGTCTCCGCAATATCCCCCGCCCTGCCCACGATCAGAAGGGGACCCCGATGGGCTTTTGGAAGACCACCGTCCGTCGGATGGGACGTTAAGCCGTGGCACCGTGTGCGGGAGAGCCATACCCTGTGCACGTTAAAGAACACGCTGGATGGCCTTGACGAGAGGCTACCTTCTGTCTTCCAACAGCTGTTCCAGTGGGTCCCCTCCCCCAACCTTCTCTGAGCCTTCGGGGTCCTTTTGAACTGGCCAATTAGCCCATGGTGTGCAAAAAAGTGCCTCTCAGAGGAAAAACAACCCAACCCCAAATTTTTGAGTTTTTTACAAAAATTTTTAGATAAATTCGCATAATATATATGTATAGTATTTCACCCCAGCTCATTTCGGATAACTAGCATTTCTAGGAATCTGTTAACCACGGCCACATAGGGAGGGGGCGCATACACTTGACACCCTCCCCCTATCTGGCCCTGGTTAACAAAGTTCGTACCATTTTAATAGGAAAAAGAAGAGATGTGATACCAGTTGGGTTGTTTTACCTCTGAGCGGCACTTTTTTGCACACCATTGGCTAAATGGCCAGGTCACATGGACCCCGAAGGCTCAGAGAAGGTTGGGGGAGGGGACCCACTGGAACAGCTGTTGGGAGACAGATGGTAGCCTCCCATCAAGGCCATCCAGCGTGTTCTTTAACGTGCACAGGGTATGGCTCTCTCACACACGGGGCCACGGCTTAACGTCCCACCCAAAGGACGGCGTCCTTTCCAAGCCCATCGGTGTCCCCTACTGACCGTGGGCTGGGAATTTTGCGGAGATAAATCTCAACGTTGACCCAGCTGGGACTCGACCAACCTGGGAACTACAGATTACGAGCCTGGCGCGCTACCGACTTGAGCCACCTCCGCCCCTGTGATACCAGTACTCAACAATTCTTTCAATTTTTTCAATGAACAGAAAGAAGTATTAATTAAATAATATGCATATATTTAAATTAATATTGGTCGTAGAGGAATATAGGCATGTTTTCTTTTATAAGCGCATTAATGGCAGATTCAGCTGTTACTCAGTTGAGGTTAAAATGAACGAAGTGTCAGTTTTGTTTAGTTGCTAAAATAATACTGGTAGTTACTAAAAATATAAATTAAAAAATACGAAAAATATCTATCTTCCTATACGACGCTAAAAAGTAGAAAATAAACCCAAAGCATATCGACATTGGTGATGTCACAAGCTTTAATTTGAGATACGACTCATTAAAGTCGACCCCAGAGAAAATCCTCTCCTCCACATTTCATCAGGGTGGAACAGTGGGGATTGGGTTGGGTTCTTTTACCTCTGAGCGGCACTTTTTTGCACACAATGGGCTAAATGGCCAGGTCACAAGGGCCCCGAAGGCTCAGAGAAGGTTGGGGGAGGGGACCCACTGGAACAGCTGTTGAGAGACAGATTGTAGCCTCCCGTCAAGGCCATCCAGAGTGTTCTTTAACGTGCACAGAGCATGGCTCTCCCGCACACGGGGACACGTCTTAACGTCCCATTCGACGGACGGCGACCTTTCCAAGCCCATCGGTGTCCCCTAATGACCGTGGGCAGGGTAGAGAATTTTGCGGAGAAATGGTGGGGGCAAAAGTCGAAATAATTTACGACTGTAATTATGCGAGCTTTCATTTGGCACCTAACTCGTAACTTTAGGCCCTCACGTTCCGATGATATCGTAGAATGACTCTCAGATTTCTCGTTTTGTAGGAGGGAAGAGAGCATGGAGGGGGGGGGGGGCATTTTTTATAGCCTTCGACACTCTCCGCGTCACAAGCTTTCATTCGAAACATAGCTAGTAACTTAAAAAAGTTGTCAGAATAATACAGCACAGAAAATTCTATTGAAGTAGGCGAGATCTAATTAGAAAAAAAGCACAAGAATTCATGGTTTAATTCGGAATCGAACCTGGATGTTTTTTGTTCAGAGCAGTGTACGCTAACCACTCAGAGTAAAGGAATTTAAATTTTTATTTTCCTGCCTTCGAAGAACTTTTATCTCTGTTCCTCGTACCACATAAACCAAATTATTCATTTGTAAGCATGAACTATGATGACTGAACATTCCAGTTTGTACTGCTTCAATTTTAATCTGACAGACGTTCCTCTCAATGGACTAGAAATTCCCGAGAACTGTGAAGTAGTGAAGATCTAACAATGAAATCAATGGACTAGAAATCTTCGAAAACGATGTTGTATTGAAGATCTGGAAATGAATGTCAGATGGAGAAGGGTTCTGGAATAAAAATGATTTCGATTGGCCCTAAAATTGATGTTCCTAAATACCTTTCCTGGCCAACACATCTGCCATTCATACCATTTATACTTGTACTAAAACTTTCAGCGAATGATGACGCTTAATTAACTTCCTTTTTCATAAGGTCTACAAGATCTGGAAGACCTCGGGTTCGAACACTGCAATGCTACTAATGCAGCTTTAGTTGGAACCAGAAAATGGTGCTAAGGGAATATCAAGGAGACCGTGACCGTTAGCCACCGAACGGGGCAGTTGTGTATTTTGTGCTCTACGATTTTGAAAGATTCGAAATGATTTAAAGGTAATTAAGGTTATTGATTCATGTTTTCAGGTTTAATGTGTTGATTTAATTGAGTTCCTTAACTTTAAACCATTTTCGCTTAATATTTTGTGACTTTGACATTCAAAGAATCATTCTATTAGATTGGTGCACGTGCATAAGTAACCGTTAATATGACAAACGGAAATAAGAAAAAGAAGACTTCTCCTTCTTCGATAAAAACCAAAGTTAAAAAATCAAGAGCTTATAACTATTCAAACAGAAATTACAAAGAAGTACACAACAATGAAAACAACAATAAAAGAGACAATAAAAAACGGCAATAAAAAAGACTTTTAACGGAAGATTTAAAATTATCTTCCGAATCAGAGATGTCGCCGGCAGGGTCTGTTGAAAAACACACTTTTCAAGTTCAAAATAGCACAGACAAAGAAGAAGAATCTACAGGTACGAAATTAACTCCTAAACAAAATACTTTAGAACTTAGGACAGAAAATATTAACATAATACCAGACATCAAAACAAATAACAAAGAAATAACAACACCTATTGAGATAACGAAGAATAAAAAAAAAATGGAGACTTTAACATCAATAACAGGAAAAAATAAAGAAATTAAGACACCTAATATATCTGTGACAAATAATAAAGAAATGGAGAATGAAGCATTGGAAACTGGAAAAAATAAAAATACAATGACAACTAATATAATAAAGAGTAATAACGAAAAAATGGAGACCGACAAACAATACACAATCATCCCTTCCTTAGACATTGAGAACTTAAAAATTCCTGAAAATTTAACCAAAGATGAAAATTATGCATTAGTAATAACAGGAATTAAGGCAGAATTTAGTTCAATAAACATAAAGAAAATAACATCATTCTTCTACAGATTCTTAGGAGAACATGTCAGTGGCAAATTCATCTCATTTGGACGACTTTTAGTATTTCCTAGAAATTCTCTACAACATGATAAAATATATGATCTTAAAGAAATTCTAAAAACACCTGTAAAAGTAGACTACCCTAAATTTGTCAAAACAATACTTGGAACAGTTATCGGAGTAACTTCTGATATATGTGATGATGAATTATTAGAACTATTATCAGATCAAAAAGTACTGAGTCTACGTCGAATGCTACACTTTGATTTAAAAACTGACAAAAAAATGGAGACCCCTTGCTCGCCCACACACAAGGTTGTTCTCGAGTTTGAGGGTGAGAAGTTGCCGAATTATGTATATATTGGATTTAACAGGTGCTCGGTAAAGAGTTATACCTTGCCTCCAAATTTATGTTACCGGTGTTATAAATTTGGCCACGGAATTTCGACATGTACTGGCAAACAAGTATGCAAACGTTGTGGCGAAAATCACCACCATCGCCAATGTAATTCAAAAATTCTTCGATGCCCCAACTGTGCTGGCCCTCACCCAGCCACATGGGCTGGGTGAGGGCCAGCAAGAGAAGAATTGCATGTAAAGCTCGTTTTATTCAAAAAAAAAAAAGGAATAAATTGGCAATAAGCTTTTGCTGAAGCCAAAACGTACTTTGAATTGAATAAAAACAATCCTCCCAACAATAATCGCATATCAAACTTTGAAGATCGAAAAACGGAAAGCTTAAATGCTTCAAGGATTCAAACACACATTTATGCGGACCAGGGAAAGAGTTCCTTTCCAAAACTTTTATCGAACCTGGAAGATGACTGTCTCGCTTTATCATCGACATCAACGGATATACCTGTACTTCATTACCAAGACTCGGATCATAATAAAACAATTAATTACGCTGGAATAGTGAAAATAAAAATAAAACAGGAGCAAAAAACTCAAACAAGAACTCTTTAGATATTAAACACAAACCAGATGAAAATGAATTTAATATGATGGAAAAAGAAAACAAGTCAACGTTAGGTGGAAACTCTAAAAGTCATGTAATAAACTTGCTGATAAAATTGTTAGATTGCTTACTACCTAATGGACCGGAACTGACACTTATAAAGGATATTCACTTATCTTTTCTATATAACGAGTCATGGGGGAATAGGCCAAGATTAATTCATTGGAACTGCAGAGGTATTATAAATAAATTTCATTTCATTAAACATTTAACAAGAACAAAAAATATAAAAATATTATGTCTGCAAGAGACTTTAACAGATAAGGTTCTTAGACTGAATAATTATATATCCTATGTGCAAAAAAATAATGAAAATTCTAGGGGAGTTGCCATTTTTATTGATAAAAGCATTCCTCAAAGAAGGATTAATATTGATTTAATACATAATAAATTAGAAATTCTAATAGTACAGGTAAAAATTAATAATATAATTACAAATATTATAAATATATATAATCCTAGAATATATATTAAATATAACGAATATTGAAACATCTTAGAAAATTTAAAAGGAGAAATATTAATAGTGGGAGACTTTAACACACATAATAAAATGTGGTTTTCGCACAAAAATGAAAATAAAAGTATTCATTTGGTAAAATTAATAGAAAATAATAATTCAATCATATTAAATGAAAATGTTTCAACATGTATAAATAGATTCAATACAAAATCGATAATTGATCTGTCAATATGTTCCAATAAATTTTTTAAAGACTTAACATGGTCCATATCCTCAGAAAACTATGGGAGCGATCATTATCCCATCTCAATCTATTTTAAAAATCAAAATTTAACCAAACCAAGCTTAAAAATTATAAATTGGAAAAAATTTTAAAAATGACATCAATAATGAAAATATATCACAAAAACAAATTGATTATATTGAAATTATAGAAATACTGAAAAATAAAATAAATGACAACACAGAAACAATTATAAAAAAATACCAAAAAACAATATACAAACCATATTCATAAACAAACTCATAGCAATACGTAGAAAAGATGAGAGAAATATGAATAGGAAAAAAACATTCAAAGATGTCCAAAATTTTGAAAGACTTAACAAAGCCATATTTAAAAAATAAAAAATTTACAAAAACTAAATTGGAAGAAATTTACAGACAAATCTGTGGAAAATATATAAAAAATTATATAATGATATAACACCAAATAATCCAATACATACATATTCCTTAAAAAACAATAAGACAATACTAGAAACCACAGAAGACGTAGCTCAACATTTTATACATTTACACTTCAAACCAAATAATAGAACAATTAAAAAATTAAAAAAATTCAAATATATTTCACAAGCCATGTTATAACAATAAAACAGACTATCTAAATCTCCCTTTTTCTCTTTTGGAACTAAGATCTGCCATCAAAAATTTAAAAAAACAACACTGCTCCTGGTCCTGACGAAATTACCAATAAATTATTAAAAAATTTGACTCTTGAATGGCAAATTAAATTACTTGAACAATTTAATAAATTTTGGTCTACAAAAACTTACCCTCAAAATTGGCAAGATAATTATATGATATTCATAAAAAAAGAAAACAAAAATCCTGAAAACCTTACATCATACAGACCCATATGTTTAAGCTCTAACGTTCTTAAACTTTTTGAAAGACTAGTTTCCAACAGATTAATTTGGCACATAGATTCAAAATTTTAGATAATAACTTTTTCGGATTCAGACCTGGCAGATCATCAAAAGACCTATTATTAAACATTATATCAGATGCAGAATACACAATAAAAAATAGATTATACATGGTTGCTACTATAATAGATATGGAAAAAGCCTTTGACTCAATATCACATCAAGGCTTAGTAGCAGAACTCAGAAAATTAAAATTTTGTGGCAACATTTTTTACTTTCTCTCACATTTCATATTAGAAAAAAACTTCAGAGTAAAAATTGGTAATAAATTATCAAATAAGTGTAAATTTGAAAATGGAAT
Source organism: Ryuthela nishihirai (assembly GCA_038380435.1). NCBI lineage: Eukaryota > Metazoa > Arthropoda > Arachnida > Araneae > Heptathelidae > Ryuthela > Ryuthela nishihirai. The sequence goes on from JAWZYU010000025.1 coordinate 26,298,466, forward strand.
CGTACAGGGAGACATATTATCCCCTCTGTTCTTTAATATTTATCTAAATGACATCTCAGAAGTCTTTAATCCAGAGATTAGTTACGGAACATATGCTGATGACATTATCTTCTGGTCGATTGATACAGATATAAATATTTTAAATAAAAGAATGCAAAATGCAATAAATAAACTATCAATATATACTGAAAAATGGAACTTAAAAATTTCTACTGAAAGAAACAAAAATAATTTATTTTCATAGAAAAAATAAAATTACGGACGAATTAAAAATAAAATTGAATAACAAAGATATCACAATAAAGGATAATATTAAATTCTTGGGATTACACTTAGATTCAAAATTAAAATGGAATAATTATATACACAATGCAATTGAAAAATCTAAAAAACTTTTTAACTATTTAAGATTTCTTGGAAGATCAAATTGGAGAAGCTCTAGTAAAAATTTATTTTTAATTATAAATTCAATTATCCTACCTAAATGTTTATATGGCATCGAACTTCTAAGTACCATCTCAAAAACAAAATTAAAAAAATTAGGAACAATTCAAACAAAAACAATAAAATACTGTTTAGGCTTAATGCAATCAACAAATAACCTAAATACATACGCAGAAACCGCAATACCACCAACAGAAATAAAAAGAAAATATCTATTAAAAAAATCTAATCTTTCGCATTTTTGCTAAAAATAGACAACATCCTATAATAGACAAATTAATAATGCAATTTCCTGATGTTTCACAATATAACTTTCCTGAAAAAGTAAAAACTTTAGACATTTTTAATAATAAAACTAGTGGTGACTATATTCCCAACTTTCCTTATTGGATTGCTCCTTTACCTATAATTAAAGAAAAAATTTTTAGAATAGAAAACAAAAAATAACAAGACTCATCTATTTTAAAAATCTTAACTGAAATATACATTCATGATAAATATTCAAACTTCATTCAAATATATACAGATGGATCTACAATTTTGAAACTCTTAACGCATCTGGAGCATTCTGTTGCCCTGCAGAACATTTTGAATACCTTTTTAAACTCGACTCATTCCAACCAATTATTATTCCAGAATTAATTGCAATTATCTTAGCCATAAATTGGTCATTAAAATTCCCTAACCAAAATATTATAATATTAACTGATAGCAAATGTGCTTTACAAATTTTTCAATCTAACATATTTAAAAGTAATTTCTTTCTATACTTAAATGACATAATTACTTTAATGTGCAAACACCTAAACCAACACAACATTCTACACATACATTGGATACCATCACACGTCAATATCAAACCCAACGAATATGTCGACAGCTTAGCTAAAAAATTTTAAAATCTAAATCAACTTATGCAATCTCCATTTAATTATTCAATATATAAAAAAATAATAAAAAAAATTAATAGATGAACTTCAATCATGGTATGATATAAAAACTCACACATAGATATAAAATATATCCTTTAATAAACAAATTTAACGATTATGGATTAAATAAAAAAGAAATAAAAATAATATTAAGGATAAAAGCCAATCTTGCTTTAACTAAATCTACATTATTTAAATTTAAGAAAGTAACTTCTCCTAATTGCGAACAATGCAATGAAATTCAATCTATTGAACATATAATATTTCAGTGTAATAATTACAGAAATGAAAGGAAATAATACTTTGAAAAATTAAATAACCTTAATATTAACAACTTTAATTTTAAAACTATTTTAGAATCTACAAAAAAATCACTAAAACCCACTTTATATAAACTCCTCTTACAATTCTTAAAAAATATAAATATGTTTGATCAATTGTAAAAAAAACATACATATAAATATTAAAAAAATTATATATATGAATAAGTATGAAAAAAAATATGTATGGAACAAAAAAAAAACCCCACAAAACAGTGACTGAATGAGTCTGCATATGAGAGAATATGAATGAGTCCTTTTCTATGCAGGGAATATTCATTGTGTGATATGCTCCTCATTGTCCGGCTCAAGACCGCCGGTCTTGAGACGGACAACTTACGTCGGACTGCACATTATCAGGTCAGACAATAAGTATTGAAAGAACTCTTTATAGCTCCGAGAAATACTATTAGAATAACTCGGATACGGACTGTGCAATATTACTAAAACAACTTGAGATCGGGTCTAGCAATCCTACTCGGTATTAATCAGTGCAATATTACTAAAACATATGTAGGTGGCGCTGGGCGTTACTGATCGAATGATTCGAGATGGACTGGTCAATATCATTGAAACTGGTCAATATCATTGAAACACTAGAGATCGGACTGTGTAATGCAAAGGGTCGGACCAATCGGACGGGTTGGTTGTTTTACCTCTGAGCGGCACTTTTTTGCACACAAATGGGCTAAATGGCCAGGTCACAATGACCCCGAAGGCTCAGAGAAGGTTGGGGGAGGGGACCCACTGGAACGGCTGTTGGGAGACAGATGGTAGCCTCCTGTCAAGGCCATCCAGCGTGTTCTTTAACATGCACAGGGTATGGCTCTCCCTCACATGTGACCACCGCTTATAACGTCCCATCCGACGGACGGCGACTTTTCCAAGCCCATCGGTGTCCCCTACTGACCGTGGGCCGGGGAATTTTGCGGAGATAAATCTCAAAACTGACCCAGCTGGGACTCGAACCTGGGAACTGCACCCTGGCGCGCTACCGATTGAGCCATCCCAGCCCCAAGGTCGGACGGGAGCATACTATTAAAACAGCTTGGGATCAGGCGTGTTGGTCAGGCTCGGACTTCAACGAGGCGATTTTTACTCAATCTTCTGAAATTTCGTGGTTTTTTGGCCAAAGCGCTACGCGAGTAAATTATTTCTTTTTATATAATCTATTTTTAATAAATCTATTTCACCACTTGGAAGTCTCATTTTATGCGTGAAACTGTCACTAGGAAGCGAGCGAGGTGGAAAAGGAAATGATAAGAATAAGAGAAAAAATAAAAAAAATCCTTGAAACGCCCTTTCGTGTTCGACTGAATTAAGAAATTCCCTTTTTATCAGCTTACGTGTAGCGCACAGTAATAGCATTTCCGGGAACTTTGGAGTTTCAGCGAGCCTTGAATGTTCCTCGTTTCCTGTTTCATTCAAGGCAGACATTCCATGAATAAGAAGAGCCTCATACAGAAGAACGGATTTCAGTCCACACGAAAATCAACATTAGTATGTCAATATTAACAGTCGCTCAAGAAACATATCCGAATACTATGGTTGATTACAGAATTCAGAAAAAATATCTGGCAACTTTGGTTGATTACAGAATTCAGAAAAAATATCTGGCAACTTTGGTTGATTACAGAATTCGGGAAAAATATCTGGCAACTTTGGTTGATTACAGAATTCAGAAAAAAATATCTGGCAAATTTGGTTGATTTGCTGAGGTCCTGCCATCCTCTCAGATCTCCTATTGTGGCATATAAACTGACAGGCTCCTGTCAGACCTCTGTGGCAAGCAGCTGCTTGAGGGTGAATTTATTTTTTTTTTATTATAAAATTCAGAAAAAATATCTGGCAACTTTGATTCATTACAGAATTCAGAAAAATATCTGGCAACTTTGGTTGATTACAGAATTCAGAAAAAAATATCTGGCAACTTTGGTTGATTACAGAATTAAAAAAAAATATATCTGGCAACTTTGGTTGATTACAGAATTCGGGGAAAAATATCTGGCAACTTTGGTTGATTACAGAATTCAGAAAAAAATATCTGGCAAATTTGGTTGATTTGCTGAGGTCCTGCCATCCTCTCAGATCTCCTACTGTGGCATATAAACTGACAGGTTCCTGTCAGACCTCTATGGCAAGCAGCTGCTTGAGGGTGTATTCATTTTTTTTTATTAAAAAATTCAGAAAAAATATCTGGCAACTTTGGTTGATTACAGAATTCAGAAAAAATATCTGGCAACTTTGGTTGATTACAGAATTCAGAAAAAATATCTGGCAACTTTGGTTGATTACAGAATTCAGAAAAAATATCTGGCAACTTTGGTTGATTACAGAATTCAGAAAAAAATATCTGGCAAATTTGGTTGATTTGCTGAGGTCCTGCCATCCTCTCAGATCTCCTACTGTGGCATTTAAACTGACAGGCTCCTGTCAGACCTCTGTGGCAAGCAGCTACTTGAGGGTGTATTTATTTTTTTTTATTATAAAATTCAGAAAAAATATCTGGCAACTTTGGTTGATTACAGAATTCAGAAAAAATATCTGGCAACTTTGGTTGATTACAGAATTCAGAAAAAAATATCTGGCAACTTTGGTTGATTACAGAATTCAAAAAAAAAATATCTGGCAACTTTGGTTGATTACAGAATTCGGGAAAAAATATCTGGCAACTTTGGTTGATTACAGAATTCAGAAAAAAATATCTGGCAAATTTGGTTGATTACAAAATTCAGAAAAAATATCTGGCAAAGATTTTTTTAGAAATTAGTGATCTGGCAACTTTCGTGTCACGTGACACGAAGTGTTCGGATATTTTTTTGAGCGACTGTACAGCACTCAACATTAGGATTCTTCTTATAGTGTTTTTCATTTGCAAACTTCTAATGCAGTAGTCATCTTTAAGGAAAACTTGACTGAGGAAATTATTGTAGAAATTTTAATTTTAATTTTTTGAGAAATATACGAAATTTTTAATTTAAAATTTCTAGCCTTTATTTTCCCGTTGAAAGTTTATTGTTAAAAATTACGGGCTTCGAATTTGTATTGCCGCTTATATGAAATGGGGAGGGGGGGGGGATCATCCCTTAATTTTAAAGACAAGAATGTGTATGTAAGAATATTGTATTTGAAGAAATATTTTTTGCGTACTGAGAACCTCGTCAATAGCAACAACATCACAAATAGATTAATGTGCGTCGAAAATTTTAATTACCAGAGCGGAAGGGAGAGGGTGACTCAATCGGTAGAGCTCCAGGCTCCTTACCTGTAGTTCCTAGGTTCGAGTCTCACCTGGGATAACGTTGAAATTAATCTCCGCTTGCAAATCTCTAAATCCAACACAGTTAAACCTAAGTGGGACCATCCCACCAAATTCCGAACTGATTACATACTTATATCAAAGCGCCTGCGGAAACAAAGAGAACCGAAACTTTCTGCGACCAATGACGTCACATAAGTGATGTAAACGAAACGAGTGTCTGTCCGTTCTTTCGTCCGCCTGGAATTACAGCTATTATGTAATAAGGCTTCTTTACAACGTCTGTAGAACTGTAAATGTGTTACTAAATATTGGATGGGATTTTAACTAAATAAGTTTACGTTAAATCCGTTGACTGGTTTTATTTTAACCGTGATTTTGGGTTTCCGTAACCGTAATTGAGAGTTGACTGTAATATATATATAAAGAATTATACGTAGAAAACGTACGCAAGCCTGGTAAAATATGAAGGGGTGACAAGTTGTTCATTTTGAGTATCAACTGTCACCAAGGTGTCAAAAATCAGCTGACCTCATATTTTAATACCTTACGTTTGTGAACAACTTTTTTCGCTCATTAATAGAAACAAGGCATCAGAGAGATCACTAATTCCTGACAGGCAGTTGTCATCATCATTAAAAAGAAAAATGGCGACAACACAAGAATTTAAATCCAACATCTGTAAGTAGAGTACACGTTACACCGTGAATCAAGAACTGAAAGTGCTGTCAGACATTTAGCCAAGATTTAGTTTCGGGATGGGGTGGGTAGATACGGTGCGAGAATTTAGTTTCAGAGGGGTCCGATAATTTTGCATATGGGTGTGTGTCTGAGAGTAAGAATTAAGTAGGGTTTGCCAATTACTAGATTATTCCAGCGAATACGAAAGGTTAAAACTATTCTATGCGGGTAAAATATATATATATCTATTCTATACAGAATAAAATTATATAGAATATAGATATATGGAATAAAATTATATATTTTAATCCATTTTTAATATTGGGCATATACTATGGAGCTAAAATAAAATTATACAAAGACATCTGTTTTTGGATTTCAAAGCAAGTAAATAATTTTGAGATTTTATATAAGACGACTGAATTTTAGGGGAAAGTCCGGACACCCCCCCTAATCCCCCCTCCAACTGCACATCTTGAAACAACCCTGCTCTGAAAAATTGGATTTGACAATATTCTGAAATAGTGTCTACAGGTGCAAGTGCCCTAAAAACTGTCCTATACCTTTAATAGCACATAATTGCTAACTTATCTTAATATTAAGGTGTCAAGTTTGACTGTTGGTAGCCTAGTAACAGTATGGAAGAATATTACGCCAAGTTCAATAAGTTACTAATTAATACTCTGCTAGGTTTGAACTTATAGTAATGCTAAAAATCATTATTATTATCATAATCAATATACCTTGTTCTCAGGTGCAAAGTACACATCAAAAAGAATGAAAAAGACATAGTAAAAGGGCTGGTCCTTTTCGTTGGAAATGATTTTTATATGCAGTCTAACATACAAATAACTGATCAGCAGGTTAACTTTGGGTATGGAGAAAAGAGATCAATAGTAGTACTGCAAGTTTTACAGATTTTAAGGCATATTAAATTAGAAGAAACCTCTCAAACTTCGGTGAGAAGCAAACTGCATGAGAAATTTAATTATTTGAAGTAGGCGATTGAACTTAATTATGTTTTCCAAACATGCCCAATGTTCAGTCAGGTATTCATACTGAGGACTAGGATAACTATGGAAGATCCTATCACTAGTGTAATATTGTACATTTTTATGCATCTGTTGGTGAATGTGCAAGTTTTACGATGAGAAAAGATTTGTTCTTTGGTAATTCTGTAACACCTGTTGGCATGGTGATAGTAAAAGTCTCGTGTCGTGAGTTGACGGTAGTGGATATCTTTCTGCTTTTGTAACGCATTTAGCATACGAATAAGATGTGATTGTTTTCTTCCTTCCTCTCAGAAGCACGGATTCAGAATAAATGTTTTAAGAATATGTTGGAATGAAAGTTTACGAACCATTAGAAAGTATTTTGCATGCCTATTCATTTTCCTTTTATTCAGAGTTGCAAAATTTTGTAGTCGAGTCTTTGCACAAAAATTTTAATTTGTTTATTCGTTATTTATCATTTTATTGAACATCTCTCAACAGCTAGAATTAATTTCATTGAAACATATGCAAAGTAAATTGAAAACAGTATAATGTTCTACCCACCTAGCCAGTCCTAAACTAAGTTCGAGTCCCACCTGGGCCAGCGTTGAGATTTATATCCTCGAAACTCTTCGCCCTGCCCTTGGTCAGTAAGGGCACTGATGAGCTTGAAAAGGCCGCCGTCCTTTGGATGGGACGTAAAGCCACGGCCCCTGTGCGCGAGAGCTGTACTCTGTGCAAATTGAAGAACATGCTTGATGGCTTTAACAGAAGACTACCATATGTCTCCAAACAGCTCTACAGTGGGTCCATTCATATCAACTTTCTCTGAGCCCTCGGGGTCCTTATGACCCGGCTATTTAACCCATTGTGTGCAAAAAAATGTACCTCTCAGAGGTAAAACAGCCCAAACCAGCCTTAATACGAAAGCAAACAACATTGCTCTATTTAGCTAGAAAATTTTCTGTAAAAAAAAAATCTGGAACCTTTTTATCCCTAATTTTATTTTATTATTATTATTTTTTTTGTAGATCCGCGTTTGCTCTAAACTCTAATTTATCTGAAAGTGTCGTCGACCTTTAAATTACCCCTTCAACACGCAATCTTTGAGGTCATCATCACGAGCTCGATTCGGCTTTGAACAGAAAATAAACTAAAATAATTTGCTGAAAAAATGCTTCGCAAACTTCCTTCTTCGATTTATGCGACGGATCTCACGTCTCCGTGAGCGATTATCCCATCGACACGATGAAAGAGAAAATATTGCTAAGGCATTGAAGTAATTTTTTTTGCCGTCATCTTCAAAAACAAAAGAGAGATCCTCGTGCACGAAAGCTTTCTATTGCCTATTATTTTCATCGCTATTTGTTATCAATTTGGTGTCTACAACTTTCAGAACGCCAAAGCCTTTTGAAAGAATAATGCAGCTGAACTCAAATCCTCACCTGAGCAGGGTGTGGCGCAACTTGGGCTATAAATGTTTCCCCGATATATATAAAGTGATCAAAATGTCACTCTGTACCTACAGTACGCTAATGGTAGTTAAAATAAAAGGGTTGGCTTTGGTTGTTTCACATTTGAGCAGCACTTTTTTTTTGCACATAGTGGGCTAAATGGCCAGCTGACAAAGACCCCTGAGGGCTTAGTTGGTAAGAGGACTCACTGCAGAGTTGTTACAAAGCAGATGGAAGCTTCCCGTCAAGAACATCCAGAGTGTTTTTTAAACGTGTACAGGGTGACTCTTCCTGGAGCTGGATTTGGGTTGGGTTGTTTTACCTCTGAGCTGCACTTTTATGCACACCATGGGCTAAATGGCCAGGTCACATGGACCCCGAAGGCTCAGAGAAGGTTGGGGGAGAGGACCCACTGGAACAGCTGTTGGGAGACAGATGGTAGCCTCCCGTCAAGGCCATCCAGCGTGTTCTTTAACGTGCACAGGGTATGGCTCTCCCGCACACGGGGCCACGGCTTAACGTCCCATCCGACGGACGGCGGCCTTTCCAAGCCCATCGGTGTCCCCTACTGACCGTGGGCAGGGCGGGGAATTTTGCGGAGATAAATCTCAACGCTGACCCAGCTGGGACTCGAACCTAGGAACTACAGATTACGAGCCTGGCGCGCTACCGACTGAGCCACCCCCGCCCTGGGATATGACATTGAGTTGTGGTATCGCGTGCAGGAGAACCATACCCTGTGCACGTTAAAGAACACGCCAGATGACTTTGACAGGAGGCTACCATCTGTCTCCTAACAGTTCTCCAATAGGTCCTCTCCCATCAACCTTCTCTGAGCCTTTGTGGTCCTTGTGATCTGGACATTTAGCCCATTGTGTGCAAAAAAAGTCTCTCTCAGAGGTAACTCAACAATTTTTTGACACCAATATGTTTCATACTATTACTTTTAAATTTTTTTTTCCTTAAAAAAAGATGCATTTCTGATTTTTTTGCCATAGGTACCATGGACCCTGGATATATTGTATGTGTTTTATATATTGTGGCACTACATAACAATTTTTTTACACCAATACTATTACTATTACTTTCATACTATTACTTTTAAATTTTTTTTTCCTTAAAAAAAGATGCATTTCTGATTTTTTTGCCATAGGTACCATGGACCCTGGATATATTGTATATGTTTTATATATTGTGGCACTACGTAAGCCACAATATCGCGATATGGTAAAACCTTGATTATCGATATGAGTAATAGAGATACAAAAATGCTAATATTAATACTTAACATTGTCGATCTAGTGGGGGGGGGGCTAAGAAGACCCTCCCCTTTCAGAATGAGAGTGAGGGTAAAAGAGTCAAAAAGAAATTAAACATATTTATATTTTATGCCTTTTTCAAAAGCTTTTTTTTAACCCTTAAAACGGAGGGGGAAATCAAGTCTCTTAGCCTCCCCCACCTCTTAAAATTTCAGCCCGATTGTGCTTTTTGACCGATCCCTCGATTTTTTTTTTTCTAGATCCGGGCCTGAAACGTAATATTGAAATATTGAATATTGTAAATGGCTTGGGATCTTAGGTATTAAATTTTCATTTGTTCTCTTGTACTCCAAAAAGCTTATCTTTTCAAAAACACATATGTTTCAACCATGACCGGATCTAGAAAAAAAAATAAATTGTAAGCCAAGTGACTGGATAATGCTTGGAACTTCTGTTCTAACTGAACGAACAAAAAAGTCTTTCGGGTTGGGTTGTTTTACCTCTGAGCGACACGTATTTGCACACATTGGGGCTAATTGGTCAGGTCACAACGACCCTGAGGGTTCATAGAATGTTGGGGAAGGGGTCCCACTGGACAGCTGTTATAAGAGTCATATGGTAACCTCCGGTCAAGGCCATCCGTCATGTTCTTTGACATCCACAGGGTATGGCTCTCCCGCACACGGGGTCGCTGTTTTACGTCCCATACGGCAGACTTTCCATGCCCATCGGTGACCTCTTTCTGATCGAGGTCAGGGTGAGAGTTTGATGCTGGAGATAAATCTCAGTTCTTGCACAGGTGAGGCTGATTACGAGCAGCCTCACCTGTGCCAAATAAGACTAAGAAGGGTCGAAGCGCAGATTAGAGCCTGACGAGCTACCTACTGAGCCATAACTCGCCCCAACTGTTCAGGAATAAAAAATTTCTTTCCGTTTTAGTCGTCTTTATATGATTGCTTCAAAAATGTGTATAAATACATGCATGCTTAATATTTTATCACTTCCGTTCCATTAGGGGCGGGGGTGCTCAGTCGGTAGCGTGCCAGGCTCGTAATCTGTAGTTCCCAGGTTCTAGTTCCAGCTGGGTCAGCGTTGAGATTTATCTCCGCAAAATTCCCAGCCCTGCCCACGGTCAGTAGGGGACACCGATTGGCTTGGAAAGGCCGCCGTCCGTCGGATGGGACGTTAAGCCGTTTCCCCGTGTGCGGGAAGCCATACCCTGTGCACGTTAAAGAACACGCTGGATGGCCTTGACGGGAGGCTACCACCTGTCTCCCAACAGCTGTTCCAGTAGGTCCCCTCCCCCAACCTTCTCTGAGCCTTCGGGGTCCATGTGACCTGGCCATTTAGCCCATGGTGTGCAAAAAAGTGCTGTTCAGAGGTAAAACAACCCAACCCAACCCGTTCCATTAGCATTCTCAAAGGAGTGGGGGTGGGCATGACACATCCCCCTACGTTTTTCTTAGATCCGAATTCAGCTACACATTTCATTTTCTCTAATGGGACTCACAAATAGTTGCTTAATTTTCAGGTAGTATAACGTGGCCAGGAGGGAGGATGATATATACCTGGGATAGGTATCCCTATCCCCGGTGTATATCACCCTCCCAATTTTATATTTCGGGGATAGGTACCTCTATCCCCGAAAATTCTATTGTCTTATGCGAAATCTCAAACTCGTCTACTTGCTTTGAAATCAACCCAGTTGTCATTGCATAATTTTGTTTTAGCTCCATAATCTATGTCCGACACTAAAAATAGATTTAGAAACACTATAAAATGCGCGCTTGGCTACTGATCTAAGAGACGTGGGTTCGAGCTCCGTGTAAGGCATGGATGTGTGTGTCGTTTTTCTGCTGAGGTCCTGCCATCCTCTCAGACCTTCTACTATGGCATATAAACTGACAGCCTCCTGTCAGACCTCTGTGGCAAGCAGCTGCTTGAAGAGGTATTTATTATAAAATCTTATTCCACATAGAATATAATTTTTACCTTTCTTGTCCGGTGTAATATTTTAGTAATTGGGTAAACCCTACTAAACCTACACAAGTCATTCTCAGACTCCCCCCCCCCCCTCCCGAAACTAAATATTAAATCCTGGGTACATCCCTGGTAGCAAAGTGGTGCCTAAAATGTAACGCCCCTCTCCAGCGGTTGGACAGGTCTGATTCAAGTAATCAAAATAGATTTTAAAAAACCAAACTCGTGATTTGCAACTGTCATTATTGACACTTGGAATAGTAAACACTTTATTAAACAACACTATTACAAAATAATATTTGTTTTGCAGTACAAAATTAATAAATGGAAAAAAAAAATCTTTAGTTCAACATACATTTATTTTGGATACTATCACAAATTGCAATTATCAATTGGCTAAAATGACTTATGAAAGTAGGACATAATACGTATTTTCGCTGAATAAATATATTAATAGTATTTCTTAGGTTTATATATCCTTATATCAAATCACCATCAATATATATATACATGTGCAAGTCAGAAACATTACACGGAGATGATAAACTTTTCTGTATCTAATGAAGTAATGACAGCTAGCCCGGATCTAGAAAGGAGTGAGAGGGCTACGCTCCCGTCACCCCTGACTATCTCCTTGACAATGTTACTTTAGGAGCCGGAAAAAAAATTAAACAGATATATATATATCACATATTTTTAATCAAATTTAAAAAGACCAGTATAACAGTAAGAAAAATTTGGAAATTAAAACCGCATTCCAACTCTACCCAGTCCTTTTAAATTATTTTTAAATTCGGACCAAATTGATAATGATGATATTTTCGTGAAAAGCAAAATAAGACTAAGAAGAGTCGTTAAGATATAAGGCATGAGGACTAAGAAGGCTAGTAAAAATTTAAGGCATAAGGAATGAAAAGGGTCGTTATGGTTAAGACATAAGGACAAGGAGTGTCGTTAAAGTCTGAGATAAGGACTATGAAGTGTCGATAAGATCTCAGCCAGGGACTGAACGAATCGCTAAGGTCAAGGCATAAGGACTAATAAGAATCGTTAAGATTTAAGCCGTAAGGATTAAGGGTCGTTAAAATTTAAGGCATAGGGACCAAGAAGGATCGTTAAATTTTAAGTCATAGAGACAAGAAGTGTCGTTAAGATCTAAAGCATAAGGACAAGAAATTTCGTTAAGAGGTAAGGCATAAGGACCAAGAAGGTAGACAAGATGTGAGGCATAAGGACTAAGAAGGGTCGTTAAGATGTAAGGCATAAGAACTAAGAAAGGTCGTTAAGATGTAAGGCATAAGGACTAAGAAAGGTCGTTAAGATGTAAGGCATAAGGCATAGGAACCAAGAAAGGTCGTTAAGATGTAAGGCATAAGGCATAGGAACTAAGAAAGGTCGTTAAGATGTAAGGCATAGGAACTAAGAAAGGTCGTTAAGATGTAAGGCATAAGGCAATGGGAAATAAGAAAGGTCGTTAAGATATAAGGCATAGAAACTAAGAAAGGTCGTTAAGATGTAAGGCATAAGGCATAAGGACTAAGAAAGGTCGTTAAGATGTAAGGCATAAGGCATAGGAACCAAGAAAGGTCGTTAAGATGTAAGACATAAGGCATAGGAACCAAGAAAGATCGTTAAGATGTAAGGCATAAGGCATGAGGACTAAGAAAGGTCATTAAGATGTAAGGCATAAGGACTAAGAAAGGTCGTTAAGATGTAAGGCATAAGGACTAAGAAAGGTCGTTAAGACGTAAGGCATAAGGACTAAGAAAGGTCGTTAAGATGTAAGGCATAAGGACTAAGAAAGGTCGTTAAGATGTAAGGCATAAGGACTAATAAAGGTCGTTAAGATGTAAGGCATAAGGACTAAGAAAGGTCGTTAAGATGTAAGGCATAAGGCATAGGAACCAAGAAAGGTCGTTAAGATGTAAGGCATAAGGACTAATAAAGGTCGTTAAGATGTAAGGCATAGGAACTAAGAAAGGTCGTTAAGATGTAAGGCATAAGGCATAGGAACCAAGAAAGGTCGTTAAGATGTAAGGCAAAGGCATGAGGACTAAGAAAGGTCATTAAGATGTAAGGCATAAGGACTAAGAAGGGTCGTTAAGATGTAAGGCATAAGGACTAAGAAAGGTCGTTAAGACGTAAGGCATAAGGACTAAGAAAGGTCGTTAAGATGTAAGGCATAAGGACTAAGAAAGGTCGTTAAGACGTAAGGCATAAGGACTAAGAAAGGTCGTTAAGATGTAAGGCATAAGGACTAAGAAAGGTCGTTAAGATGTAAGGCATAAGGACTAAGAAAGGTCGTTAAGATGTAAGGAATAAGGCATAGGTACCAAGAAAGATCGTTAAGATGTAAGGCATAAGGCATAGGAACTAAGAAAGGTCGTTAAGATGTAAGGCATAAGGCATAGGAACTAAGAAAGGTCGTTATGATGTAAAGCATAAGGCATAGGAACTAAGAAAGGTTGTTAAGATGTAAGGCATAAGGCATAGGAACTAAGAAAGTTGTTAAGATGTAAGGCATATGGACTAAAAGAGACCAAGAAGGGTCGGAATTCCGGGTTAAAAGGCCTAACGTTCGGCTGAAGGAATAAAAAAAAAATCGTAATTATTATCGAACTCAGACGGATAAGATATTTTTAGGACAAAGCTATAATTACCTAATGAATACCTCATATATATTGATATATATATTTAATAATGCGAAAATAATAATTTGGCCGTTGTTAGGACTGTCTCGATGAGAGTGTCGGCCAGGTTCCCTATTGCCTGACACGTTCGGATTGAAATCAAAATGCATGTATGATGTTGCACCTATTTTCATTTAAAAATTTATTATTTTTTAAGTTTAAATGAACTGACAGAGTTCAACTGAAATTCATAAAACTGATTTTTAACTAGTTTAAGCTCAACATTTTATTTTTCATCATTATTTAAACCAATAGAAGCTATGAGAATTGTATTTTCAGAGGCAGCTGTAGCTGGTACAATAGTCTGAGCCAATCGAATGACAGACAATTAACGTTCCCTTATCCTTTAGTCCAATATTTTCCAAACTTTTTCTGTTGGTGACACATTTCTCAAATAGTCCATTAGCTGCGACACTCCTGTGGTAAAAAGTCAATTATTCTTGCTTTATTATATAACTCAAAACTCAGTTTATTTAAACGAAAAAGCATACTATGCTCAACATTTGACAAAAACGATAAAATGATAAGAAGTCTTAAAAAAAAGTACTCAAGTGCAAATTGTTATATAGTATTATTTTGTTTTTATAATTTTCGTAATACATCGGGACCTTGGACGCAGCACACTGGTTGGGAACCCATGCTCTAGTACGGTTTGTCTCAACCTTTTATGCTTCACTTACCCCCTGGAAATGTGTATGTAATTGGCGTACACCTTACATAGGTATATAAAACTATAGTTATAGTATAATAATGCCAACTTAGCGATTTTGTAACTAGCTCTAGCGACCTTTGAGCTCTCACGGCGTACCCCAAAACATTTTACCGCGTACCCCACGTTGAGAACCCCTGTTCTAGTGTCTTTCAGGGGTTTATAAACTTTTATGCTTATTTTTTCCTTCCAAAACCCCTTATATTTAGATTTTTGCCTTCGGAATCCTTGCATTTAAAATAATTTTTCCCTGAATCCTAATCAGCAGATGGTAGAGAAGAGAATTTTAATCATTATAAACAATTCTCTCAATATTCACAAAAAACGAGATAAAGTCATCAAATCAAAGGTAATTGAGGACCATTTCCAGATTTCAGGATTGTAAAGCCAATCTAATATTCCTTTTGCAGATGGGAATGATTCCTTAACTGTTGCATGTGTCAGACAAATGTCGAATGATGAGTTGGTTCATAATTTCTTATTATCAGTCTCACACAGAACTGGAGCGAGCTTTCCAGTTTGGAAATTCCTACTCTATTGCACACAACCAGACCTGTATCTAGGAAAAAATTAAAGGGGGGGGGGGGGGGGGGGGGGGGGGGAAGCAAGATACACATTCGAGCCAGCAAAATGAAAATGGGGGGGGAAATGGATTTCCAATGCATCTAACATTTCCCCCTCCGTTTTATCTGTTTAAAAAATTTCCTTAAAAATGTATGAACTATAAATGTTTAATAATCTTTTCTGTCTCTCCTACCATTATTAGCATTTTGAATGGGGGAGGGAATGGTCTTCTTGCTCCCCCCCCCCCTCAGTCCTACGTTGTAGGGTAATAAGATCTCAAACGGGCAGAGTCCTGCCATTGGGTACAGTCGCTCAAAAAAGTATCCGAACACTATGGTTGATTACAGAATTCAGAAAAAATATCTGGCAACGATTTTTTTAGAAATTAGCGATCTGGCAACCTTCGTGTCACGTGACACGAAGGTTGCCAGATCACTAATTGGCGGTTAATGTTCACAGCACATTGAATCGTGTGAGCTCACAAAAACCTGGATCGTGTGGGCCCACTCACAGAAATATTGAGCGTATGCAGTTATCGTTCACAGCAAACTGGAGCGGTTGCGGTTAATGTTCACAGCACATTGAATCGTGTGAGCTCACAAAAACCTGGATCGTGTGGACCCACTCACAGAAATATTGAGCGTGTGCAGTTACCGTTCACAGCAAACTGGAGCGTGTGTAGTAACTGCACACGCTCCAGTTTGCTGTGAACGGTAACTGGAGCGTGTACAGTTGCTGTACACGCTCCAGATATTTTTTCTGAATTCTGTAATCAACCATAGTGTTCGGATACTTTTTTGAGCGATTGTACGTCCAACGAAAAGTAATGTACCTGTGGTGTACAAGGGACTTCTATTTTCAAACTGCCTAAAAGTGGCGATTTAATAACGGGTGTCAGGTTTCCGGCAGAATTATCCCTACGCCAGCAATCAATTAGTTCCATGCAGTATTATTAATTCAGTGATTTTTATATTCATTAAAAAATAACCCTTTCTCCTCCTTCGTATTTAAGTATTTCAAATAAAGGCTACCGACATCTACTCGAAAAGGCAAGAAAAGTAAGTCCAGATTTCGGATCAACTGAATCAAATAAATCTTTACCTTTGATACGCAAACGCTCGATGTTAATCTAAATAAGGCACTTGATCATTTTAATCTGTCTTTAGGAAACGTTTCAGTCTGTACTAGCACAATCTTTTTATCAATCCATATCCCGTTGCCGAGTGGTTAGCATGCTAGGCTACTGAACTAAGGGACCTGGGTTAGAGCCCGGATAAGGTATGGATGTTTGTGTTGTTTTTCTGCTGAGGTCCTGTCATCCTTATAGACCTTCTACTATGGCAAATAAACTGACAGGCTCCTATCAGACCTCTGTGGCAAGCAGCTGCTTGAGGGGGTATTTATTTTATTATTTATATCAACTTCCACTTAAAATGCTATTCGTATTTTCCGACATTTTCGGTTATCCGACCACCCTTCGTTCCAGTTTAGATCGGATAATAGGGGTTCTACTGTATCTTTGTTTTTATCAAACTGTGTATCAAGTATCTTTGTAATTTCTGTATACCTTCTTCATGGAGAAAAAAAAACTTGGTTTCTTTACATCTCTGAAGAAAATAGTGATATTAAGCCCACCTTTTGGCAAGATTGTGTTCTAATTTCTCCCGGTCTTAAACCGGCCTACTTCAACTTTAGAATCTTATTGCTGAACGATCTTTCGTAAGAAAAGCAATAAGACATCCACATCTTCTGCTCACTCATTTTCTAGTTTCTTCCATCGACACACACTGGCCATGAAATATGCAGTCCCGTCCCCAAGATCTTCTTCGACTAAAATATGAAAGAGAGGACGTACAGCCGCAAACACCACAGTGACCCAAGACGTCCACATCGCTGCTTTTTCATTGGCCACAAGGGATTGACAGAGGTCCATTTTTTGGTAGATAGCGACATGCGCAGTGTAGCAGACGAACGGCAATGTTCCAATCATGTACAACACAAAGAGAGTAACAATTCCTTTCAGACTTAACGGCTTCAATTCGTCTGGAGAACACCTTTCAGTACACTGAGAAGAAGCAGAAGAAGATGGCGTCTCATAGGGAAGTATCTGTGGACTCACAGTCCGTCTCCTTTTCGAAGACCAAAAGCACAAATCAGTCAACAAAATGATCACCATCGGGTAGTGCAGAAAGTAAATTATGCAAATCAATACAGAAAACGATGGTGACCAGGCAAATGGGACAGAACAGATTTCGTGCCAATTATTCCATCCAGTTAATGGTATCAGGGATATAATGACTGCCTCGCACCAGGCCAGCACTACCAACAACCCAATGACAAGGTGGTTGCTATGGAAACGACGGTAAGTTCGCGGGCGTGCCACCAAATGATGCTGAAGTACCAAGAGCGTAATGAGTGGTGTGAAAGTAAATAAAGTGAGTAAATGGAGGCCAGAAGGTAACAAGAAGCACAAGAGGTAGTTGTCTATGATTCTCTCCTCTTGCCAAAAGACGACCACTTTGTAGATGTACCAAACGACTGTGAGCGAGGAAAGCTGTCCGCAGACGCACAGATTGATGATAATGATGTTTTTATTTCTCTTCAGAAGTCGCTGATGGATGATCACAATGAATTGGGTAAGATTTAGAAAGAATGACAAGGTCGCTGTGGCAACAGCAAGAATGACATATATCTTGTCGACGTCGTAAGTCGCAACGGCAGACGATGTGCAGTTATCCGGAACGGAAATCATGGCTGCCGATGACGTCACTTAATTCTCTTGTTTTTATTTTTCGTCTGGAAAAGAATTCAGATGTCGAAATCGTTCGTTTGATGGAATATTTCTGCCTAGGTGTTTACTGGAAGATGCTGCTTCTCAAGATCTGCAAAAAAAAATATTCTAATCAATTAACGGCAAAATTAAAACTATAAATTTCTGGCAAAAAAAAAATATCCGAACACTATGGTTGATTACAGAATTCAGAAAAAATATCAGACAACGATTTTTTTTAGAAATTAGTGATCTCGCAACCTTTGTGTCACGTGATTATAGAATTCAGGAAAAATATCTGGAGCGTGTACAGCAACTGTACACGCTCCAGTTACCAACAAACTGGAGCGTGTGCAGTTACTGCACACGCTCCAGTTTGCTGTGAACGGTAACTGCACACGCTCAATATTTCCGTGAGTGAGCCCACACGATCTAGTATCAAAATAATACGACCACCTACAGTCGCTCAAAAAAGTATCCGAACACTATGGTTGATTACAGAATTCAGAAAAAATATCTACAGCGTGTACAGCAACTGCACACGCTCAATATTTCCCTGAGTGAGCCCACACGATCTAGTATCAAAATAATATGACCACCTACAGTCGCTCAAAAAAGTATCCGAACACCATGGTTGATTACAGAATTCAGAAAAAATATCTGACAACGTTTTCTTTAGAAATTAGTGATCTGGCAACCTTCGTGTCACGTGACACGAAGGTTGCCAGATCACTAGACCGTTAATTGACCAAAGGAAATCCTCCTTTTATAGTTTAAAGCTTATTCTGGGCAGTATTGGCCCAGAATAAGGTTGTTTGGGTTGGGTTTTTTTCCTCTGAGCGGCACTTTTTTTGCACACCATGGGCTAAATGGCCAGGTCACATGGACCCCGAAGGCTCAGAGAAGGTTGGGGGAGGGGACCCACTGGAACAGCTGTTGGGAGACAGATGGTAGCCTCCCGTCAAGGCCATCCAGCGTGTTCTTTAACGTGCACAGGGTATGGCTCACCCATACACGGGGCCACGGCTTAACGTCCCATCCGACGGACGGCAGCCTTTCCAAGCCCATCGGTATCCCCTACTGACCGTGGGCAGGGCGGGGAATTTTTGCGGAGATAAATCTCAAAGCTGACCCAGCTGGGACTCGAACCTGCGAACTACAGATTACGAGCCTGGCGCGCTACCGACTGAGCCATCCCCGCCCCCAGAATAAGGTAACTAGAAATATAAATTGAATAGAATTGAACCCATATTTGGCTGTATACACATCCACTCCAAAATTTTAGGATTTCCGTGTTATTTCAGTGGAAATCTAAATTTGAAGTTTTAAAGACTTCTAAAATATTCATTTAATGGAAAAATGTGTTTGAAGACAATTTAAAAAACGCAATCAAATCCATTTAAATCTCGATTTTTCAAAATTGTTCGGTCCGTATTTAAAGATTGGATTGGATTGTTTTACCTCTGAGCGGCACTTTTTTGCACACCATGGGCTAAATGGCCAGGTCACATGGACCCCGAAGGCTGTGAGAAGGTTGGGGGAGGGGACCAACTGGAACAGCTGTTGGGAGACAGATGGTAGCCTCCCGTCAAGGCCATCCAGTGTGTTCTTTAACGTGCACAGGGTATGGCTCTCCCGCACACGGGGCTACGGCTTAACGTCCCATCCGACGGACGGCGGCCTTTTCAAGCCCATCGGTGTCCCCTACTGACCGTGGGCAGGGCGGGGAAATTTTGCGGAGATAAATCTCAACGCTGACCCAGCTGGGACTCGAACCTGGGAACTACAGATTACGAGCTTTGCGCGCTACCGACTGAGCCATCCGCGCCCCTCCGTATTCAAAGATTTGCGAAAGCTGGGATATTTAAAAATAAATTATACTGTTTTATAAAAATCATTCACAATTGTCCAATACTAAATTAAACATTAGGTAAATTTTTAAAATATATATATTAGAGATTTTTAGTTGCATTTTTTCCACTCATAGATATTTTATCATAATATATCCCACTCATAGATATATTGAGCGTGTGCAGCTACCGTTCACAGCAAACTGGAGCGTGTGCAGTTACTGCACACGCTCCAGTTTGCTGTGAACGGTAACTGGAGCGTGTACAGTTGCTATACACGCTCCAGATTTTTTTTCTGAATTCTGCAATCAACCATAGCGTTTGGATACTTTTTTGAGCGACTGTATAACTTTTACCAATCACCTTACCACCGATTATATATCACATATAAAGAAAGGAAGCTCGCTACACTGATTAAAGATGCCCTGTTGCTCTACTACCAAACAAAACTTACCACCATACGAAGACAATTTTTAATCGTCTCCGCGCACACACCAAAGGAAATCCTCCTTTTTACACACTATTACAACTCTCTATTCCATTTTAATCCTTTAAAATCAGTCGTGTTCCGATCAATTCATGGCGTAATTCAAACTCTGTGCTGTATCTCGTGTGCCTCCTAGTACCATAGTCTCGTTCTCATGGGGGCGGGGATGGCTCAGTCGGTAGCGCGCCAGGCTCCTAATCTGTAGTTCCCAGGTTCGAGTCCCAGCTGGGTCAGCGTTGAGATTTATCTCCGCAAAATTCCCCGCCCTGCCCACGGTCAGTAGGGGACACCGATGGGCTTGGAAAGGCCGCCGTCCATCGGATGGGACGTTAAGCCGTGGCTCTGTGTGCGGGAGAGCCATACCCTGTGCACGTTAAAGAACACGCTGGATGGCTTTGACGGGAGGCTACCATCTGTCTCCCAACAGCTGTTCCAGTGGGTCCCCTCTCCCAACCTTCTCTGAGCCTTCGGGGTCCATGTGACCTGGCCATTTAGCCCATGGTGTGCAAAAAAGTGCCGCTCAGAGGTAAAACAACCCAACCCAACTCGTTCTCATTGTTCCACGTGTAGATTTCATTTCAGTATTATTAAATGGTTTAAGCCAGGGGTTCCCAACGTGTGGTACGCGGTAAAATATTTTGGGGTACCCCGTAAGAGCTGAAAAGTCGCTTGGCCTAATAACAAAGTCGCTAAGTTGGCATTATTATACCATATAGTTTTATCTATATGTATAAGGGGTACGCCAGTTACATACACATTTCCAGGGGTACAGTCGCTCAAAAAAGTATCCGAACACTACGGTTGATTACAGAATTCAGAAAAAATATCTGGCAACGATTTTGTTTAGAAATTTTTTTAGCAACCTTCGTGTCACGTGACACGAAGGTTGCTAAAAAAAATTTCCTTAAACCACTGGTTTAAGCATTAATTAAGTTTTAATTTCTGAGGTGAATAATTCCTTCGACGCTTCAGTGTTGTGAAATGTTCGAGCTTTCATAACTCTTTAAACATCGAATGATCATTGTTGAAAATCGAGATTTAAATTGATTTGATTGTTATCAATCACATTTTCAGTCACATTTTTCCATTAAAATGCATATTTTAGAAGCTATGGAGCTTCAATATTATTCCAATTGACATAACATGGAATTTGAAGTGACAATGCATATAAATACAGACACTATTACATTATCTTTATGTGTTCAAGATGAAAGCCTGTAACTGCAAGACACTGTTGAAGACTTTTTATCAATGTTTGAAAACACCTTTTGAAAGGTGTTTAATGATATGCTATGAATGGCACGTGTATTGTTCTCAGTGCAAGATCACGAAATACCCCTTGTTGCCAATCCTCAGCTACGCATCTGGCGGCAGTGATGGAATTAAGGTTGGGTGAGTTGGACACGACTCCATGATGCAAAATCCTAAGGATGTTGTTGGTTGTTTTACCTCTGAGCGGCACTTTTTTGCACACAATGGGCTAAATGTCAGGTTACAAGGACCCAGAAGGCTCAGATAAGGTTGGGGAAGGGGACCCACTGGAACAGCTGTTGGGAGACAGATGGTAGCCTCCCGTCAAGGCCATCCAGCGTGTTCTTTAACGTGCACAGGGTATGGCTCTCCCGCACACGGGGCCACGGCTGAACGTCCCATCCGACGGACGGCGGCGTTTTCAAGCCCATCGGTGTCCCCTACTGACCGAGGGCAGGTATGGGAATTTTGCGGAGATAAATCTCAGCGCTGACCCAGCTGGGACTCGAACCTGGCAACTGCAAATTACGAGCCTGTCGCGCTACCGACTGAGCTACCATCGCCCCAAAAATCCTAATGAGCTCACCAATGTATTTTACAACTGTCTTTTTTAAATTTGAGAATATATTGCTAGTCTATTACTAATTGCAGTATTAGATTGTATGTTTGATTCATATAAATATTTTATGTCGTCGTTCTTTTAAAACCATTATTAGTTTTTATTTCCTTACATGGGCAATTTTTGGTGTTGTATATTTAGCGGCAATGTTATTTATGTGTAAACTCTCTTATTGTGCAATTTTTAGTGCATAAAATATATAAATATTGATTGCAGAAGTGAGCGTAATTCTGAATCTTTTCCCGGAACGAGAAAATACCTTTTTCCGACATCGTCTGCTGTTGTAAGATCCGAATGAAGTGAAGGCGGATAAACAATTCCTTTCAAACGAGGCTGGGGTTGGCTCAGAAGGAATCGCGCCAGACTCCTAATATTCCAAGGTTCGAGTCACACCCTACCATGATGTGCCAGCGTTGATATCTCCTAAACCTGCACCGTGCCTTCTGTCAGAACTGGAACACCGATGGGCTTGGAAAAGCCTCTGTCTGTCAGATGGTCGTTAAGCCGTGCGAAAGAGAGCCGCACACTGCACATTAATTAACACGACGGATGACCTTGATGGGAGGCTATCATCTGTCTCCCAACAGCTGTCCAGTGGGTTCATTTCCTCCCCTATCCTTCTCTGAGCCCTTGGGGTCCTGTGGCCTGGCCATTTAGCCCATTGTGTGCAAAAATGCGCCGCTCAGATATAAGATAAGCCAATCTTTTCAAGTGAGACAGTACACAAAGTGTTGCAGTAATAATTCCAGTATCTTCCTCTCTTTTTGAGATATCAAAAGATTTTTGAGATATTTCGAAAGATCGGTTCTTGGGGGGCAACAAAACATTTCAGTTCATTAATTAATCTGATCGAGAAAATATCGCTGTAACGGCGTGCGGTTCATGGCAGCAGTACACGTCCTCGTCCTTAAAAAGTTAAAGACCAAAAAATTACATGAGACGAAATATCCCACCACACTGTCATACGTTCGCTATGCAAGGTTGTATTGGGTTGCTTTACCTCTGAGCTGCACTTTTTTGCACACCATGGGCTAAATGGCCAGGTCACAAGGACCCCGATGAATCAGAGAAGGTTGGGGGAGGGGACCCACTGGAACAGCTGTTAGGAGACAGATGGTAGCCTCCCAGTGTGTTCTTTAACGTGCACAGGGTATGGCTCTCCTACACACGGGGCCTCATCCGACGGATGGCGCCTTTTTCAAGCCCATCGGTGTCCCCTACTGACCGTGCGCAGGTCGGGCAGTTTTGCGGAGATAAATCTCAACGCTGATCCAGTTGGGATTCGAACTTGGGAACTGCAGATTACGAGGCTGGCGCGCTACAGACTGAGCCACCCTTGCCCCCGCTATGCAAGGACCTCTCAACAAGTTCTGTTGGCCCCTGGAATTCCAGGAAACGTATTGTTTGTTTTTCAATGTAATCTGACAACCATGGTTACTTTGGAGAAATTGATACCATCGACATGTACTGTGCTGAAACGGGGCGGGGGTGGCTCAGTCGGTAGCGAGTCAGGCTCGTAATCTGTAGTTCCCAGGTTCGAGTCCCAGCTGGGTCAGTGTTGAGATTTATCTCCGCAAAATTCCGCGCCCTGCACACGGTCAGTAGGGGACACCGATGGGCTTGGAAAGGCCGCCGTCCGTCGGATGGGACGTTAAGTCGTGGTCCCGTGTGCGGGAGAGCCATACCCTGTGCACGTTAAAGAACACGCTGGATGGCCTTGACCGGAGGCTACCATCTGTCTCCCAACAGCTGTTCCAGTGGGTCCCCCTCTACCAACCTTCTCTGAGCCTTCGGGGTCCATGTGACCTGGCCATTAGCCCATGGTGTGCAAAAAAGCGCCGCTCAGAGGTAAAACAACCCAACCCAACTCTTGTCAGACTGCATTGATAATTTCGTCATCATTCAGTGTTTCATTTTCCAAACTGTTCATCGCCTTTTAACCATTTTTCAATGTCATCTTCTTCAAGTGTGTCACTTCCAGGCAGCAGTTTAAAGTCATTAAGCAGCGAAATATTGTCATTATCCGTCATTTCTTTGGCCTGCTCATTCGATACTTTCGTGTTGTCGTCTTTGGTAATTTCTACACAGTTTTCAACTTCGGGTCAAAGTTTTCTCCATGACTTCACAAACGTTGTACGAGGCATTTCTTCAAAAGCTCTTGCCAACATGTAGATCTCATCCTTGATATTTATTGTTTTTAAAGCATTTAAAAGTCCTATTCCGTCATTTTCGGTTCGCTGTAGAATTTCCGAAAGAAGCTTTCTCCTGTATCGCCTTTTTAAACTTACAAGCATACCTTGATCCATTGGTTGCACTAAAGATGTTACATTTGGTGGCAAAAACATGGCTTTTATGTGGTCAGAAATGAGTTCGCTTGGGTGTTTTGGGGCATTGTTGAGAATGAGTAGGGCCTTTACAGGCATTTTAAGATTTGTCAAGTGGTTTTTTTTACTTTTGGAGCAAATTCTGTAAAGAACCACTCTTTAAACAAATACGAGTCTATCCAAGCAGACTTTGGAGCTTTGTAGTAAACTGGTAGAGCAGCTAAATTAATATGCTCGGGGTATTGCTGATTTCCCAATTTCAAAAAGAGGAAGTTTGTGAGCACCTGCAGCATTTGTACACACAGCCACAGGGATTCCTTCTTTTATACCTTTTATACGTACCCCTTGTATAGATAGATAAAACTACAGTTATAGAATAGCAATGGGAATAAAATAAAACATATATATAACATATATCTAGCGACTTTTGAGCTCTCACGGCATACCCCCAAAAAATTTTACCACATACCCCCAAGGAGTATGCGTACCACATGTTGAGAACCCCTCTAGAGGAAGCAATGACCCGTGACATTTGTAACCTAGCAACAGGTGTAACAGAAGATTTGAATTTTCGCAATCAGTTAAATTCTTCGATTTCTTTGAAATTATTTCTACTGAATTCTATATTTTTCTTTCTCTACTCTTTTGCAATAATTTAGAATTGGTAACCACTCGCCACCTATCGGCTGCTATCTTTGTTTTGATGCATTCAGCTTCTCTCAAAGCAGAAACTTTCCGATAACACAAGAGTTCCATGGGACGGATATTTTTTTTTGCACTTAAAAATTTGAACGGATTTAAAAAAAAATAAAATGTTGTTTTAAATCGTTAATTTAGTATGAGCAATTGATTAGACTTGTCAAGAATTTAATTTCAAAATAAAAATGCCTTTCAATCTGAAACGTTTTTCTGAGAGGGAGGGATTCCTTCTGAAAATCGGGGCAAAAAATTATTCCTGTTAGGGCAACAATAAAAAGTAAATTCGCTATCGGGTATTAGAAGTTTAGATTCGCTGACTGCAGCAAAAAGTAAATTCGCTATCGGGTATTAGAAGTTTATATTCGCTGACTGCAGCAAAAAGTAAATTAGCTAAAAAACGGACGACAAATGAGTAAATTCACTTAGAGAATCTAAAACTACGTAATTCGCTTGGGTGGCCAAAATGTCTATGGTCAAAGCTGAGAAGTATCCTTCAAGATACTTCAAGAATTCTTCAAGGAGAGAGACAATTGCACGTCACTGCTTGCAGTGCCACCTATTAGCAGCCGGCCGTAATTATCATTTTTCGGCATCATTCAAAGAATGTGGACATCCCACACTTGCGAACATCTGAATCTGTTGGGACGTGAAATATTATTTTTTTCACCGTCCACCCAATTGTTCGAAAACCGTTAAGCTACTTATACTTCATAATAGCTTTTAACAAACGTTTTGCTTTTCTTCGGAAATATTAATTTTTTTCCAATGGTGATAAGTTTACAAGTTGTATTAATGACGGTTAGAGCACATCTAACCGACTAATGATATGTTTCACAGCATCTGTGTACACTGCTCCACATAGAAAATGTCTCACCAGGAAGTATTAGTCGGAGCGCCATGCAAATAGGTGCGTATGTGTCGACAGTTGGGTTATATAAATGAGTGCGGTTGCGAACCAATCACGTGATAGGTGTTGGGTTGTTTTACCTCTGAGCGGCACTTTTTTGCACACCATGGGCTACATGGCCAGGTCACATGGACCCCGAAGGCTCAGAGAAGGTTGGTGAAGGGGACCCACTGGAACAGCTGTTGGGAGACAGATGGTAGCCTCCCGTCAAGGCCATCCAGCGTGTTCTTTAACGTGCACAGGGTATGGCTCTCCCTCACACAGGGCCACGGCTTAACGTCCCATCCGACGGACGGCGGCCTTTCCAAGCCCATCGGTGTCCCCTACTGACCGTGTGCAGGGCGGGGAATTTTGTGGAGATAAATCTCAATGCTGACCCAGCTGGGACTCGAACCTGGGAACTACAGATTACGAGCCTGGCGCGCTACCGACTGAGCCACCCGCGCCCCAGCTACAGGCTGTGAATTGCAGGTTGGATGAGTCAGATTTGCCCTCTCGCCAGCCATTGTGACGATTGCCACTTACCGCATCACAGTTGTGCCGCACCAGACATGTGTGGCAGGACTAATGGAACTATGTCGTATGAGTCTCGCTTCTCTCTCAGCACCAATGATCGCCGATTGAGAGTCTGGACACAACGTAATCACTGGGCTGATCTTGTTGCCATCCTTGAGTGTCATACTACTCCTCAGCCTGGTTCGGTTTGTTTGGGTTGTTTTACCTCTGAGCGGCACTTTTTTGCACACCATGGGCTAAATGGCCAGGTCACATGGACGCCGAAAGCTCAGAGAAGGTTGGGGGAGGAGACCCACTGCAACAGCTGTTGGGAGACAGATGGTAGCCTCCCGTCAAGGCCATCCAGTGTGTTCTTTAACGTGCACAGAGTATGGCTCTCCCGCACCAGGGGCCACGGCTTAACGTCCCATCCGACGGACTGCGGTCTTTCCAACCCATCGGTGTATCCTACTGACCATGGGCAGGGCGGGGAATTTTCCGGAGATAAATTTAAACGCTGACCCAGCTGGGACTTGAACCTGGGAACTACAGATTACGAGCCTGGCGCGCTACCGACTGAGCCACCCCCACCCCAGGAAAGATTCAGGACTTCAATGTTAGCAATAAGTAAAGAAAGGTATTTTCAAGCCTTACTACGTTCATGCTCAGATTTCAAAAGTTGAATTAAAAAACACTCTGTGCTCTGCACACAACTACTATGTGCAGCCAGTTTATAGTTTTCTGTTAAATGAAGTATAACAACTCATTCTAAAAGTGTTCACTAACTTACTCATTTCATCGATAGAAAAGGGCGCTGGTGGCTCCTAATCTGCATATACCAGGTTCAAGTCCCAACTGGACCGCCATTAAGATTTATTTCCGCAAAACTTTCTGCCCTGCCCTCGGTCAGTAGGGGACACTAATGGGCTTGGAAAGGCCACCGTCCATCGGATGGGACGTAAAGCCATTGGCCTTGGGCGGGAGAGCCACACGCTGTGCATGTTAAAGGAGACTGCACAGCGTTTGGCTCTCCGAATGTTAAAGAACATTCTTGATGGCTTCTAACAGCTATCCAGTGGGTTCCCATCCTCCACCCTTCTCTGAGCCCTCTGGATCTTTGTGTCCTGATCATTTACCTCGGGGCGGGGGTGGCTCAGTCGGTAGCGCGCCAGGCTCGTAATCTGCAGTTCCCAGGTTCGAGACCCAGCTGAGTTAGTGTTCAGACTTATCTCCGCAAAACTCCCTGCCCTGCCCACGGTCAGTAGGGGACACCGATGGATTTGGAAAGGCCGCCGTCCGTCGGATGGGACGTTAAACCGTGGCCCCGTGTGCGGGAGAGCCATACCCTGTGCACGCTAAAGAACACACTGGATGGCCTTGACGGGAGGCTACCATCTCTCTCCCAACAGCTACTCCAGTGGGTCCCCTCCCCTAACCTTCCCTGAGCCTTCGGGGTCCTTGTGACCTGGTCATTTAGCATGTGCATAAAAGTGCCACTCAGAGGTAAAACAACCCAACCCATTTAGATCATTGCGTGCAAAAAAAGTCCCGCTCAGCACACAGGACCACGACATTACGCCCCATCCAGCGGCCTTTTCAAATGCATACACTATCTGGCTTGGACAGCTTTCCAACGAAAAGAGGGGAATTTAACAATGGGTAATCCACGAATGTGGGCGTGGGTTCGAATCCCACTTCTGACACAAATTAGCCCGTCCCATGGCCGAGTGGTTAGCGCGCTTCACTACTGACCTAAGGGACCTGGGTTCGAGTCCCGGGTAAGGCATGGATGTACGTGTCGTTTTTCTGCTGAGGTCCTGCCATCCTCTCAGACCTTGTACTCTGGCATATAAACTGACAGGCTCCTGTCAGACCTCTGTGGCAAGCAGCTGCTTGAGGGGGTATTTATTTATTTATTATTTATAAATTGTTGAGTAATGCAATTAATGTATAAATTTTCTGTTATGAAACATGAGAAGGAAAATAATTTATGATCATATTGCTAAATAATTTAAAAAACTAGAGATGTGTAATTAGATTTTTAAAAAGATTAACGCACTTAAATTTTGCTTATTGCTAAATTTCCCTCCTTTCGCTTGAAAGTTGTCCAGTATTATCCAGGAGAATTTGGCACAGCGGAGTAAACAGTGACGTAACTAGGAGCTGAAGGGCCTTTGGTAAAGTTGATGGGCTGCGTACCTTCATTACTTTTTATTTTCTATACTCCTATTGCTTTTACCGTCCCGTGGCCGAGTGGTTAGCACGCTTGGCTACTGATTTAAGGGACCTGGGTTCGAACCCCGGATAAAGTATGGACGTTTGTGTTGTTTTTCTGCTGAGGTCCTGCCAACCTCTCAGACCTTCCATTATGGCATATAAACGGACAGGCCTCTGTGGCAAGCAGCTGCTTGAGGGGGTATTTATTATTTATTTATTGCTTTTCGTTCGTTATTTGTCGGTGTGTTAGTTTCTCGAAAAGGCTGTTCGAACAGATTTTTCGAACGTGACGGATTACTTAATCATTTATGTGTCAAATGAAATCTTAATGACTCGGGGAATGTCAGATAAAATGAATAAATAAATAAATAAATATTCCCCCAAGCAGCTTGTTTGCCACAGAGGTCTGATAGGAACCTGTCAGTTTATACTCCATAGTGGAAGGTCTGTGAGGATGGCGGGACCTCAGACATACATGCAAAATCCTCATGCAGCCATGGGCTACGGAGGTCCAACCAGACCGTGCAATATAGTTCTCCAAGCATATCTGTCCTGAGCTAAATCTTCTGCACCTGGCCACTGCACACCAATTCTAACAATGTCCTGTTTGACATTGTCTGGCCACTGCACACCAATTCTAACAATGTCCTGTTTGACATTGTCCGCCCACCGCATCCTAGGTCTCCCCTTCTTTCTGAGGCCTTTAGGCACACTGTTCATAACCCTATTCGCCAATCTATAATTATTCATACGGGCAACATGGCCAAACCAACGGAGTCTCTCTCCGCACAATATGCTGCTTAAAGGAGGTTGCAGACTCCTTTGCCTAACCTCATTATTAGTTACAAAGTTAAATCATCTAATAGCCAAAGATAGTACGTAAGCATCTAGAATCAAAAGCATATAGTTTCTTGTTAACTTGCTTACAAAGTGTCCAAGTTTCTTGTTAACTTGCTTACAAAGTGTCCAAGTTTCGTTACCATAACTAACCCTAGAAAGAATAAATCTATTATTCAGTCTAATTTTAATCTTTAGGTGTATACGCCTATTTCTCCACACTCTCCATAGATTCTTAAAAGTCCCGGCAGCAATCCCTATACGTCTGTTAATCTCATGCCACTCATCACCAGCATCTGTTCCATAGCTCCCAAGATAATTAAACTGTGACACCTGCTCAAGACTGCACTCGTTCAGATTAACTGAATCACAGCCTGCTTGACCAATTTTCATCACTTTAGTTCTATCTCTGTTTATCACCAAACTATTCTACTACCAATCTCATCAACAGTTCCAATGAAAGAGTTCATCTCATCATCATCATTTGTCAAAAGGATCAAATCATGAGCATAATCTAAATCAGAGATTTAGAAATCTCTTGACCAGTGCTCTATAGTTATTGAATAACATTGCTTTGCTTAATGCCGTTGCTCCGTGTGCTGGTGAAGTTTTTCATATATGAAGCCCAGAAAAAGTGAAGAGATATCGATAGAAAAAGAATGAAAAAGAATATTGGTGTGGGTGATGTTAAGAACGCGAGGTCGGACATTCAGATCCCAGTCCTGGCCGGTTCTGTGCCTCATCACTGGGGATTGGTACACAACTCTCTTTCCTGTACTACCATTTACAGACCGGTAACTGCTCCTTGTCAGTCCTCTGTGGCAAGCAACTGCTTGACAGGATATTTATATTCTTATTTAATGTCATAGGCTGCAAAAAAATGAAACCCCACGCCTTCCCCCCCGCCCCCTACGAAGGGGAAATATGAAAACGATTGTTTCTCTATATCTCCAGAACGCGAGTGGCAAAAGTAACAAGCTGCACGTCAAATGAAAGCTTGTGATATGGGGAATGTTACAGATAGAAAAATTCTGCCCCTCCCCGTTTCTTCCTCCCTAAAAAAAGGGGGAAACACGAAAACGATTTTACCGCTATATCTTCCGAACGTAAGGGCCTGCAATTGCGAGTTATGTGTCAAATGAAAGCTTATATGAGGACCGCCGTAGATTGTTTCGAATTTCCCTTCACTATTCTTCCCCCCCCCCCTCCGAAAGAAAGAGGGGATTTTTCGCTGGGATGTTCCTTAACGAGTTATATCTGAAATTAAAGCCTGTGACATTTCCGATGTCATGGACTACCTTAAACACGCCTCCAAAACAGGAGAAGGAAAAATGTGGCTGAGGTTTATAAGTCATATCTCAAATGAAAGTTTCTGAAGGTAGGTGTTTTTAGTGACAAAGAAAAGGTATAAATAAATTGACTATCTTCCTATATGCGCCCTAAAGTAGCCTCCCGTCAATGCCATCCAGCATGTTCTTTAAAGTATAAAGGGTATGGCTCTCCTGCACACGGTGCCACGTCTTAACGTTCCATCCGACGGACTGCGGCCTTTCCAAGCCCATCGGTGTGCCC
Organism: Ryuthela nishihirai; assembly: GCA_038380435.1. Taxonomy (NCBI): domain Eukaryota; kingdom Metazoa; phylum Arthropoda; class Arachnida; order Araneae; family Heptathelidae; genus Ryuthela; species Ryuthela nishihirai. Next base: position 26,329,778 of record JAWZYU010000025.1, read on the forward strand.
TACTGACCGTGGGCAGGGCGATTCACGGAGATAAATTTCGACGTTGGTAAAGGTGGGACTCGAACCTGGGAGATTACAAGCAGGCGTGCTACAGGTTGAGTCACCCCCCAACCCAATTCCTTTCTATAATGGAAGTGAGAGTTAGTTTTGAAGTTCGAATTGAGCTGTTCATAGTCAGTCGATTTGTGTATTTTTACAAATATTATAGTAGTTTTTCGTATTCATGTGACATGGTGGTAAAATTAATCATTTTAGTTCTCAACTATTAGTGCTTTCAAGTGTATTTTAGTGGCGACTTCGCTTCCAGGCATTGTTTTTTAGGAAGTGTAGAGAATCTTAGGTACATTTCACAGGTTGTGTGACAACATTAGGGTTGGGTTGTTTTACCTCTGAGCGGCACTTTTTTGCACACCATGGGCTAAATGGCCAGGTCACATGGACCTCGAAGGCTCAGAGAAGGTTGGGGGGAGGGGACCCACTGGAACAGCTGTTGGGAGACAGATGGTAGCCTCCCGTCAAGGCCATCCAGCGTGTTCTTTAACATGCACAGGGTATAGCTCTCCCGCACACAGGACCACGGCTTAACGTCTCATCCGACGGACGGCGGCCTTTCCAAGCCCATCGGTGTCCCCTACTGACCGTGGGCAGGGCGGGGAATTTTGCGGAGATAAATCTCAACGCTGACCCAGCTGGGACTCGAACCTGGGAACTACAGATTACGAGCCTGGCGCGCTACCGACTGAGCTACCCCCGCCCCAACAACATTAGGAGACACGGTAAAGTTAAACCCTGAAATTGTGTCATGCTGCTAAGTAAATAAAGGTCATTTGTGTACGTCAAGTAATGCAAGAATGTTATTTCATAAGAACTGACTTATAAAGTTATGTTACGGATTAGAATGTCTGATAACCGAAACTTCTGTTCCATTTATATTTGCTACTAAGAATAACTCAGCTAATAATTAGTCATGATTACAGTTAGTCCATTTGATTGTTAGGAGAATTATTTAAGTTTACATATTTCTTGCAAAAAGAATTGTTTTATCTATTAAATAGATATACTAAATATGAATTTGGTTTATTTGAATCCACTACACAGAACTGTGAAATAAACATTACGGTAAAACTTCGCAACAATATCATATAGTTTCTAAGGGACTGCCCCGAAAATTAGACTAGAAAAAAATTAGCCCCCGAAAACTAGAAAATTAGACTCGAGCATCCCCTCTCACCTCCCCAACCAATAATATTCAAATACGTCAAAATCAAATTCCCATTTAGAGGGGCGGGAGTGGCTCAGTCGGTAGCGCGCCAGGCTAGTAGTTCAGTGTTGAGACTTATATCCGCAAAACTCCTCGCCCTGCCCACGGTCAGTAGGGGACACCGATAGACTTGGAAAGGCCGCCGTCCGTCGGATGGGACTTTATGTCGTGGCTCCGTGTGCGGGAGAGCTATACCTTGTGCACGTTAAAGAACACACTGGATGACCTTGACGGGAGGAGGGGCGGGAGTGGCTCAGTCGGTAGCGCGCCAGGCTCGTAATCTGTAGTTCCCAGGTTCGAGTCCCAGCTGGGTCAGCGTTGAGATTTATCTCCGCAAAATTCCCGCCCTGCCCACGGTCCGTAGGGGACACCGATGGGCTTGGAAAGGCCGCCGTCCGTCGTATGAGATGTTAAGCCGTGGCCCCGTGTGTGAGAGAGCCATACCCTGTGCACGTTAAAGAACACGCTGGATGGCCTTGACGGGAGGTTACCATCTGTCTCCCAACAGCTGTTCCAGTGGGTCCCCTCCCCCAACCTTCTCTGAGCCTTCGGGGTCCATGTGACCTGGGCATTTAGCCCATGGTGTACAAAAAAGTGCCGCTCAGAGGTAAAACAACCCAACCCAACCTTGATGGGAGACTACCATCTGTCTACCAACAGCTGTTCCAGTGGGTCCCCAACCTTCTCTGAGCTTTCGGAGTCCTTGTGACCTGGCCATTTAGCCCATGGTGTGTAAAAAAAGTGCCGCTCAGAGGTAAAATTCCCCTTTAGAATTTTCTGGATATGCAACTACGTACGTAGCAAGAATTATGCTTAATAGTTGCTCTTTTCACGAGACAAGTTCGTTTAATTTTCTAACTTTCATGAAAACAGAAATTCTGTAGCGAGTTGAACTAGTTTTTATCGTGAACGCAAACTTTCTACTTTTTCTTTACCCCATTTTTTTTTTTCTGGAAAATAATCTTTCCTTTTTAGCGAAGGATCGAACTCTGGAGAATAAACTAATTTTCGTGTCTTGTGGACTGAACCAGTTTTAGGAACAAATACCTCAACTTAAACTACATAAAGCTCTTTTTCTGTCGTTATTAAATACGAAGAAACAAAATAGTAATGGAATTCGAAATTAAGTTTTAATCAAAATAGGTCTGTGATAACGCAAAATAAAGAACATTTTTCCTACCTAACATTTTTCTTCCGTTTAGCTTACTGGAGAAAGTTTCACCTCTTGAAGAAATTATTGGAGAGAACAAACACGGAATTCTCATTATTTTTCCCCGAACAGCATTCTCTATATGAAAAGAGTGAAACATGAGTGTCGTCCTCAACGTGTGTTCAACGAAGTTTGCCGTCTGGCCGCACATTGACGCCGAGTACCGAAGGGAGAACAGGGGCACGTAAATATTGATCGGAATGCTTGCCAGTTGGTCGGTTCTTTGACAACGCTCAGTGACTCAGACCAACCCGAATGGCAAACGATATGTTTTACGAACAGCGTGCTGGTGTGGCCCTCCCTCGCAACGGTGATTAATGAACTTGGCCGAGGTGTACACACACCTGGCAGCTGCAAGTGGTGGTTGATATCACCCCAACAATGCGTACTACTTCAGCTAAACTATAAAACGGTACGCTGAACTTGTGAGTGCTATTTTTGTGCGAAGATTAATTCCAAAAAAACATAAACAATGATTTTTTTGCCAAAAAAATTGTCTTGTTTGGGCATGCTATCGGGGAATGTGTCCTTGAAAAGTCTGTCGCAAATATTTGAGAGTTATAAGGAATGTAATGTTTGTGGTTATATATAGTTCAAAACTGTTTGCTGACAAAACATTTTTATGTTTGTGTTTCAGTTGCGTGTTGCTTGAAATTTTAGTGGGCATGGTGAACAAGATTCTACTTTGAGAATAGAAGTGATTTTATTGCTGTTCATCATAGGCTCGGCGCACGGGTGGGGGGAGTAAGTGCGATAGTTGTCCCCCCGGAAAAGTAGATCGAAAAATTATGTTGAATAACTATCACCAAATATAAATGTTTTTTTCCTTAGGGTTGAGTTATTTTACCTTTGATCAGCAATTTTTTTGGACAGAATGGGTTAAATGGACAGGTCACAAGGACTCCAAGGGCCCGGAGAAGACTGCGGGAAGGGATAATCTACTGCACAGCTCTTAGAACACAGATGGTAGCCTCCCTTCAAGGCCCCTCTAATGTATTCTTCAACGTTCACAAGGAATGGTCTCCATCAGACGAGCCATGGCTTAACCAGCCATCTGACGGACGGCGGCTTTTCAGAGCCCATCGGTAGCTCCGTTTTTACAGAGGGCATCTCAATTCTGTCACATGTGGGGCTCGAACCTGGAAACTGCAGAAAAAAAAACTGAAAAAATTTCCAGGAGACGTGGGTTCGAATCCCGCCTACGGCAAAAAACAATTTTTTTCAGCTTATTGTTTCATGAGTTACATTTTCTTCCTTTTTTTTTTGAAAACGAGAAAAGCGCCTTTTTAGATCCCACTTTCATATAAAATGATCGAATTTAGAAAGCATTAAAATTTCACTAATAAACTCACCCTTTGAGCAAATAATGCTTTGTTTCACGATGATCGAATTGGTAGAGCGCTTCACTACTGATGAGAAGTAAAAACCTGGCCAATAGATTGCTTTCAAACTTTAAAAATTACGTGAAATATTCTGGTGGGGAAAAGTCGAAAAAAAATTTTTAGAGTCAAATTTTAGTAAAATGGGTTAAATTAAAAAAAAAAAACATGTATGTCTTTGTTGTAGATGTTGTAAATTTAGTTTTCAGCTTATTTAAGCAATTTAAGGCATTCTACATTTTGCTTTCTTTTTTAATGCAGTGTAAAATCACATTTTGGAGTGAACCATGTGAACAAACAACGCAAGCTTAAATGAAAAAAAAATCACGAAAATTCACCCTTTTCGGGGATTTTTAGTTTTATACGTGCGTACTTAGATTTTATTTTTCGCAATTTAAAAATGTTTAACTCTATAACAAGACGAACTCAAAAAAGAAGACAAAATGAACTCAGAAAAAAAAGTTTTTATCTGGTATATTTAAAACTTTCTGACCAATGGACGTGTTTGGTTATTTTGGATTTTCGATCTATAGAGTGCAAAAAAAGCTTCTTTACAAAAAAATGTATACACCCAATTCTGTTTTTACACGGTAGATGGGTTCTCAAAAAAAAAAAAACCGTGTAAAAAAAATATAGTGCATATAAAAAAATAGAAGATTGATGCCAGACATGAAAACCCAATACAAATAATAAGTTGTTTTCAAACAAATCATATCAAAATCTTTAATTAAATCTTTATATGATTTTTATTCATTTAAACACTTTTTTTTATTTTATAAACTTATAAAGATAATTATATGCACATATATAAAGTAAATTATTCTTCATAAAGAAAATAATATGTCATTAATTCATTTAATGATTTCTTTTTTCTTAGACATCGTTTATACAATAAAAAATACAGCTAGATTCACAAAGGGTGAAAAATATTTCATATGATAGCATAAATTCCGATCAGAGTTTTTAAAAAAAAAAAACATTTATCCTGTTTTTTCAAAGACAAAACAGCAAAAAAATAAATCTATTGAAAGAAATCAAAAAGTCGAATATTTCCTTTATGCTGATTGTGTAGTTCTGGTTGTCTGATTCCAGTAGTAAAATTACTAAGCAACATAATAATAATAACTTTATTTCCATACACATTTATAGAAACATTACAACACAAAAATTTACCATCAAGTTTGGATGGAAACTGCAAAGGAAATAACATAAAATAAAATAAACGATTTCAAAATGAAAATAAATAAACTGACAGAAGCATACACTTAACAAATATTTATGTATAATATAGGAGTTATATAACAACTCTTACAGATTAAATAAAAAATAAATACTCCCTCAAGCAGCTGCTTGCCACAGAGGTCTGACAGGAGCCTGTCAGTTTATATGCCATAGTAGAAGGTCTGAGAGGATGGCAGGACCTCAGCAGAAAAACAACACGAACAGCCATGCCTTACACGGGGCTCGAACCCAAGTCCTTTAGATCAGTAGCCAAGCGCGCTAACCACTCGACCTTACAAAAACAAAATTCTGCTGTAAACGAAAATCTCAGGCAATGGAAAAAAAATAAACTAAGAAATTACATTAAAAGCGTCTTCAATATCATCAGTATTTACAAAATAAAATTTGTTTTTTTTTCTTAAAATTACATTCACTTTTTTCTTCTTTTATACTATTAGGTAAAGAATTATATAATTCTGGTGCAATAAAATTAAAAATGCTTCTGCATGATTTCTTTCCTTGATTTCATAACATGAAACATGTTTGTTGAATATCTGGTATCATATGGGATAAACCGTTTTTCAAACCAATTGTTGTTCTTATATAGAAATAAAAGACTTCTATATAAATATAACTTTCTCAAGGGTAATATATCATTGCTTATGTAATGATAATTTACATTGCTAATATTGCTATTTGAAACTAGTTTTACAATTTTGTTTTGTAATTTCACTATAGGTTATATATTTAATCTCGCCTCCCCCCCCCCCAAACAAGTGATTTAATAGTTTAAAATTGGATGAACCCAAGCGAAATAAACTAAAATTAACAACTTGTTATGAGAACATGATTTAAGATAATATAACTTGTGCAAAATGAATCTTAATTTTTTACACACCGTATCTACATGTTTCTTCCATTTTAGATTTTGATCAACATAACTGCCTAGATATTTAACACATTCGACCTGTTCAATACACATCCATTTACCAAATTTACAACCAGAATTATGGTATTTTATGACAATCTCTTTACTTATATTCATCAAGCCAAAATAGACAAAATTTGTTTTATCCACATTTATTTCCAGTTTATTTCTACTAAACCCAGTCTCTTAGGCTTTTTAAATCATTGTTAATCATAAATAATAACTCATTATTAGTTTCAATCGAGTACATTATTGCTGTGTCATCCGCATAAGCTGTGATTTTCTCGAATAAATTTAAATTGCAAAAATCATTAACATATATTAAAAACGATACTGGCCCAAGACTACAACTTTCTGGTACACCACCATACAAAACATGCATATTACTTTCTAGTTTTATTTATAGCCACATATTGTCTCCTGTTTTGCAAATATGTTTTAAACCAACTGAATGCAAGTCTCCTTATTCCTATTATACTTTATTCTGCATTAAAAATTTCATGATTTATTGTGTCGAAAGCTTTTTTTATGTCAATAAATAAGGCTAAAGATTTCCTGTGTTCATTTACACTGTTATAGATGTTGCCGGTAAGTTGTAACATAGCATGTTCTGTACCCATTTTATCTCTAAACCCAAACTGTTTATTTGATAAGAAATTTTATTTCGATAAAAATGTAATTAATCTTTGTTTCATTAGTTTTTCAATTATTTTTCAAAAGACAGGGAATATTAAATTGGTCTATAACACTGGGCAACACACAAATAGGCTTTGAAATGAAAATAGCCTATCTTTACTAATTTCGAGGTGCTGAACACGAAAATGATAATAAAATTTGTCTATTGGCTCTTGTTTAGGAGAGACAGAGATGATCATGTATAAACGATTCAGTCCGCATTGAGTACATAGCTAACCATTTCGCAGCGCTGTATTTTAAACTCCAGATTGCAACATATTGCGTTGTATTGCATCAGTCCGCCATACACACAACCCCCCAGATATTGCATCATTGTCTGATGCAATGTAGTTGAGTCATAACACCGTTGCATTATGATCGCGGACAAAAGATGATGCAATCGTTAGTTGTAAGCGACGTCTCGTAGGGTGAGCAAGTCTTGAGTGACTCCCAATTACCCCTGAGTCATAAGTACAACACAAGTGATCCTTGCAGTTTTAATCCAGCAGTAGTGATGCCTCGTAACTGTGTTAATAGCGCAGATACATTTTGTTTCATTTGCGGGGAAGTGATGTTTGCAAGCCAGAAAAGGACCATCACTCCAATAATGAAAGAGACGTATCAGTTTTATTTTGGATGCAAGATCGGGGACCAGGACAAGGCCTGGACAATAGCGTACCCAAATATACAATCTGCTCTCCGAACAGTTCCCCATGGTGGAGGCCTTCCCATTCCCGAACCTCCAAAAGAATTTTCCATCGATTCAGACGATGAGGATGGAGGCGAATCGGCGTCGGATTCTCCACAGCCTTCGGTGTCTAATGATGATCCATACGTCTGCCACGTTGCATCATCTGCGCCACACATTCTCACCGAAGAAGAAATGAACAACCTTGTTTGCGATCTGGAGCTGTCCAAGGTCAAAGCAGAGTTACTTGGATCAAGACTTAAACAATGGAATCTTCTCAAGGAAAATGTCCAAGTGATTCGTCATGAGCAGTTTGCACCTTACTTCAGAAAGGAAGATGTCCTTATGTTCTGCTCAGATGTAGATAGCCTAATGAATGCCCTCGGAATCAAGCATGACCCCTCAAGAATGGCCACTATTCATAGACTTCTCGAAATTGAATCTCAAGACGGTATTGCTGCATAATGGAAATTGACTTCCATCCATTCCGGTCGGACATGCTGTCTATGTGAAAGAAACCTACGACAACCTAAAACAGCTGTTGAACTGTCTTCAATACAGCAAGTATGGCTGTCACCTCTTTTGTGACTTGAAGGTAGCGGCTCTATTGATGGGTCTGCAGCTGGGATATACGAAGTACTGCTGTTTCTATATTAATGGGACAGCCAAGCAAAGACTTGCACTAGGCGAAGAGAAACTGGCCTCAGAGGAAATCTCTGAACGTCGGAGAGAAGAAAGTGGAACACCCAGCACTGGCAGAAACGCACAAAATCCTGTTACCATCCCTACACATCAATCTCGATGTGATGAAAAACTTCGTAAAAGCCATGGACCGGACTGCATCAGCTTTCAAGTACTTGGCTGACATTATGTACGAAACAGTGCTATTCTGACACCTCGCTTTTCTCAGAACTTGAGGTCCTTCTCACCTGGCGAATAATTTGGGAAATTTGCTACTGTGAACAAAAAGGGGCCACTCACACACATTTTCTCGCTTCCCAGAGAACTTGAGGTCCTTATAATCTGGCCAAAAATTTGGTCAAATTTGCTATTGTATGCAAAAAATAATCCTCTCAGATCCGTGTTCCTCTGAGATCTAGAGGCCTCTCTAACCTGGCCAAATATTGAAAAAAATTGCTGTTGTCTGTAAAAAAAAGTGCCGTTCAGAGACGTGCTTCTTTTAGTCCTAGAAGCCCTTCTGACATTCCCAAAATTTGTCAAATTTGCTATTGTGAAAAAACACATTTTCTCACTTCTCTAAGAACTTGAGGCCCTTCTGATCGCCAATAATTTGGTCAAATTTGCTATTGTATGCAAAAAAGCGCCGCTCAGAGACGTGTTCCTCTGATACCTTTAAGGCTCCTCTGATCTGGCCAAAAATTTGGTCAAATTTGCTATTGTATGCAAAAAGAAGTGCCGCTCAGAGACCTGCTCCTCTGAGACCTTGAGGTCCTTCTAACGTGCTCAATTTGACCTTGTGTGAAAAAAAATAGGTCGCTCCGAGACATCTTCTCGCTTCTTTAAGATATTGAGGTCCGTCTGACCTCAATATCCATTGTGTGAAAAAAAAATCCGCTTAGAGGTGAAACAACCAAACAGGAATTGATTATTGAAAGAAGAGTGGGAACTGAAAAACTTCCATCAACCGCGAGCATTTAGGAGCAACCCATTAGGATGAGTAATGGCTTTGACCTGCGAATGAAACCATCTCCTCCTCCATGTCATCAAAATCAATGCATTGCTCGCTGCGAATTCAGCACGCACAGGATTAATAGAACGAGCCGAATGTAAGGCCACTGGATCAGGTAGACTTTATAAACGACAGAAGGAACAACGGAAGGAGGCTGAGTTTACAATCATAAAATGGGAGAGTATTTTAAGGCTATTCAAACTGCTAAATTGGGAAATTTTTAATTCATTCTATGTTATTTATGATCTCTGAAAAGTTAAGAGTATAAGATCGTATTACTTAGAGAAATGAAATTAATTTCGAGGGAATATAGGGCACCTGCAGTGGCGGCGGCTATCTATTTTGGAAATGAGTTTAATTTGGATGAGCGATTTAGTCAGATATTTTTTTTTAAGTTGCATTAAGTTACCTATTTCCCATTTTTTTTTGGCAAGGGATAATTTTTCTATGAAAGGGTAAATTGAGGTAATTTTCATTGCAAATTCATAAATAATTTAGTAATTTTTTATGAAAGACTAAATGAGGGGTAAATTTTTTTCAGCCTGTAATGAGTGCCGGATCTAGGATCCGCTCAAGGTATCAGAAACAGAGAAATATTTACAATGTGGTTTTAACACTTATTGTGATTTACACTACGGTACAGTCGCTCAAAAAATATCCGAACACTATGGTTGATTACAGAATTCAGAAAAAATATCTGGCAACGATTTTTTTAGAAATTAGTGATCTGGCAACCTTTGTGTACTGTACACGAAGGTTGCCAGATCGCTAATTTTATTTAATATGATTGATTAATTAATTTGATTTAATTAATTAAATCTCTAATTAAATTTCTATTTGATTTTTATTCTTTTAAACACATTTTTTATTTTATAAACTTATAAAAATAATTATATGTACATATATAAAGTAAATGATCCTTCATAAAGAAAATAATGTCAATAATTCATTTAATAAATTTATATTACGCACACTAAACTTCAAAAAACAAAACAAAATTTTTTCCATTTCTTCTATTAAATATCTAAACACCTCTAACTTTAAACGCGAAATGAGAGACCAAGACTAACGTATGTATTGAAGGTAAAAATTGAGGGGAATTCCCGGAACTCAATGTTGCCACTTTATTCCGAATGAAGAAGGTTTTATACAATTTTTCCGTAAAATAGAGAATAAAATAGAGAAAACTTGTTGTGTAGTTATGTTAGTGTAGTTTTTATTTTGGGGATTTTAGTGCAAAATATGTGCATCTATGTTACATTTTCAAAGTTAAAACTACTTCGAAAAATGTATCCATAAAAGCGGCATCTTTGTTATAAATATAAATATAAATTCTAGGAATTTTTTCTTGAATAAGAATATTTTTTCAGAATTAATTTCAAATGGAGAATTTTAAACAGGCACCGTTTGAACCGTGTTAGATCAAAATAAATCGTGTAAAAAGAGAAATGGAATTTTTTTATAACTGTGTTAAATCAAAATCGTGTAAAAAATCCGTGTAAAAACAGAATTGGGTGTCAATTCTTATCTAACCTAAAAAAGAATTTTTCATTTATCTCTAAATACAAACAGTTATCTGCTAAAACAAAAAAAAGTGTTTTCCCACCCCCTCTGGGTCTAAGAGGTCAATTCATTGTCACCAATGAGAACATCGTGACATTCACATTCCATCACCAAAATTTAAAATTTCTAGATTAAATACGTCATATGCAATATTTGTTTCAAATTTTGGAATTTGCAAATTTTTCCACCATAGAGAGAGCAATTATAGTTTTAAAAAGTGTGAATCATAATATTTTATCTATTCCTATCTCTCCAAAAAGAATTTTACATTTATCTCAAAGAAAAGAAAAAACAAAAAAAAAAGTTATCTGATAAAACTAAAAAGTTGTGTTTTACCACCCCCTCTGGTCTAGGGTTTTATTTTGGGACTCATTACTGGCAATGGAAACTTCGTGACCTTCACATTCCACCACCAAAATTTCAAATTTCTAGCATAGATACATCATTCGCAATATTCATTTGAAATTTTGAATTTCACTTTTTCCACCGCTAGAGGGCACAATTATAGCTTTCGAGAGATTCTGAAAGTGCACATCGTGACATTTCTTCAATACCTATCTAACACAAAAAGAATTTTTGATTTGTCCTTTTTAACAAAAAAAAGTTCGATGTCTACAGACAGACTGACGACAAAGCGAAACTATTATCGCGTTTTCTTTAGAAAATGAGATAAAAACACACAATTATCGCATAAATCCAAAAATTTCGTTTTCCTACCCCTTCTTAGGGTAAAAAAAAAATCATTGCTCTCAACGCAAACTTCATGACATTCGCTTTGATAATCAAAAATTCAAAATTCTAAATATAATTACATTCCTTGCAATATTAGTTTGAAATTTGCAACTTTCAAAAGTCGACTTTATGAGTCATAGCCGAGTGGTTAGCACGCTTGGTTACTGATCTAAGGGACCTGGGTTCGAGCCCCGGATTTAGGCATGGATGTGTGTGTCGTTTTTCTGCTGAGGTCCTGCCATCCTCTCAGATCTTCTACTGTGGCATATAAACTGACAGGCTCCTGTCAGACCTCTGTGGCAAGCAGCTGCTTGAGGAGGTATTTATTTTATTTATTTATTTATATCAAATGAAAGTTTTGAAGGTAGGTGTTTGTGCGGCAAAAAAATAAAGAAATTACGCCCAGGTTCGAGTTTCACTGTACTCGCTTCCAGATAGTCTTCGTTAATCCCGACCCTTCTCTGCGTGAGGAAGGAAATGTTGATGGCTTGGAAAGGACGCTATCGGTGGGATGGGGTGCGATCCCTGTGCAGGACAGCCATGCGTACAGGGCATGGCTGTCCTGCACAGGGATCGCATGTTGATCACCCCGTCTAAAGTAACTCGGAGTTGGCAAAATTCGAAGCGACTTCGTAAAATCTAGGTAAGTTGTGAAAATTTGTAATTATTTTTTTTGGAAAATTAAGGAGAGGTGTCAAAATTGAGGCAACTTGGCAAATCTAAGGCAGTTTGAAAAATGGAGATACGGCAAAATTTAGAGCAATTGGCAAAATTCGAAGCCACTTACTAAAATACAAGTGAGTTGGCAAAATCGGAACAATTTGGCAAAATCTTAGGGAGTTGGCAAAATCTTGGGGGAATTGACAAAATTCGGAGTGACTTGGCAAAATGGTGGGGAGTTGGCAAAATTCAGGTGAGATGTGGAAATTAGGACTTGTTTCTGTAAAATTATGGCGAGTTGACAAAATCTAGGGTTAGTTGGCAAAATTCGCAGTGACTTGGCAAAATCGTGGGGAGTTGGCAAAATTCAGGTGAGAAATGAAAATTTGAATTTTTTTCTGTAAAATTATGGCGAGTTGGCAAAATCTAGGAGAGTTGGCAAAACTTAGGGAGTTGGCAAAATCTAGGGGCAGTTGGCAAAATCTAGGGGTAGTTGGCAAAATCTAGGGGTAGTTGGAAAAACTAGGGGCAGTTGACAAAATTCGGAGTGACTTGGAAAAATCGTGGAGAGTTTACAAAATTCAGATGAGATGTAAAAATTGCAATCATTTTTTGTAAAATTATGGCGTGTTGGCAAAATCGAGATAACTTTGCAATATCTAGGAGAGTTGGCAAATCTTGGGGGAGTTGGAAAAATTCAAACTAGCTTTGCAAAAATCAGGTGTGATGTAAAATTGGGATTTTTTTCTCTAAAATTGTGGCGAGATGGCAAAATCTAGGGCAGTTGGCAAAATTCGAATCCACTTGGTAAAATACGGGCGATTTGTGAAAATTGGGATTGTTTTTATGAAATTAAGGAGAGTTTATAAAATCGAGAAAACTTTGTAAAATCTAGGGAAGTTGGCAAAACTGAAACCACTTGGTAAAGGTACAGGTGAGTTGTAAAAATTGGGATTGGTTTTGTGAAATTAAGGAGAATTGGAAAAACCACAAACTCTTGGCAAAATCTAGGGGAGTTGGCAAAATTCGAAGCCACTTGGTAAAATACGGGCGATTTGTGAAAATTGGGATTGTTTTTGTGAAATTAAGGAGAATCGATAAAATTCGAAGTGACTTGGGAAATTCAGGGGAGATGTAAAAATTGCGATTTTTTCTGTAAAATTACGGCGAGTTGGAAAAATCTAGAGTAGTTGGCAAAATTCGAATCCACTTGGTAAAATATAGGCGAGTTGTTAAAATTGAGATTTATTTTGTGAAATTAAGGAGTGTTGGACAAATCGAGGTAACTTAAGAAAATGTAGGGCAGTTTGCAAAATTCGAATCCACTTGGAAAATACGGGCGAGTTTTGATAATTGGGACTGGGTTTGTGAAATTTAGGATAGTTGACTAAAATCGTGAATACTTGACAAAATCTTGGGGAGTTTGAATAGGTTTAAGTGATTTGGGAAATTTAGGAGAGATGTAAAGATTGGGATTAGTTTCATGAAATTAATGAGAGTTGGCCAAAACAATGGAAAATTCACACTGACTTACTGACTTGCTACAATTCAGACGATATGTTTATATAGGATTTTTTTCTATGAAATTATAGCTAGTTGGCAAAATTGGAAGTTAATGGCAAATTAAGGGTTAGTTGGCAAAATCGAAAGCCCAATTGGCAAAATGTAGGAGAGTTGTGAAAATTAAAAATTACCCCCCCCCCCACGTAGCGAAAATCTAAAAATCTAGTGTAAGTTTGCTCAGTTGGCACAAAATTTTAATTACGAGTTGCAAATTTTTTTATTTTTCCTCCCCCCCCCAACCATAGACCTTCGCTACGCCCCTGTCTGTTCCGTTATAATATTTCTTGGATGTCTTTGACATATTTTACCTAACAGCTCTTCAGTGGTCTCCTTTCTTAACTGAACTCTGAGTTTAACACAGTTATAAAAAACTTAACTGAGCTCGTTTGAAGCAGATACTGCATAAAATGAAACATATTTATTTCATAAAACAATTGTGGGTGATCAACGTAATTCGGTGTCTGACCGTTATTTTAACTCAATGGAATTAATTGATTGTGATATGTTCATCGTACTTGTTATCAAGTGTTCAAACGCACTTGTTATTTGAAATTCAAGGTTTTTTTTTTTAGCTTTAGAGCAATAGGGAAGTACATATATGAATCTGTGTCCATTACTAAACTTCTTGTAGGGTTTAATACGTATATGAACAACTCTCAATCAGAAAAAGCTTTATTAATAGGAACTGATGAATATTTAATGATTAAGAAATGTTGTATACTAATTTCAGTAAATAATAGACTGCAATTAGTAATAAATATACTGAATAAATTGAATTATGAATGACCTAACGGTCATGGAAGCGTGCTTCTGAAAAAACTCCAATAGAAAGCAGTAGGTACTAAACTAAAATTGTACAATGGTGCTAAAGTTGTACCTTGAAAACAGAACTTACTATACATTTGAAAGTAATATGGCAGTCCTAGAGATCCTGTATAGTTAGAATCTAACATCCTTCTTTAAAAACTGGACCATTTTGTAAAAGGGACCTTGGCCCCTTTATCATCTGGTATACGAGAAAAAGTTTTTTTTGTATGCGTCAAAAAGTAGGGACCAGTACAATGAAGTGCTAGCGACCCTACATGTTGGCGATAGGCTTTTGGCCGCAGGCCACCTAATAATGAAGGAGGTGGTTGAAGTTTGGTGCCAAGGAAGTGCTGCGTCGTAGTTTTGTGGCAAGGGGGTAGAGAGGGGAGAGATTTGGAGTAAAATTCTTCTGGGAGTGAAGGCTGGCCTTCTTCTTCTTCTTATACATCCTTCTTTCTTAGCTGGACCTATTTGTAAAGGGGGCCTCGGCCCCCTTATCATCAGGTCCATACGCATAAAGGGCAGTGGGTGCGGATGAAAACAGCAAGGACTGGCCAGCACAGTGAAGGCTGGCAATCGTACATATTGGCAATTGGGCTTTAGGCCGCAGGCCGCCCAGTGGTGGAGAGGCAGATGTAGAAGGGTGAAGGAGAATAAATACCAGTTGCATGTCATGTGAAGGGGGGGGGGGGAAGGGGGAGAGAGATAGAGGAAGAAGTAGTGTATATATTATTTTTTTTTATAATTTTCCGAGTGACGAATGTTATGTTATTTTATGAAGTTGTGGCCATGGTTGGTTGCCAGTATGGTAGATTTGAGTCAATCAAAGGGGGATGAAATATTTGGTGGGGGAGCAGAGACGGTGGGATAGGTAAAACTCCTGTGTCAGGAAGATGGAGAAGGAAATATTTATGGATGCTTATCTAACACCAGAGGTTAGCATTGGGTTGCCCTGCCATGCAGTGAAATGTTGCGCAGGGGTGGATCAGGGAAAAGTCATAGATCAGTGACAGCCATATATATATGGGAAGGAGTATGATAAAGATAATCTTTTATTTTGGGAGGAGAAGGGAGGAAAATGATATAGCAACGTTATATGAGTTGGAAATCAAATTTATGTGTTCAGTGTGTGGTGGTCAGTGTTTGCCATCTCGGTGATTCACTGCCATTGGTTGATTCTGTCACATGGTTTATGGATGCCATGTTTTGTCGTACCGTGAGATGAAAGCCTATGAGTTAGTGTAGGTACCAAAACTTCCCATTGTTAAAGTTTTATGTATTTCTATCACTTTTTTTGTCTATAAAAGCTGTCATATTTTGTGAATGCCTCACTGCGCTGCAATTGAGTGTAAAAATTTCGCTCAAAGAAATAAATTAATGAATATTTTTTTTCCGAGGGACTCCATCAGAAGACGGATTGGCTACAAAAGTGAAATGAGTTAACTGAAAACCAACAAATAATTTCTTTTAAGGTTCGTTTGAAAAACGAGCTGATGTTTTCACTTTGTCGTCTGCCTATGCCAGTATTTGTTCGTCTGTCTGTCCATCTATCTACTGTCTGTCGATCTGTCTTTCCACCTGTCTGTCTGTCTATAGACAAAGTTCACTTTTATCATTTTTTTTTACTTTTAGAGCTAAATTAAAAATTCTTTTTGGGTTGGATAGGTGTCGAACAAATATTGCGATTCGCAATTTTGAAAATTTTCAATAACTGTAATAGCGCCCTCTAGCAGTGCGAAAAGACGGAAAATGCTAAAATTTTAAACGAATATTGCACACAAACTATTTACACTGGAAATCAGAAATTTTGGTAGTAGAGTGTTATGGTCAGAAGGTTTACAATGGCAACAAGGCTTTGACGGTCTTAGCCAAAAGGGGGTGCAAAAATGAAACTTTTCCTTAAAGAGATAAACGAAATTATATATTTTTTTTGTTTTACAGGCACTAACAAAATGTTAATAATTCTAACAATATTTGATAATCTCAGTGTTACCTGTAGACGTTTAAACGTCCATAAATCAATAAATGTTTTTGTGGAAAAAATTTCGCCGACATATGGGATTCGAACCCGCATCTCTCCAGAAACATGCCAGAGTATTCTAACCTGTTGAACTAATGCCATATGTCTTTTTTCGACTAATAATGACTATCATTCTTCCCGTGAATTTTGGGCGCCTCCATATGACATCTATGATCTCGAGTGGCAACTATTTCTTTTTTAGTGCTCTGAGTAAGATTGATATAAATAATGAAGTCACATCACGCTATTTAGCGTTATTGAATGATTTAACCTTTTATCTCGGCATTACTGTAGACGTTTAAACGTCTGTAAATCAATAATTTTTTTTGTCAAAACAGCCCGCGTTAGTTTAACAAGTTAGAATACTCTGGCATGTTTCTGGAGAGATGCGGGTTCGAATCTGTATGTCGGCAAAAAAATTTTCCACAAAAATATTAATATTTACATTTTTCGAATATCCATCAGTTGGAATTTCCAGTGTTTAAGAGTGCTAAAGGGGTATATAAAAACTTCAAAGGCGACCTCTAACGGTGGAAGAAGCTGGAAAATACCAAATTTTTAAATAAATATTGCAAACGATCTATTTTTGCTAGAAACTTAAATTTTTGGTCATAGAATGGTAATGGTCAAGGGGTTTACACTAATAGTAATGATTTGTCCCGTTGGTAAAATGCAACTTCAACAGATAAATGAAAAACTTTTTTTTCACATTACAGGTACTAATAAAATATTAACAGTATATTTTTTCAATTGCACACTAGTTCGAATTTCTACTGTCAGTGTACTGAAATTGTAAAATAACTAGAAGAACGCATATCGACACTGGCGCATATGAGAATCTCATTTTCAAAGAAAATGAAGTTCTCCCTTTGCCTACTTCTTCACTCCTTAAAAGTTTTAATTATGGATGTTCGTTTTGTTTTTCTGCTGAGGTCCCGCCATCCTCATGGACCTTCTACTATGGCGTATAAACTGACAGTCTCCTGTCAGATCTCTGTACAAGCAGTTGCTTGAGGGGTTATTCATTTTTTAATGTATGATGGGAGAAATGCACATAGAGTATTTTATTAGTAATTATAAAACATAAAAAGTATTTGTCTTTTAGTTTTTTAAACATAAAAAGTTGCTTTTCTCTCGCTGCTTTGAAAATAGTGGGCAGATCATTGCTGTCAGTGGAATATCTACCAAAACAAAACTCTACACGCCGAAATTTCTACCATAAACATGATCTCTGATGATATAAATTAAAACTACCTTCGAAAATGCGAATTACATTTCATTAGTAACCAACTAAAAAAGAGATTTCCAATTATCTCTCAAAACAAAACCGTTCCGTTTCTTACCTACCTTGGACTTAGGGTCAACTCATTGTTGTCAATGGAATTTTCAAGACTGCCACATTAAACGACTAAAATTTCAAATTTTTCGTATAACTATATAGTTTGCAATATTCATTTTAGATTTTTGGGAATTTTCGATTTTTTACACCGTTAGAGGGCGCAATTATAGTTTTTGGAAAATTCGCAAAATGCAAATTGTAATATTTCATCAATACCTGTCCAACCCAAAAAGAATTTTTAATTTATCTCTAAAAACATACATTATCTAAAAACATACAAACATTTTTTGTTAAAACAAAAAAAATTTGCATCACCTCCCCCCCCCCCCTGGGTCTGAAGGGTGAAGTGCTTGTTGCCAATGGTAACTTCGTAACCTTCACATTTCAACATCAAAACTTTAAACTTCTAACATAATTACATCGTTTTGTAATATTCGTTTGATATTTTGCAAGTTTCAACTTTTTCCACCGTTAGAGGGCGCAGTTATAACTTTTGGGAGATTCGAAAAATGTAAATCGTAATATATCATTAATTCCTATCTAACAGAAAAAGAATTTTTTATTTATCTGTATAAACAAAAAGAGTTCGATGTCTACAGAGGGACAGAAAACACAGTGAAATTATATATTTTTTTAAAAAAAGTCCTAAAATTTACTTTTCCTTTTTTAGCCGTTTTCTAAAGTACTTCCAATAATGAACAGTGAAATCTGTATCAAATATTACCCTGCCCTTTTTCGGAATCCATAAGTATTCGTGCAATACCAATCACCTATTGCACGATAAACAATCCGAGCGACGACAAAACATGGCATCCAATTTTGGGATGACCAACCTCTACCTATACAGGCCCTCTACGCAGTCCCTATTGGTGCTGCCATCTGTAGTCATTTGCACAAAACAAGCAATTCAAAAGCTCTCAGGGCAAAATTTTTTTTATTCATATCAAATATGAATTCCGGCTCAGTTTTCGAAACTATTTCGCTAATTGTTGAATATGGACACGAAGAAGAAAAAAATTGCTGCACAATCTGAAACTATAAACATGAAATTCATGCAGCTAACGTCTTCATATCATAAGCAATTTCGAATTTTAAAATCTAGTTCTTCGCAACTATTTTTATGATAAATATATGAACCATTGCATAATTTTGTCAGTCCATAAATTCATGATGATATGGTGGATGAGAGAAACACCCGTTTGTATCATCATCCTATTCGCAGAAAATTCGAAGTAGCGCACGGAAGAATTTTAGAATTACTTATTTTTTTGAGAATTTTCTGATAGTTTTTTGTTTGTTACAATTTACAACATATTGTTACGACAGAAGAATCTGGCAACCGAAAGCAAAGTTTCAGCCAACGAATAAGAACTTTGGGAGAATTTGGAGAAGAAGAGTGGAGCGTTAACGGTCGTTGTGTTGTAACGGTCGTTGTGTTGTAACGGTCGAGGAGTTCGAAAATGGACGGTGAGCTGTTCTGAGACAGTGCGCGTAAGTATCAAGAAGTAACTTGATGTGTTGTGTATACGCGGAAGGATAAAAGTGGGATCTTTTATCGTTAAGTATCAAGAAGTAACTTGATGTGTTGTGTATACGCGGAAGTATAAAAGTGGGAACTTTTATGGCTAACTTCGAATGTCTACACGGATTGTCTTTTTGTTCGGCTAGTGTGTGAAAAGTTATTAGCACAGGACGAGAATTGGTTTACGAGTGAAGATCGTCGGGTGACCTGGTAAATCAAGTAAAAGGTAGTATTTAGTAAAATACACAGAGCTGATGTTGTGTGCTCTACGCAGGAAGATTGATGATTTGTGCATGTTAGTAGTTGATTGGTTAATAAGATACTTCATCCATATTTCCTTTGTAACAATTTACTTTGTATTGAATTTGGTTTTGAAATATAGCTTTTAATACTCACGCTCAGTGGCTATCCATTTTTTGTGATCCGCAACATTTGGTGTCAGAAGTGGGATTAATTAATTGAATGCCGTTAACTAGAAGTATGGATGAATTAGTAAAGTTGATAAATAGCTTCAAAGCCGATATGACTGCGCTGATGACTGATAGGAAAACCATTATGACTACGCTGATGAATGACATTAAAAGTCAAAATAATGATTTGAAAGCCGAAATAGCGACACAAAATAGTACATTAGATGAAATGATAGCCGAAATGGCCGCACGAAATAATGAGTTGAGGAATAAAAGAGGTGATCTGGCCGCACAAAATACTGAGATTAAAGGTGATATAGCTGCCCAAAGCGATAAAATAGGTGATTTGAAAGCCGAAATGGCCGCACAAAATAATGAGTTGAGAACGGAGATAGTTTCTCAAAAAGATGATTTGAAAGCCGAAATAGCCGCACAAAATACTGAGATGAGAACTGAAGTGGCTTCTCGAGTTGGTAAGATTATTGATCACTTCAAGGATCATAAAACCGAACTCAATAGACAATGCAATAGTTTAAATGTTGAATTTGTCAGTGAAAAAGATGATCTTGATAGTGTTAAGTTAGATTGTAAACATGGAAAAGAGAAAGGCAACGCATATAAAAATGTGGATCTGCTACTGGAAATCAAGAATTGTAGAGATAGCACAGATAATGCCTTTGACCACGCAACTACTGGTAATGCATGGCAGAGTGTCTATGTCGCTGGTGACATGTCTAGGAACTGTGAAGAACAATCACACAGATTAGAGAGCTGTGAGACTAAACAGTACGCTTTGCACTTCAAAATACCTAGGTATACAAGTCTGGCACGATCTGAAGAGAGATCCACACGAAAGGTATTCTATTCCTCGCCGTCAGCAAAATGCGTCATGGACAATTATCGCAAAGGCAGAGTAACGAGTGGTAATGAGGGGGAACGAAACAGAGTTTACGTTTCGCAGAGTGGTCCGAGTAAAGAAGAAGTGTCCATTCATCATAGATACAAAGTGCCCTTCGTCGTTACCGGGGAAGTCGGAGAGATTTTTCCGAAACACATAGCCACACTCGAATCGTTTATAGAAAGTGGGGATTTAAGAAAGAAGAATTCCGAAGAATGGCTTAGAAGCGTAACAGGTGATGCTAGTAAAGGAGCTTCAGGCAGAGACAGTACTTCAAAGACTAACTTTCTGGATGAAACTAAGCCTCAGAGTTACGATCAGAGAGAAGTGAATCCCTCAGATAATTTCAACGTAGCCACGCTGAATTTCTTTTCTGAACAGTCAATGTGCAGATTTGGACATTATAACCATTTAGATTATAAGGATATAGAAAAGTTTTATCACGATTACAAGAGCTCTAAAGTGGACAATATCATGTTACAGAACTCGTCGCTGATCTCCAGAATGAACAATTTGGCAATCATGACTGATATTTCCCTGGCTAATTACAATGAGAGCTCCAAGAAAGTGAATTCGGAAGAAACAGCAAATATGACCTCCTCGGGTCATGTGTTTTGCTGGAGACCCGAGTGGCGCCATCGGATGGTAGATAAAAACAGCACAGGAGGTGTCGGCAACAAAGTGAGTCTTGTCTTGGCTCCTGCACTTGCTGCTTTAGGTCTCAAGGTCCCTATGATCTCCGGTCGTGCTCTCCAATTGACGGGAGATACTCTGGACAAATTGGAATCCATCCCTGGCTTCACAGTCGACTGCACTAAAGATAAAATCGAGCAGATGATGGAAGACGTCGGATGCTGCATCGTAGTACAGACAGAGGAGCTGGTGCCAACAGATAAGGAGATTTACCGCTGCAAGGATCTGACGGCTACCGTAGATAGCGTTCCTCTAAAGGAGATGCTCAATTGTGTCCAAAAAGCTGGCTGAAGGAGTGTGCGCTTTGGTTTATGATGATGAATACGGAAAAGGAGCTATTGATCTCATCAGTACAGAAGATGTTGCTGTTGATTTAGTTAAGAAAATGGTTGCAGCATCACAAGCTCGTGGAATGAAGAGTTTGAGTTGTTCAGCTGTTATCAGCAACATGGATTCACCTCTTAAAAACTCTGTTGACAACTCTCTGGAAGTGATGGAAGCTGTTCAGTGTTTCCTTGGTAACGGATCCTTGGAACTGCAAGAGCTCGTCGAAGAGTTAGGAGGAGAACTTATGCGTTTGGTGAACATTGTGGATAATAGGGTAGATGAAGCATCACGTGTCTGCAAGGTTCTGCATAACGGCAATGCTTTGAACAAGTTTCGTAACATGTTAATAGAACAAGGAGTATCTGAAGATGTTGCAAGCTGGCTATGTGAAGGTAAAACAGAAAAAATATTGCTAGCAGCCCGACACATCACTGATTTCATTTATACAGGAGAAACAGGTAAGGTTGTCGGATTAGAAGCTGCAGTTCTAGCAAGAGTATGGAAGGAGGAGATGGACCGAAGCGCTAAAAAGAATTATGGAGCTGATGTTATATTTGTGAAGCACCTTGGGGATCAAATTGAATCAGGTGAAATATGGCTGAAGGTTCATCACGACAGTTCTGAATTAAGTGAAAGTCAACTGACAAAAGGGTCAGACTGGAGGATGAAACTCCTCCCTAGATTTTATGTCACTAATGACTTTCATTCCTTGTTACTGTTGATAGAAGTAAAAATCCAAAGAAGAAAACTTTCGACAAAGAAGAAAACTTTTTACAGGTTTTGCACGAAAACTCTTAGTCGATTCTTCTCCCTGCGGAGACATAAACGTGTTCACAAGGGCTATAGGCCTTACACGTATTATATTTGTGGACGAGGCTTCAGTCAGAAAAGAAATCTACGTCATAATGAGATTCGCTTTCATTTTGACACAGACGTGGTATATCGCATTCGTCGACGTCCAGCTACAAAGTGCAAGGTGGTTCACGTTAATCGTTTGGCTCCGTTTCATCGAAGAACTGAAGAAGCTTTGGAATCCAGAATTGTTCGGGACGAACAAGACCTAGGAAGGGGGCAGTGTTACGACAGAAGAATCTGGCAACCGAAAGCAAAGTTTCAGCCAACGAATAAGAACTTTGGGAGAATTTGGAGAAGAAGAGTGGAGCGTTAACGGTCGTTGTGTTGTAACGGTCGTTGTGTTGTAACGGTCGAGGAGTTCGAAAATGGACGGTGAGCTGTTCTGAGACAGTGCGCGTAAGTATCAAGAAGTAACTTGATGTGTTGTGTATACGCGGAAGGATAAAAGTGGGATCTTTTATCGTTAAGTATCAAGAAGTAACTTGATGTGTTGTGTATACGCGGAAGTATAAAAGTGGGAACTTTTATGGCTAACTTCGAATGTCTACACGGACTGTCTTTTTGTTCGGCTAGTGTGTGAAAAGTTATTAGCACAGGACGAGAATTGGTTTACGAGTGAAGATCTTCGGGTGACCTGGTAAATCAAGTAAAAGGTAGTATTTAGTAAAATACACAGAGCTGATGTTGTGTGCTCTACGCAGGAAGATTGATGATTTGTGCATGTTAGTAGTTGATTGGTTAATAAGATACTTCATCCATATTTCCTTTGTAACAATTTACTTTGTATTGAATTTGGTTTTGAAATATAGCTTTTAATACTCACGCTCAGTGGCTATCCATTTTTTGTGATCCGCAACAATATGTTAGTGGGAGGTGTGTATAATTTATAGTGATAAATAACGATATTTTTATGTATAAATTAAAACAATTTACTATATTTTTTCCAATTTTTATGTCATTTTTTACAAATTATTATTTGTGATTTTTATTTTGTTAGAGGCTACCTCGTTGATTAAAGGTAATATATATTTCGCGGTTGCGCTATTTTTGTGGTAAATATATGTACCATTGTATAATTTTGTTACTCTATGAATCTATAATGATTTGCTGTTTAGGGAAAACACGGGCTTATAAAACAGTCATAAAAACAGCAACAATTCAATCCATATTTGCAGTAATGATTATTTACGTCCCCGAATCTTTTCGACTGGATTATCATCATACTGAATGCTGTGAAAAGGAGAACTATTTTTGAGCTACAACTTTCCTTGGCAAAATGGCCAAAAGGAAGGAAGTTGGGTAGTGTTACCTCTGAGTGGCACTTTTTTTGCACACAATGGGCTAAATGGTCAGGTCACAAGGACCCAGTGGTGAAAGTAGATCTAAGTGACCTGGGTTCGAGCCCCGGGTAAGGCATGGACGTATGTGTTGTTTTTCTGCTGAGGTCTTGCCATCCTCTCAGACCTTCTACTATGGCATATATACTGACAGGCTCTTGTCAGACCTCTGTGGCAAGCAGCTGCTTGAGGGGGTATTTATTTTTTTATATATTTTTAAATTATTTTAGAATTTAATGCAATTTTTTAGAAAGAAAAATAAACATTCGAGTGATATTGTAATTATGATCACTCAACTTGTATAGTCTAAACTCAAATGCCAAATATAGCATTGTTTTATAATAGCATTTATTGAAGATTCAGAGTGGCCTTTAGAATTTATAAAGTTTAGTCAATGATTATAAGAAGTACGGAAATTGCGCTTCTGTGATATCCCGACATACTATATAAACAAAACTGTAGGGTTCGCGAATCAAAAATGCGGTAAGAAAAGCGCGACTTTTGCCAAAAAAAATGCGAGACGATTTTGCTAAGCACTCTTGAGTGCTAAGCGAAATCACCTAGCTTCCACTCTGGTCACGAGTACCAAAGGTTGGCCATACCTGCAGTATAAAAGATAAATTCTTCAGGCCATACCTGCATTTTACACGAAAGATATATTTGTTGGCACGTTTAATTTTGCATGCCCTTGTTTTCACCTTAATGAAAAATGCTTCGCGATTCAGCAACCCTAAAACCACAGAATTAAAATATTACGTTGACCAAGAGTTGGTCGTGCGTTAATACTTTTACCCTTTGGTTACCATTTCAGCCCGATATGGAAAAGACCACTGCATTCCAAAGCCTCATTATCCGATGCTTGCTTCCTTTCTTCTTTAAGAAGAAGCTCTAATTGATCAGACTCAATGTCAGTCTTTTGATGGACCTGGAATTCTTTCTGTTCTCCCCTAGCCTTAATCCTCTCCGACAAATGAAAGCTTCCAAGAAAGGGAACATCAACTTAAAGTAACTTCGCTTCCAGTTAATGCAAAACAGCTGGGCTTTGTTCAATTCTACAGCCATTGTTCGTCAAGGAAAAACCAAAATCATGCTTTAGCATTATTTTTAATACAAAATTATTGTTTAGTGCAATTAAAAAGTCGATAATAATCTTTATCAGAAGTTGAAAATCAGTTTTTTTTTTGTTATTTGATTATTATGATTCTGACATTTCGGGATCCGAAACGGCTTGACGTGTCTAGTATGTATGCAAATACTATAACTTGCGACACCGAAGGTTAAATTCCAAGGGATGTATAAAGTGAAAAAGCACTAGTGAATTAAATTCTTAGTTGATTAATTTTTTTACACCCCTCAAATAGCTGTTTTCTAACAGGTCTCATAAGAGCATGTCAATTTAAGATGTCAGAAGACCAGTTATGAAGACAAGATCTCAGCAGAAAGACGATGCGAGAAAGAAAATTCATAACTATAGGGTCCTGAACCCAGGTCCCATATATGGATGCTTGTGTTGTTTTTCTACTGAAGTCCCCCCTCCTATACTCACAAATATTCTCTATGGTGATCCAGGTTCGAATCCTGTATTGGCATGGTTGTTTGTTCTCTGCTATTATTGTACAAAGAAGGCCTGTATAATCTAGAAGTAGCTTCAACTGCCCTTCTGTGTTCTCTACGTAACTTATCAAGAAAAAAGAAAGTTATAAATATTTCGCGTACAGTTAGGGATGCCACCTTTCCGGTTTTTATCCGGAGACTCCACGTTTTGAAATCTATCTCATGACTCCGGTTATTGAAAGCAAATTTCTGTTTTCTGCAATTACGGTTTTGAAATGATCAAAGAGTTGCCGCCATTTGTACTACCACGGCCGACGCAGGTTATGAAATGGGCAAAACCGTAGATTGTACACACGATTACCGGGTTCAATCAAGTTCAACTCGCTAAAATGCTAGAGAACCAAGCTCCAAAAATTAGCACTTCACTTAAAAACCAATGCTAAACACATTTTTAAAAAAATCTATTATAAAAGCCAAAACGAAAAAAGGCCCAATTCCTTTTTCTTTTCTTGTGAGTATGATGCGGAACACAGTAGAAAAACAATACAAGCGTCCAAGCATTATCCGGGGGGGGGGGGGGGGGTTGAACCCAGGGATTGGGCCAAAACGAAAAAAGGCCCTATATTACAATTTAAAACAAGAATGAACAAAATTTGAATGAAAGCAGAATTATGCACGAAAACTGATTAAAATGTGAATTGTGCAAATTTTTTGAATATATTCAGAAGCCGGAACGAAAAGTTTCTAAAAACGTTGTAAAGATAATTGAATGTATGAATCTAAAGAATAATATATATTTTTTATTAATTAATAAAATTTTGAAACAAAAATAATGATTGCGTTGATTATTTTAAATAAATATATTGTTATTATTAGTTGTTTTTTTTTGGGGGGGGGGAGCGAGCGGAATTTACTTAAAGCCAACTTTATGATCTCTGGATATTTAAATCTCAGAAGGTGGCAGCTCTATTTATAGTGCTAATCGAAAATTATATTTAAGAAAAATAATGGCCAACTGTTATGGGACCCTCTCCCAAACTTCAAACTCATTAGTTAAATTTGGGGGAGTATGTGCCCCATCGCCCCCATTAAATTGCCTTCCGTTATGCTCAGAAATGTTAGGATTTTCAATTCAGCAATATATAAATTATTTACAAAAATATATTTATACCAGAAGTCGCTGCTTGCCACAGAGGTCTAAAAAGCAACCTGTCAGTTTATATGAAATAGTAGAAGATTTGTGAGGATGGCGGGACCTCAGCATAAAAACAATACAAACACCCATGCCTTACCCGGGCTCGAACTCAGGTCCCTTAGATTAAAAAGACGAAAATCAGAAAACCACAAATATTATCCTGCAAAGGATTACATTTCAACGTCTAAGTCAGTTCATATCGTTTCTTTGATTTGTCATCCCTTTTTCCCATTTCTGCTTCTGGTAGAGATTAAGACTGAACCCTGACAGCTACTGCGGATGCGCATTATCCGTGGATACTTAACGACTCCCCGAGGGACGGCTTTGGTTGGAATCGCCTTTGTCTGTTTAGGTCTGTTCTCTTTTCCCAGTCTGCTTTTACTAATTGCTCAAAGAGAGAAAGCACTACTTCAGATATTTGGATTAGCACTCCCTGTCGGTAGAAATGGAACCTCAAGCGCCTCAAGCAACAGGTATGTAAAGTGTTAAACTAGAGTAGTATAATTAAAAAGCGAAGAATTTTTCTTAAAAGGAACGATTCGCTCTTTAAAAAATTAAATGCTCGGTTGAAACTGCATTAATCTGTAAAGAAAATCATTAACGGAGCCACTACTGAAAAATGTTTTACCGGTACGCTGTACCGGCAAATAATTTCTTGCCGGTACGGCGTACCGGCCTATTTTTACCGCTGCAAGGACCCCGAAGGCTCAGAGAAGGTTGGGGGAGGGGATCCACTGGAACAGCTGTTCGGAGAGGTAGCCTCCCGTCAAGACCATCCAGCGTGTTCTTTAACGTGCATAGGGTATGGATTTCCCGCACACGGGGCCACGGCTTAACGTCCCATCCGACGGACGGTGGTCGTTCCAAGCCCATTGGTGTCCCCTACTGACCGTTGGCAGGGCGGGGAATTTTGCGGAGAAAAAGAAGGAGGAATATACCACATATGATTCAACGAAGGATATAATTTTAAAATAGCTCTAGAAATCACTTATTTAGTTCATAAACGTGTCATCTTTTGCTTTATTAGTCCCAAAGGAGGCTGACTTTTTCGGCACAAGTCTACAACCATCTAACGCACAGCATCTTAGCATTTGGTGAATAAACTTATTATTTCTAATTGCCAGACTTGAGTGATCCTTTGTGAGTATAATTTTCTGTCTCAGTGGGAGGTATCTTGCCGGACTGAGCGACCAGTCAAACCAAAAGTAGGAGGGGCATTGGATTTTCCGTGGCAGTGTCACTTATCCCAAAGCTCAGTGTATATTTCTAGGTGGTAACCTCAAAGGGAAAAAAGATTATCTCAGTTAGAACTCCATAGTTTAACTGAGGGACAGTAAATAGCCTACGTTTGCTACTTCAGTAGGCTGTCGTGATCGAGGCTAAATGATTCTCAGGCAGAAGACATACAAGAGATACTAGGTTATTAGTTTTGTAATATTCTTTACCTTCCTGACCAGGGCCATCTTAAGCGTTACCTGGCCCCCTAGGCAAAAGTAAGTGCTATCGCACTCTACACAGGGATTTTCCCTCTCGTCACGATATGTGGTAATGGGTCGCAGGGTCCCCAGCATTTGACTACTTTGCCTATGCCAAAAGATGGCCCTGTTCCTGACGTTTCAGTTCGAGTCCCAGCTGTGTCAGCGTTGAGATTTATCTCCGCAAAATTCCCCGCCCTGCCCACAGTCAGTAGGGGACACCGATGGGCTTGGAAAGGCCGCCGTCCGTCGATGGGACGTTAAGCCGTGGCCCCGTGTGCGGGAGAGCCATACCCTGTGCACGTTAAAGAACACGCTGGATGGCCTTGACGGGAGGCTACCATCTGTCTCCCAACAGCTGTTCCAGTGGGTCCCCTCCCCCAACCTTCTCTGAGCCTTCGGGGTCCTTGTAGCCTGGCCATTTGGCCCATGGTGTGCAAAAAGATGCCGCTCAGAGGTAAAACAATCCAATCCTGACGTTTCATTAACTCTCTGAATTAGCATTGGTGCCACTGTTAACTTATTGGGCATTAATAGTGAGCCATACCCTGTGCACGTTAAATAACACGCTGGATGGCCTTGACGGGAGGCTACCATCTGTCTCCAAACAGCTGTTCCAGTGGGTCCCCTCCCCCAACCTTCTCTGAGCCTTCGGGGTCCTTGTAGCCTGGCCATTTGGCCCATGGTGTGCAAAAAAGTGCCGCTCAGAGGTAAAACAATCCAATCCTGACGTTTCATTAACTCTCTGAATTAGCATTGGTGCCACTGTTAACTTATTGGGCATTAATAGTGGGCAGGGAAAGGGGGACTTCTAGTCACAATATCCACAGTTATCTTTTCTTCACACGGTCTCTATAAGGCAGCCATAACCTCTTGGTGCGTGTGTAAAGATGCACAATACAAGCCACTACACTTTCATATTTTGGACTATAATTCACGTCGCCCACTTTCTGGGAACGTGCAGCACTATATTAACTCAATAAATCCCATAGAGCAGCTCTTGAGCGGTTCGCTTTGCAAACTCTATCACGTGACATTTCAAAATGATATGGTTTGGTTTTGCAACCTCCAGTGGAATGTGTAAATGTCAAACACTTTCATTCCTAAAAATCACATGAATTTTATGCTGACTGCATAGGTTCTTGTCAGACCTCTGTGGCAAGCAGCTGCTTGAGGGGGGTATTTATTTATTTATTTACTAGAGAAAAAAATTTTCTTGTACTGAAAAAATTATGGATGTGCTCAAAAATGACGATGCTGCCCTCTGTGTTATTCACATTATTTTCCTTATTGCAAAAATTTCTCCGTATATCGAAAAATTGGTATAAATTTGTTTCGTTCGTTATTGTGGAAATTTGCAACGTGAATTTGTAAACAGAGGAATGGGTGTATTCGTATATTTGTATACAGGGTAAATAGTTTTTATTTTTTCAACTAGTTTTATGCAATAAAACTAATAATATAAATTTCGTGAAGAAAATAATACTGGATAAAAAGAGAAGTTCGGCTCAAAACGGTTGGCAACAGTTGCTTTAAATGATCAGCGCCAAGAGCCAGTGTAACCATTGAGATGTGGAACTAACAATTCTCAGCAAGGTGGTATGGTAGTGAGAGGGTGTAAAAGCATTCACAGATGATTAGATCAATAGGCTAAATTGATTTGGTAGCCCTCCCCTTCCATTCCCCTCCAGAAAAAGAATATCTCTTCTAAAAGGTAACTAACAGCCTGCCCACAAGAAAGCTGGGATGCAATTAGGCACTAAGAAATAATACAATCCGCATTTTATGAATATTCCAATTGTTTTAATTTCCAACGTTAGATGGTCTAAAGTTTGAAAATGACAATATTTTAATATTGTAAATAGTTGGCTGATAGTAGACATTTTCAATTTTGGAAGTGGTCAGTCAATTTACATTGATCGTAAAAATTTGCCCTATTTACTGGGACTTAAGGTGAAGGGGAAAACAGTTGAGGGAAAAAACATATTTTTTTTAACCTCATCTTTTTTTATGGTTAGATAGCTACTAAAAAATATTACCATTTGCATTATCCGAAATTCTCATAAATTTAATTTACACAGTTAGAGGTCCCTAAAGTTCGAAAATTGCAAACTTTATTCTGTTTGAAAACAAGCATTCAATAGCGGTCAGACTAGTTGGTCTTCCTATACTCCGTTCACATAAAGAATGGAGCAGCAAGTCTCCCTCAAAGAGTTTCTTGTCCAATCGTGGCTTATTACATTTAACCACGAAAGCGAAAGAAAAATTATCTGATTAAAAACTAAACAATTGGAATATCCAGAAAATGTGGTTGGTAAATGGTAGCTAGGCATAAACTGGAAGGAGAGCTGTATGCCAATCCCCAGTGATGATGCACAGAACCGGCCTCTAGCATCTAATGTCTGACCCTGCCTTCTCATGGTGCAGGCCATTAGTACCTTTCAAAAGAGATGTTCTCTTTTGGAAAGGAACGGAAGGAGAGGGCTGCCAGTTCAGTATGGCCTACTGATCTGGTCATCTATGGCCACTTTTTTCTTTTTTTTTTTCAACCCTGCTGAGGAGTGGTCAACTTCACAGGGTCCTGGTGCTGACCATTTATACCTACTAGACTGGACTTGTTTATGGATTTGAGCTTGATTATGGACCCTGGACTTGCTGCACTGGTGGGCCTCTGTTGAGGGAGAATCTGCCGCTGTGTTTTCTGTTTGCTTCTGGCTTGCCAGTCCTAAGCGAACAGAGGCATGGGATACCTTTTATCAGCTGGTGGATAATCCTAATCGGAGGCTATCGCAGGTACCTGAACCTCACTTAGCTAGTTGTGCATCGTCAAGCCTAAACTGGAGTAATGTGTCTCAGGCAGGCCATATGGCTCTTGAAAAAGTCCACTTGAGAAGGTGGTGCCTGAAGTTGCTATCAGCATCAGTGACTTCAGCCTTTAGCGGAGGGGGAACAGGGCTTAGCCCCATGCCTGCGATCAGGGGGCTGTTTGATATTGTTGGCCCTACCTGTCTCAATAAACCTAGTTTCTTTAAAAATCCTACTAATCATTTTCTCTCTGCAGGTTGGGTTGGGTTGTTTTACCTCTGAGCGGCACTTTTTTGCACACCATGGGCTAAATGGCCAGGTCACAAGGATCCCGAAGGCTCAGAGAAGGTTGGGGGAGGGGACCCACTGGAACAGCTGTTGGGAGACAGATGGTAGCCTCCCGTCAAGACCATCCAGCGTGTTCTTTAACGTGCACAGGGTATGGCTCTCCCACACACGGGGCCACGGCTTAACATCCCATCCGACAGACGGCGGCCTTTCCAAGCCCATCAGTGTCCCCTACTGACCATGGGCAGGGCGGAGAATTTTGCGGAGATAAATCTCAACGCTGACCCAGCTGGGACTCGAACCTGGGAACTACAGATTACGAGCCTGGCACGCTACGACTGAGCCACCCCCGCCCCTCTCTCTCTGCAGGAACGTGAGGACATTACATAGAGATTATTCTCTTGATATCCTCCTGCAGGAATTCCAGCCTTATAACCTAGATATTCTAGGCTTGCAAGAGATCAGATGGACAGGTAAAGGTGAGATATTTAAAAATAACTTTAAATTTCTCTTTTCAGGGAGGGAGGATGGAAAGCATCTCCAAGGTGTAGGTTTGCTTCTTAGTAGACATGCTAGTGATGCTCTTCTAGGATATGACTGCATTAATGAAAGATTTCTTAGAGCAAAATTTAAAACAAAAAATAAATACTTAAATGTCATGTGTTGTTATGCCCGTACAGAGGACACTGATGAGAACGAGAAGGATACGTTTTACAGCCAGTTTCAGAATATTTTGAATTCTGTAAAGAAAGGAGATATTTCTCTTGTGTTAGGTGACTTCAATGCTAAAGTTGGTACTGACTCTGACCTTTGGGCAGGAGTTTTAGGTCCCTTTGGCATTGGTAGTTCCAATGGCAATGGGGAACGTCTCCTACAGGTAAGTAAACTTAATGGTCTACGAATTCTACAAAGAAAGGAATGACTTTGTAAATAATGATGAGGTTAGAAGAAGTTGTCCTCAACCTCCTTTGAACAGCATATTGTGCAGAGAGAGACTGCTTTGGTTTGGTCAAGTTGCCCGTATGCATAATTGCAAAGTGGCAAACAGTATTATGAACAATCTGCCTAAGGGCTTCAGAAAAAGTGGGAGACCTAGGATGCGATGGGCAGACAATGTCAAACAGAACCTTGCTAGAATTGGCCTAGATTTGCCAAAAGCAGCAGCTGTAGCTCAGAACAGACACGTCTAGAGAGGAAAATTGCACAGTCTGGTTGGACCTCCATAGCACTTTGGCTGCATGAGGATTTTGTATGTATGTATGTATTTTTTGACGACTGAAAATGCATCGATCTTCAACTGTCTCTTTGTTTGGGCGCCATAACTTTTCCTATAAAGGGGCTAAGAACCTGGAAATTTGTAAAAGTTTTAGAGTGCGATGCGGTTTTTCAATCAAAATATTAACACGATAGAATCAATAACAAGAGCAACAGTAAAAAAAATCGGTATTTTGGATAAAGCGTATTTTTCTTCCGTTCTCCACTCGCAATTTCTAAAAATATTATTATATTAAGTTTCCCATTGTTAGTATATGTACTTGACGTTTTTGGCCAATATGATATCAGAGAGAGGGATTTGGGTCCATTTGGTCAGATATCTCAGGAATTGCATGGGACCAAAATTTGTCGGAGAGGAAATAATACTTTTGATAATTTCTTAGAAACGAAACAACGGGCTACGAGAGAGATAGCCGACATCCACAACGACCTTGACCATGGGCAATTCTTCTAATCCCTAATATACCGGTGGAAAAGAGATCATTCTTCATTGTACACTTTACAATATTCCAGAATTCAGAGTGACATTTTTAATTGCTCGCTTCCATAAACTCTACATAACGATAATGTGTATTAGAAAAAGAACTCATTTGTGGCATAAGGTGTGGAATTATTTGCTAGTTGTTCGTGATAGAACATGTAAGCTGTAACATCTTTTCATTGGTTGTTGCCTTCTTTGATCTTCAAATTTTGCGGCTCCATTTTTTATCTGAAACAAAGTATACTTTATTTTTTCTTTTCTACTTTTTAAATTTGTTTTTAACAACTAGTTTGGAGATCAATAATACGTAGTATTATTGATCTCGAAAAGCCGTCCCCTGGCCGAGTAGTTAGCGCGCTTGGCTACTGATCTAATGGACCTGGGTTCGAACCCCGGGTAAGGCATGGATATTTGTGGTGTTTTTCTGCTGAGGTCCCACAATCCTCTCAGACCTTCTGCTATGGCATATAAACTGTACAGGTTCCAGAGGTCTGACAGGTTGCTGTCAGACCTCTGTGGCAAGCAGCTGCTTGAAGAGGTATTTTTCTTTTTTTATTGTTATTGATCTCCAAGAGAACGGATGCAAACTGGCTACTAGACACCTCTGCATACAGCAGTATAGCCAAGGTAGATGTGTATGTTAACCTAAGTGACTACTGACGAAATCGTATTTTTAAAAAATCCTTACTTAATAAATTTATAGTACCACAGTCATTGAGAAAATTTCCTTAATCCATCCTTTTCCAAAAATTATTTGTCTGTGACATGAAATCATCATAATAAATAATAGGCTTAAACAAACGGAGGAGTGAGCGAGTGAGTGAGTGAGTGCTTGAACACCAATAGCGTTTTAATGGGTTCCATACCCATTGAAAGCTGTTATTGTTACTTGGATAGTGTGGCTGCCTTCAAATGAAAGTAGTTTCACAATATTTTTGTGAGTTGATGGTGCACCCCTGTCTAGAAACTCAAACAAGAACAGATCCTGATAATCAAATTAAGACGTCTGCATACCGCACATTATTCGACTTTGCTTCCATAGAGGTTTTGTCTTTAACGCACTCAACGTCTATCACGTTCAAGTCGATACTTGCTACTGATTCTGGTGTGATGAGTTCTTTCCATGTGTACCCATTTTCTTTTGAGAGCACACGGAAATCATTCAGTCTATTGCTCAAATATCGGGGTTATCCACTCTTCATTTGATTGATCCTTAGATAATAAAATAAAAACTTTCAAACTGAAGTACACAGAATAGCCAATTCATTGTTTCATGCTATATGCTTCATTTGTTGCATTATGCTATAAAGCACAATCACAAATTTCTTCATCCGAATGGAATGTTCGATACATTTATGGCATTTCTTATTCAACTTAGCTGGAAGTGCAACACATGATTTAGAATAGAATACCAATAAAACATTTTAACAAGATGTCTCACCAGTAGTGAGTCACTCAGTGCAATGTCTTTTTGATTTGCAACACAAAGTTGTCTGGTTTGATGCCAGCCAACCTCCTAGTAGCATAAAATAATAAAATAAATACCCCCTCAAGCAGCTGCTTGCCACAGAGGTCTGACAGGAGCCTGTCAGTTTATATACCACAGTAGATCTGAGAGGATGGCAGGACCTCAGCAGAAAAACGACATATACATCCATGCCTTACCCGGGCTCGAACCCAGGTCCCTTAGGTCAGTAGCCAACCATGATTTAATTTGCAGCCACTTACAGCGGTTAGCACAATGTGACTGTCCCAGTAGGTGGTTACACCGCTGTGAATGGCAATATATGCAGCAATACAGCGTGGCATGGAATCATACAGTCGATGGATATGGTTCCTGATGAATTGCACACCAAGCAGCATTGACTTGCTCCCATAATTCATCGAGATTCTACGCCATTTGGTGAAAGGATTGCAGAAGTCGTCCAATGTGGTTCCACAGATTTCCTATTGGGAATAAATCAGGAGATTGTGCTGGCCATGGCAATACTTGAACATGTTGCAAACATAGTCTGGAGACCCTAGCTGTGTGTAACGGGCATTATCATGCTGAAAAATGGGCTGCTGCATGCCTCCCAGGAACGGTAACAAAACAGGCTGCAGAACCATGTTAACATATTGTGCAGCTGTCGGTGTTCCCATGATGTGGACAAGAGGTGACCTGCTGTCTTACCCAATAGCACCCCATACCATTATGCCTGGCTGACTGGCGATGTGCTGGTTTCAAACAAAAGTTGGATCCGTCCTCTCACCAGGTTGTCGGCATACACGGACCCATCGATCATCATGACCCAGATAGAAAGGGATTCATCACTAAATACAACAATGTTCCATTCATGATCCCAGTTCGCATGACTTCGGCACCAAGACAGACGAGCGCTGTGATGGTTTGTAGTCAATGATAATTGCCTAGAGCACAGGTGTACCTCATGCAAACTTTAGTTTACAGTTTGGGTTGTTATGGGGACGTCCATGGCTGCTGACACATCTGGTCGAATATCTCCTGCAGTGACGAACGAGCATGTCGAGTAATGCACCTATCAAGCCATGCTGACGCCTGTTGGACTGCACCACTCCCTCTGCAATGCATGCTAGAACCTTCATTTCACCACTTTTGCTAACAGCGTCCAACAGTTCATGCATTCCAATGAACACGGGCACCATGCGCAATCCATCCAGCATCACATAGGCTTATAAATCTTCCTCTCTCAAAAGCATCCAAATGGCGATAAACCTGCTGACAACATATAGCAGGCTTTTTCAGCCTTCGCTGAACAATTTCCAAATGGAATAACCTAGTCTCAACCGTTCGCCCGTCTTCCACCTGCATAAACACAATACCATCCCTGTTCCTTGCACCTTTTATCTCTTGAGTCACACACGTCATTGGCTCTGGATTATCATCATTTGCACATCTCAACTACACACACCCTTCTATTTGCATGTTTGTATGACATGTCCTTCTTGGTGGAGCACTTTCAATGTCGAGCAGTGTATTACAAATTATTATTATAAATTATAACTGGAACAAAATTGTTCAAGTGATAATTCATGGGGAAATTCATGGATAATTCAGTAAAAAATAATAAATAGAAATTTATAATAGGAAAGTAGTAAAAGAAAATAAACTGGTAGTTTTTTTTAAAATACCACTAGAAGGAAAAAGGAAAAATCATATATATGGGCAATTGGTTAATCAAAGGCATTGATGTACAAGTAGTTTCCGATTTGCGAATGAATTCGTTCCTGAAAACTACCACGAAATCAAATTTTTTCAAAATGAGAACAATTTTCCCATATAATTCAAATGTCCATGTTAGGGGAAGTACGTTCCTGTATTAGCATACCAGCAGCACCGAAATTTTAAATTATAATACAGAATACAATAAATTTAAGTAAAATGCAATAGTTTAAAGTTGAAAATAAACCTAATTATGAGACAAATAAATATGTAGTATGAAAGACATATTAGCTAATGAGTGGGACAAGCTTACTGGAGCTGCTCCTTGAGCTGGTGAGGTAGAAGAGGGGTAATTGAGGGAAGGATAATCTGAGTTGAATGTTGGATGATACACGAAGGTGATGGTGGAGGACGTTTACTTCGTTTTTGGTCATTGGTTGCGGAATTTTGGCTATCAGTGCTGGCACTCGGGATTTTACTATGCAAAACGGGGCAGTCCCATACTTTTCGGAACGTCTAGTAACCTTGGTATAATCCAAGTGGGAAGTTACTCATGAGATGACAGCACTTGTACACAGCTGGCAAAAAGTTGAGTCTGCTACTTTTTCAATAAAGTGGTAATGAGAGGCAATCAACATGCTTGCCTCTCAAGGTAACGGCTGTCAGCGCCCCATGTAGGATAAGTAAGAGCAAAGCATTGGTGGACAACGAGATTTGGAGGGTTATATATATTTATATATATACGGGGAGTGAGGGGTTGGTTATTACCAAGCAATAAAGCTATACAACAATAAATTACTTCGAGTTACTGGCTTTACTCTAAAGAAGTAACACTTTTTTTTTTTCAGAATTATAACTTTTGCCATAATTAAGACCTGCTTCCCTTACAAAATAGTTTATTGCCTAAAAATGGCTCCGCCGAATGCAGTGGCTTAAATAGGCTAATAATGCAGTGCTATTGAGGCCCTCGCGTGACGGGAGTGCCTCCAAACTTTAAGGAAATAACCTTTTTCAAATTTTTCATTTTAATAACTTTTTGTGCAAAACACTTTTGAAACTATTTTCGCTCATTTCGAAAATTTAATGCAACAGTTGTTACTTTATATTTTATTTATAAAACTATAAATAAAATATAGAGTAACAACCGTAAAACTATAACAAAATACTAAACAATAAAAATACAAATTCATACATCTGTGTTTAAATTTTATCTAAATATGTCGTCACAGTGATCAAATGGTTAGCATGCATGCCTACTGATTAAAGAGACCGTGTTCAAACACCGAATAAGGCATGAATGTTGATTTTCTTATGTTGTCCTTCTTGATCCTTCTGCCGAGGTGTTGCCGTCCTCACATATCTCTACGGCGAGGTATACTGAAGATTCTGTCAGACCTCTGTGGCAAATGGCTGCTTGAGAGATATTTTAGATTTTTAAAGCTGTATCGAAAAAAGCATTGCTTGCTACAAGAGATAGGCGGATGCATACATTCAACGGATTGATTGTTTCAATCTTTGTAGCACTGTCTATTGTTCTAATAGCCATGAGTCTGAGAACTATCAACTGTACTTTGCGGGCAAATTTGAACTTATTTATATACGTTTAAACAACCTGTATTTCTCGCCAATAAACGTCTTCTTTTCATGTTTATTTTATTGAATGCTCAAGAATATTGTATTTTATATAAATTATTAAATACATGTAATTTAATTTGTGTTCTCTTATTTTTTCTTAATTGATATATACAGTAAATATTCCTCTTTATAAAAAAAGAAATAATTATTGCAAATAAATATAAATAAAAAGAATAAATATCCCCTCAAACAGCTGCTTACCATAGAGGTCTAACAGGAACCTGTCAGTTTCTACGCCATAGTAGAAGCAAAGAATATAGCAGACACATTCTTTGGGTGAAGGTCTGTGAGGATGGCGGTGATTTCATCAATATACAACACAACATCCATTCCTTACCTGGGGCTTAAAACCAGGTCCCTTTGAACAGTAGCCAAGTATGCTAACCACTTGGCAATATGCTGATTAAAAATGTTTGTAAGGAAATATAATTATCATATGCAGTATATATATATAATTTGGGGTAAAAATACAGGTGCCTTGATCTATGTTTCCACTGTGGCCTACATTCTCTAGTTACGCTACTGGTCAAAGAGTTAAGGAAGATCATCATCATTATGGACTACCGAGGTATAACCTGATTGTGCAATATAATTCTCCAAACACATCTCTCATGTGCTATATCTGTTGCAGCTCGCCATTGTAGAAAATTCTAACAAGGTCCTCCCTTATCTGTGTCTTCCCCTCTTTCTGAGACTTTTAAGCACACTGTTCACAACCCTATTCGCTGATCTAAAGTTATGCATACGGGCAACACGTCCATACCAACGGAGTCTTTCTGCACAATATGCTGCTCAAAGGAGGTTGCTGACTCCTTCTTCTAATTATCATATTACTTACAAAATCAAACCATTATTAC
This sequence comes from Ryuthela nishihirai, assembly GCA_038380435.1. Taxonomy (NCBI): domain Eukaryota; kingdom Metazoa; phylum Arthropoda; class Arachnida; order Araneae; family Heptathelidae; genus Ryuthela; species Ryuthela nishihirai. Next base: position 26,368,302 of record JAWZYU010000025.1, read on the forward strand.
TTACAAAATCAAACCACCTAGTCCCAAAATATTGCATAAGCATCTAGAATCAAGCTTTAAGGATGATCATCTGGGGAGAAAAGAATAACCATTGGAACACCATGACGAGAGATCAAATATCTGAGGAAGATCGACTGTGCATTCAAATTCTGAATATCAGGTATCCTTTGCAAATTTTTTTTTTTAGTAATAAGCAACTTTACCAGGCGATAACGAAGAAAATAATTGTTAAGCGAAAGCAGGGCTACGGAGCTTAAATGTTAGCAAATGGGCTTTAAATCTAAAAATCCAGGAGTGTATATAGAAACGTGTTTTGTCTGTCGTAAATAATGACATATTTTAAGCAATAATTCAGCTTTCGGAACTTCTAATTATATCTCCTCTTTTCATGTCTTTTTATTACGCCTGATTACAGCAGATTACAGTCAGCAGTTTCTGACGAGATAATATATATAGTCTGTAACTGAAGATGTATTTCTCAAGTGCTACTTATCATAACTTTTACTTGCGATATATTTCTTAAGTTTTAATTACAAATTTATTATATAAATTTGCATTTTAAATTAACCTTGTTACAATATTAATCACAGAGACTCATATTGCCATATGCATTTAGTTAACCAGTTGCCATACACGTTTATATGAGTGTGACCAGGTGTGACTGCCTCTGGTCATTTCTTTGTCCCGTGATCCTCTTCGCTGCGAAAATGGCCGACGTAGCTGATTAGGCTTTATACCGAAACGTTACAGTAACGAATTCGCTAATAACATACTTGTTTATGAACACAACTTAAATTAATACGTATTCTAGTGTTATAATAGGGGGTAACGATTTTCTTAGTTGCAGGCTGGTTCCTGCGTGATTCCGATCTCATGTGTCAGGATTGTAAGCTCTGTCGTCTGCGAATAACTTGACTAGGATTAGTATTATTAAATTCTGATATTGGACGCCAAGTTCCATGGAGTACTTATTTCTATAAACGAGGTTATATGCTTAGTTCTGCATAATATCTTGTTACAGTAGAAAAGTAGGTGTGTGTAATAGTTTTTGGCCACTGTGATATCAGTAACCATATTTAGCAAAAATGACTGATCCACCAGCAGAAGATAACATTAAGGTAGTATGTCGATTTCGGCCACTCAACGATGCTGAAGAAAAAGCTGGGAGTAAATTCATTGCGAAATTTCCACAAGGAACAGAAGAATGCTTGTCTTTAACCGTAAGTAATGATTTTAAGAAAAATAGTTTTCGTCTGTCAGTATAGTGTTGAATAACATTGACGTGTAGAGTTTAGTATGTTACGTAATGAAATATCATATAATGCAATGAAAGTGATCAAATATTGTACAAATAGAGTAAAATATAACAAGTTCATGCCCTATTCAATTGTGAAACAGATCAGTAACCTATTTCAAAAAGGAGATGGCACAGGAATCTGAGTCAAATGTCATTTGTAGATTTAGTAATAGTATATATTCCCTTACATTCTCTATGAACATCATGTTTTATTTAGCACTAAGTGCTGGTATTGAAATAAAAAACATATTTTCACCATATAAACAGCCATAAAAGCTTTAAAATATTCAAATTGATGCAATTAATTACATTTAACATTTCTTACCCAATAAAAGCAAAATATATAGTGTACATTTATAGGAAGAATGTGTGTAGTTTTTTATTGTCATGTATATGTAACAAAAATATATTGGAATGTTTGGCAATATCACATTTAATATTTAATTTCTTGCATTAGGGTGAAAATATGCAAACATTTTACATTTGGGTGACATCATTCTTATTCCTGTGCTTTATCATATTTATGTCCTTCTCAGTGTTGCAGAAGTTGGCTTAGTCAGTTGCATGACAGGATCAATATCTGCAGTTCCCAAGTTTTAGTACTACCAATCAGATTTATTTCCTCTACTCACACTCTGCCCTCAATCAGAAAGAGAATGCTGATGAACTTGGAATGGCTACCATCTATTGGATGGGATATTAAGCTGTGATCCCATGTGCAGGATTGCTGTATCTTGTGCACATTAAAAAATATGTTTGATGGCCTTGACAGGAGGCTTCCATCTGTCTCCCAACAGCTGTTCAGTAGGTCCCCTTTCTCCCAATCTTTAAATCCTTGTGACCTGGCCATTTAGCTCATTGTGTGCAAAAAAGTGGCACTTGGATGTAAAACCCAAACCTCAGAAGGTATTGATTTGTATGGAATTTGATGTAATTAATATTTTGTTTCTAACAATTTGTTGAATGTGTATCATTAAGGAAAATCCCTAATTACCAACACAGCTTTATATGAGGTCCAGAGTGCCTTACAATTAGATCACTGCCATTCTTTAGAATATTTGAGGCTATGATAATCTGTTTAGTATGAAATCTTCCTCTGTTACATACTGTATGTTTTGTTGCAATCCCTCCAGTTACTTTGGCAGAGAAACATTTTTACCTCATATCTAGTGAAGGACTTCAATGTGGTATTGAATATATGACACTAGAAATTCTGCCATTTTTCCCCAACTTCATTAATGGTGCTAAAGAATGATGTTTCTTGATATAATATTGATACAAATTCTGGTTAATATTTAGAATCCATGACTCAAAATTTTAAGGGGTTTGTGGGTGTTGGTGTAGTGATAAATAAGTGTGTTTTTGAGAGTTAAGTTTGAATGAGAAAGAGCTGTTCAGAATTTTCTTATTGCCAATCTGTTTTAATTTTATCAAGCAGCATCTTGCTCAAGCAGCTGCTTGCCACAGAGATCTGACAACAGGCTTCAGTTTAATATGCCATATTAGAAGGTCTATGAGGATGGTGAGCCCTCAGCATAAAAATAATACAAACATCCTTTGCCTTACCTGGAGCTCAAACCCAGGTCCCTTTGATCAGCAGCCAAGCATGCTAGTCACTCAGCCATGCTAATATTTTATGGCGCATGTAAGATGATTTTTTAATTTTTATAATTTATTTTTTGCTTTTTAACAGCAGCTTTACAAAAGATTTTGTCACCTAAAAACACACGCCTACCTATTCACCCCTTCCCCTTGTATTTGATGGAAAATTATTATATCACAGTGTTACTGTGCATATCATAAGTTTTTGTTTTATATAACTCATTTTGATTAACTGCCATGCTGAGAGATGTAGAACAACTGTTTGCACAGTATATTTATGATGAGGGTAAGAATTTTTTAATCTGTTCACTTCTTTTTTATTAGCTTTATCTGACAATATGTGACCTCAATATTAGGAATATAATAGAACAATTTCAGTCTCAAAATTTGTATCTTGAGCTTCCTTTGTTGGTTTTCCAGCCACAAAGTTGCTCAATCATTAAAAAAGGGGGACTCTAAGATAGAAGAGATATAAAATTTAGTTAAAAAGAGAAGAATGAATTTCACTTGAAATTGCAACCACCAACATGACCTGCCACTGAAAAGGATGGCCTAGCAATGGGAAAGACAAATTTGGATCACACAGAGCTGCAGTTCACTTATTTTGTGTTTGACCTGCCATTAAAACTTCAATTCCATTTTTTCAGTAGTTTTTTTAATTACCATGAACTTTAATGATAATAGTTGCAGGATCTTCAAGAGTAAGGTTGAGGTCTATTATATTGTGAAATTCTTGGATGATTCAGCTCTTATATTTCTGCTTTTGATGTAAACAATATAGGTACAATAGGCATGCTCCTTCAGCTTGATATTGTTTAAGTAAACTGAAATATTTTGCCCATTTCTGTTAGTTTTTTGAAAATTTCTTTCTTCCTATGTTTTTCTGCTTCATATATTTCTTTAGATTCTTGTGCAGTATGAAATGCTCTTTATTTTCTTGTTCTGTTGGTATTGTTGTTTTTTTTCCTAAGTTCCTCCATCCAAAATTCTGATGTGTTAAGGTCAAGTAGAAATCTTCAAAATTTAGATTTATTATTAACCTAAGCATTATCCACTGTCTTCAAATATCTTCTCATGTGAAAACAATTGACAAAAATCTAATACCTTCTCTTCTGAAAACAATTGTTGAAATTCCAATACTTTCAGCCAAAATTCCCAAAAAACATCAAAATCCAAGTAGAATAATCATTTACATTCATTCCATTTTTTTAAGGCAGAACATATTCTACTTTATAAGCATTTACTTCACATATTGATTGGACCCAAGGTTGGAGAGATATTATGAAACAGTTGTTTACATACTACCCCATTTTGAGGGGGAATAAAAATGGGGGAAAATTTTTTTATGCCCTGTGACATTTCCCATTTATGACCCCCCCCCCCCAGACTTCCATTTGATACATAACATGATTGGATTAAGAAGATATATAGTGAAACAACTGCTTTGATAAATATATAGATTGGCCAAACAATAAATGACAAGGACAAAATAGAAATGAGGTAAAATAAACATCAGAACTAGACACTTATTCTAAGAAATTAATAAAATGAATATTCACACTTTACTAATTTGTTATGAATAGGGTCTTTTTCATGCTGGTGTTTTTATGATGTGGTACAAATGTCAATAAATATAAATTTAATATTATAATATAATGAATCTCTTTATAATGAATTATAAATAAATCTGCAATTCATTAAAAGAGATTAACATGTTTCTGATTTTTTTTTTAAATAATTCATCAGTGTGTGTGGAAACCATGAATGTATTACTAAAGGCAAATTTTTCTCCTTACATAACCTTACATAACATAAATAAAATCTTCTTAATCTTAAAGAGTTTTTTTTTTATCTTAAAATCTTAAAATAAAAAAACTCCTTCCTTCTAATCAAAAAGGATTCTAAATTTGATTGATTAATTAGAATCCATTTTGCAAATCAGTGTCATACTGATTACACTAGTCAACAAGGTTTTGGTAACATGAATATTATCATTTTATCAATAACATGAATACTATCATTTTATTAAGGAAGGCATCAGTCTTATTATGATGTTAGAGGAAAAATTGTCATGAGCTGGGTGGGATACGACCTCTTGATAAATATGTCAAGTGCTCTAACCATTGAGCCACTGACTGCCGAGCAAGATCTCTAATTGATGTTATGAATTTTCTACTACAGTAAACAATTTTTGTGTCTCATGAAGGCATTGTCCCAGCTGTCCAGTAACATCAAATTGAGGAGATCTTGCGTGGCAGCCAGATCACCTGGCATGTTGTCAGGAGGTTGTTATAGTGTATCCTACCCAGCTTATGACGATATCGATATCATAATAATAGTGATGCCTTCCTTGATAGTTGAACAAAACCGTCGAGAAATTTTCTTAAGTTTATTCAGACATATACTCGTGACATATTTGGCATCTTCATGACATACCTGTCATATGCTTCTTGAGGTTGTGAGTGATCTGTATGTGCCTCGACATAAATGGACTGATGGAAGAATTAGGATTTCCAGACAAGCCTGAAGAATGGAGGCTATTTATAGATTATTCTAAAGTAAGCATAGAAGATGTTCTGTTACGTAATGGAAACAAAAAACCATCAATACCTGTGGCTCATTCAGTTGCTCTGAAGGAAACCTACAACATGTCTGCCATACTGAATGCAATAAATTACAAGGAACACTGTTGGCAGTTATGTGGTAATTTGCAGTTAATTGCACTGTTACTTGGATTGCAAGGGGATTCACATAGCAACACTATGTTGTAAAGGACTGGCCAACCAGTGAAAACTTTATTTCTGTAATACACACCATTAGTGAATCCTGAGTCAGTTTTTCGTACTCTGCTGCACATACATAAAGCTCGGCCTTACGAAGAACTTTTTAAAAGCTTTGGCCAAAAATAATGATGTTTTTGCATACTTAAGAGGGCAATTTCCAAAACTGAATACTGCAAAGCTTAAAGAAGGTATCTTTGTCACCCCACAAAATAAGAAAATTTTTGCATGATTCCACTTTTGAAAACAAACTAAATCCCAATGAATTTACAGCATAGAAATCCTTTAAATCAGTAGTTCAAGAGTTTCTTGACTACTACCAACAATTAATGCAGGAAACTTACCTAACCATCAACTGTTAGGATCCTGGAATTCACTCAAATACACTTCATACATTCTTATGTAGACTTCTTTGCAGATAACTTGGTGCTATTAGTGATGAACAAGATGAAAGATTCCATCAGGATATAAGTACAATGGAGCAAGGCTATCAAAAAATAACTGTTAACAAATTTAGATCTTAGTGTTTTTGTTATACTCTCAGGCATAATCTGTGCCTTTATAGTGTTTCCAGGTAATGCAAGATCGTAAATTTAATTTTTTTCGAACAGAATTCGGCATTTTTTTAACTGTTTCTAATCAAATCTTGAAAATAACATTTCAATGTGACATATAGTTTTTTCCTGTTAAAAAAAATTAACTTGAGCCTGTTTGATCGTATATACGGGTTGAATCACTGTAATAACATACAGTAGCGATGATTTAGTTTAAGCCTTTATTCTGCCTTACCGTAGTAGATTATCGATCAGCTTTTGATTTCCCCTAGGTTGATCTATTTATAGCTGCAGCAGAGTTGCATAATGATTTTAAACTTTTAACGTAAGTTATTGATTTTACTACCGGAAGTTGCATCATCCATAACTTTGCCAAATGCTTTCGGTCAATATTTTACGGACTTTCAATTTAGAAAACTTCTTTTTTATTCTGGTGTTTCTGGAATTATTTTTTTTACCTCTTTTCAAATGTATACTGCGATTATAAAGAATAATTTGAAACTATCGAAAATGAAGTCGCTAGTGATCTCTAATAGCCGATATCGGAAGAATCACGATTTTTGCTATTAGCCTAAAAGCACGATTTTAAATAGTAGAACTTATTTTAGTGATAATTTTGATGATATTTTAACCAAATACACTAATTAACATTAGGATATTGCGATTTTTAACCGAAATTTTTGCCGAAATTTTAAAAATAAACTTTTCCGTAGTAGTTATGCAGCTTTATATTAAAACCATTCATTCTCAATTTCCGTGCTTGAGCAAAACTTTAATGCTTTGAAATGTTTTTATTCAGTTGTTTTACAGTTCTTTATCTTTCCTTAGATATATTTTTCAGTCCTTATTTAAATTATCTTGTTTTTAAATTGAAATAAATTTTTTAGGACACCATTCTCCTTAGGCTTAGAGTTTGCCGATCGCAAAACATCTAAGCATATGCATTATGCGTTATTTGCATAAATCACTAAAAAATTTTTAAAATACTAAATAAATGAAAGATTTTAGGATTAATGGAAATATTATTAGCTTATTTATATTAGAATAACAAAATAATTTGAAAAAAATGCAAAAAATAAATTTTTTAAAATTTTTACTAAATTAAAAATAGAAATAAAGTACAGTAACATTTTTCTATATTTCAAAAAAAAGTTTAAAAACTTTTAACTACTATTTTATTTTCATAGAATATTTCCCAGTTTATTAATAACAATTAAATGCACTTTCTTTTAGTATATAACATGAGTATTCCCCTTCATTATTTACTGCTCAGGAGAAATTCCATTTTAATGATTGATCATAAGCTTTTACTCTCTGATATGATCATCAGACCAGTGATTCTCTATGCTTCACCCATATGGGTGAATACTACACCCACCAATATTCGTAAGATTCAGGTCTTACAGAACAAGATTTTGAAAACTGCAGTCGATGCCCCATGGTTTGTCACTAACACTAACTCCATAAAGACCTGTTCATTGACCATATATATATACACACACATATAAAACGCACCTCAAAAAGTTTTTTTGAGGCTGTAAGCAATAATCCCAATGAGATTATTTCTTCTCTGATTCTTTACGATCATACTCTTTTGAACAAGTACAAGAGGCCTAAAATGGTAGCATTCTCTGAGGAGACCTACCCATTTTGTTTTAAGTTTTTTATACATTTTTACTGCTATTTTTAGTTTTTCTTATGTTTGCCCTTAGGGGCCCACCTAAGGGTGATTTACTTATTTATTTTGTTCTTACTCATACCAAATAGACATATCTTTATGATGGAGATGGTTAGGGGTAAAATTATTACCCAGTACATCAAATATGATTATACGATTTACGATCATTATTTACTTTAGGATGAGGTTCTAAAGTTGGGCATTTTATTTTCTGAAAACACTTCAAAATTAACTTGGCCACTAGAGTGAAACCAGTTTCAGAAACCTGACAATTTAAGGGTTAATAATGGTGATGTGTATAAAATCATGTATGTTGAACACAAATACAAAATAAGTGATAACAAAAAGCTGTGCATGTTATGAATTTTTTTTTTTTATTATCATTTTCATGATCAGCATACCTAATTTAATCAAAAACAACTTATTTCATTCATATTATCAAAAAAAAAGTTGAAATTTGTTGATCAGTTAACAGTGGAATTTCTAGTGATGCCTCATTTTCAATGATGGCAAAATCCAGTGGAAATTCACTGAGACAAAGACATTTCTAAACCCAAGTTTTCAGCTTAAAAATAAGATTAAAATTAAGATCACCACCATTTTGAGAGTTATGTACGAAGGCATCCACAGATGGGCTTCAACAGCATCAACTCTTTTTCCCACCCACCCACTTCATCCAAGTGAAAAGACTAATGATATCTAAAATGTTTGCAGTTTAACTGTTTATTCTAGTGGTTACCAACTAGGATGCAATGATGTTTTATTTTAAAAATAATTTCTAATTTGTCTTTTAAGCATCAGTATAGAAATTCAGAATATAAACTACATTTATTTTTTAAAACTGTAACTTGCAAAACCTTCATGCATTATAGTTATGTGACTTCCTGCAGTACCCTTTGTTGTCAACTTCTCTGATGTTGCAAATGGTGTGACTAAAATCAGTTGTTTTGTGTGCAAATAATGATTCATTTTGAAAAGATAAAAACTTGTAAACAGGAACTCATTTATTGTTTTATAGAAATATGAAAAAACATAGTGAAGAATCTTGAAATAGAGTTCATTTCTCTTTTATTTCTTTTAATGCTTAACCCTTCCCAGGTCAAGGACGTCTATAGACGTTTTTTGTACGACACATAAAATTTTGATTTAAAAAAAAATTCTTATTTGAAAATTTTCTTAAATATTCTTTTTAAAAATACTAATTCAAGCTTGAAAAATAATATATATTTTTTTCATATGATGCATATTTTATTAACCTACAAACATAGATGACAATCACAGCATTACCCATTGACTTTTTGATGTTGATAAATCAATAAATATTGCAGAAAATTTTTTCGAAATAATTCAATAACGCCATCTGATTGCCATATTTTAGAAGTGCTATAGAGTGCCAGAAAGGTTCTTCGTAAAAAATAATGTGTGTACATATTTCAAATGTTTTATGTAAGACTGTTGGGGGGGAAAAATCTAGATTGAAATGGTGTGACATTTGTCAAAAAACTCAGAAAATTTCAATAAGTGACCCAATGTAAAAAAAAAAATCCAGTCTACGATAGATTTGGTTCAGCATCTGAATTTTATTGCTTAGACATTATCACAAAAAAAGATAAATCCATACTATAGCTACAGTGGCTATTTGTTTTCTGGAAAAATATAGGACATTTATTGAAAACATATTTTCTGTTTTTTTTTTTCAATTAATATTATTTGTTTATCAATTTTTGTCATGATACTATTAGTTTTTATGCTATGTATTAAAATCTTATAAAACAAAACAAATGATATGTATAAATTAATTTTATTTAAATTGAAAAAATTTTCAAAAGAGTAAAAAAGAGCAAATACATCAATAAAATAGCTTTTAATTTGTCAAAGGATCACTATTGCAAGAATTTTAGCACAATTAAAATGGGGCGGGGGTGGCTCAGTCGGTAGCGCGCCAGGCTCGTAATCTGTAGTTCCCAGGTTCGAGTCCCAGCTGGGTCAGCGTTGAGATTTATCTCCGCAAAATTCCCTGCCCTGCCCACGGTCAGTAGGGGACACCGATGGGTTTGATAAGGCCGCCGTTCGTCGGATGGGACGTTAAGCCATGGCCCCGTGTGCGGGAGAGCCATACCCTGTGCACGTTAAAGAACACGCTGGATGGCCTTGACGGGAGGCTACCATCTGTCTCCCAACAGCTGTTCCAGTGGGTCCCCTCCCCCAACCTTCTCTGAGCCTTCAGGGTCCATGTGACCTGGCCATTTAGCCCATGGTGTGCAAAAAAGTGCCGCTCAGAGGTAAAACAACCCAACCCAACCTTTAGCACAATTAAATAATTGCAAATTATAAATATTTTAGTTATGTGTTATTAATTCCCCAATCATATCGACAACAGTAAGAAAAAATTATCAAATAGTGGCAAAACAGAACGATTTTTATTTAGTCAGAAATAGGACTTTTAAAAGACAGAACAAAAAATATAGGATACAAACATCTTTCTAAATTTTTATAATTATATAGGACAGCATCTTAATATACAGGATGAATGGTCATAGTAATGATAGTGTAAATTCCGATAATTTTTCCAAAACACGTTCACTATGTTTTTGAAAAGATAAAAGAGCACAAAAGTAAATCAATTGAATGAAATTGGAAAAGTCTTTGAATTTACTGTTATGCTGCTTTTATAGTTCTGGTTGTCTGGTTGCAAAACAAGCTCTCCCTGTATAATGTTGGCTGTCTAACTTCACAATATGCAGAATACAGTTATCATAACTAAAAGGTTGCTAGCCTATTTGCCAATACCTCCTATAACATTATAGGAGGTATTGGTTAATGATACATGGTCTCCTGCACCACCAGCTCATTCCACAGCCTTCCATGCTCCATGAATAATTCACCAAAGTCATGATCATTATGTTCGTCTTCTGTTAGCTGTTGAGAAAATGTCCCCAATCAAGGAACCAATTTCTGGAAACTTGAAGTCTGCCATTTAGCGAAACACCTTGCCACTCAAGATTAAAGGGGAACTGCTACAGACAACCAAGAAAATTGCTGTGGGACACCTTTGGGCAACGATCAGTGCTTTTCAAACAACATCATAGTTGCATCCTGTCATAAAACAATTTACTAAGTCCCTTTATGTATCCAACGTTATCCGCATGTTTTATGAGCCATCGGGGTTCTTGTGACATGGCCATTTAGCCCATGGTGTGCAAAAAAGTGCAGCTCAGAGGTAAAACAGCCCAACCGCATTTTTAATGATTACCAAGGAGTAATTGTAACATGTGGGATTTTAACATCTGTGAAAGCTGACTGCTGTTTTCACATTTTTAATCTATTGAGGCTACCGTTCTTCTGTAGTGTTTATCAAATTCTTTCCATTTATCTTTGCTTTTCCCCCTTTGCAGCTCCTTTATGGCTGTCACATCTCCATATCCTCAAATATATAGTAGTCAGTATATCCAAATTACTAAGAGGGTAACTTCTTCTGAATGCTACTGATAGGGAATTATGGCTGCACTGTTCGTTGTTGAAAAGAAACTTAAACTGTGTTTCATGAAGATGAAAAAAATAAATAGTAATAAGCAAGAATCTATGGGGTTTTATGAGCCGAAAAATGTGTTGCGTCAAGTGCCCAGTTCACCTCTGATTGTTGCTATTTATAAATACTAATAAACACACAGATCTTCTACTATGATGTATAAACTGAGAGAAACCTGTCAGACCTCTGTGGCAAGCAGCTGCTTGAGGAAGTATTGAAGTTTATATTATAACACACATTCACAACTGCTGTATAGTGAAATCAAAATGTATTTGTATTTTGAGGCTCATAGCATGAGACCATAAATACATTGAAAATTTTATTTATATACACTGCTCGACATTGAAAGTGCTCCATCCAGAAGGACATGTCATACAAAAATTCAAATAGAAGAGTGGGTGTGTGCAGTTGAGATATGCAAATGATGATATTCTGGAGCCAATGATGTGTGTGGCTCCAGAGATAAAAGGTGCAAGAAGGAACAGGAATGGTATTGTGTTTATGCAAGTGGAAGTCATGTGAATGATTGAGATTAGGTGGTTCCATTTGGAAATTGTTCAGTGAAGGCCAAAAATGGCAGGTTTATTGCCATTTGGTTGCTTTGAGAGTGGAAGAATTATAGGCCTATGTGAAGCTGGATGGACTACAAGTTGTGTTGCTGCCCATGTTCATCGAAATGCACTAACTGTTGGATGCTGTTGACAATAGTGGCGAAATGAAGGTTCTAGTGTGCATCACAGAGGGAGTGGTGCAGTTTGACAGACATCAACATGGCTTGATAGGTGCATTGCTCGACATGCTCGTTTGTCACTGCAGGAGATATTCGATGGGCTGTGTCAGCAACCATGGACATCCCCATAATGACCTGAAGGGTAAACCGAAGGTTGCATGAGGCACACCTGCATTCTAGGCAACCGTTATGTAGAATGCCATTGACTGCAAACTATCGCAGTGCTTGTCTGGCTTGGTGTTGAAGTTGTGTGAACTGGGGTCACGAATGGAGCACTGTTGTGTTTAGTGATGAATCCCGTTTCTGTCTGGATGCTGATGATCGACGGGGTCTGTGTGTGGTGACAACCTGGCGAGAGGACGAATCCAGCTTTTGTTCGTGACCCAGCACACTGCCCGTCAGCCAGGCATAATGGTATGGGTATGCGGACAGCAGGTCACCTCTTGTCCACATCATGGGAACACTGACAGCTGCAAACATTACATACGTTAGCGAGGTTCTGCAGCCCATTTTCTAGCATGTGTACACATTGCTAGTGTCTCCAGACAATGTTTGCAACATGTTCAAGTATTGCCATGGCCAGCATGATCTCCAGATTTATCCCCAATAAAAAATCTGTGGGACCACATTGGATGACATGTGCAATCCTCTCACTGGCCGGCACAGAATCTCGATGAATTATGGGAGCAAGTCAATGCTGCATGGTGTGCAATTCATCAGGAACCATATCCATCGACTGTATGACTCCATGGCACACTTTATTGCTGTTCATGGTGGTGCAACCACCTACTGGGGTAGTCACATTGTGCTTCATTATCTCACCATCTAATTGTTGTAAGTGGCTGCAAATTAAATCATGGTATGCCAATATGTATTGCTATGTGTGTGTGACATTTTTCTTGGTGGGGCAATTTCAATGTCATATAGTGTATATATTTATCTTATATTTCAATTTAACAGTAATCAGAATTAATGTAAAATTTTGTAATTTATTTGCACTACTTGAGATAAGTTTAAAGTAATTATTCATACATTTCTTTTTGGTCACAACAAACTACTTAGTGTTATTGTACACAAATCTATACTCTTGAATTTGAAAGGAATATTTATGAACTAAATGTAAAATTTTTTGCAAAATTAGTATTTACCTGATATTTTTGAAACAGTACTTGCGAATCAGCTGTATTTTAGCCAATATAACAGTTTACAAAGTTAAACTTGTTACTCTGTATTTTAGCCGATATAACAGTTTACAAAGTTAAACTTGTTGCTAAAAATCATAAATTAAAAAATAAATAAACCTAAAGCATACTGATGGTGCAATCAGTCACCTAGTTTGTATTCACTTGAAAGGAAGACCAGCAATCTTGTGTAGGTAAAATGGCACCCTATCTTCCTTGGAATTGAATATGAACTCGGTGACTGAATTGCACAATCGATACGCTTTAGGTTTATTTTCTACTTTTTAGGGCCATATGTGAAGATAGGTATTTTAAAAATTTTTTATTTTTTTTTGTCACTAAAAACATCTACCTTTAAAACTTTTCATTTGATATATGACTCATAAACATTGACCACATATTTTCTCCCATTTTGGAATCATTTTTGAGATAGCCCATCACATTAGAGATGTCACAAGCTTTAATTAGAGATATGACTCAGTGAAGTCGAACTCCGTGAAAATCTGTCTCCCCCCTTTTTAAAGGGGGGCAATGTGGGGACAAAATTCAAAATAGTTTACAACGGTCGTTATATGAGCTTTCATTTGACACCTAACTCACAACTAGGCCCTCACTTTCGGAAGCTATAGAACATTGTTCACATTTCCCGTTTTTAGGGGGGAACAACAACGCATGGGGTATCAATTTTTTATAGCCTATGATACTCCCCGCATCACATCCTTTCCTTTGACACACTTGACACCTTGATTACTTAAAAATGTGCAAGGTGCACGTGTATGCATCCAAATTATAACAACAAAAATCGGGTCTGTAGTAGTAAGTGATATGCAATTGAGTTTGGAATTCCCTGACGTGTTTTTCCTTTGAATATCTACGAGAAATAGCTAATGATATGCCTTTTATATTTTTTCGCTATATGCCGTTATATTTCTACAGGTGATATGTTTTTTCTTCCAAATAGTAGTGCATGCTGGTGAATTAATGTTAGTCAAGTGTTCCTTTTTAGATCTGCCAGTTTGTAAAATATGGAAAGTACGACATTTTAATCAGTATTCCAATACCTGCTTCTTTAATAAGTTCAAATTACGTGGGAAAGTGGAGGATAATTTGAATTCCTTTATTTTTAATTAAAGTCTTTATCATTTTTGTTAATATTTTCCAATTTAATTGTGCACAGAGTAAGCCTATGAAACACAGTGCTACAGTTAGGATTACAAATTTTTATAGTCAGTAAGTTACCTGCTAAAGCAGGTTTGAAAAGGTAGAGCACCCAAACACAAAAGTTTCTAGGTTCCACTCAGTTTTTTTTTTTTAAGGAGTATGATGGGTTTAGAGCAAGAGTTGGGAACCTTTTTTTTTTGGGGGGGGGGGGGGTGAAGAGCTAAAATAGCAAAAATGTGGTAAACCAATAACTTTTGAGAACCGCAAATTATAATCTTTGATCGGTCAAGAGCTATAACAGGGGAAAAAAAGCGTAGATTATTCTATTAACGAAAATAAAACCATAACGTAGAATTTTAAAATAAGTGTACTTTAAGTGTATACAATAAAACTGTTTAAAAAGAATCATTAAAGAATTTTGCCATTCATCAGTGTGACTTTTTTGTCTTCTCGATCACCTTAATTAAATTTGCGGTGTATTTATAGCATTTGAATTGAATCAGTGCTTTCAAACTATCGTCTTCCTACCTTCTCTAGTTCTTGTTTTTAATGAAAATCATTGCAAAAAATTTGCGAGTTGAATCAGAAAACGTCAAGAGTTATCTTTTAGAGTACTCAGAGCCGCCGGTTCCCGACCCCTGGTTTAGAATGTCTGTAGTTTGTTGGCAACTTTAAAAACGAATTTTGCTCATAACAGTGTTTGGAAAAGGGTGACTACCATACTCTTGACTTGTTAAATCTTTTTAAGAACTTCCAAAAATGAAAAGATACAATTTCAAAATCGTAATTAATTTTTTTCTTTTTTTTTTACAAAAGATAATACATGGCCTGTTTTATAGTTGAACAGGGAAAGCAAACTTTTGTCTGTTCTGCATGGGAGGGGACACTTCAGATAGTAGAGAAAATCTCTGGTAATGGTTCCTGCTAACATAGTAACTCATAAAAGGTTTGCTGAAAAAAATGGGTCCTGGATTCGTATTACTCGATGCGAAACTCATTATTTCAGCTCACTCGAATCAAACCTTTCACGAGACCTTATGAATAGCTGTCATGATGCAGATAGGAGCCTTCCTCGTCAAGGTGTGTTAATCAGGAAGAATTCTAATTATGCACTGTTTATTTGCAACTTTAAATGCTCATAAAACCGAGTCTGTCTAACCCTAAATAGTACGCTCGTGTTTATAAGGTCGCTTGTTCCTTTTACGATGCACAAATAACCTTGTACGCTCACGTCGTAAGACATTTATGATGTTTAGCAATACCCAGCCTTCCAGCTGCTTTACATTCTCTTTAGCAATTTTCCTCGTTTGAAGCAGTGTGCGAAGTTAAGGAGGTTTTTTATTCGGTGAAACTGGCTGGAAATGATGTTTTGTGCACTAGTTGTCTCAGTGGTGTTTTCAAAATCTCTGCACTTGTAGAAGGAAATGACTGATAATTTTTTTTTTGAAATATTATAAATATTTTGAAATATGCTGCATTATTTGGTAATCCTCCGTCAAAAATCACTCCTACACAGGTAAAAATATGTAGTTTTATGTATATAACTATCTATTGCTTTTGGCTTTGACATTTGTCCATTGGTCGGTTTGTGGATTTTGGCAAAACGTTCCACTATATATTTCGAACGCGATGGAGAAACTTAATGATTTATGTGCCAAATGAAAGCTTGTTACGCGGGGAGTGTCATAGGCTATAAAAAAATTGACCCCCATGCTTTCTTCTCCCCTAAAAAAAGGGAAATGTGAAAGCTATTCTTAAGCCATATCTTCAGAACGCGAAGGCCGAAACTAACACGCAATCCGTCGAATGAAAGCTTCTGACGCGAGGAATGCCCCAGGCTATAAAAAATTGATCTCCCATGCTTTCTTCCCCCTAAAAAAGGGGGACAGTGTGAAAATGATTGTTCCTCTGTATCTCCTGAACGCGAGTGCGGAAAGTAACGAGCTATGTGTCAAATGAAAACTTGTGACGCCGGGAGTGTCACAGGCTATAAAAATTGACCCTCCTATGCTTTCTCCCCTCCTAAAAAACCGGAAAAGTGAAAGTTATTCTATTTTATTTTCCAAATGAAATGGCTAGGACTTTCATTTATGAGTTAGGTGTCAAATGAAAGGTCGTATAATGACGGTTGTTAACTACTTCAAATTTCGCTCCCACTATTTTCCCCTGATGAAATGTGTGTACCATTATTATTGCGGGGGGGGGGGGGGATTTTCGCGAGGGTGACTTTAACGAGTAGTATCTCAAATTAAAGCTTGTGACGTCTCTATTATAGTGGGCTACCTAAAACGTGACTCTAAAAGAGTGTGTGCGGGGGCTAAAATGTGCTCGATGTTTGCGAGTCGCATATCAAAGTTTTGGAAGGTAGGTAAAATCCTCCGTCAAAAATCACTCCTACACAGGTAAAAATATGTAGTTTTCCGGCCTAAAAAACCGGAAAAGTGAAAGTTATTCTATTTTATTTTCCAAATGAAATGGCTAGGACTTTCATTTATGAGTTAGGTGTCAAATGAAAGGTCGTATAATGACGGTTGTTAACTACTTCAAATTTCGCTCCCACTATTTTCCCCTGATGAAATGTGTGTACCATTATTATTGCGGGGGGGGGGGGATTTTCGCGAGGGTGACTTTAACGAGTAGTATCTCAAATTAAAGCTTGTGACGTCTCTATTATAGTGGGCTACCTAAAACGTGACTCTAAAAGAGTGTGTGCGGGGGCTAAAATGTGCTCGATGTTTGCGAGTCGCATATCAAAGTTTTGGAAGGTAGGTATTTTTTAGTGACAATAAAAAAATAGCTATTTTAATTTATATCTTCGTACAGGGCCCTAAAAAGTAGAAAATAAACCTAAAGCATATCGATGATGCAATCAGTTATTAAGTTCATATTCACTTTGAAGAAAGATAGGGTACCGATTTACCTACTCGGCAAGATTGCCGGCACTCTGTCTTCCTTTGAAGTGAAACGAACTCGGTGACTGATTTGTACCATCGATATGCTTTAGGTTTATTTTCTACTTTTTAGGGCCCTATAGAAAGATAGGTAACAAAATATAAATTAAAAAATAAAAAAAAATACCTACCTTCCTATTACTTTTTGCTTGTGGTTTTAGATTTACGGATATCATGTATCTATAAATCCGATATCAAAAAATCCGATTGCAATTTACATACCTCTACTTTCGTTCCTTCTTGGTGTTGCAATTTTCACTTTGAGTAGTGTATATCTGCTGAATGCTAGTGCAAAAAGTAAAAGCTATGTGTCAAATGAACGCTTGCAATGTGGTGAGTGTCATACTCTGTTAAAAATTGACCCCCCCCCCATGCTTTCCTCCTCCCTAAGAAACAGGAAATGTGAAAGTCATTCTACTGTATCTTCTGAATGGGCAATATCATAGCCTACCTATAACACGACTCCAAAGGGGAGGAAAAACATGGTTAATGTTTATGAGTCATATGTCAAGTGAAAGTTTTTGAAGATGTTTTTAGTGACGAAAAATATGTAAATTAAAAATGAGAAAAAACTTCTCTTCCTATAAGGGCCCAAAAAATTGGAAAATAAGCCTAAAGCATATCGATGGTGTAATCAGCACTGAGTTCGTATTCAATACAAAGGAAGATAGGGTGCCGATTTACTTATGGAACAAGATTGCCGGCCTATCTTCCTGGGGCAGGGGTGGCTCAGTCGGTAGTCCACCAGGCTCGTAATCTGCAGTTCCTAGGTTTGAGTCCCAGCTGGGTCAGCATTGAGATTTATCTCAGCAAAACTCCCCCATCCTGCCCACAGTCAATAGGGGACACCAATGGGCTTGGAAAGGTCTCTGTCCATCAGATAGGACATTAAACTGTAGCTGCATATACATGAGAACCATATCCTGTGCATGTTAAAGAATGCCCTGGATGGCCTTGATGGGAGTTTGCTATGTCTCCCAACAACTGTTCCAGTGGGTCCCCTCCCCCAATCTTCTCTGAGCCTTCATGGTCCTTGTGACCTTGCCATTTAGCCCATTGTGTACAACTAAGACCTTTTAGAGGTAAAACAATCTAACCATATCTTCCTTTGAAAGAATGCGAACTCAGTTACTGATTGCATCATCAGTATGCTTTACGCTTATTTTCTACTTTTTTAGGGCTCGTATAGAAAGAAGATAGGTATTTTTTTTTATAGTCTTCAGTATAATCCATTATACAAGAAGTGAAATTAGTGTTTTCAAAGCACTTTTTATATTACATAGAGAAATCACTGGAAGTGTTCTATTATTGCATATACCAGTTTTTCAGTAATACATTGCTGTCACTGAAAGATTTTCATACTCTTTGCAATTGCTGTTGAAACAGTATAGATACAGAAATATAATAAAGGGCAGGTTAGGATATTTCAGGGTTTACCTCATTTCGAATTGCAGATGACCAGATGCATTCTTGATGCAAATTTTCTAATACCTTGGCCCCAAGTATGTAATAATTATTATATAATTATTAAAAAACTAAGTGCATAAATTATTTTCTTCAAATATAAGATCCTAAAATCCCATATTTTACAGAAGTAATTTTGATGTTGCAAGATAGTAGCTGATAATGTTGAATTTTTGTGAATATGTGACATTTGTTTTTCTTCACACCAAGGGCAAGTCGCAAAAAGATTCAACAAAACTGGACCCATTTACAAAATAATTCCTGAATTGGTAAAAGGATTTATCTGTGACTGATGAAGCGAAGTTTGGCCATCTATTTACTATCAATAAGAGGAGCTTTGAACGTAGCCCTAAATCCAATGGCATATCCAGGTTCTAACACCAGGGGGTTATTGCAGCTGAGTACATAAAAATTCTGCTGAGGTGGGATCAACCACACAGGATCATGGTGCTGACGACATAAACCTACTGGACTGGAATAAGACTGAGCTTAATTATGGATCCTGAATTTGCTGCACTGGTGGGTTTCTGTGGAGGGAAAACCTTCTGCTGTGTTTTCTGTTTGTGGGTTGACAGCCCCAAGTGAATAGATTCACAGGATATGTTTTATCAGCTGGTGGTTAATTCTGAGCAGAGATCATCGCTGGCACTTGAACTCTTGCTTTGAGGGGCATCATCAAATTCTACATTGGAGGAAGTCTTCCAATGTATATGGCTTCAGCCTTTAGTGGTGGGGGAATGGGTTTTTGCCCCATGCCTGCGATTATGAAGTTGTTTGATATTTTTGGCATTCCCTCTCAATAAGCTTAGTTTCTTTAAACATCCCACTAACCATTTTCTCTTCATAGGTAGTTGGAATATGAGGATTCTGCACAGAACTTATTCTCTTGATGTCCTCACACAAGAATTCCACCATTATAATTTAGATTTTCTTGGCTTGCAAGAAACCAGATGGACAGATTATGATTCATAAAAATAAACGTAAATTTCTCTTTTCAGGGAGCAACGATAATAAGCATCACCAAGATGTCGGTCTGCTTCTCAGCAGATACGCTAGTGATGCTCTTCTAGGATAAGAGTGCATTAATGAAAGGTTTCTTACAGCAAAATTTCAGACGAGCATTAAAGACTTGAATGTTATCTGCTGTTATGCCCCCACTGAGGATGAGAAGGATAGGTTTTATGGACAACTTCTGTAAAACCTCTTCTGTATATTTTGAATTCTCTCAAGAAAGGAGATATTACCTTGTTCTAGGTGATTTCAAAGTTGGTACTGACTCTGACATTTGGGGAGGGGTGATAGGCCCTTTTGGTATTGGTAGCTGCAATGGTCAACATTTCCTACAGGTAAGTAAACTCAATGGTTTCAGAATAACTAATACTTATTACAAACACCACGACATACATAAGTACACATGGGTTTCACCTGATGGGCTGCATAGGAATATGATTGATTATATATAAATTAACAGCAAATGGGCTAGTTCTGTTAGAAATACCAGGGCATATAGGGGAGCTGAAATTGGATCTGACCATTACCTTGTTAAAAGTATCTTGCATCTTAAACTTAAGAAGTGTTGTGCTAAGGTTAAAAAATTTACCTTTAATTCTGAAGTTCAGAAAGACCCAGTTATAGCTAACGCTTTCCATGATAGGTTACTTAGTCATTATGACAGTCATTGTTTGCATACTACTGAAGTTTGGGGAAGAATGGGATAGTTTTAAACAGGCTTTTCTTGAAACTAACATACGCTTTAGGAAAAAAGGAGCAGAAAGGAAGGAACTGCAGGAGTGTCCTTAATCAATACCTTACATTACAGAGAGCTTAAGAAACGAGTAAAGGATCAATTAGCTGCTAAGAATCTTTGGCTTGGCTGACAAAGCCGAGGAAGCAGTTAGACAGCACAAGAGCAGAGAGCTGTACCAGATAGTTAATGTTTTGTGTGGTAGAAAACGGACAGGTATGCAGGGATTGAAGGATAAACAAGATAAGGTTATAGAAGTGAGGAATCTGCCCAGACTAGGTGGGCTGAGCATTTCAGTGATTTCTAAACCAGGGGTTCTCAACATGGGGTCTGCAGGGAAATAAATTTGGGATACGTGGTGAGAGCTCAAAAGTCGCTAGATCTAGTAACAAACTCGCTAAGTTGGCATTATTAATCTATAACTATAGCTTTATCTATATATATATAAGGGGGTACGCCATTACTATAGCTTTATCTATATATATATATAAGGGGGTACGCCAGTTACATACACATTTCTAGAAGGTACGTGAAGCATAAAAGATTGAGGACCACTGTTTTAAACAATATGGTTAATTCTGCTCCCATTGTTTGTGATGATGATAGATGCATTGCTGACTTTAAACAATGTCTGTAGTTATATAACACTGTCTGTAGTTATTTTGGCTATTTGAAAACTTAAACTACATAAATCCCCACTGTTAGATAAAATTACTATGGAAATGCTTAGAGCTGGGAAGATTTTCATACTCTTTGCAATTGCTGTTTTTGATATGACTTTTATTTGTTTTTGCAATGACTGAAATTTTGAATATTTTTTTTATGATAAAGGCAGATTTCTTAAGGATTTTAGCAAAGTTATTATTATCTCTATTTTTAAAAAAGTGATCGCAGTTCTTTGATAACTATAGGAGTATCATCCTACTTTCTGTTCCAGGTAAAGTTCTTTGCATGATTGTGCTTAATAGAATTAAGAATCTGATTGACGGGCAATTGCGTGATGAGCAATGTAGATTTAAAAGTGGTAGGGGATGTGTAGATCAGATATTTTCACTCAGGTAGATTCTTGAGAAATGTCTTTTCAGAAACCTGTGGTTACTAGCTTTGTTGATTTAAAAAAGGTTTTTGACTCTGTTGATCGTCATAATTTGTGATATCGTAAGGCATACATGATGAAAGAGTGTAGATAACACGATGAAAGTTCTCTATAATAACACTGAGTCGTGTGTGAGAGTTGGTAAGGCTTGGAGCAATTGGTTTAGTATTGCTTCTGGTGTTCGTCAAGGGTGCATTTTGTCTCCTTTTTTTTATTCGAAATTCACTGCAAGGGAAAGATTTTGGCCTTAAATGGTTTAGAGATCCGAAAATATCTGATGTAGATTATGCCGATAATTTGGCCCTTTTGCAAATGATGTTGATGAGATCAATTCTTTCATTCGAGCTGTTGATGAGGCTGGTAATAGGGTAGGTTTGGTGATAAACAGAGAAAAAACTAAAGTGATGAAAATTGGTCAAGCAGATGGTGCTTCAGTTGCTTTGAATGTCTAAATTTTGCAGCCAGTGGCTGTCCCATTCGTTCAACAGCACGGAATCTTTTACCAGCAAAATAACACCCATCCCCCACAGCCCGCATTAGTCTGCAGTATCTACACGAGCAAAACGTTCAGGTACTACTGTGGCTCTCTGGACCTTTCACCTATTGAACACGTCTGGGACATGCTGGGCCGACAGCTCCAATAACACCCAAGAGGTGCGCTAACCACTGTAGCTGAAAGGGAACAGCGACATCGCGATATT
Source organism: Ryuthela nishihirai (assembly GCA_038380435.1). Lineage (NCBI taxonomy): Eukaryota > Metazoa > Arthropoda > Arachnida > Araneae > Heptathelidae > Ryuthela > Ryuthela nishihirai. The sequence goes on from JAWZYU010000025.1 coordinate 26,390,770, forward strand.
TGGCGTTCTATCCCTCAGGAGGACATTATAGAGCTGTACGATAGCCTTCCTTCCATTTTCATGAATTCATTACTGCGCGGGGCGGTTCAACATCATACTAATTATACCACTTTACTCTGTAGGTGACTGTATTAAAGAAAAACAAATGAATTTCATACTTAATGTCCCACTTGATGGACTGCAACCTTTTTCGAGTCCACGGTGTCCCTTTTCTCACCGAGGGCAGGATGGAGGTTAGCAGAGAAAATCTCAAAACAGGTGGAAATGCGAACCTTGGACATTAAGTTATACCAGTTTCGCGGTATACCAAATTGAGTCAACCTCCACCTATTTCGTTTGTTCCCAAGTTCAAGTCTCTCCTAGGCCAGCGTTGAGATTCATCTCCGCAAAATCCTCACCTTGCCTTCGGTCACTTTGGGATACTGATGGGCTTGGGAAAGCTGCCATCCTTTGGATGGGACGTTAAGCCGTGGCTCTTGTGCGGGAGAGCCATACCTTGTGCACTTTAAAGAGCATGCTGGATGGCTTTGTCGGGAGGCTACATCTGTCTCCCAGCAGCTATCCAGTGGGTCTCCCCCCATTCTTCTCTGAACCCTTGGGTAAAACAACCCAACCCATTTCGCCGATGTACAGATTGTTGCGTTTGTCTATTTGCTTTCAAGTGTAAAACTATTATACTGTAAGAAATACAGTAAAGCTCGTTGAATCTCTCTAGATGAACTAAGAGAGAAAGGGTTATCGAAAACGTAAACATTTTTCTTGTTTCACTTTGGATAATTAGAATTGAAAAAAAAAAAAATCTTATTTCTGCATAAATCAGACGAAATTCCTTTAAAACACAGTATAGAATATGCGTATTGCACATATACACTTATATGTAATGTTCTAAAGTATAAAATTACGTTATTTTTTCGCAGCACAACCCGATCATTCTGTTATGAGCTTTACCATCATGTATATATATTTTTTAAATACCCCCCTACACAAAAGGAGTTGGATTGTTCTGGCTTCTCATACAACATACAAATACACAACGATATGTCTGCTGGTTTTTAGTCAGGCGCACTAACCACTAAACCAAATATGGGCTATATATTTCGTTTATATGCATATATAAGGGAAAAAATCAATTTAGTTTCTTTATTAAATTACTGTTTTAATAATTATGTTGAGTAGTGTGGGGAAAAAATCAGTCTGTACCAGAAGTCGTCAACGGTTTATTTTTGACGGGGCAATTTATGTTATTACGAGTGTAACGCGTGCATAAAGTAACAAGAGAAGATATGTGCCAATATTTATAAAAAAAAAACACGTATTTTCAAATATTTCATGTTTGAAAAAAGGGAATCCCAAGAAGAGTTGAAACACTAAGAATATATTTTTAAGGCTCATTTTACTAATAAGGGGTATTTCTTTTATATCAACTAAATGTCGATTATTGACTCCCTGATCTGACAGGAGCCTATCAATTTATATGCCATAGTGAAGGTCTGAGAGGATGGTGGGACCTCAGCAGAAAAACAACACAAACACCCATACCTTACCCATGGCTTGAACCCAGATCCCTTGGATCAATAGCCAAGCATGCTAACCATTCGACCATGGGATGGCTACACGTAACATTAATTAATTTTCATGAGAAAGAGCATGTTTGTTCTAATATCTTCATGTAGTGCTTGTATGTATATTATGCTGGCTCCGCGTTGCCGACTTCTGGTCTGGATAATCTGCGTTCAACTGTTGTTAGAAACGAGATAGATTAAGCATACTAAGTTTTACTTCGTTCTTGGATGAATTCGGACTCCAGCAAAGTTCGGGCCAACTTTATCTCTAATTTTGTATACTTTTGCCTTTAATGCGTTTTTTCAATTAAGTCAGGAGTTCAAATTTCTCTCTTTAGTACAGTAATTAAAATGTAGTTGTAAGTGAATAGAGACTTCCGTCATCCAAATATTTAGAGCCGAAATATGTAATAAGTTGACGACTCTCGACAGGAGACATCGATTATGCCTCTTATTCAGAAATCAATTCTGTGGTTTTTAAAATAATTTTCATTACAATGTCATTACTTCGTATTTTCTCTTAATTTGTTGACCTTGAGAGCTTCAGTTTTTGCTTCATGCTTAGTTTCCGCTCTTGTGATTGTGCACTGTCTTTCATATTGAGAACTAGGTGTACCTGTTTGATCAGTGGAGGGTTATGCAAAGGTAAGCAGCAGCACGCTTCACCGACAGTTCGCTGTGAACTGCGGGACGTGTCCAATGCTGCATGCCAGCTGCTTGAGTCATTGGCTTCATCGTTACAGAGCCAACTAACACCAATTGCCAACTCTTCACTTAAAAATTCCTTCTTTTCCTTAGAATGCATTTAGATGTTTTTCTTCATAAGATATGAATTTTTCTATCTGTAGTTTTTCTTTACCTTTGTACAACGCAAAACCACTTTTTTTCTTTTCATTACTTGCATGGCATATAAACTGACAGGCTCCTGTCAGACCTCTGTGGCAAGCAGCTGCTTGAGGGGATATTTATTTTTTTTAATATCTTCCTAATACTTCCGCTCGTCATAGGGGCGGGGGTGCTCCCGTGTGCGGGAGAGCCGTACCCTGTTCACGTTAAAGAACACACTGGATGGCCTTGACGGGAGGCTACCATCTGTTTCCCAACAGCTGTTCCAGTGGGTCCCCTCCCCCAACCTTCTGTGAGCCTTCGGGGTCCTTGTGACCTGGCCATTTAGCCCATGGTGTGCAAAAAAGTGCCGCTCAGAGGTAAAACAACCCAACCCAATCCGCTCGTCATTTATAGGTTTGTGGAAAAACTGTTATTCCACCATATCTTCCGAACGTGATGGAGAAACTTAATGATTTATGTGTTAAATGAACCTTATGACGCGAGGAGTGTCATTGGCTCCCCCATATTCTGTTCTCCCCTAAAAAGAGGGGAAAATGAAAATTATTATTCCGCTATATAGCTAGAACGCGAGTTCCGAAAGTAAGCTGTACGTCAAATGAAAGCTTCTGATACGGCGAATGCCGTAGGCTATAAAAAATTGACCTCCCATGCTTTTACTCCCCTTAAAAAGGGGAAATATGAAAACAGTTGTTCCTCTATATTTTCGGAACGCAAGTAATAAGCTATGAGTCAAATGAAAGCTTGTGACATGGGGAATGCTACAGGCTAAAAGAATTTCCATCCCCTGTCTCTTCCGCTCAAAAATAGAAATATGAAAACATTGTCCGCTCTATCTTCCGAACGCGAGGGCCTACGATTACGAATTAGGTGTCAAATGAAAGCTTATATGAGGACAGTCGTAGAGTACTACGAATTATGCTCCCTCACCATTCTGGAAATTTAGGGGGAGTCGACCTTAATGTTATATCTCAGTTCGTGACATTTTCAATGTCTTGGGCTACCTTAAATACGACCCAAACACTGGGAGGGAAAATGTTTTCGATGTTTGTTAGTTATATATCAAAGTTTTTGACGGTAGATGTTTTTAGTGACAAAGACAAAATATAAATGAAGATTTAAAAAAAAAAATACCTGTCTTCCCATACGTACCCAAAAAAATAGAAAATAAAACTAAAGCATATCGATGGTGCACTCAGTCACTGAATTCGTATTCTCTTCAAAGGAAGATAGAGCGCCGGCAATCATGTTGAGTAGGCAAATCGGCGCCCTATCTTTCTTTGAAGTGAATATGAATTCAGTGACTGATTGCTCCATCGATATGCTTTAGTTTTTTTTTTTTCTACTTTTTAGGACGCATATAGGAAGATATGTGTTTTTTTATTTATTTTGTATGTTATCTTTCAGTGGTTTTGTAATCTATGTTCCTTCCTTTGTTTATTAAGTTACCTTTAATAGAATAGTAAAGGTATAAAGATAAACTACTTTTTTTCAAGACCAGTATTAAAAACTAGTAAATTGTCATTCAAAAATGACAGATTTCAATTCATTCATTAAACTTAAGCTGTTCAGCTTTATTATTTAATAATTGAAATAATAGAATCATTGCCATGGGCATCACCAAGTTTTTACGAACCAAATGGCATCCCTCCGCTTCCCCTTGCCTCGTTTGAAATTTTCACAGATATAATTTATATAAATAAACTTCAAAAAATTTTGACTCCCTGGACAAACTTTCCTCTTCTATTTCCTCCCTTCCCTCCCTATAATTATTCACGCAATTTCATGTTTAGATATTTTACTACTGAGCATGGGCTAAGTGGCAAGGCCACAAGAAGAAGAGAAAGTTGGGAAAATGATCAGTTGGACAGCTGTTAGGAGGAGATCGATGGAAGTTTTAGGGGGAATCGACCTCCAATTCCGCTTGTTCTTAGCATTCTCAGGGTGACTCTCCTACGTACTTGTAATTTCAGGTTTAACGAGCAATTTCGGAGATATGAAATTTTTAGCAGAGCCATTTCAAACATCAGTATCCTAATAGGTATTTTTAAAGCAGTTGAAATAAAATTTGTCGAATTTAGTGTTCTGTTAACACAAAATTCCAGTTTAAGCTACTTAATAAATAGTAAAGTAATCGTAGTGCTTTTATCCTTTAATTGATGTTTGTCTATTTTTCTGTACTATTAATTATTACGTGTCGTCCATGTTAAATTATCTCAAATTTAAGTAATAATGTGCAGCAAAGGGAACCCAAGCTTTTCGGGATCACCCCCCCCCCCCCCCCCGATTTTATTTTGATTTTCGAGAAACCCTCACGCCTCCCATCTCTCATTTATCATCAACCAATCCCTGTTTTAACAATTTCAATTTTTAATTAAAAATGAAAATAAAAAACATCCACATGCCCTTCTTGGATATCTTCACCCTTCTCCTGTTTGGGATCATCTGATTTTACAATATTGCAGTGATGCATGCGAAATATTCTTATATTTCTTGCCCTTTGGGTCCATTCAAGTGGGTCATCTTTTCACTGAAATGCCAGCAAACCCCTTTTTAACACAATTTAACTTTTTTATGCTTTATAAGGTATGTGTTGTTAACCAAGTATTCCATTACTCTCACATCATGAACTCTGCAGTGCGCAGGCTCGTAATCTGCAGTTCCCAGGTTCGAGTCCCAGCTGGGTCAGCGTTGAGATTTATCTCCGCAAAATTCCCCGCCCTGCTCACGGTCAGTAGGGGACACCGATGGGCTTGGAAAGGTCGCCGTCCGTCGGATGGGACGTTAAGCCGTGGCTCCGTGTGCGGGAGAGCCATACCCTGTGCACGTTAAAGAACACGCTGGATGGTCTTGACTGGAGGCTACCATCTGTCTCCCAACAGCTCTTCCAGTGGGTCTCCTCCCCCAACCTTCTCTGAGCCTTCGGGATCCATGTGACCTTGTCATTTAGCCCATGGTGTGCAAAAAAGTGCCGCTCAGATGTAAAACAATCCAACTGCAGTGCGCGAAATACGACTTTTGAAATTAGATAATATTAAGAATTCCATATTTCCGAAAGTACTGAAATGAATACATTGAGACTTTAATAAAAGATTAAAATAGAATATACCCAGATTTTATTTTTTAGCATTAATTTTCCAGTTAAAGTAGTTTAAAAGACTTTGCAGATCGTCAAAGTTTCTTTTATGTTATTTCTTAACACCGTCAAGTTATGTATGATTTGCGACTCGTTGATTTGGTGAAAAAAGAGTAGCCGTGAGCTACTTCTTACGACTGCTCTCATTCTGGTCCCAATTAGAGTCTGAAAGATAACAATTACACTTTTCCCAGAATTTCGTGTTTTTAAGCCGAAACTGTTAAGTACTGAATTTTTTCCATGAAACAACTGCACTCGGAATGGTATTTAATATTTTCCTTAGCTGAGATACTAGTAGTTTCTAGGTGACATTTTGGGGTCTTGTGGCATAGAGTAATTCCTTGATACAGTGTTCGGTTAGATATAAAAATCTCTACCGTTCTCCCCAAAAGTAATCAGCATAGGCGATGCTATAACTTGTTAGAAATGTTTAGGTGTAATGAAACAAGGAAAAAATTAAACTATTTTGTAAACTTTAGAAGAGGTAAGACAAGTAGAGCACATTATTGCTACTAGCTATCGTGTTGCTTCTTGCCTAGCCTTGAAGGCTTGGAAGTTTTAGATCTTACCTCATTAATGATACAAACTGGTAGTCAGGGCTGACAACCTCAGACCATGAAGCTACCTTTATAATAGCTACTGACGTCATATGCTATGCTAATTTAACTGGTTGTCTACTGATTTTTTTACTGTGTGCAGTAAAAATAATACATAAGAACGTAATTTAATTTTCACCGGAGGGAAAATGAACCAGCCGTGCTACTTAAAAAGGCCCTAATCATTCTGTGCTTTTTAGCTCATTTTCAAAAATGAATTAATGAAATGCTACTTTTGCCTTTTCCGAACCCATTAGTTCGAATTTCCACCGTTATATAGGTGCTAAAGTCGCAAAATGACAAATTTCATTCTCTTTGAAAATGAGCATCTTATATTTTCCAGAGGCGATAAACTAAGTGCGTTATACAGTGTATATATATATACACATTTTCCATTTCTAAAATAATGGCGCATTTCCGTTTATTTTCGTGAACTATAATTAATTATGCTGCGGCTGGAGAACAAAATCTTCAAGGATGGGGTTATTGAGAGAAGATTTCATCAGATCATTTAGAGAAAAGGACATTTGCCGCGGAATTCCGTCTATGCAAATTGCTATTGCTAAGATACCTGTGAAGAACATTTCAGTGCAACACAACACGAAAATTCTTATCTTACTCAGGATTTGAATTTACGTAAGTTACCAACTAGTGTAACATAATATATATTATTTAAGGGCTTCTTGTGTTGTTTTTCTGTTGAGATCTTGTTGGCTCCTGTCAGACCACTGCACAATTTTGTCCACATAAAATGAAAAACAAACCCCAAATCATTCAGCCTTTAACCGCAATTTAAAGCAAAAACCGTTTAACCATCGTTTTCAAGCGCATCCCAACGAAGTTTTCATTTGGGGAGATTGACCCCTTTCCTTCCATAAGTTTTAACATGATTTTCAAAGATTGTGTTTTCACTGAAGACGTCTGAAAATTTGCAATGACTTTCCGAGTGTTCCTGAGAACTTTTCGAAACCTTGGTGTTAATTCAAGTCGATTTTCTCTTTCTTCATCGAAAAGAATCTCAGTGATTGTTCTTAGCCTTCAAATTTACCTTCATCATCAGATTCACCTTTTTTAACCTTGTTTATCATGTACAAGGATATTGCTAGGAAGCATTTTAATATAAAGTATAAAATATCTATTTAGAGTCCAATTACAAGATTATAAAAGAGTTCACTTTGCTGACTTTCAACAAAAATTTCTTTCCCAAATTTCACCATGATTCTGCCTCTATTATTTATTGTTATAAGTCCACATGTAAAACTAGGCCGAATTCTATAGATCTGTTCACATCTTTATTTTGCATTGTTTTGGTATGGTACGATCTAATTTACATCCATAAAACTGAAATTGCGGAATAGATCATTATCGTCATTAAAATTGATATTAATATATAGAGTATTTCTGATATTTGTCTGCGCATCTAACGATAAGCAAAACTTTCTCCCAACCTTCTTTCGCCTTGTATTTAAAACTTCGACTAAATCCACTTTTGTCTGCTTGTAGACTTTGTAAATTGATTTCATGGCCCCTCTTTCGGATTTTTTTTGTTGAATTATAGTAAAAGTTAGTTTTGTAAAACTAACTTTTACTAGAAATAACTTTTACTTAAAAATATAACAAAGTATAGTTTTGTTGATCTGTAGTAAAAGAGTTGGTATCTTTTATTATAGATGTACTCGCTAATATATTCTGAATGAGTTATGGTCAGGGGTGGGAATAGGTTTTCGGAACGAGGAGGATGCTCCAGAATCAGATGAAAGAAGACCCTTAGCTGACGTGGCGACTTTAAGCAATGCATAAAAAATCTGTTTAAAAGCCCAGGAATTTTGACCAGAAATATTATAAAGGAGTGGATATACATAGAATGGATCTATTTCCAGTCGTTAAATGTACAGGATGAAAAAAACCTAGGATTAGGGGAACGGCATCCAACCCCTCCCCTCTCATTTCCAGTCCTGATTATGGTTTCTATGGCATACTGACATGCTCCTATCAGACCTCTGTGGCAAGCAGCTGCTTGGAGGGTAATTTTCTATTAAGGTGCAAATCGAAATTGTGTTTTTGCTCTGCCAAAAGGGACATAATTCTTCCAAATTTTGCCGTTTCGTAACTTCGATAACCCCCACTTTACCCTCGGTGAGAAGGGTTACATCGTTGGGCTTGTAAAGTCCGACGTTCGTCGGATGGGGACCTTATGGAGATGCAGGGAAGTCAAACCTTGTGCATGTTAAAGAACACGTTGGATGGTCTTGACGGTATCTGGCTCTTAATAACTGCAGTTCAGTGAATCTCCATATGATAATTTTCCCTGAGCCCTTGGGGCTTTGTAACCTGGTCCATTTAGTTCATTGTGTACGAAAAAGTGTCGCTCAGATGTAAAGCAACCCAACTTATTTCGTAAATTTTAAATATGGATTGTTTCGGGAGTTGGGGCTCTTGAAAAGACATTCTGATAAAGAAAAGACTTTACCGTTTGGCAATTCCGTGTGTTTTCAAGTGGAATGTTATAGGTGACAATCCTTTTACGTGATGTACATACCCGTATGGAAACACTAAATGTACAACTATATTTTATTAATATAAAACTATTAAAATAATTTAATAAAAGTTTCTCATGTGAGAATATGCAATATAATATTTACAGTGCTAAAGGTGGGATTTTATATGTTGTTTGTTTACTTTTCATTGCTTTTTTGACCGAAGATGTTTACTTGTATCCAAATAACGATAATGGTTTCCAGTGACTTAAGTAGAGGATGAAGATCTCAATGCAAACATAGATCAAGGGCCTGTTTATTTCGACCTCAACTTATATATATAATAATTATATCATTTTATAAAATTTTAAATTAACATATATGTTTACACTAAATTTTTTTGTGTCAAAAGGTAAATAATGAAGAAATTAGAAAATCCAAAATAAATTAAGTCTTTAATAATGCAGATAAAAATGCCATGTTCTTGAACGTGTAATAAAATAAATATGAATACTACACGATAACGCGTAGACAAGTTAAAACCTGCGAGCAAAGCATACCGATGCGCGAAGTAGTTGTTTTCAAAGAATCGCAGTAATGTCTATATAGTAGACAGTACTATAACTCTTGAAATACAGTTCTTAAGAATGCGTGTGCATAGTTATTATAAGCAAGCTGTTCACTTAACAATAATTTAAATATAGACATTGGAATTTGTATATTTATAAATAAAATATAGCATAACAACTGTTGCATTAAATTTCCCATAGGAACAAAAATAGTTTTAATTTTTTTTCAGAAAAGTTATTAAAATGAAAGTTTGAAATTTTTATTTTCTTAAAGTTTAAAAGCCTCTTTCAGGCATGGCCCCGATGTCAGTGCATTGGCTCAGTTACGCCACTGATGGGTTCAACGCATTGTTCGATAAGCTAAATTAATCCCGCACTGAGAAGAAGGCATGATATTAGTTGAAGCAAAGAATATAAATAAATTTTATCAGCACTTGCTGATGGAAATAAAAGCCATAAGAGACAGCAAGCTCACATGTATATTACAAGAAAGCTTAGGTGGAAATTCTCGCACAACTATCATCATCTGCTACTCTCCAGCATCATACAATGAATCCGAAACGAAATCTGCTGTAGAATTTGATAGAAGATAGATAAATTTATTTTTTACCAATCGTAAACGTATTTTCTCAACTGTCAACTTTTTTGATAATTCTAAACTTTTACATTTTACAATCATTTTTACAAAACACTCAAGTGCAAACTAAAGTGTTTTGAACGCCTTGATAAGCATTTTACCAATGTCATTTGGCCAGTAGAAGTGTATTCTGAGTAACTTAAACTGGTATTGGAAGAAAAATAATAATTACTACGCGAAAAGCAGTTTGCTGAGTGTTAGTGCACTTGGCCCTGATCAAAGGGAAGAAAAATAATAATGGTCCAAGCTTTGGGTAAGGTATGCATATTTCTTATTTATATTATCTTTGTGCTGAGATCTCGTATTCGTCACAGACTTTCTCTATGGCCGACGATACTGATAGGCTCCTCTCAAATCTCTGTGGAGATATATAAATATCTCAATATCGCCATTTTCTGCAGAATGTTTTATTGCTGTTTCCTTGCATGGATTGTCGGTAGTATGATGAAATCATCTCACTCTATAAAGCACAGACAGAACAACTGGGTGTCGGTTCACCGGCTGTGACGTACTGACTCATGTCATGAACCACACTTATTAGTCATTGCTTTCATCGCACACGTGCCGGACGGAACGGAAAAGAAGCTTCGTTCTCACAAATGCACATTTTGTCTATTTTAATTGTTTCAGAATTGTCAGGGTTCTGCTTTCTATTGTTTATGAGGGAGAAATTGTTTAGTGATATCGCGGTTTCTGAAGCATAATTTGTTTTGTAAATTTTAATTTAGCCATTTGAACGATTTCATAAACCTTACTTCACAAATTAAAGACAGCGTTTATTTAGGTTTGTCGTTGTTGATATAAGGGGTGTGTTTTTTTCTGATTGTAATGTTCGGCGGTTCGTAAAAAAAACCCATAGATTTTCAGTTGTAACGTTCCATGTAGCGAACTCTAAATTTTCATATGTGTTTCGTAGTTAAATATAAATCCTTGGTTGGTTTGAGTAGACTAGACTGCTTGACTGTAAAAGTGAGGTGAAATACCACATAAGTGGTAGATTCTTTCTAATATACGCTGAAAGTACTCCTTCCTCACAGATCGTTCTATTGTGTATTATATTGATATGCACCTGTCAGACCTCAATAGCAGGTGAAGCATTAATAATTTTTTAGTACGTCTTTTATACCAAAAGTAGGAAATACGTATATCTTGAAAAGATGTCTAGAATATTTAAATATAAGCATCAATGCTTGCCATTATCGTCATTTTATTGGCAAAAACAAGGGTCAACAATTTTCAAATTTAGATGGAAAACCCTTACACATTAACCATGCTTGTCCTATTGGTATGATCCTGCTTCAGTAGTTTTTAAATTCTGAATAATTATCAGGATATGGGCTCATCAAAAACTAAGTTATCTCCACACAAAAAATACATATTTGTGATAGCTTCTGAATAAATTTCCAGTTGAAAATATACTTAATTTATAACAATTAAATTAGGTAATACAATCTCTGAATGTACTCCAAAATTCTGAAAGTATGCAAGTTCTAGGACAGTCAGTTTGGACTTAGTAGTTTAGCTTCTGAAAAGCTATTGACATTATTGCTAGTCTTTAAAGCGTTAAGATTTTAAGAATGAGTACACTTGTAATCACATTGTTTACTTCCTTCAATAGAGAAACAACTGAATTTCAGAACTTTATCTTGAAGTAGTAACAAACAGGTCATGTTGTATATCAAATGAAATAGCATTTGATTCTGAAAACTATGAAGAACAAATTCTAGGGAAAAAAGACCACATATGCTTAGTTTTGAAAATGAGTTGGTTTTTTTTTAGCCTTTTGACAATTTAAGTAGGTAGCTACTTGTCCTAGTTCTTTTCTTGAACATAAATATTGCTCATGCCTGACTGAAGACCAGTAGCAACCTCCATTAATGCAATATATGCTTTACTTGATATTAGTAAATAATTACTTATTCCTTCCTTGGTAATAAAAGTATATGTAGAACTTTAATCAGAAATATTTCATGTATTTATCATTGAACTGTATTGTTTTAATTAATAGTGCCATTGGGCTCTTTTGCTATTTATTCTTTAACTTTGCTTTCTTGACAAAAATCCTTTGAAGTGACTTACTCATTTCAGATTGTGCATTGGGAAATTATTGCATGAAATATATCAGCTTGTGTGTTTTGCATGCAATCTTAGAACTGTGGCTTTTCATTATCTTGTCTTTTTTCGTCTATTAAAGCAACCATTGTCAGTTGTACTAGTCTTTGGAGTTGGCTTAGTAGCATATCAGGCTCATAATCTGATGTTCCCATGTTCAGTTCCCTATTGTGCCTGCAATGAGATTTATCTTTGCTAACTCCCAACACTATTCTCAGTAAGAAAGGTTTTATTCTGTAGTAATGAGTTTCAAAATGCCACTTCCTGTCAGATGGGATTTTAAGCCATGGTCCTATATGAAGGAGAGCCATACACTTAGCATATTACAGAGCTTGGATGACCTTGACAAAGCTTTCATCTATCTCCTAACATGTGCCCAGTTGATCACATTTCCCATCCTTTTCTGACTCCTTGGGATCCTTGTGAGTGATTTTCTGTGTATATATTTCAGTGTACTCTTAGGGTTATGTTTAAATAGTTCATGTACTATTAGAATCCAAGAAAATGCAGTTGGGGAAAAATAAATTTTGCCGATAATGGTGGTCTACTCCTATGGTGGTCTAGAACACCTGGTATGACACTGGGAGATGTGGGACTCAAACCCACATCTCCCAGTGTCATACCAAGTGTTCTAGACCACCACTGGAGTTAGGTTTAAAATGAAAATATATATTTAATGTACTAAACTGAATGGACAAATTATTTTATCCACCTGCCTATAACCTATTGCTATACCTTTTGCCTTCACAACAGCAGCCAGACATCTTGGTAAGGACTCAATGAGGTGTTGAAAACACGGAGGTGGTATTGCTGCTTATAAAGCGAGGATCATCTATTGTAGAGCATCCATAGTTGCCAGTGGGGTTTGGCAGACTCAAACAGATCTTTTCAATTCATCCCACAGATTCTCAATGGGGTTGAGGTCTGGCAATCAAGGGGGCCATTCGAGTGTGGTAAACACACTTGAAATGCTCCTGGAGCCAATTGGTCACCACTCTGAAAGTAGGTGGTGTAGTGTTGTTCTGTTGAAATATGGGGTCATGGTGCAGAAAGAGAATTATTACGAATGGGTGTAAGATGGTCGGTGAGAATGTTCACATACCTAGTGCCGGTGACGGAGGTCTTGATGGGTATGAGGGGCCCCAATGAAGCCTATGTAAATGCATCCCAAACTGTTACACCCCCTTCACTTGCCTGTATGACCCCAACTTGGCAAGCTGGGTCCATTGCTTCATGTGGTTAACTCCACACATTCACTCACCCATCAGCATGATAAAGTTGAAACCGTAATTTACCAGACCAGATGATGTGTTTCCAGTCCTCCACATTACAGTTGCAATAAGCTTGTGCAAACTGCAGCGTAATCTTTTGGTGCCTTGCAGTTAACAAGGGGACACAATGTGGTCGTCGACTACCATAGCGTATTTTTTCTAGTATGACTTTGTGTCTTATGCCATAAGGTTGTGGATGCACCCTCATTCAATTCCAACGTTATCTGCTCCACAGTAGTTGTGCTATTCCTTGTAACAATGCAGGACAGTCTCTGCTCACCTTGAGAGTCAATTGCACATTTAAATTCACATTTCTCCTGCTGGTTGGAAGTTTTGCCATATTTCATGTGGACTTTGTATACACGTACGATGGTCTGATGTGGAAATCCCAACAGCCCAGCAGTTGCAGTGATTGAACAACTGACCTTCCTCACACCTACTATCTGATTATGGTCAAACTCACTTATGTCATTGCCTTTACCCATTATTTCTTTTCCATGATTGGTTTCCAATTCATAGAGACCTGCTCTATTTATTGGCATTGCCAGTTTCAGCATCCCATGTGACTTGATGTGATACTTCTGCTTTGCATATTGTTATCAGGGTGTATATAATAATTTGTCCATTCAGTGTATAAGAGTTGGCTTTAAAAATTAAAATAATATATATATTCATTATACTTTAGAGTTAGGTTTTACGTTTAAAGAATAAAATTGTTCAACATAGTGCAGGAGATTAATTAAGAAATAAAATAGCAATAACACCATCTAAAGATTGTCAAATAATTGCTGTAAAAGTTACATCAGTTGAAGTGGAAGGCTGCAGATAAGTGACTTGCACTATATGATCAACGCATACAGACACTCGCTCGTCCAAATCTCCCAGTAATAGAAAAGGAATTAATATTGCATTGGTCCACCCTTTGCTAGTATCAGGCTTTCCTCTAGATTTTGGTATGTTGCTGCAGGAATTGCCTGCCATTCTACCATAAGAGCATTAGTGAGCTGATCACTGATGTCGAGCTGTCTGGCCTGGTTCGTAGTCGGCATTCCAAAGGTTTCCATGGGGTTGAGAACAGAGCTCTGTGCAGGCCAGTGAAGTTCTTTCACACTCATCAAACCATTCCTGCACATTCCTCACTTTGTGGACAGGAGCATTGTCATGTTGGTACAAGAAAGAGTCTTCACTGAACTGTTGTAAAGTTGGAGCACAGAATTGTCGAGAATGTCATTATAGGCCGTAGCATTCAGGGTCCCATTCACTGGAACTAGGGGGCCCAGCTCAAACCATGAGAAAAAGCCCCAGAGCATGATGCTTCCTGCACCAAACTTCATAGGTGGCACAACACTGCCATGCAGGTAGCATTCACCTGGCATCCTCCAACACCCAGACTCATCTGTCGGATTACCAGATGGTGAAGCATGATTCATTTCTCCAAAGAATGCAGTTCCACTTCTCAAGCACCCACTGGCATCATGATTTACACCACTCCAACCAACATTTAGCTTTGATCTGTTGATGTTAGGCTTGTGTGCTGCTATTACATAATTATTGTAGTAAATAAAGTCATTTTTATTTTGTTGTTGTTTGGCTTGTGTTTGGCCATAGAAGCTCATTACCTGCAGCTCATAACGAACTGTTATGGGGCTGGCATTGCTTCCTTAGGCATTTTGGAACTCAGTAGTGAGTGTTGCAACCGAGGACAGGCGATTTTGTTGCACCACCTACTTCAGCACTTGGTGGTCCCACTCTGTCATTTTATGTGGCCTACCAGGTAGCGATTGCACTGTTGTTGCTCCTAGGCATTTCCACTTCACAATAACATCACTTACAGTTGATCGGGGCAGCAGGGCTGAAATGTCCCCAAACTGAATTGTCGCTAAGGTGGTATCCTATGACCATTCCACGTTGAAAGTCACTGAGCTCTGCCATGTGGCCCATTCTCCTATTCGTGCATGTTTATGAGGTTTGCCAGGCCACGTACGTTCTTTTATACCTATTTGGGCCATGGTTGTGGCGTATATGGGTGAAATCCACTAGTCAGAAGGGGTGTTCAGATACTTTTGATCAGAACATAGATGAATAATCACAGCGTTACCTGTTGCTCATTTCACGTTGATAAATCAATAAATATTCAGCGGAAAAAAATTTCGCCGACATACAGGATTTGAACCCGCATCTCTCCAGAAACATGCCAGAGTATTCTTCCAGTTGAACTAATGCCAGCTCGTCCTTTTTCCGCTAATTTTAAGACTAACTCTATCACGGGAGTTTTTCGGGCTAACCATTGGCGCCATCTATGATCTCCGGTGGTAATCATTACCTTAATATTGCACACTAGTAGCATAAATGACAGTTCTGGCACAGTAAAAGGGGCTCGAGAATTCTATGAAAATCCGTGGGAAAAGTTATGGGGGATGAGGGAAAAAGTATGTTTCTTGTGGTTTTTTGTGAAAATATGTGTGAAAATAAAAAAAAAACGGGGGTGATTTTTAGCATGTGAAAAACTAATTTAAGTTTTTTTGGGGAAGATGAGGTTTAAACTAATTTTGTGAATTAGTTTAAATGGGTTAGTTTGAAGTGATGTGTGTATGAGATAAAAAATGATGTGTTTTGTTGAGTTATCGTACACTTACTGGATTATTCGGTTGTAAAAGCCATGCAACTCGGCGTTTCTTGTGGTTTTTTCTGAAAATATGTGTGAAAATCAGAAAAAAAACAGGTGTTTCATGTGAAAAGAGTAATTTAAGTTTTTTGGGCAGACGAGATTTAAACTAATTTGTTTAACTAATTTTCAGAAAAGGTGTGTGTGAAAGAGAAAAAACGATGTGGTTTGTTGAGTTATCATACACTTCACTGGATTATTCGTTGTAAAAAGCCAGGTAAATTGGAGAATTTGACAAAGTCAGACAGTTTTGCGAAATTTGTTTGAAACATATGACAAAATCAACAGGTAAAATGATGTTTTCGGGGGTTCTGATGAAAAGATAGACTTTGAATATCTGTGCCGTCCCATGGCCGAGTGGTTAGCACGCTTGGCTACTGATCTAAGGGACCTGGGTTCGAGCCCTGGGTAAGGCATGGCTGTTTGTGTCGTTTTTCTGCTGAGGTCCTGCCATCCTCTCAGACCTTCTACTATGGCATATAAACTGACAGGCTCCTGTCAGATCTCTGTGGCAAACAGCTGCTTGAGGGTTTTTTTTTTTATTTTATGAAGAGCTGGTACTAGATGAAAAAAAAATTTTTTTTTGGAAATGAAAAGTGATTTAGGTTAATTTTTTAAACAATTAGAAAGAATTTGAAGTGAAAAGTGATGTAGGTTAGAATAATTTTGAGAATTTGTGAAGTTTGTAAAGAGAGAAGAGTTTTATCGTGCTAAAAGGAAATCAAATCGGTCTACTCAAAAGAACAATGGGCTCGAGATTTAATTTCATTGAACTAAATCTCTTATTCACTGAACCTCAGCATTGAAGCTGAAAAAATACTGGTTCGAAAAGTTGTTCTGTTCGATGGATGGCCCTCCTCTCTGTCCCCCTCCCCTTTCTTCCTCTCTCTCTGTCCCCTGCTCCCCACTGCTCTCTCTTCCTCTCTCTCTGCCTCAATCAAGTGCAAAAAAAATTCCTCCAGTTCCAGCTGTATACAAGACACAACTGGAACCAGAGTCCGTGATTAAGACCGCTGCTAGACCCCCCATGGACCGAAGCGATCCCATGGTTACTGCAATCAACTGCAGAGACCACGTTGCTAGCTGGACCAACAGAACCAACTACCCCCCCCCCCCCCCCCAAATAGGTCTCATAGTACTGAGCCTAAAAGGCTTTACGTAGATGAGCAGTCTCATTCAATATCAAGGGAAGCGATACTAACTTTTAAAGCTAATTGTCTTATATACCATACTTGGCAGCAACTCATATTCTAACGGTGGGTAAAGAAACGAAATTAAAAATAAAATAGTATTATGAATTTTAACTCAAATCTAAAATAATAAGTTTTTGTAGCAGTGTTTTGAATATCTAGCTGCAAAAAAATTAAACCAGTGCAATTAAATTACTTTGTAATGTTGATCAGTATTTTAAATAACATGGATTCTATGGGAGAGGTGGGGGAGGAGAGTGGCAAGGAGGAGTGAGTGTTAATTCTTTACAATATAAAAGTTGAAATAACTTTTGTTCTAATCAAGCTACACAGCTAATTTTGGTTTTCTTCAGTAACAGCAATCAGACACTATTTTCCAAACTGACCAGAATTGGGTTCAGACCCCTTACGTAGCCGAGAAAGTGGGTCGAACCCTTTTAAATTTATGATCTCATATTTTGTCTTGTAATCAAACTACTTATTTGAAACTAATATTATTGGATTTCATTCGGGGTGTACTACACTTTGAACATGTGGGTGTTGGTCTCGACCCCGTTACTTAACGACTTCTGGGTTCAAAACCTTTTGCATACTACACATTGCTGATTCTCATTTAAGATTTCGAAATGTTTTCAGTTTTTTCATCAACATCACATTCTAGTACTGGAATTCATTTCGTTAATTCAACTGGAAACGGTGTCGGACCCATTTCCTAGCCTAGAAACTGAATCGAACCCTCTTAAATTTGCATCCTTATAACTTTGCTTCTAATTGAGCCACACATCTCAAACTAATATCTTTAGATTACATTCGGGAAGCACTATACGTTTAACATATTGCAAGCGGTCTTGACCTCTTAGTTTTTGTTTTCTGGGTTTGACACTTTAAGAATTTGTCGAATTATAACGTCCATTCTAATTGTGCTAGGATCTTGGTTTCAATTTTAATAGTTGGGGTTTACCTAGTTCTATAATCTGACGAAAGAATAATCTGTCTGAAACCGTTTTCTAGCCGACAAAGTGGGTCGAACCACTCTTAATTTTGAGGCTTCATAGTTCTGCTTCTAATAGAGCTACAGAACTCAAAATAATATCATTGTGTTCCATTCAGCAAATACTATACGTTAAATGTATTGGAAGCGGTCTCGACCCATTATTTTAAGTGTTGCAGGTTCGATACTTTTAGATTTTGTGTTGCAATATCTTTTGCTCTAATCGAGCTAGAAGTTTGGTTTTAACATTGATAGTTATGATTTATCAAGGTCTCTAATCTGACAAAAAATAATTAGTGTTGACCCAATGAAAAAAATATATTTGACTTTAGCTTGATAAACTGCTGGGATATTTAATCCTTTGTCGCTTGTACAATGTTGTTCTAAACAGTTTATTACCTTAATTTTATTACAAAGGGTTTCAGACCATAGAATTTTACAGAAATTGAGTCGAGACCACTTAAATTTAAATTCCTATGTCTCCTCTTCTAACTGAGAGAGATAATAAACACTGATTATTAGCATTTCTAAAGAATTACAAATTGGTACAGATTTCAAAATGTTTTATTAGTACTTAATTTTTTTTTTGCATTTGTTTTCAGTTCAAAGTTTTGTAAATGGTATTGCCTGCTTTACCATACACATCTGAGATTCTATAATTTCCAAAAGCATAAGTAAGTAAGTTTTCCAAAAGCGTAAGTGTAATTCCATTGACGACATGTCGTTTTGTGTATTCTTGGGATAAAGCAATTTTTTTAATTTGGTATACATGTATATCATGTTGTTCCGATCGAAATTCCGTTTGTTGTGTATATACGATTTTTCCATCAAATAGACATTCCCGATAATCTTCATGACTAAATTCATTTGTAACTCCATTGGCCGCTTTTTTTAGGAATTGGAGAATCTATAGAATGCAATTTTGGACGTAACGCAATAACCTCTTTGATTAGATAGAAAACCTTTTAATTCGTCTTTAAATTTTCCTGGACCCATTTTATTTGATTCATTATATAATGCATGGTTTATGGGGTAATTCGAGAAATCAAAGTAGTCTGAGTTAAATTTCTCATATATGTCATCTGTCTGGATATTGACACAGAAGGAATCAGTTTCGGTAAATAACAATTCTGCATTAAATTTTGGTTTCAGAAAATTGTAGAAGAAATTATACATGTGTAATTTACTCAACTCCAAAACTGTTACACTAATGTAATATGGTTTATCTAATATAATATTTTTCTTTTTCATATGGAGAATTGCGAAATTTTCTGCAAGTTTAGCACAAGAAACATACCTAGGATTTGCAATTAATTTTTTAAGCTTTTCTTCGGTATTCACAATGTGGCATTTTATTCTCTTTCTCTTATTTTCTAAACATTTGCCATATATAGCATTGTTTATCAGTTTGAAAAAGTCTTTTTCAAGATTATTTATGGCATTAATTCGTTTTGTTGTATGAAAATCTGTGTAAGGGTTCAGCCATGGTTTTTGATCAAATTCCAAGATTCTATGTACCTGTTTCACCCTCAATCCCAGTTCCACATAGAGTTTAAGTAACCTATAGTGAACGACATAATTTTGTTTGTCGAACAGATTTGGAATCAAGAATGAGACATTACTATTAGAAAGTTTAAATTTTTCAGGAGCCAAGGGGAAATCATTGTGTAAATCGTGTAGATGTGCCGGATATTCTAGATCAACTTCAAAGAAATAACCCTTTTTGCTGTCGTCTGGAATATTAAACAGGTCAATATAATTTACCCATTTGAAATTACCAGTTGGAAGAGGTTGAGACATTGCCCAGCCATATAAATTGTTTGCAACAAAGTACATGATATAGTTTTGTGGTTTACTTCTCTCATATGGATCTACTAAAGGATTGTTGGCCTGTGCAAACCTTTTAGACACTAAAGATATTCCTCCTCGCAGAGCTCTTTCTATGAAAAAATACATATCATCTTTTATAAGTTCCAGCTCAATTTCTATCATTTTTAATCAGGCAGCATAGTATAAGCCAGGAGACCTAAATTGATGACAAGGATCGAGTTGGTAGTTATTCATCAACGAATTTCTGTAGTTTTCAAATATATCTCCTAGCAGTAATACATCAATGATCATGTACAGATCGTGATATTCCCCGAAGGTAGCAATAGAAAAGCTTTTCACAAAATTTGAGCTCTGTCGTATTGTTCATTGTTTTGGAAATTCTCTTTGGGTGGAAGTGAAGTTTGCAAAAACTGAGCACTCTGTTGCAAATACTCATATGGAAAACTTCCTTTGCTTTTAAAAAGTTCTTTCTGTTAGTCATTCAGATTATGTTGTCTACAGTATTGACTTCATCATCATCATCATCATCCTCAAGCAGCCATGGGCTACGGAGGTCCAACCAGACCGTGCAATTTAGTTCTCCAAGCAAGTCTCTCCTGAGCTACATCTACTGCATCTGGCCACTGCACACCAATTCTAACAAGGTCCTGTTTGACATTGTCTGCCCACCGCATCCTAGGTCTTCCCTTCTTTCTGAGACCTTTAGGCACACTGTTCATAACCCTATAATTATTCATATGGGCAACATGGCCAAACCAACGGAGTCTCTCTCTGCACAATATGCTGCTTAAAGGAGGTTGCAAACTCCTTTGCCTAATCTCATCATTAGTTACAAAGTTGAACCACCTAATGCTCAAGATACTGCGTAAGCATCTGGAATCAAAAGCATCTAGTTTCCTGTTATCTTGTTTACAAAGTGTCCAAGTTTCACTACCATAACTAACCCTAGAAAGAACCAAACTATTATACAGCCTAATTTTAGTCTTTAGATGTATACGCCTATTTCTCCACACTCTCCATAGATTCTTAAAAGTCCCGGCAGCAATCCCTATTCGTCTGTTAATCTCATGCCGCACATCACCATTATCTGTTACATAGCTCCCAAGATAATTAAACTGTGACACCAGCTCAAGACTGCAACCATTCAGATTAACTGAATCACAGCCTGCCTGACCAATTTTCATCACTTTAGTTTTCTCTCTGTTTATAACCAAACCTACTCTACTACCAGTTTCATCAACAGCTCGAATGAAAGAATTCATCTCATCAACATCATTTGCCAAAAGGGCTAAATCATCAGCATAATCTAAATCAGAGATTTTCGTATCTCCAGCCCATTTAAGGCCAAAATCTTTCCCTTGAACTGAATTTCGCATAACATAATCAATAACCAAACTAAAGAGAAAAGGAGACAAAATGCACCCTTGTCAAACACCAGAAGTAATGCTAAACCAATTGCTACAAGCCTTACCAACTCTCACACACGACTCAGTGTTATTATAGAGAGCTTTCATTATGTTAACTAACTTGTCTGGTATACCATATGATTTCACAATCAACCACAAATTATGACTATCAACAGAGTCAAAAGCCTTTTTGAAATCAACAAAGCTAGCAACCAAAGGTTTCTGAAACTCTAAACATTTCTCAAGAATCTGCCTAAGTGAAAATATCTGATTCACACATCCCCTACCACTTCTGAATCCACATTGCTCATCACGCAATTGACTGTCAACCAGATTCTTAATTCTATTAAGCACAATCATGGAAAGAACTTTACCTGGAACAGAGAGTAGGCTAATACCCCTATAGTTATCACAAGAACTGCGATCACCTTTTTTGAAAATAGGGATAACAATAGCTCTAGTAAAATCCTTAGGAACCATGCCTTTATCATAAAAGATATTCAGAATTTCAGTCATCCAAGTGGTAACCAAAACATTTCCAGCTCTAAGCATTTCTGTAGTAATTTCATCTGCCTCTGGGGATTTATGAAGTTTAAGTTTAGAAACAGCCAAAATAACTTCAGATTGTGTTATAGGGCCAACATTAAAGCCACCAATGCATCTATCATCATTGCAAACAATGGGAGTATAACTAACCACATTGTTTAGAATATCACTGAAATGCTCAGCCCACCTAGCCATGACAGAATCCTCCCCTTCAATAACCTTACCTTGTTTATCCTTCAATCCTTGTATACCAGTCCGTTTTCTACCACACGAAACATTAACTATCTGGTACAGCTCTCTGCTGTTGTGCTGTCTAACTGCTTCCTCGGCTTTGTCAGCCAAACCATCAAGCCAAAGATTCTTATCAGCAGCTAACTGATCTTTTACACGTTTATTAAGTTCTCTGTAATGCTTTCTATTAGTACTAGTAAGGTATTGATTAAGGACATTCCTGCAGTTCTTTCTTTCCGAAATAAGCTCAAGTGCCTTATCACTCAGATAATTCTGTCTCTTCTGCTCCTTTTTTCCTAAAAGAGTACTGTTAGTGTCCAAAAAGCCTGTTTAAAATGATCCCATTCTTCCACAACTTCAGTAGTAAGCATACCATGACTGTCATAATGACTAAGTAACCTATCATGGTAAGCTTTGGCTATAACTGGGTCTTTCAGAGCTTCAGTATTAAAAGCAAATTTTTTAACCTCAGCACAACACTTTTTAAGTTTAAGTTGCAACACACTTTTAACAAGGTAATGGTCAGATCCAATTTCAGCTCCCCTATATGCCCTGGTATTCCTAACAGAACTAGCCCATTTGCTGTTAATTAATATATAGTCAATCATATTCCTATGCAGCCCATCAGGTGAAACCCATGTGTACTTATGTATGTCGTGGTGTTTGTAATATGTGTTAGTTATTCTGAAACCATTGAGTTTACTTACCTGTAGGAGACGTTGCCCATTGCAGCTACCAATACCAAAAGGGCCAATCACCCCTCCCCAAAGGTCAGAGTCAGTACCAACTTTGGCATTGAAGTCACCAAGAACAAGGGTAATATCTCCTTTCTTGACAGAATTCAAAATATCCTGAAGTTGTTCATAAAACCTATCCTTCTCATCCTCATCAGCATCCTCAGTGGGGGCATAACAGCAGATAACATTCAAGTCTTTAATGCTTGTCTGAAATTTTGCTGTAAGAAACCTTTCATTAATGCACTCATATCCTAGAAGAGCATCGCTAGCGTGTCTGCTGAGAAGCAGACCCACGCCTTGGTGATGCTTATTGTCGTCCCTCCCTGAAAAGAGAAATTTAAGATTATTTTTAAGAATCTGACCTTCATCTGGCCATCTGGTCTCTTGCAAGCCGAGAATATCTAAATTATAATGGTGGAATTCTTGTGTGAGGACATCAAGAGAATAAGCTCTGTGCAGAGTCCTCACATTCCAACTACCCATGGAGAGAAAATGGTTAGTAGGATGTTTAAAGAAACTATGTTTATTGAGAGAGGGAATGCCGACAATATCAAACAGCCGCCTAATCGCAGACATGGGGCAAAGACCCGTTCCCCCACCACTAAAGGCTGAAGCCATCTACACTGGAAGACTTCCTCTAATGTAGAAATTGACGATGCCAATAGAAGCAAAGAATTCAGGTGCCTGCGATGACCTCTGCTCAGGATTATCCACCAGCTGATAAACATATCCTGCAAATCTATTCACTTGGGGCTGTCAACCCACAAACAAACAGAAAACACAGCGAAGATTTTCCCTCCACAGAAGCCCACCAGTGCAGCAAACTCAGGATCCATAATCAAGCTCAGAGCCATATATCTGTCCAGTCCAGTGGGTTTATATGGTCAGCACCAGGACCCTGTGTGGTTGACCACTCCTCAGCAGGGTAGAAAAAAAAGAAAAGTAGCCATAGTTGTCCAGATCAGTAGGCCACACTAATCTGGCAGCCCTCCCCTTCCGTTCACTTCCACAAGAGAGTATCTCTTTTGAAAGGTACTAACGGTCTGCACCACGAGAAGGCGGGGTTGGACATTAGGTGCTAGGCCTGGCCGGTTCTATGCATCATCATGGGATTGGTGCATAGCTCTCCTTCCAGTGACTACCTAGCTACCATTTTGACTTAGGATGTAGAAATTATCCACTTTTTTCGACAGTGAATCCAGTGAAGAGTTGAGGAACATGAATGAATCAATAAATTTAATTTGACCGAATTTAATGCATATATATTTTTCTGTAGTTTGTGGAATACAAGAAATTTTCTTCTTTAAATTTCCACAAATCTTTTACTCTAAAGTGGCCATCAAATCCTTTGAGATTAAGAAACAACACTGGTATTTCAAGTGAGAATTTGTATTGAAGATTACATTTTTTTGTGAACAGCACCTCTGTATTTTCCAGTTAAATGATCATGGTCCCTTACTCTATCAGTTCCTAGAATTTTCCCACAAATATTACAATATTTTGCTCCAGTAAATATTTGCCAATCAAAATCAGTCATCTTAACATTTCTTCAAATCATTGATCAAATTTTCGGCTTTGATCATTTCATTCAAAAATTGTTCTGTTACATTTTTTCCTCTGTACATTCTGGTTTTGATCAGTTTACCTTCGGGTCCAACTATAATATATGCAAATCCTGACGGTACTAAATACTTAGTTCGCAGCCTACATGGATTATTCTCAATTCTTCTACATTTCGAAAAGCATTCGAAGCCTGCATAAATCACATATGGGTGGTTCAAACTGTTTTTAATTGTATGGAATTTCGTACTATTCGCTTCGGGAAACTTGGTAGTTTGTACAGTGTTTGATTTGCAATTATCTACGTGATTCTATGAATTCCACCGTTATAATTTAGATATTCTCGGCTTGCAAGAGACCAGATGGCCAGATGAAGGTCAGATTCTTAAAAATAATCTTAAATTTCTCTTTTCAGGGAGGGACGACAATAAGCATCACCAAGGCGTGGGTCTGCTTCTCAGCAGACACGCTAGCGATGCTCTTGTAGGATATGAGTGCATTAATGAAAGGTTTCTTACAGCAAAATTTCAGACAAGCATTAAAGACTTGAATGTTATCTGCTGTTATTCCCCCACTGAGGATGCCGATGAGGATGAGAAGGATAGGTTTTATGAACAACTTCAGGATATTTTGAATTCTGTCAAGAAAGGAGATATTACCCTTGTTCTTGGTGACTTCAATGCCAAAGTTGGTACTGACTCTGACCTTTGGGGAGGAGTAATAGGCCCTTTTGGTATTGGTAGCTGCAATGGCAATGGGCAACGTCTCCTACAGGTAAGTAAACTCAGTGGATTTAGAATAACTAACACTTATTACAAACACTGTGACATACATAAGTACACATGGGTTTCACCTGATGGGCTGCATAAGAATATGATTGATTACATATTAATTAACAGCAAATGGGCTAGTTCTGTTAAAAATACCAGGGCATATAGGGGAGCTGAAATTGGATCTGACCATTACCTTGTTAAAAGTGTGTTGCAACTTAAACTTAAATAGTGTTGTGCTAGGGTTAAAAAATTTACTTTTAATACTGAAGCTCTGAAAGATTCCGTTATAGCCAAAGCTTACCATGATAGGTTACTTAGTCATTATGACCGTCATGGTTTGCTTACTACTGAAGTTGAGGAAGATTGGGATCATTTTAAACAGGCTTTTTTGGACACTAACAGTACTCTTTTAGGAAAAAAGGAGCAGAAGAGGCAAAATTATCTGAGTGATAAGGCACTTGAGCTTATTTCGAAAAGAAAGAACTGCAGGAATCCCTTAATCAATACCCTACTAGTCCTAATAGAAAGCATTACAGAGACCTTAATAAACTTGTAAAGGATCAGTTAGCTGCTGATAAGAATCTTTGGCTTGATGGTTTGGCTGACAAAGCCGAGGAAGCAGTTAGACAGCACAACAGCAGAGAGCTGTACCAGATAGTTAATGTTTTGTGTGGTAGAAAACGGACAGGCATACAAGGATTGAAGGATAAACAAGGTAAGGTTATAGAAGGGGAGGATTCTGTCATGGCTAGGTGGGCTGAGCATTTCAGTGATGTTCTAAACAATGTAGTTAGTTCTACTCCCATTGTTTGCAATGATGATAGATGCATTGGTGGCTTTAATGTTGGCCCTATAACACAATCTGAAGTTATTTTGGCTGTTTCTAAACTTAAACTTTATAAATCCCCAGGGGTAGATGAAATTACTACGGAAATGCTTAGAGCTGGGAATGTTTCGGTTACCACTTGGATGACTGAAATTCTGAATATCTTTTATGATAAAGGTATGGTTCCTAAGGATTTTACCAGAGCTATTGTTATCCCTATTTTCAAAAAAGGTGATCGCAATTCTTGTGGTAACTATAGGGGTATCAGCTTACTCTCTGTTTCAGGTAAAGTTCTTTCCATGATTGTGCTTAATAGAATTAAGAATCTGGTTGACAGTCAATTGCGTGATGAGCAATGTGGATTCAGAAGTGGTAGGGGATGTGTGGATCAGATATTTTCACTTAGGCAGATTCTTGAGAAATGTTTAGAGTTTCAGAAACCTTTGGTTGCTAGCTTTGTTGATTTCAAAAAGGCTTTCGACTCTGTTGATCGTCATAATTTGTGGTTGATTGTGAAATCATATGGTATACCAGACAAGTTAGTTAACATTATGAAAGCTCTCTATAATAACACTGAGTCATGTGTGAGAGTTGGTAAGGCTTGTAGCAATTGGTTTAGCATTACTTCTGGTGTTCGACAAGGGTGCATTTTGTCTCCTTTTCTCTTTAGCTTGGTTATTGATTATGTTATGCGAAATTCAGTTCAAGGGAAAGATTTTGGCCTTAATGGGCTGGAGATACGAACATTACTGGCAACCAAGATCGATAATTTTTCACATATGTCGTCGAAACTCTTGTATAATCCAGAACCAAACTGTTGACTTTCTATTACAGTGAGCATCATTTTAATCGACTTTAAATATTTTCTAAGTGCCTCAATGTGATTATCGATAATTCGATATTTCTCAGTAGTTCTACCATAGCGTTTGGTTTCTGTAGCCTTATTGCTCCCCAGTTTCTGAAGATGCCCGATTGTTTGGTAAATCATTTCTTTCAGCTCAGGAATGGGGTTTCTCGCCTGTTAAAATATCACTCGGAAATTTTAGTTTATATTGGTTTAATATTTCATCTTGCAAGTTGGAATCTGGATTATAAACGAACGTTTTTTCTGGCATCTCAGTGGGATCTTCTTCACTACATCTTGTATGTTTTTCATGGTTTCTTCATGCACAGTTTCCAGATCTTTTAACTGTTCCACCACTGGCTGGTGAAATTCTTCGAGCATTTCCTTAACTTGTTCCTCTCCCAAAATAGGTCTTCAGTTTTCGATTTTGTAGTAGCTCGCGATTTCAAGATTTCATCTATAATACTGTGTAATTGCTTAAGATCTTTCATCTTTATTCATATACAATAAAGACAAATACCCAGTGATGAAAGTCTGAAACAAGACCTCCAGGTACTTTTCTTCTTTCTTTTGGATCTGGATAGTGTCTAGCAAGTGAAACATTAATCTTGTTGCCCCTGTCAAATTTCTTGTTTACTGGAGTAACGGAAAAAAACTGCTGAAGTTGTGGTCTTACTACTTCAACGAATTTTTGATCGTCCCAAGTTGATACTATAATTTATACTAAAAGAGGGATTTGTTGTGCAGCAGATTACCTTGCTTATATATCCATTAGAAATGCATAGATGATAATTATCTTTGAAAATAGGTGGCGTTAGTAGGTCGAATTTTGTGTTTATCTGTATAATTGGATGTTCCAGTTCGTTGACCTTGACGATATCTTCTTTACTGGAAGAGAAAGTTGCAAAATTTCGATGATGCTTTTTTTTTGCCAAATGTTTTCTCCAAAATTTCGTGCAAATTGTCGAATATTTCTTGCATAAACTGATATTTCGGCTCGGTTAAATCTTCGGCATATAAAAAGATTTTATTATAGTAGAGATGTTTAAATATTAAGGTCAACAAAAGGTTCATCTTCCCTGAACCCGATGGACCACAGATTTAAATGGCCACAGAGGTGCTAATACATTTCTGTTCAAGAATTTCTCATCTTCTTTAAAGTCAAAATTTTGAATCTCCATTTGCTTTATTTAAAAAGATCATTTTCTTTGACCCAGGAATTAAATGTATCATCATAACCAAACCATTTAACATAATACTCTTTTTTATTATTCTTCACTCTAGTTTTCAGAATGGTTTCAACTGTATAAATGTCATCTTGCTTTTCATATTTCACCATTTCTTGGGTGTAAAAACTACCAATAATTGGTTCTCCTTTCAGATCCTTGATCTTATAGGTTATTGGATCTGTATTCAGAACTTGAATAATTTCAAAAATCTCTTCTGTAAAATTCAACAGATAACCTTTTCTAAACGGTGTCTTGTACTTGGCGATTCTCACTCTGTCGCCAATTTTAAATTTTGGTGCTGTAATAGATTTAATTCTTTTACCAAACAGATTAAAATACACAATAACTTTGTTTTTCTGCAAGCTTGCCTCTTTTGGGGTCATTCTTATTGATCTGTGATAAGAAGTATTAAAATTCTTAACAAGTTTTGGTAGAACATCGATCCATTGTCTAGTGTTATTAGCAGTGAAATATTTCCACATTTTTGTCTTTAGAGTCCTATTAAATCATTCCACAATTTGAGCTTTAGTCTCATATTCAGTGGCAAACCAATGGACACCTCATTGATTAAACAATGCTTGAGTTTTTTATTGATAAACTCAGTTCCCTTATCCGTTTGTAACTTAGATGGCTATGTTGTTTAAAAATTTCTACAAATGCTTTGGTAATCTCATTACCCGTTTTCTTTTTAATAGGTATTGCCCAGGTGGATTTGCTGAAAATGTCAATCACAGTTAAAATGTAATTCGTGTGGTTATTGTGAAATTTAAATTTTTGCATATCGATCAAATCACTCTGCCACTGGTTGTCTACATTCTAGACATAAAACTAAAAAATCTCTGGTTTGGAATTTTTTATAAATGGGTTTGTGTAACGTGTACACATCTTGTTGGGGAAACTTTTACTTTTTTTTCAGCCAATCTGGTTTTGCGCATTAGATCTTTTATGCTGGAAAATCCCTTTAATGGGTCATAGTAAACAGAAGAAAGCATATTATTTCTTGCGTCCTAAACCGAACCATTTCTTTGTTTTAATGATTGGTTTGATGATTATCGTTCTTGAAATTCCTTCTCCTAAAGTTGGGTTCTGAATTTCATCCAAATCATTTAATAATTCTTAGTCGGCTTCGTGCCTCTTTTTAGTTTCTGTAGATTTGCTGTAAGAAATGTCGTACTTTTTGCAGGCTTTATCCACACGGTTAATACCAGGATCTCCTCGCATTAACCTTTTCTCCAGTTTCGTAAACAGTCCACAATACTGGTAACCTGGAATGTGCATTTCAGGTGGATTAAACTTTTCATGAATCCAGCTTACTATATCTTCACCTTTTACAAATTTTCCTTTGTTTCACAAATTTATACTTCATTTTTCCACACGTTCGGCATCTACCTCTCATCATTACTCTTTTATTCTTTGATGTGACATATTCAACGTTATCTGTTAAAATGTTCGTTTTACACTTTACACACATGCTTAATCTTTATATATAAAATTTAAGTGTGTGATGCTTATAAAATAAAGTATAATGTATCACAGTTATCTAACTAGTTTAATGCCTGGACAAAAGCAAATATTGAAGAATGCATTTGTAAATAAGAATCCTATAACTTTAAGTATTGATCCACAGAAGAAAGGTAATGATACTTTGAAACTGATGAAGAGACAAATCATTAAACTGAAAAAAAATCTACAACGCCAGTTCGACTTCGTTTCAGTAAAACACAGCTAGGTGGATTTCTGCCGTTCTTAATATCTGCACTCGTAGCATTGGGAAAAGCAGCTGCAATTGGAGCTGTGGGATATGCTGGTACTAAGCTTGCACAAAAAGTTCTAGGAAAAGGATTATACATTCCTGGAAAGCAATGAGCAGCTGGCTTATCTAAAAATAAAAGAAAGGGAAAAGGTTTGCACATTCCAGGAAAACAAATAGCTCAGGGATTTAAAAAAAAAAGAGCCATTAAGAAGAGAGCCATAAAAGGATTCCGTGGTGTATACTACTCGATTCTTTGCCAACAAAAATATTCAAGAACGAAAATGGTATCGTGAACTTTGACGTTTCCCATGGTTCAGGAACTCATTGGGTAGCTTATTTCAATGATGCGAAGTTACCTTACATCGAGTACTTTGAATCGTTCGGTTTATCACCACCAGAAGAAATAAAACACTATTTACTTTCATCTTCAAAGCCAATCGTGTATAACTCTTCGCAAATTCAAGCAAATTACTCTGTAAAATGCGGTTACTATTGCATCTATTACATTAAACGAAGGAATAATAACATAAGCCCATATGATGTATCAGTTTGAACAAACTCCTAACAATAGGAATGAATTGTTGGTAACAACTAGCATCTCGCAACTTTCCTTCAGAAAAATCTATTTTATATCCTCTTGCCAAACGAAAAATAAATCTTAATGTGGGGAGGTTGCTTTCTAGTATTATAGGGCTAGGATCTCCAAAGACATTTTTTAAAACATCATTAAATCTGTCTATATCGTACATTCCATTCGGGAAAGTTATTTTATTCCATTGCCTTCCATTGAAGTATTTCAGAGTGTTATTGTTAAATTTATCACTGATGTTGTACCAGGAATACCACATATTGCTACTGATCAGTGCTATCTCGTATTCACCATTGAGTGTGATCGGCGTTTCATATATAATTTCCAAATCTTTGAGGTTGTATGCCGTAATAGTAGAGGAATTGATAGTTATGAGTACCATCTTTATTAATATAGTGTAGTACTAATGCAGCAAAAAACGAAGGAAAGTTCCCACCCAATGTAACGAGAGGGGTCGATCGCATTCTAATTCACTGTTCTATTGTCGAATCTTCCTATCTCAATAACCAGAAGAGTGATGTGTTGTACAGTTTCGTGCCTCAAACACTGCCTGGCAGTTTAATCAACACACATCCATTCTTCCCCAAATATTTACCACTGAATAAAACTGATTACATTTACAATGTTAGAATGAAAGTAACCAATCAGAACAATAAAGTAATTGACTTGAACAAGAAAAACGTGACTTATATGTTACGCATCAGACCCAAATAAAGATGAAGATACTGAGAAAGCAAATTAAAATATTTTATACAAATCCGTCGCCTATCGTTCGAAAAAATGAGAAAATATCCCCTAAGAGCAGAAATATTCTTAGCAGGATTATTATTATTAATCAGTTAATATACAGAAATGGCCTAAAAATCATAAAGTAAGTATAGGATGAACGTTGAACCTACTTACTGGAATTTGTTCAAAGACTCAATAGACGATAATTCCATGACAAAATACGAGTACTTAGAATATCGGGAAACCAATGTTAATGTTAAAAATCTCGAAAAATACGAAATATTTACCAAAGATATGGACGTTTTCCTACATCCGCACAATAGTTATATACATGTCAGAGGCAAAATACTGAAATTAGATGGGTCTGATATCGGCAGCAATGATGTAGTTACGATAAATAATGGGTACAACATTTTTAAGAGAGCTCAATATTATATAGAAAACAGAGAATTGGAAGATATTGAATTGCCAGGAGTCACAACCACGATTCACAATTTAATTGATTTTACCGAAGACTTTTCACACAGTGCTGCCACAAGTATGATGTGGTTCAAAGATACTGCAGACAGTTCGAAAATGAATAAGTATTTGTACGATGGAGGCGAAGATAAACTGGACACAAATAATAAAATAAAGGATTTTGTACAAGCATTGAAGAAAAATCCTGAATTCAATAAGGATTCTCGGACAGATATAAAATTACAAAAAATAGTCAAAACGTAAGTTTATTCTTACCACTGAATCGGCTGTTTGGATTGTGCCGAGGCGTGGATAAAGTGTTTCGCAGTATAAAACATACCATAAAACTAGAAAAAAGTGACGACAAAGACATTTATTCAGAGAGTTGGAGCTACACTGTATAAATTTGAAATATCTCACGTATCTTGGTTTATTCCAAAAGTGGAACCATCACTACAAGTACTTGCAAAACTAGAATCTCAGTTAGCAAGCGGCAATCCACATGAAATCTTTTGGGAATCATGCAAACTACAAATCTGATACTTGAATTGAATAATTGAATCTGATACTGAATACTTGAATGTCAGTTGGCGGGTTACTACAACTCAAAATAAACCTGTCCATCTTTATGTCGTCTTACAAAAGTCTAACCTATTAAATAATCAAACCAGAAACAATATGGTATTTGATCACATGTTACTGGAACGGATTCAAATCAGAGTGAATAACAAACAGTTTCCTGAACAAGAATTCGAGTGCAACTTTGAACCCAACAGTTTAGATTATGCGCAAGTTTACAACAGTTTAGATTATGCGCAAGTTTACAACAGCTTTTTAGCTGCAAAAAATATGGATATCGTCTCAGGTACACAAGTCAGTTACCAAGATTGTATGAAACTGTATCTGATATTCCACTTCGATGTCAGCAAATACGAATCACATCTATTTGAATTATCAGCAACTGCTGACATCGAAATACGATTTAAATTAAATAGACCACAAAATGAATTTTACCACGTATATTGCATAATTGTCTCAGAATGAAAAGCAACTTTGCAACCACTAGAGAGAAAACTTTTAGTTGTTGGATAAAAAAACTATTTTAAATACCATCATTACGAAATCTACATCTATTTGCACATTTAAAAAAAATATGTATGTTCCCGAACCAGTATTTTTCCAGCTTCAATGCTTAGGTTCAGTGAATAAGAGATTTAGTTAATGAAATTAAATCTCAAGCCCGTTGTTCTTTTGAGGAGACTGGTTTCTGTTTAGCACGATAAAACTCTCCTCTCTTTACAAACTTCACACATTCTCAAAATTATTCTAACCTACATCACTTTTCACTTCAAATTCTTTCTAATTGTTTAAAAAATTAACCTAAATCACTTTACTCTTCCAAAAAAAATTTTTTTTCATCTAGTACCCTCTCTTCATACATTCACAGATATTCAAAGTCTATCTTTTCATCTGAACCCCCGAAAACGTCATTTTTTTTACCTGTTGATTTTGTCATATGTTTCAAACAAATTTTGCAAAACTGTCTGACTTTGTCAAATTCTCCGATTTACCTGGCTTTTTACAACGAATAATCCAGTGAAGTGTATGATAACTCAACAAACTACATCGTTTTTAATCTCTTTGAAACACACCTTTTCTGAAAATTAGTTAAACAAATTAGTTTAAATCTCGTCTGCCCAAAAAACTTAAATTGCTCTTTTCACAAGAAACACCCGTTTTTTTTTTCTGATTTTTACACATATTTTCAGAAAAAACTACAACACCGATTTACATGGCTTTTATAACCGAATAATCCAGTAAGTTATGATAACTCAACAAAACACATCATTTTTTTTTATCTCATACACACATCACTTCAAACTAACCCATTTAAACTAATTCACAAAATTAGTTTAAACCTTATCTTCCCCAAAAAAACTTAAATTAGTTTTTCACATGCTAAAAATCACCCCCTTTAATTTTCACACATATTTTCACAAAAAACCACAAGAAACATACTTTTTCCCTCATCCCCCATAACTTTTCCCATGGATTTTCGTAGAATTCTCGAGCCCCTTTTACTGTGCCAGAACTGTCATTTATGCTACTACTTTGCACAGAGTGAGGTGGAAATAAATAAGTCTCAACTTGCTATTTAGCGTTATTAATGATTTAAACATAGATGAATAATCACAGCATTACCTGTTGCTCATTTGGCGTCTTAAAATTAGCGGAAAAAAGACGAGCTGGCATTAGTTCAACTGGAAGAATACTCTGGCATGTTTCTGGAGAGCTGCGGGTTCAAATCCCGTATGTCGGTGAAAATTTTTTCCACTGAATATTTATTGATTTATCAATGCCAAATGAGCAACAGGTAACACTGTGATTATTCATCTATGTTTAAATCATTAATAATGCTAAATAGCGTGATGAGACTTATTTATTTCCATCTCACTCTGTGCAATATTAAGGTAATAATTGCCACCGGAGATCATAGATGGCGCCAATGGTTGGCCCGAAAACTCCGTGATAGAGTTAAGTCTTAAAATTAGCGGAAAAAAGACAAGCTGGCATTAGTTCAACTGGAAGAATATTCTGGCATGTTTCTGGAGAGATGCGGGTTCAAATCCCGTATGTCGGTGAAATTTTTTTCCGCTGAATATTTACTTTTGATCAGAGTGTACCTATGATATATATAGAAAATACAATAAGACATCTGCTGAACTAGTCAGCAGTAAGAATTGTTACTAGTATGCTGAATATGGCAAATCGAATTATCTTAGTTTTACAAGAAATCCAGAAAAAACAGTAATAGAAATACAGAATCTTATCACTGCTAGATCTGTACTACCACTTAGGACTTAGTAGTCGTATTGATGTTACAGAAATGATCTTGAATTTGCATGAAAAATGTATTCATAACTATATACTAGCAATTTACTTCATCAAGCATTACTGAAATATGATAATAGTATCTAGAGTGAAACTGTACTCATATTTCCATTTAACAAGACTATTCATTATTACTCTATAAAAAATAATAAAAAAATACCCCTCAAGCAGCTGCTTGCCACAGAGGTCTGACAGGAGCCTGTCAGTTTATATGCCACAGTAAAAGTTCTGAGAAGATTGCAGGACACAGCAGAAAAACACCATAAATGTCCATGCCTTAACTGGGACTCAAAGCCAGGTTCCTTAGATCAGTAGCTAAGCGTGCTAACCACTCGGCCATAGTAACAGTTTCAATTAATCATGTCACAGACAAAATGTGTATTATATTATGTGATTATCATTAGATTTTCAGTGAGATCCTTTCCATTGAGTTACAACAATATTAAAGTTTGCATTATATTAAAAGCTAATATCTTTTTACAAAGTCTTGAATAATTCTATTCTATTTCATGCATGCATTATGATTTCTCTTACCCCAAACCTCTCAAAGAATGTTTTATTTATTTACAGTGTAATTTTCAGTATTGAAGCTGCTTTATATATATATATACTAAGAATATTTTGCTCTATCGTCTATTTTATTTTTCAGGGAAAGCTCTATGTATTCGATAAAATCTTCAAGCCTAATGCAACACAAGACAAAGTGTATAATGAAGCAGCAAAAGCTATTGTTAAAGGTAAGCATAAATTTTTTTTGAGAGAGGGAATGAGCAAGACTCAGCATAAGTTGGTGTAATTAACATTATAGCTCTTCAAATTCATATTTCCCAAATGAACAGTTTGCTGTAATAGGTACGGGGCGGGGGTGGCTCAGTCGGTAGCACGCCAGGCTCGTAATCTGTAGTTCCCAGGTTCGAGTCCCAGCTGGGTCAGCGTTGAGATTTATCTCCGCAAAATTTCCTCGCCCTGCCCACGGTCAGTAGGGGACACCAATGGGCTTGGAAAGGCCGTCGTCTGTCGAATGGGACATTAAGCCGTGGCCCCGTGTGTGGGAGAGCCATACCCTGTGTACGTTAAAGAACACGCTGGATGGCCTTGACGGGAGACTACCATCTGTCTCCCAACAGCTGTTCCAGTGGGTCCCCTCCTCCAACCTTCTCTGAGCTTTCGGGGTCCATGTGACCTGGCCATTTAGCCCATGGTGTGCAAAAAAGTGCTGCTCAGAGGTAAAACAACCCAACCTGTAATAGGTATTCAGTATCTTAAACATAGAATAAGAAACTTGAATTCTTTAGTGCTTTCAGAGGGAAAATATTTAATACTACTACTAGTATTGCAAAGATGGCCAAGGAGGGAAGTAAGAGATAAAAGTCTTATCTGATGAGAACTCTTTAAGTCGGGCTTTTCATGTATTGTATGCAGTGTGATCAGATTTTTCACATTGTATTAAACTGTAGGCAAGATAATTTTTGACTGTTTTCTATAGAAAAAGAACTGATATTTAGAACTTAATGACTAACTCATGTATAAGGTCGGTGATTAACTCATATAATATATAGGTCATGTTACCCACCTAATGAAAGAGCATTTAATTTTTAATAATAACAGAAATTAAAATGAAAGCTAGTTTGGCCTAATCTTAAAAAAATGTTTTACTGGCTTTGGATACTTGAAAGGTTAAAAGAATGTGATCTTTATGAAGAAATGAAAGTTTTTTAAATAGTAAATTTATTTCTTGGACAGTTGAACCGTTCTCTGTTTGTTTCAAATTCCAGGATTTGTAGGAGAAAAGTGAATATGATATTTCTTTTATTAGAGTTATCTTTGAATTTTACACTTCACACAGTTATGATATGTGTATTAAAATATATGTTACGACAGATGAATGAGCAGCAATGAAACCGTGATGTACTGTATCGTTTTGATGCTCACGTGTGAATTTCATCACTAGTGAACTAGAAGAAATTTAACATAGTCCTAAAAAGAATGAAAAAAAGATGGTAATGCTGGAAAGCAGGTATTTCTTTTGCAGCAAGTGAATTAGCATAAAAATTGTTAGGAAAGTTTCTGAAGATACTTAAGAGATTAGGCAAGGACATGAAAGTTAGTCGAACAAGTAGAGCTAACTTCAACTTTTCTGTAGAAAGAGTTTATCATGTGATATGTGGTGATCAGCATCTGAAAGACCAGTATACTTAGCTGCAGCTTTGGAGTACTTGATGGCTGAAATTCTTGAAGACAGCCATTTTTTGGTTTGTTTAAAGAATTGGTAAGATTATTCATGGTAGTTTAC
The DNA here is from genome assembly GCA_038380435.1 of Ryuthela nishihirai. NCBI lineage: Eukaryota > Metazoa > Arthropoda > Arachnida > Araneae > Heptathelidae > Ryuthela > Ryuthela nishihirai. Next base: position 26,427,519 of record JAWZYU010000025.1, read on the forward strand.
AGGTTTATTTGCAAATATGATTGTGCCACTTATTGAATATTGTAAGAAGTCTTATGCTTTGAGTAGGAACTGTTTCTGAAGAAATGACTATTTGTTAGTAAAGGTGATAAGGTGAATTATACTTCTGATGGTTTATTTTCATACTGGTAAAGATAAAGATTTGAGTTAGTCGAATTTATTTTATATTTGTGTTTTTATTCAAACTTTTGTAATAAAGTACCTTGTTTTAGAATAATTGTTGTTAATTATTCTTTGTGAACTCATGCTCGAGATTTTCCTATTTAAAAATTTATAACAATGCAAATGGATATATAAAGGTCAAGCAAATAGTGAAATTGATGCAGTTACTTGGATCGATGAAATGAAAAATTTTCAACCTCAATTCATTTCAGAACCTATCCAAATCTTTGAAGCTGAACTTATTGCAATAAAAATGCATCTGACTTAACCTTTAAATTAAATAATTAATTATACTTACTGTAAATCTGCTCTTCATGGTATAAAGATTTTGGGAAGTCATCTTATTGGCTTTTAAGACATACAGGAATTCCTGAAAATTGTAACGCTGATTTTTCCCATTAATTCTAAAATACATTTTTATTTTATTCTAAATAAATGAGAAAATTAGATAATTATAAAATTGGATTAGAATTAGTATTCTAAAACACTGCTGTATTAAATAGAATATCTTTTAGCCAAGTAGGCTGTATATAATGAAATTTTATCTACTTGTTGCTGACCCTGCTGAGTATTTAAATATTATTGTGACAAAATCTGTTATCCAATACAAAACAGGATTTATTTTTACATATAGGACAGATAAGAATCCTAGAAGCTGATCCTAGCTTTTACAAGCCTTCTCATACAAGGATATGACCTACTGAGACCAAAATCACTGCTGACCACTTCCTCAGTTAGAGCTAACACAGCACACAAAGTTTACCCTACTGGAACAGTAGCTAGCTCCCTAACCACTACACCAGTTAAGGCTTAGATCTTCCACATTGATAAACATTTAAATACTACAAGAAACCTTTCATCAGTTTATCATATTGCAAGTAAATATTCAACAGTTTTTTTTTTTGTTTTATTCAACATTTAGCTCTGATTAAATAAAATTATATTTTTGAAAATTAAGTAACTGCATATTATAAAAATAGGTGAAACTGCATATTATAAAAGTAGGTGAAACTGCATATTTTAAATAAGGTGAAATTGCATGTTATACATTTTAGGTTATATATTCCACTTCACAAAATAGTGATTCTGAACAGGTTTAGTGTGAAAAAATATCAATTAGCCAGTGGGTTAATAAAGCATGTGATCACCCTTGACAGCCATACAATTCATGTAGTGCATTCTCATACTGTTATCAAGGATGCTGATGAGATGGTATGGTAATATTGTCCACTTCACCACAAGAGCAGACCTGAGCTCATAGAGGGTTTTGGAAGGGGGGGGCTGGTGATCTGCAGTTCACTCCCAAAATGTTGTTTTTAGCAAACTAGTAGGTGTATAAACTGACAAATTCCTGTGAGACTTCTGTGGCAAGCAGCTGCTTTAGGGGAGTATGTTTTATTATTTTTATGTGTTGGAGAGTGTAATAGGATGAAACTCGTAGGATAATGTATGGAATTTCTTTGAAAATAATTACCGAGTAGGGGGTATTTTTGTATATTTATTTATTCCCACATGTGTCCAATTGGATTCAAGTTCAGAGATCTGGCTAGCTACTCCACCTAAGAATTTCTTCACTTTAATGAAATCATTGACCACATGAGTCTTGTGAGAAGAGAAATTATGTATAAAGATGAACTCAGGGTACCCCTGAAAAGCACCATATAGTGCACAAGAATTTTTCTATTTTGATGAGCAATCATAGTGCCTTCCTGAAAAATGAAAAGTTCTATATGGCTAGACATTATGTACCAGCCCAGACCATCACACTATTAATGCCGAAATGGTCCCTTTCTCTGAAATTACAGCAGATGTGGTAAATTTCTTGTTCTCTCCAAATTAGGCGGATACACTATATTGATCTTCATGCAAACAGACCTTATTCAGGCAACCTCCAGTACTTAGTATGACTTGAAACTACCATCTCTGTGGTTACTGACAACTTGCAAGACATTTGCCTCAGTTTCCTTTCCATATGTTGTCTTGCTGTTAAAGACAGGTTGTCTTGAGCAGTTGTGACCCTGGAACAACCTTAACCTGGGCTACAAGTAACCTCTCTTGTTTCTTGAAATTGTCTCCAGAGTGTTGAGAGAACATTTTGTGATATATTTAATACACTGGTGTCAAAAAGTTAAACATAATTTGGAAATTCCAAAATAGTGTGTAATAGGGTGAAATCTGTGGGTGAACTCTCACAAATGAGGGAAATCATTAACATTACATTTCATGTGTCAGTAAAGTAAAATATACATAACGACAAGCCTTATTGGAAATTTTTTTTGTAAAATTCAACCTTTTTCGCATTTCTGATTCAGGGGTCATCAGTCAGTCTACTGTTTTGTAGTGCAAGATCGTAAATTTTGTTTTTAACTGTTTCTAGTCAAATCTTGAAAATAGCATTTCAGTCTATAATATATATTTTCCTGTTGATTCTGCTTGAAAAAATTATGAAAAAGTTAATACATAAAATAAATGTACTTGAAATAAATAAAAATAAAAAAAATGTACTTGAGCCTGTGTTGATCATACACACATGTTGAATCACCATAATAGCATCAAGTAGCGATGATTTAATTTATGCCTTTATTATTCTGCCTTACAGTAGTAGATTATTGATCAGTTTTTGATTTCCCGTATGTTGATCTACACTGCTGGCCATTAAAAATGCAACACCAGGAAAAATTCATTAGATTGTCCCGAAATATGCAAGATGGGTAACCCGTGGGAGAACATGTAAATGATTCAAAGCGCAGCACATACGCACATCATGTGTGACAGTAATACTCCCTGTAAGTGGTATAAGAGGAGATTACAAAGAGCCGGTGCAAAGCACTGGAATTGTGTTTGCTCACAGTTCTTGCACACTAAAGGATCGAGTATGCCGCATCGAAGGACACGGCATCCATACAACCAGGTTTCCGACTTTGATTGAGGGAGAACTGTGGGATTGCGGGAAGGCTGATTATTGTACCGAGGCTCATGTTGGACAGAATGCTGCCACAGTGATTAGAATATGTGGGGTATCAGTGATTAGAATATGTGGGAATATGTGGTCATCAGTGGGTAGAGGAGAAATGAACTAACCAACATGAGGGATCTCAACGGCCCTGTCACACAAACAAACAAGAGGACAGACATCTCATGCGCATGGCTTTGAATGATTGTACAGCCACATCAAACACCTTCGCTCAACAGTTAGGGTGTGTTCCACATCAACCAGTGTCTGCATGTATGGTTCGACATCGCCTGCAGCATTGGGGCATCTTTTGCTAGGCGGCCATTGCTTTGACTAACATTGACCCTACAACACAGGCATATGCGACTGCAGTGGTGCCAAGAACGTTAACGCATGGATGTGCAAATGGCATTGCATTGTCTTTTCGGATGAATCCCACTTCAGTATGCAGCACCATGATGGACGAATCAATATCTGGTGGTACCGTGGCGACAGGCTCAGTGAAACATGCATGTTGCAGTGCCATACAGGCCGGCCCCTGGTGTTATGGTATGGGGTGCCATTGGACTCCACTTATGCACGCACCTCATATGCATTACGGTACTTTGAACAGCCAGCATTACATCACTGAGGTGTTGGAGCTTGTGGTTGTGTCTTATCTTCAGGGGCTCTCTGGTGCCATTTACTAACAGGACAATGCTCAACCACATGTGGCATGCATCATCCAACAATTCCTGGATAGCCACCATGTGACACTTCTACCTTGGCCTGCACATTGCCAGATCTGTTCCCAATTGAACATATCTGGTCCATGATCTCACGACGACTAGCACACCAGACTAACAGCAGCTGCTACAACAGATGAACTTTGGCTACGTATTGAAACTGCATGGACTGACATTCCCCAAACACATTTGACATCTCATCCTCTCAATGCCAAACTGTGTAGCAGCGGTTATTGCCACTCATGGTGGCTACACAAGATACTGATTTCTTTGTATTCCATAAGTCTAACTGAGTTGTATTTGTAATCATTTGATCCTTGTAACATAAGCTATGTATTCACTAAATATGGCTTTATATCTCTTGTCTTTCCTTGTTGCACTTTTAATGGCCAGCAGTGTATTTATAGCTGCAGCAGAGTTGTAATGTTTTCTAAACTTTTAACATAGGTTATGATTTTATTACTACTGGAAGATGCATCATCCTGTAACTTTGCTGAATGCTTTCTTTCAATATTTTAGGGACTTTCAATTTCAAAAACTTCTTTTTTACTCTGGTGTTTCTGGAATTATTTTTTTCCTCTTTTCAAATGTATACTGCAATTATAAAGAATATTTGAAATGATTGAAAATGAAGTCGCTAGTGATCTCTAATAGCTGATATCGGAAGAATCAGGATTTTTGCGATTGGCTAATAACACGATTTTTAAAAGGTAGAACTTATTTTAGTGATAATTTTGATGGTATTTTAACCAAATGCACTAATTAACATTAGGATATTGCGATTTTTAAACAAAATTTATGCCGAAATTTTAAAAATGAACTTTTCCATAATAGTTATGCAGCTGTATATTAAAACGATTCATTCTCAATTTCAGTGCTTGAATGAAACTAATGCTTTGAAATATTTTTTATTCAATTCACATCACTGCTCAGATGATGTGATTTTTTTTTTCACAGTTCTTTATCTTTTTTTAATATATTTTTCAGTCCTTATTTAAATTATCTTGTTTTTAAATTGAAATGAATTTTTTAGGACACCACTCTCCTTAGGCTTAGAGTTTGCTGATCGCCAAAAATCTAAGCATATGCAATATGTGTTATTTGCATGAGTCACTAGAAAATTTAGAAAACACTGAATAAATGAAAGATTTAAGCATTAATGGAAATATTATTAACTTATTTATATTAGAATAACAAAATAATTTGAAAAAATGCAAAAAATACATTTTTTTTTTTAATTTTACTGAACTAAAAGTAGAAAAAGTACAATAGAATTTTGCAATATTTTAAAAAATGTTTTACAATTAAATGCTATTTCTTTTGGTATATGATATGAGTATTTCCCTTCATTATTTACTTTAGGATGAGGTTCTAAAGTTGGGCATTTTATTTTTTGAAAGCACTTCAAAATTAACTTGCCCGCCAGAGTGAAACCAGTTTCAGAAACCTGACACTTTTAAGTAAGGGGAAAATATATAAACTGCAATCTTAAGTTGGTTTTTAATTTTTTGTCCCATCTAGGGTATAATTTTGCTCAGAAGTGGTGTAAATTAGATAGTCACTCAAGCTAAAGCATTATTAATGCAAGAATCAGTCAATAGTAAAGACACAGATTATCTGTTGGCATAGAATATAAAAAATTATTTTGCTGAAAAAATGATTTTCACCATGAGTGGGACTTAACCCATGTCTCCCCAGATACATGTCAGGTCCTAGACTGTTAAACTATCAACAGCTAGTCCATTTCTCAGCTAAGTGTGACTATAAATCTTCCCAACCTTGTTACTTGTGGCACCATCGATGATTGGGAATAACAGTCTTTCAGAATTGCTTAGAAGTTGAGTAAATTAGCTACTCAAGTTAAAGTATTTTAAATGCAAGAATCAATCAATCAATAGTAAAGACATATTACCAGTTAACATAGGATTCAAGAAATAATTTTGCTGAAAGAATGAGTTTCACGTGAGTAGGATCAAAATCCACATGGGTTTGAGTTCCATTCACAGTGAAACTCATTTTTTTAGAAATATTATTTCTTGAAATCTGAGTCAGTTAATCTGTGTCTTTACTATTAAAATTCCGAAGTGTACTTTTATTCATTATTTTAATAATGTGGTCAAAATTGACAAGTTTCTTATTAGTAATTTCCTTTAATTCCTGACTATATCCCCATCCTGCCCATGGTCAGCAGGGGACACCAATGGGCTTGGAAAGGCTGTCGTCCATCGAATGGGATATTAAACCGTGGCCCCGTGTGTGGGAGACCATACCCTGTGCACGTTAAAGAACACGTTCGATGGCCTTGACGGGAGGCTACCATCTGTCTCCCAACAGCTGTTCCAGTGGGTCCCTTCCCCCAACCTTCTCTGAGCCTTCGGGGTCCTTGTGACCTGGTCATTTAGCCCATTGTATGCAAAAAAGTGCCGCTCAGAGGTAAAACAATCCAAACAACCCTGACTATATCTCAGACCTACTCTATTGCATTGCTCATTTTAAGTTAATCATAGACTCTTCTTTTTTTAATTTGGGATCAGCTATCCCATTATACTACTAGCATATCTGTATGTTATGACACAACAAATGACCATACCATCCCAGGACACAAATTTGGACTCCAGCAGTTGCAGTATCACTGTGAACCAATGCAATACCACTGTGTACTTAGGTGGATTCTCATCATCTATCACTTTTAGTTATAAAACAACAGTTACTTTTACTGCTTTGCAATCTTTCATCTGTGTTAATATTAATACTATCTTTAGTTTTCTTAATTTTATGCATTGACATATTAATTATATTTATATATTTTACTAACTACAAATATACCTTAATTCATGGTATTTACAAGTGTTAATTCTTCACTTTATCATTATGGGCTACCTGGCATTGGTCCACTAAAAATAGTTTGGAAAATATGAATTTCAAATATGTTACGAAGAATGAAAGGGTGAGGTATCTAATAAAAGCATGAGGTGTACTCCTTTGTTACACAAAGAGTCCCCATAGATGCTGCCCTCTACATTAAATACTATTGTTTTTCTTTGTCAGTAAAATGCAGAAAGGTTATTATGTTTTCTGCCTTTTACTGGGTCATTCCATATCAAATGAACAAAAAAATTACTAAAGTTCACCACTCATCACAGATTTTTAATGAAACTGGGCATAAATATTAGTACACATAAGATTTTTAATATTGTCTAAAAAATTATAAATTAAAAATTTTCAGAAAGGAGTTATAACCATTAAGTAAGGGTAAAGTAATGAGTTGTTAAGTTAAAGTTTTTATGTTAAATAAGAACAGAATTGGTGTACTGCTGCAGTTTTTGATTATAAATTCAATAGAATTTACAAAATGTATTATAGCATTAAAAATAATTTTAAAAAAATACTGGTTTATAGATAAAAGAATTCAAACATACATATTTTGTACAATATACTCTCTGGTTTTTGTACAAAATATGAAGTATGGTCATTCTGTAGATAACAAGAAAATGTGGACATTTTCCTACATTAGGAAAATGAATGTGCTCACATATGCAGTTCCTCTGAAATGTATGTTTACCACCTAGGTAAAAAGTCCATTTTTGTAAAAAAAAAAAACCTTGTGATCTAGAATGACAATATTTCAAATTTTGTACAAAGATTGGTTAGAGTATAATGTACGAACATGTGTAAGCTTTTATTTTTTTATCTGTTGAGCCACATTATATTTTTAAATTTTTAATTTCTCATTCACAATAAAAAAAATGCTAGAAATTTATATATATCCCTTCCCCCCCCCCACACCTACTTTAAATAGTTACAACTCATTTCAAGAATGTTTTAACTGCTATTATTTTAAGCAGTTACATATCTTTAGGATATGACTGATTTGGGTTTTACCTGATTTCACCCAAGTTTTACTCCCTGAAGAAAAGATTTTTAATATTTAAGTTAAACCTTAAGAAAACTCAGAAGAAAAAAATATGCATTTAATAATAGTTTGTTGCTTTTTTTTTTATTATTAAAAGAGATGAAATTTAGTATGCTTTCGATTTATTTGAGTTTGCCATTTCCCAACACTACATAGGAATAGACAAAAATAAGAGAATGAATTATTATTATTCTATGTTATATGGCATTTTACATGTGCTACTGATGCAAGATGTGGGACACCACATTATATTAGATTAATACAGGCAGCTCTCACTGTAACAAATTAATTGATTTCAGAATATTATTTGTTAAATGAAAATGAACGTCTCATGTTGATGTAAGAGAAATTAATTTATTTGTTCCTGACATACTAAATAATAGCAAGATATTGTGAAAAGAAAAACCAGACTAAGAACATATTAATATTAAAAACATTGCAGGAACAGAATGTATGTAATCACTCATAATTTCACATCAATATCAAATAAAAAAAGAATAAATAAATACCCCCTCAAGCAGCTGCTTGCCACAGAGGTCTGACAGGAGCCTGTCAGTTTATATGCCACAGTAGAAGATCTGAGAGGATGACAGGACCTCAGCAGAAAAACGACACATACATCCATGCCTTACCCGGGGCTCGAACCAGGTCCCTTAGGTCAGTAACCAAGCGCGCTAACCACTCGGCCATATCTTGAGCTGGGTGGGATATGAATCCATGACCTACTGATTAATATTCAGGTACTCTTATCACTAATCTACTGGCCACCAATCAGAATCTCCTCTCTTTGATGATATGAACCTTCCTAAATGCAGTATACATATCTGTGTTGTAGGTTCGTATCCCATCTGACTCAAGACAAGTTTTCTCTATAAATTTGGCATCATTGTGAAGCTACAAGTAATTATATACATTCTGTTGAAACTAATGTCAAGAAATTTATTTAGTGACATAAGTATGATAAAAACATCATTTATAGATAAATATGTGTTGTGATTTTAAAAAGAATTAGATGCAAGATTTTGTACAGAAGTACTCTTTGCTAATGAAACATTGGCAATGCATATGTTATTATATGTAAATAATAAAATTATTACCTAATACCCAAATATTTTCATCTTTTTTATTTCAACCTGAACTTAAAAAATAATATGGATCATTACTTTTTCAACCCAAATTTTTGAAAAACATTTTTTGGCTTATAATTACACCCCCCCCCCCACCCCCTGATTTTTAACTGAAAAAAGTTACACCCTTATATACCTTATGTGTACTAACATTCATATCCAGTTTCATTAATATGTATGATGGGGGGGGGGGGGTGAAATAGCCTGTCAGAATTGACATAGAATGATCCCATCAAAAAAAGTGTGACATTCTTTCTTTTTTGGAAGATAGCATTGAATCTTAATTCAGTAGACAGCTAACCTAATGTGCAGCATATTTTACATGTTTGAGATTGGCAAGTGCTTTACAAGAATGTGAAATAGAATGCTTCCAAAAAATAAAAGCTACAATTAAGTAAATTGCATTTATATTATTTTTTTATCTCAAAGTATATCCATTTTTCATATTTTAAAAGTTGATAAAACTTTTTAATTGTAATGACTTTTTTTGTTTCAGATGTACTCATGGGATACAATGGCACCATATTTGCCTATGGCCAGACATCCAGTGGTAAAACACACACAATGGAGGTAACTTTTTTGAGCTTTTTCATTGCAATTAATTAAAATAATTTATTGCATCAAATAGAATTCCTGAACATAAGTTTGTGAAAAAAAAAAAGAAAATCAGGGAAGTGCTGTTGTGAAAAAAAAAACTCAAAATATGTTTTATTTCTTTTTATCTATATTTGCTGCATTGCAAAAGATGGTTTTAATAAACCAAAATTGCTGAAAACTTTATGTAAAATACTAAAAAATGGGAAAAAAAGCATTGATTTTAATTATAAACTAGAGAGAGCAATCATATCTGATGAATATAGAATGCTTGTTTTTCAGAGAGAAAAAACTAAAATTTCTCATATTTCAACTTCAGAACTAACAGTGGAAATTAAATTAAGGGAAAGCTGTGAAAATGCAGATGATAATATTTTATTAATACCTATCTATGCCAAAAATATTTTTAAGCTTTCTTTTAAAACAAAAGTTGAGTGTCTACAAATGAATAAATGACAGTGTGAAAAGATTACTTTGCTTTTTGAAAACAAGCTAAAAGTGATTGAAACTTCTTGTCTTTTTTGCTCCTTTTTACTCAGGGGAATACTTTTGGTTTCAAGAATGGTCTATTTAAAATAGTCTCATTCTTCCTCATTCTCAGTTATAAGCAAACCTTGATGGTCATAATGACTAAGTAGCCTATCATTATAAATCTTTGATTTAGGTTCTTTCAGAATTTCAGTGTTGTAATTCTTTTCACTTTATCACAACATTTTTTAAGATTCAGTTGCAAGACACTTTTAACAAAGCAATGGCCAGACCCTATTTCAACAGAGCTACCTATATGCTATTAATATAAAATCAATCATATTCCAGTACAATCCATCAGGTGAAAATCACATACATTTATAAATTTCCTAGTTTATTTAGTAAGTGTTGGTTATTCTCAAACTATTAAATTTACTTGTAGCAGCCATTGTTATTGCAGCTACCAATGCCAAAAAGACTTATTATTCCTACCCAAAGGTCAGAATCAGTACTAACTTTGGCAATGAAGTCACATAGTGAAGAATAATATCTTCTTTCTTGGCAGAATTTAAAATATCCAGAAATTGGCTAGAAAACCTTTCTTTCTCATACTCATCCAAGCCTGCAGTCGGGACACAGTAACAAATAACATTCAAATCTTGAACCACTTTTTTAAATTTAACTTAAGAGAACTTCCGCATTCCTGCTGGGAAGCAAACTGACACTTTGGAAATGTTTATAATAATAAATAAATAAATACCCCCTCAAGCAGCTGCTTGCCACAGAGGTCTGACAGGAGCCTGTCAGTTTATATGCCACAGTAGGAGATCTGAGAGGATGGCAGGACCTCAGCAGAAAAATGACACACACATCCATGCCTAATTCCGGGGCTCGAACCCAGGTCCCTTAGATCAGTAGCCAAGCGTGCTAACCACTCGGCCACAGGATGGCTGGAAATGTTTACCATCATTGAAAAGAGAAATTTAAAATTATAGTATCTGACCTTTACTGTCCATCTCGTCTTCTTTGAGTCAGAATGTCCAGGTTATAATGCTGGTATTTTTGTGTGAAACCATTAAGAAAATAATCTCTGTATAGAGTCCTTATATTCCAAGTATCTGTAAATAGAAAGTGGTTGATAGGATATTTAAAGAAACTAAGTTCATTGAGAGATGTAGGACCAATAATATGCAACCCTCTAATTGCAGGCATGGTGCAAAAGCCATTCTTTCATTGGTAAGGACTTAGCTACCAGTGAAGGTAAGAACTACAGACACCACATTTATAAGTTACACTTTTACAAAGAAAACAAGACTTTAACTGTACTATTGAAAAGTTGAGCTTTTTTATACTCAGTCTCATGTCTAAATAAATCAAGAAATAAATTTTTATTTTGAGATATGATATGTAAGATTCTTACAGCTTATTGTGACCAGAGATGAGATTTGAATTTCCCACTCTGATATAGAAACAAAATGCCAATTCAATGAATGGAAACATTCAAGTTCACCACAGCCTATGAAATTTTGAACTGCTGGTAGGCTGAAAAACAAATGGCCCTGATATTTTTTAATTGCAAAGGAATTCTTGTAATAAATTCCTGTGGCAGTCTTGTATACCACAGGGATCAACAATGCATAAGTCCTTCAAACAAAACTTCATCATGCAGTTCATGAAAAATTTCCAGAATTCTGAGGGGAAAATAATTTCTGCACCATGACAACATGAAGTCCCATACTGCTGCTTTAGTCAAACTGTTGTCACCAATATCATTCTGAGGTGCTAGAGTATCCCCCTTACTACCCTGATATTGCACCTTTGTGATGCCCCCTCATTCACTTTTACTTTACCTTAACCAGTTTTGCTTATTTTACGTTATATTTATCATTTTGGGGATTTTTATTTCCTTTTTGGCATCACGCACTCGTTTCCAAGAGTTAGGAGTTGTGCATGCGCAACTCTGAACTTTCGATGTGCACGTGCTTTAGCGGGTGACAAAGAACACGCCCACTCTTGCGGCATAGCTTGCACCGCTCGTCAATTTATGCAAATGTCTTTCCCGGCGTGCAACATGACACGTGAGGGCTTTGTACCTCTTGTTATAACCTGGTGACGTTGTCACAGTAGCACAAAAGATAGTAGAATAGAGATAGTAGTAGAACACAGCACAGTTTAGAGATCAGTTTTAGTTTGGAGTTTGTTGAAGATGTTTGTAGTATCTTCTTTATTGATGTAGTATCTTCTTTATTAAAGATATTTTTCTTCTTATTATTATTTTTATTATTCTTATTCTTTCTTTTATTCTTATTCTTATTATTTTTTATTCTTCTTATTTATATGATGTAGTATCTTCTTTATTGAAGTTTTGGTGAGTGCTTTTTGGAAATAAATTGTTTGTTATTTAAACCTTTTGAATCTTTACTAATTTTTTTCTCTTGAGCAATGTTAGTTTGTTTTGATTAGCATTAACATAAAATTTTGACAATCATTTAATATTTTTGAATTCTTACTCATTAACGCTCACTATTATTTTGAACCCTAATTAAACTTTATTTTTGGCAATTTGTCAATTATTGCCTGGTGCCCGACTCAGCTATCCAGAGCATAAAAATAATTGGATCAGACAAAAGGTCCAAACTTTAAAAGTATTTCATTTCTTTGGAGCATTACACCTTGAAATTTTCACATTTCCAAAGCTGAAAACAGCATTAAAATGAAAATGTTATCGCTTTGGAAATGATGAGGAGGCTCAAGTGGCCATAGCCAAGACACTTTCACAAAATGGCTTTCAGGAAGCAGTTTATACTTTGGTTAGTGATGTTGTAAGGTTAGGCAATGGTGTAAGTACATAGCTTTATGGAAACACTGACAAGGAAAAAATTTGCAGACTCCATCAATGAAAATTAAAGATAAGACATCAGTCCACAAATTAAACGATCCACCTTCATATAACAAGCATCTGGGGAAGATGCATAATTTTTTCCCTCAGCTGACATTGGCACACAGAAAGAAACAGTAGTTTTCTATCAAGAGTATTTTGATGACTTTGCAGATTACAGAAACTGTGGCATAGCCAAGGGTCTCATCATAAGACATCAAGGTGCATATCAGGTCTTCTTCAGAGATGTGTATCTCCAACATTGTTTCAAATCTTCATAAAAGTAGCCCTCGGTAATTGTTCAAGAAGAGTAAATGCTGAAGAAATACAAGCCCATGGTTTTGCCAATTCAAAAAGATTTAAACATGCACCATCTGTTGTTCACTGGTGACCAAGTGGTAATTGCTCAAGACTGTGAAGATGTGAACTTCTTCTTTTGAAGGTTATTAGAAAAATACAAGTGGTATTTGAATATCATTTCAAAAAATGTTTTTTGAACACAAACCAAGTGGCAGAAATAGTAATTGAAAATATCACAATAAAACCGAAAGACAAATTTAAATATCTGGGATCAATAGCACAAATTGATGGATCATCAGATGAAGAAGTAAAAAAATCACAGATAAGAAAGCTATAGGATTGCTAAATACAGTTTCATGGGGTAAAAGCATAATTGCAAAAACAAAATAATGATGCTAGTGTACAGAACGTTATGCTATATAGAGCAGAAACATGGCAAATAAAAAAACAACAAAATAATTTATTCTCTGTGGATATGGATTTTTGGTGACAATCAGCAAGAAAATTGAAATTGGAAAGGATTAGAAAAGACATTAGAACTTTAATAGAGGTTGAAAGGATAGTTATTAAAATGATGGAGAAAAACAATTAAGATGGTTTTGGACATGTCAGCTGTATGGATAAAAGAAGAATACTTAAAATGATTCTAGAATGGAATCCTGAAGGAAGAAGTGTTAGAAGGGGATAAATAAAAACATGGATTGAAGGAATAAGTAAAATGAAAATAAATTGGAATTTAAGAGATGAAGATTTTATCAACAGAAACAAATATAAGGCAAAAATAATTTATGTATAAATTTTTGCATTGCAGAAAACAATGTAATGTGGAAAACTACTATTCCATTATAATGTGCTACTAAATATTCCTGTTATCATAATTCTTAAAATATTGACTGAATATCGCTAAAAATTTAGAATTTAGCTAGATTTTATTTAGATATTTAGTTTGATTTCAGTGTCATTCCCACAAAAAGTTTATTCTTAAAGATATTGGGTTTCTAATTTGGCATTTCATTGCATAACATGGAAATTATCTAATGGTATGCTAAGGTCTAATGATCCTTCATTTAATGTTCATTATTTACAATCATGATGGTTTTCCCCATACAAATAAATTATTTATACCTTAAAAAAACTATATAAGGACTTATATTCATATAGATTAAAAATTTGCATTAAATTTCAGGGTGTCCTTGGAGATTCTGTTCAGCAAGGTATCATTCCTAGAATTGTCAATGACATATTTAACCACATCTATTCTATGGATGAAAATATTGAGTTCCATATCAAGGTAAGGAATTATATTGGTATATGTTTTCTCTTTTTCCTCAAATGATTCCATTAAATTATATCTGGAAAACTATTCATTAGGAAATTGTAAAAATATTAAAACATCCATTAGGAAATTGTTACTTACTGTACCAGCATAAGGCTGAAGAATCTCATCCTGATTTCTCAGAAAATTCACAGAACCTCCATCAAACACATGAAGGTTGGTATAGCCACCCAATGAAAATTTGGTCCACTACTGGCCACAGTCAGAGTTCCATCACATGCAGTCTGTCAATGATGTTATGGGAATGGTTGTGGTTCCCACCTCTCTCCAGGAGAGTTCACATCTGCCATCCAATTGTAAAGAAAATCTTGACTCATTTGTGAACAGGACATGACTCCATTGTTCTTAGGTCCAGGTTGCATGATTGTGACTCCATTTCAAGTGACCTGTCTATGCCTAGAAGTTAAAGGGACACAATACAGCAGGCTGCTTGTCATAGTCGAGCATTGTGAAACCTGGTTACAATTGTGATTGATAGCTGCCTTCCTGTTGCTTTCCTTTTCCTTTTGGATAGTAGTCCAGCAGAGATTATCATGAGCTATTGTAATCTTAGGAGGCTCTTGAACAGGTCAACTGATAACTGTTCAGATTGTTTGGAATTACTGCCATAGCCTTGAGAAAACAGAATGGTTGGAACCAAAGAATATGGCTCTTCTGTGATTGTGTGACTAGCCTCCAATATTCCAGCAGTGTTCATCATTTTTTTTTTGAGTCATTTAAAGGGATTCTTTGAGGTATAAAGCAATCAACTAATCCAGACTGACAATGTAGCCTTTCAATTTAAAATACTTAAGTGTCTATGAAAGCACCCCTTTTTTTATGGTATCTCTTTCACATATTCCATGATATTATATGGAATTTACATGCTGATTTTTCCAAACTACACAATAAGTTACCTAGGTACATTAATATTATAGATAGTGATTGTTATTCATATTTTGATGATCAATGCTTAACTTTTTATAAGCAGTGTATAATTCATAATTTAAAACGTTTTGGTTTTAGCAAAACTTTTAACATTTTCAAATAACATACTGACTTTAACGAAAGCATACAGTGTGAATTAGAAGAAAAATTTCACAAACAGTTTACTGTCACCAGCATTCAAATTACAGGTGAGTTGTGCCACATTATCTATTTCATGTCCCTCTAATTTATTTATTTTTATTTATTGTTGTATTTTTGTTGTTGTAAATATTTTTTGTATTAAGTGTGTTTTGGGAAGTGCTATTGTGGGGATGTGACTCATAGATGTTTTTGGATCTGAGCTGGCTGCCTGCACATGCCAATGAGTCTAAAAAGGCCCTTTTATGGCCATTTACAACTAGCCTCGGGCATGAGTGCAGGCACTGGAGACTACGGAAGTGAGAGTAAACAACAGTCTTGAGCATCACTGTCCAACAGGAACGATGTTTGAACATGCGCCAAGGGACGTCACTCTTACTCAAATTAAACCCTTAAGGAGAGGGTTCAATTCACAAAAGGCAAAAGGTTGTATATCCTTTTGCCGAATTTGAGGTCGGTAAAGCAAGAATATGCAAAGTGTGGTTCTCCACCTCATTGCATAATTGTTTGCAGCAGCAAAGGCCTACAGAGTCGAGTGCATCCCCAGCACATGATTTTATATAAATGTGAATAAACTGTGTCTTCCCTATACAACTCTCGTGTGTGAATTGTTGGACATATTTCTATACATCACTTGGCACAGCAAGTCTGAGGTACATGTCAGTACGGGTGTAATAACTCGCAAATCTGTTATTTCATCTAAGCAATGGTGAAAGTAATCAAGGGACTAATTGATTGTCCTCTACTATAGAGTGGTTAATTTTATCCCATCGCTGCCCACCACATTCAGCGCAGTTCAAGCAAAATATCTAATTTCACGTGATGAAAGAAAAATCTGCGTCGTTCCCTTACCACTGCACATGACAGTATACCTTCTGTTGGCTCATACCACATGGGATAGCCTTCGCTCACCTCTAACATCAATGAGCCATGGTCAGCCCACACCTTGCTGACGGTTCATGGTTTTTCCCCTCTTTGGACCACTTTTTGAAGGTACTTACTACGGCTGACTGTGAGTATCTTCTGTCTCAGAAATGCTCTGACTTAGTCGTCCCCTCCCCCGATAGGGAACCACCTTGTCATGGTGGGAGGGCTGAGGGCCCGTGTGAAGTTGAGGGCTCTGCTTACTGGTATTGGGGAGTTTCTGGTTGGATGGAGACCTGATGGAATGGATGGGCCTCGGTGAAGTTGAGGGCCCCGCTGACTGGTGTTGGGGGGCACCTAGGTTGGACAGGGTCCTGGCAGAGGGGCCTGGTAAGGCCTGACTAAGAGTTCCCACCACAGGAGCCGAGGCAACTTGGATCCATATATCCTTGTTTACCAGGGCGCAGATTAAATTGACTAACCAGGGCGCAGATTAAATTTTGGTTTTGACCAATGGATGAACTTTACTTCTCTAGTACAGTTCGCCGTAGGTAGTCGTGGGGCAAGCTGCATCTATATGATGTTGTCTTGCCCTCGATGTAGGTAGTGGAGATTATGGCATTATCCCTATAGATGTAGTGCAGTCCATGTATTGTGGAGCATCTGGGATTTGCCTTCATTACTAATTTCCTGACCTAGTCGTCTGACGTCACAGGCACCACGTCAACTTGGATTCTCAATACCCTTGTTTGTGGTGATCCAGGACGAAGATTATAGTTAGGTTTTGGTGAGTGCTGGACTTTACTTCTATAGTACTGTTCAGCCCTGATGGTGGATAGTGATAAACATGGCATCTCCCGATAGATGTAGTGCAGTCTCTGAATTGCAGAGCATCTGGGTTTTGTCATTCATTATATTACCTGACCTAGTCATCTGGCCATTACAATTTGGCCTTTGTCAAACTCATGTAAATCCACTGCCTCTCTCATCTGAAGAATAAGAATAACACTGATTAACAGAGCTCAGTATCAGGTGTTATTTATACCGTTTCATGCCTTCACGTGCACCGTCATTTACATGCAGTTGCTTCAGTTTGCATAAAGACACACTGGTCATAATGTTTTGACTCTTCAGTGTATGTATTAGATATATGTATATTAAATTAATCCTCTCTATTGACCCTTAAATGCCCATAATGTCACAAAAATAGCTAAAATTTAAAATGGACTAGTTAAAATAGTACCCTTTTTTATCTTTACTGTCCTCTACCGAGTTTTTCTTGGGTGTTAAAGGGTTAAACATGTTAAAATACGTTTTTCGATGCATGATGAATTTGTTAGTTTTGTGTTTATTTTGTCAGTTTTTTGCAGAAAATACACATAGTTTTTATGCAAATCAGTCATGGTAAATAAATTTCTTAATTAAAAGTTTAATTTAAAAATCAAATTAATTGTATATTTTACTCTTACATTGTTTTTGCATTCTTTACAGGTGTCTTATTTTGAAATTTATTTGGATAAAATAAGAGATCTCCTGGATGGTAAGATTCATTCCTTATCTAAGTTTCTAGCTTATATTAATTGGTAAATACAGCATGCTGTAATTATTCCAGTTACTCCCTCCCCTTAACTCCCTCCAACATAATATCCCATCTGAATTGATCTGAGCAACATGTTCATGATAGCCAGGAATAGTAAGCTACTGTTCTTTTTACATTATGCAAGATTCAGCTTACAGAATTTCTCGACAACGAACCTTTATCTGCAAAGAATGGAAGACATGGTACCATCCTTCTGACATCAGGGAAAGAGACCAATATGGAGTTAGTGTTTGTGGTCTAGGTAGGTAGGCATTAGCATCAAGGCTGCACTGACCTCCATGTTTTTTATGAGTATCCTTGACTTCCCTGAGGTATTAGGTTGAGATCCTCAAACCTTATGTTTCAGGTGAAGTGGGCTCAGGATTCATTTTAATGGATGATAGAGTTCACTTGATATGCCATTATCTTGAACATGATTTGACCAGTGCTTTTATGTGAAGGTATTGAATATATAGTGGTTACAATATCCTCCAACCTCGATCCTGTTGAGCATGTCTGAGATGACTTGGTGAGACAAATTACAGTCTCAACCCTCCTCCTTTTCTCTTAGGCTAGCTCTTTTTGCCTCAAAGAACTTCATTGCCTACAGAAATGATTGGAGATATAGTTGCCAGTATGAGGAGGTGTGAGGTGTGCATTGCTGTCAGGGGTAATCACACCCCTTATTATTTAGAGTTTTCATCTTTTTGGATTTAATTTCATATTGTTATATAAGCAGAATAATTAATCGAATACTATTTGCAATACCTTCAAACTTTATTCACATGCTGAATTGTAATCATGCTAGAACTTACCTATATGTATAAATATTTCTAAAATTTTGTAGAGATCTGCTTGAGCAATCAACATTTTGTGTTTGTACCTTAGCTTTTGCACTTGAGTGAATTAATCAAATACAAGAAGGATGAGAAATGCTTAACTAGAAAAAAAAATAGATGAGGAAAATAGTGTAGTTTAACTAGATGTATTACATTTGTAGGAAATGGAAAATGTTTTAAGCAGGTTTTACAAACCTTCTAGTATGCATAAGCTATTATACAGTACAGACATGAAGTATTTTAATATTGTTTAATTTATATACACATGTTTATTTAGAAGTAATGATAATATATAATTGCTGTTTTATTTGTGTTACATGATTATTTATATATATATATAATGCTTAATGTCTGCTTAGTTTTTAGCCATCTTTCATCATTAAATAATAAAATATACTTTAGTGGAAGTGTTTGTTATCAGTTTGTTTAGTGTAAATAAATCTGAAATTCTTTTGTTTGTTTAAATATTATAATGTGAACAATGCAATGCAACTGTGTAAACTAGCTTTCCAATTGTTTACTATAGTGAAACAAATTTTATGGTTGCCTGTACTCTTGAGCAAGTGTCTCAGTTTAATTATCTTGGGAGCTATGTAACAGATACTGGTGATGTGCAGTATGAGATAAATAGGAGAATAGGGATTGCCGCTGGGACTTTTAAGAATCTATGGAGAGTGTAGAAAAATAGGTATATACACCTAAAGACTAAAATTAGTCTATATAATAGTTTGGTTATTTCTAAGGTTAGTTATGGTAGCGAAACATGGGCCCTTTGTAAGCAGGATAACAAGAAACTTGATGCCTTTGATTCTAGATGCTTATGCAGTATCTTGGGCATTGGATGGTTTGACTTTGTAAGTAATGATGAGGTTAGAAGAAGGAGTCATCAATGTCTTTTGAGCAGCATATTGTGCAGAGATAGACTGCATTGGTTTGGTCATGTTGCCCATATGCATAGCTACAGATTGGCAAACAGGATTATGAACAGTGTGTCTAAGGGTTTCAGAAAAAGGGGGAGACCTAGGATGCGATGGGCAGACAATGTCAAACAGGACCTTGTTAGAATTGGCCAGAGTGGCCAAGTGCAGCAGCTGTAGCTCAGAAGAGACATATCTGGTGAGAAAAATTACAGTCTAGTTGGACCATCATAGCCAATGGCTGCATGAGGATTTTGTATGTATATGTACGTAATAAATTTAATTTGATAAATATTGCTGTCACAGTACATTCCATCATATATATATAACCATCTATCTTACAATATACACTGAAAGCACAATAATGCAGCCAGCTGAAACCTATTGCATGCTACAAATAGGTCAGATACCTACCTGCTGCATATAAAATATGCTCTTATGTTTGGCAAACACAATGCCTTGAGCAAGTTTGATCGTGGGCAGATGGTGCAAGAAAGGTGGGGTGCTCCATATCCATGACTGCAAAATGTTTGCGATTTCTGCTTGAACCTTTGCATGTGTGTACCTCTCATTTATAGGGGGGGATCCCGAAGGACCTGCCTCCCACGAGGAGAAAACTCGTGCTCCGTCGTCAAGACATTACACGAGCGGCGATGAGAAGCCTGGAAGTAGAAAATTAAGGTTTGCCTAAGAGGAGACCAGTAAGGACTTGGAGTATGTGTAACGTTAAAGGGTGTGTGGAGTGCAGCCCAGATTACCAGGACTACATCAAAATCAACAAAACCTGCAGCTGCTGGGGAAAATGTAGTCATAACCAGGCCTGTTAATGTTCGAGGTGAGCAGTGCCTCTCGTGTGTTGTAGCTTTGGAATGGAGAGCTGCAGTGCAGATGATAATGACAGCACTCAATGATAGAGCAGCTACGAAGGTTTGTGTAAAGACCATTTGACATATGATGGCAGGACTGGGCTATGGGAGCAATGCCCAAATCAGGTAACCTGGTTAACATCACATCACTGGGCTATGAGGCTGCAGTGGGTTAAGGAACATTGTCTGTGGACTGTGGAAGACTGAAAATGAGTAGCTTGGTCTGATGAATCAAGATTCCACCTACAGCATGCCGATGGGAGATAATGTGTGTGTGGTGTGGACCACACAAAGCCATGGATCCTAACTGTCAAGTCAAGGTGTTACAAGCCGGTAGAGGTGGTGTAATGTTCTGGGGCATGTTTACGTGGCTCACCTTGGGGCCCCTTGTACCTATTGAGACCACCATTACTGCTGCACTACTGACATACTTGCCAACCACCTACACCTGTTTATGGCTAATCCAGTTCCCATAGCAAGATACCTTCTTCCAACAAGACAACATCTGTCTTATTGCGCTCATTTGGTGAAAGAATGGTTGGAGGAGCATTCCACTGAGCTCACAATCTTCAAATGCTCCTCTCACTCTCCAGGTTTGAACCCTATTGAGCATCTGTGTGACGAAGTGAGGTGATATATTCGAGCCTGAAACTCGCCACTGGCAGTTCTTGGCTCTTTACAGATGGCTGTTCTGGAATCATGGACAATAATACTACTCAAATGTTTCCAACACTTGGTAGAGTCCATGCCACAATATGTTGCTGCTATTGTGAGCGTGAAAGGTTGACCCATTCATTATAAGGTGGGTGTGTATAATAAATTGTCCTTTCAGTGTATATTGTTTTAAAAAAAACGAACCAGATATAAGATGTAACAATATGGATTACGAACTCTTTTTTAGCTTTAAGAGTGACGTTTCTTGTACCCTATAAGTGTTCCTAATATTATGCTTACACATGTTACAAATACTCCCAGTGTACAAAATATATTGCCCTGAAATTTAAATAGGACTTCATCAATAAACAGGGTATGTTTTAGAATGTATTGTGATATCACTACTAATTAAATTGATAATATTGCATTAATAAAATTTATATTAGTGCAGTGAATAATGTTAAAATTTACTTGCAATCTTTTATAATGCAGTTGTAATTTCATGTTTACCAAAATAATGAATTTTGGTAAACATGAAATTAGAAATGATTGAAATTAGATTAATTATTCATCTGAATGTGTATAAAAAGATTTGTCCTAAAAAAGCAAATTGGTTTACTTTGATATGTTTAGTTTGATTCCACACTAATAAGTTTCAATTATTTCATAGTATCGAAAACAAATCTATCAGTTCACGAAGATAAAAATAGAGTTCCTTATGTTAAGGTGAGTAATGTTTTTAAATTTTAAGAACTGCTTTAGTCTGCTGTTTAATGTAAAAATTTTTTGATAAATTTAATTTCTCTTAAAAGCAAGATCGTCATTATAGATAGGTCATTAAGTTTGGCCACTCTCCACAAGAATAACCTTACATTTTTTTCACCTCTAATTAGTTTTATTATAGTACTTTTCTAATGTATGCTATATATAGAGAATGTTATTAATCCTCAGACAGGAGAAATTGTATCAAAAACTATCTGGCTTTATTTTTTTCAAAGATTTCTTAGTTTAAGAATACAGTTAACCTTTTTTAAGCATTCTTCCATCTAGTACTTAGGTTATACATTCTTTCTTGGTAGTTATGCTTTTTTCAAACAAAAAACAAAGTTAAATTCTTAAATTTTTTAGCCATGATCAATCTTTACTAGCATGGGTTTCTCAATTGTTGCCACCATGTCCTTGACTATTTGGAATTTCTGCATGTTCATATTTACTTGTTACAGATCAGCATATTTCTCAGTTTTGTGTTAAGTGTTGATGAGATAAAGCATATTTTATTAACTTTAACTCAAAGCAGTTTGAAGGAGGTTTCTTGCAAAGACCTTTTGGTAAATTAATAGAAGCAGGGTACTTCTAACATAAGCAGAGTTCTGTGCTTTTTTTTTGTGTGTGTGTGTGAGATGAATCAATCTTTGTTAAGGTTCAATCAACATTTTGTGAATTTATTCTTCTGGATTACAGGTCTCCTTGTTTGGTTTATTTTATAAAATAAAGTAAAAAAATCCGATTTCCAGTTACTCCTGCACCCTCTGAATGCCTTCCACGCACTAGTTAAGAATCCATGCTCTAGACAAACTGGTAAGAGAATATTCACACAGATCAACTAGACACTGACAACTTGGTTTTGGCTTGTTTGTTAACTTTGTGTTTAGATTCATACACTGCATTGGTTGTTTGGTAAAAAAATTCAAATGGGATGGAGGTTCATCAATGAAAAAAAAAAAAGATGTTTCTAGAAGTGTTCAGTAAAAAGATAATTGCACCTCTCATTGACTAACTGTAAAAAAAGCGAATGATGAAAGGAGATTTCAAAGTAAAAATTAATGTGAGAGCAATAAAAGTATGCAGCAGCTAAATTCAAAGGAAAGCAGAAAAATCTGGTGGTGGCAGCATCTTCAGTATGTGTTTCATCTGTACCAAAAATCACAATAAATACTGAGAAAAATGTTATTTCTGTAACAAATTTATTTGCAAAATTACGGCATAAAAGTAATTATGCAGAAGATGAGAGCAGCAGAGTAATACAGATGTAAAAAAAAAAAAGCTAGATACTGTTTTGATTTTCTTTTTAAGTAAACAAGACCAAGAATCAATAAATTAATTATAAAACCAGAATTTTTTGTTTAAAATACTAGTAACATGACATATGTTCTTAGAGGTAAAAAAAAACACGGATTAAAAACAAAAGACCCATATCTGACAATCGCATTAAAAAATTGTTCCCACTGTTTGAGTTAACAAATGCTAAAAATGTGACCAATATATTGGCAGAATATACAATGAAAATAAATTTTGACCATTTGATGAAGGAAAACTTAACTCTGTTGCTGGTTTATTCGGTGTCAACAGTCTGTTAACTTTTGTGTTAATTATGAGAAATCATTCTTTATAAAAAGATCATCACTTTTTTGAGTGATGTAATAAAAAAAAGGATCTGGTAAGACACGCTTTAATTTTGGAAACCTGAAAAGTAAAAATAGTTATATATCATTGGAAAGCAAATTTTTTTCTGAATAATTAAAAATTCACCTGAAACAGTATTGCTATTGTTTGTAATTTATTGTTTGTAAGTTGTATGTTTAATACTTTAAAACATGGGCCAAAATTGTTATGATGCCAGATGACTGTACTGTCCACACTCATGGGATTTTCTGTTCTGTTTATGTTAGAAATGCTTTCTTTACTAATGTTTTTTTTTTCTGTTGAAACACCACATTTTCTGTTTAGATGTTGCATTTTGGGGATCTTGTGTTTAAAATTAGTGTACTAAGAATAAAAATTTTAACAAATCCACCTCAGTGGAAAAAAGAAGTCTTTGTTAGGGAGGAGTGGTAAACATTTTTAAAGCATTTAATGTAATAAGCAATAATTTTGTAAAATTTTGCCAATGCCTTTGACAAAATTGTATCGTTTTTCCCCCTCCTAACTCTACTGGAGACTGCTTTCCAAACCAAAGAAGCCCCTTTTTACTTCTGTATCCAACACCTCAATTCATTCTCAGGAAATGATAAATGATCAAAGTAGTACAATGAAAAAAGAGTAGAAGTACTTATTTGGTAATTGTTTCCAAAATCCTCCATTTTTTTAAAAAATTGGTTAACTTTGGGATAATTTCTAAACTTATATAAATTGCCAAAAATATAAATTGCAAAAATTTAAAAAATACATATCTTCCTACAGTCCCTAAAAAGTTGGAAATAAACTTAAAGCATATCGATGGTGCAATCAGTCACTGAGTTCGTATTCACTTCAAAGGAAGATTAGGCATCAGCAATCTTATCGAGTAGGTAAATTGGCACCCTATCTTCCTTTGAAGTGAATATGAACTCAATAACTGATTGCACCATCAATATCCTTTAGGTTTATTTTTTGCTCTTTAGGGCCCTGTAGGAAGATTGGTATTTATTAAAAATTTTTAATTTATATGTTTTTTGTTGGAGTCATGTTTGAGGTAGCCCCATGGCATTGGAGACATCACAAGCTTTAATTTGAAATATGACTCGTTAAAGTCAAACCTCGCAAAAATCCCCCCCCCCCCCTATTTTATTAGGAGGCATAGTGAGGACAAAATTCGAAATAGTTAATGATGATCATTATATCAGCTTTCATTTGACACCTAACTCATAACTGTAGGCCCTCGCGTTTGGAAGATATAGTAAAATGACTTTCACATTTCTCAATTTTAGGTGGTAAGAAAGCTTGGGGGGGGGGGTCAATTTTTCATACCCTATGACACTCACCACATCACAAGTTTTCATTCGACACATAACTCGCTACCTTCACCACTCGTGTTCAGAAGATATAGGGGAATGATCATTTTCATTATTTCCCCTTTTTTAGGGGGGGAAGAAAGTATGGGAGTCAATTTTTCATATCCTATGACATTCCCTGTGTCAGAAGCTTTCATTTGACATATAATTTGTTACTTTCAGCACACGCATTCTGGAGATGTACTTAAGAATTGTTTTTGAATTTCTCCTTTTTTACGAGGAAAGAAAGCATGGGGATCAATTTTTTATATCCTATCCCATGGCTGAGTGGTTAGCATTCGTGGCTACTGATCTAAGGGACCTGGGTTCGAGCTCCGGGTAAGGCATGGATGTATATGTCGTTTTTCTGCTGAGGTCCTGCCATCCTCTCAGATCTCCTACTTTGGCATATAAACTGACAGGCTTCTGTCAGACCTCTGTGGCAAGCAGCTGCTTGAGGGGGTATTTCTTTATTTTTTTATATGACACTCCCCACATCACAAGCTTTCATTTGACATATAAATCATTAAGTTTCTCATCACACTTAAAAGATATGGTGAAACAATGTTTTGTCAAATCCACAAACCGACCAACCAACAAATGTCAAAACCAAAAGCAATAGGAAGATAGGTAAAAATGTGTTGGCAACAGTTTAAATTTAACTCATGATCTTGAATCAAAGGTTTGCTTAAGTGTTTTTGTGGAATAAAGAGAGGTAATGCCGTATTTGGATATACTAAGGAATAGCAAGTGGAAAACCACCAAAGATAATTAATTTTATAGTGCATCAATTTTGTTCAAATGTTCAAATTTGCAAGAACTTGAACAGGTAAGAATACAGCTTTAATTATATATTTTTATAAGATATATAAAAACATTAAACAGAAATTTGTGTTTTCCAAAAATCGAAATTTCATTTGTTGTGCTAGCAGGTAGTAGTGCACTAATGACTAAAGAGAATTTAAAGTACAGATACTTAAAAGAACATTCAGATATTGTTTGTTGATAAAGCTCCTACTTAAGTAAAGTTCTGTAATAAGGCCAGTGGATGGCCATTTATTTTAATAAGTAAAAACCTTATTGCATAGCAATTAAAGTTCCTGAAACTTGCATGAAGAGAACAAAAGGCAATTTTTAGCTAGCTTAACATTGTGTTGCAGTGCCTGAAACTAAAGGTCCATTAATTAATGCTCATGCTGGAGGGATAAAATAATTTCATTAGAAAGGTCTGTTAATATTTAGGACTGAAAAAACAATGTAGAGACTAATGTGAAATTAAATAGGTCACACTTTTGAAAGTGCTTCAGGAGTGTGATGGTCTTTAGACACAGAAATTGGGTTTGCAACCTGAAAAAGATTTAAACCACTGCATTAATTCTTATTCAAGAATTTGATTTGCTTAGTGCAGTTTTCTTTAGCACTCTACAAAGTAACAGTGCTAAGCAGGGGATTACTGTATACAATATTTGATTGATGTTGATTTTGCATTGGTAGAAAATATGTTTGCTAAGATCTTGCCTATCTCACAGACTTAGTCTGTGGCTTATTATACTGATAGGCTCCTGTCAGACCCCTGTGGCAAGTACCTCTTAAGGAAGAATAAAATATGTTCAACTGTTAACCCTCTATTTTTTAATCCAGACCAATTCACATTGTTGTCCATTGCATTCGCATGAGTCACATGCTCAGGTGTGTATCACATATATACATGTCTGCTATAACTTAAAATATCAATCAAATCATACTCAATTTGTCATTTTATATTAATGTGTATCTATTGTAATTAAATGGTAAACTGATCGTGTCTACCATAAATAGTCATTAGATAATACCCTTTGAAAAAAGTGAGAAAGCAGGAATTTGTAATCTTAATTTAAGCAAATGGATAGCTGCCATCACAGAGCAAATGATTAATAAAAACTGCCATGTCAAGAGATCCATCATTTAAATCTTGATAAATAATCTTAAGGAATTTTTCATGTTTGCTAAATAACATATTGGTTCATTACATGTCAGCTCAACATGGCTCACAACCCGACCTCTTTTAATATTAACAAAATTTGGATGTAGCATATAACATCCAAATTTTGTTAAATTTAACTACAGAGCTCAGGTTAGATTTCTCAGGTAGCTAATAATGTGTAACTAAGTTTGAGATATTTTAAGTCTGGGGTCATGCAATTTTGTTTTTTGACCTTGGATTTCTCAAAGTTTCAAAATTTTCAAGAAACATTATTGGTAAACATTTCTCTTTATTTAACAGCTGTATAAATTTGAAGTTGTGGCAGCCATGGGATCACTCCATAAAATGTAAAGTACTACAAAAGGAAAGTGACATAAGTAGATTATAAATACTGGGGCAGCTGTTGAAGGCATAAATAGAGAGAAAAGTCATGACTCAAGATATTAAATTGTAATTTTAAGCTTTACTTTAAATGCAAATCAAAGTTTTGCCATTTTTTAGTAATCCTTGTGTTAAAATTTTGTATTGCTGATATATCTAAATACAATTGTGCTAACTTCATTGCTACTATATATTTTGTAGATGATGACTTACCTAGGCATCATACTGTAAAATCTTTTTGTTGTCTTTGGTGTGTCTAATTTTTGTCCAGTTTTATATTTGATAATGATATAATGTCTTGCTCTTTAACATGCTGTTTTGCTTTCTTAATCACCCCTAACTATAGCTCAAAACACTTGGGAACTCCACCTGAACTTCCTTTTATGCACCAATTTTTAGGGACAATAAAAATTATATACTATATATAGGTATTCACAAACTTGTCCTTAACCCTTACAGTGCCAGGTTTTTATTTTCTCACTAAAAGTGCAACTCAACTTCTAAACCATATTATGAAACAGCTAGTGAATGAAATAGCATTTAATTCTGAACAAAAAATATAAAAATTAAAAGAAAAAAAATGTAAATAAGCATAAAAAACACACTGCAAGTTTTTTTGTAGTGATTTTTGAAAACCATTTAATCAACTCTTGGCACTGAAAGGGTAAGGCTGCTCTAAAACGTTATTGATGAGATATGAATGATTCAGCTAATTCTTCATCTGATGAGATTTCAAGATTTTTTTTTCTCATAGCATTTTATTTTTTTTCCTGATAATCTTCTTTTATGGTATTTGGCTTTCTGAGCCTTCATCATTTGAACAGTGACTCAACAGCAGTTTGAAGGATTTTAGTTAGTAATTGTAAGGTAGTGTATATACCAAATGACACACCTTCACTAACCACTGATTCATCTGTGGAAGGTCATGAAACTTTTTTTTAGTGGTGGATGTTGACTCCTAAGTTGGCTATCTTTTTCCAACACACTTTACAGTCATTTTATAAAACACAAAACTTGTCAGTCATCCATAGTAGTAGCTTAAGTGTTTGCAAAAATCACCATGATCAGCTTCGTTAATTGGATTATAGCAGTGAGAAATAATAAAGCATGATTTCATCATTCACATAAACCTGTTTAGTAACTCAGAACTTTAAGTAATAATTTATATTTATTTTCAGGGTGCTACTGAAAGGTTTGTAACAAGTCCTGAAGAAGTAATGGAAGTTATAGATGAAGGAAAGTCTAACAGACACATAGCTGTTACCAGTAAGTTTTTTTCATTGCTTTTCTGTTTCTGAAATGCTTTAACATAAAAAGTGTATAAAAAAAAGAACATAGGTTTGTTTAGTTGTATTTTGTTCTCAAAAAACATCTGAGAAAAAGTTAAACTTTATATGTAAATAGATCATGCAGACTTTTTTTTTTTTGCAAATTTGAAAAGTTTGCTTTAAAAATGCAGGGCAGAAAGGGAATTAATTTCATACTTGTATTTTTCAGTAACAGTGTAGACAGGAGTCTTCTATACCTGTCTGGGCTGAGTTGTTTTCTACTGACCATGTGTGTGTGCAGAAACCCTTCTGCACACACACACACACATACCTATCACTAATCACACACACACATACCTATAATACCATCAGAATCACACGTACCTATCACTATCTTGTCAAGATGTTGATCTACCTAGATGGCCAATATACACAAACTCAGGTGTCTTCTCATATATACATTTTATTTACACTTTATATTACATATATATATATACAAATAGTGACTGCCCACCCAGTACAGTCACTCGCTAAACACAGCACAGACTACAAGGAGCCTCAGTAGTCCCACCGCAGATGAAAAACAAAAGGTTTAAGTGAGCCACAGACAATTTACCTAACATGCAGAATGCTTCCTTTTCCATGCAAGTCTCAGTTTGAATGCCCCCTCCAGATGAGATCACATGATGTTTCTTTGGGGGACGTTAGGGTGTCTCGGCCAATGGGACATACACCCGATTCATGTCGCCTTTCTTTGCCCAGCTCCCCAAACTGGATCCTCTACCAGTGCTCTGTTATAGGCAGAAAGGCCCTGCCACCAAAATGGCGATTCTAGCTCTCATTCTTTCCACCCTAGCTGCCGAGTCCCTACAAACAGTATCACATATTCAATTTTAATACATGTTGACCAGAATTATGTAATATAAATTGCATCACATATCCAATTTTGGATATGTATATTTCACATTTGCATCAGATACTTGGGTTGTTTTACCTCTGAGTGGCACTTTTTGCATACAATAGGCTAGATGGCCAGGTCACAAGGGCTCAGAGAAGGTTGTGGGAAGACCCACTGGACAGCTGTTAGAAAACATGCTATCTTCCATCAAGGCTATCCAGAATGTTCCTTAGCATGCATGGGGTATGGCTCTTCCAC
The DNA here is from genome assembly GCA_038380435.1 of Ryuthela nishihirai. Lineage (NCBI taxonomy): Eukaryota > Metazoa > Arthropoda > Arachnida > Araneae > Heptathelidae > Ryuthela > Ryuthela nishihirai. The sequence continues at coordinate 26,457,294 of JAWZYU010000025.1, forward strand.
ACATGGGGCCAATGCTTAACTTCCCATCTGATGGACAACAGCCTTTCCAAGCCCATCAGTATCCCTTACTGACTGAGGGCAAGGCAGGGAGTTTTGCAGAGATAAATCTCAGTGGTGGCCCAGGTGTCAGATACATAAGAGTTTACTGTGCATTGAGATGTGTAATATGTCGGTTCATTTAAAAAAAGTAAACTTGGAATTATTTGTTCCACATGTGGTAGATATCCCATATAAATGGCAAAAACTATACTTTTCATAAATCTTCATGAATTTAAATTAAAAAAAAAATTATTTCATTCCCACTAACCTTCCAAAAAACCTAGCAGCACTGCTGATTTTTCACTTTTATATATTGCATATTTATTATTAAAATCTGATTTATGTTCATCTAATTGGGTTTTAAACTGTATGTAGGTTCTATCATGATTATTTTTTCCAAGAGGTTTACATTTTGTGGGAAGGAATTTTACATGCATTCTCTATTAAATGACATATGATTACTATCTTACTGTTACAATTTTTTTGTTATGTGTTATACTAAAAAGTACTATGTATTCAAAGGGTTATTAATAGTTTGTAGTTTTTATGGAAAATTATTTCTGCATTAGATATAAAGTATTTTTGAATCATAATTAAAATATATTTTATGTAAGAATGCCACTGATAAATTTATAAGAATATCCACTTTCTTTGCCTAGTTAGTTAATTAAAACTGATTTCATGTGGGCTGTTATTTTTCTGTGTGATATCTGTATATTGCAAAATTTAGAAAAGAATGTTGGTGTTTTTTTTTTTCATTGCTAAAATTAATGGTTGAAAACATGATTTTTAGCTCAATTGAAGAACCAAATAAATGTTCTTAATTCAAAAGGATTTTTTAGAGTTCAGTAATGATTATCTCAGTTTATGCTCATTTTAAATTTAAAACAAAGTGCTTAGGAAGAGTAATAATGTGTGCAGCTGAATTTTCCAGTTCAGCCTTTTAAATGATGAATGAATATTTTTCAAAATCAAGATGTATAAAAGTTGTTCAAACAAAAACAGAAGTTAGAAATAAAGTGTGATTTATTTATCTATAGCTATCATCTATGCAGCCGTCCCGTGGCTGAGTGGTTAGCACGCTTGGCTACTGATCTACGGGACCTGGGTTCGAGCCCCGGGTAAGGCATGGCTGTTTGTGTCGTTTTTCTGCTGAGGTCCTGCCATCCTCTCAGACCTTCTACTGTGGCATATAAACTGACAGGCTCCTGTCAGACCTCTGTGGCAAGCAGCTGCTTGAGGGGGTATTTATTTTATTTATATCATCTATGCTTGTTGAGTCTATCCCAACATGAAGTTAGCAACATAATGCTCTGTTCATAGGAGTGGGAGTGGCTCAGTTGTTAGTATGCTGGGCTCATAATCTGCAGTTCCCAGGTTTGAGTTCCATCTGGACCAGTATTGAGATTTATTTCTGCAAAACGCTCCCCCCTTCCCCACCTTCAGTCAGTGAGGGACACTGATGGGCTAGGAAGGGTCACTGCCTGTCAGGTAGAATGTATAGCCATGGACCTGTGTGTGGGAGAGCCATACCCTGTGCATGTTAAAGAACACGTTGGATGGCTTTAATGAGAGACTACTGTGGTAATATAATTTATGACAAAACTCAGATGCTCCGCAGTTCAGAGACTGCACTACATCTATCGGGAGATGCCACGTTTGCCACTCTCCACCATTGGGGCTGAACAGTATTATAGAAGTGGAGCGGGGTGGCTCAGTCGGTAGCGTGCCAGGCTCGTAATCTGTAGTTCCCAGGTTCGAGTCCCAGCTGGGTCAGCATTGAGATTTATCTCCGCAAAATTCCTTGCCCTGCCCACGGTCAGTAGGGGACACCAATGGGCTTGGAAAGGCCGTCATCCATCAGATGGGACGTTAAGCCATGGCCCTGTGTGCGGGAGAGCCATACCCTGTGTACGTTAAAGAACATGCTGGATGGCCTTGACGGGAGGCTACCATCTGTCTCCCAACAGCTGTTCCAGAGGGTCCCCTCCCCCAACCTTCTCTGAGCCTTTGGGGTCCATGTGACCTGGCCATTTAGCCCATGGTGTGCAAAAAAGTGATGCTCAAAGGTAAAGCAACCAAACCAGTATTATAGAAGTAAAGTCCAGCCAAAACCTAACTATAATCTTCATCCTGGGTCACCACAAACAAGGATATTGAGAATCCAAGTTGACGCAGTGCCCATGATGCCTGGTGAGCAGTGGTAAGGAATGATGCAGATTTTTATTTCGTCACATCTAATTACATGTGAGTACGTATGTGGACTGAACTGCATATTGGGTCAGATGACAAACGATTAACCACTCTATAGTAGAGGACGATCAATTAGTCCCTTAATTACATTCACCATTATTTTGGTGAAATCACAGGTTTGCATACCCATACGAACATATGCCTCAGACTTACTGCACCAAGTAATTTGTAGAAAAGTGTCCAACAATTCAAGCATGAGAGTAGTATGTGGATGACACAGTTTATTTAAATTTATATACCATTATGTGCTGGGGATGTGCTCGATTCCATGGGCCTTTGCTGCTGCAAACAATCATGCAATGAAGTGGAGATCTGCGCTTTACAGATTCTTGCCTTACCAACCTCAAACTTGGTGAAAGGATATTCAATCCTTGCCTACAACCTGATTCACAGTGAACCATATCTCAGTTCACACAAAACTGAACCTTGGTTTGCACAGAACCGTATCTTGGTTCACACAGAACCAAACCCTCTCCTTAAGGGTTTTGTTTTTGAGCAAGAGTGGCGTCCCTTGCCACTTGTTCAAACATCCTTCCAGTTTGACAGTAACACTTAGACTCCTCTTTATTATTGCCATGCTTGTCTCCGTGCTAGCACTTGTGCCAGAAGCTAGTCGTAAAAGTGCTTTTCGATTTGTGAGCATATACATGTCAGCCAGCTCAGACCCAAACAACATATCATGAGTCACATCCCCGCATCAGCACTTCCAAAAATACACTTAATACATATATATATTTACAACAGCAAAAATATAATGATAAAAATAAATAAATTAGAGAGATAGGACAACTGAGAGATCTGTCTCCTAACATCTGTTCAGTGGGTCTCCTCAACCTTCTCTGAGCCATTGAGCTCTTGGGGTCCTTATGACCTGGCTATGGTGTGCAAAAAACTGCTGCTCAGAGATAAAACAACCCTATTCATAGAACAGCTTTGATTGTTGTTTGAGGAATTCTGTGACCATACACTGCACCATTTTTTTAAATATACAATTTGAACTTCAGGGTCATTTTTAGATGACTGAAAATTGCATGGGGAAAGGTCAGGACTGTAGGGAAGTGTTCCAGACATTTTCAATGATATCTGTTCACTTTTGTTGTTAATTGGGTGGAATGGGGCTGGGCATTGTCATGCAAGAAAACAACCTTACTGCTCAAAAGATCTGTGTTTGACATTATTGCATGTCTTTAATGCCCTAAAGTTTTGCAATATCATTACTAGTTGATGATATCACTACAGCCCAGAAACTCAACAGCAGACCATAATGGTCAAAGAAAAACTGCATACTGCACACTTTGTTTAACTTTGGATGCTTTGATATGTTGTTTTTTCTGGAATCCACACAACATCTATCATATTCAAGCTGATACTTGACATTGATTCTGGTGATGATGAGTTCTTTCTATAGATAATCATTTCCCTGTGTAAGGGCACAAAAATCACTCTGTCCATTACCCAGATATACAGATTGTCCACTTTTCATTTGAACAACCCCTATACATACACCGATCAGCCAAAACATTAAAACCACCTACCTAATATGATGTAGGTCCTCCTTTCACCACCAAAAGAGCTCTCACCCGATGAGGCATAGATTCAACAAGATGTTGGTAGGTGTTGCTTGATATTTGATACCGTGACTGCAACAGAAGATCCCACAGTTCCCGTAAATTACATGGTTGGAGTGATGCTGCTCGTACCCTTTTCTCCAACTCAAACCATAAATGCTCGATGGGATTCATGTCCGGCGAATTTGGGGGCCATGGCAATAAATGGAATTCCTCATCATGTTCTAGGAACCATTCCTGAACCTTCTTTGCAGTGTGACATGGGGCATTGTCTTGTTGAAAGATGCCATCTCCACCAGGGAATACAGACACCATAAAGAAGTGTACTTGGTCAGCCATGATGTTCAGGTAAGTGCAGCTGTCAGAGTTTGCTCTACAGGGATAATTGGTCCAAATGTTCCCCAAGAAAATATTGCCCAGATCATCACACTTCTTTCAACTGCCTGAATCTGTCCCACAGTGCATCCAGGTGAGAAAACTTCCATGGGTGAACGTTGCACACGAGCTCGTCCGCCCACATGGTGTAACAGAAAACAGGATTTGTCTGACCATGTGACCCTCTTCCAATCTTCTATGGTCCATTGTCGATGATTACGTGCCCACTGCAACATTGACAACAGTGAATGGCTATGAGCATAGTCACATGAATGGGTCTGCAGCTGCAGAGACCTATATCCAAGAGCTTACGATGAACACTGTGTTCGGACACATTGGGCCCTTTACCACAATTGAAATTAGGGTAATGTCAGCCACAGTAGCCCTCCTATTGCTGCAGACAAGACAAGATAGCTTGCACTTACCTCTGGCATCAGTAAGACATGACCGGCCCACACCTAGTTGATGGCTCGAAGTGTCACTTGTTTCAGACCATCTTTGATAGGTACTAACTACTGCATAGTGTGAGCAGCCTACCAATGTCACTTTCGGAGATGCTCTTACAAGGCGTCTTACCATAATGATCTGGCCTTTGTCGAAATCACATAAATCCTTTGCTTTTCCCATATTGAGATGAAACAAAATACTGCCTGTGAGAGCTCCGACCCAGGTATTATATATATCATTTGCAACTTCGGCATGTGACACTGATTGGCTGCACGTGTGCTTCTTTGCAAAATGCAGAGGTGTTTTTAATGTATTGGCTGATCGGTGTATAGATTTCATTGTTTTTTTTTAATTTACCTGCTATGATATTTTTCTGTATAAGGCTTGTTTCAAATGTTTAGGACTTCGAAGTTAGTTCCATTGAAATAACGTTGGTCATATCAGTGCAGATTGTTTGCATAAGAATGTGTCTCAAACCTAAAAGTGATCTGGATTCATGAATCAGAGAAAGAAATGATAGTAATAACCATTATAAAACTTGTATAATTCAAAATTCTGAGCCAAGTAGAGATATTTGAAATGATTTTTCAGTATCATATACTTTGTTCTTTTAGTTTTTATAAACTTTTATAATATTAGACAATTTTATCAAATACACAATTTAGCAATTAGTCAAAAATTCTGTGTCCCAAATATACATTGTAATATTTTCATGATATTGTTCTATTTTGTCAGCAGTTTTACTTAGTACTGCAGTGAACTGATTGAGCAATAATACCACTTTAAGGATGTAAAGCATAAGATATTGCTTAAGTTAATTAGATTGCGTGAAAGATATTGGTTCTTGGCCCATAGTGTTAATTAGGATAGCCTGTTAAAGTGTACAGTGACACATTAAAATGCATAGCTCTCAACAGTCCATACACCATCACAGGCCATGTTTCCAAAACTAAGTATGATAATGCAACCCAGCTGCACATTGAAAACTGTTGTTGACTTACTCTACATGGTTTGGGATGGGGGTGGCAGTTAGTACTGAGCCAGGCTCATAATATGCAGTTCCCAAGTTTGAGTCCCACCTGGGCCAGTGTTAAGATTTATCTCTGCAAAACTCCCTGCCCACGGTCAGTAGGAGACATCAGAGGGCTTGAAAAGGCCGCCATCCATCAGATGGAATGTTAAGCCATGGCCCCATGTGTGGGAGAGCCATATTCTGTGCACTTTAAAAAATGCACTGGATGGCCTTGGCAAGAGGCTACCATCTGTCCCCCAAACCATCTGTGAACCCTCGGAATCTTTGTGACTTGGACATTTAGCCCACTGTGGGAAAAAACATCCCACTCAGAGGGTAAAACAACCCAACTCTACATGGCTTGTATAAGTGCTCAATGTAACTTGTGCATGCCATTCTCTTTGAATAAATAGTTTTGTAGGGGAAAAAGTTTTGTTGACATGCAGGATGTGAACCCACATCTCTCCAAATATATGCCAGAGTGTTTTAAGGCCATTAAATAAATATTGGCTGTCTTTTTTCCACTAATATGACATCAATCATCCATGATTGCTGCACCTGCAGCCATCTATGATCTGGAATGGCAACTATTTCTTTTAATGTTGCACTGAGTAAGATGTAAAGAAATAAGTAAATCCCTTCATGCTATTAGCATTATTAATGATTTAATTAATAAATAATATTCAGAGTTACCTGTTGACTTTAAAATCAATAAATAGTTTGTGGGAAAAGTTTTGCTAATGTGCGGTGATTTGATTAAATTTAAAATATAAATATATCTCTTTGAAGTTTCTGCTACATATGTTACCAGTTACTGCCATTAGAGGAATGAAGTAAATAACCTTTTTACAAGTAGCAAGTAAAGGTTACAAAATTCATTCTAAAATTTTAAATTTGAAGCAAAAACTGTATGCATGTGATACTGTAAGCAGTATTATTTGCATTATGCTCAGTGCTCTAAATTTCAGAATTTTCTATGTAGATAAAAAATAAATGTATCATTTTTAAATAATTTAGGTTTGTCTTAAATACAGCATATTTTACACGAAACGAACTATATGTATATACAGACTTCACAATAATATTTATTATGAAAATTAAAACAAATTTTTTCAGTTTCAGAAATAAAGGCAAACCATTAAGACAAATGAAACACTATTCATTGATAAAAACCATACAAAAAGATATTGTTCTAGAAATAAATATATGTATTTGTTATATTGAAAACAGCATTTATCAAAAATTTTGAAAATGATTTTATTTATTCTTTTCACTATTTAAAATTAGCATGTACCTAATGAAGTCAACACTAGGTGCAACTTTCACACATTAAAGCAACAATCCTTGTGAATGCATCAATTAGATTTATGTAATATTTCTTGATATTGATTCAATTCCAACGTATGAACATGAATGTTTAGTAATACGTTGCTTGTTTTTTTATGATTAAAAAAAGTATTTTGAAAATGCTCAGAATATTTCTCATTGCAATACTTTCTCTTACCCAACATCTCTCCCCCCAAGTGTTTTGTGTTCTTGAATGTTTGTTATTTTAAGTTTTAGTTCACAAGTCATTAGCATTACTTCCTTTGAAAAAAACTGATAAAATTCTATAGCTAACTATACAAAGCTTCTAGTTAGCTTCTTCAACCACAAAGTGTTAACTTGTCTCCATTTTTGCACATTAACACATTGCTTACCAAGTTGATTTCACTAAGATTTTTCCCCTTTGACCATGCAACTCTTTTCTTCATTTGTCATCATTTCTACCTCTAAATGTCATTTTATGTTAATTATTTTATCACTTGTGATGTTAAACCCTATAAAATAAAATTTTTTGTGTCATTCATATATGAATGACACCACCCCTCATGAAAATTTTAACCTGTGGCCACATCATTCAGTTATATGACATGGCTCTGAACAAAACACGGCATCATATATATATGTATGACATGGCACTGGTTGAACTATTAGCATCATCCATAAATTAATGACATGACATTCAATGTTTTAAAGATGCAGTAATGTATAACTTGATAAAATTAATGGGCTTAAAAACAATTATTAGATTGAAAACTATTGTCTAGAATTAAATTTTATTGTTCTGATGTGGGTAATGAAAAATAATTGCTTCATTGAGTAAACTGCAAATTCTCATTACACATTATACTGAATGATGGGCTTTTTAAAATTGTGAAGTGAACAATGATATAATCAAATACATATTGTAGAAGTCCAACAGACTATGACAATACCAGTATTCAATTTATTTAGCAAAGTATTTAACTCATTTTTGTAAAGCCATCTTAAAGTAATTTTTAGGATCATAAATTTATATACATTTATTTATATTCACATTTCTGAATCAAAACTGTAATAACACATTTTCAGAAACTTATTTCAAATTTATCTATAATTAAAAAATTTAAAAGTAATTGCAGATGTTGAAAAGATTACTTCATTTCACCTGTAATCAAATTTTAGTTGTTGACAAGAGTACATAATAATATTTTTTTATTGATTGATTTTATTGATTCAGTGAGTAAGAAAAATTCTGAATTTATTTTAAAGGCTTAAAGAACTTTTTATTTTAAAGGCAATTAAGAAACTAAAAATTTCTGAAAATAGATACCCTGTATTTCATTTGTGTATTATTTAAAATGTAAGTCCTTTTGTCCCCCCCCCCCCCCTCAGAGAACATCTAATGCCCCCACAGTTTACACATCTTATTCTAGAGAATAACAAATATTGTTGTTGCCTTTAGCATTGGATTATAATAATACTGCATTAGATTATAATAATGACAAATAACAAAAATTATCAGAAATAAATAATATAAGACCTAAATATTAAAATTTTGTATTTTTCTATATATTTGTGGTTTCTGCAATTTTAATCTCTATATATTTTATATTTGTTTATTTCTCCTTAGATATGAATGAACATAGCTCTCGCAGCCACAGTGTTTTTCTTATAAATGTAAAACAAGAAAATCTTGAGAATCAAAAGAAGCTAAGTGGAAAGTTGTATTTAGTAGATTTGGCTGGTAGTGAAAAGGCAAGTTATTTTTTCACACTGAATTCTAAGTAATTAAATGCTATAAAAACAAATTTCAATTTTGTCTTTTTTAAATAGTGCATGAGAAAAGCATAAAACTTTATTTCTTGTAGCTAAAACTAAAATAATTCTTAAAAGCAATTTTTATGTACTTTAAAAAAAATTGTTTTAAGAATCTTAAAAAATTAGTGTTTGTAATATAAAAATTATATGACTAATTTTGCATTGTATATTCTTGTTTAGCATTTATTAGCCATAGATTTTGTATATTGAAATTTACTATGAATGTGTAGATTCTTAAAAATATTCTTTTTATTTTTATAGTGAATTGCAATTTTTTTTCATGAAAAATTCATATTTATACTGTTTAATCCATTTTAGTATTAGGAAATTTGAAAAAAAAATTAAATTACTGTAGTGGCAGTTTGCAGTAACATTTAGAAGTTTATAATAGCTTATAAAAATAATTTACTAATATATTTATTATTAAAATATGAAACCATAGCATACATAAGTTTTATAATGTAATGATTTGTAATCACCAATGTATGTGAGGTGTCAGAAATAATGCTTTCTGTTATAGCCAGATGTATTAACACCTACATCATAGGTACATATATCCTGTTTTAACAACTATCTGGGAGCAGGGGTTGGCTCAGTTGATAGAACACTATACTCATAATCTGATGTTTCCAGGTTAAGTCCCAATTTTAGCTGTTTGAGATTTTCTCTATTGACTCTACAACAGGCTACCACCTGTTGGAAAGGACATTAACACTGGGCCCCATATACAGGAAAGCCTTTACAAAAACAAGGGGTACTTATGGGATCCCCCTTATCCCCACTACTGGCAGACATAGCACTCCAGCATATTGAAGAAACTGTCCTTAGAGACTAACTCCAGCAATTAAAATATTATAAAAGACATGTAGATTATATCATCATTATATATGGACAAGATTCAGAAATTTTACTCAAGTTGCAAACGCAAATTAATGACATCTATCCAACCATTAAGGTAAACACTGAAAAGGAAAAGGACAAACAATTACCATTTTTGGATATGCTACTGCATCAGTAGGAACAAAAACTGGAAATTGCAGTCTACCATAAGCCAACAATGCCACCCATTATTATCCCATATGCCTCCCAACAGCCACTAGCCCAAAAAAAGTGCACTAAAAACTACATTCATATGAAATATGAGATATGCCTCCACACCACAGTTTTATGAAAAAGAAAAGGGAAAAATATACCTGGATGCTCAAAATGTGGGTTACCCGCTTAAAATATTGAAACTTGCCGAAAATATGGCAAGACAAACTTGGAAAAAAAATATCCCAACCGACACCAATGCAGCAATCCGAAAAAAATAAGTTCACCACAGGAATTCCAAACATCCCATGGCTGGCAAATTCATTGAAAAATGCAATGCAGCCTTACAATTACATAGTACCAATTAAAACCAGCAACACTATAAATAATTTAAAACTGATTGGGACCTAAACTAGAAAACAGGAGGAGTATATAAATACCTTTACATGAAAAGACCAACAATAAACCTTACTATGGCAAAATGAAAAGAACCTGCTGAACTAGGATAAAAGAGTACGAAAGGGATGTACGGTTAAAAAAACAAATCACTTCATTGACAAGAGTGGTCTCTAATACCGGAATAACCCCACAATTTGACCTCACCAAATTATGCCCCCCCCCCCCCCATTAAATTTAAATTAGATCTCGCTGAACAACTGGAGTTATATACCAAAATAGAGAAGCGTGCTGCGATGAAGAAATTTACCACCCACCCCACCCATAGAAACTGCTCCTGGATCAGCGCAGCAGTGCTAAAACATCCACACACCCATCCTTACCTTAGGCACATGGGCAGGACCATGAAACCACAACAATACCAGCTGCTGCAAACCATACATCACAGCCACACAACTCACATGCATACAATCTCTGAAGTAGAACTGTTTACCCAACTTCTGAAGATAATGTTAATAGTCGAAACGTGTCAAATTATGGTGGTCTGAATACCATTGTGTAATCCGTACAACAGGAAAGGGCTTACTTCATATATTTCTACAAGAAGTGACTAACATCCCTACTATCCTGTATTCACCGATCAAAATGCTATTTTGATATACTGAAACAATAATAAAACAGCTTGGATAGTGATTAAGTTTTTAATTCTAGTCTTATTAATAAAATAATAGGCTTGCACTGTTGGTCAGCTGTGAATGAATTCTGATTTCAGTAGCTTTCTTCTTATAACATAAACAATGTGAAATTTAAAAGTTTTATATGAAATATAATCATACTTTTAGTGACAGACTATATATGTGATATTTATCAATATTCTTAAATCCTATCTGAAGTTAGTTTGAATATATTTTGCTAACCTGAGAAGAGATATCTTTCTCAATACGTTTGCAAATGTAGCTCATATATTTCGTTTCAAACAATTTTTACAACATTAAAAAGAAAAAAAATCAATAAAAGTTTGCTTTAAAATTCGGGTGTATTCCATTTTCTTATAATACCATTTACAATTAAATATAATTAATAAAAAATATGTGTAACTATGTTTAGATAATACATTTATTGAATATTTTTGACATTGAGAAATGAGGGTTTTTTTTTATATCTGTTAAAATATTTCCTGCAAGATTGGAATTCTTCACTGCATTTATGATAATTTGCTTTATAATTGATATTTGATTTAATTCAGTACAGGAAATGAAATCATTTAAATAACACACACATATTGAATTAGAAATGAATCAGATCAGCTGACTTAAAGCTATAATGGATGCACGGCCCCTGCTTCTGACGTCATTAGCCATACTGTCATGTGACATCAGGATTTCTCTTCAGATTGCTTTGCACCCACCCAGCTTGTTCTTTAATGTGCACAAGGTATGGTACTACTGCACATAGGGCCATTGCTATATGTCCCATCCAACAGATGGCTGCCTTTCCAAACCCATCAGTTTTCCATACTAACCAAGGGCAGGGCAAAGTTTTTGCAAAGATAAATCTCAACACTGTCCCAGCTGGGACTACAACCTGGGAACTGCAGATTACAAGCCTGAGCCACTACCATCTGAGTAAAATCTGTCCCAGAGGCACATGGTATCAGCAATTAATAAGTTAGCAAATAATTGCAACTCTCCATTCTATTCCCAAGATAAGTGATGTGGTTTAAAAACAGTAAATTTCTTATGTTTTCTTTTTCATTTGATGAAACTAATTAGTTTTTAACCAAGTTTGTGATGAATTGGATGAAATCTCTACACAATCTGACTGTTGGTTGCTGTATTGCTTCTCTTACATTGTAATGATGCATTGAAATGTTTTGCACATAATTATTTTTATGCTATCATAAATTTTTCATGTTTCCAGGTCAGCAAAACTGGAGCAGAAGGCATGGTATTAGATGAAGCAAAGAATATAAACAAATCCTTATCAGCATTAGGCAATGTAATATCAGCACTTGCTGATGGAAATGTATGTATTTCAGCCTTCTTTAGTTTTTTGTTACACTAGTTTAAATATCAAGTAATCCTCATTTTGGTCACGTTAAAATTTTCAGAATTTGATCCTGAATATAAGGCAATATTGTTGATTGTATTAGTAAAATATCAATTTAAAGAATATTAATGAATATGCAACATTTGAGCAAATAATTGCAAATAAGATATTAATGAAAAATATTACCCTAATTACAAAGGTAATCTTTGCCAAAAAAATTTTTTGTTGTTCAGAAATATATATAGTCATTCTATTCATATGCATTGTAATCATTTCTGTCTATTAGTTTTTTTCTAGCAAATTTTTATTTGTGTTGCCAGATGCATTTTTTATTACATGACTCTAAAAAAGTTCTATTAAAATAAAACATATTGTCTTTTGTTAAATACTTTATTTTCAGAAAATCCAGAATTAAATGCTGATTAATTTGGCATACAACATGCCATAATTCCTTTCATTTGTTATTTGGCAAAAAAAAGTTCTAAAGTTAAAGTGTTTTTTTTTGGTTGAGCGTAGGGAAGAAAATAGCTTGGTCTCTGGATGGAAAAATGTTTTTTAGGCTGGACACTGGAAGGGTTAATAAATATAATATAAAGTGAAATAAAGCCAAAGCAATATTCTATTATAACAAACAATTATGTAATAATTTCGATAAAATTTGAAGTATAACATTACATCCAGTTCAGTTGTGTATGTGGGGAGGGGAGAACAGTATCATAGCTGGTTATAAATACATTTCTTAAATTTTATAAAAAAAATGTGCAAGAACCACAGCATGCTCTGCATTTTCCTAGTAATATTTTTAACCCTTAACAATGCCATCTTTGTAGAACAGAATTTACTGGAAGCAGGGTTAATTTTGAGGTGTTTTCCATAGGAGAAAAGAGAATTTTCAAACCTTACTCTGAAATAACTAATAGACATACTGGTTGTGTCTTATACCAAAATAAAGAGCCTTTAGTTGCAAATTTTTAGAAAATAAAATATTTGAGAAAAACAGCAAATGTAGTAATTTCAATAGCACTTTTTTTAAAACAATATAGTAGTATAATAATAGCCACAGCAGAGTAATATTTTTTTTTTCTTTTTTTTTTTAACTTTACAGAATATCTAAGTAATTAGGTATTTTTACTATCAAATTTAATTTGTAAGTTTTTCAGGAATAATTTTAAAAAACCTTAAAAATTGACTATTTCTATGGGAAACATTTTTAAAACTTGGAGCACTGAATTTGAGACTGAATTTGGTTCTAGGAACTAGTCTTTTGGCACATTAAGGGTGTTTTACAGTTACACAACAAAAACTATAAGTGACTGATTAGAGTAGAGAACCTGACTAATATTTTTTTTTAACAGGATTTAGTGTTCAGTTGCAGATCTAGGTGTAATCTGTAGTTCCCAGGTTCGAGTCCCAGCTGGGTCAGCGTTGAGATTTATCTCTGCAAAAATTCCCCGCCCTGCCCACGGTCAGTAGGGGACACTGATGGGCTTGGAAAGGCTGCCGGCTGTCGGATGGGACGTTAAGCCATGGCCCTGTCAAGGCCATCCAACGTGTTCTTTAACGTGCACAGGGTATGGCTCTCCCGCACACAGGGCCATGGCTTAACATCCCATCCGGCAGCCTTTCCAAGCCCATCGGTGTTCCATGTGACCTGGCCATTTAGCCCATGGTGTGCAAAAAAGTGCCGCTCAGAGGTAAAACAACCCAACCCAGATCTAGGTGAAGATTTCCTCTCTCATGAAAATTCATTAAATTATTTAGCATTCATTCCATTCATTCTGTTCATTCACATTTTGCAAACACTTTGATGTTTTTATTATGACTACTCATGTCATATTTTCCTGAATCTGATGCTGTGTATATTATATATGTGAAGTTTAAACTCTTTAGTGTTCATGTTTGCTTTTTCAACATGTCCTTGTGTAAAAAATCTGTATAGACTATGAATAGCTTCTGGTTTCATGTGGAACATAAAGGAAAATTTATAAAATAACACTACAATTTTGTGCAAGAAATGTGATAATTTACTGGGAGATAGATACACCTATTTATATGAGCAGCTTGGCTATTATTAAATATTGGATGCTATGGAGTAGGCTCTATAATTGTGTATGATGAGAAAAGTTTTTCATGTGAATGAGGTTTATAAATTCAAATGATGAAAAAAAGCATATGAATATTGACTGTTTCACAAATTAAAAAATTACAGCAGCAATATCAATCTAGAAATTATCTAAGAACTTGGTTAAAATTTAAATAGCAATATTTCTTTAAACCATTTAATAAAATAAGTGTATATTTCTGAAATGTGTCCCTCTCGGTGTGAGCGCCTGTACGCGGTGAGAGGGACCACCCTGTGAAGGTTCCACTGGCTCGGTTACCTTCACAGGGTCCTAAACGTTCGCCGCGTGTTTGCTGTGCGCAGAGACCCGTGTCCCGGGAAAGGAGGATCCTGGTAGTTGCTCGGGGGTCCCCGTCTTCTCTCCTCAGCTCATGACTGGCAGGATCCCCTTTGGCCGCCTTGCCATTGGGGAGCCTGTCTGTCGCGGGGCTGGGCAGCGGATTCCAGGGCCTCTGCTATACACTGCTTTGGCCTCTGCTTCCGGTAAACGGGAGCTCCTGGGGTGCCCCCCCCCCCCCCCCCCCCCCCCCCCGAGCAATCGGCTGGTGGGCAGGTCCTGCTAGGGTCAACCGTGCAGAGCGGTGATTAACCTTGCCCACGGTCCAGGTACAGGTTTGAAAGTTTCCTCACAGATTATTTTCCTTTTGTCGTTATCCTTTCTTTGTGAGGCCAGTTTGACCATTCACAATTTTCTTATTTTACGCTTTGTTTCTTTTGTGTAAAATGTTTTCGTTTTGCACATTTCTTTTTTTATTTTCCTTTTATTTATTTGTGAGGGCTTGGCTCACTGTCTGTGTGGGTATAGTGCCTGTGTAGCCCTGGCACCTGACTGGGCATCTCCTAGTTGGGCTCCGTGGAGGGTGGGTCACTCTCCATAAAACTTTGAATTCTTCTCGGGGTGTGATCACTGAGTGGGGCCTCCACAAAGTCACTGAGGGGGAAATCCTCTCAGAGCTGACAGCTCAAGGAGTAAAAGTGGTCCACCGGGTTTCGACACGCTGTGATGGGAAATTGGTACCCTCCCAGGTACTGATAGTGACATTTAATACGCCACGCCTGCCTTCTTCCATCAATGCAGGTTACTTTCATTGTGAGGTTCGGCCGTATATACCAAACCCTCTGTGCTGTTTTCAGTGTCAGATATACACTGTGGCAGTAAGGAATCACTTGATCCTGACTGCACAGTAGAAAAGGCATGCTGTGTGAACTGCAGTGGCGAACATCCGGCATACTCCCACGACTGTTTGAAGTGGAAGGAGGAAAAGGAGGTACAATGCCTCAAAGTCATGAATAACATCTCGTATGCTGAGGCGAGAAAGCTTGCTGCACCGCCCACCCCGCCTGGCAAGGTTTCCTATGCCAGTGCAGTCATTGGAAAGCCCATCGTTCCAATCACTTCAGTGGTGGTGCAGACTGACATCAGTGTACCACCTACTGAGCCTTTCTCGCTCGCAGCCAACTACCTCCTTACGCAGGCGAAACCGAGGGTGGTGTCGACTTCAATATCAACCCCGGTTTCCATTCCTGCAACTCAGCCTTTCACCTCCACCAGAAGGCCGCCGCCTCCCATCCTCAGACAGCAAGACCTTCCAAACCTAAGGGGCCCCCACCGGGGCCAAAAAAGAAAATCATCACTCCTCCGCAAAGGGCAGTCACCGATCCATTCCCCTTGGACGATTCCGAGGACATGGATACTGACTGCCCCCTATTCACTAAACCGTCCTCTGCGGTGGTTAAGCTGAATAGGAATTCGTCGTCCACCCACTCTTCTAAGTCCTGAGATGGCCACACTCCTACAATGGAATTGTCGTGGATTCCAGAGGAATCTTGACGACATCAAGGCTCTCCTTCAGGCACACCAGCCCATCTGTGTGTGCCTGCAGGAGACATTCTTGCAGCCAGTCAGAGATCCCACAATCCGGCACTTTTCCATAGTTCGCCGGGACTGGGATGGAGATGGTCCAGTTCGTGGGGGTGTCACATCCTCGTGAGCAACCATTCTCCATTCCAGGTCGTACCCCTCACCACCAACTTAGAGGCGGTAGCCATCCGTCTCTTCATGGAGTTCTCACTGACTGTCTGCTCTGTATATCTTCCACCTGGGAGCATCGTCTTCCAGGAAGACCTTGATGATCTTGTCTCGCAGCTGCCATTCCCCTTCCTCATTATGGGGGACCTCTAAGGACACAGTCCACTTTGGGGCAGTGCTGACACCAACGGGAGGGGCGGGGTCCTGGAGCAGTGGCTCCTGGATCCTTATCTCTCCCTGTTGAACACCGGTGTCAGTACTTACTTTCACTCCCCAACCCACACTTTCACTGCCATTGACCTTACCATCTGCTCCTCTTCAATCCTTCCACTCTTTATATGGGAGGTCGAGGACAACCCATATGGAAGCGATCACCTCCCCGCGGTGTGCACCATCTCCCGTGGGGGGTCTTGCAGCCCTTCACACGTCTCACGGTGGAGGCTCAATCGGGCTCACTGGAGTGGGTTCGAACTGTTCTCTGAGCTCGATGACCACTCTGTCAGCCAGGAGCCAATCAATGTGGCAGTAGCGGAGATAACAGACTGTATCGTAGATGCAGCTGCATCAACAATTCCTCAAACTTCGACACAGTTTCCTCGTTTTTCGAAACCGTAGTGGAATCCAGATTGCACCGCAGCTCGTAAGACTCAGAACAAGGCTTGGGGGGTGTTTCGGAGATATCCGACAACCCCCAACCTCGAAAAGTTCAAACGCGCCAGGGCGAAAGCTCGTTTCATATGACACCAGAGCCAGAAGGAATCTTGGATCAAGTATACGTCTTCTATCGTATATCCCACACGACCTTAGAATTGGTCCCGCACGACCAATTCTAAGGTCGTGTGGGATAAAGTCCAGAAGATGGGTGGGAATTACACGTCCCACTCGTTATCAATCCTGGAGCACAATGGATAGGCAATTGCTGACACTCTTGGGGAGTCATTCTCCTCCATCTCTTCATCTTCCTCTTACTCCCCCGAGTTTCTGGCCCAGAAGGGCAGGGCGGAACGCCCTCCGCTGTCTTTCCACACGAATGGCCTGGAGCCTTACAACAGGCCATTCACAGCGGTGGAGCTTCGCCTTGCTCTGCACTCCTTGTGTGCACTGCTGTCGGGCCAGACAATGTCCATTATGCCATGCTCCAACATCTCTCACCATCGAGTAATGATCGGCTGCTCCATCTTTTCAATCGCATTTTTCTCGAGGAGCAGTTTCCGGACTCCTGGCGGGAGGCCATCGTCTTGGCCTTCCCAAAGCCAGGAAGGGATTCCAAGATTCCTTCCAATTATCATCCCATTGCATTGATGAGCTGCGTGTGCAAGGTGTTGGAAAGAATGGTAAATGCCAGACTCATCTGGTATTTAGAACACCACAACCTTCTTTCCAACACCCAGTGTGGCTTTCGCAGGCAACGGTCAACTCTTGACCATCTGATACGCCTCGAATCGGCTATCAGAAACTCATTTTTACGTAGAGAGCACCTGGTGTCAATTTTCTTCGACATCGAAAAAGCATACAACACGGCTTGGAGATTCGGCATTCTTCGTGACCTCCACAGCTTCGGCTTGAGAGGTCATATGCCGATCTTCATCTCCAACTTCTTTTCTTGTTCGTGTCACGTTCTTTTCGTGTCCATGTCAGTAACACTCTGTCGCGGCTGTACTCCCAAGAACAGGGGGTACCACAAGGCTGCGTTCTGAGTGTTACACTTTTCACTGTCAAGATTAATTCTATTACTAGACACCTTCTTCCATCAGTAGGCAATGCCTTTATGTTGATGACTTTAGCATCTTTTGCTCTTCATCCAGCATGAGGGTCATTGAAAGACAACTGCAAATTGCCCTGAACAATCTTTTGGTTTGGGCGACGGCAAACGGGTTTCAGTTCTCCCCACAGAAGATCGCTTGTGTGCACTTTTGCCACAAGCATAGTCTTCACCTGGATCCCGAGCTGCGGCTCGGGGATAACATCATTCCAGTTGTGGCAGAGACCAAGTTTCTCGGTCAAATATTCGATCGGAAATTGACCTTTTTACTTCACATACGTCATCTCAGGTCCAAGTGCATGTGGGCATTGAACATCGTCAAGGTCCTCTCCTCCCTTTCTTGGGGGGCGGACCGATGTTCTTTGCTCCGCCTCTACCGTGCACTTGTCCGATCGAAACTGGAGTATGGATCCCAAGTGTACAACTCTGCACGGAATTCAGTGGTGAAGGTGCTGGACCCCCTCCATCACCAGGCTCTCTGTTTGTACGGGAGCATTCCGCACCTCACCAGTCCAGAGTCTCTACGTCGAGACCGACGAACCCTGTTTATGTCTTCGCCGTCAGCAGTTGTCCCTACAATACGCATCTACATTACGATCCCTGCTTGGCCATCCCACTTGGGGCTTCGTTTTCAGTCCAAAGTGGGAAATGCTTTGCACAAATCGGCCGACTGCCATTTGTCCTTTTGGTTTGCGTGTCCAAGGCTACCTCAGAGACATTAACATCAGTCTCGATAGCATCGCACAGTCGACAGCTGAGCCACTTCCACCTCGGCTCGCTGTTTCCCCTTCCTGCGATTTTTCCCTGTGCAGGACGGGGAAGGCCTTTACACCCGACTGTGTGTACTAGCAACTCTTTGCCAGCCATTGTGCTGAGTACCCAGACTTCTTGCCTGTCTTCACAGATGGCTCGAAGTCCGTCACATCGGTGGGATCGGCCATGGTCTGCTGTGATGTAATCATTTGAGACCAGATCCCACTGCAGTGTTCCATCTTCACTGCAGAGTTGCACGTATCAGCCTCACCTTGGACCATGTGGCGACTAAGCAGCATCATCATCGGTGTGTGCTTTACACTGACTCGCTTAGCTCGCTACAGGCTTTGATCTCGATGATGCATCGGCCACACCCTGTTCTTTCTAAGATCCACCAGCAGCTCTATCGTCTGGCAGCCACCACCACGATTCTCTTCTGTTGGGTGCCCAGCCATGTCGGTATCAGGGGCAATGACTTGGCAGATGCTGCTGCCAAATCAGCCACGTCCTTGTCCGGCACTCTGTTGCCGGTTCCCTATCTGGATTTCCGACAGCGTTTTACCATGAAGCTCCAGGCACAATGGCAGAGATCTTGGTCAGAACAGCTTACGAACAAGCTCTTTGAGATCAAACCTATCGTCAAACCATGGCAGTCTTGTTACCGCAGGAATCGCAAGGAGGAAGTTGTACTTGCTCGGCTCTGCTTAGATCATACATTTGTTACGCATTCATTTCTTCTTCGGGCGAACGACGTACCTAAGTGCGAGTTTTGTGACACCATTTTAACTGTGAAGCATATTTTAATTGAATATCCCGCTTTTACCTTTGAAAGACATATGATTTTTAACTTTCATAATTTTATGTCCGAGCCTCTTACACTTGGACACTTGTTATCTGATGATTGTTGTTTTAGCTCTGTCTTTAAATTTTTACATTACACTGGATATTTTACTAGACTTTGATTTTACACCTTTAAGCGTTGTGTATATAACCCAGGTCGCTTACACCTGGGTTATTTTTATATTGAACATATTTATACATTTGTTTTTGTTGTCCTCAAAATTTCTTTATATTGTTTTACATTGTTCTTGTTGACTTTTTGATTTATTTTTAAACTTGGTTGAGGGTTAAACATTACTTTTATCTCTTTTCTTTTTGGACATTCATTTGGCGCATTATAGCCTTAGTTTGCTAATGCGCCAATAAACTCCAAACAACCAATCAACCAACTGATGTGTGTACTTATAATTTCTACAATATTTAGCAATTTTAATTTTCTTCACACTGGCATTGATTATGTTAATAATATCACAGCTTGCATCAGCTTTAAATACTAACTGAATATTTTTGAAATTCAGGATTGAGATAGACTTTACATTGTACTCTTCAGTAACATTTTTCCCTAATAAGTTATGTAAAAAGCTAGGGAACTTAAAATTTGACTCTTGATTGACAGAAAATAAGGATATTGGCCACTTTTCTGTAAAATACTTTTATCATGTTATAATATTCATCTCCTCAAATTAAAGAGAATAGCAAAATAATATTAGTTTATAATTAAAATTTATTAACAGTATTAATAAAATTAACACTGTTAAACATTTTAAAGAAAGATAAGCTAAACACAACTCGGATGGTTTGTTTCATTGTGCATACCACAACCCACAAACAATTCTACAAAGTAAAATAAAAAAAAAGTGAAACTGGATTTATTTAAATTCCACAAGTGCCAAAGAGAGTCATCATCATTATCCTCAAGCAGCCATGGGCTAGGAGGTCCAACCAGACTGTTCAATTTATTCTCCAAACATATCTGTCCTGAGTTGCATCTGGCCACTGCACACCAATTCTAACTAGGTCCTGTTTGACTTTGTCTGCCCACCGCGTCTCCCCCTCTTTCTGATGCCTTTATTCTTGCTGTTCATAACCCTATTTGCTATTCTATAATTATCTATACACACAATATGGCTAAACCAATGCAGTCTCTCTCTCTGCACAATATTCTGTTTAAAGGAGGTTGCCGACTCTTTTGCCTAATCTCATCATTGCTTATAAAGTTGAACTGCCTAATGCCGAAGATACTTTGTAAGCATTTGGAATCGAAAGCATCTAGTTTC
The DNA here is from genome assembly GCA_038380435.1 of Ryuthela nishihirai. Lineage (NCBI taxonomy): Eukaryota > Metazoa > Arthropoda > Arachnida > Araneae > Heptathelidae > Ryuthela > Ryuthela nishihirai. The sequence goes on from JAWZYU010000025.1 coordinate 26,478,371, forward strand.
CTGTTATCTTGTTTACAAAGCTTCCAAGTTTCATTACCATTATTAATCCTAGAAAGAACCAAACTATTATACAGTCTAATTTTAGTCTTTGAGTTTATACGCCTATTTCTCCATAGATTCTTAAAAAGTCCTGGCAGTAATCCTATTCGTCTGTTAATCTCATGCCACTCACCACCAGCATCCATAACTCCCAAGATAAACTGTAGCACCTGTTCAAGACTGTAATTCAAATTAACCTAATCACAGTCTGCCTGACCAATTTTCATCACTTTAGTTTTCTCTCTGTTTATAACCAAACCTACTCTACTACCAGTTTCATCAACAGCTCTAATGAAAGAGTTAATCTCATTAACATCATTTGCCAAAAGGGCTAAATCATCAGCATAATCTAAATGAGAAATTTTCTTATCTCCAGACCATTTAAGGCCATAATCTTTCCCTTGCAGTGAATTTTGCATTACATAGTCAATAACCAACTAAAGAGAAAAGGAGACAAAATGCACCCTTGTCGAGCACCAGAAGCAATGCTAAACCAATTGCTACAAGCCTTACCAAATCCCACACACGATGCAATGTAATAACATTTGTCGTGAGAGCTTTCATTATGTTAACTAACTTGTCTGGTATGCCATACGATCTCACAATGAACCACAAATTATGATCTACAGAATCGAAGGCCTTTTTGAAATCAACAAAACTATCAACCAAAGGTTTCTGAAACTCTAAACACTTCTCAAGAATCTGCCTGAATGAAAATACCTGACCTATACATCCCCTACCATTTCTGAATTCACATTACTCATCAAGCAATTGCCATCAACCATATTCTTAATTCTGTTAAGCACAATCATGCAAAGAACTTTACCTGGAACCAAAGGTAGGCTGATACCCCTATAGTTATCACAAGAACTTGATTGCCTTTTTTAAAAATAGGGATAATAATAATAGCTCTGGTAAAATCCTTAGGAACCATGTCTATATCATGAAAGATATTCAAAATTTCATTCATCCATAAGGTAATTAAAACATTCCCAGCTGTAAGCATTTCAGTATAGTAATTTCATCTATCCCTGGGGATATATGTAGTTTAAGTTTAGAAATAGCCAAAATAACTTTGGACTGTGTTATAGGACCAACACTGAAGCCAGTAATGCATCTATGATCATTACAAACAATGGGAGTAGAACTAACCACATTGTTTAGAACATCACTGAAATGCTCAGCCCACCTTCTATAACCTTGTTTATCCTTCAATTCCTGTACACCTGTCCATTTTCTACCAGACAAAACATTAACTATTTGGTACAGCTCTCTGCTGTTGTGCTGTCTAACTGCTTCCTTAGCTTTGTCAGCCAAGCCATGAACCCAAAGATTCTTATCAGCAGCAACTGATCCTTTACACGTTAATTAAGCTCTCTGTAATGCTTTCTATTAGGACTGGTAGGGTATTGATTAAGGACATTCCTGCAGTTCTTTCTTTCTGAAATAAGCTCAAGTGCCTTAACACTCAAATAATTTTGCCTCCTCTACTCCTTTTTCCTGAAAGAGTACTGTTAGTTTTAAGAAAAGCCTATTTAAAATGGCTCTCTTCCTCAACTTTAGTAGTAAGCAAACCATGACTGTCATAATGACTAAGTAACCTATCATGATAAGTTTTAGCTATAACTGGCTTATAAAAGCCAGTATTTCTAAGCTTCAGTATTAAAGATAGTTTGCTAATGCGCTTTCTTTCAAAGCTTCAGTATTAAAGATAAATTTTTTAACCTTGGCACAACACTTTTTAAGTTTAAGTTGCAATACACTTTTAACAAGGTAATGGTCAGATCCAATTTCAGCTCCCCTATATGGCCTGGTATTCCTAACAGATCTAGCCCATTTGCTGTTAATTAATATATAATCAATCATATTCTTATGCAGCCCATCAGGTGAAACCCATGTGTATTTATGTATGTCGCAGTGTTTGTAATAAGTGTTAGTTATTCTGAATCCACTGAGTTTACTTACCTGTAGGAGACGTTGCCCATTGCCATTGCAGCTACCAATACCAAAAGGGCCTATTACTCCTCCCCAAAGGTCAGAGTCAGTACCAACTTTGGCATTGAAATCACCTAGAACAAGGGTAATATCTCCTTTCTTGACAGAATTCAAAATACTCTGATGTTGCCCATAAAACCTATCCTTCTCATCCTCAGTGGGGGCATAAGAGCAGATAACATTCAAGTCTTTAGTGCTTATATGAAATTTTGCTGTAAGAAACCTTTCATTAATGCACTCATATCCCAGAAGAGCAACATTAGCAAGTCTGCTGAGAATCAGACCTACACCTTGAAGTCCTCCCTGAAAAGAGAAATTTAAGATTATTTTTAAGAATCTGACCTTTATCTGTCCATCTGGTCTCTTGCAAGCCGAGAATATCTAAATTATAACAGTGGAATTCTTGTGTGAGGACATCAAGAGAATAAGCTCTGTGCAGAGCCCTCACATTCCAACTAGCTATGGAGAGAAAATGGTTAGTGGGATGTTTAAAGAAACTATGTTTATTGAGAGAGGGAATGCTGACAATATCAAACAACCCCCTAATGATAGGCATGGGGCAAAGACCCATTTCCCCACCACTAAAGTCTGAAGTCATCTACACTGGGAGACTTCCTCCAATGTAGAATTTGATGATGCCCATAGAAGCAAGAGTTCAGGTGCCTGTGATGATCTCTGTTCAGGATTATCCACCAGCTGATAAAACATACCCTGTGAATCTATTCACTTGGGGCTGTCAACCCACAAACAAACAGAAAACACAGCAGAATGTTTTCCCTCCATAGAAACCCACCAGTGCAGCAAATTCAGGATCCATAATCAAGCTGAGAGCCATAATTCTGTTTAGGTTGGTATATATGGTCAGCACTAGGACGCTGTGTGGTTGACTACTCCTTAGCAGGATAGAAAAAAAAGTAGCCATAGTTGTCCAGATCAGTAGATCACACTGATCTGGCAGCCCTCCCCTTCTTATCCCTTCCACAAGAGAGTATCTCTTTTGTAAGGTACTAACGGCCTGCACCAGAAGAAGGCAGAGTCAGATATTAGATGCTGGGCTTGAACTGTTCTATTTCAGAGAGTAGACAGTAAATTAATTTTCTGGTTTCATTAGTTTAGAACAGTGATCAGCAGGCGACATTGATGATTCCACTTTGATTCCCATGCTAAAAGATCATTTTATAAATTTATATTGTGACACATTTAAAATCAAGTGCTGGTAGAATACCCAATAAAACCAATTCTGTATCAGAAGTTCATAGATGATATACTTTGATTTGTCCAGGATCTTTAGAGGAACTGTAAAATCTACTTATAATATTTAACAAAGTTATACCATCCATAAAGTTTACACACGAGAAAGAATGTAATAATACTCCCTTTCCTGGATGTTTGGATTATACGACACCCAAATTTTGCAACTACTTCTTTATATAGAAAACCTGCATATGTACCCAGTATTATTCCCACAGATTCAGCCCATCCTTATCAATATAAAGCATCAGCCCTAAGAACATGTTTTCTTCAAGCACTTTAAATACCCTTCAACCCAATGCAAAAAAGAAGAAATCATGTCGGAAGGGAAGAAAAGAAACTTCAGAAGCAACAACAGAAAAGTGTCATATGGAAGCTTGCGACAACTTGCATTCTCCAATTCACTTCTTTTATCTTCTCCTTCTTTTTTTCTTTTCCTTGCCTGAAATTTATTTTACTCCCATTACAAAAAAAAATTTTTTCACTTTAACTAGAATAGGGAATTTAACAGACCTAAACTTTCCTAGTAAAACAGATCTAACTCTAATACTATTTTTAACTAACTCTAATATTATTACTATTGTTGCATAAATATATATATATTTCAAATAGGACAGACAAAGCAGGATATCATAATAAGTTAATTATGTAAAAGTGTTAAATATCAATACATAACTATAACCAACAGCAGCCTAACCAATAATAGAAAATATACTGCAACTTGCCCGTTATATGAAAATTTAACTTATATGATCTCTAATATCTTTCGAGAAATAAAGATGCAAGTTCCAGTAGCCATGATTCATGCTGTATATAAACTCCTAGTAAATGATAGGAATAAAATCCCACTGACAGGAGGAATATGTTTGGTGACATTAAACAATCATCACAAAACGTGTATCCAAAACACATATATAGAATGTACATATAGATCATTCATCATTTCAACAACATTTGAAGGGAATATCACAGATATTTGAAATAAATGCACACAGCATTAATGGAAACAGCCATGAATAATATATTGACTATTAGTCTTAAAGACACTAAAATTCTACTTGCACCAGCTATGAAATTTCAACTTAATTATACAGGCAATCTAATTAATTTGTGTGCAAATATGTTATGCAGTACTAGCACAACACTCCTCCCATCAGTTTGAAACCTGTGCTATGGAACTGCAAATTGCACATGCATTTCAACTCTTATGTTATGTCATTAACCCCTCCAGTATCCAGCGTGAAAAACAGGTTTCCATCCAGAGGCCAAGATATTTTCTCCCTATGCTCAGCAAAAAAAAAAACTTTTGCTTTAAACTCTTTTGCCAAATGACTAATGAAAAGAATTATGGCACGTTGTGTGCCAAATTAATCAGCATGTAATTCTGGATTTTCTGAAAATAAAGTATTTAACAAAAAGACTATATGTTTATTTTAATAGGACTTTTTTAGAGTCATGTAGTAAAAAAATGCATCTGGAAAGTAAAAAAATGCATCTGCAAATAAAAATTTATTAGAAAAAAACTAATAGACAGAAATGATTACAATGCACATGAATAGAATGACTATATATTTCTGAATAACAAAAAAAAATATTTTTTTTGGTTTTAAGTAAATATTTCTCTCCTTTTTAATTTTTTTTCTCTGTACAATACTTTGAGAAAATTCCAGGCTTTTAGACAATTGTGCTGAGTCAAATAAACAAGTCAACTTCAGAATTTATTTTTAAAATAACTGATCAACTGAAATTAGTCATGTTATATAATAATAAATAAATAAATACCCCCTCAAGCAGCTGCTTGCCACAGAGGTCTGACAGGAGCCTGTCAGTTTATATGCCACAGTAGAAGGTCTGAGAGGATGGCAGGACCTCAGCAGAAAAACGACACAAACAGCCATGCCTTACCCGGGGCTCGAACCCAGGTCCCGTAGATCAGTAGCCAAGCGTGCTAACCACTCAGCCACGGGACAGCTGCATAGATGATAGCTATAGATAAATAAATCACACTTTATTTCTAACTTCTGTTTTTGTTTGAACAACTTTTATACATCTTGATTTTGAAAAATATTCATTCATCATTTAAAAGGCTGAACTGGAAAATTCAGCTGCACACATTATTACTCTTCCTAAGCACTTTGTTTTAAATTTAAAATAGGCATAAACTGAGATAATCATTATTGAACTCTAAAAAATCCTTTTGAATTAAGAACATTTATTTGGTTCTTCAATTGAGCTAAAAATCATGTTTTCAACCATTAATTTTAGCAATGAAAAAAAAAAAACACCAACAACATTCTTTTCTAAATTTTGCAATATACAGATATCACACAGAAAAATAACAGCCCACATGAAATCAGTTTTAATTAACTAACTAGGCAAAGAAAGTGGATATTCTTATAAATTTATCAGTGGCATTCTTACATAAAATATATTTTAATTATGATTCAAAAATACTTTATATCTAATGCAGAAATAATTTTCCATAAAAACTACAAACTATTAATAACCCTTTGAATACATAGTACTTTTTAGTATAACACATAACAAAAAAATTGTAACAGTAAGATAGTAATCATATGTCATTTAATAGAGAATGCATGTAAAATTCCTTCCCACAAAATGTAAACCTCTTGGAAAAAATAATCATGATAGAACCTACATACAGTTTAAAACCCAATTAGATGAACATAAATCAGATTTTAATAATAAATATGCAATATATAAAAGTGAAAAATCAGCAGTGCTGCTAGGTTTTTTGGAAGGTTAGTGGGAATGAAATAATTTTTTTTTTAATTTAAATTCATGAAGATTTATGAAAAGTATAGTTTTTGCCATTTATATGGGATATCTACCACATGTGGAACAAATAATTCCAAGTTTACTTTTTTTAAATGAACCGACATATTACACATCTCAATGCACAGTAAACTCTTATGTATCTGACACCTGGGCCACCACTGAGATTTATCTCTGCAAAACTCCCTGCCTTGCCCTCAGTCAGTAAGGGATACTGATGGGCTTGGAAAGGCTGTTGTCCATCAGATGGGAAGTTAAGCATTGGCCCCATGTGTGGAAGAGCCATACCCCATGCATGCTAAGGAACATTCTGGATAGCCTTGATGGAAGATAGCATGTTTTCTAACAGCTGTCCAGTGGGTCTTCCCACAACCTTCTCTGAGCCCTTGTGACCTGGCCATCTAGCCTATTGTATGCAAAAAGTGCCACTCAGAGGTAAAACAACCCAAGTATCTGATGCAAATGTGAAATATACATATCCAAAATTGGATATGTGATGCAATTTATATTACATAATTCTGGTCAACATGTATTAAAATTGAATATGTGATACTGTTTGTAGGGACTCGGCAGCTAGGGTGGAAAGAATGAGAGCTAGAATCGCCATTTTGGTGGCAGGGCCTTTCTGCCTATAACAGAGCACTGGTAGAGGATCCAGTTTGGGGAGCTGGGCAAAGAAAGGCGACATGAATCGGGTGTATGTCCCATTGGCCGAGACACCCTAACGTCCCCCAAAGAAACATCATGTGATCTCATCTGGAGGGGGCATTCAAACTGAGACTTGCATGGAAAAGGAAGCATTCTGCATGTTAGGTAGATTGTCTGTGGCTCACTTAAATCTTTTGTTTTTCATCTGCGGTGGGACTACTGAGGCTCCTTGTAGTCTGTGCTGTGTTTAGCGAGTGACTGTACTGGGTGGGCAGTCACTATTTGTATATATATATATGTAATATAAAGTGTAAATAAAATGTATATATGAGAAGACACCTGAGTTTGTGTATATTGGCCATCTAGGTAGATCAACATCTTGACAAGATAGTGATAGGTGCGTGTGATTCTGATGGTATCAGGTATGTGTGTGTGTGATTAGTGATAGGTATGTGTGTGTGTGTGTGCAGAAGGGTTTCTGCACACACACACATGGTCAGTAGAAAACAACTCAGCCCAGACAGGTATAGAAGACTCCTGTCTACACTGTTACTGAAAAATACAAGTATGAAATTAATTCCCTTTCTGCCCTGCATTTTTAAAGCAAACTTTTCAAATTTGCAAAAAAAAAAAGTCTGCATGATCTATTTACATATATACCAAATTAAATAAAATTTAATTGTGAATTTTATGAAAATAAATAATATAAACAAATTTGCAGGCATATTGATTTTAATAAGTCTTTTTCAATGTGATATGGTGAAAAAAAGATTGCATTATACAATTAAGGCTTCATTTTGGAAAACCTGATGAATAAAAATAGTTAAATTATATATTTATCAAAAGGAAATTTCCTCCCAAATAATATAATATTCAGTGTTATATCGTCTGTGTGGTACAGCCAAGGTACTGAGGGGGTGGGGGTGGGGGGGAAATCATATTGAAAATCATTCAATATAAACATAAAAACTCATAATTTTAAAAAATTATATTTTTCTAGAGGGTGGGTGGGTGAAACTTTCTACGGGAGTTTAGAAGAGACAGGATGCCTTCCCAAAATTGCCCTCCCACATGACAGCTGATTTCCGTAGCAATGGATGTAATGGGATATTAAATGAAATATCCACAACTTTTAAGCTGGTCTCCTATCTAACATAGTTCGGAAAGATCGATAAATCAGCCACTCGAAAGATTGCTAACTAATGTAAATCTACAGAAATGAATTTGCTTCCATATCCAAACCCCATTTATTTTCAGAAAATGATATTATATCAAAGTTTTACTGGAAAAATAATAAAGAATAAAATAAAAACACATAGTGTAATGCGATGTTAAAATATCCACAGCAACAAGTTTTAGGCCAGCCATACGATATAGTATAACTATGAAAAAAATCAATACTTATTGATCGGCCAAAAGATCGCTATTTTTCGAAAATAAACTACTGAAATGAAAACTAAGGTTTAAATATAAAAAAAAACACTAACTTCACAAAGGGTAACCAATATGCTGGACCAAAACTGTAAAAAATCACTTATAGTACACGGAACGGAGATTGCATGTGAGCCATCTGCATCTTGTTTGCTTCAATAAAACATAACTAATTAAATGCAGCTGTAACCAAAATTTCTAAGAAAGAGGTGTTTACCTCAAGTTTCGATTTTAAGAGTGGGAATGATGCATAGAATGCTGGGAAAAATGATAAAAATAGCTTGGATATACTGAAATTCTTTATGACAGAAAAGAGTGTAAAATGGAAAAAAAAAAAATGGTGGTAAGTATTTTGTAATTACTTCCAAAATCTATCGTTTTTAAAAATAGCAATTTTTTTTTTAATTTTAAGGAGATTTTTGAAAATTTAAGGAAAATTTGTTGATAATAGTTCAGATCAAACTTGTGAGCTTAAAGCAGAAGGTTGCTTCAGCAAATAGGAATGTTAACAAGCAAATCGGCAATACCATTTAGTGCTTCTAAGAAATGGCAATCAGTTGGCTTTATGAAATTATTTATATTGTAGTTTAATAAAATATACATCAAATTAAAAAACAAAATATTATTTTTGAAGCCTAAATTATATATTTTTATGAGATATATATAAAAAATTTTCAACAGCAATTTTTATTTTTTTTTAAATCGATTTTTTTTGTTGTACTAAAAATGGATACATATGTCATTGGCCTCTCAATTCAGTTTCTCTCAAATGTATGCAGACAATGTGGACACTGGAAATGTTAAACAGCTTCATTTCCTCCTCATGTACACTTGATAAAGCCGACAGGAGATTAGCGAAACATGTTACTTTACTTTTTTTTTTAGCTTTTTGGGCTTTAAGTTAGAATGTATTTTAAACGTTTGATGAAATCATTCAGTTGAGATAAAGTTTTTCTACTTGACTAGGAAATGTTACCCACAGAGTCAACTAGCATCATAGATAATAGATATGGACAATAACAGTAACCAGCAAATGTCATCTACAGTTTTCTACAAGAAGTTAAATTAGACCTGTATTAATATGACCATTAAAATGAGACTAAATGTGTAAAAAATTAAAAAGTGTACTTTGATAATACTAGAAGTATGTATCAACACAGATCCTTTGGTATCTGAAAAAATCAGTTATGTCATTAACCATCTTGCAGTTCATGACAACAGCTATATGTCATCTGAGAACAATGGACATTGCTTCATATACCACAAATTGGTTACAACAGATGTAGAACTTTATTCATATAGAACATAATATCTTAATATGAACTGTATTTCCACATTAATATGCAAGCAACTAGAAACATCAAGGGATTATATAACAGCACTCCCCAACTATCGGATGTATCAGTAACATGATAACTGCTTTTGTATTATCTATTACAAGGTAAACACCTATAATACTTATATGTTATTAGATTAGATCGTTATCCTGAAGTTGTGAATTCAGTAATAATAGATAATTTTCTGATTCACGTTATATATGTAATGCCAATAACAGATTATATCTGGAGTTACTGTTTATAATAAGTATCTGCTTTGTTAATACAAAGGTTGGCTCATTTGCTTAAAAAATGGTTGACTGAAAATTTAGTATCAGAATGCTTGATTGTTAATTCCTAGCTGATATCTGTTTAATAACATAACCTTCCAAACTGAGAGGCTATATCCCCTAACTATTATACAGTGTTAACTGTTGAGATATTTTAATTAATACAGAAGGCTTTTTTTTTCATGCCAATGTGTCATCTTCTAAGCTCAAGTTTGCAGATTGTTCTATGCTCTAAGCTCATGTTTGCAGGTCATGCTGCAGGTGTTATTAATTTTCCACACAGTTATAACTATACACTCAAACATAGTGATTTTTAATTCAAACCTACATTGCAAAAGTCTGAACTTGGTAAGTATGTTACTATACCTAAGATACCAGAAACCACTATGGAAAGTAATGGACAAGATAATTACTGAAATGTAAATAAAATACCAATGATTTTTCCTTCCTTTTTTATTTAGTTTCTTTTATAATTTGATTATTTAGCTCTATCACAGCTCTGGGTGGAGTAGATGAAATTCTTGGAGGGATGAATGGGCCAGATCCGACCCTCCAAGAATTTCCACTAGTTTCTTTTTCTCTTATTTGGAGAGAACTCCAAACTAGAGAATAAAGAGCTGTATTTAGAAGAAAAAAGAATGGCGAAAATATTTAAATAAATAATTTAGAATTTCATAAAGCTTGAGTGTTTTTGTGATTTACACGCTTTTTATGTACTTGGATGAGGCAAAATTGTACTATTAGGAAGTTTGTTTCTGTATTATTACCCTTGCTAACATTTTATCATATAAAACATATGTAATGATTATATGTGTCAATATATACAATGATTTTGTGGTGAATTGTATGTGATAGCTTCTGAATATTTTTATATTTAATGCATAATGCAAATCAGTATGGGATACAGTTGTCTTATACTGTGATGTTCACTTTTTATATTCTGCTATTTGAAATGCAATTTTTGCTGCCTGTATGCAGAAAGATCTAATTGCAAATTGCTGAAGTATATCTGATAAAATAATTATATACACTTACTTCTGCTCTTCATTTTAGTTAATGAATGATCAGTCTTTTATATTTAAAACTTATTATAATATCCAAATTTTATGTTTAAATTTTGTTACAGAAAAGCCATATACCATATAGAGACAGCAAGCTCACACGCATATTACAAGAAAGCTTAGGTGGAAATTCTCGCACAACTATCATCATCTGCTGTTCTCCAGCATCATACAATGAATCCGAAACGAAATCTACTTTAGAATTTGGTAGAAGGTAATTATATTTATGATTCATAAGTAATAAATTTATTTTCTCTGCTATCATAATATTTTGATTATTCTAAACTTTTACATTTATGGCATTTAGCCCATAGAAGTGTATTCTGAGTAACTGATATTGGGAGAAAAATAATAGTTACTATGCGAAAAGAAGTTTGCCAAGTGGTTAGTGCATTTGACTCTGATCAAAGGGATTTGGATTTATGCCCTGGTAAGGCTTACACACACTCTCTCTCTCTCTCTTTCACTCTCTCAATTCTTGACATTGTCTGCCTGCTGCATCCTCCCTTCTTTCTGATGCCTTTAGGCACTCTGTTCATAACCCTATTCGCTAAACTATAATTATCCATACGGGCAACATGGCCAAACCAATGGACTCTCTGCACAATATGCTGCTTAAAGGAGGTTGCCAACTCCTTTGCCTAACCTCATCAATACTTACAAAATTGAACCACCTAATGCCCAAGATACTGCGTAAGCATCAAAGACATCAAGTTTCTTGTTATCATGCTTACAAAGGGTGCATGTTTCATTACCATAACTGATCTTAGAAAAAAAACAAACTACTATACAGCCTAATTTTAGTCTTTAGGTGTATACAGCTATTTTTCCACACTCTCCATAAATTCTTAAAAGCCCGAGCAGCAATCCTATCCTTCTATATATCTCATTCTGCATATCACCAGTATCTGTTGCATTTGTTCAAGAGTGCAGCCATTCAAAACATTGAAGCACCATCTGCCTGACCAGTTTTCATCACTTTAGTTTTTTCTCTGTTTATCATTAAACCTACTCTATTACCAGTCTCATCAACAGTCCTAATGGATGAATTCATCTCATCAACATCATTAGCCAACAGGGCCAAATCATCTGCATAACTTAAATCAGAAATTTTGAAATCTCTAGATCATTTAAGGCCAAAGTCTTTCCCTCGTAAAGAATTTCACATAGCATAATCAATAACCAAACAAAAGAGAAAAGGAGACAAAATGCACATTTGTCTAACTCCACTAACAATGCTGAACCAATTGCTACAAGATATATCTACTCTCACACATGACTCAGTGTTGTTATAGAGAGCTTTCACTACACTAACTAACTTATCATGCATTCCATATTATCTAACAATCAACCACAAATTACGACAATAAACAAAGTCAAAAGCCTTTTTTAAAACTATAAGGCTAGTAACCACAGGTTTCTGAAACTCTAAACATTTCTCAAGAATCTACCTAAGTGAAAATATTTGATCAACACATCCCCTACCACTTCTGATTCCACACTGTTCATCATGCAGATGGCCATGAACCAAATTCTTAATTCTATTAAGTATAATCATACAAAGAACTTTACCTGGAACAGAAAGTAAACTAATTTCCCTATAATTATTACAAGAACTGCAATCACTTTTTTAAAAAATCAGGACAATGATAGCTCTAGTAAAGTCCTTAGGAACAACACCTTTATCATAAAAAATATTCAAAATTTCATTAAGTCAAGTGAAAACACAAATGTTCCCAGCCCTAAGCATTTCACTGGTGATTTTGTCCACCCTTGGAGATTTATGCAGTTTTAATTTAGATGTAGGCTAAAGCGACTTCAGAATGTGATATTGGGCCATCATTAAAGCCAGTAATGCATCTATCCTCATTACAAACAATGGGAGTAGAAATGATCACATTCTTTAGAACATCTTTGAAATGCTCAGCCCACCTAGCCATCACAGAATCCTCACCTTCAACTACCTTGCCATGTTTATCCCTCAATCCCTGTGTATCTGTCTGTTTCTTTCCATGTAAAACATTAACAATCTGATACAACCCCCTGCTGTTGTGCTGTCAAACTGCTTCCTCTGCTTTGTCAGCCAAGCTATCAAGCCAAAGATTCTTATCAGCTGCTAACTGATCTTTACGAGTTTATTAACTCTTCCAGTGTCCAACCTGAAAAACAGGTTTCCATCCTGAGACCAAGCTATTTTATCACTATGTTCAGCCAAAAAAAACTTTAACTTTAGAACTTTTTTGCCAAATAACTAATGAAAGGAATTATGGCATGTTGCATACCAAATTAATCAGCAAATAATTCTGGTTTTTCGGAAAATCAAGTATTTAACAAAAAAAAAAGATACGTTTTATTTTAATGGGACTTTTTAGAGCCATGCAAATAAAAATTTATTTTAAAAAAAAATAGTAGACAGAAATGATTACAATGCACATGAATAGAATGGCTATATATTTCTAAATAGCAAAAAAAAATTTTTTTTGGTTTTAAATAAATATTTCTCATTTTGTAAATTTTTTCTCGATACCATACTTTGAGAAAATTCCAGGCTTTTAGCCAATTGTGCTGAGTCAAGTGAATAAGTCGACTTTAGAATTTTTTTAAAAAATAACCAATCAACAGAAATAGGTCATGTTATATATCAAATTAAACAGAAATGAATTACGAATTTATAAAAATAAATAATGTAAATAAATTTCCAAGCATATTGATTTTAATAAGCCTTTTTCAATGTGATAAGGTGAAAAAAAAAGATCGCATTATACAATTAAGGGTTCACTTTGGAAAACCTGATGAATAAAAATAGTTAAATTATATATTTATTGAAAGGAAATTTCCTCCCGAATAATATAATATTGAACCTGAGATATGATTTTTATTTCTTTTAATGATTCTTTTCAGTATCATATATTTTAAATACTGTCAGTGTTATTCAACGTGACTTGGACTTCTCAATTCATGGGATTTTCTGAACTGGTTATGAAATAGAAAAAACTTCCTTGGCTGCTTTTTTTTTACTAAACATTATGAATTTTTGGGGGGGTATTGAAGTTTGGTGATCTTGGCTAAGTGCAGAAAGGTTTGTGCACCAAGTACCAGTCCTTCCCAAAATTGCCCTCCCAAATGATAGTCGATTTCCGTAGCAAGGAATCTGTTTTGCTTCCTATCCAAGACATTCAATGTCAGAAAACGGTACAAGCTCAAAGTTTTTTTTAATTAAAAAAGCAAGAAATAATAAAAGAAAAATTACATGTAGCCTAATGGGATGTTAAATAAAATATCCGCAACAACTTTTAAGCCGGCCTCTGATCTAGCATAACTCAGAAAGATCAATAAATCAGCCAATCAAAAGATCGCTAACTAACAGAAGTAAATCTACAGAAATTAATTTTGCTTCCATATTTAAAAAAAAAAAAACATGTATATATACTTCCTTGGCTCATTTATTCAGATTCTCCAGACTTATACAGATGACGTGGACACTGGAAGGGTTAAACTTGTTGTAATCCCTTCTGATAGGACTAGTAGGGTGTTGATTCATATTAATCCTGCACTTCCTTCTTTCAGAAATATGGTCCATAGTTTTATTACTCAAATAATTTTGTTTCCTCTGTTCTCTTTTACCCAAAGGAGCACTGTTGGTTTCAAGAAAAGCCTGTTTAAACTGATTCCATTCTCTCTCAACTTCAGCAGTAAGCAAACCACAATTGTCATAATGACTAAGTAACCTATCATGATACGCTTTGGCTATATCTGGATCTTTCAGACATTCAGTGTTATAGCTATTTTTTTTTAACCTTAGCACAATATTTCTGAAGCTTCAGCTGCAAAACACTTTTTACCGGGTAATGGTCAGACCCAATTTCAGCTCCCCTGTATGATCTGGTATTCCTAACTGAACTAGCTCATTTGCTGTTAATTAAAATATAATCTATCATTCTGTGCAGCCCATTAGGTGGAACCCATGTATATTTATAAATGTTCCAGTGTTTTTAGTATGTGTTAGTTATTTGCAAACAATTAAGTTTACTTATCTGTAGATGTTCTCCATTGCCATTGGAACTACCAATGAGAAAGGGACCTAAAGCTCCTGCCTAGAGGTTAGAGTCAGTACCAACTTTAGCATTGAAGTCACCTAGCACAAGAGGAATATCTTTCTTCACAGAATTCAAAATATCCTTGTTCTCATCAGAGTCCTATGTGGGGGCATAACAACAGAAGATATTTAAGTCTTTAATTTTTGGTTTAAATTAAAGGATATTAATAGATATTTCTTATTTGTGTTGTCTTTTTGCAGAGGTCTTGCCTTCGTCACAAACTTTATGGCATACTATACCGACAGACTCCTGTTAGACCTCTGTGGCAAGTAGCTGCTTGAGGGGTAATTTTTTTAAATGATTGTAGTGATTATGATTAAAAGCATAAGGCTTGAGTGACCGACCATTTTGAAACAAGTTTAAATGCATGGACTCAGTGTTTCCCATGGGAGCACATTTTAACAAACCTAATATTGTTTAAAGTGCTGTATAATGGATTAATAATTATCAACATGATCTGATTTACTTCCTGTCAGAATATGATTTTAGTGATTTTTTTTTAAATTAATTTTACTAGTTATGCAAATATATTAATGAGCATTTTAGTTATTATGTAAAAACTGACAAATTTACTTTAAAAGCTTATAAAATTCATAGGTCCTTCATTAAAGTTAATAAAGTTCACATGAAGAGTCATAATATGAAGAAAGCAATTCCATCTTTGGGAATGTATGAATTAATAGAAGCAAAATATAAAATAAAATTAAAGCTTTGAAAAAAAAGCATTGACTTTATTTTTGGGTATGTTTTGTGCTTAGCTATTAAATATGAACTTCTTGTAACATAAATATTATCTCAGAATTTCATAATTAATATTTTTAAGTAAGTTATTTTGCTTGGAAAAAACCATTTCGTATAAGTAGGCTTTTAAAATTACTCCCCACATTATAAGGAACTTTTGTTAAATAATAAAAATTAAGTCAAAGGATAATGTTGAATTCACAACCTGCATTTATTAAAACATTAAAGCATTATTTTACAGCAACTGCCAACAACAACAGTATAATTGAAAATTATTTCTATACATCAAAATGCCAATTTAAGATTGGTGTAGAGAACCAGCCAAATTTTTGAATACAGCAAAGGATAATCAGTAAAATAAATGTAGACTGTAAAAATTTTGGAAAGAATTGAAATCAATAAATTAATACTTTTCCATTTGTTTTTAGAGGATAAGGTGATATCAGCATGTTAGTCTTGTAGCCTAAAGTTCCCATGTTTGTCCCAAATTCACTAGAATCCCATATTTTCTACTTACTGACTTTTTCTGTAGTAAGGGAGAACACTATTGAAAGGCTGTCTGTCCATTAAATGAGATATAAGTCCATATCATATACATAGTCTGGCAGCCAAATGATTAGGATGCTTGACTCTGGATCAAAGAGACCTTGAAATGTATTCATGCCTTATCTGTGGTGTGGATGTTTCTCCTGTTGTCTTTCTGCTTCTGTTCATCTTCCTCACTTGACTCTTTATATGACACACTATATTGACAGGCACACTATATTGACAGTCTTCTGTCAGATCTCTATAGCAAGCAGCTGCTTGAGGAGTTTGGGCTTGAATCAATGGTGTTAGACTATAGGCCTTCCCAAATGCTCGAAAAAGGTAGCTTTACACAGTCTCCTGTAATATAAAATATCACTAGATGGTATGCAAATAATTAAACACTGCCAGTGTTACAAATAAACCATTTTCTTCTGTCTTTTTTATGTTAAAGTAGTAGAGAAAAACTTCATATTGCATTAATGTAAAGTATCATGGGTAGGAAAATATGCTAGCATTTGTGCTTGTAACTTATATCGTGTTGATATTTTTAATTGGAAAGTAAATTTTTAATCAAAAGTCATTTATGAAGAAAAATCATAGATTTGGATTTAGAAATCGTAAGTATGGTGATTTCACTTTTGTATACTGTAATGACAGTCTAAAATATTAGGTTTCTTTTAAAAAAATATTACAATGTATTTATGCTAGAAATTTGAAATTTTATTGGTGGAATATCAACATCACAAAGTTTCCACAGGCAACTGTGGGTTGACCTGTTAGACCCAGGGTGGGTGGAAAAATGCAATCATTTTGCTTTCAGGAAAATTTATTTGTTTATAGAGATAAATTAAAACTTCTTTTTAATTGGATAGATATTGATGAAATATTACGATTTTCACTTTCTGAATCTCCCAAAGCTATAAATGCACCCTTTAACTGCGGAAAAAGTCAAAAATTTCGAACGAATCATAGTCATAGATATTGCAAATAGCAGTATCTTCCAATATAATTGTTATAAATATAATGGAAAATATAACTTACTGCTTCATCCAATAGCTTATATCCATTTTGATAAACACAGAAAGCACTCAATGAAAACTAATGCAGAACAACATGGTTTGTTTGTCAAGTATTGTGGATTTTTTTAATGATTTTTTTAAATTAACTTCACATTTATTAATTCACAATTAATTTTTTTCAATTAATTTTACATTAATTTCCCTTTTTCAATTTTCATAGGAGTGTCGTGAGAAAAGTCAAATTAGGCAGTCCTATCATATACTCTATCATTGTTGGTCAAGGTTTGGGTACTTCTGAGTGGCACTCAATGATCAAGTTACAAGGATCCAAATGAATGGGTAGGAAGGAGACCCACTGAACAGCTGTTAGGAAGCAAATGGAATCTCCTTTGAAGGCCATCCAGCATGTTCTTGAACCTGCACCGGTGTCACAGCTTAACATTCCATCTGCTGGATGGCAGCCTTTCCAAATATAACAATGTATCTTTCTCACTAAGAGCAGGGAGGTGTTTAGTGAAGATAAATCTCAAATGTTGGTATAGTTGGAACTCAAACTTGGGAACATCACACTATGAGTCTAGTACTCTGTATCTTGAGCCAACCCCCCTACTTGAGGGGTGATTTATTATTGTAAAATACTGACCCAAAGATAATGCATGCTTTTCTTCATTTTGATCACTGGGGTCACTTGAGGGATTATTTATTATTATAGAGCACTGAATCTAAAGACAATACACTCTTCATCTTGAGCACTTTTGAAAAGCTATGCCTTACTTCAGTAGGGGAAAATTTGTAACAGAAGACTTCATTGTAAATAACACCATATGAGGTTCATTAAAATTATTAATCTCTTGGTATAACAATTCTTACATTCACATAATGAAACTTAGAATATGGGTTGGGTTATTTTACCTCTGTATGGCACTTTTTTTGCATACAATTGGCTAAATAACCAGGTCACAAGAATCCCAAAGACTCAGAAATTTGGTGAATGGAACCTACTAGACCAGGCATGGCCAACATACGGCCCGCGGGCCGGATCCGGCCCGCATAATGAATTTATGTGGCCCAACGAACAATTTTTCAATATTAGCATTTAACTTCTAGTAATTAATCGAATTAATTCTCGATACTTCTATATTTTTTAAAAAAGATTCCGTTATGAAGAATGAAAACTTTTATACTCATCTGTACTTGATATGATCTATTTGATGTTCAAGCGACGTATTAAAACGAACGATAATAAAAAAATAATAAGCGATGCAAACCGCCTCAACACGTCGCATTAGTTATTATGTTAACTTGTTCTATTGATTTACTTACAATTATTCATAAACAAATTTCATAATAAAATTTTGTTTACTTAAAGAAATAAGTGTTTTGCTTAACATTTTTCAATTTTAATATTTCGTCCGGCCCGTGAAAATATTTTTTTTCCCAATCCAGCCTGGGGGCAAAAACAGTTGGCCATGCCTGTACTAGACAGTTGTTAGGAGACATGATAGTCTCTTGTCAAGACCATCCAGTGTGTTCTTTAACATGCACATGTGGCTTAATATCTTATCCATTAACCCTTCCAGTGTCCAGCCTGAAAAACAGGTTTCTATCCAGGGGCCAAGCAATTTTCTGCCTATGCTCAGCCAAAAAAAAAACTTTGATTTTAGAATTTTTTTGCCAAATAACTAATGAAAGGAATTATGGCATGTTGCATACCAAATTAATCAGCATTTAATTCTAGATTTTCTGAAAATCAAGTATTTAACAAAAACACGATATGTTTTATTTTAATAGGACTTTTTTAGAGTCATGTAGTAAAAAATGCATCTAGCAACACAAATAAAAATTTATTGAAAAAAAAAACTAATAGACAGAAATGATTGCAATGCACATGAATAGAATGGCTATATATTTATAAATAGCAAAAAAAAAATCTTGGTTTTAAATAAATATTTCTCATTTTGTAAATTTTTTCTTGATACCATACTTTGAGAAAATTCCAGGCTTTTAGCCAATTGTGCTGAGTCAAGTGAACAAGTCAACTTTAGAATTTTTAAAAAAAATAACCAATCAACAGAAATAGGTCATGTTATATAGCAAATTAAACAGAATTGAATTACGAATTTATAAAAATAAATAATATAAATAAATTTCCAAGCATATTAATTTTAATAAGCCTTTTTCAATGTGATAAGAGGAAAAAAAAACGATCGCATTATACAATTAAGGGTTCACTTTGGAAAACCTGATGAATAAAAATAGTTAAATTATATATTTATTGAAAGGAAATTTCCTCCCGAATAATATAATATTGAACCTGAGATATGATTTTTATTTCTTTTAATGATTCTTTTCAGTATCATATATTTTAAATACTGTCAGTGTTATTCAATGTGACTTGGACTTCTCAATTCATGGGATTTTCTGAACTGGTTATGAAATAGAAAAAATTTCCTTGGCTGCTTTTTTTTACTAAACATTACGAATATTTTTGGGGGTATTGGAGTTTGGTGATCTTGGCTAAGTGCAGAAAGGTTTGTGCACCAAGTACCAGTCCTTCCCGAAATTGCCCTCCCAAATGGTAGCCGATTTCCGTAGCAATGGAAGTCTATTTTGCTTTTGTATACAATACATTCAATTTCAGAAAACGGTACAAGCTCAAAGTTTTTTTACTAAAAATACAAGAAATGATAAAATAAAAATTACATATAATTTAATGGAATGTTAAATAAAATATCTGCAACAACTTTTAACCGGCCTCTGATCTAGCATAACTGAGAAAAATTGATAAATCAGCCGATCGTAAGATCGTTAACTAACAGAAGTAAATCTATAGAAATGAATTTGCTTTTGTATCCAAAACTCATTTATTTTCAGAAAATGATACTAGTTCAAAGTTTTACTGGAAAAGTAATAAATAATAAATTAAAAATTGACATATAGTCTAATGTGATGCTACCACAAGTTGTAGGCCGCCCATACAATATAACTTAACTATGAAAAAATCGATAATTATTGATCGGCCAAAAGATCGCCAAATTCTGAAAATAAATCTACTGAAATGAAAACTAACTAAAGTTTAAATATTAAAAAAAATACTAACTTGACAAAGAGTATCCAATATGCTGGACCAAAACTGTAAACATCACATAGCACAAGCAACGGAGATTGTATCAGCCATCTGTGGCTTGTTTGCCTCAGTGAAGCATAACTAATTAAATGCAGGTGCAACCAGAATTTCTAAGAAGGACATGTTTACTTTTAGTTTCGATTTGAAGGCAGGAAAGATGCATAAATGCTGGGAAAAATCATAAAAATAACTTGTGAATACTGACTAGGTTTTTGACAGAAAAGAGTGCAAAATGGAAAAATAAAATGGCTGTACATATTTTGTAATTACTTCCAAAATCTATCATTTTTAAAAATAGCATTTTTTTGTTAATTTTTTAGAAGATTTTTCGAAAATTTAGGGAAAAATTTGTTGATAATAGCTCAAATGAAACTTATGAGCTTAAATCAGAAGGTTGCTTCAGCAAATAGGAACGCTAACAAGCAAATCGACAATACTGTTTAGTGCTTCTAAAAAATGGCAATCAGATGGCTTTATAAAATTATTTAAATTGTAGTTTAGTAAAATATGCATCAAATTGAAAAATAAAATATTATTTTTGAAGCCTGAATTATATATTTTTATAAGATATATATATATAAAAAATTACAACAGCAATTTTTATTTTTTAAAAATCGATTTTTTTTTTTGTTGTACTAAAAACGTGTGTATACGCCTCCGCATATTTTTACGGATTCTCCGAACATGTACAGATGACGTGGACACTGGAAGGATTAGATGACAGCCTTTCCAAGCATGACAGTGTACCCTTTCTCAACTGAGTCCAGGGTTAGTGGAGATAATCTCAATGCTGACACAGTTGGGACTTGAATCTGGTAACTGCAGATTATAAGTCATCCCCATCCCACTTACAATATGATTTTGATGTGAAATAGGAAAATTGTTCCATATACAGGAGACAATTGGTTTTCTGTATAATACCTTACAAAACACACACGTAGCAACCAATTCATTTCAACTTGAGTACTTTCAGTCGTGAGTTTTTATGTGTAAATTCATGCTTGTTGTCTAGAAATGATATCAATTTTAATACTCTCTCAAACATTCTCCCAAGATGTAATCTAGCTAAACTTTATCTTACTAGTGCAATTTTGGTGCTGCTTCCAATCCAAGAAATAATTATTCTGTATATTAAAAAACAATGTAAACAAATAAAATTTGCTTAAACTCTTTTACTTTAATCTGGCACTTTTTCCCTAGCTTTCTCTTGTTCAGTTTTTTAACCTTTGTTTCATGAGCATCAGTATTGAAATTAAAATCTTATTAATTTTATTTATAATAAATATTAATAGCTGTAATTTTTATGCTATAGCAGTTTTACTGTTAGTTTAGGAATTCTATGTTTTACATTTATACAGAACTGACAGTTATAGTTCTTATGCAGTCTTTGCTAATAATGCAGTGGGGGTAGAGGTTGGCTTGGTTCGTAGCGCCAGGCTCATAATCTGCAGTTCCCAGATTCTAGTCCCAACTGTGCCTGCATTGAGAATTCTCTCCACTAACTCCCATTCTGCTCTTGGTGAGAAGGGGACACTGTTGGGCTTGGAAAAACTGTCATTCATCGGATGGAATATTAAACCATGTGCAAGAGAGCCATACTCTGTGTATATGCTGGATGGCCTTAATAGTAGGCATCTATCTGTTCCCTAACAGCTGTTCAGTGGATCCCCTTCCCTAACTTTCTCTGAACATTTGTTGGAGTTCTTGTGACCTGGCCTTTTTGCCCATCATGTGCACAACAGTGCTACTCAGAGGTAAAACAATCCAATTCTGCTAACAGTATTATTTGCATACATCAATATGAAAATGTCTGTTTCTTCTACCTATACCCTGCATTGTTTTATTTCCAGTTAGAGTGTAACAGCACTTATTCAGTGTTGATTCAGATTCCTTTTTATCACTTTCTTATCATAATTATTTTTTAAAAAGGTTTTAAACTTATATTTTAGTGTTTAACTGTATAATTCTAAGCATCTGTATTTAAATTCAAAGTACATTTTTAATATTTGTTAAAATTTTTGTGTGAGATTTTTATTATGGTTAATTTATCACTTAGTAGATTAATAAATTTAACTGATAGCTGAAATATATTGCTTAAACATAAAATGCCTAAAAATTTATTGGGAATTAGTTTAATTAGCATTTGCAATGTAAACTTAATTTATTTCAAATGTACAGATTGTGCAGTGTGTAGAATTGCAATATACAAATTAATACATTGTTTAAATGCTTCAGAAAATATATGTTCAAAACAGTAAAATGCATTCCTTCTAAATCTCTTATTTCCTTCTTTTCCTTCTCTTATTATAGCCTAACCTCTCTCCCCCTCCAACACCACCATTTGCCTATTTTTAAGTATGGTAGATGAATAAATTACTAATTATCCATGTGAATTAATATCAATAATTTATTAAAGACAGAGCATGCATGTAAGTTGTTGTGTGAAGTATCTTTATTGTTTAGAAGATTAAGGTAAAAGTATTTTACTTCATTTTAATCTTTGAAAATTTAATTAGGGCCAAGACAATAAAGAATTCTGTTGTAGTAAATGAAGAACTCACAGCAGAGGAGTGGAAACGTCGTTATGAAAAAGAAAAAGACAAAGTTTCAAGAATAAAATCACAGTTATCTCGGGCAGAGACAGAATTAAATAGATGGAGAAATGGTAACTTTTTGGTTTAAAATTAAATACCAGCATTCTGAATTTTTATATGTGCATATCCAACTCTAGGCCCCTTAAATTTTGAGTTTTCAGTTACAGTGTTTATAAGAATCTTATGTTTAATCAATGCTTATGTTTAATCAATGCTTTAATGTTATCTTATGTTTAATCAATGCTTTAATTTTTATTTATAATGCATATAGGGTTTGTTTTTTTACGTGTGAAACAGTTATTTTCCATTGTTGTCCTGATTTAACATAATCTTTTTATGCCTGTATTCCACTTGAAAATATATTTGAATAGTCCTGAGCTAGACTGACCTCACTAGGAACCATGAACTTAATGTAAATAGCCATAGAAGTCTACCTATGCCATATCTTTACTGCCAATGGTGCAAATTCTCCTTATGTAGGCTGCTGCTACACATATACCAGTGAAATGTGTATCTAGAGTTGCTTGAGCTTTTTCTTTACTATTCAATAACAGTTGCAAATGGAGAGAACTGAGAAAAATCGTATTTTTAAGAA
This sequence comes from Ryuthela nishihirai, assembly GCA_038380435.1. Classification (NCBI taxonomy): domain Eukaryota; kingdom Metazoa; phylum Arthropoda; class Arachnida; order Araneae; family Heptathelidae; genus Ryuthela; species Ryuthela nishihirai. The sequence goes on from JAWZYU010000025.1 coordinate 26,501,899, forward strand.
ATCATTGAATTGATTCATGACTTTGTTTAGTTCTAGCAAAAATGTAAACAAACTATTTCAAACCACCCCCTATACTATATATACACACACACACACTCCAGTATTCCTTCCTGGCTGTGTCAATGTATGCAATATTTTAGTTTTGTCAACATAAATAATATTCATTGCAGAGGGCAATAATAGTATTTTATAATATACCATTATTATACTATAAAACTATTGAACTTGAGAACATATGTAGCATTATATATGTTCTTAAGATATTCTTTAAAGTGAATGTAGTATATATGAAATATACACATGCCCAAACAAAGGAATATAAACTTTTTTTAATTTCTGAATATTTCTTCAGTTGAACGGTCATGAAGTCACACAACACTGATATCAAATTTGGAAGAAAAATCATCTTGAGATAAAGGGAATACAAACCTAATGATAACATGCCAGGTGCTCTGGTTACACTAGACAGCAAATTTAAACTTTTTTTTTTATAATAACATTGGTCAAATGGGATGTTTTTAGCTAATTTTGGGGTGCTGATTTCAAATATAGCTGTGAAAAAACTGTAACATATACAGTTTTTTTTTTATTATGGATTGATGTATTTCAATGAATGCGTATCATTAATTAATTACATGATTACAGTGAAAAAAATTAGAAACATCATAGTTATAGACCACTGAATATAAGTAACAAATGAAATAATATTGAAATGCAAAATAAGAAAACATGGGTAAGGATCTTTTATACTTACAAGAAGTTCATTTTTGCCTTTTATGTGCTGTGAGGTATCTTCCTTCTGCAAGAACCAGCAATAGTCACCCATCATTGCTGGGATCCACCTGCCTTGGTATCTCTCTCCTCCATGGTTCGGATATCCTGGTGAAATCTTTCCCCTTGCTCATCACTGAGAGCTCCTAAATTCTTGGAAAGAAGTCGAGATGCGAATGCAAGAAAGGGATCTTCAAAGACATTCAGCAACCAAGATTTTCATAGTTTTTGAGAAGATCTTGAATGAGCTGATGGTAGTTTTCCTCTTTGTGATTTCCCAGAAAACCCTGGACCACAGAAATGAAGGATTTCCATGAAGCATGCTCCTTCATATTCAGTTTTTCTTCGAAGACAGTATCATTCAGTAGCTTCCTGATTTGAGGACCAACGAAGATCCCTTTCTTGAGTTTGGTATCACTTAGTTTTGGAAATTTTTCCTTCAAGTGCAAAACCCTTTATCAGTTTTGTCCATAGCCTTTACAACGTTTTTCACAAGCTCCAGTTTGATGTGTAGTGGTGGGAGCAGAACATCAGAGGGTTCAACTAGAGGCTTATACCTCACATTACTCTTTTCAGGAATAAAAGCATCTCTTTTGGGCCAGTCTTTTGTTTTGTAGTGTCCCATTCTGGCCCTACTGTCCCACAAACACAGAAAAAAGTAAAATTTTGTGAGGCCTCCTTGAAGTCCGAGCAAGAGAGAGATGACTTTTAGGTCATCACATATTTTCCACTTAAACTGGCCATATTTTATTGCAGTATTTTTTCCATGCTTTCATAAGTTTCTTTCATTCCCACAGCTTGTGTCACTGGAATGGAAGGTTTTTGGTTTCCATTATGCAAAAGGACAGTTTTTAAGCTGAATTTTGACGAATCTATAAATAGACACCATTCCTTAGGGTGGTGAGTTGTTCAATTTCTTCCATCAGCTCTGAAATATCGTGCAGAAACACAAACCATCTTGCAACTCGTAATAAGCAGATAAAGCCAAATTTCTCTTTCTGAACAGAGAAACTCTGGTTCCCTTGGCCAGAAGATTCCACTCTTGAACCTAAAACCTCAGCTTGTTGTTTGGAAAGTCCTAGATCTCAAACAATATCATTTAGTTCATTTTGCTGAATCAGATGTGGCTCGTCTAACTTTTTAGGAGTGTATGTAGGATCAGGATCTGTATGTGCCTCAGTCTTCTTCTGATGAATGTGAATCCATCTCCTCCCAGTTGGTTGGAGGTGTTGGTAATAGGAAGATCTTCTCCATGACGAAGTGCCCTTATTGCTGAAGGCACATTTGAATATTATATTTTGCTTTTGTTCGTTTTTGAAAAGCCCAACACTTTAGTTAAACAAAAATAGCAATCATGCAAGTGAGTAGTTGGCTCACGCCAAACCATTGGAACTGCAAAGGGCATGGATTTTATCTTACCTTTCAATCATTCACTCAGTCCAACAAAGCATGAAATGTAGCATACATGTGGAGCCCATGTTTTGTCCTGATCTCCAACATGACATCCAAAATACAAGTTATAGGCTTTCTTCACAATCTTTGTCAAAGAATGACCCTGGGATTTTAAAATATAATTTCCACATACATAACAAAATTTATCTGGTGCATTAACCTATATGTGATGCTGCCTTTGTGCCATTTAAGCACCAAAATTTACTTATCAATGTACAGCATGTGTTCCTCCTACAATGAAAACAACAAGAATGGGTCTTAGGTTACTGTTACATGTTTTCTCCCACTTGGCAATCAGTGTTGCTAGCCACAAAAAGTAAAATATCTAGTATCTTCCCAGTTGCTTGGAGATGTTGGTATAGAAAATCTTAATAGGAGTCAAAATGACCAATAACATAAAAATGTGATGTGCTAGCCATTTTTTAAGGCCATATCTGAAATCAGTACCTGAAAAACAGTTAAAGGCAGCCTTGTAAGCCAATGTTAATAGGAAGTCATGGTTTCATATCCCACCTGGTTCAAGACAATTTCTCCTCTACATAGAATGACTTCATGACCTTTCAAGCATTATGTATATTTAGCTTTTTATTGTGCTTAATTATCCAAATTAATACAGTTCTGATAGTACAATTTACTGTTATTCCCCTTTCTGTTTTTAAATAGTGCCTAAAATTATAATTGTTCCAAAGTAAATTGTGGTAAATATTTTGCTTTTTGAAAATAAAAATCAGCATTTTACTTTTTTTACTCAAGTTTTAAAATATTCAATGATGTCCAAAAGTTTCCGGCCCAAAGGTATTAAAGTGATAATAGAATCAAATAATAATTTTTATTTTTCAATATAATCATCCTTTATTTCAATACATTTTTTAGAACGGCTAATTAACTTTTCTATACCACTGAAAAAATAATCTTAATTTTTGTTCTTAAAATGTCTAAAGCTGCAGTAATGACTTCATCACTTGTAAACAAATTTTTTCCCATGCAGATCCGACTTCAATTTTGAAGACGAAAAATAGTCGCTAAGGGCTAGGTCGGGGCTTTATGGTGGGTGATTTAATTCCTGGAAACCACATTGCTGAATAGCAGCCTTCACAGCAGTTGAACAATGTGTTTTTAAATTGCGGTTTGGAAATTTTTTTAAATATATCTTTTAAAAATACATAATTCAAGCTTGAAAAATAATATTCTCTTTCTTCATTTGATGGATATTTTATTAAACTAAAATATAAATAATTCGATAAAGCCATGTGATTGCCATATTTTATAAGTGCTATATGGTATTGCCGATTTGTTTGTTAAAGCTATTCTATATTGAAGCAATCACTTGATTTAAGCTCATAAATTTGATTTGAACTATTATCAGCATATTTTTTCCTTAAATTTTTTAAAAACTGAAGATTTTGAAAATAATTATGAAATATGTACCTATTTTTTCAGTGTACCGCTGTAAGTGTTATTAAAATTAATATGTTACTGCAATATTCATATTTTTTACTTCAATAAAATTCAAAATTAAATTATCTTTAATTTGGTGTATAACGTGACCTATTTCTGTTGATATGTTATATATTAAAAATGTTCTAAAGTTGACTTGTTTATTGGACTCTGCAGCAAGCCTGGACTTTTCTCAAAGTATGGTATGGAGAAAAAAAAATACAAAATGGAAGAAATGTTTAAACAAGTTTTTTTTTTTTCCAGAAATAAATGGCCTTTCTATCCATGTGCATTATAATCATTTTGTCTATTAATGTTGTTTAAATATATTTTTATTTGTTTTGTGAGATGCATTTTTTTACTATATGACTAAAAAAGTCCTATTGAAATAAAATTTATAATAGTTTGGTTCTTTCTAGGGTTAGTTATGGTAGTGAAACTTGGACGCTGTGTAAACATGATAACAGGAAACTAGATGCTTTTGATTCTAGATGCTTACGCAGTATCTTCAGTATTAGGTGGTTTTACTTTGTAACTAATGATGAGGTTAGGCAAAGGAGTCTGCAACCTCCTTTAAGCAGCATATTGTGCAGAGAGAGACTCCATTGGTTTGGCCATGTTGCCCGTATGGATAATTATAGATTGGTGAATAGGGTTATGAACAGTATGCCTAGAGGCTTCAGAAGGAGGGGGAGACCTAGGATGCAGTAGGCAGACAATGTCAAACAGGACCTTGTTAGAATTGGTGTACAGTGGCCGGATGCAGCAGATGTAGCTCAGGACAGATATGCTTGGAGAATTAAACTGCGCGGTCTGGTTGGACCTCCGTAGCCCATGGCTGCTTGAGGAGGATGATGATGAATCATCTTTTTTGTTAAATATTTTATTTTCAGAAAATCCAGAATTAAATGCTGATAATTTGGCATATAACATGCCATAATTCCTTTCATTAGTTATTTGGCAAAAAAATTCAAAAGTTAATTTTTTTGCCTAATCAGAGTGAAAAAATAGTTAGACCTGGGAAGGTTTAAATGATACAGCGTCTCTTTAAGGCACTATATCCTTTAGTGTTTCATATTTTACTTCAATATTATATTGAGATTTTTGCTGACTATATACCCATTATGATAATAATTTTTAGGTATTGTCAGGGTAAAACAAATTTTGAGGTTGAACGAACCATTTTTAAAATTAATTTCACTGTATTCTACCTTTTCCTTACAAGTAAGATAACAATATAGAAGTACACTAGTCACAGTGTTATGTCCATTCTTTTCAGGCGAATCAGTACCTCAAGACGAGCAGTTATTGATGAAAGATCTTGAAGCCAGTACACTCTCTCTGAGTGACACATCATCTATAACAAATATTCCTGCCACTATACCTGTAGTTTCTTCAGAACCACTAAGCAATGATGAAAGGGTCAAATTTGAAGAAGAACGCACTCGACTCTATGCTCAGCTGGATGAAAAAGATGATGAAATTGATCGTCAGAGCCAACTGATTGAAAAGCTGAAAGAGCAAATGTTGGAACAAGAAGAGGTAAATATTATATCTGAAATTGCATTAGATTTCTTTTATTTCTGACTTAATTCTAGTGATCTGTATCATCCCATTTTGATTTATAATTTTGATTTGGAGCCTTAAATCTTATCTATAAGCTAAGCTCTATGCATGGCTTGCTGATGAAACAGTTTTGTAGCATCAGAACACAGATAAAGTTTGCATTACACAAGTACTGACTTTGAGTTTCATTTGTTTTCTTCTTTGAAAGACTCACATTTAAGCTCTCAGGAGTGTCATTAGATGAAAGAGTTTCTCATCTACCATTGGTTAATTTTTATTCTAATCTCAAATTTGTTTGTTTTGTTTTTTTTCTGCAGAAAAGCTGTGGTTTCTGGATTTCTTTGACAAACTTAAACATTGTTTTGACTTTTTTTAGCAATGAAGCATCTTAACAGATAATTATTTATATTTTTGAGTAGTAATTGCTTTTATTTACGAATCTTAATATTTACGATAATAATATATACAAATCAATAACGTTGTCAGTCTCAGTAATCAATCTGTTTTGTTATTGATGCCATTTATTATCTGGAGTAGAGTAAGCTTAGTCTTCCATTTTATGGTTTTGAAAGTCATATTATTGAAGCTTATTAAAACTTACATGAGGGAGGTTAGATAGATGATGGTTGTTACTTGCAGAATGGTAAGATTTTAATATTTGATAGATCAGTGTTTCTGTTTTACAGCAAATTTGTTATATTTTCTAATAAATTTTGACAGTTTTAAGTAAAAGCATCAATAATATATAGAAAATGGACTTTGCAATAACTCTATTAGAGAATAATCCCATGTTCCAAAAGAGTACAATCATTTCCACACCATCTGTAGCACTAAAGTTGAAGAAAAAAGCATGAAAGAAGATTTCATGTAGCAAGAAAGTCAAAAGAGATATACAAGCTATCCTGTTGACCTTCTTGCTACATGAAATTGCTTTTTAAAATCGAAAGTCTATTTATAAACAGTTTTATTTTTCATCCTCCACTTGCTGAACCAACCCTGTTTTTTTTTTTTTCACACTCCTGTTCTTAGCGTATCTAACCATCTCCTTTGCATTTACTACCCTTTATGTTTGTACCTTGACTCAGATTTTAGTCCTTATTCCTATTTACATTTCCTTTCCCATCCTTTTCCATTTTTCTATTCTTTCTGGATTCTCACATGATATGTGTTCCTCATTCATCTATTTTCCTTTGCTTTCCAATGCAATCTTTTCTGATTCTCCCAGTAATATTTGTTTTCATCCAATTCATTCTGTTCTCTCAACATATACAAATCCTTTTGCTTCTCCCAATTTTATTTTATATTTCTTATGGACATGACCATTTGTGTTGGCATCATAAGTTCACTGCTCTTTGTTTTATTTCTTTTCTAGTTCCTAACCACCACTTTTACATGTATCGTATCACACTGCAAATGTTGGTCTAGACATATGCTATGTAATTAACATCAAAACATTCCTGAATATGGCTATTGCAAGCAGCCAAAAATCTTTAAATGACAAAACTCTAAGAGTTTGAACTTTTTTATTTCTTTCTGGCTTGCAAAGAGATTAAGTACTTGTTGTTAATAAAAAAAATTAAAACAAAATCTAAACATATATATCTTCATTTATTACACTGTTGTTTAATCTAAATTGTCAAAAAAGTAAAACAAATTAGTGCCTCAGTGTATAAAAAGATGAAGAGACAATTAACTTATAAATTATTATAAGATTTAATTTTTTTGTTTCCTAAATAAATGTTTGAAAAATGTCATTCATCATCATCATCATCATCCTCAAGCAGTCATGGGTTACGGAGGTCCAACCAGACTGTGCAGTTTAATTCTCCAAGCATATCTGTCCTGAGCTACATCTGCTGCATCCAGCCACTGCACACCAATTCTAACAAGGTCCTGTTTGACATTGTCTGCCCACTGCATTCCTAGGTCTCCCCCTATTTCTGAGGCCTTTAGGCCTCAGAAATAGGGGGAGACCTAGGAATGCAGTGGCTCATAACCCTATTCGCTAATTTATAATTATCCATATGGGCAACATGGCCAAACCAACAGAGTCTCTCTCTGCACAATATGCTGCTTAAAGGAGGTTGCCGACTCCTTTGCCTAGCCTCATCATTAGTTACAAAGCTGAACCACCTAATGCCCAAGATACTGCGTAAGCATCTAGAATAAAAAACATCTAGTTTCCTGTTATCTTGTTTACAAAGTGTCCAAGTTTCACTACGTTAACTAACCCTAGAAAGAACCAAACTATTATACAGTCTAATTTTAGTCTTTAGGTATATACACCTATTTTTCAACACTCTCCATAGATTTTTAAAAGTCCCAGTGGTAATCCCTATTCTTCTATTTATCTCATACTGTACATCACCAGTGTTTGTTACATAGCTCCCAAGATAATTAAACTGAGACACTTGCTCAAGAGTGCAGCCATTCAAAGTAACTGAAGCACTATCCACCTGACCAATTTTTATCACTTTAGTTTTTTCTCTATTTATCACCAAACCTACTCTATTACCAATCTCGTCAGCAGCCCTAATGAATAAATTCACCTCATCAACATCATTAGCCAACAGGACTAAATCATCTACATAATCTAAATCAGAAATTTTGAAATCTCTAGACCAGTTAATGCCAAAGTCTTTCCCTTGCAAAGAATTTCATATAACAATCAATAACCAAACGAAGGAGAAAAGGAGACAAAATGCACCCTTGTCTAACTCCACTAGCAGTGCTAAACCAATCGCTGCAAGACATATCAACTTTCACACGATTCAGTGTTATTATAGAGAGCTTTCATTATGTTAACTAACTTGTCTGGTATACCATATGATCTCACAATCAACCACAAATTATGTTGAACAACAGAGTCGAAAGCCTTTTTGAAACCAACAAAGCTAGCAACTAAAGGTTTTTGAAACTCAAACATTTCTCAAGAATCTGCCTAAGTGAAAATATCTGATCTACACATCCCCTACCACTTCTGAATCCACATTGCTCATCACACAATTGACTGTCAACCAGATTCTTAATTCTATTAAGCACAATCATGGAAAGAACTTTACCTGGAACAGAGAGTAGGCTGATACCCCTATAGTTATCACAAGAACTGCGATCACCTTTTTTGAAAATTGGGATAATAATAGCTCTGGTAAAATCTTCAGGAACCATGCCTTTATCATAAAAGATATTCAAAATTTCAGTCATCCAAGTGGTAACTGAAACATTCCCAGCTCTAAGCATTTGTGTAATAATTTCATCTACCCCTGGGGATTTATGAAGTTTAAGTTTAGAAATAGCCAAAATAACTTTAAATTGTGTTATAGGGCCAACATTAAAGCCACCAATGCATCTATCATCATTACAAACAATGGGAGAACTAACCACATTGTTTAAAACATCACTGAAATGCTCAGCCCACCTAACCATGACAGAATACTACCCTTCAATAACCTTACCTTGTTTATCCTTCAATCCCTGTATACCTGTCCGTTTTCTACCACATAAAACATTAATTATCTGGTACAGCTCTCTGCTGTTGTGCTGCTTAACTGCTTCCTCAACTTTGTCATCCAAGCCATCAAGCGAATCAGTATCTAACTGATCCTTTACATGTTTATTAAGCTCTCTGTAATCCTTTCTATTAGGACTAGTAGGGTACTGATTAAGGACATTCCTGCATTTCCTTCTTTCTGAAATAAGCTCAAGTGCCTTATCACTCAAATAATTCTGCCTCCTCTGCTCCTTTTTTCCTAAAAGAGTACTGTTCCAAAAATACCATACTGTACCCATACTGTATGGTATTTTTGAATACCTTGGTGATAAAAAGAGTACAGTTCCAAAAAAGCCTGTTTGAAACACCCCCATTCTTCCTCAACTTCAGTAGTAAGCAGACCATGACTGTCATAATGACTAAGTAACCTATCATGGCAAGCTTTAGCTATAACTTGGTCTTTCAGAACTTCAGAATTAAAAGTAAATTTTTTAACCCTAGCACAACACTTTTTAAGTTTAAGTTGCAAGACACTTTTAACAAGGTAATGGTCAGATCCAATTTCAGCTCCCCTATATGCCCTGGTATTCCTAACAGAACTTGCCCATTTGCTGTTAATTAATATATAATCAATCATATTCTTATGCAGCCCATCAGTGAAACCCACGTGTACTTATGTATGTCGCGGTGTTTTTTTAAGTGTTAGTTATTCTGAAACCATTGAGTTTACTTACATGTAGGAGATGTTGCCCATTGTCATTGCAACTACCAATACCAAAAGGGCCTATCACCCCTCCCCAAAGGTCAGAGTCAGTACCAACTTTGGCATTGAAGTCACCTAGAACAAGGGTAATATCTCCTTTCTTGACAGAATTCAAAATATCCTGAAGTTGTCCATAAAACCTATCCTTCTCATCCTCATCGGCATCCTCAGTGGGGGCATAACAGCAGATAACCTTCAAGTCTTTAACGCTTGTCTGAAATTTTGCTGTAAGAAACCTTTCATTAATGCACTCGTATCCTAGAAGAGCATCACTAGCATGTCTGCTGAGCAGCAGACCCACGCCTTGGTGATGCTTTCCATCCTTCCTCCCTTTAAAGAGAATTTTAAAATTATTTTTAAGTATATCACCTTTACCTGTCCATATGGTCTCTTGCAAGCCTAGAATATCTAGGTTATAGCGCTGAAATTCCTGCGTGAGGACATCAAGAGAATAATCTCTAATGTCCTCACGTTCCACGTTTCTGCAGAGAGAAAATTATTAGTAGGATTTTTAAAGAAACTAGGTTTATTGAGATAGGTAGGGCCAACAATATTAAACAGCCCCCTGGTCGCAGGCATGGAGCAAAGACCTGTTCCTCCTCCACTAAAGGCTGAAGTCACCGATGCTGGTAGGAACTTCAGACACCACCTTTGCAAGTGGACTTTTTCAAGAGCCATACGGCCTATCTGAGACACATTACTCCAGTTTAGGCTTGACGATGCCCAACTAGCTAAGTAAGGTTCAGGTACCTGCGATGGCCTCTGATTAGGATTATCCACCAGCTGATATAAGGTATCCCATACCTCTGTTCACTTAGGGCTGGCAACCCAGAAACAAACAGAAAACACAGTGGCAGATTTTCCCTCAACAGAGGGGCACCAGTGCAGCAAGTCCAGGATCCATAATCAAACTCAAATCCATAAACAATTCCAGTCTAGTAGGTATAAATGGTCAGCACCAGGACCCTCTGAAGTTGACCAGATCAGTAGGCTATACTGAACTGGCAGCCTTCCCCTTCCGTTCCCGTCCAAAAGAGAATATCTCTTTTGAAAGGTACTAACGGCCTGCACTACGAGAAGGCAGGGTCGGACATTAGGTGCTAGACCTGTCCGGTTCTGTGCATCATCACTAGGGATTGGTACACAGCTCTCCTTCCAGTTTATGCTTAGCTACCATTTTTTAACTACCAATTAATAATTCTTTGACTATTAAAGGCCTTATCACAATGCTAACTTAGAGTTTAAAATATTACAGTTATATTTGTTCTGATACAGATGTAAAATTATCTTTCTTTTTCCTGTCAGCTTATAACATCTAGCAGAAGAGACTATGAACTAGTTCAGCAGGAAATGATACGTATTCAGCAAGAAAATGAGTCGGCAAAAGAAGAAGTGAAGGAAGTGCTTCAAGCACTAGAAGAACTCGCAGTCAATTATGATCAGAAATCACAAGAAGTTGATAACAAGAACAGAGAATATGAAATGCTGAGTGAAGAATTCAGTCAAAAGCTGGTATGTTTTGATTGAGTTTATTAATTACTACATATTAATAATAACCCAAGTTCATGGTGTACTAAATTTCAAATAGATAAATTAGTTCATGGCATATGTTCTATTAAATAATTTTTACACTCGCATTTTAATGAGTCATTAATTTTAAATCATTTGAATATAAGTGTAATTTGATAAACCAGAATTAATCAGAATAAATTATATGCTTCATAAAGCAAGCTTCTATTTTGACTATATCCGTAATAGCTGTGTCTTAAATGCTCAGTATTTCACCATAAGGTAGGACCCCTGTAGCCTATGACTGCATGAGGATTTTTGCAGGTTTGTGTGTGTGTGTTTGTATGTAGGTAGGTGGGTACTTAGTACATATATGTATCAACTTGTGCTAGTAGTTTAGAATTTAAGGAATTTAAAAAAAAAACTTTAAGATCAATTTTATGCAGCCAAAAATAACAGCATAAGAAAATATTATATTAATTTAAATATTGTTTATATTTTAAAGCTAAATTTATTACCTTTGATGTTTGTGGCATTGCTAGAATTGAAAATGCAAAAATATAAAATGTGCAATGCAAAATGATGTAATAGAAGGAATAAGGACAGATATACTTGATTTTGATGCATCATTGATATTACATACATACTTCATTGCATGCATTCCATGTATACTTCATTGATGTATGCATCAAAACTAAGTACACCTGTCTTTATTCCTTCTATGATATTATTTTGCATTGCACACTTTATATTTTTGCAGTTTCAATTTTGGCAACGCCACAAACATCAAAGATAATAAATTCAAAATAAAAACTGTGAATTAATTAAATTAATATTAAAATAGTTTCTTATGCTGTTAGTTTTGGCTGCATAAAATTGATTTTAAAGGTTTTTTTTTTAATTTCCTTAAATTGCAAACTACTGGTACAAATTCAAACTTATTTATAATTCCAGCAATTAAAAGTTATGGAATTAGTAAGCGTGAAAGTAAAATGCAGATACTATCCTCATTCTCAAACTTGAGGTCTCCACATAGCATGCTACTCAAGTGAGTATATAGAAGGTGGTGCCACAAGGTTCTGTTTTACCAAGGTCATTCGACTATCACTGAGGGGGCGTGCCCCGTGATGTCACAGTGGGGAGAACTCGGCTAATAATGTACTTACATAATCGTACATTTTTTGGCTTCTTTCTTTGTTCTTTGCTTGGTGAATTTCTCTCTCTGTGAAGTCTTTCAGGTAATTTTTTCTTCTTTTTATTATGTCGAACTGTGCAGTAGCAAACTACATCAGTAATCCTTCGAAGAATAAGAAAAACAATGTTTCATATGCATTCGAATTAGAAGCAAAAATTAGTATGAAGTGGGTACTATATTGTCAGCATGAAAATAAATTTGATGCGCACATGCTAAGATATGAGGTAAATATTTTTCAAATGCCTGTTGAAATCAGTTGCCTGTAAGATTTATGAAGCGAACTCTTAGGACTAACTATTAAACATAAGCTAAATGATAATGCCATTCCAGATTGAAAAAAAAATGTTTTTCAGAAACCAATCGCTTTGAAAACCATGATATTGTACCCAGTAAAAAAGTAGCATTATCTCAGGTAACTGATAATTTAAATACCTTGGCTTATACTTACTGATTTATGGGAATAAAAACTCATGTCAATGTGTCATAGTCTCTATGCATTAGAAAATTATAGCAGCAGTTTCACATTGTTATTAAATGCTTCATAAATAATAAATAATGCCAAGGGGGAAAAATCTCTACTTTGCAAACAAGATTATGATCAAAGCAAAAGTAGTGGAATAAACATAAATGAAAATTGATGCAGCAGAATAAAAATTTCAGAATTAATGAAAACTAGAAAAGAAAGTAGACTTTTCATTTAATAACGTTAGGAAATATCTTTATAAATTGAAAACTATATTTACACCATGTCACATTAAATATTTTTTGGAAGGGACAAAATTTAAACCATTTCTTATGGCAGCAAAAAATTATATTTTTATTATTTTCATTATGATTATTAACATGGTAGAAAGATAAGCTGAAATAAAATTCTGGTTTTTAATTCAATCAAATTTAATTATAAGCACAAGATCAGAATATTTTCTCATAATCATCTAATAGAAATTCTATAGTAATGCAGTGAAAAAATATTCAGGCAGAATTACATCGAGCCCCGGGTAAGGCATGGATGTATGTGTCATTTTTCTGCTGAGGTCCTGCCATCCTCTCAGACCTTCTACTTTGGCATATAAACTGACAGGCTCCTGTCAGACCTCTGTGGCAAGCAGCTGCTTGAGGGGGGTGTTTATTATTTTATTATATGTGATCAAATTGGAAATCTTTAAAATAGGAGCTGAACTTACAAACTGATACACATTTGTGAAATCATATAAAGTAATTAAAGAATATTCAGAAAAGCTTTTTCGTTATAAGCAAAGCATGCCAAAAAAAAAGTCAACTGTATGCAGTTAGAAAATAATCTAGCAGTGAAATTGTTTAATATAAAAAAAAATTATCCATCTTTAATATGGCTACAGAAGCTGAAGGACTTTATTTAAATTAATACATTTTATCTGCATTGGAATTACTTGCCTACTATTCATTAAGGAAAAAAATATTTTAATCCTTCTGAACGAATGGGAGACAAAATAATTTCTACAGCAAAATAAAGCCCATTTTAAATCAAAAATAACATTTGCTAAACTCTTCAAAAGTTCTGTGCAATACCAAAATATATGAATATGACAGAATTTTACCTATCAGCAAATTTGAAGTTAAAAAAAGTCATGAATATTTTCGAGATCGTAATGATGACACTTATCTAGTAGTCAGCATTTATTTCATTAACAAAATTACTTTAAAAATTCTTATTACAATCGCATGAATTCTAATAAGTTATATGCCATACAGAAAGTAAGCTTTTCAGTTAAAATGAAAGTGATACTGTCATCATATTCTTCTCACGCCACAAAACAACAGCTGCCATGATAGTTTTATTAGTAGCTGTTATCTGAAATATTGAAATTTAATCTCCCAAACATTAAAATATCCGAGTTCATTTCAACTAAGCACAATACTGTTTGATAATCACAAGAGTTTTATTAATGTTGTACAAGTATATGATATATACTGTATTAGACAGCTTGTGTACTAGCCATATTAGCATTCGAGCCCCGGGTAAGGCATGGTTGTGTGTGTTGTTTTTCTGCTGAGGTCCTGCCATCCTCACAGACCTTCTACTATGGCATTATAAACTGACAGGCTCCTGTCAGACCTCTGTGGCAAGCAGCTGCTTGAGGGGGTATTTATTAATTTTTTTTATTTATGACCTGGGTTCGAGCCCCGGGTAAGGCATGGATGTATGTGTCGTTTTTCTGCTGAGGTCCTGCCATCCTCTCAGACCTTCTACTATGACATATAAACTGACAGGCTCCTGTCAGACCTCTGTGGCAAGCAGCTGCTTGAGGGGGTATTTATTATTTTATTTATTATGGTTTGCCATCATTATTGCAAATTTTAAATTATTTAATTGTGTAGAAGTAATAGCTTATATTAACTGAGCAGAAATATATGCCATAGTATATTACCCATTAATATTCTAATGTAATTCCATCACATATTAATCACTGCATAATAAATGATTACTTACCAAACTCCACAGTTTTAATACAAATGAAATCCATATTGGATGTTCACCAAGTCTAGCTTGATATCAGTCAAGATTCAGTGGTTTAAAATGAGAAATACTGATTCCTAGAAAATAAATCCCAGAAGATTCACATAATCATCTTGTTAATGTTGAGTAATGGGATAATAAATGATGAAATGAAACTTCAGAATAATTCAAGATTAAAAACAAGGGGATGACACATGAGTGTGTTGTTTCACATTTGTTGTTGCATTGCTGCGGTGTGTGCTCTCCCTAACAATAATATTTTCCTGATAGCTAGATAGACCTCAAACAGTTTAAAAAAACTGAAATTGCAATTTTTCACTTTTTATGCCAACAGAAATCTATCTTACCGTACACTTTGTTTATCATCGTCTCCCCACTGTGATGTCAAAATTCCTAGCCAATGACTGTCAAGACTCACTTCCTCACAGAGTGAGGAACTCGTCGTTCTTTCATACCCTGATGCCACTCCTGTAGCATTTTGTAATAACTAAGGATGTTTCAACTGTCGTCCATTATATGATATCTTTGACACTGATTATATATTAATTATAATACTGTATTAATTCTAATATAAGTTCCTCCTAAATCCAAGATAGCTGCGTATAAATATGATTGCTCTCATTAGTGTCATAAGTCAAAATGTCTCAAAACTTTTATAATGCATGTTTTTTTTCCACAAAGTTCATGATATATTTAGCTATTATGATGCTCAATAACCAAGAATTCATGTTTAATTTTATTTTTATTTATAAATTTTATATTTCTGTTGATGGATAAATTTATTATTTTGCTGTTTTTGATTTTTGCATAAAATAATAGTAACGAAATTCAAGTTCATTATACTGAAACTAAGTATATTGAGGTAATGCTGTAAATAATCTAAATACATGACATGTTGCCTAATCTGTGTAATAAATCTGTGTAAATAATCAGGTAAATCCCCACTATGACGCAGTGTTTGGGGTCCAAGAAATCGCATCACAATATAAGCAGGATCACATTAACAAAAATTCGGTAGCAAAACAGTTTGTTCATTTGAAATACAAATCAAACGGATGTTGCCAACAAAAGTTTGCAATTAAATGAATCAACTGGTATTCTTTCAGATGTCAAACAATAACAAGTATCATGGATTCGCACTGGGGTGAAATATCACCCACTTGTATACAAAATTACACAAAGAATCCAATATGTAGTTCTTGAGTGAAAAATTACTTTTCATATGACAAAAAAAAAGGGGGGGGAGCCATGCTTGCATCACATCATAAGCGGAATCACGTTCTATCAGTTCGCGTTTTAATCGGATTTACTGTAATTAACCTACCTGTGTGGATGCATGCCTGGGCCTAGTGCATCTGTTTCTTCCATGACATGCTAGTTCCACTAGCATGTCATGGAAGAAACTTGGTTAGCTCAATGTTGACAATAGTCTGATTATACAAGCTGTTGAGTTTTATCTCTGTTTTTTAGCAGCCTTTGATCCTCTGTAATTCCTCAAATACTAGACTGAGTAGTGTAGTTCCAAAATTCATGCCTGGGGTTCCCCTGTGTTGCATTAAAAATTCAAGTCCCTACCTGTAATAGAAAATGGTTTAGTGAACCTCAAATAGTTTTGCAACCATAGAGGATCTAGTATCAGTTTATTAGTGATTGATTTTTGAGCTTTTCTATGTGCTATAAATCCTTTCATTTCTGTGACTGCTTACAAGTTTATATCAAGATCTGGGAATGAGAAATTGAATGGAGAAATCTGTAGGAGGCAACATTGCACTAAACATTTTTTGTGGGCTGTAGTTAATAAATTAATAGTAATTTATTGTTAGTATGTATGAATGTTACTAATTTTTTTAATTTTATATTTGTTTTAGTCTCATCTGAACTCCTCTCAAAGTGAGCTACAGCAATTAAAGGATAATAGCTTACACCAAAAGAAGAGGATGACTGAAATGTTGACAAACCTCCTTAAAGATCTTGGAGAAATTGGTGTTGTTTTAGGGGGCAATGTGTCTGATATTCGAGTAAGTGCTATTTGTTTTATTTTCCTTTTGTTTATTAAAAAAAATACTAAAAGTTGTGTCTCAACCTACCTGTATATGCATTACAGAAACATAAGGCTAAACTAACATTTCTGTAATGCATGTACTTTTTTACTTTTAACAGAATAAGTTTACCATGTGCTAGAGCAAACATTTTACCTTTCTGACCCAAGCAGAGATGGATTTATTCTATTGTTGTTTCAGTTACTTCTTTCCACTTCATTTTATATATGGCCATAATAATAGCAGCACTTTATCCTTTAATATATATAATATGAAGGAGGTAAAAAGCAGTATTACTTCAGAAGTGAATTTTCCAGTGATTCTTCTGTGCATTAGAGAAGCTGATATTGCAAAGGTTTTGCTTGCAATAGAAAAAGATAAACAGCCATGATGTATTTAAGTTTTTTTTATTGTTATCATGAGATAGTGCCGCACACCTTTATATTTTTATCTCTTTATTCGTTAATTATTATAATCTTTATTCATTAAAATAATATAATTATCAAGTTTTCTTAAATACTAAGTAATTATCTGAAAAAATAATATTCTCTGAAATACAGGTAATCTTTGCACTTATGGTAAAACTTTCAAGTTTTGTCATAAGTTGAAGCACATTTTTTCATATGAGTATTGTATTTAATTGGGGTTACATTTTTGATCCTTTAGCCAGGTATTTTTTTTTTTCAAAAATAATCCATAATATAGTACGCTCACTAGACAAAAAATTGGTCATCTCCTGCCGTAAGAGGGTTACGTCTGTTCGACAGCAACAGAGGGCGCACCAGTAATAAATTCATCCTACAAATAGCTGTGCCGTGCACTACGGGGTTCATACAGTGACAAGAAGTGGTTGTGTGCCACTGTGTTAGTCACTCTGTGAAACATTAGTCGCGCCAAAGATGTGAATGAGTGGCAAAAAGGTATTATTGCATTTGGCCGAGCCAAAGGGCATAATGTACAAGAAGTTGCTGCCTTTGCAGGTGTGTCGAAACATACTGTTTTCAGCAGCTTCAAAAGTCTTCCAGCAGTGCCATACATTGCAGTCCACTGCTAATTGTCGCCAGAACTGCAGCAGAAAGACATTGCTCACCGATAGGGACCGTCGCAGTGTATCACACACTGTTAGAGCAGGAATTGCTCCAGCCAGTCAATACAGGCCTACAACAAGCTGTTTCCGAATGAACACTCTGAAAGGAACTGCATGCCTTGGATATCTGGAGCAGAGTACTGCAGAAGAGACCCATGTTAACAGCTCTGCACAAGACTGCATGGTTACAGTGGGTGCGGTGCCACAAAGATGATTGTCGATTCTTGGAAGCATGTGATCTGGTTGGGTGAATCATGTTTTTGCTTGTACTTGAATGATGTGAGGCAACGGGTACATCGTAACCCACATGAAGCCTTCCATGTGGACTGTGTTCAAGATTCTGTTCAAACTGGAGGAGGCTCTGTGATGTTCTGGTGGTGTTTTACGTTAGAGGGAATGGTTCCTTTGGTTGCAGTGACGTTACACTTGAACCAAAAGGGCTATATGGAGCTGCTGAATGATCACATGTTGCCTTTTGTGCAGCATCTCCACAGTGAACACCAGAAGGATACCCCAGTCTTCCAAGACGACAATTGTCATGTGCACAGGGCTTGGAATGTGTCAGATTGGCACGACAAGCATTCTGAAGCCTTTGAACATCTTGACTGGCCCGCCAAATCCCCAGATTTGAATCCCATTGAAAATTTGTGGGACTATTTGGTGCAACGAGTGAAGTGCCATCTGGCCAAACTGCAGCATTTGCTGCTGGAAGAGTGGATGAATATTGATGTTCATTACATCCACATACTGGTGGCATCCATGCCAGACAGGATTTCAGCTGTTCTTCGGTTGCACAGAGGTGTTACATGCTATTAGGTGACATTCAGCCAGGAGTGACTAATTTTTTGTCCAGTGAGCTATAAATGTCATTTTAAGTTTTAGATCATTGTTTTATAAATGTTTTTTATAATATGTCATTTTAAGACATAGATCATTTATTCTGATTAAGAAATAGACACATTTTAAGTTGGGTTGTTTTACCTCTTAATGGACATTTTAAATTAGAAATGATTCTATAAGATAAATATAGAAGTCAGTTTTAAACATGCCTCTAGTATATATGGATAACAATAACTATTATGCCAAAATTTATTGAAAAAACATGATTAATGTCTAGTTTCAGTATTTGCATTTTTCAGAGGAGTTGAAATTAAGAACATCATAAAAAGCTGTATTTTGATAAGTTTTTTATTTTTGCTAGAAGACAAAAATAAAAAAAGACTTGTTACTATTAATGAAATTGCATACTAAAACTTGTTACTGTTGCACACTATTTTTTTTGTCTTTAGTCAATCCTGTCATAATAATTTACTGTTAAGTAGTTTTAATTATCCTGCTTCATGGGGGCAGGGGTGACTCGGTAGCGTGCCAGGCTTGTAATCTGTAGTTCCCAGGTTCGAGTCCCAGCTGGGTCAGCGTTGAGATTTATCTCTGCAAAATTCCCCGCCCTGTCCACGGTCAGTAGGGGACACTGATGGGCTTGGAAAGGCTGCTGCCTGTCAGATGGGACATTAAGCTGCGGTCCTGTGTGTGGGAGAGCCACACCCTGTGCACATTAAAGAACACGCTGAATGGCCTTGACTGGAGGCTACCATCTGTCTCCCAACAGCTGTTCCAGTGAGTCCCCTCCCTCAACCTTCTCTGAGCCTTTGGGGTCCATGTGACCTGGCCATTTAGCCCATTGTGTGCAAAAAAAGTGCCGCTCAGAGGTAAAACAACTCAACCCTGCTTCAAGGAGGCTCAGTTGATAGCATTCTAGGCCTCAGTTTCCGCTGTGCCAACACTGAAATTTGTCTCCCCTAACCTCCACTCTTCTTTAATGACAAAAAGCAAACTGATGCGATTAAAAAGCAGCTGTACTTTGGTGGATGAGAATTGTGACGTCATTTAATGTGGTAGGTTTCTTTCCTGTACCTAATTTTGAGCTTTTAGAGTCCTTGTGACCTGGCTGTGTTTAGTTCACTGTGTGCACAAAAGTGCTGCTCAGAGGTAAACAACTCAACTCTGCATCAGACACCATTTTCCAATTGTAGCTTGAAAGAAAAAAAAGTACTCTAATGAAACTTACAAGATTTTATTTGTAATAAAAAAAACTTGGCTACTCATAAGTTAGCTAGAATTTTCAAGACTTCGCAATGTCACAAAGGCCTTTATTTTTGTCATTAAAGGATACAAGAGTTCATAAAGACAAAGCAGAATTATAATGTGTAAGTGCCTAGCATTGCTGCTCTAAGAGTGCCTGTAATATAAATAATACAAATACAGTTATGTAATCTCTTATATTACCTCATATATTTCAACCTACTTTTGAAGAAGTTGTTGAAATATATTAAACTACTCTGAGAAGAAAATTTAATTTTTTTGCTCATTTTCAAAAAATAAGCTATTGTTTTCATTCAGTCCCAGATAGTTGTTCAGTGTTGATTGGTCCATTTCTGATTCATTCAATGCTGACTGGTCCAAAGGGGACATTTGTCCAATCCTGATTGGTTCAATGGACTCTTCTTCCAATGGCATAGTTTGTCCAATAATAATTCGTCCAACACCAATTTGTCCAAAGGCACAATTCAGCCAATACTTTTTCATGTAATGGTATGATTCGTCAAATTGGATGATTAGTCTACAACTGATTGTTTAAAGGAGCCGTTTGCATAATGAGACAATTCATGCAATACCATTGGTTTAAATCATTCATTGTATTGTATTTTATTATATATATAAGCAGAGATGTAATCAGAATTTTAGCTAGAGGGGGGGGGGTTTCAGGGGTGGTTTTACAATTTTGGGCAGGGATATAAACATTCTATGATTATTGCTGTATGCTGTAAAACACAGTTCAGAGGGTGTTTGAGCTCCATTTCTGCCTTGATTTTACTGCAGGGCTGGATTGGGGGTGAGGGGATGTCCTCCCCCCATTTCAGAATACTAGTAAGGGGAATAGAGGCAAAAGATTATTAAACTTGTGCATATTTCACACATTTTTTAAGAATTTTTGGAGATTTCTGAAACAGTGGGTAAAATGTTATACTGCAGTGGCAATCCAATCTGGTCCACTATTTTATTTTTCACTGTAATTGTATTACTTCCCTTCACCTCAATTTTTTTCTACATCCCAGTTTGTTACACCCATTTACATAAAGATCAATTTTGAATGATTAACTGATAATTTGGTGAAATATCACTTAGGATAATTTATCTCATTTTTCCTCATATATATGTATCATTCATATGCTGCACATTATTGAATATAATTTACTGTAGTACTAAAATATTAAGTCATTGCATTATTTTGTAATTATTATTATTTTATGTGATTCAAATTTCAGATTTTCAGCTGTACTTAAGAGAATAAGATATGATGGATATAAACAATAGTAATAACTAAAATTTGCAGTAGCATTTTCTTATTGTAATCCCTAATGTTTCAAAGTTCAATAATCTCCTACAGGTAGAAAAAGTAATAAACATAATAAACAAAGAATTTTATCAATCGTTTAGACATAGGTATTGATGAAATATTATGATTTACACTTTGCAAATTGCCCAAAAGTTTAAATTGCTCCCTGTCACATGGGAAAATTTTTAAACAGTTATTGCACATTGTGTTAATAAGAGAAATTTGAATTTTTGATGGTGGGATATATTATATATAATCTCAGGGCTATATATAAGCCCTGAGGTTTGCATTCCCCCTTTTCCACTATCTTTTTTCTTTTCCAACTCTTTTACCTGTGGCCTATTTTATATTTATATATTTTTTAATGCAATCTAGACTCCATGGTTCAAAATGAATAGAAAATATGTGTTAGTGCACCTAAAAAAATTGCCTATTTTTAGTAATTAATGGAAAAAGCATGGCAGTGCAATATCACAGTTAAGATTTTTCCAAAATAAAACTTCATTGATGCTCATAAGTATGGTGAGATAATATATACTTTTAATAGTGAACTGCAAAAACCATTTTTAACCCTATATAAATCAAAAGCAGAAAAAAAAAATCAATCAAGGAATCCACTTAATATAGGATTATGAACTTCATTCTCATTGGAAATGAGCAAGGTGATTTGTTCTTCTAGTTAAGGTCTAAAAAAAGATACATGGCTTTTGTTTAATTCTGCCATCTCTGTGCAGTATTACATACGTCTCAGAATAATGAAAATTTCCATTTGATAACTTTTTACAGTGAAAAATATATAAATGAATATTCATTAACAATTCTTATGTATACATTTTCTTGTTTTACTAGTTATTTGCTTTGCATGAAAAGAAAATTGTTGAACTTTATGTTACTTTTATGTAAGATTATAATAATTTATAAAAGTTTTTGATCTTAGTCTTTGGAAAGGTGTATAAACAATATATTTTCTTAAAATATTGGTTTTCAAAATTTGTTAAGTTATGTAACCCCTTTTTAAAATTTTATCACAGAATCTCAAGTCTAATGACCTGTTACAATTTGAAAATCCATTAGGACCTTCATTTAATGATAGTTCATGTAATTGTTTTTCAATGTTAAGATGCTGGTACTTTTTGTTTTAACAGCAAATTTTTGATGTGACAAGAAATATATATTTGTTTTTGGAAAAAAAGGGAGAAATATAAAAAGTTTATGCACACTGTTCAGCTGCTATTGAGCTGAACTACTCTACAAACATACTATATATTCTCTCTACTCTCCATACAAATCAAGAAAATCCCAGCTCCTTAACATTGAAATTACTGCCAAAGAACATGCCCCTTATACAGTAGTAAAAATTATCTATGTTTTTACTGCAAAGTTCACTTTTTTAACACTGTTGTCTTATGTAAACCAAAATCTAGGAAAAAGTATATCGCCCAAATGAGTTCACCATAGCAGTGATCTATAGTATCTCATTTCAATAATAGTAGAGTGCACAGCTGATGGCTCTACCCTAATCAGTCCACTTTACACTTTATTAATACTACAATATATTATTAAAGGACAACTCAAAGTATTTACACACAAGGCAGATAATATATTTTATGAATACTAAAAAATTTCAACAAATGTGAAAAAAAATGTTGTTTTTTCTGACTGTAAACTAGGTCAGGTAATCATTGTTGAGGGATCTGTGCTGTTAGAGGGAAGGCTGTATTTGTAATGTTTCACTGGCTGGTAACAGGTATTGGTGCACTGCTGCAGTTGGTTAATTTTGGTTAGGCATGGACAGCCATTGTGATAAAGACTGGTACCTATTCTAACAATGCAGATTGAAAATCATGCTATGTTGCAAGCAACCCCTGGTCCTCTGAGCACTATATCTCGATACCCATATCTCTTGCTTAGTCATGAACCAATGGTTTTCATAGAAATAGTGATTCCACGAAATCATCATTGGCATAGATATTTTTCTTTTGGTGAAGAGTTGTTTGGTTATTGTTGGCTCCATATGGAATGTTACTAAGATCTTAGCTTCTTCGAAACTTGGAATATATTATTTCATAGCACATTACAGGCTAGTTGATTTCAATACTTAATGTCATATTCACTATTTTGATGCTCTTACAAGTACACCCCATGTGAGTTCTTCATTACCAATAGAGGATTTATTTATTTGCTCACTGATAGTGATGAAATTATAAGGCAACATAGATACCCACAAAGGATTTTTTTTTTGACAAAAACATTGCTATATTTCAGTTACAGTGGCTCAAACAAAGTGTGGAATTCCGAAGCTCTAGGGATAATGAACTTGTTTATTGAGTGCCACAAGAACTTGTACGGTGAAAAAAAAAAAGAAAAAGTTTTCAGCTAAAACAACAGATTTTTCAGCAACCTTCAGGTCATTTATGGCTCTGATTTTAAAAATAAATCCATCTCTGTAAATTCAACTTTCCCTATTTCTGCTTGCTCCTTTATATGATGACCTCCACCTTCCTTTCAGTAATCACCTTTCATCCATTGAACACATTTCTAAATCTTCTCTTGCTGATTGTTTAATTTTCCCCCATTTCAGTACCATGTATAATGTTTGGTAAAAATGAAATACAAAGCAATAAAAAGAACAGACTTGTAATTTTATTCTTAATTTTGTTTATTTGGTGGGAATATTGGTAAAGATGACTAAAAGGATTTTTTTTTTAAAGTTATAAAACTTTTCTGTTTTTACCTTGTGTGGTGTTAGTGAAAAAAATTAAAAGCTTTTAAAAATACTAAATGTTTATTCTTGCAATTTGTGATTTAAATGTAATATTAACTGCATTTTGAATAAACTTAGTAAAAGTTGATTATGCATATTAGATTTATATTTGTAATTTTATTAATGAAACGTGTAAAAAATTTCATCAGGAGCCATTTACCTTATTGTTATTTCTCATGAGTAAAATCAATTCATTTATTCAATAAGGTTTCCAACACAGCAATAAATTAAATCAATTTAATTATTATGATTATGCTGTAGTTTAATATTGCCATTGAGGAAGCTAAATACTATGTGGTTTCACTATCTGTTGCCTTTTGGCAACCACAGAATTAACACTATTATGAGTGCTAGTGTAAATGCTAAAATTGTAAATGTTCTATAGTTGCCTAAAGGCAGCAGATAGTTAAACCACAGGTATATATATATGGCTTGCTCAATGGCAATATTAAACTGCAGCATAATCTGATAATTAAATTGATTCAATTCATTTAGTACTGTTTCAAAAACAATACAGTTTTTAAGAATGTAATATTGTTAAGGTAGGATCTGCTGTAATTGTTAAGATAGTACATTAATAATGGAATTTGCACTCAGGATCAGTAGCATTTTCCTGTCATTCATCCTAATATTTACATAGATAAAACCCAAATATAAAAGCAACAACAAAAAAAAATTTATTTTGTGTTAAGTAGAAGTATATATATATTGCTTTGGGTGTATTTACTGTTACCATTTTTTTCTTCAGGAACATGTAGCAACCTCTTGCAGAACTCCAAAGTCCCATATAATAAACTTTAAAAAATTTTCTTTACATCAGAAAGTTAAGAATTTTATATAAAAAAATGTTGTTTTTAAATTTCACGGTAGAAAAGTATTTTAAAAATAACTTATGGTAATTTAGATGAAATTATTTGTCATTGTGCATGATAAATTTTAAAGGCTGCTGGAGATCTCTCTGGAAAAGTTGATGAAGAATTCACTGTTGTTCGTTTGTACATCAGCAAGATGAAATCAGAAGTTAAAGCCTTATCACAAGTAAGATATATTTATGAAAGCATAGTAGGCTTTAAAATTTAAGTTTGATTCATAATTTAAATGCAAGTTTATGTATCTTATTATGTTGCATAAAGCTTTTACATGTAGAACAAAAATAGTGAAAATTATTATATATAATCTAAAAGGTACGTTTGGTTTGCATACACTATATTGTTATGCTTGTTGTACATTTTTTAATGTAAAATTACACTTTTATGTTCATTCAAAGCATGTTTTATGGGGATGGGGGGGATTGCTTTATGCTTTAATAACATTAACATAACAATAATTGAGATTGGTTAATAATATAGCCATTTTAAGATTGGTTTACTAATGCTTTATATCATTAAATCAATCTTGGTTTGTTTGTATAGAGTGATAAGTATGTAATTTGTTCTTTACCATATTTCTGACAAAATAAATTATCTAAATTGTTAATGCCCCGCCAAAAATAATCACAAGAAATAATAAGTGAATTTGAAATTTGGTATTTATTATATGTCTTACCTAAAAATTCAAAATGGCATTTTCATATTCAAAAGACCTAACCCTTCCAGTGTCCAGGCTGAAAAACAGGTTTCCATCCAGAGGCCAAGCCGTTTTCTCACTATGCTCAGCCAAAAAAAATTTAACTTTAGAACTTTTTTGCCAAATAACTAATGAAAGGAATTATGATAGGACTTTTTTAGAGTCATATAGTAAAAAAATGCATCTGGCAATGCAAATAAAAATTTATTTAAAAAAAACAATAGACAGAAATAATTACAATGCACACAAATAGAA
This sequence comes from Ryuthela nishihirai, assembly GCA_038380435.1. NCBI lineage: Eukaryota > Metazoa > Arthropoda > Arachnida > Araneae > Heptathelidae > Ryuthela > Ryuthela nishihirai. The sequence continues at coordinate 26,527,687 of JAWZYU010000025.1, forward strand.
TGGCTATATATTTCTGAATAATTTTTTGGTTTTAAGTAAATATTTCTCTTGTTTTGTAATTTTTTTCTCGGTACCATACTTTGAGAAAATTCCAGGCTTTTAGACAATTGTGCTGAGTCAAATAAACAAGTCAACTTTAAAATTTTTTTAAAAAAATAACCAGTCAGCACAAATAGGTCATGTTATATATCAAATTAAACAGAATTTAATTATGAATTTTGTAAAAAAAAAAAACTCTCTTCTCACATTCACGAGATTTTCTGAACTGGTTATGAAAAAAAACAAACTTCCTTAGCTGCTTTTTTTGCTAAACATGAATTTTTTCTTTGAGTGTTGAAGTTTGGCGATCTTGGCTAAGTGCAGAAAAGTTTGTGCACCAAAGCATCAGCCCTTGCCGAAATTGCCCTCCCACTTGACTGCCAATTTCCATAGCAAGGAAATCTATTTTGCTTCCACATCCAAGACATTCATTTTTTGAAAACTGTACAAGCTCAAAGTTTTTTTACTGAAAAAAAAGAGAGAAATAATAAAATAAAAATTGCTTATACCTAATGGGATGTTTAAGTAAAATATCTGCAACAACTTTTTAGCCGGCCTTCAAACTAGCATAACTCGGAAAGATCGATAAATCAGCCAATCGAAAGATCACTAACTAACGGAAGTAAATCTACAGAAATTAATTTGCTTCCATATCCAAGACCTCATTTATTTTCAGAAAATGTTACTAGATCCAAGTCTTATTGGAAAAGTAATAAATAATAAAATAAAAATTAACATATAGCCTAATGTGATATAAAAATATCCACAGCAACAAGTTTTAGGGTGGCGATACAATGTAGCATAACTAAAAAAAAATCAATACTTATCGATCAGCCAAAAAAAATCGCTAATTTCCAAAAATAAATCTACTGAAATGAAAACTAAGGTTTAAATATAAAAAAAATACTAACTTTACAAAGGGTATCCAATATGCTGGACCAAAACTGTAAACAATACTTATAGCACATACAATGGAGATTGCATGTGTCGACCATCTGCATCTTGTTTGCCTCAGTGAAGCATAACTAATTAAGTGCAGCTGCAACCAGAATTTCTAAGATGATGTATTTACTTCCAGTTTCGATTTTGAAGGCGGGAAAGATGCATAGAATGATGGAAAAAATGCTAAAAATAACTTGGGAATACTGAAAAAGGTTTATGATGGAAAAAGAGGGGGAAATGGTGGCATGCATTTTGTAATTCCAAAATTTATTGTTTTTAAAAATAACAGTTTTTTTTTATTAATTTTTAGGGGATTTTTGAAAATTTAAGGAAATATTTGTTGCTAATAGTTCAAATCAAACTTATGAGCTTAAATCAAAAGGTTGCTTCAGCAAACAGAAACTTTAACAAGCAAATCAACAATACCGTTTAGTGCTTCTAAGAAATAGCAATCAGTTGGCTTTATAAAATCATTTATATTGTAGTTTAACGAAACATAAATAAATAAAAAATAAATACCCCCTCAAGCAGCTGCTTGCCACAGAGGTCTGACAGGAGCCTGTCAGTTTATATGCCAAAGTAGTAGGTCTGTGAGGATGGCAGGACCTCAGCAGAAAAACAACACACACAACCACGCCTTATCCGGGGCTCGAACCCAGGTCCCTTAGATCAGTAGCCAAGCGTGCTAACCACTCGGCCATGTGAAGGCCTTAATGAAATATACATTAAATTAAAAAACAATATTATTTTTGAAGCCTGAATTATATATTTTTACAAGATATATATATATAAATTACAACGGCAATTTTTATTTTAAAAAAAACGATTTTTTTTTTGTTTACTAAAAACGTATACATACATCCTTGGCATCTCAATTCAGATTCTCCGAATGTATACAGATGACATGGACACTGGAAGGGTTAATTGTCACATAATCACTGTATCTACTTGAACATAATGTTCAGTGGGCAATATCTGTTCAGATATTGTAGTTTGTCTTTTACTTTACCATAAGAAAGGTGAAATATAGTTGTTTCACTTAGCTAATGAGCAATATTGCAGTAGCTAATACTTTAACTAGTAAAGTTACCACTGTTACATACATTAACAATACATACATTAATAATGTGATGTAATTAAGAGAAATTATTACTAGTTTCCGTACAAGTAAATCTGAAGTTGCTGACACACTCAATCAAGTGTCCTTTGTTGTTAATGATATAATTTTCAACATTAATTATCAGATGTTGGTGCTGTCCTTTTATTCTAATACAATGTCATTATGGCCTATACAGTCCAATGTTGAATCAAACATATATATCTTCTTGATGAGTGCCCATCAAAAACTTTTTCAGATTGATATTTTGCTGTTTTGCAGAAATAAATGATAACAATTCTTACTTTTTCTGAAAATAATAACAATTATCATATTTTTAGCTATTTTAAGAACAGGCATATCCACATGATAATTGTTCAAAACTTATCACATCCAAATGCTAAAAGCCATAAATAATAAATAATAAATACCTCCTTGAGTAGCTGCTTGCCACAGAGGTCTGACAGGAGCCTGTCAGTTAAAATGCCATAATATCCAAGAAAAAACTAAAAAGACACTTATAAACTCAATGCATTGGATGGACTCACTGCAACACATATTTGATCACTAATGACTTCTTCAGGCTGCACATTATTTTGATAGTAAAACAGGGTTTAAAAGGTTTGTCCCTCTAGCAGGAAACCAGTGATTCTAGGGTCAGGTGATCCAGGAGTAAATTCCATGCTGATGGTGCTGGATTAATGTCAGTATTATATAGAACATTTTGATTTAAATAAAGTGTAAGCTTTTCTAAATAATTTAAATGAAATTTTTATGTGTGTGTGTGTGTGTAGGGAGGGGGGTGATGTAATTTTTTAGGTTGCAATACACTATCAGTTAAATTATGTTTTAAAAATCAGTTAAATTATGTTTAGATAATTTGTGTTAAAGCTTTTTTTTAATTATATTTCATGTATGTTAATCTATCAGTTAAATTATGTTTAAATAATTTGTGTTAAAGCTTTTTTTTTTTTAATTCATGTTTTTTTTAATCATACTGCCATCTGCCAGTAAGTGTTTCCTACATGTTTATTTTTATTTTCCATTATATTTGGATCTTCTATTTCAACCAAATATACTCCACCAATAGGTGAATTTTTGTCTCTATCATTAATTATTATTGATTTTACATTGTTTACTATATTAACCAGTACTGTGTTGCTATATTAACCAGAATGTAAATTCATTTAATGTTTTCTTTAATATATTCAAAATTTCAGGTATATATGGGAAAGAGATAGTATATTTAGTTTTTTCTTCTGAAATATGTACAGGGGGTAGGGGTGAAGTTAATTTTGTATTTAATATTTCTTCGTAGTTTTGATATATACTTATTAGAGTAGCTTGCTTGGTTTGCTATTCTGTATATGTACTGAATTCTAAAATTAATGCTGTTTTGGCTGAGCAATATCTATATCTTAAAAAGTATAAATTAAAAACGAATTTATATATCTTTCAGGATGTTTAGAGTCCTTTAAGATGATGTTTGGGACATTTGTTTGTTTTCTACATACTGTTGTATCACATTTAAACTGAGATGCCAGTTTATTAGATTTACCACCCCTGGTCACATAAATGGTTCATTCCAACACATGTCACAATGCTGCAGTGTTGGTATAAGTCAGGGAGATCAGTTCTTCAAGCACCAGTTACAGTTGGATTGGGTGCCACAATGGAGAAAGTAAGCCAGTTCTAGCATCTCTCAAATGGCCATCCTCTTGGACTTTTCATGCAAAACCATTTCAGAGGTTTACCAAGAATGGTGCAAAAAGCAAAAAACTACCAGTGATTGGTGATCCTGTGGGCAAAAACAGCTTGTGGATCAGAGGGGTCAAAGACAAGCACTGATGAGAGTGTTTGAACCCCTCTCATCAAAAATGTTCTTATTCAAGTGAACAGAAGGACCACAACCAGGCAAATCACAGCAAAATTAAACATCAGTGTGCAGAAGGACATCTCTGAACACATCACCTATTGGACCTTGTTGCAAATGGGCTACAACAGCCGCTGACCATGTCAAGTGCCAATGTTGTCAGCGAAGAGCATGAAAGTGCATCTCCAGTGGTTGCAGGAGCATTGACACTGGACCATTGAGAACTGGAAAAAGACAGCCTGGTAGGATGAATCAAGGTTCCTTTTGCATCATACTGCAATGATCAGAATTTGGTGTAAGCAATATGAGTAATGGATCCATCTTATCTGGTGTCAACAGTACATGGCGATATTTGCAGTATGATGGTGTGGGTAATGTTTTCCAGGCACACATTAGGCCTCCTGATACCCATTGAAGGACATCTGAATGCCATGGCATAATTGAACATCGTTGCTGATCAAGTTCGTCCCTTCATGGCTATAGTTTATCATCACCAAATGGTTCATTGGCTTGCACAATTCCAGATCTAAACCCTCTCGAGTATCTTTGGGATGATGTAGTAAAGGCTGTTCACAGTGAGACTTTGCTGCCATCCAATTTGCAGCGATTGCGTGACACATTCATTTCTGCATGGTAGCCGTCCCATGGCCGAGTGGTTAGCGCACTTGGCTGCAAATCTACGGGACCTGGGTTCGAGCCCCAGGTAAGGCATGGATGTATGTGTCGTTTTTCTGCTGAGGTCCTGCCATCCTCTCAGATCTCCTACTGTGGCATATAAACTGACAGGCTCCTGTCAGACCTCTGTGGCAAGCAGCTGCTTGAGGGGGTATTCATTCATTCATTCACAACATTCCTGCACATTGCATCTAGCATCTTGTAAGTTCCATACCCCATTGAATTTGGGCTGTTCTGAAGGCCAAAGGAGGGATAACATGCTACTAAGTAGGTGTACCTAATAATCCAGCATCTCAGTGTATATTCTTTCCTGGTTATTGAAATATTCAAATATGGTAGAATTTTATTTTTTCAGATTTCCAAGTGAATTTAATAGTGGGTACTCTATTATTAATTATATTCAATAACTCCTTTGATTCAAACTATGATCCCAAAGGACAATCACATCATCTATATAATTCAAATATAATCTGGGTTGAAATTTACTACAAGCTAAAGCTATATTTCCTACATGATGGAGGATGGCCTCCACCATGAGACCAGACGGGTAACCCCATTGGAACCCTGCCCATCTGCACCCAGGTAAAGCCATTTCCGAAAACCAATTTGAGGAGCTCTACCTGGGTTTGGGCAATATTAAGACAACTAAGATGCATTTTAAAACTACTGAAATTGCCAAAAAAAAAATATCAAACACTCTTTACTTATTGTGAGATTCTTTCAAATTTATCAAACATTTCCTAAATATTGTGTGAGATCTATTTTCAAATTTCTATCAGATTTATTATAGTAGTAAGGTAAGAAATTTAATTCTGAATGTTAGCAATTCTCATATGTCGATTATTTTATTAATTGCAATACATTTATCTTTTATTTTAGATATTATGTATTGAAATATGATATATTTTCATATAAAATATTTTTTAGCGTTGCAGCCAACTAGAGAGCTTTCAGGTTGATAACAATAAGAAAATTGAGAGCAATGAAAAAGATCTAGCAGAATGCCGTCTCTTGATTAGTCAGGTAAATATTGTTACCACAGGCCTTTAATATTTAATATAAGCTACAAATTTAATTCTATTGTATTTGAACAATGTGGAGAGCATTGAAAAAGTTTTTGACACATCTGTATATTTGCACTCATTCCTCCGAAGTTAACAATCTATGACTTATTTGAAAGCTTGTCTAAACTATCATTATGTGTTGAAAACAAAGGCCATATCATAATTTTTCTCTTTGTTGCTGACTTGTAAAGTTTGGTTCACGAAATCTGTGCATTGTTGCTATGGAGCCTACTAAATATGGAGAAAGATTTTACATTTTCACAAGGATGCAACTTGGGGGCAATGCAAAAAAAAATTCGTGGTGATATATCCCACATGAGTATTATGCCTGTTCACATGGCACTGTTAAAAGTTTAGAAAGCATTAGAAAGTATATGAGGATTATGCCTGTTCATATGGCACTGTTACAGGATAGATGTGCAAATTGAGTAGAATGACAGAATATCGAAGACCCTCCCACATACAGGAAGATTGATTGAACCATCCTTGTTGCTAATCTCCCTTGTCTCAGTTACTTTTCTCTCTCACAGAGATTTATAGTCAAAATTTTCTTAATTTAAATCTAAATCTCTGACTGGGGACAAGGAATGCTTATTTTTATGCCTCAAGCATTTAAGTCACGAAATTATCATCATATTGAACAAGGAAAGTTTTGCAGTTGAGAAATTTCCTTCCTATTTGCTCCAGAAATCAATAGTGGATTGTTGTTCAATGAATGTTTTTTATCCCAGATTTACACTGCTCGGCATAGAAAATGCTACACTTGAACTCAATCCCAGGACCATGAAGGAATTCACAAAATGAGATTAAACTTACCACACATGCAGACAAATAGGTGGGAAAGAAGTGATTTAATTTCTGAGGGATTATGGGAATGCAATGAGCGAGGAGACTATAATGTGGCCTGAGTCAGTAGGTTGTACGGCCACCATGCTGGGTTATACATTCAGCTGTGTTATGTTACCTATGCTGTGTTAGCATGGCATCAAGTGGAAAAGTCCCCAAATGGTGTACTGAGGTATTGCAGACCATGTGTCGTTGACCTGTGTCCATAATTCATCAACATTGCAAGGGGATCATGCAGAGGCATGAAGTCATTTGCCATTGACGTCCCACACATTCTCTATTGAGGAGAAGTCTGGAGATGCACTGACCAAGGCAGCACCTGGTGGACACCTTGTAGGCATTGTCTGCTGATGTTAGCAGTATGCAGGCAGACATTATCATGTTGAAACTGGGCATCAGGAATGCCATGGACTGCAGCACCTCATTGAAGTATTGTTGAGCTGTCATTGTACCCACTGTGCATATGAGCAGTGAATGGCTGTTGAAGTTGATAATGCCCCAAACTATGACACTAGGTTGAGGAGCCATTTGACATTCACGGATGGCAGCACAATCAGCCTAATGACCGCATTATCTCCAGACTCTCAATCAGTGATTGCCGGCACTGAGACAGAAGTGAGACTCATTGCTGAATATGATATGGTTCCATTCGTTTTGCCATGCATGTCTGGTATGGCACCACTTGCACAATGATATGCTGCAGAGTGGCAGTTGTCACATTGGCTGGCGAGAGTGCAAACCAATCTGTTATTCACAGTCCATGTTGACACGGGGATGTCCATAGCTGCCTGTACACCATGTCAAATGTCATTCGCTGTAGATTGTGGGGCTGCTGTGGCTTGCCATGAAATGTGGCGATCGAGGCATTTGGGCATCTGCTTATGTGCACCAATCCCACTATGGTGAAGCACATTACCTTCTTCCAACCACTGTCACCAAATTCGGCCAACTTCTGCCATGATGTGATGTAGGGACCAACCAGCTGTACATAGCCCTATGATGAAGCCTCTGATGAAGATGTCTGTGTGATTTTATTATTCCCAATGACATCTCCCAGGCATTCTCACTTCTTACAGGTGCTTTCACCACTGAAATCACTCTGATGCTGTGGTCCACACACCTAGTGAGGTTTTGGTCAGGTGAGGAAAACCAAACTTAGCCACACCAAGTCATTTTGCCCTGTTATCTCCCTCACCTATTGCGTGATTGGTTTGCAACTGCACTCATTTACATAACCCAAATGTCGACACAATATGATCCCACCTATTTGCATGGCACTCCAACAAGTACTTCATGGCATTTTCTATGTCGAGCAGTGTATTTTCTTTCTGTTTTTCTGAAGCTGTCACTTTTTCACAATTTATTTTTTGTCATTTGTACTAATGTAATTCAGTATTCTCAGGTTTACATAATGTTTGTTCTAAGTATCTGAAAGTATATCTAAGAGTTTATTATAATAAATATTTTCTGCATTTTAACCATTTGCTATAATGTGTTGACAAAAATTATAGGTTATAAAAGTTCTGCAGTTACTTTTCAGTGAATCAGAATTTGATAAAACCTTTCAGTATATGCTCAAATTTCTTAGATCAAATTTGCATTTAGTTTATTTATTCATTCTTCTACTAGGTGTTAATACAATGAATTTGTATTTTATATGGTTACATACAGATGTAAGAGCATTTGTTTGCTTTTGCTGGGAATATTTGGAATCCCTTAGTTTATTTGCTGTTTTTAGGTCTAGTGTTGTCTGGTAGAAACTGAAAAATAGGCCTTAACTGGCATAGTGGTTAGGGAGCTAACTCCATCTTCAACTGATGGCTTACTCTATAGAGGTTTCGAATCAGTGTCAGTTTAACCCTTCCTTTGTCTGGTTTCTGAAACTGAACTTACTGTGGTGGTCAGATAGTGTTTTCAGTAAATAGAATAAATAGCTTTAGAACTTCATCTTGAAGTAACTAATAAACAGAATTATGCTACGTTATTATAGAAAAAAAGGAAAAAACATTTAATTGTGATTAAGAAAAGGAAAAAATTTCGAAATATAAAAACAGGATTAAATTTTTAAAAGCTTTTTTTAAATATTGCAAAATTTTACTGTATTTTATTTTTAACATCAGCAAAATTTAAAAAAGAAAGCTAATTTTTCTATATTTTGATATAAATAGTTAATAATATTTCTATTAATGTTAAACATTTATTTAGTTGTTTTTTTTTGTCTAAGTTTTTTTAGTCATTTATGCAACTAGCACAAAACCTAAGGAAAATAGTGTCATAAAAATAACATTTTGCTTTAAAAACAAAATAAATTAAATAAAAACTGAAGAAAGATAAAGAACTTTCAAAAAATTTAGTAAAAATATTTCAAAGATTTAAAATTTAACTAAAGCATTGAAATTGAGAATGAATTGTTTTAGTATGAAGCTTGCATAACTACGAAAAATATTAATTTTATAATTGCAGTAAAAATTTTGCCAAATAAAGTCACAGTTCCTTAACATGTGACAGTTTTTTAACTTTAATTAGTTAATTGGTTAAAAAATATAATTAAAAGTATCACTAAAATAAGCCCTACCTTTTAAAAATTATGCTAATTCCTGTGGTCCCTACCGGAAGCAATATGCATAGTTCCTCTATGACACAACTTCCAGTAGTAATAAAATCAATATCCTGTGTTAAAAGTTTAGAAAGCATTAGAACTCTGCAAGAGAGGAAGTAGCTCAGAATTCCAGAAATCAAAATCGATAGAAAATCTACTTACGATAACCAGAATAAAGGCATAAATTAAATTATTGCTTACTTGATGCTATTAACAGTGACTCATCATGCACATACAATCACTAAAGGCTCAAATAGATTTGTTTTTAAACTTTATCATTATTTTTTCAGGCAGAATTAATAGGTTAAGAATATATTTAATAGATTTTAAAGTTATTTTTAATATTTGATTAGAAACAGTTAAAGAAGCTGTGTATTTTAATTCAGAAATGTTTTTTTACGACCTTTTGCTATGGTAAAGTGTATTTTTCAGGTCACTAGAATTCAAAAGCTGAAAGTGATTAATTCTGCTCAGACATGGAAAGGGTTAATTATAATCACTTGAGGCATATACAGATAAATTGATTGTTTTCTGTATTTCAATAAATGTTTTTGTGTAAAAAATTTTGCTGACATAACGGGATTCGAATCTGCATCTCTCCAGAAACATGCCAGAGTATTGTAACCTGCTGAACTAATGCCGGCTCAGTCTTTTTTTCCACTAATAATGACTCACTTTTCCCATGAATTCTGGGCACCTCCTTTTGGCGCCATCTATGATCTCAGGTGGCAGCTATTTCTTTTTCAAAAACATTTATTGATTTATAGACGTTTAAACGTTTGGTGTAAGGTAATGCTGAGATTATCAGTTATTGCTGTATTTCATTTAAACGTACTTAAAAATTATACTTTGTCATGAACCATATTTAAGGAAAATTTGTTAAGATTAGTGAAGAAACATTAAATATATTCCATTTTCTGTACACATCTGTTACATTTAATGTTGATCAAATTAGTGCAAATAAATCCAGTTTTTGTTATTATTTGAAAAAGCTTTAAGCTTATTTTAAATTTAAATTGCTGAATATTTTTTTTAATTTGTAGCACATAGGATAGAGTAGCATAAACCTACTCTTAATTTGTACAGGCTTTCTCATACAAGGACATGTCCCACTAAGGCAGAAGTTACTGCTGACCACTTGCTGAGTTATAGCTAAAAGCATGCAAACAACAAACTATACTATTATCCCAGGACTCAAATCTAGATCCTGGCAGTTGCATTGTCATTGCAAACCAATGGGATATTACTGTGCCACCAAAGCATTTTTTTTTAGCATACCTCCACTGCATTAAACTTTTAAATGAAAAAAAAAATTCTGGATAAAGATTTTACAAGATCACAGAAAATATTAAGCCAGCATAGGATTGTTACTTTGAAATTTGTTCATATCCAATAGTGGACATATTTTCTTTTTGTTTACAAATGTTCTTTCAGATCTGCTATATTGCAACTCTTAGAAATATTTTAAGTATAACAATAAATCATCATTTCAATTGATGTTGCTTGTATTGTAATAGTAAAAGTTTGAGTTTGGTAGTTTACATTATTTTCATGTTATATGTTAGTAATAAAAATTATTTTACATTTATTGAATGTATATTATAAATATTCTTCATAGTATGAAGCAAAAATGAAATCTTTACAAGAATCCATTCGTGATATTGAAAACAAGAAGAGAAGTTTAGAAGAAGCTGTAGATGCATTGAATGAGGATTGTGCAAAATTGAAAGCTGCAGGTAACAATTTTATATTAAATCTCCCCTTCTATGTATTCCTTTTTCCAAAGTATATTGCATTAGGAAAAGCAATAAACAGACTGTATTTTTGATTCATTGCATATAATGCATGTAGATCTAGCAACAGAATTCTTATTTTCTTTGGTTGCTATTATATTTGAATATAGGGGATATGTATTTGATGAACCAGCTGGTTATTTTTCCTTGCACAGATCATAGGTCGTAAGGAGAGTGCTTCTGAAACCTTTATTTTATGACATGATGTGCCTAACACAAACTTAGAAGGTTGTTCATAGAATTAGAATCTAAATTGACCTGCATTAACCTCTTATTTCAACAAATAAGTTTAGCACTTCAAATTGTTGACTTATCTGGTATTTGATGTTATTTTAACATCTATAGAGATTGCCTGTTCTAAATACATTGATTTAGTGATATTATTCCATGTTATTTTGAAGTAGATGGGAGAAATTTTATTTTAAATGTACTGTTTTAAACAACCCACCTTCACAACCCTTGGTGAGGGTTGGCTCATCAATAGCACACCAGGCTCATAATCAGATGTTCCCAGTTTTGAGTCCCAGCTGTGCCTGCAAGGAAATTTTCTCTGCTAACTTCCATTTTGCCATTGTTGAGAAAGGCAAGATCAATGAACTTGGGAAAAGCCACTGTTCATCTAATGGAACATTAATCCATTGTTCCGTATGCTGGAGAGACATACCTTGAGCACATTAAAAAATATAGCAGTGTCTTCTCTAAGTTTGAAAAATTTAATTGTAGAAATAGAAGGTTTACTTCCAGAGAGGAATCCAATAAATTTACTTGTCAATGATTCTGAAAGGGTAGTGTATTATGTATCCTAGTTAAAGGAATAGCTGACCTGGGTTTGCTTTGTTGCCACTGTTGAAATGCAAATTTTTTTGTTTATTTATTTGGGAGGGGAGACAGTTAGTTTCCTACCATAGACAGATCTCACTATATATGTATCTTCAATATGTTGTTCTCAAATATGAGCTAGAATCATGGTTATTTTTCTGTAAGCTATCTTGAAATTATTTTGATATATCCAAAATGTAAGTAAGGAGTTTATTAACAAACATACACATATATGAAATAATAAGCTGAAAAGAATTGATTTTGCCATTAGTGGGATACAAACTCACGTCTCCTGGAAACATGGCAGTTATGCTACCACTACACAGCTAAACCCACTCACTCAAATCCCACACGTGGCAAAACCAATTTTTTTCAGCTTATTATTTCATGAGTTCCATATCTACAGAACATATCCTGTGATTCTTTACTACTGACACACATACACACACACACACACATACACACACATATATATATTAAAAAATTATCTGACACGAAACATAGTAGAACAAAATAGAGCAAAATAAATCCATAAAATAAATACAAAAAATATAATGATAGAAATTTGAATTTCTGAATCGAGGACAGATAATCAGTTCCAATTTCAATTAATTTTGGTAACATTTTATGTGCAAAATATTATCAGAAAATGTCATGACAGCTGGAAAAGTTGAGATTGCTAAGATCTAATCACAAGTTTATAATTTCTTTTTATGCAGAGTTGGGTTTTTTTCTGTTCGCAAATCGGAAGATAAGAATTAAATAATTTAGATAGTAAAAAAAAAATACTTTTGTAGAATAGTTTGCTAAAGTAATTTTAAATACCAAGCCTTTACTCCTTGTATTACATTCTCATACCTGCCTAATAACATGAAAATGAATAAAATTTGTAGAATCAATGTCAGTTACAAACTTGAATAATTTCCAATTGGTGAATTGCTTGGTAATCATCTCCCCAGTCACTTAAGCATATCAGATAATTGACTACACCCAAGCATAATATGGTTTAATTAGAAAAGCTTTTAGAACTTTTTTTAGCATAATAAAATGCAAGAACAAATGGTAATTTTTTGCATCTTATTTGCATGGGCATGCCATTTTAAAATTGATTCAAATTCAATACCCAATAGAGGATAAACTTTCCAAATTTGGTTAAATAGTTTTTTTTTTTTCCTTATAGCAATTAATTTCATGGCATTTAATATTAAAAAGACTTTTTAACCCATATGTCTATATATGGGTCATTCATATGAAAAGTAGACAAGTCAGGAATAAAGCATAATTTTCTATAGAGATTGTCCATGCTTGTTGGCATATTTGTCCCAACATGAAGTTAGAACATGATATCATGTTTGTATAATGACTGACTATTTGAGGAAGTCTGTGACAATGCACTGTACCTTTTCTTCTGACTAAGACTTCCTTTCATTGCTTTTTTTTATAGGACTGAAAATGTGAAAATATCATGGGGGAGAAGTCAGGACTGTGTAGGGAGGGCATTTCAGGCAATCTGGCAATCCAAATTAATTCAATTCAGGCAATCTATCATGGGGAGAAAATCAGGAACAATACCTGTTCAGTGTTGTTACTGTTTATTGGGCAGTATGTGGAAGGCATTGTCATACAACGAACAACCTTTCCGCTTAAAAGTTACAGATACTTTGACTATATTAGCTGACTTAAATGGCACATTTAGTCATTGTGCACAGTATCATTGTGATTGATGGTGTCACCACAATTCAGAAACTCAATAAACAGCAAACTCTGATAATCGAGGGAAAAATGTTAGTATATGACACATGGTTGAACTTTGGGTGCTTCTATGCAGGGTTTGTCTGGAATTCAAACAATGTTTATCATTTCAAGCTGATACTTGCAACTGATTCTAGTATTGATAAGTTCCTTTTGTGTATATCCATTTCTTTGTATCGGGGCATAATGATCACTCATTGCATTGACCAGATATATGGGTTCACTTGAACAACCCCTATATTTACTTTTCTAAATATTCAAATTTCATCCATTTTAAACTAGTCATTTATAGATTTTAATATGATTATATACATCTCAAATTTTAATTTGCAGTAAAATTACTATAATGTACTATTACAGAGGTGGGTTGTTTTTCCTCTGAGTGACACTTTTGTGCACACAATGGATTAAATGGACAAGTCACAAGGACCAGCAAAATGTGTATTGTTGAAGACAGATCACAATACAGGCACATCTGGGACTCAAACCTGGGAACAGGTTATTAGTCATGTGTGCTACTGACTGAACCATCCCCTCATCCTACTATTTCAGCATCATCTGCATGACATTAATGATCCATTTAAGTCTAAATTTACAAAAATATCAAAAAAAGAAAATTAGAAATGAAACTGGACCAAGAACTGAGGTCTTTGGAACTGCTCTTTTAGTTTCCATAAATGTGCTAATTTGAACTTGTACTTTTAATTTCTGTTTCCTGCGTTTAATGTAGGTGATAAACCAGTTATAGTTAATAACTCTGATAGCATATGTAAAAAGAAAAGTCTAGCAGCAAATCTATTGTGTTGAAAGCTTTTTGTATCTCAAAAAAAAATACTGTCAATTTTTTTTATCAGTTCAACACCCAATAGAGGATAGGTCAAACAGTTTTTTTTTTCCAGAGCAATGAATTTTGTGGTATTTAATAAAAATACTTTAAAATACTTGCTCAGTCTTTTTTGTTTTCTGAAATCATATTGATTTTGGGGGAAAAAATATTTGTCAAAAAATTTACATCTTTATAATTTTTTCAATAACTTTTAGTAAAACTGGCAGTAATGAAACAGTTCAGTAGTTTGAATATTGATCTCTATTTTGGGGTTTATAAAATAAGAGTTGTAATAGCATGTTTCAAGCTCTCAATAAATTTGCTTTATTCTACAGAGTGATTCAAAATTCATACAACTCATAATAGAAAATTTAGTTTATTCTCACTTTATGTGTACAAATTGTTAACCAGGGCTACAATAGATGTTGAAAGTGTCCTCCCTCTTGAAATCCTTCTCATCAGGTTTGACCACAAATTTTAGAAATTTCAGCTTCGATCTTGGGTACCAGAGAATCAGGAAACTGTTCAATGAAATCAGCTTGAACAGTTAAAAATTATTTGGTTAAGTAGCGTTCGACAATGTATACACATTCAACCTGAGAAAATTTATGTGCAACTAGTACAATATACGTCACCAACTGGTGCAATATGGCCTTAGTTGCCATTGCACCATAAAACCCCAAACAACCAACCAACACACCACCAACAAAAAACTGACAGTATGAGAACTAAATTGAACAATATTGCATATGTCTGTGAGTGCAGGGTTGCCAACGTTAGAATCGATATTTAATTCCTTTCAGTTGGCTCGAAATAATAAGCATTTACATTTTGGGTTGCACAAATTTTGAATCACTCTGTATAAAAGTGTTAAAAAATTTAAATGACATTAGCTAATTTTTGAACATTTCCACTCATTCTAAACCAGAATATGAGTTATTATGTAACCGTGTAATTAATATCTTGACTTCATTTAATTTGTATTTTCCATGTGAAGTGAATTAGAAACATGATGGATGTGGACTCATGAGGAATATATTCAAGCTTTCAGTATCAGAATAGTATACATGAATCATCTAAGAAAGTTTCATTCATTTCATTAACCATTATGCTAATGTTAGTACAAGTTCGAGTGATAACACTTTAAGTTTTTCTTCCTATCAGTTTGTTTATAAAACTCAATTGCTTTGTACCATTGCTCCCCAACAATTTTGAAACTCTTGCATGTAGTATTCATTTTTAGCATTTGTTAATTGACTTTTAAGTTATTTACAGTAACTTATATCCAGGGTAAAAAGATATAATTCCAAGTTTATTTTTGTTCTTACCAGTTTCTCATTAAAAAAAAAATACTGTCATTAGTTCCTTAGTAAACTTTGTTTTCTTTCCTCTCTCTGGAGAGAATAATAAAACCCTCTGTTAAAAATCTTTCTATACTGTGAATGGTATAAGTGTTTATATCCATGCAACTATTTTCTACTTTAGAAAAATCTACTTACATTATTTTCAAATGCTGAAAAATTTGCAATCCCGTGTATTTCTGTATCAATGTTTCCTGACTACATCTATTAAATCTTTAATAATTGGGTAATGTTCAGTAAATGTAGACTGGACCAAAAGTGCCTCAATCTCAAAATTATTCAGATGTGATCTAAGTAAGTACTACTTATTTATATTGGTAATTCTAGTAGGAGAAGAGAAAATTTTAAAACCACATTTACTCAAAATATTCATATAGTTATTTTCCTCTCTTTTATCTTTTAGAAAGTCTTATGATAACATCTCCAATTATAAATATGTTGTCTTTTTTGATATTACTTATATTCACCTCTAATTTTGTGCTGAAAAGCTCAATTGTGTAATCATATGATCCGTATACAGGCCTAACTTATGTAAGGGTTCAGTTTTTAGAGACCTTACATAAGTTGGGATCCCATACTTAAAATATGCATTTGCACTACTTTTAAGTTCTTTATCTCATTAGTACTGCATTTTAAGGCTTTACACTCTTCTACATAAGAAATATTAATTTATTTATTGTGAATTTTTACTTCATTTTTATGCTTAAGTTTTAATTTCACAATAAATGCACATAATAAAAAATCTGTAAATATTTATACATATTAATTATTTCTTTAAGATACATACATATTTTGAAGTTTACATAAAGTTCAATTCAAAAATGAAATAAAAATAATAAATAACAAAACCGTTAAAATTAATCCAACATGGACTGAATGATGGGTGCTACAAATGCGAACAAGGATGCATCAGAAGGGATGCCATTTTGTGCATATGCCACCTCCAACCCTACATAACCTGAAAATTTTTCCATTTCAAACCATATGTAAAATCTAGTTTAGTTGAGGTTTACATAAGTCAGGGAGCCTTATTAGAATAATTGAAATATTAAGTTGTTGATCATGCAGATGGTCTTCTTCTGCACTAAACATATCACTACGTAGTTGTTGAGTAAAGTCAACTATCATGATAAAACTATTATAACTTACTAAACTATGAAAATCAACTTCTTCGTACCTTACCCATATTAACTAATAACAGAATTATATTGAAACTGTTTCAGATTACGAAACTGGCTTCTGGTAAAACTAGCTCTTAATTAAATTATGTCTTATGCTTCAGATATTGAAATGAATTAGAGATATATCAGAAACAATGCTTATATTGTAGGGCTTAAATTGATCAAAATATAAGCCCTATAAGACAAGCTAAATAATTGAAAAAATTTATTGTGTAATTCCTGTTCTAAAGAGGTATTAATAGAATTCATAATCATTGCAAGTAAGTGCGTGTGTTTTATGCCATTTAGAACTCTAGATTTCACATGAATCATCTCTTCAAGGCCATATTCACATTCAAGGAAAGGAATAATAAATTTAACTTTAATATTAGCAGTGAGGCAAAATTTGTTCCTATCTTTTCAGTCAAGCAGATACAGAGAAGATCTTTTATCTCTATAGAGGTTGTTAAAATAAGGATCAGGATAAGATTCTCAATAAGGTTAGCTGAAAAACCCATACTGTAGTTTTATGGTGTTTAACTGTAAAAAACTTTAAATGGGAATAATTTCAGAAAATATCAATGTCTAAGTCTCATTTTATCTTCACAGTTAAATGGGTAAAACAACTTAAGGGAATGATCAGTTCATATGTTGTTCAAAAACACTCCAATCTGAACATTATTTTGGCATCTTACAGGAGCATGTTCATAGCAAATGCATGTAATATGATAATATATATTGGTAAAGAGACAGTATTCGAAATTCTTCACTCATTTTGTTTAATCTTTTGCATTTGACATTAATTAACTCTGTTCTTCTAACCAGCTCAGATGCACATATAGAAGCATATATAACATTGTGGTCAGTGACTCCCTGTCTGTGGTTACAAACAATGTTTTAGAATGCCAGGATCTCCCAGCAAATAATTTCTAGGTCAACTTGGTCATTTACAGGATGCACATGAACTAAAATATATCATATTTTCGATTTAAACTGAAGCCTTTCAATCTAAGGCCTGTAAATGGTAGCTAGGCATAAACTGGAAGGAGAGCTGTGTACCAATCCCTAGTGATGATGCACAGAACCGGCCAGGTCTAGCACCTAATGTCCGACCCCGCCTTCTCGTGGTGCAGGCCGTTAGTACCTTTCAAAAGAGATTTTCTCTTTTGGAAGGGAACGGAAGGGGAGGGCTGCCAGTTCAGTATGGCCTACTGATCTAGTCATCTATGGCCACTTTTTTCTTTTTTTTTCAAACCTGCTGAGGAGTGGTCAACTTCACAGGGTCCTGGTGCTGACCATTTATACCTACTAGACTAGACTTGTTTATGGATTTGAGTTTGATTATGGATCCTGGACTTGCTGCACTGGTGGGCCTCTGTTGAGGGAGAATTTGCTGCTGTGTTTTCTGTTTGCATCTGGGTTGCCAGCCCTAAGTGAACAGAGGCATGGGATACCTTATATCAGCTGGTGGATAATCCTAATCAGAGGTCATCGCAGGTACCTGAACCTTACTTTGCTAGTTGGGGATCGTCAAACCTAAACTGGAGTAATGTGTCTCAGGCAGGCCATATGGTCCTTGAAAAAGTCCACTTGAAAAGGTGGAGCCTGAAGTTCCTACCAGCATCGGTGACTTCAGCCTTTAGCGGAGGAGGAACAGGTCTTTGCTCCATGCCTGCGAATCAGGGGGCTGTTTGATATTGTTGGCCCTACCATTCTCAATAAACCTAATTTCTTTAAAAACCAATAATCTTTTTCTCTCTGCAGGAATGTGTAACATGAGGACATTACATAGAGATTATTCTCTTGATGTCCTCATGCAGGAATTCCAGCGCTATAACCTAGATATTCTAGGCTTTCAAGAGACCAGATGGACAGGTAAAGGTGAGATACTTAAAAATAACTTTAAATTTCTCTTTACAGGGAGGGAGGATGGAAAGCATCACCAAGGCATGGGTCTGCTACTCAGCAGACATGCTAGTGATGCTCTTCTAGGATATGAGTGCATTAATGAAAGGTTTCTTACAGCATAATTTCAGACAAGCATTAAAGACTTGAATGTTATCTGCTGTTATGCCTCCACTGAAGATGCTGATGAGGATGAGAAGGATAGGTTTTACGGACAACTTCAGGATATTTTGAATTCTGTCAAGAAAGGAGATATTACCTTGTTCTAGGTGACTTCAATGCCAAAGTTGGTACTGACTCTAACCTTTGGGGAGGGGTGATAGGCCCTTTTGGTATTGGTAGCTGCAATGGCAATGGGCAACGTATCCTACAGGTAAGTAAACTCAGTAGTTTCGGAATAACTAACACTTAAAAAAACACCGCGACATACATAAGTACACATGGGTTTCACCCGATGGGCTGCATAAGAATATGATTGATTATATATTAATTAACAGCAAATGGGCTAGTTCTGTTAGGAATACCAGGTCATGTAGGGGAGCTGAAATTGGATCTGACCATTACCTTGTATCTTGCAACTTAAACTTAAAAAGTGTTGTGCTAGGGTTAAAAAATTTACTTTTAATACTGAAGCTCTGAAAAACCCAGTTATAGCCAAAGCTTACCGTGATAGGTTACTTAGTCATTATGACAGTCATGGTATGCTTACTACTAAAGTTGAGGAAGAATGGGATCATTTTAAACAGGCTTTTTTGGACACTAACAGTACTCTTTTAGGAAAAAAGGAGCAGAAGAGGCAGAATTATCTGAGTGATAAGGCACTTGAGCTTATTTCGGAAAGAAGGAACTGCAGGAATGTCCTTAATCAATACCCTACTAGTCCTAATAGAAAGCATTACAGAGAACTTAATAAACGTGTAAAAGATCACACGTTTATTAAGCTGCTGATAAGAATCTTTGTTTTGATGGTTTGGCTGACAAAGCCGAGGAAGCAGACAGCACAACAGCAGAGAGCTGTACCAGATAGTTAATGTTTTGTGTGGTAGAAAACGGACAGGTATACAGGGATTGAAGGATAAACAAGGTAAGGTTATAGAAGGTGAGGATTCTGTCATGGCTAGGTGGGCTGAGCATTTTAGTGATGTTCTAAACAATGTGGGTAGTTCTACTCCCATTGTTTGCAATGATGATAGATGCATTGGTGGCTTTAATGTTGGCCCTATAACACAATCTGAATTTATTTTGGCTGTTTCTAAACTTAAACTACATAAATCCCCAGGGGTAGATGAAATTACCACAGAAATGCTCAGAGCTGGGAATGTTTCAGTTACCACTTGGATGACTGAAATTTTGAATAACTTTTATGATAAAGGCATGGTTCCTAAAGATTTTACCAGAGCTATTATTATCCCGATTTTCAAAAAAGGTGATCGCAGTTCTTGTGATAACTATATGGGTATCAGTCTACTCTCTGTTCCAGGTAAAGTTCTTTCCATGATTGTGCTTAATAGAATTATAGAATTAAGAATCTGGTTGATAGGCAATTGCGTGATGAGCAATGTGGATTCAGAAGTGGTAGGGGATGTATAGATCAGATATTTTTACTTAGGCAGATTCTTGAGAAATGTTTAGAGTTTCAGAAACCTTTGGTTGCTAGCTTTGTTGATTTCAAAAAGGCTTTCGACTCTGTTGATCGTCATAATTTGTGGTTGATTGTGAGATCATGTGGTATATCAGACAAGTTAGTTAATATAATGAAAGCTCTCTATAATAACACTTCGTGTCATTCAAGTCGTGTGTGAGAGTTGGTAAGTCTTGTAGCAATTGATTTAGCATTACTTTTGGTGTTCGACAAGGGTGCATTTTGTCTCCTTTTCTCTTTAGTTTGGTTATTGATTATGTTATGCGAAATTCACTTCAAGGGAAAGATTTTGGCCTTAAATGGGCTGGAGATACGAAATTTTCTGATTTAGATTATGCTGATCATTTAGCCCTTTTGGCAAATAATGTTGATGAGATGAACTCTTTCATTCGAGCTGTTGATGAGACTGGTAGTAGAGTAGGTTTGGTTATAAACAGAGAGAAAACTGAAGTGATGAAAATTGGTCAGGCAGGTTGTGATTCAGTTAATCTGAATGGTTGCAGTCTTGAGCAGGTGTCACAGTTTAATTACCTTGGGAGCTGCGTAACTGATACTGGTGATGTGCGGCATGAGATTAACAGACGAATAGGGATTGCTGCTGGGACTTTTAAAAATCTATGGAAAGTGTGGTGAAATAGGCATATGCGCCTAAAGACTAAAATTAGACTGTGTAATAGTTTGGTTCTTTCTAGGGTTAGTTATGGCAGTGAAACTTGGACACTTTGTAAACAAGATAACAGGAAACTTGATGCTTTTGATTCCAGATGCTTACGCAGTATCTTGGGCATTAGGTGGTTCAACTTTGTAACTAATGATGAGGTTAGGCAAAGGAGTTTGCAACCTCCTTTAAGCAGCATATTGTGCAGAGAGAGACTCTGCTGGTTTGGCCATGTTGCCCATATGGATAATTATAGATGGGTGAATAGGGTTCTGAACAGTGTGCCTAAAGGCCTCAGAAAGAAGGGGTGACCTAGGATGCGGTGGGCAGACAATGTCAGGATAGACTTGCTTGGAGAACTAAATTGCATGGTCTGGTTGGACTTCCATAGCCCATGGCTGCTTGAGGATGATGATGATGATTACTACTAAAATGCCAAAATTCAAATAATTGATTGAAGAATCCCATAATTTGTATGAAAAAAAATATATTTGGAATTCTTATATTGTGAAATTTATTATAAAAATACTTTGAAATCATTTTTTTCCTTGTACCATCCCACTATGAGAATGATAGTTCTATTTGTAGCCAGTGTTTATTTAATAAATGGAAAAAGTTAACTTTTTTTAATTCATTTATATTTGCTTTTTTTTACTCCCAGAGGAAATGCATATTATGACATCAAAAGAGAAAGAAAAAGAAAAAGATAGTGCAGAGAAAATGAGAGAAGCTTTAGAGCAACAAATAGAAAAGCACAGAGAGTCTCACCAGAAGCAATTGGCACAGCTCAGAGATGAAATTTCAGAAAAGCAAGCTCTCGTTGACCAGCTAAAAGAGTAAGCAGTTGTATAAAATCTCCAACATTTTAGAACTATCAGTATGTTTAGAAAAAGCTATGACATACTATAAATGTTTATATAATAATTCTTCATTTAATGTAGTTTTGTTTTAGATTTATACTGGTGTCCAAAAGTTAAGTACACCGGATGGGACATTGAGCAGTGACCTCATGTACAGGAAAGCAATACCCTGTGCACATTAAAGAACGCTCTGGATGACCTTGACAAGAGGCTACCATATGCTCATACAACCACAATATCTAGAAAACACCCAAAAGATACCTAATATGGCAAATGGATATCCATTTTTTGTCTTAAATATCCTGTGAATATTTTTGGGATATTGTAGTTGTGAGGATGTGTCCTAACACTGTCCAAAGGGTCCCCTTCCTTCAACCTTCTCTGACCCCTTAGAATTCTTGTGGCCTAGCCATTTAGCCCATTGTGTGCAAAAAAAAAAAAGTGCTGCTCAGAGGTAAACCCAAAAGTTGAGAGCATAATTCCCAGACTTAAATATCTCAAAAATAACTTGATTTACACACAAAATTAAATTAACATTACATTTTGTTTGTATCAATAAAATAGAATATATGCAAGGTTGTACCCTCCCAAAAATCACCTGACTGGTCAAAATTTGCATACATGACTCAAAAAGCAAATCTGAAGTGCTATACTCTGCAGACTGGTGCATCAGTCTGCTTTGTCATCCATGACATTATCATCACTCTTTCACCACATAGAGTTTACCTAATTTGCTATAAACAAGGAATTAGCTCTGGATGTTTTCCTTTTCCATTTTAAGATTTCTCTTTTAAAGTGTAAAACAACTGCAATTTTTTTAGTTCACTGATTCATTAACTTAATATTTATATAACAATTTATTAACATAACAATTATATATTATTCATTAACTTAATAATTATATATTCACAAATTAAAAGTTGCTTAGAATGTTATTTTTACTACTCATTTAGTATGAACACTTCATTAATAATATGAAGTACTGCATGAAGCACAAAAGTTTATAAAGCAATTTTTGTCAAGATAAGTTTTAAGCTGATATGTGATTTTTGAGATGCATTGTCAATAATACATTGCTTGAAGTACCCCACCCAGAAGGACATGTCATACAAACATCCAAATAGAAGGGTGTGTGTGTGCAGTTGAGATATGCAAATGATGATGATCCAGAGCCAATGGTGTGTGTGGCTTAAGAGATAAAAGGTGCAAGAAGGAACAGGGAACAGGATTGTGTTTGTGCAGGTGGAAGTCGTGCGAACAGTTGTGATAAGGTAATTTCACTTGGAAATTGTTCATTGAAGGCCGAAAATGCCTGGTTCATGCCATCGGCAGGTTATCGCCATTTGGATGCTTTTGAGAGAGGAAGAATTATAGGCCTATGTGAAGCTGGATGGACTACACGTCGTGTCGCTGTCCATGTTCATCAGGATGCACAAACTGTTGGATGCTGTTGGCAACAGTGGTGAAATGAAGGTTCTAGAGTGTGTCACAGAGGAAGTTGTGCCATCCAACAGATGTCAGCACAGCTTGATGGTGAATTGTTCGTCATGCTCGTTCACCACAGAGCACTGCAGGCAATATTTGACGTGCTGTGTAGCAGCATGGATGTCCCCATAACAACCCGAACGGTAAACCGAAGGTTGCATGAGGCACACCTGCACTCTAGGCAACTGTTATGTTGACTGCCATTAACTGCAAATGATCATAGCGCTCGTCTGGCTTGGTGCTAAAGTCGTCCGAACTGGGGTCATGAATGGAACACTGTTGTGTTTAGTGATGAATCCCGCTGCTGTCTGGGTGCTGACGATTGATGGGTCCATGTACGGTGACAACCTGGCAAGAGAATGGATTCAGCTTTTGTTTGTGACCAGCACACTGCCTGTCAGCCAGGCATAATGGTATGGGATGTTTTCGGATATGACAGCAGGTCACTGGATTTCTGACCTGTGACCTGCTTGGCAGGAGACCATCGAATATTGCCTGCAGTACTCTGTGGTGATGAACGAGCATGACGAACAATTCACCTATCAAGCTGTACTGTTGGATGGCACAACTCCCTGTCAGCAGGTCACGAGTCAGAAATCCCGTGACCTGCTGTCATATCCAAAAACAGAGGACCAGCAGCACATCACGGGAACACTGACAGTTGCATGATAAGTTAGCATGGTTCTACAGCCCATTTTGTTACCATTCCTGGGAGGCATGCAGTAGCCCATTTTTCAGCATGACAATGCCCGTTATACACTGCTAGGGTCTCCAGACAATGTCTGCAACATTTTCAAGCATTGCCATGGCCAGCATTACAGTATGAAATTCTCCAGATTTATCCCCCAAAAGAAAATCTGTGGGACCACATTGGATGACGTGTGCAATCCTCTCACCTGCCACCACGGAATCTCGATGAATTATGGCAGCAAGTCAAAGCTGCTTGATGTGCAATTCCTCAGGACTATATCCATTGACTATATGACTCCATGCCACGCCGTATTGCTGCCTGTATTGCCGTTCACGACAATGCAACCCACCTACTGAGGCAGTCACATTGTGCTGCATTATCTCTTCTTCTAACTGCTGTAAGTGGCTGCAAATGAAATCATGGTATGCCAATATGTATTGCTATGTGTGTACTACACTTCACCCCTATTCCCTCACTCCTTCTGGGTGGGGCAATTTCAATGTCATGCAGTATATGTGTAATGATTTTAATGGATACTAAATAAAATATTTATCCTTCATTTAGTGTCAATCAAAAGTTGTCACTTGCCCAAGAAAGACTGCAACAAGACTATGATAAATTGAAACAAGAAGAGCAAGAAAAAGCTCAAAAATTGCAGGAATTGACGTAAGTGACTTCTTTTTGCCATTTTATGTTCTTTATTTAATTAACTGTTGTACTTCTTAAGTTCGTTAGTTCATATTTCAATTTTACTGGCTACAAAAATACATAAAATCAGCTAAATATTTTGAATATGTTCCAAAAGTACTTTTCTTGAAACAAGAAACAACAATCTTTTAGTCATTTGACTAATGGGAATAATATTACTATAATATGTTGCTAATTTATAAGAGTGGATTTAAGGATAGGCAAGTGGGAAAAAAATACTCCATCTGCCTCCTGAAATTAAAAGCAGGACTTTCTGGTTACATGGCAGTTGTTCTCCTAGCTAAGCTATGAGTTGTGATTTTACACTTAACATTATGACTGAAGTGAACACACGATGAGACATCACTTCCATGCAGCTCATTGGCTGAGATGCAGCTGTATACTGATAAAATGAAGTTTGTGTAAATGATGCTCAGCTGCACCCTGACCAGTGAAATTCATGGAAGTGATGTCTCAACATCTGCCCACTTCCTTCACATTTGTACATCTGTAGCAGAACACAGATGGTTTAGAGCAGGGTCTGGTGCAAGAAGCAAATAGATAAATGAATAACTCTCAGCTTGCTGAGCATGGAAACTGGGACAGCTACTATTCGATATGATACTCAATGCAGTAGCAGAAAAAAAAAATTTTTTTTCGTACATTTCTAGCTCTACTAGTCTGGCCAATTGGAACTTCCGTTTATTATACAGTAGAATGTGACAAAGAAATTCAACAGAATATAAAAATGTAAAATTTGTGTTAGAATGAAATTAAAGTTAAAATGCTTTTGCTTTTACGTGAAAGCATTTATATTTTATTCATATATTTAATATATCGTTTTCTTTTTATTCATAAGAATTTTTAAAGAAGCATTGCTTCCCTTGCTGCCATGGATTTTTGTCATTTGTTAATGACATTCGTTACACACTTGGACCACTTGAAGATGTGCTTATTGGCAAAAGTATGAAGCATAGTTGTTTCTAGACTGCATACTGCATATGCTGTAGCACAAGGCTTTAAAAAAAAAAATCTTTAGCCCCCCCCCCCAAAAAAAAAAAAAAAAATATTACATTTTTCCAATAGGCCTTTGAAAACCAGAATGGAAGCTAGATACACTAAATATGAAACAAAATTTTAGGATTCATACTTACTTTTATTTAATTTATTTAATATAATTGTGACTTAATATTATTAGCTTTAATTTCAATGAATTATTCACAATGATAAAATATATAAAATTAGAATGATTTGGATTTCAACATTCATAAAAAAAGTTTTGTTCTTTTCAACTTTCATTAAATTGAGTTATTTAATTTTTCATTTATTATATGAATGCAGTTCAAAACATACGTTTTTATTCTTTTGCTTACAGTATGAAAATTTAAAGTTAAAATTCAATGTGCTGCAGCTGTTTCCAAAGATTTTGCAACCCATAGTTGGAAAATCTGGCTGTAGTATGTTGGCAGTTATAAGTAATTACAATAGTATTTTAAAATGGTTTATTCTACAATATGATATTCATGAATGATATTGCAGTAGTAATAACAGTTTGATATAATATAGTCTGGAGAATCAAGGTTTCACCCCATTTCTACAGACTATATGGGAGGAAGGACTGTCTGGAATAGGTAATAATCAAATGCCATAGCAGAAATTAGTTTGAAACAGCGATAATTATACAGTAGCAATATAGCACAGACTAAACAATAAGATGATGAGAGTATTAAAACTCCCATTTGTTACTTTGATATAGTGCTTATCATCCAATGGCATATCAAAAATTTAAAATGTGGGGATGCAGGCATGCTTATTGTGCTGTTCAAGCCCTCAGGGGTAGGTGAGATTATAGCCACTCTTAGACAATTGGATTATTTTCAAAAATCCACCGTGCTTACCATTCTGAATCATTCTCAAATATCTGCTGTTTCAGTTGGTAACTTGGTGTTTCCAATAGAGTTCTAAAGGTTTGGTGGAATATTTATTATATTAAAACAGTATCCTTATATATCTTTTTCATCACAGAGATTTCAGTTGTAGCTATTTGAGCACTTTATATTTAAGGTTCTTTACATTTAGTTTTACATGTTACTAACAGCTAAAACTCCATGCTTTCTGTACTCTTTTAAAAGTTATGCTTTATATAATTTGAGAAGTTGTGGTCCAACACACAATACCTGTCATTTCTACTTTTTTTTATTAGACAGAGAAATAGTTTTTCAAGTAACCATAACAGAAGTTAATAAATTTAAAATGTCACATTTGAATAATTATTTTGTTTCTACCTAATACCTATATTACATATTCAGTGAAATTTGCCAAACGCTTTGTTTAAGTTACATATCTTTATTTTATCACAGGTTAATGAGTGACCGGAGGGAGCAAGCACGCCAAGATCTTAAAGGATTAGAAGAAACAGTAGTATGTGATTTCTTTTATATAAAATGCTAATTTCTATGAAAACCATTATCATTGTTGCAAATGATTCTGTTTAAATGAACTTTAAAGCAGCTTTACAAATAATCATATGTAGGTGTCACATGGAAAAAAAAATACACCCTTATTTTGGAAAAGGGACTTTAAATAACAAAAATAAATTTAGTGAATAAGTAAAAAATTGGAGACATTATCTATTTAGCCTTATGCAGTCTGTTCTTAATGAAGCTGCAGACAAATACAAGAGAAGTGTATCACTGCTCAGGTGAAATAAGAGAACTACCTCTTTTCCTTTCTCTCAATAGACTTGTAAGTCTATTGAGAGAAAGGAAAAGGGCCATATACCTTGATTACAAGATGAATCTGACAGTTACTGATTTGTCAAAAAATAATGGAAATGTTTCTGGGGGCTACAAAGAGAAGTGGTAAGGTTTGGTGGGAAAATATATTTAGAAAAGTAAAAGGAAGTAAGAAGATCAAAACCAAAAATCTTCACTGTCATCAAGGTTTATGGCCCTTTTTCTTCTCCAACTCTACAGTACTGTGCAAATTAATTGGGACAATAGGAAAATGCAGTAACAAAGGCACAACTAAAATATTTATTTGTTTAATAGTGTAGTTAATAGTGAATGTGACCCCCCTTAGCTTTAATTACTTCTTCCACCCTCTCAACCATTGATGCCACTAGCTTTCCACATATCTCCTTCACTTCAGGGTCGTGGTACCACACTTTCATGAAACTTTCTATCATTATGGTTTTCGTCATTCAATCCATCTTGGATATGCGCGCTTTAATAATGGCCCACAAATTTTCAATGGGGCTTAGATCGGGTGAATTTCCTGGCCACTCCAATACCTTCAACTATTACTGGGTAAAGAAGCTCTTAGCAAGCTTAGAATTGTGGCATGGAGCCAGATCCTGTTGAAATACCCCATTGCCGTTAGGAAACAGCTTCTGCAGTGTTGGGACCATTTTCGCCTCCAGAACACCTATGTACTTTTTGCTGTCCATCATTTCTTCAATGGGGTGAAGCATCTATGGCCCGGAAGCTGTGAAACATCCCCAAAACATGACCCTTGGTGGTTACGAACAAGTTTAGAGTTGAAGCAGTTTAGACTCTGCAGCGGAAGGGACTTAGCGTTCCTTCTCTTGTCCCAACTAATTCGTACAATACTGTATATCCCATACCTAAATCACCCACTGTAGAGTTTCTTCTCCACGTGTTTAAGAGGATCACAGGGTATTGCAATGCATCTGGGTTTTTTGTCCAATTTTAAATGCTGTGCTTTTCTTTCTGCATGAATGGTGTCCAACTTTTTCTTTAAAATCATTTGTGCTATTTTCTCTATCACATTTCCTGTTTTTTGAGTGCTAATTGTAGGGAGGGTGGCTATGAGAGTTGCTTTTAGTCAAATTCCCTAGGAAATGTGTCATTTGGGCTGTTGTCGATAGTAAAAGCTGAATTGTATATATCTGTTGAAATTGGAAGTGGTTTAATCTATACTAAATATATCTCACAAAATAAAAATTAGAAAACCTAAATCTTATCAACACAAACAACAACTGTGACAATAAATGACATATCAAAGTTATTTTTCCCATTATTCATTATGTTTTATTGTTATAAATGTTTTAATATTTCAATAATATCATTTCGTTACATTAGACATAATTTTTCCAATACTGGTTTATTATACATTTATGCAATACAATAATAATAATAATAATGATTACACAGTACCAATGTAATACAGACTGAACAATAATGTAATTATAGTTCTATTAAGTGCTCCTTTGGCCTCATTAAAGCCCTCATTTATCACCTTGGTATAGTGCTTACTATACAATGATGACAGATGCTGCGAAGTCCAGTCCAGTGGCATACCAGATATTTCAATGAGGAGATGGGGGAGGGAGCATGCTTATTTTGTTATACAAGCCCTCAAGGGGCAGGTGATTATTACCCCCCTTAGGTAGGCTGCTGTACTGGCCACTGAATCATTTTCAAATATTTGATGTGGATGTTTCAATTGGTGACTTGGTGCTTCCAATCTAACCTATTTTCATTACTCTAGTTCTCTCTGTTTATCACTAAACCTACTCTACTACCAGTCTCATCAACAGCTCTAGTGAAAGAGTTCATCTTATCAGCATCATTGGGGCGGGGGTGGCTCAGTCGGTAGCGCGCCAGGCTCGTAATCTGTAGTTCCCAGATTCGAGTCCCAGCTGGGTCAGCGTTGAGATTTATCTCCGCAAAAATTCCCCACCCTGCCCACGGTCAGTAGGGGACACCGATGGGCTTGGAAAGGCCGCCGTCTGTTGGATGGGACGTTAAGCCGTAGTCCCGTGTGCGAGAGAGCCATACCCTATACACGTTAAAGAACACGCTGGATGGCCTTGACGGGAGGCTACCATCTGTCTCCCAACAGCTGTTCCAGTGGGTTCCCTCCCCCAACCTTCTCTGAGCCTTCGGGGTCCATGTGACCTGGCCATTTAGCCCATGGTGTGCAAAAAAGTGCCGCTCAGAGGTAAAACAACCCAACCCTATCAGCATCATTTGCCAAAAGGGCAAAATCATCAACATAATCTAAATCAGAAATTTTCATATCTCTAGACCATTTAAGCCCAAAAATTTCCCCTTGTAATGAATTCCACATAATATAATGAGTAACCGAACTAAAGAAAAAAAGTAGACAAAAATGCTAAACCGATTTCTGTAAGATACTTTCTAACTCTCACATGTGACTCAGTTCTATTGTAGAGATCTTTCATTATGTTAACTAACTTGTCTGGTATGCCATAGTCTTACCATCAACAGCAAATTATGATGGTCAACAGAATCAAAAGACTTTTTGAAATCTACAATGTTTGTATCCACAGGTTTCTGAAACTCGAAACATTTCTCAAGAATCTGCCTATGTGAAAAAAAACTGATCAATAAGTTCCTTACCACTTCTGAATTCACACTGCTCATCGTGCAATTGCCCATTAACAAGATTTTTGATTCTATTAAGCACAATCATGCAAAGAACTTTACCTGGAACAGAAAGTAGGCTGAAACCCCTATAATTAGGGGTGGGGTGTCTTAGTCAGTAGCAAGCCAGGTTCATAATCTGCAGTTCTCAGGTACGAGTCCCAGCTGAGTCAGCATTGAGATTTATCTCCACAAAACTCCCTGTCCTGCCCACGGTCAGTAGGGGATACTGATGGGCTTGGAAAGGCCACCGTCTGTCGGATGAGACGTTAAGCCATGCCCCTGTGTGCGGGAAAGCCATACCCTGTGCACGTTAAAGAACACACAGGATGCCATTGATGGGAGACTATCATCTGTCTCCTAACAGCTGTTCCAATGGGCCCCTCCCCCCAACTTTCTTTGAGCCTTCGGGGTCCTTGTGACCTGGCCATTTAGTTTATTGTGTGCAAAAAAGTTGCTCAGGGGTAAAACAACCAAACCCAACCCCTATAATTATTGCAAGAACTGCAATCACCTTTTTGAAAAATAGGAATAATAATAGCTCTGTTAAAATCCTTAGGAACCATGCCTTTATCATAAAAGGTATTGAAAATTTCAGTTAGCCATGTGATAACAGAAACATTCCCAGCTCTAAGCATTTCAATAATAATTTCATCTTCTCTGGGAATTTATGTAGTTTAAGTTTAGAAATAGCCAAAATTACTTCAGACTGTGATATAGGGCCAACATTAAAGCCAGTAATGCATCTATCATCATTACAAAAAACGGAGTAGAACTAACTACACTGTATTACTTAAATGCTCAGCCCATCTAGCGTGACAGAATCCTCACCTTTAATAAGCTTACCATTTTTATCCTTCAATTTGTATATAATTGTCCCAAACAAAACGTTAACTATATGTTACTGCTATCTAGCTGCTTCCTCTTCTTTGTCAGCCAAACTATCCAGCCAGAGATTCTTATCAGCTGTTAACCAATCCTTTACACATTTATTAAGCTATTTGTAATGCTTTTTGTTAAGATTAGTAGGGTGTTGATTAAGGATATTCCTACAGTTCTTTCTTTCAAAAATAAGTTCCAATGTCTTATCAATTAAATAATTTTGTCTTCTCTGCTCCTTTTTACCCAAAAAGTACTGTTAGTTTCAAGAAAAGCCTATTTAAAATGGTTCCATTCTTCCTCAACTTCATGACTGTCATGATGACTAAGTAACCTATTATGGTAAGCTTTGGTTATAACTGGACTTTCAGAGCTTCAGTGTTGAAGGTAACATTTTTAAACTTAGCACAACATGTCTTAATTTTAAGTTAGAAGTCACTTTTAACAAGTCAAATCTAATTTCAGCTCCTCTATATTACCTGGTAATCCTGACAGAACTAAGCCATTTGGTTTCTAATAAGTATTAGATATTCTCAAACTATTAAGTTACATGTAGGAGATGTTGACCATTGCAACTACCAATACCAAAGGAACCTATCGCCACTCTCAGAGGCGGGGGTGGCTCAGTCGGTAGCGCGCCAGGCTCGTAATCTCTGTAGTTCCCAGATTCGAGTCCCAGCTGGGTCAGCGTTGAGATTTATCTCCGCAAAATTTCCCCGCCCTGCCCACGGTCAGTAGGGGACACCGATGGGCTTGAAAAGGCCGCCGTCCGTTGGATGGGACTTTAAGCCGTGGCCCCATGTGTGGGAGAGCCATACCCTGTGCACGTTAAAGAACACGCTGGATTGCCTTGACGGGAGGCTACCATCTGTCTCCCAACAGCTGTTCCAGTGGGTCCCCTCCCCCAACCTTCTCTGAGCTTCGGGGTCCATGTGACCTGGCCATTTAGCCCATGGTGTGCAAAAAAGTACCGCTCAGAGGTAAAATAATCCAATCCACCACTCTCAAAAGGTCAGAGTCAGTACCAACTTTAGCATTGAAGTTGCCTAGAACAAGGGTAATATCTCCTTTCATAACAGAATTCAAAATATCCTGAAGTTGTCCATAAAACTTATCTTTCTCATCCTCATTGGTATCCATAATGGAGGCATAACGACAGATAACATTCACATCTTTAATGCTTGTTTTAAATTAAGCTATAAGAAACCTTTCATTAATGCACTCATATTCTAGAAAAGCCTCACTAGATCAAAGCTTTCCATTTTCCCTCCCTGAAAAGAGAATAAGATTATTTTTAAGTATCTGACCTTTATCCATTTAGTCTCTTGCAAGCTGAGAATATTTAGCCTATAATGGTGGAATTCTTGTGTGAGGACATCAAGAGAATATTCTCTGTGTAGAGTCCTCACATTTGAAGAACCTGTGGAGTGAAAATAGTTAGTGGGATGTTTAAAGAAACTATGTTTATTTAGAAAGGAAATGCGGACAATATCAAACAGCCCCCTAATTGCATTCATTGGGCAAAGACCTGTTCCAAGACACTTTTAACAAGCAAAGACCTGTTCAACTACTTAAAGGGTAAAGCCATCTAACCTGGAAGATTTCCTGCAATATAGGTTTCCGTGTTGTTCATATGATGGCCTCTTATGAGGATTATCTGCCAGCTGGCAAATGCATCATGTGAATCTGTTCACTACAGAGGCCATTAACCCTTTAACAACCGAGAAATCTCAGAAAAGTGTAGATGGTAGCAGAGATGCCAACTACTCCAGTGTTTTTGGATTTTCTCTGAATTTTGGCTTAAAGTCCAAAAAACAGAATTGATCATTAAAAATCCAAATTTTGGGTTTTTCAGTTTTTCTCTTCTTTTTAGAAAAATCTCTTCCCAAAATTTACAAAATTTTCTATTTACAAAGGGAAATAGTAATAAAATGAAAACAGTTCTTCCCTATTAACTCTTTACACAAAAGGTGTTCCTAATCTGTTCTTGAATGTGGGCTCACCTACATACTAATTCCCTGCAACTTCAACTGACCATTTCCAGACAAAATATTAGGGAAAGGTCACATCTAAATTCTTTTACCATGCTAAGGGCCACAAATTTGTATTTAAATAGGTGTATACAACTTGAACCTATCCTACACTCACCTCTCTGGACAACTAATCCCAAATCAGATTACTTAGCTCTCCCATGCCTTGAAGCTTCAGGGTAAGGGAGATCACACTCACAGTTTAGATCTGTGAATCATGATTGCCATGGCTGAATTTTACATACATTTTCTAAATTATTTCATTATTTAAATTTCTAAAATTTTTAGTCTTGCAAATAATATAATAATATGTATGCTTCGATATTTTGGCGTTCAACAAATTCAGGACTAAGGAAGTAATGCTGCCAAAAAATTATCTTGCTTTGAAAACAATATAAATAAGAAATAATAACAGACAAAGAGCTTTGAAAAATGAAAAATATTTTAAAACATAAAGTTTAGTTAATAATGCATTGAAATTGAGAATGTATCACTTTTAGCTGAAGTTACCTTCATCATCCTCATCCTCAATCTTAAACAGCCTTGGGCTACAGAGGTCCAACCAGACCATGCAATTTAGTTCTCCAAGCAAGTCTGCCCTGAGCTACATTGTCTGCCCAGCACATCCTAGGTCTCCCCCTCTTTTTGAGGCCTTTAGGCACACTGTTCATAACCCTATTCGCCAATCTATAATCATTCATATGGGCAACATGGCCAAACCAACGGAGTCTCTCTGCACAATATGCTGCTTAAAGGAGGTTGCCGACTCCTTTGCCTAACCTCATCATTAGTTACAAAGTTGAACCACCTAATGCCCAAGATACTGCGTAAGCATCTAGTTTCCTGTTATCTTGTTTACAAAGTGTCCAAGTTTCACTACCATAACTAACCCTAGAAAGAACCAAACTATTTTACAGTATAATATATATATTTACCTTATAATGTTGCAAAAAAGTTAAATTTCAGGTCAGAATCAGTAAATATTTGATTTAAAAATTTCATTTCTTATTGGTAGTCATGAAATTACTTTCAGTTTAGTAAAAACTATCGCTAAAATCATGCATTTCAGAAATCAAATTTTTCAACATAATCAAAATTAATGTCATTTGAGACAGCCATGATTTAAGGACAATTTCTGACATATAATATAATCTAGTTTTGTTTTCATTAATTTCAAAACAATTATTGTTAATTTCAATCACATTATATATATTTTTGAGAAACAATAAAAAATAATGCTAGGAGCAGCAAAGTAAAAGCACAAAAAAATTTTAAATTGAAAATCTACTAAAATATTTACCAAAAGAGATTATGTAATTGCTTGATATGTATGTAGAACTTCTGGTAGTAATAAAAATTGGTATCTTGCAAAAAAAAAATTAGAAAGCATTACAGCTTTGCTAAACTCAAAAAGTAAATTGAATTTGTAGAAATCAAATCAATCAATAATCCATGTTTGGTACAACAGAGGAAAGGCATAAACTAATACATCACTTCATGTTACTTTTAGTGGCTTTTATTTAAGGAGCCATGAGTGCGATGCTGCACAAGTGCAAGTGGATTATTTTTCAACTTTTATCAGTTTTTTCAAGCTAAAAAAACATGGAAATTTCGTTTTGGATATTTGATTAAAAACAACGACAAAAATTGATTTCCATTCAAAAAAAATTTACAACCTTATGCTATGGAAATTTTTTATATTTAGATCACTAGAATTGGGGGGAAAAGTCAATTAGGTCCCCCCAAACACAAAGGGTTAATAACATTGAAGAACAAATTTTGACCTTTGGTGTGTTTCAGAAGTGCAAACACCTGTTTCTTATGTAAATTGAGGTGCTGAACATGAAAAATGACAACAAAAATGTTTGATTGGATACGGTTTTCGAGATACAGTCACTTACCTGTATTGCATTATTTGCTGAACATTGCATATCAGTCTGCAGCAGCTCTTTGCCTGCCACTTATATACCAAATCTTGATAATCTCACATCACATTCCAGCAGTAATCTGCTAACATTGATGGGCTCCAGCTTCCTCGATATCTATTTTCCATTGTAGCAATTTCCTGATGAAAATGTTCCACATGCTCATCTCACGCACAGCACCACAGTTTTCCGGAAGGAAATGCAAATGAGAACTTAAGAAATGTACTTTCACAGACATACTACATCCCAGTTTATGATATGAGGACAGAAGTTCTTCCACTAGGTCCTTGTAATTTTCTGCTTTTTTATTAACCAAGAAGCCTGTCACCACCAGTTGGAAGGCATGCCATGCTTTCCATTCATCACCAGTGATAATACGATATCAGAAGAAAACTACCTCATCTTGTAGCAGTGAGCGAATATCTGGACCAGTAAAAAACATCCTATTTTATCTTTGCATCACTAAGTCTTGTAAATTTCTGTCAAAGGTACAGAAAGGCAGTTTGCATCTGATCCATAACCTTGACAAAATTCTTCATTAGTCCCAATTTTATGTGTAAAGTGGGAATAAAATCTTGTGGATTATACCAGCAGATGATGCTGTACATATTCTTCTTCCATGGCTCCAGTGATTGTTGAGAAGGCCAAATCCTCTTCACGTAATGAGATACTTTGCCTCTGCTATTCCATTCACAAAGGAAGCAACAGAATTTTGTATATCTGAGCTGTAGTCCAAGCAAAAGAGCAATGACTTTTAAATCCGCACAAATATGCCACTTGTATTTGCCATAATTTATGTATTGAAGTAATTGTTCATATTGTCATAAGTTTCCTTCATATTAACAGTATGGCCTACTGGAACAGAAGGCAACATGTTCCCATTGTGTAGAAGAATGACTTTCATACTTAATTTTGAAGAATCTATAATTTAACCTCCAGTCTTCTGGAGTATGTGTCATGTGGAGAGATGTTAATATACCACCAACATCTTTGCAAGCAACCAGGCTACCTACCATGGTAAAGAATAATACCAGATCCTAACAAGATCATTCAGCTCGTTCTGCGTGATCTTGTGTAGTGAATCTGATGTTATGGGTGTGAAGTCAGAATCTACAGATGCTATTTCCTGTGTTCCTGTTTCTTCCTTCTCTTTCCTCTGAGTCCACATCATAATGTTCTGGTGGCTCTGGGACAGGCAGATTATCTTTATGTGGCACTGGGCAGATGGCAGACAGTATGTTGGGGTAGTTTATTGTCTGCTTTTTCTTTCTGATAATATCACTTCTCAACAGAATAATAATAATAAATACCCCCTCAAGCAGTTGCTTGCCACAGAGGTCTAACAGGAGCCTGTCAGTTTATATGCCATAGTAGAAGGTCTGAGAGTATGGCAGGACCTCAGCAGAAAAACAACACGAACATCCATGCCTTACCCGGGGCTCAAACCCAGGTCCCATAGATCAGCAGCCAAGCACACTAACCACTCAGCTCGCCACTTCATACAGTGCACAAAAGATTCAAATCAGTATGCACTTATATGGGCACAGCCCCCTGTATTTTCAAAACAAGAGCCAATCACCAATTTTTAATGTCATAGTCATGTTTAGCATCTTGAAATTAGTTAAAAACAGCTATTCTTCCAAACCTTTTCAGTGTTCAATCAAAAGTAACAGTCATTCACATGGTTGGATGGTTCCCATCATATCATAAGAAGGGAAAATGGCATTGACTGCTGCTTGCCATTTAGCCAGTTGCAAAGACATGTACAACTATTACACACTATATGTGAAGCTTAGCTGTTCTGCTGATCTCCAATCTTACACCTGAAGTAGAAGTGGTAGACCTTTTGGATTACAGGTGTTATTTCACACTTCTGTGATGCAAAAATAACTTCACAAAGGTAACAAAAATGGCCTGCATTGTTCACACAAGAATGAGGCATATCACTCGCATACAGCACCCACATACAATTGGGATTGGACAGTAACCGAGAAAGGGTAACTCCCAAATGATGCAATAGTTCTTGGGTATTGCATTGCCTCGAGTGATGCAATAGCTCCCTGGTATTGTGTCAGCTCGCCACTTCATACAGTGCACGAAAGACTCAAATCAGTATACACTTATATGGGCACAGCCCCCTTATTTTCAAAACAAGAGCCAATCACCAATTTTTAATGTCATAGTCATGTTTAGCATCTTGATATTAGTTAAAAACAGCTGTTTTTCCAAACCTTTTCAGTGTTGTACAGTGTAATTGATCAAACTAGGTATTGTTTAAATTAACACTGAAGAACAGAAGGAATATTACGAAATACCAATCAGTTAAATTATTTTGTAAAGTACCTTGACTGGCAATTGCTACTCTCAGTATCATCAGGAAATAGCAGTCCTGACCAAAATCTGTGGCTTTGTACTTTTTGATATTATTATTAATAATTATCAAGAATCAATATTTATTCATGCAAAATGTGAATTTATTAGTTTTTATAAGTGTGCTGATTTTCTCCAATTTTTTATTCTTCCAAATCGTAATTTTTGTTGTGCAAGGTGGCAGCTCTAGGGTAGTAAAGATAAAGAAATAGCACTATTTGAAAGTCTATTTCAAATTTCAGCCTATGTGGGCATTAAAGGGTTAAAATGTAACAGCCCCATGTTATATCAGTGAAATCAAATTCAAAGCTCTGTGGCTTCTTAAAATTAAAAGTTTAAATTCTTAGTTCATTCAAATAGATTTAATAATATATATGGTCTGATCCAAAAGATTTTAATTAACCTTTAAATTAACATTTTGACTGGTAACCTCTGTTAAATGTTCTGGCAGTTATTATTCACATATTGAATGAATATTGGTAAAAAAAATTGAGATTTAATTGAGAGCATATCTATTACTGAGCTCTGAAACTGACTCTCCATTTGGCATGACATGAGACTGTTCCTACTTCAATATCCTTTGATATATATTAACATGTGTTCTTCTTCAAGCAAATGAGTAAATTATATTGACATCTATAAAAGGTATACTGTATTAATTGCTCAGTATGCAGTTAATTTTGTTCCAAAAGCTAGTTTATTTAACTGACGTGCAGCTAAAGTAACATATTTAATGTTCTGAAATTTACAGTTTTGTATATATATATAATATGTGAATTATGTGGTTCAATTTAAAATGAATAAATATTTCTTCTCCAGGCTAAGGAGCTACAAACATTACATAACCTTAGGAAATTGTTTGTTCAAGATCTTCAGAGCAGGGTGAAAAAATCAGCAATTGGGGATGACAGTGAAGATGGTGGTGGAAGCCTGGCACAGAAACAAAAGATTTCATTCCTAGAAAACAATCTTGACCAACTTACAAAAGTTCATAAACAGGTAAGATCATCTCTATTCCAAGATAATCATAATATTATCTGGATTTGTGACAAGGTTTCATTTGTAATTAATCAGTGATAAGAATAAAAAAAACTTTTTCGGGTTGTTAATTTTGACACTAGTAATGTTTTTTACCTTGGAAAAAAAACTTATGGATTTTTGTATTTTCAATGCTGAAAATATAAATTATATATTATTATTATTAAAAATATTAAATTTAAAAATTAGTAATTAACAATATAATATTGAATGGTCAAAAAATTATAAATTACAGTAGCAGCTAAATGATTTTACAAGTTTGAAACAAAATCTCTATGGCAGACTGAAAATTGTCCTTCCTCAACATTCTCATTTGATGCTTCATTAATTGTTCCTTCACTATGTTTGTATCCACAAATAACTTCCAGCCTAACAAATGATTGGTTCCAGCAAAGCCTAAAAGTGTACATATGATCCATTTTATATATCACAATATATTCTATGATAATACATGTCTGAAACTTGTAAAAAAAATTATATTTTATGCTGCCTAGAATGGCAGATCTATACCCATTTCAAAGCAGTAACTGTCTGATTGTTAGCAGACTCTCCATCCATTTGAGAGTGTGGTTCAAATACATATTTTTAATTTAAAATGTGTTCTTTAAATAGGTGATTCATCAACAGTTGCCAGACATAACTTTTTGAATAAGGGGAAGTAATTATCAAAGCATTGTTCAAATTAAATCAGAATGCCATTCCACTATTTATGTTACATACTCCAATAATGTGTTTCTGAATAATTAAACCAGAACACTGTTTCAGTACTTGTTCTTGTTTTCAAATCATTAAACTGAAACTCTGTGCCAGTATTTATTATTTTTAAATCATTGAATTGGAACATTTTTCTAGTACTTGACTTTTCCAGATAATTGGATGGGGTGGAAAGTGGCTCAGTTGGTATCATGCCATGCTCATAATTTGCAGTTTGCGTGTTCTAGTCCCAACTGGACCAGCTCGAGATTTATCTCCACTAAACTCCTATCCCTCAGTCAGAAAGGAGACACTCATAGACTTGTAAAGGCCACTGTTTGTCAGATGGGATGTAAAGTTTAACCTTTGACCTCTAAGGCCCTGTTTGTACAGGAGAGTATTTGCATATCCTGTGCATGTTATAGAAAACACATCTCGTAATAGATGTAAAATGGATCCCCATCTTTGATCCCTTGAGGTTTTTGTGAACTGGCCATTTACCCCATTGTGTGCAAAAAATAGTGCTTCTCAGAGGTAAATCAATCCAACCTGAATAATTGAAAAACTGTTTTTTCCGAATCACTGAGTGCAAGTAGTTTATAATTTTTAACAAATATTTTTCTGTAAAATATGGTATCTAAATATATATATAAATGATTGTGAGTGACCACACTAATTCTAACTATGATGCAAAAATGGTAGAGCTCTGAAAATTTTCACCTAAGGATAATTCAGATCATAGATCTCAGAAAAAAATCGAAATTTAGCATCTGACATGTCCTTTGAGATTACATAGAGGTCAAACTTTGATATGTGAATGCTAGAAAAATGAAAATTGGTATTTGGGTGTGTTTCAGGTTGTAGATGTTGGAAACATACTAAATTTTAGATCCAGATGGTTCTTCAAACTCAAATTTAGATCTTCCAGTGCTGGAAAGCTAAAAATTTGATGCCTGTGGGTATTTCAGGTCATTGATTTCAGAAACATTGTGAAATTTGGAATTTGTGGGTCATTCGAGATCAACTTTCAATATACTAGTGCTAGAGAGCTGAAAATAAGTTCATAAGTTCATAGATCTTAGAAAGTTAAGAAATTTGAGATCTGAATTCGCATGCAAGATCAGATAGGGGTCATAGTCACAACCTAGAAATCAAGATGCATTGGAGACACCAATTGATTTCTAGTATATTGATTATAAGCTCACTGGACAAAAATTAGTCACCTCCTGCAGTAAGAGGGTTACATCCGTTCGATAGCAACAGAGTGCGCACCAGTAATAAACGCGTCCTACAAATAGTTGTGCCCTACACTATGGGGTTCATACAGTGACAAGAAGTGGCACACAACATGTGTGTTAGTCACTCCGTGGAACACGGGTCATGCCAAAGATGAGAATGAGTGACAAAAAGGTGTTATTGCATTTGACCGAGCCAAAGGGCATAGTGTACAAGAAGTTGCTGCCTTTGCAGGTGTGTCGAAACATACTGTCCAAAGGGTCTTCCAGCTGTGATGTACATCGCAGTCCACCGCTAATCGTTGCCAGAACTGCTGCAGAAAGACTGCTCACCAATAAGGACTGCCGCAGTATGTCACACACTGTTAAGGCAAACCACTTTGCAATGAGGCAGGAATTGCTCCAGTCAGTCAATGCAGACATACAACAAGTTGTTTCTGAACAAACACTCTGAAGGGAACTGCATGCTATGGATATCTGGAGCAGAGTACCATGGAAGAGACCCATGTTAACAGCTTTGCACAAGGCTGCACAGCTACAGAGTGTGCCGTGCCACAAAGACTGGACTGTGTACTTTTGGAAGGTGTGATCTAGTCGGATGAGTCACATGTTTGCTTGTACTCGAATGATGTGAGGCGATGAGTACATCGTAAGCCACATGAAGACTTCCATGTGGACTGTGTGCAAAGATGTGTTCAAGCTTGAGGGGGCTCTGTGATGTTCTGGGGATGTTTCACGTATGAGGAAATGGGTCCTTTGGTTGCGGTGACGTCACACTTGAACCAGAAGGGCTATATGGAGCTAATGGACAACCACACGTTACCTTTTGTGCAGCATCTCCACAGTGAACACCAGAAGGATACTCCAGTCTTCCAAGATGCACAGGGCTCGAACTGTATTGGATTGGCATAACAAGCATTCTGAAGCCTTTGAACATCTTGACTGGCCTGCCAAATCCCCAGATTTGAATCCCATATAAAACTTGTGGGACTATTTGTGGCAATGAGTGAAGTGCCGATCCAGCCAATCTGGCTGAACTGCGCAATTTGCTGCTGGAAGAGTGGATGAATGTTGATGTGCACTACATCCGCACACTGGTGGCATCCATGCCAGACAGGATTTCAGCTGTTCTTCGGTCACAAGGAGGCATTATGCACTATTAGGTGACATTCAGCCAGGGGTGACTAATTTTTTGTCGGTGAGTTTATATTATAATTGATTTCTAGTAACACACTATATTACAAAAAGTAATAGGATACATCAATTCCATTTTTTGTGAATGAAATTCCCCATTCAAAGCTCCCTAACTTTGAAAATAATTTTCTTGCAGAAAAATGTCATTAGACATAAAATAAAGATCTGATTAATATCTCTGTAAATGTTAATTTTCAAGAATATTTGTTTAATATATAAGGAGTTATCGAAGCTGGAATATTTAATAGTAGATGCTGCTATCATATTCCTAAACATTTTTTCTCAAAATTAATGAAAACGAAAAATTGTTACACAAACTTCAAATATTGCATTTGCATTAGGAAACAATTTGTTATCATGACAATTGTTTTAACTTTTGAGGT
The DNA here is from genome assembly GCA_038380435.1 of Ryuthela nishihirai. Classification (NCBI taxonomy): domain Eukaryota; kingdom Metazoa; phylum Arthropoda; class Arachnida; order Araneae; family Heptathelidae; genus Ryuthela; species Ryuthela nishihirai. The sequence continues at coordinate 26,569,618 of JAWZYU010000025.1, forward strand.
AAATTTTCATGACTAACAAAAGTTATGGTTAAAGTTACTTTTGAGTGAGATCTTCAATTTATCTTCAGTGGACTTTTTTTTTACATATAAAAAAAACTTTTTCCAAAGTTTGGGAGCTTCTAATGTGGCTTTCCATTCGCATAACATGGAAGTGTCTGGTTACTTTTTGTAATATAGTGTATATTGTAGTAGCAAGAAGGGGGATTGAGTTTTAATACACACCATCTATGGGGAAATTTACTTTTAAGATATCATTTGTTCATCAATTTTCATTAACTGAAATATTAACAAAATCTTTTAAAACCCAACATTTCCAAGAATTTTGATTAATCTTGGCTATCCACTGATTATACACTGTGCAAGAATTATGTAGAATTCCTAAATTATGCCGTTTTCTTTGATAGTTTTAATCTAATTGTCAATGTGTTCTTTTCTTGAATAAAGGCACTATTATTATAGAAAATTATTATGTAAAGAATAATTCCTCCATCCAATATTGAATTATATAACAGATATCTGTGGAAGATGCATAATTTTTCCTCACTGACATTGACACACAGAAAAAAATAGCCATGTTCTATTATTGCTAAGGGAAAGTACAAAAGGGTCTTTTGATGACTTTAGATTGGCAGATCAGGGCGGGTTGACTCAGTTGGTAGCGTGCCAGGTCGTAATCTGCATTTCCCAGGTTTGAGTCCCAGCTGGGTCAGCGTTGGGATTTATCTCCGCAAAACTCCCTGCCCTGCCTACAGTCAGTAGGGGACCCAATGGGCTTAGAAAGGCCACTGTCTGTTGGATCGGACATTAAGCTGTGGCCCCATGTGTGGGAGTGCCACACCCTGCGCATGTTAAAGAACACACTGGATGGCCTTGATGGGAGGCTACCATCTGTCTCCCAACAGCTGTTCCAGTGGGTCCCCTCTCCCAACCTTCTCTGAGCCTTCGTGGTTCTTGTGACCTGGCCATTTAGCCCTTTGTGTGCAAAAAAAGTGCTGCTCAGAGGTAAAACAACCCAACCCAACTTTAGATTGGCAGATCACAGAAATAAATCTTTAACATAGAAATAAATTTTCTAGTAAGACAGCTTTACAACTATTTGCTTGGTGTGTGTATCACTTGGGTGTGGCCATTTCAAAATTAAACATAGTTGATAGAAAGTTATTAATTTCAATCTGACTTAGTATGGCATTATAATAAATTACCCCTCAAGTATATCTGACTTAGTATGGTAATTAATAATAAATTGCCCCTCAAGTAGCTCTTGTCACAGAAGTCTGACAGGAACCTGTCAGCATAATATGCCATAGCAAAGATCTGTGAGGAAGGTGAGACCTCAGCAGAAGGACAACACAAGAAAGAAAACATGTCTTATCTGGAGCTCAAACCTAGGTCACTTTCATTATTAACCAAGCACAGTACAACCACTCAGCCACTGGATCTTTTAGCCTACATTTAATACGTTGAACTATTGCGGAAAAGCATCTTATATCACTAATGTTAAAATTGTATTTTTAATTAATAGTGTAATTCCTCCCACATACAAAAAAAAAATAATGGTTTTAATGCAAAATCCAGAATTGCTAATAATACTACATGTATGTAATGGGTTTCATGATTTTCACTCATTTGCTTTTCATATATTTCATTTGCAAAAACAGATATACTTCTTGTTTTCTTTTTTCAATCTCATTTCCAAAAAAAATAAGGTTTTCACTTTATTGTCTGTCTATCTCTATGTAGTAATTCAACTTTTTGTTTTAGAGATAAATTAAAAATTCATTTTGGGTTCTATAAGAATTTAGGAAATATTACGATTTCCACCTTCTTATTTCTTAAAAGTTTTTTTGTTTGCATACTACTAGCCTCAGCTCATTGGAGGGCATGAACAGCAGGCAGTACTTCATTTTGTTCTCTAATGGTGGAAAAAATTTTTAATTAATATTACAATGTATTTATGCCAGAAATTTGGAATTTTTGGTGATGGAAATTGAAAGTCATTAGGTTTTTATTGGGTACATTGAGTTACCCATTACACCCAGGGATGGGTAGGAAATGCAACTGTTTTGTATTAAGAGATAATTGGAAAATTATTTTAAGTAGATTGGTAGAGATTGCCAAATTCATAAATGTATGAGAAAGTGTAATTTCCAGACTCTGGGGATGTTACTGTTATACTGGAACATGCTCTAGAAGAACAAACCAGGATAGGTCCAGAGCAACAACAGTTGATGATCGTTTCCTGTCCCTAACTGCAAGGCACAACAGAATGATGTCAGTGCACCAACTTGCATCAGAACTGTCAGCTGTCACAGGAAGGATGGTATCCAGAGTAACTGTATCCTGATGACATCATGAAAGAGGGTTATATGCTAAAAGACATATATTGTGTGTACCACTAGCCTCAGCTCATTGGAGAGCATGACTAGAATAGAGCAAACAGCACGTCAGTCGGATCAATGGAGACTGGTTCTCTTTTAGGATGAATTATGATATAGCATAAGTAGTGATTCTAAATGCCAATGCATTTGGAGAGAGCATGGGACACATCACTGCTGAATATCATGGAAAGTGACTGTTTTGGTATTACTATCAGTGGCTGCACTGACCTGACTGATCTCAGGAGGATAGAATACAGAGAGGATAAGATCCTTAGAGCCTTATGTGTGAGACTTTTTAGAGGTGCTATTCGGTCAGAATCCATTTTTATGGATGATGATGCTTGTCCATATAGAGCTCGGATAGTGGAAGAATATCTTGAAAGTGAAGATATCCAGAGAATGGATTGGCCAACAATGTCTCAAGATATAAATCCCAATGAACATGCATTGAATGCTCTGGGGAGCATGAGCTGAGGGAATCCCACTCCTCTATAAGAGAAATGCTCTTATAGAGGAGTGGGATTTGCTGCTATCTGCATTGTTAGATAACCTTATTAGAAACAGAGCAGTTTGTTGTGCAAGCTGTATTGCTGTTAGGGCCAATCATACTCCTTACTAAATAATGTTAACTTCAATATCTGCAGTGATCTAAGTTTTCATAAGTGGAAAAATTTTCTGATATATTCTTCAATTGGAAATTTAATTTTATAATTAGACAAGTATTCTGATATATTCTTTATTACAAATGTAAATATTAATATAAAATAAATAAATGAAAAATAAATACCCCCTCAAACAGCTGCTTGCCACTTACTTGAGATATTTGCATTTTTGTTCAGCTTCCTTAAATTATGAACAGCAGTGTATTATATTTTGCATTTTTCAGATAGTTAGTTAGTTTTAATTTGCATTATTAAAGAGCACTAAATATGAAAAATAAAAACTTTTGATGAATATTGCAAGTGATTTATTTGTAGTAGAAAGTTGAAATTTCGGTGTTCCAATAATCTGTCTCCTTTTTGCAGAGGGGATTTGAGAAAAGTAGCTTTTTTGTTTTAAAGAATAAAAGAGAAATACTTTTTATGCTGCATAAATGCTGATAAAATACCACTACTTGCATTTTCTCAATCATCCATTAATTCAAATTCAGACTTTTAAAGAGTGCAAAAGTTGGTAAATGAAAAACTTATTCTCTTTGAAAACAACATTCCTATCTTCACCAGAGGTTATATGCATTCTTCTAGTTGTAGTTTTCATAATGCTCTACAGGTCACATAATATATTTTGTGACTTTTGGGGAATTGTTTTAATGGCCCTGATATAAGCTAATGTTTCAAAATTAAGATAATATGCACCAGTAGCCTACCCAGAAATTTTCAATGGGAGTGGGTTAACATGTTTGAGTCCAGGGCCAGATCTAGAGGAGGCATGCCCCCTCCCCAAAGTATTGCTATGACATACATTCTCCATTTCCTTTGATCTACAGATGTGAATAGACAATGAAGTCTTGACATTTTGCACGAACATTATATCAAATTCAATAGGCAGTTGTTGTTTTTTACCTTCCAATGGTTCCCATCCTACCCACAAAATTTCTTCCATACTACAACATATTTTTATTTGAAATCATAGTAATTGAATAAATGCCTGTTGAGAATTCAGTTAGATATCTTAATTAAATTATGTAATATCCTTCTAAATAAACGTTTTTATACAGATTTATGGCTGTTATATAGAACCATATTGCTTCACTCATTATTGCAGTTCAATCCTTTATTTTTCTGTTTATATTTAGAATTTGTATCACAGTTTAAGCTATTTAAAGTTCAAATATATAATCCATTGTAGGTACAAGGTTGAATTTTCAGTCAGTACAGTACAAAGTCATTTATGCTCAGCAATGCATTCGAGGAAAACATAAGCAGAATTAATGTACCATTTTTAGTGTGAATATTAAGTGTAAAATTTTAGTGCTTTTTATGGAACTTCTGATGTTAAGTGAAATGCAATTTAGAGTAAAAAGAAAGCCAATTAAAGAAAACTCTGAAGACCTGAACATACAACTTGGTAACCAGAAACAATAGTAAGAAATGGCATTAAAGAGTTACAATTTAAAGTATTCATTAAGTAAAAGAAAATATAATATACATAAAAGTAGGTTCCTGCCTGTAATCAGAGTGATATCTGTAATAGTAATATGTGTTAATAGTTAGCAATAATACAGGGTAATATGCAAACAATTTCTTACCACTTGAACATTTTCAACCAGTTTTCATTTAGTTATGTTATAATTATTATTTTGGGGCATTTTCTTTACTTCAAATCATCAATACTCCCTGACCACAGTGTTGCCAATTGCACAACTTCATTTTGATTGGTAGCAACTAACTACGCTGATCAAGGTCACGTCCCTCTTATGTCATGTTCAGTATCTGATCACCACATGCAAATATGGCTTTCCCACATGACATCACACATTCCACATTAGGTAACCAGACTGTGACTAAGTGACAGGACTCACTACAGTTGGAGAAGTGTAGTGGAAGTGTTGAGGAGCAGGAGATGTTAATTTGTTGGAAGTGTGAGAAGGCGTAGAGGAGAGTGAGAGTGACTTGTAATCATAGTTTTTTTTTTTTTGTACAACATGTTTATTGGTGAGTTTAGAATTCAGTTTCAAATTTATTTTCTTTTATTTTATGAAATTTGATTTTGACTTTAACATTTTTTTCTCTTGAGCAAAGTTTCGTTAGAAATATTTGAATTAACTTTAACTTTATTGGACAATCTAACTTTAAGTTCTTTTATTGTCTAACACTCTTTGAAAATAAAGAACCCCTGTTTAATGTTTTGGCAAGACTAATTGCCTGGTGCACGAAATTTCAGCTATCTGGCAAGGTAAATATTAATGTACTTCGAAGTGTTATGGGACAGTAAGAGAAAGTGGCATCCTGCAAACAGGGACTTGTATATAAATGTGTGTGTGTGTGTTATTTAATGTGATTGTCTGAGGTTAACAAATTTTTGAGCTCATTAGTTGTAATAACCATAGATTTAACAGCATCTTAAGCCACAATTTTCTGTTGAGCAAGAAGCTTAAAAATAGCGTTAGAGGTACTGAAGTTTCAGTGCTGTTACTGCTGATATAATTATTGTGTTTTTATAGTAATTAGAACTGTCTGGACACACAATGGATAAACTTTTTGATAAGCAAGTTTATTGCAAGTATTATATTGCTGTATAGCAGTGCCTTTAAGCACTGCTCAAGATAAATTCAAAATTTTGGCAGATTTCTAATATATCTGCTAGTAATATGTTTGACTTTGCCATTATGGTTCCTGAGGTAGTAGAAAAGGTAAAAGGAAGGTTACAGGGTGTGTTAAAAGAAACAGAGGTGTTGATGGACCTGCTTAAGATCCTTGTGCTGAGAGCGACAACAGTTCCTAACTTAGCTGATAATACTGCGTCAGCGAACAAACATTTCAACTTTGAATGAAGAGTTTCATTTAATGTTCCATCAGAAACAAGTGATAGAACAGAATACTATCGACCCCCTAAATGACAAGTTGTTGATCCAGTTATTAGATGTAGGCAGGCTGTTCATTGGCCTTTACCTGAAATAAGGTTTGACAGTTCAAAACATTCACCATCATGGACATTTGTCAAGTCCATGGAAGAGCACTTCTGTCTATATGAAGTGCCAGGCAACAAAAAGGGCATTTGCACTGTATCATGTTTAAGTGGGTATGCTAAACAATGGTGAAATAATGTCGGATGTCAACGTCAGATAGAATATTGCGAGGACTTTAAGGCTGAAATTTTGGAAATCTATCCTCCTTATGACGATTTTAATGTTTTGCCCTGGAACTGTTTTCAAGAAGACAATAGGAAGGAGATGATATTGTAACATTTATTTGGGGTACAGTAGAGCTATACCAGCTGTACACTGCTGATCCATCTGAAATCAACATTGTAAATTGTATTATGTCTCAGTTAATATTACCATTGAGAGAATTTTTGGAAATGCAAAATGTAAATTCCATTGCGGCTTTAGTCAGATTGGCTTGGCAAAACACAGCTAGAAGAAAACTGGCAAAAACAGTGTTAAATCAATAATGGAGGCAGTCTTTTCCAAGTCAGCGATACAAGGTAGAGTCTCACAAAATGTATATGCAGACTCCTGCACAACTGGAAGTAATATAGTTCAGACAATTATGCCAAATGCTCCAATAACAGAACGAAAGAGGTAGAACTTTTGCTCCACGACAAGCTTCAAACAAACTAGACCAAAAATGTATGCTACGAAAAATTGAGAAACTTTAAGATGTAATTTTTGTGGCTGAGTAGGATGCATTGAATGATTTTGCTACAGAAAAAAATGGCAAGTCGGGAAACTTGAATTAGGATTTTTGAAATGAGAGGCAAAATTTCCTGAAGCCTTCTCACAAGTTAAGTCTTTCCACTATCAGCACATAATAGTGTTCTAAATTTGCCTTATGTGAGGCTTTATCATAAAAAAACTGAATTCATAGCTTCCATCAACACAGGAGCTTACACTATGCATCTACATAAGAAGGTTTGGGATAAGATTAGCCAAAGTTATAAATTGAAATTGCAGCTGTGGTCCCGTGGACCTTTGAACTTAGCTTGTAGTCCCAAGCAGTATTTCCCAGAAGGAACTGTGGAATTACCTATCACTTTAAATAATGTTGAGATAAAATTAGAATTTGTAATAATAAGAGACTTGTAATACGAATGTTTGATAGATTTAGATGCAATAAGAAAACACTTGATACAGCTAGATTTTGTAATTAATTCTGTTTTGCTAAAAGCAACTCTCAAGGAAAAACTTGATATGTGAATGTAGTACAAACTGAAGAATATTCCTTTATGATGGCAGCCAAGTTATTTTTATTTTGCTTCACTATTAACTACTTTTAACTCATTAGTGGATCCCAAATTGTTTTTACCATTGCTGACAGATGATGCACATTGATCTGAATTTTTAGAACATATGTAGTAATTCAAAACTGTACTGTTAATCGTATAGGTGGACGTAAAGGATATGGGAATGTTAAAATCTTGAATAGTAGAATATGCCTAACATTGGTAATATTAGTCTTTTTTTTTCTTGGGGGAACTAAATGTTTTGAAGTGGATTCAATGATTATACTATATATGTGATGACCATGAGCCATAATGTTGAGATAGGAGCTTTGCTTGGAGATGCTTGCATTCAAAATTATACATATTTTCAAAAATATGATTGAATGATTGTGTTTTATTTCATACATTACAAACCATTCCAAGTATTTTTAGTAACACCTGTAAACCCTTCCTTGTACAGGCCATTATGTATATCAGTCTGCTTACCTTTAACTGTTTTTCACAAAAGATATTTATATTTTTCATGTAATATTTCATGTTTTCAGGTATTAGTAATTTTTGTATTAAAATATGTATATATTAAATTTTTTTAATGAATCATAAAACCAATTAGTACTAGTATAGTTTTTTTTTTAACTGTAATAAATAGCTCTCAAAAATAAATATCACTTAGACAGCTTCTTTGCCATGGAGATCTGACAGTAGCAAGTTAGTAATAGTATGTTGTAGTACATTTTTTATTTCATTAAAATTTTTTGGGAAAATCAAAACTGTTGCATATAGGATGGTGTCGTAGGCTCATTTCACAACTTTGCCAGAATCCAAGACTCTGGAATGCCTTGGTGAAAGATTTCCTATTCCCTAATATCTGATCAGTGGTGTCATCTTCAATCTTGTCTTAGAGGTCATAGGACTGTTCCTACAACTGAGTTGTGGAATGAAAAAGTTCATCTCAGAGGTAGGACACCCAAACACAATCTGAACTAATTTGAGCATCATATCCATATAGAAATGTGCATTATTGTTAAAGTTTTTAATAATTAAAGATATAAGTTAATGCATGCATCTCACAGGTCATTATTGAAGGTTATGTTTTTTCTAGCTTGTTAGAGACAATGCCGATCTTCGCTGTGAATTACCTAAATTAGAAAAGCGATTAAGAGCAACAATGGAAAGAGTCAAAGCCTTGGAGCAAGCTCTTAAGGAAGCAAAGGAAAGTGCTATGAGAGACAGAAAGAGGTTAGATAGTATAAATTGTTTTGCTTAATATTTTTATCTAAAATTCAAATTTATATCGAGTTTCACATGTATAATTTTAGTTAATAGTGGAAAGTGTTTGAAGCTCAATACCAGAAACTGGAAAAGTTATGTATAGTAAGTAAATCTGTTATGAGTTAATCCAGAGCTCCTGAATTAATAGTATATTAGATCCATTTTAATTACATTAAAATTACACTAGAGTTCAGAGCTTTTTACTGCAATCTTAAATCTTTACAAATTTAGAATTAATTAATACTTTTAATGTATTACCTTACATATGACAGTTACCTATATTATTTGATTAACATAATTAAGCAAGAAACAGGTATAAATACTTTGGAATTAATATGTATAATATATTTAATTTTAGGGATTTAAAGACAAATTTCTAATAATCTTATACTATAGTTCAGTTTTTGCTTGCACACAGAAAGAAATGCCTAAATGCTCCCTATAGAGCTTATACAGGTTTATTTGTGCTAATATGCAACTCAAAGTAATTGCTAAATACAAATTCATCTGTAAATTTCAAGTGAATTTTTCATTAGAACTGTGTTTGAACCATGGTTTGCTACTTGAATAGCCATGTTCTTAATAATCCTTAATTATAGTCTATAAATCCTTTTATTCATTGCAGTTGAAAAGCTCTATACCAGGGCTACTCAGATGCAGACCAAACTCAACAGTCAAAGTTGTGAAGTCTTAACAGATCATAAACTTATTTAAATTATCATACAACTTATAACTAAGTATTTTACATACGAAGCCTACAAAAATTTACTGCAAACTGTTGGAAATGGTTATAAGAAATAATCATGAAGGGAAAGAAGCAAGGTGACAGATAAATTACTGTCAAAACAAATTATGAGCATTATTGAATAAAAAAATGTAGCCATCAGATAAACACCAAGAAATGTTTTTCCTGTTGATGGTCTTGGTCATGATGAGAACTTCCATGGCAGCAGTTGCTGTTCATCGAATGGTAGCTGCAGTTCTGGTTTGATCTGCTATCACCTGCTGATAAATTCAGTGTTCCCCTTGTAATGTTGTACATCTAATAGTGCCTGACCCTGTGCAATGACTCTGAATATCTTTTTGAGACCACTGGTGTCAATAGTGTCCTTGCAGCCCACTTGTGTGACAATATGATGAGTAGACCATCCAGCTTCGTGTAGCCGTACAATCTGACCACATTCAAACATGTCCAGCTGCTGATACAGTTGATGAAAGAGTCATTGTGACATATTCTACTTCTGCACTTCATCCTCCATATCTGCTGTCAACTCTTGTAACATATTGCAGACAATTAAGTTCCTGAAGCATTTGGCATAGTTGTGCAGCATTCATCCTATAATCTGTTGCAGGTGTTTTATGTTTGTCATGTAAATGCTATCATTTACACATATCAGTGCCCTGCACTACATACTGATTTGCATGCAAATCAGACTATTTCTGCTGGGTGGAGCAATTTTATTATCGAGCAGTATATATATACTTATATATAAATAAACTAGATTTTTATTTCTAAAAGTATTTTGTGTGTTGTATGAAAGATGTACATATATAATATTATTCAGATATCAGCATGAAGTTGACCGTATCAAAGAAGCTGTGAGGCAAAAGAATCTTGCCAGGAGGGGACACATGGCTCATATTGGTATGTTACTTTTTTCTTATTTCATTATTTTTGTTAATAAATTCCATCTGTTTTAATATATAAGTCTACCATTGAAGCCCAAAAATATACACAGAAAATTGGGCGTTGACCTATATTTCAATAAAAAATATGTACCTTATTTCCATTCAAGCATATTTTAAGAAATGTGTTTTATAAATTAAATATTATTCTTCCTGGTCTGTTTACATCTGCTACAAATAGGATTAAAATTACCTGGATTTTATTTAGAATTAAATTATTTCTCCCTTGAATTTTTTTTTATTTAATTTTACTAATAATGGGTTTTCTCAGAAGCACAGTTACTGAAAGAGTTGGAAAATGTTACTACTTTTAATTTAGACTCAGCTTTATATTTCCTTCATTTTAGAAAATTATTCCTGATGGTATTTTTTCCTGCTTAGTATTTTGAAGAATAGAGAAAGAGCTGTTATTGTCATCAAAGGTACTAAAATAAAAATTTCCATAGGCTTTTATAAAAGCAGAGTCACATGTGACAAAAATTTAACAATTAAAATTGAGAATTAAAAATTGATCATACAAAAATTATTGATTGTCACACATGAATTTATTCTATGAAAAACCAGCATTTCTAAGAGTGAAGTGGCAGTTTAAAAGGCCCATGACCATAATGTCCCAAAAATCTTATTTTAGCATCTAGTAATGTATTTAAACAAGCTTATGTTGGTGTTTGACCAAGGTTCATTTATACATAAGTGGTAGCCAAAGTATAACTCTTTGTGTTTAAAATTCTACTGACTTATATAATGAGTCAATACATGAAAACATAGTTTATTTTATACACCATACCTATCCACAAATCTGCCTACTCCTCCACAATAATGCCACAAGCCCTTTGGCTATAAATAGGTCAGATACTTACCTGCTGTGTAGTGTACCTGTGACTGTTAGATGGGTAAACATAACAACCTGAGTGAGTTCAGTTGTGGGCAGATAGTCTGTGTGAGGAAGATGAGTGCTCCAATTCTGCAACTGCAGAACATCTGGGATTTCCATGTGTGACCATCGCGCTTGTGTACCAGGACTACATCAAAACCAGCAAAATCTGCAGCCATCAAAAAAAATGTGGCTTTAACTGGGCTGTTTATGTTTGAGGTGAGCTCTATCTGTCCTATATTGTAATGTCAGAATGTATAGATAATAACATTGGCATTCAATGATGAGGATAGCATTGTAGGTTTGCAAAGACTAGTAGAAGAATGGAAATGGGTAGCTCGGTTTGACAAATCAAAGTTCCAACTACAACCTACTGAGGGACACCAGCCTGTAATACCCCAACTGTTAAGTCGGTGTTACAGGCTGGCGGAAACAGTGTAATGTTATGGGGCATGTTTATGTTTGCCACCTCACTGCCCCTTTTACCTAATGGAGACCACCATCACTACAGAAGGCTATTCCCACAGCAGGATGCTTTCATTCAACAAAACAGTGCCCCATCTCATTGCTCCTATTTGGCAGAGGACTGGTTGGAGTAACATTCCAGTGAGTTCACAACCTTTGGATAGTCTTCTCTCTCTCTGGATTTGAATCCTATTGAGCATCTGTGGGATGAAGTGGAGCAATGCATTTGAGCCCAACCCCACCACCAGCAACTTTTGGCACTTAATGGACTGCTGTTCTAGAATAAATGAGCCACAATACACCCAAACATTTCCAATACTTGATAGAGTTCATACCACGATGTGTTGCTGCTGTTGTGAGGACAAAATGGTGGATGCACACATTATTAGGTGGGTGTATATAGTAAATTGTTCTTTCAGTGTATATAGTAGTGTTATGTCATTCATTGATAAAAGTTTTGGAAAACAGTAATCCAAGCTTGATGCTATTGTTGAAAATTGAGAATGAGATAGATTTGAATGAGATTTTTAAATTATCTTCTATCACATTTTTTTCATAAAAGCTTTTTAAGAAGTTATTGGGTTCTGTATCTGAGTCATTATTGAATATAATATGAAACTGAACCTAATAAAGTGTCTGCTGAGTGTATTTTTGAAATGTCCATGAATGTATGCAGCTTTAATAAATTTAATGTCAGAAGTATATACTTAAAATTTTTAAGATACTTTTATCTGCTAAAGGGGGTTTATTTATATTAGGATTTAAGTTTTATTTTTAATCATTAAAAAACTGATATTTTTAAGTAATTAGCAAGCACAGAAATCTAACTGTGCTAGACCAAGGTTTTTCAAACTTTTCTCACTTGCGACCCCTTTGGATCAGACAATTTTTTTTGCAACCCTTCACTCAATATTATGAAAGCAATAGGTACTAACACTGTATATAAATAGTCCTTAGTCATAATCTAACAGTATGTATCTACAGTTTCTACTAAACATAGAAACAAGTAAGTACTAAAGAAAATTTTACTAAAGACTGAAAAAATATGAGAATAAGATTACCTTTAATGGGATGGATGTGATTGCTTATTTTGACACAATAACTCAAATCGTGGCTTAATATTCACCACTGCTGGTCTCATAATAATTTCGATGTTCTTAAGACTTGAGTGATTATTTTGTTTTAATTGTTGTCAATGTTGAAAATACCGATTCACACAAATAGGTGGTAACAAATGGCAGAAGAGCTGCCATCGCTAACTCTGACAGAATTGGAAATTCTGTTTTAACACCAAGCCAAAAAGTGTTCAAGTTTTTTCTTGAAAATTCAAGTTTGAGATTTGAATCACGTGAATGTTCTGCAAATTATTCCTGAACTATCAACGAGAGATGTTTCACATTTTCCATTTCCACAATAAATGATTTTTGGGTCCAATCTAATTGGTTATTGTCTAATTCTGGTAGGAAATATTTCTGGAAATTGTTTTCCAAGCATACCAAATGATCAATTATGATCTGCTTAATCAAATCAAAACTCAACATATTATAAACAATAAAATCCTCTGTATATGAAAACGTTTCAAATGAATCATTTTCCACTTTATTTCCATATGTTTAATTTTTTCATGAACGCCTGAATTTTAGATTCTAGTGTAAAAATATCCGGGTTCTCCTCTTGGAGAGACATATTAAGTTTGTTGAGTTTCTCAAACAAATGTGACAAATAGCATAATATGCACAGCCAATTTTCATTGTAGAAAAAATTTGACTAAATCTGAGTTATTTTCAGACAGAAATAGTATTACTTAATTTTTTTAACACTAATAGCCTCTCAAAGCTTGTCCCTTCGACAGCCATTGCACATCTGTATGCAGTCAAAGTGTGTTGAAATTGGATTCCATTTCATCTCATAAATTTGGAAGAGGCAACTATTAAGTGCACGACTTCTAATAAAGTTGATAACTTTAACCGCATCTTTTAGTACTGCATTCAGATCTGCAGAAATTTTCTTAGCCACTAATGCCTCTCAATGAATCATGCAATGAGTGAAAGTAGTAGATCCATTTCTTGCAGATTTAACTTTAACTTGAAATCCAGCTATTCTTCCTGTCATTGCCTCTGCACCGTTGGTACATACTCCAACACAGTTATTCCATTCTAGCCCTACTTCCTTGAAATATTCATCCACTTTTTAAAAAATTGCCTCATCCTTTGTATGTCCATCTAATGACTGACAAAACAGTAAATCTTCATGGACACTGTTATCGTAACAATACCTGACATGTGCCAATAGCTGTGCCAAGTTTGTAATGTCAGTCGATTCATCCAGCTGAATTGCAAATTTTGAACTTTCTTTAATTCTTCTAGTAAGTTGCTCACACTGGTCATTGCTAATTTCCAAAATTCGTCTACCCACAGCATCATTTGACAGTGGAATTTTTCTTAATTCTTCTGCATATTTTTGCCCATGAATAATTTCATTCATTCTAATTGCCACTGGTAACACAAGTTCTTTGCCAATGATGTATGGTTTGTTAGCCTTTGCAATTAAGTAAGAGGCTTCATAAGATGCTCTTAAATACTTTTTATGGACCAGTACATGCATTTCAAGAGATTCTTTTTTTTATGATTCCAATAGCCTTTCAAAAAACATTACAGGCTTATTGGCATAGGAAGCATGTCTTGTATCAAGATGTCTTTTTAATTTTTCAGATTTCAGATTTTCACTGGCCAGACATTCATTACAAATGAAGCAGATAGGTCAGTTTTCATTATTTCTGGAAATAAAAGTAAATCCATATTGCAAAAATGTTTCATTGTATTTCCTCTTTTTTGTGTGCGAACGCGTAATATCTGCAGTTTTATCTATCTGCAAATTTGTGTTACTGCTGGATGATAGTACTGCAGGATCTATAGCTTCAGCATTATCTGCGGTCTTAGTCTTTGACAAATTTAACCACTTATCCAAGGGTAAGATCTTTTCGATTTCATATAAGTGAAAAAATTAAAATAACTATACATACTTTGACCCAAATTGCTATTAGTAATTAAATAATATTGAAGTATCATAAAGACACTTTTGTTACACAAACACACATATGCAATTAACCTAAATGTTCTAAAACGTTTGTGGATGTGTTGAGGCAGCAGTGTTGCCAAAAGCCATGAGAGAAAAATTTTGTTTTTAACACTTACAAATTCAATTTAAACAGTAACAGATTTTTTTTCAAAACGTAACAAATATTTCTCTTAAAGCTAAAATTCAATGGAACAAAATATATTGCTAACCTTTTTAGCTACACAACTCTTTTAAAGTGTTGCGGTTATAATAATATACAATTCATTACTCATTCCGATGTAATTTTCGAGTTTCCAATGATGAGTAAACTTGAGTCTTTGTAATGATGTATGTGTCAAAGATTGCAACATATTTATAATCCATTATAAGTTTTATGGTGTTTATTATGAAATAAATAAATAAAATTTTATTTATTGAAAATATATTATAAAAATGTAAAAAAAAGCAAATTCTTCAAAAAAATTAGTGAATACCATTGAGACAACATATAAACACCATAAGAAGATTTTTGTATAGAGATAAAAACTAGTTATCTAATTATTTATGAAAAAAATAATATTTTCAAATGTTTCCGCAACCCCTAGTTTGAGAAGCCCTATGCTAGACTAATCCTGATTTTACTAATAATACAACAAATCAAGTAACATAAAGCCATATTAAAGTTCAAGTACGATTGTAGTGTTTGTTTTTTTAATAAGTGCTAATTAATTTAATATCTTAAATTGAATTTTAAATGCATTTTTATTGAGAAAGAAATGTTTTTAGCTAAACCTATTCGAGCTGGCCAGCCTCATGGTGGAAGTGGTAATACTGGAATTAGGCCTCCTCAGTATCAATCCCCAGCATCTACCATGTAAGTAATTAACATAATTTTCCAATTTATGCTTTTAAAAGTTGTTTTGTAATTGGTTGAAATCAATGGTATTTAGTAATCAACATTTTCATTGTGAAGTATTTCAAGTCTTTATGTTATATAAGTAGAATATTGATCAAAAGCCAAGTTATGGAACTTTATGTATACTGAAACAAGTAAGGAATATAACCACTCCTTTATCAATTCATGTGAATATTAATATTTCTCAGAATTACCTGAAGCTTAAGTTAATAACTAATCTAAAGAAAAATCATTAGAACAGGTAGGGAATGTGAATCACATAAACATTGTACAATTTTTAGGCCAAAAATGTATTTCTTTCCATGATGGTGAAACAGAAGTCAAAGCTGATATTATCAAACACTTTGAAAATTTAACACATACTACTGTGATCAAAAAGTTCAGAGATTGAACTAATATTTGGGAAATGATAAAGCTTACCAGCTATTCAGAAGAATCTCCTTCAGAATAGTCTAACCAAAAATATTAACAGTTAGTTGATTTAAGACTAGGAGCTACAGAGTGTCAGTTCTTGAATTCCTAAACACATTAATCAGTCATGGGAACATTATGCTAACATGCTTGACATATTACGTATTCTAAACTAATAGATCAGTACTCCATTATATAATTGCTGTTATCAATATTACCTTGAAAATCTCAAACAATCATCCATTTGCTTCGTGATTCTGGAACCCTCAGGCATGTCTGTCTTCTCTGTCACAAACTATCCTTATCCCTTTGCTCCATGCAATACTGAGCCTAATGTGTTCATAAAAATATAATATTTAGTCTGTGTATTAAGGCCTCCCAGATATGCTATCAGTAATGCATTAGCTGTGGATGAGGATAGTTTCCTTCCGTGTAAGTATGTTTCTAGTAGCATATGAGTTTGCTATGATTTAATATGCCATGATGCCTCTCCTCATCAGAGTCTTGCCTCACAAGTACAGAAAGTTTTTCTTTAAAAAAAAACCTTGCTGTGTCACTTCTAAAACCTCTGTTGAAAGAGAGAAGTAAAATAAGAATTGTTCCTGCTAATATTCTATTTAGTAGTCTCAGAAGAAATGAAGTAGAACATGAAGATGAGGGAGATCCATCAAAAAGGATAGAGATGGACTGCCAATGAAGAACAGACACTGCTTTTTATGTGGATATGCTAAAAACATGTTACAGATTCATATATAAGAAACATATGTTATTAATAACATTCACTTGTAGAAATTATCACCCCATTATAATTTCAGTCCTTTCTTTACTCCCATTCAATTACAAAAATGCAGTGTAGCACTCAGTGCATAATTAAGGCCTATGAATGCTTGTGCATAGTTGCTGCTATACTCTGCCAAACTGGTTGGCATAGTCTAAGAATTGTAGATGAATCCATTTAGAACACATTAAATAAATTCTCATAAAAATTAAAAGCTGATATTTTTAATGCGTATATTAGTTTAATTCATATGATCTTGTATTCAACCAGCATTTCCCAAATTGTCAGTAACTACCCTGGGGGGCAGGTGACAAGACATGAAGGAATTGAAACTATTCTACTTGCATGAATCAGGGTTTTCAGCAGTTTTCACAAGAACAAATACTAACTAAAAATTAATGTGGATTCAAAATGAGGCTAGGAGTATCAAAAAATGAAGCCCAGGTTTGAAAAATGATACAGTGACAATAAGTGCTTTTCTCATTAAAAACTATTGATAGTTTTGAACTTAATAGTAATGATAGCCCTTGCCAATTATGAGTGTGAAATTCACAGATTCAACTGTTTGCAGAATATATTTTGAAACTTGGTTCACCAATTGGGAATCAGACACTCAACTATTTGTGGATTGGCCAAGTCATTGCTGCAAAAACTAAATCTTTAATAAATTTTCTTTAAAATTTTCACTGAAATTTTCAGCAAATTTAACAATTAGCTAATTTTTTAATAAGTGAAACCTTGATTATGCATGAGTATATGGGGGCATCTGTCCTGAATAGCCAATAGCCCATAAAATGATGGAGGTTTTTCCTTTTATCACCTGCACCATACTGTTAATATGCATGCATGTAATTAATTGCACAGTGAAGTAATAATAATAAAACAGACTTATAATGAGAGTGTTAAAATCCCCATTTGTCACCATGGTTCAGTGTTAATATGATGATGATGGATTCTGCATCTACCACCCATTCACAAATATAGCGCTGGTGGTTCACTTGGTAACCTGGTGTTTCCAAGAGATATTGATTTTGAGTGAGGTATAGGCCTAAGGAACATATCAGTTTTCAGCTAGTAGATATGCTATTGCTTACAAATTACAATCTCCCTTAGGGTTCTCAAATACTGATAGTAAGGCTGTATTACCATGGCTGCTGTTACATTTATGAAGTTCCAACCTACACAATGTTCTCTGACTTTGGAAAGTTTAGGTATGTCTGTTGTTTTCTATTTCTCAATGTGCAGTTCTTCCAAGACAGCTTTCATCTTCAGTATCTCCTGCTATCCTGAATCCCTCTCATCTGCATCCAGCCATTCTGCAATGTCTATAGCACCAGATTCTCCTGCCATCACCATACCTTTGTGATGATCTGTTGGCTCTAACCCCTAAAAAGATCCACAGTGATACTGGTCATTTTAAAATGTTGTGCCTCTCTTAAAATCCCACAGTGATGCTTGGTCATTTTAAAATGTTAGGCTGTGCAAAAGACTCATTCTTGTATGGGTCTTTTGGTGATATCATCCATAGCCTGAAATTGTGTCCCTGATACACATTCAGCCATCTAGCTACATTGGATTGAGACTGGCCAGCCTCCATTCTTTCACTGTCATGCCACCTTGATAATTTATCTAAACTAATGGTTCTCAACATGTGCCAAGGGGCCACACGAAAAAATGAAACTTCAC
This sequence comes from Ryuthela nishihirai, assembly GCA_038380435.1. Taxonomy (NCBI): domain Eukaryota; kingdom Metazoa; phylum Arthropoda; class Arachnida; order Araneae; family Heptathelidae; genus Ryuthela; species Ryuthela nishihirai. Next base: position 26,588,025 of record JAWZYU010000025.1, read on the forward strand.
AGTAAGTTTCTGAGGAAGGCCACCCAAACTTAACTGCCAGAATAAAATGTTATCAATGAGATGCAAAAATAATATTTATTATTTTAATGACAAACTTATAATAACTTTTAACAAAGCTCCCTGGAACACTTAATTTTTTCATTTTTTAGTACACATAATAAAGCTGTTACTGAAAAATAAGTTCATTAAAAAAGTTCATAACCTCCTTGATATTATGAAGAGAGGTGATCATTGTTCACTAACAATGCTGCAGCCAGATATTGAAAACCCCACAATCTTGCATCAACCACAAGAATCACATTAAATAAGGTGCCAATTATCAGAATATGTTTCGTTGGCAGCTCTTATGCTGCTAACGAACATTATATGTCTTTAATACATTATATGTCTCCATATACATTTTATTTCTTTAAAACATTTTTTGCTACTTAAAAATAAAATATTGATTAATAAATCAATATTATATAATAATATATAATATCTATGATATAAAATGTATATTATAAGTGAACAGTGCAGATGGTAAAGTACCTTTTTTCATCTAACAGTGACTATGAGGTATATGAAGCTCAGAAGGGGGGCTGAGCAAAAATAGGTTGAGAAGAACTAATTTAAATGATGTCTGTGATATTTTTAACAAAATGGCTTAATTTTCAATTCATGGGCAAACAATATACACAGCACAAACGTTTTAGAGATTTCCTTTTATATTTATGGCCATTTGCATGTTTGGAGCTTCTGAAGCAATTTCGCTCCTGATTTACATCATCATCCTCCTCAAGCAGACATGGTCTACAGAGGTCCAATCAGACTGTGCAATTTAGTTCTCTAAACATATCTGTCTCAGAACGAGGAGGAGACCTAGGATGCGGTGGGCAGACAATGTCAAACAGAACCTTGTTGGAATTGGCATGCAGTGATTTACATATTCTCCACATAATATTACATAAGTAATCCAATTTTTAATTGCATATATTTTTTTTAAATGTTAAGGAAAAACTAATAGCTTTTTATGCACTAAAGTGTACCAGCAAATTTCTCACTGAAATTCAATTAGTCCTTGAAGTGGAAAAATAATAGTGGTTTTTAACTTGAACTTAAGTTCTGCCACAAGCAGGGACTTAAAATTTAGCACAACATATGGTGACAAGGAGAAAAAACTTATAGGGAAAATTTTGAGACCAGGCAATCAAGTATTTAGAAAGATACAGGAAAGTTGAAAAGTATTAAAATCTGAAACAGCAAATGATGTAAATGGGAGTAAAAGAAGTCATGCAACATTCTAAACCAGGTTATATGATTGATAGAGACTTGAATTTTTAGTGCAATATGGAAGAAACGCAAAATTCAGGAATGAGTGGTGAAATATTTGGGAAATTACTAAGCCTGTATGCTGCACCCTGTTGGGTGTGCATTGTTGAAAGAAAATCTGCTGGAGTCTGCTCTCCCACTCACCCAAAATGAATTGCTATTATTATTTATACGAGATTTTTAGTGAAACTACCATGGTGAATTCATCTTAGGACTAAAGAAGCAGATATTATGATAGGCATCATTAAAGCATCAATCAAGGATTATAAAAGACAAAACTATTATGCTTAATGAAAAAAATTTTATAAAGAAGTCTACTAAACTTTTAATGTTATCCTCTTATTTTACGTTAAAATGGTGAAAAGATTATATAAAAAATATCTTAGACTTTTAGTAGTCCTAGAAAATTTTTATAAAATTGCTATGAATCTTATGCATAAACTTGTGGTTACTTGTAGTTTCATTATGCCCAAACAACTGTAGCTGTACTGTTCACACCAGATCATAAAAGCTTCAAATTATAAACAAAAATAATGCCAAACTCTTGTTTGTATCAAAGTATAGTTATTATGCACAAAAGTAGAAGTATATAAAAATATTAGATCAGAGTGGAAACAAAGATTTAAAAGTAAAATAAAGAAAATATATTTAAAAAAAAAGATATAACCTCAAGATTATATGTATATTAAAATATCCAAATACAAAGGTTCTGCTAATACTTCTATGTTCTGAATTGACAAAATGGTCAGCATAAAGCTTATGGTAGATTGAGATAAATTGACTTACTGAAGAGTTTTTGGGGCATTTGCAAGCCTCCTATGAAGACAAATCATGTTCTTCATGTAACACTCGACCACATTTTATCAGCCCACCAATCGTTTAATGGTACTTTTCCAAACTCATCTTTGCCTTCTTAACCCTTATGGTGTCAGGTTTTTGAAACTGAACTCACTCTGTTAGCCATGTTAATTTTGAAGAGTTTTCATAAAATTAAAAAAAAATTGGAACCTTATCCTGAAACTTTTTACCAATTGACAGACTCCTAGACTATGGAAGAAGCACCACAATTTTTTTTTTATTTAAGAACAAGATAATTTAAAATTGAAAAATATATATAACTAAAGAGACATAAAGAGCTGAAAAAAATTAAAAATACTTTAAAAATTTTAATTTAAGCATTGAAATTTGAATCATTTCTGGATCAAATTATATTATTGCTATGTAAAACTTTGATTTCAAAACAGTGGCAAAAATTACCATTTCTTAATGGTAATTTAAGAATAAATTTTTACGATATTATTCCATAATCCATTTTTCCCTGAGGCAGCCCCCATTTGAGACCAGTATATATATATTTTATCTGGCCTCATATAGTGGTTTCATTTTTGTTCAAATTTCAATTTAATTATTGTTCTTTTTAACTGCAGTTTACATATGAAGAGCAATAAAAGTAATTCTAGAAGTATCAAAGTAAAAAAAAATTGAAATTTTACTGAAAATATTCACAGAATGCAATTTATATAGCTGCTGGATGAAACAACATCTGCTAGTAATAAAAATTGATATCTTCTGTTAAAACTTTTGAAAACATTGCCATTTTTCTAGATGGGAAATGAGAACAATTATAAAATCAAAAGTGATCAAAAATCTATATGGAACAGCAGAGGGTAAATGTAAACATAGCTATCAATAGTTGATGCTACTAACAGTGATTCAGGCATGTGAACATTATCACTACAGACATAAATGGATAAATTAGAAAGTTTATCAACTTTTTTTTAAGTGGATAAACAATGTAAATGTTTATACTTAAATGTAATTTTTTTTTTAAATGCATTACACTAGTCTTAAACTGATATTTGTATTTGTTCTATTTCAGAATAAGCGGAGGGGAAATAGAGCGAAAAGGAGGTAAGAACTATATATAATAAATTTAGAAATGTGTCTCGCACTCGTACTTAATGCAATATTTGACTTATGACTATTAGAATTTAATATTCATGATTTAAGCTGTAATTGCAAATTGAAAATCTTGAAGAGCACTTAAATGGCTCAAGTGGGAAGCATATATCAATTATCACCTAGTATCTTCAGCTTATTGCTTCTACACTTATTCTTTTACTTGTACTGCTATTTTGTTCCTTGTGCACATGCCTTTCTCTGGTAAATGTGGTCAAGAGACAAAAAGAAGAAATTTTACCAGTCCAATGAGCTTATCTACCTGCTGGCACAGACTACAGCTGATTCTGAGGAGTTGTTTGTCCCTGGTTTTCGCTCTTTCAGCGTGTTGGTTGTAGACGTCATGCTAACATCTTTAGCTGTGATTACAGTCCTGGTTTATTTGTAGGATGCCGAAGTCATGGATGTTCTTCACAACTTCTTTGCTGACGTGCACTAACTTCTGTTAATCGTTCTTTATTTACATTGTTATGCTCCTGGATGGTTTTATGCATTATTTAATTTTGCTTTCACTTTTTGGAATTCTGATAGTATTAAATAAAAAATTCTAAATATTTTGCTTACATTTCTGAACATTGAAAATTACCAAGGTCCTATGAACAGATCCTGTCATGTAGAAAACTTAAGTTTAAAAATAAAGATGCCCTTTTGTTTTGACTCTTCGGATGGGGAATAACATAATGTGTTATGTGAAGGCAGCCGTTTAAATGAGGATTACAGTGACTTATTCAAGTGGAATTCCTTTTAGCCAGGGTGAACCAGGGAATATTGTGGAAATTACTCTTCTACTTACTGTTGCTCCTACTTGCACATAACAGCTATCTTTAGTTGTCATTATTAATATACTTTGAGAAGTACTGTATATTTTTTAACTAATGAAGCCTGCTTAGTGTATTGAGGCGTAATAAATAAGGTATCACATGTTTGTTTTTTTTTGTGGAATATCTTTTAATTTTGGAGCCTTAACAAATTATTCCACCAGTAGCATGTCCTTGTATCCAAAAGTAAATAATCTTGTGACACACATTGAATGAGCTCATAAACCACCAACCCACTAGGGAAGTGCAAAGAAGATAGGAGAAATTTCAAGCTTTAACAACTGTAGGTACTTTTACCTTCAGTTTCGGAAGAGATATATTTGGTCGAGATATATTTGGTAATTCCCTTTAAAAAATTCCTTAAGTTTTTGCACATTTATAGCACTACTGTATTCACTCTATATAAATACACCCTAGAAGCAATATTTAATTGATATTATAAAATCTGTTTCCAGATCCAACTGCCATTAAAGGAGGCCGAAGATCTGTAGCAAGTACTGGAAGAAGTTCTGCAAAAGGTGATATATTTAATCCACAACTTCTATCCAAATATATAGTTTTTATCTTGTTTTCAAAGAAAACGAGATAATAGTTTTGCTTTGTCATCTCATCTGTCTGTCTGCCCATCTGTAGATGATGTCTTTCGTTTATAGAGATAAATTCAAAATTCTTTTTGTGTTGGATAGATATTAATGAAATATTATGATCTGCACTTCCCAAATCCCACTAAAGCTATAATTGTGCACCCTCTAGCGGTAAAAAAAGTTGAAAATTCCAAGACTTCGAACGAATATTACAAATGATGTATATATGTTAGAAATTTGAAATTTTGGTGGTGGAATGTGTGAAGGTCACGACATTTTCATTACCAACAATGAGTGATGCCTTAGACCCAGGGGGGGGGGGAAGCAACTTTTTTGTTTTAGCAGATAATTATTTGTTTTTAGAGATAAGTGAAAATATCTTTTTTGGGGTTAGATAGGAATTGATGAAATATTATGATTCGCGCTTTTGTAATCTTCCAAAAATTATAATTGCACCTTCTAACAGTGGAAAAAGTTGAAAATTCCAAAATTTCAAATGAATATTGCAAACGATGTATTTATGCTAGAAATATGAAATTTTGGTGGTGGGATGTTCCATTTTCAACAATGAACTGACTCTTTAGACCCAGAGTGGGTGGGAAAATATGACCTTTTTGTTTTAAAAGATAACTGTTTGTTTATAGAGATAAATTAAAAATTCCATTTAGTTTGGATAGGTATTGATAAAATATTACAATTTGAACTTTCCAGATATCCCAACCAATGTATTTATGCTAGAAATTTGAACTTTTGGTGGTGGAATGTGAAGGTTACCAAGTTTCCATTTATAACAATGACTTGACTCCTTACCCACAGGGGGAAGGGATGGATCAATCAGTAGCATGCCAGGCTCATAATCTGCAATTCCCAGGTTTTAGTCCCAGCTGGACCAGCGTTGCGATTTATCTCCGCAAAACTCCCTGCCATGCCCACAATCAGTAGGAGACACAGATGGGCTTGGAAAGGTCGCTGTCCGGCAGATGGGATTTTAAGCCTTGGCCCCATGTGCAGGAGAGCCATACTCTGTGCATGTTAAAGAACATGCTGGATGGTCTTGATGGGAGGCTACCATCTGTCTCCCAACAGCTGTCCAGTGGGACCCCTCCCCCAATCATCTCTGAGCCTTTGGGTCTTGTGACCTGGCAATTTAGCACATTGTGTGCAAAAAAAGTGCTCAGAGGTGAAACAACCGAACCATTACACCCAGGGAGGCTGTAGTAGCCTGAGCTTAATTTGTAGCAAGTAATTGTAAATTGCAGCCCGGGCTACTATTCAAACTTTTATGGTATTTATAATTTTTGTAAATCTTCAATAAGTTTGTATCTTGGAAGTTGATATAATAATTCAGAATATCTCAATATCCTGGATTCACATTTTCTGCATATACCAGCAATTAGCTTAAATGTCACAAATTTACCTCTCTGAATCTGGAACATTGGCTTTATTATCTTAGTTTTCATCTTTGAAAACCTGGTAACTGTAATTATGAGGTAGATCTTTACTGTGTTTACAGAAACATAATTTGCATAATTTACAGAAACTCGGTATCAATTAACTATGCATTTTTTAACCCTTTTATTATAGAACCAATCAGACATAGCACCTAATATCTGATCCCTTTGCAGTCCAAAGAATATATTCTCTGAAAATTGAAGGGTAGGGCTTGCCAGATCAGTTTGGCCTATTGAGAGGATCTTCTGTGAGCAATGATTTCTCCTGAAGAGTTTGGTTAGTTTTACAGTTGTTGGTATTGATCACTTACACCTACCTATTTTTTTTTTGCAGCATTTATTTTCTTTGCTGCACTGATATGTTAACATAAGAGGTTACTTTTATTATATGGATTGTTTACTCCAAGTGGATAATAAACAACTAGAAGAACAATATATTGCCTCTGGCAAATATGAACCACGCATTTTCAAAGAGAATGATGTTTGTCATTTTATTACCCTCTAATGGTGGAAATTTAAATTAGTGGATGATTTGTAAAATACAAATAGCCATATTTCATTAGCACCTATCCAACCGAAAAACAATTTTTCATTTATTTCTTCAACAAAATTGCACCCTAATCCTTTTGCTTTGAGTGGCATCATTCTATTATAAACTGGTATAATGCAAACATATATACTTCTGATTTTTTTATTGTTTTATTTATTCATTGGGGTTTTATAGTCATTTTTAAAGTGTTTTTTTTTTTTTTCTTGTTGTTGTTACTGTAATAGCTAATTTGCTAGCAGGCTGTATTTATAGTCTAATACATTTAACATAGTTATAATATTAATGATAAATAAGTATCCAGGGCTCAAACCCAGATCTCTTTGATCAGTAGCCAAGCTTATTAATTACTCCACCACCATTTGAGAAAACCAAACAATTTCGTACCCTAATTTCAGTCTAGATTTTTTTCTTCTTAGTTCTGGAAGAGTCTAAAAATTTAGCAATAATTTTACATGTCTCTTGATAATTTTTACACCTACCCTATTTCCGTATACTGTATTTCATTTGATTTGTGTTTTTAATTGAAGTTCTTAAAAAGTGTAGTAATTTATTCTGTCTGTTCATTATAAGGCTACCCATTTTTCATATCATCCAAAAAAGAAAGATGATTAACTGAATATGGTTTTCCACAATTGGTTTGTAAAATCAATTATGTGTAATTGCATGCAAGCCATGTGTAAATAAGTATCAAAATTTAAAGCTATCCTCAACTTGAGAATTAAAATTAGAAGAGTCAAAAAAAATACCGGTGCTAACAAAATTTTTCATCATCAGTAGAAAAAAATATAAATACAAATATAGTTTTATATTGATACTATTCATTTTCATTGTGGAAATGATAACAGCTTGCAAAAGCGTTCTTTAACTAATTTATAAAATACCCCCTCAAGCAGCTGATTGCCATAGAGGTCCAAAAGGAGCCTATCAATTTAATACACCATAGAGAATATTTGTGTGGAAGATGAGACCTCAGCAGAAAGACAGCACAAACATCCATAATTTATATAGTGCTAAAAAAATTATTTTTGTAAATTATTTGAGCACTGTGTATTAAATATTTAATGATTTATATGTTTTGCAAACTATCTACAGTTTTTCTTTTTTTTCCTTTTTACAGCAGAAGAAAGTTAATGCAAATGAATCTATAATTTGGGAGCTGTGCTGAGGCAACAAGATCACTCCCTCGACTCTGTCCATGTCCTGTGTAAGATGGACTTCTGTGAAGTATCCTGCAATCAAATTGTAGTGTTATTTATCTGCCCGTAGTCTTTTTTATGAGCATGGCCTTTCCTAATGTCTCGGGCATTGTTGTAGTCTTTCACCAATTTCTCCAGGTAGTCAGTCATATTTGAGTTGGAAAAGTGATCTTTTCTCAGGTCTAGCAACAATTTGCATATAACAGTAAAATATAATAATCAGCACTTTCTTTCAACAGGTTGATTGCATAATGGTTGCTAGAGCCTTTTAATGAAACATAAGCAAACATACTGTTATATTCTTGCTTGTCAAACTTTCCATAGTATTGTATGCCTTGTTCTTGTGTGACATTGTGATAGGCAAAGTCCATTAAGTAAAAGTGGTAATCAGTTATGCTCGTGACATTGTGTGGGAAATTAGTATTTGTATTTATACATGTCTAATTGCACTTGGGGAAAGAATAATTTTAATTTAAAACGTAAACTGTATTGGTTCATTATTTACAGCAGTCTGATATGCTTTTCCAACTTTATATTTTATTTCTGTACAGCTTTTAATATATATGTTTTGTCTCAATTTGTAAACACAGACTTAGCTTTTTGTTTATGTTAAAAATATTAATATAATCTGGTTTTAGAGCAATTAAATATATTCCAACAGTGCAACTTTTAACGTATTGAAATAGGCCATGAGCTCTTTAAGTATTTAAAATGTTAAGAATTTTGCAATGTTCTATCTTCTGGCAATACTAGCTTATTGATAATTGCATAATATTTAGAACAGTTAATAGGATATGATCAAGTCAAGTGATAAATACTTTTCAATTTCTGGTTACACTAGCTTTGTAGTACAAAATGTAATTATTTTTAGGTCCATAAAAATCATAACACGAGCTCTACAACTTTTATAACCTTAACTCAGCTACATGTTCAATCATATAAAATATTACTGGCAATTTTACTAGTTCAGTTTTTTTAAGACAACTGTTCTGAAGTGTTCATAAATTTTAGCACAATGTTTTGTGTATATTCCTTCATTAATTTCTGTTGCTCTTAAACGAAAATTATCTTAATATTTTTTTTGAAAGTATTATTTAAAGTGCATAGGATTATGTTATTCATCTAAAATGCTGCCAGCATGTCTAATTTTTAAAGTTGATCTCACTATTATGAAATAAAGAGTCTATCTGCCTCTGCCAGATAGTGCATAATAAGTGAGACCTATCTTGGTAGTTATGGCTAAAACATTTGCTATGATTGATGCTCTTACATTGACCTTATTGATGAGTGGTAAATAGCTTTAATACTTGTATGTGCTTACATTGAAATTGCAAATATGTCATCTTGCACGACAAGTTAATTTAGTAAATGTTTAATTTGTAAATATGTTGAGAGGCTTTTTGGCACCATGTATAAAAACAAGTAGTTGGTCAGCAGTTGCAAAGCTGTGTGAATTACTAGGTATAGTTCTTACTTTAAAAATATGTGACATACTTTATTGTGTTTTTTTTTAAGTTTGTCTTTTGTGGATTAAACATAAGGGAACAAACTTGAGCTTGCAGTTATGCTACATTGGTGCTGTTAAACCTAACCATTTTATGTAGCTATTCTAACAGTGGCTGCGCTCACACTAGAGCATTTCTGACATTTTCTGTAGCACTTAGTGTTCTTAAACTGAGGACAGTAATGCTGATATGGCATGTTTTTTCAAATTTGTTCTAGTAAAATGTTAAAATTCATTGTAGACAGTATCATGTATGTTATTTTCCTACACTGATCTTTCTGAAAGAAATCAATGCATGCTGTAATAATCCTGTTCATTGTATTTAGCTTGAATAGGTTTTTGAAACAAGCAATCAGGAATTACTTAAAGTATTCTAAAGAAGCTAGATAAGTGAAATTTTAAAATTGTTTTTATACTATGACCTGGAATATATGTCATTTATAAAAATTCCAGCTATTTTTGTGAATCATTCATTTTCTAATGAAATTCAGCCCTAAATTTCACTTAAATGTTTAATTATATTTTCTTGGAATCTCACCGATTTAGTAAGAAACATTTCAAGATCACAGACTCTGTAGTTATTTTTTGACCAGCATTTTTTGAAAACAATATCTATGCTGGTTTCAGGGATTTTATGTATGTACAGCACAGAAATGCATGTCTGTTCAGTGGAGAGGCGATATTGACCAGTGTTATACATTAGTTGTGCAATCCCAGAAAATTACTGTAAATAAAGTATGGTTTGATTAATTTTCAGTGATAGTGAGATGAACATAGCATCTGTATATCCTAAAGGAGTAGATCCTATATTTAGCAGAAAAGTCATGATTTTTGTGGCAGCTTCAACTTACTCCACTGTATTGTTTTGTTTTTTTTCCCCTTTTCTGAATAAATCATGAATTTGCATTTCATGCCATTACGTTATATGTCATGTAATAAATGCTGGTGCTACACTGAAGCAAAACTAATTTTTATGCATTGACATCAGAAAAAGCACATGTTCTCAGAGATAATAATAACTATAACAACAAAATAGAAACTGAGGGTTGTACAAAATGTGTTAATGCAATCTAGCTAATTAAAATTAACTTATCAATATCCAAAATTTTCTTTTTTTTTATGTAGTATATCAGTTGAAATTGATACATTCACTATTAATTAAAAACTATATTTATGCAGTTTCACATATGATTAACTACTGCATGTTTCAGATGACTAAAAAACTGCTATCCGAAACAGAGATATCTAATCTGTTTTAAGTCTTCAAATGTAATTAGAACATAAAACCACAATGATTATTTACCAATTTATGTAAAAGCAAATCTATGTTTGGAGCAGAGAGGGGTACATAGCTGAAATGTGGATGCAGTCCAGAATCAACTTTTAATGGAACTAAATAAAGTAGTTACTCTTATCATGCATACATAAGTAATGTTCAATTAGAACATAGGCTTTCATAACTAAGTGGGCTAAATGCTTACAGTTCATTAGCTGCACTGATTTTTTTTCTTTTCATTCATTTTTAGGTGATAATATATAGTTTGACCAAAAAATCTCAAATTTCACTTGTTTCCATTTTAATATTTTTTTATTAACACATAACTAGATAAAAAAAATTGGGTAGTTACAAATATGAATAAAAGTATTTCATTTATTTTCGCTTACAATACATCATATGAATAAAAGTATTTCATTTATTTTCACTTACAATACATCATAATTATTATCAAAAATAATATAAGGCAAATTAAACATTTCTCTCTAAACTTTCTAAATAGTAATTTGTAACCATTCATAATAAAACTTTGAGAATTGGGCTATTATAATATGAACATCAGGCAAAGATTTAGGAAATCATTGGCTGGACCATTTCAAATCAAATTTGCAAAATGTTTTGCAGATGGTAGGAATTACATTTTTATTTTGGCTTGCAGGCCTGGCCTAGAGTAATGCAAATTCAAAAAGCTGTTGTCAACACTAATAAAATTGCCCAAGGGTAGTTGCAATAATAATTTCAAAACTGAATAACAGGAATATAAAATTACATTATTGTGTTAGCTATAGTTGTGAAAAAAAAATTATTTAAGAATTTATGGCACTCCAGGTTGCCTATGTTGTTTTTCATAAAAATGGCCTAACTGTAATAGCCAGGCAAATACAGATTCTAATTCTGATTCTCTTAGTTAAGTCTTTATTTCTTTTATGTCCAAAACAAATTCAAAGTGTACTGAGTACTTAAGAAAACTGAATAAATTACTATTGTTTAAAAAAACTGAATAAACAGTACAACGAACTAAAAACACTGAAAGACATTTGAAACATTCATTCATTACTCATAATTAATCATCCATTCTGAAATGGTACCAAGACAATATATCGCATAGTTGTATGCAAATAAAACTTGGAAGTGAGAATTCTAGTTTTTCAACTTAATCTTGCAGAGAATAGCATAGATAATTTTTTATGTGATGCAATATGAATAGCACTTTTAACTGCAGAGTGACTAGTGCTACTGATATTGTGTATGCCATTGTCTAAATCATATGAAAGCATCAACAGATGGCAATAATCATCACAAATGAGATCAGAGATCATATGAAAACAAGAATTAATGTTCAGAATGCTGCTGTACTATCAAGGAATTTGATAATCTTTAAGAAATAATTTCTAGGCATCTAGTTGTGCTAAAATATCATTTCAAGTTTCTGTTATGTAAATTTTGAATCAATACACACATTTTATATATTGATTAACAATACTACATTATAATCCTTTTTGAAGAAATTTATGTGTTAATATGCATTACAAGGCAACCCTCGGTTTTGTTCTGGCTTCAAAAGAAAAAACCTTAAAGCACCAAAAATCTTTAAATTTTAAAACGTTCTTATGAACCTTGTTGATGCACACTGTCTACTCTTCATTCACTCCTATTCTTCCATCTTAGTTACTAGACAACACTATCATAGTTATACACTAAGTAATTACCACTTTTGAGTTGATTCATATTTTAGAGGAAAATTTGTCGAGGCTGGTGAGATACGAACCCATGACCTTCTGTTAATATGTCAGGTTTTCTGGACCTCTGAGCTACCGGCCGCTGATCAAGATCTCTAATTGATGACATGAACCTTTTCAACCTACATTACATCATATGTAGGGAGTGTTCAGCAAATTTTGCCACAAGCGGCAGACACGTACCATGTAGATGGAAGTATTTTCTTACAAGTAATACAGTTGTTAAATAGTTAATAAATTCAACATATTTGGTATTAACCTATAAATTACCACTTTGAAGTCGATTTTAGAGGAAAAACTCTTGAGCTGGGTGGATACGAACCCACGACCTCCTGATAACATGTCAGGTGCTCTGGACCATCGAGCTACTGGCCGCCGATCAAGATCTGTAATTGATGATATGAACATTTTCGATTGTGTCACATGTAGGTGCTGTTCAGGCAATCTAGCCACAAGCAGCAGATAATTGCCATATAGATGGAAAATATATATTACAAGTATACAGTTGATTAAATATTGAATAAACTCGACCTTTTTAGTTTACACTAAGTAATTACCACTTTTGAGTCGATTCAAATTTTAGAGGAAAAATTGTCTTGAGCCAGGTGGGATGCGAACCCACGATCTCCTGATAACATGTCAAGTGCTCTGGACCACTGAGCTAACCAGCCGCCGATCAAGATCTCCTCTAATTGATGATATGAACATTTCAAACAACAAAAGTATTGAAAATGTTCGTGTCATCAATTAGAGGAGATCTTGATTGGCGGCCGGTAGCTCAGTGGTCCAGAGTATCTGACACGTTATCAGGAGGTCGTGGGTTCGTATCCCACCCAGCTCAAGACATTTTTTCCTCTAAAATTTGAATCAACTCAAAAGTGGTAATTGCTTAATGTATACCAAAAAAGTCGAGTTTATTCAATATTTAATTAAATATCATAGTTGCTCCTAACATTGTTAAATGCTACATGTTTCAATACTGGGTATATCAGCTTCAGCTGTTTTACTTCTGAGTGGCACTTTTTTTGCGCGCAATTGGCTAAATGGTCAGGTTTATTACCTGCCATTTAGCCAACTGTGGTGTTAATGTTGGCTAAATCCCCAGCAACACAACAAGGACCCCAGGGGCTCTGAGAAGGTTGGGGGGGGGAGGACACACTAGACAGCTGTTAGGCAACTGATGTATCTTCTCATCAAAGCCATCCAAATAACTTCGGAGAGCCCTATCTTGTGCCCATTAAAGTGCACAAGATAGGACTCTCCTGCACATAAAAAATTAACAGAATATTCCATCCAGTGAACAATGGCCTTTTCAAACCTATCAGTGTCTCCTTTCTCACTGAGTACAGGGAGGAGGTTTAGCAGAGATAAATCTCAATGCAGTCACAGTACAGACTCGAAGCTGAGAACTGAGTCTGGCATGCTACCCACCCAATCCCCACATCAGTTTCAGGATTAAGCCTATTCAGATGGTTAGGTCATAGATCATATATTTCAGTTGTGACATCAGGCTTTGCTAGGCCTGATGCAAGGTTGCTAGGTATTGCTTTCGGGATGTTCCCTTACAAATGCAATGGGGTTGGTTTCATTGATGTGCTGGATGAGTTCAGCACATCTATTTTATATACACATCTGTTTTTATGTTATATGTATACAGCTACAAGGAAATGTTTTTTTTTTTCCATTCCGAAAACTTTTCTTTTGCATCTCTTCCTAACCACCTCTCTCACATAAATGCATTTTTTTTTTTTGCAACCTCAAATGAATTTATTGGTTTTTGCCATTCCAACTGATTTTCTTTTCTCCTGTCAAGAGATATTAAATATTGAATAAACTCGACATATTCAGTATATACCAAGGAATTTTCACTTTGTAAGTCTATTCAAATTTTTAGAGGAAAAATTGCTTTGAGCTGGGTGGGATATGAACCCATGACCTCCTGATAACATGCCAGGTGCTCTAGACCACTGAGTTACTGACCACCTATCAAGATCTCCTCTAATTAATGCTATGAACATTTCTATTATGTCACATATATGTGCTGTTCCAGCAATCTTGCCACAAGTGGCAGACAATGCCATGTTATCAGGAGGTTGTGGGTTTCTATCCCACTCGGCTTAAGACAATTTTTCCTCTAAAAATTTGAATCAACTTACAAAGTGGAAATACCTTAAAAGATATTAAAATTTTTGTAGATTTAATTGAATGTCTTTTTCTATCTCTGCACTTAAAATGCCATGTAAATCTTAAGTAATGAGATTTCAAAATTACTGCATTTTACTTTTATGCCACTTTTATATTGAGATTTGAGCAAACCTGTCTAATCCTAGCATGTTGCCCTTTAAAACATGCCACTCGAAGTGGCTGCTTGAAATGCTTGTGTTGTCATGCCTGCCCTTGATTGGCATTTTTAAAGGTTTGTTTATGTTAAGGTGATTTTGCAAGATCTTTTTATTTCTGGTAATATAGCCTTTCTTGTTGTCTGAGAGGAATTTTATATATGCAACTGATTTCTGTTTTTTTCTATCATTCTTTATTAGATTGGATACCTTGGTCCATTGAAAGTATATTTGACTTCAGATACATATTTCTGAGCTGGGGTTGATTGTGTATCTTTTAAGTTTTTCAATTATTCACAATGCTTTTTTGCTCCTTTTCTATTTTGTGTTATTAATGCTGGGGTGCTGGATATACTGCTTTTTGAACAGTTTTAAGGAAAAAGCTGTCTTTTATGCCCTGTTGATAGTTGCATATTGTTATGGATAAAAGCAGATTTTATTGTACTTGTGTGCTATAGTAGATGCACAGTTATGTGGTACATATCATCACTGTAGGAGCTGTAGGGTTATCATACGTTTGTACAGGGATTTATCAAAGTAATGGAAACACATACTGTTTGTGGAGACATTTTACATTTTTTTTTTTGAGCTGTAAACCCACTGTGAGAAACATACTGTGTCTGGAGAACATTTATTAAATGCTGTAAACCCACCTTGGACATTCAGAACAGATGCAATTTGATGTAAAATTTACTTATATAAGTCTTACACATTTGGTAATGGAATGTGGGACCATTCTTCTTGTAAAATATGGCCCAACTGTGCCAGTGATGCTGGAAGTGGAAAGTATGATTTGACCTTGCGCTCCAGGTATTTTTTACAAATGTTCAATAATATTGAGGTCTGGAGATTGAGGTGGGCCAGGGTAGCTGCTGTACCTCATCCTCATGATCTGCAAATCACAACTTGACACGTTTCACACAATGCACGGGTGCATTATATAGTGGTTTCAGAGGATTGGGATGCAACATGGCCATAAATACCGGCATGATGAAGTTCCCGACAAACTGTTGTGGTGGAAATGGGATCATTCCGACTAGTGTTCAACTCTGATGCTATTTATGGTCCCATGGTCTTGTGCTTCTGTTGTACAATCCATGCCAACGTTCGCCTATTTCTATCTGACAACTTTGTATGCCATCCACAATTTGCACATTTGGAGGCAATGCCCTGTCCTTTTCAATAGGTAGTCATAATCTTCAATACAGTTCCTCGTGTTGCACCTACTATTTCCGCCATTCTGGCTACTGAAGCTCCTGCAAGATGCACACCAATGATCATGCCTTTTTGGAGGTCACTGAGATCCGACATTGTCAACAATTACACCACTCAGCTGTTTCACCTGCGCCTGTAACACTGCTAAGTGATAGCCAACATCGTACATATCCCCGTTATATGCTTCACATCACGAGTGACATCATCCATGTGATATGCATACGGCACATTGCTTATACTCCATACACCGTCAGTGTTTCCATTATTTTGATAAACCCCTGTATGTTGATTTTTTTTTACTTCTATGTAGGCCCTCTCTTCCTCTAAAAAATATTTTCTGATTGGCATGCCAGTTAGATGGTATTACAAATTTATGTTCAAGTGTTGATAACATTGATTTTTGGCTGCACATAGTAAAATTAGGTCAAGTGCAACTATGCAAGTGGCATATTAACCCATTTATGATGTGTGCAGGAAGCATCGATTGGCTGTTGACCAAGGCCAGGAAAATGCTTGTACACAGCTTAGCATCAGCTGATTATTCAGAGAATGCATGGCAATAACACACTAACTGTTGGAAATATAATACCTTATTGATTGTTAGTGCTTCATATGACAAATAAAATTCGTACGGCAATAGGCCATCAAAGTACAACTAAAATGTAAGAGTACAGCAACAGGACTGCAACAAGTAGCTCCCTGAAATTATATGTGTATACAGCATCAGTCTTGAATGGATTTAAGTTGTCAAATAACATGGCCTGTTAAATAATAATTATATTTCATTAAAACTTGTACATTTCGGTACAGGCAGCTTATAAATAATATCCAGTAATTTCATTTTGCAACTGAAAATCTTATGTGCTTAGGATGGCAAAATCTTTGCACCGAGCCAGCTTAAAACATTGGGTGAGTGAGATTAGACTATAAATTCTTAGAGATAAAATAAATACCCCCTCAAGCAGCTGCTTGCCACAGAGGTCTGACAGGAGCCTGTCAGTTTATATACCATAGTAGAAGGTCTGTGAGGATGGCAGCAGGACCTCAGCAGAAAAACGACACACATCCATGCCTTACCTGGGGCTCGAACCCAGGTCCCTTAGATCAGTAGCCAAGCGTGCTAATCACTTCGGCCATGGGACGGCTCCTTAGAGATATATTGCTGTTATTTAAGAGCAACCAAGAACAAAAGGAAATAAATTTCCTTGACATTTCAGCATAACATAATCAAAATGCTTATAATGAAATGTCAACTCCATAAATAATGAATGGTAAAAACAAATCATAAAACTGAAACAAATAAAAATATTGACCTGCAAATTTATATAATAGTAAATGCTGTGCTGTAGAAGGAAATCTTTAAATATAGGTACAAATATTTACAGAGAAGATTGGTATGGAAACAGAGCCTTCAATATCATTGTTTTCAGCCGTGATTTTTGCTTTCAATTGGAGCAGATAGATGGTCCTGTTGGCGGATGTTCAGCCAAATGGACTCGACTCTAACTGGGTCCTTTAACCCAGTAATTTCTGGCTGATATCCCAGTTAGATTGCAAGGCCAGAGTTAAATTTTTCTTGAAATCTTTTCAGCATTATCTGCCTTAGATAAATTTTCATGTTTAGAACTCGTTATAAGTTCTCGTTTAGAACTCGTTATAAGTGTAAGAAAAACTATTTTGCTAATATGATGCTAAGTAGAAGTCAATGCTGCAGGGGAGAAGAGGTCATGAATGTGTGAAAGCTACTACATGGTTGTCTGCAGGAAGTGGCTTAAAAATTGAGGGGGGGACTCGAGGCCTATGGTGAATTCACCATCTTCATAACTCCTTAAAAATAAAAGGAATATACATATTTAAATATAGTTTTTGTTCTGCCTTTACAATTGTAATTTGATTTTTTAAATGCTAGCCTAAATAAGTATTTGTATTATTCCATTAAACTTGTATATTTATGATTTGAACACAAATTTTGTATAACTTCATGTAGTAGCGGGGCGGGGGTGGCTGAGTCGGTAACGCGCCAGGCTCGTAATCTGTAGTTCTCAGATTCGAGTCCCAGCTGGGTCAGCGTTGAGATTTATCTCCGCAAAATTCCCCGCCCTGCCCACGGTCGGTAGGGGACACCGATGGGCTTGGAAAGGTCGTCGTCCGTCGGATGGGACGTTAAGCCATGGCCCCGTGTGTGGGAGAGCCATACCCTGTGCACGTTAAAGAACATGCTGGATGGCCTTGACGGGAGGCTAACAGCTGTTCCAGTGGGTCCCCTCCCCAACCTTCTCTGAGCCTTCGGGGTCCATGTGACCTGGCCATTTAGCCCATGGTGTGCAAAAAAGTGCCGCTCAGAGGTAAAACAACCCAACTCATGTAGTAGTTTAAGAATTCTTTAAATTACAGAAATTCCATAGTGTGAAATGCAAAAATTATAACTACTGTCCATGGGTTGAGTTCCATTAATTTAGCACTTATAAATATCAAGTTCTCTTTCAAGCTCCACCAAATATAAAGTTACACTTTCAGCGTCACTAAATACGAATTTCAGTTTAAAGCACCTATGTTAAATTGAACTTCAATCGATCAAATACCAGATTTTATTTCCCAACTCCCAGATCATCGTTTCATTTTTAATCTCTCTCAGATATCGTATCCTATTTTTTTAACTATCCCCCTCCCACACAAACATTATTAATTGCTACGCCGCTGCTACCAGGTATAAGAGAACATTGAACACTTCCAGCCAGCAACAGTATAGGGAGCAGAGTGTAGTACTGTAGGCTGCGGTTACAATGAAAATCGCTTTAGCAAATCAGTACTGTATGAACTTCGCTGTAGCAGAAAATTGCTGTATTGTATTCCGGGTGGCCAAGAATGGAGACAGGTAATTAAATGTGGAACTAGTGTTTTATGTTTTAAGATGTGAGTAATGGAACAATCATACAGATCTAGTGTTTACTGTCATGAAAGTTTCACGTGTAGTAATTATACATCTGGTCAAAAGTTAAACATGAATCACTAAGATGTGGATATCAAAAAAAATTGTTACAGATAATAAAAGATTTTTTTATCTACGTAATTCAATGTATAGTTTGGAAAAAATTCAAAGTGTAAATCCCATATAATATCGTGGAATATCTAAAGCGGATATCCTATAAAGCGAGTACTTTCTTAGACCCTCAATCATATCAAATCGAAATTCACAGTTCGGAATAGCCGATTGCTTCGTGATGCCTCAAAGAAAATAAATAGACATCAACAGAGAACGGTTGAAGCTGATCAAACAATCACGGAGGTGTCCAACATTCTGTTACCTCAAGACTGTGGTAGCAATTGTAACCAAAGAAAGCAGTTATGAAGAACTGTTCAGGGTTTACAACGCAAGACATTCGCTACTTGAAAGCCCGATGTACATAGCACACGCACATACCTTAGGCATAAGAAATGGCAGTGCGCAGTTATATGCGTCTTCTCTGATATACATGGCGCATAATTTATAATATTCAATATGCAGTAAATAAAAAAATAAATACCCCTTCAAGCAGCTGCTTGCCACAGAGGTCTGACAGGAGGTTGTCAGTTTATATGCCCATAATAGAAGGTCTGAGAGGATGGCAGGACCTCAGCAGAAAAACGACACAAACAGTCATGCCTTAGCTGAGGCTCGAACCCAGGTCCCTTAGATCCGTAGCCAACATTAAAAAAATCCGATTATTCATTTTCAAATTTAAATATTTTTCTGTTTTTTTTTTTGTTTCGGGAGGGAACAAATTACGTAAAATTATCATGGCATTAATACACTGAAGTGCCATTGAATTAGGGATAGCAACCTAGTAACGTGTTGGACACCCTCTGGTCCTGATAACGGCCGCCACACGACGTGGCAAGAACACAAGCTTGCGTAAATGTTCCACAGGTATGGTGACCCATGCATCCAGAGCTGTCCACAATTCTCTCAAGGTCGTCATTGATGAGACACTGGTCTGAACACTGCTCGATGGGATTTAAATCTGGGCTTCTAGGTGGCCACTTAATTATTTCAGTGTCAGCAGAATACTCCTGCAACCATGCAGTAGCCAACCTGGACCTGTGAGATGAACAGTTGTGTTGGTAGATGGCATTCCGTTGGGATGCATGATGGACATAAATGTGTGTAAATGGTCAGCCATGACTTCTACGTACCAGGATGCATTGAGAGTCGTCGGTACACATACCAAAGGTCCCCCAGACGACCAACTGAAGACATCCCAGGCCATCACTGAGCCCCACCAGCATGTACTGCTCTGACCTGACATGCAGGATTCATGGGGTTGGTGCCATACCCTCAGTCTCCCATCAGGGTGATAAAGTTTAAATCGGGATTTATCACTCCAGACTATCCGTTGTCAGTTTTCGATGTTTTTGTTCTTTAGCAAAGGCAAGACGTTGAACCCTTGTTTATGCCGTTAGAAGTGGGACACTCGTAGGTTGGCAGCTCCCAAAGTCGAGACGATGAAGTGTGCGTTGCATGGTCCATGCACTGACCTGTGTTCAGATGAAAGGTGATTTCAGATAATGTCTGACCCCTATTGTTTCGTATGATACAGGTCAGATGGCAAAGCCCACGATCATTCACAGCTAGTTGTTCCTTGCAGTTTATCCAGGTGCTTGTTTTGCCGAAATTTTCATATTCGTGGAACACTTGAAACTGCCATACAAGAAAATCCAAGTTCGTTGACAATTTCGGAGATCGAGTGTCCCATGCGTCGGGCACCTATGATCTGTCCTCTGTCAAATGCATCTAAATCCTATGCCTTTCCCATTACTCTTCTCACGGTGAATGCTTGGGGAAGCCAAAGCTGACAGCTATATATGATCAGAGTTTCAATCACGCATGCGTGTAAATGCGGGACTTGCGCTACTGAATTTGCATAACGTCTATCCCTAATTCAATGGCACTTCAGTGTACATTTTCATATGTGAATATAAACCTATATTTAGAGCTTATTAACTGTGAAATAAGCCTTTTATAGCAAAATATCAGAAAATAAACTGAAAATCTTCAATGTCCCCCAAATCTATCGAACGATATTTGTGTAATATTAGAGTTCTGGAAGTTGAAACCTTTAACAGGAGTTTGTAGTAAGAGTTTAGCTCAAAGGTTATAAAAAATTTATTAAAATGTAATTTTAGAATTTTGTATAATGGTTTTTTAGTGCCCACCAATTTTGAAATTGTTTAGGAAGGGGAAAACGACAGTTTCTGCTGTTGAATAATCTTTTGTAACTCGAGATTTATATAAATTTGAAATCTATAATTTGTCTTCGCTGGCATTTTTCTCCGAAAGGCTTATTTTTAAAGTAATGAAACTTTAAATGTGGTTTACCATTTAAATAATTCATTCACATTCCTTTAAACTTCACTTTTAGTTGGCAGAAAATTCTTCCAACCACTCTTGAACCATGGATACTTGCAATTATTCCTCCTAAGAACTGAACATAAATTTGCTGTTCCTAATAGTCACATGCGTAATGTGACTTGGACTGGGGAAACCCACAGCCAGCCCCATATCTTTGAAAGGCATTTGTGGCAGAGTATATCTATTGGGCCAGATTACCATTGGATGGCTATACTGACCATATGTTTGATGGAGGTTCTGTAAATTCTTAGAAATCAGGTTGAGATCCTTATACACCATTTCCTCCTGACAGACAATTAAAAAATTCCACATTTATATACGCTCGTACATACAACCAGTACCTTGAGGAAGAAGGTATCCAAGGAATGATGTGGCCTGTCTTCTCCCCAGTTCTCAGTCTAATTGAACATCTGTGGATGCCTGATAGGCATTGCAGCCCTTCAACCACCCCAAGACTTATGTTATTGACAGTGAACTTTATCGCCCTCCCTTTCTGTGGTTTATCATATTGAAGGCATGCATATATTGTCGGGGGGGGGGGGGGGGGCTGTATTGTGTATGGTATCGTTTGTATTCAGTTCAAACTCAATTTTCACATAATTTGTTCTTTTTCAAAGTATATGTAAATCTTGTCCCAAATTTTTTCAACTTAGATTTTTCTTTAAAAAAATGTACAGGGCCTGGCTCAGGCTAATAATCTGTAGTTCCCAGATTCGAGCCCCACTTTGTCAAGTTATTCTGAGAGTTTTATCTCTACTAAGTCCATACCTAGCCCTTGGTCAGGGATCATCAGTGGACTTGGGAAGGTCATTGTACATTAGATAGGATGTAAAGTCATGGCCCTGTGTGCTTTAAAGAAAATGTTGGATGACTTTCACAGGAGACTTGCCTGTCTCTTAATTGCTGTCCAGTTGCTCACCTGCTCCAATCTTCTGTCTTTGTAACCTGGCCATTTTGTCTATTGGGTGCAAAATAAAGTCTCTCAGAAGTCAAACAACCCAACTGTCCAAATATGTTTCAAGATATGTGCATTTTCTATATCCGTGCTTAACTTTTGATTAGCTCTATAGTTTGCCTGCTATCAACTCCTTTTCCCTGATCACAGTTTGGGAAACATTTCATGTTAGAAGGCTGCCAAGCATAAGAATGCTACCAGACAAGAACATTTAGATTTGTGGTATTGTAGGTGTAACTATTACTGTATCCTGAAATTTCGGCTGTATTAAAGAATTTGCTGAAAATGTTAAATTAAAATTATTAGTCTAGAGCAGACGCACTAAATCTGGCACCCATAAATATTGGATAATGTAAAATATAGTAATTATAATATTAATAACATCCGACAACTAGCTACCCTGTCATCGAATCTGAATGTTCAGCAGCTCATTTCTGGGATCCGTTCAATCCTTCGACAAGCCAACTTTAAACGTTATTTTTTGTTATTTTGTACCTATACATACGACAAGTAAAATGTGACAATATCAAACATTGTGTTGGATTTTTTATTGCACTTCCCTCTCTGTCAACTATTGGCCCACAGCAAACAATATTTTTCTTTTTGGCTGATGCTGAAAACGTTCGTACACCAGTAGTGAAGCGTGACCCTCAGAGTAAGGGAAGCAATTACTAAAAACAGTGCTTTTGATGATCAGAACACCGTTCGGGTGATCGATGTCTCCAAATCACAACCAGAACGTCGTTCCAGTATTTTACTTTTCCAAATCATTGAACGGGTTCACCCACCTGGTACTTTGTTTTCTAAGAGTGAAAATAGTTATATACTTTTTAAATCAAATATTTTTGGAAATTACTATTATACATTGAGTCTTTTCTAGGAAAAAATGTGATACTGTGGCCTTGCATTAATGTTATTTTGAGAGCTATATGAAAAAAGTTAAACATATATTTTAATATAATTTCATTTACTGGGAAGTTAGAACGAAAGTACACAAACTGGCCACTGAATTAGAAACCTTTATTCAATATCGAGTTGGACCACCTTTAGCCCGAATTACAGCATGTATGCAGTTTGGCATAAATTCCACAAGGTGTTGAAGTGCATTCACATCTCGAGCATACCAGGCGTTCACCAGACAGTCCTTTAATTGACTCAGATTTGACGGAAGAGGATTTTGCTCCCGGATCTCTTTTTCTATCATATCCCATGCATTCTCAATGAGGTTCAGATCCGGGCTTTGTGGTGGCCAGGGAAAATGGTGGAAGTCGCTGTCATGCTTGCTGAACACGTCTTGCATGATGAATAGTTGCATTGTCATCCATGAAACAGCCATCACCTTCTGGATAGAAAGTCAACATTGCAGGATGGACTTGATCAGCAACAATGTTCAGATAATCCTTTTAGGACACCTGACCTTCCAGCAATATCAGTGTACCCGTTCCATATCATGACACCACCTCCAGAACCTTGAGTTGTGTTTACAACGCAAGCTGGGTCCATTGCTTCATGGAGCTCCCGCCAAACTCTGCCTACCGTCGGTACAGAACAAGGTGTACTGCAACTCGTCGGACCACATGACTTTTTTTACAGTGTCCAGTCATGGTGTTTCTGACACCACTGTAGACAGACTTTCCGTTCACAGAAATCGGTGATTTCTATATAGGCATGCTACTGCTAATACCGATCCTCTTCAATTCCCTGTGCATAATTCGGTGAGATATGGGTCGGGAACAGCCTTCATTGAATGCTTCGGTCAATTGCTGCACACAGAAAGTCCTGTTTCTCCGTACAAGCGTTCTCAGACGATGGCGATCTCGTTCTTGACAGATTGGCGTCGTGCCGCAATTACATCTCTTAGACAAGCAATGTGGGTTATTTTTCCACTGATTTAAAAACTCGAGATACCTCACTTTTTGAGAAACCAGTCAGCTCTGCTGTTTTCAAAATCGTCTCTCCAGCCAGACACACCTACAATAAACCCTTTATCGAAACTGAAATATCCTTTGTTTTTCCCATTGTGATCAAAGCTACTGACGAGCAGCAGTCTTAAATATGGCCTAGATCACATAGTGATGCACATGACCACATATTTTGCATATACGCTGCGCAAGTGATATTTACGTACATCTGCATAAAGGTTTCTAATTCAGTAGCCAGTGTGTACAAATTAATATTACAAAAAAAGTTACAAAATCATTTTCAGAAATTTATTACAGGTATAATATACATATGAAAAGTATATATATTATAACCTGTAATAACATTTTCAGAATATGGAATCATTTCAATTTGAGATGCAATTTAAGATTAAACATCTAAATTTGAGTCGTGCCTCCTGAGGAATAGCTCGATTTTTGGTGTCAACATTGTGGAATTGTAATCCAGTCAAAAATGAGATAAAGAAAAATATCAAATGTCCATTAAAAATCTTTTATTAGCAAACTCTCAACTAAAAGATGATAATTAAATTTCATTCTTGTACGGATGAAAACAAATGGTTATATGGGGCATATCTGAGTATCCCCGTATTCCCACCCCTAAAATGGAAATAATTCCATGTTATCTCAATAAAAAAATCACGTTGCTCAATAATTTCTTCAATACGTTTTCTAATGAAAACGATGTCTAAATATAAATTGAATGTGTAAATATAAATTGAATATCACAATCAAAATATCAAAATCTCGATTTTAAATAATATTTGTACAGTATTCAAAGAGTTATGAAAGCTGGAATATATTTAACAAGTTACAAAAAAATGCCCAAAATTTAATTAAAACAGGTTAAGAGATCAGAGATTACTTTTGTTTTCATCCATAAAATAATTTCAGCTGTTAAGCCTTTTCAGGCCATCTGCCTCGATTTTCATGTGAAAGAGGGATGTTTCTAGGTTTGATGGTGATTAGTTTGTCCGTAATGCTATTGACTCTAGTAGAGTACAGGATGCATTGCACCTGTTTCTGATCTCTTAAGGTGTTTTAATGTGTTAATTAAATTTTGGATTCAATTCTTTTTGTACGCTATTAAATATTCCAGCGTTCAGAACTCTGAATACCTAAAAAAAAATATTGTTGAAAACCGGGTCTTGAATTTTACAGAGATCTTTAATTTATCTTTAGATACATTTTTCACTAAAAATCACATTGACTGTGATTTTCTATTGATATAACATGAAATTTTTTCCATTATTCAGTCCAATACCTGTATACATATATATAACTACCAATTTTCTCATAATAACGAAGAAGGGAGAGGGGGGACTGAGGGTGAAATCTCATTCACGAAATTTATTTTTAAGAAATCATTTATTCATCAGTCCTGTAGCGAGTGGTTAGCTTGCTTGGCTATTGACCTAGGAACCTGGGTTCAAGCCCTGCATTAAAGACATGGGTATTATGCTGACATGCTCCTGTAAGATTTATGTGACAAGCAACTGCTTGAGGGGTATTTTATTAATTTGTTCATTCATCAACCTCAAGCACCCATGGGATTAGAGGCCCAAACAGATTGTGCAATTTAGTTTTCCAAACATCTCCTAAGCTGCATTTCTTGCCGCTGTAAACTAATTCTAACAAGGTCCTATTTGCCCACTGAATCCTAGACTTTCTGAGGCCTTTAGGTACACGTTCATAACCCTATTTACTAATCTGTAATTATTCATACAGGCAACATGGCCAAACCAACGGAGTCTCTTTCTGCACAATATGCTGCTCAAAGGAGGTTGCAGACTTCTTTCGCGAACCTCATCATTACTTACAAATTTAAACCACTTAATGCTGAAGATACGGTGTAAGATACATCTAGAATCAAAAGCATCTAGTTTCCTGTTATCTTGTTGACAAAAGGTCCAAGTTCACTAACATAACTAACACTAGAAAGAACCAAATTATTATACACTCTAATGTTATTCGTTAGGTGTGTATACGTGTTCTCCACATATTCTTAAAAGTCCCCGGAAACAATCCCTATTCATCTGTTAATCTCATGCTGCACATCCAGTATCTGTTACATAATTTCCAACATAATTAAACTGAGACACTTGCAAGAGTGCAACTATTCAGATCAACTGAATCACAACCTTCCTGACCAATTTTCATCACTTTAGTTTTCTCTCTGTTTATAACCAAATCTCTACTAACCAGTCTCATCAACAGCTCTAATGAAAGAGTTCGTTTCATCAACATTTGCCAATTTCGGATCTCTAGACCATTAAGCCCAAAATCTTTCCCATGCAGTGAGTTTGGCATAATATAATCAATAACAAAACTAAAGAGAAAAGGAGACAAATGCATCCTTGGCGTACACCAGAAGCAATGCTAAACCAATTCCTACAAGCTTTACCAACTCACATATGATTCGATGTTATTACAGAGCGTTTTCATTATGTTAAATTCATTTTTTCATTTACTGGCATTAATAAAAATGTTAGCAAAATTTTTGAAAAACCTACCAATTACAAATAATTTGGCTTATGTTGACTATGTCACTGATTGTATATGAAAGAATTATATATAATTCTTTAATTTCATTCTTGTTATTTTTAATTTAATTTATATTGTGTTTGAATAAAGGCATTATTATCAAAAAATCCCTCTAATTTCTCTTTCCAATATTGAATTCTATAAACAGACCTTGCGTGGAAGATGCGAAATTTTGTCGCAATCCGAAAAACAGTCGTGCATCATTTCTATGCCAGTTTTGAAAAAAAAAATTATCTCTGCATGGCACTTTTGCACACACAGTGGGCTAAAGATCAAGTCACAAGGACACACCACTCCCCCTGGGCTCAGAGTCAAGAAGCGTAGTTGATCCACTGGACAACCGATAGGAGACAGGTGGAAATCTCAAACCATCTATTGTATTTCATCATTGTATATATAAAATATCATTGTATTTCAGTGTACTTATAATAGGGCTCCTTAACATGGGGGTGGGAATGGCTCAGTTGGTAGCGTACTTCACTCATAATCGGCAGTTCACAGGTTCGAGTTGTCTCCACCAAATACCACACCCTGCCTCCGTCAGTAGAGGATACCGATAGGCTTGGAAAGGCCACCATCTGTGGGATGGGACGCTAAGCCAAGGCACAGTGGTCCCCTTCTCCCAACCTTCTCTGAGCCTACAGGGTCCTTGTGACTTGGCCATTTGTGTGCAAAAGAAGTGTCACTCAGACAGGGGCATAGCCAAGAGTTGTTGGGGAGGGGGGGAGAGATCGAAAATATTTCATCTCAGAATTCAAATTTTACCAACTGAGAAAATAAATACTTTTCATATATGTGTTGGAAGCTACACCCCCCCCCCCCCCCCCCCAAAGTGAATGAAATTCCACAATGTCATTCAATGTGTTGGGGGATTCACTTCCATTGTTTATGCAACCAAAACGTGATATTACTAAAACAAATCCCTATTTCATTTACTTATAAATTTTTTAACAAAGCCCGTCGAATATCGCCAACTCCAAAAGAATTTGCCAAGTTTTCTCGATTATGCTGACTGTCTTACTGTACACAAAAACAGTCGCAATTTTCACAACTCTCCCGTATTTTAACAAGTAGCTTTGAATTTAGCCAACTGCCCAATACTTTTCAAAGTTTATTCGATTGTGCCAACTCTATTAAAAAAAAACATTTTTGACTTACTACCTATTCTTTTTGGCAATGACACTGTCGGTTTTTCTGTTCGTGGATATCATAAAAAGTTGTTCACCATATCTTTCAAACGCCATGGAGAAATATGTCATATGCTACAAAAAACTGACTCTAATGCTTTCTCCTCCCCTAAAAAGGGAAAATATCAAAACATTTATTACGCTATATCACTTCTAAGTAATCTATCTAACAAGCTATACGTCAAATGAATGCTTCTGATGTGAGGAATGTCATAAACTACGAAAAATCGACCTACCCATGCTTTCTACTACCCTAAAAAAGGCGAAATATGAAAACGATTGTCCCCCTATATCTACAGAACACCAGCTATATACACTGCTCACAAAAATTAGGGAATATTTCAAAATGAATATGAAGCGATAAAAAAAGAAGCATTTTAATTTTTTTTATTAAAGAAGAGCATCAGAAAAGAAAACGACAAGTCAAAGAAAGTTGTTCGATTATGCAAATGAGATGCAAACTCAATTGTCGTGATTGAGTAGCAAGTGACATATTGGTGGGGGTGAACAGAAGCATGCCAGACTGGACGAGAGTGCCACACATTCAGTAGGGTGTATAGTTACCCAAGACTGCCAAAACACATTGACAGCGATGGGGCATGGACAGGATCAGAATGTCCAGCAGTTCTTTTGGGATCTTCTGCAACTCTTGCTCCAGGGTAACTTCCAGCTCAAGAAGTGTTGTGGGAGGCATTGGACGGTTTTCCAGACGTCTTCCCAAAGCATCCCAAGCATGTTCAATGGGATTCAGGTCTGGAGAACGTGAAGGCCAGTGCATGCGTTCGATTCCTGCCTCCTGAAGCATGTTGTTGACGAGATGCGCACGGTGGGGCCTTGCATTATCGTCCATGAAAAGAAAGTTGTTTCCAACTGCTCCAGCATAGGGTACCACTATAGGGTGCAGGACCTCATCTCGATATCTGACAGCAGTCAGCGATCCGTTTCTGATGACGTGGAGGTCGGTACGACTACCAATGCTGATGCCAGCCCACACCATGATTCCACCACCACCGAAGGAGTCCCTTTCTCGCATGAAACGTGGAATCTCCCGTGTTCCTCGTTCACGCCAGATCAGGACACGATGATTGTCAGGCTGCAGACTGAACCGTGACTCATCAGAGAAGAGGACAGTTGACCACTCATCACGGGTCCAATGACGATGCTCATCGCCCACTTTCTATGGTGTTCAGCAGATAACGGAATGCCCCACAGCTCTGTTGCATTGTTGCGCCTGTTCCTTTTTGCCAATAAAGTCAAGTAGCGGTCATCTGTTGCTGTTGTGGCAGATGGGCGACCTTGCCCTCGTCTGCTTCGTACTGTGCCAGTCTCTTGAATGTGATTCCACAGTCTGCTAATCATGCTTTCGGATGTTCCAAGTGCTGTTGCCACTGTCGTCGGTGTTTGACCAGCTTCAAGATGTCCTATGGCTCTCCAAGCTTCGCATTCGGGCAAATCATGCTGCAGGGGCATTGCAAGGGCTGGGAAATTGCAGGATGTGCGCTTTCAAGATCAGGGAACGTGCAGATACTCCAGTACTTTCAGCCTTTTGTATAGTGCATTTTCACCAATAACATAAAAGTTGGTTTTGCATCTCATTTGCATAATCCCACAACTTTCTTTGACTTGTTGTTTGCTTTTCTGATGTTCTTGTTTAATAAAAAAAATTCAAATGCTTCTTTTTTTATCGTTTCATATTCAATTTCAAATATCACCTAATTTTTAATTTTTGTGAGCAGTGTATAATAATATATATGAATATAGCTGAAAATAACAAGCTATACATCAAATGAAAATTTCTGACGTGACGAATGTCACAGGCTATAAAATATTGCCACATGCTTTCTTCTCCCTAAAAAGGGGGCAAAATATGAAAATGTTTGTTCCTCTACATCTGCTGAATGCGAGTCTGGAAAGTAACAATCTACATGTCAAATGAAAACTTCTGATTCTAAGAATGCCCGGCTATGCAAAATTACCCCCATGCATTCTTTCCCCCTAAAAATGGGAACTGAAAGTTGTTCTACTGTATTTTGCGAATGCGAGAGCATACAGTTACAAAGCAGCATTTTTTTTTTGTAGAAAGAGGATGCGTTGGAATGAACGTTGGTTATGAACAGTGTGCGTAAAGGCTACAGGAAAAGGGGAAGACCTAGGATGTGACGGTAAGAAAATGTCGAACAGGATCATGCTAGTTGACCTGCAGTGGCCAAATGCAACAGCTGTAGCTCACTACAGATAGGTGTGAACAGCAAAATTATACAGTCTGGTAGGACCTCAGTTGCCCATTGATGCTCGTGGATTTTATATGTATCTAAAATTAAAGTGTGGCATAATTGCATAATTCTCAAGATAATTAAACTGAGATGTGGACTTGTGGTGTCTCCAATATCATGGGCTAGCTCACACATGACTCCAAAACAGAAGAAAAATGTGGTTGATGTTTATGAGTCGTATCGAATGAAAGTAGATATTTTTAGTAAAAAAATATAAATAAATTAAGAAAATTTAAAAAATACCTGTCTTCCTATATGGCCTTAAAAATTAGAAAATAAACCTAAAGCATATCGATGGTTCAAAAAGTCACTAAGTTTGCATTCGATTCAAAGGAATATAGTACACCGATTTAGCTACACAATGAGATTGCTGGCTCCTATCTTCCTTTAAAGTGAATATGAACTCAGTGACATTGCACCATCGATATGCTTTAGGTTTATTTTCTACTTTTTAGGGTCATATAGATATTTTTTTTATTAATAATTCACCAGTATTTTTCCAATTGACTTCATGTTTTGCTAACTCCGCAAGGTTTTGGCAAGTTTTCTCGATTTTTCCTTATTTCATAAATTATATGAAAATGATTGTTCCCCTATACAGGGTAATTCAAAACTCTTGGGCGAAACTTTAAGGGGTGATAGAACACACCTAAACAAACACTTTTCGTCATGCAATGCATGGTCGGAACTCAAGCGGTGAAGCACTAGAGAGCGCTTTCCAGTGAACATTTATAAGCGCTGGTTTTCGCAATCGTCGTCATTTCTACCTGGATTGCACAGTCTTTGGGCTTCTCTCGCATTCCCGTCCACAGCTCCGTACGTGAAATGCATGTCCGCCTTGTTCTGATTCGTGAAACAATCCATCTGTTCTGCAATCCACAGTAGAAATGACAAGTGCGAAAACCAGCGCTTATAAATGGTCACTGGAAAGCGCCATCTAGCTCTTCACTGCTTGAGTTCCCACCATGCATTGTATCACGAAAACCACCATGCATTGTATGACTTGTTTACGTGTGTTTAATCACCCCTTAAAGTTTGGCCCAAGAGTTTTGAATCACCCTGTATATGCTGAATGCGAGTCTGGAAAGTAACATGCTACGTGTCAAATGAAAGCTTCTGATGCCAGGAATGTCATGTTATAAAAAATTAACCTCCATGCATTCTTTCCCTTAAAAATTCTTATTTTCACAAAACCAATCACAATTTTCACAACTTACCTGTGTTTTACCAAGTGGCTTCGATTGTTGCTAACGACCCTAAATTTTGTCAAGTTGCCTCGATTTTGCCAACACGTTGTAATTTTATGGAAAAAAAAAATGACTTAAAAGCAGAAAAATAAGCCAAATTTTCGCAAATCACCTGTATTTTACCTAGTGGCTTCGAATTTTGCGAACTCTCCTTGATTTCACAAAACCAATTCCAATTTTCACATCATCATTATCTTCTTCAAGCAGCCCATGGGCTACGGAAGTCCAAACAGACCGTGCAATTTAGTTATTCAAGCATATCTGTCCTGAATTACATCTGTTGCATCTGGCAACTGCACACCAATTCTAACAAGGTCCCGTTTGACATTGTTTGCCCAATGCATCCTAGTTCTCCCCTTCTTTCTGAGGCCTTTAGGCAGACTGTTCATAACCTTATTCGCTAATCTATAATTATCCATACGGCCAACATGGCCAAACCAACGGAGTCTCTCTCGGCATAATATGTTGCTTAAAGGAGGTTGCCTACTCCTTTCCCTAACCTCATCATTACTTACAAAGTTGAACCACCTAATACCCAAAATATTGTGTAAGCATCTAGAATCAAAAGCATCTAGTTTCTTGTTATGTTGTCTACAAAGCATCCAAGTTACACTACCATAACTAACCATAGAAAGAACCAACTATAATACAGTTTAATTTCAACTTGTCTGCTATACCATATGACCAATTTAGGTGTATACGCCTATTTCTCCAAACTCTCCATAAATTCTTAAAAGTCACGGCAGCAATCCCTATTCCTCTGTTAATCTCATGCCGCACATCACCATTATCTGTTAAATAGCTCCCAAGATAATTAAACTGTGACACTTGCTCAAGACTGCAACCATTCAGATTAACTGAATCACAGCCTGCCTGACCAATTTTCATCACTTTAGTTTTCTCTCTGTTTATAACCAAACCTACTCTACTACCAGTTTCATCAACAGCTCGAATGAAAGAGTTCATCTCATCAACATCATTTGCCAAATGGGCTAAATCAGAAAATTTCGTATCTCCAGTCCATTTAAGGCCAAAATCTTTCCCTTGAAGTGAATTTCGCATAACATAATCAATGACCAAGCTAAAGAGAAAAGGAGACAAAATGCACCCTTGTCGAACACCAGAAATAATGCTAAAACCAATTGCTACAAGCCTTACCAACTCTAACACATGACTCAGTGTTATTATAGAGAGCTTTCATTATGTTAACTAACTTGTTTGGTATACCATATGATCTCACAATCAACCAAAAATTATGACGATCAACAGAGTCGAAAGCCTTTTTGAAATCAACAAAGCTAGCAACCAAAGGTTTCTGAAACTCGAAACATTTCTCAAGAATCTGCCTAAGTGAAAATATCTGATCCACACATCCCCTACCAATTCTGAATCCACATTTCTCATCACGCAATTGCCTGTCAACCAGATTCTTAATTATATTAAGCACAATCATGCAAAGAACTTTACCTGGAACAAAGAGTAGACTAATACCCCTATAGTTATCACAAGAACTGCAATCACCTTTTTAAAAAATAGGAATTATTCTGTGGTTATGAAGATGATCTGTGGGGAAGGCGAGATCTCAGCAGATAGAACAACAGAAAAATGCATGCCTTACCCTTGGCTCGAACCCAGGATCCCTTTGATCAGTAGCCAAGGACGCTAACCACTCAGCCAAGAGACGTCATATATATAAATAATTAAATACAGTAATTATTCCAGATTTAATTACAAAAAGAAATCCACTTTAACCGTAACCTGTCGAAAATATGTAAACTAAGCGAAATAAACGGTTAAATGTTCATAAAAAGTTTTGATTTACAAATGATTATGCATTTAATTTTCCATCATTTTTGTGTTCTGTTTAAGGATTCATAGAAATATTTTATTGGTGATTGTATTTTCCGTATATCTGTACTTATAGCTGAGGAACACATTTGTTCCACAAGTAAGTTTTTGAAATTTCTTCTGTAAAGTGTTGCTTTCTTTCGTAATTTTGTTGGTTATTTTAATCGACAAAGAAATTGAACATTTTTTTGTTACTTTTGTTTTGTAATTATACTATGTTTTGCAATAATTGTTCAAACAGTTCCATGTTATGCCGTAATTCAAAATCCAAAGCACTCTAACTTTTGAATATTTTACGAAAAATATGACAGTGGTATCGAGTTAGCTCACGGTGACACTGCCGGGTCCGGGTTAGTTCCAGGATGGTATGGTCTTATTGTGATGGATTTGGATGGTATGCAGGGCCGGTCTTATTGTGATGGATTTGGATGGTATGCAGGGCCGGACCTAAGCATAAGCTAACTAAGCTACAGCTTAGGGCCTCAGAAAATAAATTTACTGTGTCACAAATTTTTTTCAGTATTTAAATTAATCTGTTGTGCAAACACACATATCATTATTGTATACCAATGCTAGTATAATGTTTTCACCACATCATACTTTGGGACAAAAAGCCCAGTTAGCTATAAGCCCTATCAACTTCATTAGAAAAAATATATTGCACAAGTAAAGATGTAAACCAAATCTAATTTTAACAATGTTCGTTTAAGTGCAGTTAACAAAATATGGCTTTGCTTGCAGTGCTTGAGGTAGAAAAAAGTGGTAGTGCAACCTGTGTATCAAAACCATGCAGTTGCCTTAGAGTGCCAGGATCAAGTATATTGACACATTGAAAATTTGTATAAGGTTAGCCTGCAGTTCATGGTTACAGCATGGGGCTACACGAAGAAATGTAAGTAGAAGGTATGTGAATAAATGGGACGTAAGCAGAGAATACCTAAATACACACAACATAAGATGTAACATATAACAGTTGGATGTTTATGTGGAATTGAATGACAAACATGTCTTGCTGAGATTTGCAGTGGACTCTGATTCTGGCATTTTGATATTTTTTGTTTATAAGGCTTGGGTGTGAACTGAAATGAATATATGTTGGTTTCTTTAAACTAACATATGGGGAATTTTAATTTTGTGAGTTTTATAAATGATACAAATTAAAAATGCTTTTAATGATGCAGACTATATAGACACCACCACCACCATCCAGAATTCTTGGATTTTTAGCTGTGTACAGGTAAGCAGTTTTATGAGTGTGTTTATCATTTGATTTTATTGTTTGTTTTTTTCTAACAGTTTATTGTTTGGCAATATCTCTATTCATAGTAATTGGCTTCAATGTGAATACTTATTTTCTTTTAAGTGCAAGGCCAAATTTATTGTGTAGCAATAAGTTCTGGTTAAAATAGTTGTCTTCAATTTGATTATTTATTTTTTGGGCTTTTCACAAGTGCAGAATGAAAATCTGTGATTAAAATGGTTGTCTTCAATGAGATTATTTATTTGGGGGGGGGGGGGGGGGTTTACTTGCAGAGCAAAAATGTGGTGTTTAACAAAAAACTCTTTTAAATTGTCTCTGATAAGATTATTGGGTACTTACGTATTAATGCCACCGCAGCAGAAGTTGCGGTTATGCGCCAATAAAGAGCAGTAAGTACCGATGTTTTTTCTGTCAGATTTTTGTTTGGGGATTTTTTTTATAATTCAGTCGGCAGTGCACTGTTTCCGATTTTCATGTTTTTTGGTTTGTGTTGCCTGGGAGGACAATATTTAGTTTTGGGGCTTTTTTATATTTCAGTCGGCGGTGCACTGTTTCCGATTTTCATGTTTTTTGGTTTGTTCCCTGGGAGGACATTATTTAGTTTTGGGGCTTTTTTATAATTCGGTCGGCGGTGAATTGTTTCCGATTTTCATGTTTTTTTTATGTCATTAAATAATGTCCTCCAAGACAACACAAACCAAAAAACATGAAAACTGGAAACCGTGCATTGCCGACCGAATTATAAAAAAGCCCCAAAACTAAATAATGTCCTCCAAGACACCACAAACCAAAAAAACATGAAAATCGGAAACAATTCACCGCCGACCGAATTATAAAAAAGCCCCAAAACTAAATAATGTCCTCCCAGGGAACAAACCAAAAAACATGAAAATCGGAAACAGTGCACCGCCGACCGAATTATAAAAAAGCCCCAAAACTAAATAATGTCCTCCCAGGCAACACAAACCAAAAAACATGAAAATCGGAAACAGTGCACCGCCGACCGAATTATAAAAAAGCCCCAAAACTAAATAATGTCCTCCCAGGCAACACAAACCAAAAAACATGAAAATCGGAAACAGTGCACTGCCGACTGAAATATAAAAAAGCCCCAAAACTAAATAATGTCCTCCCAGGCAACACAAACTAAAAAACATGAAAATCGGAAACAGTGCACTGCCGACTGAATTATAAAAAAAATCCCCAAACAAAAATCTGACAAAAAAAACATCGGTACTTACTGCTCTTTATTGGCGCATAACCGCAACTTCTGCTGCGGTGGCGTTAATACGTAAGTACCGATTATTGTTTTGAAGCATTTTTCATTATGGAACAAAAGTCTGTTGTTTAGCAATAAGCTCTGGTTAAAATGGTTGATTTTGATTAAATTATTTAATTTTCAGGGGGTTGGATTTTTTTATTTATGGAATGAAAATTGTTTAGCGTAAACTTGGGTTAAAATTGTTACCTCTGATGAGATTATTTATTTTGAGGGGCATTTGTTATATGCAGAATCAAAATTTGTTTAGCAATATGCTCTAGTAAAAATAGTTGTATCTGATTAGATTTCATATGTTTTGGAGCTTTTTGTTAAGCACAGAAGGGACATTTGTTCATTGGTTAGTGATATATATGTTTGTGATAGATGTGGCATCATATGGCATTGTTGAAGTGCTAAAGTGATGTTCATTGTTTAATGATATGCTTGTTAAGAAAAATCTCCCTTAGAAGCAGTTATTTCTGCTGGTATTTTATATGTTAAACAAAAATTTTACATTTGAAAATAAGTGTTTATTATATTCTTTTTTGTTGTATTCTCACTTTACAGTGCCTTTACTAGATTATAATAATAATAAAAATAAATACCCTCTCAAGCAGCTGCTTGCCATGGTGGTCTGACAGGAGCCAGTCAGTTTATATGCCATAGTAGAAGGTCTCCTCAGCAGAAAAATGATGCATACATCCATGCCTTACCCGGTGCTCGAACCTAGGTCCCTTAGATCAGTAGCAAAGCGAGTGTTTTATTCTGTTGTGTATTTAGCATTAACTATCTTTACAGTGGTAATTTAGGGAGTAGTTTTGGTGGATTTTTATATTTGTTAAGGGAAAATTGTTTTTTATCATCTTTATGGTGTATAAAATAACAGTCTGCTGTCAGATCTCTGTGACAAGAATCTGCTTGAGAAGATATTTATTTATTTCTACTAGTGGCCATTAAGGTCAGGCAGGCATGTGGGAGGTCAGGCATTTTAGTCAAAACACAAATTATTATGTTGTGGGAAAAACAAAATGGTGATGTTGTAACCATAAACTGCAGTACACTTGTGTAAATTGCCATCATTGATCAGATGTACCCTTTATAGTTTTAAGTAATTTCTTTTAAACATCAAGATATAGCATAAATGGATTGACAAGAGTTGAAACTATTATCCACAGATGAAGGAGAGAACAGCATTAGTGGTCATAAGGAATAGGCTATTGGCTCCAACAGGTCAAATGCAACTTTTCGTTTAAAAAATTAAAGAAAAATTATATTTCAGTTGAATAGATATTAATGAAATATGATGCATAGTTTTCAAATCCTCCAAACAGCTTTAATTTACATTGTAAGAGTGCACAAAATGTAGAAAGTATAAAACTTAAAGTAATATTGCAAATGATATATTTATGCTGGAAATTATGTTGGTAGAATGTAGTGATCAAGAAGAGATAACCAGATAACTAACAGATGTATAATTTATTGTACATCTCTGTCTTAAATAAATTACTTTTGGATAAAATTTGACTCGTTGCCCCCTTTTTTTTTATTTAGTTGGGTTGTTTTACTCCAGAATGGTACTTTTTTTGCACACAATAGGCTAAATGGCAAGGTTACAAAGACCCTGAAGGCTCAGAGAAGGATGGGAGAGGGGACCCATCCAACAGTTGTTGAGAAACAGATGGAGCCCCCCCCCCCCCCCCCATAGCAGCCTGCCAATCAATGCCATCCGGCATGTTCTTTAATGCCCTGTGTGTGAGAGAACCATACCTCACACAGAGCGACTGCTTAATATCCTCATCCAACAGACGGCAGCCTTTCCAAGCCCATTGGTGTCCCCACCTGACAGAGGGCAGGGCCAGAAGTTCTGCAGAGATAAATCTCTAAGCTGGCCCAGGCAGGACTTGAACTTGGAAACTGCATATTATGAGCCTGGCATACTACCATCTAAGCCACCTGCTCCTAAAAAAAAAATTGTACTTTTAAATTTTAAATAATATTTTGATATAGTAATAATAAATTATATACATTTACTGACTTGCCTCTTAACCCAAGGGGATCAGAAAATGCAATTTTTTTTCATTTAAATGAAAAATTCTTTTTTTATTGTATAGAGCTAATGATATATTACTGTTTGCATTTTCTAGTCATCCCTTAGTATAAATTACTACTGACGAAAGGTGAAAATTCAGAAAATGATAAACTTCATTTTCAGAGAAAACAAGCATCCCCTAGTCTCCATAGGCAACATGTTATTCTTCTAGTTTTAAATAAATTTTCATTTGCATTGCAGTCTTTTTTTACTGCATCACCCTAAAAGAGACCTATTATAAACTTATCTTTTTTGGTAAATATTTTATTTTTGTAAAATCTAGAATTAAATTGACACATAACATCCCATGATTCCTTTCTTTAGTTATTTCACAAAAAAAAGCTCTAAGGCAGTGATACACAGCCTGTGTGAATGAGCTAATTTATTAAATTCTTTTGAATATTTGGTATGAAAATATATACACGATGATAAAATGATAAGAAATAGTGCACTAGGTTATCAATAGCTGAAACAGGTATTGTTCTGTGATATCTCATGCTAAAAATATAAAAAATAAATAAATACCCCCTCAAGCAGCTCCTTGCCACAGAGGTCTGACAGGCAGGGTACATATTCTAGTTATGTTATAAAAATTTGTGGAGGGTTGCCTTGTGACCCACCTTAACCCAATCAGTATATAAGTGGCCCTCAGCTGCTCAAAGGTTATGCACCCCTGCTCTAAATTTTATTTTTTCTTGCTGAGCATATTGGAAAAATAGTTTGGCCTCTGGTTGTAAACAAGTTTTTCAGGCTGGATTCTGGAAGAATTAAAGGACATATATAACTACACAATGAACGAACATTCCACACTTTTATAAAAAAATAAATAAAAAATAATCTCATCAGAGAGAGTTACTTTAAAGAGTGAATATCACTAACCCTTAACATGCTGGGTATATAAAGCAGAATTCATTCTGGTGGCTAAATTAAATTTTAAATTCTTCCAGAAAACAAGCAACAACTTTAAAATCTTATAATGAAGTAATTAATAGACAGAAATAGGACATGTTAACACCAAAATAACGATCATTTAATTGTGAATTTTTAGAAAATAAATATTGGAGAAAAACAGCAAGTATGTTACTTTTAATAGTGCTTATTTAAAACTATATGGTAAAAAAAAAATGTTTTCATTGGATTTGACCTAATTCTGAAATAACTAATGAAGAAACAATGGCATATTAACCCTTCCCAGGTCCAGGTATTTTTTTTTCTGATCAGGAAAAAAAACTAACTTTAGAACTTTTTTGCCAAATAATTAATGAAAAGGAATTATGGCATGTTATATGCCAAATTAATCAGCATTTAATTCTGTTTTTTCTGAAAATAAAATATTTAACGAAAAAGATGACTAGTTTTATTTTAATAGGACTTTTTTAGAGTCAAGTAGTAAAACAAAATGCATCTGGCAACAAATAAAAATTTATTTAAAAAAGAAAACTAATAGACAGAAATGATTATAATACACATGAATAGAAAGGCTATTTATTTCTGAATATCAAAAAAAAAATTTCTTGTTTAAAGTAAACATTTTTTTTCGTTTTGTAATTTTTTTCTCCGTACCATACTTTGAGAAAAGGTCCAGGCTTGTTGCCGAGTCCAATAAACAAGTCATCTTTAGAATATTTTTAATAAATAACTAATCAACAGAAATAGGCCATGTTATATACCAAATTAAAGAGAATTTAATTCTGAATTTTACTGAAGTAAAAAATATGAACATTGTAGTAATATATTAATTTTAATAACATTTTTTGCAGTGGTATATCAAAATAAAGGTACATATATTATAATTACTTTCAAAATCTTCCACTTTTAAAAATAAGTTTTTTTGTTAATTTTTAGGAGATTTTCAAAAATTTAAGGAAAAATATGTTGATAATAGTTCAAATCAAACTTGTGAGCTTAAATCAGGTGATTGTTTCAATACCAAGTAACATTAACAAACAAATTCGCAATACTGTATAATAGCGTTTAAATATGACAATCAGATGTTTTATCGAATTATTTTCTCTGTACCATACTCTATACAGTTTGATAAAATATGCATCAAATGAAAAAAGAAAATATTATTTTTCAAGCCTGAATTACGTATTTTTGAAAGATATCTGTAAGAAAATTTTCAAATCATCATCATCCTCCTCAAGCAGCCATGGGCTATGGAGGCCCAACCAAACATGCAATTTAATTCTCCAAGCATATCTGTCCTGAGCTATATCTGCTGCATCTGGCCACTGCACACCAATTCTAACCAGGTCCTGTTTGACATTATCTTCCCACCGGATCCTAGGTCTCCCCCTCTTTCTGAGGACTTTAGGCATACTATTCATAACCCTATTCGCCAATCTATAATTATCCATACAGGCAACATGGCCAAACTAACGGATTCTCTCTCTGCACAATATGCTGCTTAAAGGAGGTTGCAGACTCCTTTGCCTAACCTCATCGTTAGTTACAAAGTTGAACCATCTAATGCCCAAGATACTGTGTAACATCTAGAATCAAAAGCATCTAGTTTCCTGTTATCATGTTTACAAAGCGTCCAAGTTTCACTACCATAACTAACCCTAGAAAGAACTAAACTATTATACAGTCTAATTTTAGTCTTTAGGTGTATACGCCTATTTCTCCACACTCTCCATAGATTCTTAAAAGTCCCGACAGCAATCCCTACTTGTCTGTTAATCTCATGCCACACATCACCATTATCTGTTACATAGCTCCCAAGATAATTAAACTGTGATACCTGCTCAAGACTGCAACCATTCAGATTAACTGAATCACAGCCTGCCTGACGATTTTTCCTCACTTTAGTTTTCTCTCTGTTTATAACCAAACCTACTCTACTACCAGTCTCATCAATAGCTCGAATGAACGAGTTCATCTCATCAACATCATTTGCCAAAAGGGCTAAATCATCAGCATAATCTAAATCAGAAATATTCAGCTCTCTACACCATTTAAGCCAAAAATCTTTCCCTTGCAGTGAATATTGCATAACATAATCATTAAATAATAATAAAAAAAATACCCCCTCAAGCAAGCAGCTGCTTGCCACAGAGGTCTTACAGGAGCCTGTCAGTTTATATGCCAGTGCATGACTAAGTGTTATTATAGAGAGCTTTCATTATGTTAACTAATTTGTCTGGTATGCCATATTATCTCACAATCAACCACAAATTATGATGATCAACAGAGTCCAAAGCCTTTTTGAAATCAACAAAACTAGCAACCAAAGGTTTCTGAAGCTAAACATTTCTCAAGAATCTGCCTAATTGAAAATATCTGATCCACACATTCCGTACCACTTCTGAATCCACATTGCTCATCGCGCAATTGACTGTCAAATTCTATTAAACACAATCAAGCAAAGAACGCTACCTGGAATGGAAAGTAGGCTGATATCCCTATAGTTAGCACAAGAACTGATACCACCTTTTTTAAAAATAGAGATAATAATAGCTCTGATATAAACCTTAGGAACCATGCATTTATCATAAAAGATATTCTAAATTTTAGTCATCCATGTGGTAACTGAAACATTCCCAGCTCTAAGCATTTCTGTAGTAATTTCATCTACCCCTGAGGATTTATATAGTTTAAGTTTAGAAACAGCTAAAATAACTTCAGAATGTGTTATAGGACCAAATATGATATTTATTCGCCTTAGATGTGAAAAAAAAACAATCGGTGACCTCATTCTAAATTATCTGCAGTAATCTATTCTTACCTATGAGACAAAGTTTATACCTTTATCTAATATATAAAGAAACAAAGTTATGGGTCTGTTCACATAGGCACTCCCCCCCCCCCC
Source organism: Ryuthela nishihirai (assembly GCA_038380435.1). Classification (NCBI taxonomy): domain Eukaryota; kingdom Metazoa; phylum Arthropoda; class Arachnida; order Araneae; family Heptathelidae; genus Ryuthela; species Ryuthela nishihirai. The sequence continues at coordinate 26,629,775 of JAWZYU010000025.1, forward strand.
CCCAGAAAAGCTAGAGGGCACCAGACTTTGCATGAATGTTCAATTACCTAGGAAAAGATTATAGGCTATGTACAAACCTGTTGGGGTCAACCAAAACTGAGGTGAGTGGGTTTGACTTTCGCGAAATCCCCATAGACTTGATATTAGCAATTAAAACCCATGTCTCTTATTATTAGCAGTTATTCAGTCATGTCTGGAGTGCCATCTACTACAATGAGAGATGACTCTCTGAGGGGAGAGGGTAATTGTTCGTAAAGAGTTATGCCAAATGAAAGCCTGTGAAGTGCAGAGTGCCATCTACTATGTATTTTAGAGTTTCTGATCTCCCCTAAAATAGGGGGACAACATTTTTATTTTTTTTTGTGAGGGGTAGGGGCAATCATAATGAGATTTATGCCAAATGAAAACTTGACCTGAGAGTGCCATCTACTATATACTTTCAGAGGGTTTTAGATCCCTCCAAAAGTTGGGGAGAAAGGTTTTTCTGATGGGAAGAGGAGTTGGGTATGAAATGATCATAATGAGTTTTTTTTTTTGCCAAATTGAAATTCCCCAAAAGAGGAGGATAAATTTTTGCTGAGGGAAAGAAAAACCAGAAGGGGGGGGGGGGATAATTTTTAGGGAATTTTATGCAAACTTTAGTAACAAATTTTATTCTAAATGAAAGCTTGTAACTAGGTGAGTGCCATCCACTATATACTTTAGAGGGTTTCAGACCCAAGTAATGCTGGGTAAAATTGCTAGTGCTACATACATAAAAATAAATCCAAATTGAAAAATAATATATTCCCACCCACGTCCCCTAAAACAAACACTTGCATAATTTTTATACATCTTAGATCTGAAAATATCATGCAAGACATCACATAAAAAATACCAAATGCACTTCAGTAAATCATTCAATACTGTAAAACTATATTACATTGCTCTCATACTGTATGTTTTTCACTACGTTACTTTATGCATCTTACTTATGCTCTGTTACTCATCATGACACCATCTGGTTTGCTGAGTGCTGTAAACTTTGACAAACTAACCAAAATATACACTTGTTTTAGCTAAGAATGAGCCATATAAATGTTTTGACTAATGCTGCTTTTTGTTGTGTAGCTGAAAGCTTAAAATTGTGTGATACCATAGTGGCAGAATTTGCAGATCCAGCTCTTAACAGCAGTACAGGGTATGCAAAATAGCATAAAATGCTATTTTGCATACCCTGTACCAGGAGTGTGCTGGAAGGGGCTCATGTGAGCCCCTTGTTAAAAAATAATAGTTTCATAAAATTTAACAAATTATTTGAGATATTGATGACCCTTAGCTGAAAGCCTTCTAAACATTTGCAGTTTTTAGCCCTTCTGCTACTCTTGCATGACCTGATGTGCACTGATAACCATTAAGTGTCAACACATTTTTGAATGCTGGTAAATAATGAACATGCACATTATAATAAAAAGACAATTAAATTCTCATCTTATTGAATTAGTAAAGTATTTAAATTTGACTAGTTTAATGGTGTGGTAAATGTTTAATTTCTTTTTTAAGGCAGAGTTAGATACTATGCCAACATGATTTATTTCAGTTACTGTAATGTCTCAAGTGATATAGTTAAGCATTTCTGGACATTTTTAATCAAACCTATCATCAAACCATGGCAGTCTTGTTATCGCAGAAATCGCAAGGAGGAAGTTGTTCTTGCTCGGCTCCACTTAGTCATTCGTTTATTACTCATTTGTGTCTTTTACGGGCAGACAACGAACCTAAGTGTGAGTTTTGTGACACACTTTTAACCATCAAACATATCTTAGTGTCTTGTCCATGTTTTACTTTTGAACGTCGTATGTTTTTTAACCATCATGATTTTACGTCCGAGCCCCTTACACTCTGACATCTTTTATCAGATCATTGTTGTTTTAATGTTGTTTTTCAATTTTTAAAATATACTGGATATTTTACTCATCTATAGTTTTATTCGAATGTTTAACCCAGGTCGCTTGCACCTGGTTTTTTTTTAATATTTATTGCATATTTATACATGTTTCTTGTTGTTAACTATGTTACCTTTTATTGTTTTACATTTTTTGTATGTAGCTAATTTTAAAATTTGGTTGTGAGTCTTATGACTTTTATCTTTTATTTGGACATTTGTTTGGTGCGTTATAGCCTGAGATGCTAATGCGCAATTAAATCCAAAACAACCAACCAACCAACTGGACATTTTTCTTTTCATTATAACATTTTTTTTAATATAGTTTTGGTAAATTTCATTTCTTGATTAGTGACAACTACAGTATTAAACCCATTTATTTGGCTTGTTATATTACACTATCATTATGCAAGCAGCTATTAAATTGCAAGATAAAAATATAAATAAATTAAAAAATGTTAAAAATACGTATAAAGTAAAATAAACCTAAAGCATATTGATATGCAATCAGTTACTGAGTTTGTATTCACTTCAAAAGAAGATATTGCAGCAGCAATCATTTTAAGTAGTTTTTTTAGGGAATTTTTTTTAGTTCAGAGTTGGAAATTTACGATGGTCATTTTATGAGCTTTAATTTGACACCTAACTCATAACTGTAGGCCCTCTCATTTGGAAGATGTAGTAGAAGAATGACTTTGAAATTTCACATTTTTAGGGGGGAAGAAAGCAAGGGATATATTTTTATTACCTACAGCACCTCTCCCACATCACAAGCTTTCATTTGTTATATATCATGTTACTTTTGGTATTCCATTATAGAGTGGAACAATCATTTTCACATTCCTCCTTTTTTAGGGAGGAAGAAAGCATGGGGGTGTAAATTTTTATAGCCTATGACACTCTCATGTCACCAAATTTCATTTGATAGCTTGTTATTTTCTGCACTCTCCTTCTGGAGATGTAGCAGAACAATAGTTTTCATATTCCCCCCTCTTTTAGGGGAGTAGAGAAAACATGGGTGCAATTTTTCATATCCAATGAGACACTCCCCTTTAAGTTGCTCCATGTTCAAGAGATATGGTGGAACAACTGTTTTGAGAAACTGACAAATGATGAGTGAAAAGAAATTGGAAGATAGATAAAAATGGCTCTAAAAAAGTGAAATCTTAGAATTTGGCCTATAGTGACCAAACACGACACTGTAGCTCAAGATGGGTATAGCGAATTAAATTGCACAGACTGTTTGGATCTGATTAGTCCATTGCTGCTAGAATTTTATTTATGTAAACTCCATTTTTAAATATAACACTTCAGTGTGAAATATTTGATAATCTGTAGCATTTTCATATCTTTTAATGTTCAGGATCTTAGTTTGAAAAGCAAAGGAAAACAGCAAATCAAATTTGCATGAGTGTTCATTAATGTTATCAAATTTGGAATCTTCAAAAGAAATGTGTGCAGTACAAATATTCCCAGAAAACCTTGGTGTAAGCCAAAGGGAGATGATTACATGGGGAAAAAATACATTGAATTTGTTCTTGGAGAGTTTTTTATTAAAGGCTGCAGTACTGAAACAAATGCAATATGACATATATCCAGTTTATGGAATTCATAATAGTATGCACAGAAAAAAAATAAAGAGATATCTGTTTGTTTTGCAAAGAAGGGAATTATCAGTATAAATTGAAACTGAGATAACAACTGTTATTCAAAGGACATGCTGTAATCTGTAAAGTGGCATTCATATATTTTGCAATTGATTCTTTGGGTTGGATTGTTTTACCTCTGAGTGGCAGAGAAGGTTGGGAGGAGGGAACCCAATGGACAGCTGTTGGGAGGTAGATGGTATCCTCCCATCAAGAAATGATTCATAGTCTAGTAAGGATACATTAATGTGATTCTTGGGTGTAGGGGATGTAATAGCAACATATTTATTGCTTAGATTTCTAAAATATCGGTGTTCTTAACAGTATATCAGAATGCCAAATTCAGGTTTTGTGAAAGTGGACATTTCAAAAATTAATCTCTAGAAAGGGTTGACACTATAATATAAATACTTGTTCATTTGATACATGATACAATCTATTTTTGTTTATTAGTTATTTCAAATAAGGTTTGGAGCAGAACTGTACCAAAACAGGGCAAGTGGGCATCTGTCTGGGGTTAAAATCAAACCTAATGTCTAATTTCGAGGTGATTTTTTTTTTATTACCATGTGCAAAATCTATTTGATAGATTGCATAACAACTCTTAACGTAGGTTGAATAACCCTCACTTGACCTAGGCAGCCATGATTCTGAATTTAGGTAAAAAATAATGTCATGTTGAGGGTGATCACTACAGTTTAGTTTTCCTAGCAAATAATATCTGATGGACATGGAAAAAGTTCTCAAACTACTCACTAGGAGAGTTATTGGCTTTCTCCACCTAGCTTACTGTAAAAGTCCTACACTAGTTGGTTGTTATGTAAGGAAATTAATGTTATGGAACTTTTAGTTCTGAGTCAGAGACATCTGATGAATCTTTTTTACCTCCTGTCTTTGCCTTTTTATGTTATACAGGTTATTTTACCAGATTGTAATTTTATGGCTATGTAATTTATACAGTGTACAACCTGGGTCTCTTACCTTTTGTAGCTTTATATTTATTGCTTTACACATATTTATTGTTTTTTGTATTCTTTATATCTTGGTTTTGTCCTTTACCTTTTACTGTATTGACTTTTAACTGTGATTGTGGGTTACTGTGTCTTTTACCTTTTTATTTTTCTTGTTTGGCACATTATGGCCTTAGCTGTCAATGTGCCAGAAAACCCCAAACAACCAAACCCTCAGTGATCAATCTTAGGGCAAATTCTCTTTTTATTTTTTTAAAATAATTTAAAATTCTCTTTAAAATCATTGAGCAATAAAATTTCAGAGTTTATCCTTCAAACTATTTGGATGTTGAAAGTTCTTAGGAGAAAACTCTCAGAAGATCAAAATCTGAATTGGAGGCCACCCTTCAAAAGTTAAAAAACTTAAAGCAATATTGTGTAAAGTATACTATTAAAAAAAATCACAATCACCAAATGTTGGTTACAGTTTATTATTTTTGGATTCATTCTGCATTGTATTATGGATCACTTTGGTGAAACTTACAGGTTAACCCTGAAACCAACTGACTGCTCTCCAAAACAAAATCTTAAAATATGTCTGATGGAAGTATTTATCAAAAGAGAAATAACACGTGTCAAATTTAAAATTGCTGTCTTTCAGTCACTTGTTTGTTTATAAATTGATGATTTATATTTATAAGCACAGTTATTTCTCTGAATTTAAAATAAATTTTCGTTCAGATGGCAGAAAGTTTTAAATTCCACTTATAAAAAAGGAAATATTACGTAAACATTTTATATTTTGCACCTAAAATTTTTAATCTGTTAGCTAGTGAGCTTCAAAATTATATTGGTTGAGTATTAATCTTTAAGAAAAAAATTAAAATTATACCTTTCACATGCAATTGAGTTGGATTTTATATTTACAGCTCTACAATAAAAATTTGAATTGTATTATAGTAAATGTGTTTTCTTTCTTTTTTTTTTCTTTTGTATTTAAATGAAAAGGCTTTTTTTATGTTTGCAAAAATATGAAAATATTAATATTGCCACAATCAACCGATGCTTGAATCTTTATATTATAATTCATTTGTGAGAAATAAGTTGAATTTTCTTTTTTGTTATTTCATGTAATCTTAACTAAAACGACCTAGATACACAAATGTGTTTGAATTGTTTATATTTTACTAAATGTATAGTCAGTCTAATGTGTTGAAAATAAAGTATTTTGATTGATTTCCATTATCTCAAAGAATGTAAGTCATGTGACACAAATTGTTACTAAAGAAAATACAAAATGCAAGCTCTCATGAGGGATAAGCAAACTTGCAAAAATCGTCATGAGCAATACACAAAACTGTAAAGAGTGGTAACAGAAGAAAACTATTCAATACTCCACAACAGTGTTTCTCAACTGATGATGTGAGAGGAGATTGAACACAACTGAAATATCTGAGTTGTTTTTTTTTTAAGTTTTACAGTCCATTATTATTTTCATACTTTTAACATCCAGCAACAACCATTTATAATTAAACTGCTTAAACAAATATTTTGCAGTGGTAGAAAAAATTGTGTTTGAAAATTTTAGGTACTTGGGGTACTTCAAAACTTATATTTTGAAAAGGAGTACTTAAAAAAAGGATAAGAAATATGGCTCTACTATATTCAGAATCTGATATTTTTCATTTGCCTAGCATTAATATGGTTTATCTAAAAATATCTGTTTATTTGCATAGGTGTTTAATATATTAGAGTAATTGCAATCTATGTTTGAAAATGAATCATTTAAAATATGGAAAAGTCCCACTATACAATAGTAGCTTTAGAAATTTTAAAACTACAGTGTATATCTACTTACTATTTAAATAGATTAAGTATATTTAAAGTTTGAAAATTTTTTTTAATTTGGGAAAAGTTGTATAAAATAATAACCATTGAAATTAACCCTTTCACTACCATAATGTCCCAAACTGCAGGCAGGAGATAATGAAGATGAAGGATTAGCATTGTTTGGATGAGTCCATTTAAAATATTGGCAGCTTTGGGTTGCTATGATAGTGAAATAGCTAAAGAAAAAAGCATGATATATCTAGATACTTTTTAATGCAGACAATAAATGGAGTATCTTAGTTCTAATAAGCATAGTCAACTGTATGATACTGATTATTTTTTAGTCTTTCTACTGAAGTCTTGCATCCACATAGAACTTTATGGTGAATTATACTGAGACTCCTAGATTTCTGTGACAGGTTCCTGGAAATATTTATTTTTAATTCAAGTTATAATTATTTTGTATCACCTTCCACAGCACTATGCTGCCATCTCAGACTAATAAGCTACCATCTCAGACTATAATTTTGCCTGAAATGTAACCTTAAGTTACTGGAAAAGATTTTTTATATCGGACTGATGTTTTGCAGACTAGTTTCTGCAGCTGTTACTATCTTCTTGGTGTGTGTAATTACTGTAGAATTACTTAACAGTGTAATGTGTGCTTTGAATATCTTGTGTTCTTATTAAGTAAGTAGTGTTGTGTGAAATGAAAAAAAAGACAATTCTAGGTGAATATTATGTGCTTATTCACTAACATTGCTTTCCACAGATGGCTACTAACTTGAATCGAGGTTACCCTGGACCACCTCCACCCACAGTATCTGGAACTCCAGTTGCTCCTGCTGGCCCTACTCCAGTCCCAGTTCCACCTCCAGGACCTGCTCCACCTCCAGCTCCTTCACAACCACCCCCTACACCACAAGTTCCCCCAACAGCAGCACCACCTATCCCACCAGCTACTATGGGTCCTGTTCCACCTCCTGGTCCTGGCATGCGACCACCTGATAGGCCTATGCAAATGCAGCATGCGCCGCCACCATCTGGGCGACAGTATGGTAGTCCTGCTCCTGTGTATCAGGTTAAGAATAATATTGAAAATATTTGAATGATAGTTGCATTTACACGAATTTGTTATCCAGTTTAGTAGTGCATACTTGAAAACATTATGTATTCAAAATAGTGAATATAATTAGTATATAGTGAAAATGAAAGTAGTGTTATGTGTGTGGGAAGCTTGGGTTTGAATTCCACTCATGGCAAATTATCTCCTATGATACTTTATTACTAAATTACTGATTTAATGCTGTGAGTGTAATTGAGGGAATATTGCAATTCATCATAGAGGCAACTTGGGTATCCATTTACTCCATAGATGACACCACAAGTGAATCAATATTCAGGAAAACTTCATGTCACATAAACTGAAGAAAACGTTTTCCACTCATGATGTAGTGGTCAGCAAATGTGGCATGTGTCTGGGAAACTTGGGTTTAAATCCCACTCATGGTGACACTCATTTTTTCAGCTACCATTTCATGAGCCCCATGTGTACAGGATATATCTCCTGTGATACTCTACTACTGAATGAGTTTGTTAATTTTTAGGGTACATTATTAAATGGGGAATTAAAATGTTAATTATATGTCATATATCATAGTTACATATTTATATAAAGTTCTTTTATTACACTGCCTATTTAATTGTAGGTAGTGTGGTTAAATTTTTTTTTCAGTTAGGTAGCGTTCACGTTTAGTAAAAGCATTAATATGATTAAAACTTAGGCAAAAAAGTTATTTTTTTAGTATTTTTCAGTACTTTTAAATAGTAAATTAGATTAATATTGGTTTTTTTTTTGACTGTGAAGAGAGAGCTATATAGATTTTTTTTTTAGTTTTTCAAGATATCAATAAAATGGCTTTCATGCCAAAGCGTTGATATTAACTAAAATGTTTTTGACTGGAAATTTTTTAAAATTATTTTTCCTATATGCTGTAGTGCTATTATCTTAAAATCTCCTTGAGTCATTAATGACTATTATTGTTCTCCATAATAGCTTATAGCAATAAAAAGTTTTTATTTTAAAAGTGGTAAGTAAAGAGCTACAAATGCTAATTATTGTTGGATATACACTGATGTTATCCAGTGTAGGTACAGGTATTGTTTTGTATGGATGCAACCTGTATATATGGTCCATTCAACTGTTGGTTTAGAAAATAGTATTTGATGCAAGAAGCATTGCTTTGGACGTACCAAAATTTCATATTCCAACCCTGAACATGCTTACTTTTTATGTTAACCACCTCTGAAGACCACCTTATTTTATGTTATCAGATATTTTGCAATGAGATGGTGTAGTGAAGTAAATAGATTAATTGGGAGTGTAGAACATGTAGGCCACCAATCAAATTTAGATGTTATAAATATTTTAATTAACCTCTGAAGGCCACCTTATTTTTATGTTATCAGATATTTTGCAACCAGATGGTGTAGTGAAGTAAATAGATTAAATTGGGAGTTAGAACATGTAGGCTGCTAATCAAATTTAGATGATATAAATATTTTTGCATGGTTGAAATTGCATTAAAAGGATATGTTTTTTGTTGTAGAAAAACTGTAGAAATGTTCTGAATTTAATCAACACTTGTAGATACAAGTAGCTTTGCTCATGATAATTTTATCTAGACAGAAAGTTTAATTCTTATTTCAAGTTTTTAATACCTTGTAATCAATTTAGGGCTTAAATATTGTGGCATGAAGTTGCCTTCATTACTGAAAAATAAGTTTCATTACTGAATTCCCAGTGAAAAGAGTTGAATGCCTTTGAATTAGACTCCATTTAATAATTTCTATTGGAGAAACACAATAATTAATTCATAGATATAACATTTTAAGTCATTATTTAGTCAGTGATATAATCTTACTGATCATCAGATAGGCAAAAGTTTATTTATTTTTGTACCTCACTATAAAGTAACCAAGGTTAGGCATAACAAGAGGGAGGATAAAACTGCTCTATTGTATCTCAAAACAACTAAATAATTTAGGAAGTGAAATAGTTATATATTTTAATAAATGCCATATGGTGATGAAATATCTGTTTAATTTTAATCTAAATTTTGGTCTGTTGGAGGGGACTGTTTGGTTGACTGCTTTCTTCATTTCTAAAAATCGGCAGTTCTACTGGAGTTGCATTTACAAACTTGCATCTTGTTTGAAAAAAAGTTATAGATTGTACTGGTGTTTACTTTCTAAAATAAATATCTTTATTCACTTTTTATGCATGACTTCATTTTACCCTCAAAAACCACAAACGTTTTTTGCTACCTGATAATAACATCAGCGATCAGTTATTATAAATAGTACACCAAAAAGACAGAATGAAAATCAGGCAAATTAGAATCTTATTTTGTGAGATGTAATTGCAAGTCTTAGTAGCAGATAAGCTAATATTTTAATATTGCAGGTTATTTATATTACAGTTTTATTTTTCAACAGTTGTAATGGATGTGTGTCTGCAATTAAAAGTATAATCATTTAATCTCATCATTTTTGTACCAATGAGCAACTCTGATTGTTACATGGAAAAGCATGTTCTTTCATGTGGCATTCGTAGAATTTAACTAAAGAACTAATAAGAGGTTGCACTCTGCAGTGTGCTACAAGTAAGCAATGTGGTTCATTTAAGAAATGTGCATTCTCTCATGAAACAGTTGAATTAATGTACGTGTTTTTCATATTTTCATATATTCTGAAAGATTTTTTATGCAGCAGGCATAGCTATTTACCTGATGTTAAAAATAACCTAGACATCCTGGTGGGTTATAGATATACACCAGAAACAGAAATTCTTAGAATGGCATACTAGAAATCCATGGCACTATTTGACAGCCACTAACTACTTCAGTGACCCCAGCATAATTGTGCGGAGGATAGATGTTAAGGGAATATAATGAAAGGAGGACAAAGGGATAAAATGGCATTGTTTTTTTTTTCAGTTTTAGAACAGCATGACACTGTAAGTATCCCTGTAGCCATGATAAAGATGTTGGGAAAAATTCTCCTTAATAGTGTTTTGGTCATGAAGAACCAGTTTAACAAGTGTACTGAAACTCTACATGTATTTCACTTAAAGGCATCATTTTGTTCTCATGATCGATTTTGCTCTACTGTGTCAGGCAGGGAGAAGGCAAAGTAGCAACAATTTAGTGCAATATGACTTTTTGGCCAATGTGGTGAAAAGCTTCCTAACAACAAAATCTAAAGGGGGAGGACCAAAGGACAGCTTTACCTCCATTCTCCAAAGCTATGAGGGTGAGAACTCGTGTCTTTGCTCCAATGGTGAGATCCAAAGATCAGGAGGCACACTTCTTTCTCTTTCTCCGACTGCTCATTATTCAACTAGCATAGGCAAACATTGCAGGGCAGATTAGTGCAAACAGATGACTTTATCTCTGGTCCCTATTCAGCAGCACTTGACTAAACTGGGAGCATTAATGCTTTGTTTGATTCCCACCACTGTCTTCAACAATGATGCAGTGCACATCTGAGCCTGATGAAAGCAGGAAAGAGAAGAGAAAGAAAGGTTGTGGTCTGAGTGCATGTCTTCTTCATGGTTAGCCTTTGGTCAAATATGTGGTAATGTCTTAGCCTCTTCTTGGAACTGGTCTGATGTGATTTCAGAAGACTCGGGTACTTCTTGGAAGTTGTGGCCTGAAGGTGCCTCCTTGTCAAGTGTGCAAGTTCAAAAATGAGAAAGAGTAGAAGAGGGAAAAGATGGTGTGAATGCAAGAGGGTTTGGGCAATGTCAGGCACACATTCCAACAGAATGTGGGCATGCCAATGGGTAAAATATAGATCATAAGGAATATTTTCCATATTGTAAAAATGGCTTGAAGAATTAATCTGAGATAAACTCAGTTGTAGTAATATCTAGTTAAATGAACCAGTTTCATTAAATTATACATTTCATAGTAGCATAATTTTATCATTTTTTAAAATCTAATTGTCTTTTGGCTCTCTGTTTTTTGTAGTCTATGCAAAAACCATAAATTTGGTATGCTTCATTTCCACTTGGCATTTTATGTTAAGAATGAAAATGATGGTTATTGATTAATTTTACTAGTATCTTAAGTCTAATTTTTTGTCTGTAAAAAACAATTTTGATTATTTTTCTTTATTTTTCTTTAATAGCCTCAACCACAAAGACCAGGATATCCTTCAGGTCCTATGCAAGGTACTCCACCACCACCTCAAACAATGCATGGACGTGTTACTCAAGGAATGGGTCCTCCTCCTACTTCTTATCCACCAGGTCGTTTGACTGCTCAAGGCCCTATGGGCTCAATGGGAATGGATTCTACTCGTAAGAGACCTGCTCCTGATCGTAATACTGATGGTCGCTCACAAGGTCCACCAACAAGTAAGAGGTCAGTAATAAGGTAAATAGTAATTTTGTTCTATTAATTCAAGCTTTTTATAAGTTTTTGAAATAATATTTACCAAATACTTTACCAATACTTTTTACCAATACTTTTTTGAAATAATATTTACCTTTTTGAGCAGTATAAATAACTGAAATTTTTGGGACAGTTGTTTAAAGTTCATATTTAAACACAGGGAAACATGTTAAGACTGTTTAGTTATATATTTAACTTAATACTTAACATTATCTAAACCTATTTTTAATTGTAAAGTGATTGTTAATGGATTCATGAGTTTTCATTAGACTTTGAATACATTGTTAGTGACAGTGTTTTTATATATCCCCCCCCCCTTACTAGTCTTATGCAGAGCTTCCAACTACTCCGATACTTTCAATTTTTTGCAAATTTTGGTGTAAAGTCTAAAAATCTGAATTCATCATTAAAAAGCCAAATTTTGGAGTTTTTCAGTTTTACTCTTACAAAAATCTGTTCCTAAATTTTACAGTATTTTTGCCCCTTTTCCCAAACATAGAATGTTAATAAATGGGAAGAATTGTTTCAGATTTAGCTCTCTTACTTCATTAAAGGTGCAGTTGTATCACCACTTTCTAATCTGTGTTTGCTTGTGGGCTCACTTGCACACCACAGACAGAGAAATCTATGACTTCAGCTGATCATTTCGAGAACAGAATACATGGCAAAGTCCACACCTAAATTCTTTCACAGAGTTGAAGGCTGTAGATTGTTTCTAAATGGATGTTTATTGAACCTATCCCTAACTAACCCAGCTCTGGCCAACTAAACACTAATCAGATTACTTAGAATCAGAAACTTCAGAGTGAAGGAGATAATGCAAATTAGAGAACTTTCCTAATTGATTCCATGATTGACATTGCAACTAAAATGGGTCTCATGCATTTCTGTTGTTATCTGAGTTGTGCTAATGGGTTGATAAAGGAATAAAACTTGTGGCCGAGTGGTTAGCACGCTTGGCTACTGATCTAAGGGACCTGGGTTCCAAGCCCTGGATAAGGCATGGATGTTTGTGTTGTTTTTCTGCTGAGGTCCTGCCATCCTCACAGACCTTCTACTAACTTCTATAAACTGACAAGCTCCTGTCAGGCCTCTGTGGCAAGCAGCTGCTTTAGGGGATATTATTTATTTATTATTTATAGTTAAGATCAGTTGACAGCTGGGTTACTGCACTGTCCTTTTATTGTCTGATTAATAATAATAAATTGTTAGCCTGTAATAGAAAAAATAATTTGCAAACACTCACTGTTTCAATTTTATTTGAACTTTACTTGATAAAATCTGAGCTTGATGCATACCAGATACAGAATTTTGAAATACTACCACTTGAAATTAAACAATTGTAAAATTAATAAGCAACGGGAAGTAATCAAACATTACATCGCATCACTCTCATGATGAATACCCTTATTTTTATAACCACTATAGAAAAAAGTTCCTGCCTCTCTTATGCTACTCAAATGCTCATGTCATGTTCATGTAATTTAATCAGTTCTTGAACAATGGCTTTATCACCAGAAATAGAAACAATTGAATTATTTCCCCTTTAAAATACAACAATTATTATTTCAAGTTTTATTTTTAACAATCAAACCTGCCCACCCCAATTTTGGTTAATGCCAGTGGGTTCGAATATAGCCTATATTCTTCCTCTGGGTGAAGGGAACATTCATGCAAAGTATGGTGCCTCTAGCTTTTCTGGGATCTGAGTACATAATCGTACAGGCATGCACAAAAATAAACTTTCTTCATTAAATATTAGATATAACATGACATGTTTCTGTCTATTAGTCATTTTAGTATAATATTTTAAAGTTGTTCTCTTTTTTTCTGTTGGAAGACTTCCAAATTAACCTGGCCAACAGAGTGAATTCTGCTCTACAAACTCTGCATGTTAAGGATTAGATATCCATTTGTTGCTCAGAATGAACTCTTACAAAGCTAAGCTTGAAAAACTGAATTGTACATGTTGGCTTGGCTTTTTCTCAACTGTTTTCAATCAGAAAAAAGTTAGCTTTAGAACTTTTTCCCCCCAAATAATTAATGAAAGGAAATAGAGCATATTATGTACAAAATAAACAGTATTTAATACTGAATTTAATGAAATGAAAAATGCATTAATTTTAATAGTTTTTTAAGGCAATGTGGCAAAAAAATCTGGCAATGGAGTAAAAAATTAATTTATAAAAAAAACTGTCAGTGCAAATAAAAATTAATTTTAAAAAGGTCAAAAATACTTACAATATATATGAATAGAAATGAAACTTCTTTCTGAATAAGAGGAATATAAATTTTTACTTAAAACTGAAAAATCAGCATTTTTTTCATATTTTTTTTTCTTTAGTAATACAGGGTGATTCAAAAAGATGGACACAATTTCAATTGATTATATTTCCTGAACTATACATTTTATTTGAATTATATAAATTACATTTGAAAGAGGATGTTGTAAAGTTTCGAATACTATTGCTAGAGCACTCTAGTGCTGCACAGCAGCGTCAGTTGTAAGCAAGATGGCTACTATGCAACACCAGATTTTTTGCATTCGTGAGTTCAGTAAAAGTGGGTCTGCGACTGCGGTGCAGCATGCATTTCGTCGTAAGTTTAACATTGAACCTCCAACGAGGAAGAGCATTTGTCGTTGGAATAAACAATTTGATGAAACTGGCTCTCTGTGTAAGGGTAAAAGCCCGGGCCGACCGCGTGTATCAGAGGAGAACGTGGAGCGCATTCAAGTGAGTTTTGAGCATAGCCCAATGAAGTCAACCCGTAGAGCGAGTAGAGAACTTGGACTACCGCATCTATAAACTTTAATGTGTGTATAATCAAATGTAATTTACAGAATTGAAATAAAACGTATAGTTCAGGAAATATAACCAATTGAAATTGTGTCCATCTTTTTGAATCACCCTGTATACTTTGAGTTTTTGTCAATTGTGCTCAGTCAGGTAAAAAGGTGAACTTTTTTATTATAATTTCCCATTATAATTTTAGTAAATTTTCAAAAAAATTAATTTTGCCATCTTATTTGAAGTATTTTAGTTTTTTAATATAATATAAATTTATAATTTATTATAATAATATAGGATATTTCTATTATTCAATTACACAATTAAAAGGACCTTCTTGCTGAGAAATTAATTAAAAATAACCTAAAATTCTTTGTCATTTAGCAATAAAAATTTAAAGTTTGTCCCTCAAATTATTTGCATGTTAGAAGACAGAGAATTTTAGGTTATTTTTAATTTCTGTTATTACTTAAATCCTTCATTTATTTCGTTTTTTCTAATATGTTTAGTGTTATGCAAACAATACATCAGTGCATATACTTGGATTTTTTTTTTTTGCTGTCAGCAAACTCTATGACTATGGTAATTGTGTGATAAAAATTCATTTTGCTTTGAAACAAGATAATTTAAATTAAAACTGAAAAATATATAACTAAAAAGAAGTAAAGAGCTATGAAGAAATTAAAATTATTTCAAGTAAATAAGGTTTTAACCACTGAAATTAAGATTGAACTATTCCATATCAATTTGCATTAGATACTGCTATGGAAAAGTTGAACTTCGCAACAATCATCATCATATTATATAATAGACATAGTTCTGTACAAGTGGGCAGGTGGATGGATGGACACCTGTGACATCATCAACGGTAGCAAAAGTTGAAAGCTTTTTTGTGGTTCTGCAGCTACTTGAGCAATCAGTCCCAAATTTGGTGGGGTGGTCCCACTTGGTTGTAACCTCTTGGGGTAACAGATGGGGTTCCTAGCTGTCATGGGTTGGGAGTGATCCATCAAAAAGTGACAGAGACTTCTGGGGTGCTGCTGTTGCCTATCTTGTGAATGGAGTAGTACGAGTGGAGAGCTGTGAATGAAGTTATCGATCAACATACTTTTGGCAGGATTTAATTGTGATTGGAGTGGTGGAAATCTTTGAATGAACTTATCAATGGCAAGACATTGATCCATTCCATGCCAAACATTTGGTATAGGTATAACTAGTGGCAAAAATTTCATTTAAAAATTACAATTTCTTAATGCTTGTTTGAAATGATTTCACTTTAATTAAAAATAATATTAAAATGTACTGTAGCTTTTAAAAATTGAATTTTTTGTTATATATCCTAATCAGATTTTCTCTAAGGTAGCTGTCATTGAAGGTCATTTAATTTTCGATCAAGTTTGAAATTTTTTGTACATATACACTGAAGTGCCAATGAGTTAGGGATAGCAACCTAGTAAAATGTTGGACACCCTCTGGCTCTGGTAACAGCTGCCACACAATGAGACAAGGACTCCACAAGCTTACGTAAATGTTTCACAGGTATGGCAACTGATGCATCCTCCAGAGCTGTCCACAATTCTCTCAAGGTCGTCGCTGATGGGACATGGGCCCGAATACTCTGCTCAGTGGTATCCCAAAGCTTTTCGATGGGAATTGAAATCTGAGCTTCTAGGTGACCAATTCATTATTACAAAGTCAGCAGAATTCTCCTGCAGCCATGCAGTAGCTAATCTGGACCTGTGAGATTGAACAATTGTCTTGTTGGTAGATGCCATCACCATTGGGATGCATGATGTCCATAAATGGGTGTAGATGGTCAGCCATGAGTTCTATGTACTGGGATGCATTGAGAGTCGTCAGTATACGTACCAAAGGTCCCACAGACGTCCAGTTGAATCACAACCCCAGGCCATCACTGAGCCATCACCAGCTTGTACTGTTACAACCTGACATGCAGGATCCATGGCTGCATGGGGTTGGCCATACCCTCAGTCTCCCATCGGTGTGATGAAGTTTAAATCAGGATTCATCACTCCAGGCTATCCATTGCCAATTTTCGATAGTCCAGTTTTGATGTTCTTTAGCCCAGCCAAGGAGTTGAGCCCTTGTTGTGTTGTTAGAAGTGGGTCTCTCATAGGTTGGTGGCAGCTTTCAAAGCCAAGATGATGAAGTGAGCATTGCATGGTCCGTGCACTGACTTCTTGGCTGGAACCCGCGTTGTGATGAGAGGTGATTTCAGATAATGTCTCACCCCTATCAGTCCATACGATGCAGGTCAGTGGCGAAGCCCACGATCATTCGTGGCTGGTTGTCCTTTGCAGTTTGTCTGGATGCTTGTTTTTTGGCTGGAATTTTCATATTCCTGGAACACTCTTGAAACTGTCGTAAGAGAAAATCCAAGTTTGTTGACAATTTTGGATATCGAGTGCCTGATCCATCGGGCACCTACAATATGCCCTCTGTTAAATGCATATATATCCTGCGTCTTTCCCATTACACTTCTCACGATGAATGCTTGGGGAAGCCAAAGCTGACAGCTATAAATGACCAGAGTTTCAACCACACATGCATGCAAATGCGGGACTTGCGGTACTGAATTTTAGATAAGTCTCCTATCCCTAATTCAATGGCACCTCAGTTTATATACACTATGTTGAAAAAAAAAAGTGTCAGGAAACTTCCATGTTATGTAAATGGAAAGCTACTTTCAAAGCTCCCTAACGTTGAAAATAAACCTTTTATGCAAAAACTGTTATTGGCGATAAATTGTAGATGTCACTCAAATCTCTTTAAATATATTTCCCGCAATATTCATTTAATATTTGAAGAATTAATGGAAGCTGAAGCATTTATCTTCAACTTTTGACACTCGTGAAAAAAATACTTCAATAGATAAAACACAACTCTTGTAACAATTTGTTCACTAACATAAATTAAATATCTGAAGTTTGTATGAAGATTTTTAAAGATTTCATCAATTTAGAGGCAATGTGCGACAGTGTCAATTTTCAACAATCTTCAATAAATATTTAAGGTGTCATTGAAACGAGACCATTTAACAGCAGACAACACTGTCACATTGCCTCCAAATTGATGAAATCTTTAAAAATCGTCATACAAACTTCAGATATTTAATTTATGTTAGTGAACAAATTGTTACAGAGTTGTGTTTCATCTATTGAAGTATTTTTTTCACAAGTGTCAAAAGTTGAAGATAAATGCTTCAGCTTCCATTAATTCTTCAAATATTAAAGGAATATTGCGGAAAATATATTTAAAGAGATTTGAGTGACATCTACAATTTATCGCCAATAACAGTTTTTGCATAAAAGGTTTATTTCCAATGTTAGGGAACTTTGAAAGTGGCTTTCCATTCATATAACATGGAAGTGTCTGAACACTTTTTTCAAAATAGTGTATAGGTAAATGATAAAAATAATTTTCAGACATTAAAATAGTTTTAAATCACAAAATATAGGAAAATGGAAAGAAAAAGCATACAATTGCATTTTCATTGGAATGGAAACTAAAGCATATTGATTGTGCAATCAGTTACTGAATTAGTCTTCACTTAACAAACAAGATCTATCTTTTTTTGAAGTAGGTAAATCATCGCCTAATCTTATTTTGAAGTAAATACTAATTCACTGACTGATTGCACTATTGATATACTTTAGTTTTGTTTTCTACTTTGTAGGCCACATATAAAAAAAATAGATATTATTTAAATTTTTGAATTTATATTTTTTTTTCTTTGTCACTAAAAACACCTATTTTTCAGAAACTTTTATTTTGATACTAGCTTAAGGCACTTGGCACTTCCCATGTATCCTTTTAATCTGTATATTCTTATTTTCATTGCACTAAAAGTTAGTTTTGTGAATGCCTCCCTCCACCTTTTAGCACTAATTTAAAATGAAGAATTGCATGGCTTTGCTGATGTCAATGCACGATCTGATAGTTCCTGGCTTCATTTCTGCCCAAACTATTGATATTTTTATTTTCATGTTGACAGATTTTGCTGCCCTATGGCTCCTATGATACTTGACAGCATTATCCAAATTTCCTACCCTGCTTCCCCTGTATGCCTCAGTAGTTGGTTAAAAAATCAGATTCCTACTTGGCCCATGGCTTCGTTTCTATACAAATTGTCACTACCTGGGTCTCACTTTTAATCTGCGTAATCTGTTCTTTAGTGCACTAAAGGTTAGTTTTTTTTAGTTCTGCCATCCCCTGACACTTTCATTCAACACAAAGTATTGCCTGGCATTGTTGACATCAGCAGATGTGCTCTTGAGTTGGAAATCAAGAGGCTGGATTTCCAAAGCAGTATAACATTTCCCCCTCCTTTTTACAGGCCAATTGATTGCCATCACTTCATGTGTGATGCAGATGGATGACTTTCAACACAGTGTTTCTGCCTGAGAATAATCAGTCACCTTGCAACATATCCGATCAGTCTAGGAGCAGTTGCAACTACATTATGTGACTTTGCAAACTTATTTTTGGATCTCTCCTCATATATCAACAATTTTGGGATGCATTTATTCATTGCATTAATGGTTGGCTCATTCAGTAGCATGCCAGACTTGTAACTTGTTTCCAGGTTTGAGCCCTAATTGTGCCTGCATTGAAAATTCGTTCACTAGATGTTTTACACCCACTCTCCCATTGATAAAAAAGGGGACATTGATGGGCTTTGAAGGGTTGCCATCCATTGTATGGGAATTAAACTCTGGCCCTCTGCATGTTAAAGAAGCACTGGATGGCATTGATGGGAGACTTCGTTTATCTCCTAGCAGATACTCAGTTGATTCCCTTCCCCAGCCTTCATTGAGCCTTGGGGCTCCTTGTGACCTGGCCTTATAGCCCATTGTTTGAAAAAAAGGTGATGCTTAGGCAAAACATAAACAACCACAAAGATAAGGCATCCCCCTTTCCCTTTCAGAATTTCACTAAAAATGTCTTTAAATCTCTAAAATGTATGCAACTTATCCACATTTAAATAAAGATTAGCTAGGCACAGATAATTTTCTAAAGCATACATGTTAAACTTTAAAACAAGCCAACATCCAAAATTTTAAATTTTGTATAGTAATGAAAGCTTCAATTTTTTTTTCATCATAGCATATAGTGTACTCTTTTTATATATATATATACCATATGAAAAATTCAGACATAAAACTGTCTTTTTTATTGTAAGAGTTAAGTGTTTTTATCTACTTTTAAATTAACATGTGAGTCATATATCCACTAGTGGAATGTCAGATGGGATGTTAAGCCATGCCCCATGTACAGGAGAGCCATATCCTGTGCACATTAAAGAACATACTGGATTGCCTTGATGGGAGGCTATCATCTGTCTCCCAATAGCTGTTCCAGTGAGTCCCCTCCCCAACCTCTGAGCCTTTGGGGTCCTTATGACCTGGCCATTTAGCCCATTGTGTGCAAAAAAAAAAGCCATTCAGAGGTAAAACAACCCTACCAATGGAATGTGTCATTGATCATATTATAAATGCTATGCTACTTCTGATGTTAATGATCGTAGTAATCATTATGTCACAGCCATACTGTTTCTTGCTAGTTAGGAATCTGATTACTGTAGTAATGACTTGAATGAATTTCTTCCAAAAGATTGCACTAAGATTAGATGGTGATTTTTTATTGGCTACCAAAGAATATTCCTACTTTGACTTGTTTGCTGCCACTTGATGTGGGGTGGAGGTTGGTTCAGTTGGCAGCACACAGGCTCGTAATCTGCAATTCCCAGATTCAAGTCCCACCTATGCCAGCATTGAGACTTAACTGCACTAAACCCCCACTCTGACCTTGGTCAGGAAGGGGACACCGATAGGCTTGGGAAGATCGCTGTCCATGAGATGGGATATTAAACCATGTCCCAGTGTACAGGGAGAATCATACATACCCTGTGCAGATTAAAGAACACGCTAGATGACCTTTGGCGGGAGGTTACCATCTGTCTCCTAACAACTGTTCAGTGAGTCCCCTTCTTTCAACCTTCTCTGAGCCCTTGGAATCCATGTGGCTTGGCCATTTAGCCCATTATGTGCAAAAAAGTGTTGCTTAGAGGTAAAACAACCCAACAACCACTTGATGCACATTTGCTTCATGCTTCTCATGCCAAATGTTGCACTATGCAAAGGTACATTATCAAGTATCAACAATCCCTCCCATCTGAACCAGTTGACAGTAGCCATATGGGGCAGAGGTGGTTCAGTCAGTAGCACACTAGGCTTGTAATCTGCAGTTCCCAGGTTCAAGTCCCAGCTGGGCCAGCATTGAGATTTATCTCTGCAAAACTCCCCGCCCTGCTCTCAGTCAATAGGGGACACCAATGGGTTTTAAAAGGCTGCCTTCCATAGGATGGGACGTTAAGCTGTGATCCCATGTATGGGAGAGCCATGCCCTGTGCACATTAAAGAACGCACTGGATGGCCTTGAGGGGAGACTACCTGCTGTCTAGTGGGTCTGCTCCTTGAGTGCTTGGGGCCTTTGTGCACCTGCCCATTTAACCCATTGTGTTAACAAAATTGCCTCTCAGAGGTAAAACAATCCAGCCCACTTGGCATATTGCCCCAGTGGCACCCAGATTGAGGTTAAAGTTATCTGTGCTCCTAGTCCAAGTATTCCAAGTATAGGTATCAAGGCAGCAGCAAACATGTTAATATGTATAATGTTTTTGGAATTCTTTCCTACTAAAAAATAAAAGTTAAATATTGTTCAGAAATGAGCAATATTTTATTAGTGAATTGGAATTTAAGGACTTTGGTTCTCTCATTTCAGTGGGGGTGGGGGTGGTGCACCATCTGGTGGAACATCTGGTAGTACAACTACATCTGCAACTGGAGGAAGTAGTAGCAGTAGCAATAAGAAAAAGAAGAAACTGGCTGAAAAGATCTTGCCACAGAAAGTCCGTGACTTAGTTCCAGAATCCCAGGCCTATATGGACCTTTTGGCTTTTGAAAGAAAATTAGATTTTACTATCATGCGGAAAAGACTAGATATACAAGAAGCTTTAAAAAGACCTATGAAGGTAAATATTCAGGTATTTTTATATATCTTTTCTGAGATATGGTGGTTTCCCTAAGGAATGCATTTTTAGAAATCGTGGCAAGTAGAGCACTTCGCATTTCTTTTGATCCTAATTTAACAGGAGTGGGAGTAATGAATATAATTATTTCTTCCTGAAAAAGTCAGCCTCCTAGGTTTTATGTCAACTGACTGCATTCTATATTATCTCTGTAGCATGTGGCCATTTTGCAGTTTTATTTTCTTAGCATAATCCAAGTATCAACAGTAAATGTTTCAAATGCTCATAGACAAGTTTTGTGTACCCAATGTTATAATTTTGTAATACTTTCTGTATTTTGATTGTAAGCTTTAAACATTCAAAAAATTTGTCTAAAAATGTTAGTTGTTGAAATGAAATTCAAAGGAAAAATAAGATTATTCTCACTATTTGTTTATTCTTTTGAAATATGTTGTTCATTTTTTTTTACAAATATAAATATGTTTTTGCTTAGAAATAGTCTTGTGTATGTAGGCTATTTCCATATATTTGAATCCTTAGCATGATACAGAACAGGAATGTTAGAATTATAATCTGAGTGCAATTGATGAAATTGCATCAACAAATAAGTAATGATCACTTCATTCTTAAGGTCACAATTTTAATATTAGTGCTTAAACAAAATCTTTACATATAAAACTTTGTATTTTTCTAAATACTAAACATGTCTGTGGCAGATCAAATGACAATAAATTTTTTTCTTGAAGAATTAAGATTAAACTGATATTTTACTTCAGTATCAGAATATTATTTTGCTTTGAAAAGTGGAAGCATTATTTTATATTTAACCTTTCACTTTGTTATTTACAGTCCTTCATGGAAAAGGTAAATGTGGTCTATGTGAAGTAGCAATAAGAAAAAGATGAAACTGGCCAAAAAGATCTTGCCACAGATTATTACCGCATATATACTTAGTTCCACAATCTCAGGCCTATGGAACATACTCTGTACAGATTAAAGAACATGCTAGATGACCTTTGACAGGAGTTTACCACATGTTAAATCTTGATGCTATAAATAGTTTATGGCATTTCTGGGAGTGATTTTCTGCAAAATCCTGGTAAACATTTCCTTCAGTCATTGTCAACAGGCGTGCCAGGCTTGTAATCTGTTCAAGGTTCAAGTCTTGTCTGGCCAGCATTGAAATTTATCTCTGCAAAACTCCCTACCCTGTCATCAGTAAGTAGGGAACACCAATGGGCTTGGAAAGGCAGCCATCTGTTGGGTGGAACATAAAGCTGCTGCCCCTTGTGTTCAAAATATTGCTGCTCAGAGGTAAAGCAGCCCAACCCATTGACAACAGTTGTTTGAGATCTATCTGAAGTTAGTTGCACTTGGAGTATATCTATTAAATGAATAGTTTCCTATCATGCAACAGCCATACTTTAGTATAACAATTTTTTTTCCTGACCCCAGCCAGTGTACTATGTATCTCTAAGTAAAAGTGTTTCATGTTAATGAATACCAGTATAACGAAAATTTTGGTTTAAAGAAATAAAAATTTATCCTGATACAAAAAAATATAATCAGTATAACAAAATATGTAAAAAGAAAACCTTAAACAATATGTATAAATATATTTTTCCATCTTTACTTGCTTTTATTTTAGCATCTGGCAATGCTGCAATGATTTTAAATGCTGTGAAATATCTAACCAATCACAGTACTATGAATCACATGCTGTATATTGTAATATTGCACAGCACACATTTTTGCCAATATCACTGTGTGGCATAGAGGTTCTCTACATGTGCCAGCACGATGCTTTAAAGTGGCATTGACATATTTTCCTATCATAAAATGTAATTTTCAAACTTGGAGCTGTGTGTGATTTTGATTGTATTTCATTGCAAATAATGGTAGTATCAGCAAAAACCAACTTTTGTTTAAATAGTAAACTCGAATATGCGGTAAATTTCTTTGTTAATGTTGTTTTTTGTATTTGTAATTGGCATAATACATTTTTTTTATTTTAGTATAACAAATATATTTTGCTCATCTGCCTGATTTTGTTATACTGAAATTTCACTGTATTTATGTCACTGATGATGATTTTGATCACTATTTGATTGCTATTGTCACTGTAGGAAATTGTGAGAGACCTCGTATTGCTTGTACACAGTTATTAATTTCTTGTTTTCTGACTTCTGCTTTTAACCTTTTTAATTTAAACTGTATATATTAAATGCATAATGAAAAGTAGTATTTTGTTTATATTTATTCAGCAAAAAAGAAAATTGCGTATTTTCATCTCTAATACATTTTATCCTGGGAAACCTGAAGGGGAAGGAGGAGAAGAACCAACTGTTCCATCATGGGAACTCAGAGTAGAAGGAAGACTGCTAGAAGATGTATGTTAATCTTTATGCTTTAAAATTGTATTGTATTGCAAATTGTTTATCTGTCAGATTTATCTTTTCTGAAATACTGTTATAGTTTCCCTTTTAATTTTTTCCTGGTATTTAAATGGATAATTGCAGTTTATTTTAATAGAAATGCAATTAAAAATTTAAAACTAGTCAGATTAAGTAAGAATATCATATCTAATATATATATTCAGATTTCAGCCTCTATTACTTCATCTATAAAGCTGCTATCAATAAGTATGTTTCTCTTATAGGTGTTATTGATAAATTGCAGATCAGTGGGATCTATAGGATATAGAGTACCTGTCAGTGGGATCTTATATTAACCACTTTGGCATAAGGTGTTTTTCACAGTGTCATTGTCTCAGTGTTAAACTGTTCCAAGACATGCCAAAGTGGTTAATTAGCATATTACATTTCTTTTTTTTTCAGTTGTTTCCTAACAGTATACTAGATTTTTCTTAAAATAACTTCTTTTATGCCTCTATCATGCTGGTTAAACTAATTATTTGCTTTCAAAATGAGTGCAACATAGAGCTAAAAAGGGCAGGATAGAGAAGATAAAAAGATGACAGTTCTCCCTCCACATAACCTATTGGTGAAACCTGTGAAATTCAGTCAACAGACAGTTTTGTTTTGCATATGCCAGAATGGGAACAAATAATTTGTGAAAGCTGCCATTTGACCTATCATTGCAACATACACCTACTGCTCTGTATACTGAAAAATAAAAAGATGGCCTCTGTTTTTTTTGCTAAATGTGGGCAGAATAAATGCCCAAGTCATATACAAATGTTTACAAGGATTTGACAAAATAGGATATTGAAGAACTTTTATGAAAAACCTCGCTCTTCAACTAATGATACCTCATCTTCAAGAAAGAACTATGATGGAAAATCTTAATAATAAATGGAGATATACTGATGCTCTTATCCAACTTTGAAAGTCATTAATACCTAATGACGAGTCCGATAAGCTGACAGTAAAAAGAGGTAAATGTGGTATTTGTGGTCATATCTTACTGAAATAATTTATAAATTTGAAAATTGTGATAAAAATTATTCTGAATAATCATAAATAATTTTGTATAATCTCTACTTTTATATCTCATACCTGTATACTCTGACATTATGAATGTTTACTAACCTACTGTTCTTTTTTTTAAACTTACAAATAAAGAATCCTAATTTGAATTGTAAACTTTATGACTAAAACAATTCTACATATGATGAAAGTTATCATTATATTTTTTATAATAAATGTACTCTTATTTATTTTATGAATCTTTTGTTTTATTAAAGAATTAATGACCATTTGTGCCATTTATTAAAAAGTTACAAACCCATTTCACCATTTTCAAAAATTGTTGCACTCTGCAACATGCTACTAGAAGATAGTATTCCTACTTAAGTGTTAAGTATTTTAAATAATAATTGCTGCCTGCATAAGTTTAATATTTAATATAAATAAAAGCCATGTCTGAGAACATGACACATGGGTACCTGGTCACCATTTGACAGTACATGTCTCTTCCACAGCCCGAAAACCTAATTCTTGGCAACTCCAGTGTATGGGTATTAGGAAGAGCTTAATTACTGCACAAATTGTGCTCAAATACTTAATCTACCAGTGCCAAATTTTGTACAGGTGGGGGTGGCTCAATCAGTAGCTTACCAGTCTCTTAATCTGCAGTTTACAGGTTTTAGTCCCACCTTGGCATTGAGATTTATGTATGCAAAACTCCCCGCCAACAATCAGTAGGGGGACACCAGTGGGCTTGGAAAATCATGCATCTGTTGGATGGGACTCTGTGCCCATGTGTGGGAAAGCCATACCTTGTGAACATTAAAGAACATGCTGGATGGCCTTGACAGGATGCTGCCATCTGTCTCCCAACAGCTGTTCTGTGAGTTCCCTCCCCCAACCTTCTCTGAGCCTTCAGGGTCCTTGTTATTTGACCATTTAACTTACTTGATTAAATTTTACTTTTTACTTGACCAAATTTTTGTATGTGAGTTTCCCTTATGCCATCCCATGTTGCATTAAAAATTCAACCCCCGATATGTAATATAATGCAATTTAAAAACTGAAATTATTTTTTTTCCTGTTCAAGTGTTAAAATATTGAAATTTGGCATTCAACACTCCCTGTGTCCCTGTAACTACTCACATCACTGTTCAATCCCAAATTTTTCCTATGGGTTTCTCCCTTGCCACCCAGTGTTGTATTAAAAATTGAAATCTCTACCACCTATAATAGTGCCCAAGTTCAAGTTTAAAACCAGTTGATTTTAAACAAGAATTTTGTTGCTTTAAAGCTATGAGCCCCTATCTATAATTGAACCCAATTTTGATGCCTGGAACTCCTTTTTATCCCTATTTTGGCATTTTGAAAATTCTTCCTCCCCCCCCCCCCCCCCCACCATTATTTTTTGACAGACTTTCTGCTAGTATGTTAATATTCATAAAAAAAAGTGTAATGAATTTATTTCTCATTTTGTAGCCAAATGCTCCAAAGGCTGAC
This sequence comes from Ryuthela nishihirai, assembly GCA_038380435.1. Lineage (NCBI taxonomy): Eukaryota > Metazoa > Arthropoda > Arachnida > Araneae > Heptathelidae > Ryuthela > Ryuthela nishihirai. Next base: position 26,656,352 of record JAWZYU010000025.1, read on the forward strand.
CAGAGTAAAGTGAAAAGAAAATTTTCATCATTTTTCAAAAGTTTGGTGATAGAACTAGATAAAGATCTTTATGGGCCTGACAATCATTTAGTTGAGGTATGTTTTTATGTGTTTATTAGAATGTGAAATATTGAAAAAATATTAGTTTGTTTTATAGTTATGTTGTTAACATTTCTGCAGTTGAGTTAGAAACAGTTCTCTAAAGATTTGGGGTTAAAATTGCAAAATAAACTAGCACAATATTTTAATAAATACTACCACTAGATGGATAACTACTACTTAAATTAATGTATTTTTGAGGAATGGGCAGTTTATTCAGTAGCATGTAATGCTCATAGCTTGATGTTTGTGTACTTACTCTTCTAGTAGTTAGGTTTTTTTAACAACTGCTCATAACTTCTCATGGATAACAAATACTGATGGATGGGACAACCCATCAGTATCTGCTATCCATGATCATTATAAATAAGGAATCTCATTATAAATCTAGAATAGCCGTTATCTACATAAATGTGTGCATGGACATGTGGAAAGGATGCACTGGATGGCTTCCATAATTTTAGCTGCTGTGCATCAGCATTTTTCACCAGTCATTGAGTTGAAGTCCTTGTTACAACCTATAGAGGCTATTGTATAGGACAAAAAAAATTAAGATTAAGCAATCCAATTGTTTTCTCTCCCTGAATTTTTGAGCAATAACTCTTGTATAAGTGTATGGATTATTCTTGTATCTAAAATATACTATTTTGATATAAAAGTATATCCAAAATTTGAAAATGGGGTGAATCCAACATCTCTGAAAAGAAATGGCAATAACGATCAACTGAGTCACACACACAGCCAATAAGTTATAAACAGAATTTGTAAAATTGTATATTTGTGGTGGTATTCTGTTTTTCCTGCGTATATTATTTTTAGCCATTACTTTTTACTGAGTAGTAAATAAATAACCCCTCAAGCAGCTGCTTGCAACAGAGGTCTGACAGGAACCTGTCAGTTGATATGCCATAGTAGAAGGTCTGTGAGGATGGCAGGACCTCAGCAGAGAGATAATACAAACATCCATGCCTTATCTGGGGCTCGAACTCAGGTCCCTTTGATCAGTAGCCAAGCATGCTAGCCATCTCTAGCTACATGCCAGAATGTTCTAAGACCCTAAACTAATGCTGGCTCCATCATTTTTCAAGTAATGTGGCTTATCAATCTCCATGATTGTTGCACCTGAACTTGGCACCATCTATGATCAGGAATGGCAACTATTTTTCTAGAAAACTATTTATTGATTTATTGACTTCAAAGTCATCAGTTAACTCTGCAGATGTTATTTATTGATTAAATCATTAATAATGCTATTAGTGTGAGTGACTTATTTATTTACATCTTGGACCTGGGTTCGAACCCCGGATTAGGCATGGATGTGTGTCGTTTTTCTGCTGAGGTCCTGCCATCCTCTCAGATCTCATACTGTGGCACATAAACTGACAGGCCTCTGTGGACCACAGAGGTCTGACATATAAACTGTCAGACCTCTGTGGCAAGCAGCTGCTTGAGGGGGTATTTATTTACCGCTGTCCCATGGCCGAGTGGTTAGCGCGCTTGGCTACTGATCTAAGGGACCTGGGTTCGAGCCCCGGGTAAGGCATGGATGTGTGTGTCATTTTTCTGCTGAGGTCCTGCCATCCTAAGGGACCTGGGTTCGAGCCCCGGGTAAGGCATGGATGTGTGTGTCATTTTTCTGCTGAGGTCCTGCCATCCTCTCAGATTTCCTACTGTGGCATATAAACTGACAGGCTCCTGTCAGACCTCTGTGGCAAGCAGTTGCTTGAGGGGGTATTTATATTTTATTTTATTACTCATTGCAACATTAAAAAGAAATAGTTGCTGTTCCCGATCATAAATGGCACCAAGTCCAGGTGCAACAATCATGGGAGATTGATGAGTCCCTTTAGTGGGATGGAGCTGGCATTAGTTTAGTGGTCTTAGAACACTATGGCATGTATCTGGAGAGACATGGATTTGAATCCTGACATCGGCAAAACATTTTTCCAGAAAACTATTTATTGAACTTAATACTTTTTATTCCTTGTGATATTGCCAATGTTTATATTCTTCATATGCTCCATGGGCATATAATGCTCCTTGCATCAAAGGTATGGCAAAGATGAGACCATCCATCTTTACCCAAACTTTGTAGGGATTGGTCCACCCTTTTTTACAAAGTTCAATCCCAAAGTTTCTGAGTGGCTGAAGGGGTAACTAAACAAGATTGTTATAATGATGAATTGTGTGAGGAGAGGGATCATAGTGACCTTGAAGGCATCACAGGCATATCTTTGACATCACCATACTATTTACTCTAGTGCTAAGCACCATGCATCCAAATATGTAAAAGCAGAAAGGAGCTTGCTGACGTCGTAGAATTCTACAACGCAACTAAATTTGGCAGGGGCACAGCGGACCAAATGGTTCATAAATATTCTGTGGTGGTCTTTAGACATTTCTTACAGTATGATTGGGAAGGAATCAAATTGTCTGGATCATATAGAAAAGGTTACTGGAAACAGGATCTCTCAGCAGTTTATTTTCCAAATGGTTGAAAAATGATTCCAACATGAAGGAAAATCTCCAGTGTTATAAACAGCACCAGAAAGTTATTTGTGGCAAATGTTCGAACATGACAACATTTGTACTGATCGTATGTCAAAATTTTGATTGTTTGGTTTACAGTTTCTCCTTCACAGATCATATACGAATATTTTGTATAATATATGGTTTTTGCAAAGCATTTGCAATCTGTGATTATGTAAATGATTTTTCTATTACCTATTATGTCTAAAAATATATTATTTTGTTATTTTTATTTAGACATGACAGGTAATAGAGAAACCATATTACATTATCACAGATTGCAAATGTTTTGCAAAGAAAAAAGCATACATTATACAATACAAAATACTTGCATATGATCTGTGACAGAGAAAATATAAACCAAACATTCAAAATTTTGACACTCAAAGTGGTTGTCATGTCTAATGTACAATTTTTGCAAAATAAACTGAAAGTGTAACTCTTGTTTTTATGTCTGTACAGATGAATAAGCATATAGAAAAGGTTTGCAATCGATATCTATCTCTGAGAAGTAGGTTAAATGGTTCTTTAACAGCAGTGATCAAAATGACTGCTTGTGGCCTTTCTAGTGTTAAAGTGTTCAAAGAGGGTTTACTGTTGTTTAAGATTAGGCTTAAGCAATCTTCATTTAATTTGAATTTTTGTTATTTTTTCATAATGAAATGCTCTTTCATTTGGTATGTAACCTGATGTGTATATATATATATATCACTGCAGGATAAAGTTCAGTGGTTTTTCTGCTGATAAAAGTTGAAAATTATCTTGACCACAGTTTCATGCATTTTGAGAAATCTGATGCTTTAAGAGTTAGTAATGTTACAGCCCTTTAGCCAGAGTAAGAGTTTCTCACATCATCACAGAAAAATTCTATGTTTAAATAGCATATCTTTTTATGTCAAGGTCAGTTAAATGAGCAGACACTGAAATATTAATTTGTGATCATTAAAAATACATGGGGGGTAGCTAAAACACTAGTGTGTGACTAATCCCAGGTTAAGCCAGTATATAATTCTTGGTGTCATTAAGGTCAATTCCTTGGTAGTTCTTATAAGTTTTACTTTATGATACTTGTACCTAATGCTAAAATATTCAGAATTCCTTTGACTTTGCTTTAGTAAATTAACAACAACAAAAAAATGTATGAATCACAGTGCTATAAATTAAATTAGATTTAATTCTCTATGTCACTCTTAAATAAGTTATGAACACTTCAACTGAACTATTTATGCTGCTTAGTAACAAAAATTATTGTAATCGCCTCAAGTTTTACAAGTAAAGGAACATGTAAAACATCAGTTCATAGAGAGGTCTTGAAGAGATAATAAGCTTTAATAGTTGAGAGTTCAAGATTTTTGAACTATCAGAAAAGTCCCTTTAGGTAAGTGGAGAGTTGAAAACAAGCAGAGTTCAAGTACAGAAGATACTGAGCTACTGCAAATACTGGGGCTTGCTACTTGACTGGTAGTTGATGAGTTGATAATTTCAATTTTTTTTTGTGATGTCATAGAATTATATCCTTTTTTATATAGTACATGAGAATTTTAATTTGAGGAGCAAGTCCCTAGATGAGCCAAGCTGTCAATATGTGGGGACTGCTGGAATGCCATTGTTGGATGATGAAGTGTTTGTGCTTTAATACTATAGCTGGCAGGTCCTGAAGGTGTAAATCCTAATTCTTGTAATTCATAGATGGTCATACTCAACTTATGATTGCATTCCAAATGACTGCTCCAACTCTTATTGTTATATGTTTCAGATGAAATGGAGGGAAGCAGCATGATTCCAGGTTTTATCTCGTTTTCAAAGAAAACGAGATAATAGGTTTGCTTTGTTGTCTGTCTGTCTGTAGGGTTGGGTTGTTTTACCCTCTGAGCGGCACTTTTTTGCACACCATGGGCTAAATGGCCAGGTCACGTGGACCCCGAAAGCTCAGAGAATGTTGGGGGAGGGGACCCACTGGAACAGCCATTGGGAGACGGAAGGTAGCCTCCCATCAAGGCCATCCAGTGTGTTCTTTAATGTGCACAGGGTATGGCGACCTTTACCAAGCCCATTGGTGTCCCCTACTGACCATGGACAGGACAGGGAAATTTGCGGAGATAAATCTCAACACTGACCCAGCTGGGACTCGAACCTGGAAACTGCAGATTACGAGCCTGGCATGCTACCGACTGAGCCAGCCCTGCCCCATCTGTCTGTAGACATCAAACTTTTTTGTTTATGGAGATAAATTAAAAATTCTTTTTGTGTTGAATAAATATTTATGAAATATTATGATCTGCACTTTCTAAACCTCCCTAAAGCTATAATTGCAACCTCTAACGATGGAAAAAGTTAAAAATTCCAAAATTTCAAACTAATATTGCAAACAATGCATTTGTGCTAGAAATTTGAAATTTTTGTGGTGGAATGTGTGAAGGTCACGAAGTTTACATTGCCAGGATTGAGTTGACCCCTTAGACCCAGATGGGATGGGAAAACACACCTTTTTTAGTTTTAGCTGATAATTGTTTGTTTTTAGAGATAAATGAAAAATTCATTTTGGGTTACATAATTGATAAAATATTATGATTCACACTTTTTAAACCTTCCAAAACTATGATTGCATCTTCTAATGGGGAAAAAAATTGGCAAATCCCAAAATTTCAAAAGAATGTTGCAGGAGACATTTAAGCTAAAAATTTTAAATTTGGTGGTGGAATTTGAACAATCGTGAAGTTTTCATTGGTAACAATGAATTGACCTCTTAGACCCAGGATGGGTGGGAAAACGTGGCTTTTTCATTTTAAAAGATAAGTCTTTATTTATAATGATAAAAATTATTTTTAGGTTGGATAGGTAGTGATGAAATATTACGATTTGCACTTTCTGAATATCCTAAAAGCTATGATTGTGCTCTCTAATGGTGAAAATATTTAAACAAATATTGCAAATAATGTATTTATACTAGAATTTGAAATGTTGGTAGTGGAATGTGAATGTTACCAGTTTTTTTTATTGACAGCAATAAAGTGATAATTGGAAAACTCATTTACTTGGATTGGTACTAACGAAATATAATTCACATTTTTTAAATACTTAGGTAATTTTAATTCATATCATTACAGATCACTAAATGTAGAAACAGCAAAACTACTAACGATTTTTCAAATGATTTGTATATAACAGAAATTTGAAATTTTGGGGGTAGCTTTTCAAGAGGATAGTCCATGAAAAGTGGTTACAGTAATAATGTACCCACTCTTCTCAGAGGGGTGTGGTAAATGTAACTTTTTAAATTTAAGAAATTAAAGTCAAATACTTTTTATGTTATATAATTACTAATAAAATACTATTTGCATTTTCCCCATCATCTGTTAGCTCAAATTAAAACTTAAGGAGTGAAAAAGGAGAAAGGAAGGTAAGGAGGTAAAGGAGAAACGTCATTCTCTTTGAAAATGAGATTCCCATATATGCCAGAGGCAATATGTATTCTTCTAGTTAATTGTACACTTGTATTAAATTGGTGAGGGTTTATAGGCATTTTGAAATTGGCATTCATATTAAGTAAATTAAAATGAGCCAATGACAGTACAATCGCACAAATAGCATAAATAGAAGTGCTTTACATAAAACTATGTATTCACGATGCATATCACACTCTGACCTTAAATACTTCTTCAGATGGTATGGGTAGTAATATACATTGAGTGGCTGAGTAGAAGAAAACTGTTCACCATTTACAGAGTGGCAGAGGTGCTAGGTACCATAAATTGAACTGCTACTGGCATGACTGCAGGTATCAGAATGATTGGGGGTTGCATGGAGGACTTAAACTGACGTTGTGTGAAGAGAGTGATTTAATTTAATGGAGTTCTTTTTAAATTTGCCTCCTTGAGAAATGAGATTTTGGAGAAACTTTCTAGTGCTTAAGTAAATTAATTTATCACCAGTGTAAAATCAGATCCTGGAGGTGTATCTGAGGAAGGGGTTGCAGCTCTTGCTCTCTCACTTCTGGAGAGCTTCCAAGGCTGACTTAAAGTCACAGAGGATGACAGAGTTGATGACTCTCGAGGTTGAGGATGAAGAGTACAGCTTCAAGGTTAGCATGGAGTTATGCACAGGTGGAGGAAATGAGATGCAAGATACAGAAACCTCTGACAATGCCCGTATCGGGGATGGCAAAGGCAGAGGCAGCACGTAGCCTCTCCCAGTCCACAGATCCATCAGTGTAGACCTCAGAACATCTCTCATGTCATAAAGTGACATAGGAGGTGGAGAGAAGTCTGACGGCCACTGGATCTGAGTTGCACTTTCAACCCTGAGAAGGGACAGTGATATTGATCATAAGATCACTGTTTCTCCAGGGTGGAAGGTCAGGGAAGAGCTTATTGCCAGCAGTGGAGCTGGCAGGAACTACTTGGTCATAGAAGTCAGTGGCAGACATGGCGATGGGAGAGTCTGGCCTGTCTTGCAACTTCCTGAGAATCTTATGGTTAAAGTGGAGGGAATGGAGCCTCGAGAGATGAGACAGTATATCTCTCTTCTGGGCAGGCGGAAAGGCATGTCATCAGCCTCTGCAATGACAGACATGTTTGGTGTGTTAGGGCAGAGTCCAAGACAGAGGTGCAGAGATATAGTGTGTATAGTGGCCAACTTGCTCACCAGTGAAGCAGAGGCATTGCTCAGAAGGTGACCACTGTAGTTGACGCGGGAGAGGATCAAGTGCCGGTAGAAGACCAGGAGGGTCTTGAAGGAACTTCCCCAGTGGGTACCAGCAAGGAAAGACGGTATATTTCTCTGCGCTGTGACAACTATCTTAAGATGCTGGATGTGAGGTCCCCAGGTCAGTTTGTTGTCCAGGACCACACCAAAGAACTTATGCAGTTTGATGACCTTGATGTGGGTGGTCTGGCCCAGGTATGAGGCCAAGGAAGGTGGGAGAAAGGCGTCTCTTTGTGAGAACCATGGCCACAGTCTTATCGGAGGAAAGAGTAAGGCCAAGGTTGTCAAAGAACTTGACGACCATGGACACAGCTTGTTTCATCTTGAGCTGAGCATAGGAGGGGTCCTGGCTAGTGAACCAGATGCAGATATCATCTGTGTAGATGGAAATACCCACTCTATTCTCAAGTCAAGAGGGTAGGCCTGACAGCAAGATGTTCAGTATCATTGGGCTGACCGAAACTTACAACACCTTGAACCTTGGTGTATCTGAGAATTATAATAAATTACTAATATTAATTACTAATTAAAATTTATTATGGGACAATTTTAGGTATATCAATTACACAGCATGTGTATTGAAATGTTAAATGTTATATTTAGATATGTATGCATTTGTTCTTACTTGAAGTGCTTTTAACTTATTAATAGTGATGTGGAGAATTAAATCTGTTTAATTTATATGTAAATTATTTTTGCCTTAGTTAATTCGGAAATTAAGAGTGTATTTTTTACTTTTTCCAAAACTTTGTACTTAAATATTGAAACTTTCTGTAGTTTTTTTTTTATTGTTAAAATTTTTAGTTTCATTTGTAAGCAGTTGTGTATATATATACATACACATACACTTCTTTCAGTGGCATCGTACACCAACAACTACAGAAACTGATGGATTTCAAGTTAAAAGACCAGGAGATAAGAATGTTCGTTGCACTATATTACTACTTTTGGATTACCAGGTATTTTAAAGCCTTAGTTTAAATCCATTTTTGACTTTATAGGAAAATGAACCTAATACTTCAATCATATTTGTGTAAATTTCAAAAATAGCAATTTCCAATATTTAATCTTAAATCAGATATATACTAACATATAATTGTCATCTGTACAGTACCCATGGCCTCTTGTATCTATTTCTGGTGAATTAATGTTGCCTTTTTTTAGGCTTTCAGAATCTTTAGAATGTTTAATTGCCACTGACCTTACATAATGCTTTTAATTATGATAGAGTAGCTGGAAGAAACATTCCAAAAGAAAGAGTGAATGTTTTATGATAAGATTTAAGAAGTATAATTGAAAATATTAGTGTAACAATCCTTAATATTAACTGAGCACAATATAATGTCTCCAACTGGATATGCTCCACTGGATATACATATTTGGTTGTAAGAAACTTAACAATATAGTTACAAAGAATACGAGAGCTGTGATTTCTAACATGAGGTAAAGTAGGGGTTCTCAACGTGGGGTACATGGTGAAATGTTTTGGAGTATGCCGTGAGAGCTCAAAAGTCGCTAGATATATGTTATATATATATATATGTTTTATTTTATTCCCATTGTTATACTATAACTATAGTTTTCTCTATCTATACAAGGGGTACACCAGTTACATACACATTTCCAGGGGGTATGTGAAGCATAAAAGGTTGAGAACCATCAAGTTAAAGCAAAGTATCTTTAATTTAAAAAAAGGGTTTGAGCCAACCTAGTTTTAATGTTTTTTAAGCCTTAAAAACTATGTTAAGACAGTGTTACTGGATTTAAACTGCTTTTTCCAAAATATTATATTGAATTTGCTGTATATATATATATTCAGCAGCCACTTTATGGTACAGTTCTTTTTTTATCAATAGTAGCTCAGATACAGAAATTAGTTACTTCTTAAATAAACTTTTTATGAAATAATGTTACTGAATATAGTTTAAAGATCTCAATCAAATCTATTTAAATCTGGATTTTTAATAATATGCATTCAGTATTTAAAGAGTTAAGGAGGCTAAAACATTTTTACAAGTTAGCTCATTCTGCAAAAAATTCAAAATTCAAAAAACATTATACAAACTTATGAAAAAATTTTTTTTGCACAATGAATTGAGTGAAATGAATTGAACACAATGAAAAATTATACAATTTACACAAGTTAAAGTAGTATTATGGTTATATCTTTCATTTTAATGGGCTTTTATTAACTTTTCAGAGCAATTATTTAAACTGGCACTGCTGTTCTTAAATATTCAAATTTCTGTAACTCTCTAAATGCCAAATGAATATTGTTGAAAATCGATTTGGGATCTTTAAATTATCATCTGTCAATTTTTTTCATAGAAGCTTATCTAAGAAGTTATTGAATTCTCTATCTGAGTTACTGATTGACATAACATGGAACTGTACCTAATCAAGTGGCCACTGAGTGCATTAACTGTAGCAATATATTTCAAAATTTTATTTTTATTTTGTTACTCAAGTTTTTACAATAAGTCAAAAAGCTGGAGAAGTTGAAATGAATTTTTAGTTTTGAAACTCTCATATCTTTTGGTTCAATGTTTTAGCTTGAGCATCACATATCTTTAATAAATTTAATAAAACTCTCTAACACTGTATATAATTAAAACACAGCAAGAATGATGCAGTAGGATCCAACATGAATTGTAACAGTGAAGTATTAGGATCTGAGGTAATGAGATTTTTCAAAATGGGTGCCAATGGTACTGAAGTATATCCTTAACATAAAATACACAGTTCTATATTTTAATAGAATGCGATTACTTATGAGAGAGAAGCTGACATTGCATGATATTTTTAGGTAAGGTAAATGCCATGCAAGGTAAAATGTTAATAATTAAATGAAGAACTTAATTATATATACCAGATTGGTCTAGATCAGTGGTTCTCAACCTTTTATGCTTCATGTACCCCCTGGAAATGTGTATGTAACTGGTGTACCCCTTGTATAGATAGATATAATTATAGTTATAGTATAACAATGGGAATAAAAGAAAACACACATATATATACGACTTTTGAGCTCTCACGGTATACCCCAAAATATTTTACTGCATACCCCATGTTGAAAACCAATGGTTTAAATCAGTGGTTCTCAACCTTTTATGCTTCATGTACCCCCTGGAAATGTGTATGTAACTGGCGTACCCCTTGTATAGATAGATAAAACTATAGTTATAATATAACAATGGAAATAAAATAAAACACTGACTCTGTTACTAGATATAGTGACTTTTGAGCTCTCATGTCAAAAAATTTTATCGCATACCCCACATTGAGAACCCCTAATCTAGATTAATGTATATCCCCTCCATTTAATAAGGGAACAGTGTTTCGAGGTCAAATGTCAATTAAACGCCACTTACAACCCTCTCCAAACCAACTGGAAATAACCAAGCATGAACAGAAATACACTATATTTTCCCATACATCTACACATTAACTCCCACCCTTAATAACATAATGTGTGTGTATGGATATATAGTCCCCACTACAATGAAACATACCATCATATTACATAACAGCTGTAATTCTGGGCAGGCAGATACGTGACATTGGTGGCAGAAATTGGCAGTTTCCCTGTGGTTCTGTGGTTACTTGGGCGATTGGTCCCAAATTTGATTGAGTGGCCCCTCTTAGTTCTGACCCTCTTGGTGTGAAAGATGGGTTCCTAGCTGCCATGGATTGGGAGTGATCCCTAGAAAGGCAGTCCAGATTTCTGGGGTGCTACTGTCACCTGCCTTGTGAATGCTATTATCGATCGGCATACACTAGGTGTGAATGAACTTATCGAAGAGTTTCGTGCCAAATGTTTGGCTTGGGTATTACTAGTATTTATTATCTTCCATAAGGATTGAGATATCCCACCATCAAGAAGTATACATTATATTAAAATACAGGATCCCCAACTCAAAATCTCCCCAGTTAACAGAAACATAGAAAAACGTACAGACTTTTTTCCTTAAGACTAAAGGAGCATGACACTGGCATAAAAAAACAAAGGCCCAATACTGCATTACCTCAAACTATAATTGATAATATATTGCTCAGTTCTATTACACAGAATAAAATAATTATTCCCCCCCCCCACCAAATTTCAATTATCTTACATGGAATATAAGTTTATGTTGATAATCATTAATATAAATCAACATAAGCTAAAACAAAATTTAATACACGATTTATGCTGTTTTAAGAGAGAGAGCCTAGGAGCAATCACATTTACACACTGACTATCTCATGAATAGTCATGGTAAGAGTTGTTACAATTGTATGACAGAACTTAAAGCAATCTTTAAAATGATAAAGGTTCAAAGTAATAGTCATAACATTACCATATTTCGTGGAAAGTTATGACTATTACTTTGAACTTTTTCTGGTTAAGTGATCATATTATGTCACTTAACCAGCTGCAGCCAGCCGGACTTTCCACGAAATATGGTAATGTTATGACTATTACTTTGAACCTTTATCGTTTTAAAGATTGCTTTAAGTTCTGTCATACAATTGTAACAACTCTTACCATGACTATTCATGAGATAGTCAGTGTGTAAATGTGATTGCTCCTAGGCTCACTCCCTTAAAACAGCATAAATCGTGTATTAAATTAATTTTTTAACTGTAATGCTGTGAACTTATAATTATTTTCAACATAAGCTATGTAACATGGACATTCATCCACTATTGTCACCTTGGAAACTACTGCTTTGAGATTATCAGCTCCCATTGGAGATTGCCTCCAACATGTATGTAAATTGACACAGCACTAGCCTTATAAAAGTTATAGCATCTTTCCTTTACTTGCCTACCGAAGATGTGACCAAACTATAGGGTCACAAAAACCATTGAACCGCAGCAGAGCAGATGTATCCAACAAAATATCGTAATGCTCTATATACAGGGTGGTTATAATTAAACTAACAGTATTCAGAGTGATGTAGAGAAGGATCTACTTGATGGATCACAGTGGAAAGTGGCGGATACCTTAACAAGAACATGGGGTAGAGAATTTGCGAATAAAAAAAATTAGTTAGTGTTAGTGCCACCAGGTGGCATTGGTGTCCTAAAATAAAGGAAATACCAAGTTGAACAAATATAGCCTTTATTTTACAAATCAAGATTCTCAATATGTGAACCATTCGTATGCAAAATGTGCTGGAAACGTAATATGGCATGGTCCACAGTTGCTTGAAACATGTCTCGGGGAATGGGTGCCGCCATCTGTGTTGTGTTATTCTTGCCTTGAGTTCAGCATGCGATTCAACATTGCCTTTGGTAAATTTTTTGAATGTCTTTTAGAATTTCCATTGTATTTTAACATCTTTGGCATTGGTTAGACAGTTTTAAAAATCTTGAATTTTGATAGTCGGTTTTCTGTTTTAATAACAGTTCTATGTCAAATACAGTGGTTGCACCAAAAGTAATGCCTGTACGACAGTAATATGCATAACACTAACTGTGTGTTTATGCACTTTGTAAGATATGTAAATTGCACATTCTTATGTCTTTTGTATCATCTTTTCAACAGATCAGTGTTCATGAACTGTGGATATGAAGCTAAAACAAAGAGCTGTCATCAAGTCCTGATGAAGGAGGGCTGCAATGCTTCTGGCATTCATGCCAAGAACCAAAGTATACAATGTGCAGACAATTGACACCAGCAATGTGCAAAAGAAGTTTATGGAAGGAGAAATAACCATCAGGGTCAAACCACAAAGTGGGAGGTCATCAACTGCAGCCACTGATGACAATGGATGGATTACTTGATTCATGCAGACAGGCAAATAACTGTCCATGAGATTACTGACCCACTTGCATTGCAGTCATAATGTCATGGAGACAATCGTAAGGGACTTAGGGTGTTGGAAAGTGTGTGCCAAATGGGTTCCTCATCAGTTGATATCTGATTTGAAAACCAAGAGGGTGGAGGTTTCAATGTGTTTTTATTACCATATATGAAACTTAATTTTTTTTCTTTCAGTTATGGAGGGCATTCAAAGAGTTCTGTCATGTGTATGTAGATTTGCACTTGTTCCTTAGAAGTTAATGAGCTACTACAGCAACAACAGCATATGAATTAGCTACTGGCAATGTTTGAAGACCAAAAAGACATATTTTAATGTTTGTTTATAATTACCATAATTTAGTTGGATATATGACTTTTCTCTTAGTATGTTCCATTGATCAACAGAAATAAATACTTTTAATTATTCACTAATTCCTCTTTTTGAACTATCAAGGAAAAAAGCAAGTGCAAGATAAAATTCAAGAAAGCCCTTAAAACCCTTCTGTTCATTATAATAAAGGAATTATTACCTAATAGGCATTATTTTTGGTTCAGTCAGCATATTAGTATTTTACACTTTAACATAGCAGAAACCTTATTCTTTCTACCATCTGAAGTATCAATTTTTGCATATACCTTCTTTTGGGTTAAAGCAGTTTTCCACAGAGCACTCGTTTTATAAGTTGCTTTTCTGAAATAGTTTTGATAATTAAAAATAATGAACTTTATTGGCTGGAATGAAATTTGTGAAAAATTAGGCAATAAAAATTTCTCTATTTTTCAGTGTAGTTCTTATTGGATATATAGCAAATGTGACAAATAGCCAGAGTATGTACTCATTGGGATAACATAATTAGTTACTAGAAGAAAACCAAAGAAAAAAATCATTAATTTTAAAATTCTCTTAAAATACTTTTGTGAAAGATTGTTCACTCTTTTGCACTCTATTGCTTTAGGATGGCTTTTTTTTTTCTTCTGGAAAGTGAAATTAAGGTTACCAGCTGCCATTGGTTAAAAATAATTTCTTATTAGTAAGGTACAACCTATATTTAAAAATAGCCCATTTTATTTACAAAGCTCATTTCTGCTAAATTGATTTTTGAAAGTAAATTATATGAATTATTGTAGGTGTTTTATATTTTCAGTTTTAATATCTTTTACTTTCTTTTAAAGCCTTTGCAGTTTAAACTGGATCCAAGGTTGGCTCGTCTTTTGGGAATTCATACACAAACGAGACCAATGATCATTAGTGCTCTCTGGCAATATATTAAGACTCATAAACTGCAGGATGCCCATGAACGTGAATATATAAACTGTGACAAATACTTAGAACAGGTAAAAAACTATTTTATATAGCCAATTGCAATTGAATCTGATTGTAATAATTCGGTATATAGCAAACCTCTAGCTATAGCATATGAATATGCAGTGCTTAGGAATGGTTCTGAATTAAGCCATATGTGCGCAATGTATTTTTTTAGTTACAATGAACAATTATTGAACTCCTTACTTATAATTGCCATAATCTTGTTAGATATGACTTTTCTCTTGGCATGTTCTATTGATCAACAAAAATAATTACTTTTAATTATTCACTAATTCTTTTTTTGAATTATCAAGGAAAACAGCAAGGGCTAGAAAAAATTCAAGAAAGCCTTTTAATAGTGTAGATTCTGGATATATAGCAAAGCTGGTTGCAGTATTTTTGATTAATATTTTTTCCTTGCTGGAAATTTTTTAATGCCTTGTTCAGCATTAAACAGGTTCAACAAAGCATTACCCTATTTATTAGAGTAGTAAACTTGAGAAAGATGTGCCACATATTACTTGATGCATGCATATTTCATATACACCTATCCCTCGATTTACACGGTACTCAGTTCACACAATTTTGGCTTTGCACGGTCAAAAAATGCAACCAGTTTCGATTTACACGGTACTGACTGAGGCGTACATAGAAAGGAAATCTCAGTCAGTACCGTGTAAATCGAAACTGGTTGCATTTTTGACCGTGCAAAGCCAAAATTGTGTGAACTGAGTACCGTGTAAATTGAGGGATAGGTGTACTTTATTTTCAACCTATTCTTATGTAGTTGAAAAATACTGCAAGGGTGAGTAAATATTTGTTCTTTTTATACTATGAGATCTACAACAAAGTACTGGGCTTTTGCTTTTTGATCTGTGTGCAGATTTTTAATCAATGGAGTACAAGTCAGAATGGCTGACAAAAAAAAAAAAGACATTTTGAATTTGAAAAAATATTCAAAGTTATACCTAAAAGTAGTTAGGATCAGTTATCACAAGTATATATTGCAAAAACATACTTATTGGCAGAATGTGGAAAACTGGTGAAAAATTAAAAGTAAAAGGTAAAGCTGGGATTTTAATATATAGATATATTTCTGAATTTTATATGGTAGCACATTTATTGTTTGATAGCATATTAATAATATGTTTGAAATTTTACTAATATTTCAGAAGTTCTGTTCACATATTACAAAATTTATATAATAACGAAAAACTTTTTCCTGCCATACAAAGTTCTTTAAATCTAGATTCACCTGTACATATATATATTGTGAAAGTTTTTCAATATTGAAATATGCTTTTATAAACTTTAGCAAATGCTTTTATTTTTTTGCTCCCATGGCCGAGTGGTTAGCGCGCTTG
This sequence comes from Ryuthela nishihirai, assembly GCA_038380435.1. Lineage (NCBI taxonomy): Eukaryota > Metazoa > Arthropoda > Arachnida > Araneae > Heptathelidae > Ryuthela > Ryuthela nishihirai. The sequence goes on from JAWZYU010000025.1 coordinate 26,672,145, forward strand.
GCTACTGATCTAAGGGACCTGGGTTCGAGACCCGGGTATGGCGTGGCTGTTTGTGTCATTTTTCTGCTGAGGTCCTGCCATCCTCTCAGACCTTCCACTATGGCATATAAACTGACAGGCTCCTGTCAGACCTCTGTGGCAAGCAGCTGCTTGAGGTGGTATTTATTATATTTTTTATTTTTTTCATTGTCGTCCTGTGACCAAGTGGTTAGCGTGCTTGGCTACTGATATAAGGGACCTGGGTTTGAGCCCCAAGTAAGGCATGGATGTTTGTGTTGTTTTTCTGCTGAGGTCCTGCCATCCTCACAGACCTTCTACTATGGCATATAAACTGACAGGCTCCTGTTAGACTTCTGTGACAAGCAGCTGCTTGAGTGGGTATTTATTATTTATATATATATTGTTATTTATTTCATTTAGTCTATAATCTGCTCTGAAAGACTATCCAACATAACTCCCATTCATGGAGTTGCTAGTTCAGTGAGACTAAAATGAGTGGAATATTAAGTGACTGTTATTGATTCTATTAATTCATGCATTAAGAATCATAAAGGCCAATTTCGATTGGCCTTTATGATTCTTAATGCATGAATTTTTTTTCCCATACTATGTATAATGAGAAGAAAATACTTTTTTTTTTCTTTCAGAAATTTCTTGATTTTTTTTTTTACTTAAATCACCTTTAAAATTTCAACATACTTGTAGTTTGGATTTAACAATAGAAACCTCAACTCTGTATTTTTTTATCTTTCCAATTGACTTATCTAAAATTCTGCACATTCCCTTGACATGAAGCAGTCACTCAAAAGTTTTGTTATATTCGTACCCACCTATTAAATTATATAACTGTTGATATCTGGCAGTTTTTGTTTTAGATCCTTAGTGTTACATTGCTTACACAGAGTAACTTAAAAATGTTCTGAGACAAAAGCCATGTCTTGAATACAATAGCACTAAGAAGCTCTCAGATGCAGCCTTTAAAATACTCTCCTTCAGCAGCTACACACTTCTGTCAACTTTGTACAGTTGTCAAACATTTCTGAAAGCCTCCTGCAATGCTGTCTTTGAAGCTATCTTAACACTTCTGGCCACACCCTTGAAGTGACAGCCCTTCAGCTAATCTTTCATCCATGGAAAGAGGAAATTGCACTTGTAAGATCAGAAAAGTACAGTAGGTGGGGAAGTACCACAGTACCATGGTTAGTAAGCTGTTGTTCCATAAGTGGCAACTGATGTGCCAGAACATTGTCATGGGGTTAGCACCTCTTTGTACATGTTATTGACCATGCACCCTCGTAAATCAATTCATAGTGCATGTGATTGGCCTTTTTTTTTAAAGAGAATTTTACTATAAAAGATTTGATTTCCCTACTCACAAATTTACCTTGTATTGTTTTCTGGGACCTTCATGCCCACTAGATGAATGATATCTGAACAATTCCACTAGATATTTTTAGATGGCATATATGTCTCAACATGCACTAGTAGGCTCTGGCCTGTAGGCCAAAATGTCACTTTATTTATTTTCACACAACTTTTTAGAAGCTGCCTCCTATTTGGTTCCTTTATTTAATCTACTCAGTATTTCGTTTACATTAATTGCAAGATAGCAATAAAAAAGAAGCATTTTTTTTTTATCAATAATATAATATGTGGATTATTTTAAGTTGATTTCTCTGATGGATTGTTAACTAAATTTCCAAAAAGCTCAAATTGAAGGTTAGAGTATTTTTTACTATTAGAAGACAATATTTGATCAACATGGGACCTATCCCATGTGCAGCTTTTTTATTATGCACATGAAGGTTGGAAAAATGGCCACTTTACATATCCATCTTGTCTCTGAGCCTTGGTATCCTTATTCATGTAGACATTAAACATGTGGTGCAGTAAAAAAAAGTGCTATACTTGACTATAAAGCAATCTAATAATCCTCCCAGAGCCACCTAGATAGGACAAACCTGGACAGCTCACTAACAGAATTAGTAACATTTTTATTAACTGGTATTTTAATTAAATTCTATCTGTTAGAATTCTGTTGGTTGCTATTTTTAAAATTAATTAAAATATTGCCTATCCGCATAGAGCTAACCTGGTGCATGAGACTTAGAAAAGGAAAACATCCAATGAATGATCTGGTTGGCAAGGTCACCAGACCTAAATCCCATCACACATGTATGGGATTCCTTAGGGAGATGTATTGCAAATTGTCAGCCACCTTGCCACTCCACAAGGTAAAATTGGATGTTGTGGAAGAATGAGATCTTCTTCCTCAGGCTCTTCTGAACAACCTTATATTGAGCATGGATTGTCACTGTCAGGCCTGTTTAGCTGTCAAAAGGGATCATTCTTTATAATGACATCATGTGTGTATTTTGGAGCATCTGAAATCAACTTTTGTGATGCATGATATTTTCTTGTTTTAATGACATGATCGTAATATGTTCATTTCGAATTTCAGGGTTATTATTTTCTTCACATTTTCTCATATTAAAATGCATTTCTGGACAAATTTTTGTTTAATTGCATCATACAGTAAAAAAAAGCTTTGCCACATTTTGTTAGTGTTACCTTAATTTTATCAAGCAGTGTACATTTGAACTCCTTTTGTCCAGCAGCCTTGTAATATGGGCCTGTTCCAGACCTTGGGCAGTACCATGCACTGTGTGAGATATTTTATAGTCTTATGAAATTTAGATTTTATTCAAGGTACTGAATTTTATTATGCATGTAAAATGCAGCAATATAGGTGTTTAATATGCATTTGTAAATATTTAATGTCAACTGCATCTAAAATGCTGCATAAAATAAAATTTTGAAAACTCTGAATTGTTTTATTATACTTATTTATATAATTTTTATTGTGTGCAAGTAAAACAGTTAGATAATAGCTAAGGTAAATAATAACTCTTATTACTGTATAAGAAGTATTTGCAGTAATGAATCACTCTACCAATTGAAAGTTTATAAGCATTATGATGCAGGATTAAGATTCAAGAGCTCATAGCATTTCTGAAGCAGTCATTTCAGTATTACAGCAAATTGCAAGTTTTTCCTGTGCCAGCTGTTAACGAGAATTTTTCTAGACTAGATTGGAATTTTTAGACCTTGGTATGCCAGACTAAATGAGTAGAAGTGTATAGCTAAAAGTAACTTTTACATGTTGCTGAGGTGAGCAAAAGTAAGTTGTTAATATGGTGTGTAAGGCTTCATAATTAGAGGCTCACAAATTTGTGTCCCATTTAGGCCAACATTGAGATTTTCTCCATTTATGTAGGTTCTGCCCTCACTGAGAAAGACAATACAACAGACTTGGAAAATCTGTTGTATTGTCTTTCTCAATGAGGGCAGAATCTACATTACCATACATTAGATTGGAATTATCCATGTCTCCAGGGCTATATCTGTGCAGTTTAAAAATCACTGGATGGCTTTGATAGAATGCACTCCTCTACTTCTAACAGCTGCCCAATGGGTCCCTTTTTGAAACTCTCTCTCTCAACTATGCCATCCTTGGAATTTAGCCCACTGTGTGTTAAAAAAGTCTTGTTATTGCAAAATGTGTGAAATTGCAAAGGCACTGTTACCAATATTATTCTACTTAATAGCCACTTTTAATTATCAGATATTGATATATTCTATGTATTTCATTTCGTTTTCAGAAAATATGCTTTTGTGTTTATTTTACAGATATTCCAGTGTTCAAGAATGAAATTTGCAGAAATCCCTCAAAGGCTGCATCAGTTGTTACATCCTGCTGATCCCATTGTTATCAACCATGTTATAAGGTTTTCATTTCTCTATTTAAATGTTAATACACCATTTTAAATATTTCTATATGTAATGGTTTTCTGCACAGCTTTTCAAGAATTGGAAAAAAAATTATTAAGCTGTGTATTACAACTTATGTTTGTTATGTAGCTACTAAGTGAACATTTTACTTAGTATTCTCAATATTTTGTTAGAAATTGGCATTAAAGGTATTGATAGAGGTATAACGTTATGAAATTATTTGTTGTCAAAGCTTCATATATATATATAGAAATACCATTTGCTAAATCAGTAGCATGATGCTTGATGTAGGTGTTAGGAGTAAGATTAGTTTCTCTTCTAGCTGTCCTGTAATGTTCCCCCAACATATTAAGGTAAATCTTATTACATACTAGGGTCTTTATGAATGTTGTAAGGATAATAGAGGTAAAAAATTATTAAACTTGTGTGTATTTTATTCATTTTTCAAATAATTTTTAAAGACATCTAAAACAGGAGAAAATGTTATACTGCAATGGACATCCAGTCTCTTATTTTTTCTGGCTTAATTGTGTCACTTCCCATACTCTTTTTTTTTTTCTAGATCTGGGCCTGCGCATATCTATAGACTGTATAGGTCCAACCAGTTGCAATTTAGTTCACCAAATACATCTATCTGGAGCAGCGTTAGTGCATTTGGTCACTGAAAATTAATTCTAATAAAGTTCTGTTAAGCCGTCCCGTGGTCGAGTGGTTAGCACGCTTGGCTACTGATCTAAGGGACATGGGTTCAAGCCCCGGGTAAGGCATGGATGTTTGTGTCGTTTTTCTGCTGAGGTCCTGCCATCCTCACAGACCTGCTACTCTGGCATATAAACTGACAGGCTCCTGTCAGACCTCTGTGGCAAGCAGCTGCTTGAGGGGGTATTTATTTATTATTTTAAAGTTCTGTTTAACATTGCTCACCTCATTTTAAGCATACTCTTTCTCTTCAAGGCTGAGGAATGCTTCATAACTCTATTTACTAATCAGTAGTTTTGGATCTATGCAATATAGACAAATCAACACATGCTCTCCATACACGAGATGCTTAAAAGCAGTCAGTGACTCCTTTTTCCAGGGCTTATCGATTCATTATTATTTATATCATCAAATTACCTAACTACTCAGTATAGTATATCAGCATCTAGATTGGAAAAGCATCAAATGTTCCTGTCATACCTTGCTTACAAAGAGACCCTCTTTGACTACCATGGCAAACTTTAAATAGGGTCAAACTATTATAAAGTCTAAATTTAGTTTTTAGGTTGCCTCTACTTATATATTTTCCACATTCTTCAACATTCTGAGGTGCAATGCCTATGGAAAAATATTATGGTGGTATTTACTTTATATGATTTGCATACTAGATCTGTATACATGTATACTTTGCTAGAAGTATAGAAATGTGAATGGAAATCAAATTTGGAGCTCTGTAACTTTTATAGAATATGTTTCTGAAAAAAAAATTGGATCAAATCAATCATTATCTTTCAGCAGTATTTATTTAGCATTTGTATATTTATGTAAATAAAATTAACAACAAAATCACTTACTATAATTTTATGGAAAAAAATTAATGCAAACTCACTTGAATAGTAAATGATGTAATATAGCATTTATTATTTATTTTAATTAATTTTGAAATCCTAGTTTTTTTACTTTAAAAACAGTAATATTACTGTTATGTTTTCGTGACTGTAAATGCTGAGTGAGTGTTTTGAAAGTTTGGATTGAAATACACTTGACCTTAGTCACTTAACACATTTACTGTGTCATGGGTGTCTCATTGCTACATTTCTTATAGTGCAAGAGTGAATTTCAGAGATCCTGCCTGCTGTGTGTCACAAATTTCTGATGACTCATAGTGAAGTAGTTTGAATTCCATTTACTAGTTAGAGTTACCAGTAGGGCTTATCTTTTGTGATATATCGCACAATGTGAAGATGATTTGACATGTGCCAAAAGAAACACCCAAGACTCGTTTTGGCAGAATATGCTTCACCATTAAAGCAAGTGGAAATCGGAGTAGGATGCAAAAGTCACCTGTGACTCACAATACACTGCATGCCAGACTCAAAAATTCTCTGACATAGTGAACAATGTCAATGTTTCTTTACTGTCATCTTTTTGTTAATAAAATCTGTATTGCAATTATTGAATTTGAAATTCAGCTTTACATAGACATAACGTAAAAATGTAAATGTATTTGGTAGGGGAGTTTAGAAATGAACATTAAATACAGTGTAATTTTTATATATTTTTTTTCCAGTGTTGAAGGTCCAGACACGAAAAAAACAGCATGCTATGATATAGATGTAGAAGTGGTAATATTTTCATTTTACTTATTGTTAATGTTAGTTTTACAAAATTAAATTCTGAATATTACGTTTCAATTGATATAATTAGGGTACTGGAGGAATTCAGCGATTTAACTTTATAATTCTACTGATATTTTTCCTGGGGATAAGGCAAAAAAAATTATAGTTATTATACACCAAAGAGCCACAATATGTCCACCTGTCTAATATGATGTTGGTCCTCCACATGCCACTAAAACGGGCGGGGGTGGTTCAGTCGGTAGCGCGCCAGGCTCGTAATCTGTAGTTCCCAGGTTCGAGTCCCAGCTGGGTCAGCGTTGAGATCTATCTCCGCAAAAATTCTCCCCCTGCCCACAGTCAGTAGGGGACACCGATGGGCTTGGAAAGGCCACTGTCCGTCGGATGGGACTTTAAGCCGTGGCCCCGTGTGCGGGAGAGACATACCCTGTGCATGTTAAAGAACACGCTGGATGGCCTTGATGGGAGGCTACCATCTGTCTCCCAACAGCTGTTCCAGTGGGTCCCCTCTCCCAACCTTCTCTGAGCCTTCGGGGTCCATGTGACCTGGCCATTTAGCCCATGGTGTGCAAAAAAGTGCCGCTCAGAGGTAAAACAACCCAACCCACTAAAACAGCTCTTACCTGCTGCATAGATGCTACAAAATTTTTAAAGGCATCTTGTGGTATCTGGTACCAACACATTACTAGCAGATCTTTTAACTCTTGTAAGTTATGTGATTGGCTGCCGCAGATTGAATATGCTGTTCCAACACAAACCACAGATGCTCAATTGGATTGGTGTCTGGGGAATTTGGAGGCTAGGGCAATATCTGGAAGTCTTCCTCATGTTCTGCGAACCATTCTCAAATAATCCAGGCAGTGTGGCATGGCGCATTATCCTGCTGAAAGAAGACACTACTAGAGAGGAATACTGTTGCCATAAAAGGATGTACCTGGTCTGCAATGATGTTTAGGTAGGTGGTAGATGTCATAGTTTCCTGCACAGGAATGACTGGACCCAGTGTTTCCCAGCAGAACATTGCCCAAAGCATTACACTTCCTCCACTGGCTTGTTTTCATCCCACGTGCATCCTAGTGCTAATGCTTCCCAAGGTAAATCACGCACAAATACCTGACCATCCATGTGGTGCAACAGGAAATGAGATTCATTGGACCAGACGACCTTCTTCCAATCATTCAAGGTCCAGTTCCCATTGTAGGTGCTTTCGACAGTTGTCATAGGCACTCAGAGCAATCTACAGCTATGCAGCCCCATTTTCAGCAGGGTTTGATGTACTGTGTGTTGTGACACATTACTCTTATCACCAGCATTCAAATTAAAGGCAAGTTGTGCCACAGTATCCCTTCTGTTGGCTCGTACCATATGGGATAGCCTTCGCTCACCTGTAGCATTGATGAGCCATGGTGGGCCCACACCTTGCTGGTGGTTTGTAGTTTTTCCCACCTCGAACCACTTTTTGAAGGTACTAACCACAGCTGACCATGAGCACCCCACAAGCCTTGCCATCTCGGAAATGTTTTGACCCAGACGTCTGGCCATTACAATTTGACTTTTGTCAAACTCGCATAAGTCTGCTGCCTTTCCCATCTGAAGAATAAGAATACACTGATTAACAGAGCACAGTATCAGGTGTTATTTATACCATTTCATGACCTTCACATGCACCATCATTTACCTGCAGTTGCTTTGATTTGAATAAAGATGTGTTGGTCATAATTTTTGGCTCTTTGGTGTATATTTGTAGTGGGAATTTTACCTTTTTTTAATATATTCGTGAAACAAGTTAATAAAAACATAAATGCAGAGTTATTGTAAAAGTTGTGTATGATTTAAAAAAAATATTACTGTCAAATTATTTTAAATGCCAAAAAAAAATCATTTTTAATAAAAAAAATTTACTTTTCTGTCATCATTAAATTATTTAAAAGTGCTATCAAATATCATAGTTTGTTGCATCAAAAGATCATTTATCAATTGCCTTTAAGTGGTTTCAGGTTCTTTTATATTTAGATGCTGTGGATTAAAATTTTTAATGCAGGATGTGGTGGTTTGTTGTATACCTTTATATGAAATTTGGAAGTTATTGGATACCTAAAATAGTTAAGCTAAAATTCAAAACAGAAAAATAAAGTGGTTTTAAACATACCTGTTCTGTTATAGTTATGACTCTAATTTTTTTTTATGAACTCTGTCATTGCTTATGGGATACCATTATATAAATTCTGAGACTGAAAGGTCAAGTTTTTTTTTTGGAAATTATAGGTGTCAGAAAACTGTTAAGTGTAAATGAAATATTTTTGCAATTAAAAGTTCTTTGTCTCGTGCATTGCACTCAAACACATTTCTATAGACATATTATAGGCATATAATAATACTTGTTAAACCTATCATTATTAATAAGCATAATTGACATTCATTGGCATAATTAATAACACAGTTGGCACAATTGATATAATTAATAAGCATCATTAATAAACATAATTTTATACCTGTGTTAAACAAAACAAGTATAAAATATGCTCATTTGAAGCTGCACTTAGAATATCTTCTGTGTTTATTGTATTTAATGTTATGCTCAACCAGGGCTGTATTGCTATGCTGCTTCATTTTGTACGCATATTTCTTAGCTTTCATTTACTTTGTCATCTGTTGTGATTAAAGGGAGTGAAAAAAATTCTAGTAGTAAAATAGCCACATATTGTATTTGTTAAAATTTTGTGCTAATATTCTTTTAAATAAGTGTTTATAGTGATAACCAAGAATTATGAATGTACAAATTGTTCAGTATTGTTTTAAAACATTTTTATGCTAAAAAGAAATTTTGAAATTCAAGTTTTTTTTTTAATCCAGGATGATCCTTTGAAATCCCAAATGAACAACTTTCTTCTCTCAACTGCCAGTCAACAAGAAATCCAAACATTAGATAATAAGGTATGCAATTGATTAATAGTTTCTGATAAATGCTGAAAACCTAACTATGCTGGTTTCTGTAAATTAAGAAACAAAGGAAAAAAACATATCATAAAACACCAATGATAGTAATATTTGCTTTATTTCTACAATGTAAATTCCACCAGATTGGTTTTCTTTATATCTTCTATTAATGGTTAATTGTTTAATACTTTATGTAATGAAAAATGGTAATTTTAAATTATATTTCATTAATATTATGCTAATGGTGTGTGTGTGTTAGATTTTGCATGTGTGAAATTCTCTGGTATATTTTCATTTTGTTGTGGACTTGTTGTTGAGAGCTTGCTTTTAGCTTATATTTAACCCAGTTTTGAGATAAAGGTTTTTTTTTTCATAGCCTATTTTGGCTCAAATTTCATAAATATAATTTAATTTGGGTTTCAATAGTTTATAACAGGAATAATCGAGTGCTTCATAAAAATTATGTATTAAATTCTGCTGTTTTATGCAAGTTGGATGATTTGAGTTTGCCATGTATTAAGTTTGGTATGTTTGTATCATGTAATTAATATGTCTAAATGTGGGATTTGTTGGTTAGATTTGTCTTCATGTGTAAATTAATTTGATGACAAGATATTATTGAAGATTTCAAGTAAATTTAGAAACTCTTTTGTCCATGATTTAAAAAGAAATTGAAATATCATATAAATTAATGGAGGTATGATGTCAGTTTAAATTTACTTTTAGCCAAAGCTGTTGTTTCATTGGCCTCATTATGTCAGCTACAAGTCCAGAAAGAGGGGACCCATGTTTCACTGTTAACCACAAACCAGTTGTATGAGGTAACCAGGTGTGGGGCTTCTTATACACTAAAGTATTCCTAGGTTGTGCTTGATGACCTCAAGCCACCTTGCTCTGAACCACATCCAGCACCATGATGCTTGGATACAGCAATACAACATCAAATGAGTGGATGGTTGCAGTTAAAGAAATCGGAGTTCTTAAAATGGCATGAAGTGCATCATGTTCAGTTATTGCAATTTGTTGAGTAGATGGAAATAAAGGATCCATTTTGTGATTAAAGGGTGTCATTAAATTCTGTTTATTTAACTTCAGTTTAACAAAATTGGAATCTTAGGATACATTGTGTGTATATTGGAGGTGGGGACCTGTTCCTACCTACTATGATTAACAATCATAGTAGGTAGGAACAAGTTACTCTTTAACTTTACCAATTTTTGTTGTGTATTTAGGAATTGGATTTTATTGTTAATTGTTCCCATTTTAATTCTTTTGCATTATTAATTTTATTTTCGTAATGCCTGTTCTCACTGCAAATGTCAATGTCTGTCATAAGACACTGTCATATGTAGGAAACATTCAGCCCTAAGTGAATCATAAGAAAAACATTTGAAATGTTTTATATGCATATTGTGTTTCTAATATGCAAAATTATAATGTAAATATATATATATAAGGATTTAAAAAAAATTCTGGTAATAGTAATTTATTGGTAATACAAGTTTCACAGTTACTGGTACTTAATCAGGAAAGTTTATGAACCTATGACTTGTTAGTGCATTATTTATTTTTGCTGTTTTAAAATACCTTTTCCCCCTTTAGATTCATGAAACTGTTGAGACAATCAACCAATTAAAAACAAATAGAGAGTTCTTTCTTAGTTTTGCCAAAGATCCTCAGCAGTTTATAAACAAATGGCTAATATCTCAAATGAGGGACTTAAAGGTAAATATTTATATATGAACATTTGCATTTTTTTTTAATTCTTAAATATAAAACTCATTTAATGTTGCAAATTAGTGCCATAAAAATTAATACTTTTAAGAAACTTGAGAAAAATTTGTTATATAACATGAAGAAATAATATTCTAATTAAATCAGTATGTTATAAATTAACTTCAGAAGTGAAAACAGCTACTCAACACTGGCTTGAGAAGCATGCAAATTTGATATAACTTACTATTATATTCAGTTATGAAATTCTTTATAGAATTTTTACTTATTGAGTACATTAAAATACAAAACTGAAAATGCAAATACTTATTTGTTAATTCATATATGACAGATGAGAGAATGCATCTCTCCAAAACAAAGCACATCACTTGCTTTGTAGCACACTGAAGAAGCAGTCACTCCTATTCCTTCTTCAGTTAAATTCTGCCAGCTCCACATGGAAAAATAGGTTTTTTCATGTATAGTCGTTGTATTTGGAATAGAAATGATGTGATTGAAAGATCTCTTTTTTTTTTACCTTTCAATTACAGACACATTATTCTTTACAATTGGAAAGAAATCAAATTGTAATCACAATATGGAAAACAGCAGAATTAAGAGGTTCGAGTTGATCATCCGTAATCAAAATTTCAATTGAATTGTGCACCACACAAATCTTAAATTGTCTGAAATAAAAGGGTGGAGCTTGGTTCATTCAGTAGCCCATAGGCTCCAACTAAACTAATATCTGCTCATATTTTGCAGTTCCCAGGTTTGAGTCCCAACTTTGCCAAAGGCAATTGCGTCAGGCATGATAATTTTTAATTCTGACTGACACTGGTGGTTCTCTCTCACTGTTTGCAAGAAGTTTTTCTATTCTCTTTTGGTGTGGGAGGAGAAATGTATGGTAAAGGTTGAAATTCTTTTTTTTTTCTTGCCTTCATATGATAAGGTGTGTATCACATTTGACCATTTAGCTCTTATCACTTAGGAGATGTTTGTGAGGATAGAAATATTGGGGGACCAAGCCCTCATGTTACTTTATGATACAAATTAGCTGTATGACAAATTTGATTAACCTGTATCTTACCATTTCATCATCATCGTCATCCTCAAACAGCCATGGGCTACAGAGGTCCAACCAGACCGTGCAATTTAGTTCTCCAAGCAAGTCTGTCCTGAGCTACATCTGCTGCATCTGGCCACTGCACACCAATTCTAATAAGGTCCTGTTTGACATTGTCTGCTCACCGCATCCTATGTCTCCCTCTCTTTCTGAAGCCTTTAGGCACACTTTTCATAACCCTATTTGCCAAGATGGATATCCTAAATATCAAATATTTACACTCTCAGACTTATAATTTATCTACTATCTATATTAAAGAGCTTATCCGTTTCTCTTTTTTGTTTGAGCAACATCTCTTAAATGGAAAAGCTAGGACAATGAAATTCAGTATAACAGCTTTCTTCTGTCATGATTTTAGGGAAATTAGGATTTGGCCCCTTAACCTTTCAACCCCCTAAAACATCAAAGGAATAATTTCTCCTAAATGGTAAGAGAGAGAGACTCTTCCCATTTAGGAGAAGTAATTCCTATGATGTTTTAGGAGGTTGAAAGGTTGAGGGGCCAAACCCTAATTTCCCTAAAATCATGACAGAAGAAAGCTGTTATACTGAATTTCATTGTCCTAGCTTTTCCATTTAAGAGATGTTGATCAAGCAAAAAAGAGAAACAGATAAGCTCTTTAATATATATAGTAGATAAATTATAAGTCTGAGAATGTAAATATATGATATTTAGGACATCCATCTCAAGTGTCTTACATATAGAAACTTCTGAAATATTTTGAACTATCAATTTATCCATATAGAAATTTCTAAATAATAACAGATTATTTGCATTTTGAGAGAAATATTATAGTGTCTGTAACCGTTTTTAAAACACACATAGTTGAATGTATATAATTGGTCACAAATGTGATTTCTGTGAGTAACTAGTTACTGTGAAAGGATTATGTATGCAATGTCTACCAAACAATTATCATAGCATACACAAATATTTACTCATGAGTTAAGAATGAATTTCGTAGATGTAAATTTGCTGTAAGGAAAAGAAGAGTTAAAAAAATGAGAGCTGGCATTTCTCCTATTAGAGTTTCACATACCTAGACTACTAAAAATGCCATGAAAAGGAGGAAGTTGGAGTCAGATGAAGATGTTAAATGCATTTCACAGACTTCCTCATGCAATAGTCGGTCTCTCTAGGAAAAGGTATTATATTGCTAATTTCATGTTCGAACAGATGTTTCGTCTCAATAGGCATGGTGAATTTGAACAGATCATTAAATGATTTATTCTTCATTTCTTACTTGTCCACTTTTCATTTGAATAACCATTACAGATGGATTTGGAAATTCCAGTGTCCTTCAAATAGGCAATAAACTACACTTTGAAGTATAAGAGAGCCTTACATTGTGCTCATTCAAGATATGATGAATGACCGTATGGGAGTCTTGTATTTATCTCATGTCTGCTATCCATTCTTGTACTCAGATCTGAGTTCTGGTGCCCTTGCAACTTGGCCATTTTACCAGTTATGTTAAAAAAAAAGTGTTGTTCAGAGTTTTTTTTTATTATTATTTGATCATGGTAAATCACAGGAAAATGTCATGTAGAGCTTAAAATAAATGAAGAGGTAGCTAGAAATTTGGTCTTCAGTGAGAGCAGAAGAAATTTTGAAACTGTTACAATGAACAAAATTAAATGATTTGGCGTAATATAATTATAAAGTTTTGTGTGACCAAAATATACATCACATGAGCATTAGATATCAAACTTGTATATCTAGCTCTTTATAGTGTCCCTGTTATTAAAATATTTTGTACAAAGAAAAATATATATTTTAAAGTATTAGAATTTTAAGAGCTTATTGGTGTTTTGTCATCTAATTCCCCTAATTATAATAGTTGTAGTTGTGTACTATTATAATTAGGGGAATATAAAAAAAAAATCATTTGACCCTGGCCATTAGAATATTTTTTTTCATTCTCTTCATCATATTAATATTGTAAAGGTGCATATTAATTGCTTATATTAGTTACAATGACATATTTGATCTTAAATTCTTACTGAAGTACTGAAACTGTAGTTGCAAATTATAGGTCTTGTAATGAATATTTGTCACCTATATGTGTTAGAGATGAGTTTGGCTCAAATATTTTAGCCCAAGTCCAAAAAATCTGCTTGGGCCTGAACCATTTCAATAATAAAAGTTATCTGGTGCATTGTAAAACATATACACAAAAAGGATGTAAAAACCATTTTTAAATTCTTTGTATTATTGGCTATTGCAAACTGCAAAATAATTATTTGATGCAGGGCTAAAAATACATCCTGTCCAGGACAACTACATTTTACTGGAGGATAACTGAACATTAAAGTATCATGCCCTAATGGATGGGTGAATAATTTTTTTTATTATGAATTTTCCTATTTTTTTTCCCCGTTTTCCTCTGTTTTTAAGAATTTGTTTTTATTCTTCTACTCCCTTTTAGTGGAAATAGTCTGTAAATGAAACAGGAACTTCCACCCTTAAAAAGGAGACAACTACTTGTTTTTCCCACTGAAGTTTGTGCTTAGGTTTTGCTCTCATTGAACATTATTAGGAAAATTTATTTAAATGGAATATCGTAGATAACTTAGACCCAATTCTGGCTGTAAATCATTGGCTTGATTATGGAGTAGAAATAATCATATTCATGGACATAATCGATATTATATAATGCTAAAGTGGAAAAGAGGATAATTAAGAAATTTAAGTCAAATAGTGAAAATATTTTTTTTTATAGTTTTATGCAATTTCCATTATGATTTTAAATTTTTATTAAATGAAGAATTTTGAGTAGATTTGTCTGCAACTGAACTATAGGATCATATTAAAAACTAGACATTATGTAGACAAATTTACTGTTTTTTATGTACAGAATGGAAATTTTTTAGAAGATGGGTTTAATTTTTTGCTGCCTGTCCTTGAGGACAGGTAAAAAAAAAAAGTTTCGAAGCTTTGATTAAATTACAAAATTAAAATGTTAATATTGTTTCAAGCAAAAAAAACTAATAAACTGAAAAATTCTTGTAGCAGCATTATAATTGCTAAGAATAATTCGTTAATGATAGAATGCCCCTCCTCCCAAAAAAAACGAAGTTTATGAGAGGCTGATTAATAAAAATGAAATAATAATTAAACATTTTTTTTTTGCTCTACTACAATTACAAGAAAAAATATAACTTTTAATTATCACTGAGCAGCCTGAAATTGTCTGTGTTATTCTGAACCCAAACCCAAACTCATCTCTTATATACGCAATTTTTCAAGATACTGATTAAAACTGATATTTATCTATATATATTTTTTACTGTTGCAGACAATGACTGATGTTGTAGGTAATCCAGAAGAAGAGCGTCGCTCTGATTTCTATTATCAAACTTGGGCACAAGAAGCAGTATGTCGTTATTTTTATGGAAAAGTGCAGCAGCGGCGTGCTGAATTAGAACAAGCTTTGGGAATACGCAACACATAAATATAATTGTACTTCAAACTATGAATGTGTAGATTTATTTTTTCACGGGAAAATTTAAGTTAGTTGTGCTCAGTCATCAGTTATGTAAATAATGGATGATATCATCATCACCTATAAGCAAAAGTTTGTAAAAATTACCATTTTGTTTGTTTTTAGAATTATTCTTCAAATTT
Source organism: Ryuthela nishihirai (assembly GCA_038380435.1). Classification (NCBI taxonomy): domain Eukaryota; kingdom Metazoa; phylum Arthropoda; class Arachnida; order Araneae; family Heptathelidae; genus Ryuthela; species Ryuthela nishihirai. Next base: position 26,687,676 of record JAWZYU010000025.1, read on the forward strand.
TTCACCTGTATTTTCCATGCATATATATTTGGAACCAAGTTGTCATGACATATGATAAGTATGCTATCATTTCTGAAACAAATAAAAGTTTTAATGAAAAATGTAAAATTGTTTTCCAAGCATGAGACAATATTTGCTTGTGTGAGTTATTGCCATCAGTAATCTTTTCCCAAACAAAGTATTTTAATAGTATGTAATATCATAACAGATCATATTGAGCATCATAATTTACACATAAAAATGCGAGCATTTCTCCAGAAGTCAGTGTGAGTAATGATTCAGGCAACAAAAGAATCTACATTTCATAACTGCTATCACTAATGGAAATGAAAGAAATCCAAATACATTTTGGAATGGTGTTATCCAAAAATGTTTACACTGAGCTAAAGAACGTATCTGATACAGTCTGAGCCCTTGATGTCCTTGTAACCTGGCCATTTAGTACAAAAAGTGCTGCTCAGAAGTAAAACAACCCAACTATAATTTTGGCTTTTGTCTCATTATTTTTTATAACACCATGACGTGGCCGCCTAGCAGATATGGTGCTGCTTACTTACTACTGTGGTTTTGCATCTGTATTATACAATTATGAATTTTTAGCAATACAAATAGAAAATAGGTCACAATGATCTGTCAGTGACACAGCAGAGTCTTGGTGTATTCCACTCTTTGTAATAGAGAATTTACCACCCATGACAGTGATAGCCAGTGGCACCATCATTCCAGTAATAGTTTCAATATATCCACTTTGTTAATTTCCAAACTCTCAAGTAGCTGTTTGCTACAGAGATCTGATAGGAGCCTCTCGTTATAATCTATAGAATATTAGTGAAGTAGCAAAAATGTAACGGAAACGACTGCTTTATCCAGGGCTTAAACCACATCTCTTTTATCTTCAGTCAAAGGCTTCCTTTGGTATTAGGATCATAATGAAATACTCGTGATTTATCAATGGTACTGATGTGGAGAAATGCATTTCTGAGTTCTTCAGAAAGGCCTTTAATTACTTGATACACAGCGACTGTTTCAATTGATAAGGCGTTAACCTCTGAGAATCCAGTAGTACACACTCATTTCATCCCTAAGCCAGTGTGCATTATCTGCTGAAATTATAATGTACAGGAGCCCCCACCCCCCGTTTTCCATTTCCCCACATATACGGGACAAATTATTGAACTCTGCATAAAAATTCCCCACACTTTCGAAGATCACCGTGGACTACAAAAGAAATGAACCAGAAGAACGGGAAAAAACCAAACTACCAAAAAATATATTGAAGGTTTAACAGAAGCCTTCAGCAGAATTGATGAAGCTGCGATTATTTTAGGGACCATGAGCCTCGCTTTGGTCGTTCTGCCAAAGTTCAGCGTGAGCTACGAGATGTTTTGTCATGCTACAAAGCAATTCTATAAGTAAAAATGCAAACGAACCCAAACAACAAATTCGATTCTGCATTTACATTGAGCCATTAGTTTGCCAGTCTGTTACTGGCACCAGTGTAGACTAGAGGTCCTCTATAGTTGGAGGCTGGCCTTCTTCTTATACATCCTTCTTTCTAAGCTGGACCTATTTGTAAAGGGGGCCTCGGCCCCCTTATCATCAGGTCCATACGCATAAAGGGCAGTGGGTGCGGATGAAAACAGCAAAGACTGGCCAGCACAGTGAAGGCTGGCAATCGTACATATTGGCAATTGGGCTTTAGGCCGCAGGCCGCCCAGTGGTGGAGAGGCAGATGTTGAAGGGTGAAGGAGAATAAATACCAGTTGCATGTCATGTGAAAGGGGGGAGAGAGATAGAGGAAGAAGTAGTGTATATATTTTTTATAATTTTCCGAGTGGCGAATGTTATTTTATGAAGTTGTGGCCATGGTTGGTTGCCAGTATGGTAGATTTGAGTCAATCAAAGGGGGATGAAATATATGGTGGGGGAGCAGAGACGGTGGGATAGGTAAAACTCCTGTGTCAGGAAGATGGAGAAGGAAATATTTATGGATGCTTATCTAACACCAGAAGTTAGCATTGGGTTGCCCTGCCATGCAGTGAAATGTTGCGCAGGGGTGGATCTGGGAAAAGTCATAGATCAATGACAGCCATATATATGGGAAGGAGTATGATAAAGATAATCTTTTATTTTGGGAGGAGAAGGGAGGAAAAAGATATAGCAACGTTATACGAGTTGGAAATCAAATTTATGTGTTCAGTGTGTGGGGTCAGTGTTTAAATTTTATAGAGCCAGTAGAAGGTCAGCCATGAGCTTGGGGTGTGTGGCAGGAGTGCAGTTTAAGGTTCCCATCAAAGGGTAGTGGGAGATGTGGTGAGATTCCATATGTATATTAGGTATGACAATGTGTATAGAGATGTTATGTTCTGGGAGAGATTCCATATAAGTTACTGGGTTAAAGAGAAATATAAAAGTTTCCAATATAGAAATAAAGTTTTCCTTTATGTGACTTTATTTTTGATAGTTAGATTGATTTTTTTTTTTGATGATTTTATACTATATATTTTTTTTTATTTAGTTTCTATGGAATAAGTTGTCCAAAATGCGTCTTTTGAGGTCCTATGGGGATCTTTTATTGGCATCTGGATCTTTTAGTGTCCCAAGGATCTTTTAAAAGAGAGGTAGAGGCAGAGAGGCTTTAGGGGAATCTCCCAGTGCTGTTGATATATTGGGCCAAGGCCCTAAAGTGGCTTTTTATATTATTATGAGTAGGACCAAGAATTGTATGGGATGAGAAATAAGTGGTTCCCAGTGTGGTGAGTGTCTGGAAGAGGGTAATTCTATGTATTGTGTATTTGGTGCAGAGTAGAAGGTAGTGTGGAATGTCTTCTATCACATGGCATGTAGTGCAAAGAGCAGATGGTACCTTTTGTATAATGAAAAGGTCCTTGTTGAGATTTGTTCTGCCAGTGCGTAATTGATGAATTGCTGTTTGGGCTCTTCTTGATAGGTAGTTGAGATGTAGTGTGTGTGGGATGGCAGCAATGGTGGCTCTGAATGTATTTTTAATTGTGGCCTATTGGATCCAGTTTTGTGTCCATGTGGAGTGGAAGAATTTGTTGATTTCAATTAGGTGATGATTATATGTCTCAGGGGTGTGATAATTTGGTGTAGGGATATTGTGTCCTTGTTTAGCAAGATGGTCAGCAGTGTCATTATGGGTTATGTTACAATGAGAGGGTATCCAGTGGAATGTTAGTGTTTTGTGAGTGGCAATTATATTGTGTGAAATTCTGTGAATATGGAAAAGAGAGTAATTTTGTGATAGGTTGTATGTATGTTTGTTGATGCTGTGCAAGGCAGATTTTGAGTCAGTGATGATATGTATGCTGTGTGTATTTTGTGTGGAGGACCATTCCAAAGCCATATGTATTGCAGCTAGCTCTGTAGCAGTACAGTTTTCTGCATGGTTCATTTTGATTATATGTGAGAAAATTGGTTGGGTAGAGTGGAAGGCAGCAGAGCCATTTGTTGTGTGTGGGATGTGGGAGCCATCTGTGAATATAATGAGGTCTGTGGTAGGAATGCTTGTGATGAGTTGTTCCGCAGCAAATTTTAGTTCTTGTGGGAGGTGTTTATATTTCTGGGTGATGTGTGGTAGTGTGAGATTTATGGAGGGTTTTTTAATAGTCCAATAGGGGATTGTGTATCTAGGGTTGAAAGGTTTGATTTTTCTCCATGCTGAATATAGTGGGTGCTGCTTTATGATATGTGCAGTGGGGGATGTGTTGGTAGGAGACTCAATTCTATTTATAGTGGGGTGGTTGGGGTTTAGATGTTTTAATTTGACATAGTGTTTGCAAGTGAGTTTGTGTCTGATGTTGTCGAGGGGAGGCATGTTGGCTTCTGCCCATGTGGCCAAGTTTGGGCAGCCAGTTTTAAGACCCAGTGCAAGTCTGATGGCTCTGGTTTGTATGGTTTCAAGATTGTTAAAAAATGTGGGTGAGGTAGTGTTTAGAGCTAGCAGGCCATACTCCAGTCTGCTGTTGATAAATGTTTTAATAAGGGTGATCATAGATCTGTCACTTGCATCCCAGCTAGCTCTTGTGATTGATTTGAGAATGTTGAGAGCTATCTCGGTAATTCACTGTCATTGGTTGATTGAGTCACATGGTTTATGGGCGCCATGTTTTGTCGTACCGTGATCATATAACACGGTACGATAAAAAGGGCTAAAGTACAAAAGCCTACGAGTTGGTGTGCGTATCAAGTTAAAACTTCTCATTTGATATAGGTTTATATATTTCTACCACTTTATTTGCCTAAAAAAGCTCTCATATTTTATGAATGCCTCACTGCGCTGCATTTGGATGTAAAAATTTCACTCAAAGAAATGAACATTTTTTTTCGAGAAACTCAAATCAGAAGACGGCAATCGGCTGCAAAAGTGAAGTTGAGCTAACTGAAAACCAACAAATAATTTCTTTCAAGGTTCGTTTGAGAAACGAGCTAATGTTTTCACTTTGTTGTCTGTCCGTCTATAGACAATCAACTTTTTCACTTTTAGAGTTAAATGAAAAATTCTTTTTGGGTTGGATGGGTGTCGAACAAATATTGCGATTAGCAATTTTGAAAATTTTCAATAGATTTAATAGCTCTCTCTATCAATGGGGAAAGATGGAAAAATGCTAAAATTTCAAACGAATATTACAAAAAAACTACACTAGAAATCCGCAATTTTGGTGGTAGAGTGTTATGGCCAGAAGGAAAGCAACAAAGCTTTACCCTTTTAGACAAAAGGGGGTGCGAAAATGAAACTTTTTTTTAAAGAGATAAACGAAAAATATGTATATATTATAACAAAATATTAATGATTTAAACAATATTTGATAATCTCAGCGTTACCTGTAGTCGTTTAAACGTCTATAAATCAATAAATATTTTTGTGAAAAAAATTTCGCTGACATACGAGATTGGAACCCGTATCTCTCCAGAAACATGGATTGTTCTAACCTGTTGAACTAATGCTGTCTCAGTGTTTTTTCCACTAATAATGACAATGACTCTTCCCGTAAATTTTGGACGCCATCTATGTTCTCAGGTGGCAACTATTTCTTTTTTAGTGTTCTGAGTAAGATGGAAATAAATAGTGAATCACATCACGCTATTTAGGGTTATTAATGATTTAAACAATATTTGATAATCTCAGCGTTACATGCAGACGTTTAAACGTCTATAAATCAATAAATGCTTTCTTATGAAAAAAGCCAGCATTAGTTCAACAGGTTAGAATACTCTGGCATGTTTCTGGAGAGATGCGGGTTCGAATCAAGAATGTCGGCGAAATTTTTTTCCGCAAAAATAATATATTTTCGAATCCCCATCAGTGGGAATTTCCAATGTTAAGAGAGTGCTGAAGGCGGTAAATAAAAACTCGAAAGACGATCTCTAGCACCGGAAAAAAGCTGGAAAATACCAAATCTTTAAATAAATATTGCAAACAATCTATTTTTGTTAGAAACTAAAATTTTTGGTCATAGAGTGTAATGATCAAGTGTACACTAATAGTAATAATTTGTCCCGTTGGTAAAATGCAACTTTTCTGCTTGAAGAGATAAATGAAAAAAAATTTTTGCACATTAAAGGCACTATTAAAATATTAGTTCATTTTCTCAATTATACAGTAATTCGAAATTACACTGTCAGAGGTACTTAAAAAAGGGAAAGTAAATTTTAGGGCTTTTGTTTTTTAAAGATATAATTTCGCTTTATTGTATGTCCATCTCTAGACATCAAACATTTTTCTTTATACAGATAATAAAATAATTATTTTTGTGTTAGACAGGTATTAACGATATACTACAATTTGCATTTTTCGAATTTCCCACAAGTTATAACTGCGCCCTCTAACGGTGGAAAAAGTTGAATGTTCCAAAATATCAAGCGAATATTCCAAACAATGTTAGAAGTTTGAAATTTTGGTGTTGAAATGTGAAGGTTACGAAGTTACCATTGGCAACAATCACTTGGCCCTTTAGACCGAGGGTTGCCATACATAGGTACTGAAAATGTAAAATAACTAGAAGAACCATATCGCCTCTGGCGCATATGGGAATCTCGTTTTCAAAGAGAATGAAGTTCTTTCTTTGCCTACTTTCTCACTCCTTAAAAGTTTTAATTATGGATGTTCATGTTGCTTTCCTGCTGAGGTCCCGCCATCCTCATGGACCTTCTACTATGGCTTATAAAGTGACAGGCTCCTGTCAGACCTCTGTGACAATTCCCCCATCATACATAAAAAATAAATAACCCTTCAATCTCTAAAGCTATCTCTAAAGGTCCTGTATAGTTAGAGGCTGACCATCTCGGTGATTCATTGCCATTGGTTGATTGAGTAACGTGGTTTATGGGCGCGATATTTTGTCGTACAGTGAGACGAAAGTCTATGAATTAGTGTATCTACCAAGTTAAAACTTCTCAGTTGTTATAGTTTATATATTTCTACCACTTTTTGCCTATAAAAGCTGTCATATTTTATGAATGCCTCACTGCGCTGCATTTGGATGTAAAAATTTCACTCAAAGAAATAAAGAACACTTTTCTTTTCGAGAAACTCCATCAGAAGACGGCAATCGGTTGCAAAAGTGAAATTGAGCTAACTGAAAACCAACAAATACTTTCTTTTAAGGTTAGTTTGAGAAACGAGCTAATGTTTTCACTTTGTCCTCTGCCTGTGCCAATATTTGTTTGTCTGTCTGTCCGTCTCTCTGTTAAATGTCTGTCCATCTCTCTTTTCACCTGTCTGTCCGTCTACAGACAATCAATGTTTTTACTTTTAGAGCTAAACGAATTTTCTTTTTGGGTTGGATAGGTGTCGAACAAATATTGCGATTCACAATTTTTAAAATATCAATAGCTTTAATAGCGCCCTCTAGCGATGGGAAAAGGTGGAAAATGCTAAAATTTCAAACAAATATTAAAAACAAACAATTAATATTGGAAATCTGAAATTTTGGTAGTAGAGTGTTAAAGCAGAAGGTTTACAACGGCAACAAGGCTTTGCCTTCTTAGCCAAAAATGAGGTTGTGCGCAAAAAATGAAACTTTTAATTTTAAGAGATAATGAAACAATACATTTTATTTTTGTTTTACAGGCACTAACAAAATATTAAGAATTTAAACAATATTTGTTAATCTCAGCGTTACCAGTAGACGTTTAAAAATCAATAAATATTTTTGTGGAAAAAATTTCGCCGACATACGGGATTCGAACCCGCATCTCTCCAGAAACATGCCAGAATATTCGAACATGTTGAACTAATGCAGTTAGTCTTTTTTCCACTAATAATGACTATCATTCTTCCCGTGAATTTTGGACGCCTCCTTATGGCGCCATCTATGATATCGGATGGCAACTATTCCTTTTTTAGTGCTCTGAGTAAGATGGAAATAAATAATGAAGTCAAATCACGCTATTTAGCGTTATTGATGAATTAAACAGTATTTGATAATCTCAGCATTACCTGTAGACGTTTAAACGTCTCAAAATCAATAAATGCTTTTTGTGAAAAAAGCCGGCGTTAGTTTAACAGGTAACATACTGTGGCATGTTTCTGGAAAGATGTGGGTTCGAACACCATATGTCGGCAAAATTTTCTTCCACAAAAATATGAATATTTACATTTTTCGATTCCCCATTAGTTGTAATTTCCAGTGTTAGAAAGTGCTAAAGGCAGTAAATAAAAACTCCAAAGGCGACCTCTAGCGACGGAAAAAAGCTGGAAAACACCAAATCTTTATATAAATATTGCAAACGATCTATTTTTGCTAGAAACTTAAATTTTTGGTCATAGAGTGTAATGGTCAAGTGGTTTACATTAATATTAAAGATTTGTCCTGTAGGTAAAATGCAACTTTTCTGCTTTAAGAGATAAATAAAAAACTTTTTTCCACATTACAGGTACTAATAAACTATTAATAGTTTATTTTCTCAATTATACAGTAGTTCGAATTTCCACTGTCAAAGGGTACTGAAAGTGTAAAATAACTAGAAGAACGCATATCGCCTCTGGCGCACATGGAAATCTCAATTTCAAAGAGAATGAAGTTCTTCCTCTGCCAACATTTTCACTCTTTAAAAGTTTTAATTATGGATGTTCGTGTTGTTTCTCTTCTGAGGTCCCGCCAGCTCATGAATCTTCTACTATGGCGTAAAAACTGACAGTCTCCTGTTTTCTGAAATGCAGCTGCTTGAGGGGTTATTAATTTTTTAATGTATGATGGGGAAATGCACATAGAGTATTTTATTAATAATTATAAAGCATAAAAAGTATTTGTCTTTTAGTTTTTAAACATAAAAAGTTGGTTTTCTCTCGCTCCTCTGAAAATAGTGGGCAGATCATTGCTGTCAGTGGAATATCTACCATAACAGAACTCTACACGCCGAAATTTCTACCATAAACAGATCACTTGAAACATTCGTTAAAAGTTTTTCAGTTTCGTTATTTAGTGATCTTAAATGATATTAATTAAAACTGCCTCTGAAAATGCGAATTACATTTCATTAGTAACCAACTAAAAAAGAGATTTCCAATTAACTCTTAAAACAAAACCGCTCCGTTTCTTACCTACCTTGGGCTTAGGATCAACTCATTGTTGTCAATCGAATTTTCAATACTGTCACATTCCACGACCAAAATTTCGAATTTCTAGCATAACTACATCGTTTGCAATATTTATTTTAAATTTTGGGATTTTTCGATTTTTTTCCACCGTTAGAGGGGCAGTAATAACCTTTCGGAAATTCGCAAAATGCAAACTGTAATATTTTATCAATACCTGTCAAACCCAAAAAGAATTTTTAATATATCTCTAAAAACACACTTTTCTGTTTAAAAAAAAGTTGCATTCACCTCCCCCCGCCCCCTGGATCTAAAGGGTCAAGTGATTGCTGCCAATGGTAACCTCGCAACCTTCACATTTCAACACCAAAATCTCAAACTTCTAATATAAATAAATAGTTTGGAATATTCGTTTGATATTTTGGAATTTCAAAAAATTTCCACCGTTAGAGAGCGCAGTTATAACTTTTGGCAGATTCGAAAAATGCAAATAGTAATATATCATTAACACCTATCTAACACAAAAAGTGTTTTATATTTATCTGTATAAACAAATAAGTTACATGTCTGAAGACGTACAGACAACAAAGAGAAATTATATCTTTTTTTAAAAAAAAAAGCCGTAAAATTTACTTTTAATATTTTTAGCCGTTTTCTAAAGTGCTTCCAATCACGAACATTGAAGTCTGTATCAAATATTACCCTAATCTTTTCCGGAATCCATTAGTATCGTTGAATACATTCAACTATACACGTTAAACAATCTGAACGACGACAAAACATGGCGTCCAATTTTGAGATGGCCAACCTCTACCTATATAGGTCTCTAGTGTAGACTAGCCTTTATAGTCGTTCTTTGCAAAACAGAAACCTATCGCGAGTAATCTAAACCTTAAGAAGGTAGGAATAGTAGGATTTTTTTTCCCTTCCAGTTTTCACCCGAGGAGGGGATCAAGACATCGCTGTAGATAAAGCAAATGGTTCACGTTCAATTAATGTTCCTTTGTAAAAAAAAAATACACACACTGAATGTAAAATTAGCATCTTTTAAGATAATAGATCAAGTAACTGATAAGGTAATTTAAAAAAAATGTGTAATCAAATTTTTAATCAAGTGATTTGGCCTGTATTAACCTCTGTTTACTTTTTTAAGGGTGGAAATTCGCCACTTTCAGAAAATTCAATTAAGATTGTTTTTTTTCTGGCCCCCAATTAACCATAGAAAACTGGGACCACCTACATTGCAATTTCACAAACATTTTAGTAGCAATTTTTTTGGAACTAATGGCAATAGCTTGGTGCAAATACTGCCCTGTTCAATAAACCATTTCCGGAGAATGATTTTCATCCGTTCATTGCTAATCCATTACATGTTCCCTGTCTGAATAATGGGGATTATGACGTTTCATTTCGCAATGGTTCATCCTGTGACATTTGAATTCATTCTGTGATTTTTCGTTCATCCTGTGACATTTCGCAATGGTTATTCCTGTGACGTCTATTAAGAATGCAAATTTTAAGATTATTCATCAAAAGACTAAAGATAATGGTTTTTGCTATGTAGGGGTGGAGATGGCTTAGGTGGTAGTGCACCAGGCTTATAATCTGCAGATGTCCACAAAACTCCTCACCCTGCTCTTGGTAGGTAGGTATAACTGGTGGGCTTGGAAAGGCTGCAATCTTTGGATGGAATGTTAAACTGGTTCCATGTGCAGGAGAACCGTACCCTGTGCATGTTAACACGCTGGATGGGCTTTACTGGAAGGTGCCATTTGCCCAGTGGTTTCCCCCCAACCTTCTCGGGGTTCTTGTGACCTAGCCATTTAACCCATTATGTGCAAGAAAAAGTGACGCTCTAGTTAAAATTTTACTGAACTGAGTGAAGCATGCATTTTGCATGATTTTATTCATTATATGTCAGAAATTTTTAAGAGGCTTTAGAATATTAATAAGTTTAGAACCACAGGTCATGTTTGCTAATCTACAGTTTATACGTGTAAATCCATATATGCATACATAATCCTGATGCAGTCATGGGCTACAGAGTACCTACCAGACTGTAACTTTCCTCTCCAGACATCTTTTCTGAGCTACAGTTACTGCATTTGGGCCAATTCGAGGCCAATTCGAGCAAAGTCCTGTTTACATTGCCTGCCTGAACAGATTTATATGATTACTAGACTCGAATTTAGGCCAATTCGAGCAAGGTCCTGTTTTACATTGCCTGCCCATCGCATCCTAAGTAAAACAAATTGTTCACGTTCAATTAATGTTCCTTTGTAAAAAAAAATACACACACTGAATGTAAAATTAGCATCTTTTAAGATAATAGATCAAGTAACTGATAAGGTAATTTTAAAAAAATGTGTAATCAAATTTTTAATCAAGTGATTTGGCCTATATTAACCTCTGTTTACTTTTTTTAAGGGTGGAAGTTCGCCACTTTAAGAAAATTCAATTTAGATTCAACTTTGCTCGCCCCCAAAACCCTTTTCCTGAAGCCTTAAGCCACACTGTTCATAATCTTGTTTGCCAATCTTCAGTTTTGCATATGGACAGCGTGGCCAAACTAATGCAGTCTCTCTGCACAAAATGTTGTTCAAAGGAGGTTGATGACTCCTAACCACATCATTATTTAGAAAGTCAAACCACCTAATACTCAAGATACTGCTCAAGCGTCTAGAATCAAAAATATCAAGTTACTTGTTTTCCCGTATAATAATAAAATAAAATCCCCTCAAGCAGCTGCTTGCCACAGAGGTCCGACAGGAGCCTGTCAGTTTATATGACATAGTAGAAGGTCTGTGAGGATGGTAGGACATCAGCAAAAAAACATGAACATCCATGCCTAACTGGGACTTGAACCCAGGTTACTAAAACAAATACACCCGTCAAGCAACTGCTTGCCACACAGGTCTGACAGGAGCCTGTCACTTTCATGTGCCATAGAGAACTTCTGTGAAAATTGTAAATTAAAAGTCAATAATGGACCACTATTGAAATTTTTAATGTGAAAAAAATGGATAGATGTGTAATATTACTCTACAGTAACATATGGCATGTCATAGTTATCCTACCAAAAATATACAGGAATGTATAAGAAGTGCTTCAATATTATGAATATTCTGCAATAATAATAACCCTAGATCAACAAGTTTAGATCTTCACCTAATGGAAACTAATGCCTAATCATAATAATAGTTTAATCTATAATAATAGTTTAGATCTTCACCTAATGGAAACCTGACTAATATTACTCTAAAGAAATACCCTTCTGTCTGCATTATATACAGGGTAGGTTGGTTTGTATACAAACACATCTATTTCAAAATTTTATTTATTTATATGAGTACAATTTATCTCAGATCGAATTATAGTACTCATTGTATTTATATCATTTCTACTTATGTAGAGATGACAGTAGGCAAATAATACATTGAATTTGTTGTAAATGTTTCAAAAGTTTGTTGGGCCATAATAACATTTATAATGAATATAAATACTAGAAAAAAGGTTTTTTTTACAATGTAAACTTAATTTAAAAATGCTATTTTTTTATTTTCTAAAGTAGGGGTTCTCAACGTGGGGTAAGTGGTAAAATTTTTTGGGGTACTCTGTGAGATCTCAAAAGTCGCTAGATATATGTTACATATATAGGGTGAATCTGAAAAAAATGGGCAAAACTTTACGGGGTGGTAGAACGCAGCTATACGAGCAATATTCGTCATAGAATGTATGGTTGGAACGCAAGCGGTGAGAAGTTAAAAGGTAGTTTTCCACTGTCACATTTAAAGAATGAACACAAGAAGGAGAGGAGATACTTCAGAAAACATTTTATTAACAGGAATGTAATTGAGGTACATGCTCAAAGAAATTGCTCAAAAGAGCTGCCGCCAGCTGTAATGCAGGCTTCACACCTGCGGGATAGGGACCAACGCACATTTGCGAAGACACCAGGCATTTCCCGAATATCGCCGGCAACAATGGCGATCCTGGCGACTAGATCCATATCGGTTTCAATGGGGCACTCGTAGATTAGGCACAAAGTGCATATCCGCCATTTCGTGGTTAGTATAACCAGCCATCCTCTCGGCAATCCACGGTAGAAATGCTGTTGGGTGCGAGGACCGACCCTTTTATACCATTTCCAACGCCACCTAGCGGCTCGCCGTTTGCGTTCCGATCATACATTTTATGACGAATATTGCTCATATAGCTGCGTTCTACCACCCCGTAAAGTTTTGCCCACTTTTTCAGATTCACCCTGTAAATATATATATATGTTTTATTTTATTCCCATTGTTATATTATAACTATAGTTTTATCTATCTATACAAGGGGTACTCCAGTTACATACCCATTTCCAGGGGTACGTGAAGCATAATAGGTTGAGAACTACTGTTCTAAAGTATAAAATTCAAACATAATTTTGATTTCTTCATAACACTTTCTTCATTTAATATTTCAGAGTTTTATTTTAGAAATAGGACAAGTTATCACATAAAATGAGTTGTCATATATGATCCTATCTTGTGATACAAATAATGAGTAAATCACATTGTGATACTAGGGTTAGACTTTTCATAAAGTTAAAAATTATGTGTTTATGTGAGGCCAGTCAAGCAACAAGGACCCAAATCTCAAAAAAAAAAATAAAAATAAAAATTTTTTTTTGGGGGGGGGGGAGAGGAAGGGTTGCTAAACCATTGCCACTCAGTACAAAAATGGAGAAATATATGAATCTTCTCCTGGATTTAACCCTTTAACTACCACGGGCCATGGAAAACGAAGTACCTCAGAATACCAAACCGGCCGAGTTTTGAAATGGACTCTTCCTTGTTTGTCGTCCCCCCCCCCGTCCTTCACCCGAAGGCAGAACGGAGTTAACCGCAGCCGAGCCAGGCAGAGCTCCCCTTCACTCCGTAAATTGACTCTCATTAAGCTGAGCCTCCCTTCACCTCGAGACCCATATGGTCATGAGCTACATAAACCCATTGAACATGAGATATCAGACTCCTGTGACTTTTGCTCTTAATTCCTTTCCCAAAGCAGTTTTTAAAACTGCTTTGGTTCCAAGTCAATTTTTGAAAAGTTTTTTCATTATTATTTTTAATAACAACTTTTAAAAGATATTTAAATTTGTTTTTCTACTTAAAAACTGGCATAAGATTGTAATTACTTGGATTATATCTTTTTACATAAAATAGATGTCATAATTAGAAATTTTTCAAAGAGAAAAGTTTCCAATGTTTCCATTTTTTGGATTCTGATATCGGTTTTTTAACACCCAACAAAGAGAAAGCTGTTATTAATAGTGGAATGTATGATGAAAAAAAATTAAAGAAAGATTATTAAAATAAGAGGACCAAAAATAGAAAGCAGTAAGAGTGCTGAATTGATTTTTAAAGAATAGATTTTAATACAATTGTAGAGAGTACTCTAACATAAGAATCAAAAATGATTTTGTGAGAAAGATTTGCATCTGAGATTGCATCTAGATAAAATGAGAAATAAAGAAACTAAAGCAATCAGAGATTACATAAAAATATTGGAGGTGTAAAAAATATTATCAAAATGAGAAAGACTTATGAATATGATGGATAAAGGAAGATGGATAAATTTAATATGGAAATGAGAACCCGCTGGAAGAAGACGGTGAAAGAGATGGAAAAATGGTATGAAAAAAAGAATGCCGAAAAGAGGACTTCAAGAGCAAGATTGCAAAGATAAAAATAAGTGGATAGAGAGAGCTGACTGGGACCACACAACTTAAACTTTGGAGGGTGAAAAGAATAAAATTTTGTATCTAAGTTTTATAGAATACATTGTTAAGTAATTGAGTAAGTGATTCAATTCGGCAAATGATTAAATCAAAAGTAGTCTGTTCTATTTTACATTTCAGATCATCAGTAATGTGACTAAAAAATCTTATGGGTGGAGGGTTACATACTCGAGTCCAAGGACAAGATCTAGGGAGTGGGGGGGGCATCTCCTATTAATTTTCAGAGTCCTAGTAAGGGTAATAGAAATAAATATTACTAAACTTATTTTGTTTCATGGATTTTTCAAGAAATATAAAAAAAATTATAAAACGAGGGGAAAATGATATATTGCATTGGAAATACAGCCTCTTGCCCCCCCCCCCCCCCCTTACGTTTTTTCGGCTCGATTGTGTTTCTTGTTTCCCTCTCTTTTTTTTTTCAGATCCGGGCTTGCTCGTGTCTATTGGGGTGAGGAGGATGGAATGATGCTTGAGTTAACACATTTCGTCTGAGCGGCTCTGTTTTCTACACAATGGGTTAAATGTCCTGGTTACAGCAAAGACCCACTGTACAGCTGTTAGGAGAAAGATGGAAGCCTGCCTCAATCTTACTGTTTTAATGGCACAGGCTATAGTTATCCTGCACACAAGGCTAAAATTTTACTTCCCATTTAACTGACGTCGGCCTTCCCAATCCCCTCAGTGTCATATTTTGTCCACGAGGATATTATATATATACCCTCGTCAAACCAGGGTAGATATTATATATATACCCTCGTCAAACAGCTGCTTGTCACAGAAGTCTGACAGGAATCTTTCAGTTTAATACGCCATAGTAGAAGGGATTTGTGAGGATGGCTGGTCCTCAGCAGAAGAACAACACAAACATCCATGCCTTATCCGGGGCTCTAAACCTAGGTCCCTTTGATCAGTAGACAAACATGCTAATAAATATTAATAAATTTTTTTAGTTTTTTTTAATCTACTTTTAGTGTTCCAAATGTAACTCTATCTATTTTTAGTTCCAAATGCAAATGTTTTGGATTTCAAAGCAGGTAGAGAAGTCTGAGATATGAATAAGACAAGACCAAGATTGCAAAGATAAATATAAGTGGAGAGAGAGAGTTGATCTGTACCACACAGCCTGAACTTGGGAGGGTGAAAAGAATGAAATTGTGTATCATTACTTATGAATTACATTGGAAAGTAATTCAGTAAGTGATTCAATTAAGCAAATGACTAAAACAAGCAGAGAGGATGGAAAAGGACAAGAGCATGGCCCATGCCTAAAGCCGGTAACCATGGCAGAGTGTGTGTGTGTGTGGGAGGGGGGGGGGAGAGTCAGCGTGTACCAACCTAAGACCAGGGACCATGGAAAACAGAATGGGTGGATAACAATTCCGGGCCCCCTGGATACGTCCTGTCTCTCTCGTTACACAAGAAGCTAGTCAAAAGTTGTTGATGTCTCCATCTGCTAACCACATCAGTAGTGTAGTGTCAACCTGGGGCACTACCACGCACTGTGCTTTCCCCCCCCTATGACGTCACCGACCGGAAATTGACCCGTGTTGCAATCGTCCACGTTGCCTTCTCAGATTGAACTTTGACTCCTATGTCGCAATCGACCGGAAATTGACCCGTGTTGCAACTGTCCACGTTGCTTTCTCAGATTGAACTTTGACCCCTATGACGTCACCGACCGGAAATTGACCCCTGTGTCGCAACTGTCCACGTTGCCTTCTCAGATTGAACTCTGACCCTATGTCGCAATCGACCGGAAATTGACCTGTGTTGCAATCGTCCACGTTGCCTTCTCAGATTGAACTTTGACCATTATGTCTCAACCGACCATATTTTAAGCCCTCTTCATAGACCACCTGGTCGACCTATATTTTAAGCCCCCCTTCTCGAATAGTCTCGATTTTCCCCTGATTAACCCATATTTTAAGCCCACCCATCTTCATAGACCCACCTATATTTTCAGCCCTCCCCTCTTTAAAGCAAATCAGTTTTCTCTATACACGTTTAATCGGTCTCCTCCAGCGTCCATACTATTTTTAGTACGTTTCCTGTATTTAAAAAAAATTACTTCCGACAGCGTGATTTGAACCTTCTACCTCAGTGTCGATAGCTGAAGCGTCATTGCTCTGGGCTATGCTTTGTTACTTAATGGTGTGGTTTAGATGTGTCTCAAACGGGTATAGCCATATAACTCGGGGTATAGCCATATAAATCACGTATCTCTTTATTAAGCTTGAGTTTTATATTTCAGATATTAACCTAGGTTTTTTATTATCCTACGTTTTTTTACAACCTTCGTATTCTTTATAACTAACTTTTTTCAGCGTATTTCTTATAATGAACTCATGACTAGAAGAAGGACAAATCTACAGTTTTAAAAGACTGTCCCACAGAAAATACCAATGGGCAAAAAATTAATAAAAGGAAAAAAAAACTTAAAAATTTATTCGTCATTATGTAAAAAGGGATAATATGGTGAACTATAACTTTATTACGCCTCCTGTATTTTAAAAAAATCTTGCTTCCAACGCAGTGATTTGAACCCTCTACCCCAGTGCTGATAGCATCATCGCGCTCGGCTATGCCTTGGATGTGTCTCAAACGGGGTATAAATCACGTATCTCTTTATTATAGCTTTAGTTTTATATTTCAGATATTAACCTAGATTTTTTATTATCCTACGTTTTTTCACAACCTTCGTATTCTTTATAACTAGTTTTATTTCTGTGTAACCTTCGTTTATAACCTACGTATTTCTTTTAACTCCGTGACTAGAAGGACTATTCTACAGTAAGACTGTACCTCAGAAAATGTCATTGGGTAAAAAAATTTAATAAAAGGAAAAACTTATTCCTCATTATGTATGATATGGATTGACCTGTATGGGTGTCATAAAAGTCCCGCTTTAGAATACGTGTTCGGTACCGGACCACGTTTTTATTCACGGATGTCCTGTGAAATTAAAAAATATTAAACGGTGAATCACAATGGGACCACGATTTACTGATTTACTGTTCCATCTTCACTAGACATGAACGTTGTTGTAAGAAATTGTAACATGAACGCCCTAATACTTAAAAATCGATGGTTAAACCATTGTTACCAACCTTCTTGCTGCCTTTCAAGCTGGCACATGGCGTCCTCTGTCTTAGTTGTTTTGAGGCGATGAATGCTTACGTTTTCCTTTAATGTGAGAATGCTGGGTAGGGCACTTTTCTTATGCTTCTCTATCACTTCTCCTTTCATTTTCAATCCTCTTTCTTTCTGAAATGTGATGATTGAGTTTGAAGTATGAAAGACTTTATGCGTTAGGTCCTGTAAATGCAAAGTATTGTCTATCAGTTATGGGAGCCTCAGAATCGCGAAGCATTATGCTTATGGAATTTGCAGGAATAATGCTCCATAGATAGTGTTCTTTCCAAACAGGGTGCATAACATTATCAAAAAACGTGTGCTTGCCAGAACCACTTTCACACGAACATAGTACCACTTGTTCTAAGAATTCTACACTAGTATAGAAATATGCAGGGAAAAATAACTAAACCGATTCTTAGATGTGAAAATGCGTGTGTTAGATTGTAGTGAAACATCCTATCTTTGTCGAAAAACTTGTGTTTGCAGCGAAAAATAGTCACCTTCACACACTTATGCGCTTATTGAAACGTAGTAGGGGGACCAGGAACTCTGAAAAGAGCGTGTGAAAGCGCTTTGGAATAACCGCCGAGAGAGCTTACGTTACATTTTATCAGTGGTTGAAGTCAGAGAATGCAAAGTTAGGTCTAGCGGATCAATTCTGGGACCCAACTTTTCATGGAAATACTGAAAATATTGTTGTTTTCTTATAAACAACGAGTTTTCAGATTTTAAATTTCCAAACTTCTGTGGTTCTTTACTGATGTTTTCTATATGCAAAGTATTTTGTGATATTCATCCATCCGTGTGTACGCAGTGGACCATGATTTACTAGAGTGGGACCTTAATATTTTATGATTTTCCTGTATTACTCCTTCTGCTAAAGAGTGTCTTTTATCAGTTACTCCTTTGGTTCACTTATTTTACATACTAGATGACGCTTGTTAATAGTCGTTTTTTCTATCTTACAGTATTTGCGCTGTAGTTTGCTGTTTTGAAGCGATTTTTACAACCATCCCACTGCATTTTTATACTTTCTCTCTCGTCACTGTATGTTTTACAGTTATTGTGTCTTCCACTTCCAAACAATTGTGAAAATATTCACCTATCCACTGAAATGTGTGTGCATTTACAGATATTCCAACGCCCTTTACATTTTAGTGATTCTCATTGAAAATAACAACCATTTCGTTGTTTTTCTAATTTTCGTTTATGCGTGTAATTTGATTAAAGACCTAGTCACATGCTGTGTCGTAGGTAAAGTACTGTCCATTTCAGGCTATTGTGAGATTTTCCTCGTAATGAATTAGCAGATATATGGAATCATATCTGACGCAGATGATGCTTGCGATTTATCTACTTTGGTCGTATGGTTTATTAGAAAGATACACATAGGGAAGATGTATTAGTGTTTGAACTTTAATTATCTTGTGAGATGTGTGAGAGAAAGCAAAGAATACATAATGAGTTTTACGAATCTATGGAGAAACGTGCATCTGAAGAATTAGTTTAAACAAACTTGCAATCGGTCTTTCATTCTAAATGCTTGTTGCTTGCCGTGCTAAAACAATTCACTGAAATTCCCCCTCGTATGCCTCCCAAAAGGTACATATTTGTCATCTTAAGGTATGAAGGCAGGAGTTGTGTAAACATGACAGGAATGAATTTCATAGTATCTGACACATAGTTTTAGCACTTCTTCGAGGAGGCGCTCATAATACGTGTCATCCCAATTTTCAAGCTCCTAATAATGTTCCAGTTATATTTCATAACCTAAAGGACAGCCATCTTATTACGCAAGGAATGATCAAAAATAAGAAGATTAATTGTGTTCCCAATAATACGGAAAACAGCATTCTCCCTTGGAACTTTGAATTTCAAAGATTCTTATCAATTTTTAATGGAACAATAATGCTGCTTTTCATCATCTGATAACAGTAGGAGATTTGCGTGCGCTTTAAATCTGAATGGTGTGATGTAGAGTGGGAACACCTCTTTCTCGTGTCCAAAAACATTGACAGAAATGTTGTTCATTTTTACGAATTTAGATATATTTTTCTTCTAAATGTATGTAGTTGTTAAGGCATTCAATTTATTACAGGCTCATTCACAGTTAATACAGGATTTACATATGTGGAAAGTAGTCCCAGTGGTAATGGAAAAAAAAAGAGTTAATTCCTAGTTCATTGGTAGCAAAATATCCCGTGCTTTTCCCGGTTGGTGCCGTAGAAGCTTCTAATAGCATGCTCAGGGTAGCAGATCATTTGACAGTCGAAGTAAACACAAGACGGCCATGTGTAAAGCAGAGGAAAAAAAAACTAACAAGAATTGTGTGTACTAAATGTAACTCTTTGAAAAAAAATTGTTTTGCACTGTTTCATCAATATTCATGT
This sequence comes from Ryuthela nishihirai, assembly GCA_038380435.1. NCBI lineage: Eukaryota > Metazoa > Arthropoda > Arachnida > Araneae > Heptathelidae > Ryuthela > Ryuthela nishihirai. The sequence continues at coordinate 26,707,543 of JAWZYU010000025.1, forward strand.
TACTGCATTCATTCCAATAAATAATTCAGCGAAACATTAATATATACATCAACTTTTGATTTTTCTTGGCTGATTAACTGGTTTTCCATGGTACAAAATAATAATAGACCGTAGAAATGTAACTTTTTGAGGGTACTGAAGATGTAAAATGAAAACATTCATTCTCTTTGGAAACGAACATCCCATATTCCACCGATATGTTATTTTTCTCAGTCTGCAAATCTCCTACTTCTCGCCTTCCTAACGACTACTAAAGGACTCATTGAACTATGCAGAATCACACCCTGCTTGTCACTTTGAATGAATTTTCATACCTTGACCTTAGTTCTCGTACCTTTTACAGTTTTCATCCTTACGAATCTTTTCAATAATGTCGTGTGTTTCTTCTCATCAGTTCTGGAAGACTATGTTTTAGCACGAAATCAGTTTGTGTTCTTAATTAATGCTGTGGAATTATTTACCAAGTTTCTATTTTTAATGAAGGAAATCGTGTTATCAGTAGCAGATGCAAATATTGTTGAGCGGATAGCAACAGATCTGTCTGCAATCACCCGTTAAAAAAGTGACCTTGTCACGAACACATCCTGCTAGTTGCGAAATGCATGATGAAAGGTCGAACTCGCAAAATACGGATAAAAGAATTGCAACACCCTCGTTGCCATTCAAAAAAAAGTTTAGTGGAAAAATTTCAGATGAGAGTGGAAGTTAAAATTTTTTAATTGCGCAGGACTTAACCATCCGTCAATAAAACGTGATCCGTGGTGTGGAACAATTTACGGTCACCATATCACACATAATGACGAATAAGTTTTTAAAACAGATTTTTTTTTATTAAATTTTTTTACTCAATGGCATTTTCTGTGGGAAAACAGTTACTGCAGGCTAGTCCTTGAAAGGGGGGTGGAACTGTTAATGAGGGGGACTTTGATAAGAGTTTTAATTAATGTAGGGTTTTTAAGAAAGGAGGACTTTTTGATGATTAACGAGTTTATCGAAGAGGATCGTCAGAGGATCAGTAAATCGTGGTCCCATTGGGATTCACCGTTTAATATCTTTTAATTTCACAGGACATCCGTGAATAAAAACGTGGTCAGGTACCGAACACGTATTCTAAAGCGGGACTTTTATGACACCCATACATGTCAATCCATATCATACATAATGAGGAATAAGTTTTTCCTCTTATTAAAATTTTTTACCCAATGACATTTTCTGAGGTACAGTCTTACTGTAGAATAGTCCTTCTAGTCACGGAGTTAAAAGAAATACGTAGGTTATAAACGAAGGTTACACAGAAATAAAGCTAGTTATAAAGAATACGAAGGTTGTGAAAAAACGTAGGATAATAAAAAACCTAGGTTAATATCTGAAATATAAAACTCAAGCTATAATAAAGAGATACGTGATTTATACCCCGTTTGAGACACATCTTAGTCATCCTTGTTACTTGATGACGTGTCATCAAGTAACAAAGCATAGCCGAGCGCGATGACGCTATCGGCACTGAGGTAGAGGGTTCAAATCACTACGTTGGAAGTAATTTTTTTTAAATACAGGAGACGTACTAAAGTTATAGTTCACCATATTATCCCTTTTTACATAATGACGAATAAGTTTTTAAGTTTTTTTTTCCTTTTATTAATTTTTTGCCCATTGGTATTTTCTGTGGGACAGTCTTTTAAAACTGTAGATTTGTCCTTCTTCTAGTCATGGAGTTCATTATAAGAAATACGCTGAAAAAAGTTAGTTATAAAGAATACGAAGGTTGTAAAAAAACGTAGGATAATAAAAACCTAGGTTAATATCTGAAATATAAAACTCAAGCTTAATAAAGAGATACGTGATTTATATGGCTATACCCCGAGTTATATGGCTATACCCGTTTGAGACACATCTAAACCACACCATCAAGTAACCAGGCATAGCCGAGAGCAATGACGCTTCAACTATCGGCACTGAGGTAGAGGGTTCAATTCCGGCTGTCGGAAGAAATTTTTATTTTAAATACAGGAGACGTACTAAAAATAGTATGGACGCTGGATGGGACCGATTAAACGTGTATAGAGAAAACTGATTTGCTTTAAAGAGGGAGGGCTTAAAACATAGGTGGGTCTATGAAGATGCGAGGCCCACGCGAAAGACAGGCCATGACACTGGAATATCACGTGATCAACTTAGTCCGAGGTGCATGATACAGTCGCTTGCTTCGTTCATTGTGGAAATGGGACTACAATTGTCTTCAAACTACATTTGGATTACCCCAAAGAGGTAAGCATTTCTCCTTATTATTATTATTTGTAGCATGAAATATTTCCTGTAGTTAGTGGTTTGATAAAAGTAATTATTTAGTGCTTGAAAAGTGTTTTGAGTGCATTGCTCTCTTAGGCCTAGTTTCAACGTGTTGAATGATGGTGTGTTGAATGAGATGGTCTTTCATTAAGTTAGAAACTTTTTTGGCTGCCCTTATATAACTTATCGCTGTTTTGATTGAAAAAATTAAAGGAATTAAACTTAGTAATATACGTAATTTTTTATAGAGTGAAAAATTGAAATTTTCCCGTATCGAAATATGAACCGCTACAATAGTTATTTTTGAATCCCCTGATTTAGTTTTTTAAGTATTAAACTGCAAATAAATTTTCCAATATTTTGTATAGTAAAAACTATTTTTTCTAATATATGCTTTAAATTAACAGGTAACGTCGTAGATTCCTTTGCTGAAATTAACTTTTAGTATTATTTCAGAGCAGAACTTAATGTCCTTTAAATTTTTATATTTGAATAGTGCCATCGAAATAGCACAGTTGTGATATGAAATGCTATCAATAATCAACTGTAATATTTGTGAATACTAAACAGAACTGTTCAGTAACTTTTATATATGCTACTTGCATAGATATGATCATAAAATCTGATCTGAGCATAGGGACCTCTGGTACTAATTGACAATATTTTAAATGCAGAAATTGCAAAAACTTATTCTTTCATTGCTAATAACAGCATATTTTAATTTATCCATGATATTTTGCTATTAAACTCATGTCTCTTATCACTGGTTTATCAAATTACAGTTTTTTTATTGCTCTGGTAAAAGTCACATTTTAAAGTGGCAGTGCAATTATACATAAATATTACTAATGTGTTACACAATTATTGTATGAGTTGAGAAATGAGCAATTGCTTTTTAAAACTTAAGTAACATTTTGTTACGTGATTTTGCTTTGAGAGTAGCTACCAGATCTCTTGAGTAAATCATTTCTCTTTTGCACTGAGTTTTCTGATACAGCCATGATATGGCCCTATATTTACCTACCTTGCTGTATCACCTTAGAGGTATTTTATAGTCACCATACTAATTATTGTCTGAGAAATCAATATTGAATTTTTCTGTGGCCTTCATTAGATTATTAGGGGAATAGCCAATTAATATATCCTGTTTTTCGAATCATATAAATAAAGCTTTGCTATAGAGTGATAGAATGTTCTGTTTAATAAACAATTGATCAATCATGATTTTTAATTCCTGCTGACAAGCTTTTTTTTAAATGTTCATACTTAGTAAATTTCCAGCCTGGTACATGAGTTAATAATATTGACCAAATTCATAACTGACTTGTTTCTAATTGAAAATGATTTTGACTACTTTAACAGAACTGATAAAGTAGTATGAACAGAAATGTTACTTGTGCAGTGCAGTTAATAAATGATGCTTGTGTTGTTTTTATTTGTTTGATAACTATGTTTTTTTTTCGTTTCTGTGAATAACACCATATGAGACCTGCAAAATGTACAACGTATTACATTAATTCACAAATTTTTATCACTAAAAAATTTCACTTATTATATAGAGCTGCACACTTTCCATTCTCTTGCATACCATAACTATTAAATATTAAGATTATGTATTATATTAGTTCCCAAATTTTTATATTAACAAGAATTTCAATCATTATATAGAGCTACAGACTTTTAATTCTCTTACATACCATGACTATTAAGATAATTAGTCAATGATTTGTAGTAATATTCACATTTTATTCATCAAAGAATGAAAACCACATTTAATGTTGTAAATTGCTCAGTACTTTTACTTTTTTGACGTAAAGAGGAATGTGAATAGAATAATTTACTGGTCCCTTGCAATTCATAGGTGAGGAAATCATGCCTAGACACTGTAGTGTTGCTGGATGCCGGTCCAACTATGATGGAGAACAACATACCTCAACTTTTACTATTCCTAAACAAGAGCCCCAGCGCAGCGAATGGCATTGGAAAGCTAATTAACTGAATTTTTTTTTCGACTTTATTGATGCAAATGTTTTACATGAAAAATATAAATACCTCCTCAAACAACTGCTTCCCACAGAGGTCTGACAGGAGCCTGCCAATGTAATATGCCTTAGAGGTCTGAGAGGAAGGTGTGATCTCAGAAGAAAAGCGCAATACAAACATCCATGCCTTACCTGGGACTTCAATGCATGTTCCTTTGATCACAAACACAATACAATTTGTTTGGCCTAGTTTTGAAGTTGAGAGCATGAATTTTTTGATATTTTAACTACTCGTATTTAATACTTTTGCAAATTGCTATAAATGTGTGGATGATCAGGTTAATTACTGAATGCTAGCATTTTTCATTTCATAAACTGGGTTCGAGCCCCTGGTAAGGCATGGATGTGCATGTTGTTTTTCTGCTGAGGTCCTGCCATCTGCTCAGACCTTCTACTATGGCATGTAAACTGACAGGCTCCTGTCAGACCTATGTGGCAAGCAGTTGCTTGAGGGGGTACTTTTTTATTTTTAAGGGGCAAACCAGATATTTGTCGTTGCCCACAAAAATTGTCGAGTCCATGTTTGATATTCTTTGCACAAACAATTCTCTTGGCAGTCTTTTTTGTTTTTGAGTTAATAAGTTTTATACGTTGAAGGGAAAAGTAGTTTAGACATAAATATGCTATCAGCACTTGTTTGAACTGCAAAATTTGTACTTGTATTCTTATTCATAATATATATATTTCATATATCTAGGTAGAGTAACTATGTATCCATAGGAACAGGTTTTATCAGTCTTTAGAGTATATCATGTCAATCACAATTTTTGAAATTGAAAATGTCAATAAAAGGATGATTATTTATTGTTTTATGTAGATCAGATAATGGATGTTACTATTAATGGCTTTGTCAGATTGAAATCCAATATGCAAAAGATATTGTTGAACCCAAAACCAGTTATTTTTCTTTCTAATTTAATGAATTTCTTCTAAATTTAAAACCCTTTAATTTTTGGTTATTCTATGAAAAAAAAAATATTTTCATGTTGTTTTTATGTCCATGAAATAGCAGATAATGTCATTAAAGCTTAAATTCAAAAATAGTATGGAAACATTAAAATTTAATTAATCAGATATTAATTTATATTGCTGAATACTTATAGTGAGAGTGAACTTTCAGTTTATAACCATTACCTAATGAAAATTACAGTTTTATTTACAAAATCATTCTAAAGGTTTATAAAAAAATCTAATGCAACAAAAAATACAAAAAAAATACCCCCTTAAGCAGCTGCTTGCCACAAAGGTCTGACAGGAGCCTGTCAGTTTATATGCCATATTAGAAGGTCTGAGAGGACGGCAGGACCTCGGCAGAAAAACGACACAAACAGCCATACCTTACCCGGGGCTCGAACCCAGGTCCCTTAGATCAGTAGCCAAGTGCGCTAACCACTCGGCCATGTACTATGTATATATTAGAATACTATGTGTCTACCAGTTGTTTTTTATTAACCTCTGAATGGCACTTCCTTTCATACAATGGGCTAAATGGCCAGTTCCCAAGGGAGGCAGCACATTGGAGAGGTGGTAACCTCCCATCAAGGCTATCCAGAGTGTTCTTTAACATACACAGGGTATGGGGCCCATGGCTTAATGTCTCATTCTACAGATGGTGTCTTTTCCAAACCCATCAGTGTCCCCTATTGACAGATAAGTTCTCAGATGGGATTCAAACCTGGGAACAGCAGATTATGAATCTGGCATTCTACCAACTGAGCCACCCCTGCCACTGTGCCACCAAGAGTTTTACTGGATTTTCACATGACAATACAGCTCTATGAGGTTGAGACTGCTGATGAGGTTGAGACTGCTGCTCTCTATGAGGATGGACTGTAATTTAACAGTATTATATATATGAATATATAATGCTTGCTTTATCTGGCTGTGATTGCTAGCTAGAGATTTTCGAAAAGAAATATAATATATGTTGATATATATGAGCACATAATACATTTCTATAATTATAAAGAAGAAAAAAAGTTGGTTGTGGATTCAATATTATCTGTTGCATATTGGTATCCAGTTCCCAGGTTTGAATTCCCTAGTCAAGTCACTCAAAAAAAATTATATCATTTGGCAATTTTTGTACCTTGAACTTAATATGCCATTTACAATAATCTATTAATTTTGACTTTGCAAACAGCAATATTCTCTGTCTTAACATATTTATTACCTGAGCCTATGCAGTAAATAAATTATGCATGATTAACCATGATTAACTAATGTGTTCTCCCATTGTTATGCTTCAGGCTCATACATGTATTTGAAAGATGTAAAATTCGTATTCTCTTTAATTCATTTTCTCCTATTCACCTGAAAATACATAACCTTTAGAACCTTTAATATACCTTTTTAAAGAGTTATGAAAGCTGAATTTTACCAATATTCTGTGAAGGAAAAATGACACTAATTTTTATACCGTTTTAAACTGTTGTAACCAACAAGTTATTTTTTTTTGGGTTCAACATTATCTCTTAGATATAGGTGTCCAATCTGACTAGTATCAGTTTGCAACACCCATTATTTGCTCTAAATGAAATAATCATCCTTTTACTGACATTCTGTTTGAAGAAATATTATCTATATTATATATTGCTTATTTCAGATGGTTCATGAGAATTAGGTTGTATTGATCATTTTCAATATTAAATGACTGATCAGTTAACAAAATTTTGTAACTTCATAAATATGACTTTAAAAATAATGTCAACCTAGTCAAGTGTTTGCTTTTGAGTTGCTTATGTTGTTTATTATCATTAGAAATTCGGTCAGAAATTTAAACAAATTTATTGAGTGCCAAGAATGTTGGCAAAATTTAGTGTCTGAAAATTACTTTTGCAGTATATTATGTTCTTTCAGAAGCTGTGATGTGTTATGCAAGTGCAAAATTAATGAATTTTAGGATATCTTTCATGTTCTAGATTATGTATGAGTCTTTTAGGAAGAGATACATAATTTTCATTAAAATCAATTTACTATATAAATGTTTTATAATGAACTGATATTACATGATCTAATATATTTCTTGTCACATCTTCATTGGGCATCTTTTATGAGTTGAAAAGAAACAAAAAAAAAGTGTGGTGAAATATTTACTTAAATATATTCCAAAGCTGTGATATACACTAGTATATTGTTAAAATCAATATGCAGAAAATTTTAATTTTTTATGAATTTTGTAATTTTCTGTATCATATTCTAAAATATTACTGCTGAATACAGTACAAGTTTTATTCAAATCTGTATATTCCTCACTGTATTTGCATTATGTTGCCTTAGGGACATTATGCCCATGTTTGCACTGAAAATAATTTGTTGTAAACTACATCAAATAAAGATGAAAAATATGTTCATTCCTATCAAATATGCTGTTTCTGTTCATTAAACTGTCCTATTAAATGTGGCAATCAGAAGTGCTAAGCAGTCACTTTATTATGTACACTCCTGTCAATAGGGCACAGCAATTTTTTCATTGTGCTTTTCATAGGAAAATGCAATAGAAAATAAACCATTAAATCTAGGTTTTTAGAAATATGAGGTTCAGTATTTACATAGTTATGAAGGTAGAAATATTTAACTTAGCTCGTTCAAAATTGATGGAAATTAGTATGTGAACTACTAAAATGTATTCATACTTTTCACAGTATTTATCTTACTAAAGTTTAATGTACTGGTTATTGCTTCCATTCCAACCTGTTTACGCGACAGCAATTATATAAAGTGGAATAACTGTTATTAAATATTCCATAATTAAATACCAAACGTGCAACTACTCTCACAATTTTCCTTAATAATTTTAAGAAGTTATTGCGCTGTAAAATCTCGATTACTGCTTGCATATCATGGAAATTTATCTAATAAGTGACCACTGAAAGTATATATTTTTTAAATTATATTTGAGTCGGGCGATTTCTTTTCCAAAAGATTAAAAAAATGTACTCAATAAGTAAATATTAAGGATACCGCAACTGGTAAGTAAATGAAAACCAGTGGTGTATTCTGAATCAATGCCTTGCAGTTGTTAAATGTTTTAAAAAAAGAATTTAAAAATTATATATATTTGTATATACATATCCCAAACCACCCGTTTAAATACACCTCTGGTTTTCTGATTTTGCTCTTTATTCTAAACACTATGATATTATGCCTTTAATTTTTTTTAAGGAAACTGCTGGTATTTTAAGAATTATCACAAATTATATTAAATGGGGTATGAAGAAAGAAAAAAAATTAGGTTTCTTGTAAAAATCAGCTAGTTTTAAAATAACTATCAAATTTAAATTCGCTTATATAAAAGGCTAAACAAAAAAGTGGAAAAAGAATACAGCCATTATTTGTTCTACACAAGGAATTTTTCATGTGATTTAACGATACGAAAAAAAGCGAAATAAAATCGCAAAAACGAGATACAAGGTTCTGTGCGAACGAATCGAGTGGCGTTTGCAACTACCGGACTAAGTTGATCACGTGACGGTTGAGGATCGCCTCAGTGTCATGGCCTGTCTTTCTAGTTGGCCTTGTGAAGATGGGTGGGCTTAAAATATGGGTTAATCAGGGGAAAATCGAAACTATTCGAGAAGGGGGGCTTAAAATATAGGTCGACCAGGGGGTCTATGAAGAGGGCTTAAAATATGGTCGGTTGAGACATAATGGTCAAAGTTCAATCTGAGAAGGCAACGTGGACGATTGCAACACAGGTCAATTTCCGTTCGATTGCGACATAGGGGTCAGAGTTCAATCTGAGAAGGCAACGTGGACAGTTGTGACACAGGGGTCAATTTTCGGTTGGTGACGTCTAAGTGGTCAAAGTTCAATCTGAGAAGGCAACGTGTACAGTTGCAACACGGGTCAATTTCCGGTCGATTGTGACATAGGGGTCAAATTCCAATCTGAGAAGGCAACGTGAACGATTGCAACACGGGTCAATTTCCGGTCGGTGACGTCATAGGGGGAAAGCACAGTGGGTGGGGGCGCCCCAGGTTGGCACCACACTACTCATATCATTATTTTGCTTAGTCAAACCACCGACACTTCAGCATCTAGAATACACCTATCCCTCGATTTACACTGAAGATAGGTTCCGCACAAAACCGTGTTAATCGAAATCTTGGATTTTGCTATGTAAAACCGTGTAAAACGAAAAAAACTCTAAAATGTGCATAATTCAGTTTCGATTTACACGGTTTTGATTTCGATTACACGGATTTCGATTTACACTTTTTTGTGCAGAACCTATCTTCAGTGTAAATCGAGGGATAGGTGTAGTAATCAACAGGAGATATTTTCTCGTTGTAGCATTACAGCGCGACAACAAATGAGCTGCAGCAAGATTAAGAGGAAAACGAATAAAATTTTATGGTAAACTCAAATAGAAAAAGAAATTCAGATAACTAAAGCTTCTATGTTTTCTTCTGATCTATAATTCAATCCCCTCATCAAATAGTTACGTACTGTGTCGGCCAATACACTTAATAATACGGCTTTGGTTGAAGTAAATGTTTTCATAATTAAATAACAAATGCTATAAATTTGAATCTGAAAACACCGTCCGATCGCCGAAGTTAAGCAGCTTTTGGCGCGTTCGGTACCTGGGAGGGTGACCATTTGTGAACACCGCGTGCAGTAGGGAAAAAATCTGCTGAGGGCCTGCCATCCTCACAGATCCCTCTATTATGGTGAATTTAACTGACAGGCTCCTGTCAGACCTCTGTAGCAAGCATCTGCTTGAGGAGGTATTTATTTTTATTTTATTTATTAATGCGCTTATTTTAAATTGTTCTTTTGATGGCGAACTTGTATCATAAATAAAAAGTATCATTAATTTCTTTTGTTATTTCAATTATCAGTAGCCTCACTTCAGAGCCTTTGATCTAGAATAAAAGACGTTAAGTTTCTTACTATCTTGTCACAAAGCAATTATTTTTCATTTAATAATTTGTTTATTGCAGAGCTCCTAACATGCCAGTCGTGCAGTGTAGGAACTAACAACCCCAAATTTGCTGTTAGGAAAATAAGACCCCCCTCTCCCCCCACCCGAAATTTTAGGATGATTATGTAATAATATTAGATAAAGATTGAACTTATAAAAGTTAAGTGTTCTGTGTATTAATTTGTTTTCAAACCACTTATTATTATATTACGTGAAATTATAGTTATTATGGGAATTAAAATTATGCATCTCTATCTATATTTTTTCAGTTCCATCAATTTTTAAAAGTTTTGCAAACCATTCTTCCGGTAAATATTCCGCTATGAATTCTTTTCTAAAAATTAAATATTCCCTCAAGCAGTCGCCCTGAAGCAGATTACGAGTCTGCCGGGCTGTCGACTAGGCCATACCCGCCCCTCTCGCCGAAGAAACATTGGATATGCATATGTTATCGTATGTCAATAATAAAATTATTACCTTATATCTGAATATTTCAATTATTTTTATTTCAACACAAATTGAAAAACAAAGAAGATTTTTCCCCCCCATAATTATTCATCTAATGGAGTTATTTTTAACCTGAAAAAAGTCGTACCCTATGTATAGATGTGTCTTTCTGCTGCGGTCTCGCCTTCCTCACAAATTTTGTCTGTAGCGTATTATACTGACAGGTTCCTGTCAGACTTCTCTGAGAAGGAGATGTTTGAGAGATAATTTATTTTTATTTTCATTTTATTGCATAAACTGATTATTTTCCTAAGAAACCGAATTCAGTTTCGTGAATTGAAACAAATATTTGTTCTCAGTGAAAAATTTTAGAGTCGAAAAGCCATTTTACTGACTGCATCTTATCTCTAGAAACTATCCTTCAGATTGTCACTAGAACGCAACCAGTTGATGAGAATGTGACCTTCAGCTGCGGGAAACAATGGAGGTGCGACTTTGGCTGGACTATGCATGGAGCGAATATCTGTGCTTTGCAGTGGTCAGCAGCATGCATATTACCATTCTCTGTAACCCATCCTAACTTGCAGGGTACTGCAGCAGTAAGCGGGGTCATACCTCTAGGGCAGGGGTGGGCAATTGTTTTGGCTCGGGGGGCCACTTTGTGGAAGCGGAGGTTAGCGGAGGGCCGCACTTTTTAAAATGATTGCATTCATTAGTTAACTTTGCATTTCAGAAAAGGTATAAATTGTACCATAAAAATCAATAAATATAAATTAAATAAAATAGTGGCAGTTTTATTCAATTTATTTATTGTGCTAATTTCATATCATCTGTAGATGCAAGCACATTTAATTTTAGAATCAGTTTAATGAGACAAATGTACCCTATCACACTTTTCTACAATTTTTTTGAAATCAGGAGTGAGATTGCTTGTTGAGATTCTCATCACTGCCTGCAAGTTAATGTCTGTCAAAGAGCATCTATATTTACTCTTGATGATCTTCAAGCAAGAAAAACTTTGCTCACAAATATATGTAGACCCAAATATAGAGAACATTTTTCCAGCAAATTTCTTCATACATGGAAATTTTTCAGCAGACAAAGATTTGTAAAAGTCAACTAAATGTTACAGCATTAAACATTTTTTTCACAGTGTGATCTGACTGCATGTCAATAAGTTCAAGCTGCAGCTCCTCAGGTGCTGTGTCAATATCAGCAGTGATGGGATAAGAGAGCAAATTGAATTGAGGCTCGATTTTCTTAAAGTCCTGAAATCTGATTGTGACCTCGTCCTCCAAACTCTGCAGATGATCCCTTATCTTAGCAAAAACACTTTCAGGCACTTTCTGTTTTCCTAATAAAGGGAAATGACAAAAATTGCCTTCACCTGCTTGCCTTGCAAATGGACCTAGTTTTGGTTTGAATGATTTTACATGCTTCCACATTTCATGTGCAAACAACCCCTTTCCCTGCAATGTCACATTCAGTTCATTCAATTTCTCAAATACATCAGCTGCAAACATCGTCTCATATCTCCACTCCTCACATCCTATTTTTGTAACAAAATCATGAGATATCTGCTTCGTGTCCAGAAATAAGAGGATTTCATTCTGCAATGCCCAGACTCTTTTGATCACTTTGCCCAGGCTCAACCACCTCACACTGTTGTGGTAAATTACGTCTTCATACTCTGCCTCCACATCCTCAAGAAAAGACTGCAACTGTCGATGGTGGAGTGCCCTTGCTCTGATTATGTTCACCACACTAACAATAGGATCTACCACATGCTTTAAGTCCAGTGCAGCTTTACAAAGGCTCTCCTGATGCAAAATGCAATGAAAAGACAAGATATCACTGTCTGTGTCTTGTGCTTGTAACTTGTTTTTTAAAAGCTTAACCATACCTACATTTTTTCCACTGAAAGCTCTGGCCCCATCTATCGTAATGCTTGCCATTTTGTTCCAGGACAAGCCACTTTTCTCCACACAATTCACAGCACACTCAAGCAAGTCCTGACCAGTGGTTCTAATCTTTCATTGATTCTAGGCCAAGTAATTCCTCTGTGATAACGAAATTTTCATTAATTCCACGGATAAAGATGAGTAATTGTGCAGTGTCTTCGTTATCTGTGCTCTCATCCAGTGCCAAAGAAAACCAAACAAAATCTTTGCTCGCAGTCTTCAGCTGTTCTGTGAGTTCGTCACTAATTGAGTCAATGCACCGCACTACAGTATAGTCCTTCTTGACAATGAAATGCTTTCAAATTTGCTTCTAACATCAGGACACAATACGCTTGCACACTCTACCATACACTGCTTAATAAACTCGCCATCCGAAAAAGGCTTGTTGTGTTTAGCAAGGTTGTAGGCTACCATGAAACTTGCTTCTGTAGCGCTATTTTGAAGTGTTGATTGCTTTGTAAATAATGTTTGTTGCTTCTTCAGCCTTTTCACACACTCCGCAGCTTTTATTTTGCGTTCTTCCTTGGAAAGTTTGCAGCCAAATTCGCTATGTTTTGTTTCGTAATGTCGTTTCAGATTGTACTCCTTAAATACGGTTATCGTTTCATGACACAATAAACACACTGCTTTATTCCCCGTATTACCAAAGAAATATTTGTTTGTCCATTCTTCATTAAACACACGACATTCATCACCGATTTTACGTTTTTTCGGAGGGTTCATGGTTTCACTAAAGTTTGAAATTTATATATTTACTGTTGCCAAGATCAACCGGAAAAGCACTGCGCATCGTATCTATACTGCGCATGCGTATTGATGTGGCCGTCCTAGTGGAAAATACGAGACGAAACTTCGGTCGCGCACGGGAAGAAAATCTCGGTTCAAGGCGGATTTTTCTGACTGTCTTGGCGGGCCACAAAAAACTCTTAGCGGGCCGCTATTTGCTCACCCCTGATCTAGAAAATCAATGAGAACTACTTTAACGTCATCTCAGACAGTTTTCCAGCTCCATTGAACAAGCGGGATTTTATCATGTTTCTTTTTTGGTGTTGTATCCTTCCTGCTGATTTTCAGACACTCGTAGACTCTATGGAGCTACGAATACAGGCTGTACTGGAAACAAGTGTTAGTCCAACACGATGTTAATGATTTTACGTTGCCCTTTCGTTTTTCCCCCCATTACCTGTAGATGTTAATAATCTAAAAAAAAATCGAAAAACATCTGATAGTGCTGTTACTATTATTACTACCATTTTGTTGTAGTTATTATTATTACGTTGTTGTAGTAGTTGGGTCGCTTTACCTCTGAGCGGCACTTTTTTTGCAATAGAGAAAATGGCCAGGCCATAAGGATCTCAAAGTCTCAGAGAAGGTGGGGGAAGGGGACCCACTGGAACTGCTGTTGGGAGACAGATGGTAGCTTCCCGTCAATGCCATCCAGCATTTTCGTTAACGCGTACAGGGTATGGCTCTTCCACACATGCGGACTACGGCTTAACGACCCATCCTGTGGACGGCGGCCTTTCCAAGTTCATCTGTGCCATGTAATAACTGAGGCAAGGAGATTTGTGTACATAACTCTTAATGTTGGCCCAGCTGGGACCCCAACCAGAGAACTGCAGATTACGAGCGTAGTGCGCGACCGACTGAGCCACCCTGTCCCCTACAGACAGAGACCTCCTATTGACTGAACCGTTACATGATGCCTTGAAAGAATTCCTCTTTTTACGAATCCACTAAACACATGGACAAAAGAGATAAATAAGCAGACAGCACTTCCTCAACATTTAGCGGAAAAAGTACATGAGAAAATGTTTATATTGGGTCTCACCAATTGTTCGTAAACTCTAGATCAGCTGACATTGACTTTCAGTGTATTATAATCTCGAAATGAGAAAGAACTTTTCATAACATTTGTTCAGCTTCTGAAAGAAATAGCCTGAAGTGCAAATCCTACGTATCATCGAACATGCATAAGCTAAAGTTGTGAAAAAATATATTTTCTGGTGTCGAGGTAGATATGGTCTACGTCCGTTTAGGTGTTCAAAACTTTAACAAAGTTCGTGATGCTAGAGTTTATAATTTAGTCAGAATCCTAGTTATCAAATGTATCAGCAGGTAAAACGTTCTGACATTATGAAAGAGCTGTTTCAATTTTTACCCAACAAAGAAGACTTTAAATTGTCCGTGAGGTGTATTAAACTGTGGGCTAAAAGGCGTGGTGTGTATTCCAATGTACTTGGATACAAAAATGGCCTCTCATGGGGAATATTAGTCGCAAGAAAATGGCAATTTTATCTAAATGCGAGCTGTTCAAAATTAGTTAATAGGTTCTTTATGATGGACATGAAGTTCCATGCGTTCGAGGAAACGGGTTTTTTTTTAATCTCGTATCTTGTACTTGAATGGAGATATGCGTTATGAAGATAAGACTGTGTTACGATGGGTACTTAATGGTTAGCTAACCATTTAGTAACGATCATAATATTTTCTTATCTTTATCAGTATTCTTTTTTTAATGAAACAAGTGAGTAAGAAAAGATTAATTTGTGACAGGTTTTTCCTTAACAAATGATATAATGTGACGAATATTCAAATGGAATGAATTATTTGAACCAATTAACTTTTACCACTTATGGAAGCATTCTCTTGTTTTGATTGCAACCTCCTATTCGGAAGAGACATATTTGGAATTGTGCGGTTTGGTTGAATGAGGGATTGGTTTTATTTTCTTAAGCTTAGAATCTCATTGGAAATATTTATGAATGAAATACTAATTTTCTCTGTCAAAAAGGAAAACTTGAGTGTACTAGCCAATCGTTCTGATTAATTGGATTTGGTTTTAAAGTGAAGAATGTTAATCTAATTTTAGATATTAATAACTTTGTCCACATTATTACCAAGCATGCTCTTGCATATAAGAGGAAGTGAACTATCTAAGAAGAAACCAACTAGGAACTATTTATTTGGAAGTATTCTGCATGCAAGAAGAAACAATGATCAGTAAATATACCCGTTTCCAAGAAAATCTTTCAGGAATTAGACGTTTCTGATGCGTATTACGTCCGGCAAAATATTTTCCTTCGAAGGATATATATTTTCGTTTAATTTCATTCATTTTGAGAAACTGGAAACGCATTTTAATATAATGCTCACTGTTGTGTGTATTGTCAATGTTTTTCCATTTGAAAGGGAAAACAACAACACTTTAGCTTTCTTATTTTCGTTGATATCAATTTTGAGTTATTGTACTAGGAATTTATTTCAAATGTTGGAAAAAAAGTTTTTTTCCACTTTGGTTTTGTAGAGTTTAGTAGATTTTGCAGAATAGTAATTAAGAGTTCTTGAAGAATATCATATACTTGAAACATTTCGAAATGAAAAAAATTTTTTCACAGAAAGGAAAATTGACGAACGGTGTTGTATCCCTCCTGCTGATTTTCAGAAGCTGGTAAACTCTGTGCAACTACGTATACAGGCTGTACAGAAAACAAGTGTTAGTGCAACATGATGTTAATGATTTTATGTTGGTCTTCGGTATTTGTCCATTACCTGTAGATGTTAATCATTTAAAAAATATCGATAAATATCTGATTGGGCTACTACTACTCCATTTTGTTGTTGTTATTATTATTATTATTACTGTGTTGTTGTTATTATTGCTATTTTTACTGTGTTATTGTAGTAGCGTGTATGGTGGTTATTATACAAACACTTATCTTTCGTTGTGTTTCCAGAGTTATTGATCTACTGAAGGACGATAAATGGCGGAAGACGTTGGACAACACCCACAAGCGAATCATCTTGGTGTTACATCTTCCGTAGATGAGCATTATCCAACAAACAGAGACCGTTTATTAACTGAAGATTTAAATGAGGCTTTGAAAGAATGCCTGTTTTATGAGTTCCCGAAAGAAGGTGTGCATCGAATGAAAGTCCTGTGAAAAGTTCACAAACTGTAGAGTGTGTCTCACGGCCGATTGGTTAGCGCGCTTGGCTACTGATCTTAGAGATGGGTTCGATGACCGGGTAAGGCATGGATGGATGTGTCGTTTTCCTGCTGAGTTTCTGCCATCCTCTGACCTTTTACTCTGGCATATAAATTGACAGGCTCCTGTCAGACCTCTAAAGCAAGCAGCTGCTTTAGGGTGTATTTATTATTATTACAGATAACAGAAATAAGAAAACAGCCCTTCCCCAACATTTATAGGAAAAAGAACATGCGAAAATGTTTAAGTTTGGTCTCACGAAATGCGCGTAATCTCTAGGACAGCTGACATTGTCTTTCTGTATATTACATCTCGAAATGTGTTGAGAAAGGACTTTTCACAACATTTGTAGTTTGTCCTGAAATGTAAAGTCTACGTACCATCAGATATGCATAAGTTCCAGTTGTGATTATTGTATTTTCTGGTGTCGAGAAAGATATGGTCTACGCTCGTTTTGCCCTTCATAGCGTTAACAAACTTCGAGATCTCAGAAATCACAATCTACTCAGAAACCTGCATATCAAGTGTATACGCAACTTAAACTGTTCTCGGATTACAGAAGGGCTATTCCTATTTTTAAACAACAAAGAAGGTTTTAAATTATCCATGAAGTGTATTAAACTGTGGGCTAAAATGCGTGGTGTGTATTGCAATATACTTGGAGGCAAAGGAGGCTTTTCCTGTGTAATATTAGTCGCAAGATTTTGTCAATTTTATCCAAATGGGAACTGTTCAAAAGTAGTTAATAGGTTCTTTATGGTGGTCAGAAATTCGTAGACGAAGATACCAGAGCGTTTGAAAAACTTTCTGCCTTCAACTACCGCGCTTTTTTTTAAATCTCGGATCCTGTACTTGAATGGAGATATGCATTATGAAGATAAGACGGTGTTACGATGGGTATTAAATAGTCAGCTAACCATTTAGCACTTATCGTAATATCAATCTTATCTTTATCACTATTAGAGTGTAAATGTAACAATGTCAGCAATAACTGTAATAAAAGATGAATTTAAGAAAGGTTTTTCCTTAACAAATGACATAATGATAGGAAAATACAAATGACATGAATTATTGAACCGATTAACTTTTACCACTTGTACAAGCATTGCATTATTTTGATTATAACTTCTTATCAGGTGGTGACATTTTTGGAATTACGCGTTTGGCTGGCTTTCTTTAGAAATTTAGTTTTCTTGTTTGAAGCTTAGAATCTCATTCAGAAATATCCGTTAATTCAATGTAATAGTAATTTTTATTGTTCAAAAGAAAATATTCAAGGTACTAGCCAAATTGGGTTGGTTTGTTTTTCCTCTGAGCGGCATTTTTTTTGCACACCATGGGTAAATGTCCAGGTCACAATGACCCCGAAGCCGAAGATTTAGGGAGGGAACCCAATGGAATTGCTTATGAGAAATAGATAAAAGCCTCCCGTCAAGGCCATCCAGTGTGTTCTTTAACGTGCACAGGGTATGACTCTTCCGCACATGGTGCCACCCACTTAACGTCCCATCCGACGGACGGCTGTCTTCCCAAGCCTATCGGTGTCCCCTACTGACCTTGGTCAGGGCAAAGTATTAGCCAATCGCTTTCGTTATTTAGATTAGGATTCAAAGAAAAGAAAGTTAATGTTGTTTATCTAATGTTAAATAATAATTACTTTTTCTCATTGTTACAAAGCAAGTTGTTTCATGTAAGCAGAAGTGAAGTATGGAACGAAAAACAAAATAATTCCATGAAAGTGTTCCGCATGCAAGATGAAACAAGGAAATGTGCCTGTTTCTAAAAAATTCCCTCATGATCCCGAGGTTTCTGATGCGTACTATGTTCTGAGAAATGTTTTCATTTGAAGAAAAATAGTTTCGTTGTATTTTTCATTGATTTTAAAAAACGGAACACGTTTGAATACGCTATTCACTGTTGTGGTGAAGTGTTAATTATATTTAATTAGCAGGAAAACAATTACATTTTACTTTTTTATTTCCGTTGATTCAAGTTCGAATCTATTGTACAAGGAATATTTTTGAAATGTGGGGAGAAAACTTTATTTTACTTTGTTTTTGTAAATATTAGTAGATATTGCATAATAATAATTAAGGGTTCTTAAAACAAACTACGGTAGATTCTCTCTTATCCGGTCTTGGCTCAACAGGAATGCGCTTTAACCGGTCGTTGCAAGAAGCGGAAGCAAGTCTCCGAGTGTTTTGTTTACAGTAGAGTTCATATTTTCTTCAGTTCCTCGTTGTGAATATTGCAGTGCACAATGTACTGCGCGTATACAGGAGTATGTGTTGTGATCTATTAATTATTGTGTGGTACAAAATGAATGGGTGCAAACGTAAGCGTAATGTCGTTACGATGGAGATGAAATTAAAAGCGTTAGAACATATATACAAAGGTGATCCAGTAATGCATATTTGTGATGAACTAGGTGTTGGTAAAAGCACGGTGAATGACTGCAGAAGGGATGGAAAATCTTTACACTCAAGTCATTTTCATTCAAGTCGAGTCTGAAAAAACGCTTTCTTCTCGGTGCACTCTTAAAAAGCCGAAAAATGAAATTGTCGGTGATGCACTTTGGTTATGGTTCATACAAGAGCTTTGAAAAGGAACGCCAATCAGTGGGCCAATCTTGAAAGAAAAAACATTAATCCTTCATTCTAAAATCGCTAATGGGGGAGATTTTTCAGCAAGCGTGAGATGGCTCTCTCGCTGGAAAAAACGGCATGGTGTTCATTACCTTGGCGTTTGTTGTGAGAAATTGTCAGCTGATCCTTTAGCAGCAAATGAATGTTCAGAGAAACTTTTACTGCTTATTAAAGAAGAAGCAGAACAAATCTACAATGTAGACGAGACTGGGTTAAATTTTAAACTTCTTCTAATGAAAACGTTTCTGACAGCGCAAGAAACCTCATCATCCTCATCATCAGGAAACAAACAAAGAAAGGATCATTGTGGCTGTGTATAGAAATGCTGCAGGTACGCACAAACTTCCTCTTTTTGTAATTGGGAAATCAGCAAAACCTCGAGCATTCAAGCATTTAAATTTAGCTGATCAGCTAGTTTACTACAAAGCTAAAAAATCTGCTTCGATGGACTCGTATTTTTTTAAAGAATAATTCTTTGCAGAATTTGTTCCAAAAGTAAAACACCACTTGACAGGTCTTAAAATGCCTGTAAAGGCCCTACTCATTCTCGACAATGCCCCAACACACCCAAGCGAACTCATTTTTGACAAATGAAAGCCATGTTTTGCCACCTAATGTAACGTCTTTAGGGCAACCAATGGATCAAGACGTGCTTGTAAGTTTAAAAAGGCGATACAGGAGAAAGCTTCTTTCAGAAATTCTACAGCGAACCGAAAATGACAGAATAGGACTTTTAAATGCTTTGAAACTTTGTCAACTAATGATTAACGACCTCAAGGAACCATTTTGTGATGCATTTAATATGGGTATATACGTTGTCGATGCCCAAATCTTTATGAAGTTGTCTGTTAGTAACAAACCAAGCGACATCAACAGCATATCTCAATATTTTTTTTTTGCAAGAACTAAATGTTTTGTATATTCGTGGACAACTAATCTCAGTAAAATTTGTTTTTCTTATAAAGGATGGACATATTGTTGAAATACATCCGTGATATACCGCTTCCTGTCAGCTACCCTATTAGTGGGGATTGAACGAACTAAAGTTAATTTAATCAAATAGTTTTATAAAATAGGTGGTAGTTAACTGTCAAATTTCATTTCTCTTTTTAACTTATTTTCTTATTGTCCTTCACTCGTAATTTGTTGTGGTTGCAATTTGTTTTAATAATTCGTAATTTGTCAAATCACTAGATTAAATAAAGAAATTAAACGCCATATCAATTCTATCTTCTGTTGAAAGCTACGAAAGGAGACAGATTAATGGCGGTCTTAAAATGACGAGAGCAGAGAGAAAATGAGTAATTCGGACCTTACGTTAGGTGGCGCTGAACTACAATTTCAGTTCGGTACTTCTATGTCTTCCCCTTTGTTTGTGAACTTTACAGTTCTCTTCTTCGTGAACCACTTGCCCAAAGGGACATCACCCGATGGTATCTTGACCTAGTGGCGTGACTTGCCGTGCACGTGGCAAGAACAGCATTCGTATGCAGATGGAAATGGAGAGCGGGAGCGGTGCTATGGAACTTTCGAGAAGTCTGCCTAGCTCCTCTTCTTTTTTTTCTCATGGAAACTGGTCAGGAGGGAGAAACAAAGGATCGAGAGAGGGGAAAAGGCAAAAGGAGGCATTTCATTTCGAAATGGCGCCAGTTGGAGGATGTAGACAAAAATGGCGAAACCGGATCCAAAGGCATACGATTACGACACTCCCCACAAGATAAACTTTCATTTGACAACCTAACTGTGGATGCTCATATTCGAAAGATGGAAGAACGATTTGCATAAATCTCCTTTTTTATGGGTAGAAAATTTGGGGGGGGGGGATTTTTGCATTGCATAACGCTTCTGACACCCAAGTATTCATTTAATGCAGAATGTAGTACGTTTGGTGGAACAATTGCCTTGAGAAGAACACAAAGTGACACATGAAATAATAAGCTGAAAAAAATTGTCACGAATGACAAATATTAAAATTCAGCTTTAAGAGACAACATAGTTACCATGTACCGATAGATGGCGCCACTATTGGAATCAAATAAAAATGCGGGAAAGCTAAATCATATTAGCTGAAGAAGAAACGTTAGTAGTTGATGGTGTAATTGTTAGCATACCTTGCCGGTTACTGGAAGATGTGGGTTCGAATCCGACTCATAGCACAAGTAGTATTTCTCAGCTTATTATTTTGTTTTACATATGTACAGGAAATTTGTGACATTTTACCACGCAAAGCAACATCATTTGTCGGTTTGTGTGTTTGTCACATAATCGATAAACAAACAGACATATCACAAGGAAAAACAATAAGAAAATAGGTAAAACATATACCAAAAAGACGTGAAATGATCATTAAGGTGAAGAACTTGGTTGTGACATATTGATTTTAAAATATCAAATATTCTCGTTAAGATGTGTAACAAATGCTGAAATAGTAATTAAAATGAGATTATAATTAAATAATTCACAAATATTTAGTTTTTTTCAATTTATCAGTAAGCCATATTCTCATACAATTTCTAGTTGAATGCTTTCAGGTAATTCATAACAGAAAATAAAATTTTGAAATCTGATTAAAAAATACTTTAGAATGAATATTAAAATTAATACATGTTTAATTAATTCTTGGCTTGAAATCCACAGAACAGATAAACATTCGAAAACAAAGGTGTG
Organism: Ryuthela nishihirai; assembly: GCA_038380435.1. Taxonomy (NCBI): domain Eukaryota; kingdom Metazoa; phylum Arthropoda; class Arachnida; order Araneae; family Heptathelidae; genus Ryuthela; species Ryuthela nishihirai. The sequence continues at coordinate 26,729,512 of JAWZYU010000025.1, forward strand.
TTTAGGACATTCTATCCCCCAGTAAATTTTTCATAATAATATTAACAGTTTATTCAACAACAAAACGACATATACTTTTACAATGAATTTGCTATTACATGTTATATAAAGTTCATAAGGTTTTGAAATAAATGGGAAAAGAAGCAAAATTGTTAACACTAAAATTTCATAACTCCCACTCGAGAAGTTCTCGCGTGTGAGAGTAAGGAAGAGTTGCGTTAGAGATTATCGTAACATTGTGAAAACCATCACTTGTAATGATAAGGAAAGAACAAATTAACCTTAAGCAGTTCCTTGACTCAGAACTCCGACAAGAGCCTTTAGGGATTAATACATCATAGTTAAATAATAACATCATAGTAAGTTAATTTAATACACCATAGAAGTCTGAGCAAGCCGAGAACTCAGGAAAATAAATTTTCAGTAGTGGTTTGAACCCAGTCACTTTTATCCATAGACAAGCACTGTAACCACTTGGCCATATGCATATATCATATCATAATCGTTTAATGAAGTACTTTGGAATTATTCTATACTTTCGTGCTCAAGATATGAATTGTTTACCAACCATAACCCATTTTTCTATTATATTTTGCATTTTTCACAGTTATAAGCAAATTCAGAATTTAAATTGCCACTGAGACTGACCTGAACACTGTAAATGTTATTTCAATCCCGAGCATGAACCAAGTGTGCTGGGCAACCAAGGGATGAATAATAATAGCTTGGGAAAGCCGCAGTCCATAAATCAGACTTTAAGCCTTGACTCAGTGTACAAGAGAGCCATATCCTGTGCGCCTTAAAGAGCATGAGGATTTAAATCACCAGGGCCTGATCTAGGGGGAAGCATGCCCCCCCCCTCACTTTCAGAATGCTAGTAATGGTAACAGAGGCAAACATTATTAAACATATTTAAATTTCATGCATTTTTCGAGAAATATTTAAGGAAGATCTCAAAAATTGAGGGAGAATGTTATGCTGCATTGGAAATCCAGTCTCTTGCATTCCCCCATCCTTTACATTATTTCGATTTGATTGTGTTTAAGATCTCTCCCCCTTTATTATTTCTGGATCCGGTCCTGTTAACTATCATCTCTTCGCTAACAGCTGTCCAGTCAGTCCTCTTCCCACAACATTCTCTCAGCCTTCCGGGATCTTGTTACCTGTCTATACACTGAAAAAATAAAAATGTTTTATGCTATAAGAAGAAAATTGAGTTCGAAATTTCGAATGAATACGGAAAGGTTCATCCATCGCATGATAGCGTAATGAAATGGGTCAACGATAATTGAGTGGGAGTCAACTGCACTGATCATATGAACAATTTTATGACAATTGAGTGGACTACAATTGGGTGGATTGCAATTCAATGGATACGACAACTGGGAAGATATGACAATTGGGTGGATTGCAATTCAATGGATACGACAACTGGGAAGATATGACAATTGGGTGGATTGCAATTCAATGGATACGACAACTGGGAAGATATGACAATTGGGTGGATTGCAATTCAATGGATACGACAACTGGGAAGATATGACAAATGGGTGGATTGCAATTCAATGGATATACAACTGGGAAGATACGACAATTGGGTGGATTGCAATTCAATGGATATGACAACTGGGAAGATACGACAATTGGATGGATAATGACAACTAGGGGGATACGACAATTGGGATCGTGGGGGTAGGATCTGAGTACATGAGAACTCTTTGGGGGGATATGGGAGGAGGATCTAAGTACACGAGAACGCTTTGGGGGATCTTGGGGAGGATCTGAGTACATGAGAACTCTTTGGGGGATCTGGGGGGAGGATCTGAGTACATGAGTACTCTTTGGGGGATCTGAGTACATGAGAACTCTTTGGGGGGATCTGGGGGGAGGAGAGAGAGGAAGAGATGGCAGAGAGGAGGAGGGGAGAGAGATAGGAAGAGAGGGCAGAGGGGAGGAGGAGACAGAGACAGGAAGAGAGGGCAGAGCGGAGGAGGAGACAGAGACAGGAAGAGAGGGCAGAGGGGAGGAGGGGACAGAGAGAGGAAGAGAGGGCAGAGGGGAAGAGGAGACAGAGACAGGAAGAGAGGGCAGAGGGGAGGAGGGGACAGAGAGAGGAAGAGAGGGCAGAGGGGAGGAGGAGACAGAGACAGGAAGAGAGGGCAGAGGGGAGGAGGGGACAGAGAGAGGAAGAGAGGGAAGAGGAGAGGAGGGGACAGAGAGAGGAAGAGGGGGCAGAGGGGAGGAGGGGACAGAGAGAGGAAGAGAAGGCAGAGGGGAGGAGGTGACAAAGAGAGAGGAAGAGAGGGCAGAGGGTAGGAGGGGACAGAGAGAGGAAGAGAGGGCATAGGGGAGGAGGGGACAGAGAAAGGAAGAGGGGGCAGAGGGGAGGAGGGGACAGAGAAAGGAAGAGGGGGCAGAGGGGAGGAGGTGACAGAGAGAGAAAAGGGGCAGAGGGGAGGAGGGAAGAGAGAGAGGAAGAGAGGGCATAGGGGAGGAGGGGACAGAGAGAGGAAGAGAGGGCAGAGGGGAGGAGGGAACAGAGAGAGGAAGAGAGGGCAGAGGGGAGGAGGGGACAGAGAGAGGAAGAGAGGGCATAGGGGAGGAGGGGACAGAGAGAGGAAGAGGAGGCAGAGGGGAGGAGGTGACAGAGAGAGAAAAGGGGCAGAGGGGAGGAGGGGAGAGAGAGAGGAAGAGAGGACATAGGGGAGGAGGGGACAGAGAGAGGAAGAGAGGGCAGAGGGGAGGAGGGAACAGAGAGGAAGAGAGGGGAGGAGGGAACAGAGAGGAAGAGAGGGAAGAAGGAAGGAGGGGACAGAGAGAGAAAAGGGGGCAGAGGGGAGGAGGGGAGAGAGAGAGGAAGAGAGGGCAGAAGGGAGGAGGGGACAGAGAGAGGAAGAGAGGGCACAGGGGAGGAGGGGACAGAGGGAGAAGGGCAGTGCATCGAACCGAATAAGATATTCGGAATGAATACTGGTTCGAAGTGCAACTTCTCGAACCATTTAGTTCAATGAAAGTAAATCTTGACCCCGTTGTTCTTTTGTAGAGATCGAGACTGATTTCCGTTTAGCACGATAACATAAAACTCTTCTCTCTCTTTGCAAACTTCATACATGTTCAAAATTATTCTAACCTACATTTTTTTTTTTGATTTGCGACATATAGGACAGAGAAGAATCCTGGAAGCTACTCCTAGCTTAATACAGGCCTTCTCATACAAGGACATGCCCTACTAAGACCGAAGTCACTGCTGACCACTGCCTTAGTTAGAGCTAACACAACACACAAAGTTTGCCTTGCTGGAACAGTCGCTAGCTGCCTAATCACTATGCCAGTTAAGGCATCACTTTTCACTTCAAATTCTTTCTGACTATTTAAAAAAAAAACCTAAATTACTTTTCACTTCAAAAATTTTTTTTTTTCATCTAGTACCCTCTCTTCATACATTCACAGATATTCAAAGTCTATCTTTTCATCAGACCCCGTCCCCGAAAATGTCATTTTACCGGTTGATTTTGTCATATGTTTCAAACAAATTTCTCAAAACTGTCTCGATTTGTCAAATTCTCCGATTTACCTGGCTTTCTACAACCGAATAATCCAGTGAAGTGTATGATAACTCAACAAACCACATCATTTTTTATCTCTTTCACACACACACACCTCATTTTTGTGAAAATTTGTAAATATCTCGTCTGCCCGAAAAACTTAGGTTACCTTTTTTTCACATGAAACATCCTGGTTTTCTCTGATTTTCACATATATTTTCACAAAAAACAACACCGATTTCCATGGCTTTTTACAATCGAATAATCCACTGAAGTGTATGATAACTCAACAAACCACATCAATTTTATCTCATATACACACACCTCATTTCAAACTAATCCATTTAAACTAATTCACAAATTAATATAAACATCATCTTTAAAAAAAACTTAAATTAGTTTTTCACATGCTAAAAAATACCCCTGTTTTTTCTAATTTTCACGCATATTTTCACAAAAACCCACAAAAAAAACATACTTTTTTCCTCATCCCCCATAACTTTTCCCATGGATTTTCACAGAATTCTCTGGACCCATTTACTGGCTCAGAACACTCATTCATGCTACTACTATCAGGAGCCAAACGTGATAACCGCTTGGCTACAAAGAAATCCAAAGGACAAGCTTTCCAGAAATGAGGTTTCCCATATTTCTTCCTCTGAATTTTCGTTTAACAAGACCAAGATACTAGAGATGTTTCAAAAGGTTTCACATGTGAGGTAACGCATCTGTGTCTACTTTAAATTCTTAGTAAAGCAATTTTTTTGTGATTCAAAGTAGCAAATCAGTACTCTCTAGAGCTACATTAAACCATACCAGTTCTTACAGTAATCTACAATAAATATGGGAGTAAAAATAGACCTAATTGCAAGACAGTAAGAAATATTTCCATGGGTTTCCCTTATTAGTGCTTTATAAGAAATTTCTACCTTTAGAATCATTATAAAATTATTTTGAAACTATTTGTAATAATTCAGTAGATAATATTTGTTTCTCTTATGACCACTACCAAATCGTGTCTGGATAGAAATTGTAAAGGAATGCGTCTAGATGTAAAGAAAAATCACCAGAACACCTTTTCGAAATATTTTTTTAGAAAACTTTGTTCTGCATCGGTATAGAAAAAATGTATTTGTTACCACCTTATTGCATGCAATAAGCATATGGAGATAATTGCTTATTTAGTGTGTTGTCTTATTTCCGAAAGGCTATCTTGTACGTATATTGGATTGGATTGTTTTACTTCGCAGCGGTACTTTTTTCAACACAATGGACTAAATGTCTAGGTTACAAGGACCCCGAAGGCTCAAAGAAGGTTGGGGGAGGGACCCACTGGACAGCTGTTTGGAGATAGAGGGTAGCCTCCTGTCAAGGCCATCAAATGTATTATTGAATGTGCACAGAGTATGACTCTTCCTCACACTGGGCCACGGCTTTACGTCCCATCCAACGGAAAGCAGCGTTTCCAAGCCCATCAGTAACCCCTAATGACCGTTTGCAGGGCGGGATGTTTTACCCAGCTGGGACTCGAAACTAGGAACTGCAGTTTACGAGCCTGGCTGGCTACGACTGAGCCACTCCCGCCCCCTGGATTTTTGCCATTGAAACAGTGACATTCAGTGGTGATTCTCAAAATTAAGTTTGCAGTATTCTTCTAAACTTTCGAAATCATAATAAACAATTCTAGAGTCTAAGCCAAGCACAATGCGATCTCTTCTTCCAAAGTCAAAATATAATATCCTTATCCCCGACTTTCATGTTGCCTCTCCGATGTATGCTCTATTAGGCGAGAATGTTGTGTGACCCAGATGATCTGCGGAACTCTGACGGCGCATCGTGTAACACCGTGACGCGGGATTTGCTGCGTGCTTACAGCGGAAAGTAAATGGGGAGTGCAGCACATTTAAAAAAAAAAGCAACTTCTTTCCTGACCATTGAAAGAGTCGGAAGTAAAATGGTTTACTATGCTCTTGGAGCTAGAACATTTGATAGACTTTTCAATAAAGTCAGGTCAACGCTCTTGGAGCGTGTCACTGGATATTATTGGTGGGGCAGTGGATTAAAGCTGCGCCCTTATTAAATATGTATGTAGGTAACGTAAAATGCTATTCATTAAACGTATTATTTAACCAAGAGATACCGAGTTGATGGGTTTATTGAGTACTTTAACTACTGTGTGATTAAGATCGAGAAAAGACATTTGGCTAACAGATCTCTCAAATAAATAAAATCAATCTTGACAGAGATCTTTAAAATATTACTGAAAAAATGCACGAGAAATTCATAATAATAATAATATTTCTTCGCTCAATTACCATTAAAAGCATTCTCAAATGGTTAGTGGATGACACCCCTTGGACCCCTTGGATTCACAGCTGGAAACAAATGAATTTTAATTTATTTTCTTACGTGATTTTAGTCTAATGAAATAAGAAAAGTCATAAATTTTAGAGTCACATTGTTTTCAGACAGACAAATAATATCTAATACCGAAACAAAACACGTAACCATGGAAACCATAAGCTTCCTTGTTTAGAAAGGTGACCATTACTATTATACGTTGATTTTAAAGATTCACATTCACTGAAGGTTCTCGAAATAAAATTTCCTTTACTTTCATTTTTGATTTGTTAATTAACAAGCCCATGGTCTTTAGCTATCGATATTTTAAAAATATCTGTACGGTGGATATAACCAACATCTTGCCAGTCAGTAGAATGCCAGTTCTACTGAATGGTAAGAAAAGATAAACATGAAGCAAAAACTAACCAGAAAGCAAATAAAATATCAGTTATTTTCTACAATATTTGTTTTCTGAGCCACCTGCGGAGCTAGCGTTGTTTAAGCATAAACCCCTTAGGTTCAGCATCCCTCACCCATAAAAGAACTTAGGTTCAGCATCCCTCACCCATAAAAGAACTTAGGTTCAGCATCCCTCACCCATAAAAGAACTTAGGTTCAGCATCCCTCACCCATGAAAGAACTTAGGTTCAGCATCCCTCACCCATGAAAGAACTTAGGTTCAGCATCCCTCACCCATGAAAGAAATTAGGTTCAGCATCCCTCACCCATGAAAGAACTTAGGTTCAGCATCCCTCACCCATAAAAGAACTTAGGTTCAGCATCCCCCACCCATAAAAGAACTTAGGTTCAGCATCCCTCACCCATAAAAGAACTTAGGTTCAGCATCCCCCACCCATAATAGAACTTAGGTTCAGCATCCCCCACCCATAAAAGAACTTAGGTTCAGCATCCCTCACCCATAAAAGAACTTAGGTTCAGCATCCCTCACCCATAAAAGAACTTAGGTTCAGCATCCCCCACCCATAATAGAACTTAGGTTCAGCATCCCCCACCCATAAAAGAACTTAGGTTCAGCATCCCTCACCCATAAAAGAACTTAGGTTCAGCATCCCTCACCAATAAAAAAGCTTAGGTTCAGCATCCCTCACCCATAAAAGAACTTAGGTTCAGAAACCCACTAAAAAATTTTGATTCAACACCCCACTAAAAAAATTTGGGTTCAGCAACCTCCTAAAAATAATCCTTCATGGGGCCATGCCAAACGTTACGATTATTGCTGATTGTACAACTGCCTTTGTTAATTTTTTTCTGTGCGTTTACAACTTCCAAGGGAAAATGACACTAATTAATTTAAATTAAATAGGAATCATAACTAAACTGTACTAGTTTAAGCTTTCTAATGTTTGGATATTTACTTAAATATTCTGGTTGATATTATTATGCTTAAATATCCTGGCTTTTATCACTTACTTAAATATCCTGGTTTTTATTAAGTGAAATCTGGACACCCTAGGTATAACAGAATATTAGTTACTCATGCTATAATAGATTAAGATATGCAGTATATTTCAGTGGAACCATTATTATGTGATTTAGAAATTGCATTTTCGTGAAACCCTTTCTCTCCATTTGCACCATCTTCAACAAATATGTAACAAACTGTAATCCTCATCATCCTCAATCAGCCATGGGGTACGAAGGTTCAACCAGAACGTGCAATTTAGTTCTCCAAGCATATCTGTCCTGAGCTACAGCTGTTGCATCTGGCCACAACACAACAATTCTAATAAGGTCCTGTTTGACATTGTCTGCCCACAGCATCCTAGCTCTCACCCTCTTTCTGAGGCCTTTAGTCACATTGTTCATAACCTTATTCACCAATCTATAATTATTCATACGGGCAACATGGACAAACCAACGGAGTCTCTCGCTGCACAATATGCTGCTTAAAGGAGGTTGCAAACTCCTTTGCCTAACCTCATCATTAGTTACAAAGTTGAACCACCTAATGCCCAAAATACTGCGAAAGCATCTAGTTTCTTGTGATTTTGTTTACAAAGCGTCCACGTCACTACCATAATTAACCCTAGAAAGAACCAAACTATTATACAGTCTAATTTTAGTCTTTAGATGTATACGCCTATTTCTCCACACTCTCCATAGATTCTTAAAAGTCGCGACAACATTCCCTATTCGTCTGTTTATCTCATGCCGCACATCACAAATATCTGTTACATAGCTCCCAAGATAATTAAACTGTGATACCTGCTCAAGACTGCAACCATTCAGAATAACTAAATCACAGCCTGCCTGACCAATTTTCATCACTTTAGTTTTCCCTCTGTTTATAACCAAACCTACTCTACTACCAGTTTCATCAACAGCTCGAATGAAAGAGTTCATCTCATCAACATCATTTGCCAAAAGAGCTAAATCATCAGCAAAATCTAAATCAGAAACGTTCGCATCTCTAGACCATTTAAGGCCAAAATCTTTTCCTTGCAGTGAATTTCACATAACATAATCAATAACAAAGCTAAAGAGAAAAGGAGACAAAATTCACCCCTGTCGAACACCAGAAGCAATGCTAAACCAATTGCTGCAAGCCTTACCAACTCTCACACACGACTCAGTGTTATTATAGAGAACTTTCATTATGTTAACTAACTTACCATATGATCTCACAATCAACCACAAATTATGACGATCAACAGAGTCGAAAGCCTTTTTGAAGTCAACAAAGCTAGCAACCAAAGGTTTCTGAAACTCCAAGCATTTCTCAAGAATCTGCCTAAGTGAAAATATCTGACCTACACATCCCCTACCACTTCTGAATCCACATTGGTCTTTATGCAATTGCCTGTCAACAAGATTCTTCGTTCTATTAAATAGAATCATGCAGAGAACTTTACCTGGAACAGAGAGTAGGCTGATACCCCTATAGTTATCACAAGAACTACGATCACCTTTTTTGCAGATAGGGATAATGATAGCTCTGAAAAAATCCTAAGGAAACATGCCTTTATCATAAAAAACAAATAAATAAATATATAAATACCCCCTCAAGCAGATGCTTGCCACAGAGATCTGACAGAAGCTTGTCAGTTTATATTGCATAGTAGATGGTCTGAGAGGATGGCAGGACCTCAGCAGAAAAACAACACAAACAGCCATGCCTTACCCGGGGCTCGAACCCAGGTCCCTTAGATCAGTAGCCAAGCACTGTAACCACTCGGCAGACTGTTATGGGTGCCTATTCGTGGGGAGGGTGCTAAAGCATTTCCCCTAAAAAATCTTTGAAAGCTCAATTCATTTGAAAAGCTCAATTCATTGAAAGCTCAATTCATTGGAAAATGATAAAATTATTTATAGGCACAGTTCATTGTTTTGGGAAAAACTCTATGTTATTTGAAAGTGCGTATGAAAGAAAACAAAGAAGTTGCAGCTTGTCAGCTGGGGCGGCGTTGTTCCACGGGTTGCACTTTTTAGGGGCGGCAAATTTGCATGCAAATTAATGACCATAGCTGTAGTAAGATTAAACAGAATGAGTAAGACCTATTTTTTAGAGAAAATTTTCTGTCTTTTAAAAAATCACATTAAAATTAATTAAATTAAACTTTCATGTCTAAGATGAGATCTGGAGAAAGGGGCGGCAGAGTCCAAGCAAGAGAATTGATTTCCATTGCAATATAAAGTTTTCCCATCCCCATTTGATTAGAATATTTGAAAAACTTTCTTGAAATACATGTGAAATATGCACGATTTTAATAATATTTTGCTTCCATCAGACTTACTACATTTTAAAGGGGGAGGCATGCCCCCTACACTCGACCCTGATTGATCACAATGTCAGTTGTTTTCCCCAAACTCTTCAGTTCAATATTTTACTACCACAAGGCAGGACATAACTCGATTTGGAATATCAAACAGATAAGCATTATACATGGAACTGATATTCGTAAGCAATGACCGAAACTGCTTTTATATATAAGCAATCAAATTTCCATTTTTGTCATAATTTTTAATATCTTCAAGACGTTGCAATCCATATTATGTGTAAAAACAAATTGTTTGAGAAAGATGCGCTTGAGTATTAAAAAGTTCAAAGTTTAAATACTGGAAATTCTACCTCAGTTGCATTTTAATTCGAAGTACCAAATTTATTACTTTTCCAGTAATCTTTGCTCCTTATTAGTTTTTATGGAAGGCATGGGGATTAGCAAGGGAACTGTTTCATAATGCCATTCAAAGACGCAGGTCGCTTGTGTATTAAAATTTATTATTTGAAGTTTTGCAATTATCAGTAAGTAATTACCAGTATTTAGGAGTGCAGTGGCTAAGAAAGTTTAATAAACTTTCTTAGCCACTGCACTCCTAAATGCATTATCTGAGCAATAACTAACATTTTACCATTTAGTCCTTTGTGCATTATGCTTCATTCGGATCTATAAAAACTAATAATTTCGGAAACTGGCTTTAATGCTGTTTTTCGTAGCAAGTGCAAATGTACATTAAAAAAATCACGATGTATTTAAATGTAAAAGTGCTACTTTTTAAAAAGTACACGATTATTTACTTCTCATAAAGTTTAATCTAAACACTATTTTAGTTTAAAATATATTAAGGAGAAAGGTCAACCAAGCGAAGTACAAAGAAAGGAACGAAAGAACAGACGATAATGTAAATCCTTTAGCTCAGCTGTCCCCCGCTGGCCATGGGTAGCTCCGGGTGACGTTAAGGTAATATTATTTCCTCGTTCATGGTTAGGCGCATGGGCAGCGGCCTGAAGTAGGTTGCCCAACAGTGCATGGTTTTCCCACATGGTGATGTAACTTTTTGAAGTTTTCCAACGTGCACTAGCTTCGAATATTATCAGTGAGAGGTCAATAACTATACAAACTGTCGAAATATATTTACCTTTTTTATACAGAATTCGGCCCTTCCAATACCTAAAATACTTGATCTCTTGTCCGCAATTTTGCAATTTTTTTTCCTTCTTCCACCCCGTGTTGAATTAATATTCTTTGTCTTTATCTGTAGCAGTATGTGATTTAGATTCAATAATACTTTTTTTTTACCCCGTTTGTACATTTGTTTGATTAAACATTTTAATTCGCTCTTTTCCTAACCTTGTAGCTACACAGAGACTTGTCTGTGCCTCCCCCAAATTCCTTCTATGATATCCTCTCTGCCATCCCATATTGCATTATAACAATTGTGCTTCTATCATAAAACCCGAGTTCAAGACAGCTAATAGTTCTGCAATTCAAGAATGCGTTGTACAGTCGCTGAAAAAAATATCCGAACACTATGGTTGATTACAGAATTCAGGAAAAATATGTAGCAAGGATTTTTTTAGAAATTAGTGATCTGACAACCTTCGTGTATTGTACACGAAGGTTGCCAGATCACTAATTTCTAAATAAAATAGTTGCCAGATACTTTTCCTGAATTCTGTAATCAACTATAGTGTTCGGATATTTTTTTGTGCGACTCTACTTCAACGGAAGAGATCCTAGTATGTATCCAACCCTGAGATACATTGAGGAAGTGAAAAGGCTACATTTCAATGAATGAAATAGACATTTATTTCAAAATATCGTATTGTACAACACTATTACACTTAATAAGTTGTCGGTGTCGGTTCGTTGAGGTATCCGCTTGCTTCAAATGTGGAAAATACAGAAGATTCACATGAAATTGAGTGTTGAAACAAATGTACGCAGGGTTAGGTCGAGAGATGGATTCAGAAATGTTGAATTCTCTCTTTGGCATCAGGACACTAAAGGGTCTCTTCAAAGATGTAGAAAAGGCTTCCTCTGCTTTATTTTCTAGCTTCATTGCGAATTCATTGTTGCCGATGGAATAAAGGTCCAAGTCACATGACTCCAATGCTCAGAAAAGAATATGGAAATGGAAGAATTACATTGAAATTAATTATATGCTTATAATTTACTAAACTATGTTAGTTATTATTATGGTTATGAAAACAAAGGCTATTGAAATACTACGCTTATTACAGTTTAAGCGTAAAACCCTGGATAGAAAAAATGAGAAAAGTTTTATGATAACAGTGGGAACGAAGAAAAGTCTATTATGTCGCGTATGCCTCAGCTTTGGAGTAAGTTGAAGCACGTTAAGTGATTTGATGTGGAAGCGTAATAGACGTTATCAATAAAATTGAAAGCGAGGTTTATAGTTATAGAGAAAACTACAAACAAGGAAATTACCATTAAAAAACTTGCATAAAAGAATGAAAAGTGACAATGCATAGCTGTTATAGTACCTTTAGTGTAAAAAGATTATTTACTCTACGATAAACGACTTTGCATCGTGATATTGCTTTGTAACGGGTGGTGTCTTCAAAGACGTAAAGAGAATCGATTGTATATGGGTTTTGTTTTTCAAATATATTATTTTCGTGTTTACACATCAATAATTTGATGTTTAAATCGGAGATAACCTTTATATTCATTGCAAACACATATTATATATAATATTCTCCGAATCAATTATTTTGTTATCTCAAACAGCTGAATATATATTTTTATCACCTTCACCTAAAAAGTATATAGACATTAAGAGAGTTAGTTCGAATTAACCTACCTATAGTCACATCATAGGGAAAAGGAAACGGTGGTCACGGCATTTGATTTTGGTCGTCATTTGACCACACTAACCTACTTAAACCCTACACTCATTTATTTTAGATCATGAGTGCCTTTTCTATATCTAAGCAATGTTAATTGCAATAGCAGTTACCCACAGATCCTCGCTAATACAGGTCCGAAACGAAACTTTTTAAACCAGATGCTGTGCTACCTAACTATTCATTATCTTTTATTTCTAAAGTGACAGAACGATTCTGAATCAATTATTTTGTTATCGCAAACAGCTGAATATATATTTTTATGAACTTCACCTAAAACGTATATAGACATTAAGAGTGGTAGTTCGAATTAACCTACCTATAGTCACATCATAGGAAAAACGAAACGGTGGTCACGGCATCTGATTTTGGCCATCATTTGACTACACTAACCTACTTAAACCCTACACTCATTTATTTTAGACAATGAGTGCCTTATTCTATCTAAGCAATGTTAATTGCAATAGCAGTTACCCATAGACCCTCGCTAATACAGGTCCGAAACGAAACTTGTTAAACCAGATGCTGTGCTACCTAACGATTCATTATCTTTTATTTCTAAAATGACATACACGGAGAACGAACCCCAATCAATTATTTTATTATTGTAACAGCTGAATATATATTTTTATCACCTTAACCTAAAAGGTATATAGACATTAAGAGTGTTAGTTCGAATTAACCTACCTATAGTCACATCATAGGGAAAAAGAAACGGTGGTCACGGCATCTGATTTTGGCCATCATTTGACTACACTAATCTACCTAAACCCTCCACTCATTTATTTTAGACAATGAGTGCCTTATCTATATCTAAGCAATGTTAATTGCAATAGCAGTTACCCATAGACCCTCGCTAATACAGGTCCGAAACGAAACTTGTTAAACCAGATGCTGTGCTACCTAACGATTCATTATCTTTTATTTCTAAAGTGACATACACCGAGAACGACTCCCAATCAATTATTTTGTTATCGCAAACAGCTGAATGTATATTTTTATCACCGTCACCTAAAAGGTATTAGACATTAAGAGTGTTAGTTCGAATTAACCTACATATAGTCACATCGTAGGGAAAAGGAAACGGTGGTCACGGCATCTGATTTTGGCCATCATTTGACTACACTAACCTACTTAAACCCTACACTCATTTATTTTAGATCATGAGTGCCTTTTCTATATCTAAGCAATGTTAATTGCAATAGCAGTTACCCACAGATCCTCGCTAATACAGGTCCGAAACGAAACTTGTTAAACCAGATGCTGTGCTACCTAACTATTCATTATCTTTTATTTCTAAAGTGACAGAACGATTCTGAATCAATTACTTTGTTATCGCAAACAGCTGAATATATATTTTTATGAACTTCACCTAAAACGTATATAGACATTAAGAGTGGTAGTTCGAATTAACCTACCTATAGTCACATCATAGGAAAAACGAAACGGTGGTCACGGCATCTGATTTTGGCCATCATTTGACTACACTAACCTACTTAAACCCTACACTCATTTATTTTAGACAATGAGTGCCTTATTCTATCTAAGCAATGTTAATTGCAATAGCAGTTACCCATAGACCCTCGCTAATACAGGTCCGAAACGAAACTTGTTAAACCAGATGCTGTGCTACCTAACGATTCATTATCTTTTATTTCTAAAATGACATACACGGAGAACGACCCCCAATCAATTATTTTATTATTGTAACAGCTGAATATATATTTTTATCACCTTAACCTAAAAGGTATATAGACATTAAGAGTGTTAGTTCGAATTAACCTACCTATAGTCACATCATAGGGAAAAAGAAACGGTCGTCACGGCATCTGATTTTGGCCATCATTTGACTACACTAATCTACCTAAACCCTCCACTCATTTATTTTAGACAATGAGTGCCTTTTCTATATCTAAGCAATGTTAATTGCAATAGCAGTTACCCACAGATCCTCGCTAATACAGGTCCGAAACGAAACTTGTTAAACCAGATGCTGTGCTACCTAACGATTCATTATCTTTTATTTCTAAAGTGACATACACCGAGAACGACTCCCAATCAATTATTTTGTTATCGCAAACAGCTGAATGTATATTTTTATCACCGTCACCTAAAAGGTATTAGACATTAAGAGTGTTAGTTCGAATTAACCTACATATAGTCACATCGTAGGGAAAAGGAAACGGTGGTCACGGCATCTGATTTTGGCCATCATTTGACTACACTAACCTATTTAAACCCTACACTCATTTATTTTAGATCATGAGTGCCTTTTCTATATCTAAGCAATGTTAATTGCAATAGCAGTTACCCACAGATCCTCGCTAATACAGGTCCGAAACGAAACTTGTTAAACCAGATGCTGTGCTACCTAACGATTCATTATCTTTTATTTCTAAAATGACATACACGGAGAACGACTCCCAATCAATTATTTTGTTATCGCAAACAGCTGAATGTATATTTTTATCACCGTCACCTAAAAGGTATTAGACATTAAGAGTGTTAGTTCGAATTAACCTACATATAGTCACATCGTAGGGAAAAGGAAACGGTGGTCACGGCATCTGATTTTGGCCATCATTTGACTACACTAACCTACTTAAACCCTACACTCATTTATTTTAGATCATGAGTGCCTTTTCTATATCTAAGCAATGTTAATTGCAATAGCAGTTACCCACAGATCCTCGCTAATACAGGTCCGAAACGAAACTTGTTAAACCAGATGCTGTGCTACCTAACTATTCATTATCTTTTATTTCTAAAGTGACAGAACGATTCTGAATCAATTACTTTGTTATCGCAAACAGCTGAATATATATTTTTATGAACTTCACCTAAAACGTATATAGACATTAAGAGTGGTAGTTCGAATTAACCTACCTATAGTCACATCATAGGAAAAACGAAACGGTGGTCACGGCATCTGATTTTGGCCATCATTTGACTACACTAACCTACTTAAACCCTACACTTATTTATTTTAGACAATGAGTGCCTTATTCTATCTAAGCAATGTTAATTGCAATAGCAGTTACCCATAGACCCTCGCTAATACAGGTCCGAAACGAAACTTGTTAAACCAGATGCTGTGCTACCTAACGATTCATTATCTTTTATTTCTAAAATGACATACACGGAGAACGACCCCCAATCAATTATTTTATTATTGTAACAGCTGAATATATATTTTTATCACCTTAACCTAAAAGGTATATAGACATTAAGAGTGTTAGTTCGAATTAACCTACCTATAGTCACACGTTAGGGAAAAAGAAACGGTCGTCACGGCATCTGATTTTGGCCATCATTTGACTACACTAATCTACCTAAACCCTCCACTCATTTATTTTAGACAATGAGTGCCTTTTCTATATCTAAGCAATGTTAATTGCAATAGCAGTTACCCACAGATCCTCGCTAATACAGGTCCGAAACGAAACTTGTTAAACCAGATGCTGTGCTACCTAACGATTCATTATCTTTTATTTCTAAAGTGACATACACCGAGAACGACTCCCAATCAATTATTTTGTTATCGCAAACAGCTGAATGTATATTTTTATCACCGTCACCTAAAAGGTATTAGACATTAAGAGTGTTAGTTCGAATTAACCTACATATAGTCACATCGTAGGGAAAAGGAAACGGTGGTCACGGCATCTGATTTTGGCCATCATTTGACTACACTAACCTATTTAAACCCTACACTCATTTATTTTAGATCATGAGTGCCTTTTCTATATCTAAGCAATGTTAATTGCAATAGCAGTTACCCACAGATCCTCGCTAATACAGGTCCGAAACGAAACTTGTTAAACCAGATGCTGTGCTACCTAACGATTCATTATCTTTTATTTCTAAAATGACATACACGGAGAACGACTCCCAATCAATTATTTTGTTATCGCAAACAGCTGAATGTATATTTTTATCACCGTCACCTAAAAGGTATTAGACATTAAGAGTGTTAGTTCGAATTAACCTACATATAGTCACATCGTAGGGAAAAGGAAACGGTGGTCACGGCATCTGATTTTGGCCATCATTTGACTACACTAACCTACTTAAACCCTACACTCATTTATTTTAGATCATGAGTGCCTTTTCTATATCTAAGCAATGTTAATTGCAATAGCAGTTACCCACAGATCCTCGCTAATACAGGTCCGAAACGAAACTTGTTAAACCAGATGCTGTGCTACCTAACTATTCATTATCTTTTATTTCTAAAGTGACAGAACGATTCTGAATCAATTACTTTGTTATCGCAAACAGCTGAATATATATTTTTATGAACTTCACCTAAAACGTATATAGACATTAAGAGTGGTAGTTCGAATTAACCTACCTATAGTCACATCATAGGAAAAACGAAACGGTGGTCACGGCATCTGATTTTGGCCATCATTTGACTACACTAACCTACTTAAACCCTACACTCATTTATTTTAGACAATGAGTGCCTTATTCTATCTAAGCAATGTTAATTGCAATAGCAGTTACCCATAGACCCTCGCTAATACAGGTCCGAAACGAAACTTGTTAAACCAGATGCTGTGCTACCTAACGATTCATTATCTTTTATTTCTAAAATGACATACACGGAGAACGACCCCCAATCAATTATTTTATTATTGTAACAGCTGAATATATATTTTTATCACCTTAACCTAAAAGGTATATAGACATTAAGAGTGTTAGTTCGAATTAACCTACCTATAGTCACATCATAGGGAAAAAGAAACGGTCGTCACGGCATCTGATTTTGGCCATCATTTGACTACACTAATCTACCTAAACCCTCCACTCATTTATTTTAGACAATGAGTGCCTTTTCTATATCTAAGCAATGTTAATTGCAATAGCAGTTACCCACAGATCCTCGCTAATACAGGTCCGAAACGAAACTTGTTAAACCAGATGCTGTGCTACCTAACTATTCATTATCTTTTATTTCTAAAGTGACAGAACGATTCTGAATCAATTACTTTGTTATCGCAAACAGCTGAATATATATTTTTATGAACTTCACCTAAAACGTATATAGACATTAAGAGTGGTAGTTCGAATTAACCTACCTATAGTCACATCATAGGAAAAACGAAACGGTGGTCACGGCATCTGATTTTGGCCATCATTTGACTACACTAACCTACTTAAACCCTACACTCATTTATTTTAGACAATGAGTGCCTTATTCTATCTAAGCAATGTTAATTGCAATAGCAGTTACCCATAGACCCTCGCTAATACAGGTCCGAAACGAAACTTGTTAAACCAGATGCTGTGCTACCTAACGATTCATTATCTTTTATTTCTAAAATGACATACACGGAGAACGACCCCCAATCAATTATTTTATTATTGTAACAGCTGAATATATATTTTTATCACCTTAACCTAAAAGGTATATAGACATTAAGAGTGTTAGTTCGAATTAACCTACCTATAGTCACACGTTAGGGAAAAAGAAACGGTCGTCACGGCATCTGATTTTGGCCATCATTTGACTACACTAATCTACCTAAACCCTCCACTCATTTATTTTAGACAATGAGTGCCTTTTCTATATCTAAGCAATGTTAATTGCAATAGCAGTTACCCACAGATCCTCGCTAATACAGGTCCGAAACGAAACTTGTTAAACCAGATGCTGTGCTACCTAACGATTCATTATCTTTTATTTCTAAAGTGACATACACCGAGAACGACTCCCAATCAATTATTTTGTTATCGCAAACAGCTGAATGTATATTTTTATCACCGTCACCTAAAAGGTATTAGACATTAAGAGTGTTAGTTCGAATTAACCTACATATAGTCACATCGTAGGGAAAAGGAAACGGTGGTCACGGCATCTGATTTTGGCCATCATTTGACTACACTAACCTATTTAAACCCTACACTCATTTATTTTAGATCATGAGTGCCTTTTCTATATCTAAGCAATGTTAATTGCAATAGCAGTTACCCACAGATCCTCGCTAATACAGGTCCGAAACGAAACTTGTTAAACCAGATGCTGTGCTACCTAACGATTCATTATCTTTTATTTCTAAAATGACATACACGGAGAACGACTCCCAATCAATTATTTTGTTATCGCAAACAGCTGAATGTATATTTTTATCACCGTCACCTAAAAGGTATTAGACATTAAGAGTGTTAGTTCGAATTAACCTACATATAGTCACATCGTAGGGAAAAGGAAACGGTGGTCACGGCATCTGATTTTGGCCATCATTTGACTACACTAACCTACTTAAACCCTACACTCATTTATTTTAGATCATGAGTGCCTTTTCTATATCTAAGCAATGTTAATTGCAATAGCAGTTACCCACAGATCCTCGCTAATACAGGTCCGAAACGAAACTTGTTAAACCAGATGCTGTGCTACCTAACTATTCATTATCTTTTATTTCTAAAGTGACAGAACGATTCTGAATCAATTACTTTGTTATCGCAAACAGCTGAATATATATTTTTATGAACTTCACCTAAAACGTATATAGACATTAAGAGTGGTAGTTCGAATTAACCTACCTATAGTCACATCATAGGAAAAACGAAACGGTGGTCACGGCATCTGATTTTGGCCATCATTTGACTACACTAACCTACTTAAACCCTACACTCATTTATTTTAGACAATGAGTGCCTTATTCTATCTAAGCAATGTTAATTGCAATAGCAGTTACCCATAGACCCTCGCTAATACAGGTCCGAAACGAAACTTGTTAAACCAGATGCTGTGCTACCTAACGATTCATTATCTTTTATTTCTAAAATGACATACACGGAGAACGACCCCCAATCAATTATTTTATTATTGTAACAGCTGAATATATATTTTTATCACCTTAACCTAAAAGGTATATAGACATTAAGAGTGTTAGTTCGAATTAACCTACATATAGTCACATCGTAGGGAAAAGGAAACGGTGGTCACGGCATCTGATTTTGGCCATCATTTGACTACACTAACCTATTTAAACCCTACACTCATTTATTTTAGATCATGAGTGCCTTTTCTATATCTAAGCAATGTTAATTGCAATAGCAGTTACCCACAGATCCTCGCTAATACAGGTCCGAAACGAAACTTGTTAAACCAGATGCTGTGCTACCTAACGATTCATTATCTTTTATTTCTAAAGTGACATACACCGAGAACGACTCCCAATCAATTATTTTGTTATCGCAAACAGCTGAATGTATATTTTTATCACCGTCACCTAAAAGGTATTAGACATTAAGAGTGTTAGTTCGAATTAACCTACATATAGTCACATCGTAGGGAAAAGGAAACGGTGGTCACGGCATCTGATTTTGGCCATCATTTGACTACACTAACCTATTTAAACCCTACACTCATTTATTTTAGATCATGAGTGCCTTTTCTATATCTAAGCAATGTTAATTGCAACAGCAGTTACCCATAGACCCTCGCTAATACAGGTCGAAACGAAACTTGTTAAACCAGATGCTATGCTACCTAACGATTCATTACCTTTTATTTCTAAAGTGGCATACACGGAGAACGACTCCCAATCAATTATTTTTTTATCGTAACAGCTGAATATATATTTTTATCACCTTTACCTAAAAAGTATATAGACATTAAGAGTGTTAGTTCGAATTAACCTACCTATATCTACTAAATGAGTGCCTTATCTATAGGAACATCATAGGGAAAAGGAATATAAAAAAATAAATATATAAAAAATAAAATGATCATAGGGAAAAGGATACGGTGATCACGGCATCTGATTTTGGCCATCATTTGACTACACTAACCTACTTAAACACTACACTCATTTATTTTAGACAATGAGAGCCTTATCCTATCTAAGCAATGTTAATTGCAATAGCAGTTACCCATAGACACTCGCTAATACAGGTCCGAAACGAAACTTGTTAAACCAGATGCTGTGCTACCTAACGATTCATTACCTTTTATTTCTAAAGTGACATACACGGAGAACGATTCCCAATCAATTATTTTGTTATCGCAAACAGCTGAATATATATTTTTATCCCCTTCACCTAAAATGTATATAGATACTAAGAGTGGTAGTTTGAATTAACCTACCTATAGTCACATCGTAGGGAAAAGGAAACGGTGGTCACCGCATCTGATTTTGACCATCATTTGACTACACTAACCTACTTAAACGCTACACTCATTTATTTTAGACAATGAGTGCCTTATCCTATCTAAGCAATATTAATTGCAATAGCAGTTACCCATAGAGCCTCGCTAATACAGGTCCGAAACGAAACTTGTTAAACCAGATGCTGTGCTACCTAACGATTCATTATCTTTTATTTCTAAAGACATATCTTCTGACATACACGGAGAACGATTCACAATCAATTATTTTGTTATCGCAAACAGCTTAATACATATTTTATCACCTTAACCTAAAAGGTATATAGACATTAAGAGTGTTAGTTTGAATTGTCCTACCTATAATCACATCATAGGGAAAAGGAAACGATGGTCACGGCATCTGATTTTGGCCATCATTTGACTACACTAACCTACTTATACCCTACACTCATTTATTTTAGACAATGAGTGCCTTATCTATATCTAAGCATTGTTAATTGCAATAGCAGTTACCCATAGGCCCTCGCTAATACAGGTCCGAAACGAAACTTATTAAACCAGATGCTGTGCTACCTAACGATTCATTATCTTTTATTTCTAAAGTGACAGAACGACTCTGAATCAATTATTTTGTTATCGGAAAGAGCTGAATATATTTTTATCACCTTCACCTAAAAAGTATATAGACATTAAGAGTGTTATTTCGAATTAATCTACCTATAGTCACATCATAGGGAAAAGGTGGTCACGGCATCTGAGTTTGGCCCCCATTTGACTACACTAACCTACTTAAACCCTACACTCATTTATTTTAGACAATGAGTGCCTTATCTATATCTAAGCAATGCTAATTGCAATAACAGTTACCCATAGACCCTCGCTAATACAGGTCCGAAACGAAACTTGTTAAACCAGATGCTGTGCTACCTGACGATTCATTATCTTTTATTTTTAAAGTGATATACACGGAGAACGACTCCGAATCAAAGTGGGAAATCAGATTAATACGTATTTTAATCTGTTAACATATATCTGGGGAGTCACTGGTTGAATAAATGACTGCGTTCAGCCCTTTCGACGAACACCAATCACCCTCAACAGAAGATATAGAACGCGTGCAGCCATCATAGCGCACAACGGAATAATTAATTTACTCTATTAATTGGCGATTTAGTGTCTTGTTTTGTACGTAGTGGAGAAGGTTAAAACTGTTAATCAAAGTGTGAAATCAGACAAATACGTATTTTAATCTGTTAATATGTACCTGGGGTTCACTGGTGGAATAAGTGACTGCGTTCAACTTTTTGGACGAACAGCAATCACCCTCAACAGAAAATATAGAAAGCGTGCAGCCATTACAGCGCACAGCGGAATAATTAATTTTTCCCTATTGATTGGCCTTTAAGTGTGTTGATGTGTATCTAATGGAAAAAGTTAAATCTGATAATCATAGTGTGAAATCAGACAAATGCGTATTTTAATCTGTTAATATGTACCTGGGGGTCACTGGTTGAATAAGTGACTGCGTTCAGCCTTTTGGAAGAACAGCAATCACCCTCAGCAGAAGATATAGAACGCGTGCAGCCATTATAGCGCACAGCGGAAAAATTAAATTATCCCAATTAATTGGCGTTTTAATGTGTTGTTATGTACCTAGTGGAGAAGGTTAAAGCTCTTAATCAAAGTGTGAAATCAGACAAATACCTATTTTAATCTTTTAATATGTACCTGGGGGTCACTGGTTGAATAAGTGACTGCGTTCAGCCCTTTGGACGAACAGCAATCACTCTCAACAGAATATACAGAACGCGTGCAGCCATTATAGCGCACAGCGGAATAATTAAGTTATTCTATTAATTGGCGTTTTAGTGTGATGTTATGTACCTTTTGGAGAAGGTTAAAGCTGTTAATCAAAGTGTGAAATCAGACAAATACCTATTTTATTCTGTTAATGTGTTCCTGGGTTATTGGTTGAATAAGTGACTGCGTTCAGCCTTTTGGAAAAACAGCAATCACCCTCAACAGAAGATATAGAACGCGTGCAGCGATTATATCGCACAGCAGAATAATTAATTTACTCTATTAATTGGCGTTTTAGTGTGTTGTTATGTACCTAGGGGACAAGGTTAAAGCTGTTAATCAAAATGAAATCAGACAAATACGTATTCTAATCTGTTAATATGTACCTGGGGGTCACTGGTTGAAAAGGTGACTGCGTTCAGCGCTTTGGACGAACAGCAATCACCCACAACAGAAGATATAGAAAGCGTGCAGCCATTAGAGCGCACAGCGGAATAATTAAGTTATCCCTATTAATTGGAGTTTTAGTGTGATGTTATGTACCTAGTGGAGAAGGTTAAAGCTGTTAATCAAAGTGTGAAATCAGACAAATACGTATTTTAATCTGTTAATATGTACCTGGGGTTCACTGGTGGAATAAGTGACTGCGTTCAACCCTTTGGACGAACAGCAATCACCCTCAACAGAAAATATAGAAAGCGTGCAGCCATTACAGCGCACAGCGGAATAATTAATTTTTCCCTATTGATTGGCCTTTAAGTGTGTTGATGTGTATCTAATGGAAAAAGTTAAATCTGATAATCATAGTGTGAAATCAGACAAATGCGTATTTTAATCTGTTAATATGTACCTGGGGGTCACTGGTTGAATAAGTGACTGCGTTCAGCCTTTTGGAAGAACAGCAATCACCCTCAGCAGAAGATATAGAACGCGTGCAGCCATTATAGCGCACAGCGGAAAAATTAAATTATCCCAATTAATTGGCGTTTTAATGTGTTGTTATGTACCTAGTGGAGAAGGTTAAAGCTCTTAATCAAAGTGTGAAATCAGACAAATACCTATTTTAATCTTTTAATATGTACCTGGGGGTCACTGGTTGAATAAGTGACTGCGTTCAGCCCTTTGGACGAACAGCAATCACTCTCAACAGAATATACAGAACGCGTGCAGCCATTATAGCGCACAGCGGAATAATTAAGTTATTCTATTAATTGGCGTTTTAGTGTGATGTTATGTACCTTTTGGAGAAGGTTAAAGCTGTTAATCAAAGTGTGAAATCAGACAAATACCTATTTTATTCTGTTAATGTGTTCCTGGGTTATTGGTTGAATAAGTGACTGCGTTCAGCCTTTTGGAAAAACAGCAATCACCCTCAACAGAAGATATAGAACGCGTGCAGCGATTATATCGCACAGCAGAATAATTAATTTACTCTATTAATTGGCGTTTTAGTGTGTTGTTATGTACCTAGGGGACAAGGTTAAAGCTGTTAATCAAAATGAAATCAGACAAATACGTATTCTAATCTGTTAATATGTACCTGGGGGTCACTGGTTGAAAAGGTGACTGCGTTCAGCGCTTTGGACGAACAGCAATCACCCACAACAGAAGATATAGAAAGCGTGCAGCCATTAGAGCGCACAGCGGAATAATTAAGTTATCCCTATTAATTGGAGTTTTAGTGTGATGTTATGTACCTAGTGGAGAAGGTTAAAGCTGTTAATCAAAGTGTGAAATCAGACAAATACGTATTTTATTCTGTTAATATGTACCTGGGGTTACTGGTTGAATAAGTGACTGCTTTCAGCCTTTTGGACGAACAGCAACCACCCTCAACAGAAGATATAGAACGCGTGCAGCCATTATATCGCACAGCGGAATAATTAAATTACTCTATTAATTTGCAGCCGTCCCATGGCCAAGTGGTTAGCGCGCTTGGCGCTAACCACTTGATCTAAGGGACCTGGGTTCGAGCCCCGGGTAAGGCATGGATGTATGTGTCGTTTTTCTGCTGAGGTCCTGTCATCCTCTCAGACCTTCTACTATGGCATATAAAGTGACAGGCTCCTGTCAGACCTCTGTGGCAAGCAGCTGCTTGAGGGGGTATTTATTATTTATTAATTGGCGTTTTAGTATGTTGTTATGTACCTAGTGGACAAGTTTAAAGCTGTTAATCAAAGTGCGAAATCCGACAAATAGTTATTTTAATCTTTAAATATGTACCTGGGGGGTCACTGGTTGAATAAGTGACTGCGTTCAGCCCTTTAGACGAAGAGCAATCACGCTCAACAGAAGATATAGAACGCGTGCAGCAATTATAAAGCACAGGGGAATAATTAAGTTATCCCTATTAATTGGTGGTTTAGTGTATTGATATGTACCTACTGGAAAAATTTCAAGCTGTTAATGAAAGTGTGAAATCAGACAAATATATATTTTAATCTGTTAACACATATCTGGGGGTCACTGGTTGAATAAGTGACTGCGTTCAGCCCTTTGGACGAACAGCAATCACCATCAACAGAAGATATAGAACGCGTGTAGCCATTATAACGCACAACGGAATGATTAAGTTATCCCTATTAATTGGCGGTTTAGTGTGTTGTTGTGTAACTAATAGAAAAAGTTAAAGCTGTTAATCAAAATTTTAAATCAGACAAATACGTATTTTGTTCTGTTAATATATATCTGGGGGTCACTGGTTGAATAAGTGACTGCGTTCAGCCCTTTGGACGAACAGCAATCACCATCAACAGAAGATATAGAACGCGTGTAGCCATTATAACGCACAACGGAATGATTAAGTTATCCCTATTAATTGGCGGTTTAGTGTGTTGTTGTGTAACTAATAGAAAAAGTTAAAGCTGTTAATCAAAATTTTAAATCAGACAAATACGTATTTTGTTCTGTTAATATATATCTGGGGGTCACTGGTTGAATAAGTGACTGCGTTCAGCCTTTTGGACGAAGAGCACTAACCTTCAAAAGAATATATAGAACGCGTGGAGCCATTATAGTGCACAGCGGAATAATTAAGTTATCCCTATTAATTGGCGGTTTAGTGTATTGTTGTGTCCCTAGTGGAAAAGGTTAAAGCTTTTAATCAAATTGTGAAATCAGACAAATACGTATTTTATTCTGTTAACGTACATCTGGTGGTCACTGCTTGAATAAGTGACTGAGTTCAGCTCTTTTGGACGAACAACAATCACCCTCAACAGAAGATATAGAACGCGTGCAGCCATTATAACGCACAGCAGAATAATTAAGTTATCCCTATTAATTGGCGTTTAAGTGTGCTGTTGTGTACCTAATGGAAAAGGTTAAAGCTGATAATCTAAATGTGAAATCAGACAAATACGTATTTTATTCTGTTAATATGTACCTGGGGGTCACTGGTTGAAAGTGACTGCGTTCAGTCCTTTGGACGAACAGTAATCACCTTCAAGTGAATATATAGAACGCGTGCAGCCTTTACAGCGCACAGCGGAATAATTAAGTTATCCCTATTAATTGGCGTTTTAGTGTGTTGTTACGTATGTAGTGGAAAAGGTTAAAGCTGATAATCAAAGTGTGAAATCAGACAAATACGTATTTTAATCTGTTAATATGTACCTAGGGGTTACTGGTTGAATAAGTGACAGCGTTCAGCCCTTTGGACGAACAGCAATCACCCTCAACAGAAGATATAGAACGCGTGCAGTCATTAAAACGCACAGCGGAATAACTAAATTATCCCTATTAATTGTCGGTTCAGTGTGTTTTTATGTACCTAGTGGAGAAGGTTAAAGCTGTTAATCAATGCGTGAAATCAGACAAATACGTATTTTAATCTGTTAATATATATCTTGGGTTCAATGTTTGAATAAGTGACTACGTTCAGCCCTTTGGACGAACAGCAATAATCTTCAACAGAATATATAGAACGCGTGCAGACATTATAGCACACAGCGGAATAATTAAATTATCCTGTTAGTTGGCGGTTTAGTCTGTTGTTGTGTACCTAGTGGAAAAGGATAAAGCTGTTAATCAAAATGTGAAATCAGAGAAATACGTATTTTAATCTCTTAACATATATCTGGGGTCACTGGTTGAATAAGTGACTATGTTCAGCCCTTTGGACGAACAGCAATCACCCTCAACAGAAGATATAGAACGCGTGCAGCCATCATAGAGCACAGCGGAATTTTTACTCTATCCCTATTCATTTGAGTTTAAGTGTTTGATGTGTACCTTGTGAAAAGGGTTAAAGCAGTTAATCAAAATGTGAAATCAGACAAATAGGTATTTTAATCTGCTAATGTGTGCCTGAGGGTCTCTGGTTGAATAAGTGACTGCGTTCAGCCGTTTGGACGAACAGCAATCACCCTCAACAGAAGATATAAGACGCGTGCAGCCATTATAGCGCATATCGGAATAATTAAGTTATCTCTATTCATTGGCGATAAAGTGTGTTGTTCTGTACCTAGTGGAAAGGGTTAAGGCTGTTAATCAAAGTGTGAAATCAGACAAATACGAATTTTAATCTGTTAATATGTGTCTGTGTGTCACTGGTTGAATAAGTGACTGCATTCAGCCCTGTGGACGAACAGCAATCACCCTCAACAGAAGATATAGAACGCGTGCAGCAATTACGCGCACAGCGGAATAATTAAGTTTTCCCTATTCTTTGGCGTTTAAGTGTGTTGTTGTGTACCTAGTGGAAAGCGTTAAAGCAGTTAATCAAAATGTGAAATCAGACAAATACGTATTTTAATCTGTCAATGTGTATCTGAGGGTCTCTGGTTGAATAAGTGACTGCGTTCAGTTCTTTGGACGAACAGCAATCTCTCTCAACAGAAGATATAGAACGCATGCAGCCATTATAGCGCACAGCGGAATAATTACGTTATCCCTATTCATTGGCGTTTAACCGTGTTGTTGTGTATCTAGTGGAAAAAGTTAGATCTGTTAATCAAAGGGTGAAAGCAGACAAATACATATTTTAAACTGTTAATATGTAGGTGAGGGTCACTGGTTGAATAGGTGACTGCGTTCAGCCCTTTGGGCGAACAGCAATCTCCTACCGCAAATCTTATAGAAAACGTGCAGTAATAAGAGCGCACAAAGGAGTAGTTATTTTGTCCGTTTGGATTAGCGTCGGAAGTGTGTTGTTTTGCATATAGTGCAAAGTGTGAGAGGTTATTAATAGGAAAGTGAAATGAGTCAAATACCTATTTGAGACTGTGAATGGATTTGTTATTCGAGAGACACTGGTTGAATAGTTGTCTGCATTCAGCCATTTCAGCAAATGGCAATCACTCTCATCAGAAGCAATAGATCACATTCAGTCATTAGATCACAGAGCGGATTAATTACTCTGCTTCTTTCGATTACGTCATCTATTGTGTTTAGTGTGTGCAGAGTGTAGAGTGTTAAAAGTTGTGTATTTAGAAAGCTGAAACGGTCGGAATATGTACTTGAATATATTCTCCCTCCACTTCTCTAGGTTGGACCCTCAGCCGTAGTGGTGCAGTGTGATATTTGTGTCAGTGCCGAATTATTGTGTGTTATCCGTTGTATTTGAGTGTGTTTCTTGTCTCAGTGTGTAGAGCTACATCTTGGATCGCCCTATACGTCTTTTGGAGTTTTCCTGATATTTTACAATAAAATGTTGAAATTTTAATCAATCATGTTTTGAAACGTAGGCCTAAAAGGCAAAGGAATAGATTGAAATGTAAAATAGAAGTTAGAATTAATTGAAAATTTAGAACCAATAGATCCGCTGGACGTGTTTGTAAATGCGCCTGCTTACGTAAATACATAATTAATTACTTTGAACTCACTATTTCGAATAATATTATCAAATATAAGTAGTAAATGTTTATTATTCTGATTTGTATAGAATTCAGAAAAAATATCTGACAACGAGTTTTTAGAAATTAGTATTCTGGCAACCTTCGTGAACTGTACACGAAGGTTGCCAGATCACTAATTTCTAAAAAAAACTCGTTGCAGATATTTTTTCTGAATTCTCTAATCAACCATAGTGTTCGGATACTTTTTTGAGCGACTGTACATGGTCACTTTTGTTATTGGTGATGTTTTTAATTTAGAGTAAAAAACTAATGCGCAGATATTTCACTAATATATTATGCATGCTTCAATAGGAAAATATGTGTTTAGCTAAAGATTTAATTGCAGTAATAAACTACTTAAATCTTGATTTTATAGAAGTTTTTGTTCAGTATTTAAAGAGTCTTTGAAACTGAAACGTTTAGCAAGTTATCTCGTTCTGCAAAAAAAATTCTAAATTGGAGAAAATTTAACTAATCAGTACTCGATCTACTGAAAATACAGCTACATATCTAGGTAAGGTTTCTATACCGCTTATTTCTTTCGTTTAACCTGTTTAAATTCTCTCTCCAAATGAATTATTTGCGTACAATAGCTCAAAAAAAATATCCGAACACTATGGTTGATTACAGAATTCAGAAAAATATCTGGCAGCGATTTTTTTTCTGAATGCTGTAATCAACCATAGTGTTCGGATATTTTTTTTTGAGCGACTGTACATGGTCACTTTTATTATTGGTGATGTTTTTAGTTTAGAGTAAAAAAATAATGTGCGGACATTTCACTCATATATTATGCATGCTTTAATAGGAAAATGTGTGTTTAGCTAAAGATTTAATTGCAGTAATAAACTACTTGAATCTGATTTTATAGAAGCTTTTGTTCAATATTTAAAGAGTCTTTGAAACTGAAACGTTAGCAAGTTATCTCGTTCTGCAAAAAAAATTCCAAATTTGGGGAAAATTTAACTAATCAGTACTCGATCTACTGAAAATATAGCTACATATCTTGTTAAAGTTTCCATAGCGGTTATTGCTTTCGTTTAACCTTTTTAAATTCTCATCCAAATCAATTATTTTCGTATTAATCATTTTCGAATTCAAATTAATTATTTTCGTAATTACATTGCTGCTGTTAAGTATTCGCATTTCCGTAACTACCCAAAGAATGCTGTTGAAAACCGAGATTTTACGAGATTTGATTGCTATCTCATTATAAATATATTTTTCGTTTTTTCCTTGTTAAATTCTTTCATTTCATTTCATATAAATCTTATTTAAGAAGTTACTTAACTGTGTATATGAGTTACTCTTGACTTGCCGTTCAGTGTATAATACTAATGCATAGAGCATTGTTCAACATTTTTTAACATGGCGAGATAGATTTTTCCATTATAAACCCACGATTTACTATCATTTTGAATCAAGTAACATTTCTTTTATCATGCCCTGACAAAAATTAAAACTCTGGCCACGATACTATATAATCATATATATTCAGGCCACAAAACAAAATTAATTACAAGAAGAATTTATTGAACGATTGAACATTATAACAAATAAAAACCTATATTATTTCAAAATCTAATGGACCAAACCTATCAGTTCCTCATACAATGCAAATCAAATAGTTCAAATAACGGTTCAAATATAAGGATACGGAACACTAAGTTTTAGGCTCGCCATTGCACAAGTGAAAATCAAAATCATTCCTTCACACGCACAAACTCACATACTACTTTCAACTACTGTGCTCAACACATCACTGATATTTCGATACCTTTAATAGAATGAAGTGAATTTTTATAAGTGACAGAGTACAACATCTCTCTGAAGCAAAAACAGAAACCTTAACTAAATTTTAAGTTCTACAGAAGTGCTTTAAAGGAAATTAATGAACAGTTGATAGCTTTAATTCGTCTGTTTTTGATCCTGTTTTTTAGAAAAATTATGTAATTAGTTATTAGGCGAGATATTTTAAACATGTGAATGCACAATTGAAATTCGTAATGAATAAGTAACTAATTATAACAACCTAGTCATCATCTTGCTACCAATGATTTCATCCATAAACATGTACTGAATTGCTGTGGCCATTATTTCTAATTCTCTATACTAGCCGTAGTCACTATTTCTCTTCACCTCTCAAGGGAGTGCCAACAAAAATCATCGTGCATGTTACCTTTGGCACGCGTGTCATAAGATCGCCATCGCTACTATGAAGGCATCAACCTGAGTTTTGTTGTTAAAGGTATTGGGTTGGTGGTGGCTCAGTCTGAAGTGCCAAGCTCATAAACTGAATTTACCAGGTTCGAGTCCTACCTGGGTCAGCGTTGAGATTTATCTCCGCAAAACTCCCCGCCCTGCCCTTTGTCAATAGGGGGACACCGATCGGCTTGGAAAGGCCGCCGTCCGTCAAATGACATAACATTTGTTATGTTATTCTATAGCATGCACAGTGTATGGCTTTCATGCACATGGGTATGTGCATGAAAAGCCATACACTGTGCATGCTATAGAATAACAGAACAAATGTTATAGACCATGTTGGATGGCCTTGACGGGAGCTACCATCTGTATCCTAACAGCTTTTCCTTCATCCAACCTTCTCTGAACCTTTGCGGTCCTTATCATCTGATCACTAGGTACATTGTATGTAAAAAAAAGTTGCAGCTCCTAGTAAAACAGTTTGTACTTATTTACATACCTGTAATAAGCATCGGAAGGAACTTCAGGTCATGGTCCGTGTGAAGCCACGGTCGCACGTCAGAGGACACGTCAAGGCACGGTCGCACGTCAGAGGACACGTCAAGGCACGGTCGCACGTCAGAGGACACGTCAAGGCACGGTCGCACGTCAGAGGACACGTCAAGGCACGGTCGCACGTCAGAGGACACGTCAAGGCACGGTCGCACGTCAGAGGATACGTCAAGGCACGGTCCCCCCAGATCCAGCCCTGGGTCTTCTGACCTAATCATTTAGCTCATTACGCGAACTAAAGTGCCGTTGACAGGTAAAACAACCAAAGTAGACCAACGGCTCGGGTCACATTAGGGTGGGAGGGGGGGAGGGCGAAGAGTGCTCAGTTAACGTTTTGAAAATTCTCATAGGTCATATAGGTCGACACGATTGCTTTTCCTGTTAGTGAACCAATGATATACGAGAATTTTCGAAAGCGTCAACTGCGCAGTCTCATCTTAGGCTGAATGATTGCCGCCGCTCTGAAAACGGATATTCTCTGATTGTAATTCTTGCGTTACGACACAGTGTGGTCGCATTCTAATAATGGATCTATTGGCTGTTACGTGACATTGTTCTACACTGATATTGTTGGTCAATTGCGTGAATTAGAATATTCGTGTTTTTGAATTATTCGGGCTTCCGTATGATTTGAAGAAATCAATTGAAATATTTAGATTAACGTTGGAATAAAAATAATAAATAAAAAAAACATTTTTTCGAAATTTTTTTCCTAAAAACTTTCAAAATGGAAACAAATCGTTAAATTATTATTATATCATTCATATCCTATTGATTTCAAAATGAAAGGTCTTAATTATTATTTTTTGGTTGGGTTGTATTAATTGTCAGCATGATTTTTTTTTTACCTTCACTGGCCAAATGAAGTCACTAGGACTTAATGGTTCAGATGTAGATACAGGAAAGGGTTGAATTGTTTTATCTCTGAGCGGCACTTTTTTTGCTCACAATGGTCCAAATGGTCAGGTCGCAAGGACTCCGAGGGTTCAGAGCAGGTTTGGAGGGAGAGGAATCATTGGACAGTTGTTACGAGACAGATGGTCGTTTCTCGTAAAGTTCACCTAACGTGCTCTTTAACGTGCACAGGTTATGGCTCTCAGGTTCACTTGGCTACGGCTTAACGTCCCATCCGACGGACAGTTGCCTTTCCAAGCCCATCAGTATCCCCTCCTGACCGAGGGAAGTGTGGGAAGTTTTGCGGACATAAGTCTCAACATTCGCCCAGCTGGGACTCCAATTTGGGAACTGCAGATTACGATCCAGGCGGGATATCTACCATCAACACCACCTCCGAGTGGCACTATTTTTTTTGGCTCACAACTGAAATTCTAGGTCCCAAAAAACCAGTTTTTTAGAATTGAACAGTGGAAAAGTAGGCCCATGACGCTGTTTAGGGGATATTAAAGCGGATTTTTCTTTTTGGTTTAATTAGGATCACAGGAATTTCTTTCCAAATAAGAAAAGGATCGCAGAAATTCGCTAGATTTTGCCTTATTTTCAGCGATCATTCTCGATCGGAATACTTTAATAGGATATGTTTTTTACCTATATATTTTCTTATAGACATCTATTTCGTGAATTTCAGTTGACAATTAAAAATTAGCTGATTGTGAGTTAGTGCGTGACAAAGGATGACGCTAATTACGACCATCATGCAGAAGTTGTAAAGCTCTGAAAATCTGCACTTAGGGGTAATTCAGATCGTAGTTCTCGGGAGAAAAAATCCGAAATTCGATCTTCGACCTGTTCTTCAAAGTCAGAGAGAGGTGAAGTAGAGATCAAAGTTTGACGTAAAAGTGCTAGAAATGTGAATATTGGTATATAGGAGTACTTCGGATCCCAGATCCCAGAAGCTTTAAAAATCTCGGATTCTTTGTGTGTTGGGGCTTCGAGATCAAAAATTAAATTTTAATTTACCACTTTTAGAGAGTTAATTTGATGCCTACGGTCAAGGACGTACCTAGAATTTAGTTCGGGCGGTCTGAGAATAAGCCTTGAGTAGGGTTTCCCAGTTACTAAAACATTCCACCGAACAGGAAAGATTAAAATGATATTCTATATGAGATTTTATAATTGTTGTTTTAATATATTTTTAGTGTCAGAATAACATATGGGGCTAAGATAAAGTTGTATAAAACTTCCAACTGTTATTGTTCAATTTCTTTATAATATTTTTAAACTGAACGAAATAAAGACAATTGTTTTGGAGTTCAAAGCAGATAGACGAGTTCGATATTTAGTAGAAGACGACAGGGTTCTCAGCGGACTTATTTTTATTGAAGGAGGGTGGGTTAATGAAAACCCAGAGATAATGAAAAAGGAAATTCTACACAATTCATTAATAATATTATTTCACAAATATTTTTGCAATTTTTTTTTGTAGTTCGTTTTTCAAACGAACTAATGTCATCATTTTGTTTGTTTTATCTGTCTGTACACTTTCATCTTTTTAGTTTTAACAGATTAATTTAAAATTCCTGTTGAATTGGATGGGTATTGATGACACCCCGTAGGCAGGGACGTACAGTCGCTCAAAAAAGTATCCGAACGCTATGGTTGATTACAGAATTCAGAAAAAATATCTGGCAACAATTTTTTTTAGAAATTAATGGTCTGGCAACTTTCGTGTACGTACACGAAGGTTGCCAGATTTTTAATTTCGAAAAAAATCGTTGCCAGATATTTTTTCTAAATTCTGTAATCAAACAGAGTGTTCGGATATTTTTTGAGCGACTGTACCTCCCCTGCCTACGAGGATATTTCTTGTCGTAGATCTTAGAAAGCTTATGAAAAATTGGATCCGACGTCTCCATTTAGAGGTCATATTTCAGTCAAACTGTAATAATAATAATAACTACACCTAACAGAAACGTGGAACATCATGTACAGGGGTATTCGAGTCCTGCATCTCTGAAGAGTTGCGAAATTCTGGATACACCAATCCGTTGAAGTCGACCAGAGGTCGAATTTCGATCCGCGTGGGAGTTTGAAATTCCAAATGATGTCTGCTGGTTTCTACATCTTGGAAACGGCACTGTATTTCTGATCCTTCGAATACCTCGAGTTTGTCTATGTATCTATCTGCTAGTAAGTGAATTGGTGTGTCGAGTTATTTATGGTCGTAGAACTCAGGACGGTTAAGAAATTTCCGTTACGGTTTTGTGTTCAAGGTCACATAAGGGTCGATTGGGTTGTTTTACCTATGATCGGAACTTTTGCGCGGCCTATTTAACGGCCTCTAACGATAGAAATTCAAACTACGAAAATTCAAAAACTTTTCACAGTTCGCGGACACTATTAACACCTTTGGAAGATTCTGAAAGGCGAATCGTATGATTTACCTATCCAATTCAAAAAGAATTTTAAATTTATCTCTTAAAACAAAAAAGTTGAATGTCTGCAGACGGAGAAAACAAACAACAAAACGATGACATGAGCTCGTTTTTTAAAAGAACTACAAAAAAAATTGTGAAATATTTTTTTAAATAATATTTTTACTGAATTGTAGAATTTTCTATTTCATTATCTCAGTTTTTATTAACCCACCCTCCCCCAACAAAAATAAGTTCCCATTCTTATGGTAAT
The DNA here is from genome assembly GCA_038380435.1 of Ryuthela nishihirai. Taxonomy (NCBI): domain Eukaryota; kingdom Metazoa; phylum Arthropoda; class Arachnida; order Araneae; family Heptathelidae; genus Ryuthela; species Ryuthela nishihirai. The sequence continues at coordinate 26,764,111 of JAWZYU010000025.1, forward strand.
AATCTAGTCCCAATTTTCTCCTTATTTCTATTATAGATATATTAATATAGTAATATAATATTATATAAAAATATATAAAAATATATTTTATTACATATATATTTTGCTGCACTGGTGGGCTTCTGTGGAGGGAAAATCTTCCGCTGTGTTTTCTTTTTGTTTGTGGGTTGACAGCCCCAAGTGAATAGATCCACAGGATATGTTTATCAGCTGGTGGATAATCCTGAGCAGAAGTCATCGCAGGCACCTGAACTCTTTGCTTCTATTGGCATCGTCAAATTCTACATTGGAGGAAGTCTTCCAGTGTAGATGGCTTCAGCCTTTAGTAGTGGGGGAACGGGTCTTTGCCCCATGTCTGCGATTAGGGGGCTGTTTGATATTGTCGGCATTCCCTCTCTCAATAAACATAGTTTCTTTAAACATCCCACTAACCATTTTCTCTCCATAGGTAGTTGGAATGTGAGGACTCTGCACAGAGCTTTTTCTCTTGATGTCCTCACACAAGAATTCCACCGTTATAATTTAGATATTCTCGGCTTGCAAGAGACCAGATGGACAGATAAAGGTCAGATTCTTAAAAATAATCTTAAATTTCTCTTTTCAGGGAGGGACGACAAAAAGCATCACCAAGGCGTGGGTCTGCTTCTCAGCAGACACGCTAGTGATGCTCTTCTAGGATATGAGTGCATTAATGAAAGGTTTCTTACAGCAAAATTTCAGACAAGCTTTAAAGACTTGAATGTTATCTGCTGTTATGCCCCCACTGAGGATGCCGATGAGGATGAGAAGGATAGGTTTTATGAACAACTTCAGGATATTTTGAATTCTGTCAAGAAAGGAGATATTACCCCTGTTCTTGGTGACTTCAATGCCAAAGTTGGTACTGACTCTGACCTTTGGGGAGGAGTAATAGGCCCTTTTGGTATTGGTAGCTGCAATAGCAATGGGCAACGTCTCCTACAGGTAAGTAAACTCAATGGATTCAGAATAACTAACACTTATTACAAACACCGCGACATACATAAGTACACATGGGTTTCACCTGATGGGCTGCATAAGAATATGATTGATTACATATTAATTAACAGCAAATGGACTAGTTCTGTTAGGAATACCAGGGCATATAGGGGAGCTGAAATTGGATCTGACCATTACCTTGTTAAAAGTGTGTTGCAACTTAAACTTAAAAAGTGTTGTGCTAGGGTTAAAAAATTTACTTTTAATACTGAAGCTCTGAAAGATCCAGTTATAGCCAACGCTTACCATGATAGGTTACTTAGTCATTATGACAGTCATGGTTTGCTTACTACTGAAGTTGAGGAAGAATGGGATCATTTTAAACAGGCTTTTTTGGACACTAACAGTACTCTTTTAGGAAAAAAGGAGCAGAAGAGGCAGAATTATCTGAGTGATAAGGCACTTGAGCTTATTTCGGAAAGAAAGAACTGCAGGAATGCCCTTAATCAATACCCTACTAGTCCTAATAGAAAGCATTACAGAGACCTTAATAAACTTGTAAAGGATCAGTTAGCTGCTGATAAAAATTTTTGGCTTGATGGTTTGGCTGACAAAGCCGAGGAAGCAGTTAGACAGCACAACAGCAGAGAGCTGTACCAGATAGTTAATGTTTTGTGTGGTAGAAAACGGACAGGCATACAAGGATTGAAGGATAAACAAGGTAAGGTTATAGAAGGGGAGGATTCTGTCATGGCTAGGTGGGCTGAGCATTTCAGTGATGTTCTAAACAATGTAGTTAGTTCTACTCCCATTGTTTGCAATGATGATAGATGCATTGGTGGCTTTAATGTTGGCCCTATAACACAATCTGAAGTTAGTTTGGCTGTTTCTAAACTTAAACTTCATAAATCCCCAGGGGTAGATGAAATTACTACGGAAATGCTTAGAGCTGGGAATGTTTCGGTTACCACTTGGATGACTGAAATTCTGAATCTCTTTTATGATAAAGGCATGGTTCCTAAGGATTTTACCAGAGCTATTGTTATCCCTATTTTCAAAAAAGGTGATCGCAGTTCTTGTGATAACTATAGGGGTATCAGCCTACTCTCTGTTCCAGGTAAAGTTCTTTCCATGATTGTTCTTAATAGAATTAAGAATCTGGTTGACAAGCAATTGCGTGATGAGCAATGTGGATTCAGAAGTGGTAGGGGATGTGTAGATCAGATATTTTCACTTAGGCAGATTCTTGAGAAATGTTTAGAGTTTCAGAAACCTTTGGTTGCTAGCTTTGTTGATTTCAAAAAGGCTTTCGACTCTGTTGATCGTCATAATTTGTGGTTGATTGTGAGATCATATGGTATACCAGACAAGTTAGTTAACATTATGAAAGCTCTCTATAATAACACTGAGTCGTGTGTGAGAGTTGGTAAGGCTTGTAGCAATTGGTTTAGCATTACTTCTGGTGTTCGACAAGGGTGCATTTTGTCTCCTTTTCTCTTTAGCTTTGTTATTGATTATGTTATGCGAAATTCACTTCAAGGGAAAGATTTTGGCCTTAAATGGGCTGGAGATAGGAACATTTCTGATTTAGATTATGCTGATGATTTAGCCCTTCTGGCAAATGATGTTGATGAGATGAACTCTTTCATTCGAGCCGTTGATGAGACTGGTAGTAGAGTAGGTTTGGTTATAAACAGAGAGAAAACTAAAGTGATGAAAATTGGTCAGGCAGGCTGTGATTCAGTTAATCTGAATGGTTGCAGTCTTGAGCAGGTGTCACAGTTTAATTATCTTGGGAGCTATGTAACAGATAATGGTGATGTGCGGCATGAGATTAACAGACGAATAGGGATTGCTGCTGGGACTTTTAAGAATCTATGGAGAGTGTGGAGAAATAGGCGTATACACCTAAAGACTAAAATTAGACTGTATAATAGTTTGGTTCTTTCTAGGGTTAGTTATGGTAGTGAAACTTGGACACTTTGTAAACAAGATAACAGGAAACTAGATGCTTTTGATTCCAGATGCTTACGCAGTATCTTGGGCATTAGGTGGTTCAACTTTGTAACTAATGATGAGATTAGGAAAAGGAGTTTGCAACCTCCTTTAAGCAGCATATTGTGCAGAGAGAGACTCCGTTGGTTTGGCCATGTTGCCCGTATGAATAATTATAGATTGGCGAATAGGGTTATGAACAGTGTGCCTAAAGGCCTCAGAAAGAAGGGGAGACCTAGGATGCGGTGGGCAGACAATGTCAAACAGGACCTTGTTAGAATTGGTGTGCAGTGGCCAGATGCAGTAGATGTAGCTCAGGATAGACTTGCTTGGAGAACTAAATTGCATGGTCTGGTTGGACCTCCGTAGCCCATGGCTGCTTGAGGATGATGATGATGATGATGATGATATATATACTGTATATATTATTTTGGCAGGGCAGTGTATATCAAAGAATTTCCAGGTTATGTCAATGGGAATCTAACTGCGAAGTTCTGTAACTTCTAAAATGTGTATTTAATGGAAAAAATGTGACTGAGAATAAAATAAAGAACATGATCAAATCTGCATATTTAAATCTCGATTTTCAACACTATTCGTTCATTACTTAAATAGAAGATGTAATATTTCAAAACAGTAATAAATAAAAACTAAACTAATAAATATTGTTCCAAACCAAGGAATAAAATAAATCTTCATTTTTAAAAGTTTGCGTAATGATTTAATTAATATTTAATTCTTTTATAGGGCAGTATAATATCCTTATTAAACTGCACCGAATTGGTTGCTTCATTTTCTCTGGACTTCCCAAATAAAAACAAACCCCTTCTTATCCTAAGACCTAGTTCCCGTTTTACCCTTACACATGTTCGCTTTCAAAAATGCAGCACTTGTGCTGCAAATGCTTTTTTGGTTTATATATATAATAAACCAAAAAACCGCAACCGTATCTTCCAACCCACTATCCTTTCAGAAGTAGATGACACCCAATAATAAGTTGGTCCTCTGGTTCACTTTCAGCCGTATTGCGTCTGGCCGTCTTCTCCATAGCTGGCCAAGTTCGGGCAGGGCAATCTCATTTCCTTTCTCGTAATAGAGACTTACGTTATTTCCGCTTCTGGCGCAGTCTATTTTTAAGTCAATTCTTACCGTGATTTTTCAGTGTTCCAATGACTTGCGGCTGCAAACAAGCAGTAGAAATGGTTTAATGTAATGTTACAATAGGAGCGCAAATAAGAATGCACAAGGAAAAAAATGGATGTGAGGATTGGAAAAGTAGCAGCTGGAAAAAAATATCCACAGGCGATATGTTATCCTTATATAGTTTTCAAAGAGAAAGCAGTTCGTAATTGTTCGATTTTAGTTTTCTTCAAAAGCGATTGGACATTCCAACTAATGTGAGGGAGGGATTGGCTCAGTGGGTAGAGAGCCGTAATCGGCAGTTCTCAGGTTCGACTCCCACCTGGGTCAGCGTTGATATTTATCTCCGCAAAATTCCCCCGCCCTGCCCAAGGTCAGTAGGGAACACCGATGGCCTTGGAAAGGAATTCAGCTATCCGTCGGGTAGGACGTTAAGCCGTGGCCCCATCTGCGGGAGATCTGTGGTTGGCCATGACGGGGGCTACCATCTGTGGCTGGGTCTACAAGGCCATCTGTAGCCATCACGGCTTAACGGCATTCACGGCATCTACCATCTGTGGCCATCACGGGGTCTACCCCATCTGTGGCTGGCCATGACGGGGGCTACCATCTGTCTCCCAAAACAGCTGTCCCAATGGGTCCCCCCATTTAGCCCATCGCGTGCAAAAAAAAAGTGGCGCTCAGTTGTAATAAGATCAAACCAACCGTTTCTTCCAACTAGTGAGAGCTTTTAACCTCTGGGTTTTACTAACTAATATCAGAAGGGCAATGCCTGTCGCTGGAATCACGGGACTCAACTCATATTATGGAGCACCCATTTCTGATCGACACTTTTTTGCACACAATGAGCTAAACAGCCAGGTCACAAGGACCCTAAAGGCTCAGGGAAGGTTGGGGGAAGGGCGTGCACTAAACAGCTGTTAGGAGGCAGGTGGAAGCCTCCCGTCATGACCATCCAGTGTGTTGTTTCACGTGCACAAGGTAGGATCTCCCGCATGCGATGCCATGGCTTAACGTCCCATCCGACGGACGGCTGCCTTTCTTTGACTATCGGTGTCCGCTACTGACCAGGAAAGGGAGGAGAGTTTCGAGGCTGTAAATCTCAATGCTTGACCAAGGTAGAGCTCGAACCGGGAACTGACGATTAGGAACTTGGTGCGCTACTGACTCAGCACCCCCACCCCCGGCCCTCGTAACTAAAATAAAAGTATTCTATGCTCCAAAACGTTTTCCTGACACTTCCATATTATTATGTGAATAGAAAGTAACATTCAGAGCTCCCTAAATTTGAAAATGATTTTTTTTACGGGAAAACGTCACTGGAGATAAATTGAAGATTCCCTCAAATCTTTCTAATTCTCGATTTTCAACAATTTTCCTCAAATTTTTACAGTTATTAAGTTGGATACGTTTAACAGCAAACTCTGCTCTTAAATTCGTTCTAAAAATTTTCGTATGAAGGTAATCATACCCTCTGCACGTTAAAGAACACGCTGGATGGCCTTGACAGGAGACTACGTCCTACTCCGAACTATCCAGTGGGTCCCCTTCTCTAACCTTCTCGGGGCAAGGGAAAGGGATCCGCTGAATATTAATTACTGGACTGATAATTAATTAACTGCAAGAATCATTACACCAACATCTAAATTTGCATTTATTTCAGTAAGCGGCTTGTTGTAACAAATATAATTTGTGTTTTAATGGGCTTTTGGAAGTAAATTGTTATGTTCGGTGACGCTGATTTTAAATGCTTTGGGCTCCAAAACTCTTTAAATATCAAAAGAATATTGCTGAAAATTGAGCTTTAGAGAGATTTGAATGAGATCCTTAATTTTTAACTCAGTGACATTTTCCAGAAAAAATATTATTTTTACATTTAGGGATCTCTGAATATGACTCTCCATTCGCGTAACATGCAAATGTCGAAAAACGTTTTGTAATATCGCATATATCGATTGGGAGTTATTTTAATTCTAGATATGCGTATGCATATGCACTGCTCGACATTGAAAGTGCCCCACCCAGAAGAACATGTACAAACATGCAAATAGAAGGGTGGGTGTGAGCAGTTGAGATGTGCAAATGGTGATAATCCAGAGCCAATGACGTGTGTGGCTCAAGAGAAAAGGTGCAAGAAGTAACAGGGATGGTATTGTGTTTATGCAGGTGGAAGTTGTGCGAAAGGTTGAGATTCGGTGCTGGAACGGTTGAGATTAGAATTCTGCTTAGAAATTGTTCAGCGAAGGCCGAAAATGCCTGGTACACGCCATCGTCATGTTTATTAACATTTAGATGCGTTTGAGAGAGATGAATTATAAGCCTATGTGAAGCTGGATGGACTACAGGTTGTGTCGCAGTCCATGTTCATCAGGATGCACGAACTGTTGAATGCTGTTGGCAACAGTGGCGAAATGAAGGTTCTAGCATGTGTCACAGAGGGAGTGGTACCATCCGACAGACGTCAGCCCTGCTTGATAGGCACATTGTTCGACATGCTCGTTCGTCACCCCAGAGCACTGCAGGCGATATTCGACGGACTGTGTCAGCAACCATGGATGTCCCCACAACCACCTGAATGGTAAACCGAAGGTTACATGAGGCACACCTGTGCTCTGGGCAACCATTACGTCCACTGCCATTGACTGTAAACCATCGCAGCGCTCGTCTAGCTTGGTGTCGAAGTCGTGCAAACTGGGCCATGAATTGAACACTGTTGTGTTTAGTGAAGAATCCCATTTTGGTCTGAGAGCTGACTATCGATGGGTCCATGTATGGCAAGAGGATGGATCCAGCTTTTGTTCGTGACTGGCACCCCACCCGTCAGCCAGACATAATGGCATGGGATGCTGTTGGATACGACAGCAGGTCACCTCTTATCCGCATCATGGGAACACTGACAGCTGCACGATATGTTATCACGGTTCTGCAGGCCGTTTTGTTATCGTTCCTGGGAGCATGCAGCAGCCCGTTTTGTTACCGTTCTTGGGAAGCAGGCAGCAGCCCATTTTCCAGCATGACAAAGCCTGTGTACACTGCTACGATCTCCAGACAAGGTTTACAACATGTTCAAATATTACCGTGGCCAACACAATCTCCAGATATATCCCAAGAGAAAATCTGTGAGACCACATTGGACGACGTTTGCAAACCTCTCAGCGGCTGGCGCAAAATCTCGATGAATTATGGGAGCAAGTCAACGCTGCTTGGTGTGCAATTCCTCAGGACCATATCTATCGACTGTATGACTCCATGCCACGCTGTATTGCCGTTCACGGCGTGCAACCACCTATTGAGGCAGTCACATTGTGTTGCATGATCTCATCTTCTAACCACTGTAAGTGGTTGCAAATTAGATCATGGTATGCCAATATATATTGCTATGTGTGTGCTACATTTCACCCCTATTCCCTCACTCCTTCTGGTTAGGGAAATTTCAATATCGTGCAGTGTATATATGTATAAGTTCCTTACGCATAATTAATGGAGTTATTGCTTAGTAAAAATTGAAAAGCTAATTTCATTTTTAGCAAGCAATAACTGCATTATTTTAATGTCGTTAGTAATAACTAATCAACCAGCACTCTTTGCACAACCTACATATTCTACAAAAACGTGAGATCACTTCTCTTTTGATGAACTATCTGTGTATTGGAGGCAATACGACAAAGCCTAGATGGCTTCTGCTTTAATCAGGTACTGAATACATTCTATGGTTTATTTTACATCAGAAAAAAATTTCCTTCAACTGTTTCATTAAAGTAGCAACTTATATACTGATTTGAAGAAATATGTACTTCAGTTTCATTATTAAAACACTGGTCACCATTGTGTAGTGTAAAAAAAATTCCCTTACACTGCAGCAAAATGCCATTTTTATGAATTGCTGAAATTTTCAAAATATATATATACAATTCTCTAAAACTTTTCTCAAATAAGAAAGCACTCTATATTGGATCATGGCAACTTAAAAATGGTTATTATTAAAAATATTGTTTTTTTATATAAATTATGTTACAATACACTGGAACATTAAAATGAAACACTATTCTCGCCTGTTTTATGTAATACACTGAAAGTAATAAGTTATGAGAATTGTCAAAATTTAAATCAGTAGTTTATAATTTCCAAATTAAAAGAAGACAAACTTTACATCAGACAATAGAGAAGTAACAAGAATATACTTCCAGCATGCACGGTTTTTACACATTATAGGAAAATGCCACAAAAAATGTGTACGGTTAGCTTAGCGGACGTGACGTTCGACCACCAAAGCAAGGCCATCAACTCGGTGCATGCAGGGAGTATTTGGTTAACGTAATGGAGACCACGATTGAGTGAGTACAAGTTAAGCATTTTTGGAAGAAAAATATAGTTAATGATGCAACTGAAATCTTTTTATTTGTTATGGTAGTAATTTATCATTTTGTCCTAAAAACAAAAAATTGTTGCTTATTACTCTATGTACATTTTTGTAAAAATTCTCATTTTATAATGGTAAAAGCAATTTCAAAATGAAATATGCTACATTTTTAATAACATTAAAATGTAGACATAAATTGTGAACTGAATTTATAAAGATGTGAAATAAAAATTATGAACAAGATTATAATTAAGAATTAGCGATTTTAACCGTAAGGAGACATTTAATGCAGACTTGCAGTTTACATTAATCATGCGCCATTTCTTTTAAGTAAAGCAGTAATGCGTTCATATGTAATAATATATAAATATAATAATCCTATCTTTTAGTGAGCTGAGCATGCACCGAGTCGATGGCCTCACTTTGATGGATAGGTCACTTTCGCTAACCGAACATCTTTTGCACATGGAGGTAGGAAGAGAGGGAGGCACCCTATCGCTTGAAAACTGTAGCCAAGCCTCGCCATATTGTTGCAACTACTAAGCATGGAGGTAGAAAGAGGGGGAGGCGCCCTTAGCCTCGCAAAAATGTTGTTGCTACTCAGAAAGCCGCATGTTTTTCACGTCAATTGCAATATATCCGAATGCTTTATACTAATACTGCTCAATAAAATCGCAATTGTTTGATGTACGAAAAAGGAATTATTTCGCCCAATATTGCTAAATCGATTATTTTTTTCTTGGAAGGTCAAGAGATGTTTAAAATATATATAAAAAAATACATTTTTCCGCTTCAGTTTTGCGTTTGTTTTGCGTTTTTAAACACAGTTGATTAATCCCATTTAAAGTTAGCAATAACAAATTGCACATCAAATGAAAGCTACACCACCCTTTTTTTTTATAAAATAGGGATTGATTGTAGAACTACATATATCCAGTGCAGGTTTCACTACATAAATCAAGTTTCTAATGTTCAGAGTAAACTGTGATAAATCTCTTATATAAGAAAAAATGTAAATATTAAGAAAAAAAATTTCTTTGGAATAAAAAGCAGGAACTTTGTTGTGAAATATCCAGACTTTAATATAGGCTTGTGGTTAGCATGCTTGGCTACTGATCTAAGGGACCTGGGTTCGAGCCCCGGGTAAGGCATGGCTATTTGTGTCATTTTTCTGCTGAGGGCCTGTCATCCTCTCAGACCTTCTACTATGGCATATAAACTGACAGGCTCCTGTCAGACCTCTGTGGCAAGCAGCTGCTTGAGGGGTTATTTATTTATTACTCACTAAAAAGTGATGGCTAAAAATAATATACGCAGGAAAAACAGAATACCACCACAAATATACAATTTTACAAATTCTGTTTATAACGTATTGGCTGTGTGTGTGACTCAGTTGATCATTATTGCCATTTCTTTTCTGAGATGTTGGATTTAACCCATTTTCAAATTTTGGATATACTTTTATATCAAAATAGTATATTTTAGATACAAGAATAATCCATACACTTATACAAGAGTTATTGCTCAAAAATTCAGGGAGAGAAAACAATTGGATTGCTTAATCTTAATTTTTTTGTCCTATACAATAGCCTCTATATGTTGTAACAAGGACTTCAACTCAATGACTGATGAAAAATGCTGATGGACAGCAGCTAAAATTATGGAAGCCATCCAGTGCATCCTTTCCACATGTCCACTGCACACATTTATGTAGATAACGGCTATTCTCCATTTATAATGAGATTCCTTATTTATAATGATTATGGATAGCAGATACTAATGGGTTGTCCCACCCATCAGTATTTGTTATCCATGAGAAGTTATGAGCAGTTGTTAAAAAAACCTAACTACTAGAAGAGTAAGTACACAAACATCAAGCTATGAGCATTACAGCTACTGAATAAACTGCTCATTCCTGAAAAATACATTAATTTAAGTAGTAGTTATCCATCTAGTGGTAGTATTTATTAAAATATTGTGCTAGTTTATTTTGCAATTTTAACCCCAAATCTTTAGAGAACTGTTTCTAACTCAACTGCAGAAATGTTAACAACATAACTATAAAATAATATTTTTTCAATATTTCACATTCTAATAAACACATAAAAACATACCTCAACTAAATGATTGTCAGGCCCATAAAGATCTTTATCTAGTTATATCACCAAACTTTTGAAAAATGATGCTTGAGGGGGTATTTATTTATTTACTTTTTTTTTAAATACTAAATACTGTTTGAAATAGAAATTTAAATAGTTTTGATTATGATCTTTTATTTATCATGTCATTTTCTTCCTTAAATTGCATGAATATCGTTGAAATTTGAGATTTAAATAGATTTTATTATGCTCTTTAATTTACTTTCTGTCGTATTTTTCCATTAAAATTCACATTTTACTAGTTATAGCACTTCAAAGTTAAGATTCCATGGACATGGAACATAATTTGTCATGGAATATTCTAGCGTCTATAGCTCTTTAAATACTTAACGAAATTGTAGAAAATCTACGTTTAAATAAAATAAATACCCCCTCAAGCAGCTGCTTGCCACAGAGGTCTGAGAGGAGCCTGTCAGTTTATATGCCATAGTTCAAGGTCTGAGAGGATGGCAGGACCTCAGCAGAAGAACGACACATACATCCCATGCCTTACCCGGGGCTCGAACCCAGGTCCTTTAGATCAGTAGCCAAGCACGCTAACCACTTGACCATGGGACAGCACGTTTAAATACATTTGATTATTAACTTTAATTTATCTGCAGTCACGTTTTTCTCTTAAATGCATATTTTAGAAGTTCCAAATTAGGTCCTCACTGGCGTAACACGGAAAATTATTACCCATTTTTTTAATGCAATCTGTCGTTCTTTAACATAGTGATAACACGCTTAGTAACATGGAGGTAGGAAGAGAGGGAGGCGCCCTATCATTTGGAAACTGTAACCATCTGTCTCCTAACATCTGTCTAGTAGGGGGGCCCTCCCACAACATTCTCTGAGCCCTTATAATTTTGCCACTTAGCCCATTGTGTGCAAAAAGGCATTGCCGCTCACAGGAAAAACAACACAACTTCGCCTGTGAACCGTTTCACGATTTTCTAAAATTTCAGATTGCTTTACATCCTTCTGAATATGCGCCTGACGTATGCTTACCATATATCGCTGTTTTGAGCTTTTGTCCCGGGTGTTCGTAAAATTCGGACAATTTTTTTTTCTTTCTCTCTACAACTATCTGACTTAGTGACAAAAATCTCGCACCGTTATTGTGCTTCATATTGTTACAATTTTCATATTTGCGGGATTTGTAGACAGTTTGAGAAACAGATGGAAATGACTGTAATTACAAACAGACCACAAATGAATCAAAAAGGTAGAACTTTTTGATCTTTTTCTTCGAAATTATATTTTATTTGCACTATTGTTACTGAAAGTAGCCGTCCCATGGCCAAGTGGTTAGCGCGCTTGGCTACTGATCTAAGGGACCTGGGTTCGAGCCCCGGGTAAGGCATGGCTGTTTGTGTCGTTATTCTGCTGAGGTCCTGCCCTCCTCTCAGACCTTCTACTGTGGCATATAAACTGACAGGCTCCTGTCAGATCTCTGTGGCAAGCAGCTGCTTGAGGGGGTAATTATTTTTTTTAATACTGAAAGTAACTCTTCATGGTATTGAATTGCTTTGTCTTTAGCTGGAACATCAGTTTTATTTCAAAAATGTTTTTTGTGTACTTGGAAAATTAATTTAAATAAATGATTTCGTTGCTAACATTTTTTATACTGCTCAAAATACACTTGCAAACTTTCATCTTCAACTTTTTCCTAAATGTCCCGGTTTGTTTGTATGAAAATATGGTAAGCCATTTTCAGGCATATCTGACGCTTTGCAGTAGAAGCAATAATTCTCTCATTCCTACATTTATTACATATTTTGTCAATGTCTTACGGACATTGTTGCTGTGAGGGTGTTGGAGAAGTGTGACTGTTCTCATGGTAGGTTCGAAACCTTTACATTCGGTATTGGAGGTAAACTTTGTATCTCGCTGACAACATTCAACTGTGTCGCTAACATGCATCAACTATTGGAGCTCAGGGCAAACCGAGTTATTCGACAAAAACGGTCCACTCAAATTTAAAAAAAGTGATGTAAATACAGTGATTAAGTTATTTCAAAAACGTGTTAATTTAATTCACGTAAATCGAGAGCGAGCAGACAACATATATTCCCAAAAAAGCAGTACATTTGGACGTTTTGAAAACCTCTTTCGTTACACCGGAACAGCTCTATAAAAACCGGGACGTTCGGACTTCATTTATTTCTTTATCATATAATAGAAAGATTACTTGATGGATTTTACGTTTTAAAAAGCCAACATACTTCAACAAGACAAGCTTCTTCTCTCTCCTGCCTGCGATGAACAAAATAGCAAGTTTCCCCCCCCGATAGTACTATCGATTGTCGTCGATAGTATAAAACTATCGATAGTTCTCACTACTGCTAGTGAGTTAGCAGCAGTTAGCAGGGACCTGTAATATCCCAGTAGCTTCAGTTCACTGCATGCTGCAGGGGAAGCATGTCCCCCACTGGCAACGACCGACTGCAATAGACACTTGCATTGCAATTACTTTATTACTCCTTCTAAGAATTGAACAGGTATAATTTTGTTAGTGAAAGAAATCGTAAGACCCCTTATGTGAAATCAGATCATGGTTGCCTACTTTAAATATATATTTTAGATGCACATTTAATAAACGACATGGGCGCTCCCTGGCGACCGCCCTCTGGTCATTTAGCCTCTGGAATTAGATATTAAGGAGTTTCCTACCTTGAAGAAAAAAAAAATTAAACCACTATCAAACCTTGAACCCCTAATTCCTTAAAGAATCAAAAACATCTAAAAACAAGAACACTCGCAGGTCTTTGGTAGAGGAGCTACGGCCTCCTGCTATGACTACCACTGACAGTACGATTTTTCCGAGCGAGAAAATACTGTTTTTCGTTTTAGAAGCTTCGGAGGTGGGGGAATTTTTTTACCTAGCTAAAATTATGTCCATTTCTTTCTTGTCTTAAAAGAAGAAGGCAAAAATTTCCATAATGATCCCAGTAAAGGAACTCTTCTTTTATACGAGCTGCAGTGCTTTATAATGGCCGAGACCCCACATGCCTGAACAACTGAACAATGTTTTGCGTTTTTGTCTTAAGAAAAGACTCTTTAGTAATTTTCAAGTAATTTATAGGAAAGGTACTGAAGCATTGTTTTTTAACTAGTTGACCTTTTACGCTCTTTCCAGGAGCCAACGGGAATGAATTTCTATGAACAATCTGGCAATTGTGATTGAAGGTTTCAGCAGAGCATCAGCGACTAAAATTTTGCAATTTAAGGAAAATGGCGTCAGCGCCAAGAACACATGAAGGTAAGCAATAATATTTTGCTTTCGATTAGATAACAATATTAAGGATAATAAATGAAGAACTAGCGAAAACTTATAGTTTAATATAATGTAAGTTTTCTTACATTGAAATATTAAGCACGTAATGACTAAGACTTGAACTATTACAATATGGCCGCCATTTTGTTTTGAAACATACGCAAAACATAAATTCATTAACTTCTTGAAAAAAAATGTTACTATATTGTTGTCTAATTGGAAAATACTGGAATATTTTCTAGCAAGTCCAGTTTAGTAGGAATATAAAATGATATTTAACGAATATTAATGGTATAAAGTATTTTTCAGATAATTGGAGATTGTTAAGTTTATATCCTGGTTATGTTAGTGCAAGTTAACGATAACGCTTTATTTGAGTTGAGCTTTCAGGGATTTGACGCAATACATTTAATCAATGGTTATTTTTCAGTGCAAAATAACATGTACACATCTGGGAGATCATCCCCCCTCTCCCCTTTCAGAATGCTAGTAAGTGTAAGAGAGGTAACCCCCCTATATAGTGTTACCACAAGAACTGTGATGGTCAACTTTTTTAAAAATAGGGAAAATAATAGCTCTGTTAAAGTCCTTAGGAACCATGCCTTTATCATAAAAGATATTCAAAATTTCAGTTGTCCATGTGGTAACCAAAACATTCCCAGCTCTAAGCACTTCTGTAGTAATTTCATCTACTCCTGGGGATAGCCAAAATAACTTCAGACCGTATTATAGAGCCAACATTAAAGCCAGTAATGGATCTATCATCATTACAAATAATGGTAGTAGAATTAACCACATTCTTTAGAACATTACTGTAATGCTCAGCCCACCTGCCATGACAGAATCCTCACATTCTATAAACTTTCCTTGTTTATCTTTCAATCCTTGTATTGTCCATTTTCTACCACACAAAACATTAACTATCTGCTACAGCTCTTTGCTGTCTAATTGCTTCCTCGGCTTTATCTGCCAAGACATCAGGCCAAAGATTCTTATCAACAGCTAACTGATAATCCTTTACACATTTGTAAAGCTCTCTGTAATGCTTTCTATTAGGACTAGTAGGGTATTGATTAAGGACATTCCTGCTGTTCTTTCTTTCTGAAATAAGCTCAAGTACCTTATTACTCAAATGATTTTGTCTTCTCAGCACCTTTTTTCCTAAAAGAGTACTGTTAGTTTCAAGAAAAGCCAGTTTAAAATGGTTCCATTCTTCCTCAACTTCAGCAGTAAGCAAACTGTGACTGTCGTAATGACCTTCCATATTTATCACAACCATAGTAGTAAAATTACTCTACATCAATGTTATGGCTAAAAGTTCTGAAACAATTAGTTGGAGTTTTCATCTAAAAAACCATGGTTTTTCTGGGATTGATATCCAATAAACAGGTGAATCTATTGGCCTGTGGTGGGGGTAGTACAGTTCTTATTATTATGAGTTCACTATATTTTTTTGATGTGCCTGCTGCAAAACATCTATTTTGCTTGATGATGCATTGAAGCAACAATGTGAAATGTGTAGCACATATGTAATAGGATACATTATTCACTTTTCTGCAAAGTTCTGACTTAAGCTGGAAATCTACAAATGCTTTGATTAACTTGTGCAGCAAATAATAAATTTCATCTCTCTGTGCCAATCCCAAACTGATGTCAATCGGCAACATAATCTGTAACAAGAACAATGGCAAAATCAAGAACATTGAGAATTCATAATAATAAGAAACTAGACTACCCACCACAAGATAATAGACTCGTCTATTGGATATCAACCAAAGGAAAAACCAAGGTAATTTTGTAGATAAAAGTAATTAAAACTAATTTTCTCAGCATTTTTAGTCATTACAGTAATATAGAATAATTCTGTTAATTTTAAATCTGCACTGTGAGTTAAGCCACTTTTTTACCCTAATTAGATTTCTAACCCATTGACCTTTAACACTCGGGTAATTTCAGAAAAGGGTAGAGGGTATTAAAGACAAAGGAATAGGGTCGGTGTATAGGTTATGTTCCTCAGCCGATAGATGGCACTACTCAAATGGCATGTGACATCAGAGTGTAAAGTATAGTATATCACGTAGAAACGTAACTGTTGGCTTTTGGTGGCCTATTGCTCTTTGTTTCTTTTGGGTGAATAATGTGAAGTCACTTGTCATATGTGTGATTTGACGGGAGTGTGAAGTTTTGTTTGGGCCCGTGTAGTGTTAGTGAACTGTTTTGTAAAGTTAAGATCACATCGTTTGGAAGTGGGAGTTTGGTAGCTTTTTACTGCTCTGTGTAGGGGGGAATGTTTTTGTAAGTTGTTTGAAGTGAGGGGCATTTGAAGGGGTAGGGAGGAGTGGTTAACCAGATAGAATTGTTTTAATTTTTTTAGTGTGATGCAATAGTATGTGTTTTGTTGTGAGTGGAAGAAAATGGGAAAAGATGATTAGTTTAAAAAATGAGAGTTTTTATAAGGTGTTAGGATTTTAGGAGAATAGTTTTTGGTGAAATGTATAGGGTTTTCACAGGATTCTAATGTAGTGGGGGGAGTATGCATGGGGGAAAGAATGTTGGAAGTTTTTTCGTATGGGACTAGAACATGTGGTAGTAACGAATACATGTATTTCGTTATCGTAGTTTGGAATGAATTGAGTGTTTTTTAGTAGTTACGTGTAGTATGGTAATCAGTGTATTGTGATGATTTCTTAATTTTGTTATATATTTTGGAGTCTTATAAAGTTACTTATATGATTTATTGTGAATATGTGGAAGCGTTTGGTGGCTTTTTGATATAGAAATTATGGGTTGGGTTTTACCTTTGAGCAACAGTTTTTTGCACATCATGAGCAAAATGGCCAGGTCACAAGGACCCTGAAGGCTCAGAGAAGGTTGAGGAAGGGGACCCACTGGAAGTTGTTGGGAGACAGATGGTAGCCTTCCGTGAAGGCCATTCAGTGTCCTTTAATGTGCACAGGGTATGGCACTCTAGCGCATGGGGCCACAGCTTAAAGTTCCATCCTATGGATAGCAGCTTTTACCAAGCCCATTAGTATCCCCTACTGACTGAGCAGGGCGAGGAATTTTGCGGAGATAAGTCTCAGTGCTGACATAGCTGGGACTCGAACCTGGGAACTGCAGATTATGAGCCTAGCATACTACCGACTCAGCCATCTCCACAGAAATTATGGGTATTGTAGAATTGTCTGTAAATGGAGCTAGGTAGTCACTGGAAGGAGAGCTATGCACCAATCCCCTGTGATGATGCATAGAACCGGCCAGGCCTAGCACCTAATGTCCGACCCCGCCTTCTCGTGGTGCGGACCGTTAGTAACTTTCAAAAGAGATACTCTCTTGTGGAAGTGAACGGAAGGGGAGGGCTGCCAGATTAGTGTGGCCTACTGATCTGGACAACTATGGCTACTTTTCTCTTTTTCTACCCTGCTGAGGAGTGGTCAACCACATGGGGTCCTGGTGCTGACCATATAAACCTACTGGACTGGACAGATATATGGCTCTGAGCTTGATTATGGATCCTGATTTTGCTGCACTGGTGGGCTTCTGTGGAGGGAAAATCTTCCGCTGTGTTTTCTGTTTGTTTGTGGGTTGACAACCCCAAGTGAATAGATTCACAGGATATGTTTATCAGCTGGTGGATGGATAATCCTGAGCAGAAGTCATCGCAGGCACCTGAACTCTTTGCTTCTATTGGCATCGTCAAATTCTACATTGGAGGACGTCTTCCAGTGTAGATGGCTTCAGCCTTTAGTAGTGGGGGAACGGGTCTTTGCCCCATGTCTGCGATTAGGGGGCTGTTTGATATTGTCGGCATTCCCTCTCTCAATAAACATAGTTTCTTTAAACATCCCACTAACCATTTTCTCTCCATAGGTAGTTGGAATGTGAGGACTCTGCAGAGAGCTTTTTCTCTTGATGTCCTCACACAAGAATTCCACCGTTATAATTTAGATATTCTCGGCTTGCAAGAGACCAGATGGACAGATAAAGGTCAGATTCTTAAAAATAATCTTAAATTTCTCTTTCCAGGGAGGGACGACAATAAGCATCACCAAGGTGTGGGTCTGCTTCTCAGCAGACACGCTAGTGATGCTCTTCTAGGATATGAGTACATTAATGAAAGATTTCTTACAGCAAAATTTCAGACAAGCGTTAAAGACTTGAATGTTATCTGCTGTTATGCCCCCACTGAGGATGCCGATTAGGATGAGAAGGATTGGTTTTATGAACAACTTCAGGATATTTTGAATTCTGCCAAGAAAGGAGATATTACCCTTGTTCTTGGTGACTTCAATGCCAAAGTTGGTACTGACTCTGACCTTTGATGGATGATAGGCCCTTTTGGTATTGGTAGCTGCAATGGCAATGGGCAACGTCTCCTACAGGTAAGTAAACTCAATGGATTCAGAATAACTAACACTTATTACAAACACCGCGACATCATAAGTACACATGGGTTTCACCTGATGGGCTGCATAAGAATATGATTGATTACATATTAATTAACAGCAAATGGGCTAGTTCTGTTAGGAATACCAGGGCATATAGGGGAGCTGAAATTGGATCTGACCATTACCTTGTTAAAAGTGTGTTGCAACTTAAACTTAAAAAGTGTTGTGCTAGGGTTAAAAAATTTACTTTTAATACTGAAGCTCTGAAAGATCCAGTTATAGCCAAAGCTTACCATGATAGGTTACTTAGTCATTATGACAGTCATGGTTTGCTTACTATTGAAGTTGAGGAAGAATGGGATCATTTTAAACAGGCTTTTTTGGACACTAACAGTACTCTTTTAGGAAAAAAGGAGCAGAAGAGGCAAAATTATCTGAGTGATAAGGCACTTGAGCTTATTTCGGAAAGAAAGAACTGCAGGAATGCCCTTAATCAATACCCTACTAGTACTAATAGAAAGCATTACAGAGACCTTAATAAACTTGTAAAGGATCAGTTAGCTGCTGATAAGAATCTTTGGCTTGATGGTTTGGCTGACAAAGCCGAGGAAGCAGTTAGACAGCACAACAACAGAGAGCTGTACCAGACAGTTAATGTTTTGTGTGGTAGAAAACGGACAGGCATACAAGGATTGAAGGATAAACAAGGTAAGGTTATAGAAGGGGAGGATTCTGTCATGGCTAGGTGGGCTGAGCATTTCAGTGATGTTCTAAACAATGTAGTTAGTTATACTCCCATTGTTTGCAATGATGATAGATGCATTGGTGGCTTTAATGTTGGCCCTATAACACAATCTGAAGTTATTTTGGCTGTTTCTAAACTTAAACTTCATAAATCCCCAGGGGTAGATGAAATTACTACGGAAATGCTTAGAGCTGGGAATGTTTCGGTTACCACTTGAATGACTGAAATTCTGAATATCTTTTATGATAAAGGCATGGTTCCTAAGGATTTTACCAGAGCTATTGTTATCCCTATTTTCAAAAATGGTGATCGCAGTTCTTGTGATAACTATAGGGGTATCAGCCTACTCTCTGTTCCAGGTAAAGTTCTTTCCATGATTGTGCTTAATAGAATTAAGAATCTGGTTGACAGTCAATTGCATGATGAGCAATGTGGATTCAGAAGTGGTAGGGGATGTGTGGATCAGATATTTTCACTTAGGCAGATTCTTGAGAAATGTTTAGAGTTTCAGAAACCTTTGGTTTCTAGCTTTGTTGATTTCAAAAAGGCTTTCGACTCTGTTGATCGTCATAATTTGTGGTTGATTGTGAGATCATATGGTATACCAGACAAGTTAGTTAACATTATGAAAATTCTATAATAACACCGAGTCGTGTGTGAGAGTTGGTAAGGCTTGTAGCAATTGGTTTAGCATTACTTCTGGTGTTCGACAAGGGTGCATTTTGTCTCCTTTTCTCTTTAGCTTGGTTATTGATTATGTTGTGCGAAATTCACTTCAAGGGAAAGATTTTGGCCTTAAATGGGCTGGAGATATGAAAATTTCTGGTTTAGATTATGCTGATGATTTAGCCCTTTTGGCAAATGATGTTGATGAGATGAACTCTTTCATTCGAGTTGATTATGAGACTGGTAATAGAGTAGGTTTGGTTATAAACAGAGAGAAAACTAAAGTGATTAAAATTGGTCAGGCAGGCTGTGATTCAGTTAATCTGAATGGTTGCAGTCTTGAGCAGGTGTCACAGTTTAATTATCTTGGGAGCTATGTAACAGATAATGGTGATGTGCGGCATGAGATTAACAGACGAATAGGGATTGCTGCCGGGACTTTTAAGAACCTATGGAGAGTGTGGAGAAATAGGCGTATACACCTAAAGACTAAAATTAGACTGTATAAAGTTTTGTTCTTTCTAGGGTTAGTTATGGTAGTGAAACTTGGACACTTTGTAAACAGGAAACTAGATGCTTTTGATTCCAGATGCTTACGCAGTATCTTGGGCATTGGGTGGTTTAACTTTGTAACTAATGATGAGGTTAGGCAAAGGAGTCTGCAACCTCCTTTAAGCAGGGTATTGTGCAGAGAGAGACTCCGCTGGTTTGGCCATGTTGCCCGTATGAATAATTATAGATTGGTGAATAGGGTTATGAACAGTGTGCCTAAAGGCCTCAGAAAGAAGGGGAGACCTAGGATGCGGTGGGCAGACAATGTCAAACAGGACCTTGTTAGAATTGGTGTGCAGTGGCCAGATGCAGTAGATGTAGCTCAGGATAGACTTGCTTGGAGAACTAAATTGCACGGTCTGGTTGGACCTCCGTAGCCCATGGCTGCTTGAGGATGATGATGAGAATTGTTGGTGTGGAAAAATATGGTAGTTTTTGATGTAGTCAGGAAGGTAATCAATAATTTAGGGGAGGGCTATTTGAGCTATAAGAATTTTTTTTTTTGTTGTTTTTGTTGTATATGATGAGATTATTTGGTTTCTGGGGCTTTTTTATAATTCGGTCGGCCATGCAATGTTTCCGATTTTCATGTTTTTCGGTTTGTGTTGCCTGGGAGGACATTATTGGTTTTGAGGGTTTTTTTTATAATTCAGTCGGCAGTTGTTTTTTGTTGTCTGTGAGGACATTATATAGTTTTTGAGGGCTGTTTTTTATAATTCAGTTGACAGTGCACTATTTCCGATTTTTTTGCTTTTTGGTATGTGTTATGACGACTAGATTTAGTTTTGGGGGCTTTTTTATGATGTCGGTCGGCGATGCATTGTTGATGATGTTCTTGGTTTTGAGACTGGTGTTCGATTTCATTAATTCTGGTGATTTATTTAGACTAATTATTGTATATGTGACTAGATTGATCAGTTTAGTTTGTGGAAATGTATTTGCGGAGTGTTTTAATTATTGGGAAAAGTGGGGGGGGGGAGATTTCAGGAATTTGTAGTATATGGGAAGGCAATTTTAGTGTAGTTTCTTTGTTTATGGTTTTTTTTCATAATATTTTTAAGAATGTGGTTGTGTAAGATGTTTTTAGTTAAATCACGTTTTTTTTTTCTCCACTAAACTTAAATTATCGGTACCATGGTAATGGTACTTTGCGTTTGATGTAAACTCAGGTTTTTCATTACTATGGTAATGGAAAAAAACATCTTTTCTCTAGAAACCCCTGTTTGGGTTAGGATTTTGGGGGTTGTGGGAATCAGCTAAAAGGGCCGTTTTGTTATGTTGCGTCAAAAAAAAAATGGCAGCTGAGGACTGATCTGTACTACTGCCAATAAAAAGTTTTTCTTTGCTTTTATGGTAGATGAGACCAAACTTGATGTGCTGATATAGATTTGCCTTATTAATTCATTTAAAAATCGAATTTTAAAAATTTAATATGGTTTTGAAAAGAAGTGGAAAAACTGAAATTTTAAAATGTAAAAAAAAGTGTGGTCCCAAATATAAAAAAATTAAAACTGACATGTTGTATATTATATTCCATAGAAACGTACAAAATTTGGAGTATGGTCAGTTCATTGATAACGAGAAAAAAAAAATTGTATTTGTACCAATGTTACCATTTTCAAGTGATACGAACTGAAGTCGGAACATTTAATAACATGTCCCAGTTTTTACTGATTGCAATCTAGGCACCCTATGTATCACTCAACATTTGTATTGTTAAATTTGTTCCCTCTAAATATTGGGCTTTTTTGTTTGTTCGTCTGTAAAAAAGGATATGAACATTTATCAATAGCTCTAAGTAGCAACCAAATGCTAGTTGGAGTAGTTGGACTGAATTATAAAAAAGTCCCCGAAACAATAATGTCCTTGCAGACAACACAAACCGAAAAACATGAAAATCGTAAACAGTGCACCGCTGACCGAATTATAAAAAAGTCCCCGAAACCAAATTATCTCATCAGAGACAACAACAACAAAAAAAAAACATCTCACAGCTCTAATAACCCTCCCCTAAATATTTCATTAACTTTCCTGACTCCATCAAAAACTCAAAAACTGCCATTTTTTTCCAACCGACAATTCTACAATACCCATAATTTCTACATCAGAAAGCTGCCAAATACTTCCACATTAACGATAATCATATAAGTAACCTTTAAGAGACTCCAAAATATATAACAAAATAAATAAATCACTATAATATACTAATAATTATCATATTACACGTAACTAATGAAAAATCACTCAATTCATCCCAAACAATTATACTGATATTACACGTGTTCTTTACTACCGCCATGTTCAGTCCCACACGAAAAAACTTCCAACATTCTTTCCTGCAAGCATAACCCCCCCCCCCCCCCAACTAGATCAGAACCCTCTGAAAACTCACTTTATACGTTTCACCAAAAACTATCTCCTGAAACCCTAACACCCCATAAAAAATCTCATTTTTGAAACTTAATAATTACCCCCACATTATAAACCTTTGCCATTTTCTTCCACTCACAGCAAAACATTTACTACTACACTAGACACAAAAAAAAAATATGAAATAATTCTATCTGGTTAACCACTCATCCCTTCCCCTTCAAATGCTCCTCACTCCAAACAACTTACAAAAACATTCCTCCCTACATACAGCCATAAAAAACTACCAAACTCCTACTTCCAAATGACGCAACCATAACATTACAAAACAGTTCACTAACACTTTCACCAACAACCCTCGTAATATTAAATAATTTCAATTCCAAAATATCTTAAATAACTTATTAATCATATCTTAATGAAATTACAAAAAAAAACAGGAACGAATTAATTATTCTTATTCTAGCTATCACTAAAAATCCCTTATTAAACGTACGATACATATGCACTTACTTTTAACTGAATACGCATGGTATCCAAACGAATTATAAAGCAAAAATGGCAAAAAAAAACATAACTTCACACTCCCATCAAATCACATACATAATATGTGACCCCACTGCAATTAGACATCTTATGTGTACTAACACTTATGCCGAAGATCATTGAAAATCTGTGATGGGTGATGAATCTTTTGCAAAATTTTGGTTGATTCGAGGTGGAATGATCTAATACTGAAATAGGAATGGAAGTGGGAGTTCGGTACTTTTTTATGGCTGTGTGTAGGGGGGGAATGTTTTTGTAAGTTGTTTGGAGTGAGGAGCATTTGAAAGGGAAGGGAGGAGTGGTTAACCAGATAGAATTATTTTGACATCATACGCCACTTGAGCACTGCCATCTGTTGGAGTAAACTACGTTAACCGAAGGAGGTATTAATTACCCGTTTTAAGCCTATCATAAAATATATACATATTCACTTCACTGTGACATTCCCATAAATTATCCAGGAAAGAATGACAAAATATCCAAACATCACATTGTCATGTTCATGTCAAATCCCATGACTTCACTTTACCCACATGAAACATAGAACTTTAGGCTGCCAACAACTCTGTTACTCTAATGTTACATTTCTATGTCATACTTTATACTTTGATGTCGTATGTTTCTGGAGCAGCATCTCTAGACTGAGGCCCATGAACAATAGACTGACTCATATTTGTTATTACCTATTAATTATTGGAGATATTGTTAAATTTCATTAATGTAAAAAAATGAGAAACTTATTTCAGAAAAGATTTTCTAATACCTCTGTAGGTTATGGAATATATTGATTAATTCCTTAATGCCAGAAGTATCCTGCTTGCCATAAAGTGTGACATAAAACAAGTAGACAACATTTACTATTTCCCTTGGTCTGTGGTTGCAGTGCATTGCATTTATGCTGGCAGGGCCGGGCTTTGACCTTCTAAAGCCGTAAACTGTGACAAATTTAAGAGGCCCCAAAAATTCTAAAGTCAAAATCAGGGCTGGATCTAGGAGAAGAATGTCCCCCTCCCCCCAACACCACTGCTATGAGAATGCTAGTAAGGGTAATGGAGACAAAGCATTATTATACATTATTATTAAAGCACTATTTTCAATAAATATTTTAAAGAATTTAAAACTAAGGGGAAAATGTTATAATACAAAAAAAAATCACCCAAGACTGCCAAAACATACTGACAGCGATGGGGCATGGACAGGATCAGAATGTCCAGCAGTTGTTGTGGGATCCTCTGCCACTCTTGCTCCAGGGCAACTTCCAGCTCAAGAAGTGTGGGAGGCATTGGACGGTTTTCCAGACATCTTCCCAGTGCATCCCAAGCATGTTCAATGGGATTCAGGTCTGGAGAACGTGAAGGCCAGTCCATGCGTTCGATTCCTGCCTCCTGAAGCATGTTGTTGACGAGATGCGCACGGTGGGGCCTTGCATTATCGTCCATGAAAAGAAAGTTGTTCCCAACTGCTCCAGCATAGGGTACCACTATAGTGTGCAGGACCTCATCTCAATATCTGATAGCAGTCAACGATCCATTTCTGATGACGTGGAGGTCGGTATGACCACCAATACTGATGCCAGCCCACACCATGATTCCACCACCACCGAAGGAGTCCCTTTCTCGCATGAAACATGGATTCTCCTGTTTCTCGTTCACGCCAGATCAGGACATGATGATTGTCAGGCTGCAGACTGAACTGCGACTCATCAGAGAAGATGACCACTCATCATGGGTGCAATGACGATGCTCATCAGCCCACCTTCTACGAGTTCTATGGTGTTCAGCAGATAACGGAATGCATACCATTGGTTGCCGGGCATGCAGTCCAACACGATGGAGCCGATTTTCTATGGTCTGGGTGCATATCCATCGTCTAGTGGCAGCAAGAAACTGTCCCCACAGCTCTGGTTTCCTGGTTATGGTTTTATCTCCCATTACATTTGCAGTTTTATTGCTTTCACTGAAAGGAGAGTAGAGAAAAATAAGGAAGAATGCAAATAAATTGTTAAGAAAAGGAGAAAACATGTAAAGTTTGTAATGAGAAAAAAATATTAATCACCCCTCTACACAGATGTTGATCTGTAATTTTCAGTTTTCCTGCACTAAAATGCAGACTGCAGGACAGGTGACTTTTCAAGCTCCTGAAAACCCTTATAAATGGACTTGCAATATGGTTTTTTTGTTTGAAGGGAAATTTTTTTTATTAAGAATTAAATATTCCTTCATTTAGTAAGTAATGACTTATTTTGTTCATTAGTTATTTCAAGATAGAGTTTTGAAGTTGTTTCTTTAAGTGTTAAATGAAAATTAAAATTTATAAATTGAACTTTTAGCATAAAAAAAAATACATACCTATATTTTTCAGTAAAGAGTATCTCATATTTTGTTTTTAACAATAAAAATGACTCCATCTTTAATCCATACTGTAAAAAAAATTATCCCTCAAGGTCTTACCCAGGGCTCAAACCCAGGTCCCCTAGATCAGTAGCCAAGCGCACTAACCACTTGGCCATGGAACAGCAATATATGAAAAAAATGCAAATTGTTCTGGAAGGATTCAATCTCAAATTTCAGAGATTAAAATAAATTATATTTGCTTTCCAATATTTTTATTTAATTTCTTCAGTAAATTATACATAATACATCTTTATCCCTTTTTAGTTATTTTTCAGTTTTTAATAATCTTATTTTAAAGCAAAAAAAAAATTTAGTAACACTGCCACAGTCTTGGAGTTTTCCGATAGGGAAAAAATAATAAGGCATTGTTTGCATAATGACCAAATAATTTTTAAAAATTAAATAAGTGAAAGAAATATGAATTAATATTTATTAAAGGAGTAAAGTACTTTAGAAAATACAGCAAAATCAATTTTTAAAATTTTTTTTACTGAATTTAAAATACAAAAAATACAGTAAAGCCTTGCAATTTTCTTAAAAAACGCTTATCAAATTTTACTTACCTGTTTTTTTTTTTTATTTTTTTTAATTTTCTTAATCCCAATTAAGTGTTTTTTCTTTTGGTATATAAATGACCTATTTCTGTTCATTTGTTATTTAAAAAAAATTCTAATGTTGACTTGTTTATTTTACTGGTCACAGTTAATGAAAAGCCTGGACTTTTATCTTTTTTTTTTTCAATTTTTATCAATTTATTTTTAATGTTAACTGGAAGAAAAATACAGAAATTCATTCCATTAAATTAACTTTAAATCTTATACTTAAGTTAAACAACTATCTTTATTATTCTTAAATGTACATAATACTGAATTATAATTTATGTATCAATTTTTTTATTATAATGCGATTCACTGTTTCATTTACAGAAATTGAAGCACAGATACGTGAGTTACAAGCAAGGAAAGCTGGTTTGGCTACAGGTGTTCAAGAAAATGGGGAAGGAGTGCCTCTTGCTGCATCAGCAGGATCATATATGGATGAAGATATATATGGAAGTAATAAAAGCAAATATGAAGGCTATGTTACTTCAATTGCTGCAAATGATGAAGCTGATGCCGATGTAAGAATTTTTTTCATACCTAATTATGTGCCTATTTTTCCAATGTCCAGAATTGTTTCTAGCACAATTAAAACTTAAAAATATGTCGTCTAAGGTCAAACGCTATTGTTAAAATATATGCTATATTACAAAAGTTCCATGTTCCATGTTATATGAATGGAAAGATACATTCAAAGCACCTAACTTTAAAAATAAGTTTTTGATGATAAAATGTTACTGGAGGTAAACTGATGATCTCAGATCTCTAAATGTCTATTTTCTTCAATATTTGTTTAATATTTAAAGGATTATGGAAACAAACAAATGTAACTTTTGCTACTCATGAAAATTTACTTCAATAGAAGAAATGCAACTGTTAAAACATTGTTCACCCAGCAGACTTTCAGTCAGTAGTACCCAAACTCGTAATCTGCAGTTCCCAGGTTTGGTTGCAGCTGGGTGAACGTTGAGATTTATCTCCACAAAACTCCTTGCCCATGGTCAGTAGGGGACACTGATGGGCATGGAAAGGCCCACTTCTATTGGATGGGATGTGAAGCTGTGGGCTGGAGAGACATACCCTATGCACAATGAAGAACATGCTGGATGACCTTGACAGGAAGCTTGTGTCTCCCAACAGCTGTCCAGTGGGTCCCCTACCCAAATCTCTCAAACTTCAGGGTCCTTGGGACCTGGACATTGTGCACAAAAAAAGTGTTGCTCAGAGGTAAAACAACCCAACATAACTAGTATTTTATGTTTTTTTTTTCATCAAATTTTGAAAAAAATGTTAGGAAGACTAGCAGCAGTGACTGCTTTTAAATGTTCCAATTTCAACAACAAAATGCTTTGCAAAGTGGTTTGTCATGAATACCAGTCCATCTTTTAGACAGGAATAACAGCTCGTTGCATAACTTTTTGAAATCTTTAGCAACTTGTAACTGAAAAGCAGTTGACTGATGTAGTAGCCAGTTACAATGCTTCCATAGTTGATAATAACTGCTTATTCAAAGAAAATTTGGATGCTATTATTGCCTTGTTGTGGTTTATCCAATTTTTACAACTTAAGAAAATTCCAGATAAGCACAATAAAACTTTAAAAGTTTATAAGGATCTTTAAAAGTACTACTAGTATAAGTGGCCATCAGATTTCTTCCAACATCAGTTGGTTTAGCAGCATAGGTATAATCCTTGCTGTTTTCATTGAATTGAAAACTTGAGAAGAACAGTTAAATGATGCTGCTAGTTAAGAGCTACAACTGGTATTTACTGCTCATTGTTGTATAATCAATGATTGTTTCTTGGTGCAGCTTTGTTTTCAATACCTCATTCAGAAGTGCTCGGCTGGTGAAATTTCATAATTTATTGAACAGTTTGTAATTGATGTTTTTTCACATTTTTATCCACATAAGTGAAAATCAAGGACCTGGCCTATATAAGATGTCCATTTAGAGCAAACTTTTCCCATGGTTCTTTTGATCTCATAACAAACTTTTACTGTATTATAATGTCAAAATTAGTGTATGATGAAAATAGAAGACTAAAAATGCATTTTTAAAATGTCTGCAACTCTAAATATCATGCTTACTATTTTGAAATGATAAGCAGTTTGAAGCTTTGACTTATTTTTTGTATATCCCTTTTTTATAGGATGATGATTATGAAACTACTACATTGATGAACAACAAAAGATCTGGATTTACAGCTCCAGCATCTTTCCTCAGTGAGCTTTTAGGAAATGACAAGGTATATTACTTTTTTTTAGAACTTCTTGCACAAATTTTTGTATTTTCTAAGTAGTCATTGTATATTTTTTATATATTTTTGTGATTTGTTGTTGATATGTGGGATTTTCTTTTTTTTTTTTGCTAAAAACTTGTAGGAGCTTAACTTTTATTAAACTTTTAAGTACAAAAGTATTAAGTCAAGCTGCTACATGGAAAGATAAATGATCAAGAAACCATTATAGCATTTCAATTCTAAAAAAAATCTAAAATTCTCTGGATGATGAGCAACTGTGTCAGTCCATAGCATAGGATAAGATGCAGTATTTATTTAATATGCCATGGGCATTCTGAAACCTTAGTAATTGCATAAAAAATGTTCTCCCACCCACTGTCCAATGTTCTAAGCAGACCACATATTTTTTAACATCAAGGGAATTATATGGATTATAAATGTCAAATTTAAACAATTTCAATTATAGATATTTGTTATAAAAATTAATATGAGAATTTAATATATAAGAAATAAACAGTGAATATGTAGAAAAATATTACAAACACAAAAAGTATTTTAATATGGATTTTTGTGACTGAACCTGTTTTATAAGACCATCAGTGGTTGGTAAAATTTTGATAAACCAGAGCAAGAGACATAATTCCAGCATTTTTGTAAAATGGCAAATACACATGATCTTTTGGGTTGTCTCTCAAATTAGAGTTCTGGCTGGAATGAAATAAAATAATGAAGTAAAAATTGAATAAATAATATTAATAATGCTGCAAAATGAAACAGTGATAATAAGGCTAATAATCAGGACCATATGTATAAGCAAACTACACCTTAGGGCTTCACAATGTGAGGGACCGTAAAAAAAAGCAATAGAGTTTTACTGTGTAGCAGTTGTAAATGTGTATTAGTATATAAATAGCAATAGTAGGTGGCAGCCTCTCATCTCCCTAAATCCTGAACTGAAGTAGTAGTAATGAACCAACGAAAAATTATGCTGGCTTTTATACCAAAAGAGTGCAAAATCAATAGCTTTCTTTGAAAAAAAAAAAAAACAACTCCCCCTCAATGCATTTCACTCTTTGTCAAGTAGTTTGCCATAAATCCCACACCCATTCCATTGGAAGTTAGGGTTCCCCATCTAGACTTCATTGCACTCTTGAAGGTTAGAAACAAAGGGAAGAACGAGGAAAAGGGAAGGATTCAAAGGGAAGGGAGTAACACATAGGGGTTAGGAACTGCAGACCAAAGGAAGCGGTGTCAAATATAAGCAGATACAGTAAACAACGTAGTAAAATTGAATTCTACCATGCAAAGGGCTAACCTTCATGCTAGGACCACGTACATGGAGGATCAGTTGCCATTACTGCTAGTTGCAGTTTTCAATATTAGAAGAATAGTTTGCTCATTTAGTAGAAATCAGTCAAAGAATATGTTGTACGATTTTGTTTCAGCTTAAAAATAGTGTTTTCGGTTTTCAAAAGTAATTGTTTAGAAAACCAATGCTAGACAGTACTTGAAGGTAAAAGGTCAATTTTTTTCTAAATTATTTTTGTATTATATCAAGCCTGTTTGTCAAAACACACATTTTCCATATTGAAGATTCATGCTTCGGGTAAATTATAATGGTTTATTCCTATATTATTATATACAGGGACATATCCAGGGGGGTTGGGGGAGGGCAAAAATCTTGTCTTATACTGAATCACAAACTTGTCTACCTTCTTTGAAATCCAAAATGGTTGTCTTTGTAAAATTTTATTTTAGCCAAATGTTTTTATGTCTGACATTAAAAATAGATAAAAAAAAACTTCCATGTGGAATAACATTTTAACCTTTCCTGTTTTCGGTGGAATGTTTTAGTAATTGGAAAACCCTTCTCAAGTCTTATTGTCTTATTCTCAGCCCTCCCTCTCACACAAAACTAAATTCTCAGAGAGACCCCCTGCCTCATGAAAAACAAAAATAAAACCAGCAAAGTGAAAAAGGTTATAATGAAAATCAGGAATTTATATAAAAGTTATCTAAAAATTAATATATATATATACACCGATCAGCCAATACATTAAAACCACCTCTCTGTTATGCAAAGAAGCGCATGTGCAACCAATCAGTGTCACATGCGAAGGTCGTGAATGATATATAATACCCGAGTCGGAACTCTCGCAGGCAGTATTTCATTTCGTCTCAACATGGTAAAGCAAAGGATTTATCTGATTTCGACAAAGGCCAGATTGTTATGGTAAGACACCTTGGTAAGAGCATCTCCGAAACAGCGACGCTGGTAGGCTGCTCACAATATGCAGTAGTTAGTACCTATCAAAGATGGTTCGACAAGGCATAGGCCAGCCATGCCTCGGTGATGCCAGAGATCAGCGCAGGCTATCTCATCTTGTCTGCAGCAACAGGAGGGCTACTGTGGCTGATATTACCCATAATTTCAATTGTGACAAAGAGGCCAATGTGTTCGAACACATAGTTCATAGTAAGCTCTTGAATATGGGTCTCCACCGCCCCATTCATGTGCCTATGCTCACAGTTGTTCGCTGTCGTCAATGCTTTCAATGGGCACATAATCATCGACATTGGACCATAGAAAACTGGAAGAGGGTCGCATGGTCAGATGAATCTCATTTTCTATTACACCATGTGGACGGACGAGCTCATGTATGACGTTTACCCACGGAAGCCTCACCTGGATGCACTGTGGGATGGATCCACTGATATTACCCATAATTTCAATTGTGACAAAGAGGCCAATGTGTTCGAACACATAGTTCATAGTAAGCTCTTGAATATGGGTCTCCACCGCCCCATTCATGTGCCTATGCTCACAGTTGTTCGCTGTCGTCAATGCTTTCAATGGGCACATAATCATCGACATTGGACCATAGAAAACTGGAAGAGGGTCGCATGGTCAGATGAATCTCATTTTCTATTACACCATGTGGACGGACGAGCTCATGTATGACGTTTACCCACGGAAGCCTCACCTGGATGCACTGTGGGATGGATCCAGGCAGCTGGAGGGAGTGTGATGGTATAGGCAATATTTTCTTGGGGAACACTAGGACCAATTATCCCTATAGAGCAAACTCCTACAGCTGTCACCTACCTGAACATCGTGGCTGACCAAGTACACCCCTTTATGGGGACTGTATTCCCTAGCAAAGATGGCTTCTTTCAACAAGACAATGCCCCATGTCACACTGCAAAGAAGGTTCAATAGTGGTTCCTAGAACATGATAAGGAATTCCATATATTGCCATGGCCCCCAAATTCACCAGACTTGAATCCTATCGAGCATTTGTGGTTTGATTTGGAGAAATGGGTATGAGCAGCATCGCCCCAACCACATAATGGGAACTGCGGGATCTTCTCTTGCAATCATGGTACCAAATATCAAGCGACACCTACCAACATCTCGTTGAATCTGTACCTCATCAGGTAAGAGCTCTTTTGGTGGCGAGAGGAGGACCTACATCATATTAGGTAGGTGGTTTTAATGTTTTGGCTGATCAGTGTATATAATAAATAATGTTGGCCGAGTGGTTAGCGCACTTGGCTACTGATCTAAGGGCCCCGGGTAAGGCGTGGATGTATGTGTCGTTTTTCTGCTGAGGTCCTGCCATCCTCTCAGATCTTCCACTATGGCATATAAACTGACAGGCTCCTGTCAGACCTCTGTGGCAAGCAGCTGCTTGAGGGGTATTTATTTATTTTTTATTTTCCTTCCAAGTCGTGTCTAAGGTTTTTCCAAAATCATTGAACCTGTTGGTCAAAAATTAGCAGCTCACCACTGATTTTGGGCAGAACAATGTTGGTGTAGTATTGGCCATATATAGTCATTTTTCCTGGTAAGGTGTCCACGGCTACCACTCCTTGGGAGTTGAAAAAAATTGTGAACAATCCTGTTCCTTGAGCAAAAGTCTTGTTGGAGGATTTGGGGATGTGGTTCATCTTCAGCAACCCAAACATAGTTACTGATCTTTCTGGTAGTTGTATAGTAATAAAACCACATCTCATCACCAGTGACAATGCGCTTTAACCATTTGTGACCAGTAGGTTCAAACATTGCCAGCAATCCTTCCATGAGTTGACTCTAGTCCTTTTTTGCTGTTGTCAGTTGTGGGATATCCATTTGGTACAGATCTTTTAGAACTTTAAATGTTGATGAATAATTGTTACCACACTGCCAATCAACACAATGACATCTAAACGTATTATCTGAATGGTGATGTGGGGGTTTTCCTTAATGAGTTTATGAACAGCAGCGATGGTTCTCTCGTTCAGGGCCTCCTATCTTCCTGCACCAGGGAGGTCTTCGAAGCTCTGCCATCCTTCTCTGAATTTGCATATCCATCCTGTAACAGGTGCCATATGAACAGGCATGATACCCATATACTTGTGATTAATAGGCAGGAATTTTTTTTTTGCATCATCCCTAAGCTTCATCCTTGTTAAAATGTAAAAATTTTCCCCATCTTCATTAGGCTCCATAGCAATAATGCACAGATTTCGTAGACCAAACTTGATGCGCCACCAGCAATGAGAAATGATGATATGACCTTTGTTTTTAACAAGTTTAGACAAGCTTCCAAACAAGTCATAGCTCATTAACTTCGGAGGAATGATTGCAAATCTACAGACACATCTCAAGAACTTTTTGAACGCCCTCTGTATTTCAGAGTTTTATCTGTTTGTTCAAGATATTTTGTTTGATATACAACTTCCTCTTATAACTTAAAGTGACATAAGGGTTTATTCTGCTCCCATTTCTCACCCCCCCCCCCCTCCCTCATACACGAAACGAGGAACAACTTTTACATAGCTTAAGTAATAAAATCCAGGTCTGCCATATTCAGTTTTTACTAGATGGGGTTACCAGTTCAGAGACCCTTGTTTTGTGATATGTTAAATGATGTAAAAATGACTTGTGTAGGATGAAGCATTCATCACTTGTTTAGCACAAAATGCAAACTGAAACCATATATTTAGGAATTTCGATTTAGATATTAGAGTTTAGATGTTCTAGTACCTTAACTGCAAAATAATAGATTCTGATGTCAGTGTTCATTATTTTACCCTCATAAAGCCACAACATGAAAAATATTCTAGGCAGAGCTGAAAATTTTTCAAGGAAAGGCAAGATAATTTTGTTTTTCCAGTTTTTTATTTAGAAATATGCAATAATAATCCATTGTCTTGTATTTTATGTCACTGGTATGGCAATTTCAGAACTCTATTACTTTTTAAATAAGATTTTTATTAAAAAATGTGGATAAATATTATTTAAATTATTAAATTTATTTAAATTAATATCAAAATTAGAAATAAAAATAGTTACTTTTTCAAAATATCAAGTATAATTTATGTTGCACCAAAGAAGAAATTTTTTTCTTGGCTAAAATAAAAATGTGAGTTATCTTGTTCATGCAGATTATAATATATCATTGCCAGAAAGATATTCTGCTGCATTCTTAAAATATCGGTTCCACACCATAGTACAGTCTTCAGTGAAGTGACACAATGTGGTGACATTAGGGCTTTTAAGAATGTCATGAAGAGTGATTCCATTATCTTGGTTGCAGGAGGCGACAGACAAGGTAGAGAAGCATGAATAACAACCCAGAGAATTTAAAATAATTTAAAAATTCTCTGTCATTGAGCAATAAAATTTCAGAGTTTATCCTTCAAACTATTTGGATGTTGAATGTTCTCAGGAGAAAAACTCTCAGAAGCTTTTCGGAGCAAAGACAGCGCTCCGTCTTCAGTGAAGTGATGTTACGTACTGACGATTGGGTCCGTTTAGACAAAGAGCTTCTTTCCACATGTCGTGTAGGGTGATTCCAGTGTCTCGGTTGCAGGTGGGGACGGACGAGGTCATTATTTCAATAGCCTCGCGGACTATGGTTCCGTAGAAAGTGGATGCGCGCGCAAGAAGTGTGGCGTGCTCCCAGTCTATCGTTGCCGTGTGTTGCACTGCTAGCTCGGAGGCGGCCGTCGTTAGCTTCTTTTGGCTGACATCAGCTTTGTGCTCCGCGAACCTTTCTTGCAAAGAGCGAATGGTTTTGCCGATGTAGTACACCACGGAATTATCCGTCAACTGTAGGGGAAATCGGTATACGCCCGATTTTTGAAGAAGGCTATATTTATCCCTGTCCCTTTTGACTAATTTCTTCAAATTTGGAGCGGGGCTGAAGACAATTTTTATACTATGGGCTCTGAGTAATTTGTGGACCGATTCACATAGGACAGGGACGTAAGAAATGGGTCCGGCAAAAATAGTACGCTCGGGGTCGGTGATTGGGATGAGAGCCGAATCTCTTCTGCTTTCGTTTCTATACTTGCTGATAATTTTGTCTATTGCTGTTGGGTTGTAGCCATGGGAAGCAGCGATGGAATGGATGTTTAAGATTTCTTTTTCAAGCAGTTGCTCATTCGAAGACACGGTGAATGCCCTATGTGTGAGGGAACGGAAGGCTGCAATTTTGTACGCCCACGGGGCACATGAGTCTGCACGTATGACAGAAGGGACGTAAGTAGGCTTCCGGTATACCGACGTCGTCAAGGCTCCTGTGTCATCTTTTTGGATGAAAACATCTAAATAGGGGATGGCATTTCTATCTTCCTCCTCCTTCGTAAAGCGTATCGTGGGATATATATTGTTGGCAGAGTCAATGAGGCTGTTTAATTGCTCATTGCTGCCATTCCAAATTAAAAATATATCATCGACGTAGCGACACCAGAAGAAGGGTAAAATTGCAGCTGAGTTGAACAATTTTGTTTCAAGATCTTGAAGGACAATTTCAGATAGGATACCGGAAAGGGGTGAGCCCATGGGGGCCCCTGAGTCCTGCCTATAGATTTGGTTGCCGAACTGGAAATAGTTGTTTTCGGTGACGAGTTTTAGAGCCTCGTGAATGGCGTTGATTTCGGGAAGGGAAAATTTTTGCATTTCAATAATTTTTGTCCGAAACAACATGACTGCATCAAAAACTGGAGTGGATGGGAATAAAGAGACTATGTCAAGTGTGACAAATTTGCTGTCGGGAGGAATGGACAGATCCTTGAGTCTGTTGACAAATTCCGCTGTCGACTTTACAGAAAATGGGTGATCGGAAATGAAGTTGGATAGAAATTTCGACAAACTCTTTTCAAGAAAGAAAGTTGGAGAAGTTCTTTTGCACACGAGCGGCCGGATGGGATAATTTTCTTTGTGCACCTTGCACTGGGCAAACATTCGCGGTGCTTGGCAGTTGGATGGTACTGAGCTCTTCTTGAGGTCCTTGGGGAGCCACCTGTTGTTTTTTAGCCTGCAGACCTTGTTTTTGATGCTACTGGTGGGGTCAATATTTAAACCAGTGCAATGGGAGCTATTTATGAAGTCCAAAACTTTGGCATCATAGTCATTCTTGTCCATTATGACAAACTGGCATGTTTTGTCAGCTAAAGTGACAACTATGTCAGGGGTGTTTTGAACGTTTTTTAATGCCTGAAAATATTCCGATGAAAAGTTCCTATACAAGAGAAAAGACGGCACATTTCAAGAATTGAAACGGAGGCCTACCATGCGCACCAGGACTTCTGCTACAGCTGCCCTCCCCTCGTGCTTACGGATCTACTAGAAAGGCTCCACTACACAGAAGAAAAACGCAAGAACGACACCAGACGAAAACATCTTAAAAAGATCCAGTGGCTCACTCAAACTTCAGATAAGCCTTTTTGCCCTATCTTTAAACCCCTTCCGGTTATTAATCTGTCCAATAAAATTTTTCCCCCTAACGAGCTGGCTGCTCTGGAACATGGCCCTAAATTTAGCCCTTTCCACAGAATTTTGGACAAAAAAGAAATAATATCCGAAGTTGAAAATGTCATTAATAATGCGCGTGAACATTTGGAAGAGCAGAAAATTAATGCAATGAGACAAAAAGTCCTCAAATTCATAAAATCCCGACAAAATTCTCCATCCTACTCAGATAGGAACTTTTCATCGGAATATTTTCAGGCATTAAAAAACGTTCAAAACACCCCTGACATAGTTGTCACTTTAGCCGACAAAACATGCCAGTTTGTCATAATGGACAAGAATGACTATGATGCCAAAGTTTTGGACTTCATAAATAGCTCCCATTGCACTGGTTTAAATATTGACCCCACCAGTAGCATCAAAAACAAGGTCTGCAGGCTAAAAAACAACAGGTGGCTCCCCAAGGACCTCAAGAAGAGCTCAGTACCATCCAACTGCCAAGCACCGCGAATGTTTGCCCAGTGCAAGGTGCACAAAGAAAATTATCCCATCCGGCCGCTCGTGTGCAAAAGAACTTCTCCAACTTTCTTTCTTGAAAAGAGTTTGTCGAAATTTCTATCCAACTTCATTTCCGATCACCCATTTTCTGTAAAGTCGACAGCGGAATTTGTCAACAGACTCAAGGATCTGTCCATTCCTCCCGACAGCAAATTTGTCACACTTGACATAGTCTCTTTATTCCCATCCACTCCAGTTTTTGATGCAGTCATGTTGTTTCGGACAAAAATTATTGAAACGCAAAAATTTTCCCTTCCCGAAATCAACGCCATTCACGAGGCTCTAAAACTCGTCACCGAAAACAACTATTTCCAGTTCGGCAACCAAATCTATAGGCAGGACTCAGGGGCCCCCATGGGCTCACCCCTTTCCGGTATCCTATCTGAAATTGTCCTTCAAGATCTTGAAACAAAATTGTTCAACTCAGCTGCAATTTTACCCTTCTTCTGGTGTCGCTACGTCGACGATATATTTTTAATTTGGAATGGCAGCAATGAGCAATTAAACAGCCTCATTGACTCTGCCAACAATATATATCCCACAATACGCTTTACGAAGGAGGAGGAAGATAGAAATGCCATCCCCTATTTAGATGTTTTCATCCAAAAAGATGACACAGGAGCCTTGACGACGTCGGTATACCGGAAGCCTACTTACGTCCCTTCTGTCATACGTGCAGACTCATGTGCCCCGTGGGCGTACAAAATTGCAGCCTTCCGTTCCCTCACACATAGGGCATTCACCGTGTCTTCGAATGAGCAACTGCTTGAAAAAGAAATCTTAAACATCCATTCCATCGCTGCTTCCCATGGCTACAACCCAACAGCAATAGACAAAATTATCAGCAAGTATAGAAACGAAAGCAGAAGAGATTCGGCTCTCATCCCAATCACCGACCCCGAGCGTACTATTTTTGCCGGACCCATTTCTTACGTCCCTGTCCTATGTGAATCGGTCCACAAATTACTCAGAGCCCATAGTATAAAAATTGTCTTCAGCCCCGCTCCAAATTTGAAGAAATTAGTCAAAAGGGACAGGGATAAATATAGCCTTCTTCAAAAATCGGGCGTATACCGATTTCCCCTACAGTTGACGGATAATTCCGTGGTGTACTACATCGACAAAACCATTCGCTCTTTGCAAGAAAGGTTCA
This sequence comes from Ryuthela nishihirai, assembly GCA_038380435.1. Taxonomy (NCBI): domain Eukaryota; kingdom Metazoa; phylum Arthropoda; class Arachnida; order Araneae; family Heptathelidae; genus Ryuthela; species Ryuthela nishihirai. The sequence goes on from JAWZYU010000025.1 coordinate 26,801,932, forward strand.
CGGAGCACAAAGCTGATGTCAGCCAAAAGAAGCTAACGACGGCCGCCTCCGAGCTAGCAGTGCAACACACGGCAACGATAGACTGGGAGCACGCCACACTTCTTGCGCGCGCATCCACTTTCTACGGAACCATAGTCCGCGAGGCTATTGAAATAATGACCTCGTCCGTCCCCACCTGCAACCGAGACACTGGAATCACCCTACACGACATGTGGAAAGAAGCTCTTTGTCTAAACGGACCCAATCGTCAGTACGTAACATCACTTCACTGAAGACGGAGCGCTGTCTTTGCTCCGAAAAGCTTCTGAGAGTTTTTCTCCTGAGAACATTCAACATCCAAATAGTTTGAAGGATAAACTCTGAAATTTTATTGCTCAATGACAGAGAATTTTTAAATTATTTTAAATTAACTTTTGAGCAAGAAGGTCTTTTAATTGTAAACCCAGAGAAATTCCAAAATACTCTGTTGCAGTGAATATGTTAAACAATGGGTTTTAAACATCTCTCATTTTTACATGTTTTTTTTTCTGTCTGGCAGAAGTATCTAAGACAGAATTTGAAATTCAGTTCCTAATTATATCACATTTCCTAAATCTTATTTGAAAAAAAAGTCTATTCCTAACATTTCTGTATTTTTGTGAACCATATCTTAATTTTTAGAATGCTTATTTTTAAACATCCAACCTTACCCATATTTTTATTTTTAATGACTATATAGGATTATGATCCATTTGGAGAACGCCGCGTTCCCAGAATTTCTGATAGAGAAGATGAATATAGAGCTCAACGCAGAAAGTTAATGATTTCTCCAGAACGGTTGGATCCTTTTGCAGATGGTAGGTTGAAGAATCAAATACTAAAATTTTTAATAAAGTGACATAATTTTTATGTATTTAAATAAAAAGGCAGTCCATTGTTTTATCCTACTTTATAAGGATTTGTTAGATTTTGAACTGCTAGTATTGTTTTTTAACATTTATTAATAATTTAAACCACAGCAATTTGTTTAAAAATGTTTAATTCACAATTATGCTGTATGACTCAAGACTTTTGAGCAACTAGTCTACATTAAGCTTAACCCTATTTTTACATAGTCAAGCTATGAGTTTTGTTTATCATGGTAAACTATGACTTAAGGAGACTTTTATATCTATAAAAAGTTCCCAAGTAAAGATGCTTCTAGAACTCCTGCTGGCTCAGCCAGTGTGTTATTCTTGCAGGGTCCTTCTTTCAGGATTTCATCTGGATTGCCATTGACTTCCCATTGGCAGTTGCTGATGCTGGAGGAATGCTGCACTGATGTTTTCCTTTCAAAGTTCAGATACCAGTCCAAGTTTTTGCATTGAAGACACTGTTCTGAATGTGATTCACCACCACATAGACTGTGTTACACATTCTTCTGAACTCATCTCGTAGAACACAGGTTGCTCAAAAAGATCCCCTTATTGGAATAACGAAGTAATAATTGGTTTTACGAGATGAGAAAAAGATCCCTTTATTCCAATAAGGGGAACTTTTTGAGCAACTTGTGTTCTACAAGAAGAGTTCAGAGGAATGCGTAACACAGTCTGTGTGGTGGTGATGAATCACATTCAGAACAGTGTCTTCAATGCAAAAACTGGGACTGGTATCCGGACTTTGAAACGAAAACATCAGTGCTATACATCAGCAACTGCCAATAGGAAGCCACTGGCAATCCAGATGAAATCCTGAAAGCAGGGCCCTGCAAGAATAACACAAGGAGGATAGCACAACCGGCTGCATCAGCAGGAATTCTGGAAGCATTCTAAGAAGTGGTAACAATTTACATCTTTACTTGGGAACTTTTTATAGATATAAAAGTCTCCTTAAATCATAATTTACCATGATAAATAAAACTCGTAGATTGACTATGTAAAAATAGGGTTAAGCTTAATGTAGACTAGTTGCTCAGAAGTCTTTAGTCATGCAGCATAATCGTGAATTAAACATTTTTAAACATTTATTAAGTGTATTCAGATCAGTGTTATCTATTAACTGCTAATAGGAAAAAGCAAATGGTTTATGTAAATTGCGTAAATATAAAAAAGTCATAGATCCTAATGGCTGCTTTGCCCTGAGAAAAATGTTTTTGTTTCATAACTTTTATGGCTGCTAAATATGCAGTATGAATTTTCAATGGTAACACCATCCCATGGCCAAGTGGTTAGTATACTTGGCTATTGATCAAAGGGACCTGGGTTTTTGAATCCTTGGTAAGGCATGGATGTTTGTGTTGTTGTTTTTTGTTGAGATCTCACGTTCCTCACAGATCTTCTATGTCATATAAAGATAAGGCTCCTATGAAACCTATAGGGCAAGCAGCTACTTGAGGCTAGTATTTTATTTATAACATTCACCAACCATATATATGAAATTTTAAGATAAAGTGAAGTTTTCTAATGTAAATATTTTTGTGGCATTTTAATATGCTGTATATTTGACATAATAAAATTACATAAATTAAAAAATAGAGAATTACCAGATTATTTAATTTGTAGACCTATGAGAACTCACAGTTAACATTTGCAAATGGCACAATTTGTTTAATGGAAAGGATGCTTTATAAAATATATAATAGAAGTCGCATTTTTTTGCTAACATTGAATACATTTTTACGTGATATAAAACAGTTCTCTATAGATAACATTTAATTGTTGAGCATAATCTTATGATTCAAATTGCACTCTTGTTGCATAATCTGTTAATTGAATAAACTTGCTGACATTCTTCAAAATAATTTTAGTGTTTGATGAGTATTTTTTTTAATAGATTTCCTACCAGAATTTTGTTTGTCAAGTTTAATAAAAAATTTTTTACTGGAAGCCTTTTATTTCCTAATGCACCCTATGCTCTTGGTTTCTTCAAGCTAATTAATTCATTGCTATTTGTCATAATTTTTGATGTTTTAAATTTTTTCCATTTTTTTAATGCAGCTTTTAAACCCCATTTTGGTTTGTTCTTTCTGTGTTAGTTACTAATGGCCATTTTAATGGTTCTGATAAGCTGTGATATGTAGTATTATTAAGAGCAAAGTAACATTAGATGTAGATTTGTTCTGTTTTCACTTGGCTTTTTTTTTTTGTTATGCCAGGCAATGCATATTTTATTGATGCCTCACATGGATCAGTTCATTTTGTCACTTGATCCTGTAGTGTGTTCTGGAACTACAAATGGAATTGGAATGAGTAGTGTTTATAGAGTCATTCAAGAGTTACTACATTACATTAATTGAATACATTCACATTATGTTAATTGAATATTTCCACATTTTATTTAATTATACTTTAAAACCTTTCTAAAATTGCCAGCTTTGTTCCTTAATCCTTGAATGATCAATATATTTTGTTTTCACAAAAGACCAAATAGATTAAGTGATTTTGGATGCATATCTCACATGAAATGTTTTTTTTTTTCTGAAAAACAAGTTTTTTTCTGAAACAAATCAGAGATAACGAATTTTAAAATAAACAAGAAAAAGTTTTTTTTTTATAAAATTGTGCTAAATATGCACATATTAAGGTGAAATTTGGCCATTCTAGGGTTATCAAAAGTACCTTTTTAACAGTCTATTTTGTGGTTAATGTTTTCTTTCAGAAATTTATTTTAACATGGCAAGGATATAAAACCAGTTTCAACTGCCAAAAACTTAATGATTATGAACTTTTAATAACTTAGAAATAAAGACCAATCAAATATGTAAAAAGTTCAAAACTTTAGTGAGCATTACACATGAAAAGTGTGTGCGAAAATAGAATTTAGAGAACCAGAGAAACTAATAATCAACAGTTTAACAGCAACAACTATGGCTTGATTTCTTCAAAAGTGAATTGAGATATTGATAAAATAAGAAAGAAAATTATTCATTCAATTTACTCATTTTTTTATTATTAACAATTAAAAGCTTAAAAATAGAAGGGAATTTTTTAAAATCTTTTTTTTTTTCATTGGTTTTCTCTCTTGTCTATGTGGCTCAGTTGGTAGCATGCCAGGCTCGTAATCTGCAGTTCTTAAGTTTGAGTCCTACCTGGGCCAGCTTTGTAATTTATCTCAGCAAAACTCCCCACTCTGTGCTCAGTCAGTAGGGGACACCAATGGGCTTGGAAAGGCTGCTGCCTGTTGGACGAGATCCTGGGTCAAGGAAATTTATAGACTTTTTTGTACAACACATGAAACTGATTTTGTTTTTTAATTGACATCTGAAAATTTTCTTACATATATCTTTTTAAAATACGTAATTCAAGCTTGAAAAATAATATTTTCCTTCTTCATTTCATGTGTATTTTATTAAACTACAATATAAATAATTCAATAAAGCCATCTGATTGCCATATTTCAGAAATGTTATATGGTATTGCCGATTTGTTTGTTAACGTTACTCTGTATTGAAGCAATTGCCTGATTTAAGCTCACAAGTTTGATTTGAACTATTGCCAACAGATTTTTCCTTAAATTTTTGAAATCTCCTAAAAATTAACAAAACTGCTATTTTTAAAAATAGAAGATTTTGGAAGTAATTATAAAATATGTACCTATTTTTTTTGATATACCACTGTAAAAAGTGTTATTAAAATTAATATACAGGGTGATTCAAAAAGATGGACACAATTTCAATTGGTTATATTTCCTGAGCTATACGTTTTATTTGAATTATGTAAATTACATTTGAAAGAGGATGTTGTAAAGTTTTGAATACTACTGCTAGAGCACTCTAGCGCCGCACAGCAGCGTCAGTTGTAAGCAAAATGGCTACTATGCAACACCAGATTTTTTGCATTCGTGAGTTCAGTAAAAGTGAGTCTGCGACTGCGGTTTCGTCGTAAGTTTATAACATTGAACCTCCAATGAGGAAGAGCATTTGTCATTGGAATAAACAATTTGATGAAACTGGCTCTCTGTGTAAGGGTAAAAGCCTGGGCCGACAGCGTATATCGGAGGAGAACGTGGAGCGCATTCGATTGGGTTTTGAGCGTACCCAATGAAGTCAACCCATAGATCGAGTAGAGAACTTGGACTACCGCATCTATAAACTTTAATGTGTGTATAATCAAATGTAATTTACAGAATTAAAATAAAACGTATAGTTCAGGAAATATAACCCATTGAAATTGTGTCCATCTTTTTGAATCACCCTGTATTACTACAATGTTCATATTTTTTACTTCAATAAAATTCAGAATTAAATTCTTTTTAATTTGGTATATAACATGACCTATTTCTGTTGATTAGTTATTTATTAAAAATATTCCAAAGTTGACTTATTTATTGGACTCTGCAACAAGCCTGGACTTTTCTCAAAGTATGGTACGGAGAAAAAAATTGCAAAATGGAAGAAATGTTTTCTTTAAACAAGAATTTTTTTTTTATTATTCAGAAATAAATAGCCCTTCTATTCATGTGCATTATAATCATTTTTATCTATTAGGTTTTTTAAAATAAATTTTTATTTGTGTTGCCAGATGCATTTTTTTCACTACACAACTCTAAAAAAAAATCCTATTAAAATGAAACCTGTCATCTTTTTTGTTAAATATTGTATTTTTCAGGAAATCCAAAATTAAATGTTGATTAATTTGGCATATAATGTGCCATAATTCCTTTTATTAGTTATTTCAAAAAAAAGTTCTAAAGTAATTTTTTTCTTCCCCGATTTTATTAAAGTGAAAAAATAGCTGGATCTGGGAAGGGTTAAGCCATACCCTGTACATGTTAAAGAACATCTGGATGGCCTTGACAGGAGGCTACCATGTCTCCTAACTGCTCTCCAGTGGCTTCCCTTCCCCTAACTTTCTCTGAGCCCTTGGATCCTTGTGACCTGGCTATTTAGCCCATTGTGTTATGCCGCTCAGAGGTATAACAATCCAACAACCTCACCTTCATGTACCTTCTCCATGGTGTATTACACTGCCATTGAATTAGGGATAGGAGACATTATTCAAATTCAGTACCACAAGTCTCGCATTTGCGCACTTGCATGGCTAAAACTCTGGTCATATATAGCTGTCAGCTTTGGCTTCCCCAAGCATTTGTCATGAGAAGCGTAATGGGAAAGGCGCAGAATTTAGATGCATTTGATAGAGGGCAGATCATGGGTGCCCAATGGATGGGACATTCAATCTCCAAAATTGTCAATGAACTTGGATTTTCTCGTACGACATTTTCAGAGTGTTCCGGGAATATGAAAATTCTGGCAAAAACAAGCACCCAGACAAACTGCAAAGGAAAACCAACCTTGAATGATCGTAGGCTTTGCCATATGACCAGCATCGTACGGATCAATAGGGACCAGACATTATCTGAAATCACTTCCCATTTGAATGCGAGTTCCAGCTGGGAAGTCAGTGCATGGACTGTGCAATGCTCACTTCATCGTCTCAGCTTCGGGAGCTGCCGACTTATGAGAGTCCCACTTCTAATGGCATGAGATCGAACTCACTGCCTTGACTGGGCTAAAGAACAAAACTGGGCCATCGAAAATTGGCAACAGATAGCTTGGAGTGATGAATCTCGATTTAAACTTCATCACACTGATGGGAGACTGAGGGTGTGGTGCCAACCCCATGAAGCCATGGATCCTGCATGTCAGGTCAGAACAGTACAAGCTGGTGGTGGCTCAGTGATGACCTGTCATCAGTGCATGGACTGTGCAATGCTCACTTCATCGTCTCAGCTTCGGGAGCTGCCGACCTATGAGAGTCCCACTTCTAATGGCATGAGATCGAACTCACTGCCTTGACTGGGCTAAAGAACAAAACTGGGCCATCGAAAATTGGCAACAGATAGCTTGGAGTGATGAATCTCGATTTAAACTTCATCGCACTGATGGGAGACTGAGGGTGTGGTGCCAACCCCATGAAGCCATGGATCCTGCATGTCAGGTCAGAACAGTACAAGCTGGTGGTGGCTCAGTGATGACCTGGTGTGTCTTCAGTTGGACATCTGTGGGAACTTTGATGTGTACTGATGACTCTCAGTGCATCCCGGTGTGTAGAACTCATGGCTGACCATTTACACCCATTTATGGCCATCATGCATCCTAATGGAGATGGCATTTACCAGCAAGACAACTGTTCATCTCACAGATCCAGGTTGGCTACTGCCTGGTTGCAGGAGCATTTTGCTGACTTTGAAATAATGAATTTGCCACCTAGAACTCACTCAGGCACTCCACTCAGGCTTTGAGCCTTGCACATGCACTTCTGAAGAACTAGTAGTGACGGTAGATTTAGCAGGCTCTTGTCTCTTCCTCACTGTCATTCTGAGATGCAGCAAGTTGTTCCCATTGATGGGTCTCTGTTAAAACAATCTTTAATTTTATTCCCTTTTTTTAAAGGTGCCTGCAATCAATTCATATAGATGTATTGCAAGCAACCAATGCAACACTATTGATTTACCTTAATTCAGGATTTTTATGTTATTGACTGGAGTAAAAAACTTGCATACTCTCTTGGCTATAACAATGAAAATTTTCTTTGATACCATTTTCGTATTTCTTGAGTGGTGAAATTATCCAGAAATGGTAGAAAATCTGCAAGGTGATTACAGGTGATGCTGACCAGGGTGAGTATATATATAGGGTAGCACCAAAAGACTCTGTTTTACCAAGATCATTCTAGTATTACATAGAGGGACCTCTGTGATGTCACAATGGGGAGTGCTGAGCTAAAGAATTTACATATTCATCCATTCTTTCATTTCTTTCTTTGTTCTTGTCTTGGTGAATATTTCTCTCTGTGAAGTCTTTCATAAAATTTTTGTTTTTTGATCATGCTCAACTGTACAGTAGCAAAGCACATGAATTATATACTTAGAAGAATAAGTAAAGCAATGTGTCATATTCATTCCCATCAAAGGAAAAATGAGTAAGAAATTGGTGATACAGTAACAGCATCAACATAAATTTGATGTGCAGTGTGCTAAGATATGCAGTAAGCATTTTTGAGATGCCTGTTACAGTCATGACCTGTGAACTCCTGGGGTGGGGATGGCTCAGTCGGTAGCGTGCCAGGCTCATAATCTGTAGTTCCCAGGTTCGAGTCCCAGCTGGGTCAGCATTGAGATTTATCTCCGCAAAATCCCCCACCCTGCTCATAGTAGGGGACACCGATGGGCTTAGAAAGGCCGCCATCCGTCGAATGGGACGTTAAACTATGGCTCCGTGTGCGGGAGAGCCATACTCTGTGCACATTAAAGAACATGCTGGATGGTCGACGAGAGGCTACCATCTCTCTCCCAACAGCTGTTCCAGTGGGTCCCCTCCCCCAACCTTCTCTGACGCTTCGGGGTCCATGTGACCTGGCCATTTAGCCCATGGTGTGCAAAAAAGTGCCGCTCAGAGGTAAAACAACCCAACCCTATGAACTCCTAGGACTCCCTGTTAAATGTAAATTTAAATGGTAGTGCCATTCCAGATAAAAACCTTCCACACAAGAATTCAGTCTTTGTTATGACAACTGATTTTACTTGGACCAAATGATTGTTGTGTCACTGAAAAATGGAAAAGAAGGTTATAAAAATAAATTGATACCCTGAAAACTGATAAGTATGGCCAATAAAAAAGTAGCATTATCATAGGCAAACTATAATTTAAATACCCCAGCTTATAGTGTACTGATTCAAGAGAATAAAAACATATTGTCAGAGTGTATGATATGTACATTCAACAATTAGAGCAGCAGTTGCAAACTGTTATTAAAGAAACTAAATAAAGCCATTGGGAACAAACTCTGTTTTGCAAACAAGATTAAGATCAAATAAAAAAAAAAAGTGGAATTTACGTAAATGCAATTGGATATGGCAGAATAACAACTTTGGAATTCAGGTGAAAAAAGGAAAAGCAATGCTGTTTCATTGTATAATTCCAGGGAAAAAATTCTTTGTACATTAAAAAATATGTGTTTATGTCAGATCATATTAACCACTTGCCTGATGGGTTTTTAATTGTTTTCTGCACAGAAAATGTCAGTTTTTATTTTTTCGTTCTATTCATATGTCTATGACTAGGAAAAGCAGACAATTACAGAAAATCATACTTAATTTATTAATTTAAAAATCTTACAATTTTGATTCACTTATCACCTTTTTTTTTGAAATTTAAAATTTTTTTTCAAAAGCTCTAATTTGAATTTTTTTGCATGAAATATAAATAATCCAGGTTTTTAGATAGATTATGTAACTATGTAAATATAACTGTTATTTTTTACACCACTGTTTTACGTACATTTTCTAAAAATCCTTCATTGTGTGATAGTTTTTGAAACACAGTGCAGCACAAAGTCCATCACATTCCTGGCAATAGAACCTTGTTTCTTTTCTTATTATTTTGCCAATTTCATCCCTTTTGGCACAACAAACTGCATACTGCCGATAATGATTTTTCCTTCTTCTCTGTAGGTGGAATGTAGTCAGGGAAGTGCCTCGCAGTCAGGCCTAGGGGATGTGGTTCTACCTTTAGATCTCATATCCTCTGTGGTGTACTTCTCAATTATATTTTCCACTAGTTCCATTCTAAAGTCAAGGTTTCTTTTTGTTCCACCATTCTTCGTGTACAACACAAATGAGTTCCAAGTGGCCTGGTCTAACAAATGGGAAAAATAATAAGATAAAACACAGCTAGAATTCTTTAATAATTTTATATCATGATAATGCTGTGGTACAAAAGTTAAAGATGTGGAAAATAAAGAACTTCATCAGTTCATAACCTATATGCACACATTGTAAAACTACAAGAACAACATCTAAGGACTGATAGCATTTATAATCACCATCTGCAGCATGACATCGTCACTGAAAATGCAATTGTACCAGCAAAATCGGTGAATATGTTCATTTTATATGTAACTCTAGTTGGTCTCTGATTAGAAGAGTTAACTCTGAATAAAAATGTAAAATTGGGGTAGTGGCAAGCAGCTGCTTGAGGGGGTATTTATTTTTTTTATTTAATTTAAGGTGTAATTTAAGTATATTCCATAGTTATTGATGGAAATGTAGAGCACTTCCCTTGGCTTGAAAACTTCTCCCTGGAAGAATGTTTTTTAACTTTTGTACCACAGCATTATCGTGATATAAAATTATCAAATGGAAAATTTTTTTTTATAATACTTTTCTCTTTTTTTTTATAATGGGATAGTTTGTCAGGTGCTGATCTGCCCTATCCACTCCAATCATTGTACTCAACAATAATTTTCGGCTTCCGTAACACCTTTTCCCTTTTTTTCACATCCACAAATTCACTGTTGTGTACTGTAGAGAGTAGAGTAACGACCTTCTTGTCGTGCCATTTCATCACCATCACTTTACCTCTCTGAAAGGCAGCAAATTCCCCCTTTTTCAACTTCTTTTGTTTCATGTCATTTGGAACTTCTTTTCTTGTAATTCTCAATGTCCCATAGGTATCAGTTCCTTTAGCAATCAACAAATCAGCCAGCTCTGGGGAAGTGTAATTGTCCTTAGTCACACAATAACCTTTACATAGTAAGGGTTTCATTAGTGCTAGAACAATCTGGGATGATATAGGTAGATTATTATATTCCTCATTTGGTACTGACCCTTTTCCTGTATAAATAATAATTGACCAGATATATCCGGACTTTGACTCACATAGCATGAAAGTTTTTGCTCCAATTCTGGCTCTTTTTGGGGGAACATATTGAATCCATGCTAACCTCCTTTATTAAGCATGAGACTTTCATCAATAGAAATGTCCCTCTCAGGTATCAGCAAACTTGAGAACTTTTTGTTCAGATAAAGAAGTACAGGCCAAATTTTATTTAGTTTGGCATTAGGATGTGCTTCCCTATCAAAGACACTATTATCTGAAGAATGCAGATAGCATTTTATGAGGACAAACCTACGGTATGACATTACTTTAGCAAAGAATGGAGTAAGAATTGTCTGTTTCTTTGACCAATACCATTCTTCCACTGGTTTACTTATAATTCCCTGCAGAATAATCAAACCTAAAAACACTCTAATTTCACTAGACTTTACTGGCTGCCAATCTTTTCCCCTTGAAAATGTTTTCAAAACAGAGGATTTTAGGCACTGGTCAGCATATAGGTTGGTTTGCTCTGTTATCAAATCAATTAGATAATCATCAATAAAAGCCTCGAAATAATAAAGAATATCAGCACTTCCATCATTTTCTACGCTTGGCTACTGATAGGGACCTGGGTTCGAGCCCCGGATTAGGCATGGATGTGTGTGTCGTTTTTCTGCTGAGGTCCTGCCATCCTCTCAGATCTCCTGCTGTGGCATATAAACTGTCAGGCTCCTGTCAGACCTCTGTGGCAAGCAGCTGCTTGAGGGGGTATTTATATATTTATTTATTTTTATAGCAGGAGAAGCAGTGAAAGGAAACCTTGGAGGAGGTGGCTTGGGATCTTGATGTGAACTGATTGGACACCAAACTCTTGCATCAAGCAATTCAGCAGTTACATCCTCATCAATATCAGAAAAGATGTCTGTACCTTCTGATGAACTTCCTGAATCACTTATTGAAACTTCTTCTGAATCACTCGAATCAAAATCGGACATCATAACGGGAAACTATACATGAAAATAATAATAATTCAATGTACTAAAACTATATTTGATGTGATTTGAGAAAAATAATTGATATAAATACTATGAATCGACAAATAAATAGAATACTCTACCGTGTGCTCAGAAACAGAAGATAGATATGACAAATAATGCAGTAAATGTCCAAGTTTGAGTAAAAATGAGCAGTAGACCATCAAAACAACTTGTCTATCGAAAACAGCTGATGAATGGGATGACGAATGGGACATAGACATACTAATGAAAATATAGGAATATAGTTACAAAAGTTTCCACCTACTGTCACTAGTGTGTAGTATGCTAAAGACACCTACTGAGTAAAACAAGAACTTCCTGAAGGAAGCATACAGGCAAATCAGAACAGGAGCATAAAAGATTATGATGCCCGTGCTACACTCGGGCAAGTCAATTTCGGGAAGAAGCGGATCCCCATGTCTGACATGGGCATTTCAGGCAAGTGGTTAAAGGTCTTTTGGAAGGAGGGAAATTTGAAGCATACTTCAGATATTAAAAATTTCATTTTTCTTTAGATTTTCATTATGATTATTAATATAGTTGGAAATAAGTTAGGTTGTAATAAATTGAGATTGAGATCTGGCATTTTAATTCCTGTGGAATTTAATTTTAAGAGCAAGATAAAATTGTTCCTCAGAAACATCTAATACAAATTCTGTAGTAATTCGATACGAAGTACATATGATATAATCATGAAATCCATAATATCAAAGTACATTCAAAGGGTCATATTATAATACATTCAAAAGGTCATAATTCATATACAAAACTCACTAACTTCTTAAATAATATTTTTGTGGAAAAGTGGCCGAAGATAATTTAAAGATCTGAAATATTAAATCTTGATTTCCAACAATGTTCTCTTGCTATTTAAAGAGTTATAGAAACTAAAATATTTAGTAAGTTAGCTTATTCTGTGAAAAAAAAAACATTCAAAATTGGCAAAAATTAATGTAATTGTTATGCAAACTTTTCTAACTCTCTAAGTAGAGAACAAATATTGTTGAAAATAGAGATTAAAATAGATTGTGATCTTTAAAGTATCTTCAATCACATTTTTTCATAAAAAGCTTATTTAAGAAGTTTCTAAGCCATATCTCACTATTGGTATAATATAGAACACTATCGAATAAAGTGGTCACTGAGTGTGCAGTACAGGTCCATAACAATAAATACTTTCCAGATTGTTACATAAATCTCAAACAGTTAAGCAAATTTAATGTTGTAATTTTTCACTTTTTCCGTCAACACAAATCTATGTTACCTAAGCTTCTTATAATATTTTGCTTACCATCAGTCTCCTTGCTGTGATGTCAAAACCGCTAGCCAGTCGATACAAAGAAATGCTCCATCACAGAGTGGCACCACCCTACTTTCATTCATCCTGATGCTAATGCTATGGAAGTTGGATACTGAATGACTGAAATTTTAATAATGGAAGGTGCTGGATGGCTGTGCAATGAATCTGAAAGTACATAAAAGATGCCATGTAAATTGGAGCATTGATCACATGTGAAACATACCTGACTTGACAAAACTCAAAGCTACTTAACTGGGCTAATTATCTTAGCTTTTTGTTTATTGTCTTTTCAAAGAGATGCCATAATGTAAAGTATTAATATCTGAAGTGCTTAGTTTTAAATTTTTTGAAAGTAAAGTTGCGTTGATGACTGCCAATGTAAATTGATTGCATTATAATATCAAGAACAGAATGTGTTAACTTAAATAGGTGTATACTCGAACTGTATATTCATAGCTGAAAGAGGCACATATAGTCAGTAGTTTACCATGATTTTCACTGTAGTGTGCAAGTTGAAATGGTAAATGAAAGTGATGATTGTAGTTTTTGAAAAGCATTCAAATTACCATCTATCAAATGAAATTTTTAGCCATAGCATTTTTTATGGTGCACAAGTACCCACATTAAGGAATGGACTGGTTTGATACATACATGGTTTGACAGTATGTTCCCATTTCATCTTAACAGTCATTTAATAGAATTCACTTAACCCTTCCTACCCAGAGGCGTGAGGATCTTGTGACCTGGCCAATTTAGCACATTGTAAAAAAGAAGAGGTTAAAAAAAATTATGCATGAAAAAGAAATAAAAATAGTTAAATGTTAATATTTTTGCATGTGTATTTTAAATGCGAAGGAGGTATAATAAGGAATTGAAATTTTATTTTCTGCATTATATTCTGCTACAAAATATTTGTTCCTCCCAAAAAATGAATATTATGGAGGCATTTTGCTTTTGATTTATATCTCTCTTGCATGATAATTAAATATTTCATGCTCTCAACATTATACAGGGTGATTCAAAACTTATCGTTCAAATTTCGTGGGGAGGTAGGGAATACGTCAGGAAACCGATTTCACATAGGAAAGTATGTCCGCAAACATCATCTACATGAACAAAAATGGACAGGTAAAGTGAACACAAGGAAACAGTACAGTTAAGTGGTAACGAATGTGACTTTTATTCCAACAAGGTAAAGTACACGTGCGACCATTTACACGGACACAGGATTCACAGCGCCGTTGCATTGACCGCCGAACATTTTCAAAAACGCCTGGCATATCACGGACAATGCCTGCGGCAGCCACTATTCGTGCAACAAGGTCCATTTCACTGTCGACGGGGGTCTCGTACACATGGTCTTTCATGCCCCCCACAAAAAGAAATCCATGGGTGATAAATCAGGTGACCTGGGTGGCCAAGCGATCGGTCCACCTCTACCGATCCATCGAGCTCTGAATGTTCGGTTCAGGTAATCACGCGCAACAATTGTGCTATGGGCTGGAGCCCCATCATGTTGATACCACATATCTCGGCAGATATGCGCAGGAACAGCGCCCAGAAAAGTCGGTAACACTGTCTCGAGAAATATTATGTATTTCCGGCCATCCAATCGGGGCGGTAGCAAGTAAGGTCCCAACAAACAGTCACCAATGATTCCAGCCCACACATTTACGGCAAAACGATGTTGCACAGCGTGACTTCTCGTACCATGCGGGTTGTCGTAAGCCCACACATGTGAATTGTGTGTATTGAAGACACCTTCACGAGTGAATGAAGCTTCATCTGTAAAAAGGACAGAAGCTGGAAAACTGGGGTCCACGGCACCTTTCTGCATGAACCATTGTGCAAATTCCACACGCTTCGGATAATCGTCAGGATGCAGTAACTGCACCCTTTGCAGATGGTAAGGATGTACACGTTCCTCGTGCAGTATCCGCCACACTGCTGACTGAGAGACCCCAAGCTGCTGAGCAATAGCTCGTGTGCTGGTATTCGGATTATCTTCGATGGACTGTAGGACTTGTTCTGCGACGTTGACAGTCTGCGTCAGTCATCTTCTCCCTGTATCCTGCATGTTGCTGTGCAGTGAACCACGTTCGCGCAGATTGCGATGCACACATGCAAACATTTGATGCTGCGGTATTCTTCTGTTGGGGTATCGGTCTTCGTAAACTTGCCTAGCTCGGCGGCCGCTTTCGCCAGCTGCCCCCATATGCGAGATGCATATCCGCTAGCTCTTGATGCGTAAAACGATTCATCTTATCACTAGTAAGTCAGCTCGTACACTGATGACAGCAGGATTGGTCGGGCGAGCTGTACACTGGTTGGGTACACACAGCGCCCTCTACATACGCATGCGTACATTTGCGGACATTCTTTCCTATGTGAAATCGGTTTCCTGACGTATTCCCTACCTCCCCATGAAATTTGAACGATAAGTTTTGAATCACCCTGTATATGTACATAGTTACATTTCAAATAAAGCTCAAGAAAATGTTTTTTTTTTTTTGTAGAATAGGCTATCAGGAAACTTGTAATAGGGCTTATAGCATATATATTGAGCATAACTTGAAACAGTGCTCATTGCAATAGCGCAACAAAAGTTTATATGTCTTGATTCTAATCTGAATAAGCTGATGGATAATAATAATAATAAGCATATAAACTTAATTTAAGATATAATAAGATCAGATGTTAAAATCATCCTTTTAGTAACCATTTTTTCCATTTCTAACAAACCTTTTCAAAAATAGAATTTAATAGCTTGTCAGTTGTAGATTTAAAACAATGGACTGTCATGTGTGACTGGCTTTGGCTTGAATGGGAGAGAGTGATTGTTATCTATTTTTCTACAAAGTAGATTTTATACATTCAGTAAGAAATGTGCTTGCTTTTGTTTTATCGTGTATTAATACTTCATACTTTAATAAGTTAGAAATTACTTCCATTTTGAATATTTTTTTCTTGTATCTATTAATAAAGGATCAAATGTAAAATTTGAGGAACAGCTCAAAAATATTATGGTTTTAGAGATACTGTCCAAGTATGGTTTTCATGTTTTTCAGGTACTGGAGTTAAATGTAATAAAGATAACTTGCATCCTCTCAAAATGTTGAAACGAAAAATGTTGATCTGTATTTTTGTACAATTTGATTATAATAAAATAGATTAAAATTGCAAGTCCACTGATTTTACCTCCTCTTGCAGATCCAGTTGAAGCGGATTTTTCAGCAGAGTCATTCTTTATATTCACCATGTTTAATTGTTTTTAATGTTAAAAGCTAGAATTTTGGTCTTCTGAAAAAAATAGCAAAGTGGTATTTGCATTATAACAGACCTCGAAAATTATATAAATGCATTTCAGTACAATAATCATTAATTGGAAGAAAATGCTAATTGTGAAACATAAAAAAAATTTGTGATATTCTTAGCCCGTTTAATTGAAATATAAATCGGTAGCATACATTGTGATAAGAGCGACACTTTAAGAATATAGAAAAGTGATGGTCAAAAATTACTGTTAAGAGGTATGAGAATCACTCCAAAAGAATGTCCCATAATATTTTTACAGTTCAGTATTTATTCCACAGCACTTACTTGTACAGGCACAGATACATCCTTCCCACTTATTATTAAAAGTCTTCCTCCTACAGGTGCACTGTTGTAGCATTTGTCAAACATGGTAGCTACCATTGATATCTATCAGCAACATTGTACTGTAATTGAATTTTTATGTGTGAGACTTGGAAACATTCAAACAACTGTGGCAAATATTTGAGGATTATCTTGTCGATCACAGCACAGTTGGCTATTGGCCAAATGTATCTGTGGAAGCTGGAGATTCTGATTTTCAAAACCACCTTACAGTGACGGTCTACTGTCAGCATAAAGACATCAACATTGAGGAGACAAACAATAATTTTTCTGTCCATTCCAGCTGGACATTGGGAAACAAGTTTGTGTAAAATATCAAATGAATTGGGCTATACAAAAGTCTGATAAGTGGTCCCTTAGCACTTGATAGATATGCATAAGGAGTAACAGACCACTTGTGTGGACTTTTTTAGCATGATTTGATGATGGCAGTTGGCACACATCATGTCAGGAGATGAAATGTGATAGCACTTTTTGAGCAAGAAACAGTCATTTGAAGAGTGGGATCATATGATGGACAAAGAAGCTCAAGCCTGCACCTTCCATGAATAGGTCATGGTGACCATTTTTCAGGACATGAAAGTAGTTATCCTGGTGGATATCTTATTGAAAGGAACCACTATCAATTCGGAGGTCTATGTGCAAACACTGCAAAAGCTTCATTTCCACACCAACACCATACACAATATTTTGCTACAGCATAGCAAAGCCCATCACCACACCAGTCTGCAAATCATGGAAACAATTGGCAAAATTGGTTGGATTGTGTTATCCCATTACCCATACAATCTGGATTTGACACCATCAGACATAAGTACATTTTGTAAGCTGAAAGACAGAATTTCTGAGTCGAACTTTAAAGTCAATGTCTCCCTTGTGATGGCTGCAGAACAAAGGATCATATTATTATTTGTGAAAGTATAAAGGATGATGTTTGGGTGGCACTAGACAATTTATTGTGAAGGAGATTAAGTAGAAAAATAGGATCATGTTCTTAGAAGATGTATACAATATATATGATAATATATATTGTATACATATATATAATATATAATGATACCTGTATACAATTAAAGTGCAGTGGAATATTGATTTGTAAAAAAAATGTGAGGTATTACTTTTGGAGTGACCCGTGTATATTCAGTAAATTGTTTTCAAATTTTGAAACCAAAGTTATTTTAAAATGGGATAGTTTTTCAAGACATTGTTTTTATGTACCAGTCAAAATTAGAAAGATAAATTACCTCTGGTAATTTTTCTTTCACAGTAAAAAGGTTTTGCCATTTTCTAAATTTTGAACCCTCTTAACAGTGAAAATTCAAACTAATGGAAGTTAAAAAACTTACTAGTAATATAAGTACTTCAAAATGTTTTTCTCTTTTCTCAAACAAAGATGCTGAATATCTAGATAAAGTAGAAAACTAAAGCATGTCGATAGTGCATTCAGTCACCGAATTTGTGTTCACTTTAAAGGAAGATGGAGTGCTGGCAATCTTGTTGAGTAGGAAAATCGGTGCCCTATCTTTTTTGAAATGAATATGAATTCAGCAAGTAGTTTCACCTTCAGTATACTTTAGTTTTCTACTTTTTAGGGCACTCATAGCAAGATAGGTATTGTTTAAATTTTTGGTTTATATTTTTTACTTTGTCATTAAAAATACCTCTCTTCAAAAACTTTCATTTGACACAACTTGTAAAGATTGATTCCCTACTTTCTCCCACTTTTTTGATTAAGAGAGAGGGCTTGATTTGAGGTAACCCATAACGTTGTAGATGTCACAAACTTTAGAGATCTAACTCATATGGGTTGCCCCCCCCCCCACAGAAGTTTTTAGGGGAAGAAGGATGGGGGGGGGATGTAAAATTCGAAACAGCCTATGATTGCTCCTATATGAGAAGCTTTCATTTGATATCTAACTTGTACCTATTGTCCTCGTGTTCAGAAGATTTAGTAGAACAATCCTTTACATACACCTTATAATCTGACACTCTCCACATCACAAGCTTTTGTTTGATACATAGCACATTACTGTTGATCTTTATGTGCCAAAGATATATTCATTTTTATCTATGGGGGATAAATTTTTTATAGCCTATAACACTCCCCAATCACAAGTATTTATTTGACACATTTTGCCCTTTGCATTCAAAAGATATGGAATAGCTGTTTTGACAGACAAATGACAAAGAGTAATAGGAAGATAAGTAAAAAACAGTCCATAAGTTCTAGCACCTGTTTTGTCTTAGGTATATAGGAAATTAAGATATGCTACAAATTATACAGAAGGCTCTTCATTAAAATGCAGAAGGATTCCTCAAGATATATTTGATGATTTTGATTTTGACTACATAATACAGTTTTAGCTGTCAAATACTAAATGATGCAAATTTATGCAAGAATATAAGTATTCTCATTTTTGAGTGGAAGAGAGCAACAGTAACAAATATATGTAATTTTGTTTAAACTGTTTTTTACATTCAAAAATCCAGGAATTGATTCTAAGGTAATCAGATTGCCAAAATTGATAAAATGTCATTTTACTACTAATAGAAAAGTATAACTGGCAGTGCTTTATATATTAGTGTTTATTACGAGTCTCTTCTGCACAAATCTTGCATCTTGTACTTTTGTCATTGAAAGATACGTATATACACCTATCCCCTCAGTTTACGAACATTTGCTTTATGAATTTTCTTGATATCAAACAAATTTTTACTTTTTTTTGGTATATGAAGACATTTTTGCAATAATTAAGAGAATTCATAACACGGAGTAGGAAATATAGAGGGTCAACTTATTGTTTTTAAGCAGTGCAAAAGCTTTTCAATATGAGAAGAAATTTTATAGGTATTTTGGAGTTAACAAAGCAATAGCTGATTCTGGAGTCTACAAAGCTATATCCACTCCTATATTATTTTGAAATGAACTGCTACAGTTCTGCTCTCTGAGAATCTTCAGCAAATCTTGTATGTTGATATCTATCTACTCTGTTGTCCACAATCAACACAGTAAAACTACCGCTAATTTTCTCCTTTCACCTCAGTACCATGCAGACAACGTTGACTTCTTCAGTGAGTGTTACAAGCTTGTTTTTTTTTATTCACTGTAGGTATATGATGTTCAATGGATGATAATCATAAAAAAGAATTTTTATTTCATTAGTATGTATTTTAATGCATTTTGGATGTTTTCATCTAAAAATGCAGCTTTATTTGTGTAAACAATAATACTGTGTTAGGTACAGTTGGGAAAGCTAACTAAATCCACTGTAGTTTACAATAACTAGCATAAATTATTGTAATACTATTTAAAGATTCTTTAATATTATATTATATAAGGGGAATAAATTATTAATGGAGCCTAAGAACCAGTTGTTATTTTTTACACTGAAATTAATGGGGAATAATGTAATCTGTTGTTAAGCAGACAACATTTTTATCAAAATGTGAAATAATTGAGCCATTAATGTGAAATGTCATTAAGAGAAAAAAAAAATGTGACTGCTATGAAAGTAGCATTACACTATGAAAACAGTTCTGCATAAGACATGTATTATACTGTAATATCCAGGGTAGGATAGAGTTTTCTGGTATATTAACTGTTAATTGACAGTCTAATTGTTTAGCCTCTGTGGAAGAAAGGAGATTTCGTTGATAGCATACCAAACCTGATTGTATGTTCGATCTCAACCTTGTTAGTGCAGAAAATTTCTTTGCTGTCACCAATTGTTGTTGCATCTTAACCTCATTAAGAAATGAGACAAAAATTATTTGAAAAGTCTTAGAAATTGCCCCTATTCTATTGTTTGCATAGTTTTGGGCCTGAAAAGCACAAGTTTATACATTGATAACAAGAACTACTGTTGTCAAGAGAAATCAAGGTGATTTGAGACAAAATTGCATGTTTGCAGCATCTCTGAAAAGTTCTTAATTAGCATTTTTGACTGTACTTTCTCTTCAGTTAATGACAAATGCTGAATTTACTGTTTTGAAATGGCCGTTTTATTGCTCAGATAAGATCTATTTTTTTATTTGTTATATTTCAGGTTGAAAATTTTGCGCAGGCATTTTTTGTTATATTTTCAGGTTGAAAATTAATGGTTCAAGTATTTTCAGACATTGCAGTTATTCTAAATTTAAGAGACAATAGTTAAATTTTTTTTCTGTCTTAATGAAATTCCAGTAAGCTCATCATGATTAACTTTTCACTCATTAATAAATACCATCTACAAGCGTGCTGATATCATTTCAGCCTAAAAAAAATATTGAGATATTGAAAATTATTGTAGTGGCTTGTGACAACTTTCCTGAGAAGCATTTATTGTGAATTCTAATCATCTACTTCTAACCATAAGTATATGTCATAGTAACATATCAGAAAAATACTTCTAAAAATTTTATTCCTTAGTTGTTGATGCAGGTACTGATATATGGGCAGCTTGGGAATTTAAAGTTCACTTGCTGTATTAAGCTTGAATCTAAATATTTTAGTCTTAAATATTAGCACATTCACAAAAAAGTTAAAATGATTAATCCTTCTGCACTTCTGAATCCTGCTTTCACTGAAAAAGAAGGCACTGTTGGGTTCAAAAATATTTTTGTCATTTGAATGGAATATTAAATTGCTTTTTTTAATTAATTTTTTCACTCGTTAAATTAATGCCATCTATAAATGTGCTGATATCATTTCACCTAAAAAAATTGACAAGGAGATAATGATATATGCTCCATATGCAAGAAAGATCATATCCTGTGTATATTAAAAGACATGCTGAATGGATTTCAGGGTAACTTGCATTTATCCCTAACTTTATTAGCATTTTATGCTATTCAGAATGCTGGTTATTCAAAGCATTAAATTTTTTAAATGGAAATATAGTCATTTTAAACTTGTCAGTTTTTAAAAAGACATGCTGAATGGATTTCAGGGTAACTTGCATTTATCCCTAACATTATTAGCATTTTATGCTATTCAGAATGCTGGTTATTCAAAGCATTAAATTTTTTAAATGGAAATATTATCCGATCCTTAAGTTTCAATATATTTGGAGAAGAAAATTATTAGAAATGGAAATTTTTAATAAGTGTCTTGACCTGTTTATTAAATATACCACATAAATTATATTGCGAGTTATTCCAAACTTATTAAAACAATCTAAGCAATAATGAAGTTATTTAATATTTAATTTTTGGAAAAAATGTTTGGCAATTTTCGAGGACTGTTACAGGAAACCTAAAGTTGTTGAACTATTATATTATTAATGTCTGAATTCATTATATAGCTTAGAATTGTATTGTAGTTATACTTCAAGCATAATGCTGAACATTTTGTATAACTAAAATTTCTAGTGGCATAGGCAGATGAGAGTTTCTCATATTAACTGTTTGCCACATGATTAAAATATATGTATTAAATTCTGCATGGTTTACATTCACCATTTATAATTAAGTACATTGTTTTTATTACTGTGAAATGTTTACATTTGTACGCTTGTATCACATTAACCAACAACCTTTTCTTTTTAGTGATCTAGAGTGGAAAACAATAGGCTGCTGTTTTTTCAGGCCAACATGCATTTATGTTTTCAGAAAATTGTATACTGCATTATTTTACTTAGCTTTGAAAGTGGATAGATATCTATAATGTTATTGAATATACCAGAAAGTAAAAAGGTAAAATGAAATGTATTTGAATTTGCCAAGAATATTATTTTCCCTCTTTATGTTAAAATTAAAATTCAGATATAATCAGGCTTACCTTCCTATTGAAATTACATCACTTTTCAACACAGAGGAAGCCAGATGTAAGCATATTCAACTAATTGCTGTCGTTCAATTTCTCTCCTCAAGCTTGGAAGAACCATTCACTGTACAGTTTCCCTCATCAGCTTCAAGTGTCATGTTTGTCCATTTCTCGGGCAAGATATGATCCTCTGTCCCCTTTATGGGGGGGTGTTATAAGCATGTAGTGCTGACTCTTAAGTACCTCTAAGGTTATTTATTTTTTCGACATTTTTTACTCTAAATATAATATAGTTATGAGCTGTTCAACATTATAAGTTTTGTGGGTTGTATTTAAATATATTTCATATTCAAAGGACATAAGGGTAGGACAACAAACAATGATTATTTAAAAAAAAAACTTTATTTAGTATTATGCTGTGAATGATATGTTAAAACAAAGGGCAAAATGTTGAAAAATCATAAGTTTTAAAATGAGAATTATGATCCCATTTTCATTCCGTTGCAATTTTTGATATCTTTTATCAGACATTTTGTTTTTAATTTATTGTTGCACTATTGTCAAACACAGCATAACACTAAAGCATCAAGTAACTCAAAACATGATAATACAATAAAGTGCTAATTCGCATTTTATTATTACATTACACTGCTGGAATTGCATAAGCATTTAAATCATGAGACAGAAAGTTTTTATTGATTAAGTTATCAGACTACCATGGTTTTAAATCTAAAATTTAATCTGTTGCGTTAAAATTTTTCTTCTCCTGTTCTTTTTGCCTACTGTTCTATAATGCAAATATTAGATTGTAATTGAAATTATTTTTTTTTCTATAATTCAAATTCATTCCCTGTTCTCTGTCATTACATGAACAAGAACCCTAAACTGTCTGAAAATGATGAAAATGCTTGAAAAGGTGATAATAACATATTCCCTGAATTTGTAGATTAATGAAGAAACAAGCGAAATTGTTCAAATGGTAGAGTGAATGCCATTGTTGCCAACCATAAATGTAATATAAAAACATTATGGTTTTATAAAGCCTAAGTCGAGATAAAAAAAGACTAAGCTAGTAGAGACACAAAAAGATAATTTTGATTAGTGTCAGTCTGCATTGTATAAATTTAACAGTAAAAGATCATATTATGGAAATACGTGTTTTTACAAAATCAAATTTCTCAGTAAGAAAATATTAATGGTACGTGATAAGATAAATGCCATTTACTAATTTATAATTGTTATTGAAATATTTTGATTAACTGGAATTTGGGAAAGATATGTAATGCTCACATGGAGAATATAACTGTAAAAAATAAATTTAGTTGGAGTAGGTGTAAAATTAAATTTTAAATAAAATTCCTTTCATTCTTTTTAGATATTTTTATGCCCAATTTCAGTAATTATCAATATAAAAAAAATCAAGTCTACTGATTTTTTTTTTTTTTTTTTTTTTTGAGGTAGGGGGGCATTGCCATCAATCTTCACCACACTGTATTGGGACCAAAATATCACTCTGGTACTTTTATATCATTCATAATGTTCCCATATTCAGTTATGAGTGTAATTATTCATGCAAACATGCATATTATATTTTTATGTGGATATAAATAACTTATTTTCTAATCAAGAGTTATTTTTTGCTCTTCATTAATGAGAAAATATCATTTTGGCAATACAACCAAGTAATGGCCCTTGTAAAAAAAAAATGCAAAAATTTTCACAGATCCTTAGGTGAATTACAAATTATTTGTTAAATAATTTGTAATTCATATAAGGGTTTGTTTGATCAAAGGTCAATTGCCATTTTAAACCAATACTTTTCAAAATGTAAGGCACAGTATAGTAATAAAAAGAAATCTTTGGTTTGAATTGATAGGAATTCTAACATTTAAATCATTAGCAATCTTTCAAAAGCACTAACAATATTCTTCAAATAATGGAACAGGATGTCCTTATTAGCAAGTAAAAATTGTATATTAATAAAAATAATTCTAATCCAGAGATATGAAATTTGTCTACATATGCCTTTTTGTCTAGTTCTTCAAATGAACATAGATGTATATTAATGTTTTCATGGGATTGAAAACTAGCACTCAGTTTAAAGCATTTGTTCTTAAAGATAATCTGCAGGAAAGCTTTTGAATTAAATCAGCACATTGTATATACAAGCAACAAGGGAAGATGTGCTGTTATTTCAAATTTATAACCTTTAATGAATATAAGCGTATTTATGTTCTGGCCCACAAGGTTCTCCCATTAATGAAATGTGGTCTGCTTGCACTATGAAAAAATTAGCTGTACAGTAAAAAATGGTGACTATCCTTGGTCTTAGTTACAGTTTCTAAATGCAGTTCAAGTTAAAAATATTTGATAAGCATAATATTAAACTAAGTAAATTTCCCCCTGATCATGGAATGTAAGCGATATAGGTATAATTTTTTTTTCTTTTTAATAGTAATATTCAAAATAGTGAGAAAAAGCAAATTGACATTAATGAGACTATTATTTTTATTGTGGAAATGTTAATGCATTGTAGTATTTCTACACCTGTTCCATTTTGTTTCAGACAATGAATATTACTTCATTTAATTAGTAATATATTGTTCCAACTGATCTTTATTAATCACAATGAACTTCTATCCAGAATTCTTCTCCATGGGTTCTGTTTGAGCAGGATTTTACTTTATTTCCACTAAGAAACTCTCTGCAGTTTTTATTTTATTAAATACCACTTCAGCAAACAAATGTATTTTTTGTTTCCTTGGCTTTATTCAGGGTAATTCTATTTAACACTTCAGTGGTCATGCCCTTTTTTGTTATCCCATTGTCATATGCGATGTATATTACACCCCACATGATCACTAATATTAATTTTGGGGGATGTATATTACACCCCATTTCAGAAGGTGGAATCACCTAGACTTAGACTCTGTGTCCTTTGTAACTCATAAATATTATATGATAAATACATTATTTAGATTAATTTCAAATACTGTTTAACTTCAAAGAACTTGTTAATATAATACTAGTATGAAAAGAAACAGTGCATTCAATTTTAAAAAAATGGAAGTAAAATGTAATAAAAATTTTTTACAAAAATAATTGTGTAATTTCAAAGCTATGATATATTAAATTGCAGTAAAGCTTATCTGAATGATGACAGTACGATACTAAGCAATATTTACAAAATATTATCAAGGTCTTGCATAGTGTATTATACACCCCAGACAAACTTGAACAATTCTTATTCAGTCAGATAAATAAAACTAGTGGCAGGTAGCTAAACTATGAGGTTGGGTCATTTAATTTGTAGTTGGAGTTTTATGCACAATGACAATTAAGGCCATATTGCACCAAACAAAATGTAAAGGACTTTAATTTGTGGACTTTTGTATGAGTTAGGGGGGCATAAGTTTCTCGGGTTGAAAAAATCGAATTTTTTTTTTGCATTTTCTGATAGTTTTTACCCCTAAGAAAGAATCCAAAACCATAACACTTTATGTCAGAGAGCCTGTTTCACAGCAGCGCATAGGGTGGGTAAAGCATTCATATTTTTCTCAACAGATGGCATTATAATCGTTTTACTTTCGTGAATGCAGTTTCTAAACTAAGTTCAAAATGGCAATCTGTTATACAGGCTACCCAATTTCTTCAAACTTTCAAATGCGTTTTTCTCGAAACTATGTTTTCAAAGTCGGTACCGGTGATAACTCAATAACAAATCACTCAATTGACTTGTTTCTTTTTTTTTCTACTTACAGCTTATAAAATTCCCTAGTCCTTATCGGATGCTTTTTTGAAAATTTTGATTTTTTATATTTTTTTTTTATAGTTTAAACTGAAAAAAAAGCTAAAAATTGACACTCTTTTTTTTGAAAGGTCACCATTTTGTTAAAAATTCGAAATTTAAAAATCCCATCTGATACAGATGTCAAAATTTAATGTACTTTAAGAATTACTTTTGTTTGTTTCAGATGAAC
Organism: Ryuthela nishihirai; assembly: GCA_038380435.1. NCBI lineage: Eukaryota > Metazoa > Arthropoda > Arachnida > Araneae > Heptathelidae > Ryuthela > Ryuthela nishihirai. Next base: position 26,828,207 of record JAWZYU010000025.1, read on the forward strand.
ATGCAGGGCGATTTTACCAATACCACAGACCTACTACATGAGATGTACTTTCATTTAAAAAAAGGTCGTTATTTTACCTTTTTTTTTTGCACCAAAAAAAAATTATGAAAATTGCCTTTTTTATGGCTGAGAAACTCCTATGCTCCCTTAATGCATGATATATGGCAACACAATGACTCATTAAGGACATGGAGCAGTGTGTACAAGCTGAAACACATTGCAATGTGGTTGCAAGTAACAGTGGAACAGTATGCATCCAGTCTTATTTTCTCACTTTGGAAAGGTGTTTGCTTTTGTATGTGAGAATTTTTGCAGGCACTGGCTGATACCTGGGAACTGATCAACAGTATGCAATAATTTATTATGTTCAGCTAATTTTCACTAACTGTCAGTAAGCACTAAGGCTTAAGTGGTTCACAGACTGTCATTGAAATTACTCAAGTGCGTGGAGAACAGTTCTTTTTTGCCCAGATCTTTAGTTTTCTTCCATGGAATTCTGTCTGTCTATGAAGTGTTTGTCATTTGAAAAATTGTGCATTTCATGCACTGTTCTCCTTACACTGAAGTAATTTCTTCAACTGTCTGTGCCCATTTAAGCCTTACCAGTCACAGTATTTTATCATATACCACTGCTGTTTAAATATCAGCCATAACCTGCAAAAACAAGCCGAAGTGAGAAAACGATAGACTGTGCTGTTTTTCTGTTACTTGTGATCGTATCACGATATGTTTCAGCTTGCACACACGCTCCATGCCCTTGGTGAGTAGCTGTGCTGCCACATATTATGTATTAACTCATACAAAAAGCTGATAATTGTTGGTGATGTCATTCCACACATTAAATTATCCACGTATATAATTCTAAGAAGGAGTGGAATTGGTGGATGCTCTGTGTATTTAGTGAGAAATAGGAGTCCAGTTGTAAACATCATGAGGTATAAATTACACCTCACATGACCAGTGATGGTTTGATTCTTAGCACATTTTAGTGCATTTGTTCACTTCTTCAGGGTGTTCCATTTATGATTTTTTTTTCACATTTTGCATAAAATAGGTGAAACGAGTCATAAAGCAATAATCTTATAGCAAGAAGCAAAATTTAGTAGCACTGATGTAATTATTTAAAAAAATAATATTACAGAGTAACAAAATGTATTATGAAGTTATAAAGGGTTGTCTCTGAATATAAAAAAAAATATTTTTGGTAGTTCCATGAAAATGCATCCAATATACAGAAGTTGACCAACTTCTATATGTTGGCCAGAGGTTTCATTGTAACTTCTGTGTTCTAGTTTGAATCATATGGAAAGTTGAAATTAAAAACATGACTTCTTCCCCATTCTTTTTTTTTATGATATTTCTCACAATCCTATTGCATTTACACCATTTAGCTCTTTTATTTTTAAAATACCAATTCTTAAATCTTTTACCATGCAAAATCAGTGTTAAGTCCAATATAGCATTATTCATTTAATAGTTTCTATTATGATATCTATATTTGATTCAAACTAATGAGTTTTTTTCATTCTCACTTTCCATACATTGTGTTCTGTTTCTTGCTTTCTTTTGGTCTTGTGTTACTAGTACTTAAGTTTGCATTTCAGTGTTTATTGTCTGCTGTGGCTTATTTTGTTTTTGCAACTGTCTTGGTCTTTATTCATGCTTTACATTTCTCATATTTCACATCTGACATTATAAAAAGTATCTATTTTTTTGTTAAATTATATATTAGTATTAAAGTCAGGATAAATATACTACACATATTGTAAAAAGTGAAAAAGAAATAGGATTATAAAACTACGTTATAAGATAAACATAATCTTCACTTTGAAGATATTACTGGCACAAATGAAATGTTACAGTGCTTGCTAATTCACTATGCCATACCATTGATTGACTTGTGAATTAATGGCACATTTATGTTTTCTTATAGAAGGTCTGGAATACATAGTTAAATTTTAAGTATATTGCAGTATTAATAATCCTGTATTACTGTTGAACTTCAGGCTATCAGTTTACCATTTATCAACAATTCACTGTCCATGATTGAATACCACAATACTGCATATCTGTGTGTTTTAATAATTGCTAATATAACTTAACTACTCAGCCACTGGTTGGTATTTGCTATTAAATAATGCTATATTTTTTTTAATGCTATACAAAAAGTCAGTTATCTGCATTAATATATATAAACTGCTGAACTTTAGTTTTCAAAAAAATAGATATTAGACTATAAGTATAAGCAATTATTTAATACATTCATTAATCATTCTAATGGAAATTTGTATGAAACCATCAATGACAGCGGCATCAACAGTATTTGCTCAATATCTGTATGGACCATATTAAAAGCAAAAAAATATGGAAGGAGTTCACCAGAAATCTTTAAGAATAAATATCACCCTCAAAAATAACTATTCACATAAGAAGCCAAAGCATTTGATCTCAAACTTTTCTACCTAAGTCTGCCAAAGCCATATCTGCAAAACAATTGAAAATTGATTACAGTATTTGCTCTGTAAACTGTTGCTGCCTTTGCTAATGGTAACAAATTTTATTATCCACCATTGTTGCAGTTATTATTTTCATTGTCAGTGTTAATAGTGTCAGTTTTAAAATTCATGTAGCATTGAATTTGTATCAAAACACATTTTTAGATACTTTTTTATCTGCTTTCTTTTAACAATATCAGAGAGACTTATTTGTGAAAACTAGTTTTCTATCTCCTCCAGTATCTCAATAATGCTTCAGTCAATAATACACAGTCTTCTGCTAAACTTGCAGTTTTGTGAATGGAAATTTTTTGAGCATCCATATCTTTCATACATTGCATTTAAAATTAGCTGATTTTTTCATTAATTATTTTTGAAAAGTCAATTTGTAAAACTAATATATCAAATTATAGATAATTTTGTTAGATTTATTGAATGCACCATCATTTGAAGTACTTGTCACTAAAGTACAGTTAAAAACACAATGTGAAAACAGATAAGGCGAGGTATCAGTTAACTTGAAACTCAAGTTTGGTTCTTTGTGGTAACAATGCTTTTATGTGTAAAAATATTCTAATGGGTAATGGGAAATAATCACATAATGGAAAAATTTTATGTGGTCTGACAAATAAAATTCAATCAAAACTTCTTTGGATAACAAAATTTATAGAAGATTGACAGTGTAATCTCAACCACTGTTCAGGAAATTTAGAACAGCATGAAATTTTTTCCTAATTAGCTAATTTCTTGCTGACTTCTTGTTACTTATTTAACAGCAGCTGTAAATACACTAATGTGTTTTAGACTCAACTTTGGGATGGGATGCAGTTTAATAATTTTTGTCTGCTGATTATGATGGTAGTTTCCTGTTGACCTTATTAATCCTTGATCAGGAATAATGTTCATAATGAAGGCTAGATTAGTTCAGACCCCAGATCTTTTAGCAATAAAGGTCTCATTCAACCTTTATTTTGGTCATCTATATATACCGCATTATCTATGAATAGCAATAGGAGTCAGTAATGCAATGAAATTCATCTACACTGAGAGGCCAAAAGTCATGGAATATGTGCCTAATAACAGGTTGGTCCTCCTTGAGTCCTCAGCAGTGCAGCCACACGTCGAGGCATGGAGTCAACGAGTTGCTGGTACCATTCTGCAGGGACACATCCTGCAGTGTAGACCATAATTGTGTTGCATTGGATGGTGCTGGATTCATGGATTGTAAGCTTGTTTCCATTGTGTTCCACAGATGCTCCAAGAGGTTCATATCGGGGTACTGTGGAGGCCAATTCATGGTGATAAAGTCCATGGAGTGTTCCTCGATCCACCTCCTAACAACCAAAGACTGGTAACATGTTACATTATCTTGTTGGAATACCCCTTCACCATCAGGGTGCTTGAGAGTCATGAAGAGGTGCAGGAGATAGGTGAGAATGTCCACGTATCTCATACCTGTCAGCAATTGCTCCAAACGGACAAGAGAGCCCAATGTCGATCACGTGAACACACCCCACACCATCACAGAGCTGCTTCCAGCCTGAACAGTACCTTGCAGACAGGGGAGGGTTCATGGCTTTACGGGGCCTAAGCCACACTCTAATGCACCCGTCAGCGCGAAACAATTGAAACCTTGATTCATTGGACCATGCTACCTGATGCCACTGTTCTACTGTCCAATTTCGATGTCTTCGAGCCCATTCCAGTCATTGAGCTCTGTGATGACGTGTAAGTATTGGGACACGAGTGGGTCTTTGACTACCAAATCCGATGGAGTGCAAGTGGCGATGAAAAGTCCTTTCAGAAGTGTTTTGTGTTTGGCCTGCATTCAGGTTGGCAGTGATTTCATGTACTTATCCTGTCTGTTGGTCGTTCACTGGTTTATGTGTGTGGAAATGCCATTAATAGAATACTGGCAATAAACTCTTGACACTTTAGACCTGGGAAAATCGAATTCCTGCACAATCTCCGATATTGCATGACTCATCCTGGCACCAACGATCAAGCCACATTCAAAGTCAGACAACCACAATGTGCAGCTATGCTGAATTAACTACTCTGAAATGAATGTTGGGTTTTTATGCTACTGCAGTGCCATTCTGTGGTTGATGTCCAATGCATTGGTTAAGAGTGTAGCATGCTAGTTCTACTTTAACTGCTATTCTCATGACTTTTGGCCTCTCAGTGTATATACTCAACATGAAAGTTTACACTGGTTCCCTGGCTTTCATGTTAATTGTATCCCTCTGTATATGAGAAGGAGAAATACAATCCATCTTTTGAGAATTATTGAATGTTTTAAAACAAATTATGCAGGTATATTTCATTACAACATTACATTCCCTACTTCAAGACCTTTGTTGCATCTAACTTAGGTGCCACTAAATAAAACAGGATATGTATGAAGCATCCTTTTCTTTTCATATAAGCGAGTAAGATTATGTACTGTATTAAAATTATCTATATATCATAAAAATGTAGAACTTGTGTTAACAAATAAAATGCTTAGCTTTTAACCCTTTCTCTACCAAACTGACCAGGATTTTAAAATGACTTCGATCAGTGATATTCTTTCTTCACTTGCAGTTTGGGCTGTTTTGAGACAGTATGGTAGGGAAAGGGTTAACAAGAATACACATAGAGTGAAATGAAAATTTTAAAACAGTAATATATTCTTTATGGAAAGCTTGAGTTATTAGTATTAAAAAAAATACAAGTAATGTAACAGTAGAGCTCACATTATAATCCTTAAAGTGTTGGATTAATTTTGAAGTACATCTATCCCTTGATTTACATGGTCCAAAAAATGCAACCAGTTTTGATATACACGGTCATGGACTTGGTTTTATATAGTCAGGGAAATGGAATCAGTTTTGTTTTACACGATTATAGACCTTTCCACGGTGCAGATTGGGATATTTTTTTTTAAATGTATAGATATAATACATAATTTGAAGCAGCAGTGGCATAGGGTCAAGGGAGATTAGTAGACTGTTGTCCCAAGATAAAAAACAACTAAATGGTTTTAATTGGTATCATTTATTTTCAGAAATTAGAGAGAATAGTAAATTCCTATATTAATAAAATCGTCATCTGTAACAAGTTATATTTATATTCTTTCACTAAAATTACATTCTTGCCATTGTAATACAATCTGTTTTTTGATATCATAATGAAATGAAGTTGTTTTGAATTGGTAGCAAATTCTGGCTTTTCTGGACTAAATTTTTCAGATTAGTAAAAACTCTGTTTTGCCCCATTTTTAGCAATAAATTTAACTTTGTAGACTTATATAGGCTAAATACAACTCATTTGTAAGTACACTATTTCATAAAATATATAAATTTTAATTTTTCAAAATAAAGCACTAAGTGTTAGTATAAATGCTTAATTACTAATTTATATTCAGTTCATAAATGTCCTATGAAATTACATCTTGAAATTTGGTAGTGTGTGTCTACATTAACAATGAGTTTTTCATGACCAAATAGAGATGTATGAGAAATTAATCCAAGCTCTGACAGGCTCTTAGACCTCTGGCAAGCAGGTGCTTGAGGGGGTATTTATTTTTATTTATCTGAATTTGTGCAAATAAAGTGCAAAATAATGTTACCTTAATGCTTATTATTACTGCTGAACTGAAATTTGAGATAAATATGTATTAATAAAACTTTCAATATTGGTTTTATTCATAAAAAGGATTTTTTTTTTGAACTTATCCCCCCTTTTTCCATAAGTTATTGGTTTCAATTTATGTGGTGGTCCATGGCTGAGTGGTTAGCACATTTGGCTACTGATTAAAGGGACCTGGTTTCAAGCCCCGGTTAATGTTTGTGTTATCTTTCTGCTGAGGTCCTGCCATCCTCACAGATCTTCAACTATGGCATATAAGGTTCCTGTTAGACCTCTGTGTCAAACAGCTGCTTGAGGTGGATGGTTGTATTCTCAACATGAAAACTAAAAGATCTGCAGAACTTTACCTTGTAGTGTAACAGAACTTGGTAATGTTATTGTACAGAATGTAATTTGTTAATTTTTAAAGCAACTTACAAAGGCGATTTCATTTGGCAAAAGTATGTAAACTTTCAGCAAAATTCACTGGGAACTACAGTGTCTTCTGGTACTTTAAGGGTTAATAAGAACGTTATTTAAACTTTAAAAGTTTATTGAATAAAAGTTCTGAATTTTTTTATTATTAAATTTAGACATGAGCAGATGCTTTCATTGAGATGTTTGGGGCTTCATGTCTCTCACAAGATGTTATCATTCATCTTAATATTAGATTGTGATGGGATATAGTCCATTGGCCTTATGCTGCACATGCCTGCTAGACCCTGGAATATGAAATTTATCATTATGCAATTAGATAATCATATAGCCCTACTTAGTGTAGTGAGCATGTCCTTTGTGTATGGATGAAGTTTCTAGTTTTATCTCTATCCTACACTTTCCTTTTTTTAAGTATATACAAAGTAATTCACTAAATTTGATTAGGGTTTCACTTCATGGTAAACTTCAAGCTATTTCAGATAGTTCAAACAATATGTTCAAAATTTGCATGAGGTCCAGGTAAATTAATTTCTAAGATATTTCACTGTTTCATAGTTTGCAAGTGTGGTACCAATGCTCAAGTTTACAAGGTACATATCACACAATGCATCTGTCATCTACTTAGTGAATTTGGCTTTAATTCTATAGCAAACTGTGCCTCCAATTGATCAGTAGTTTGACTCTGCATGAAATAGAATGATTTTTCTTTCTCTATTTGATTAAAAACAGCAAAAGTAAAAGCTGTTAGACAATAACATGGCACACACAGCTTGAATACTCCCTATGCATTAACAAAGAAATCTTGCATCAAATAGTTTGCCATCCATGCCTTTTTTTTGTATTGGAATAGCCCATATGAGGTACAGTGAAATCCATGTAATAAACACAGAAACAGCTTAGGAAGGAAGGAATCTTACTATATAATAATCATTTGCAGTTTACTTGTTATTTTAATTGTTAATTGTTTATTTATTAATATTATTACTAATAATAAAAAGAGCTTATTGTTAAGAAAGTGCATGATTAGTTTTTGGGATTTTTATAAATTTTAATGATTTTTTTTTTCTGGATTGTTCATTCTATAAGATTGCACTATCAAATAAATTAATTAAATTTTTTTAAAATACCTATCTTCCTATATTTACCCTAAAAAGTTGAAAAAACCTAAAACATATTGATGGTACAGTCACTGAATTCATATTCACTTCAAAGGAAGATAGGGTGCTGGCAATCCTGTAGAGTAGGTAAATTGGTATCCTATCTTCCTTTGAAGTGAATGCGAACTCAGTGACTGATTGCACCATTGTTATATTTTAGGTTTATTTTCTACTTTTTAGATAATATAGGAAAATAGATATTTTTTAATATTTATTTTCTTTTTCACTAAACACACATACCTTCAGACATTTTCATTAGATATATGACTCATAATCATCAATCACATTTCCTCCTCCCTTTCCTTGGAATTCTGTGTGAGGAGTTCTGGGTTTCTGTTTTAGGTTTTCTTGGAGTTCTGTTGACATTGGAGACCTCACGAGCTTTAATTTGAGATCTAACTTGTTAAGGTAGACCCCTTTCATTTGATACCTAACTACTAACCGTAAGCCCTTGCATTCGAAAGATGCAGCAGAAGAATGGATTTCACATTTTTCCCCTTTTTTATGGTGGAAGAAATCCATTATTGTAATATGCAATAAAAAATATATGCTGTTGCACAGGGGCGGGGGTGGCTCAGTCGGTAGCGCGCCAGGCTCGTAATCTGTAGTTCCCAGGTTCGAGTCCCAGCTGGGTCAGCATTGAGATTTATCTCCGCAAAAATTCCCGCCCTGCCCACGGTCAGTAGGGGACACCGATGGGCTTGGAAAGGCTGCCGCCCATTGAATGGGACGTTAAGCCGTGGTCCCGTGTGCGGGAGAGCCATACCCTGTGCACGTTAAAGAACACACTGGATGGCCTTGATGGGAGGCTACCATCTGTCTCCCAACAGCTGTTCCAGTGGGTCCCCTCCCCCAACCTTCTCTGAGCCTTCAGGGTCCATGTGACCTGGCCATTTAGCCCATGGTGTGCAAAAAAGTGCCGCTCAGAGGTAAAACAACCCAAGCTGTTGCTCAGGGAAAAAAGTACATTTTTATAACAAAGGTGTAAAGAAATTCGAGTGCTGGATATTACTTTGTATTTAAGAATCGTACCTTGAAAGAACATTTCTGCATAAAATCAATTTGAACTGTGAAGAAAATGCATGAAAAAATAAGCTATGCCAGTCATGAGTGATGTTTTGATTTTGCCAGAGATGATGTTTAGGATTAACAGATCCTAAATGAATCAAAGGCATAATGGCACATAAATACAGATAATTAATCAGAAAGCATGTGTACTTATATATATGCTAGCTTATGTCGTGGCTCTGAAATAGTAAACCCCAAACTTTATTATCTTTGATTAGTGATCTCTGTTGATTCCTCTTCACAAAAAAGCATAGAAACAAATTTGTGGAAGATGATTACAAACAAAATTAGAACTGACCAACATTCAATAGTAGATAAGCACAGAACCTACCAGTAAACTTAGAACTCAAGAAAAAGCTGAAAAAACATTGAGTTTCACTAAAAGTGGGGTATGAACCCACAATTTGTATCTCACTTGTGAAACTCAATTTTTTCAGCTATTTCCTGACAAAAATTATTAATAATTGAGAAAAGTTTGCAGGAAAGAAAAACTACATAAATACATCTTTATTGGTGCTACTGAAGGAAAGAAAGAAAATATTTTATATGTGTTGAGGTTCTTAAAAATGAATTTGTTATAGGTTATTTCATATGCAGACATAGTGAATGCTTAAAAGTCAAAACATAAAAGAAATTCTTGCATAATTTTAAAGCTAGGCACTAGAAAATCCTCCAAATATTTAAATGTGGGCAAAGTTTAAATTTCATTTGGTGGTGTACTTTTTATTGTTTCTACAACTGAATTTTACAAGTTGTTTTGACATTGCAATACACTGTAACTTATTAGCTGTATATAACACTGTCCATTTCTGAAAGTACATTGAGTTAAGTGTTAGTTAACATTTTTAGAAATGGTTTGTAGAAAATATAAAACATTTCTTGCATTTTTGCCATTACAAAAATATACATATGGTAAACATTGTTACCATTACTGTAGCTAAAATTTAACATAAATCTTTAAATGCAGTTATGTTAGACTAAACTTTGATTTGCATTACCCCATTTAAAAATTTGTGGTAAGTACATGAAGTGATTTTATTATTGTATCAGTGATATTAAAGTTAATGTCCTTTGAATATGATTTTAGCATATGATCTTATATAATTACTGTAAATATCACATTTTAAATTTGTTAGTATGTTGGAAAAAAAATTGAAGTCAAACTTTTACGAAAACGTTTCTCATTGAAACTAGATATTTACAGTACTTTTTCCCCTTTACAATTTTCTTGCTCTACGTTAAGGAATGTCTGGAGTGTGGCTGTGTAATATAAGATTTGAACAGAAAATACTAATGACAAAGAATATTTATAGGCTCATCTGCACTACATGTCCTCATACCTGATGGCAAATGATGATGCGAGGAAAAGGGCCACGTACGTACCTAGTATTTAGACAAGTTGGTGTGAAACCTTTTCTGATTTTTGAATATTTAGTAGAAATAAAAGTAAAGAATTCAGTTAGTTTTAAAGTAAAGGATTCATTAAGTTTTAAAGTAAATCTTAAAACCTACTTGTAGAAAATTATAAAATGAAATGTAAAATCTTAATATCCTTTTTATGTTTTAAAACAGAGCAGTAAAAAATTTTGAAGTGAAAAGTAATATGCATTTTTTTAATTAAAATAATTGAAAGAAAACTTAATTTTAAAGTATCTCAGAAAGGTTTCTCCACCAGCTTAGCTGTAGTTTTGCATATTCACATATTTGAAGGGGATAAGAATTTTTTTAAGCAGAATTAAAGCTAAATTGAAAAAAAAAGCAATACTGTAATATTGGTTAATATTAATTTTAATTGTAAAGTGAATGAAAACACAGAGTTTTTTGGCAAAAGTTTAAATTATTAAATTAAAAAAATAGACAGTTGTTTGATATTTAACAAAGGAAATATATCCAGGAAATCTAAATACATGAGATTTTAAATATGTGAATATGCATACTTTAAAAGTTAAAATTATTTATTAAAACAATTTGTTTCATATTTTCAAAATGTATTTTCCAGGGGGGAAGACACCAGATGCACAGTCAAGAACTTATCAGGTTATTATGCGAGAACAAGCACTTAGTAAAGATCAGGTATGCTACATATATATGTATTTTTATTAAAAATTTGTTGTTTGTTATTTAGTGATTCAGCTGAAAATTTAGGCTTCCCTTATTTAAATACTGGATATCAATTCTGAGTAGAGCATATTAATGATGCGTTTTTTTTTCACTTCATTACTTCTAGAGTTGTTTTTATTGCTCGTAAAAAAAATATATTGTTACTAGAAAGAATAATTAATTGGAAACAACTGAAAATGTGACCTTCATGTATACATTTTCAAATGGGAACTGCCTCAGGAAATATGATTCCCAGTTTAATTAGAAAACTATTTTTAGAGATAGTGCTTAGTGCTATTTTAATTAAGAGTAATTTCATAATTAGCATTAAGAATTTGGGAATTTTAAATGAAATTTTTGCCATTGTTTTGAATTTTAACTTTTCTGCAGCAGTACCTAATACAAATTGATCTGGAAATGATTCCATCTCAGTTTAGCAATTAAATTTAAAAAGCCAATCAAAATTCAATTTTTCAACTTTTACATGCAATAATGTTTTCTGTGTCAATACAAAAGTGGACTACTTTAGAAACCATATTTCAAGTCTTTAAACTGCTTCACTGTACTTTTTTAACAAAGTGCAAGGTTAAGCAAAAATGTCACTGTTTTTTTTTTTTTCTTTTACTCAAAGCAAGAAAAAATTATTCCACTTTATTTCTGAAATACACATTTAGGATAATTTTTTAGTTAGAAGTGGTAAATATAAGCTGTTAACCCTTAAAGTGTCTGGTTTCTGAAACTGAACTCGCTGTGTTGTCTGGATTTATTTTAGTGTTTTTAGAAAATAAAATAAACAGCTTCAGAACCCCTCCTGAAGTAACTAATGAATGGAAATATGTTATATACCAAAAACATTTAATTGTGATTACTAATATGGCAAAACTGGCTTAGTAGTTAGGGAGCTGGCTACTGTTTCAGCAAGGCAAACTTTGTCTGTTGTGTTAGCTCTAACTGAGGAAGTGGTCAGCAGTGACTTCGGTCTTAGTAGGGCATATCCTTGTATGAGAAGGCCTGTAAAAGCTAGGTGTAGCTTCTAGGATTCTTCTCTATCCTAAATGTTGCAAATCAATAAAAAAAAATTGTTTTTGAGAAAAAATAATATGTTAAATTTTTTAAGCTTTTTTTTTTTAAATGCAAAAATTTTTTGCAATATTTAAAATATGCAAAATTGCATTTTTTTATTTTAACTTTAGTAAAATTGGAAAAATGTTTTGTTTTCTAAATTATTTTATTTTTGTAATATAGATAGTTTATAATATTTCTATTAATGCTTAAATCTTTCTTTTATTTAGTTTTCCTAAATATTTTAGTCATGCGCATAATGCATGAACTTGACGATCAGCAAATTCTAAATCTAAGGAAAACAGTGTTAAAAAACGTTTTGCTTTAAAAACAAGGTAATTTAAATAAAAATTGAAAAATATATATGAAAAGTGATAAAGAACTGAAAAAAAATTCACTAAAAATATTTCAAAGCATTTAAAGTTTAACTGAAACAATGAAATTGAGAATGAATCTTTTTAGTATGAAGCTGCATAACTGCTACAGAAAAGTTTAATCTTAAATTTCTGACAAAAATTTTGGTTAAAAATTGCAATTTCTTAACCTTAATAAGTTTATTTTGATTGAAATGTAATTAAAGTATTGGTAAAATAACAATTAACTGAAAAAATGTTGGTTTTCCTTAAGTGGGACTCAAACCCACATCTCTCAGATTCATGCCAGGTATGATAACCACTACATCAGAGACTAACCATTTTCTTCAGCAATGTAACACATAAGCATTCCCACATATTTTGTTGATTCACAACTGGCACCATCTATGTAGGGAAACAGGCAATGATTAGTCTCTGATGGTGTGGTTATCATATCTGGCATGTTTCTGGGGGACATGAGTTCAAATTCCACTCAGAGCAAAACCAGTTTTTTCAGCTAACTCATGGCATAGTGGTTAGTATGTTTCCCTCTGAGTGGAATGCTCCAGGTAAGGGCATGGATGTTGTTTTCTGCTGAGGTCCCACATCCTCACGGACTTTCTACTTTGGTGTATAAGCTGACAGGCTCATGTCAAACCTCTGTGGCAAGCAGCTGCTTGGGGGGGGGGGGGGGGGGAGTATTTATTTTTTATTTGATTATATCAAGTGTTTTCTTTCTGCAGGACATTTTCCTGTGATGCTTTATTACTAAATTGCTAAAATAAATAATCTTTTAAAAATCGTGCTTTGAGGGTAATTGGTTAATCCTATGCTTCTCCTGATAATCCACCATTAGAGATCACTAGCAATTTCACTTTAGATTTTTTCAAATTAATTATTGTTTATAATCAGAGCATACATTTTATTAAGCAATAAAAATAATTTTAGAAGCATTTGAATAAGAAAAAAAGTCTTTGAAATTGAAAGTATACTAAAATATTGACTAAAAACTTTTGATTTGCTTTGTTCCCAGAGGACCAAATTTCCTGTATATGATATCTTTACGTTAAAAGTTTAGAAAGCCTTACAACTCTTCTAGAGCAGGAACTACACCAGAAGATGGAAATCATAACTGATCCATAATCTGTATACAGGATAGCAGATTGAAAGCATAAACTTAAGTCGTCGCTACATGATGCTATTTACATGGACTGAACATGCACATACGTTCACTGTAGACTCAAATAGATTTATTTTTGAAATTTTATCACAATTTTTTCAAACAGAATCAGCAGTAATAAATATATATCATAGATTTAAATGTTATTTTAAATATTTGATTAGAAATTAAAACAGCTGTTGATTTCTATTTGTGAAAAATTTTTTTTTTTGCAACCTTGTACTGTGGCACCAAAGTTTACTTCTCATGTCACTAGAGTCGAAAGATGACACAGGTTAATACTGCTCCAACACAGAAGGGGTTAATAGCGATTCATGCAATTTTTTTTTTATTTAAATTATTTGATTAGCTTAAAATTATCCTAATATTAGGAAATTTTTCTTGAAAAATGGAAAATGTGGCCTACAAAAAACATTTTCCATTATTCTCTCTACTTAAAACTTTAAGTTATTATATTTATTAAAACACAAAACATGCAATTGTTTCATTTGTATAAACAAATTTGGCAATTCGAATAAGAGAGTTACAAACATTATCAAATATGTATAGTAAAACTTTGGTTTTTCCCAATATTTTATGCTTTATCTGGGATAGTTGCACATTCTGCCAACCCAACTTGATACAAGTCTTAATACCAACCAAACAATCTTGATAAATGGTTCAGCAGTGGTAAAGGAAGTGCTATTGCCAATTAGGGGTGGTGGGGTTGGCTCAGTCGGTGGCGTGCCAGGCTCGTAATCTGTAGTTCCCAGGTTCAAATCCCAGCTGGGTCAGTGTTGAGATTTATCTCCACAAAAATTCCCCGCCCTGCCCATGGTCAGTAGGGGACACCGATGGGCTTGGAAAGGCCGCCATCCGTTGGATGGGATGTTAAGCCGTGGCCCTGTGTGCGGGAGAGCCATACCCTGTGCACGTTAAAGAACACGCTGGATGGCCTTGACGGTAGGCTACCATCTGTCTCCCAACAGTGTTCCGGTGGGTCCCCTCCCCCAACCTTCTCTGAGCCTTCGGGGTCCATGTGACCTGGCCATTTAGCCCATGATGTGCAAAAAAGTGCCGCTCAGAGGTAAAACAACCCAAGCCAATTGGGGGAGCACTCTCAGAGGAAGCTCAAAAAGCGAGAAATGAGGACTATAAAATTTGAAAATTTTATGCATGGGAATGCTCTAGGGCCTCTGTTCTGAATCATATTATTTCTTTGCTTTGGAAAAAGTGCCAAAAGAAACTGAAAGCCATGTGACTTAAGAAAATATGCTTCTGAGCTTTCTTATTTGAGAAAGAAAAGGAGACAAAAATAAGCAGAGATGACTTCTTGCTCAAGTGAAAAAGATTAAAATGAATGATATTTGTGAAATCTTGAAATTAAATTTCTATAATTACATACTAATATTACTAATGCACTTTTTATTCATAATGTATTCGAAGAAAAAAGATCTTGTGGATTATCATATAGATATCCAGTGAAAGAACAATTTATTTTACACACCCAACTAATAACCTTTCACTCTCACTGCAGCAGCAACATGTTGTGGTATAGACTTTAATAGGTGTTGGAAATGTTTGTATGCTATTGCAGCCCATGATTTCAGGACAACCATATCTGTAAAGTGCCGAGAGTTGCTGGCGGTGGGTTTCAGGCTCTAAAAAGGTAATCAGTATGGGCGTCGGCTGCCATAGCCCAGTTGTGTCAAAATACTCCGAATAATCTTTGCACAAACCTTCATAGCTGCCCTGTCATTGAATGCTAATGTTATCTGCACTGTGGCTCTCATCTCCAACATTATGATACAGAAGAGAGGTGCTCACCTTGAAAATCAATGGCCCAGTTATGGTCACATTTTTCTCAGTGACTACAGGTTTTGCCTGTTTTGATATAGTCCTGGTACACATGTGCAACTGTTGCACACAGAAATCCCAGACCTTCTGCAGTTATGGATATGGATCACCCCATTATTCTTGCACCAACTATCCCCATGATAGAACTTGCTCAGGTCGCCATGTTTACCCATCATAACAGTTGCAGATATGCTATATAGTAGGGAGGTATCTGACCTATTTATAGTCTGCAAGGAATTTTGGATGGCAACATTATTCTGGTAGAGTAGGGCAGGTTTGTGGATGGGTGCAATGTGTATAATAAATTTTACTTTCAGTGTACTATATGAAATATAGCAGTAGAGCATACTATTTTATTTTTAGGTGTTAAACATAAACATAAGGTGACAATCATAGCATTACCTGGTTGACATTTTAACATCAATATATCAATAAATATTTTGTTGAAAAATTTTTTTGGAAAGAACTTTGCCGACATAAGGGACTTGAACCCACATCTCTCCAGAAACATGCCAGAGTATACTTATCGACTGAACTAATGCTGACTCATCTTTTTTTCACTAAGACTATAAACTTTTCACTTGTGATTTTCAGCACCTATCATTGGCGCCATCTATGATCTACGGGTGGCAACTATTTCTTTTTATATTGCGCTGAGTAATATGAAAATAATAATGTCTTTATAAAGCCGGCATTAGTCATGAGTCAGCATTAGTTCAATCAGTAAGAATACTCTGTCATGTTTCTGGAGAGATGCAGGTTGAAGTCCCGTATGTCAGCGAATTTTTTCCACAAAATATTTAGTGTTAAACATATGTATGTTTGTATTAAATAACACATATTTTAGTTTAATATCAATTTTAATACAGAGTGCCCAAAAAGCCCCTTTTACTCAAAGTTTGTGAATTTATTACATGAAAGAGATTACAGTTAGTATCTTAATTAGTAAATATATATCTTCTACATTTGTTGTAGAATATTGATGCAGTTCACAACAGGTGTTGGAGATATTCACCCTTCTCTTGCACAGTTCCACATGATTGCATGTATTCTGCGTCATGCTTCACAACATTGCAGGAGTGATTGTGTCTGTTGCCTGCAGAATTGCCTGCTTCAGGTCATTCAGCGTGCGGGTGTTATTTTTGTAGAATATTTCCTTCAAGTAATCTCTCAAAAAATTCTGGTGGGGTTAAATCAGGAGACCTCATGTAAGGCAGTGGGATTTTCCACAGCCCTCTGGGAGTTTATATATCCATTAAAGTGGAAACATGCTTCATCTGTAAAGCAAGTTTTATCCAGAATGGCCACATTGTTGTGAACAAATTTATGAAACCATTGGCAATAATGAAGGCGCTTACCTGCTTCTGGCGGCTTAGTTCCTGCACCGCCTTTACTTGGTATGTACTTAACTTCAAACATTTTATAGCATTACATATGGATCCATGTGATGCTCCACTTTGTTGCAACAAATGCCTCATAGATTTCTGAGGCTATCATAATATTTGCTGCTGAATATCCTTGATGAAATCCAGTTTGAGTACCTGGGGTCTCCCACTTTGCAGCCTTTCATCCACAGAACCAGTTTGTACAGGGTGAATTTACTTGGTGTTGGAAATATCGGGATATTTGTGCTGCTATATCTCTACACACCTCTGATAAGATTTACATTGAAAGTATGCCTCCAGCAAAATGATCCTTTGACTTCACTTAAAACCCATTCTTGACTGACTGACCTTCAACTCTCGTACCCAAGGCTTCTAACCAGTTGCACCACTTACACATGGTTCTGGACAATTGCACAGAGTTGCTGACACTCTCAGAGTAAAGCATGGCTGCACAATGGGTTTTAATATATATCGATTTAGGTTTAAATAAAGTAATAGTACATTTTCAAACATTGAGTAATGGGACTTTTTTATTCACTTTTTACTAGAAAAGCAATTGCTGTTTCAAATTTCAGGATAATCAGAATAACCTGAGATATAAATATAGATTTTTTTCTGAATTTTGAACCACTGCACTGGCCACCAGTTCCACTTCAGTTGTTTGTTCCGTGAATACATTTTGTTTCCAGTTTGTGGACATGCTGAACTTAAGTGAATAATATAAATAATCCACACTAGCATATAGCGTGGTTTAACAGTCACAATCATGGCTATTGCTAAATTATTACTTCTTTGCAGTAAATGCACAATGGAAACCAACGTCTATGTTTCTGTATATGTTAAGTAGTAGCAGCAGCAATGGTTTAGGCTGTAACGAAAGAAATACCTTTCAGTGTTAGGTATAAATAAGAGCACATAAAATTTTTAAAAGGATTTTAATGCTCAATCATTAAATTATGCAGTAAACAAAAAGATCTTATATGTATTAGATGCCAATTATATGATCTTTTCTTGACATCAGATGAGACATGATGTTAAAAGTTCTACCTGCAAAATAGAGATCTAGGCAAGTATTTGAAGACGGTTGTAGGGAGGTAATGTCAAAGCAGCTCAGTGCTATGCAGTTGGATGGCCATGATGTATATGAAAAATAATGCACTCCTTTGCTCTCTGCTGAGCACTTTGTGAAGTGCAAATGACTGGTACTTTGCTCACCTGTCTTCAAACACTATATTGAAATCAAAATATAAACATGTTTGTATTTTGCAGGTAGAACTTTCCTACCAATACAAACTTAAACAACATAAATCTCCTACTCTTACAGTAAAGATTGTATCAAATTGTCATCTGTTAGTTTCTTTCATTTTATTAAAATTTCTTGATTGAGTTTTAATTTTTTTTAATAAATTTTATGTATGATTCCTTAGTTATTAAATTATATTTTAACAGTGATGAAAAATATTTCCTTCATTGCAAAACTTTCACTGTATTTAGCATTTAATATATAGCAATCAGACTAGAGCACTATTAAGGATATAGTCACCTTGGAGCAAAAATACTTATTTCCAGAGATAATAAATTTATGAGAAATTTTTGCAGTTACACATATGTTCAAATAAACTTTTTAAAAAAGAATTGAATTATTCAGTAATTGAAATGCTTTGTTTAGATTGAACTGAGAAAAAAAATCACTGAAAAAGCAAAAACTGGGGAGTTGAAACCTGTTGAAAATGGAGAAGCTGCTGTAAAACCTGGTGAGTGAAAAAAGTTTAATGAAACTTAATAGATTTAGGAATACTAATAGAATTAAAGGCAAAAATTTGAATTGTACATACTATTTTGTGTCATTAAATGCACCCATTATCCCTTCCAGGGGCAGGGGTGGCTCAGTTGGTAGCATGCCAGATTTGTAATCTGCAGTTCCCAGGGTTGAGTCCCAGCTGGGGGTTATCTCCACAAAACTCCCTGCCTTGATGTCAGTCAGTAGGTGACACCAATGGCCTTGAAAAGGCTGCCTTCTCTCAGATGGACACTGGATGGCCTTGATGGGAGGCTGCCATCTATCTCGAACAGTTGTCCAGTGTATTCCCTCACCCAACCTTCTCTGAGCCTTGGGGTCCTTGTGACCTGGCCTTTAGCCCATCATGTACAAAAAAGTGCTCTCAGAGGTAAAGCAACCTTCCAGGGTCCATGTTGATTATACATGCTGACAGAATCTGAAATGAGAGTCTGGATTTTGATTTTATTTCTGCAGATTTAAATGTTGTTATATAAAGGTTTATCAAAATAATGGAAACACATACTGTTTGTGGAGAACATTTTATTAATAAGCTGTAGGCCCACCTCATGTGTTCAGAACAGACACAATTTGACGTGGAATAGACTTATTCGTCATGCACATATGGTAATGGAATGTGGGATCATTCTTCCTCTAAAATATGGTCCAGCTCTGCCAGTGATGCTGGAGGCAGAAAGTGTGATCTGACCTTGTGCTCCAGATATTCCCACAAATGTTTAATAATATTGAGGTGGCCAGGGTAGCTGCTGTACCTCATCCTCATATCTGCAAACCACAACTCAACATGTTTCGCATAATGCGTGGGTGCATTATGTGCTTGAAACCAGGGATGGTCATTAGAGAACAGTTTTTATGTGCTTTGCACCTCCTTACGTGTTTTGTTGCATTAATGTCGGTAATCAGAGATTTGTGGATTGCAGCATGGCTATAAATACTGGCATGATGAAGTTCTCACTGAACTATTATGATGAAAATGGTATCATTCCGATTGGTGTTCAACTCTGCTGCTATTTACGGTGTCGTGGTCTGTACTTCTATTGTACAATTCGTGCCAACGTTCACCTATCTCTCTATCTGACAACTTCGTATGGCATCTGCAATTTACACGTTTGGAGGCAATGCACTCTCCTTTTTGATAGGTAGTCATAATCTTTGATGCAATTCCTCGTGTTACATCTACTATTTCCACCAGTCTTCATTTTCTATTTTTTATTTATATAATATACAAATGACAGAAATAGTAGATGTAACACAAGACAAGAACCAAAAAGCATGAACCAAAAAGTCATGATCATTGGTGCACAGAGATCTGAACCAATGATCATGCCTTTTTGTAGGTCACTGAGATCTGACATTGTCAACAATTACACCACTACAGCTGTTGTGGTGTAATTGTTGACAATCCAACTGCATCTGTGGCACTGCTATGTGATAGCTGACATCGTACTTCAACCCTTTATATACCTCATATTGTGGGTGATGTCGTTCCTGTGATATGCATACAGCACATTGCATGTACTCTAGTCACCATCAGAGTTTCCGTTATTTTAATAAACCCCTGTATATCTTTTAGAGTTATTCTACGTCACTAATTATGGCTGACTTGCTGCTGCAGATAGATCTGTGTTGATTTTATTACCATGGATTTATGTCATTTTCAGTCTTTTGGCATTATGCTGCTGTCTTATGACAATTGCCAGCGTACAAGTTGTTGCTTGTGGATATTTTTATTAACATCTCATTAAGTTACATGCTATTTTTTATTACTTTGTTTTTCAGTCAAAAAATTTATCACTTCTTGAAAATGAATGACGTCTTGGGTAGGGAAAAGAAAGGCCTACATTTCAAAGTAAGTCAGTCCTGCTGCGGTTGGGAGTTTCATCAAGGTTTTAAAAACATATGTCCCCACCCTCTTCTCCATGTTCTGGGTTGTGCCTCTCTTTAGATATTGAATTTTTTATCTTTATTAATGTTTTGTGATTTTGCTAAGTTCCCCAAAATATCCAACATAAAGAATTCATGATGCAAACTAAAAAACAACGAAAAAGTGTTCCTCCACTTCCATATATAGCACAGAAAAAATCTCATGAATTAAGAACAGTGCAAAGTCACTTTGTGCAATTCTGGCCCATGTTTTTAAAATATTACAATAAGAAAAACATATAACTTCTGACCATTAAAAGTGCAACACCAGGAAAGACAAGAGATATCAAAGCCATATTTAGTGAATACATAGCTTATGGTACAAGAATCAAATGATTACAAATACAACTCTGTTAGACTTGTGGATAAAAAGAAATCAGTATCTTGTGTAGCCACCATGAGCGGCAATAACCGCTGCTACATGGTCTAGCATTAAGAGGATGAGACATCGGATGTGTGTTTGGGGAATGTCGTCCGTGCAATTTTGATACGTAGTCAAAGTTCATCTGTTGTAGCAGCTGCTGGTGTGCTAGTCATCATGGACCAGATATGTTCAATTGAGAACAGATCCGGTGAACACACAGGCCAAGGCAGAAGTGTCACATGGTGGCTATCCAGGAATTGTTGGACAATGCATGCCACATGTGGTTGGCATTGTCCTGTTGGTAAATGGCACCAGAGAGCCCCTGAAGATAAGATACGACCACAGGCTCCAACACCCTGGCTGTTCAAAGTACCTGTAATGCATATGAGGCGAGTGCGTGAATGGAGTCCAATGGCACCCCATACAATAACATCAGGGGCCAAACCTGTATGGTGCTGCATCATGCATGTCTCACTGAGCCTGTCGCCTCGGTACCGCCAGATATGAATTTGTCCATCATGGTGCTGCATACTGAAGCGGGATTCATTCGTCTGAAAAGACGATGCAATGCCATGCGCAGTGTTCTTGCCACCATTGCAATTGCATATGCCTGTGTTGTGTAGAGTCAATGGTAGCCGAAGCAATGTCCGCCTAGCAAAGATGCCCGATGATGTAGACAACATCGAACCGTACATGTGGACACTGGTTGATGTACAACACACCCTAACTGTTGAACTAAGATGTTTAATGTGGCTCTATGATTATTCAAAGCCATGCGCACGAGATATCTGTCCTCATTCATTTGTGTGATAGGGCCATTGAGATCCCTCATGTCGGTGAGTTCGTTCCTCCTCTACCCACTGACGCCAGATTCTCATCACTATGGCAGCATTCTATCCAACACGAGCACCGATGTCTCCTTATGATAATCTGCCTTCCCATAATCCCACAATTCTCTCTTGATCAAAATCGTAAACCTGGCCTTATGGATGACATGTTCTTCGACGGGGCATACTTGATCCTTTAATGTGCAAGAACTACAAGTAAACACAATTCCAGTGCTTTACACCAGCTCTTTGTAATCTCCTCTTATATCACTTCCAGGGGGCGTTACTGTCACACATGTCATGTGTATGTGCTGCACTTTGAATCATTTGCATGTTCTCCCATGGCCTATCCATCTTGCATATTTTGGGCAATCTGATGAGTTCTTTCTGGTTTTGCACTTTTAATGGCCAGCAGTGTAGATAACAAAAGTTGAGTTTAGGTGCAATTTTTTTAAAATATTGTTCAGAAAGAAATTTTCTTTCCATTGATATGTAATTTAACTATTTTTAGTCATCTTTTTTTCAAAATTAATCTTTAATTGCCTAGTCAAATTTATTTTTTTAATATATCACTATGGTAAAAGTCTTATTAAAAATTAATGTATTTTTTAATTTGTTTAAATTTTTTATTTTTATAAATTCAGAATTAAATTCTGTTTAATTTGGTTTATAACATGGCTTATTTCTGTTGATTAGTTATTTATTAAACAATTCTAAAGTTGACTGCTTATTTGACCTAGCACAATTGGCAAAGAGACTAAAGTTTTCTCAAAGAATAGGGGTGGGGCTTACTCAGTAGGTAGCATGCCAAGCTCATAATCTGCAGTTCCCAGGTTCAAGTCCCAGCTGTGCCAATGTTGAGATTTATCTCCATAAAACTCCCTACCCTCAGTCAGTAAGAGACACCTATGGACTCGGAAAAGATGTCTTCCATCAGTTGGAACATAAAGCTGTGTTCCCATGTGCAGGAGAGTCATGCCCTGTGCACATTAAAGAATGTGCACAGGGCCTTGATAATAGGCTACCATCTCCTAATAGCTGTCCAGTGGGTCCCCTCTCTCCACACTTCTCTGAGTCCCCAGGGTCCTTCTCAGAGGTAAAAACAACCCTTTCTCAAAGTATAGTACCAAGATAAAATTAATAAAAGCAGGTTTCTTTTTTCAAGTAGATTTTTTTTTGTCTATTAATCTTATTTAAATAAAGTTTTATTTGCATTACCAGAATTTTTTTTTTACATGATTCTGTAAGACCTTTAAAATAAAACTAGTAGTCTTTTTTGTTAAATATTTTATTTTCAGAAAATTCAGAATTAAATGCTGATTAATTTGGTATTTAATATGCTATAATTCCTTTAATTAGTTATTTGACAAAAAAAAGTTCTAAAGCTATTTTTTTGGCTTAGCATAGTAAATAGGCATAGCATAGTGAGCTGGGCCCCTGGATGTAAAACAATTTTTTAGTCTGAATCCTGGAAGAGTTAAATGTATAGCCATGCAGATTAAACATTAGAAAGAAGTATTAGAAAAATGGAGATGCTTTTTAGTTTACCAAATTTATTGAGTTACAGCATAATTCATTACAAGATGTGTTGAAAATGTTCATGTGCAACCAATAGTGTTTGAACCATTTTTGCTTCATTTTGGCAATGCTTGTTTAAAAATTGTAGGAGATATTCTTTGAATAGCATTAGTGATGTGGAATTTTATGTTTTAAGTGGTCCGAGGATGGTTATTGTCAAGTTTCATTTAAGAATCACATAAATAAAAATCAGGGAATCAAATTACTTGATCTGGGCAGCCACTGTCTTTTAGAGATCAATCTGTCATCAAAACATTAATGCAACTATCTTAATGTTTCATTAGTTGTGTGAGCAGTTGCTCCATCTTCTTGAAAATAACCTAGTATCAGCTTTTCATCATCCTTCTGCTGAATAAATTCTTGATTTATCAGGTTAATGTAGCAGTACAAATTATGGGTTCTTCAAATAAGATTGGTCCAATGATGCACCTTCTCTTAATTGCACATCAAACACTAATTTTTTTCTTATCGTGCCAAGTAATTTCATGAATTGCATCAGGTTTCTTGGCTGGACCAGTATTGATTATTATATTAATTCATATATCTTGATAAATGAAACCATTATTAATTATAAACCAATTAAATCGACGCTAAAGTGCCTATTTATTATGAGTTGATTTGAAATATGTCGAGCCTATTTCATTAATTATTTAAAATGAAACCATCCTCATCAGTAAAGAAAGTTAAATTTTTATGCTTGGCTATCAGTATTTTTAACCCTTCCACGGTCCCTGTCAATTATATGTGTTGGCAGAATCCAAATTGAAAGGCCCAAGATGTCTATGTTTTTTGTACAACACACAAAACTTCGGTTAAAAAAAAAAGAAACTGCCATTTGAAAATTTCTCCCCATTTATCTTATAAAAATATATAATTCCAGCTTGAAAACTATTTTTTTTTCATTTGATGCATAATTTATTAAGTTAGGATATAAATAATTTGTTAAATCCAAAACCATCTGATCACCATTTCGTAGAAGTGGTATATGGGATTGCTGATTCTGTTAAAATTGCTCTATGCTGAAGTAACCCCCTGATTTGCACTCAAGTATGACTTGAACTATTATAAACAATTTTTTTCTTAAAGCTTCAAAATTCTCCCAAAAATTAACCAAAAAAAACTGCTGTTTTAAAATAGGAAGATTTTGGAAGTAATTACAAAATATGCTACCTTTTTTGTCCCCTTCCATTATGCCCCTTTTTTCTACCTTAAAACTATTTCAATAAGCTCAGAATTATTTTTATTTTTTATCCCAACATTCTATGCGTTTTTCCTACTATTGAAATTGAAACTATCATTAAACGCAACTTTTTTGTGCAAATTTCCTGGTAACTAGGTCACAGCCCAGCAAGACACAGATGGTAGTAATTAGTAGCAATCGTCAGCCATGTGAACTCTGTGCTGCATATAATACAACAATAGATAACTTTGCAATTCAGTTAGTGTTTTAATTTGTACTTTTATTATTAGAACTTCATTTATTTCTATTGATCTTTCAGTTATGTTACATCATTGATTGTGAAAATGGCTGGCTTACAACTTGTTCATTTTTACTTTATTGATTTACTGATCTTATTCCCTTATATTTAAATATCGTTGTTTATTGTTCTTTTGGATTTATGATGCAATACCTACTATGATGATGGCAAGCTTGCGACTTATTACTGTGATTTTTTTTTTAAACATCAAATTAGGCTATGTGCTATGCTATTTTTTATTACTTCAGTTTTTAAGTCAAAAAATGTTTCCTGAAAATGAATGAGGTCTTATATACAGAAGCAAAATAACCTTGGCACAGAAATCAGCCCAAAATCAGCACAATTTCATCAAGGGTGTTTACCCCCAACTTCTCCAGGTTGTACTAAGAGTAATGTCCCCCTTCTCTCTACATTTTTTTTTTAAAACAATTATTAGTTTTTGTTTATATTGAATAGTTTTGAAATACCCCCTCCCCAATATCTTGGCTGTCACTCAGAGAAATATTGACATTTTTTTGATTTGGAGGGCCAACTTTTCGTAATTTTTACAGGATCCCCAAAATACAACACCCAAAAGAAAAATGCATAATGTTCAGTAAAAATAAAGTCAAGAAATTGTTCCTCTACTTCATGAATGGGACTGGAAATGAAAACCCCACGAATGTCAGAGTTTCAATCAAAGTTTGTTGCACAGAATTCATCATTTTCTTTAATGGCTAATTGAAAATTCTTAATCAGAATTTTTTTAAATATTGTTCTACAATCAAAATACTTTGTTGCAGAGAATATACCACTAAAAAATAAAAACCCTGTTAGTGAAATAAAAACAAGACACTGTTAAAATTAGGTTATGTTTGACAATGATTAAGCTGTTTTTTGTTTTGAGCAATATTGCCACTTATAGAAAAAAAAAACTGTCATTACTGCTTACGGTCAGTTTCAAAATTTCCTTACATAATTGTGGTTTCCAATTTATTCTGGTCACTTCATAAAGGAGGAGCAAGCCTTTCTTTTGATGATTAGGAAGCTGCAGCTATCAAAAGAATGGAAGACATTGACTTACCAACTTCTTGCATCTCAAATATAATCACAGCGATTTAGCATGTCAATCATACTATTCACACAGGAGCTCATTATTCAACTCTTTTGAAAGCATAATTTGGTTTTGAATCTCAAAGCACATGAACTGGATATTGCACATTACTTCAAGAATAAATTCTGGATGTTTTGCTTCCTAAAACTGTAAAAAGAGCTACACACTTATAATATGTGACCTTTCAAACTAATTTTAGTAACTCTTGTATTACCTCAACATTTTTATTGGGCAGTTGAGCATTTGCATGCTCCAAATGCGAAATTTTGGACAAATTCATTCCCTACCTTTGTAAGGTAATTTCAGTCATAAGTGGTGTAATAATATTCCATTTTTACACTGCCTATATCTGAATTTTATCTAATAAATTGTCTCTATCCCTGACATGGTGTATGATCTGTTAAGAGTTTTAAATTCATATTGTCTTATAGTACCATTTTTTATTTTACACATTTTATATTGATACATTGCAGCAAAAGAAAGATAAGTGATAGTTTCATCACACAAAGATTCTTTGTATCTTTTGCTTATAAGCCTTACCAACTCTCACACACCACTCAGTGTTATTATTGAGAACTTTCATTATGTTAACTAACTTGTCAGGTATGCCATAGAATTTACAATCAACCACAAATTATGATGATCAAGAGAATGAAAAGCTTTTCTGAAATCTGTAAATCTAGTAACCACAGTTTTCTAATACTCTAAACATTTCTCAACAGTCTGTCTAAGTGAAAATATTTGATCTATATATTCCCTACTATTTCTGAATCCACCAAATCTTTATTCTATAAGCGTAATAATGCAAAGAACTATACCTGGAAAAAGAAGCAGATTCCCCTATGATTATCACAAAAACTGTAATCAACTTTTTAAAAAATAGGAATAATAATATCGCTAATAACAACACATTTATCATAAAAAGTATTAAAAATTTCGGTCAGCCATAATTTCGGTCAGCCAGCGGTTAACACAAATGTTCCCAGCTATAAACATTTCAGTAGTAATTTCATTTACCCCAGTGGATTTATATAGTTTTAATTTAGAGATAACCAAAGTAACTCCAGAATGTGATATAGGGTGAATATTAAAGTCAGTAATGCATCTATCCTCAATGCAAACAATGGGAGTAGAACTAACTACATTGTTTAGAACACTTTGAAATGCTAGGCCCATCTATTACAAAATCCTCACTTCAACAGCCTTACCATTTTTATTCTCCAATCCCCATGTACCTGTCTGTTTCTTTCCACACAAAACATTAATTGTCTGGTACAACTCTTTATTGTACTTGTATGAAAATGGTTTTTTTTTTTTTTTTCAAAAATTCTTGGGAAATCAAAGTTAAATTTTATATATTGTTATGCCTTTGTTCAAAATTTAGGTTCTCTGAAATGAAGGCACTAGGATGTCTTGCCAGTCATTTGTTATCAGTTGGTACTTCATATTGAACTGTACTAGGTGAATACTGTAACTAAAAATATAAAATTTGTAAGTGAACTTTGGTTTTAAGCTAACAATACATATATATACAGTAAACTCTAACTCAAATATTCAAGGGAAACAAAAAAACTTAGAGTTATCGAATCTGTAGTAAAATTACACTTTAAGCAGTTGAAAAGCTAGTTCAGAATCTACAATAGATTCCCACCTACTGGAATGTTTTTTTATTTCTATGTTGAGTAAGCCAATTTAGTAAATTTATTGGTCAACATCAGGAAATTGTGTATGCCTCATTCTTTTTCCTACATTGCAATCTAGCTGTTTCAGTACCATATCTTTGTTCTTTAAAATGATTGACAGATTACTGCCATGTATTCTGAATTCTTTAGCATTATCTTTTTTTTTTTCTTCTCTCCATTACTTTCAACAGCTGTGATCACTTTTTCTTTATCACTTAATGGGGGCGGGGGTGGCTCAGTCAGTAGCGCGCCAGGCTCGTAATCTGTAGTTCCCAGGTTCGAGTCCCAGTTGGGTCAGCGTTGAGATTTATCTCCGCAAAATTCCCCGCCCTGCCCACGGTCAGTAGGGGACACCGATGGGCTTGGAAAGGCCGCCGTCCGTCGGATGGGACGTTAAGCCGTGGCCCCGTGTGCGGGAGAGCCATACCCTGTGCACGTTAAAGAACACGCTGGATGGCCTTGACGGGAGACTACCATCTGTCTCCCAACAGCTGTTCCAGTGGGTCCCCTCCCCCAACCTTCTCTGAGCCTTCGGGGTCCTTGTGACCTGGCCATTTAGCCCATGGTGTGCAAAAAAGTGCCGCTCAGAGGTAAAACAACCCAACCCAACTTTATCACTTAATGACAATGCATTCAACTTATACTTTGCTACACTGTAATACAATTATGAATCTGTACCAAGCAAAACTTTCTAAACTAAAATTAAACTAGCACTTTCTATGATGAATTAGAGGAATGTTTTATCTGTCAGCAGTGCTTGGATGGTGGAAACAGTGCATAGATAATAAAGCCATTGTCTACCTGAGGGACAGTGCATATCCAGTGTGAATCGCTTTGTCTACCTGACAAATTTTTAAGAAACTTACCATCACCAGTAACAATTTCATGTGGGGGAAAAAACTTTCAAAAAAGGATTTTCTTTCAAATATTCTACATAAAATTTAAAGTTATTGAAGTAATGATAAAAAAAAAAGTTTGAGTTAGAGAGAAAATAAAATAAAGGTACAAGGATTGGGTGGGAATCTGAAAAAATTTGAGTTAATGAGAAATTTGAAATATAGAGGTTCAATTTAAAGAGAGTTGACTGTATTAACTATGGTGAAAAAGTAGTTCAAGTAGAGGAAAAATAAATGTACAAGTATTCTGTTGGAAATCTGGGAAAAAAAGGGTATAGAGGTTCGAATTAATAAGAGTTGACTGTATTAAGTAGCCTTTTGATCTAAAATGATTGTGTCAAAACTTAGTAATTTTGAATTGCATTGATATCTCTTTTGCACTAATAAAGTAAACAATCATAACAAATTTTGTATTTTAATAGCTAAGCGACGACGATGGGATCAAGCTGCGGGTGATGAGACACCACAAACACCTGCTAAAAAGAAAGCTTCCAGTTGGGATGTTGCTGAGGTATTTCTATACATGTTAATTTTAAAAAATGGAATATTTCAATTTTTCAGTATTATATTTGGATAAATGCATATATATATATTAAAAAGACTGAATTAAGAAATTGAAGAAAAATGAAATTGTTTACACTTCAATTTTTTGTTTAATCAGAAAAAGTTACTTTTTATCAGTTTCTAGAATTTAATGATAGTTATTCTGAAGGAAATTATAGATAGGCATTTTTCACTGAAGAACTACTGTAGGGACTTTGAGCAGTACAGTATGAGTATCATATGACTATTCTAAAAAAGTATTACACTATAGCAAAGCTGTGTAAAGATTTCAGAGAGCAAACCATTTTAGAAAATCTAATTTTGTCTTGGACTATATTCTGAAATCCAGTTTTTTTTTTTTTGAAGCACATTTGTTTAGAAATACTGCACAAATACAGTGTAACAAGAGGAAAATAAAATTCAAGAAACACTAGTGTGCTAAAATTCTATGTTCAAATAAGATAAATTCCAAAAAATTGACATACTTATCAACTAGAAGACCACATATCGCCTCTGGTGCATATGGAGATGTTCTCAGTAGATGTTCTCAGTATGATCTCAGTAGATACATGGGACTCCAAGGTGGCCCATGTAAACATGCCTCAGAACATTACACTACCTTCATCGGTCTGTGGTCTCGTGTGCTCTATGTCACATGTAACCTCTCATCGGCATGTATTATAGTTGGAACCTCAATTTGTTGGACCAAGCTACTCGTTTACATTCTTCCAGTTCATTAGTGAGTTCCTTCGACCACTGCAGCCTTGTAGCCAGTAATGTGTTGTTAACAACAGTACTTGATATGGGCATTAGCTGCCATATCCCAGTGATATCATTATACATCAAATGGTCTTTGCACAAACCTTCATAGCTGCCCTGTTTTTGAATGCAGACATTGTCACCTGCACCGTATCATAACTCCATTCCATTATGATATGGGAGAGGCATATATATGCTCATCTCAAACATCAGCTGTCCAGTTACAGCCACAATTTTCCTTGCATCTGCAGGTTTTGCCAGTTTTGATAGTCCTGGTACACACATGTGACAGTCACATGTGGAAATCTCGACATTTTGCAGCCCCGGATATGATGCACCCCACCTTCCTCACACTATCTGCCCACAATTGAACCTCTTGGTTGCCTTGTTTATGCTATACAACAGGTAGGTATATGTCCTATTTATTGCTGTAAGGGGTTTCTGCTGGCCACATTATTGTGATGGAGTAGGGCAGGTGTGTGGATGGGTGTGATGTATACACCGAAGAGCCAAAACATTATGTCCAGTGCATCTTTATGCAAATCGAATCAACTGCAGGCTTATGTGAAGGTCATGAAATGATATAAATAACACCTGATACTGAGCTCTGTTAATCAGTGTTATTCTTTTCTTCAGATGGGAAAGGCAGCAGACTTATGCGAGTTTGACAAAGGCCAAATTTGTAATGGCCAGACGACTGGGTCAGAGCATTTTTGAGATGGCAAGGCTTGTGGGATGCTCAGCCGTGGTTAGTACCTACAAAAAGTGGTCTGAGGAGGGAAAAACTATGAACTGCTGGCAAGGTGTGGGCCAACCAAGGCTCATTGATTATAGAGGTGAGCGAAGGCTATCCCATATGGTACGAGCCAACAAAAAGATACTGTGGCGTAACTTGCCCATAATTTGAATGCTAATGTCAGGAGTAATGTGTCGCAACACACAGTACATTGCACCTTGCTGAAAATGGGGCTGAGTAGCCACTCCGAGTGTCCATGCTAACCTCGGTTCACCATCAGAAGTGCCTGCAATGGGAACATGAGCATTAAAACTGGACCTTGAATGATTGGAAGAAGGCCATCTGGTCCAATGAATTTCGTTTCCTGTTGCACCATGTGGAAGGCCAGGTACATGCATGTCATTTACCTAGTGAAGTGTTGGCACCAGGATGCACGTGGGATGAAAACAAGCTGTTGGAGTAAGTGTAATGCTTCTGGCAATGTTCTGCTAGGAAATCCTGGGTCCAGTCATTCACGTGCAGGAAGCTATGACGCCTACCACCTACCTAAATCCGATGGGCTTGGAAAAGCCGCCATCTGTCGGATGGGACATTAATTAACGTGGCCCCGTGTGCAGGAGCCATACCCTGTGCACGTTAAAGAACACGCTGGATGGCCTTGACGGGAGGCTACCATCTGTCTCCCAACAGCTGTTCCAGTGGGTCCCCTCCCCCAACCTTCTCTGAGCCTTCGGGGTCCATGTGACCTGACCATTTATCCCATGGTGTGAAAAAAAGTGCCGCTCAGAGGTAAAACAACCCAACCTACCTAAATATCATTGCAGACCAGGTAAATCCTTTCATGGCATCGGTATGTCCCTCTAGTAGTGCCTTCTTTCAGCAGTATAATGTGCCATGCCACACTACCTGGATTGTTCGAGAATGGTTTGCAGAACATGAGGAAAACTTTCAAGTATTGCCCTGGCCTCCAAATTCCCCAGACATGAATCCAATAGAGCATCTGTGGTTTGTGTCAGAATAGCATATCCGATCTGCGGCGGCTCAACCACATAACTTAAAAGAGTTAAAGTATCTGCTGCTAACGTGTTGCTACCAGATACCACAAGACACCTTTAGAAATCATAGCATCCATGCCTTGCCAGGTAAGAGCTGTTTTGGCAGCATGTGGATGACCAATATCATATTAGGCAGATGGTCATAATGTTTTGGCTCTTTGGTGTATAGTTATTTAATTTATTATCCGAAATTTTACGTATCTGTTATAAACAGAAATTACTGATGCTCATTGGCTCAGTTGGTAGTGCACCAAGCTTGCAATCTGCAGTTCCCAGGTTTGCCCTAGCTGGGCCAGCATTGAGATTTATTTCTGCAAAACTCTCCACCTTGCCAACGTTCAGTAGGGAGACAAGGATGGGCTTGGAAAGGTCGCTGTCTGTTAATGGGATGTTAAGCCATGGCCCCTTGTGTGGGAGAGCCATACCCTGTGCACATTAAATAACACACTGGATGGCCTTGATGGGAGACTACCATGTGTCTTCCAACAGTTGTTCCAGTGGGTCCCCTCCCTCAATCTTCTCTGAGCCTTCGGAGTCTTTGTGACCTGGTCATTTAGCCCATTGTGTGCAAAAAAGTGCTACGCAGAGGTAAAACAGCCCATCCTCTCTAGAGAGAGAGTATGTAATGTGAACATCATATGCTGGCCATAGATTCCATATCCTTCAATTTTTCACCAATCAGGCATATCTTGGATATATGTGGGATGCTGTCAATCACAGAATAAGTGAATAGTACAGACAGATGACTTCCATTGTAGCACAAAAGTGATGATATCAATCCTGTCGAGCAGTGGCTTAACTAATTTTGTTCCAAATAATAATGCATAACTATGTTTCTAAATTTATGCAGGTAGAATTTTTCAAAAATCCAGCAATAAATTTTAGATTATAATATTCTTACATTATATTAATGAAGTTTATTATTTAATGGAGTTTTTTTTTGTAAACGGCAATAAAAAAGCAAATAATAGATACAGAACTGCAATGCAAAATATCCACACACTTTGAAAGTTAGTAGGAAAATGAGAATTATGGTCAGCTCCTAAAGGTGGTGCTGCAAGCAGTGATTTTGAGCTGCTCAACTGTGCAACCTGGTTATTCTGTGGCTATCAATATGCCCATCTGCAATGGGCTAGGGTTAATTCAGTCAGTAGTGCATCAGGCTCGTAATCTGATATTCCCAAGATCAAGTGCCATCTGGGCCAATGTTAAGAATTTACTCCACCAACATCCATTTTACTTTGGGTGAGAAGAGTCATCATTGGGCTAAGATAGGTCTCCATCCATCAAATGGGATGCTAAGCCATGGCTCTTTGTGCATGAAAACCATACCATCTACTGTTAAACCCCATACTGTTAAAGAACATGCTAGATGACCTTGATGGGAGGCTTTCATCTATCTCTTAGCAGCTGTCTAATGGATCTCTTTCCAAACCTTTTCAGGGCCCTTGGGTCCTTGTGACCTGGCCATTTAGCCCATTGCATGCAAAAAAGTGCCACTCAGAAATAAAAACAGCCCAATCAGCCCATTCTGTTTCGTAATTGACATAGCATCTTTTTAACAAAATATGTAGCTATGTTGATTTTCAGATATATCTGCCATTGCTGGTGGAACAATTCAGTATCACAGAGTATATTTACATGACAGTTACAAGAATTTAAAATTTACTAACATTGGCCAGCAGGAAGTTTACAGTTCAAAAGTAAGTGATAAAAGGAATGAACTCTCTGAACTCTTTGACAGTTGTTCTTAGATTAGTTTTTATCTTTTTGATTTCTTAGATTAGTTTTCATCTCTTTGACTTCAAACAGTATGAATAAAATTTATGTGTAATATGTTTTTTTTTAGTCACATACCCCTTCAGGCAGTCGTTGGGATGAAACCCCTGGAAGAGCTCCTAAAGGTTCAGAAACTCCAGGTGCTACTCCTGGACAGAGTACAAGGCTATGGGAAACTACACCTGCTCATGCAACACCTGGGGCTGCTACTCCAGGGCATGATACACCTGGACACAGAGCCACTCCAAGTGCTCGTAGAAATAGATGGGATGAAACTCCAAAAACTGATAGAGGTAATTGCTCTTTGCAACTTGTATGGTTATCTTTTGTGTTAAGAATTTTTTTTCTAATATATTGCTGCTCTGAATAATGCCCAAATTAGTCACCACAATGAAACCACTAATGTTCTTTAATTATGTGGGGATTTGTGAGAATTATTTATTGATATTAGGTTTTGTAGAGTCAAGAAAGATTGAGAATATAACATCAAGTCCTTGAGTTGTCAAAACTGAAGAAAAATGCCACTTCTACACATAAAATCTGAGTTTCTAGTCTACAACACAAATAGTAACTTATTGCTGAATGCAAAACTACTTGATTGCAAAAGCAATCAGCTGACTTTTTTAATGTATGAATGCTTTAATTTAGAGTTTTATATTTAGTCTAATTTATAAATTCCATATGTGCAGGAAAGCCATATCCTGTGCACATTAGAAATACACTTGGATGGCCTTGATAGGAGGTTTCCATCTTCTATAGCTGTCCAGTGGATCCCCTTGCCCAACCTTTTCTGAACCCCTTGGGAATCCTTATGACCTGGGCATTTATTTGCCCATTGTGTGCAAAATGGGCAGCTTAGAGGTAAAACAACTCAACTTGTATGTACAAGAATATTTTGAATGTATTTTCTTGCCAAAAGATGTTTTTAAAGCAAAATCAGCAGAACACGTGCAACAGGTAGTATAGTGCATTTATCATTAACTGAATATTTTGCATGGGTTGAAACAGACAGGTATATGGGGATTGAAGCATAGCATTGTTATTGAAGCTGAGGATTATGTTGTGGCAAGGTGAGCTGAGCATTTTAGTGATGTTCTGAACAATGTGGCTGGTTTTGCTCCCATTGTTTGAAATGGTGATATATGCATTACTGGCCTTTCATATTAGATCTACATCACAATTTGAAGTTATTTTGCCTATCTCTAAACTAAAACTACATAAATCCCTGGGGAGGGAGAGAGAGTTGAAATTATTACTGATATGTTTAAAGCTGGGAATATTTCTGTTATCACAAATCTGACTAAATTTCTGAATATCTTTTATGATAAAGGTGTTCCTAAGGATTCTACCAGAGCTATTATTATTCTCATTTAAAAAAAAATGTCACACTTCTTGTGCTAACTACAGAGGTTATCAACTTACTTTCTATTCCAGTAATGTTCTTTGTATGGTTGTGCTTAATAGAATTTGGTTGATGAACAACTGCATGATGAACAGTGTGGGTTCAGAAGTGGTAGGGGCTCTATAGATCAGATTTTTTCACATGCACATACACTACGTTGAAAAAATTGTCCGGACACTTCCATGTTATGTGAATGGAACGCCACTTTCAAAGCTTCCTAATATTGAAGATAAACTTTTATGCAAAAGCTGTTATTGTTGATAAATTGTAGATGTCACTCAAATCTCTCTAAATATATTTCCCACAATATTCATTTACTATTTAAAGAATGAATGGAAGCTGAAACATTTATCTTTAACTTTTGACATTTGTGAAAAAATACTTCAGTAGATAAAACACAGCTCTTGTAACAGTTTGTTCACTAACATAAATTAAATTTCTGAAGTTTGTATGACGATTTTTTAAGATTTCATCAATTTGGAGGCAATGTTACAGTGTCATCTGCTGTTAAATTGTCCTGTTTCAATTAATCTTTAAATATTGATCGAAGATTGTTGAAAATTGATACTGTCACATTGCCTCCAAATTGATGAAATCTTAAAAAAATCGTCATACAAACTTCAGATATTTAATTTATGTTAGTGAACAAATTGTTACAAGAGTTGTGTTTTATCTATTGAAGTGTTTTTTCACAAGTGCCAAAAATTTAAGATAAATGCTTCAGCTTCCATTCATTCTTTAAATATTAACTGAATATTGTGGGATATTGTTCTCAAGGATTTTACCAGAGCTATTATTATCCCTATTTTTACAAAAGGTGATCACAGTTCTTGTGATAATTATGGAGTATCAGCCTGTTTTCTCTTCCAGGTAAAGTTTTTTTGCATGATTGTGCTTAATAGAATTAAGACTCTTGTTGATGGGCAATTGTGTGATGAGCACTGTAGATTCAGAAGTAGTAGGGGATGTACTGATCGGATTTTTTTTACATAGGCAGATTCTTGAGAAATGTTTAGAGTTTCAGGAACCTATGGTTACAAGCTTTGTAGATTTTAGAAAGGCTTTTGACTCTGTTGAGAATCATAATTTGTGGTTTATTGTGAGACTGTATGGCATACCAAACAAGTTAGTTAATGAAAGCTCTCCATAATAGAACTGAGTCATGTATGAAAGTTGGTAAATCTCTTATAGCAATTGGTTTAGCATTTTATCTTTCCTCTTTAGTTTGGTTATTGATTTTGTTATGTGGAATTCACTAAAGAGGGAAATTTTGTGCTTAAATGGTTTAGAGATTGAAAATTTCTGATTTAGATTGTGCTGATGGATTTAGCTCTTTAGACAAATGATGTGATGAACTATTTCATTAGAGCTGTTGATGAGACTGGTAGTGGTGTAAGTTTGGTTATAAACAGAGAGAAAACTAAAATGATGAAAATTGGTTAGGTAAGCCATAGTTCAGTTATCTAAATAGTTCCACTTTTCAGCAGGTGTCTCAGTTTAATTATCTTAGGAGCTATATAGCAGATACTTGTGATATGCAGCATGAGATTAACAGGTGAATAGGAATTGCTGCTGAGGCTTTTAAGAATCTACGGAGAGTGTGGAGAAATAGGTATATTCAGCCTAAAGACTAAAATTAGACTATATAATAATTTGGTTCTTTCTAGAGTTGGTTATGGTAGTGAAACTCGACTCGTTGTAAACAAGATAACATGAAACTTGATGATTTTAATTCTAGTTACTTACTCAGTATCTTGGGCATTAGGTGGTTCAACTTTGTAAGTAATAACGAGGTTAGGCAAAGGATGTTGGCAACCTCCTTTGAGCATCTTATTGTGCAGAGAGAGAGACTTGGTTAGAACATGTTGACCATATGAATAATTATAGAGTAATTAATAGGATTATGAACAGTGTGTCTAAAGGCCTCAGAAAGAGGGGCAGACCTAGAATGCAGTGGGCAGACAATGTCAAACAGGACCTTGTTAGAATTGGTGTACAGTGGGGAGATGCAGCAGATATAGCTCAGGACAGATATATTTAGAGAACAAATTGCCCAATTTGGTTGGACCTCTGTAGCCCATGGCTGATTGAGGATGATGATAATGTTTTTACCTTAAAAACCCATCATTTGTTATATTTAAGGACACAAATTAACCTTAATTTCTGAAAGGTCGTTCTCAGTAAACTGGAACAAGAAATTGATTTAAATGCAAAGAAGGTTAAGTTTGTAGCCATGTAGTGATGTTAATAATTATAAGTTAGTGTTGCCAGATTTTGGTTTTGAGAATATGTAATACACAACAAAGTCTTCATTAAAATACAAGACAGATATTGGACATACTATGAAAAGGAAGCTAGACAAGAATGGGAGCTCTATAAGTAATGTCTTTCATTTTAAGAAATCATAATCAGAAATAAACACAATAGAGTTTGATATATGTTCCATATGAAATTTATTTATCTAATTTATTATGCCTTAACTGGCATAGTGGTTAGGCAGCTAGCGACTGTTCCAGCAAAGCAAACTTTGTGTGTTGTGTTAGCTCTAACTAAAGCAGTGGTCAGCAGTGACTTCGGTCGTAGTAGGGCATGTCCTTGTATGAGAAGGCCTGTAAAAGCTAGGAGTAGCTTCTAGGATTCTTCTCTGTCCTATATGTCACAAATAAAAAAAAAAATTATGAAATTAGTATGAAGGTGTGGGACAGTGATATATATACAAATGAAGGGGGGAAATCACAGTTCTGGCTACATTTGAAATACAGTTAATGACACAGATTCCATTAGTTATAAGGAAGGTTGGCATTGGGGTATAAATGAAAAGTGTAGTTAAAGAAACTGAACTGATCTGTAAATCTGGTCAGTATCGAAAGGTAATGATGTTTGTATGTCGTAGATGTATATTTAATCAACTCAGCGAGTTTGAGAAAGATTGCATTAATAGGTCTATGTAAAGCAGGATGGTCTACGCCACAAAATGCAACACATTTTGGACATGATGAGTGAACATTTGGCAGCTGTGGAAGCAATGAACACAAAACGGTGTTTTGCATCATCATTTAGAATCAGGCTATCCTTGAGTGACTACAGATCAAGATGATCGGCAGATTCACTGGATAGCTATCATACCAGAAATGCAACTACTTGACAGATATCCAGTGACAGAACAATTGATGGAGTGCCACTGGTATCTACCAGTACCATTCATCAGTTCCTATATGAAGCTGGTATGTAAAGTAGCCCTCTTTCCTCCACATAGCCCTCAAGAATTGAAGTCTCAGGCATTCCAGATTGCAGTGTTACATCGAATGTGTTGATGTACCAGCAAAAGAGCCTCCATATTATGTGTTGGATGCCATACAGTGCCAACTGCTGGGATCCTGGTGTGGTGGGCCATCTCTTATGACAGTCAGCCATCTCTCATAGTCATCAAAGGTTATTTAACCACCAGTCATATGTGGATACCATTGTTCCCCCTGTGGTCTTACCACTCCTGCAGAGCATGTCAGGATGATATGGCCACACAACATACTGCATGCATTGCTCAATAGTGTCTGAAAGCCATTATTATGCTACCATGACCAGCCCAGTCTCCAATCTATTGCCAACTGAGCACTTCTGGAGTGTCATGAAATGTCATCTGAGAACAGAACTGACTTCAGCAAATAACATGACTGATCTTCAGGTGCAAGTGCAGCAGATCTGGAGAACCATAGACTAGAGCATTGTTAGGGACCTTTTTGACTCACTTCTTAAATGTATTAGGGTTTGCATTGTTTTGAAAGGAAAAAATTAAAATAAACATGATATATACTGTGTGTGTGTATATATATATTAACGATAGCAGGGGAAAAAATGAATTTATTTTTAAAGTTTTTAGTGCAAAGTTGAATATTTCAATCGTTTTGCCAGTCTACATAAATCACAAGAAAGTTATTCAATATAGAGTGCATAAGTAAAACTTTTCCATTTAGTTTTGAGTTATTGGCTTTATTGATTATCTGACTATTCTTTCCCTGCCATTAGGTTGGATAATTTAATTTTTAATTAGATATAAACTTAATGTGTAATCATTTTTGCATAACATATAAAAATGAAAAGCTTCACACCTTCATTATAAAGGAGCTGCACCACATTGTTACAGAGTAAACAAGCATGTTCTTTGAAAATGTGTTTTTGTTAATGTTTTCAATTTTATAAAGTAGCTCTCAATGAATTTTGGTAGTTCTTCAATCAAAACCTTGCCAAGAGTTGCTTATGGTGTAGTTAAACATTTAGTGTAAACCATAAAGCC
This sequence comes from Ryuthela nishihirai, assembly GCA_038380435.1. Lineage (NCBI taxonomy): Eukaryota > Metazoa > Arthropoda > Arachnida > Araneae > Heptathelidae > Ryuthela > Ryuthela nishihirai. Next base: position 26,867,097 of record JAWZYU010000025.1, read on the forward strand.
GTCCCGTGGCCGAGTGGTTAGCACGCTTGGCTGCTGATCTAAGGGAACTGGGTTCGAGCCCCGGATAAGGCATAGATGTTCGTATTGTTTTTCTGCTGAGGTCCTGCCATCCTCTCAGATCTGCTACTGTGGCATATAAACTGACAGGCTGCTGTCAGACCTCTGTGGCAAGCAGCTGCTTGAGAGGGTATTTATTTATTTTTTATTTATAAATTTGAATATTTTAGTTGCATAATAATGTTATTGGTAGAAATGTTCTTATTGTAATATGTAATATCTGTGTGTTTTATTTTCTTAATGTATTAATCACTAATTTTTTTTATTTTTAGAAACACCAGCACATGGCAGTGGTTGGGCAGAAACTCCTAGGACAGACAGAACAGGAACTGATCTCATACAAGAAACACCAACCCCAAGTGCTAGTAAGCGACGCTCTCGTTGGGATGAGACTCCTTCATCACAGTTGGGAAATCAAACTCCACAGACTCCTTCAATGATGACCCCTATGACACCTATGACCCCTATGACACCAATAACACCAAGTGGAGTTACCCCTACTGGTGCTAAAGCAATGGGAATGGCCACACCTACACCTGGTAAGTTTTTAATGTATATGGATATATTTTAAGGATCACATGTATAGCATTTCATATATAGATAAAATTATTTACCATTGAATCTTAGTCCTACACCTTTTCTGTAGACCATGAAATGCAAATAGTATAAACACTTGTCATCAATGGTGGTAACATTCAGTACATGAAATTTTTAGCTTGAATTAAAAAGAGGCAAATAACAGGCAAATGGTAGAATTTATTGAAATTTGAAAGAGGCATGATTGTTGGTGCAATATATGTAGCTGGCTCATTTGAGTAATATACTTCTAAATATTTGCTTAGTAACTGTGGTAAAGATGTATGGGCACTAGAAAACTGAAGGGAAAATAACCAGAAAACAAGATTTTGTGACTTCTTCAGAATAAGTCAAAACCCTCACCTGCAAATACAATGCTGGACAGTTACATTAAATTTCTAGTTGGACAATGTTATCAATCATTCCATCATTTGGGATATTGGAGTAGATATCCACAGCAGTATCTGCTCCTAAATCCACAATACTAAAAACTGTGGGTGGAGGTTGGCTCAGTCAGTAGTGCACCAATAGTAGTCTGTAGATACCAGGTTGCAGGCAACTTCCATCTATTTCCTAAAAGTTGTGAAATGGGTCCCTTTCCCTCAGGCTTCTCTGAGGCCTCAGGGTTCTTGTTACCTGGCATTTAGCCCATTATCTGCAAAAAAGTACTACTCAGAGATAAAACAACCCAACCAAAAACTGATTTGTACGGTTTGAGAACATTAAGCATAGGCTGGACAAAGGTAAAAAAATGTCGACTGGTCCAATGAATAATGTTGCCTTTTGCATCATGCATAATAACAAAGGTAGTATACGATAATTTATCCAATGTGCACTATACATATAATGCAGTGCAGCCATGTTCTGAGGGATTTATTGAGATGCACTGGGTCCTCTGCTACAAATTATCATCATATGAAGCAGGTGAGCATTATTGAAGGTGAAGTACATCCTCTAATGTTAATGTTCTCCAATGATGATGACCTTTTTTTTTAACAAGACAGTGCACCATCTCATCATGCTCAAATTGTACAGAAATAGTGTAGAGAACATTTGAATGACTTCACCCTTCTCACATGGCTAGTCAGCTCCACAGATCTTAACCCCATCAAATATCTCCGAGATGTTGCGAATGGATAATCGACTAATACTGCATTGGTCACTTTGTTATGCAACTTTTGGAATAATTATTTATTTTGCTACTCTTGGGTACTTTACAGTGCAGCTGAACATAATCTTCAAAGGTGTATTATAATATAGTAGCATCCATGTCATTTGTTTAGTCAGTTATTTGGGCACAAGGAGGCACCATATGATACATATGATACACACCAAGTGTATGACATCTAATGGTCAGAAGTAATGCTGATCAAAGATATCTATAACATACTGTTGGTCCACATTAGATTAGTTGGTTTAGAAAACATTTTAAAGATTCTTATTAGGTATAAGAGTAATTTATTTTTACTTTTACCATCTGCTAAATTTTTTAAGAATTTATAAATAATTTTAAGTGTATTTAAGATTGTTTTTAAGTATTCTTGCTCCATTTGAGCTTTATATTTCACTATGTTCTAAAATATAAGCTTCAAACACTTCTACAATTTGCATTGCAAAGGTTAAACCTCTGCAACTGTACTCATTGTTATTGGCAAGGATATAAAAGAACATAGTTGCAGATACCATGGGGTTAGAGGCAAGTCTCTAGCCTTTCTGTTGACTTCCTGTGAGTAATGGTAGACATGATAGTTTTAGAATAATAAATATTCAGTGACAACATGGAAATGTTGATCATTTTTATAAGACAAAGTAATAAATTTGAAAATCAGTTTAATATTTTTTAAACTTATTGTTACTTCAACCACTTTATATCAAAGATCCAAAACATGCATGCGCTTAGTATGCACTGTATTATAGAGATATAAAGCTAATAATTTAATTCACGATTAAGCTGTTACATAATACTTAAATATCATTTAAAATGTTCATTCACAAAAATGAGATGTGCTTAAACTATAAATGGTGATTAACATATGCTGACAAGCCCTATGACCATAGGCATTGCATTTCACCCTTTTCTTTACTGGTAGTTAACTAATTAATATCTGATTAGAAATGGAGATAGCCACTATTATGGCTATTTTTATAAGTCCATAATGGATTTTATAGTCCATTTTCTAATGTGAGTCACTGTTTATTCTTATAGTGGTAAGAACTGACACCAGTTTGTATGAACACTCAAACTTGCATGAACTATTTTAAAACTCTTAAAATTTAAGAAAACCTTAAATGCACAATGCATTTGGAACTGGGGAGCGGGGGTGGCTCAGTTGGTAGCTTGCCAGGCTCGTAATCTGTAGTTCCCAGGTTCAAGTCCCAGCTGGGTCATCATTGAGATTTATCTCCGCAAAATTCCCTGCCATGCCTATGATCAGTAGGAGACACCGATGGGCTTGGAAAGGCCACCGTCTATCGGATGGAACGTTAAGCCATGGCCCCATGTGAGGGAGAGCCATATCCTGTGCATGTTAAAGAACATGCTGGATAGCCTTGAGAGGAGGTTACCATCTGTCTCTCAACAGCTGTTCAAGTGGGTCTCCTCCCCATACCTTCTCTGAGCCTTCGGGGTCCATTCCATTCGGGGGTCCATCGGTGACCTGGACATTTAGCCCATGGTGTGCAAAAAAGTGCCACTCACAGGTGAAACAACCCAACCCAAGCATTTGGAATTTTAAAATACTTAAAAGTTGTGAATGTTCCATGGTATTGCGAAGGAGCAATGCGTTTCACCAATGATCTAATAGTTGGCATCCTTAGGCTCTGCGCTTTCAGTGCTTGTGTCATCTGCTTTTATACCCATCTCACCCATATGTCATGTTCTGACGTACAGATGTGTACACAATCTAATTAATGCAGCAGGAGATTCCACACCATTGGAAGGGGTGTAGCATCCGTTTTGTATATGGTTTCAATGTTAATGTATTGCTAATTTTTTGGCATATAGTAATTGGAATTTCGTTTTTGGTGCTGCTATTGGTTTGAAATCTAGATTCTTTATTTCTAATTTGTTGTGCATTACTGTCTGTGCAAGAGCAGTGCTTTCTATTCTTTTTGTTATGTTATAATGTTCCTGCATTTGTGAATTAAATTGTCTGTTGGTTTTACCAATGTATCTATCTTTTCCTTGCAGAATTTCTAGTTGATCTGATATAGTTATTTCATACACTCCTCCTGTTGGTGGTCTTATGTCTCTATCATTTATTGATAGGTTTTTAATTGTATGCGTTATGGTGGTGGCTAATGTGACATTATATTTTTTAAAGATATTTCACATTACTTTGGTTAAATTTTTCATATATGAAAAACTGAGCATATGTTTCTTTTGGAATTTCTTGATTTGGTATTGGTTGTGAGTTTTTCATTATGTTAAATTTTGCATTTTTATTCCATTTTTCTAGCATTTTTTGTATATATCCTGCTTCTTTAGCTTTTCTTTTTATGAATGTTATTTCTTTCTGTAGTGTTATTATTTCTGAGCAATAATGATATGCTCGGATGAAATGCAGATATATACTTGCTCTTTTATATTTGTTGGGTTGTGCTGAATCAGCTGGTATGTAGTTAGTGATTTGCATGGGTTTTCTATATACTGTTGTATCACAGTATTTAACCTTCTACAATGGCATGTAAACTGACAGGCTCCTGTTAGACCTCTGTGGCATGCAGCTGCTTGAGGGGGTATTTATTTATTTATTATTTTAATGATTAATATATTCAAGTACGGTAATTTATTATCTTGCTCAGATTCATACGTGAATTTAATAAAAGGCTCATATTATTAAATACAGTCACCATGAATCCCTTTATGGCGACTGTATTCCCTGGTAGAGATGGTGTCTTTCAACAAGACAATGCTCCATGTCACACTGCGAAGAAGGTTCGAGAATGGTTCCTAGAACACGATAAGGAATTCCATTTATTTCCATGACCCCCAAATTTGCTGGACATGAATCCTATCGAGCATTTGTGGTTTGAGTTGGAGAAACAAGTACGAGCAGCATTGCCCCAACCACGTAATTTATGGGAACTGCGAGATCTGCTTTTGCAGTCATGGTATCAAATATCAAGCGACACCAACATATCGTTGAATCTATGCCTCATCGGGTGAGAGAAAGACCTACATCATGTTAGGTAGGTGGTTTTAATGTTTTGGCTGTATATGGCTTATCAGTTTTTATAAGAAAATCTTAATATTGGGTTTAATATAATGGATCATAATTTAATGACTGCTGAAAATTATAACAATAAGTGGAATGGTCATTTTAAATAGAACCTAAAATCTTTGTTTTATTTGAGTAAGAAAATTCTTGTAATTATTCAGCTTGGTTCCTCACTATAAAAAGGACAATAACAGTAATTGTAGATCGTGAAATTGTCCAGCGTGGGCTAGAGAGAAGCCCCTAATGACTTTAATTGATTTTAAAGGAATATATCATTTAATTTGTAAGAGTATGAAGTTGACCATTAGTCTAAATTGGAAGATTTGCCTCTTACTCTTAAGGATAGTGTGCATTTTTATAGGTCCATGGGTGGAACATCAAGTGACTTCGCAGGAATGTCCTCGAATGATATAGTATGGATTCCGATTTCCTCTGCCATTCGTTGAAGATATGTGCATAGACACGGAAATATGACTCGAAGCTTTGCCTTGTGCAGCCATATGGTGTTGGCATCTGTACCATATAAAGCATTCAATTTTACCTGATGTATCAGTGTGGCTTCAGGATGTTTGCCACAATGACATGCTTCTACTATTAGACATTCTTTTCCATCCTATGAGATATGCAACTTCCTGTTATAGGTATACCCAGCAATGACTATGAAACCTTTGATAAAACTTTTGGCACATTCACTGTACCACCTGTGATAGGCTGTTTGATCGATAATTTATTGACTGGGACTTGTAGTTTTAAATAGATGTATTGCTCATCCATTGTGGCCACATTTTTCCCTTGTCATCCTTCGGTGTAAAACTAAGGTAAAACTCATACAGCTTGTTGGTATGCTGTTCTGTTACTCACAAGGTAGCAACTTGTAGACAAGAAAGTTTGCTGTAAGCTAAGATCGTCTCAGATAATATTGTGGAAAGTTGTTTGGGACATCTTCATGGTTTTGGTAACCTTTCTCTGAGTTGCAGGTTTTGTCCACTGACCATTATGAAGACCTTAGTAATATCTGGTTTGCAGCTGGGCACTCCAGACTTAGGAAGGACTTTTTTTTTACATACTTACAACCACTTCTATGGCTCTGGCTCCTATGCACTGCATCACCACATAAATACCCTATTGAGAAATGCTAAATCCTCTGTCTTTGCACTTCTTTACAATTTGTGACTTGGGATACTGGGTGTCAGAAAGAATAATTATTCCGACTCCCAAAATTAAGATCAAGGTTTTTTATTCTGAATTCTTGTTTAACAAGCTCTAGACTGTATACTGCCCATATTCTAAGAACTATTCTAGGCCAGATAAAAGGGTCTCATAGGCCATATATATGACACTACTTGCCTGAAATATTTTGTGTAATGCTATTTAAAAGATAAAAGATGTTGATGATTCATCTGTAATTTTTTTCTGTGTGCTCATTCATATATAGGCAGTTTGTGTTTAAAATAAAAAAAAAAACAGTCCTTGAGTTGGTTCTGATACTACCTTCTGATATGTCAGGTGCTCTGATCGCTGAGGTACTGGCTGCCAATCAAGATCTCTATTTGATATAAACTTTCCTACATACAGTACACAATTATCTGTGTGTCATGTAGTGTTTGGAATCATCATTAGAGGAGATCTTGATCAGCAGCCAGTAGTTTAGTGTCAGAGCATCTGACTTGTTATATCAAGTGGGTCATGGGTTCATATCCTACCCAGCTCAAGGCAATTTTTCCTCAACATTTGATATAAATGTTAAACTAAGAGTGATGATTTCCTTGAACAAAACATCAAGAAACTTCTTCAATTATTGAGTAATATATTTGTGACATACTTGCCATCTGCTTTGGGAGGCTGCTTGTAAGCAACAGACACTATCTTATGACTATCTTATGAGACATATAAGTGTACTGTAGATAGGAAAGTATATATCATCATGTAGAGATCTTGATCGGCAGCCAAGCTCAGTGGTCAGAACACCTAACATGTTATCAGGAGGTTGTGGGTTTGTATCCCACTCAGTTCAAGGTAATTTTTCTTTTAAATTTGATATCAACATTAAACTAAGAGTGATTATTTCCTTGACAGTGATTGTTTATTATTAACATTTTCCTAATGATTCTTTTTAGGCCACATTATGGCAATGACACCAGAACAACTTCAGGCTTATCGATGGGAACGTGAAATAGATGAAAGGAATCGTCCTTTATCTGACGATGAGCTGGAGACCATGTTTCCACCAGGTTACAAAGTTCTTCAGCCACCAGCAGGATATGTGCCAATCCGTACTCCTGCACGAAAGTTAACATCAACGCCAACTCCTTTAGGTGGTACATCTGGATTTTTCTTCCAAAAGGATGAACAAGTGAAGATGATGGATACTCAGCCCAAAGGCAACCTTCCTCCACTTAAGCCAGAAGATATCCAATATTTTGATAAATTGCTGGTAAGTTCCACATTTTTTTTAGATGATACTTTGTTTAAAATGTAATTTACAATTGTTTCTTTATGGAATTGTGTGTGTGTTATTATATCTGTCTAAGAGCCTGGTTATTGCTTTTGCAATAAAGAATGAAATTAGATGACTGCAAGATATAATTTCATCTCAAAATGATAACATTATGTAGCTTTTCAAAATTTTGAAGATATTGAGAAGTAAGAAAAAGATTTTACAGCTAAATTTCAGATAATTAGAAATGGGCTGAGTGAGTATTCATTATAAAGGTTGATTTGTGCATTCAATAAAGGATATGTTAGTATGCTGTTTTTCCATTCTTAGGTTTCAGCAGTTAAGCATACAAAACATTTACTTCAAGTAATATGGAATATAGTTTTTGCAGGTGCACTTTTTAGATTTGTGGAACTTAAATGTTTGGAAAAACATAGTTATTAGTTCTTTTGAAACTTTATAGTTAAACACAGTAATATAAATTCTTTGTATGATACTAAAAGTTTGTACATTCTCATGTAATGCATAGAATACTATATTTCTCGTACCACCACTTTAGTGTGGGTATGAGAAAATTATCAGATAAAGGACAATTCCTTTCATCTATTTCACATCTCCGTTTGGAACATTTCTTAGAGTATAAATTTTATTATGTCTCAATAACTTAAAATCAATATCACAATTTGCAACCACATAATGGTAATTAACCATTGAGGAAATAAATATTTTGAATTCCATTAATTTGTCTCTGAAAACAAAGTTGAATATCTACAAATGGACAAAATAAAAACATTAGCTCAATTTTATGTTGTGTTTTTAAACGAACTTAAAAAAAATGCTTTGAATAATAGTAAAATATTTTTAATGAAATTTATTTCCTCAATAAATGATATATTTGATTATATTCCTTGAGCACAATGGGCAAAATATTCCAAATGGAAATTTACTGAAATCCACAAGAGTTTAAAAACTTGCCTATGGCTTTTTATTAAACTTCATGAATCTGGTCAATTATTTTTCGCAACAATAGTCTGAACATGTTAAGTTCTGTTTTTTTAAAGTAATCAAAAAAAAATTATGAACAATCAAAGATGAAAATTTGAACAGCAATAAAAAAATATTCAATTAACCTTACAAAACATATGATTCAATATTATGTAGCCATTTATATAGACTTAAAGGAAATCTATGTATATTTTTTTCCATTTTTATGCTATCTGGAAAAAAATTAAAAAAGTTTGTTGCAAAGTAAAAGTAATGTTTTTGAATTATGATCTTTCTTGGTAATAATTCAACAATATTTATAGAGTTACTATATCTTGTACTATAATTAAAAATTTTTACATTTTGGTCCCACCAACATTTGAACAAATGTATTAAAACTAAATGAATACATAATTTTCTAACTGGTAAAATATTAATGTTCTTATATAAGTGTTTGACACTTTTTATATTTTTCTCTTCCTTAATATTCACTTTATAATTTAATTTTGAGTTGTTGTTAATATAATGTAATATGTACCACCCCAAGAATAAATTTCATGTTTCAAGTATAATTTAACCAACAATTATATATTGACTATAAAGTCGAAATATCTACACATTGTCTAATATAACTGTAGAATTATAATATTTATTTTTTTTTATCACATTTGCTATGTGTTCTTTCCAGTTCAATTTATAGTCTATGAAAACACCTAAATATTTAAAACACTCCCTTAATAGCCAAACAAGAACCATTGTCACTGATATGTTCCAAAGCATGGTAAAAGATTTTATGTAGATAATTGTATTGCCTTTTTAACCTAAAACAAATATGTTTTGTTTTGTTTACATTTAAAAGTAATTTATATTTTTAACATTTTAATGTCCAGGAAATTTCAAAAAAGAGTAGATAGTATTTAAGACAAAGAAATAGCACTATTTGGATGAGGTCCATTTCAAAATTTTGGCCGTTATGGGCAAAAAAGAGTCTAATCAAAAAGAGTCCAAATCTTCAGCAGTATAAATTAAAAGCTGTATCATCAGCAAAACCAATTAAATTTTCTGCGATATCAAGTTTACATAAATCATTTATGCATAGTAAAAATAATAATAATAGGAAGATAATAATAAAAATAAGACTTGTACATTATTTTCATTTACTAAAATTTCAGCATTCTGATAATTTTTATACCTAAAATTACATTAGTTGAAGTTGAGTTCACTAATACTTTGATCTTCAGAGTGCCTCACTGTCTAAAAAATTATCTCAGTACTGACAAGGGCGGGGGTGGCTCAGTCGGTAGTGCGCCAGGCTCGTAATCTATAGTTCCCAGGTTCGAGTCCCAGCTGGGTCAGCATTGAGATTTATCTCCGCAAAAATTCCCCGCCCTGCCCACGGTCAGTAGGGGACACTGATGGGCTTGGAAAGGCCACCGTCCGTCGGATGGGACGTTAAGCCGTGGCCCCGTGTGCGGGAAAGCCATACCCTGTGCACGTTAAAGAACACGCTGGATGGCCTTGACGGGAGGCTACCATCTGTCTCCCAACAGCTGTTCCAGTGGGTCCCCTCCCCCAACCTTCTCTGAGCCTTCGGGGTCCATGTGACCTGGCCATTTAGCCCATGGTGTGCAAAAAAGTGCCGCTCAGAGGTAAAACAACCCAACTCAGTACTGACAAATGCAGTCATTTTTAAAGGTATTTAGGCTGCTATTATATATTATAGCAGCCTAAAATGTCATCTTCAGGGACTCGGTCAGTAGTGCACTAAACTCATAATCTGCAATTCCCAGGTTCAAGTTCCACCTTGTCCTCAGTCAGTAGAGGACACTGATGGGCTTGGAAAGGCTGCTATTCCTCAGATGGGATGTAAAGCTGTTGCCCCTTGTACTGATGAGCCATACCCTATGCACATTAAAGAACACACTGGATGACCATCGTCTGTCTCCTAACAGTTGTCCAGTGGGTCCCTTTTCCCCAACCTTCTTTGTGTCTTTGAGGTCCTTGTGATCTAGCCATTTAGTCCATTAGTTACTCAAGTGCCACTCAGAGACAAAACAACCAAATTCCATGCTAAATGGACTAAATAGTTTACAATCAATTTAAATCTGTTATGGGGGTGGACAAAAAGTCCACCCCTATAACAGATTTAAATTGAATTTGTCATGTATATATACAAGGTGTGACAATATATGTTCTTGGAAAGTCCGTTTAGGTTGAGTTTTTTACTTCTGAGTGGCACTTTTTTGCACACAATGGGCTAAATGGCCAGGTCATAAAGACCCCGAAGGCTCAGAGAAGGTTGGGGGAGGGGACCCACTGGATCAACTGTTGGGAGACATATGGTAGCCTGCTGTCAAGGCCATTTAGTATGTTCTTTAATGTGCACAGAGTATGACTCTCCTGGACATGGAGCCATAGCTTAACATCCCATCTGAAAGACAGCGGCCTTTCCAAGCCCATCAGTGTCCCTACTGACCGTGGGCAGGGCGGGGAATTTTGTGGAGCTAAATCTCAACACTGGCCCAGCTGGGACTCGAACCTGGAAACTGCAGATTACAAGTCTGGCATACTACCGACTGAGCCTTCCCCACCCCAGTTCCTTATAGGAACCATATCTATATACTCGGATGCTAATTACTTTTGTCATCTCGAAGTAGCCTCCCTGGGCAGCAAGCACTTAGCCCAATAGTGTTGCCATTGCTGAAAATATTCCTAGAACCCCTGAGAAGTACCATTTAGGGTCACTGTCACTTTTCTGTAATGTCATTAGTGTTGCAAAAGCTGAGAATAAAGTGGATGGTCCAACTTTGTGATTGATTTGTTGGCCACAGATTTCTTGGCAAGGTAAGTGTCTTGAACAGGATGTTATTGCAGTGCAAGTTCCATATGTGAAGTCAAAGTTACATAGCTTTTTTATATTGCCATCTAATGCTAATTTGTCATTTGACTTTGTGGCATTAATAACAAGATAGGTTTTCTTGTATTTTCAGTACAATTTTTTTATGTAATAATTCATAGGCTAATGAGAATTAAGGCTAGGGTGAATACAATTAACTCAATGTGAACACTCTTGGAATCAAATAAAAAAGTCTGCTTTGTCTTCGTTTGGGTTCTTGACATGTATATTTTTTATCTTGGAAATATTTTCTAGTGCATGCTTTGTCATTTTGTTTCAGGATCATATTGAAAGCACCATGTTTCATCCCTGGTAATAACTTATGAGAAAAATCTGTTTATCAATTAAAAATTTCAGTGCCATCTTCTTTGAAACTTTCATGTCCAAATTATCTGTCAAACGCTTTTTCACAGTTTCTCTGTTTAAATTTCAGTCCTTTGCTATCAGTTTATACATTTCTTGCCCCCCTTCTCTCTTTTTCTCTGCTTCTCGATTTATTGGTAATTCAAGGCCTGTCAGGTAGCAATTTCTTACTAATAGCTGCAAAGAAATTATGGGAAGTAACAGAATTGAACCTGAGAAGTGTGGGTGGGGGGGGGGGGTTGTATCCCCCCAACTTTTAAATGTATTTGGAAAAATTCGTTGAAATATCTGTATATTTGAATATTTTTTTTGCAACTTTTACTATTATTAGCATTCTGAAAGAGGGAACATGTCTCCTCTCCTGGATGTGGCTCTGATTCATAGGAATGTTCTTTTAAGAAAAGTGTCTTTGACATTTTTCCAAACTTATGTCTGACAGAACCGAAGTCTACACTCCCATGTTTTCAGTAGTTCTATGAATTTTTGGATAGCCACTTCTTTCATCATCTTTCACATCCTCCTGACCTCTCTAAACTCCTTTTGCTATTTGAAAATGACTCTTTCATCAATGCATCCCTATAAACTGCTGATGACATCTTAACAGTTCTCCATTTTCATGTCAAAATCATATCCCAAAATTTTGCTCATGGTTTTTCTCTGTCAAAATTTTAATCCTCTGCTGTCAGTGATACATGACCAAACTAAAATCTGCACTCTTTCTACATTTCTACCAGTTCTGTGAGTTTTCATGTGACTACTTCTTTCATCATTTTTCACATTCCTCCTGGCTTTATTTAAACTGCTTATGCCATTCTAAAATACAGTGTTCATTGTTGAATCCCCATAAACTGCTGATAACATCTCTACAGTTTCACTTGCACTTTTGCTTAACTTGCCCAAAACTTTATATTGATTTGGCACTGTACCAGTGATCAATAATTTATCATATTTGGACCAAGAAATGCTTTCTTACTGCTCAGTGAGGCTGCTACACAAAGATTGGCAACAAAAAACGCCCATGTAGAAATGGTTGCATGAAGTCTCATTCTATCATTTGAGATTATAAGCTCTAATTTTTTTCTAGATCAAGTACATTGAAAAAAAAAAGATTATGTGCAAAAATAATGTAAATGTGTCAAAGTTCATGTGTGCAAAATTTGAAACATATTCTTTAAAAATGTAGGTTGCCCCAAAGTAATGCTTCCAAGGTTTTTTTATTTATATTTCCCACTTTTTTTTTATACAAAGAACAAATGAAATATTTCCCTGCAGGAAATTATATTTATTGGGACTGTTATTTATTAAATATTTCAAAACATTTCACTGTTTTTAACTTACCATTGGTCATAACACTGAGCAGATACTGCAAAAGTTATTATCAATATACAGTCGTATCAGAATAATATGACCACCTACCTAATAACGGGAATAACCACCCTTGGCCTGGATAACAGCAGCGAGACAGCATGGCATGAACGCAATAAGTCCCTGGAAGATTGCCAGAGGCACACGTACCCATTCGGACTCCAACAGAGCACATAGGTTCCGGAGATGATGTGGTTGTGGGTCTGCATACCAAACCTGTCAATCCAAATGATCCCACAAATGTTCTATGGGATTGAGGTTGGGCGATTTCACTGGCCAAGGGAGAACGGAGACATCGCTGTCGTGTTCCTGGAACAAGTCATGCACCACCTTAGTGACATGGCAGGACGTATTGTCCTGTTGGTAGACACCATCACCACCAGTGTAAACATCCAACATGAAGGGATGCATGTGGTCAGCGAGGATGGACAGGTAACCATTGGCGTTCAGGGACCCATCCAGTGGTACCAGCAGCCCCAGGTCATACCAAGAAAACATCCACCAGACATGCACACTGCCACTGTCAGCCTGTACTTGACTGACAAGTGTGTCCTGGTGTTGATTCTTGTGTGCTTGACACCATATCTGCCACTGCCCATCACTTCTGTGGAGTAGAAACCTGGATTCGTCGGAGAAGGCAACCTTTTCCCACTGTCCAATGAGTAGTCCTGTGCGAAGTGCAGGTGTCGTTGCTGATGGACCTTGGTTAACATGGGCGCCTATACACAGCATCGACTCTGGAGCCCCATGCATAACAGGGTTTGCTCTACTGTTATGTGGGACATGTACCTGGGTGCCCCAGCGTTCATTTAAGTGGTCAATTGCTGCACTGTTGCGCATCGATTACCCTTTACCAGTTGATGGAGGCAACATTCTCCTTGGGGCTCCACAGTTGTGACGTCTGCAGGTACTCGGTGTGCCAGCGGTCCATTCTTGGTACACCCTTATTACAGCACCTCGTGAATACCCCACTAAGTCTGCTGTTTCCGAGATGCTTCCACCCTTGGCACGGTAGCTGATGATCATTCCTTTTTGAACATCTGTCAAATCCATACCTCTGCCCTTTGTGCTCACATTACGCACTGTGGCTCATCTGTCCTGACCGGCTGCTTATATCTCCGTGTGGTCGACCTTGTGGTGCACTCTGTGATGCACCTGGGCGGGGTGCACTGATTCTGTGGGTGGTCATATTGTTCTGACACGACTGTGTTGTAGCCAGGCCCTCAGACCCTGAAAAATATAATGAAAAGAAACTCAACTGAGCCAGAAAAAAAGTAAAAGGGGGTACAAGAGACTGGATTTCCAATGCAGTATAGCATTTTCTCTTCCATTTCAGTGGCCTTTAAAAATATCTTGAAAAATGCATGAAATAATAAATAAGTTTAACAATTTTTTTCCTTTATTGCCCTGACTAGTATTCTCAAAGGGGAGGAGGGTGTGTTTGTTCCCCCCCCCCCCCAAAAAAAAAAAGAGTAGCAGTTAATAATTGTAGCTATCATCAATATAATCAGTAAACTTCTGCAACTATGAGATTCTAAACTAATTTTCGATCTTGTGATATTTTTCTGATTGTTCTATATATATTGCATTTACTTTCTAAATAGTGACCTGAAACAGTTTTCAGTAGATTTCAGGCTCATAATCTGCAGTTCTCATATTTGAGTCCCAGTTGAGCCAACATTGAGATTTACTTCTCAAAACTCCCCACCCCTGCCCTCAGTCAGTAGGGAACACAGATGGGCTTGAAAAGGCTGCCTTCTTGTCAGATGGAACATTAAGCTGTGGTCCCATATGTGGGAGACCCATACCATGTGCATGTTAAAGAACATGTTGGATGGTCTTGATATAAAGCTATCACTTGTCTCCTAACCATGGGGTTCTGTCCCTTTAACTTTCTCTGAGCCCTTGGGACCTGACCATTTAGCCCATTGTGTGCAAAAAAGTTCCACTCAGTGGTAAAACAACCCAACCAAAGTGGGACCCATCTATATAGTAATCAGAATATTCTTAATTTTGTCATTTTCTCATCAGAGTAATATTTTTTTTACAGCCATTTAATGGTAAAAATATTAAAATGTTGAGCTCTCAACCCTGATTCTCCCTTATTTTCAATAGCATAAATTTCTTGCTTTTTATGCTCATGGTCTTTGCAAGCTAATTTATATTCATTGATTTATTTTGCATCGAGTAATTTATTTAGTGTTATAATTTAGTAATTTTTGTGGTAGTAGCTATATTAGTAGTAGGTATTTTATTTAATAGTAGTTTTAAATGTTTTATAACTTGTATTACAAGTCTTTTTTTGTTTCTTTCTCTATAACTATTCTTATAGTTTTAGCATTCTTTTGTTTGTGTAATAGGCTGATGTTGATGAAGAAGCACTGAGCCCTGATGAACAAAAGGAAAGAAAAATTATGAAACTGCTTCTGAAAATAAAAAATGGAACACCTCCTATGAGGAAAGCTGCACTAAGGCAAATAACTGATAAAGCAAGAGAATTTGGAGCTGGTCCACTATTCAACCAGATTTTGCCTCTGTTGATGTCTCCAACATTAGAAGATCAAGAACGCCATTTATTAGTGAAAGTCATTGACAGAATTTTATACAAGCTAGATGATTTAGTCCGGCCTTATGTACATAAGGTATGCTTCAGTTATTACTATGTATTTCAATAATAATATCAATTCCTTACAAATAAAGTTTTTATGTGGTAAGCAATAAGGTTATATAGAAATATATTTCAGTTTAAAAATATACTTCTCTGTTTAAAAAAAAAATAGTAATGTTTTTTTTTTTGCAATATTTCTGCTGAGATTCTCCTTTACACACTGTAATGCTCCAAAAGATTATTAAACTCTTTACGTTGGATCTTTAGACTGATCGAAATTAAATTAAAACTCCGGATACCATGGCGCAAGACAATATTAATTTGCCAAATAAAGTTAAATGAGAGTTTGTTAGGTATATGGGTGTTACTTATTGAGTAAGAAATAAAAAAGATTGTCAAAATATTAGTCATAAATCTTAATCAAAATCAATTATCTTTGCTCAAGAAAAAAATAGAAAAGTCAAATATATATATAACAAACTTTATTTCCAAAAAATTCAAGACTCACCATATATACTGATGAATACAAAAGTGTGAGTGTCTGAAAGCTCCATCTCTAAATACAACTCCAAAACAAAGCTGACTTCTACTGACTCCTAATATTTTTCATTCCTACTACTAACTTCCTCCATCACTGTCTCTTAGCTTACTATCTGCATACTGACTGTGACTAACATCACTTAGTATAACATGCAGCATACAACTGACACGTGTGTGTTGCACACTGAATAAAACATTTGCATAATGTAATATTAGAATTTCTCAGATTCTAATATTACATTATGCCCCTATTATATTATACCTGGTAGTAGTTCATTAGAATATTATAGAAAAAAAATTGTCATTAGCCGGGTGGGATCTGAACCCACAACCTACTGATAACATGTCAGAGGCTCTGACCACTGAGCTACCGGCCGCCGAACAATCATCCTCTATTAGTGGCTTTAAGCATTATATCATAGGATATATAAGAATATATTGCTTAAAGCTACTAATAGAGGATTGTTTGGTGTTTCTGGTAGCTCAGAGGTCAGAGCACCTGATATGCTATCAGGAGGTCGTGGGTTCAGATCACACACTAGCTATGATGCAAGAGGAGGCATGTCCTAAACTTGTGCATTAGCGACTGTCAATCAAAAGTTGGAGGTGCTCATGTGCAACTCCTTTAGCGGCTCAGAATAAGGAGAAATGATGGCCAGCTAAACAATAATCTCCAAAATGATATAAAAGTAAATAAAGTAAAACTGGTTAAGGAAAAGTAAAGTGAATGGGTGGACCATCACAACATTATTTATTGTTTGACCTCTTGGCAAGCAGCTGCTTGAGTAGTAGTTTTATTGGTAATTGCTGCAGAAAAATACATTTTTGAAAGATGTTTCTTAAATAAGTTTCCTGATACCCTTGTCATCTACTCTTAACTTATTGAGCTACTAATTGTTGGTAATTTTGGCTATACAGAAATCCTTGCATATCAATAAAGAGAGGGTGTCTACAGCTGTTAGTTTAAAAAAACAGGTTCCTACTTGCAGTGGGACAACTTAAAATAATAATGCCTTTGGAAATGTGGAGATCTGGCAATGGGCAGCAGATATACATGTTATAACTTTTATGTTCACAGTTATGGAGCAGTAATTTGACAGTACAGTAATTCAAGTTTCTTGGTACTAAATTGTGTTATCCAAGGGGAGATTAACTGGAGCACTTTTGAATGCTGCGAAGCGGAGAGTAAACTGCTGTTCTATGGGAGGTTGTCTAACTTAGGAGAAGCTCAAGAAGCTCTTCTAACTTGAAAGGTGTCTGGCACCAAGAGTTAGGAACATCAATGGTTTAAGAGAACGTTATCTCTTAATCATAGGTATAAAGTGGTATCTAATATTTGGAATTCCTTTTTGATTTCTAGTTGGGAAAGAGCTGTTAGGAAATGAGTAAAAAGAAGATCCCAAGAAATCTGGAAATTGTCAGATTGGAAAGAAATTGAGCCTTGCAGGAACGTAGAAAGGAAAAATATGCAAAAGTTACCTATTTTGATAATACCCAGGAAGCTTCCTTCTGTGTAGAGCAAGAGCATTAGAAACAACCCTGCATTTAAGCAAATTCTTTCAGATCTCAGATAGTTGTGGTGTATGTGGTTTGGTTGCAGATTCTGTTGAATACATTATTTTGGAATGTCATAAATTGGCTCATATGATAACCACTTGATGGTGGTCACAAGAAGTCTCATCATGGAGTTCTGAAGTGAAACTTTGTTGGCGCTTAGGTTTTGGAATTGAAGTCAATGTTATCTATGATGAAGATCTCAGTAAAGTTAAACTGTTAGAATATTGACAGTGAGAAATTAAAAAAAATATATAAAATTTAACTAACTCAAATTTTTCTTCCAAGAAGAAGGAAGTCAATAACTACACTAACTAAATGTTGACTTGGGTTTCACATAAGAATAACATTATAAATATTTTTGCTTCTAGCAAGCCCCTCTTCTGTTGTTGCACATGATAATTTCAACTTGAAATTTGGCATTACAACTCAGACAAAAACCAGAAACAGAAATGTGATGTGCTACAATGATTTGACAGTGGGTTATGGTTGCCACAATAGATACATGGACACACACACAGACATCTTTTATTATTATAGATTAGCAATTAGTTAAATTTCATTAATATCAAAAAGTATGCATGCTGTAGATTTCCTGCATTGCAAAAATGTAAACAGATTTAAGTGCATGACCAAAGTCCACAGTTGTATACTTTTTGCTACTATTAAAATTTAAATTAATCACTAATAATTAGTGTGTACTTATCGTGTATTGATTAATAATTGATATATTCATAAATTGTTCCAAATATGGTAATTTATAAGTGCTTTAATTGCTCTGAGTTTTCATTCTTCCAACTAATAATTTTCATCATAAAATTAGAAGCTCTGGTCACATGTCAGGGTCATGTGATCACTGAGATATCTTAACCCTTCAGTGCTCAAGGTAGTCTAAAAAAGGGTAAGAATAGTAAAGATACAGGTATAGATTCCTAATCCTCCACTTTTGGTGACAAACTAAAGCTTAATTTTGCAAATGCTGCTTAACCATTTAGATATTACACAAACAGAATGCAAACTGGTAAAATGACTATCTGATTTCTGAAACCTTCATAGATTCTTAGGCAAGCCCAAAAGTAAAGAGCCTGTTTTCTGGGGTCATTCCTATTTTCTGGTTTTTTTTTTTTGGCACTCCAAGAAGTAAGAACTGCTTGATGTCCTTCCTTGTAAGTGACAAATGCTCAGAGATAAGAGATATGTGATAAGGCGTTAGTAAACCTTTAGTTTACAGTTAAACAGCAAACAACTATAATAAATCCACTCTGTGCACAGTTGCTGAAACAGTTCCTTGAAATTTATTGTGATAGAAAAAAAAACATAACCCAAAATGTTTCATTTGGAACTTTCAAACTCATTGATGCTCGAAACTTAAGCAACAAACACAAATTGAAACAAGTCCTTCATTGGATTTCAATAAAATGTACGGAATGAGGGTTTGAAGGAGTAATTCCATTCATGTATCAGTGCAGATCAGAGCTCCTGGAAGGTGGATTGTGACTAGCAATGCTCCATTCTAGAGTGTCCCAAACATGTTCTGTTGGATTTGGGTCAGGTGATCAGGAAGGCCAGTCCATATGTCTTATGGTTTCCGTCTCTAGGTATTGGTCCACCAAGCGAACATTATCATCCATTAACATGAGAATATCGGGACCCATTGCTGTGAGAAATGAACGAACATAAGTTTTTGAGGATCTCATTGCTTACAGTTGTTACAACCTTCCTAGGAAGATATGAAAGTCTGTGCAGTCATTGAGAGTGATGCTAAGTTCAAATCTGCACACAAATTTTACATTAAACACAGGCACAACATGCGAAACAGGTCAGTATGAAAAACATCTAATTTGTACATGTGTATCAGTTGGTGTTAGTGCCACTGATGCACATACACCAACACACCATCAGTTCCAAAACTCTCTTTCCTGGCTGTTAATGTGGTGATATCTGGTCCAGTCTGTTTCGAGACTAGTAGTCATCGGTGAACAGAGCATTGCCCCCATTGGCCTTGAGTCCAGTTGCAATATTGTCGAGACCAATTCAGCCGGGCTTTGCACTGGCCAGATGTCAAAGAGACAAGCACAACTGGCATCTTGCATAAAGATCTGTATGAAGACTTCTGGACACAGTTTGCTGGGATACATCCCATGGATGCAGCAGGGTTAAAAGTGAGCTGGCATGCTGTATGGGTTCTATGCCACCTTGCATTTAGGAGCTGGTAATGGTCATCCATAGTCGATGTGGGATGGATATCCAGGAAGGTCTTCTAGCGATGGTTGGCTTGTTTGAAATTGATTCCAAAGGTTTTGCTGTTCAACTGTAAACTAAGGGTTCTAATTAGGCCCTTATCACATATCTTTTTATGAGCATTTGTCACTTACAAGAAAGGACATCAAGCAGTTCCTACTTCTTGGAGTGCCAAAGAAAACACCAGAAAATGAGAATGTTATACTTTTAGGCTTGCCTAAGATTCTATGAAGGTTTCAGAAATCAGAATTTGGCATCATATTCAAGTTTTGCTAAAAAAAACAAGATAGTTATTTTGCCAGTTTGCATTCTGTTTGTGTAACATCTAAATGGTTAAGCAGCATTTGCAAAATCAAGCTTTAGTTTGTCACCAAAAGTGGAGGATTAGGAATGTATTCCTGTATCTTTACTATTCTTACCCTTTTTTAGGCTACCTTGGGCACTGAAGGGTTAAGATATCTCAGTGATCACATGACCCTGACATGTGACCAGAGCTTCTAATTTTATGATGAAAATTATTAGTTGGAAGAATGAAAACTCAGAGCAATTAAAGCACTTATAAATTACCATATTTGGTACAATTTATGAATATAAATAAAATAAAAAATAAATACCCCCTCAAGCAGCTGCTTGCCACAGAGGTCTGAGAGGATGGCAGGCCCTTGTATCAATTATTAATCAATGCATGATAAGTACACACTAATTATTGGCTACTAATTATTAGTGATTAATTAAATTTTAATAGTAGCAAAAAGTATACAACTGTGGACTTTGGTCATGCACTTAAATCTGTTTACATTTTTGCAATGCAGGAAGTCTGCAGCATGCATACTTTTCCAATTACTGCTACAATTGACATTTAGCCATCTGGCTATTTCAGATTGGCATTTTGTGGCCTTGAGCCTCCCTATTGCTTGCCACCTCATTTCTTCTCTCCAAAGGAGAGATTTGCCATTATCTAATGGTTGGCTAACTCAGATGTCATACATCAAGACACTAACTCCAACTGATGCACATGTACAAAATAGATGCTTTTTATACTGACCTGTTTCACATGTTGTGTCTATGTTTAATGCAAAATTTGTGTGCAGATTTGAACTTAGCATCTTTTTTTTTATGTTCAAAATCTGACTTTTGTTATTGTCAATTATTGCACGAGATATGCTGATCTTTGCATTTGTTGCTTAACTTTTGGCGCCATATTCAAGAAAGTAATATTGTAATTGAAAGCTTATCCAAAATAGTTTTGAACATAATGTGCACTACTCATGACCCTGCATATGCCCAATCAGTATTCTGCTTTTTGTCATATACACCCTACAGCATAGTTCTTATTTGATCAGTTGCTTCTCTTATTCTGGCTTTCAAATGATTCAGGTCTCAAATTTTTTCCATGCGAACAATTCTTTAAAGAGCTCCACACAAAAAATCAATTAGTATCAGAATAGATCTCCTTGGTGGCCATAGAATTGGACCACCCTGCCATCCATCTGTCAGGAAATGTGCATTGCAAGAAGTGAAATACTGTTTGAATATAATGGATAATGAATGGTGCACTTATGAAAATTCAATAATTTTGTTCAAACTATTTGAGGTATACTTTCAATTAAAATACTTCAATTTTTGTATGCTTTCTACATATTGGTTCTCAAAACCACACCATTATTTTTCGACACCCTACATTACAAAGAGTAACTGGATACTTCCATGTCATGTAAATAGAAAGCCTTGTTTAAAGCTCCATATCTTTTTCATGAAAAGTATTTAATGGAGATAAACTGAAGATCTCAATCAGATTTATATTTTTCTGCAATATTTGTTTAATATTGAAAAATTGTGGAAGCTGAAACATTTACATGTAACTTACCACTCATGAAAATTTGCTTAAAACACAACCACTATAACAAATCATTCACTAACATAAATATTTGAAGTTTGTGTAATGATTTTTTTTTTTTGGGGGGGGGGGATATGTGAGTGTGGCAGTGATGTATGCTGTTAAATGTTCTAGCTTCAGCAACTCTTTGAATATTAAATGCATGCTGTTGAAAATTGAGGTTTAGAGAGATTTGAGAGAGAACTTCAGTTTATGTCCTATGGCACTTTTCTGTAAAAAGCTTATTTTCAAAGTTAAGGAGTTTTGAGAGTGGTTTTCCATTTGCATAACTTGGGAGAGTTCACCTTTTTGTAATATAAAGTATGTGTCAGAAGTCTGGCAATGGTAATATTTTACCAATCACAATTAAAA
This sequence comes from Ryuthela nishihirai, assembly GCA_038380435.1. Taxonomy (NCBI): domain Eukaryota; kingdom Metazoa; phylum Arthropoda; class Arachnida; order Araneae; family Heptathelidae; genus Ryuthela; species Ryuthela nishihirai. The sequence continues at coordinate 26,889,186 of JAWZYU010000025.1, forward strand.
TTGGGAAGCATATGCAAAATAGTGTAACTAACTAAACACCAGATGAAAACTATGGTGACAGATGTATCATTTGAGACTGAAGAGGCGTAATGTTCAAAGTGACCCTGAACAGTAGCATTCTGATGCATGCCTGTTTCATGCTCCATTGACTACAACTGAAGTTTCTTTAGTGATATTGGCCACTTCCACAGTAATAATATCCTTCACATCTTTCATTGAGTGAAGGGGATTGGGATAAATCCTGGATTTTAGTTGTCCCCTAGGAAGAAACCTGACATTGTCAGATCAGGTGAGTGAGGTGGTCACTCAATGGGACCTCTTCAATCTCCACCTTCCTGGAAGGTGATGATCTAACCCAGTGGTTCTCAATCTTTTATGCTTCATGTACCCCCTGGAAATGTGTATGTAACTGGCGTACCCCTGTATAGATAGATCAAACTACAGTTATAGTATAACAATGGTAATAAAATAAAGCATATTTATATACACGCACATTAAATTTTGTATTCATAAATTACATATGTCGATAAACACAAAAAATGACATAAACAATTTAACAAATCTTATAAAATTATTAATATTTTACTGGGTAATTGACTTTTGAGCTCTCATGGCATACCCCCAAAAATTTTACCATGTACTCCACGTTAAGAATGCCTAATCTAACAAAAGGCAATCATTTGAAGAGAAATGAGGAGGTGCCCCATCCTGTTGAAAATAAGTGCTAGAGAAGACAAGGGCAAATCATCAAGACAACGAGAAGGGGTATTGGACGGGAAAAAGAGTGCCAAGAGACTTTCCATTGCAGTATAACATTTTCTCCTCTGTTTTAAAGGTCTTGAAAATGTATAAAATATGCTTTGTATCTCCGGTACCTTAATAGCATTCTCAAATAATCACTGAATATGGCCATGCCACATCATCATTCACAGGGCTTGAAGAGGTTATACGTGTGCCCAATGGGGATGTGCATCAGACCAATACCTTAAAGGTTTGGCCATTCTCATAGCCAGACAGAAAATCATCTCACGTGAGATGATTTTTTTCACCTACATTGTCTTCATGATGCAGCACTTATTTGCAGAACTCCATCATGCGATCATCATCAGCAGAGTGGCATTTAAAGCACTCGTCTGACTTTGGGTAGTGGCTAATTTGCATAAAGTATCTTCTTTTTTCAAATGCAGTAGTGTGCATAGCAACTATAGACTTGTATTTTTTAGATGAAATTATATTTGTGTGTGTGTGTCCAATCTTGTTAGCTATAGTGTTGTTGTCAGCTCATCACATGTTATGTAGTGTATAATATTTTTTAATATAAATGAAAGTACTCACTGGGATTTAACTTTGGCTGGGCATCAGAAAAAAAAGTGGCTGTGGCATCAGATGTGCTTAATTTTTTTTTCTCCCTTCAAATATGAAAATTTGCAGGAAAATTAATGCTTTTATTACTTTAAACTTTTTAATAGTATAACAATAAAAAGATTTTTAAAAAATCTGAGATTGTGAAGTGAATTTTTGGTTGATCTGACACAAAATTGCCCATGTGTTAATAAGTAGAGCAGTTTTCTAAATATTACAGATAATCCATGAGCAAAAAGCAACTTTTAACTTGCAGAACATTAAAATACTTTCTTGTTTTAGCTTAAATATGTGAAGTTGAACAGCTTTTAGCTGCTGTTGCTTGTTTTGCTTAAAGTAGCAGGACATTTCAATATCAATTTTAGTTATTGATGGATCATAATCCACAAGCATTCTAATAACCTTGTTACAATTAAATATCAGATCCAAATTAGCTGTAGCCTTTCTTGTTTCTATAAATGTTTTTTTTTCTGCTGCTAATTTATTTCACACCATTCTCAAACCTGGTGACAGTATTACATGTCACCTTTGTACTATTGAGAAAAATGCAGAGGTTAATCTCATTTTTTTTATTACATGACAGTTGAGTGTATCTTATGCCTTCAATTTGAAATTGTTGTACTTGAGACATCTGTTAGCTTGCTGTTTTCCTCACAATTTTTGTGAAGTTTTTACTTGTATTTTCTCCAGATTTTGATTGTTTCATACTGTCAAACTCTATATTGCCTTAACCCATTGATTAACTAACAAAATAACGTTCAGGTGATTTTTTGCTTTAATGAAAACATTTCCAGTAAATTGGTTGCATTATATTGAAATTTAAATATTTTGTTCAGTGTCATTTTATCTTATAATTGTTTAAAAGGGTTTAATTTTTTGTATCAAATGCATTTGATATCACTAGAATTTGTATTGTTAGGTTTTAGCAGATTCACTTTAAGTGCATGCTTGCCATCAGTTATTAATATCTATCTTTAATGTTGTACAATTTAGTTCTTTAGTCTGTTTTGAAATATTAGTCTAATTTTGTATTGAAGTATTTACATTTGATTTATGTTCTGTTTTATAGATTCTTGTAGTAATTGAACCATTGCTTATTGATGAAGATTATTATGCTCGTGTTGAAGGTAGAGAGATTATTTCCAATTTAGCCAAGGTAAGTAAAAAAAATTAGTAATTTGTGCTTCTTACCAAAACATATACACTTAGATTTTACATAACAATAATACAGTGCTGTACTTTAAAGGTTGCTCTTTGCTAAGTCTTAAATATGATTAATGCCATTTTGATTATCTAACTTAAGTCTTTCCCTGGTGTTGATGTGATTTAGCTTCAAAGAAATTAATTATAATTCCCTAGCAAAGGAATATTTAAATGCTTTGGTTCATGCTTATTAGCATTTTATAAAAAAAAAAAAATTCTGACATTGAAATATCCATGCTTCCAGAAACATAATTAAGAGACTTCTATGTCCATAATTTTAGATTAGTATTTTTCTTATGGGAATTTACCATGACTATTCTTATACCATCCTTTTTTTATTATACGATATAAATAAGTATATAATATTTATTTTATCATTATATCATCACATATAAAGAAGTTGCATAAAAGGCATTACAATATATCTGTAAACTTATTTCAGTGAAAAACACTCCCAGGCCATATCTAAAATATTCTGCCACATTGGATGTGTTAAGACTCAGTTGTAAGTCACAACTTAGGTTTAAATTTAAGTATCACAGAATCTAGTTTTGCAAGCTTTCAATGGCTTTTGTCAATAGCAAGAACTCTAGACATAATTTGTTTTTTCATTAATGTGGTTACCACACTCCCATAAGCGCATAAAGTGTAAACAAATAATAAAGTCAACTTGGATTGTTATCACCTATTGCTAAATTGGCTAAAATTATGGATATAGTAATGGCAGAATAATTTGTTCTGTATGGAAGAATGAAGAAAATCAGTTTATAATCTGATTCACCAATAACCTCATTGTTCTTTTCTTGTTCTCTCTGGGGCGGGGGTGGCTCAGCCGGTAGCGTGCCAGGCTCGTAATCTGTAGTTCCCAGGTTCGAGTCCCAGCTGGGTCAGCGTTGAGATTTATCTCCGCAAAATTCCCCGCCTGCCCACGGTCAGTAGGGGACACCGATGGGTTTAGAAAGGCCGCCGTCCGTCGGATAGGACGTTAAGCCGTGGTCCCGTGTGCGGGAGAGCCATACCCTGTGCACATTAAAGAACACGCTGGATGTCCTTGACGGGAGGCTACCATCTGTCTCCCAACAGCTGTTCCAGTGGGTCCCCTCCCCCAACCTTCTCTGAGCCTTCGGGGTCCATGTGACTTGGCCATTTAGCCCATGGTGTGCAAAAAAGTGCCGCTCAGAGGTAAAATAACCCAACCCAACCCTTGTTCTCTCTACATGAATGTTTGTTGAGAATGTTCAAAGACAATCATGACTCGCTGTGAAGTTCTTCATTCTGCCTTGATACAACTCTGTGGATGGGATAACTTTAAAGCAAGGTAACATGCATTGGAGTCATTTTGATACTTTACAGTCAGAACCATATAATGATCATCTTGTGTTGAATGACCCTTACACTGCCTTGAAGCTTTAAGAAACCTTTTTGGTGTTTTGGAAATGGTCCATAATCTGCTTTTAAGATTGTGATTAATATTTGGTCACGTCATTTCTACCTGACTCTGCTCTACATCCATTTCTCTCTACTTCAAAGAATTATCCAGTTTCTTTGTGATAGTATTGAAATGAATTTCTTTGTGATAGTATTGAACGTCTCTGATTCAAAGTTGGAATTCAAACACAAGAGTTTCTGAGATGAACTATTATTTTTACCTGGTTGGCAGGTTTGACACAGTTTTGTAAATTTGTTTACCTCATCAGACATAACTTGTTTCATACAGATGCAGATTTGGTTTTGTTCAGTAGGATGATTCATAAATGTGCGTTTTTCACCATGCAAAATGTGTATGGTGACATGTCGCCATGTTGCATTTGCGTACCTTTGAACATAGTACTAAGGAAAAGTATAAAATCCACCTGCATCAGTCCATAACTATTACAAGTATCAGAATCTTGGTTTTCATCATTAGAAATGTACAATGAGTGAGTGAAGTATTGAAATTCATGTCATTTATATCATTAATGGAAAAAAGATTAAAAGCAATCAAAGGGCTGAGAAATATGCAATTTTAAAAGGTGGGGTGGGGGGTCTCTCCATTCATGCTGCTCAAGATTCAAGAAGTTCAAAGGTGGTGGTATGAAGTAAATAGTGCTTGGGAGGACCAATATCAGTAGAGCGCAATATTCTGTGCCACACTATTGAAGCTGAACCATTGACAAGCACTCGTAAGTTCTCTTCCGAACTTGGTGAGGAGGGGTGGCTCAGTCAGTAAAGTGCCAGGTTTGAGTCCCACCTATACCAGAGTTGAGATTTATCTATGCAAATCTGCCTGCCCTGCCCAGTTAGTAGGGGATACCAGTGGGCTCAGAAAGGTGGATGGAAAGTTAAGTCATGGTTCTGTGTGTGTGACAGAGACTTCCATCTGTCTACTAACAATGTTCAGTGGATTCCTTCCACCAACTTTCTCTGAGCCCACAATGTTGTGACCTAGCCATTTGATCCACTGTGTGCCAAAAAAAGTGCTGCTCAGAGGCAAAACAACTCAATTGAACTTGGTTTCTCAAAAGCAACAACAGTATCTATAATGCATCAGTAAGGTAGCCAGGAGTTGCCAAAGTGTTCCATGTGAACTGATTAGTGAACAAGCAAACTGTCATATCAAAGTATGTCAGAAACTTCTCACTAATTCACTCAACAACTGTTTCATCAAGAAAATTATTACATGTGATGAAAAATTAGTCTTCCCCCCCCCCACAATTCAAACACCCTAAAGCAGTGGTTTGACCCAATTTAGCTCACACTTCCTGTCTTAAAAAATGTACAATTCAAAACAAAGGCAATGTTGTATGTTTGGCAGAATTTAGAGGATATAGTGCACTTTAAACTGGTTCCTGATGGTTGTATCATCGATGCCACCCTCTTCTCAGCAAACATGAGTACATGCACTCTGTGATGCTTTAACACTTTCCAGGATTAGTAGATATTAAGTACTCCTCCATCTAGATCAGGCGTGTCCAACCCGTGGCCCTCGACAGCTAGTAATGCTGCCCACAAAATCATAAAGTTTACGACATAAGCTTTCAACATGATTGGGATTTTCAGCGAGTTTTTGATATCCCACTAGTTTCATGTTGCCCGTTTCCTAATTTTATAATAAAAAGCATAAGAAAATAAATGAAGTTTTATTATTTATAAACATTAATTATATATTTTATGTGGGGCCCAAAACAATTAATCTTCACTCAATGTGGCCCAGGGAAGTCAAAAGGTTGGACACACCTGATCTAGACAATGCAAAACTGCACACTGCAATTCAGACCAAAAAAAAAAAACTTTGAAGACAGTCATTTGAGCTTCTTCCTCACCCAACATTATAGTGCAGATTTAGCTCTTGACTATCACTTTTTCACTCCATGGCTCGTTTTCTTCAAGTTAGGCAGTTTTAAACATTTCAGGAAGCTGAAAAAGGATGTTGCGAGTTTTTCACCTCCAAAGACCAAGCATGGTTTCAAAGAGGAATTCATTATTAATATTGTTATAATCATTTCTCAGGTAGACTATAAAATGCACAGACTCGTGAATAACCATAGTATTAAAATGTTTTCATGCTTCTGTATTATCAAATTTTGAGCATCAGTGTATCTGTTTGAAATACTATTGGTACAACTATTTATGTTTTTGGACTGCCTATCAACTTTTCTGCATTGTCAAGCAGAAAAAAAAATTTTTTTTTTCAGTATTTGCTCCTTTAAATGTTTAAGATATTTAATGCTACATTTTGTTTTAGGAACCCTATTTCAGGTTGGTAATTTGTTGAGACTACCAAGATGAATATAGAGGTAGTGAACAGGAAGAAATAGCATTGGTTGGGCAAGTCCATTTAAAATCTCGGCCGTTTTGGGCCAGTGTGGTAGTGGAAAGGTTAAAGTGCCAAAAGACTCTAGTTCTCAGAGCCAAATGCAGTCTCATCCATTGGGAACTATAGTTCCCAAGATAATATGCTGTAACAGTTCATTTATTTTTCCCACAGAAATTGGCCATTTCAAACGTTTTTTTAATCCTGAAAGTTTATGAACTAAATTTGATAATTAGTATAAACCTGATAATTTTTATATCTAATATAAAGTCACAAAAAATGATAAAGGTGAGCATTCACACTGCTGCAGCAGCCCTTACTGTTACTTTTTTTGCACCCAAGTGAGGGTTGTTTTCTTCCTTCTTTTAATGTTCCCATACTAAAGTTTCATAGTGTTCTTTGAACTCTTGCCATTAAACTTTTTCTTGATCTTTTAAACTTTCTCTCAAAAATAACCTGAATTATGAAATTTATTTAGTAATAAATGCCAATATCGAGAGTGAATGTGCACAATACAGTGAATCTGATGGAACTATATAATTATCCTATTTCAATCAAATATACTTATATATTATTATGTAAAATTAAATGTTCTTCCTTTTAAGATATAACATTCATGTTCTGTTCATTGTTTATTTCAGAATGAGGTTCAAATCCAATAAAATTACTAGTGGCCACTGATGGGCTTGGAAATGCCATCTATCGGATGAGACATTAAGCCATAGCCCCATGTATGTGGAGAGCCATACCCTGTGCACGTTAAAGAACACACTGTATGGCCTTGACAGGAGGCTACCATCTGTCTTCCTACAGCCATTACAGTGGGTCCTCTCCCCCAACCTTCTCTGAACCTTTGGGGTCCTTGTGACCTGGTCATTTAGCCCATTGTGTGCAAATAAGTGCTGCTCAGAGGTAAAACAACCAACCAACCAGGGATTCCCTCCCCTAACCTTCTCTGAGGATTTGGGGTCCTTGACCTGGCCATTTAGCCCATTGTGTGCAAAAAAAGTGCTGCTCAGAAGTAAAACAACCCAATAATATTACTCCTTTTTTACTAAATTGTTTTAATATTCACTATTAAAATTAATTGCATGTTGTTTTCTCAAATTTCATTTTCTAAAAATTCACAATTAAATGCTCTTTATTTTTGTATAAAGCATGACTTATTTCTGTCTTATTAGTTATTTCAGTATAAGATTTCAAAGTAGTTTCTTTTTCTGCTGGAAGCACTTCAAAATTAACCTAGCATGCTGCAGCAGAAAATGTATTTTTTTTCTGTAGCAAGTGTACAGATAATACAAAATTGAAAATGGTTCTTTTTTTAGTTTGCATTATATATTTTGAACTAAAAAAACCATTTTCAATTTTGTATTGTCTGTACACTGTTTTGCTTTGAACAATATTGTTTCTCATTGTTTTCATTCTCCAAATATAATGCCTCCTCCCATCACTTCAAAGCACCCTTTTTTAATTTTTGTGAGCTTCATTATTAGCACAATTCCAACATATTGTCAAACTTCAATTGTCATTTTGGATTTGCAATAAATATGCTATTTTCCAACATATTTCTAATAAATTCTCTTATTCAATCAATTCTGCCTAAGTAGAAAAGGGAAAAAGTATTTCAAATGAAAAAAAAAGTGGGGTGCAAGGTAGGATATTATCTTAATGTATTTGTTTTTACTACAAACACTAATGTATTTCAGAGTCCTGAATGAGGTTTATTTTTTTTTTGTTCTTTAACCCTTAAAGTGCTGGATTATGTATCATTTCTGTTGAAATAAAAATTTAATGAGACATAATTTTATCCAGAAGTAACTCACAGAACTTAATCAAGTTTCTTGGAATTATAGTGTTTTCCATCACTTTAAAAGGTTAATAAAATGTCTATCTAGTTGATATTTATGCATTTCTTTTTGCTGTAAGAAATGTGCATTTTGAGTTGTTTTTAAATTAAATCATGATGGTGTTGTGGAATGTATCCTATTGTTTACCATATAGCACATGTTATATATTTGAGTTTTGTAATTTTTATTTTTGCTTTAGGCTGCAGGTTTAGCTACTATGATTTCCACCATGAGACCTGATATTGACAATATTGATGAATATGTACGAAACACTACAGCAAGGGCCTTTGCAGTGGTGGCATCTGCTTTGGGTATTCCTGCACTTTTACCATTCTTAAAAGCTGTGTGTCGTAGCAAAAAATCCTGGCAAGCTCGCCATACAGGAATAAAAATTGTGCAACAGATAGCTATTCTTATGGGTTGTGCTATTTTACCTCATCTGAGAAATCTTGTGGAAATTATTGAACATGGTAAGTTGTCAGAATTTTTATTAGCATTTTCTAATAAAAACAACAGCACTATATAGCTTTGTTTGATTTTCAGTAATAAAGACTTACAGAAAATTAAAATAATGGAATCCAAAGAAGAAGGTAAGTAATATTGCTTTCTAAAAAGAAATCTTTATTTTTGCCTTTATATATACACACTAAATTGTTCCACAAAAATCCTTTCATGCCCATAAATTCAATTCTCATTGGTTATTATGTTTATAGTTAACTCCTTTTTTTATATACCTCAGTTTGGTTTTCTTTCCCTTCCACATTCTATAGATCCTTGCTTATATCGCAAGACACTGTTTAACCTTTCAGTTCTATACCTGAAAAATGAATGAAACCACAGACCAAGTTATTGTTTCACTTTGCTCAGCCAAAAAAATTTTCAGAACTTTTTTGCAAAATAATTAATGAACCAAAATAGATCAATGTATGTACAAAATTAAGCATTAAACCCTGGATTTTATAAAGCAGAATATTTAATAAACCTAAGAACCAGCCAAAATCTTTCTATAATATATTGTATGGTACAGCAGAAGAACCAGTAAACTAATGCTTCACTAATTGAATAAATTGAAGAAATTTCTTGATGTTTTTGTTCAACTGTCAAGGAAGTTATCACTCTTAGTTTAGCATCAGTATAAATTTTTTCCTCTAAAATTGATATTGATGTTTTACTAAGAGGGATACCTTCCTTGACAGTTGAACAAAAACATCAAGAAATTTCTTCAATTTATTCAATTGTATACTCATTACATACTTACCATCTTCATGACATACTTGTCATCTACTTCTTAAAGCTGTTTGTGAGCAGCTGGGACAATGCATTCATGAGACACATCTTTTGAACTTGTCTATACCGAATCTTAAATATTTGTTCTTAAAAATAATTTTACATGACCAACCTACTTGATGTTTGTTGAAAACATTTTGGCAGATTTTGTTAAATCAGTACCTTAAGAAGATTCATTTTCTAAATGTTTTCATCATCATCCTCAAGCAGCCATGGGCTACGGAGGTCCAACCAGACAGTGCAATTTAGTTCTCCAAGCAAGTCTATCCTGAGCTACATCTACTGCATCTGGTCACTGCACACCAATTCTAACAAGGTCCTGTTTGACATTGTCTGCCCACCGCATCCTAGGTCTCCCCTTCTTTCTGAGGCCTTTAGGCACACTGTTCATAACCCTATTCGCCAATCTATAATTATTCATACGGGCAACATGGCCAAACCAACAGAGTCTCTCTCTGCACAATATGCTGCTTAAAGGAGGTTGCAAACTCCTTTGCTTAACGTCATCATTAGTTACAAAGTTGAACCACCTAATGCCCAAGATACTGCGTAAGCATCTGGAATCAAAAGCATCTAGTTTCCTGTTATCTTGTTTACAAAGTGTCCAAGTTTCACTACCATAACTAACCCTAGAAAGAACCAAACTATTATACAGTCTAATTTTAGTCTTTAGATGTATACGCCTATTTCTCCACACTCTCCATAGATTCTTAAAAGTCCCGGCAGCAATCCCTATTCGTCTGTTAATCTCATGCCGCACATCACCATTATCTGTTACATAGCTCCCAAGATAATTAAACTGTGACACCTGCTCAAGACTGCAACCATTCAGATTAACCGAATCACAGCCTGCCTTACCAATTTTCATCGCTTTAGTTTTCTCTCTGTTTATAACCAAACCTACTCTACTACCAGTCTCATCAACAGCTGGAATGAAAGAGTTCATCTCATCAACATCATTTGCCAAAAGGGCTAAATCATCAGCATAATCTAAATCAGAAATTTTCGTATCTCCAGCCCATTTAAGGCCAAAATCTTTCCCTTGAAGTGAATTTCGCATAACATAATCAATAACCAAGCTAAAGAGAAAAGGAGACAAAATGCACCCTTGTCGAACACCAGAAGTAATGCTAAACCAATTGCTACAAGCCTTACCAACTCTCACACACGATTCAGTGTTATTATAGAGAGCTTTCATAATGTTAACTAACTTGTCTGGTATACCATATGATCTCACAATCAACCACAAATTATGACGATCAACAGAGTCAAAAGCCTTTTTGAAATCAACAAAGCTAGCAACCAAAGGTTTCTGAAACTCTAAACATTTCTCAAGAATCTGCCTAAGTGAAAATATCTGATCCACACATCCCCTACCACTTCTGAATCCACATTGCTCATCACGCAATTGACTGTCAGCCAGATTCTTAATTCTATTAAGCACAATCATGGAAAGAACTTTACCTGGAACAGAGAGTAGGCTGATACCCCTATAGTTATCACAAGAACTGTGATCACCTTTTTTGAAAATAGGGATAACAATAGCTCTGGTAAAATCCTTAGGAACCATGCCTTTATCATAAAAGATATTCAGAATTTCAGTCATCCAAGTGGTAACCGAAACATTCCCAGCTCTAAGCATTTCCGTAGTCATTTCATCTACCCCTGGGGATTTATGAAGTTTAAGTTTAGAAACAGCCAAAATAACTTCAGATTGTGTTATAGGGCCAACATTAAAGCCACCAATGCATCTATCGTCATTGCAAACAATGGGAATAGAACTAATCGCATTGTTTAGAACATCACTGAAATGCTCAGCCCATCTAGCCATGACAATCCTCCCCTTCTATAACCTTACCTTGTTTATCCTTCAATCCTTGTATGCCTGTCCGTTTTCTACCACACAAAACATTAACTATCTGGTACAGCTCTCTGCTGTTGTGCTGTCTAACTGCTTCCTCGGCTTTCTCAGTCAAACCATCAAGCCAAAGATTCTTATCAGCAGCTAACTGATCTTTTACACGTTTATTAAGTTCTCTGTAATGCTTTCTATTAGGACTAGTAGGGTATTGATTAAGTGCATTCCTGCAGTTCTTTCTTTCCGAAATAAGCTCAAGTGCCTTATCACTCAGATAATTCTGCCTCTTCTGCTCCTTTTTTCCTAAAAGAGTACTGTTAGTGTCCAAAAAAGCCTGTTTAAAATGATCCCATTCTTCCTCAACTTCAGTAGTAAGCAAACCATGACTGTCATAATGACTAAGTAACCTATCATGGTAAGCTTTGGCTATAACTGGATCTTTCAGAGCTTCAGTATTAAAAGTAAATTTTTTAACCCTAGCACAACACTTTTTAAGTTTAATTTGCAACACACTTTTAACAAGGTAATGGTCAGATCCAATTTCAGCTCCCCTATATGTCCTGGTATTCCTAACAGAACTAGCCCATTTGCTGTTAATTAATATGTAATCAATCATATTCTTATGCAGCCCATCAGGTGAAACCCATGTGTACTTATGTATGTCGTGGTGTTTGTAATATGTGTTAGTTATTCTGAATCCATTGAGTTTACTTACCTGTAGGAAACGTTGTCCATTGCCATTGCAGCTACCAATACCAAAAGGGCCTATTACTCCTCCCCAAAGGTCAGAGTCAGTACCAACTTTGGCATTGAAGTCACCAAGAACAAGGGAAATATCTCCTTTCTTGACAGAATTCAAAATATCCTGAAGTTGTTCATAAAACCTATCCTTCTCATCCTCATCCTCAGTGGGGGCATAACAGCAGATAACATTCAAGTCTTTAACGCTTGTCTGAAATTTTGCTGTAAGAAACCTTTCATTAATGCACTCATATCCTAGAAGAGCATCGCTAGCGTGTCTGCTGAGAAGCAGACCCACGCCTTGGTGATGCTTTTTGTCGTCCCTCCCTGAAAAGAGAAATTTAAGATTATTTTTAAGAATCTGACCTTTATCTGTCCATCTGGTCTCTTGCAAGCCGAGAATATCTAAATTATAATGGTGGAATTCTTGTGTGAGGACATCAAGAGAAAAAGCTCTGTGCCTCACATTCCCAACTACCTATTTAGAGAAAATGGTTAGTGGGATGTTTAAAGAAACTATGTTTATTGAGAGAGGGAATGCCGACAATATCAAACAGCCCTCTAATCGCAGACATGGGGCAAAGACCTGTTCCCCCACTACTAAAGGCTGAAGCCATCTACACTGGAAGACTTCCTCCAATGTAGAATTTGACGATGCCAATAGAAGCAAAGAGTTCAGGTGCCTGTGATGACTTCTGCTCAGGATTATCCACCAGCTGATAAACATATCCTGTGAATCTATTCACTTGGGGCTGTCAACCCACAAACAAACAGAAAACACAGGAAGATTTTCCCTCCACAGAAGCCCACCAGTGCAGCAGAATCAGGATCCATAATCAAGCTCAGAGCCATATATCTGTCCAGTCCAGTAGGTTTATATGGTCAGCACCAGGACCCTGTGTGGTTGACCACTCCTCAGCAGGGTAGAAAAAAAAGAAAAGTAGCCATAGTTGTCCAGATCAGTAGGCCACACTAATCTGGCAGCCCTCCCCTTCCGTTCACTTCCACAAGAGAGTATCTCTTTTGAAAGTTACTAACAGTCTGCACCACGAGAAGGCTTAGGAATGTTTTAGCCAAAATAAAAATCAAAATTGCACCCTCCTTATTACCCATGGCTGTTTATCATAATCAATAAATATCTTTACCTTTTGTATACACAAAAGATTTGATTGATATAAGTAGGACCAAACCCAACATCATTGGGGAACAAATATGTTTTTTTAAATATTGTACACTTACAATAAGAAAAACTATGCACATTATTAATATAGTATCAGTGAAATATCTGAGAACTACACAATAATGATATCTTTAATTTAAATTGAAAACTGAAAAAATAAAAGTTATTCCCATAAATTATTGCCTTGAGAAAAATATACTGATCAGAATACTTATATAAGATAATTTTTGTATTTTTAAGTTACATTCTCAAAAATATACAGTATTAAAAATAACTTATTTGGTTAAACTTGTTTAATTTTGGTATGTAAAATACATTTTTTTTTTAAAAGGTCTTGTTGATGAACAGCAGAAAGTTAGGACAATCACAGCTTTGGCCTTAGCAGCATTGGCAGAGGCAGCAACTCCATATGGTATTGAATCATTTGATAGTGTTTTAAAACCACTGTGGAAAGGTATTCGAACACACAGAGGAAAGGTAAGTTAACTTGAATACATCTAGAGCTGTAATGTTTTAATCAAAATTATATAGTTTACAAACATTAATAATACACCTTTTTATGTAACAAAAAAATGCATCAAACATTTTGGTAAGTATATGTAGACCTTGAATATAAGCTGAACTATTGCTCTCAATTTAACGTATTTCACTGATTATTTTCTTTGAAGGAAATGAGAAATTTGTAATTCATCTTCATTCACTGATTATAGACTTTGAGCAAAAGTTAAGGATTATATTGTTATGGTCTTTTACACCTGGGTTGATTTTATTTTTTATTTATATATTTTTGTTCATTTACTATTTGTTGCTTCTATATTTGTTCTTTGCTGTTTTTACACCTTTTTTTGCAATTACACTGTTTTTAACTTTTGGTTGAGGGGATCCCTTTTTACTCTTTATCAGGTGTTTTGCACAGTATGGCCTCAGTTGCCCTTGTGCCATAAAACCCCAAACTACTAACTGACCAATTGTATGGTTGCATGTTGGTTTTTTTTATATACATTAGAAAAAAAATTGTAAAAATCTGGGTGATCACAAATTGTAAATTTATTCCGAAACTTCTGGGGAAATTTAAATTTGCCAATAAACTTTCTTCTGTATTGTAACAGCTCTCCAGTGCATCATATTTCCAAACCTTCTCAGCCCTTGTCTTTGTGGTCTGGCAATTTGGCCCAGTGTATGTGAAAACTTGTTGCTCAGAAGTGGGGACAAGTATGGCTCAGTCATTAGCTTGCCAGGCTTGTAATAGTCCCACGTTCAAGTCCCACTTGGGCCAGCATTGAGACACAACATTGAATACACAACCCTCCCCCCCCCCAAAAAAAAAAAAAAAAAAATCCCTGTTCACGGTTATTGGAAGTGGGGTGGGGACACCGATGGACTTGGAAAGGCTGTTGTCTGTCAAATGGGGTATTCAGCCATGGCCCCATGTGCGGAAGAGCTATATCCTGTGTACGTTAAAGAACATGCTGAATAGCCTTGAAAGGAGGCTACCATTTGTCTCCTAACAGTTGTCCTGTGGGTCTCCTTCCCCAAACCATCTCTGAGCCCTTGGGGTCCTTATGACTTCACCATTGTGGGCAAAAAAAAAATGTGCTGCTCAGAGGTAAAACAGTCCAACCTTTTCAGAAGGAAAACATCCCAACAACCTGTAAATTTTTTTTTTTTAGTATTTGTCCAAGGAATAGTAATAAAACTAGTATCGTTTTCTATGAGTGAAAACAAAGCACAAAGCCTCTGATTAATAGAAAGATAAAAACTCATGGAGTTTCCTGAAAATTTTCTTTAATATTCTTCATTCAAAAACATTGATATCGGACAAGAAAACTTGAAAAGCTTTGTTTTGTCATATAGTTACACTTTTGGTAGTTACTAAAAGTGCTGAATTGGAAATAGAGAAATTGTGGCTAAAAGAATTTTGCCACGAAGCAGCGTAGACCATTTTACAGTTCATTATTTTACAGATATTTATTTGCTTTAGACATATTTTACACAATTCTTCTCTAAAATCTGTATGGTACTAATGCAAGGAACAAAAGTAGGTATAACCTTTTGAAGCCCACTGTACAGTAGTACCAGTTACTTCCCCTAATTATAGGGTCATAAAGAACTAATCTGATAATATGAGGTGTCTATACCATAGGTACTGTTTGAGTGTTCTCAAAGCTGGATTATAAGATGTGGCCACCTTTCATGTCCATGCAAGCACTAATACATTTAAGGAGTCAAAAAGGTTCCTAATAATCTGGTCTCTATATATAATTCTCCAGATCTGCTGGAGTCAGTACTGATCTCAGATGTCATTTCATGACACCCCAGAGGTGCTCAGTTGGCGATAGTCGAGCAACCAGGCTGGTCATGTTAGCATGGTAATAGCTTACAGACACTGTTGAGTAATGTATACAATATGTGGTCTGGCATTATCATCCTGGAATGTGGTGTTTGACATGCTCTACAGGAATGGTAAGATCACGGGGAAAATGGTACCCACATACGACTGGGTGACTAAATAACCCTCGAAGACTATGAAAGATGGCTGACTGATGTAAGAGATGGTACACCACACTAGGATTCCAGAAGTTGGCACTGTATGGCATTCAACAATACACAACCTTGAGGCTTTTTTGCTGGTACGTCAGCACATTCGATGTACCACTGAATCTGTGAAAGAACTTTTCAAGGACTTCATACAGAAATTGTAGTATAAGAGCTTCAGTGGGGAATAGTCCTTTTCATTACTTCAAAAATCTAATTCTTAATCTGGAATGCCTGTGGCTTTGAGTAAGCCCTATGTAAAGAGGGTGACTACTTCACATACCAGCTTTGATTGATGAATGATACTGACAGATACCAGTGACCCTCCATTAATCATTCTGTCACTGGATAACTTTCAAGTAGTTGCATTTCTGATACTGACAGCTGTCTGGTGAATCTGCCGATCATCTTGATTTGTAGTCACTCAAGGGCAGCCTTGTCTGATGACGATGTGAAACACCTTGTGTCCAAAATGTGTTGCATTTCATGGCATAGACCATCCCACAGAGTAGGGAGGTTACAGTTTCCACTCCCTATACTGCTAATGGCAACATTCTCCCAATGTTAAACTCTCATAGAGCAGCGCTCCAGTGTCGGACAAGAGAACTAACCTCCCGAGCGTTGGTTAGCAACAGGGTGCCTAATAGCATCAACTGCCATCTGTCTGTAGCATACTCAGCTTTGTTTTTAGATGAAAATTTGAATGAATGAAATTTTTAGAATTAAAAATTCTTTTTAGATATTGATGTGGTATTACAATTTACATTCAGAAGTTTCAATAGCAACCTGTAAAAGTTGGGAAAATAAATAGTTTGAAACAAATATTACAAACGATCTATTTATCCTAAAAATCTGAAATTTTACGAGGGTTTACAATTGGTAGTATTAATAATCCTACCGATCTTTCAAGGTAAGTAATAATTCTTTAAAACTTAGTTTCGTATAGTTAGTAAATGTGCGCTATTCCAATTTTAACCATGCTTTGAGAACTTGAACTATTGCGTACATAATTGCAAATTAAATATACAGTAACATGGTTTCCAGTAAAAATATATTATTAAGATAAAAAAAATTAAAAGACTAGATATAAAGCCGAAATGAACTACTACATGAGAGTGCATGGGAGAGCTTCTTGCAATTACAATTCTCCCTTCAAATCATATGTTATGAATTTTGTTACTGATTCCTGTTTTTACCAGAGAAATAGCGTAACTGCAAAGATTATAATATATATAAGAAAAAAAATTACCTATATAATGTAATCAGTGATAAAAAAAACAAAACAAAAAAATTTTAAAAATAGTACATTTTGAAATATTCATATATATATGTCTGATGATATATATTTATATATATACGTATATTTTTTTTTAAGTAATTCTATAAAGTCGTCTATTCACCATATAGAATTTTATGCCCAGAGTCAAGGATCACTTGCTCCTCCCTAATTCGGCATTATGTAGGAATTATTGGTTTTGAAAGTATCGTCAAAATATAAAAGAGTAAAGCAAGACCAAACTTATAATTGTTCTGGAAATTATATACGATGCAATTTTTTTCTGAAATTTCTGCGATTGCTATAAATAGAATAATAAGTAGAATTCTGCTTTAATGATAAACGTTCTATCTGGATCAGTAAGATAATCCATATATTAAATGGCATATGTCAACATAAGCCATAACATGCATAATATAAATAATGGTTCTCAAAGCATATGGTGAAAAATCACATTTGAAGCAATTAAATATTAAAACAAAATAATATTTTACATTTGGAATGGTGCAATTTTTACTAATGGTACCAAAAGTAGCTTTTAAAAAATTATTACTTATCTTGAAAGATCAGTAGAAAAATCGTAAAATCTGTGTTTAGTTGAGCTGCATACTATACCTTTAGTTTTGTTCATTCCGATGGTGAAAGATTAAATACAAAACAACGAAAGGGCTTGCTCACTATAATACTAATTTGCTTCTAAACAAAAAAAAAACTGTACTTTGGGATAAAGACATGTAAGCTGAAATACAAGATGGAGACTCTACAAAACTTGAAACATGAGGCACCAGTCATGATGCATGATGGGTAAAAATAGTTCTTTAGTCTGACAGGTGTGGTGCTATTAATTGCCAGAAATGTATGTGAGTGGAGACTCTGTAACCTCCCTACTCTAGACCATCCTGCTTTACATAGACCTAGATGTAACCTTGCTCAAACTCACTGAGTTGATTAAATATCCATCTGCGACATACAAACATCATTACCTTTCGATGTTAACCAGATTTACAGGTCAGGTTCAGTTTCTTTAATCTATAGTTTCCATTTATACCTCATGACAACCTTCCCTATAACTGATGGAATCTGTGTCATCCACCGTATTTTAAATATAGCCAGATGTGATTTTTCCCTTAATTTGCATATATCACTGTCACACACTTCCATAGTAATTTGTATAAAAATGTAGCTCTATCCTTCTGGGTGGGACAATATTTTTGATGAGAAGTGTATATTTTACAGTTCTAGGCATCACACCAAAATTACACTGCCTGTAGATACTGCTTATAACTAGAAAACATTTTTAAGTGACAAATGACTTTATTTTTGCACATTAAGTGTGAAATCTTTCTAGTAGTTTCAAGATAAAATTCTTTTCATTGTGATATTTTCATTTTTAGAATCTAATTTCAGTTTTAGTGGGTGTGTTTTAAACTGTTATAGGCTACCTGGCCATTTTGCTGATTGCTGTCCCAAAAATTCATCTAGGCAAAAAACCTTTGTGAGCATTGTTTCTGTGATACCAGAACTGGCAAATGAAATTGACATTGTCAAAGAAAATGCAGTGGTTGGGGCTGCTATTGTAGCTCCTTCTATATCGATCGTTTCTTTCTGAAGAAAAAAGCATTTCTATAGATAATGAAAAGACTCTAGAAGACCAAATCCTTGATCGGAAAAGTGCACATTAAAGAATATGCTGAATGGCCTTGACAGGAAGCTACCATCTGTCTCCCAACAGCTGTTTCAGCTGGTCACCTCCCACAACCTTCTCTGACTGAGCTTTGGGGGTCCTTTTGACCTCACATTTAGCCCATTGTGTGCAAAAAGTACCTTTCAGAGGTAAAATAAGCCAAAAACAATTTAAATTGGAAAAGGTAAAATTTCTTGTTTGATAATATAGAAATATTAGTTTCAATTGGATTTTTTTGCTTGTTGCTTGAATGATAATCCTTGAATGTCAAGAACCACATGAAAATGTTTATGACACTACAAGTTAATTTTTGAATTGATCAGAACTTTCCCTGCTTTGTGTCTGCAAAGCTCCTTGCTCTGCCCTCAGTCAGTATGGGACATTGATGGGCTTGGAAAGACCACATCTGTCAGATGGGATGTTAAGCTGTGGTCCCATGTATGGAAAAGCCATACCCTGTTACAAACATGCTGGATGACCTTGACAGGAGGCTACCATCTGTTCCCTAATAGTTGTCAAGTAGATCCCCTTCCCTCAACCTTCTCAGGGTCTTTGTGACCTGGCCATTTAGTTCATTGTGTACAAAAAAAGTACTGCTGGAGGTAAAACAACCCAACCTTGTTTTGTGTTTTTGAGGAAACTTTTTGATTCTCTATAGAATTAGATAACAGATATTCTTTTTACTGTATTGAAATTTTTGCATTGTAAAAGTTTCCAAATTGCCTGCACCCTGACATTTTGAATCACATACATTTATATTACCTTTCAACACTGAATTTGTCTAGATTATTTTTTTCTTGGATTGAGGTATAAAACTAAATATAATTATAAATTAATATACTGTTTCTTAATTTTAAATTGAAAGGTCAAAAATTATGTTTTGCCTGTTGTGGTGGGCTGAGCATTTCAGAGAAGTTCTAAATAATGTGATTATTTCTGCTCCTATTGTTTGTAATGAGGATAGATGCATTACTGGCTTTCATGATGTCGCAATTTCACATTCCGAAGTCGCTTTGGCTATCTCTAAATTAAAACTGTATAAATCCCCAGGAGTGGATGAAATCACCACTGAAATGCTTAGAGCTGGGAACATTTGTGTTGTCATATGGCTGACTGAAATTTTGAATATTTTTTACAATAAAGGTGTTGTTCCTAAGGATTTTACTGGAGCTATTATTGTCCAGATTTTTAAAAAAGGTGATCGCAATTTACTGGTTTTTGTGATAATTATAGGGGATGGAATTAAGTAATTTGTTAAAAGTTAAGTAATGGAATGAAAGTTCATGATTAATTAAGAATTTGGTTGATGGACAACTTTGTGATGAACAGTGCGGATTCAGAAGTGGTAGGGGATGTATTGATTAAATATTTTCACTTACGCAGATTCTTGAGAAATGTTTAGAGTTTCAGAAACCTGTGATTACTAGCTTTATAGATTTCAAAAAGGCTTTTGACTCTGCTGATTGACATAATTTGTGGTTGATTGTTAGATCATATGGAATACCTTATAAGTTAGTTAGTGTAATAAAAGCTCTCTGTAATAACACTGAGTCATGTATGAGAGTTGGTACATCTTTCAGCAATTGGTTTAGCATTGCTAGTGGAACTAGACAAGGGTATATTTTGTCACCTTTTCTCTTTTGTTTGGTTATTGATTATGTTATGCGAAATTCTTTGCAAGGGAAAGATTTTGGTCTTAAATGATCTAGAGATTTCGAAATTTCTTATTTAGATTATGCAGATGATTTGGTCCTGTTGGCTAATAATGCTGATGAGATGAATTCTTTCATTACGGCTGTTTATGAGAATGATAATAGAGTAGGTTTGGTGATAAACAGAGAAAAAACTAAAGTGATGAAAATTGGTCAGGCATATGGTACTTCAGGTGCTTTGAATGGCTGTTCTATTGAGCAAGTGTCTCAGTTTCAGTACCTTGGGAACTATGTAAAAGATACTGGTGATGTGCGGCATGAGATAAATAGAAGAATAGGAATTGCCGCTGGGACTTCTAAGAATCTATGGAGAGTGTGGAAAAATAGGCATATATACCTAAAAACTAAAATTAGGCTGTATAATAGTTTGGTTCTTTCTAAGGTTAGTTATGGTAGCGAAACATGGACACTTTGTAAGCAGGATAACAAGAAACTCGATGCCTTTGATTCTAGATGCTTATGCAGTATCTTGGGCATTAGGTGGTTTGACGTAAGTAATGATGAGGTTATAAGAAGCAGTCATCAACCTCCTTTGAGCAGCATATTGTGCAGAGGAAACTGCTTTTATTTGGCCATGTTGCCTGTATGCATAGCTGCAGATTGACAAAGAGGATTATAAACAGTGTGCCTAAGAGTTTCAGGAAAGAGGGGGGGGGGACCTAGGATGCGATGGGCAGACAATGTCAAGCAAGACCTTGTTAGAATTGGCCTAGAGTGGCCAAATGCAGCAGCTGTAGCTTAGAACAGACACTTCTGGAGAGAAAAATTACAGTCTGGTTGGACCTCCATAGCCCATGGCTGCATGAGGATTTTTGTATGTATGTACTCATTATTTCAATTAATGTGATCAGTAGGGTAAGAAAATATTTTATTAGAGATGGAAATTAGTTATCTGTTTTAAAGTGTATAAAAAGTCTGAAGTCTATGGAAGAATCTTTGTTTGACTTTTAACCTTTTTTGAAGTTCAGTTCATCTTGATCTTTGTTTCATAAAGCTCAGTTCATTTTGAGTTCAGTCAGTTTTATTTTTGTTATGTTTAGTTTCCCATAGCGTAAGCTTAAAATATTGTGCTCTTCTGCCTCTAATGTTTCATAAAACTTTGAAAAATATTTATGTAAAATGAAAGCAAACAATAAAAGTGTATACTTTTATTTTAATTTTTAGGGTTTGGCTGCTTTCTTGAAAGCTATTGGTTATTTAATCCCACTTATGGATGCTGAATACGCGAACTACTATACCAGAGAAGTGATGTTGATCCTGATTCGAGAATTTCAGTCTCCTGATGAAGAAATGAAAAAAATTGTGCTAAAGGTAAAACAAAATATATATTGGAAACGTAGATGTTCATTGAAATAGTCCAAATTTTTGGAAATGCCTGTTACCTATATCGTTTACTTATTTCTTGTTTTCATACTAAATGGAAAAAGACTTTATCATTTTACATATAAAATTTAAAGAAAATATTAGAATTGGAGCATGTATCATATAGAGGAATTATCTGTGATATATGTTATATAATATGACAAAGTTAGCCCAATTGCACCAAGTGTTAATAATTAAGAAGTCAACCCTTCCAGTGTCAAGCTTGGAAAATTCACAAACACTTAGGCCCAGTGTTCAGAAAAAAAAAGTAGGCATTAAAACAATATCCTGAAGTAACTAGCAAATAGATATGTTAAGTCACTAATAGAGGATGATTATTTGGCAGCCAGTAGCTCAGCAGTCAGAGCTCCTGATATGTTATCAGGAAGTCAGCAAAGTGCTGATTAATAACACCATTGCATTAAAGAACTCTGTCACCAACAAGCGAGAAAAAACACCACCAGACCGTGAAAATATCAGCTCCTGTGAAAAACAGCACACAATCTGGACGTCTTCCTTGTACAACTAAAGAGGCTATCTCTAGAAGAATGCAGTAACAAAGCCAATGCAAATAAAACTAACCTAAATTTCACTGCAGCGATCTACGACTGTCTCTAGAAGAACACAGTAACGAAGTCAATGCATGTATGACTAATTAATCTAAACTTCACTGCACTGTTCTACAACTATCAGTTATTCTTTTTGTGTCAATGAGCTGATTGTTTTTCCTTATACCATGTGACTAGTCCAGCACCTACAGTATTTATAGAGTTAACTTAATCTTTATTCATCTTCTTTTAAGACTTGCTGTATGTTATGATAATTTCTTTAAATAGTTAAACCATACTGTTTCTACACATATAAATTAAATTGCATGATCAGTAATATCAAATTGATTTTTAAAATGACTAATAGCTTATGATATAAGCACACTGTGTATGCCATTTTCGTTTTTGAACAGCTGTATCAGTTATTTGTAAAGAAGAAAATCTAATGAAATCTAACATTTAGTTGAAACCACAAAACATCACAGGTAAATTTTACTATTAAGTTTTTCTTTTTGCACCTTATGGATAATTGAAACTTATTTTGTGTGTTTCACAATTCAGATCAAAATCAAAGTAACTATGATGCTACAAGCTGCATGGCATAGCAATGTAATATGCATCAAAAGTATGATTGTTCAGTAGCAATTTACAACAGAGAGAAAATGTTAATATCTATTATTTTTGAAATAAATATGAATATGAAATATCTACAGTTATATTAAATCTAGGTACAAGTTCCGAACAGTCAAAAATTTCTTACAATAAATAGTGAAAATAATAATTACTGAATATTTAAAAAATATTCACTGAATACAAGAACACTAAATCTGGATTTCACTGTATTTTGCATATAAATCACAATTTAGTTTATATTAGTAGAGCTAACAACTTAGTGCAGCAAAAAATTTTCTTTCTATGGAAGATAAATTTTTGCAAAAAATATTTATATATAACTGAAAATTACTGAATAGCTTAAAAACGAAATATATTGACATTTTTGCAGTAAATTAAATGGTCATTTATTCAACAGTTCCAATCAACATATTATTGCTATGAAAAAGTGTACTCACTCTCAAGGTATGTTCCTCCAAGTGACCTCTGTGAGGACGAGCATTTATCGTCCATTAACACAGAATCGGGACCCACTGCTGTGAGAAATTAATAAAAATAAGTCTTGAGAGTGAAGCTACCAACACATCACCAGCTCCAAAACTGTCTCTTTTCCAGATGTTAATGGAATGTTATCTGGTTCCAGGCTGTTATCAGATCAATAGTCGTCTGGAATCTGTTTGAAGACTAAATCAGGATTCATCAGTGAACAGAACATTGCCCCATTGACGTCAAGTCCAGTTGTGATGTTGTCGATACCAATTCATTCGGTCTGTGCACTGGCTGGTTGCCAAAGGGACACACAACTGGTCTTACATAAAGATTACCTGCATGAAGACTTCTGGACACAGTTTGCTGGGATACAGCCCATCCTGTGGATGCAGTGAGGTCGAAAGCAGGGTGACATGCTGTGTGGGTTCTATGGTGCCTTATATTCAGGAACAGGTAATGGTTGTCTCTAGTTGATGTGGCCCATGGACATCCAAAAACAGATCTTCTAGTGATGGTTTGCCTTGTTTGAAATCGATTTGAAAGGTGGCCTACAATGCTACGATTCATATTTAGCTGTCTGGCTACCTCAAACTGGTATTGTCTGGTCTCAAGCCTCCTGGTTTATTGCCACAGCATTTCTTCAGTGAAAAGATTTCTTCCAGCTATTAATCTAATGGTTGGCTAGCTCGGTTATTGTACCTCAAGATTAACACGAACTGATGCAGACATACAAATGAGGTACTTTTTATATTGATCTGTTTTGCGTGTGTGCCTGTGTTAAATGCAAATTTCATGTACAGATTTGAACTCAGTTTCGTTCTTTTATGTAAAAAATCTGATATTTGTTATTTAATGTCAGTTATTGCACAAGATATGCCGATTTTTGCATTTGTTGTTTAAATTTTGAGCCCCATTAATCATCCACATAGTCATTTCAGTTTGCTTCTCAATTTAGTTTTTATTCTGTTTTTCAAACTAAAAAATATTTCATGAGAAATGTTCTTTACTGGCATTGCTAAATAAATTGCCATCCCAAATATGCCATTTTACTTACAACTTTGCACATGCATACAACATTTTTTTACATACATACAACTTTATAATTTTAAGATAGAAGTCCTTGTAGTGAAGGGACAATTAAAATTTTTTATATAAAAGATATATATGTATAGTTATTTCAAATCAGCATGTAGTTACTGAAGTGTAACAAATCATCCATTGAATGACAGATAAAGTGGATGATTTCAGAATGTTTGCAATTAATTAGTCTCTAGTAGTAACAGATGTCACCTGATCATCTTTCTGTCATGAACCCTATGCATATTATTGTATTGTAAAATGCTTTTAATTGCAATAGTAGCTTTTCAATTTACATTTGCAAAAAATTTAAGAAAGGTTATGTGTTTCATTAATAGGTAGTAAAGCAGTGTTGTGCAACTGATGGTGTGGAACCCCAGTATATTAAAGAAGAAGTACTGCCACATTTTTTCAAGCACTTCTGGAATCATAGAATGGCATTGGACAGGAGAAATTACAGACAGGTATGTTGTAAAGTAGGAAATTTGTATTTCCAAATTTGAATTGTCTACTGGAAAAGAAATAGTGCAGAAAATGCCAATTTCTAGGAAATACTCCTCATAATTGTGGGAGCAATATATTGTGCAAAACTATGCATATGTGTGTAATGGTAGCTATGGTATCAGTGGAAGAACAATGAATCCCCAGTGATGATTACCTAGCTACCATTACAGACCACAGATGCATCACATGGAGGTGGAACCAAACTATGTAATTTTATTCTCCAAAACTGTCTTCAGCTTCTGCATTCGACCACTGTAGGTGAATTCTAACAAGGTTCTTTTTGACATTCCCCACCACATTCAAGGTCTCACCCTTTTTCTTAGGCTTTAGTCACACTGTTCATAACCCTATTTACTAATCTGATTTTGCCATTATGCATACAAGAAATATCTCCAAACCAGTGTAATCTGCATAACATGCTGCTCAAAGATGTGTGCAGACTCATTTGCCTAACCTCATCATTACTTAAAATATCAAACCATCTGACACTCAAGATACTGCCTAAACATCTAGAATCAAAAGCATCAAGTTTCCTCTTATTTTGCTTACAAATGGTCCACATTTCAGTAATATAACTAACTTTAGAGACACCCAAAATATTTTTT
This sequence comes from Ryuthela nishihirai, assembly GCA_038380435.1. Classification (NCBI taxonomy): domain Eukaryota; kingdom Metazoa; phylum Arthropoda; class Arachnida; order Araneae; family Heptathelidae; genus Ryuthela; species Ryuthela nishihirai. The sequence continues at coordinate 26,914,861 of JAWZYU010000025.1, forward strand.
TGACTAATTTTAGTCTCTAAGTGTATAGGCCTATATTTCCACACTCTACATAGATTCTTAAAAGTCTCAGCAGCAGTTCCTGTCCTATTTATCTCATGCTGCACATCACCAGTAGCTGTTACACAGCTACTGGTGATGAAACTGCGACACTTATTCGAGGGTACAACCATTTGAAACAACTGGAGCTCAACCAGCTGTGACCATTTTTCATCACTTTAATTGATTCTATGTTAATCACCAAACTTACTCTATTATCATGGTCATGAACAACTCTAATGAAAGAGTTCATCTCATCAACATTATTTGCCAATGGGGCCAAATCATCATCATAATCTAAATAAGAAATTTCCAAATCTTAAAAGCAGTGGTTTCCAACTTTTTTGGGCCAAACTTTTAAAAAGTATTATTTTTCTAATGCCCTTTCATAGAAATCAAATAATTTTTCCTGTATGAAACTAGTTGAAACTTGAAATATTATACTTTTAGGACAGTTTAGGGATATAGCTTCATAAATATATATTAATATTTTGTATAGCACTCCTCCAGATCTTAACTAGACTTTGTACAGTAATTAATCGTGAAATTAAATTTTAATTAAAAAACTTTAATTGGACTAATTTCAAGGAAAAATAGACATATTAGTCTTTCTAACATTTGCTGCACAAAAAAATTTATAAGTTGTGCAAGGTGGTACACAAATTTTTGTTTTCTTCAAATGTTTCTTTGGAAAGAAGGGTGCATGTTATACATAAGAAAATATGGCATATATATAATAACTGCCAAACATCTATAAAATATAGGCTATATTCACAATATATAAGTTTAATAATTAATAATTACTACAGTTTACATTGTATAATACCTTAGGATATACCTCCTCATGTGAAGGGTCGATTCCACAGACATATCAGCTGCATTAACAACAGCATTGTCATTGATGTTAATGCAGCTGATATCTGTCTGTGGAATCGACCCTTCACATGAGGAGGTATATCCTAAGGTATTATACAAGTTGTCATAACTTGCGGATATGCAGTTCATAGCTATCATGTTGTACATATAATCTTCTATGCTCTCTACAGTTTATTACCATGTCCAAATGATATTACTTCACACGTAAAAAGTGTGTACTTAATAGATGAGATTTTTATACATTTTCTGATTTTGCTGCAAGCTGATGTGTGAAATACGTGGCTGTGATATAAAGCAATCTCCCAACTATATACGATTTACTGACATTAAATGTACATCAAATCTTTAACCCTTTAATGCTCAGCACCCTTCCACTGTCCAGCCTGAAAAACTGGTTTCCATCCAGAGACCAAGCTATTTTCTCCCTGTGCTCAGTCAAAAAAAATTAATTTTAGACCTCTTTTTGCCAAATAACTAATGAAAGGAATTATAGCATGTTATATGCCAAATTAATCAGCATTTAATTCTGGATTTTCTGAAAAAAAAATATTTAACAAAAAAAAGACAAGTTTTATTTTAATAGGACCTTTTTAGAGTTTAGTAAAAAAAATGCATCTGGCAACACAAATAAAAATTTATTTAAAAAAAAACTAATAGTAATGCACATAATAGAATAAATGGCTATTTATTTCTGAATAACAAAAAAAAAATTTTTTTGGTTTCAAGTAAATATTTTCCTTGTAATTTTTTTCTTAGCACCATACTTCGAGAAAAATCCAGACTTTTAGCCAATTGTGCTGAGTCAGATAAACGAGTCAACTTTAGAATTTTTAAAAAAAAAATAAGCAATCGATGGAAATAATTCCAAATTAATATACCAAATTAAACAGAATTTAATTACGAATTTTATAAAAAAAAAAATAATATGAACAAGTTTACGAGCATATTGATTTTAATATGCCTTTTTCAATGTGATATGGTGAAAAAAAAAAAAGATTGCACTATACAATTAAGGTGGGTCCACGAATGGCATGTTACCAATGGGCTTGGAAAGGCTGTCGTCCATCAGATGGAACGTTAAGTTGTGGCCCTGTGTGCGGGAGAGCCATACCCTGTGCACTTTAAAGAACATGCTGGATGGCCTTGACGGGATGGCTACCATCTGTCTTCCAACAGCTGTTCCAGGTGGTCACTTCCCCCAACCTTCTCGGAGCCTTCAGGGGCCTTGTGGCCTGGCCATTTAGCCCATGGTGTGCAAAAAACTGCTGCTCAGAGGTAAAACAATCCAATACAATTAAGGCTTTTTAAAAACAAAAAACCTGATGAATAAAAATAGTTAAATTATATATTTGGCAGTCCCATGGCTGAGTGGTTAGCACGCTTGGCTACTGATCTAAGGGACCTGGATTCGAGCCCTGGGTAAGGCATGGATATATGTGTCGTTTTTCTGCTGAGGTCCTGCCATCCTCACAGATTTTCTATGTGTCATATAAACTGACAGGCTCCCGTCAGACCTCTGTGGCAAGCAGTTGCTTGAGGGAGTATTTATTTTTTTTATTCATAAATTATATATTTATCGAAGGGAAATTTCCTCTCGAATGAAACATTCACAGTGAGTTTAGTGGAAGGGGGACGCCTTACTGAAATTGCACTCCCACATGACTGATTTCCATAGCAAGGAAGTCTATTTTGCTTCCATATCCAAGATATTTTTAGAAAATGCTACAACTCGAAAGTTTTTTTACTAAAAAAGGAAAGAAAAATTACATTTAACCTAATGGGATGTTAAATGAAATATCTGCAACAACTTTTAAGCTGGCCTCTGATGTAGCATAGCTCAGAAAGATCTATAAATCGGCCAAAAGATCGCTAACTTATGGATATGAATCTACAGAAATGAATTTGCTTCCATATCCCAGACCTTGTTTATTTTCAGAAAATTATACCAGATCAAAGTTTTACTGGAAAAGTAATAATTAATAAAATAAAAATTTACATATATCCTATTGTGAGGTTAAAATATCCACAGCAACAAGTTGTAAGCTGGCCATTCAATGTAGCATAACTATGAAAAATCAATACTTTTCGATCAGCCAAAAGATCACTAATTTACAAAAATAAATCTGCTGAAATGAAAACTAAGGTTTAAATATAAAAAGTATATAACTTTACAAAGGGTATCCAATATGTTGAACCAAAACTGTAAACAATATGAGAGCCACTTTATAGTACATGGAACAAAGATAGCATATGTCAGCCATCTGCCTCTTTTTTTGCCTCAGTGAGCCATTACATAATTAAGTGCAGCTGCATTTCCTTCCAGTTTCGATTTTAAGAGCGAGAAAGATGCATAGAATGCTGGGAAAAATGAAAAAAATTATTTTGGGAATACTGAAATAAGTTTTTGACAGAAAAGAATGTGAAACAGAAAAAAAAAATGGTGGTATATATTTCGTAATTACTTCCAAAATCTACCATTTTTAGAAAGAGCAGTTTTTTTTAGGGGTTTTTTGAAAAGTTAAGGAAAAATTTGATAATAGTTTAAATTAAACTTATGAACTTAAATCAGAAGATTGCTTCAGCAAATAGGAACATTAACAAGCAAATCGACAATACCATTTAGTGCTTCTTAGAAATGGCAATCAGATGGCTTTATAAAATTATTTATATTGTAGTTTTATAAAATATGCATCAAATTAAAAAACAATATTTTTGAAGCCTGAATTATATATTTTTGTAAGATTAATATATAAAAAATTACAATGGCAATTTTTATTTTTTAAAAATAGATTTTTTTTTTTGTTGTACTAAAAATGTATACATTCATTCTTGGCCTCTCATTTCGGATTCTGTGAATGTGTACAGATGATGTGGACACTGGAAGTATTAAAGACAAAAGAATAACATTATTTGGACTAGTCCATTTCAAAATGGGCTGTTTTTGGGCCATTATGTGCTTCAAAGGGTTAAAGTCACAAGCTAAAATATTAACTTTAAAGTTTAAAAAAGATGTGTGACATGTTTTGCCGACCTCTCAGATTTGTGAAGCGTGACCCTGCCTTGCTGACCCGCACACTGCAAACAGCTCTTACCATCTCATCCCAAAGTTGCTCGATAGTGTTTAGATCTGGGGACTGTGTGGGTTCCTGGAACCATTTGGTGATGATACATGCCTTGTGAGTTAGTGTGTTATCATGCTGAATGTGTTAATCCAAGTGAGGATAAACTAGCCATGAAGGGATGAACTTGGTCAGCAAAGATGTTCAAATACACTTTTGTGTTCAGATGCCCTTCAATGGGTATTGGGGCTAGGTGTACCAGGAAAACATTCCCCATATAATCACTCCACCACCACTGACTGGCCTGTACTCTTGACACCAGACAAGATGGCTCCATGGCCTCATGTTGCTTGGGCAATTTCTGATCCTTCCATCAACATGATGCAAAAGGACTTGATTAGTCCAACCAAGCTATTTTTTTCCAGTCAACAGTCCAGTGTCGATGCTTCTGCACCCACTAGAGATGTACTTCCGTGTTCTTCACTGACATCATGAGCACTCGACCTGGTCGGCAGCTGTTGTAACCCATTCACAACATGGTCCGATACATGGTGCATTCGGTGATAACCTTCTGCACGCCAACGTTTAATTCTGCTGTGATTTGTCTGGTTGTGGCCCATCTGTTTGCTTGCATGATTCTCACCAGTTTCTTTTGACTTCTCCGATGGACAAGATGTTTTCGTCCACAGGATTGCTGGTAGTTTTTTGCATCATTCTCAGTAAACCCTTGAAATGTTGTGCATGAAAAGCCCAGGAGGACAGCCATTTGGGAGATGTTAGAACCAGCATGCCAAGCACCAACTTTCTAGTTACTTTCAAAGTCACTCAGATCACTCGTTTTGCCCATTCTGACACTCAATCCAACTCTTAACTGATTCTGGAATGAGCCATTTATGTGCCAAAGTGTGGTGTACATAATAAATTGGTATCTCAGTGCATTTACTTAAGAATAATTTTTTTAACATGTTTTAATCCTTTGTAGCTTTAAATTTTCAAGCAAAAGTATAATTTTAAGTGCATGCTGCTCTTCATGCACATAATTTCTGCTCTCAGAAAATAATGATGACTTCAAATATTGGATATTAGTTTTATATAATATGTGCAATACATTCACATTAGCATGACCCATTTTTGAATAACTTAATTTATTGTTAAATGTTAATTAATTGCTTGTAATTTACTTAAAAAATGCTTATTAGTATAATTAAGTATATGAACAGAATACTAAAAGATACAAAATGAACCTACCATTAATGTTTAGAATATTTATTTTCAAATATAAAATTTAATTTTTTTAATGTAGCCTTTAGAAGTATATTTGTTAGGTCTTTTAATTATTAGTTTTTTTTAATAAAGCATTTATATATATTTTTCTTCTCCTGACAGCTTGTGGACACCACAGTTGAAATAGCTAATAAAGTAGGAGCTGCTGAGATCATACACCGAATAGTAGATGATTTAAAAGATGAAAATGAACAATATCGTAAGATGGTAATGGAAACAATAGAAAAAATTATGGCAAATTTAGGAGCAGCAGATATAGATTCAAGATTGGAAGAGCAACTTATTGATGGTATTTTGTATGCTTTCCAAGAGCAGACAACAGAAGTAAGTGAATATATTTTGGTTTTTGCAAATGATTTGCTAAGCTCACATTTTGAAATTAATGGAATGCAATAAAAAAAAATTTTTACATATTTGATGCTCTTTTTTTTTTTCATCTTTATGACATTACAGTAAGAATCTTAAGTAAATATAGTATCAGAAACAGGGCTGGATCTAGGGAGGCAAGGGAGCATTCCCCCCCCCCCCCCTTTTTTTTTTTTTTTTTTTTTTTTTTTTTTTTCAGAATGCTAATAAGAGCAAGAAAAGCAAAAATTTTATAACATATTTATATTTCATGCATTTTAGAAGTAATATGCCAGGCTTATATGTTTTCCGAGAAATTTAAGGTTTACTATGCATTTAAGTTTAGACTTGGTCCATGTCTTATTATTGGAAAAGAGATAACTGATGTGCTTGCAAGGCATTAACAGTCATTTGAGAAGATAAGCCATGGTGTGTTTAGAGGAGAGCTATACATTGTGAACATTAAAAAAATGCCTTGATCGGAGACTTCTGTTTGCTCCTATAGCAGCTGCCAAGTAGATATTAATTCACATTGTGTTCTAATATTTTTGGCTGTTGTAATATGGCCAGCAAATCATTTAGCAAATAATATCTACTGAAGAATAAAATAATCGAACTTTAAATTTTAATTGGATGGTCAAAATAATGACACACTAAAGACAGCTTAAGCATGTCTGAATGTGATTACTATTAAACTTTGAATAAAATAAGTAAAGGACAATACATGTTTATGTATTTGTTTTTGCCATGTTATGTAGATATCCCCCACTGTGTTAATAATAAAAAAACTAACTTTCAAAATAATTTTTTTATTAAAAAAGGAGAATTACAGATGTAAATCAAATCTTTCTAAATCCTATTTTTTATCTTTCCATCTTTATCCCTTTTTGATGCAAAAGTGTTCTAAACATTACTATAAATTTATTATCTTAACACAGCGATTATTTAAAAAACATTTAATCTTTACACAATTATACTGTTAAAAGTAAGTCAGATGACATTCTTTAGGATTACAGTTAAAACTTTGATGTTATACTGGTTGCTTCATATGCAACCTTTGCAGCCTGTTAATTGCTTCTACTTAAAGATACTTTTCTAAATTATGTTAAATGTTCCAAAGTAATTTGCTAAATGGCATATTACCAATAGCCTGGTTGTTTTGGCTGGCTTCTCCTGTGGTTGATGCCACTTGTTTGATAGTACTAGTAAAAATCACTTGATGTTCCATATACCAGCCCTTGTTAGCACTTGTTCTGTCCAGGCTGTAGCTGCTTTTCTATCTCAATCCATCCAAGGAATTATTTGACTTTTGTTAAATACATTAACCAATTCAGCCTTTACTAAAAGCACTAGAACTCATTGCCCACATAAAAACACAGAAGATTTACTAAAAGCATTGAGACCATGCTCACACAAGAAACTACTCTGAAGGTTTGGCGACATGTTTCATTCCTGGCTATCTCAGAACTTCATCTGGCACTAAGTATGTTGTTCTCAAAGTTTAAGTAAGAATTTCCCCTGGCAGTCAGCCAGGTTGCTTGTGCAACAGGAGATTCCACACTGATAGTAGGTGTGGGAACTTGCTGTTGCATACATTTTCCCTATGTAAATTTATAAGCATACTTTCCACATATTGGAGTTGAAATTTAGTTGGAGGTGCTGTTAAATGTTTGAATGTTAAATTTTCTGCATTTAAATTATTTTCTATTATAACCTGTGTTAATGCAGTATTTGGTTTCCTATTTTTTATATCCTGCTTCTGCTCTTTTATTCTTTGTTCATATGTCATAAACATTTTTCCTATATATCTGTTATTTTCCTCTTATTTTCAGAGTTCCTATCTGCATTCCATGTCACCCGATGTCATGTATATATGTATATAGAAGTTTATGTCCCTGATTAATAAATTTTTAATACTATTTTTTATTACTTGAGAAACTTTTTATTCATGCTTGTTTACTATGTTTTCGATGGTTTTTTGAAACTCCAGGTGTGTGAGGAAGCAGTATGTATATTTTTGTTTATTTTTAGATTATGCTGGGGGTGATAGAACTGTTTTCTTAATTCCATGTACTGTTTTTTCCAGATATACTGCTTCCTTTGCAACCTTTGCCATGAAATTTAATTCTTTGTTCAATAATATGCTATTTGACACACACACACACATATATATATGCTCTTGTGTAATATGTACTTAAGGCTGCATTTTTTATAATGCAAGTGGTGTGCCAAATTATAAGGTATATAATATAGAGGCAAGCATTATAGCAAGTGGAAGAAAATAATTTAAATACAGAAAATTTAAATACAAATCTTTAGCAGCACCTCCAACTAAATTTCAGCTCTAATATATGGAAAGCACGCTTATAAATTACATAGGGAAACTGTATGCAACAGCAAGATCCTACACCTACTATCAGTGTGGAATTTTCTGTTGCGCGAGCAACCTGGCTGACTGCCAGTGAAAATTCTTATTTAAACTTCTCGAACAACACACTTAGTGCCAGATAAAGTTCCGAGATAGCCAGGAACAAAACATATTGCCAAACCTTCAAAGCAGTTTCTTGCATGTGCATGGTCTTGGTGCTTTTAGTAAAGACTGAATTGGTTAATGTATTTCAACAAAAGTCAAATCATTCCTTGGACGGATTGAGACAGAAACACAGAGCCTGGACCAGCCGAATCATATTGCAAAATGGTAACAACTAAGCCTATGGCAACAAGTGATAACAAGGACTGGTATACAGATGTCGGCAAACATCAAGTGATTCTACTAGTGACTGTCAAGCAAGTGGCATCAGCCACAGGGGAGACACCAGCCTCAGAGTGCAAAATGTCCAGCAGAACAACAACTAGACAACTGTCTGAAACCAGCCAAAACAATCAGGCTATTGGTAATATGTCATTTAGCAAATTATTTTAGAACTTTTTGCATAATTTAGAAAAGTAATTAAGTAGAAGCAATTAGCAAATTGCAAAGGTTGCATATGAAGCAACCAGTATAACATCAGTCTTAACTGTTTTCCTAAAGGAATATTATTTGACTTTTAACAGTATAATCTTGTAAAGATTAAATGCTTTTTATTCTAAACATTGTAATTCTACTGTGAACATTCATGACAATGTGTTTGCAAACTGAGTGCATCAAGTACTCAATTTATGAGTGCTTAATACCTTCTATTTTTATCATCCTTAGCAATTAATGAATATTCAGTAATAATGGGACCCAGTAACATAAATATTGATTGTTTGCCATATCTCAGTAGTTGCAACTATTTGCTCTACATCCACTCTGCTGTCACCAGAGAGCAACTCTTTTAGTGTTGATTTCATATCACTGAGTCATCTATGCACTAGACCATGTTCAGAATAGTTATTGTGCTTTTCACTATTGGCCTTCAGTGGTGTATTAACCACTTGCTACCTTTACAACAGTGGCATCTGTTGTTGCTTTTACTGAAAGATGAACAGTATTTTTGCACATTATTCCCCTGCGTAACAAATTTTCATAAAAGTCGTGCCTCTGAGGTAAAAGTAACCATTTCATAAAGATTTCAAGGTGCTGAACACAAATATGACAATGAAAATGCAAAATTGGCTACAATTTCTGAGAAATCTGCAATAGTTTCTTATATAATAGAGTAATACATACATATGACATGTATCGGTAAAACTACTGCTACTTCCGGCATTGCTTGCCAGTCGCATGTACAACTGCTCAGGATCATCTCTGGCAAGTGACCAACAGTAGTCAGCCAACACTGAAGTGGACCAGTTTCCCTGGTATCGTTTCTCCATCATTGCAATGATCTGGTGAAAACATTCACTGTGCTCATCACTAACCATGCCGCAGTTGTCGGGGAAGAAATCTAAGTAGGAATGGAGAAAGTGGATCTTTAAGGACATATTGCAGCCAAGTTTGTGATACAGAGACAACATTTCCTTAACCAGTTTCTTGTAGTTGTCTGCCCCGACATCCCCGAGAAATTTAGTTGACACCAGATGAAACATGTCTCTAGCCTTGTTCTCGTCACCCTGAAGCAGGTTGTCGAACATCTGGTCGCTGAACAGCTCGTGGATCTGAGGACCCATAAAAATTCCCTCTTTAATTTTCGCTTCGCTGAGTCAAGGGAATTTGTTAACTAAATACTTGAAAGCTGATGCAGTCCTGTCCATGGCTTTTGCGAAGTTTTTCATAACACCGAGTTTGATGTGTAGGGACAATAGCAGGATTTGTGCATTTCTGCCTGTGCCGGGTGTTCCACATTCTTATCTCCGACCTTCAGAGATTTCCTCTGAGGCCAGTTTCTCTTCACGTAGTGCAAAGTCTTTGCTCGACTTCTCTGAGTTAAGTTTAGTAATATAAGAAACAGCAGTATTTCATATATCCCAGCTGCAGACCCATCAACAGATCCACTACCTTCAAGTCACAGCAGAGTGCATATGAAAATATAGAATATTGGTTCCAGACATGAAAACCCAGTACAATTAACAATAAGCTGTTTTCAAACAAATCATATCATAATCTTTAATTAAATCTTTATTTGATTTTTATTCATTTAAACACATTTTTTTTATAAACTTTTAAAGATAATTATATGTACATATATAAAGTAAATTTTCTTTCATAAAGAAAATAATATGTCGCTAATTCATTTAATAAATTTATATTACACACACAAAACTTCAAAAAACAAAAAAAAAATTGATTTCTTCTATTAAACATCTAAACACTTTAAACATGAAATGAGAGACCAAGACTAAAGGACCCCATCCACTTTTCAGAATGCATGTCAAGTAAGGCAAAAGCAAATTTTACTCAAGTTTATTCCAGTCCAAACTTCGTTTGAATGGCAACAAGAACAAGTTCTCTCAATACTGCTCACTGAGAACTTGCATGATTAGAGGCTTGTGTTCACAATAGAATTTGTTCTTGTTGTTATTCACACGAAATTTGGACTGTAGTAAACTTGAGTAAAACTTGTCCTTTCCTTACTTGACATGCATTCTGATAAATGGATGGGGCCCTTAATGTATGTATTGAAGATTAAAAAAAAAGAAGGGAATTTCTGGAACTCAGTGTTGCCACTTTATTCCGAATGAAGTAGGTTTTGTACAATTTTTCCATAAAATAGGGAATAAAATAGAGAAAACCTGTTGTGTAGTTATGTTAGTGTAGTTTTTATTTTGGGGATTTTAGTGCACAAAATGTATATCTATAGTACATTTTCAAAGTTAAAATACTTCAAAAAATGTGACCATAAAAGCGGCATCTTCGTTATAAATGTAAATTTTGATATTTTTTTTTTAATAGGATGGAACCATGCAGAAGAGCAGTCATTTGCGTGAATGCTTGGCTCTCTCCAAACCATAGGAACAGCAAATGGCATCGCCACTTTTTCGCCTTTCAGCCACTTCAGAAAATTCTTGCACACGTACTACAGCATATGTGTGGGGTCCAGGCGTTGTCCTGGTCCCCGATATTGCATCCAAAATAAAACTCGTACTCCGCTGTCACTGTTGGAGTGATGGCCATTTTCTAGCTTGAAAATGTCACTTCCCCGCAAATTTAACAAAATGTATCTGCACTATTAACACAGTTACGAGGCATCACTACTGCTGGATTAAAACTGCAAGGATCACTTGTGTTGTACTTATGACTCGGGGGGTAAATGGGAGTCACTCAAAAGACTTGCTCACCCTACGAGACGTCACTTACAACTAACAATTGCATCATCTTTTGTCCACAATTGTAAAGCCACGATGTCATGACTCAACTACATTGCATCAGACAATGATGCAATACCTCCAGAGTTTGTGTTTATGGTGGGCTGATGCAGTACAGTGCAATATGTTGCAATCTGGAGTTTAAAATACAGCGTTGCAAAATGGTTACCTATGTACTCAATGCGGAGTGATTCGTTTATACATGACCATCTGTATCTCCTAAACAAGAGCCAAACAACGAATTTTATTGTCATTTTCGTGTTCAGCACCTCGAAATTAGTAAAGATTGGCTATTTTCATTTCAAAGCCTTTTTGTGTGTTGCCCAGTATTATTGATACTTCAGCAGCTGCAAGGTATCTGCTATTGAGTAATGGAGCCAATTTGTGTACATTGTGGTCACCTATACTTTGTCTGCAAGATCACTGATTTAATTATGTTGTCAGTTTGATGTGGCAGCAGCTGTCTGTGTTTTGTCCCTCTTCCAAAGAAGTACAATTCACTGTTTGCTAATAACGAACATAACTACCAAATATACCATTGACTTGCGTGATGGATTTCATTATCCTGTTACAATTTTAGTACATATTGTTATAAACTAAAAGCAGTGTCAAGCATTTTAATTTCAGTAGTTTTATATTTTGATGGACTTTGTTAATTTGTTAAACAAGCATTATTGGGAGGAAATAGTTTTTGCATTTTGTGGAGCAGAGAAAAAGTCGCCATATGGCTACTGCATTGTTGAGTGTGGGAACTGATATAAGCTTAGAGTTATTCCCTTCCTGGTGTTTTTTTTTTTTCCTCGTGCATTACATGTGGTAAACAAATAATAATCTGCAGCGTCTTCCCTTTCTGTAGAACTGATTTAGAAGTTTCTTTGATCCATCTTTGTTGATTGCCAAAATAAACATTGCAATAAGATATATGTCTTTTTTGCTAATTCCTGTCCATTTCCAGTTAAGAAAAGTTCTATTGTTTATCAATGTTACTGTTGTCAATACCAGGAGAATTTTACAGTTGAGGGGTTTAAATATATATATATCAAAGGTTTTATCACAGAAGTGTTTTAGTGTATTGTACTTAAACTATACTAGCTCAATAAAAGGTGAAATCAGTAGGTTTTGCTCATAGATAATGCATAATTTTTTGATTTTGTAAGATTAATTTTCTAAAGTCAGATTTCAGTGCTCGTTTAGACTGGAGTGAGTAAATCATATTAGGGATCAATCTTAAAAAGCTGTTACAGTAAAATCCTTCTAAGACAGAACCTCTTTAAGATGGAAACCTCTTTCTTTACCTCTGAAAAATTTTGCTGGCACTGCCAATTTAAACAGTGTTAACTCTCTTAACTAGAAACAGAAAAAAAATTAGTACAGGAAACTACATTGTTTGCAATGCTTATTTCTAACTGTCAATAGGAATGGGTCAGGCTAACTTCCAAATTTATTCTAAAGGGAGTAATCTACAATTGAAAATATTTTTTTTAGGGGATAAATAATTTTTCCTAGAGATAAGGGATTAATTCCATGATTGCTGTCTAATAATGGTAGAATATGGCTCATTGTTCAATTCTATGAACCTTCTGTGCATAAAAAGTACATTTTCAGTGTGAGTCATTTATAATCCAGACAAGCATATGACATGATAGTGTCTGAATTAGATTTTGAGCATTAAAAACAAAGCTACTGGTAGTGATGCTTTATTTGAGTAGAGGTTGCATTTGTACCCTATTGAATCTTTTCTGAGAAACTTCGTTTCTAACCCACTTGCTAAAAATACTGCAGTAAGTTGAATACTTCATCATAAAAAAAAACTGGCATATATTCAGTATAACTCCAAAAGATCAATAATGATATACACTGAAAGCACAATTTATACACACTGTATCCATCCACAAACCTTCCCTACTCTGCCACAATAATTCTGCCAGCCAAAGGCTGGCTGGATTATTGTGGCAGAGTAGAATTTCACTTGAATTATTGTTGGCAGAGTAGAATTTCACTTGCACTGCAAGTGAAATTCTACTGTTGAACTATTCTTGTTGCAATTAAAAGCTATTTGTGACTTTATAGTGCAAGGAGATTATGATGTCAACTGGAACTTTTATATTTGTTTGGCATTTTACTCTTAGTTTTAAAGTGGTCTATTTATATCAATGACCTATCATCGGTGCATATAATGTATGTAGTATCAGAGAAAATCTCTATTCCATGGTCTCCTTTTTTCCTCCCCATTCTCCCTGTAGCTGACATATGGTGAGTTTTTGCTTGACTCTGATTATGCACTTAACTACTTGCGTCTGCTATGAAACCTAATTTTGATTATTCATCAGTAATAAAACCCATTTCTGTATCTGTTAAAAGTAATTGTATAGGTATTGATAAAATATTATATACATTTTACCGTTCATCCATTAGTTTGAATTTCCACTGTTAGAGGATATTAAAGGTGGAAAATAAAAATCTTCATTCTCTTTAAAAATGAGCAACCCATATTTGCCAGAGGCAATATATTCTAATTTTTTTCCTATTTGTACTTCTACTTATGTTGAGATAAGATCTCTGAGTGTCAATTGTTTTGTGCTATAATGTTATAAACCTGATCTATAAAATTATATTTTAACTTAAATTTTACAACACTTTTATATTTTTTAGGATATGGTTATGCTGAATGGATTTGGTACCATAGTGAATGCTTTAGGAAAGAGAGTGAAACCTTATTTACCACAAATTTGTGGTACAATATTATGGAGGCTTAATAACAAGTCAGCAAAAGTTCGACAACAAGCTGCAGATCTAATTTCAAGAATTGCTGTTGTGATGAAAACCTGTCAGGAAGAGAAACTTATGGGACATTTGGGTGTTGTCTTATATGAATATTTAGGTGAAGAATATCCTGAAGTACTTGGCTCAATTTTGGGTGCATTGAAAGCTATTGTAAATGTCATTGGTATGCATAAAATGACTCCTCCAATAAAAGACTTGCTTCCAAGGTTAACACCTATTTTAAAAAACAGGTATGTCCAGCATTTTGTATAATAATAAGTATATGAAAAGTATTAAAATTTTAACGTGTTTAGATTTTACAAAGTGTAACCAAAACAGTCAAATCAATCAAAACCAGTTTTTTTTAACAAAGTATAACCAAAGCAGTGTAACTAGTGTTAACAAAGCATAAATACATTGCCCAGACAAAAAATGTGTTCCATTTACAATTCTGATGCATAGCACAGATATGCAAAGGAAAAGGTAACTTATTATTGTCACATGATCACTAAGATGTTTTCAGTACAAGCAGCATAGCCGCTGGATAAACTTATGTACTCCTGATCTAGACTTTCTCAGACATAATCACTAAATTAAAAAACAATGAGAATCAGCCTATCATTAAATGCAGTTTTAATGCTGAACTAACTGCTTTAAGCTTTACAATTCATACACAAACTTATTGAAGAATGCAATTAGTCGGTTAACTTTTCGTGTTTTCCATGACATCTTGTGATTTACTCATCAAATATACTGATTAGCACTAATGCAGGTCTGACAACTTCAATTCATACCCTTTACCTTTTAACACCTAATTTGCTTTTTTGTTATAACAGCCTAAATTTGAAATGGATTAATCCAAATAGCTCTGTTTCTTTGTCTTTACTACAACCTTTTTTTTGCTTAACACTCTTTTCTGAGATTCCTTGAGCATTAAAGAGTTAAGATAATCCAGAGAATGTAATTAATACTCAGTTCTGTGGAATAAATTCCACTGAGCAATAAGAGCAGTCCTGGAGGGTTTAAAAGTTGGGGTTGAAGACTGGCAATGTCTCCCTAAGTCATTCCATAGATGTTCCAACAGGTTGAGATTTGTGAAGAAGGCAGGCCACTCATTCATTGGCTACCTTCTTAAGATACTGGCCAGTCAGTTTTGCTCTGTGTGGACATGCATTATCATCCGTTAGAAGGAAATTGTCACCTGTTGGCCAGCAGGCTTGACATAGATATTAAATATATCCCATTATTTCAGAACCTCCATCAAACATGAGGTTGGTATGGCCACCCAATGAAAACTGGCCTGTGCAATAATCTCCACCATCAAATGCACTTCTCTCAGTGATATTATAGATCTGGTTCTGTTCCCTATTTCTCTCCAGATCAGTACACATCTTCTGTCCCATTATAGAGAAAATATTCATTCTTCTGTGGTGAACTTGAGATAATCCCATTTTACTCAGGTCCAGGCTACATGATTGTGACATCATTTCATATTGACTTGTCTATTTCTGAAGGTCAAAGGGGCACATACAATGATTCAAGAAACATAGAGTATGGCCTTATGAAGCCTTTTAGTCATAGATGGGACAGATACTTGCCTTCCTGTGGCTGTAGTGAGGTCTGAACATAGAGTTGATGCTGTTGTTCTTTTGTTTCATTTAAATAGTTGTCCAAGACTGATCATTTTGAGGGTTTGTAATCTTAGGATGCCTTTGAAAGATCCTCTGATAACTTTGAATTGTTTGGAATTGCTGTCATAGCCTTGAGATAACTGTGGGCACCAAAGAATATGACTGCTTTCATGATTATTTGACAAGCCTACACCTTTCCAATAGCTCACTGTTGTTTTGAGTTGTCTAAAAAATTTCTTTGAGGCATCGTGAAGAAACTGGTTATTCTAAACTGACAATGTAGCATTTTGATTTGAAATAATCAAGGGTCTACAAAAGTACTCCCTTTATAGGGTATCTGTTTTATATATTTTATGATGGTATATGGGACATTGTGATTTTTCCAAACTACTTGCATACATGAAATTTTTTTTTATTTATATCTAACGATTTATTTTATTCATATATTGGTGATTCGTGTTTAACTTTTGATAAACAGTGTGTGTTTTGATAAACAGTTTTTGGAAAACATATGCAAAGAATGGATTAATGCCTTTATAATTATCACAAGAACCGTTATCACCTTTCAGCAATATGTGATCAGCCACTAGCTAATATAAATGGTTTCCTGTATATCTATCCACAAACTGGAAGGAGAGCTGTGTACCAATCCCTAGTGATGATGCACAGAACCGGCCAGGTCTAGCACCTAATGTCCGACCCCGCCTTCTCGTGGTACAGGCCGTTAGTACCTTTCAAAAGAGATATTCTCTTTTGGAAGGGAACGGAAGGGGAGGGCTGCCAGTTCAGTATGGCCTACTGATCTGGTCATCTATGGCCACTTTTTTCTTTTTTTCAACCCTGCTGAGGAGTGGTCAACTTCACAGGGTCCTGGTGCTGACCATTTATACCTACTAGACTGGACTTGTTTATGGATTTGAGCTTGATTATGGATCCTGGACTTGCTGCACTGGTGGGCCTCTGTTGAGGGAGAGTCTGCCGCTGTGTTTTCTGTTTGCTTCTGGGTTGCCAGCCTTAAGTGAACAGAGGCGTGGGATGCCTTATATCAGCTGGTGGATAATCGTAATCAGAGGCCATCGCAGGTACCTGAACCTTACTTAGCTAGTTGGGCATCGTCAAGCCTAAACTGGAGTAATGTGTCTCAAGCAGGCCATATGGCTCTTGAAAAAGTCCACTTGAAAAGGTGGTGCCTGCAGTTCCTACCAGCATCGGTGACTTCAGCCTTAACAAAGAAGGAACAGGTCTTTGCCCCATGCCTGCGATCAGGGGACTGTTTGATATTGTTGGCCGTACCAATATCAATAAACCCAATTTCTTTAAAAATCCTACTAATCATTTTCTCTCTGCAGGAACGTGGAATGGGAGGACATTACATAGAGATTATTCTCTTGATGTCCTCATGCAGGAATTCCAGCGCTATATAACCTAGATATTCTAGGCTTGCAAGAGACCAGATGGACAGGTAAAGGTGAGATACTTAAAAATAACTTTAAATTTCTCTTTATAGGGAGGGAGGATGTATAGCATCACCAAGGTGTGGGTGTGCTGCTCAGCAAACATGCTAGTGATGCTCTTCTAGGATATGAGTGCATTAATGAAAGGTTTCTTACAGCAAAATTTCAGACAAGCATTAAAAACTTGAATGTTATCTGCTGTTATGCCCCCACTGAGGATGCCGATGAGGATGAGAAGGATAGGTTTTATGAACAACTTCAGGATATTTTGAATTCTGTCAAGAAAGGAGATATTACCTTGTTCTAGGTGACTTCAATGCCAAAGTTGGTACTGACTCTAACCTTTGGGGAGAGGTGATGGCCTTTTTGGTGTTGGTAGCTGCAATGACAATGGACAAAGTCTCCTACAGGTAAGTCCAATGGTTTCAGAATAACTAACACATATTACAAACACCACAACATACATAAATACACACCTTTACTACTGAAGCTCTGAAAGACCCTGTTATAGCTAAAGCTTATCATGATAGGTTACTTAGTCATTGTGACAGTCATGGTTTGCTTACTACTGTAGTTGAGGAAGAATGGGGCCATTTTAAACAGGCTTTTTTTTTTTGGAAACTAACAGTACTCTTTTAGGAAAAAAGGAGCAGAGGAGGCAGAATTATTTGAGTGATAGGGCACTTGAGCTTATTTCAGAAAGAAGGAACTGCAGGAATGTCCTTAATCAGTACCTTACTAGTCCTAATAGAAAGGATTACAGAGAGCTTAATAAACGTGTAAAGGATCAGTTAGCTACTGATAAGAATCTTTGGCTTGATGGCTTGGCTGACAAAGTTGAGGAAGCAGTTAGACAGCACAACAGCAGAGAGCTGTACCAGATAGTTAATGTTTTGTGTGGTAGAAAACAGACAGGTATACAGGGATTGAAGGATAAAGAAGTTATAGAAGGTGAGGATTCTGTCATGGCTAGGTGGGCTGAGCATTTCAGTGATGTTCAAACAATGTGGTTAGTTCTATTCCCATTGTTTGCAATGATGATAGATGCATTGGTGGCTTTAATGTTGGCCCTATAACACAATTTGAAGTTATTTTGGCTATTTCTAAACTTAAACTTCATAAATCCTCAGGGGTAAATGAAATTATTACAGAAATGCTTAGAGCTGGGAATGTTTCTGTTACCACTTGGATGACTGAAATTCTGAATATCTTTTATGATAAAGGCATGGTTCCTAAGGATTTTACCAGAGCTATTGTTATCCCTATTTTCAAAAAAGGTGATCGCAGTTCTTGTGATAACTATAGGGGTATCAGCCTACTCTCTGTTCCAGGTAAAGTTCTTTCCATGATTGTGCTTAATAGAATTAAGAATCTGGTTGACAGTAAATTGCGTAATGAGCAATGTGGATTCAGAAGTGGTAGGGGATGTATGGATCAGATATTTTCACTTAGGCAGATTCTTGAGAAATGTTTAGAGTTTCAGAAACCTTTGGTTGCTAGCTTTGTTGATTTCAAAAAGGCTTTTGATTCTGTTGATCATCATAATTTGTGGTTGATTGTGAGATCATATGGTATACCTAATAAGTAAGTTAACATAATGAAAGCTCACTATAATAACACCGAGTTGTGTGTGAGAGTTGGTAAGGCTTGTAGCAATTAGTTTAGCATTACTTCTAGTGTTCAACAAGGGTGCATTTTGTCTCCTTTTCTCTTTAGCTAGGTTATTGATTATGTTATGCGAAATTCACTTCAAGGGAAAGATTTTGGCCTTAAATGGATTGGAGATACGAAAATTTCTGATTTAGATTATGCTGATGATTTAGCCCTTTTGGCAAATGATGTTGATGAGATGAACTCTTTCATTCGAGCTGTTGATGAAACTGGTAGTAGAGTAGGTTTGGTTATAAACAGAGAGAAAACTAAAGTGATGAAAATTGGTCAGGCAGGCTGTGATTCAGTTAGTAGAGTAGGTTGGTTATAAACAGAGAGAAAACTAAAGTGATGAAAATTGGTCAGGCAGGCTGTGATTCAGTTAGTAGAGTAGGTTTGGTTATAAACAGAGAGAAAACTAAAGTGATGAAAATTGGTCAGGCAGGCTGTGATTCAGTTAATCTGAATGGTTGCAGTTTTGAGCAGGTGTCAGTTTAATTATCTTGGGAGTTATGTAACAGATAATGGTGATGTGCGGCATGAGATTAACAGACAAATAGGGATTGCTGCCGTGACTTTTAAGAATCTATGGAGAGTGTGGAGAAATAGGCGTATACACCTAAAGACTAAAATTAGACTGTATAATAGTTAAGGTTCTTTCTAGGGTTAGTTATTGTAGTGAAACTTGGACGCTGTGTAAACAAGATAACTGGAATCTAGATGCTTTTGATTCTCAATGCTTACGTAGTATCTTGGGTATTAGGTGGTTCAACTTTGTAACTAATGATGAGGTTAGGCAAAGGAGTCTGCAACCTCCTTTACGCAGCATATTGTGCAGAGAGAGAGACCGCTGGTTTGGCCATGTTGCCCGTATGGATAATTATAGATTGGCAAATAGGGTTATGAACAGTGTGCCTAGAGACCTCAGAAGGAAGGGGAAACCTAGGATGCAGTGGGCAGACAATGTCAAACAGGACCTTGTTAGAATTGGTGTGCAGTGGCTGGATGCAGCAGATGTAGCTTAGGATAGATATGCTTGGAGAATTAAACTGCTTTCTGGTTGGACCTCCGTAGCCCATGGCTGCTTGAGGAGGAGGATGATGTGATCTGAACCTACATAGTAAAATCAGTAATAGTTTCTCTTCAATCAGAAGGCTACAATTGCAGAAAGCTGGAATAATTTTTCCAAAACTTCAAATATGGTCAGGAAGGTATAATTTGGGTCAGTGCTGGAATCCTGTTTTTAATAAGATGGAATGAAATAAATGTCCATTTAAGCCTAGAGCAACAGGGCAACTGATCTAACAGCCATTTTTCTATTTCTGATTTGCTATGTAGTGAACTGACAGACCCACTGACAGTTGTTAAAAAAAAGTTGTATCTGAACAATTGTTTTTAAATATAAAAACTAATTTTCTATCATAATCTTCATTTGTAAAAACAATTTCAATGGAATAACATCTACCAAAATATTATGAAAAAATGACACATTATTAGTCTGTTATAATCCTTTGGGCTGACTATGAATTTTTCACACTCCCAAAGTGAAGTGCGTTGTTCAAATTGCAAAATATTTTTGTATCTGTAGTAGAAAATTTTAAAACTAGGTATGCTAGTAGACCTGCAGATACTGAACAATTAATTTGTGGCTGTTAAAAATTCGCATAGGATGGCCAAAAAGTCAGCATGCAATTAATCTGGGGGGGGGGGGGGTAAGTTCATATGCCTGTCACACAAAAATATTGGCATCCTAGCTTCATTTCAAATTAAACAATTGCTAATGATAAATTATTAATCATTAGCAGTATTGTACTTTTTGCAGTGCATATAGGAAAATGTTCTTTAATTTTGTTCTAAACTTTTAAATCTATGTATTCAGTGCAATAAATTGATACATATTTATAACAATATATTTTTATGTATTTTTAGGCATGAAAAAGTACAAGAAAACTGCATAGACTTGGTTGGTAGAATAGCTGATAGAGGGGCAGAATATGTTTCAGCAAGAGAATGGATGAGAATCTGTTTTGAACTTCTAGAGCTACTTAAGGCACATAAAAAAGCTATTCGAAGAGCTACAGTAAATACTTTTGGATATATAGCAAAAGCAATAGGTCCTCATGATGTACTTGCTACATTACTAAATAACTTAAGGGTAAGTTTTTCTTTTTTGAACTTTATATTGTTGATTAGGAAACGATAAATCAATATTCAAACTGAACTGTGATGGTCACGAAGTTTCCATTGCCAACAATGAGTTGACCCTTTAGACCCAGAGTGGGTGGGAAAACATGCCTTTTTAGTTTTAGCAGGTAATTGTTTTTAGAGATAAACGAAAAATTTGGGTTAGATAAAAATTGATAAAATATTATAATTCACACCTTTTAAATCTTTCCAAAACTATAATTGCACTCTCTAATGGTGAAAAAATTTGCAAATTCCAAAATTTCAAACAAATTTTGCAAATGATACGTTTAAGCTAGAAATATTTAATTTTGGTGGAATGTGAATGTCATGATATTTCTACTGGCAACAATGAATTGACTTCTTAGACACAAGGGTGGGGGGGGGACAATTTTTTGTTTTAGCAGATAATTTCATAGTGTGATCAATTAATTCGTGAGAAGAAGCAAAAAGTTACATTAAATATCATCCTCTGAATCTTCCTGGCATTTGTTTTTCTCAAAATATTCTCCCTTGAACTTCACACATTTTTGCCATCGTTGTACCCATGCATTAAAAGCGTCTTTGAAGCCATTTTTCGAAAGCCTGCGGAGTGTTGTCATTGTGGCTCTAAAGCTTCATCATCGGATGCAAAATGTTTCCCTTTCAAAGCTTTCTTCAGTCGCGGAAAGAGGAAAAAAACGCAGGGTGCTAAGTCCGTGGAATATGGAGAATGTGGCAGAACCTCACCACCTATGGCAGTGATCACTGGCTGCACAATACTAGCCATATGGAGCCTGAAATTGTCATGATGGAGAAACCAAGTCACACCAGAAAGTTCCAGACATTTTCCATGAATGGCAAGTCGAAGTTTGATTCTGAGGACCTTTGAGTAGGCTTCCTTATTCATGGTTGTTCCACGAGGCATAAAGTGAGTAACAAGAACACCTTTGATATAAAAAAAACATGAGCCATTTGTTTCCCAGCTGAACAAGAAACCCAAATTTTCTTGGGTCTTGGTAAATCGGGATGTTTCCATTGACTCGACTGTTGTTTTGTTTCGGGATCTGGTGAAAGATGCAAGTTTCATCGCAAGTCACAATTCAACTCGTGAAGGTTGGATCCTGACTTTCAAAACAATTAAGCATCTCCTTGCACAGCTATAACCTTTTTTGTTCTGGAGTCAAACTGTGTGGAATCCATTGAGCACAGATTTGTGACATTTTCAATTGGGTTTTCACAATCACGTGAGCTCTTCCATATGAAACTGACATTTTTCATAGCCACTTCATGAAGTGTTATATTCTTCTGTCTTCATTCAGGATTGCCAGTGCTCTTTTGATTTGCCCAGGAGTTATTAAGGATGAAGACTGGCCGGGTCTTGGGTCATCAGCAATAGATTTGTGTCCTTCTTTGAATCAATTATGCCACATAAAAATGTCGGACCTATGAAGACAGTCATTACCATAGACTTCACTCATCTCTTCAACAGTCACAGCAGCACTTAGGCTTTGCCTAACCCAATAGCGAACAACATACCTCTGTTCCGTTTCAAAATTACTGAATTAATTCAAAAATACTGAATTTGAGAAAGAGGTGAAGAATATTAAAATAATTTCGAACTTTAGTTTTAAAAAATATTTTTAATATTTCTGACATTAGTACTATTGTAAAGTTTGCACATTTTTAATTAGTTTATTGAATGTTTTGCTAAATTAAAACTTATCTTTTGCTTGTACTTAAAAGTGCAAGCTTACAGAGATTAAGATTCAATTCTTGTGCTGATAACACTCATTATTAGTGAAGACAAATGTTTGTCTATATACAGTGATCTTTATTTTGTCTGATATCTCTTGAAGAGCAAAAAAAAGTTGCCCACAAAAATAAACTGAACATACTGCTGAACATTAGACATATTTGGCATGCAAATTAAGGTCATCTGTGAAACTGAATTGCAAGTAAATAAAAGTTTGGCAGCCAAACTCTGAACTTTTGTTTAAAAGGATATATATGCAATTTTTTTTATCAGATTTAATACGTGTACTTAAGCATAAATGTATTAAAATTTTGCAGACAAAAATCGATTTTGGTGAAACTTATTTATCTGTTCTGAGACAAAGTGGAAAAATTTATCTGACAGATTTTGTTTTAATTAATATTCACCTTAGAAAAGTTAGGTGGTTGATTATTTTGCAGTGTTCCCATTTCTTTATGTAATCATGTCTAATTTAATACTACTGCAGAGAATAAATTGCAGCTTTTTACTGTTAAAATAATATAAATAAATAAATAAATAAATAAAGGACCGTTAGTAACTTTCAAAAGAGATACTCTCTTGTGGGAGTGAACGGAAGGGGAGGGCTGCCAGATTAGTGTGGCCTACTGATCTGGACAACTATGGCTACTTTTCTTTTTTTTCTACCCTGCTGAGGAGTGGTCAACCACACAGTGTCCTGGTGCTGACCATATAAACCTACTGGACTGGACAGATATATGGCTCTGAGCTTGATTATGGATCCTGATTTTGCTGCACTGGTGGGCTTCTGTGGAGGGAAAATCTTCCGCTGTGTTTTCTGTTTGTTTGTGGGTTGACAGCCCCAAGTGAATAGATTCACAGGATATGTATATCAGCTGGTGGATAATCCTGAGCAGAAGTCATCGCAGGCACCTGAACTCTTTGCTTCTATTGGCATCGTCAAATTCTACATTGGAGGAAGTCTTCCAGTGTAGATGGCTTCAGCCTTTAGTAGTGGGGAACGGGTCTTTGCCCCATGTCTGCGATTAGGGGGCTGTTTGATATTGTCGGCATTCCCTCTCTCAATAAACATTGTTTCTTTAAACATCCCACTAACCATTTTCTCTCCATAGGTAGTTGGAATGTGAGGACTCTGCACAGAGCTTTTTCTCTTGATGTCCTCACACAAGAATTCCACCGTTATAATTTAGATATTCTCGGCTTGCAAGAGACCAGATGGACAGATAAAGGTCAGATTCTTAAAAATAATCTTAACTTTCTCTTTTCAGGGCAGGACGACAATAAGCATCACCAAGGCGTAGGTCTGCTTCTCAGCAGACACGCTAGTGATGCTCTTCTAGGATATGAGTGCATTAATGAAAAGTTTCTTACAGCAAAATTTCAGACAAGCGTTAAAGACTTGAATTTTATCTGCTGTTATGCCCCCACTGAGGATGCCGATGAGGATGAGAAGGATAGGTTTTATGAACAACTTCAGGATATTTTGAATTCTGTCAAGAAATGAGATATTACCCTTGTTCTTGGTGACTTCAATGCCAAAGTTGGTACTGACTCTGACCTTTGGGGAGGAGTAATAGGCCCTTTTGGTATTGGTAGCTGCAATGGCAATGGGCAACGTCTCCTACAGGTAAGTAAACTCAATGGATTCAGAATAACTAACACTTATTACAAACACCGCGATATACATAAGTACACATGGGTTTCACCTGATGGGCTGCATAAGAATATGATTGATTACATATTAATTAACAGCAAATGGGCTAGTTCTGTTAGGAATACCAGGGCATATAGGGGAGCTGAAATTGGATCTGACCATTACCTTGTTAAAAGTGTGTTGCAACTTAAACTTAAAAAGTGTTGTGCTAGGGTTAAAAAATTTACTTTTAATACTGAAGCTCTGAAAGATCCAGTTATAGCCAAAGCTTACCATGATAGGTTACTTAGTCATTATGACAGTCATGGTTTGCTTACTACTGAAGTTGAGGAAGAATGGGATCATTTTAAACAGGCTTTTTTGGACACTAACAGTACTCTTTTAGGAAAAAAGGAGCAGAAGAGGCAGAATTATCTGAGTGATAAGGCACTTGAGCTTATTTCGGAAAGAAAGAACTGCAGGAATGCACTTAATCAATACCCTACTAGTCCTAATAGAAAGCATTACAGAGACCTTAATAAACTTGTAAAGGATCAGTTAGCTGCTGATAAGAATCTTTGGCTTGATGGTTTGGCTGACAAAGCCGAGGAAGCAGTTAGACAGCACAACAGCAGAGAGCTGTACCAGACAGTTAATGTTTTGTGTGGTAGAAAACGGACAGGCATACAAGGATTGAAGGATAAACAAGGTAAGGTTATAGAAGGGGAGGATTCTGTCATGGCTAGGTGGGCTGAGTATTTCAGTGATGTTTTAAACAATGTGGTTAATTCTACTCCCATTGTTTTTAATTATGATAGATGTATTGATGGCTTTAATGTTGGCCCTATAACACAATCTGAAGTTATTTTGGCTGTTTCTAAACTTAAACTTCATAAATCCCCAGGGGTAGATGAAATTACTACAGAAATGCTTAGAGTTGGGAATGTTTCAGTTACCACTTGGATGACTGAAATTCTGAACATCTTTTATGATAAAGGCATGGTTCCTAAGGATTTTACCAGAGCTATTGTTATCCCTATTTTAGAAAAAGGTGATCGCAGTTCTTGTGATAACTATAGGGGTATCAGCCTACTCTCTGTTCCAGGTAAAGTTCTTTCCATGATTGTGCTTAATAGAATTAAGAATCTGGTTGACAGTCAATTGCATGATGAGCAATGTGGATTCAGAAGTGGTAGGGGATGTGTGGATCAGATATTTTCACTTAGGCAGATTCTTGAGAAATGTTTAGAGTTTCAGAAACCTTTGGTTGCTAGCTTTGTTGATTTCAAAAAGGCTTTCGACTCTGTTGATCGTCATAATTTGTGGTTGATTGTGAGATCATATGGTATACCAGACAAGTTAGTTAACATTATGAAAGCTCTCTATAATAACACTGAGTCGTGTGTGAGAGTTGGTAAGGCTTGTAACAATTGGTTTAGCATTACTTCTGGTGTTCGACAAGGGTGCATTTTGTCTCCTTTTCTCTTTAGCTTGGTTATTGATTATGTTATGCGAAATTCACTTCAAGGGAAAGATTTTGGCCTTAAATGGGCTGGAGATACGAAAATTTCTGATTTAGATTATGCTGATGATTTAGCCCTTTTGGCAAATGATGTTGATGAGATGAACTCTTTCATTCGAGCTGTTGATGAGACTGGTAGTAGAGTAGGTTTGGTTACAAACAGAGAGAAAACTAAAGTGATGAAAATTGGTCAGGCAGGCTGTGATTCAGTTAATCTGAATGGTTGCAGTCTTGAGCAGGTGTCTCACAGTTTAATTATCTTGGGAGCTATGTAAAAGATAATGGTGATGTGCGGCTTGAGATTAACAGACAAGTAGGGATTGCTGCCGGGACTTTTAAGAATCTATGGAGAGTGTGGAGAAATAGGCGTATACACCTAAAGAATAAAATTAGACTGTATAATAGTTTAGTTCTTTCTAGGGTTAGTTATGGTGGTGAAACTTGGACACTTTGTAAACAAGATAACAGGAAACTAGATGCTTTTGATTCCAGATGCTTACGCAGTATCTTGGGCATTAGGTGGTTCAACTTTGTAACTAATGATGAGGTTAGGCAAAGGAGTTTGCAACCTCCTTTAAGCAGCATATTGTGCAGAGAGGAGACTCCGTTGGTTTGGCCATGTTGCCCGTATGAATAATTATAGATTGGCGAATAGGGTTATGAACAGTGTGCCTAAAGGCCTCAGAAGGAGGGGGAGACCTAGGATGCGGTGGGCAGACAATGTCAAACAGGACCTTGTTAGAATTGGTGTGCAGTGGCCAGATGCAGTAGATGTAGCTCAGGATAGATTTGCTTGGAGAACTAAATTGCACAGTCTGGTTGGACCTCCGTAGCCCATGGCTGCTTGAGGATGATGATGATGATGTATTTATCCATAAGGTAGTTGCATTTTATCATCAAATTGCAAACCGTTTCCTCAATCAACTCTTACATTTTCATCAGTGTTAAAAGATGAACTTTATCTGCAATGAAATCAATTATTAACAAATATCTCAATATTTATGAAAAGCTACTTTGCTACTGATCAAAGAGACCTGGGTTCAAACTCAGATAAGGTATTGTTGTTTCTTTTCTTGCATTGTCTTTCTTCTAAGTCTTCCTTACAGATCTTCCCTATGACTCATTATACCTACCAGGTAGACCTCTACTTTATGTAATACTGTTTTCCTGTTATTAAAAAATTAACCAATAATGCATATCTTTGTTTACTTCGCAGGTCCAAGAGCGGCAGAATCGTGTATGTACTACTGTTGCTATTGCCATTGTAGCTGAGACTTGTTCTCCATTTACTGTTCTCCCAGCTTTAATGAATGAGTACAGAGTTCCAGAACTAAATGTTCAAAATGGTGTTTTAAAGTCTCTGTCATTTTTGTTTGAATACATAGGAGAAATGGGCAAGGACTACATTTATGCAGTCACACCACTTCTGGAAGATGCTTTGATGGATAGGTATGTGTTAGTGTGTTGATTGTGAGTAAAATAACAGCTGGATTCAGTTTCTATTGCATATGCACCATTAAATTTTTTCTTAAAGTTCTTTTCATAATGCTCTATATTTTTCTGTCAACTATGGATTATAAATACATTTGAATTTATTTGTGGCTACTTTTGGCATAAATATTTATTTGGCATAAAGTTTTTCTAATTCCTCTTGGTCACACATGTACATATACACTAGGTGCTCTAAATGAAATAATCCATTTTGTTTTCTTGATTACCACAAAAATATTTATATTTTTTAGTGTGAACTTACATCAAAGAGTAAAGTTTCACTTAGTACTCAGTATTCCACTTTTCTATTAAAAGACATTTGTAGGAATGAAGCAAAATTCTGACTTTTGCATAAACAGCACAAGTTATACCTTGAATAAGCGCATTCAAGGACTGGCTTATGAATCATAAACTTTGTTTTTGATAAAACCCTACCAGGAGAAAAAAAAAACTCAAGGAGTCAGATCAGGTACATTGGGTCCTACTATATTATTGGTTGACCAGTCTTTGTGAATGTTTTAATTCTAATTTGACAAAAACTGTATAAAATTTTAACTCTCAAGCAGCTACTTGCCACAGATGTTCAGCAGAAATTTGTTAGTATAATATGTCATAGCGAATGTCTGTAAGGCTTCATCAGAAAGCAACACTAAGAGAAACATCCATGCCTTTTTTGAGACTTGTCAGTTAAAAAAATTATATCTTTTATATTAAATTGCTCCTTTTACTGTTGTATTGAACATCAAAAAATTAAGAAGTCTAAATTTGATGTTCAGATGTCCTGTGGCATTCAAATGTTGCTGTACTGGTATCAAGGGACCCATTGTGTGCCATGAAAACACTCCCCACACTATTATGCTGCCACCACCAGGTTTGGAGGGCTGGTATCTTTCCCCCCCCCCCCCCCCCCCCCCCAAAAAAAAAAAAAAGCAGGTCTTCCGATTCTATAGTATTTATGTTCTGCAGCCTGCTGGAATGCAGTTTCATGTTTTACACTGACAAGTGGAACCTGGTTAGATCTTCAGCTGCCTTACCCCATCCATGACAAGGTACAAGTTGTTTGTTCTGATGTGCCTCTTTCTTCACCACTATTATACTTCCCATTATTTGACTGGTTGTAGGTTGGATGTATTTGGGGGTTGGACCATTCTCAATGCACCCTCTGTTTTAAATAGCATGGAATGAACATGTGATGCTATTAATGAAGGAGCAGTCTATTCCATGGAAAGGGGAGATGTACCTGATAAAGTGACCACTCATTATATTTTAATTTTCATTTCTCAGCTGTTGAAAAAATTATCTGAACTTGGCAAACATTTATCAAAATTTCAGATTACAACTGGAACCTAATCAATAAAAATTGAAATCTCCAAAAAAAATGAATTTACAAATGTTTAATAAATATTGTATCATAATGTATGCAAAATATTTGTAGTAATTGATTATGTCACTTAAGCCTAAAAATTGTTTTTTTTTTTTAATTAAATTCCCCCATTAGTGGCAAATGATTCTCTGTTAGAAGTTTATGGGAGGGCAAGTAGATAATAGAGTGATAAGTGTACCAATCCCAGTTAGGCTTTGCTTGAAATGTACTCATTTAAATAATCAAATTTTAATGTTGAAAACTGTTCTTTATTCAGAGCCTTGTAGACTAAATTATGATTTTCATATAAACTGGTATAGTGTTAAAGTTTTACAATACTAAGATTTATGGTATAGAATAATATATACACTGCTTGACAAAATTTAGGTAAAAGCAACAAAATGTAGCATAATTTTTTTATTGTGTAAATGTGTAGAAAATGAAAACCCACGGACTGGAGATGGACATATTACAATGATGTCATTAAAATTGGAAAATAATTTGCATTGCAGAAGCTAACATCAGATGCTCCAAAGTATGCACATATAACATCAATATGGAGTATGACCCCATCTGATGGTTAAATAATCCTGACAGCATCAAGTCATGCTCAATATAAGGTTGTTCAGAAGGGCATGAAGCAATAAATCCCACTCAACCACAACAGCTAACTTTAGCTTGTAGAGGGACTGAAGAGATGGTTGACAATTTTCAATGTCTTTCTAAGGCATTCCATACATGTCTGATGGTAGGTTTGTTCATTTTGGTGATCAGATAATTCATTAGATATCTTCCATTTCTAAGTACTCCTGCACCAGGTTAGCTCTATATGGACAGGCATTGTCATTCATAAACAGGAAATTGGCAGCAACTACAACCTTAAAATGTCATAGTATATGTTCATGTCATAGTAATTGTTACAAATGTTCAAGGAGTTCTTACTGAGCCTACATTGAACACAGGAAGAGGAGCACAGCATTGATGGTTATGCCACCATAAGTATCCCTTTCTCTGATATTGAAGGGATGGTATCACATTCCTTATTCTCTGAAGATTATACATCTAGAATCTGGTTGTAGACTAAAACAAAACTCTTCAGAAAACAGGTCATATAGCCCAAGGCTGACAGGATTAACCCTTGCAGTGTCGGGTTTCTGAAACTGAACTCACTTTGGTGGCCGGATTTTTTTAAAGTGTTTTCAGAAGAAAAAAAACAACTTTAGAACCTCATCCTGTAGTAACTAATGAACGGAAATATATACCAAAAGAAAGAGCATTTAATTGTGCATAATAAAAATGGCAAAAAGTGGAAGAAAAATAATAATAGGTTAAATTTTTTAAGCATTTTTTTAAAACTTGGCAAAATTTTACTGTATTTTTTCCACTTTATCTTTAGTAAAATTTCAAAAAAATATATATTTCCCATTTTTTCTATATTATTTTATTATAAAGAACTCATAATATTTTGATTATTGCTTAAATATTTCATTTTTTTAAAATTATTTAGTCATTTATGCATATAATGCATATTCTTAGACTTTTGACAATCAGCAAACTCTAAGCCTAAGTAAAGCAGTGTCATAAAAAATAATTTGGCTTTTAAAAACTAGATAATTTAAATAAGAAATAATAAAGAACTATGAAAAAAAATTTTAAATGTTTCAAAGCATTTCAAGTTTGAAGCTGCATAACTGCTATGGAAAAGTTTAATTCTAAAATTCTAGCAGAAATTTTGGTTAAAAATCGCAATTTCCTGACCTTAATTTGTTTATATGCTTTAAATGTAATTAAAAATATTGATAAAGTCCTACAATTTAAATATCGTGCTCTGAGTAATCCTAATGCTTGTTCTGATTGCCGCCATTATAGATTGCTAGCAGTTTCACTTTCGATCTAATTAATTATTGTTTATAATCACAGTATCCATTTGAGAAGCTATAAAAACTAATTTTAGAATCATTAAAGTAAATAAAAAGCATCTTTAAAATCGAAAGTCTACTAAAATATTGATTAAAAGCTGATGTGCATAGTTTCTGGATGACGCAATTTCCAGTAGTAAAAAAAAATCAATATTCTTACATTAAAAGTTTAGAAAGCATTACAACTCCAGTACAGCTATAAATAGCAGGAAAGAGCAGGAAACACAACTGATTGATAATCTAAGCACAGTATGACAGAATGAAGGCATGAACTGAATCAGCGCTACTTGATGCTATTTACGGTGACTGAACATGCACATCTGACTCAAATAAATTTATTTTTAACTTTATAGTAATTTTTTCAAGCGGAATCAACAGGTAAAAAATTTATAGATTTAAATGTTATTTTTGATATTAAATTAGAAATAGTTGAAAAAAAATCAGATTTCTATTTGAAAAAAAAATATTTTTCACAATCTTGTACCACGGTAGCGAAGTATTGGGCTGCGACATGGTATGGGTTATGACCCTCATAGACCCTTTGGCAGATGCATTTTTATTGGTATAATAATCTTTATTCATGATCAAAATTATCTTGAATGATATTTCTTGGATAGCAAAACAGTATGTAACAGGCCGTAACAGCTGATATGATTACTATTTATTCAAGAAGAGATATTTATTACAATTTTTATCATACAAAGAGCAAAACATGGTCAAAAAAATTGTCAGATAATCTTTGCCAGCTGTTTGCATAATGGATCCTGTCTCCTGGATCTGTTCATCTTGACTGATATTATCCAAGGTGTGATACCACCTTTCTAAATGGATTGAATCATCTTGTTATCTGTTACATCCCTCCTTGAAGTCTTACAACAGCCTGTCATAGCAAGGAATTGTCTAAATGATGATGACTTTGGTAGAAATAATGAGATTTAACCTTCCTTGCAAGCAACAGTTTTAAAATGTAGTCACCAGGAGCAACCTGTGTTTTTATTTGGCATTAATTAATTTGTATGTTGCAAAGAATTGTGGGCTCATAGATCAATTTCAATTGGATATTTGAAATTTGCATGTAATGTTGCCTATATAATAGTGTATTTTTACCTGTGGGAATATTAAAAATTGATGAAAAGCACTTTACCTTAATTTTGTCAACTGGTGTAGGTAAAAATATTTCTAACTTTTCATACTCTACATTTAATCAGTTATCAATAATTTATCAGTATATCAAATGCATAAATAGCACCTCTGAGTCGTTTTGACCACGTATATCAGTCAGGACGTTCGCACGGTGCAATAGTAATGAGCAGTTGTTACCGGATGATGGCAGCTCTACTGATGATTTGCCATTGTACTAACTTTTGCAATATGTTAATGATTATTTTTAGTTCTGAAAGTGATCTTTGCTTAACAATAATGTTTCATGGAAGTTTATAATGTGAGTTTCAAAACCTTTCACATCCTGGGATTATAGCAACTTTAAAATTTTACGCTGGAATGACTAATAGACCGAAGTAGGTCATGTCATATTCCAAAATAAAGGGAATTTAAATGCGAATTTTTAGAAAATAAAATATTTGAGGAAAATAGGAAGTATATTCATTTTAGTAGTGCTTATTGAAAATAATGTAGTAAAAAAAAAAGTAATTTCGTTGGATTTGAACCTCATTCTGAAATAACTAATGGACAGAATATGGCATATTATATCTCAAAAGAAATAGTATTTAATTCTGCATAATAATACATAAACAGATTTACCTGAAGCAGGATAATTATGTAGTTCCATATTTCTTTCTGGTACAGTACTGCTGGAAGTTTCATCAGCCACTGGATTGTATACTATCATTTTAGTTTGGGAATATTAAAAGAAGGAGGAAAACAGTAAAACACGCAGGTGCACAAAAAAAGTCACTACAGTGGTGTTTTATCCAACAGTGTAATGCTTCCTTTTTTTCATGTTTAGAAACTATTGAATATATAAGTTTTATATAGATTTATATTAATTTTTTAATTTAGTTCATATACTTTCAGGATTGTTTTTTCTTTTTTTAAATATTAAAAATGGCCAATGTCTATGTGGGGGGGGGGGAATAAATTATCAGAGCATATTACTGCATTTGGCTCTGGGAACTACAGTGTCTTCCAGTACTTTAAGCTGGGTGGGGATGGCTGAGTCGGTAGTGCACCAGGCGAATAATCTGCAGTTCCCAGGTTCAAGTCCCAGTTGGGCCAGCATTGAGATTTATCTCCACAAAACTCCATGCCTTGCCCTCAGTTAGTAGGGGACACTGCTGGGCTTGTAAAAGCTGCCATCCTTTGGATGGGACATTAAGATGGCTCCATGTGTGTGAGAGCCATACCCTGTATATTAAAGAACATTCTGGATGGCCTTGACAGAAGGCTACCATCTGCCTTCTAACAGTTGTTCAGTGTCTCGGGTAACATCAGGTTACAGTAAAGCTATTTTTAAACTGTAGGACTTGTGTTCTTAATTTTTTTTTAATTATTGTAATGGTATATTATAGTTTACGTTAAGTAAGAAATTGCAATTGTTAAATGACTTGACATTGTTTTTGAAATTAAACTTTTCTGTAGTAGTAATACAACTTGATTCAGAAATGATTTGATCTCAATTTCAATGTTTCAGTTAAACCTTATATGCTTTGAAATATTTTTATTTAAATTTTTTATCTTCTTTACTTTTTTTAACCCGTTCAGACCCAGATTTTTGTTTATAGAAGAAAAAATATTGCCATTTAAATATGCTTTATTTGTGACCCAAAGGAATATACAAATTTTTTTAAACATCATTTCACTGAAATTCTGCATGTACATTATAATGTAAAAACTATTCCAAAAGTTCCAAAATTCTGAAAACTTGGAAAGTGGTAAAAAGGAATGCAAGAGGGGGGGAAAATATATTATTTTTATGCATTTTTTTTTTTCTTTTATAAACACATCAAATGAATGACATCAGTGAAATGTACCAAAACAGTTATCGTAGTTTCCTGTGAAATGCAGCAAAACTATTCTTGTGTGTTCAGGAACAGTTATTTTCAATGATTGTATATAGTTTCTATTATATTCATAAATGGCACCAAATGTAGTCCATTCCTATATACCAAAGATTGGTCTACACTTTGCAAAAATTGCAAGATCTCTGTCACCTCTTCCTGCATTTGGAAAGATTCTAATTAAAAAGTAATGTAGATTATAATGTACCCAGGATCTGAAGGGGTTAAGGTATATTTTTTATGTAAATTATCTTGTTTTTATATAAATTGCGTTTACCTTTTTTTTTTCTCATTTCTGCCATTTTATTAATCAAAATTAAATGCTTTTCTTTTGATATGTGTCATGACCTATTTCTGTTTCTTAGTTACGTCACAATAGGGTTTTAAAGTTGTTTTTTAAGACACTTCAAAATTAGTCCACTACCAGAGTTAGTCCTTTTTCAGAAACTAATACTTATTTAAAGATTAATTTTTTTATTTAAATTGGCATTGTTTGGCAAATTTCTTAATGTTTTTAGAACAAATCTAGTTAAGTTCAGTGTATATAATTCAATGGCTAAATTGTAACAACAGTAACACTGTAAAATCAGATAATATTCCCATATACAGGAATAGGCAACAGAAATGGAGGTAAGCTGTGCACTTACTAGCTATATAGTGACTAAGACTGTAAAGTTTTTATTAAAATCTAATTTTCATTTATTTTTATTTATAACTTCTTAACATCATGGCAATTATAGTAATTGAGTCAGCTTTGTGCCATAGTCATCAACCCATTTTTGTAGATAAATGAGCATCATAAATGTCAATGTACTACTGTTAGCTGTTTCTCCTTGTGCATTGACAATCAACTTGTCTACATTTCTTAAGATAACAACTGAAACCTACAGCTGAACTGAAGTGAATGTAAGCAAACTTTTCTGTATTTCCGTCAAGTGTGTATGACAACAGTTTTGACAACCAACTCTTGCTACACTCGACCACCTCCTAAGATGCTACACAATATCTACCATCTTTATGCTTGATTCACTTAGCACCAAGATGTCTTCAAGTGCACATTGATTATATTGCTTCTTTCGTCAACATTCTACCCTGTAATAATAATGAACTAAGGAATATGCTGGATTGCTTTGAGGGGGAGTGTCCATCTGCCTCCTAACAGTTGTCCAGTGGGTCAATCTGGGCATCCTCTACCATAATCAGCCAGTCTACTTTGAATATTTGATTGGAAAAATTCTCTCTTCCATGATTTTTAATAACCCTTATGGGAAATTGCTGCCTCAGCTGCAGTGATGCTGGCATTTTCTCCTACTACATGGAGATTAATAACCATAGATTTTTGAATCGGTCAAACCTCCGATGATTTACTGTAAAGTCAAATTTTTATTGTACAAGCTTGCTATCTTTCTCAAGCTTCTTAAAGTCGTTCGAATAATGCTATTGCCTTTTGCATAATGGGAAATTTTAAAGGAATATTATTGCTATCAATCATTGGGTTGTCCATGTTTACCTTTCTGCCATTTATTATTAAACTAAATTTTATTCCACTTGCAAATGTTTCAGCTCTCATTTCGACTGTCTCTCTCGGGGAAAATATTGTATGCACTGCACTGTTGGAAGCGCCAATGCATGGTGAAGGTTATGTCCATTGATTTTTCACTATACTTCAAACCATAAATCTGGAGAGAAGTTTATAAAAAGAATTATAAATAAAGTGGGCCCCACACATTGTTAATATGTTTTTGAAAAATGTTATATTAAGCAGAGCAATGTTAAATTATGCAAAATTTGCCCTAGGAAACAGTAATTAATTATAATTAGGTCTAAAACCTCAAAATAGCTATTTTAATTATTTAAATTTGCTCCCCAGTAGTATAATTTATATCAAAGCATAAATGTATGAATTAAGGCATAAAAAATGTATATATCGTAACAGTAACAGTAATAATAATAATAGTAAAAAGAAATCCATTAAAAAGTTAATTTTTATACCAGGAGTAATAAAATCTTTTGTTCCACACCACTTAAAAGCCATTCAGCTTTTCGTTGGGGTTCAAAGTGACTTAGGATTTGGGTGATCACCTGAAAATTTTATAATGGGATTTGTTGGACAATTTCAGACTTCCCATTCCCATATCTCATTAAAGATATCCACCAGTGTAACTCATATTGCATTAAAAATTCAAATTCCAAAGTACACTGCCCTTGCAAAATATTATAGAATTTCCATATTAAGTTAACAGGAATATAACTTTGAAACTTTATAATGGAAAAATGTGACTAAAGATAAAGATCATATTCATTCAGTATTTAGATAGATATGGAAGCTGGAATATTTCACAACAGTAATGCATTATAAGAATTTGTCTAATCAGTTGAATTGTCTCAGTAATTAATTAAAATTTAAATAATAAGTATTGTTTCAAACCATTTAATAAAATATGCATTTTAGATGTTTGTGCAATGATTTTTTTTTCAATATCAGACAATTATAAATAATTTTTTATAAAATGAGATAATTTATTGTGAAATATTCCAGCTTCCATTGCTCTTTAAATATTGAACTAATATTGTTGAAAATCAAAATTTAACTAGATTTAATTGTGACCTTTATCTTGTTGCATTTTTCCATTACATGAATGCTTTATGAGCTTAGAAGTTAGATTCCATTGGCATAATATGGAAATTATCTAATAACTTGGTAAGACACTATATGATTAAATATTTCATTCTAAAAACTATTTCTAATTTTCATCATACTGATTCAAACTGGGAGGGCTTTGTAGTCTTTCCATTCATGCCATGAAGCTTTAATTGTATAGGTATTGCATTCCTGAATATTTTAAAACCATCGTTTGTTAGTAAACCTTTAAATCCAGCATCTGTTATTCACATAGAATAATTTTTGCATTCGGTACTCTTGGAAATCCCAATAACTTGGCAGAGAACAGGGACCTAGCTACTGCAGAATAAAACACAAATAAATCAATCCAGAATACATTCCATACCAAAGTGGTAAACTAACCTCGATTAATTATGGTGTGATGGAGATTTATATGAGTACCCGTGAAATGCTGAAAGACAGTAGTTCCTGGAGCTAAATGCAGTGTCATATCTGTTGGAAACTACAGTTCCCAAGATAATATGCTCTAAGAGTCCCCCCCCCCCCCCCCCCATAGAAATCAGTCATTTCACATTTTTTAAAACTCAATCCTTAAAGTTTAACAACTCAATAATATAAACTTGATGATTTATATGATGAAAGAAAGCACTGCACTTCTGAGTCAGCCATTACTGTGACTTTATTTTCTTACCAGAGTGCTTTAGTTGTTTCATTCTTTTGATATTCCCAAACTAAAGTTTCCTGCCATTAATTTTTTTTATCTTTTGAAAAATTCTTCAAAACAATGTGTGGGGCCCACTTTATTTATAATTCCTATGTCTTCTGTGGAGAGAAAATCTTCCACTGTGTTTTCTGTTTGTGGGTTGCCATCCCCAAGTGAATAGATTCACAGGATGTGTTTATCAGCTGGTGGATAATCCTGAGCAGAGGTCATCACAGGCACCTGAACTCTTTGCTTCTATTGGCATCGTCAAATTCTACATTGGAGGAAGTCTTCCAGTGTAGGTGGCTTCAGCCTTTAGTGGTGGGGGAACTGCTATTAGGGGGTTGTTTGATATTGTCGGCATTCCCTCTCTCTCAATAGACATAGTTTCTTTAAACATCCCACTAACCATTTTCTCTCCATAGATAGTTGGAATGTGAGGACTCTACACAGAGCTTTTTCTCTTGATATCCTCACACAAGAATTCCACCATTATAATTTAGATATTCACAGCTTGCAAGAGACCAGATGGACAGATAAAGGTCAGATTCTTAAAAATAATCTTAAATTTCTCTTTTCAGGGAGGGACAACAATAAGCATCACCAGGCATGAGTCTGCTTCTC
Source organism: Ryuthela nishihirai (assembly GCA_038380435.1). NCBI lineage: Eukaryota > Metazoa > Arthropoda > Arachnida > Araneae > Heptathelidae > Ryuthela > Ryuthela nishihirai. The sequence goes on from JAWZYU010000025.1 coordinate 26,952,500, forward strand.
AGCAGACACGCTAGTGATGGTCTTCTAGAATATGAGTGCATTAATGAAAGGTTTCTTACAGCAAAATTTCAGACAAGCGTTAAAGACTTGAATGTTATCTGCTGTTATGCCCCCACTGAGGATGCCGATGAGGAAGAGAAAGATTGGTTTTATGAACAACTTCAGGATATTTTGAATTCTGTCAAGAAAGGAGATGTTCTTGAAACCCTTGTTCTTGGTGACTTCAATGCCAAAGTTGGTACTGACTCTGACCTTTGGGGAGGAGTAATAGGCCCTTTTGGTATTGGTAGCTGCAATGGCAATGGGCAACGTCTCCTACATTTAAGTAAACTTAATGGTTTGAGAATAACTACACACAACATATATAAGAACACATGGGTTTCACCAAATGGGCTGCATAAGAATATGATTGATTTTATATTAATTAACAGCAAATGGGCTAGTTCTGTTAGGAATACCAGGTCATATAGGGGAGCTGAAATTGGATCTGACCATTATCTTGTTAAAAGTATCTTACAAGTTAAACTTTAAAGTGCTGTGCTAGGATTAAAAAATTTGCTTTTAATACTGAAGCTCTGAAAGACCCAGTTATAGCCAAAGCTTACCATGATAGGTTACTTAGTCATTATGACAGTCATGGTATGCTTACTACTGAAGTTGAGGAAGAATGGGATCATTTTAAACAGGCTTTTTTGGACACTAACAGTACTCTTTTAGGAAAAAAGGAGCAGAAGAGGCAGAATTATCTGAGTGATAAGGCACTTGAGCTTATTTCGGAAAGAAAGAACTGCAGGAATGTTCTTAATCAATACCCTACTAGTCCTAATAGAAAGCATTACAGAGAACTTAATAAACGTGTAAAAGATCAGTTAGCTGCTGATAAAAATCTTTGGCTTGATGGTTTGACTGACAAAGCCGAGGAAGCAGTTAGACAGCACAACAGCAGAGAGCTGTACCAGATAGTTAATGTTTTGTGTGGTAGAAAACGGACAGGTATACAGGAATTGAAGGATAAACAAAGTAAGGTTATAGAAGGTGAGGATTCTGTCATGGCTAGGTGGGCTGAGCATTTCAGTGATGTTCTAAACAATATGGGTAGTTCTACTCCCATTGTTTGCAGTGATGATAGATGCATTGGTGGCTTTAATGTTGGCCCTATAACACAATCTGAAGTTATTTTGGCTTTTTCTAAACTTAAACTTCATAAATCCCCAGGGGTAGATGAAATTACTATGGCTATGCTGAGAGCTGGGAATGTTTCAGTTACCACTTGGATGACTGAAATTTTAAATATCTTTTATGATAAAGGCACGGTTCCTAAGGATTTTACCAGAGCTATTATTATCCCTATTTTCAAAAAAGGTGATCGTAGTTCTTGTGATAACTATAGGGGTATCAGCCTACTCTCTGTTCCAGGTAAAGTTCTTTCCATGATTGTGCTTAATAGAATTAAGAATCTGGTTGACAGTCAATTGCGTGATGAGCAATGTGGATTCAGAAGTGCGTAGGGGATGTGTGGATCAGATATTTTCACTTAGGCAGATTCTTGAGAAATGTTTAGAGTTTCAGAAACCTTTAGTTGCTAGCTTTGTTGATTTCAAAAAGGCTTTCGACTCTGTTGATCGTCATAATTTGTGGTTGATTGTGAGATCATATGGTATACCAGACAAGTTAGTTAACATAATGAAAGCTTTCTATAATAACGCTGAGTCATGTGTGAGAGTTGGTAAGGCTTGTAGCAATTGGTTTAGCATTACTTCTGGTGTTCGACAAGGGTGCATTTTGTCTCCTTTCCTCTTTAGTTTGGTTATTGATTATGTTATGCGAAATTCACTACAAGGGAATGATTTTGGCCTTAAATGGGCTGGAGATGCAAAAATTTCTGATTTAGATTATGCTGATGATTTAGCCCTTTTGGCAAATGATGTTGATGAGATGAACTCTTTCATTCGAGCTGTTGAGGAAACTGGTACTATAGTAGGTTTGGTTATAAACAGAGAGAAAACTAAAGTGATGAAAATTGGTCAGGCAGGCTGTGATTCAGTTAATCTTAATGGTTGCAGTCTTGAGCAGGTGTCACAGTTTAATTATCTTGGGAGCTATGTAACAGATAATGGTGATGTGCGGCATGAGATTAATAGAAGAATAGGGATTGCTGCCGGGACTTTTAAGAATCTATGGAGAGTGTAGAGAAATAGGCGCATACACCTAAAGACTAAAATTAGACTGTATAATAGTTTGGTTCTTTCTAGGGTTAGTTATGGTAGTGAAACTGGACACTTTGTAAACAAGATAACAGGAAACTAGATGCTTTTGATTCCAGATGCTTATGCAGTATCTTGGGCATTAGGTGGTTCAACTTTGTAACTAATGATGAGGTTAGGCAAAGGAGTTTGCAACCTCCTTTAAGCAGCATATTGTGCAGAGAGAGACTCCGTTGGTTTGGCCATGTTGCCCGTATGAATAATTATAGATTGGCGAATAGGGTTATGAACAGTGTGCCTAAAGGCCTCAGAAAGAAGGGGAGACCAAGGATGAGGTGGGTGGACAATGTCAAACAGGACCTTGTTATAATTGGTGTACAGTGGCCAGATGCAGTAGATGTAGCTCAGGATAGGCTTGCTTGTAGAACTAAATTGCACAGTCTGGTTGGACCTCCGTAGCCCATGGCTGCTTGAGGATGAGGATGATGTAATGGGTTAATAGTAAATGTGAGTATCGACAGTGAAAGTACACAATATAGTGATTCTGATGAAACTTTCAGTAGTACACTTTTTAAAAAAAATACAAAATTATATAATATTCCTGTTTTAGACAAATCTGTTTTTGTATTATGTTGTAGAATTAAATGATTTTTCTTTTAACTTATAACATGCCATATTCTGTTCATTAGTTAATTCAGAATTAAGTTCAAATCCAATTAAAATTTTTTTTTACTAAGTATTTTAAATAAGCAGTATTAAAATTAAGCAGCCACCAAAGTGAATTCTGCTCTACAAACCCAGCATGTTAAGGGTTAAATGAGGTGATGTGTTAAAAATTGCAAATGAGGTGATGATGCAAAAAAATTGCTTTCTTTGACATTTAACTGTCATTATTGAAGAGAGGGGAGATGCTCCTTTACTCCCAAGGCTCATAAATTCAAAGTTAGGGACTTGATTACACAGGCTAAGAGATATCCTGAAGATGTACAGTGCAAAATATTAACTGAATAAATGATAAGAAAATAGTATTTTACCTAAAATATCATATCTTCAGGCTAACCATATTTCCATTTTACCAGATTCCTCCTAACATTGTTTTTTGATCTAACGCTCAGGTTGATTTCAAAATGCAGCAGATTTATTAGTGACTTTGTTTCCAGAATGGCATTTTGATGGCTTATTTTAAGTGTTTGTAAACATGTCTGCCCTGCCATCTTTAAATTTTCCAAATGAAATTTTTTATAATGAGTTTATTAAGATGAAGAAAATGCATAGTAAACGTGCTACCCAAAATTAAAGAATAAATGCTCATTATTTATATCTGTGAAGGAATTATGTGTATGTTTGAATGCTAACTTGAGAAATTTAGAAGCGATTTAAATGTGACTTTCAACAGTTGTGTGGCATATCTAAAAGCAAATTTCAGGCTATTAAAATTTCAAAAAAAAAAATCACCCATGACTTTTTGTTTAGGCTTCAAAGCTTTTTTGCTGTATTTTTTCTAGCCTTTTTTTAAAATCAGTTCTATATAAATGCAAAACATAAGAACTTTGCCATAAGGAAAAGTAAAAGAACACGGTTGCATTTATAATAAGATTAAGAATAAGATATTCCTAATAAGAGCACAGGTTCTCTTACTGTGGGTTGTGAGCTCCCAAGGGAGTCACAAAGCCTGCCTAAACAAAATGAAATCTATAGATTTAACTATACTGCTCACAAAAATTAGGGGATATTTCAAAATGAATATGAAGCGATGAAATATCCCCTAATTTTTGTGAGCAGTGTATTTACACTGGTTTCCATAAATTAAGGAAAACCCAGAAAAATTATGATAATCTAAAAACTATATGGATGATTTTAATGAAATTTGATGAAAACATTAACTACAATGCTAGTTTCAGAATGGCATAAAATATTTTACACTAGAAACATTTTTCGTCAAAAAATAACACTTTACAGGAACTTGTCCAAAAATGAGGTGTCAGAATGCAATGGACAAAGTTCTTTAATAAGGAGTGTGGTCACCCCTTACAGCAATGCAGAGCACATTAGTGATGTTCCATGCTGTTTATGATGTTGTGAATCAGCTCCGTAGGGAGTAACGACCATTGTTCCTTTAAAGCAGTAATAAGCTCCCCCTTTGTTTCAGGTGGCAGGTTGAAGGAAGCAACACGTCTCTCTTGAATATCCCATATAAACTCAATCAGATTTAGGTTGAGAGATCGATCTGGCCACTTCATGCATATAATGGTCTCCTCTTGAAAGTATTGTTCCACTAGTCGAGTCTGTGGATGAGCGTTATTGTCTTGTAAGATGAATGTTTCAGCTATTGCACCAGCATAAGGATGTACATAAGAGTCCAGAATGTCATCTCTATACCTTTGAGCATTGAGTTTCCCACTCGTCAACACATAGAGGTCTGTGCATCCACCTAAGGAAATGTCACCATAAACACATAAGCTACCTCCACCATAACTGTCTCTTTGACGGATGTCACTGGTATGATAGCGGGTACCTCTTTCACATATCGTATGTATCCATATCTCCATATCAAACAATATCCAGAATCACTCTACAAGCAATATCTGGACTCATCTGTGAAGAATACAGACCTCCATTGCCCTTCTGCCCAGTTAGCATGTGTGCTTGCCCAATTCAACTGCTCTCTCCTGTAATGTGACAGGTATACAAATTACTGGCATCTAGCATGCAGGCCTTCCTCATGAAGACCTCCTCCATCATACAAATTACTGGCCTTCTACACATAGTAGAAGCTGATACAACCCTGCCAGTGGCTGCTGCAAGAGAGGATCAATAGCTGAGAGGGAATAGATGTCCTACTGCTTCGTTCTGTTAATCGCAGATATCGGTCTTGTACAGCGGTTGTAACTAGCCCTTCCTCGGCTAAATCTCCGAGATGCAGAATCTGTGCTAAGAATTTGATTCCACAGTCTTATGGACCACAGAAGGACTCACATTCAGCCATGTCTGACTGACTTTAGCCTGCTTTGAGCCAGCCAGTATTGCTTACCATATACTCTACACGGCAATTCATTTGGCAAATGATGTCTCGAGGTCATTCCTATAAAATGGCTATTTCCAATTTCTTTACTCACATTTACAACACAAATTAAAGATTCACTCCGAAACACCTGTTTTTATGCTGCTATCCAATTACGCAAATTGACGCAACCTAAACTAATTTCCATGTGATGTGCTCACTCGGGCTGCTATCCAATTACGCAAATTGATGCAACCTAAACTAATTTGCATGTGATGTGCTCACTCGGCTTTACTAGTTACATGAACAAGTTTGGTGAGGATTGCACAATTTTTGGCAAATTATCATGATTTTTCCTTAATTTATGGAAACCAGTGTAGATTCTACATTGTAGGGAAGTAGGAAGAGGCTGCATGAATTTATCTAAGATATTAGAGGATCACAGTGTTAAAAAGTTGTAAAACCTCTGTGTCATAGGGAATAATTCATGTCTGATCCTTGCATGTGTTTTGATATATATGATATTGATCTACAAATAGTTACTCATGGTAGTGAGAGCTTGCACATTGTCTTAGAGGTCAAATATCCCTAAGATACTTCAAACGATAATAAAAATATGTGAGACATTGTTTGCCAGTTAGCAAGAATGCCACTATTTTTTGGCTATAATTGTCCTAATGAAATATTTCTTTTATTTCAATTTAATTTGGATAATTTGTATGCTCTGCTTCTAATCCTTTCTGAAGATTATGGTGAAAGTGAGAAAGATCATAGATAAATATAACTACTTAGATAGGATCCATGGTGGTCCTCGTCGAGTATTCAGTGCCACCATGTGCACCAGGTAGAAACTAACATAGTCACTAATGTGCGTGAGCACTTTAGGTTGTTCTGCTTCTGACTCCATAAATATAATGTAAAGCTATGGAATCTCAGTGACTTTGCAATTTCTTTTTACAAGATAAATGTTTCTATCTTCAAGTTCTTCTGTATAATAACTTGGTAAGTTATGCCATATTGGATATTTGCAAATATTTACAAGATAAAGGGAAAGAAAACACAAAAGCAAAGTTGGGGGGGGGGGGTCATTTTGCCATACTGGGGATCGAACCGAAAACCTTTATCTTCTATGTATCCATATCTCCATTTCAAACAGTATCCTGGCTTCTAGCATACAGGCCTCTCTCATGAAGACCTCCTCCATCATACAAAAACAAAACAAACAACTTTAGAAGCCAAGAGACATACCACGACACTATCAACTGCTTATTAATTAAAGTGTTAAACTGCTGTATTAAGATTTTACTCTAGGACAAATGTTCAGTACAATATTTTTATATTGTGTTTGATAATGTAATAAGATTGATTTGCATGTAAACTGAAAAGCTTTATAAAGCAACTAATTGATAGCATTATTTTGTTTCTTGCTATTAACATATTGCAAGTTAAAAACCTGCAATATGTAAAATATGTATTGTTGTTGGTCATGATAACTTGTAATACACAATTAAAAGGACCTTGCTCAGAAATTAATTAAAAATAACCTAAAATTCTCTGTCGTTGGGCAATAAATTTTTAAAGTTTAGCCCAAACTTTTAACCTGCAAATAGTCTGAAGGATAAACTTTAAAATTTTATTGTTCAATAGAATTTTAGGTTATTTTTGATTTGTAAGACATTCATTAGTAGCATTATCTATGATATTGCATTAGTATTGTTACATGAATTATAGAATGCTCTATATTGTGGTGCAGAATTTGGAGGTCATGCAACATAGTGTAGCAGGCATGGCCCATCAAAATAAATTAAAAAGTTGATATTTATATTTCCTTTGCATATAAGTGTAAGCATTATTTTATCGTTTCATGTCTAATTATAAGTAATGTGAAATCTTTTACATTTAAAGTATTACCTTGTAAATGGAGCACTTCTAACAATATGTGAATAGTTATTTTTTGAGTCTGTTCAATTACTACAGTTCTCATATTTGCTATTGCAGGGACCTGGTACACAGACAAACTGCTTGTGCAGCAATTCAACATATGGCTTTGGGTGTATTTGGATTTGGCTGTGAAGATGCACTAGTGCACCTTCTCAATTATGTATGGCCAAATATTTTTGAGACTTCACCTCATCTAGTCCAAGCATTTATGGGAGCTGTCGAAGGACTAAGGGTGGCACTTGGCCCGATCAAAATTTTACAGTACAGTCTTCAGGTAAGATTTATATGTAATATGTAACAAATTTCTTCTTGCAAAATTATAAATTTCTTTCTTTCTAAAATTTAACTTCTGAATAATTAAAGAAATTACTTTTTTTCTGTGACTAAGAATATTTATTATTTAGAATTAAAATAATCAGTAGAAGGCTATTTTTCTTCTAATTATTGACTCATTACTACATATCAGTCATTAAATTGTCATAGCCATTCTGGTCTTCAAAGGTGAATCCAGTTTAAACTTCATATATTAAAAACTATTGTGTAACAAATAAACACACCCATGCAGAGATACTTTCATGGAGAGGTAGTAAGTAATACTGGCATCTTTTTCAAACAATTTACATTTTACATTTTTTAAGGAAAAGTTAGCAATTTATACTTATAAAGTTAGCAGTTTACATTTTTTTAAAGGAAAGATACATGTGATAAGAGAGAGAATGGATATGCTGTGCTATTTCAAATTAAATGAGACTCTGAATACGAACTTTGCGCTTTTGCTTAACTTCTGCATCATGCAATACATTTGGTAGGAATGAATAATGAGAAACAGTTTAAGTAAGAATCTTAGTGTTATTACCAGTTATTCTGCATATCTATTTCTTCTCAGCTAGCAAATAATGTGTTTTAGCAGCGGCCCTAACCTCAAGCCATTTGGCTGTAGTTGGCTTGTTACAACACATTAAACACAATGGCAGCAATATTAGAGAAGTAGCCAATGAAATAAACACATGGTTCTGTCTGTGTGTCAGTACACATTATGTAACATTTTCATTTTGCACTGCATTTCTTGCTCTTGTTAGATACTGGTGTAGCAGATTAATTCATTCAGACTAGATGTCATCACACCCTTAACCCTTCCAGTGTCCAGCCTGAAGAATTAGTTTCCATCCAGAGGTGAAGCTATTTTCTCCCTATGCTCAGCCAAAAAAAAACTTTAGAACTTTTTTGTCAAATAACTAATGGAAAGAATTATGGCATGTTGTATGTCAAATTAATCAGCATTTAATTTTGGATTTTCTGAAAATAAAGTATTTAACAAAAAAGACTATGTTTTATTTTAATAGTACTCTTTTTAGTCATGTAGTAAAAAAATGCATCTGGCAACACAAATAAAAATTAATTTAAAAGAAACTAATAGAAATGATTACAGTGCACATGAATAGAATGAATATATATTTCTGAATAACGAAAAAAATATTTTTTTGATTTTAAGTAAATATTTCTCTCGTTTTGTAATTTTTTTCTCGGTACCGTACTTTGAGAAAATTCCAGGCTTTTAGCCAATTGTGCTGAGTCACATAAACAAATCAACTTTAAAAAATGTTTGAAAATAACCAGTCGACAGAAATAGTTTGTGTTAATACCAAATTAAACAGAATTTAATTGCGAATTTTATGAAAATAAATAATATAAACAAATTTGCAAGCACATTGATTTTAATACGCATTTTTCAATGTAATATGGTGTAAAAAAGATCGCACTATGCAATTAAGGCTTCATTTTGGAAAACCTGCTGAATGAAAATAGTTAAATTATATATTTATCGAAAGGAAATTTTCTCCCAAATAATATATATAACCTGAAATGTGATTTTTATTTCTTTTAATGATTCTTTTCTGTGTTGTATATTTTAAACACATCCAGTGTTATATAGCGTAACTTGGACTTCTTACATTCACTGGATTTTCTGAACTGATTATGAAATAGAAAAATACTTTCTTGCCTTTTTTGTTTTTTACTAAACATTCTGAATTTTTTTTTTTGGCTGTTGAAGTTTGGCAATCTTGGCTAAGTGCAGTAAGGTTTGTGCACCAAAGCAAAGAAAATAAAAACATTATATTGTCTGTGTGGCACAGCCAAGGTACTGAGGAGGAGGGGGGTTGCCTTTAAAATCATTCAATATAAACATAAAAACTCATAATTTTTTTTAAAATATTTTTCTAGAGAAGGGGTGAAAATTTCTATGTAACTTTAGCGGAGGGGACACCTTCCCAAATTTCCCTCCCACATGATGGCTGATTTCTGTAGCAAGGAAGTCTATTTTGCTTCCTTATCCAAGACATTTGTTTTCAGAAAACAGTAAAAAAAAAAACTTTGAGCTTGTACCAAAAAAAACAAGAAATAATAAAAAAAATAAATTACATATAACCTAATGGGATGTTAAATAGAATATACACAACAACTTTTATGCCAGCCTCCAATCTAGCATAACTCAGAAAGATCGATAAATCAGCCATCAAAAAGATCGCTAACTAACAAAAGTAAATCTACAGAAATTAATTTGCTTCCATATCCAAAACATCATTTATTTTCAGAAAATGATACTAGATCAAAGTTTTACTAGAAAAGTAATAAATAATAAAACTTAATACATAGCCTAATGCAATGTTAAAATATTCACAGCAACAAGTTGTAGGCTGGCCATATGATGTAGCATAACTATGAAAAAAATCATTACTTGTCCCATGGCTGAGTGGTTATAGCACGCTTGGCTACTGATTTAAGGGACCTGGGTTTGAGCCCTGGGTAAGGCATCGATGTATGTGTCGTTTTTCTGCTGAGGTCCTGTCATCCTCTCAGACCTCTGTGGCAAGCCGCTGCTTGAGAGGGTATTTATTTATTATTTATTTATTGATCGGCCAAAAGACTGCTAATTTCCAAAAGTAAGCTACTGAAATAAAAACTAAGGTTTAAATATAAAAAAGTATACTAACTTTACAAAGGGTATCCAATATGCTGGACTAAAAACTAAAAAAACACAGCACACAACGGAGATTGCATGTGTCAGCCATGTGCGTCTTGTTTGCCTCAGTAAAGCGTAACTAATTAAATGCAGCTGCAACCAGAATTACTAATAAGGATGTGTTTACTTCCAGTTTCTATTTTAAGAGTGGGAAAGAAGCATTGAATGCTGGGAAAAATGATAAAAATAACTTAGAAATACCGAAATAGGTCTATGATAGAAAAGAGTGGGAAAAAAAAAATGGTGGTACGTATTTGTAATTACTTCCAAAATCTATCGTTTTTAAAAATAGCAGGTTTTTTTTTAGGAGAATTTCTAAAATTTAAGGAAAAATTTGTTGATAATAGTTTAGATCAAACTTGTGGGCTTAAATCAGAAGGTTGCTTCAGCAAATAGGAACGTTAACAAGCAAATTGGCAATACCGTTTAGTGCTTCAGAACGAAGAAGTGTCAATCAGATTGCTTTATAATATATAGAATAATCTGATAGACGAAGAAGTGTCAATCAGATTGCTTTATAATTTTATATTCTTGCGAAGAAGTGTCAATCAGATTGCTTTATAAAATAAATATAAATAAATACCCCCTCAAGCAGCTGCTTGCCACAGAGGTCTGACAGGAGCCTGTCAGTTTATATTGTAGTTTAATAAAATATGCATCAAATTAAAAAACAATATTATTTTTGAAGCCTTAATTATATATTTTTATAAGATATATATAAATTACATCGCCAATTTTTATTTTAAAAAAATTGATTTTTTTTTTTGGTTGTTGTTTTACTAAAAACGGATACATACGTCCTTGGTCTCTCAATTTAGATTTTTTGAACGTATACAGACGACATGGACACTGGAAGGATTAAGAAAATGTGAAAAGAGTTACTATTGTGAACCTCTGGTTAAATCAATTGTAACTTCATGAATTTATAAAGTCTGATCATGACCAAGAAATTAGCAGTAACATAAGAGAGATGTGTGTTCAGCTTATATAAGCTCCTTGGTTGTCCACATATATTGATGGTTTTACTTAGTTTTGTGCTTTTATTGTCTCTCTGTTCTTTGTAAAGTGTTGTATTGATATTATATTTGACAAAGTGTTGTGCATTGTGTGTTTATTGTCCTCGTGTATTTCTCTATGTTATTATAAATTTGAATAAGAAATTCAAGTAATATCAACTAGCAATGTTCTCATATTCACTGGCAAAAGACTAAAATTTTTAACCCAGAATTTTAGTAGCACTGGTCATAATTTTGAATCTGATATTGCATTTTACCAGTTACATCCAGTGATTTAGAGAGAGATTGAAACATTGCATTGATTTAAAAACTAGAAGCTTAAAACTTTTAAAATCCCGCTTTCTGTGAGAAAAATTCTTGCAAGAAAAAGTTGGTAATGTTTTTAACTGTTTTCATTGTTTCAAGGTTGAGATTGAAAGGTGTAATTAGTTTTTTCCTCCCCCTGAAAATTTCCATCATTGTAATAAAGGGGAAAAAAGTATATATGGTTGAAGTATCCTTAGTCATTGGAACCAAGCCTTTTCAGATAAACATTTTTTTATTTGGATAATCAGTGCTCATTTTGAAAGTGTCTAAAGAATAAATGGAAGAATAATTGTTTAAAATCAGAATAATATGACCACCCCCGTAATAACAGTGTACATGCACAGGTGCGTCGCAGAGTGCACATGACAAGGTCGACCACACGAGATATAAGCTGCCGGCCAGGACAGCTGAGCCATAATGCGTAATGTGAGCACAATGGACAGAGGTAATGATTTGAGGGACGTTCAAAAAGGGATGATAATCGGCTACGGCATCGAGGGTAGAAGCATCTTGGAAACAGCAGATTACGTGAGCTGTTCGTGAGGTGCTGTAGTAAGGGTGTACCAAGAATGGACCGCTGATACACTGAGTACCTACAGACGTCATAACCGTGGAGCCCCAAAGCCATGGACCCCAGAGGAGAATGGCGCCTCCATCAACTGGTAAAGGGCAATCAACATACAACAGTGCAGCAATTGACCACTCAAATGAATGCTGGGGCACCCAGGTACATGTCCTTGATAACAGTGGAGAGATCCCCGTTATGCATGGGTCTCCAGAGTCGATGCTGCGTAAAGGTGCCCATGTTAACCAAGGTCCATCAGCAATGATACCTGCAGTTCGTACGGGACTACTGTCATTGGACAGTGGGAGAGTGGGAAAAGGTTGCCTTCTTCAGCAAATCCAGGTTTCTACTCCACAGAAGTGATGGGCGGTGGCAGATATGGCATCAGACACATGAGAACCAATACCAGGAAACGCTTGTCGGTCAAGTACAGACCAGCGGTGGCAGTGTACATGTCTGGGGGATGTTTTCCTGATGTGACCTGGGACTGCTGGTACTACTGGATGGGTCCCTGAATGACAATGGCTACCTGTCCATCTCGCTGACCACATGCATTCCTTCATGTTGGACGTCTACCCTGGTTTCTTCAAACTGTGGTGCCTGGTGGTCCACCAGATGGACAATTGCTCCCTACCATGTCACTAAGATGGGGCGTGACTCATTCCAGAAACACATCAGCGATGTCTCCGTTCTCACTCGACCTCAATCCCATAGAACACTTGTGGAACCATTTGGATTGACAGGTTTGGCATGCAGACCCACAACCACGTCATCTCCGGAACCTCCGTGCTCTGCTGGAGTCCGAATGGGCACATGTGTCTCTGGCAATCTTCCAGGGCCTCATTGTATCCATGCTGCACCATCTCGCCACTGTCTTCCAGGCCAAGAGTGGTTATTCCCATTATTAGGTAGGTGGTCATATTATTCTGATACGACTGTGTATATACACTTGTGTTTCATCAAAAAAATTACATTTGCATTTTTTTTTATTCCAAATTGTTTTATAGCTATATTCAAGTAACTAAAATGCTTTTATCCATTATTCCATTATTTCTCAAACTGTGGTGCATGGTGGTCCACCAGATGGTTCATAGCCAGTTTCAGGGGGGGGAGCAATGAATTGGTTTTATCACATACATGCTGCTCATGATGCCCATATCTTATCAGGTGCTTGATAAAATATTCTGGTGCAAGATTTCAAACAATATCATCACTCTCACTGATATGAAACAATCATTATTATTGTATTTCAATTATTAATTATAATATAATACTACATGTAATAAATTAAAAAAATGCAATGAGCCATTAAGAAAATTTACTTTAAATTTACCAATTTAATGTAAATTTTTTTAATGATATAGAAAAAAAAAGTTTATGGCAAATTTAACCACGATTTTTTTTTATTTGCAGAATATGTATGTATTTGTCTCCTATTTGCCGAAAAAAGTGTACTTGCATGTTCTTTATTAGTAAGGGGAATAGATAACAGTGATCTGCATGTGTGTGGAGTGCCTATGTAGTGGTCCGTGTTGTTGAAAGTTTGAGGAACGTTGAAAGTTGTTGAAGTGAGAAAGTTTTGAACATCAGTCAATGATAGTAATGATGTACTGTCAATGATCCTGATTCTCCCAAAAAAATTTAAATAAGCCAAAAATTGGTATCTATTGAAAAATGTGCCCTAGTACTTGAAATTTAACAGCTGAATGACATACATTGCTATGTATGTCACTTTCATATTTATAGTCATGGAAAATATAATAGCATGCAAAAGTTGCAGTTCTTTCAGAATTCAGCAAAATTTTGGTTTTCATATTCTTAGATATTTTTAATTGACATTATCAAGCTTTGTCAAAATATAGAGATGACTAAAAAAATATCATTTGATAACTTGCTTTCAGGGAAAATATGACCTACTAGTATATGCCATTAAATTGTCGGATTTGATATGTTGACCAAAAAAAAGACTTTTGAAAAATTCTATTGCAGGATTCAGGCTGGTAAACACGACCGTAACATTGTTGCATTTATATTTCGGAATACTAACAGCTAACAAAATGAAAGTGAAAGAACTCATTAGTATAATTCTATACAAAGGTTCTGAAAATCTGAAATGTTTCAACATTTACTTATGTTACTTTCTTTTAAAAGTTTACTACACGGTACTAACTCAGCATTCCATGGTTAGAGCAAACCCGTTTCAAATCAGACTGGAATAAATAAAACTTTGAGCAGAACAAAAGCTTAGGTTTAGCATTTTTTTGTAGCTTTAAAAAAAAAAAGTCACTGAAAATGTTTAGTGGAGGTCATTGAAAACTGCAGTAGTTAAGGAAAACTGTGACCAAAAAATGCAGAAATCCTGTAACTGCATTGGATGTGTACTTTTGATTCTGTAATTGTATATCAACAAATATAATCCTGTTGGCATTTAGTTATACAGTTCTTGATTAAACTCAGATGTTTGTATAGAAGAAGGGGGGTGGGCTCAGTTAGTAGCATGTCAGGTTCATAATCTGCAGGAGAGCCATACCCTGTGCATGTTAAACATGCTGGATGGCTTTGACAGTAGGTTACCATCTGTTTCCTAGCAGCTATCCAGTCAGACATTCCCAACCACCACAATTCTTCTCTGAACCCTCGGGTCCTTATAGCCTGGCCATTTAGCTCATTGTGTGCAAAAAAAAAGGCCATTCAGTGGTAAAACAACCCAATGAGAGATGTTTATTGAAATAATATAGAAATAAAAGTGGATTGATATCCCCAAAATCCTCAGAGGGAGATTACATGGTATCTACAACTCTAACAGGAGTAAGGGAAAATTAGCAATTTGATTGGCTGCCTACTATCCCAAATCTACAACTATATCAATGGGTGTATTTTTATGTTATCAGGAATGGAAAATTATGGGAGCCAGGGCAAATAATTAGATGATTTTCACAACATTCCTGAAATCTGTGTCCAGCTTCTGGGATTTATAGCAATTTTTTCCACCCCTAATGTTTCTTAATACTTTTGTGCATTTGTTTATGAGAAATTAACATACACCCCCTCATGTACAGACTGGAGATGCCCATGCCTCTTAAAAACTGTCATGTTAACTCAAAGTATATATTATATAATTATTTTCTTTTTTCACAGGGTCTCTTTCATCCTGCACGTAAAGTAAGAGATGTGTATTGGAAGATATACAATACTTTGTACATTGGAGGTCAAGATTCACTTGTGTCTGGTTATTCCCGTGTTCCTGATGACTCAAGAAATAGCTTTACTCGCCATGAGCTAGATTACATCCTGTAAATCTGTAACTGCTATGTGTTTTTGCAAATAAAAGTCATGGTACATTAATTCAAACTTTACGTGGAAACTTATAGTAAGTGCACTTGTATATGTTACGGTACAAAACCTTAAAATATTTACAAACTGTGTCAAATTATTAAAACTATTTATAAAAGCCATTAATTTTCACATTACGTGAAGGAAGCATAAACAGAATTAATGATTTAAGGTTTTCCAGCACATTGTAAAATTTTAAGCTTTATACTGTAAATCCATTATCATGAACTATTATCGTGGGTTAAAATGTACAGTAATTCTTTCTGGAGATATACCTTATAGGTTATTTGTAACCGCATCAACAGTGTGAATATTACTTTCAAAACTTGTCAGAGTGTAATAATTTTTGTAGAAATTTACTCGGCTAATTAAAAGTTGTAGATAAAATCGTTGTTAGTAAAAGTGTTGTCTCAGCAAATTATCAGTGAATTTATTAATCTGTGCAGGAAGGTTTAGTTATGTGAGCATATTTAACGTTATTGGAGATGACTGACTGCACCTTTTGTGTTTGTTTTTTTAATGTTTTGGCAATAAATTCGTCAGATTTATATATTGTATTTTTGTGATATGTTTAAAATAGGATCAGCACATTAAGTAAAAAAAGAATTCTATCACAACCCAAAGAATTTGTTTAAAAGAAAATCTAAATATTCGCATTTTGAAATAGAATAACCAGACATCAAGTATTACATTGCTTTGAAAAATAGCATTGGTATGTCTTATATTCCAGGTTTAACCACCAAAAATAGTTGAGACATGAAAAATTTCTGATTCTGAAATGAATCATGCTATTTTCTTAGAAACCTTTTCTAATCTTACCAAGAATCAATCGTTTCTTGACTGGGTCTTTCCTCTCTAATCTTAGGTAAATATTTTCCAACGTTTAATTACACTGGGCAACAAATTTTTATAAAAGAAATTTCTTAAAGATTTCAAGGTGCTGGACACGAATATGACAATGAAAATGCAAAATTAGCTACAATTTCTGAGAAATCCGCAATAGTTTCTTATAGAGTAATACGTACATATGACGTATCGGTAAAACTCCACTTCCGACGTTGCTTTGCCCGTCGCATGTACAGCTGCTCAGAATCATCTCTGGCGAGCGTCCAACAGTAGTCAGTCAACATTGAAGTGGACCAGTTTCCCTAGTATAGTTTCTCCATCGTTGCAATTGTCATGGTGAAAACGTTTACCGTGCTCATCACTATCCATGCCGCAGTTATCGGGGAAGAAATCTAAGTGGGAATGGAGAAAGTGGATCTTAAGGACATATTGCAGCCAAGTTTATGATACAGAAACATGTCCTTAACCAGTTTCTTGCAGTTGTCTGCTCCGACATTCCCGAGAAATTTAGTTGACACCAGAAGAAACATGTTACAAACCTTTTTCTCGTCACCCTGAAGCAGGTTGTCGAACATCTGGCCGCTAAACAGCTTTCGGATCTGAGGACCCACAAAAATTCTCTTTAATTTTCGCTGAGACCAGGGAATTCGTCAGCCAAGTACTTGAAAGCGGATGCAGTGCGGTCCATGGCTTTTACGAAGTTTTTCATCACACCAAGTTTGATGTGTAGGGACAATATCAGGATTTTGTGCATTTCTGCCAGTGCTGGGTGTTCCTCTGAGGTGTGACCTCTCTGGTGATTTCCTTAGGTCAGTTTCTCTTCATGTAGTGCAAAGTCTGCTCGGATGTCCCATTCACATAAGAAACAGCAGTACTTCGTATATCCCCTCTGCAGACCCATCAACACAGTCACTATCTTCAAGTCACAGCAGAGATGACAGCCATACTTGTGTAGAAAGTTCAACAGCTGTTTTCGGTTGTCATAGGTTTCTTTCATGTAGACCGTGCCCTACCGGAATGGAAGTCGATTTCCATTATGCAGCAACACCGCCTTGTGACTCGTAGATCGGTCATTCATTTCATAGAGTACCAGGTACATGGGTACCCATAACATCTGAATATGTGCCTGGTTGGCATCAGTGAAAACACAACTTTGTAAAATGAACCACCTATGGTGGGTCCCGAAGGACAATAAAAATCAATGGTGAAAACAGTAAGGATGCACAAGAGACCTAAAATGGATGACTATCTTTGCTGAAAAATTTGTGCAGCCAAAATTTTAGGCCTCTTGTAACTATTCATGATTGTAGTCGAATAAGCAGGATACAATCCCATGTGGATTGCTTTGAACATTGTCAAAGAAACCACGTGAAAGAAACGATGTAAGTATAAATATGGTCGATGCCCAGATCTTTGTGGATTTGTCTGTTCGTTACAAACCAAGGGGCATCGACCGCACATCTCAAAATCTTGTTCTGCAAGACCTGTATCTTGTGTATATTGGTTGCAGTGGTGTTCGCCCAAATAGGGGAAGCATAGGAAATGATGGGACGAATGACCATGTCGTACAGCATACCTTGTGACTCAATTTCGAGGAGTCTATAAATAGTTGCCATTCTTGAGGGTCATGTTTGATTCCGACGGCATTCATCAGGCCATCTACATCGGAGCAGAACACAAGGTCATTTTCATTGCTCGTGATGAGTTATAGTTATTGATAAGAAAAAACATTTTACATGTATTTTTGGACACGTGTCCCATTTTTTTTTATGTTTTTGAGCATCCTCAGTTGCTTTGTTGTGTGATATATGTATATTTACTGCTTTCACAACTGCTCTGATTAATGAATGACTTGAGTTGAAAATTTCTGTCTTGAAATATTGATATGCTTACACCCTACTCCACCCCCCCCCCCCAAAAAAAAAATTGCTTCACATTAAAATCATTCTTACCCCCTCCCGAAAAAATTTCTACCAAAGCCCATGATATCGTGCAAACAAAAAATTTTTACTGAAAAAAAATTAAAGTTTAATGTGATTAAGATTTAAACATTAGGGTGGAAAGATTTAAATCAAAGTAAACAAACATTTTATCTACATAAATTTAAATCTACTCTGCCAAAAAATGAAACTGCTGCCTTCTGCAAGAATATTGCCGAACTAAGTGCAAGGCCCAATTAAATATAAATAAATATTCCCCTCAAGCAGCTACTTGCCACAGATGTATGACAGGAGCCTGTCAGTTTAATACGCCATTGTAGAAGTCTGTGAGGAAAGCGAGACCTCAGCAGCCAAACAAAACATCCTTGCCTTACCCGAGGCTCGAATCCAGGTCACTTTAATAAGTAGCCAAGAAAGGTATTTATGAATTGTATACTGGGCTGTGCTGCTAAATATGGTTCAGGAATTCATCGGATGGTAGCATCACAATTTTAGTATCTTTTACTAACCAACTTAACAGTACATAAAGATCAGCAATACGTTTATTGTTTTTGCGAAGAGCGTTTCTTGCTATAGGCTCTGGAGGTTACGCGGGAATGACGCCAATCTTGGGAATTTGTACCTTTAACCATAAATTTTGAACACGACTCTTTACAACACAACTGCAATTCTTGAAATATTCCTGGTAACAACGCTACTCCCACGGGAAAAAATCGAACCAACATTAGAGGTAAATGTTTCAAAAATAATTTAAAAAATACGACGAATAAATCATCTGACTCCAATTTTACAAAAAGTTGCAATGTGTACCAAAGTTTCGTGGCGAAAGAAGTAAAAAATAAAAAAAAACCTGGTTACTTTGGCAAAATATCAAGAATTGTCAGTGTCAAATCACATTGTTGTAGCTACAAACTATTTTAAAGTTTGTGGTGTATCACAGAATGTGAAATAAGGTATTCAAAATAAAATGTAGTTTTAAGCTCATATAAAAAAAATTTCTCCCCTTTGTGATCTGTTTGCCAGTATGTACATATTTTTTTTTCCATATTTGGAAATATTGAAAATTCATTTTAGTTGGATAGGTATTGATTCCCCGAATCTTTCAATAGCGCCCTATAATGGTAAGAAAAGTTTGAAAATGCTGCAATTTTTAAGAAACATTTCAAATAATCGGTTTATGACAAATTTAAAATTTGTAAGGTAGATTGTGGTGGTTACATGGTTTACGTTGGCAGTAATGATTTGCTTCGTACTTGTAAGGTGGGTGGGGAAATTTGATTCTTTGTAAAAAAAAATCATTTCTGTAGTAATGATTTTATTTGAATTTTGCATTTTTCCGATCATCCATGAAATCAAATTTCTACTCTGAGAGGAATGTAAAAGCCAAAAATAGAAACTTCATTGTTTTTGTAAAACGAATATCCCTTATTCAGCAAAGTTTTAATTGCGTTCCCTTTTCTTCTCTCGTAAGTTATGTGGTAAAAGTACTGTGAATAAAAAAAAAATTATCGATCTCAAAGGGAAAAATTTATTGATCTCAAGTTATTTTTATTAGCAGCATGTCAGTCTTTTTTGTTTTTCTCTTTAGGAGATGGGGGAGGTAGTAATGCTGCTTATTTGTAAATGCCTATAGCGGTAAAACGGCTCAAGATATTCAGCTGAGATTATATTGAAGTATATTTCGAGTGGACTAATATCTCCCTCTATGACCTTTATGGCAGATTTACTGGAAGATGTCGGGGGGGAGGGGGGGGGCTCTATTTGTAGAGTGCCAAATGTGGTATGGCTACGTTGGTAATGAATTTGAAATTTCCAGACGCATTTCTCATTAATTATCCGGGTATTTCTTCAAAACCGTGAAGAAAGCAATGCTCATTGTATGGGAATTACTGGCTCAAAGCAGCAGGGGGACTGTTTGGCTAAGTAGGTAGCGTTTGAAAGTTCTATAGTTTCCAGGTTCGAGTACGAAATATACCAACGTTGAGATTGTTTTACATTAAATCCAAATCAATTAGGGATGGGACGTAAAGTGTGGAGGTATACCACACTGTGCACATTTATTGATGGCCTTGAGGGGAGGTTTCCATCTGTCTCTGCCCAAAGTCTTCCTTTTCCTGCCCATCTCTGAACCTTTAAGGTCCTTGTTATCCGACATTTAGCTTACTGTGTGCACAAAGTGCGACTGAGAGGTAAAATAACTACTCAACTAAAGGTATCTGCTGTAGAGTGATTTTATAAAATGGATTTCCAAATAACATTTCTGCTAAAGATTTTCCACAAATTTTACTATTTTTTTTTCAAACCGTAGTCTCAAACTACTGTACGAAACTTATGTACTCTTCCCCTCAAAAAAATATGTTCATTGGTAAAATGCGACGTTTTAATTTTATTTTTGCTTTCTGTAACTACTAATAAAATACTATTTATATTTTCCAAATCATCTATTAGTTCGAATTCACTGTTAAAGAATACAAAAGTTGGAAAACGATAAATTTCGTTCTCTTTGAAAAGGAGTATCCTATATTCGCCAGAGGCGTTATTTTCATTATATTAATCAAGGCGTTATTTTCTACTCTTGCCTCAGGCAAAAAAGAAGCTATGCTGACGAAACAGCTCTTACCCGGCGAGGCATTGGTGCTACAAGATTTCTAAAGGTGTCTTGTATCTGGTACCAACACATTACCAGCAGATCCTTTAACTGTTTTAAGTTACATGTTTGAGCCGCTGCAGATCGGATATGCTGTTCAAACAAAATAAACCAGAAATGCTAGTTTGGATTGATGTCTGGGAAATTTGCGGGCCAGGGCAATAAAGCTGGAAGTCTTCCTCATGTTCCGCGAACCATTCTTGAACAATCCGGGACATACCGTTGTCATGAAAGGATGTACCTAGTCTGCAAAGATGTTTCGGTAGACGTCATAGTTTCTTGCACATGAATGACTGGGCCAAGGGTTTCCCAGCAGAACATTTCCCAAAGCATTGCACTTTATCCACCGTCTTGTTTCATCCGACAGTGCATCCTGGTTCCAACACTTCCCCAGGTAAACGAAGCACATGTACCAGACCGTCCACGTGGTGCAAGAGGAAACGTGATTCATCAGACCAGACGATTTTCTTGCAATCAATCAAGGTCCAGTTTTGATGCTCAGGCTCCCATTGTACACACTTTCGATGATGAACCGAGGTTAGCAATGAACACGGAGTGGCCTGCGGATATGCAGCCTCATTTTCAGCAGGGGTTCAATACACTGTGTTGTGACACATTACCAGCATTCAAATTATGAGTGAGTTGCACCACAATATAAATTCTGTTGGCTTGTACCATATGGGATAGCCTTCACTCACCTCTAGCATCGATGAGCTGTGGTCAGCCCCACCTTACTGGACCACTTTTTACCACTTTTTGAAGTATTAACCACGGCTGAATGTGAGCACCTCACAAGCCTTGCCATATCAGAAATACTCTAACCCAGTCTGGCCATAACAATTTGACCTTTGTAAAACACTTAAGTCCGCTGTCTTTCCCATCTGAAGAACAAGAATAACAGAGCTCAGTATCAGGTGTTATACTGTTTCATGACCTTCATATGCGCTGTCGTTTACCTGCAGTTGCTTCGATTTTTATAAAGACGCACTGGTCATAAAGTTTTGGCTCTTCATTGTATGTTTTATATTTTTCGCCTTCTCAGGTGAATATAAAGTAAAATTCATCCATTGTAAAAAAATATTTCCTTGGTTCGAATCTCAAATTTTCCAGCATTGAGATTTATATCTGTTAAGCCCAAACCTGCCCTCTATCAGAAAGGTGGCATTAATGAGATTGAAAGTCTACCATCCATTAGATGGGACATTAATCCATGGCCCCCAAGTACAGGAGAGCCATACACTGTGCACGTTAAAGAACACACTGAATGGCCTTGACGACAGGGTTCGATCTGTATCGTAACAGCTGTCCAGTGGATTCTCTTCCCCCACTTCCTCCGAGCCATCGGGGTCCTTGTGACACAGTACAACAGATACCTCCCATTGTATGCACAAAGTACTGCATACAATGTACAGTATGCACAAAGTACTGCATACAATGGGGCATTGTATGCACATTGTATGCTATTGTATATATATATTAAAAGCCAGAGGTAAAGCACCCCATTGGCTTTCCTGCATATGGGATCATGGCTCAACGTCCCATATGATGGATGGTAGAATTTTCAAAGCTATCAGTTCCCCCCTTTCTCACTAAGAGCCGGGCAAAGTTTTAGTGGAGATAAATCTCAAAGTTGGCACAGTTTGGACATGCATTTTTAAATTTCAGCAAGATCAAAATAGTTTTAAAGAATAACTGTCATAGTTGATTACCAGGCTGTTTCAGTTTGTTTCCCCTGTAATAGAAAAGATCATAGTAAAGCACAATTTGTTGCATCTAATTGCAGATATGTTTTATATTCAGTCTGCACCAAATATTAAATTATGAAAAATTTCCTAGAAATTTATAATTGCTATTGTTGTGATTTCTAGATTATCTGTTTTAATTCCATTAAATGCATTTTTCTTTATTAGAATAAGAATTTTTTTTTAGGTAAAATAGGAAATAGCAGGTCAGCATGTTGCATTTGTGATTTTGGTATTTCAGTTCCGCTATTGTAGGCCCCTATTTTAGGGAAAAAAAATGGGGGTAGGGACAAGTGACGCAGTCGAGCCGAGGAAAAAAGCAAAATGAGGGGGGACAAGTAACGCAATCGAGCCGGGGGGAAAAGTAAAATGAGGGGGCCAAGAGACTGGATACCATTGCAGAATAATGCCCTTCTGTCTTGTCATAAAAAGATCTATAATTTTTTTTTTTAAATATGCATAAGTTTAGAAATTTTCGGCCTCCGTTATCCTTACTAGTATTCTCAAAAAAAAAAAAAAGAGTGGGGGGGGGGGCTCTAGTATGACGGCCCTTAATAATACGCATTTGTTATGAACAGTTTATGAATGTTCAAAGCATAAACTGTTTATTGTTGAGAGTTGTGTATACACATACGTTACTAAATATACTATTTTCAACTATTTATTGATAACGTATATCAATAAAATTTCAAAATTTATGCAATCTTTTTTTCTGTTTTAGTTTCATTCATTCCGATTTATTTGTATGAAACGTTTATGGTAAGCAGTTGGGTTGTTTTACCTCTGAGCGGCACTTTTTTTGCACACCATGGGCTAAATGGCCAGGTCACATGGACCCCGAAGACTCAGAGAAGGTTGGGGGAGGGGACCCACTGGAACAGCTGTTGGGAGACAGATGTTAGCCTCCCGTCAAGGCCATCCAGCGTGTTCTTTAACGTGCACAGGGTATGTCTCTCCTGCACACGGGGCCACGGCTGAACGTCCCATCCGACGGACGGCGGCCTTTCCAAGCCCATCGGTGTCCCCTACTGACCGTGGGCAGGGTGGGGAATTTTGCGGAGATAAATCTCAACGCTGACCCAGCTGGGACTCGAACCTGGGAACTACAGATTACGAGCCTGGCGCGCTACTGACTGAGCAACCCCCGCCCCATTGTGGCAAGCAGAGTTATGGTTATGTAACGGAAAAGGTATATAGTACTCTGCTACAGCTGTTCAATACAGAATATTCATTGCCGAAAAAATGTATATATTAAGTCGAAATAATGTAAATCCACTTTTCTGAGATTTAGAATTAATAGCATAAGTAGTAAATATAGTAGAAGTGAGCAAAGCCTGCCAAAAGTAGGCTTGATTGTGGCAGTAGATGATTCGTTTTGGAAGCATCAACATGGTCACCACCCTTCTGTGGCGGCATCACAGCAGTGGACAGGGAAAGCGCATTGGGGAGTCTCTTATTCTTACCTTGCTCTACACTGACGTATCTGCTGACATGGAGAAGCTATGTATTGCCTCTGCCATTCCCGATACTGGCATCACCAGAGGTTTCCGTCTTCAGCATCTCACTTCCTCCACCTGTGCTGAGCTCCATGCTATCCTTGAAGCTGTACTTTTCATCCACTGCCTCGGGAGTGGCAACTTTGTCAAGTCAACCTTGCAGGCTCTCCAGAAGCGAGACAGCAAGAGCTGCAACCCCTTCGTTATTCAGAAGATCATGGAGAGGTGCTCCAAGCTCACTTCTGCCGGTATCATGATCCACTTCCAGTGGGTTCCCTCCATATAGCTCATACCTGGCAACGAGCTTGCTGATCAGACGGCGAAAGAGGCCCTTGAGAATCTTAGGTATGCAACTAATTACCCCCCCCCCCCCTTTCTCTCTCAGTGACTGCAAGAGTTTTGACTCATATCTGACGAGTCAGTCTTGCCCACTGGTAGAGGGACTCCAGTGGTTCCTCTTTCAAGTACCTGGTAGACCTTTCCCTCACTGTTCCTAACCTCGCAGACCCTCCTGCATCACCTCCGAGTTAGTGTCATCTACAGCAACTATACGCTTCATACTCTCGATAGAGCGTACAGTCCTAACTGTGCCATATGCAACACACATCTGAGACTATCTACTATGTACTGCTCCCGCTACAATGCTGAAAGAGAAGCTTGGTTATGGGAGCTTCATTGCCATTGGGACCACTGACTTTTCCATCCCCTCCCTCTTGGCAAACACCGAAATATTGAAGCTGCAACGAACTCGCTTGCAACTGGTCACTGATTTCTTTCAGAGCATTGGCCTCTTCTGCAAGGTCTAATGTCTTTTTTACCTTAACGAGATTAGTTTATAGTTTCGAGAGATAGCGGAGACAGTATCTTCTGCCTCCACTATCTTGCTCTCCTGTTTTGACTGGTGTAGGGAGCCCCTCATTTGGAGGCTAATTTTACCATGAACTTACACCTTGATTGATTGAACCTTGGGAAGCTTCTCCATAGACGATTAAGAGAAAAATGTGGTACTAGTGATTCAACCCGTCATGTGCTTTCAATCAGATATCCTTCAAATTATACGGATAAGTTTGGTAAATAGTTTACGACAATAGCAGATTTCTGGTGATTATGGTATCCACCTTGGTTGAAAATCATGTGATGGGCGTAACATATACTTTCCTATCCATCCTAAATTTTTACACTTGTACGCCATAGAAGAAACCCATATATTCTCATTCCGCCCGTCTGCTCATCTATTATTTAATATGACGACTCAGTAATGTATAATATGTACAGCAATTGGAAACAATTATAGATGAATCCTGTTTTTTTCCCCGTATTAGTCTGAAGATTAAGGGGGCATTTACAGATTCATTTTGCAACAATTTGTATGAGCTTGAAATCAATAACCAGAGTTTAAAGGAGCAACAAAGCAGAGGGGACAGGTTGGGTTGTTTTACCTCTGAGCGATTACCACTCAGAGAAGGTTGGGGAAGGGGACCCACTGGTACAGCTGTTGACAGTGGTAGCCTCCCGTCAAGGCCATCCAGCGTGCTCTTTAACGTGCACAGGGTATGGCTCTCCCACACACGGCGCCATGGCTTAACGTCCCATCCAACGGACAGCAGCCTTTCCAAGCCCATCGGTGTCCCCTACTGACCGTGGGCAGGACGGGAAATTTTGCGGAGATAAATCTCAACGCTGAGAAGGGACAGGATAAACCTTGAATAAGAACAAATACAGCTGTCTCAATAAATTAAAAATGTGGGAACAGATCAGGTGATCATATTTTACATTTATCTACAGAAAATTGCTTTCAGGGCCAATGGGTAGAACCTGCAGTTGTTAGGTGAATGAATCATGAGAACACTGTCTAGCTTACTTAAAAGGTACATTCAGGGCCGTGCTAAGCTAGAGTGAAAACATCGAGGTGGGTACAAAAGGTTATATTACCGTTTGTGCCACATGAGCGCAGCCAAAACAATGGGGCAGACGGAATGGTTGAATAAAAAAAAAATTCGAGTTTTTTTTTAGCAAAACCTTCACAATTAATGCATTAGAATGTGTACGAAATAGAAGGGGTCACGATTTTGAACACATTTATTACCTCATCCACTACATTATATAAAATAGGGAATTTTCCGATAGCAACTTAATGAACTGAGGAAGACGCAGCACACCAACTAATTTTGGTGAGAAGTGGAAATGAAATTGATGTGGTATTCAGACTAGCAACTTTTGTCCGCAAAACCGCTACCTGAATGCTTTTCCACGTGTGTAGCTTTAGTTGTTTGGAGTAAAGGCAGGACTTGGCGATTTACTTGGTTATTGTTTTGATTTGGAATTTCTACTCCTGCTATTTCACGCAAAGTTTGACAAGAAACGTTTTTTTTTTACCTACTATAAAAGCCTATAAGTGGCGCGGCCAATTTTTTCTTTTTGCACCCAGACAGCCAACTTACTAGGCGCAGTTTCGAGTACCTTTTTGTTCTTACGAAATTTCTTAACACTGAAGTGTATCTTTATATGAATTCTATAGAATTCAGGTTCGAAGAGTTTTCACGAAAGATTTAAAATTTACAATTATATGAAACTTTACACTAAATTCTGATTACAAACTTTCAGTATTCTTTAAAAAAATCGATTACGCTAGGAAATATTACGAGTTATTATCGTTTTTCTTGTTTTATATACACAGCATACAGAAATGCAGTTCTAAAACTTGTATAAACACTGAAACCACTAGGGGCGGGGATGGCTCAGTCGGTAGCGCGCGCCAGGCTCGTAATCTGTAGTTCCCAGGTTCGAGTCCCAGCTGGGTCAGCGTTGAGATTTATCTCCGCATAACTCCCCGCCCTGCCCACGGTCAGTAGGGGACACCGATGGGCTTGGTAAAGGCCGCCGTCCGTCGGATGGGATGTTGAGCCGTGGTCCCGTGTGCGGGAGAGCCATACCCTGTGCACGTTAAAGGACACGCTGGATGGCCTTGACGGGAGGCTACCATCTGTCTCCCAACAGCTGTTCCAGTGGGTCCCCTCCCCCAACCTTCTCTGAGCCTACGGGGTCCATGTGACCTGGCCATTTAGCCCATGGTGTGCAAAAAAGTGCCGCTCAGAGGTAAAACAACCCAACCCAACTGAAACCACTACCAGGCATCTGGGTATGTATATTCCTGAAGTATATTCCTCTGGGTATGTATACCTACATGTATTCAAGTTGTAATTTTTTTCCATTTAGAAAATAGCCCGCTATTGCAGCAAAATTCACTTTAAAATTTTCTTTCACTGGGGAACACCTTTGAACTTTATCTTTAGATTTTGAAATCAGTATTTTCACATGCTCATAATACGAGTAAAAGCTTGAAATAAAAACTGAGGTACCAGATTCTATTAGTAAATCTTAAATTGTGAATTAATAACCTGGATATAATCCTTTTTGAACTTTGATTTGCCTTTTGCCTGTTACTCGTGTTACCTAGAAACTTTATTCAGATATTAAAACGTGAAATTGATACTTCCAGCCATTAGGCGAATTTTTACTTTCATTCATTGGGACTGGGCTCTAAAGACTCTTACCAGAAATCAATGCATTGCTTTTGTGTAAAAGCAAAAATTTCAGGGCTAGAAGGGACTCAAAACCAGACAAGGCGAGTTTTGAATATATCTACAAAATATATAAAAGGATTCTTTTGTCAAGGCCATCCCTTCTGAGAGGCTCAGACAGAGAGAGAATCCCTTCCGACACACATTCTTTGTAAATTTATCAGTGCATCTTTCTCACTGACAGTAGAGAGCAAACTCCAATCTCTGAAATTTCTAACTTGAACCTCTGAATTCAGGAGTAGATTGAAATTTCTGGTCGGCCCGAGGGAGTTTTTCTTTAAAACAGCCCATATTATAAAATGTTATTTTTTTACTTATATTTTAAAAAACTTATACATAGTTTATTTATTTCTATTTGCCAAGATATCGATTATTTGCTCATATGTAATATTCTTACAGAAATCAATCAATATCATCAGTCTTATTAATCCGTGCAAAAAAAAAAATTTGAAATATTTCATCAATATTAGTAAAATAGACTGCGGATTCATTTGGTTACAATAATCGTTTTAAAATCATATTTTATGAAACGGAAAACAAAAATCGTTGAACAGACGCTATGTCAGTGAATATGGTGGCCCACTCATGGAGGTAGAGCTCGAGAGGGTAAAGACTTCACAACTGTGGTCCCTTATCCAGCAATACACTGCACTAGTAACAAAATAAAATCGTTCCCTTCCCTACTCACTTTATATTAACTTAATTATGATTTATTTCATCTGTTAGGCATTTTTCATGGTTTTATGATTTCAAATTTTATCTTTATCGCTACTTTTTAAAATAAATAAATAAAACGTAAGTTCCGAATTTTTCAATCGGAAAAGGAAACAGAAATTTCAGATTAATATTCACCACATTAGTGAAAATAAATTTCACAACTTTAGTTACAATAAGCTCTGACAATCTGAGAAGTCAATCGATATTCTTCTCATTACTCAAATCCACTCTCTCTATATCTTGATAAATATACACTGCCGTTCCAAAACAATTTTCATGTTACGTCAATGGGAATCTAAATACGGAACTCTATAACTACCAGAATACGTATTTAATGGGAAAATGTTATTGAAATTAACTATCATAATCAAATCTATTTAAATCTTGAATTTCAGCAATATTCATTGTTTTTAAGGAGTTGTGAACAAATTGGTTTTTTATTAAAAAAATTATTCAGAATTGTCTAATATTGAAATAATCATTATACAAACTTCTAAAATTATTTATATTTATTTTATTAAATAATTTTAAACAGTACATAATTTAAGTTTTATTACATGCCATCCTCACAGATCCTTTTACAATGGTGTATTAAACTGACAGGCTCCTGTCAGAGCCCTGTGGCAAGCAGCTGCTTGAGGACGTATTTATTATTTTCTATTTTATTTCTGATCTAAATTCTTATGAGATACAGTATTACTCTTATGAAATATTCTAGCCTCCAGAGGGGCGGGGGTGGCTCAGTTGGTAGCGCGCCAGGTTCGTAATCTGTAGTTCCCAGGTTCGAGTCCCAGCTGGGTCAGCGTTGAGATTTATCTCCACAAAATTCCCCGCCCTTCCCACGGTCAGTAGGGGACACCGATGGACTTGGAAAGGCCGCCGTCCGTCGGATGGGATGTTAAGCCATGGCCCCGTGTGCGGGAGAGCCATACCCTGTGCACGTTAAAGGACACGCTGGATGGCCTTGACGGGAGGCTACCATCTGTCTCCCAACAGCTGTTCCAGTGGGTCCCCTCCCCCAACCTTCTCTGAGCCTACGGGGTCCATGTGACCTGGCCATTTAGCCCATGGTGTGCAAAAAAGTGCCGCTCAGAGGTAAAACAACCCAACCCAACTAGCCTCCAGAAGTCTTTAAATAGTGAAGGAATATTGTTGAAAATCGAGATTTAAATAGATTTGATTATAATATTTAACCTTTGTCACATTTTTTCATTTAATGCAAATTTTTGAAGTTATAAAGCTTTGAGTTGATTCCCATTGACATAACATGGAAATTTTCTAATATATTGGTAGAGCAGTGTATAAAATATTAAAAACTGATATTTTTCAAGTGCTATAAATTTAAGTTCTAAAACAGTGAAATGTTCAGAAAACTGATAAAACAAATTAACATCATATACAAATACTGAAATATAGCTTTTTCTGAACAGATAATTATCAAAGTCTGGAAATGCAATAGGTTTTTTCTGTGTCTTTTGATTAATCTAGTTGTTCCTGATGAATTTTAAAATGTGAACAGTGTCAAAAAGGAAAAAAAAAAGTTTACTTTCTGGTAGAAAAAGATGTTCAGTGGAAAGGCATAAAATATTGGCTTTAAAAAGTAAACATTTTACGGTTTACAGAGTTATTATCAGAAATCAAAGTTATAACAATAAACCAATGTAACTAAGCATTCGTATTACTTTCATAGTTGATTGGTATAAAAACTCAGTAGTTAATTTATTTGCTGGAATAATGGATACTAAATCTTTATATTTTGACATGAGATGTTATCATAAACACCTGAGCTGTTTTTGCCTCATGGGGTTCATTATTGCTCATGCCACAAATTGGTGTCAAAATTTGATGATATTTCAATTCAAACAATTCACTTCATGATAATACACATCCATTAGTAGATACCACAAATTCGCTTTCAAAATGTTTGATGCACATTCTACAATGTTTGGTAGGCTTCCAATGAGCATGTGGAATTTTCCCCAACCACTGTTCCTTTTGCTTTGAATCATCAGGAACATGAATATAATTCCCCCTTCCATAATTGGATTTACATCCGATTGGGCTATACATCGATTCAACATCTTCAAAATTTAAATATTTGACTATAATTTCGATCAGAACAAAAAATAAAACAAAGCTTATTGTCCACGCAGCATGCACACACAGAAGCCAACTTACTTCACCTCTGACATCTTACTGCTATGATCTAGTGACCTCCTGGCTGCTCACTGGCCACAAGCAGACGCAGACCAGTTTTATGATATCACGTACCACTGCGGAGCATTCCTTAAGAGAGCCATTCCACTAACCAAGGATTCCCTCGATAGGTCAATCTGCCCCTGTGTGAACTATATATGATTCACTGTAATGCTGCCAACTGGCCTGCCTGAAACAAAACTGGGAATTACAGTTTTAAATATTTCCTACCAACAGTGGTCAGTTGTTTTTTTTATCAACCAAATGGTGCTATTTGAAGTAAACAAAAATGTGGAAACTGTCTTAAATATATTTTAATTTGCTACAGGACAGAGAATACTGCAACTACCCTAACTTGCATCAACTGAGTGGTATTTTTTTGCACAATGGGCAAAATGGCCAGGTCACAAGGATCCCAGGCTGAGAGAAGATTGGGGAACTCATTGGACAACTGTTAGGAGACAGATGGTAGCCTCCCATCAAGGCTATCCAGTGTGTCCTTAACGTGCAGAGTATAGCTCTCCCACACAGGCTAACGACTTAATGTACCATCTGATGGATAGTAACCTTTCCAAGCACATTGGTATCCCCTACTGAAGGCAGAATGGAGAGTTTTGCAGAGATAAATTTCAACGATGGCCTAGATGGGACTCAAACCTGAGAACTGCAAATTATGTGCCTGGCACGCTACCAACTGAGCCCCCCCCCCCCCCCCCCGTGGCTCTGGAAATATTATCTCAACTGCCTCTTGAATGTTCATTTTGTATTACGATGTTACAGCTTTCAAATAAAGTCACATTCTCCCAGTGAATTATGGCTCTGTGTTAGTTTCTTCCAAAAGACATTAATTTTGTGCTCTTTCAGGCTTTTCTGAAATGCTTAATTTTTTTTGACGTAACATAGAACTGTCTCGCAAAATTAGTAGTGATTTAGTATACTACAATATTTTACAGAATTTGTCTTATCAATTCTGAAAATTTCCTTCAGATTCTGAGTTAGAGTGAAGTACTACATGTCATATTACAAGAGACAAGATTCAGTTGTAATTCCCGCCCTCCTTTCATATTAGCTCACAGCCACCTCTCAGCATTCAAAACCATCCCCAGGTAACTCAGTGAGGAATATGAAGAGTGGTCAAAGGCTCAGACAGAAAACCAAAGCTACACATATAAAATTTATTTTTCTGGAATTATACAAAGAACTGGTGATATTTTGGCAGTTTCTCTAATGAAAGTTCTCTTTAATAAAGGACAAAAAGATTTCTTACATAATGTTTAACATTTTTTAAACCAAAAAAAAAAGATGAGGCAACGAAAATTATTTTCTTACGTAAATTAGTTTAGATGTTAATATTATGCTTAGAGTTCAGCTACAACAGATAAATAACACAATACATTTGATTGTTTTTCTACTTTGAAAATGTCATTGTTATATTTTGGAACCACATTGCTTCATTAATATACTGCTTAGTTTTAAAGAATATTCATATTTTTTTTTACAAAGTAATACAATGACCTGCATAAAGGGTCGACAACTTTTTGTTAATGAGGACTACATTAGACCTAAGGAATTTGTAATCAGACTGCACTAGAGAGATTGGAAGGGGGTACAATATGTAAAAAAATAAACTTTTTTATATGTTGCTTTATTATTGCAAAAAAATATGTGCACATCTTTATGATTATTTATATTTCAAATGAAAAAAATACCAAAAACCCTTACACACGAAAAAGAAAATTTTATCTAAAACTATTATCAAGAGGCTTGATATTTTTTAATATTTGCCAATTTAGTAAAATCAACTTCAAAGCCAATATTACTAGTTAAATGCATATATTCTTCTGTTATTTGTGATCAAAATTTGCTTTCCATAAAATTAATTTGAGAAAAGGTTCGTTCAGAAATATAGGTGCTAGCAAACATACTTAAGATACTTGCTGGAAATCACCGCAGAATAGGAAACGTAGAATTTGAAGATCCTGCATAAAATTGTGTTAGCTTGACATATTTAAAAGAATCTTTCAACATGTAATCCATTTTTAAATCACATTTGTCAGAAAATAAAACTATTTTATATTATTATTTAAATATTTATTCATTACCAATGTTGCTGGTGAGACAGTTTTACATTATAAAGCCCAAATGATTCGTGGGCCATTTGAAAATGCTAAAGGACTGTATGTTGCCGACCCCTGCTCTGCACCATACTTCTTGTATTAAATGAAGCAGAATGTTTCAAACAGAAAAATGCTGATAAATAAAAAATACTATATTCTAGTTGTTCATGTTACTTTTAGTTTGTAACTTCTCTGTAAACATTGTTTTTACAGCTTCTATGCCACTTTCACAATGTTGTCAAAAGTTGTCAATGTTGTCACAGCAGTGCAACATACAATTGCTAATTCACTGATTATGTAATAAAACACCAGTCAATTTAATTTTTCCAAGGTCCTCATCCTCTGCAGATGTTCACAGATTCCAAAATGGCAGTTCAGAAACAACACAGACATTCCTAATACATGAAACCTATATTTTTAGAAATATAAATTGCCATTTGAGTGTACATATGCTGCCCAACCAAAACATTAGAGAATTATGTTTTGTCAATGGAAAACGAAACTTGAAGCACTATAACTTCTAAAATATGCATTTAATGGAAACATGTATCTGATGATAAATTAAAGATCATAATCAAATAAATATAAATCTCGATTTTCAACAATATTCAATCAGCATTTAAAGTTATGGAAGCTGGAAAATTTAACAATAAATTGTTCTATAAAAATTATTCATAACTTCTAATATTAAAATAATTATTATGCAACCTAAAATGTGTATTTATTTTAATAAGTTTCAAACCATTTAATTAGTTTTAATTAATTTTTGAGGAAAATACTTATGATGCATTACTGTTCTTGAAATATTATAGCTTCCATAACTCTTGAAATACTAAACAAATATTGTTGAAAACTGAGATTTAAATGGATTTATGATTTTCAATTTATCTTCAGTCACATTTTTCGATTAAATGCTTATTTTAGAAGGTATAGAGCTTCAAAGTCAGATTCCCATGGACAAAACATAACTAGAAGAACGCCTATCACCTCTGGTGCATATGAGAATCTCGTTTTCAAAGAGAATGAAGTTTTTTCTTTTTCTACTGTTTCATTCCTTAAAAGTTTTAATTTGTGCTAGCAGATGATGGGAAAAATGCAATTAGTATTTCATTAGTAATTATACAACATAAAATTATTAGTCTTTTAATTCTTAAATCTAAAAATTGCATTTCCCACAGCTGTATCAGAAAAGTGGGTGAGTTATTGTTGTCAGTGGAATATCTCTTAAAACTACCACTAATTTTTCAAATTTCTATTCTATACTTATTATTTGTAAAACTCGATAACAACTCTGCTGTTTCATATTTAGTGATATGTAAAGATATATAGCCAACGGCAGTACCAAACTGAAAACACCAGTTCTTGTCCGATCACCGAAGTTAAGCAGCTTTGGGCGCAGTTAGTACTTGGGAGGGAGACCACCACACATGCAGTTGGCAAAAAATCTGCTGAGGACCCACCATCCTCACAGATCCTTCTACTATGGCATACTAAACTGACAGGCTCCTGTCAGACCTCTGTGACAATCAGCTGCTTGAAGAGTTTTTTTTTTAAAGATATATATATAAAACTACTAAGTATTTGAAAAATGTGAATTATATTTCATTAGTACTAATCATACTAAGAAAGTTTTCTAATTATCATTTTCATTGTTTCTAATAAAAATTTCATGACATTCACATTCCATCACCAAAAATTTCATGTTTCTATCATTAATAGTTGCAATATTTGTTTGAAATTTTGGAATTTTAAATCTTTTTCACTGTTAGAGGGCACAATTATAGTGTTCGAAAGATTCTGAAAGTGCGAATCATAATATTTTATCAATTCCTACTTAACCCTAAAAAGTTTTTTTTTTCATTTATCTCTATATACAAATAATTATCTGCTAAAACAAAAAAATTATGTGTCCTCTCCCACCCCCCTGGGTCTAAGAAGTCAATTCATTGTTGCCAATGGAAACATCATGACATTCACAATTAAATATTTCTAGCTTAAATACATTGTTTGCAAAATTTGTTTGAAATTTTGAAATTTTTCCACAGTTGGAGGGCACAATTATAATCTCTAAAAACAAACAATTATCTTCAAAAAGTTATGTTTTCCCACCCCCTCTGGGTCTAAAGGGTCAACTTGTTGGCAATGGAAACTTCGTGACTTCACATTTCACCAGCAAAATTTCAAATTTCTAGCATAAATACATCATTTGCAATATTCGTTTGAAATTTTAGAATTTTGAACTTTTTCCACCAGAAGACAGACGACAAAGTGAAACTATAATCTCATTTTCTCTGAAAATGAGATAAAAAGACTTCAATATTTTGGTAGGGCAGTGTATATACACCTTATAAAAAATACAGTTTAATATATATTGTTTATCTTTCAATTTGGTGCAAATTTTGATGAAATAACTGAAATGCTTCTGAAAATTAGTGAGAAAATTAATTTTTTTAAATTGGATAAAACCGATGGTTTTTAAAAGCAATTACCAGGCATTTCACTTTTTCTATTTTAGGACACTAGAATTATTATTATTATTCATCATGCAACTTCCTGAAAGAGAAACTGAAACCACTAAGAGTTTAGGTGTTTGTTTCCTGAAATATACCATATATAGCAAAGATGTAGTTGAACATCAATCAGGTATGCTAATTAATGAAACATTTCTCCATGTGTGCCTTTGCAGCACTGCCTGTGCGTTGAACCCAAGTGCATGGATATTGGATATAGCTCCATTTGCTCAGTTACTAGAACTTTTAATGAAAATTTAACTTTTAATTCCACAGATTTATTTATCTTTATCAGTCATTTAGAGTTAATATCTTCACATTGTTTTTTCTTTTGTATAAGGAAGTATTACAACTTTTTGCTATTGGTAGTTTTTTTTAAAACTTGATTAGCTTATTTCTTAATTTTATTATTTCTTGATTTTTTTTCCGATAAAAAACCCCGACCTTTCATTTTTTAAAGTTGAATGCAGTGTCATAAATGGGAACAAGGATTTCTTGGCTTGGAAATCAGCCTCCTCCAGCAAAAGGAGGGATGAATGCAATTTCATAACAAGGTTTTTAAATCCTCTCTCCACTGCTACATAGTAGTTTAGCACTCCCCCATCTCACTAGTGAAATTTATTTAAAATATGACAGAAAATTTGGTAGATAATGTAGTGGTAAATCAATATACGAGTTCACAGCATCATTATTAACTCTAAGAATGGAAAATACTTTTTTTGGCAGTTATATTTATTTACACAAGTATAAACAAGGAACTGCAATGTGCTAGTTACAGAACCTCATTTATACTTGTGTAACTAAATCTAACTGGCAAGAAAAGCATTTTCCATTCTCATGAGAAAATTTGGTGTTCATGAGTTGAATGGTTAAAAAAAAGGTTATTCTACTCTAGGATATTAGATTTTTTAGTCTAAGTTCACCTAACTCGTAGGCATTTGGCTAGGAATATCCCCAACATGCAAATATGAGGTGTACAATGCAAAAAACAAACACCGTCAAGAAACAATTGTGAACTGTGGGGGTTGCCTTGTACAATATTGGCCCTTTTTAAAACTGTATCAAACAGAAAAATTTTTCAAAGAACAATTATCCTTCTGTTCAGGTTTACTCTTTTATACATAATTCAGAAAGAAATTTTCTTTTTATTGATATATGTTTATAATTTTTTTGCTCATTTGGGTTTCAGAATTTACATTTAATTGTTTCAACAGATCTTTTATTTCTCATATACCACTTTGAAAAAAAAAAAGTCTTATTTAAATTAACGTGTCTTATTTTGCTTAATTTTACTTTCATAAAATTCAAAATTAAAAGTTGTTTAATTTGGTGTATAGCATCCCGTATTTCTGTTTATTAATCAATTGACAAAAGTTCTAAAGTTAATTTTTTTTCTGGCTGAGAATATTTAGATAACTGCTGGACCCTATGGATGAAATCAGTTTTTTAGGCTTGACCCTGGAAAGGTTAAATGAATATTTCTGTAATTTATTGATTGTCATTTTAAGAGCCAAACATACTAGAAATTGATATCAATATAAGACAAATAGATAATTATTGATGCATTGTGTGCCTACCTTCATTTGTGGCATAAAAACAACAGTAACTTTTGTTAGCAACAGACATTGCAAATCTTATCTGGGTGCAGGATCAAAAACTACTTCAGGCATAATGGTGAACCATAGCTTTTACCATATTAAGACATGGACTTAGGAAATGTCAACTGATGGTAACAATGATATATAAAAAATATTCAGAAGATAAAAGCTGAATACAATTTAAAACTTCATAGCTTTCAAATTTATTGGCTGCTCTACATTTTGGCTAATTAAGGCTCCTTCAGCCGAAGAATTATTCTTGTAAAATTCTTCAAATGTTGGAAAGAGAAAAAATATATTAAACTAAAACAATGATAATCAACTCAGATATATCAAAGCATTTCATGCATCTATAATTTGATGAAACACAAAAAGAAAACACATGAATTGCAAATTTAATTATGATCAAAAACGTTTATAATGGGACAGCATGTAAAAGTACTGTGTATATATATATTATTGAACTGAATAATACTTTTTAAGCTATTCATATTTTTGGTTTCAGTCAGCAAAATTTAGTGACAGTGTAGAATTTTTATTTCAGGTAAATGACTCCCATTTGCAAAACACTTAAAGTGATGAAAGGGTCAATTAAACCTGATATAATATTAATCATGATCATGGGTTTAATGTACTTGATTTATCTCAGCAGTTTTACCACTAAGCTGCAGAAATGGCTTTCTCTGCACTAATATAAAGTTAAAAGTTGTATATCATAAAGAATGATATATTCAGTGTACAAAAGAAACAATATTTAAAAATAATTTTTAATTGCAGACTTATTGCCAGAATATATATATTTTTTGCAACCTACAAATCTAACTTGCAAATAAAATTTATATATATATATTTGTTGTATTGTAATTTTAAATTAATGAATAGAAAAAAATCTTAAAATATTAAAACAATTATTACAACAATATAACCATAATTAAAGATGTCTATTTAACAATACATTAATCAATACATCTTTACATTTTGTTTATTCACAGCTGTCACTGCAAAATTCTATAAATGCAAGATTTAACTTTAGCAGATCTTCACCTTACTAGATTTTTATCTTCTATTGTCAAACTTTTGTCAGCAGCACAAATATCACATAGTGATATTCAAAATTATGCAGTTATAAAAAGAAACACTAATATTGCAATTCATAAAATTAAACTAATGGAAAACTCTTAAAATGTTTTCCACTCTTTGTCAAGGTACAAATGTCTTTCTCTTAATGATAAAATATTTCTAAATTTGCAACACATCTATGTACACTAATTACAATGTTCCCTAATTAGAATAGACATGAAATATCACAATGAAGAACACAAAGTAGTTTACTTTCCATGTACAATCTATTTTGTACATGGAAATGTACTAAACATATATAATATAATTTATTCATAATATAATAAACTATATTATATATATTAAAATATATATTCAAATAGAAATCAATGAAATCTAATACAGTTTACAGTGAGCAATAAACGGTACCTACATATTTACATTGAGGAGCAAGTTTCCTGCAATGGAGCATATAAAAATTTTCCCTTCTCCAAAACTATTTATTTTTATATAGTCAACCATTCTTAATAGCAGGTGGCAGGTCATTGAAGTACGAATGCTGCATGGCTTCATCAGCAGAAATTCTCATTGCAGGATTACAAACCAAAAGTTTCTGAAATAAAAGTGAAATTAAAGATAATACCATTGCCAGAATATAAACTATGTAGACATATGTATTTATATTTCATATTATGTAGAAATTACTAGCAAAAATATTGCTTATTAACCCATGCAGTATCATTTTGTCCTCTCTAAAAATGCAACTCAGCTTATAAGCCTTATTATGAAACAACTAATGAAAGAAATTTATATTAC
This sequence comes from Ryuthela nishihirai, assembly GCA_038380435.1. Taxonomy (NCBI): domain Eukaryota; kingdom Metazoa; phylum Arthropoda; class Arachnida; order Araneae; family Heptathelidae; genus Ryuthela; species Ryuthela nishihirai. The sequence goes on from JAWZYU010000025.1 coordinate 26,991,153, forward strand.
ATACTAAAAGAAAAATTATTTAATTCTAAATAAAAAATAAATTAAAAGAAAAAAAAGTAGGTAGGCATAAAAAACATGCTGTTGTAATGGTTTTTGAAAACAGGTTAATCAGCTTCTGACACTTAAAGGGTTAACAATAGTTAAAAGTTTCAATTAAGCCAATAATTTGATCTTTATTAAATATCAGTGAGCATAGTTAACATATCTAAGTTTCAAAACAAGCACATGCCTATTAAATCATAATTTTAGAAGCTGATATTTAAACAACTCACATTTATTTGAAGTTCAAATACTTTTATACCATCACAAAAAAAAAGAGCTATTAGTCTTTCAATTTTTTTTTTTAAATAATCCACATTTCTTTATAAGAGACCTTTGTGGCAAAATATACATTCAAAGTGCCACTGGAATATAAGCAATCCCTTGTAAGAAAATGGCAAGACATATATGAGGAAGCATATAACTTAAAAAATAAGCTTTCTATAGAAAAAGACTAGAAATATGTTTGAAAAAATGAATTCCAAATAGTATTTATATTAATATTTCTTTACACACAAATATAGTTGTAATTATTCTCATACAATATATGATAGGCATTAAAGTAAATGATGGATTGTCATTTTTTCCCCTCTTTCAGTGGCCCCCCCCCTTTTTTTTGCACATACAACGAGCTAAAAGGTTCAATTAGAAAGATGTCCAATCTCATTAAGGTGGGGTAAAGGGACATTGGACAGCTGTTATTAACAGATGACCTTGAAATGTCCATCTTCTCTGGGGCAGATAGGGCATTTTTCACACATAGCAAACAACAAAAGCTCTCAACCAATAGACCAATATAACTTCAGAAGCCCATTAATGTGTTCTTTCTCAGTGAGGGCCAGTATCAAGCAGAAAAAATCTCAATACTGCAAGGTCAACTATGAAACCTGAAGTTCAGACTTATGCACCAACTGGGTAATCCATTTCATTAACAATGAAATAATACTAAACATAGCTTCTCGGTTTCGACTATCATTACTATATAAAGTAATATAAGCTTTAAAGATCAGAAGTCTCACCTGAAGTAAATCCCTTCCTTTAGCATTCAGTTTTGGAACTACTTGTGCAAAACTAGTAGTTGGATGATATAGTGGAAATGGCTAAGGAAAAAAGAGTAATCAGCATGAAACGAATAAAAAAAGACAACACCATTTATAAAAATACAACACTAACTCAATTTTTATTAAAATTTCATACACGGCATCTTAATAAACACAACAGTTGACATCAAAATAGCACATTATAGCAAATAATACCATATCTGTTTCATGCCTCTTTTATACAGAAGTAGCAATATAGACATAGGTTGGATTGTTTTACTTCTGAGCTATTATGCATACAATAAGCTAAACAGCCAGGTCATGAGGACCCCAATGGCCCAGAGATAATTGGGGAGGGGTTATCAACTAAACAGCTCTTAGGAGATAGATAAAAACTTCTCATCAACACCATCCAACATATTTTTAATGTGTACAGGGTCGTCTCCTGCACATGGGACCACAACCAAACACCCCGTCTGATGGATAGCTGTCTTTCTAAACACTAACTGATCCCTTTCTCATCAATGCAGGGTGAGGTTAGCAGAGCAAATACAGAAGCAGGGAAGTTCTCTATCAGAAAATGTGTTGGCTAATCAGAAAAAAAAAAGGTTGAATTCATGGTAACAAGTCCTCATTTGGAATGCCTATTGGTCCTAATCACCCACATTAAATCAAGAGAGGGAATGGAAAATTTCAAATATAATTTTTAGGTTGCCCATTTTTGCTATACAATGGGTAACTCACAGGAATTAACAATTCTTAGGTCAGAATTAGGGGAAAGAGACCCACTGCACAGTTATAAGGCCAATTGGTTTCATCAAGGTTACCACGTTTTCAATGTGCAGAAGGTATGACCTCCTGTACATAGATTGATATTTGTTTTGCCTCCGAGTGACACTTTTTGCACACAATTGGGCTAAATTGACCTAATCACAAGGACCTAAAGGCTCATAGAAGGCTGGGGGAAAGGAACAGATGTAAATTTGCCATTAAGGCCATTTAGTGTGTTTTTCATGCATACAAGGATGGCTCTCCTGCACATGGAGCCATGATTAATCTACTGAGTTATGATGATCTTTGCAAGACCATCACTATCCCCTTTGCCAATATGAGAAAGGTAAAAACAAGAAGAGAAAACTTGAACAGGTACAATTGGAACTCAAATATGATATTATCCACTACTTTATTCATTCCCTCCCCCATTTCCCTCCTCCCTGAGTATACTTCAATCTCTATCATTAATCACCAATATTTTAATATTATTAACAATTTTTAGAAGCAACTTTATATCACATTTCTTTAATATTTTAGCCAATACTTCGGAGAAACCAGGAATGTATGGGAAAGTTATTGTATATGCTATATTCAGGGGGTATTTGTGCAGGGGTTATTTGTGAATTTACAAAATATTTATATTTAATTATTTCTCTATTTCCTCCAAGTATTCTCTTTTATATCCAGTTTACATCCCTACTTCATAAATATAGTGTAGCTATAAATTTAGAGTTTGTTTATTAGAGCACTATCTATAAGCTCTAAAAAAAATGAGAGTTAAATACCATTTTTTAAATATTGTCCCAGGTGAGCTAAGTTTTTGGGGATTATATTTGGTATATATATATATATATCAGTTTTCTGTACACAACTGTTTTACATTTTATGTCTTTCCGGGATATCATAATGTGCAAATATGGTAACTGTTTATCAGTTTCTTTTTCATGGGTAAAATTAATGGTGGAAAATATACTATTAAAAGCATTGAGTAAAGTTTGCAATTTATCAAGGTCAAAGTCCCAAAATAAAAGCACATCATCAATACAAAGTATGTTTAATCATGTTTTGCACTCTACCAACTTTAAGGCCTCAGTCTCAACATCATATATTGTAACATAATTATACACTAAAAGCTAAAATAATCGCATAACCCAGAACTAAAACACAATTAAATTATATGGGAAGCTTATTTATTAATTTAAATCAGAGTAATTTATGCAATACAGATATAAAACCGGTACCATCAGCATGGAAATTAATTTAAATCACTTAGCAGGACAATGGATATCTGCTAGGGGTACAGCCTTATTACACAAAGTTCTAAAATACAAATTTGTTTTATTAAACACTAAATTTTGTGGCTGGCATTGTTATCACTAAATATTCAAACTTCCATAATCATTAAATACTGAATGAATATTGTTGAAAATCGAGATATTGATTTATATGATTGAGATCTTTATCTGCAATCGTGTTTTTCAAAACAAAAAACTCATTTTAGAAGTTATAGATATATATGACGTTAGTCTCCCATTGACTTAACATAGGGATTTCCTTAATTTATGGAAATCAGTGTATTAAGTAGATATTCCTAATAAAGTGATCAATGAATGTGTATGAAAAAAAATTTCATGACTCCTCAAACAGCTATTTGCCATAGAGGTCTGAAGGAGTCTGTGAATTTTATACATCACAGAAAAAGAAACAATATTTTATCTGAATATCTCGAAATTTCTGAAAAAGTAGTGCATAATGATTATGCACATAACACTTAAATTAATATTACTACAGTTTGATGAAATTTTTAGACCTGTGTGATCCAACAGAGTTAATTTATCTTGGAAGTTTTGTTGCAGAAGTTTTATCATTGATAGCATGCCACCAGTGCTACCAACTCTTGGTAAATTTCCTATTTTGTCATTAAGTACGATCAGATTTTCCAAATTATTTTTGGAAAGCTTGAAGAATATTGACTGAAAAACAGACCTCTTAAGAACACACTACTATAATTACACAAAATAATATTACATATGAAAAAGAAATAAGTATGTGCATTTATCTTTAAAATTAAATTACCCCACATTTCAACATAACTGAAAAAGCAAGAACTATTATTTACAAACATTGAGTCAGTAATGAAAGCTAACAATTAAAAAAAACTGCAACTTCCAAGAGTTAAATGTAAAAATGTTTTTGAATGAGTACAGTGACCATTTACAAGTTAAAGAAACACAATTTGCCTAAAATTAATTAATTACTCATTATAATTAGTAGACATGCTATTTATAAAGTCCAAAGAAAGTCCCGGCAAAAACATTTGGACTAAAAATTGTAGAATACTTTATTATAAACATAATACTGAAATGTAAAATGTTTAGAAACTCTTTATAATAACCCAAGTCATGAATGTGAGTTGGCAAAGTCTGCTGCAATTGGTTTAGCATCATAACTGAAGCTAAACAAGGCTGCATGTTTTTGCCTTTTCTCTTTAGTTCAGTAATTATGTTATGGTAAATTTATTGTGAGAGGGACTGGGGTCTTAGATGGTCTAGAGTAGTGGTTCTCAACGTGGGGTGGGCAGTAAAATTCTTTGGGGTACGCCATGGAGGTAGGAAGATAAGAGGAGGAGCCCTAAGCACTTGAAAATGATGCTTCGGCGACTGCGTGGCAGCCATGTTGTTCTATTCAAAACATTGATCAGTAGTATAGGTGAGTAACGAAGTGTTGCGCTATAAAAATTTAATTTTTTTCGACATTTGTATTATGGCAGCCTGTTCAGCTTATGGCTGCACGAATCGCCCTTCAAAAAAGATACCAGGAATTACCTTTCATCGGTAAGTTTGTCATTTTTATAAAAGTTTAAAAACTATATAATGATACAAGCAACTTCGTGTTGAAATTAAGCTGCTATGAAATAGGTTTTATTTTGAGTTACAAACCTCGACTCTTCACCAGATTTTTTTTTATTTTCTTCGGATTGTACTCAGTGATAAATGTGAAGATGTACTTCTTATATTGATTTTACGTTACACTTATTTGAGAATTCCTTCTGCAGGCTTTCTCAGTTAAAAAATTTTGTTGGCCGTAATTGAATATTAGTGTGTATTCTATTTAATGGATGATGAATTTACATACTTTTAAATAGAGGTGATTAAAATATCAAGGAGTTTGTTTTTTGTTTTATTTTAGGTTGAAGTATTAGATATCATTTTGTTTAAACGTTTCAGTGTTTAAATTCCTCTCTCTTTATGATTTAATAAGTTCAGTGTAAGAAGGGAAAAGTAAATTACAATAAAGTATTTTCATAAGGTGAGAAATATAATGTTTCTTTTTTTTTTAAATTTGGATAGCATTTAAAGGTTTTGTTTAAATGCCCCCTTTTTTTCTTGGATTGGAGTCTTATATTTTTGAATTTCGTTTTAGATTAATTTAATGTATATGGTGTAAATTGTCATAGGTGAGTGACAGTGATCATTAGTTAGGGTGAAAATTTTTCAAATTGTTTAAATAATTTTAGTTAAAAGAGGAGAGGAGAGTGTAATGCTTTTCTCCTTTTCGTTAATTCTTCTGATAGGGTTCTAATTGTCCCTTTTAAGGTGAATACTGAATTTATTTAATTCTGTATGGATTTCAAATAGAGCGAGTTTATTGCTTGTTGTTATTTTATTTTTACTTTGGTTAAGGGGTAGGTTAGGCGTACATGAAGGGAGGTATGAGAGACTGAGGAGTTAGGCACCGAGATGTTGGGTTCAAGCCACTGTCTGGAACGTTGCCTTTTTTTTTAAAATGGATATTACATTCCCTTCACCCTGTGGATATATATATTTTTTTTAATTTTTTATTATTTTTGCTTAGTATAATTTTTAGTTGCTTTTTTTTATATAGTTCTTTCAGATATTATTTTGAAATTTTCCTTTGTGGCTGAGGAAGGATGTATTTCAATCCTTATGGGATTTTTTTTTGAGAGATTGTAATAATTGTGTATTTTGTATTGATTGTTAACTCTGGTTGAGGGAGGAGAATGAGCATGAGATGGGGGAGAGATGTGAAGCTGAGGGTACAAACATAGAGCTGGTGGGTTTGAGCCACCATCTGGGGCGTTTTTTTTTTGTATAAATATATATTTTTTTTAGTTCTTTTTTTTACTTCTTATACTATTGGCTTTATTTAGTTTTGTTAAGCAAATTTTTTTATTTTTGTGGAATGAGAATTTTTTTAGAGTAAAACATCTATTTTCTGAATCTTACAAATGTGATTTTTTTTGCAGTTTAAATGCTGCTATTGCATATAATGTTTAGTGTTTTATCCATAAAATGTGTTTTATTGTTTTCAGTGCAGTATAAATAAACTTTCAAAATCTGGTAATTGTTTGTTATTGTCGTATTCAACGAAATACATAAATAGTTCTGCTATACAGTAATTCTGTATGGAAATATTCATTGCATTAAAAAAAGCAATATAAATTCCAAATAGCTTAAATGGGCTTTCTCTTAGTCGTAAAAAAATAATCCTCCCATATATAACGCACAGTAAAACTGAGTATAGCACGTGAAAAGTAGGCTTGATTGCAGCGGCAGACGGTTTGTTTTGAATGCAACAACATGGCTACCGTCCTGCTGCCTACGCATCATTTTCCTTGGACAGGGAAAGCGCGTTAGGATGTCTCCTCTCATTCATACCTCCATGGGATACGCCGTGAGAGCTCAAAAGTCACTAGATCTACTAAGAAGTAAAAATAACCATTGTTATACTATAACTATGGTTTTATCTATCTATACAAGGGGTATGCCAGCTACATACACATTTCCAGGGTTTTTTGCCATCCCATGGCCGAGTGGTTAGCGCGCTTGGCTACTGATCTAAGGGACCTGGGTTCGAGTCCCGGGTAAGGCATGGATGTATGTATCGTTTTTCTGCTGAGGTCCTGCCATCCTCTCAGACCTTCTACTGTGGCATATAAACTGACAGGCTCCTGTCAGACCTCTGTGGCAAGCAGCTGCTTGAGGGGGTATTTATTTTTTTTATTATGTTGGTTGAGAACCACTGGTCTAGAGATATGAACATTACAACAGATTATGCTAACAATTTGGCCATTTTTGCCAAAATGCAACAAGATAAATTATTTCAGTAGAGCTGTTGATGAGACTTATAATAAGGTAGGTTTGGTGATAGAAATAAAACCAAAGCAATGAAAATGTTAATTCTTTTGAATAGCTATGCTTCTGAGCAAGTTTCTCAGTTTATATAGTGACAGATACTAATAATTTTATATGTGACAGATACTAATAATGTGAGACACAAAATAAAATTAACAGTCATTGCTGCTGGGACTTTTAAAAATCTGTTGGGAAAGCAGGCAGATATACCTAAAGACTAAAATTAGGTTATATAATGGGTAATAACTCTAAAGTTTGCTATGGTAGTGAAACTTGGCCCTTTTGTAAAGAAAGATAATTGGAAGTTTTTTAATTTCAGATGCTTCTGGAACATCTTATGCTTGGTAGTTCTATTATTTAAATAATGAGGCTAGACAAAGGTGTCATCAACTGCCTTTAAAGCAGTATATTATGAAAAAAGAAAATTTATTGGTTTGGCTAGGTTGTCTGGATACAGAATGACTGAAGAAAGTAAGGCCAAAAGACTTGAGGAAAAATAAAGACAAACTAGAATGTAGTGGTTGAACAATATTAAATAGGACTGGTTTGTAACAGAATAAATGAATTTCAATAACCAAATTGTGTGACTGAACCATAATAGTTTATAGCTACTTGAAATATGATTGAGGTCATGTATGTAAAGAATAGACTCAAAAATCAACTGAGTGAGTAAAGAAACTTCAAGATTTTATTATACTAGGGTGATACATAATTTTGCCTGTTTTTGCCATGTTTTTGCACATCACTATGTTGCATTATTACCCTATGAACATAGTATTAAGGGAAAGTGTAAAATTCTCTGTGTCAGTCAATAATTATTAGTAGTATCGGAGTCTTGACTTCTATCATTAAAAATGTTGTATGAGTGAGTTAAGTATTGAAATTCATACAATTTTAGTCATTACAGGAAAAAAGGATTAAAAGCAACCAAAGTGGCCTATGAAATATGCAATCCAGAAGTTGGGGGAGGGGTCTCCATATGCATTGCTAAAGCTTGGTTCACAGGTCACAAGCCACAAAACTAACCATGATTTGGCCAATATCACTAGATCACAACATTCTGTGCCATGCTGTTGAATCTGATCCATTGACAAACACTCACAGGTTCTCATCTGATCTTGGCTGCTCACAAGCAATTATAGTGCAGCATATGCAACACATCGGTAAAGTAGCCAGAAGTTGCTAAAGTGTTCCATATGAACTGACTACTTAACAAGCATACTCTCACATTGAAGTAGGCAGGGAACTCCTCACTAATCCACAGAATAACTATTTCATCAAGTGAATTGTTACGTGCAATGAAAAATGATTTTTCTTTCAATAAACCAAACACCCAAATGCAGTGGCTTGACCCAGGCAAGCCCCCCACTTCTTGTCTGAAAGAGGGGCCAATTTGAAATGAAAGCAATGTTGTATGTTTGGTGATATTTTATTTTTTATAGTAACTTTGAACTGATTAACAGTGGATGTACCATCAATGCCAACTTCTATTCAGAACAACTGGAGTGAATGCACTCTGTGATAATAATATGCCTAAGACCTAGTAAGAGACATTAGGAACTCCTCTCCAACAACACAAAACTGCATACTGCACTTTGGATAAAAGAAATTCTTCAAGAACTGGCATTTGAGTCTTCCTTATCCAGCATATTATCCAGACAAGCTCCTTCTAACTACCACCTTTTTCACTCCATGGCTCATTTTCTTCAAGGTAGGCAGTTTCAACATTTCAGGAAGTCAAAAATGGATATCAGGAGGTTTTCACCAGTAAGCAGGTATTAGATTGGGTTACCTCTGAGCGGCACTTTTTTGCACACCATGGGCTAAATGGCCAGGTCACAAGGACCCCGAAGGCTCAGAGAAGGTTGGGGGAGGGGAACCCACTGGAACAGCTGTTGGGAGACAGATGGTAGCCTCCTGTCAAGGCCATCCAGCGTGTTCTTTAACGTGCACAGGGTATTGCTCTCCCGCACACGGGGCCATGGCTTAATGTCCCATCCGACGGATGGCGGGCTTTCTAAGCCCATTGGTGTCCCCTATTGACCATGGGCAGGGCGGGGAATTTTGCAGAGATAAATCTCAACGCTGACCCAGCTGGGACTTGAACTTGGGAACTGCAGATTACGAGCCTGGCGTGCTACCGACTGAGCCACCCCCGCCCCGTAAGCAGGTATTGAAAAGGAATCGAACTACAAACTATTGAAAATGATGATTTATATTTCACTAAGGTTTGTTATTTATATTTTAATAATTATTTCTCAAGCACATGATAAAATGCACAGACTTATGAATCACCCTAGTATAATTGTATTCTTTATACAAAGAATAAAATGCATACCTTGTAATCTGGAAGCTGCGTCATTCCAGGCCAAGTTTCTTCAGTTGGTGTACCCAGTAGCATAGAATAGGTTAAATCAAATAATACATAAAAGAACATAATTTAAAAATGGAACTGAATAATTGATTTAAATATTATACTGCTGAAGTTGCCAGATCCAATTCACTAAGCCAGCATATTTGGCTGCAAATACTAATTATTAGTATGATAAAATAAATTTAAAGTTTCAACCCATCCAGGGTCCCTCCCACCTGAAAAACGGTTTACCTCCAGAGGCCTAGCTATTTTTTTCCCCCTATGATCAGCCAAAAAAAAAAAAACAATAACTTTATAATCATATTATATGCCAAATTAATCAACATATAATTCTAGATTTTCTGGAAATAAAATATCTTACAAAAAAAAAAAGACTAATTTTATTTAAAACTAACTGAACGTACCTGGCGCTGCTCAGGTGTGACTTTTAAACTGTATATTTTTATTTTCACTGCATTAAAGGTAAATTTTGCATGACCCCCCCCCCCCCCCCTCCGACACTTGAGCACAGTTTTCCAACAGAAAGAAATTTTCCCGGTGTTGACGTCAGTGAGCTCTCTCATAGTCCGTGGCATAGTTTCTGCTTATGCTATCGAGATTTTTATTTCCGTTACCAGAGATTTTGCTACCCTTTGGCTCCCGTGATATTCGTCTGCACTGTCCAAATTTCCTGCACAGCGTCTCCTGTGATATTCATCCGCACAGTCCAAATTTCCTGCACAGCGTCTCCCGCGTGCCCCGGTGATTGGTTAAAAATCAGGTTATCACTAGGCTTGTGGCTTTGTTTCTACACAAATCGTGGCAGCTCATGTCTCACTTTTAATCTGCATATTCTGTTGTTTCCCCGCACTAATGGTTAATTTGTGAGCACCCCCCCCCGACATTTATCACAGTTTGAACACTAAGAATTTCCCAGTGTTGCAAAGGTCATTGCTGACTCGGCGCATGCTTTGTAATATAAATATTGCAAAGGTCATTGCTGACTCGGTGCGTGCTTTGCAATATAAATATTGCAAAGGTCATTGCTGACTCGGCGCGTGCTTTGAAATATAAATATTGCAAAGGTCATTGCTGACTCGGCGTTTTGCTTCTAGTAAGCCCTCCTTTTGGACTTTCGAGTTGAAATTTAGCACTACAATCCGGAACACAGCCGTCCCATGGCCGAGTGGTTAGCGCGCTTGGCTACTGATCTACGGGACCTGGGTTCGAGCCCTGGGTAAGGCATGGATGTTCGTGTCGTTTTTCTGCTAAGGTCCTGCCATCCTCTCAGATCTTCTACTGTGGCATATACACTGACAGGCTCCTGTCAGACCTCTGTGGCAAGCAGCTGCTTGGGGGGTTATAAAATAAATAATCCGGACCACAACCAGAAACCTTCTTTGAAAATTTGGAGTGTGTATGTTGATTTCCTGATGAGTTATGGCTGCCACAGACAGACAGACAGACACCTTTTATTATATAGATGTGGTAAAAAACGTAGCAAAAATGCATCTGGCAATTTTTTATTAAAAAAAAACTAACAGACAGAAATGATTATAATGCATATGAATTAAAAGATTATTTATTTCTTAAGAAAAATTACTTCAAACAAGAAAATTACTTTCTTTTTATAATTTTGTTTCATTGATTGCTGTTTATAGTTTTCATTAATTCTGAAAAAAAAAAATGTTTTGAATAACAGCAATGCCCACTGTTAAATTTTTTCAACTTCATTCGCTTTAAATATTAAATAAATATTATTGAAAATCGAGATTTAGAGAGATTTGAGTGAGATTTTCAAACACATCTTTCAGTGACATTTTTCCATTACAGGCTTATTTTCAAAATTAGAGTTTTCGACATTGCTTTCCATTTAAATAACATGGAAGTTTCTGAACAATTTTAATAATGTAGCATATATAACACTTAAAATTAGAGACTTTTGCCTATACAAAGCTTCCATCTAGTTTTATTTTCAAAATTTCAAAAAAAAAAAAATCTGAAAAAAGAATGTTTTATTTTCATTTTTAAAAAATCTTATGAAGAGCTTAAAACAGTACTTTTACTTTTCAACTGTATCACTACTTCTATAAGTGTGATCAACTTCTGCAGTATTATCTTTTCAATTATGAATCTCTAGTACAGTATTCAAGAATCTTCTCTAGTGAGGATCATAACATTCTAAACTATTGGCAAAAGCTCAACATATTTTTATACTAGTTTCATTATTATGTTATATGAAATTACTTTTATCAGGATTTGTCTTATATTTATTCTTAAAAATTCCACTTTCTCTACAGCCCATTTCAGCAACAGTAAAAACAAAATTTCTAAAACCTTTTGCAGCTTTGTATATAAGAATTAGAAGTTTTGTTTGCTACCAGTTCTTTATTATTATTTTATGTTCTTTAAATTTGTTGTTTGTATAGCTACCAGTTTTTTTTGACAAAATTTTTTTTGACAGATATATAGAATTTATTAACTGTATACAATATACAAAAATAAATCACTCCAGATCTACAAGAGTTCACATGTGGATTTAATTTTACATTAACCCTTACTGTGTCACAGCCTGAAGAATTGCTCTGATCTTTCACATTCTAGTGGTTCGAGACCAAAGCTTAGCTCCTGTAGTACAAGGTTGTAAAAACAAATTTATATTGAGTAGAAATCAGATTTTTTTTCAACTGTTTCTAACTAATTAAATATCAAAAATAACATTTAAATCTATGATATAAATTTTTTGCTTGTTGATTCCATTAGAAAAAATTATGATAAAGTTTAAAAATAAATCTATTTGAGTCAGATGCTCATGTTCAGTCACTGTAAACAGCATCAAGTAGCACCAATTCAGTTCATGCCTTTATTCTGCCATACCATGTTTAGATTATTGACTGGTTGCATTTCCTGCTCTTTTCTGCTATTTATAGCTCTACTAGAGTTGTAACATTTTCTACACTTTTAATATAAGGATATTAAATTTTTTTACTACCAGAAATTGCATCATCTGGGAACTATGCACATTGGCTTTCAATCAATGTTTCAGCAGACTTTTGATTTCAAAGACTTTTTTTTTATTTACTTTAATGCTTCTAAAATTAATTTTTATTGCTTCTCAAATGGATACTGAAATTATAAACAATAATTAAGTAGAAATGATCAAAAATGAAACTGCTAGTGATCTATAATGGTGGCAATCAGAACAAGCATTAGGATTACTCGGAACACAATTTTTAAACAGTAGGACTTTATCAGTATTTTAAATTCAGTAGGACTTTATCAGTATTTTTAATATCAGTATATTTAAATTACATTTAAAGCATTATAAACAAATTAATGTCAGGAAATTACAATTTTTTAACCAAAATTTCTGCCAGAATTTTAGAATTAAACTTTTTTATAGCAGTTATGCAGTTTCATAATACTCGTTCTCAAATTCAGTGCATGAATTAAACTTGAAATGCTTTGAAACATTTTTTTTTAAATTTTTTTTTCATAGTTCTTTATCACTTTCCTGATATATTTTTCATTTTGTATTTAAATTATCTAAATTTAAAGCAAAATAATTTTATATGACATTGATTTACTCAGGATCAGAGTTTGCCATCTTCTAAAGTCTAAGAATATGCATAAATGATTAAACAATTTAGAAAAAATGAAATAAATGAAAGATTTAAGCAATAAATGAAATATTATGAACTATTTATATTAAATAAAATAATACAAAAAAAAAAACGGGAAAATATGCATATTTTAAAAATTTTACTAAAGTGGGAAAATACAGTAAAATTTTGCAATGTTTAAAAAAATGCTTAAAAATTAACTTACTTTTTTTTCTTCAAAATTTTGCCATTTTATTAAGCAGAATTAAATGCTCTTTCTTTTGGTATATAACATGATACATTTCCGTTCATTAGTTACTTCAGGATGAGATTCTAAAGTTGTTTATTTTATTTTCTGAAAACACTTTAAAATAAGTGGTGGGCAGACAATGTCAAACAGGACCTTATTAGAATTGGTGTGCAGTGGCCAGATGCAGCAGATGTAGCTCACGACAGACTTGCCTGGACAACTAAATTGCATGATCTTGTTGGACCTCCGTTGCCCATGGCTGCTTGAAGATGATGATGATGACCACAGTGAATCAGTTTCAGAAACCCAACATTATAGGGATTAATCCAATCCAATATATATTTCCAACTACCACAAAACAATTGTGGATTATTGTGCAAGAATGCAATTGACAATAAAAAAATATTAAATTTTTACAATTATTATTTATTAACCAAATTTAAGCATCTTGAAATTGGTGAATTGATGATCCCAAAAATGAATGATGATCCCAAAATTTCAAGATCAGATCCCTTGAAATGGCATTAAAACATCTACTAGCTAAGTACACTGCTGGCCATTAAAAGTGCAACACCAGGAAAGACAAGAGATATCAAAGTCACATTTAGTGAATAAATAGCTTATGTTACAAGGATCAAATGATTACAAATACAACTCGGTTAGACTTGTGGAGTACAAAGAAATCAGCATCTTGTGTAGCCACCATGAGTAGCAATAACCACTGCTACAGAGTCTGGCATTGAGATGATGAGATGTCGGATGTGTGTTTGGGGAATGTCAGTCCATGAAGTTTCATTACGTAGCAGAGTTCATCTGTTGAAGCAGCTGTTGGTGTCAGGTGTGCCAGTGGTCATGAGATCATGGACCAGACATGTTCAATTGGGGGCAGATCCAGTGAAAACACAGGCCATGGCAGAAGTGTCACATGGTGGCTATCCAGGAATTGTTGGACGATGCATGCCACATGTGGTTGGCATTATCCTGTTGGTAAATGACACCAGAGAGCCCCTGAAGATAAGGTACGACAACAGGCTCCAACACCCTGGCTGTTCAAAGTACCTGTAATGCATATGAGGCAAGTGCATGAATGGAGTCCAATGGCACCCCATACAATAACATCAGGGGCCAAACCTGTATGGTGCTGCATTATGCATGTCTCACTGAGCCTGTCACCGTGGTACTGCCAGATACCATCATGGTGCTGCATACTGAAGCAGGTTTCATTCGTCTGAAAAGACGATGCAATGCCATGCGCAGTGTTCTTGGCACCATTGCATATGCCTGTGTTGTAGGGTCAATGGTAGCCGAAGCAATGGCCACCTAGCAAAGGTGCCCCGATGCTGCAGACATCAAACTGTACGTGCAGACACTGGTTGATGTGCAACACACCCTAACTGTTTGAGCTAAGGTGTTTAATGCGGCTGTATGATCATTCATAGCTATGTGCACAAGATGTGTGTCCTCTCATTTGTTTGTGTGACAGGGCTGTTGAGATCCCTCACGTCATTGAGTTCATTCCTCCTCTACCCATTGACACCATATTATCATCATTGTGGCAGCATTCCGTCCAATATGAGCACCAATGTCTTGGTATGATAATCCGTCTTCCCGTAATCCCACAATTCTCCCTCGATCAAAGTCGGAAACCTGGTCATACAGAAGTCATGTTCTTTAACTAGGCATACTTGATCTTTTAGTGCGCAAGAACTGCGAGCAAACACAATTCCAGTGCTTTACACCGGCTCTTTGTAATCTCCTCTTAATACCACTTCCAGAAGGCTACTGTCACACATGATGTGCATATGTGCTGCGCTTTTCCATGGGTTACCCATCTTGCACATTTCAGGACAATCTGATGAGTTCTTCCTGGTGTTGCACTTTTAATGGCCAGCAGTGTAAATATGCATTTCTGTTAATGTCCTAGATGCCACAATATTATGTAACAATATTTGATTATCTTGTGTTAAGTTCAAATTTTCTAATTTCTTGTTGTCTCCAAGAATTTTTTTTATATGTTTGGTCACTTGGAATATATATAATTTATGCACAGTAGGAATTTGCAATTTTTTTTTTGCAAAGTGCAAAAATCCCATCATGATCAAATTTTTACAAATTCATCATTGCTTTAATAAGATAATTTTGTGCATACTGTAATTGCTTATGTAGTACATACAAGCTCCACCCCATGACAAGAGTCCGGGTAATAAATATGATTAAACCCACCCGAAATACATAATCTTTAAAATAGACAAGTCAAAAAATTTTCTTTTTGGGTGTGATTGTTGATTTTAAAGTTAATGTGAAGCTTGGAGTCATACATTAGCATTTATGTGCATGTCTTCAACAGATGACAGAGGAAAACATAATCCATGCTGTACTATTACTATTCACAGACATTTCTCTGAAATCACCAGATTCTTCACCCTTGGCCTTCTGCTTGTTTGGACTCTTGAAACAGACTACAGGTAAACATCAACTGCAGACTGTTGATGGATTATGGGAAGCTTGTAAAGAGAAATGGGACCAATCAGATAAGGTAGTGCTTTGAAGAAGCCACTACAATGGAAGGTACACTGTAAGGGAATTGTTGCACTAGACTGAGCATAGATGGTTGCATAAAATTTCCCATGTGATGTAATCAACCTCAGTATAATGAAATAACTGTAATAATTAAACAATAATTCTATTTTAAACTAATGATAAAGAGAGATGATTTAATTATTTGGTTATCTGACTTATTTCAATTAACCAAATGATCTAATCATTCAGTCTTTAAAGCATAGGATTGATCAGTTAATGGAATATATGTTCAGAAGAACATTGCTAAAACTCAAATTGGGTTGTTTTACCTTTGAGTGGCACTTTTTTTTTTTGCACACAATAGGCTAAAAAAACGCTGGGGAGCTGTAAGGAGACAGATGGTAGCACTTGTAAAAGCCATCCAGTGTGTTCTTTAATGCACACAACATATTACTCTCCCACACATGGGGCCACAGCTTAATATCCCATCCAATGGACAAGTCTTTCCACGCCCAATGGTGTCCCCTACTGACTGAGGGCAGGGCAGATACTTTTGGGGAGATAAATCTCAAGATTTGCCCAGATGGCACTCGAACCTGGGAACTGCAGATTTGAGCCTGGCGTGCTATTGACTGAGCTATCCCCACCCCAACTAAAACTCAGTGTTAATGACAAAGACAGAGCACATATAAGTAAATAATGATTCTTCCAATGTACCAATATTTTTGTCTTTTTACAAAAGTTAATTTAGGATTTAATTAAATACCTTCAAGAGCAAATATTAATAAAAAAACTCAGTATAATTTATTTAAGGCTTTTCTAGGCCGAAGTGACTGTTACCAAAGAATTTATAACCAATAAACTGGCATTCTACTAAACTAAAAAAAAGGATACTTAAATATTCGTTTCAGTTGGTCATCAACATCACTTCCAGGAAATAGTGGACGTCCAGCATTAGCTAATTCTTGAGAGAAAATATATTTTTAGCATACTGCATATCTGGTTAGACTATTTCAGATTATTTCTATTTCTTCAAATAACTTCATTGGTAATTTGTACTAAAAATTATTCACAAATAATTTTTTTTTTACAAAAAATATTACCATTAATTTTTAAACTTAATATTCAAACCATTTTTCCAGATGTATTTAACTGGTTGGCAGCAATAATCTGCACCCAAAACAATGGTCATATTTCAGCAACTGTGGCAACTCAGCTTTTATACCTGGATTTAAGAGAAGCATACCACCCCTAGAGAATGTTAATAATGGGAACATAAGCAAATTTATATTAAATGCATATATTATACATATTTTGAAATATAATTTTTTTAATACACTAAAATGGGAAAAAATATACTGCAATGACATTCCCATTTATTCTGATTCAATTAAAAGTAGTTTACTGGAAGGTGGGTAAATGGATTGATATGCAGAAAATCACAGCTGAATAGGATGGTTAAAAGATGCATTAGATCATAATACACACTGAATTTATGACTGTCATGATCATATTTAACAGTTAAGCAGGGCTTTTATACACCTTCACAACAAATCAAAATTTGGATCAGCTGAAGTGACTGTTATAAAATGGTGTATAATAATAAATAAATACCCCCTCAAGCAGCTGCTTGCCACAGAGGTCTGATAGGAGCCTGTCAGTTTATACACCATAGCAGAAGGTCTTAGAGGATGGCAGGACCTCAGCAGAAAAATGACACATACATCCATGCCTTACCCGGGGCTCGAATACAGGTCCCTTATATCAGTAGCCAAGTGTGCTAACCACTTGGCCATTGGATGGCATAAAATGCTGTAGCATAAAGATATATATCAGTTGCTGTATTCCCAGATCTCTATGGAACATTAAACTGACAAGCTCCTGTCAGACCTATGTGGCAAGCAGTGGCTTGAGGGAATATTTTTTTTATATATACAAGATGCCTTAAGTCATGCCCTATAAAGGAAAATAAAATTTTAAGCACTCATTAACTCTATATACACAATATAAATATATTATATTATATAAATATATATAATATAATAAAATTTTATGGACTATAAAGGAAAATTAATTTTAGAGCACTCATTAACTCTATATACACAAGATGCCTGAATCTTTGGTAACACATTTCCAGTGATCTTGGCACATTCATATATTCTGAAACAAAGTGAATTTTTAGTAATGCATTTTCAGGATATCTGTATCTTGGCACATTCAGATATCCCAAGAAAAAAGAAATTGAGAAATCTAAGGATTACTGTGATCCTATGACATTTTAATTTCAAAATTTTCAGGCAAATGTATGTAGAAATAACAAATGTTTGCAAATGAAACGTAATCTATCACAAAAATATATTGCCTTAACTGATTTTGTGGTTAGGTTTTCCTACTGTTCCAGTGCGAAAAACTTGTGTTACATTATTAGCTCCGAGGCAGTGACTTCTATCTTAATAGGGTATGTGTTTGCATGAGAAGGCCTGCACAAACTAATAGACTTTCTCTGTCCTATATCTTGTAAACGATATTATTTTCCCTACAGTGCATTACTCTCTAAAGAACATTAAATATCTACACAGCAAATTGGTGAAAAATATCTAGATACACTACTGAACTTTCTTTAGATCCAAATTATGATATATACCCCATAATGGCACATTAGTTTTCAGCTTATTTTTTTTGGAGATGCATATTAATCACCAAAAGGAAAAGGTAAAAAGGCTTAGCAAATCCAAAATCTATTATTTTAAAGTTATGTACTTTTTTTTTTCTAATTTTGCATCACTTGTACTAAACCCTATACTTATAAATGCTTTTATACATAATTCAAGAATCCATTCAGATAATTTGTTCTGTTGAATATATTATTTAATGGATTAATGCTATTAGAGACTGAGATCATGCCTTTCTGATTTAATTCTTATTTTATTACAATCTACAAAAATATGCAATATTCATGATACTAAATTTTTTTCTTGGCGAAATGCACAATATATAATTTATAACTTTTTTTACTAAATGCTCCCAAAACTGAATATAGTACAAGTTTGTTATAACAAATACTGATTACTGTAATTCAGATTAACAATGAAATAGCATGGGAGAAAAACAAAATCATTTCAATACCTGCAAAAATACATCCAGCAGACCACATATCAATAGATGTTGTATAGAGTTTGGCTCCAAAAAGAACGTCTGGTGGTCTATACCATAAAGTGACAACCTGTTAAAAGAACATTTAAGAGATATTACAATGTTGTTACTTGTCACTACAGAATTAAAATATTAATCACTTATTTTCACAACTGAAGAAAAATGTTTATGAAATTTGCATTTTCATTAACTACAAATATATAGTGAAGATTTTTAGTGGAAAATGGATTTGTAACTTAGATTTCATAGACAACAGTGAATAACTGGTGTTCAAAATAGAAGTTGAATTTGGGAAATGACTTAGGTACTCTTGGCTACCAGGCTATTGGTCATTTCTATGGAGTTTTAGTTAAAGTGCTCCACCTTGCTGAGTTAGTGTTCTAGGGCACATACTATTATTGTTATAACAAACTAGTAATTACTAAAGCTACTGTTTGTATATTGATTATGTATATCAATATATAAAACTTGCAAGATTCAATGTAATATATTAAGTGAGAGTTCTGATCCAAATCATTAGACAGCTAGATTTCAAGGTTCATTTGGTGTGTACAAGTTCTCTGCCAACTTCTTGGGCACAAGAAATGGACTTTAAACAATCACCATAATGTGAATACAGAACTAGTGTTTGAAAGTGAGACATGAATTAAACCATACAAAAAAGTATAAGTTTTAAGCAGATACAATCAAATATATTTCCATTCTTACATTCATGAAAGAGGCCCAGTGAGAGAACTGTTAAAAAATATAACATAAAAAGTAAAGACAGAAATGACAGTGCAAGCAGTCATATGTTGTTAAATCATTTTTCTCATCTAGTGTTTATACTAATTACTTTTGATAGGAATCATTATTAGCCTATGTTTGGACAATCCTTACACAATAAGTGTGTTTTACAATGCACTAGTAAATTATGCTGGTTGATTGGGTTATTTTATCTCTGAATGTCACTTTTATGCACACAATGAGCTAAATTGTCAGGTCACAAGATCACTAAATGCTGAGTTTTAATATGCCTTAGAGCTCAAAGCTGGATAGGTGAAGGGATAGCTATTCGAAGACAGATCAAAGCCTTCCATCATGGCAAACCAATGCATTCTTTAACAAGCACAGGGTATAGCTCTTCTGTACATCTTAATATCCCATGTGATGGACTGCAGCTTTCCCAGCCCACAGATATCCTGCTTACCAGTGAGAGCAAAGCAAAGATTAGCAAAGAAAATCTCATTAAGGTACAGCAGTAATTAAGCTAAAGCTCCTTACTGCAATGAGGCTTTTATTCACACACTGCCTGTAACATGGTTAAGTTTCACAATAAACTGTGATAGAAAGTTTAATCCATTTCAGATTATTTCTGAAAGGATCTAACTATCCCTTCATTCATATATATAATATATCTTTAAAATATTTATATGCTAATGAAAGTTAAGGTTCTGGTACCTGATCTCATGCTTCTATCCAAACATGCTAATCACTCAACTATTGGGATGGCTTTAATACAATATTTAAAATATACTATAGAATGAATCAGCATTAATTTCATTCAAACTTAAAAAAAATTAATTCAATGATAAAAGAACTAAAACTGAACTAAATGAAATGAGTCTGCATGCATTATCAAAAAAGGACTTGTGCTGTTTTACCTTTCAATTGGCACTTTTTTGCACACAGTGGGTTAATAGTCAGGTTATAAGGATCCAAAGGGCTCAGAGAAGACTGTGGTACCTGACTTAAAAAAACCAAACTACCAAACTTAAAAAAAATTAATTCAATGATAAAAGAACTAAAACTGAACTAAATGAAATGAGTCTGCATGCATTATCAAAAAAGGACTTGTGCTGTTTTACCTTTCAATTGGCACTTTTTTGCACACAGTGGGTTAATAGTCAAGTTATAAGGATCCCAAGGGCTCAGAGAAGACTGTGAGGATGGGATACAATTGACTGCTATGAGAAGATGAAGGCCTTCCATTGAGACCTAAACAAATGGCCATGGCAAACATCCCATACAATAGAGGGCAGCCTTATAAGTCCATCATTGTTCTCTTTCAAATTAAGGGCAGAGTGGGATTTGGCAGAGAAAATTTCAACACTAGCACAGTTGGGATTCTAACCCTGGAATAACAGATTACAAGCCAGGTTCACTACTACCCTAATTAAACCCCACCTCAGAGAAAGGTGTAGATTAGGTTGCTTTACCCCTGGGCAGCATACTTTGCTACAGAGTAAACTAAATGGCCATATCACAAGGATTACAGGGTTCAAAGCATGATTGGGGAAGGTATATGGAAGCCTCCAATTAAGACCATCCAGTGTGTTTTTAATGTGCACTGAGAGGGCTGTCACATATAGATCAGAGACTAAATGAAACATTTAATGAGTGACTGGAGGTAAGCCAGTTTTATACTACTTTCAATGTATTTTCAGCTATTTAGTACAAGAGAACACAAAAAAATACCTCAGCTGAATAACATCGTACTGGAATACCAAAAGCTCTTGCTAGTCCAAAATCTGCTAATTTTAACTCGCCATTCTGAAAAACAAAATAATTTTAATGAACAATATATGTTAAAAAAAAAATTTATTCAGAAATCATATTATTTACTGTTTTACTGATATACAGGACATATATTGCAAAAGCATAAAAAGTTTTAAAACATAAAGGTACATTTATTATATCAGCTAATAATCAAGAATTTTGAATATCATCATACAATCAGTATATGTAAAGAAGTTACTGGAAATATCTCATTCACATTTGGTTGTTTTACTTCTGAGAGGCACTTTTTCCTACATGTGTGCTAAATCCCATTTAACCCAGGGATTTAGCCCACAGGCAAAAAACAATGGCTAGTCACCAGGTCCAAAGGGCTCCGAGAAGGTTGGAGATACAGATCCACTGGATAACTCTTAGGAGACAGAATCTTCCTGTCTGGATCACCCAGCATGCTCTTTAACCCTTCCAGTGTTCACATCATCTGTATACGTTAGGAGAATCTGAATTGAGAGGCCAAGGACATATGTATCCATTTTTAGTACAACAACAAAAAATTGATTTTTTAAAAATAAAAATTATAGTTGTATTTTTTTTTACATATCTTACAAAAAATATATAATTCAGGCTTCAAAAATAATATTGTTCTTTAATTTGATGCATATTTTATTAAACTACAATATAAATAATTTGATAAAGTCTGTAAATGGTAGCTAGGTAGTCACTGGAAGGAGAGCTATGCACCAATCCCCTGTGATGATGCATAGAACCGGCCAGGCCTACACCTAATGTCCGACCCCGCCTTCTCGTGGTGCAGACCGTTAGTACCTTTCAAAAGAGATACTCTCTTGTGGAAGTGAACGGAAGGGGAGGGCTGCCAGATTAGTGTGGCCTACTGATCTGGACAACTATGGCTGCTTTTCTTTTTTTTTCTACCCTGCTGAGGAGTGGTCAACCAAACAGGGTCCTGGTGCTGACCATATAAACCAACTGGACTGGACAGATATAAGGCTCTGAGCTTGATTATGGATCCTGATTTAGCTGCACTGGTGGGCTTCTGTGGAGGGAAAATCTTCCGCTGTGTTTTCTGTTTGTTTGTGGGTTGACAGCTCCAAGTGAATAGATTCACAGGATATGTTTATCAGCTGGTGGATAATTCTGAGCAGAAGTCATCGCAGGCACCTGAACTCTTTGCTTCTATTGGCATCGTCAAATTCTACATTGGAGGAAATCTTCCAGTGTAGATGGCTTCAGCCTTTAGTGGTGGGGGAACGGGTCTTTGCCCCATGTCTGCGATTAGGGGGCTGTTTGATATTGTCCGCATTCCCTCTCTCAATAAACATAGTTTCTTTAAACATCCTACTAACCATTTTCTCTCCATAGGTAGTTGGAATGTGAGGACTCTGCACAGAGCTTTTTCTCTTGATGTCCTCACACAAGAATTCCACCATTATAATTTAGATATTCTCGGCTTGCAAGAGACCAGATGGACAGATAAAGGTCAGATTCTTAAAAATAATCTTAAATTTCTCTTTTCAGGGCGGGATGACAATAAGCATCACCAAGGCATGGGTCTGCTTCTCAGCAGACACGCTAGTGATGCTCTTCTAGGATATGAGTGCATTAATGAAAGGTTTCTTACAGCAAAATTTCAGACAAGCATTAAAGACTTGAATGTTATCTGCTGTTATGCCCCCACTGAGGATGCCGATGAGGATGAGAAGGATAGGTTTTATGAACAACTTCAGGATATTTTGAATTCTGTCAAGAAAAGAGATATTACCCTTGTTCTTGGTGACTTCAATGCCAAAGTTGGTACTGACTCTGACCTTTGGGGAGGAGTAATAGGCCCTTTTGGTATTGGTAGCTGCAATGGCAATGGGCAACATCTCCTACATGTAAGTAAACTCAATGGTTTCAGAATAACTAACACATATTACAAACACCACGACATACATAAATACACATGGGTTTCACCTGATGGGCTGCATAAGAATATGATTGATTATATATTAATTAACAGCAAATTGGCTAGTTCTGTTAGAAATACCAGGGCATATAGGGGAGCTGAAATTGGATCTGACCATTACCTTGTTAAAAGTGTCTTACAACTTAAACTTAAAAAGTGCTGTGCTAGGGTTAAAAAATTTGCTTTTAATACTGAAGCTCTGAAAGACCCAGTTATAGCCAAAGCTTACCATGATAGGTTACTTAGTCATTATGACAGTCATGGTTTGCTTACTACTGAAGTTGAGGAAGAATGGGATCATTTTAAACAGGCTTTTTTGGACACTAACAGTACTCTTTTAGGAAAAAAGGAGCAGAAGAGACAGAATTATCTGAGTGATAAGGTACTTGAGCTTATTTCAGAAAGAAAGAACTGCAGGAATGTCCTTAATCAATACCCTACTAGTACTAATAGAAAGCATTACAGAGAGCTTAATAAACGTGTAAAAGATCAGTTAGCTGCTGATAAGAATCTTTGGCTTGATGGTTTGGCTGACAAAGCCGAGGAAGCAGTTAGACAGCACAACAGCAGAGAGCTGTACCAGATAGTTAATGTTTTGTGGGGTAGAAAACGGACAGGTATACAGGGATTGAAGGATAAACAAGGTAAGGTTAGAGAAGGGGAGGATTCTGTCATGGCTAGGTGGGCTGAGCATTTCAGTGATATTCTGAACAATGCGGTTAGTTCTATTCCCATTGTTTGCAATGATGATAGATGCATTGGTGGCTTTAATGTTGGCCCTATAACACAATCTGAAATTATTTTGGCTATCTCTAAACTTAAACTCCATAAATCCCCAGGGGTAGATGAAATTACTACAGAGATGCTCAGAGCTGGGAATGTTTCGGTTACCACTTGGATGACTGAAATTTTGAATGACTTTTATGATAAAGGCATGGTTCCTAAAGATTTTACCAGAGCTATTGTTATACCTATTTTCAAAAAAGGTGATCGCAGTTCTAGTGATAACTATAGGGGTATCAGCCTACTCTCTGTTCCAGGTAAAGTTCTTTCCATGATTGTGCTTAATAGAATTAAGAATCTGGTTGACAGTCAATTGCGTGATGAGCAATGTGGATTCAGAAGTGGTAGGGGATGTGTGGATCAGATATTTTCACTTAGGCAGATTCTTGAGAAATGTTTAGAGTTTCAGAAACCTTTGGTTGCTAGCTTTGTTGATTTCAAAATGGCTTTCGACTCTGTTGATCGTCATAATTTGTGGTTGATTGTGTGAAATCATATGGTATACCAGACAAGTTAGTTACCATAATGAAAGCTCTCTATAATAACACTGAGTCGTGTGTGCGAGTTGGTAAGGCTTGTAGCAATTAATTTAGCATTACTTCTGGTGTTTGACAAGGGTGCATTTTGTCTCCTTTTCTCTTTAGTTTGGTTATTGATTATGTTATGCGAAATTCACTTCAAGGAAAAGATTTTGGCCTTAAATGGGGTGGAGATACGAAAATTTCTGATTTAGATTATGCTGATGATTTAGCCCTTTTGGCAAATGATGTTGATGAGATGAACTCTTTCATTCGAGCTGTTGATGAGACTGGTAGTAGAGTAGGTTTGGTTATAAACAGAGAGAAAACTAAAGTGATGAAAATTGGTCAGGCAGGCTGTAATTCAGTTAATCTGAATGGTTGCAGTCTTGAGCAGGTGTCACAGTTTAATTATCTTGGGAGCTATGTAACAGATAATGGTGATGTGCGGCACGAGATTAACAGATGAATAGGGATTGCTGCCGGGACTTTTAAAAATCTATGGAGAGTGTGGAGAAATAGGCGTATACACCTAAAGACTAAAATTAGGCTATATAATAGTTTGGTTCTTTCTAGGGTTAGTTATGGTAGTGAAACTTGGACACTTTGTAAACAAGATAACAGGAAACTAGATGCTTTTGATTCCAGATGCTTACGCAGTATCTTGGGCATTAGGTGGTTCAACTTTGTAACTAATGATGAGGTTAGGCAAAGGAGTTTGCAACCTCCTTTAAGCAGCATATTGTGCAGAGAGAGAGACTCCGTTGGTTTGGCCATGTTGCCCGTATGAATAATTATAGATTGGCGAATAGGGTTATGAACAGTGTGCCTAAGGGCCTCAGAAAGAGGAGACCTAGGATGCGGTGGGCAGACAATGTCAAACAGGACCTTGTTAGAATTGGTGTGCAGTGGCCAGATGCAGTAGATGTAGCTCAGGATAGACTTGCTTGGAGAACTAAATTGCACGGTCTGGTTGGACCTCCATAGCCCATGGCTGCTTGAGGATGATGATGATGATGATGATCTGATTGCCATTTCTTAGAAGCACTAAACGGTACTGTCGATTTGCTTGTTAACATTCCTATTTACTGAAGCAACCTTTTGATTTAAGCTCACAAGTTTGATTTGAACTATTATCAACAAAATTTTTTAAATTCTCAAAAATCTCCTAAAAATTAACATAAAAACTTATTTTTAAAAACAATAGATTTTGGAAGTAATTACAAAATACGTACCACCATTTTTTTTCCCATTTCACACTCTTTTCTGTCATAAACCTATTTCAGTACTCCCAAGTTATTTTTTTATCATTTTTCCCAGCATTCTATCCATCTTTCCCACTCTTAAAATCAAAACTGGAAGTAAACACATCCTTCTTAGAAATTCTGGTTGCAGCTGCATTTAATTAGTTATAGGCTTCACTGAGGCAAACAAGACACAGATGGCTGACACATACTATCTCCATTCCATGTGCTGTGTTTTTTAGTTTTGGTCCAGCATATTGGATACCTTTTGTAAAGTTAGTGATCTTTTGGGAATCGATAAGTATTGATTTTTTCATAGTTATGCTACATTGTATGGGCAGCCTACAACTTGTTGCTGTGGATATTTTAACATTGCATTAGGCTATGTGTTAATTTTTATTTTATTATTTATTACTTTTCCAGTAAAACTTTGATTTAGTATCATTTTCTGAAAATAAATGAGGTCTTGGATATGGAAGCAAATTCATTTCTGTATATTTACTTCCATTAGTTAGCGATCTTTGATTGCTGATTTATTGATCTTTCCGAGTTATGCTAGATCAGAGGCCGGCTTAAAATTTGTTGTGGATATTTTATATAGCATACCATTAAGCTATATGTATTTTTCTTTTATTATTTCTTGTTTTTTTAGTAAAAAAAACTTTGATCTTGTACCGTTTTCTGAAAATGAATGTCTTGGATACGGAAGCAAAATAGACTTCCTTGCTTCAGAAATCAGTCGTCATGTGGGAGGGCAATTTCAGGAAGGCACCCCCTCCGCTAAACTCACGGTGAAAGTTTCACCCCCCCCTCCCTCTAGAAAAATATAATTTTTTTAATTACAAGTTTTTATGTTTATAATGAATGATTTTAAAGGCAATTCCCCCCCCCCTCCCCCAATACCTTGGCTGTGCCACACAGACGATATAACACTATGTTTTTTTTTGCTCTGGTGCACAAATCTTTCTGCACTTAGGCAAGATCACCAAACTTCAACACCCAAAGAAAAAAATTCATAATGTTTAGTAAAAAAAAAAGCCAATAAAATTTTTTTTCTATTTCATAACCAGTTCAGAAAATCCAGTGAATGTGAGAAGTCAAAGTCATGTTGTATAACACTGGCCATGCTTAAAATAAATGATATTGAAAAGAATCATTAAAAGAAATAAAAATCATATTTCAGGTTGAACATTATATTATTCAGGAGGAAATTTCCTTTCGATAAATATATAATTTAACTATTTTTATTCATCAGGTTTTCCAAAATGAAGCCTTAATTGTATAGTGCGATTTTTTTTTCACCATATCACATTTAAAAAGGTGTATTAAAATCAATATGTTGTAAATATGTTTATATTATTGATTTTCATAAAATTTGCAATTAAATTCTGTTTAATTTGTTATTAGCATGACCTATATCTGTTGATTGGTTATTTTTTAAAATAATTCTAAAGTTGACTTGTTTATCTGACTCAGCACAATTGGCTAAAAGCCTGGAATTTTCTCAAAGTATGGTACTGAGAAAAAAAATTACAAAACGAGAGAAATATTTACTTGAAACCCCAAAAATTTTTTTCGTTATTCACAAATAAATAACCTTTCATGTATATTGTAATCATTTCTGTCTATTTTTTTAAATTTAATTATATTATAATTTTAGTCTTTTTTTTTAAATAAATTTTTATTTGTGTTGCCAGATGCATTTTTTTTTACTACATGACTCTAAAAAAAAAGTCCTATTAAAATAAAACATATAATTTTTTTTGTCATATACTTTATTTTCAGAAAATCCAGAATTAAATACAGATTAATTTGGCATACAACATGCCATAATTTCTTTCATTAGTTATTTGGCAAAAAAAGTTTTAAACTTAAAGTTTTTTTTTTTTTGCTGAGCATAGGGAGAAAATAGCTTGGCCTCTGTATGGAAACCTGCTTTTCAGGCTGGACACTGGAAGGGTTAATGCGTACAGGGTATAGCTCTCCTGCACATAAGGCATTTATTTAGTGGACATTGAACAATTTGTATGCAATAGCAAATACTGACTGATGTTAACCTTTAAATGAATGGTTAAAGTACTGTTTTTCTTTACATAATGCCAAATTCATATAAGAGTAAGTTCTATCTTCAGGAAAATTTAACAACAGGATGAAATAAAAAAAAAGATGGAGAATTAAAATCTGAAAGAACTGATATTTTATATATAGTGATGCTAATATATATGAACTACAGACAATAAAGAGAATTATTGCATTCATAAAGTTTTTGTTATGCAACTCAACAGCTACAGATAAGTTATGTAAAAGTCATATTCAACAATGATGATATGGGAAACATTAACTTCAATGACAAGGAAACAGAAAAGAAAAAGTTTTGGAAATCATTCTGAAATTTTTGTTGATTAATTTTAAACAGGGGGTTGCTATTAAAAATGAATCTATATTAGAATAAAAAATTATTCTATGGTAAAACCAAATGAAAGTTAACATACTACTAAAGGAATTTTTAAATTGCTACTTTGTTTCTCAGAAAGCAGAAAAAATTTAATTCACAGGAGGAAAAAATATTTTTTTTTACAGGAGAAAAAAAATTACAAAACGAGAGAAATATTTTCTTGAAAGCAAAAATATTTTTTTTCGTTATTCAGAAATAAATAACCTTTCATGTGCATTGTAATCATTTCTGTCTATTAGTCTTTTACTACATGACTCTAAAATTTCCTGTGTTCTGGGTGAACTTCTCAGCAGCTTGGATTGTTTTATCTCTGAGCAGCATCTTGTTTTTACACACAATGGTCTAAATGACCAGATCACAGGAATCCCAAGGGCTCAGAGAAGGTTGTGGAAGGGGACCCATTGGACAGCTATTAAGAGACAGATGGTAGCCTCCTGTCAAGGCCATCCAGCAAGTTCTTTAATGTGCACAGGTTATGAATCTCCAATACATGGGGCCATGGCTTTATGTTCCATTTGACATTGAAAGGCATTTTTTTTTTGCACATAATGGGCTACATGGCCAAGTCTAAAAAACCACAAAGGCCCAGAGAAGACTGAACAGCTGTAGGAGCGTATGGCTCTCTTGTGAAAGGAACCATGGCAGGGTGAGGAATTTTGCAGAATAAATCTCAATGCTGGGCCAGGTGGGACTTGAATCTGTGAACTGCAGATTACAAGCCTGGCACACTACTGACTGTCACCCCTGCCCCCACTGGGGATGAGAAGGAAATTACCCTCATAAAGATGTAAGAACAAATATTTTTTATAAAAAAAAAATGTATTTAACATACAAAATATAGTGTATATTAATTTTAATATACATACCTTATTTATTAGTAAATTCTGAGGTTTCAAGTCCCGATGTAATACATTATGACTATGACAAAATGCTAATCCACGCAACAACTGGTACATAAAAGACTGGAAAAGAAATACGTCATATCAAATTCAGATATACTAAGCAATATGTTTAGAGTTAATTAATTTAGACACACAGATAAATAACTAGTGAGTATTACAATCTATGCAATGCTCAGTATCAAGAACACAAGTAGAGGAATGGATGGAGGAGGAGAGGGGGCATCAATAACAGTAGAGATATTCAGTCTGTAACTCCCAAGTTGTCAATATCACAGTGGAAGCTGAAGTTCACCCAGAACACAGGAATAAAAAATGAAAGACACACAAACATAATTCACTGTCTGTTCTAGAGAGCAAGTCACTCTAGACCAGTGGATGCCATGGTTTCACTCTAGACCAGCAGCTCCCAACTGGTGTGTCTCATCCAAGGTCCAGGTGTGTTGTTAAAATTTAAGCAAAACAATAATACTACATAATAATTTATACTCTTTTTTACAATTTTTTTATTATGACTTTATTTATTTATTTGTAAAATGTTGAACTTGATATACATTTCTGCTTAATAAATTGAATTTTTAAAAACATTAAAAAACAAAAAATATTGACTTTTTAACACCAAGTGTGTCAAGAGAAAAAGGTTGAAAAACACTGCTCCAGACTAAAGCAGAGCATCTTCAGGCAATATCTTGGTCTACTTTCTATGAGTCTTTGAATTAAGGCTTCTTGTGATGCCACTGTTTTGTGTGCATTCTTCAATGATACTGCTTGTGCTTCCTGTTTATTAATTAGCATCTTCCATGGAACGTATGGTGCTCTTGCACATCATCAATGCACCTTTGTCACTGTTGATACATTAATTCTTTTTCAGCTTGATCCAACTGAAATTGGGTTCTGGGGATGATTTTGAAGACACCCAAGTCGTTTATTAGATATGCATTTAAACATATTACATCTATAATAAACAAGTAGGGTCAGATTTCCCCTTAAGACATGTTACGCACTTATTTATTATTCCCCCAAACTTATTTATAATGAAATTGCTTACAACAAAATTAAGGATATAAATGAAGCCAAAGCAGTTACCCTTCAATTTGAATTTTAAAACTATGTTATACATTTATCCCTTGATTTACACAGTACTTAGTTTACACTATCAAGAAAAAGCAACCAGTTTATTTTATACGATTAGAGACTCGGTTTTATATGGTGTGGATTGTTTTTTTTATGTATGTAGATATAATATATATTATGACATCTTAATGAAATGAAGCCTGTTCTTAATATGCAGCGAGATCCGACTTTTCTAGACTAGTAAAATCTGTGTTTTATCTCATTTTTAGCTAAAAATTTAATTTTGTAGACTATTATATATAGGCTCAGGCTTGTATCTAGAAAAAGAAAAAATAGAGAAGGGGTGGGCAAGAGATTTTCAATGAATTATAACATTTCCCTCTCTGTTTTACACTTTTCACTTTTCTGATTCTGGGAGACATCAGTCAGTCTACCGTTTTATAGTGCAAGATCGTAAATTTTTTCTTTTTTTTTAACAGTAATCGGCATTTTTTTACTGTTTCTAATCAAATCTTGAAAAAACATTTCAGTCTATATATAATTTTTTCTTGTTGATTCTACTTGAAAAAATTGTGAAAAAGTAAAAAAAAATAAACTAACTTGAGCTTGTGTTGATCGTATACACACACGGGTTGTTTTACCTGTGAGCAACACTTTTTTTCATACAATGAGCTAAATGACCAGTTCACAAGCACCCCGAAGGCTCAGAGAAGGTTTAGGGGAGTGGATCCCTGAGAATCTGTTAGGAGACAGATAGAAGCTTCCCATCAAGGCCATCCAGCATTCTTTAATGTGCACAGGGTATGGATCTCCCACACATGGGGCAAGGCTTAAATTTCCAATCTGATGGATGGCAGCTTTCCAGCCCATTGGTGTCCCCTACTGATCGAGGGCAGGGTGGGGAGTTTTGCCAAGATAAATCTCAATTCTGGCCCAGCTGGGAATCGAACTTGCAAACAGCAGATTACTTGCCTGGCATGCTACTGACTGAGCCATCCCTGCCCCCATCATTTAGAGTAGGGGTTCTCAACATGGAGTATGTGGTAAAATTTTTTGGGGTACACCGTAAGAGCTCAAAAGTCGATTACCCAGTAAAATGTTTATAATTTTATAAGATTAGTTAAATTGTTTATATCATTTTTTGTGTTTATCAATATATGTAATTTATGAATACAAAATTTAATGTGTGTGTGTGTGTATATATATATGTTTTATTTTATTCCCATTGTATACTATAACTATAGTTTTATCTATCTATACAAGGGGTATGCCAGTTACATACACATTTCCAGGGGGTACGTGAAGCATAAAAGGTTGAGAACCACTGATTTAGAGCAAGTGAAACTAGTTTCACACAATTTTACTATGTTGATATTCAATATTAGTAACACATTTATCACTTTGGTTATTTTTTTAAACATCATTAAATATTCAAGCTCTTAGATTTTCAAAAAAACTTTGAGTTTCTTTTACACATCACCAATTTTATGTCACACACTCAGTCATGCCCCCAAGTCTTAAAAAATTGACATTTATACTGGTGTTTGAAAATCATGAAATCGGCTAACCATTGCCTGTTAGCTAGAGTTGAAACAGTTTTGAGATAGTTTATGAACATTGTAATGCAACAACTTTTGTATATATCCCTATATAATTCCACAAGAGCACCTACTTTAGTACCTAAAGGTTAACACTAATAGATGGCTGTCAATGGCTCATAAGCAAGCATTTTTTACTTCAATGTAAGACTTCTTTTTAGATTTATTAAGTTGTGGGAAATTAAAAACATTATACCCCCAAGCCTTAATTCATTGCTCTTAATTCATAGTCGTTAACAGACTATGAACTTTGATTCCATGATTGCAGGTGTTCATGGCACCATCTGTTAACTGGAATGGGAGTTTGTTTCACACTCTGACAAAACTCACTTTTTTACACTAACTCTATTGTTATAAGGCCACAGGAACATCACCTGTGCATTAAATTTCTCACCAATATTTTCATTTCTTACCATGTCATATTTCTCACCAACCAGGCTAAAATTCTCACCAATAACACGATTTCTGTGTTTGACTTTAAAACTAATTTTTTCTTTGAATAGTTACTCTGTCCCTATCCACAGTCAACAGATATGTGTGTGTGTGGGGGGGGGGGGGGGGGGGTGACTAAGGTGGTAATCTGCAGTTCCCAGGTTTCAGTCCCAGCTTGGTCAGCATTGAGATTTATCTCAACAAAACTCTCCACACTGCTCTCAGTCAGTAGGGGACACCGATAAGACTTGGAAAGGCCACCATCCATTGGATGGGATGTTAAGCCATGGCCAGTGTGCAGGAGAGAGCCATACCCTATGCACATTAAAGAACACCCTGGATGGTCTTGATAGGAAGCTACCATCTGTCTCCCAATAGCTGCCCAGTGTATCCTCTCAACCTTCTCTGAGCCCTTGGGGTCCTAGTGACCTGGCCATTTAACCCATTGTGTGCAAAGAGTGCCACTCAGAAGCACTTTTTGCACACAAAATGTGTTATATTCTTATAAATCATTAAGTATCATAGGTATTAAGAACAAATTTTATTTTCAACTTATTTATCAAAGCAAAAAAAAAGATACTTTTATTATCTTTTACAGAATTGAGTTGGTGGTTTCTTATAATAATTATTTACAAGCATTAATTTTTCACATCTTCAGTTAGCCCTTTCAATATCATATTTAAAAACATGACAAAGGACTGTTATACTACATTTTTGTACATCTTTAGATTATTAATTATAATTTCACAAGCCATGAACTATGAATATTCAGCTTTAATCCTTCCAGGGTCAGAACATCTACAGACTTTTTTGTACAATACATGAAACTTCGATTTTTTTAATTGCCATTTGAAAAATTTCTTACATATATCTTTTAAAAATACATAATTCAAGCTTGAAAAATAATAATTTCTTTTATCATTTGATGTATACTTTATTAAACTACAATATAAATAATTTAATAAAGTCATCTGATTGCCACATTTTAGAAGCACTATAAGAGTATTGCCAATTTGTTTGTTAATGTTACTCTGTATTGAAGCAATCACCTGATTTAAGCACACAAGTTTGATATGAACTATTATCAACATATTTTTCCTCAAATTTTCAAAAATTTGCTAAAAATTAAGAAAAAAACTGCTATTTTTAAAAACAGAAGTTTTTGGAAGTAATTATGAAATATGTACATATTTTTTGGTGTACCACTGTAAAAAGTGTTATTAAAATTAATATGTTACTACAATGTTCATATTTTTTACTTCAATAAAATTCAGAATTAAATTCTCTTTAATTTGGTATATAATATGACCTATTTCTATTGATTAGTTATTTATTAAAAATATTCTAAAGTTGACTTGTTTATTGGACTCTGCAGTAAGTCTGGACTTTTCTCAAAGTATGGCATGGAGAAAAAACTTACAAAATGAAAGAAATGTTTAAACGAGAAAATTTTTTTTTGTTATTCAGAAATATCACGTGCATTATAATCATTTCTGTATATTAGTGTTTTTTAAATAAATTTTTATTTGTGCTGCCAGATGTATTTTTCAATACGTGACTCTAAAAAAGTCCCTATTAAAATAAAACTTGTCATCTTTTTTGTTAAAAATTTCATTTTCAGAAAATCCAGATTTTGATGCTGATTAATTTGGAATATAACATGCCATAATTCCTTTCATTAGTTATTTGGCAAAAAATTTCTAAAGTTAATTTTTTTTTGCCTTGTCAGATTGAAAAAAATAGCTGGGCCTGGGAAGGTTTAAACATAGATTTTTAGTTACTGAATGTTTCTTAACTAATTAATTTTCTTACTATTATATAAGTTGAAGAATTCAAGATATTTTGTGCATAGACTTATATGTGATGATGCAAACAATACAATACCTCAATCTGAGATGTTTTTGGTAATGGAATCAAAAGTTACAAAGCAAAATTTAAAAAATGAAGCAATAAAGAAATGTTGGCTTTTCAATGGCAGATTGAAATTATCTAAGGATGAAATACCACAAAGTTCACTACTATGTACAAATGAAAGCAGCAATTTAAGAAAGTGCCTGATTAAAGTGATTAAATTTTATTTTTACACTAAAAACTCAAAAATCTTACTTGGGAGTTTGAAAATTGTGTGTAATTAAAAAAAAATAGAAATTTCTTTTATATATCAGAATAAATGAAAATATTTAGAGCATGGAATAAACTGAAATAAAAATTGAATGATACTAGAAGAACTGGATAAGCAAGTGTACAAATTATTTATGGAAACACATTATATCAATAATTCTTTTCAGAATTTTAATTCCTTTTAATATCGAACAAAATGATTATAATATCAAAACATTTCAATGATCATTTTCCAACCTCTACTACATCTGGATCAATTTCTCCATTTAGGCTATCAAAATACTTCTTCAGATCTTGATCACAATGTTCAAAAACCAATGTAAGCTTTTTCTCACTATGCAAAACATCATGCAATCTATTAAACATTCAAAAAAAAAAAGGTTACAAAATTACACTTGATTAATAATATTTAAAAACACTGAAATCTAAAAAATCTTATTTATATGAATAAAGCATTTACAAGCTGAGAAATAAAACTGATTTTTTTTTTATCAAAGTTAGTCTATATCAATAATTCCCAACAATGTGAGATAGATGTAATAGTGCCCATGCATGTATATTAAGGCACACAGAGTTTATTAGGCACAAGCACAAATTGAAAAAAATAAAGAATACTAAATTTTTCTAAAGCATAGACTGACAGATGCATATCTTGAAAACTGGATGTGAGCTGCTACCTCAACACATTTTCTGAATTTCTTTTTTTGTTAGTAGAGTCTTTTTAAAATATCCCACTAAGAAGAAATTAGAATGTAACCAAGTTATTATGTCATAAGAAAAGAATATTAAATAACTAGCTATAAGGCACTAAAAAAATGCTACTACATATTATCCCTGAATTGTTTGAATATCCCTACAGCTCTTCTAATCAGTTTTGATTATGTTTTTAAAACTTGTTACATTGTTTTAAGTTTGAGTTGTGCTTCCTTTGCACATAATGGGATTAAATGGCCAAATCAAAAGCCCCCAATGGCTAGGTTAAAAATACCCCAAAGATCATTTGGGTAGGGAAAGGGTAGGGGAAGGGGACTATTGTATAACTGTTGGAAGACAGATGAAAGGCTACTTGTCAAGACCATCCAGGATGTTCTTTAATGTGCAGAGTATAGCTTTCCTGCATATGGGGTCATCACATTATGGCCCATCTGACAGATGGTAGTAGCTTTTCTAAGCCCTTTGGTGTATCCTTTCAGAGAGCAGGGTGGGAGATGGTACAGACAAATCTCAATGTTGGCACGGCTGGGTTATTTTACCTCTGAGCAGGTAAAATGGACATCAAGAGTTTAGAGAAGGTTGGGGAAAGGGATCCACTGAACAGCTGCTAAGAGACAGATGAAAATCTCCCATCAAATGTGTTCTTTAATGTGCACAGATTGTGAATGAAGTGCGTACCTTTCTTGCAAATGGGACATGGCTAAATGTCCCATATGATGGATAGCAGCCTTTCCAAGTCCAATGGTCTCCTTTCTCATCAAGGGCAGAATGGGAGTTAGCAGAGAAAATTCTCAGTGCAAGCACAGTTCAGATTTTAACTTAGAAAATGCAGGTGGAACCTGGAAATGAGCCTGGTGCACTACTGACTGAGCCAATCCCCACCTCAGGAACCCTGGGAACCTCAGATTATGAGCCTGGTGAGCTACTAAATGAGCCCCTCTCACAATCCCATATAGGAAGAACATCCATTGGACAGTTGTTACAAGACAGGTAGAAGCTTCTTGTCAAGGTCAACCTGCATATTCTTTAATGCACACTGGTTATGGCTCTCCTGTTTAACATTGGTGTCCATTCCCTACCCAACAAATTGTGCATTTCATAGCAGCATGCCAATCTAAAAATATTGGATACAACTGGTCTACACTTATCACTTTGCATATATTACACAACATATTTAATCTTCACTTTTATCATTGATAAACTAAGAAAACAATACAAAGTCCAAAAACACAAATTGCAGTACATACTCATACATTATTTGCCTCTGGTATTAAATGAATAATATTCCAGGCAATCTTAAATAAAATACAAACTTGATATAGCTACAAGAAACTTGATTACCATAAAGTACTATGAAACATTATTTTTACAAAGGTTGTTGTTTGGGATTTTATGGTGCACAACAACTAAGTTCAAGGGTACTAAACAAGATAAACAGAAAAAAGATAATAGGGAGGACTGATCACATTTAACCTTTACAGCATCCAGTTGAAAATGTGGAATAAATCTGGAGGCCCAACATTTTTTCATTGTATTCGGCAAAAAAAAACTTAAAAATCTTGTGTTCCTTTGTGTCGCTAATTTGCATAGTTTCAGCAGGATATGTGATTAGTGTTGCAGATCACATAAAAGCTCATTGCATGGAGAACCAGTTCATGTATGGTATAGCATTTCAAAATGTGCAATGAATATTTATCACGTTGTATAAAATGGCTACACAGTTTGAAATCTTGGTTCTTTTGCACCATTACTGGAAACAAATTAAAAGTGTCTTTAAAAACTGGAACAAAACTGTAAATTAGTTAAAAGTGAATTTAAAGTGTCTGAACCAGTTTTAAAAATAAACGAAGTTGAAGGCACAGGTGTTGCAGTCACTCTTACAATTCAAATCTGGTCAATATTGGGCAGTTTTACCTCTGAGCAGCACTTTTTTTTTGCACACAATGGCTAAATGGCCAGATCACAAGGACCCAAAGGGCTAAGAGACGATTGGGGGAGGGAACCCACTAGACATCTGTTAGGATACAGATGGTAGCCTCATGTAAAAGCCATCAAGATTGTTCTTTAAAATGCACAGCGTATGGCTCTTCTACACAATGGGCCACAACTTACTTCCCATCTGATGGACAGCGGTCTTTCCAAGCCCATCGGTGTCCCCTACTGCTGAAGGCAGGGAGTTTTGCAGAGATAAATCTCAATGATGGCCCACGTGGACCTCGTAATCTGCAGTTCCCAAAAAATGGGAACTGAAGATTACAGCTATTGATTGAGTCATCCCTGCTTCCATCTGTTTTTCAAGAAGTTTTTGGCTGGTGACATGAGCTCAGAGAGGAAGAAAGGTTTAGGAAGGCCCCTCTGTGGTTAATTCAGATGCTGTGTTCATGGCTGTTGAAGCAAATCCAACTATTTTTGGCTGAACTGGGAGTTTCCAAATCTACCATCACAGAGCACTTGCACAAGCTTGGAAAGGTCACAGACGATGGCACAAGGTGCACACTGCAATCCAGACCCAAGAAAAGATTTACAAACTTGATGAAATCACACACACACCTGACACAGCCACTATATAGCCCTGACTTCACCTCTTCTGATTATCACCTGTTTTGGACAATGGTGCATTTTCCCCATAGGCACTTTGCTGATTCGGATAAGGTAGAATGTGGATGTCAAGAGTTCTTTTTGCCTCTAAACTAAAGGCATGGTACTGTCCCAGGATTGAACATTTTACAGAAAGATGGGCAAAAACTCCTGAATACGATGATGCATACTTTGAAATATAAGCATTGATTGTTATAAGGTTCTGAGCAAGTACATTTTTATATTTAAAGAAAAGCATAATTTTTTTCTGGATACCCCAATAACTACCAGAGATATGTCATACACTAGAATAAAAAGCAATTTATTCCACACAGTGCATTGAAAATTCACCCAAAAAGCAATTTTTTTTTACGTTTTTGTTTATCTAAGAGCAGAACTCCCCCCCCCCCCTACCCTTCCCAGGTCAAGGATGTCTACAGATGTTTTTTGTACAACAAATGAAACTTTGTTTTTTTTTAAATTGCCGTGTGAAAATTTTCTTACATGTACTTTTAAAAATACGTAATTCAAGCTTGGAAAATAATATTTTTTTTTTTCATTTGATGCATATTTTATTAAACTACAATATAAATAATTCCATAAAGCCATCTGATTGCCATATTTTAGAAGTGCTACACAGTACTTTCCTTAGATATTCGAATATTTCCTAAAAATTAACAAAATACTGCTATTTTTAAAAACACAAGATTTTAGAAGTAATTATGAAATATGTACATATTTTTTACTTCAATAAAATTCAGAATTAAATTCTCCTGAATTTCGTACATAACATGACCTATTTCTATTGATTAGTTATTTATTAAAAATATTCTAAAGTTGACTTGTTTATTGGACTCTGCAGTGAGTCTGGACTTTTCTCAAAATATGATATGGAGAAAAAGCTTACAAAATGGAAGA
Source organism: Ryuthela nishihirai (assembly GCA_038380435.1). Taxonomy (NCBI): domain Eukaryota; kingdom Metazoa; phylum Arthropoda; class Arachnida; order Araneae; family Heptathelidae; genus Ryuthela; species Ryuthela nishihirai. The sequence goes on from JAWZYU010000025.1 coordinate 27,029,835, forward strand.
AATGTTTACTTTAAACAAGATTTTTTTTTTTGTTTTTCAGAAATAGCCTTTCTATTCATGTGCATTATAATCATTTCTGTATATTAGTGTTTTTTAAATAAATTTTTATTTGTGTTGCCAGATGTATTTTTCAATACATGACTCTAAAAAAGTCCTATTAAAATAAAACTTGTCATCTTTTTTGTTAAAAATTTCATTTTCAGAAAATCCAGAATTAAATGCTGATTAATTTGGAATATAACATACCATAATTCCTTTCATTAGTTATTTAGCAAAAAATTTCTAAAGTTAATTTTTTTTTTTGCCTTGTCAGATTGAAAAAAATAGCTAGGCCTGGGAAGGATTAACTTCAGCAAAAATATTTTTTAAATTAATTTTCTGGTGTTTTTCTACTTTTATTATTCCAATATAAATATTTCAGAATATTTCTATTACCTAAATCTTTAATTTATTTGGTTTTGCTAACTTTTTTAGTAAAATATGTATATATTACATGGCTTATAAGTCATAATTTACCCAATATTATTAACCAAATATAAGTAGGCATATCAAGTTAATCCAACAGAAATTTGTTTTTACAAGATAACTTTTTTTTAAATATATATATATAAATAAATAAATAATATATTCATATTTTGCATTATGTTAAATGTTTAAAAAGTCTAATGTTTGCTCTGGTTAAGTATGTCAGTTACATCAACTTCATAATATTGCCATGAAAAAAAATTCAACTTTTTAAACTAAAGTACTAAATAAGACAAAAGTGATTAAAAATTTTGATATTATAATAATCATACCTTCCCTTAAAATTGTAATCCAAATAATGCTAATGTGACAACTTTCTTGCCATAATCATATTTTAAAACCAAATCATTAACCTAATGAATGATAAAAAATAATTATTGAAATAACAAGGCAGTTTCAAAACCTAAAAATAGTAAAGCAGAATGCAAAAAATGTACTTGTTGAATGCCTCAATCTTGACCCATCAGAAAAATTACTTATTTATTAAAATTTTCAGAATGTTTTGATAAAAAGCAAATGGCAACAGTTTAGATTTTAATCATTAATTCTGAATTTGCAATACAGGGTGTTTCAAAAAGGACACAACCCTAAATATAAGAGAGTAGAACTTACACCATATATGTTTTATGCCATAATATTAGTCAGTTGGCATTACTATACTCAAGGTTAACAGCCTTTAGCAGTTGAAATGCCCTTGTCATGTGTTAGTCTCACTCAAGCATTCATTCCTTTGTGTTGTGTCAGCTATGTCGTTTTCCAAAAACAAATGTTATTTATTGTTGAGACTTATTGTGCATACAAATCTAACAAGCATGTGAGAGGGGAGTTTGAGTTGAAGTTTCCTCAGTCTGCAGTTCCCAACAAGTCAACAATATCTCGTTTGATTGATAAAATTCGTGACACTGGGTCTATAAGGATCAAAAGAGCCCAGGCAGGCCATCATTGTTAACTGCCAAAGTTCTTGATGATGTGTCTAAGCATTTAACTCGCTCACACAGAAAAACTCTTAGAAAGTTATCTTCACAGGTTGGAATGTCACCAGCTACTATTTTCAGGGCTACAAAGAAGTTAAAATTTCATGCCTACTGCATTGTTGTTGTTCATGAACTGAAAGAACCAGACCATAAAAAACATTTATGGTACTGTCGTTGGTTTCGTTCTTTCGTTGATGAAAATGGAATTGAGGTGTTGGACTGTGTTTATTTCAGTGATGAGGCTTGGTTTCACTTGGATGGGTATGTGAACAGTCAAAACAGTCAAACATGGAGCAGTGAAAAATCCTCCCATTTTTCACGAATGACCATTACACCCACGGAAAATTGGTGTTTGGTGTGCAATTTCCCGTTGTCATGTGATAGGGACTTTATTTTTTGACTCAACTGTAATTGGTAAAGTTTATCGTGACCTCATCCAACAGTTTATTGGACTATTGGATGTGAATGAATGAGAGTGTTGGTTTCAACAAGATAGCATGACTGTCCAATACTGCAAATGACACAATGGTCATGTTGCAGGAATTTTTTGGTGGTCATTTGATTTCAAAATATTTGTGGGCCCCCAAGATTCCCAGATCTTACTCCTCTAGATTTTTTCCTTTGGGGATATCTCAAATATGTAGTGTTTCAAAACAATCCTCATACACTTGAAGACTTGAAGGCTAATACTGAAAGATAGATTTTAAACATAAGAAAACAAATTACGAAAGGTGGCTGCAAATGTCATGAAACGGGTACAAACCTGCATCCAGGTTGCAGGAAATCACTTTCAACATCTGTTGTAAAGGTAGCTATATGTCTAATTTGCATCTTTTGAAATTGGTGTCTTTTGTCAAGTTTAAACAGAAAAATACAATAGAGGGTTGCCCTTTTTGAAACACCCTGTATATAGTGATTAGAGAGTTAACTACTATTCCAATGAGCATACTTTGTGTGCTACTTAACTTACCATCTGACAGACAGTGGCCTGGAGACAGTGGTCAGCAAAGGTTCTAAGTACATTTTTCTATATCAGAAACACTTTTATCTGCAGCCAAATACGATAACCAGTTGACAACTATGATGGCCAACTAATAACGATTTTAACAAGATAAAGCATGAAATATGATCTGTTTCTAATACATTACCATTCAAATATCTGATTTTTTAAACAAGTATGATCATTATTATAAAACTGTTAGTAGTACAAAAATAAAATCACCTGAAATATAAATGAAAATTAGCTAATAAATATTTAAATCAAACTTGCCAGACAACTTCAAAGTGATGCCTGCAACTATTCATTTTACATTTGGATATGCCCTTGTCTTGTAAATATTGAGAATGCCTGCTCTAGAGCAATGGATAATACTAAAGTCCACATTGAGCCATCTTGCAACCTTGAACTGAATATTTTTAAACAGGATTAACATATAAGATGATCTATGCTTTAATCCTTCCAGTGTCAGCCTGAAGAACTGGTTTCCATCCACAGGCCAAGTTATTTTCTCCCTATGCTCAGCCAAAAAAAATTAACTTTAAAACTTTTTTGCCAAATAACTAATGAAAGGAATTATGGCATGTTATATGCCAAATTAATCAGCATTTAATTCTGGATTTTCTGAAAATATTTCACAAAAAAAAAGACATTTTATTTTAATAGGACTTTTTTAGAGTCATATAGTAAACAAATACATCTGGCAACACAAATAAAAATTTAAAGAACATTAATAGATAGAAATGATTATAATGCACATGAATAGAAAGGCCGTTTATTTCTGAATAATGAAAAAAATATTTTTTGGGTTTCAAATAAACATTTCTCTCATTATGTAACTTTTTTCTTGGTACCATACTTTGAGAAAATTCTAGGCTTTTAGCCAATTGTGGGAGTCAAATAAACAAGTTAATTTTAGAATTTTTTAAAAAATAGCCAATAAACAGAAATTGGTTATGTTTTATACCAAATTAAACAGAATTTAATTACGAATTTTATAAAAATCAATAATATAAACATATTTACAAGCATTTGATTTTAATAAGCCTTTTTCAATATTCAGTAGTAAAGAATCACAAGATATGTCCTGTAGACATGAACTCGTGAAATTTGTTATTTCATGAGTTCCATGTCTACAGGACATATCCTGTGATTCTTTACTACTGAATTATTGATTTAATGCCATGAGCACGAGTGACAAATATTAAATTCCATCTCTATGAGGCAACAGAGTTGTCCACTTCATGGATAGATGGTGCCACCGTGCGAATCAAATAGAAAAACCAGAAAGTTTATATGTCGCACTAGCTGAAGAAAATGTTAGCCGATGTTGGTGTAGTGGTTAGCATAACTGGCATATTTCCAGGAGACATGGGTTTGGATCCCACTCATGGCAAAACCAAATTTTTTCAGCTTTTTTTTCACTTTTTCAATGTGATATGCTGATAAAAAAAAGATCACACTATATAATTAAGGCTTCATTTTGGAAAACCTGATGAATAAAACATTAAATTACATATGAATTGAAAGGAAATTTCCTCCCAAATAATATAATATTAAACCTGAAATATGATTTTTATTTCTTTTAATGATTCTTTTCAGCATTATATAATAATTTAAACATAGCCAATGTTATACAAAGTGACTTGAACTTCTCACATTCACTGGGATTTTCTGAACTGGTTATGAATTAGAAAAAACTTTCTTGGTGCTTTTTTTACTAAACATTATGATTTTTTTTTCTTCTGCTGTTGAAGTTTGGTGATCTTGGCTAAGTGCAGAAAGGTTTGTGCACCATAGCCAAGATGCTGAGGGAGGGGGGGGGCTTTAAAATCATTCAATATAAACATAAAATTTTGTAATTAAAAAAATATATATTTTTCTAGAGGGGGAGGGGGAGTAAAACGTTTGCAGTGAGTTTAGCAGAGGGGAAGCCTTCCTGAAATTGCCTTCCCACATGATGGCTGATTTCTGTAGCAAGGAAGTCTATTTTGCTTCCATATCCAAGACATTCATTTTCAGAAAATGGTACAAGCTCATTTTTTTACTAAAAAAACAAGAAATAATGAAGGAAAAATTACATATAACCTAATGAGATGTTAAATAAAATATCCACAACAACTTTTAAGCTAGCTTCCAATGTAGCATACCTCAGAAAGATCGATAAATCAGCCGACCGAAAGATCACTAACTTATGGAAACAAATCTATAGAAATAAATTTGCTTCCATAGCCAAGACCTCATTTATTTTCAAAAAATGATACCAGATCAAAGTTTTACTGGAAAAGTAATAAATAATAAAATAAAAATTAACGTATAGCCTAATGCAATGTTAAAATATCCACAGCAACAAGTTGTACGCCAGCCAAAAAATCGTTAATTTACAAAAACAAATCTACTGAAATGAAAACTAAGGTTTAAATATAAAAAAAGGAAATACTAACTTTATAAAGGATATCCAATATGCTGCACCAAAACTAAACAATATGGGAGCCACTTATAGCACACGGAACAGAGATAGCAGGTGTCAAACATCTGCTCCTTGTTTGTCTCAGTGACCCATATGTAATTAAATGCAGCTGTATCCAGAATTTCTAAGAATGTGTTTACTTCCAGTTCGATTTTAAGAGTGAGAAAGATGCATAGAATGCTGAGAAAAAAGATAAAAATAACTTGGGAATATTGAAATAGGTTTATGACAAAAAAAAGTGTAAAATGGAAAAAAAAATGGCAGTATGTACTTTGCAATTACTTCCAAAATCTAACTTTTTTTAAAAATAGTTTTTTGTTAATTTTCTGGAGTTTTTTGAAAATTTAAGGAAAAATTTGTTGATAATAGTTCAAATCAAACTTGTGAGCATAAATCAGGTTTCAGCAAATAGGAAAGTTAACAAGCAAATCAGCAATACCATTTAGAGCTTCTAAGAAATGACAATCAGATGGCTTTATAAAATTATTTATATTGTAGTTTAATAAAGTATGCATCAAATTAAAAAACAAAATATTATTTTTCAAGCCTGAATTATATATTTTTATAAGATATATATAAATTACAACGGCAATTTTTATTTTTAAAAAATCTTTTTTGTTGTACTAAAAATGTACACATACATCCTTGGCCCTCATTTCGGATTCTGCAAACATATACAGACAACATGAACACACTGGAAGGGTTAATTCCATATTTGTATGTTTCAATTTAATAAATAAAAGAATGATATTTTTATTTTATATAAATTTTCTCTACCACTTCAAACAAATGTCCATATGTCTATAATATTTATGCATTTTTTTCCCCTTTATGTGAAGAATGATTTGAGAATTGTACAAATGTTTGAATTAATTGTAAGCAAATGCAATAAGTGAAGAAACCAAACAGATATAGAATTCTATATTAACAAGTAGAATCAGATAATAAATCTATAATATTAAGTTATTTACCTTACAATATTTTTGTGTTTCAGCTCTTTCAGAAGGCATATTTCTCGCAAGGCAGAACTTGGAACACCCTGAAATTATCAGGCTTTATATTTATCAGGCTTTTAAATTATTATGCTTTAAAAAGGGGGTATTAAAATTATTTATAATGTAAAAAAATATATATTACACATTATTTTGAAGGTACTTAACATATTTAATAATCTAAGGCAAAAAAAAACTATATATTACATGCATATTATATATGTAATCAAATATACTTGCTGAAAACACAACAATATATATTTTTTCGCTCATTTAGAAAAAACATTAGCTAATGTTTCCACTCTGTTGTCTGTCTGTCTGAAAACATTCAACTTTTCTGTTTTTAGAGATAAGTAATGATGATATATCACAATCTGCATTTTCTGAATCACTCAATAGCTTTAACAGTGCTCTCTAACAGTGGAAAAAGTTTTAAAATGAAATTTTTTAACACATATTGCAAAAATTTTGAATTTTGGTGGCAAAAGGTTTATTTTGACAACAATAATTTGTCCCCTTTACCCCTGGGGGTAGGAGTTGGGGAGGAGTAACACACCACTTTTTTAAGACATAACATGAAAAATCCTTTCCATGTTATGTATGCAACTAATAAAATATTTGCATTTGCATAATCATCAATTAGCTTTAATGTCAACTCTTAGAGGGTGTTTGCTTAAGACAGAAAATAAACTTCATTCAGTAATAAATTATCATACGAAAATGTCCTACAGACAAGAAACACCAGAAAAAATTAATAAATAAAATAAATACTCCCTCAAGCAGCTGCTTGCCACAGAGGTCTGACAGGACCCTGCAAGTTTATATGTCATAGTAGAAGGTCTGAGAGGATGGCAGGACCTCAGCAGAAAAACGACACATACATCCATGCCTTAATCCGGGGCTCGAACCCAGGTCCCGTAGATCAGTAGCCAAGCGTACTAACTACTCGGTGACGGGATGTTGGGGAAAAAAAATGGTTGTTCTGGCTTTTGGTAGACCTGGGTTCGAATTCGTCAGGACAACCAATTTTTTTTCAACTAATTATTTCAAGTGTAAACTTCATTCTCTTTGAAAACAAGCATCCTATAGTCACCAGAGGCAATATGCTATTTTTCTATTTAAATTACTCTAATTGCCAAAATATTTTAAAATTATATGTTTCAGGTGGTACAAATTGTTTAAAACAAGGTTCAAGGTGTAAGACCATAGTGAAAATAGCCTCCAATGAGGAGCACCCTACACCAGTCACAACAGGAGGACAAGACAGCAGAGGCATAAGATACTGCCTCTCAGCTATCTCACGAATCTATTAATTAATCTTGTTAACATAAAAATAATAAAACCAGAGACATCAGACCTTGCAGAAGAGGTCAATGTTCTGAAAGAAATCAACAAGTAGCCGCATTTGCATTCATTGCAGCTTCTTGTTCTGGTGGTACCAAGAAGGGATGTAAGGAATAATCTGTGGTTCCGATAGTATGAAGCTCCTGAAACAGAGCTTTTCATTCAGCATTATAGCGAGAGCAGTTCAGCAGTATGTGAGATACAGTCTCAGGTGGCACGGTTAGGACTGTATGCTCTACCAAGAATATGAAGCATAGAGTTGCTGTAGAAGACATCAACTTGGAGACGATGGAGGAGGGTCTACTCAGATTGGCAGAGGTCTCCGAAGTGAGCAGTGAGAGAAGGATCTACCATTCTCTAAAACCTGAAAGAGGAACAACTGGAGTCCCTCTGCCACTGGGCAAGATGATACTGGCTCATCAGCTGTGAGTCTGAAAGTCTTGCAGTCGCTGAGAGGAAAATTAGAAACGTACCTCTGACTCTCGAGCGCCTCTTTCATGGCACCTCTGATGCTCTCATATGCAGTACTTATGCATATTAAACAATTTCATCATTATCCCACTTGGTATTACTTAGTCATGTCACAATACCTTTCCATACGGCATTTAACAGTAACTGTTTAAACCATTTTGAATTACAATGAGTGATCACTGAATTACGAGCATCCCTTTCATGTTATGTCAATGGAACAATAACTTTGAAAGTTTCGCTTTTAAAATAAATGTTTTATGGGAAAATGTGACTAAAGGAAAACTCTTAATTTAAAAAATTATTAAAAGGTCTCAATTAATGCTATCTAAATATTGATTTTTCGACAATATTCCTTCAATACTTAAAGGGTTTAAAAAGTTTGAACATATAACAACAGCAATGATAGACAAAAGAATTTACCTTTGAAGTTAAATGAAACTGCAATAAGAAGTATAATTTCAAATCATTTCATAAATACCTACATACTTTAAAAGGGTGTATAAATAGTCATAGTTGCTGACAGTTATATTGTTCATGGCAATGCTTGGATTGTGTTCCCTGTTGATGCCTTTGATTATGTTAAATGTGATAATACTTTTAGTAAGCTTGAAGGGAGGGGGGGAGCAGGCAGGGCTGGCTCCAGGCCTATCAGCACCCTGTGCAAGATTTTTCAGTGCTCTCCATTCAACTTAGGATTACAATAAAATTGATGAATTTGGGGTGCATAAATTTGGTGCCCTGCATGGTCACAGTGCTCAATTGTGCCTTAAGCCAACCCTGAGGAGGGGGGGGGGGACTATTCAAGGAATTTGTCAGTCTAATAATAATAGTAAGTGGATAAAAAAAATCCTTTAATTAATGAAATTTGGTGAAATTATTAGAAATAAAAAAATAACTACACAAGATAAAAACACTGTCTCCTCTCTTTGGTATAAATGTTTGTGTTTATTATGCAATATTCAGAACACTTCAATTTAAAATTTATTTGAACTGAGTCCATCTATATGAGATTGTTTCTTGCTATGTCTGTGTCAACATGCATCTTGCATGTGTGACTATAGGTCATCAGTTCCCATCAGTTTTTGCCAATATATCCCAGTGAATGCTGCATTTAGACAGTTACACACAATCTAGGGGCATTTTAAAATCATATAGATATCTTGAGCATGTCTATGAATAACAACAAACCGTAAGTTTCGGTGGTTTTATTTTTGAGTTCCATTTGTTTGAGGGTTTTTGGTATATATTTTAGCCAAACATGAAGTATGTTAAAAATATTTGTTAAATAATACCAGATACTTTAACAATTTCTTTAGAAAGCTAAACTGAAACACATTTTAAAAAAAATCTAAACTACTAGTTTTGTTATAGAACTGCTGCCAGTAAAGGTTACTATTATTGGCAATCAGATTTTTTTTAAATTTAAATCAGGATACTTATAAAACTTATAGCTGCTGTAACACACTGTAGAACCTAAGCCTCTGTGCTTCAGAGCCATGCTGGCCAGTAGGAGAGATTTTGAGAATTATATAATAGGTGTATTCCATACAAACAGGTGGGTGGGAGGATAATTGTTTCATGTACATTCATGGTGATATCATTGGTGTCCAAAGTTTTTGGATTCCCCGTTATTCTACAGGTACCTGACTGACCAGTCCCAAATTTTGTGTGATGGTCCTCCTTGTGTCACATCATGTTGAAGTAAGAGACCATGTCCTTAGTTCTTGTGGGTTGGGACTAATCTCAATGTGATTGTAATGAAATCTCTAGGAATCCTGTTGTCACCTCATGTTGAGGTAAGAGATCATGTTCTTAGCTCCTGTGGGTTGGGACAAATCTCATTGAGATTGTACAAAATCTCTAGGAATGCTGTTGTCATCTTGGTTATTTTCAAAGTTCTAAATGCAGTACATTATTCATGAAGAGAAAATGTTATCAATTGACAGATGTTTTGCGCAAACTTTCAGAGAAATAGCTAGTTCTAAATGTTAGGTATGCCATAGATGTTGAAACACTTGATTATGAATACCATATAAAAATGCAGATAATCATAGGAGTGCTGCAAGCAAAATAGTTAAGACTGGTATAGTGCTTTGTCTGTATTGCATAGCTGTAAGTACATCTAACACAAGTACTACTATAGCCTAAACAGTAATAGAGCTTTGGCTATAGTACCTAAGGTATGATTGTTTTAAATTATATCAGTGATAGCTATACTTATTTTTAAACCATTCAGCTTATCCAGAAGCAAACATTTTCATAAATCTCACTACATATTAGACTGAACAAAGTGTTGTGTTATTATGCTTATAAATATTAGTCTATTAATTTAATATTCTGTGCAAACATGTTACCGAAATCTTACATCAAAATTTAATTCCAAAAAATATAAATTACACACAAGTTTAATATTTACCATTAAAAATGGCTTAACTGTTTTATGTTAAATGCAATTCTTTTACACCAACACTTTTTTTTAGATATTTAATGTAATGATGTGCTTATGTGCCATCAGATTCTAATCTGAATATTATTACATTTGATGAATAATTGTAAATTTAAATATACCAAAATTGTTATAAAAATGAGCTGACAAATTTAGAACTGTGCAAATTTAACTACAGTTGAAATAATAATATATAAGTACTTTTAAAACACAGCACAGCTTAACAATACCTCTATAATAAGATATATGTTATTATCAGTAGTAATAAATACCTTTCACTACATTCTTTTATTCATATTAAATTTCAAGTTTAAAAAAAAAGCTATTTCAAAAACAATATTTTAGGTACTATTTAGATTTTATGTATTTTTTCTGTGCATTTTAACTAGATTTTCTAGCTAGAATACAAAGAACTATAAGAACCTAAAATATTTCAACACTAGAACATCAAACTTGACAATTTTAGGATGATGATCTGTAATATTGAATGCTAATTATTTACTTTCTTCTCAGTAAACTTTTCAGTAGTTTCACACTTTGATAAGAGGATTATACTGCCTCTTTTTAAATATACCATTTTTATAAAAACAAATATTTGCATCATAATCTGCTCAGCAAAAAGATAAAAGACATCTTACCGCAATTAATGTGCTGAAACATATTGCAGAGAACACCAAGCAAATTGTTGTACTAACTGTTCAAAACAATAGCATTTCGTTTGATTTTATAGAAATATGTTGAGTTCAATATTATTTTGAAACAATCAACATCATTTCTTAGGCTTTTTATGTGGAAATAAGAGCATATCATGAATTCTACAAGTTCTATGATAGTGTTTTATGTTTATTAAGGTTTGTTGTTTGAGATTTTATGCTGCATAAGTTGTGCTGTTTTAAATTTGAACAGCACTTTCCTCCAGGTCACAAGGACCATGAGGCTCAGAGAAGGTTATAGGGGAGGGGATCCACTGGATAGCTGGTAGACTCCCATCAAGGCCATCCAGCATGTTCTTTAACATGTGTAGGGTTAAATAGTGGCCCACACACAGGGCCACAGCTTAACATTCCATCTAATGGATGGCAGCCTTTCCAAGCCAATCAGTGTCCCTTACTGACTGAGGGTAGAGTGGGGATTTTTGCAGAGATAAATCTCAATGCTGGCCCAGGTGGGACTTGAACCTGGAAAAAGCTGCAAAAGCAGTTAAGGAGACCAAACAAGACTACTCACTATATTTTATGTTCTAAGGTTAAAAAAAATGATAAAACATTTGATTTTAACATATCTATACCTCATCATCATCATCTAGTCGGACTCTCTTCAGAGCAACTATTTCTTGTGTCTCTCTGTTTTTGGCCTTAAACACAGTTCCATAAGTTCCTATAAAAATAAAGACAAGAAAGAGGAAAAAAAGCTAAAAATGCTATTTTTCACCGAAAGAATACAAAAATTAGTAAAATTCTATTTGCATAAAAACATTACCATAATATAGATATATTTTGTTGTTTTTTTTTAAAGTAAATAATTAAAATTACCATGATAAAATGTCTTTTGAATGATTAAGACATATACAAAAATCAACCAGCAGTTAAATAACATTAAAATTCTCTGTCATTGAGCAATAAAATTTAATTGCTCAATGACAGAGAATTTTAACGCTGTTTTAATTAATTTCTGAGCAAGAAGCCTTTTTAATTGTGTATTCAACCAGTAGATATATCATTTCTATGGTATTTAGTATCGACATGAAAAATGAAAGCAAATTTAACAGATATTGTACACCAGAAGCTTGTGTGAATGCATGCTAAAGAGCAAGTATGATATTGCATAAGCAAACAGGCAAGGAACACACCATCAGAATGTATGAAATGAATTGATTAGATGGCTTGCAGAGATGGAGAGGCATTTGATGCCTCAAGGACAGAAGTAACATGATGGCAAATTTGAATCATTGCTAATCCACAGGTTGTGGAAAGTTTTAGAAGACTGAAACGTGAAGACAAAAAGTATATTATTGGTTCATCATTCTCATATATGAACATTAAGTCACACTACCAACTTAATGATGTAGACCTCTACACCATTTGCTTGAATTATTGATACAGAGATAAGATATCAAGTCTCCACCAACACCATAAGCAGAAGGCTCCATGAAAGTGTTCCCATATATACCTCTCGCCTTATACCATAGAGGGAAGTTGGGTTGTCTTACCTCTGTGTGGCACTTTTTTGCACACCATGGGCTAAATGACCAGGTCACATGGGCCCCGAAGGCTCAGAGAGGATTAGGGTCCCAAGGGTCCCAAAGGCTCAGAGAAGGTTAGGGGAGGGACAAACTGGATAGCTGCTGAGAGACAGATGGTAGCCTTACTTCAAGACAATCCAGCATGTTATTTAACATGCACAGGGTATGGCTCTCCTATACAAGGGGCCACAGCAGCCTTTCCAAGCTCATCAGTGTCTCCTACTAACTGAGGGCGGGGTGTGGAGTTGTGTAGAGATAAATCTCAATGTGGGACTCGAACCTGGGAACTGCAGATAATGAGGCTGGCCACTACTGACTTAGCCACCTCTACGCAAATGGGATAAGGATAGTTTGTGCTAATGCTGTTGTAGGTTTACTATTTTCAATATCTGACAATGAGTTTGCATTTGAAAGGTACAAAATGTTTGACCAATATGTGAATCTTTAAAGATTATTTGTTTTTGAGGAAAATTTTAATTTTATCAAATCAATCCCCCCCCCCCACTCCCTAGAAGGTGGTATTATATCATGATTATTAGTCTTTATTTTATTGTACGAGTTATCAGAATTGACACAATTAGGTTGAATTCAGGAAGGTCCACTGCAATACTCAGTATTGTGGAGTCAAGTCGAAAGGAATTTTGGTGCAGCTGGAATCAGAGTCGGTATATTTTTACTGACTCCGACCTCAATATAAATTTTAATAAAATATGTTTTTGTAGTGACATCCCTGGCAGCTATTGGTGTTAAACCACTTAAATAATAAACACAATGTTTCCCATTTCAGACACTAAAGCCATTAATTCATTTTTTCTCTTCAGAAAATATTTTTGATTTTTTAATGCTTATTTAATTTCAAGTCCATTCTAAATTTCATAAGTTTTAAACTTTCAAGTCTAAAACCCCTTTTATAATGGCAAAGAGAGTTCCAATGAAGTCTGCAGTTTTTGAATATTTTACAATAACCATAGATCGGAAACATTTCATGTGTCAGTGTATGACAGATGATGATGGTTAAATATTATGTCAAGAACAAATCAGTGGTTTTAGTAACTGTAGTAAAAATACACCAACCAGAGCATCAAATTTAAAAAGACATTTGCAGCACTTCCACCCCAAAATTTTAAAATTGTCATTGAGAAAGTTAGTAATAAAAACCTTCCAAGTACTTCAAAGTTAACAAACGATCAGGTATCTACTGAACGACAAGCACCACTTACACAATTCTTTACTACAAAGTTACCGTAACAATGATTAGAGAAAAGTTCAAGAAGCACATTATCGAACTGGTGGTAAGAAATGGTGTAGCCTTATCTTTATTTTCACAACCAGCCTTTCTAGGCTAAATGGAGAAATGGCCAAGAAACTTGGGAGTTTCTCTTGAAAGACAGAGTATTAGAAAAATTACAGTTGAAGCCACAAAAAAAAAAAGGGAAAACTTCAAAAAACTCTTCAGGGTCACTTCATGTTTATTAACCCTTCCAGGGTCAAGGACATCTACAGACGTTTTTTGTACATCACACGAAATTTCGATTAAAAAAAAAAAAATCACGTTTGAAAATTATCTTACATATAACAGATTTAACACAGCTGAGTTAATTTAAAAACTTAATCACTATCCAAGCTGTTTTATTATTGTTTTAGTAAATCAAAATAGCATTTTGATCAATGAATACAGGATGGTAGGGATGTTAGTAAATTTTTTGTAGTAATATATGAAGGAAGCCTTTCCTGTTGCACGGATTACACGATATTTAAACTACCATAACATGACATGTTTTGACTATTAACATCATCTTCAGAAGTTGGGTAAACAGTTCTATTTCGGAGATTATATGTGAGTGTTGTTGTTGTGTGGCTGTGCCATACGATTTGCAGCAGGTGGCACTGTTGTGGTTTCATGGTCCTGCCCATGTGCATCAGGTAGAGATGTGGGTGTAGTAATGTTTGCACTGATCAAGGAGCAGTTTCCATGGGTGGGGTGGGTGGTAAATTTCTTCATTGCAGCACACTTCTCTATCCTATTTATTAGTTACTTAACAAAAAAGTTCTAAAGATTTTTTTTTGACTGAGCATATAAAGAAATAGTTGCCTCTGGATGCAAACCAGTTTTTCAGGCTGGGTCCTGGGTTATGTTCAATATTTTTTTTTTATGGAGCAACCATTTAAATTGTGTTTCTTCAAAAATGTCACTTTTTTGTGCATTTAAACTGAACAAGTGGTTACTTATACTGTCTCTGGCATTGCTTGCAAACTTTTTAATGCAATAATCCAGACTGTATTTAATGCAAATTAGTTGATATTATTACCAGACCCTATAAAGCAAATTAATTCAATAAATACTTATGCAGAAAATATTATTTTTGCCAACAGTGCTAATGAATAAGTGTCATTAATGAAAAAAAAAATCAATCCATGGTAAATACATCTATATATTATACTTGAAGGTACTAAAAAGTAAAATGTTTATAATTTTATAAAATAAATAAAATAAATACCCCCTCAAGCAGCTGCTTGCCACGAGGTCTGACAGGAGCCTGTCAGTTTATATGCCATAGTAGAAGGTCTGAGAGGATGGCAGGACCTCAGCAGAAAAACGACACATACATCCATGCCTTATCTGGGGCTCGAACCTTGTTAAATTGTTTATGTCATTTTTTGTGTTTATCGATATATGTAATTTATGTATACAAAATTTAATGTGTATTATATATATACATGTTTTATTTTATTCCCATTATTATACTATAACTATAGTTTTATCTATCTCTACAAGGGGTACGCCAGTTACATACACATTTCCAGGGGGTACGTGAAGCATAAAAGTTTGGATGATAGCAAAAATTACAAAGCGAAAACAAATAAACCAAAAGCATTCCATCAAGTAACAGATTTAAATGCATATCTTCATGTCATACAGAATACTAAAAATATTACATACCTTCACCAATTTTCTCTAACTTTTCATATTTCTGCATTATTGTAAAAAATAACAACTACCCAAAAGAGTCAGCTTACAACTTCAAACAGCACAACCTAAACATACAGCTGTTGCCAACAATAATAACTCTTAAAATACTAGCATTTCAATATTAGAAAATAATAAAAAAATTCATATACTATTAAAAGCGTAAATTTTTGGGATTAATAATGGAAGTACACATTATGAACTTTTAAATGTATGATTTCTATTGCTTTACCTACAAACCCATAGATATAATAAAGGGGAACTCTCAGGTTTAATTATTTGACAGTTATGTAACAGATACTGGTGATGAATTGAATTACAACGAAATATTGGGAAGCTTTTGTCGAACCTATCGTCGCAAACACTCCCAGTTTTAAATGTAGCATCACATAGTTACCAAATAGATAGGACAGGGTAAAATTTGAGAAAAGTCTGAAAAATTGCTAAAATACTTTTGGAATTCCTAATGGTCGGGAGAAGACAGTCGGCACTGACTATAGAGAGGTTTTCCTGAGAAGCGTGATCCATGCTTTGAATTTTCTTTTTCTAACTTAAAGGTTGTATAATGGTTATAAGGTAGAGCTGTTTTTTTTTAATTTTAATAATCTTTATATGTTGGACATAACTTAAATTCTTTTCATTTTTCAGGCAGAGGATTTCCTTCTTTTAGTTCCTTCTTTTAGTTTTTTTCCCTGTGATACAGGATACTGGTGATGTGTGGCATAAGACAAACAGATGTATAGGAATTGCTGCTGGGACAATTAAGATTCTACGGAGTGTCGAGAAATAGGCGTATACACCTAAAGACTAAAATTAGACTGTATAATAGTTTGGTTCTTTCTAGGGTTAGTTATGGTAGTGAAACTTGGACGCTTTGTGAAAAAGATAACAGGAAACTAGATGCTTTTGATTCTAGATGCTTACACAGTATCTCGGGCATTAGGTGGTTCAACTTTGTAACTAATGATGAGGTTAGGAAAATGAGTTGGCAATCTTATATAAACAGCATATTGTGCAGAGAGAAATGGCTATATTGCTCATATGCAAAATTATAGATTAGCGAAGAAGTACCCATAGCTGCTTGATGATAATGATGATACAGTGTACGACAGCATTTTATTGATGGAAATTTGGGAACAAAATTTCTACAAACGTGAGCCCAATTGGCCACAAAAATGGCGATCTGTCAATGCCACTTATATCAAGATAGAGACAAAAAATACCACCTCAAGCAGCTACTTGCCACAGACGTCTGACAGGAGCCTGTCAGTTTAATAAGCCATAAGTAGGTCTGTGAGGTAGGCGGATACCTCAGCTGAAATACAACACAAACATCCATGTCTTACTCGGTTTTCGAACTATAATTCCCTTTAATGAGTAGAACAGCGCGCTAACCACTTGGCCACCTGGAAGGTACATGTAGACAAAGGTATCACAAAATGGGACTGCCACAGCCAACACAGATCGCCATTTTGGTGGCACGAAAAAAATTCTTTGAGTTGGGTTGTTTTACCTCTGAGCAGCACTTTTTTGCACACCATGGGCTAAATGGTCAGGTCACATGGACCCCAAAGGCTCAGAGAAGGTTGGGGGAGGGAACCCACTGGAACAGCTGTTGGGAGACAGATGGTAGCCTCCCGTCAAAACCACCCAGCGTGTTGTTTAACATGCACATGGTATGGCTCTCCTGAACATGGGGCCACGGCTTAATGTCCCATCCGACGGACGGTGGACTTTACAAGCCCATTGGTGTCCCCTGTTGACTGTGGGCAAGGTGGGGAAATTTGCAGAGATAAATCTCAACACTGACCCAGCTGGGACTCGACCCTGAGACCTACAGATTACGAGTCAGGCACACTACCGACTGAGCCCCCCCCTCTCTGAGCAATTCTTATTTATTGAACTAGTTTATATTATTAAACAGAATTAAAATGAAATATATGTACTAGCAGGTAAATCTGGATGATATTGGAACAAAAGAAGGTTTTTTTCATTTCGTTAATTTTAAAAGATTTCTTATCACTTATTATTTGAACTTTGATTAAATGATGGAATTTTCGAATAATAATAAAAACTAGTATTAGAAAAGCTATTTTTTCCCCCTAGCAGAAGGGAAGGGTGCAATCCCATCAATGGTAAGGACTGCACAAATTTGAATTTTAGTAGTAGGGTGGTGGGGGGGAGCAATTCCATCAGTGTTAAGGGAATGTGACAAATTTGAGTAGTAGGAAAGAAGGTAATGGATTAAATGCATCAGCGGTAGAGAAGAAATGTTATTAGCAAAGGGAAAAGTAGGCATAATTGCAAAATATATTTCCTTCCTTTACTTTCGAATACCTTTCAAAAGTAACAATGAGCATGAAATGATTTAGGTACGTTACATAGTTACTACAACTGTCCTATTTTTTTAATAGTTTCTTCCATCCAGTACATTTTACACTATTTAAGCATAAGTATTAAAACAATCGGTTATTAGTCCCCCCCAAAAAGAGGATTTTTATACAGCGAAATATAATAAGTACTTACTTCCAGAAAGATGTAATACTTCCTCTTACATCCCTTTTAGAGCAATTAAAAGAAGCGCAAAATTATACTATAGCTGAAATATCTTGTGCAAGAATCAAAGCACAAAACGGCACTTCACCAATGATACTGAAATGAAACTTGCAATCATTAATTTCTAATGTGAATACGAACGAAAGAACTGTCATGTTGGTGGTAAATTTGGTTCATGAAAAAAATATTTTAATTCCAAGTTGACAGCAGAAAAATACTGGTGGTACACTATCTCTGTGCACTAACTATAATAGTTCCCCTTTATCGTATCTATTAACTGAACCAAAGAGTTCTATGTATACTGTATGTACACTATAGATATCTCTGCAACAATACCATGGGCCACAACAGAGTGAAACTAGTTGAATAAAAAGAACGTCTGTATTGTATTTTCAGAGCCTATCATCCTGTTCCTTTTAATTCATCATTTTTCAGTTTGTTTGTCAGCTTGTGTGTTTGTCAAAATTGTTACTTCACTATAACTTTTGAATGCGATAGACAAACATAATGATTTATGTGTCACATGAAAGGGTTGAGTTGGGTTGTTTACCTCTGAGCAACACTTTTTTTTACACACAATGGGGTAAATGGCCAGGTCATAACGATCCCGAGGGCTCAGAGAAAGCTCTAGGGGGGACCCACTCAACAGCTGTTGCAAGACAGATGTTAGCCTCCCTTCAATGCCATCCAGCATGTTCTTTAACATGAACAAGGTTAAATACTGGCCTTCCACACGGGGCTTCCCACCTAGTGGCCTCCCACCTAGAGGTCCTGTATAGTTAGAGGCTGGCCTTCTTCTTCTTCTTATACATCCTTCTTTCTAAGCTGGACCTATTTGTAAAGGGGGCCTCGGTCCCCTTATCATCAGGTCCATACGCGTAACTGGCAGTGGGTGCGGATGAAAACGGCAAAGACTGTCCAGCACAGTGAAGGCTAGCAATCGTACATATTGGCAATTGGGCTTTAGGCCGCAGGCCTCCCAGTGGTGGAGAGGCTGATGTTGAAGGGTGAAGGAGAATAAATCTCGGTGATTCACTGCCATTGGCTAATTGAGTCACGTGGTTTATGGACGCCATGTTTTGTCGTATCGTGAGACGAAAGCCTATGAATTAGTGTATGTATCAAGTTAAAACTTTTCAGTTGTTATAGTTTTATATATTTCTATCACTTTTTTTGTCTATAAAAGCTGTCATATTTTATGAATGTCTCACTGCGCTGCATTTGGGTGTAAAATTTTCACTGAAAGAAATAAATTAATGAATATTTTTTTCCGAGAAACTCCACCAAGAGATGGCAGTCAGATGCAAAAGTGAATTGAGCTAACTGAAAACCAATAATTTCTTTTATGGTTCATTTGAAAAACGAGCTAATGTTTTCACTTTGTGGTCTGCCTATGCCAATATTTGTTTATCTGTCTGTCCGTCTCTCTGTTAACTGTTGTCTGTCCATCTGTCTTTCCACCTGTCTGTCCGACTATAGACAATCAATTTTTTTACTTTTAGAGCTAAATGAAAAATTTTTTTGGATTGGATAAGTGTCAAACAAATATTGCGATTTGTAATTTTGAAAAATTTCAATATCTTTAATAGCGCCCTCTAGCGATGGGAAAAGCTGGAAAATGGTAAAATTTCTAACGAATATTTCAAACAAAAAATTTACATTGGGAATCTGAAATTTTGGTAGTAGAGTGTTGTGGTCAGAAGGTTTGCAATGGCAACAAGGCTTTGCCATCTTAGCCAAAAGGGGGTGCGAAAATGAAACTTTTTTTAAAGAGATAAACGAAACAAAATATATATATTTGTTTTACAGGCACTAATAAAATATTAATGATTTAAATAATATTTGATAACAATATATAATAAACAATATTGGATTTATAGACGTTTACAAATCAATAAATATTTTTGTGGAAAAAATTTTGCCGACATAAGGGATTCGAACCCGCATCTTTCCAGAAACATGCCAGAATATTCTAACTTGTTGAACTAATGCCATCTCAGTCTTTTTTCTACTAATAACGATTATCATTCTTCCCGTGAATTTTTGGCGCCTTCTTATGCTGCTATCTATGATCTCGAGTGGAAACTATTTCTTTTTTAGTGCTTTGAGTAAGATTGAAATAAATAATGAAGTCACATCACGCTATTTAGCGTTATTAATGATTAAAACAATATTTGATAATCTCAGCGTTACCTGTAGACATTTAAACGTCTCTAAATCAATAAAATTTTTTGTGAAAAAAGCCGGCGTTAGTTCAACAAGTTAGAATACTCTGGCATGTTTCTGGAGAGATGCGGTTTCGAATCCCGTATGTTGGCGAAATTTTTTTCCACAAAACTATTAATATTTACATTTTTCGAATCCCCATCAGTGGAATTTCCAGTGTTAGAGAGTGCTAAAGGCGGTATATAAAAACTCGAAAGTCAAAATTCCCGAATATTGGAAACGATCTATTTTTGCTAAAAACTTAAATCTTTGGTTATAGAGTGTAATGGTCAAGTGGTTTACTTTAATAGTAATGATTTGTCCCCGTTGGTAAAATTCAACTTTTCTGCTTTAAGAGATAAATGGAAAAGGTTTTTTGCATATTACAGGTATTAATAAAATATTAATAGTTTATTTTCTAAATTATACAGTAGTTCGAATTTCCACTGTCAGAGGGTACTGAAAATGTAAAATAACTAGAAGAACGCATATTGCCTCTGGTGCATATGGTAACCTCATTTTCAAACAGAATGAAGTTCTTCCTTTGCCTACTATTTCGCTCCTTAAAAGTTTTAATTATGGATGTTCCTGTTGTTTTTCTGCTGAAGTCCCGCCATCCATGAGGATGTCCCGCCATCCATGAGGATGGCGGGACTTCAGTACAACTTCAGTACAACTTGGAGTCTGTACAAGCAGCTGCTTGAGGGGTTATTTACTTATTTTTTATGTATGATGGGGGAAATGTACATAGTAATATTTTGTTAGTAATTATAAAACATAAAAAGTATTTGTCTTTTAGTTCTTAAATTCAAAAAGTTGCTTTTCTCTCACTCCTCTGAAAATAGTGGGCAGATCATTGCTGTCAGTGGAATTTCTACCATAACAGAACTCTACACAACAAAATTTCTACCATAAACAGATCACTTGAAACGTTCGTTAAAAGTTTTACAGTTTCGATATTTAGTGATCTCTAATGATATAAATTAAAAATACCTTTGAAAATGCGAATTACATTTCATTAGTAACCAACTAAAAAAGAGATTTCCAACTATCTCTTAAAACAAAACCGTTCCGTTTCTTACCTACCTTGGGTTTAGGGTCAACTCATTGTTGTCAATGGAATTTTCAAGACTGTCACATTCCACGACCAAAATTACAAATTTCTTGCATAATTACATAGTTTTCAATATTCGTTTTAAATTTCTGGGATTTTTCGATTTTTCTCTACCGTTAGAGGGCGCAGTTATAGCTCTTAGTAAATTGGCAAAATGCTAATTGTAATATTTCATCAATACCTGTCCAACCCAAAAAGAATATTTAATTTATCTCTAAAAACATACACTTTTCTGTTAAACGAAAAAGTTGCATTCACCTCCTCCCCTGGGTCTAAAAGGTCAAGTGATTGTTGCCAATGGTAACTTCGTAACCTTCACATTTCAACACAAAATTTTAAACTTCTAACATAACTGCATCGTTTGGAATATTCGTTTGATATTTTGGAATTTTCAACTTTTTCCACTGTTAGAGGGCGCAGCTATAATTTTGGGAGATTCGAAAAATGTAAATCGTAATATATTATTAATATCTATCTAGCACAAAAAGAATTTTTTATTTATCTGTATAAACAAAAAAGGTCGATGTCTGCAGACGGACAGACAACAAAGCGAAATTATATCATTTTTTTTAAAGAAAAGCTCTAAAATTTACTTTTTCTTTTCTAGTCGTTTTCTAAAGTGTTTCCAATCATGAACACTGAAATCTGTATCAAATATTACCCTACCCTTTTCCGGAATCCATAAGTACCGTTCAATACCATTCAGCTAAGCAGGCTAAACAATCCGAGCGACGACAAAACATGGCGTCCAATTTTGAGATGGCCAACCTCTACCTATATAGGGCCTCTATTCCCACCTAAAAGAGGGGAAATGTGAAAGAAATTCTTCTGCTATATCTTATGAATGTGAGAGCCTACAGTTATGAGTTAGATATCAAATGAAAGTTAATATGACAAACGTCGTAGCTACCTCGATTTATGTACCCAACGATTTTCCCTCCCTCTCAAAAGGGGATGGAAATTTCGCAGCGGTCTTCCTTAACGAATTACCCCTCCCCTTTCCCGAAAAAAAAAAAGGATGGGGAGAAATGTGGTTGATGCTTACGAGTCATATAATAAATAAAAGTTTATAAAGATAAGTATTTTTAATGAGAAAGAAAAAAATGTATCAACGATAAAATTAAAAATAAATACCTGTCTTCTTATATGGACCTAAAAAAGTAAAAAATAAAACTAAAGCACATCAATGATACAATCAGTAACTGAATTCATATTCACCTCAAAGAAAGATACAGCGACGATTTACCTACTCAAGAGTACCAGTATGCAACCTTCATTTGAAGTGAATCGAATTACTGATTGATTGCTTCATTGACATACATACATACATACATACATACATACATACTTGCATACATGGACGTACCAAGTGTGGAGGACTGCGAGTCCTGGGGGACGACCCTTGGTCACTCAACCCCGAAAATGCGGTCGTCTTATATTAAATCTCGACTTGTCTTCCTGCTCTGAAATCCAAAACAGTTGCCTTTGTAATAATAGATTTAAAAAAAAACTATAAAATCATATTCCATATAGAATGTCATTTTAACCTTTCCTATTCAATGGGAAATTTTAGAAATTTGGAAACCCTATTCCCCTACTCAAATCTTATTCTCAGAACGAAACAAAATTAAATTCTTGAAACTTCCCCAAAACTGAATTCTCAAACCCCAAAAACTAAATTTTCAGCCCCCCCCCCCCCCTCTGACCCGAAACTAATCCTGGGTACATCCTTGAATACTTATGTACAAAATCAAAAATCATGCAGCCATAGGCTACTTAGGTTCTACCTGTGAGTCCTAGAAGACTGTGTAATTTTGTTCTCCAGACAAATCTGCCCTGAGCTATATAGCTGCTGCATTTGGCCACTATGGTACAATTCTAGCAAGGTTCTGCTTGACATCGTCTGGCCATCGCATCCTAGCCCCCCCCCCCCTTTCCTGAGGCGCATTGTTCATAGCACTATTCGCTGGGGCGTACCAAAGGATTATGGTTGAGGGGGAGAGAAGTCAAAAATTTTCCAACTCGAAAATCGAATTTTGCCAACGGAGAAAATAATGTCTCTGGTTCGCACCTAGGTTTTCGTTCTATGGGGGGCGGGGGGGGGGGGCATTTTATTTTCACAATTATCTTGTATTTTCCCATTTGACTTCCAGTTTTGTCAACTAGCATAATTTCGTAGAAATAATCCCAATATTTACATCTCGTCTGAATTGTAGCAAGTCAGTGTAAATTTTCCCAACTCCCTTTGATTTGGCCAACTCTTCTTAATTTCACAAAACCAATCGCAATCTTTACATCACTCGTAAATTTGCCAAGTCACTTCAAATTTTTCAAACTCCCCAAGATTTTGCCACGTTTTCTCGATTTTTTCAACTCTCCTTAATTTTACAAACCCAATGCCAATTATCACCACTCTCCCGTAATTTCCAAGTGGATTCGAATTTTGTCAACTGCCCTACATTTTGTTAAGTTTCCTAGATTTGTCCAACATTCCTTAATTTCTCAAAACTAATCCCATTTTTCACAACTCTCCTGTATTTTACCAAGTGGCTTCGAATTTTTCCAACTCCCCTAGATTTTGCCAAGAGTTCTCGGCTTTTTAAAATCTCCTTAATTTCACAAAACCAATCACAATTTTTACAACTCACCTGTACTTTACCAAGTGGTTTCCAGTTTTGCCAACTTCCCTAGATTTTGCCAAGTTGCCTCGATTTAACCACCTCTCCTTAATTTTGCAAAACAATCCCAATTTTTACATCTCTCCTGAATTTGCCAAGTCACTTCAAATTTTAAAAATTACCCCCAAATTTTGTCAAATTTTCTCGATTTTGTCAACTCTCCTAATTTCACAAAAACAATCCTAATTTTCACAACTCGCCTGTATTTTACCAAGTGGATTCGAATTTTGCCAATTGTCCTAGAGTTGGCCAAGTTTCCTCGATTTTGCCAACTCGCCACAATTTTACAGAAAAAAAAATCCCAATTGTTTCATCCTCACCTGATTTTTGCAAAGTCACTATGAATTTTGACAACTCCCCCAAGATTTGCCAACTCTCCTAGATATTGCGAAGTTGCCTCGATTTTGTCAACACGCCATAATTTTACAGAAAAGAGATTGCAATTTTTACATCTCACCAGAATTTTGCCAACTCTCCACGATTTTGCCAAGTCACTCCGAATTTTCACAACTTCCCCTAGATTTTGCCAACTCCAGTGGCGAATTAAAATTATTTGGGGCCCTTAGGCACAGGCAAAAGAGGAAAGATGACTTTGTAAATTGTAAAAAATATATTAATGAAACAAACACAATTTTATTTGTGATAAAAAAACGTAGTTTTGCAAATATACACAATACATATATAAAACTATATTTTAACTTTGCGCACTTTTGAAGCAACAAATTTGCTGAATATTTCTTTGAAATCTATGTCTTTAACAAATTCGTGCTCTATGCATAACAAACTCAAGGCATTTAGGCGATTTTGGGACATGGCGCTTCTCTTTTGATTATTTATTAATGATAATTTGGAAAATGATCGTTCTCCTTCACAAACTCCACAAGCTAAAATTAAATACAATCTAAATGCTATAGCAACATTTGGATAGCAGTTGGATTTTAAAACTTCTTTAATAGTTCTTAAAAGATCTTCTCCTGTGCCGATATTTGTGTTTTGGAGGATTACTTTTATATGCTCATGACAGTGTATAATTTCGTTTTCTAATTCATTTTTCTGATCCATCGGCTATTTTTTCACTAGTCTTTGAGCTGCAGATCTTTTTTCATTTAAATCTGTCATTTCATAATCGAAAATAAATGAAAAATATAAATTTAATTCTTAATAACAACGAGATCTTCTTTCCATTTCAGCAATTAGGCTATCACAAATTACTAAAAAAACTTCTGTTTAAAATTTTTGTTTTGAAGAAAAAATTTCCGTACAACCGGATTCACCAACGACTAATTTTCTTTTAATTTGACGTGTTTTATCGCTTTTATAACATATGATTAATTCAAATTCGGATGAACATTTTTTTTAAATCCTTTTTGCTTCTTCTTCATAATAGTCAAAATTTTGGCAAATTATTTTCAGATATTCTGTCAAAGATTGTATTTGATCTACAACTAGTTTTAAAATAAGCCCTTCCGTTTGAAATGTCAAGTTTCCTTTATTTATCCTTTCTAAAATTTCATACCAAAATAAACTGAGAATACATGTCTCTAGTTTACATAGTTTACTCAAGATATTTGTCCCTTCATGTCGCGTGTCATAACTTTGGTCAGAATCCTGAGATAAGATTTTTAAAGTTGGCATAATTTCCATGTAGTTTATTTTTAATGATTTTAAAGCATCATATCTAGCTGACCCTCTTGTGTCAGAGACTTCAACACAAATAGTCTCTCATTAACTTTTAAATTCGATGATTGTTTCTTGGATATCTCTTCTTTCATCAAATTTCACCTATATGTCGAACCAGACAAAAAATTGCATAATTTTTTTATAACTCCAAAAAATGATATCGCCTCTATACAAACACTGGCTGCTGTCTGTCCAACAAGATTCAGGGAATGAGACTACATGGTACAAACTCTGCAAAATTATTAATTTCCTTGATTCTACTTTGGACACCCTGATATTTTCCAGACATATTGGCCGCATTATCATAACTTTGAGAGCGGCAATTTTTGATGTTTAGATCGCACTCACTTAAATATTGCACAATTTCTTGAGCAAAATCATTTCCTTTGTGGCTTTTTAAAGGCAAAAATTTTAAAAATCGTTCTGACACTTCAAAAGTTTGCGAGTTTACATATCTAATTATAACTGTAAGTAGAGTCAACTACAATTCCAAAATATTTTGATTCTTTTACTTGTTTTAAAATTAAATTAGTTACATGGTCTCCTAGCAGTTGAATAAATTCATCGCAAATTGTTGAAGACAAGTAAGATGTTTTGTTACGCCCGATATTTTTAAATTTCTCAATATGATTTGCTAGAAACGCGTCATATTTAGCCAAAAGCTCCAATACACCTAATAATTCCCATTATGTACTGATCCAAAAAATTTCATCTTTACCTCTTAATGGAAGCCCGCGTTGACACAAAAAACATATGACATCAATAATTCTTTGCAAAACTTTTTTCCAGTACTCACATTCATTTTCATTCATTTTAGAGAACAATCGTGTCACCCCCAAGACAATGTAGCGATAAGAACCGACCCCTTTCACTCGCTCTGGCAAGGTTAAAGCTTGTAGATATTAAAATACGAATTCAGATCTTATCAGCAACAAATGCAAATACTGCGGTGCAGATAGCGTGCATCAGCAGTTCGATCTCCAGTCACCCTTTGACATTGTAGCGATAAGAACCGACCCCTGTCGTGCGTTCTGCACGACAGGGGTCGGTTCTTATCGCACATGCACGTCGTGGGATTTAATGAAGGTCGAATTCGCAAAATATGGGACTCTGCAATTATTTTTGACGATTGCATCAGCCATTCTGAGAGGGG
This sequence comes from Ryuthela nishihirai, assembly GCA_038380435.1. Lineage (NCBI taxonomy): Eukaryota > Metazoa > Arthropoda > Arachnida > Araneae > Heptathelidae > Ryuthela > Ryuthela nishihirai. Next base: position 27,056,650 of record JAWZYU010000025.1, read on the forward strand.
GTGGTCTGAGCGTTGCCACCAAAAGTTCAGTTGGACTTGGCAAATTTCAGATGAGGGTAGAAACCGTGGGACTTATTCGGGAGATTGTGATCGGTGAGGGGGAGTTTAATAGAGGGAGGCGGAACTTTTGATAGGGTTTTTAATAAAGGAGCGGAACTTTTGATAAGGGGGATTAAAAAATACAGGTGGGTCAACAATGGGGTCTTTAAAGAGGGGGGGATTAAAAAGTACATGTCAACCAGGGGGCAGTTTTGATAGGGTTTTTAATAAAAGGGGAGGAACTTTTGATAAGGGGGATTAAAAAATACAGGTGGGTCAACCATGGGGTCTTTAAAGAGGGGGGATTAAAAAATATATGTCAACCAGGGGTTGATTTTGTTTCATAGGGTTTTTAATAAAGGGGCCGGAACTTTTGATAAGGGGTTTTTTAATAAAGGTGTAGAACTTTTGATAAGGGTTTTTTTTTTAATGAGGGTGTCAAAAATTGGAAAAATTACAGTTAAAATAGAGGGCTTTTCTAAAGTATAGTACTCATAATATACATTAGATGGCGCCACGGGTTTTTAATAAAGGGGGAGGAATTTTTAATGAATTTTTTTAATAAATGGAGATTAAAAAATGAGGGGTCTTTATTAATTGTGAATTATTAATTATGAGTTATTAATTACGAATAATAAGGGGCGTGGTCAATGACGTAATATGGGTGTGGTCTGCAACGTCATATCACGTGACCGGAAGGGGCGTGGCAGGTGACGTCACTACCCCGAAGTGCGACTACCCTACTGATATATTTATGCTAGAAATTCTGATGGTACATTGCGTTAATCAAGAACTGATACCCAGATAATTCATAAACAAGTAAAATTTACTAGAAATCAATCGGTGCCTTCCGAAAAGAATTATGGCAAGCCTACGCTAGTATCACTTTCATTTTCACTGCAAAGTTTACTTTCAGTAGGGCATACAACTTATTAGAAACCATATGATTGCGATAGGAATATTAAAGTAATTTTCCTAATAAAATGAACGCTGACTATTAGATGAGTGTAAAATATTTCAATATCAAATGTTAATAATAAAATGAACCCTTCGCGATATTCTCACGTGTTTACATTTGAATTTTCATTTCGACCTCGGAAATATTCATAATATGTAGCCTTTTCTCTACCTTCAAACTTACCGATAGGCAAAATTCCTTCGTATTTTATATTCTAGTAATGCACGGAACTTTCGAAGAGTTTATTAAATGTTATTTTTGTTTTAAATCGGTCTTTATTTTGCAGTAGAAATTATTTTGTTTCCCATTCGTTCAGAAGGATTCAAATAAATAATTTTTTCGCTTAATGAATATGCGAGTAATTCCAAGGAGAAAAGAAGATAAAAAAAAATTATAAAAATTTTCAGCTTTTATAACGTTGTTAAAAACAGATAATTTTTTTATATTAAAATATTTCACTGCTAGTTAACTCTACGTTTTTGGCATGCATTGCTTATAATCGAAAAGTTTTTCTGAATTTTCTTTAATTACTTTATATGAATTCACAAACGTGTATCAGTTTGCAAGTAAGAGCTTCCATTTTAAAGATTTCCGATTTAATAAAGTAATTTTGTCTGAATATTTTTTTCACTGCATAAAAACATAACAACTACTCACCAGACTTCGTTTATTTGTCCGCATGATTTTTGTGAAGTGTAAAAGAGAAAAACTGTTTCTGTTTTGCTTTTTCAGCGAAATAGAAGAATGATTTTATCTAAGGGAAGTCTAAGGGCAGAAACACGACTTCATAAGTTCAAAATTTAAATAATTTTGCTCTTAGTATTCTTAAAAATAATTTGGTTCCAAATTCTTGTGAGGTTGGATAAATTTTCTCCCTCTGATGTGTTTTGCATATCTCGCTTTAATTTTTATCCCTGGAGAGCGAGTTTAGCAGAGCAAGCTGTTTCATCGTAAATATTATGCTTTTGGGCAATGATGTATTTCGGGAGGGAGTCTTGAACGTGGAAAATCTACCCCCACGAAGTTATAATCCGTAACTTGAGGGTTTGAATAAGTATTTTCTAAAGAAGGCTCTTAAAATCAAAGATGCATGCACCTCCCCCATCGTCTGATTGAAAGATTTGAATGCAATAATCGTTTCGTAAATTACATTAATTTACGAAACGGACGAATATTCAGTGGTCATTTTATTTGGAACAGACCTGCCTTATTTTAATAGAAATTCTTCATTTCAATTAAAAATCGGAGGCTCTTCGTAAATCAGTTTTTTTTTTAACGAAAAATGAGGCTGATGCAAATTAAATATCTCAATATCGTCGGTCTTGAATACCAGCAATATCCATTCGCTGTTTATAGATATGGAACTAGAATATTTACTATCGATAATGTTAGTTGAATTAATCTGAAAGTCGATACAAACATATTAAAACATAAATAGTGCAAATTATGTTAAATTGCAGTGGACCCTATAATCGTATTTTAAGTAGAGTATGAAGTTTTAAATTTTAACCAGTTTTGAAAGCTTTTTGTAATCTGAACCGTTTTTACTTCGTTTTCAAAAGTCGAGAAAAAAAATCCGCTTGACTCTGAACCAGGCCTGGATCTAGAGAAAAATTGGAGGAGGGGGTCAAGAAATACAACTGAGCAGGAAAAATGTAAATGAGGGAGGGGGGGGATACTGGATTTCCAATGCATTATAACATTTTTTCCTCCGTTTTGCAGGTCTTTAAAATGTTTCTTGAAAAATGTATGAAATATAAATAAGTTTAATATTTTTTTGGTTCTATTACCGTTATTAGCATTTTGAAGGGGGGACGCAATTGCCCTTCCCCTATATCCATTCCTTCTCTGAGCCACGAGTCTATTCCTCTTGAGACTCTGCGTACCTTCCAGGAGATAAATTTTGTTTCAGAAATGGGCTTACTCTTTGTTAGTTTATTTTTGTCCTAGGTCCTGCCATCCTCTCAGACCTTCTACTTTGGCATATAAACTGACAGGCTCCTGTCAGACCTCTGTGGCAAGCAGCTGCTTGAGAGGTATTTATTTTTATTATTATTTATTTCGTGTCCGCAGACACCACCACAGGATTATTCACTTCAGACATCATTAAAAGAAAGAAGAATCGATACATTTATTTACAATTTTCTTAAAGGAGGGACCACTAGCGACGTCGAAGACAAATCGAATTGCAGAAAATGAATAATTGCTTCAGTGTGCGGGGATCTGTAAAGCAATTGGTTTGCAAAACTCATAATGCGACAATTGCATCGTGATTGCTTTCGAAGTGTAGTCGCACTGCTGTTGCAAATTTGCGGCGGTGTGCATCCTCCTTTAAAGCTAGGAAGAAACGAATTTTTTCAGTTATTTGATTTATAATTTTCACTTTATCACTAAAAACCCTATCTTCAGAACAGCTAAATTTCTACTGAGACTCGTAAAAAATCGGCCCCGTTTCCCTTCCTCCTTTGTTTTGGGGGAGGGGAAGGAGATACGTGTTTTGAAGTAGACCACCATATTCCTGACGTCACAAGCTTTAAGTTGAGATATAACTTGTTGCAGCCGACCGCCATAAAGTTGCCGTCTCATTCTTGGGGAGGGAGAAGGAAGGGTAGGTAGCCAAGGTCGAGGTAGCCCACAACAGTCCTCACGTCACACGTTTTAATTTCACACTTGTAACTGTCAGCCCTCGCAAAGAGAACATGCACTGAAAATTTCTTTTTATATTCACCTTTTTTTTAGGGGGAAGAATGTAGTAGGTTGGTTTTTGTAACCTATGAACACTCCAGCGTCACAAGCTTTCGTTTCACACATAACTCTTTAAGATTGGTCAACGGCTTGAGAAGATATTGTGAAGCAACAAGTTTACCGAACTGACAGACGATTTTCAGGAAAACATTGTCCTAAAGATCTCTGAATTTCATTTTATGTATTTCTAAGAAGTACTTCAAACAAACCGACAAGTGAAAAGCAATGGTTGATAGAAAAGGATGGTTAATAAAAATGGTGCTGAGTTGAAACGTCTGTCATAACTCTTACAGCGAACAGTGTCAGTTAAAAAAAAACATTTTTTTAAAAATACTTGTACATTTCTAAGCAAACATGAATATCATGTTCAATAAAAACTTCATGGAGCAAAATAGTCTTTATTTCAGTTCATGCTTCAATTCAGTGTTTATTTTATTTTATTTATTTATTTATTTATTTATTTTATTCATTTATTAATTTGTTTATTTTTGAAAATGAACAATTTTATTAAAGTGTCAAATCTGGAAATGGTAAACATTGCTTTTTTTTATTTTACTGAAGAAAATGTTAGATTTTTGCTGTCTTATTTTTATATGAAATGCTATTTACAAACTCAAAAAAATTCCATTTTTCCTGGAAATTCGGATTATTGACCTCTTTTTATGTTGCAAGCCGTCCCATGGCCGAGTGGTTAGCACACTTGGTTACTGATCTAAGGGACCTGGATTCGAGCCCCGGGTAAGGCATGGATGTGTGTGTTGTTTTTCTGCTGAGGTCCTGCCATCGTCTCAGATCTTCTACTACGGCATATAAACTGACAGGCTCCTGTCAGACCTCTGTGGCAAGCAGCTGCTTGAGGGGTGTTTATTTCAGTTTTTTATTTTTTATGTTGCTAAAAAAACAATATCAGAGATAATTGATTGTTGGTAACATTCCTGAAGCTTTCAAACGAGTTTCAGAAAGTTCTTGGATTGTTTTACCTCTCAGTGAACAGTTTGTACACAGTGGACTAAATGTTCAGGTCACAAGGACTCCAAAGGCTCTTTGGAGTATATTATTTTGGAAAGCTTATATGTTTCAAAGAGTAACCGTTAATAACAGTTCCCGAAATTAAGTTTCGAATTTTTCTTTTTCCGAATTTTTGGTTGACAAATCCGGGCAGTTTAAGAAATTACTGGCCTGAAATAATACTTGAAAAATCCATATTTATAAAATTTAACGAATTATTATAAATAAAATTATTGCAAAAACTGATTTTGCAATGTTATACATAAGTACAACGGCAAAACTTACCGCGAGCCAGCAGAGTCAACGATAGATCGTAAGCAAAGTAAGCAACGCATTGGTAGTCCGGTAATCAAGGGTGTGAAATATTATGTTTACATCAATATGTTATTCGAACATATAACGCGAGTATATAAATGCGAAAAAATGTAACAGAATTTGAATCACATTATTTAATTTTTGCGCGTTACATAAATGTTGAAAATAGGAATTTGTTTTATTTATTTCTTTATTCATTTATTTTTTTGGAAGGGGATGGCTTTCAGCGCATCTGCTCTGCAGACCAGATAAAATGTTCTCGAGGTCAATATATTTGACGCCCTGATTCAGCAGTTGATTGCCATAAAGAAGTTTGCATCGATCGAACTTTTGGTAATGCGTCGATGCTGACAGTACTGCAGTTTTTTTACATCCAAATATATCGCACATGTTGAAGGATATATCCGTTACCAAATGGGGTATCAGCTAATTTTTCCAACAGTAATGGATTCAGGAGCACTCTTCGAAATGACCTGGCTGTTTTTGTTATTCGATATTAGTGAGTTGCTACGAGTCGTTTTTAGGGAGAAAGTTCGTCGTAAAGAGCAGTAGATTTCGTATATATTTTCTGTGAAATGCTTCAAAGCAGAGACGTATCGAGTGGGAAGAGGGGGGAACAAGGTGTACGCCCCCCACGAAAATACTGTCGTTTTATACGAAATCTCGAACTGAAATCCAAAACAGCTGTCTTTGTATAATTTAACGGCTGATGAAACAGAGTGGGGTTAGAGAATTTCGCATTGAAGGTGCGATCGACCAAAAAATATGCCGTGATAGACGGATTCAACACTTCTGCTCTAAGGTCTATAGTAGATGGCACTCTTCAGGTCGCAAATTTTCAATTGGCATAAAGCTCATTACGATCGATCCCTCTACCCCTATCCCCGTGAAAATTTTCTCCCCCTTTTTAAGGGAGGAAAGAAAGTAGACATTGAAATTGCGCACCGATAATCCCCACGTCGGATGGGCCAGAGTTGAGATTTATCTCCACAAAAGTTCCCGCCCTGCCCATGGTCAGTAGGGGACACCAATGGTCTTGGAAAGGGGACGTTAAGCCGTGGCCGCGTGTGCTGGAGAGCCATACCCTGTGCACGTTAAAGAACACGTTGGATGGCTTTGACAGGAGGCTACCATTTGACTCCCAACAGCTGTTCCAGTGGGTTCCCAACCCCAACCTTCTCTGAGCCTTCTGGGTCTTTGTGACCTGGTCATTTAGTTCATTGTGTGCAAATAAAGTGCAGCTCAGAGGTAAAGCAACCCAACCCAACCTCATGTCAGAAGTTTCTGAACTGAAAAACAGTATTGCCTCGTTAGAAAAATCGAACTTTTCAAATCATTCTGTATCCAGCTGCGTTGAACACATGCAATTTGCCGGACATAGGCAATTTTACAGCAAACGAAAATTAAATATGGGCAAATTACATGTGGTGAATTCAAGTTATAAAAAAAAATGTATATATTGAGAATGTACAAGGAAAATAACATTATTTAACATATTATTTCATATATTTGATATGTGTTTAATAATTTAAAGAGCAATTCAATAGGAAAAAAAAATACGTAATAAACACACATTTTTCAAATTATGATTTTAACACCCAACAGGAATTCTTTTTAATATTTTAATAACCTTTCATATTAATAAAGAAGCTCGTGTTCTGTTCCTGCTTTTTCAAAAGACTTCAGTTTCCACAAAACAGTTCGTGCCCCACTGGTGCTTTTTGCCCATTTCTAAAACAAAGTCTTGATCACGTGAAAGCAGAAAGAAATTAATTTAAGTATATCTTCTTTTAAAATTTACTGGTGGCAACAATTATTTTCAATAACTGATCGTTAACTGTTAGTGTTAAGTATATGAGAATTTCAACCCGTCTCAGATTGGTTTTGATTTATTCCAGCTGCTTCATATAGAGCATACAGTATAATCTCATGGTTGAAAATCCATGCAAAGTTTTGTGTCTCTAGCTCTTTTAGGGGACTGAGTGCATAAGTGGACAGACAGATAAACAAACTATTACGACACTCTTTGCTTAAGAACACCCATGATTGCAAATTGGTTGGGATGACAAATGTTACTAAATAATGGGTACTGTCCCGTGGCCGAGTGGTTAGTGCGCTTGGCTACTAATATAAGGGACCTGCGTTCGAGCAGTGCGAGTTCCTGATAGGGCATGGATGTTTGTGTTCTTTCTGCTGAGGTCCCGCCATCCTCACAGACCTTTTACTATACTGCAGTGGTTCTCAAACTTTTATGCTTCACATACCCCCTGGAAATATGCATGTAACTGGCGTACCCCTTGTATAGATAGATAAAACTATAGTTATAGTATAACAATGGGAATAAAATAATATATATACACATTAAATTTTGTATTCATAAATTACATATATCGATAAACAGCAAAAATGACATTTTTGCACAGCAGTGTTGCCAGCTCAGCGACTTTGTTACTAGATCTAGCGACTTTTGAGCTCTCACGGCGTACCCCAAAAATATTTTACCGCGTACTCCACGTTGAGAACCCCTGCTAGAGTGTATAAACTGATAGGCTCCAGTCAGATCTCTGTGGCAAGTAGCTGCTTGAGGGAGTATTTATTTTGTTTTATTTATTTTATATAATAAGGGAAAAAATTAGCTGTTTTCTGCTTGCCTGCATTTTGCCTGTTGCAGTGTCTGGGGCATTAGCTGTTGAAAGAGCTTTTATCGTTCCAGTATTCTGGAGTGCCATACCGCACTAAATATGATGATCTGGTTAGTACTGGCACCGGATCTATGGGGGAGGCTGGGTTGGGTTGTTTTACCTCTGAGCGGCACTTTTTTGCACACCATGGACTAAATGGCCAGGTCACATGGACCCCGAAGGCTCAGAGAAGGTTGGGGGAGGGGACCCACTGGAACAGCTGTTGGGAGACAGATGGTAGGCTCCCGTCAAGGCCATCCAGCGTGTTCTTTAACGTGTTACAGGGTATGGCTCTCCCGCACACGGGGCCACGGCCTAACGTCCCATCCGACGGACGGCGGCCTTTCCAAGCCCATCGGTGTCCCCTACTGACCGTGGATAGGGCGGGGAATTTTGCGGAGATAAATCTCAACGCTGACCCAGTTGGGACTCGAACCTGGGAACTACAGATTACGAGCCTGGCGCGCTACTGACTGAGCCACCCCCGCCCCAGGGGAGGCTGGGAAGCCCGAGTCTCCCTATCCTCCAAAATGCTAGTATAAGTAACAGAGACAAAAAAAATTTAAACTGATGTATATTTGAGGCAATTATCAAGAAATTTTCAAAATACCTCTAAAACGGAGGGGAAAATGTTATACCGCAATGAAAATTTAATCTGTTGTCCCCCCCTGCCTTTTTCCTACTTGATAGAGTTTCTTCCCCTCCTCTCCCTTTACTTTTTTTCTAGATCCGGGCCTGTCTAACCCAATAGCAAAAGCATTACAAATGTGCTCTGGTACTAAAAAAAGATCATTTGAAATGACAAAAGCTTCTTCAAATGATTTTTTATTTGGTTGGCAAAAACAATTTGTGCTTGAAGCAGCAAAAAGTGAGTTATCTTAAGGTGGCAATAAATGAAATCAGTTGGAGAAGAAGAAAAAGTATAGTATATTTCGGCAGCAAAATATAGTCCGGTGCTTGTCCTGGTATAGGGTGTCGTTGGCTATCGTAGGGCAACATTTCTGATGCTTATTGATGGCATTCTGACTTTTTGCCGGGCAAGGAGTGGCTCAGTCGGTAGCAAGCCAGGCTCGTAATCTGCGGTTCCCAGGTTCGAGTCTCATCTCGACCAGCGTTGAGATGATGGGCTTGGAAAAACCGCCATCTGTCGGATGGGACTCGAAGCTGTGGCTCCATGTGCGGGAAATCCATACATTGTGAACGTTAAAGAACTCGCTGAATGGCCTTAACAGGAGACTACGGTCTGTCACTTGCAGCTATTCAGTTGGTCCCCTTCGTCGAACTTCTCTGAGACTTTGGGGTCTTAATTTGGCATTGCTGTTGTTAAGTGTTCAAACTTTCATAACTCTTTAAATATTGAACAAATATTGTTGAAAATCAATATTTAGATAGAACTGATTGTAATCTTTATTTTACCTCTAGTCACATTTTCCCATAAAACGCTTATTTTAAAAGTTATAGAACTTCGACGTTAGCATCCCATTGACATAACATTGGGTGGGGTGGTCATAATTCAATTATCACTCAATGTATATTGACCAAGTATACGTATAGTGAGCGGAGAGTGTTTACATTTCTCTTGCTATTATCCCTCTGAATGGGAACATTATATCTAAATAGTGTTTCATTCTATTGAATCCTTTAGTCTTAATATTAAGAAGACTTCAAAAAATGTGTAATTAGAAAATAATTCACTTTTCGCATTTCGAAATAGTTTATGCATTGATCTGTTTTTATTCAAAAAATGCAGTAGCAGATAAAAATTTCTAATTAATACAAGCTAGAATTCTTTTGCTAAAGTCTCAGAAAGCAAACCATACAAGATTTAACCAACAGTAATAAAAAACCATTGTAAAACTATTAAAAAACAACAAAGGTAACAGTCACAAAATCTCGCTGCTCCATTTCGAATTTTAGATAATTGATCGAAAGCAAAATCCTCTTCTTCATCTGGCAATTTGCTATCAGAGTCTAAAGGAACGATTTCACCTCGGCCTTTTCTATCTTTCTTAAAATAAAATCTACTTAAGATTTCTGTACGGTTTCTTCCCTCTAAATTATTTTCCTTTCTGACATGATCAGGCTGCTGATTCTCTCCGTTATGAGAAGAAACCAGTGAGTTAAATTTTATACTCGGTAAACTGGGAGCTGTATGAATATTACTGTCGTGCTTCGAGCGACTTAAAGACTTTGAATTTCTCACAGCTGCTGGGACAACAGAGTCTGCATTTGGATGACGGTTTTTATCCCCAGTGTCTTCCTTTTCATCTGAATACCACTCTCTGGGAAAATTGAGCACGTATTCGTGTGGTTTTGAATCACGAGTTCCTTTCCAACTGCCAGCTGAGAAAGTGGCAGGATTTTTGCTTACGCCTGCAATATAATCAAGCATTAAATCTTTATTGTCGACAAAGTTCCTCTGAAGGCGAGGGAGCTTTTGCTTATTATCATTTTCAAAATTCGAATCAAAACCATCTTCAGTTTTAAACGTATCTCTTTGTTGAAACAATTTAGCAACTGAATTATAATGTTCATCGTCTACGTCATTTCTTTCCATCATCGGAACATTCTTCAGTAATCGGTTGTCATCCCACTCTTTATTACTTGACTTAAAGAAGTCCCGCATCGTTGGATCACGGATTGCATATTCTTGACTTTGCCATTTCCTCTGGCTACGTATTTTGCTCCTTTGATCTGTAGGTGATTGAAAATTTTCTCTCCTAAATCTCATATCTTGGTCTCTATTAAGATCGGAGAACGCCAGGTCTCCAAAATCACGCATTTGCGAAGAATCAACCTTTTGACGTTCTTTTCCTTCTCTTGAAACATGAAACCTAGATAAATCTGGATTGTCTTCTGCAGTATATTCGTAAATGTTATTTGCGTTTGCACGATATTCAATGGGTATGCCATGATTTTTATCAGAATTTGAATCGATTTCAGAAGTGCCAAGTTTGTAATCTTTCTTACGGCCGCTGTCCTGCAACGAGACACAAATATATTCCCCAATTTTATTTTGACACTCATATCCTGTGGCACAGGGTTTCTCTCTTTCCTTACACTCGTCAATGTCGTAACAGGATGTGTCCCTATGGTCTTCACCTCGACGAAACCCCGGACGACATTCACAGTGATATCCAGCATCTTCGGCCAAGTCATCGATACATCTTTGCAAAGGGCAAAGGGAAGTATTTCTACACATTGAAACGTATTTTGAGCACCAAGGCCCTTCAAATAAGGGGTGACATCTACACGTCGGAGAGCCCAAAGCATTAACAACACATTCTCCCATGACGCAAAACATGGGATCTCCCTCTTTAGTTACGCAAGGCCAACGACGCTCTTCACTAGCTTTCTTAAATTCGTGGCGAATTAACATGTTCGCTAATTTAGGTGTTATATTCTCGAACGCCCATTCAAATCGATTAAAAGAACTTACTGTAACGCTTAAGTGGCAGATGATGGGTATAATATTAATTACCGGTATTTCCCTCATTAATTTCGATGCATTTAAATTGACATCGTGTATAAAATTGCTCAAACTGGTCCATTTATAAAATGTCGAATGCTGCATACGTTTTTTGAAACATCCTAATTTTTAAACAATACTAACTATTCTCGACAACAATACTTTTTTAAAATTTATTTCGATATGACTCACTTGACAATAAGATATTTTTTGCGTTATTTCGATATACAGAGAAATTGCAACTTCTGCTATTAATATTAAAAAGCAAGTAACATAAAAGTCAGTGTCAGTCGCTTTGTCTTTTTTTTCTCTTCTTTTGATCGTAGAGGCCTGATTTTCCATACTTTGCTGATATACCTGTATAAGTATAATTGTACAGTCGCTCAAAAAAGTATCCGAACACTACGGTTGATTACAGAATTCAGAAAAAATATCTGGCAGCGATTTTTTTTAGAAATTAGTGATCTGGCAACCTTCGTGTCACGTGACACGAAGGTTGCCAGATCACTAATTTCTAAAAAAAATCGCTGCCAGATATTTTTTCTGAATTCTGTAATCAACCGTAGTGTTCGGATACTTTTTTGAGCGACTGTAGGTGGTCATATTATTTTGATACTAAATCGTGTGGGCTCACTCACGGAAATATTGAGCGTGTGCAGTTACTGCAAACGCTCCAGTTTGCTGTGAACGGTAACTGGAGCGTGTACAGTTGCTGTACACGCTCCAGATATTTTTCCTGAATTCTGCAATCACGTGACACGAAGGTTGCCAAATCACTAATTTCTAAAAAAATCGTTGCCAGATATTTTTTCTGAATTCTGTAATCAACCGTAGTGTTCGGATACTTTTTTGAACGACTGTACTTCTGAAGAAATGCAATTACACTTTTTACGCTATAATAAGCGATATTTTTTGCTTTTTACTCTCATTTAGTTCACTTTAATGGTTAAGGCAATCATAAACGACAGGAAAAAGCAGTAATAGATAACGCACTGAAAAATAATTGAATGCTTAAATTAAGTTTGTAAAAATATCAAATGGCGAAATAAAGGGAAAAATCAATTTAAATCTTCATTATCGGTAAAAACAATAATTTGTAAATTCAAGTCAAAGATTACAAAAATGTTTTCAAATTTAAATATTTTAAAACTTTTTGCCATCATTTTGATGGGTAAAATCATAAATAGATTTAAAATACAGTCATAAAAAGTGAAATGAAATGCGTTATTAAAATCCAACCAAATATGAACTCTACTCAGATTCAGTTCTAGAAAGATCTCTAGAAACATAAGCAAGTAGATTAAAACGAACCAAAAAGCAACTTATTTTTAAAGAGTTGCAGAGAAGATTAAACAGTTATAATTTAAAATTTAAACCATCATATTTACAGAAAGCCGTTATTTTTTTTTCGTAAACTGTTTTCGCTAAATAGGGCAATATATGTCCCACCCCCCTTCTTCGTCTTAATGGGTTGATCTGTTTTACCTCTACGCTGCGCTTTTGGGACAAATGGGCTAAATGACTTAAGATACAAAAGCCGAATATTTCATAGCAGAGAAAATGAATGGGATCCAGTGAACAACTGTAAGAATAAAATATAAATTTAAAGTTTAAAAAAATACCTATCTTCCTGTGGGGCCCTAAAAAGTAGAAAATAAACCTAAAGCCTACCCATTGTGCAATCAGTCACTGAGTTCGCATTCACTTCAAAGGAAGACAGAGTGCCGGCAATTTTTTTCAGTTGATAAATCGACCCATTGCCGAGTGGTTAGCATGCTTGGCTACTGATCTAAGGGACCTGGGTTCGAGCCCCGGGTAAGGCATGGATGTGTGTGTTGTTTTTCTGCTGAGGTCCTGCCATCCTCACAGACCTTATAAACTGACAGACCTTGTAATTGACCATACAAACTGACAGGCTCCTGTCAGACCTCTGTGGCAAGCAGCTGCTTGAGGGGGTATTTATTTTTTTATTTTTATTTAAATCGACACCCTAACTTCCGTCGAAGTGAATACGAACTCAGTGACTGATTGCACAATGGATATGCTTTAGGTTTATTTTCTACTCTTTAGAACCCTATAGGAAAATAGATATTTTTAAAAATTTTTAATTTACTTTTTTTTGTTATCCCTAAAACAACTACTTTCAAAAACTTTCACTTGATATATGACTCATAAACATTGAGCATATATACTCCCCTTTTTGGAGTCGTGTTTGAGGCATCCCATGATATTGGAGGTGTCACAAGTCAAATCACTTTAATTTGAGATACGACTCCTTAAAGTCGAACCCAGCGAAAATCCCCTCCCCCTATTTTATCAGGGGGAATGGAGGGGGAAAAATTCGAAATATTTTACGGCCGTCATTATACCAGTTTTCATTTGGCACCTAACTCATAATTGTAGGCCCTGGCATTCGGAAGATATAGAAATTAGCGACTTTCACATTTCCTGTTTTTTAGGATGGAAAGAAAACACAAGGGTCAGTTTTTTTTTTATAGCCTGCGACACTCCCCGCAACACAAGCTTTCATTTGACACATAAATCATTAAGTTTCTCCATCGCGTTCGAAAGATATGGTGGAACAACGTTTTGTCAAATCCACCAACCGACAAATGTCAAATCCAAAAGCAATTGGAAGATGGGTAATAAAAAAGATGAATCTGCGCAGCAATTTTACAGTTGTATTAAAAGCAACACAATTCTATTGCACTTACTTTTTACTTTTTATTCTACTGCTCTGTAGGAAGCTAAAGTGATCAATTAATGATAGAAGCGTTAGAAAAGCCATTACTTCATAGAAAACATTCAATCACAACGAAGGTAAGGTTTTCTATTGCGTATAAAGGTGTGTTTTACTTTGTGCTTGAGGTTTCCAACTCAAGATAAGTCTTAATTTAGGTTTACTAAGGTTCCTCACAAGGGTCTAGAAGATGAATTTTTAATGCTGAAAAGGTAAGGTGAACTCTGCTGACCGACATTGTTTCACTACTCCAGCTTAATAGTATATAACAATGGTATTAAACCTTTTTAGAGAAGTAAATACAAAGTTTGGCGTGAAACGCCTGTCCATTGATAACTTTTCCTGTTTGGCGCGTATTTCTCCATGATAACGTACTACTCCGTTTATAAGGCAGCGCAGGGATGCCAGTGTCACGATAGTTTTCTGGCATGGCTAGAAAATTATATGGTGTTCATAAAAAAAAAAAAACCCGAAAACCTTATATCAGTGATTCCCAACCTTTTCTGGACCATCGCCCCCTTTAGAAGAGAACAAAATTTTCAACGCCCCCCTAGTCCATAATAGTTAATTTTATATGAAATATTAAAATATTGTTGCATATTATCTGTACCTAATTTATCTGTTTATTTATCTATTAAAAATCATAAAGCAGAAATTAATAAAACGACAACCAAATGTACAATAAAATTGTTTATTAACATTTTAAAAATAAACACAGAATCAATAAGAAATAAAAAAATAATGAGATAAACACAAAATTAATAATAAATAAAAAAAATTAATGAGATAGTTGAAGCTGGTGGAGTGTTAACAATTTGTTAATGTCGGGTTCCAATTTCGTTAACATCAATCGCAGATCGCCACGTTCAGTGATGTGTAGTCTGTTCCTGTTCTTTGACAGTAAATTAGCTACTGCACTGAATCCACGCTCAGCCATATAGGACGAAGGAAATGCGATTAAAAACTTCTGTACTATTGCCCACAATCCAGGGTAGAGAACTGGTATTGATTTTTGAAGCCAGAACTCTTGGTATCCATGTTTGAATTTTACTTTGAGTGCTTCGTTAGTCGTGAGTTCTAAGAGTTTCTCTTCCAAATTTGATGATTCTTCAGTATCTGTGTTTGCGAAAGAATCTAAAACCCAACTCGGTATAACTGCTGATAATGTGGGAAAGTGGTTGTATTCACCTCTACCTAGATTTCGTTTGAATAGAAGAAGTTTTCCCGCAAAAGCAGCTATGACGTTTTTTGTTTTAATTAAATTCAACTCATCACCTTGCAATTGTAAATTAACTTGATTAAATATTTTAAACAGGTCTGTCAAATAAGCGATGTCATTTTTTGACGTAATCAGGTTTTCGCGCAATTTTTCGTCTGTCTTCAAGAAAGTCCAGTACTGAGTCAGACTGAAAAAACGATTCAGACAAACACCTTTAGAGAGCCAACGTACTTCTGTGTGCAGCAGCAAGCGATTGTAATCTTCATCATTTTCATTACAAAGTTTACCAAATAATCGGTCATTCAATGAATTGCTTCTAATCTTATTGATTGCTTTAATAACGTAATGGAGCGACGTATGCAGACGTTCATTCAAATTTTTTGCAACCAAATGATGACGATGAATAATATACAATATATGGCGAGTACATTTGGTACTGCTTGTTCCAAATGCGCTATGAAACCCTTATGACGCCCTGTCATTGCTGGAGCACCATCAGTAGCAGCAGACAAAATATTGCAAACAGGAATTTCTTTCTCTTGAAAAAACTTTTGCATGGTATTAAATATACCATGCAAAAGTACTGTACTGCATGCATTTCTTTTTAGATGTAGATTCAGACATTTTCAAATACAAATTAACTTCTCAACAGATTTATAGATAGTTATAAAAATAATGTTTATAATGACTTCTAACACTTATCACTCACGACTATTTATCACGGCGAAGCACATAAAAATAATAAAACATTCCTAGAGCTATCGCTTTTATAGATTTGATTTTGTGCACGCATTAACTTGTATGCTTGCGATGCCGGCGCACTTGCTCCGTAAACAAGTCATTTCAAGCTCCCATATTCTTGTCGAAACATGTTAAATTGCATGAACCGCGTGTTTGCCTACCAACTTGCAAGGACTTGTCACCGTCAATCTATTCTAAACTAAAACAAATTAGGTATAGGTATACCTAATGCTAATTTAAAAATGCTTATTAACGCGATAACAATAAGATAATTTACATAGCTAGATAAAATATTTATTCATGAAAACGTATTTTCAAAGTATTTTATTATATTAAAATAATAATTATAAAAAAATATTAAATATAATAAATTTATTATTATTGTATTATTATTGCATCAAGGTTGATTTGCCTATCAGGACGGACACACATGTCCAACATAATAAGCCTGATATAGTAGTGCATGTTAAGGTATTGAATGAGATTACAATTATTGAAGTAGGAATAACATCTCAGGATAACCTGCAGACAGTAGAGGTTGAAAAGAAGAGGAAGTATGATCTGCTGGCTAATGAGTTGAGCCTAATTCACAAGTGTAATGTTAATATTATACCTTATGTTCTGACGTGGGATGGTATTGTAACTACGTACCATAAAGCATACTCAAAGCGACTTGGAGTGGGAAAACATATTGAAGCTTATATCCAATCTGTGATCTTGAAGAGAACTTTTGAGAGCATCTCAGTCGACTTCAGACGTACCAGTACGCTAGTAGGCGGTAGCAGGGAACTTATTGTCCAAGCTGCAGTTGAAAAGCTGTACATGACGGATGAGGTAGTGGATGATCAGAATCACCAGGAAGACACCACAGAATAGAAGAGATAAAAAGGTTGTCACAGAAAATTCCATTAAATTTATTTATTTATTTTACCGCCCCTCTTGACTGCCTCAACGCCGCCCATTTGCCTCTGGATCCGCTACCGCCCCCATGAAAGGCTCCAGCGCCCACTGGGGGGGCGGTATCGCCCCCGTTGGGAATCTATGCTCTAGAGCATAGATTCCCAAGCAAAACTAAAATAAAAAAAACTGTACAAAAAGCTAACGCTCCTGAGCTTTGCTCAGGAGCGTTAGAGATGGAAGTGAGCAAAAAGGCGACTGCCGCAATCGCCTCCTTCTCTATTAATTTCTGCTTTGCTGAGAATAGAAACTTAGATATCCAGTGTGTGATGCGATATCAAAGGCAATAGAAATGAATCGAGATTTTTCATACACTCCTAGCTCGATTTGCTTGCTAGACTGGCGCTTCTATTTATTATAAAGAGTAATATTACAGGGAAATAAGAAGAATGTCTTTAAAATAGAGGATTTTTGTTCAAATTAACTAAAGTTAAACAAATACTTTTACTTTTTAAATAAAAATATACGCGTAAAATATAAAAAGCTTTTTCCTTTTTTTCTTTCATGAGAATTTTAAGGGAACTACTGCTGCCCTTGTTTCCATGCATGCTGTATAAATGAAATATTAGCAATCTGCACTTATGAAACCTTCTTTTAGCTATAATTATGCCCTCTTACAGTGGAAAATTTTGAAAAATCCAGAATTTCAAGCGAATATTGCAAACCAGGGTGAATGATGGAAGAGTGATACTTGGCGGTTTCTTTACGGTCATTGGCTTAGGGTTATCAGATGCCAGTATTCTAAAAGGCGGATAAAAAAACCAGTATGGAGGACAAAAAAAATGGAATGGAGGAAAAAGGAGGAACATGCTTGCAATTGGTTAAAAAAAGGAAATTTCTTTAACCAGAGGCACGGGATACCTTATATCATCTGGTAGATAATCCTGATCAGAGGCCATCGCAGTTACCTAAACCTCATTTAGCTAGTTGGGCATCATCAATCCTAACTGGAGCAATGTGTCTTAGGCAGGTCTATGGCTCTTGAAAAGGTCCATTTGCAAAGATGGTGCCTGAAGTTCCTACCAGCATGGGTGGCTTCAGACTTTAGCAGTGGGAGAACTTCAACCCTCACTTGTCTAGTTGGGCTTCGCCAATCCTAAACTGGAGCAATGTGTGTCAGGAAAGTCATATGGCTCTCGAAAAGGTCCACTTGAAAAGGTGGTGCCTGAAGTTCCTACCAGCATCAGTTACTTCAGCCTTTGGAGGAGGAGAACAGGTCTTTGTCCCATGTCTGCGATCATGGAGCTGTTTGATATTGTTGGCCCTACCTCTCTCAATAAACTTATTTATTTAAAAATCCCACAAATCATTTTGCATCTGAAGGAACGTGAAATGTGAGGACATTACACAGAGAGTATTCTCTTGATATCCTCACACAGGAATTCCAGCATTATAACCTAAATATTCCAGGCTTGCAAGAGAATTTCTCTTTTCAGGGAGAGAGGATGGAAAGCACCTCCAAAGTGTAGGTTTGTTTCTCAGCAGACATGCCAATGATGCTCTTCTAGGATATGACTGCATTATAAAAGATTTCTTACGGCAAAATTTAAAACAAAATTTAAAGACTGGAATGTCATCTGTTGTTATGCTCCCATAGAGGACTCTGATGAGAACTAGAAGGATACGTTTTACAGCCAGCATCAGGATAATTTGAATTCTGTGAAGAATGGAGAATTTTTCTTGTGATAAGTATACTTCGATGCTAAAGTTGGTACTGACTCTGTAGCTTAGGCAGGTGTTTCAGGTTCCTTTGGCATTGGTAGTTCCAATGACAATGGAGAATGTCTTCTGCAGGTAAGTAAACTTAATGTTTTACGAATAACTAACACATACTAGAAACACTGGGACATTCATATATATATATGCATGGGTTTCACCTGACAGATTGCACAGGAATATGATAGATTATATTTTAATCAACAGCAAATGGGCCAGTTCAGTTAGGAATACCAGATCATACAGGTGGGCTGAAACTGGGTCTGATCATTGCCTGGTCAAAAGTGTCTTTGCAACTGAAGCTTATGAAATGTTCTACCAAGGCTAAGAAAATTACTTTTAAAATTGATATTTTGAAAAATCCAAATGTACCCAAATCATACCATGCTGAGCTAATTAATCATTTCGACAATTGTAGTTTGCTTACTGCTGAAGTTGAGAAAGAATGGGATCAGTTTAAACAGGCTTTTCTTGAAACCAACAGTGCCATTTTGGGTAAAAGGGAACAGAGGAAACAAAATCATTTGAGTGATAGGGTTATGGAACTTATTTCTGAAAGAAGGAAGTGCAGGATTAATATGAATCAACATCCTACTAATTCTAACAGCATTACAATCAGCTTAATAAATGTGTAAAGGATTGGTTAACAGCTGATCAGAATCTTTGGCTTGATTGCTTGGCTGGCAAAGCAGAGGAAGAAGTTAGAAGTAAGACAACAGCAGGGGGTTATACCAGATTGTTAATGTTTCATGTGGGAAGAAACATACAAGTACACAGGGATTGAGGGATAAACATGGCAAGGTGGTTCAAGGTGAGGATTCTGTGATGGCTAGGTGGGCTGAGAATTTCAGAAATGTTCTAAATAATTTGATTATATCTACTCCCATTGTGTTTAATGAGGATAGATGCCTTACTAGCTTTAATGATGGCCCTATATCGCATTCTGAAGTCTCATTTGCTTTCTCTTAATTATCTATCTATTAAACTCCAAAAATGAATTTTCTTAAAATCTTAATATTAAAATTAATAAATAATTCAGTTTCTTAATATATATATACGTAATTATAAATATTAATAAGATAATTTCAAAATTTTAATATATCTATTAAAACTGCGTAAATCCCCAGGGGTGGATGAAATCATCACTGAAATGCTTAGAGCTGAAAACATTTGTGTTGTCACATAACTGACTGAAATTTTGAATATTTTTTATAAGGTGTTGTTCCTAAGGATTTTAACAGAGCTATCATTGTCCAAATTTTTAAAGAAGGTGATTGCAGTTCTTGTGATAATTATAGGGAAATTAGTTTACTTTCTGTTCAAGGTAAAAAATCTAATTTGATGAGACTGGTAATAGAGTAAGTTTGGAGATAAACAGAGAAAAAAACAAAAGTGATGAAAATTGATCAGTCAGTTGGTTTGAATGGTTGCTTTGAATAGGTTGCACTCTTCAGCAAGTATCTCAGTTTAATTATCTTGGGAGCTATGTAACAGATATTGGTGATGTGTGGCATGAGATTAACAGATGAATAGGGATTGCTGCCAGGACTTTTAAGAATCTATGGAGAGTGTGGAAAAATAGGCATGTACACCTAAAAACTAAAATTAGTCTGTATAATAGTTTGGTTCTTTCTAAGGTTAGTTATGGTAATGAAACAAGAACCCTTTATAAGGAACAACAAGAAACTTAATGCATTTGATTCTAGATGCGTACACAGTATCTTGGGCATTAGGTGATTTGACTTTGTAAGTAATGATGAGGTTAGAAGGAGTCATCAACCTCTTTTGACTAGCATATTGGGCAGAGAAAGACTGTTTTGGTTTGACCATGTTGCCTGTATTCACAGCTACAGATTGGCAAAGAGGATTATGAACAGTGTGTCTAAGGGTTTCAGAAAAAAGGGGAAGACCTAGGATGCCATGGGCAGACAATGTCAACCGGGACCTTAACAGAATTGGCCTAGAGTAGCCACATGCAGCAGCTGTAGCAGAAGAAATACGTTTGGAGAGGAAAATTATACAGTCTGATTGGACCTCCATGACTGCATGAGGATTTTATGTGTATGTATGATTATATTCCTAAAATTGTTTTCAGTTCTATATTTTCATAACAATGGTACTAAGTTATTATTAACATAATGGGGAACTGTATCGAATAAAATGGCCTGTTGAATATATTTTGTTTTTCCCAATATCATAATTACATCATTTGTAATTTATATCAAATGTATATAGAATTTCTATTAGATGATTCTGAGAATTTATTCTGATCTTGCCCTTAAAATTAATCTCGACCGAACTGAAACACCATATAATTTTTTGCCACCGTAGTAGTGGTTTATATTTTATCCCTTCCAAAAAGCATTTAATGTGACATGACGTAAATACAGCTATCAATTTACTAAGAAAATATTTCCTGGAATTATGCAACGAATAATGTATTTTTTTTCTTGTTTTTATTAATTCTGAATTTTTTATTATGCTGTATCTATTTTTATTTATGTTTATTACACTGTTTTTGCTTTGATCTTAATATTTTTTTACAACGTAGAGATTTTTTCTTTCTGCCTTATTTAATTTTTAATAATAATTTGAACCTGCTGTTGTAATTTTCCAATGCATAAGATATGACGCACTGATATAAGTTTTTATTTTAACATGAGATAATAGTACTTTTTTTATTGGGTACACTGTGGTAGTTTTCAGAGCGATCGGTTTCTTATTCCAACAATCATTTCGTTGTTCCCCACGTTATACTATACCCGAGTAAACAATCTTTTGGTCGGAGTAGAATGTAGTCGGTCGTGGTAACATGAGTGAATTTTTCTTATGACAGTTTTTTTTTTTCAAAAACTGGAATGGCTTAATAATTTACTTTACATTTAATAAGTAGTCCTAAGAGTTCGGTTCATAAATCTTATAATCCATCGATCTAAACAGGTATCTGAAATATTGATTATCACATATCTTAGCATGTGCGCATCAAATTTTTCTTCAGGCCGATACTGTAGCACCCACTTCATACTAATTTTTCCTTTTAATGGGAATGTATATGAAACAGGACCGGACTTTGACCTTCTGAGGCATTAAGCTATGACAAGTTTAAGGGGTCCTAAGCTACAATAAGTTTAAGAGGGCCCAAAATTTGGAAACTCGAAATAAGTTATATATTTATTTTTGTAATTGAAGGGAACATTAAAAAATTATTATGAAATTGATGTGGCGAAAACATTATACTATGATTGGTATACAATAACAACTGTCTAAAGCTGAAAAGAACAGTGTTTTCACAATAGATTAATTTGAATATAAAAAAAAAATTGACAGTAAACCTCAAACTTTAACTTTAACCCTCATAATCGTGAGGTCCTAAGCTGTAGCTTAATTAGCTTATGCGTAAGTCCGGCCCTGATATGAAACATTACTTTTCTTATTCTTCGAAGGATTACTCATGTAGTTTCTATTGCAGAGTTTGGCATGATAAAAAAAATTAATCTGAGATTTCGCAGAGAGCGAGATTCCCAAGTGGAGAACAATGAACGACACGAAAGGACAGGAGCCACTTTATATATATTCACATTGATTGCAAACGATGTATTTATGCTAGAAATTTGAAATTTTGGTGGTGATATGTGAAGATTACGAAGTTTCCATAGACAACAATGGGTTGACCCCTTAGATCCGAGGAAGGGGAGGGGGAAAGCAATTTTTTGCATTAAGAGAAAAATTTTTGTTTCTAGATATACTGGAAAACTGGTGTATCAAGAAGATGTTCGTTCATGCATGTTTTGCCGGTTCCAATACATTTGGTGTCAAAAGGTTGAGACATTACAAGTCTCATTTTTGTGTATGCATGAATCGGTTCTTACTAGTAAAATTTACATTTGAAAGTGGATGAACCTGTGGCAGTGTAAACTAGTCCAATAGTCAAGTTAACAAAAAGGTATCTCTCTATGGAAAAGCGCTGCTTGTCAAAGATGTAAGACAAGAGCCTGTAAATTTAATATGCCATTGCTTGGGTGGATTGTTGGCCAATGCCTTTGAAAAGTTCTATGAGGCGAGCTGAAAAATTTAAGAGGTCTTCAGCTATAATAAGTTTAATGATATAAAGGTGGCAACAATAAATCTAGAAATGGTGGTTTCGGCATAAATGTGTCTTTTATAGATTTCCAAACAGTCAAGTACTAATGGGTAAACGCAATTGTGAACATAGTAGTAAAATGATAAGGGTAAGTAAAATAAAATTTAATAATGTAAAAAACTTACAAAATTCATCGTTTTGTAATATATATATATCAGTTATTTAAGTACAGTTGAAATTTTTACCGGCTTGCGTAAACTATATGCTCTGTGTGTGTATAAACGCTTTCCCAGATAGGGCTTATTAAATAAAATCTGTTAACGTGATATTATTATTATTAATGCTCCTGTGAGTTTTCTCTATGAACTGGTTTCAGCAAAATAACACTTTTCGATACAAAACAGCTATGCATTTTTGCAAGCAAAGTGATATTTACCCGGGTTTTTGATAGAACGTACCCCTAACTGATACTGGTGGGGGTGAAAAATACTTCCTCTGATTTATAAAAACGATCGATTTGCAGCACTATAGAAGAAATATTACAGGTTAATGTAAAGCATAAACAGAAGAAAATACTAGTTAATTTTTATTACGACAGAGCTAATTCATCAATTCAAAGGACAATTGGCTAAAATATCCTACAGTGTGCACTGTATAACGAGCAGAATTAAAAAAATCATCAAATACCAATGTAACAAAAGAAAACCCAACAAATAACAACAGTAATAAGTACAACAAGCACTTAATAAGATTTTTTTTGGGGAAAATCATAAAAACAATGAAAATTAAAGGCCATATTACTGGAAAAGTTGCTAAGAACTGAAAAAGAAATTAAAATTTGCACTGGGTACATAGAGGCATTTAAATAAGCAGCAATTGGCAGTAGTACAGTTCACGGTCCTCAGCCGCCATTTTGTTTTCCGGCGACCGAATTATAAAAAAGCCCCAAAACTAAATAATGTCCTCCAAGACAACACAAACCAAAAAACATGAAAATCGGAAACAGTGCACCACCGACCGAATTATAAAAAAGCCCCAAAACTAAATAATGTCCTCCAAGGCAACACACGCCACTTGAGCAATGCCATGTATCGGCTGAGGACCGTAAACACTACACTGGCCCAGCAATTAAAGCATTTGATCATAATAAATTGTCAATATTTACTCACAATAAGCCTATGTATGAAATAGCCAAATGCATTGCTTTATCATATATCAAAGTCTTTGCTTGAAGCAATTTCTTAGAAGTATACCTAGTTAATCATAAAACTGAACTTTGTAACCTCTTAGCATTTGCAAATGCTATATTTCAATCACTTTACATGTATCAAGAAGTCATACTTGCTAACTAACTGTAATCTGCAATGAAATTAAATGAAATATGTAACTGTAGAGTTGAATTAGGATATTTCTAGGACAATGGGATATCTCTTTTAAATACAGTATATCAAGCAATCAGTGGCAAAACTACAACACAAAGATATCTGGGCACAATAATGAGGGGCCGATCCCAATGGGAAGTCAGGAGACTAGATGCCCGCACTTGTACACTCAGCTGACAACGAGCTAGCCTCTTCTACTTTTTCTACAAAGTGCTTGTTTTATCAATCATGTTGCTAAGATTTTTAGTATCAAGCTTTGAAGGTGTTCCAAATCGTATAAATGGAAATATTTTGATCTCGAAAATTGGGAACATGTCAAAATTAATAAACAGTGAATCTTCAGCTTTATTGGAATTACTTTCATCTAACTTTGGTTTTGGCAAACATGATAACTCCCTGGAGTTTTTTTCTTAAGTAATGAGCTTCCTTGTGTTCAGCTAATAGAACACAAGCTGTGCATTCTTGGCCAAACTTCAACTCTGCTCCAATTTGCATTACAAACTATAATCTATCACAATAAAACCAATTTTGGTCTCTGTTTCCATTAAATGAATGCAGTTTAATAGATATGAATCAAGGCATTTGGCATGTATAATGTAAAACAAAATGATCCTTTTCAATGATTACTAACCCAAACAGGTATTTCTAGAAAAAGAGATAAGTTATTATTACAATGGCAATAAAAAAAAACTTTACATCAAATGCAATATACCATGGTAATGGTAATTTGCATTGTAAACAAGTGCAACATTAAAAAATTGATTCCTTTCCCAAAAAAAATCTCTCACAACCACAAATTACTAAAAAATTAAAATTATCAATAAAAAAAAGCATAAACACACAAACCAAGACAACACAACAATTCTTTCTCACATAGTATAAATTCCTCCAATCTACCCTCTCCCTCTTTTTCCAATACTTAAAACATTTCATAAATATATTTCCACAAACTAAACTCTTAAATCAAGTCACACATACAAAATATAGCATAAATAAATCAACAGAATTAATCGAATTGAACACAAATCTTAAAAACAAAAAAAAAATGTGATCAATGCACTGCTGATCTGTATTATAAAAAAAAGGCCCCAGAACTAAATATTCTGATCAGAGACAACACAGCTCACAAAAACAAGGAAATCAGAACAATGCACTGCCAATCTGTATTATAAAAAGCCCTCGAAACTAAATAATCTAATTGGAGACACACCAAAAAAGCAAGAAAATCGGAAACAGTGCACCGCTGATCAGAATTATAAAAAAGCTCCCAAAACTAAATAATCTCATTGGAGACAACACATCAAAGAACAAGAAAATTGGAAACAGTGCACTGCCAATCTGAATTATAAAAAGCCTCCAAAACTAAATAGTCTCATTGGAGACAATATATATATAAAAAAAAAATTCAGAAACTGCACCGGCGATCTGAATTACAAAAAAGCCTGCAAAAATAAATAATCTCATCAGAGAAAACACATTCCAAAGAACAAGAAAATTGGAAACAGTGCACTTCTTATCCAAATTATAAAAAAGATCCCGGAACTAACTAATGCCAGTAAAGACAACTAAAATTCTTATACCCAACATTATCCTGACCTGCACTATCTATTACAATGCTAATTACATTTCTTCATATATACATACAAAATCCTCATGCAGCCATGGGCTACAGAGGTCCAACCAGACTATGCAATTTTCCTCTCCAGACATGTCTGTTCTGAGCTGCTACGTTTGGCCACTCTAGGCCAATTCGACCAAGGTCCTGTTTGACATTGTCATTGCATTGTAGGTCTCCCCCTTTTTTTAGGCATGCATTGTCATTGCATTGTAGGCTCTCCCCCTTAGGCACACTGTTCATAATCCTCTTTGCCAATCTGCAGCTATGTATACAGGCAACATGGCCAAACCAAAGCAGTCTTTCTTTGCACAATAGGCCGCTCAGAGGAGGTTGATGACTCCTTCTAACCTCATCATTACTTACAATGTTGGGGTGGCTCAGTTGGTAGTGCGCCAGGCTCGTAATCTGTAATTACTAGGTTCAAGTCCCAGCTGAGTCAGCGTTGAGACTCATCTCCGCAAAATTCCCCACCCCATCCACGGTCAGTAAGGGACACTGTTGGGCTTGGAAAGACTACCGTCTGTTGGATGGGACGTTAATCTGTGCCCCGTGTGCAGGATAGCTATACCCTGTGCACGTTAAAGAACATGCTGGATGGCCTTGAAGGGAGGCTACCATCTGTCTCCCAACAGCTGTTCCAGTGGGTCCCCTCCCCAAACCTTCTCTGAGCCTTCGGGGTCCACGTGACATGGCCATTTAGCCTATTGTGGGCCAAAAAGTGCTGTTCAGAGGTAAAACAACCCAACCCAACTTACAATGTCAAACCACCTAATGCCCAAGATACTGCATAAGTATCTAGAATAAAAGAATTGAGTTTCTTGTTATCCTGCTTAAAAAGTGTCCATGTTTTACTACCATAACTAACCTTAGAAAGAACCAAACTATTATACAGCCTAATTTTAGTTTTTAGGTATACATGCCTATTTTTCCACACTCTCCATAGATTCCTAAAAGTCCCAGCTGACAATCCCTATTCTTCTATTTATCTGATGCCGCAAATCACCAGTATCTGTTACATAGCTCCCAAGATAATGAAACTGAGATACTTGCTGAAGAGTGCAACCATTCAGAGCAACTGAAACACCACCTGCCTGATCAATTTTCATCACTTCTGTTTTTTTCTCTGTTTATCTCCAAACTTAGTGTATTACCAGTCTCATCAACAGCCCTAATGAAAGAATTCATCTCATCAACATCATTAGCCAACAGGGTGAAATCATCTGCATAATCTAAATCAGAAATTTTGAAATCTGTAGACCATTTAAGGCCAAAATCTTTCCCTTGCAAAGAATTTTGCATAACATAATCAATAACTAAACGAAAGAGAAAAGGAGACAAAATGCACCCTTGTCTAACTTGTAACGCTCCAAAGAAATGAAATACTTTTAAAGTTTGGACCCTTTGTCTGATCCAATTATTTTTATGCTCTGGATGGCTGAGTCGGGCACCAGGCAATAATTGACAAATTGCCAAAAAAAATAAAGTTTAATTAGGGTTTGAAATACCAGCGAGCGTTAATGAGTAAGAATTCAAAAATATTAAATGATTGTCAAAATTTTATGTTAATGCTAATCAAAACAAACTAACGTTGCTCCAGAGAAAAAAATTAGTAAAGATTCAAAAGGTTTAAACAACAAACAATTTATTTCCAAAAAGCACTCACCAAAACTTCAATAAAGAAGATACTACATCATTTCTTACTACAAACATCTTCAACAAACTCCAAACTAAAACTGATCTCTAAATTGTGCTGTGCTCTACTACTCTCTCTACTCTACTATCTTCTGTGCTGTTGTGATAACGTGTCACCAGGTTATAACAAGAGGTACAAAGCCCGCACGTGTCTTGTTGCACGCCGGGAAAGACATTTGCATAACTTGACAAGCGACGCAAGCTATGACGCAAGAGTGGGTAACAAGACTTGTACACGCGCTTTAGCGGGTGACAATCGAAAGTTTGGAGTTGCGCATGCGCAACTCCTAACTCTTGGAAATGAGCGCTGTGATGACAAAAATGAAATAAAAAATACCCAAAATGATAAATATAACGTAAATTAAGCAAAATTGGTTAAGGTAAAGTGAAAGTGAATGAGGGGGCATCACAAACTCTACTGGCAATCTTAAACCAATTGCTGAAAGACATACCAACTTTCACACATGACTCGCTGTTATTATAGAGAGCCTTCCTTACACTAACTAACTTATCAGGTACCACAGTTTTCTGAAACTCGAAACATTTCTCAAGCATCTATCCTCATTACATACAATGGGAGTAGAAATAATCACATTATTTAGAACTTTTTTGAAATGCTCAGCCTACCTAGCAGAAGAGGGACAGGTCTTTGCCCCATGCCACGATCAGGGGGCTGTTTGATATTGCTCACCCTACCTCTCTCAATAAATTTAGTTTCTTTAAAAATCCTACAAATAATTTTCTCTGTACAGGTACATGGAGTGTGAGGATATTATATAGAAATTATTCTCTTGATTTCCTCATGCAGGAATTCCAGCATGCAAGAGACCAGAAGGACATGAGATACTTAAAAATAACTTAAATTTCTCTTTTCAGGCAGGGAGGATGGATAGCATCTCCAAGGTCTAGGTTTCCTTTTCAGCAGGCATGCCAGTAATGCTATTCTTGGATATGACTGCATTAATGAAAGATTTCTTACAGCAAAATTTAAAACAAAAATTAAAGACTTTTGAATGTCATCTGTTGTTATGCCCCCACAGAAGACTCTGATGAGAATGAGAAAGATATGTTTTACTGCCAGCTTCAGGATATTTTGAATTCTGTGAAGAAAGGGGATATTTCTCTTGTGCTAGGTGACTTCAGTGCTAAGGTTGGTACTGACTCTATGGGCAGGAGTTTTAGGCCCCTTTTGGCATTGGTTGTTGCAATGGCAATGAAGAACATCTCCTACAGGTAAGTAAACTTAATGGGGTGCGAATAATTAACATATACTACAAACACTGGGACATTTATAAACATACATGGCTTGCACAGGAATATGATATATTTTAATTAACAGCGAATGGGCTAGTTCAGTTAGGAATGGGAATATCAGATCATACAGAGGAGCCGAAATTTGGTCTGACCATTACCTGGTCAAAAGCGTTTTGCATCTGAAGCTTGAAGAAATGTGCTAAGGTTAAAAAAATTAGCTATAGCACTGAATGCTTGAAGTTGAGAAAGAATGGAATTGGTTTAAACGAGCTTTTCTTGAAATCAACAGTACTCTTTTGGGTAAAAGGGAACAGAGGAAACAAAATTATTTGAGTAATAAGGCTATGGAACTTATTTCTGAAAGAAGGAAGTTCAGGATTAATATAAATCAGCACTACTAGTCCTAACAGAAGGCATTACAACGAGCTTAATAAATGTGTAAAAGATCAGTTAACAGCTGATAATATATATATATATTGATATATATCTTGATAGCTTGGCTGACAAAGCTGAGGAAGCAGTTAGATAGTACAACATTACTATCGTTGTACCAGATTATTGTTTTATGAAGGAATAAACAGACAATTAAGCCCTTATTTACAATATTTTAATGGAATTTTGAAAAAACAAAGGGGGCACTAATTACCCCTTTTCTGCTTATAATTAAAAATTCCTCATAAAATATATTAAGGGATAGACATGGTAAGGTGGTTGAAGGTAAGGATTCTGTGATAGCTATGATGACATTTCTTTACCCATTAATATTATTACCTATCATTTTCAGCAATTAAATATCCATATTAAACTTCTTAACCACAAACAGCAATAAACAAAATTGAAAACAAGTATTTAATTCCATAACCAAATATTCAATGCTATCACTATTAATGTTCATAACCAGAAATATTAATAAAAACATGCATAAGCACACTGAATTAAGCTATTGGGAAAACTACAGACTGCCCTCCATCCATTAAAAAACAATTCATATTTCACAAAAAAAACTCTCCGAAATAACTATTTAATCTTCCTGCCTCAATTATGAACTGTGATTTTTCCAAACCAACAATTCTCCATCCAAAATATCTATG
The DNA here is from genome assembly GCA_038380435.1 of Ryuthela nishihirai. Classification (NCBI taxonomy): domain Eukaryota; kingdom Metazoa; phylum Arthropoda; class Arachnida; order Araneae; family Heptathelidae; genus Ryuthela; species Ryuthela nishihirai. The sequence continues at coordinate 27,086,356 of JAWZYU010000025.1, forward strand.
TAAAAAAATGCCACCAAACCCTTTCAAATATTCCCAATAAATCATATTAATAACATTAAAAATGTAAAAACCTACTGTAAATTTTCCCCCCAAAAACTATTCTCCTAAAACATCCCATTAAAAACTTTCCACCACTTCATTTTCCCATATTCCAAATTTTTGCCACTTTTCCATACTTACAACACACTACATCCTACTAAACTCAAAAATGTGATTAAAAATAGGCCTGCCACCCTCCCTCAAACCCTTACCCCAAAAACTTTATTAAAACAACCCCCCTCCCCCCACATACATATACACATAGCCACAAAAACTACCGAACTCCCACTTATGAATAACCACCATAACATTACAAACAAACGAGTTGACTTTCAACAACCCTCCTAATAGTAAAAATTTCAATTCCTAAATATCTTGAATAACTCTTTATTTACAATATTTTAATGGAATTTTGGAAAAACAAAGGGGGCACTAATTACCTCTTTTCTGCTTATAATTAAAAATTCCTCATAAAATATATACATATCCACTTACCTTATAACCCTCTCAGACAAGTAATCCAAGCACAATGACAAATATTCAACAATAATGTCACATTCACATCAAATCACACATGATACGTGACTTCACGTTACCTACCCAAATGAAACACATCATAGAACCATAGGCCACAAACAACCCACGAATACTTTTACATTACATTTCTATGTCATACTTTACCCTTTGAGATCATGCATTTCCTGAACACCACCATATGTTTGCTGAGGACCGTAAAAAGCCCCTGGTGCATGATTTTTAAAAAATTACTTCTCTAAAAAAGCCTGCTAAATATGCAGCACAAGGCTGTACAAAGGGAATACAATGAATAAAGGTTATAATGATAAACACTTATTCCTAAGCATAAAGCGGCAGGGGTGGCTCAGTTGGTAGTACGTCAGGCTTGCAATCTTCAGTTCCCAGGTTCAAGTCCCAGCTTGGTCAGCATTGAGATTTACACAATTGAAAAAGACCTTCTTGTTCAGAAATTGATAAAATTCTCTGCTATTGAGCAATAAATTATTTTGTGCTTATCCTTTAAACTTATTTGCATGTTAAAAATTTTTAAAAAGTTTTTAGAAGAAACTTTTAACCTTTTTTTCCTGACAAGGGAAAAAAAAAACTTTAAAACTTTTTTTTCCTGACAAGTCTCCTCCCTACTCAGAATAATTCTCATATGAGAATTATTCTGAGTAGGGAGGAGACTTGTCAGGAGTTTATAAATGTGAAGACTTTGTCTCATAGCATTTATTTTATGCTCTTCCAGAAGTCTTCATGCATTATTGATATTTTCAATTTCAGCAATGATATTTTCCTTATCTAATTTTCTATGGAATGGGCTGAATTTAGGGCTGTGTTCCAGAGTAGCCAGTTTGCTATGGGAGAAGTTTTTATTGGACAGATTAATAACAGGAAGGGGTCTAAAAGTAGGGCAAAAAGTCTTATCTGAGGTTTCAGTGAGCCACTGAATGGTAAGCTACTGACTGAGCCAACTCAGGAAGGGCAGGGGTTGGCTCAGTCAATTATATGCCAGGCTCATATTCTGTAGTTCCCAGGTTCAAGTCCCACTTGCACCAGCATCAAGATTTATCTCCACTTAACTCCCACCATGCCCCTGGTCAGAAAGGGGACACCGATGGGCTTGGAAAGGCTGCCATCTGTCAGATTGGACGTAAAGCTGTGCTCCATGTGCAGGAGAGCATTACTCTGTGCCCATTAAAGAACACAGTGGATATTTCCCATCTGTCTCCTAACAGCTGTCCAGTTCTTAACCCTTCAAGGGTCATGGATGTCTATAGACATTTTTTGTACATCTCATGAAACTTTGATTTAAAAAAAAATTGCCATTTGAAAATTATCTTACATATGTCTTTTAAAAATACATAATTCAAGCTTGAAAAATTATATTTTCTTTTTCCATTTGATGTATATTTTATTAAACTACAATATAAATAAATTGATAAAGCCATCTGATTGCCATATTTTAGAAGAACTATATGGTATTGCCAATTTGTTAATGTTACTATGTATTGAAACAATCACCTGATTTAAGCTCACAAGTTTGGTTTGAACTATTATCAACATATTTGCCCTTAAAGTTCCTAAAATATCCTAATAATTAACAAAAAACTTCTGTTTTTAAAAATGGAAGGTTTTGGAAGTAATTAAGAAAGATATACCTTTTTTTGGTGTACCACTGTAAAAAGTGTTATTAAAATTAATATGTTACTACAATGTTCAAAATTTTTACTTCAGTAAAATTCAGAATCCTCTTTAATTTGGTATATAACACAATCTATTTCTGTTGATTAGTTATTTTTAGAAATATTTTAAAGTTGACTTGTTTATTGGATTCTTCAACAAGCCTGGACTTTTCTCAAAGTATGGTATGGAGAAAAAAAATCACAAAATGGAAGAAATGTTTTCTTTAAATAAGAAAATTATTTTTTTTTTGTTATTCAGAAATAAATAGCCGTTCTATTCACGTGCATTATAATCATTTCTGTCTATTAGTGTTCTTTAAATAAGTTTTTATTTGTGTTGCCAGATGCATTTTTTTACTGTAATGACTAAAAAAAGTCCTATTAAAATAAAACTAGTTGTCTTTTTTGTTAAATATTTTATTTTCAAAAAATCCAGAATTAAATGCTGATTAATTTGGCATATAACATGCAATAATTCCTTTCATTAGTTATTTGGTAAAAAAGTTCTAAAGTTAATATTTTTTGTCTGATCAGAGTGAAAAAATAGTTGGACCTGGAAAGGGTTAACCTCCTCTGAGCCCTTGGGACCTGACCATGTGTGCCAAAAAATGCTGCTCAGAGATAAAACAACCGAAGAAATACCACGTAACATGTCTGAGTCAGATAAAGGTCACAGTAAAGACTGTTCCTTCTAGTTTATTGAGAGTTGTGTAGAAGAAATTTCTCATGTGAGGCCATCATTTGCAAAATGGCTCAGTACTGAGGAAAAGGCATGCATGGGCATATCTAGAGGGAACATTTGGTAAATCTAAAAATGTAAAGCTCACTAAAAACTGTCATTACTAATCTTTGGACTTTATGAACTGAACACTTTAACAGTGTAAAGGCATGAACTAATTGACAGTCATTGCATTTAATTTTCCTCAGACAACTCATGCAGGATCCATATTCTTAGTTTTGCAACTTTCCCTCACTTCATCTGATGCTTGTGTACATTCCTATGGGACAAAACTAGTTCTAGTTCTCTAATGGTTGTTCAAAGATTCATTCCCATGAACTTCTTTAATGCATCATCATCATCGAATTCACTATGCATTTTAATCATAGTGTGCATAACATAATATGTTATTGAACCTGTTCTGTACTATTTTGACCTCATCTGGTAATATTGATAATATGATGCACCTCTGATTGTGTACTAGAAATTGTTCATTGCTCCTCTGTTGTATTGCAAAGTGTTTCATCTTGAAAGAGAATGGAATAACTGAACTACAGATATGGTATGTTATTGAGTTTAAGTATAATGCATTAAAGTAAGCTAGCTGCTAACAATAACTATACTACCATGTTGTTTTTCAAATTTATATAGTGTTTTTATTATAGTTCTAATAAATAAAATAAATAAATACCCCCTCAAGCAGCTGCTTGCCACGCAACTCTTAAAATACTAAGAAGTGTTGATAATTGGAAGATGCAATGACTATATTATTTGATCCTCTGTAGTTTGCAGTGATAGTGAACTGAAACTTTTTCAAAAATTATAACAGGCAACTTTTGGATTATAGCTGCTTATACAATGTTTTGGTTATTGATCAATTTGATTATGTTAATGATGGGGTTATAAAGTGATCATCAGCTACATTTAAGCAGAATCTTGTATGTAGGAGAGATTGCATTAATCTACCCATGTTATTTATATGTAGAATTACAGGTAGTGAATATTATATGAACAATGTGCTTAGAGGCTTGAGTTATAGAGGCAGACCTAGAATGAGGTGGGTGGACAATGTAAAAAAAATACACTTTAAGCAGCTGCTTGCCACAGAATTCTGACATGAGCCTGTCAGTTTATATGCCATAGAGAAAGAAAACCTGTGAGGAAGGTGAGACCTCAGCAGAAAAACAATGCAAATATCCATGCTTTACCTGAAGCTCAAACCCAGGTCCCTTTGATCAGTAGCTAAGCATGCTAACTACAGGACAGTGAAAACAGAACCTTATTAAAATTCACTTGCAGTTTCCAAGAGCAATAGTTGCTGCTCAAGATGTGTTTGGACTCCTAAATTTTAGCCTGGTTAGACATAAATAGCCTATTATTGCTTAAAGAATATGGGTGATGTATTTGGGTTGGTAATCTATTGATCAGTCAAAAGTGCAACTGTTTTTTCTAATTTTAGAGTGTTGTCTTCAGAAACATGCCTACATTGCAACTAGTTAATTGATATAAAAAAATTTGGTAGGCTAAATTTTCTATTGAAAATATGAATTATAGATAATTTTACTAAATTTCTAGACACCAATTGTTAGTATTGCCATTGCTGTGAGGCTTTTTGCACAATGCTACCAAAATGGCAGAACTTCCAATAACACAAGAAAAATACTCTACATTAAAATAAAACCATGAAATCATTCAAAAATCATTAAAACAAATACAACTATAAAACACAAGACATAACTCGAGATTTCAAGTCTTTATGCACACAAACAATCTGACTTAAAAAGAAAAAAAAAAATTATTAAATTTACTTTATATCATTGTAATGGTCAGAAAAGCCAAAATAATTAATTGGAATTATTATCTATAAAATTACTTTTTTTTTGGGGGGGGGGGGATGATATCCAGTAAATATACCAATTATTGGATATTATCCCAAGAGAAAAAACCTAGGTAATTTTGTAGATGATAATTTCAACTAATTGTCTCAGCTTTTCTGACCATTACAGTGATATAGAGTAAATTTATTAATTTCAAATCAGCACTGTGACTTAAACCTCCGTCTTTTAAGAAAGAGTTAATCCAGTATTCACAATATAGCACTGAATGATCCAAATCACTAAAAAAAGTATAAATAAGTATCCTTATTACCACATTAAATAAAAACTGAGCCCCATAGAAATTAGTAAAAGTTAAAAATTACAGCATATGGGAATCTGAAAATATCTGACTCACTATATTACATTAAACTAAAGCTAGTGTATTATTCAAAAAGAAAGCATTCAACATACCTTGAAGATTCAAATATATCCATCCATTGACACATGTGCCTAGGATATATCTAGCTACACATAAGTAGTTAAAATGCAAAATGTACAGATTATTAATTATTAAGTGAACAGCAATGATATAGTTTTGTTGAGACTTTAATTAATAGCATGACATGATTAAGTGCAGCTATTTTCCTCTTAAACTAATTCATACTTTTTCCTTCCTATCCTGTGATATCAGATTTTGCCTAGTAAGAAAAACGAAAGATATTTAATCAAGTTATCTGTTAAATTGGGAAGAAATGCTAACCTTTATAGTGTTAAAAAAAAGAGTTCAGGTGTTGCAGTTATCAGAAGCTTCCATTTGATCATTCAACTTTTCCACTGAGCTTGCTTATCCATGTTAACTCACTGAACAGTGTTGAGACACTTTAGGATATTTGTCAAAGATGGTAAAAAAAATCTCAAATTGTGCCAAAGTATCATTAGAAAGAAAAAAAAAATTAGAAGGGAGAGGAATTTGTAAGTGAGTATTTACCATGATGTGACTTATATGAGAATAAGTAAGTGAACATGTGAAGGGCATTATCACAACTGAGAGTAGATGAGATTATGTGTCATTATGTAAGAAGTGAGGGGAAAGTTATGTTATTGTATGTGGCATAAATGGTGGAGAAAATAGGAAGGAGTGAGTGAATAGCAAAGGCAGTATAGTTTAGTGAGATGTAGAATAGAGGAACAGGTATTGTCAACATTAAGTATCTTGGCAGATAAGAGTTGGGGTTAATTTATATTTAATTTTATGGGATGGGGTAAAAAAGAAATGGGTTCATATATGGGAATTACAATTCAGAATTAGAGATTAGTGGAAAATGCAGTTGTTCCATGCCAAAACAAAAATGAACAAAAAAAAAAAAAATTGATCAAATGTTTTAAAATTATAACAATTCCAAAAAGAAAGAGTGTGCCATCATTAGCTTCTGAACTGTTGCTCACTATAAGTTTTTTGTTCGTGTCTGTGCAAAGAATTCATAAATATTGAGTTGGCCATGTTTTGTTATGAAGGAAGATGTCACTCTGAAACCGTCGATTAATTTTATAGGAAAAATTGTCTTGACCACCTGATAACATCATTAGAGGAATTTTGATCAGCAGCCAGTAACTCAGTGGTCCAGAGCACCTGATATGTTATCAGGAGATTGTGTGTTTGCATCCCACCCAGCCCAAGACAATTTTTCCTCTAAAATTGATCGACTTTTTCAGAGTCCTACCTCCCTTCATAATTGAACAAATAAGTCAAAAAATCTCTTCAAATTAGCCATGTTTTGTTTTGTTACTTCATAGGAAGAAAAAAAAAAACCATAACTGCTGTAAATTTCTTACTGTTTTTTCACTTGTGTATCATTTTTTTAAAATAAAGGCATTCAGTTCTGATGCATTCCAACTGAAATTTTCCTGATAACTATTCACAGACTGAAAGGAACTCATCTGGGAAACTTACTGACCTATTTTAATAACAATTAAAAGTGAAATCTTTGTGCTGGCTGAGTTGCTGTTTTATTTATTTATTTTCATCTTCAGCAATTTATTTTGAAATTATTAATGTATAAATAGACCATGTTATATGCAAAAAAAAACGTAATGCTTTTATTCTTTTTTTATTATAAAGGAATAATTTTCATTTTATTCATTAACTTATCCTGATTTGCAATGTTTCTCATCCTTCTTTGCTTGCAGCACCCTTTAGCATGATCATTTTTTTGACTTCACTAAGCACTGTCTGTGAATTCAGCAACACTTTTAAACATTATTCAACTTCATGCAGTGTTCCTAATTTATTTTTGTTTCATCTGTTTTTATAACAGCCTTGAAAATAAACCGAGCTTTCCACCTTCCATCCCATTCAAATAGTCACAAAGTAATATTTTCAAAATCTTATATACATAAAGGCTTAAACTGGCATAGTGGTTAGGCAGCTAGCGACTGTTCCAGCAAGGCAAACTTTGTGTGTTGTGTTAGCTCTAACTAAGGCAGTGGTCAGCAGTGACTTCGGTCTTAGTAGGGCATGTCCTTGTATGAGAAGGCCTGTAAAAGCTAGGAGTAGCTTCTAGGTTTCTTCTCTCTCCTATATGTCATAACAATTAATAATAATAATAATATAATCATAACTCACATAGCAAAATCAAAAGCTAACTAAAAGTAAAAATATCATTATCAAATTTTGATTATTTAAATTTCTTAATTTTTTTCTAAAATTTTTGCACCACTGTAGTTGAGAAACACTGCTTATTTGTATATTATGATATTGATGTATATATTGTATGCAGTAAAATCTGACAAATAGGACCAAACAAAATATACTGACCCAATAAAATATATTTAAAAACTATAAACTCTGAAAATACACAGTCGTATCAGAATAATATGACCATCTACCTAATAATGGGAATAACCACCCTTGTCCCGGATGACAGTGGCGAGATGATGTGGCATGAACGCAATGAGGCCCTGAAAGGTTGCCAGAGGCACACATGCCTATTCAGACTCCAGCAGAGCAGGGAGGTTCTGGAGATGACGTGGTTGTGGGTCCGCACACCGAACCTGTCGATCCAAATGGTCCCACAAATTTTCTATGGCAGTATTTCCCAACCTGTGGTCCATGACTGTGGTGCCAATAATATAAAATTTTTCATCTTTAATCTAATATTTTCAACCACTGCTGCCAACTGCTGAGTATAGAGAAGATCAAGTTGGGACGAAACAGAAAGGCTGCTGCATGTGTGAGAGTGGGAAGACCAATCGCAACACAACAACACATCTACCACGTGATAATGTTTTTTAACATCTAGTCCATCTTGCAAATGAGTAGACTTTAGTTATTGTGGAATGGTTTTAGTAGGGACTCTTTTTTTTACATGTTATTTTTTATCCCTTCCATTGAAAATAAGTAAGCAAATTAAACTGTTGGATATTTTAAGAGGAAAACATGTTGATGACAATGAAAGATGTGAAACTGGGCCGAGTGGTGTTGAAGTTGAGAGTATAGCAACTAGACAAAAATGTAGGAAAGCTGCGAACTGCAAGTACAGCTCAGAATACATTAAGTATGGTTTCATATATGTTGAAGATGCAAACGTTCAGCTGCCTCAATGTGTAATATGTGCTGAAATTCTAAGCAATGAAGCTAAGAAGCTGGCCAAATTGTTCCATCATTTTGGCCTCAGTTTGGTCCCCTGGTGTAAAAAGGTTGGGAACCACTGCTCTATGGGATTGAGGTCAGGAGATTTCACCGGCCAAGGGAGAATGGAGACATCGCTATCGTGTTCTTGGAACCAGTCACGCACCACCTTAGCAACATGGCAGGGCACATTGTTCTGTTGGTAGCCACCTTCACCACCAGGGTAAACATCCAACATGAAGAGATGCATGTGGTCAGTGAGGATGAATAGGTTGTCATTGGCATTCAGGGACCCATCCAGTGGTACCAGCAGTCCCAGGTCATACCAGGAAAACATCCCCCAGACATGCACATGCCACTGCCGACCTGTACTTGACCGACAAGCGTGTCCGGATGTTGGTTCTCGTGTGTGATGCCATATCTGCACTACCCATCACTTCTGTGGAGTAGAAACCTCGATTTGTTGGAGAAGGCAACCTTTTTCCAATGATGGTAGCCCCATGTGAACTGCAGGCATCATTGCCGATGGACCTTGATTAACATGGCACCTTTACACAGTGTCGACTCCGGACTTGGCACCTTTACACAGTGTCGACTCCGGAGACCCATGCGAGACCCATGCGTAACAGAGTTCATTCTATTGTTATTGGGGACAAGTACCTGGGTGCCTCATTGTTCATTTGAGTGGTCAATTGCTGCACTGTTGTGCATCAATTGCCCTTTACCAGTCGACAGAGGCGACATTCTCCTCTGGGGTCGATGGCCTTTGGGGCTTCGAAGTTATGACTTCTGGAGGTACTCAGTATGCCAGCAGTCCATTCTCGGTACACCCTTACTACAACACCTCGCGAACAGTCCATGAAGTCTGCTGTTTCCGAGATGCTTCCTTCCTTGGCACAGTAGCCAATGATCATTCCTTTTTGAACGTCCTTGAAATCAATATCGCACGTGAGCACAGTGGGCTCACGTGTGTAATGTGAGCCCATTGTGCTCATGTTACGCACTACGGTTCATCTGTCCTGGCCAGCTGCTTATATCTGTGTGTGGTCGACCTTGTCATGTGCACTCTGAAGCACCTGGGCGGGTACACTGTGATTTCATGGGTGAAATATTCTGATACAACTGTGTATTTTCGTAGAACTACCAATTGAAATAATGTTAACGGAAACCTCTTACCCAGAAATTAAAGCAAATTAATTGTACCCTAAACAGAAAAACTGAACTATATTTAGTATTTTCTTTCTATGAAGGTCCTTAAGTTGGGCAGGGGTGGCTCAGTCAGTAGTGTGCCTGTAGTTGTAATCTGTAGTTACCAGGTTGAGTCCCAGCTAGGCCAGTGTTGAGGTTTATCTCCACAAAAACTCCCTGCCCACTGTCAGTAGGAAACACCAATAGGCTTGGAAATGCCACTGCATGTCGGATGGGACATTAAGCCATGGCCCCATGTGTGGGAGAGCCATACCATGTGTCACATTAAAGAAAATGCTGGATGGCCTTGATGGAAAGCTACCATCTGTCTTCCAACACCTGTCCAATGAGTTCCACTCCCAACCTTCTCTGAGGCTTTGAGGCCCCTGTGACCTGGCCATTTAGCCCATTGTGTGCAAAAAACCACCTCTCAGAGGTGAAGCAACCCAACTCTTGTTTAAGTGGGTAGTTAAATTTTAGGAAAGTGCTAATGTTCTTATATCTGACTTTGAGAACAATGGCAAAGTTTTATATTTCATTGTTGACATCTGGAAGAGGTGGACAAGCATGAAGATGTTCTAGTTGGATCCTTGTTTAATAAACGCATTGTGAGGACAAGCCAAATGTCGTTTATTTGAAAAGAAGGGGGGGAGGGGGAAGGAGAACTGCACTTGGGATCCTCTTTCATTAGAAAGCTATCTCTCATAATGAGTTAAGACATATGGGACATGAGATTGCCTAAAAAGGTTTGTACATATCAGTAATCCTTTTGTACTTTTGACGACTTAATAACATCATTAGCTTAGATTACCATAACTAAAGATATTCTTTGGACTGGGATGCAAAGCTTATTTGAGAAGACTGAATTACCCATCTGATTCATTGCATCATCTCCAGAGAAAGGAACTTAGAATTTAGTCTTATTATCCTGTTTACAAATAACATATGTTGGAGTTTTTAGAAATCAGTTTTTACAATGTCACTAACATTCTAATGGCCAAGTGGTAGCATGGTGTGGTGTGGGTTTGGGTTCGAACCTCAGATAAGGCTGTTTTCTTTTGCGTTGCCTTTCTGCTGAGGTCTTGCATATATATCATAGTTCTTCTCTACTATAAAAAATATTTTATATGCTGCCAGATATAAAAGTAGCAATAGTAATATTGGGAAAATTGGATAAATTTGATTTCAAAGAGTCGTATGATAGTTACAAAAGTTTAAGAAAGTAAATAAAAATTAAATATTCCCTCAAGCAGCTGCTTGCCACAGAAGTCTAACAGAAGCCTATCAGTTTATACGCCATAGTAGGTTTGTGAGGATGACAGGACCTCAGCAGGAAAACGACACTAACATCCATGCCTTATCCAGGGCTTGAACCCAGGTCCCCTTAGATCAGTAGCCAAGTGCACTAACCACTTGGACACAGAATGGCTAGAGGGTATTAAATGAATTTAATTGCTGCTTGTGAGAAAGCAACTAATATCATTCAGATCCAGAAGATCGCGAAAGAATGTAAATAAAAGAAAAAGTAGATAATGATACCAAAACATTTTTTTCCCTTTAGCACTGCCACAAAACTTTGGAAAAAAAAACCTCCAGCAGTTACTTGCCATAGAGGTCTGACGGGAGCCTATCAGTTTATACATCATAGTAGAAGGTCTGTGAGGATGGAAAACTTCAGCAAAAAGACAACACAAATATCCACGAGCACCTACACAACGGTCTGTAAATGGTAGCTAGGTAGTCACTGGAAGGAGAGCTATGCATCAATCTCCTGTGATGATGCATAGAACTGGCCAGGTCTAGCACCTAATGTCCGACCCCACCTTCTTGTGGTGCAGACCATTAGTACCTTTCAAAAGAGATACTCTCTTGCAGAAGTGAATGGAAGAGGAGTGCTGCCAGATTAGTGTGGCCTACTGATCTGGACATCTGTGGCTACTTTTTTTTCTACCCTGCTGAGGAGTGGTCAACCACACAGGGTCCTGGTGCTGACCATATATACCAACCTGAATGGAATTATGGCTCTGAGCTTGATTATGGATCCTGATTTTGCTGCACTGGTGGGCTTCTGTGGAGGGAAAATCTTCTGCTGTGTTTTCTGTTTGTTTGTGGGTTGACAGCCCCAAGTGAATAGATTCACAGGAAATTTTTATCAGCTGGTAGATAATCCTGAGCAGAGGTCATCACAGGCACCTGAACTCTTTGCTTCTATTGGCATCGTCAAATTCTACATTGGAGGAAGTCTTCCAGTGTAGATGGCTTCAGCCTTTAGTGGGGGGGAGGGGAACGGGTCTTTGCCCCATGTCTGCGATTAGGGGGCTGTTTGATATTGTCGGCATTCCCTCTCTCAATAAACATAGTTTCTTTAAACATCCCACTAACCATGTTCTCTCCATAGGTAGTTGGAATGTGAGGACTCTGCACAGAGCTTTTTCTCTTGATGTCCTCACACAAGAATTCCACCATTATAATTTAGATATTCTCGGCTTGCAAGAGACCAGATGGACAGATAAAGGTCAGATTCTTAAAAATAATCTTAAATTTCTCTTTTCAAGAGGGACGATAATAAGCACAACCAAGGCGTTGGTCTGCTTCTCAGCAGACATACCAATGATGTTATTCTAGGATATGAGTGAAAGGTTTCTTACAGCAAAATTTCAGACAATCATTACAGACTTGAATGCTATCTGCTGCTATGCCCCCACTGAGGATGCTGATGAGGATAAGAAGGATAGGTTTTACTTACAACTTCAGGATATTTTGAATTCTGTCAAGTAAGGATATATTACCCTTTTTCTAGGTGATTTCAATGCCAAAGTTGGTACTAACTCTGACCTTTGGGGAGGAGTAATAGGCCCTTTTGGTATTGGTAGCTGCACTGGCAGTGGGCAACATCTCCTACAGGTAAGTAAACTCAAAGGTTTCAGAATAACTAACACTTATTACAAACACCACGACATACATAAGTACACATGCGTTTCACCTGATGGGCTGCAGAAGAATATGATTGATTATATATTAATTAACGGCAAATGGGCTAGTTCTGTTAGGAATACCAGGTCATGTAGGGGAGCTGAAATTGGATCTGACCATTACCTTGTTAAAAGTGTCTTGCAACTTAAAAAGTGTTGTGCTAGGGTTAAAAAATTTATTTTTAATATTGAAGCTCTGAAAGACCCAGTTATAGCCAAAGCTTGCCATGATAGGTTACTTAGTCATTATGACAGTCATGGTATGCTTACTACTGAAGTCGAGGAAGAATGGGGCCGTTTTAAACAGGCATTTTTGGAAACTAACAGTACTCTTTTAGGGAAAAAAGAGCAGAGGAGGCAGAATTATTTGAGTGATAAGGCACTTGAGCTTATTTCGGAAAGAAAGAACTGCAGGAATGTCCTTAATCAATACCCTACTAGTCCTCATAGAAAGCATTACAGAGAGCTTAATAAATGTGTAAAGGATCAGTTAGCTGCTGATAAGAATCTTTGGCTTGATGGCTTGGCTGACAAAGCTGAAGAAGCAGTTAGACAGCACAACAGCAGAGAGCTGTACCAGATAGTTAATGTTTTGTGTGGTAGAAAATGGACAGGTATACAGGGATTGAAGGATAAACAAGGTAAGGTTATAGAAAGTGAGGATTCTGTAATGACTAGGTGGGCTGAGCATTTCAGTGATGTTCTAAACAATATGGGTAGTTCTACTCCCATTGTTTGCAATGATGACAGATGCATTGGTGGCTTTAATGTTGGCCCTATAACACAATCTGAAGTTATTTTGGCTTTTTCTAAACTTAGACTTCATAAATCCCCAGATGTAGATGAAATTACTATGGAAATGATTAGAGCTGGGAATGTTTCTGTTACCACTTGGATGACTGAAATTTTAAATATCTTTTACGATAAAGGCATGGTTCCTAAGGATTTTACCAGAGCTATTATTATCTCTATTTTCAAAAAAGGTGATCGCAGTTCTTGTGATAACTATAGGGGTATCAGTCTACTCTCTGTTCCAGGGAAAATTCTTTGCATGATTGTGCTTAATAGAATTAAGAATCTGGTTGATAGTCAATTGTGTGATGAGCAATGTGGATTCAGAAGTCGCAGTAGGGGATGTGTAGATCAGATATTTTCACTCAGGCATATTCTTGAGAAATGTTTAGAATTTCAGAAACCTTTGGTTGCTAGCTTTGTTGATTTCAAAAAGGCTTTTGACTCTGTTGATCGTCACAATTTGTGGCTGATTGTGAGATCATATGGTATACCAGACAAATTAGTTAACATAATGGAAACTATAATAATACTGAGTCGTGTGTGAGAGTTGGTAAGGCTTGTAGCAATTGGTTTAGCATTACTTCTGGTATTCGACAAGGGTGCATTTTGTCTCCTTTTCTCTTTAGCTTGGTTATTGATTACGTTATGCGAAATTCACTTCAAGGGAAAGATTTTGGCCTTAAATGGACTGGAGATACGAAAATTTCTGATTTAGATTATGCTGATGATTTAACCCTTTTGGCAGATGATGTTGATGAGATGAACTCTTTCATTCAAGCTGTTGATGAAACTGGTACTAGAGTAGGTTTGGATATAAACAGAGAGAAAACTAAAGTGATGAAAAATCGTCAGGCAGGCTGTGATTCATTTAATCTGAAGGGTTGCAATCTTGAACAGGTGTCACAGTTTAATTATCTTGGGAGCTATGTAACAGATACTGGTGATGTGCGGCATGAGATTAACAGACGGATAGGGATTGCTGCCGGGACTTTTAAGAATCTATGGAGAGTGTGGAGAAACAGGTGTATACACCTAAACACTAAAATTAGACTGTATAATAGTTTGGTTCTTTCTAGGGTTAGTTATGGCAGTGAAACTTGGACACTTTGTAAACATGATAACAGGAAACTAGATGCTTTTGATTCTAGATGCTTACGCAGTATCTTGGGCATTAGGTGGTTCAACTTTGTAACTAATGATGAGGTTAGGCAAAGGAGTCTGCAACCTCCTTTAAGCAGCATATTGTGCAGAGAGAGACTCCACTGGTTTGGCCATGTTGCCCTTATGGATAATTATAGATTGGCGAATAAGTTATGAACAATGTGCCTAAAGGCTTCAGAAAGAGGGGGAGACCAAGGATGAGGTGGGCGGACAATGTCAAACTACCTTATTAGAATTGGTGTGCAGTGGCCAGATGCAGCAGATGTTGCTCAGGATAGACTTACTTGGAGAACTAAATTGCACGGTCTGGTTGGACCTCTGTAGCCCTTGACTGCTTTAGGATGATGATGATGACCTCCTACACAACAACAATTTTTCCTCTAAAATTGAAATCGATGTCAAAGTGCTTATTTATTACTAGATGTTGAACTGTTGAGTTTATCTGAGTTTATCTCAATATTTATTATCATTAGCATTCTTGTAAGACATACTTTCCATCTATTGGCAAATAAAAGGCTGTTAGGGCTAAAAATTGCCTAAAAAATAATGCCTATATGTGACATAAAGGAAATGTTCATAGCATAAATTAGAGGAGATCTTGATCTGCAGCTGGTAGCTAAGTGGTCCAGAGTACCTGACATGTCATCAGGAGGTCATGGGTTTGTATCCCACTTGGCTCAGACAATTTTTCCTCTAAAATTGAAATTGATGTCAAAGTGCTTATTTATTACTAGATGTTGAACTGTCGCGTTTATCTGAGTTTATCTCAATATTTATTATCATTAGCATACTTGTAGAACATGCTTTCCATCTATTGGCAAATAAAAGGCCGCTAGGGCTAAACAATGCTTAAAAAATAATGCCTATATGTGACATAAAGGAAATATTCATAGCGTTAATTAGAGGAGATCTTGATCGGCAGCCAGTAGCTCAGTGGTCCAGAGCACCTGACATGTCATCAGGAGGTTGTGGGTTCGTATCCCATCCGGCTCAGACAATTTTTCCTTTAAAATTGAAATCGACATCAAAGTGCTTATTTATGAATAAAAAATAATTTATGAAAACTGAAATTTTTTTAGTAACATCATTATTAATGTTAAGAGGAATTTATTTAATAGAAAGATCATACTTAAATAGAAATCAGAAGCTGAATAGTGCTTATTTTTAATACTAAAAACTGGTTAAAATGTATCGTTATTAAAATTTAATAATTCATGAAATCACTGTTTAAATTGAAATAAATGTTCAAAAGACTGCATGAAAGTTTGAGTTTCAACTTTAAATTTTCACTCCACTACCTTATATGACACAAAGGGGTGAAATATTTGATCCTTTGACTTGCAAGTTGACATTTGTCTAAAAAATAGACTTTTCAAATTCGAAAGAATTAATGAGCACATAAAGCATTAATGAGATGTTAAAGAAAGTAGGTTACCAGTTCTTGAGAGTTCTTTTGTAAGTTCATACTCTCTTGGCTGACTCATTGGTGGAGGATGTTTCACTAATCTGCTGCAGGTGTTTCTTGCAAGACGAAGATATGAAAGAATGTGCTGGTGGTGATCACTTTGATATGTTCCATGTTGATATTTACTGAGATGCAAATACAATTAATATTAATGGAATATTTGGTGTGATGGTCATCTGGCTAGAATTATCTCTGTCTTCAGTGCATAATAATGCCTTATAACTTGATGAGCCATGGAACAGATTGTTTTTGCTTAATGCCTCATAAGTTAGAAAACATGAAATCTCTTCAACTAAACATAAAGGACGACCCACTGCAATGCATTTCATCGAAAGGATTTCTTCAGGCAGTGTATAGACCTAGGGTTTGAGGGGTGGGGAGGGGTTGTATGTCTGATGTTATGTTCACTCATATTAAAACAGATTTTTCCCACTTTTTAAAATAACCTTAACCCTTTAAATGCTACTGCTGCAAATATTTGCCCTTTCAATCATATTGTTGCCTTTTTTAATTCCCCTTTATTGGTGTCACATATACATTTCCAGGTGTTTCATTGTCATTGGTATATTAACTCAGCATTTTCAATACATGAACAACTTGTTCTTAAAACCTTTGGCCCTCTTACAACTTCTTTTTGAACCTCATTTAGATTTATTCCACATATTAGCAGTTGAAGGGTTAAATGAATAAATAGTATGTGGGTGCATTCTTTATTTTTTTGAGCAAATGTTTGAAGATTTTGTCACATTTTATCCTATTTTATCATATTTGTGTTCTAAAAAATAATTTATGTTTTCCACAGGTTCCTTTTTTTCTTTGTGATGAAAAAGCTGATTGGTTTTACTGAAGTTGAGCATGAAGAGGCTTTTGCAATATTATTTTCCACACATACATCTCTGTAGTACCACCTGTGATCATAGTTTATGCTGTTTATCATAATATCATTTTGTTTTTAAAAATGTTATCTTTAAAGAATACTTTAACTGCTTTAATTTCTAGTAATGGCTGTGAGCAATCTAATAAGTTCCCGAATGTTTCACACCGTGAATCAAATTCAACATTGCAAGATGTTTCAAATGTTTTTGAAAACTTTAGGATGGAAATTCCAAATTATTCTGATCAGCAGCAAATGTCAAAAGATGAGCTCCTTAGTAAATGCACAAGCAGTGGTATCAGTTCAGAAGGGTCTGTAGAGTGCTGTGGATCTCCCAATTGCTATGAAAATGAAAGTTTTCAGACAATTATCAGAGAAAGCAGTAATAAAATTTCAGATATAGTTCATAATTTTAGTAGTAATACAGAAAATGATGAACATTTTATTGATTATTCAGTTAGTGAAACAAAAGATTCTGATAATAATTGTACAGTGATACAGAAAATGCCAAGTTCTAGAAAAAGAGAAGCCAGCACTTCTCTTTTAGAAGATGCCAAACGAAGGGACCAACTAAAAAATGGGTGTGAAGAAGATAGGGAAAATTTAGATAAATATAAATCACCAGAGTTGATTCCTGTATGCTGCTGTTATAGTTCAACTGAATCATCTTGTGAAGCATGTAGTGTTGGAGCATTACCTGTTTCTGGAGATAATGCATCAGGAAGTAGTGAATCATCTGAAATAATATCAAGACGCCAAATGGAAAGCAACTCCAGGTAATTTTGCTATTTAGGTAGAACTTTTATATTGTTTTTATTTTTATTTTGTAAAACTATTTAAAATGCATGACACTCTTTAAAGAAAAACTCCAATCATGTGACAAACCAAGCTCTCAATTTATTTTAGTTGAAAAATACAAGATATTCACAAAGTTTTGTTAGTTTTAAAAGTACAGCCAGCCAAATGTTTAGTCTGTAAGCTTAGCTTGCTTTAAAGTTTTAAATTTTATGTTTCAAGTTAGAAATCTGTCATTTAGATGTATAGATGCATTTCTATAGAGAATGCATTACATAAAATTAATTCAAGATATTCAAAGGTGAGATCTATGTATGCTGCAAATGCATTATGCAGCATTTTGTTCATTCATTGCCAATGTGATATGCGCACATTGGAATAATTTTTTAGGAAGACCGAAGAAATATTAAACTATTTCTACCAGTACGATCAATGTGTAATATTATATATAATTCATATTAAAATTATTCTGTTTACATTGTGTGATTTAACCATATATTAAAGTGTGGAAAATTAGTTTATATAGATGATTAAAAAATTAATAAATATCCCCTCAGCGGCTGCCTACCACAGAGGTCTGACAGGAGCCCTGTCAGTTTATATGCCATAGAAAAGGTCTGTGAGGAAGTCAAGACCTCAGCAAGAAGACAACACAAGCATCCATGCCTTACCCGGGGCTCGAACCCAGGTCTCTTTTATCAGTAGCCATGTAGTAGTTCATGATTTCATTTTATTATGAAAAATGCTACCAGAAATATATTGAAACCAAAGTCAGTACATACCCTTATTGATCTATTGGAATCCATTGTGGTCTCATCCTGGACACTTTTACACAAATATGTGGAAAATCACATGGTGTGGTACTTTGGAATATGATTTGTACTATTGGGTAAGATGTGTATACTACAGTATTTGATAATACAAATGTATGTTTTATATATATCTTTATTTAGTCATTTTGAAATAAAAAAGCAAATAAAGATAAAATGCTCAAGGTAAAGTACCCAACCATAAAACCTTTAAAAAGATATAAATTCTGCATTAAATTTTATATATTCCCTGTAGGATTTGAATATTTGTTAATATTGTAAATAGGCAAAAATCATAAAATTGAAGAAGCGATACTTGTAAATACCTTCATCAAATTTGATAAGTGGGACATTTGTTGATGTTGCACAAATTGAGATCTGAAGTTTTCATCATATCTAATTATAGAGTTAGCATAATTATATATTGGATTAATGTCTCATTCTGTTTTAATGTTAAACTACAATTTTCAGAATTTGCAATATGCTTTTGAACACTTATATTAATTTAGAGAAAATGCTAAGAATCTAATATTTACTCCTTTGGGATGTTTGAACAAAGTAATGTTTCCATTTGATTCATTAGCTACTTTAAAATTTATTTATTTGTACACAGATAAATTGAAAGAATTGTTCACGTATGATGAAAGACAAAATTGAATTACATTCAGATTATGAATATTGACATTGAAATGAGTGGCTAAGATCTGAAATGATATTTATAGGTTATGTTTTAAGCATATCCTGGGGCGGGGGTGGTTCAGTTGGTAGCGCGCCAGGCTCGTAATCTGTAGTTCCCAGGTTCGAGTCCCAGCTGGGTCAGCGTTGAGATTTATCTCCGCCAAATTCTCCGCCCTACCCACGGTCAGTAGGGGATACCGATGGGCTTGGAAAGGCCGCCGTCCATCGGATGGGACGTTAATGCCGTGGCCCCGTGTGCGGGAGAGCCATACCCTGTGCACGTTAAAGAACACGCTGGATGGCCTTGACGGGAGGCTACCATCTGTCTCCCAACAGCTGTTCCAGTGGGTCCCCTCCCCCAACATTCTCTGAGCCTTCGGGGTCCTTGTGACCTGGCCATTTAGCCCATGGTGTGCAAAAAAGTGCCGCTCAGAGGTAAAACAACCCAACTTAAGCATATCCAGATAATCTTAATAATAACCATAAAGTAGGAGGAGGGAAAATTTCCAATTGACAAAAATTTCGTGCGGGTAACTAATATCTATGAATATAGGTCCTGTTTAAGGAGCACAATTGTTAATATTCAGAACATATTTTTGTATATTCACCCAAGTTTATAATAGTTATAAGTAATTTTGATAAAAATGCGATCTGCATAAAGGCAATGTGCCCAAATCAATGCATTTTCTCCCTTATAAGGTGATGCTTTAAAAATAGATGATGATGTATAACTTCCATTTTTTTAAAGTGATTTGAAAATAACATTCAAATGTACTATCATTTTCTGGCATTACTGTTTCTCTTACATACATATGTACATACATGTGCATACCTACAGCCATGGGTCCAACCAGACTGTGCAATTTAGTTCTCCATATATATTTGTCCTAAGCTAGCTACAGCTATTGCACTTTGTCAATGTAGGCCAGTTCTAACAAGGTCCTGTTTGACATTATATACCCATTGCATTATAGGTCTCCCTCTTTTCTGAGACCTTTTGGTTTGCTGTTCTCAACTCTATTCACTAATCTCTAGTTGCCTTAGTGAAATTAAGATTGATTAATTTCACCATATAAGGGGAATAGTAAGTAATGATTTAAATACTTAAATAACTGAGGTAACAATTTTATAGTTGTATGTATAATATTCAAATAAGATAATGCTCAGAAAGATCCATTTGAAAATTGTCAGAATGCGAGTGTTTACTAGCTCTAATTAACATTGCAATTTTAAAATAATGTAACTTAAAGATCAAAATATTATATAGAAATCAAAACAAATGGCTTCTTTAACAGCATGCATAACTATATATATATATACACACCAAAGAGCCAAAACATTATGACCAGAGTGTTTTTATGCAAATTGAAGCAACTGCAGGTAAACGATGGCATGTGTGAAGGTCATGAAATGGTATTTATCTCCGCAAAATTCGCCGCCCTGCCCACGGTCAGTAGGGGACACCGATGGGCTTGGAAAGGCCGCCGTCCGTCGGATGGGACGTTAAGCCGTGGTCCCGTGTGCGGGAGAGCCATACCCTGTGCACGTTAAAGAACACGCTGGATGGCCTTGACGGGAGGCTACCATCTGTCTCCCAACAGCTGTTCCAGTGGGTCCCCTCCCCCAACCTTCTCTGAGCCTTCGGGGTCCATGTGACCTGGCCATTTAGCCCATGGTGTGCAAAAAAGTGCCGCTCAGAGGTAAAACAACAACCCATGAAATGGTATAAATAACACCTGTTACTGAGCTCTGTTAATCAGAGTTCTTCAGATGGGAAAAGCAGTGGACTTCAGTGAGTTTGACAAAGGCCAAATCGTAAGGCCAGACAACTGGGTCAGAGCATTTCCGATGATGAATGATTGTGTGATGGCAAGGCTTGTGGGGTGCCACAGTCAGCTGTGGTTAGTACCTTCAAAAAGTTGTCCGAGGAGGAAAAAACCATGAATCACTGGCAAGGTGTGGGCTGACCACAGCTCATCAATGCTAGAGGTGAGTGAAGGCTATCCCATATGTTACAAGCCAACAGAAGGGATACTGTGGTGCAACTCGCCCGTAATTTGAATGCTGATGATGGCAGTAATGTGTCACAACACACAGTACATCGAATCCTGCTGAAAATGAGGCTATTCCAAGTGCCCATACTAACCTCGGTTCACCATCAAAAGTGCCTACAATTGGCATGCGAGCAGCAAAACTGGACCTTGAATGTTGGAAGAAGGTATCTGGTCTAATGAATCTCATTTCTTGTTGCACCATGTGGATGGCCGGGTATGTGTGCGTCATTTACCTGGGAAAGTGTTGGCGCCAGGATGTACCATGGGATGAAAACCAGCCAATGAAAGAAGTATGCTTTGGGTAATGTTCTGCTGGGAAATCCTGGATCCAGTCATTCACGTGCAAGAAACTATGTCACCTGCCTAAACATCATTGCAGACCAGGTACATCCTTTCATGGCAACAGTATATCCCTATAGTAATGCCTTCTTTCAGCAGGATAATGTGCCATGCCACTGCCTGGATTGTTTGAGAATGGTTCGTGGAACATGAGGAAGACTTCCAGGTATTTCCCTGGCCTCCAAATTCCCCAGACATCAATCCAATTGAGCATCTGTGGTTTGCATTGGAACAGCATATGCAATCTGCGGCAGCTCAACCACGTAACTTATAACAGTTAAAGGATCTGCTGCTAATGTGTTGGCACCAGATACCACAAGACACCTTTAGAAATCTTGTAGTGTCCATTCCTTGCTGGGCAAGAGCTGTTTTGGTGGCACGTGGAGTACCAACATCATATTAGGTAGATGGTCATAATGTTTTGGCCCTTTGGTTTATTTGTTTTATGATTGTGTCAGAAATTTATTTTTCCTCTAACTGGACATGGCCTCATTACTTATCGAAGTAGCTTTTGCTTCACAAATTGAGCCCAAACTTATCTCTAGTGCATATATTATTAACACTAAAATCTATCATAGTCAGAAAAAAAAAACACTAAGATGATAAAATATATTGAGAATTATATAATCCACAGTATATTTATGAGTTATTGGCAATGCTTAGGGGTATGGTATTAAATAGTTGACAGCATATTTACAAAACAATGTAAACCAAGACAACATTATACTGGGGTATGACCTAGTATATATTTACCTATTAATATACCATGTGAACATTTTCCCCTAGTGGGCTGAATGGTCTCTGTTCCCATTAGGTAAAAATATCTCCTTTACTAAGTGAATTTAAAATACAAAATCTCTCATACTGTTATCAGTTTCCTCAGTGGAAGCATAGAACCAATAAATACCATGAGATTCTTAATACGTATTTCTCAGATTTAACTGGAGGAAATTTTTTGTTACCATAAAATTCTAAAAAAATGCATCGTTTGAATCATCAGGTTAAAAAGAGAAATCTGCAGATAGTTTCTTCACAGCACCTTTGGGTTGAGGTGACTCGATCAGTAGTGCACCAAGCTTGTAATCTGCAGTTCCAAGGTTCGAGTCCCAGCTGGGCCAGCATTGAGATTTATCTCAGCAAAAAACTCTCTGCCCTGTCCAAGGTCAGTAGGGGACACCAATGAGCTTGGAAAAGCCACCTTCTGTCAGATGGCATCTTAAGCTGTGGCCACATGTGTGGGAGAATGTTAAAGAACACATGGATGGCCTTGACAGGAAGCTACCATCTGTCTCCCAACAGCTGTTCCAGTGGGTCCCCTCCCCCAACCTTCTCTGAACCTTCAGGGTCCTTGTGACCTGTTAAATTGTGTGCAAAAAAGTGCCCCTCAGAAGTAAAACAACCAAACTCACAGCACCTTTACTTATTATGTGATCTTGCATGCCTCTTAGAGATCTCTGTAATTTAAGTGGAAATTTTAACGCCCAGAACGGCCCAAAACGGTCAAGATTTTGAAATGCACTAGTCCGAATAGTGCTATTTCTTTGTCTTTACTACCCTCTACCTTTTTCTCAGATTTCTTGGGCATTAAAGGGTTAAAGAGCGATCAGGAATAGATGTTAGTAAATTGAGGCAGAAGTTAATCATGTAGAACAGATAGTTTGATTTTTGATGAGGTTTCCTTAACATCAGTTTTGTGTTTATTGAGGTATCAGGTTATTTTTGTTGTGTAATCTAAATTGTCTGTTATTGTATGTGGTATTATGTGATATAATTTTACAGGAGTTACTTTTGGGTGTATTGTAATCAGAATTAACAAGCAGGAATGATTAAATGTAGGGTGATAATCAGTGTGGCAAATGAAATTTAAAAGATTTTGGACATTGGGTGACAAGTGACTATTTGGTGTGTATTTTTTTTAGCTGGGCTGATATATTTTTAAATTTTGATTAGTTTCAAAAGTCAAGAAGGATAATGATTGAGGTCAAAGTGTGTTTTAAATAGCATTAGTTTCAAGAGTTAAAATTAATAAAGTTGTTAATTTTAGAAAATAATTTTAAAGTATTTTAATTAATTGCTAACCTGGAAAATTACTCTTTGAAATTCAATCAGAATTACATAGTGTTGTTCAGTTTTTTAGATTTTGATATTTACAGGTTGAAAATGTTTTAAGTTATATTTATAATTTTTCATTTTTAAAGAATATAGGTATTATTTGACTGTTTTATATGTTTATTTAATGACACAGTTATTTTTCCTATATTCTATATTTATATATTCTAGTGTACGTCATAATGAAGATTATGGAACCCTAAATCAAATGGATATAGGTATGTAGAGGACAAGGCAACCAATTACGTATGAAAAATTTCTGTTGGCATGAATTTTATCTCTAGTGCATAATAAAGGTCCCTTCCCTTTATTATGGTTTTTTTTACCTCAGAGCCCAAAATATCAAAATTGTTTTCAGCCCAGCTCCAAATCTGAAGAAAATTCAAAAGGGACAGAGTCAAATTTAGCCTATTTCAAAAATCAGGTGTATACTGATTTTCCCTACTTTGCCGGATAATTCTGTTGTCTACTACCTCGGAAAAACCATACATTCTCTACAAGAGAGGTTCACAGAGCATCAAACAGATGTCGGCCAAAACAAGCTAATGACGGCCGCTGCTGAGCTAGCAGTACAACATGTGGCAACAATAGACTGGGAACAATCCACACTGCTTGTACATGCATCCACGTTCTACAGAATCATAGTCCACAAGGCTATTAAAATAATGACCTTGCCCATCCCCACCTGCAATTGAGACACTGGAATCACCCTTCACAATATGTGGAAAGAAGCTCTAAACAGCCAAATGTCACCATATAGTGTCACTTCACTGAACATGGAGTGCTGTCCTTGCCACGAAAAGCTTCTGAGTTTTCTCCTAAAAACTTTTACCATGCAAATAGTTTGAAGGATAAACTTTAAAATTTTATTGTTCAATGACAGAGAATTTTAAGTTATTTTTACTTAAAAAATTTAAGCCCTGATCTCCTTCCCCTCTTTAAATATGTAAAAATTCAATGTACTTTTCTGGTATGGTGGTTAGAGAACCTATCTACTGTTTCAATGGGCACACCCTTGTGTATGTGTGTGTGTGCACTTTTTTTTTTTTCCAAACTTGATTTTTATTATAGCAGCGCAGTTTTTATTTTATTAGTTTACATTGAGCAAAATTGTTTTTAATCCTTTGTGATGTACTATCAAGATATACCCATATCAGCAATTTGAAATTCTCACTGCTTATCAAGTTATTATCACATAGTGTTTTTTTTTTCTTTTTATTGCACTGCTCTTGTTCTTGTATAGCTTGACCATTGCCTAAAATCTGTTGGATGAGTTGTGTACAAGAATCACTGATGTATCTGCAAAAGGATAATTTGTGATGTAATCTTTATTTTAGTAGGCAAGTGTTTTTGAATCATATGTTTTGAAAATAGAGGTTTTTGACCATGTCTCCTAAGCAGTATGTTTGTTACCAAACTCCACATAAATTGATAAAATTTGAAAAAAAAAATCATTAAAACATTTTTGTGAAAAGCACATTTTATAAAATTGTTTTATGGCAAGTATCCATCATTATTAAACACAAGGTTCACATTGATAGAGCCACTATATCAGGTGCAAACATAATGCAATAGTTTGAACTATTCAAGTACTAACATGACATTGGGAAAACCACTTTTGCAAGTTCAGTGACACCTGAAACATGCTTACTTTTTCAGATCAAGTCTGTTGTCAGATCAAAACTGTTTTGCAGGCATTGTGAGGGAGTAGTACTTGCACAGGTGTGCATAGGTCATGGATTTTTAACACATTCTTTTCTTTGAATGGATGACTAACCTATGTGTGAGTTTTGTGACACCATTTTAACTATCATTTTAATCAATTACATTTCTTTTAATCTTGAATGATATAAATATTTTAGCTCTCATTTATAATCCAAAAACGTTATACTCGGACATCTTTTTAACTATCTTTTTTAGTTTCTTTCTACCATTTATTATTTTTCTGTTTTTACCAGATATTTTAACCATACTAAAACTTTTGCCATCTTTGTAAATTCAAACTTGTTACTTATTTAGTATTTTACAATTGTTTCTCATTTTTGCATCATCTCCCCTCCCCCATTGCTTTTTTTTTTTTATCATTGTGTCACTTTTTACTTTTGTCTTTTAACTTGAACATTGTGCATTTGCTTGACTTTTATACCTTTACATCTTGATTGGCATAGCTTAGTTGCTCTTGCACTCTAATACTCCAAGCAAGCAATCAAACCTGAAATGGTACCCGAAATGAAAAAATTCAAAATATGCATACAGTTTGAAAAGTTAAAAAAAATTAAATGCAATGTTTTTCTCTCTGTCTTTGTTTTATGAAAAGAATGGCATATTCTATTTCTTTCTAGACCATCAAGCAAAAGAAAGTGATAGTTGCACAGCCAGTACGTCTGATTTGTCCGTCCATTCTGTAGGCTCTTCTGTAGCAATTCATGAAGATTTAAGTAGCTTGTGCCTCACTGATGAGTACACATCAAATGCAAGTTCCCCATATGATTGTGACTACATTGGCAAGAAACCAGTTTCCCCCTTGAAACCTAGTCTTTTTCATAATGTCCCACCTACAATATATTTCACTATTGGCAAAGAAACAGGTTAGTTCAGATATTTTAAGTTATAGTTTTCATGTTAATTCTTATACATAATTTTAAAGGTGTATTAATATTACAGTGTGTAATAATAGTCTCAAAGTGAGGTGGAATGCTATCCCACATTTTTTCAATGGACAGTAAACTCATTTTTATATGTTGCTAAAATTTAAATATCTTATTTTGGGCTGAGTACTACTGACTTAGTCTGTAATTATGCATGCCTTATGCCATTTCTTTTGTTTCACTGCTTCAAGAACTGTTAAACAATGCTGGAAGTCAAAATATGTAAAAAAAAACCAATAAACAGCCAAAAAGCAAATTATATATAAAAGTTCTATTTTATAAGAGTTGTCTCCCGTATGTCAATGGAATTTTTTCCACAAATTATTTTTTGATTTATAGACATCAAAAAAGTTAACAGGTAATGCTGTGATTGTCATTTATGTTTAAATTATTAAGAACACTAAATAGCGTGAAGAGACTTTTATTTATTTCCATCTTACTCAGCACAATATAAAAACAAATAAGTTGCCACTCGAGATCATAAAGGGCATCATTGGTAGGTGCAGAAATCTTGGTTGAAATGTTTAAAGTCTTAAATTAATAGAAAAAAGACAGCTGGCAGGTTTCTGAAGGAGATGCAGGTTAAATTCCTGTGTACAGCAAAATTTTTCTGTAAATTATTTCTTGATTTATTGATGCTAAAAAGTCAGATAATGCCATAATTGTCATTTATGTTTAAAGCTATTTAATTTTTTTAGATTTGTGTTTTTTAAAGCATAATATGTAGCTGAGCCTAATTTCTTGTATTGCTACAAGTCAAATTCATTCTTTAAAACTTATTATTTTTATTTATTAGTTTTTTAAATTGCCAGAATTAAATGCTGATTACTTTGAATATAACATGCCATAATTCTTTTCATTAGTTATTTGCAAAAATGTTCTAAAGGTAACTGTGGATTTACTATTTATTGTTTAATTAATTAATAACACTTTTAGCGTGAGTGACTTAATATCACTCACAACATTTTCTCTTTGAGACATGGTATGAACTAAGTTCTTTCCACGTTAGCTAAAATAATTGACCATTCAGAACTTCTAATAATCAAGACTACATATTATTACTTATTGTTGATCTCACTTCGAAAATTGCTTTCTAACAAATAATTTTGAAAGAGTTGCCAAAAAGAGATTTAAACTCGAACCAGGAACAACCCACAAGCTAGTAATACATAGTATCATATTTCCTAACTGTAGTTGCGATGAGTAGAGGTTTTAAATAATGGCCAAAATGCAGATTTTGGTTTTAAAAAAAAATTATTGAAATTTCGAAGTGAGCAAAATTCCACCATAAGCTTTTAGAGAGGTGGATGATTTTACATTACAATCATATTTTAATACACCAGTTCCACTTAAACAATCTAAAGTTATTAGTTAGGGTTTAAATCAAAGTGACCATACCGTAAATGAAGACTTCCCAGGAACAAGGACTGGATTCTGCTAAGTGCACACAGAAACAAATATAAGAAGTACCCACTTCAGATTTCTCTGTTCGTGGTTTATCCCAAGCAATGCAAATTTTGGTAAATTTGGCCTAGGTACAGTTTAAGCATAGGTTTGATATCTCTCTATTTCAGAGATATCTATTGCAACCCCCCCCCCCCCAACTCAGGCCTAAAATTAGGCCAGTGAGTCTTCCATTAAATTTGGCCTTTAGCGAAGAAAGTAAAGAAAGATACAATATAATAGAAAGTAAGATGATACAACCAAACCCTGGTCCGGTAAGTGAGATCACCCCACACCTACTATTTCCTCTGATCGAAATGTGGCTATGTCATTCTTGCAACCTTGGCAACCATCCAAACCAATGGGCCAATCAGATGCAATCCTTGGGAAAAAGATGCAACATCCTGGTGCATGGAAAATCGCACTCCATCCAAAGGTTAATGCTCTATCTTGTGAAAGACAAAGTTATGCCTTAGATAAAAAAAAGTCCCCTGCTGTGCCTTAGCATCACTGATGTGATTTCACTTGGAGAATCAACAGAAATGATGAAACTGAATATCCCAGAATGATATATACAAATGGGGTCTGGTTAACATCAGCTTTGTGAGACATCCCTGTCAGACACTAAAGTGCTTGCACTAGAATAGTGTATCAAAAATGAAAAGAAAAAAAAAACAGTAGGTCACCAACCTATCATATATTTAATTACGTTGTATAAAAGTGCAATGTTAAAGACTAAAAGTGAGCAACAATGATGGGAGATTGATAGGTCACATTAGTGGAAAAAAGATGGAGCTGACATTAATTTACTGATCTTAGAACACTCTGGCATGAATCTGGAAAGATGTGGGTTCAAATCCCACACATCAGCAAAATTAATTTTTCCACAAAACTATCTAAAATCCCCCCCCCCCTTTTTTTTTTCTTACTGAGTACAGTTGAAAAATGGTGCACTTATGTACACAGTTGTATCAGAATAATAGGACTACCTACCATACATATACTATGATAGGTGGTCATATTATTCTGATACGACTGTGTAATTCAGTTTTTCAGATCTGGCATGGTAAAGTTTAAGCCTAAAGTTCATATGAAGTTCAATAATTTTTTTGAAATATTAAATGGATTTGAGCAATAATAATATGAAACACATATATTGGAGTAATGCAATAATTGAAAAAATAAAATAAACAGTCAAATTTTTTATTTGGTGCAAAAAAATGTAAAAAAAAACTGTTTTTGACTTTTGAAAATTTTATTTTTTAGAACAAAATGCACTTTATATAACATGTTTTTTTTAATTCGGACTAAAAACTCGGTAGCATGCCAGACCTCATAATCTGATATTAGCTGTTTTGAGTCTATTAAATAGTTGGATAATCAAGGTTATGCTCTGTTTGCTATTTGTTTTTTAGTGTATGCTTGAATCTGTTTTATTAAATAGATTTTTAAAAGCGTTTTTATTTTGTGAAGAAAATTGCTTTTACTCTATATTTCAAGGTGCTGGGCATTTATAGTTATCTTTGCATTAGTTGTAAATAGCCATTAGCAAAACATCTAGTTTCAGTGTTGAATATTTGAATATGTATAGTTTTATTAATGGTTCCTTTTGTTTGATTTAGAAATTATTAATTTTTTCCCCACAACTACTTTGTTTATTGTTACATATTAGTTTATTAAACATTTAAAATGAATCAAATTGTACTTTTATTTTTGCTTACACTGCTAAAAAAAAGTCATCTGGTATAATTTCCTTGTCATTTTTTTTAACATTTTTTAGTTAGAATAATATAATGAATGATGGCTTTATTTTTCCAATTTTAGGTCACTAAGAAACAACTCTATGCAAGAAAAAAAATTAAATTCAACAATTATATATATTCGCTAAAATCCAGCATTAATATTTCCATTTCTCAGAGTGATCCTAATTTAATTTTGCTTTCTTCAGTTTTTGTTGCTTACCATAAGACAGAAAAGCATAGAGCTCTGACTTTTATAGGATCACACCTGTTACTAATTGAATGAATATAAGTGATTGTGGTCCAAATAAACAAGGTATATATTTTTGAAAAAAAAAATTGAGTGACGCAATGCAGTATGTGTAATGCACATTTAACATTATTAAAAATTAATATGCAATTGCCATTATTTTCAAAATAAAGCCAGGTGCACTCAGTAAGTGTAGTAAAAATAAACACATGTGTTTACAAAAACTTCACCTAAATGGAACAAACTAGAGATAATATAGTAACTATTCATCTAAGACAAAAAGTGTAAAGTTGTTTTCTCTTTTAACCATTTTTGTTTTTGAAACAGAGCTGCACTCTTTTCCAACCAATAACTTTTCAGATACTAGTAAATCAAGTGCCCAAACTCTTTGTCACAATCCAAATTAATATTAGTCACAGTATTTCACCAATCTTTTTTAATGTTTCCAAATAAATCCAAACTTGTACAGTGGAACACTTATCTACACAGTGAGTGTTACCCTGTACAAGTTTGCTCATATAATGTGCACAGCCTTCATGCCACCATCTGAATTTGAACCCATGCTTCAGACACCATTATTTGCTGAAAGCCAATGTAATACCACTGAACTATCAAAGTAGTTGTCTCCTGTCTTTTACTTTTTAGATTTTGACACTTTTTTTAACTACATTTAATTTTATTACCATTATTTTTTAATTTAGTTTCATTTTCAGAATTATTAGTTGGAGAATGAATTCCCAGATGCTTCTTTAGTAAGCAAATATCTAATGGAGAAAACAATGCTTTTAGTTTGCAGAAGATAAGGCTGTTTTTTTCTTTAATAATTTCAATGGTAGTATTTTTTTCATGCTTTTAATTGTATCCATTTGCTATTTCAAATTTGTATGTATTTTAGACATTAATACCAATCAGTTCATAGTGATCATTATTTTGATTTTAAAAATTGGAATTTTCAGTTAAATCCTTACCTTTAGAAGTATGCAAAGTACTGAAATGGAAGTTGTCTACTATTACTCCAGTTTTAATACGTCAAACTGTAGTGAGATCAGGATTCCGTTTAACCAAAAGTGAGAATATTTTTACTTTAGATTTGCTAAAAAAAATTTAATTCTAAAATCAATAACTATTAAATATTTATATCAATAATTGTAAAAATACCATAATATAATGTCAATATATATTTTGTATATAATATTTGTTATCATTCAAATTTTTCAATGTTGAAACTTCATAATATAAAAGATTTGCACTGCTGTTTGAACAGATAGCATCCTTGAAAATAAATGAGTAAAATAATTGAATTTGCAGAAGTTTCAACCTTTTCTCATTTAGAATATTTTGCTTAACTAATTTATTTTGTAAGAAGTGTTTTTAGGAGTTGCTTTACTTTATTATCATATAAATTTACTTACTTTGTTTGAGAAGCAGGCATTAGCAATGAAAAAAAAATAAAAATGCATATTTTGAGCAGTGATCTGTTGATTCAGAGAGCATGTTGATCTTGCATAAAATAACTTGAATTTTGAAAAAACTTAAGAATTCCTGTTTTATTGAATCTGTTAAGGGATAAAAGACTTTGGTTCTGTGATATAATGCAAATAAGTTGCTAATAAATCCATTGCTGGTTGTTGCTAAAATAAGATTCACAAGCTTGTCACTAGTAGTAAAAGCATCTTTAACCCTTAAATGCATACTGCTTCTAGTAATAAACTATTTTTGCCTACATTAAAAATATGCAAAACTAAGAGTTCTTTGTAGTAAATAAAAAATAATTTTGGAACTTTATTTGAAGTAATTTTACAAACAGAAAGATCATTTACTGAAAGAAAGAGCATTTAATTTGGAGTAATAAAATAATAGGAAAAAAAACTAAAAGATAAATGAAATATGGTTTTAATAAATGCAAAATTTTGTTTTCTTTATCATTTCTCTCCTAAATTATTTCATTATTACAATATAAATATTTTATAATATTTCTATTGATATTTAATTCATTTGCTTTAAGGCTTCATTCTTAGATAACAATTATTCAATGATTCATTTTATTCATTGCTGATATATTTACACCAAATCTCATTATTCATTGTTAAATTTTCTTTTGTGATGAATATTGCTTCATTGTAGAATATATTTTTCTGGATCTTACCACTCTTCTAACAAACAAGTGGAATAATCAAATTTTCTTATATTAAAAAATTAGCTAATAATTAAATTTGATGAAAATATAAATGACAATTTTAAACTGATTAAAAATTATTTTAAGGACTCTTTTGTAGCAGTGTCATGGCTGACCTGCAATTGGTGAATCAGGGTGTCCAGAAAATTTCTGTGAATGGCAACCCCATGATCAGTTAGGTCCTACTGAATAGGTAAAACTGCATATTTAACTATATATGTTATAAGATGTTTACATAAAGATACCAAGGCATTGTATGGCTCCGTCCTTTGAACATGCATAGAACCATTCATGAACTGTAATTTCTCAGTCATTAAATATAATAGAAATCCAAGGAATGTTGTTTTGCATCATGTAATAGGCAATAGATTTTGTATAAACTAATTGTTCTTCATTTAATAACTTTCAAATGAAAGTTTTTGGGAAAAAAATTTAAATTTTACATGGAAGTGTATGGTCATTTTGGTTAAAAGGACTAATTTCATGTATTTCCCCCTCCCCTCCCCCCCAAAAAAGCAATCTAATTTTAAGTCTGTCATATGTAATCCTTTTTTTCACTAATTAATTTAGGTCTAAGGTGTATTAGTCATGCCTTTTTGTTTTAACATGTTATTTCCTGTAAAAAAAATGGAAAATTTTCATGAAAAGTTTTAGAAGGAATTTACTATCTAACTTGCTTTATGTTGATTTATTACTGTTCGTCACGTTTTCCCATTTTGGAAGAAATATTTACATTTGAAAGTTGTAAGTCTTTTATAGTTGTCTTTTGTAGCATCATATTTTAGTGGATTATCCATAAATATAGATACTGCAGTATTTTCATCTAGGTACTTTCAAATTCTAGTTAGAACTATCATATTCACTTTTATGATGGAGCAGTTACATTCATCAAATTAATAGGTCTAAGCATTAAAAACACCTTGTTCAACAAAAATTATGCTGTTTGTGATTAAAATTGCCTAAATGTTATTTAGATTTGGTTATCAATATAACAGGTGCTGCAAAATTAATGTAAAAATTTTAAAGTGGAATGAGTACCTAAGCCAAAATGGTAATTGGAATATTGCATCAAAACACAATTTCGAAAATAGTGAAATGAAAGGAACAGAGGATAAAATACTGTTGTATGATGAGTGTAACGAAAACTGTGCTACGTTTTCAATTCTTCACCAACTGATATACTGAAGGCAATTGTTTTGTCAAAAAAGATGAAATCGCCACTTAGCTTCCTACGTTATACATTATATTGCCTTTGATATATTAGCATATAAATCTTTAATGCAAAAATAAAAATTTTATGTATATCATCATAACCATCCATAAAAATCTACTATGGTGAAATTTTAAGTTTCAAAAAGTTCAGTCTTATTATTGAATGTGTGTCATAGTAACTATCTTTCAAAAAACAGTTGTGAAGTTCTGAAATTCTTTATTCTATATAGGATATAGTAGGGGAGGAATATGGCTCGTAACTGTTTTAAAAATTTTTATATTCATTTTTCAGTTGTGCAGTATCTTTGGAAGGACTGTAAGAGTCTGATTTAGGGTGAGGGTACTAAATATACACCATCTGTAAAGAGATAAGATATAAGATAAAGAGACAAGACAGAGATGTATCTTCACTTACAGGTGGTGTATATTTAGTACCTATCACTTACCCTAAATCAGACTCTTGCTGTCCTTCAAAACCTCTCGGCTACATAGGACAAACCAAAAGAACTCTTCAAGAAAGAATAAAGGAACATCAAAGAAATATTAAATTAATGCAAACTACTACAGCTCTTTTATCTACGGTTATACTTGAAGGAGCTAAATCTCTATTTAACGAAGCTTTCTTCTTTAGCAGTCCTTCTTCCATCTTCAAGTTACCATTCACAGAAAATCTACTAATTTTTGTCAATAAAAATTGCTGTTGTAATACCAACCAACTTCAACTAATTCCAGCATGGAAAATTCTATTACAAAACTTTCCACAAAGCGATATGTCTTTGCCACAGTTATTAAGAAAGAATCGACCACTAAACTATAACTCCCCAACAATCACCAGCACCTCTCGTGATTGCTGACCTCGCCTATCATACTGCATGGCTCATGCATTGCCTCTCTGCCCAACTACAATTTGAAGCAAGACTTAGAACTTTGAAATTTACCTAATCTTTATAAGTTAATTTCTAATCATTGTATATCTGAAGAAGTCCTAATAGTTAGGATGAAACCGATCACTTACTTTATATATTCTGTTACACTGTTTGATAATCTCATCTGTTAATTTTTATATCTTCATGATTAGTGTGTAAAATTTAGTAAGTATAAACTTCTGAAAAGTTGTTTAGCCTTCTTATTATTCCATCTACTACACTGTTTTAAAAGAGATGATGTAACATCAATATATGATACAATTATAATGAAACAAACAAAAGGGACTATTATATGTGTTTGAAAAAAAAAACTACATAACGAAATGAAAATTGCAAAAGAAAAGCGCAAATAATAATTGTTATTAAATATATCATTTTTGTATAAATTCTGTATATATATTTATTAGGAATAAGTTTGCAGTACTTCTAAATATTGCAGATTTCTCAAAATGTTTAAAAGACATATTTTTTAAGCAATTAAATTTTTCATTAAAAATACTGTGGCTTTGTTGCACCCCTTCCAGCTTTGCACCTTAGTCTGGTGTCTTTGCCAAATCACCCTTGTTATGGCACTGCCTCTGGTCATTGAAAATGATGAAGACTGGAGTCTTCACTTCCAGTCCAATAAATGTTTCTACTGACTGATTACATGGTATAAAGTTTATAACTGTTAATAGAGGTAGGTTGATTGGGAATAGGCAGCTTAGTATTAGAGCATTTGACAATTTTTAGGAGTTCATGAGTTGTATCCACTCTGCTGAAGAGTTTTTCCTCTATAAAGTAAGATTTTCATCCCTCACAGGAGTTTCTTAGTATTAATTACATGTAATATTTTCTAAGTTCAGTTTTATTTGTGTTTATTGTTAAACTTTTTTTTTATTTGCAACGTATAGGACAGAGAAGAATCCTAGAAGCTACTCCTAGCTTTTACAGGCCTTCTCATACAAGGACATGCCCTACTAAGACCAAAGTCACTGCCTTAGTTAGAGCTAACACAACACACAAAGTTTGCCTTGCTGGAAAATAGTCAACTAGTTGCCTAATCACTATGCCAGTTAAGGCTAATCTGGTGTTTAATTTTTAATTTAATTATATGTATTTAATTTTATTATATGTTTAAATATTAATTATATGATTTTATAGTATGTTCTATGTGTTTTTAAAATTAAAATGTGTATGTATTTTCAGCTGATGGTGTTGATTGGATAGGCACATGGGGTAAACATATGAAATGCATGTCTTTCAAAACTGTAAAGGACTTCCAGAAGGTTAGTTTATTCTTTTGAAAATTTTCTTTTCCCAAATATATAACTAAAGTCAAATTAATAGCCTTGTTTTTGCACTGCATTTTTTTACTTCTAAATATATAAAATTATTTGAAGAGGCTGTATCACTTGACAGGCTTTATCATTTTTACAGGTAAATCACTTCCCAGGGAGCTTTCATTTAGGAAGGAAAGACAAACTTTGGCAAAATTATAGCAAGATGCAAGCAAGACACGGAGAGGATGTCTTCTCATTTTTTCCTGAAACCTATGTTTTACCTCAAGATATTAGAGTTTTGAGACAGATATGGGAGCTTGAAGGCCCTAAGAAACGTTGGATTGTAAAACCTGTATGTTTTACCTTTTCCCTTTAATTTGGAATTTTAATCTATTCACAGTCTGATTTCATACTATGCATTTGGCATGCTTAAATGGTGCAGACATACACAACATGACAATAGTTGCGTGTGACTGCATAGTAAAACACTGCCTTCATGACTTAAATCTGACATGACTGTGAAGAGGTTAAGAAGAGGTTAATAAAATTATTTTACTTTGACTTTAACATTTACTTATATTCCTGATATCTAAAGAAATGTTGGATCATAAAAACTGGTCTGTATTATTTTTCGTTATTTTAAAATATATAGAGCATTAATAGCATTACTTTAATAAATAATACATTTTTTTAATATCTATATGTTTTTCACTATCTTGGTGGCTGAGTGGTTAGCACACTTGGCTATTGATCAAAGAGACCTGGGTTTGAGTCCCAGTTATGGTTTGGATGTTGTCTTTCTGCTGAAGTCTTGCCTTATTAAAAAAAAAAAACTGCAAGTTCATATGTATGGTGAAAGCAAAGTCATTTCCATCCATCAAAATTTTATGTCACTGACAAAGGAGTTTAACCTCTACAAAGTGTCACACAAAGTCCCACCAAACACAAAACTTCTTTATGCCCTTTTATCTATAAGACCAAACATCAACAAAAAAAAACAGAAACTTCTTGACTTCAGGAATATTTGCTTAGAAATAAAAGGCCAGACTGTCAGATGAAGAGGTCAAGGCCTTGTGTTTTTTAAAGTATTACTTTAAACATAATTCATAGTAATTGTTTTATCTATGATTGTTGAATTAAAAAATAAATGTAAAACAGGCAATAGTTTGGTTTAATAATAATATTTTATTTTTAATTAATGTAATAAACATAAAAATGTTTGTTTTATAATTGCAATTTTGTTATTTATTTAGTAAGTTGTTTTATTGGTAATTATTACGTTCTTAATAAAGATTTGAGAAAAATCTAAGAAAAAACAATTATTTTATGTATAATAACATTTTTTGAAAAATATTTAAGAAAAAACAATTATTTTATGTATAATAACATTTTTTGTAAAAATAAATTTTTTTCTCAAGAATTTGAAACTTGAGAAATCAGAAACCCTACCCTTTTGCTTTCTGTAGTCACTAGAAGGAGAGCTATGCACCAATCCCCTGTGATGATGCATAGAACCGGCCAGGCCTAGCACCTAATGTCCGATCCCGCCTTCTCGTGGTGCAGACCGTTAGTACCTTTCAAAAGAGATACTCTCTTGTGGAAGTGAATGGAAGGGGAGGGCTGCCAGATTAGTGTGGCCTACTGATCTGGACAACTATGACTACTTTTCTTTTTTTTTCTACCCTGCTGAGGAGTGGTCAACCACACAGGGTCCTGGTGCTGACCATATAAACCCACTGGACTGGACAGATATATGGCTCTGAGCTTGATTATGGATCCTGATTTTGCTGCACTGGTGGGCTTCTGTGGAGGGAAAATCTGCTGTGTTTTCTGTTTGTTTGGGGATTGACAGCCCCAAGTGAATAGATTCACAGGATATGTTTATCAGCTGGTGGATAATCCTGAGCAGAGGTCATCGCAGGTACCTGAACTCTTTGCTTCTATTGGCATCGTCAAATTCTACATTGGAGGAAGTCTTCCAGTGTAGATGGCTTCAGCCTTTAGTGGTGGGGGAACGGGTCTTTGCCCCATGTCTGCAATTAGGGGGCTGTTTGATATTGTCGGCATTCCCTCTCTCAATAAACATAGTTTCTTTAAACATCCCACTAACCATTTTCTCTCCATAGGTAGTTGGAATGTGAGGACTCCGCACAGAGCTTTTTCTCTTGATGTCCTCACACAAGAATTCCACCATTATAATTTAGATATACTCGGCTTGCAAGAGATCAGATGGACAGATAAAGGTCAGATTCTTAAAAATAATCTTAAATTTCTCTTTTCAGGGAGGAACGACAATAAGCATCACCAAGGCGTGGGTCTGCTTCTCAGCAGACACGCTAGTGATGCTCTTCTAGGATATGAGGGCATTAATGAAAGGGTTCTTACAGCAAAATTTCAGACAAGCATTAAAGACTTGAATGTCATCTGCTGTTATGCCCCCACTGAGGATGAGAAGGATAGGTTTTATGGACGACTTCAGGATATTTTGAATTCTGTCAAGAAAGGAGATATTACCCTTGTTCTTGGTGACTTCAATGCCAAAGTTGGTACTGACTCTGACCTTTGGGGGAGGGGTGATAGGCCCTTTTGGTATTGGTAGCTGCATTGTCAATGGGCAACGTCTCCTACAGGTAAGTAAACTCAATGGTTTCAGAATAATTAACACATATTACAAACACTGCAACATACATAAGTACACATGGGTTTCACCTGATGGGCTGCATAGGAATATGATTGATTATATATAAATTAACAGCAAATGGGCTAGTTCTGTTAGAAATACCAGGGCACATAGGGGAGCTGAAATTGGATCTCACCATTACCTTGTTAAAAGTGTCTTGCAACTTAAACTTAAAAAGTGTTGTGCTAGGGTTAAAAAATTTGCTTCTAATACTGAAGCTCTGAAAGACCCAGTTATAGCCAAAGCTTACCATGATAGGTTACTTAGTCATTATGACAGTCATGGTATCTTACTACTGAAGTTGAGGAAGAATGGGGTCATTTTAAACAGGCTTTTTTGGACACTAACAGTACTCTTTTAGGGAAAAAGGAGCAGAAGAGACAGAATTATCTGAGTGATAAGGTACTTGAGCTTATTTCAGAAAGAAAGAACTGCAGGAATGTCCTTAATCAATACCCTACTAGTACTAATAGAAAGCATTACAGAGAACTTAATAAACATGTAAAAGATCAGTTAGCTGCTGATAACAATCTTTGGCTTGATGGTTTGGCTGACAAAGTCGAGGAAGCAGTTAGACAGCACAATAGCAGAGAGCTGTACCAGATAGTTAATGTTTTGTGTGGTAGAAAACGGACAGGTATACAGGGATTGAAGGATAAACAAGGTAAGGTTATAGAAGGTGAGGATTCTGTCATGTCTAGGTGGGCTGAGCATTTCAGTGATATTCTAAACAATGTGGTTAGTTCTATTCCCATTGTTTGCAATGATGATAGATGCATTGGTGGCTTTAATGTTGGCCCTATAACACAATCTGAAGTTATTTTGGCTGTTTCTAAACTCAAACTTCATAAATCCCCAGGGGTAGATGAAATTACTACAGAAATGCGTAGAGCTGGAAATGTTTCGGTTACCACTTGGATGACTGAAATTCTGAATATCTTTTATGATAAAGGCATGGTTCCTAAGGATTTTACCAGAGCTATTGTTATCCCTATTTTCAAAAAAGGTGATCGCAGTTCTTGTGATAACTATAGGGGTATTAGCCTACTCTCTGTTCCAGGTAAAGTTCTTTCCATGATTGTGCTTAATAGAATTAAGAATCTGGTTGACAGTCAATTGCGTGATGAGCAATGTGGATTCAGAAGTGGTAGGGGATGTGTGGATCAGATATTTTCACTTAGGCAGATTCTTGAGAAATGTTTAGAGTTTCAGAAACCTTTGGTTGCTAGCTTTGTTGATTTCGAAAAGGCTTTTGACTCTGTTGATGATCATAATTTGTGGTTGATTGTGAAATCATATGGTATACCAGACAAGTTAGTTAACATAATGAAAGCTCTCTATAATAACACTGAGTCGTGTGTGAGAGTTGGTAAGGCTTGTAGCAATTGGTTTAGCATTACTTCTGGTGTTCGACAAGGGTGTATTTTGTCTCCTTTTCTCTTAAACTTGGTTATTGATTATGTTATGCGAAATTCACTTCAAGGGAAAGATTTTGGCCATAAATGGACTGGAGATGCGAAAATTTCTGATTTAGATTATGTTGATGATTTAGCCCTTTTGGCAAATGATGTTGATGAGATGAACTCTTTCATTCGAGCTGTTGATGAGACTTATAGTAGAGTAGGTTTGGTTATAAACAGAGAGAAAACTAAAGTGATGAAAATTGGTCAGGCAGGCTGTTATTCAGTTAATCTGAATGGTTGCAGTCTTGAGCAGGTGTCACAGTTTAATTATCTTGGGAGCTATTTAACAGATAATGGTGATGTGCGGCATGAGATTAACAGATGAATAGGGATTTCTGCCAGGACTTTTAAGAATCTATGGAGAGTGTGGAGAAATAGGTGCATACACCTAAAGAATAAAATTAGACTGTATAATAGTTTGGTTCTTTCTAGGGTTAGTTATGGTAGTGAAACTTGGACACTTTGTAAACAAGATAACAGGAAACTAGATGCTTTTGATTCCAGATGCTTACGCAGTATCTTGGGCATTAGGTGGTTCAACTTTGTAACTAATGATGAGGATAGGCAAAGGAGTTTGCAACCTCCTTTAAGCAGCATATTGTGCAGAGAGAGACTCCTTTGGTTTGGCCATGTTGCCTGTATGAATAATTATAGATTGGCGAATAGGGTTATGAACAGTGTGCCTAAAGGCCTCAGAAAGAAGGGGAGACCTAGGATGCGGTGGGCAGACAATGTCAAACAGGACCTTGTTAGAATTGGTGTGCAGTGGCCAGATGCAGTAGATGTAGCTCAGGGTAGACTTGCTTGGAGAACTAAATTGCACGGTCTGGTTGGACCTCCGTCGCCCATGGCTGCTTGGGGATGATGATGATGATGAATATAATACTATGTGCACCACATTACAGCATGCTAAAATTAGACCAGATTTCATGGAGAAGTACATATGTTTAAGACTGGATAC
This sequence comes from Ryuthela nishihirai, assembly GCA_038380435.1. Classification (NCBI taxonomy): domain Eukaryota; kingdom Metazoa; phylum Arthropoda; class Arachnida; order Araneae; family Heptathelidae; genus Ryuthela; species Ryuthela nishihirai. Next base: position 27,126,758 of record JAWZYU010000025.1, read on the forward strand.
AGCAGTTGGTGAAAAGCATTAACTGGATACATCATAATTATATACCAATGTTTAATAGTTGTTACAGTGTTATGGTGTATTACTGGGAAAGTAATTCCAAAGCTCTGTGACTTCTAAAATAAGCTTTTTATGGATAAATGTGATTTATAGATCTCAATCTCAATCTTGTTTTTTTTTTTTTTTGTTCAAAGATATTTGTTTAATGTTTAAAAGGATGTGAAGCTGAAGTATTTTACAGCAGATTCTGCTCTTACAGTTTATCCTAAACAGTTTAAATTGACAAAATCAGAAACATTATGAAAATTTACATTTAATTTTGTTTGAAATTTTGAGCAAAATTCTTATGGCAAGCAGTGCTACTGCTAAATGTTTCAGCTTCTTCTTTAAATATCAAATGTTAAAAATTGAGATTTTAATAAATTTTGTTGAGTTTTTTATTTATTTTCAGAAATTTTTTTCCCATAAAGAGTGTATTTTAAAAGTTTAGAGCTTTGATTGTGATTTTCCATTCACATAATATGGAAGTGTCCCAGTACCTTTGGTAATATAGTGCATATTTCAGCTTTGGAATATAAGCTATTCATTCACCTTTTAGGTGATATTAATACTTTTTTGTAGTATAACTTATATTACATTGTATACTTCATTAATTTGTGCAATGATACAATAAATTTTGTTTTACATTTTTTAGCCAGCCTCTGCTAGAGGAACAGGTATAAGGGTTGTCCATAAATGGTCACAGATACCCAAGAAACATCCATTAATAGTTCAAAGGTTTGTTTTAATATATGTATAAATTTTGTTAAGATGATGATAAATAGTTTAAAATACCAAAAATTGTATAAAATATAATTTATTATGCAATGGACCTTGGTTATAATTTATTATACAATAGACTCTCTTGTGGAAGGTAATGGAAGGGGAGAGCTGTCAGATTAGTGTGGCCTTCTGATCTGGACAATTATGGCTATTTTTCTTTTTTCTACCCTGCTGAGGAGTGGTCAACCACACAAGATCCTGGTGCATATACACTTTACTGGACAGGACTGGATTAAGGCTCTGAGCTTGATTATGGATCCTGAATTTGCTGCACTGGTGGACTTCTGTGGAGGGAGAATCTTCCATTGTGCTTTCTGTTTGTTTGTGGGTTGATAGCCCCAAGTGATTAGATTCACAGGATATGTTTTATCAGCTAGTGGATAATCCTGAACAGAGATCATCGCAGGCACCTGAACTCTTGCTTCTACAGGTATCAAATCCTACATTGGAGGACGTCTTCTGGTGTAGATAGCTTCAGCCTTTAATAGTAGAGGAAAGGGTCTTTGCAACATGCCTATGATTAGGGAGCTGTTTGATATTGTCGACATTCCTTCTCTCAATAAACATAGTTTCTTTAAACATCCCCCTAACCATTTTCTCTCCATGGGTAGTTGGAATGTGAGAACTGCACAGAGATTATTCTCAATGCCCTCATATAAGAATTCCACTATTATAATTTAGATATTCTTGGCTTACAAGAGACCAAATGGATAAAGGTCAGATTCTTAAAAATAATCTTAATTTTCTCTTTTGCAGGGAGGCAAGATAAAAAGCATCTCAAATTCATAGGTTTGCATCTCAGCAGACATTCTAGTAATGCTCTTCTAGGATATGAGTGCATTAATGAAAGGCTTCTTACAGCTAATTTTCAGACAAGCATTAGAGACGTCAGTGTTATCTGTTGTTATGCTCCCACTGAGGATGCTGATGAAGATGAGAAGGATAGGTTTTACAGACAACTTCAGGATATATTGAATTCTGTCAAGAAAGGAGATATTACCCTTGTTCTAGGCAACTTCAATGCCAATGTTGGTGCTGACTCTGACCACTGAGGAGGGGTGATAGATCCCTTTGGTGTTGGTAGCTGCAACTGAAATAAGCAACATCTACAGGTAAGTAAACTTAATGGTTTGAGAATAACTACATCACAACATATATAAGAACACATGGGTTTCACCAAATGGGCTGCATAAGAATATGATTGATTATATATTAATTAACAGCAAATGGGCTAGTTATGTTAGGAATTCCAGGTCATATAGGGGAGCTAAAATTGGATCTGACTATTAACTTGTTAAAAGTGTCTTGCAACTTAAACTTAAGAGGTGTTGTGCTAAGATTAAAAAATTTACCTTTAATTCTGAAGCTCTGAAAGACCCAGTTATAGCTAAAGCATACAATGATAGGTTACTTAGTCATTATGTAGTCATGGTTTGCTTATTTCTGAAGTTGAAGAATGGGACCATTTTAAACTGGCTTTTTTTTTGGAAACTAGTAGTACTCTTAGAAAAAAAGGGTCAGAGGGCAAAATTATTTGAGTGATAAGGCACTTGAGCTTGTTTCAGAGAGAAAGAACTGTTGGAATGTCCTTAATCAATATCCTACTAGACCTAATAGAAAGAATTACAGAGAGCTTAATAAATGTGTAAAGGATCAGTTAGTTGCTGATAAGAATCTTTGGCTTGATGGCTTGGTTGACAAAGCCGAGGAAGCAGTTAGACAGCACAACAGCAGATAGCTGTACCAGATAGTTAATGTTTGTGTGGTAGAAAATGGACAGGTATACAGAGATTTAAGAATAAACAAGGTAAGGTTGTAGAAGGTGAGGATTCTACCATGGTTAGGTGAACTGAACATTTCTGTGATGTTCTAAACAATGTGGTTAGTGCTGCTCCCATTGTTTGTGATGATGATATATGCATTGATGGCATTAATGTTAGCCCTATAACACAGTCTGAAGTTGTTTTGGCTATTTATAAACTTAAACTACATAAATCCCTAGGGGTAGACTAAAATACTTAGAGCTGGGAATGTTTCGGTTACAACTTGGATGACTGAAATCCTGAATATCTTTTATGATAAAGGCATGGTTCCTAAGGATTTTACCAGAGCTATTGTTATCCCTATTTTCAAAAAAGGTGATCACAGTTCTTGTGATAACTATAGGGGTATCAGTCTACTCTCTGTTCCAGGTAAAGTTCTTTCCATGATTGTGCTTAATAGAATTAAGAATCTGGTTGACAGTCAATTGCATGATGAGCAATGTGGATTCAGAAGTGGTAGGTGATGTGTGGATCAGATATTTTCACTTAGGCAGATTCTTGAGAAATGTTTAGAGTTTCAGAAACCTTTGGTTGCTAGCTTTGTTGATTTCAAAAAGGCTTTCGACTCTGTTGATCGACATAATTTGTTGTTGATTGTGAGATCATATGGTATACCAGACAAGTTAGTTAACATAATGAAAGCTCTCTATAATAACACTGAGTCGTGTGTGAGAGTTGGTAAGGCTTATAGCAATTGGTTTAGCATTACTTCTGGTGTTCAAGGGTGCATTTTGTCTCCTTTTCTCTTTAGCTTGGTTATTGATTATGTTATGCGAAATTCACCTCAAGGGAAAGATTTTGGCCTTAAGTGGACTGGAGATACGAAAATTTCTGATTTAGATTATGCTGATGATTTAGCCCTTTTGGCAAATGATGTTGATGAGATGAACTCTTTCATTCAAGCTGGTGATGAAACTGGTAGTAGAGTAGGTTTGGTTATAAACAGATAGAAAACTAAAGTGATGAAAATTGGTCAGGCAAGCTGTGATTCAGTTAATCTGAATGGTTGCAGTCTTGAGCAGGTGTCACAGTTTAATTATCTTGGGAGCTATGTAACAGATACTGGTGATTGCAGCAAGAGATAAATAGAAGAAAAGGGATTGCCATTGGGACTTTTAAGAATCTATGGAGAGTGTGGAAAAATAGGCGTGTACACCTAAAGACTAAAATTAGGCTGTGTAATAGTTTGGTGCTTTCTAAGGTTAGTTATAGTAGCAAAACACTTCGTAAGCAGGATAAAAATAAACTCGATGCCTTTGATTCTAGGCTTATGCAGTATCTTGGGTATTTTGTCGTTCGATGTTGTAAGTAATGATGAGGTTAGGCAAAAGGAGTCAGCAACCTCCTTTGAACAGCATATTGTGTAGAGAGAGACTCCATTTGTTTGGCCATGTTTACCTGTATGGATAATTATAGATTAGTGAATAGGGTTATGAACAGTGTGCCTAAAGCCCTCAAAAAGAGGGGGAGACCTAGGATGTGGTGGGCAGACAATGTTAAAGAAGACCTTGTTAGAATTGGTGTGCAGTGGTGAGATGCATCAGATGTAGCTCAGGACAGATATGCTGGAGAACTAAATTGCATGTTCTCTTTGGACCTCCATAGCCCATTGCTGCTTGAGGATGATGATGATGATGATGAAATAATTGAGGTATGCAAAAGTATAAAAGTGTGCTATCTCTGTATATGGATATTACATGTAAGTAATAAATCTAAAAAACAGGGTCATATGTAAATTAGTTTAGTAAACTTAAAACTGAAATATAAAAAGCACACAACAGACACAGTATGTTTTCTTACCTTTCACAGTGGTTAAGTATGTGTAAAAAATAATATAAAGTTCTGTGTTTTTATTTTCCTTTCATGCATCACAGATATGTGATTGGAACTCTGATTCATAAGCTCTAAATGCTTTCTCCAGTATTGCCATAGCTTAATCATTGAAATTTCAGGTTGAATTTTAAGTTCTTCTTCATTGCTTTCATTATCTTTAATCTGTGTGTTTTTCGTTGTAGCAATGACATCATAGGCTAAGGATTGAAAAACTGGTTCATGATTATCAAAAATGAACTTGTTAATGAAATTAATTTTCTGTTAACCTAAGTTCATTAAAGAGCATACTGGATGGCTTTGACATGAAGCTTTCATCTGTCTCTTAACAGCTGTCTGATGGATCCTGTTCTCCAACATGCTCTGAGCCATGGGATCAGAGCCATTTTGTCATTTAGCCCTTGTGTGCAAAAAAGCGTTGCTCAGAAATAAAGCAACCCAACAGTGTTTCCTATTACATCCACCCTTAATTCTTTTGCAGTCTCATCTAGTAGCTAAACCTTTCACCCAATATATGTTAATTGTTTCAGCTTTTACTTCTGCCTTTGCTTTATGAGCAATATACATTAAGCCTTTTACAGTCACTTTGCACAGATTATTTGGTAGAGGCATGTCATAGAAAGCATCAAATTGGTAGTAGATTTCATCAGAAATTCCTTTTAAGAGGTTTAGTTATGCCCTGATACATGGGCTGAATAAGACTAGTTGTATTCTTGGAGAGAAATAGAACTTTTATTTTTTGATCCTTTGATATGATTTTGTTGTTTTTGCCCATCTTATTGCTTTTTGCTTCTCATTCATCGGTTTGTGTGTTTCTCAAAAAGTTGTTCCACCTTATCTTTTGAATGCAATGGACAAACTTAATGATTTAGTATCAAATGAAATATTTATGTGTATTACACATAATATTTCATTTGATATATTTATGTGTATTACACATAATATTTCATTTTATACACATAATGATGTATTGAATCACATAATGATGTATTGAATCACATAATGATTAAACATTAAAATTTGTGATGCAGGGATTGTTATAGATATAAAACATTTACTTCCCCCCTGCAATGCTTTCTTCCTCCCTAAAAAGGGGAAATATGAAAGCAATTGTTCTGTTATATATTGCAATTTGAGGGCCAAAAGTAACTTGTCAAATGAAAATTTGGGACATGGGAAGTATTATGGGCTATACAATGTTACCCCTCCCCCCTAAAAAGTGGGAGATGTGAAAGTTGTTTGCTATCTCTTCTGAACTCAAAAACCTACAGTTATGAGTTAGATATCAAATGAAAATTTACATTAGGGTTGTTGTAGACTACCTCAAATTATGTCCCCCAACATTCTTCCCTTTGCCTCAAAAAGGGGTGGAAATTTCATATGTGGTCAATCTTAACAAGTTATATCTTAAAACTTGTGATGTCTGTTATATCATGGACTACCTCAAACACAACCCCTCTCCAGTTCCAGAAAAAGGTAAGGGGGAGAAATGTGGTTGATGTTTATGAATCATATATTAAATGAAAGTTTCTGAAAATAGGTATTTTTAGTGACAATGAAAAAAATATAAATCAGAAAATTTGAACAATACCCATCTTCCATTATGCACCCTAAAAAGTAGAAAATACTATTAACACATATTGATTGTTCAATCAGTATGTCAAATCAATTGTCAATCAATTTATCTACTCAACAAGATTGCCAACACCTTATCTTCCTTTGAAGTGGGTAGCCGTCCCGTGGCCGAGTGGTTAGCACGCTTGGCTACTGATCTAAGGGACCTGGGTTCGAGCCCCGGAATTAGGCATGGATGTGTGTGTCGTTTTTCTGCTGAGGTCCTGCCATCCTCTCAGATCTCCTACTGTGGCATATAAACTGACAGGCTCCTGTCAGACCTCTGTGGCAAGCAGCTGCTTGAGGGGGTATTTATTTTTTTATTTATTATTAATTCAGCAACTGATTGAACCATCTGCATGCTTTGGTGTTATTTTCTACTTTTCAACCTTCTCTTAAGAAGATGGGTGTTTTTTATTGTCTCAATGAGCTAGACATCAGGAGAATAGCTATATCTTCTAGTATAGTGTTCTGTAATTGTAGTAACCTAACAACTAGAATAAAATTGTTGAAAAACTGGTTCTTAAAGATATATTTCATTATCCATGAATTTTTTATCTGAATTTACTTAATTATTACTTAAATCTTGTTATTGCTTTTTGCTGGTCATTTGTTAGTTTAAGTGTTTGTGAAAACAAGTGTTTCACCATATCTTTCAAACGTGATTGACAAATTTAATGATTTATGTGCCAAGCTTGTGACAGGAGACTGTCATAGGCTATAAAAAATTTACCCCCAATGCTTTCTTTCCTCCTAAAAAGAGAGAAATATGAAAATAATTCTTCCACTTTAACTTTGGAATGCAACAGCTGAAAGTAGCTGACTATGTATCAAATGAAAGGTTGGGACATGGAGAGTGTCACAAGTTATAAGAATTTCCCCCTTTCCCCCCCAAAAAAAACAGAAACAGAGAAGAAATCTTTTTGATGGAATAATCTACTATATCTTTCAAATGCAAAGGTTAAATATAACATTGTCAGATGAAACGAAAATGTCAAGACCTAAAGAATGTTGTTTGAAGAACCTCATAAATAATGCTTTATTAATTTCATCATCATCATCATGTAGGTACCTTTGTTTTGCTTTTTCCCCAAAACTCTAGCTTCATCAACATTTTCTGCAAATTTTCTTAGCTTTGCCTCTTTTTTTTTCATCCATCCATGAACTATAGCAGGTCTCACTCTGAATTCTGTAGCTATGTCTACTTTATTTTGCTCCCTTTTTTTATTTGATCCAAAGCTTCTAATTTTAATTTCAGAGAACTCTTTACTTCCTTCTTGGATGTGATTTTCATTGAACAGAAATGTTATTCATTTCTGCTTCTCTGAATGAGAGTGAAATCTAACACTCAAATAAAGGCATATCTACTACTTTTCTGATCTCCCCTTTTGTTCTCGCTTACCCGATATTCTGGTCTAATCCATTAGTAGACTCCTCCCCACACACACACCACCACCATTCAGAATGGATCTTAACCTTTTCCCATCAGCTCTGTTTTTGTGGAAATCTTTCTCCTATAATGGCACATTGTGAGGGGTGGGGCCACCTCCTCAGTGCTTATTCCTCAGATTAATCCTCACTGTTCCCTTCTTTCTTGAAGCATCAGCCAACACAATGTCTAAAGAAAGGTCACCCATTGGCCTAAAGAAAGGATGTTTCAACCTACACAATACCAGGAGTATTGTGTCAGTAGCCACCCACTGTGAAAAGGTTAAAATGCTTTCCATGAAAGAGTGCAGTTCTCAGAATGTATTCTGTGAAACATATTGCTGTATTTCAATTTTCTAAGTTAGGATAGTTGTAAAGAATGCTCTTTTTTTCATGCGGCAAAAAGTGTGATATAGCTAAAGATAACTGTATGAGTAAAATTTAATTTTTTATGTTGTGTGTAAGATATTTCAAGCAGTGGTAATGTTAGTGAAGAATGAGTACTGCAATTAAATATTTTTAAGTTAGCATTTCTTTTCTAGTATTAATGCAGCATTTTGAAATATCTCACACCTCTAGCATGAGCTGCATATCTTATATATAAAGAAGAGTGTCTCTCTATCCATTTGTCGTATGCATTCAGCCATCTAAAGAGCTAGAGTCACCAAGCTTTACATGCTTTCCTTTCACCCAGGAGACGATTATAGGTTAGATGTAAACCCATTGGGATCTATCAAAACCAGTGTGGACTGGGTTGAATTTCCCATAGACTTATGTTAGCAGTTAAAATCTGGTGTGTTCCACAGACTTGACGTTAGCAATTTTTATTGAAAATAATTGTTGTCATTAATAAATTTAAAAGAAGAAATAGTTTGATTAAATTCTTTCTGATTACTCATGGTAAAGCTATTGTTTCAGAAATGGATAAAAAAATATTTTACGTGTCACCAAATGCAAGGGTTTGACTGGGGACTATCATGCACTACCTCAAATTATGTCCACACCTTTCCTGAAGAAAGAAAGAAAATTTTACTTGAGGAATTGATCAAAATGAATTTTATGTCAAATGAAAGCTTGCAATGTGTAGAGTGTCATCTACTATATATATTATAAGGTTTCAGACCTGGGCAATGTCGTGTAAATCTTATAGCTTTTAATTCAAATGCTGATATCTCAGTATCCACTATAGCTCACTTTCCTAAAAAAACAGCACACACTAAGTTTAGCATATAGCTTGTTGTTAAAAGTCCATGTAGCTTTTGCACATTGCTCATCTGCCATTTCCCTAACAGCAGTTAAAACATCAACAAGAGCCAGAGCAATAAATCACACTCTTGCACTTGAGAATTTAAACAAAACATCAGGGACAATAACAAAGAATTTGTTTCTGAGGTAACTGTTTGTTTGCAAACACGTAAAGCCATTCTTCATAATTCTTCCAATAGCTATACTGCATATGTAAAAATAATCATTAAGCTGAATTGTCCTTGATTTTTCAGAAAATTTTTTCATCATCATTATCATCCTCAAGCAGCCATGGACTACAGAGGTCCAACCAGACCTTGCAATTTAGTTCTCCAAGCAAGTCTATCCTGAGCTACATCTACTGCATCTGGTCACTGCACACCAATTCTAACAAGGTCCTGTTTGACATTGTCCGCCCACTTCATCCTAGGTCTCCCCTTCTTTCTGAGACCTCTAGGCACACTTTTCATAACCCTATTTGCCAATCTATAATTATTCATACGGGCAACATGGCCAAACCAACTGAGTCTCTCTCTGCACAATATGCTGCTTAAAGAAAGCTTGCAAACTCCTTGTCCTAACCTCATCATTAGTTACAAAGTTGAACCACCTAATGCCCAAGATACTGCGTAAGCATCTGGAATCAAAAGCATCTAGTTTCCTGTTATCTTGTTTACAAAGTGTCCAAGTTTCACTACCATAACTAACCCTAGAAAGAACTAAACTATTATACAGTCTAATTTTATTCTTTAGGTGTATACGCCTATTTCTCCACACTCTCCATAGATTCTTAAAAGTCCTGGCAGCAATCCCTACTTGTCTGTTAATCTCATGCCGCACATCACCATTATCTGTTACATAGCTCCCAAGATAATTAAACTGTGATACCTGCTCAAGACTGCAACCATTCAGATTAACTGAATCACAGCCTGCCTGACGATTTTTCCTCACTTTAGTTTTCTCTCTGTTTATAACCAAACCTACTCTACTACCAGCTCGAATGAAAGAGTTCATCTCATCAACATCATTTGCCAAAAGGGCTAAATCATCAGCATAATCTAAATCAGAAATTTTCATATCTCCAGTCCATTTATGGCCAAAATCTTTCCCTTGAAGTGAATTTCGCATAACATAATCAATAACCAAACTAAAGAGAAAAGGAGACAAAATGCACCCTTGTCGAACACCAGAAGTAATGCTAAAACCAATTGCTACAAGCCTTACCAACTCTCACACACGACTCAGTGTTATTATAGAGAGCTTTCATTATGTTAACTAACTTGTCTGGTATACCATATGATTTCACAATCAGCCACAAATTGTGATGATCAACAGAGTCAAAAGCCTTTTTGAAATCAACAAAGCTAGCAACCAAAGGTTTCTGAAACTCTAAACATTTATCAAGAATCTGCCTAAGTGGGATCTATCTGATCCACACATCCCCTACCACTTCCGAATCCACATTGCTCATCATGCAATTGACTGTCAACCAGATTCTTAATTCTATTATGTACAATCATGCAAAGAATTTTCCCTGGAACAGAGAGTAGACTGATACCCCTATAGTTAGCACAAGAACTGCGATCCCCTTTTTTTGAAAATAGGGATAATAATAGCTCTGGTAAAATCCTTAGGAACCATGCCTTTATCATAAAAGATATTTAAAATTTCAGTCATCCAAGTGGTAACTGAAACATTCCCAGCTCTAAGCATTTCTGTAGTAATTTCCTCTATCCCTGGGGATTTATGTAGTTTAAGTTTAGAAACAGCCAAAATAACTTCAGATTGTGTTACAGGTCCAACATTAAAGCCACCAATGCATCTATCATCATTGCAAACAATGGGAGTAGAACTAACCACATTGTTTAGAACATCACTGAAATGCTCAGCCCACCTAGCCATGACAGAATCCTCACCTTCTATAACCTTACCTTGTTTATCCTTCAATCCCTGTATACCTGTTAGTTTTCTACCACGCAAAACATTAACTATCTGATACAGCTCTCTGCTGTTGTGCTGTTTAACTGCTTCTTTGGCTTTGTCAGCCAAGCCATCAAGCCAAAGATTCTTATCAGCATCTAACTGATCTTTAACACGTTTATTAAGTTCTCTGTAATGCTTTCTATTAGGACTAGTAGGGTATTGGTATTGATTAAGGACATTCCTGCAGTTCTGTCTCTTCTGCTCCTTTTTTCCTAAAAGAGTACTGTTAGTGTCCAAAAAAGCCTGTTTAAAATGACCCCATTCTTCCTCAACTTCAGTAGTAAGCATACCTTTACTGTCATAATGACTAAGTAACCTATCATGGTAAGCTTTGGCTATAACTGAGTCTTTCAGAACTTCAGTATTAAAAGTAAATTTTTGAACCCTAGCACAACACTTTTTAAGTTTAAGTTGCAAGACACTTTTAACAAGGTAATGGTCAGATCCAATTTCAGCTCCCGTATATGACCTGGTATTCCTAACAGAACTAGCCCATTTGCTGTTAATTAATATACTTATGTATGTCGCGGTGTTTGTAATAAGTGTTAGTTATTCTGAAACCATTGAGTTTACTTACCTGTAGGAGATGTTGCCCATTGCCATTGCAGCTACCAATACCAAAAGGGCCTATCACCCCTCTCCCAAAGGTCAGAGTCAGTACCAACTTTGGCATTGAAGTCACCTAGAACAAGGGTAATATCTCCTTTCTTGACAGAATTCAAAATATCCTGAAGTTGTCCATAAAACCTATCCTTCTCATCCTCAGTGGGGGCATAACAGCAGATGACATTCAAGTCTTTAATGCTTGTCTGAAATTTTGCTGTAAGAACCCTTTCATTAATGCCCTCATATCCTAGAAGAGCATCACTAGCGTGTCTGCTGAGAAGCAGACCCATGCCTTGGTGATGCTTATTGTCGTCCCTCCCTGAAAAGAGAAATTTAAGATTATTTTTAAGAATCTGACCTTTATCTGTCCATCTGGTCTCTTGCAAGCCGAGAATATCTAAATTATAATGGTGGAATTCTTGTGTGAGGACATCAAGAGAAAAAGCTCTGTGCAGAGTCCTCACATTCCAACTACCTATGGAGAGAAAATGGTTAGTGGGATGTTTAAAGAAACAATGTTTATTGAGAGAGGGAATGCCGACAATATCAAACAGCCCCCTAATTGCAGACATGGGGCAAAGACCCGTTCCCCCACCACTAAAGGCTGAAGCCATCTACACTGGAAGACTTCCTCCAATGTAGAATTTGACGATGCCAATAGAAGCAAAGAGTTCAGGTACCTGCGATGACCTCTGCTCAGGATTATCCACCAGCTGATAAACATATCCTGTGAATCTATTCACTTGGGGCTGTCAACCCCCAAACAAACAGAAAACACAGCAGATTTTCCCTCCACAGAAGCCCACCAGTGCAGCAAAATCAGGATCCATAATCAAGCTCAGAGCCATATATCTGTCCAGTCCAGTGGGTTTATATGGTCAGCACCAGGACCCTGTGTGGTTGTCCACTCCTCAGCAGGGTAGAAAAAAGAATCAAAGTAGCCATAGTTGTCCAGATCAGTAGGCCACACTAATCTGGCAGCCCTCCCCTTCCGTTCACTTCCACAAGAGAGTATCTCTTTTGAAAGGTACTAACGGTCTGCACCACGAGAAGGTGGGGTCGGACATTAGGTGCCAGGCCTGGCCGGTTCTATGCATCATCACAGGGGATTGGTGCATAGCTCTCCTTCCAGTGATTACCTAGCTACCATTTACAGACCGAAAATATTTTATGTTGTAAAATGTAGAAGATTTTTGAGAAGTTCATTATAATGGGGTTCACTGTAAATTTTACTGTGATAAAAATAATATGTTTTAAAGATAGTCTTTTTGTTATTTGCTTATTACTTTGGATAAATTTTTAGTATACTAAAAGTTAATTATGAATTTGTTAGAAATGTGTTTTGAGCTTAATATTAGAAACAAAGTTTTAACTGTAACAAAGCAACTGTTACAGTTTTGTGCATAGTAAATTTATACATTTTCCTCCCCCTTTTAATTAGGTATTTATCAGATCCATATTTGATCAATGGAACTAAATTTGATTTACGGCTCTATGTTTTGGTGCCCAGCTTTGATCCTCTCAGGATTTACATATTTGATGATGGTTTAGTTCGTTTTGCATCTGTGAAGTAAGTAGTTTTGATTTATATTATATAATATGTAGGGCACTCAATTTTCAGTTAATGACAAAAAAATTTTTGGATAGCTCTTTATTCGTAGAGGGTATACAGTGTTGCACTCCGTATATTTGTCCTAAAATGATAATCACTTTTTGTCCTCTGTTATGGGGGGGAGTCAGCAGTGTAACAGTCTTGTATTCTGTTATTTTCAGAGGGGAGTCACAACTATTCTGGTATTGAGATTTATCTCTTTTTAATCCACACCTTGCCCTGAATGAGAAAGGGAACACCAGTGGGGCTTGGAAAGGTTGCTGTCTTTCATATGAGATATTAACCCTTCCAGGGCTTAAGCTATTTTCTGCTTATGCTCAGCCAAAAAAAACTTTAACTTTAGAACTTTTTTGCCAAATAACTAATGAAAGGAATTATGGCATGTTGTATGCCAAATTAATCAGCATTTAATTCTGGATTTTCTGAAAATCAAGTATTTAACAAAAACAACAATATGTTTTATTTTAATAGAACTTTTTTAGAGTCGTAGTAAAAAAAAATGCATCTGGCAACACAAATAAAAATTTATTTAAAAAAACTAATAGACAAAAATGATTACAATGCACATGAATAGAATGACTATGTATTTCTGAATAACAAAAAAAATTGTTTTTTTGGTTTTAAGGAAATGTTTTTCTCGTTTTGTAATTTTTTTCTCGGTACCATACTTTGAGAAAATTCCAGGTTTTGAGCCAATTGTGCTGAGTCAAATAAACAAGTCAACTTTAGAATTTAAAAAAAAATAACCAATCAACGGAAATAGGTCATGTTATATACGAAATTAAACAGAATTTAATTACGAATTTTATGAAAATATATAATATAAATAAATTTGCAACCAGCTTGATTTTAATAAGCCTTTTTCAATGTGATATGGTGAAAAAAAGATCACACTATACAATTAAGGCTTCATTTTGGAAAACCTTCTGAATAAAATTAGTTAAATTATATATTTATCGAAAGGAAATTTCCTCCCGAATAATATAATATTCAACCTGAAATACGATTTTTATTTCTTTTAAATGATTCTTTTCAGTATCGTATATTTTAAGCACGACCATCTTTATACAACATGACTTGGACTTCTCACATTCACGGGATTTTCTGAACTGGTTATGAAATAGAAAAAAACTTCCTGGGCTGTTTTTTTTTTTACTAAATATTATGAATTTTTTCTTTGGGTGTTGAATTTTGGTGATCTTGGCTAAGTGCAGAAAGGTTTGTTCACCAAGGACCAGCCCTTTCCAAAATTGCCCTCCCAAATGATGGACGATTTCCATAGCAAGAAAGTCTATTTGCTTCCGTATCCAAGATATTCATTTTCAGAAAACGGTACAAGCTCAAAGTAATAATGGAAAAGTAATAAATAATAAAATAAAAATTAACATATAGCCTAACGTGACGTTAAAATACCCACAGCAACAAGTTGTAGGCCGTCCATATGGTATAACCTAACTATGAAAAAAAATCAATACTTATTGATCGGCCAAGCGATCGCTAATTTCCGAAAATAAATCTACTGAAATGGAAACTAAGGTTTAAATGTAAAAAAAAAATACTAACTTGACAAAGAGTATCCAATATGCTGAACCAAAACTGTAAACAACACATAGCACAAACAATGGAGATTGAATCAGCCATCTGTGTCTTGTTTGCCTCAGTGAAGCCTAATTAAATGCAGGTGCAACCAGAATTTCTAAGAAGGATGTGTTTACTTTTAGTTTCATTTGAAGGTGGGAAAGATGCATAGAATGCAATAGCTCAAATCAAACTTGTGAGCTTAAATCAGAAGGTTGCTTCAGCAAATAGGAACGTTAACAATCAAATCGGCAATACCGTTTAGTGCTTCTAAAAAATGGCAATCAGATGGCTTTATAAAATTTATATTGTAGTTTAATAAAATATGCATGAAATTAAAAAACAAAATATTATTTTTGAAGCCTGAATTATATATTTTTGTAAGATATACATATAAAAGAATTACAACAGTAATTTTTATTTTTAAAAAATTCGATATATTTTTGTTGTACTAAGACCATATGCATACGTCATTGACACTCACACTTCAGATTCTCCATACATGTACATACGGGTTAGGCCCTGGAAGGGTTAATCAGTGTTACCATGTGCAGGAAAGCCATATCTTTGCATGTCAAAGAGCATGCTGGATGGCCTTGATGGGACCTGGGGTTCCTGTGACCTGGCCATTTAATACATTGTGGGTGCATAAATACCACTCAGAGGTAAACAACTCAATGCTCTATGATATTTTGTTCCAACGTTCTTATTACCATAACATCTGATCCAATCAGTTTCAAGATTCAATATAGTCTTCCTATTTATATACACTGTGGGAAATTGAAAAAAGAATGCCATTAACAATTGAAGCGTAATCTATAAGATTTATTTAGTAGAAACAACCTTGTTGATAAAGGACAGTGATCACACGTGTGAAGTGATTCAATGTTTACATTTTAATGAGTATTACATTTTACAGAAGACATTTTAATAAGGTGTTGAACCTTCTCAGTCATACAAATACTGGATATCACGCTGGGGGATACCGTTCCATGTGCTTTCAATTTGGATGCATAATTCAGCGATGGTTGTTACCTGCCACAGAAGAGTCTTTGTCAGATCCAGTCCCAGACATGCTCTATTGGAGACAAGTTTGGAGAGCGTGCTGGCCAAAGGAGTTGGTGCACTGCCTGAAGAGCATGTTGAGTTGCCTGAGTGGAGTGTGGGCAGGCATTATTATCCTGCTGGAATATCGCATTTGGGATTACATTAAAATATGGCAGGATGAATGGCTGTACGAGTCACTAACGTACATATTGCTATTCAGTGTACCCTGTACAAACACCAGACACATAGGAGAGTGATAACTAATTGCTCCCCATACCATGATGCCCAGCATGGCCCTGTGTGTCACTGGCGGATGCACAATGGAAGAAGCCTATCACCTTTGGATGTGTAAACTACCATCAGATACTCCTAAGCAGAGTCATCTTTCATCACTGAAGATCACAGACTGCCATTCTTCCCTCCAATGAACTCGTTCTTGACACCACTGCAAACATGCTTGACAGTGACAAGATGACAGTAGTAACCGTGCCAGCAGCACATGTGCCCGTAGTCCTGCTTCCAAAAGATGATTGCATATCATTCTTTGTAGATACCCTTGGTACAACAGAGGATTGAATTTGTGACACTGTAGCTGTCCGCTCTGCCACCGCCACCCTCCTGATATGCTGATCCTCTCATGTGTCTGTAACTCTGTGTTGCTCGGAACCATGCCTGCAAGTGTGTGAATGCTCTTCTGACCATCAATGCCACCATCGTACCACTGCCAATACCTCTCGTCCAATGCAGTGTGCAATTTGACAAAAAGACCAACCTGCTTCCCGAAGACCCATTATACGACCTCGCTCAAACTCCGCTAACTGAACAAATGTTGCACTCCTGATTCGTCCAGGCATGGTAGCTTCTTCAAAGAGCACCGAACAACATGACACAAGACAAATAACTTATATCTTCACACCCTGGTCCTTAAATACGTGTTGTGTACATTTGCATGTTGTCGTCCTCAGTGACATCATCATTTCATCCAATGACTTTCAATCTTGGATCACGGTTTCTGCTGCCCTTAAAATAGTAGAATTGTACACTTAAATAGTTGGTTTATACACTGGCAGAAATTGAAAAAAGACCACCCAGAAGAAATTCCTTTAGGAGCATCATACTATAATATAAACATATGACATTCCTAAAGGAATTCCTCCTGGGTGTCCTTTTTTCAATTTCTGCCAGTGTATAAACCAGCTATTTAAGTGTACAATTCTATTTTTCAACCTACATTTTGACTGAATGCAAAGGTGACAAAATAATCAGATTTTCAATCTAACAAATCATTGTTGTTTCATCATCTTGAAATTACAGTAAAAAGTGATAAATTTTGAAATCTTTTATCATTTTGTAGTTCCTTTCTTATCACTCTATGCTAGAATCATAAAAGTTTCATATAATTAGATTGGCATATTGAGTACTAATTCAATAAAAGGAGTCTTGATATTAATTTGATAGTTATATTAAGGTAATACTGTCTCTACTATAATACATTGAAGAAACCATATTTTACCATTTGATCATTTCTTTAATGTGGTAGAGGTGGTATTACCTTAATGTGTATATCAAGAAGCATATTATTATTATTTCTTCTTCAGAAACAACAAACAACAGATTCCAGGAATGCATTAGTGGTTAAAAATACTTAAAATTATCTGTCGTTGAGCAATAAAATTTTAAAGTTTATCCTTCAAACTATCTGTATGTTTAAAGTTTTTAGGAGAAAACTCAGCTTTTCGGAGCAGTGACAGTGCTCCATCTTCATTGAAGTGACACTATGTGGTGAAGATAGAACTGTTTAGACAAAGAGCTTCTTTCCACATGTCATGAAGGGCGGACTATGGTTCAAGTCCCAGTCTATCAACAATAGACTGGGAGCATGCCACACTGCTTGCATGTGCATTCACTTTCTATGGAACCATAGTCGGCGAGGCTATTGAAATAATGACCTCATCTGTCCCCATCTGCAATCGAGGCACTGGAATCGCCCTTCACAACATGTGGAAAGAATCTCTTTCTCTAACCAGACCTAACGTCACCACATAGCATCACTTCACTGAAGAAGGAGCACTGTCACTGCTTTGAAAAGTTTCCGAGTTTTCTCCTAAAAACTCTCAACATACAGATAGTTTGCAGGATAAACTTTAAAATTTTATTGTTCAACAACAGAGAATTTTAAGTTATTTTTAATTAATTTCTGAGCAAGAAGGTCCTTTTAATTGTGTACTTATTAGTGGTTAATTGTTTAAGCTGCTTTTGATGTGGCCGATTCAAAACATTTAGCTGATTTAAACCCTTTTAGAGTTTTAGATTTTAATATCTCTTAATAATGCATATTTTTAACATAAAAGTCTGGTAAAAAATGAGACAAACATTTTTTTTTAAATTTGCTGTTTTGATTATTCATGCACTCAGTGGTTTCTATGTGATTGTCAGAAGTTTTCTGTATTACAAAGACACATAATTATCAGCAGCAGAGAGGCTTGTAAATAAGCCACATTTTACACCATTCATTCCTGGGTAACATTTGGTACTATTCATACTTTACAAAATGAAATTTATGAACAAATTTACATATTTGGACTGTGACAGACCTCTGTAATACTGGGACCATTAGGTCAAGGCCCTAGGGGAACCTGCGTGTTAATTGAGACTCATCATCAAACAGTCATTCCAGAATTCTTCAATGCATTCCACATAAAGAACCAGGTTTATTATATTGCCACTGCCTAAGCTATATAATTTGTTTGGTTATTTGTATTTAGTGTATTTTTCTCCAGTATATTTATAAAAACATCAGGCCTCTCATATAAATTTGAAATGATTTATTGGCCTCTGTAATAATTGATGCTGATGCCTGACAGTTTTTTTAGGGCAGGGGTGGCTCAGTTGGTAGCACACCAGGCTTGTAATCTACATTTCCCAGGTTCGAGTTCCAGCTGGGTCAGCATTGAAATTTATCTCCACAAAACTCCCCCTTTTAAATCCTAGATTTAAAAAAATTTATTGCTACTCTCTGCCATTAAGAATAGTAGACTTATACAATATGATTTTACCACTCAGTTTCACCAATCTGAACACTCAGAAGCAATGCTTGACCCAGGCAAGCCCGCACTTTCTATCCTAAAGAAGAGGAAACAATTTGAAACATTGTTGTGTTTTGGTGAAAATTTGAGGTATAGTGCACTTCAAACTGATTCCTGATGAGTGCACCATCAGAAATAAATTGTAGTTGATCTCTATTCAGCACAACTGAAGCATATGCACTCTGATGCTTCAATGCTATCTAGGATTGGTAAACAAGACAATGCAAAAACTGCACACCACACTTCAGACTAAAGAAAAAGTTCAAGAACTGTCATTTGAGCTTCTCCCTCACACAGCATATAGTTTGAACATAGCTCCTTACATATATCACCCCTTTTCTCCTTGGCTTATTTTCTTAGAAGTAGGTGGTTTCAAACATTTCAGGAAGTCAAAAACTAATGTCAGGAGTATTTTACCTCCAAGGACCAAGTATGGTATCGAAGAGGAATCGAACAACTTACCAACAGATGGCTACAAAATATTGAAAAATGGTGATTTCTATTTCACTGAGTAAGGTTCATTATTTATGTTGTAATAATCTCAGATCATAAAATGCACAGAGTTATGAATTACTTTAGTAATACTGTAAATCACCAGATAATTGGTTTATTAGTAAACATAAAAATTTATCAATTATCATTCTCTAATAATTGAAAACTAAATGTGACAATGCGAAAGTTGATTAACTATTTGAGCTGAAATCCTCTTGTTATGGTAATGTTAAAAACTTGTTTAAGATCATACATTCTGAACTAGAAATTACAGCTTCATTTAATATTAATGGTATGCGAAAGAAGAAGTAGATCTGTGCTGATCCAATCTTTACCAAAATCTAAAGCAAGCTAAGCAAAACTGTGCAATAAACACAGCCTATCTGTGGAAGAACTTGGTGTAACAATGGAAACAATAGGAACTTTACATAGAAGAGTACCAGTAACCATAAAATCACACTCAGGGCTGAAGCAATGTAACAGTTCAAATAATTTAATTTTTAACTGTAATGATAATAATTTTTACAATTAAGAGCACAAATTATGTAAATAAATACACAATTTGGCTTTCTTGTTATGGGAGGAATGCACTTTTACCATTTAAACCAATGCTGGAGAAACTGATAGCAGCCAACTTTTATGCAATATCTGCAACATTGATAGTGAAGTTAGTGTGAACCTCATTTCACCATTTGATGCACATTGAAACTTGATGTATCTACTTGTGGTAACATATAAGGTAGTGGTGTCCAACATTTTTGAATATGGCCCAGATTTCAAGTGAAAAGCGAATGGTGAGGAGGAGTTTCTGAAGAGAGCAATAAAATGCAAACAAATGTAGAAAAATGACAGTTTATTAAAGTTTATTAAAGATGTTGAAATTTTCTATATAATATACTAAATATTAACCACTTTGTAAGTCGATTTAAGTTTAGAGGAAAAACTGTCTTGAGCCGGGTGGGATATGAACCCATGACCTCCTGATAACATGTCAGGTGCTCTAAACCACTGAGTTACCAGCCACCGATCAAGATTTCCACTAATTGATGATATGAACATTATCAACTTATAGTACATATTCCATTATGTCACATATAGGCGCTGTTTGGGCGATATTAGCCACAATACAACAAATAAATGCCTTAAAGATGGAAAATATATCTTACAAGTATACAATTGATTAAATATTGAATAAACTCTACTTTCTTGGTAGATACTAAATATTAACCACTTTGTAAGTCGATTTAATTTTAGAGGAAAAATTGTCTTGAGCCGGGTGGGATATGAACCCACGATCTCCTGATAACATGTCAGGTGCTCTAAACCACTGAGCTACCGGCCACCGATCAAGATTTCCTCTAATTGATGATATGAACATTATCAAACTATAGTACATATTCCATTATGTCACATATAGGTGCTGTTCGGGCGATCTTAGCCACAATACGGCAAATAAATGCCTTAAAGATATGCTATGTCGTGGGTTCATATCCCACCCAGCTCAAGACAATTTTCCCTCTAAAATTAAATCGACTTACAAAGTGGTTAATATTTAGTATGTTCCAAGAAAGTCGAGTTTATTCAATATTTCATTCTATATAATATCTACTTGCCACTACATTAACCAGTTTATCAATCCATTATCACTAGCTAGATTAAAAATGTTTGGTGGGGGCAGGAGTGGTTTCCAACCTAGCAGGTTGGAACTAACTAATATTTTTTTTCACACTTACTGACAAACCTATTATTTGACTGATGAATTATGTTAGAGGTAGTTGTATAAGCTAAGTTATTATACGTCTAGAGTCACCTATCTCTCTTTATATATGTAACCTAGCTTATACAGCTGCCTCTAAAATAATTTATCAGGCCAGCAACTCTAAACAATTAATAAAAGCTTAGAGTTGTTGACCTGAAAAATAATTGTTTAGAGATAAATAATTGAGAGGACAAAATTTGGAAGCTAAAATCCATGGCAGAAAATGCTCTCTGTATAGTTGTTGCCAGCAGGCTAGATCGAATTTTACTGTTGTGACAATAAAATCTGATAAAGCATGATGGCTGCAACAGTAGTTAAGCTTATATCTTATATCTGTATCCTAATACAGTAGTATTCTCTGACCCATGAAAGTCTAAAGGCAAAGAAGCAATTCATTTACATTATTAACCATTATTCTGTTTTTGTAAAATTGCTGAATTTAAAAATGAAACAAAGTAGTTAAAGTAGGTACAAACCCTTTTGTACAAAATATTATTTATATGCCATTTAATTATATATATGTATTTCATCAGAAAAGAAGTAACTCTTCTGATTTCATCTTAAAACACTGAATATGTAAATTACTTGGGAGATAATTTATTGTATTTTATTGTAAAAAAATGCAGTGTTGCAGCTGTTTTTGTCATTTTTATGTGATAGTTGTTATCATAATATTACTAAATGCTGGGAACTAGGCTTAATTTTCAAGGGTTAAAAAATAGTTGATAATGCAAAAAATTTAATTACTGACATATAAACATGCAAAAATAATTGTAGAAGCTCTGAATAATCTCAAAACATTCTATTCCAGTATTTCATGGAAGTGATAGCAACTTAAATATTGTAAGAGTACTAAAGCATTTTAGTAAAAAGTAAAAGTCAACCAAGTGATGTACTTTAAGTAATTATTTCTTTTATTATGGATGGGACAGATTTCCATGAATTACCTGCTGATAATGTAGCTGAATGAAGACTGCTTAACATTGTAAGCAGAGTTTGTGTTGAGATATAGTAGCAGAAGCAGTTCACTCTGGTTAATGAAGAATCGTAACAATAGAGTGAAGATGCAATCTTCACTTTACTGTAGAGGAATAGAACAACAAGATCTTGGCAAAAATTCAATAGGATTGTGAAAAATGTAATAGAAATGTTTAGAGAAGAAAGAAATGCAAGAGTTTTGCCAGTATAGGTGTGTGGCTTGTGTCTCTGCAAATGATTTGGCTAAAGACCTGGCTCAAGAATGTTGAAATGTATTTCATATTTGCTTATGTCCTTTGGTAATATGCATCCCTTTAAGCTACTGCTTCTGACAACAGATGACAAGTACCATTACTGAGACACCTGCTGCAGAATGTGTACAATTGAACAGATGTTTCAAATAGCAGCTGATGAGTCTTCTGGTTCTTTCAGTGCTAATCGAAGAGCTAGTTTGCATTAACAAGGGATGTAGTCTTCTCGGATCAAAATATACTAAACAGCTAGTGTGGTAATGTCAGGATGTTCATAAATCTCATCTTTTGTGAATAATCATTTTGACCCTTGGTATAAGGTATATGGTTTTAAATCTATTTTAAAAGTCGGGCAAAATTGAATTTTACAATTAATGTTGCATGAAGTTATAAAGTAATTCTCTTTTGTCATAGAACTTTCAAGTTTTATATGCATTATTTTTTGTTATTGAATGTGTCATTACTGTTGTTTATTTTATTATAATATTTAATTACAGATATTCTTCCTCTATGCGGAGTCTTGGTGATCGATTTATGCACCTTACTAACTATAGTATCAATAGAAAAAGTGCATCATATACAGCAAATGAAGATGAAAATGTTTGTCAAGGCCATAAATGGTATGAAATTGAAAACAAGACAGGGGAAAATGTTTATTATATGAATACCCCAGGATCCAAGTAATGTTTTACTGATGTATTTAATGCAGAGTATATACTACAGCTACTCTCTTAACGAGTTATTTCTTATATCATGATTGTTAAAGATTTAGTTTTATTATGTTATACACTGTAGGGGAAAAAAAAGTTGCCACATCTGGAAGGATTAATGCCATTTTATTGAAAACACAGGCAGCTGTTAGCATACACTGAGATGTGCGATTGATTACATTATCAAAAAAAAAAAAAGTGGAAATTACTACTTTACTTACCTGGTAAAATGGTATGATTAGTATGATGTTGAAACACCCTGACTAGCAATGCATTCATGAACATGGTGGGGAAGGCTATCATACAGCGTATAATGTCCTGAGGGATAGGATGCCAAATAGCACAAAGCTGCTGTTCCATTTCAGCAACAGTGGTTGGTGCACTTCTTGGGGGTTGTTGGAGCTGTCTGCCCTTCATGTCCCAGATGTGTTCAATAGGTGAAAGGTCCAGCAAGCATGCTGGCCATTGTAGTATTTGAATGTTTTGCTCATGTAGATACTACAGGCTAATGTGGCTGTGTGGGGACGGGCATTATATTGCAGGTAGAAGGTTCCATGCTGCTGAACAAATGGGACAGCCACTGGCTGCAAAATGTTGGCAACATATCGTTGGGCAATTAGAGATCCCCTTCCGACCAGTTCGGATCAGTTCTGACCAAGATGTCTGACTAATGGCACCCCACACCAGGTGCTGGAGCTAGGTGGCATTCCTTTCTCCTGGATGATGTTGAAAATGTTGTCTACCATCGTACTGACCAAGAAAAAAAAAGAAGATATGTCACTAAACACCATGGTACTCTTGTTCGTTCCAGTTATGTCTGAGGTGACACCGCTGAAGATGTGCTTGCATGTGGGCAGATGTGAGGGGCAAATGCAGTGTTGGACAATAGGCTTGTAATGAAAACTGTAAAAGCCTGTTGTTTACCATCCGCATGGTAGGTATTCAATGTGTTACCTGTTACCAGTCCCTTTGCAATTGTGTTGTAGTCGCAAATCTGTCCAGCAATGCAGTGCATCACAAATGGTGGTCCTATCGCTCCGTGGTCTTACATTATCATCTTGATCCTTGTCGGCATGTGCTGGATCCTTCTTGAACCCACTGTCGCCATATGTGTACGATGGTGCTGGGATTGCAGCCAACAAGATTGGCCACATCTCTATATGACAAACCAGCTTCTCTAAGACTGATGATTCTTCCACTCTCAAAGTCAACTTCTCTCAAACTTCACTTCTCTAACTGTTGGAACGGCTGTTGGTGTCAGCATAGGTGCATCTTTGGTGGTTTAGAACAATTTCCACAACATTTTGTCAACCAGATAGCTTTGGTTGCCTTTATCTGTGTTCGACTGCTCTGCACCTGTGATGTCAGCTCTTGCCTATCCAATCATTTTGATCGTCCTGCAAACCTAATCATTTCCATACATTTGCATAACTTCTTGCAAATGTTGCATTTTTTATTTCCTGTAATGTATTTATATGAGAGAGTAAATGATGCTATGGAAAGTTTTAGGCTTTTGTTAATTAAATATCCAAGAGCTGTAATTATAGTGGATACTGACAACCAAATGTGGAACCTTTGTTGTAGATAATCTATTCTACAAATATGAAATATGCTTGAAACATTTGTAAAATCATATGTAATAGTCACATTATCCTTATTACATCTCAGTTTATTTTTGGGTCCAGTTTAAACATTTGATATATCATAGTAACTTTCTATTTTGCCCAACATTTACACTTTTGATTCAGTTTTGTTATCTTCAGCAAGTTTCTGAAAATTTTTACTTCAAATATTTGTATCTTGTTTTCTCATTAAGCTTGTATTTTACATCAATTTGAATAATATTAGGTCTTACCAATTTTCTGATTCTCATCTATGAGAGGTGTTTAAAAAAGCAATGAGACTACTTACACTGCTCAGTATTTGAGGATTCCTGATGCTTTGGCACTATTTCTCTTTCAAAGTAATGACATTCACATGCCATACATTTTTTTTTTCACCTCTGGGGTGTGGGTTGGCTCAGTTGGTAGTGTGCCACACTTATAATATGTAGTTTCCAGGTTTGAGTCCCCTCTGTGCCAGCTTGAGATTTATCTGCTAAATTTCCACTGTTCCCTCACCCAGAAAGGGGATACTGATGGGCTTGGAAAGGTCACCTTCCTTTGGATGGGATGTTAAGCCATGGTCTTCTAATGTGCGCAGAGGTTCTTTAATGCGCACAAAGAACACACTGGATGGCGTTGATGGGAGCTACCATCTGTCTCCTAACAGCTGGCTAGTGGGCTCCCCCCCCCAACTTTCTCTGAGCCCTTGGAGTCCTTGTGACCTGGCCATTTAACCCATTATCTGCAAAAAAGTGCCATTCAGAGGTAAAACAGTCCAACTACACACATCTGGGGTGGAGGTTGGCTCAGTTGGTATCGTGCAAGTCTTGTAATCTGTAATTTCCAGGTTCAAGTCTCAATTTTGACAACAGTCAACAATGTTGAGATTTATCTGCTAAACCCCCACCCTACCTTCAGTCAGAAAGGGGACACCAATGGGGTGGAAGTGCTACTGTCTATTGGATGGGATATTAAACTGTGGCCCCCTGTGCAGGAGAGTCAAACTCTGTGCACATTAAAGAAATACACTGGAGAGTACTGACTGGAAGCTACCATGTGTCTCCCTCCTAATAACTCTCCAGTGGATCTCCTTTCCTAACCTTCTCTGAGCCTTTGGAATCCTTGTGACTTGGCCATTTATTCCATTGTGTGCAAAACAGTGCTGCTCAGAGGTAAAACAACCTAACCACACACTTCTCAAATACATACAATAAACCATTTTCAGATATCTTGCATAGGGTAATGGCAGTAGCACAGTGCTGAATTTCTCTTTGTAACTTATGTTTAATTGTTGGATATGTCCGAATATTACAGTGTTTCTAACAAAGTTAGCCCATTTGATATTAATATGTAATTGATCTTATTCCCATGTACATACAATGGTATGTCAGAAAGTAAGGTTCCCTATTTAATTTCTGTAGAGTCCAAGTAATTATACTGAAGACAATAACACTGGAAATGTAATACACCAAAAACAATAATTTCAATTATTGAAATTTTGTAATCAGATTTCATAGTAATATCTTTGTTTTAATAATTAAAATTTTTAAAAGCCCCAGATATTTTATGCAAAATCAAAATTACTACACTTTGCTGTATAAAATACAAATATGTGCATTTTGATTCAAATAATTATCCTAGTTTTATATCTATGCTTACTATACACACTGGCCACTGAATTAGTAGCCTTTATTCAATATCGAGTCGGACCTCCTTTAGCCCGAATTACAGCATATATGCAGTTTGGCATAGATTCCTCAAGGTGTTGGAGTGCCTTTACATTTTCAGCATACCAGGTATTCACCAGACAGTCCTTTAACTGGCTCAGATTTGATGGAAGAGGACTTTGCTCCCAGATCTATTTGTCTAACATGTCCCATACATCCTCATTGGGCTTCAGATTCGGGCTTTGTGGTGTCAAAGGAAGATGATGGAAGTCACTGTCATGCTTGCTGCACCACTGCTGAACACATCTTGTGCGATGGATAGTAGCATTGCCGTCCATGAAACAGCCGTCATCTGGTGGATAAAAAGTCAACATTGCAGGATGGACTTGATCAGCAACAATGTTCAGATAATCCTTTGAGGACACCTAGCCTTCCAGCAATATCAGGGGACCCATTCCATACCAACAGATCATGCCCCACACAATGGCACTGCCTCCAGGACCTTAAGTTGTGTTTACAAAGCAAGCTGGGTCCATTTCTAGTGCATTTGAATGGGGCTCACGCCAATTTCTCTGCCTACCATTGGTACAGAACAAGGTGTACCACAACTCTTCAGATCACAACTTTTTTCCGTGTCCAGTCATGGTGTTCCTGACACCACTATAGATGAACTTTTCGGTTCTTCGCAGAAATCAGTGGTTTCCATATAGGTAATGCGAATGTTAATACTGATCCTCATAAATTCCCTGTGCATAGCTCGCTGAGATATGGGTTGGGATAGCCTTCATTGAATGCTTTCGGTCAATTGCTGCACACAGGAAGTCCTGTTTCTTCTTACAAGCCTTCTCAGACAACGGCAATCTCGTTCCTAACAGATTATCATCACACCACAATTATGCCTCTTAGACAAGCAATGTAGGTTATTTTTCCACTGATTAAAATCCCAAGTTATCTCACCTTTTGAGAAACCAGTCAGCTTTGCTGTTTTTAAAACCTTTGCTCCAGCCAGACAGACACCCACAATAAGCCCTTTATTGAACCCCGAAAGATCCTTTGTTTTTCCCATTGTGATCAACACTACTGATGAGCAGCAGTCTTAAATAGTTGCCTAGATCACATGGTGATGCTTATGACCACGTATTTTGCATATATGCTACGCAGGTAACATTAATGTATATCTGCATAAAGGTTTCTAATTCAGTGGCCGGTGTGTGTATCTATAAAATACTTATCCAAATGTTAACCATATCGTGTAAATTTTATTCGTAAGAGAACTAAGGAAAGGCTTTGAAATGAGTTTTGGCCTACAGGCAGTAAGGAGAGGAATTTCCAGTAAGGAAATATTTTTTAAAGATACTTCCTTTCAAAAAGGATGGAGATAACTTAGAAACTATAATAGGCTTATCCTGGTTTCTCATATAACATGCAAACACTTACACAACACAATAAGGATATGACCTCTGGTCTTAGTAGTCAGGTACACTAACCACTAGACCAGGTAAGGTTAGAGTACAATCTATTATTCATAGAAAGCTATGGAAAAAATTCTGGGCTATTCTTTTAAATAGTTATATTATCAAATTTCCCTGTAAATTATTTCACAGAGGTTTCTTATTTGTGGTAGCAGGCCTATCAGTATGCCTCTGGGTTAATCCCAAACAGACACAATGAAGTAACCATTTTATTATCCCATCTGCTTCAGAATGTTTTTTTTAATACTTTTTTTTATGGTTATCCTTTATAGTATTTGAACATGGTCAATTAATACTAAATATTGATTCATAGGCAAATTTTTCTGTTGATTTTAAAATTTTAGCTACCAGGAAAGATTTATCAACCAATATTGCATTTCTTACAGGACTTTAAAATCACTCTGGGGCTACATGACTAGCAAAAAGGTTGATACACTCAAGTTGTGGACAGATATTGTAGATATTGTAATCAAAACAATTATATGGTAAGTTAAATTTAATATAGTAGTTTTTTATAATTGAGTGTTGTATTGTAATATTTTTCAGGATCAGAGTTGGGCAGTAATTGAAGCAAAAGTCTTACAAATGTACTTCAAGTATTTTTGGTTCTTGAAGTAAAAAAATTTTTTTTAGGATTGAATACTTAGTACACCAGACAAAAGTAATTATTTTTATCTTAACTGGTCAGTATTTTGTACTAAATGTATAAAATGTATTTATTTAGAATATGCAGTTTTTTTTACTAGAAGCATTTTTACTCTTGTCTCCTTAATTTGGGTCAGTCATAACAAATTATATATAAACCAAATAAAAGCTTCTTATGTTCTTTTGTATATATATTTAATATTAATGTTTACATATATAGCTGGCATATACACTATAGTAAAATGTTTTCCTGACCAATTTTTTTCTCTAAAAGGAAGTTTATAAATTTTTTCATTATTAACTTTTTTATGTATAACAGATCACAGTTGTCTTCACGATAAATGTATTCATATTTCAAAGCAGTATCAGCCATATAATTTTGTCATGGCATACACAGTATTCTAATCTTTTGCTCCAAATATTACTTTCAAGATGCTACAGTCACTATATTATATTTGAATTGGTAAAAGCTAAGTGTGAAAGCATAATTATAAAGAAAACATATAATAATATGGCATTTATTTGAAAAAAATATTAATAGATACAGTGGTATATCCAAAATGTTCTAATGGAAGGGTTTTTAACATATTTGAGTGCATTTAATGTAGGAGGGAGACAGAGTTCAAGAAGTCTTAGAAAATATGTTATTCAAGCTCTTTGTGGGGGAAGAGGGATAATAACCCCTCCTTGGGTATGACAGATAACCATATCATCAACTCTCAGAACAATTTATGGTAACCTTTAAAACAAAGGCCAAAGCAGGACTACAGCACCTCCTCATACTGCCAACAATGTATCCAGTCAATTCTGAAGCCAGTAAAATTCACTGGTCCTAAAACGTCCTAAGATCATATGGAAGGCTTCTGGAAGAAGGGTTTAGACTGTTTACAGTCTTCCCAAGACATCTCAGACTGCTCAATGGAATTGAGGTCAGGGGATCTAGATGGGCCATATATGTAATACCCTCATATTCTAGGTATTGCTCTGTAGTGAACAATATGTACATAGCCCACTGCAGCTGCAAATGGGTGAACATAAGGTTCAAAAATCTCATCTTGTACCTCCTGGCAGTCAGGGATTCTCTGTCAAGCATTTTTATTAGTGCAACTATTGATGCTGATCCCGTCCATGCCATCAAACCATCACCTCTTTATTGATCCCTTCCTCTGATATTAGGATGATGATACTATGCCTTACATTCTCTCCAGATGAATGTTCATTGATAATCAGTCTGTAGGCTGAATCTTGACTCATCTGAGATGAGAACAGTTACTCATTGTTCCTGGGTATCATGCACATGTTGCTAAGACCAATGCAAATCAACTTGTCTCTGTGAGGGAGAAACACATGCCATTGGTGGGTTGTCTTGTATAGAGCCTATCTTGAAGCCTGAAAATCATCCACTTTGAAATTCTTCTTCCTGTGGACAAAGCAAGCTTTAAAGCAAGGTGGGGAGCTGTCAGTGCTATATGATGTTTGGCAGTTAAGCCAGATATTGGAATCTCAAGTTGTTGCAAATCTTGGCTCATCTTATCCTATTTTTCTTGTGATATCTCTGTATTCTGGAATTTCTCCAGTAATAATAGAAATATTTATATTTAAAATAAT
This sequence comes from Ryuthela nishihirai, assembly GCA_038380435.1. NCBI lineage: Eukaryota > Metazoa > Arthropoda > Arachnida > Araneae > Heptathelidae > Ryuthela > Ryuthela nishihirai. Next base: position 27,156,615 of record JAWZYU010000025.1, read on the forward strand.
GAAATAGTTTAGAAAAAAAAAGTAAAATTAGAACAATATTGAAGTTAAAATGGGGAAAAATAGTAAAATTTTGCCTTCAATAGCAAAATACGTACAAAATTTAACCTACTTTTTTTTTTCATTATTATTTTATTGCTCATAATTAAATGCTTCTTCATTTGTTGTATTGCATGACCTATTTTTGTATGTATCCCGATTTATCACAAGTTTATGGGGAGGTGCCAATTCATATGGCACTGCTGTGGGATGTATGTGCAAATTCAGAGAACGATGGCAGTGCTTCGAAGACCTCTCTCATGCAGGAAGAAAGAAATCCATGAACGAGAGAATCATTGCTGCTGTTTGTGAACTCGTTAAGCAAAATCCATTTCACCATTCAGGTAATAAGTTTAGATGTCAGCATATCGATTGGCAGTGTGGAAACGATTATTCATCATCATTTAAGGTTCCGAAAGATCTGTGCCAAATAGATACCCCACAAACTGACAGAACAGCAATAAAGGACTAGAGTGAACTCATGCAAGGAAATGCTGACAATGTTTGAACCTACTGACCCCCAAACAGTTAACAGACATTGTCACAGGTGATGAGACATGGTTTTATTACTATACAATCCCCAGAATCAACAACTGTGTTTGGGTTGAGGAAGAGGAACTGCTTCTCCAAATCCTCCAACAAGACTTTCGCTCAAGGAAGAGGATGTTCACAATTTTTTTTTTCTTCAATTCCCATAGAAGTGGTAGGTGTGGACACCTTACATGAAAAAATGACTAAATGTCCAATACTATACCAACATTGGTTTACCCAAAATGGTTAAGATGAAGGAAGAGTTGCAACAACAAGCATGTCAAGGATTCTCCTTCTTTGTGACTATGCCAGTGCTCACGAAACCCAACAAGTTATGACCTCTATGGAACAGGAAAAAGTCAAACAGCTACCCCATTCTGCATATTCACCAGATCTCACACCATGTGATTTTTTGGTTGTTTCCAAAAATTAAAAAGGAAGTTGCTGGGAGGCCATTTTCAACGGTGCAAGACCTTGCAAAATGCATTCATTCAGAATTGCAGATATTCCCCAACAGGAGTACCACCAAGCATTCCAGAATTGCATAGACATCTGCAACTTTGCATAGATGTTGGAGGGGAGTACTTTGAAAGACAGTAAAAGTTTTGTTGAGGTGCAATGGTTTTTGTTCTGCTGATGCATATCAAGAACTTTTTGAACACCCTTTCACATGGTGAATAAAATAAATGTTCAGTTAAGTGAATATTGACAGAAACTTTAATTTGCATCCAGGAACATTTGCACTTTGATGAAGGAGAATATATGAGTAAGTAACAAATAACAAAATGCCAGGAGGCACTTTGCAACACGCAAAACCAATTTAGCAAAGGATCATTGTGGAATTAATGTTATCTAGGTTAGCTCTGTGATGAATAAAACAGTGTATAAGAGGCTTACAAAAATTAGAATTTCTTTAAAAGCAATTAGCTTTTAGATTCAGTTAAAAAACAGCTGACATTTAACAGCAGTACAGATAGTGCTTAACAAGTGTTATAGCCAGCATTATGTTACACAGCATTAAGGCAATCTTGGCTGCAATTTGCAGTGACTAAAAGAATGCTTCAAATCATATCATGCCATTGAGGGAGAAAAGTTAATCTCTTTAGACCACAAATTACCAAGGCCAGAGCCACAAATACATGTTTTAAAACAATACCCATGAGTAGTGAGGACTTACTGTATTTTGTAATCTTCAAATTTTATTTCTGATTTTTGTTGGTATAACAGACTATAACTTCCTTATACAATATTCAATGGCGGTGTTTTATCTTGGTCAACCTTCTTGTGCATCTTTTGTCAATCAGAATTATTTACCTAATTTATAATGTCTAGTAATAACTTTTTTTATTTCTCTTTAAGTTTCACAGATACCACTCAATTATTTTGGGAATTTATCTCGAGCATCATGTTTTTATGTTATTTTTCAGTATATTGCTTATTTAAGTAAATATTTGTCTTGTTAACATAAAGTTCAGTCATAAGTCATTGGATATAATTTATTTTCTATTTATAGATTTAATAGGTATTAATCTATAAATAGAAATAGGTAAAATATTTTCTATTTATGGATTTAATAGGTTTTAATAGGATTTAATAGGTATTTATAGATTTAATAGGTATTAAAATATTTTTAGTTCATAATAACAAATGAATGTTTAAGTGAAAGGATATTGATAAAAGGGAAGTAATGAATACCTTCTCAATAATCCATTTAGTTAGTGATTATCATTGCTTATGATGATTGAAATGAAATAATGTGGCATAAAATAAATATAATAGAATAAAAAAAAATTAATTAAACATTTTGTACAATTTTAGCTGTGAAGGTCCAGTTAGCCGATTAATTAAAAGTTATACAAGAAGTCGCTACAACTGTTATGAGCTGTTTGGGTTTGATATAATGTTGGATAGTTACTTAAAGCCATGGCTTCTTGAAGTTAATATTTCACCCAGGTAAAGTGTTTACTGTTTGTAAACTTATTCTGTTATAATATAAAAGATGTTAATGTAAACACATGTTAGTATGTATTTAAATCAAGTTTTCTGCAGTGCTATACAGAAGGAAAGTAATTGCATTTAAAATTGCAAACTCTTTGTGCATACTCAATGGATACACAGATAAGATGCCAACTAATCTGATTTTTTTTGCATTTTCTCTGATTTTTGGGTTAAATTCTGAAAATCTGTATTGGTCACTTAAAATCTGATTTTTAGTGTTTTTCCAGTTTTACTCTTATGAAAATTAGCTCCCAAATTTTACAGTATTTTTCACCCTTTTCCACAAGAAGAATGTTAATGAAAGAGAAGAATTCTTCCCTATTTAGCTCTTTTACTTACTAAAGATGCAACTATGTCTCCACTACCTAATCTATGCTTGATTGTGGGGCTCACCTGGACATCAATCAAAGAAAATCTCTTTGACTTCAGCTAAACATTTACGTACAGAACATATGGCAAAGTCCACACATAAATTCTTAACAGAATTTTGAAGGTCATATATTATTTCTAAATGGGTGTTTATTGAACCTATATCCAACTATCCCGGTTCTGGCCAACTAAATGTTAATTGGATTACGTAGAAATGGAAACTTCAGAGTAAAGGAGGTTATTTAATTCTCTATGACTGTTAAATGTTTTTAAGCACTTCAACACATGGACTATGTTATCAAGTATCAACAATTATTAAGGAGAGATTTACATACCAAGCCATAGAGGATGGGTAGTACTTCTTAATAATTGTTGATACTTGATGGCTTAGTCCATGTGTTGAAGTGCTTAAAAACATTTAACAGTGTCATAGAGAATTTAAATAGCTTTAATTTTAATTACTGCACTGTGTACCTCTGCTCTAATTTTTGGTAAAAGGAGGTAATACAGATTAGAGAACTCTTCTCATCTGTGGACCATGATTGATCAGTTATGATATCAATTATGCACTTTGTTCCCTATTGTCATTTTACTTATCTTCCTATTGCATTTCGCTTATTATTTATTATAATGTCAGTTTTGTTTCACCATAACTTCGTAACCTGGCAGCTGGTGGCTATTATTTGATTATTAATCAATGAATGATATTTGCATATTGATTGTTAGTTATTAATTATTAGCTACTTGGTTAACTTTGGTTAATATCAAAAACATCCAGGTTATATAGCATGGTGAATAATATATATAACTATAGCATGGTGAATGATAGAGTTCTGGGTACATTTTCAGCTGTCCCATTGAGATTTCTAAAGTACCACAAATGCAGTTTTTGAACACTATGTATCACTAAATATATACTGAATGGAAGTAAAGCTCCCAAAATGCTTCAAAAAATGAACATCCAAATACATTATGATTTTTAGTTTTTATTCTAATTTAGGGTTTAGATTAATATAAAATTTAATTGAGATGAACTTTAAAATTCAATTGTAATAAAATTTAAATTAAGATACATTATGAAAATGTTAGTGCTCCTGTGGATTCTTACCCTCCTGCCCCTGCAATTGTTATATATTTAATAATTGAAATGCAATGGAGTGTTTATATTTAGAACAATTATATGTATGTTTACAGTGTATCATACATTATTTTTATATTTCTCCCTAGTTTGCACACCAGTTCATTATTGGATTCAAATGTTAAGGTCAGTTTCTCATTTACTTAAATTTTTCGTTGCTGCTTTGCATATATTCTAAGTTAGTAATTTATATGTATTACTAGAGGTAGCCATATGATATTTATGTTTTAATGCATATGTACTCTCTTTTTTTATGATCAAATAATTAAATATTAGAAATTAATTTCTATATAAGATAAAGTTCTTGATTCATAACGGAAGTTAACAGGAAGAAATATTGAAACACGAAAAGATAATTGTGACGAAAGAGAAAAATATCATGTTGTTTCAGAATCTACATTGTTGCAAGACAATGTAATGCTAAAAATATTAGATTAAAAAACGTTAAAATTTTAGAAATATGCAAAATTGCCCAGTATTATTTATAAATTTTAGTAATAGATAAAGATATTTAACAGTTGGTCTCTGGCTTATTTGTTTACTATGTTTTGAATGGTTAGCAATGGCATACTATGATTTTTTTTTTAATTTGGGGGGTGGGAGGGAAATTTTGCTGTTAGTTCTTTGTTAAATCTAAATTAATAAACTAATAATTTCCTAAAAGTAAAAATTTTGCAACAACCCCCCCCCCCCCAACCTCCATATTAATATGCTAGGTTTCAAGTAACAACACAGGATGGTCATAATTAAAGTTTGTAATTAACCCTTTCAGTTCCATACTGCCCCAAAATGGCTGAGATTTTAAATGGACTCATCCAATCAATCTATTCTTTTTTTTTTTCATTACCTCCTACCTGCAGTTTTGGACTGGTATGGCAGGCTCTTGTCAGACCTCTGTGGCAAGCAGCTGCTTGATGGGGTATTTTAATGGTAGAGAAATGATTAATAGTTTGTAAATAGTAGTATAGAATGCAAGATGCATTTATGCAAAGACTGAAAACATATTTGTTTATTTCTTTCTATGTATTTTTTTTGACAAATTCTCATTTAGTAATGGAAAAGATTTGAATTTGTTATTTTTCATGTAAACTAGTAGATATTCATTTTAACTTCAAATTTTCATATTGAAAAAGTTCATTTGAAAATTCTCTATTATATATATCCAAAATTGTTGGTCCATACACAAGAATCATCTATTTTTGCCATCTTTCTATTGTGCTTTGCTTATCATTTGTCAGTCAGTTTGTGGATTTGTCAAAAATATATCTTCCCCAACTTGGAAACTAATGATGAACTATATATTATATATCAAATGAAAAATTTCCTCTCACTTTCTTCCCCCAAAGCAGGAGGGAAGTTTGTTGCCAACAATTGTTTCACGCCTCAGCAATATGGGAGCTGTTTTTAACAAGCCTTGTATTATGATGTAGCAAAGGTCATAGCTCCTTTCCCAGTAAAAATAAAGGTGGAGTTTGTAAGTGGTTTTTATGCAATGTCTTCAAATCTAGGGGAATGTTATATGTGTGGGTTAATTTAAAGAATTTTATATCAAATGAAGTCTTATGACATTCATTGTGACATAGGAGACTGCCATCCATTGGATGGGACATTAAGTAGTGACACTGTATTCAGGAGAAAGCCATACCTTCTGCATATTAGAGAACATGCTTAATGGGAGATTTCCATCTTTATCTTAACAGTTGTCTAGTGGATCCCCCCCCGACCTGCTTTGAGCTATTGGGGTCCTTATGACCTGGTTATTTAGCTCATTGTGTGCAGTGAAGTGCTCTTCAGAGGAAAAAAAACTCAATTTAGAAAGTAAAAAATAAACAAAATTGGCAATGATTAAATCAGTTATTCAGTTTATGTAGATTTTAAAGGAAGATGGATTACCAAAGCTGATTTCTTTTGCTGATAAAAAAATATTGCTTCCACCATACCTTTCTTTGAAGTAAATATGAATTGAATAATAAATTTAACCACTCATATATATTTAAATCTTACCTCTGTTATTGGAGATCTGTTGTAAGCAAATAAAAAGTGCCATTCTGGTTGCATATGGATGAGGATTACTAAGGGACTAACTGGAATCATTTTTTTTAAGAGCCACATATATAAAATACATTTTATTAGTTCACGTATTTTTGCAGAAGCATTTTTCAGCATTCATTTATCTAAATCCATACACTGCAGTGGAGTATGCTTATAGTACTATTCAAATGAAGCATCATATGTCTAATTTACTTTCCTAAATTCATGCTCTTTCATTTAACCAATATTGCTATTTATTAGTAAAATTCAATTAATCTGTGAAATGTGATTTTTGATTTTATGAATCCATCAGTGATCAGTAATGTGAATTGGTTTGAAGGAATATGCATTCACATTCAATTGCCTAATACTTCCATAATGTATCTAATCCAGAATTGCATGCTGAGGAATTCCTTATCATATGCAAATTTCCAAAATGGGGTTTTACAAATCTGCCATTGCAAATGAATTTTTTTGAATGGATCTAATTGATAATTTTATTCAAAGAGCTTTTGGACAAATTACCTTGATTCAGATTACAAGACAATAACATTTCTACAATGGCAAATAATTTAAGGATTTGTATTGTGCTTTGCTAAACTCAGCAACAGCAATTGTGTCTTTATAAAAATAAAGATAAATACCCCCTCAAGCAGCTGCTTGCCACAGAGGTCTGACAGGAGCCTGTCAGTTTATATGCCAAAGTAGAAGGTCTGAGAGGATGGCAGGACCTCAGCAGAAAAACGACACGAACATCGATGCCTTACCCGGGGCTCGAACCCAGGTCCCTTAGATCAGTAGCCAAGCGTGCTAACCACTCGGCCAACCCCACAGAAATTATTCTTAACTTTTATATGCAGTGAAATTTCTATGTATCCAAATAATATTTTAGCAGTCATTCAGATTTTAAAATTTAAGGCTATTAGTATTTATTGCATTATATTATATATATTCTTAATGCAATTTATATTTAGGGCCAGTTGGCAAAGGATATGTTTAATGCAGTTGGTTTTCAGCTACCAGATAAAATTTTTAAACACAACTCTTCATCCATCTTAGCTAAATATGAGTAAGTAATTAATCTTTTTTTCATGTTTATTGATAATTTACTATTGTGTATTTTATCTGTGTTTTTGCATTCATAGGCTATAGGGAAATTTATTGGATATTTTTTTTCAATATTTTACATTAGTGGTGTCCAACATTTTGGGAACAATGTGATAAAAAAAACTCCTGAGATCTTGATCAGCAGCTGGTGGTGGCAGTATGCCTGACATGTTAACTGGAGATCATGGGTTCATATCTCACCCGGTTAAAATAAATTTTAATGCTAACTTAAAATAAATATTGCTGCAACCTGAATTTCCCCCAAACACAAAAGAAATCTGAGAAAATGAAATGACAGAAATATTTTAACATAGAATAATGTGTTTTGTTTGAGAAAAACTTTGAGTGTTTATATTGTGTATTTTGTGGTCCTTAAGTCTGATTGCAGCAGTGATGATATAATCATCTACTATTTTACTACATAATATCATTCAATTAAATTCTTTTTTCCAATTTAACATTTAAATGATCAATAAATGTTTGGCACAAATGATCCATAATAACTTCTCGAATAATGTCAGTAATGAGTTGGTCATAACCTGATTCTGTTAATATATTTATATATTTCTTTACATCTTGTTTTTTGTTGTTCATAGTGTCAATGTTGAGATCTTCAATTAACATTTGATTTCTTGTTCTGTCATTAAGGTCGAACCAGTTAGTTAATATTGTGTAAAAATAGATTAATATCTGTGCTGGGGAATTCTTTTTTGACCTTTAAATGCAAAGTTTCTGCTAGTATAATTTCTATGTCTACATTTTGTACTACATCATATTTCGATAGTATATTAAAATTCCTCTTCTGCCTTTTTGTGTTTTCACTCTAAACTTGTTCAAAGTTGTGTATTTCGTACAAATGTCTTTCACTGTTCAAGATATTAATTTTCAGTCAGTAAGATTATGTCCACGTGATGTATGTATGCTTTTATGTTAAAGTTATAAACATCCCAATATTTTTTAATGTTTCAGGTGTTAATGTGTATTATTCCTAGTCAGGTTTTTTTTTCCAATTGTTTTATGTCAAGAACAATTTTTCTGCATGAGTATTATTATCAGCACAGTAATTGTCATAATTGTGTTTTGTATATTATCGAAAAAAGTAATATAATCATTTAATTTATGTGAGAAATAAACTACACATTATTAAAATCAGTCCTATTTTCACCATCAGCTTTCTGAAGCATAATTTTACCATTTCTGTACCAACATATTTGCAGTTTTTGGCTTTTGCTACTTACTGTTCTTGCTTTCCAATAAAGTTCTTATTAATTGCAGTTAAGTTTTCATTCAAATATAACAGAACTCAGTAGCATTTAAGTCTGCATCTGCAATTGAAATCCTTTGGTCTTTTTAATTTTTTTGATATTTTTGGTCCTTGAATTAGTTAAATTGAGCATTATGATGGGGGTTTTTCCTTTTTCGTTGTTGTTAATCTGTAAACAGCATCTTTCTTTATTAAAGTTGCTTGCTTTAAGGGCATGGGCAGTTTTTACCATTGATTATTTCAAGGTATGTTTGTCTTCTTTGTCTTGCACAGGTAGGCCATATAATTCGAGGTTTTTATTCCTCCCATATTGATAATAGGTCATTGATGTGCACTTTCATCTTTTAATTTCATTTTTCAGTTCTGTATTAGAGTAAGTTTGTTACTCAATTCTGCATGATGTTTTTCATAATTTTCGATTTTTATAAAAGAACATCATATCATTTTGAGAAGAACTCCACTGTTTTTTTGGTTTTTTTTTCAGCTCTCTCACTTCCATTCTCAGATCTCTAACTTCAGGTAATAGTGTCTGTAAATCACATGATTTTAATTGTGAGATAATGCTGTCCAAGCTCAATGTTAAGTCTTGCTCAACTGTACATTTTGGAGGGATAGAGATCTCATTTCTATTAGTTTTATTTTTGAGTGATCTGCATTTGTGCTAAGTGCAGGTTTGTCAAGCTTTGACTTTATATTTTTTTCTTCTCAGTCTCATATGAAAAGGAGAGATGCACACTTAGTGAGAAGAATTGTTTAAGATTGTTTAGCACAAGCACCTCCAAAGTACGAGGAGAGAGAATGTCTAATTAAGGTCATAAAGTTCACTGATGTGACAAGAGGAACATGAACAATGGTCTGGGAAAATATCAGTATAATTTTATTGCACTTACTGGTCCGAGGAGCATCAAAGGTCAGCCATCTGCTGACACTTCTGGAAATGCAACTGTTAGCCCCAAGTAGTAAAAGAGCAAGGAACACATGCCCATCTTCAGTGAAAGCTAAAGTAATCATATGTTTGTATTTTAGCTACTTGCAGAATCAGGTAAACTTGTCAGATTTATATGGAGATAAAAAAACAACAACAGAGGAATGCCATGCAAATGTAATATAAAGGAAAATAATGATAGCTGCGTAAGGAAACTGGTTGCATCTAGTAAGTCTGCTATCAGTACATTGCCCCTTTTTAATATTTTAGAAGTTTTGAGCAAAAGAAGGAAAGTTAACATTTTATTACCAGAAGTTTAAAAAAAACTATTTTTCAATTCTTGAAAAATGCATGAAGTGTACATAAAGTTTATTATTAACTCTAGTACTGTTCTAACAATCTCTGGGGAGGGCTGACCCCCTTGCTTTCCCCTCCCCCCTAGATCTGGCCTTGATGAGCACTGCTTTCAAAACTATGGCATAGTTAGCATAACTCTGAAAGATCAATGATGACATAAAAATCTGGGGAAATAAAATCAAAAATATAAAAACTTAACAAGGCAAAATAAATCTACATAAATTAAAATGAAGATTTAATTATAAAAGTATAAATAAAATACTAACTTAACAAATGGAGACGATATCCACTATGCAATGCAATTGAGCCAACCCTCTAAACAACCTAGTATGCAAGCCACTGAATATATGGCTCACACATGTAAGTAATTAGTGAGGTTGGCACTTTGCCGTGACCTAGTTTGTTTGGTTTTGGGTTCAGTCTTGGGAAAGGATGCATTGAGTGCTGGAATGAGTGAAAAAAAATAATTGTAGAAATATTGTACTATGTTTAAAGAAGAAATGAGAGAGTAAAATGGGGGAGGGTGTACTTTGTAGTTACTTACAAAATCCTTCAATTTTAAATATAGTAGTTTTACAAATTATTTATATCACAGCTTAATAAAATATTTATCAAATGAAAATAATATTTTTCAAGCTTGAATTATGTATTTTAATAAGATATATGTAAGAAAATTTTCATCAAATGGCAATTTCTATTTTTCAAAATTTGAAATTTTACTTTTATGCTAAAAACAGATATAGACATTTCTAGACTCATATTTTAGATTCTGTCAAATGTGTATAATCGAATGGAACCCTCAAAGGGTTAAATGCTCTAGGACAGTACTTCTCAGAGTGATGTCCTGTGGACTGGTGCTGGTCTGTGAGCCAATAGTCACCAATCTGCAGTGAGAATCCAGGAAAGAAATATATTTTTAGAAGCATAATACTTATTTACCATAGTGCCACAGTTCATACATAACAACACTTAGATTAGGGGTTCTCAAAGTGGGGTATGCAGTAAAATTTTTGGGGGTACACTGTGAGAGCTCAAAAGTCGCTAGATATATGTTATATATATATATGTGTTTTATTTTATTCCCATTGTTATACTATAGCTATAGTTTTATCTATCTATACAAGGGGTATGCCAGTTACATACACATTTCCAGGGAGTACATGAAGTGTAAAAGGTTGAGAACCACTGCTCTAGATGATGTCATGCAAGGTAAGGAAAATACCATTTGCATGGATGCCATGTTTCTTGGGGCACTGGTGACTGTCAGTAGCGTGCCAGGCCCGTAATCTGCAGTTCCCAGGTTTGAGTCCCAGCTGGGTCAGCTTTGAGATTTATCTCCGCAAAATTCCCCACCCTGCCCACAGTCAGTAGGGGACACCGATGGGCTTGGAGAGGTCGCTGTCCATCGGATGGGACGTTAAGCCGTGGCCCAGTGTGCGAGAGAGTAATACCCTGTGCACGTTAAAGAAGACACTGAATGGCATTGACGGGAGGCTACCATCTCTCTCCCAACAACCGTTCTAGTGGGTCCCCTCCCCCAACCTTCTCTGAGCCTTCGGGGTCTTTGTGACCTGGCCATTTAGCCCATTGTGTGCAAAAAAGTGCCGCTCAGAGGTAAAACAACCCAACCCATGTTTCTTGAGGCAATACATGGCCAGAAGCTCCAGGTGCATGTACAACCAGCAGATCTCAGAAGCAGAGTTTCCTGTTGGTCCACCACATCAGACAGTTTGAGAAGTATTGCTCTAGTTATTCCACTATGATAATGCTCTTATAATAATAATATGTAAATCATTAATGATTTGAGTTAGAAAATTCAACTGTCATTTGTTACACTTTTGATTATGATCTTTACTGTAATCATTATTATGCAAGATCAAACAGAATTTTCAGCAACCTCAGGATGATCCACATACTACAGTATTTATCAACCAGGATAAATTTATTTCTTACTAATAACTTCACTAGTTAATACTTCATGGATGAGTCTTCGATGTGTGAAACTTTACCTTCTTCTCGAATCTGTGAACTTAGTGCTTCCATTGCTGACATCTGTCGGAAACTTCAAATATTATGTAAGAACTACCTGAACTCTTCTCATTCTATATCCCTAATGGCATTTGAATACCACATTTCTGTCATTTAATCTATATGGATGCATTGATTCAACTCTTCATCTGTTTATTACTCTTAACTACATAGTGTATTTTGCAGTAGTTATATTTTTATTCTAGTGGTCACTAATTTATTAAATTTTCAGTTAAAACTTTACACTCTGACTTAAATTTTTATCTCTATTATCAATATTCCATGATATAAATCCATTAGCAGAGCAATTCAGAAGAGAGAGTTAATTTCAAATACTAAATATCTTCTAACAGTACTGTTCTTTTTATCATCAGTGTAGAGCACAAATTTATTCTAAAAATTTATGGCTACTTCCCAAGAATCAGGAAACTATTATAGTTTCTGCCATAAAACTGTAACCAGTATCAATGCAATTGAAATACATTTTATTTGAGTCACCTTAATATCTGCCATAGAAATAAAATAACTTTGCCATATATCCTTTTTGTTAAAAATCCTTTTTTTAATAATCATGGTTTGTTAAAATTAATTCAGTTCTTATACAGTTTCTTCCATAGAAGTAGAAGGTTTTTGATGAATATGCAAAATGATGTAATTTGTGGTGGTTCATAATCTGCTGTTCCCAAATTCAACTCCCAACTGAGCCTACATTAAGATTTCCTCTGTTAACCCCCACTCTGCCCTTAATGAGAAAGAGGACACTGATGGTTGTGGAAAGGCTAACATCTATCAATTGGGATATTAAGCTGTGACATTATGTGCAAGAGAGTCGTACCATGTGCATATTAAACAACATGCTGGATGGGAGGCAATCATAGGTTCCCTATCTCTGTCTAGCTCTGAATACTTGGAATCCTTGTGGCCTGGCCATTTAGCCCTTTGTGTGAAAAAAGCACCACTCAGAAGTAAAATAGCCTAGCCTAATAAAACCTGTATTGATTGTGAAACTTTAGCATAAAATAACCTACCATGAGATTATAAACAATATATAAATAGCTTAACTCAATGTACAATATTCAAATATATATATATACACTTTTTCACTGATATTAGCACAGAAGTTGCTAAATGTTCATATGAAATTTATGTCCTCATGATAAACAGAATACATCATGAATGTCAGAATCTTCTTAGGAGTAATTGTATTCATGGCTGTCTTAGAATAGGTAAATTAATAGCATTGGAATTTAAGACAAATAGATTCACTTACTCGTGAGTAAATATCCTAATATTTTGACCCCTTATTGAGGTCATCATCTGAGAAGGTTGCAGCTTTGTTGGAACTTTCTTTCTTTTGTAGTAGTGGTTGCCAAATTTTGGGTAAAAGAATTCCTTGCAAATTGTTCATGGTGCCATCTGTTGACTGTATCTGTAATCCTTCTGCTTTTCTTATTACCAATACAGTCAACAGATGGTGCCATGAACAATGTGCAGGGAATTCTTTTACCAAAATTTGGCAACCACTACTTGAAGAAGAAAGTTCCAACAAAGCTGCAACCTCCTCAGATGATGACCCAGTCAGGGGTAAAAATATTAGGATATTGACTCACAAGTAAGTGAATCAATTTGTCTTAAGTTTCAACATATGTTAATCTTCTTAGGAGCATAATAAAGATGAATTTATTTCATGATGTCACAAAGGTTGCAGAAGAAAGCACCACTTCCTGAACATACAAAAGGATGGCATAAACTAATCAGAACACAACTTACTGCAAATAAAAAAATATTAAAAATTTCAAAAGTTGACAATTATCTCAATTATAAAATATTAACAAATCATAAAAGTTGACAAATTATCTCAATTTTGGATATATTTATATCCATCATCAGATTTAAGTAAATGTTTAGAAAGCTACACAAGAAATTATACCATTTAAATTGAATTTAAATATTTTAATATAATAGAATAATTAAATTTAATATATACATTGAATGACTCTCTTGCACGTAATGAAAATGCAATTTAAATTATATAATTTTTTATGTAGCCTTCTAAACATCTACTTAAATCTGATGATGGTCATAAATATATCTGAAATCACATACTTTGTCAACTGTTTCGAATATTTGCAGTAAGTTTGGTTCTTATTAGTTAGGACCATCCTTTAGTATTTTCAGGAAGTAGTGTTTTCTTATGTAACCTTTGTGACATCATGAAATAAATTACCTTATGTTTCTAAGGAGATTTTGACATTCGCGATGTATTCTGTTTATCTTAAGGACATCATTTTCGTATGAACATTTAACTTCTGGGCTAATATATCAGTGAAAAAGTATATATATGTTAAACATTATATTTAGTTGTAGATGTTATTGCATGAAACAAAATACAGCAATCCCCCTTAGTGAAGTTCTAACCAGATTTCATACTTTAACAGCAATATGTACACTATGTTATTGTAACTAATGGAATGTATATCCAAATATGATCCTCCATGTGATATATATCCAAATTCCTTTCGTGTCACTATAAAAGAGTTTTAGCGATCTGGATCAAACTATCTAAATATTGGTTTTTGATCATATTTATTCAGTACTTACATAGTTATGAAATTTGAAACATTTAACTGCAATTTTGTCCATCTTTAAGGCAGTTAAAACCAAAGAGTCTACATTTTTTAAAGAGTATGCTTTAAGGATTATCATTTATATTTTAATTTGGTATTAATAAATCTTTGATTGGGGAACTATTATTTAATACTCTTGGCTTCCATAACCATAAGGGCTGAATTAATGTTATTAAAAATCATAATTTAGATCCAGGTTATTCAACCTTTTTTGAATCACATGCCATTCTTTATTTGTTTATAGGGCTAAGAAGTCAGTTGGTCATTAGCAATCAGTTGGGTTCTTGTTTGAACTTCACATTCTTCATCCTTGAGAAAGGTTGTTCTCAATGCAATAACCATTAGTTGAGGTGCAAAATGTGGAAAACCAATGCTACCAACACAAAAATGGCAATTTGTTTTATTCAATACATATAATAGTGAATATGGGATAGACCACATGAAATGGTTTACTAGGTTGAGGGCTCCTGATATAGATAGTATAATCTATATCTTCAAAAGTATTTTCTAATAGCATTATTTTCTAAGTTTTTTAAATGTTACAAAGTTTGTAGTTTGTTTTCCATGGAATAATATGTAAATGTTTTCTTTTTTTCCACTTCAGTGTTTATGCATCTTCCATAGTAACTGACTACTAAGCCTACTCATTTTCAATATAAAGAATTTTTTTATTTTACACTTTTATCAAAGCTAATACGTTAACAGGTGTAACTGCATGAATGATACTATTGATGAGAACATCCACTGCTACTAGCTGCTTACTATGTGGTTGCACATGTTATTTTTCATGACTAATCCATTGTTAAAGGGATGTAAATTATTAACTCTTCCAAGCTCCAGCCTGAAAAATTGCTTCACATCCAGAGGCCCAGTGCCTTTTTTTTTCAGTATACGAAAAAAAATTAAATCACCCCTCGTGCAGCTGCTTGTCACAGAAGTCTGACGGGCCTGTCAATTTAATACATCATAGAGAAGATCCTTCCAAGGCCAAGTTCCAGTGACCAAGTGGTTAGTGTACTTTGCTACTGATCAAAGGGATTTGAGTTTGAGCCCCTCGTAAAGCATGGATATTTATGTTGTCTTTCTGATGAGGTCTCTCCTTCACAGATTCTTCTCTATGACACATTAAACTGGCAGACTCCAGTCAGACTTCTGTGGCAAACAGCTGCTTGAGGGGCAATTGATCTTTTTTATAGAGATCTTTGAGAAAGGTGAGCCCTTAACATAAAGATAACACAAATATCCATGCCTTACCCATGCCTCATACCCAGGTGTCTTTGATCAGTTACCAAACTTAAATTACTCAGCCATGAGTTTCAGCCAAATAAAAATTAACTTTAGAACTTTTTTCCCAAATAACTAATGAAAGAAATTATGACAAACTAATCAGCCTTTAATTCTGGATTTTTCTGAAAATAAAATATTTAGCATAAAAAAACGACTTGTTTTGTTTCAATAGGGCTTTTTTTTAGAGTCATAGTAAAAAAAAATGCATTTGGCAATGCACACAAAAATTTATTTAAAAGAAAGTAATGTTATGCCCCCCCCCCCCCCTAGAGTATTTTTAGGGCGTCACAACCTTTAGGCCTTGATGCGCTCATTGCTGCAAAAATCAAGGCAAATTCCTGGACCCACAACCAAATTAACTGACATTTGCAATAATGAGAACTGGGATAATTTTTCAGTTAACAATAAAATACACATTTATTAACAAAATTACTTTCAAGCATTCTACATATATGTAGTTCCCACTTTTGTGACAGATTCAACAATGCCTCTAGCATGGCCCTTTTCAATTAAAGGAACTTTGTAAGTTTATTAATCAACAGTCATTAATCAACAGTTCATGATGAAGAGCTACTTGCTCATGACTCTAACAGTCCTTAACAGTTAAGACGGTTCTACTCTGGTCACCGTGATGGCCATTCACAGAACTACATTTAAATGCAAAAGAAAAGCGGAGCCAGTTTCATTAAAGTGCCCCCTTACCTCGTCAAATCAAGTCAGGAGTCCCTCGGGAAGGCAATCACTGGGCTGCTGCGCTCCAAGTCACTGGGAGCCCGGGCTGCTTAGCTCTTCCCCCTCACATACACTGTTCACACTTCAGGGCTCTGCTAGCTGGAGAGGATCATTGCTGTCGACTCTCTTTTCACAAAATTCTCTCTTGTCCTTTTCCGCTGGCTCCCCCCCCCCTTGTGGAGGTCACCTACGCTCATGCATGGCTGTACGGGATTGGCCAGAGTAGCTGAGGTGCGAATCTCAGCTCCCCCCCCCCCCCCCCCCCCCCCCCCGCCAACGTTGTTTACCAGGCATGTCGCGTAGTTCCTCTGCCATCTGGGGTTCCAGGCTCAACCTGGAAAGTTTGGGGCCTGCGGCCGAGTTCCTCTTCGTTGAATTGGACACAAAAATGGAGGCAGTCAAAAATTCACTATTAAAATGGAGCCTAATCTAATGTCGTCCCGAAGCCCATGAAGTCTTGGCCATGTAATAAAATTACGTGGGCATGACAGTAATAGACAGAAATGATTATAAAGCACATGAATAGAAAGCTTATTTCTGAATAAGAGGTAAATAAAATTTTGCTTGCAAGAAAATTGAATCTCTTTTTTTTCTAATTTTATTTTTCTCAGTACTATATTTTGAGAAAGGAAGACTTTTTTTTTACAGTGATATAGTGAGAAAATAAATCTGGCTAAATAATTGAGACTTAATTTTGGGAAATCTGATGAATGAAAACAGGTAAATTATATATCAGTGGAAAGGAAATCTCTTTCTGAATAATATAATAAAAAAAATTCACCTGTAACTAGGCTTTTGTTATTTGAATATATATTTTGCATTGTAATACTCCAAAATATGGGCCAGAATTGCACAAAGTGACTTTCCACTGTTATTAATTCATGGGATTTTTTTGTGTTATTTATGGACATGTAGAACACTTTCTTGGCTGGGTTTTTTCTTCTTCTTTGTATTGTATATTTTGGAGATCTTAGCAAAATATCGAAACATTAATGCATTAAGGATTAAAAATTTCAATATCCTTAAGGAGGACCCAGAACTAGGAGGTGGGAGCAAATTTTTTTAAAACCATTCAATAAAAACTAATAATTTCTTTGAAATAAAGTTTACCAGGGGAAAGGGGAGGGGGGTAAAACACACTGACAGAATTGCTTTCCCAGCCATAGGAGGACTAATATACATGCCATTGAAGTCCTTTTGCTTTTGTATCCAAAATCTCATTCATTTTCAGGAAACATTATAAGATCAGTTTCTTGACTGGAAAATGAAGAAATAAAGAAATTAACATATAACCTAATGCAGTGTTTAAAAAAATATCCACAGCAACTAGTTTGTAAGCCAATCATCTGATAGCTAGCAATGTAGCATAACTCCAAAAGATTGATAATGATATATAAATCTATGGAAATAAAAACAAAAGTTTAACTATAAAAGTATATATTAAATGCTAATTGAATTGAAATATATCCTGTGTTGACAACACTTTATGCAGCACATGTGCCCCCACACCACTAATTACTCCCATCTGCATCTTGCCGAACCATGACCTAGTTTATGCAGCTGAACGACACAAACAAGTAATGGTTTTGGTATTAGTAGTAGGAACTATGCATTGAATTGGGTAAATGATAAATATAATTCTAAGAATATTAAAATTTGGTTAATTTTTAGGAGATTTTTGAAACTTAAAAAAAAAGAGTTCTCAATAGTTCAATTCAAACTCATGAGCTTAAATCAGGAGGTTGCTTCAATGTAAAAAAATTCAAACAAGCAAATCAGTCTTGCCATATATTACATCTAAAAAATGGTGATCAGATCATGTTAACAAATTATTTATATCACAGTTTAATAAAATATTCATCATATGAAAAAAGTATTATTTTTTCAAGCTTGAATTGTGCATTTTTATAAGATATATATATAAAATTTAAAAGAGCAATTTCTGTTTTTGAAAATTTGAAGTTTTATGTGTTGTACTAAAAACAGATATAGCCATTTCTGGCCTCTCATTTCAGATTCTGTCAACATGTATAATCGATGAGGACCCTGGACAGTTTAAACTATTTCTAGATAAAGGTTAAAAGAATTTTATTTGGAAAATAATCCACAAATATGATACTGTTTTTTATTAACATATCAAGGCAAATCACCCATAAAATCATTTACTTCAGACAGAAATTTTCATTGTGAGGCTATCACCAACATATTTAGCACAGAAATAACTCCTTCCCATCATATATATTATGGTGTTTAAATGTACCTGATATACAGAGCATTACTTCAGTCACTGTGTTCCCATCAGTTTTTAAATATGTATATATAGTATTATTTTTATCTGATTTAGGGAATCTGAAAATAGTTGTAACATAATTCTCTGTCTTTCAGTTACCACTTGCAGCAGCTAGAACTTGTGGCTTTTCATCGACAATCACTTTTGCAGGATCTTCCAAACCATTGTTTGCAGAATGTTCAGCTCTCAACTAGCATGACAGTAGGTTTCATGGGACTTAAAATGAACATACCCTCTATGCCCTTCTGCTTAAACTTGCACACCTGACCTACTATTTTTATACAACACAAAACACTAATAACTTTATGAGAGGCTTCTACCCAGATTAATGTGGAAGTATCTTTGCGTATATATGATAGCTTTAATTTAATGAACCTGTAGCAATAAGTGCATTCACAATCAATATTATTTTACATTATTGCTTCAAAAGTAGTAGGAATGCATGTTGCTCCAGCAGCATGTATTTTGGGTATTCTAAGTGTGCACTATACATCCCAGGAAGTTGGGAAGAAAGAAAGGCTCTTAAAAGGTTTTTGGGGCAATGTTTTATATTGTAAAATTCTCATAATGTTCTATCACTGGTACTGAAATATATACTCCATCCACTTGTAGTGATGCATGATAAAAGTATGGTGTTGTTGAGCTGAACACCTCAGAGTTACAAAAATTAATGGTGGGATCACAATGGATGTTATAAGGTAATCAACATATATTGGCTTTTAACAAACTATAATATGCAGTGAAGAAGCCCTTTTGCCTCTGTTGGGTATATCAGAGTTATTTGTTCATATTGTTTCGTGTTGCATTTTTCTAAACAATAAATTATGTATGATATAAAATATTCATGTGTAAGAGTGTTTAAGGGATTACAAAGCACCTCCCCCCTTTAGTGAACATCAGGTTAAATTTCCAATGCTGTTAAAAACTGCATTTTATCAACGGTACTCTGTTTCACTAATGGCAACTCTAGATGGGGGCAAAAGGAGAACTTATGCCCCTTTACCTCTGTAATTTTAAATTATTTTAAATCATAATGGATTAAGGTAATATGTTATCCTCAAAGTCACAAAGCAGAGGTATCATATTCTAAGCCCATAGTTAAATGGAAAGAAAATGAAAAAAGAGCTTGAAATATGTATACTTATATATTTAATCCCCCCTCCCATTCCCATACATACATATGTACACACACATACACACACAACCATGAAAATCTTGTTTTCCCTTGTGGAAAAATTAAGTTTATTTTAGTTTTATTATATATGTTGAAGGTTGAAATGGTATGTGCAAAAGTGCCCATGTTTTCTGTTTGTGTGATCACTTTCAAGTTCTGATTTAAAATCCCCTTCAGCACACTTCCCAGGTATAATGCACCACATGAAACCTTCCATGTAGAAAACGTTTTTGAGTTCATATCCACCTATCAAATATTATGCAATGAATTCTCTTTTTTACAATGAATTTTCTGATAAATGAAAAAAAAAGGCAAAAAAAACTCACATGAATCCCATTATAATGCCAATCAGTTAAAACCTATTCTTTTGTATTCATGTTGATCCATTGGTTTATATTTAAACCACTATCTTTACAGTATTCTGCTAATACTGGGTATAGGAGAGAAATTACCTTTAGCCAGGTGGAATCTGAACCCATGATTTCCTGATAGCATGTAATGGGTTTATATAGCACCTGGTTCAAAACAGTTTTTCCCCTTTACCCAGTATTAGCCTAATACTGTGAAGATAGTAGCTTGAATATAATAAACCAGTGTATCACTGTGAATACAAAGAATATGATTAGTGGTAACTGACATATGCAAACATGCACAATGCATGAAGAGTTGTAGAAAAAATGTTTGAAAAAATACTGTTTGGATCACCTTGAGGTGCTGCTAGTGTTGTGCACAATCCTGGAACAACTCTGATAGATGGAAACTGTATCTGCAATCATGATATCTACTTGAGACTAGAGTAGGTATGAGACCTAACATTGGCAACAGGGGAAATATTGATCAGTGGTCAGAGCACCTGACATGTTATCAGGAGGTCAGAAGTTTGGATCCCACAAGCTCAAAACAGTTTTTCCCCCTATATCCAGTATTAGTAGCAAAATAAGCAAAGATAGTGGCTTGAATGTAAAAGTTTAAACCTAGTTTTAGTAGGACAAATTTGCATGTAGAAAACTGTAATTGATTAATATTGATTCAGGTTCATGATTTTTTTTTTTTTCTTTCTGGATAGTTTTTGACAGTAATCTTTTTAATTAATAACAAACTTGGTAAATACTATTTGCGCATTCACTTTTTATCAGTGTCATGCTTTCTTCTGATAGAGCAAATATCACTTATATTTTCTGCCCCTTCTTAAAATTTGAAAGAAAAAATATGCTGATCACCAAAAAACTAATTTCCTATACTTCATTTGGCATATTTGGTTGGTTGGTTGGTTGGTGTTTTATGGTGCAAGAACAATGAAGGCTCTATTGTACCTAGTAAGCATGTAAAATTAAATTATGTTGATGGTAACTAAGAATGTAGTAGGAGAGCTGTCCACCAATCTCCTGTTATAGGCACAGAACTGATTAGGCATAGCACTTAGGTTCAGTTATGCTTTCTCATGTTTCCTATCTAATACATTTTGAGGGAGATATTTTTTCTGTTCCATGGAGAAGGAAAGGAGTACCAGATAAGTTTGGCCTATTGATCTGGTATATGGCAATTTTTATTTTTACCCCACCCTTCTGAGGAGTGGTCAACTTTATAGGGTCTCATTCTGACCATTTAAACTACCTGGACTCTCTATTGGTATTAATTTTAGCTCATGGATTTTCTGCACTGGTGGATCTCTATTGAGAAAGAATCTACTTCTATGATTTCTGTTTATTTGTGGATGGCTATATCCAAGAGATACAAAAGATATTTCATATCATCTCCTAGATGATCTTGATCAGAAACCATTGCAGGTACATGAATCCTTGATTCCAACAACATCACCAATACTGAATATTATGTTCTACTGGCATGGTAACTTAAGCTTCTAGTATAGAGGGAACAGGTCTTTGTATAGAGGTCTGGTATACAAAGTCTTTGTATAACTTCGTATAGAGGCAAGGGGTCCCCCCCCCCCCTTGCATTTAGAGATTTGTTGATATTGTTGGCTCTACTTTTGATAAATATTGCATTTTTTTTTAACAAACCTCTTAACCATTTTCTATTGGCAACTATATGGAATGTATGAAATCTGAATGGTGAATATTCTTTTGATATCCTGAAATAAGAATTTCAACAGAATGAACTAGACATTTTAGTCTTGTAGGAGACCAGATGAGCAAGTAAAGGCCAAAATATAAAGAATAATCATAAATTTTTCTTTTTCAGGTTGAGATGATGGGGAAATATATACAAGTTGTGTGATTACTGCTTATCAGAAATCCCAGTGATATTCATTTAGGATATGATTGAATTAATGAAAGATTCCTTAAAGTTAAATCTAAAATGGGGATTAAAGATTTTAATATTATTTGTTGCTATCACATGCTGATGAGATGAGGACAGGTTTGATATACAAATTTGAATTATGTCAGAGAAAGATACATTGCTTTTGCATGAGTGATTTCATTCCTAGAGTTAATACTAACTTCTGACCTTTGGCCTACAGTGATTGCATTGATAGTTAAACAACAATGGAGAATGCCTCTTATAATCAAGTAAGCCCAATGTTTAGAAAATAACTAGCCAGACTATAAATGCCAGATTTCCTCCTTATGGTTACATAGAAATATTAATGATCATGTATTAACAGTATATATGCTAACTCTGTTAGGAATATCAAGTGATACAGTGTCTGAGATCTGATCATTACTTTGTTAAACTTGTCTTAAACTGTAACTTAAGAAATATTTTCCTAAAGTTAAAAGAATTCATTTAAACTTGAAGCTGTGAAAGACCCAGAAATAGCTAGATTTAGCCATGATAAATTCCTTAGTCATTATGGCTATCACAATTTGTTTGCAAATGAGGTTAAGGAGGAATGGGACTATTTTAAACAGTATCTTGAAACCAACAGTACTGTTCTGGTTGGGGGAAAAACAAGCATAGGAAAGTTGTTTCAATGCCTTAACTGGCATAGTGGTTAGGCAGCTAGTGACTGTTCCAGCAAGGCAAACTTTGTATGTTGTGTTAGCTCTAACTAAGGCAGTGGTCAGCAGTGACTTTGGTCGTAGTAGGGCATGTCCTTGTATGAGAAGGCCTGTAAAAGCTAGGAGTAGCTTCTAGGATTCTTCTCTGTCCTATATGTTGCAAATAAAAAAAAAATGCTATAAGGCAGTGCTACTTATTTCTGAAAGGAAGGAGTGCATGAATAAACTAAATCAACATACTGCTTATCTTAACAGTGTTACAGACAACTTAATAAAGGTTTGAAGAATCAATTGAAAGTTACAAAGCAGAGAAAATGATTAGGCAGCATAACAACAGATAGTAAATATTGTATGAGGAGAAAATCAGGTGTGCAAGACTGAGTTTTAAAGAGGACAAGTATTGAAGTTGAAGATTCTATCATAGTAAAGTACTCTGAGCATTTCAAGAATGTTTTGGACAGTGGTTTTCTGGTTCCATTGTTTATAATGAAGATAAATGTATTGTTACAAGGGAAGTAAGGGTTTTTCCTCAAATATTGTGATTGCGAGTGGTATAACTTCAATTTAATCTTTTCTATGATGAGTTACTCAAAGATTTTCTACTTTGACTAAAGAGCAGATTCATTACACTAGGTAAGCTACATTTCCATAAATAAATTTTAGCTCAGTGGCTTCTGAAGGTAGCCAAATATTGGAATTTGTAACTGTTACCTGAGGAGAGGTAGATCTGAGGTCCTCGAGAAAGGAAGATCTGCCATCCTCAAGGCTTTAGGATGCATCATCTGGAGAAATGGCACTCAGAAAAATGATGTTACTGGGAGGGCCTAATATCTGACTTATAGTAGGAAGCTCAGCATAGGCAGCTAAGGGAGAATCCAAAGTAAAGGCAGACTTTTTTTTTGTGGCTGGGTTTACAGCTGGGCTCTATCTGACTCAGTTGTATCTGACACTCTTTAGTTGCTAACTAGGGACAAAAAGATTCAGAACCACGCTTGAGCTCGAGGTAATATTATTTTACCAGATCTAAAACAACTTCCAAAGCATCACATCCAAGTTTGCCACTGGTACTTTTGATGAGATGCTCAAATACTTACAACCTTATTTGATGAACACCCAACTGGGTGATAGAGAATTTTGGAAAAACATAATCTCTCTATAATCTAAACTAAGACGAGTAACCAAAATAATACATGGAAGTGGCAGAGAGGGTGCTCTAAAAAAAATCCTGCCAACTCCAGATTCATTTGCCTTTTCTAGAGTTGTGAAAGACTAAACTTATTATAATATAGCTATCCCTAGTTATGGGATGCTAATACAATGATAACAATATTATAGCTTCATAATGGTACTTTATCTGAAGTTACTTTTGCTGTCTCAATTAAAGCTACACAAATTTCTAGGAGTAGATGAAAGTAGTGTTGAAATGTTGAGAGCTAGGAATGGTTCTTTTGTCAGTGGTTGATTGAAGTGTTGAATGTTTCTATGAAATAAGTGTTGTGCAGACTTCACTTTGCTTTCTATATCTCTTTAAAGTTCTTTGCATAATTGTGCTTACTAAAATTAAGCACAATTATGCATTGGTTTTGCCATATTGCCCACATGCAGAACTACATATTAGCAAATGGAGTTATGAACAATGTGCTAAAGACTTCAGGAAAAAGGACAGACTAAGCATGACATGGGTGGAAAAGGTTAAATAGATGAAAGTAAAAGATAGCATAAATAATGTATATTATTAATTTGATATAGGTTAAAAAAATTGTATGATAATTTATATTTCAAGTAATGTTGCAATGTATTTCAAGCAGTTGAATTATTAGTAAAATTTGTTGATTCATGCTGTGCATGTTTACATAAGTAGCAGTATGCCTCAGAGCAAAGTATATTAGAAAAAATAATAAACTGATATGTAATCTTCCTTACAAAATAATAAACAAATAAACAACTCCAATTATCCCCTTTGCATTCTAGGCAAACATAGAGTTCTTGGATTTTTATAAGTTATCTTTATATCTTTATATAATGTGCCTGGGTTAGGTTGTTTTACTTCTGAGTGTAACTTGAGTATGCACAATGGGCTAAACTTCTAGATCACAAGGGCTAAGAGCTGGGTAGGGGACCCACTTGACAGCTAGACGGCACCTGTCAAGGCCATCCAACATGTTATTTAATATGCATGGGGTCATGGTTTAACATATTATCCAATGTATTGTAGCCTGTCTTTTAAAAACTATCAGTGTCTCCTTTCTCCTGGGGACTGGGTGAAAGTTAGTGGAGGAAATCACATGCCGGCATAGTGGAGACTCAAACCTGAGAAGTAGTGTGCTGGAACAGACTTTTATTTCTATATCATTGAAATTTGTTGACATGGACTCACAGTACTCCTTAAAGTTATTCTATAGATCAGTAAGTTTTCAAAATTCAAAATAATTTTTACATTTGATGAAAAGAAGGAAATACTTTAAAAAAAGTTTTTTTTTTGTACAAGATTGCAACTTCTGCATTTTTTATATATATAATAATATATTAAATCTTGATCCAGCTGAATAAATACAATTATACTGCAACTATGTTGTACAACAGAACATTATTGTACTATGATGACCATGGCATATCAGATAAGATTAATTGTGTGTTAATGTCAGAAGGATTTTTATGCAAAATACAAAAATGACAACCTAATTCGTAATAGTTACCACAAAAAACTGAGTAAGGAAACTCTTGCATATACCTCATTTAGCAAGGCTCAGTCCAGATCAGTGCATTTATTGGGAACAAAATATCTGCTTACAACTATCAATAGCATTATCTATTTAATTTTTTTTGACACTAGAAATATTTTAAATTAACCTTAAAAGTTATGGTCTGTAAATGGTAGCTAGGTAGTCACTGGAAGGAGAGCTCTGCACCAATCCCCTGTGATGATGCATAGAACCGACCAGGCCTGGCACCTAATGTTCAACCCTGCCTTCTCGTGGTGCAGACCATTAGTACCTTTCAAAAGAGATGCTCTCTTTTGGAAGTGAATGGAAGGGGAGGGCTGCCAGATTAGTGTGGCCTACTGATCTGGACAACTATGGCTACTTTTCTTTTTTTTTTCTACCCTGCTGAGGAGTGGTCAACCACACAGGGTCCTGGTGCTGACCATATAAACCTACTTGACTGGACATGTATGGCTCTGAGCTTGATTATGGATCCTGAATTTGCTGCACTGGTGGGCTTCTGTGGAGGGAAAATCTTCCGCTGTGTTTTCTGTTTCTTTGTGGGTTGACAGCCCCAAGTGAATAGATTCACAGGATATGTTTATCAGCTGGTGGATAATCCTGAGCAGAGGTTATCACAGGCACCTGAACTCTTTGCTTCTACTGGCATCGTCAAACTCTACATTGTGGGAAGTCTTCCAGTGTATGTGACTTCAGCCTTTAGTGGTGGGGGAACGGGTCTTTGCCCCATGTCTGCGATTAGGGGGCTGTTGATATTGTCGGCATTCCCTCTCTCAATAAACATAGTTTCTTTAACATCCCACTAACCATTTTCTCTCCATAGGTAGTTGGAATGTGAGGACTCTGCGCAGAGCTTTTTCTCTTGATGTCCTCACACAAGAATTCCACCATTATAATTTAGATATTCTCAGCTTACAAGAGACCAGATGGACAGATAAAGGTCAGATTCTTAAAAATAATCTTAAATTTCTCTTTTCAGGGAGGGATGACAATAAGCATCACCAAGGCGTGGATCTGCTTCTCAGCAGACGGGCTAGTAATGCTCTTCTAGGATATGAGTGCTTTAATGAAAGGTTTCTTACAGCAAAATTTCAGACAAGCGTTAAAGACTTGAATGTTATCTGCTGTTATGCCCCCACTGAGGATGCCGATGAGGATGAGAAGGATAGGTTTTATGAACAACTTCAGGATATTTTGAATTCTGTCAAGAAAGGAGATATTACCCTTGTTCTTGGTGACTTCAATGCCAAAGTTGGTACTGACTCTGACCTTTGAGGAGGGGTGATTGGCCCTTTTGGTATTGGTAGCTGCAATGGCAATGGGCGTCTCCTACAGGTAAGTAAACTCAATGGTTTCAGAATAACTGACACTTGTTACAAACACCGCGACATACATAAGTACACATGGGTTTCACCTGATGGGCTGCATAAGAATATGATTGATTATATATTAATTAACAGCAAATGGGCTAGTTCTGTTAGGAATACCAAGTCATATAGAGGAGCTGAAATTGGATCTGACCATTATCTTGTTAAAAGTGTCTTGCAACTTAAACTTAAAAAGTGTTGTGCAAGGGTTGAAAATTATCCTTTAATACTGAAGCTCTGAAAGACCCAGTTATAGCTAAAGCTTACCATGATAGGTTACGTAGTCATTATGACAGTCATGGTTTGCTTACTACTGAAGTTGAGGAAGAATGGGACCATTTTAAACAGGCTTTTTTGGAAACTAACAGTACTCTTTTAGGGAAAAAGGAGCAGAAGAGGCAGAATTATCTGAGTGATAAGGCACTTGAGCTTATTTCAGAAAGAAAGAACTGCAGGAATGTCCTTAATCAATACCAATACCCTACTAGTCCTAATAGAAAGCATTACAGAGAACATAATAAACGTGTTAAAGATCAGTTAGATGCTGATAAGAATCTTTGGCTTGATGGCTTGGCTGACAAAGCTGAAGAAGCAGTTAGACAGCACAACAGCAGAGAGCTGTACCAGATAGTTAATGTTTTGTGTGGTAGAAAACGGACAGGTATACAGGGATTGAAGGATAAACAAAGTAAGGTTATAGAAGGTGAGGATTCTGTCATGGCTAGGTGGGCTGAGTATTTCAGTGATGTTCTAAACAATATACAATATACATAAACAACAATATGGGTAGTTCTACTCCCATTGTTTGCAATGACGATAGATGCATTGGTGGCTTTAATGTTGGCCCTATAACACAATCTGAAGTTATTTTGGCTTTTTATAAACTTAAACTTCATAAATCCCCAGGGGTAGATGAAATTATTATGGAAATGCTTAGAGCTGGGAATGTTTCAGTTACCACTTGGATGACTGAAATTTTAAATATCTTTTACGATAAAGGCATGGTTCCTAAGGATTTTACCAGAGCTATTATTATCCCTATTTTCAAAAAAGGTGATCACAGTTCTTGTGATAACTATAGGGGTATCAGTCTACTCTCTGTTCCAGGGAAAATTCTTTGCATGATTGTGCTTAATAGAATTAAGAATCTGGTTGACAGTCAATTGGGGGCGAGGGTGGCTTAGTCGGTAGCGTGCCAGGCTCGTAATCTGTAGTTCCCAGGTTCGAGTCCCAGCTGGGTTAGCGTTGAGATTTATCTCCGCAAAATTCCCCGCCCTGCCCACGGTCAGTAGGGGACACCGATGGGCTTGGAAAGGCTGCCGTCCGTCGGATGGGACGTTAAGCCGTGGCCCCGTGTGTGGGAGAGCCATACCCTGTGCACGTTAAAGAACACGCTGGATGGCCTTGACGGGAGGCTACCATCTGTCTCCCAACAGCTGTTCCAGTGGGTCCCCTCCCCCAACCTTCTCTGAGCCTTCGGGGTCCATGTGACCTGGCCATTTAGCCCATGGTGTGCAAAAAAGTGCCGCTCAGAGGTAAAACAACCCAACCCGACAGTCAATTGCGTGATGAGCAATGTGGATTCAGAAGTGGTAGGGGATGTGTGGGTCAGATATTTTCACTTAGGCAGATTTTTGAGAACTGTTTAGAGTTTCGGAAACCTTTGGTTGCTAGCTTTGTTGATTTCAAAAAGGCTTTCGACTCTGTTGATCGTCATAATTTGTGGTTGATTGTGAAATCATATGGTATACCAGACAAGTTAGTTAACATAATGAAAGCTCTCTATAATAACACTGAGTTGTGTGTGAGAGTTGGTAAGGCTTGTAGCAATTGGTTTAGCATTACTTCTGGTGTTCGACAAGGGTGCATTTTGTCTCCTTTTCTCTTTAGTTTGTTTATTGATTATGTTATGCGAAATTCCCTTCAAGGGAAAGATTTTGGCCTGAAATGGACTGGAGATACAAAAATTTCTGATTTGGATTATGCTGATGATTTAGCCCTTTTGGAAAATGATGTTGATGAGATGAACTCTTTCATTTGAGCTGTTGATGAGACTGGTAGTAGAGTAGGTTTGGTTATAAACAGAGAGAAAACTAAAGTGAGGAAAAATCGTCAGGCAGGCTGTGATTCAGTTAATCTGAAGGGTTGCAATCTTGAACAGGTGTCACAGTTTAATTATCTTGGGAGCTATGTAACAGATACTGGTGATGTGTGGGATGAGATTAACAGACGGATAGGGATTGCTGTCGGGACTTTTAAGAATCTATGGAGAGTGTGAAGAAACAGGTGTATACACCTAAAGACTAAAATTAGACTGTATAATAGTTTGGTTCTTTCTAGGGTTAGTTATGGCAGTGAAACTTGGACACTTTGTAAACATGATAACAGGAAACTAGATGCTTACGCAGTATCTTGGGCATTAGGTGGTTCAACTTTGTAACTAATGATGAGGTTAGGCAAAGGAGTCTGCAACCTCCTTTAAGCAGCATATTGTGCAGAGAGAGACTCCGCTGGTTTGGCCATGTTGCCCGTATGGATAATTATAGATTGGCAAATAGAGTTATGAACAGTGTGCCTAAAGGCTTCAGAAAGAGGGGGAGCCAAGGATGAGGTGGGCGGACTGCTATGATAGGTTCTATTGAATCTATCATAGCAGTCAGTTGCTGCCATATTTCTGCAGAAAGTCCGTTTTAGATGAGCAGCTCCAGTTGAACATCAGACAGTAAGATGTATTTGTTGAGATACAGCTTTCAGATGTGCAAAGTGAGTGTAGTGATGGCCAAAGAACATATTTATGGCTTGTCAAGACTGACAATGCTGATGTTGTATTTAGCACAACAAAACTAAGAGGCACATGGCTGCACATAACCAATTGTATTGCATTTCTGGTTTATTGACTATTTTAAAAAAATTTAATTAAAAATAGAATTAAAAGCCTTCAATGCAGATTAGCTTTATGTTTCACATCATATACCATGTATTATCTAATGATGTGTTATATAAAAAGATATTAAATATGTAGCAAATATGCATTAGTATCTTTAACCTTTATTTTTAACCTCAATTATACAATTTTTTTTAACCTGTATCAAATTAATCATATATATTATTTATGCTATCTTTTACTGCCATTTCAACACATGTAAGCTGGAATTGCAATACCATTGGTATTGTGCAGCCATATGCCATACAGTTTCAATGTGTTTAATTCAACATTAGTATTGTCGGTCTTGATAGGCTATAATTATGCTTTTTGGCCTTTCCTACACCAACTTCATACATCTGGAAGCTGTATCTCAATGAATGCATCTTACCTTTAGACTTCTCATCTGAAATGAATATTCTGCTGAAATATAGCAACATATAGATATGAAACTGTGAAGATACTACAATAGATTCAGTGGATACTTGCCATCTTCTAACCTGCTGCACCTGTGATCATAAGGCTCATGAGGTGTTATGCTTACTTTAAGATTGCTGATTGTCATAACCTTTAAGTTACTTTAAGCCTTTAACACCCATGTTGATTCCCCAAAAAAGTAGGTTAGTAACAACAAGTAACACTGTTTTGATTAATTCATTTCAAATTTCAGCTGTTGAGGTGTTAAAGGGTTAACACTTTTAAGTTATGTGTCATAGAAAAATTGATATATTATCACTTGTAATATTGTGGTTTGTCACCTTCATGGAGATCTTATAGCAGAGCTGCATGATAAGGGATGAGAGCTGTGCCTCTGCAGAAGGTTGAAAAGTTCTTGTCAATTAATGTCACTTCATTTTAATGCATATGTGGGGATATGCATAAAGGTAGATAAGCACATCACACTTCATAATTGCCATAGCTGCATCCACAAGCCTACCAGGATATTGGTGACTGGCAAAGGTACCCATTTCACTAATTGTTTCATGGTACCTGCTGTTGTATGCATTGGATGACATGCTTCAGGATACATTTCCATGAACAGCCTTGCTGTTGCCTTCACATTACTTCTGCACTCACCATACATTACCATCATCTCCCAATATTGTTTATTAATATAGCCCTCCATCACTGACTGCATATGACAATGAAATGTTACTTTAGACTGAATGAAAAAAAAAATACCCCCCCCCCCCTCAAGCAGCTGCTTGACCACAGAGGTCTGACAGGAGCCTGTCAGTTTATATGCCACAGTAGAAGATCTGAGAGGATGGCAGGACCTCAGCAGAAAACAACACGAACATCCATGCCTACCTGGGGCTCGAACCCAGGTCCCGTAGATCAGTAGCCAAGCGCGCTAACCACTCGGCCACGGGACGGCTGCTTAGACTGAATGAGACATACCAATAGTTCTTTTCACTAGTTTGTGGTAGCTGTCATGGGTACATTTTTATGATTTTCATTTGCAGTAAAATCATTCTAACATTAAAATGGTTAATCCATTCAGGTACAGTACAGTAACATTGTTGTATAATATATTTTTGTATGTTTGAATTTATTCAGCTGGATCACAATATAATACACCACCTGCATAATTTAAAATATTTTCACTTGCAAAATATTTCATCTGATATTAGCAGATCCCCTTTTCTTAATGAAATTGCCAGTCAAACAGCTTCTCATCATTTTAACTAGTTGTTTCTTTTGACCAGAAGTAGCATTCCTTGAAAATTGCTTGTTCACTGAAGCTTTAATGATAAATGCAACTTCAATATGACTTTTTCATATATGTCAACCACTTTGCTAAACTTGATGCCATCGTTTTGTGTACTTCTAGTCCTATTTATTATGTAAATTCATCAAATAATCATTGTTTAATAGATGATTTAATCCATTCTGTTTTATTAGGATTACTTTAGAACAGACACAGAACTTATGTATGAACAAAGGTCTACATCGTTGGTTTCTCTCGCCTGATGAAAAGGCAAAACATTCCAGCTATATGATGAAGAATGGTATTGAGGTAAAATTATATCTTGCTTAGCTCACTCTTCTTAATATGTAAATATTTTTATTCATGTATTAATTTATATTTTTTCTCTCTCACTCACATTAAAATATTTTCATAAACATGAGTGGGGGGGGGGGGGAGCAGGATTTTGCTCAATTGGTAACA
Source organism: Ryuthela nishihirai (assembly GCA_038380435.1). Lineage (NCBI taxonomy): Eukaryota > Metazoa > Arthropoda > Arachnida > Araneae > Heptathelidae > Ryuthela > Ryuthela nishihirai. The sequence goes on from JAWZYU010000025.1 coordinate 27,188,658, forward strand.
TGCCAGGCTCATAATCTGCAGTTCCCTGGTTTGAATTCCACCTGGGCCAGCATTGAGATTTATCTCTGCAGAACTCTCCCTGCTCTGCCCTTGCATCAGTTAGGGGACATCAATGGGCTTGGAAAGGATAAAACACCGAATGTTTATGTCTGAAACAGTATACAAGCTTTTACAGTGAGCCCCCCCTCTCCCTTTTTCATTCACAAATGAAATATCTTTATGCCCCAATCACAGTGTTGTTAACAGCAGTTGAGACAATCCCAAATTCTTTGAAAAGATTGTAAAACTACTCAAGATTTTCCTTCTCTGACCCCAAGGGCTCAGAGAAGGTTGAAAAGAAGGAAGAGAAGGAAGAAAGTTGGGGAAGAGTTTGCACTGGACAGTGTTAGGAGACAGACATCTCCCATCAAGGCTATCCAGTGTGTTCTTTAACATGCACAAGGTATGATTCTCTAGCATACAAAGCTATGGCTCTACATCCCATACAAAAGGCTGCAGCTTTTTTTTAAGGCATATCAGTGTCCCCTTTCTGATCAAGGGCAGGTGGGGCTTCAGTGGAGATAAATCTCACTTTACCAGAGCCTATAAATACTGCAATACGCAAGAAGCACTCAACAACGAAATAAAATACGTTTTTGAACTTGCTGAACAGGACGGATATACCTCACACACCATCAACAAAATTCACAAATAAATCAAATGCAAACAATCCCAAAACCCTCCAATACCTGTAAATAAAGAAACGCAAAAATACACAATAGCCCTACCATACATAAATAATAATTTCACATACTCTGTCTAAAATCTTTCGTTATAAAGTCCCAATTAAAATGTCTCACACTATATCCAAACTCATTCGAAACAATCGCGACCATATACCCAGCTCTGGAGGAGTTTACTACATTCAACTCAATGACCCCACAGGTAAAATCTTCCCCAAAGACAAATACATGGGTAAAACTTCACGCCCATTTAACGCCCGACTTAAAAAGCACAAATACGACATCTTAAATAAACTACAAAAAAACTGCACTACGTCAAGCAATCACCGAAAACAATCTGCCCACTGATTTTCACTCCACTAAAATTAGTATCCCCACCTCCCAAATTCCAACTGGCCGTCACAGAAAGTATCCTCATTAACATAAAACTGACCAAACTCTGCAACACAGATATTGTCCCCCTCCCCCCAGTGTGGTGTCTGATACTTAGGGGATATAACATACACCTCGGAAATTCCACACACCCCTAAACACTACTCTCTCATTGTCGATCCCCATTTGCCACCTGCAATAATACACACCCACCTAACCCTAAAATATAACTCCTAAAATTGGCGATTAATGTACCCGTGCATGCATGCACACGTGCGCGCACACACACACACACACACAAAAAAAACTCCCTATATTAATACCAATAAGAAAACCATTATTCAGACCCTCAATAACATAATTATCTTAACCCCAATTTTCAGTTTACCAAATTTATTAATTCACTAAAAGTACCCCACTCATTATAAAGATGAATTACTACCCAGAAACAGTGATGCTTTCCTCGACATACACATGTCTTGGCGATTTCCCATAATCCCACACTCTTTCAACCTCCGTTACATGCAGATCGCATTACCGCCACCCACACTTTCGCCGACCACTCCGATCCTCGGAGCTGAACCACTGACATGTCAATTTATGGCACCCCACCCCTCCCCCGTGCTCACCAACCAACTGGCTCTCCTGCATTAAGTTCCTCACTTCCCACCTGATGAAGTGCCGATAGAAATGGCGCGAAGCATGCGTCGTGGATCTAAAACTTTTTTAAGCACCCTATGCTATCAAAAAGTATAAACAATTATGTTATTCGCCAGTGGGTAGACCATTGGCAGCAGTCATCATTGTCTTATTCTCCACTGAGACGTCACTTGCCGACAAGAATGTCAAATTTTAAATTTCTCACCGAAAGCATTCCAAGAAACTCCTGTTACTTCTTATCCTCTGCGGCATGGTACATAAATCTTTCTTTAATAATTATTAATACTTGATAGCATAGTCCATGTGTCGAAGTGCTTAAAAACATTTAACAGTGTCATAGAGAATTAAATTGCTTTAATTACTGCACTGTGTACCTCTACTGTAATTTTTATCTTAAATGTACATATTTTATCACTATATTTCAAATTTTATCAAATTCTGAGAAGAAAAAATTTACAGCATTAATGGGTTAACCTAACTTTAAATATAATTTCAATACAAGGTAAAAAAATTGATCGTTTTTATACAATTTGTGCTTATTTTCAACATGAAGTTTGTATTTGAGCTTGGGAAATACAGATTACATGCTTGATAAGCTACTGACTGAGCCATAACAAGCATGAGTGCTGCATATGAGAGCTAGTTCCCATAATGAAGGTTATAGGATAGGGGACATTAATAAGGCTTATGATCCTCCCTAACAGCCATGCTACTTGCACAACACCTTCTCATATAACATTTTCTTTAATCATAAAAAATGTGAAAATAATTTTGATCAATGTTTTTTAATTGCATTATAAGCAGTCTGTACATGCATCATGTCCATTTTCTTCCAAAACTTACTACTATGTCCACAGATGCTGCTGAGTTATCACACTGTCAGCCTTAACTACTGCATTTGGCAGTAAAATGCATACATTGTACATCAAACAAATTTTCCAAGGATTATGTAATGTTGCAAAATATCAAAAGAAAAGAAAATTTATCCACAAAGTTTTAAGATGTCAATATTACAAGATATCAAAAGTGACATTAGATAGAATTAGTCTTCATCAATCATATCAACATTTCTGAAGCAGAGGATACAATTTATATCCTCTTTTGAGGAAAGCAAGAACATGTCATTGCAAATGCCTTAGAACAGCTCTCAACAAGAAATGGCTAAAAACTGCATTTCAGTGGTTTCTTCAAAGAAAAGTCATACTACAAATGAACTGGTTTTGTGTAAACAAGCTCACAATTATGTAATAATGCTCGAAATAAAAAAGATTTAAAGCATTTTCCAATTGTTTGTGCTGTTCATGTAAAGGTTAGAACATAAAATATTAAGGAAGATGTCAAAATTACTCCTGCCCCCAAATATCATAATGTCAATAAAAAGGTGTAGCTCGCAGAAGATGCTTCAAATCTTTCCACTCCAATTGTTATGCTATAATTGCAGACTTGTTTACAAACCATTCCATCAAAAAGGGTGGTATATTTAGGAAGTACCCATTGGTTCTCCATCCAAACAAAGGTTGGGGTTGTTTTACCTCTGAGTGGAACTCTTTTGCACACAGTGTCTTATTCCCCTCGGAGCTAAATGGCCAAGTCACAATGACCCTGAAGGCTCAGAGAAGATTGAGAGGAACCACTGGATAGCTGTTGAGAAACAGGTGGTATCCTCCCGTCAAGGCCATCTAGCATGCCTTTAATGTGCACAGGGTATGGCTCTCCCACACACAGGCCCATGGCTTTATATTCCATCCAATGGACAGTGGCCTTTCCAATCCCATAGTGTCCCCTACCAGCTTGGGAAAGGGGGGGGGGGGAGTTTTGCGGAGATAAATCTCAACTTGGGCCCAGGTGGGACTTGAACCTGGGAACTACAGATTCTGAGTCTGGTATGCTACTGACTGAGCCATCCCCACCAAGCAAAGGAAATTCATATTTCTGAAACATTAAACTCGATAGATAATAAAAAATTTACATTTCTTAACTGGGCAAACCAAAAAAGGCTTATTGACAAATTTTTCAAAATGAGTTTAAAAACTGAACTTTAGAAGCAATAATTTTTTAAGACCCTCATGAGAAATATATGGTGGAGATTTAGCCATAATTCTAAAAAAAAAGAAAGGAAATAAAAGATATTTGAAGTAATACTGAGCAAAAGCATATTTATTTAGCACTTTAAGAAACCAGAAGCTTCTGCACACTAAAAGTGGTGATAGAGTTTACTTGGAGGTTATGATTTACTGCATACCTATTTCTAAATCGCCACACTGGTTGTTCTGGGTTTAACACAATGACTTTTGCTTAGCTTATGATTTAAGAACTATTGGTTTGTGAACCAGCAATATACAGGGGTTTATCAAAATAATGGAAACACCAACGGTGACTGGAGTACATGCAATGTGTTGTATGCATATCACAGAGTTGACACCATCCGTGATGTGAGGTATATATTTAAGTAGAGAGATGCGAGGTATATAATGATGTCAAGTATCACTTAGCAGTGCCACGGGCGCAGGTGAAACAGCTGTTGTGGTGTTGACAATGTCAGATCTCAGTGGCCTCCAAAAAGACATGATCATTGGTGCACATCTTGCAGGAACTTCAGTAACCAGAATGGCAAAAATAGTAGGTGTAACATGAGGAACTATATTGAAGATTAAGACTACCTATCAAAAAGGAGAGGGCTTTGCCTCCAAACATGCAAATTGTGGACACCATACGAAGTTGTCAGATAGGGATAGGTGAACATTGGCATGGATTATACAAGGGAAGCACAAGACCATGGCACCACAAATAACAGCAGAGTTGAACACCAGTTGGAATGATCCTGTTTCCGTCACAACAGTTTGTCGGGAACTTCATCTGCTGGAATTTATGGCCTTGCTACAATCCACAAACCTCTGATTATCAACATCAATACAATAAAACGTGTAAGGTGTGGCAAAGCACATAAAAACTGAGGTGCTAAAGACTGGCAATGTGTCATCTGGTCTGATGAATTGTGATATACATTGTTTCCCACCACTAATAGAGTGTACGTCTGATGAAAACCTGTAGAAGCATACCATCCCAACTGTTTGGTTCCGACTGTGAAGCATGGAGGTGGATCCCTGATGCTGTGGGGTGCCACATAATGGCATTCCTTAGGGCCATTAGTTATTTTGCAAGGTCATGTCACATTCACAATGTACGAATCCATTCTCGGGGACCACCTGCACCCAATATTGCGGGCATTGTTCCGTAATGACCATCCTAGTTTCAAGTGGATAATGCACCCGTGCATTGTGTGAAATGTGTCAAGTTGTGATTTGCAGAACATAAGGATGAGATGCAGAGCTACCCCTGGCCACCTCAATCTCCAGACCTCAATATTATTGAACATTTGTGGGAATATCTGGAGTGCAAGGTCATATCACACTTTCCACCTCCAGCATCACTGGTGCAGTTATATACAGTACAATACAATATTGTGTTTTATAAACTTTAATAAGTTTATGCTTTTAAATTTTTCTTCGTCTTTCACACGTTGACTATGTACATATTTTGATGAAATACGAACACTTCTGACACACAGTTCTTGCTGTACAGTTATGAGACTTACAGTACACACAAAGACACACACATTCAAACAATGTTTATTGTAACTGTATTGTCATTTTTTCGAGCAGTGGAAGTGGATCATCAGGGTCTCATCCTAGTCTTCTTCTACGTGTTCCGTATGCAGAGGAGAGTGCATAGTCAGCAGTTCTTTTAGTGCACTGAAACTTTTTCAAAATTTAACTTTTTATAATAAATTTATGTATATATTTATTGTAGTAAATGATAAAATATATTAATAATACATATATTTTATGCATTTATGACTTACTGAACTTTTTTTTTAGTTATCTTTACATTTTCTAGTCTACACACGTCATCTGCGATTTTCCGCAGTAGGCCGCAAAACTAAAAAATAAAAATTTTCATTTAATTATTGATGGCAAACTCGCGAATAATCAAATCCGCGAAAGTTAAACCCACGAAAGTTGTGGGCCGACTGTAATAGCAATTATGAAAAGTGTTCTTAAAGGCAAAAAAAAATAAGGATTAACTAAGAATAAGATCTGCAACATACCAGACAGAACTTTATTTCAGTCACCTTCAATTTTTTAATGATGTAACTTGCTCATAATTAGCAATGGAGAACAAATTGCATAATGTGTTTAGACCTCCTTACCTTTGGTTGTAACATTTTGTATGAAAAAATACATGTTAATAATGAGATGGAGTTATGCATTCAAGCAGTCTCACATAGACTTTTTTTATTTAAAACTGTTAACTCTTAAACATGTTAGAATAAGTAGTTCATTTAGAAAATAAAATTTAGTGTCTTATTTTACAAGCATTATTTCTCTTATTAGTATGCCTCTGTTCTTGATAATTTGACTCCTGATGATGTGCGGCAGCTTATAGAGAGTGAAGATGAATTCCAAAGGTGTGGCTCATTTATTCGTGTGTTTCCATCTGCAACGTCTTCAGAATATCTAAAATATTTTGAACATTGCCGCTATTACAATCTTCTTTTAGATGCATGGGAGCAAAAGTATCATAGTAATAGAGCTAAAGGTAAACTCTAGTTTATAATAGTTCATAACTAACTTTAAGATATTGGAGGGTTTTTTTTAATTGTGCTATTGTTTCAAAGGTAAACTTTTTTATAAGCAGTAATGCATTTGATTCAGAAATTATTTGATCTCAATTTTAATGCTTCAGTTTAACTTTATATGCTTTAATTTATTTTTGTTTATTTTTACTGTTGTTTAGCTATCTATTGTTTAGTTTTTGTTCTGAGTTATCTCACTTTTAGTAGCAAAATAACTTTTTCTGGCACTGCTTTGTTAGTTTCACACATTGTCAAGTACCAGAAATCTAAGCCTATACATTACACTTAATAAACCTAGAAGCTACTCCTAGCTTATAAACAAATAGGAGTAACTTCTAGGATTTTTCTTTGTCCTCTGTGTTCAAATGAAATAGCAATTTTTTAATTTTACTGAAATAAAGTGAAAGAATACAAAAAATGTTGCATTTTTTTTAAGTTGAATGAATAAATGATATACTATTATCAAAAGGTAAGTAAGGTGAACAAATTCGCTTAACTTTATTTTTTTTAAGAATTTTTGATATCTTGTTTTTTCAGAAATGCTTTTTCTTTTGATATGTAACATGGCATTTTTCCCTTTTAGTTGCTTAAGGATAAGGTTCTAAAATTATTTTACTTTCTGAAAATACTTCAAAATTAATTTGACCACCAAGTATTGGGTTATTTTATTTCTGAGTGGCACTTTTTTTGTACACTATGGGCTAAATGGCCAGATTACAAACCCCAAATGTTCAGATAAGGTTGAGGAAGTGGATCCACTATACGGCTGTTAAGAGACAGATGGAAACCTTCTGTCAAGGCCATCCAGCAGACAGTTGATGTCAGTGTAATGTAATGGGGGTGTTTTCAATTCACACATTGGGTCCCTTAACATCAATGGAGCAATATTTGAATGCCACAGAATATTTGAACATCATTGCCAGTCTGATGCAGCCCTCCAATGCTGCAGTGTATCCATATGGAAATGAGTACTTTTTTTTTATGAATGTTTTAGCAGGATAATGCTTCATGTCACACCAAGGAACCAAACACTATAAGGGTTCTCAGATTCAAGTCCCAACTCTGCTAGTGTTGATAGATTTATCTCCTCCTAACCCCCACCCGGCCCTTCATCAGAAAGAAGACAGTGATGGGTTGAAAAACTGCTGTCTGTTGAATGTGATGTTAAGCTTTGACCTTGTGTGCATTACATCCATACCCTTGGCACATTAAAGCCTGCCATTTGTCTCCTAATTGCTGTTCAATGGGTCCCCTTCCCCCTATTTTCTCTGAGCCCTTGGGGTCCTTGTGACTTAACCATTTACCCATTGTGTGCAGAAACTGCCATTCAGAGGTAAAACAAACCAAACTAAGGGTTAAAAATGCTGGTTAAGAATAGTATTAAATGTGAGAACAGTGTAGTAAATGGAAAATTTATAGAAACTAAAGATTAAACGTTATATTTAACATATATTCTAATCAATAAGTAATATCCACAGAATTATTTGTTGACTTTAAAGTCAATAAATCAATAAATAGTTTTGTGGAAAAAGGTTTTACCAATGTGGAATTAGAACCCATGTCTCTCAAGATGCATGCCAGAGTGTTCTAAAACCACTAATGTCAACTCTGTCTTTTTTCCACTAATATGGCTTATACTTGTATCTGGAAAGATACAAATATAAGTCATGTTAGCGGATCCCACTCGTCAGCAAAACTTTTTTCCACAAAATTATTTATTAACTTATATTCTATTTATTCAGAAAAAAATTATTGAAAAATCAAAGTGAAATTTTAATGAAAAATCATAAAATATGTTGTTCTAAAGCATTAATAGATTTATTATAGCTATGATTTTTCCCACCTTTTTCCTTTGTTGAAAAGAAAGCTATGATGATATGCTACTGAAGAGCAATTTGAACTATTAATTTCAAGAAACAAATATTCATTGTGAAATATACTAAATAATGGTTTTCAAAAGTTATTTGTTGTAAGGATTTAAATTAAACTGCTTAAATAGAAATCATATCACTAGCTATCATATACCTTGATATTTAACTTTATATGTAATATTTCATTTTCCATCTTGTCTAGTCTCTTCCTTTAATAAGAGTTGTAGGTTATTTGAATGAAAAAACATGTAATATGTTTGCTTTTGAAGTATTCAAATTAAAACTTGTTTCTAAATGTGTTTTTTATTTTGCAATCTGTATGTCTTACAGGCATTACTCTTCTACAAAATTTATGCAAAGAGAATTTTCATCTTCAGACATTGTACAAAGAACCTTTATCCAAGGTAAAGTAATTTGTAAACTATATTATGATGTATATACACTGAGTGGCACCTTATTAGGGACACTTTCCCATAAACATGCTATGATATTTCAAGTATACAGGCAGGTATTTAGGAATTTCGTGTGTGTGTGTATATATTCAATTCAGCACAAGAATAAATAGAAAAGAATTGAGTGACCTTGAAAAACATGGTATGGTAGTTGGCTCCAGATACACTGGTATGAACAACTTAGAAACAGTAACCCTGCTGGTATTTTCAAGCATGATAGTATCTTGGATGTATTGGGAATGGTGTAACACTACAAAAGCATCCAGCCAACTGCAGTCCTGTGGTCAGAAACAGTTTGGTGATGAAAGAGGCCAAGGGAAGCAGAACTGTGCAGAGTCACAAAAACAGTCGGCAAAATTCGAATCTACTTGGTAAAATACAGGCGAATTGTGACCTTTCTTCAGCTGCCCTGACTCTTAGTCATTATTAGCTTTTTTAATATTATGATAAGAACACCATAGTCTTTGCTTCTCTTTGGGCTTTCTAATGAACACAAAAAAGCATTTCTAAGTCAAGAGTTATAGCAAGAAAATCTTCATTGTGATAAAATACATTTTTGCACACAGTTAAAACATTGAAATGCCACTAAAAGTCACTGTTTTAGATTGTTATTTTCAACCATTACCCTATTGTTTGAGTACCACAAAAAAATACCAGATTCCTTAATTGATTATGAAAAAATTAATACAGCCTTATCCCATGTTCAAGTGGTCCAGCCCACCCTGTCCTGCTGCTATTGTTACAAAATTCGGGTGTCAGCTCTACCTTTACCATTGCCTTCATATGACATCAGACAAATTTGAACTTCACACTGAAAATTGGATTTAGAGACCATTGCTATTTTTTCTGTATTCTGACAGAATTTGGCATCTGTCCAAATTCATCTGAATTCGCATTGAAGCCACAGGCAGAACCAACATTTGCACTTCATAATAACAGCAACATTACAGGGTGGACTAGAGCATATGGGACTACACCACTTGAATGTGAAATAAGGTTGTGTCCATTTTTTCATACTCGATGAAAGAACCGGGAAATGATTTTTGGTACTTGAACAAATGAGTAGGGTAATGTTGAAGATAATACAGTAAGATAATGGCTTTTTGTGGTATTTCTGTAAAACTTCTATTATAAACTATCCTCAGCTTTTGGGTTTGCTTTTAAGAAAAATAGATTTTGCTCTGAATGTCAGTTACATGTAGAGTAACATTTCATCTCTTGTGATGGCATTTAAATTCCTTTCGTTTCACATAAACTGACTCTTATAAATGAAAAATTGCCGTACAGTAGAGTTACTCTATTTAGAGCTATATGTATGTGTAGTAGTGATTTTAATAGGTTTATACATGCTTGAACTTCATATTTGGTTATTTTATGTGGAATTTAAAAGCTGTTTTAAGCATTATTGTGTTGGGTTTTTTTTTTCAAAAAATGCATGAAATTTTGGACTATAATTTTGTAGGTATATATGTTCTGTTGCCAAAAAATATTCATGCACCTCCATGTTATTTGAATGGAAGGCCATATCATAGCTCCATAACTACAAAAAAGCATTTTATGGAAAATTGTCACTGGCGATAAATTCCTCACTTGCATCTTTCTAAATCTTGATTGTTCACAATATTCATTTGATATTAAAAGATTTATGGAGGTTGAGCATTTAACAACAGCATCATTGATAACAATTTACCTCAAAAATTAATGCTATTATTGCAACAAATAGCTTACTAAAATGTAATTTTAGAATATCTAACAGCAGCTTCTGCTGTTTAAATGTTTCCCACTTCAATATATTTTTTTAAGTTTTAAACATGTTCTTGAGAGTCGAGATTTAGAGAGATTTTAGCGAGATTTTCGATTTTTTTTTTATGAAATTTTTTCATAAAATGTTTATTTTGAAAATTAAGGAACTTTGAATGTGGTTTTCCATTCACATGATGTAGAAATGTGTGTTTTCTTTTTAATATAGTTTATTTATCATAAATGTAAAAATAATTAAATTGTGTTTGACATTTATTTTGAATTATTTTCATACAGAACTCCATTTTGACAACAACAGCTGACAATCCTTCTGGTGGAACTACTCCTGAATGCAGTGAATGTGTAGATAAGAAGTAAGGACAATAAAAAATTAAAAGTCTTCTTCAAATAACTGTATAAAAGTCAAAATCACTTGCTTATATCACAGTGCCTTAATCTAATCCTCATATAACCCAATACTAACATTTAATTATAATAAAAAATAACATACCATAAATGTAGCTACTACATTTTTACCTGAGCTTACCATGATAACAGATAACAGGCATCAAGTGCAGGATATGATGGGTAAGTGTCAATGACATTATTGCAAGCTTGGGGTACTCAGTTTTTTGAGGCTGCGTTTCATAAAGCTTGTTAATGAACATGATAGACAAACAGGATTTCCTAATGGTGTAGAAGCCACGAGTCTTTTAGTGCATTCTAATCTGGAGTAAATATTAACCATTTTACAGCATGGAAAACCTGATTAACAGTGCTATGTTGTACTTTTTGCAGAATGCAGTAATCAATAATATATATGCACACAACTCTAATAGTTAAGACACAGTAGTAATTATATTCAAAAATTTAATTATCTGCAATATCATTGTATAGGTAAAACTTAACATTTCTAAGATACTTATACTTGCTTTTGATTGGAAATTGATCCTACAGACCTATTGATGAAGATAAGATTTCCTGGCGTTGCTCTCTGCAATGAGGGATCTTGATCTCATTGGGGGATTTATTCCAACTGTCATGGTTGACTTTAAAATATAAAGTCCCAAAAGTTATGTGACAGTCTTCATGGTAGGGTGCTGGTGCCTTTCATATTTTTCAGTAGAGAATTCAAACATGATTACAGTAATGTGATATTGGATGAAAATATGTTGCTTTTAATATATATTGACAGACAGTGGATACTTTTTAATTATTGTCTCAGTTCCCAGCTATAAATGAAAATGTTGCCTTAAATGTAAGTCAATATTCTATTGTGCTCACTTATCAGGAACAATGGTGAAAAATATAACTATCTGTAAATGAAGCTTCTGTAATTGCTTTGCAATAACTCCTAGGCTAGAATGACATGATATTAGCTTGGGTAAGAGTTATAGCAAGAGTGTCAAACACATGACTCGCAGGCAAAATACAGCCTGCAGGTCACATCCCACAGGATAATATTTATGATGTGGATAGTTTTGAACAATAAATGCAATTATTTCATTTTTTATTTTATAAAACAATTCAAGAACAAACTTTAAAATATTCATTCAGATCTATAAATATATTTAGTTCTAGATTATTTTAGTGAACATAAATATATGCAAGTTTTAATCTTTGTATATTTTTTTATTTGCTTGCTTAGAATTTGTAACTGTTCTCTAGTAAGTATGAGAAAGCAGTGAAGACTTCCATTTTATATTTGTATTGAATAAGCATTTTATGCTACTATATAAAAGCTTGCATTGGCATAAAGTAGAACCTGGGTAATCCCTATGATCTCAAATGAGTTTGACTAGACTTGGGTAAGCTTTTGATACTCCTGAGCTATTGAATTAGTGCAGAATGATGTAAACTTTCTCTTCATTTTATCCTCTAGCTGTTTATACCTACATGTATTACGTATTTCACACATAAAAAATAAATTTAGTCCATGGATTAATTATTTTTAAACTCTGGTCAGTTAATTCTGGTTTCAGATCTGGTGACAGTTTACCAGAAATAAATTTCTTTGTCCTGGAACTAAGATTTACTAAGAATGTAAGTGCCCCCATTTGCTTTATCAGTGAATACCATAGTATTTCACCAAAAGTAACCCATCAGATGCCATATTTATTTATTAACATTTAGGAGTTGGTACTTGAGTTCCCAATTTAAACCAAATGCTACTGCACAAATTAAATTTGGATATAACTTTTTATTTTAACTAAGAATATAATTTGAGTGCCCTCTTTTGCTTTGTCAATGAATACTGTAGTATTTCATAATGGCCCCAAACTCTTGTTTGTCACAAAGAAATACATAAACAAACGTCCTTTTAAACTTGATAGTGCAGTTGCTACGATTGATTCACTTGCTCTTGTTTTTCATCAGGTCAAAATAATTGCATTTTTAAATTTATGTACAAAGAAATTGAGATGGAATATCAGAAAAAATGCATTCAAAACTTTTTATTTACCTTTTGTAAAAAAAAAAATTGGATTGATAATAATTTTAAATACTTTTATTTTAGTCTCATGAAAGTGGGCCATGTGCAAGAGCAAAATAGGTTCTCTAGTCATCTGACCCTAAACCCATTATTGTTCATAATTCAGTACCATTTCTCTTGGGCATCACAGAATCAATTTCTGTTCTTTAGTTACACTCAGAATAAGGTACTACACTTTGTTTTTTTTTTATTTTTATTGCTGGGAAAAGTTCGAAATTAATGTGTTTCACATGTTAGTTCGTGGCACTTTAAGGGCTAATAAGCTTTAAGACTGAACAGTTGTAATATTTTTCTCATACCAACTTGACATAATATTTCAATTTCGTACACTTTTTTATGAAATGCATAAAAAAAAACTAGAAAATTTTAGGCATTAACTAATTCAGGTTGTTTTTTGTTTAGGGGTAAAAAGATGGACAATGTTTATGCAAAAGCTAAAAGTAAGATTGGAACGCCTATAAAATCAAGGGAAAAATTTGGCCGTCCGTTATCTTCATCTTCTACTAGAGCCAACTACAGTTCAAAGTGGCAGTTGCCAAACAGTTCTCCATCATCAGTTACTAAATCTTTTACTGGATAATATATACATAAAAATTTGTTCTATATACAACTTTCTTATGTTTACAGTAGACTTAATTCAGCTTCAAAATAAAAATTTACTGCACTCATGAGTACTAGCTATACATCTCAAACTTTTACCATTGATTAAAATACTTTATGATACTACAAATTTCAGATATATTCTATTATTTTTGTAAGATGTATTATTTCGACTAGTCTTAATGCTTTTCACTTGTATATAAGCATTAGTAATTTTTTTTTACAGATAACTGGGTTGTATTTTGTATACAATAGGTTTTTGATGTCTGCATTTTTAATTTGTAAGTTTAATACAATATAAGTGAACAAGTATTAATTTTAATGCAGTATTATTATTTGTCATTTTTTTTTTTGAAGAAGTTACATTTCATTGACTTAGAAAAGTCAAATTTTACATCTGTATCAGAAGTGAATAAGGTTTTAATGTAAATGTAGAATATGTAATAAAATTCCCAATTGCTGCTCTAATTTTCAACAGGAACATTCCATTGATCCTTTCTTTTCCTTTTTAATTTATGTACCTTGTTTTATTAGGTGTTCCATTTAAAAAGTAGGCTCATAAATATTATACCATACATAAATAATAATAAATGTGGAAATTACTCTCCTTGCATATTTTTATATTTTTTATTCACATTTTTAATCATATAATTTCCCTGATATAATTGTGCATATTGTGATAGGCATTCAATGCATATGGGCTACTAGAATTGCCTCTGTGATTTTAGATTGCCCAAGAGGTAGAATGTAAGCCATTGGATATCTATATGCAACAGTTAAATAAGTCCTTTCATGACTGAATGAATCAGATATGTTCAGGTCTCAGTTCTGTTATAAAAAAAACTGTGTGTTTGAAAATAAAATGACTAGAATACTATTTTACTTATAATGTTACGTTTTAGTAAACTGCCTTACTGCTAAAGAATTTACTCTGCCACCTTTTAATATTTTTTCTATTTTAACAGAATTGGTTGCTACATCATTACTATGTAAATGCTCCATTTATGCATCTTCAGAATTTATAACATTTACATAAAGATTTTAATGTTAAATTTCTTCTGTTGGAGGATTTTCACATTGGATGTATTGATAAAGTACTGATAAGTATATGCAATAAGAATTAAAGTATTTTTTAAATGAGTTATAAGAGTTGACAATCTTTTATTTAAAAATTCAATATATAAAATCACCGAAATCCATAGACGTACATTCTATGGTTTCTGATGTCATTTCCAGTAACCACCAGAAGTTAAAACTTTACATCCTGTCTACTCTACCCAGAGCTCTATATATGGTAAATTCCCAAAATATAATCCAAATATTTTTAACCCTTCGCATTGTTAAAATTCTTTAAAATTGCTAAACTACTAAACTGTTACTTGAATAAGGCTCGAAACATTGTTTATGCCCAAAATTTCTGATTAAATTGAATCCAAAAATTGGTGACATAGTATGGGTTTGGAACACTACACAGCAGTAGTGATTTTTTTTTTTTGTTACATCTTTTGGCCACAACTGACAGAACTAAGTTCTTTAAACCTTCTAAACATTAATTTTTCTGGTTTTTTTTAACGACTACACAAATAGAATGAGACAGGACATTGCTTTTAAGTTCTCTTATGTGTCTGGTAACATGATCACATTTCCCTTCTGGTTACACAACAGATAAGAGCTTATCATATGAAAGCTATTATTATCTTGCACTTCAGTAACAATTTTCTCTATTAATATAAGTAACAGTATTCTCTCTGATCCATTATCCATATTTTATAAAGCGGGTATGTCTGCTCTGTTTTTAATAAGGCTAATGAAAAGCTATAGAGGAAACTCCCGATTACCTGTGATCAGTGGTACAAACATAACCCAAAGGGTTGAAAAGTGTAAAATTTGGTTATATTTTTTTTGACAAAAAAAAACAGTATTACGTATACAATTACATGCATATAGTTTCTGCTGTTGTAAATATCACTTTTATTCATTTAGGATCTTGCATAACATCAAAATGAAAAGTGAGCAAATATGAATTGCGAGATCTTTTATCAGTTCGTAGTGTGATATCGGTTGCTCTACATTAGAACTAATAGTTTCATATAACTTGATTGATATATTAAGGGTTTAAATGTAGTAGAGGGGTATTACCCACAGGTCAATCAAGTTACATGAAACTTGAAGTTTTGCTTCAAGAAACGTGCGACATTTGATAATTTTCCATCATTAAGCAGTGGCGACTCGTGAGTTTCTAAATAAGTGGGGCCAGCATAATATTGTATACAGAGAAGAAATTATTAGACATGGGCGGCGATGATAGTGCGCAACGTTCAGCAATTTCCCGCGACGTTAACCCCAATTTTGTCCGGTGAAAAAAGGAACGTCGATTGGATGGGAAAAGAGCATGTATATGTATGCGCGTAATAAAATTTCCATATATTGTGCCTAAGGTACGTACACCAGGATTTAAATTCAGTGGGGAGTTCGAGAATTTAGCCTCTGGGATGGGGGATAAGACCTAAAACTTTGTTTCGCACTGATAATGGCGCGCAAGATAGTTTCAAGTGTATTCGCTAAATGATTATTGGAATAAATCTGGCAAGATATTTTAGAAAATATCCATGTAAAATATTTTTAGTTGTGCCAATTCGGAGTTTAATGTTTTAGCATATACTGTATATTACAGAAATGGTGGGGTTGGCAACTAACCCCTAATGACGAGCCGCCACTGAACATAAGATATTCCAGGAATGTATTAGTGATTAAGTATTGCTGTGGCCGGCTGAAAAAAATACCCAGTTTTTCGGCTCTTCAAATAAATGGGTGTTTCCAAAGGTCTAGTCAAACTTTTTGAATGTTTCTACTGCTCATAGTGAATAAAATAAGTTCCTATGAACATGATCCGGAAACGCTTCCCTTTTGACTTGTAGTACATTTTAGGAGTGCAAGTAAAAAAGCCTGTCACAAGGTACGATGCTAGGAAAATTTGCATGTCTGAGAGCATAGTAAATGTATGCAAATGGACGAAATCGCATCTTTCCTAGGTGAGGTAATGCTACTTAAAGTGAGGACAGTTCTGATGTTATGTATAAGAATCAGTAGTCGTTATTTTCAGTCCATATGTTATTTGTGATCGTTCTTGGAAGCTTGTAAAGGAATCTAAATTCTTTGGAGGTGCAGGAGGGGCTCAGTTGATAGCGCACCAGGCTTGTAATCTGCAGTTCCCAGGTTTGAGTCCCAGCTGGATTAGTGTTGCGATTTATCTCTGCAAAACTCCAACCCTGCCCACAGTCAGTAAGGGACACTGATGGGCTTGGAAAGACTGCCGTCCGTCTGATGAGACGTTAAGTCGTGGCACCATGTCTGGGAGAGCTATATCCTGTGCATGTTAAAGAACACACTGGATGGGAGGCTACCATCTGTCTCCCAACAGCTGTTCCAATGGGTGACCTGGCCATTTAGTCCATGATGTGCAAAAAAGTGCAGCTTAGAGGTGCAGTCAACTAAATTCTTTGGCACATAGATTTGCATAAACAAAGTTTTAAAACTATGATGTCTATATGCTTTTTCAACTGCCTTTTTTTGGCAGTGGCATTCATAATTTATGGAAAAAAACCATCACATGACTCAGTTCTCAAAAGCTGAAATGGCAGACATTCATATATGGAGGAGCAAACAGAAACTGCAGTGAAGCTCAGTATCTCTACAGGATGGCTTTTCTGCACTGACGATGTCCAGCCAAGGATATTTTTGCAGCCATTGGCCTCTTCCAGAGGCAGGATCCTATTTACTGTAGTGAGAATTCTTTAAACAAGAACTGCCTGATACTGGAGAAAAATACCACAATGTACGCCAGAGATCCTGCTTCACTTGCAAATATACTCTGAATCAAGGTAAAGTACTTTGGGGAAGACAGAGCCATCTGTTTAACAAATTCTCTAATCTGTTCAGTCAGACTCCAAATGAATTTCATTGCTTATATAATGGAAGTAGTACTATGGTTTTCTTTATATGAAATACATAGCAAAATCCTGGAATGATTGAGGAGCAGGGGTGGCTCAGTCGGTAGCGCGCCAGGCTCGTAATCTGTAGTTCCCAGGTTTGAGTCCCAGCTGGGTCAGCGTTGAGATTTATCTCCGCAAAATTCCCCGCCCTGCCCACGGTCAGTAGGGGGACACCGATGGGCTTGAAAAGGCCACCGTCCATCGGATGGGACGTTAAGCCGTGCCCCAGTGTGCGGGAGAGCCATACCCTGTGCACGTTAAAGAACACGCTTGATGGGAGGCTACCATCTGTCTCCCAACAGCTGTTCCAGTGGGTCCCCTCCCCCAACCGTCTCTGAGCCTTCGGGGTCCATGTGACCTGGCCATTTAGCCCACGGTGTGCAAAAAAGTGCTGCTCAGAGGTAAAACAACCCACAACCCTGGAATGATTGATTGATGATGAGTGTCTGATTAATGCACAAATCATGTAACCCATGGCGTACAGGAGTCTGTCTATCGTTCATATATATATATAAATTTCTTCATGAATTCAAAGCATGAAGGGCACCAAATAGTACCCAGGCCTAGAGCCCCACTACTTGCCATAGTAGGTCTGTGAGGATGGCCAGGCCACAGCAGAAAGACAACACAACCATCCATGCCTTACTAATGGCCAGGTGACGTGGACCCCGAAGGCTCAGAGAAGGTGGGGGAGGGGACCCACTGGACAGCTGTTAGGAGACGGATGGTAGTCTCTCACCAAGGCCATCCAGTGTGTTCTTTAACGTGCACAGGATATGGCTCTCCCATCTGATGGACGGTGGTCTTTCCAAGCCCATTGGTGTCACATCTGACCATGGACAGGGATTTTTGCAGAGATAAATCTCAGCGCTGACCCAGCTGGAACTCGAGCCTGGTGCACTACCGACTGAGCCACCCCCGCCCCTAAAGGCAAAGGTTATTGTGATGAATTTTGATTTGAATGTTGGAGAAATATATACAAAACATCAAAGACCTTTTAGTGAGAAGTGGAGATGATTTTCGAATCCGCATCCGACTGAGCCTGCTTTGGGGGAAAAAAACTCAAACGCATCACAAAACATATATACTGAAATGAATGTCGCTAATCAGTTATTTTATTCTTATTTATTAAAATCGTTTCATGACAAAATGAATATTAATGCTATTTGGAACGAAAAATACTATCAGAAATTTTGAGGGTTTGCTTCATTACAAATGCAAAGACCCATTAATTTATTAAGAATAAAGAAAACGCAAAAAAATAAAAGCTACATGGTGCTTATTTTTAATTACGGAAGTTTGATTAACAGGTTTAAATTATAATCAAAAATATTTCATATTTCTGCCTTTCAAAATTTAAAAGAATACTTGAATTTTAAGTTACTCTTAGCCGAGCCAGAGTTGAACTCAGCCATACAAACTTCAAGCCAAAACACATCACTAGCGAGAAGGGTAGAAATCTTTGCATCTTATAGCTTTGAGTGCGTCCGTTGCAAAATTAAAAAGAAATGAGAGAGAAATAATTTAATTCTTAGTTTATTTAGCCTAAATTCAATCTTCTTAGTACATTGAAATACTGTGCAAAAGCACCTATATTCAAAGTTAACTTTGAATAAACTTATATCATCAGTAAACACGAAAAAAAGCCAGAAGACTTTTGGCTTGAGTGCAACATAGTAAAAAGGCCGAAAAAAAATCGTGGCTTGAATGCAAAAGCCGAAATTTATAATAAAATTACATGCATTTAATGTTTTAAGAATTCTAGCCATTTGCATTATATAGTTCGTTTTCAAAAACATTCTATTTTTGTATTTTTCGGAATATTTTAAGGGCTAAAGAATATATTTCATACGCTGTAGAAAGCTACTTAATAGCCCTGATATAAACTGTTTCAAGATTCCCTATGCTCGAAAGAGGAGAGTGAACGATAAGATATTTTCCATTGAAATAGTTAAAGAGGGGGGCCCCTACCAGTGACTAAATTTTTTCGTTTATTGATACATTTAAAAAAAATAATCATACTAGTAGAATTCCACTTTCAAACTCAATAAGAGATTTTGATAACATTTTAAATTTTCACTCTAAAACTTTGTCCTATGGCCAAGCGGTTAGCATACTTGGCTATATTATTCTAAGGGACATGGGTTTGAGCCCCGACTAAGGCATGGATGTGTGTGTTGTTTTCATGTTGAGGTCTCGCAATCCTCACAGGCCTTTTACTATGGGGTATTAAACTGGCAGGCTCCTGTCAGACTTCTGTGTCAAGCAGCTGCTTGAGGGGATATATTTTTTTAAACAATCACTTTTGAAATGTGGCCGAATTTTTCATATGAACTCTTTTAAACTTTCCTGCTTCTTCGATATTTCAGTCCTTTAGAAATTACATCATGTTAAAACTAGTTTCAAGTTAGACCTAGATTCTACTGTATTACAGGTAATGAATTGAACTTTTAAGACAGTGTGATAAATCTTATGCTGAGCCTGTATTCCTGGAAAACTTCAGCATAAGCAAACATTGTTTAAATTGAAAAGGTGGGTAATTCTAACCCAACATTATATCTGTTTTAAAAAATTGGCATATTAAACTAACATGCTCCTGTCAGACCTCTGTGGCAAGTAGCTGCTTGAGGGGTATTTATTTATTATTTTACTTCATATTTTTTCCCAATTGTATACATTAAATAAAAAAAATAAATACCCTCTCAAGCAGCTGCTTGCCACAGAGGTCTGACATCAGCCTGTCAGTTTATATGCCATAGTAGAGGGTCTGAGAGGATGGCAGGACCTCAGCAGAAAAACAACACATACATCCATGCCTTACCCGGGGCTGGAACACAGGTCCCTTAGATCAGTAGCCAAGTGCGCTAACCACTCGGCCATGGGACGGCTATATATCGGTAGAAATATACAACTAAACCTTCCACATATGATAGTCAATCATCTTGGATAGTATTTAAAACACAATTTGAAGTCATCGCTAGAGCTAATGAGTGGAATGAATTTCAGAAGACCAGTTTTCTTGCAGAAATTAAGAAATTCTGCTGCGGAAGTTTTACAGTCTGTTCCAGAAGAGAAACGACTTGATTATCAAAGTTGGCATCTGCAGTAGAACTCAGATTTGATGATAGTTATTTAAAACAATATTATATGACTCAATTTAAACATCCTATGCAGAAGAGTGGTGAAACTTTGCAAGAACTTGCTAGTGATATTGAGCGTCTAGCTACATTGGCTTATAGTAACTGTACACCAGAAATTCAAGATAGCTTAGCTCAATTGCAATTTATTGATGCTATTGCTGACCCTGAGACTCAGCAATCTCTGAGGATGTTGGAAGGTGAAACTTTAAATTCAGCTGTGGTACATGCTATGATGTACGAGTGCTCCAGGCTTTCCTCCCGAACAAACAAACGCACAGTGAGATTTGTGAGTGCAGAAGTAACTGTAGAAAAGGATAGTGAAATGAAAGAACTAACCAAAGCCATAGTATCCGTTTTGAAAGAGATAAAAGGTTCCTCCTCAAAGATCTCCACAGACCTTCAGTGTTGGAATTGTGGCAAGACTGGACACATTCGTGCCAATTGTAATAAGAAACGAATGAGGAGTCCATCTTCTAGACAGCAGGATCAGGGAAACAGAAATTAGTCATCTTGCAGGGCAAAGGCTGTATGTTCGTTGGTTGGTCCCAGGGGAAGTCATCCAAGTTTCAGCACTGCACGGTGAAGATAATGGGTTGATTGCTGATGGAACCATGAATGGAGTGCCTTGCCGAACTTTACTCGGAACAGACATAATAAAGAGATAATACCTCACCCAAACTGGAATGCTAGACAGTCTAATATAACCTTACAAACAGCCATTGGAGAGTGTGCTAAAGTCCATGGAAAGAAAGGATTAAACACCAGAAGTGGTAGCTGTCTGGTACGCCATCCTGTTTACATCGCTGACATCTGCGATTAATGCATATTAGGCCTTGATTTCCTAAATAAACATGGATTGTTCTGTCAGAATTATGTTTTCAATTGTTCTGTCAGAATCCATGTTTTTCTAAAGAAACATGGACTCTTCTGTCTTATTGATGAGTAGGATGTCACCCAGTGACAACCTACTCATCAATAAGATTCCTCTGCTTAGCCGAACATGTGATTCTTTATTAAGTGTGACCACAGTATTAGTTATGGAAGACACAGAAAACTCAGCACAAAGTTATGGTCCGTGGACTTCTGGGGCCTTCCGATTGGCAGTCACTGATACCCCTGATAAAGGAGCTTTGGCTCATGGTATCCTGGTTGCAAGGACTTTGGTCAAAATAGATAAAGAACAGATTCCTATCAGAGTGATGAAATGTAACAAATCCAATAGAATATAGGAAAAGGGTGAAGAACTAACAAATGTGAACCTGTTACATGGGTAACAAGGTAACAAGTGTAAACACAATAGAAGTTACTGATTCAAACCAACACCATACAGACATCCCCTTCTCAGCTTGCTGGCTTGTGGAGAGAAACAAAAAGATATTAACTGAACCAAACAAACTTTTATGACAGAAACTTGCGCTCCTGAATCCACAACAACATCGCATATTTTATCTTTGCACCGAATGCGAAAAGCCGTTAAAGGCCTTGGCACGGACCCTTCCGTTTCCACCTGTCTGAGATGCAGCCTTCCAAATTTGCTTCTGATTCCAATGTCATAAACTGATAACCAACTTTTGCATTAATGATCCCGCTCTCCCTGTGGACGCATAATGGGGAGTGTTTACATTAAACGCTCAGGCCACTTTCGTATTTTTGCTGCACTCCCTTGCCAAATGACCTTTTTTGATTACATAAAGCTCGTTCTGCAAGAAACGCTCTCATTCTCTTTTCTCTTAAAATCGCTACTTTTGTTTTCTGCCAATTTGTTTGAGTTTTCGTATTTTGTCCTAAATTCCTTTCATTAAAATTTAATTACATAGCTGAATGGCCAAATCTGATTTCTCTATTTTTCTGATTCAAATTTCTCTGTGCCTGAAAAAATTCTCTGCAATTTCTGTAATTTCGTGACAATTTTTCCAAGATCCATTCTGCTCCAACATAATGTGATTTTTAACATCTGGTGGTAATAGGTCTTTAATTTTGTCGGTTAATATTAAATCTTTTAATTTCTGGAAATTGTCTACTTTCTAACTCTTCAGATAATAATTAAAATGACTATTCAATCGAGATGAAAATTGAGTCCAAGTTTTCGTAGAGAACTTGAACATGCTATCAAATTTCCTTTTGTACTACAACAGAGTCAACTGACTGTCTTTCAACACTGCAGATTTAATTTTTTCATAATCTTGAATTTCCACCTCACTCAACAGAGTAAAAATGTTTCGTGCTCTCTCCCCTATCTGTGGATGTACTAACATTCCTTGCAAGTCATCCATTA
The DNA here is from genome assembly GCA_038380435.1 of Ryuthela nishihirai. NCBI lineage: Eukaryota > Metazoa > Arthropoda > Arachnida > Araneae > Heptathelidae > Ryuthela > Ryuthela nishihirai. Next base: position 27,211,609 of record JAWZYU010000025.1, read on the forward strand.
TGTCTTACTGTTTAAATAGTTTCTCTATCGGTTCGAAATAAACTGGCAATTCCTCCGCTTTCTTCGGTAAAGGATAATTAGTAGGGTTTAGTATCTTCTTTTTTAGATCTTCCGAATCCACTGAACTTTCATTTCCTTGGCTACTTTTTTTGCCCTTTCCATATCTTTTACGTCTTCCTTCTTTTATACCTAATGGCCTAAGTTCTATTTCACTATTGATTTCTTCTATCTCCTTATCTCTTTTTCCTTTCTCTCTTCTTTCTTCCCTATCTCTTTCTTCTTTCTATAAATAATAATAATTTTATTCATCATTCAGTTTAACAGCAACAGATATTTCTTACAAATTTATAATACGTATCTTCGAAAAAGCATTCAGTCTAGATGTGGGTAAGAACATCGAATAATGAACAATAATACAACTGAAAAAAAAAGCAACAGATAAATAAAATTAGAAAAACCAAAACTAAAAAATATTGTTTTTTACATTTTGGGCCAAGAGGATTAAACAAATCCAGGCTACCAAATTCACTCCTAAATGAAATTCAGGCAACAATTTACAGCTAGATATGACACACTACATGAAATTAGCAATTAGAGTTGATAATCCCAAAATTTGCTATTTTATCAAAATATAGAGCTGAATTGAAATCAAAAATTGAAACAAATAAGTCTTTCAGAATAAATAATATTACCAATATATTTCTTCAATTATCTTTTAAACAAAGAATATTTTTTTTCCATTCCTAAGGCTATGATCTAAAGAATTAAGCAGTTTTGGTGCTTTGAAAATAAAATGATGTTGCAAAAGGTTTTTGTTGGCCTTTGGAACATGAAAGAAAAGTCCTTTTTTTTCTAGATTTAAATTTCATTTCTTTTGGTTTAAACCAGTCTTGATTAGAAAACTAAAACAGTAAGATTCTATATATATAAAGTTGCCTAATGTTTAAAAAAGGATTACATATCTGTCCCAAATATTCATAATTAAAAACCTTTTTAATAATTCTTTGATGAATATTATATAATGGCAGCAGACTAGTCTCTATTCCAATTCCAATCTTCTTTCTTCTCTATCCAATCTCCTTTCTTCCTTCTCTATTCCAATTCCAATCTTCTTTCTTCTCTATCCAATCTCCTTTCTTCCTTCTCTATTCCAATTCCAATCTTCTTTCTTCTCTATCCAATCTCCTTTCTTCCTTCTCTATTCCAATTCCAATCTTCTTTCTTCTCTATCCAATCTCCTTTCTTCCTTCTCTATTCCAATTCCAATCTTCTTTCTTCTCTATCCAATCTCCTTTCTTCCTTCTCTATTCCAATTCCAATCTTCTTTCTTCTCTATCCAATCTCCTTTCTTCCTTCTCTATCCAATCTCCTTTCTTCCTTCTCTATTCCAATTCCAATCTTCTTTCTTCTCTATCCAATCTCCTTTCTTCCTTCTCTATTCCAATTCCAATCTTCTTTCTTCTCTATCCAATCTCCTTTCTTCCTTCTCTATTCCAATTTCAATCTTCTTTCTTCTCTATCCAATCTCCTTTCTTCCTTCTCTATTCCAATTCCAATCTTCTTTCTTCTCTATCCAATCTCCTTTCTTCCTTCTCTATTCCAATTCCAATCTTCTTTCTTCTCTATCCAATCTCCTTTCTTCCTTCTCTATCCAATCTCCTTTCTTCATTCTCTATTCCAATTTCAATCTTCTTTCTTCTCTATCCAATCTCCTTTCTTCCTTCTCTATTCCAATTTCAATCTTCTTTCTTCTCTATCCAATCTCCTTTCTTCCTTCTCTATTCCAATTCCAATCTTCTTTCTTCTCTATCCAATCTCCTTTCTTCCTTCTCTATCCAATCTCCTTTCTTCCTTCTCTATTCCAATTCCAATCTTCTTTCTTCTCTATCCAATCTCCTTTCTTCCTTCTCTATCCAATCTCCTTTCTTCCTTCTCTATTCCAATTTCAATCTTCTTTCTTCTCTATCCAATCTCCTTTCTTCCTTCTCTATTCCAATTCCAATCTTCTTTCTTCTCTATCCAATCTCCTTTCTTCCTTCTCTATTCCAATTCCAATCTTCTTTCTTCTCTATCCAATCTCCTTTCTTCCTTCTCTATTCCAATTCCAATCTTCTTTCTTCTCTATCCAATCTCCTTTCTTCCTTCTCTATTCCAATTCCAATCTTCTTTCTTTTCTATCCAATCTCCTTTCTTCCTTCTCTATTCCAATTCCAATCTTCTTTCTTCTCTATCCAATCTCCTTTCTTCCTTCTCTATTCCAATTCCAATCTTCTTTCTTCTCTATCCAATCTCCTTTCTTCCTTCTCTATTCCAATTCCAATCTTCTTTCTTCTCTATCCAATCTCCTTTCTTCCTTCTCTATCCAATCTCCTTTCTTCCTTCTCTATTCCAATTCCAATCTTCTTTCTTCTCTATCCAATCTCCTTTCTTCCTTCTCTATTCCAATTCCAATCTTCTTTCTTCTCTATCCAATCTCCTTTCTTCCTTCTCTATTCCAATTTCAATCTTCTTTCTTCTCTATCCAATCTCCTTTCTTCCTTCTCTATCCAATCTCCTTTCTTTCTTCTCTATTCCAATTCCAATCTTCTTTCTTCTCTATCCAATCTCCTTTCTTCCTTCTCTATTCCAATTCCAATCTTCTTTCTTCTCTATCCAATCTCCTTTCTTCCTTCTCTATTCCAATTCCAATCTTCTTTCTTCTCTATCCAATCTCCTTTCTTCCTTCTCTATTCCAATTCCAATCTTCTTTCTTCTCTATCCAATCTCCTTTCTTCCTTCTCTATTCCAATTTCAATCTTCTTTCTTTTCTATCCAATCTCCTTTCTTCCTTCTCTATTCCAATTCCAATCTTCTTTCTTCTCTATCCAATCTCTTTTCTTCCTTCTCTCTACGCTACTTCATCATCTCATATTCCATCTTTGAGAATGAAACATTCATTTTGACCGGATTCGAACCACATCCGCTAGCACCCTCTTCTACCCCAAAATCGCTATCAATCCTAATTTCGCTAACTTCCCCACTTTCCCCAGTTTCAATGTGCCAGGTTAAATCAACGCTCCCGTCCTGCTCAGTTTCACCCTTGGTTTTATCTCGATTCCTCAGCATCATTGGGAACTCAAAACTTATACAAAAATGAAAAAAGGCCGAAAAACCACAGACCTTTTACTCTCACGAAGATCGGCTTCTGCTCCCTTGTTTGCTGGAGTCTCCTTCCAAAATGAGGACCCTCTTCCGCAGTGACGAACCTTGCCCTCATGTCACAATCAGCAAGGATCTCGACAACGATAAAACTCGTGGAAATTGAACCCTCGAGACCAGGGGTCGGCAAACTACGGCCCGCCGCCTCTTTTTGCAATTGGTGAAAATTTTTTTTCTTGTTATTTAAGTAGGTTTACCTATATAAATATCCTCAAGTTTTCCTCTTGGCCCGCAGAGGAAAACTTGGCATTTACTATTTGGCCCTTTGCAAAAAAAGTTTGCCTACCCCTGCTCTAGACCACTGAATTGGATGAGGCTTAGTTCACTGAACAGTTTGCAGCTTCTTCACTTTTAAGGAATGAATAACACAGATTCACAGAATCTTCTGAACTCCTTACACCTTTTCTTCTTTAAATAATAAAAAAAAAAATAATAATAATAATACCCCCTCAAGCAGCTGCTTGCCACAGAGGTCTGACAGGAGCCTGTCAGTTTATATGCCACAGTAGGAGATCTGAGAGGATGGCAGGACCTCAGCAGAAAAACGGTACACACATCCATGCCTAATTCCGGGGCTCGAACCCAGGTCCCTTAGATCAGTAGCCAAGCGTGCTAACCACTCGGTTAGCACAGCGGAAATTCATTACACTTTTTATTTTAGCACAATGGAAATTTTCTTCCGCACATCAACAACAGTTCTGTCGCTATTGAGCCAAATGTCGTGCGTCGCAGTTGGGAAGGGGAGGTGTCGATTTTTTCGACGCACTTATGGGGGAAGATCAGTTTGTCCACTTAATTAGCATTCACCATTACCTAAGTAAATCCGCAGGTTCGCGAGGCTTTACACCCATGCTGAGATGTGCCTCAGACGTGCTGTGCTAAATGTCGTGTAGAAAGATGAGAAAAAAACTAAAGCACAAGAGTAGTGGATAGACCACAAAGTTTATTTACATTCGCACATATATTTAAATATGCGAATGTGCTCGATTTCTTGAAGCTTAGCTGCGTTGAAGATCAGAATGATTTAGCTTCCTAGATGTTCTTTTGGACTTTTTCCAATATCAACTCAAATTTAATCTGAATGCTTCTTTGCTATGACAAGCATTTATATGAAGAGGTGGAAATCTGTACTTTACAGAAATCTCCTTACCGACCTCAAGACTCGGCGTGAGGATATTTAATCCTTGCCATAACTACCTGGTTAGCACAGAACCGCATCTTAGTTCACACAGAACCGAACCCTGGCTCACACAGAACCGTACTTTGGTTCACACAGAACCGAACCCTGGTTCACAGAATGGAATTCTCTCCTTAAGGGTTTTTTGAGAAAGAACTGCTTCCTCTTGACGTGCTGACACGGACAATCTTTTCAATTGTTGGCCTCACTCAGTCTAACGTTAATTGTCCATCCATGATAAATACAGAGAATATCTGTAGAAATAGACTTCAATAATTATTACAAACATCTGGAAAAAAAATTATCGCTGCTATGGCAAGAATTGAACCCGCAACTCTTTAGATACATGCCATAGCGCTCTACCATTAAGCCACGCATCAGACGCTAAAATAACGTTTCAGTTCCTGTAAATCTCTCACTGAGATGTGGCGGGCCTTGCGCCATCTATACTTCAGGAGAGACAACTTTTCTAATTGGTGCTAATGATTTAGATGTTAATGAGGACGTCAATCACACTTAAGCGTTATTATTAAAGATCCATCCATATCCTCATTAACATATAAATCATTAGCAACAATTGGAAAAGTTGTCTCTCCTGAAGTATAGATGGCGCAAGATCCGCCACATCTCAGTGAAAGATTTATTGGTCTTATTCTGATAGGATTTAGCGTCTGCCTCGTGGTTTAACGGTAGAACGCTCTAGCATGTACATAGAGAGTTGCGGGTTCGATTCCGCTGTGGCAGGGCTAATTTTTTTTTCAGATGTTTATAATAATTATTGAAGTCTATTTCTACAGCTAATCTGTGTATTTATTACGGACGGACAATTAACGTTAGACTGAGTGAGGCCAACAATTGAAAATATTGTCCCTGCCAGCACGTTATCCGGAATGCGTCCCCGTATGGATGTGTACGACAAGCAGGAAAAATATTGATAATGTGGGAAGATTTGCAACCCTAGGCGTACCCAAGTGTGTCTGTGAGGAAAGTTGAGGGTATAACCACTCCCACTTGTGGATCTCAGTGCCACATATTTACTAAGAAAGTCTCGAAAAATTAGAGATTCAAACGTATCCTGAAAGAAACCTCCAAATATACGTAAACATGTCAACCCCCTTTGGAAGTTTCTGCGCATGCCATTGGCAACGGGGATGAGACATTGCAAATAACGATAATATTCATTACGTTGACTTCATTGTTGTTATTCGTAACAAACTAAGTCGTAGAATCTTGTTGTACGCAACAGAGTAATTCATTACGAAACAATGAAAAATGCGTTAACATTGGAGAAGGGGCCATGGCTCTGTCAGTTAGAATTGCCTACAACGCAGCATCCTCCTAGTCGTCGAGGTCGTCCTTTTCGTATCCTTATCTAATCAAGGTAGGCCAGACTTTAAATATCCCATTTATCTAGTCAGGGAGTTTTGTGTTCATGCCGTAGTGAATATATGTAGTGCATACTTGTTCTATTTATTTAGCCCAATATCCTTGCTGTTTGTCGGGCGTCGGACGCCCAGAAGATTGGTTGCACCGCATTAAGTGCGGACGTCTGTAAAACCGCGTTGGTAAGAAATGGTGAATGTTGGGGAATATTTGGTGTATTGGGATTTGAATGGGGAATGAAATTTCTGTTATTCTTTGAAATTAGTTTAGCTCAGGAGTTATTTTTCATGCATATAACTTTAATAATGTTTGTGTTAGCCGAGTATACGGAGACACCCTCGGAAATCTGACCTTTGTTTATTTCGGCTAACAGGAAGTTCGCTGTAAGTATATTTCTATAACAGATCACTATCCGAGCTATCCGAAGTTAGTGATTCCAAATACCATTTCGATCGGTGAGTACAGGAAGTAACAGATGTCAGTTACTTCTTGCAGAGTAGGCGAAGTAACCTTTTCCTGTATTCACCGATTTCCTGTACTCACCGGATCACTCAATAATGTTTTGACCACCTTTACTTAATATGTTTCGACTTGTAAAATCTTCATCAGATGTTATGGAAACGGTTCTACTTCGGAGCTCATGTGCCTTGGGTAGGGTTATACGGGTGGGGTGGGGGTGGATGCTTTACTGGCGCTGCGCTTATCAAATAGCAGTTTCCATGTTTGCGGTGGGTGTTAAATTTCCTCGGTTGTAGCACGCTTATCTGTGTTCGTATATCACCAGTTGTTCAGGGAGATCCAATTGAAACTTGGTCGAAGGAGCACAAATAATTTTAATCTGTTTAAATTGTGGGGTTGTTCGGTTGTAGTTTTACCTCTGAGCGCATTTTTTCCAATGGGCTAAATGGCCAAACCACAGAAAGACCCCGAAGGCTCAGAGAGTGTTGGGGAAGGAGACCACTGGATAGCTTTTGGGAGACAGATGGTAGCCTCCCGTCAAAGCCATCCAGCGTATTCTTTAATGTGCACAGGTTTTAGCTCTCCCGCACAGGGAGGCACGGCTTAGTGTCTATTTCGACGGACGGCGATCTTTGAAACCCATCGGAGTCTCCTACTGACCGTGGACACGGCGAGGAATTTTACGGATATAAATTTTCAACACTCACCCATCCGAGGCTCGAAGCTGGGAACATCAGAATACGAGCCTGGCGCTCAACCAAGTGAGCCACTTCGACTCCCCCCAAATTGTGGTGTCATTCCTGTATTAGAATTCACACTTGCCAATGAAATAGTTTGTTTTTTAAGCGTATATCCCTTTGAGGTTCTTGGGGCGGGGTTGGCTCAGTCGGTAGCACGCCAGGCTCGTAATCTGTAGTTCCCAGGTTCGAGTCCCAGCTGGGTCAGCGTTGAGATTTATCTCCGCAAAATTCCCCGCCCTGCCCTCGGTCAGTAGGGGATACCGATGGGCTTGGAAAGGCCGCCGTCCGTCGGATGGGACGTTAAGCCGTGGCCCCGTGTACGAGAGAGAGCCATACCCTGTGCACGTTAAAGAACACGCTGGATGGCCTTGACGGGAGACTACGATCTGTCTCCCTACAGCTGTTTCAGTGGGTCCCCTCCCCCAACCTTCTCTGAGCCTTCGGGGTCCACATGACCTGGCCATTTAGCCCATGGTGTGCAAAAAGTGCCGCTCAGAGGTAAAACAACGCAACCCAACCCTTTGAGGTTCTTATACGAATTCGAGAACCATAATATGGTTTATGGCTATGGGGGTGTCTTCGTGTAAAGGAAACTTTATATACGCCTGTGGTTTTTTCGTTCTGGTCCCGATCCATTTTAATTGTATTGATTACAGTAATACTCATTTTAATTGGCTCTATGTCATTGTTAGATTGCATTGCATTTTTCAGTGAATCAGTTAGCCATGGAATGTTCGGAATGCCTAGAGGGAACTTATTTTCCTTAGATAGCTGCGCTTCGTGTCGGTTGTGGTTTTTTTGTGCCAAGTACGTCTTGCCATGTTTTCGGCTGGTTTTAATATTTTTTATCGGATAAACCGTATTTCGAGCATCCGAGTATATTTTTTCTTTTTGTTTTTTTCATAAAATTGTGTAGTGGAGGCATATCTCATATTTCTTAGGAATGCTGTTTTAAGTGCATTTTTTGTGGGTTAGTGGCTGTTTGGAGGCGTATGGATTGATAATGGGTGGCGCTGTAGCCTTATGGTAAATTTCAATTGCCAGTGTTTTCTCTTGCTGATGTAGTAGCATGCTCAAAAAGGGTAATTGGTACTTATTTTCCCCGGGGCGGGGGTGGCTCAGTCGGTAGCGCGCCAGGCTCGTAATCTGTAGTTCCCAGGTTCGAGTCCCAGCTGGGTCAGCATTGAGATTTATCTCCGCAAAATTCCCCGCCATGCCCACGGTCAGTAGGGGACACCGATGGGCTTGGAAAGGCCGCCGCCGTGTCGGATGGGACGTTAAGCCGTGGTCCCGTGTGCGGGAGAGCCATACCCTGTGCACGTTAAAGAACACGCTGGATGGCCTTGACGGGAGGCTACCATCTGTCTCCCAACAGCTGTTCCAGTGGGTCCCCTCCCCCAATTTTCTCTGAGCCTTCGGGGTCCATGTGACCTGGCCATTTAACCCATGGTGTGCAAAAAAGTGCCGCTCAGAGGTAAAACAACCCAACCCAACAGCTGTTGGCTGTGGGGTCCCTCCCCCAACCTTCTCTGTTGGGGGAGGGAACCAGTGGGTCCCCTCCCCCAACCTTCTTTGAGCATTCGGGATCCATGTGACCTGGCCATTTAGCCCATGGTGTGCAAAAAAGTGCCGCTCAGAGGTAAAACATCCCAACCTTATTTTCCTTTTCAGCCGTTACATTAAGAGTGGGAAAGATTTCATTAATACGTGATTGCAACTCATGTAAAATTTCATTCCTGCATCTGTCTGTGTATTCGTTCCTGTAAAAAACATTTCTGCATCTTGTCTTGTATATGTTACGGTAAAAGTGATTAATCCGGCGATTATGCATAATCGCCGGTTATTATGCATAATCAACAATCATCTTGGTAAGTTTGATAAATTTTACTAAACTTCTCACTTTTACCGGCGAATATACATAATTCCCAAATGAGTTGGGTTGGGTTGTTTTACCTCTGAGCGGCACTTTTTTGCACACCATGGGCTAAATGGCCAGGTCACATGGACCCCGAAGGCTCAGAGAAGGTTGGGGGAGGGGACCCACTGGAACAGCTGTTGGGAAACAGATGGTAGTCTCCCGTCAAGGCCATCCAGCGTGTTCTTTAACGTGCACAGGGTATGGCTCTCCCACACACGGGGCCACGGCTTAACGTCCCATCCGACGGACGGCGGCCTTTCCAAGCCCATCGGTGTCCCCTACTGACCGTGGGCAGGGTGGGGAATTTTGCGGAGATAAATCTCAACGCTGACCCAGTTGGGACTCGAACCTGGGAACTACAGATTACGAGCCTGGCGCGCTACCGACTGAGCCACCCCCGCCCCATTCCCAAATGAAGTTGGCAAATTTGATAAATATGCCAGAATTCCGCACTTTTACCGGCGATTATGTATAATTCCCAAATGAATTTGGTAAGTCTGATATATTCCCCGAGTTATAGGGTAAAAACCGTGAGAAACGCAACTGACCTCTGAGAAACCAAAAAAGACAGAAAAGGTGAAAAAGACACTTTCCACCATTAAAATGTAAAATCTAAAACATGAATCCATCGTCCGAATTATAAAAAAACTCAAAAAAATTTTAAGCCCAGTGAGAACGAATTAGTAAAGACGGCCATGTTAATCCTAGACTGGCGATTATGCATAATGTCATATGTAAATACGATAAATCGTACTTAATTAATCAAATTTACCGGACATTATGCATAATCGCCAGTCTAGGATTAACATGTCCGTCTTTACTAATTTGTTCTCACTGGGCTTAAAATTTTTTTTGAGTTTTTTTTATAATACGGACGACGGATTCCTGTTTTAGACTTTACATTTTAGGGGTGGAAAGTCTCTTTTTCACCTTTTCTGCCTTTTTTGGTTTCTCAGAGGTCAGATTGCGTTTCTTACGGTTTTTACCCTATAAATAAATAAAAATAAAATAAAACCCCCTCAAGCAGCTGCTTGCCACAGATGTCTGACAGGGACCCTGTCAGTTTATATGCCATAGTAGAAGATCTGTGAGGATGGCAGGACCTCAGCAGAAAAACGACACACACACACACATCCATGCCTTACCCAGGGCTCGAACCCAGTCCCTTAGATCAGATAGCCAAGCGTGCTATAACTCGGGGAATATATCAGACTTACCAAATTCATTTCGGAATTATACATAATCGCCGGTAAAAGTGAGAAATTCTGGCATATTTATCAAATTCATCATCATCATCATCATCATCATCATCATCATCATCATCATCATCATCATCATCATCATCATCATCATCATCAAGCAGGCATGGGCTACGGAGGTCCAACCAGACCGTGCAATTTAGTTCTCCAAGCAAGTCTGTCCTGAGCTACATCTGCTGCATCTGACCACTGCACACCAATTCTAATAAGGTCCTGTTTGACATTGTCTGCCCACCGCATCCTAGGTCTCCCCCTCTTTCTGAGACCTTTAGGCACACTGTTCATAACCCTATTCGCCAATCTATAATTATTCATACGGGCAACATGGCCAAACCAACGGAGTCTCTCTCTGCACAATATGCTGCTTAAAGGAGGTTGCAAACTCCTTTGCCTAACCTCATCATTAGTTACAAAGTTGAACCACCTAATGCCCAAGATACTGCGTAAGCATCTGGAATCAAAAGCATCAAGTTTGCTGTTATCTTGTTTACAAAGTGTCCAAGTTTCACTACCATAACTAACCCTAGAAAGAACCTTAACTATTATACAGTCTAATTTTAGTCTTTAGATGTATACGCCTATTTCTCCACACTCTAACATAGATTCTTAAAAGTCCCGGCAGCAATCCCTATTCGTCTGTTAATCTCATGCCGCACATCACCATTATCTGTTACATAGCTCCCAAGATAATTAAACTGTGACACCTGTTCAAGACTACTACCATTCAGATTATCTGAATCACAGCCTGCCTGACCAATTTTCATCACTTTAGTTTTCTCTCTGTTTATAACAAAACCTACTCTACTACCAGTCTCATCAACAGCTCGAATGAAAGAGTTCATCTCATCAACATCATTTTCCAAAAGAGCTAAATCATCAGCATAATCTAAATCAGAAATTCTCCTATCTCCAGTTCATTTCAGGCCAAAATCTTTCCCTTGAAGGGAATTTCGCATAACATAATCAATAACCAAACTAAAGAGAAAAGGAGACAAAATACACCCTTGTCGAACACCAGAAGTAATGCTAAACCAATTGCTACAAGCATTACCAACACTCACACACGACTCAATGTAGAGAGAGCTTTATAGTATAGTATAGAGAGCTTTCATTATGTTAACTAAATTGTCAGGTATACCATATGATCTCATAATCAACCACAAATTATGACGATCAACAGAGTCGAAAGCCTTTTTGAAATCAACAAAGCTAGCAACCAAAGGTTTCTGAAACTCTAAACATTTCTCAAGAATCTGCCTAAGTGAAAATATCTGATCCACACATCCCCTACCACTTCTGAATCCACATTGCTCATCACGCAATTGACTGTCAACCAGATTCTTAATTCTATTAAGCACAATCATGGAAAGAACTTTACCTGGAACAGAGAGTAGTCTGATACCCCTATAGTTATCACAAGAACTGCAATCACGTTTTTTGAAAATTGGGATAACAATATCTCTGGTAAAATCCTTAGGAACCATGCCTTTATCATAAAAGATATTCAAAATTTCAGTCATCCAAACTTCATTTGGGAATTATGTATAATCGTCGGTAAAAGTAAGATATTTAGTGAAATTTATCAAATTTACCAAGATGATTGGTGATTATGCATAATCGCCGGATTAATCACTTTTACCGTAACATATATACTAATGATATCATCCACAGAACTTTTACAATTTTTTAGTTGCTCGAGAGCGATTCTTCATGGTAGTTTTTTCGATATGTTAGAGTGCTATATCTGCCAGTAGTAGCTCGGATAGTGATTAACTTTTTATTTTAACTCAGCATTGTTAAATCTGTTATAAGGGGATATCAATATATGAAAAAAGGGAGATAAATGTTATTTATCTTGAAAAATTTATTTTCTGTGACGAACTGTACCGTTTTGATCACACCGCACGTTATGGATGAGGAAACTCTGTTTTGGCATTGCAGATTATCTTGTATTACACTTAGAACTTTTTGTACAGAGGTATTGAGGGAGAGTGACACAACATATCGGCTGATGCTAATCTATCCAAAGAATATAATGGAAGGCATTAAGTTATTCCAAAAGCTTCACATGGAACTTTGATGGTGAGGTCGGTGAGTTCTAAGTAATTAAGACAATCGTCGAATGCTTTCTCCAGGTTGGTCGTGGGGGTCGTTGTTTTGCGACCAGAGGTCTTAATGGTATGCCTGGTTTATTTGATTTACAGATTACGAAACTGGGACGCTATCGACTAAATCAAACTACGACACACTTTATACCGATTGTTTTGGTCCCATCTGTCATCGGTTAGGAGGATCACCAATTCAGCTTCTTTTTACGGGGTTTAGGGGAGAAATTTATGGGACCGAAAACTCGTATCGTTTGGGTTATATTAAGAGAAACTGATACAGAATTTGGTGGTCCCAGCTCTTTAAATTTCGAAGGAGTTCTTAATCAGACAGAAAAATATCAGAGTAGATTTAGCTAATGTAAAATCTGATTTGAATTTTAATAATAATTCTAAACTAATGTTGCAAAATATTTATTCAAAGATTACTATTTTTAGTGCGTACATATTAATGTATTCAAGGTTTGCACATTGGGCCACCCTTAACGTCCCACCCGACTGGCCTCGATTTTCTGCAAATTTTCCAATCCGCAAACAGAAAAACCAGCAATCGGCGAGTATTATTTTTCAAGAAACAATAAATACGTAGGAATTGGTTCTGGTTTTCCCGTTTCAAGCCAATAATTTGCTTTCCTAACAACCAGTTGTTACGATGAAAAAACAAAGAACACAATGTTTGAGTGCCAGTAGTCGATAGTAGAAAGACTACGTCTGTAAAGAAAATTACTGTTAGAAGTGACATTGGCTAAACAAATGCACGTATTTTTAGTTTTTTTTAAAATCTGCTGTCCAGTTTGAGTATCGAGGAGGAGGGGTGGGGGGGCATGCAAAAAAGTAATAAAATCAGTATCATAAGCGTTAGAGACGATTGGGGAGACTATGAGACTGCGCAGTTGACGCTTCGATATTGTCGTCATCGATCATCAGTCGACAGGTTCTATTACGTCACTGACGACCAATGATGATTATTGCGACTTGTCGAAGAATCTACAACAATATCCCAAATTGCAACTAACGTTTGGCTACTGGACTAATATTTCCAGAAGATTATTTTAACTTTGCGCGGCACTTGGCTAAACGGCCAAGTTAGAAAGGGTCCAAGGATCAGAGCAGGTTTGGGGGGAGGGAGATTATCAAATGGACAGCTATTAGGATACAGATGGTAGCCTCCCGTCAACATCATCCACTTTGTTCTTTAACCTGCACAGGGTATGGATCTCCTGCAACGGCCATCTGCCTGGCGGACTCCTTTAGAAGACTAGTGATGTCTGGGAGTTAATTGGTGAAACTTCTCAATGCAGGCACGTCTGGGATTCGAACCTGGGGACTGCAGATCATTAACCTGGTGTGTTACCGACATATCCACTCCCCACCCCTGGGAAAAAGGTAAGTCCTTTAAGGAATGAGGTAAGTACAACATTATCTTTATATCATTAGAAATATTATTTTAGAAAAAGATGGGAAGAGATTGAATGGTGAAAGAATACGAAAGAAGATATGCGTGTACTCATATATTGAGATATCAAGAGACACGTGAGCTCCAAGAGTTCACCTCACTATAAAATTAGTCAACAGAGTTTACGAATTAGGAAACGCGACTGAGAATGTGAAGTCAAGACTCCAGAAACTCATCATATAAAGAAATGCAAGGAGACGAAGTAACGCGTGCAAGGGGATCGAGATTATGGGGCTCCAGAAATCGGTCCTTTACAAAAAAATATAACTTACAAAAATAAAACAAAAAAAGTATAGAAAGTAACCGAGAATACGGGGCTCCAGAAATCGGTCCTCTGAAATGTTCAAGAGGAAAGAATTAGGAAAAGCGACTGAGAATGTGGGGCAAGACTCCAGAAACTCGTCATATAAAGAAATGCAAGGAGACGAAGTAACGCGTGCAAGGGGATCGAGATTATGGGGCTCCAGAAATCGGTCCTTTACAAAAGAAATATAACTTAAAAAAATAAAACAAAAAAAGTATAGAAAGTGACCGAGAATACGGGGCTCCAGAAATCGGTCCTCTGAAATGTTCAAGAGGAAAGAATTAGGAAAAGCGACTGAGAATGTGGGGCAAGATTCCAGAAATTCGTCATATAAAGAAATGCAAGGAGAGAGTGTAACGCGTGCAAGGGGATCGAGATTATGGGGCTCCAGAAATCGGTCCTTTACAAAAAAATATAACTTAAAAAAAAAAAAAAAAAAAAGTATAGAAAGTGACCGAGAATACGGGGCTCCAGAAATCGGTCCTCTGAAAAGTTCAAGAGGAAAGAATTATGAAAAGCGACTGAGAATGTGGGGCAAAATTCCAGAAATTCGTCATATAAAGAAATGCAAGGAGAGAAAGTAACGCGTGCAAGGGGATCGAGATTATGGGGCTCCAGAAATCTGTCCTTTACAAAAAAATATAACTTAAAAAAATAAAACAAAAAAGTATAGAAAGTGACCGAGAATACGGGGCTCCAGAAATCGGTCCTCTGAAATGTTCAAGAGGAAAGAATTAGGAAAAGCGACTGAGAATGTGGGGCAAGATTCCAGAAATTCGTCATATAAAGAAATGCAAGGAGAGAAAGTAACGCGTGCAAGGGGATCGAGATTATGGGGCTCCAGAAATCGGTCCTTTACAAAAAAATATAACTTAAAAAAATAAAACAAAAAAAGTATAGAAAGTGACCGAGAATACGGGGCTCCAGAAATCGGTCCTCTGAAATGTTCAAGAGGAAAGAATTAGGAAAAGCGACTGAGAATGTGGGGCAAGATTCCAGAAACTCGTCATATAAAGAAATGCAAGGAGACGAAGTAACGCGTGCAAGGGGATCGAGATTATGGGGCTCCAGAAATCGGTCCTTTACAAAAAAAATATAACTTAAAAAAATAAAACAAAAAAAGTATAGATAGTGACCGAGAATACGGGGCTCCAGAAATCGGTCCTCTGAAATGTTCAAGAGGAAAGAATTAGGAAAAGCGACTGAGAATGTGGGGCAAGATTCCAGAAACTCGTCATATAAAGAAATGCAAGGAGAGAAAGTAACGCGTGCAAGGGGATCGAGATTATGGGGCTCCAGAAATCGGTCCTTTACAAAAAAAATATAACTTAAAAAAATAAAACAAAAAAAGTATAGAAAGTGACCGAGAATACGGGGCTCCAAAAATCGGCCCTCAGAAATGTTCAAGAGGAAAGAATTAGGAAAAGCGACTGAGAATGTGGGGCAAGATTCCAGAAATTCGTCATATAAAGAAATGCAAGGAGAGAAAGTAACGCGTGCAAGGGGATCGAGATTATGGGGCTCCAGAAATCGGTCCTTTACAAAAAAATATAACTTAAAAAAATAAAACAAAAAAAGTATAGAAAGTGACCGAGAATACGGGGCTCCAGAAATCGGTCCTCTGAAATGTTCAAGAGGAAAGAATTAGGAAAAGCGACTGAGAATGTGGGGCAAGATTCCAGAAATTCGTCATATAAAGAAATGCAAGGAGAGAAAGTAACGCGTGCAAGGGGATCGAGATTATGGGGCTCCAGAAATCGGTCCTTTACAAAAAAATATAACTTAAAAAAATAAACAAAAAAAAGCATAGAAAGTGACCGAGAATACGGGGCTCCAGAAATCGGTCCTCTGAAATGTTCAAGAGGAAAGAATTAGGAAAAGCGACTGAGAATGTGGGGCAAGATTCCAGAAATTCGTCATATAAAGAAATGCAAATAGACGAAGTAACGCGTGCAAGGGGATCGAGATTATGGGGCTCCAGAAATCGGTCCTTTACAAAAAAATATAACTTAAAAAAATAAAACAAAAAAAGTATAGAGAGTGACCGAGAATACGGGGCTCCAGAAATCGGTCCTCTGAAATGTTCAAGAGGAAAGAATTAGGAAAAGCGACTGAGAATGTGGGGCAAAATTCCAGAAATTCGTCATATAAAGAAATGCAAGGAGAGAAAGTAACGCGTGCAAGGGGATCGAGATTATGGGGCTCCAGAAATCGGTCCTTTACAAAAAAATATAACTTAAAAAAATAAAACAAAAAAAGTATAGAAAGTGACCGAGAATACGCGGCTCCAGAAATCGGTCCTCTGAAATGTTCAAGAGGAAAGAATTAGGAAAAGCGACTGAGAATGTGGGGCAAGATTCCAGAAATTCGTCATATAAAGAAATGCAAGGAGAGAAAGTAACGCGTGCAAGGGGATCGAGATTATGGGGCTCCAGAAATCGGTCCTTTACAAAAAAATATAACTTAAAAAAATAAAACAAAAAAAGTATAGAAAGTGACCGAGAATACGGGGCTCCAGAAATCGGTCCTCTGAAATGTTCAAGAGGAAAGAATTAGGAAAAGCGACTGCGAATGTGGGGCAAGATTCCAGAAACTCGTCATATAAAGAAATGCAAGGAGACGAAGTAACGCGTGCAAGGGGATCGAGATTATGGGGCTCCAGAAATCGGTCCTTTACAAAAAAAATATAACTTAAAAAAATAAAACAAAAAAAGTATAGATAGTGACCGAGAATACGGGGCTCCAGAAATCGGTCCTCTGAAATGTTCAAGAGGAAAGAATTAGGAAAAGCGACTGAGAATGTGGGGCAAGATTCCAGAAACTCGTCATATAAAGAAATGCAAGGAGAGAAAGTAACGCGTGCAAGGGGATCGAGATTATGGGGCTCCAGAAATCGGTCCTTTACAAAAAAATATAACTTAAAAAAATAAAACAAAAAAAGTATAGAAAGTGACCGAGAATACGGGGCTCCAGAAATCGGTCCTCTGAAATGTTCAAGAGGAAAGAATTAGGAAAAGCGACTGAGAATGTGGGGCAAGATTCCAGAAATTCGTCATATAAAGAAATGCAAGGGGAGAAAGTAACGCGTGCAAGGGGATCGAGATTATGGGGCTCCAGAAATCGGTTCTTTACAAAAAAATATAACTTAAAAAAATAAAACAAAAAAAAGTATAGAAAGTGACCGAGAATACGGGGCTCCAGAAATCGGTCCTCTGAAATGTTCAAGAGGAAAGAATTAGGAAAAGCGACTGAGAATGTGGGGCAAGATTCCAGAAATTCGTCATATAAAGAAATGCAAGGAGACGAAGTAACGCGTGCAAGGGGATCGAGATTATGGGGCTCCAGAAATCGGTCCTTTACAAAAAAATATAACTTAAAAAAATAAAACAAAAAAAGTATAGAAAGTGACCGAGAATACGGGGCTCCAGAAATCGGTCCTCTGAAATGTTCAAGAGAAAAGAATTAGGAAAAGCGACTGAGAATGTGGGGCAAGACTCCAGAAACTTGTCATATAAAGAAATGCAAGGAGACGAAGTAACGCGTGCAAGGGGATCGAGATTATGGGGCTCCAGAAATCGGGCCTTTACAAAAAAATATAACTTAAAAAAATAAAACAAAAAAAGTATAGAAAGTGACCGAGAATACGGGGCTCCAGAAATCGGTCCTCTGAAATGTTCAAGAGGAAAGAATTAGGAAAAGCGACTGAGAATGTGGGGCAAGACTCCAGAAACTCATCATATAAAGAAATGCAAGGAGAGAAAGTAACGCGTTCAAGGGGATCGAGATTATGGGGCTCCAGAAATCGGTCCTTTACAAAAAACATACAACTTAAAAAAATAAAACAAAAAAAAGTATAGAAAGTGACCGAGAATACGGGGCTCCAGAAATCGGTCCTCTGAAATGTTCAAGAGGAAAGAATTAGGAAAAGCGACTGAGAATGTGGGGCAAGATTCCAGAAACTCATCATATAAAGAAATGCAAGGAGAGAAAGTAACGCGTGCAAGGGGATCGAGATTATGGGGCTCCAGAAATCGGTCCTTTACAAAAAAATATAACTTAAAAAAATAAAACAAAAAAAGTATAGAAAGTGACCGAGAATACGGGGCTCCAGAAATCGGTCCTCTGAAATGTTCAAGAGGAAAGAATTAGGAAAAGCGACTGAGAATGTGGGGCAAGATTCCAGAAAATCGTCATATAAAGAAATGCAAGGAGACGAAGTAACGCGTGCAAGGGGATCGAGATTATGGGGCTCCAGAAATCGGTCCTTTACAAAAAAATATAACTTAAAAAAATAAAACAAAAAAAGTATAGAAAGTGACCGAGAATACGGGGCTCCAGAAATCGGTCCTCTGAAATGTTCAAGAGGAAAGAATTAGGAAAAGCGACTGAGAATGTGGGGCAAGACTCCAGAAACTCGTCATATAAAGAAATGCAAGGAGACGAAGTAACGCGTGCAAGGGGATCGAGATTATGGGGCTCCAGAAATCGGTCCTTTACAAAAAAAATATAACTTAAAAAAATAAAACAAAAAAAGTATAGAAAGTGACCGAGAATACGGGGCTCCAGAAATCGGTCCTCTGAAATGTTCAAGAGGAAAGAATTAGGAAAAGCGACTGAGAATGTATGGCAAGATTCCAGAAACTCGTCATATAAAGAAATGCAAGGAGAGAAAGTAACGCGTGCAAGGGGATCGAGATTAATGGGGCTCCAGAAATCGGTCCTTTACAAAAAAATATAAGTTAAAAAAATAAAACCAAAAAGTATAGAAACTGACCGAGAATACGGGGCTCCAGAAATCGGTCCTCTGAAATGTTCAAGAGAAAAGAATTAGGAAAAGCGACTGAGAATGTGGGGCAAGATTCCAGAAATTCGTCATATAAAGAAATGCAAGGAGACGAAGTAACGCGTGCAAGGGGATCGAGATTATGGGGCTCCAGAAATCGGTCCTTTACAAAAAAATAACTTAAAAAAATAAAACAAAAAAAGTATAGAAAGTGACCGAGAATACGGGGCTCCAGAAATCGGTCCTCTGAAATGTTCAAGAGGAAAGAATTAGGAAAAGCGACTGAGAATGTGGGGCAAGACTCCAGAAACTCATCATATAAAGAAATGCAAGGAGAGAAAGTAACGCGTGCAAGTGGATCGAGATTATGGGGCTCCAGAAATCGGTCCTTTACAAAAAAAAATATAACTTAAAAAAATAAAACAAAAAAAGTATAGAAAGTGACCGAGAATACGGGGCTCCAGAAATCGGTCCTCTGAAATGTTCAAGAGAAAAGAATTAGGAAAAGCGACTGAGAATGTGGGGCAAGACTCCAGAAACTCATCATATAAAGAAATGCAAGGAGAGAAAGTAACGCGTGCAAGGGGATCGAGATTATGGGGCTCCAGAAATCGGTCCTTTACAAAAAAATATAACTTAAAAAAATAAAACAAAAAAAGTATAGAAAGTGACCGAGAATACGGGGCTCCAGAAATCGGTCCTCTGAAATGTTCAAGAGGAAAGAATTAGGAAAAGCGACTGAGAATGTGGGGCAAGACTCCAGAAACTCATCATATAAAGAAATGCAAGGAGAGAAAGTAACGCGTGCAAGTGGATCGAGATTATGGGGCTCCAGAAATCGGTCCTTTACAAAAAAAAATATAACTTAAAAAAATAAAACAAAAAAAGTATAGAAAGTGACCGAGAATACGGGGCTCCAGAAATCGGTCCTCTGAAATGTTCAAGAGAAAAGAATTAGGAAAAGCGACTGAGAATGTGGGGCAAGACTCCAGAAACTCGTCATATAAAGAAATGCAAGGAGACGAAGTAACGCGTGCAAGGGGATCGAGATTATGGGGCTCCAGAAATCGGTCCTTTACAAAAAAAAATATAACTTAAAAAAACAAGACAAAAAAAGTATAGAAAGTGACCGAGAATACGGGGCTCCAGAAATCGGTCCTCTGAAATGTTCAAGAGGAAAGAATTAGGAAAAGCGACTGAGAATGTGGGGCAAGATTCCAGAAATTCGTCATATAAAGAAATGCAAGGAGACGAAGTAACGCGTGCAAGGGGATCGAGATTATGGGGCTCCAGAAATCGGTCCTTTACAAAAAAATATAACTTAAAAAAATAAAACAAAAAAAGTATAGAAAGTGACCGAGAATACGGGGCTCCAGAAATCGGTCCTCTGAAATGTTCAAGAGAAAAGAATTAGGAAAAGCGACTGAGAATGTGGGGCAAGACTCCAGAAACTTGTCATATAAAGAAATGCAAGGAGACGAAGTAACGCGTGCAAGGGGATCGAGATTATGGGGCTCCAGAAATCGGTCCTTTACAAAAAAATATAACTTAAAAAAATAAAACAAAAAAAGTATAGAAAGTGACCGAGAATACGGGGCTCCAGAAATCGGTCCTCTGAAATGTTCAAGAGGAAAGAATTAGGAAAAGCGACTGAGAATGTGGGGCAAGACTCCAGAAACTCATCATATAAAGAAATGCAAGGAGAGAAAGTAACGCGTTCAAGGGGATCGAGATTATGGGGCTCCAGAAATCGGTCCTTTACAAAAAACATACAACTTAAAAAAATAAAACAAAAAAAAGTATAGAAAGTGACCGAGAATACGGGGCTCCAGAAATCGGTCCTCTGAAATGTTCAAGAGGAAAGAATTAGGAAAAGCGACTGAGAATGTGGGGCAAGATTCCAGAAACTCATCATATAAAGAAATGCAAGGAGAGAAAGTAACGCGTGCAAGGGGATCGAGATTATGGGGCTCCAGAAATCGGTCCTTTACAAAAAAATATAACTTAAAAAAATAAAACAAAAAAAGTATAGAAAGTGACCGAGAATACGGGGCTCCAGAAATCGGTCCTCTGAAATGTTCAAGAGGAAAGAATTAGGAAAAGCGACTGAGAATGTGGGGCAAGATTCCAGAAAATCGTCATATAAAGAAATGCAAGGAGACGAAGTAACGCGTGCAAGGGGATCGAGATTATGGGGCTCCAGAAATCGGTCCTTTACAAAAAAATATAACTTAAAAAAATAAAACAAAAAAAGTATAGAAAGTGACCGAGAATACGGGGCTCCAGAAATCGGTCCTCTGAAATGTTCAAGAGGAAAGAATTAGGAAAAGCGACTGAGAATGTGGGGCAAGACTCCAGAAACTCGTCATATAAAGAAATGCAAGGAGACGAAGTAACGCGTGCAAGGGGATCGAGATTATGGGGCTCCAGAAATCGGTCCTTTACAAAAAAAATATAACTTAAAAAAATAAAACAAAAAAAGTATAGAAAGTGACCGAGAATACGGGGCTCCAGAAATCGGTCCTCTGAAATGTTCAAGAGGAAAGAATTAGGAAAAGCGACTGAGAATGTATGGCAAGATTCCAGAAACTCGTCATATAAAGAAATGCAAGGAGAGAAAGTAACGCGTGCAAGGGGATCGAGATTAATGGGGCTCCAGAAATCGGTCCTTTACAAAAAAATATAAGTTAAAAAAATAAAACCAAAAAGTATAGAAACTGACCGAGAATACGGGGCTCCAGAAATCGGTCCTCTGAAATGTTCAAGAGAAAAGAATTAGGAAAAGCGACTGAGAATGTGGGGCAAGATTCCAGAAATTCGTCATATAAAGAAATGCAAGGAGAGAAAGTAACGCGTGCAAGTGGATCGAGATTATGGGGCTCCAGAAATCGGTCCTTTACAAAAAAAAATATAACTTAAAAAAATAAAACAAAAAAAGTATAGAAAGTGACCGAGAATACGGGGCTCCAGAAATCGGTCCTCTGAAATGTTCAAGAGAAAAGAATTAGGAAAAGCGACTGAGAATGTGGGGCAAGACTCCAGAAACTCGTCATATAAAGAAATGCAAGGAGACGAAGTAACGCGTGCAAGGGGATCGAGATTATGGGGCTCCAGAAATCGGTCCTTTACAAAAAAAAATATAACTTAAAAAAACAAAACAAAAAAAGTATAGAAAGTGACCGAGAATACGGGGCTCCAGAAATCGGTCCTCTGAAATGTTCAAGAGGAAAGAATTAGGAAAAGCGACTGAGAATGTGGGACAAGACTCCAGAAACTCGTCATGTAAAGAAATGCAAGGAGAGAAAGTAACGCGTGCAAGGGGATCGAGATTATGGGGCTCCAGAAATCGGTCCTTTACAAAAAAAATATAGCTTAAAAAAATAAAACAAAAAAAGTATAGAAAGTGACCGAGAATACGGGGCTCCAGAAATCGGTCCTCTGAAATGTTAAAGAGGAATGAATTATGAAAAGTGATTGAGAATTTTGGACCAGACTCCTGAAACCACTCATATAAAAAAAATGTGAGGACGAGATTATGGTGCTCCAGAAATCGGGACTTAAATTAATTAAAATGTGTAAAAATAATGCCTTTGATGAGTGTGAGATTATGCGGTCGAGAAATATCATAAACGATTAGACAATGACTCTTGGATTATTTCGTAAAGAATTCGAATCACAGGTTTAGAGGGTTAATGTAAGAAAAAAAATGTATCTTTTTTCAAATTAGACCAAATTAAATAATATTTAAGTAAATGAAATTTTTATATTTCTTTTCCAATTTGGCCATTGTGCCTGGTATTTCGAGATGAAAACTGAACAGTACCGAAAGCGATTGCTTGAGTAGTATAGTGATTGGGCAGAAATAATCTTAATCGAATGATAGTTTTTTGTTATATTTTTGGAGATGAAATGTTGCTGGATCTTCCTTCATTTAATGGATCGTGTAATAATTTTTTTTTGTTCATTTGAATAATATGATAGAGGGGAATTCTGGAAGGTATTCCTCGCTTTAATATGCCCTTCTTCCGAAATCATTGCTATCAGAAAGGGTAGATTTATTTTTAAGCATATTAAGTGGCCCCTTGGAATACCTTGTGCTACCAAACTGTTATGTGAATTGCTTGCATAATATTAGAGATCGTTTCAACTATATACTATAGGGCTCCTTTATTTTTTTCCGCTTCGGGCCCTTGGAAGACATTGTGTCTAGATCAATTACATTTGACCACTGCCTCAGTACAGAACGTTTGCTCTCTGGAACAAAAGCTTGTCTCCCAACTACTCTTCCAGTTAAAGGCTAATTTAGTAGACGTTAAAAGCTGCTCCTGGGGAAAAAGGGTTAGGTTCGAGAAATAAGTAAAAGATATATAATAATCAACCAAAGCAGGGCTCTTATACATAACTTTGAGCATAGCCAAATACCAGAGATTTTATGTGTGGAGCACAAGTAGCTCAGTTAGTAGCATTTGTAATAAAAAAAAATATATATTTTTGTTTCTTTAGGTTTATTTATGTTTACTGATTTATTAAAGTTTGGCAATATATTCTCCAGTTGTTTTCTTAAAAAGAAGTCTTTTAGCTACCACTGTAAATTACTAACAAAAACGTCCAATCATTTATCAATTCTTTAAAAATTTAATATTATCACAGAAAGAAGGAGCATTCTGTTGGCTCGGGAAACAGCACCCCCC
Source organism: Ryuthela nishihirai (assembly GCA_038380435.1). NCBI lineage: Eukaryota > Metazoa > Arthropoda > Arachnida > Araneae > Heptathelidae > Ryuthela > Ryuthela nishihirai. Next base: position 27,235,082 of record JAWZYU010000025.1, read on the forward strand.
CCACCCCCACACAAAAGAAGGGCTTTGACGTTGCAATTTCTGGGAGGGAGCCCTATCCGCTGCTACGCTGTAATGGGTGATGGTTAGCAAAAGGCAGTTTTCAATTAAGATATAGTTGTTTTTTTTTCGGTATTTATTAAAACGTATTTTTGAAGTTGCAGAAGCTGCGATATTTCCTTTTTTGTTCCAAGTGGAGACATCCACAAACGTAACTGGTGAGCTGAGGAAGATGAGAGGGGACTTTTATAGTAGTGAATCCACGGAACGTCCTGAATCATTCAACTATCTACATGCCTAGACAGAACGTGCAGATCTACCGTGCCAGTACCCAAAGTCCTACGACTTCGAAGACATCTACGTTTACTTTTGAGTTTTTCCTAATATGAAGTACGATTTATTCTGTAAGCCTTTTAAGGCAAGAAGGCTGGAAGAAAGTGGCTAAGGAGTTTATATTTGCCTACATAATGTACATGTCGTTGATTTGCGCATAAAATATTTGTATTAATTTAATAAATATTGAACATTATTTTATAGATACTATCTCATTGGTTATTTTGTGTCCGTTGCTCATTATATCAGTGTGGGTTTCTACAATTTGTTGGGACGGGGTTGGCTCAGTCGGTAGCGCGCCAGATTTGTAATCTGCAGTTCCCAAGTTCGATGGGTTGTTTTACCTCTGAGCGGCACTTTTTTTGCACACAGTAGGCTAAATGGGCATGTCAGAAGAACCCCGAGGACTCAGAGATGGTTAGAGGAAGAAGACCTACCGGTCAGTGGGTTGGGTTGTTTTACCTCTGAGCGGCACTTTTTTGCACACCATGGGTTAAATGGCCAGATCACATGGACCCGAAGGCTCAGAGAAGGTTGGGGGAGGGGACCCACTGGAACGGCTGTTGGGGGACAGATGGTAGCCTCCCGTCAAGGCCATTCAGCGTGTTCTTTAACGTGCACAGGGTATGGCTCTCCCGCACACGGGGCCACGGCTTAACGTCCCATCCGACGGACGGCGGCCTTTCCAAGCCCATCGGTGTCCCCTACTGACCGTGGGCAGGGTGCGGAATTTTGCGGAAATAAATCTCAACGCTGACCCAGCTGGAACTCGAACCTGGGAACTACAGATTACGAGCCTGGCGCGCTACCGACTGAGCACCCCCCCCCCCCCTACCAGTCAGCCAACACCTCCCATAACTGAAGGCCAGTGAACCAAACCATGACCTCACTATTCTAAGCTTGCACTTCGTCAAATAATTTTTTCTCATTTTTGTGCTGTTCTTTCAGTTTTGTTCACAGCACTAATTGTTTAAAAATCTTATTTCAATTTTTAATATTATTGAGTATCTTTGCCGTTTTTTATTCGTATTACTGAAGAATACGATTTGAATATTTCTAGCAAGCAGCTGAATCTGTAGCTTTTATGGTCAATTCTCTCCTGAAAATTATTAGAAACAGAGTTTGAAATTGACTTTTAATGAAAGTTAGGAGAATCATTTTAGCAAGCGCTAAAGCATTTGATTACAGTAAATTTTAATATAATACAACATTGGGTTGGGTTGGGTTGTTTTACCTCTGAGCGGCACTTTTTTGCACACCATGGGCTAAATGGCCAGGTCACATGGACCCCGAAGGCTCAGAGAAGGTTGGGGGAGGGGACCCACTGGAACAGCTGTTGGGAGACAGATGGTAGCCTCCCGTCAAGGCCATCCAGTGTGTCCTTTAACGTCCACAGGGTATGGCTCTCCCGCACACGGGGCCACGGCTTAACGTCCCATCCGACGGACGGCGGCCTTTCCAAGCCCATCGGTGTCCCCTACTGACCGTGGGCAGGGCGGGGAATTTTGCGGAGATAAATCTCAACGCTGACCCAGCTGGGACTCGAACCTGGGAACTACAGATTACGAGCCTGGCGCGCTACCGACTGAGCCACCCCCGCCCCTATAATACAACATCTTTTCATTCTGAGAAAATGTTTTTTTTTTTTAATTACTAACAATCTTAACCATACTTGAATTTTTTAAACAATACGAAAAAAATTAAAAAATAGAATATATTATGTGTACAGATATATATCTTTTCACATTTTTTTTACATAATAATACAGTAGAAAACAGTGTAATTGTGGTATAGAATGTTATAAGGAAGATTCACAGAGCGCAAATTTCATTTTGTTAAATTGGTACAGTCGCTCAAAAAAGTATCCGAACACTATGGTTGATTACAGAATTCAGAAAATATATCTGGAAACGATTTTTTTTAGAAATTAGTGATCTGGCAACCTTTTTGTCACGTGACATGAAGGTTGCCAGATCACTAATTTCTAAAAAAATCGTTGCCAGATATTTTTCCTGAATTCTGTAATCAACCATAGTGTTCGGATACTTTTTTGTGCGACTGTACTTAAATCTTTATTAATATAGCTCGATTAATTTTAAGACACTGCTTTCTTTATCATTGTAAAGTATCATAAAAGAATTTGATAAATTGTATTAATAACTGCAGAATATACAATGCATTGTACACCTAAAATTGCAGTAAAATATTTACTGATGAATTACAACTCTGTGAGGAAGTATTATTTTCACATTCGAAAATCTAATGTTAAACAACACTGGAAAGTAAATGATAAATATGATTTTCTCAGAAGATAAATTTACGTATTTGTGGGAATGATTCAATGAACAGTTAATAAAACACAAAAAATTTCTGCATTTACAAGTTGCAAATTTGCAATACCCCATTTTCAGATCTTTCTGGTAAAAAAAAGAATGTTATGCATCACATTTTTCAGATTAATTTCCAGAAAAATAATACTGCATGTCTGATCACATGAAAGAAATTGAATAGGTTTATTAGGTGGATATTAATCAGTTGATCCTTAAATAAAAATTACTAATATTATCATTAATCTTTCAGTGAAATATAAACACTTTAAGAATGTAATAAAGAAAAGGGGATTGGGTTGGGTTGTTTTACCTCTGAGCGGCACTTTTTTGCACACCATGGGCTAAATGGCCAGGTGACATGGACCCCGAAGGCTCAGAGAAGGTTGGGGGAGGGACCCACTGGAACAGCTGTTGGGATACAGATGGTAGCCTCCCGTCAAGGCCATCCAGCGTGTTCTTTAACGTGCACAGCGTATGGCTCTCCCGCACACTGGGCCACGGCTTAACGTCCCATCCGACGGACGGCGGCCTTTCCAAGCCCATCGGTGTCCCCTACTGACCGTGGGCAGGGCGGAGAATTTTGCGGAGATAAATCTCAACGCTGACCCAGCTGGGACTCGAACCTGGGAACTATAGATTACGAGTCTGGCGCGCTACCGACTGAGCCACCCCTAAAGAAAAGGGGAAAATATTGCAATATTTTCATTGTCGAAACTTCATTCAATTATCGAAAAGTAAATGGAAATATCTAAAATTATCTTTAGATTTGAAACAAAATTTAATGCAATCTGCTCATTGGTTTGTAAACTGAAACTTCAGGATTTTAATTTGTATACTACTTAAATGTAATCACAATACATTAAGCATTTTCTCAATCATATATCGTTTAAGTGGAACTTGCAGAGTAAGCTAAATTTAAGAATTAATAACAGAAAGGAAGCACATATTATTTGAAAATTTCTCATAAACCTAGGAAGTTTTCTGGGAAGGAGGTCCTGGTGCAGAATCAGTCCAGGCATGGTTGCAAGGAAGGGTCGTGCCGCAGGTTTAATGCTGCCATCGATGTGACGTTTCGCCATTAGCACGCCAGAAACATGGAGCAGAGATGCCCAACCGCCATATGTGATGCTACCGCCATATCATTGTACCACGTTGGGGAGCTGTAGGGAGGCTAATGGAATAAGTTTCCTCATGTCGTTGACGCCGCCATGCGAACAAATGGCCGTCTGGGATGCTGGAACAGAATCGGGACGTCTGTAAACAACACTCTCTTCCATTACTGTTGTTGTTTTACCTATAAGCGGCATTTTTTTTTTTTGCACACAATGGTCTAAAACAGAAGGATTTTGAAGGCTCAGAGAAGGTTGGTGGAGAGGACCCACTGGAATAGCTGTTGGGAGACAGATGGTAGCCTCCCGTCAATGCCTTCCACATCCAGCGTGTTCTTTAACGTGCACAGGGTATGACACTCTCGAACACGGGACCATGGCTTAACGTCCCATCCAACGGACGGTGGCCTTTCCAAGCCCATTTGTTTCAATACTGACCATGCGCAAGGCGAGGAATTTTGCGGAGATAAACTCAACGCTGGCCCAGCTGGGACTAGAACCTGGAAACAGCAGATTACGATCCTGGCGCGCTACTGACTGAGCCACCCCCGCCCTGTTCTGTACCTGTAAGTAATACATTAAATTAATTTTAAGTAGTATAATAATAAATAAATACCCCCTCAAGCAGCTGCTTGCCACAGAGGTCTGACAGGAGCCTGTCAGTTTATGTGCCACAGTAGAAGGTCTGTGAGGATGGCAGGACCTCAGCAGAAAAACGACACATACATCATGCCTTATCCTGGACTCGAACCCAGGTCCCTTAGATCAGTAGCCAAGCGTGCTAACCACTCGGCCAGTTAATTAATATTTTTAAGTGATCAGATATTCGTATAGTCTAGGTCATGTAAAACTCTCATCTCAAATGTTTCCGTATTTTTTTAGATAGATTTCCAATATAATCAGTATTTAAAAAAAAGACTACTGCAATGATAGTGGCTTAGATGAAAAAAAAATTAGCATTTCGAGATCTTAGCTGTAAAACTAATGTTTCATAACACTTCCCTTTCAAACACGACTCTTCTCTGACGGAGGTGGTGAACACTAAAACGACATTCACCCTGACCCTATTGAGAAATATTCGAAGAAATAGAGTCCCTGCTGGGTCAGCGTTGAGATTTATCTCCGCAAAACTCCCCACCCTGCCCACGGTCAGTAGGGGACACCGATGGGCTTGGAAAGGCCGCCATCCGTCGGATGGGACGTTAAGCCTCGGCCAGGTGTGCGGGAGAGTCATACCCTGGGCACGTTAAAGAACACGCTGGATGACCTTGACGGTAGGCTACCATCTGTCTCCCAACAGCTGTTCCAGTGGGTCCCCTCCCTCAACTTTCTCTGAGCCTTCGGGGTCCATGTAACCTGGCCATTTAGCCCATGGTGTGCGAAGAAGTGCCGCTCAGAGGTAAAACAAACCAACAACTGACCAAAAGAAGGGCGAGGAGTTTTGCGGAGATAAATCTCAACGCTGGCCCAGCGTGGAACAGAATGCACAATACGAGCCTAGCCATTGGCCTAGTGCGCTACTGACTAGGCCACCTCCACCCCTAATATCTTTAGGGGGCCGCGAAGGGTAATTTGGCCTCTGTAATTGGCATTATCCTTCGACCGCCTTGCACAAACCTTGATAATGAACATGAAACGCAAACTCATAGTATCTGTTCACCTCGTTTGTATGAAAGACACGATAATGTGTTCACCTTGTCTCCTATGTGTACATCGCATCTGTACACATCGATGTACAACCTCCTTTGTTATATATTAAAAATTCCTTTTGTTTTGGATAGATATGGATGAAATAATAAAATTCGCACTTTCGGAATCACCCGATAACTATAATTGCGGCCTCTAACGGTGAAATGCCGTCCCGTGGCCTAGTGGTTAGCGCGTTTGGCTACTGATCAAAGGGAGCTGGGGTCGGAAAGCCAAGGGAGCTGGGCCCGGAAAAGGCATGGATGTTGTGTCGTTTTTCTTCTGAGGTCCCGCCATCCTCACAGACCTTCTACTATGGCGTATTAAACTGACAGCTCCTGTCAGATTTTATTAACGGTGAAAAATGTTGAATATTGCAAAAATTCAAACGAATAATTAGAACGATGAAATTTTGTTTAAAAATTTGAAGTTTCGGTTCTGAAATGTGAATGTTATGAAATTTGCATTCATAAATATTATTCTTTTAAAAGATAATTGTTCGTTATGGAGATAAATTAAAAATTCGATAAACTATTATCATTCAACTTTTAAAATCTCCCAAAAGATTTAATTGTGTCTTCTGAACGTGGAAAATTTTTATAAAGATTGCAAACGATCTATTTCGGCTAGAAATTTGATATTTTAGCAGTGGAGTGTAATGGTCGAGGGGGTTGCACGGGCAGCAACAATCTGTCCCTTCCCCCCCTCTCCCACCAAGGTAGGTAGGTGGGAAAACGGTGGGTTAGAGATTAAAGAAAAAAAAATCTTTTTTGAGTTGAAAAAGTGCTAACGAAAAATGAAGATTCATAGTTTCAAATCCTCCAATAGGCTTTAATTTCCATCGTTAGAGGGCGCTAGATGAAGAAAATGTAAAACTTCGCATTTTGTATATTTTGTATATTTGCATTGTATGCTGTTAAACATTATATGAAATAAAAATTATCTATATTGTATACCAGTGGTTCTCAACCTTTTATGCTTCACGTACCCCCTGGAATTGTGTATGTAACTGGTGTACCCCTTGTATAGATAGATAAAACTATAGTTATAGTAAAACAATGGGAATAAAACATCTATATATATATACACACACATTAAATTTTGTATTCGTAAATTACATATATCGATAAACACAAAAAATGACATAAACAATTTAACAAATTTTCCAAAATTATAAACATTTTACTGGGTAATCGACTTTTGAGCTCTCACGGCGTACCCCAAAAAATTTTACCGCGTACCCCACATTGAGAACCCCTACCCTAGGGGATGGAAAAAAATACCCCCTCAAGCAGCTGCTTGCCACAGAGGTCCGACAGGAGTCTGTCAGTTTATACGCCATAGTAGAAAGTCTGTGAGAATGGCGGGACCTCAGCAGAAAAACGACACGAACATCCATGCTTTTATCCGGGGCTCGAACCCAGTTTCCTTGAAAATGAGCACCCCATATTCGCCAGAGCAAATGTGTTATTCTTCTACTTTAGTTCGTTTTCAAAAGAAAAAAGAAAACGAGCTATGTTTTCACTTTTCTGTCTGTTTATCTGTAGACATTCAGTTTTTTAGAGAAAAAAATTAAAAATTATCTCTGGATTAGATAGGTATCGACGAAATGCTATTACTATTGTTATTTTTGGAATTCACCAAAAGTTTCAATTTCGCTCTCTCTAACTGTGAGAAAAATTCGAAAATGGCAAAATTTTAAATGAATATCGCAAACGATCTATTCATGCTATAAATTTGAAATCTTAATGATGGAGTGTGAAGATCAATTTACATCGACAGCAACGAATCACTTCTTAACCCCAAGAGATGAAAAAACGCAACTGTTGGTTTCAACAAATAAATGATTTTTTTTTTCTTTTTGAGTTGGATAGGTACTGATGAAATATTATGATTTATATTTTTCGAGTCCTCTAAAACATTTTAATTTCCATCGTTAAATAGCGTTAGATGTGGAAAATGAAAAACTTTTAAAGAATATTGCAAACGATCTATTTTTTGCAGGATATTTTAAATTGTAATGGTAGAATGAGTGAAGGATTTGCGCTGACAGCAATGATTTCTCCTTTTAACTCCAAACAGGTGACCAGCTGGGTCAGCGTTGAGATTTATCTCCGCAAAATTCCCCGCCCTGCCCATGGTCAGTAGGGGACACCGATGGGCTTGGAAAGGCCGCCGTCCGTCGGATGGGACGTTAAGCCGTGGCCTCCTGTGCAGGAGAGACATACCCTGTGCACGTTAAAGAACACGCTGGCTGGCCTTGACGGGAGGCTACCATCTGTCTCCCAACAGCTGTTCCAGTGGGTCCCCTCCCCCAAACTTCTCTGAGCCTTCGGGGTCCATGTGACCTGGCCATTTAGCCCATGGTGTGCAAAAAAGTGCCGCTCAGAGGTAAAACAACCCAACCCAAACAGGTGAAAAAAAAAACACATTAATAAGATATAGTTTTGGCGATAGGTAACATATAATAAGCGCCATACCCAGATCTAAAAATAAAGTTATGAGTGTTGGTGGCAAGAGACTGCATTCCCATTACATGATAATTTCCCTCCCCCACCCCCGTTTTATAAATATAAAATACCCCCTCAAGCAGCTGCTTGCCACAGAGATCTGACAGCAGCCTGTCAGTTTAATACGCCATAGAGATCTGTGAGGAAGGGAGACCTCAGAAGAAAAACAACACAAACATCCATGCCTCAGGAAAGGCATGGATGTTCTTGAAAAATGCACGAAAAATTCCTAACTTTAATTATTTTTTGCTTCTATTACAGCCTCCAGCATTATCCAAGGGTGGGGAGATGGGGCCCTTACCCCTCCAGTAGATCTTAGATCCGACCCTTGATAACCTCTGTATAGGTAATCAAAAAGTACTCTTTATATTTTGCCACTCATTCATTAGTTCGAATTTCCATTGTTAAAGGATGTAGTACTCGGAAAATGAAAATTTCACACTCTTCGAAAGAGAAAGTTTCATGTTCGGAAAAGGCGACATCTGTTCTTTTAGTTTATTGATCCTTTTTTCTGGTGATGCAGTCCCATGGCCGAGTGGTTAGCGTTCTTAGCTAGTGATCTAGGGGGCCTGGGTTCGAGCCCCGGGTAAGGCATGGATGTTCGTGTTGTTTTTCTGCTGAGGTCCTGCCATCCTCTCAGACCTACTATGGCATATAAACTGACAGGCTCCTGTCAGACCTCTGTGTGACAAGCAGCTTGCTTGAGGGTGTATTTATTTTTTTTAAATAGCCATCAGCGTATTTTGGAAATATGTTTGTGATCTGATTTTTCATGAGACTAAAACATAGGTAATCAATACGCATATATTAAAAAAAGGCAACCAATAATTAAATAAAAACCAGTGGTGCATCTTGCATCAATGCTTAATAATTGTTAAATGTTTCAAAAGCATTAAAATGCAAAACACTCTTTGATATCATTTGTGTTGAACCCCAACCGCTCCCTTAAATATGTCACAAAGTAACGTGCTGTCTCCGAAAGTATAATATACCCAGAAGATTCGAATGTTCTACCTTTGAACAGCGCACAATGTGCTAAATAGGCAAGTTACAAGGGCCCCACGAGCTCAGAGAATGTCGAGGCAGGATATAGACTGAACAGCCATTAGGGCAGAGATGGAAATCTCCCATCACGGCTATCCAGAATGTTCTTTAATGTTCACAGGATACGCTCGGCAGGGCGGAGAGATTTGTGGAGATAAATCTCAACGCAAGTATAGTTGAGAGACTCGAACCTGAGAACTGTAGATTATAAGTCTGGTGTGCTACCGACTGAGCCAACCCGGCCTACCAAAAGGTAAACGTAAGTGGAAGTTTATAGCAGTGGATAGCATATGAATCTCTTTTGTTGCGATCTTATGCAACCACGGCAATTCCCGGTTCCGCTTGTACAGCACTACCTGGTTATGAAAAGCCATGACTATCTAGAGCCGGGGGCAAGGAGTACGCCCTATAGGCGCACCTCAACCCCAGCCTCACATGGCAGCAGTCCTATAGAAGGAAAGCTGACCACCGGAAGAAACCTTACTTTAATCTATTCCCCGGTTTGCAAATGTGCAAGGATATATAGATCCAAGCTCGATCGGCACCCGGGGTGGAGACTTTTAGTAAGACCCAGACTTTTGTGAGGGCTCTGGCTTACTAGGAATCAATCCGTTCTGCCGAGCCCTCGAACAGCTCCACTGAGCTCCTGATAGGTGAGGTCTCCGACGCCGTCACCATCCGACCGGCAATCAAGCCGGCCAGCAGCATCTTCAACCTCGGTTGGCTTCAGCAATGCTCCAGCCAGGGACCACCCCAACCGGCAAAACCTTGGCAATGCTCCAGCTGTTGCCCACTACAGCCGGCAAAGCCTTCGGCATGCTCCAGCTGGGGATCATCCTGACCGGCAAAGCCTCAGCCGGGTTGCTGGGCCCTAGACACCCCCACCACGACAAGGTGGTCCCCTATCGGGGGGAGTGGATAGCATATATCAAATATATATGAAATATAGATTATAGGCCAAAACTCTATCAATCACTCTAAGACAGTGATTCCCAACATTTTCTGGACCATCGCCCCCTTTAGAAGAGAACAAAAATTTCAACGCCCCCCTAGTCCATAATAGTTAATTTTATATGAAATATTAAAATCTTGTTGCATATTATCTGTACCTAATTTATCTGTTTATTTATCTATTAAAAATCATAAAGCAGAAATTAATAAAACGACAACCAAATGTACAATAAAATTGTTTATTAAAAGTTTAAAAATAAACACAGAATCAATAAGAAATAAAAAATAATGAGATAAACACAAAATTAATAATAAATAAAAAAAATTAATGAGATGGTTGAGGCTGGTGGAGTGTTAACAATTTGTTAATGTCGGGTTCCAATTTCGTTAGCATCAATCGCAGATCGCCACGTCTGTTCTTCTTCTTTGACAGTAAATTAGCTACTGCACTGAATCCACGCTCAGCCATATAGGACGAAGGAAATGCTATTAAAAAGTTTTGTACTATTGCCCACAATCCAGGATAGAAAACTGGTATTGATTTTTGAAGCCAGAACTCTTGGTATCCATGTTTGAATTTTACTTTGAGTCCTTCGTTAGTCGTGCGTTCTAAGAGTTGCTCTTCCAAATTTGATGATTCTTCAGTATCTGTGTTTGCGAAAGGATCTAAAACCCAACTCGGTATATTCATGTTTATAATATCTTGGAATCAACATGAAGAACTTCCAAGTGTTGGCAGTAAGTAAGTAAATCTTCCGGTTTTCCAGAGACTGCTGATAATGTGGGAAAGTGGTTGTATTCACCTCTACCTAGATTTCGTTTCAATAGAAGAAGTTTTCCCGCAAAAGCAGCTATGACGTTTTTTGTTTTAATTAAATTCAACTCATCACCTTGCAATTGTAAATTAACTTGATTAAATATTTTAAACAGGTCTGTCAAATAAGCGATGTCAGTTTTTGACGTAATCAGGTTTTCGTGCAATTTTTCGTCTCCGTCTTCAAGAAAGTCCAGTACTGAGTCAAATAGCTTTAAAAAACGATTCAGACAAACACCTAGAGAGCCAACGTACTTCTGTGTGCAGCAGCAAGCGATTGTAATCTTCATCATTTTCATTACAAAGCTTACCAAATAATTGGTCATTCAATGAATTGCTTCTAATCTTATTGATTTCTTTAATAACGTAATGGAGCGACTATGCAGACGTTCATTCAAATTTTTTGCAACCAAATGCTGACGATGAATAATATACAATGTATAGCGAGTACATTTGGTACTGCTTGTTCCAAATGCGCTATGAAACCCTTATGACGCCCTGTCATTGCTGGAGCACCATCAGTAGCAGCAGACAAAATACTGCAAATAGGAATTTCTTTCTCTCGAAAAAACTTTTGCATGGTATTAAATATAGATTCTCCCTTTGTATCAGATTCGAAATTTTTAGTAAATAATAACTCTTCATGAATTTTTTCTTCTTTTATAAATCGTACGTATGATAAGAGTAGAGCTTCGTTATTTGGTAGAGTTGATTCATCGAGTTGAATGGAAAATTTGCAAGTCTTTAAGTAATCACATAATGATATTTCAACGTCTTTTGCCATTTCATCTATTCTTCTTTGCACTGAATTATTACCGAGAGGAATTTTTTTATGATATCTGACGGTGTCTTGTGATGAAGAACAGTTTTTAATATCTCTTTGACTGCCGGCAAAATTAATTCCTCGCCAATTGTGTGTGGTTTTCCTGCTTTTGCAAGCTTTATGTCAAAAATTTGCGATTACCAATGAAACGTTATATGAGGCTCGTAGTCCATATCATCTTGTTTAGAAGACGACGCAAAAAAGTTTGACATAGTTGGCTGTTTTAAATATTGCTTTTCCAGTTCTTGAAAATAGGATAAATCTTTGTTCTTCTTATCAGCATGCATTTTATTTAAATGCTCTTGTAGCCTAGTAGGTTTCATAGCTTCATTTGAAAAAACTTTTCGGCAAATTAAACACATTGGTTTGTAGGAGAGTACGTAAATCCGTATTTCAAATACTCAATACTGTACTGCCGGCATTTCTTTTTAGATGTAGATTCAGACATTTTCAAATACAAATTAACTTCTCAACAGATTTATAGATAGTTATAAAAATAATGTTTATAATGACTTCTAACACTTATCACTCACGACTATTTATCACGGCGAAGCACATAAAAATAATAAAACATTCCTAGAGCTATCGCTTTTATAGATTTGATTTTGTGCACGCATTAACTTGTATGCTTGCCAACATAATAAGCCTGATATAGTAGTGCATGGTAAGGTATTGAATGAGATTACAATTATTGAAGTAGGAATAACGTCTCCGGATAACCTGCAGACAGTAGAGGTTGAAAAGAAGAGGAAGTATGATCTGCTGGCTAATGAGTTGAGCCTTATTCACAAGTGTAATGTTAATATTATACCTTATGTTCTGACGTGGGATGGTATTGTAACTACGTACCATAAAGCATACTCAAAGCGACTTGGAGTGGGAAAACATATTGAAGCTTATATCCAATCTGTGATCTTGAAGAGAACTTTTGAGAGCATTTCAGTCGACTTCAGACGTACCAGTACGCTAGTAGGCGGTAGCAGGGAACTTATTGTCCAAGCTGCAGTTGAAAAGCTGTACATGACGGATGAGGTAGTGGATGATTAGAATCACCAGGAAGACACCACAGAATAGAAGAGATAAAAAGGTTGTCACAGAAAATTCCATTAAATTTATTTATTTATTTGACCGCCCCTCTTGACTGCCTCAACGCCGCCCATTTGCCTCTGGATCCGCTACCGCCCCCATGGAAGGCTCCAGCGCCCACTGGGGGGCGGTATCGCCCCCGTTGGGAATCTATGATATAAATGATATGACAAACTTAAGCATTAAATCGTTCATTTATCTTGATGCCGATGACACGTTATTCTTTTCATTAATTTTGATATCGCGGAAATTAATCATAATCTATGACTAGACATCAATGAAATCTCTAAATGGCTTCATAACAAAAAAATATATTTAATTTCAAAGAAATCTAAGGCCATGTGCTTCCAGACTCCAAATCCTCAAATCCACTAGACATCTACTATTTACTGTTACTCTACATTGTGTCCCTACTTTGAAAAACGAAAGCTTAATATTAGCTTATACAATTGTGATACTTTTGAGAGAATTTCAAATCTTATTTTCCTTGGACTCCTCCTAGACGAATTGCTTAAATGGGAAAAAACATAACCTACATCTGCAACAAATTGCGATACTGTTCATCAGTTCTGAATAAGATTAGTTATTACCTTCCATAGAATATCTGTAGACTATCTTGTCTGTTAGTAGATGAATTTATAATTAACTAGGCATCTTGATCTATGGAAATATAGAGGGTGTCTGAAAAATATAGGTACAAACTTTTAGGGGAGGTAGATAATATCTAAAGGAATGAGAATTGAATAGGAACCCATAACCGGAAACGTCATGGGAAAGTGGTAGCAGAGGTACAAGATCTGAAAGGACACAAGACAGTGATTAACGGAAAAACATTTATTGGACATAATTATTACAAATGGCGTACTAGATGATACATTTCATAATGTTACAGCAGATGCTCGAAGTTTCCACCATGAGACGCGATGCATGTGTGACACCAACGGAGCATTGATTGCCGAACACGGTCGAATACACCTGGAGTTTCTTTGATAGTAGCAGCAGCCTTCCCACGAGATCCATGTCAGACTCCACAGGCGATTCATACACGGTAGCTTTGAGGGCCCCCCACAGAAAGAAATCAATGCTCGTTAAATCAGGTGAGCGTGGGGGCCAGGCAACTCGTCCAGCACGCCCAATCCATCGTTGCCCAAAAGACGTTCAAATGCGCACGAACACACCTTCCATAATGGGGAGGCGCCCCATCATGTTGAAACCACATGTTGCTTCTCACATTTACTGGAACATGGGCAAGTAAGCCTGGTAGAACCTGTTCCAGAAAGATCAGATACTTTGCGGAGGTCATGCGGGATGATAAAAGGTATGGCCCGACTAAGCAGTCGCCGAACAAACCTGCCCACACATTTACTGTGAAACGATGTTGTGTCGCATGGGTGCGCACACCGTGGGGGTTCTCGTGAGCCCACAAATGCGCATTGTGTTGATTTACTATGCCATCCCAAGTGAAGCTGGCCTGATCAGTAAACAAAACATAAGCTGGAAAATTCACATCTTGGGCACTTCCTTGGAGATACCACTGCGCAAAACGCACACGTGCAGGATGATCTGCAGGGAGAAATAACTGAACCCTTTGGAGATGAAAGGGGTGTAAGGACTCGCCATGCAGAACACGCTGTACACTGCAACGAGACACTCCTAAGGCAGAGGGAACGGTACATGTGCTGGTACTAGGATTAGTCTCCACGGCATCCAACACAATTTCTTCCATGGTGGGAGTACACGTCGATCTGCTACCTCTTAATGACCCATAATCGCACAAATTTTGATGCGCACGCGCAAACAAACGGTGGCCCGATACATGTCTGTGTGGGAAGCGTTCTTGATACATTTGTTGAGCGGCTCGTCCGTTGCCCTCAGCTATTACATACACTAAGTGCATGTCTGCCAGCTCCCTGTTCGAATACCTTTGCAGGCTCTTCGTAAGCCGACTACAGTTCGAAAGAGGAAATCCGAAATTTTCCCTCTAGCGCACTAATGAACAGCGCCGCTTATTGACTTACGGTGACGTTTCCGGTTATGGGTTGTATGCAATTCTCATTCCTTTAGATGTTATCTACCTCCCCTAAAAGTTTGTACCTATATTTTTGAGACACCCTGTATATTGCTCTCTTGTGAGAAAACTTTTTAATATTCAAAAATCAATTATCAAAAGCTATATCTTCTGTTATAAGCTACTGTTAGCTTCACGGTTTTGCTATTTCCTAAAAACTGTAATTTTTTAATAGATTTGCGAATAGCATTAAGAAACTTGTTTACATACACATACCTCTGTGGCTGATCTAAGAGACCTGGGTTCGAGCCCCGTGTAAGGCATGGACGTATGTGTCGTTTTGCTGCTGAGGTTCTGCCATCCTCTCAGACCTTCTACTATGATATATAAATTGGCAGGTTCCTGTCAGACCTCTGTGACAAGCAGCTACTTGAGGGTGTATTTATTTATTTATTTATTTATTTATTTATTTATTTATTCTTACATACACATCAATCTATGTTGACTGGCATAAAAATAACTTGCCTCGATGCATTTAGGCAATGCCATGCCTAGCGAATTTTGTGCTCGGGGCAAGCATAAGAAGTAAATCGCTCTAGTGGCAAGAATTCTATAATAATAAAGCGCTGGTTCTCATTTTTATATCTGGCGAAATCATTTTCAGTCAATTGATGCCCTATTGAAAAGCTAGTTTTGTATGTCCCATTTCCTTGTCTTGGCACAGCCTTGAAGGTAAATGAATAAGGCATTTTAAATAAAAAAAATTTGCCTGAATTTTACTATAATGAAATAAAGGAATAACATATTACCAAAATTGTGACGATGTGTGAGGGGAAGTTCGTAAGACTGTTTCTTGTTCAGTTCCTAACAAATGTAGTGGTTCACATATTGTAACTACTGCTAATGTGTAAATGAACTCTAAAGGTAATTGAACCCGCTTCTGTTTAGTGAGAAGAAATATATATATATATTTAGTCTACAGTATAGGAAATGTTTTTTAAGATTTCAGTAGTACTAAAAAGAACAAAACACTTAACCTTTTCTTATCTTTAACTATCTTTTTTAATATTATAGACGTCTTAGCCACCTTTTGTTCGTTTTGGCCTCGATTAAATAACAAGTAAAAATTAAATATTTAATTTAATTTTAAAATCACTCAGATAAATATTTTGTTGAATTATTATATTTCTGGGCTGTGATATGTATGTTTTCAAAATAGTTAGTTTGTTTAAAATTTATATTCTTTTGCATTTTAACTACTGCCGAATATTCTTATTTCCGACAATTATTTTTAACCACTAAATTGTTGTAGTATCCAGGCTACTACGCAGAATTATATTAAAGAAGCGGGCAGTGCTTTTCTCGTATGGAAGACATTTTGCTGAGCATTCAAGTCGCGCCTAAACTAAGAATCAATACTATATTCCAGTGTTTTTACCGGAGAAGAAAGGCAAGTGATATTTAAATTAGGAATCAAAAACGATTGCATTTTACTCAAACATTTTAATTTGCAGTGGCTACTGAAATATGTTTGTATAAATTTCCTTGTTTTTGTGTAAGCCTAATTTTGCATCTGATTGCACTTTTTTTAGCTAAATGTGAAATCATCATGGGCATTATATAATTGATGCGCACTTGTTGTTTTATAAAATCTGTATTTCAAATAAGTGAGAGAGTTGAATTACTACAATTTTATTGCAAATTGAGTGATATCTTGAGTAGTTTTTTTGTGTTTATATTAGATCGTCTAATGGATTATAACTTACTGAATCACTAAAGCATACGAAAACTTGCGTAATTGTAGAATCATATGTTCATATATTAATCTACATAAATATATTTTATATATCATTACATATATATTGGTTGTCATGTATTTTTCACTAGAAAGGTTTAAATTTCTGAATTATTGTGGCTCCAATTTCTTCTGGTACAAGATGAGTAAATATGCAATTTATTGCATGCCATTTTCACTTCTTATTTTATACATTGTCTTTTGTTGATGTAATATTGACATAAGTATTATTTGGTTTGTTGGGGTTTTATGGCATATAAGTTTTATATATACTACATGTAAGTTTTATATGTAACAAAAGTATCTTAGTACTGTTGCAAAGTTTGCAAAAAAAATACCCTCTGAAGCAGCTGCTTGCCACAAAGGCCTGATAGAAGCCTGTCTGTTTATACGCCATAGTAGAAGGTCTGAGAGGATGGCAGGACATCGGCAGAGAAGCGACATGACTTCCATGCCTTACCTGAGGCTCAAAGCCAGGTCCCTTGGATCAGTAGCCAAGCATGCTAACCACTCTGCCACGGGTAGAAGATTAATTTGTAATATGCTTTGTTTTTGTTCAAATTTTGAAAATATTGTTTAGTGCTATAGATGAACTGTTATCATTAGTTAGTTGTAATATGATCAGTACATTGCAATATAAGTAAATATCAGTTTATAAATGATTCAGCAGTTCATGTGTTAATTTGGAAACACAAAATGCACATTTTGATTTAAATTCATTTTAAAATGAAATTAATATCTTTAATACTCTGACACTGCTAAATATTTCAAAGCACTTAATAAAATATCCATGCTACCTAGTATCAAAAGTAGTGAATGAGATTTTATGTAGAGATGATGAATGAGTGGAACTTCATAGATGAAAGTTGATAGCGAGTGTGAAGTTCCTTTTATAAAGCAGTTACCTGCAACTAATGAGTCGCAACTGGTTTGAAGTGGAGAAGGTGATGCAGTATGTTGATGAGTTGGTTGCTTGCAGTGAAATTTTCTTTTGCTGATTGAAGTTTTGTGACTGCAGTGTTGTCAATAATAACTAATGATACTTATGGTAGCTTAGAGTGCTATAAACATTAAAATCCATGATGTGCATTTCATGCCCTTGTGGGTTTATCGTCAGGTGGCAAGTGAGCAACTTTAGACATTCTGTTAGTTGCAGTTATGGTGCAATAGGGAGTGGTGGGTGCAATCAAGTGCAATCTCATTGACTCAGCTCTGAGGTTTGCAGTGGCTGAGAGATGTGCGGGATGGCTGTTATTTGATCTGCATGTGAAGGAGATGAATAAGAGAGTTGGAGTTCTTGTAACTCTCTTGAAATTTGAGAATTTTGAGGAAGGTTTAATTTTGTGAGTAAACTAAAAATTTGCATTATTGTCTGTTGCATTGGGATTATAATGAGTGTGATAATTGTGACTTACATATTGTTACTTTTGTGTGAGATTTATAATAAACATTATAATGAGAACATTAATCTTGATTGGATGTATGTGTATATGCATAGGGGGATCATTATCATATCAGCATTAGGAAGAGGGAGTGTTATTATCCTCTAATGACCAATTCTTAGTATGAATTTGTGGTAGTTTAAGTGTGCGAGAGAGGTCTGGGGATATGTACATGACTGAAAGTGGAAATGGTGATCATGGAAATGCTTATTCATTACTTCATTTCTTTTGATACTAGGCAGCATAGATATTTTGTTAAGTGCTTTAAGACATTTAACAATGTCATAGAGTATTAAAGATATTAATTTTAATTACTGCACTGTGAAGCTCTACTGTAATTTTTGTCCATTCATTTTACCATTATTTGTCAGAGAAGTTTAGTTTTTTAGATACTGAACTTTACTTCAGTTACATTCTAGATGAATTAGGCCCATACAGGTAAATTAAGGCAATGAAAAATGTATATATTTCCCATACAACACAGACACATTCCTAATGATTGGCATAGTGCCATGAGTCATATGCAGGGTATCCAACAAATAGGGTTTTTTGGGAAGCACTGCCCCCAAATACACAAAATGCATCACATTGAATGTTATACTGTACATTCTTCTACTCAAACAGTTTCACAGGCAAGCCACCAGACAAGACAGTGTGCTGTCACATTTCTTAAGAGAGATTATTGAAGTTCTTAGTGCAACATTTCCTGATAAGTTGGTGGGGGTGGTCCAAGTTGTGTGTGTGTGTGGGGGGGGGGGGGGGGGGGGCTATATAAAGAATTTGGTTTATATGGAGAAAATTCAGTACCTGAATCATTTGAAAGCTAGAATATGGGAAGCAACTGAAAAAGTAGCACATACATTTCAACATGTATGACAAGTGGAATACCTATTATACCTATTGCACATTTGTAGGGTCATGAATGGTATACACACGGAAATTCACTGATTGTGTTCAGGTAAATTATATCGATGATGCACTCTGTCACTGAATTCGTTCACTTTAAAGGAAGTTGATGCACTGGAAACCTTGTGAAGTAAGTTGGTGCCACATAATCCTTTGAAATGAATATGAATTCAGTGACTGGTTGTACCATCAATATGTTTTTAGGTTTATTTTCTACTTTTTAGGGCACATATAAGAAAGATAGGAATTTTTTTATTTATATTTTTTCTTTGTAACTGAAAGCATGTACTTTCATAAAATTTTCAGATATGACTCATAAGTGTTGACCACATTTTTCTGCCCCCTTTTTCAGCAGTCATGTTTGAGGTAGCCCATGAAATTGGAGACATCACAGGCTTTAATTTGAGATATAGCTGTTTAAGATTGACCCCTGCAAAATTTGCACCCTCTTTTTGGGGGAGGGGAGTTAATGGGGGACATAATTTGAAGTAGTCTGACAATACTCATGAACTTTTGACACCTAACTCATAACTGTAGGCCTTTCATGTTCAGAAGATATCTTTTTTATGGGGGAAGAAAGCAAGGCAGTATATTTTTATTGCCCACAACATTCCCCATGGCACACACTTTAATTTGACATACAACTTGTTTACAGTCACCCTATAAATATTTTGTGGAAAACATTTTTCCGACTACTGGACGTGAACCCGCATCTCTCCAGAAATGTGCCAGAATATTCTTGCGATTGAACTAATGCAGGCTCAACATTTTTGTGCTAATTTAAGACTTTAAATCTTTCACCGATGATATTCAGTGTCAACCATTTGCGCCATCTATGATCAACGGGTGACAACTATTTCTTCTTATATTGCATTGAGTGTTTTTGTAGAGGTTCGGGTTTAAGTCCCTTACGTCGGCGAAATTTTTTCCACAAAATTTTATTGATATATCGATGTTAAAATGTCACCCAGGTAACACTGTGATTGTCACCTGTTTACTGTCACCCTCTCTTTCAAAAGATATAGTAGAACAATTTTTTTGTATGTTTTTCCTTTTTTTTTTGGAGGGAGTGAGAGAATTTTTTTAACTTGTTACACTCTCAATGCCACAAGCTTTCATTTGACACAGCTGTTATTTATGGCCCTCACGTTATGAAGATATAGAGGAACAATTTTGTTCGTATTTCTCCTTTTTTAGGAAGGAAGAACATAGAAGGTAAGATTTTTATAGCCTATGGCACTCCCTGCTTCACAAGTTTTCATTTGATGCATGAATCATCAATCACATTCGAAATATATGGTGGAACAACTGCTTTAACAAATCCACCAACTGACAAATAGGAAAAGTAATATGAAGACGGGTAAAAAATACTATGTAAGAAATTTTTTTGCACTCCACTGCAGCAGACGAGAAAAACTCTTGTGTGCATAATGCAATTCTGGCTCTTGTTTTAACTATGCCATATAGAGGAAAATTGCAAAAGAACAGTGGCACTTTTGTTTCAGTATTTTTTTTTAATTCAGAAAGAAATTGTTTTTATTGATATTGTGAAATGTGGATATTTCTGGAAACCACATGGTGCATATTCAGAAAGTTCCCAGAGTAGAGGGGGAAATTGAATCTAATGCATTGGCATGTTTTATTCAAGTTAATGTTAGAACATAATAAAATTAGCTTCCAATAAGGAGGGACCTTAGAAATAACACAATCGAGCCCTTTAAGGGAGTAGGGGAGTTAGTCCCTCTCCTCCTCTGTGTATGCCCCCTGTGTGTAAACCCTAGAATCAAGCCTTCTAAATCTGTTATTCTAGAATTAAGCCTTAATTGCATTGCCAGATCTTTTTGCTTCACTTTATCACTATGAAATAGTCTTATTTAAAATAATTAAGTCTGTCATTGAGCAATAAAATTTAGGAAGTTTTTTCCTTCAAACTATTTATTAAAGTTTTTAGGATGCAAATAGTCTGAAGGAAAAAGCTTCTAAATTTTATTGCTCAATGACAGAGAACTTTCAATTATTTTAATTATTTTCAGAGCAAGCAAGTCTTTTTAACTGTGTAATTGAGTCTTATTTAAATAAATGTTTCTCGTTTTCATCAGCAATTTTTTAAATACATAATTAAACTCTAATGTACAGGCCATTATAAAGGAATTCCCAATTTTAAAGTGCTATATTTTATAAAATAAGTAACAAAAATAATTTTGTGTACAAAATGTCAAACTCAGTTTATTTTTTGTGTTGAACAGATTTCAGTGAGGCACTGAAAACCTTGTAGAGTAAGTTGGTGCCCTATCTTCCTTTGAAGTGAATATGAATTTAGTGACTAGTTGTACCATCATTCCATGTGATTTTCAGTTTTCATCCATACTCAACTTTGGAGTCTGGTATAACACTTGCAGGAGTCTTTCCTTTAAATGCTGTATGTTTTTATTGCTTTATTACATTGCACCATCACAAGGGATTTTCTTTCTGCAAACCACAACACATAGCGAGCTCTTTCTTGAGGTGATGTGATGGGGCATTTGAATTGTCATTGACAGGGCATTCAATGACAGGGAAGGCCCTGTCAATTCAACCATACCTGTACACCACCCATCACACAGTTCAGTGATATTTGTATAAATGTTAGTCCAGATATGTAATTACCCAAAATATTTTGAGTCAAAATTTTTTTGTAAGATATTAGCCATTTAACAACTCTTTCCAGGTCCAGCTATTTTTTCACTCTGATCAGGCAAAAATAAAATTAATTTTAGAACTTTTTTGCCCAATAACTAATGAAAGGAATTATGGTATATTATATGCCAAATTAATCAGCATTTAATTCTGGATTTTCTGAAAATAAAATATTTAACAAAAAAGACAACTGGTTTTATTTTAATAGGACTTTTTTAGAGATGTAAAAAAAAATGCATCTAGGCAAAACAAATAAATAAAAAAAACACTAATAGACAGAAAAATTATAATACACATGAATAGAAGGGCTATTTATTTCTAAATATAAATAAATAAATAAATACCCCCTCAAGCAGCTGCTTGCCACAGAGGTCTGACAGGAGCCTGTCAGTTTATATGCCATAGTAGAAGGTCTGTGAGGATGGCAGGACCTCAGCAGAAAAACAACACAACATTCATGCCTTACCCGGGGCTTGAACCCAGGTCCCTTAGATCAGTAGCCAAGCGTGCTAACCACTCAGCCATGGGCAAAAAAATAATAATTTTCTTGTTTAAAGTAAACGTTTTTTTTTTCTTTTGTAATTTTTTTCTCCATACCATACTTTGAGAAAAATCCAGACTCACTGCAGAGTTCAATAAACAAGTCAACTTTAAAATATATTTTTAATAAATAACTGATCAACAGAAATAGGTCATGTTATATACCAAATTAAGGAGAATTTAATTCTGAATTTTATTGTAATTTGAACATTGTAGTAACATATTAATTTTAATAACACTTTTTAGTGTGGTACACTGAAAAAATAGGTACATATTTCATAATTATATCCAAAAACATGCATTTTTAAAAATAGCAGTTTTTTTTTTGTTAATTTTTAGGAGATTTTTCAAACTTGAAGGAAAAATATGTTGATAATAGTTCAAATCAAATTTGTGAGCTTAAATCAGGTGATTGCTTCAATACAGAGTAACATTAACAAACAAATCAGCAATACCATATAGCGCTTATAAAATATGGCAATTAGATGGCTTTATTGAATTATTTATATTGTAGTTTAATAAAACATGCATCAAATGAGAAGGCAAAATATTTTTTTCAAGCTTGAATTATGTATTTTAGAAAGATATGTGTAAGAAAATTTTCAAACAGCAATTAAAAAAAAATTTAAGTTTCATGTGTTGTACTAAAAACGTCTAAGACGTCCATTACCTGGGAAGAGTTAAGTGGGAAATATGCAAATTGTGACCTAATATTTTTCATTTTCTTTCATTTTAGATGAAAACACCAAATTGGGCATTCTGATGTTGATTCTGATTATGAATCCAATAAAAAAAAATAAATTTGCAGCACGTATTATAGATTTCAAAAAGAATTAAAAAGCTGAAAATTTTAAATGTATTCAATATATATAAGTTTTCTCTTTTTTGTCTATAGGGCCACGTCACTTTTTTTTTACAATTTAAAATTTTCAATTTTTCAGTTATTTCTAAAAACCAATAATACACATTAAAATTTTTTTGCTGAATTCATAATCAGAAGTTTATTTAATTGAATTTTACTTTGGGATAAGTCTAATAGTCTTCCTTGATGTTATTGCCACTGCTACTTCACAATATCTATTATCTAATATATAAAGAAGAAAGTTGATCTGTCTGCTTATGCACTTGGCTTCCAGAAGAGCTAGATGCACCAAACTTTGCATGAACATTTCCTTCACTAAGGAGAAGATATAGGCTGCACGGATCAACCAAAATTTGGGTGGGTTTGAAATTTCTCAAAATCCCCATAGATTTAACATTAATGGTTAAATGTTATTCAAAATAACTGTTGCCACCAATGAATTTGAAAGGAGGAATGTATAAAACTAATCTCTTTCTGATTTTGCATGATAAAGTCGTTCAGTTTGTTGGGTCAAGAGCAAAAGCATCTGTGGATATTGAAGTCGTTCTAATTAAGCACGAGTGGAGCACAAGATTCTTTGTTGAAATGAAAGCTTCTAAAACTAAGAATTCATGTTGGAAATTAAAATCATTAACTTAATTTGAAAAACATGTAAAAGCTATTAATTAATGTAGGCATAGGTGTTTGTGTTGCTTTTCTGCTGAGGTCTTGCCTTCCTCACAGACCTTCTACTATGGTGTATAAACTGAGGCTCCTCAGATCTCAGTGGCAAGCAGCTACTTCAAGGGACATTTTTTTATTTATAGTACTGCAAGCATCTAGACCTAATTAGATTGCTTTTGGAGTCTCTGCTACTTGAACTTTCATGTTTAAAAATGAATTTTTGCCAATGAACATGTAAGCAGCTTGAGTAAGTTTTCATGAGCCAAATCAGGGGTGGGTGGATACAACTCACGAATTTGTCGTTTCATTGGCATGTTGATTCTTCAAGGAATTATCTATAAATTTGTAGAGAAGTGGTGTACTGGTCCATCAAAAGAATTATTTTTTTTTACAAAGGCAGTAAAATTGCATTATGTGTCAATCCATCAAAAATTATTACAAATTGCGAGAACTCTAAATACTGCTATTCCAGAGTATCATTTGGAACAGAGTAAAAATATTACATTGACCCTAATCTGATTTTAGATATTTAATGGTTGTAATATTGGAAAATAAAGCATATGTTATTTAATACAAATTTTCAGAAAAAGTTAAGGGTTAAATTTTCTTACATTCACCATTCCTCAAAGTATAATCCCCCCCCCCATCTGTAGTCTAGAATTCTTGTACTCATTCCAGAATTATCCTTTATACACAGTTGTATCAGAATAATATGACCAACTACCTAATAATGGGAATAACCAACCTTTGCATGGATGACAGCAGTTTCTGGAGATGACGTGGTTATGGGTCCCCACTGCGAACCTGTCAATCCAAATGGTCTCACAAGTGCTCTATGGGATTGAGATTGGGCGATTTTGCCGGTCAAGGGAGAACGGAGACATTGCTGTTGTGTTTCTGGAATCAGTCACGCACCACCTTAGTGACATGGAAGGGCACATTGTCCTGTTGGTAGACACCATCACCACCAGGGTAAACGTCCAGCATGAAGGGAGGCATGTGGTCAGTGAGGATGGACAACTAATTGAAATCGTGACATTCCCGGTGCACCACAACTCTAGGCTGTATATCACCATAAGGGAGATGTCACTGAAACCACTATGAACTAGAAAGCTCCTGTCTTTTAAGCTTGCTTTACATTATCCTGCCTACAGCGAGAGAAGACCTGTATGTAAAGAGAGAAGCACTGCTTGTTGTTATTGCCTGCTCGAAGATTTAATCATTGAGGTGCAGTGAGAGTGGGATCTTTTTAAATTTTGAGTGTTGCCTAATATATGCCCAACACTCACTGAATTTAGCCAAGAAACTTGCCAATAAATAAATAAAAAGATCTTAGTCTTTTAATTTTGAGCCAGAAATAAAAAGGAAGTCCTAGCTTTTAGGGTCCTCTGCAGCAGAGGCCCAAGGTACTTCCATCAGAAGGCCACACCTCGAGGGACTCCAAACCTCTCGGCACGACCCCCAACTTCGTCCTCTCCATAGAGCATGGCCCGCTCACCGTCTCGGCACTAGTCATGTTGAGGCTGCTTCGGGGACACCTGGCTAGTAACCCTGAAAACCCAGCCGGCGACCCTCCCACAACCCCAACAGCCGTTATCCTACCGGGTCTTGCAATACCACAGCACCCGTCCCCACTTCACAGAGGAACCAAGTCCCTCCACTGTAAAAGCCATAAGTCCAAATCTCATTCATGTGGGACTCTTAATTTGGCTTGTCCATCGATAAGCCCGCTGGCCACTGCCGGAGTAACAGGGCCGCGAGCCTCCAACTTCGTCCTCTCCATTGTGAACGGGCCGAAGCACCCCAAGAGCATCCGTCCACCTACTTATCATCGGGACCGCCTCAGAGAGCCCACGAACGAGTGTACGAAGAGGTGCACAACTCAGTCTGCAAGTCGCCCCGAGAAGCCCCAGAAGATGGGGTACCCAAAGCCCCGCCTGGAGCCCATAGAACGGCCCCTCAATCTAGGCTGTGACCCCCAGCTTCGCTGGGGGACAAGTGATCAAGCCAACAGGACTCCAGGACACAGAAAGTCCGCCAGCCCTCAACAAGCCCCCCTCCACCGGGGGCCACTGGACTTTAACACCGGAGCACCAGTGATCCGAGCCCAACTTCTCGGAGGCACCGTAAGCCCCCCCCCCCCCTCCCTCGTCAAGGAGGTCCCACTCCGAGGGGGAGTGAGGATGGACAGGTAGCCATTGGTGTTCAGGGACCCATCCAGTGGTACCAGCGGTTACAGGTCATACCGGAAAACATCCCCCAGACATGCACACTGCCAGCCTGTACTTTGACCGACAAGTGTGTCCGGATGTTAGTTCTCGTGTCTGACTCTCTATCTGCCACTGCCCATCACTTCTGTGGAGTAGAAACTCGATTCGTTGGAGAAGACAACCTTTTTCCACTGTCCAATGACGGTAGTCCCGTGCGAACTACAGGCATCGTTGCTGATGGACCTTGGTTAACGTGGCTTTCTTTATGCAGCATTGACTTGGGAGACCCATGTCAATGCATTAGGAAAAGTATTAGGAAAATTACTTTAAAATTTCCTCTCATTATCGTATAAACTTTAATAAATTTTTCTATACTCTACTGAGTAAACTTCGCAATCAAAACGAACGTGATACTTGCCCCATATTCTTCTCACAAATATAACTGTCCTGTTTGCAGGTGACGTCACGCTGAAAAAATAAAATAAAAAAAATATATACATATATATATACCACTCGGTGGAGCAAGGGAAAAAAATGGGGATAGGTGAAGAAAAATTAGTTCCCATGCTTGCACATAGATGGCAGCGCGAAACCCAAACCTTTTACGACCGGTAGTAGGTAAACCCCTGGGTTTTCCCCCTGACGCCAACAGGTTTTCCAACTCCTGCCACCGAGTGCCACACCCGTCCCTTTGTTCTGCAACCACTGAGAGCTACAGATGTGCGTTTTCGAGCTCCCGGCTTTACCTCAGAGTACTTTTTTCGCTTACTCTTTGGTTAAGTATTGTTCAGCATAGTCTGTAGTGGTCTTTAGTCGACGCACTACTGATTTATATTAGCTCTACCAATTCTAATTATTAATTTTTTTTTCTCCTTCTTTTGCAGTGACCTGAGCCGAACAGGGTTCATTCTACTGTTATTGGGGTGGGGCGGGGGTGGCTCAGTCGGTAGCACGCCAGGCTCGTAATCTGCAGTTCCCAGGTTCGAGTCCCAGCTGGGTCAGCGTTGAGATTTATCTCCGTAACTCCCCACCCTGCCCACGGTCAGTAGGGGACACCAATGGGCTTAGAAAGGCCGCTGTCTGTCGGATGGGACGTTAAGCCGTGGCCCTGTGTGCGGGAGAGCCATACTATGTGCACGTTAAAGAACACGCTGGATGGCCTTGACGGGAGGCTACCATCTGTCTCCCAACAGCTGTTCCAGTGGGTCCCCTCCCCCAACCTTCTCTGAGCCTTTGGGGTCCATGTGACCTGGCCATTTAGCGCATGGTGTGCAAAAAAGTGCCGCTCAGAGGTAAAACAACCCAACTGTTATTGGGGACATATACCTGGTTACCCCAGCATTCATTTGAGTGGTCAATTG
Organism: Ryuthela nishihirai; assembly: GCA_038380435.1. Taxonomy (NCBI): domain Eukaryota; kingdom Metazoa; phylum Arthropoda; class Arachnida; order Araneae; family Heptathelidae; genus Ryuthela; species Ryuthela nishihirai. Next base: position 27,262,228 of record JAWZYU010000025.1, read on the forward strand.
CTGCACTGTTGCATGCCAATTGCCCTTTAGCAGTCGACGGAGGCGACGTTCAGCTCGGGGGTCGATGGCCTCTGGGGCTCCACAGTTATGACGTCTGGAGGTACTCGGTGTGTCAGCAGTCCATTCTTAATACACCCTTACTACAGCACCTCACAAACAGCCCACGAAGTCTGCTGTTTCCAAGATGCTTTCACTCTTGGCATGGTAGCCAATGATCATTCTTTTTTGAATGTTCATCAAATCAATACCTCTGTCCATTGTGCTCACGTTAAACAATATGGCTCATCTGTCCTGGCCGGCCACTTATATCTTTGTGTGGTCGACCTTGTCGTGCACTCTGTGACACACCTGGGCAGGTATACTGTGATTCCATGGGTCATATTATTTTGATACGATTGTGTATATTATTTTCTATAAGTTTTACGAAATGGGTATGGCACAAAATAGAAGCATGACAGTAAACATGTCTAATTTTCAGCAGGATACTAGTTTTATTTTCAGGTTTTATGAACAATTTGTGCTAGAACATTTCCAACCCATTGATCCTGACATAGGCACTCTGAACACTTTGCAGCAAATTTTTCAAGGAGCTAATGTGCTGTTTTTCATAGTAGCAAAGTTTAAACTGAAAAATATCCCAATATATGTCAAGGCAAATGCTGCTTTCAAGTCAGTTGAAAAGTTCAAATATGTGAGCAATTAGACGTGAATAAAAAAACATAGTATGGAAAATTTGCTATACTTAATGGAACACTGCTGAAAAGAAGCATTTGACAATTTCAGACTTTATGAAAAATAACATTTTGTTTTATCTGGAAAAACAAATTGTTCATTTATGAACATGAGCATTCCTTAATTGCTATGATCTTATCATTTTTTGGTTAACTTACAATATCTTTGATGTATTTTTTAAACTTTTTATGTGTTTCCATATTTTATTGGTGTACTTTTTTTTTCATGATTTCCCAAACTATCCTATTTCCATTATCCCTTCAAAAGTTATAATTTGAGGATTTACTGTAGTAGAAAGGACCTTTGAGCTGTTGAATAGTGAAAAGTGCATATCAATAATGCAGTTAATTTTTTCAAACGTTGAGATTGTACTTGTATAGTATTTAGTGTCTAAGCAAGATGAGACAACTGCAACTGTCAGAGCCAAAGTGTTAATGTTTCATGTGTTTTTTTTTCTAGAACTTGTTTGAATTGGATAATTAAGAATCCTTTGACTGTTGTCTTGCTGTGAATTGATCTTGAATTAGTGCATTTTAAAGATAGGACTACATTCATTTAGGTCACATTATTGAATCTGAATTCCTGTAAATTGAGGTAACTGATACATTTATTTCTTGTAAATTTTGTTCTAACTTTGGATTTGATTCATTAAATACAATTGTTTTAATCACGTTACTTGATCATTGCATCATGTTTAATTTTTGCAATGTAAAATTCCACAAGGAATGAAAACAGTAACATCATTTTGAACTTTTCATATACCATCATTCTTAAAAGGTTAATGTGTTTTTAACCTTTCTGCTTAAAATTTCAGTTTCTATATATGTCTGTATTTAATATTTCGGTACTTATTGGTTATCTCCAATCACATTTTGTTGGTGACTTTTTTTTTGGAAAAAATGGCAGTTTTTGATGGAGTCCTGGTGGATGAGATTATTTAGTTTCGGGGGATTTTTTATAATTTGGTCGGCAGTACATTTTCCAATTTTCATGTTTTTCAGTTATCTCCGGTCACATTTTCTTGGCGACTTTTTTGTGGGAAATAGCAGTTTTTGATGGAGTCATGATATAAAAATAAATACCTCCCCAAGCAGCTGCTTTCCACAGAGGTCTTACAGGAGCCTATCAGTTTATATGCCATAGTAGAAGGTCTGAGACATTGGCTGGACCTCAGCAGAAGAACTATACGAACATCCATGCCTTAATTGGGGCTCGAACCCAGGTCCCTTAGATCAGTAGCCAAGCGCGCTAACCACTCGACCACGGGACGACTGGAGTCATGATGGTTACTGATTAATTTAGGGGTGGATGAGATTATTTAGTTTAAGGGGCTTATTTATAATTTGGTCGGCAGTGCACTGTTTCCGATTTTCATGCTTTTTGGTATGTGTTGTCTCCAATGAGATTTAGTTTTGGGGCGTTTTTATAATGCTCCGGTCATATTTTCTTGGTGATGAAAAATAGACACCAAAGTAAACCAAGAACATCATCAACAATGCATTGCTGACTGGCATTATAAAAAGGCCCCCAAAACTAAATAATCTAATTGGAGACAACAGCAACAAAAAAACATCTTATAGCTCAAATAACCCACCCCTAAATAACTCTAACCTTCCTGACTCCATCAAAAACTGCCATTTTTTCCAAAAAAAAAAGTGGGGCAGGGGTGACTCAGTCGGTAGCGCGTCAGGCTCATAATCTGTAGTTCCCAGATTCGAGTCCCAGCTGGGTCAGTGTTGAGATTTATCTCTGCAAAATTCCCCACCCTGCCCACAGTCAGTAGGGGACACCAATGGGCTTGGAAAGGCCGACGTCCATCGGATGGGACGTTAAGCTGTGGCCCCGTGTATGGGAGAACCATACCCTGTGACTGCTCCCCAATAAAAGCTCCATTTAAACTGCCCTCTATTGGGTATGCTCACAGCTTGAGAAGCAGTGAATTAGGATACACTAGTAGCTGTTTCAATTTAAGAAGCAGTATAATATTGATGGGGAATCTATATATTTGCTATGAAGTAGTAAATGCACAAAATCACATAGTTTGATGCATGTTGAAATTAAGAAAATGCATTAGTAGTTCAAGGATATTCAAGATGGAAAGCATATAGGTTTGAAAACTATATATTTCAAGTAATAGGTTTAGCAATATTCGAATACTAAATCATAATATCTGGTAGGAATACTTATTCCTTACATAACTTTCAATTATTAAATATTGGAATTCATAAAAGTCCTATAAAAATTCTTAACTTTTTTTAAATATATATAGATATATATTCAGATCCTCTAACATAATTTTCTGTATACTCAAGATTTTCACAGCCTATAGGTGCTTACCTGTGTTTGTTTGTTAAATGTATCATTCTCACACTATGGGTGTTTACTTACCGTGATGTTTACATTACCATGATTTTTCTTTTAGAACGCATTAACAAAACTTGGTCACATCTGCTCGACTCTGATTTTCCGAGGCACACAAAGTGAAATTTAATACTGCTTACATTTATAACATGTGGGCAATTAGGAAAAAAAAAACTTTGCAATGTTAGAATTCTAAAGAGGAGAAAGATTTACTTAAACAATTTACAATGATCAGCTTGTTTATATAGAATGAAGATTTACTAAATGCCAAAAATGCATCAGTGGACAAAAGTTACAACCTTATGTTATGTGAATGAAAACTAACTTCAAAGCTCTGATTCCAAGGGGCGGGGATGGCTCAGTCGGTAGTGTGTCAGACTCGTAATCTGTAGTTCCCAGGTTCGAGTCCCAGCTGGGTCAGCGTTGAAATTTATCTCCGCAAAATTCCCTGCCCTGCCCACGGTCAGTAGGGGACACTGATGGGCTTGGAAAGGCTGCTGTCCATCGGATGGGACGTTAAGCTGTGGCTCCGTGTGCGTTAAAGAACACGCTGGATGGCCTTGACGGGAGGCTACCATCTGTCTCCCAACAGCTGTTCCAGTGGGTCCCCTCCCCCAACCTTCTCTGAGCCTTCGGGGTCCATGTGACCTGGCCATTTAGCCCATTGTGTGCAAAAAAGTGTCGCTCAGAGGTAAAACAACCCAGCTCTGACTCCTAAAATAACTTTTTTTTTTTGAAAAATGCGATAGCAGATAAAGATCTGAACCAAATATATTTATCTCAAATTTCAACAATATTCGTTCAGTATTTAATGAGTTATGGAAGTTTGAATATTTAACAATGCCAAGTCCTAAGAAGTCCAAATGATTAATTTGCACAAACTTCTAAAATATATCTTATTTTAAATAATTGTTTGAAGTAATAATACTTATTTAGTTGTAGGTCTGAGAAATTCTTGTTACTGGCATTGTTATTGTACATATTCAATCTTCTATAACTCATTAAGTACTGAATGGATATTTTAAAAAATTGAGATATTGATATTTTTAATTGAGATCTTTATCTGGTATCACATTAAAAAAAAACAACTTAGAAGTTATAGAGCTTTGATGTTAGCTCCCATTTATGTACATTAATTTGTAGCTTTTTGTCCACTGGTGTATAAAACACAGGAAAGGAATACATAGAGGGGATGATTGTATGAAACAACAGAAAAAGTCTAAACAAAGACTACAAAAAAACTCCCAGTGCAAAATCTGATGGAAATAATTGCTGAGGCACAGAAACTGGTCATTATTGTCATAAGACCCTCACCATGGCAAAGCATTCAAGGCTTGTTTAGGAATTGATTTACATATTGAGCCATATGCATCTCTTCTGAACAAGATAATGCAAAAAAAAAATCTGAAAATTGATTCCTTTTTAAGAAGGTAATTCCTCCTTCCCATCTTCAGAAGAATGTCAAGAATCTGCCTCCTGCACATCAGGTATTAAAATTTTTTTAATGCTCGTTGAGTTAATGACTTGATTTCATCAATGAGGTTGGGTGTGTGTGTGTTTTTTTTAAAGAACAATTTGCCAAAGAAAACTTATTTCATTTAAATTCTTTTCTATTATTATTTTTGAGTTTTTTTTACCTGCAATGAAGAGTGTGTTTATAAGTGTTAATTATTTTTGTTCTTGAAAATAGATTTCCAAAAAAATTATTTCATGAGATTTTTTGTTAAAATTTTCGAGTTCTCTTTATTAAAGTGTAATTTACAGTTGTGTTCATTTTAACACTTTTTTGAAAAAAAAGAAAAGATGAACATCCATAATAAATACACATATTACCTGTAGAAATATACTTCAACAATTATTACAAACATCTGAAAAAAATTATCGCTGATGGATGTGGCAGGAACCAAACCTGCAACTTTAGATTAGGGGTTCTCAATGTGGGGTAGGTGGTAAAATTTTTTGGGTACTCAGTGAGAGCTCAAAAGTCGCTAGATCTAGTAACAAAGTCAAAATAACCATTGTTATACTATAACTATAGTTTTATCTATCTATACAAGGGGTACACCAGTTATATACACATTTCCAGGGGGTACATGAAGCATAAAAGGTTGATAACCACTGCTCTAGATAAATGCCAGAGTGCTCTACCATTGAACCACACATCAGACACTAAAATCGTCCAGAATAAGACCTATAAATCTTTCACTGAGATGTGGCAGACCTTGCGCTATCTATACTTCAGGAGCAGCAACTTTTCCAATTGTTGCTAATGATTTAGATGTTAATGAGGAGGTCAATCATGCTATGGATGGTTTTTTAATAATAAACTCTTAAGTGTGATTGACCTCATCATTAACATCTAAATCATTAGCAACAATTGGAAAAGTTGCCTCTCCTAAGTATAGATTTTAGCATCTGATGTGTGGTTTAATGGTAGAGCGCTCTGGCACGTATCTAGGGAGTTGCGGGTTCAATTCCCGCCGTGTCAGTGATAATTTTTTTCAGGTGTTTCTAATGATCACGAACACCTTTTTTTATATTCCTTATTAAACACCTCTACATATTATTATATAGCAACATAAAGCAACAATTTACATAATTGTATTGAAAAAAAGATCTCTATTGGTCATCAACCATGAAATTTACATACCAAGACTATTTTTGGTCTTGATCACAATAAGCAGACATCCACTTTACTGGTTAAGTGTGGCTATAAAAATAATACGTTAAAAAAAAAAGAAATACGTTTGAAGTGACAGACACTTGAGGTGTGACTGGTTCAATGCATATATTGGATGTGCTTTGTCAATCGCAATATTCATCAGCAAACCAGACTGCTTGTAATAACTGACCTGCATGTTATAAAGCTTACAATAGACATCTTGATCACTAGCTGGTAGCTGAGTGGTCAGAGCACATGACATGTTATCAGGAAGTCATGAATTTGTATCCCACCCAGCTTTACATTTTTTCTTCTACATTCAGGATCAAGTCCAAATCTAGGGGGGAAAAGGGGGGGGGAGCAAGACGTTGGATTTTTACTGAAATATAGCATCCCTTCCATTTTAGATATTATTACATGCACAGTATGTATATATTTTCTATCTCCTTGTTCCCCCATCCCTGATCTGGCCCTGCTCAGGATTGTTCATACAACCTACAGGTGTGTACCTGCAGTTGTTTGTTATTAAGTGTAATGCTAAACTAAGCTTAACAACTTAATGCTGTAAAAAAATTCTTTTGCTTTCTAAACAATATATTTTTATAATTTTTGAAAATTAGAACTAAATAGAAATGTATATTCATATGTCACAGTAGATTAAACTTTTTAGGAAAGCCCAGTGTTAGTATAGTTGGAAATTCAACTCCAGTTTCAATCAAATTGTTACTAAAGATCTTTAAATTTAAAATGTAATTTTTTTATGTAAAATAGTAGCATAAATATTTTGTTGAAGGGCTTTGAAATATTTAACATTGTCATAGAGAATTAACCCTTTACATACCAGAAGACACTGTATGTAGTTCCCAGAGCCAAATTAAATCTTGTATCCAGTGGGAACTATAGTTCCTAAGAAAATATGCTCCAAGTTTAAATTTGTTTCCTCCACAAAAATCATATGTTTTTGAAAAAATTAATCCTGAAAATTTAGGATTAAATTTTATAGCCTAAAAGCTACCTGATTATTCAGCTGTTCCAGAAAAAAAGAAAGGAAATATTACTTTGCTGTGGTAGCCATTTTTGTGACCTCATTTTGCACTGGAGTATGTTTTCTTCTTTCTGGTAATGTTTCCAAACTAAAGTTTCATGCAGGACATTCTTTGAACTGTTCCTATTCAACTTTTCCTTAATCTTTTGTAATTGCCTCAAAAGGAAATTGGTAAAATGAATGTTTTTAAACGGAAGATGTATACATCATTTCCTAAGAATGCTTATATCTAAGAATTGCAATTTTTATTATTTCCAGTTTTTGCATTGTATTGCTATTTGTTAATATTTTTCAGTAAAGTATATATTATTATGCAGAATAAAATTCTTTTTCGTTTAAGATATTACTTGTCATATTCTGTTCATTAGTTATTTCAGAATGAGGTTCAAATCCAACAAAATTACTTTTTTTACTATATTGTTTAAGAGATGCAATTAAAATTAGTATGTTTGTTGCTTTTCTCAAATATTTTCTGAAAATTCACATTAAATGCTCTTTATTTTGGTATAGGATGTGACCCGTTATATCTGTTAGTTATTTCAGAGTAAGGTTTCAAAGTTATTTATTTTTTCTCCTGAAAATGCCCAAAAATTAACCCAATCACTAGAGTGAATTCTGTTCTATAAAGCTGGTATGTTAAGGGTTAAAGATACTTATTCCAATGGGCTTGAAAAGGCTGCCATCTGTCAGATGGGACTTTAAACTATGGCCCAATGTGCAGGAGAGCCATACCCTTTGCAGTTTAAAAACATGATGGATGCTCTTGATAGGAGGCTGACATCTGTCTCCTAACAGTCCTTTCCCCCTACCTTCTTTGAGCTCTCAGGGTACTTGTGACCTGGCCATTTAGCCCATTAGTGTGCAAAAAATGCCTCAGAGGTAAAACAACCCAACTTAAAGATACTAATTGAATTTAAATAAGTAGCCCAATAGTACTATTCCTTTGCATTTACTGTTCTATGATCTTTTTTTGGGCTGTCTTGGCAAAACAGCGTTAAAAATTAATAAAAAAAAAGCATTATTAATAATGCATCTTTAAGTAGTATCCAAATGTCCTTTAAATCTAGTGTACAATTTCACAACATTATTGCTGCTTTTGGCAGGAAACTTTGATGTATGTTACTTCAGCTATAGTTTAAAATAATCATTCTTTGAAATCAAACCATATACCCTTGGCAAGTTTGTTTTTTTAAAATGAAACTCAAATTCTGAGCCTTATTTATGAAACAACTAATGAATGGAATAGTTTACATACTAAAAGAAAAAAAAAAGGTAAGCATAAACATGTTGCATTTTTGAAAATTTATTAATCAGCTTTCAACATTTAAAGGTAACATTAATAAGCAATAAAAGTAACAGCAAAGCAAAAGAGTAGTAAAATAGAAAGCAAATATTTAAATACAGGAAGTTCTGTTAATGTTATCACATTTGTAAATCCTCTTTTAATTCTATTAACTAGTAGTTCTAATAACAGAAAATCAAAGGGATGGTATATGGTAGGAAACAACAATGCTAAATACTCTAGCATAGCATGTAATAATCAATCTAAACCAGTGTTGTCCAACTTTTTTTTTTAACAAGCTACATGTTGATTATTGGCCCATACCAACAGCCATAACTGTTATGTACTGTTAGCTGCTGATGAGACATAATGTTAGAAATGGATGGGTCTAAAAAAAAGAAAAAAAAATTATCCACCAGCTGGGCCAGGAAGTCTTTGGTAGGCTCTGTGTTGGGCAAACCTGGTCTAAAAGTATATTAATACCAAGAAAAATAATCATACTGAAATATTCATTATGTGATATCCATACATTATAATTATGTACATACCTGTTATAATTTATTAAAATGTTCAGTTATTTTCACTTGTTTATAATTGCCACTGTCCCCTGTAACCAAGTGGTTAGAATCTTTGTCTGCAAATCACAGGGACCTGGGTGTCAAGCTCTGGATGAGGCATGGATGTTCCTTATATTTTCCTTCTATTGATATCTTGCTTTCCTCGCAGATTTTCTTTACAGCATACTCTAGCAAAAGCAACTGGCATTGCTCAGGATTTCCATTGGGTTTTTTCCTTGCATATTTTAGATCATGATTCAAAGTAGAATTAAATGGCCAAAAGTTATTTGAATACAGGAATAACAAAATATATTCACTTTTTGAAACCAAAGCACAATATTTCCTCACTTAGATACCCAAATTGGAAATAATTGAAAATTAAACAATTGAAATATTAAATTGAAAATGACCAAATACTATATCCTGATACTCTCACAATGTATAGACCTTAGTTTTCAAATGCCTTCATTTTCACAAAAATGTTCATGACTAAAATGTTTATTTACATTAATGATTTTAACACTAAAAAAAAGAGCAGAAAAAAAATTGAATGAACTCTTTAAATTTATATGTGACAACAATTCTTTTCAGTAACTGCCAATGTTAAGTCTATGGGAGTTTCAAGGAACTCAACACTATACATCAATTTTGGTTGATCCTAGCAGGTTCACACATATCCTATAATCTCTCCTGGGTGAAGGAAAAGTTCATGCAAACTTTGGTGTCCTTAGCTTTTTATGGAGTTGAGTGCAAAAGCAGATAGATACACATATCCCATTCTTCATATATTAAATTTATTGACAGACTCCTATCAAACCTCTGTGGCAAGCAACTGCTTGAGAGATAGTTTTTTTACTTCTCTTCCTATTGCTTTTGGCTTTGATGTTTGTCGGTTTGTGAATTTGGCAAACGTTCTTCCACCATATCTTTCAAATATGATGGAATATCTTGATTTATGTGCAAAATGAAAGCTTGTGATGCAGAGAGTGTCATAGGCTATAAAAAATTGACCTCCCTTGCTTCCTTTCACCCTAAAAAAGGGGGAAATGTGAAAACTATTTTTAATCCATATCTTCAGAATCCAGAATGTGAAAGCTGAAAGTAACAAGCTATATGTCAAATGAAAGCTTCTGATGCAGGGAATGCCCTAGGCTATGAAAAATTGCCCCTCCCCCTGTACTTTCTTCCCCTCTGAAACAGGAGGAAAATGTGAAAATGATTCTTCTCCTTTATCTCCTGAATGCGAGGGGCCTACAGTTATGAGTTAGGTGTCAAATGAAAGCTTGTATAATGACGGTTGTAAATTATTTCCAATTTTGCCCCACTATTCCCCCCTGATAAAATGGGGAGGGGCGGATTTTCATGGGTCAACTTTGAGTCGTATCTGAAATTAAAGCTTGTAACAATGTCACGGACTACCTCAAACCTGACTCCAAAAGGGAGGTAGATGTGCTCGGTGTTTTTAATGACAAAAAATATAAATTAAATTTTTTTTAAAAATACCTATCTTCCTATAGGGCCCTAAAAAGTAGAAAATAAACCTAAAGCATATCGATGGTGCAATCAGTCTCTGAGTTCTGAAGGATTCGCTTTGAAGGATCATAGGGTGCTCATTTACCTACTCTGCAAGATTACCGGTGCCCTATCTTCCTTTAAAGCGAATATGAACTTGGTGACTGATTCCACCATCGATATGCTTTAGGTTTATTTTCTGCTTTTTAGTACCCTATAGGAAGATAGGTATTTTTTAAATTTTTGAATTTTCATATTTTATATATATATAATTGTCAGGTTATAACTGCTCAGATAATGTTCATTGTTGTACAATATTCCATACTCATTATCTGTGGAACTATCTCCTTCCAGTGCTCTCCTTATGGTGCAAATGGCTTCTTGTATTTGTTGCCTACTAACAGGAACTCTGGTTCTTCCTTGTTTTCTTCATCCTCTTTGTCCTAGTCAGCATAATTTTCGGAAACTACTTCAACAATGATTGCATCAGTTAATATACAAGAGGTGATCATTTAATTCGTGGGCAGAAGCAAAAAGTTACATTAAATATCATCCTCTGAATCTTCCTGGCATTTGTCTTTTTCAAAATATTCTCCCTTGAAATTCACACATTTTTGCCATCATTGTACCCATGCATTAAAAGTGTCTTTGAAGCCATTTTTCAAAAGCTTACTAAGTGTTGTCGTTGTGGCTCTGCAAGCTTCATCATCGGATGCAAAATGTTTCGCTTTCAAAGCTTTCTTCAGTTGTGGAAAGAGGAAAAAATCTCAGGGTGCTAAATCTGGGGAATATGGAGGATGTGGCAGAACCTCAGCACCTGTGGCAGTGATCACTGACTGCACAATATTACCCATATGGGGCCTGGCATTGTCGTGATGGAAAAACCAAATCACACCAGAAAGTTCCGAACGTTTTTCACGAATGGCACGGCGAAGTTTGGTTCTGAAAACCTTTGAGTAGGCTTCCTTATTCATGGTTGTTCCACGAGGCACAAAGTAAGTAACGAGAGCACCTTTGATGTCAAAAAAGTCTTCATTCAGGATTGCCAGAGCTCTTCCGATTTGCTCAGGAGTTATTGAGGAAGACAGCTGGCCGGGTCTTGGATCATCAGCAACAGATTTGCATCCATCTTTGAATCGCTTATGCCACTTAAAAATGGCAGACCTACGAAGACAGTCATTACCATAGGTTTCACTCGTCTCTTCAACAGTTGCAGCAGCACTTAGGCCTCACCTAACACAATAACAAATGATATACCACTGTTCCGTCTGAATTTCTGACATTCTGAACAAACGTCTATGACACTCAACTTGAATCACAGTCTTAACACAACAGCAGTTGACGCCAAATGACCTTGGCACATCCTCCTTAGCAGTGGTCATGCACAGCCCCATCTAGTGTTACTTTGGAAAAAGTGCTACATATGAATACTTATGGCATCAGCCCATGAATTAAATGATCATCCCTCTTACTGTATATAAAAATAATAAATAAATACCCCCTCAAGCAGCTGCTTGCCACAGAGGTCTGACAGGAGCCTGTCAGTTTATATGCCACAGTAGGAGATCTGAGAGGATGGCAGGACCTCAGCAGAAAAACGACACACACATCCATGCCTAATTCCGGGGCTCGAACCCAGGTCCCTTAGATCAGTAGCCAAGTTAAAGTGAAAAATGCTATCCAATGTAGGAGATCCTATTTGTCACACTGAATATTTTTAAATTTCAAGGATTCACATCACAAGCTTAGGTTTGATATACAACTCATTACGATCAAATCCCCCCCCCCCACTTTTCCTTTAAAGCTGTCTCCCGTTGAGGAGCAAATGGTGGCATTGTTTGTGGCAGTCTGACTCACATATAATTCATTGCAATCAATCCCCTTTAAATATGGCTCCTTGTTTTTGGGAAAGACTAAATAAGAGGTGTATATATTGAGAAAGCCTGTGACAGTCTCCATGTTACAAGATTTCATATGATATACAATTTGTTCTGCTCCCAAATAACAATATAAAGTAATGCTAAGCAAGTCAAGAATATTTCATTTGTTGTACTTGGAATGTCTGTATTTTTGTTCTGTGATTTCATAATGTATAAACAGATATTGGTGCCCATTGGAAGGATTAACACTGTTATTTGCTTGAAGACATGTTAAAAGTCTTGAAAATTTGGAATCCTGATGATATTTATTTTTAAGCAAGTAAATAGCAGTGTTAATATATATTTTTAACAATATGAATTTTACTTTTGTAATCTAGCCTGATGCAGTTTGTTAAATCAGATTAATTTCCTCCCTGGATTACTGTTATCTTTTTTCTATGGCTCAAAGTAGCAATATACTATTTTTTAATCATGATTTATGCAAGCTAAAAAAGAAAATACTAGTATTAAAATAGTAGTTCTATTCAATTTAAATCTTTTGTGTGTAAAAAGCCTCTGAAGAGTGCCATATTATGATCAAAGCATGGGCCTTTTGAGTATGAAAATCCCCTTTTTTGGTTGCTTTTTTTGTATCTAGTTTCCAAAGAAAACGAGATAATAGTTTCGCTTTGTTGCAGTCCATCTGTAGACATTGAACTTTTTTGTTTACAGAGATAAAAATTATTTTTGTGTTGGATAGGTATTGATAAAATATTGCGATTTGCACTTTCCGAAAAAAGGCCATCTCTCTAAAGCTATAATTATGCCCTCTAGCGATAGAAAAAGTTTAAAATTTCAAACAAATATTGCAAACAATGAATTTATGCCAGAAATTTGAGATTGTGTTGGTGGAATAATGAAGGTCACGAAATTTCCACTGTCAACAATGAGTTGTGCTTTAGACCCAGGGTGGGTGGGAAAAAGACAACCTTTTTGTTTTAACAGATAACTGTTTGTTTATAAAGGTAAATGAAAAATTCTTTTTCGGGTTTTATAGGAATTGATGAAATATTACGATTCACTCTTTTCAAAGTCTACCTAGAACTATAATTGGGCCCTTAATGGTGTAAGAAATTGAAAATTCCAAAATTTAGAATGAATGTTGCAAACAATGTACTTAAGCTAGAAATTTTGGTGGTGGAATGTGAAAATCACAGAATTTTCATTGTCAACAATGAGTTGGCACCTTAAAACCAGGGGGGTGGGAAAACAATTTTTTTTTTAAAGTAGATAATTGTTTGTATTTAGAGATAAATGAAAAAATCCTTTTTGGGTTAGATAGGAATTGATAAAATATTTTTGCACTTCCGGAATCTTTTGAACACTATAATTACACTAACAGTGAAAAAGTTGATAATTCCAAAATTTCTAACGTATATTGCAACGATGTATTAATGATAAAAAATATAAAATTTTGGTGGTGGAATGTGAACGTCATGAAGTTAGTGGTAGCTTTTGAGAGATAGTCCACTGATAGCAATAATCTACCCACTTTTCTGAGAAAGGTGAGAGAAATGCAACTTTTTAAATTTAAAAATTTAAAGGCGAATACTTTTATGTTGTATAATTACTAATGAAATACTATTTTGCGTTTTCCCTGTCATCCACTAGCTCAAATTAAAACTTTTAAAGAATGAAACAGTAGGTAAAGGAAAAACTTCGTTCTCTTTGAAAATGAGATTCTCATATGCATCAGAGACGATATGCATTCTTCTAGTTTTTTATTAACATTATTAAAGCTTGAGTTGCCTCTAAACTAGTTTGGTATATTAATCCAGTAAAAAAGTATACCAGCAAAGGAATGCCTATAGCATTAGAAAACAACTTGATACTAATTGAACATGACCAGCCAAGGATCATATACTGGGAAGGGCAGGGAACCCCACTCCCCTTCATGCTATATGATCCTTGGCTCGATCAGTGGACTTGTGCTCCTTGATATTTGGCTGCACATGTGCTCCATATTGATGAGTGATCCCCTTCCCACTCACCCTGTTGGAATCGCCTGGTACCACATGACACCAAGGCTAGCCACCAGAGAGCATCTCAAGTTTAGTAGCATAAGTATATACTTTGTGTCCAAGTGTTAGCCTAGAGTATATATAATCCCTGAGAAAGATGACCCATGGTGTCATTGAAACGTAAAAAGATTGTGATTTTTAGTTTTGTACTCTATATATATGTGTGTCAACTGCTAGTAATGAAATGCCAAGAACATGGAAGTTCCCTCAGTGTAGCGGATGTAAAGAACGAGGATAATAGTGTAGCTACACCATAATCAGTGAGTTCGTTCCATATATTGTTGTGTAAATAAAGGACTTTCCAGAGAAATAACAAAATCTGTATGAAAGGATTAAAGACTATGGGGATATTGCATTACAATTGTCAGAAGAAACATTTCATAATAAGGGATGGCACATAATAAGCAGTGTAAATATATATATATATGTGTGGTAATATAAAGTGTGGGGTGTAACTAGTATACTTAAACAGCGTAATAGTGTTAATGAATAGTGATATTAAATGCTATGTTTTGTGCTTTTCATCAATATTAAGGTTTTTTAATTGCTACTAATTGGGAATACTAAAATTGTTTATATTCAAAAATGGCAGATTCTGTAGGTCTTTTAAAACAGTAGCAACACGTAGTTTTTGAATCCTAAGTAGATTAAAATTTTGTTTTTTTTGTGTATAGTAAAATTGAGAATTTTTTGTTACTCGTGAGTGATTTAACATTTTTAATGACTTTCAGATATGGTTTTTTTTTAATCCACAACACTCAGCAATTACAAAGTAGTTAGCGATTATTATGATGTTGAAGCTCTGAATGGAGTCTGTAACAGCAGTTAAGACAGCTATTTCTAATGGACCTATGGCTTGGGCTTAACATCTACAACAGAGAAGAAATTGATCAGCAGCCAGTAATTCAGTGGACATGCACCCTACATGTTATCAGGAGGCTTAGACCCCTGACCTTTTTTCACTTCCAATTCAGTATAGATTCAGATCCCCCCTGGCTCAAGACAATTTTTCCTCTGTACCCAGTTAACATCATACTTCAATAGTGGCTACATACCTTGTAATGCATAACAACTATTTCAAATTATTTATGCCAGCTCTGTCAAAGTATATTATTGTATTTTATTGTATGCTTATATGTATATTTGTGTTTTTTAGAGGGAAAAAATGATTTGAAGATTCAGGAGCTTTCTAAAAATTAGGTAAAATTTGTAATATTGTATTATTTGTTCAATATATTTTAGAAATAAAACTAAGATTGCAGATAAAATGGAATACTTCTATGACATGCATATGCTATCCCTTGAAAATGCTTGCACAAACTTCAGGAAAATATTATGATATACCATGGGCCCATAAAAATATGTACTGAAACAGTTTTGAGTTATATAATTCATGCAAAATAGTAGGATTTGATTTTGGGAACTTTCATAATGGTTCATTTTGTTCAGATGCATGGGTCACATAATGAAAGTGCTCAGTTGGTAGCACAATGGGATAATCTGATGTTCCCAGGTTCAAGTCCCAACTGTGTTTAAGAATTTTCTTATCTTACCACCACTCTTCCCTCAGTGAGAAAATAAAAACAGCAATGGACTTGAAAAGTCTGTTAGGGGATCTAAAGTGTGGCCCCATGTGCAGGAAAGCCAGGCTCCATCCATGTTAAAGAACATGCTAGATAGTCTTAATGGAACTTTGTTCAGTGATTGTAGTGCCAAAATACTGTGTGTTGTTATTGACAACACTGCTAGTTTTGTTTGGCTATTTGCCTAGATGTTTATTGAATCCATAGCTAAGGCCAATGGCAGAAAGTTAAATTTTTTGGTGATATATTTTTCTGGGCTGAGTCATTCTCTTGAAGGTATGAGTAGTAACTTTAGAGAAGCTAAGTTTAATGCCCAGTTTAAATGCTTATATTCTCACTTAATCTTTAACTTTTTTTTATTGCTTTTAATATCTGAGCCCAGATCAAAAGGACCTGGGTTTGGGCAACACCTCCTACAACAGAAGACTGATGGACCAAGGTATGACGTCATTGTAGGTAGTCTTATGTCTACAAAAAATTTTTGAAATTTATTTCTTAATTTTATTACTGATATACTACTAAGAATGAACAAGGGTGCTACTATGAATAGCATTATTTTTAAATATACCTTATTTAGAACAATAAATATTTTGTTGAATATTTTTTCCACAAAATATTCATTAATTTATAGGTGTTAAAAAGTTAACAGGTAGTGCTGTGATTGTCATTTATGTTTAAATCATTAATAATGCTAAATAGTGTGAAGAGACTTTATTATTTATTTCCATATTACTCAGTGCAATATAAAAATAAATAGTTCCCACCCGAGATCATAGATGGCTCCAACAGTAGGCGCCGAAAATCTGGGTGAAGAAATTAGTGGAAAAAGGAATGCGGGTTCAAGTCCAGTATGTTGGCGAAATTTTTTCCTCAAAATATGTATTGATTTATAGGTGTTAAAAAGTGAACAGGTAATGTTGTGATTGTCATTTATGTTTTTCCCTTATTTAGAAGGAAAATTATTTTTATTAGAAATTATCATAATGCTTATACATATAATTTTTTTTTCTAAATATGGTATAATATAAATAAGCATTAATATAGTTATTACATTAATAAAGTAATAATAATAGATATATAAGAAGTTTCTAGATTACTGGACTGGATACCAATGCAGGCGTCATAGCTTTGTCCATCGGCCTTCTGTCGTAGGGTGATGGTGGTTTGAGCCCAGGGTAAGGTATGGATGTTTAGGTTGTCTTTCTGGTGAGGTCTCTCCTTCCTTACAGATCTTCTCTATGGCATATTAAACTGACAGGTTCCTGTCAGACTGTGGCAAGAAGCTTGAAGGCTAATTTACTTGAATTGTAGCCAAGTAATAGGACAAATTTTGCAAATAATGGCTAGGTCTCGTACACAGATGCCAAATGTCCCAAAATCTGCGGGACTGTCCCTTAGAGCATCAGTTTGTCTTTTATCCCCCACCAACCTTCAAATATTGTGCAAAATTCATTCCTTGAGTCAATATCTCTTATATAATGAGCTAAGTGTCTGTATGTGTGTTTTTGCTATACAAATCTTTGCTGTTCAATCAAATTTCATATACCATATGTAACATATTAAATGCTAGTACCTAAATAGTAGTCTGGGCTCAAATTATAACTGGATACAAGCAAGAAATTGTAACTTGTGTTGCTATTATTTGAACATTTACAGTAATATCTGAAGCAGTTTATTTGTAATTGATAGTACCCCCTTAGTGTGCATAGCAAATGGTCACATATTGCATCTACCTTCTTTACTTTTTGTTTTAGTGCATTTTATTTGACTAATTTTTTGCTCATGTTTTGATAGGTTTCTTCATTTTTGATTCAATTTTCTTCATTAGGCTTGGTTAGTACCATTGGTTTGTGTGAGTCACTGGTTATTGGTGCAATATTCTGTTGTGTGGCAACAGGAAAACAGATTGTACTTACTGTATGTATCTAAAAACACGTATCTGTCAATTTTCCCCATATTTTATTTCCTTTTGTAGACATTAACTGTTTTTAACACCCATGAAATTGCAGAAAGGGATACAGGGTATTAAAAACAAAGAATTATCACTACTTGGGCAAGTCTGTTTCAAAATTTCTACCGTTATGCGGTTGAAGCATTCATACCCCATTTCTGTCTAAGGGTTAATAATTCGTGAGATAAGAGCAATAAATTTTTGAAGATAATTTTAAAAAATTGGAAACCAGTAAAATTGCTTTTCATGTGAAGTAAATTTTTTATGTTTTTTAGTATATGACATTTTATTCTGTTATTTATTTTAAATGTAACATAAAATTAAATACTTTTGAAACAGTTCCATACTGAAATCTACTTTTGATATATTTGTACAGTAGAGAAATAGATGTGAAGTTATATGTATATGATTTTCAAGACAATTTTAATAGTAGAAAATTATTTTAATTTTCACTATGTATTTATATTTTTTAATTTTATTATTTAATTTTCAAGAGAAATTATGCAGTAATTTTTAACATATATATTTTGTTCCCAGAAAAAAAAATAAATGTTTTAAACTGAACATAGCTACTTCAAAATTGTAAATTGTATGCACCCTGTGTTGCAAAAACTTAAACAGTCCTTAACCACAGAAATATATTAATGCTGAAGCATATAAATATGAACTGAAAGTTTTTCAATTCTGAAAATACAGTACTAAAACTTTTATGTTATCAGTTTGTGAAATGCAAGATAGATTTTGAATATTTTGTTTTGTCATAAAATAAAAACTGGGAAAGTTTCTATGGTTATGATCTGTATTTTTTTTATCCAAGTTTTAATTCTTTTCCTCATGTAAACTACTATTTGACAATGTAAAGTCTCTTGGTATATATATATATGTAAGCATGTCTGTTACTAAGTTTAATGCCACTTTTAGATAAATATTAAAACTAAGGAAATAGCTTATATCAAAAATTCTGAAAAATCAAAATTATATTTTTTTGATTTTTAGAATAGTACTATCAATTTAAAATTAATACAAGTTATAAAATAATTCAATTGTGGATATAAAAGTTGAGCTGGGTTTTAGTATTTATCCTTTTTGTTGTAAATCTAAAGTATGGATTCCCAACAGTGCAAATTTGCCTTGCACACTTCTGGCCCATGTTTTAAAGTATTAAAATGAAAAAGATATAAACAAATCACAAAAGTCTATTTTGGGTGAATTTTTTATTATATAATAAATATTTTCTGGAAAAAAAAATTTCATCAACATGGGACTTGAACCCACATCTCTCCAGAAACATGCCACAGTATTCTACTGATTGAACTAATGCCGACTCTGTCTTTTTCCCACAATGTTAGACTTTTAAACTTTTCAAGATGTCAGCGCCTACTGTTGCTGCCATCGATGATCTTGAGTGGCAACTGTTTTTTGTATTGTGGTGAGTAAGATGGAAATAAAGTCTCATCATGCTATTTAGTGTTATCAGTGATTACCTACTGTTGCTGCCATCGATGATTTTGAGTGGCAACTGTTTCTTTTTGTATTGTGGTGAGTAAGATGGAAATAAAGTCTCATCATGCTATTTAGTGTTATCAGTGATTTAAACATTAATGGCAATCACAACATTACCTGTTGACTTTTTAATGTTGAGAAATCATTAAATATTTTGTGGAAAAAATTTTGTCGGCATTCATGATTTGAACCCGCATCGCTCAGAAACTTGCCAGAGTATTCTACCAATTGAACTAATATCGACTGTCTTTTTTCCGCAATGTAAGACTTTTAAACTCTTCACCAAGATGTTGGCCAACATCTTATTGAAAGCAAGGTGCAAGACCTCGGGTGGCAACTATTTCTTTTTGTATTGCGCCGAGTAAGATGGAAATAAATAATAAAGTCTCATCATTCTATTTAGCGTTATTAATGATTTAAGCATGAATTCACTTTACCCAAGTTGTCACAGTCACAGTCTTTTTCCCTTTTACAAATTTGTCATCAGTAGTTTGTGGTCTACCAAAAAGAAGTAGCAGGCTTAGTTTGCCCAGCCTCATAGAGACTACTTATCTTTTTTACGTAATGTTGGTTTGACATACTTCTATTCATTGTTTTTATGTTTATTGTTGGCCTTGGGACCTAACATTTGCTAATATGGATTTCATGAAGTGATTAGAATGTCCTGCACCTGTTTCAGTGATGTATGAATGTAATTTCTTTTTTAATGCATGTAGAAGAGATGAAAATCTGTATGAAGCAATGTACATAAGGCTGCTTTATATATTTAATACTGATTTGTATAAATTTTTAATAATAATTTAGGAATGTAGGTATCTTTTCCATATACTGTTGTACCTAATAAAAATTGTTTCTAGTGATGGGAACATCCAAAACGTTTTTTTTACAATGGTAAAGGTGATGGAGTCCTAGCAGATTTAGTTGTTCTATGAAGTTTTTTTAACACTTAGTGTATAAATTCCTAGATGAGAAGTATATCAGCATATATTTAGAGTGGTAAGGGTTGCCTAAGTCAATAGCATCCAGACTCGTAAGTATGTTGTTCTTAGGTTTGAGTCCCAACTTTGTCTTCGAGATTTTTTCTTTTAACCTCCATTCTGCTGTCATTGAAGTCTTGGAAAAACTGCTGTCTTTTACATGAGATGCTAAGTTGTGGCCTTGTATGCAGGATGCCATGCCCTGTGCACATTAAGGAATGCTCTGGATGGTTTTGATATGAGTTTTGCCATTTGTCCCCTAACAGTTGTCTTGTTGATAACTTTCCTCTAATCTTATCTGATTCTCATCAAGGATGATTTCACTAGCTGTGACTATTTTTAGTAAATTTCACTATTTGTTGAGACAAAAAAAAAGACTGACATTACTAAAATTCATCAGCTGTAATTTGGCTACCATAATTAATAACATGCCATTTTTATTGATCAAGATTATCAGGGATATAAGTAATTTGCATTTAATGGTGAAATAAATAATGGATTTGTATTTCTTTTGCCTTTCAGGACCTCAAGCTGTGGGTTACATGTGATCGTTTGTAATTTAGTAAAGTCATGGTTGGTAGTAGCCAAAACTTTTCAAGAAGTCCAAGTTCACAGAAAAAAAATATGGCTAATAAAGGAGGAAAAGGAATAGGTATATATATATGTTTTTGTTTTTTCTGCTTAAACATTACATGCAAAAATGAGCTTTCCCTAGGACTTCTGTATACAGATTCTGTCCTGTTTATGAAATGGAAAAACTCTTGGCTGCCTTTTTTACTAAACACTATGAACTTTTTCTTTGGGTGTGGAAGTTGGTGATCTTATTTAATTGCAAAAAGATTTGTGCACCAAGAGTTCAAAACAAATGTCAATATCATCAGAGTAGCACAGCCAATATCTGGGAGAGGAGTGATAGTGGTAAAAACTTTTAAAATCGTTGAATATAAACTTAGAAACTTATAATTTAAAATAAAAAATTCAGCTGGGGGGGGGGGGGGTCAAAGCAGAGTTATCTTGGACGTTGAATATCTGCTATATATTTTAGAATTTTTTTAATTCTAAACTGTATAAAATTGGTATTTTTTTTGTTTTTCATTTTGGAAGAGTTTTGAATCATTTCTTCAGTAATGGAAATTTTTTAAATGAAGGATAAAAAGTATTGCAAATATTCAGCGTGCAAAATTTAGGCCATTTAAATATTACTATGATTTAATATGTTCAAAATTTTTTCATATTTTCATACTTTGAAGACCATTTAAAATTTAACATTAAGCAATAATTCTTATGTTTCATGTTCTACTTTTTCTGTATTATATAAGAAGTACTCCAAAAATGCCGTCACCTGGTTACCAATGGTGACCCAAATTATTTGAGTGACTATAATTTTTATATAAAGAATACCTATATTATTAAATAACTCAGTTAACTTTTAAGCCATATATATTATTAAATGCATAATTCTACAGAGTTACAAATTTACATATTTATGGTTATTTGTATTGCCTCTACAATTAGCCCAAATTAGTGAAACCATAATATATTTCTCTTCATATAACTTATTGCATTCATGCTTATCTGAAAAAGTATCTTACTATGTCAATGTGTATGTGTAATGTCTGTTCTGTGTCAGTGTTACCAACCATACTATAATTATATTATTTGTAATATAATTTCATTCCCTTATACTATAGTGGTGAGCTATAGTACACAAAAATGTACTGTAGTTTGCTAATACTTGCTATAAAATGTAATATAATTGTTGTTGAAAGAATAAATATTGAATGTTGAAAGAATAATTGTTAAAACTATAAATTCAAAGTCAAAAGTCAGATGTAAAACTATACTATCTGAAAAGAAAAGAATACAATGACATTTATGTGTATTTTATATTTCAACAGGAATTCAACAAGCTGTATTTCCATGCCATTATTTTCAAAGACTTTTCCCTAGGGAGGGCCCTTGACGACCTCTCCACCAACTATGGTTTTTTCCCTACCCCCTGGTTTTTTTCTCCTCTTAACTACCAACTTTTAGACATTAGAAGTAAACATAGTGAGTAGGTTAAAATTAAATTTATTCACAATATTACTGTAGATTAACAAATATTAAAAAAATGTCTGCTATCCATTTGGGACTGACAGACATTGCCATTTGCAATGAGAACAGACATCTGTTAATTATGAGATAAATTCTAATATAAGGAAACTTATTGTGTGTCAAGTTCTAATAGCTGTATACCAAGAATTATCATGAAACTGCTGTCATTTCATGTCTGGCACTTTCACCATGATGACTGCAATTGAATTTGTGGTTGACAGCTGCATGTTAGTGATTATAAGTCCAGGCGCGTGTAGTGGTTACGGTCCTCAGCCGATAGATGGTATTGCTCAAGTGGTGTGTGACGCCGGAGTGTAAAGTATGACGTAGAAATGTAACTGTTGGTTGTTGGTGGCCTATATGGCTCTTTGATTTGTTTCTTTTGGGTGGGTAATGTGAAGTCACGTGTCATATGTGTGATTTGACGGGAGTGTGAAGTTACGTTTGTTTGTTTTTTCCCTGCCATTTTTGCTTTATAATTAGTTTGGATAACATGCCTTTACAGTTAAGAGGTAAGTGCGCATATATCATATATTTAATGAGGATTTTTTTTAGTGATAGCTAGAATAATTAAAATGTTTTTTGTTGTTTTTTTTGGTAAATTCATTAAGATGTGGTAAATAATAGGTTATTAAAGATATTTTGGAATTGAAATTATTTAATATTAGGTGGGTTGTTGATAGTGTTAGTGAACTGTTTTGTAATGTTAAGATCACATCGTTTGGAAGTGGGAGTTTGGTAGCTTTTTACTGCTGTGTGTAGGGGGAATGTTTTTGTAAGTTGTTTGGAGTGAGGGGCATTTGAAGGGGTAGGGAGGAGTGGTTAACCAGATAGGATTATTTTAATTTTTTTGTGTTTAGTATGATGCAGTAGTATGTGTTTTGTTTTGAGTGGAAGAAAATGGGAAAAGATTCGTTTAGGTTTAAAAAATGAGTTTTTATGAGTTGTTAGAATGGTTTTTGGTGAAACATATAGAGTTTTCACAGGATTCTAATGTAGTGAGGGGGAGTATGCATGGGGGAAAAATGTTGGAAGTTTTTTCATATGGGACTAGAACATGGCGGTAGTAACGAGCACTTGTATTTCGTTATCGTAGTTTGGAATGAATTGAGTGTTTTTTAGTAGTTATGTGTATGGTAATTATTAGTGTATTATGGTGATTTATTAATTTTGTTATATATTTTGGAGTCTTATAAAGTTACTTATATGATTTATTGTGAATATGTGGAAGTGTTTGGTGGCTTTTTGATGTAGAAATTATGGGTTGGGTTTTACCTCTGAGCGGCAGTTTTTTGTACACCATGAGTGAAATGGCCAGGTCACAAGGATCCTGAAGCTCAGAGAAGGTTGGGGGAGGGGAACCACTGGAATAGTTGTTGGGAGACAGATGGTAGCCTTCCGTGAAGGCCATTCAATATGTCATTTAACATGCACAGGGTATGATTCTCCAGCACACGGGGCCACGGCTTAATGTTCCATCCGACAGACAGCAGTCTTTACCAAGCCCATCGGTATCCCCTGCTAACTGTGGGCAGGGAGTTTTGCGGAGATAAATCTCAATGCTGACCCAGCTGGTACTCGAACCTGGGAACTGCAGATTATGAGCCTGGCATGCTACCGACTGAGCCACCTCCACAGCAGAAATTATGGGTATTGTAGAATTGTCGTATTCTTTTTGTTGTATCTGATGAGATTATTTGGTTACAGGGGCTTTTTTTATAATTTGGTTGGCTGTGCACTGTTTCCAATTTTCATGTTTTTAGGTTTGTGTTGCCTGAGAGGACATTATTTAGTTTTGGGACTTTTTTTATAATTCGGTCAGAGGTGCACTGTTTTCGATTTTCATGTTTTTAGGTTTGTGTTGCCTGGGAGGGCATTATTTAGTTTTGGGGCTTTTTTATAATTCAGTCAGCGGTGCACTGTTTCCGATTTTCATGTTTTTCGGTGTGTGTTGCCTGGTAAGACATTATTTAGTTTTGGGGCTTTTTTTATAATTCAGTCGGCGGTGCACTGTTTCCGATTTTCATTTTTTAGGTTTGTGTTGCCTGGGAGGACATTATTTAATTTTGGGGCTTTTTTGTAATTCGGTTGGCAGTGCACTGTTTCCAATTTTCGTGTTTTTAGGTTTGTATTGCCTGGGAGGACATTATTAGTTTTGGGGCTTTTTTATAATTTCGTCGGCGGTGCACTGTTGCCGATTTTCATGTTTTTTGTTGTCTGCGAGGACATTATATAGTTTTGAGGGCTGTTTTTTATAATTCGGTTGACGGGGCACTGTTTCCGTTTTTTTTGGTATATGTTATGACGATGAGATTTAGTTTTGGCGGTGTTTTTATAATGCGATGCATTGTTGATGATAATCTTGGTTTTGAGACTGGTGTTCGATTTTATTAATTCTAATGATTTATTTAGGCTAATTATTGTATATGTGACTGGATTGATCAGTTTAGTTTGTGGAAATATATTTGTGTAGTGTTTTAATTATTGAGAAAAGATAAGGGGGGGAGGTGTTGTAGTATATGGGAAGGCAACTTTAGTGTAGTTTCTTTGTTTATGGGGGGTTTTTTTCATAATTTTTTTAAGAATATGTGGTTGTGTGGGATGTTTTTAGTAGAATCGCGTTTTTTTGTTACGTTGTTTCCATACAATGCAAATTGCCGTTACCATGGTAACGGTACTTTGCATTTGACGTAAACTCTGGTTTTTCGTTACTATGGTAACGAAAAAATCTTTTTTCTAGAAACCCCTGTTTGTGTTACGGTCTTGGGGGTTGTGGGAATCAACTAAAAGGGCCGTTTTGTTACGTTACGTCAAAAACAAAATGGCGGCTGAGGCCCGTGATCTGTACTACTGCCTAAGTCCAATATAAAAGATAAACACAATCAGGATGTTATTGTAGAACTCAGTTAAGTTCTGATATTCTTGTGAAGTGCTTTATTACAGCTGATATTAATGAAATTACGTTTGATAGTAGGTTGAGATGCTGATACCTAAATGCTTGTTCGCTATAGCACTTGTTTAGCTCAGCTTTTCATATTTAAAAGTCCAGGTGAGCTTGAAAAAGTTGATGGAACCATCAACTAAATGATTAATTTCGATCTTGGAAGAGTTAGAGATGTTTCAAGCAAAAAAAATTTCTGATGTAACTCTCAGATTGAGATAGATACTTAAAACATTTTTACGTTTAATTATAACATTAAACTTTTTTAAAGGAAATTAAAAATAACTAGATGTTTAAATTTTGAAAAAGGTTCATCACTGCATTTCATTGAGCTGTTATGTTGACATCCTCAGGTGACATAAGGTACATGAATGGTAAGGTCCTTCTAGTGGTGCTCCTACAAGTTAAATAAATATAAAATTTCTTAGCAGAATGGTCGATGTAGAGAAAATGATTTATTTCATTATGGCAAAGTGTATTTTTTTTAAAGGTTTATAAGATTTTAAGTTGTAATCTGGTTGATGGAGCAGCAAGGTTGGGTTGGGTTGTTTTACCTCTGAGCGGCACTTTTTTGCACACCATGGGCTAAATGGCCAGGTCACATGGACCCCGAAGGCTCAGAGAAGGTTGGGGGAGGGGACCCACTGGAACAGCTGTTGGGAGACAGATGGTAACCTCCCGTCAAGGCCATCCAGCGTGTTCTTTAACGTGCACAGGGTATGGCTCTCCCACACACGGGGCCAGGAGCAGCAAGGATTTTGTAACTAAATTTATTTACAGGCAGGTTATACTGTATGATAATTTGTGCTAATACAGTGTGGCACATTTTTTAATATCTGTTTTTGTGTTTGTGGATTCGTTTGGTTATTATTCTGTACATTTTCCCCACATAATTATGAAGTAATAATTTTGCTGTAGATCTATTATTTTTATGGTGTAAATCTCCATCACCAAATATCTCTGTCATTAAGAATTAATTGTTTAATACTATTTGTAATGGAAATTAGTAACTTTATATTCCTTTAATATGGTGTTAATTGTGTGTAAGGCCTGGTATGTACAGAAATGTTATGATACGTTTTATATCATTTTATTTTAGAAGTGCTGGGGTTTTTGAAAACTTGCATATGGCTTATATTTAACCCGATTTATAGTCTTTATGTGTAAGGGTTTTTTCTAACCTGCATCTGCTCCAGTTTTATAGATATAATTTAATTTTATTTTCAATAGTTCAGAAGAGGAATAAATTTTAAACATTTTTGGAGAACTGATTACAAGTCTAAATGAGTTACATAAAAAGGCCATGTAATGAGTTTGAGATTTTTAATTTAAAATTCTTATGAAAATTGTCAATTGAAATTTTATAACTGTAATAATAAAAACCAATAATAACTACTGTTTTTTGTTTCAAGTGGTACATTATAAATATATATTGTTATTTTTGTATATTTGATTTTTTTTTTTTACAATTTAAAGTGCTAGTAATACAAATTGATCAAAAAACTTTTGTGTTATGTAGTGGACTATTTGGAATGTGGAAAATGTGGAGAAATATTCCATCAATTGGAAACTTTTATCAAACACAAAATGGCAGGATGTGTACCACAAGAGAAAGCTGGAATCAGCACTCATAAAAAAGTAAAAAGTGAACCAAAAAAAATAAACAAATCAGGATCCATTAAAAAGCCAGGTAAATCAGTTTCGTATCAAAGATTGGATTTTTGGAAATATTTGTTAATGCCAATGTTTGAAATTTCAGATAAAAAGTAGTTAATCTGTAGTTGCATTAGAAATTGACATTTCTTTTAAAAATTACTGTGTATGATGGTTTGGTGAAAAAATTATAAAGCTCTCATATTTTTTCATATGTATATGGTAAACCTTTTACACTCCCTATACAAAAAAAAATTAAGAATTCCCTGGTTATGTCAATGGAAGGCCAAAGAAGAATAATCAGTATACATAAGAATAAACTTTTTATATGAAGATATGGAGGGTAAAATTCTAAATCAAATCCCTGCAGAGAATGCATAAAAACTGAAAGATATGTATTTGGTTTTGAAATGGAACATGGGGGAAAAGACAACTATTTTTGAAGAAGAAATGAAAATTGTTTTACGAAAGGAATATAGAAAAGAAATGAATGAAGGAAAATATAAATCTTACTATATAAATGTAATTGTGTTTTTTCTTTCCCCTTCTGACTGTATTTTTTTTATCCCTAGCTGTAGCCAAAGTTCAGTAATTTAAAAGATGAAAAAAATCTTGCCTACTTAAAAATGTATTTCAGCAATATTCATTCTGTATTTTGAGAGTTATAGAAGCTAGAATATTTAACAGCAAAAGTTTCCTATCATAAAAACTTTTCTTGAAAACTAATCAAAACTAAGTAATCAAACCATTTACTAAAATAATTGTATTTAGAAGTTCATATAAAATTCTTACAGGAATATTTTGGTGAAAAAATTTAGTTTCACTGTGAATGGGATACAAATCTCTCCTGATTACATGCCAGGTGTCATAATCACTAAAACTATTGCAGCTAGTTTGTTTCCAGGAAATTGTGACGGTAAATCTTCCAGATTTTTGTTGCTTATGGTGCCAGCAAAATTGCTTGGCAAAAATTTGATGAACCCTTTTAAGGAGTAAATGTTTCTGTTTTATATCTTACTAGCAAATTACTTGGCATTGCTTGGGTTGTTAAATAATTTATTTTTATTCTTTGAAAGAATGAAAATGTGTTGAAAAAAAAGTATTAAGCAAGAATTTGTTATAAAAGTAATAAAACTCAAACATTACACAAAGCCTGTTTGTAGACAATATTTGTGTTTTTTTGTCTTTTGCTACAATAGATTCTTACTCTTGATATAGCAACATATAATTGCCCATGTCCAAAGCAATCAGTTATTAAATCCGCTCCTGCAATTTTAAAAGACTGACCTGGGCTGTGTTATTGTAATTGCAAAAGCTGGTCTTAGTGGAAACTACAGACTTGAAAATTGAAATGTATATTGCTATCAAAGGAATCCATGGTATAAACACATTTTCACCTTTGGCAGTTCCAGTCAAAATGGTAGTGAATGATGTGTTACTTCACAGATTTAATACAAAGTCTTGAGCATCTAAATTTCTTAAAATAATTATCAGACTTTCAACTTTTAGTGCTGGTAAGTTATGTTGTGGCATGCTGCTAAGAATAAGTGAATTCAATAATTCTGTTGGTTAGTCAACTATTTCATTGATGCCCAAAACTGTATCAATTGATTTGTAATGCAGTCTCTCCAGGAATTTCACCTTGAAACCCTTTCAAATGTTGTTCCTTTCAGTTTATGATCAGACCCACAAAGCTACAAATTTATATGCAGATTATGATGGAACAAGCAATTATGCCACATGGGACTCAAACCCATTCTGCAGTAGTTGCAATGTAGCCAAGAACCAATTCAATTCCACTGCACCAGTGAGGGCCTTAAAAAAGAAAGCAAAGCATAAAACCTGAACCTCTACCTCATTCTAACAGTTGTCAGTAGATAAGAAGGCATCTACATCTTCACTTACTCAGTCATCTGACCCAGGTGACCTAATCCTGTACTCCCACTTCCCTCTAATTCTACCACAACCAGTAAGCCATCAGAGACTGCACTTGGTGTGCATTAGGGGGGGAAAAATTAATTATTTATGTATTGCAGATAAGTTATGTTCTTTTGTTTTTAGTGTTCCTTATGTGTTGTATGTCTTTATTATTGTATCAAATAAATACTGTATAATAAAAAATAAAACAATGGAGGAAATAAGTGTATGTATGAATTTTGAAGCACTTTTCCCTCTCTCCTACCATTTGCTTATTATGGGAAAGTTGAGCTTGATTTATGCAGCCATTTTTAAGAATGCAATTCCCACTTGAAACAAGAGCAGACCATATTTGAATTTAGTATATTTCCATTCCCCAAATTGATTAGTAGTAAAATTCCCACTATCCACAATTTGTTGTGAAATATACTCATGGTGGTTGTAAGCTTCAATTTATGAACTTTATTTGAAAGTGATCAAGATTTCAAACATGCTTTCATTTCATCACCATTGTGCCTGTAGGAATAACTGGCAACATTGGAAAACTCACCAGGTAAAATAACTTATTTCATCCATAACTTTTTCATTTCCTTTTAAGTCAGGTAGAATTCTGTTTAATGCTCTAATTTGTTTTTGCAAATCATTGTTTTTCATATTCATCCAATTTTTTTTTCATATCATCTAATTTCTCCTATTCTATCTTTTATTCATGTCAAATTGATGCTAATCAAAAAACCTTTGTATCAGGTGATTCTTTTGAAAGTAAAGTTTTTAATGGTTCAAGGTGTTTCACTTAATTGTGGTAGCTTACTTAATTTTGCTATTTAAATAGCACATCCCAGATGTTTCCTCTTTTTTTTTTTGCATCACAGCGTGAACAAATTTCATTCATATCTCCAATTTTAAGTATTTTAATGCACGTTTAATCGACTTCAGATTTATATCGAAACACCATGTTTAAATAAATTTTTTCTGATACTTCTTGCTTAAGATACAACTTTTGTGTGTGTTCTTCACTTGCTCCATTGTTTGTCTATTTTTATGTTTTTTGAGCCAAGTTACTCTCTAACTTCACTTTTATTTATGCAAGATGTTGACTGTCTTGTTCTGTATTTTCAGTAACGAATTTGTCTATATTCCTCATTATCATTTGCACGAGGTATTGACTGCCTTGTTCTGCCTTTTTGATGCCTATAATTTGTCTAAGCTTCACTTCATTTTCACAAGATGTTGACTGTCTTTTTCTGGCTGTTTAAAGTTCACCTTCTCTCTGCCTTACAGTTTCATCAACTTTAATTGTTTTATTCGCTTTGAAATTATCTACTTGAAATCAAAAGCAATCTTTTTATATTAGGCAGCTGCTTAAGGGTTTTTTTTTATATATAGAAGCTTTTCTGTCTGTCTGATGTTCAAGAACTAAATGCTGAGAGTTAGGACCACCAAATTTGGTATACAGCTTCATCTCATCATAACTTGGTGCAATATGAAGATTTGGACCTACAAAATTTAGTCCCCCCCCCAAAAAAAACAGGATTAATCACCTAGGTGTAATTCAAATGAAGGGCCGGGCACACACACACACAGACACACACAGGTGCAGGAACATGTGTTTCTTGTACAGGCATGGTGGCAGTTCTTAGTGCCCTTTAATTCCACAGATACTCTACTGATTTGTCCCAGATTTGGTGTGCTGGTTCCACCTACACTGCCACAAAAATTAGGGGATATTTCATCGTTTCATATTCATTTTTAAAATATCCCCTAATTTTTGTGAGCAGTGTATGTTGGGTTGGAATTAAACTTGTTGTGAGTGTCAGAAATCTATGGGAGTGCTGCAGTTGCCTTGACTACTATGAAAGTTTTGAATGGAGTAGTACATTATTTATGGAGAATGGGGAAAATTATCAATGGACATATATATGCTTCACACTGAATATTTGGTGGTGGTGTAGCTGGTATATAATATGTGTATTGGCAAGCGGCTGCAACATGCTGATGTCAGCTTATGCACTAGCTGGGTCATGCCAAGTCAAAATTTTGGAAAATGTTCACCACCATCTCGGTTCTCAATGATATTTGGTATAAATGTTAGTACATGTATGATGTGTAATTGCCCGAAATATTTCGGATAAAAATTATAAGCAGTTATAATCGTTTAACTTAAGGGGGAAATATGCAAATCTGATTGTGACCTAAAGTTTCTTTTTCTTTGCTTCTATGATAAATAGATTGTGAATTCAATAAAAAAAAATTTCAAATGTATTACAAGTTAAAAGAAAACAAACTAAAAAATGGAAAATTTTAAATTATAAAAAATGTGGCCCTATAGAAAAAAATATAAACTTGCATGTGTTTTACATTATTATGCTCCACATAACCTTTGTACCAAATCTCGAGTATGGTCATTGTTTTGATAATGAGAAAAATAATATTGAACTTGTACCTATGTTATTGCTAATGATGCACTTCAGGGGACTGCATACATTGATGTGGACTAGGTAGAAGCTACTGATGCCTTGCTGCTTGCACTTAAACACAACTTCACAACTACCATTTGGCTGCTATTTACACCTATGATGCTATCAATGATGTGATTAATGAAAGTTTGTATTCTTTAGTTCACTTTAGTATATCTTTTCTGTCTTTGAATTGCAGGAATAGAAAACAAAGATTACTATCTTCTTATTATAAAATGTTTTCTGATAAAGTAGAATTTGAAACAAAATGATTACCATAGTGACCAACACATTGAGATTTTCCACCATGTTGGCTTCCTAAGTAACACCACAGAACGAAATAACTGTTCTTGTTAACTTAGGTGTCTTCTTAAAATAAGATAACAAACAGCGTAATTGAAATCAGGTGCGTGTAACACATAAGAAAGTAACATGCACAGAATGATCTCAATGATGATTTATTACAAAAAATAAAACGTGGAAGCCAACAACATTTATGTAGCAATTAGCATCAGTTTTCTTGCTGATTTCAAAAGTTTTTTTTTCCAGCGAAAAATGAATTAAATGCATTTTTGAAAAAGCACTTTGAGTGATTTATTACTTCTCCCATTTACTGTGAATTGTGTGTCATACTTATTGCACCATTGTATAATTATCTAAAATTTTCTGTTGAGTTGCACTTTCGTGAAGAAAAGTCCCAGTTTCAGTAAACTAAAATTGGAACCATTATTAAATGCTCAGTTTTTTATCAGTTGAAACCTGTTTCACTCAAGGTGTCACTCAACATTTGTATTGCTAAATTTGTTCTCTCAAAAACTTGCCATTTTCTTTTGCTGTGTATACTACAGAATAAAAATTTGCATTAATAGTTTCAATTTTAACAGCAGCATTAAAGCTATGAGTAGCTGCCAAATGGTTGTTATGAAGTCGCATTTGAGTGCAAACAGCAAAGACATTGGTAGCCTCTGCCTAGTGCACAGGTGCAAAGAGCATCAGTGTATGCAGTGTGTGGTCCCCTGAAGTGCATCTTTAGCTATAACATAGGCACAACTTCCAATAATCTTTTCTTATTATCAAAACAAGGACCATACTCAAAATTTGGTACAAAGGTTATATGGAGCATAATGTACAACTTAAGTTTTATTTTTTTTCCCATATAGGACCACATCACTTTTTTTTCACAGTTTAAAATTTTCAGTATTTTAAAAGTTTTTTGAAACTCGTACATTTTGGAAATTTGGAATTTTTTTATTGAATTTACAATTAAAAGCTACATTAGAATATCAAGCAAGCTTGGTGTTCTCATCTACTATAGAAATAAAGCGGGGGGGGGGGGACTTTAGATCACAATCCAAATTTTCCCCTTAAGTTAAATGACTATAACTCCTTATAAAAAAAAATTTTTGATCCAAAATATTTTGGTATATTTTTATATGTACTAACATTTATGCCAAATATCATTTAGAACTGAGATGGATGGTGAATTGGCCTGGTTGAATTGACATGAAATGACCTAGCTTAAATATGAAAATTATTGAGAAACTTCTATCATGAGAATAAATCTGTGCAAATACACAGATTACCTGTTGACATAGAATTCAAGAAATACATTTTTTGCAGAGAAAGAAATCAGTTTTGTCAATGTCTAGGATGCGAGATGTTGCTATGAGCACAAAGAACTCATATTTTCTGCAAAAGTAATTCTTTTATCGAGATTTTGGCATCCAGTAAGTCACCAGTTACTTGATCAGTTGGCCCCAAATTTGGTATGACGGGGTTTTCCCTATAGCTGTGTTTTGGGTAGAAATGAATGGATTCTTACTGGCATAGCCTCTCCTATGTTGTGAATGTGGCAGGAAAGTTACCAAATTTAATTGCCATGATATTTAGCTGTTATTACATTCAAAAAACCAAATATTCCTGAGATGGTCACTAATATCAACCTTTACTTCATTATCAGAGGTCTGTTGTCTCTCCTGTGCAATATCCCCGATTTTCACTTTATGCTTCTTTCATATTTTAAATCTACCCTTTACCCATAAAGGTGATGAAGTGTAAAAAACATTATTACCAGTTCTGAATATGGTAGATGGCTAGCACAGACGCTAGATGCCTTTGGGTGTTACTCTTCTTGATTTGGTGATATTACTCTTCACCCTCAGAAGTTGATGTCTTCTTTGATGTCCCGGCATTAGGTTTACCAGTCCTTGTGTACTTTAGTTTTTCTTCAGCTTGTGATTTGCTGGTTATTTGGTTGTTGCACTTAATGATCGTCATTGTTGACTTGTGCACTCACTTAATTCTAAGTCCATTGGGTTTAAGTTAAGGTGACTTTGTTTGCATTCAGGAACATTTAAAATTTTGAAACTAACTCCAAAGACTTTAATAACATGTATTCAATTCAACTGAATGTTAAACTTTTAATAGCAACACAATTTCTTCTCAACGTATTATGCCCTCCTTTATCGGGGCTTCATCAGATGCAATTGCTGCTTGCCACAGAGGTCTGACAGGAGCCTGTTAGTTTATATGCCATAGTAGAAGGTCTGTGAGGATGGCAGAACCTCAGCAGAAAAATGACATGAATGCAAAATGAAAAATGACATCCATGCCTTACCCGGGGCTCAAACCCAGGTCCCTTAGATCAGTAGCCAAGTGCGCTAACCACTCTTCCATGGGACAGCATTTAGTAGTAAAAGAACATCATATTCTTCACCACCTAGAGTTAAACATGATTAAATTGAATCTACATGATTTAACTCTTGAAATTTTGAACCAGTTGAACAAGTATTTGGGAAATAATGGAGGCAGGGGTTCCAAACCTTTAAATGGTATCAACCTTTTGCATGGTCAATTGATAGGTCACTAATGGTTATGAACACAAACTAATTGCTAGGTCAATGTGCACTGTTGTTCCCAGTTGTTGGAAGTAGCTATTATTAAGAACTCATTGCATTTTTTGGGGAAGGAGGGATTTATTTTATTGACTCAGAATACTTGCATTAAATTATGATGACAATAAAGCTGGAGAAAGATGTCAACAAAAAAAAAATACATTTTCATAAGGATGCAGCTTTGGGATAATGCAAAAAAAAAAATGCTGATTTATCACATATATGGGGATCATGCCTGTTCATATGACATTGTTACAGGATGGATGAGCAAAATTCAGAGGACAGCACACCTTTGAAGACTTCCCTCATGCAGGAAGACCGAAGGTGGCCATGAATGAGAGAACCATCAGTGTTGCTTGTGAACTTGTTAAGGAAAACCCACATCACTGTTCAGTTAATAATTTTATATGCTAATGTATCGATTGGCAGTATGGAAACAATTATTCATAAACATTTAAAGTTGCAAAAGATCGTGGAAAATGGGTACCCCACAAACTGTGGCAGAACAGCAAAAAATGGTTAGAGTCGACTTGTGCAAGATGTTGACAATGTTTGATCCTAGTGACCCCAAATGGTTAACAGACATTGTCACAGGTGATGAGATGTGGTTTTATTACTATACAACTCCCAGAAAGATCGACAACTATGTTTGGGTTATGGAAGATGAACCATGTCCCCAAATCCTCCAAGACAAAATTTCCTCTGTAGACAGATAGTATTGATTTAGTTCCAACAAAATTCAAGGGATTAACAGGCTATCTGTGGGAAGGTAATGCATTTTTCTTCCAGTACTTAATTATTTTAGCTATAAAAGCTTTGATTTGTCTCTCAGAGAAAAGGAAAGCTCCAGGAAAAGGATGTTCACAATTTTTTTCAATTCCCAAGGAGTGGTAGCCGTGGACACCCTACTTGAAAAAATGACTATAAATGGCCAATACTATACCAGCATTGTTTTACACAAAATTGTTAAGGAGATGGAGCAGCATCCAACAACAGGCACGTCAAGGGTTCTCCTTCATCACAATGCCAGTGCTCATAAAACCTGGAAAGTTACAGCCTATCAGGAACAGGAAAAAATCAAGCAGCTACCCCATACTGCATATTGACCCAACTTTTGGCTGTTTCCAAAAATTAAAAAGACCAACTTTAAACTTGCTGGGATGCCCTTTTCAAGGGTTCAAGACCTTGCAAAATGCAATCATTCCGAGTTGAGTATTCTTCAATAGGAGTACTATCAAGCATTCCAGAATTGGTGTAGACATCTGCAACTATGCCTAGATGCTGGAGGGGAGTACTTTGAAGGACAGTAAAAGTTCAGTTGAGGTATGTGCAATGGTTTTTATTCTGCAGATGCCGGTCAAGAACTTTTTAAACACAGGAAAAGTTAGATTAGAGAGTTGAAAAAGATTATAAAATTGCAGAAGAATTGAATTAAAAAAAAATTTAACAGCTAGTGTCAGTTAACTTTTGAATTCTGTTTGAAAAATGTTTTTAAAAAAATTAGTATTGCAGTTTTGCTATTTTTTTTTGTTCAGTATGTCAATGAAATACAATATTTTTTATCTTGTATATTACCTAATTATAATGCTGCTGCATGAGTTTATATAGTTTATTTTAAAGTGAGATGACAATTCATAAATAATGATTTTCATATACATGAACGTGTGTTAAAAGAAATTAACTCCAACTTTAATTTTGTTGACAAAGGCATTACAGCATTTAAAGCATTCAGACTTTTTTAAGTTTTTGTTGTTGAAATTTTTTTGTTGGTTTGTTCATGCAATTAACATTGTATTTTTACTACCAATAATTTGTCATTCAGAAATATGTTATTGATCTAATTATTAATATTTAAAAAATGTGATAGTTATGTTTTAATATTTTTGTAGTAGGTAAAAGCATTTCAAAAAAGCCTTCAGTGAGCCAGCCAATTAACAAAGCAGCAACCAAAACAAAGAAACAGCTTGGAAAAAGTGTGAATGACAGAGATGCTGAGCAGAGGAGAAGTCCTCAACCAGTTCATATGAAGAAAACAAAAGATATAAAAAAGAATGTTAGTCCTATAAAAGTTCAAGTAAAAAAGAGTCCTGTCCAGTCTGTTAAAAGGAAAGCATCTGTTTCCCCAGTTAAGAAACCACCACCAAAGAAATCTAAGCTTCAAATGCCAGGTCCACAAGAAAAATTTCCTCTGCAGACAGATAATATTGATTTAGTTCCAACAAAATTTAAGGGATTAACAGGCTATCTGTGGAAGGTAAATGCATTTTTCTTCCAGTACTTAATTATTTTAGCTATAAAAGCTTTGATTTGTCTCCCAGAGTTAGAAAATTCTAATTGCCATTTTTTTCATATCTATTATATCCCATATTATGTATTACTTTAATATTATATTAGCAAGGTTTTGGAATGATCAGCAACATTTCAACTTTGAAATGTTATACATCAACAGACAAAGAAAATGACAGTTATGCATTTTGGGAAACAAACAATTATGTACATTAATAACACAGGTCTGCAAAAAAAAAAAAACTTTTTTTCCCTCCCTCCCAAAATTTTGTTGGATTTTTATGTTTTTGAGGGTGCTGAATCCGAATCTGATCCGATTTGTTCTATCACCTACAGTTTTCTAGAGATATGGGTTTAATTTTTTTTTAAAAAAACTATTTTACGTAGAGAAGATAAATATATTTTACCAAATATTTATTTACATTATAAAAAGTTAAAGCTGACACTAATAAATCCTGATACATGTGAATATTTACATAAAAAATTATTTTGTCATTGCAACAGATTTAGCACAACTGAGTTAAATTGAAAACTTAATCACTATCCAAGCTGTTTTTGCCTAAATACCATTATGTGATCCATGCAACAGGAAAGGACTTACTGAATTCATATAATTCGACAAGAAGTGACCAACATCCCTACTATCCTGTCTTCACCAATCAAAATGCTATTTTGATCTACTGGAACAATAATAAAACAGCTTGGATAGTGATTAAGTTTTTAATTATTTTGTTGTCTTCTGTCACCTATATTTCATCTCTGGAGCTTTATCTTGCTGCAGGACCCAACAGTAGTCAGCCAACATACTCTTGTCCCATTTGCCACTACATAATTTTTCCATTTGAATATGTCTTGATGGAACCTTTCTTCATGCTCATCCAAGACCGCTCCCATTAGTTGTGGGGAAAAAAAATCAGGCATGAATGTAAGAAATGCAGTTTTAGTGGCATATTATATCCTAATACTCTATGTGAAGAAAGTTGTTATTCGCCAATGTCTTTTTAGTTATCTGCCCTTACATTGCCTAAAAAGTTGTGGCAAACATTTCTGAATGCATCCCAGGTGCTCATTTCATTGTAGTTTCATTTATTTTTGAACTAAGGATCTTGAGACAACTGTCTGATCTGAGAACCAACGAAAATTCCCTCTTTTATTTTTGCGTCACTAATCTGAAAATTTTTGCCTTAAGTTAGCAAATCCATCACCCTCTCTATTCATTGTTTTCACAAAAATCTCACATAATAAAACCGAGGCTTCTGGTAGTTTGAAAACGAATAAAATCATTAAATTTCACAAAATGTCATTTTCTCAAAAAAATGCCCCCCCCCCCCCACAAAAATAGTACCTGATTTAAACATTTGGATGCCAGATTCGAATTCGGCCTCTAAAATATATAAAGTACACCCAGTTTTTTTTTTTAAGGGAGGGTGTTCATGCAGACCAGTGTAATTAGTAATTTAAAGCCTGGAGAGGAGCTGTAAATATTCTATTTTGTGTAGTATTTTGATGAAGTATGTAAGAGTTAATGATGCACAGAATATTGCAGTATACTTATGCAATTCATCCAGGGTAAAACTCATATTTATAAATAT
The DNA here is from genome assembly GCA_038380435.1 of Ryuthela nishihirai. Lineage (NCBI taxonomy): Eukaryota > Metazoa > Arthropoda > Arachnida > Araneae > Heptathelidae > Ryuthela > Ryuthela nishihirai. The sequence goes on from JAWZYU010000025.1 coordinate 27,300,169, forward strand.
TAAACTTGTCATATTAACACTTTATAAATATATAGTTATATGTATAGTAAATATATGCAGGCATACCCAGTTTAGGGGAATGTGTTCCTGGAACTAGTGCTAATTGAATCAGTGCTTTACAGGATCATTATAGCATAGTTCTTATAAAGATGCATTCCCAAAATCGTAATTTATTACCTGTAATGGTTAGCGTGCTTGTCTACTGATCTAAGGGACCTGGTTTTAAGCCTCGAGTAAAGCATGGATGTATGTGTTGTTTTTCTGCTGAGGTCCTGCCATCCTCTGAGATCTTCGACTATGCCATATAAACTGACAGGCTCCTGTCAGACTTCTGTGGCAAGCAGCTGCTTGAGGGAGTATTTATTTATATTATTAATCAACGTATTAGGGGTTTATTGGGTTATTGAAACAATAATACAGATGACAGATATGGTTTTATAAATGCATTTTCTGTTGTCAAATGAATAATAGTGAAAAAAAAAATTCATAAAGTAAGTTAAAGTGTACTTGCCAATGCTTGGTTCAACCCCAAACATGGTGACCCTGCTGTGTTGGGAGACAAGATGGAAGTTACTGGTGAGAAGATAGGCCAGGTTGTGGCACATCCTCCTTGAAGAAGGTATCAAGGGTTGATTACCTTGTCCAAAGCTTTTTCTCCCAGAGCATCTCTTTGTAGCAGGATATTGCATTGACAACATTTCTCTTCATTGCAGTGCTGTGGCTGAACTCTGTCATTTTCAAACTGTTCACCAGAACATAAAATAATGGTACAAAGAACGACCACAGTAGAGTAAACAAAGAGATTGGCGAGCACCACTCAAACTGAGGGAAGCACAGTATGACACCTTAGTTGTTTAGTATTAACAGTCATTGGCCAAGAATGAACAGTGTTGTGATAGTTCTCATTGGCTGAGAGACTACAATAAATAGTGCTCACTCTACTGACTGACTAGCCATAAGAAAAATATGTATTAATATTACTGTTCAGTATTGTAATGAATTTATATATACAGTTCAGTACTGTGATGGTTTCATATATATATAAAATGTAAAAATGTTTCTAAGACTAACAGCACTGTAACAAATCAGTACTGCATGGGACAGCATTAACTTAGCCTGTAGAGTTAAAACACAGCTATTGTTAATTTTAGGGGTGCTGCAAATCGACTCATTCGTACCTAGGGGGTATGAAAGCTATATTCATAAATACAACATTGCATTCAGTTCACTCTACTGGTGGTAGTTGCAGAACACTGTCTGTGCCACAGTCACTAGCCACCTGTCTGTACATGGGTACCAAGGAATAATTAGCCTCTTGAAGTATAAAAGTGCTATTTCCTTGGATGAAGAAAAGTTACTGTAGGCTGGTAGGCTTGTCTCTTTTTGAACCAGGAATAATAGTAGTGGTGAAATCAACTGATCATAGAGTACTATAACAGAGATTTGTCAGTGTGAAAGTTGAAGCAAATGGTAAAGTCAGTTGTTGGCTCAGTGATACATTTTAATATAGATTCTTTTACTAGTAATTTATAGTTAAGTTCCAGCAGTTTGCAGTAAGAGAACATGCTTTAAAGTTTAAATTGATGACTTTCAACATATGCAGAGATAGCATACATTCAAATGCAGCAACATCAATTAAAATAACACATGTTAATTTAAAATAAAAGATTACAAAATTAAGAGAACTTTGATGCTTTTCACAACCATACATGACTGTTAAATGCATTGTAGTTCTCTTTTAATCAACTGTGACATTCAATAATGTTCTCAGCAACCACCAGTAGAGTGAACTGAATTCATTGTTATATTTATGCTGACTGCAGATTTTATACCCAGTAGTATGTATGAGTTGATTTGCAGCAATCCTACAATTAACAGCCATACCTTTAAATATTTATAAATATCCTAGTGTCTGTAGTTAGTTATTCTCAAACAATTAAGCCAAGATTGGGCCACAGCTTAGTCTTTTGTGTGGGAGAGCCACACCCTGTGCATGTCAAAAAAAAAAGTGCCGCTCAAAGGTAAAACCAACCAATCTTCCATCTGTCTTCTAACAGCTGTTCAGTGAGTCTCCTTCCCCAACTTTCTCTGAACCACTGGGTCCTTCTAACCTCGCACCATTTAGCCTGTTGTGTGCAAAAAGTGCCAATCAGAGCTAAAACTACCCAACCCTTGAAAGGGTCAAAACAAGTGTGCTTGCTAAGGGGTAGCTTGTCTCAACCATTTCCACCATCTTTCTAAATAAGAACAAAATAAAAACTAACAAACTGAGTGATGCCTTTACTGCAATGTTTTTATATTTTATTGATTCTTTTACTGTGTCTTTATTAATTTTAATGTGTGTGTTATTTTAATAGTTTGTAAAATTTAAACACTATGTTTTTAAGGTAAAAAATGTTAACATGATGGTTTTGCGATGAATTAAACCTTGTACATTTATTTTCGAAATTCACATAACAAAGTATTCATGGAACAATTAAATTTGTTATGCTGGTTGTCCATTGTATTTAACCTTCATGTGAGGTTTGTATCTTTTGAATAAAATAGAAATGTTCTCCAATATATGTACTTGTAATTTGTATAGCCATTTTAAATATACTGTGTGCTGTAACATCTAAGATGAAAATTTATACTACTACTGCTATAAAAGAAAGCAATTTTTTTCATTGTTTTCCTGCTATGCAGTTTTATTAGTGTGTATTTTTCCTAAGCAGATACTTGTGCAGCATGAGATAAATAGAAGAATAGGGATTGTTGCTGAGACTTGTATGGAGAATGTAAAAACAATAGGCATGTCACCTAAAAACTGAAATTTGATAAAATACAATACTTTGGGCCTTTCTAAAGTTAATTATGATAGCTAAACATGGACCTTTTGTAAACAAGATAACAGAAAACTATTGATACCTTTGATTTTAAAAGTTTATGCAGTGTCTTGGACATTAAGTGGTTTTGACCTTGTAAGTAATAATGAGGTTAAGTGAAGGAGTTGGCAACCTCTTGAGCAGCATATTGTACAGAGAGAGATTGTGTTGGTGTGGCCATGTTGCCCATATTAGTGAATAGGGGTTATGAACATTGTAGGTTAAAGCCTCAGAAAAAGGGGGAAACTTAGGATGTAGTGGACAGACAAAGTCAAACAGGACCATGTTAGAATTGGCAAACTGGCCAAATGCTGTAGCTCAGGACACATGTTTGGAAAACTAAATTACACAGTCTGGTTGGACTTTTATAGCCCTTGGCTGCTTGAGTATTATGTATGTGTATCTCTTTCCATTATATTATACTTTTAGTCTAAAGTAAAATAAAGTGCAGTATACATATTGCAGAATTTCACTTAATTACTAATATACTTTAAAGGAATGGAACTTTTTAAATACATGATTGACTAAAATATTCAATTTAGTGCTTATAAAATATTTAGATTTAATTTCACTTATTGCTTAAAAATTCCATATCTTTAGAAACGACTATTACAACAACAGTTGAAACAACAGAAACGAATGCAATTAATTAAAAATAAGGAACGCAAAGTACAAAAGCTAACTGATGATGATGATGATGAAGAAGAAGACGATGATGATGAAGAAGAAGAACAGCATGATGATGAAGAGGAGGAAGAGGATATAGATACTGAGGAAGAGGAGAAAAAAGTGAAAGTAAAGGAAGAAACAGACGAAGAGGAATCACCTAAGATGTCAAGAAAAAAAGTAATCCGGTGTGGGGATTGTACCGGATGCCAGCGACACAATGATTGTGGAGAATGTGAAATGTGTAAGGTAAGTTAAGATTTTAGTATTAATGCTTTCAAATTAGAAAATATTATGTATAATTAAAGTCTCATAAAGAAAACTACCATGTGCAAACTTTTGGATATGTGTAGAGTGAGAAGAAATTCTGGTGTTTCCAGAGCACTATATCATTTCCTAGAAAGTGTCTGGATACTGTATTCTCTGTATAAGCACCACCTGGGCCAGCATTGAGATTTATATATGCTAAACCCCTACTACAGTCAGAAAGGAGACACTGGTAGAAAGGCCACCATCCATTAAATGGGAAATAAAACTGTGGCCTCACACAAAAGAGCCATATCCTGTGCATTTTAAAGAATATGTTGGATGGCCCTAATGGGATGCTTCCATGTGTCTTCTAACAGCTGTCCACTGGGTCCCCTTCCTCCAGCCTTCTCTTAGCCCTTGGGGTTCTTGTGATCTAGCCATATGTGTACAAAAGAATGTGGCTCAGAGGTAAAACCTATACAGAGGTAAACTCAACCCTATACAAGGTTATGAAATTTTATACTCTTGTTGTAAATAACAAGTGTATTATGATAAAAGGCATATCCAATATTAGTTTCATTGAGTTCCAATACTAAATCAAGATGATTGCAGTCATACCCCAGTATACTACTTCCAGTCTTGCAAATTTATGGACTTGTGATCTAATTAAATTAACACCCACTTTCAAACATGCTCCAAAATTTTGGGCTTATTCTTGAATTTTAAGCTAGATTTGCTGACAATATCTTAATGTCAAACATAATTTTGTTAAAATGTAGGTTTAATTGCTTATAAGTATTATAATGCTCTGGTGACCTGAATCGTAACTCTTAATGGGCCATAATAAAATATTAATTCACTTACTTTTGCCTATCTTCCTATTGCTTTTCGTTTGTCATTTATTAGCTTGTGTGTTTGTTAAAATAGTTGTTAACCATATCTTTCAAATGCAACAGTCAAACTTAATGATTTATTTGTTAAATCAAAGTTTATGGTGTAGAAGTGTCATAGGATATAAAAATATAACCCCCATGCTTTCTTCCCCCTAAAAGGGGGAAATATGGAAATGATTGTTTTTATCCCCAAAATGCAAGTGCCAAAAGTAACAAGCAGTGCATCAAATGGAAGCTGGTGATGAAGGGAATGGCATAGGTTATACAACATTAACCCCCATGCTTCCTTCCTAAAAAAGGGGAGATACATGAAAGCAATTATTCCATTATATCTTCAGAATGTGAGTACTGAAAGTAATAGGTTATATGTCAAATGAAAGCTTGTCACATGGTTAATGTCACAGGCTATAAAATATTGATAACCCATGCTTTCTTCCCCCCTAAAAAAGGAAATATGAAAACCATTGTTATGCTATATCTTTTGAATGCAACTTAGGTATCAAATGAAAACTCATATAAGGACCACCATAGACTATTTCAAATCTACCATCACCATCATTCTCCTCACCTTATTAAAGGGGCTGATTTTCACAGGGGTGGACCTTAATGAGTCATATCTCAAATTAAAGCTTTTGATGTCTCCAATGTCATGGGTTACTTTAAACATTACTCAAAAAATGGGGGGGGGGGGTCATGTTTGAGTCATATGATAATTTCTGAAGGTAGGTGTTTTTAGTGACCAAAAAAATTAATTTACACACTGAACAAGATTGCTGGCACCCTACTTCCTTTGAAGTGAATACGAATTCAGTGACTGATGGCACCATTGATATGCTGTAGTGTAATTCTCTACTCTTTAAGGTGCATATAGAAAGATAAGTTTGTGTTTTTTAATTTTTTAAATTAATAGTTTTAATTCTTAATACTCTGTGGTATTTATCTCTTTGTTGATTTTATTATAATATAATAAGGGATAAAATGTTGAAAAATGGTCTGAACTTTGAACTCCAGGGGCAATTGACTTAGTCTCGTTTATGGAAATGCATTAAGCCTGAGGTATGATTGTATTGAGTCCATTGCATACTGTTCAGGAATCCAATGTTCCAAAGCTATAACAGCATCAGTTTTAGTGAATGATTGTACATAATGTACAAGGTATAATAAAATTGAGTGTATATAATTATAAATAATATAACTGGGTGTATATAGTTTCAAGTGGGCAAATAAGAATCAGTATGTCATGTACTGACAAACTTAAGTGTTGACAGTGAAAACAATCATAAATTGAGGATCAAGATACCTGCTGATCTGCTAAACTTACTATTCAGGAATAAAAATTTTGATGATGTGATTAAAAGTGAAAATTTTGCAATTAAAAAAAATAGCTTAACGTTAACCCCAAAAAAGAATATAAAATTTCCATTTTTGTCATAAATGATTGTTTTGTAATTAATTGAAAGTTAATTTCAGTATAAGTTTACCTGATAAGTTTATTTTGCATTGACTTCAGTTATATTCAGTGCAAAAGATTATGATGCCAAAATAAAAGAGCTCACTAAAGCAAACTCTTGGCCCCAAAGAAACAAACATTGACATTTTTCCTAAATATATTTTTATTTACTAAAAATTAGCTTGCTTTGCTCACCTGATATGATGAATTATTTGTTCCATGTTCTCTCCAGTAATGACCTCTTCTTAGGAGACCCTATGACACAAATCGTCCACTATACCTACTTTGATACCCATATCATAACAGTTTTATCATGTTCCCTTTTTGCTTTCTGAAGGTGATACCTGAATTTTATCAGGTGTAATCAAAAAGGGCATTCACCAAAAAGAAATTAAATGAGCATCTGGCACTGTAACAGGCAAAGCAGTCCAGGCTGCTGCTTTTAAGGAAACATGAAAATGTGCTACTTGAAAGATATTCTGAGCTTATTATATGAAAGCTATTATTGGCTACTGATCAAGGGACCTATGTTCAAGCCCTGGGTAAAGCATGGATGTCTGTTATCTTTCTGCTGAGGTCTCATATCCTCGCAGATCTACTATAGTGTATTAAAACGACAGACTCCTGTCAGACCTCTGTGGCAATCAGGTGCTTGAGAGGGTATTTATTTTTTATTTATTATTATCTTGCACCTCAGTAACAGTTTTCTTTATTAATATAAGTAACAGTGTCTTCTCTGATATATTATCCATATTTTGTAAAGCAAATACATCTGATCTGTTTTTAATAAGGATGATAAAATTCTATAGAGCAAACTCCAGATCATTTGTGATCAAGTGCCACAAGCATAACCTTGAGGGTTTGACAAATGTAAAACTTGGATACATATTTTTAACTTACATTTCTCATATGATGTTGAAAATGGTGTTTCAAACTAGAATGTTAAGTTTGTTGTACTCACCACTTGCAGATTCACACATTTCTGTCATTAACAGTTAAAGAAGTCATTAAATTGCAAAAATTGCCAACGTACCAAAAAAATTCAAATTGTACCATATGAAAATGCTAATTTTAAAACATACAAGCAAATATCTCATAAAAATATAAGCAGTTAATGATTTGCAAATTGTATGCAAAGTTTTAACTCTCCTCTTGTTAAAGCTGCTTTGAACCTGGTTGTTACTTTCATCCCTGCTAATCCTCTTTGCTAAAAATGCTGCAATAACAGATGACCAATATGTCTCATGAAACTTTTAATCAAACTAGAAGGTTTCAGTTCTGTTGCTAAATCTTTAGCCAGTATTTTATTAGTATGTTGTAAGTGAAGTTGCAGAAGTAAGCATGCAATTTCAGTGAAAAAAAAATGCAAATATAATTTGTTATACTTGATGGATAGTTCTTAATATTGGAGTTTATTATTCATAAAAAATAGTCTGTTAACTAAATTATTTTAGTTGATTTTCCTCCCCTGACACTGTCACTTCTGGCTTGGCCTTTTTAAAGGACCTTGTTATGATGTGTATTATGAGCCCTGTAGATCATAACATGATTTCAGTGTATTATTATGAATTAATAGAAACCCTTCCATTGACTTGATACATTCACCATTCAAATTTCTGCTCTGGGAAATTTGTGTATTTTTGGGAAAAAAATCATAAATTTTTTTTATCCCAGATTCTCAGAGGAAAACTACTCAAGTCTACTTATATTAAGACATTTTGATTAAAAATATTCTATTATTTTTTCGTTACAACTGCAATTTGTTTATTTACTCTAGAAAAAAATTGGAAATTCTGATTCAGAAAGTAGATGCTTACTACGTGAATGTGAATCAATAACTGTAAGTATGCATTTTTGAAATATTTAAATATGTTTAACAGTAAGATTAATTTTTGTTTCCTTTTGCTATTTTAAATCAGATCTGCCAGGTACTTTGATTTACTTCAGATTTTCTCCGAATTTTGATTTAAAATCCAAAAATTCAAATTGGTCATTAAAAAGCTGATTTTTAGGGGGTTTTTTTTACACTTAAGAAAATCTGCTGCCAAATTGTACAGTATTTTTGTCCTTTTCCTAAAAGGAGAATAGTAATGAAATGAAAAGCAGTTAGCTCTGAATGTTAGATGAATGAGTTAGCTCCCTTGGCACCTGGCATATTGTAAGCACAAAAGTATCATTCAGATGAAACAACCCATAATTGTTCTTATTCATTGTAACTATGCTCTCATCAAAGCAGAATTCTAAAATATATGAAGTGGCATTGTGCTGTTAAGTATTCCAATTTCTCTAAATACCAAATGAATATTGTTGAAAATTGAGATTGAAATAAATTTGACTGATATCTTTAAATTATCTTCAGTCATGTTTTTTCATTAAAAAAAAAGCATATTTAAGAAATTGCCAAGTCTGTATCTGAGTTACTATTGACATAACATGAAATTGTACTCAATAAAGTGGCTGCTGAGTGTATTTTATATAAAGGGTAGGTGTTGGCTCAGTCATTAATGCAGGAGGCTTGTAATTTGATGTTCCTAGATTCAAGTTCCAACTATGACTGCATTAAGCAGTAGTCTACCATTTGAGGTCCTAGTGATCGAACCATTTAGCCCATTCTGTGCACAAAAGTGCTTCTCACGGGTAAAACAACCCAACCAAAGTCTTTTAGAGTTTTTTTTGCTTTTTCTGTAATTTTCATGTATTGCCATTTACAGTCTTGTGTGTGTTTTAGAACTTTTGCAGAAGACAGTTCAGTTTCTTCATTACCACAACTTGTACCTGCTGAGTCCAATGGTATAGACTACTGATAAATAATGAGTTATTGGTATCATGTAAAACACTTAACAGATATTACACGTAATACTTCTAGCTTTGTAATAAGTTTTTATCACTTAATACAGCAATATCAGTGTATAATAGAATGGTATTTTGCTATTGTATTCTCTACTGGATGGTCTTGACAGGAGGTGTCCATCTGTCTCCTAACAGCTTCTCAATTGGTCCCCTTCCCTATTCAACTCTGATCCTTTGGGGCCTGTCCATTTAGCGAATAGTATGCACAAAAGTGTCAATCAGAGGGAAAACAACACTTCATTGTTTTTATTCATTGTAAATATGCTATCATTAAAGCAGAATTCTAAAAAAGGAAAGTATAGAAAACTACATTACTTAAAATTCAGTTTTGAATTATCAGGAAATGAGCCTTTTTCCATGCTTACTTTAACTCTGCAAACTAAATCCCATTCTGCAGTTGTTTAAATTAGTCATATATGTGGTTAATAATTTGTTGATTTTAACTAGTAGTATATAATTTTACACTCAGCATTCAAATTGATAACATAAATTTGATTGTTGTTTTTAGGGTGGTAAGGTATACAAAGTTGAAAAAATTCTTGGAAAACGCTACTACAATGAACGAATTGAGTATCTTCTGAAATGGAAAGGATATCCAGAGTATGTACAATTTTAATGTTCAGAATTATGTTTCCTATCTTCAAAACAAGAGAACCCTTTAATAATAAAGACTTGTACAAATTTCATCCTGATTAAATTGTGTAAATATATATTTTTCAGTTTTATATTTGTGGGAAAAAATTAGTTTTGCTGATGAATGGGGCTCAAACCCATGTCTCTGTTTCATTTCAGATGTTTTAGACCACTAAGCTATCAGCAGCTTGTTCATTTCTTCTTCAGCTTGTTCATTTTTTTAATTGTGAATTTTAAATTAAACATTTTAAAAGTTGCAATTAGTGGAGAAATGAATGAGTGGTAATAGTTTAGTAATCTAGAACAACTGACATGAAACTGGGAGATGTGGGTTTGAGTTCAACTCATTTTTTCGACAAATGTATTTCTTGGATTACATGTAAACAGGTAATTCTGTGTATTTATTATTGATTGTTTATCAATTTTGTTTTTTGATAAGATTGTGTAAAAATTTTAAAATAGACATTTGTTTCTGATTAAAAATTTAACATTATACTTTTAACTAAAATTTTTTGTTGAGATAACTGTTACTTTAGTTATGATATAATGCCTGCAAAATCCTTTTGGTTATTGAAAAAAATTTCAGATAATACTGTGACTAAGGTACATTTTGTTCTTTCCCACCCATCTTTCGGACCTTATCCCACATGACCTTAGTCGTGCGGATGATAGATGACATGTATTTGATCCAGGTTCCTTCTGGCACCAGATGAACCCTTAGAGTGTCTGGTTTCTGAAACTGAACTCACTATGATGGCCAGATTTATTTTAAAGTGTTTTCAGAAAATAAGATAAACAACTTTAGAACCTCATCCTAAAGTAACTAATAAACGGAAATATATTGTGTTATATACCAAAGGAAAGAGCATTTAATTGTGCTTAATAAAATGGCAAAAATTCGAAGAAAGAAAAGGTAGGTTAAATTTTTTTTTTAAACATTGCAAATTTTTACTGCATTTTTTCCACTTTCTATCTTTACTAAAATTTCAAATATCAATATATTTTTACCGTTTTTCCTATATTATTATTCTAATATAAACAGTTCATAATATTTTGATTTATTGCATAAATCTTTCATTTATTTCGTTTTTTCTAAATTATTTAGTCATTTATGCATGTATTGCATAATACATATTCTTATACTTTTGACGATCTGCAAATTCTAAGCCTAAGTAAAGCAGGTCATAAAAAATAATTTTGCTTTAAAAACTAAAAATTTAAATTAGAAATGAAAAATATATCAGGAAAGTGAAAAGAACTATTAAAAAAAGTTTCAAAGCATTTAAAGTTTGATTGATGCACTGAATTTGAGAACAAGTTGCTTTATTATGAAGCTGCATAACTGCTATGGAAAAGTTTAATTCTAAAATTCCAGCAGAAAATTTGGTTAAAAATTGCAATTTTTCTGATCTTAATTTGTTTATATGCTTTAAATGTAATTAAAAATGTTGATAAATGAAATCCTACCATTTAAAAATCGTGCTCTGAGTAATTCTAATGCTTGTTCTGTTTGCTGGCAGTTTCACTTTCGATCATTTCTGATTAATTATTGTTTAAAATCGTAGTATCCATTTGAGAAACAACAAAAAATAATTTTAGAAGCATTAAAGTAAATAAAAGAATCTTTAAAATCGAAAATCTGGTAAAATATTGATTGAAAGCCGATGTGTATAATTTGTTTGGGCACACGAAAATCCACATGCCACAATGGCACATGGTCATCAACAACAGTTCACCATTAATGTTTGGGCTGGTATCTTCCATGACATTTTGATTGGACCATACCTGCTGCCTCCCCAACTTAATGGGCAGATTTATCAGGTATTTCTTGAAGAAACGTTGCCGGGACTGCTGGAAGATATTCCCTTGGTTATTCCCAGATGAATGTGGCTTCAACACGATGGGGTGTCAGCACACTTCCGCAATTATGTGTGGGATTATCTGAATGCCACTTTTGGGGGCCAATGAAAAGGCCGGGGTTGACCCATCACCTGGCCACCAAGATTGCCCAATTTAACATGTATCGATTTCTTCCTCTGGGGACATGTGAAGAACCTCATGTATGAGACTCCCATTGACTCAGACGAAGATCTGAGATGATTATCCGAACGCCACTTTTGGGGGCCAATATAAAGGCCAGGGTGGACCCATCACCTGGCCACCAAGATCGCCCAATTTAACATGTATCGATTTCTTCCTCTGGGGACACATGAAGAACCTCATGTATGAGACTCCCATTGACTCAGATGAAGATCTCATCACAAGAATCACTGTCGCCGCTGCAACTGTTCACGAAATTCTGGGAATCTTTCAACATGTACTGCAATCAGTGCTTTGACGCTGTCATGCATGCAATGCTGTTGCCGGTCACAACTTTGAGCACCTTCTTTAAATAAACGTGTTGTTCAGACTTGTTTCCATCATTTATGTACCATCTCCACTGATATTTCTATCAGCACCCTCTAGCACTGAAGGGTTATGTCAGCAAGATATACATTCATAGATGAAAATACTGACATACATTCATAGATGAAAAAGGTTTGTCTTGGTGTTCCCTATCTCCCATTGAAATATGTACGGAGAGTTTTGAAACACCCTGTATATCTGCTCCCATCGATTAATGCTGAACAGCCAGATATCTTAAAACAACAACACTTATTTATAAGACAAGTTACAGGGAGGGAGATATCCAGTGGGCAGTTGTGCACTTGATTTTAAACACCTGTCAGCACTGTGAGCTTATTTCTATTTCAGGTTACTACCTTATGTAGTACCAATTTAAACACACAGGGCAATTCAGTCCACAGCACACTTTCAGTTCGCAGGGCGTCGACCCACAGATAAACCACAGGGCTATGCACACTGAAAATTGTCTACTTCTCGGCACTCGGAACTACATTCACCAGAGTCAGTTGTCAATCTTCTTTTTTCCTTATTTCCCACTGCCCCCGGTAATTGTTTGACCTTCGGATTAGGTCACTCTGCACTTCCATCCACACAAGGTCAACCACCCTCTACTGCCTACACTCAACCCTTATACACAGCAGAATACTTTTGCAAGGTGTCATGACCATAAAACATTCACTCGACCATTCACAACCACACCGGCAGATTTACCATGTTTCCTGTTGTTTACCCCAGATTGCAGTCCTGAAGCACAGGGCTCGGTTGTCAGATCCTGTTAGATCCAATTAGATATAAATATTCACAGCATTTATAAACTTAAGTGAAGCATTAAAGTTATAATAGAAATTGCTTCTAGTTCAAGTTTCATTACTTTTATTTAAAAACTTTGTTTAAGAATTTCCTTAATTAAAAACAGCTTTTGAAAGTGCACAATTATTTCAGAAGCATTGAAACTTATTCAGAATATTTTGGGAACTGTAAAGCCTTCCAGTTATGATCCTGAAATTTGTGATGAGCCCAGTGGGTCTTCCAGCACAATTAAGTTGAACAGTGATAAAAATTTTGTGTATTATATAGGCTTTATGGAACATATGGATTAAAATAAAAATAAATACCCCCCTCAAGCAGCTGCTTGTCACAGAGGTCTGACAGGAGCCTGTCAGTTTATATGCCACAGTAGAAGATCTGAGAGGATGGCAGGACCTCAGCAGAAAAACAACACATACATCCATGCCTTATCTGGGGCTCGAACCCAGGTCCCTTAGATCAGTAGCCAAGCACTCTAACCACTCGGCAGTATTAAAATACTCTTTCACACAATATGTGGGGGGGGGGAAATGAGACCACATATATCTTATGCAATACCCCCTCACCAATCAAATGAATTCAACACCTGTTTGAACTGGTGTTTTCTGGTTCTAACAACTGTTCCACAAGTTTGATTTAGATGAATAGTATCTGTGTTACACCTATTTATGTAAGATGTGTGTCATCGCCCTTATTGAAAAACGTGTGATTGAACACACTCATTCAGCATTATCAGTGAAGCAGTTTTTGGAACAATCAAAAGACAATGGTGAAACACCAACCTTATTCACCAGACCCATTTTGAGAATATAGAGCCCATAAAGATCTGACAGAAACCTAAAAACCATTCCAAAAGAGGTCACCCAAAAATGTTTTGAAACGTAGAAGAGAAGTGCATTAGGGCCAACAGGAAGTGCTTTGATGGGAACAGCCTTTGAATTATTCAATAATAAAAGTTTTATTGACATAGTCATTTTTCTTAACACACCTCATATATAGACCATAGTTTTCATTCATAAGTTGGCTTCCCTTGCACACTTCACATTCAGAGATTTGCAAAAAAAAACAGTTACTTGTTTTTCCCCATTAATTTGATTGGCGATTCAGAAAATGTGAATGTCAGTATTTTATTAGTACCTACAGGACTTATCCTGTGATTATTTACTACTGATTGAAAGAATTCTTCCTTTTTCTCTTAACGTAAAAATTGCATTTTTCCACCTTCCTGGCAATAAGCCACTGTTGCCAATGTAAACACCTGGACCATCATACTCTACAACCTAAATTTTTAGCATGATTAGATTGTGTACAATATTTAAACAATTCATTTAAAGTTTGGACAATTTCCAACTTTCAGATTCTCTAACAGTGGAGATTCAAGTAATTGAAAGATTCGAAAATGTGAAACATAATCTGTTTATTTTTGTGCCTGTCCAACCCAGAAATATTTTTCAAATGTAAAAGCAAAACAATTTAAATATCTACAAGTGAATAGATAAATGACAAAATAATATCCCTTTTTTTTTTTCAAAATTATATTAAAAATTAAACTTAATTAATACTACATATACAGTTTAAAATTTGCATCTCACTTCTCATGTGCCCAAAAAAGCTTCAGTTAGTAATGTTAAACTTATTAATATTGATATGTGAAGAAATACATCTACAAGCAGGGCCAGATCTAGTCGGGGTGGCAAGGGGACCCCTTGCAGAATGTGAGTAAAGATGCAAAAATAATTATTAAACTTAATTACATTTCATACATTTTTCAAGAAATTTTTTAAAAGCATGTAAAATGAAAGGGAAAACATTATAATCCATTGGAAATGAAGTATATTTTACTCAATTGTCCCCCCCCCCCCTGAGTTTTTTCTAGACCTCCAATTCAACTATCAAACTTCTGCACACCTAAAAAATGTAATCACATATTCTTATATAAAAAAAACCTGTAAAAAAGTCCTGCCAAAGGCTGCTTTTTACAAGATTATAGATAAATAAAAACCTACAGTAATTACTCATGAAAAAAAAAAATTATTGCCAATGTGGCGGGAATCGAACCCGCAGCTCTTCAAATGCATACCAGAATGCTCTATTAAACCGCTTATCAGATGATAATTTGCTTCCATGATGTGACCTATAAATCTTTCATTGAAATTACCACATTTCAGTGAAAAGTATTTCTAAGTATTCTAAAGTATGGTTAAAAAATGTTTTCGTTAAAAGTAGACTAACTCTGAGTTAACTTAGGATAGCATTGATTAGCAAAAAAATGAATCCAAGAGTTTTGGATATAATTTGGCAAGCTGCTAGGTTTGTTTTAATTCATTTTTTTTTTTTTGAAAGCTCTGAAAATTGCTGGGAACCAGAAGATAATATTTTGAGTAGAGCATTAATTGAAGATTATGAAAGGAGAAAAAAGTCTGGTGAACAGTCTCTGCTGGGCAAACGTTCCCATGAAGATGTTACTGGTGGAATTGCAGTGAAAAGGTCAAGAATTGAGAAGAGGGTAAGATATACCATAAATGCATGGAATAAACAGAGAAAATATTTAATGTTTAGATTTTGTAAAAAAATAATAATAGAAGCTATTTTATAGCAACTTATATACTTAGAATATATGAACAAACTTAAAATATACTTTATATGAACTTATATACTTAAATTATGAATGAGCTGATCTGCTCTACATTTTTTAAGATTGTTTCTTTTTTTGGTTATTCTTAATAATGAATTATCATTTAATAAGAAGGGTTTAGCATATTATAGTAGTATATACAGTCGTATCAGAATAATATGACCACCTGCCATACATATACTATGGTAGATGGTCATATTATTCCGATACGACTGTGTAGTTAGTTTCTGTATACAGAAACAAGTAATTCAGACTACAAGTTTGCCCTATTAGAATGTAGAATTTACTGTATTACAGTGTTATTAACAGTACTTAAAAATTGTAAAGCAAAACCTCTAGGGATGAGACAAGCTGTGCTGCCACTTATTACACAAGTTCAGCATTCATTCATCATCACCCTCAAGCAGCTATGGGCTACGGAGGTCCAACCAGACCGTGCAATTTAGTTCTCCAAGCAAGTCTATCCTGAGCTACATCTACTGCATCTGGCCACTGCACACCAATTCTAATAAGGTCCTGTTTGACATTGTCTGCCTTTTGACATTCTAGGTCTCCCCTTCTTTCTGAGACCTTTAGGCACACTGTTCATAACCCTATTTGCCAATCTATAATTATTCATACAGGCAACATGGCTAAACCAACGGAGTCTCTGCACAATATGCTGCTTAAAGGAGGTTGCAAACTCCTTTGCCTAACCTCATCATTAGTTACAAAGTTGAACCACCTAATGCCCAAGATACTGCGTAAGCATCTGGAATCAAAAGCATCTAGTTTCCTGTTATCATGTTTACAAAGTGTCCAAGTTTCACTACCATAACTAACCCTAGAAAGAACCAAACTATTATACAGTCTAATTTTAGTCTTTAGGTGTATACGCCTATTTCTCCACACTTTCCATAGATTCTTAAAAGTCCCGGCAGCAATCCCTATTCGTCTGTTAATCTCATGCCGCACATCACCATTTTCTGTTACATAGCTCCCAAGATAATTAAACTGTGACACCTGCTCAAGAGTGCAACCATTCAGATTAACTGAATCACAGACTCCCTGACCAATTTCCATCACTTTAGTTTTCTCTCTGTTTATAACCAAACCTACTCTACTACCAGTCTCATCAACAGCTCGAATGAAAGAGTTCATCTCATCAACATCATTTGCCAAAAGGGCTAAATCATCAGCATAATCTAAATCAGAAATTTTCGTATCTCCAGTCCATTTATGGCCAAAATCTTTCCCTTGAAGTGAATTTCGCATAACATAATCAATAACCAAGCTTAAGAGAAAAGGAGACAAAATACACCCTTGTCGAACACCAGAAGTAATGCTAAACCAATTGCTACAAGCCTTACCAACTCTCACACATGACTCAGTGTTATTATAGAGAGCTTTCATTATGTTAACTAACTTGTCTGGTATACCATATGATCTCACAATCAACCACAAATTATGATGATTAACAGAGTCGAAAGCCTATTTGAAATCAACAAAGCTAGCAACCAGAGGTTTCTGAAACTCTAAACATTTCTCAAGAATCTGCCTAAGTGAAAATATCTGATCCACACATCCCCTACCACTTCTGAATCCACATTGCTCATCACGCAATTGACTGTCAGCCAGATTCTTAATTCTATTAAGCACAATCATGGAAAGAACTTTACGTGGAACAGAGAGTAGGCTGATACCCCTATAGTTATCACAAGAACTGTGATCACCTTTTTTGAAAATAGGGATAACAATAGCTCTGGTAAAATCCTTAGGAACCATGCCTTTATCATAAAAGATATTCAAAATTTCAGTCATCCATAAGGTAATTAAAACATTCCCAGCTGTAAGCATTTCAGTATAGTAATTTCATCTATCCCTGGGGATTTATGTAGTTTAAGTTTAGAAACAGCCAAAATAACTTCAGATTGTGTTATAGGGCCAACATTAAAGCCACCAATGCTTCTGTCATCATTGCAAACAATGGGAGTAGAACTAACCACATTGTTTAGAACATCACTGAAGTGGTCAGCCCACCTAGCCATGACAGAAACCTCTCCTTCTATAACCTTACCTTGTTTATCCTTCAATCCCTGTATACCTGTCCATTTTGTACCGCACAAAACATTAACTATCTGGTACAGCTCTCTGCTGTTGTGCTGTCTAACTGCTTCCTCAGCTTTGTTAGCCAAGGCATCAAGCCAAAGATTTTTATCAGCAGCTAACTGATCTTTTACACGTTTATTAAGTTCTCTGTAATGTTTTCTATTAGGACTAGCAGGGTATTGATTAAGGACATACCTGCAGTTCTTTCTTTCTGAAATAAGCTCAAGTGCCTTATCACTCAGATAATTCTGTCTCTTCTGCTCCTTTTTTCCTAGAAGAGTACTGTTAGTGTCCAAAAAAGTCTGTTTAAAATGATTACTAGCATTAATTACTCCTCTTTTAATCCTTTCAGTGTCCATGCCATCTGTATATGTTGACAGAATTTGCAATGAGAGGTTGATGACGTATGCATCAGTTTTTAGTACAACAAAAAAACTTTTTTTCCAATTTTTGAAATGTAAAAATTGATGTTGGAAAATTTTCTTATATATATATTTTATAAAAATACATAATTAAAGCTTAAAAATATTTTCTTTTCTCATTTGATGCATATTTTATTAAACTACAATATAAATACAATTGAACTTGGTTGTAACGAGCACTGAAATAATGAGATCACAGCTGTAATGAGCAAAAAGCCATAATAATTTTAATTTACATGTATTCCCATACAATTGATCACTTTTATAACAAGTGTTCTACACAAATATCAAGGCACTGAATATCGCCTATCCTGAAATGAGAAAGTTTGCTGTGCTGTTTGCCCCACCTGGCAAGTTTCCTATGCCGATGCGGTGATGGGTAAGCCCATTGTTGCAATGGCTTCCTTGACGGTGCAGACTGATACAGCATCCTACCAACTGAGTCTTTCTCATCTGTAGCAAAGTGCCTCCTTACGCAAACAAAATCGAAGTCAGTGTCAATCTCGACATCAACTAGGGTTTCCATTCCTGCTGTGGTGTCTTCCACCACTGGAAGGCCCCCTCCTTCCTGACTGCAGACAGCCAACTTGTTCCTTGTTCAACTGCCTCCTTGTTCAGTAATCTCTGACCCATGTCCTTTGGATGACTATTTTTCTGAAACAGTCACTGGTGATGGTTAAAATAAATCAACCACCCAATCTCCTAAGACATAAGATAGCTATACTCTTACAATGGAATTGTGGATTCACAGGAATTTTGACGATATTAAGGTCCTCCTGAAGGCACATAAGCCCATCTGCATCCTGAAGGAGACATACTTGCAGACTGCCAATGATCCCACAAACCAGCACTTCTCTCTTGTCTGCCAGGCATGGAATGGAGATGGTCCAGCTTGCAGGGCTACCACCATCTCGTGAGCAACCATTCTCCATTCCAGGCATACCCCTCACCACCAACATAGAGGCAGTTGCCATTCACCTCTTTATGGGATTTTCATTAACTGTTTGCTCCATTTATCTACCGTCCAGAAGTACTGTTTTCTTGGAAGACCTTGATGGTCTCGTCTCGCAGCTGCCATCCCCCTTCCTCATCATGGGGAATTTCAATGGATATAGTCCACTTTGGGGCAGTGCTGACTCCAACAGAAGGGGTGGGGTCCTGGAGCAGTGACTCCTGGATCCATCACTCTCCCTGAACATTGGTGTCAGCACATGCTTCCACTCCCTGACCTGCACATTCATTTACCATTTGTTCCTCCTTAATCCTTCTGCTTTTTACATGAGAGGTTGAGGACAACCTTTTAGGAAGTGATTGCCTCCCTGTGATGTGTACCATCTCCCGTGTTGAAGCTTGAACCCCTTCAAATGTATCACAATGGAGGCTGAATTGGGCTGACTGGAGTGACTTTGAACTGCTTTGCAAGTTCGATGAACTCTTGGTCAGCCAGGGACCAATCAGTGATACAGTGGCAGAGATGTACTGTATCGTCCATGCAGCTGCCTCGACAATTCCTCGAACTGGTTTCCACAATTTCCAAAACCGTGGTGAAATCCCTACTGCATTGCAGCTCATAAGGCTCAGAACAAAGCTTGGGGTTTTTTTTCCCCCGAGGTATCTGACATCCCCCAACCTTGAAGCATTTAAACGCGACATGGCGAAAGTCTGTTTCATGTTTGTGCCAGAGCCAGAAGGAATCTTGGATCAAATACATGTCTTCTTTCACCCACATGACCAGTGACAGAGAGAAATGATGATATACCTTTTGTTTTTAACACATAATGACAAGTTTAGACAAGCTTTCAAACAAATTAGTTCATTAACTTCGAGGAATGATTGGAAATTTACAGACATGCCAAGAACTTTTTGAATGTGCCTATAAAATGCTCCCTAAATAAAATCGTGGTAAAGGGGCAAATCATTGGCACCTATGTGAACCTCTTAACTGTCACAATATACCACTAAAGTTTTAAATTTCTACCATAAATAGATCATTTGCATAAAGTTTTTAATTTCTCTACTGCTTTAGGGCACTATTAAAGCTATTAAAAAGTGCTTATTGTAATTGCTCATCAATACCTATGTAATCCAAAAAGAATTTTTAAATTGTCAAAAAGTAAAAGAGTTGAATGTCTATAGATAGGTGATAAAGTAAAATATTAATACAGGTGACAAAGTAAAATTATTATATTATTTTTTTTTAAACAAGCTAAAAAAAGTGAAGTAACAAAAACCATTTTTGTTTTTCTTATAATCATTTCAATTACTTAATGTATCACTTATTATGTAGTATATACACAGTTGTATCAGAATAATATGACCACCTACCTAATAATGGGAATAACCACCCTTGGCCCCTGATGACAGCGGTGAAACGACGTGGCATGGATGCAATGAGGCCCTGGAAGGTTGCCAGAGGCACACTTGCCCATTCAGACTCCAGCAGAACACAGAGGTTCCAGAGATGACGTGGTTGTGAGTCCGCATGGCAAACCTGTCGATCCAAATGGTCCCACAAGTGCTCTATGGGATTGAGGTCGAGCGATTTCACTGGCCAAAGGACAATGGAGACATTGTTATGTTCCTGGAACCAGTCACGCACCACCTTAGTGACATGACAGGGCAGGGCACATTGTCCTGTTGATAGACACCATCACCACCAGGGTAAACGTCCAACATAAAGGGATGCATGTGGTTAGTGAGGATGGACAGGTAGCCATTGGCATTCAGGGACCCATCCATTGGTACCAGCAGTCCCAGGTCATACCAGGATAACATCCCCCAGGCATGCACACTGCCACCGCTGGCCTGTACTTGACCGACAAGTGTGTCTTGGGGTTGGTTCTCGTGTGTCTGACGCTGTATCTGCCACCACCCATCACTTCTGTGGAGTAGAAACCTCGATTTGTCGGAGAAGACAACCTTTTTCCCCCTCTTCCACTGTCCAATGATGGTAGTCCCGTGCAAACTGCAGGCGTCGTTGCCGATGGACCTTGGTTAACATGGGCGCCTTTATGCAGCATTGACTCTGGAGATCCATCGTAACAGGGTTCGCTCTACTGTTATTGAGGATACGTACCTGGGTGCCACAGCATTAATTTGAGTGGTCAATTGCTGCACTGTTGCACATCAATTGCCCTTTAGCAGTTGACGGAGGCGACATTCTCCTCTGGGGTCAATGGCCTTTGGGGCTCCACAGTTATGACGTCTGGAGGTACTCGGTGTGCCAGTGGTACATTCTTGGTGCACCCTTACTACAGCACCTCACGAACAGCCCACGAAGTCTGTTTCTGAGATCCTTCCACCCTTGGCGCCGTAGCCGATGATCATTCCTTTTTAAAAATCCTTCCTGTCAAATCAATACCTCTACCCATTGTGCTCACTTTATGCACTATGGCTCATCTGTCCTGGTTGGCTGCTTATATCTCTGTGTGGTTGACCTTGTCATGTGCACTGTGATTCCGTGGGTGGTCATATTATTCTGATATGACTGTTTATACTGCCCTCCAACATGTCTTTAGGTTTTTCTAAGTTACAAAAATGTAAATCCATATTCAAAAGTTCTATACTTTGAAAACAATCTTTATGGGAAAATTGCAAATGAAAATCTTACCTACACAAAGCTGCCAACTGCTTTTCTTTTTTTATTTGTGTTTAATTCAGCTTGGGTCATTGAAATTTTGTTTTTTCAGTTTTGCCCTTTTTTAAAAAAAATCTTCAAAATTTTACAATATTTTCTGCTCTTTCCAAAAGGATAATGTTAATTAAAGGGAAGAATTATTTTCGTTTTAGCACTTTTGCTGCACTAAAGGTTCAGCTCTCCATTTCTTAACCTATGCTTGACTGTGGGCTCACTAATGTCTTGCAGATCAGAGGGAATCAATAGGACTTCTATTTCTAGACAGTTGTTCTAGTCAGAACACTGGGCAAAGGTTGACCTAAATTCTTTTACAGAGTTGAAGGCTGCAGACTGTTATCTAAATGCATGCATACAATTTGGACCTATTTCCTACTATACCTTGTAGTGTTAATTTAGGAAATACATCTATTAATCAATTAGTAATTAATGAATGACGTACATATCATTAGTTATTAATTATTAATGATTAATTAAATTTCTTTAATTTCAAAAAGTATACCTGCTGTGGACTTGGGGGGAACTGCAGTGGCATTTGTGCTATTCCTTCTGTATTGCAATGTTAATTTTTTAAATACAAGGTTGTTTCAAAAGTAATGCATAATTAGCTGTAACTGTTGTACTATTTCAGATAATGTAACCATACTACACAAATGGGAAAATGCAGTTCTCCACCTGTGTGGAAATATCACTCAATATATACAATTCACTTGCATTTGATGCATTTTTCTCCCGCATTCTTTCCATGCAGTAAATGCACTTTGATAAAAATCAGAAGGTTAATCTACATACTACTCTTTCACACATGAAATGAGTTCCTTATCACTCTCAAACACCTACCATGCAGATATGCTTTCAGTCTATGAAACAAAACGAAATTAGAAGGGTTTAAGGTCTAGACTGTATGGTGGATGAGGCATTGTACTCCACCTCAGCTTTGCAATCTTTGCTAATGTCATTTGAGTGGCTTCGCATTATCCTGATGATTGAGGTCTGGTCTTTTGGTTTTCAGAGCTCGATTAAGCTTTTTCAGGGACAAGCAGTATATTTCTTTGTTGATAGTTCTTCCATTTTCCAAGAATTTGATAAAAATTATTTCATTGTTATCTCAGGAAAAAAAAAAAAAGTGGCCATGAGTTTGATGATTTGGAAAATTTTGGCTTTTTCTTTGCAAGTAATGGCCAATGTTTCTATTCCATGGATTAATGTTTGGCTTGTCGGTCATAATGGAAAAGCCACATTTCATCATATGATGACCCTGTTTAAGCACTCAGGACTGGCAGTATCAAACATCTCCAGAAGATCACAAATTGCTTTCCTTATAGCCATCATCTGTTGCATGAGCATCTTAGGCACCCACTGAGAACAGATTTTTCTGTACCCCATCTCTGAATGATTGTCACAACACTACACTTTGCAATTTGCACAGCATTCATCAGTTGTCTTTATGCACCTGCCATTTTGAATGAACTAGTCAGTGTTTTGTTCATTTTCACTTTGTAATAGACATTAGTTTCTGTCTCTTGGTTGTCCTTGATGTCAAAATCACTATTCTGAAACCATTGGAGGCACCTCTAGACATTACTTCATTCAATTGTCTGGTCCCCATAGACTGCTAGAAGTTTTTGATGGATTGATGTGGCTGACCGATCACCTGAATTGAATAGGAATTCAATCACTGACCATTGATGAATATGGCTGCAACTTTGTCCATCCATATCTTCCTACCTATGAACGAAAGAAAAATTATTTTCAGTGTGGTATTAGCTATTTAGTAGTACAACAAGTAATCATCATTAATTCTCCCCTCTTGCACATGTGCGACTAATTGTACATTACTTATTGACTGTCCTTTATATATCTGTTAATCATTGAATGAAACCTACACATTGATTATTGAATAATAGCAATTAAGTTAAATTTCATTAATATCAAAAAGTTCATTTGCTACTAACTTTCTTCTTTGCAAAAATATAAATAAAAATATTCTGCCTCCTTGATATGAGATAAAAAATTTCTTAAACAGTTAATGGGTGTGCTAAGTGGTTCACAGTGTGCTAAATGGCCAGGTCACAAGGACCCCAAAGGCTCAGAGATGGTTGGGGAAGGGGACCCACTGGAACAGCTATTGGGAGACAGATGGTAGCCTCCCATCAAAGCCATCCAGTGTTTCTTTAACATGCATAGGGTATGGCTCTCCTGCATGGATCACGACTTAATGTCCCATCCGACGGACAATGGCCTTTCCAAGCCCATCAGTGTCCCCCTAGTAACTGTGGGCAGGGAGTTTTGTGGGGATAAATCTCATTGCTGACCCAGCTGGGACTCAAACCTGGGGACTGCAGATCACGAGTCTGGCATTGATAACCAGTTTAACAACTTGTCCAACAATGTACGAAATAACATCAGTAGTTGGACTGACATCTCGTCATAATTGCAAAGAATACCTTCACTGTATGCCAACTGATGGGAACTTTTAAGTGCTGCTAACATCAAAAGCAAGTTATAACAGCCTCTAATCCCTAAAGAATTTAGATGATATGTATTAAAAAAAGTTTAGACTGAGTGCATCAATTGCTTGTTAATTTGTTGCAAAGTTATATTGTTCTTTATGTTATAAGGTTATCAATAGATAAAAAGTAGAATTCACTCACTAAGCTTTTTATTTTGTAAAATACAGGAATTATGTGATTAATGAATTTAGGGACTGTGTTGATTGATTTTATCAAAGTATATGTCAAATGAAAGTTTTGGACAAGAGAAATGTCGTAGGCTACCTTAAATTATATCCTCCCCCTATCTTACCAAATAGGAAAGGAAAATTTATTAAAAATAAAGTAATAAAATTTCCCTTATCAGGTTTGGGGGAAGAATAGACTGCAAAGTTTGAGATAGCTTATGACACATCCCTTAGCACAAAGATTCATTTGACATTTAACTCAATAACACTGATCTACATTTTCATACCCCTTTTGGAAAGGAATGGTGGAGGGGACTTAATTTGAGGTAATGACACACTTACCTCAGCAGAAGTTTTAATTTGACATATAACTCAATAATTGATCCACATTGAATTATGCTCCTCTTTTGGTGGCTGAGGGATTAGAGGCATTATATGAGGTAACAAACACAACAGGGAAATAGGTTTAAAAAAACTTATTTCATAAGGAGGAAACAAGGTGTTAAATTATAAAAGTTTTACACCATAAGTAGAAGCTCCTTCCCCCTCCCCCCCCTCCAAAAAAACTTGCTGTTTTTCAAGAAATTTATTTTTTAAAATCTCATACACCAATTTTTGACCATGTCTTATAGTGTATTTATCTTTCAAATTAATCAAAATTTCATATCTTCATCTACAACATTATTTGGTGAGCAATTTGCATTTTTTTTTGGAAGTTTTTCTCCCATTATTATTGATGGGCCAAAAAACGATAATATTCTAAAAAGGAATGAAACTTTTAATTATGTATTCATTGATATTTGTTTTGGAATATGTGCTAGTTTGAGGTCAAATAGCTCTGAAAGATGAGGTGCTACACACCCATTTTAACTAATGCTGAAGTAATTGGAGAAAAAGGAAAATGCTTGATGTATGAAGAGTTCATTTTAAATACTGCATGCTCCTTCCCAAATTTTGACATTCCTTCATAATTAATATGTGTTAAGTTAAAATAGTATATTTTGAGGTAATTTTAATTTGCTGTATTTCTTTACAAAAACGAAAAAAAAACATTTGTAATATATTTTTGTTTTACAGGAATCCTCAGATGATACAGAGCCAAGTCATGTCGAAATTTCAGATTTGGTTTCACCAAGTGTGGGTAGAATTGGACGTTCAAGTAAACAAGCAGCTATGAATTTTATAAAGACAGTTTGTCTCCATGGCCGAAGGCCATACTCCCCAGATACTGTTCACCATTCAGAAAGTGTTAGCTTTTCAGAGGAAGATTCATTATTGTTAAGTGATAATGAATCTCATAAATTAAAACCAAAGGCTGTATTTCACATGCCTAAACCAGGGGAACCTGGAAAGTTTATAGAAGTCAGAGGTGAAGAAAAGAAAATTAAACTTTTAAAAGATGCTAATCTCAGCCCAGTAGT
The DNA here is from genome assembly GCA_038380435.1 of Ryuthela nishihirai. Classification (NCBI taxonomy): domain Eukaryota; kingdom Metazoa; phylum Arthropoda; class Arachnida; order Araneae; family Heptathelidae; genus Ryuthela; species Ryuthela nishihirai. Next base: position 27,325,867 of record JAWZYU010000025.1, read on the forward strand.
TTTCCTTGGACCAAAAATTCGACCTAGTGATATTCCATCACTGATAGCAGAATATAAAGCATCAAAGAAGAAGAAAAGCAACTCTGAGCTGCCCAAAAGACAAGAGAAAAAATCAGGAATAAAGGAAAGAGAACAGATATCAAGTAAAGGACAAAAAAATTACAAAATAGATAAACTGTCATCAAAATTGCCAAATATAAAATCTTCAAAATATTTTGATACAAAATTAGATAAAAAGAAAAAACGTGTTACTTACAAAGAAAAAATTGAGAAACTTATTGCACAAGAAAAATTGCTTGAATCACTTGATATTGAGTTTGATGATGTAGAAGATGCATCTTTTATAGATTTAAAAGCAGGAGGAGATGCTACATCAGTTACTGGAGTTAAAGAAAAAGTGCTTCCAGGAATTAAGCAAAAAGAATCAAATAAAAGTATTGAACAAAACACGTCTGTGAAAAAGAAGCCTGTAAAGCAAGATGCAGAACTCAGCCTTCCCAAAGAAGGTGCAAGAAAGAAGTTTGTAAGACCTTTAAAACCTAAAGGTGTACCTGAAATTCAGGATGCAATTCCATTAAGTCAACAAAGTAATAAAGTGCTTTCTCCAAAAAATGCAAGGAAAACCACTCAAGCTGGAAAAGTTAAAAGCTCTAGTGGTGAATCATCGAAGAATAGAGTATTTGTTGTAATGCCTGATGGAAGTATGGTAGAAGTTAGTACTACATCTGAACAAACAGTTTTAAAATCTCCTGCAAAGGATTCTGGAAAGAAGACTACCAAAAAGGTAAAACAAGAGGTTGCTGAAAAAACATCTGGGAAAGTGGTATGTATTTTTTTTTTCTTCAATTTTATTTTGGCTGAATATTCAGTAATTTGTTGTCATTTTTGAAATAAAGAATGAAAGAAATAATAACTGTTCACTATGATAACATGCAGATAAATATGAAGAAATGTTTTTACTAAGCAGTTAATGCTAATATAAAGTTGTGATTTTCATGGATATCCAGATGTAGAAGTATAGAATAAAGGATTTAATTGATGTTCAGTCTTTTGAAAGTAGAGATATACCATATATTTCTGTTTGCTACATCATTTAATATATTACTAGCTTTTAAACAGTACCAGTTTTTGAATGTTCATTTGTATGAATTGCATTCTGCAAGATTGTAAAGGCCTATATAACTAGTTCATGCTAAATTATTCCAACCATACATTACTTCTTATGGCATTCTGTATCTTTCAAATATAATTGTCCTCATTACAATGATGTTCACTGAACAATTAAAACACAAAACAGCTCATAATTTGGCAAAGCCTTCTTCCAGACTTTATAAATTTAACTCAAATTAAGATAGGAATTAAAAATGCCTATATAATGCTTTTTCCTCATTTCCTCCCATGGGAAAGAAAGAGGTAACTTATTAAAGCTGCAATTTTGCATGAAATTTTTGCTATTTCTTCTATAAAGTTTTTAATATGCATTGTTTATTGCAAAATAGCACTAAGAGCTCAGTTTACAGCAAATGAATCTTCATTGCACTTTGTTTAATTCATTATTATCATTATTGAAAACCATGAGCATTGTCCAGAAAAGATTAGTAGGCATTGTTTCATACTAGGGGCACAATAACTTTATCACCAGATGTGACAATAGGATGTATTACTCATTTGTTCATACCATGAATCATCTGCCATGATATGAATATTTCTTCAGATCATAAGGCACATTTTATACTATTGATATTTTAAGCTATATTTTAGAGAAATAGTGAATGATGTAGACAGGTACATGCAGTCTTTGGCCCACAAAATCAATATTAATACCCATTCAGAATTAGTTCTGCCCCCCACCCCTTGAGAATGCTAATAAGAGCAGTGGTGGCAAAAAATTAAATTTGCATATTTGAGGTATTTCCAAGAAATTTTTTAAAAGACCTATGGAAATCCAAATTCTTGCCACCCACTACTTTTTTCTGACTCAGTTGTCTCACTTGTGCTATGCACACACACATTTTCCCCCATAGATCCAAGCCTGGAAGTGCCAATGACAGATGGCCAATTATTTATTCATTTACTTGCTCATATTCTGTGTATATAAATGTTGTCTAGTATATATACAAGGTCATTATAAAAGAATACCAATATTTAACCCTTCCAGGGTCCAGCTATTTTTACCTATCTTCCTATTCCTTTTGGCTTTGACATTTGTCAGTTGATTTGACAAAATGTTCCGTATCTTTCGAATGTAATGCAGACTCTTAATGATTCATGTGCTAAATGATAGCTTGTGATGCAGGGGGAGTGCCATAGGCTATTAAAATTTAACCCCCCATGCTGTCTTCCCCCCTAAAAAAGGGGAAATGTGAAAACTATTCTTAAGCTATATCTCCAGAATTCCAAGGCTGAAAGTAACAGCTATACGTCAAATGAAAGCTTCTGACATGGGGAATGTTGTAGACACGAAATATTGAGCCCCATGCTTTTTTCCTCCTGAAAAAAGGGGGGATGAAAATGATTGTTTCCCTATAAGCAGCGAGCTGTGTCGAATGAAAGCTTGTAATGTGCGGAGTGTCATTAGCTATAAAAAATTTACCCCCCCCCCCCATGCTTTCTTCCCCTCTGAAAAGAGGGAAATGTGAAAATCGTTCTTCTACATCATCCGAATGCAAAGGCCTACAGTTATGAGTTAGGTGTCAACTGAAAGCTCATATAATGACATTTGTAAACTATTTCAAATTTTGCCCTCACTATTCCCCCTGATAAAACGGGAGGGGCAGATTTCATGGGTTCAACTTCAGTGTGTCTTATCTCAAATTAAAGCTTGTGATATCTCCAAAAGAGGGGCAAATGTGCTCTATGTTTATGAATCATATATCAAATTAAAATTTTGGAAGGTAGGTTGTTTTTAGTGAAAAAGAAATATATAAGCTTGAAAAATACCGGTCTTTCCTACAAGGCCCTAAAAAGTAGAAAATAAACCTAAAGTATATCGATGGTACAGTAACACTGAGTTCATATTCACTTCAAAGGAATATAGGGTACCGATTTATGTACATAACAAGATTGCTGGCTCCCTACCTTCCTTTGAAGTGAATATGAATTCAGTGACTGATTGCACTATCGATATGCTTTAGGTTTATTTTCTGCTTCTTAGGGCCTTATAGGAAGATAGATATTTTTAAAAAAAATTAATTTATAATTTTTTTTCACTGATCAGCTAGAAAAATTTAACTTTAGAACTTTTTGGTCAAATAACTAATGAAAGGAATTATGGCATGCCAAATTAATCAGCATTTAATTCTGGATTTTCTGAAAATATAATATTACTAGTTTTATTTTAATAGGACTATTATAGATGCATGTAGTAAAAAAAATGCATCTGGCATTGCAAAAAAATATATTTAAAAGAACTAATAGACAGAAATGCTTATAATGCATGTGAATAGCAAAAAAAAATTAGTATTTACTTGAAGCAAGAAAATTATTTTTATTTTGTATTTTTTTTCTTCTCATTATCATACTTTGAGAAAAGTTCAGACTTTTTGCTAACTGTGCCGAGTCATACCAATAAGTCAAACTTGGAATTTTTTAAAGAAATAATTAATCAACTGAAATATATCATGTTATATACCAAATTAATAATAATAAAAAATAAAACTACCCCCTCAAGCAGCTGCTTGCCACAGAGGTCTGACAGGTGCCTGCCTGTCAGTTTATACACCAAAGTTGAACGTCTGAGAGGATGGCGGGACCTCAGCAGAAAAGCAGAATATAATGCAAATTTTATGAAATTAAAAAATTCAGCAATTTTTGAAGCATAGTAATTTTAATAAGACTTTTTTTATAGTGATAAAAAAAATAGATTGGACTATGCAATTAAAGCTTAATTTTGGAAAACCTGATGTATGAAAATAATTAAATTTATATATTCATCAAAAGCAAATTTCTTCCTGAATAATATAATATTTACAGTAATACCCCATTTTACAATTATTTTCAATTATGATCATTGCTCATTTTTACAACGTTGTATTCGCTCATACAACTGTTTTAGCGACATGATGCTGCCGTGAATCAACCAAAGTTGGGTAAAGTGGGATGACTACATAGTAAATATGGCACTGTGTTAGTGACCAGCAGCAGGTCCAACAAGATATATTTCAGCGAGCAATACTTTGCCATGCTGCCAACACGTGTCTGGTGTAGGGAGCCCTTCATTGGAGGCTAATTTCACCATATCTTACAACATCTTGAACCAAACATGCTCAAAACAGGTGGTCTGTTTTGCATAGTTTTGTGTGTGATGGTTCTGCACGACTCCTCATTGGACAATGTTTTTTTGTTTTCTCAGTTTTGGAATCAATGCCCAGTTTTCATGGACTCGGTTTATTTATATCACCTTTGCTCGCTGCTGCATCTCACTGTGCTTTGGTGTTTTGCTGTGAATTATAAATTGTTTATAACTGTTATTTTTTTTTTGTTAATAACGGCAGATAAAAATCAAAGTAAGGGTACTGTTGCTTCCAGTGAAAAGAAGACTCATTACCTATTGCGTTTGATACTAAGATTAAAATTATAAAATTTAATGATGAGTGAGAATATTTATTTTAATTCTAAATGCTATATTTACATCAGTTATGCACATATATGACTGCTTAAAAATGTTATTAAACCATTATACACATCTACAAGGGAAAACAAGGCAATGATTCACTATATGATGGTGGTCTGGAATCTAATGTGTTGTATAACTGGGGTATGGCCTATACATGAAACATGATTTTTATTTCTTTTAATTATTTTTTTTTTTCAGTGTTGTATATGGTAGCTAGGTGTCACTGTAAGGAGACCTATGTACCAAACCAATCACTTGTGATGATGCATAGAACCGGCCAGGCCTAGCACCTAATGTCTGACCCTGCCTTTTCGTGGTGCAGGTCATTAGTACCTTTCAAAAGGGATACTCTCTTGTGGAAGGGAATGGAAGGAGAGGGCTGCCAGATCACTGTGGCTTACTGATATGGACAACTATGGCTACTTTTCTTTTTTCCTATCCTGCTGAGGAGTGGTCAACCATGCAGGGCCCTGGTGCTGACTTATTAAGACTCTGAGCTTGATGGTGGCCATCTGTTGAGGGAAAATCTGCCATTGTGTTTTCTGTTTGCTTCTGGTTTGACAGTCCCAAGTGAATAGATTTGCAGGGTATGTTTTATCAGATGGTTGATAATCTTGATCTGAGGTCATTGCAAGTACCTGAACTCTTGCTCCTATGGTCATCTTTAAACCTTCATTGGAGTAAGTCTTCCAGTGCAGATGGCTTCAGCCTTTAGTAATGGGGGAATGGGTCTTTGCCCTATGCCTGCAATTAGGGGATGTTTGATATTGTTGGCAGTCCCTTTCTCTTGTTTATGTTACCACATGGATGACTGAAAATTTGAACATCTTTTATGATAAAACCATTGTTCCTAATCTTAAATTTCTCTTTTCAGGGAGGGAAGATAAAAAGCATTTCCAAGGCATAGGTTTGCTTCTCAGCAGACATGCTAGTGATGCACTTCTAGTATATGAGTGCATTAATGAAAGGTTTCTCACAGCTAAATTTCAGACAAGCATTAAAGACTTGAATGTTATCTGCTGTTATGCCCCCACTGAGGATGCCAATGAGAATGAGAAAGATAGGTTTTACAGACAACTTCAAGATATTTTGAATTCTGTCAAGAAAGGAGATATTACCTTGTCATACAATGCTAAAGTTGCTATAGTACTATATACAATGCTAGGTGACTACAATGCTAAAGTTGGTATTGACTCTGACCTTTTAGAGGGGTGATAGGCCCTTTTGGTATTGGTAGCTGCAATGGGCAATGTCTCCTACAGGTAAGTAAACTTAATGGTTTGAGAATAATTAATAGTTAATACAAACACTACGACATACATAAGTACACATAGGTTTCACCAGATGGGCTGCATAAGAATATGATTGATTATATATTAACAGCAAATGGGCTAGTTCTGTTAGGAATACCAGGTCTTACAGGGGAGCCAAAATTGCATCTGACTATTAATGTTAAAAGTGTCTTGCAACTTAAACTTAAAAAGTGTTGTGCTAAGGTTAAAAAATTTACCTTTAAAACTGAAGCTCAGTTATAGTTAAAGCTTACCATGATAAGTTACTTAGTCATTATGACAGTCATGGTTTGCTTACTGCTGAAGTTGAAGAAGAATGGGACCTTTTCAAACAGACTTTTTTTGGAAACTAACAGTGCTCTTTTAAGAAAAGAGGAGGCAAAATGATTTGAATGGTAAGGCACTTGAGCTTATTTCAGAAAAAAGAACTGTACGAATGTCCTTAATCAATACCCTACTAGTCCTAATAGAGAGCATTACAGAGAGCTTAATAAACATGTAAAGCATCAGTTTGCTACTGATAAGAATCTTTGGCTTGGCTTACAAAGCCAAGGAAGCAATTAGACAGCACAACAGCAGAGAGCTGTACCAAATATTAATGTTTTGTATGGTAGAAAATGGACAGGTGTGCAGGGATTGAAGGATAAACAAAGTATGGTTACAGAATCTGAGGATTCTGTCATGGCAGTGGGCTGAGCATTTCAGCGATGTTCTAAACAATTACTATGAAATGCATGAGCTGGGAATGCTTTGGTTACCACATGGATGCTGAAATTTTGATTATCTTTTATGATAAATGCATGGTTCCTAAAGATTTTACCAGAGCTATTATTATCCCTATTTTTTTAAAAAGGTGATTGTAGTTCTTGTGTTCACTATAGAACTTCTGAACCTACTTTCTGTTCCAGGTAAAATTCTTTCCATGATTGTGCTTAGTAGAATTAAGAATCTGGTTGACAGTCAGTTACATGATGAGCAATGTTGATTCAGAAGTGATAGTGGTTGTATAGATTAGATATTTTCACTGTGGCAGATTTTTGAGAAATGTTTAGAGTTTCAGAAATATCTGGTTACTATCTTAGTTGATTTCAAAAATGCTTTTGACTTTGTTGATCACTGTAATTTGTAGTTGATTGTGAGATTGTTTGGCATACCAGACAAGTTAGTTAACATAATGAAAGTTCTCTATAATAACACTGAGTCATGCATGAGAGTTAGCAAGGCTTATAGTGTGTGAGTTGGTAAGGCTTGTAACAATTGGTTTAGCATTGCTTCAGGTGTTCAATAAGGGTGCATTTTGTCTCCTTTTCTCTTTAGTTTGTTTATTGATTATGTTATGTGTACTTCACTGCAAGGGAAAGATTTTGACCCATAAATTGTCTGGAGACCTGGAAATTTCTGATTTAGATTATGCTGATGATTTGACCTTGTTGGTTAATGATGTTGATGAGATGATTTGTTGTTTTTTTTTTTTCATTGGGGCTGTTGATGAGACTGGTAATAGAGTTGGTTTAGTGATAAACAGAGAGAAAACTAAAGTGATGAAAAGTGGTCAGGTAAATGGTGCTTCAGTCGCTTTGAATGGTTGCACCCTTGAGCAAATGTCTCAGTTTAATTATTTGGGAGTTATGTAACAGATACTGGTAATGTGTGGCCTGAGATTAGCAGACAAATAGGGATTGCTACTGGGACTTTTAGTAATCTATGAGTGTGGAGAAATAGGCATTATCTTACTAAAGACTAAAATTAGGCTGTATAATAGTTTGGTTCTTTCTAGGGTTAGTTATGGTAGTGAAACTTGGAATGCTTTGTAAACAAGATAACAGGAAACTTTTTGCTTTTGATTCTAGATGCTTATTTAGTATTTTGGGCATTAAGTGGTTCAACTTTGTAAGTAATGATGAGGTTAGGCAAACAAGTTGGTAACCTCCTTCAAGCAGCATATTGTGCAGAGAGTGACCCCGTTGGTTTGGCCATTTTGCCCTTATGGATAATTATAGATTAGCGAATAGGTTTGTTAACAGTGAGCATTAAAGGCCTTAGAAAGATGGGGATACCTAGGATGTGGTGGGCAGACAATATCAAACATGTCCTTATTAAAATTGGTGTATAGTGGCCAGGTGTAGCTCAGGACAGATCTGATTGGAGAACTAAATTGCACAGTCTAGTTGGACCCCTGTATTCCATGGCTGTTTGAGGAGGAGAATGATATTTTAAAATATCAGCCAGTGTTATAAAAGGTTACTAGGATTGCTCACATTTATGGAATTTTCTTTCCGGTTTAGGAAATGAGGAACACTTTCTTGGCTGATTTTTTTTTTACCATACATTACAAATTTTTTCTTTGGTTATTAAATTTTGATCTTTGCTAAGTGCCTCAGCCAAGATACTGAGGAGTGGGGGGGGGGGCTTTGAAAATCATTCAATACGAACATAAAAACTCGTAATTAAAAAAAATTAATTTTGCTAAAGAGAGGGGGGAGTAAACACCCTTCTTGAACTTGTCCTCCCACATAAAGATTGATATCTGTGCCAAGGAAGTACTTTTTGCTTCCGTATTCAAGACCTCAACATTTTCAGGAAGGAGTTTTTCCCTGGTTTGAGTCCCACATGTGCCAGCATTGATATTGATCTTTACCACCCACTTTGCTCTCTGTCAGTAGGGGACATCAATGGACTATCTCCTAATAGCTGCCCAGTAGGTTCTCTTCCCCCAACCTTCTCTGAGCCATTGGGGTCCTTGTGACCTGGCCATTTAGCCCATTGTGTGAAAAATGTGCCACTCAGTGGAAAACAACCGAAACAATGTGTTTTTTAGTCTTCAACAGAAATCTTGATTTATCCCCCCCTCCCTCCTCCTCGTATTCCATATATATATATACACACACACACATCCTGGTATTTCACCATTCAGAGAAACTCTGACCTATCAGCTGTATCATTGCATTTGGGATAAAAACTGCCTCTGTATTGTTACATATATCTTTCCAGGTAAAAAAGGCATTATTGATAAATAGAACTTTTATCTTGTAGGTCAGGACTACATATTTAGTACTTATTGTTGATCTGACTTTGAAAATTGCTTTCTAACAAATAATTTTGAAAGAGTGGCCAAAAGAAGATTTAGACTTGAACCAGGAACAATTCACAAGCTAGTAATACATAGTCCCATATTTTCTAACTGTAGTTGCGATGAGTAGAAATTTTAAATAATTGACCAAAATGCAGATTTGTTTAAAAACAATAAAATATTTATTGAAATCTCAAAGTCAACAAAATTCCACCATAGGCTTAGAGAGGTGGATGATTTTACATTGCAATCATATTTTAGTACACCAACTCCACTTAAACAATCTAAATTAAAGTTAAAATGACAGTTAATGTTATATCATTCTGGTAACCCTGGGAATCATCCAACCCAATGGGCCAATCAGATGCAATCCCCAGGAAAAAGACACTACCTGCTGTTTTAGTACCAATGAAGCAATTTCACTAAGAGCATCAACAGAAATGGATGAAAATGAATTCCAGAATGATATATACAAACGAGGTCTAGCTGACATCTGTCAGACACTAAGTGTTTTCATTAGAATAGTGTATTAAAAATGAAAAGAAAAAATAATATCAGTAGGTCTGTGACCTATCAATATTCTCCTAATGGAAAAAGCGTATTTGTTTGTTAAAGATTTATTTCACTTAACCATTGAATACTAACAAATAATATACATTATGCCAATTTAATTTCATATTGTGCATGCAAAACTCTTGTGGTATGCAGTTTTATATATATATATATAAAATAGCATAGCTATTTTGGTTAATAGAAGCTTCTGTCTCACTTCCTAAAACCATAACTCACTTCCATAAACCATGTTGAATCAGTTGAGCTGAATGGATTTAGGAGAAAGAAGTCTGCTGTTAATGCTAGACTTTTAGTTAAGGTCATCAATATGTTCTGTAAAGGTGCTGGATATTGTTCTGTGTATGAAACCACAGCACTCATTCAAAGGATGGAGATTTGCAAAGCCCAGTGGCACCACCTGTAACCCAGAAGGCAAAATACATACAAAGAAAATCCCAGTTCACTGTTTGTGAACTGAAATTATGATTCTGGTTTAAAAATCTCAAATTTTGTTGGTTGAATTTATATTGTTAAGTTATGGAAGAATTGCAGAGTGAAATAAGTTATAAATTTTAAATTGAAGCTGAATCCCATTTTTTTTTTCTTTGCAGGGGCTTCAGAAACAAAATGTTATTCGTCCTCTTTTGGAAGACTGTACATCAGACATTACAGATGATAATAAAACATTAAAACTCCCAAATACATTGCAGTTAGTTGAGAGTGAATTACCATTATCTGAAGCAGAAAATAGTAGCAGATTAATTGGCATGTTTCTTTTTCGCCAAGTAATTTCACCAAATGATCCTGGTCACAAATGCCTTTTATGTCAGTCTAAAAACACTTGGAAATACATTATGGAATTAGAAAAGCATTATCATTCTGTGCATGAACTCAGTGTGCAGCATTTTAAAGCAGAATTTAGTGAAAATGTGGTATTTGTTTGTGTTCCACCAGATGTAACAGAACAAACAACTCTAAACTCAGCTTGTAGGTTTTGTGATGTTACTCTGAAGAACCTTTCAGAAGTTCGTAATCATTATCCTTCATCTCACAGCAAAGCTGTTCGACTAGTTCCTGAAGCTTCAGTAATGGAATTAGGTTCTTCTTTTTACTGTAGCATTTGCTCTCATGCATCAAATGATTTTCAGGCTCATCACAGACACATGAAAACTGTTCATCGTATGCAAACTTATGTATGTAAGTTCTGTAACTTCTGTACTTCTAGACCAAATCGCCTTAGGACGCATGTTAAACAAAGACATTCACAACAACAGATTACACAGCAGCAAAATGCACAAGATCAGAATGTAAAGCTTAAGTGTCCTGCATGTGTGCTGTTTATTAATGGAAAAGACAATTTGGAACAACATATTCTAATGGCCCATTCTGTGCAAACAGGTTAGTACCAGTTATCCTTTGTTTAAAGAATATGAATTATGTTATATTAGAGTAGCTTACCATCAAATCCAGTATTGTGGACCTTAAGTCATTAATATATGCTGTTTTTAGCATTAATAATATTTAAAAAGATTCAGATAGTCATAAACCTCTGGGCATAGAGGTTGCAGGCTTACAGTCAGTTCTGGATTTCCCATTGGACTCATTAGGCACTAGCCTAGGGGCACATTATTTAAATTCTTCAATTTGTTGAGACATAACTGCAAAATTTCTCTTAATTTTAACTGGTTGAAGTATCTACAGAGAGCTATTACTCTCTTTTCAAATGCCATCTCTTCTGAGAATCAAAAACAAATTTTAAAATAATAAGGATTTTGAGTCAATACACTTTATTACCAAATGTTTGGGATACTTCTGTGTTATATGAGTGGAAAATTCAGTTTCCAGAATTCTTTAAATAGTAAACAAATATTGCTCAAAATCTAGATTTGGATTTTTATTAAATGTTCTGTTTCTTGTGATATTTTGTTGCAAAATGCTTAATTCAAAGTTAGGAGCTTTGAATACAGTGTTCCACATAACATGGGAATGTCCCAATCCTTTTGACAATTTAGTGTAATTTGTTCATTCCCAGAGCAAAAAACGGAAGAAAACATTTAAATTTTAAATGACTAATTTGATTTTAAATGTTACTGCCTACTGATTGCTGCAGTTTATATATGTATAATATTAATTTATCACATTCATTTTGCTTTTTATTCAAAACTGCATTGCTTATCTCATTAAAATTCCTACATCCATTTCAATTACATTATTTCAACTAATATCTCTCAAACAAAAAATTGCTGCACACTACCACTTTGTGTGCAAAGGTGCAAATCTGGCCTTGCTTACAATATTCAAGCTTCTTTAAGGTTGCAGACTGATAATATTAAAACTTTTTAAGGTTGCAACCTTTCTTGAGATTGCCAGTCATTGAAGTACTCACTGGGAACTTTCCTACCCTCAAAATTGTCACTATTCATATGGTTCCTCAATTTCTAAGTCACAGTCATAAGTCATAAGCTTATCGGTTTCATCCACTGTAACTGTATAACCTGGAACAGGGAAAATTTATAAAAATCTGACCTGTTCTCAGTTTTTACCACAAGCCAGAGCAAAGGCATATATCAATGTTCAGAAGTAGATAAAAACATTTCCCTTTATTCTTAAAAAAAAGCATGTAAGGAAATTTAATGACACTGCACCTAGAGGCAAAAATAATTTTCTTTCTCCCCTGTAAATATTTTACTATTATTTTTTTCTAGCCTTGAAAGTAACAAGCTACACCAGAAAATTCATTCACTTTGGAAAGTAAATTTCTCCAGACCTGTGTTCTCATTTGTAAACATCTGCCACTTAAATAATTTTAATCACCAAAGTACCTTGTTCAGATCCAGAACTCTGTAATATTATTTAAAGTGAAATTTAGGTCAGGTTAATAGAGTATATTATTTATTAGCAAATGTGTTGCCTGAATGTAAATTTCTTTTTTAGAATAATGAATCATTCAATATTAATATTCTTGATTCTACTTACCTAGCTGCCTCAGTGGCTGTACGGTTAGCATGTATAGCTAAGACGGATGTTTCATTTTTTGTGTTTTCTTTCTGAGATCTTGCTCTCTCAAATCTTTTCTATGGTATATTAAACTGTTATGTAGTAAAATATAATATTCCTAAGAAAATTGGCTGCTTCGCTTTTTCGTGCCTCTAGCTGCAAACATTCAACATTTTTGCTTTTAGAGAGCCTGCATTTTCCAAATATTTTTGAAGGATATGTTTTCAGGAAATAAAGTTTGCTGTTTTCTGACTTTGCATCCTCTGGTAGTGAAAATCCAAACTAATGAATGTTTAAGGAAATTTAAACAGTAATATTTCATTAGTACTCATCCAACCCAAAAAGAATTTTTCATTTATCTCTTTAAAAAAAGTTGAATTTTACCACACCCTTGGGATAATGAGGCAAATTGCTGCTCTCAGTGCAAATCCCTTGCCCACAACATTTTACCACCTAAATATAATAATAATTGAGAAAATTGGTATCTTACTTTAAAATTATGGATTCTGTGTATTCAACAAGTCTTTGATGTGCATATATGTGAAAGCAGAAAGAACTGGTGTGATGTTTTATCTTGGGGGAGAGGTTGTGAGTTAAATCCCCTTAAGGGCTTGAATAACATATTTTCTAAGGCAGCCTCTGAAAATCATAGTCTAAAACATGCCAAACCCTACCCAATTAGACTTGGACACTCCACATTTCCATATAGTTGAAGATCTGTTAAGTGAACTTTTCTGTTTGTATTTTCTAAAAAATTCTTTTAAGATAATATCTCACATTAGCTTTAACTGTCTATGAACAGGAGTCATCAAACTTTTTACTGAGCTTACTTACCAGCTTGAAAAAGGATTCCATTTGTAGGTGGGGGGTGTAACATTGACATTAAACTACTTTAGGTGAAATGTGAAAGACCTTGTTTATTTTTAAGCAAAGAAATGTTATGTAACAAAATATAAAAATAAATATTATATTTAAAATACAATGTGTTGCATTTGCATCAGAAAATTTAAATTATTTAGCCTACAAAGTATCGGGATTCTCATGATGCATGCAATTGTGGCCAAGATCATTTTTAATTCTTTTTAGTAGATCCTGCAGTGATAACAGATATATATATAGGTCATGTTACATACCAAATGAAAGAACATTTCATTGTGAATAATGAAATGACTTCAAATTGAAACAAATGCCATTTGAATGTAATTTTAAAAAAACATAAAATTGTCTTTGGACACTTTAACCCATTTCTTCCCAGTGTTGCGTGTACGCAACACTGGGAAGAAAGGGGTTAAGGAAACTATTTTGCACATCTTCCCTTTAGTGGGCCTTCAAATAAACTTGAAAGTGTCATGTTAATGATCCTTGTTGCTCTATGGATTTTAATGGCTAGAGGTATTTTGTAGTTGCAAAATTTTACTGCCATGGAGGATTGTGTGTGCTATTTCCAGCAATATTACCTAATCATTACAAATTTGCCCATAGGTATCACAATGATCCACATAATATGATGCAATAAGTATCCCTTGTCCATTTTCTGTTGTTTTATAATCCCTGCATCAATTTGGTCATGGTGTATGACTGAAACATACTACACAATGCTAACTTGGAAGTTCTTCCATTGAAAACAGATGGGGACTTAATTGGTAACTCACACATCATACATATGACCAAATTCTCATGAGAATTCAGGACACAAGCAACATGCAAAAACATTTGATGTGAGTTTACTGAAATATCATCAATTGTGATATGTAATAGTACAATTCCCAATCTTTGTGTTTCAGCTTCATGTCAGCAAAGTTTGATCTATTTTTCTTTCTTGTGGCTTCTTTCCCAAACCTCTTACTTTAATAATTTCATATGATTTTGTTGATTATTATTCCACAGTTCTCGTACAGCAACATGCTCTACTAAGACTAATCACTGCTGATTATTGCCTCTGTTAGAGCTAACAAAAGTTTCCCTGCAGGAACAGTAGCTAGCTTCCTAAACATGTGCAAGATGAGGTAATTTATGATAATTGATAAAGATTTTGTATCACAATCATCATGCTTTTATGAGATTCTTCAAATTCTAAGTATTGTCCTAATGAAATTGTAATAAAACCACGGGTCTTCTGAGTGCATTACACATTTTTATGAAACCAGGAAGAGGAAGTATCTAATGGTAGAAGTGATTTCTGTAATCACACATCCACCGGTGATGCCTACAGAAGCGTTAACATCTGTATAACATTCTGATCCATTATGGTATCAATCCATGTTGAATTAAAAAATCTTATTTAATGAAAGAAATTTTATATATGTGTTTGAAATATCCCTTTTTTATTCACTCAATTTGAATATCATACTGGGTAAGTCTTGCTTTTTATCATGGTAGTGATAAACTGTTTGGAATAACACAAATATTCAACAATGTGGAAATGTGGCGATGTACTTCTTGTACACTTTAAATGGAAAATTCCAGTCTTGGTCGTCTTTCTACTTTCACATACATGCACATCAAACTGATTTGGTGAATGTGCTGAATCTGTAATTTCAAAGTAAGAAATACATAAAATACACCATTTTAGAAAATGCATTTTTTTTTCTGACATTTTTAAATGCCTGAAAATTAAGAAAATATTTATATGGTCAAATTGATTTCCATAGTGATGATTGATGTGCAGGATGTCTTAAAGTATATGTACCAAAGGATCTTTTATTTAGATAAAAGTAATTTTTATAAATTATTTGAAGACTTGTAAGTTTTGTTTGATTCAATTAAGAAATTTCTATGTCACTAGTTCTAACGTCAGTATGTCATTTTTGATGCATTTTCCAGTGCAATTGCAAAGGTGTAAGACAGCATCACATATACAAATTTCAACTTGATCTAGCATATTGAGGTAAAAAAATTGTTGGCTATGATTTTTTTGCCCAAAGGTTAATGCATCAGATACAAGAAAGTGACAGTGCATTACTATGTATAAAGGAAATCTATCCCCTACTTAATCCCTTTGGATTTACATTTTGTATTTTTTTTTTTAGAACAAAATGCTATTATAACAAACCAAGTGATATAGATAAGCTAAAATTTCTATTCTTTTCTACAGCCTTGTTGGGAAATAAATGCATTTAAAATAGTTATTGACCACAACTAATGACCAGAAACACACAGGAAGAGGTTCATCATTGGAGTACAATGGGCAATAGCATCTGTAACAGAACTGATGGAACTAAAAGGAAAATCACCAGTTGTACAATTTGCTTCATTTAATAAACTTCTAAGTCAGTCAGATCATTAATTGGAGTAGTCCATTTAAAATTTTGGCAGGTATGGTACTAAAAGGGTTGAAGCATATTTAAATATTAAGGACAATAATGAAATATAATACTTTAATTAACTCTTACTGTGTTGCAGCTCGAAGAAATGCTTTCATCTTTACCATTCTAGTGATTGGAGAGCAGTTTTGCTCCCATTGTACAAGGTTGTGAAAAAGAAATTTTTTTTAATTGAAATCTGAATTTTTTTACCCATGTTACACTTGACTTTGATTTCCACCATGCTTTTATAGCACTTTGTAGTGATGTAGAATACTAACATTGTAAGAAATTTTGTATACATTGGCACATGCAATGTGTAAAATGCAGTGTTCATAATAATTTGGCCAGATAGTGTGTGTATATATATATATACAGGGTGATTCAGTTAAGCGTGTACAAATTTCTGGGAGGGATAGGTTGCACAAAGACGAATCGGAATTATATAGCAGTGCAGGGTCAGTAATGGCATTTTCACGCAGTAGATGGCATTGTATGGCCACGGGACTGCACGGCATCCACTCAGGTAACTGTCATTCGCGAACTGCCTGCAGAGGTAGTAGGATGGCCAATTACATATATGTAGCCTATGATAGTTGGCCAATATGCATCTCACATACGGGGCTGTGGACTGCAACGGGTGAGCCGCTGTGTGCGTGTACCAGGAATGGTACCCAATGAGGTGTACTCCCAACCACCAGATGTTTGCATGGCTGCATCAGAGGTTATGTGACATTGGTTCCTTCCAGAAACCTGCCAGGAGTCGGGAATGATGGGCACGGACCCCTGACATGGAGGAGAATGTGCTACGTCATACAGAAGACACTCCAAGTGCCAGTACTCAAGCAATCGCCCACCAGGTCGGTCTTTCCCAATCCACTGTATGGAGGATTATGCACAATAACCAATTGCATGCATATCATGTGCAGTGTATCCAGACACTGAAGCCTGAGGATTACCCACAGCGCATTGCATTTGCGCAATGGTACCTGCAGAAGAGTGCGACAGAACCCCAATTTCCTGCTTCTGTGCTGTTCACAGACGAAGCATGCTTTACACAGGAAGGTAGCTTCAATGCATATAATGTGCATGCATGGGCGGTGGAGAACCCCCATGCTACACGAACACGTGCAGCACAAAACCGTTTTGCTGTAAATGTTGGATATGGCATTGTCGGGGACCACTTAATAGGCTCATACCTCATTACTGTTCGTCTGGATGGAAGGAGTTACCAGATATTTCTGGAGGATGTCTTGCCAGAATTTTTGGATGAACAACAGGTCCCTCAGTCGCTGTGCCGTGCAATGTGGTTCCAGCACGATGGGGCCCCCGCCCATTTCAGCCATGAAGTTCGTCAACACTTAAACGTGACATTTGGATAACAGTGGATTGGGCGTGGTGGTCCTGTTCATTGGCCTGCAAGATTGGCACACATATCATGCCTTGATCACTTCTTCTGGGGTTACATCAAAGGACTGGTGTTCAACACCCCCGTTGAAAGTGCTGAGGACCTTGTCGTACGCTTCTCCGTAGCTGCCTCGGAAGTCCGAGACACTCCAGGAATCTTCCAGAATGTACGTGATTCCATGCGCCGATGATGTCAGGCCTGTGTTACAGCTCATGGTCGCAACTTTAAACACCTTCTGTGATCTCTGTGCATTTTGCAAATGTACCTGTTGTGATTAATAAAAAAGCATTTTGTTCATGTACGTGCTGCTCTTTCATTCACGACCTCTCTGTACACTAGCACATGTTGATGCCGTTACCGACCCTGCATTGCTATATGATTCCGATTCGTCTTTGTGCAACCTACCCCTCCCAGAAGTTTGTAACACTTAACTGAATCACCCTGTATATATATATATACACACACATGGTAATTATAAAGTAGCTTTAAAACTCCTTTATTTGTCACATGAAAGGAAAACAAAAGGCAATGAAGAGAAATACATTGTGTTTCATCAGTTTACAGTTGTTCACAAGAAATGCTGCTGTAGGGAAAACAGAAATGGCTGAGTAACAGTTATAGAGAATGAGCATTAACTAATGAGAAATATGTGTTTTGGTTTGAGAAAAGTAAGTGCAAGTGTACAAAAAATTTGTACACATTACAACAGGAATCCTGGCAGAACCTCAGTGGATGAATAGCAACACAAATTTTACGTAAGCATGATGTGGTGTGACGTAAGAATGCAGGTTTGCTGACTGTGAGGAATGAAAAAACAGAATATCTCTGACACCCTTAGTAAGCATCTATAAAGTTGAATTTCTCATTTTTGTTATAATAAACATCATAATTAATAAAATTGTCACATGTATTTTTCTTTTGTGTGTCAGAAAAGGTGTAAAGCTACTTTGCAGTTATCTTGTATAATGGCTTCTCTTTAGATGTGTTGGGAATGTTAATAACTTCCATTTTATTCTATATTAATTCTGAAACTGAACTGTTGGTAATTTTATATATATATATTTGTTTTTCAGGCCCAGATATGTGGTCATGTGCTAAGTGTCTTCAGCCATGTGGACCTTCGAAGGACTTAACAGCACATATCAATAAATGTCCAAGATTGAAAATTGAATCCCCTGTGAAGGGGACACAAACATTAGCCAAAAAAACTACGTCAATATATAAATGCAATCAGTGCTCAGCTACTTTTAATTCTGAAGAGGAAATTAAGGTATGATTTAAATCCAATTCAGTTATAATATTTTAAAGTATGGGATTGTTATAACTAAAGTACCCATATTCATAACTGTTTCAATGTTTGCATAAAGGTCAGAATTAAACAAAATTTTGTATACATATATTTCACAACATGGACTAAAGAATGGCACTAAAATTTTTAGTTCTCTGCTGTCAAGGGACAGAAATGTATTTTGTATATAACAGTTTTTTGATATAGTGCCAGATGTGTGAAACAATATTCATAACAGACAAATTCATTAACCTTGCCTAACCACATCCAACAAATCAGAATTTCACGATAGAATTTCACACAGAAGAAGAGTATCTAAATGTTGGGTTGGTTTACCTCTGACTCTGAGCAGCACTCTTTTGCACACAGTGTACTAAATGGCCAGTCACAAAGTTCAGAGAAGTTTGGTGAAGGGGATCCACTAAACAGCTATTAAGAGGCAGATGGAATCCTGTCAAGGCCATCAAATGTGTTAATTAAGGGTACAGACATGTCTCTTCTGTATACAGGGCCACAGAACACTAAATAACTTCCCACCACAAGGATGGCAGCCTCCCCAAGCACAATGGTGCCCTCTTTCTTGCAGAAGGGGGCTTAGTGGAGAGAATTCCCCCTATCGAAAGACTCAATTGATCCTGGGAACTACAGGTTATGAGGTGGATTTGGGGGGGGGGGGAATTCCTATATAAAATAGAGTTAAGACCAATTTGCAGCAATGTCCCCACTGTATTGGTTTTCTCCACTAAACCTTTGCTCTTTGCTTTTACAAAAAAGTGCTTGGCCTGTGGTAGTGACAGATTTTGTCATACCGCATGGGAAGAGGCAGCTTGCGACAATAACTATCAAAGTCTGCATCACACATACTTGATTAATGAAAATAAAATTAATTTCTAATAATTAATTAATAATCGATATGTAGATAACATTAGCTGGTTAATAATTGATTAATCAATATATACCTCGAATTTTGCATGAATTTACTTTCAAATACAATAAAAATAGCCTTATTTATGTGTCACAGGATGTCACCTTCAGTGAAAAGCATGCCAAAGAACAAATTGTCCAGCTTCCAAGTATAGACTTGGGCCATTTTTCCTGTCATTTGATGATAACTTAATGTATAGCATCACTGTTGGATCTATTTACACATTAACCCTTTCTCTACCAAAATGACTCAAATTGCAGGTAGGAGATAGTGACGAGGAAGGAATAGATTATTAATTGGAGTAGTCCATTTAAAATCTCGGCTGATTTTAACTGGTATTGTACTAAAAGGGTTAAAGCATATTTAAATGTTAAGGCAATAATTAAGTATAATACTTTAATTAACCCTTACTGTGTTGCAGCTCGGGGGGCGGGGGTGGCTCAGTCGGTAGCACGCCAGGCTCGTAATCTGTAGTTCCCAGGTTCGAGTCCCAGCTGGGTCAGCGTTGAGATTTATCTCCGCAAAATTCCCCGCCCTGCCCACGGTCAGTAGGGGACACCGATGGGCTTGGAAAGGCCGCCGTCCGTCGGATGGGACGTTAAGCCGTGGCCCCGTGTGCGGGAGAGCCATACCCTGTGCACGTTAAAGAACACGCTGGATGGCCTTGACGGGAGGCTACCATCTGTCTCCCAACAGCTGTTCCAGTGGGTCCCCTCTCCAAACCTTCTCTGAGCCTTCGGGGTCCATGTGACCTGGCCATTTAGCCCATGGTGTGCAAAAAAGTGCCGCTCAGGGGTAAAACAACCCAACCCTGTGTTGCAGCTCGAAAAAACGCTTTCATCTTTCCCATTCTAGTGATTGGAGAGCAAAGTTTTGCTCCCATAGTACAAGGTTGTGAAAAAAAAATTTTTTTTAAATAGAAATCTGAATTTTTTACCCCAACTATATAATAACATTATAAAGTCATGATCTAATAGCATTTAAATCTAAAATATATATTTTTTACATGTTGATTTTGCTTGAAACAATTATGATAAAGTTTAAAAACAAATCTATTTGAGGCTACAATGACCTTATGAGTATGCTCAGTCACCGTAAATAGCATCAAGTAGTACCAATTTAGTTTACGCCATTGTTCTGCTGTCCTGTACTTAGATTATCAATTAGTTGCATTTCTGTATATTTTGCACTATTTATAGCTCTACTAGAGTTGTAACGCTATTTAAACTTTTAAGGTAAGGATATTTTTTTTATTACCAAAAATTGCATCATCTGGGAACTATGCACATCGGCTTACAATCAATATTTTAGCAAACTTCCGATTTTAAAGTGTTTTTATTTACTTTAATGCTTCTAAAATTATTTTTTATTGTTTCTCAAATGGATACTGCGATTATAAACAATAATTAATTAGAAAAGATCTAAAGTGAAACTGCTAGCGATCTAGAATGGCGTCAATCAGTACAAGCATTAGGATTATTCAGAGCATGATGAGCATGGTAGGACTTTATTTATCAGTATTTTTAATTACATTTAAAGCATATAAACAAATTAAGATCAGGAAATTGGGGTTTTTAACCAAAATTTCTACTGGAATTTTAGAATTAAACTTTTCCATAACAGTTATGAAACTTCATAATAAAGTGACTCATTCTCAAATTCAATGCTTCATTAAAATTTAAATGCTTTAAAACATTTTTTATTTTTAATTTTTTTTTCATAGTTCTTTATCACTTTTCTGATATATTTTTCATTTTTTATTTAAATTATCTAATATTGAAGCAAAATTATTTTTTATGACACTGCTTTCTGTTGTCATCATCCTCAAACAGCTATGGCCTACAGAGGTCTAACCAGACCTTGCAATTTAGTGCAAGCATATCTGTCCTGAGCTACATCTGCTGCATCTGGCCACTGCACACCAATTTTAACAAGGCCCTGTTTGACATTGGCTATCCACCGCATCCTAGGTCCCCTTTCTGAGGCCTTTATGCCCACTGTTCAAAACCCTATTCACTAATATATAATTTTCTATACATATAACATAATAATACATAACATGGCTAAACCAACGGAGTCTCTGCACAATGTGCTGCTTAAAGGAGGTTGGTGACTCTTTTACCTAACCTCATCATTACTTACAAAGTTGAACCACCTAATGGCTAATATAATGTGTAAGTATCTAGAATCAAAAGCATCAAGTTTCCTGTTATCTTGTTTACACAGTGTCCAAGTTTCACTACCATGACTAACCCTGGAAAGAACCAAACTACAGTCTAACATAAATAGGCGTATATGCCTATTTCTCACACTCTCCATAGATTCTTAAAAGTCCTGGCAGCAATCCCTATTTGTCTGAATCTCATGTTGCACATCACCAGTATCTGGACTTATTTATCCCAAGGTAATTAAACTGAATCACAGCCTGTCTGACAAATTTTCATCATTTTCATTTTCTCTCTGTATATAACCAAATCTACTTTAGTACCAGTCTCATCAACAGCTTGAATGAAAGAGTTCATCTCATCAAAATCATTTGCCAAAAGGGCTAAATCATCAGCATAATCTAAATCAGAAATTTCTAGATCTCCAGACCATTTGAGGCCAAAATTTTTCCCTTGCAGTGAATTTCGCATAACATCATCAATAACCAAACTAAAGAGAAAAGGAGACAAAATGCACCTTTGTCGAAACACCAGAAGCAATGCTAAAACAAATTGCTACAAGCCTTACCAACTCTTACACATGACACAGTGTTATTATAGAGAGCTTTCATTATGTAAACTAACTTGCCTGGTATGCCATATGATCACCCAATCAACAGAGTTGAAAACCTTTTTGAAATCAACAAAGCTAGTAACCAAAGGTTCCTGAAGCTCTAAACATTTCTCAAGAATCTGCCTGAGTGAAAAAATATGATTTACACATCCTCTACCACTTCTGAATCCACACTGCTCATCACGCAATTTTACCTACTATGTAAGCTGAACTTCGATTCTTGATTAGGATGAGTATATATATATGGGGTAGTGTCAAAATACTGTTTTACCAAATTCATTCTAGTGCTGTTGAGAGGGCACTCTTTGTGACTTGACCACAGGGATAGCTCAGCTAAAGAAAATAAGTTAAATATTTTTTCATGTCTTTGTTCTTGGTGAATATTTCTCTCTGTGAAGTCTTTCAGGTAATTTTGTGTTCCCAATGTGTAATAGCAAAGTGTGTGAACTATACCTTGAAGAATAAGAAATATTCACATCAGAAGAAAAAGTAGAAGTGGGTGATAGAGCATCAGTGCAGCATGCTAAGATATGTGATAAGCATTTTTGAGATGCGTGTTACGATCATGACCTATGAAGTGAACTCCTAGGACTTCCTGTTAAACACAAAGGAAAATGCCATTCCAGATAAAAACCTGCTGCAAAAAAATTCAGTCTTTGTTATGATAATCATTTCTACTTGGGCCAAACACTTGTTGTCTCAAGGAGAAAACTGAAAAGAATGCTAGAAAAATAAATTGATGACCCTGAAAACTTCAGCAGTATGCCCAATAAAAAAGTCACATTATCGCAGGCAATTGATAATTTAAATACTCCAATTTATAGTGCACTGATTCAAGAGAATATAGACTTATTGTCAGTGCATCCAAGTCAGAGTCTATGAGGCCTTAAACAATTAGAGCAGCGGTTGCAAACTTATTAAAACAACAAGTAAAGCCTCAGGGAAAATCTCTGCTTTGCAAATAAGATTAAAAGATCGAAACCAAAAAAAAAGAAAACAGCGGATTTGTATAAATGCAATTTGATATGGCAGAATAACAAATTTGGAATTCAGGTGAAAAGGAAAAAAAAACAATCCATTTCATTGGATAACCCCTGGAAAACTTAGTAAATTGAAAACTGTGTTTATGCCAGGTCAGATTTAATATCTTTTGGAAAGAAAAACATTTGAAATGCATTTCAGGCAGCAAAAATTTAATTTTTCTTCCGATTTTTGTTATGATTATTAACAGTTGGAAATAAGTTAAAATGTAATTATTGTGAATTGAGATCCAGTGTTTTAATTCTATCAAATTTAATTTTAAGAGCAAGATCAAAATAATTACTCAATTATCTAATTAAATTTGTAGTAATTTGATATGAAATACATATAATCATGAAATCCATAATATCAAAATACACTCAAAGGGGCACTTCACTAAGTAGTTCCTTGTTATAGCAATGGTAATTCATATACAGAAAACTCTGTAACTTCTTAAATAAGCTTCATATGAAAAATAGTGAATAAAAATGATTTTAAGATGTAATCAAATCTATTGAATCTGTATTTCCAATACTGTTCTTTCAATGTTTAAAGAGCTATGGAAGCTGAAATATTTTGCAAAAATCATTCCAAATTGGCAAAAATTGCATATTTGTTACAGAAACTTTCCTTAACTTTCTAAATTGTGAACAAATATTGTTGAAAGCTGAGATTAAAACAGGTTTGATTTGGATCTTTAAATTATCTTCAGTTACATTTTTCATAAAACTTTATTTAATAAGTTACTGAACCATATCTCGGTTACTATTGATATAACACGGAAACTGTATTTAATAAAGTGGTCGCTGAGTGTATATCCACAACAAATGCTTTCCTGATAGCTACACAGACTTCAAACAGTTAAACAAAATTAAAATTTTACCCTTTTTCTCTCAACATAAAACTATATTGCATATGCTTCTTTAAGATATTTTTTACCATCATTCTCCACCCTGTGATGGCAAACCTCCTAGCCAGTCAAGAAACACTCTCTTACATAGTGGTACCACCCTATCTTCATCACCATGTTCTTGATATCAACATCAGGAGGTCAGCTTCATATAATGATTAAGTACCCAAATGTCCTTCACCCATCAAAGCCTCCCAGGCAATTGGAGTTGAAACACATAGCATGCTGCTCTCTTCTTAACTTAAACTTTTAGTTGGGTGAGTTAAAGCTTTATATTCTAAGTGCTTCATGGGGAAATTGTTAAATATGCTAATTTAATTTACTGCATATCTGTCCACTATCAAGCTGTTTTATGTAACAGCATGAAGATGGGTGTAGAGGAAAAATTGTCTTGAGCCGGGTGGGATCTGAACCCACAACCTTCTCATGACGTCAGGTGCTCTGACCACTGAGCTACCAGCCACTGATCAATCTCTCCTACCACTGCTGATGTTATGCTATACACCATCTGGTCAGTCACTGTCTTTTGAGTGCATTTGGGGAACTCATTTCTTCAGAGCCACTGCTCAGATTGTGTTTGTCATTTTGTAGTGTGACTGATTGTGTGCTCATCTCTGAAGAAATAGTCCCAAATGCACTCTGAAGAATAGTCCAAATGCACTCAAAAGACAGTGACTGACCAGATGGCAGGACATCAGCAGTGGAGGAAAGATTGATCAGTGGCCAGGAGACCATGGTTTCAAATTCCACTTGTCTCAAGACAATTTTTCCTCTACACCCATCTTGATCCTATTACATAAAACAGCTTGATAGTGGATAGATACTCAGTATATCAATGATGAGCTGTGAATTCATTTGTCTAAATGTTCATTTAATGTCAACAAAGTAATAGCTATAAAGCCTTTATATATCAAATGTTCACTTTCTCCATGTGAACATTCTCCATCATTCATTGAGAGAATCAGTTCTCTTGCTGACCTCCAGATGCAACCATGTATAACAACCAGCTAGTTCTGCATGCTACAACAGAAAAGATTCAACAGCCACTTTACACAAGTATATATCTTCCAGAAGTGCACATAAGAACATCCATCATAGTGCATCATTTAACAGTTGCATTAAACAGGACTATCTTCATACAAACATAACAGCTGATTCAACCTCAACAACATTAAGAAGCTCTGCAAAGCAGCCACTGAGCCAGCTGTTTAATTATATCAACACAGCTGGTGATTTATACTTCTTTAAACTTTAATATCAAACATTTTCCACTTTTACATAGTAAAAGCTTGAATATTAAGTTTTAAAAATGAGCAGTAAGCTAGTGGAAATGTTGATACCGGTGCTGTAAAGGCACAGATTTTTATCTATGATATTCACTTTCCTATGTCCTCAAATATAATGAAGCATTTAGAGTTGTAGTAAAGTAAAATCGTGTATTAATTAAAATACATATAAAATTTTTCTGCTAAAGGGTGCTTCACAGATAATAATACATACCTTAGGTTAAGGTTATACATCTTGTTAAAGTATTATTCTCAAATAGCATGCGGAAGTTCACATCTTTGTGGAAATCTGCCTGGTAAGTTAGCTAAAAGATGCTTTTCACTTGTAAAAAGTCTTAGCAAGTGACAGCTTGTTAAAAACAATTCTTGCTGCCAATTTCAGATGAAATCAGGCACTCTGTCATATGTTTATGATTAAACACTTAGCAAGAATTATGTTTTTAACTTAAAATGTGCATAATAGTCACAGATTTTAAGTTTAAATGTCACTGAGTTTTAAAATACATGCTCTGCAGAAATAGCTGCAAATGTTGCTTATGCAATGCTTCAGAGCTCAGTCATTAAATTTATAATATGAGATCTATTGCCAAGTCAACAGCAAAATGACATGGACAGATAGTTACTTTGTGCAGCAGTTTCATCAAATCTTCACCTAGATGATGTAATCAAGAGCATTAGCAAAAAAGGAAGAAAAATAGTTACAGTGAATGTGTCAGCTGAGATAACCTAATTTAATTAGATTACCTAATCATCAAAATATTGGCAAGCTGAGCCCCAGCACTTGCATCCAACACAGACAGCTCACAATAACATCCATAGGCTGACCTGCTAGTAGACTTTTACAAGCAAAAGGCATCTATTTAGCCAACTTATCAAGCTGATCTCAACAAATCTGTGGACTTTGCATGTTGTTAACCCTTCCCGGGTCACTGTCAAACATAGAGGTTGACAGAATCCGAAATGAGTGTCAATGGACATCTATTGTACAGCACATGAAACTTTATATGTTAATATTTCTTTTATTTCTTTCTATTCTTGTAAAAAAAACTGATCTTGTATCATTTCCTGAAAAATGAATGAAGTATTGGATATGGAAGCAAAAAGGAATTCCTTGACATGGTAGGTTGTTTACATGGATGATTTAATTCAAATGCTTCCTCCCAACAAATTGGGGGGGGGGGGGGGGGGCTCAGTCAGTAGCGTGCCAAGCTTGTAATCTGCAGTTGGCAGGTTCGAGTCCCAGCTGGGTCAACGTTGAGATTTATCTCTGCAAAACTCGCCCTGCCCATGGTCAGTAGGGGACACCGATGGGCTTGGAAAGGCCGCCATCCATTGGATGGGACTTTAAGCCATGGCCCTGTGTGTGGGAGAGCCATACCCTGTGCACGTTAAAGAACACACCAGATGGCCTTGATGGGAGGCTACCACCTGTCTTCCAACAGCTGTTTCAGTGGGTCCCCTCCCCCAACCTTCACTGAGTCTTTGAGGTCCTTGTGACCTGCCCATTTAGCCAATTGTGTGCAAAAAAGTGCCGCTCAGAAGTAAAATAACCCAACAAATTGGATTATAAATTCCCTGTGTAAAGAGGGGGCGGGGTGGCTCAGTCGGTAGCGCGCCAGACTCGTAATCTGTAGTTCCCAGGTTCGAGTCCCAGCTGGGTCAGCGTTGAGATTTATCTCTGCAAAATTCCCCGCCCTGCCCACGGTCAGTAGGGGACACCAATGGGCTTGGAAAGGCCGCTGTCCGTCGGATGGGACGTTAAGCTGTGGCCCCGTGTACAGGAGAGCCATACCCTGTGCACGTTAGAGAACATGCTGAATGGCCTTGACGGGAGGCTACCATCTGTCTCCCAACAGCTGTTCCAGTGGGTCCCCTCCCCCAACCTTCTCTGAGCCTTTGGGGTCCATGTGACCTGGCCATTTAGTAGCCCATGGTGTGCAAAAAAGTGCCACTCAGAGGTAAAGCAACCCAACTCTGTGTAAAGTTAGTATTTTATTTCCTTTTTTTTCTAAATTTTTGTTTTCATTTCTGTAGATCTACTTTATTTCCACAAATTATCGATAATTATCAATTTATCAGAGTTATGCTACATCGGATGGCTGGCCTACAACTTGTTGCTGTGGATAGTTTATTTAGCATTGCATAGGATTTTTTTATTATTATTTCTTCATTTTCTAGTAAAAATCTTTGATCTTGTATTGTTTCCTGAAAATGTTCGAAGTCTTGAATATGGAAGCAAAAAGTACTTCCTTGGCACAGATATCAGTCCTCATGTGGGAGCCCAATTTCAGCAAGGGTTTTTACATCCCTACTAAACTTACTGAGACATTTACTCCCCCTCTCTTTAGCAAAAATTCATATTTTTTTTCTTTAAATTACGAGTTTTTATGTTCATATTGAATGATTTTTCAAAGCATCCCCCCCCCCCCCCACCTCAGGCTGTGCCACTCTGACAATACAGATGTTTTTTTTTTTTGTTTTTGTTTTTTGCTTTGGTGGACTGACTTTTCAGCACTTAGCAAAGATAAAATTTTAACAACCAAAAGAAAAAATTTGTGATGTTTGATAAAAAAAAAAGCAGTCAAGAAACTGTTCCTCCATTTCCCAAACCGAACAGAAATTCCTATTAATACGAGCAATCCAAGTAACCTTCTATAATGCTGGCCAATATTTCAAAATATACTACACCAAAAAAAATTCTTGAGAGAAATAAAAATCACGTTTCATCTAAATATTATATTATTTGGGAAGAAATTTACTTTCGATGAATATATAATTTAATATTTTTATTCATCGGGTTTTCCAAAATTAAGCCTTAATTGCATAGTCCGATTTTTTATTTTATTTTTACCTAATACTGTAAAAAAAGTCATTAAGATTTCTATGCTTTAAAATTTGCTTAAATTCTGTTTAATTTGGTATATGATATTTTCAGTTGATTAGTTATTTTTTTTGAAAAATTCCAAATTTAACTTGTTGATATGACTCAGCAGAGTTGGCAAAAAGCATGGACTTTTCTCAAAATATGATACCAAGAAAAGAATTACAAAACAGGCGTAATTCTCTTGCTTCAAGTAATATTAATTTTTTTGCTTTTCAGAAATAAATAGCCTTTCTATCCCATACCTTAATCTAAGGTATGGTTTATCTGTGAAGCACCCTTCATTGGAAACTTTATATATATATATATTTTAATATGTAAATAGATCCTACAGTGGCATTGTGCTTTAAATTATTATCAAGTAAGAATTATACTGTGTTTATATTAGTATTTTTGTCATTTTAAGGAATTTCAGAAATGCTGATTTTAACTAGTTAGATTAAAATCTATTTTAAAAAACTTTAGCCATATTGTATCAAGAATTACCTAGAAAAATAACATCACTTCTGACAAATATGGAAATCCTGTTGTTTTTTCCCCAAAGAGAATGGATTTCTTTTATTTTCCACCTTTATCACCGTCTAACAGTGGATATTTGAACTAATGGATAATTGAGAAATTTTATTAGTACCTATTCAACACACATAATTTTCATTTATCTCAAAATTGCATTTTCCAACCCTTTTGGTAGTAAATGGACAATTGGTTGCTACCAATGGGAACCTCTTGACTACTACACTCTACTGTCAAAATTTAAAATTTCTAACATTAATAGATCATTTGCCGTTTTCCACCATTAGAGGGTGCTATTCCAAGTTTTTGCGAGATTCTGAAGATACAAATCATAATTTCATCAATGCCTATCCAGTCCAAAGAAGAATTTTATTTTATCTCTAAAAATAAAAAATCTAATATCTACAGAGAGATAAAGTGGACAACAAAGTGAAAACAATAGCTTTTTTTTTATCTAAATACCTTCCTCTGCAGCCAAAGACCATTTTCTAGGTTAGGTGGCTTCACTATGATGTATGAATTTGCCAAGATTATGATACAAGAATGACTGAAATTTTTAACAAACAGGAAAGCTGGCAGGTAGACCAAGATTAGGGTGAAAATCAATGCAAGCAGCTCAGCTTACAGATATTGCCAGGTCAAAGTCCATATGAAAGCACCAGTTAAAATCCTGCATGACAAATAAGATATGCCATCTACCAAAAAGGGATTCATAATGTTCTTTGCTACTATTCATGAGTATCACATTACACAACATCTGCAAACTGGAGACATCAGCTTGCTTGACTTTGCTCTCAAATTTCTCATATGAATGGAGATTGACAATACTTGGAGTATCCTTTGGGTGATGAGGCCTATTTCTGTTTGAATGATCACTCAGAATTGCAACATTTGGGTAATGAAAAACTTATAAAAGTACAAGATCCCTCTGCATTCACTGAAGGTCACAGTACAGTGTAGTTTCACAGCTACAACCTATGGGACCTATGTGGTATCAGGATATGTTAATGACTATGATCTCAGCAATTCAGCAAAGGGGGTGCCCAGTTTTTTATGCAGGATTGGGCTTCTCTACCCATCACCTACTCTGTGCAACAGCTTCTATAACTGCATACCATTAATAATAATCATCAGTTGGTGTTTTCAGACACTTCTCTTGACCTTTGTGGTTTTTGGTTGTGGTATTATTGGAAGGATAATATTATGTGCCATGCTCACCATCAACCCCAATATGCTATGCTTTGAAGTTGAAAACATTGTGCAACATGAAGAGATATTCTGCATGACAGTGCCTACACTAAACAGTTGATAAACTGAATATCCATTTCAGAATACCACTTATGCCCTTGGTTGCATAAATGTTAACTTTTTTGTTGCCATTCTTTAGCACATATGGACTGTATGTATACCAAATTTTTACTCCATACAGTTCTGAATATTGGTATTTTATATTGGTATCTGACATACTTTTCATAAACATTGGAGTAGAATAACTGTTTTATAAAATATCATTATATATAAAATATGAAGAAATTTGAAACATATTAAATGATTTATCTTTGGGTTTTCCATTCTACTCTCTTATGATAAATATTAAACTTCTTACCTATTATAGCCAAAATCTTGTATATTCAAGGTAACCTCCATAATTCAAAATTCTTAGATTAAGGCAGTGGGAACATTTTTAGAAACTTGTAGGGTCATTTGATTTGTGAAATCAATAATGGGGGCACTATCACCATCTAGTTTTCAACTAATTTTTTACAGAAGTTATTTTGATTTCTATTAAAGAGAGTGTTAGAAAATAATATTTGGTGAAAAAGAGTCATTGGCCTTGAAGAGGTTGGAAATCAGTGGGTTTTAAAGGGTCTCAGCTGACTACTTGAATAATTGAGTTTTATAACACAGTTGCCTATGTTAGGTATGAAAAAAGCACTGTTGCCTAATGTATTGTAACATTGCTGTTTGTTAAGACATATAGCACTGAGAATGCTTGGAAGAATAATTTGAGGCAAAATTTTGCTGTCATATTCAGACATTTTCAATTTTGCTCTAAGTTTTGATTAAGATTTATTGGGTTTAATTGAAAATATATTTTAATAGAAGTACAATGCATAACTTTTATAATTGTACATTATAACAAATTGCAAATTACTGACTTAAAAATGAAATTTTAGGTAAGTGACTGGAAAATTTTCTTTGCTTAGATTGCTTTTTACCTTTTTTTTTTTTGGTTTGATTCCCATCATTAAAGAAAGGGTGTATTATTATTTTTAACAAAGGGTGTATAAATAATAATAACCCTTTGTTTAATGGGTTAGATTTGGTTAGTTCTTACTTTGAAAGTGTTTATTGCTGACAGGATGAAACTTGATTTTTAAGTGAGCTGAATCTTTAAAGGCTAAAGGCCAAACATTTTTATTGGTTATCAAAATTGGATTGTTTTTATCTTTGAACAGCATTTTTTTTTGCACACAATGGGCAAAATGGTGAGGTTATAAGTACCCTTACAGCTCAGAGAAGGTTGAAGAAGGGGATCCATGGGACAGCTATTAGGTGATTAATGTGCATATGGTTTGGCTTAACATTCCATTGCTGTCAGTAGAGAAAATTCTCATTGCATCCACAGTTGACACTTAAACCTGGAAACTTGAGAGTATAAATCTGGTACATATCAACTGAACTAATCCTTAGGTCATCAGCAAATGTAGAAATAACCGTATATAATTATTAAAATATTTATATGTTAGGCCACTAGGAAACCAAATTCAAAACTCTCAGAACCTTTAAAATTATTTTTAATAAAAAAATGACAAATTATATGAAATCTAACTGGATCTTTTTTAAAGCATTTTTTTAAACATAAAGCATTATGAATAGTGCAATATTTAATAGCACTACTGTTCCTAAATATTTTGACAAAAAATAATCATTAGACAATCTTTTAAAAAATACTGTTACTTTAGCAAATGATTTGATATGATAGTTATTTATGATTGAATAACTTTTGAGATAAATTCTTCTGATTTATAATTAATGTTATATATTACACCTTCTGTAACTCTTGGCACTAAAAAGTAAAATTTAGCTAAACCTTGAAATCTATTATAAAAGTGCTAATATGGTTTTAAATGATGCAGTAATGAAATATTTTACCATAACATTGACATCAGAAGGTTTGCCTAGCATTTTCAAAGAGTATAGTTTATTTTTTTTTTGGTATTGAAAGATTTGATTCATCGTAAAATGATTTCACTGGGCAAATAGTATATGTATTAAAAGTATACCCAGTTATCGTTTTGCATACTCTCCATTTATGTTTTCTCAAAGATGTATTTGTAAGAAAATATGCCACCTCTCAGAGATGTATGAAAATTTTATAGATATATAATTTGGGAAAAAAAGTCCCTGTTAAAAGCAAAGAAATGTGAAAGGTGATGCATCAAATTCAAGGGTCTTCACTGCATAAAAGGGGTATTTTGAAAACTTTCATTGCCACTTCTATAAAATAAATAAATAAATACCCCCTCAAGCAGCTGCTTGCCACAGAGGTCTGACAGGAGCCTGTCAGGTATATATGCCATCTACCAGGTGGTAAATGTAGTGTAATGGAGGAGATGAGCAAAAAGGAGTAAATTCATCTTCACAAGAACCAAAGTTGATTGAGAACTCTCCAGATGAAGGTGACAATGCACAAGAATTATTTAAAGAATTCAACCAATCACTTCTTTAAGAATTTATGATCTAAAATGCACCCAAAACTTGGTAGCTAGAGACCATTGAGGTATGTGTTGTTGCTCAAAATAATGCATTACCACTAGGAGAATTAGCTGAAATTTGGCATACAAGTATGTATATGTAAAATAAAAAAAAATGCCTCCTCAAGCAGCTGCTTGCCACAGAGATCTGACAGGAGCCTATCAGTTATGAGTTGCTAAATGATTTCACCTACATCTTGGTTGGATATAGTGTGAAGGCTATATAAAACAATCTCATGCCTGGTCTAGTGGTTAGTGCACCTGACTACAAACCAGCAGGCATATAGTTGTGTATGTTGTGTGAGAAACCAGGACAAGCCCATAGAGCTTCTAGGTTATCCCCATCCTTTGTGAAGGGGAGTACCTTTATATTGCATAGTCCTTAGACTTTTGTTTTTGCTGATTGGTTTTGGCATGTGCTCAACAATTTGTGGTTGGGCAGTTAGAACTAAATAAAGATAGTTCTTTGATTTTTTTTAAAGAAACTGAATTAATGGTGTTTAGTGGGCTGGAATGTTGCAATTGCTCAGAATATTAGCACAAGAGTTGAATATTACAAAGTGGATAATTGAAGGTACATATTGCAGTAGGTCAGGAGCACTGCCTGGACAGCTGTTGAACAAAAGGTGGGAAATTAAATATCTGCAAACTTTCAAGTGATTTAGTTTGTCTAAAGTTTAATTAGAAACTATTTTAAAGTATAAAATGAAATAATTTGCTATTAAGACATTATTTAAAAGATTAAATATTTTAAATAGATTGCACTAGTTGAATTTTAAGATATGTAGGTGTGTTGATTTTAGTTCTATATTTAAATATTACTTCTGTTAGTGAACTGTCTGGGCCCATTCGATCTAGGTGGCTCTTTTCAGAACCTATATAAAACAAGCCCTAGACAAAAAGATGGTTAATGCAGTTTGTAGACTAATAAAGCATGATGTCAAGAACAGTAGTAAAATCATTCACAGTATTTTTTCTGAAATACAGGGTCATTATTTTAAAAAATCATATTTTAAATGCTATATTTTATTAATTAAGTAACAAAAAGTAATTGTATGTACAAAATGTCAAGAAACCAACAAAGTTTTGTGTTCAGTAGGTCCTGCCATCCTCTCAGACCTTCTACTCTGGCATATAAACTGACAGGCTCCTGTCAGACCTCTGTGGCAAGCAGCTGCTTGAGGGGGTATTTATTTTTTTTATTTAGACTTCATTGTGGGCTCCATTGATGTCATGGCAAATGCCCATGTAATAGCTGCAGTGATTCTTTCTTTTAAAATTTGCCATTTTTTTTCCATTAAAAAAAGATTAATAACAGTTATGCAATAGTCAATACCAAACATTCACCTTTGGACTACGACACATTCTGCTACATCTCAAGACATTGCATTTGATCCTAACTTCAAGCTATCATAAAGGAATCTTTAAGTGTTTCTTGACATTTTTGACACATAATTACTTCCGTTAATAAAATATAGCACTTTAAAATATGAGTTCTTTTATAATGACCCTGTATTTGTGTGGAGGGGGCTAAGCTCTTACAACCCAATACATCTACAGCCAATTAGAGAGTAAACATTTATGCAGTCGGATCATTTATGGATCAACTAGTGTTAGTGAGCACTATTAATAGAAGGCTGTAGGAAAATAGTCTGTATTTGAAATGGCTATTTTTGCAACTGCAGCTCCAGGTTTGTAATAGAGAAACAAAGCTTTGTTGGTGCAGAAATTTAAGAAAAAAGATTTTGATACATGTAAAAAACTGGAATAATAAAGCCTTGTGAATGAGCCAGGCAAAAAAAGGACTTAAATATTTTTAATTTATGGAGTGAGAAAATTTTTATTATATTTTGGAGTGAAGAAAAAAAAAATTTTCTTCACTCCAAAATTTTAATTTATGGAGTGAGAAAAAAAAATGTAGTGTACCAATGCAAACTATATGCATTCTTAAGACTCAATTTGTACCTGACCTGAAGAGCAGGTAAACACAAAATTGGTGGGCAGGATTCTTCAAACACATACATAATTAGCAAATGTATTTTGTATCATAGACTGTTGGGAGTGCCAAAGAACTGATGTGTTAGCATCATATTAATGCAAAATGACATCCAACTTTGGTTAACAGAACACCATCACATGACACCATTTTATAATAAGAGACCTCCATCAAACATGCTTGTTTATGGAATATAGTATGCCCCCTCTCCTGCTTATGATTGACAGATCTGACAGTGAATTCTTCAACAGCTGTCATTTGGTCCCCAAACATCTATATCTTTATGTATCACAATTTTTGACCCGCTCTACATTACACCACTGTTTTAAATTAACCATTTTGTTCATAATGTAATCTAATATTATCTTCATTAATAATTGTTCTTGACATTTTGAAAGTGATTGTTTTGCTTTTAATTTTTTTTTTCATCTTTCCTTTTGCTATTTTATTTTTCAATGCATAATAGTTTGAATTACGTTTTCTTTTTACAGAAACACTTGTCTGATGTTAAGCATTCACAAAATTTTGAAATTGTCAAGCAAGCAGATATAGGTATATCTGGTGATATTAACTGTACAGAGAAAAACTCGTGTTTCCTGTGTAACATGAAATTTCTAAGTCCAGAAATTTGCAATAAGCATCTTCTCCATGTTCATATGAAATGGGTTGATAAAGATCTTTTAGATCATTCAAAAGAAAAGAGTTCAGGTAAGTAATTTGATATTTTTGTATACATTCCTTAGGGCGTACACTGCCAAAACTGCAAAAATATAATTCACCAAACCTGCATATATGGCCAAAAAGGCATTATGAGGGCAATACGAGAAAAAAATTTCAATTTTTAAAAAATGCTAAAATTTCAGGCTAACTTTTATATATTTAAAATAGACATTTCTGAACTCATAAAAAGGCTCCTCTTATTTGGTGTTCTATATTTAAAACATTCCTCCACTAGCTGTCTGACAACTCCAGCGAATTACTTGACTTATGTTAGATTCAAACATACTGTTTTCAATTGGAAGCAAGGTAAGTATTCTTAAAATGTTTTTTTTTTATCGAAGATTCTAGGTCACTATTGTGAAAGTGTGGTCATACTTTTTTTTTTCTGTTTTAATATATTTTGTGGTTTAATACTGTTTCGGTGTTTCTAGATTATTGTTATCATTTATCAAATATGCTTTACGAATTGAATGCAATGAAAAAAATCAATATATATATATTTTATGCTCCTCCATCACTATCACATGATTGGCCATGTAATAGCAACAGAGGTTGGCTTTGATTTGAAACCATTAGTGCTCTGTGTTGTTCACTGGATACTTAGCAGAGTAGTGCAAGTATTGAATTTTTTAATTTCCCATTTTTAAAAAAAAAATGTGTTCACGAAATTCCCTGACAAGATATTTTGGATAAAGTTGAGCTAGAAATATATTCCTTAGAGCATACACTGCCAAAACTGCAAAAATTCCATTCACCAAGCCTGCATATGTGGCCAAATATGCATTATGGAGGCAATTAATATGAGAAACCAAATTGTACAGAACATTAACCCCCCCTCCCCAATCCTGCCCTCAGTAGGAGACACGGGTGGGCTTGAAAAGTCTGTTGAATGGGAAAAAATAAAGCCATGGTCTTGTGTGTAGAGAACCATACCATGTAACTTTAAAAGAACATGCTGGATGGTCTTGACAGGAGACTACCATTTGTCTCCTAAGCTATCCAGTGGTCCACCACTACCTTTTATAATTCTTTGGAGTCCATGTGGTGGTGATTTAGCCCATTGTATACAAAAAAGTGCCTCTGAGAGGTAAAACAGCCTAATCCATGTACAGGAGAGTCCTATCCTGTGCATGTTAAAAACATGCTGGATGGCCTAGATGGAAACTGCAAATTACAAGCCTATTGTACTACCATTTGAGCCTCCCCCTCCCCTACCTAGATGGGAGTAGACTTCCATTTTTCTCTTAACAGCCCTTGGATCCTTGTGGCTTGACTTGCCCATTGCATGCAAAAAGGTGCCACTCAGATAAAATAATAGAACAGCCTATAAGTGAATTAGAAATCTGCATTTCTTTCTTTTTTAAACTTGCAATTTTTAAATTTACATCAACAAGTACAATTTTCCTATATTTTACTAGCTTTTCAAGATAAAAATTGGTTTCTTTTAATTTTCTATTTCAAATTATTTAAAATTCTTAGGTTTACTATACACAGTCGTATCAGAATAATATGACCACCTACGATAGTATATGTATGGTAGGTGGTTATATTATTCTGATACAACTGTGTATATTGCAATTGTAAAAAAGAATAATTTTTCAAAATCTTTATATATCTAAAATGAGACTTTTATGATTTGATTTATTAAATTGAAAAGTTGATTGAAATTATTTAGTGGCACCACTTCACTGGATAACAGAATCTACAAAAGTTTTATTTTTTAAAGATGGGACTTATTCTTATGATATTTCAATTACTCTTTCATCACAGTTAATGATACAAATTAAAGAAAAAAAATTGAGATTTTGAAATGTTTGCCATTATTCATTATTTTAAATTTAGTGTTAATGGAAGCTAAATTCAGAGTGATTTTGATTGCAACTTCAATGCTTCATATGAGCTTTATATTCCATATAATGTCTTTAACTGACTTCTTAATTCTTGTTTTTAGATATATATATTACTTTTGAAGCAATTTTTCTGTAGCACTTTGTTATACTAATGGATTGCCAATCACTAAATATTTAATACTTTATCTTATAAAAACTGCATATGAATTTTAAAAATGAAAAATTGTATGAAAGGAAGTAGAGTAAACCCTCCATGTGTGCGAATTCTAACATATGCTAACTATCTTTAATGCCTCTTTTTTTGTATGCAAACCAAAATTCAAATATGTGAGTTAAGCCCAATGTTTAGCTGCTACTGTCATTATTAATAACGAGATGCTCATGGTAAATATTTAGCTACTGCTGTCATTATTAATAATGAGAAGAAATGCTACATTTTTAGCCACATTTACATTACAATCTACATTAAATTATTTGCACCTTGGGAACTTTAAAAAAAGTGCAATTATGCCTGGACCCATGAAGGAGAAGAGGAAGATCGTGAGCTTAGAAAAGAAGCTTGTGATTATCTCAAGGATTGAAGCCGGTTGAATGTTCATCAGCCATAGTATATGCATTTGGAATTAATGAATGCGTGGTGCACACCATTTGCACAAAGGAGGCCATAAAGGCATCTGTGCAGCAGACTAAGTCTGTGTGATTGTTATGTAAAATTTTTTTAACTTTTCAGTTTCTATTTATGTACCTTTTACAAAAATATAGTAAAATAATTTCTTCTAAACTTTTGTTTTCTATCACTTTTTATTTGTATAACTTTATGTAATTTACGTAAATAATTAGTTTACTAAAAAGTATATAGATGTAATTGCAAGCGATCACAGAACCTAACCCCTTATATCCTATTGTTTCTTAAGTTCTGTTTGCATGAATTTAATGTGTGCAAGCAAGCAAAGAATTTAATGAAGATTTTTTTAATAGGTTAAGAATGAATCAATAAATTTTTGATTTTCACACTATACCACATTACAAAACAAGGTGCAAGATTTTTGGAGAACGGAACTCTCTCATACATGGAGGGTCGAGTATTTATGTTGAATTTATTTAAAAACGTATAAATTGATTTTTTTCTTCAGTAGAAAAATTCTTAAAATTGAATTTTTAAGTTGCTTTTAAAGTTGCATTTCAAAATTAGCTTATTTTTTGTTATAAAGGTGAATTTATTTGTGAATATTATTTGAGACTTTCCTTATTTCGCACATTTTAATTTATCGGCTCTTTTTTCCCGTATATTGCAGATAATAAGGAGCAAAAGAATATTAAAGCCCCTCAAATCGTATCAAAATCATCTAATGCAGATAAAATTGAAGCATCAAAAGAACTTGTTTCAGACTCTAAACAGGAAGAAATTCCAGAAAAAAAATCTACAACTGAAAATGAAGAAAATCCTAATGTTGATGAGCATTCTAATGAGACAGAACAAGTACAGAATATTGATAACATGCCAAAAGAAAATATTGTGGTGCTTTCAAATGATAGTTCCCATACTGTTGCAGAAAGAAAGCTTGTTGAAATATCTGATGAAGGAGCTAAAAGTAACAATGATGTATCAAATGCATTGTGCATGAAAGACCTACCAAATGATAGTGAATTATATGACTTGGGCTTTACATTCAAAGTTGGTCATTACTGCCATTTATGTGATGCTGTAATAAAAAGTTATCCATTATTTTACTTGCATATGCAGAATCTACATTCTTTGGTCAAAAGATTTCAGTGTGTAATTACTTCCTGCAGCCATACATTTTCTTCTGCTTCAGCATTTAAAATCCACACTTTGAGTCATAATCAGAATGTTGATTTGTCATGCAGTGTATGTGATACCATATTTGGTAATGTTAATGAAATGCAAGAACACAATCTAAGTGCTGAACATGGAAACAGATATATGAAAATGCATGTAAGTATAATATTTATTTTAGTATATCATAGTAAAATAGTCTAATTAATCTTGTATGACTGGTGTGAAATTAACATCATTAATCAATTTATCACACCCATTTTGATCAGATGCTATGTTGAAGATAGAGGAATCCAAAGCTTGATTAGTGTTTAAAGCATTGTTCACATAAGTGTTGGACAATTAATTTAATCCATTATTAGTCATATTTTGTAATATCAGCAATATAGTGCAACTAGGTATTGCATCCACTGAGCACATTGTCCTCTCACAAATCAAAATGTCCTTTTTTTTCCGGAAATAGAATTGGGGGTGAACGATGGTTTTTGGAATACCAAGGGCTTAGTATTTGGACCAGCCCAAAAAGTATCAAAAGGTGGAATTTGACCATATTCATTGATTTTTAAATTGTGTTTTATGTACTCTGTAAACAATTTCAAGAATTAAGAATTCATAATTAACTACTACATAAAGTACTTCTAAATTTCTATTAAGAAAATCATAAATAATTCGATTAATAAGTTAATGTTACATTATCAATAAGTGAAATCATATTTTGTAAATATTTTTGTAGATATGAGTATAAAATTACATTTTAATTATATATAAAAGGTACAAATTTTTAACACAAAAATGAAAATGTTGAATGGGGAGTCTACTGAGCACACTATGCCACTGTTCGTAACTAGTCTAATATTATGTTAACTGAAAAGTAATTCACTACTAGGTTTATAAAGAGAGATTGGTTCAGTTGGTAACATGCTAAGTTCATAATCAGCAATTCGTAGATTTGAAAATCACCATTAAGATTTATCCTTAGCCAACCTCCCCAAAAGCTATATAAACTTTTTAAAACTATGCTTATTATAGGAAATAGGATATATTTTGTAATGATTTGATGGGTTGGGTTGTTTTACCTCTGAGTGGCACTTTTTTGCACACCATGGGCTAAATGGCCAGGTCATATGGACCCCGAAGGCTCAGAGAAGGTTGGGGGAGGGGACCCACTGGAACAGATGGTAGCCTCCCGACAAGGCCATCCAGCATGTTCTTTAACGTGCACAGGGTATGGCTCTCCCGCACATGGGGCCACAGCTTAATGTCCCATCCGACGGATGGCGGCCTTTCCAAGTCCATCGGTGTCCCCTACTGACTGTGGGCAGGGCGGGAAATTTTGCGGAGATAAATCTCGACGCTGACCCAGCTGGGACCCGAACCTGGGAACTGCAGATTACGATCCTGGCGCGCTACCAACTGAGCCACCCCCAGCACCCAATGATTTGATGAATTTTTGAGATATGAACATTGAGAAAACTATTTTCAAACTATTTTCCTTGCTCTAATTGAATACTGTTATAAATATGTATTAAATGGATCTAATTCAGACTACACTTTTACATAAGCTTTTTTTAATAGGTTAAGAATAAATCAATAAATTTTTAATTTTCACATCATACCACATTACAAAAAAACTTTGTTTCAAGTGCATATTTTTTTATCTCATTTAAAAAAAAGCTTTTCACTTTGTCATCATCTGTATGTACATTTGTAGATATTCAACTTTTTTTGTTGTTTTTCAAAATAACAATACACTGGTTTGGATAGGTTTCGATGAGATATTACAATTACATTTTCCAAATCTAATAATATATCAAAATTTGCGGATTATTAGAGGTTTCTTTTTTATTTTATTTTTTTGCATATAAAAATGATGTTTTTTGCATTTATGTAGCATTTGTATTGCAACATTTATTATTCCCAAATGTAAATAAGTAAAATTACTTCAAAAAGTGTGCTTTATTTTTTAATTTATATTGTAGCATTTTTTATAAAATATTTCAACTGTAGCTTTTTTAAATTTCAATCATAGCATTTTTTTTTTATTTCAGTCATTTACAAATATAAATAAAGTGCAAAATTATCTCTTGAAATACTTGTTACTGATTGAAAGCAAGCATTATGCCTGTTCCAATTGTACTGTTAGTCATGTTCCTCTGATGGTCACTCATGACAATGTTTTATAGACTAAAGTATTGTTCTGTATCAACATTGCTTATGATGTCCATATTGGTCGAAGAGCTGTTTTAGCATATTCAGGGTACCTGCATTTCTTGACCAAAAGTTGTTGAAGTACATCTGGTTTTTTCACCCTTGTTGATCTGCCTGATTAACTTGTGAAAATGCTGCTATCCATCTACTATGTCAGTTTCATTGTAAATACAGAAAAATGAATGCTCTTGGTACTTCTCAGTGAAGAAGAAATATCAATCTTTGCCTCCAGCAATGGATGGGCTAAATAAATTGTCAATTTCTTTATAACTATCATCAGTTGGGTTACTTCCTGCATATTTGGCCAGCTTTTCTAAAGTTTTCTTAGAAGCTTCCAAAAGCATAATTTTTAATGAAACTTATTTTTGATCACTGCAGTTGCTTAAAACATGCCTAGTCTCAGGCCCAAACTTCAAGACTGGTGAGTGAAGGTTAATTTTAGCAAATCTAACTTTTTCACAATAAATATGCAAAAGGAACACTTAGATCCCTCCAGATTATTAATGATGTTCATCATACTGTCACCTGTTTTGTAAACTAATTTTATTTGAACTTGAATTGTGATGGAAAGGCTCCCAACTTCTAACAAAAGTTCTGTACTAGAGTTCTTAAGCTCCCAAGTTTTTAGAAAGTGTAAAATTGGTTCAAGGTAAGTATCCAAATAAACTACTGCTTTGAACCAAGAGTTCCATCTTGTAATCACAGTAGCTAGAAAAAGGCTTGCTTTCAGAAGAAGAAATGTAACATATGAGCTCTTCTGCTTTCCTTCACTCCATGAAAATAATTTTATTTTTGACACGCTCACATTGCCTTAAATTCTTTCGGAAAAGCAACCAAAATGGTTGACTTTATGGAGAGCTCAGCATTGAAAATGTAAAAATTGTCTCAGTAAGGTCTGAAGAACAGTGAAACAAGAAGCCATCTGAAACCAATATTCAGACATTTGAATATTCAATTTTCGATTCTTTTAAAGTGTCGTCTGCTATAACAATTGCTTTTCCTTTCAAAAATGCACAAATTTTCTCCTTGACAGTTTCTCCACAAGAAGGCACATGCATTCTTTTAAATCATCCCCATTTGGAAGATCACCAATGCCAGGTGTATATTTCAAGAAATAATCATGAACAGCTGAATGATCAAGCTTATGAATTGGAATATTGGCTTTTAGACACATTTTCACAGTGTCAGTAATAAATGTCTTTCTCCATATTAGCTTTCTTTTCACTACCAAAGGAGCCCTGAATTGTTGATTGCTGTATTAAAATTCTGCTTCCAGAGGTGTTTGCTTTTATCTTGTTAGATATATTGTTTCTACTTGCTATGTGCTTCTCAAGAGTATCTTTTTCCATTCCACTTGAACGTTACAAAACTTGCACATATGAATATTCATATCTGTAACATAAACTCCCATTTTTATATTCAGTTGCACTGTCAGAAAGAGTTAACTTTGCACCCTACATCTCAGTTTAAATATTGCAAAAATATCACACTGAAATCTCTCTAATGATGACAAGACAGCCCCAAAGTAGCTAATGAAAAAGCCAAAACAAACTAATTTGCACAACCCTTGTGATCAGCCTTGCTGCTCTGCTCATAACCATTCAATGCCAGAGTTTTTTTTTTTTTTTTCAACAAAAAAAGCAACTCTTTTAAGCCATATTATGAAACAGCTAATGAATGAAATAGTTTACATTATATACTAAGATGAAGAGCATTTAATTCTGAACAAAAAGTATAAAAATTGAAAGGAAAATGTAGGTAAGTATAGAAAAAAAACATTGCAAGGTCATTTGTAGTGATTTTTGAAAACCATTTAGTCAGCTCTTGGCACTGTAAGGGTTAACTCCTCTCTCATGCCAGCTTTCTTCTTCCTTCTTTAACCCATGTCACTGGACTCACCACCAAATTCTCCTCCTCTGAACCTTTTA
Organism: Ryuthela nishihirai; assembly: GCA_038380435.1. NCBI lineage: Eukaryota > Metazoa > Arthropoda > Arachnida > Araneae > Heptathelidae > Ryuthela > Ryuthela nishihirai. The sequence continues at coordinate 27,368,962 of JAWZYU010000025.1, forward strand.
AATCTGCTCCACACACAACAGATGTACTCCCCTCCCCCCCCCCTTCGATCATTAACTACATTAATGGGTCCTGTTGACAGGGTGATCGTTGTTTGGTTTTGCTCAAGGGAGTTTCACCTCAATGGTCTGACCATAAGTTGGGGATCATAGCTACCATTCACAAAATGACAATATGAGGAAATGCAAAATAGGAGGTGCAGTGAGAAAGTTATTGTGTCTCAATATACAATTCCCTTGGTCACTTTGTTGTGACCTCTGCAGACATAACCTACTAGGAATCTACCCTACCCTTGTTCACTATGACTGTTGTAGCATTCTAGATTAGTGTCACAAACTGCCACTTGCCTAGTGCCTTTACCATGCACCACTCAGATATTAGGGTCTAATCTGTGACATTGTCAATTCAAATAAAGTTGGAAGCAGGAATATCATCAAAATCTTGCTGTATCACCAAAAATGAAGGTTATTGCAAATATCTGTTGATTTCACATTTTATCACAATTTAAATGCACTTATATTAGTTTCAATATGTTTTTGATGGCAAAAGACTGATAGATAATTGGTTTCTGAACAATTTTGCTTCTATCGCAAAAGTGAAAAAAAAGCATCCATATATAAATACATACAAAATCCTCATGCAGCCATGGACCAACAGGATTGTGTAATTTTCCTCTCCAGCCAGACATGTCTGTTTTGAGCTACAGCTGCTGCATTTGGCCACTCTAGGCCAATTCTACCAAGATCCTGTTTGACATTGTTTGCCTATTGCATCCTGGGTCTCCCCCTTTTTCTGAAACCTTTAGGCACACTTTTCATAATCCTGTTTGCCAATCTGCAGCTATGCATACGGGCAACATGACCAAACCAGTGCAACTTGACAGCTTGCCTACTTGCTTGATAGCAATTGAAAAGAAGTTGATGACCTCTGTTTGAGGTCATCATCCTCTTTTGAGCTGCATATTCTGCAGCTCAAAAGCTCTTCTGACTTCATCATTACTTACAACGTCGAACCACCTAAAAGTCCCAGCCGCAATCCCTATTCTTCTATTTATCTCATACCGCACATCCCTGTATCTGTTACATAGCTCCAAAGATAATTAAAGTAAGACACTTGCTCAATAGTACAGCCATTCAAAGCAACTAAAGCATCATCTGCCTGACCAATTTTCATCACTTTAGTTTTTTCTCTGTTTATCACCACTACTGTTATCAGTAGCCAACAGTATCTGTTACATAGCTCCCAAGATAATTAAACCGAGACACTTGCTCAATAGTAAAGCCATTCAAAGCACCATCTGCCTGACCAATTTTCATCATTTTAGTTTTTTTCTCTGTTTATTACCAAACCTACTGTATTATCATTCTCATCAACAGCCCTAATGAAAGAATTTATCTCATCAGTATTATTAGCCAACAGGGCCAAATCATCTGCATAATCTTAATCAGAAATTTTGAGATCTCTAGACCATTTAAGGCCAAAATCTTTCCCTTGCCAAGAATTTCGCATTATGTAATCAATTACCAAACTAAAGAGAAAAGGAGACAAAATGCACCTTTGTCTAACTCCACCAGCAATGCTAAACCAATCGCTGCAAGATGTACCAACTCTCACACACGACTCAATGTTATTGTAGAGAGCTCTCATTACACTAACTAACTTATCAGGTATTCCATGTGATCTAACAATCAACTACAAATTATGTTGATCAACAGAGTCAAAAGCCTTTTTGAAATCTGTAAAGCTAGTAACCACAGGTTTCTGAAACTCTAAGCATTTCTCAAGAATCTGCCTGATTGAAAATATATGATCTATACATCCCCTATCACTTCTGAATCCACACTGTTCATCATGCAGTTGTCCATACTGAATATGTAATAAACTATACATTTTATTCCAAGGTGTAATGTTATAAAAAAAAAAGACTGCAACTTTTGGCTAAATAATCATACCAGAAAACCATCACCCAAAATTTAGGTGGGTAACATTAAATCAGCATAATGCAGTTAATATCACATTTAAATACAGAAAGGGTAAAATTCAAGTAAAATTTTAAAATGTTAAAAAATATAATAATAAATAAAAATAAATACCCCCTCAAGCAGCTGCTTGCCACAGAGGTCTGACAGGAGCCTGTCAGTTTATATGCCACAGTAGGAGATCTGAGAGGATGGCAGGACCTCAGCAGAAAAACGACACACATACATCCATGCCTAATCCGGGGCTCGAACCCAGGTCCCTTAGATCAGTAGTCAAGCGTGCTAACCACTTGGCCAGTAGATAAAATGGATCTCTCATCTAGCTTGACTAATATCTAATAAATTGTGTTTTCAAACTTTACCCCCATTTTGAATAATGCATGCACATGACAAATACTCTTCTGCAAAAGTGTGATTATATTTTGTGTGAAATATGACTGAAGCTGCTTTGTTGTTGTTGCAGGTGTTAGTTTTATTTGTGCAATATCACCTTGCTGAATGTACACATTTGTTTGAAAAGGCATATTTTGGTGTTTGCATAACTATTACATAACTACTTCCTGCAGGTGATTATGTGTTCAAAGTCCAGTTGTAGAGTAGTCTTTGCTCTTATACACATAAATCATAGTTTGTTAGTGTCATGTTTTCAAGAGGTGATTCTCTTGTAAAAGAGAATTTAATGCTAAAATTGAGCTTTCTGTTAAGCCAATGCAAGAGTTGAAACAACTTGTACAAATTTGTGCACTTTGTTCAACCTCGCATATTGCTCTCTCTCTCTCATAAATGCCACAGGAAATCATAAGCAGTGATTGTTTTGTGGTACTGACATGTCAGTAATTTTACTGGGCCTGATTGGTGTGGCAGGGAGAACAAATTTCAGCAACCTGAAAGGTTATAATAGCTTATACAGTACTTGCTTTATACCATAAAATCTCTGAAAGATCCTTGAGTGTGTTGGTTTTTTGTCAGCCAGAGCATGGATTTAAACTATAACAAAATTCTCTTATAATAAAAGTAAGACTGCAGGATAGTACGTTGATTTGAAATTTTGTCCTCTAAATAATTAACAGTTTCATCTTCATTATTGTCATCCTCAAACAGCCATGGGCTACTGAGATTCAGTCAGACTGTGCAATTTAGTTCTCCAAGAATATATGTCCTGCACTACGTCTGCTGCTTCTGGTCACTGCACACCAATTGTAACAAGGTCCTGTTTGACATTGTCTGCCCACTACATCCTAGGTCTCCCTCTTTTTGAGGCCTTTAGGCACACTGTTCATAACCCTATTCCCTAATCTATAATTATCCATATGGGAAACATGACAAAACCAAAGGAGTCTCTCTGCACAATATGCTGCTTAAAGGAGGTTGGCAACTTCTTTGCCTAACCTCATCATTACTTGCAAAGTTAAACCACCTAATGCCCAAGATACTACATAAGCATCTAAAATCAAAAGCATCAAGTTTCCTACCATCTTGTTTACAAAGCGTCCAAGTTTCACTATTAGAACCAAACTTTTATACAGTCTAATTTTTGTCTTTAGGTGTATATACCTATTTCTCCACACTCTCCATAGATTCTTAAAAGTCCCGGCAGCAATCCCTGTTCATCTCTTAATCTCATGCCACACATCACCAGTATCTGTTGCATAGCTCCCAAGATAATGAAACTTGGACACTTGCTCAAGATTGGAACTATTCAGATTAACTGAATCACATCCTGCCTGACCAATTTTCATCACTTTAGTTTTCTCTCTGTTTATAACCAAACCTACTCTACTACCAGTCTCGTCAACAGAAATCAACATCAACTGAAAGAGCTCATCTCATCAACATCATTTGCCGAAAGGTCTAAATCATTAGCAAAATCATTGCCAATCTCAGAAATTTTCAATCTTCAGACCATTTATGACCAAAATCTTTCCCTTGCAGTGAATTTCACATTACATAATCATTAACCAAACTAAAGAGAAAAGGAAACGAAATGCACCCTTGTTGAACACCAGAAGTAATGCTAAACCAATTGCTACACAAGCCTTACCAACTCTCACACGACTCAGTGTTATTATAGAGAGCTCTCATTATGTTAACTAACTTGTCTGGTATGTCATACGATCTCCCAATCAACAGAGTTGAAAACCTTTTTGAAATCAGCAAAGCTAGTAACCAAAGATTTCTGAAACTCTAAACATTTCTCAAGATTCTGCCTGAGTGAAAAAATCTGATTTACACATCCTTTATCACTTCTGAATCCACACTGCTCATCATGCAATTGCCAGTCAACCAGATTCTTAATTCTATTAAGCAGATTATGCAAAGAATTTTACCTGGAACAGAAAATAGGCTGCTTATAGTTATCACAAGAACTGCGATCACCTTTTTTAAAAATAGGAATAATAATAGCTCTGGTAAAATCCTTAGGAACCATGCCTTTATCATAAAAGATATTTAAAGAGAATAATTTTATGAAAATAGAATAGTGTTCTTGTTTGATCTTTTCCCTTCAATTATTTTTTCCAAACAATCTGATAGATTGGTTACTTCAAAAGAAGTTAATAGTCATTGCTGTTAGTGTAATATCACTTGACACTCTTCCACTGAAATTTCAAATTTCTACATAAATAGGTTGCTTGCAATATTCCTTTAAAGTTTCGCATTTTGTAGATTTACCATTGTCTAAACATGGAAGCTGTCCCATAGCTGAGTGGTTAGCATGCTTGGCTACTGATCAGTGGGACCTGGGTTTGAGCTCTGGGTAAGGCAAGTGTTTGTGTTGTCTTTCTGCTGAGGTCCTGCCATCCTCACAGTCCTTCTACTCTGGCATATTAAACTGACAGGTTCCTATCTGATCTCTGTGGCAAGCAGCTACTTGAAGGGAGTATTTATTTAAACATGGAAAAACTACTTGAGGATTTGAAAGTATGAATCATAATATTTCATCAGTAATTATCCAACAATTTTTTTCCAATTATCTTTTAAAGCAAAATATCACCCCCCCCCCCCCACAATCTGCTCACAGAATATAATAATCAGCTCATTATTATCAATGCAGATATCATGGCATTCATATTCCACCACCAAAATTTTCAGCATAATTCATATTTGTTTAAAATTTTGTAGTTTTCAAAAATTTTATTAGAGAGTTGCCATTAAAATGTGAGTTTATTAGAGAGTGCCGTTGTTTATTAGAGAGTGCCATTAAAACTTTTTGGGGATTTGAAAAGTGTTAATCATTTGTAATAGTTCATCAATCTCATCAAAAACAAAAGAAATTTTTAATTTACCTCTAGAAACAAAAAAGTTTAATGTCTACAAACAGACCACAAAGTAAAAACAGTAGCTATTTTGGAAAAAAGTTAAGAACAATTCTAAATGCATCTTACCTTATTGTTAGTGCCAGTATTTCAGCTGCAAAAATTGATTTCCACAATTTTGTGTCCTTTGTTCTATATAGCAAAAATCTCTTTAGATAAATGACAAAAAGCAATTGCCAAATTATCTTTAAATTTGGCAAATGTCATACACAAAAGTTTTTTGTAACAGTGTCAGCCTCTTGAAAATTGAGGATTAAATTGTGAAAAATCACCTAATCATTTTCTATTGTTAAAAATTTCACAACCCATTTATTAGTGCAATATTTTTTATTACTACACCTATGATTAGCCAAGGCAAGTATTTTTAACTGTTCACGAAAGAGCAAACTTCTTTTCCTGGACATAATGTTTACTATAGAGTGAAAGAAATGTCAGAAAGTGTTGTAGATTTCTCAGAGTCAATAGAGCACGTTTTGCAGACCACGCATTTAGTGTGAAGGCTATACCAGCCGTTTGTGGAGCAGTAAGTGGGAAGGCACCTTTAACCATAAATAGCTTTATATCATTACTAGTGATAGCATTGCAATATAGTTGTATTCACTGAGATAATAATCCATTTTATTTAGATGAATAACTTTTAATTAATTTTTCTATATTTGCTTTTTTTAATAGGATAAATGCAGGCCAAGTGGATCAGAGCCTCAAAATTACAGATGTAAAATTTGCCAGACATGGTTTGGTCTTCATTCTTATTTTGTTAATCACATGGAAACTGATAATCATAATTATAAATGTCAACATTGTGGTTTGCAGTTCTTGCAGCCTGGAGCTCGTCGTCTTCATCTCCAGCATGAGCATCCAGAAGTTTCTAATACTTGTGAGGTTAGTACAGTATTTTTAAATGTAGCATCTATCTGAAGTAGATTATATAAGCTCACCAGCCAAAAAAATTAGCCATCTCCCGCTGTAAGAGGGTTACGTCCATTCGACAGCAACAATGGCTTACCAGTAATAAACATGTCCTACAAATAGCTGTGACACGCTCTACAGGGTTCATACAGTGACAAGAAGTGGTTGTATGTGTTAGTCGCACCAAAGATGTGAATGAGTGGCAAAAATGTGTTAATGCATTTGGCCAAGTCAAAGGACATAGTGTACAAAAAGTTGCTGCCTTTGCAGTTGTTGAAACATACTGTCTAAATGGTCTTCCAGCAGTGGCATACATTGCAGTCCACTGCTAATCATCGCCAGAACTACGGCAGAAAGACTGCTCACCAATAGGGACCGCCGCAGTGTGTCATGCACTTTTAGGGCAAACTGCTTTGCATTGAGGCAGGAATTGCTCCAGTCAGTCAGTTCAGGCCTACAACAAGCTGTTTCTGAATGAACACTGAAGGGAACTGCATGCCATGGATATCTAGAGCAGAGTACTGCAGAAGAGACCCATGTTAAGAGCTCTGCACAAGGCTGCGTGGCTACAGGTGGTGCCACAAAGACTGGACTGTCAACTCTTGGAAGCACGTGTTTTTGCTTGTACTCGAATGATGCGAGGTGACGGGTACATCGTAAGCCACATGAAGCCTTCCATGTGGACTGTGTGCAAGATTCTGTTCAAGCTGGAGGAGGCTCTGTGATCAAGCTGAAGACTTGACTGTCGACTCTTGAAAGTGTGTGATCTGGTTAGATGAATCACGTTTTTGCTTGTACTCGAATGATGCAAGACGACGAGTACATCATAAGCTGCATGAAGCCTTCCATTCGGACTGTGCAAGTTATGTTCAAGCTGGTGGAGGCCTGTGATGTTCTGGGGGTGTTTCACGTACAAGGAAATGGGTCCTTTGGTTGCAGTGATGTCACACTTGAACCAGAAGGGCTATATGGAGTTACTGGATGACTGCATGTTGCCTTTTGTGCAACATCTCCACAGTGAACACCAGAAGGATACCCCAGTCTTCCAAGACCACAATTGTTGTGTGCACAGGGCTCGAAGTGTATTGGATTGGCACAACGGGCATTCTGAAGATCGAACATATAGACTGGCCGCCAGATTTGAATCCCATAGAAAACGTGGGACTATTTGGGGAAACGAGTGAAGCGCCATCCTAGTCATGGCCGAACTGCAGCATTTGCTGCTGGAAGAGTGGTGCACTACATCCGCATACTGGTGGCATCCATGCCAGCCAGGATTTCGGCTGTTCTTCGGTCGCACAGAATGCTACGCGGTATTAGGCGACATTCAGCCAGGGGTGACTAATTTTTTGTCCGGTGAGCTTATATATATATTTATCTTACAAGGAACACAGGGGAAGAATTTTATTTGAAATTGATGATATCACTACTGTTATCAACACCATTTCTTGAGAGAATCGTGCATAACTCTTCTTCCCAACTTTTACAAGTGCATATGGCCTTATGCATCAAACTGGAGATACAAATAGAATATAGAATTTGTTTTAGTGACAAGAATATATATATACATGAAAACAGCATTCAATGTTGGGACTCGAATTGGGAAACAGCAGATTACAAGCCTGGTGTGCTACCAACTAAGCCACAATCAGTAGTATTCCTTGTTAGACAAATGTAGCAAGGTATATAATAATAATAATAATATCAACCATGTCTATAGACAGGCAGGAACATCTGATATTGCATGTCATTTGATGCAAGTTGTGCTCATTTTTGAGTGTTTGCTTCTAAAGATGGTGTTGATAAAGGCTTTTACTACCTTTATCAACACCATCATTTGCTGACAATAAGAGTTACTGTAATGTATAAAGAACACCTTTTAAAAAAATAAACACAAGATGGATGGTCTTGACACGAGGCTTCTGTTTGTCTCCTTATAGCTGTCCAGCAGTTCCCTTTCCCAACCTTCTCTGAGCTCTTAGCATCCTTGTGACTTTGCCATTTAGCTCATTGTGAGCAAAATGTGCTGCTTAGAGGTAAATCAACCCAACTACACTGGTTTCCATAAATTAAGGAAAACTCAGAAAAATTATGATAAACAAAAAAAATATATGAATGATTTTAATGAAATTTGATGAAAACATGAATTACAATGCTAGTTTCAGAATGGCATAAAATATTTTACACTAGAATAATTTTTCATCAAAAAATAACACAGGAATTTGTCCAAAAATGAGGTGTCAGAATGCAATGGGCAAAGTTCTTTATAAGGAGTATGGTCACCCTTACAGCGATGTTTCATGCTGTTTATGATGATGTGAATCAGCTCAGTAGGGAGTAACGACCATTGTTCCTTTAAAGCAGTAATAAGCTCCCCCTTTGTTTCAGGTGGCGGTATAGGGCAGCAACACGTCTCCATAGAGCATCCCACACGTGCTCAATTGGATTTAGGCTGGGAGATCGAGCTGGCCACTCTATGCACATAGTGGTCTCCTCTTGAAGGCATTGTTCCACTAGTCGAGCTCTGTGTGGACAAGCATTATCGTCTTGTAAGACGAATGTTTCACCTGTTGCATTAGCGTAAGGATATACATAAGGGTCCAGGATGTCATCTCTATACCTTTGAGCATTGAGGTTCCTACTTGTCAGCACATAGAGGGTCTGAGCGTCCACTTAAGGAAATGACAGCCCGAACACACACGCTACCTCCGCTATAACTGTCTCTTTGACAAATGTTAATGATAGTGAGCACCTCATTCTCTCCATATCAAACAATGTCTGGAATCACTGCAAGCAATAACTGGACTCATCTATGAAGAGTACAGACCTCCATTGATTGCTCTTCTGTCCTGTTAACATGCATGTGGGCCCAATTCACCCACTCTCTCCTGCGATGGGTATGCAAATTACTGGCTTCTAGCATACAGACCTCCCTCATGAAGCTTTCTATGCACGGTAGAAGTTGATACAACCCTCCTAATGGCTGCTGCAAGAGAGGATCATAGCTGAGAGGGAGTAACAGCACGAAAGAGCAGGACATCTGTCTGCTCCTTTGTGCTGTTACTTCCTCTCAGCTATGATCCTCTCTTGCAGCAGCCACTAGGAGGGTTGTATCAGTCTGCTGTACGAGACCGATATCTCTGTGTAGTAATTTTAACCAACAATAAATGTAGTAATATTCTGGAGAATTTATAGCAGCATGTCACAGAAGGAAGATATGTATTATCAGCTGATGTTCCTAATTGTTTGCAGACATGGCTATTATAATATATACCTTGTTAAATTAGTCTAACAAGGAACACTACTGAAATGGCATGTACCAAAGTGTGCACACAGATATATGGTCTTGTACAGCAGTCGTGATTCTAGCCCTTCCTCAGCTAAACCTCAGAGACATGGAATCCGTGCTAAGAAATTGATTCCACAGTCTATGGACCACAGAAGGACTCGCATTTAGCCATCGTGCCACGTCTGACTTTGGCCTGCTTCAAACCGGCCAATAGCTCTCCACCACAGTTCATTTTGCAAATGATGTCTCGAAGTCATTCCTACAAAATGGCTATTCGAATTTCTTTACTCACATCTTCAATGCAAAAAAAAATAAACTCCAAAACACCCGTTTTTATGCCGCTATCCGATTACACAAATTGATGCAACCTAGACTAATTTGCATGTGATATGCTCACTTAGCATTACTTTACTGGTTACGTGAACAAGTTTGCACAATTTTTTTGGCAAATTATCGCAATTTTTCTCATTTTTCCTTAATTTATGGAAATGTGTTATTATCTTCAAAAAATCACACATAACCTCTTCTCCATTTTGAGTTTTTATTGTATGTCTTGATTAACTCATAATGTGTATGTGTGTGCACACTTTGGTATATGCCATTTCAGTAGTGTTCCTTGTTAGACTAATTTAACAAGGTATATATTATAATAGCCATGTCTGCAAACTGATAATACTTACCTTCCTTCTGTGACATGCTGCTATAAATTCTCCAGAATATTACTACATTCATTGTTGGTTAAAATTACCACACAGATTATTGAAAGAAACTTTCTCTCTCTGTCTTTTTTATTTTCATACAGCTTTTGGTCTTCTGTAATTCTTCAAATATTTAAATTTTTGAATCATCTCTCCTGTCACATTTTTAGTTTAATGAAATTTTACATTGAACTCTTTCATCTTACCAAAACCCACTGTGTTTTCTGTACCCTTGTTTTGTTGTAACTGCACAAATTTCTTCTATGGATTTCCCTTGTGCTACCCCATGCTACATTAAAAAATCAAGCTTCTATCTGTGCTAGAATTTGAGAGCTAATGTTTAAGATAACTTTTAGTTTTGCCCTTCAAGAATCATTTAATTTTACCACGTGAATTATTATAATAAATACCAGCAATTGAAATTAAAATTTAACTTGAATAAACCTAAAGGTTATATAACCAAAAAATAATTTTAACTGATGTACTACTTAACCACTTATAAACAAATTCAGGCACTTGAAGTAGATTATTTTATATATCAGAAAGAGAACTTATGACAATATACTGGTAAAAGGTTGAGTGCATTTATTATATACACTGCACGACATTGAAATTGCCCCACCCAGAAGGAGTGAGGGGATAGGGGTGAAATGTAGCACACACATAGTAATACATATTGGATACCATGATTTAATTTGCAGCCACTTACAGTGGTTAGAAGATGAGATAATGCAGCACAATGTAACTGCCTCAATAGGTGGTTGCACTGCCGTGAACAGCAATATGGCGTAGCATGGAGTCATAGAGTTGACAGATATGTCCTGAGGAAATGCACACCAAACAGCTTCGACTTGCTCCCATAATTCATCAAGATTCTGCACCGGCCAGTGAGAGGATTGCACATATTGTCCAATGTGATCCCACAGATTTTCTATTGGGGATAAATCTGGAGATCGTGCTGGCCATGGCAATACTTGAACATGTTGCAAACATTGTCTGGAGACCCTAGCAGTTTGTACATGGGCATAGTCATGCTAGAAAATGGACTGCTGCCTGAGTCTTTGGAACAGTAACAAAATGGGCTGCAGAACCACGCTAACGTATTGTGCAGCTGTCAGTGTTCCCATGATGCAGACAAGAGGTAACCTGCTGTCACATCCAATAGCACACCATACCATTATGCCTGACTGACGGGCGGTGTGCCGGTCGTGAACCAAAGCTGGATCCATTCTCTCGCCAGGTTGTCACCATACACAGACCCATCAATCGTCAGCATCCAGACAGAAACGGGATTCATCACTAAACACAACAGTGTCCCATTCATAACCCTAGTTCGCACAATTTTGGCACCAAGCCAGACAAGCGCTGCGATGGTTTGCAGTCAATGGCAGTTGATTTAACAGTTGTCTAGAGAGCAGGTGTGCCTCATGCAACCTTTAGTTTACCGTTCGGGTTGTTATGGGGACATCCATGGCTGCTGACACAGCCCATCAAATATCACCTGCAGAGCTGTGTGGTGACGAACGAGCAATGCACCTATCAATCCGTGCTGATATCTATCAGACGGCACCACTCTCTCTGTGATGCGCACTAGAACCTTCATTTTGCCACTGTTGCCAACAGCGTCCAACAGTTCACGCATCCTGGTGAACATGGGCAGCGACACAACACGTAGTTCATCCAGCTTCACATAGGCCTGTAATTCTTCCTCTCTCAATAGCATCCAAATGGCGATATATCTGCCGACAGCATGTACCAGGCATTTTCAGCCTTCACTGCACAATTTCCAAGCGGAACCACCTAATCTCAACCATTTGCATGATTTCCACCTTCATAAACAATATCATCCCTGTTCCTTCTTGCACCTTTTTTTCTTGGGCCACACACATCATTGGCTCCGGATTATCATCATTTACATATCTCAACTGCACACACCCATCCTTCTATTTGCATGTTTGTACATGTCCTTCTGGGTGGGGCACTTTCAATGTTGAGCAACGTATAATAGCAGTTATTGATGTGTATCCCCTCAGCTTTCGACGACAAATGTAGTTAAGTATTGATTCTTGGTGCCAGTGCATCTGGAAGGAGTGTGGGACACATCAACCCCTGAATGTCATGGGGAGGTGCATGTCTCTTCAAATTTTCTGTTTTTAAAAATAGCAGTTTTATTATTAATTTGCAGGAAAAATTTGTTGATAATAGTTTAAATCAAACTTGTGAACTTAAATCAAGTGGTTGCTTCAGCAAAGAAAAATCGACAATACCATAAAGGGCTTCTAATAAATGGCAATCAGATGGCTTTAACAAATTATTTATATTGTAGTGTAATAAAATGTGCATCAAATGAGAAAAGAAAATATTATTTTTCAAGCTTTAATTATGTGTTTTTATAATATACATATATGAAAATTTTCAAACAGCAATTTTTATTTTTTTTTAAATCGAAATATTTTTTGTTGTACTGAAAACTGATGCATACGTCTTCTGCCTCTCCTTTCGAATTCTGTCAATGTATACATACGACCTGGACACTGGAACATAAAATAAATAAATTAGCACATATTGAAAACAGGTTTTTGGAAAGTTTAAAATCAGTCCCCCGTTGTTCATCATACTTCACATAATAAAAAATTATCTGTTCCAAAATTATCTCATTAAAATGATACGTTCATTTTGAAATATTTGTAAATTGAAGTTTAGTAAAATGTAACTTTTTTTTCAGCTCTCAAATAAAGAGAGTTGTGTTTTGATTTCTATAAAATGTACTTTAGTAGCATGACAGCTATTTTTTGTGTTTAGTACTCTTAAGAATTTATTAAACAGTACACATTTGTGAAAACTTTGAAAATGCTTCATAATATTTATTTTCTTAGTCTGTAATGTTTTTAATTTGTTTTCTTATAGTTTTGCTGTGCAAAGCTGCAGAATACCCAGGCACTTTGGCGTCATTTGGCAATACATAACATTGTGCATGAATGTGAAAAATGCCATAGACGATTTTTGCAAAAAGAACAGTTAATATCCCATATGGAAATACACGAGTAAGTAAAAAAAAATTAGAGATCTACGAAGCTACTAATATTCTTTTGATCATATGACTTTTTTTCAACACACTTGATTAATGTATATAATCAAAATATTGTTTTGTTATTTAAATTTTCCAATTACTCACATTTACAAATACTTTATGGAATAAAAATTGCTAAACAGATCATAAAAACGATATTGTGAAAAAAAATAACCATGGACAGTTAACAGGTAATAGTACCACAGAGTTGCAAGAGCAAATTTGCATAAGAACTGGAAGAAGTAAACTACCAAAAAAAATGTTTTAAATGTCTATGAATTCCATGTCCAAACAGTCAATACTGTTTGGACATGGAATATTGCTATAACACCAACTTAAGATCAAATGGTACATACTAGAGCTTGGAAGTAGTAGTGTTGATACTAAATAATGTGTCAATAGAGAACATAATCTTCTGTAATAGCAATGTAAGCCTGACTGCATTCACCAGGGGGCGGGGGGGCTCAGTCGGTAGCGCACCAGGCTCGTAATCTGTAGTTCCCAGGTTCGAGTCCCTGCTGGGTCAGCGTTGAGATTTATCTCCGCAAAATTCCCCGCCTTGCCCACGGTCAGTAGGGGACACCGATGGGCTTGGAAAGGCCGCCGTCCGTCGGATGGGACGTTAAGCCGTGGCCCCGTGTGCGGGAGAGCCATACCCTGTGCACGTTAAAGAACACACTGGATGGCCTTGATGGGAGGCTACCATCTGTCTCCCAACAGCTGTTCCAGTGGGTCCCCTCCCCCAACCTTCTCTGAGCCTTCGGGGTCCATGTGACCTGGCCATTTAGCCCATGGTGGGCAAAAAAGTGCCGCTCAGAGGTAAAACAACCCAACCCAACAATGCATTCATCCATGCACTCAGCCACATGATCCAAACCATGATAGAGCAAGGATTTCCAATTCATAATGAGAGTATCCTGGAGCTCATGGAAAGTTAGGAAGGAGGTTAAAGTTAGGCTGAAATATTTTGCAATGCTTGTTCCATCAAGTAATGATCTGGGAAATAATCTGTAAAAGATGAATTCCCAGTCTATTCATTGTAATCTAAATCTTGGAGATATTGACAACTATTCTTGCTCTGTGTGATCATGCATTATCGACTATTAGAATGAGTCTTTGTTTACAACATCCACATAGTGCACTACAAGAGTATCAAATTTTCATCCCTTTGTATCTAATAGTCACAGTTACTCTCAAAAACAATGGTTACTATTATCACTTAGATATTCGATTCCAGACTGGTAATCCTATGAGTGGGAGGGGGGGAGTGTCTCAGTCAGTAGTATGCCAGGCTCGTAATCTGCAGTTCCCAGGTTCAAGTCCCGCCTAGGCTAACATTGAGATTTAACTCTACAAAACTCACCCTGTCCTCAGTCAATAGGGGATACCAATGGGCTTGGAAAAGTCGCCATCTGTCGGATGGGATGTTAAGTTGTGGCCCCATGTGTGGGAGAGCCATACTCTGTGCATGTTAAAGAGAATTGTATCTCCTTGTCAGGATGCTACCATGTCTCCTAAAAGCTGTTCAGTGGGTCCCCTCCCCTAATCTCTGAATCCTTGTGAACTGGCCATTTATCCCATTGTATGCAAAAAATGCTGCTCTGAGGTAAAACAATCCAACTATTGGTCCTACAAAGGAGATCCTTTCCTTCATGTAATGGGGTATATCATGTTCCCACCTCTCAGATCAGTGAGTGATCCTATGAAGCCTTCTCACCATTGTGAAGACAGTTACCTTTCTGCTTGTGCCAGCAATCAGATCTGAGGTAGCAAAATTTGCACATCTTTCCTGGCTAGTAATCCAAAATAGCAGTCATGCTGAGTCCAATTGAAGTTTGCATTTTGAAAATTTTTGCCAACTGAGGTTGCCAATTGAAGAAACAAAATACTGCCTGCTCTTGCAGGCAGTATTTTGTTTCATCTTAACATGGGGAAAAGCAAAGGATTTATCTGATTTCGAGAAAGGCCAGACCATTATGGCAAGATGCCTTGGTGAGAGCATCTCCAAAATAGTGACGCTGGTAGGCTGCTTATGCTATGCAGTAGTTAGTACCTATTAAAGATGGTCCAAAACAGGTGACACTTCGAGCTGTCGACAAGGCGTGGGCCAGCCACTCCTCACTGATGTCAGAGGTCAGTGCAGGCTATCTCGCCTTGTCCGCAGCAACAAGAGGGCTGCTGTGGCTGACATTACCGATAATTTCAGTTGTAGTAGAGGGCTCAATGTGTCCAAACACACAGTTCATCATAAGCTCTTGGATATGGTCTCTGCAGCCACAGATCCATTCGTGTGCCTATGCTCACAGCCATTCACCATTGTCAATGCTTGCAGTGGGCACATAATCATCAACATTGGACCATAGAAGACTGGAAGAGGGTCACATGGTCAGAAGAATCCCGTTTTCTGTTGCACCATGTAGACGAACGAGCATGTATGCAACGTTTACTCATGGAAGCTATCTCACCTGGATGCACTATGGGACATATCCAGGCAGCTGGAGGGAGTGTGATGGTCTGGGCAATATTTTCTTGTGGAACACTTGGGCCAATTATCCCTGTAGAGCAAACTCTGACAGCTGTCACCTGCCTAAACATCGTGGCTGACCAAGTACACCCCTTTATGGTGACTGTATTCCCTGGCGGAGATGGCATCTTTCAACAAGACAATGCCTCATGTCACACTGTGAAGAAGGTTCAGGAATGGTTCCTAGAACATGAGGAATTCCATTTATTCCCATGGCCCCTAAATTCGCCAAACACTAATCCTATCGAGCATTTGTGGTTTGAGTTGGAGAAAGGGTATGAGCAGCATCACCCCAACCATGTAATTTATGGGAACTGCGGGATCTTCTTTGCAGTCATGGTACCAAATATCAAGTGACACCTACCAACATCTCATTGAATCTATGCCTCATCGGGTGAGAGCTCTTTTGGCAGCGAGAGGAGGACCTACATCATATTAGGTAGGTGGTTTTAATGTTTTGACTGATCAGTGTATATATATATATATACTTATAGTATATGCCGTCCCATGGCCGAGTGGTTAGCGCGCTTGGCTACTGATCTAAGGGACCTGGGTTCGAGCCCCAGCTAAGGCATGGCTGTTTGTGTCGTTTTTCTGCTGAGGGCATGCCATCCTCTCAGACCTTTACTATGGCATATAAACTGACAGGCTCCTGTCAGACCTCTGTGTCGAGCAGCTGCTGGAGGGGGTATTTATTTTTTTATTTATAGTATATATATACTTATAGTTACTGTTTATGTACTGTTATATACTATGGAGAACATTTTATTAATAAGCTGTTGGGCCCACCTAGAGCATTTCGAACATACACAATTCAAGTGGAATAGACTTATACTGCACATACAGTAATGGAATGTGGGATCATTCTTCTTGTAAAATATGGCTCAACTGTGCAAATGATGCTGGAGGTGGAAAACGTGAGTTGACCTTGCACTCTAGAAGAAGAATCTCACAAATGTTCAATAATATTGAGGTCTGGTGATTGAAGTGACTAGGGTAGCTGCTGTACCTCATCCTCTGCAAACCACAACTTGACACGTTTTTGTACAGTGCACTGGGGCATTATCCACTTGAAACCAGGGACTGTCATTAGTGAACAATGACTGCAACATTGGTTGCAAGTGGCCCCCAAGAATGGATTTGCATGTTTCAGATGTGACATGACTCTAAGGAATGCCATGATGGCACCCCACAGCATCAGGGATCCACCTCCATGCTTCACAGTCAAGGTGGTGCGCTCTGCAGGTTTTCACCATACATACACTCTAACAGTGGTGGGAAACAATATGTAACATGTTTCATCAGACCAAATGACATGTTGCCTGTCTTTAGCATCCCAGTTTTTATGTGCTCTGCACCACCATACATATTTTGTTGCATTGATGTTTGTAATCTGAGGTTTGTGGATTGCAGCCTGGCCATAAATACTGGCACGAAGATAAAGTTCCTGACAAATTGTTATGACAGAAATGGGATCATTCCAACTGGTGTTCAACTCTGCTGCTATTTGCGGTGCCGTAGTGTCATGCCAACATTTGCTTATCCCTATCTGACAACTTCATATGGCGTCCACAATTTTACACATTTGGAGGCAATGCCCTGCCCTTTTTGTAGTCATAATCTTCGATACAGTTCCTCGTGTTACACCTACTATTTCCACTGTTCTTGTTACCGAAGCTCCTGCAAGATGTGCACTAATGATCATGCTTTTTGGGGGTCACTGAGATCCGACATTGTCGACAACTACACAACAGTTGTTTCACCTGCATCTGTGGCACTGCTATGTGATAGCTGACATAATACTTCTTTCCTTTATATACCTAACATTGCTGGTGACGTTGTCCTGTGATATGCATACAGTGCATTGATGTACTCAGTTGCCATTGATGTTTCCATTATTTTGATAAACCCCTGTATTTTGAGCTTGAGCAGTAGCATAGCCATATTTCATATATGGAGGGGAAGAGATTTTTGAAACTTTGTTTAGCCATATTTTAAAGCAGTTTAATGCTAAAATTCTCAAAAACTGAATGATTTAATGTCAATGCCACAAAATTGAAGAACAAAAGTATAATCATTCATTTGCTAAATTTGTGTTTCATTTACAAAAACTTGTTTTTTGTACCATTTGTATTTTACAGTATATAAATAACTTGTTTTTATCATTATGTAGCCCTCCAACTCAGTGTCCTTGGGAAGGTTGTAATAAAAAGCTTGTAACGAAGATAAGTCTTTATTATCATTTAAAAATGCATAGAGGGGGTGAAGATCATAAATGTCCTTACTGCAAGAAAGGTATGTTGGAGTTAAATTATAATAGTTCCTTTCTCATACTTTACAGTAATCTATCTTAACTATGCTTAGAATACATTATGTCAGTTGTATAATTGTCATGTAAAGGATAAAATCAGTTTTGTTTTTCACCTGAATTCATAAGAATTCAATATTTAAATTTTCAGCCATATGTAGGGATTTAATATATATAATTTAACACATGATTTGAGACTTTCTGCTTTCTATAAACATACCCAATTCTAAACTACTACTTTTTTATTATCTTTATAATGTTTGTAGCATTTTTGGTGATTAGCAAGATATATATTTATTTCGTTTATTTTATATTTAAGCTCTTTATGTGAAGAGTAGTTAAAAAAATATTTATTGGAAGTGTATGCCAAGTTGTTAGTGTGCTTGGCTACTGATCAAAGTGACCTGGGTTTAAACTCCTGGGTAAGACATGGATGTTTGTGTTGTTTTTCTGCTGAGGTCTTGCCTTCCTCACAGACATTCTGTATGACATATAAACTGATAGGCTCCTGTCAGACCTCTGTGGCAAGCAACTGCTTGATGGGGTATTTTTTATATGCAAAAAAGTGTATTATAAATTTAAAAATGCTAATATAAATATAAACTAAAATGTTTACCACATGGTTTTCTCTTTGTAGTAGGCACTTAAAATTCCTGTCAATAAATAAAGTTTTAAGGAATTAATGACACTTTTTTTTAATACATTAACAATTGTTGGGATTTTTATTGAAATATCTATGTTATTTCAGTTTAAATGTGACAGAGTTTGCTCAGATAATCCAAAACTTTGTTAATATCTTGTTCTATATTTTTGCCGTTTTCAAATAAAGAAAAAACCCTGAGGGTTTATCTGTTTCATGGGTTTTTTTTTTATTGTGATCCTATGCAAAAGAGCCTTTTGGATGTGATGATCAATATGAATGGCTGTGACTAGTTGCTCTATTCTCAGCCCATTATGCCATGGCCATTTATCTTGTGGAATGAAAAGAGCCATTCAAGCTTAAAACAACCCAAACACTACATTGTCTGTTAAGATTAGTGAGCTGCTAAATAAATTTTTATTTCTCTTTTTCTCCTCTCTTCCATTTTAAGTGAAGTTGTACATTGGGCAAAATAAAAGTTCAGAGTACTTGACCATATTTGTATTGACCTTTTTTTTTGTTCTGTGTCAAATTGAAAAATTATGTCACTTTATATTTTGGGAGCATCTTATAATTGAGTTAATATAGATAACATCTTTTATCTTGGCCTCATTTCACTCCCTCACTCTAAACAAGAGATGTACTTTTAGAAAATTGATTAAAACAAACCTATTTTAACTTAGTATATGTTGAAACATTCAAGATCTCACAATAATCCAAGATTATACATTATTTCTACACAACAGCATAGCAAACGAATATTTTTCATCACTAATAGTGGGTCAGAGATTGGTGCAATTTGGTAGCACTCCAAGCTCATAATCAGTAGTTCCCAAGTTTGAGTCCCACCTTTGCCATCATTGAGATTTATCTCCACTAAATCCTCACCCTGTCCTTGGTAAGAAATGGGACACCTATTGGCTTGGAAAGGCTGCTGTCATTTGAAGGGGACATAAAGCCTTGGTTCTGTGTGCAGGAGAGCTATACCCCTGTACACAAAGAACATACTGCATTGCTGCATGACTTTGATGGGAAGTTTCCCATCTGTCTGCTAAGGGCTGTCCAGTGGCTCTCATAAGCTCTTAGCCCTTTGTGACCTGGCCATTTATTCCAATTCCATTGTGTGCAAAAAAAGTTTCTCATTGGTAAAACAACCCATCAGTTATAATAGTACACAGGGATTAAAGATGAATTCTCATCAGTAAAACCTATTTTATGTCAACTAGGAGATTTATCCAATGTTGCTCAGGTCCTTAATTCAATTGGGTTTTTAGTATTTTTTTAATTGGAATTTCATAGTGTTTATGTGGATTTTTATTTTAATAAAAAAAGTTGAAAATTTCTAATTAAAGTGTTGCTATTTTTTATTATTTATTTAATTGATTATCAAACAAATAATATATTAAATGTCCCATTAAAATGTAGTGTGTCCCTTGAACACTCCCAATCAAATTTTAGTGCAAGTTAAGTTTTTATGGTGAGAAAAAAAACTAATATTACCCATTTTTTAAATTAAGACAGAATTTCAAACAATCATGTCAAAACAATTTGCAGCAATAGGGTGTATGCTCAGCATCTGTCTTGTCCCAAGATGTGTTTCATAAATGCTATTGTTTTAAGAAAGACATAGTTTTAGCTTTTGGTCTCTAAAAATTTGTTTCAAATGCCTGTTTCAAAAAACAATGACTTTGTTGTTGCCTTACCTATCTCTTGTTATCAGGAATTTCTCCATTATGTTGTTAATAAAAACAGCTGAAACTGTGTCCTGGTTTTCTTACCTAGCTTAGCATCCTTTCGCATTCTTCATTGTTGTGAGGTAATTAATTACAAGCATAAATCTTACCAATTTGTTATACTTCCATCAGCATTCTTCCTTTTTTACAATACAGATCACTGTACATCAATTCTTCCTTGTTCCATCATATTAGCTTAAAGGTCTTAAAATTATAATGCACAGAACTGGGACTGCAGAATATCTATTATCTGTTTCTTTTGTCTCTTCAAATCCGTTGGGAGTTTGTTGATATTGTGCAATTTCAGTATTTAGTTAGTAAGATGTTTTAAACCATATCCCATCATATCCTTGGAGTGTAAAGATTTAATTGAAAGCTTGTTAGTGTTTTTTATATTATGGGGTGGGGGGGGGGGGGTAATTAGCCTATTTGGTCCACTACAGTTTCACATTGCTTTTCTCTCACCATATTTAACTCAAATATGACTAGTGTAGAATTTTTAGTATTCATAAACAAATTATTCAACTTTGAATTTATATAAAGAAAACAACTACTGTACATTCAATTTAGAGTATCAATACAAAATGTATATGTAATATTAAAAACTAAAAGATACATAAAAACTTGTTGAATTATGTGTGATCCATACATACCCTATTTGTGCATTTCTTGTTGAATGAAAATAATCTTGGAATTTTAATCATTATAGAGTAGGTTTGATTATAAACAGAGAAAACTAAAGTGATGAAAATTGGTCAGGCAGGCTGTGATTCAGTTAATCTGAATGGTTGCAGTCTTGAGCAGGTGTCAGTTTAATTATCTTGGGAGCTATGTAACAGATAATGGTGATGTGCGGCATGAGATTAACAGACGAATAGGGACTAAAATTAGACTGTATAATAGTTTGGTTCTTTCTAGGGTTAGTTATGGTAGTGAAACTTGGACACTTTGTAAACAAAATAACAGGAAACTAGATGCTTTTGATTCCAGATGCTTATGCAGTATCTTGGGCATTAGGTGGTTCAACTTTGTAACTAATGATGAGGTTAGGCAAAGGAGTTTGCAACTTCCTTTAAGCAGCATATTGTGCAGAGAAAGACTCCGTTGGTTTGGCCATGTTGCCCGTATGAATAATTATAGATTGGCGAATAGGGTTATGAACAGTGTGCCTAAAGGCCTCAGAAAGAAGGGGAGACCTAGGATGCGGTGGGCAGACAATGTCAAACAGGACCTTGTTAGAATTGGTGTGCAGTGGCCAGATGCAGTAGATGTAGCTCAGGATAGACTTGCTTGGAGAACTAAATTGCACGGTCTGGTTGGACCTCCGTAGCCCATGGCTGCTTGAGGAGGAAGAGGAGGATATTTCTAACAGTAATATGTTAAGGAAAAAAATACAAGAGTATAGTATTTGCTAATTTAGTATAATTAACACGTGTTTAGAAATATTTCTATTTAGTGTTTGGATATAAAATTTTTCTATCTTATTTCTGTTCTTCTATTCTTCAGGATTTATTAAAATAAAACTACTGGAAGCACACATGAGAGTTCATGAAGCAGAAGCAACAGAAAAATCTGGTAATTTAGGTAAGAAATTTTGTTACTTAATAAACTGTAATATACTACCTATTTGCTGATAACAATGAATATTACTGAATAATTAATTGGTTGCTATTGTTTACAAACACTTTTAATAACCCTTAACATGCCAGCTATGTAGAGCAGAACTCTGGTGGCCAGGTTAATTTCATGGTGCTTTCAGGAGAATAAAAGCACAGGTTTAAAATCATATCTTGAAATAACTAATAGACAGAATAGGTCATGTACCAAAATAAAGAGCAATTAATTATAAATTTTTAAGAAATACAATATTTGAGAAGAAACATTAATTTTAATAGCACTTTTTTAGAATAATGTATTTAAAAAAAAGAGTAATTTCATTGGATTTGAACCTCATTCTAAAGTAATAAACAGAATTTGACAAGTAATGTCTTAAAGGAAAAAGCATTTAATTCTGCATAATAATATATAATAAATTTAGCCTCTACAGTTATATTCGTGCATTATTTTTTCTTGTATGATATATCTGGAAACATGGCTCAGAAATTGCACAATGCAAGTTGGCAGTTTTGCACTCATAAGTAGTACAGTGTTCTTGTTTTCTGACAGAACACATCATACACCTTTGCACCCAAGGGTGCCACAGCAGTGCCATCTTGATTTTATCATAAAACTTGCGGGCACCATAGCGCAACATGCTACAGTCAGTCTGGCACTAACATCCATAATGGATGGTTGTGTGTCATATCTGTGCTCTATATTATTATTTGTGATCATAATTTTTTCCCATAAATATGACAGATAAAATAAATACCAGTGATAGAAGTTATAGCGCGATTGATAGTAATTATGATGAATTTGTTTCAACAACTGTGATGAAAGTGGAAAACATGTTAAAAAATTATGTTGTGGTTTTTTGTGATGTTTGTTTTGTATTTGTTTTTATTTTTTGTAAATCACTGTTATTTTTGTTCCATAAATATGTATAAAGGTCATTATCAATAAAAAAAAAAAAAATTGCAGGCAATTATTTGGATAATATTTATATTTAAAAAATTATAAACAATATGAAAAGCTTTTATATGAATTTTTAAGCTACAATATGAAAAAGCTTTTTTTATCAATATTGCTTCGAGTAGCTGGTAACAGCTATAAAAAAAAACTTCAAGTGCAAAGGATTAAGATATTAGGTGCATAAGGGGAGGTTGTATGGAGAGTCTGCTGATCTCTGACAGTTCACCTTTTTCAGTCAACTCTTTGTCCTGAGTAGAAGTTAAGTGACTAATTTTTTTAAGGAAGAAGGTACTTCCCTACACAGAGGACAGAGATAACCTAGAAGCTATATTAGTCTGTCCTGGTTTCTTGTATAACATACAAACACTTGCACAGGGCATGCCCCCTGGTCTTAGGTGTGCTGACCACTAGACCAGGTAGGGCCTGAAATAATTTTAATACAAAATATAGGTATTGACTACAGTTAGATTTATGTTGGGGAGGGGGGTATTTTTCCCACCACTTTAAGCTTTTGCTTTTCAGTGGATAATATTGTGTGGAATACGATGCAAACAATCAACACCTGTTGTTTGATCATTGCAATCTAAAATACACTTAGGCTTCGAAACAGTCTATAGCAAAGTTATTTTTGGCATTCTGCTGAACCTCTGACATTGCTGCATTATGAAAAGAAGTGAGCATACCACATACCTTTTGTCATGTCACTTTAAGACTAAAAGGTGGCCTTTTCAGAATGAAATCATCTCTTCTTTTTGCAGCTTCTGCCCATGCTAGCTCACCTTTTGGTAGCCATTCCTGTTGGAAATTACCATGTGATTTTTTTCCCATTATAATGCTTGGTACAAGGCTGGAAAGGAATACCACTATTGTAACATTTGTCTAATATGTTGGCCATCAACTTCATAACACTGTGAGCATGGCCGATATTGCAGTCTTCTGTCTCAACAGTTCCTTTTCCTGTGTACATTTGATTGAGAGTTATATGACTGTGTCTGGTTATCTTTTACTCTTTATCATATTTGGCGTGTATTGCCTTAGTTGCCATTGTGCCATTAAACCCCAACTAACCAACCTTGTGTACATTACATTCCATGCATAAGCACTTTTGCTCTCATATAACCTAATTTTATGCCAAATTTTTCTGGCTTTTGTCAGAAGAACTTACCAAGTATTGCTAAAGGATCATAGCCAGGTTCACCTTTTTTTTTTTCATCTATAACACTGGAAAAAAAGCATAAATCTATTTCTTGACATGGTTTTGAAGAAAACTGGTGTCTGCACAGGGAAATCTGTTGACCAATACTTTTTCACAGATTTCTTATTGACAAGGCCTGTTGTCAAAACTAAAGCTAAAAATGTTTTTATTTCTTTAGCTGTTGTATGTGTGCCATCAAATTCTGTTATTTTCATGAAGTACTTCTTATAATCTCTTCCATGCTTTTCAAACAAGGACTTGTCCATAAATATTGATTTGCTGAGCTTTTAGTTCAAAAGATTCTTCTGTGACAAACAGCTTAAAAAAACTAGAGGCATTTGCAATGTTTCATATTTTTCCTCATCAATTTTTTGCAATTCAGAGCACTTTTCTGATTTTGTAAGTGTCTGCTCATCTGG
The DNA here is from genome assembly GCA_038380435.1 of Ryuthela nishihirai. Lineage (NCBI taxonomy): Eukaryota > Metazoa > Arthropoda > Arachnida > Araneae > Heptathelidae > Ryuthela > Ryuthela nishihirai. The sequence goes on from JAWZYU010000025.1 coordinate 27,393,609, forward strand.
CAAATGTTTTCATTTTCTAGGAAGGGAACAGAAGGGGAGGGCTGCCAGTTCAGTATGGCCTGCTGATCTGGTCATCTATGGCCACTTTTTTTCTTTTTTTTCAACCCTGCTGAGGAGTGGTCAACTTCACAGGGTCCTGGTGCTGACCATTTATACCTACTAGACTGGACTTGTTTATGGATTTGAGCTTGATTATGGATCCTGGACTTGCTGCACTGGTGGGCCTCTGTTGAGGGAGAGTCTGCCGCTGTGTTTTCTGTTTGCTTCTGGGTTGCCAGCTCTAAGTGAACAGAGGCATGGGATACCTTATATCAGCTGGTGGATAATCCTAATCAGAGGCCATTGCAGGTACCTGAACCTTACTTTGCTAGTTGGGCATCGTCAAGCCTAAACTGGAGTAATGTGTCTCAGGCAGGCCATGTGGCTCTTGAAAAAGTCCACTTGAAAAGGTGGTGCCTGAAGTTCCTACCAGCATCGGTGACTTCAGCCTTTAGCGGAGGAGGAACCATGCCTGCGATCAGGGGGCTGTTTGATATTGTTGGCCCTACCAATCTCAATAAACCTAATTTCTTTAAAAATCCTACTAATCATTTTCTTTCTGCAGGAACGTGGAACGTGAGGACATTACATAGAGATTATTCTCTTGATGTCCTCATGCAGGAATTCCAGCGCTATAACCTAGATATTCTAGGCTTGCAAGAGACCAGATGGACAGGTAAAGGTGAGATACTTAAAAATAACTTTAAATTTCTCTTTACAGGGAGGGAGGATGGAAAGCATCACCAAGGCGTGGGTCTGCTGCTCAGCAGACATGCTAGTGATGCTCTTCTAGGATATGAGTGCATTAATGAAAGGTTTCTTACAGCAAAATTTCAGACAAGCATTAAAAACTTGAATGTTATCTGCTGTTATGCCCCCACTGAGGATGCTGATGAGGATGAGAAGGATAGGTTTTACGGACAACTTCAGGACATTTTGAATTCTGTCAAGAAAGGAGATATTACCCTTGTTCTTGGTGACTTCAATGCCAAAGTTGGTACCGACTCTGACCTTTGGGGAGGAGTAATAGGTCCTTTTGGTATTGGTAGCTGCAATGGCAATGGGCAACGTCTCCTACAGGTAAGTAAACTCAATGGTTTCAGAATAACTAACACATATTACAAACACCGCGACATACATAAATACACATGGGTTTCACCTGATGGGCTGCATAGGAATATGATTGATTATATATTAATTAACAGCAAATGGGCTAGTTCTGTTAGGAATACCAGGGCATATAGGGGAGCTGAAATTGGATCTGACCATTACCTTGTTAAAAGTGTCTTGCAACTTAAACTTAAAAAGTGTTGTGCTAGAGTTAAAAAATTTACCTTTAATACTGAAGCTCTGAATGACCCAGTTATAGCTAAAGCTTACCATGATAGGTTACTTAGTCATTATGACGGTCATGGTTTGCTTAATACTGAAGTTGAGGAAGAATGGGGCCATTTTAAACAGGTTTTTTTGGAAACTAACAGTACTCTTTTAGGAAAAAAGGAGCAGAGGAGGCAGAATTATTTAAGTGACAAGGCAATTGAGCTTATTTCAGAAAGAAGGAATTGCAGGAATGTCCTTAATCAGTACCCTACTAGTCCTAATAGAAAAGATTACAGAGAGCTTAATAAACGTGTAAAGGATCAGTTAGCTACTGATAAAAATCTTTGGCTTGATAGCTTGGCTGACAAAGCTGAGGAAGCAGTTAGGCAGCACAACAGCAGAGAGCTGTACCAGATAGTTAATGTTTTATGTGGTAGAAAACGGACAGGCATAAGGGATTGAAGGATAAACAAGGTAAGGTTATAGAAGGTGAGGATTCTCTCATGGCTAGGTGGGCTGAGCATTTCAGTGATGTTCTAAACAATGTGGTTAGTTCTACTCCCATTGTTTGTAATGATGATAGATGCATTGGCAGCTTTAATGTTGGCCCTATAACACAATCTGAAGTTAGTTTGGCTATCTCTAAACTGAAACTTCATAAATCCCCAGGGGTAGATGAAATTACTACAGAAATGCTCAGAGCTGGGAATGTTTTGGTTATCACTTGGATGACTGAAATTTTGAATAACTTTTATGATAAAGGCGTGGTTCCTAAAGATTTTACCAGAGCTGTTATTATCCCTATTTTCAAAAAAGGTGATCGCAGTTCTTGTGATAACTATAGGGGTATCAGCCTACTCTCTGTTCCAGGTAAAGTTCTTTCCATGATTGTGCTTAATAGAATTAAGAATCTGGTTGACAGGCAATTGCGTGATGAGCAATGTGGATTCAGAAGTGGTAGGGGATGTGTGGATCAGATATTTTCACTTAGGCATATTCTTGAGAAATGTTTAGAGTTTCAGAAACTTTGGTTGCTAGCTTTGTTGATTTCAAAAAGGCTTTCGACTCTGTTGATCGTCATAATTTGTGGTTGATTGTGAGATCATATGGTATACCAGACAAGTTAGTTAACATAATGAAAGCTCTCTATAATAACACTGAGTCATGTGTGAGAGTTGGTAAGTCTTGTAGCAATTGGTTTAGCATTACTTCTGGTGTTCGACAAGGGTGCATTTTGTCTCCTTTTTAGTTTGGTTGTTGATTATGTTATGCGAAATTCACTTCGAGGGAAAGATTTTGGCCTTAAATGGGCTGGAGATACGAAAATTTCTGATTTAGATTATGCTGATGATTTAGCCCTTTTGGCAAATGATGTTGATGAGATGAACTCTTTCATTCGAGCTGTTGATGAGACTGGTAGTAGAGTAGGTTTGGTTATAAACAGAGAGAAAACTAAAGTGATGAAAATTGGTCAGGCAGGCTGTGATTCAGTTAATCTGAATGGTTGCAGTCTTGAGCAGGTGTCACAGTTTAATTATCTTGGGAGCTATGTAACAGATAATGGTGATGTGCGGCATGAGATTAACAGACGAATAGGGATTGCTGCCGGGACTTTTAAGAATCTATGGAGATTGTGGAGAAATAGGCGTATACACCTAAAGACTAAAATTAGACTGTATAATAGTTTGGTTCTTTCTAGGGTTAGTTATGGTAGTGAAACTTGGACGCTGTGTAAACAAGGTAACAGGAAACTAGATGCTTTTGATTCTAGATGCTTACGCAGTATCTTGGGTATTAGGTGGTTTAACTTTATAACTAATGATGAGGTTAGGCAAAGGAGTCTGCAACCTCCTTTAAGCAGCATATTGTGCAGAGAGAGACTCCGCTGGTTTGGCCATGTTGCCCGTATGGATAATTATAGATTGGCGAATAGGGTTATGAACAGTGTGCCTAGAGGCTTCAGAAGGAGGGGAGACCTAGGATGCGGTGGGCAGACAATGTCAAACAGGACCTTGTTAGAATTGGTGTGCAGTGGCCGGATGCAGCAGATGTAGCTCAGGACAGATATGCTTGGAGAATTAAACTGTGTGGTCTGGTTGGACCTCCGTAGCCCATGGCTGCTTGAGGATGATGATGATAATGATGATAGGGGATAGGAATTTCACCACAGTCACTTTCACTGGTATCATTAGCACCTTCTTAGTCAAAAAAAAAACTTTTTTAATCATTATCTTCAGGGATGCAGCTAGGATTTTTTCTGGATCAGAAACACTGAGAAGTTTTAGCAAATCCTGAAGTATGAAATCCCATAAATTTTTCATTGTCAGAATCACCAAAATACTTCATGAAAAAAAAAAACATTTTTGGGAGCAACCTTTTTAAAGTTTCATCCATAGAAGAAAACTAAATGTCCAAAAATCTAAATTTAAACTTACATTTATTAATTATAAGATATATAAATTAAAAATTACTTTAAGAAAGTTTTTTACAAGTGATACAAAAGCTAATCCAAGTTGCAGTAAATTTAAATAAATCGTCATTTCAGAACCAAAACTTTCTTTCCCTTCTGGTTATTTTGTTTTCCCACAGTTTCAGATAATTAAAAAACATCATTTTGCAAACCACAATATATATTTAATGAAACAAAATATGTTTTAACAAACAGCAAAACAATTTAAAAACCAGAAATACAAGCAAAACCTCATTTAGTGCTACTTCAATTAATACTTTTTCGATATAATTTTTTAAGTACTTTATTTCATTTTCTTTTTTTTTTATTAGTTTACCTTTTTCAGAATAGTTGATAAGATATCATTAATATTATTTAAGACAAAAAATGCACTGTACTACTTACACAAAATGCAAATTTAATATACACCAAATAAATTTTTATGAAAATAATGCAAGATGCAATTGAAATTTTGAGTGAGAACAATCGGGATTGTTTGAAAACTTTTTGTATAAAGCATAGAGTACTAAATGCTTTTTCACGTTACACTAAATTGCTAAAAGAGTAAGAAAAGCATAAAGCAATCAACTTTAGATGATTTTCTAAAGATCTGCAGTCAATAACTTGTCACTAATTCTTTTCAGGCTTCTGAATTTTATTAAATTTTTTTAGCTTTTATTTTAAATAAAGAAATATATATAATTATACCAATTTAACAGCCTTTTATTTTCAGAATGTTTAAAAATTAACAAATCGTATATGTATTGAAAAAATTTTCTTCAGAATACAACTTAGTGTATATGAGGCCTTGTTTAATGATGTTACATTTAACACTCATATTTCAGGAACATATCCTGAGGTTCAAGGTGTTGTAAGATCATGGTGAAATTGGTCTCCATTGATGGGCTCCCTACACTAGTCACAACAGACGGGCGAGATAGCAGAAAATACTACATTTCTGCTATATCACATAGTCAGTAGAAAAATATGATAGGGAAAAAAGTAGAGACAAAATTAAAGACATTAGACTTTGTTAAAATGGCTGATATTTTGAAAGAAATCAGTGAGAAGTCGCAGGTGAATGCCAAGAAGGGGGGTGATTGAGTAATCCATGGTTCCGATAGCATGAAGCTCCCGAAACAAAAATCTTTTACAGCATTGTTGCGGGAAAAGTTAAGCAGAATGTGATATACAGTCTCAGGTGTGCTGCATGTGTGCACAGTTAGGACTGTAGATTCTGCCAAGATTGTGAAGAGTAGAGTTGCTGTAGATGACTCCAACTCAGAGATGATGTAGGAGGGTCTCCTCAGATTAGTTGAGGTTACCGAGGTTAGGAGCAGTGGGTGAGGGATCTACCAGGTATATAAATCAGGAACAACTGGAGTCCCTCTGCCACTGGGCAAAGCAGTATTGCTCATCAGTTCTAAGATAAAAATCTTGCAGTCGCTGAAAGAGGGAAATGAGTAACATACCTCTGACTCTCAAGTGCCTCTTTAGCAGTCCGATCAACAAGCTCATTGCCATGTATCCCAACATGGCAGGGGATCCACTGTAAGTGGATCGTAATACTGGCAGAAGTGAGCTTGGAACATGTCTCTATGATCTGAATAAGGAGGGCTTGCAAGGCTGACTTTGAGTCACAGAGGATGACAATGTTGTCACTCCCAAAGATGTGGATGAAAGTTGCAGCCTCAAGGAAACATGAAGGTCAGCACTGGTGGGGGAAGTGAGATGTGGGAGACGGAAGCCTCTAATGTCAGTATCAGGGGTGGCAAAAACGGGGGCAGCATACAGTCCCAATCAACAGCTCCATCAGTATAGACCTCGGTACACCTCTTATGCAGTGACATAGGAGGTGGGGAGGAGTCTGACAGCCATGGGATCTAAGTCACTCTTTCAGCCTACTGAGGAGATGTAGACGTTGCTCTTAAGATCATTGTTCCTCCAGGGTGGAAGATCAGGAAAGAGCATATTACCAGCAGTGGAACTAGCAGGAAGGACTCTGCTGTAGAAGTCAGTGGCAGAGTCTGGTCTGTCTTGCTGTTTCCTGAGCAGCTCACGATTGAAATGGAGGGTGTGCAGCCTTGAAAGATGACATAGTAGATCTGTTCCAATGCAGTTGGAAAGTCATCAGTCTCTGCGATGACAGATGCATTAGGTGTGTTAGGACAGATTCCAAGAGAGGGGTGCAGAGATGTAGTGTGGAAAATGGTCAACTTGTTCAGCTGTGAAGCAGAAGCATTGCTCAGAAAGTGGCCACTGTAGTTGATGTGGGAGAGGATCAAGTGTCAGTACAAGACCAGGAGGGTCTTTCACGAACTTTCCCAGTTGGTGCCAGCAAGGAAAGACAGTATATTTCACTGCACAGTGGCAACTGTCTTAAGATGCTAGATGTGGTGATCCAAAGGCATCTTGTTGTACAGGTTGACACCAAGGAACTTATGCTCTTTGAAGACCTTGATATGGTTAGGTCCAAGCATGATCCAGGGAAAGTGGGCGGAAGACGTTTCTTCATGAGAACCATGGCCACAGTCTTATTGGTGGAAAGAGCGAGTTGTCAAAGAAGACAACCATAGCCACAGCTCGTTTCATCTTGAGCTGAGCTTAGGAGGGGTCCTGGCTAGGGAACCAGATGCAGATGTCGTTCGCATAGATGGAAGTACTCTATTCTCAAGTCAAGAGGGTAGGTCTGACAGCAAGATGTTCAGAAGTGTTGGGCTGAGGACACCCCTCTGAGGTACTCCATGATAGTGTGGGGAGCACTGAGCATGTTACCCAGCTTGACACGAACCGTCCTGATGGAGAGGTAGGCCATGATCCAGTGCATGATATTTCTTCTGAGACAGATCATGGAGTCTGCAGCGAATATCAAAGTGAGAAATGAAATCGAAAGCCTTCTGGATGTCAAAGAAGACAACAAAGGGGGTTTGTCCTTCAGACATTGCCTGGCCAGTGGGTGGAGGTGAAGTTGATAAGGTTATCAGACGTGCACCTCCCTTTACGGAAACCAGAGAGGCTGTCAGGTAGAAGGCCCTTGGACTCCCATACCAGTCTCTCTAGGATCTTGCAGAAGCAAGATGATAGAGTAATGGGTCTGTAAGAAGACAGCTCAGTGATGGGTTTTCCCTGCTTCAAGATAGGCACAACGTGTGTGTAGCCTTCCAGGAATCGGGTACAGTGGAAGTGACCCAAGAGTAGTTGAAGGCTTTGAGAAGAACAAACAGATCCTTCAGTGACAGCTAACAGAGTATAGCTAATGCTGTCAGGGCCAGGAGCAGAAGGGCACTTGGAAGCCTCAATGGCAGAAATGAGTTCCTGAAGGTGAAAGGGTCATTGTAGCTTGGCTCACTCTCAGGGCAGGACTGCTGAGATGTAGGCTGAGCAGTCACAGATGGAGCAGGTAGGTCGGCAGTGGTAATAATGCTGCAAGAAGGCATTAGCAGTTGTGGCTAAGTCCTCTCCACATGACAAGCCAGATTGTAGAAAGGGAGGGCAGGCTGCAGCTTCCCCCATCAGATTTCTGATGAATTTTCAGATTTTCCCAGAAGGTGTGCAAACATTGATGCTGGAAGCAGAAGTCTCTCCACCTGAACCTTTCACAGTGGTTCAGATACCTTCTGATAGCAGCATGTAGCCTTCTTGCATGAAGGATGTCTGGAAAATTACCAGGGTGGCGGGCACACCTTTTGGCTTGACGGCAAATGGTGTGTAACCCCTTATAGTGAATATCAGGTGGGGGTAGATGCCTGGGCGTTGATATAGTGGCAGTGCAGGCATCAGAGAAAGCCACAAGAGCTTCTGACATAGCAGAAAGATCTGTGGGGTTGATGGCAGTAAGTCAGTCCTTCAGAGGAAATCTGCTGAAAGAGCTGCCAGTCAGTAAGCTTAGATGTTCTTCTGGGAGATGCACATCCCTCGGGAAGCAAGGTGATGTGCAGCAGGAAATGGTCAAACAATGTATTCCTCTGTAATAAAAAATTGCAGTGCTTTGATAAATGCATTCTTACGAAATGATGCAAATACCTTCCATTTAAAAATATCCATTTTTGAGAAAATTTCAAAACACTATGAAAATGTCAAATGGTAACATTCAAAAGAATGCTCTCATCGAAACCTTAATTTGGAAATATTACCTGAAAGAAGAAAACAGCTAGATCACTCTGGGGTGAAATTAGTTCACCAAAATGGCTGCCATTGCAGTGTAACATTTTTCAACTTTACAAGTGCATCTGAATAGAATCTAAAACGATAAAACATCTAAAAAATTTTTCAAAAAATAAAAATGATACTTTTTAGTATCTTTTTTCTTATCAAATTTCAAAAATTTGTAGGATTTTAAAACATCTAAAAAATGGATAATTTCTATAGCTAAAAAAATTTATACTTAGGCATAATTTTCTCTTGGGAACTACAGTGTCTTGCAGTATATTAAGGGTTAAAGACCAAACAATTCTGACATATTGTAATGCTCCAAAGATCCTTTTGACTGATCTAAATTAAATTAAAACTCCAGGTAGCATATCGGGCACCAGGCAATATTAACTTGCCAAATAAAGTTAAATGAGGGTTTGTTAGGCATATGGGTGTTACTTATCACAAAGAATTCAAAAGATTGTCAAATTTTTTAGATTATATCTTAATTATTGTGGTTCAAGAGAAACAATAGCAAAATCAAAATATTCATATAACAAACAAAATTTATTTCTAAAATATTCACGACTCACCACATAAACTGATGAATACAAAAGTAGTCTGAGCAAATAAAAGCTCATTTAAACATCTCCAAAACTGACAAACTTCTCACTTAACATCATTCTCATTCTTCACTATCATTACCTCCCTACTAACTCCATGACTTAACGCCACTTAGTATACATCAGCGTACAACCGACATGTGTTGTACACTGGGAAAAACATTTGCATAATCTGATGATCTCATGCTTGTACTAGCTGTGATGCAAGAGGGAGCGTGTCGTAAACGCGCTCATTAGCAGCTGGCAATCAAAATTCAGAGTTTGCATGTGCAACTCCTTTAGCAGATTGGAAGAGGAAAAGGTGATTAAGTCCAACTGAAGTAAATCCCCAAAATGATAAATTTAACATAAAGTAAAACTGGTTACGGAAAAGTGAATAGTTAGACCATCACAACTCCCCCTCCCAAGGGGAGTCAAAATTTGACCTAACAGATTTTGACGAGCAAATTTAGAATAATAGGACACTTCTCACGTCATTTACACATCGGTAAACATAAAATAAAGTAAAAGTATGCTTACCCAAATTAGATAAGACGAGCTACTCTCACTTTGACACAATCTTCCATCACAACCAAAGGTACCTTCTTCCATTCCACCTATTGATGTGTAAAGCTGCCTAGTGTCAATACATACCAATGGCTGTTGCAGTTAATTTCATAGTAGCATTATCAGTCTTAACTAGTATCACATTCTGATACAATTCCAAAACTTGCATACTATAACCTTTACAAAAAGCTTGTTAATATCACTCCTAATCTGCTTAACTTCTAAAAAGGTTATAAAAAAATTCAATTACATCAAATTCTGCTCTTTCACAGAATATAAATACAGATGTATTAAGTAGGGTTCAAAACGTCTGCTTATTCCCCTAACAACAATCAAATGCGCAAAATCTAATCTTTCGTGCCTGCCATACATGAAAAAAATGGGTATTGGTACTCTGTTAAATCCTCCTAATCACAAGCAAATACATGAAGCTAAGAATTTTGTTTTACAAACAAGCGGGAGTGTAAGCATCGCTAAAATGTCACCTAAACACAATAAATCGCGAGCTAGCTGAAATAAAAATAGCATTACCTCTCCTCTTCGAGCTTTATGTTCCCCTCCCAAAGGAGTTTTGCTAGTGACTGTCTCAGTCAAACTAGTCTTTGTCATTGGGGACAGCTCAAAGAAGGTTCAATACATCATGATCAAGCTCTTATATATGCAAACAAATGCTGCCAATGTCATCTTGATAATTACACATCATTGACCCATCAATATCACTGATGACACCGAACAGATTTAACCCTTTAATGCCCAAGAAATCTGAGAAAAATGTAGAGGGTAGTAAAGACAAAGAAATAGCGCTATTCGGACTAGTCCATTTCAAAATCTCGGCCGTTTTGGGCGTTAACAGGTTAAACACATATACATCGTATCTAAGAGTAAAGAAAAGCTGTATCAGTAATTTATCATATATGATGCTAACATTTCATCCATTCACATTTTACAGTAAGAATCAATTTAAATTCAAAAGTGCATTTCAAATAACAAAATACACCTCAAAATACAAAATATTTAATCACTGTATACTAAATTCTCTTTCATTCTCATCATTCACATCCATAAACATTTTATAATTCCTAAACTTAAAACACTCAATTCAGCTTTTAGTCTGCTGAAACAAAAAAATCTACAATAGGTCATAAATGCACTTGAAATCATGTTGATACAATATATAACTCTTTTTGGTTCAACTAGAACTTCAGATGAACCAGAATATATAAAAAAAAAATTCTAATTACTTCACATTATATACTCAAACTATAAACTTTGAATAATAAATTCAATTGTAAAAAGTATCTGAACCTCCAAAGTTTTAACACTAAATTAAACATTTCAAAATCTCTAAGTATAAACAATAAATAATCTTCAATTGTCTCCATCTTCATCTATTCCAGAGAAAATAAATAAAACATCATAAATAATTAGTGCCACAGTGGAAGAATAATAATATACTTAAATTTTCATTGTTGTCACTATTGCAATAAATCATCATCCAATCATTTTCAGGTGATATCATTCCCACGTCGATCGATAAGCTAGGTGTAGGTGCTTCGGAAGATCTCGTTGGTGACGTCATCTATGTTTACTACTTTGTTACCGCTTGTTGCTCTGCAGGCTGTGGTCATCTCATTGACATCTCGCTACATGCTTGGCTTTGAAGAGCCTGGATTTGTGCTTTCCAGTTTTATTGCTGCCTGCTTCTAAATGATGCTTCAACAGTAGAAAATTTCTTAACTTGTTATATTCATCATGATTATTTACACTCAAAACAATTTCTGGGATGCTTGGCTTATCTAAAAATTCTTCACCAGCATTATTTTCTTTTAAAACCTCTACTTCAAACTATGTCGGGACTATTTTACTTTAAAACTTCTGCTTTTCTCACTATCAATTTGCTTTGCATCATCAACTTGTTTCCCTAAATTCACATTAATTAAACTGATAGGACATTTTACAGTTTCTTTCTGAACATTCTTCTTTGGACTACAAGATAAATTTGAAAGTGTACTGGACCCCGGCTGCAACTTCAATTCACAATTGTGGTTAATTTCATCTAAAACTTTCTCAGATGGACATGAAAGATCAGTTTCTGTATCGTTGTGATCTATTAATTCTTTTTTTTTTGTGTATGTGACAAGGCTTCACAAAAGGTAAATCTATGACATTATATGTACCAACAGTGGCAAAACAACTCATGAGAGGGCTTTTCTTGAGGAACTTTGGCCTCTCACTTCAAAGATCCTAAATTTAAGTTTCCCAAATTGCCAGTTTTTTCTGTAGCAATATTGTTCTGTGTGCCCTAGTCAGCCACAAAAATTACATCTGAAAGTCTTTTTATTATTCGTAGAAAAAGTTTTTGGTCTAATTTCAATGTTGGAAGCTTGACACAGAATATAATCTCTGCTTTGGTCGTTCTGCATCGTTGTAGTCTCGTTTGGCAAAAATTGTTGGGACCATGTAACTTCCGATCGTGCGGGAGTCATTTTGTGAGACTCAACTTGATATCTCTGCTGCTTTGATGAGGATTTGCATCCATTGTTAATTTAATACCGTTTTTGCAGATTCTCTTCTCGTGATGTATTGCCAAGCTAATTTGATAAGTTGAAATTGAATTTACATTTCTTACTTCTAAAAATTATCTTATGGGCAAAAGTAATTGAGACAATGCAGTTTGTTATGTCGATTTCGGCGGCATTAGCATTGTACATCTGGTATAACTCTGCTGTACCCCAGAATGAATTTTTTGATATCATCTCCTTCCCTTTGTCTTCGTGAAAAAAAAAAGTTCTGTAACTAGATGTATAAAGTCATTGTAAGGAGAATAAATTTCCAAAAGTTTTTAAAGTCTTCCTAAATTTCTATTCCATGGCGACATCCTATGTTATTTTCCCTTTGCTTAGCACATCCAATTAAGCATAATACTGAGGAAACCACCTTTTTGTTGCTGGGCATTTCATGTAAACGGAAATGCTCATCCATGGAACCATTTGAACCATCGAACCTTATCTCAGGTAAATGCCAAATTAACATAAGAACTACAGTTAATAAATGGATTGGCAACTTGTTGTTGAGGCAGTTGATAATACTCTATTCTAAAAATCAATTGCTTCTGATGGAACAAAAATGGAACTTTACATTCAAAGTATATATGTTTGTGAGCTGACGTACCATTTTCAGCAATTTTAAGCGCCAAGAGATTGAGTTTCTATTGCAGTATAAGATTTTCCCATCTGTTTTAAAGTACAAGTATTATACTATTAAAAAATATATCCCCTCAAGCGGCTGCTTGCCACAGAGGTCTCACAGAAGCCTGTCAGTTTATACACCATAGTAGTAGAAGGTCTGTGAGGATGGTGGGACATCAGCTGAAAAATGATAGTGGTAGATCCATGCCTTATCTGGGGCTCAAATCCAGGTCCCTTAGCCAGGTCCCAAGCATGCTAACCACTCAGCCATGGGATGGCATTATTATACTATGCATAAGTTTAATAATATTTTAACCTTTATCCTTATTAGCATTCTCAAAGAGAGGGCCAGTTGTATTTTAGATTAAAAGGCTAGTCCCCTATGAGCTGTAAATCAAATTATTATTCCATAACAGATAGTGCTCTGAGACCAGCTGCTCTTGCCCTCTGATAATTATGGAAAATTATAAATACCTAGAGGGCTACTTTGATTATAAATTAAACTTTCATTTTATAAGATGTATTGAAAAAATAAGTGTCATACTTAGCTTATACTCTGTGAGGAACTATGCAGATTTGGTAACATTAAGAAAACTATATAGTTGCTGGGAAAAGTCATTAACTTTATGCATTTGAAACATCATTTTTTAAAAACTGTGGAAAACTAATTCATAGAAACAAAAATGACACCAGAAAAGGAAACACAACTCATATGTTACCAAGGAAAACTGTGTTGAAAAAACATTTACAGAGCATCATTTATTTTAATAGTCTATCTAAAAAAATGTTAAAATTTACTTATTTTTAAGAATAAAGTAAAGAAGTGGTATGTGATTATAAAAATTTAAAAGCTCTAATGCAATTAAAATTTTCAAAAATATTATGAATTGTAATATAAAATTAATCTTTAACAGTAACATTAATTATTGTAAAATAAATTAATGGTGAGCTTATATTTTTGGAATTATTGTAAACTTTGGAGCTTTTTTGCATATTCAGGAAGTAAATCTGCTGCATTCTTAACAGTTCCAAAAGAACACTAACATTGGCATTAATTTTAAAAAAAAAATTGTTTAACCCTTAGGGAGATATTAATTCTTAGGGAGAGTACCATTTCTAAAATTATAAAAATATTGTTTGTAAAAAATGCTGATGTTGAAAGAGAAATAAAGATACTTAGGAATTAAAATGCAAACATAAATGATTGGTAAAAAAAAATTAGCATAGTGATACTTATTTTTTAGCAATACCATTCTTATGTGTTGAAATGTCATTGGGAATTGAAATAGGAATTGTTATTGTTTAATCATATTTTTGTTACATTCTTATAGCAAATGAGAAAAATCAGGCTGATGAAAAGTCAAAAAGAAGTGAAGATAGCTTTAATGAATCAGATCTTATTCAGCTTATCTGTGCAGGATGCAACAAAGGATTTGATGATGAAGATCAGTTTGCTGCACATTCTTGTACTTCACAATCCATGTGAGTGTTATACTAAATAAACATTTAATATTTATTTATAAGTCCCTTATGAGTTCTTGCTACTTCACTTTTATACTAGTCCTCAAAAGTTAAGGATCAAACGAAAAAAACTTGATTAATTCAAAAAACCTTAATTGATATGATGAAATTATAATGAGAAATGTGTTATGATGTGACAGAATAATGAATAAAGATTGGACAATTGAGATTTGATGGTAAAGCATTATACTAAATGTATTCATGAGTAACCAAAAAGAAAGTACATAGAATCAGTGATAAAATCTATATAAATAATAGCTTTAATTTTCTTATCAGTAAATTCCAACAATACTTATTGACCTAATTGGCTGTTTTCACGTGGTACATGCCCTAGTGGCACATGTTTCTATTGTTTCAATTGTGTTGAATTCTTAAGTCTCCAAATACTTGACTGCCTGGTCCTAAACTACCTACTACTTTTCCTCGTTCCATCCTGTATTGAACGTTAAAAATTCAATTACTCACCTATAATGGAATGAGATTTCTAACCTAAAACCACTTAAATTTAAGTTATAGATGATCTTACTATTAAATAATACCGAATACTTCTCAGTCTGTTATGACCTTAAGCTCAGAATATGGTTAAATAGATATGCTACTACAGTTCTAATATTGATATATCATTGCAGTTGCTCAGCAGATTTAATATTAAACTTTTATGCAATAAAAGTTTAATGCTGGCTCACTCATTGCCATATTTCAGCCTCTTTGCTTGGTGATGACATTTGAATGTAGGCTGTACAATGTTGTTGAGCTTAGTGATGAACTACCAGTCTTTCATACTTCATTGCATTAAGTTGTTATGCTGTTGAAGTGAATTCTTGAGAGTCATCGATGTTTTTCCTGAGAAATTTTTTCCATAATCATCAGTATCAGCCGGATATTATTTAACTTAAGTATATGCACATTTTTTAACGTATATGAGCAACTTAAATGATATTTAAGGCTTTGAAGCCTCAAGATACAAAAACTAATTTTAGTCTTTAAGTCAAAATTAAATTAAGCCATTAGGTAAAATGATGGCAACACATTTTGCTCCTGCACTTCAAGGGGCTTCAACTGGCAATTGAATGAGTGGTGCTGCTAACTTAAGTAGCAGCATATCTCTAGTGGTGGTGTTGAGATGTAATAGTCCACTTGCATAAAAAACAAGTTCCATTCAGATGGGAGGGGGTTAAGTCGAAAGATGTCTTTATTTAAATTAATGAGCAAATTTTCTAAATACTTTAATTTAAATTTAGTCGGGGGTGAATTTAGAATAGTACATTACAAGGAGATTTTTTTTTCTTCTTAATAACCTAAAATTCTCTGTCATTGAGCAATAAAATTTTTAAACCTTATCCTTCAAATTATTTGCATGTTAAAGGTTTTTAGGAGAAAACAAGCTTTTCGGAGCAAGGACGCTCAGTCTTCAGTGAAGTGACACTATGTGGTGACGTTAGGGCTGTTTAGAGCTTCTTTCCACGTGGCACGAATGGCTATTCCAGTGTCTTAGTTGCAGATGGGGATGGGTGAGGTCATTATTTCAATAGCCTCGTGGCTTACGGTTCTGTAGAAAGAAGATGCATGTACAAACAGTGTGGCTGGCATGCTCCCAGTCTATGGTTGCTGCATATTACTGCTAGTTTGGCAGTGGCTGTCGTTAACTTGTTTTGACTGACATCTGTTTGATGCTCTGCAAACCTCTCTTGTAGAAAACGTATGTTTTTTCTGATGTTGTAGACAACAGAATTATCCGGCAAATGTAGGGGAAATCTGTATACACCCAATTTTTTAAGTAGGTTAAATTAATCTCAATTTTTGTCCTTTTGATCATTTTCTTCAGATTTGGGGCAATTTTGGGCTCTGAGTAATTTGTGGCCTGATTCGCATAGGATAGAAACATAAGATAAGGTCCGGCAAAGGTTGCTGAATGGCCTTGACGGGAGGCTACCATCTATCTCCCAACAGCTGTTCCAGTGGGTCCCCTCCCCCAACCTTCTCTGAGCCTTCGGGGTCCATGTGACCTGGCCATTTAGCCCATTGTGTGCAAAAAAGTGCCACTCAGAGGTAAAACAACCCAACTAAATATATTTCTTATTATGTAAGAGAAGTCTTCAATATATATATATGCTTATAGTGTATTTGGGGGGCATCCCACAACATTCTGTTGTGCAGGTGATAATTGTGAGTTAGCTTTGAAATTTAGCATTTTTATGTAAGCAATCTATTATATTATCATAGTATCCTGCTTGATTCATAATTAATGAAATTTATTTCTTAAGGCTGAGTTTCTGAACAATATTTATTTTTTACATTGGCCATTTGGCATATAAACTGACAGGCTCTGTCAGACCTCTGTGGCAAGCAGCTGCTTGAGGGGGTATTTATTTAATTTTTAATGAGTCCAGACACAGGTGATCTCATTGACACCCACTCAGCTTAAACTCACATCTGGCCATTGACAGTAAACCAGTTTGAGTTGATCACTAGAGACTTGCGTACACTAAAGTACTCTTGGGTCATGGACCAATGTCTGTTATATGAGTACTTAGAAGTCTGCTATACAAGTCAACCCTGCTGAGGAGTGGTCAACTTCACAGGGTCCTGGTGCTGACCATTTATACCTACTAGACTGGACTTGTTTATGGATTTACTTCCTTATAGCACATAGATATTGCTAAGAGAAATCCGACCCTAAGAAAGTTCATAGATGAAATTAGTAATTAAGCAGGATGTTATGATAATTTAATAGAATTGTTATGTAAAAAATGCTAAATTTTAAAATAAAGCTAAATCAGAATTACCACCTACACAACAGAATATTTTCTCCCACTCACACACACAATAAGAAATATATTCGGTAAATTCGTTTTAACTATGCTCTTTTCAACCTTTAAAGCCCTTATTATTAATGACAAAGTAGCACCTACAGGTAGAATATACAGTATAGAAATAAATGACCCTAATAATAAATTACATACTAAAAAAAAAATCCAAATGAATTCTTTGTTTTGTAGTATATACCTATCTTTCTTTCTTAACATATACCTATCTTATGATTTGACATTTTTAGTACCGTATATGAACTAAGTTTCCAAGGCAGGCTGTTTTTATATACTTTGCATGTTTGGTATGATTTGTGTGAATTTGTTCAAAGCATCAGTCCAAACTTGTACCTTGCTGTAAATTTTGTTTAAGCATTTTAATCCATTGAAATATTATTCGTGTTTTGGCCCTTTATTTTTGAGTAACACTGTATATAAGGTACTATACTATCATTTTGTTTTAATGGAGGTGATGCCAATTAATATATATATACACTGCTTAAAAATAGGCTCTTGTGACAAAGAACTCGCTAAGAAGCTACAGCTTTCATATATCAGTTTAACATGAAATAATTCATCCAATTTTTTTTTCAAGTTGATACCTATGTTTATTACTTTATTAATAATTGCATTATTATTTATGTGGTCCATTGAAGCAATCTTCAAATTAAATGAAGGGGTCAACAGACTCAATTCTGTCTATTGGAGTAATGCAAATACCCATGAGATAGTTCATGAGGAATTGAATGTATCAGATGCTATTATATGAGCTGGTGTATGGAGTCAAGGAATATTATTTTTTTTCCTGGAGAGACTATCATTGCCAATGCATGTTTGGAAATGTTAATAGATGTTGTGCTACCTGAGTTATAAAAAAAAAAAATCTGCAATGTGAAGATGCCACATTCATTTTGCAACAGAATGAGAACTTTGAATGATGGATTTGGGGACATGGAACAGTTGATTAGTTGACAAGAGCATGGGACTTTTTAATATTGGGAATTATAAGACAGTGCATTCACAGAAACCAACTGATCTAAATCATATGAAGCAGCTAATTGAAAAGGAATTTCCTACTGTAGCTAAAGAAAAATAGCTAACCTCATTTGTGATTCTGTTGCTGAACAATGTCTCCTCCATTGAACAAAATGAGAAACATTTTGAACAGTTTGATTAGCATAATGATGTGTAAATCTAATATTAACTTAATTTGTAATTATACTGGGCAACACACAAAAAGGCTTTGAGATGAAAATAGCCAATCTTTACTAATTTTGAGGTGCTGAACACGAAAATGACAATAAAATTTGTCGATTTGCTCTTGTTTAGGAGAGAGAGAGGTTGTCATGTATAAATGACTCAGTCCTCATTGAGTACATAGGTAACCATTTTGTAACGCAGTATTTTAAACTCCAGGTTGCAACATGTATTGCATCAGCCTGCTATACACACAACCCCCATAGGTAGTGCATCATTGTCTGATGCAATGTAGTTGTCATGGCATCACAGCTTTACAATCATGGACAAAAGATGATGAAATCGTTATTTGTAAACAATGTCTCGTAGGGTGAGCAAATCTTTTGAGCA
This sequence comes from Ryuthela nishihirai, assembly GCA_038380435.1. Classification (NCBI taxonomy): domain Eukaryota; kingdom Metazoa; phylum Arthropoda; class Arachnida; order Araneae; family Heptathelidae; genus Ryuthela; species Ryuthela nishihirai. Next base: position 27,411,820 of record JAWZYU010000025.1, read on the forward strand.
ACTCCCATTTACCCCTGAGTCATAAGTGCAACACAAGTGATCCTTGCAATTTTAATCCAGCAGTAGTGATGCCTCGTAACTGTTAATAGTGCAGATACGTTTTGTTACATTTGCAGGGAAGTGACGTTTGCAAGCCAGAAAGGGCCATCACTCCAATTGTGAAAACGGTGTAGGAGTTTTATTTTGGATGCAAGATCGGGGACCAGGACAAGGCCTGGACTCCACACATATGCTGCAGTACATGTGCAAGAAATCTTCCGAAGTGACTGAAAGGCGAAAAAGTGGCAATGCCATTGTTTGCTGTTCCTATGGTTTGGAGAGAGCCAAGCAATCACACAAATGACTGCTACCTCTGCATGGTTCCATCTGTTTCTGGAGGCATCACAAGGAAAAAGAAATGGACAATAGCGTACCTGAATATACAATCTGCTCTCCGGCCAGTTTCGCACGGCGAAGGCCTTCCCATTTCTGAACATCCAAAAGAATTTTCCATCGATTCAGATGAGGAGGGAGGCGAACCAATGTCAGGTTCTCCGTAGCCTTCGGTGTCTAATGATGATCCATACATCTGTCAGAGTGCATCATCTGCATCACACATTCTCACTGAAGAAAAAATGAACGATCTTTGTCGAGATCTGGAGCTGTCCAAGGCCAAAGAAGAGTTACTTGGATCAAGACTTAAACAATGGAATGTTCTCAAGGAAAATGTCTGCGTCACTTCATTTTAAACTCATCATGAGCATTTTGTATCTTACTTCAGAAAGGAAGATGACCTTTGTTCTGCTCTAATGTAGATGGCCTGATGAATGCTCTCGGAATCAAACATTACCCTCAAGAATGGCGACTATTCATAGACTCCTCAAAATTGAGTCCAAAGGCGGTGTTGCTGCATAATGGAAATCTGCTTTCACCCATTCCGGTCAGACACGCTGTCTATATGAAAGAAAACTACGACAACCTAAAAGAGCTGTTGAACTGTCTTCAGTGCAAGTATGACTGTCATCTCTGTTGTGACTTGAAGGTAGTAGCTCTGTTGATGGGTCTGCAGCTGGGATATTCCAAGTACTGCTGTTTTTTATGTGAATGGGACAGCCGAGCAAAGACTTTGTCTGCGTGAAGAGAAACTGGCCTCAGAGGAAATATCTGATGGTCAGAGAGAAGAATGTGGAATACTCGACACTGGCAGAAACACACAAAATCCTGCTACCATCCCTACACATGAAACTCGGTGTGATGAAAAACTTCATAAAAGCCATGGACCCCACTGCATTAGCTTTCAAATACTTGGCTGACAAATTCCCTTGAGTCATCGAAGCAAAAATTAAGGAGGGAATTTTTGTGGGTCCTCAGATCTGCAAGCTGTTCAGTGACCAGATGTTCGACAATCTGCTTTAGGGTGACAAGAAAAAGGCTTGGGACACATTTCATATGGTGTCAACTAAATTCCTCAGGAATGTCAGGGCAGACAACTACAAGAAACTGGTTAAGGAATGTTGTCTCTGTATCACAAACTTGGCTGCAATATGTCCTTAAAGATACACTTTCTCCATTCCCACTTAGATTTCTCCCTGACAACTGCGAGAAAAAGGCTTGGGACGCGTTTCGTATGGTGTCAATTAAATTCCTCAGGAATATCAGGGCAGACAACTGCAAGAAACTGGTTAAGGACATGTTTTCTCTGTATCACAAACTTGTTGTGACAAAAAGTTGTTAGGAAAAGTTGACTTGTTTATCTGACTCAGCACAGTTGGCTAAAAGCCTGGATAAGTTCTTCAACAGCTGATTTATCGATCTTTTTTAAATGCGGCATGGTTAGTGATGAGCACGGTGAACATTTTCACCAGGACATTGCAACGATGGAGAAACAATACCAGGGAAACTGGTCCACTTCAATGTTGGCTGACTACTGTTGGACACTCACCAGAGATGATCCTGAGCAGTTGTACAAGCGACGTCAGAAATAGAAGCAGAGTTTTACCGTTACATGTCATATGTATGTATTATATAAGAAACTATTGTGGATTTCTCAGAAATCATAGCAAAATTTGCATTTTCATTGTCATGTTCAGCACCTTGAAATCTTTAAGAAACGGCTACTTTGATCTCGGAGGCATGACTTTTATGAAAATTTGTTTCCCAGTGTTATTAATAAGTTATACTAATTTAATATGTAATAATTAACTTTAAAAAAAGACATTATTTCTCAATAGACTGACATATAGACCACTCTGTATATAATACAATTAAGAAAAAAGAACATTGCAAATAATCAAGCCTTAAATGTTAAGATGTCTAAGATAATTATTCTATGCAACAAATTCACCCTTTTGTGTAATGTTTGCATGTAAAAAAAAACCTAGAGATTTGAAGCTAATAAATTTTTCTTCCTTTGTGTGCATGAGATAATTTTTTTTATATATTTTTGAAATAAATTATGGTACAACTAGCCCCAGTGGAATCAACTTTTTAATTATTGATCTTAAGGAATGTTTTTAAAGGATATGCTTAAGTGTAACCACACACTTAACATATTCATTATATTTAATACATTTATAAAGCTAAAATCATGTTATATAATAGCCTTAATTCCAGGAAGAAGAACAGGTGGGTGGACACATCTAATCATTGGCAGAAATTACTGATTTCCCTGGTTCCATTGGCATTTAAACTCTCAGTCCCAAATTTGGTGGGGTGGTCCCGCTTAGTTCTAACCCTGTGGAATAACAGATTGGGTGCCTAGCTCTCGTCACTTGCCTTGTGAATTGAGTAGTACATTGTGAGTAGTGCTGTGCAAAGCTGCGAATGAAGTAAAAGTTATGAATGGACATACATTTTTCAACAAAGTTTTGGCTTAGATTTAGTAAATATATGTATACTGAAGAGCCAAAACATTATGACCAGTGCATCTTTATGCAAATCAAAGCAACTGCAGTAAACAACATCACATGTGAAGTTCATGAAATGGTATAAATAACACTTGATAATAAGCTCTGTTAATCAGTGTTATTCTTGTTCTTCAGATGGGAAGGGCAGCAGACTTAAGTGAGTTTGACGAAGGCCAAATTGTAATGGCCAGACGACTGTGTCAGAGCATTTCGAGAGACTGCAAGGCTTGTGATGTGCTCATAGTCAGCCGTGGTTAGTACTTTCAAAAAATGGTCCGAGGATGGAAAAACCATGAACTGCCAGCAAGTTGTGGGCTGACCATGATGCGAGAGGTGAGTGAATGCTATCCCGTATGGTACGAGCCAGCAGAAGGGATGCTGTGGTACAACTCGCCCATTATTTGAATGCTGGTGACAGGAATAATGTGTCACAACACACAGTACATCAAACTCTGTTGAAAATGGCATGGGCAGGCGGAGCTGCCGCAGGATGGTCTGCGTGCCCATGTTAACCTTGGTTCACCATTGAAAATACCTACAATGGGCACGCAAGCATCAAAATTGGACCTTGAATGATTGGAAGGAGGCCATCTAGTCCGATGAATCTCGTTTCCTGTTGCAGCATGCAGACGGCCAGGTACATGTGTGTCATTTATCCTCTAAGAGCTGTTTTGGCAGCACATGGAGGACCAACTTCATATTAGGAAGGTGGTCATAATGTTTTGGCTCTTCGTTGTATATATATATACACATGGAGTTTAATGTAAAAATGATTGGGCCTATTATTTAAAACAAAAGTTAAATAATTACAGAGACATACCATAAAATTTTCAAAGAAATTGTCAGAGTCTTGCTTAACCCTTCCAGTGTCCACATCGTCTGTATACGTTCCGAGAATCTGAATTGAGAGGAAAACGATGTATGCATACGTTTATAGTACAAGAAAAAAAAAATATTTTTTTTAAATAAAAATTGCCGTTGTAGTTTTTTTAAAGACATCTGATTGTCATTTCTTAGAAGCACTAAACGGTATTGCTGATTTGCTTGTTAACATTCCTATTTGCTGAAGAAACCTGATTTAAGCTCACAAGTTTGATTTGAACTACGCTGCTCACAAAAATTAGGGGATATTTCAAAATGAATATGAAGCGATAATATATCCCCTAATTTTTTGTGAGCAGTATATTATAAACAAATTTTTCCTTAAATTTTCTAAAAACTCCTAAAAATAACAAACAAACTGCTATTTTTAAAAATGATAGATTTTGGAAGTAATTACAAAATACGTACCGCAATTTTTTTTCCCCCCCGTTTCACATTCTTTTCTATCGTAAACCTATTTCAGTATTCCCAGGTTATTTTTTTTATTTTTCCCAACATCCTTCAAATCGAAACTGAAAGTAAACACACCCTTCTTAGAAATTCTGGTTGCACCTGCATTTAATTAGTTATGCTTCACTGAGTCAAACAAGACACAGATGGCTATAGCACATGTTATCTCCATTCCGTGTGCTATAAGTGTTTTTTACAGTTTTGGCCCAGCCTGTTGGATACTCTTTCTAAAGTTAATATTTTTTTTTTATATTTAAACCTTAGTTTTCATTTCAGTAGATTTATTTTTGAAAATTAGCGATCTTTTGGCTGATCGATAAGTATTGATTTTCTCATAGTTATGTTATATCGTATGGCCAGCCTACAACTTGTTGCTGTTGATATTTTAACATTGCATTATGCTATATGTTAATTTTTATTTGATTATTTATAAATTTTCCAGTAAAACTTTGATATAGTATCATTTTCTTAAAATAGATGAGGTCTTGGATATGAAAGCAAATTCATTTCTGTATATTTACTGCCGTTAGTTAGCGATCTTCAATCGGCTGGTTTATCGGATCTTTCTGAGTTATGCTAGATCGGAGGCCAGCTTAAAGGTTGTTGTGGATATTTTATTTAACATCCCATTAGGTTATATGTAATTTTTCTTTTATTATTTCTTGCTTTTTTTAATAAAAAAAAATTTTTTAGCTTGTACCATTTTCTGAAATTGAATGTCTTGGATATGGAAGCAAAATAGACTTTCTTGCTACAAAAATCAGCCATCATTTGGGAGGGCAATTTCTTGAAAGGCTGGTCCTTGGTGCACAAACCTTTCTGCACTTAGCCAAGATCGCCAAACTTCAACACCCAAAGAAAAATTCATGATGTTTAGTAAAAAAAAAAAAGCAGCCTAGGAAGTTTTTTTTTCTATTTCATAACCAGTTCAGAAAATCCCGTGAATGTGATAAGGCCAAGTCATGTTTCAGAACACTGGCCGTGTTTAACATATCCGTTTTAATATGATACTTTTTAATATATGATAACCGATGATTTTTTTTTAATATGATACTGAAAAGAATCATTAAAAGAAATAAAAATCATATTTCAGGTTGAATATTATATTATTTGGGAGGAAATTTCCTTTTGATAAATATATAATTTAACTATTTTTATTAAGCAGGTTTCCCAAAATGAAGCCTTAATTGTATAGTTAGATCTTTTTTTTTTCACCATATCACATTGAAAAAGGCTTATTAAAATCAATATGTTTGCAAATTTGTTTATGTTATTTATTTTCATAAAATTCTTAATTAAATTCTGTTTAATTTGGTATATGGCATGACCTATTTCTGTTGATTGGTTATTTTTAAAAAAATTTCTAAAGTTGCCTTTATCTGACTCAGCACGGTTGGCTAAAAGCCTGGAATTTCTCAAAGTATGGTACCGAGAAAAAAATTACAAAACAAGAAAAATATTTACTTAAAACCAAAAAAGTAATTTTTTTTGTTATTCAGAGATATACAGTCATTCTATTCATGTGCATTGTAATCATTTCTGTCTATTAGGTTTTTTTTTTTTTAATAAATTTTTATTTGTGTTGCCAGATCCATTTTTTTTACTACATGACTCTAAAAAAGTCCTATTAAAATAAAACTGTCTTTTTGTTAAATACTTGATTTTCAAAAAATCCAAAATTAAATGCTGATAATTTGGTATACAACATTGAATAATTCCTTTCATTAGTTATTTGGGAAAAAAGTTCTGAAGTTAGTTTTTTTGTCTGAGCATAGTGAGAAAATATCTTGGCCCCTGGATGGAAACCTGTTTTTCAGCTTGAACACTGGAAGGGTTAAAGAAGATTTCAATAGGATTCACAGGTGTTGAAATCCTAAAGAAGTTTGAAGATTTATATTTTGGAGAAGAGAAGGTTGATTTGAGTGAAAGCTGCTTTGCTGCATTCTCAGTGATATAATAGTGCCTTCTTAGTGCTCCCTATGAAAACTTGTAAAAAAAAATACACTTCATGCCACAGGTGGGGATTGTCTCAGTCGATAGTGTGCCTGGCTCATAATCTGCAGTTCTGAGTCCCAGCTGTGCCAGCATTGAGATTTATCAGCTACTAATCCCATCCTGCCCTTTATAATGGTGGGTCATATTTTATTTAATTACATACTTTTAATACCAAAACATAAACCTAATGGTCATTTGTAGTGACTTCAGCTGAAAGCAATCATTTCTCCATATTTGCATGAGATCATCGCATTGGAGCCAAGCTAATAGGCCAGTTTGCTACCATGCTTATGATGGAAAGTTGTTTGCAGGTTGCATGCTTAAGACATGTCTAGAAGCTGTTAGTCTTTCCAGCTGCTTTATTTTTCTACTTATCCTTAACGAACTTCCTGATAGTGAACTAGGTAGTCTTAGGGAGTTTTCCATCTATACTGAATGCTTACAGGATTCACTTTTTTCCAATGTGTCCATTTTCAACATCTAATGGCAGATTTTTACAGGCTTTTTAGCTTGTGGGATAATATGCTTATTGCTACACTTGAATGCCATTGTTATTGGATGCAGGGGTTGGTTTAGTTGGTAGCCAGCCAGGTTCTTAATCTAATGTCTTCAGGTTTGAGTCCCAACTGCAAGCATGAGATTTATTTCTGCTAACCCCACCTTATTGCTAAGAAAAAGGACTGGTGGGCTTGGAAAAGATGTCTGTTGGATTGAACATTAAGCTGTGGCCTTTGTGCAAGAGAGCCATACTCTGTGCATATTAAAGAACACACTGGATGGCTTTAATGGGAAACTTCCATCTGTCTGTCCTAACAGCCATCCATTGGGTCCCCTTCCCTCAACCACTCTGAGCCTTTGGGGTTCTTGTGAGCTGTCTGTTTAGCTTGTGCATACATACGAAAGTCCTTTTAGAGGTAAAAGAACCCAAGTCATTAGCCAAGTTATCAAGTTTTAACTTAATCGATATGTTTAATAACTGATATGTAGACATTGTTAATTAAAAATCGATAAATCATAATGCCAATAGTTAAAATTGCTAAAACTTAGTTAATATGGAAGTAAGATTTCTACAATGACACAGTTTTAAAACTTGAATTCTAATTTTATAATTAAAATTGCATTAAGGGAATGCAAACAAATCTTTCTCCCATCTACTGGGAACCATTATAAATACTGTCCATTGCACTAGTCAATGGGCATGTTGTTATCCCACATTGATGTCCACTGCTGGCATCCATGTTGACTTTTCAATATTGTAAAAGGCAGGAGATGTGTGATATTGTTGATGATGTAGAACAAATTGCAGCTGCTAGATGTCATAGAAGAAAGTTGGCTAATGCATTTGTTTGGAGAGTATTTAATATCAACATAATGTTTTCATTTAGTATTACAATTGTCCAAATTTTGAGTTGTTGCAGTAGGACGGTGAACTTCAAGCTGTCACCTGATGGTTGTGATTGTAAGTTAAAGTCATGCAAAAAATATTATCGAGTATTTTGATGATATTAAATCTGATGATAGCACAAGACACCAGTCCATGTTAATTCCTTATGCATAGGTTGATGTTTTTGCAATTTCATATTTTGAATACAATTGCAAACAAAGATCAAAATATGAAGCCACAACAACATCAACCTGAAAGTTAACCTCCAAGCCCACCATGTTCAGTTAACCTTGAGTTGAGGTCCAATATGCTGGAGATGCAGATTTTTCTGGACAAGTTTGTGTCATTTATAATTTTTTCGTTCTTTTGCTGCATACAAGAGATAGGTGAATTACTCATTCTAATACATGCCCCTGTAAGAAAGAAATAAGATTCTCTAACTGCTGCCCAGTTAGAGACAGGTAATATAATTTATGACGAATCCTAAAGCAGACAAAGTATGTCTGCTTGAACAGTATCCCAGTTAACAACTATTAACCAAATATGCATCACATGCTGATATCAGCCATTCAATAAGAACGATGTGGAATGCAAGAATTATTAGAACCAGCTTTAAGGGCCACATGATAAAGTGTGAGCTCATTGTACTGTTTATGAAAGATGAAATATTCAGAAATTGTTCTAGAGGTATGCAATTCCCAGAAAATCCTACCTGCAACTTGGTGCTTTTCAAATGGTCAGATATTCTGCCACTTTAAGGTAGAATGAGCAACACCAATTTGCAGCTTACATTGACTGGAATACAAGAACAGTTGGTAGATGTTTGCAATAATGGCAGTAGAAGTACATATATGGCATACTGATCATTGTACCTGGTAACTTGTGTGTGCTGGAAAAAAAGTATACTTTCTACATTTAGAAGTGGCATTCTGCATAAACACCTAATATGATACCATCATCTATAATGGTCTTAACCTCTAATGCTCATTGATGTGGTTGGCTCAGTCTGTAGCGCACCAGGCTCATAATCTGCAGTTCCCAGGTTCGAGTCCCAGCTAGGCCTACATTGAGATTTTTCTCCACAAAAGCTTCCTGCCTTGCCGCACGGTCAGTTGAGGACCCTCATTGGCTTGGAAAGGCCGCCGTACATCAGATGGGACATTAAGCCATGGCCCCGTGTGCAGGGGAGTCATAGCCTGTGCACTTTAAAGAACACACTGGATGGCCCTGACAGGAGGCTACCATCTGTCTCTGATCAGCTGTTCCAGTGGGTCTCTTCTCCCAATCTTCTCTGTGCCTTTTGTCCTTGTGACCTGGTCATTTAGCCCATTGTGTGCAAAAAAAGTGCCGCTCAGAGGTAAAGCAACCCAACCCTCATTGATGGCACTAATTGCATTATTTGGTTAGTATTGTACAGTCTGTACTTCTACCATTCCTCTATCAAGTGCCATACAACATTTCTAATGAAACCATGCTTGCTCCTGCATTCTAACATCTTATCATGGCTTTCTAGTTTTAGATTTGTCTACAGTTGGGCATATGAGGACATTTCATGATATGAGATTACTAGTATGTCTCAGCCAGCCAAAAGATCGGTGAATTTCTCAATCTGTTACAAAATGCATGTATGGTTATTCCTCAGAACTTAATCGCACTGCTGCTTAGAGCATGTGCAAATTAGTTTCTATTTCTGTTTCTCTCAGGGTCCCTCAGTTGGTAGCATGCCAAGCTCGTAATCTGCAGTTCCCAGATTCGAGTCCCAGCTAGGCCAACTCTGAGATTTATCTCAGCAAAAAAAAAAAAACTCCCTACCCTACCCACGGTCAGTAGGGAACATGGTGGGCTTGGAAAGACTGCCTTCTGTCAGATAAGACCGTAAGTCATGGCCCCATGTGCGGGAGAGCCATACCCTGTGCACATTAAAGAACACACTGGATGGCCTTGGCGAGAAGCTACCATCTGTCTCCCAACAGCTCTTTCAATGGGTTCCCTCCTCCAACCTTCTCTGAGCCTTCGGAGTTCTTATGACCTGGTCATTCAGCACATTGTGAGCAAAAAAAAGTGCTGCTCAGAGATAAAACAGACCAACTCTTTCTCCATTTCCTAAGGTGGAGGCTTAATCATTAGGGCACTAGGTTTAATCTGATGTTCCCAGGTTCAAATCCTAACTATGCCTGCAATGAGATTTTATCACTACCAACTTCCATTCTATCCTCATTGAGAAAGGGGACACTGATGGACTTAGAAAGATCATAATTCATTAAATGAAATATTAAAGCCATGGCCCTGGGTGTAGGACAGCCGTACCCTGTGTATTTGAAGGATCACAGTGGAAGGCCTTGACAGGGACTTACATTTCCCAACAGCTATCCAGTGGGGCAGGAATGGCTCAGTTGGTAGCTTGCTAGCCTCGCAATCTGCAATTCTCAGGTTAGTCCCAGCTAGGCCAGCATTGAGATTTATCTCCACAAAACTCATCACCTTTTGCTCAATCAGTAGGGGAACACCAATGGACTTAGAAAGGCTGTTGTCCATTGGATGGGACATTAAGCCATGGCCCTGTGTGCAGGAAAGCCATACCCTGTGCACATTAAAGAACATGTTGGATGGCCTTGACATGAGGCTATCATCTGTCTCCTAACAGCTGTCCAGTTAGTCCCCCCCCCAACCTTCTCTGGGCCTTCGGGATCCTTGTGACCTGGCCATTTAGCCCATTGTTTGCAAAAAAGTGCTGTTCAGAGGTAAAAAAAAACAACCAACTGTCTGGTGGATCCTCTTCAAATTTCTCCGAGCCCTTGGGTTCTTGGTGTCATGATCATTTTAGCCAGTATGTGCACAGAAGTACTTCTCAGAGCTAAAACACCTCAATCCTGTTCAGAATGTAATTATATTTATTCATCATATCTACTGTCTCAGCTATCAAAACTGCTGCTTTTTAACCCTTACCTTTCTGGGGCCACAGCTTAACGTCCCATCCGACGGACGGCTGCCTTTACAAGCCCATTGGTGTCCCCTACTGACTGGGCAGGGCGGTGAATTTTACGGAGATAAATCTCAACGCTATCCCAGCTGGGACTTGAACCTGGGAACTGCAGATTACGAGTCTGGTGCACTATATCACCCCATAAAATTTGTAATTAAATTCTGCTTAATTTGGTATATAACATGACCTTGATTGATTATTTTTAAAAAAAAATTCTAAAGTTGACTTGTTTATCTGACTCAGCACAGTTGGCTAAAAGCCTGAAATTTTCTCAAAGTATGGTACCAAGAAAAAAATTACAAAACAAGAAAAATATTTACTTAAAACCAAAAAAGTAATTTTTTTGTTATTCAGAAATATATAGTCATTCTATTCATGTGCATTGTAATCATTTCTGTATATTAGTTTTTTAAATATTTTTTTATTTGTGTTGCCAGATGCATTTTTTTTTTTACTACATGACCCTAAAAAAAGTCTTATTAAAATGAAACATGTCATCTTTTTTGTTAAATACTTGATTTTCAGAAAATCCAGAATTAAATGCTGATTAATTTGGTATACAACATGCCATAATTCCTTTCATTAGTTATTCGGCAAAAAAGTTCTAAAGTTAAAGTTTTTTTTTTTGGCTGAGCATAGTGAGAAAATAGCTTGGCCCCTGGATGGAAACCAGTTTTTCAGCCCGGACACTGGAAGGGTTATTGAGTTTACAAATAACAGCAAATGGTTCTCTCATTCACGGCCTCCTTCAGTCTTCCTGCATGAGGGAGGTCATTGAAACTCTGCTGTCCTTCTCTGAATTTGTACTTCCATCCCATAACAGTGCCATATGAACAGACATGATCCCCATATATTTGTGATAAATCGGCATGAATTTTTTTCAGGTCATCTCCAAGCTGCATCTTTGTGAAAAATGTTAAATCTTCCCTTGTCTTTAGTAGGCTCTATAGCAATAACTCACAAATTTTGCAGACAGAACTTGGAGTCCCAATGGGTTCCCCACTTTCTGGGCTCCTGGCAGAAGTCATATGGCATCTAGAGAATACTGTTATCCGTGCAATCTATCCTCCATTGCCATACTACATAAGATATATCGATGACACTATAATCATATACCATACACAGTATGACATCGAAAAAATATTATAAATGACGTGAATAGTGTTTACCCTATTATCAACTTCTCTGCGGAATTTGAAGAAAATTGATTACTATCTTTCCTGGATATGCACTTACATCAGAAAGACAATAAAATAAACAACAAGTTTACCATAAGTCATCCACCTCTTTTCAATTCATTTCATATAATTCACAACATCCTCTGGAACAGAAAAAAAGGAACCCTACCATCAGAGCTGGATGGACCCAAGAATGTCAACTCATTTATACTACAGTGTGGAAAGCAAGGTATCCAAGAGCCAAATGTATTGATATAAAAGCCATTCTCAAAAATATTCGAATAGCACCAGCACAAAGGCAAGCTACTTAAAATATTCTAGTATACCTCTGATCCCATGGCTGGGAGAAACACTGAGGAGTATCATGAGACCATATAATTTTAAAGTTCCAGTAAAAGCATCAAGTAACATTTAATATGTTAAAAAAGATTTAGATCCTAAAAAGAAAACTGGTGGTGTTTATAAGATCCCAGTTACTTTACCTAATGATAATGAATCTCAACTGTACTACAGTAAAACCAAATGCTCTGCAGCCATAAGAATAAAATAACAAAATGATATTCAACAACAAATAAAATACTGCCCTGACCCAAATTATCCAGCAAAAACAAGCCATCCCTGACTTCCAAAATTTTTAAATTCTAGCAGCTCTGCCTATGCAAGAAAAACTGGGTTTTTTTGAGCAACTAACCATGTACAAAAATAGACACACTGCATGTAATGACGAGATATATCAACCTCCACTCCCATGGAAGCTCATCATAGATGAAAACAAAAAAGAAAAAAATTATCAAGTACAATACTAATGCAAGAGCACAAGGAAACCCAGCCTCTGTAATAGCAGTATGTAGGCCAACGAAACAATGGCTCAACCACAACAAGAAAAGCCTGGATATAAGGACCCCTTCACCCCTAATATATAACCTCCACTTGCACAGGCATAGAGTAGTGTCCTGAAAATGAAACTACGGCTTTGAAACTTGTTGACACCGTAGTTCGTAGAATTACTCTGCAGAGTGATAAAGTGAAAGTAACTCCCTTATGTGATGGGCAATCAACAAACGATTGGACACAAGCAAACGCCAGTAAAAGCAACTGCTAGAGGTGAAGGAGCAAATGAATCAAAACACGAGTATCATATTGCATAATAATTTTATGAATATTAATTAGCCTTATTCTTTTGCTATTTATGATTCAATGGAAATTGAATAGTAAAACTTTCAATTGCACAGATAGCAACAATTGCTAAAAAGAAGGGCTTTGCAGTGTAATAGTAGTAGATGTTTACCTATCTCCAAATTGTGTAACATTGTTATATGTTTGCATCTAATGTAATACTTAATATGGTTTTTGCATACATAATGTACCAAAACATTGTTCATCTTCGAGAAGAAGAAAAATTCAATGAAACAGTGTATTCTAAAATATAATGAAAAATACCTAACATCGTTAGCTGTACTGTGGCCTTTTGAACCAACCATGTCTTTTTTCCTACACTACCAACTGCATTTTGCAAATGGTAAAATCTTTTTTGTGGCCACATAGTAATGGATTTATTATTAAAAATGTTTATTAAATGTTTATTCTAAACAGCAGTGTCTGTGCTACTGTCAAAGGCAGGAAACATGCAAATGACATCCCAGCATACTTAGTGTCATGTCTATAAAGGCAAACCTGGTGTAACTGCTTGTAATTATTGATATCATGTCATTGAGATGAGACCTTAGCGATTTTGAAAGGGACATGATTGTTGTAGCGTGTTTGGCAGGAGCTTCAGTCACTAAGACAGCTGAACTTGCTAATGTTTCATGAGGAACAGTTTCCAAGATCATGTCTACATAGGAATCTAAAGTGAAGATATCATCTGTAAAAGGCAACAGTGGGCAAAAGTGCACACTCCAAAATCAGGATGTTCAAGCTTTAGTGCAATGTGTTAAGCAAAACTTGTGAGCTACAGCTGATTAATTGTACATGGATTTTAATGTAGTACATCGAGAACTCCATGGAGCTGGATATCACAGTTGAGTTGCATTTCACAAGCCACTCATTACACTTGTCAAAGCACATTGTCATGTCCACTGGTCACCAGATGTCCACAGTCACCACATATCAACCTGCTGGAAAATCTATGAGAACTTCTGGAATGACATTTCAGCAGTGTTTTCCAGCTCCATCAAACAAGAAGGAATTGATCATGTTTCTTGTGAATGAATAGTGTTGTAGCACTCCTGCTGACTTTCAATCACTGGTAAACTTTACGCCATAACATACACCGAAGAGCCAAAACATTATGACCAGCACATCTTTATGCAAATCGAAGCAATACAAGTAAATGATGGTGTGTGTGAAGGTCATGAAATGGTATAAATAACACCTGATACTGAGCTCTGTTAATCAGTGTTATTCTTGTTCTTCAGATGGGAAAGGCAGCAGACTTAAGCAAGTTTGACAAAGGCCAAATTGTAATGGCCAGACAACTAGGTCAGAGCGCTTCCGAGATGGCAAGGCTTGTGGGATGTTCACGGTCAGCCATGGTTAGTACCTTCAAAAAGTGGTCCGAGGAGGGAAAAACCATGAACCGCCCAGCAAGGTGTGGCCGGCCACGGCTCATCAATGCTAGAGGTGAGCGAAGGCTATCCCGTATGATGTGAGACAACAGAAGGGATACTGTGGCACAACTCATCTGTAATTTGAATGCTGATGACAGGAGTAATGGGTCACAACACACTACATCAAACCCTGCTGAAAATGGGGCTGCGCGGGTGCTCTGAGTGCCCATGCTAACTTCGGTTCACCGTCGAAAGCACCTATAATGTGCATCAAAACTGGACCTTGAATAATTGGAAGAAGGTCGTCTGATCCAATAAATATCGTTTCCCGTTGCACCATGGGGATTGCCAGGTTATGTGTGTGTCATTTACCTGGGAAAATGTTGGCACCAGGATGCACTGTGGGATGAAAACAAGCCGGTGTAGGAAGTGTAATGCTTTGGGCAATGTTATGTTGGGAAACCCTGGGTCTAGTCATTCGTGTGCAGGAAACTATGACGTTTATCACCTATCTAAACATCATTGCAGACCAGGTACATCCTTTCATGGCAACTGTATTCCCTTCTAGTAGTGCCTTCTTTCAGCAGGATAATGCACCATGCCACACTACCCAGATTGTTCAAGAATGGTTCGCGGAACATGAGGAAGACTTCCAGGTATTGTCCTGGCCTCCAAATTCTCCAGACATCAATCCAATTGAGTATTTGTGGTTTGTGTTGGAACAGCATATCTGATGGTAACATGTTGGTACCAGATACCACAACATCTTTAGAAATCTTGTGTCCATGCCTCCCTAGGTAAGAGCTGTTTTGGTGGCACATGGAGGAGCAATATCATATTAGGCAGGTAGTCGTAATGTTTTGGCTTTTCGGTGTATATCAGCTGTACTGAACTCGTGGCAGTCCAATGCCATATTAGCAATTTTACTTCGCTCTTTCCTTTTTTTGTCCATTACCTGTAAGAAGAACATTGAAAGCCAGCTAGATGAGCTGTCACTTATAGATGATGAAGAATTAATTTGTAGACATTAAAAATGCACTACCAACATGTGACTAATCCCAAGCCAATAAATCTTGAAAATATTAAAAAAAATTTAAATGTATAGAACGTTTTGCAGGCAGCTCTGTATCTTAGTGTAGGACAAATTACTGTTTTTGACTAAACATAACAATTCAATTAAAATATGGTGTTGAAAATGGAAGGAAAATGATTGGATTAATATTGAGTGGTTGTGGATATAGGCATTTAAAAGGTTTCTTTTCTCATTGAAAAAAAAAATGCTAGCCCCACTTCCTTTCAAATTAATGTAAATTAAGAGATTTACTCATTAACAATATGTTTTACTTATATATTTTTAAAACATATATTTTAAAAATTATTTAAATTTAGAAACATAGTTATGCAATACCCACATTATATTAATTGCTTTTTTTTTGTTGTTGCTGTTCTCTAGGTCATATACTATTGGTGGTATGCTGAACTTCGACAGCTCTCTAAACCAACTTCATGTCAACTCACTTGCGACTGTTGTATCAGCTCCGGAAAATACTAAGGTGACTGAGGTTAATGATTCTTGCCTTTCTGAAAAAGTAGAGGATTCTACTTCCAAAATTAAACATGATACAAATAGTTCTACTGCTGATGATAGTAGTCATAGAACTGAAGTTAGTAAGGAAAACCAAAAGAGTTCAGCCCTTGCAGAAAATAAAACAAGTGACAAGGAAAACAGTAATGATTCTACTCTCTTATTAGATGAAACAACTGGAATGTTGGTCCAAAATAAGTTAAAAACACAAGAATTATTTCAACAGACTGAATCATCAAAAAAAGATACCATAATAGACAATGGAGTGAATGAATTAGAAACTGAAAATATGGAAAAGGCAGACGAGCCACTCTCAGAAAAATCTAAAAGTCATAATGAAGTGAGTACTGAAAAAACAGGTTCCTCTGTTGAATCTATTGATGAAACTAGCCAAATAGTACAAGAAACGAAAAATTTTGAACTTGAAAAGATTGAGCAAGATATAGACATAACAGGAAATGTGTCTGAGCCTTCTGTACAAATGGCATATGAAACTGAATCGAAAGAATTGACACAGAATGATGCTGAAACAGCAGCACAGTTAGTGGAAGAAGTAACAGAAGGTATTGCAGAGTTAGTTGAAAATGAAGCAACAAAAGAGTTAATTAATGTAACAGCAGAACATGAAAACTTGCATCTTGAAGTTGAATCTGCTGTAGATATGGAACAGAATGATGAAACATCTCAAGAATTTACACAAAGAAATGTACCTTCCGAAATATTGTTACAGGTAGAGGCTGACACAGAACATATAACACAAGATGATAATGAACCACCACAAAAATTATTAGATGATACAAACAGTGTAATCAGAGAAGAAGTAAGCAAAGTTCTTGAAAGTGATTCACAAATAGAGAAGTCAGAAACAGATGTTTGTGAGGCTGAGGAAAATATTGCAACATCTGAAAAATATTTGGCTGCTGAAGATATATCAGAAACTGCACATGAATTTGATGAGCATTTGGATTCCACTGAGCAGCAAACTGAACTCGTTCAAGAAATAGCATGTAACCAACCAATGATGTCTGGTTTGGAAGGTATTAGTGAAGATAGTAACAGTATTTCTTGTGCTGAAACATTATCAAGCCACCAGACAGACAGTGCAAGCAACAGATTAGACAGGGATACAAATGTAATGCCAGAAGAGCCTGATACAATTGCTATGGAAACCGAAGATTCCCATCAGTCTGAAACTGAACCTGCAGTTGTTATGATGGTCTCTAGAGATCAAGAAGACAGCCAGGAGATGGCTATGGAGCTAACTGATGATCCATCTTACCCAGGAACAACATTGTTCAAAGTTCCAACATCAGATGGGCAACGAGTTTTACTTATTCCTTTTAGCTCAGAAGAAGGAACTGCAGTTCTTTCGTTACCACCAGGAATGACACTTGGTCCTGATGAGACACAAACTGAAAATGGTATTGCTGTAACTTTAGAAGAGCCATCTGAAGTAGACGAGAGCAGTGTATCTACAGAACAAACATATCTCCATATGCCTGGTGTTTCTGAAAGTGTTGCAATGGGAGAAATATTAGAAACTACCAGTGAAGAAATGCAAGACAAAATTACACCAGAAACTTTAGTTGCCAGTAATGAAGATATCTCTCTTCACCATGATCATAACTTGCCTATGGAGGATTCTGAATTGTCAACAGCATAAATTGTTAAAAAATCTATAAAGTGACCTAAAGCACAGTGAGAGTAACAGAACTTTATAAAACAGAGAACAGACTCCTGTGGAAGTTGACTACTGTTTATGTGTGCTCTTGTAAACATAGTTGTTGCATACATGAAAATAGACTGCAAGCTCATGAAGCAGACACAAATAACATCATCATAATTTTATTTTTGTCTTTTTGCATTATGAATCATAGATCATCAAAGACAATGAAATATTAGTATAAACAATGGCAGTGATTTTGATTTTGTACAGTGTTTTGCATGTGGTAGCAATATTTTTAAATGAAGCCTGCTTTAAGAGGCAATTGTAAGTGTTAAACATTTATAGGGTATTACATTCCATTGTGTGCTTAAAGGACCCGTTTCAAAAACCAGTTTATATAATTGTCACGTTTTACAAAAACATGCTGCAGACTGAAAACAAACACAATTTT
This sequence comes from Ryuthela nishihirai, assembly GCA_038380435.1. NCBI lineage: Eukaryota > Metazoa > Arthropoda > Arachnida > Araneae > Heptathelidae > Ryuthela > Ryuthela nishihirai. The sequence continues at coordinate 27,429,828 of JAWZYU010000025.1, forward strand.
CAACTACATGTATTATTGTACATTGTAATAGTAATAGCCTACAATAATAAATCTTAATTGGAAGAGAAAAATATTAAGTACGAAACTTTTTATTTTTTTTCTCTGCAAGAAGCAGCAGTATATTAAGATTATAAATTTCATTCCTTGGCTGTGCATATGATTGTTAGCTGTAATGTAATCATTCATACAGGACAGCTTAAGATATTTATGCTTCAAAATTTTTGACTTTGTAAAATATTAGAAAAAACAATAAATGCATCATCAGACCACTATAGGTTCTTATCATTGGTAAGTTATTAGGGGATTTGCATCTGCTGGTAGAGTAGAATAGCAATTAAACATTTCAACACATTAATCTTTATTTAACGGTTTACTGGAGAATTTCATGCTAAATATGACATCAATCACAAAATTAATATCTGAATAATTGCTGTTTATAAGCTTTATGGTATATTACTTTTACAATATGTTAGTGACTATCAATTCAGTGGGGTTAAAACTTGTTTTATAGTCTGTTTGACAAATATGAGCAAATAATTAGTATTTATAAAAGTATTAAGGCTAAAAGATGTAAAAGAGTTATAATCTGTTTTATGCCATAAAAATTTAGATTTAAACAGTTTTTGAAGCTCTACATTAACAAATGTATGCTTCAATATAATCTTCACCCTTACTGAAAGTTATATAGCCCATCTGCGTCAAATGACTTCTCTTGACAAGTTCTGAAATATTTCTGCTTTCTCCCTCTTTAAATGCATTAAACATAGCAGTGAAGGACATTGTTCTTTTTAATGAATATTTTTTGGAATCTTAATTTCTTCATGCTAAAGTAAAATTCATTTTTTTAAATGCAACATAATTAGATAAATTTGCATTTCCCACCTGTACTGAAAATTAATAGCAATACGTCCATTATTTATAGTTTAGTAATGGAATCATGTCAAATTTGGGCATTTGTTTATTCCTTGAAACTTGCAGTAAAACTATGTATCTCACCAAAAGAAAAGCACTATTTTCAGATAGATTTTTGTTTCAGTAAATACTTCAATATAAACACAAATAAGTGAAAAAAATATATAGTTTAAGCTTAATATCCCAAATAGGTGAAAAGCTTATTAGTTCAGTATAACATAGGTACAGGAATTATTTCCAAATTTAATATAGTAGTGCTTAAGCATTCAGAACATCGATTTTTGTACAGAAATTTTAACAAGTGCCTTTTTTTCCTTGACACAAATTTCTGATTATCCACAAAGCTTAAATTTGTAGAAAAGCAACTAAAATTTTATGATTGGTTACAATATAACATCTTAAAAGATCCACTAAATAAAATGGAGAATAAATTATCCACTATTCAATTATAGTTCATGCAAGGAAATTTTTGAAGTAACTTAGGAAGTTGCAAAGAGAATAATAATTCTGATATGTACAGAATTTTGAGTCTTTCATTAAAACAGGATAATACTCTGGAAAGTTTTTTCCCCCCTTAACACTGGCTCTTTAAATTATTATGCCAAATTTAATATGTCGCTTTAATTAGCTCCTAGCATGGTAGCATTCCCACCCCAAATATTTAAATGTATTTAAGCTTCTATTGAACGAAGGATTCATTATGTATCAATAAGTTTCTTTTGCATCCCACTGAATAGTGTATCTTTTGTTGAATAGGGAATTTCACAAGTTACTGATTTAATCAAAATAAAAAAATGCATTTTCCTTAAGCTTTTTGCGTCAATTGCATGTTAATGTTGTCGCTATATTTTTCAAATTTAATAATTATTTTACCTTAGACAGTCTTTTTTTATGAGTTGTTTTGGTAATACATATAAACTTCAAAACTAAAAAACTTTTTTGTTTTTGTATTTACTAGATTTTTACTAATTGCATTCTTTAAGTAATAGATTTATTAGGGTCCTTTTATTTTTTTAAATATATATATTGCATTTACATATAATTTATTTGGAAGCTTTTATAAGTTAAAGTCTTGCATGAAAAAAAAGAAAAACTATTAAGATATACCCCATGCATACATCTAAAACTCTGCAGTGTTTTAAAAAATTACTAGATGGAATATAAAAGCTTTTAATAATGACGAAAATTGTTTTAGCAAACATATTGCACCTAATATCAAGCACCAAAAACAACTTTTTTGTTGGTTTTATTTGGTATTAGATTACTTAAAATATGCCAGTATCAAACTCTTTATTTTTGTAATAATTTTGCCTCTTATTATTTCTGTTTAGTTAGGTATAGTAGAGAAAAACTCGTATATTTTTGTGTATAAAGATGGTCCCAAACTGCAATAACCAGTTTCTAATAGATCTTACAGGCAAGAAGGAGAGCGAGTAATCCAGAAGTTGCAAAAGGAAATTAAATTAAAATTAGCTTTCCGTGTTTCTCATTGTTCTCCCAATTTAAGTTCTACTTAGGCTTCAAAGTTAATTGCAGAAAACGAAATGATCAGTAATGTTAGCTTTGCTTATTGAAGCTGAAACTTATTGAACTTCATCATTCATGTTTGTGATACATGTATATGGCCAAAGTCAGTTACATTATTTCATTTTGGAAGGAGATAAGAGTAGCTTGTAGAATTTAAAAAAGCCCATAAGCAATATCTCAAACTATTATGTTGCCACATAAAGAATTTTCTTTGGCTCACTTTAAGCTCACAAAATTACATTGTTTTGCTCAAAATTTAAGTCTTATGTATAATCTTAAACGTTTCTTGAAGTTGGTTGAACCTTAGTTAATTTACAATGTCGATTTTTCAGAATCCATGTTTACGTTATGCTGTAAAAGGAAATGTCTTCATCTTTAAACATCTTTCTGTTATCGACATGTAAATGCGTATCAGGGTGCAAATTGATGGGATATACATGAGCTAGCGCCATCTTCCACATTGTAACCATTAGGGAGGTAAATTCTCAAACTTTTTAGCTACAATAATTATCCATTCGATCTGCGAAACGACCGTTTCGCCTTGTTAATCGGAAGCAAACGTGTGCATATCCTAATGTGAAAATTGCATTGCCCGCATGCTAAAATTTCATACACTTGTTTAAAATCTTTATTTCCTACTAGTGAGTTAAATTATGCTGATTTTCTTTCCCTTTGTTCGAATTCTTACATAAAATCGTCGCTAAGTTTTCTCGTTACTTCTGAAATACCTAAGTTTTAGTTAATTAATTTCATGTAGTAGCCTTTTGCGTTTACAGAAAGCGGAGATTAACGACTTTAATATATTTGCATGATTTTTTTTAATTCTGTGATACTTTCAGACCAGTATTAAAATAAATTTCCTGCAAACTAAATATTTCAGTTTTGTAGGGCTTTATTCCTTTAAAAAAATGCACTTTTGATAATAAATGCTGATTAAGTAGTATCAGAAAACAGCTCATGTTAAGTACTGAGGTTAAGGATTTGTATAGTGGATAAAAATTTAATTATGCATAAAACAAAGTAATCATAATTGATATGAATTCCCCTTATCGCAATAGACAATAATACTTCATATTAATAGAGATCTTTGTTTTCATGAATATATACGGTATATCGGTACCAATAGCAATCAAACTTAATAGTTCATCTCCATTTACTTTCCTATAACGAATTGCAGAACTAGGTGCTGAAAACAGTGCCTGAACAATGATGTACTAGACAGTGCTTGCTGCTCTGAACTAAATGCAGGAGAGAAAAAACCATTTTTAACTTTTATTTTTCTATTACTGTTTAATGCAGGAAAATATAGTCACGGTTCGATGGTACAGTTTTGTTGGGCGCGCATAAGTTATTTTGCAGATTCCGAGTTGGAATACATATAACCTATCGGAATGACAATAACTTTTTCAACCCAATTTTACTTGGTTGCTGGATGAATGGAAATATCACTCGTTAAGTGATTGCTGCTTTGCAGACTTAAGTATGATCATCATACTTAGTGCTACTCAAATCAGATTTCATATTGCCTAATAAATCTTAGAAAAAGAAACATTGAGCATTTCACATCATTTATCTCTTACACAACTTCGAGCTCTCTTTTGGATTACCTGAGTGGAAGGAAAAAATTACGTATTGGGGAGGTTTAATGTGTTTGAGAACAAATTCTAAGATTGCTGATTTGTGTTGAACATCGATTCATTAATATGGTGCCCTGATATATCAACTTCCTACAGAGAACGTTTCAATATTATGATCGTTTTTGTTAATATTTTATTCCATACATTACCAGATCTGAGGGAGAGGGTCATTTTCACCCACAAGTTGTTTTTTACTTTCATGCATTTAAAATTATCAGAAAATCTTAAATTTTGTAGAGTATTATTTAATTAGGGGCTTGTTTTTCTTCTCTGGGTATTCCATACAGCTTGCAATTAAAACATCCAGTTTCTTTCGAAATACTTATATACGTTATTTTAGGCTTCATTGCCCTTGTAGTTGGCAGTAGTGACAACGAATTGTCTCGTAAACTTGGCAAGGACAGAGATGATAACTCCATTTTGGTTATCTGATTAAAGATAACTTTTACCTTTTCATATGTTATAATTTTTATTCAATGTTGATAGCATTTGAAAATTTTTGAAAAATAAATTCGGAATCTTCATCCTCTTCCTTGCTAAAGCATGAAGTAGAAGACTATGTAATGTAAGGATTAAATATTTAAAAAAAGAATCCTAGTGTATCAGCCCACTTTAAATACAGTAGGTACTTAAAGTACTAAAATTGAAACGCCGAGACACATTTCCAGCGTATCGAGAAACAAAAATTTTGCAGCTGTTAAAATGTTGCTTTAGAGTACCTGACTGTATTGTTTTAGCAAGTGTGAAAGATTTTTAAAACTTCCTCAAAATTCTGAAAAGATGTTTAAATCTTTTTTGGTGCTTCCTTCTTTCAGAATTTGTATGTAACATTGAGAATAAGCATAACTTGGAGAGTATAGGACTTTAAATAGGGAAAGTGATAAAACGTATCAAAGTCAATATTGGGAATCGATTGCACGGTCATTTTTTATTTAAATTGGTGCAGACAGAAACCATATAAAACCGAACTTGTGCTTCGCTATTAAAACGCATTGCTGTCGAGTTCAGACAAAATGAAATGCGATCTATCTGTACTCAGAATTACTACTATACTCGAAGTGGGCTGATACACTAGGATTCTTTTGTTAAATGTTTAATCCTTACATCAGTTCCTCGTGGGTGTTAAAGTTTCATGCTGTCGAGGCGGTTATATTTGTAGATCGTAACGCACATCTCTAACGCTGATTGGACATTCGCATAATGCCAACAAAACTGGCTTATAATTTGTTAAATGTGGCAAGATATTTACACAGCTATAATGTAGTCCAATAAAGGTTTTAAATGAAAAAGTTGAGCCGTATTCCCCGTCCATCCTTAAAAAAAATTCAATGATGCCATGAATATCCACAATAGAAATGTATTAAGGTTTTTAGTATGGGGAAGCAATTTCTGAACGTATTACCGTTTTGTCTCAGTTGCCCCTCCCCTCAATGTAAAAATTGCGCTTTGGCAATAAGTGTAGTGGGTATTTTTACCGTATAAAACTGTCAGATCCATCGCCGTCCTGACCCATCCAAACATCTGGAAAGTTTAATATGGATACCCACAGTGGTGCACCCAAAAAGTGCTGAAGTAGTAGAGGGGGTAGAGAAAGTTTACAAGCTTCGGGCTACTTTAATAAAAATGGTTAGTCCTGAACGGAGTTTATAACCAGCTCCTTTGGATACACCATCAGATATCCAACTCCCTTGGATACCCATATATATCATGGAGAGTGGTCATAACCGTTTTGGTATCCTCAACCAGATATCCATGTTTAACTTTTGAAATCCCTGTGAATAAGTGCGTGTTTATTAAGCTCATACTTAAACTGCATTTTATAAATATGACTCAACCAAGTTTTCTATGTTAAAAATTCAATCTTTCTCATAAATCTTGTAACTTCTCCTTGTCAATAAATAGTTTTTACTTTTGTAATGTTGGCTAGTTTCCAGGATTTGTTTAGTTCATTACACATACTTAAAAAAAAAATTGCTACCTAATGTTAAAGCAATGTAAAAATCATACCTCACTGCCTCTTAATTTTAAAAGCACGACATTTATTTGTGTGTGTTCTACAAAACAATCAGTATAATCAATTAAAATTTAAATTTTTTATTCAGGCATTGGTGTAAAATAACTTACTACATTGAATAGTTTAGCCTTCATTTTTCACAGCACTAAAAATGAGTCTTACATGTAGCTTCTAAATAAAAAAACATGTTGATCAGAACTGGAAAACGAAAAAAAGGTCCAACTCTAATTTTTGAGCAATTTGACTTCAAGAGTATATATCCAGCTTCGTTCCTGGATATGTTCTCTTGGATTGTTATAATTTTTAATAGTCGTAGTGCACACTTATCTAGGTCATCTGAACACTATTAGAAAATGATGAAACCCCTTGAAGTTGTAAATATATTGTTTATATCCAAAACAATTTTGGCCTTACCAAATGTTTAATTCGCAATTGAAATAAAGGGGGGGGGGGGGGTAAAAATAACGTACAAACTATTAATATCAAAACCCATTTTTTTTTAATCGCGACTGTAACGTAGATTTGTCTTTTGTTTCTGTAATAACTTCATAAATATCTGCCTGTCTCGTTTTTATTATCCACAGTAATAAATACAAAGGTCTAGATTGTGTGTTGTGTTTTTTCCTTGTCTCTATATTTAATGTTGTGAAGGTGACTGAATAATGCTGACAATAAGTGGAGAATGCGTCGATTAATTCCAAAAAACAACGCAGCAAAATTTAATGGACTAGTGACTTTTAGTATAAACTGAAAATTTTAAACACACCTATCCCTCGATTTACACGGTCAAGAAAATGAATGTTTTGTTTTACACGGTATGGATAGTTATTTTTGTGTAGATATAATATGAAGTTGCAGTAGTATAGCGTCATGGAGATTATTAGTCTGTCCCAAAGTGAAATAAACTAAATGGTTTTGATTGATATTTATTTTCAAGAATAGATAATAGTAAATTCTTATATTAATAAAATAGCCATGAAGTTATATTCTTGCCATTGTAATACAATGTCTTGCGGCATGTTAATGAAATGAAACCTTGGCAGCGAGATCTGACTTTTCTAGGTTAAATTTTATTGGCTAGTAAAAACTAGACCCCGAATCTAAAAAAAAAATGTGGGGTGGGGGGTATTCACCAAGATCCGACTGGTAAAAACCCTGTTTTATCAAATTTTTTAACAAATTTGTATATTATATAATCTAAATACAAGACACAGCAATAAGAATTGGTACAGATGCGTAATTTCTTATATTCAGTTCATAAATATCCTTTCAAATTCGATGGTGTACCTGTAAATTAATTAGTATTTTTTGTCCTGACCAAAAAGAAATGTGAGAAATAAAGCATTATTTTCCACTAATTCAGATAAACATTACTGCTGAACTAAAATAAATTGTGTATATAGAAAACTTAATTTTTTTTTTATTCTTAACAAGGATTTTTTTCGGAACCTATCCTTTTTTTTCTACAAGTTGGTTTTGATTTACACGGTGATATCCTGGAACCTATCTACCGTGTAAATCGAGGGATGGGTGCATAACTAAAATTAAAATGTGCAGCAGTAACAGCTTTATAGAAATCTTGACTAAAGAACATTGCTATTCATGCAGGCGGGCGATCGGCAACGGCACCCATGTCGTTACTCGATATGAATTTAAAAATGTATAAATAAATAAATACCCCCTCAAGCAGCTGCTTGCCACAGAGGTCTGACAGGAGCCAGTCAGTTTATATGCCATAGTAGAAGGTCTGTGAGGGTGGCAGGACCTCAGCAGATAAACAACACAAACATCCATGCCTTACCCGGGGCTCGAACCCAGGTCCCTTAGATCAGTAGCAGCAGGCGTAGCTAACCACTCGGCCATGGGATGGCTAACAAAAATGTATATTTAGAGTTAACAAGCAGGATCGAATTTCCCATAAGGCACGTTAAGTACATGTCTAGCAGCACCAACATAATAGACTGCCATCATTTATGTCTTACCTTATTTAAGTAACAATTTAATAATTGGGTTAATTGATTTATTTAAGTAACAAAATTATGGTTCAGTTCTTAGGAGGAGGAATAAAGAGTTGCAAGTATTCATGGTATTAAGAGCGATTGCTCTCTTTAAAGCGCATTCTCTCGTGGCATTCGAAAGCGAAGTTTTAAAAGAATAACTGATTATGAAAACATACAACATGTTACCAAACGTATTGGCATACTTCTATATTTTTGCGAATAGCAGAACTCATTGAAAACTCTCTAGTTTTGTAGATGAGCTTTTCTACAGGGAAATGCAGGAGATAATTGCAGATCTCGTTCAAATTTAACCAAACCTGGAACGGTATTCTTTAATAGCTATTTAAATTGATTATTATTTGACAAGAGTGGCTGTCCGCCCTAAACACTTTCAAAAATGATGGAAACTAAAAAAATCTAATCCAGACAAACTTAAAATTACATTCATCGTAGCAAATGATTTATAGCTTTTAAGAAAATCTTGAGCAGCCAGAGAGCCCTTTAAATAGTAAATATTGTTCAAAATCGTGATTTTGGTGAGCATTTTCAATTACCTGCAATGCTTTGCTAAAAAAACAATATAGTTTTTCATTCACACAACATGGAGTGTGTCCTAATACTTCTCATAATTTCATTCCAGAGTGAAAAAAAAGGGAAACAGCTTAATATTAATTTTATTTTTAGTCGTGCTCTGTAACACGAATAGTCGAACTGGGTCTGACAGATCTATGTTTTGTTTCTTAACATTAAACACCTATAGATCTTTTTTTTTTTGCTAATCTGGAACATATTCTTATCATTAATGTATATAATCTATTTTAAGCCATAAATAATAAACCTAATTTTTTTTCAATATTTCGCAGTTTTATACTTGTGACTGACATCAAAGCATTTCTAAGTATCAGACAAGAAAGAATTGCCATATATCTGAGAAGGTATGCTTATCTGTCTCACCGTTTTTCCTCCCGTATTTAAAAAGTGGTAAGAACTGCTTCTAAATGGTAAGAGCCAGAACCGCCAAACTCAGTATGCTGCTTCCTCTATTCGTAACTTAGATCAATGTAAAGGTTTGGACCCCCAAAATATATTCTCCCCCAAAAACATAACCCTATAAAAAATGGTCGCAACTTTTTAATGAAGACTAGAAGCGCAAAAATCCATATCATCTTCTAATCGTAGCTGGGAGAAAACTGGTGCTCCGTCTTCAAGTTCGAACCCCAAAATTTTTCCTCCCTCCCCAAAAAGTGGCAGGAACTGCTTCTAAAAACGGGAAGAGCTAGAACTGCCAAACTCGCTGCACTTCTTCCCCTAATCGTAACTTAAATCAACTGTAGGGTTAGGACCACCAAAACAAATGACCCCTGTCCCTTGATGAAAAAGTGGTAGAAACTGCTTTTAAATGCTAAAAGCTAGAATCGCCAAATTCAGTAAACAGCTTTGTCTAATCGTAACTTTAGGCAGTGTAAACGTTATGATGCTTAAAAGTTTTCTTTCCCGAAAAAATTCACTCCCCCCCCCAAAAAAAAAGGGTGTGTGTGTGTGTACGAATTGTTTCTAAATGATAGGAGGTTGGATGACCAAATTCAGTATACAGTTTCCTGAAACTTAAAGTAGTGAAAGAGTTTGGCCCTCAGTATTTCTTTCCCCTTCAAAAAATGATTCCCTGGAAGTTCTGATTTTTCTTTTCAAAAACGAGGAGGGTTTTTTTTTTTAACGATAAGAGGTATGATTACCAAATTCGGTGTACAACTTCCCCTGATTAAAAAATCGTAAAAATTTGACTTTCCATTTGACTCTCCAGAAAAAAAAAATTCCTCAAACACACACATGCGAACACTGGGGAATTTCTCCTAAAGATAAAAGGTAGCATCTCCGAATTTGGGATACAGCTTTCTTTCGTTCTCACTTTAAGTAATATCAAATGTTCACCACCCAAACTTCGTCCAGCAAAAAAAAAATAGGAAAATTATTTTTCCTAAACTGTAGGACATATGATCACCGAATTTAACATACAGCTTCCTCTCATCATGACTTTAAGAAAGTATTTTCGAGCCTAACGAATTCAAATGAAAACCTATATTATATACTAGAAGATTGCATATCATTACTTGCGCATATGGGAATATCGTTTTCAAAGAGAATGAAGTTTTTTGTTTGCCTACTTTTTCACTCCTTAAAAGTTTTAATTCGAGTAAATAGATGATGGGGGGGGGGGGAATTCAAATAGTATTTTATTAGTAACACTATTTGAATGTTGTCTATGGAAACCACATTCCATCACCAAAATTTTAATTTTCTAGTACAAATATATTATTTGTAATATTCGTTCAAAATTTTGGATTTTGCAACTCTTTACACCGTCAGAGAACGCAATTATAGCTTTTGGGAGATTCTGAGAGTGTGAATCGTATTATTTCATCATTACCTATCCAACTGAAAACGAAGTTTTAATTTATCTGTAAAAAGAAAAAAGTTCGGTATCTGCAGACGGTGAGACACTACAAAGTGAACACATTATCTCGAGGTTCTTGTTTTTTGAAAACCTGACAAAAAATGTTCACTCATTTTTAAAAAAAAAATTTTTTTCGTTTCCCGCATTTCCGGTGAAAAGGCTACACTCCCAGCAAAATTTTTGGAACAGATAGTTCGTTTTAAATGTTTGCTTTAAAGTTTTGGCATTTCCCACTGTTAAGGGAGCTATTAAGTAATTGAAAGTTTCTTAAAAAAATATATAATTTAAAAATTTATAAAAAAAAATACATATCTTTCTCTAGGGCCCTAAAAAGTAGAAAATAAACCTAAAGCATGTCGATTGTGCAATCGATCACTGAGTTCGTGTTCGCTTCGAAGAAAGATAGGGCGCTGGCAATCTTATCGAGTAGGTAAATCAGCGCCCTATTTCCCTTCGAAGCGAGTATGAACTCAGTGACTGCACCATCGACATGCTTTAGGTTTATTTCTACTTTTTAGGACTCTTGTGCCGTCCCGTGGCCGAGTGGTTAGCACGCTTGGCTACTGATCTACGGGACCTGGGTTCGAGCCCTGGATAAGGCATGGATGTATGTGTCGTTTTTCTGCTGAGGTCCTGCCGTCCTCTCAGACCTACTATGGCATATAAACTGGCAGGCTCCTGTCAGACCTCTGTGGCAAGCAGCTGCTTGAGGGGGGTATTATTATTATTATTATAGGAAGATAGGTATTTTTGTTGTTGTTGTTACTAAGAACAGCTACCTTCAAAAATTTTCATTTGATATATGACTCATAAACATCGAACACATTTACCCCCCTTTTGAAGTCACGATTGAGGTAGACTACGACAATGAGGACATCACAAGCTTTAATTTGGATACAACTTGTTTATCAGGGGGAATAGGGGAGGGGGAAATTGTAATAATTTACCACCGTCATAATACGGGCTTTCATTGACACTTAACTCGTAACTGTAGGCCCTCGTGTTCCGATGATATAGTAGAACGACTTTCAGATTTTCTATTTTTTAGGGGGAAAGAAAGCATGGGGTGTCAATTTTTAATAGCCTAGGACACTCCCTGCATCACAAGCTTTCATGAAAAAAAAATTCATTTCGAGAAAATGATTGATGAAATCTTCTGAATGCGAGTACGGAAAGTAACGAGCTATATGTCGAATGATAGCTTGTGACGTGGGGAGTGTCATAGGCTATAAAAAATTGACTCCCATGCCTTTCCCCCCTAAAAAAGGGGAAATGCGAGATTTATTCAGTTATCTTCTCCAGAACGCAAATGCCGAAAGTAACAAACTATAAGGCGAATGGAAGCTTCTGACCCCGGGAATATCGTAGGCTAAGAAAAATTCACCCGACGTACTTCTTACCCCCCTAAAAAAGGGGAACAATATGAAAATGATTACTCTTCTATGTCTCCTGAATGTGAGCACGGAAAGTAATGAGCTATGTGTCGAATAGGATGGGGTGGGCAACACAACTGTTTTAAGAGAAAATTGGGAAACTTTTTTAGTTCGATTGATACTAATGAAATATAATTCGCATTTTTTGAATCCTTAGGTATTTTAAAATTATATCGTTAGGGATCACAAAACATGGAGACGGTGAAACTTTTAACGAATGTTGCAATTGATGTTTTATGGTAGAGATTTCAGTTATAGGATGTCAAGGGATATTCTACTGATAGCAATATTCTGCCTCTTTTTTTTCAGAGGGGTGTGAGAAAAGCAACTTTTTAAATTTAAGGAATATAAGACAAATGCTTTTTATGTTGTATAATTACTAATAAAATATTATTTGAATTCTACCCCCCCCCCCCCCATCATCTATTTACTCGAATTAAAACTTTTAAGGAGTGAAAAAGTAGGCAAACGAAAAACTTCATTCTCTTTGAAAACGATATTCCCATATGCGCCAGTAATGATATGCAATCTTCTAGTATATAATATAGGTTTTCATTTGAATTCGTTAGGCTCGAAAATATTTTCTTAAAGTCATGATGAGAGGAAGCTGTATGTTAAATTCGGTGATCATATTTCCTACCGCTTAGGAAAAATAATTTTCCCATTTTTTTTTTTTGCTGGACGAAGTTTGGGTGGCGAACATTTGATATTACTTAAAGTGAGAACGAAAGAAAGCTGCATCCCAAATTCGGAGATGCTACCTTTTATCTTTAGGAGAAATTCCCCAGTGTTCGCATGTGTGTGTTTGAGGAATTTTTTTTTGTGGAGAAGGAAGATGGGAAGTCAAATTTTTACGATTTTTTAATCAGGGGAAGTTGTATACCGAATTCGGTAATCATACCTCTTATCGGTAAAAAAAAACCCTCCTCGTTTTTGAAAAGAAAAATCAGAACTTCCAGGGAATCATTTTTTGAAGGGGAAAGAAATACTGAGGGCCAAACTCTTTCACTACTTTAAGTTTCAGGAAACTGTATACTGATTTTGGTCATCCAACCTCCTATCATTTAGAAACAATTCGTACACACACACACACACACCCTTTTTTTGGGGGGGGGGAGTGAATGTTTTCGGGAAAGAAAACTTTTAAGCATCATAACGTTTACACTGCCTAAAGTTACGATTAGACAAAGCTGTTTACTGAATTTGGCGATTCTAGCTTTTACCATTTAAAAGCAGTTTCTACCACTTTTTCATCAAGGGACAGGGGTCATTTGTTTTGGTGGTCCTAACCCTACAGTTGATTTAAGTTACGATTAGGGGAAGAAGTGCAGCGAGTTTGGCAGTTCTAGCTCTTACCGTTTTTAGAAGCAGTTCCTGCCACTTTTTGGGGAGGGAGGAAAAATTTTGGGGTTCGAACTTGAAGACGGAGCACCAGTTTTCTCCCAGCTACGATTAGAAGAGTATATGGATTTTGGCGCTTCTAGCCTTCATTAAAAAGTTCCGACTATTTTTTATAGGGTAATGTTTTTGGAGCCGTTCCGTGGCCGAGTGGTTAGGGCGCTTGGCTACTGATCTAGGGGACCTGGGTTCGAGCCCCGGGTAAGGCCTGGATGTTCGTGTTGTTTTTCTGCTGAGGTCCAGCCATCCTCTCAGACCTTCTACTCTGGCATATAAACTGACAGGCTCCTGTCAGACCTCTGTGTCAAACAGCTGCTTGAGGGGGTATTTATTATTTATTTTATTTAATGTTTTTGGGGGAGAATATATTTTGGGGGTCCAAACCTTTACATTGATCTAAGTTACGAATAGAGGAAACAGTATACCGAGTTTGGCGGTTCTGGCTCTTACCATTTAGAAGCAGTTCTTACCACTTTTTAAAGACGGGAGGACAAATTTTGGATGCCCTAAAAACGGTGAGACAGATAAGCATACCTTCTCAGATATATGGCAATTCTTTCTTGTCTGATACTTAGAAATGCTTTGATGTCAGTCACAAGTATAAAACTGCGAAATATTGAAAAAAAATTAGGTATATTATTTATGGCTTAAAATAGATTATATACATTAATGATAAGAATATGTTCCAGATTAGCAAAAAAAAAAAGATCTACAGGTGTTTAATGTTAAGAAACAAAACATAGATCTGTCAGACCCAGTTCGACTATTCGTGTTACAGAGCACGACTAAAAATAAAATTAATATTAAGCTGGTTCCCTTTTTTTTCACTCTGGAATGAAATTATGAGAAGTATTAGGACACACTCCATGTTGTGTGAATGGAAAACTATATTGTTTTTTTAGCAAAGCATTGCAGGTAATTGAAAATGCTCACCAAAATCACGATTTTGAACAATATTTACTATTTAAAGGGCTCTCTGGCTGCTCAAGATTTTCTTAAAAGCTATAAATCATTTTCTGCGATGAATGTAATTTTAAGTTTGTCTGGATTAGACTTTTTTAGTTTCCATCATTTTTGAAAGTGTTTAGGGCGGACAGCCACTGTTGTCAAATAATAATCAATTTAAATAGCTATTAAAGAATACCGTTCGAGGTTTGGTTAAATTTGAACGAGATCTGCAATTATCTCCTGTATTTCCCTGTAGAAAAGCTCATTTACAAGACGAGAGCTTTCAATGAGTTCTGCTATTCGCAAAAATATAGAAGTATGCCAATACGTTTGGTAACATGTTGTATGTTTTCATAATCAGTTATTCTTTTAAAACTTCACTTTCGAATGCCACGAGAGAATGCGCTTTAAAGAGAGCAATCGCTCTTAATACCATGAATACTTGCAACTCTTTATTCCTCCTCCTAAGAACTGAACCATAATTTTGTTACTTAAATATATCAATTAACCCAATTATTAAATTGTTACTTAAATAAAGTAAGACATAAATGATGGCAGTCTATTATGTTGGTGCTGCTAGACATGTACTTAACGTGCCTTATAGGAAATTTGATCCTGCTTGTTAACTCTAAATATACATTTTTTTTTAGCCATCCCATGGCCGAGTGGTTAGCACGCCTGCTGCTACTGATCTAAGGGACCTGGGTTCGAGCCCCGGGTAAGGCATGGATGTTTGTGTTGTTTTTCTGCTGAGGTCCTGCCACCCTCACAGACCTTCTACTATGGCATATAAACTGACTGGCTCCTGTCAGACCTCTGTGGCAAGCAGCTGCTTGAGGGGGTATTTATTTATTTATACATTTTTAAATTCATATCGAGTAACGACATGGGTGCCATTGCCGATCGCCCGCCTGCATGAATAGCAATGTTCTTTAGTCAAGATTTCTATAAAGCTGTTACTGCTGCACATTTTCATTTTAGTTATGCACCCATCCCTCGATTTACACGGTAGATAGGTTCCAGGATATCACCGTGTAAATCAAAACCAACTTGTAGAAAAAAAGGGGATAGGTTCCGAAAAAAATCCTTGTCAAGAATAAAAAAAAAATTAAGTTTTCTATATACACAATTTATTTTAGTTCAGCAGTAATGTTTATCTGAATTAGTGGAAAATAATGCTTTATTTCTCACATTTCTTTTTGGTCAGGACAAAAAATACTAATTAATTTACAGGTACACCATCGAATTTGAAAGGATATTTATGAACTGAATATAAGAAATTAAGCATCTGTGCCATTTCTTATTGCTGTGTCTTGTATTTAGATTATATATTATACAAAGTTGTTAAAAAATTTGATAAAACAGGGTTTTTACCAGTCGGATCTTGGTGAATGCCCCCCACCCCACATTTTTTTTTTAGATTCGGGGTCTAGTTTTTACTAGCCAATACAATTTAACCTAGAAAAGTCAAATCTCGCTGCCAAGGTTTCATTTCATTAACATGCCGCAAGACATTGTATTACAATGGCAAGAATATAACTTCATGGCTATTTAATTAATATATGAATTTACTATTATCTATTCTTGAAAATAAATATCAATCAAAACCATTAAGTTTATTTCACTTTGGGACAGACTAATAATCTCCATGACGCTATACTACTGCAACTTCATATTATATCTACACAAAAATAACGATCCATACCGTGTAAAACAAAACATGCATTTTCTTGACCGTGTAAATCGAGGGATAGGTGTATTTAAAATTTTCAGTTTATACTAAAAGTCACTAGTCCATTAGATTTTGCTGCGTTGTTTTTTGGAATTAATCGACGCATTCTCCACTTATTGTCAGCATTATTCAGTCACCTTCACAACATTAAATATAGAGACAAGGAAAAAACACAACACACAATCTAGACCTTTGTATTTATTACTGTGGATAATAAAAACGAGACAGGCAGATATTTATGAAGTTATTACAGAAACAAAAGACAAATTCTACGTTACAGTAGCGATTAAAAAAAAATGGGTTTTGATATTAATTGTTTGTACGTTATTTTTACCCCCCCCCCCTTTATTTCAATTGCGAATTAAACATTTGGTAAGGCCAAAATTGTTTTGGATATAAACAATATATTTACAACTTCAAGGGGTTTCATCATTTTCTTGTAGTGTTCAGATGACCTAGATAGGTGTGCACTAAGACTATTAAAAATTATAATATTCCAAGAGAACATATTCAGGAGCGAAACTGGATATATACTCGAAGTCAAATTGCTCAAAAATTAGAGTTGGACCTTTTTTTTCGTTTTCCAGTTCTGATCAACATGTTTTTTTACTTAGAAGCTACATGTAAGACTCATTTTTAGTGCTGTGAAATATGAAGGCTAAACTATTCAATGTAGTAAGTTATTTTACACCAATGTCTGAATAAAAAATTTAAATTTTAATTGATTATACTGATTGTTTTGTAGAACACACACAAATAAATGTCGTGCTTTTAAAATTAAGAGGCAGTGAGGTATGATTTTTACATTGCTTTAACATTAGGTAGCAATTTTTTTTTTAAGTATGTGTAATGAACTAAACAAATCCTGGAAACTAGCCAACATTACAAAAGTAAAAACTATTTATTGACAAGGAGAACAGTTACAACATTTATGAGAAAGATTGCATTTTTAACATAGAAAACTTGGTTGAAAGTCATATTTATAAAATGCAGTTTAAGTATGAGCTTAATAAACACGCACTTATTCACAGGGATTTCAAAAGTTAAACATGGATATCTGGTGGAGGATACCAAAACGGTTATGACCACTCTTCATGATATATGTGGGTATCCAAGGGAGTTGGATATCTGATGGTGTATCCAAAGGAGCTGGTTATAAACTCCGTTCAGGACTAGATAACCATTTTTATTAAGGTAGCCCGAAGCTTCTAAACTTTCTCCACCCCCTCTCCTTCAGCACTTTTTGGGTGCACCACTGTGGGTATCCATATTAAACTTTCCAGATGTTTGGATGGGTCAGGACGGCGATGGATCTGACAGTTTTATACGGTAAAAATACCCACACTACACTTATTGCCAAAGCGCAATTTTTACATTGAGGGGAGGGGCAACTGAGACAAAACGGTAATACATTTAGAAATTGCTTCCCCATACTAAAAGCCTTAAATACATTACTATTGTGGATATTCATGGCATCTTTGAATTTTTTTTAAAGATGGACGGGAAATACGGCTCAACCTTTTCATTTAAAACCTTTATTGCACTACATTATAGCTGTGTGAATATCTTGCCACATTTAACAAATTATAAGCCAGTTTTGTTGGCATTATGCGAATGTCCAATCAGTGTTAGAGATGTGCGTTACGATCCACAAATATAACCGCCTGGACAGCATGAACTTTTAACTCCCACGAGGAACTGATGTAAGGATTAAACGTTTAACAAAAGAATCCTAGTGTATCAGCCCACTTCGAATATAGTAGTGAGTAATTCTGAATACAGATAGATCGCATTTCATTTTGTCTGAACTCGACAGCAATGCGTTTTAATAGCGAAGCACAAGTTCGGTTTTATATGGTTTCTGTCTGCACCAATTTAAACAAAAAATGAGCGTGCAATCGATTCCCAATATTGACTTTCATACATTTTATCACTTTCCATATTTAAAGTCCTATACTCTCCAAGTTATGCTTATTCTCAATGTTATATACAAATTCTGAAAGAAGGAAGCACCAAAAAAGATTTAAACATATTTTCAGAATTTTGAGGAAGTTTTAAAAATCTTTCACACTTGCTAAAACAATACAGTCAGGTACTTCTCGTGGTGCACACCGTTAGTACCTTTCAAAAGAGATACTCTCTTGTGGAAGTGAACGGAAGGGGAGGGCTGCTAGATTAGTGTGGCCTACTGATCTGGACAACTATGGCTACTTTTTTTTTCTACCCTGCTGAGAAGTGGTCAACCACACAGGGTCCTGGTGCTGACCATTTAAACCCACTGGATGGACAGATATATGGCTCCGAGCTTGATTATGTATCCTGATTTTGCTGCACTTGTGGGCTTCTGTGGAGGGAAAATCTTCCGCTGTGTTTTCTGTTTGTTTGTGGGTTGACAGCCCCAAGTGAATAGATTCACAGGATACGTTTATCAGCTGGTGGATAATCCTGAGCAGAGGTCATCGCAGGTACTTGAACTCTTTGCTTCTATTGGCATCGTCAATTTCTACATTGGAGGAAGTCTTCCAGTGTAGATCGCTTCAGCCTTTAGTGGTGGAGGAACGGGTCTTTGCCCCATGTCTGCGATTAGGGGGCTGTTTGATATTGTCGGCATTCCCTCTCTCAATAAACATCCCACTAAACATTTTCTATGCATAGGTAGTTGGAATTTGAGGACTCTGCATCATCTCTTAAGTTCTTTGCTAAAGTAAAATTCATTTTTTTACATGCAACATGATTAGATAAATTTGCATTTCCCACCTGTACTGAAAATTAATAGGAATACGTCCATTATTTATAGTTTAGGAATGGAATCATGTGAAATTTGGGCAATAGTATATTCCTTGAAACTTGCAGTAAAACTATGTATCTCACCAAAAGAAAAGCACTATTTTCAGATAGATTTTTCTTCACTGTTCATAACCCTATTCGCTAATCTATAATTATTCATACGGGCAACATGGCCAAGCCAACGGATTCTCTCTCTGCACAATATGCTGCTTAAAGGAGGTTGCAAACTCCTTTGCCTAACCTCATCATTAGTTACAAAGTTAAACCACCTAATGCCCAAGATACTGCGTAAGCATCTGGAATCAAAAGCATCTAGTTTCCTGTTATCTTGTTTACAAAGTGTCCAAGTTTCACTACCATAACTTACCCTAGAAAGAACCAAACTATTATATAGTCTAATTTTAGTCTTGTATACGCCTATTTCTCCACATTCTAACATAGATTCTTAAAAGTCCCATCAGCAATCCCTATTCGTCTGTTAATCTCATGCCGCACATCACCATTATCTGTAACATAGCTCCCAAGATAATTAAACTGTGACACCTGCTCAAGACTGCAACCATTCAGATTAACTGAATCACAGCCTGCCAGACCAATTTTCATCACTTCAGTTTTCTGTCTGTTTATAACCAAACCTACTCTACTACAAGTCTCATCAACAGCTCTAATGAAAGAGTTCATCTCATCAACATCATTTGCCAAAAGGGCTAAATCATCAGCATAATCTATATCAGAAATTTTTGCATCTCCAGTCCATTTAAGGCCAAAATCTTTCCCTTGAAGTGAATTTCGAATAACATAATCAATAACCAAGCTAAAGAGGAAAGGAGACAAAATGCACCCTTGGCGAACACCACAAGTAATGCTAAACCAATTGCTACAAGCCTTACCAACTCTCACACAAGACTCAGTGTTATCATAGAGAGCTTTCATTATGTTAACTAACTTGTCAGGTATACCATATGATCTCACAATCAACCACAAATTATGGCGATCAACAGAGTCGAAAGCCTTTTTGAAATCAAGAAAGCTAGCAACCAAAAGTTTCTGAAACTCTAAACATTTCTCAAGAATCTGCCTAAGTGAAAATATCTGATCCACACATCCCCTACCACTTCTGAATCCACATTGCTCATCACGCAATTGACTGTCATAGATTCTTAATTCTATTAATCACAATCATGGAAAGAACTTTACCTGGAACAGAGAGTAGGCTGATACCCCTATAGTTATCACAAGAACTGCGATCACCTTTTTTGAAAATAGGGATAATAATAGCTCTGGTAAAATCCTTAGGAACCATGCCTTTATCATAAAAGATATTTTAAATTTCAATCATCCAAGTGGTAACCGAAACATTCCCAGCTCTAAGCATTTAGGTAGTAATTTCATCTACCCCTGGGGATTTATGTAGTTTAAGTTTAGAAACAGCCAAAATAACTTCAGATTGTGTTATAGGGCCAACATTAAAGTCACCAATGCATCTATCATCATTGCAAACAATGGGAGTAGAACTAACTACATTGTTTAGAACATCACTGAAATGCTCAGCCCACCTAGCCATGACAGAATCCTCCCCTTCTATAACCTTACCTTGTTTATCCTTCAATCCTTGTACGCCTGTCCGTTTCCTACCACACAAAACATTAACTGTCTGGTACAGCTCTCTGCTGTTGTGCTAACTGCTTCCTGGGCTTTGTCAGCCAAGCCATCAAGCCAAAGATTCTTATCAGCAGCTAACTGATCTTTTACACTTTTATTAAGTTCTCTGTAATGCTTTCTATTAGGACTAGTAGGGTATTGATTAAGGACATTCCTGCAGTTCTTTCTTTCCGAAATAAGCTCAAGTGCCTTATCACTCAGTTAATTCTGACTCTTCTGCTTCTTTTTTCCTAAAAGAATACTGTTAGTGTCCAAAAAAGCCTGTTTAAAATGATTCCATTCTTTCTCAACATCAGTAGTAAGCATACCATGACTGTCATAATGACTAAATAACCTATCATGGTAAGCTTTGGCTATAACTGGATCTTTCAGAGCTTCAGTATTAAAAGCAAATTTTTTAACCTTAGCACAACACTTTTTAAGTTTAAGTTGCAAGACACTTTTAACTAGGTAATGGTCAGATCCAATGATATAAATCCAATGATAAAATGGTCAGATCCAATTTCAGCTCCCCTATATGCCCTGGTATTCCTAACAGAACTAGCCCACTTGCTGTTAATTAATATGTAATCAATCATATTCTTATGCAGCCCATCAGTTGAAACCAATGTGTACTTATGTATATCGCGGTGTTTGTAATAAGTGTTAGTTATTCTGAAGCCATTGAGTTTACTTACCTGTAGGAGACGTTGCCCATTGCAGCTAACAATACCAAAAGGGCCTATTACTCCTCCCCAAAGGTCAGAGTCAGTACCAACTTTGGCATTGAAGTCACCAAGAACAAGGGTAATATCTCCTTTCTTGACAGAATTCAAAATATCCTGAAGTTGTTCATAAAACCTATCCTTCTCATCCTCATCGGCATCCTCAGTGGAGGCATAACAGCAGAAAACATTCAAGTCTTTAACGTTTGTGTGAAATTTTGCTATAAAAAAACCTTTCATTAATGCACTCATATCCTAGAAGAGCATCACTACTGTCTCTGCTGAGAAGCAGACCCACACCTTGGTGATGCTTATTGTCGTCCCTCCATGAAAAGAGAAATTTAAGATTATTTTTAAGAATCTGACCTTTATCTCTCCATCTGGTCTCTTGCAAGCCGAGAATATCTAAATTATAATGATGGAATTCTTGTATGAGGACATCAAGAGAAAAATTTCTGTGCAGAGCCCTCACATTCCAACTACCTATGGAGAGAAAATGGTTAGTGGGATGTTTAAAGAAACTATGTTTATTGAGAGAGGGAATACCGACAATAACAAACAGCCGCCTAATCGCAGGCATGAGGCAAAGACCCGTTCCCCCACCACTAAAGGCTGAAGCCATCTACACTGGAAGACTTCCTCCAATGCAGAATTTGACGATGCCAATAGAAGTAAAGAGTTCAGGTACCTGCGATGACCTCTGCTCAGGATTATCCACCAGCTGATAAACATATCTTGTGAATCTATTCACTTGAGGCTGTCAACTCCCAAACAAAGATAAAACACAGCGGAAGATTGTCCCTCCACAGAAGCCCACCAGTGCAGCAAAATCACGATCCATAATCAAGCTCAGAGCCATATATCTGTCCATCCAGTGAGTTTAAATGGTCAGCACCAGGACCCTGTGTATTTGACCACTCCTCAGCAGGGTAGAAAAAAAAAGAAAAGTAGCCATAGTTGTCCAGATCAGTAGGCCACACTAATCTGGCAGCCCTCCCCTTCCGTTCACTTCCACAAGAGAGTATCTCTTTTGAAAGGTACTAACGGTGTGCACCACGAGAAGTACCTGACTGTATTGTTTTAGCAAGTGTGAAAGATTTTTAAAACTTCCTCAAAATTCTGAAAAGATGTTTAAATCTTTTTTGGTTCTTCCTTCTTTCAGAATTTGTATATAACATTGAGAATAAGCATAACTTGGAGAGTATAGGACTTTAAATATGAAAAGTGATAAAATGTATGAAAGTCAATATTGGGAATCGATTGCACGGTCATTTTCTATTTAAATTGGTGCAGACAGAAACCATATAAAACCGAACTTGTGCTTCGCTATTAAAACGCATTGTTGTCGAGTTCAGACAAAATGAAATGCGATCTATCTGTACTCAGAATTACTCACTACTATACTCGAAGTGGGCTGATACACTAGGATTCTTTTCTTAAATGTTTAATCCTTACATCAGTTCCTCGTGGGTGTTAAAAGTTCACGCTGTCGAGGCGGTAATATTTGTGGATCGTAACGCACATCTCTAACACTGATTGGACATTCGCATAATGCCAACAAAACTGGCTTATAATTTGTTAAATGTGGCAAGATATTCACACAGCTATAATGTAGTGCAATAAAGGTTTTAAATGAAAAGGTTGAGCCGTATTTCCCGTCCATCTTTAAAAAAAATTCAAAGATGCCATGAATATCCACAATAGTAATGTATTTAAGGCTTTTAGTATGGGGAAGCAATTTCTAAATGTATTACCGTTTTGTCTCAGTTGCCCCTCCCCTCAATGTAAAAATTGCGCTTTGGCAATAAGTGTAGTGGGTATTTTTACCGTATAAAACTGTCAGATCCATCGCCGTCCTGACCCATCCAAACATCTGGAAAGTTTAATATGGATACCCACAGTGGTGCACCCAAAAAGTGCTGAAGGAGAGGGGGTGGAGAAAGTTTAGAAGCTTCGGGCTACCTTAATAAAAATGGTTATCTAGTCCTGAACGGAGTTTATAACCAGCTCCTTTGGATACACCATCAGATATCCAACTCCCTTGGATACCCACATATATCATGAAGAGTGGTCATAACCGTTTTGGTATCCTCCACCAGATATCCATGTTTAACTTTTGAAATCCCTGTGAATAAGTGCGTGTTTATTAAGCTCATACTTAAACTGCATTTTATAAATATGACTTTCAACCAAGTTTTCTATGTTAAAAATGCAATCTTTCTCATAAATGTTGTAACTGTTCTCCTTGTCACTAAATAGTTTTTACTTTTGTAATGTTGGCTAGTTTCCAGGATTTGTTTAGTTCATTACACATACTTAAAAAAAAAATTGCTACCTAATGTTAAAGCAATGTAAAAATCATACCTCACTGCCTCTTAATTTTAAAAGCACGACATTTATTTGTGTGTTCTACAAAACAATCAGTATAATCAATTAAAATTTAAATTTTTTATTCAGACATTGGTGTAAAATAACTTACTACATTGAATAGTTTAGCCTTCATTTTTCACAGCACTAAAAATGAGTCTTACATGTAGCTTCTAAGTAAAAAAACATGTTGATCAGAACTGGAAAACGAAAAAAAAGGTCCAACTCTAATTTTTGAGCAATTTGACTTCGAGTATATATCCAGTTTCGCTCCTGAATATGTTCTCTTGGAATGTTATAATTTTTAATAGTCATAGTGCACACCTATCTAGGTCATCTGAACACTACTAGAAAATGATGAAACCCCTTGAAGTTGTAAATATATTGTTTATATCCAAAACAATTTTGGCCTTACCAAATGTTTAATTCGCAATTGAAATAAAGGGGGGGGGACGTACAAACTATTAATATCAAAACCCATTTTTTTTTAAATCGCGACTGTAACGTAGAATTTGTCTTTTGTTTCTGTAATAACTTCATAAATATTTGACTGTCTCGTTTTTATTATCCACAGTAATAAATACAAAGGTCTAGATTGTGTGTTGTGTTTTTTCCCTGTCTCTATATTTAATTTTGTGAAGGTAACCGAATAATGCTTGACAATAAGTGGAGAATCTCTCTTGTGGACGTGAACGGAAGGGGAGGGCTGCCAGATTAGTGTGGCCTACTGATATGGACAACTATGGCTACTTTTCTTTTTTTTTTCTGCCCTGCTGAGGAGTGGTCAACCACACAGGGTCCTGGTGCTGCCTATATAAACCCACTGGACTGGACAGATATATGGCTCTGAGCTTGACTATGGATCCTGATTTTGCTGCACTGGTGGGCTTCTGTGGAGGGAAAATCTTCCGCTGTGTTTTCTGTTTGTTTGGGGGTTGACAGCCCCAAGTTAATAGATTCACAGGATATGTTTATCAGCTGGTGGATAATCCTGAGCAGAGGTCATCGTAGGCACCTGAACTCTTTGCTTCTATTGGCATCGTCAAATTCTACATTGAAGGAAGTCTTGAAGTGTAGATGGCTTCAGCCTTTAGTGGTGGGGGAACGGGTCTTTGCCCCATGCCTGCGATTAGGGGGTTGTTTGATATTGTCGGTATTCCCTCTCTCAATAAACATAGTTTCTTTAAACATCCTACTAACCATTTTCTCTCCATAGGTAGTTGGAATGTGAGGACTCTGCACAGAGCATTTTCTCTTGATGTTGCGTTGCTTTACCTCTGAGCGGCACTTTTTGGACACCATGGGCTAAATGGCCAGGTCACAAGGACCCCACAGGCTCAGAGAAGGTTGGGGGAGGGGACCCACTGGAACAGCTGTTGGGAGACAGATGGTAGCCTCCCGTCAAGGCCATCCAGCGTGTTCTTTAACGTGCACAGGGTATGGCTCTCCCGCACACGGGGCCACGGCTTAACGTCCCATCCGACGGACGGCGGCCTTTCCAAGCCCATCGGTGTCCCCTACTGACCGTGGGCAGGGCGGGGAATTTTGCGGAGATAAATCTCAACGCTGACATAGCTGGGGCTCGAACCTGGGAACTACAGATTACGAGCCTGGCGCGCTACCGACTGAGCCACCCCCGCCCCTTCTCTTGATGTCCTCATACAAGAATTCCATCATTATAATTTAGATATTCTCGGCTTGCAAGAGACCAGATGGAGAGATAAAGGTCAGATTCTTAAAAATAATCTTAAATTTCTCTTTTCATGGAGGGACGACAATAAGCATCACCAAGGTGTGGGTCTGCTTCTCAGCAGAGACACTAGTGATGCTCTTCTAGGATATGAGTGAATTAATGAAAGGTTTTTTATAGCAAAATTTCACACAAACGTTAAAGACTTGAATGTTATCTGCTGTTATGCCCCCACTGAGGATGCTAATGAGGATGAGAAGGATAGGTTTTACGGACAACTTCAGGATATTTTGAATTCTGTCAAGAAAGGAGATATCACCCTTGTTCTTGGTGACTTCAATGCCAAAGTTGGTACTGACTCTGACCTTTGGGGAGGAGTAATAGGCCCTTTTGGTATTGTTAGCTGCAATGGGCAACGTCTCCTACATGTAAGTAAACTCAATGGCTTCAGAATAACTAACACTTATTACAAACACCGCGACATACATAAGTACACATTGGTTTCAACTGATGGGCTGCATAAGAATATGATTGATTACATATTAATTAACAGCAAATGGGCTAGTTCTGTTAGGAATACCAGGAATATAGGGGAGCTGAAATTCCATCTGACCATTACCTAGTTAAAAGGGTCTTGCAACTTAAACTTAAAAAGTATTGTGCTAAGGTTAAAAAATTTGCTTTCAATACTGAAGCTCTGAAAGATCCAGTTATAGCCAAAGCTTACCATGATAGGTTATTTAGTCATTATGACAGTCATGGTATGCTTACTACTGAAGTTAAGGAAGAATGGGATCATTTTAAACTGGCTTTTTTGGACACTAACAGTACTCTTTTAGGAAAAAAGGAGCAGAAGAGACAGAATTATCTGAATGATAAGGCACTTGAGCTTATTTCGGAAAGAAAGAACTGCAGGAATGTCCTTAATCAATACCCTACTAGTCCTAATAGAAAGCATTACAGAGAACTTAATAAACGTGTAAAAGATCAGTTAGCTGCTGATAAGAACCTTTGGCTTGATGGTTTCGCTGACAAAGCTGAGGAAGCAGTTAGACAGCACAACAGCAGAGAGCTGTACCAGATAGTTAATGTTTTGTGTGGTAGAAAACGGAGAGGTATTGAAGGATAAAGAAAGCAAGGTTATAGAAGGGGAGGATTCTGTCATGGCTAGGTGGGCTGAGCATTTCAGTGATATTCTAAACAATGCGGTTAGTTCTACTCCCATTGTTTGCAATGATGATAGATGCATTGGTGGCTTTAATGTTGGCCCTATAACACAATCTGAAGTTATTTTGGCTGTTTCTAAACTTAAACTACATAAATCCCCAGGGGTAGATGAAATTACTACCGAAATGCTTAGAGCTGGGAATGTTTCGGTTACCACTTGGATGATTGAAATTTAAAATATCTTTTATGATAAAGGCATGGTTCCTAAGGATTTTACCAGAACTATTATTATCCCTATTTTCAAAAAAGGTGATCGCAGTTCTTGTGATAACTATAGGGGTATCAGCCTACTCTCTGTTCCAGGGAAATTCTTTGCATGATTGTGATTAATAGAATTAAGAATCTGGTTGACAGTCAATTGCGTGATGAGCAATATGGATTCAGAAGTGGTAGGGAATGTGTGGATCAGATATTTTCACTTAGGCAGATTCTTGAGAAATGTTTAGAGTTTCAGAAACCTTTGGTTGCTAGCTTTCTTGATTTCAAAAAGGCCTTCTACTCTGTTGATCGCCATAATTTGTGGTTGATTCTGATATCGTATGGTATACCAGACAAGTTAGTTAACACAATGAAAGCTCTCTATAATAACACTGAGTCGTGTGTGAGAGTTGGTAAGGCTTGTAGCAATTGGTTTAGCATTACTTCTGGTATTCGAGAAGGGTGCATTTTGTCTCCTTTTCTCTTTAACTTGGTTATTGATTATGTTATGCGAAATTCACTTCAAGGGAAAGATTCTGGCCTTAAATGTACTGGAGATACGAAAATTTCTGATTTAGATTATGCTGATGATTTAGCCCTTTTGGCAAATGATGTTGATGAGATGAACTCTTTCCTTCGAGCTGTTGATGAGACTGGTAGTAGAGTAGGTTTGGTTATAAACAGAGAGAAAATTAAAGTGATGAAAATTGGTCAAGCAGGCTGTGATTCAGTTAATCTGAATGGTTGCAGTCTTGAGCAGGTGTCACAGTTTAATTATCTTGGGAGCTATGTTACAGATAATGGTGATGTGCGGCATGAGATTAACAGACGAATAGGGATTGCTGATGGGACTTTTAAGAATCTATGTTAGAGTGTGGAGAAATAGGCGTATACAAGATTAAAATTAGACTATATAATAGTTTGGTTCTTTCTAGGGTTAGTTATGGTAGTGAAACTTGGACACTTTGTAAACAAGATAACAGGAAACTTGATGCTTTTGATTCCAGATGCTTACGCAGTATCTTGGGCATTAGGTGGTTCAACTTTGTAACTAATGATGAGGTTAGGCAAAGGAGTTTGCAACCTCCTTTAAGCAGCATATTGTACAGAGAGAGACTCCGTTGGTTTCGCCATGTTGTCCGCATGAATAATTATAGATTGGCAAATAGGGTTATGAACAGTGTGCCTAAAGGCCTCAGAAAGAGGGGGAGACCTAGGATTCGGTGGGCAGACAATGTCAAACAGGACCTTGTTAGAATTGGTGTGCAGTGTCCAGATGCAGTAGATGTAGCTCAGGATAGACTAGCTTGGAGAACTAAAATGCACGGTCTGTTGGACCTCCGTAGCCCATGGCTGCTTGAGGATGATGATCCATCGATTTACACGGTCAAGAAAATGCATGTTTTGTTTTACACGGTATGGATCGTTATTTTTGTGTAGATATGATATGAAGTTGCAGTTGTTTAGATTACGTTTCAGGATCTCATTGAGTGATACATCACCATGGCAGTTTTCATTCATAATGTTAAAGCTATTTTGACAGGACAACTCCAGAGACTTGAGTAGTTAATAAACTTACAAAGCCTTTTTTTTTTTGGCGGGGGGGGGGGGGGGTGCACCCCTTTCAACAAAATTATTTTAAGTTCTAAACATAAAACTTATTAGTCTGTACCAAAGTGAAATAAACTAAATGGTTTTGATTGATATTTATTTTCAAGAATAGATAATAGTAAATTTATATATTAATTAAATAGCCATGAAGTTATATTCTTGCCATTGTAATACAATGTCTTGCGGCATGTTAATGAAATGAAACCTTGGCAGCGAGATTTGACTTTTCTAGGTTAAATTTTATTGGCTAGTAAAAACTAGACCCCGAATCTAAAAAAAAAATGTGGGGTGGGGGGCATTCACCAAGATCCGACTGGTAAAAACCCTGTTTTATCAAATTTTTTAACAACTTTGTATAATATATAATCTAAATACAAGACACAGCAATAAGAAATGGCACAGATGCTTAATTTCTTATATTCAGGTCATAAATATCCTTTCAAATTCGAT
Source organism: Ryuthela nishihirai (assembly GCA_038380435.1). Lineage (NCBI taxonomy): Eukaryota > Metazoa > Arthropoda > Arachnida > Araneae > Heptathelidae > Ryuthela > Ryuthela nishihirai. The sequence continues at coordinate 27,458,577 of JAWZYU010000025.1, forward strand.
GGTGTACCTGTAAATTAATTAGTATTTTTTGTCCTGACCAAAAAGAAATGTGAGAAATAAAGCATTATTTTCCACTAATTCAGATAAACATTACTGCTGAACTAAAATAAATTGTGTATATAGAAAACTTAATTTTTTTTTTATTCTTGACAAGGATTTTTTTCGGAACCTATCCCCTTTTTTTCTACAAGTTGGTTTTGATTTACACGGTGATATCCTGGAACCTATCTACCGTGTAAATCGAGGGATGGGTGCATAACTAAAATGAAAATGTGCAGCAGTAACAGCTTTATAGAAATCTTGACTAAAGAACATTGCTATTCATGCAGGCGGGCGATCGGCAATGGCACCCATGTCGTTACTCGATATGAATTTAAAAATGTATAAATAAATAAATACCCCCTCAAGCAGCTGCTTGCCACAGAGGTCTGACAGGAGCCAGTCAGTTTATATGCCATAGTAGAAGGTCTGTGAGGGTGGCAGGACCTCAGCAGAAAAACAACACAAACATCCATGCCTTACCCGGGGCTCGAACCCAGGTCCCTTAGATCAGTAGCAGCAGGCGTGCTAACCACTCGGCCATGGGATGGCTAAAAAAAAAATGTATATTTAGAGTTAACAAGCAGGATCGAATTTCCCATAAGGCACGTTAAGTACATGTCTAGCAGCACCAACATAATAGACTGCCATCATTTATGTCTTACTTTATTTAAGTAACAATTTAATAATTGGGTTAATTGATTTATTTAAGTAACAAAATTATGGTTCAGTTCTTAGGAGGAGGAATAAAGAGTTGCAAGTATTCATGGTATTAAGAGCGATTGCTCTCTTTAAAGCGCATTCTCTCGTGGCATTCGAAAGTGAAGTTTTAAAAGAATAACTGATTATGAAAACATACAACATGTTACCAAACGTATTGGCATACTTCTATATTTTTGCGAATAGCAGAACTCATTGAAAGCTCTCGTCTTGTAAATGAGCTTTTCTACAGGGAAATACAGGAGATAATTGCAGATCTCGTTCAAATTTAACCAAACCTCGAACGGTATTCTTTAATAGCTATTTAAATTGATTATTATTTGACAACAGTGGCTGTCCGCCCTAAACACTTTCAAAAATGATGGAAACTAAAAAAATCTAATCCAGACAAACTTTACATTCATCGCAGCAAATGATTTATAGCTTTTAAGAAAATCTTGAGCAGCCACAGAGCCCTTTAAATAGTAAATATTGTTCAAAATCGTGATTTTGGTGTGCATGTTCAATTACCTGCAATGCTTTGCTAAAAAAACAATATAGTTTTCCATTCACACAACATGGAGTGTGTCCTAATACTTCTCATAATTTCATTCCAGAGTGAAAAAAAAGGGAACCAGCTTAATATTAATTTTATTTTTAGTCGTGCTCTGTAACACGAATAGTCGAACTGGGTCTGACAGATCTATGTTTTGTTTCTTAACATTAAACACCTGTAGATCTTTTTTTTTTTTGCTAATCTGGAACATATTCTTATCATTAATGTATATAATCTATTTTAAGCCATAAATAATAAACCTAATTTTTTTTCAATATTTCGCAGTTTTATACTTGTGACTGACATCAAAGCATTTCTAAGTATCAGACAAGAAAGAATTGCCATATATCTGAGAAGGTATGCTTATCTGTCTCACCGTTTTTAGGGCATCCAAAATTTGTCCTCCCGTCTTTAAAAAGTGGTAAGAACTGCTTCTAAATGGTAAGAGCCAGAACCGCCAAACTCAGTATGCTGCTTCCTCTATTCGTAACTTAGATAAATGTAAAGGTTTGGACCCCCAAAATATATTCTCCCCCAAAAACATTACCCTATAAAAAATAGTCGGAACTTTTTAATGAAAGCTAGAAGCGCCAAAATCCATATACTCTTCTAATCGTAGCTGGGAGAAAACTGGTACTTCGTCTTCAACTTCGAACCCCAAAATTTTTCCTCCCTCCCCAAAAAGTGGCAGGAACTGCTTCTAAAAACGGTAAAAGCTAGAACTGCCAAACTCGCTGCACTTCTTCCCCTAATCGTAACTTAAATCAACTGTAGGGTTAGGACCACCAAAACAAATGACCCCTGTCCCTTGATGAAAAAGTGGTAGAAACTGCTTTTAAATGGTAAAAGCTAGAATCGCCAAATTCTGTAAACAGCTTTGTCTAATCATAACTTTAGGCAGTGTAAACGTTATGATGCTTAAAAGTTTTCTTTCCCGAAAAAATTCACTCCCCCCCAAAAAAGGGTGTGTGTGTGTGTGTACGAATTGTTTCTAAATGATAGGAGGTTGGATGACCAAAATCAGTATAGTTTCCTGAAACTTAAAGTAGTGAAAGTTTGGCCCTCAGTATTTCTTTCCCCTTCAAAAAATGATTCCCTGGAAGTTCTGATTTTTGTTTTCAAAAACGAGGAGGGGTTTTTTTTTAACGATAAGAGGTATGATTACCGAATTCGCTGTACAACTTCCCCTGATTAAAAAATCGTAAAAATTTGACTTCCCATCTTCCCTCTCCACAAAAAAAAATTCTTCAAACACAGACATGCCAACACTGGGGAATTTCTCCTAAAGATAAAAGGTAGCATCTCCGAATTTGGGATACAGTTTTCTTTCGTTCTCACTTTAAGTAATATTAAATGTTCGCCACCCAAACTTCGTCCAGGAAAAAAAAAATGAGAATATTATTTTTCCTAAACGGTAGGAAATATGATCACCGAATTTAACATACAGCTTCCTCTCATCATGACTTTAAACCACATTCCATCACCAAAATTTTAATTTTCTAGTACAAAATGAATGAATGATTGTGTTGTTTTTCTGCTCTGTATTATGGTCTTATAAGCTGTAGTAAAAGGTCTGTGAGGATGTCCCGCCACTCTCACAGACTTTCTACTACAGTGTATAAACTGACAAGCTCCTGCCAGACCTCTGTGGAAAGCAGCAGCTTGAGGGGGTATTTTTTTTTTTATGGAGTTATATGTAGCATTAACTACCTATTCAGTTTACAACATTCTTATACTATAAAAAAATAAATACCCTGTCAAGCAGCTGCTTGCCACAAAGGTGTGACAGGAGCCTGTCAGTTTACATGCCAGACTATTTACAGTAGAAGGTATGTGAGGATGGCAGGACCTCGGCAGAAAAACAACACGAACTTCCATGTCTTACCCAGGGCTCGAAACCAGGTCCCTTAGATCAGTAGCCAAGCGCACTAACCACTTGGCCACAAGACAGCTATAACTACCAAAAGAACAGTTATGGCTGCTTTTCCAACACTTCAAGTTTCTGTTTTATAGTATCAGCTCATTACATCAAATTTGACATGCTATTCCATAAATTATTTTTTAATTACATTTTACCACTTGCTTTTATTTATTTATTTTGACAGACTGGAAAAACACTGAGTGAAAAGGATTATAAAGTAAAACCACATGAAATTAAAGAGGGTAAAGATAAAATCTAACCGAATTAAGAATTTAGCTATTTGCAATTATTTAAACACCACTTCTAAAAAGTTGAAAGAAAACATTAACTTTGTCTAGAACATTATTGCATCTCTACATTATTGAATTCAAAATCCTGCAAATTACAGAAATATATTACCATGACTTAGTACCAACTATAGTACTCTTTAAGCCTTTGACCCCAAAACTTCCCATGAATCAAATTTCACTAAATATGGAACATTTGAATATGATAAAGTGTAATCAAATTACATTATTTAAAAACACATTTTGTGACTAAATGAATGTGATTATGAGCCTCTACAGTTGCACCAGTGACAACAGCTTTAAATAAAGTCTGCACTGGATTTCAGTATTAAACTAATGCCATCATTGTAGCTAGATATTCATTACCTTATCTACAAATAAAGGTTCATATATAAAACACACAAGGGAATATTATTGTGTAAGCATACCCAATAAATGCTATACAATTTTGAGTTTTACTCTCAAGTATCATTTCCAGGGATGAAAACTTTCATTTTCTTTTTGAACAGGTATCAGATCATTGATCCCAGGACTAAACAGTACACCAGAGTCAAGACTAAAAATAAGAGTTATTCATAAAATTGTTTGTTTTAGCCAAATTTTAACCCTTCCTTCTCTTATGCAACACTTAGCTGGACCATATCTATATACATAACTTTGTTTCTTGCTGTAAATGCCACCTTTTGTAGGATAATCAACAGAGCAAATATTGGCGTTGCGGGATTTATTTATAAATGGTAATGTAATTCAAATAACTAATTTTGTTATTAAAAACAAGAAAAAAGTTAATTGCAGAAATATAGGATTTTTAGCATTATCTAACATTACCTCTTCCCACATAATGTGACATAAAAAATCCACTATGCTCCTTGAGGTGTTATATAATTCATGGGCAACCGCATACCTGAACTCAAATCTTATGAGTACAACTTCTGTATATCCCAGAGACTAAACTAGTAGTGGCAAAATTAATCAGTGAAGGAGTTTTGAATGATCTGCCACTTCTATGGAACTCCCTGATTTACTGTTTGTTTGTGAGTTGACAGCCCCAAGTGAATATATTCACAGGATACGTTTATTTATCAGCTGGTGGATAATCCTGAGCAGAGGTCATCGCAGGCACCTGAACTCTTTGCTCCTATTGGCATCGTCAAATTCTACATTTGAGGAAGTCTTCCAGTGTAGATGGCTTCAGCCTTTAGTGGTGGGGGAACGGGTCTTTGCCCCATGTCTGCGATTAGGGGGCTGTTTGATATTGTCGGCATTCCCTCTCTCAATAAACATAGTTTCTTTAAACATCCTACTAACCATTTTCTCTCCATAGGTAGTTGGAATGTGAGGACTCTGCACAGAGCTTTTTCTCTTGATGTCCTCACACAAGAATTCCACCATTATAATTTAGATATCCTCGGCTTGCAAGAGACCAGACGGACAGATAAAGGTCAGATTCTTAAAAATAATCTTAAATTTCTCTTTTCAGGGAGGGACGACAATAAGCATCACCAAGGCGTGGGTCTGCTTCTCAGCAGACACGCTAGTGATGCTCTTCTAGGATATGAGTGCATTAATGAAAGGTTTCTTACAGCAATATTTCAGACAAGCATTAAAGACCTGAATGTTATCTGCTGTTATGCCCCCACTGAGGATGCCAATGAGGATGAGAAGGATAGGTTTTATGAACAACTTCAGGATATTTTGAATTCTGTCAAGAAAGGAGATATTACCCTTGTTCTTGGTGACTTCAATGCCAAAGTTGGTACTGACTCTGACCTTTGGGGAGGGGTGATTGGCCCTTTTGGTATTGGTAGCTGCAATGGGCAACGTCTCCTACAGGTAAGTAAACTCAATGGTTTCAGAATAACTAACACATATTACAAACACCACGACATACATAAGTACACATGGGTTTCACCTGATGGGATGCATAGGAATATGATTGATTATATATTAATTAACAGCAAATGGGCTAGTTCTGTTAGAAATACCAGGGCATATAGGGGAGCTGAAATTGGATCTGACCATTACCTAGTTAAAAGTGTCTTGCAACTTAAACTTAAAAAGTGTTGTGCTAGGGTTAAAAAATTTACTTTTAATACTGAAGCTCTGAAAGACCCAGTTATAGCCAAGGCTTACCATGATAGGTTACTTAGTCATTATGATAGTCATGGTATGCTTACTACTGCAGTTGATGAAGAATGGGATCATTTTAAACAGGCTTTTTTGGACACTAACAGTACTCTTTTAGGAAAAAAGGAGCAGAAGAGACAGAATTATCTGAATGATAAGGCACTTGAGCTTATTTCGGAAAGAAAGAACTGCAGGAATGTCCTTATTCAATACCCTACTAGTCCTAATAGAAAGCATTACAGAGAACTTAATAAACGTGTAGAAGATCAGTTAGCTGCTGATAAGAATCTTTGGCTTGATGGTTTCGCTGACAAAGCCGAGGAAGCAGTTAGACAGCACAACAGCAGAGAGCTGTACCAGATAGTTAATGTTTTGTGTGGTAGAAAACAGACAGGTATACAGGGATTGAAGGATAAACAAGGTAAGGTTATAGAAGGTGAGGATTCTGTCATGGCTAGGTGGGCTGAGCATTTCAGTGATGTTCTAAACAATGCGGTTAGTTCTATTCCCATTGCTTGCAATGGTGATAGATGCATTGGTGGCTTTAATGTTGGCCCTATAACACAATCTAACGTTATTTTGGCTGTTTCTAAGCTTAAACTTCATAAATCCCCAGGGGTAGATGAAATTACTACAGAAATGCTTAGAGCTGGAAATGTTTCGGTTACCACTTGGATGATTGAAATTCTGAATATCTTTTATGATAAAGGCACGGTTCCTAAGGATTTTACCAGAGCTATTGTTATCCCTATTTTCAAAAAAGGTGATTGCAGTTCTTGTGATAACTATAGGGGTATTAGCCTACTCTCTGTTCCAGGTAAAGTTCTTTCCATGATTGTGCTTAAGAGAATTAAGAATCTGGTTGACAGGCAATTGCATGATGAGCAATGTGGATTCAGAAGTGGTAGGGGATGTGTAGATCAGATATTTTCACTTAGGCAGATTCTTGAGAAATGTTTAGAGTTTCAGAAACCTTTGGTTGCTAGCTTTGTTGATTTCAAAAAGGCTTTCGACTCTGTTGATCGTCATAATTTGTGGTTGATTGTGAAATCATATGGTATACCAGACAAGTTAGTTGACATAATGAAAGCTCTCTATAATAACACCGAGTCGTTTGTGAGAGTTGGTAAGGCTTGTAGCAATTGGTTTAGCATTACTTCTGGTGTTCGACAAGGGTGCATTTTGTCTCCCTTTCTCTTTAGTTTGGTTATTGATTATGTTATGCGAAATTCACTTCAAGGGAAAGATTTTGGCTTTAAATGGGCTGGAGATACGAAAATTTCTGATTTAGATTATGCTGATGATTTAGCCCTTTTGGCAAATGATGTTGATGAGATGAACTCTTTCATTCGAGCTGTTGATGAGACTGGTAGTAGAGTAGGTTTGGTTATAAACAGACAGAAAACTAAAGTGATGAAAATTGGTCAGGCAGGCTGTGATTCAGTTAATCTGAATGGTTGCAGTCTTGAGCAGGTGTCACAGTTTAATTATCTTGGGAGCTATGTAACAGATAATGGTGATGTGCGGCATGAGATTAACAGACGAATAGGGATTGCTGCCGGGACTTTTAAGAATCTATGGAGAGTGTGGAGAAATAGGCGTATACACCTAAAGACTAAAATCAGACTGTATAATAGTTTGGTTCTTTCTAGGGTTAGTTATGGTAGTGAAACTTGGACACTTTGTAAACAAGATAACAGGAAACTTGATGCTTTTGATTCCAGATGCTTACGCAGTATCTTGGGCATTAGGTGGTTCAACTTTGTAACTAATGATGAGGTTAGGCAAAGGAGTTTGCAACCTCCTTTAAGCAGCATATTGTGCAGAGAGAGACTCCGTTGGTTTGGCCATGTTGCCCGTATGAATAATTATAGATTGGCGAATAGGGTTATGAAGAGTGTGCCTAAAGGCCTCAGAAAGAAGGGGAGACCTAGGATGCGGTGGGCAGACAATGTCAAGCAGGACCTTGTTAGAATTGGTGTGCAGTGGCCAGATGCAGTAGATGTAGCTCAGGATAGACTTGCTTGGAGAACTAAATTGCACAGTCTGGTTGGACCTCCGTAGCCCATGACTGCTTGAAGATGATGATGAATATTTATTTATACACTAAACAACCCTTTATGTCAATATAACTCAGATTCAGAACTCACTAACTTCTCAAATAAACTTTTTATTAGAAAAACATGTGACTGAAAATAATTTAAAGATCTCATTCAAATTAGTTAACAAATAATGTCATTAGTAACATTTTTCTTACCTCAGCACTTCATAGTTGCAAATGTTTTGAACACTGTGCTGTATTAGAATCCTCTGAAACCCAATGTACACATTTCCACAAAAACTGTTCTAAACCCAAACACCTAATAAAAAATTAAATTTTTGCAACTTCATTTCTCCACATTCAAATTTTTTGCCATTTTCTTCCATACTCTTAATGAAACACTTACTAAACACAAATATACAATTAAGAGTTCTGACCAATCCCACCACTCCTAATAACATATGTAAAACATTCTCCCACACCCATAGCCACAAGAAGCCACCAAACTCACATTTTCAAAGGGCCTGGTCATAACATTACAAAACAGTTCACTAACACTTTCATCGACATTCCTAAAAGTCAGTGTGGAGGAAACACTGCTTGAGCTGTTTGGGATCTCTACCCGTGACTGCAATTATATCTTTAATTGGACCTCTTTCCAGGCTCAGGGCCATGACCAGTCACACTCCATGGGACAATTGAGTGGTGTATTTTATGAGTAATCCTGTAATTAATTTTCATACAGTTCTTAGTAATATATTTATTGCCATCCCATGGCCAAGTGGTTAGCGTGCTTGGCTACTGATCTACGGAACCTGGGTTCGAACTCCGGGTAAGGCATGGATGTTCGTGTTGTTTTCTGCTGAGGTCCTGCCATCCTCTCAGATCTTCTACTGTGGCATATAAACTGACAGGCTCCTGTCAGACCTCTGTGGCAAGCAGCTGCTTGAGGGGGTATTTATTTTATTTTTTCTTGGGTATCTCCAGTGCTTACATCTATGTATGCATCATCTGTTAGAATTAATAACATTTTTTTTTTATATCTAAACACTTCATAGAATTCAATACCAATTTTTAACAATATATCATTTAATATTTAGTTGCAGACTACTGGAATATATTTAACAGCAATAATGGCAGTTTAAATAATTGCTCTGCCACCTTTTAAATAATTGCTCTGAAAAGTTAATAAAACAAGTTAAAATGAAAGCAATATCAGTTATATCAAACTTTATTAACACATGTAAGAATACTTTTAGCAGTTTACATAATAATTAATTTTGCCACTTTTGAATTTTTTTTTTTGCAGAACAAGCTAATTTGCTAAATGTTTCAGCTTCTATAACTCTTCAAATACTGAACAAGTTAAAAGTAACTTGTAAGATTATCGGAAATTAAGATTTACATAGATTTGATTGAGATCTTTAAAAACATAGTCACATTTTTTCATAAAACACTTATTTATTACCAAGTTCTGTTTCTGAGTTAATATTGATAACATGGAACTGTACCTAATAAAGTAACCACCGAGAATATAACACAATGCTAATATTTTTAAATATAAATTAAGAACAAATTCAATAATACATTTGAGTTTATTGATGTAAATTGGTTCAGTTGATACTTGATGTTTACAATCTTGAGAGTGTATTAAATTTATACTGTCTGTAATGAATAAGGTTCTCATTCAGATGCTTATTAAAATTATATTTTGTTTACAAGTGCATTTTTCAACTGAAATTCATGACAATATTTCACTTGCACATACACAAAACTTAAAAATACTTTTCTTTCACCATCAAGATAAATCAATTTCATTATATTTTCAAGACATGGTCACACATTCATTTCCCTTAGCAGAGCATCTCATGAGAACTGATTAAATACCTCAGCATGTTAAGCACCAGTGATGAGCTGGTTGTTAATTACAGATAGAATTTGCAACCCAGTTAACCCGTAACTGGTATGCGGGGTCTACCAGACCCTAGCACTATTATTTTTCTTGATAGTTCAAATAATCAATAATTCAAATAATTTGTTAAATATCTGAAAATCAATAGTAACCTATCAGAAATCAGTGAGATGCCATGACATCATGTATTTTGAGCCACTAAGACTCCCTGACCCCACCTTACCAACGCCGTTCCAGAAAATGTACCATACCAGTTACGGGTTAAATTTTTTTTCAAACTATTCAAATATATAAATTGCTTATTTTAAAAAAATACTTCGTAGTATTTCTTTTTAATATTAACATCACTATTTATAATAAAATGTAATGCTAATTTTTAATACATATATATTGCATTTATATAAGCAAAACTACAACATATGAATAACCAAAATACATCAATTGTTTTTTTAAGCAAAACCAGTTATTAAGTGTTAAGATTTACTAATATTTTTAAGCAAGTCAATTCTTAAAGGTAACAGTTTAATGTACAAAAATCACAAAGAGAACCTTAAGTGGCAGGCTGTTAATTTTTATTTAGAAAGTGGTTAGTGCACTTCGTTACTGACCAAAGGGGAATGGATTCAAGCCCCAGGTATGAAATGGATGTTTGCATTATCTTTCTGCTGAGCTCTCATCTTTCTCACAGATCTCTATGATGTATTGTACTGACAGGCTCCTGTCACATCTCTGTGGCAAGCAGCTGCTTGAGGGGTTTTTTTTTATTTCATTTTATACTGCGAACTAATTATGAATAGTTAGCTGAAAAAAAAATTCAGTTTCGCCGTTAGTGGAACTTCAATTATCTTCCGAATACATCAGGTGTTCTAACCACTAAACTATCAGTGGCTAACTCTTCCTCAGCAAATTATAACTATAAATCTTCCAGATTCTTGTTTTGTTGTACATCAGAAACAGACAAACAAGTTGTCTCAATAATGGTGAGTGAAAAAAAGGAAGGTTTATTGTCAGAATTAGTTGAGTTAGCCACTGATAGTTTAGTGGTTAAAACACCTGACATGTATTCAGCAGACATGCCCCACTCACAGAGAAAGTAAAAATTTTCAGCTATTCACAAGTCTCATGTTTATAAGATATTCATTGCAGTACTATAATATCAAAAACCAATTATGTTTGCTAAACATATTTTGTTATATTAGCAAAATTAGCAGATATATATTATTACAATACTCTTAGTTGTATTTATGCATTATTTTTCAAGCCATTGTGGCATAATGACTGCTTAAGAAACTTTGTTTTATCAGTGCATGCAAATTTCAGATATGAACACATATCACAATAACACACTGAGATGGAGTACAAATAACAAGTCTATAAACACAACTTTGCAAAAGGCAGATTTAAAATTTCAGTAATTTTTTAAAATTATCTTTAAAATATTAAGAACATTTTAAAAGCTGTTTGAAAGGAGCAGTTTCCTTTTTTTGTATAATTTAAAATTTTTTGAAAAATTCTGACTAATAAAGATGATTCTAGCCATTGTCACAGAAAATTAAACATATAATTTTCAATGAAACATTTTGCTACATAGCAAAAGTTTAGATATGCTGCCTTGAAAAAATGTTTCAATTGTCATAAAACTGGAAATTAAAATATATACTATATTTAAATATGCTTTGTTTTACTTTCAATAACAGATTTATCTGATAAAACAGCAGCAAGCAACCCTTGATCTTGCAGTACATGTTCAGTTTCACTTTCATCAATTTTTAGACATACTTTTGCCATTCTCGCTTCTTTGTGTTTTTTCACTTCAATGAATCCTCGAGATTCTACTAACGAGCAAAGACTAAGAAATTCACTTTGATCAACCACTCCCATCTGTCTTTTTTTGCAAACTCTGCTGTAAATTTCATATAGTTTTCCTAGATTTAAATCTTGTGGCTTACAACTTTTCATCATTAAAAGCAGTGTACATAAAACAAGTTTTTGCTGTAACGGTAACGTAACAGTTTTAATATTGGACGTTGTATTAGAACTTTGAATTCGAGAACCATAGATTTCATGCAACACTGCATTAATTTGATGCAAATCAACAGGCATATTAGTTGTCGATGTACATTTTCTAGGGCTTCCAGGATTGCATCGATCATCTGATGTAGGATGTAGAATCAGATGTTGCCGTTGCTTGCTTTCTACCATTTCTATTGCCCTCCTACACACATCTAATGCTTTACGAACATCCCCTGTGCAAGCAGCTATTTTGCGAGCACATAACTGTAAAGCTAAAGGCTTAATAATAGGTATTCCATTGTTTTTTGTTTCAGACAGCCGGTCTTGAAGAATTGCAATGATCTGATCTTTTGTATAAGGGTGAAAATGCAGCAATTCTGGTTGACATTTGAAAGTGTGTAATCTTGGTAGAACACGATCTGTAAGATCCAAGGCATTTGCAATTCCCACTAGTATTACAGAAGACTGAGGAAGTTGCGGCCATTCAAATAACGAATATAATATTTCTTGTCCTTTACTATCCAGCTGATCAATTTCATCCAATACTAATATGATCATCTTGTTGGATGCAGTTATATGTTTCACAAGAGCATTTATTACATTTTTTGGTGACTGTAGTTTAATAGAACATCCAAGTTCATTAGCTATTCTTTTGTACACAGCTGATGAATTAGGTAATGACATGCAATTAATGAAAACAAATTGGAATTTTGTTTCTATCATATTAATAACGTGAATCAAACTTGATGTTTTTCCTGTCCCTGGTGCACCAGAAATATATAAACTACCAGGCTCTTTATGATCTAAATGATAATGAAGAAAATCAGAAATTTTCGACACTTCTGTATTACGACCAACAAGGCGTGATGGCATACAAGTATGAAAGGCTTGTTTAACACTATGTGCAGATACATCTTCATTAAACAACTGTCTGGTTGCCGATGAAAACACAGTATTATCATTCGTATGTAAATACGATTTACTTACATTGTCCAAGTCAATTTTTGCTTTCTTACTAGGGGAATCAACAGTAGTCGCTGCTTTCAGGCCGAATCTTTTTCTTCTTGAACCACCTACAAATCGAGGTAATTCATTACTTGACGAATGCGATTTGCTGTTTTCCTTATTATCCACAGTCTTCGTATGTTTTTTGCTTATAAGCTTCTTAACCGGAAAATTAACACGAGTCTGGATCGACATTGTGAACAATAAAGAGATGAGCTTCCGAAGCAAACCACTTGTAGTATATACTTAGGCGCGAACCAAAGCCTGAACCCAAAGCTTGCCCAGAGTACTTCACTTTTCGCGCCGTTTATAGCCAATGACAGTTGGGGATACAACTAGAGCAAGAGATGTCTAAGGGAGTAGCTTCCATAGACGTCATATAAACTTTTCGATTGCAGTGCCCTCTAAACATGGCAAATTGGTGCATTGCAGTGAAGCCTTCTAGCCAGGGAGAGGAGCAATTTCCCTGCATTATTTTTCCACCGTCGAGCAAAGTTTTCAATTGCTTACACCACGTGATTAATTTTACATACACTTTGACTCATAATTTTCTTTTCGTTTATAGAGAAAATATCAAGAAGTAAAGAAATAATTTTCTTTTATAAAATCCAATTTTGTAAAACTGGTAGCAGCTATGCTCAAGAACAAAATTTTAATATTTTGAACAACCTACAGCATTCAGTATATTATAGTAAATTGATATTTATGCGTCAATACACGATAACATGATCTATATAATTATATTTTATACAATTGCTGATATTTTCAATAAATATCATATCGAGTTCTTTACTTGTATAAACCATCAACAGATGGCAGCAGGCACTTCCCGTATCAAACATAGAAAATGAATTTCCCTGTTAGAGCAAAGTGCAGAATCCAATGTACATCGATATGCTCCAGGGAACACAAACCTGCAACATACATTGACTTATATATATTCGCAAGATGATTAAATGTATTAATATACATATTAATTTTTAAAATTCTGCAAAATTACTCAAAACATACATACAACGGCTTTTCCAGGTATCGTAAAATGTACTCCTGAACGGGATAAAACACTCATTGAATAACTTTAGGGTCAGCTACCACTGTGCCAAACAGCCATGGCTGTTAGACATTTGGAAACACTGGTTAAATCGCAATATATATATATTACCGCTAAAGCTCGAAAGCCGTTAATGTGCACATTACCTAGCTAATCTGCAGATTAACTGATTTGCTCCGTTAAAGTGCGGAATCAAGAGTTTTCCGCATTTTACCTAGGTAATGTGCACATTAACGGCTTCCGTATCGTTAAAGTTCAAAAGTAAAAAAAAAAGATTATTTCTAGTGTCCGAGAGTAGAGTTGAAACCAGGTCATCCCTCTGTCAACATGAATCAGTCGTCCGAATTATAAAAAACGCCCCCAAGATGAGCAAACCAAGTGAGAACGAATCACTTTAGTGATTCATTCTCAAGAATTAATCACTTTACTGATTCGTTCTCACTTGACCTCCGCTCATCCGGGGCGTTTTTTATAATGCGGACGACTTAATCACGTGACACGAAGATTCATATTCAAGAGATTCACCACTTTACGGATTCGTTCTTACTTGGCCTTCGCACATTAGGACAATTCCAAATGCCATTTCAGTAATCCCGGTTGTAACAAATGATTTTATTGTGTAAATAACATTTTGTATGCTGTATAATTCAGTCAGATTGTTTATTTTACACTTTAATTGTCTATCATTAGTTATTTCATAGAATAACTAGTTAAAGTGTGGAATTATTAATTTATTACACGCTTTAACTGATTTGATCAGTTATTTCATGAAATAACTAGGTATTCTATGAAATAACTGAATTATACACTTTAACGGTAACATATAAACTAATTTGTTGATTGTTTTATTGTATAAACTTGATTCTTTAGATATCGAAAAATAAATAAATAACATTATGTTAATTTAAGCGTACAGAAACGTTGCTGTTGTTCCAGCAAAGATCTTATTTTCACTTTAACGAGTGCCTAGTAGGTAATGTGCAGATTATCTAGGTAATTTGAGAAATGAAGCAATTTTCCTCACTTTAATAGATCATCCTAGTTGATCTGCAGATTAGCTAGGTAATGTGCACATTAACTGATTTCTGCACCTTAGTGGTAACATATATACCAATAGTAAGACAAACCATAGCTACAGTGGGCTAAAATGATTACATTGCGCATGCGCAGATCGCCCCTTACAGTTGTTTTTGTGCCTACACATTAATTTGCCATGTTCAGCTTCGGTAAAATTCTGCAGAATGGACGCTATGTTTTGTCGTACGGTGAGACGAAAGCCTATGAGTTAGTGTAAGTACCAAGTTAAAACTTCTCAGTTGTTATAGTTATATATATTTCTACCACTATTTTTGTCTATAAAAGCTGCTATATTTTATGAATGCTTCACTGCGCTGCATTTGGGTGTAAAAATTTCACTCAAATAATTTAATGAATATTTTTCCCTGAGAAACTCTATCGAAGACGGCAAACGGCTGCAAAGTGAAACGAGCTAACTGAAAAACCAACAAATAATTTCTTTTCAGGTTCGTTTGAAAAACGAGCTAAGGTTTTCACTTTGTCGTCAGCCTATGCCAGTATTTGTTCGTCTGTTTGTCCGTCTCTCTGTTAACTGTTGTCTGTCCATCTGTCTTTCCACTTGTCTGTCCGTCTATAGACAATCAATTTTTTTACTTTTAGAGCTAAATGAAAAATTCTTTTTGGGTTGGATAGGTGTCGAACAAATATTGTGATTAGCAATTTTGAAAATTTTCAATAACTTTAATAGCGCCCTCTAGCTGTGGGAAAAAAATGGAAATTTCTAAAATTTCAAACGAATATTACAACCAAACTATTTACACCGGAAATCTGAAATTTTGGTAATCGAGTGTTATGGTCAGAAGGTTTACAACGTCAACAAGGTTTTGCCATCTTAGCCAAAAGGGGGGGGGGGTGAAAATGAAACTTTTTTGAAGAGATAAACGAAACAATTTTTTTTTTGTTGTTGTTGTTGTTGTTGTTTTACAGACACTAACAAAATATTAATGATTTAAACAATATTTAATAATTTCAGCATTACCTGTAGACGTTTAAACGTCTATAAATCAATAAATGCTATTTGTATAAAAAGCTGACTTTAGTTCAAGAGATTAGAATGTTCTGGCATATTTCTGGAGAGCTGCGGGTTCGAATCCCGTATGTCGGCGAATCTTTTTTCCACAAAAATAATAATATTTACGGTTTTCGAATCCCCATCAGCTGCAATTTACAGTGTTAGAGAGTGCTAAAGACAGTAAATAAAAACTCGAAAGTCGACATCTAACGGCGGAAGAAACTGGAAAATACAAAATCTTTAAATAAATATTGCAAACGATCTATTTTTGCTATAAACTTAAGTTTTTGGTCATAGAGTGTATTGATCAAATGGTTTAAACTAATAGTAATGATTTGTCCCATTAGTGAAATGAAACTTTTCTGCTTTAAGAGATAAATGAAAAACTTTTTTTCCACATTACAGGTACTAATAAAATATTAATTGTTTATTTTGCCGAAATTTCTACCATAAACAGATCACTTGAAACATTCGTTAAAGGTTTTCCAGTTCCGGTATTTAGTGATCTCTAATGACTTAAATTAAAACTACCTTTGAAAATGCGAATTACATTTCATTAGTAACGAACTAAAAAAGAGATTTCTAATTATCTCTTAAAACAAAACCGTTCCGTTTCTTCCCTACTTTGGGCTTACGGTAAACTCATTGTTGTCAATGGAATTTTCAAGACTGTCACATTCCACAACCAAAATTTCAAATTTCTAGCATAACTACATCGTTTGCAATACTCGTTTTACATTTTTGGTATCTTTCGATTTTTTTCCACCGTTTGAAAGCGCAGTTTTAGCTTTTGGGAAATTCGCAAAATGCAAATTGTAATATTTCATCAATATCTGGCCAACCAAAAAAGAATTTTTAATTTTTCTCTAAAAACATACACTTTTCTGTTAAAAAAAAAAACATACATTCACCTTCCCCTGGGTCTAAAGGATCAAGTGATTGTTGCTAATGGTAACTCGTAACCTTCACATTTCAACACCAAAATTTCAAATTTCTAGCATAACTACATCGTTTGCAATACTCGTTTTACATTTTTGGTATCTTTCGATTTTTTTCCACCGTTTGAAAGCGCAGTTTTAGCTTTTGGGAAATTCGCAAAATGCAAATTGTAATATTTCATCAATATCTGGCCAACCAAAAAAGAATTTTTAATTTTTCTCTAAAAACATACACTTTTCTGTTAAAAAAAAAACATACATTCACCTTCCCCTGGGTCTAAAGGATCAAGTGATTGTTGCTAATGGTAACTCGTAACCTTCACATTTCAACACCAAAATTTTAAATTTCTAACATAACTACATCCTTTGGAAAATTCGCTTGATATTTCGTAATTTTCAAAATTTTCATCGTTAGAGAGCGCAGTTATAACTTTTGGGAGATTCGAAAAATGCAAATCGTAATATATCATTAATTCCTATCTAATACAAAAAGATTTTTTTTATTTTTCTATATAAACAAAAAAGTTCGATGTCTGACGGACAAGACAACAAAACGAAATTATATCTTTTTTTTAAAGAAAAAAAGGCGTAAAATTTACTTTTCCTTTTTTTAGCCGTTTTCTGAAGTGTTTCCAATCATGAACACTGAAATCCCTATCAAATATTACCCTACCTTTTCATGAATCCATAAGTATTCGTGTAATACCATTCAGGTATGCAAGCTAGACAATCCGAGCGACAACAAAACATGGCGTCCAATTTTGAGATGGCCAGATCTCCTACTGTGGCATATAAACTGACAGACTCCTGTCAGACCTCTATGGCAAGCAGCTGCTTGAGGGGGTATTTATTATTTATTATTATACTCTACCTATATAGGGCCTCTACTTGTTAAGAATCAGCAGCGCCACAACTATTACCACAACATAAGGTATTTAATAACCTGTAGATATTCTAGGCTTGCAAGAGACCAGATGGACAGGTAAAGGTGAGATACTTAAAAATAACTTTAAATTTCTCTTTACAGGGAGGGAGGATGGAAAGCATCACCAAGGCGTGGGTCTGCTGCTCAGCAGACATGCTGGTGATGCTCTTCTAGGATTTGAGTGCATTATGAAAGGTTTCTTACAGCAAAATTTCAGACAAGCGTTAAAGACTTGAATGTTATCTTCTGTTATGCCCCCACTGAGGATGCTGATGAGGATGAGAAGGATAGGTTTTGCGGACAACTTCAGGATATTTTGAATTCTGTCAAGAAAGGAGATATTACCCTTGTTCTTGGTGACTTCAATGCCAAAGTTGATACTGACTCTGACCTTTGGGGAGGGGTGATAGGCCCTTTTGGTATTGGTAGCTGCAATGGCAATGGACAACGTCTCCTGCAGGTAAGTAAACTCAATGGTTTCAGAATAACTAACACATATTACAAACACCGCGACATACATAAATACACGTGGGTTTCACCTGATGGGCTGCATAGGAACATGATTGATTATATATTAATTAACAGCAAATGGGCTAGTTCTGTTAGAAATACCAGGGCATATAGGGGAGCTGAAATTGGATCTGACCATTACAGTCGCTCAAAAAAGTATCCGAACGCTATGATTGCATACAAAATTCAAAAAAAAAATATCTGGCAACGATTTTTTTAGAAATTAATCATCTGGCAACCTTCGTGTACTGTACACGAGTCTCTCTCTGCACAATATGCTGCTTAAAGGAGGTTGCAGACTCCTTTGCCTTACCTCATCATTAGTTACAAAGTTAAACCACCTAATACCCAAGATACTGCGTAAGCATCTAGAATCAAAAGCATCTAGTTTCCTGTTATCTTGTTTACACAGTGTCCAAGTTTCACTACCGTAACTAACCCTAGAACGAACCAAACTATAATACAGTCTAATTTTAGTCTTTAGGTGTATACGCCTATTTCTCCACAATCTCCATAGATTCTTAAAAGTCCCGGCAGCAATACCTATTTGTCTGTTAATCTCATGCCGCACATCACCAGTATCAGTTACACAGCTCCCAAGGTAATTAAACTGTGACACCTGCTCAAGACTGCAACCATTCAGATTAACTGAATCACAACCTGCCTGACCAATTTTCATCACTTTTGTTTTCTCTCTGTTTATAACCAAACCTACTCTACTACCAGTCTCATCAACAGCTCGAATGAAAGAGTTCATCTCATCAACATCCTTTGCCAAAAGGGTTAAATCATCAGCATAATCTAAAACAGAAATTTTCGTATCTCCAGCCCATTTAAGGCCAAAATCTTTCCCTTGAAGTCAATTTCGCATAACATAATCAACAACCAATCTAAAGAGAAAAGGAGACAAAATGCACCCTTGTCGAACACCAGACGTAATGCTAAACCAATTGCTACAAGACTTACCAACTCTCACATATGACTCAGTGTTATTATAGAGAGCTTTCATTATGTTAACTAACTTGGGGGGGGGGTGGCTAAGTCGGTAGCGCGCCAGGCTCGTAATCTGTACTTCCCAGGTTCGAGTCCCAGCTGGGTCAGCGTTGAGATTTATCTCCGCAAAATTTCCCCGCCCTGCCCATGGTCAGTAGGGCACACCGATGGGCTTGAAAAGGCCGCCGTCCGTCGGATGGGACGTTAAGCCGTGGCCCCGTGTGTGGGAGAGCCATACCCTGTGCACGTTAAAGAACACACTGGATGGCCTTGACGGGAGGCTACCATCTGTCTCCCAACAGCTGTTCCAGTGGATCCCCTCCCCCAACCTTCTCTGAGCCTTCAGGGTCCTTGTGGCCTGGC
The DNA here is from genome assembly GCA_038380435.1 of Ryuthela nishihirai. Lineage (NCBI taxonomy): Eukaryota > Metazoa > Arthropoda > Arachnida > Araneae > Heptathelidae > Ryuthela > Ryuthela nishihirai. The sequence goes on from JAWZYU010000025.1 coordinate 27,478,046, forward strand.
CATTTAGCCCATGGTGTGCAAAAAAGTGCCGCTCAGAGGTAAAACAATCCAATCCATTATGTTAACTAACTTGTCTGGTATACCATATGATTTCACAATCAACCACAAATTATGATGATCAACAGAGTCGAAAGCCTTTTTGAAATCAACAAAGCTAGCAACCAAATGTTTCTGAAACTCTAAACATTTCTCAAGAATCTGACTAAGTGAAAATATCTGATCCACACATCCCCTACCATTTCTGAATCCACATTGCTCATCACGCAATTGACTGTCAACCAGATTCTTAATTCTATTAAGCACAATCATGGAAAGAACTTTACCAGGAACAGAGAGTAGGCTGATATCCCTATAGTCATCACAAGAACTGCGATCACCTTTTTTGAAAATAGGGATAATAATAGCTCTGGCAAAATCTTTAGGAACCATGCCTTTATCATAAAAGTTATTCAAAATTTCAGTCATCCAAGTGGTAATTGAAACATTCCCAGCTCTGAGCATTTCTGTAGTAATTTCATCTACACCTGGGGATTTATGAAGTTTATGTTTAGAAATAGCCAAAATAACTTCAGATTGTGTTATAGGGCCAACATTAAAACCACCAATGCATCTATCATCATTTCAAAAAATGGGAGTAGAACTAACCACATTGTTTAGAACATCACTGAAATGCTCAACCCACCTAGCCATGACAGAATCCTACCTTCTATAACCTTACCTTGTTTATCCTTCAATCCCTGTATACCTGTCCGTTTTCTACCACACAAAACATTAACTATCTGGTACAGCTCTCTGCTATTGTGCTGTCTAACTGCCTCCTCAGCTTTGTCAGCCAAGCCATCAAGCCATCAAGCCAAAGATTCTTATCAGCAGCTAACTGATCTTCTACACGTTTATTAAGTTCTCTGTAATGCTTTCTATTAGGACTAGTAGGGTATTGATTAAGAACATTCCTGCAGTTCTTTCTTTCTGAAATAAGCTCAAGTGCCTTATCACTCAGATAATTCTGCCCCCTCTGCTCCTTTTTTCCTTAAAGAGTACTGTTAATGTCCAAAAAAGCCTGTTTAAAATGGTCCCATTCTTCCTCAACATCAGTAGTAAGCATTACCATGACTGTCATAATGACTAAGTAACCTATCATGGTAAGCTTTGGCTATAACTGGATCTTTCAGAGCTTCAGTATTAAAAGTAAATTTTTTAACCCTAGCACAACACTTTTTAAGTGTAAGTTGCTTTAAGTGGTTTGGCCATGTTGCCCGTATGGATAATTATAGATTGGCGAATAGGGTTATGAACAGTGTGCCTAGAGGCCTCAGAAGGAGTGGGAGACCTAGGATGCGGTGGGCAGACAATGTCAAACAGGACCTTGTTAGAATTGGTGTGCAGTGGCCGGATACAGCAGATGTAGCTCAGGACAGATATGCTTGGAGAATTAAACTGTGCAGTCTGGTTGGACCTCCGTAGCCCATGGCTGCTTGATGATGATGATGATGATGATTAAACCACGTTGACTTATCTGCCTACTATAAAAGTAGCCTACTGGATATATATTAATGCTTGTTCTTTCTCTTTTAAAAAATGAAAGCAGGGAAATATTTCCTATTTATTCAGGGCAATTTTGCTTTATATTTTGATGCTAGGGTACGGTTTTTCTAGCACATATTAGAAAAACGTAGAACTAGTGTCAAAATGTGATCGAAACCTCTCTGGCTGAATAAATAGCAAACATTCAAAATGATGCAGTCCAGTAAGTGTTCTCCTTGTCTACAGGAAAAGTCTTGTAGACAAGAAACACTTGAAAAAAATTGGCTGTCCTGACTGGGATTCAAACCCAGGTCACCCAGAAACATTCCGGGCAAGGGTGTAGGTATTATTAGTTTATGGTGAAATCAGCCTCCAATGAGGGACTCCATAACCCCAGGTAATATAACTCCGTGGTCTTAACCGCTAGACCACTGGGAAGCTGGCCAACTCTTCAATTAAGTGAGATATAAGCCTACCTGTTTGATTCATTAGTAATGCCATCTATTATCAGGAGTTCGCAGCCAAGCCGCCACGTATTTGATGGTAGTAATATTTGTCAACAAGTAGATATTAGTGGCATTTTTTTTTTCTTTGGAAGCCAGTAGGTTCTGTAGATTCAACCCTTAAATATCAAATTTTTCATGTAGTTGATTGAATAAGCATGTTCTTTCAGTTGTATGATGTTGGCAATTTAGTAAAACATGTGCAATAGTTTCAGCAGAGTTACAGAAAGTGCATTTTGAAGAAGAAATGATTTTAAATGAAAACCATTTGTCATTTAGCAAGCAATGTCCAATTCTCATTCTGTTTGTAATAATTTGTTGTCTTCTTGTTAACTTGTTTGGAAGGACATTGGAAATATGGTTACCTATATTATTCCTAATATTTCGGTAAAAAATATTCGGTAATTGTGAACCATGATGATTTGAATTCTATCTTCCTTCTTCTTATAAAGATGTGCATGAATGTGTTGTTTTATCAGCTCAGATTGAGGAGCAATGTCTATTTTTTTCTGGTAATTCGCAAATATTTTAATAGTTCATCAGCAATGTCATTGTCAATTATATTGCAATGACTGGGGATCCATTGAAAGTAGTATTCATTTTAATTGGTGGTATGTAGATAATGAATTTCTGATGATAAACTTTTTTTCTTGATGCTTGTTCCAATAAATGGCTTCGAGCATAACTGTAAGTTCAGCTATAATAATAGAGTTGGGGTGTTTCATAATGAATTTCTTTCTAATGTTGTCTTCAGGGTTATAGACGGCTCCACTGGCTATTTGTTTTTCTGCATGAAGGGATCCATCTGTGTAGAAATGCTTATAATTGTTATATTGTAATTCAATTTCTCTATGTGTATAGATTTTAAGTTCTTGAATGGAGTGATATTTTTTTGGTTTATTCCATCAATGGTGGTTTTAATTTTAGGTTATGATATAGCAAGGGAGGATGGTCAGGTAGTAGCTCTTTATGCAGTATTTTTATTTTTTATTTTTTATATATAAGGGATGATTTTTTATTTTCTAAACAATACTGGACATGTTTTTTTCCCACTAATGTTATTTTTTATATGGTGGTTTGGATACTCTAAAGTGATTCTGTTATAGTATTTTATTAACCCATTTTGTCCTCTGAGTAGAAAGGTAGCTGCATTTGTTTCTGCGTGTATGGATGATAATAATAATCCTGTACATGCTTCGATGGAATCATGTTCTAGAATATCTAATTTTTCTTTTTAAATCATGATAGGTTTGTCATTTGCATAATCCATTTTGGGTTTTAGGATATTGTTACATAGCTTTAGAAGGTATGCTGGGTGAGTACCTCAGTATGTGCTTCAAAGACATCTTATTAGTTGGATATGATTTTTTTTTCTTTATCTATTACATTTTTAATGTGAGGCTACCATGTTAGTTTGGAGTCGATAGTTCTTCCCTTATTTTCCGATTGCTTTTCACTTCTCATTTGTGGGTTTATCAAAACAGTTGTTTTGCCATATCTTTCAAACGCAAACTTAATGATTTAGATGTCAATGAAAGCTTGGGGAGTTTGGCAGGATATAAAAATTTACCCCCAATGCTTTCTACCCCCCTAAAAAAGGGAAACATGAAAAAGATTGCTACGCTATATCTTTGGAACATAAAGCCGAAAATAACGCGCTTTATGTCAAATAATAGCCTATGACATAAGGTTGCAGGTTATAAAAACCCTCCCCCCCCCCGAAACAAAAGGAAATATGTTGCAGATTGTCTATTATATCTTTTGAACACAACGACCAAACAGAACTTCTATTTCAAACGAAAGCTTGCGATGTGGGGTTTGTTGGGCAATAGAAATTTACCTCGTTTCTTCTCCCCTAAAAAAGGAAAATATGAAAGTCGTTCTTTCAATTATATTTTCAAACATTTCGAAGAAAAAGAGTCAAGAATTACATGTTAGAAATCAAATGAAATCTCATATGTGGACACCATAGACTACTTTGAATATGTCTTCCACTTTCCCCTACAGAAAAGAGGAAAAATTTCTTCAGGTAAACCTTAACAAGTTTATTTGAAATTAAAGTTTGCGATGCCTTCAGTGTCATGGGCTTTCGTACACAACCCCTCCACCCACCCCAAAAATAATGGAGGGGAAATGTGGTCAATGTGTATGAGTCATATTTAAAATGGAAGTTTCTGAAGGATTGTTCATACTTGTGCTTGGGTTCTAGTCAGAACAAAATAAAAACTATAAATTAAAAAAAATGCCTATCTTTTTGTATGTGCTGTAAAAAGTTGAAAATAAAACTAAAGCATATATATATATGTGAAGCAATCAATCAATGAATTTATATTCACTTTAAAGGAAGATAGTTTGCCGACAATCTGGCACTCTATTTTCCTTTGAAGTGAATACTAATTCAATGACTGCACCATCGATATGCTTTTGTTTATTTTCTACTTTTTTAATGCGTATGTAGGAACATAGTTATTTTCCAAAATTTTCCTAGTGGCTGTTCACTAAGTCTAGGCTTGACCATGGAGGTATTAAGAACAGTAGGGAGCCTAGAGACAGCACTCCCATTCCCGTAGCTTCCATTCTCGTACTTAGCTACTTAATTCCATTTTAAAATTAGGAAGCAGGAAACCTCTCTTCTTCGGTTTCTATTAAAGTTTTGTGTGCAACGTTTAGAGGAAAATTCCTTATACCTTTAATATTGAAACATATTCACGTGCAACAGTTGGAACTCAATTAATGTGTGGACGTACTAAGGAGATATGTAATGTTGAGAACAGAACTGACAAGTAAGTTTGAAGAGTTTTAAAGTTGTTTGAGCGACTTTGTGTGTATACAAAGTGCAGGTGTCAGCTGAGATTTCCATTATTAGTTGATTAGTTTCTTTTTTTGAATAGTAAGAATGACTTGGGTTGTTTAAAATAATGCTCACAAACTTTCTACTATGGCATATAAGCTGACAGGCTCCTGTCAGACTTCTGTGGCAAGCAGCTGCTTGAGGGGGTATTTATTATTTTTTTTATATTCTTATTAAACATGTTACAATATGCCATAGTATAAGTTCTGTGAGGAAGTTGAGATCTCAGCAGAAAGACAATACAAACATCCTAGACTTACGAGGATGATCAGTAGCGAAGAGCTCTCAAGCAGCTTCTTCCCATAGAGATCTGACAGGAGCCTGCCAGTTTAATACGTCATAGTATTAAACTGGCAGGCTCCTGGCTATTTGTTTTTGGTCTTTGTGTCTGTGAGGATGGCGGGACCTCAGCAGAAAAACAATACAGTATCCATGCCTTACTGGGGTTCGAAAAATCAGTAGTATAATAGTAGTAGTATATAGTCCCTTTAATCAGTAGCCTAGCGTGCTAACCACTTGGCCACAGAATTTGAATACATGAAATTTCAATCATTTCATTTGTGTGAGGGGAGGGTGGGACTTGCCTTTCCTTCTGCCTTAGTTAATATGAGAGAAAGTGTAAATTATATATATAGCATGCAATTTTAGTTATGTCATTTGTGTTTGTGTGCATGTGACCTTGGATTTTCTTCTGCCTTAGCTGATATAAAAGTTCACAATATTTGGTTTTTATTCCATTAAATTTGAATCATGTCATTTGTGTGGGGGGGAGAGGAAGGGGCTTTTGAAATGAGAGAAAGTGTAAATTGTTGTTTTTTTACATCAATAGCATGCAATTTCAATTATGTCATTTGTTTGTGTGTGTATGTGTGACCTTGGATTTCCTTCTGTCTCAGCTGATGTAAAAGTGTACAATATGTGGTTTTTGTTGCATGAAATTTCATTCATTCCATTTGTGTTTGTGTGGGAGGGGGCTTGAATTTCTTATGCTTCAGCTGAATAACAAGCTTATAATATTTTAGCTTTTTTATAGAATGAAATTAAATTGTGCCATTTATTGGGAGGAGATTTGATTTCCTGCCTCAGCTAAATAAAAAAAAAAAGTTTACAATATCTGATATTTCTTTCAATTTTTAATAAAAATCAATATTCTTTAATGAAAGAAGAAAATAAGTGAGACTTTTCACGTTTTTTAAATGAGGCGCGGATTTGCACCATTAAGATATATAAATTTTGAGGGCTTTCGCTTAACTGAAAGATTTGATCATGTATTAGATTTTAAAATGTGTTTACCATTGTTCCTGTTTTAAACGGGCTCAAATTAAAGTCTGCTAAGTTTACAGTCAATTTAGTTCAGCTTTAATCACATATTAAAAGCATATCGAATTTTTTTAAAATTTTCATACAAAACCTCAATTTGATTGAGAAGCAGTTTCCAGAGCCTTCGCTATTCAATCGATATAAATCAATAACTGTGTATTAATTAAATCTATTTTGCTTCAATTACTTCACTGGAATAACCTCATTGAAATAAAAAACAAAAAACAGCAAAGTTCTGACTCATTTAAATCATTTGTTAGGCATTTTACAGTAGTTCCTTTCAAAAGAGAAACTCTCTTGTGGAAGTGAACGGAATGGGAGGGCTGCCAGATTAGTGTGGCCTACTGATCTGGACAACTATGGCTACTTTTCATTTTTTTTCCTAACCAGCTGAGGAGTGGTCAACCACACAGGGTCCTGGTGCTGACCATATAAATTCACTGGACTGGACAGATATATGGCTCTGAGCTTGATTATGGATCCTAATTTTGCTGCACTGGTGGGCTTCTGTGGAGGGAAAATCTTCCGCTGTGTTTTCTGTTTGTTTGTGGGTTGACAGCCCCAAGTGAATAGATTCACAGGATATGTTTATCAGCTGGTGGATAATCCTGAGCAGAGGTCATCGCAGGCACCTGAACTCTTTGCTTCTATTGGCATCGTCAAATTCTACATTGGAGGAAGTCTTCCAGTGTAGATGGCTTCAGCCTTTAGTGGTGGGGGAACGGGTCTTTTCCCCATGTTGGCGATTAGGGGGCTGTTTGATATTGTCGGCATTCCCTATCTCAATAAATATAGTTTCTTTAAGCATCCCACTAACCATTTTCTCTCCAAAGGTAGTTGGAATGTGAGGACAATGCACAGAGCTTTTTTTCTTGATGTCCTCACACAAGAATTCCACCGTTATAATTTAGATATTCTCCGCCTGCAAGAGACCAGATGGACAGATAAAGGTCAGATTCTTAACAATAATCTTAAATTTCTCTTTTCAGGGAGGGACGACAATAAGCATTACCAAGGCGTGGGTCTGCTTCTCAGCAGACACGCTAGTGATGCTCTTCAAGGATACGAGTGCATTAATGAAAGATTTCTTACAGCAAAATTTCAGACAAGCGTTAAAGACTTGAATGTTATCTGCTGTTATGCCCCCACTGAGGATGCCGATGAGGATGAGAAGGATAGGTTTTATTAACAACTTCAGAATATTTTGAATTCTGTCAAGAAAGGAGATATTACCCTTGTTCTTGGTGACTTCAATGCCAAAGTTGGTACTGACTCTGACCTTTGGGGAGGAGTAATAGGCACTTTTGGTATTGGTAGCTGCAATGGCAATGGGCAACGTCTCCTATAAGTAAGTAAACTCAATGGATTCAGAATAACTAACACTTATTACAAACACTGCGATATACATAAGTACACATGGGTTTTACCTGATGGGCTGCATAAGAATATGATTGATTACATATTAATTAACAGCAAATGGGCTAGTTCTGTTAGGAATACCAGGGCATATAGGGGAGCTGAAATTGGATCTGACCATTACCTTGTTAAAAGTGTCTTGCAACTTAAACTTAAAAAGTGTTGTGCTAAGGTTAAAAAATTTGCTTTTAATACTGAAGCTCTGAAAGATCCAGTTATAGCCAAAGCTTACCATGATAGGTTACTTAGTCATTATGACAGTCATGGTATGCTTACTACTGAAGTTGAGGAAGAATGGGATCATTTTAAACAGGCTTTTTGGACACTAACAGTACTCTTTTAGGAAGAAAGGAGCAGAAGAGACAGAATTATCTGAGTGATAAGGCACTTGAGCTTATTTCGGAAAGAAAGAACTGCAGGAATGTCCTTAATCAATACCAATACCCTACTAGTCCTAATAGAAAGCTTTACAGAGAACTTAATAAACGTGTTAAAGATCAGTTAGATGCTGATAAGAATCTTTGGCTTGATGGCTTGGCTGACAAAGCCGAAGAAGCAGTTAGACAGCACAACAGCAGAGAGCTGTACCAGACAGTTAATGTTTTGTGTGGTAGAAAACGGACAGGCATACAAGGATTGAAGGATAAACAAGGTAAGGTTATAGAAAGGGAGGATTCTGTCATGGCTAGGTGGGCTGAGCATTTCAGTGATGTTCTAAACAATGTGGTTAGTTCTACTCCCATTGTTTGCAATGATGATAGATGCATTGGTGGCTTTAATGTTGGCCCTATAACACAATCTGAAGTTATTTTGGCTGTTTCTAAACTTAAACTACATAAATCCCCAGGGGTAGATGAAATTACTACCGCAATGCTTAGAGCTGGGAATGTTTCAGTTACCACTTAGATGACTGAAATTCTGAATATCTTTTATGATAAAGGCATGGTTCTTAAGGATTTTACCAGAGCCATTGTTATCCCTATTTTAAAAAAAGGTGATCGCAGTTCTTGTGATAACTATAGGGGTATCAGCCTACTCTCTGTTCCAGGTAAAGTTCTTTCCATGATTGTGCTTAATAGAATTAAGAATCTGGTTGACAGTCAATTGCGTGATGAGTAATGTGGATTCAGAAGTGGTAGGGGATGTGTGGATCAGATATTTTCACTTAGGCAGATTCTTGAGAAATGTTTAGAGTTTCAGAAACCTTTGGTTGTTAGGTATGTTGATTTCAAAAAGGCTTTCGACTCTGTTGATCGCCATAATTTGTGGTTGATTGTGAGATCATATGGACAATCCAGACAAGTTAGTTAACATAATGAAAGCTCTCTATAATAACACTGAGTCGTGTGTGAGTGTTGGTAAGGCTGTAGCAATTGGTTTAGCATTACTTCTGGTGTTCGACAAGGGTGCATTTTGTCTCCTTTTCTCTTTAGTTTGGTTATTGATTATGTTATGCGAAATTCACTTCAAGGGAAAGATTTTGGCCATAAATGGACTAGAGATACGAAAATTTCTGATTTAGATTATGCTGATGATTTAGCCCTTTTGGCAAATGATGTTGATGAGATGAACTCTTTCATTCGAGCTGTTGATGAGACTGGTAGTAGAGTAGGTTTGGTTATAAACAGAGAGAAAACTAAAGTGAGGAAAAATCGTCAGGCAGGCTGTGATTCAGTTAATCTGAATGGTTGCAGTCTTGAGCAGGTATCACAGTTTAATTATCTTGGGAGCTATGTAACAGATAATGATGATGTGCGGCATGACTTAACAGACGAATAGGGATTGCTGCCGGGACTTTTAAGAATCTATGGAGAGTGTGGAGAAATAGGCGTATACACCTAAAGACTAAAATTAGACTGTATAATAGTTTGGTTCTTTCTAGGGTTAATTATGGTAGTGAAATTTTAACACTTTGTAAACAAGATAACAGGAAACTAGATGCTTTTGATTTCAGATGCTTACGCAGTATCTTGGGCATTAGGTGGTTTAACTTTGTATCTAATGATGAGATTAGGCAAAGGAGTTTGCAACCTCCTTTAAGCAGCATATTGTGCAGAGAGAGACTCCGTTGGTTTGGCCATGTTGCCCGTATGAATAATTATAGATTGGGGAATAGGGTTATGAACAGTGTGCCTAAAGGCCTCAGAAAGAAGGGGAGACCTAGGATGCGGTGGGCAGACAATGTCAAACAGGACCTTGTTAGAATTGGTGTGCAGTGGCCAGATGCAGTAGATGTAGCTCCGGACAGACTTGCTTGGAGAACTAAATTGCACGTTCTGGTTGGACCTCCGTAGCCCATGGCTGATTAATGATGATGATGATGATGATGATGATGATGATGATGATGATGATGATGATGATGATGAAGCATTTTTAAATAGCCTTCATCGTTGTTCGCAGACAATTCTCAAGGCATCATTGTTATTTGGCCTCACTAAGCAGTCGGCATACACAGTCCTCTGTGATCATGACGGTCAATGCTACGGGAATCGGAGTCCTGTCTCTAGTATTACTACCTCAATGGTCCCTTTGATCAGTAGCGAAGAGCTCTCAAGCAGCTTCTTCCCATAGAGATCTGACAGGAGCCTGCCAGTTTATTACGTCATAGTAGAAGGTCTGTGAGGATGCGGGACGTCAGCAGAAAAACAATACAACATCCATGCCTTATTCGGGTTCGAAAAATCAGTAGTATAATAGTAGTAATATATAGTCCCTTAAATCAGTAGCCACTCGGCCACAGGACGACTTTCATCTATTTATATGTATATGAGTATATTCAAGATTATGCATCTTACGAGAGTTATTGTAAAATGTTTTCTGAAGTGGCAACCCTATAAACGCGCCTCCCTTTAAATTGTTTGTGAGTTGTTGCACAGAGGAGTAGGAATTGTTGTATACCTTGAAATTCACAGTTGCATTAGTTTCAGTGATCGAAATTTTTTCCTAAATATATTTCAATATAATTACAAGTCATAAAATTTTTAAGTTATTTATGTATAAGATACATGTTTAATATAAATGACGACGATATCTTTGATTTTGAAGAGGTAAGTAGGCTTGAGGGGGTATTTTTTTTTAAGTAGAGAAATTAGATAGTTTTAACGTACACCTTATAAATTATTTATATTAAGTGTGTATAGCCATCAACCGTATAAAAGTATTTGTTTTGTGCATGATTTTGTACGTTGATGATTTATATTCTTTAAAACAGATTATTAATTTTTTCCGTAGTATATTTTAAGTTTTCAATGTGGAGAAAAATGCTTCTCCTACCATATCCTTCATTTGTAATGATTTCTATTGACAAGTAACTAAAAGGAATTTTATCGAAACCGAAGCAGTGATGAAGACTTATAAATATAAAGATGTCAGTAGAGGATACAAGGAATTCTGTTCCTGAAACATATTGAAATTATGTTTTTAAAGAGTTGCCAAATTCATGTATATTAGATTGTAGGGCTGAATTTTAGGCATTTATTTCAGATCATGCAATTTTTAAACACTTCATGATATTTGAAGTATGGAAATCAAAAATGGTTCAGACACCTTTTCATAATTTTATTAAAAATTAAAGGTAGTTGTACAGATCATGATCCTCAGCTGCCATTTTTTTTTGGACCAACATAAGAAAATGGTCCTTTTCTTTGATTCCCACAACCCCCCAAACTCGAACCCAAACAGGGCTTCCTAAAAAAAGATTGTTCTCTTCATTACCGTGGTAATGATAACTCAAGGTTACGTCAAATGCAAAGTACCATTACCATGGTAACGGTAATTTCCATCATAAACAAATGCAACATAACAAAAAACCCTGCGATTCCACTAAAAAAAATCCCTCACAAACACGAATTACTAAAAAAATTAAAATTATCAAACAAAAAAACAAAAAAATCCCATAAACAAAGAAACTAGGGCAACACATTTGCCTTCCCATATACTACAAATTCCTGAAATACCCTCCCCACCTCTTTTCCCAATAGTTAAAACACTCCACAAATATATTTCACAAACTAAACTAATAAATCCAGTTACACATACAATAATTAACCAAAATAAATCACCAGAATTAATGAAATTGAATACCAATCTCAAAACCAAGAATATCATCGACAGTGCATCGCCGACCGGCATTATAAAAAAAACCCCAAAACTAAATAATCTCAACAGTGATAACAGATACCAAAAAGCATAAAAAATGGAAATAGTGAACCACTGACTGAATTTTAAAAAAGCCCCCAAAACTAAATGTCCTCGCAGACCATACAAACTGAAAAACACGGAAATCGAAAACCGTACACCGCTGACCAAATTATAAAAAAGCCCCCGAAACTTAATAATGTCCTCGCAAACAACAGAAACCAAAAAACATGAAAATTAGAAACAGTTCACAGCCGACTGAATTATAAAAAAGCCCCCCCCCCCCCCAAACCAAATAATCTCATCAGAGACAACTTCAACAACAAAAATTGTACAGCTCTAATAACCCTTCCCTAAATTATTCATTAACTTTCCTGACTTCATCAAAAACTGCCATTTTTTTCCCCACTGACAATTCTACAACACCCTTAATTTCTACATCAAAAAGCCACCAAACGCTTCCACATACAAAAAATAAATCATATAAGTAACTTTAAAAACTCCAAAATATATAACAAAATTAACAAATCGCTATAATACACTAATAATTACCATACTACACATAACTACTAAAAATCACTCAATTCATCCCAAACTACTATACCGATATTACACGTGTTTGTTACTACTGCCATGTTCTATCCCACACGAAAAAACTTCCAACATTCTTTCCCCCAAGCATACTCCACCCCTCCCACTACATTAGAATCCTCTGAAAACTCACTTTATACCTTTCACCAAAAACTCCTAAAACCCTAACACCCCATAAAAACTCTCATTTTTGAAACTTAATAATTACCCTACATTATAAACTTTTGCCATTTTCTTTCACTCACAACAAAACACACACTACTACACTAAACACAAAAAAGATTTAAAATAATTCTGTCTGGTTAACCACTCCTCCCTTCCCCTTCAAGTGCCCCTTATAAAAACACTCCCCCTACACACAGCCATAAAAAGCTACCGAACTCCCACTTTCAAATGACATCACCATAACATTACAAAACAGTTCACTAACACTTTCACCAACAACCCTCCTAATGTTAAATAATTTCAATTCCAAAATATCTTAAATAACTTATTATTAATCATATCTTAATGAAATTACGAAAAAACAACAGGAACATATTAATTATTCTCATTCTAGCTACCACTAAAAATTCCTCATTAAATATATGATACATGCGCACTTACCTCTAACCGAATATGCATGTTATCCAAATGAATTATGAAGCAAAAATTGCGAAAAAAATCAAACGTAACTTCACACTCCCGTCAAACACACACATAACACCTGACTCCACATTACCCACCCAAAAGAAACAAATCAAAGAGCCATAGGCCACCAACAACAAAGTTACATTTCTACGTCATACTTTACACTTCAACATCATACGCCGCTTGAGCACTGCCATCTGTTGGCTGAGGACCGAGTAAACTACGCTAACCTAATTAAACTTTGAAATTGAAATAATTGTTAAAATTAGTTTTTTGTTGAAAAGTTAGCTGCAAAATTTGCAGTTACCAATTATTGTTACTAATTGCTGAAACAAATACAATGCACAGTATTGTGCTAAAGTAACATTTCTATATTTTAGTCTCCAAAAGGATTATTATATATTTGAAAGAGTTAGATGAAGAAGGCCTTCTAAATAGTAAGAGCTAGGACCCCAAATTTCAATACTTCTTCATTAACTACATGAGCCTGCAAGGCTCTTTACTGCGTACAATTTGTCTCCATTTTCTTCTATCCATGGCTTTTGTCTCCCTGTTCAAGATCTGCAATTCATCCAAGTCTTTGTTTACAGTCTCTCCATCTCAAGTTAGGGTCTTTTTCCTGTTGGAAGAGAATATAGCTTTTTTTTTTTTTGGTTCTCTCTCTTCATCTTTTGAATGTGTCCCATGCATTGTAATCTGTTGGTTTAAGCTCACTGGTTATAGTAGGAGAGCCATGTTTTTTATACAATTTTATGTTGTGTTGTCTTTGCCATAATCCACTAGCATTGCCAAGAATTGGTCAATATTTTTCCTTAGGACTTTATTTTCAAACTGCTGTAATTTACCTTCATTAGCTCTTGTAGTACTTCAGGTTTCTGATCCATACAAAATAATTGGTCATAAGAGTGTAATATATATTTTCTTTTGCTCTATGGGATAATATCTGATGACAGTAGAGGTTGAAGAGCATGAAAGGTTTGACTTTCTACACTTATAGCAAGAATTTCATCTTGTATAAGATTTTTATCACTGATTTGGCTTCAAAGGTACTTGAAATGTATGGGAGTGGCTCAGCAGGTAGCTAACCAGGCTCTTAATCTGCAATTCCCAGGTTCGAGTCCCAGCTGGCTCAGCTTTGAGATTTATCTCCACAAAATTCCCCACTCTACCCTTGATCAGTAGGGAACACTGCTGGGCTTGGAAAGGCTGCTGTCCGTTAAATGAGACATTAAGCTGTGACTCCATGTGCAGTAGAGCCATACCCTGTGCACATTAAAGGACACGCAGGATGGCCTTGATGGGAGGTTGTCATCCGTCTCCCATCAGCTGTTCCAGTGGGTTCTCTCCCACACCTCTGAGCCTTCGGGGTCCTTGTGACCTGGCCATTTAGCCCATTGTGTGCAAAATAAGTGTCATTTAGAGATAAAACAACCCAACGTGAAATGTATGGCTTGATTAAAAGAGAGGTTATCCACCTGAAAAGTAACTGGGTTGTGCTCATGGTCTTTCCTTGTCTTTTTAAAGTATTCAATTTAGTATCAGCATAACCAAGAATTTTAATCCAATATCTGAATACTCCTTCCATTGCCACTCTCAATATTTTTTCCAAAAATCATTAATCATTTTGTACTTCTGTTGAAAGTAACATAAGTGAAAAACATTCAAAGTGATAGGCTGTAGTGTGTTTTTATGGTGTGGATAGTTTATTGCATTGTTTTGGGTGGCCTGTTTTTTAAATCTAAAGTAAGAAAGGTAAATTTTTAGGAATGGGATGTCAATTTATTCAAAACAAATACAATGTGTAGTGCTGTGTGAAACTACCATAACAATATCTCATATAATAATATATATATATATGTCCCCTCCTTTCTATCTCTCCTAAAAAGAGGGAAGGAAATTTCATGGTTGTTAATCATAATGTTTTGTATGTCAAATGAAAGCTCACAATTTAGGGAGTGCTGTCTACTATAGATTTTAGAGAGTTTAATACCCAAGCAATACCAGGTAAATCTGCTAGTATTTAACATAAAACAGGTAATAATGAATTCTTATATACAATAATGTAATTATGATTTAAGGGCAAAAACTTTATTTTAAAATTCACTTCTTATTTATTTTTCATTGATTAAAACATATGAACTTTTTTCTGCCTTTTAGAGAGTTTGAGTCAAAGACTTGAGAAATACTGAATGAATTGACTAATTGAAAAATATGTGTATAATACTAACATTTTTAGATTGTAGATTTTTATAATTTTTGTCATTGCTTTTTTCTTAATGTTATATTTCTTTTACCTGTTTTTAAGGATTTTCTTCAAAATGCTTTCAAGATTTCACCTCAGAAAACTTCAAAGGAGCAAAGTTTTGAGACTAAGCATTTAAGTTTAAGAGGTTCCAGTTTATCAAAAGAAAATCATAATTTAAATGTGCAAAGTAATAACTATGAAAAAAATAAACATGTATTGAAAAGTAAAGCAAGTATTAATATTCTGCAGAATGATAAAAATGACCACATCAGAACAGAACATACCTCATCTTCTGAAAGTGCAAAACTTAAACCCGTCAAAAATAAATATGATCATCAGGCTATTGAATTGTTGCCTGGATCAAGCAAAGAAGTCACATCAGAAATATGTAATTTGAAAAGTGAAATTCAAAGAGAAAAGGGCTTTAAAAAACAACTGCCATTTATCTTATCAACTAATGATGATTTGGATTCTCTTTTTGATCTAGAATTCAACAATTCCAAAACCAAAGGATATCAACACAGTGGAAAACCGTTATGTGAAGTTCCTGAAGCTAACCAACACAAAAGCAAAATCTGTAGTATAGAAGAGAATATTAAGTCCTTAGCAAAAAATCAATTTGGCGTTTCTGCAGCAAATACTCTACAGTATTCTGAAGGAAGAAGAAAATTTAGCAAGTCAACAGAAGAAAAAAATGTATTCAATCTCCTCAGAAAAGGCTTTCCATCAGAAAACTCCAACTTATCTGTGCTACCTTCAGCTGTTAGCATCTCCAGAAAAACTATTGATGCTGAAAATAATTTCACACCCTCTAATGCTTTTTCAGATTTTTCAGTTGCTACTAAAACTAAAGATAAATATGTCACAGATCTTAGGTTTTATGAAGAGCAAAGAAAAAATACCAGCCCTACTTCTTCTAGTCCAATATATAATCAGTCATCTTATAATAAATCTTTTAAAACAAGAAAAAGGAAATTTCCTGGTCCTGCTGGAATCCTCCCTAAGTTAGTAAGTATACTTCAGTACGTACAGCATTTACCTGAATTACAATGCAACTTTTAATCTGGGAGAACTCGCAATTTGTTGAGCTGCATGTCATTGTTATAATCTGAGTAGACTATAAGCATGCATAGTTGCTTCTACAGTTTGCTGTAGATCATAGGTTGAGTAACATATGATTAATTATTGATCTGTAATCTCAGAAAATTGTTGAGTATCAACTGTGCTCACAGTTGCAACTTATGCTATGCTACTGATGTGTATCCCTATCAAGTTAACAAAAAGAGAAACCATCAAGAAATAATCTGATGTGCATTCCATTTATAATGTTTATAAATGTATCTGTTATTCAATTTGATTAAAACAATCACCCCCCAGTGGCTGAATGGTTAGTGTAATTGACTACTTATTAAAAGGACCTGTCTTCAAGCCCCAAATAAGGCATGGATGTTTTCTTTCATGTGTTGTCTTTCTGATGACAGCTTGCATTCCTGAGATATTTTGTATGGTAATTATACTAACAGACTCCTGTCAGATTCTTCTGGCAAGCAGCCTGCTTGAAGGATAACTTTTTGTTTTTATAATGAATCCTCTGTAAACAAGATAACAGCAAACTTGATGCCTTTGATTGTAGATGCTTATTATTATCTTGGGCATTAAATGGCTTGACATTAGCCCAAGGAGTTGACAACAACTTTTGAGCAGCATGTTGTGCAGAGAGATTTGGTGTGGTCATGATGGTCATATGAATAACTACAGATTAGCGAATAAGATTACGAATAGTGTGTCTAAAGACTTTAGATAAAAGGGGAGACCTAGGATGTGGTGGGCAGACAATGCCAAATGGGACCTTGCTAGAATTGGCATACAGTGGCCAAATGCAGCAACTGTAGTTTAAGACAGATGTGTTGGGAGGGCTAATATAGTCTGGTTGGAGCTCTGTAGCCCTTGGCTGCTTGAGGATTGTGTGTGTGTGTGTAACTGAGAAATAATTTTTTCAAAAAGATGACTTTTGCTGTGAGTGGGACTCAACCCATGCCTCTTGAATATGTGCCAAGTGTTCTGACACTAAACTGTCAGTGGCTAGTTAATTTTTTAGCTAATTGTGACCATAAATCTTCACGATTTTGTCACTTGTGGCACCATCTATGATTGGGAATGGCAACCTTTCAATATTGCCATAAATGATGGTAGTGTGATGAAAGTAAATTTGATATTCATGCTAACAGCATTATTAATGCAAGAATCAATAGTAGAGACACAAAATTGCCTGTAAACATAGAATTCAAGAAATATTTTTGTTAACAAAATGAGTTTTGCTGTGAGTTTGACTCGAATTCATGTCTCCTGAATACATATCAGATGTTCTAACCACTAAACTGTCAATATCTAGTTAATTTTCAGCTAATTGTGATCATAAATCTTCCTGATTTTGTCATTTGTGACACCATCTGTGATCGGGAAAGATAACCTTTCAGCATTACTATTAATGATGGTATAGAAAATCATGCTAATAGCTTTATTAATAATGCTATTGGCCTGATTGACCATCTATTTAATAGATGTTCCACAAACAAAAATATCAAGAACAATTTTATCCTCTGAGAGTTTAGCGGTTAGAGCATCTGGCACATATTCAGGAGAGGTGGTTCAAGTCTCACTCACAGTAAAACTTGCTTTTTCAGCAAAATTGTTTACTGAGTTTTATGTTTACGGGTATTTTGTGCCTTTATTATTGATTGATTCTTGTATTAATAACATTATTAGCAGCAGTGACTATCCACATTACACCATTATTTATGGGAATGTTACGAGATTACCATTCCCAATCATAGATGTTGCCACGAGTGACAAAATCAGGAAGATTTGTGGTCACAATTAGCTGGTAGTTTAGCACTTAGAATATATACCTGCAATGCATTTAGGAGATGAGTTTGAGTCCCACTCATAGTTAAGTTCACTTTTCAACAAAATTATTTCTTGAGTTCTATGTTTACAGGCAATATGTGCCTTTATTATTGATTGATTCACTTGTGTAGTGTATATTAATGCCTGTTTGCTATACATCCATCCATCCACTGAAACAATGGTGGTAGCAGTTTTTAGAATTAAATATTTTAAAGAAATGCAGCATTGGGTATACATGTTAGAAATGAATGCAGCTTGGGCACAAAATAGCACAGATGACTTCAGACTCAGATATAATATAAATTTATAATTTTGAAAATAATTAGTAAAAAAATCATAAACAAATGTCATTTGATTATTATTCATAAACAAATGTCATTTGATTATTATTTCAACCTTTTAATCTGTCTTTAGCAATTAAAAATGAGCACCATTCAGTCTTTTTTTTAGGTTTTCTCTTTCTGTTAGCTTTTGTAATGATGTTCAAATATTTTTAGCTTCTCTGAATTATTTCCTGTATTTTTTGTTTTAAATCATCATCATCATCATCCTCAAGCAGCCATGGGCTACGGAGGTCCAACCAGACCGTGCAATTTAGTTCTCCAAGCAAGTCTGTCCGGAGCTACATCTACTGCATCTGGAAACTGCACACCAATTCTAACAAGGTCCTGTTTGACATTGTCTGCCCACCGCATCCTAGATCTCCCCCTCTTTCTGAGGCCTTTAGGCACACTGTTCATAACCTTATTTGCCAATCTATAATTATTCATACAGACAACATGGCCAAACCAACGGAGTCTCTCTCTGTACAATATGCTGCTTAAAGGAGGTTGCAAACTCCTTTGCCTAACCTCATCATTAGATACAAAGTTAAACCACCTAATGCCCAAGATACTGCGTAAGCATCTGGAATCAAAAGCATCTAGTTTCCTGTTATCTTGTTTACAAAGTGTCCAAGTTTCACTACCATAATTAACCCTAGAAAGAACCAAACTATTATACAGTCTAATTTTAGTCTTTAGGTGTATACGCCTATTTCTCCACACTCTCCATAGATTCTTAAAAGTTCCGGCAGCATTCCCTATTCGTCTGTTAATCTCATGCCGCACATCACCATTATCTCTTACATAGCTTCCAAAATAATTAAACTGTGACACCTGCTCAAGACTGCAGCCATTCAGATTAATTGAATCACAGCCTGCCTGACCAATTTTCAGCTTCTCTCTGTTTATAACCAAATCTACTCTACTACCAATTTCTTCAACAGCTGCAATGAAAAGTTCATCTCATAAACATCATTTGCCAAAAGGGCTAAATCATCAGCATAATCTAAATCAGAAATTTTAGTATCTCCAGCCCATTTAAGGCCAAAATCTTTCCCTTGAAGTGAATTTCGCATAACATAATCAATAACCAAGCTAAAGAGAAAAGGAATCAAAATGCACTCTTGTCAAACACCAGAAGTAATGCTAAACCAATTGCTACAAGCCTTACCAACTCTCACACACGACTCAGTGTTATTATAGAGAGCTTTCATTATGTTAACTAACTTGTCTGGTATACCATATGATCTCACAATCAACCACAAATTATGGCAATCAACAGAGTCGAAAGCCTTTTTGAAATCAACATAGCTAGCAACCAAAGGTTTCTGAAACTCTAAACATTTCTCAAGAATCTGCCTAAGTGAAAATATCTGATCCACACATCCCCTACCACTTCTGAATCCACATTGCTCATCACGCAATTGACTGTCAACCAGATTCTTAATTCTATTAAACACAATCATGGAAAGAACTTTACCTGGAACAGAGAGTAGGCTGATATCCCTATAGTTATCACAAGAACTGCAATCACCTATTTTGAAAATAGGGATAACAATAGCTCTAGTAAAATCCTTAGGAACCATGCCTTTATCATAAAAGATCCTATTTTTTATATATATTTTTATCATAAAAGATTATACTAAGAGACTATTCAGAATTTCAGTCATCCAAGTGGTAACCGAAACATTCCCAGCTCTAAGCATTTCCATAGTAATTTCATCTACCCCTGGGGATTTATGAAGTTTAAGTTTAGAAATAGCTGAAATAACTTCAGATTGTGTTATAGGTCCAACATTAAAGCCACCAATGCTTCTGTCATCATTGCAAAGAATGGGAGTAGAACTAACTACATTGTTTAGAACATCACTGAAATGCTCAGCCCACCTAGCCACGACAGAATCCTCACCTTCTATAACCTTACCTTGTTTATCATTCAATCCCTGTATGCCTGTCCATTTTCTACCACATAAAATGTTAACTATCTGGTACAGCTCTCTGCTGTTGTGCTGTCTAACTGCTTCCTCGGCTTTGTCAGCCAAGCCATCAAGCCAAAGATTCTTATCAGCAGCTAACTGATCTTTTACACGTTTATTAAGTTCTCTGTAATGCTTTCTATTAGGACTAGTAGGGTATTGATTAAGGACATTCCTGCAGTTCTTTCTTTTATAAATAAACTCAAGTGCCTTATCACTCAGATAATTCTGCCTCCTCTGCTCCTTTTTTCCTAAAAGAGTACTGTTAGTGTCCAACAAAGTCTGTTTAAAATGATCACATTCTTCCTCAACTTCAGTAGTAAGCATACCATGACTGTCATAATGACTAAGTAACTTATCATGGTAAGCCTTGGCTATAACTAGGTCATTCAGAGCTTCAGTATTAAAAGTAAATTTTTTAACCCTAGCACAACACTTTTTAAGTTGCAAGACACTTTTAACTAGGTAATGGTCAGATCCAATTTCAGCTCCCCTATATGCCCTGGTATTCCCAACAGAACTAGCCCATTTGCTGTTAATTAATATGTAATCAATCATATTCTTATGCAGCCCATCAGGTAAAACCCATGTGTACTTATGTATATCGCGGTGTTTGTAATAAGTGTTAGTTATTCTGAATCCATTGAGTTTACTTACCTGTAGGAGACGTTGCCCATTTCCATTACAGCTACCAATACCAAAAGGGCCTATCACTCCTCCCCAAAGGTCAGAGTCAGTACCAACTTTGGCATTGAAGTCACCAAGAACAAGGGTAATATCTCCTTTCTTGACAGAATTCAAAATATTTTGAAGTTGTTAATAAAACCTATCCTTCTCATCCTCATCAGTTGTTGTAAATAACAGGATTTAATTTTGTCATCAGATAATTATAATTATTTAACCAGCTCATTGCTACCACCATCGTTCTTTGTTCATGTGTATGGATGTACAAATATATATGTAAATGTAATAAAGTTTTATTATTATTATTATAAATGCTATAATGCTTGGTAAGCGTTTAGGCCTAAGTATTGATGCTGGGGCATTTTTGGAAATTCCATTGAAATGTGAATAAAATAATTTATGAATTAAACATAGATGACAATCACAGCATTACCTGTTTGACATTTTAACATCAATATAAATCTATGCAAATTTATTGAAATATGGCAATAAAATCACAAAATATATCAATATTTTATGGAGAAAATTTCATCGACATACAGGATTTGAACCCGCATCTCTCCAGAAACAGGCAGATGCGGCTCAGTCGGTAGCACTCCAGTCTCGTAATCTGCAGTTCCCAGGTTCAAGTCCCAGCTGGGTTAGCATTGAGATTTATCTCTGCAAATTTCCCTGCCCTGCCCACAGTCAGTAGGGGACACTGATGGGCTTGGAAAGGCCGCCATCCGTTGGATGAGACGTTAAGCTGTGGCCCTGTATGTGTGAGAGAGCACACACTGGGCCACGACTTAACCCTGTGCACGTTAAAGAATGCTATATGGCCTTGACGTGAGGCTACCATCTGTCTCCCAACAGCTGTTCCAGTGGGTCCATGTGACCTGGCCATTTAGCCCATGGTGTGCAAAAAAAGTGCCACTCAGAGGTAAAACAACCCAACTCTAGAAACATGCCAGAGTATTCTTACCGATTGAACTAATGCCAGCTTATCTTTTTTCCACTGATTTTAAGACTTTAAACTCTTCACCAATGATTTCAGAGGCTACCATTGACACCATCTATGATCTTGGGTGGCAACTATTTCTTTTTATATTGCACTGAGTAAGATGGAAATAAAGTCTCTTCATGCTATTTTGTGGAAAAAAGATGAGCCAGCATTCAATTAGTTCAATTGGTATGGCATGTTTTTGGAGAGATGCAGGTTCAAGTCCTGTATGTTGGCAAAATTTTTTCAAACAAAATATTTATTAATTTATGAGTTTTTTTCTTCTTTTTAGAGCTGCAATAAACAACTACTGAATTTAGAAAAACACAAATGTAACTGAAAAAACAATGTGGAAAATATATAAAAAATTTATTTATTTAAAAAAAGAAGTTAACAATAAAACGTTTGATAAATGTCTGTACAGTACATTGAATTTTTTTCAGTGCTTGTCTCAGCAGTTTCCAGAGCAAACCCCATTGTTTTAAATTGTGCACTGGTATTGCATTCTCTATTTTCATCCATTGAATGTCTTAAAAGATGAACTCTTTCAAGTTCTGCAGATTTCTCACTGAATATAATCTTCTTGTGGTGTCATAGTACCAAAAAAGACTTTCAATTACCGATGTGTGAAATTTATATCTCTCCAGAGGCACTCCTACTGCTACCATAGCAACAACTTCAAGCAACAGTCCTTCAGAATGGTGGACAAGTGGAGCTGATTATATCAGCTTGCAGCATTTCTAGGTCCCCTATAAAAGCAAATTATTTCAGCAATGGGTGAATTAAAGTTTGCAATAATTCATAATAATGAATTAAAAAATGGTTTAGTGGCATGCATTTCTATCTATACACATGAAAATGTGTCCAGGTACAGACTGGCAAGGGATGTTGTAGCATCCTAGGTGCTCAATGTCATGGACCTCAGGGAAAATGTGTCCAGGTACAGACTGGCAAGGGGTGCTGTAGCATCCCAGGCCCTCAGTGTCATGGGCCTCAGAGACTTCATAAGAGCAGGTATTTTTTAATAACAATAATTGTTATTTGACACAAATTGCACAGAATTGGGGAAATACTATTTTAAGCATCATATGAACTTTCGGCAGAATAAATATTGAAATTTTGAAAAAGAGACCAGATTTTTTATCTCAGCCTGGGCTTTCTCTGCTACAACTGCATCCCTGAAAAAAAAGTGCCAGTCCACCCCTGAATGTGTCATAGAAAATGTTCATATTTATGGAAATAAATGATTAGTTGATTGATAATTGGGCTTGAATTTGAAAACTTGAGCCTGAACTCAGCTCTAATACGTAGTATATGCTCATTACGTAAATTCTATGGGATAAGATGATTTATACATCTAATTCAAATATTCACGATAATAAAGCTGCTTAGTAACCCAGTTTGGATTTCAGATCAACAGATTAGGAAGTAAAGCTGAAAAAAAAAATAACATTTATATTATTCAGATTTCTCATAATATATTTTCACATATGCTCTGTAACATGGAAATCTCAACACGAAGGACGAGAGGTAGAGCCATGCAAATCATACCAAGCATTTTTCTGGCTATGTTATGCAAAATGATTACATTTTTGCAGCAATATCACATTGGAGGCTGGTTGTATGCAATAAGGTAATATTATTAAATATTGCACAAGCAACATCTGCCATGATCATGCCCAAAACCTAAGATTACTCCATAAGAAGACAAAAAGAAATGTTAATAATAGTATAATACACTTTGATGGTGTGCAGCATTTGAGTGCAAATAAAAAACAAAATATTTCACAGGAGAATACTTTATCACTTAATGAGGAAGTTAAGTGTTCTTAAATTTAATATATTAAATCAAATGTGTAGTTCTAAAAATTAACATAGTATCTTTTTTTAAAAAAGATTATAATTTACTGTGTGTTACCTAAGTGGTTCAAGATCATAGATATAATTTATGTAAATAGTGATTTTCATATGTGAAAGTAAATTAATGATATAAATGTGGTTATTTTATCTTTAATTTTGTGCAATTTCTCTTTGCATTTATATTTATTTTTATAGTAAATGACACATTATCTTTTCATAATTCCATAACAAATTACTGCTTGTTTTCATTATATCCTTTGCTCTAATATAGTTGCTCAATAGTTTTTTTTTTAGGAAGTAGATTGAACTAGAACAGCTTTCCAAAAAATTTTTTTTTAATTCTTACCAAATAGTGAACTGTATGTTTTTTTACTTAACCCTCACCCCCTTTTAATTTTTCCTAGATCCTGACTTAATTCAGAGTAATGCCTGCCATAAGTTTAAAGGCAATTTGTTTCTGCATAAGCTTTATATTAAAAGTGTAAAAAAAATTATATAAGGGTTGGGCAAAAAATAGAACTGAAAAGCAATCTCCAGTTTCCTCTTTGTTTTTATTTTTTTTTTGGAAATAAATCATTAAATATAAGTTTATTCTTTCCATTCCATATTTTAATTTTTGTATTGAAATGAATATAAAGAAATTGAAAAAGCAACAACTATCTAACACATTTTTTGATTTGATACATATTATTTAACAACCTTCACCATTGTTTTCACAAGAGCATTGTTGCCTTCTTAAGCACTTTGGCATCAGTTATGTGATGCTTTGGGGTGTTGTCAGTGTTCATGGTGGGCAAAGCTATAGAAATGGGAATGTGAGCTCTAGTATTTTTACCTTGTTGATTATGTGGGTGGAAAGAACATTAGCACAAGGTATACTGGCTGCTGGATTAGAAGACATTTCACAGTTCAATCTTGGCTATGGGAAGAATATACCTAAGGTACAACCTAATGTATATTACCAAGTGATGAACACTGAATATCATTAAATTGTGGCAGGTAGAACTATCTGTGAAAGCCATCACCACACAGGTTATCTATAATATTAGAACTGTACAATGCTTCTAGTGTCATGTTACAGCACATCAAAGCATACAGTAGCCAGGGAGGATCATAATGCAAGACCACAGCTCATAAGCAATTCCAGCTGTGGCAAATGGCATTGCTGGACAGCTTTGTTATGATCAACCAACTCAGGTGTAAGCAGTAGTACAATATGTCTATCTATAAATAATACTGGCTCAAGGTATGTTTATGCCCTGATACGAAGTCTCTCTTCAGTGCCTCTTTTCAGACATTTTACAATCACTGTGTTGCCAGATGTCAAAATAGTTGCTGAAAACACCACTTTGGAGAAGGCACCTCAATGCTGTGCTTTTCTCACTTACCTGCTTTAGCCTGCCCTGCCTATAAAACACTGCTTTCTGTTGCATAGACCACTCTAATAACTACTTCTAGCACAGGACCAGCTGACCTGTGCATGTTAAAGAACACATTGGATGCTCTTGATAGAAGCTTCTATTTGTCTCGCATCAGCTGTCCAATAGATTCTCTTCCATTAACTTCTTTGAGCCCTTGAAGACCTTATGGCCTGGCTATTTAGTCCATTGTATGCACAAAAGTGCTATTCAGAGGTAAAACAATCCAACTCACCAGTGTTATCAAATAGGCATTTATTAATTCAAAGCAACAATCTTGCCAACTTAAGCATTTGTTAGTGTAAAGCAAGAAACACAGAAATTATAGTAACACACATCCCTTGATTTACTTGGTTTTGTATGATCAAGAAAATGCAGCCAGTTTTGTTTTACACTGTGATAGACTCGATTTTACATGGTACAGATATAGTTCATTCATTCATTAAATGTTGCTCTACATATGGGTAGTCCTTCTTCAGTCTTACCCAATTAAAAGATTTTAATTTAAAATTTCTGATGAATATTTTATTATTAACAGATATAGTTTTTTTGTATCTCTCTCTCTATATATATGCCTATTAAGAAGTAGCAGTGGCATAGCATCAAGGGAGACTATTTGATTGTCATCCCAGAATGTTTTCAACTAAATGATTTTAGTTGATATTTATTTTCAGTAATAAATGGATAATAGTAAATTTCTATTATTAATAAAATCATTATCTGTAACAAGTTATGGCATTATAATGGAAAGAATATAAATATGTGTTTTGTGATAACTTAATATGATAAAACCTATTTGGAATTGGCAGTCAGATCTGACTATTTTAACTGAAATCTTTGAGGCTAGTAAAAACTATTTTATCTCATTTTTATCAGCAAATTTGTAGATTATTGATTAGGTTAACTATAGCTGATTCATGATGAAAGTATGCAGTTTCATAAATATCATATAAACATTAATTTTCACAAATAAAGCATTAAGTATTGCTACAAATGTTTAATTTCTAATTTATATTCAGTTCAAGCATGTTCTTCTTTCAAATTATTCTTAAAATCTGATAGTGTACATCTACATTAACATTTAATATTTTTTGTGACCAAATAGAAATGTATGAGAAATTAATCTTGTCTAAATTAGTTCAAATAAAGTACAAAATAATGTTACCATTTATTATTATTGATGAACAGAAATTTGAGATGAATATGTATGTGAATAAAATTTTCAATATACGATTTATTAATAATGAGGATTGTTTTGGAACCTATTCCCTTTTTTTCCATAAGTTGTTGGTATCAATTTACACAGTAATTTTCCAGAACCGTATAAATTGAGGGATGGGTATATTCTAAAAATAAATATATTTAAAATTTTCCAAACACTCTGCAGGTTATATTTAAGTAAGTTTTTGAGACCTTTTGCTACAGATAATGATGAACTATATACCAATTGCAGTAATTGACATTATATATTTATTTACACATCACTTATTGAGTTTTTACATTACATTTAAGTTTTTAAATTTTTTTTAATATACACTGAAAGCACAATTTGTTATACACATCTCTATGATCCACAAACCTGTCCATCTCAGCTACAATAATGCAGCCAGCTGAAAGCCCTTGTGGGCTATAAATAGATCAGATACCTACCTGCTATATAGCATACCTGAGACTGTTATGATGGGTAATCATAGTGACCTGGGTGAGTTCAATTGTGGGCAGATAGTCACTGCAAGAAAGATGGTGTGCTCCATATCCATGACTGCAAAACATCTTTGATTTCTGCTTGTCTGACTTGTCTTTTCTGACTGTCACGTGTGTATCAGGACTACATCATAACTGACAAAATCTGTGGCTGTAACTATGCCATTGATGCTCAAGGTGAGTTCTGTCTCTCTCATATCTGTAAAGTTTGTGCAAAGACCATTCGACTACTACATGTGACAGGAGGTTGCATAGACTACCAGAGGCCATGGACCCTAACTGTCAAGTTGGGGTGTTAGTCTGGTGGAAGTGGTGTAATGTTTTGGGGAATGTTTAAATTGGCCACCTTGGGGTACCTTATACCTATTGAGACCACCATCACTGCACAAGGCTATGTTGACATACTTGCCAATTATCTACACCTATTTATGGCTATCCATTTCCCACAGCAGGATGCCATCTTTCAACAAGACAATGCTCTGTCTCATTGCTCCCTTTTGGCAGAGAACTGGCTGGAAGAGCATTCCAGCATGTTTGCAACCCTTGAATGGCCCTCTAACTCTCCAGATTTGAACCCTACTGAGCATTTGTGTGATGAAGTATTGCAATGTATTCAAGCCTGAAACTGACTACAGACAACTCTTGGCATTTTACTAATGGCTGCCCTGGAATAATGGGCCGCAATACCACTTGAACATTTCCAACACCTGGTAAAGTCCATGCCATGATGTGTTGCTACTGTTGAGGGCTAAAGGTGGATCCACACATTAATAGATGGGTGTATATATAAACTGACCTTTGAGTGTATAATGTTTACATTGTGTCTTTGATTTTTAGGTGCAGATTAGTAGATATTTCTTCTGTTATTTCTAGGAGGATTATAATGTTATTGAAGTAAATTCCAACCCATGAATTCTAATAAAACTTTAAAATTGTTTTGACTATAAAATATCTATAATAATTAAATAATAGTAAATAAGTAATATATATATATATAATAATAAATAATTGTGTTTAATATTTTACCTTTTTGCTTAAAAATTAAACTTTTAAATATATTTTGTTTATTATTTAAGCCTGTAGGAGCTAATTTGCCTTCTGTGTCACAGCCTGAATCTCCTATAACCATTGCTGAATCGAAAGTTCCTGGACGGGAGGCAAGTTTCATTATTATTTCTAATTTCACATTAATACATAAGATATTGTAACTTTATGTGTCATAAAATGGTCAAATAGCTGAAAAATCAGCTACAGTGATACCTCAATCCATTGATTTTGAAGTGGTCTGAAAAAAATTATGGAAAAATGGGAGTCACGGTAAAGCATGAACCAGAAATCATGAAAAGAACATGAAAATACCATAAAAATAGAAGAAGCACCCCTAAAATGTAAAATAACCAAATATGACTGATAAAAGTTTTGTTTGTAACTAAGGCTTCTCTTCGTGTCAAACAAAAAAGAAACAATTCGTTTATTCTTGAAACTGGGATGTGAACTGCTTTGCAGAGTTGGAATAACAATTTTTCTGTGTTATAAAAATGATTCTTCTTGATCTCCAGTTGTAGATCACATGAAAAAAACCTTATTTCGAAATTATCATGCCTCAGTAAATGTCGACTCTTTTACAGCTCAAACACTGAAAGTTTAAACTTTGTTACTCTCACACTAGTTTCTGGAGACTTCATTGCACAATTTTTAGTGTTCATGCATCAAAATCAGCTGGAAGAAAATGTTCTCTTTGCCTACACTTCCATTTGTAAACTTTCCAACACAATGGCACACCAAGAGCATGAAAGCTCACAGGCATATTAATTATTAGTCTGTTTCCGTCCCGTGGCCAAGTGGTTAGCACGCTTGGCTATTGATCTAAGGGACCTGGGTTCGAGCCCCAGATTTAGGCATGGATGTGTGTGTCGTTTTTCTGCTGAGGTCCTGCCATCCTCTCAGATCTCCTACTGTGGCATATAAACTGACAGGCTCCTGTCAGACCTCTGTGACAAGCAGCTGCTTGAGGGGGTATTTATTTATTTTATTTATTTTTCTATTTAACACTATTGCTTAATTTTTCTGAAAAAGTGTGGGACAAAATCAGTAATTCTAAATGATAGACATGACTAAATGACACTACAAAAAAAAACTGAATGCAAAAAAAAAGTAACATTATTTATAAGGGGCTTTAGTTAGAAAGTAAATGAATGCATAGGGAATGATAAATCAAGACTTCACTGTATTTGACGAAAGCATATTAGTCATTTAATTGTTTCCTGTGATTTAACTTTTTTTTTGCTGAATATTGCATATTTTTAAAATGTGTCATATTGAAAGTAATTTGAAAATGTTTAATATGAGATAGTGGTTTAAGTCACAATGCTAATTTAAAATTATTAAATTTGAATTAAAAACTACATTTCTACACCGATAAAATCAACTTACACTTGTATACATGTTTTTAATAGGAGCAGTTAACAGGGAACTTTCCTAATTGTGTGGCCATGATTGGCATTGCAACAGGAAAGGGTCTCATGCATATCTATTTTACTTGGGCTGGCTTATTTTCAGGACATACAGTTTTTGTTCAGTTTTAAGCATTTACACTCGTATACATGTGTTTAAATAGGAGCAGAGAAGATTTTCATAATTCCAATTAGAAGTCTAAAATAATTTCCCAAGATTGAGTTTGTCATATAAGTCTAATTGCTTTTATAGTGGTGGTGACAAATCACAGTTTTATATCTATTTATCTCATGATAAATGGAATATTTTGGAATTTATTATTAATTTGCTATTTCTGAAAGGTAGATTGAAGAGATTTTGGATTTTTGCTAAAATAAGTGGTTTAATATTTCTGATGCACAGTTACTCTTACTTAGAGTTATTGTGTTGAGTAATATTTCAGATTCTGATGTATAAAACTGGGCATTTTGGGTGTCACACATGAAACTAAGCAAATTAAGAAATATTAACTGCTTATATTATGCTGTTACTTTCAGCATAACTGAAGCCATTGATCAATAGTTTCAATGCCAAATATGACATAACAGTTACAGTGATTACAGTTATTTATGCTGTAACTGCAAGGATATAAATACCACCAAATCATAGAAAGTTTATATATTTTGACATTGTCTGAAACCAGAGTAGAAATAAATATTTCTACTGTAATAAAATTTTGCTTTATAAATTGTCAGAAAATTTCATATACTTTTTCAGAGCTGCCAATTGCTTCATTTTTTTGGTGGTGGTGGTGATGGTGGAGGATTTTATCAAAATTTTGGTTTAAAATCTTAATTTGTCATTGAAAATCCAAATTATGCATTTTTCAGTTTTTGCTTTTTTTTTTAATTTGCTCTTGCTTTTTTTTTAATTTGCGAAAGTTCATGTTCAGCTTAACTGTGAACATCATTATATTCAATACAGTAGACTATGCTGTTTTCATATAATCAAAAAGTACATATGCCATAGACTCTGATTGCAGCTTCTGCATGTCTCCGTTTCCTATGCTGCATGTCAAACTGCCAGCAGTCCAAGCACTTTCTAAGAAAAAAAATCACTGAATGATGGAGATCTATTTCATTTGTACTGTATAGTTAATTTTTGAAATATATCAATAACTCTGTTATTAATCATTAATGATGCCTATGTACTATTATTAATTATTAACAATTAAGTTAAATTTTGTTAATGTCAAAACATATGCATGCCACAGATTTTCTGCACTGGAAAAATAATAGATTTAGTCTCCTTATTAGGAGATAGGAAATTTAATTTTTAATCAGTTAACCTTTCAGGGTCCACATCAATTACACACATTGACAGAACTTCAATTTAGAAAAATAGAAATTGCCATTTGAAAGTTTTCTTAGGCAATATCTTATAAATATGCATAATTCAAGCTTAAAAAAAATCATACATTATTCATTTGATGAATATTTTATTAAACTGTGATATAAATAATGTGTTAAGCCATCTGATCACCATTATTAGACCTGATATATGACAAAGCCAATTTACATGTTTCCATTTTTCTACATTGAAGCAACTTCCTGATTTAAGCTCACAAGTTGGATATGAACTATTGCAAACTCATTTTTTTTTTAAGTTTTGAAATTCCCCTAGTTATGTGACTAAATTAATGTTAATATGCAAATTAAAGTAATATGTAATAACCAATAATTAATATGTTTTCATTATGCTTGATCAGTTATCAGTATATTACATAAATTTTGCCAAATACTGGAATTATTAGTTTGCATAGTGCTTGTAATTGCTCCAAATTTTTATTTTTCCAGTTTGCAGTTTTCTTCATCAAAGATTGGCTTTTTTTTAACTTTATTATTTTATTGCTGAGAGTTAAATTCTCTTTTGATATCTAACACGATCTCTTTCAGTTAGTTAGGTAAAGATGAAATTTTTAAAGTAATATTTGGAAAAATATTTTTTAACCACCAGAATGAGTTCAGTTTAAAAAACCTGACATGTTAAGGATTTAATGTATTGCTTTTTGAAACTGATTTATTGTATATAGTAAACAACAAATATCCAAAATTATTTTTTGTGAAATAGTTTGAATAATATTTTTTTTTAATTGTCATTATTTTAAGAAGGGTACAGAAAAATATTTCTTGATATAAACTTTTATTTGTTTTTAAGAATATGAATAAAATGTGTAGTGAATTGAAACTATGAAATGGCTGGCTTTTAGTATAGTGACCTTTTTGAATGTCATCCTGTTTTAAGATTGATGGTTTCTACATTGTAGTAAATCATTTTATAATTCTGTCATAGTCTTACATAGGAATTTCATTTTTTTTCAAAAGTTTTTATAAGTTTTTTGGTATATAAATAATTTTATTTTTGATTTTATATCTATGAATAAAATTTGATCATATATTTTAGGACTTTCCTTGTTCTCAAGCTTCTGTTGAAGAATTTCAGAAGCCACCTTGGCTTAATATGTTGAAAGATTTGGATTGTAAGCCTGATGATACAAATTCTCTTATTGATCGTTTCAATATTGCATGGGTATTGCAACAGGTGAAAAGTGTCTATTGGAATATTCTGTTTTATAATGTAGTATTAAGTGTTTAATGTTTATTAGTAGTGTTAGTAGTCATTACAAAAGTAAAGATTTATGGCTGTTTTTAAGGAGTGCTACAATACAGTAAAAATCGTTAATTACTGAACAAATCTTACTCTTCCTAAAAATTACTTTTTAGTTAACTTGTTAAAGTTTTACAGAACATTTATCTAGAAATTACCTATGCACTGGTTTCCATAAATTAAGGAAAACTCAGAAAAATTATGATAAATAAAAACTATATGAATGATTTTAATGAAATTTGATGAAAACATGAATTACAATGCTAGTTTCAGAATGGTATAAAATATTTTACATTAGGAACATTTTTCATCAAAAAGTAACACATACAGGAACTTGTCCAAAAATGAGGTGTCAGAATGCAATGGGCAAAGTTCTTTAATAAGGAGTGTGGTCACTCCTTACAGTAATGCAGGACATCACTCTGAATATCAAATTCAGAGTGATATCTTCATGACATGTTTGTCATTGTTTCTTGAGGCTGAGAGCAGCTGAGACAATACCTTCATGAGACACAGAAAATTGTGTACTGTTGATAGAAAGTTCATATCATCAATTAAAGGAAATCTTGATTGGCAGCCAGTAGTTCAGTGGTCCAGAGCACCTGACTTGTTATCAGGATGTCGTGGGTTTGTATCCCACCCAGCTCAATACAATTTTTCCTTTAAAATCTATCGATGTCAAATTCAGAGTGATATCTTCCTTAATATATGAATAAATACGGCAAAAAAACTCTTCAATCTAAATACTATTGAATATTTTAATGCTCTTATAAAACTTCAACCATCACTGCAGTGCAGTAGCCTGAGGATGCCCCTAGCTGGTCAGGGGTGAAACATGTAGCAATGCTCACTTCACTTTTTAAATGTTCTTAAAAGTGTTTGGTTGGTTAAATGTTGATAAAATCTGAGATTAATTTTGAGTAATGGGCCTAAAAAGTAGTTTCCATCAAAATCTTTTGGACTATAGCATCTAAAAAGTGAAAAACGTGTGCCAATGCAATGTTTGAAAGTAGAGATCGGCCAAGCAGTGCATGTGAAAAAACAACTCATCACGCAACTATTACTCAGAATGAAAGTGAAAGGAGCAAGTACTAGCAGTGTACATACTAGAAGAACTCTATGGAATGAACGGAGTGGTATACATAATAACCATAACATTAAACCTCTCTGAAAGTGAGTTCAAGTTCTCTGAGAGATGAGTTCAAATCGGCACAGAAGATAACATTATTGACTAAGCCGAGAAAGTGGCATTTGAGCCAGCTGTCACCATTGCAAAGGAATGGTAATATACATCAAAATGCTTTAAACTTTGGTGCTTTTTTGTATATGTAAAAAATTTTAACTTTAATAATTAATAAATTTATTTAAAATAAGAATGCTGCACACATTGTGTTTGAAGCAATGGAGTAAATGCAGTGAAAAGTAGCATGTTAGGGATTGCTCAGATATCAATTTTAGATTGTAAATACAGCTAAATCATGAACAATTAAATTTGTTAAATCTCCATTTGTCACTCTGATACAGTGCTTTCTATGATGATGACAGATGTTACAAATGCCATTTATTATGAATCGTTCTCAAATATTTACTGTAATGGTTCAATTGGTGAACTGGTGCTTCCAAAAGATGTTGATACTGAAAGAGCTGTAGGCTCAAGGAATATATCAGTTTTAAACTGGGTAGATTTCTGCTGTTGCTTGCAAATTGCAATCTCCATTAGGGTCTTCAATGCTGATAGTAAGGCTGCATTTCCTTACCTGTGGCATATTCATGAAGGTTACAAACTTATCAAGGGCACTATGATTTTAGAAAGTTCTTGTATCTTACAATTTGCCCTTAGGCTCATCAAGAAAACCACCATTGCTTCTTCCAGGAACTTCATTCTGTACAACCTCATGTTTGCAAAATGGCTTTGAGCACAAAATGATGATTTACCTGTATCTTGATCCATGGTTGATATTTATTTTTTATTTTTTTCATTTTATTTATATATTTATTTTTCAATCAAGTTGTATTTTAATGGGAGGTAATGCTAAAAATCTAATCTTCCTAGAGCAGCAATTGTTCCACTTGGAAAAACACCAACATCAAATTTAAGAGCTAATTACCTTACCTTGTCTTTACTTTGTATCAGTTTGTTTAGCAACATGAAATTCATCCATATCTTAACAATAGATATATCAGTCTCTAACTTCTTGGGTATCCTTAATTTGTCTTTAATGATGAGTGAATCACACACTTCCTTTCTCACCACTTTTATTAGAGGCTATATGAATACAAGAAACTTTTACTGTATTATTTAGTAGCAGAAAAAGGCAATTTATCTGCAAGAAGTCTCAAATCCAATATCACAGACAGCAGTTGAGAGCAATCTGAGAAAGTAATGTAGCTTTCATATGATTCAGTGACTTTTACTGAATGAACAAAAGCTGACCAAACCACTTAGGCAAGGGGCAGTTGGATGCTGTCTGTAAATATCAGGGCCCAAAGAATTGTTTATTTATATAGAATTACAGAATCAAAGTTTATTTAATCAACAGTTTATTTAAAAATCAGGTCCCATAGAATCAGTTTAGCTGTTTTTTTAGATCAGTGGTCCCCAACACTTTTGAGCCCAGTATCTCCTTTTACCTCTTTACTCTGTTTTTTGTAAGTATGCTTCCCATTATGTTTCTATCACCCCCCCCCACTTCCACACACACACACACACAAAATCCAAAATACTTTTTCCTATATAAAATTATTTGAAATAATATTTACCATCAATACAAATTTACAAGGTATCTTTGCATCTACGAATTTCAAATATGGATAAATAAAACATGCACATCTTTGCTAATCTAAGAATTATTTAACATTCTGTTTAATCTTAGTTTTTTTTTCAAGTTATAATCTTTTGAAAATACAATTTGTCCAAAAAAAAAACAACTAAAGTCTCATATTTTAATATCTGTTTACCCACTGAAGTGCCATTGAATTAGGGATAGGATACATTATTCAAATTCAGTACCACAAGTCCCACATTTGCATGAATTCATGGCTGAAACTCTGGTCATATATGTAGAAACTACAAGTATTGCCAAATTTAAGCAAAATAAAGGTATGATAAAAAATTAAATTTCCAGTGGCCCCTTCCCTCTTTCAGTCACATGGTTTCATTGCTATAGTATGTTGAAATCGCAATATTTATTTTGTCATGCCATGTCATTACTAAAACATGTCCATAATGCAGTGCAGTCATCTATTCTATTTTTTTAATTTTTGCATCCTTTTTTTTTGTGATATTTTCCCTGTTCAATTTTAATGTCACAACACAACACAGTCTGTTTGATACACTGTTTTTGTGGCTTAAAGCTTATTAAACTTCTTGCAAGTTCAGTGGAGTTAGAATGATTGCCCGTTCATATTATTTGACCCTGTTCAAGAGAGGCTCTGTATTAGTTTCATTACCAATGGTTGTGATTTCATATCAGCTATGATGAGGGAGTTAAAATTTTAGTATCTTTTCTGGTATAAATGAACACAGACCACAAGTAACCTGAAAATCTGATAATAAAGGACCATGATTTTTGCTGAATTAAGAATGTTTCAATGGTAGAAATTATCTGAATGATTGGGCAATCTTTCCACAGTGTTAGGGATTTGTTGACTTCAATGTTCTGGTTAGAAAGACATGAAGCTAGAAATTTACTTTTGAGATGCAAAATGACATGGAAAGTTTCAAACAACTTTAGTAGCTCTTGATAAATACTAATTTTTGTATGCCAGCTCATAATCTGCAATTTCCAGCTTTGAGTCCCAGCATTGAGATTTATCTCTACAAAATGCCACGTCTTGGCCTCAATCAGTAAGTGACAACCAATGGGATGTTAAGCCATGGCCCCATGTGCGGGAGAGCCATACCCTGTGCATGTTAAAGAACGCACTGAATGGTCTTGATGGGAGGCTACCATCAGTCCAATGGGTCCACTCCCCCAACCTTCTCTGAGCCCTCAGGGTCCTTGTGACCTCTTTTTTTAGCCCATTGTGTTCAAAAAGTGCTGCTCAAAGGTTAAACAACCCAACTAGTTTTGTGTCCAAAAAAATGAAGAAATTTGCATTGGAGTGTGTCTCCAAATCTTGGTGGAGATATCATTCTTTTGGCACTGAAATATGATCAAAAAGAACTTATTTGAATTATATTCATTAGCATACTTAGTTTGAGTAAAAACAAATCCTTTTCAGCTATTATTGGTTTCCAAACATGAAGACATAAAGTTTCTTTATGAGAATAATTGTCCCTGGGAATTTAGAAATTGTTCAGCATAGCAGTTGTTTCTTCCACAAATTTTTTTGCAGACTCTGTTGAAAAATAATTTAAAACTCTAACCTGTTCCATCCACTGCATCTAGAAGTCCAAAGCTGCCCATGAATTGTTCCTTATAATTTTTGATATCCCCCTAATGAAACTTTCTACACTAGCCATCTCTATTTCATTATTAACATTAGCATCCTTCATTGTAGAATCAATTAAGCAACACGATCAACCAAATAATCACTGTCCATTTTAGAATCAATAAAACTTCAGTTTGAATCACTCTAACACAGTTTTTACTTTTTCCAGCAACTAATCTACAACATGTTTCCTGCTTGTAAATGATATGGTATTATGAGAACTAAGGACTTTATATTTTTATTTTGTATGGCGAAATACTTTGACATTGGGGATATGAATGCATTCTTTTGTTGCAAAATGTTCTTTCTTAGGACAACTAACAATGATCAAATTCAACCAGAGATATAAACAAAGATTGAGAAGTTACATATATCAGTTTCAATGGCAACATAAAGTAAAACAGAGTTGAAAAGGATGGTGTGTTAAAATCCTCTAGATTTTATTATATATTTTAATCACACAAGTGAAAAGGGGTGGGGGTGGCTCAGTCGGTAGTGCGCCAGGCTCGTAATCTGTAGTTCCCAGGTTCGAGTCCCAGCTGGGTCAGCGTTGAGATTTATCTCCGCAAAATTCCCCGCCCTGCCCACAGTCAGTAGGGGACACCGATGGGCTTGGAAAGGCCGCCATCCGTCGGATGGGATGTTAAGCCGTGGCCCCATGTACGGGAGAGCCATACCCTGTGCACGTTAAAGAACACGCTGGATGGCCTTGACGGGAGGCTACCATCTGTTTCCCAACAGCTGTTCCAGTGGGTCCCCTCCCCCAACCTTCTCTGAGCCTTCGGGGTCCATGTGACCTGGCCATTTAGCCCATGGTGTGCAAAAAAGTGCCGCTCAGAGGTAAAACAACCCAACCTACATAAGTGAATGACATGTTCGTTGCTAAAAGCTCTTGATATGATTCATTTCAAAAAATCTTTATTAGATGGAAGCAAAAATCAGTCTTGATGGAGAAACAGAAAACTCTGTTGTGCAAATTAAAGAACGCATGTATATCATACAACAATGAATAATTATTCATATACAAAAAGTAACTCTATAAGTCATCTTTCAGTACATATCAACTCATTTTGAATTTATAAAAATTTGGTCACACAGTAGGCAAAAATTAGCTCTGCTGCCAGCATACTGAGTACATCAGATGGAGTACATCAGTTTTTATTTCCTGTAGTGTGTTTATTAGGCAATCACAACTATGTTGTGTTCATTCACATGTTTGCTCAGATTGTTTGAAAAGAGTAAGCATTTGTCTTTTTTTTTCTCTTAATCGTTTGAGCAAATATACTGAGGTAGCAAGTGAAAAAAATACTCAGGCAACTGTAATTTGAATCAGAGATTGCTTGCCTAAATATAAGGTAGTGAAAATTGACTAGTATAGGTGAGTGACATGTTTCCATTGATTTTATGGTTCAAACCTCGGATGGTCTTGTAATTGCCTTTTCACTTGTTATATTAATAAAAATTTATAAATATAATAATAAATATTAATACCCAGATAATTAGTAGTATTTTACATAGGAGAAATGTGTGAACTACAATCTGAATTGTATAAAGTTATGAACTGTAAATTTTATCAGTAGTAATAAACTTACTCTTATTTTGATGAAATGATACTTATCTACAGAAAGGCAAATATCTTAACTTTTTTTATTTGCTTAGGCTGCAGCAAAACAGTTACCTAGAGGAAAAGTTCCAGTTCTTTGTGTTATTATAAAGCTTATTACATATGAAGGTTCAGAAGCTAGTGTTGTTTTTAAAGATAAAACAGGTATTTTATTTCCCTTGATATTTTTATTGTATTTTTGAAGATTATGCAAATGAGTTGTTGATCAAACTGCAAGATGTCATTTAAAATTTCTTAATTCTTTGTGGCCTATACATTCTTTCTGACTCACTAAATGAATATTATGAAGGGCATTAAAAAAGTTTTTGATACATGTCTGTAGATTTGCACTCTTTTCTCCGAAGTTAATGAGCCACGACTTGTTTGAAAGCTTGTCTAAATTTGTCATTATTTGTTAAAAACAAAGGCCATATCATCATTTCTCGCTTCACTGGCAGCATATAAAGTTCAGTCTGGGAAATCTGCATTGTTGCTATGGAGCCTACTAAAGAGAGGGGGAAATTTTACATTTTCACAAGGATGCAGCTTGGCGACTCGAAAAAAAAATTCGTGCTGATTTATCATAAGTGTAAGGGGATCATATCTTTTCATATGGCACTGTTGTCAGCATAGTAGAGGGATGTACAAATTCAGAGAAGGGTGGCAGAATTTGAAGACCTCTCTTGTTCAAGAAGACCAAAGGTGGCTGTGAACAAGAGAAAAATCTCTACTGTTCATGAACTCAAGGAAAACCCACACATCACTGTTCAGGTAATAATTTTAGATGTCAGTGTATTGATTGGCATCTGAAAGATCTGTGCCAAATGGATACCCCACAAAGACAGAACAGCAAAAAAGGGTTAGAGTCAACTCGTGCAAGCAGATGCTGGCAATGTTTGAACCTAGTGACCCCAAACTGTTAACAGACATTGTCACAAATGATGAGATAGGTTTTATTCATTGTTTTTAATTATTGTAATTCAATGAAATAACATAATAACAAAATGATTTTTGAATAATGTTATGAAAAATGTTAACAGAATTTCAAAATATAATGATAAAATGTAACAAATAATGG
Source organism: Ryuthela nishihirai (assembly GCA_038380435.1). Taxonomy (NCBI): domain Eukaryota; kingdom Metazoa; phylum Arthropoda; class Arachnida; order Araneae; family Heptathelidae; genus Ryuthela; species Ryuthela nishihirai. The sequence goes on from JAWZYU010000025.1 coordinate 27,517,332, forward strand.
AAAAATTAATTGAAAATTAATTTTATTTCATTATTTTCACTGTTTTTGTGTTGATATATTTCCAATTTTTTCCTTTATAAGATATACTTAGAAACTCGTGTGAAACAGACAGATGTGCACTTTTCTTTTAATATCAGTGCACAAAGACTTTCAGTGACTGTGCTCAATGACACATTCCAAAAGAATTTGCAAAGCAACTGTCTCAGCCACCTTTTTCACAACTAGCACTTGGAGAAAGGGTTTTGTGATAGCCAGATAAGAGCTGGAGTGGAAAGAAAGGGAGAGTCCCCATTCATGCAGAAGGAAAACAGGGCAATTACAATAGAGTGAAAATCTCAGGTATATTACAATTCCCTGTGATTGGCTTAGACACTTAGAAAAGGAACTATGTATGTGGGATAATTTGGGTATAGGATAGAAAATTTGAGGAAGGGGCCATTAACTTCTTGACAATAGTCGAAACTTTCTGTTTTGATCTTTACACCAAACCTTTGCCCCCCCCCCCCCAAAAAAAAAAAAAAAAAAAAAAACTTCCATTGTACATGTTTGAAAATCCATTAACAAACAACCTCAGCTAGTCATATGTTGAGAAAAATAAAGGAGGTAATTCTCTCATGTTTCAATCAAGCAGTGCCAATGCCAATGTATAGTACTCTTAAGCCCCTTTAAGAATAGACTGCATAAAGTTAAATGGGTAATGTTTTCAATTTCTTTACTTATAGCTATTCATTAGATTACTTTTATGCTATTTGAAGTCTATTTCAGAGAAAACTCATTTATTTATTTTGCATGAGCTCTTTTTCAGGAAAGCATTAATAAAAAATAGTTCAGCAATTGGTATCTACTTCAAATTTATCATGAATCGACTTAAAAGTGGTAATTTATTAGTAGATACCAAATATGTAAAGTTTATTCATTATTTATCAACAGTATACTTGTAAGAAATACTTTCCATCTACATGACATTTATCTGCTGCTTGCGGCAAAATTTCCGAAACAGTCCCTACATAAGATGTAATGTAGGTAGAAAATGTTCATGTCATCAATTAGAGGAGATCTTGATCGGCCGCCTGTAACTCAGTGGTCCAGAGCACCTGACATGTTATCAGGAGGTCGTAGGTTCGTATCCCATCCAGCTCAAGACAATTTTCCTCTAAAAACTTGAATTGACTTAAAAATGGTAATTTATTCGTTACTAATGACTAAAACCAAATATGTTGAATTTAGTCATTATTTATATATTTTTGTTATTAATAATTGTTATTAATATTGATAATTTTCCTTTTTTTCGAAAATTTTTATTTGTTTTTAAACGAGTTGATTGATTGAACTGGTGCTAACCATTGGATGACACTACTGCATATATATATATATACAGTAAGAATTTTATTTCATTATTTTGCATTTGTACTAAAAAAATTTTTGAAATGTTAACATTATAACGAAAAACGATATGAAATTTTTGACTGTAACGAAAAATGTAATGGAACGTTTTTCAGTTTGTTTGCCAACACTGGTTTTATTACTATACAACTCCCAGAAAGATCGACAACTATGTTTGGGTTTGTGGAAGATGAACTGTATCCCTAATTCTCTGATAAAACTTTCACTCAAGGAAAAGGATGCTCACAATTTTTTTCAATTCTTAAGGAGTGGGTAGCCATGGAACCTGAAAAAATGACTATAAATGGCCAATACTACACCAACATTGTTTTGTCCAAAATGGTTAAGGAGATGGAGAAGCAGTATCAACAACAGGCGTGTCAAGGGTTCTCCTTCTTAAGAATGCTAGTGCTTCCAAAACCCGGCAAGTTATGGTCTATCTGGAGCAGGAAAAAAAATCGAACATCTACCCCATCCTGCATTTCACCCAATCTTGGATCATGTAACTTTTTGTTGTTTCCAAAAATTAAAAAGAAACTCGCTAGGAAGTTTTCTTCAAGGGTGCAAATAAATAATAAAATAAATAAATACCCCCTCAAGCATCTGCTTGCCACAGAGGTCTGACAGGAGCCTGTCATTATATGTCATAGTAGAAGGTCTGTGAGGATGGCAGGACCTCAGCAGAAAAATGACACATACATCCATGCCTTATCCGGGGCTTGAACCCAGGTCCCGCAGATCAGTAGCCAAGTGCGCTAACCACTCGGCCACAGGACGGCAAGGGTGCAAAACCATGCAAAATGTATTCATTCAGAAAGTATTTCCCAATAGGAGTACCATCAAGCATTCCAGAATTGGCATAGATGTCTGCAACTTTGCATAGATGCTGGAGGGAGTACTTTGAAGGACAGTAAAGGTTTTGTTGAGATAAGTGCAATGGTTTTTTGTTCTGCATATGCAAGTCAAGAACTTTGGATGCCCCTCATAATATTATTATCAGATGCAAGTATTGTATGCAACCCACTACTTCTTAAAATAAATTTTATGTAAAATGCAATAGATGGTATTAAATGCAATAGATGACAGCCTTTCCAAGCCCATTGGTGAATGCTTTCTGATGAAGTGCAGGGTGAGAGTTCAGCAGATATAACTCTCAGTGCTGTCAAGTAATGGCAATGAAAATGGTTGGAATCCTAATAACTAGAGGTGGTTCATCATTAGGGACTTCAGAAACAGGACCCCCACCAATAATTCTGTAATGTACAGTAATATATTTGAAATTGCTGAATTGTAATGAATCATTAAGTCATAATTCACATGAGTGTTTGCTTCCTGCATTATTTTGCCTGTTTTGCTAGTTCTATTAAATTCTTATTTAGTAAAGTGATATACTCAAAACTACTAGACATCACCTTCAGGGATCATAACAGGCCAGCTGAGAAGGGGCCTTGAACCCTCTATTATTTACCATGCAAAGGTAAAGGTTATTTACCTTTTGGCACTGCTCTATTGCAAGTAGTAGTAGCTTTATGATTCCGATCACCTAAAGTAACCTTTTCCTTGAAGACAGACAACTATCATCCTTAAATATATAGATTGTTCACACCACTTTCAGTGCCACCAAAATGAAAATAAAAAATTATAAATCTACAAAAAATTCAATATTAAAATGGTAGAATTTAGGCCCCAAGCAGCTATTTGAGGGAATATTTATTTATTTATTTTTCTTAAGCTATGCAGTTCATGTATGGCTAATTTACCCCACCCCCCTGACAAAATTATATTTTTAAGAATCATTAAGCTATGCAGCTCACGTATGCCTAAATTTCTTCCATTTCAACATTGCATTTTTTGTAGATTTATAATTATTTGTTTTTTCATTTTATGCTTAACTTTTGCTTTGCACTCAAGTAGTTTGAGACATGTAAGAATCAATAACCTTCCTTTTATAAACAATGTTTTAGTTCTTATTCATTTAACACATTCATTTGATTTCAGTGAAATACATTTTTAATGACAAAATATGTATCCAGAATATTCACAAGTATTGAATACTTCCTTTAGGGGCAGGGGTTGTCTTAATAGTGCAGCAGGCTCATAATCTGTTCCAAGGTTTGACTCCCACCTGTGCCAGCACTGAGAGTTATATCTGCTGAACTCCCACCCTGTACTTCATCAGAAAGCAATCACCAATGGGCTTGGAAAGACTGCCATCTATTGCATTTAATATAACAGATATGGCTCTCCAGCCATACACAGGGTATGATTTGAGACTATATCCTGTGTATAATAAAGAATACACTGAAAGACCTTGACATGAGACTTTCATCTATCTCCTAACAGCTGTTCAGTGGGCCACCTTTTTGAACCCTTGGGGTCCTTGTGACCTGGCCATTTAACCCATGCATGGTCTGCAAAAAAGTGCTACCTAGTGGTAAAACAACCATAAATTCTTCCTATCCTATGATAATTTTTCATTATGTAACAAAACAATATATATATATAAATGGGGTAGATTAAATATTGCATATGTTTAGTTTTCTAAAGATGCCATTAGAAAGATAAATGCTGAATTATTTGTCATCTGCAGAAATCACACATTCATTGATATTCCTAAATGTATGTGCATCAATATAATTTCTTCACACAATTTTCTTGACATGTTTTCATATGGGTCAAAATTCTCCTGATAAATTCAGATGGTCCTTTAAATCAGAACCATTTTACAGTTTTTGATGAGCATATTCCACACATAGCTAAAAGTTGCTAATATGTTTGTTATCTAAATTCTCACATGCATTTCTTGGCAAATTGGATAAATTTACATATATCCTAAAATCGATCTGCAAAATGTATTACAAAGATATTTATTATTATGCTGTGTTATGCTTTATTTCATTATTATGTTACATATAAATATTATGCAATTCTTGTAATTTCTTTCCATTCAGCAGATTTGTGAATATAAATAAGTGATACTAACTTTAATTTTATAAGTATTATTATATGTTGAAAAGAGTACATTTACGTTATTTGCAAAGTTTTTAATTAAAAAAAAATAATCAATTGACTCCATTTCCTTTAAGCTTTTATGTACGTATTATTAATAGTAGAAGAGTGTTTATATATTTCTTAGTATATGCTAAATTGGTATTTCTAATTCAGGTGAAATGGGAGGCACAGTTCATAGAAAACTGCTAGAAGAATATCAACAAAATATTGAGCCTGGTGCTGTATTGGTACTGAAACAGGTGTGCTTGTAAATCAAAATGAGTTTTATGTTATCAGAGAAAAATAAAAATTCTTCAAGAGATTTCTTTTTAACTGCATTATATTGTTTTTACATAAACTTATCTTTAAAATATGAGATAGTGACATCTTCATATTAATTTTACTTTAATCCTTGCACTCAACCTTATGCTGGTTATATTAGCAGAATATTATCATACTAGATTAGATTTTTTTAATAATATATTTATTAAGATTAGATTAGGTTGAGATAGATTATTAGTTTTTAAAAGATATATTTATTAAGATAAGTCTTGAGTAATTGTAGAATATATAATTGTATGTTTGTAAATGAAGATACAAAACTAATGGTGTAACTAGTGGAAGTAGTGATTAACCTTCCTCATATAACAATAATTGTATTTTTGAGAATCATTAAAACATGAAAAAAAAAGATTTTAAAGGGAAAAAATAATTCTAAACATGTACTATAAAATATATACTGGGATAGTGGTTAGTTTATGAGTAGTTAGGTGGTATAGTTGTTAGAAAACTGGTTAATGTTCAAAAAATGCATATATCTTTGTGTGTCGTACCCTTGACAAGAAATTGACCTATCTCAGTAGTCATGTTCTTTCCTGAAGCCTGTATAACCTAGGATCTATCACGTGCTCCTTTTATCCAGAGAAAAAATTGTCATGCCACTGTGCGTAATCAGCATTCTCTTATGCTATTGCATGTAAACATGGCCGGATCTGTATATTCTGAAAGGGGGCCATGCCCTTTCAGATTGGTATTGGTGAACAGTATTTCAGATTGGTATTGGTGAACAGTTGGTATTGGTGAACAGGATAAAATTTTGCAGTAGAAATAGAAGAGGTGTCCCTTACTTCCTTGCATCCCACCAGAATTGCATATTTTAGTTGTTAGCAGTTTGTAGTTTCATTGGCCATATTTGTATTGTTTACTACATACTACACTACATTATTGCCTTTTTTTTATCAGTATCCATAACTGTGTATATCATATTTACCTATAATAGCTCAAAAACAAACAAAGTCCTATATCAGCATGATGAAAATGCATTTACATGACGTTTTTGTGCCAGTGACTTTTTTTTTTCTTTTTTTCTTTTTTTTTTTTTTTTTTTTTTTGGGGGGGGGGAGCATTTTGATTATTTTTTTTTCAAACTTTACAATCTTATATTTTTCATTATAAGCATGGAAATTCTGTTATATGATCATAAAATACAGTGGTAAGTAATGCTGTAGCCCATACTTCTTCTACCTTTATGATATATTTTCTGCTATTTCATGAATACTAATATCATAAGAATAACTTCCAGTTTTCCTTACACTTGCATCGACTTATTCATTATATGAAGAAATACTAACCAAAAAGAGAGCAATTATACTCAATATTGCAAAGAGAATGTCTAAACTCAACTTGAAATGGTTATCATATGTAAAATACCCTCAAAATACAGACTGTTACTGTCAGAACTTCTAAACAGGTGCATGTGTAATTTTGTTAATATTAATTCTTCAATCTTGCCATCTGCAGCAACAGTCATTGACAAGATCCTGAACTGCTACCAGTAATAAATGTACACATAAAAATCAATTTGCAATTTATTTTCTTGAACGCTGATTTAAGTTAGCATTAACCCTTCCAATGTACACGTTGTCTGTATACGTTTGCAGAATCTGAAATGAGGGGCCAAAGACATATGTATACGTTTTAATACAACAAAAAAAAAATGATTTTTTAAAAATAAAAATTGCTGTTATAATTTTGTTTTATATATGTATATCCTAAAAAAATGTATAATTCAGGCTTGAAAAATAATATTTTGTTTTTTAATTTGATGCATATTTTATTAAACTATAATACAAATAATTTTATATAGCCATCTGATTGCCATTTCTTAGATGCACTAAACGGTATTGTCAATTTGCTTGTTAATGTTCCTATTTGCAGAAGCAACTTTCTGATTTTAGCTTACAAGTTTGATTTGAACTGATTATAAACAAATTTTTCCTTAAATTTTCGAAAATCTCCTAAAAATTACCCCAAAAAAACTGCTATTTTAAAAACGACAGATTTTGAAAGTAATTACAAAATACATACTGCCATTTTTTCCCCATTTCCCACTCTTTTCTGTCATAAAGCTATTTCAATATTCCCAAGTTATTTTTATCATTTTTCCCAGCATTCTATGCATCTTTCCCACTCTTAAAATCAAAACTGGAAGTAAACACATCCTTAGAAATTCTGGATACAGCTGCATTTAATTACATATGGCTCACTGAGGCAAACAAGGAGCAGATGTTTGACACATGCTATCTCCGTTCCGTGTGCTCTAAGTGGCTCTCATTTTGTTTAGTTTTGGTGCAGCCTATTGGATACCCTTTGAAAAGTTAGTATTTACTTTTTTTTATATTTAAACCTTAGTTTTCCTTTCAGTAGATTTATTTTCATAAATTAGTGATCGTTTGGCCAATCGATAAGTATTTATTTTTTATTGTTATGCTGCATCGGGATGGCCAGCCTCCAACTTGTTGCTGCGAATATTTTAACTTCTCATTAGGCTATATGTTAAGTTTTATTTTATTATTTATTATTTTTCCAGTAAAACTTTAATCTGGTATCATTTTCTGAAAATAAATGAGGTCTTGGATATGGAAGCAAATTTATTTCTGTAGTTTTATTTCTGTAAGTTAGCAATCTTTTGGTTGGCTGATTTATCAATCTTTCTGAGTTATGCTACATTGGAGGTGAGCTTAAAAGTTGTTGTGGATATTTTATTTAACATCCCATTAGGTTATATGTGATTTTTATTTATTGTTTTTTTAGTAAAAAAAAACTTTGAGCTTGTACCATTTTCTGAAAATTAATGTCTTGGATATGGAAGCAAAATAGACTTCCTTGCTATGGAAATCAGACTCATGTGGGAGGGCAATTTCAGGAAGGCTTCCCCTAAGCTAAACTCACTGTGAACCCCCTGCTCCTCAGTACCTTGGCTGTGCCACACAGCCAAGATCGCCAAACTTCAACACCCAAAGAAGAAATTCATGATATTTAGTAAAAAAGGGAACTAAGAAAGTTTTTTTTTTCTATTTCATAACCAGTTCAGAAAATCCTGTGAATGTGAGAAGTCCAAGTCATGTTATATAACACTGTCCATGTTTAAAATATACGATACTTAAAAGAAATAAAAATCATGTTTCACGTTGAATATTATATTATTCGGGAAGAAATTTCCTTTCGATAACTATATAATTTAACTATTTTTATTCATCAGGTTTTCCAAAGTTAAGCCTTAATTGTGTAGTGCGATTTTTTTTTTCACCATATCACATTGAAAAAGGCTTATTAAAATCAATATGCTTGGAAATTTATTTATATTATTTATTTTTATAAAATTCGTAATTAAATTCTGTTTAATTTGATATATAACATGACCTCTTTCTGTTGATTGGTTATTTTAAAAAAAAAACTTCTAAAGTTGACATGTTATTTGACTCAGCACAATTGGCTGAAAGCCTGGGATTTTCTCAAAGTATGGTACTAAGAAAAAAAAAATAAACGAAGCGAAAGAAATATTTACTTAAAACCAAAATTTTTTTTTTCCTTATTCAGAAATAAATAGACTTTCTATTCATGTGCATTATAATCATTTCTGTCTATTAGTTTTTTTTAAATAAATTTTTATTTGTGTTGCCAGATGCATTTTTTTATTTCATGACTCTAAAAAAGTTACATTAAAATAAAACTTTTTTTGTTAAATATTTTATTATCAGAAAATCCAGAATTAAATGCTGATTAATTTGGCACTTATAACATGCCATAATTCCTTTCATTAATTATTTGGCAAAAAAGTTTTAAAGTTAATTTTTTTTTGACTGAACATAAGGAGAAAATAGCTTGGCCTCTGGATGGAAACCATTTTTTTAGGCTGGACACTGGAAGGGTTAATAGTATAATGGTTATATTACTCTTCTAGTAAGCATACTTTTTTTTATGTATTAACTGAAGCAGTGGTAAACAAACTTTACTTCTTGTTGGAACACATCCTCGTATGAAAAGTACAAGTTAGGAGTAGCTTCTAGGATCTTATCTCTATTCTATATATAGCAAGTGAGGAAATAGGCAAAGAGTTGCATCAAGAATGCCAAAAATGCACATTTTCTGAGCAATTTAAACTTAATAATTTAAGTTTTAAGTTAATAACCATGGAAAACTTGAAAGGCCAGGTGAAATATCAAGATATATATTTATATAGATTTTACACAGATTTTGCATTCTTGTTCAGGATCTGGTTTGAAAACTTTTCCACACTATTGGGAAAGTAAAAAAAATATACTTTTTTTCACTTTATTGTTTGCATGCCACATGTACTACTGATGTACATATCCAAAAAAAAAGAGAAATTAGGACTCGAGCAGTTTTTCTACTTATTAACTGATAAAAGAAATAAAATTCATTAGAACTTATAGTTTCATGGTAGAATTCAATATGATATTCTTTATTCACTATTAAAAGATAAATTATAAATACTTAATAAATGAGAACCACTATTCACCATCCTAAGGCAATTGAATTTGATCCTTCTAAGAAAAGTGCTTAAAACAATATTAAATATTGGCCTGAAACACAAAACTGAAACATTTTAGGATTCAACTTTATTTGGCAAAAACTGAAATTTATTCAGTTTTAAGTGGTAATGTAAAAAATAAGATTGGCAAAATATTAATTTGAGATATTAGTATATGTGAGCACAGATTAAAATTGGGAAATATTTAAAAACAAATGAAACTATTACATATGCTAATTAACTCCCTTGAATGGTAGATTTTGATTGAAGCAAAACTAGTTATGTCAGATGTATGCAACTAACATACTGAAAGATGAGGTGGCATTTTACTGATATTTATATTTATGGTGCCATTTTCCCTTTAACTTCTATTTCTCCCCGTTTTTAGGTCAGTGTTTTCAGTCCCAGTACACGTAAGCATTACTTGAATGTCACACCAAACAACATTGTCAGTATGTATGGAATTCAAGGTATCAAAACGTGTATAGTTGACTGTAGTGGACATCAACTTGCAGCAATGGGCGAGGAATGGATGCTTGAATCTGCTCGTGAGTTTGTAGTTTCATTATCACATTTTGTATTGTTTGCTACATACATTATTGTCTTATTGTTTTTATTAGTATTTATTAGTATATAAGTGAAATTGCATTGTATCAAAATATATGCTAATGCATTAGCCTATAGTAGTGTCTGTGTAAATTTCAATAACTAGTCGAGTTCTGTAAAATTCATAGTACAAGTCAGAAATTGGATAAGTAATGGGTCAGGTAAATATACCATCAGCCTAGAACAGTTCTGTGCACTCACACTTTATAATATATAAGCTACTAACCTTTTTGGATAGCAGTACTAACTTGCACACTTGAAAATAATCATTGAACTATACTACTCTTTTAAAGAACTACATTCTATATAGATATAGAAATTGTCATTTTATATCAATATGATGCCATCTTGTAAAAGTAGTATATGCAAATGCATCAAGTGTTGAAAGCAAGCATTTCTAAGCTGTATTCCAGTTCTCCTGCAAAGTGAGAGGTGGGTTGTTTTGAGATAGCACATTTGTTGGCTTTGTCTACCAGACATCATTTATTGGAAGAAGCATGGTGGATTATTATAAACAGCTATAGGTTGGCTCAAGGCAGGCCAAAGTCAGGCAGGTGTTGCTAGATGTCTTAATACAAGTCATTCAGTGGTGTTATATATTTTGACAGAGATTCCAACAAGAGCAGACCACTGAAATTGAGTAAAAAAAAGCAGTTGCAGTTTATGAGGATGTAGAAAATGACGATTTCCTACCCCTTATTTTTAATCTGCAGCTGCGAAAAGAATGAACATGAAGAAGACACTAATCAACAAGCAATGAAATTTTCAGTCAATTTGTAAAATTTTGGTGTTCTGAGCCACCAGCACAGATGGCATTGTTTTCAAATGTATACTTTTTATTACACATCTGTTGTAGCAACCACATTACCTTATTACTGACAGTGATCTTAAGCTGTTGTAATATATTAAAACTCTATATAATATACCCAACCATAAGCATACATGCCACTTAAGACACATCATGGTGCTGAGAGCTAGACCAAACTGTGTTAGACTAACTGAGCTAGAACAATCAATGGCTAATTATCAAAAATATTGTTTTTTCAAAAGGTGAATCCAAATAAATCTGAATTCAGGAGCATTGGTGGTATTTATTGTGTAATTGTTTTCTAACAATTTAACTGTTTAATATTGTAATTTTATGTAAATTACATCGTAATCATACATAAAAACTTTATTTTCCTTTACTTTTTATATTTGTCAATGAAACAGAAGAATATATTCTGTTTTTTCCCAAGGGGGAGGGACATATTTTCTAACCTAGGAGAGATCATTAAGATTTCATATTAAGTCACTGAAGCTCTGCATAATACCCAGATACTGCATTAACATAAATTTAATAAAACTCTATAACACTGTATGATATATAAATAAAACAGCAGAAATAAGGCAGTATGATCCAACATTAATGGCATATCAGAATATATAGAAACAAGAGATTGCAAGATGGGATGCCAAAATGGTATATATATATATATTTATCTTGTAAACTATAGAGATATAGAAATGTTCATTCTAGGTCAACTCTCCTGGTGTTATGCTTTGTTCTGTTTCATAGCAGTCATGATATTTTGGCTGAAAACAATTTCTGTGAGTGTGTCTGTGAGTGATGGTCAGTGGTGTATGATACCCAAACACCTAAAAATGCCACCCATGTTTTGGTGTGTTTGTGAACAGCTTTCCCAGTCTCTTCTACACTATAGAATTTAGTTTTCACAGAAAACTATTTGCAGTTTTATAATATTTTGACAGTTTCATATATTCTTCATGTATATAGGTGATAGGATAAATAAAACACTCTATCCTGGATGGAATGTGGAATTATAAATTGGAAACTATGTAACTTCTGAAAATTTTACAAAATAATCCCACTAAAAGAGAGTCATATGTTTTAATCAAATCATCTTAAATCTCAATAAATTACACTTAGAACAGCTGCATAGCACAGTAGTCTGACTGGAGCCTACCAATATAATACGCCATAGAGAAATTATGTGAGAAAGACAGAAAGACAATATCAGAAAAGAAATGTCTCTACCTTATCAAGGCTCAAACCCAGGTCCTTTTTGATCAGCAACCAAGCATGTTAACCACTCGGCTATCTGGACAGTCTTTTCAATTTTATTTGTTAAATATTTATAGAACTTGGAAAGCAGAGACATTTAACAGCAGTGTCGATCATTCTAGGATTTTTTAACAACAGTAATTAAAGCAAATATTAAATTCGAAATCAAATTTATTTAACAAATGTGTGTAAGAATAATAAATTTGTCAAATCAATTTGTCTTAATTTGTATAAAGAATTCTTTTTCCTTAAGTTTCTGAGATAACTATATAAATATTGCATAATAAATTTAAGAAATTGATTTTCAACAAATTTTAATATGTGAAGGGTTTCCTATTTATATTTATCATGATACTTATAACTAATGGCTCATAATACGGCTTTTCATAACCATTAAATAATTTGACTACTAAAATAATAAAATAAAACTCAAGATCACCATTAGGTTTGTTGAACAGAATATTGTATAAAAATATTGTTTAACCCTTCCAGTGCCCACATCTGTATAAATTCACATTGAGAACATAGCTGAGGACATATGCATTCGTTTTTAGTAGAACAAAAAAGTCTATTTTTATTTTTTTAAATTGCATTTGAAATTTTTTTTATATATTTTATAGAAATACATAATTGAAGCACGAAAAATAATATATATTTTTTCATTTGATGCACATTTCATTAATCTATAGTATAAATAATTTGTTAAAGCCATCTGATTGCCATTTCTTAGAATCTCTATATGGTATTGCTGATTTGTTTGTTAATGTTACTCTGTGATAAAGCAATCATCTGATTTAAGCTCACAAGTTTGATTTGAATTGTTATTTTTCTTTAAAGTTTCAAAAATCTCCTGAAAATTAATTAAAAAAAAAGGCTGTTTTTAAAAACAAAAGATTTCGAAAGTAATTGCAAAGTAAATGCCTTAAATCTATTTCACTATTCCTGGAATTATTTTTACCACTTATTTATTCCAACATTCTATGCATCATTCCTGCTCTTCAATTCGAAACTGTAAGTAAAAAAAAGAATCATCATAGAAATTGAAGAAATCAAATAGAAGGAGGAAGTGGCAGGTATTCTAATTGCTTGCTCACACACACATGTAGCAATGAGGGAGCCATCTGCTAAGTGTTTAGTACAAGTTGTTGACATTGTGTAAAATAATTTAAATCAAGTAGGATATACACTCCCTTCATAAAGTTGGTATTTTGTTTCCTTTTATAATTAAACCTTAGAGTGAATCCATAGAAATAAAAACTATTTTTGAAAGTTATCGATCTTTCGGTTGATCGATAATTATCGATTTTTCAGAGTTATGCTACATTGAATGACCAGCTTATAACTTGTTGCTGTGGATATTTTAACATCGTGTTAGGTTATATGTTATTTTTAACTTTATTATTTCTTCATTTTCCAGTAAAAAACTTTGATTTTGTATCATTTCCTGAAAATAAATGAGGTCTTTGATAGGGAAGTAAAACTCACTTTCTTGGCACAGCAAGTTTGTTTGCATGGCTGATTTAAATCAAATACTTCCACCCAACAAATTTAATTATAAACTCCCTGCATAAAGTTAGTATTTTATTTCCTTTTTATATTTAAACCTTAGTTTTTATTTCTGTAGATTTATTTCCATAAGTTATCATTAATTATCATTTTTTGCTACATCAGATGGCCGGCTTGCAACTTGTTGCTGTGGATATTTTATTTAACATCACATTAGATTATATGTTATATTTGATTTTATTATTTCTTTGTTTCCCAGTAAAAAAAACTTTGATCTAGTATCATTTTCTGAAAATGAATGAGGTCTTGGATACGAAAGCAAAAATTACTTCCTTGGCACGGATCCAGAATTCAAATCCAGAATTATTTCAAATCCAGTCATCAAATCCAGAATTAAATACTGATTAATGTGGCATATAACATGCCATCATTTCTTTCATTAGTTATTTTACGAAAAAGTTAGTTTAATTTCTTTTTGGCTGAGATGTAAGCCAGTTTTGAATGGCTCTGGATGTAAGCCAGTTTTTCAGGCTGAACACTGGAAGGTTTAATAATTAATTTTTACCAACAAGGAAAAACCTGCAGCAATAGGAAAAATTCTGGCCAAAAGATTAATAATAGATGGATTCAAATCTGCCATAGCTTGCCTATTTGCAGAGTCAATTTGTGCAAGATGTTTCAATATCTCTATCATTCATCTATTTTTTTTGCCAGAATTTTTCTTTTTCTTGTTGTTGTAGGTTTTTCGCAGTCATTTCTTGATGAGAAATGTCGTAGACACTGTTTTCACTGATATACCTACTAAAGTCATTGCTTCCTATTGAAATGCTCAGTTTCTTGAGCCCCATAGATGAGGCCCCTCTGGAAGTATTAGTATTACCTTCTCTATCAATATCTCTCTCTCCACACTAGTATGCCCTACTCTATCATGTACAGATATGATTCATTGATATGTGATACCAGATTAAAAGTCTTGAGAGTTCGTGGATTATATTGCTATCTTCATTGATCATGCTCTTGTTAATTAACTTGTTTTTAATAACCAACAATAATTTAGTTATAAAAATTTAGTACTATTTAATTTTGCTTCTGTTATTCAGATAGTTAATTTTATTTATTCTTTTTTAGTGTTAAATGCAGCAAACAAAGGTACAACTTCTTCACCTTTTAGCACAAATAAATATTCACCTCTCTTCACTCCTCGGTCATCAGGTTCTACCATTTCAAGAATGAATAGTGGTCTACAAGTAAAACCAGGTAAACTCAGTATGTCAGCAACAAAGTTGTATGGACCAAGTGAAAATAAACATAAAGATGTTCTTCCACAAGAGCACTCTTTTGCATCCACTTCTTTCATAGCAAACAATGACTCCAAAAAATCATATACCATTATGCAGAATAGTATGATTGGAAAAAAATTACAGAATTTCGCTGATGTTATTAATATCGGTGCCACTACTACAGCACAATCAGAGAAAGAGTTCTCACATATATATTCTACTGCAGGTGTAAAATCAACTGATTTAGATGTTTTCAATAATGCTGATTTGAACAATAGAGAGGTAAATACAGAGACTATGAGATCATCAGGAACTTGCATTGCAAAAAGCTTATCTGCAAAACCTTTTGATGTTTACAACAATGTGCTTTATGAAGATAAAAAAAATGATACAATTGCTGTCTCCAATGTAGATGATATAGAGGATGAATTATTTAAAGGTGAGTAATATCATTCTGTTTCAAAATTTTTATTGGCCCAATCATATATATATATATGGGATCTGCAAAATTAATTATTTTACAAAAAAGTGAGCATTTTAAACTCTTCACATTTTTCTTCCATTGTTCACATAGTTGCTAATTTTGTCAATAACGCTTTTTATATAGGAATAAATAGTTAACTACAATCATATTTTTAATTAATTTTCTATTATAATGGTTAAATTTCCTTTTCATATGATTTGTGGCAGTTCATAAGCTTCTAAACAAGTTGGGCTAATATACCATAGAGTGACGCTAACTCATTGCGATAGAGAGTTGCGATGGTTGTAATGCTCCAGACTTACAATCTCATATTATCACGTTCAAGTCCCAACTGTACCTGCACTGAAGTATCTCCACTAACCCCCCATTCTGTCTTTTGTAAGAAAGGGAAAAACCAATGAACTTGGTAAGGTTGTTTGAAAATGAATTTGTCATATGCAGGAATTTGTGTTGTTTGTACTAGTTGTCTCTGATTGGGTTTTTTTTTATAAGATATCACAAAGAAGCTCTGTTCCACAATTAAGTAATCCAACCAGAGACTAGTTCAACCAGTATAAATTCCTGAACAAGGCACTTCCATTCCACACTTTGAAAAACATACAGACTAAATAATCCATTCAATAAGCCATATTGACAATTTTCTGAAATAAACTGTTATAAAAAATGAATGCTATATTCTGAAAATTCATGCTAGCTATCTGTAATGACTTCTATAAGTCATTAAAGATAACCAGCATGAATTCTCAGAGTGCCATTAGTAACATTATAACTTGCATTCCTGTATGAATCGTATCCATGCACATACACCAACTGAACAGCTCAAGCATACATAGACTTCCCATTGGCCTAACATTATCATACCACAATAGTCAGTAATGAGCCAGGTTCATAATCTGCAGTTCCCAAGTTCAAGTCCCACCCAGGCATATTGTTGAGATTTATCTCTACAAAACTCCGCACCTCACCCTTGGTCAGTAGGGACTACCGATGGGCTTGGAAAGGCTGCCATCCATTGGATTGAACATTAAGCTATGGCCCCATGTGCCTATTAAGGAATATGCTGGATGGCCTTGATAGGAGGTTACCATCTGTCTCTTAACAGCTGTGCAGTGGGTCTCCTTCCCCCAATCTTCTCTCAGCCCTCGGGGTTCTTGTGACATGTCCATTTAACCCATTATGTGCAAAAAAGTGCAACTCAGAGATAAAACAACCCAACACAACCTGCAGTCGAGTCCATTACGAATATTTTCTTAATTCTATACAAGTACTTTTTATCCATGTTTCTCTCTGAAATACATCTATTTATCACAGTTCTAAATTGCCAAAACCCCTTGAAAATACTAGTAAACTATTCTAAATAATTGCCAAAAAATATTTAAAAAAAAGACTTGCATTCAGTGTTATTCAGTTCCATTGTTTAGAAAATGGCCATATTAGCATTCAATGCATTATGGCATGTCTACACAAATATACAGCACATATAAAGTGTTCATTGTAGGCAAAATTAATAAATTCCAAGCAATATTGTTAAAATGTATTATTTGGAATACATTAAAATATAATTTATTTTATAATTCTGTTCTAATTCATATTTTAAATTCCTATATACTGAATCAAAATCTTGATTCAAATAAGATTAGAAATTTTTAGCCAAAAGTAGGTTGCTTTTTGAAATGTTATTAGCAGAAACAAATTTATATGCAACAAAATCGATATTAAGAAATTAATCTAAATGCTGGGAAATCAGTAATTATCCATGCTCTATTACACTAAAATATATAGAACTTACTTAAGTCTCTAGTAGCTAGTAAAAACATAACATGAAAATTTTGGCATGAATCTGCTTTAGTTTCATATTTGATGTTGAAATTACAAATCTCTTGATTACTAATATTACCAAGATTTTTATAATTACTGAAACTAGATTATGCATACAAAGAAGAGGATTTAATAGTTTCAAAACATCATTTTATTAAATTCAATATTTCGGAAAGAAAACCAAGACTAATTTTCCATATGAGTACTCAGAGAAAGTATTGAATAGGCATTCTACCAATAAATGACTTGTTTGCTTAGTGGAAATGAAGTATAGTTTGTTGATTGATAAGCAAAAGGGCAGCTTCAGACTTAGCTCCAACTCCCCCCCCCCCAACCAATAAACTGCTACAATAGAAGGAAAGCACCAAAAAGTGAATAACCTCAATTCTACTTCAGCATGGTGAATAATAGAGGGTTCTGAGGACGTTCTCTGTTGGCCTGTTGATACCCATGAAGGCAAAGCATTGCAGTTATGAATGTCATGCTTCACTCAATACATATTAAATGGAATAAATTGACAAAATACTTAGAAAAAGACACTCAAGTGAATTACGATTTTTATTATTAATTCAAATTTAGTTTAAAATCAGATAAAACTTAACTTTACGAAAGAAGACTAAAAATTAAGAAAACTAAAATTATATATTATAGAAATGTTGGCGGGGCTGGGTCCATAAGGCCCCAAATGACAAGCCACTCCTACATGTAATGAAGAAAGGCTAAATGATTGGCTCAGTTAGTAGCATGCTGGGCTCATAATATGTTTGGTTTTGTTATTCCCATTATTTATTAGTAGATTGTTGATAATAAGTATGGCAGTTGATTTGACATTTCCTTGGAATCTTGTTTAATTTAATGTTGGATATATTGTGTAGTATGTGCAATGAAAATTGAAAACTGTTTAATTTTCATTTGACTTTTAAATTAGGTGTCTAATATAAACATTTTTGACACCATGTAAGATGCTATACATTTATACAGATGTCCCTGCATCTTGGGTTATTTTAAAGCTGTTTCATTAATTTCTTCAAGATTAATTAGTTAAATGATATTTCATGCAGAATTTAAAGTTAATGCTGTCTACTTAAATTCTGGAGAATGGCATTAACATATATGTGAATAGCTAAATGTCTTGCAGTAAAGACCAGAGTTGGAATAGCTGATTTCACCCATTTCATAGCGCTTGGCATTCTGAAATATAGACTGTGCAGTTTTATCACCATGCTACTGCAAAGCACAGATCTAGTCATCATTTCTACCTAAACCAAGGACTCAAAGATGAATAGGGAAGTAGAGCTTTTCACTGAAAACTACACGTTTCAATTAGTGACATCATTTGACTCTTACCACCATAGTCCATGCGAATGATGGGATAATGTGAGAGGTTACTAGAATGCAGTATATGGTATGAGCATAGCTCATTTGCCAAAAGTTATAATAGTTGAAGGATATGAAGTTAGCACTAAATGTTGAAACAATTCAATTATACATAAATATTGTTATTTTGCTATTCTATAATTTATTAGTTTATAAGCAGTTAAAAGTAAAATTATTCATTCTCTTAATATATTCAGCTGTAGAATGTAAGAAAAGGAAAATGATGCATAGTGCTCAATTCTATATGAAGTAACTAAATTAACAGTAACTTGACATTATTATAATATTGCTGTTAATTAAATTCATTATGGAATATATTTAAACCTTAGGTTTAAAAATAAGACCACTCTGAGGTACAAAGTGATTCGAGGCATACTCTTGTATAACTCCCATATAAGCTGTGACAGTTATACATCCTTTTATAGAATGTTATTATATTCGATTCATTAAGCAAATTTCTTAGTTCGTTTGTTTTGACTTTTTTCAGATGACTTAGACAGTCTTTTGCTGACAATTGATGATAAGCTGTTTTGAAAAGCAGAAGAATTTGTAATAGGTGTATGTACATAATTTATGTATGAAGGAACAAATCATGTTAAGGAAAAGCTTTGTTACTACCATGATATTGTATTCTTTTCAAATGTATATACTTTACACTCATCCTTTTGAGATTTGTCACATAATTAATAAAACTTAGAAATTAAATTCAAATAATTTGAATGCATTTAACATTAAGTGTTCATATATAATCATGACAAATAATCCTTCGTTGTAATTGTGCATTGTTCCATGGGCATTTTTTTATATATATTTGTAAGTTTCTGCATTTTGCCTACCCAATTAAACCACCATGTAGTTTTGTGCCATAGTTCTTAAATTGTATCAATGTGGATTTCAGAAGCAGTTCACAAGTTTAAGACTAAACCTTTGTGATTTGTAAGGTTAGAATAGTTTTATCGAAGGAACTGTGAATTCACTGTAAGAACTTAATTTATATTTATTATTAGATTAATACACACATATTGATGAATAAGTAAATGAAAAACTGACGATCTGCTTCTGTAATATTAACACTAAACACTCTCAATAAGGCAAGATTTCCAACCTACCAGGTCATTTTAAGTGATTGGTTAGCAAACTGGACTGCAGAAACAGAAGGACCTAGATAGACTACATAAAGCATGGCTGTTTTCTTTCTAATGCATGTTGTCGTTCAGCTAAGGTTTTGCATTCCTCACAGATTTTCTCTATGGCATTTTATACTAATAACTTCTCTATGGTGTGTATAGATTTCTATCAGATCTCAGATCAGATTCCACTTTTAATTACTTTAATAAGGATGGAAATATGTTCAATGCATGGAAATACTTGCTGTATTCCATGTAACTTTTCATAATAATGTTGGCATGTCCTAGATTTAAAAAAAAACGTCGTTTATCAACTGCATTAATACTGTCTTCAACGGACATAGTGGTTTGAAAGCTAGCTACTATTCCAGCAGACAAACTTTGTGTGTTGTATTAGTTCTATCTCAGGCAGTGGTCAGCAGTGACTTTGGTCTTAGTAGGGTATGTCCTTGTGCGAGTCAAAATTAGCATTTGATATCAATCAGTAGCATTCTAGGCTCATAATCTTATGTTCCTGGGTTCAATTGCTAATTGTGCTAAGCATTGATATTTTTCTCCACTAAACCCCACCCTACCCACGGTGTTAGTAAAGGACACCAATTGGACTTGGAAAGGCCATTTTGCCATGGGACATTAAGCATTGGCCCCTTGTAAAGGGAAACCATACTTGTGCTTGTTAACATGCTAGATGATCTTAATTGGAAGAGTCCATATATCTCCTGTTGAGTAGGAGTTGGCTCAGTTAGTTGTGTGCCAGGCTCACAATCTGCAGTTCCCAGGTTTGAGTCCCAACTGTGCTGGGGTCAAGATTTATCTCTGTTAACTTCCATTCTACTCTTGGTACGAAAGGAGGACACCAATGGATTTGGAAAGCTGTCATCCATTGGCTGAGATGTTATGCCGTGGTCTATGTGTCAGAGAGCCATACTCTGTGCACATTAAAGAACACTGTGGCCTTTATGGGAGGTTATCTCCTAACAGCTGTTCAGTTGGTCCTCTTTCCCCAACCTTCTCTGGGTCTTTGTGACCTGGACATTTAGCCCTTTGCGTGCAAAAAAAGTGCCGCTCAGAAGTAAAACAACCCAAACCTGACTAGTGGGTTTCACCCAATTAGTTACTAGAAGGTCTCTTTTTAAATAGCACATCTCTTTTCTTTTTTGGTTCCAATCTTTTTTATTCGTTTTTTCATAGAAGAAATAATTTTTTTAACTAGAGCAAAGCATTTTACTTCTAAAAGAAATTACACAAAAAAAATGCTACTTTTAAAAAACTTAAACATGTAAAACTTCAAAATTACGGAACTAATTTTAATATTTAAACAGAATTCCTTAAGACTGAATAATATCCAAATTGTCAAATTCAAATGGCATTTATTTCCTTCTGTGGCATACGGTCAAAAAGATTCAAACAAGTTCAAATATTGACTGTCATCGAAAATTATATAGATTGAATTTCAGATAAAAGTATAGTACAGAATAATTGCATATTTGCTTTATCCTTTTAGGAGCTCAACAACCATTTCAATGGTTTATAGTGTAGGTCATGCCTATTCAACCCATGGAGAGAACATGTGTCTCAAAGTGAAGTCAAAACTCCAAAAGCATGATGGAATACTGATTAGCAGAGCGTCATTCGGTAGTATTCGAGTTATGTCTGTAGAGGAACAATCGTTTTCATATTTCCCCTTTTTTCAGGGGAGAAGAAAGCAAGGGGGTCAATTTATTATAGCGTATGATACTGCCTGCATCGTAAGCTTTTATTTGACACATAAATCATTAAGTTTGGCCGTCGCGTTCGAAAGATATGGTGGAACAACTGTTTTGAGAAATCAAACCTATAAATGAGCGAAAAGCAATACGAAGACAGGTAAAAAAAACTGGATTTTTTTTCACGATTTCAATGCTTATTTTGCTGATAGCAAATATTGTTTTGCTTATTTTGCTGATAGCTGATAATTATTATTACAAAAAAAAAAGTCTTTGTTCTATGGAAACACCTCCATCCTGCCCAAATGACGCTACACGCTTCTTGCTGGTCTGCATTTAACAAAAGATGTCTTCAATATTTGCAAGAAAGGTGAAACTTTTTTACTTGTACCTGCCAATACTGGAAAAGGAAAGTTTGAATGGAAACAAACCCCTTGATGTTAGAAATAAGATTTTTAAAACTGTATCTAAGAATAAAAAAAAGTATTTATGAAATTAACTACGCATAATATGTTACCATTAAATAATCGTGTAACATATCGTTAAGAGATTTTGGGTCACAATATATACATTCGTTTGTTACTTTTATAAAATGTTTTTTGAATGTCTATATTTAAAAGTAGCAGCATCGGCCCAAGACATTTACTTCCCCCCTCCTAAAGAAAAATTTTCACAATTCCAAGTAACTTCGTTGTTGCCAATTTATTATTTATTGTTGCCCCCCCCCCCCCATACACACACACATACCTTAATTTTAGCTTAATTTTATACCTTAATACCTTAATTTTATACACACACATACCTCAATTTTAAAATTTTCCCCCACCCAAGCGAATTTGCTTTTTTTTGCCCTTACAGTTGATTTTATTTTTTTTTTTGCTCTCCAAGCATTTGTAGTATTTTTTTATAATCTCAAAACGATCTTACTATTTTTGTTGCTGTAACTGAATCTATTTTTCTGCCTCCACATTGGAAGTAAAATTCCATCTGAACCATTATCAATAGTTTCAAAATTACTGTGCTCGCAGGGGCGGGGGTGGCTCAGTCGGTAGCGCGCCAGGCTCGTAATCTGCAGTTCCCAGATTCGAGTCCCAGCTGGGTCAGCGTTGAGATTTATCTCCGCAAAATTCCCCGCCCTGCCCACGGTCAGTAGGGGACACCGATGGGTCTTGGAAAGGCCGCCGTCCGTCGGATGGGACGTTAAGCCGTGGCCCCGTGTGCGGGAGAGCCATACCCTGTGCACGTTAAAGAACACGCTGGATGGCCTTGACGGGAGGCTACCATCTGGCTCCCAACAGCTGTTCCTGTGGGTGCCCTCCCCAACCTTCTCTGAGCCTTCGGGGTCCATGTGACCTGGCCATTTAGCCCATGGTGTGCAAAAAAGTGCCGCTCAGAGGTAAAACAACCCAAACAACTGTGCTCGCAAAGTAGTGCAAAGGCAGCACTTTTATTTTGATTGAGAATAAAGCATGACACCCAAAGCAGCAGCTTGGAATACTTCTTCTGCTTCTGGGCCAGTCCTGAACAACAGCTTTAGTAGTCATTAAAAATTTTCTCATGAGTTGAAGAAAAAGAATAACTTATATTAAACTATTTATTGATATAAAGAGTTTTTCAAAGTTCAAGTAATGAACCAGTTTTTACCTATTGATTTTATTTTAACCAATGATTTAGTATAACGAGCTGTTTTTACTAAACGTTACAGTGCCAGAACTCTTTAAATACTGAACGAGTTTTTGTTATAAATCGGGATTTCGATAGATTTGAGTAAGATTTTAAATTTCGGCTTTTCCGTAAAGCCTTTTCTCCCCTAAAACGTTATACAACAGCTCCGAATTTAAAGTTCCATGGATATAAAAAGTGATTGTATAATATTTTGATAGGCTCTGTATTATTTAAATTTCATAAGGTACCAGATAAACATATAAGCTGTAGATTAGTAAACATGGCCATTTTGGTGTGAATGTGATGAAGTTTGCATTGGCAGCAGTAATTTTTTTTTACTTTTACCCCAGAGGGGATGGAAACACGCATCATTTGTTTTTTTTTAGAGAGAAATTGAAAATGGTTGGATAGGTATCGATAAACTATTATTTCACACTTTTAGAATCTTCAAAAAGCATAAATTGCGCACTCTAAACGATGGAAAATTTTTAACGAATATTGTAAACGATTTTTTGTGCTAGAAATTTGATACTTTTAATGGTGGGTGTGATGATCGAGTTTATATTGGCAGCAACAATTCGTCGCTTCACCCTAACTTTAGCGTGGGTGAGAAGAAAATCTTTTGTGGTGAATAGGTACTAATCAATTATGATGATTCATAGTTTTCAAATGTCCTAAATTTACCATAGTTGGAGAGCGCTAAATATAGAAAATATTAAGTTTGAAGTAATGTTCAAACAATATATGCTAGAAATTCTGGAGATAGAATGGTGATGAAAAACGGAATAATTGATAATCAAAAATCATATAATTTGATTAAAATCAATCAGTTGCTCCTTTTTTTTAAAAATAAATTTAGTGCTTAATTTTATAAGTTTTAATATTTCAATGTAGTAAAAAATTAAATAATTTTTTATACACTGGATAATTTGCCCTTTAACCCTAGTGGATAAGAAAATCCAATTTTTTTTTCATTTCAAGGAATAAATGAGATGATCTTTGCTTTTTATAGGGCTAATAATGTTTATAAAAAAAAATAAATACCCCCTCAAGCAGCTGCATGCCACAGAGGTCTGACAGGTGCCTGTCAGTTTATATGCCATAGTAGAAGATCTGTAAGGATGACAGGATCTCAGCAGATGGATGGCCCCGTCAAGGCCATCCAGAAAAATGATACATACATCCATGCCTTACATTTTCTTATTTCCCACTGGTACGAATTACTGCTGTTAACGATGCAAAATTCGGAAAATGCAAAATTTCATTTTCTCGTAAAAGAAGCATTCCATATTGACCAGGGTCATGGATATGGATGGCGTACTAGCAGACAAAAAAGCATGTCGTAGAAGGCAATCAGTCGTTGCCACCGCAGGTATAATCAATCGACTCTGCAGTATTGAAACACGTTATAGAGACCTATTTTGTATCCTCTATTTATGTCGTTATCTGCAAACTTTTTTTGAAACGGTAACTGAAATGAACGCAGTAATATTTACCTTTTGTTAATAACCCAGTTACAAGCCTGGCGTAATACATTGTAACATATATTTTGTGCTTTTTGTAACTTTAGCGGTAGACATATCCAGTTAAGTTTCTGGCTGACGAGTACAAATCAGAATTTTTATTTTATCCCTCTGTTGAAACTTTTTTTTTTATTAATAATGCAAACTTACAACTAAAACATCGGGTTTTTCCACTGAACCATTCTGAAAATAAGATATATAAATATAGCAACGCAGTGAGTGAGCAACATTTAAATCTTTTATTTGCGCATTTCAGTTGAAAATAAAATGGATTCAAGTTGAGGATTTGGGTTTGCCTCTGAGCGGCACTTTTTTGCACACAATGAGCTAAATGGCCAGGTCACAAGGACCCCGAAGGCTCAGAGAAAGTTGGGGGAGAGGGCCCACTGGAACAGCTGTCAGGAGACGGTAGCCTCCCCGTCAAGGCCATCCAGTGTGTTCTTTAACGTGCACAGGGCTACGGCTTAACGCCCCATCCGACGGACGACGGCATTTCCAAGCCCATCTTGCATTACATATTCTGAAAGTAATATCGACCGTGGGCGGGGAGTTTTGCGGAGATAAATCTCAACACTGACTCAGCTGTGACTCGAACCTGGGAACTACAGATTACAAGCCTGGCGTGATACCGACTGAGTCATCCCCGATTACAAGCCTGGCGTGATACCGACTGAGTCATCCCCGATTACAAGCCTGGCGTGATACCGACTGAGCCATCCCCGATTACAAGCCTGGCGTGATACCGACTGAGTCATCCCCGATTACAAGCCTGGCATGATACCAACTGAGCCATCCCTGCCCCTCAAGTTGAGAAGTAAAAATTAGACAAATACAAATTAGAAACAACACATGTAGAAATAGGATAAACAAACAATGGCAGATTTATGAAATTATGAGCCTTCATGTATATTGAAAGTTAATTGCTGGTGTTCCTGAAAACTATTCAGAACATAAATATCTGTAAAAAAACTAGTTCTACAATTCTGAACTACAGTGCAATATCAAAATAACTTCCATGTAAAAGATAATTGTGTGCGTGCCCAAAATGCAATCCATAATTTAAATATTGCTCATTTAAATCATTCATTGTAGACATTCCATTTTTTTATTTCTTGCTTTAGAAAGAATAGTTGCTGGTCATTCTCTTATATCACTGTTCAAGTTTACCACTCAGTTTGCACAAATTAATTTTTTCACATTGCCACGTCATATGCTTATTTTTTATTTTAGATTAACTTACAGTTCCCTTAGACTTATTGATAGTAGTTTTTTCAGTGAAAGATTGATTACTCATTAGAATTCTTCATAAAAATAACCAGGGGGAGGGGATCGATACTCACAAAACTAACCTTTACTGCAGTAAAAAACAGAATATGGAGATTAAAGATGAGACCAAAGCTGTAATAATTTGTGTAGAAACTAAGCCACGAGCGAAGCAGGAACCCAATATTTAAATGAACTACCGGGGTACATGAGGGAAGCTTTGCACGAAATTAGGGCCATGCGTCAAGTATCACGGGAGCCATAGGACAGCAAAATTTGTCCAAAAGGAAATAAAAATCCCGATAGTTTAGGTAGAAACTAAGCCACATCAGCAGCGACTCAAGCAAACACGGGAAATTTTTTTCGTGTTTCTTGAATCTGCCCTAAAGTGTCAAGAGAGGCAGTAGTACTTAAAAAACTTTAGTGCAGTGAAAATAAGAAGAAAGTGACACCAAGGCAGCACCCTAGCCATTTAGTTAGTAAACACACTGAAGTGCCATTGAATTAGGGATAGCAACCTAGTAACGTGTTGGACCCCCTCTGGCTCTGATAACAGCCGCCACACAACGAAGCAAGGACTCCATAAGCTTGCATAAATGTTCCACAGGTATAGCGATCCATACATCTTCCAGAGCTGCCCACAATTCTCTCAAGGTCGTCACTGATGGGACACGGGCCCGAACACTCTGCTCGACAGTATCCCAAAGATTTTTGATGGGATTTAAATCTTGGCTTCTAGATGGTCAATTCATTATTTCAAAAGTCAGTAGAATGCTCTTGCAACCATGAAGTAACCAATCTGGACCTGTCAGATGAACAGTTGTCTTGCTGGTAGACGCTATCTCCATTGGGTTGTATGATGGCCATAAATGGGTGTAAATGGTCAGCCCCGGTACGCAGTACTCATGGTTCTACGTAGGATGCATTGAGAGTCGTCGGTACATGCACCAAAGATCCCACAGACGTCCAACTGAAGACACCACCAGCTTGTACTGTTCCAACCTGACATGCAGGATTCATGGGGTTGGCGCCATACCCTCAGTCTCCCATTGGCGTGATGAAGTTTAAATTGGAATTCATCACTCCAGGCTATCCGTTGCCAATTTTCGATGGTCCAGTTTCGATGTTCTTTAGCCCAGGCAAGGCATTGAGCTCGGTGTCATGCTGTTAGAAATGAGACTCTTGTAGGTTGGCGGCTCCCGAAGCCGAGACGAAGTGAGAGTTGCGCGGTTCGTGCACCGACTTCCTGGCTCGAACCCGCGTTCAGATGGGTGATTTCAGATAATGTCTGGTTCCTATTGGTCCATAGGATGTGGATCAGATAGCGAAGCCCCCAATCATTCAAGGCTTGTTGTCCTTTGCAGTTTGTCTGGGTGCTTGTTTTTTTTGCCGGAATTTTCATATTCCTAGAACACTCTTGAAACTGTCGTACGAGTAAATCCAAGTTCGTTGACAATTTCGGAGATCGAGTGTTCCATCCGTCGGGCACCTACGATCTGCCCTCTGTCAAATATATCTAAATCCTGTGCCTTTCCCATTACACTTCTCACGACAAATGCTTGGGGAAGCCACAGCTGACAGCTATATATATGACTAGAGTTTCAGCCACGCATGAGCACAAATGCGGAACTGAATTTGGATAACGTCTCCTATCTCTAATTCAATGGCACTTCAGTGTAATATATAGATGATTGTGAGTGATTGATGGGACTGACAGACAGGAGATTACGCTAATTCTAACTATGATGTAGAAATGGTAGAGTTCTAAATATTTGCACCTATGGGTAATCCGGGTCGTAGATCGCGGGAAAAATCCGAAATTTGACCTCCGACTTGTCCTTTAAGGTCAAAATTTGATCTACGAGTAGAGGCATAGTGAAGGGACTATGGTTTGTGTGTGGGGGGGAGGGGGGGGGCGAAAATTTTCCAACTCGGAAATCAAATTTTGCTCAGAAAATAAGTATTTTACTTAAGTTTAATTATATATATATATATTCTGTTACGGACCTGGGGGTGGGGGAGTATCCCCAATAATTTGCCAACTCGCCAGAATTTTACAAAAAAATCAAAATTTTTGCATCGGAATATTTCGGTTACCATGTGGATAACTGAAATTTTGAATATCTTCTTTGATAAAGGCATGGTTCCTAAGGATTTTACGAGCTATTATTATCCCTATTTTTTGAAAAAGGAGAACATAGTTCTTGTGATAACTAGAGGGATATCGGCCTACTTTTTTGTTCCAGGTAACGTTCTTTGCATGATTGTGCTCAATAGAATTAAGAATCGGGTTAATAGGCAATTGCGTGATGAACAATATGGAATCAAAAGTGGTAGGGGATGTGTAGATCAGATATTTTCACTCAGGCTTGGGTTGTTTTACCTCTGAGCGGCACTGTTTTGCACACCATGGCTAAATGGCCAAGTCACATGGACGACAAAGGCTCAGAGAAGGTTGGGGGAGTACCCACTGTAACAACTGTTGGGAGACAGATGGTAGCTTCCCATCAAGGCCATCCAGCGTGTTCTTTAACGTGCACAGCGTACGACTCTCTCGCACTAGGGGCCACGACTTAACGCCCCATCCGACGGACGGTAGCCTTTCCAAGCACATTGGTGTCCCCTACTGACCGTAAGCAGGGTGGGGAGTTTTGCGGAGATAAATCAACGCTGACCCAGCTGGGACTCGAACCTGGGAACTACAGATTATGAGCCTGGTGGGCTACATACTGAGCCACCCCCGCCCCTCTCAGGCAAATTCTTAAGAAATGTTTGAGTTTCAGAAACCTTCAGTTACTAGCTTTGTTGATTTCAAAAAGACTTTCGACTCTGTTGATCGTGAGATCGTATGGCATACCAGACAAGTTAGTTAACGTAATGAAAGCTCTCTATAATAAACTAAATCTTGTGTGAGTTGGTAAGGCTTTTGGCAATTGGTTTAGCATTGCTTCTGGTGTTCGACAAGGGTGCATTTTGTCCCCTTTACTCTTTGGTTATTGATTACGCTATGCGAAATTCACTGCAAGGAAAAGATTTTGGCCTTAAATGGTCTGGAGATACGAAAATTTCTGATTTAGATTATGCTGATGATTTAGCCCTTTTAATGAGATGAACTATGTGTTTCCAATTCGGCTAATTTCCAACCTAGCTATTCATGAGACCTGTAGTACAATAGGTTTGGTTATAAACAGAGAGAAAACTAAAGTGATGAAAATTGGTCAGACAGGCTGTATGTCAGTTGATCTGAATGGTTGCACTCTTAAGCAGGTGTCTCAGTTTCATTATCTTGGGAGCTATGTAACAGATACTGGTGATGTACAGTACGAGATCAACAGTCGAATAGGGATTACTGCCGGGTCTTTTAAGAATCTATGAAGAGTGTGAAGAAATATGCATATACACCTAAAGACTAAAATTAGGCTGTATAAAAGTTCAGTTCTTTCTAGGGTTAATTATGATAGTGAAACTTGGACACTTTATAAACAACAGGAAACTTGATGCTTTTGGTTCTAGATGCTTACACAGTATCTAGAACATTAGGTTTTTACCTCCTTTAAGCAGCATATTGTGCAGAGAGACTGTTCGTTTGGCTCTTGTTGCCCATATGGATAATTATATATTAGGGAATAGGGTCATGAACAGTATGGCTGAAGGCCTCAGAAAGAGCGGGAGACCTAGGATGCGGTGGGCAGACAATGTCAAACAGGACCTTGTTAGCATTGGTGTGCAGTGGCCAGATGCAGCAGATGTAGTTCAGGACAGATATGCTTGAAGAACAAAATTGCACAATGCGGTTGAACCTCCATAGCCCATGAGGACGATGATCTTTACCCACTCACTTCGAATTTTGCCAACTCTCCTTAACTTCACAAAAACAGTCCCAATTTTCACAACTCACCTGCATTTTGCCAAATGGCTTCAAATTTTGCCAACTCAGCATAATTTTACAAAGAAATCCCATTTTTTATATCTCATCTGAATTTTTACCAAGTGGTTTCGAATTTTGCAACTCTCTTTTATTTTACACAAACAATCCCAATTTTCAGAACTTACCTGTATTTTACAGAGTGGCTTTAAATTTTTACCAACTCGCCATAGTTTCACAGAAAAAAATCTCTTCTTTTTCATATTCTAAAAGTAATCATACCTTTCATTATTTTACATATAATGCCCAGTATAATGATTTTCTCTCTACATATACAGGGGTTTATTAAAATAATAGAAACACATTTTGTTTGTGTAGAACATTTTATTAATAAGCTGTAGGCCACTCAGGGGTTTAAACAGACGCAATTTGACATGGAATAGACTTATACAAGTCATGCACATACGGTAATGGAATGTGGGAACATTCTTCTTGTAAAATATGGCCCAACTGTGCCAGTGATGCTAGAGATGGAAAGTGTGATCTCACCATGCACTCCAGATATTCCCAAAAATGTTCAATAATACTGACGTCTGGAAATTGAGGCAGACAGGATAGCTGATGTTCCTCAACCTGCTTTTCAAACCACAACTTGACAGGTTTCGCATAATGCACGGGTGCATTATCTGCTTGAAACCAGGGACGGTCATTAGAGAACAATGCCCACAACATTGGGTGCAGGTGGTCCCCCGAGAATGGATTCATACGTTGCGGATGCGACATGACCCTGAAGAATAACTAATGACTCTAAAGAATGCCATGATATTGCACCCCACAGCATCAGGGATTCACCTCCATGCTTCACAGTAAGAACCAGTTGTGATGGTATGCTTCTGCAGGTTTTCGTGACGTACTCTACCACTGGTGGGAAAACAATGTGTAGCACAATTCATCAGACCAGATGACACGTTACCAGTCTTTAGCATTCCAGTTTTTATGTGTTTTGCACCACCTTATACGTTTCGTTGCATTGGTGTTGGTAATCAGAGGTTTGTGGATTGCAGCACGGCCATAAATACAGACACAATGAACTTCCCAACGAACTGTTATGATGGAAATGGTATCATTCTGACTGGTGTTAAACTCTGCTGCTATTTGCGTGATCTTGTGCTTCCATTGTACAATCAGTGCCGTTGTCTGACTTCATATGGCATCCACAATTTGCATGTTTGGAGGCAACGCCCTGTCCTTTTTGACAGGTAGTCATAATCTTCAATATTTCCTCCTGTTAAACCTATTTCCGCCATTCTCGTTACTGAAGCTCCTGCAAGATGCGCACCAATGATCATGCCTTTTTGGAGGTCATTGAGATCTGACATTGTCAACAATTAAACACACCAACTGTTTCACCTGTGCCTATGACACTGCTACATGATAGCCGACATACTTCTCCCCTTTATATACCTTACATCGCAGGTGACGTCCCTGTGACATGTATATGGCGCATTCATGTACTGCAGTTACCTTCAGTGTTTCCATTATTTTGATAAACCCCTGTATATAGGTATAAACTGTATACAGGGTGAATCTGAAAAAGTGGGCAAAACTTTACGGGGTGGTATAACGCAGCTATACGAGCAATATTCGTCATAGAATGTATGGTCGGAACGCAAGCGGTGAGAAGTTAAAAGGTAGTTTTCCACTGTCACATTTAAAGAATGAACACAAGAAGGAGAGAAGATACTTCAGAAAACATTTTATTAACAGGAATGTAATTGAGGTACATGCTCAAAGAAATTGCTCAAAAGAGCTGCCGCCAGCTGTAATGCAGGCTTCACACCTGCGGGATAGGGACCGACGCACCTTTGCGAAGACACTAGGCATTTATACCACCCTTTTATACCATTTCCAACGCCACCTAGCGGCTCGCCGTTTGCGTTCCGCCCATACTTTCCATGACGAATATTGCTCGTATAGCTGCGTTCTACCACCCCGTAAAGTTTTGCCCACTTTTTCAGATTCACCCTGTATTTAACACTCTATGCACATTATTCATTGCTTAACTTGTTAATGGATGCCCTTTGGCCACACACACACACACATAAGATTCAAAGCAGCTATTCTTTACAGATTTTTGTCTATCTCTTAAGCACAAAAAATATTCATATCTTAACGTCCCCATATTTAATTTCTCTCTGCCAACAAAATATTCATATTATATGGTTATAAAAAAATATAAATACCCCCTCAAGCAGCTGCTTGCCACAGAGGTCACATACATATATACTTTATATACGTTATATATATCCTTATGGTTATACACATCACTCTTTGTTAATAAAGTGAAACTATTTACTGTCATCCGAGCTGACTTAGTTACTAGCAGTTTTGCAGAAACAAGTTATGATTTTGGTTCCAGTAGCTAAGGGCACATTGAAAGCTGGGATGAATCTAGGCATATTAAAATAACTTTAAGGCAGAAAAGAGAGTGAAACGCAAAAAAAGAGATACATACTTTCACTTCATTGAACATTTTAGGGGTAAACTTCCTTTGGCAGAGCAGTACGCTAAGCCTCAGGATATCTGTATAACTCAGTAGAACAAGTTAGTACTTCCCCCCGTACGGGGGAGAAACGATCGAGCCACAAGGGCTTCGTAATCGTTTCCAAAATAACCCGGTTTAAAAATAGCAGTTTTTGGTTAATATTCAAAATTTCACAATGTTAAGAAAAGACAAGTTTGCAATAGTTCAGATCACACTCGTGAGCTTAAAACAGGAGATTGCTTCAATGCAGAAAAATAGAAACAAGAAAATTGGCTTTGCTATATATCAGGTATAAAAAATGGCAACAGATGGCTTTAGCAAATTATTTATATCACAGTTTAATAAAATATTCATCAAATGAAAATTTTTTCAAGCTTGAATTATGCATTTTTATGATACATGTGTAAGTTTCAAATGGCAATTTTCAAAAATGGCGAAGTTTCGTGTGTTGTAGTAAAACAGATATAGTCATCTGCGACCTCTCATTTCAGATTATGTCAACATGTGTATAATTGTTGTGGACCCAGGAATGGTTAAAAGTGTCTTGCAAGGTGATGCGTAAGAAATGCTGCTAAGGTTGAAATACCTTTAAAACTGAAAGACCTAGATATGGTCAAAGTTCATTATAAATTACTTGGCCAATAGTGACAATTGTGGTTTGATTACACCTGAAGTTGAGAAAGAATGGGCTCATTTTAAACAGGCTATTCTTGAAATTAACAGTAGTGTTGGGGGTAAAAAGGAGCAGAGGAGATATCATTTCACTAATAAGGCAATTTAGTTCATTTCTGAATGAATGGATAAACTTAATCAGCACTCTTATAGTCTCAATAGACAGCATTTCTAAATACCACTTTTTATTAAAATGTCTTAATAGACAGCTTATAAATATTTTAGAATCAGAGCTGGAAGTTGATAAGGTATTGTTGGCTTGATAGCCTGGTTGACAAAGCACAGAAAACTGCTAGATACAGAAGCGAAACAGAGAACTGTACCAGATAATAAATCTTTCGTGTAAGAAACTGACTGTTTTATAAGGATTGAGGGATAAAAATGATAAATCCATTGAAGGTGAGGATTCTATCATGGCAAGGTGGGTTGAGCCTTTCAGCGATGTTCTTATGAAACAATGTTTGTAACTAACATTGTTTGTAATGAAGTTATATGTATTAGCACCTGTAATGTTAGCATTGTACAGTCCCTCAAAAAATTATCCGAACACTTTGATGGGTGTTAGGGGAAGTAAGCCCACTCTTTTTTTTCGAGAGTAACGAGCCCAGTCATTTACGAGTCCCTAATTACTTTCTACAATAGCACCGTTGGAGTCCGAGAGAGAGAGCATCCATTTTTTTTTAAAAAGCCTAGTTGTTGCTCGAGCCACTAGCCAAGTTCCCCTTCCTCTTTCAACCCCTCTCTCTCTCTCAGGGTTCAATCATGGTGTGAGGTTTTAAAAAATCTTGAAGTAAAAAAGAGGGTCACACCTGAGCTACCCCCCTTTTTTGTGCCGCTCACGGGTAACAAAAGCAGCCGCTAGGAGAGCAACGTGAGCATTTACAAATTTATTTTTTAAAGAGAGAGAATTTTTTTAAGAGAGAGAGATTTTTAAAGAGAGAGAGATTTTTTTAAGAGAGAGAGATTTTTTAAAAAGAGAGAGATTTTTTTTTTAAGAGAGAGTAGCAATGAGTCGAGCAACGTTGTGTCTTCTCAAAGTGGTGGGACCCCCTACTCTGTTCTCAATACCATCCTTTAACGCTGCGTGTCTTTTTCAATCAGTGGCGGGAGGGGGGAATTCACCACCCACACTGGTCTCAATGATTCACCATCCACACTGGTCTCTATGATTCACCACCCACACTGGTCTCAATGATTCACCATCCACACTGGTCTCTATGATTCACCACCCACACTGGTCTCTATGATTCACCATCCTTTAACACAC
This sequence comes from Ryuthela nishihirai, assembly GCA_038380435.1. NCBI lineage: Eukaryota > Metazoa > Arthropoda > Arachnida > Araneae > Heptathelidae > Ryuthela > Ryuthela nishihirai. The sequence goes on from JAWZYU010000025.1 coordinate 27,551,309, forward strand.
TGGTCTCAATGATTCACCACCCACACTGGTCTCTATGATTCACCACCCACACTGGTCTCAATGATTCACCATCCTTTAACACACTGGTCTCTATGATTCACCAACCACACTGGTCTCAGTGGTAAATTCTCAATGATTCACCATCCTTTAACACTCTAGTAAAATTAACCATCCTTTAACACTCTATTCTCAAAGATTCACCATCCTTTAACACTCTAGTAAAATTAATCATCCTTTAACACTCTGTTCTCAAAGCATTGGTAAAATTAACCATCCTTTAACACTCTGTTCTCAAAGAATTGGTAAAATTAACCATCCTTTAACACTCTGTTCTCAAAGCATTGGTAAAATTAACCATCCTTTAACACTCTGTTCTCAAAGCATTGGTAAAATTAACCATTCTTTAACACTCTGTTCTCAAAGCATTGGTAAAATTAACCATTCTTTAACACACTTCTCAAAGCAGTGGCAAAATTAACCATCCTTTAACACACTCGTCTCAAAGCAGTGGCAAAATTAACCATCCTTTAACACACTATTCTCAAAGCATTGGTAAAATTAACCACCCTTTAACACTGGTAAAATTCTCAAAAGTGGCAAAATTAACCATCCTTTAACACACTGTTCTCAAAGCATTGGTAAAATTAACCACCCTTTAACACACTGTTCTCAAAGCATTGGTAAAATTAACCACCCTTTAACACACTGTTCTCAAAAGTGGCAAAATTAACCATCCTTTAACACACTGTTCTCAAAGCATTGGCAAAATTTCCCACACTGTTCTCAAAGCATTGGTAAAATTTCCCACACTGTTCTCAAAGCATTGGTAAAATTTCCCACACTGTTCTCAAAGCAGTGGCAAAATTTCCCACACTGTTCTCAAAGCAGTGGCAAAATTTCCCACACTGTTCTCAAAGCATTGGCAAAATTTCCCACACTGTTCTCAAAGCATTGGCAAAATTTCCCACACTGTTCTCAAAGCAGTGGCAAAATTTCCCACACAGTTCTCAAAGCAGTGGCATCCTTTAACCCGTAACTAGTATGGCGGGGTAAACCCCAGCGCTATTATTTTTTCTTGATAGTTGAAATATACCAGTTACGGGACTCTGTTCTCAAAGCAGTGGCATCCTTTAACCCAGAGTTCTCAAAGCAGTGGCATCCTTTAACCCGGAACTAGTATGGCGGGGTCTACCCCAGCGCTATTATTTTTTCTTGATAGTTGAAATATACCAGTTACGGGACACTGTTCTCAAAGCATTGGCATCCTTTAACAAACTGGTAAAATTCTCCATCCTGTAAAAAAGTGGATGCGTCCTTGGCAGTTTCTAAAAACCCCCAAGGACGCATCCACTTTTTTTTTTACTGCATACGTTCTAATTTTTTGACGTAAAAGCGGGTTACGACAATCACCAAAAAAAATGAGAGTCCCCTTTTTTTTTTGATCGTGAAAGGAGGTTCCCATCCGACGGACGACGGCAAGCAAGCCCACCCCCAATCGGTGTCCCCTCCCTTTTTTTTTACTGACCGTGAGCAGGGTTGCGGCTGACCCAGCGGGGGGAACTAACGGAGCCTGGCGGGCTACCGACTAAGAGAGAGACACCCGTGTTAAGGGGAGGAAAATAACCTGGAAGCAAAGTGACAACTAATACTAACTAAAAACTTGGCACACTACCAACTAAACCGATTTCCGTCTGAATATAAAGGCTTACCGGTTGCAATAAAAAATAAATAAATCCCGGTATTAGTGAATTACAACATTGAGAGGCAATTTACGAGTAGAAATTAAAGATTACACTTTATGGCATTTTGAAGAACATTACAAATGTTTTTTAAAACGGTAAAGTTAAAAAAGCTTCATGAGTCAGTGTAACAATCGTTTTCTTAATCTAAATGTTTCGAGGTCAGAATGAACTGCCACGCGCGGGAGCTGACCTTTTTCCCCCAAGAACGAGAGGCAGCATTGGAGTCAAATGCAACAATGGCAGGTGAAATCCCGTTTCACAGGAAACGAGTGATGCCTGCCGCACACCCGGCTGTATACGATTAAAAAAGACATTGGCCCTTGGTAGTTCAACTAATCGAATTTGATGCGGGCACACACAGCTACTAGCCATGCAAAAGTGCCTCTCTCAAATTTAACGTAAAGCTGAGGAGGGGACAACAATTGACGAGCTGGAAATATTGTCCTTCTGATGAATATGGATTATTTCCCAATGACAATTGACATTTCCTAATTTTAGTATCCCATAAAGATGAAAATTTAAAGCAATGAAAAATTCGCAAAATGGGAATTTAAAGCAATGAAAAATTCGCAAAATGGTAATTATTGTTACCCATCAAACCAAATAAAAACTTTATCTCTTAAAACAAAAAAGTTGCGTTTTTCCTACTCCTAAATAGGAATATTTTACCTCCAAGTGACACTTTTTTGTACACAATGAGCTAAATGACCAGATAATAATTGAAGGACAGTTGTTGAGAGAGATAGATTGTAACCTTCCGTCATCCTTCTTTGAACATGGCTCTTGAATATACAAGGCCACGGCGTTCTTTGAAGACTGCCTTTTAAGCCCATTTAAGTCCTTAATTGACTAAGGCAGGACGGGTTTTTTTAGTTAGTATTAGGTGTCACTTTGCTTCCAGGTTATTTTCCTCCCCTTAACACGGGTGTCTCTCTCTTAGTCGGTAGCCCGCCAGGCTCCGTTAGTTCCCCCCGCTGGGTCAGCCGCAACCCTGCTCACTGTCAGTAAAAAAAAAGGGAGGGGGACACCGATTGGGGGTGGGCTTGCTTGCCGCCGTCCGTCGGATGGGAACCTCCTTTCACGATCAAAAAAAAAAGGGGGGGACTCTCATTTTTTTTTGGTGATTGTCGTAACCCGCTTTTACGTCAAAAAATTAGAACGTATGCAGTAAAAAAAAAAAGTGGATGCGTCCTTGGGGGTTTTTAGAAACTGCCAAGGACGCATCCACTTTTTTACAGGATGGGGAATTTTACCAGTTTGTTAAAGGATGCCAATGCTTTGAGAACAGTGTCCCGTAACTGGTATATTTCAACTATCAAGAAAAAATAATAGCGCTGGGGTAGACCCCGCCATACTAGTTCCGGGTTAAAGGATGCCACTGCTTTGAGAACTGTGGGTTAAAGGATGCCACTGCTTTGAGAACAGAGTCCCGTAACTGGTATATTTCAACTATCAAGAAAAAATAATAGCGCTGGGGTTTACCCCGCCATACTAGTTACGGGTTAAAGGATGCCACTGCTTTGAGAACTGTGTGGGAAATTTTGCCACTGCTTTGAGAACAGTGTGGGAAATTTTGCCAATGCTTTGAGAACAGTGTGGGAAATTTTGCCAATGCTTTGAGAACAGTGTGGGAAATTTTGCCACTGCTTTGAGAACAGTGTGGGAAATTTTACCAATGCTTTGAGAACAGTGTGGGAAATTTTACCAATGCTTTGAGAACAGTGTGTTAAAGGATGGTTAATTTTGCCACTTTTGAGAACAGTATGTTAAAGGGTGGTTAATTTTACCAATGCTTTGAGAACAGTGTGTTAAAGGGTGGTTAAATTTACCAATGCTTTGAGAACAGTGTGTTAAAGGGTGGTTAATTTTACCAATGCTTTGAGAACAGTGTGTTAAAGGATGGTTAATTTTGCCACTTTTGAGAATTTTACCAGTGTTAAAGGGTGGTTAATTTTACCAATGCTTTGAGAATAGTGTGTTAAAGGATGGTTAATTTTGCCACTGCTTTGAGACGAGTGTGTTAAAGGATGATTAATTTTGCCACTGCTTTGAGAAGTGTGTTAAAGGATGGTTAATTTTACCAATGCTTTGAGAACAGAGTGTTAAAGAATGGTTAATTTTATTAATGCTTTGAGAACAGAGTGTTAAAGAATGGTTAATTTTACCAATGCTTTGAGAACAGAGTGTTAAAGGATGGTTAATTTTACCAATGCTTTGAGAACAGTGTTAAAGGATGGTTAATTTTACCAATGCTTTGAGAACAGAGTGTTAAAGGATGGTTAATTTTACCAATGCTTTGAGAACAGAGTGTTAAAGGATGGTTAATTTTACTAGTGTTAAAGGATGGTGAATCTTTGAGAATAGAGTGTTAAAGGATGGTTAATTTTACTAGAGTGTTAAAGGCTGGTGAATCATTGAGAATTTACCACTGAGACCAGTGTGGGTGGTGAATCATAGAGACCAGTGTGTTAAAGGATGGTGAATCATTGAGACCAGTGTGGGTGGTGAATCATAGACCAGTGTGGGTGGTGAATCATAGAGACCAGTGCGGATGGTGAATCATTGAGACCAGTGTGGGTGAATTCCCCCCTCCCGCCACTGATTGAAAAAGACACGCAGCGTTAAAGGATGGTATTGAGAACAGAGTAGGGGGCCCCACCACTTTGAGAAGACACAACGTTGCTCGACTCATTGCTACTCTCGCTTAAAAAAAAATCTCTCTCTTTAAAAAAACTCTCTCTCTTAAAAAAATCTCTCTTTAAGAAATAAATTTGTAAATGCTCACGTTGCTCTCCTAGCGGCTGCTTTTGTTACCCGTGAGCGGCACAAAAAAGGGGGGTAGCTCAGGTGTGACCCCCTTTTTTTACTTCAAGATTTTTTAAAACCTCACACCATGATTGAACCCTGAGAGAGAGGGGTTGAAAGAGGGAGGGGAACTGGGCTAGTGGCTCGAGCAACAACTAGGCTTTTTAAAAAAAATGGGTGCTCTCTCTCTCTCTTGGACTCCAACGGTGCTATTGTAGAAAGTAATTAGGGACTCGTAAATGACTGGGCTCGTTACTCTCGAAAAAAAAGAGGGGGCTTACTTCCCCTAACACTCATCAAAGTGTTCGGATAATTTTTTGAGGGACTGTATTACTTTCTGAAGTTATTTTGGCTATCTCAAAATTAAAACTTCCCAAGTCACCAGCAATAGATGAATTTATTGCTGAAATGATTAGAAATGTTACTTATGTTTCTTAAAAAATGGGCTAAAATGGGGGGGGGGGGGAATTATATATTACCAAAGGCAATATGCTGTTCTTTAAGTAACTTATTTAGGTAATTAAAAAGCTATTAGTACAATACTTGTATTTTATGATTCACCATTTCAAACATGTTTTGGTGTTACACTATTTCATTATTGCTTTTCGTTTTTTTTATATACAGGGTGATTCAAAAGGTCTTAGACAAACTGTAAAGGTAGGTCAGGAATACAAAAACAAACCATTTTTACATAGGAACATATAGCCGCAAATGCCACCAAAGTGTGCTAGGGGGCGTTATTTGCCAGAAATTGAGTTTGGCAGTGCGAGTCATCATCATTCGAGTCATTGACGTTATGGGAGTAGGATGCATTGTTTCAGTAATACTGAGATGGCAGATATGCACTTAGTTTATGGGGCAGCGAATGGAAACGGGCAAGCTGTATCGTGAACGATTCCCCAACAGACGTATGGCTCATCATCAAACGTTTGCACCACAGATTGCGTGAAACTGGATCTTTCGAAGTAAACGGCCATTGTAGTTGGGACCGAATGACGCGCACACCTGTCATGGAAGCGATCTCACGTGAAATTGAACGCTATCCAAGTACACGAGCTATTTCACATCACATTCGTATATCTCAACCCAGCGTGTGCCGAGTATTACACGAGGAATTGTTACACCCTTTTCACATGCAATGGATCCAATCATTGGAAGGAGATGACCATCCACGTCTGAAATTCGCACTTTGGTTTTTTCAAAAATGTGTCGCACAGTCGGAATTTCCAGCGTTGGTTCTCTTCACCGATGAAACTACCTTCTCACATGAGGGTGTTGTTAATGTTCATAATTTGCATGTGCAGGCACATGACAATCCATGAGCTACACGCCCCCATGCTGCGCAACACTGGTTCACCATAAATATTTGGGCAGGCATTGTTTGCTTAGGCCATACCTTCTCCCATCACGACTAGAAGGGTGTAGTTATTGGGTATTCCTGGAGATCTTGACGGAACTACTGCATGATCCTATATCTGCGCACCAACGCATGTAGTTTCAGCACAAGGGGGGGGGGGATACATTTCACCTTGGTTGTGCGCGACTATCTCAACATCATCTTTCCTGCGCGAGGATTAGCCGGGGTGGACCTGTCGCTTGTCTCCCATTGATTTCTTCCTCTGGGGTACCTCAAAGGCCTTGTGTACCAAACCCCCGTAGCCTCTGACACAGACCTCGTCGCGAGTCGTTGAGACAGCAGCACATGTCCGTGAGAGGCCTGGCATTTTTGAACACGTTCACCGATCCATGTGTCGACGTTGCCAGGCATATATTGCTGCGGATGGAAAGAACTTTGAGCACTTCCTCTGAAATTGTAAACAGGATGTCTAATAAAAATGTTGTTATACCTTGTATTCCTTTATTTTTGATTCTTCCTGTACCTCTATAGCACACTCGGGTGGCGTTTGTGGCTATATATTCTTATGTAAAAATGGTTTGTTTTTATATTTCTGATCTACCTTTACAGTTTGTATAAGACCTTTTGAAACACCCTGTATATATATAAAATTAAATGTGTTTGGGGAAAAAAAAATACAGAACTGAATAAATCTACAGAAATATTTTCCTGAGTGCACAAGGTTTCTTATAATACAATCGTAGCATTTAAGTATCTTAAAAAGTACAGAACCATGGATGCTTTCAGACTATTAATTGCCAGATAAAAGATGCTTGCTTGAGTATATCAAAAATATATAAACGCAACAGACTGTTTATAAAGTGGTCCCCGAGTGTATATAATCTTAATTCACATATTAATATAAAAATCTATTCCTGCAATTGCTTGCTAGCAACCTAAAGAATGAAAAATTCCTGTTCTTTCATTAAATTTCCTCATCAAATAGTATTTAATGAAGATTACCCCAACAGTTTTGCAAATAATTATATAACTTTATTGTTGCTACATTTTCTTTTGTTATCATATTAAAACTGAGCACAGTATTTATTTTTAAAGAAAAAAAATACTTTTCAATTCTTTCTAAAAGTTTATTTTTTACAAAAAAAATTATGTATTTTGAAGTTGAAGAATCATTCAATGAACTACAGTTTTCTATAATTTAGTCACTTAGCTCAGCCATGTCATTTTGAATATTATTTACAGATGACATATTTTAACCACTTATGGAATATTCATAAATGATTCAAACAAATACTTTTTACTTTAAAGAATATATCATGTAACATCAGTATTTAAAGTATATAATCATTCAACCAACTATAGTCTTCTGAAATTAAACAATGTGGCTGAGTTGTGTTATTTTGATTATTTACAACTGCACCTCCTGTACTTTGATTATTTACAACTGCACCTCCTGTATTTCGATTATATATGTGTACTTTGTGTGTGTCTTCTATTTCAGAGTCTGTACTACTGTTTTCATCACTATTTTCAATATCTGGCGTATGGTCTTCCTTGATATTGGCTTTTCTGCAAAAATAAGATTTAAATAGTATTAAAAATATTTTAAGTACAAGAATAATGATGAATAAGTGTACATTCAAAAGATACATATTAAAGTTCATAATACTGCTTTCAGGACCATTATAAAAGAATACACATATTTTAAAATGTTAGTTTTTATTAAAGTAACAAAAGTAATTGTGTGTCAAAATTGTCAAATTCTCAGTTTCCATTATAATGGTATGACATTACAGAGGGTGTTCAAGAAGTTCTTGACGTGTCTGTAGATTGCACCCATCCTCTGAAGCTAACGAGCTTGTTTGAAGGCTTGAATAAACTTATCATTATGTGTTAAAAACAAAGGCTATATCATCATTTCTCTCTTTTTGCTGCCAGGTTGCAAAGTCCGGTCTGCAAATTCTACGCATTATTGCTATAGAGCCTACTACAGATGGGAAAAGATTTTACATTTTCACAAGAATGGAGCTTGGGGATGGGTGATAAAATCCATGTCAATTTATCACAAATATATGGGGATCATGCCTGTTCATATGGCATTATTACAGGATGGATGCCAAATTCAGAGAAGTATGACAGAACTTTGAATACCTCCCTTATGTAGGAAAACTGAAGAAGGCTGTGAATGAGAACCATTGCTGCTGTTCATGAATTCATTAAGGAAAACCCATTCATCACCGTTCTATAAAACAGTAATAAGTTTAGATGTCAGTGTGGAAACAATTATTCATCAACATTTAACCCTTCCAGTGTGCAGCCTGAAAAACTGGTTTCCATCCAGAGGCTAAGCTATTTTCTCCCTATGCTCAGCAGGGGCAATCATAAATTTCATTCCTGGAGGGGGCCATTTAGGGACATATGAAGGCTTTTGTAGTGAAAAGTGTCATTTCTGGAGTACAAAATCCTTTATATGTCCTTGCATTTGCCTTCATGTGGGGTAATGAAGGCAGTTGGGGTTTGCCTTCTTGGAAAAGGAATTGCCTGGTCGTTAAAGTAAAAAAATGAAGCATTACGAGCTCTTGGAGAGGGGCCATGGCACTGTGACACCCTCCTTATAACCACCACTCATGCTCAGCCAAAAAAAAAATTAACTTTTTTGCCAAATAACTAATGAATAGTAGCTAGGTAGTCACTGGAAGGAAATCTATGCATCAGTCCCCTGTAATGATGCATAGAACCAGCCAGGCCTAGCACCTAATGTCTGACCCTGCCTTCTCGTGGTGCAGGCCGTTAGTACCTTTCAAAAGAGATACTCTCATGTGGAAGGTAATGGAAGGGGAGAGCTGCCAGATCAGTGTGGCCTTCTGATCTGGACAACTATGGCTATTTTTCATTTTTTCCCTACCCTGCTGAGGAGTGGTCAACCACACAAGATCCTGGTGCTGACCATACACTTACTGAACAGGACTGGATTAGGCTCTGAGCTTGATTATGGATCCTGAAATTGCTGCACTGGTATTTACATTACCACATTTAGCAGCATGCTTCTTGTATACTGTTGGCTAATAACTTGCAACAGCCACAGATGAAAAGTCTAGGTTTTTTAACAGTTCATTGTCGATATGACAAGAGATGTTGCACATTGAAGCCACTGACTGGTAGAATTCTGATCTTCACCTATTTCAGCATATGGTGAGCATCATATTACCCCATCTGCAGCAAGTCATTAAAATACAAGCATATAAATCAATTTGAGTTCTTTTATTATTTGATATCTTAAGTGATTTATATGTTTATAAATTCTTTTAACGATTGCTGCATAGAGGGTCATATAATGTCCATCATATGCAACATCTATTAATTTGTCATAAGAACAGCCCATTGAAAAAGTATAGCACACTTTCATCTGTGACTAATTGTTGTAAGTCATTTGCAACAGTGTACAATAAATATGCTGCTAAATATGGATGAATCATATGAGCACGACAAGCATGTCACAGTCTACATTACCAAAAAGCAGCAGTAGATATTTTACGGGAAATGACCTCACTAGTCCCCTCAAGACAGCTAGAGCTTCACGCATCCACTGATCCAACATACTTGCTGTGAATGAGCCAACACTTCAAGTGCAATCATGTCATCATCACTTGTGATAGCAAGGACTTGCAAAAACTCCTTCACCTCCTAACCACTGGTGGCACATTAAAAGATAATGGATTGAAACACCTACTGCGGCATTGGTATGAATGACTTGATATTATAGTATGTCTTGATGTGTGGCAGATCTCATATGTACAATTATATAAGCCCGACTTAGGTGGTTAGATTTGAATTCAGTGTTAGTGTGATAAATATATTTTGACCCTTTTCACTGTGTTGACCTATCAATCTATCAGTGTTACTAGCCCTTCCAGGGCTCACACCCAATATACAAGTTGACAGAATCTGATATGAGAGACAGACAACGCCTATGTCAGATTTTAGTATAGCACGTGAAACTTTGATTTTTTTTTTTTGCCATTCGAAATTTTTTTTACATTTATCTTATAAAAATGCCTTTTAATGCTTTAAAAATGATACTTTCTTTTTCCATTTAATGCGTATTTTATTAAACTATGATATAAATAATTTGTTAAAGTCATCTGATTGCCATTTCTTAGAAGTGATATATGGCATTGTTAATTTGTTTGTTAACGTTACTCTCTGATATAAGTTCACAAGTTTCATTTCAATTATTATACACAAATTTTTTCTTAAAGTTTCAAAAATGTCCTCTAAATTAACAAAAAAAAAAAGCTATTTTTAAAAACGGAAGATTTTGGAAGTACAAAATCATAACTAGTAACCAGCTAAACCAGGAATGATGCTTTATAAACTTAATATGATATGTATGCGAAATAAATGAGAAATTTTTTAATTTGTGTAGCTTATAAAACAAGTGTTTAATGATTGCCTTAGCGAGATGAAAAAGACAAATCGTGATAATTGATCAACAGTTGTGAATATGTACAGTAAGTTGTGTTCAAAGTAATTTATGCCATCCTGTTGTGTATCCAAGAAATGATGTTTTCTTCTATCACCTTTGTCATCAAGAACATAAAATCTTCTTATGCTCCTAAGGACATTTTGAATTTCCCAATGTATTATGTGTATCTAATGAACATCATTTTCACATGGACATTTGACAACTTCTGTTCAGTTATCAGTGAAATACTGTACATATATCTATATCTATATATGGTTAACCTAATTTTTGGTGGTGCCAGCAGAATTTTCCAGTTACAAAATATCTGTCTTAAAAGGTTTTATTGTACATCACCATCATACGGACCACTTTAAATTCATACTTTGATTTTACACGTTATAAGCAAATATTTATACAATCACATAATATTGTTCTGTGACTGTAAAAGCATGAATTTGCATTAATTGTGGCTTATTTGCCATATGTGGATTTGTACAATCCTGGCCATGAAATTTTAATGCTACTTTCATCATCAACATCATCCTCAAGCAGCCATGGGCTACGGAGGTCCAATCAGACTGTGCAATTTAGTTCTCCAAGCAAGTATATCCTGAGCTACATCTACTGCATCTGGCCACTGCACACCAATTCTAACAAGGTCCTGTTTGACATTGTCTGCCCACTGCATCCTAGGTCTCCCCTTCTTTCTGAGGCCTTTAGGCACACTGTTCATAACCCTATTCACCAATCTATAATTATTCATATGGGCAACATGGCCAAACCAACGGAGTCTCTCTCTCTGCACAATATGCTGCTTAAAGGAGGTTGCCTAACGTCATCATCTTTGCCTAACATCATCATTAGTTACAAAGTTGAACCACCTAATGCCCAAGATACTGCGTAAGCATCTGGAATCAAAAGCATCTAGTTTCCTGTTATCTAGTTTACAAAGTGTCAAAGTTTCACTACCATAAATAACCCTAGAAAGAACCAAACTATTATACAGTCTAATTTTAGTCTTTAGGTGTATACGCCTATTTCTCCACACTCTCCATAGATTCTTAAAGTCCCAGCAGCAATCCCTATTCGTCTGTTAATCTCATGTCGCACATCACCAGTATCTGTTGCATAGCTCTCAAGATAATTAAACTGTGACACCTGCTCAAGACTGCAACCATTCAGATTAACTGAATCACAGCCTGACTGACCAATTTTCATCACTTCAGTTTTCTCTCTGTTTATAACCAAACCTACTCTACTACCAGTCTCATCAACAGCTCGAATGAAAGAGTTCATCTCATCAACATCATTTGCCAAAAGGGCTAAATCATCAGCATAATCTAAATCAGAAATTTTCGTATCTCCAGTCCATTTAAGGCCAAAATCTTTCCCTTGAAGTGAATTTCACATAACATAATCAATAACCAAGCTAAGGAGAAAAGGAGACAAAATGCACCCTTGTCGAATACCAGAAGTAATGCTAAACCAGTTGCTACAAGACTTACCAACTCTCACACATGACTCAGTGTTATTATAGAGAGCTTTCATTATGTTAACTAACTTGTCTGGTATACCATATGATCTCACAATCAGCCACAAATTGTGACGATCAACAGAGTCAAAAGCCTTTTTGAAATCAACAAAGCTAGCAACCAAAGGTTTCTGAAACTCTAAACATTTCTCAAGAATATGCCTGAGTGAAAATATCTGATCTACACATCCTCTACGACTTCTGAATCCACATTGCTCATCCACAATTGACTGTCAACCAGATTCTTAATTCTATTAAGCACAATCATGCAAAGAATTTTCCCTGGAACAGAGAGTAGACTGATACCCCTATAGTTATCACAAGAACTGCGATCACCTTTTTTGAAAATAGGGATAATAATAGCTCTGGTAAAATCCTTAGGAACCATGCCTTTATCATTAAAGATATTTAAAATTTCAGTCATCCAAGTGGTAACAGAAACATTTCCAGCTCTAATCATTTCCATAGTAATTTCATCTACATCTGGGGATTTATGAAGTCTAAGTTTAGAAACAGCCAAAATAACTTCAGATTGTGTTATAGGGCCAACATTAAAGCCACCAATGCATCTATCATCATTGCAAACAATGGGAGTAGAATTACATTGTTTAGAACATAGATCCCCAACGGGGGCGATACCGCCCCCCAGTGGGCGATGGAGTCTTCCATGGGGGCAGTATTATGATTTTTAATAGATAAATAAACAGATAAATTAGGTACAGATAATATGCAACAATATTTTAATTCATATAAAATTAACTATTATGGACTAGGGGGACGTTGAAATTTTTGTTCTCTTCTAAAGGGGGCGATGGTCCAGAAAAGGTTGGGAATCACTGGTTTAGAACATCACTGAAATGCTCAGCCCACTTAGCCATGACAGAATCCTCACCTTCTATAACCTTACCTTGTTTATCCTTCAATCCTTGTATACCTGTCCGTTTTCTACCACACAAAACATTAACTATCTGGTACAGCTCTCTGCTGTTGTGCTGTCTAACTGCTTCCTCGGCTTTATCAGCCAAGCCATCAACCCAAAGATTCTTATCAGCAGCTAACTGATCTTTTACAGTTTATTAAGTTCTCTGTAATGTTTTCTATTAGGACTAGTAAGGTACTGATTAAGGACAGTCCTGCAGTTCTTTCTTTCTGAAATAAGCTCAAGTGCCTTATCACTCAGCTACTTTAGTGACTATGAACTAAAGCATAATGCAATGAATAATATCTCTTTTTATCATCCTGAATATCAAAATATAATAATCAAAATAAAATTTAAACTGTACTACAAATAAAAATGAACAGAACATAATACTTACTTGCTATCTTTGAGTATTAACAAAGAACTAATAAAATTAGAACATAAGCGGCTCACAGGAGGAAGAACATGTGATGGGACTTCAATAATCTGAAAGAAAAATATCCAAACACTTCACATTAGATAATGATGGGTTTTTGTAATTTTGCAATTAAACATGAATGTTCTGCTCTATTTAATAATTCTCTTTTTTAATTTCAACTTAAAAAAAAATGAAATCCCTAGCTTTAATAAAGCAAAATATTACTCATAGTCTCTCCTCATATTTTATGTGCTATATATATATTAAGGAAGGGGTGGGCAACATTTTGCACATCAGGTTGCATAGGAAATTGTTAATCTTTTGGTAGGGCACATAGGGAGGTGTTAATCTTTCAGCAGGCCATTAAAAATCATAACTAAAACTAATTACGGTTGCTGTAAACCTCCTTTTATAACTATTCCTGGGAATTGGTTACCCGATGCCACATAAAGGTGAAAATTGGACCCACTGGGCACAGTACTATAATACAACTCTACTAAATCTCCTGGATTGTCATAAAAACTAAACATATCACATACAACAGAGAGCATGGATCTTACTTTTGGTTTGAAATGACCAGCACATTTATTGTTTATTTTTTCAACAAAAAACACCACCTATTATTCGAAACTGGATCACCAGAATCATCTGATTAATCTGAGCTATCATTTACAGGACTATTTTACATATTGCAAGATGCAACAAAGGCTTCAAATCAAGGTGGGAAATCTTTAGCAAAAATATTTAAGTGAAATGACAGAATGTATATTTGACACAAGTTTCACCCTATTAAACACTTTTGTATTAAGGGCTTAATTAAAAAATTATTTCCCCAAAAATTTAGCTTTTTGCTTTAACTTCAGTATAAAAATAAAATTTAAATTTCCAATCCTTCCAATTTTTTCCTTATTTCAATGCAAATATTTTTATTATTACTTAAATCCTTTCTTTTATTTTTTACCAAAATATGCACTTAATATTAAAGCCTATAAATTGAATTTACTTAACCAACATAAAGCCTAAAACTCAGTGCTACAAAAATCTTATACTGCTTAGAAAACAAGTAATTAAAAAAAACCCATTAAAATAAGAATAAAAAGTAATTAAAAATATTGTTAACAATAATCACACCAAATGAAATCATTATACTGAAGATATTAGTACATATATCTATATCAATAGATTTGGCAGATGGATGAAATTAAAAACAAATATCTAATTTTTTTCAGAAATCCAGAGAAGGATCATAGAAGAACATGCCTACTAAGATTGACATTACTAGTAATCAGTCTCACAGCTAACACAACATAAAAAGTTTACCTGCTGGAACAGTAGCTAGCTCCCTAACCACTATGGCAGTTCAATTAAGACAAAGTTAATTGAACCGTTAATCTAATAAATGATAAAAATAATTCTTGGCATAAATAAGTTTTAAAACCTGTGGATTTGTAAAGGCATCAACTTCCACCATCATATTTCAAACTCATTTCTCTTTGCGGATTATTTGCGAAAAATTTCACAATGCTTTCAGCAGAAAGTGGATGGCAACAGTTAAGCTCATAAACCTTTAAATTTATAATAATAATCATCTTGAAACTGAAGACAATGAGAGTGACAATGTATTTTGACTATTACCCTTTGTATTTTACATTTAAAAGGGTAAATGTTATTTACTCATTTTAAACCACAGTTTTATAATACATATAGATTTTAAATTAGTAATTCTATTGCTAATTTTTATAAGAAATTTCTTTTATTGTACTAGAGACATTAGCTAGTATCGATATTGAGGTGGCCATTTTGAAATGATATTTAGTGCCAATGGCATAAGAAGTAATTCAAAGACTAAAAATGTATGCTTTATGGCAGGAGTTGGCACCTATGGCCCACAAAGAGATTCCATCCAGCCGACAATCACCTTGGTTGAAAAATATTTTACTAAATGAATAGAAATATGGGGAAATTTACCTTTTATCATAGCAGCCTAATTTATCTTTGGAATAAAACAGAAAAGTGCTAGAGGTTTATGTTCTCCTTTTGCTGCTGATGCTATATACCAGTCTCCCCCCCCCCCCCCCCCCTATTCTCTTTAGCTCACCATTTCAAATTTTAAGCTTTAAATGGACTGTACACAAGTATTATACATAAAATTTCATACATTACAATCATATACAGGCTTTTTTGACAGAATATGCTAGAACTATATTTTTATAACTGTTCTTTAACCTGTGATTAGTAGTAAATGGTCTTTTGGTCATTCCATCTGTATTTTTGATGATCACAAATTATACTAATAAGGTTAAACACAGCTAAATTCTATAATAATTTTATATCACGATAATGCTGTGGTACAAAAGTTAAAAACATTCTTCCAGGGAGTAGTTTTCAAGCCTAGGGAAGTGCTGTACATTATCATTAATAATTATGGAATATACTTAAATAACATCTTAAAATTACCCCAATTTTACATATTGACTCAAAGTTAACTCTTCCAATCAGAGACCAACTAGAGTTACATATAAAATGAACATATTTACCAATTTTGCTGGTACAATTGCATTTTCAGCGACGATGTCATGCTGCAGATGGTGATTATAAATGCTACCAGTCCTAAAAAATAGATGTTCTTGTAGTTTTACAATGTATGCATAGAGGTTATGAACTGACAAATTTCTTTAGTGTCCACATCCAGGTCTGAAGCTTCATTCAACATTGATGCTTGAAATGTATGTGGTTTATGATGCCAGTTGTTCGTGGTTTTATCAGTTCAATCTCTTCAGTACAAGATGCTATTTACTGCGACGCATTTTGCCATGTAATTGCACATTGAAAACATCAAGGAAATGGTATCTTCCGTAAGGTAATAAATGAACAGTTCACATATGGTGATGAGCACTTTTTTCCCTGCTTGAAAATGATTTTAGTAACTCAACTACTGGAAGTCAGCTGATGTCTTAATGACCCATTGTTTAACGTAGGTCAAAAGCCATTGCTTTCTCAACATTAAGAACTTTAAAACATCTAAAAACAAGAACCTTCCTGGTTCATATGCTACACGTTTCACCACGAACTCATAACACATGGCATCCTCAGGCAAGAGAGATGTTAACAGGTGAGTGTTTAAGTAGCCGCCTTCAGTCTGGCCCAGCCCACTGCATGCTCAGTGTTGCATGCGCAATTCATGATGAAGGCTGCAGCAGGAGATGTCACACCAACGGGAGGGGTGGAATCTCGGTATTGCAGATCTCGTCACAATGTTTATGAATATGTAAAGTCTTGGCATATTGTAATTGAAATTTTGTTTTTGGGGCTATTCCGGGTTTAAAGTTAATTTTGTCAATTTTAATATTGCTTTCAACTATTGTTTTTGATAATGCTGTTGTAAGGCTCTTTTTCCTTGATGTTTTCAATGTGCAATTACATGGCAAAAAGAGTCGCAGTAAATAACATCTTGTACTGAAGAGATTGAACTGATAAAACCACGAACAACCAGCATCATAAACCACATTTCAAGCATCAATGTTGAATGAAGCTTCAGACCTGGATGTGGACACTAAAGAAATTCGTCAGTTCATAACCTCTATGCATACATTGTAAAACTACAAGAACAACATCTATTTTTTAGGACTTGTAGCATTTATAATCACCATCTGCAGCATGACATCGTCGCTGAAAATGCAATTGTACCAGCAAAATTGGTAAATATGTTCATTTTATATGTAACTCTAGTTGGTCTCTGATTGCAAGAATTAACTTTGAGTCAATATGTAAAATTGGGGTAATTTTAAGATGTTATTTAAGTATATTCCATAATTATTAATGGTAATGTACAGCACTTCCCTAGGCTTGAAAACTACACTCTGGAAGAATGTTTTTAACTTTTGTACCACAGCATTATCGTGATATAAAATTATGATACAAATTCTTTGGTAACAGCTAGTTTTGAATGTTTCTGTTAGTAAATATAAAAAGGTTCTGCAATTTGAACAATGCATTTCACAGTGGATATGTGGGGAAACTCATGGTTCAACCATAGTATAAATTAATGAAGTTCCATAATTTTTTTCATGTTGATGAATATTCAAAGTATGATCTTGTAAGTTATAGTTGAAAAATTCATATTAAGTACTGCATATAATATTAAATGAAAAAAAAATTTTACAGCTTTTTCCTCATAATTTTACCTAAATATGAAATGCATATATTTATATATATTTTTTCAAAATGTATACTGTTATGAAGAAAAAATTAAAATTAAACATTTTATATAATGAACATTTAACCAGAATGTCAAGTCAAGAGGCAACTAAAAGGCCAACCATGACTAATAATGTGGCTAAATGACACATGATTACTCCTGGCTAATTGAATGAAACAGTTTTTTATTAGGTTGTAGGAATGTAAAGCATCCAAGAGTTCTGCAAGTCTCAGGCTTGAGCAATTTATTTAAATGTACATCTTTACACTTAACACTAATGTATAGGGATATAAACACATATCAAAGAAAAACAATATGATAGCTTTTATTTTTTGTAAAAATCAGATAGTTAATGTAATGGATAATTTGTTTGGACATAAATAATAGTGACTGTACAAAATTTGTTTTACACAGTATAAAAAATGCTAATTATAAAATCCCAGAACATGTTTATGATCATAATCCCAATTGTTTAGTATTTCCATTTATCTTTCTCCTTGAGTACCATAATCTCAATAACTGTTTAGTTACTTGTCTTCCTTCTTGAGTATTAGTAACTCATAGGAATTTTTTATCTTGATATACAACAGTTAGGAAATAACAGAAAATTCATTTTTAAACCAGGCAAGACTTGAGCTCACAAAAATTGTTTACATGACAACTGCTTTTATTATTTGAAATCCAGGTCCAATAAATTTCATTATTTAAATTTTCACTGGGTACCAATCATCTGCATTATCAACAGAAAATAATGTCTCTGAATTGTTAAAATTCAATTTGCCACTCTTAATCCTTAGAGTATTGGGGTTTTTTCTCCTCTAAAAATGCAACAACTTCTGAGCCTTATTATGAACAACTAATGATTGAAATAGTTTACATTATATACTAACAGAAAGAGCATTTAATTCTGAAAAAGAAATATAAAATTTAAAAGGAAAAAAAAATGGTAGGTAAGCATAAAATCATGCTGCAAGTTCATTTGTAGTGATTTTTGAAAACTGATTAATCAACTTCCAACACTTAAAGGATTAACACCAGATACAATACAATTCACTATAAATAACATCTAATAAAGAGGTTTTCTAAACATTTTTGGCTAAATTACAATCAATGATATACAATAAATAAAAGGTGAAATTATGTCATTGAATCTTTGTAATCAAATCATGAAACACACAAAATAACTAAAAATGATAAGAGCATCTAATAATAGGTAATAAGTGATTGTGAGGTTTGAGGTCCATAAGTGAGGTCCATAAGCAACTCTTAAGCAATGGAAATTAATTTTTTCCATTGCTTAAGAGTTGCATATGTCTTGTGATCACACAAATCATTGTGAGCATGTTTGCTCTAAAAAAGAAATGTCAAATTTGGTTACAAACAGATGATACTTCTGTGTTGCTACCATTTGTTGAATTGTTATCTTAAATCAAAGTTTATATGAAGTGACATCTACAACAACATTCAAACTTTATGTGATATAATTAAATGCAATCATCCTCAAATGAGGGTTGTATGTTTGGAGGTTCTTTGTTAAAGAACAACACATATATTATACCTCTTTAACTTCTTTCAAGCCAGCAATTCCTTGAGAAAGGTGAATCTCATGCTTCATTGTCTTTACACCAGTTGCACTATGTTCAGCCAGAAGCAAGCCAAAGGGGGTGTTAGGTACATGCTTATTAATCTTCATCTTAAAAACAAATAAAAAATATATATATATTTGCAAAAAATTAAAAATTAACATAATTTAAAACAATTAGTTACAGTACATTATATTTAGTTTTTAGCAAACAGTTTGTTGCATTCAACGAGTCTAACTCATAATAATACTCAACCTAATAACTTAATTCATAATAATACTCATCATCATCATAACTTGACAAAGTCCTAGCAGATTACTAAACAAGGTCTAGTAATTAGTTTATCCATCCATAGTAGTAATTAAAGGAGTGATATGCTTGGTATTGTTCTATAGATATGGGCAAACATACATTAGAATTAATCAAAGGCATATTCAAGCTCTTACAATCCAGTTATTTCATTCCATGGTATATTTATAGTACACAATTTTGTTACTTTTCTTGAAAAAAATAGTTTCTGATGTATTACTCTAGCACAAGCCTGCATAGCATATGGTCCATGAGACAAACCTGGCTTTCAGAAAAGTCTTGTTTTTGGTGTCAAATGACCCAACCAATCATTTCCTAGATTTAAAAACATAACTTTACTTGAAAAAATTTCATAGAATCAAAAGAAAATTTAGATAAGCTTCCTTTGGAAATCTTGCTTGGACAAAAAGCATTGCTCTTTTGTTGAATGCAGTAGTCTTGAAATTTTGAAATTAATATATAGATCTGGCATCACTGGGCAGCATTTGAGTCATCACTAAACCAAATATTCATGTTGAACTACATAATTGCATCTCTGCTTTGTCCTTGCATTAAACTTGTGTGGATTTTTTATGGATTATGTTTTATTTAAATGAGTGTCACATTTTGTCTAATTAATTTAATTATGATGCATTTAATGGTTCATCTCAAGCAGGGAAATATGAATATGCTAACAAATTTAAAATAGATTCAGGAAGAACATTAAATCCACTTTTTTTTTAAACAAAATTAATAATAAATATCTGTGTCATTTCTGTTAAAAAAATCTTTTTTAATCAGAAGACTGTCTTATTCCAGCTGTTGCAGACTGAAGTCTGACCAAAATTTTGACATGGCTAAATCAAAATTTGCCTATTTCCAATAAAGTGTTGTGCGAGTATTTTCAGCCTGAAAAAGATCCATTTGAAATGCTATTGCTCACCACCTTTTAATGCTTCCAAGTATTAAAAGGCTAGTTAAACAGAATTTACTACATTTGACTTTTTAAAACATTTTTCCTGTGAGATTAAAGAAGATGAGTGTTTTCTTTTGAAAGTACCAATATTAACTCTTTCAAGGTCAAATGTTAATTATTTGTTTCTCTGTTAGTATTCTGACAGGCCAAGCAACAACTAATTGTTGCTAGACTTATATCTCATGTAGGTTTTGTGTATCACATCACTATGAAGTAAACGCTAGTAGCATTTAACCTCTCTTGGGGATCATTTTGATGCTTTAGCTTTCCCTCGATGTTCACATGAGGCTTGAGAATCTAGAGATGTGAAGTAAAAACCTGACCTTTAAAGAGTTAAAGTAGAATGGGACATGCCTACTATGGATTTAAATAGGAAAGGATGAAATATATGTATATATATACATTTTACTACTACTTTTGCAAGAATATTTTTAAAAAACATTACTAGAACTTAGAGGAAAAACATACGGCACTATAATTTCTGGGGGAAAAAAACTTTTGTTCCGACCCCCCAACACGCAGTTAAATTATTTTTGTCCTACTCCATACCATTAGAAGTTGATATTCTGGCCCACTTCATTTCATTACAAATCAATTTTGGCCCATGTCACAGTTTGAGTGGTGCACCTCTGTTCTACCACGAATAGCCATCTTTTGCAATCCACAATGTATTACTATTGCAAAGATGGGTACAGCTCAATATTTAAATATGAAGTATTAATTGCCAAGTTTGATGAAAATTTGCTTGTTTCCAATCAAGTATCATGTGATTGTTTTCAGCTCTGAAGTTGAGAGAGTTGCTTGACTGTGAATGAAAGAGACCTGGGTTTGAGCTTTAGATAAGATGCAGATGTTTCTGATTTTACTACTTCTTTTGTCACTCAACTATGAAAGTTATCTTTCTGCTGAGGTCTTGCCTTCCTCACAGATCTTCTCTTTAGTGTATTATACTGAAAGATTCCTATCAGACCTCCGTGACAAGCAGCTGCTTGAAGGGATATGATGAACAAAATATAAATCAATCAATATCACTGATTTAAAATCACTGATTTAAAAATCAAGTCAAATCAAATCAAAAAATCAAAATCAAATTTTAAAATCAAATCAATCAAATCAAAAAATCAAAATAAAATTTAAAAAATCAAATCAAAATCAAATCAATCAGTGATTTAATATCACTGATTTAAAAGTTTGCATTATATTTAATACTTTATTATGAAGAAAATGGAACACTGTTCAAAATATAAAGTTAGATTAAAGTGAAAAATTATTAGCTCAAACTTTAAAATTTGGCTAGAGCCAGGAGAGTATCTAGACACAGAGCCAAACTCCAAGATCCCAGCTCCAATGCTCTGCTTTTACAAACTTACAAACTTTATAATTTTAAACTTATAAGTGTTAAAGTTTAAAAATATATCTTGTAATCAAGACAATTTTTGTTCATTATTAATAGAATACTGAGAATAACCGTTTCAAGTAAATTATTACAGGAATGGCAAAAGATGTAAATAAAGTACTATTTATATCACCAGTTATGTTTTCGTGACTATTTACATTCCTTTAAAATAAATATATTATCCCTCAATCTACCATTTGCCACAGAGATCTAACAGAAGCATGTCAGTATAATATGCCATAAAGAATAAAAATTCTAATAGTTTAGTTTTATAAATTATTTATGATGGCATTAGTGACAGAATTGAAGCTTTGAGAATTTTCATTAAGAATCTGGATTATTGCATACAAAAATGTGTTATTTCAAATCACTCAACTATGAAAGTGACAATGCAATTATTCATTATTATTCAAATTATATTTCTTGGCCACATAAATGTCGAAACCTTTGGCATTTTCCATTCATTCAGATGCATTCCAAGATATCTGTAAAAATAGCCTTTGACCCATTGCAGAGCTGCAAAAATTGCATGACGAAAATTACAATTTGGGAGAATGGAAAATCAAAAGAAATGGGAGCATGGCAGACCTGCAATTTACAACCCTCAAGCACCTTTTGTTTAACACAATGCAATTTGATGGAATGTTCGATTTCTGGACTCCTAGCAATGACTGTGGCGATGAAAAAATTTAATTTTTCCATAATTGTACCAAGTTTCTTAAAATAACATGTAAAAAAACTAAATATGCAATTTGAACTAATTAAAAACACATTTCAATATCACATTGGAAAGAATATTCAACTTCTATTTATTCAACTTTCATTAGAAAGAAAACTTCTTGAAAAGTTCTACAAATAATAACCTAAAGAATCGTATTACTAGGAGTAAAGAGACTGTACAATGAGAATGATCCAAGTAAAAAATATAATGATAAACACTTATTCCAAAGCATAAAAATTGGTTTCAGCAAATAAAAACATAACTACCAGAAGTAATAGTATCTGAGGCTTATTTTCCTAACTGCACATTATACGATGAATATTGGTCAGCACCTACAAGGCTACTTGTTACCACAGCATATTATCACTAACAAACAAACATTCATTCCATAATAAAAGAAAGAAAAATCAATAGTCTCATCAGAGATGGCTATTTACCAAGAGCATGCTGGAGCTAAATAATCCCATCAAAGACAACAAGCCTGAAACACACAAATTATTAAAAAGGAGTGAACTACCAATCCAGAATATAAAAAAGCTGCTGGAACTAAATAATCCCATCAGAGAAAACAAGCCTAAAAACATAAATCATGGTAAACAATTTACTGCCTATCTACAGTATAAAAAAACCTCAGAAGTAAATAATGCCATCAGAAAAAACAAACCTAAAAACATGAATTATTGTGAACAATTCTCCTCCAATCTGCAATATAAAAAAAGCCCCAGGAACTAAATAATCCCATTAGAGATAACAAGCCTAAAAACATTAATTATTATAAACAATACACCGCTATCCACATTATTTAAAAAAAACTCAGAACAAGGTAATCTTATTGGAGACAACCACTTTAAACAACAGAGCATATCGCTAAAGAAGAAATCATCCCATTTCCCCTTTAACATAAAAATAGGGAATATGCATTAACTAAATATCATAAATTGTCTGCAACTTTCTGTTATTACCTGAAGCATTTTCTTCAGGTAATAACTTTATGTTTATATCTTTATGATAAGAGGAGAGGGTGGTTCAGTCAGTAGTGCATTGGGCTCATAATCTGCTGCAGTTCCCAGGTTCAAGTCCCAGCTGGGCCAGCATTGAGATTTATCTCCACCAAAACTCCCTGCCCTGCTCACAGTCAGTATGGGACACCAATGGTCTTAGAAAGGCTGGCATACATCAGATGGGATATTAAGCCATGGTCCCACGTGCTGGAGAATAGTAAAGTGAAAGTAGGAAAATGGATGAAACCCTTCAAAATACTACTTGAATGCCAAACATATTGCATTCAACTTGACTTCAGTACATGGCTGTTTTGTCCTTGGTAAATAAGTATGAAAATAAAGACAACAGACCTAACTACAGGAAAACTTGACTAGTACTTTACTAAGAGAAAAAAATGTGATGCTTGAAAGCATAATCTTCCAAAGAGGCATTTTTTAAGTTGCACAGATAGGCTAGGTTTTTGGGGCACTTTTTATCTTCGAGTGTCACTTTTCACACAATAGGCAAAATAGCAAAGTCACAAGCATCCTATGGGCTTAGAGAAGACAAGGGGATCCATGAGAGCTGTTATGAGACAGAGGCCTCCTTTCAATGCCTTATCCAGTGTGTGTCTCTACTGCATATGAAGTCATGGCTTAACATCCTATCCAACAGACAGCCATCTTTCCAAGCCCATCAGGATTCTCTTTCTCACCAATGGTAAAACTGAGGTTAGTGCAGAAAATTCTTAACACATGTATAGCTAGGAATTGAACTTGGGAACGTTTAGAACAATAAGAACCTGGTGCTACTGAGCCAACCCCTGCCCCATATAAAAGGCTGGGATAGTCACTGTTAGTAGTTCATTGAATTTGATAGATGGTAATGAAATAAAATGGTATTGTCTCGTATGCTTCAGGCAAGAATTATTTATCTGTTCATTTTAAGTCTAATTTTATGACCAATTAAGAGAGGTAGTCTCATAAAGAACTGCTTCCATTTTACATGACAATTATATTACATAACACAATAATAAACACTTATCATTATTATTAAATAACAAGTTCTTCAGATTAGAGATGTGCTTACTTTTTCTGCAAATATACTTTCCAAATCTTCTTCAGGCTCATCTGTGATTGTTAACAATTCCTGTATAAATGAATGGGAAAATTTAAGGAAATGAGAAGCAGACATTTAATATTTCACCTTGCACTTTGGAACAATACAAGAATTTAACAAAGATTTAGTTATTATTTTCAGTTTTCTAATATAATATTTAGATTTAATTAACAAAAATTACATAATAAAAAAAGTAATCATTGATGTTATCAGGGGACACTCTTTCACAATCCAGTTTCTGAACATATTGGCTGCTTAGAACAAAATAGTGATATATTTTCTATAGAATTCAAGTGTGAGTATTTAATTTTTTTTCAAAGAATGCAATTAAATATGGTATATACAAAAAAATTTACAGTTAAAACATGACAAATGGTAAATATTTATTTTGTATTTATTTTGGAAAGCTAAATGGACAAAAAATGGAAAATAAATTTTGGTAGAAATCAGCTAGTAATAGCAAGATATTTAAAACTTTTATAACTTTGAAACACTAAAACATATATACATTTATCAAAAATATTGCCCATCCAGATGGAGTAAAGATATAATTAGGCAAATTAATATGGAGTGCAAGACAGTGATATATGCAAATGAAGGGAAATCACAGGTCTGCTACATTTCAAAAGGTGGCAGATGACACAGATTAAGTTAGTTGTGGGGAAGGTTGTTGTTTGGGGAAAGTGGACAGTGTAAATTAAAGAAATTAAACCTGATTTGTAAATCTAGTTACCATTGAAGGGTAATGTGGTTTGTACATCATAATAGAGAGATGTTTAAAGTCAACCCAGTGAGTTTGAGCAAGGTCTCATCATAGGTCTATGTGAAGCAGGATAGTCTAAGTGATGAACTATATATATATCAAAATTTTGATGTGATGTGCAAACAGTTGGTCACTTCTGGCAGCAGTGGACACAGGAAGGTGTTTTAAGTTATTATCCAGCATTAGGTCATCCTTTAGTGAATTTGGATCAGGATGACTGGCAGATTTGGCGGATGGCTGTCAGTTTCAGAAGCACGACTGCCCAACAGATATCCAGTGATAAAACTACTGATGGGGCTCTGCTAGTATCTATCAGTAACATTCATCAATGATTGCATGAAGCTGGTATGTGAAGGACATGCCCTTTCCTCTGCGTATTACTCACTCAAGTCACAGGCATGCCAGAATGCAGTGGTGCAACAAATGACCCGAGTGGTATGATGAATAGTGATATATCATTTTCAGCAATGAGTACTACATCTGTCTGGGGCATATGCATTATGTGTGGTGACATACTGGTGAAAGAGCTTCCACATTGTGTATATATTCCATATGTGCCATATGTGCCATACAGCATCCACTGTATTAGTATATAACCTTTCATGTATAGTTGATCACCTTTCATGCACATATTTCATATGTGCCATACAGCATCCACTGCTGGAATCCTGGTGTGGGGTGCCATCTATTATGACAGTTTCATATTCATCACTCAGTCATTGAAGGTAATTTAACCACCCTGTTGCATGTGGATAACCATTATCTGCCTTGTGGTCTTACCACTCCTGCAGAGCATGACAAATGCTTGTGCTCTTTATTAGAAATATCCATGTATAAAAATACATGGATATTTCTAATAAAGACACCTCTCTATAAAGCATGGTTCCACACAACTCACATTTAGTAAAAAACGATATTCTTAAAGAGCTACAGGATTTCTTATCATTCTCTAATATGGAAACTTGAATCCAAGCAAACATAGTCGTCTAGAACATTACTTAATGTATTTTAAATGTCAAAGTGTCTGGAGACATTTCGAACACAGATTGAAAAAAGAACCACAGATTGGCCATTCCTGCTATAAAGGAAGAAAGCATTAGGGCCAATGAGTATCCATTTCATTGAGATTTCTCCGTAAACAGAATGAGTTACCAAATTATTATAAAATTGTCACATTGTGCCAGCGAAATGCCAAATTCAAGACATTACAACATCTAAAATACCCTTTTATATGGGGAAAGCAAAATTAAAGATAAATTAAAGATATGAATCATCTCATATCAATTTTCATTTACAAAAATATCCATTTAGTTACATAATTATAGTTAAAGAGTCTGGAGTACTTAGTAGCATTATTCATTCCACAAAATTTGCTTTAAAATGAAAGAAAAATGAAATATACAAATTTTTTATAAATAAGACCATTTCAGCAAATGTTTTGACATAATTTTTATGTTTTAATTAACTTTTGAGACAAATTCTTATGTCTGACAATACTGCTGTTAAATGTTACAGCTTTCATAACTTATGAAGTAATGAATTAATATTATTAATAAGTAAAATTCACAAAGCAATGTTAATTATTATTACTATAATGATCCATGAATTTCATAGTGATGTACTTCATTTATTTGCATGTTTGTAACACCTCATTAAAAAAAACTCAATTAACAAAGTAATATATTTGAAAAGAGGTAATTTAACTCACATATAAAGTAACTAGTGCAAATAGCCAATTTCCGTATACACTAATTGTAGCACAAAACTGATGTTAGCACTCCTGCCAAGCAGTGGCCCAACCAATGTTGCTCCAAGTTTTCATTACACCTTAATGGTGCTGTCTTTCAAATATTATGATTTCATGTACTCACAGATAAATTATTATTATGATTAATATTATTTATTAATGTGATTAATGATTAATGTTCATCCCTTCAATGCAATTTTTTTCCACTCAGCACAAAAGTTTCTTCCACAGATGCAAAAACATTCTTTTTATACAATAATTAAATGTAGAAAAAAAAATATTGTGTTTAAGTTTCTTTAGTGCCAAATAATTCTGAACAATTTCCCACTTTATTAATCTATGCATTTGAGGGCATTTGTCTTTCACTTAGTTTTATATACAGTGCATATACAGGTAATGGACAACAAAAAGGAAACAGCAATGTAAAATCATTAATAATTTGTTTGGACCACCATGCTAGTCCAGTACAGCCGGTATAGAGTCTAATAGTGTCTGAAAATTAGCAGGGAGGATATGACACATTTGTCTGCATGAAAGGTGATCAACTCCTGCTTGTTCTGAGATGTCATTCCAGAAGTTCCCATAGATTTTCCAGCAGGTTGATATTTGGTGACTGTAGTAGTGGCCATGCATGGTATATGAAAAGGTTGTCTCATTCTTCTCAAACCATTGGGTGACCACACATTCTCTGTGAATAGGAGCATTGTTATCCTGAAGAACAACTCTCTCTTCATGAAAGAAATGTTGTACCACTGGACAAAGATGATCACTCAGGATTGTCAAATAGCAATTGGCATTATCTTGTCTTCTAATGTAATGAGTGGACCTAAACCATGCAATGTGAAAGCACCCTACACCATTACAGAACCACCAGAACCCTTAATAGTAGAAAACCAGCTATCAGAGTTATAAGCTTCCTTCAGTTGGTGTGGCACACACTTGTCCATTTATTAGAAATAAAGTGTAGGATGATTTGTCAGACCATATCACATCCCCCACTGTTCGTGTGCTTTGCACCCACTGGACATGACAAAGTGCACTGGAGGCATGACAAGTGGCTTGTGAACTGCAACTCAACCATGATATTCAGCTCTATGGAGTTCTCAATGTACTGTTTTTCATGAAACTGGCATCTTGCATTCTATGTTGATATCCATGCACAACTGATCAGGTATAACATCCTGATTCTGGAGTATGCATTTTGTTCACTGTTGCCATTTTCAGATGATGTCTTCCCTTTAGATTTCCATGCAGACATGACCTTGGAAACTTTTCCTCATGAAACATTAGTGAGTCTGGCTATCTTAGAGATTGAAGTTCCTGCCAAATGCTCTTCAACAATTATCCTTTCAGCATCACTAAGATCTTCTATCGACAATATGGTACCAATATAATTACATGCAGTTACACAGGGCTTGCCTTTGTAGGCATAGTGCTAGGTATGCTGGGATTTCATTTACACATTTCATGCCTTCATCACTGCTGTTTAATGTAAACCAAAGGCTTTTTGCAAACCTTAGTGTTTCAAATTTTCTGCCTATTATAACATTCAAATATAAATGCTTCAAACACAAATTAAGTCTTAATGATAAAGCTGATTTCTATTTGGAAGATATGAACAGAAGTAAAAAAAAATGCGTTTATAACAGTTGAAAAACATTAATGATTGAAAGCAACCAATTACCTTTCATGATTAGATGGATCTTTAAAGAATGTTAGCATGCAGTTAAGCAAACAAATTCTGAAAAAAATTCTGCTTCACAATGATAAATATGGTTGCCAGGCATATCTAAAAATATGATAACAACAGTTCAAGATGAAAAGCAATAAAGAAAACAGAAATAACTAGTCAGATACAGAACTGCAAAGCAAGATGCCCACATACTTTGAAAGTTTGCAGAAAAATGAGAATTATGGCCGGCTGCTAAGATGTGCTGCAAGCAGTGATGTTCACTCAACTTCAATTGAAGCACTTTCAGATTGTAAATAACAAGTAATAAGATTTAATGCTTGAAAATTGATAAATAAATGTTGATAAAAATTACTAATCGAGTTTTTAATTTTCACCAGTTAATCACCATTATAACAGTGACTCGTAGCAGAAAAATGTTAGTAATACTAACCTGTTCTTGATTTAAGAAGTATAGCTGTGAACACTTTTGCCAAGAAAGCTCTTCACTGTCCTGGAATGGGGAAACTGAAGATGGATATGGAACAAATAGAGCAGCTACAATTGGTGTCTTACTGACAGCCTTTTGAGTAAAAATTGGTTTCGGATTACTCGGCTTAAAAATAAACACTAAAAGAAAATATTAATTAGCATTTTAAGTTCTATTTTTGTTTCACATAAATCAAAAGTATAATAATTTTAGAAAAACTAAAGGACTACAATTTATATCTCAGTATTTATCAACTTATTATTACTTTGCAGTGCCAATGCAAAGTAACACATTTAAACAAAAAAGAAATATACATTTACCAAATACACTATTACACTTTCCAAAAATAAAAATTAATACAACACATACTTAAGGTTAGACTTTGAAATTAGGGGGGGGGAATTGTTTTCCCTACAAACCTGCAATTAATCCTGCATTTTGTGGAATTTTTAGATTTTCAATGTGATTTACTAACTGGTTTTAAAGATTTTACACTTTTTTTCAAAATTGTAACAAATTTTTAAATTACTGTACCTAATAAACAGAAATACACAAAGACAATCCGAATAAAGACACAAATAGAAAAAACTATCTAAGTGGATACTGAGTGATTGTGATTAACTATGAAGAAATCCAACATTTTTGTAAAATTTTGTTTAGATAAGTGAAGTTAGTGTATGCTAAGGCAATATTATTCTTTATATTTCCTATCTTCCTTCACATTACCACTACAGTACACAGAAATATTTTTAGATGAAAGAATTTAAGATTGCTTTAAGTCTACAGTTTAGGAAACAAGGGAAAAAATCACTTTGAGAGGAAACTGATATACAGAGGTACTAAGGAAAGTTCATACCTGGGAATATCTCATGAATGTATAAATGCTACAGGAATAATACTGATGGGTGTAAATAGAAAAATGGTAATGACTAATAAGTCTGGCACATTTACAGTACCTTGGGTTGGGTTGTTTTACCTCTGAGCGGCACATTTTTGCGCACCATGGGCTAAATGGCCAGGTCACATGGACCCCGAA
This sequence comes from Ryuthela nishihirai, assembly GCA_038380435.1. Taxonomy (NCBI): domain Eukaryota; kingdom Metazoa; phylum Arthropoda; class Arachnida; order Araneae; family Heptathelidae; genus Ryuthela; species Ryuthela nishihirai. The sequence goes on from JAWZYU010000025.1 coordinate 27,581,513, forward strand.
GGCTCAGAGAAGGTTGGGGGAGGGGACCCACTGGAACAGCTGTTGGGAGACAGATGGTAGCCTCCCGTCAAGGCCATCCAGCGTGTTCTTTAACATGCACATGGTGTCTCTCCCGCACACGGGGCCACGGCTTAACGTCCCATCCGACGGACGGCGGCCTTTCCAAGCCCATCGGTGTCCCCTACTGACCGTGGGCAAGGCGGGAAATTTTGCGGAGATAAATCTCAACACTGACCCAGCTGGGACTCGAACCTGGGAACTACAGATTACGAGCCTGGAGCGCTACCGACTGAGCCACTACCACCCCCATTTACAGTACCATTGCTATTGTATTTGAGGTACATCTGAGAAGGCATAGGGAATTATTTGCCATTCGGGGTACTGCAGATTTGGTGGGGATGTTGTAACTATATATTTGAGGTTAACCCCAAAAGAGTACAGTGGCATCAAGTCAGGTGATTGGCTATGACAATGGGCTATGACAATGGGCCACCTAGACTAATTCAATGGCACCCAATAGTCATAGGGTTTGGTTGGGTTGTTTTACCTCTGAGCGGCACTTTTTTGCACACCATGGGCTAAATGGCAAGGTCACATGGACTCCGAAGGCTCAGAGAAGGTTGGGGGAGGGGACCCACTGGAACAGCTGTTAGGAAACAGATGGTAGCCTCCCGTCAAGGCCATCCAGCATGTTCTTTAATGTGCACAAGGTATGGCTCTCCCGCACATGGGGCCACGGCTTAACGTCCCATTCGACGGACGGCAGCCTTTCCCAGCCCATCGGTGTCCCCTACTGACCACGGGCAGGGTGGGGAATTTTGCGGAGATAAATCTCAATGCTGACCCAGCTGGGACTCGAACCTGGGAACTACAGATTACGAGCCTGGCGCGTTACCGACTGAGGCACCCCCGCCCCTCCCAATAGTCATAGTTAACTGATGAATTGCATGAGTTTTATGTGATTGACCTCTTTTGTTTTGGTGTCACATATTCCCCAATTATTATACAGGTACATTCTCTAGCCAACTGTCTACTGAAGTTCTCAATATTTAGCATTAGCATTCACCATTTGAAAGTTTCTGGCACAACAATGTGCTTAAATCTAGTCCCCCCTCAATACCACCTTAGAGATTTGTCAGACATTATACCTGATGATGGACATTCTTTGTGTAGTGTGGGTTACTGGACAAGTTCACCCATCTGTTGAAACATATAGGTGAGATTTGCTTTGTCAGTTCACATATATTGAAGATAAATGTTTGCATCTTCTAATGTATCCAGTAAAAAGTTACATTAAAAATCCAGGCATCATTCTCAGTGTTGAAAGTAGTAGCATGGATCACTATCAATTTAATGCAGGATGCTCAGAACTTTCAGGCAATTAGTGCTGCAATGAGTTTAGAACATAAGCAACATCATCTGCATTTTTATAATGTTGTTAAAACTATAAAAATGCAAAAATCATTGAACAAAATTGAAGTTTATACAATTGGGAAGGGATTTCAATTCCCCCCAACCTCCCCTTTAAATATGCCCCTGCATCTACATGCAACAAGATGCATAATATATTTGCCACACAATGCATAAACTTCAATTTTGTTTATATTTTTTGCATTTTTATGGTTTTAAAACATTTAGTAATTTCTAACATTAATGCAAAATATACCACTTGTTTTATTTACTCATTGGATGCTTTACTTTTTTAAATATTTTCTTATTACTCATTTTTTAGTCTTTTGAAAAAAATTGCCCCCCTCTCAAAAAAAAGTATATATATATATATTGAAATACACAATTGTGTTGATGTGACACAGTGTTCAACATGACCAAGCATCAAGGCAGAGGTGTGGGCTCTGCAAAAAATCCAGAATGGCAAAAAAAAAATTAGATTAAGTTTGAGTATAAAATTTTTTGAGTTATTTACTATGCTTTTAACCAATTTATTTTTACAATAGAAGCTTGCTATTGCACAATGGATCCAAGTTAGTTAAAAACATCCGCAAAAAAAATTATCACTGACGTGGCAGGAATTGAACCTGCAACTCTCTAGATACATGCCAGAGCACTTTAATCATTAAACCACACATTAAATGCTAAAAGTCTTTTGAAAAAAAAAAGCAAATTTATATATATATTTCCAAAATACACAATTCTGTTGATGTGGCACAGTATTCAACATGACTGAGCATATAGGCAGAGGGGTGGGCACTGCAAAAAAACCAGAATGGTAAAAAATTTAGATTAAGTTTTAGTATAAAAATCTGATTGTGGTTAATGTTTAGAGCACACTGGCATGTATCTAGAGAGTTGCGGATTCAATTTCTGCCGCATCAGTGATAATTTTTTTCAGATGTTTTTAACTATTGTTGAAGTCTGTTTCTACAGGTAATCTGTGTATTTACTATGGATGGATCCAAGTTAATTTGCCTTTATTACAGGTAATTATATACTTCACTAGCAGTATACAAAGAATAGTCTAGCACAAAACTGACTGGGCCATCATGTTCTGAAAGAATAAATGGACCAGTGTAGCAGATGTATGGTAGTTAACTTATATTATAAGCATTCTATCAGCTGTTTCTCAACATTTTCTCTATTCATGACTAGATGCACATACTGTGATTAGAAGCTTAAATGTGTTTATTTTACAGGAATCAATAAGAAAAAAAAATGTCCAGACAATAACAAAATTTTCTGTTGGTGGATCCTGGGCTTTGGTGTGTGTGGTACAGGTTCAATGGACAACAACCAATGATACAGATGTTTGGTGTTCCTACAGACAATCTATTTTTCATCGCACATCAATAGCCTGTCCAAAAATGGCTCATTCTTGTTATGAAAGCAGCAACGAGCAGATTGTAAGCTTCTGGAGTTTGTCGTCGGCAATCAACTTATGTGGAACCCATTTGCTCAGCTTCCAGACTTTTCCTAGGTAATGGAAATGCAAACGAATAGTTTCATCACTTACACGGAACCTTTCTGCAAGCTCTTGGCACATTTGACATGAATTCAACTCAATGCTGACCTTCATTGTCGTCAATGACGGTCAGTGACGGTCCCTTGTGGGGTTCATCTTCAAATGTCTCATAGCCTGATGCAAATTTTCTGAACCACTTTTGAGTTGTCCATTCACTTACTCTGAAAATGTTGTGCATAACTTGTGGGCTGCTTGTGCCACTTTAATTCCCAGTTTAAACTCAAAATAAGCAGGCTCAAATAACTGTATTTGATGCAGACATATTTTCATCACCCTTCCCAACTTCACCGAACTGCTTTTCACGCTTGCTACACATCAACTGACTCAGTGTGTCACATGCTTTCAAACTGTGTACAGATGAACGAGCACCACTTGCAATTGTGCTTACACACTTTTCGTTGAAATTACAGCATTGAAAACTTATTTGATTACCTGATATTAGATCAATAAATGCCTACACATATTCCAACATAAGAATCAATGACAGTAAACAGCTTTATGATGAAGTAATTAACAGAGATACATATTACTAAACATATTCTACACACACAAATGAAATAAATTAACTTTACACTTACTATTTTGATCACTGCTAAATGCTGCCATGATATCAGATTGAGGGTCTCTGGCTATGTATTGAACATTACATTTCACAGTCCAAAATACTAAAAAAAAGAAGAAGTACATAACAATTTTAGTACATTTTTATTACAGAATCAATAAAGCAACAAAAACTGGTTTTAGTGCAGAGAGTAAAAATAGCATCTTTGTAAAGGTATTTATTTTTAATGGCAAAAACAGAAGTAGAATTCTCAAAATCTCCCAAAATAACCTGAATTATTTTTCATGTGTAAATTTATAAAGAATCTCTTAACATTTTTTTCCAGTTAATTTTACATATTTTTAAAACTTAATATAATTTTTTTTACCAAAAATAGCAAACAATGGAATTTTATTTTACAATCATTTTTTTAAGTAGATCAACAAATACTGCATTGCACTGGTTAATTACAAAGTATTATTTTTTGGGGTGGTGATGGGGATGATCCTATGATTAATAAATTTTACCCACCAGTACTGTATATTAATTAATTTTACCCATGAATTTCTAATGAATGAGCTAATAATATTATATTGTGATGATAAAGAATTTAAAATATGGATATTATTTGGTATGTGCTCTGCATTCTTGAGGTTAAATTTGCATTAGCACGTTGTTCCCCTATTATACTGTAAATAAAACTGTTAGCCACTGAAATTAGTGCAACACAGTGATTAAGAAAAACATTGTTTATGTTTATTCACAGTGTACAGTATATCACTAAAACAATGGTTCTCATTTATGCAACAGTCATTAACAATATTCTATATAAATTGTGAGAGGCTACCATATACTCCCAACACCTATGAAGAGATTTTTTGCAATTAGACATCTAGCTACTGTGTAGCAAAAGTGTATTACTCAAATAAAAACAACCCAATCTGTGAGTAGAGTAAGAATCACACTAACATTGATTTTTAGCACTGAGCCATAAACAGAAATTATTTAATGCACTGAACATATTTCTCATACAGCAGAGAATGCATGAATATAACATTGGCAAACTGTTAGTACATATTTCAAAAGCTGAAATGATTTATTCAAGTTTTATTCTGCCATTGAATTTAGAGTTTCTTCTTGTTGGCATGACAATTTCACCACTAAAGGCTGAAGCCATCCATGCTGGTAGAACTTCAGGTACCATCTTTTCATGAACCAGAATCTGGATAGAAACTGACCTGCCTGAGACTCTTTACTCCAGTATAGGATTGGCAATGCACAACTAGCTCAAATAAGGGTTAAGGTACCTACGATGTCCTCTGATCAGGATTATCCACTAGCTGATATAAGGTATCCTGTGCCTCTGATCACTTAAGGCTGGCAACCCATAGGTAAACAGAAAACACGGTGGCAGATTTTCCCTCAACATAGGCCCACCAGTGCAGCAAGTCCAGGTTCTGTAATCAAGTCTAAAGCCATAAACTATTCCAGTCCAGTGGGTATAAATGGTCAGAACCAGACCCCTTTGAAGTTGACCATTCCTCAGCAGGGCAGGAAAAAAAAAAGTGGCCATATATGATAAGATCAGTAAGCCACACTGAGCATGCAGCCCTCACCTTCCATTCTCTCCCAGAGGAGAATCTCTCCTGTGAAAGATATTAATGGCCTGCACCACAAGAAGATATTGTAAGACATAAGGTGCTAGCCTGGCCAGTTCTGTGCATCATCCCAGTGGTTGGTGCACAACTCTCCTTCTAGTGTATGCCTAACTACCATTTACAGATCAATTTAATCCACAATGCGTAAAAATAATTAACCCTTTGCACTCGAAGGTTTTTCGCTATAGGAAAGTAGCAACTCGAAGTTGTTTTGCTAAAAAGTTGATGAAATTTTTTACAACTAACATAAAAAACAATCATACATAAACAAAGTAAAATCAAATTCATCTTCACTGCTGCTAATTTCATCATTTGGCTCCATTTTTATAACCACTAAAAACAGACTAAGCTTAAAATAATAATTTTAATTAAACACAATGCTGTACTATGAAGTGCAGATAGACTTGAGATTTACACATCTAAAATGTAAAGAGGAAAGATATCTGTTTATAAAACAGTTATTGTCGCCTCTCAGTCACCATTCCAGTTGCTGCATTAAACCAAGTGGTGACTGAGAGTCACCTCTTGAGTGCAGAGGGTTAAAATGTATACTATTTATATACGTTAAAATTGTTATTTATATGGTAAATAAGTAAGCAATTTATATTAAAACAGTACTTATAATGGATATCGTTTTGAATCCTCAATAATGACTATTATTTCGGGTTGGGATTGGTTCACTCAATAGTGTGCCAGGCTTGTAACATGTAGTTTCCAGGAGAGTCCCAACTGTGCTTGCATTGAGAATTTTATCCGTTAACTTCTGTCTGCCCTTAAAAAGAAACCGATGAGTTTGAAAAGGTGTCATCCATTAGATGGGAGGTTAAGCTGTTGAACCATGTGTAAAAGATGCTGTATGAGAAATATATGTCTTGTGCAAATTAAAGAACACATTGGATGGCTTAGATAGAAGGCTGAATCTGTCCCAATGGATCCCATTTCTCAACCTTATCTGAGTCCTTGGGGTTCTCGTGACCTAGTCATTTATCCCATTGTGTGCAAAAAAAGTGCCAACTTATTTTTGTAAAATAATACTTTATTACTTCCAAGACATAAAAACAGAATGAGATGCGAGACTCAAATTTCAAGTTAGTAGCCAAATTCTCTGAATTAGTAGTTCACAATAGCTGATTACCATACTACTGTTTTCTAAGCAATGGTGCACCTTATGCAGCTGATTTGTCACAGAGGTTTGACAGGAGTTTGTCAGTATGAAATGCCATAGGAATAAACCTGTGACAGAGGAAAGATCTCAGCAGAAAGACAGCCTGAAAAAATTATAATCTGACATCTCCAATATTCAAATCCTTCCTTTAAAGTAATGAAGTTTGGTCTTTTTCCATACATAGATGCTCAGTCTCCGGGATGGTTGCAAGGTTCAAGGTGTTGTAAGTTCATGGTGAAATTAGCCTCCAATAAAGGGCTCCCTACACCAGTACTGTATATTAAATATGTAAAATAGAAAAATAGCTATCTTCCTATAATGTCCCTAAAAAATAAAATTAAAACTGTTCAATGATAAAAATCATTTACTCAATTCATAGTAACTTCAAAGGAAAACATGGTGCTTTCAATTGGAAAATGAAACTAATTTTAATGCTATTCCTTTGAAGCTAATATGAATTGTGTAATTTTATTATTGGCAAGTTTTAATTTTATTTTCTACCTTTTAGGGTACATATTAAAAAAATAGGCATTTTTGAATTTCTACATTTTATTTTTTGCTTTTCAGTGACAGGTCTTTTTTTATTAAGAACACCTTTCCTCTTCATAGGAGAAAAATGAGAAAATCTGTAAGCTGTTCTTCATTCAATATAACTTGGAATGATGGACTCCTGGTAATTTTTCTTCCTCCTTTTAGGAGAGCACAATTTGAGGTAGCATATGATACTCATCTAATTGCAAACTTTCATTTGACATAAAATTAATTAATATAGACCCTAATGAAATTTTCCTTTCCCTTTTTTGGGGGAAGAGAGGAGATAACTTGAAGTAGTTTATGGCACTCCTACAAGTCACAAGCTTTCATTTGATATATAACATTATATTTGGCCAATGTGTTTGGAAAATATATGGGAGCAATAGTTTACACATATCCCTTTTTATATGGGGGAAGACTAAATGTTTATAGCTTGTAACACTCTCCATATCACAACTTATCATTTGACATATAACTTGTTATGCTTAGCTCTTATGTTTGGAAGATTTAAGGGAACAGTAATTTATATATCTTTCCTTTTTCAGAAGGGGCTAATTTTTACAATTTATGGCATTCTCCACAAGCTTTCATTTGGTATGTAACTTATTACTATTAACATTGTATTGGGAAGATATGATATAAAAAACCATTATGACAAATGTAAAAACTGCGAGTCTCTGACCCACAAATGCAAAGAGAAAAACATTAGCAAGATAGGTATAAAGCAATATAACAGCAGTACATCTAAGCATATTTTTCAAATAGTTTATTATCTCTATCTTACTAGAATACAATAATGACACTTTTACTGTATAAAATTAAAAGAGCAATATTACCAAAAATTTGTGTTTTAAAACTTATTTTAGTCACTGAATTCTTTCATGAAGGTTCTCCTTTCTTTTTCCTTATTTGTTCATATTGTACATTTTGATAGGCTATTTTTTGTATGAAGGAATATTGGCTGTGATATGATTTTTGATGTCTGTTTGTTGATGTAAGTGATATAACAACATAATTTAACCAGATCTATTGCACTAATAAATTCTGGTTTTATTTCCATAATTCAAGCAAAAGAAAATCACTTTACACTCAAGAGTTGATCAGTATATGGCAGTTACTACTTCTTGGAAAAATCATATACTAAGATGAGAAAGAATGTTACACTTGCAAAGATATATATACATATTTCAAAAACAAGAGGAAACAATTATGAGTTATATTTGTAAGTAAATAGCATAATTTTATTTAGATCCTCCTAAAAAAAAAAGCAATATTAAATACAAAGAGAATATATTACCTGAAAGTGTCAGAACATTCCATACAATTAGAGCAGTCTCTGTATGACATACCAAGAGATGACTACAAGTTTCCCAACCAAACAATACTTGCCTGAAATAATATTTAGGTAATATTATTATCATTACTATTGTGGTTTACAAATGTCATTACGGTGTATTAAATTTATGCCATTAACAATTTTTAAAATCTCTATAACACAAAATTTTAATTACAATTTTTAAATAGAAGGATAATTTTTCATTTGTAGGTGCAAAAGTTAGTATAAAACAGATGATAGAAGTACTATATATTAATTCAAAGGATGGCTGAGTCGTTTTATCTCTGAGCAGACTTTGCTGCACTCAATAGACTAAATGGCCAGATCACAATGACTCCAAAGGCTCAGAGCTAGATAGGGGAAAGGAACCCATTAGCATCTATTAGAAGACAGATGGAAGTCTCTCATCAAGGACATCCAGCATGTTCTTTAATATGCACAGGATGTGGCTCTCCTGCATATGAGGATGCAGCTTAATGTCTACTTGACAGATGGCAGCCTTTCCAAGCCCATCAATACCACTTTTCCTACCGTGGGCAGAGTGGGAGCTAGCAGAGAACATCTCAGTGAAGAAACAGTGGAGACTTGAACTTGGGAACTTTAAATGTGCTCTTGACTGAGCCAACTCCTGCTCCTTCAAAGGATGGTAAGTGTGGATAAAGTTCAGAGAGAGATAAAGTTCTTGCATATCATTCATTACTGCAGGCTAGTTATAACGGATGCATCCCTATAGAGGAAGATCAGTTATTGAAATATCATCAGTGAAAGAGTGTTGACACAGTTGCTAATTATCCAAATTCCTAAATATGATAGATGTTGTGGTGCTACAGTAATCCAGGTTGATAATGTTAAAAACTTATAAGAAGTGATAAACATCATAGCAAAACGGAATGCACAGAAAAAGATATAGGCATTTACATCTATTAGAGTTTAAAGCACAAAGCCTCCCGTCAAGGCCATCTAGTGTGTTCGTTAACTTGCACAGAGTATGGCTCTCCCACACACAGGGCCAGGGCTTAACGTCCCATCCGACAGACGGTGGCATTTCCAAGCCCATCGGTGTCCCCTACTGACAGTGGGCAGGACAGGGAGTTTTGCGGAGATAAATCTCAATGCTGACCCAGCTGGGACTCGAACCTGGGAAATGCAGATTACAAGCCTGGCACACTACCGACTGAGTCACCCCTGCCCATATAAAAAAGGGACTTAGGTTAAATTTCCCTCTTATCATTTAATCCAGTGGTTCCCAATGGAGTTGATTTAGAGATCAATGGAATGTTTGGTTTGTCAAACTAATAACAGGAGAGCTTTACCATCAAGTTTTCAAGTTTTATACAAAAAACAGAAAAAAATTCCACAAAGATTCCAGAAAATAATTCTTGGTAAAAGGGGACTTTAGAGGATCACACTTGGTATAAGAGGGTGTTGGGCACCTGATTTACACCCTTAAAGTGCTGAGTTTTTTAAAATGAATTCTGCATAGTGGACAAAACAAAATTAATTTTCAAGTGTTTTCAATGGAATAAAAAACTTTGGACCCTTATCCTAAAGAATTTACTATGTTACAAATTTAAAAAAATTAATTCTAAAAAAAAAAGAAATATTTAACTTGAAGTATATATATATATTAATTTTGGGTCTTTTTTGCAAATACATAGTAAAAAAAAAGTTCTTTTACATTTTCTAAGAACACATTCATTTCAGCAAAATAAAGATGTATGAACACCTGGACAAAACAGTTATTCCACTACTTACTGAATGCTATTCTGAGTTCTTGGATTGCAGAGAGTATCTTTCAGATTAGTGGATTCTGTAGTCCAAAGTGTAACAACATGGCCAAACACAACAGCAAGTAAAGAACCATCTTGAGAAAAGCAAGCATCACCAGCTGACAGTTCTCTATAACAACCAATAGAATCACAATCCCAAGTTGATTTTTCTTCTGTAAAAAGAAATGCAAGACTTGGACAAGGACATGATCAGCTTTTAAACTACATACAAATAATTTACACCAATTAAATATTATATGAATGATATCATTGTATTATTCAACTTGTTTAGGAATATGTAGCATTTTTTTCTTAAATCTGTGTAATCATGTGTAAATTAATTCTTCTCTTTGTTTCAGGAGTACTCTATATTATATTTTTCTTAAGTAATCACTTAAAATATATGCATCACATTCACATGTCAAAATTGTAGTAAATCTAAGAACAAAAAAAATCAATATTTGCTATATCTTATTTCTTATTCTAGAATATGAAATATAATTAGAGTAAACATAATTATCCACTTTATCTTCTGGTCATATGCAAGCAAACAAAATGCACCAAAAGTCATCAAACACTTCTGGAATCAGGAAAAATACACACTGGAAAGCAAAACTTCAATAAAGCTGCAAAATCTTTGTGAATACAATTTCTATTATGTCACTGACCTTCCTGTTTGTATGTTCTGAAATGTTATTTGGAGTATGGAATGGGAATGCCACAACTCTGAATTCTTTCACTAATTTTAATGGAAGAAAATAAAGTGCTGACTACAGCAAAGAGAACATATTGCAATTGGTGAAATTTGTAAATAACAGCATTAAGCTATTTTCGCATTTATTCTCCTTTGTGTGTAATGAAGTCATTTCAGGAAGATAATGTCTCTACTGGCATAATGTGTTAAAGGTAAAGGAAAAAGCTAATTTTTTTTATGAGCAGCTAGCTATAAGACAATATGCAAATATGATTCCAATTACTCATGTTACAAACTTGATATAAAATTCTTGTTTGTCATCTTCATATATAATGTACTAGGAAGAAGCATAACGTCTGCTTGCATTGCTGGTGGTTCTATGCATTACAAAGGTCTACTGGCTTAACCAGCTTTTCAGTCAGAGTTCCATTAGCTCTCTCAGAGGTTTTTAGCTTATACAGAACAGTGTGATTAATTCTCGGTGTTTTTTAGCTTATACAGAACATGTGAATTAAGTGAGGTTGCATTATAGTGAAGTTATATAATTCCTTGAAAGGATTTTTGTTAAGAAAAATGAAGATTAAAAAGCAATAACAAAAAATTCGACTCTGCACATGCAGGGTCACTTTTTCACATAACTAATTCCCCTCTCCTATATTATGCAAGTTCCATTCAGTTGTGAGAGTACAACACTTGGCAATGTGCTCATGTTCATCAATTGCAACCTGTCATGTGTGCATTTTTCTTTATTGAGATTTTAGTAAAGAAAGGGAACCTCAATTAAGTTCTACAGGCACAAGAATATGGGCAAGAGTTTATTGTTATACTTCGTGTAGTTTAGGAGAGGAGGAGGGTTTCTGAAAGTGTTGCAACATGTTACAGGGCTTCCTTAACTTAAAAAATGCTGAAAAATATGGACCAAATGTTCTGTATTTTCATTTTTACAAACTATATAATTTTATTTTTCAAATTATATTATAATTACAAATAATTTTTAGGAAAATTTCACTATAGTATATCTTTATGCTTAACTAGCAGATTAACCCAGCATTACTCGGGTCTGAAACTCTCTTTAACATAGAGCAGATGACACTCCCCTCATCACAAGCTTTCATTTGGCATAAAAATCATTACAATCCATCCCCTCTAATTTATTTTTTTCCCTCTCTTTTAGAGAAGGAAAGAAATTGGCATATTTTGAGGTACCGTATGATCCTCCCCATATGAGAAATTTCTAAACCAAAAAAATAGAATTGCTTTGGTCAGATAACTGAGCTTTTCAAATAATTTGGTATCCACCAGAGTCCCTTGGATACAGTTTGCCAGGAATATGTAACTTTATAGCAAAAGAAAACCAATTATGGTCTGAGGTGCATAAAATGTAAAGGTACTAAAAAAATATTATTATTATTAAAAAATTAGTTATTACTTAATATTTAAAATATTTATTAATTAAAATATCTTATGAGATATATGTTTATTAACTTTTGAATATTTTTCAAACTAAGTTAATGATTTTAACTACCAATATGAATTCTTAGTTTTTGAAGCTTTCATTTCAACAAAAAATCTTGTGTTCTGCTCATGCTTAATTAGAACTTCAGTATTCACAGATGTTCATGCTCTTGACCCAACAAACTGAACAATGACTTTACAATGCGAAAAATAGAAAAAAATTGGGTAATGCATTCCTTCCTCCAAATTTATTGTAATAACAGTGATTTTGAATAACTTTCAACCATTAATGTTGTCTATGGAGATTTAAAAAAATTCATACCTACCCACCTGAATTTTGGTTGACCCCAGAGGGTTGGCACATAGTCTATATTCTTCCTCTGGGTGAAGGGAATGTTCATGCAAAGTTTGGTGCATTTAGCTCTTTTGGGGGCCAAGTGCATAAGCGGACAGACAAACACACAAATTTTCTTTTTTATATATTAAATATAATTAACCTTTCTCAGGTCACCGTTGAACATAGACGTTGACAGAACTTGAAATGAGAGATCAAGGACATCAATAGGCGTCTTTTATACAGCATTGGAAACTTCAATTTTAAAAAACAATTGCTGTTTGAAAATTTTCTTAGACACATCTTTTAAAAATACACAATTCAAGTTTGAAAAATAATTTCTTTTTTAATTTGATGGATATTTTATTAAACTATAATATAAATAATTTGTTAAAGTCATCTGGTTGCCATTTCTTAGAAGCGCCATATGATATTGCCAATTTGTTTGTTAACATTACTCTATGCTGATGCAATCATCTGATTTAAGCTCACAAGTTTGATGAACATCTTGATGTTTGATGAAATCTTCACACAGCAAGTTGTTTATATGGCTGATTTCAGTCAAAAACTTCCTCCCAATATACATTGGTGGAAATAAAAAAAAAGAAACAACTTATTATTATCAACAAATTTTTTCTTAAAGTTTTGAAAAAAAGAAAAGAAAAAAAAAAGAAACAACTTATTATTATCAACAAATTTTTTCTTAAAGTTTTGAAAAAAAGAAAAGAAAAAAAAAAGAAACAACTTATTATTATCAACAAATTTTTTCTTAAAGTTTTGAAAATCTATTTTTTTTTTTCGTTTTACTCAACTTTCTGCCACAAACCTATTTCACTATAAAATAAATACCCCCTCAAGCAGCTGCTTGCCACAGAGGTCTGACAGGAGCCTGTCAGTTTATATGCCATAGTAGGTCTGAGAGGACCCAGGTCCCTTATTATTATTAGAATTATTTTTATAATTAGTCCAGCAATCTATGCATTTTTCCCACCCTTCATATCAAAATTGTAAACAAAAAAAAAGCTTTCTTAGAAAGCAATCCAAATCGCAGTTCCAAAGTCTAAAGTAGGTTACATGGCATGTGCAGTTGAGTGTGATGACCTAGTTATTGCTCACAAGTGCTGTAAAGTGACTCTAGGGAATGTTTACAGAAAGAATTCTTCTTGGATATAGGATAATGTGACCATGCATCTGTCAAGTCAGTATTAACCTTCATTTTCATTATGTAGATTTATTTCTGTAAATTATTTTTTTCATCAGCTGATCTATTGCTCGTTTGGGGTTATGCTGCATTGGATGGCAGGATTTGCACATCATTGTGGATATTATTTAATATCACATTAAGTTATATGTTAATATTTCTTTTATTATTTCTTTCCTGTAAAAAACTTTGATCTTGTATTGTTTCCTGAAAATGAAAGAGGGATTGGATATGGAAGCTAAAAGGGCTTTCTTCACACAGCAAGTTGTTTATATGGCTGATTTCAGTCAAAAACTTCCTCCCAATATACATTGGTGGAAATTAAAAAAAAAACACTATTAACAATAATCTATGAGATTTATTTGGTAGAAACAACTTGTTAAGAAAGGCCAGTGATTACACATGTGAAGTGATTAAATGTTTACTTTACCTTTTAAGGAGCATTATATTTTACAAAATGCACATTTTAATAAGATGTTGAACCTCCTTGAGCAGCAATACAGGCTTCCAATCTGGCATGCAATCGGTCGTACAAATGCTGGATATCATGCTAGGGGATACCATTCCATGAACTTTCAACTTGAACATGTAATTCAGTGATGGTTGTTTCTGCTGCAGTCGTGGAAGAGTCTTTGTCTGATCCAGTCCCAGACATGCTCGATTGGAGACTTGTCCAACGAACGTGCTGGCCAAGGGAGTTGGTGCACTGCCTGAAGAGCATGTTGAGTTGCCCAGGTGGAGTGTGGGTGGGCGTTATCCTGCTGGAATATCGCATTTAGGATTACACTAAAATATGGTAGGATGACTGGCTGGGTCGTCCTGCCATATTCTTGGCAATTATGAAACAGATAAGCTTTTCAGCAAGAATCTTGTACCTATTCTTACATACATAAAAAAAAACAAACAGATATTTAAATTTGTTTAGATACATGGGTAGTGGACAAAAAAATTTGCAGATAGACAACTTACGATATATATCTGTATTATCAACCAGTGTCCAAATTTTGAAGCATTTATCATCACTAGTAGTTACTGCCATGGGTTGGTATTGATGCTGATCAATTTCTGGGGGAGGGCAAAACTTCAGACAGTTTATCTTTTGGTAATGGGCCAAAATTATATTGGTGTTTAGAACAAATCTATAACAAAGAATATAAAAAACAAAAGTGTATTAAAAAATAACTGATAAAACTGTATTGATTAATATAATTACTCTGCATACACAATTTGTAAAAAGTTCTGTTGCCTAATATTTAATGTTCACTATAAAACATATAGAGTTAAAACAATCATACTGATACAGTTCTTTAAATCAAACATTTCTCAGCAGGTTACAGTGAATTACCTTTTATGGAATTCACCTATACACTTTACAAAACACCAATTTCTGTTAATGGGTGTAAAGTCCTTTTTTTTATTTAGCTATCTTTACAAGTTCATAGCTTTCACCGAATAGTTATTGGTTTACTGCACTACTTCACCATTAAATGTCACAGCTGTACTTGATGTTCCCTTAAGAATAACTTCTAGTAACACAGATAGGACTTTATCTACTTCCTGTTCTGCACCCTTTTTTGTTGGTGTGGATTCCACAGTTTGCAACCCTTCACCTGCCTCATGCTCCTCACTCTGCAAGATGGCCACTTTTAAGCCATGCAGCTCTGAAATATCTTGAAAGCGGCCATCTAATGAAGTGAGGAGCCTGAGACAGGTGAAGGGTTGTGTACTGCAGAATTCACACCAACAAAAAAAGGGTGCAGAACAGCAAGCAGGTAAAGTCCCATCTGTACTAACAGAAGTTATTCTTAGGGAAACATCAAGTAAAGCAGTTACATTTAATGGTGAAATAGGGCAGTAAACCAATAACTTTTAAATGATACACCATGTAAGTAATGTATAATCACCAAATAGTGTTTTAAAAGCCCAAAGAATTAAAAAAAAAATCGAAAATGTTTTAATTTTAAAAATTTTATATGTAAGAAAAAAAAAAAGAGTTAATTCTATATATTCTAATGGAAATGTTATACAAGATATGGTGATGACAAACAACTGTTAAGTGATTTGACCGTGATCTTAACATATTTATTTTAAATTAGACTACAATTATTAGTAAATTCTTTTTTACAAATGGCAGATAAAAAAAATCCTCACTTTTGCTGCTAGCATAAAAAAACTACTGTGTCAAATTTTATCGCAGAAGCTAAATCAATGTTGAACTGTAAAAACAATGGAAATTTTTATTCAAAAATGTTGGAACACTTAAAGAAAAAAAAAATAATTATGAACTTTTATATGAAAAAAAAAAAAGATTTCTTATAGATATGCAAAACTTAAAGACTCCAGCAGATCGAAAAAGAACATTAACTGAAGATTTTGGTCCTTGATAATATCAGCCTTTTTAGATTCTTTTTCAATGTTTTAACATACATTATATACCATTAAAAAAAACTATTTATTCTACAATTGCCAAAATAGACATTACATAAATTGCTTTTAATAATTCAGTTAATCCAAAGTTAATTGATAAAAGTTGAATAGAGTAACAAAACATACAATTTAAAATTACCTATGTTGATAGTTATGATATAGTAAAACTATGAAATGTTTAACTGTCAACAGCAGGTGGGTGACATAAAAACATATTACAGTAGAGTCCCAATTATCTCACATTCTGCTTTATCCAATGTAACAATTATCTTAAGAACAATCCATATTATCAACAGTCAACTCAGAATGTAACTTTCATTCACAAAATACTTATGTAAAATAAAGTTTTTGATGCCATATTATATATATATATGACAAATTTGATGCCATATTGTATTTTATTTGGAGTTTAACAACAAACTGAGTTTATGGATATTTATCCTCATCTTTTACTTTAATATATTTCATATTACCTGATATTTCCATTATTCAACCATCCTTCAGTCCTATTTAGGTCGGATAATCGGGACTATATTTGAAAATCATATAAAAGTAGGTTATAAAATTTTATCTTTATGATATGAAGAAAAAAGTTAGTAAAATATAAACAATTATGAACTAGGAGCAATATAATGTGCTCCCTGTCCCATGGCCAAGTGGTTAGCATGCTTGGCTACTGATCTAAGGGACCTGGGTTCGAGCCCCGGGTAAGGCATGGCTGTTTGTGTCGTTTTTCTGCTGAGGGCCTGCCATCCTCTCAGACCTTCTACTATGGCATATAAACTGACAGGCTCCTGTCAGACCTCTGTGGCAAGCAGCTGCTTGAAGGGGTATTATTATTATAGCTTATATAAATTTCCTATTAATATCAACAATGATGCTTAAAACATTACTGTTCACTTTATCAGAATATACATAATGTTGTTCAGATAAATGAAGAACATTTACAGAGAAAACAAACAATATATTTATATAAATTAATTTAGGGCAGATAAAAAAGGCTCTTACTTTTGTGAAATGGAATCAAATTGCCAAAACTTAAGATAGATTTCTGGACTTGTTTCTCCATCATCTCTACATTCTATCGTTGCTAACCATGTCCCTTTGTAGTCTATTGCTGCTTTCTCTACTTCAGTATTCACAATTCTTTTGTTTCTTTCTTGACTAAGGTAGTTTTCCCCAACTATATCAAGCTACATACAAAAATAATACTGATAGTTTCCTTTAAAAATGCAGCTCTTTACATATATATAAAAAAAGCAATTATACAATGTATACTTAGAGTACATTAATCATAGCATTGGTACTATATATGCCTTGACAATATGATATACATATAGCCTTCAGACACCTTATTTATGTTAATATTCAAAGCAAACTATTCATTTATATTAATTTAACAATACACAAAAATATTACAAATTAAAAAAAAAAACATTATTACGAAAAAAAATGTCAAAAGGAAATAAAAATAAAATTAAGATCGTATTATCAGATTCTATGAGATATAATACCCAATGCCATTCTTTTAATTGCTTGAAAACTATTCTAAGGTTAAATGGGTATTATTAGAACCATCTGTGAATAACAAAAGTTCTATCCACATCCACAAAACTTTATTAGTATCAGCATACATTTGCTGCTTAATAACCATCTAAAAAAAAATAATTAACTGAAAAAATATACTGTGATGAAAAATAAGCATTATTAAACATTAGATAAAAATTTACCTATATGTAATTTTACAAATTTTTCAGAGTTGGTTTTGTTTTTTTAATGCAGTTATTCATGATTATGGGAAGTCACTCTACTCTCATCCTCCTCCTCCTCCTCCTCAAGCAGCCATAGGCTATGGAGGTCCAACTAGACCACACAATTTAGTTCTCCAAGTATATCTGTCCTGAGCTATATCTACTGCATCTGACAACTGAATACCAATTCTAATGAGATCCTGTTTGATAATGTCTGTCCACAGCACCTAGGTCTCCCCTCTTTCTGAGACTTTTAGGCATACTTATCACATACCTATTCACTAATCTATAATTATCCATATGGGCAACATGGCCAAACTAATGGAGTCTCTCTCTGCACAATATGGTGCTTAAAGGAGGTTGCTGACTCCTTTGCCTAACCTCATCATTACTTGCAAAGTTGAACCACCTAATGCCCAAGATACTGAGTAAGCATCTAGAATCAAAAGCATCTAGTTTCCTGTTATCTTGTTTACAAAGCATTAAGTTTCACTACCATAACTAACCCTAGAGAGAACCAAACTATTATATAGTCTAATTTTAGTCTTTAGGTGTATATATGCCTACTTCTCCACACTCTCCATAGATTCTTAAAAGTCCCAGCAGCAATCCCTGTTCATCTATTAATCATGCTGCACATCACCAGTATCTGCTACATAGCTCCCAAGATAATTAAACTGAGACACCTTCTCAAGAATACAGCCATTCAGATTAGCTGAATCACAGCCTGCCTGGCCAATTTTCATCACTTTAGTTTTCTCTCTATTTATAACCAAACCTACTCTACTACCAGTTTCATCAAAAGCTTGAATGAAAGAGTTCATCTCATCAACATCATTTGCCAAAAGGGCTAAATCATCAGCATAATCTAAATCAGAAATTTTCGTATCTCCAGTCCATTTAAGGCCAAAATCTTTCCCTTGAAGTGAATTTCGCATAACATAATCAATAACCAAACTAAAGAGAAAAGGAGACAAAATGCACCCTTGTTGAATGCCAGAAGCAATGCTAAACCAATTGCTACAAGCCTTACCAACTCTCACACGTGACTCAATGTTATTATAGAGAGCTTTCATTATGTTAACTAACTTGTCTGGTATGCCATAAGATCTCACAATCAACTGCAAATTATGGCAATCAATCGAGTCAAAAGACTTTTTGAAATCAACAAAGCTAGCAACCAAAGGTTTCTGAAAAAGCAATAAATATTTTGTGGAAAATTTTTTTGCCGACATACGGGATTTGAACCCGCATCTCTCCAGAAACACGCCAGAGTATTCTTCTAGTTGAACTAATGCCAGCTCTGTATTTTTTCACTAATTTTAAGACTTATTGATTTATCAATGCCAAAAGAACAGCAGGTTTCTGAAACTCTAAACATTTCTCAAGAATCTGCCCGAGTGAAAATATTTACACTTCAGAATTCACATTGCTCATCACACAATTGACTGTCAATCAGATTCTAAATTCTATTAAGCACAATCAAGCAAAAAACTTTACCTGGAACAAAAAGTAGGCTGATACCTCTATAGTTATCTCAAGAACTGTGATCACCATTTTTAAAAATAGGGATAATTATAGCTTGTAAAATCCTTAGGAACCAGGCCTTTATCATAAAAGATATTCAAAATTTCAGTCATCTACGTGGTAACCGAAACATTCCCAGCTCTAAGCATTTCTGTAGTAATTTCACATACCCCTGGGGATTTATGTAGTTTAAATTTAGAAATAACCAAAATAACTTCAGACTGTGTTATAGGGCCAACATTAAAGCCAGTAATGCAGCTATTATCATTACAAACAATGGGAGTAGAACAACCACATTGTTTAGAACATCACTGAAATGCCTAGCCCACCTAGCCATGACAGAATCATCATCTTCTACAACCTTATCTTGTTTATCCTTCAATCCCTGTATACCTATCCATTTTCCACCATATAAAACATTAACTATCTGGTACAGCTCTCTGCTGTTGTGCTGTCTAACTGTTTCCTCAGCTTTGTCAGCCAAGCCATCAAGCCAAAGATTCTTATTAGCAGCTAACTGATCCTCTACACATTATTAAGCTGTCTGTAATGCTTTCTATTAGGACTAGTAGTGTATTGATTAAGGACATTTCTGTTGCTCTTTCTTTCCGAAATAAGCTGAAGTGCCTTATCACTCAAATAATTTTTGCCTCCTCTGGTCCTTTTTCCCTAAATGAGTACTGTTATTTTCAAGAAAAGCATGTTTAAAGCAGTCCTATTCTTCCTCACCTTCAGTAGTAAGCAAACCATGACTGCCATAATGATTAACCTATCATGGCAAGCTTTAGTTATAACTAGGTCTTTCAGAGCTTTGGTGTTAAAGGTAACTTCTAAAGTTGCAAGACACTTTTAACAAGATAATGGTCAGATCCAATTTTGGCTCCCCTAATACGACCTGCCTGGTATTCCTAACAGCACTAGCCCGTTTGTTGTTAATATATAATCAATCATATTCTTATGCAGCCCATCTGGTGAAACAGATGTGTACTTATGTATGTCACAGTGTTTGTAATAAGTGTTAGTTATTTTCAAACCATTAAGTTTACTTACCTATAGGAGACGTTGCCCATTGCCATTGCAGGTACCAATATATCAAAGGGACCTATCACCTCTCCCAATGGTCAGAGTCAGCTTTGGCATTGAAGTTGCCTAGAACAAGGGTAATATTTCCTTTCTCTACAGAATTCAAAATACCATGAAGTTGTCTGTAAAAATCTACCTTTATCATCCTAATCACCATCCTCAGTGGGGGCATAACAACAGATAACATTCAAGTTTTAATGCCTGTCTGAAATTTCGCTGTAAGAAACCTTTTACTAATGCACTCATATCCTAAAAGAGCATCACTAGCATGTCTGCTGAGAAGAAAACCTATGCCATATAGATGCTTCTCATCTTCCCTCCCTGAAAAGAGAAATTTAAGATTATTTTTAAGAATCTGACTTTTACCTGTCCATCTGGTCTCTTGCAAGCCAAGAATATCTAAATTATAATGGTGGAATTCATGTGTGAGGACATCAAGAGAATAAACCTTGTGTAGAGTCCTCACATTCCAACTACCTATGGAGAGAAAATGGTTAGTGGGATGTTTAAAGAAACTGTTTATTGAGAGAGGGAATGCCGACAATATCAAACAGCCCCTTAATTGTAGGCATGGGGCAAAGGCCTGTTCCCCCACTACTAAAGGCTGAAGCCATCTACACTGGAAGACTTCCTCTAATGTAGAATTTAAACTGTAATTACAAATTAAAAATCTTGAGGAACACTGAATGGCTCAAGAGGAAGGCTATAACGTTAATTACCACCTAGTGACTTCAGCTTATTGCTTCTACACCTATTCCTTTTCTTGTACACTTGCCTTTCACTAGTAAAGATTGTCAAGAGAGAAAAAGAAGAATATTTACTAGTCCAGTGAGCTTGTCTACCTGCTGGCACAGACTACAGCTCATTCCTGGTTTGTTTTTTTTTTGTCCTTGGTTTTCACTCTTTCAGTGTGAAAGGTAAGTGTACAAGAAAAGTTATGAAATAGCAGTACAAGAAAAAGAATAAGTGTAAAAGCAAAAGCTGAAGCCACTAGGTGATAATTGATGCTATAGCCTTCCACTCGAGCCATTTAAACACTTCTCAAGATTTTTAATTTGTAATTACAGCTTAAATCGAGAATATTCAATTGTATAAATTGTATCAATTGTATTTGTAGCTGTGAGTCTTAATTAATTTTATGTAGAATTTGACAATACCCGTAGAAGCAAGAGTTCAGGTGCCTGCGATGACCTCTGCTCACGATTATCCACCAGCTAATAAAACATATTCTGTTAACCTATTCACTTGGGGCTGTCAACCCACAAACAAGAAATACAGTGGCAGATTTTCTCTCCACAGAAGCCACCAATGCAACAAATTTAGGATCCATAATCAAGCTCAGAGCCTTATTCTAGTCCAGTCTGGTAAGTTTATATGATCAACACCAGGACTCTGTGTGGTTGACCACTCCTCAGCAGAGTAGAAAAAAAAAGGAAAGTAGCTGTAATTGTCTAGCTCAGTAGGCCACACTAATCTGGGCAACACTCCCCTCCCATTCACTTCCACAAGAGAATATCTCTTTTGAAAGGTACTAATGGCCTGCACCATGAGAAGGCAGGTTGGATATTAGGTGCTAGGCCTAGCTGGTTCTATCATCATCACGGGGATTGGAGCATAGCTCTCCTTCCAGTGACTACCTAGCTATTCTACTACCTAGTAAATCCCCTCTATATTTCACTACAAACTATGATCTCCACAACTGAATTTTTCTCCAGATTAATACCAGATTTAATACCAGTTTTCTGCTGAATATCAGAATAATTTTTTAAAGTAAATTCTTCCTTTTCAGCAAAAAGATTGCTTCTTTCACAGAGTAAGCTCTCAAATTTTCCATTTATCCCAATGCCTTTTTTTTAAAAGTGAATATCATCATTGAATATTCAAATCAGGTTTTCTTTCTGTTATCTCAAGGAGTTTTTTCATTCATGTCAGTCACCAATAATGTAGTAATGTTCGCTCATGTTCCTGCTACTGTTATCAAATCTATGATTTTATCAGTCACCCACATTAACATCGTTTTTTACCCGAAATTTTATCTACTATCTGTGTTAGCATTAATCTTTTATCTGCTGAGAGCTTTTAAATGCAAATATCCATGGATAGAACAGCAGATATCTGCATCCACACAGGGCTCTGGCTATAATTATACCTCTGAATAAAGTAAAACCTTCCATAAAAAATTATTTTTTAAACCCTCTCTCATCAGAACACCAGAAACTTTCACACACAACACAAAAAAAAGGAGTCAAAATTAGTCTACTCTGAAGCTAAAAGTTAGGCTAGATTACCTGTCTTGCAACCTAATGCATGATACATTTCTTAAGTTGCATCAACTATTTACACTGTCAGCATAATTGCATCTCTGACAAAAATTTACCTTTTCAATCTGCCAAATTTCCTAGTCACTCTTGAAGCTTACACGATTCTAGGAATAAGTTGGATAGGATGTAAAACTGTGGCTCTGTGTGCAAGAGAGCCATATCCTGTGTACAAAGAACACACTGGATGGCCTTCATATGTGGCTTCTATTTTTTCCTAACAGTTGTCCAGTGGGTTCCCTTCCTCAACCTTCTCCGAGCCCTTGTGACCTGGCTATTTAACCCATTGTGTGCACAAAAGTACTGCTCTGAGGTAAAACAATCTGAATCCTAACTGATAAATGAATGAAATATCCTATGACAAACCCTTGAACAGAGATGAAACTAAAATAATATGAATGAGAAATGAAGATGTCAATTTCAAAATAGTTCATAACTTTAAATATTAAAATCACTAGTCTAAATTCAATATTTTTTTACAGAAATTTAATTTTTTTTCACATCATAACTTACATTAAAAAGTTGCTTATCTTCATCTACTTGATAGAACTGTAAATGACCTGGTTTGCCATTCATAATTAAAGCCTTAGTCCTAGGATCATATAACATGCCTGTGGGAATTATGCTTCCATTATTCTTTCTTTCTACATCACTCTGAAGATGTCCCTTAGTAAGACCTTGGATAATTTGTACTATTTTGTTCTGAGGATTAATAACTTGAAGAGCTGAAAAAATAACGAATAATGTTTATAATTTCCCCTGTAACAGTATAAATGCGTCATCATACAATAGGTAACATTAGACTTAATTTAATCAAGAGTAATATGGTAAAAAAAAAATATAGTTAAAGTACCATCAAAAAATCTAAAAAAGGCATCTTGAGTCTAACTGCTATCTACACATGGAAATCATACATAGCACAATTAGAACAAGAATATCACTATCCAGTAACAAAAATTACTAGATCAATACAGCTGAAGGCAATAATCTAGCATTTTGCACAGTCAAATTAACATTATCATTCCATACATAAAGGTTTGTAGATTACTTGCCATTCTAAATGAGTATATCACAATAACCTAAGATGCAATAGATGATTTCAAGTCTGGAGTTTGTGGTAAGTCCTGATAACTGGGTATGAGGATGCTTCTATCACTACCTAACCATGCACATATGGAAATTTCAGTGAAAACTGCATTCATCATCAGTGCAGGAGATTTAAGGCACTAACTCCAGAGTAGAATCACTCATAGGTCATAGGGCTCATGTGGTTGATGATTTCGTGTAAAAAGGATTTTCATGTGGCAGCAGCAGGGAAGGGGGGCTGATGGCGAACATGCATGGCTGCACAGCTTAGAGGGAACACTGCTCATAAGTTGGGGTGACCAGCTAGATCCCTGGACCTGAATCCAATAGAGCATGCATAAGATGCCCTGGAGAAGCAAATCGAACAATGTCAACCCTCTTCCACAACCACATACAAAAGCTCAGATCTGCTCTTGTAGAAGAGTGGGCTTTATAGCTAAAAAATTTAATGAAGAGCCTCATAAAAAATATGTGAATGTGTAGTGTGAGCCATATGGCTGTCAAGAGTGATCCTACATCATATCAAATATTTCTTCCCCTAATTCCAGCACTTCCATTATGGGCACTCATGCTGTCATATGCAGCACTTGCAATATTACATAATTTTGCATTATCCCACTTGCTGTTACTTGGTCATGATACTTTTTTTTAATAAGACATTTAATTGATTAAACTGACAAACATTTGAGCTATGCCTACTTTTGTTCAATTTTCTTACATTTTGAGTGCCCCTGTATGCAATGGTACAGTGCTGCCAGGTCAAAAGGACCCAAAAGTTTATAAGAGAATAAAGAGACTTCTATTAAAACCAATTAATGTGTTCTCTTAATTGCACAAGTATGGTTTTCCTGTATACAAGACTATAGTTTATTATCCCATCTGATGCAGGCCCTTTTGTAAGTACATTAGTGCCTCCTTTGTCATCAAAGACAAGGAAAATCTCAAAGATGGCAAGCCAGAGATCCAATCTATTAATAAGTTAGAGGTCTACTTTTTTCTAACTGGGGAAGTCAGTGTCTAATGTATGACAGCAGAGAACATTTCGATCAACTGTAGGTTTGGCAAACACTACTGAAAATTAAAGTTAGGCTATATAAATATTTTATTATATCTACTGAACATAAAAACATACCTCTGTGTGAAGAGCAAAATACCTGATACTTAAGACAATAAACCCTTAAGGACTACCTTGGGAATCTGGTAATGAAATGCTTCAGTGCAAGGATAATTTTTTAATTATCATTGAACAATATTATGTATAATAAAGATAAGATTTATTTGTCCCTTTTCTTTGCATAGGACTGTATGATTGACTAATGATGGAGCATCACTTTATCATTCAAATTGTCAAACATGAGGTTGGGTTGTTTTACCTCTGAGCAGTGCTTTTTTGTGCACAATGGGCTAAATGACCCAAGGGCTCAGAAAAGGTTGGAGGGAAGGGCCCACTGCAGAAGTTAGGAGACAAATGGTAGCCTCCCATCAAGGTCATCCAGTGCTTCCTTTATCATGCACAGGGTATGGTCTTCTGCACATAGGGCCATGGCTTAACACTTCATACAAGGGATGGTGGCCTTTCCAAGCCAATTAGTGTCCCCTACTGAGAGGCAGGGGGGGGGGGGGTATGGAGATAAATCTCATTGCTGGTGCAGCTGGGACTTAAACCTGGAACTGCAGATTACAAACCTTGTGTGCTACTGACTGACTTGTACTACTGACTTGTAGCCCCCCAAGTGCTAGAGGGTTGGGGGAAGGGAACCCACTGAACAGCTGTTAGGAGACAGATGGAAGACTCAGTCAAGGTTGTCCAGTTTCTCTAATGTATACAGTGTGTGGCTCTACTGCACA
The DNA here is from genome assembly GCA_038380435.1 of Ryuthela nishihirai. Classification (NCBI taxonomy): domain Eukaryota; kingdom Metazoa; phylum Arthropoda; class Arachnida; order Araneae; family Heptathelidae; genus Ryuthela; species Ryuthela nishihirai. The sequence continues at coordinate 27,607,217 of JAWZYU010000025.1, forward strand.
TGACATCAAGGCTTCATGTCCCATATGATGGATGATAATCTTTCTAAGCCTATCAGTGTCTCCTTTCTGACTGAAGGCAGTGGGGAGGGTATTAGATTATCAAGCACAGAAAAGTAAAATGTACTATATCCTGTTGTGGAATGCAATGAAAAAATATAGGATAAATATTGAGTAATTTATTAAACACACTCCTCCATATTAAATTAATAAAGATATCAACAAGTAATACATACGGCAAAGCTATACATACCATTATCAACATGAGCTGTAGCCACAAAAGAATTATCTGGGGAAGCAGCAAAATGACAAATTGGAAGGCCCAAGCGAGGCAAAATATGACGATTCTCTGAATCAATTTTCCATTTCACAAGTGCACACTCACCTCCACAACTATATATGTAACTACCTGAAAGAGAAACATATATTTGTTACAAGCATAAATATTAAAAACATGGAATTGGCATTTAATTACTTTTAATCAATTCTGCTTTAAGTAAGAAACAGAAAATGAAATGTATAACACCTTAATGACAGTATTTAAGCTATTCAAGAAAACCAGAAATACTAAAATCTTATTATTGCTTATAAGTAGAGCAAAAAGCACCCATGCAATTTGTGAAGCAATCAGCTGCTAGCACTAGCACTATGAGTGGCTGTTCAGAATGAGGTTCGAACCAGCATCTTCGCAAAGATTGCTCTCAATGGCAAGCAAAGAGGAAATCTCCCAGTGCTGGGGTTAATTCGGTGCAGACCATATCAGATGATCCAAAAGAGGTGTTATGTGTGTGCATTTCAATGCATGTGTTTGAGGCTCAGAACAAAGGGCAATTAGCAACAGTTAGGTTTGCCCAGCTTCAGACAGTGGACATGCAATGTGGCCAGAATGCTTTCACAACTTTAATTGATTCTGGTGCTGAAATCTCTGTGTTCAGAAGAGATGTTGTCCTAGATAGGTTTTTCACACTGAAGGGGACGATCAAGCTGAGGTCAGCATTTGGAGATAGCCGAAATATTCCACGTTCCTGTGTGGTTAGTGGGGGAGATGCAATTCCCCCGCAACTCCATGATTTGGCCAGAAATTAATTTAGTGATTGCCATTTCATCATGTCCGGCAATTCCTGTGCTTCTGATGATGGATGATTTTAAAGCATTTTCTGCTGCTAATTTAAACAAAGATCACCCTTCAGTTTTGGATATAGTGAGCGATTTGGTAGAGAAGGGTCTCTGTAGCAACAGGCCCTTGGTGACATCACCTTCTGAGACATGTGAGAGGCTGCCTGCTTCAACTGCAGAGGTTGCTATGATAAATGACAGCCCAAAGCATGCACGTGAAGAACCTATCGCTACCACAGCTAGAGGTGATGATTTATTGCCCGCGAGTGTCGGCCAATTACCAGAAATCTTATACCTGCAGTAGAAGAAAGCTCTTGCATCACAGGGCGAAGAGAAGGTAAAGATTGGCAGTGTTGGTGAATTAGTGCAAAGTGAGCAAATTGTGAATGAGTATGAGAGCAGATAGCTTAGGTGAAATAATTCACCAGAATTTGTGGGCAGGGTTTTTTGGGATAATTTTAAGAAGCAGCAGAGAACCGACCCCAGTTTAGTTGAGTCTTGGAACGACTCTAAGTTAAATTGGCAGAAATATGCTGTATCAGATGGAGTCCTGCAACAGGTGTGTCGAGTAGGAGATAAGACTTTTCATAAATATGTGGTCCCAAAGGATGATAGGATCGCTGCAATGCACAGAGAGCATTCGCCAACCCCAGAAAATCATCTTAGTGCTTTGGACACATTAAACAATCTCCTGCTTTTCCATTTATGGCCCACGATTGAGATCGATGTAACAAAATTTTGTGACTTTTGCGTGAAATGCCAGTTGTGGGAGAGGGACGGATCTGATGATAAGACAACAGGGAGGCCTGGTGAGAGGCTGGTGCCTGTGATCTGAGCCATAGGATGCAGAGGTTCTGAACTTTATCATTCACCCGCAATGAGGGGGAAAGAAGCAAGACTGAATGGGAGGGGCCATGCCAGTAAACTAAAAGGATCCCCAGTGCAGTTCTCCCAAACGGACAGACAATTCTTGCGAAGAATCATGGTGTGGAGGAACAATTTATTGGCTCTATTCTCAGGAGGGGTGGCATTCCATGGCAGATGGAAATGGGTTGTGCCCTACCTGATAGACTGGCAGAAATGAGTTCTACAAGAGAGGTGGCAGCTAAGCGAGAGAGTTTCAAGTTGGCACCAGCAGTACATCATGCAACCAAAAAAAGATTTAGCCAAGATGTGGGTTTTGCTACCAATATTAAGAAACAACATTACAAGCAACAGAAAGCAAAAGGGGAGGAATGCAATGCAGCATTTTCAGAAATGTGGTATTTATGTACTGGTTAGGGTCTGAACTATTACTACTTAGTTCAGGAATATGTACTCAGCCCTTTAATGTGCAATTATTATGAGGTTTAAAAATGCTAGGTAAGTGACACACCTTACAAATCTTGAAAGAAATATCATGTTTATGCTGCCTACTTTATTTAGGATGAATATATATATATATATAAAATTCCTGATTTATTTTTTAAACATATTTCTAAATATTAACTTATTCATCAATGAATATTGCTTATTCAAGTATTACACTTAAAATCAATACATCATTCAATGAAACACTAATAAAATAATTGCAAAGTTCCTACTAATAGATCAGAGTATTTTTTTTTAAATGATGATCATTGCTTAACTGCATCAGTTAAGGTTCAATGCTATTTTTAATTTGCTTCACTAACTTATAAAACTCGGTCAATACAAAAGATCAGTAATTGTGAATTAAATCACTCACATGTATTAAGATAAACTGTATGGTTTAAAAAAAACAGTGTCCCATGACTGAAACAATGACCTGAAACAGAATTGCAAATGATGATATTAACATTCTTCTTGAGTATTGCACTGGAGTACATGTTCGAATGGGATGTTAAGCCATGCCCCTCACATAGTAGAGCCGTACCTTGTGCACATTAAAGAACACTCTGAATGGCCTTGATGGAAGGCTTCCACCTGTCTCCTAATAGCTGCCCAATGGATCATCTTCACCCAACCTTCTCTAAGCCATTGAAGTTCTTGTGACCTGGCCGTTTAGCTCACTGTGTGCAAAGAGTGCTGCTCAGATGTAAACAATAAACCAACATGAGTATATGATGGATATAATAACAAAATTAAACAACTTAAAAAAGTATGTCATTATTTTCCTGTTTATTTATTTTTTTAGCACTAATAAAGCAAGGATTAGTACACAATTAAATCTATTACACTTAGTATTTAGTATTAGTTTAGACCTTGAAGCTGGAAGGAGAAAGAAGTGCTTGTCAAATGCCAAATAAGTGGTGGCAGTTGGGTTGGGTTGTTTTACCTCTGAGCGGCACTTTTTTGCACACCATGGGCTAAATGGCCAGGTCACATGGACCCCGAAGGCTCAGAGAAGGTTGGGGGAGGGGACCCACTGGAACAGCTGTTGGGAGACAGATGGTAGTCTCCCGTCAAGGCCATCCAGCGTGTTCTTTAACGTGCACAGGGTATGGCTCTCCCGCACACGGGACCACGGCTTAACGTCCCATCCGACGGACGGCGGCCTTTCCAAGCCCATCGGTGTCCCCTACTGACCGTGGGCAGGGCGGGGAATTTTGCGGAGATAAATCTCAACGCTGACCCAGTTGGGACTCGAACCTGGGAACTACAGATTACGAGCCTGGCGCGCTACCGACTGAGCCACCCCCGCCCCTAAGTGGTGGCAGAGTAAACATCTTGGGGTGGATGTAAAAACTATTTGCACCACTGCAAAAATAAATTAAAAAAATTAAAAAAAAACTATCTTTCTATATGCACTCTAAAAAGTAGAAAATAAACCTAAAGCACATCGATGATGCAATCAGTCACTGAGTTCATATTCACTTCAAAGGAAGATAAGGCATGATTTACCTACTCAATAAGATTGCCAGTAACTATCTTCCTTTGAAGTGAATACGAACTCAGTGACTGATTGCACCATCGATATGCTTTAGGCTTATTTTCTACTTTTTATGGTGCATATAGGAAGATAGACATTTTTAGCATTATTTTCATATTTTTTGCCACTAAAAACACCTACATTCAGAAACTTTCATTTGATATACAACTCATAAACATCGAACACATTTTTCCTCCTGTTTTTAGGAGTTGTGTTTGAGGTATCCCATGACATTGGGGATGTCATATGCTTTAATAACATGCAACTCTTTAAGGTTGCTCCCCCACAAAAGTCCACTTCCTCTCTTATGAGGGGGTGGCAAAATTCAAAATAGTTACAATGGTCATCATATGAACTTTTATTTGGCAACTCATTTCAACTAGGCCCTTGCATTTGGAAGATATAATAGAACAATTTTGACATTTCCTGTTTTTAGGGAGGAAGAAAAGCAAGGAAGTAAATTTTTATTACCCACAACACTCCCCATGTGTTCTTTGCATTTCAGTGAAAATGAACTAATTAACAAATACAAGTTTTCATTTGATACACATGCTACTTTCGGCACTCGAGTCCAGGAGACATAGCAGAACAATCATTTTCATACTTTTCTTTTTTTGAGGGGGGGGAAGAAACATGGGAGGTCAATTTTTTATAGCTTATGACACTCCCTGAATCATAAGCTTTCATTTGATGCATAGCTTGCTACTTTCAGTACTCGTGTTTTGGAGATACAGAGGAACATTCGTTTTTTAGGAGGGAAGAAAGGGAATTTGACACATAGCTTATTAGTTTCAGTCCTTGTGTTTCGAAGATATAGCAGAACAACTGTTTTCACATTTCCTCCTTTTTAGCAGGGAAGAAAAGCATGGGATCAATTTCTCATAGCCTATGAGACTTCCTGTATTACAAGCTTTCATTTGATGCATAGCCTGTTACTTTCAGCCTTTGCATTCTGTAGATGTAGCAAAACAATCATTTTCATATTTTCCCTTTTTAGGGAGGAAAGCAAGGGGGGGGGGGGTCCTTTTTTTATATCCTATGACACTCCCTGTGTCATGAGCTTTTATTTGACACATAAATCATTATGTTTCTCCATTGCATTCAAAAGATATGGTGGAATAACTGTTTTGACAAACACAGAAACTGACAAAGAGAAATGAGAAGCAAAGGGCAATAAGAAGATAGGTAATAAATATGTATACTCAAAAATTGATGCAGTTGAGGTTTTTTGTTCACATTATGATTTTTTCAAGTGAAGTAAGTAGCAGCTTGAAGGGTTGATACATTGTATCTAATTGTAATGATGATATCCTGTAATATTGATGTGAATTAATTTTGCATAAAACTACAAACAAATAAATAAAAAATGGTGCTATGTCACATAACACAAATGTAACTCACCTTCTGTTGAAAAGGCAATATCTGCAACTGGAAGAGTATGCCAATGATATATAGAATGGCTGGGGTAATTAGATTCAAAAAAATCTCGCCTGAAAAACGAAAAAGAATGTACATAGACAAAAGAAGTGAATGGCTATTTTTTACAGAATATTTCACTTTTGATAGATCATGCTTAACAGTATGTAGTCTCATTTTAACAGCTTTTTAACAAAATTTCCCTTTCTTCATAAGTTCAAGGTGTTGTAAGATCATGATGAAATTAGCCTCCAGTGAAGGGCTCCCTACACCAGTCACAACAGGACGATGAGATAGCAGAGGCAGAAAATACTACCTCTCTGCTATCTCATGATTCTATTAACCAATCTCGTTAACCTAGCAGAGATAAAAGACATTAGACCTTGCAGAAGAGGCCAATGTTCTGAAAGAAATCAGTTAGTAGTCACATGTGCATCCAAGTTCTTATTACTCTTTATTAACATCTTACTGCCATTTTCCTTATACATTATACTAATATAAACAAATAACAATTTTAATGATGTGTACATCCATTAAGCTTTATGAGACACATCTACATTTAGATATTTTAAATTCCTTTTATAATCCAAATGTACTTACATCAAACAATGTAGTGAAGTTTTATGACAAGTTTTCATTTTTATCCAATGAATGTATGACAAACTATTTAAAACTTCTATGGATTACCATGTCATCAAGAAACAAATTAACCTATATTATTAGTATAGCTTGTACACAAAAGCAAGGAAGTAAATTTTTATTACCCACAACACTCCCCACATGTTCTTTGCATTTCAGTGAAAATGAACTAATTAACAGATACAAGCTTTCATTTGATATATGTTACTTTTGGCACTCGGGTCCTGGAGATATAGCAGAACAATCATTTTCATACTTTTTTTTAATGATGTATATTAATATATATATCAGGTATAATTACATCACGTATAATTAATACAGTAAAACAATGTATAATAATATTGTTACAAAGTTGCATCAATGTTCATTGGACAAAACTATATAATGGGTTCAAATTCACTAAATTGATAATAAACTTACTTATTAGATAAAACAAAATACAAAAAATTAAATATTTTAATTAACACATAAATGAACTAATTATACCTGTGTTTAATTACTAACAGATGATATTTTACCAATAATGTAAATAGAATAAAGCATTTGAAATTTCCGTTACATGACAGTCTAATTAACAAGTCATAAGTTGAAACATCTCAACTGACATTTAGATTGGGTGCACATTGCCACAATTTGCAACAGCAATGCGACAACAATTGCAATTGCTTCTTTAAAATGCATTCTAAGAACATTCATAGAACATTCTAGTACCTTTAGGTGCATTCATAAACCTTTAGAAATCTAGAAAAATTAGAACAAGAAAATTTAGAACTTTTAGAACTCTAAGAACCTTTTCTTACATTCATAACCTTAAATTCATTCACCTTAAAGAAGGATATTTATCGCATTGCTGTGATGTGCACTCTCCCTTACATTTCATGAAATATTCAATATTGGAGTTTCTTAAGTCAATTCTTACCAATAACTACTTTATATTATTTAAAGCATACAAAATATCTTCTTTTAGTTTCACATTCGATACAACTTCATGACTTAATAATGCCATCTATGTCTTCTAATCTGCTGTTACACTACTTGTTTAATGGATTTTACCTAACATTCTGTACACTTCATAAAAGCAATATGTTGACTGGAAATGATATCTCCTTCAACCCATACAGATTACGATTCTAAAGACTGATTACCATACCAAAAGAAATGGTTCACCTCTACCATGTCACACTTAAACACTATTAATTCAATTATGGAACCCCAGCTGATTATTCATGCATTGGGTTGTTTTACCTCTGAGTGGCACTTTTTTGCACACAATAAGATAATTGATCACTTCACAAGGCCTTCAAAAGCTCAGAGAAAGTTAGGGGAATGCTAATTAACTCACTGGATGACTGTTAGAAGATAGAAACCACTTGTCAAGGCCATTCAGCATATTCTTTAACCCTATCCATGTTACCACCGAACATGGACATTGACAGAATACAAAATGATTGTTCAAAGATGTCAATAGACATTTTTATACAACACATGAAACTTCAGTTTTTTTTTTAAATTGCGATTTAAAATTTTTTTACATATACTTTTAAAAATACATAATTCTAACTTGAAAAATAATATTTTCTTTTTTCATCTGATTCATATTTTATTAAACTACATATAAATAATTTGATAAAACCATCTGATTGCCATATTTTAGAAGTGCTATCTGGTATTGCCGATTTGTTTGCTAACATTACTCTGTATTAAAGCAATGACCTGATTTAAGCTCACAAGTTTCATTTTAACTATTATCAACAGATTTTTCCTTAAAGTCTTGAAAATCTCCTGAAAATTAACAAAACTTATTCTTAAAAATCGAAGATTTTGAAAGCAATTACGAAGTATGTATTGCGCATTTTTTTCCCCGTTTTATGCTCTTTTCTGCCATAAACCTATTTCAGCATTCCCAGAATTATTTTTATCATTTATTCCAGCATTTTATCCTTCCCTTTGATGGTAAAATCAGGATCTAAATTTCGAAACATACAATATGTTCTTCATTAGTAAAATGGTGGTAGTTTGTGTTAAATTACGTTGAGAGAAGATATATTTTGGAAAAAAAAAAAAAACCTTGATGTAAGTAATATTATTATTGAGATGCACATGCATGAGATGTGTATCAGATGATATGTATGATGGCACGTTTTTATTGCTGTGTGTTATTAGAATATTGGTGGTACTTTTTGTTGTTAATGAGGATGTTTGGATTAGGGTAGTCAATTTTATATTTATAATATTACCGTCAATTTTCTAATAACACACAACAATTAAAACATGCCATCATGCATATCATCTGATACTACGTCTCACATCTCTCAATAATAATATCTCTTACATCAACTTTTTTCAAATATACCTTCTCAAAAAGTAATTTAACACAGAAACTACCACCATTTTGCTGAAGGACATATTGTATGTTTCGAACTCTAGATCCTAATTTTACCATCAAAAGGTTTCTACTATGTTATATGATATGCTTTAACAATTTCTTGTTAATATTGTGCGTGATTTTATGATGAAGTGATTCTACAATGTCCTAAATTAATGCCATCTAGTTTGTTCATCAGGAAGCCACTTTTCCTTTCCATCTATTTGAAACTAAGTACAGCTACTACTTCATTAAACTGAACTTTACTGACTTGTCTTCATAGTGTCTCATTTGTGCACTTCTATAACAAGAAACTTTCACAACATACATCAATCTATATCAGTGTTTTTATTATTGTATTCTACATTTTACACACTAAGACTTTTGAACTATTAGATTACTAACATGTAGAATATGAGTGAATTCGTTCATAGGTAAATTATTTGAGATTATTAGTTCAATTGTCTAATGCAAACAATGAGTCAAAAAATGAGAGTGGAAAAGGATTAAGTCAGGATATATTTTACTTACACTTTATTCGTCTCCTAAATATCCCATCCTTGGATCCATATAGGGGGGGGGGGGGGGCATGTGGTATTGTAAAATGAAAAATTAAACAAATAGTAGTCACATAAATTTTACAGAATCGTGAATATATTTTAATGAAGGAATTTCAACTTTAGTCAAATTGGCTCAGCAGTACACCACAAGAGAATCTGCAAAGCCAACATTCAATCAACAACAGATGCAATCCTCGTCAAATCAGCGCTATGAGGTTGTCTCGCAAAATGACTCCTGCATGACCGGAAGTTACACGGTCCCAACAATTTGAGCCGTATGAGCAAGTAAAAATTTAGTTAGAATTTTTTTTTCACACCGAGATATTTTTAATTCACTTTGCTTGTTGTATTCAAAAAAGAAACACATTAGGTTCGAAAGAGTTAAGGTAAATGAAATAATTTCACAATGATGAAAAGCAATTATACATACCAGACTAAAATCCTGCCAGTGTTATCTCCTGTTGCTACAACATAATCAAGAGGATGGCAAGCAACACATACTAGATGTCGTGTTCCAGTTTTATGACTAAAGTACACAAAAAACAATCTTTACATTTGAGATTTCAAAATTTATGTAGTAATTTAAAAAAAAAATGCAAATGAATATAAAAGTTAGATTATGTATTGTAAATTATTTTAAACTATTTTTTGATAAAAATACAACTTTCTTATTCAAATATCTTTTGATAATTATGAAAAAATATTTGTTTCTCTTATATCTATATATAACACATTTGCATATATTTACATGAATAAAATTAGGGTAACTCCCCTTGTATAAATCACTACTATTAAGTGGAGGTAAATCACTTTGAATAAGGTGGGAATTTAAGCTTAGCATATACACCAATAAATATAAAGCTAAAACGAGCTCAACTTAAAAAACAACTAATGGTTCATTAAACTGAAATGTATATAGTTTGTTTATCTCCATCTGAAAGCAAAACTACTTTTACTACATCTAAAATTTGAAACAATCAAAAGTTGCCACCAACTTGAAATGCAAATGGTTCTTAATGAAAATAAATTAGAACAAGTGGAGAAATTCTTTATTGAATGACAAGGGTCATTCTACACTAGGGTTCAGGAAACAATGGTTCAGAGTACACAAAAGCACTGTCTTAATACAAGCTTTTGGCATCTTGATGCTTTTTGGTTCAACATTCAACTAGAAACAAATTTTATTTCAATCAATTGCACTAAAATAAGCACTGGAACAGGTTGGCACTGATGCAATCAAATGATATAATACACTCAAAATTTAAATAAGTTAGCTGAGAAGGAAGTTCAAAAGTCACTAATGAAGGAATTTTTTTAAATAATATTTTCCAACAGTTTTATTGTACACATTTGAATACTGCTATTTTACGATTGTAGATTATAGGGGGGGGGGTCTGAATAAAATGCAATATTTTTGTTCTTTATTTTTATGGCTTTTAACCAATTAAGATTATGATTTATGACATTTGAAATTTATCTCCTTTTTTCTGCTCTTTAGGCTTTTGACCCAATAAAAGTTCTTGATCCTTGCTATACAAACTAATAACTCATGTTGCAATGTACAATCAATGAATGAGAGTAGAAGAAAAATTCATATTCCAGTAATGTAGGATATCTACACTGAGATGCCAGTTTATTAGGTACACCTCCCTAGTAGTGTGTTGTACCTCTTTTCACGTTCAGAACCCAAATTTGTTGGGGCATGGAACTTACGAGATGCTGGATACTTTGTGTAGGAATGTTGTATCACATGGATAAAATTGTGTTGCTGTAAATTGGAATGTGGCAAAGTCTCACTTCAAACAGCCCTTACCACCTCAACCCAAAGATGCTCAAATAAGGTTTAAATCTGGGGACTGTGCAGGCCAATGGAAAAAAAATCGGTTGGCATGTTCTTAGAATCATTTCATGATAACATGTGCCTTCTGAACAGGTGGATTATCATGCTGAACATGTCCATCCAAGTGAGGATAAACTGGAGCCATGAAGGGATGAACTTGGTTAACAATGATGTTCAAATATGTGTTCAGATATACTTCAATGGGTATCAGGGGGCCTAATGTGTGCCAGGAAAATATTCCCTACACCATTGCCTGTACTGCTGACACCAGGTAAGATGGCTCCATGGACTCACGTTGCTTGATCAAATTCTGAGCATGATGCAAAAGGAACCTTGATTCATCTGACCAGGTCACCTTTTTCCAGTCCTCAATGGCCCAGTGTCGATGCTCTTGCACCCACTGGAGACATGCTTTCATGCTCTTTGCTACTTGACATAGTCAGTGGCTGTTGTCGCCTATTCCTGACAAGGTCCAATACATGGTGCATTTGGAGATGACCTATTTCACACCAGTGTTTAATTCTACTGTGATTTTCCTGATTGTGGCTCATCTGTTTGCTTGCATGATTCGTGTCAATCTCCTTTGACCCTGTAACGCTCCAAAGAAATGAATTACTTTTAAAGTTTGGACCCTTTGTCTGATCCCATTATTTTCATGCTCCGGATAGCTGAGTTGAGCATCAGGCAATAATTGACAAATTGCCAAAAATAAAGTTTAATTAGGGTTCGAAATACCAGCGAGCGTTAATGAGTAAGAATTCAAAAATATTAAATGATTGTCAAAATTTTATGTTAATGCTAATCAAAACAAACTAACGTTGCTCAAGAGAAAAAAAAATAGTAAAGATTCAAAAGGTTTAAATAACAAACAATTTATTCCCAAAAAGCACTCACCAAAACTTCCATAAAGAAGATACTACATCATTTCTTACTCCAAACTAAAAACTGATCTCTAAACTGTGCTCTACTACTCTATCTTCTGTGCTACTGTGACAACATGTCACCAGGTTATAACAAGAGGTACAAAGCCCGCACATCATGTTGCACGCCGGGAAAGAATTTGCATAAATTGACAAGCGGCACAAGCTATGACGCAAGAGTGGGTGTATCCTTGTGCAAGCGCTTTAGCTGGTGACAGTCGAAAGTTCGGAGTTGAGCATGCGCAACTCCTAACTCTTGGAAATGAGCGCAGTGATGCCAAAAAGGAAATTAAAAATCACCAAAATGATAAATATAACATAAATTAAGCGAAACTGGTTAAGGTAAAGTAAAAGTGAATGAGGGGGCATCACAACCCCTCTAATCCACAAGCTGTTTTCATCCACAAGATTGCCAATCATTGGTAGCTTTTTGCTTTTCGCACTATTCTCGGTAAATCCTTGAAATGGTTGTATGTGAAAAGCCCAGGAGGAGATGCTAGAACCAGCACACCTAGTACCAACTATTATGCCACATTCAGTCACTCAGGTCACTTGTTTTTGCCATTCTTATGCTCAATCCAACTCTAACTGATCAAGAAAGAAATCACTCTATCGCCAATCCCAATTTTAGAGGAAAAATTTCAATCAACAATAGTGATTTCATTCTTGATTGTGGAACTAAGGTGTTGAGATTTTTCAAATTAACTCTAACTGATGCTCCAAGAGCTAGTTTGCCTGATTTATGTTGCTCACCATATTCATATGATGTATTACACGTTGGAAGGGGTGGTGTACCTAATAAACTGGCATCTCAGTGTAATCTTCTCATGAGTTGCTCTGACCACTTAGCAATAGTGTGCAATTTCACTACTAACAGAGGATATGAAGAGTCAGCTTCCTAGAGGCACTTACTGACATTACTTTATCAATTTTAAAGGAATAATTGTGGTTTATCACAAAGAAAAAGCAAAAATTTCTTTTAACTCTCTCACATTTATCTTATATTACCTTATAAATCAATATTAAGTGCCACTGTGAAACACTGGATAGAGTTAGCTGTGATATTTCCTGGGTAACACTGTTTCTGTCATCTGTTTTAGACAAACAAATTGATCAGATTTTTTGCAATCTCTATTAGTACAGGATGGATGGTGATAGGAAACTGGATGCTGATAGCTCAGTAAAAAATTAAGGGAGTAAATTATGCAATATAATTTTACTTCAATAAGCACAAGTGAAGGCATGCATTATTCTACATTACATTAAACTTCTGAAATACTTACCATTTGTATCTTTTTGTACTGAATTCATATACTTTTAAGTCATTGCCAAATACACTAGCAACATATAAACCCTATATAAAAAAAAAGAGACAAAAATTGTAATATTTTTACTCTACTAGAACAGCGAGAAGCTAATATTGTTAATTTATTTGTCAAAATGAGACGAAGGCCACACAATAGTGTCAGAAGTCATAGAATTAAAAAGGAATGAATTACAATATATTCCTTGCAACAATAAATTTAATTTTATCTTTCAAAATTTGCTCATACAAATCCTAAATTTCTAATCTTAGAAAAAAGATAATACAAATTCAAAATAGTAGATATTTCATTTATCGTATAATAAGTACACAAATTTGTATTAAGGGAAGTATGCTTAAAAACACAGTGTAAAATAATATTAAAAAAAAATAATTTTAAGATAACACTGCAAAAATAACAAAAAGAAATGTGTCTAAATAATGAATATTAATGATTAGAATTAGTGGAATGGTTTAAAAGGACATCAATCTCTCAATAAATGATTTAAATGTGCTTTAAAACACTGGTAAATCATTTGTAAATTACTTAGGCAATAGAGGGTGGACAATATAATTAAAAAAAATTGATAATTAAGAAATCGTTCGATTTGGGGCATATTTATTGCAAAATATACATGAAATTATTTTCATAGTATGAACACATTTTGAGCAATCCTTATATATGTGTGCATATAAGACTTCAAAACTGTATGATTATATTGATAGTACCCATTACTGTATTTAAGTGCATCATCTGACAAGCATTTGTTATTATCATCCCAAGTGTCAGATATTGTATTTAGGCAATGGGGCAGAACAATGACCTGGTCTTATAAGTAGCAGGACCTTCATGCAGCTGTTGTACTACATTTTTCAGTCAAAGTAGCACAGCATTTGTCAAGCCAGCTGGAAACGTCCCTTGATTTGTTATGATGGAGGGAAAGTTTAGAAAACAAACATTCAATCTCTTATGCATTATAAGAGAGCATAATAGAGCTGATAGATGAACTTCAAATACAGCATTTGCAACACAAAAATGAATCATTTAGCATAGAACTCTACTCAAGTTAACGTTTAATCATTTTAAAAAGTTGAAAGTTTTTTTCAAACATGCTCATGTTTGATCAGCTAAGAAATGTGATGAATCCCATAGCTTTGGGAGTTTATGTGTTAATGATACAAAAATTTGCCAAACAAATAATAATAGACAGGCAAGCATAACTTTACATATTGCAAGATTAGTTATTCAGTTATGATTCTTTGTTACTATTGCAACTTTTAAACTCTTAGTACTTTACAGCTGAATGTTTTATACTACATTCCAAAATCAAATTCTCCCTTGATTTAAAAAGAAATGTTTCTATAAAATCATGCTTTAAATAAAACATTTTTAAACAAATCGCTTCTAACATTGTAAAAAAATTATACTGTTTTTGTATCAACTGACTCTCCCCACCCCATTAGTATTCAGTAATATGAAGTATGTACAGTAATTTAAACTAATACAGTAAAGAATGAATGAATACTCTCCTGAACAACTGTTTTGAAGATACCCCGCAAGGTGATATTTTAGTCTGATAAGGAGATTTATTTCTGAAGTAGTGAGTTGTCAACTATCAGATATGGTGAATGCATGCCACAGAGTAATGTAATGGTGCTTGGTGATAAAGAGTGAATTTAACATTTTCCTCTTTTAAGTTCTCACTGTTGCTGTAAAATTCATTTTAAATAAAACTGTACTGCTCATGAACATTTAAGACCTTGCCAACTATTTCTCCATTGGAAAGTCCACTTATACACTGAAGCATCTTTAATCCAGTAATCTATAGGTTGTTTACCTCTGAGCAGCACATTTTTTGCACACAATGAGCTAAATGACCAGGTCACAAGGATCTTGAAGGCTCAGAGAAGGTCCCTCCAAGAAACCCACTGGATAACTGTTAGGAGACAGATGGTAGCCTCCTGACAAAGCATCCAACATGTTCTTCAATGTGCACAGGGTATTGCTCTCCTGCACACTTAGGACTGAAGACTAATACATTGGAACAAAACCAATGAATAAAATTTACTGATTTCAAAAAAGTGTAAGGAGCTTACAAACAAATTAGAAATAACATTCATTATTGTGTATAAATGAGAATATTGAAAGATAAAAATGGCTTGCAACCAAACTGAACCACATTAAAAAGATTTAGGAATAAATAATTATTACCAATACTAAAAACAGCTAACAAACAATAAAAAAAAGTCCTTGACACAAATGAAAACTTGCATTTATATTAATTTTAGACTAATATAAATGCACATTAAATAATTGCAAATGTGTGTTTATTATTAGATGTCTTAAATGTACTCACAATCTGGTTCCTTTAACTAGGTAATATTTCTATAAACAGATATTTTCAATATAAAAATTCAATTTAATTTTAAATCCTGAAAAATCTTTTACAATTTAAAATACATTTAAAATAAATCACTGCTTGAATAGCAAATCCCTACAAGTTGATTTTAGAGCCAAAAATCACTCATTTTTATAAGTTCATTTTATCAGTGAGATGAATTGAACATAGGCTACTAATCTGAGTGTGATACTAATAATTAATGTAATTCTTTTAATATTAACTTACTTTTACACCAAAAGCTATACTTTCTTGATGTGGAAGAACTTGTTTCAGTACCATTGATTTCTTTACAGCTATGCTTTTTTTCATTTTTAATGAATACAGACGATGGAATTCTGGAATAATTATTAAAAATGGGCTATAATAATATACTCTTATTTGCTAAATATGAAAAGCTATATTTAAAGGTTATATTTATCAGAAATTATGTAATTTAAATAACATTTTTTTTTAAACATTAAAAAGTTAATTGAGATCTAAGAATATCCTAACATATTTACCTTAAGGAAAATGAAATTGCAGAAACTACTCCCAAATACAATGCAACCTTGATAATCTGAAGTAGTTAATTCATAGGTGTGTTCAGACTATTGACCATAAATTTGTATAAGATGGCATTTTGTTAAGATAATCAACTTTCTTCTGTTTTGCTCCTTTCATATGCTTGCTTATGCAACTGATGAAGTAGAAGAATTTGATGAACAGGTATTTAATTTTCTTCCATATCACTTTAAAGTTTTCATCATCTCTAGTTTTAAGTGCTAAAACTAGAGATGGCACCCTTGTGATTTAGTAATTGTTCTTCATAAACGTCAATTATATTATTTTCTTCTTTAAATTTGAATATTCTCAAACTCTCTGGTTCAGAAATTAGGGAGATACCATTCTTACATCGATCCAATCTTTTTAGAATAAAAACACATCAGTTCCAGAGCACCTGACATGTTATCAGGAGGTTGCAGGTTCATATCCCACCTGGCTCAAGACAATTTTTCCTCTAAAAGATTTGGATCGATGTAAGAGTGGTATTTTCCTAATCTGTGAACCAGAGAAGTTGAGAATATTCAAATTTAATCAATTGTATACTCATGAATATACTTTCCATCTTCATGGCATTCTTGTTGTATGTCACTTGATTGCTGGAACAGTACTTTCATGTGACACAATGATTGTGTACTACAGGTAGAAATGTTCATAATATCAATTAGAGGAGATCTTGATCAGTGGCTGGTAGCTCAGTGGTCCAGAGCACCTCACATGTTATCAGGAGGTTGTGGGTTCGTATCCCATCAAGACAATTTTTACTCTAAAAAAAATTTTTTTTTCATCATCTGACTCCACATTGTCTTTACATCCTTGCAAAACATATTCAATAATTTCACTATCAGTAAACATTTGCAATAGTCATTTTTCATTTTGTCCACTAGCCCATTCTTCACCTTCTGTATGATTCAAATTTATACCCAAAGAAACTATTAACAGCTTTGCTAGTTTTCCTCTTCCTCAAAACATTTGTCAGATTTATTTTCTTTTCTGTTACCAACTAGCAGATTTACCCAGTGTTGCTCAGGTCTAAAATTCTCTAACGTATATAATAGATGGCACTCCCCATATCACAAGCTTTCATTCTGCATAAAATGAATTACGATTATTATTATCCCTCAGTAAAATATTCCTTCCCTCTTTTCAGGGAGAAGAAAGGTGGATATATTTCAAAGTACTGCATGATCCTCCTCAAATCAGAAGTTTCTAAACCGAAAAACAGTACTGCCTTGCTTAGAAAATCAAACTTTTCAAATCATTTCGTACCTACTAAAGTTGCTTGGATACAATTTCCAGGTATAAGTATCTTTATAGCAAAAGAAAAATCTGGTCTTAGTTGTATAAAAACTGTGTATGTACTATAAATATAGTGTACAACAAAAAAGAAAAACTTTTTCAATATATTATTTTAAAATTTTTTCCCCATATTTAACGAAATATCCGTCCCGTGGCTGAATTGTTTAGCCCGCTTGGCTATTGATTTAAGGGACCTGGGTTCGAGCCCTGGTTAAGGCATGGATGTTTGTGTTGTTTTTCTGCTGAGGTTCTGCCATCTTCACAGACCTACTATTGCATATAAACTGACAGGTTGCTGTCAAACCTCTGCGGCAAGCAGCTGCTTGAGGGAGTATTTATTCTTTTACTTTCTTTATGTTTATTAACTTTTACATATTTTTCTAATATAATTATTTTAACATCTGATATGTATTCTTAGTTTGCGAAGCCTTCATTTCAAAAAAGAATCTCGTGTCCTGTTACTGCTTAATTAGAATGACTTCAATTTCCACAGAAACACTTGTGTCTTTACTCACTTCTTAAACAATGGCATAATCACTTGAAAGCAGAAAGAAATCAATTGATACATTCATTCTTTTAAATTTATTGTTGGCAACAGTGGTTTTGAATAACTTTTAACCTTAAATGTTAAAACTTTAATGTTAAGTCTTTAAGGATTTTGAGAAATTCAAACAGGTTTATAATGGCTTTGGTTGACCCCACCATGTTTCCACAAAAACTATATTCTTCCCTTGGATAAAAGGAAAGTTCATGCAAAATGCAATAATTCTAGCTCCTTTGGATGTCAAGCGCTTAAGTGGACAGACATACAAAAAATTTCTCTTTATGTATTAGATATACCGTATATTTCTGCAGATAAGACGATAGTTGAATCATAAAAAAAGGCCCCCAAAATTCGGGTCGTCTTATAGGACAGATACAAAAAAAATTAGATTGAAATTTATATAATTGAAACCATTATTACTACAACTTATCAAAAAATAGATTCATCATGGTTAGATTGCCATATATATCCTGTATACAATCATGGAAGAGTCTATCCATATTTGAAAGTCAGCAGGAGGGACATAATTCCACAAGAAATATGATTAATTCCTGCTTTCATAATAAATACACAGATTATCTGTAGAAATTGACTTCAATAATTATTACAAATATCTGAAAAAAATTATCGCTGCCATGACGGGAATTGAACCTGCAACTCTCTAGATACATGCCAGAGTGCTCTAACATTAAACCACGAGGCAGATGCTAAAATCTTCTAGAATTAATCTTGTGGTTTAATGGCAGAGTGCTCTGGTATGTATACAGAGAGTTGTGGGTTAGATTCCTGCCATGGCAGTGATATTTTTTTCTGATGTTTGTAATAATTATTGGAGTTAATTCCTGCTTGTTTGATGGAGCTGGAAGATGTTGCCTGAGATGTCATTTTAATAGTTACCATAGATTTTCCAGCAGGTCGATATCTGATGATTGCAGTGGCCATGGTATGTGAAAAAGTTTAGTTTCATACTCCTCAAACTACTGGCCACTCAGTGGTTTGAGGAGAATGTAGATGGAAACATCGTCATCCTGAAAGCCAACTCTCTCTTCATGAAAGAAATGCTGTATCATTGGATGAAGATTATCACTCAAGACTGTCAAATAGCAATTGGCATTAACTTGCCTTCCAATAGAATGAGTGCACCCAAACCATGTCATGAGAAAGCTACCCACACCATTACAGTAAAACCAGAACCCTTAACAGAAGGAAATATGCAATTAGATTTGCAAGCTTCCTTTGGTTGGTGCCATACATGCACTTGTCCATTTGTCAGAAACAAACTGTAGGATGCTTCATCAGATCATATTGTATTGCTCCACAGCTTGTGTTCTTTACAATACTGAACATGATAATAAATTGACAGGTGTGATGAGTGGCTTGCAAAGTGCAACTTGACCATGATATCAAGCTCTATGAAGTTCTCAACATATTGTTTTGACAAAACTGGCTCTTGCATCCTACACTGAAATCCATACAAAACTGATCAGCTGCAGCTCACCACACTAACACTTGATCATCCCAATTCTGGAGTATGCCCTTTTGCCCACTGTTGCCTTCCCTTTAGATTCCATTCCTACATTACCTTAAAAGCTGTTCTTTATGAAACATTAGCAAGTTCAGCTGTCTTAGTGAGTGAAGTCCCCTGCCAAATGAGCTCCAACAATCATGCCCTTTCAAAAACGCCAAGGTCTTCTCTGGATGACATGGTATAAATAATTACATGGTTTCACAAGATTTACCTTTACAGACATGATGCTAAGCATGCTGGAATATAATCTGCATGTTTCATGCCTTTGTCAGTGCCACATAGATGCTGCTATTTTACATAAACCAAAGGCTTCCTAGAAACCTTGGTGTTTTTATTTTTCTGTCCTTTACTTTGCAGCTTACATAAGATTTCTGGATGATACTTTTAGTCTTAGTGAATGCTACATTTCCATTAGAGTGAATAAAATATTTTACCAGTTTAAATATTTTAATATTGTTATAATGCTGTCTTTCTTGGCTACAATGTGCAGTATATGTTTCTTGCAATATCACAATGGTCTGAATTACATTTTGGTGAATTGGTTAAAGCAGCAGTCTACAGCGTGGTGGGAAAAATAGCTATTATCCTACTATCATCACTCACTAAGCCATTTGGGTGACCTGGTGCATCATCTAAATCAGGGGTCCCAAACGTTTTGCATCATGTTTCCTTTGATATTTTATTAACCCTCATACCTCCCCACCTTTTATATATCATCAGTCAACCCCATTTTAAACAATTTCAATTCATAATTAAAAATTTAATATATAATCACAAAATTTAGACTTTACCATAACTCTTTACCAGAATCAACAAGTTAATAACCATAATTTGCTGGAGGAAGGCATCAGGGTTTCTGGTGATTGTACTTATGAAATAATCTACAGTGTTTTCTTTTAACCTTGTACATGGGTAAATTTCACATATATATATATTTTTAAATGTAAACATTCTGCCAGGTAAATCAACATACATCACTTTCTCCTTAGCAGTGTAACTTGAACTATCAGTAGTATAGAACAGAAGTTAGTTTGGGCTTAAAACTTTGAGATCAAATCATTTTGATAATTACTGAAACCCAGCCCAATTAGGAAAAAAAAATTTTTTTGACACGTACTAAAATTTATATATTGAAATATATGTTGTAAAATCATTTTTTAATTCTTTGTGCTATAGTCTATTGAAAACTTTTAATTAATATAATTATTCAAAGACAAAAATTCTTTATGTTATTTGGAATGAGAAACACTGGAAATAATTTATAGAAATTAAAAATTCTTGAGTAACATCATTATAAACACTATGAGTGATTTATTAATAAAAGAGATGGCAATAACTGAAAAATAATCAAAAGTTGAATGGTTGTCACTTTTAATTACTAGACCAATTAAAAAGTTCAAATTATAACCAAAAGAAAATATTTTTAAATTTTTTTTTTCCAATTACAAGAAACATTTTTTAGTTTCTGACTGAATCTAAAGTCATCTCTTTGCTGGGGGTGGCTCAGTCGGTAGAGCACCAGGCTCATAATCTGTAGTTCCCAGGTTTGAGTCCCAGCTGTCAGCATTGAGAATAATCTCCACAAAACTCCCACCCTGCTGGTCAGTAAAGGACACCAGTGGGCTTGGAAAGGCTGCTGTCTGTCAGATGGGATGTTAAGCAGTGACCCCGTGTGTGAGAACCATACCCTGTGCATGTTAAAGAACACACTGGATGGCCTTGATAGGAGGCTACCAACAACTGTTCCAGTGGGTCCCCTCCCCCAACCTTCTCTGAACCTTCAGGGTCCTTGTGACCTGGCTATTTAGCCCATTGTGTGCAAAAAAGTGCCACTCAGAGGTAAAATAATACAACCTGTTTCTGTGCTATTTTGAGCACTGGCAAGTTCAGGCTTAGTCTGACACACCTGAACTAATTTCTAGTATACAAGCTGCTTATATTAATAATAGTTTTAAAAATACAAACCTGTTCCTTCAAGCTTTGTTGTGATAAACCAAGGACTCCTGGCATATGGAGCATAAAAAGTCATTACAGGTGTTGTAACTTTCAAATTGTATGACTACAGAGAAAAAAATAGCATTTTTTTAAAATATGAATTAAGAAATACTACATACTTAAAACAGTACAAATTAAAAAGCCTTTATCTATAAGTTTAAATTATGAAGTGATCATTACTATGATCATTCAGGTTTATTATTAGGTTTTAAGTGAATAGCTATTACACAATTAAAAGGACCTTCTTGCTCAGAAATTATTTCAAAATAATTTAAAATTCTCTGTCATTGAGCAATAAAATTTTAAAGTTTATCCTTCAAACTATTTGCATGTTAAAAGTTTTTAGGAGAAAACTCAGAAGCTTTTTGGAGCAAGAACAGCACTCAGTCTTCAGTGAAGTGATACTATGTGGTGATGTTACGGCCTGTTTAGAGCTTCTTTCCACACATCATAAAGGGTGATTCCAGCGTCTCGGTTGCAAGTGGGAACAGGCGAGGCCATTATTTCAATAGCCTTGAGGACTATGGTTCTGTAGTAAGTGGATACTGGGAGCATACCACACTGCTTGCATGTATCCACTTTCTATGGAACCATAGTCTGCAAGGCTATTGAAATAATGACCTTGCTCGTCCCCACCTACAACCGAGACACTGGAATAGCACTTCACAACATGTAGAAAGAAGCTCTAAACAGCCATAATTCACCACATAGTATCACTTCACTGAAGATGGAGCACTGTCCTTGCTCTGAAAAGCTACTGAATTTTCCCCTAAAAACTTTTAACATGCAAATAGTTTGAAGGATAAACTTTAAAATTTTATTGCTTAACACAGAGAATTTTAAGTTATTTTCAAATAACTAATTAGTGAATACTGTACCCATTACAAAAAAATATTAATCTTAGAAAAATGCTCAATCTCCATTCCACATATGTATATGGTTTAATGTAGTAATATGTTCTTAAATGTATAGAGGGAATTAAACATTCAAAAGCTATAGAACCAACTATGTTTCACAACAATGTTCTCCAAACCTGCAAGTCCCAAGACTGAATATTTTGCAACTGAAAATCAGCTTCATTAAAATCATATCTCATAATATAATTTATACCCTGCTTGCTATTCAATCATCCTGCATCTATGCAACAAGACTAAAACTGAATAATAGCCCTATTTTTTAAAATGATGCTTAAATTTGATTCACAATTCTTCTCTAAACCAGTGGCTACTGTGCTATGAGCTGATGTTGTAACGCTCCAAAGAAATGCAAAATACTTTTAAGTTTGGACCCTTTTTCTGATCCAATTAGGTTTATGCTCCGGATAGTTCAGTCGGGTGCCAGGCAATAATTAAGAAATTGCCAAATAAATAAATAAAGTTAAATTAGATTTCAAAATACCAGCGAGCGTTAATGAGTAAGAATTCAAAAACGATTGTCAAAACGTAAATATAAATGCTAATCAAACAATTAACGTTGCTCAAGAGAAAAAATTAGTAAAGATTCAAAAGGTTTAAATAACAAACAAATTTATTTCCAAAAATCACTCACCAAAACTTCAATGAAGAAGATACATTAACTCTGATTACACATTCTGTACTAACTGTGCTCTTTCATCCTTACTACCACACTCTCTTCTCATTTCTGTCCTGTGCTATGCTGTGCTATTGTGACTAGCTTGTCACCAGTTTTAACAAGAGGCTTACAGAGGCCCGCATGTGTCATGTTGCACGCCGGGAAAGACATTTACATAAATCAACGAGCGGTGCAAGCTATGACACAAGAGGGGGCATGTCCTTGTGCCCACGCTTTAGCGGGTGACAGTCGGAAGATCTGAGTTGCACATGTGCAACTCCTAACTCTTGGAAACTAGCGCTGTGATGCCGAAAAAGGAAATAAAAATCCCCAAAATGATAAATATAACGTAAATTAAGCAAAACTGGTTAAGGTAAAGTAAAAGTGAACAATGGGGCATCACAATGTCATGGCATTTGAAAGAAAATAATCTAAAATTAAGCTAAAAAATATTCAAAATTGATAGAGGAGAAATCTCAAAATATAAATTAAATGGGCATGATATAAATATGTAAAACAAGAATTGGTAGGTTATATATATATTATTTTTATTACTGGACAATATTATTGTGATTAAGTTGTTGAATTTAAAAAACTGTGATATAGAGGTATTCAACTGGTGTGATGCAAGACATTGTTACACAAATCAGGGTGAATTACAAAATGAAGAAAATTCAATACAGTTAACACATTTTGTTTTTTAAAATTATTAATGTATTACTTTTGGTGTACTGCAATGGAGTAAATAAAGTACTAGATGTGCTATGATGTGAAAATGGTTGAAAACCTTTGCTAAATCAAGCCTGGGCAAGCTATGACCCACCTCTTTTTGTGTGACCTGTGAGCTAAATGGTGGGTTGGGTTGTTTTATATCTGAGCAGCACTTTTTTTGCACACCATGGGCTAAATGGCCAGGTCACATGGACCCCGAAGGCTCAGAGAAGGTTGAGGGAGGGAACCCACTGGAACAGTTGTTGGGAGACAGATGGAAGCCCCCATCAAGGCCATCCAGCATGTTCTTTAACATGCACACGGTATGGCTCTCCATCACACAGGGCCACGACTTAATGTCCCATCTGACGGACGATGGCCTTTTCAAGCCCATCAGTGTCCCCTACTAACTGTAGGTAGGGCAGGGATTTTTGCAGAGATAAATCTCAATGCTGACAACAGCTGGGATTCGAACCTGAGAACTACAGATTACAGGGCCTGGCGTTATTAACTAATTCTAATAAAATTATATTGCTTATACTTTACTTCAGATTTTTTTTTTCCACTGGTTATACATACATTATTGGTTATATATTTCTTTGGTGGCCCTTCCATTTCAGTTTCCTATGTGGCTCTTCAGCTAAAATGTTTGCTAGGCCTGCTCTAAATCATCACTGTTCAAATATCATATGCTGCAATTTTGTACTTTAGTATTGTGGAAAAATCTCTAAAAAATTATCATACTACTTGACAATGTAAATTATAAAAATGCAATTCAATACCTTTAATGCTGTACCATCTGCATAGTCCCATTGCAAAACTATCCCATCCTCAGAACAACTCAGAACCTATCACAAAGAGAAAAATTTAATTTTTACATGTCAGGGCATCTTTATCTGTAATGCAATTTAAAACTAATTTAGGCTGATTTTATTTAAACAAAAAAAAAAATACATATATATCAAACAATAAATGCTTATTCACAGGCAATTGCCCTCATTAGAACAATGAAAAGTTAGTTTAAAAAGGAAGAAAAAAAAGCAAGGTTTATCAAGAATGCAACATTAGCCTTTGATATCCTGCTAACATATCAGATACTCTTATCAGTGGAGCTATATTGGCATTACGGGCCTAGCCAGAAAACGTTTCTTGGGGAGGGGAGGGGGGGGGGGGGGGCACAGGTTGTTGACAACAGCGTTACTTCAATTAACCGATTATTATTTTAACCGGTCAGTCTGTTGAGCATTGGATTTTGTACAGGTACCACACAAGTGACAGAGCTATGCTTCCTAAAATACCCCCACATCCCAACACACACAAAAAAAAAACTTCTTAGAGGGAAAAAGAGTAGATTGTGATCACCAATGTTCCAATTTTTGCATTAAGTTTTCAGCAAAATTTTAAATATTCATTTGCGCAATGGTACCTCTTCTCTTTTTCGCTGATTATGTACCCAAAAATATTTTTTAAAAGCTTTCATCAGGAATATAAAATTTATTCAGAATATTTACAGTGCAAATTCCAGTTTTATAAAAGGACATTTGATTAAAGTAAGTAATACAGTTTAAGGAACTGCTTCAACATCAAAAGCTTCCTTATTTATTATTTTATTCTTCCATCTCCCTCTCTTATGCAATTAAAAATACTGTGAATTATATTTTGCATATGTACTATTTATACCCTTCTTTGCAGTGTGGGGATGATATCAACTCTCTTTGACAGCTAATCACTGTGTGGAGTAATTCTCTTTATATTTATTGTTATACCTTATTAACATGGTTTTTTGTTTTCATTTCATGAATTTTAACTTTTTTCCATCCTTCCCTAATTATTTACATTTCCTCTCAAATATCTGAGATTTTGACTTATCTGAGTATAAGCCGATTAATCAAAATTCTATGGATACCTATTATGATTAATCGGATACCCATATTATCAATAATCACATGAGGGATATTGTCACTCTGGCAATGATGTCAAGTAATATCTTTTTCATTTTTTTTATAGGGGAAGAAGTTACTCTTATACAAAAAGGTTGAGATAACCTAAAAGTTCTATTGGACTTATAGTTTTTCATACCACATAAAAACACATACACAGGTTTAGTAATCAAATAAGCTAATCAATAGTCCAGGAAACGCATTTAGTGAACATTTTTTAACCTTTAGGTATAAGAATGTCTCACAAGTGGCTTTAACATTTTTGCACCTTGGGCATATTGTGTTAACGTAAGTTTCTGCAAAATATTTCCTTGGGAATTAGCAATGGCTCTCATCCAATGCTGATAATATTTGCTCATCAGCAAAACATTTTGATCCCTCAAGAAATCACTCAAAACCCTTTACTCTTGAGAGTGTTTATCATCTTTTAGAGAAAAAAAAATGTAAATATATCCTTAAGATTTTTTGCCGAGTAGTTGTCCTATTCCAGGCAGTCAGGAGTGATCCCACACTGGATCACTCTGGACTGCCTGGCGAACTGCCTAGATACCAAAAAACATTTATAAATGTTTTGAAAGAATGTAAAAATATTTAATTTTTTAAAGAATTTTGAAAATCCTTGCAACAAGATTTTTTTTTTAATTTTATACCAGTGTTATCAGATGTGTGCCTCATTAAGAATTAAACGAATCTGATTTTTGGAAAATCAAAACACCTGTCCTGTTTTATGTTATAATTCCATCCAAAAATTAAAACACAACAATACACACCTTTACACAACAACAACAAAAACAGATTTAATGATTTTTCAGTCAAAAATTTTTTCTGCCTGTCCTTAAATGGAAAAAAAAAATTGTTTCTTTTCAGCAAATAATTTGCTTGGGAACTAAGCCATTGGTGTCATAAGTATCTGTCAGCACAGTGGAGTTGCATCATAAGCACATTTAACTTACATGAATTCAACTATATGAGCTCAGTAAAAAAAATAGAAAGAGAAAAATATAAATTTAATTGTTGCACACAATTACACTCATCATTCCACTTAATCAGTACCAGAGTGAGGGTGAGATGACATATAAATCTGCTGTTCCCTCAGTTGGTGTCAGTTCTTGTGTGCCTCTCATATTGTGAGTATCCAGCCATGCACAATGTTTAAAGATACATATTTTTAGTACAACATGGCACCTAAATGAAAGCCAACTGCTTCATCTGTGCCAAGAATTTAGTTTTGGGTTCGGCTGAGAATAAGACTTGGTTCCTGAAATCCCACCATTTTTGTTGGACACCTATATTTAGTAAGTAATGTTAATTGTTTTCTACAGTTATACAATATATTTAGGCAGTATTTTCCCAATGAAAATAAAATTGTTTAAATCTCATACCTGTACATGATTCCATGGGTTAATCTGTACAGCAATAACTGGCATTTTATGACCTTTAAGATTCTGAATACATTCTCCACTAGAAATGCTAAAAACTTTAACATCATTCCCACTGGCTGCAAGAAGATGCCTAAATGTGCATGAGAGAGAAAAATCATGAATTTATACTATTTCTGTTACACAGTAGTCTTAATTTTTAAGCTAAACAGCACTTACGCTACTTCAGTGATGAAAAATTCAATTAATAGGAAGTGTAATTTAGAAGTTGCAGGTTTAATGAAAAAAAAATCATTTATCTTTTATATACTCTTTATCACACATTATTTTTTTCTTTTTGGTACTTTATAAAATTTTTATTAATTACTGTCATATATCTTTGCCAGCAGTACAAGATTTTTGCTTCAGTAGCATTTGGTGATTCATTTAAGAAATTAATCTGTATGATTACTCACTATTTTCTCTGTATATTCTTATATCTTCTAGTTAATTTCAATGTCAATAGTGACTTTAAATCTTGTTGACTTTCTCGCCCATTTATTTTTTTATTTATTTTTTCTCACCCAATTTATCCATTTCAAGCACCATCCATATGGTTAGGATAGCAACCTTTCAATATCGCTCAGAAATGATGTTAAATTTAAGTCACTGACACTAAAGTGTTACTAAAGCAAGAATCAATCAATTGCAAACGACACAATTAAAATACCTTATTGCTCAGAAAACAATAGTAAAAGTTCTCTGACATTGAACAATAAAATTTTGAAGTTTATCCTTCAAACCATTAGTGTATTAAAAAGTTTTCAAAAGAATTTCAAGATTTATAGTCATTACTGGCATTGATATGAACTAGCCATAGATAATTTAGATCAACTAACCAGTAATACGAACTGGTCAGTTTGAATATTGCCATCAGTGCTTACAACACAAGCCACGAACTTCGGCAAGAAGCAGTTTCGCCTATCAAGGATATAATGCAAGCTAGTGATGAACAAACTTAACAATACCTATCATCTCGTAATAGCTGAGCTAACATCGGGACAGACATCCCCAGCAGCCTAAATGGATTAAGGTTGTATTACTCATTTCTTTGGCTTATTATATCTCAATATGTTAAGTCAGTGGTTCTCAACCTTTTATGCTTTGTGTACCTCCTGGAAATGTGTATGCAACTGGCTAATTATCATAAAAACCCAAACACAAACCACTTTAACAAAATACGATTGCCTTCCCATATACTATGAATTTCTCCAATTCTCCCCCCCTCCCTCCCACACACACACACACATACACACACAACACCTTTTCCCAATATTTAAAACACTATGAAAACCTTCCTAATAAGCTAAATTCCTTAAACAAAGCTAAACAAGCACATCAGAGACAACACACCTCAAAAATCAAGAATATTGGAAATGATACACTGCCAATCTGCATTATAAAAAAGCTCCCTGAATTAAATAATCTCCTCAGAGACAACACATCTAAAACAACAACTGGAAACAATGCACCGTTTTGTAAAAAAGCCCCTGGAACTAATCTCATCTAAGACAACACAGCTGAAAAAAGAGAAACTCTTAAACAGTGCACTGCTGATCCAAATTGTAAAAAAGAGCCCGAATAATACCATCAAAGACAGCAAAAAAAAAAAACATATACCCATCATTCCAACCTGCAATATTTATCACAATACTGATTAGACTTCTACACTCAGTTATATATTACACCCAACATTTTAATATTAATTAATAGATTCTGAAAAAAAAATTCATCGCCGACACAGCGGAAATCGAGCCCGCATCTCTCCAAATTCATACCAGTTGTCCGACGCATGGTACAATGGTAGCGAGCTCTGGCATGAATCTGGAGAGATGTGGGTACAATTCCTGCCGTATCGACAATGAATTTTTTTCAGAATCTATTAATTAATGTTAGATGTCTATCTTAACAGGGAATACTGTGCATTCACAATGGATTGATTTTCAACATTTTAATTATATTAAGGAAAATATCACTTTGAATTTAACATCAATTAATTTTAGAGTAAAAATTGTGTAGGAAAAAAACTTCCTTAATATATGAATAAATACGTCAGAAAAAATTTCTTCAATTCAATCAATTGTATACTCAGAATATACTTGCCATCTTCATGACACTTGTCATTGTTTCTTGAATACCTTCATGAGACACAGAGAATTGTACATTGTTGGTAGAAGATTCCTAACATCAATTAGAGGAGATCTTGATCTGTGGCTGATAGCTCAGCAGTTAAAGCACCTGACATGTTATCAGGAGGTTGTAGGTTCATATCCCACTTGGCTCAAGACAATTTTTCCTCTAAAATTGATTGACATTAAATTCAGAGTGATATCTTCCTTAATATATGAATAAATATGTTGAAAAAAAATCTCTTCAATTTAAACATTTTAATTAAATATCCATATTAAACTTCTTAATCACAAATAATAATAAACAACAAAACTTAAAAATAAATATTCAGTTCCTTAGTTAAATATATTAACTATCATAAATAAAACACTATACACTTTTCGAGTACACCGCGAGAGCTGTTTCACTGATTACCCAGTAAAATGTTTATAATTTCATAAGATTTGTTAAATTGTTTATGTCATTTTTTGTTTATCGATATATGTAATTTATGAATACAAAATTTAATGTGTGCATATATATATGTTTTATTCCCATTGTTAACTATACTATAACTATAGTTTTATCTATCTATACGATGCTAGCTCAGCTATCCCCTTGTATAGATAGATAAAACTATAGTTATAGTATAACAATGGGAATAAACTAGTGCACTGTTTAAGATTTTCTCTTTTTTCAGCTGTGTTATCTTAGATGAGATTAGTTCCAGGGGCTTTTTTACAGTGCAGAGCGGCAGTGCATTGTTTCCAATTGTTGTTTGAGATGTGTTGTCTCTGATGAGATTATTTAATTCAGGGAGCTTTCTTATAATGCAGATTGGCAGTGTATCATTTCCAATATTCTTGATTTTTGAGGTGTGTTATCTCTGATGTGCTTCTTTAGCTTTGTTTAAGGAATTTAGCTATTGGAAAGGTTTTCATAGTGTTTAAATATTGGGAAAAGGTGTTGTGTGTGTGTGTGTGTGTGCGGGAGGAGGGGGTGGTGGAGAAATTCGTAGTATATGGGAAGGCAATCGTATTTTGTTAAAGTGGTTTGTGTATGGGTTTTTATGATAATTTAATTTTTAATAATTAGCAGTTTTGACAAGGAGGAATTCGTGGATTTGTTACGTTGCTTTATTTAAAAAGCAAATTACCATGACCACAGTAATGGCATATTGTGTTTGACATAAACCCAAATTATTGTTACCATGGTAAGAAAAAGAAATATTTTTGTAGAAACCACTGTTTTGGGTTAGTATCTGTGGGAATAATCAAAATGTAATGTTTTATTACCCTGCATTAAAAAAAATAATGCCCAAGGCTTGTAAAGTGTACTTCTGCCATAAATCATTGACAGGACATTGTAGTTGGTGTTTTGTCATAAATCAATATATCATTATGTGGGGAATAAAAAATGGCATCTGAGTATTATAAAGTGTAGTTTTATCAGTCAGTATAGTCATTTCCATTGTTAATTTCCCTCACAAAAAAAAACACACCAAAAACTTTCAGTTTCCTGAAGCTTGTAGTGTTTGAATCAGCATTAGAACTGGGGTTAGACAACATTGCATTTGTTACTTTTTTGCTGTAACAAAATATTACCACTCAAACAGTTCCTTGACACAGAGGTCTGATACGAACCTATGTCTAATACGACAAAGAGAAAGTCTGTAAGGAAGACACTTCAGCAGAAAGACAATATAAAGAAAACATCTGCGACTTTTCCAGAGAACGAACTACACTTGTCTCTTTGATAAGTAACCACACATACTAACGATCGGGGTTGTTTAAGGTGAAAAAAAAATTGCCAGTCACATTGATATATCATTAAATCAACAGCTGTGCTTAAACTGGTCTAAACAATAGCTGAACTTTCAGAAATTAGCATTCACGAACCACGTGGCATATGATTGAAATATGTGCTTTGATCTGTACAATACGAAAAGTTCCATACTTTGCGGTATACGCTTAAACCGAGAATAAAGTATGAAAACAATATATGGTAGAAACTTACTTAGAATCAAAGGAAAATACAGGCCTAATTTTTACTAAGTTTGCTCCAGCCCTTAACTTAACCTTTGAATTCGGCATTTCAGATATATAATTTAAGCATTAAACTACCTTAGTTAACCACTTTAAGACACTGTGTCTGACTGTGTAGTGCTTTAAGAATCCTCATGGTTTTCACAGCATTGACGGTTACAGTTGTGGTACTTTTTACATCTAAAATATGCCTAAAGTCGAGTTGTTAGTGTGATTGATCACGGTTGATAAGGATTCATTACGATATCTCATCGTGTGGTGCAGGTGGTGAGGTAGCACCAGGAGACCTGAGTTCGGGGAGGAGGACAAAAATAAAGCAAGAAAATGCACCCTTTTTTATTTACTTGCACAAATGGAAAAAAATATTTTTTTACATATCAGAATTTGCTAATTTCTGGAAACTCAGCTTATACTTTTTAGAGCAGGGGAGAAATTTGCAAAAGGAAAAGGAGTAATTTTACACATCCCCTGTACAGAGAAATAGCAAAGTTCGTTTAAGCAACACAGGTAGTTGTCCACAAAATAAAATTTCAGAAAAAGGATCCAACAGATATTTTTTTATTAGTTATACCCACGTCAAACGTTTGGTGCGAAACGGATCGATAACTCTTGTCATCGATAAGTTCATTCACACTGTATTCTCCAGACGTTGAACTTCCAAAATCCTTCCAAATGCTGCACATTGCATTAGAAGGCTCGTAGGAATTGAGGAATAATTTTAATTAGTTCAATGAGCATACACAGAAAAATGGCAAATTTCCAAACTTCTCATGAGGCTATAGACAAATATATGGATATCATGATCACTATCATGCATCTGTTACTTGCATATGTTAAGCTCCCTACGCATTTTAGAAGGTAATTATTGAAATATTGACTGAAGATTTTGAAAACAGAGATTTAGGTAGATTTTATTGAGCTCTTTAATTCATCTTACCGAAAATGTTGCAAAGCGTAATTAAGGAGTAATAGAGCTTTGAAATTAGTTTTACCTTTGATATAACATGGATATTGTGCAAAAAAACTACTATGGATCTGCATATCAAAAAGCTGAATAAAAAATGTGTGTTAGATAAAAAAAAGAAAATGTCAAAAACTATTTCTTGCGTATAAAGTCAACTGAAAATTGTCAAGTATCACTTAATAGTGCATTTACAAGAATAGGTAGGCATTAACTTTTCGCAATTTCTATTAATCAACATACACATCAAGGATCTTGATAAATTTCATCTATTGATGCAACAGTCTTGTTTGAAATGGATGCTGCATATTTTACTGTGTTTTGCCGGCAGCCACAGCATTATTTCCATTCTCCACACGTTACATATTTACCAACCATTACTCTAAGAATGGCTGGTTAATAGGAAATCTACAAACATAACCACTAGTACAGTTTAGGATTATTTATGACATATAAATTTAACCTTTAAACAAAACTAAGGTACTATGTGTATGTAATGATTAACACTAACCATGAACAATAAATTGATTTAAGTTAAAGTGAAGATTAAATAAACTTACCGGAAGAAATTAAAATTTTAATCCTCGTTGTAAAGATATGTGCATCCTACTAATCAACACTTTTGAACCATGTTTTTGAACCATTTTTTATAATCACTATACAAAATACGTTAGAAGCATCCTTTCAGCCCAATTTCCTCTGCACCATCTATGTCCATGGTACAGCTACCTGATCTACCTCCAGTATATAGAGAATTATGTGTATTAATCTCTTAATGTCCTCAAGTACGAATTTAATCACCACCTTTAACTCAAATTATTTTACAGTTCATGATCATTGTTAAAATAAAATAAAAAATAAATACCCCCTCAAGCAGCTGCTTGCCACAGAGGTCTGACAGGAGTCTGTCAGTTTATATGTCAAAGTAGAAGGTCTGAGAGGATGGCAGGACCTCAGCAGAAAAACAACACAAACAGCCATGCCTTACTTGGGGCTCGAACCCAGGTGCCTTAGATCAGTAGCCAAGCGCACTAACCACTCGGCCACGGGACAGCGATCAGTGTTAACAAGTAGTAAATGCACATTTTACATGTAGCTTTGTTTAATGTTAATTTCAAAGCAAAGCGTGTATTTGCAGCAAAAGTGGCAGTTGTAGGGATTCAGCTCTGGAAACAAAAAGTCTTTCATTCATCTCCTTACATATTTTTTTGATTACACTGCACCCTTAATCATTTGTTAAATTTTGCTTGCTTACTACTTGGAAGTTGAGTGGATTTTTCTTAACATCAGAAACATTGGACTTTCTAATGGAATCTGCATCATGAACTTAAAAATTAGATATCCTTTTAAAAAGCTAAAGAAAGAAATTACCACTATACTTCGAAGATTCGACCTTCGAAGGAACTGATCTTCGTTCCCTTCGTAACCTTCATATAACGTCAAATTTTTTTTAATCCCCCATATAATTTCGTACGATTGGCAGCTCTTGCCAAATTTGTATTTCAGAAAAGGAAGTAAACAAATTTATTCCTTATTTTGTATTCACATATTGGATGTTTTTTGGGTTCTTGTGATTAGTGTCGTCAGTGTTCATTCTGTATTTTAAATATGAATCCCGAAACAAAACAGCGGGTTGCGACAGTGTTAAACATAGCTAAAGAAACTTTTCACTGGAGTTTCATTCCAGTAATTTTGTATTTAGGTGAGTTTAACTTTTTTCAATTAGTATATACCACATGTGAGATAATGGGAGACATTTTTTTTTTGCTAGTATTGGTAGAACTATCGAGGTGTATGAAACTTCCCCACATTTGGCCTGAGATTTATTCGCTTCTCGGTAAAAGTATATAGTCCGTTTCAAAGAAAGGTCTTTCTGCAGTTTAAATCGCATAGCTCACTAAATGGCGCCACGAGTTATCACTCCCGGCATAAGGGACGTAAGTGAAAAAGAACAGTGTGTTTTCACGGTATTTTGAACTATTTTGCGTGGCCTGGGTTTTAATTTGTTTTTAGGGTTTAAAGTAAGTTTTTTTGGGTTTTTTTCGGGGGTTGGGGGGAGAAAGAAAATTTGTATTTTCTTACTGTTGTAGGGAGCCCCTCATTAGAGGCTAATTTCACCATGAACTTGCAACACCTTGAACTTCTTTCAATTTAGATTATCTCTTGATATGTAACATCAAGGCATAAATATTGGCTCTTAGGTAAGTATACCAAATTACAGTGATTTTCTTAGTTAAATGTTTATATAACAGATATGTTAGACACTGGGATTTATAATTTGCACATCTGTGCTTTAGTTCTAGTGTTCTTTCATCAGAGTTATCTTTTGGGGGCTACTTTGATATTATATTTTTCTTGGGGAAGAAGGTTATTTTTGCCCATTAGGGGCAGTAGTGCAATTCCTGGTTACAAACTGCTATCTTGTTTTTTACACAGAGCCGGATTTATACTCTGAGGCCCTAGGCACACATTAAATTTGGGGGCCCCTTACTAAAGTTTTTAAGCCCTAGGCACACATTAAATTCGAGGCCCTTATGTTTTTTGCAATATTTGGTGTTTGGTTCAAGCAAAATATCTAAAAAATTTTATTTAAATAATAGAAAAATAATCACAAAAATATAACTCTGTCCCAGTAAACAAAAGTATAGACATTACTAAATTCATTAAAATATTTTTGGCATGAATTGCAGTTTACTATCAAATTACAATATTGAACATTTCTTGATAAGCGTTTAACTAAAAAACTTTTCAATCAAAAATCAAAGGTTTTATTTGAAGCTCTTTAGTGAAACCATTAATTAAATCACAATTTAAAGAATTTGTCAATTCACATTCAGTAAACGTTAAAGATAAATTCAAAATTTTAGTTTGTGTTAGCGAATATCATAATTAATTTTTTATCTGCTTTAGAACCAAAAATGATCTTTTACCACTTGCCTTGGCTATAGGTGTTGTAAGAAATATTTTAATAATTGTTTCCAAATTTGGGAATGTCTATCTCAAACCGGGGCGGGGGTGGCTCAGTCGGTAGCGCGCCAGGCTCGTAATCTGTAGTTCCCAGGTTCGAGTCCCAGCTGGGTCAGCGTTGAGATTTATCTCTGCAAAATTTCCCCGCCTTGCCCATGGTCAGTAGAGGACACCGATGGGCTTGAAAAGGCTGCCGTCCATCGGATAGGACGTTAAGCCGTGGCCCCGTGTACGTGAGAGCCATACCCTGTGCACGTTAAAGAACACACTGGATGGCCTTGACGGGAGGCTACCATCTGTCTCCCAACAGCTGTTCCAGTGGGTCCCCTCCCCAAACCTTTTCTGAGCCTTCGGGGTCCATGTGACCTGGCCATTTAGCCCATGGTGTGCAAAAAAGTGCCGCTCAGAGGTAAAACAATCCAATCCTATCTCAAACCCTCATTAATGAATTTATAAATGTCCATAGGGTTAGATATATTTTCTTCTTTAATAAAACTTGAAAATTGTATCATTTCATCATTAAATTGATTGCTGTCAATACCATTTTTGTATATTTCTATTAATTTATTAATACATAACTGAACACCGGCTTCATTCAGAATTTTATCGAAAAAGACATTAAACATATTTAATATATTTTCATATACTTCTACTCATTTAGTCTGCATTCAGTGTGTCGCAAATAACATTAATTGTATTAAGCAAAAAATACAAATAAATCTTTCCCATGCAAAATTTCATCATTTTCCATTGTATCTTCAAACAAAATTTTGCGTTTTTTCATTTGGCATTGATTGTTTTTATATGTATATATTTGTTTTAATGATGTGGCTTCCACTCCAATTGATTCAGAATCATTTCTTACCCTTAGAATAAATTCTGTTAACGATTTAAGAAAGCTGATGCCTTATGTTAGATTTATCTTTGGGTCCTGCAATATTTATTCCGAAAAATAGACAAAAGCGTTTCGTTATAATCAAAATACTTCAACAGTCCCTTAGATTCTAATTGGCATTCTGGCTTTTTGTTTTGGCATGATATTTTAATCCTAATATTTTTAATGCATTCTTAACCTTTTTTCAATGCCAATATAGTATCAACCCCAGCCAATTGTATCACTTGTTTTTTTTTAATGATAAAGATTCAGGTGGAAGGTATTCATTGATTTAAAGTGTTCCATGGAACATCCAAGTTGTTGCACTGACTTGGAAAAGAAATGTATAAACAATCTACAAAGTAAAAGAATCTTACAGCATTAGGACAAGGTTCTGATGCATAGTTTCCAATTAAATTTAGAGAGTGACTTCTAAGTCTAGTTTGTAATCCTATATAATGGCCTGCCATATTAGCAGCATTGTCATAAATCTTCCCCCTGCATTTTTTAATATCTATTGATAAATTTTTCTTGTGTTTCTTACCATTTCTTTTAAATATGCAACTTTATGCTCTTCAATGAGCAAAAAAACCAAGAAACCATTCTTTAATTTCTTCATCGTTTGTAATATATCTGATTATAAAAACTAGTTGATCAATATGGGTAATCTCAGGAGTAGAGTCAAGAATTATAGAAAAATGTGGCTTCTTTTATGTCGGATATTATTTTATCTTTTAGTTTTTTTATCCACTAATTGAATGAATTCATCACATGTTTGATGAGATAAATGATTGGTTTTTATCCACAATTCCCATAAATTTCTAAATGATGCTTTAAAAATGAATCATATCCATCTCAGATATTCTAAGCAACTTAAAAAGTTTCCTTTTTATCCTTATTCTCTTTTTTCTTTCACCACCTACTTTTGCATTCTTTAAAAGTGTTAATTCCAACTAATGTATTATTGGCAAATTGAAAATAGTTATATTTAGTAGTAAAGAATCACAGGATAAGTCCTGTAGACCAGGGGTGGGCAATTGTTTTCGTATCTACACTGTGCATGCGTATTGACGTGGCCGTCCTAGTGGAAAATATGAGAGGAATCTTCGGTCGCGCACGGGAAGGAAATCTCGTTTCAAGGCAGATTTTTCTGACTGTCTTGGCGGGCCACAAAAAACTCTTTAGTGGGCCGAATGTGGCCCATGGGCCGCTATTTGCCCACCCCTGCTGTAGACTGTAGTTATATTCTTTCATTCTCTAAATTTAAAAAGTTGCCTTTCTCACACTCCTTTGGCAAAGGGGCAGACTGGCGGTCAGTGGAATCTCTCTTGATCTTAAATTTTCTCTAGACACTCTAGCACTATAATTTCAAATTTCTACCATAAACAAATCACTTACAACATTCGTTAAAAGTTTCATATCTAATTCCTCTAACAATGTAAATTAAAACTACCTAACAAATTGAAAAAGGGAAATATGTCATTAGCACGAATCCAACAAAAAAATTTCAAATATCTCCTAAAGCAAAACAATTGCATTTTCCACACCCCTGAATGAAGGGACCACTTATTGTTGCAAATGTGCAACTACATGACCTTCATATTCTACCATCAAAATTTCAAATTTATAGTGTAAATGCATCATTTACAGCATATGTTTAAAAGTTTGCATTTTGTTTTAATGCATTGTGAAACTATATTTTTGAGTGAACCATGAGAATCAAACCTATCGCATAAAGTGGAACGATGAAAGCTTGCTTAAGTGAAAACAAAATCACAACAATTCAACCCTTTTCAGGGAATTTTGGTTTTATATGTTCATATTTATGTTTTTTTCTGCATTTTAAAACGAACTCTAAAAACAGGCTAAAAGTACAAAAAATAACAAATCAATGCAAAAATATAGTTTGCAAAAAATTGAAAAGCTGGTGCTTAAAGTTTGTTCTGTACTTAGTACATCAAAGAGTAAAAACCAGAACAGGCATGTAGCAAGAAATGTTTTAGGGGAGGAGAGGATAAAATAAATGTTGCAACCTTTTGCTTATATGTTTAAATGTGCATAAAATAACAAACAAGATGCAAATAAATCATTACACACCAAAATTCATTAAATCTTACCCTGCCCTCGGTCAGTAGGGGACACCGATGGTCTTGGAAAGGCCGCTGTCTGTCTGAATGAATGTTAAGCTGTGACCCTGTGTGCAGGAGAGCCATACCCTGTGCACATTAAAAAACACGCTGGGTAGACTTGACAGGAAGCTACCATATGTCTCCCAACATCTGTTCCAGTAGGTCCCCTCCCCCAACCTTCTTTGGAGTCCTTGTGACCTGTCTATTTAGTGCATTGTGTGTAAAAAAAAAATGCTGCTCAGAGGTAAAACAAACCAACTCATTAAATCTTAAACTTAGTTTTAGCCATCCTACAATTTCAAAGTGGGAGACTTGCCCCATCCCACAAAAAAACTAATCAAGTTGAACTCAGAAATGAACTCTGAAAGAGGAGTTTTTATTTGGTATATATTAAAATTCAGGCCAATGGGCATTTTTGGCTATTCTGGATTTTCTGCCTACATGGTGCAAGAAAGGTTCTTTATAGAAAAAGAAATGTGTATATGCATTAAAATTTGACTGCTAAAAAAATTTGACCTTGGAGCAAATGTTTTTCTTCCCAATGGTCAAATGACTAGTGCTCTTCACTACTGATGAAAGCAATGGCTACTGGATTGTTTTCAAATTTTAAAAATGAATAAATGTTATGTGAAATATATATCGATGGGAAATGTAGAAAAAATTATTTTAGATACTAATTTCCATAAAATGGGTTAAATTAAAATAACTTACATTATCTTTGCTTTGCTGTACTTGTAAATATAGTTTTCAGCTGAATGATAAATAATTGCTGGATAAGATTGCCAGGAAAAAAAAAATCCAACCTATCACATAAAGCAGAACGACGGAAGCTTGCTTAAGTGCAAACAAAATCACAACAATTCAACCCTTTTAATGAGTTGAATTGTCTCAAGACAGTATAAAATGGTTTGGTGTTTTATCAAATATTTCAGTAAATATCTTAATATTAAAAAAAAAATCAAGTGTTCGTTAGCAGTGGTTCTTCATATTGAATCTATTTTGCTTGGATATCATTATGAAAAACAATGAGAACCACAAATAAAAGGTGAAAAATATTTCATTATATTTGCATAAATTACAATCAGAGTTTTGCAAAAAACATTCTCCAATTTTTGCAAAGACAAAAAACACACAAAAAAAACCTATTGAAAGAAATTGGAAAAAGTCAGTATTTGCCTTATGCTGCTTTGTAGTTTTAGCTGTCTGATTTGAGATGACTACTTCTGTATATTCTTGCTGTTGGAAAATTAAAATCTGAAAGCTTCCACTGAACTGTCGGTTCACGATATGGAAGTAAAAGACCTACTGTAACTGAAAGATTTTTATCCTCTTTCATGTTTTGTGATGCCCCCTCATTCACTTTTACTTTACCTTAACCAGTTTTGCTTAATTTACGTTATATTTATCATTTTGGGGATTTTAATTTCCTTTTTGGCATCACTGCGCTCGTTTCCAAGAGTTAGGAGTTGCGCATGTGCAACTCCCAACTTCCGACTGTCACCTGCTAAAGCGCGTGCACAAGGACACGCCCACTCTTGCATCATAGCTTGCGCCACTCATCGATTTATGCAAATGTCTTTCCCGGCGTGCAACATGACGTGCGGGCTTTGTACCTCTTGTTATAACCTGGTGACATGTTGTCACAGTAGCACAGAAGATAGTAGAGTATGGAGAGAGTAGTAGAGCACAGTTTAGAGATCAGTTTTAGTTTGGAGTTTGTTGAAGATGTTTGAAGTAAGAAATGATGTAGTATCTTCTTTATTGAAGTTTTGGTGAGTGCTTTTTTGGAAATTGTTATTTAAACCTTTTGAACCTTTACTGATTTTTTTTCTCTTGAGCAACATTAGTTTGTTTTGATTAGCATTAACATAAAATTTTGACAATCATTTAATATTTTTGAATTCTTACTCATTAATTACTGGTATTTCGAACCCTAATTAAACTTTATTTTTGGCAATTTGTCAATTATTGCCTGGCGCCCAACTCAGCTATCCGGAGCATGAAAATAATTGGATCAAAGGGTCCAAATTTTAAAAGTAATTCATTTCTTTGGAGCGTTACAATTTCTTATGGGTTAATGGCTCACCCCCATGTGGTCTCCTGCACCACTTCCAACTCACCCCACAGCCTCTCATGTGCCATAATCATTTGCTGATAGTCATCGTCATTGGCTGTCATTTGCTCTCTATTGAGCATACATCCACCATCATGGAAATAATTTCTGTTAATTTGAAGTCTACCACTTAGTGGAATAAAGGAAGCCGCTATCAATAACTAAGTGAGAAAGTCTGCTTTGTAACCTTCTGACAGTGATCAGTGTTTTTCAGATAAAATCATGGTTCCATTCCTATCATAAAACAATCTACCAAGTCCATTCTCCATGTATCTAAACCATCTCCCATGTTTAAATGATTTCCAAAGAGTAATTGTAAAACATCTGGTATTTTAAATCTCTTTGACGGCTCTGTTCTTTCATTTTCAACCAACTGAGGTTGCTGCTGTGCCAGCAGCCCAATTGGTCTGTGGTGAGAAGGGTAGCTTGATTAGTTGCTTCAAGTGAAAAATTTTCGGGAACAAAACAGTAAGATAGAGTACAGTGGTAAATGCTTGAGACTGATTCAAGTTATAACAGCTGCAAAAGAATAGTACACTATGTATTAAAAGTAGCAGTTTTTATTTATCATAAGTTATATCAGTAATTGTAAATTTAGTTTTAGTAATTAAATGCAATAAAAGAAAAGTATTAATTTTATGAATAAGTAAATAATGTCTTGTGTGGCCTCTAGCTAGTGCCTTATAAATCCAGACGTTTTTACACTACATAATGATATGTTGCATTTTGCCATACCAATTGCCCCTTAGTGGTCTCTAGCAGAAACAAAGAAAATTTTATTTTCCTCAATAAACAATGAAACCTAAATTACTGCCATAAAAAATTAATGCTAAAAATGAAACAGAATGTAACAAAACCTAGCAATAGCACTTTGCAAACAATATTCAATGAAGTTGTACTTATAATGGTCTCAAACTCGCATTATGAGAGTGAAGGGACTGTAAAGTGACAATATGCCAAAAAGAATATAATGATAAATGCTTATTTTTAAATTCAAAGTTTTTATTTTGCATATAAAATACTGGCAAAAATAACTGCATATAATGCATATTTTACCTAATTGAGCATATTGCTAAACAATGAATGTCACCTTAAGCACTTGAGCAATGTCAAACAAAGCCACTTCTTTCAGCAATGTATAGAACTAACTAATGAATAAATGCCCTTTTTGCACTTATCAAAACATTCTGAAGCAGATATATTCTTATCAGATATAACTATTTTGATTTCTGAGGCGACACCACTGAAGACATGCTTGCATGTGGGCAGATGTGTTTCGGGAAGCAGGTTGGTCTTTTTGTCAAATTGCACACCGCATTGAATGAGAAATATTGGCAGTGGTATGATGGTATACATGAGAGAATCAGCGTATCAAGAGGGCGGTGGCTGATGGTGGCTATGGTGTCACAAATTTGATCCTCTGTTGCACCAAGGGTATCTACAAGAATGATATGCAATCGTCTTTTGAAAGCAGGACTACAGGCACAGTTACCACTGTCACTTCGTCACTATTGAGCACATCTGCAGTGGTATCAAGAATGAGTTCATTGGAGGGAAGAAGGGCAGTCTGTAATCTTCAGTGATGAAAGCTGATTCTGCTTTGGAGTGTCTGATGGTTGTTTACGCATCCGAAGGTAACAAGGTGGTGAATGATATCTTCCATCGTGCATCAACCAGGGCTCATGCTGGGCATCATGGTGTGGGGAGTGATTTGCTATCACTCATGTATGTGTCTGGTGTTTGTACAGGGTAACTGAATATCAGTACGTACATCAGCGATATCATACAGCTGGTTGTCCTGCCATATTTGAGTGTAATCCCAAATGCAATATTCCAGCAGGATAACTCCTGCCCACACTCCACCTGGGCAACTCAACATGCTCTTCAGGCAGTGCACCAACTCCCTTGATCAGCACATTCTCTGGACTTGTCCCCAATCGAGTATGTCTGGGACTGGATTGGACAAAGACTCTTCCATGCACCATGGCAGGCAACGACCATCGCTGAACTATGTGTCCAAGTTGAAAGTGTAAGGAATGGTATCCCCCAGCATGATATCCAGCATTTGTATGGCTGGTTGTTTGCAAGATTGGAAGCTTGTATTGCTGCTCAAGGAGGTTCAACACCTTATTAAAATGTGCCTTCTGTAAAATGTAATTCTCATTAAAAAGTAAAATATACATTGAATCACTTCACATGTGTGATCACTGACCTTTCTCAACAAGTTGTTTCTACTAAATAAAGCTCATAGCTTACGCTTCAATTGTTAATGGTGGTTTTTCAGTTTCCTCCAGTGTATGTAATTCATAATATTTCTCTCATTGTTTAAAATTTTCGTTTATTTAATTTTTTTCCAATCAGCAAACTTTAAGACTAAGGTAGCAGTGTTACAAAAATTAATTTTGCTTTAGAAGATTAAATAAAAACTGAAAAATAAATAACTAAAATGGGATAAAGAATTGTGAATAAATTAATTGCAAAATATTTCAAAGCAAATAGTTTTTTTTTTTAATTTTAACCCCTGAAATTTGAACTTTATGAAAATGGCAAAAGCTTGATTTAGAAATTGCAAATTCTGAATGCTAGTTATGAAATTACTTCAGTTTAAAAATAGTACTAAAAAGTCCTATCATTAAAAAGCATTTTTGCTATAATGTTCTAATCAGATGTCTCCTAAAGTAGCTACCATTTTAAGTTGTCACATATGCCTAATTATTTAATTTTTGATCAAACTTCAAATAATTATTCTTTCTAATTGCAGTATATATTTGGGAAGCAATATAAATAATTCTAGATATGATTGAATTTGATATTCCCATTCAGAACCTGAGAAGTCAGAATTCATTTTAATCACTGAGTCAATGAAATATTTTAGTTTGGAAAAAACTCTATTTTCCTGTTAACTAGTCTCCATATGATTAATATCCATAGAAAAAGTTTTTGTCCATCACTATTTTTTAAACTAGATTTCATCAGCAAAAGGAAATGCAAAAACACTTTCTGAATTATCCAATCTCTACAGTCTGACATAGCACTAAGTTTGAAATCAAAGCCAGATGTGTGCTGATCGATATCGCATTCCTATGATGATCTGATCACATTGGCAACCTGGCTTCATTTTATTGCAAACACAGAAAGCCAGATGTTTACAAAATAATTCAGTTAACTCAATGGAGCTTTTAACCAGCCAGTGGGGGAATGTTCTAGATATAGAACAGCAGCTACAGTGATAGTGCAATTTGGACTGAACTAATAGCAGTTTCAGCAAGAGAATGAGCTTTTTATTTACTAAAACATCAAATTGAGGAATAAATTGAAAAAAATTAATACTTTTTAG
Source organism: Ryuthela nishihirai (assembly GCA_038380435.1). Classification (NCBI taxonomy): domain Eukaryota; kingdom Metazoa; phylum Arthropoda; class Arachnida; order Araneae; family Heptathelidae; genus Ryuthela; species Ryuthela nishihirai. The sequence continues at coordinate 27,650,747 of JAWZYU010000025.1, forward strand.
GAGCTCTGAAATGTCTACAATGTGTAATGCTCCAAATGTATGTTAACTTCATTTTGGACCTTGTGACTGATCCAAAACTACTAAATTACCAGATAGCCTTGAGTGCCAGGCAATTAATCTTGCCAAATAAAGTTAAATAAGGGCTCGCTACGTAAATTATGCGTTAATTAGTCAAATGGAAAACAATTCAAAAGTTTGTCAAATTATTAAAGTTTAAATCTAATCAAAATCAGTTATCCTGCTCAAGAGAAAAGTCAAAACTATTCATAAACGAAGTTTATATCCAAAAAACTGACTCGCCAAGTGAAAATTCTACAGTTCACATTAAATTCTCTGAGCAACTAAAAGCTCACTCAAAACAACATCTCTATCTGCATTATCAAATCACAACTCTACTAACATCTTCCTTTCCACACCTCTCTCTACTAACTCCGTGACCTAAAATCACATACTATACATGTGGCGTGCAACTGACACATATGTTGCACACTGGGAAAAGCATTTGCATAAAGGGCGTTCCTTCCACGCACATTAGCAGCTGTCAATCAAAAGTCAGAGTTGCACATGTGCAATTCCTTGGCTTGGCAAGAGAAATGATCTCCAACTGAAGGAAAATCCCCAAAATAATAAATATAATGTAAATAAAATAAAAGCTGGTTAAGGAAGAGTAAAAGTGAATGGGTGGACCATCACAACATGTATATATTTAAAATTTCAGTGCCATAATTTTTTTTTAAATATTAAAGACTGATTTTATGATTAAATGGCCAAATATACAGGCCTCATGAACCTGCATATATGGTCTTTATGGATTTTGGTTGGTATAGGTCGTGAACCACAACCCCTCTTATGGGTTGTGGCATGGTAAGGGTTAAATTTAACCTTTATATTTTACTATCACTTTTGGTATTTTCAAACAATATTTCATGATGTCTCTTACAGATTATTTTATGTCTAAGTACAGGTATACCTTGCATATTGCAGTTTTGATTAGTGCGTGTTTTGCTATAACATGGTTTATAATTTTCAAAATTTATTTATACTCCATAAAATTGTAGAAATTAACCCATGTATTTTATTCATACTACATTACTGATGCTCTCACTTTGTACAGCAGTGATATAGACTCAGTGTACTGCTACATACTTCAGTTGGAAGTTCTTCAATGGATAATATGGAATGTCTTTTAATGACATTGATTGAAAATTGTCAAACGTTACTGCAAAGATAATAATATAGATTTTAAAATTTTGCTGCTATTAAGCAATAAAAAAAAATTCATTTTTAAGTAGCGCTGTCACAAAGGTCTGACATGAGCCTGTCAGTTTATATGCCATAGTAGAAGGTCTATGAGGATGACAGGACTTCAGAAGAAAAACAACACAAACAACCATGTCTAACCAAGAGCTTGAACCCAGGTCCCTTAGATCAGTAGCCACATGCACCTGATTATTCTACCATTGCTGATTTGAATGAAAATGTTAAAATTATTTTTCTGCCACCCAACACAGTATTATAGCAGCCAAATGGATCAAGATGCCATTGTTATATTTAAGGCTTATTATTTGAGATAAATGTTATCTCTAGCCATAAAAGCTATGACAGGAGACAAGGCAATAACTTTGACAAAATTTTGAAAAAAAATTTATATCAGAAATGCTGTTGATAACATCAGTGAGTTGTGGCTTGAAGTAATGAGAGCTGTGTGTCAGTGCATCTTAGCACACAGTGCAAATGATTTTACTAGATTTGAAATGCAAATTAACACCATTTCAGAAAACATTGGGAAGCTCTTGCTTTCGAAACTTTGAATTCTACCAATGTTCACCAATGCATTGACTCGCATTAAAAAAACCTTGAAGATGAAACTATTTTGCAGATAGAGGAATAACTTGCATATGAAGAAGAGGGAAATAAATTAGATGTAAAAAATTTCATTTTTAATTCCGAATTTCTTATAAATGCTGATTCTAACATTGAACAAAGCTTTAAAGTTCGGCAAGTTATGCAAGATGCTATTCAGTGCTACAGAGATATGCATGCAGAGAAACAGAAGAAAAATGTCTTCAAACTGTTATTGCTTAAATATTTTTTGGAGCAATAAAAACTTGTGTTCAGTTTTCAACAATAAAAATCTTTACAATTTTTTTGTTTATTATTATTTTTACACCAATAATTGGGGGCGGAGATGGCTCAGTCGGTAGCATGCCAGGCTTGTAATCTGTAGTTCCCAGGTTCGAGTCCCAGCTGGGTCAGCATTGAGATTTATCTCTTCAAAACTCCCCGCCTTGCCCATGGTCAGTAGGGGACACTGTGGGCTTGGAAAGGCCGCTGTCCGTCGGATGGGACATTAAGCTGTGGCCCCATGTGTAGGAGAGCCATAACCTGTGCACGTTAAAGAACATGCTGGATGGCCTTGACGGGAGGCTACCATCTGTCTCGCAACAGCCTTTCCAGTGGGTTCCTTCCCCCAACCTTCTCTGAGCCTTCGGGGTCCATGTGACCTGGCCATTTAGTCCATAGTGTGCAAAAAAGTGCCACTCAGAGGTAAAACAACCCAACCCACCAATAATTGTAACACATTACATTATAATTCATTATAATAATGTCTTGATCAGCATGGATTTGTATAGTATGAAACTTTTTTTACAGCAATTAACCACACTATTCAAGGTATCCCTGTATACGATAAATAATGCGACTGGGAAGCCAACAGTGCTAATAGGAAATTTTTAAAAATCCTATCTTATATTTATTTTGGCTAGTAAGTTCAGTGAATTGATTTTATTTACTCTCCATTAGTTATAATTTGTTATACTCCTTTGCAGTATAATCTTAAAAGTATGCAAGTAATATAATGGTGTAATATTCTAATAAACCAAATGGTCCTTCAGTTATGTTTTAAACAGTACATATATTAATGGTTCCCAAAGTGTTGTCTGCAGGCTTCTTGTTATCTATGGGTTTGTTTTTTGGAGATCTATGGTGTATTTTGAAATATATTTTTATTGCAAGAAACAGCGCACATGCAAACTGAATACGCTAAAGCATGTTTCCTTGACTCTTTGTATGTCCAAATACTTTGTTTAAACATATAAAGTTGAGCACAGGTCATTATCTATGTTAGGAGTTGCCTATAAATTATGCAATTCTGTTTTGACTGAATTTTAACTTCACTTCTTTCACCCTATGTAACAGGAAGAAGCACTTGGCTCAATCCCCTCCCACTTCACTTTGTTTTACTATAAATCAGCATAGCAAGTACAAGTAGTAGTTGAATATACGTGATAATATAAATTAGCTGATTTTTGTCATCAGAAAAGTAAATAAAAAAATTGCAACTCTAGCAGCTGCTTCCATCAGTGGTATTATGTACTATTACCTCAATGGCACAGTGGTGTCATGTAACCTTGTAGTGACCCTGCAGCTGCCAGAGTCTGGGTTTTGAGTCCCAGGATTGCATGGTTGTGTGCTCATTATGTATATTTATGAGAAACCAGGACAAGTCTGATTGAACTTCTAGGTTATATGTGCCCTTTGTGTAGAGGAGTGCTTTAAAAAAAGTATATATTTGATGGTGAGACTTCATCAGAAAGATGACACATGAAATAGAGAAAAGAAAAAAAAATAATTTCGAAAATATTGCATTTTAGTGTTATGTAACATAATCAGCAACCCCTCTCAAAGTGATACATAATTTATTGATAATCTTTATTCCATCTTTATTTTTGGAGAAAACAAACTGTTTATTAATTCTTTTACATTTTACTCTGCTTCCATCATGTTAAAAATAAATAAATATCCCCTCAAGCAGCTGCTTGCCACAGAGGTCTGACAGGAGCCTGTCAGTTTATACTGGAGTTTATACAGGAGTCTGAGAGGATGGCAGGACCTCAGCAGACAGGAGGCCTGTCAGTTTATACAGGAGTCTGAGAGGATGGCAGGACCTCAGCAGAAAAACGGCACATACATCCATGCTTTATCCGGGGCTCAAACCCAGGTCCCTTAGATCAGTAGCCAAGCGCGCTAACCACTCGGCCCTGGGACGGCTATATCCATCATGTTAGCCCACATTATTAGAACTATTTTGAATGATATTGGAATCATTTCAAATATGAACATTTTGACATTGAATTGAAGTAGTAAAATGTGTTTTTTTTTCTTTTACATTTCAGTGCTATTAAGGAAATTCAGATTTATGTTCAGTAATTTTTAAGAAAAAAATCTTTATGTATATATATGTAATCTTATGCAGCCATGAAATTTTTGAAAATTGCAAAGAGGTCTGCAAACCATAACTTAGGTGTATACATATATTTATGTGTTATTACTTTTCTGTTACAGGATTTAAAAAAGGATCAGATCCGGGAATGCCAGAAATGACATTTTTAAAGTAAGATCATGGTGAAGATATATGTCCAATCTTTTTTTAAGTAAATAAAAACCTAGCTATTAAAATTTTTCCTATTAAGTAACTCTTTACATGTTTGTAATCTTATACACCTACTATGTAAGACATTTCTCATTGCTAGAGGATGGAAAAGAAAAACCAGTGAGTTGAATTTATGTATTCATTAGTTAAAACTTTGTCATTACATGCATAATATTTGATCTTCAAACTTATAAGTCAAAATAATATAAGTTCAGACCTATTTTATTATAAAACAATGATGTAAATTGAGACCAATTTTATTATAAAAACTAGGTATTTCAGGTTATGTTCTTGACCCAGGATTTGGTATACAACTTTTTACGGATATGAATTAAAAAACGTGCTTAATCAACTATCAATGACGGTATAATAGATAGTGTTACAACTAGCATTTAGAAAGTTCATAAACGTTTGCTTTTTAAATGCACTACACTCCATTTAATTGAAATTTCCCTACTTAGATGGAATGCTTGCATGTGAGCCAAATTAGTTGTCATGATAGCTATCTATATAAATTAGGAATGATTGCAGAAGCAGACAGTTCTATTGATATTTAATGACAAGAGGTACATCAGGCATATGGTATGGCTGTGATATGCAATGCAAGACATCACAGGAGAGAATCAAACAGGTGGCAAATGCCATCCTGTGTGGTTTGCAGCGATGCTTTGTGCTTGCTGTCAGTTCAGCCACAATTGTAGGTGACTGGGTGTAACATAACCTCTCCCATTATATCCCATATGTGTTCAATGGGCGGCAGATCCAAAGAACCAAGGAAACGCTTATTACAGAGATACTGCAGGGAGACTTGGCCAATATGTGGCCATGCATTATCCTGTTGGAAAATGGTGGTAGGCATGGCACATAGATATGGCTGCACCAGTTTTTTAACATTGCATTGCCCTCAAACTGCAATCAGTAGCAACCTCAGATGATTGGCTGTTGTAACTAATGGCTCTCCACACCCTGATTCCTGATGTCGGTTTCATATGGCACTCCCGGATACATGCTGTATTATGTCTGTCACCTGGCTGTCTCAACACATTTACATGACTGTCACTGGCACCTAAACAAAAACTGGATTTATCACTGAAGATGACATAATACCACTCTGGTTCCCCCAGGAACTATTCTCTCTGTAGCACTGCAAATGTGTATGATGGGATGGAGTTAGAGAAGACATGCCAAGGGATGACACACATACAGGCCAATGCCTCATAGTCATTGGCAGGCCTGGATCATTTATAGAAAGAAAGAAAAAAAGTATGAGGGGGGGGGGGGTCACTCAAGCAGTAAAAAAATAAGAGGGAGACAAGTGATACTAGATTCCACTACAGTAAAACACCATTTTAGAATTAAAAAAAAATCTTGAAAAATGTGGATTATGCACAATCTTATTAATAAATTTTGGCCACCATTACCCTTACTAGCATTCTCAAGAGGGGGTTGAATTATGCTATCAAGGTTAATAATATAGATATATAGAAATATATCTATATTATTATAATATATATATAAGAAGAAATTTATAGAAATAAGAGGATATATCTATAGAAATAAGAGGATATATCAGAATTCTAGTTAATTGGACTTTTTTTATACATCTACAATCCATTCAAGCCTCTGCCTGGATACCTCTGCCCTATACTGAAGCTTTTCTTTCATATTTTTGGCTGACATCAAAGGTTTCAAATTGCAGTACAGACTTTATAACAGATTTTTAACACAGCTGAGTTAAAAACTTAATCTCTATCTGAGCTATTTTAGTATTGTTTTGGTAAATCAAATTCTTGTAATATGTGAAGTAAATCCTGTTGCACATATCAAACAATGATATTTAGACCATCTTACAGACTTCTGAATCAAAAATATCTTAATTCTATTCACATTGTTCAAGTTGATATGCATTAATCTTGGCATGTATTCTGTAACAATGAAATTACATCACCTGGTAGTGGATGGAATCTGAAACTCATAGACACAGATGATCAGATGTGTAAAACATGATTTCATTTACAGTTCAGTGCAATGAATTAAAACAAAAAGCATAGAGTAAAATGTACATCCTTTAGTATATAATAAAATTGCCATTATTCATGATATATTCAACATAATTTAGAGGCTAGAGCTTTCTGGTGGTGTCATGAGGGATATCCCAGCATGCCATTTGCATTTGGTCCCTTGGCACAGTTCTATTTTGGGCCAGTTTAGAGTAATTTTGCAGGTGACATCTATCCTGTGGTAAAAATGCTTGATGGGTGACAGGTCTGGGAATACACTAATGAATTACCATTTTTTAAGTCGATTCAGATTTTTAGAGGAAAAATTGTCTTGAGCCAGGTGGGATACAAACCCACGTCCTCCTTGATAACATGTCAGGTACTCTGGACTACCGAGCTACCAGCCGCCAATCAAGATCTCTAATGATATGAACATTTGATCGGCGGCCAGTATCTGAGTGGTTCAGAGCACCAGACATCTTATTGCGAGGCCATGGATTCGTATCCCATCCGGCTCAAGAAAATTTTTCCTCTAAAAATTTGAATTGACTTAAAAAAAATAAATTAGTATATACTGAAAAAGTCTAGTTTATTTAATATTTAAAGGTCTGGATCCTATGACTGCCACATTGAGAGTCACTGAGCTCTGCTGAAAGGTCCATTATTCTGTTCATGCACGTCTATGAGGTTTGCCAGGCTATGTGCATTCTTTTATACATGTTTGGGCCGTGGCTGTAACATATATAGACGAATCCAATACTCTTAAGGGATTGCGGATATTTTTGATTTGATAATGTATGTCAAAAAATACACTGCTGTTCATAATTTAAGGAAGTTGAACAAAAATGCAAATATCTCAAGAAATAGTTTTATGAATTTAATGAAAATTTCATGTGATATTAATATTACATGTATTAATATTTACATTTGAAATGAATATTGGAATACTTGTCCAATTATAAGATTAAATTTCCAATCAAAGAATATATCGGAAAATTCAATAATATGGTATCAGGAAAAGTTCCTGTAGACCAGAAACACTTAAAATAATTAACTGAATATGTTATACTGCTGGGACAAAAAAAGATTATTCTCTGATTGGTATAGTGGTTATATCTGAGAGAGTGGATTCGACTCCCAGGGCAAAACCATTTTTTTTTCTGCCAATTGAAAAATTTTCCAATTATGAAAAATTACAGATCACCATTGTTAACGTTATTTAGTAAGGAGTATGATTACCCCTAACAGGAATACGGCTTGTACAATGAGCTATCATTCTTCTAATAAGGTTATCCAACACTGCAGAGGGCTCCAAATACCACTCCTTTTGTAAGAGCATTTCTCATCTCATGGCGGGAGTTGATGCCTTGCAATTCTGTTTCCTGAAACATCTCGTGCATCTTCAATGTGCTTTAGGTTTAGGGACCTTGCTTGCCAATCCATTCTCTGAATATCTCCACTCTGACTTCTCTATGGATGAGTGTTACCATAAAAATTAATTCTAACCTAGTGGCACTAAAAAGTCTCGCATAAGGCTCTAGGACAGGGGTGGGGAACCCTTGGCACGCATGCCAAACGACTTTTTTCCGGCAAGCAACCCAGGGCTCACTTTAAAAAAGAAATAAATAAATATCCAGTATCTTCGCTGAGTTGTATATTTTAACTTGATAGAATACAATTTTATTAAGCAGAGCGACACCAAATAAAAATGCAATAAAGAAAAAAACATCAACTTATTAGTTATTATAGTAATAATAACTCTTCTCCGCAATATACTGACGTACAAGTTTCGTCCCGTTCAGTTGTTGCATCATTCGCCAGGCATTCGGATATGGCGTGACTCCTTTTCTATCATTTTATTTTTTTTTCGTGTTTCGTAAAGAATTTATCGGTTTTCTAAAGTGAGTATATATGTGAATTTGGATTTAATTAAATCGTAAGTCATTAAAATATGGATTGGACGTATTTATTGTCAATTAATAAGTTTAATTTATTAGATATAAATGCAATTTTTTTTTACATTGGCATGAACATAAGTTATTGTTAAAGAGATGTGAAATGTATTATCAATATTCAGGATTATGAACTATTTGCACGTGATTAGATGGAATGCGTATATGTTCCCAAAATTTTGGCTGGCACGTGAGAAAATTTTGCATCAAAGATTTGGCACGCACACTTAAAAAGGTTGCCCACCCCTGCACTAGGATATCATTTATGTATCTTAGGGCAGTTTGAATCTCTCTTAAGATGACCATGCAGGTCAGTGTAGCCATTGATAATGATACCTTCCCAGACCAACAAACCACCGTCACCATAATGGTCTCTTTTCACGATATTCCGAGAGCGATAATGTGCCCCACTCTCTTTTCAGATGCATTGGAGCCAAGAATCATTAACGCCATATCATGATTCATCCGAAAACACCTGTCCCCATTGATCATAGGTCCATTTAAGGTGTGGCAATAGGGAGATAAAAAAATATACAATGTGTTTTTACTTGCTGACAAAAAAAATTAAAGGGAGCATCAATGGACTGGCACAGCATATCCAGTGTTATCGAACAAAAAATTCTGTAGTGTATTTTTAAATTATAAGAGTAGTTTGTCTTATTAAATAATGTAATTATATTTGTGGAAATTTCAAAAATATTTAAAGTAAAACCAAGTTACTTTATTTCTCAGTGAAACTTGAAGTACTAATTTAAAATGAAGTTTTTGTTTATATGCAATTAATAAAGTTTTTTTTCCAGCTTGTTGTGGCAGTGATGCTTGAAACAACCTCAAATTGACAATTGTTGCCAAAAGTGGATATATCGAAGGAAATCCATATTGTAAAATTCATGGACATGTAAAATAAACACGTTCTATGTGTAAAATATTACTCCCAAAGCGATGCTAATAAATTGCATACTTAAAGGTTAGCTTTAATTCTTTGTGTGGTTTTTATTTATCGGTAATGTTTATATTGGATCACCTGAGGGGCATCTTTGCGCTGCAGCACAGCTCCGAGTTTTACTCTATATCGCGAATATTTTGCGTTGCTTTCTTAGTGCATAAGTTGAAAGCTTTATCTGCTAAGTGTGAATTGATTAGAGCAGGGGTTCTCAACGTGAGATACGCGGAGAGCTCAAAAGCCGTTATATCTAGTAACAAAGTAAAAATAACCATTGTTATAACTATAGTTTTATCTATCTAAACAAGGGGTACGTGAAGCATAAAAAGTTTAGAATCGCTGGATTAGAGAATATGTTTAGATGTATATAAACCAAACGGCGCTTTTTTGAGAATAGTAAAACCAGAACAAGAGTGATTCATATGGCAACTTCCCGTTACCTCTCGGAATCCAATGACTGCCTTGTATTGGACAGCAGTGTAAGCCTAGCTTCAGACTACTGTAGGGTTACCATGTCCCTGAATTTTGAAAAAATATGGCGTCTGTGTTGTATAAACTCTCAACATATTTTAAACAAATGTAAAAGTTCTCATTTTTTGTACTTGAAATTTCTTGAACCCATGACTATAATTTACTACTAACCATGAAAATTAGAATAAATGCAAATCGTGAATGCTAAGTTAGTAACTTTTACAACATTAAAAGAATTATTTTCTGCAGTCACAATATTAGCAATATTCATAGGTGAAAATGTATGCGCTTTTGAAAATTGCAAATATATTTGCTTCTCTCCGCGGATAGATGTAGCAACTAATTTATAAGCCTTATCATACAAGAACATACCCTACCAAGACCGAAGTCACTAGAACTGAGTTACTAGAAATACTGAGTATTAACCACTATTAAGTTGTTTTAAGTAATAGGATGATGGATATAGAGGAAAAGTTGTATTGAGTTGGGTGGGATCTGAACCAACGATCTCTTGACGTTGGGGTGCTGTGACTACTGGACTATCGACAGCTGAGGAGCAATCAGATGGACACCCATCCGATTGCTCAGGTCATTCGTTTATCATTAATTCATTTCTTCGGGTGGACAACGAACGTAAATGCGAGTTTTGTGACACGATTTCAACCATTAAGCATATTTTAATCTCTTGTCCAGGTCTTGACCTTGATTACCCGATTTTTTTTTTACCTTTCACGAATTTACGTCCGAGCCTCTTACACTGTGACATCTTTCATCTGATGATTCCTTTTCACCTACTGTCTTTGCTTTTTCTCGTTTTACTCTCTGTTTTAACAGATTGTAATTTTATGGCTTTGTCTTTTATACACTATACAACCTGGAACTTTTACACCTTTGTTGGTTTTGTATTTTTTTTTCTATTTGTTGGTTTTGTTCTTTTACTGTTCGGATTTTAACTTTGGTTATAGGGTTCCGTGATTTTTTTATATTTATAATATTATATTTTATACTCTTAATGTATACCATACTTTTGGCGCATTATGGCTTTAGTTGCCATTGCGCTATTAAATCTCGACCAACTGTCTTTTGAGTGCATTTGGGGACTCCTCAGACTTCCCAGGTACTATTGCTCATACCCAGGGTCGGCTTGAAAATTCGCAGAACCCGGTGTAAGGAGTGCGTCTATAAATTGAGCAACGCTATATTAGCGCACCCTCCCCCCTTGATAGCGCTTCATCATCCCCTGTAACGCTCCAAAGATTTGACTTTCTCAACTTGGTCCTTTTGTCGGATCCAAAATAGGTTCAAACTCCGAATCAAGTGCCAGACAATATTAACTTGCCAAATAAAGTTGAAATTGGGTTCGTTATGTATATAACGTTACTTATCGAGCAAGAATTCATAAAAGATTGTTAAAGTTTAAATCTAATCCAAAATCAGCGTTGCTCAAGGTGAAAAAAATAGCAAAATCCAAATATTCATAAAACAAAGATTATTTCCAAAAAAAAAAGCAAAAACTCTGCAATTCAGTTTATAAATACAAAAAAAAAACGGAGTATCTAAAAAAATCCCTCTCTAAATATGACTTAGAAAAACAGACTTCTTTCTTGACCTCCTTTCTACTAACTCCACGGTGATTCATAGTCTTGCTCTAATTCAATTCAGGGACTTCAAGTCACTTAGATACATGTGGCATACAGTCCGGAAAGTGCTATTGCACGCCAGGACTACTTCAATGGGCGGACTGCGGCCACTAAGCTCAATTGCCAACATGTAAGGTTGCCTGCGCTACGTTATATTTACCTTACTGTCTCATCACAGCACTCAGCCCACCTTAGTTCATGGACCAGATACAGTGATGAAGAATGTTATACGCACCCCAGAAAAACATTTGCATAATTAGATCGCGCTAGCTTTGACGCAGAGGGGTTGTGTCATAAACGCGCGCATTAGCAGCTGACAATCAAAAGTCATAGTTGCGCATGCGCAGCTCGGAAGAAAGAATTGTGATCTAGGCCAAATGAAATAATCCCCAAAATGATAAATATAACAAAGTAAAACTAAGAAAAAATGAATGTGGACCATCACACCCCACAAAGGCTTTTTGCAAGAGTCGTTTTTTTATATGGTAAGTATAAGTGAATATGATGCTGTAAGTTATTATAACCAGTAGTAGTATTGTTTCTTCAGATAATGTTTAACAGTATGCAAAACGATTTTGAGATTTCACAAGAGTAGGATCGTGCGTGAGATCTCCATAAATACCACGGAGGTATGAATGAGAGGAGGCGCCCTAACGCGCTTTCCCTGTCCAAGGAAAATGATGCTGACGCAGCAGGGCGGTAGCCATCTTGTTGCATTCAAAACAAATCGTCTGCCGCTGCAATCAGGCCTACTTTTCATGTGCTATACTCAGTTTTACTGTGCGTTATATAAGGGAAGATTATTTTTTTACGACTAAGAGAAAGCCCATTTAAGCTATTTGGAATTTATATTGTTTTTTTCAGTGCAATGAATATTTCAATACAGAATTACTGTATAGCAGAACTATTTATGTATTTCGTTGAATACGACAATAACAAACAATTACAGATTTTGAAAGTTTATTTATACTGCACTGATAATAGCAGAAAACATTTTATGGATAAAACACTAAACATATGCAATAGCAGCATTTAAACTGCCAAAAAATCACATTTGTAAGATTCAGAAAATAGCTGTTTTACATTAAAAAAATTCTCATTCCACAAAAAAAAAAATTTGCTTAACAAAACTAAATAAAGCCAATAGTATAAGAAGTAAAAAAAAAAACTGAAAAAATATATATTTATTATACAAAAAAAAACGCCCCAGATGGTGGCTCGAACCCACCAGCTCTATCTTTGTACCCTCAGCTTCACATCTTTCCCCCATCTCATGCTCATTCTCCTCCCTCAACCAGAGTTAATAATCAATACAAAACACAATTATTACAATCTCTCAAAAAAAAAATCTCATAAGGATTGAAATACATCCTCAGCCACAAAGGAAAATTTCAAAATAATATCTGAAAGAGCTATATAAAAAAAAAGCAACAAAAAATTATACTAAGCAAAAATAATAAAAAATTAAAAAAATATAAAAAAATATATATATATCCACAGGGTGAAGGGAATGTAATATCCATTTAAAAAAAAAAAGGCAACGTTCCAGACAGTGGCTTAAACCCAACATCTCAGTGCCTAACTCCTCAGTCTCTCATACCTCCCTTCATGTACGCCTAACCTACCCCTCAACCAAAGTAAAAATAAAATAACTACAAGCAATAAACTCGCTCTATTTGAAATCCATACAGAATTAAATAAATTCAGTATTCACCTTAAAAGGGACAATTAGAACCCTATCAGAAGAATTAACGAAAAGAAGAAAAGCATTACACTCTCCTCTTTTAACTAAAATTATTTAAACAATTTGAAAATTTTTCACCCTAACTAATGATCGCTGTCACTCACCTATGACAATTTACACCAGATACATTAAATTAATCTAAAAAGAAATTCAAAAATATAAGACTCCAATCCAAGAGAAAAGGGGGCATTTAAACAAAACCCTTAAATGCTATCCAAATTTAAAAAAAAAATGAATTATATTTCTCACCTTATGAAAATACTTTATTGTAATTTACTTTTCCCTTCTTACACTGAACTTATTAAATCATGAAGAGAGAGGAATTTAAACACTGAAACATTTAAACAAAATAATATCTAATACTTCCACCTGAAATAAAATAAAGAACAAGAAAGAAACTCCTTGATATTTTAATCACCTCTATTTAAAAGTATGTAAATTCATCATCCGTTAAATAGAATACACACTAAATATTCAATTACAGCCAACAAAATTTTTTAACTGAGAAAGCCTGCAGAAGGAATTCTCAAATAAGTGTAACGTAAAATCAATCAATATAAGAAGTACATGTAAATATTTATCACAGTACAATCCGAAGAAAATAAAAAAAAATCTGTTGAAGAATCGAGGTTTGTAACTCGAAATAAAACCGATTTCATAGCGGCGTAATTTCAACACGAAGTTGCTTGTATCATTATATAATTATTTAAACTTTTATAAAAATGACAAACTTACCGATGAAAGGTAATTCCTGGTATCTTTTTGGAAGGGCGATTCGTGCAGCCGTAAGCTGAACAGGCTGCCAAAATACAAATGTCGAAAAAAATTTAATTTTTATAGCGCCACACTTCGTTACTTATTTTTCTTCGTATTTCATTCAATGTTTTGAATAGAACAACATGGCTGCCGCGCAATCGCCGAAGCATCATTTTCAAGTGTTTAGTGCTCCTCCTCTTCCTACCTCCATGATAAATACTACACAAAAAAGCAAAACAAATTGGGAACAAAAATTGCGAAAAAAAAAATTCTGATCCAGAAAATTCGATATTTAAAAAGGAAGTAACATTCATGATGTAAGTTAAAAAATGAAAAGTTCTAGTATATTAATGCAAAAAGGTTCACATTCAAAAAGAATCTAGTTTCAACATGTAATTCTTTAGGAAAGGAATGATAATTTGTGATGTTTTTCATACTGACCTGGAGACAGGAGAAGAATTTCGGTGCCAAGTACACATAGTAGTACCTAATTATTTCCTTACGTGATACAGGAGTGGTCTGTAAATGGTTGATGGGTAGTCACTGGAAGAAGTGCTACGCACAAATCCCCTGTGACGATGCACAGAACCTGCCAGGACTAGAACCTAAAGTCCGACCTCGCCTTCTTGTGGTACAGACCGTTAGTACCTTTCGAGAGACACCTTTGGGAAAGGAAATGGAGGGCTCCAGACCAGTGTGGCCTGATCTGGACTACTATGGCTACATTTTTTTCTACCCTGCTGAGGAGTGGTCAACCATAAAGGGTTCTGGTGCCGACCATATACACCAACTGGAATTCAATAATGGCTTTGAGCTTGATTATGATCCTGATTTTGTTGCACTCCTGGGCTTCTATTGAGGATAATCTTCCGCTGTGTTTTCTGTTTGTAGGTTGACAGTCCCAAGTGAGTAGATTTACAGAATATATTTTATCAGCTGGTGGATAATCCTAATCAGAGGCCATCGCAGGTACCTAAACTCTTGCTTCTATGAGTATTGTCAAACCTACATTGGGGGAAGTCGGTTTTCCAGTGTAAATTGCTTTAGCCTTTAGTAATGGGGAACAGGTCTTTTCCCATGCCTGCAATTAGGTTGATAAGTTGGCATTTCCTCTCTCAATAACAATTTCTTTAAACATCCCATTAACCATTCTCTCTGCAGATAGTTGGAATGTGAGGACTCTGCAGCGATTATTCTCTTGATGTCCTCACACAAGAATATTACCGTTATGACTTAGATATTCTCGGCTTCCAAGAGACCAGATGGACAGATAAAAATCAGATTATAGTGCCTATAGTCAGATATTCAAAAATAATCTTAAATTTTTTTCAGGGAGAGAAAATGGAAAGAATCTTCAAGGCTTAGGTTTGTTTCTCAGCAGATATACTAGTGATGCTCTTCTAGAATATGAGTGCATTAATGAAAGCTTTTTACAACTAAATTTCAGACAATCACTGAAGACTTGAATGCTATCTGTTGTTAATACTCCAATAGAAGACTTTGATGAGGATGAGAAAGATAGGTTTTAAAGATAATTTCAGGATATTTTAAGTTCTACCAAGAAAGGAGATTTAACCTTATCCTAGGCGACTTCAGTACTAAAATTTGTGCTGACTCGGGCTTTTGGTGATGGGTAATATGTCGCTTTGGTATTGGTAGCTGCGATGGCAATGGGCAAAATCTCTTAAAAATAACTAAACTTAATAGGTTGAGAATAACTAACTGCCTCGCTATCCTCACAGACCTATTACAGGGCGTATAAACTGACAGGCTTTTGCCAGACCTCTGTGGCAAGCAGCTGCTTGTGGGAATATTTATTTTTATTATTAATGCAAACACCGTGGCATACTTAAGTACGCATTGGTTTCACCATATGGCCTGCATAAGAATATGATTAAATTATGCATTAATTAACAGAAAATGGGCTAGTTTTGTTAAGAATATGGGGGAACTGAAATTGGATCTGACCATTACTTCATTAAAGGTGTTTTGCAACTTGAACTTAAGAAGTGCTGTGCTAAGGCAAAAAAAGTTGCCTTTAACACAGATGCTCTGAAAGACCCAGTTATAGCTAAAACTTGCCATAATAGGTAACTTAGTCATTATGATAGTCATGGTTACATTACTACTGAAGTTGAGGAAGAATGGAACAATTTTAAACAAACTTTTTTGAAACTAACAGTACTGTATTGGGTAAAAGGGAACAGAGGAGGCAAAATTATTTGAGTGATAAGGCGCTGGAGTTCATTTTGGAAAGAAAGAACTGCAGAATGTCTTTAATACCCTATTAGTAGTAACAGAAAGCATTACAAAAGATGAATAAATGTGTAAAGGATCAGTTAGCAGCTGAAAAGAATTTTTGGCTTGATAAATTGACTGACAAAGCTGAGGAAACAGCTAGACAGCACAACAGCAGAATGCTGTCCCAAATAGTCAAAGTTGTGTGTGGGTAGAAACGGACAGTTATATAGGGTTTAAAGGATAAACAAGGTAAGATTATTGAAGGTGAAGATTCTGTTATGGTTAGGTGGGCTGAACATTTAGGAGATGTCTAAACTGTGTAGTTACTTCTACTTCCATTGCATGGATAGATGCATTACTAGCTTTAATGTTGACTCTATATCAAAGTCGTGTTGTTTTGGCTATTTCTAAACCTAAACTACATAAATCCCTAGGGGTAGATGAAATTACTACTGAAATACTTGGAGCTGAGAATGTTTCTGTTTCCATATGGCTGACTGAAATTTTGAATATTTTTTATGATAAAGGCATTGTTCCTAAGGATATTACCAGAGCTATTATTATCATCCCTATATTTAAAAAAGGTGATCGCAGTTCTTGTGATAACTGTAGGGGTTTCAGCCTACTTTTTGTTCCAGGTAAAGTTCTTTTCACGATTGTGCGTAATAAAATTAAGAAACTGGTTGATGGAGAAGACAACTGCGTGATGAACATTGTGGATTCAGAAGTAGTAGGGGACATGTAGATGAGATATTTTCACTCTGTTTATCGCCATAATTTTTGGTTGATCGTTTGGCGTACCTGACAAGTTAGTTTGCATAATGAAAGTTCTTTATGATAACAGAGTCACATATGAGAGTTGGTAGAGTTTGAAGCAATCGGTTTAGCGTTGCTTTTGGTGTTCTACAAAGGTGTATTTGTATCCTTTTCTCTTTAGTTTGGTTATTGATTATGTTATACAAAATTCACTGCAAGAGACAGATTTTGGGCTTAAATGGATTAGAGATATGAAAATTTCTGATTTAGATTACGCTGATGATTTGATCCCTTTCGCAATGATGTTAATGAGATGAACTCTTTCATTAGAGTTGTTGATGAGAATGGTAGTAGAGTAGATTTGCTGATAGAGAGAAAAGTAAAGTGATGAAAATTGGTTAGGCAGACTGTGGACTGTGGCTCACTTAAGGAACCTGAGTTGGAGCCCCGGGTATGCATGGATGTGTGTGTCATTTTTCTGCTGAGGTCCTGCCACCCTCATAGACCTTCTACTATGGCATATAAACTGACACGTTCCTGTCAGACCTCTGTGGCAAGCAGCTGCTTGAGGGCACAGAGTCTGTGCTTGAGTGGATATTTATTTGTTTATATTTAAAATGGCCAACCTTTAGTTTGAAAGTTTAAAGGCGTTTGCGCGCCATCTAGCGAGATTTATATTTTAGAACACCTGCCTTGTTCAACAATGGATATACTAGGGAAGGAGACTACGCGTAAAGCTTTGGTTTTCGAGCATTTGGGTAGGTTTGTACTATATCATTGTTTGCAAAGGTGACAGTCTGTGAGTTGTATTTCTTTTTCTTATTTAGAAAGCTAGTTTTCGTTTATGAATTCGAATTATATTGAATTTCGGGTATGTAAACAAATTTTTGAGGTGGGATTTTATTCCATTAGTGTTGTAGCTCTTTTTTAACAAGTTTGCAATACGCAAAGCGTGAGAGAATGAACGGCTCCAAATAATCCGATGTATTTGTAATTCTGCGTAATAGTATTATGAAAATTTTTTACAAGCTTGGTTTTCTACAGTTTTTGATGTAATTTATTACATTGAAAGCCTCTAAAAGAAATTCGGGGCTGTTTTATGTTGTTTTATGACCTGATCATATTGACCTAGAAGAGGTCATTTAACTCTTAATCGTTCAGTATTTTGTAATATAAGGGATTACGGGAAACAAATCGTACAAATCCAAAAAAATTAAATATTTCTGTTTTTGACGATGTGTGGATTTTGAGAAAAAGTGGAGTTAGCCTGCAGTTGATGGAAAAAATCATATCGTATTATTATATCGTAAAATGTAGATGATATAATTAACTCTGTTTGGCGACAAAATTCGTTTTCATTTTAACGAAATTTGTCGCCAAACGGCATTTTCATTTTAACGTAAGTGCGGCAATTTTGGTCATGTTACCAAGTGTGGTGTGCTAAAGTCACCCACTGAAAACTCTCTTGGAAACTTCTAGACTGAACTTAGCTCATCATTGTCTCATTGCAAAAGAATTTGTGGCTTATGAAACAAATAAATATTGTCAGTGGTCGCATGCCTTAGGACCTCAAAATAGTCAAAACTCAAATTTTTTTCTAACATTTTTATTTAAAGTATTTCAAAATCAGCATAATCTATTTACACATATCATCCCTTTAATTTAATACCAGCACCTGCTCCCTGTGGTGTATTTAGGGGGAGGGTGGTTATCTCCCAAAATGTATACTTTTCAAATATTATTTACCTATCATCTGTTGCTTTGCTTGACATTTGTCTGTCTGTGGATTTGTCAAAATAGTTTTTCCACCATATCTTTTGAATGCGATGGAGAAACTTAATGATTTATGTGTCAAATGAAAGCTTGTGATGTAGGGAATGCCATAGGCTATATAAAAAAAAATTCACCCCTGTGCTTTCTTCCCCCCTAAGAAGGTAAATATGAAAACTATTGTTCCACAATTTGTTTCCACAAATTGATTTTTTCCATCAACTGCAGGCTAACTCCACTTTTCCTCAAAATCCACACATCGTCAAAAACAGAAATATTTAATTTTTTTGGATTTGTACGATTTGTTTCCCGTAATCCCTTATATTACAAAATACTGAACGATTAAGAGTTAAATGACCTCTTCTAGGTCAATATGATCAGGTCATAAAACAACATAAAACAGCCCCGAATTTCTTTTAGAGGCTTTCAATGTAATAAATTACATCAAAAACTGTAGAAAACCAAGCTTGTAAAAAATTTTCATAATACTATTACGCAGAATTACAAATACATCGGATTATTTGGAGCCGTTCATTCTCTCACGCTTTGCGTATTGCAAACTTGTTAAAAAAGAGCTACAACACCAATGGAATAAAATCCCACCTCAAAAATTTGTTTACATTGTGTTTAATTTGTGGATTATGCTGATTTTGAAATACTTTAAATAAAAATGTTAGAAAAAAATTTGAATTACATCATGTTTAATTTGTTTACATTGTTTACATTTGTTTACATCATGTTTAATTTGTTTACATTGTTTACATTGTTAATTTGTTATATTGCTCCAAATGTGAGTTCTGAAAGTAACATGCTATGTCTCAATCATCATCCAAAAATTTGTTTACATCATGTTTAATTTGTTATATTGCTCCAAATGTGAGTTCTGAAAGTAACATGCTATGTCTGAAATGAAAGCTTGTGATGAGGAATCATAGGCTGTGAAAAATTTACACCTTCATGCTTTCTCCCCCCCCCCCTAAAAAGGGGAGATATGAAAATGATTGCACCATTATATCTCCCGAGTGTGAGTGCAGAAAGTAGCAAGCAATGTGTCAAATGAAAGCTTGTGGTGTGGGAGTGTCATAGATACCCCCCCCCCCCCCGCATGCTTTCTTCCTCCGTAAAAAATGGGAAAAATGATAGTTTTACCATGTCATCCTAATGGGAGGGCCTACAGTTGCAAGTTAGGTGTCAAATGAAAGCTAATATAATGACCATCATAAACTACAGTCAAACTTGGTTATAATGAGTACCAGGGGACCAACAAAATTTCCTCATTATAACCATTAATCACCATATTAGTGATGAGTTAAATCTACCTCTTATGTTTTTTTTAATTCTCTATATCTTGATAAAAAGATATTCAAAAAACAAAGGAAATATTAGAGAGAAAAAAATAATATATACATGCCTACATATTATTTATATTAATACACTTCTATAAACTACAATATACTTGATATTAAACACACTTTATTTGTCCGTAGTTTTAAAACCATTCACTTAATACTAACAATTTATTTCTTTGTAATTGAAAACAATACTAATTAATAATCATGGTTTCAATTAGACCTTCTATTTATCAATCTTAAAATTGATGTTTGTTTTAAAGGTTTCATTTTGATATTTCTCAAATTTCCTTTTAAAACACTTAATGCATTAACCCTTTAACACCCAGGAAATTTCAGAAAAGAGTAGAAGATATCAAAGGACTAGCACTCTTTGGATGAGTCCATTCAAAATGTCAACCATTTTAGGCTGTTATGGGCATTAAAGGATTAAAAGTCTCTTTATTTGCCTCAGTTCCTTCAAAAAATTGACTAATGGGGAATGCTTCATCAATGTTTGTAAGCTTGCATTTTCTTATTTTTTTTTTGTTTCAGCTATGTTGTTTTCCAGTGTCAATATGTAAACATCATTATTCTTCCACAATGTCGATACTGTTGAAGAGGACAAATTTTTTTTACACCCTTCAACATTTTTCCCACCACGTTTTAACTTATGGATAATTACTATTTTTTTGTAAATTGAGAGACACTTTTGTTAGTAGTGAGTGTGAGTGACAATGGAAGGGTTCATTTCTAACTGATTTTACAGTTATGGCGATGTTTGGGTAAAGTGGGGGAGCAGGACCAGAGGCTAGACACTGGAGAGGTAGGTAGAGTGGGAACAGTCCAAGGACAAGGTTATGTCGTATACAGGCCCGTAATCTGATGTGGGTGGTCATAAAAGCCAAGTCACCCATTTTGTTTTTGTCTATTTCAAGAATTGGGTACTATTTCTGACTACCTGAGCAATAAGAATGCTTGCATGTTTTCATAGTTACCAAAATCCGTGTAATATGCTCGTTATAAAAGTGAGAAATTGTATGTATGGGAATAGGCGTAAATTTAAATTGTTATGGCTTTTTGCTCGTTACAGCCATGATTTCCTTATTTCCGTGCTTGTTGCAACCAAGTTTGACTGTATTTCCCCTTTTGCCCCTACTGATTGGGGGGGGGAGGATTTTCCCATGGTTGGACTTGAATAAGTCATATTGCAAATTAAAGTTTGTGACATCTCCAATGCCATGGAGTACCTCAAACAAGATTCCAAAAAGGAGGAAAACTGAGGGGGATGATTGAGTCATATATAAAATGAAAGTTCTGAATGTAGGTGTTTTTAGTGACAAAAAAATTAAAAAAGTAGAAAATAAACTTAAATCATATCGATGGTGCAATCAGTCAGTGAGTTTGTATTCACTTCTTCATTTCAAAGGAAGATATGGGACTGATTTACCTACACACAAGATTGCATCTTTTGCACCTGGGGTCTTCAGACACCTCAAGCAACTACTGAAGTTGTGCTGAATCGCTCATTTCTTTCAATGTTTTTGACAAACATTTTTATTTTCATAACTAAATGATATTGCCAATTGATGTTACTCATTAGAAATGTATTTTGGTTTTTTAACAAACTTTATTTTCATTCCTTAAAAATATAGTTCTTTTTTTTTTTCAATTTATTATTGGAAAGGTATGTTTTCATGAAATAGTTATCTGAAAACTTTAGTTTTGTCTTGAATGGGATTCGAACCATATCTCCCAGTAATGGGCTAAGCATGCTCACCACTACACTGTCAGCAGCTAACTGTTTCTTCAGCTGATGTGACATATATGTTTTTAAGAATAGAGTTTTTTTTTTCTAGAAGCTCTTCACTAAACTTGTGTTGCCTAGCTATAGACAATTATTTTAATACTTTTACAATTTTTGTTGTGAAGGAATACATAGGATTATAATGTATGTTTTACATTTCAGTGAAAATATGAAAAAAAAAAAGTGTTAAATGTAACCTGTAGGTTTATCTGTTTGAAGGTTTACCTGTAGATATACAGGTAAACCTCGATATGTGCTTTTTCGATCAATGCAAGTTTCAGTTAATATGGTCAGAAACATACTATTCCTCTATATGTGCCCCCTAAAATTTTGAATAATGCGGCTGATTATGAAACAAAAAAATTTTAATAATGCAAAAAGAGTTGCCCAAAAACTTTTGTGGCTCCAAAAATAGAGTTGACACTGTTATTGAAGAAATTAGTGTCATTGGAGAAGATCTTGGCTTTGAAGATGTTGATTCGTCTAATGTCAGAGAATGGCTGGATTTGCATTCACAGCCAGTCACCGACAAGGATCTTATAGAATTGGAGCAACAGCATTGCTTTCAAGAAAGAAGAAATTGTGCCTTAAAGAGAGGGGTGTGTCTTAAAAGAAATTTTGATAAAGAAAAAACTAGCATGTTTCAAAATTTGGAAACTTTTAAACAACAAATTATGGATTTAGATCAGAATGTGGAAAGAAGCATGGTAGTTCACCAAACCCTAGAAAATGGAATTACTGGCTATCGTAAAGTGTATGAAGAGAAAAAGAAGGCTACATCTGTTCAAACGACGCTTGACAAATATTTCTCTAGAAAGTAGCATATTCATTTTTTACTCGTTTTGTAACTAATTTCTTTAAAAATGCTTTTCAGCTTACTTGCTTTCATTATTCTTTATATTCTATCTATGTACACAGTTAAAAATTTTAAAGGCCAAAATAAAGTCTTCTGACGAATGTTCTAAGACATCATGGAAAAATTGCAATTTTTCCATTGGTTTTTAACATCGATATATGCAGTTTTGATATATATACGTTACACTCATTGCACGAATTAACATATAGAGGTTTACATGTACAATTCAATAAATATTTATTTGAAAAAAATTATTGCCAACGATGTGGGATTCGGGCTCGTGACTCTCCAGATACATGACAGTGATGTACCAGCTGAACATTTGATGATAATTTACTTCCAGAATGTGACCTTTATATTTTTTGCTGGATGTGGTGAAAATTATACCATCTGTAATCAGTGAAGGCAATTTATTTTCCAAATGTTGCTAAAGAATCAGATGTTAATCAGAAAGTCACGTTTAAGTGTTATTAATTAAAAATTGATCCATAGTAAATACACAGATTACCTGTAGATGCACAATTCAATAAATAATTATTTGGATAAAATTATTGCTTGCGGTGTGATTGGTTGGTTGTTTGGGGTTTAATGGCGCAACAGCCACTAGGGCCCTGTGGTGTGGTATATGAATCTGTGACTCTCCAGATACATACCATGTTTACGATGTTTGGTTTAGCCAGTAGAGTGCTCTGGCATGTATCTGGAGAGTTGTGGTTTCGAATCCTGCATTGTCTGCAATAATTTTATCTGAATAATTATTTATGAATTATATAACTGCAGGTAACGTGTATTTAATATGAATTTATTTTTAATCAATAACACTTAAATGTGAGGGACTTCCTCATTAACATCTGATTCTTTAGCAACATTTGGAAAATAAGTTGCCTTCACTGATTATAGATGGCACAAGGTCCACCACATTCAGCGAAAGTGATAAAGGCCACATTCTGGAGACAAATTGTCTGATGGTTGGTTTAGCTAGTAGAGTGCTCTGACATGTATCTGGAGAGTTGGAGGTTTTTAAATCTTTGCATTGTCGACAATAAGTGTTAAATCTTTCTTTGTTTTCTAAAAATTTCCCAATTCATTTGAAATGCTATATAAATATATATTTTTTAATATGTTTATAGAAATAAAACAATCCCATTACAAGTATATATGTCCAGTCATCTACCAAGGTAACATTCCTGCCAATAATATAGATGAATTTTACATTACCTGTAATTTTATATTTTGACAGATATACAGGGTGATTGTAAACTCTTTCAACAAAAAAAAGAGGGGTGATAGCACACATCAAGACAGAAAATTTTTGCAATGGAACCTAGGGTCGCATTCCACTCCTTCTTTCAGAAAAGAGTACTTTCGAAAAATGCCATGCATGCACAAGTATTTACAACCGGTGCATGAAAAGCACAAGATTCAAATCAGGTGTGTTGAGCAAGTGTGTAGACGATTAAGAACAAACATTTAAAAACGCAGCCGAAACCCGTTCATCGACATTACCGTGATAACGTCACATGATAAGTGACGTATTTGTGAAGGACATGGAAGACTACACATAAGAGGAATTGGCGGATATGCATCTGATGTACGGCCAAGCAGGTGGTAATGGGTGTGAAGCACAAAGTTTGCACCGTGAGAGATTTCCAAATCGTCATATTGTGATTTTCATGCACTGGTTGTAAATACTTGTGCATGCGTGGTGTTTTTCGAAAGTACTCTTTTCTGGCGAAAGGAGTGGAAATTTGCAATGCGACCCTAGGTTCCATTGCAAAAATTGGTCGTCTTGATGTGCACTATCACCCCTCTTTTTTGTTGAAAGAGTTTACAATCACCCTGTATAGTTCTATTGAACCTCCATGTGAAATTTCATTTCAGGGTTTAAGAATGATTGTGGTCATGTGAATTCTTCAACATCTTGTTAAAAGTTCTTATACTGACTAATCAATATAGCATTTACTTATGATAGTGTGTAAGTGTAACGCTCCAAATAATATGCAAAATACTTTAAAGTTGGACCTTTTTCCTGATCCAATTAGTTTTATGCTCCGGATAGCTAATACGGGCGCCAGGCAATAATTAACAAATTGCCAAAAAAGTAGACTAAGTTTAAAGTAGGGTTCAAAATGCGAGGTTAATGTAGGGTTCAGCGAGTGTTAATGAGTAAATAGTTAGAATCAAAATTGATTGTCAAAAGTCTAGATGCTATCAATCTAAATTCGCGTTGCTCAAGAGAAAAAACTGTAAAGACTCAAAAGGTTTAAAATAACAGATTTATTTCCAAAATATCAACTCACCGTGCTACAGCGTACTCTCTTCTCCTCCTCTCTCACTCTACAACTCTGTGCACTAGGCACTCTCTCTCTCTCTACACAACTCACTGCTCTAACTGCTTATGCTGTGCTTTGCTTACCGTCTTCCTGTGACTAGCAAGTCACCGGTTTAAAACAAGAACAAGACACGTGTCATGTTGCACGCCGGAAAAGACATTTACATAATATGACGAACGACGCAAACTATGACGCAAGAAGGGGCATGTCCTTGTGCACATGCTTTAGCGGTGATAGTCGGAAGATCGGAGTTGCGCATACGCAACTCTTAACTTTTGGAAATGAGTGCTGTGATGCCAAAAAGGAAATAAAAATCCCCAAAATGATAAATATAACGTAAATTAAACAAAACTGGTTAAGGTAAAGCAAAAGTGAACGATGGGGCATCACATAAGAATTCACTGAGTAGGGTGACTAGATGTCTCTGTTTTCTGGGGACAGTTCCTGCATGAAGTGCTCTGTCACCAACAAATAAATCTCTCTGGAAGTGTCCCTGGAATTTTTTTATATTAAATTAACTGTACAGTATGAGCATGTCTTTTAACCCTTTCAGGACCATAAGGTTTCTAAGAGTAAATATTAGTATGCAACTGTTTATTTTAGTTTGTTTAGATGTAAAATAAATAAAAATCATAAAAATACATAACAATGTGTAGTTTTTTTTTGGAATTTTATGGGAAATATTTTTCCCAATGGACTATAAAGGTAACACAAATTATATAGTTAGGCTTATTATGCAATGTCTTTTATTTATTGGTTTATTATAACAAAATGTTAACTAAAATAATACAAAATTATGAAATAAAATTACTATACAAAATGATGTGCTAATTATGATATTCTGCAAAGCAATTTCTTTTGGTAGTGAGGCAAAGATGGACATTGCACATAGTACATATATTATGCGTCCTGACAGTTCTGTTTTTGTTTTCTAAACGTTCCCGTTTACGTAATTGCGTTCGGCATACGTTCTATTTTGACATTCTGTATAAAAAATGCAGATAAGGTTATAATTAAATATGACAATCACCATTTTTAAAATGGGAAAAATGTTTCCCTTTGTCGTGAAAGGGTTAAATGGAAGTGAAATGTTATACTGCATTCAAAATCCAGTCTCTTGCCCCCTTCCCCCCGTTTTTTCCCAGATCCGGACCTGTTTACAAGTATAAAACTGAAATATTTGTTATTGAAAGAAAAAAACTTATTTATAGCTTAAAATATATTTTAAAATAGATAAGAATATGCTTAAAATTAGTAAAATACCGTATAAAATAAAAAAAATATATACAGGTATTTAAAGTTAAGAAATATATCATGGATCTGTCATACCAAGTACAACCATGTTACAGAACAGAGTGTGATAGACAAAGGTTTAAAAGCACTGCATGACATTGGCATCTGCAAGATATGAATATTATTTCAATAGTAGTAATCGGGGCAAAACATTTTTAATTTACACCAAACACCGGTTTCGAAAAAAATCACAAAAGTATTTCTACAAGGGAATGTGCCGAAATTTATCTGCGAAATTCATATAATGCTGTTGCTTTATAAAAATCAAATAAAGTTGGTAATAATTTTAATATATCCTACATTATTAATTATATTCGTTGATGGAAGACAAGCAACCATTTAAACTCTGGGATCAAAACTGTTTCCTTTGGCTTCAACCAGATGGTGCTGGCTGCAGGCAGCCGTGTAAAGGCTTGGCTAAGGTAAAGGATGGGCACAAAACGAGTTCACTTTGGCTTTCAATTGGTTGCTCACTCTGTCCTATTCTATCTCGTTGATACCAAGATGTCTGGCTGCTGTTGTGAGAACAAAAGGTGAAGCAACAGGTTATTAGGTAGGTGTTATAATAATTTGTCCATTCAGTGCATATTAATTTATACTAGTCTGGTTAAAAAGTTAGCCCTACACTCATGTAAATATCCCTTTGAAATTTTCAATGTAAATAATTAGATTTCCTTTAAAAAATTAAATATGGGTGTAAATGGGTATTAAATTTTCTTTATTGTGTCAAAATCTGACATTGAATGTATAAACAAAAGTTTTCATTTTCTTGCATTTTTCTAATAACACAGCATGATGCTTAAGATTCTTTCATAGTTTTAAACACAGGTTTTATCAGATTACTTATACAATATAGTTTCACTCTTAACCTGTGCAGACTATTGTTCAAATAATGTTACAGTTCCTAAAGGATTTATCAACTTTGGGTGTCTTGCTTCCCTCACTCCATTGGCATCCTGTGTGGTCAGGCTCCATCATCAGTCCTCCCATTGGGTGTTACTGATATGACGTTTTAGGGGGGGGGGGGGTTCTGCAGACACTCGTCCTTCACTGTGTAGTTCACTAAATCCTCTATTGTGCTGTAGAGATGCATTGATGAGCTCACACATTATTTATAGTTAGTTCAAGTCCCTTATAGTTTCATGACTTTCTGCCATCATCATCTTCAGAGGGGTTACATCTTCTGGTGTGTTGTAGGGGTTAGTAGCATTTTTTTTTTGGAATAGTCAATGCATGGTTGATTTGCTTGTGTTGGGTTGGTCCACGTTTCTTTGGGGGGTGTTGCTATTAGTAGGGAACCCACTAATATACCCAAGCATCCCATTGTTCACTAAGATAAAACAATTTTTTCCAAGTAATGACTATACAAACAACTCTCCACAAGACTTCACTCAGGTCATAAGACAACTCAGAATCGAACCCTATCACAAAATGGCATCCTTCGACATAAACTCATTATCTCTGAACACACCTATCAACAGTCTTAAGTATAATAAAAATAGATTAAAAGAGAGATGGACCAAATCAGTATGAGAGAAAGGCAGTAATGAAAACCCTGAAACTCATAACCAGCAACAACTATTTCAAAGCAAATAATGAAAATATCACCAAAAGAAGGGTACCCCTATGGAATCGCCAATATCAGGTCTTCTCGCAGACATAACCATCCAAGAAATAGAACAAGGGCTTAAAAGGCACCAAACTCCTCCCCTGATATACAAAAGATAAATAGACAATATCATAATAATATACAAAGAAAATAATGCAAACTACCTGGAAAACTTAAGGAATGAAAAGGAAGCAACACACTCCATTATCAAATTCATGATCGAACACGAGAAAAATAAAGTACTACCATACCTTGACATTGGAAGGAAAACAAGAGTATATTGCAAATCTGCAAAAATGAGTGCAGTAATACCATACACATCAGCCCACCCCTAAGACATAAAAAGAGTGCAATAAGATTGGCATTCATCAGGAACAACAGATACTCCAACAATTAAAAAGCATATGAAACTGAAAAAGAAAACATACAAAATGGCAGGATGCAAACTATCCCTTGCAGCTAATTAGAAAAATGGAAATGAAGCAAAAAGCATCGTGAAAAATGCCAACCTTGCCAAAGAACATGAAGATAATTATAAATACACCATAAGCATACCACCCATAACTTTGCTAGAAAAAAAAACCACTGAACAGAATTGTGAAACCCCACAAACCCATAGTATAATATGAAGCATAGTACCCATGGCAGCAGCATTAACAATATAGGTATAAAAAACAGATGAAAAAGGAAAAAAAAAGGCAGGAATTTACAGAATACCTGTCTTAAATCAACAAAACCAACACACTACTATGGAAAAACCAAAAGATCACGTAAAATCAGATTTAAAGAGCACCAGCAAAACATCATATATAAAAAAGAAACAGCAGCATTAGTCAGATATGCACGAAACCAAATATAACACCGAAATTCGATCAGGTACAAATAATAGCAAGCTCCAAAGCAGAATATCAATTAAACCTAACCAAAATATACACAATATAATGGAAACAGGGAAACCTGCTGCAACAATGATAAAGAGATCCCATCACACCCATGAAACTGCTCATGGACAAAGAGAAGGATAGGAATACAGACAAACAGAAAGGAAAAATCCCTACTGATACCCCCCCCCCCCCCCAAAGAAATGTGGACCAACCTGCCACAAGCAAATCAACCATGCATGGAACATTCCAAAATAACTTAACCCCTACAACACACCCAGAAGATGCACCACCTTTCCTGAAGATGATGACAGAAAGTCATCAAAACTGTTAAGGGACTTGAACTAATTATGAATAATGTGCAAGCTCATCAATGCATCTCTAAAGCACAATACAGGATTTAGTGAACTGTACGGTAAAGGATGAGTGCCTGCAGAAAACCTACTTCCACAGTGAAGCATCGGTAACAGCCAGTGGGTGCGCTAACGAAATAACCTGACTGTACCAGATGCCAGCGGAATGTGGGAAGCAGATGCCCAAAGTCAGTAAATCCTTTATGAACTCTAGCATATTTAAATTGTAGTTCTGTACAGGTTAAGAGTTAATCTATATTGTATAAATAATACTCAAGAATTTAATGCATAATTAAATTTAGGTACTTTTTCAAAAGTAACTGTTTAACCAAAGTGAAGAAGAAGAAGCAACAATGAACAAGAGCAAACAGTTTATTAGTTTTTCATTTTTCCATTGAACAAGAGCAAATAACTTACCACTTTGTAATGTGTAATGTTAAAGGGGGTGGGGGAAGGTTTCTTTGAAAGCATACAGTTTGGTCACTTTTATTCATTACTTTTTTAATAAATATGTTTTATTTGTAGTTGTTGCCCCAGATACCAATGTGCTATTAAGAGGCCTATCAAGAAGATTGAGAAGGATAAACTAAATAATATGTCAAGTGACAGTGATTCAGATAAAGAGGAGAAACCAAATTCTACAACAAGTGACAATGATTCAGATAAAGAGGAGAAACCAAAGTCTGTGGCAAGTGATAATGATTTAAGTGAAGAAGAAAACTCTCCATCTAGTACCAAGGAAACTAAGTCTCTGACAGCTGCACAAGAAAATATGATTGATTTATTAGTCCATTTCCAAAATGAGTGTGAATCAATATCTAAGGAAGACTGCATGAAAGTTGCAGTGAGTTTTATTTCCTTGATTTAGATAAGTAATGATGTATTTATATGTTTTTATGTTAAAAGTTGGATCCCCCCTCCAAAACTGCTTGCATCTAAATCCAGCGAAAAGAGACTGAAATAATGAATGTCAGAAAGTTTTGTCATGCTAGTCAGATAATGTAAATTCTTTCAGGGTCAGATAAGAAATTCTGGGGCCTAGGTCACATCAGGATTTTGAGGCCCTTCCTGTACTAGAAATGACTTGTAGATTAGGAATCAATTAATAGATGATCAAAGATTTCTTTGAGGCTAATACTTTTTCAAATGCTATTTTAATGCCAAAAGAAATATTAAATATAGATTCTTTTAGTAGACTGAAAATCGAATTGAAAAAATATTTGGGAATTTCAAATTAGCTGAATATTATGTGTTGCGTTTTGTGAATTTATTTGATGTATACCATATTTGTGGCTGAATGACCTACGTTTAATTTAATTCATTTGCGTGCTGATAAGCTAGTTAGCTTTGCAGGTAATGGTAAATGTACTGTATTCTGTTGTGAATAAAAAAAATCAATATTCTTAAAAAAAAAAACGTGTTTTTAATATTGAAATTGCTCTATGGTAGAATTTGCAACTGTGTAAAGCATGAAATATAAAGTTGATGACTTTCTTCAGTTTGAATGTGAAGATTAATGTATTTTGTTATTCCTAGAAGAGTAAATAAATCCAACCATCATATTCATCATACTATTTTGCCTTCATTGCATGGAGCTTGTGCTCTTTAAGACCTTAACATGATACATCTTTAACCCTTTCATTACACTGGGCAACAAATTTTCATAAAAGTCATGTCTCTGAGATAAATGTAACCATTTCTTAAAGATTTCAAGGTGCTGAACACGAATATGACAGTGAAAATGCAAAATTGGCTACGATTTCTGAGAAATCTGCAATAGTTTTTTTATATAATAGAGTAATACGTACATATGACGGGGACGGGGGTGGCTCAGTCGGTAGCACACCAAGCTTGTAATCTGCAGTTCCGAGTCCCAGCTGGGTCAGCGTTGAGATTTATCTCTGCAAAATTCCCTGCCCTCAGTCAGTAGGGGACACCGATGGGCTTGGAAAGGCCACCGTACATCAGATGGGACGTTAAGCCATGTGTGGGAGAGCCATGCACTGTGCACATTAAAGAACATGGTGGATGGCCTTGACTGGAGCTACCATCTGTTTTCCAACAGCTGTTCCAGTGGGTCCCCTCCACCAACCTCTGAGCCTTCAGGGTCCGTGTGACCTGGCCATTTATCCCATGGTGTGCAAAAAAGTGCCGCTCAGAGGTAAAACAACCCAAACATGACATGTATTGACATGACATGTACAAGCATGGCATGTATTACCAATACATGACATGTATTGGTAAAATTCTGCTTCTACTTCAGACTTCGCTATACCCATCGCTTGTACAGCTGCTAATCTCTGGCGAGTGTCCAACAGTAGTCAGCCAACAGTGAAGTGGACCAGTTTCCCTGGTATCGTTTTTCCATTGTTGCAATGTCCTGGTGGAAACGTTAACCGTGTTCAACACTAACCATGCTGCAGTTGTCGGGGAAGAAATCTAAGTAGGAATGGAGAAAGTGGATCTTTAAGGACATATTGCAGCCAAGTTTGTGATACAGAGACAACTTGTCTTTAACCAGTTTCTTGTAGTTGTCTGCCCTGACATTCTAGAGGAATTTAGTTGACATCAGATGAAACACGTCCCAAGCCTTTTTCTTGTCACTCTGAAGCAGGTTGTCGAATATCTGGTCTCTAAACAGCTTGCGGATCGGAGGACCCATGAAAAATCCCTCTTTATTTTTGGTTCACTGAGTCGAGGGAGTTTGTCAGCCAAGTACTTGAAAGCTGATGCAATCTGGTCTATGGCTTTTATGAAGTTTTTCATCACACAGAGTTTGATGTGCAGGGACGGTAGCAGGATTTTGTGCGTTTCTGCCAGTTCTGCGTGTTACACATTCTTCTCTCAGACCTTCAGAGATTTCCTTTGAGGCCATTTTCTCTTCATGTAGTGCAAAGTCTTTGCTCGGTTGTCCCATTCACATAAGAAACAGCAGTACTTCGCATATCCCAGCTGCAGCACATCAACAGAGCCACTCACTACCTTCAAGTCACAACAGTGATGCCAGCCATACTTGTTATATTGAAGGCAGTTCAACAGCTGTTTTAGGTTGTTGTAGGCTTCATTCACGTGGACAGCATGTCCAACCAGAATGGATGAAAGTCTATTTCCATTATGCAGGAACACTGCCTTGATACTCAATTTTGAGGAGTGTATGAATAGTTGCCATTCTTGAGGGTCTTGTTTGATTCAGAGGCATTCATCAGACCATCTACATTGGAGCAGAACACAAGGTTATCTTCCTTTCTGAAGTAAGGTGCAAACTGCTTATGACGAGACTCGAACATTTTCCTTGAGTAAATTCCATTGTTTAAGTCTTGATCCAAGTAACTCTGGCCTTGGGCAGCTCCAGACAAGATTGTTCATCTCTTCTTCGGTGAGAATGTATGGCACAGATGATGCACCATGGTAGACGTATGGATCATCATTAGACATCATAGGTTGTGGAGAACCTGACATCGGTTTGCCTCACTCCTCATTGTCTGAATCGATGGAAAATTCTTTTGGAGGTTCGGGAATGGGAAGGCCTTTGCCGTGCAGAACTGGTCGGAGAGCAGATTGTATATTTGGGTATGCTATTATCCACTTCTTTTTCCTTGTGATGCCTCCAGAAACAGGTGGAACCCATGCAGAAGTAGCAGTCATTTGCATGATTTCTTGGCTCTCTCCAAACCATAGAAACAGCAAATGGCATCGCCACTTTTTCACCTTTCAACCATTTTGAAAGATTTCTTGAATATATGTACTGCAGCATATGTGTTGGGTCCGGGCCTTGTCCTGGTCCCTGATCTTGCATCCAAAATAAAACTCGTATGCTGCTTTCGTTGTCCTTTTCTGGTTTGCAAATGTAACAAAATGTATCTGCATTATTAACACAGTTACAAGGCATCACTACTGCTGGATTAAAACTGCAAGGATCACTTGTGTTGTACTTATGACAGGGGTAAATGGGAGTCGCTCAAAAGATTTGCTCACCCTTGAGATGTCACTTACAACTAATGATTTCGTCATATTTTGTCTGCGATCATAGAGCTGCAATGTCGCGACTACATTGCATCAGAACAGTGATGCAATACCTCTGGGGGTTGTGTGTATGACGGGCTGGTGTAATACAATACAATATGTTGCAATCTGGAGTTTAAAATACAGCATTGCGAAATGGTTACCTATGTACTCAATGTGGACTGAGTCATTTATACATGACCATCTCTGTCTCTCCTAAACAACAGCCGATCGACAAATATTATTGTCTTTTTCGTGTTTAGCACCTTGAAATCAGTAAAGATTGGCTATTTTCATATCAAAGCCTTTTTGTGTGTGGGCCAGTGTTATCATACTGGCTTAAAACAGCCAAAATTTTAAACAGACTTGTCAATGCTATTTCTTTCTCTTCACTATCTCTTATCTGCAATTTGGTCTGATTATGATAGTGAAAGAGTTAAGACAGAAACATACATTAAGCAAAAAAATTGCTGATGGATTTTTGTATTGCAAAGTGAAAAATTATACTAGTAATAAAAATTGCAGTGATTTCATTGTATTGATTTGTATCAGTTCTTTTGTTTTTATGTTAGTAACACAGAAAGAAAAATCATAAATAAAAGTGGAAAAAGTTGTTTTTTAAAAATATTTTTCTTCTACAGCCATTTCCTTTGGGAAATAGTGTGGAAGAATGTCGGAACAGATTTAAACATATTACTGAACTCGCTACTCTCACCATTCATCTGATTGTTGAATTTTCAAGACAGATACCAGGCTTTACTACCCTACTTCGAGAAGACCAAATTACCATTTTAAAAGTATGTTTTTTAAAAATTTTATCTAAAATCTTTTGAAGGAAATATTCTTAAGTCATAAACACTTCACTGCTAATTTTGTTTTATTCTGTAGTTTTAAAACAATTAAAAAATACTTATTAAATCTTTGATTAATATTTTGAATACAACACTTAAAAATCAAAGCTGCCAAAAATAATAATTTTAAAATTGATATTTAGTGGAGCATTAAAACATGTTATAAGATAAGACTTTTCTCAATTTTGAAATTTTCCAGTGTTAAATGTATATATTAGTGGTGGAACTATGGTGCAGATGTGCCAGGGCCCCATGGTACTGGGGTTCTTTAAGACTGGCAGCCCCACATTTTATACATCACAGAAGCCCATGCTAAAATTTTGCACCAGACCGATTGCACTCTGAAATGATACAGATTTTCCACTGATATTAGGAGAAAGTTCTTTTCAATGACTATCATCTCATGCTCAGCCTGGAAAATGAATGAATCCACAGGACAATCTATCTTTTTATTATATTCATCCAGAACAAAATTTAATTTTAGGAATGTTTTGTCAAATGACTAATGAAGAGAAATAGACATGTTATATACAAATTATCCCTCCCAGTGTCCACATCATCTATATATGTTTGCAGAATCCGAAATGAGGGGCCAAGGACGTATGTATCTGTTTCTAGTACAACAACAACAAAAAAAAAAGATTTTTAAAAAATAAAAATTGCCGTTTTAATTTTTCATATATATATATATTGTATGAAAATATAAAATTCAGGCTTGAAAAATATTTTGTTTTTTGATTTGATGCATATTTTATTAAATTACAATATAAATAATTGTATAAAGTCATCTGATTGCCATTTCTTAGAAGCACTAAACGGTATTGCCGATTTGCTTGTTAATGTTCCTATTTGTTGAAGCAACCTGATTTAAGCTCACAAGTTTGATTTGAACTATTATCAACAAATTTTTCCTTAAAATTTTGAAAACCTCCTAAAAATTAACAAAAAAAGTTGCTATTTTTAAAAACGGTAGATTTTGGAAGTAATTACAAAGTATGCACCGCCATTTTTTTTCTGTTTCACACTTTTTCTGTCGTAAACCTATTTCATTATTCCCAAATTATTATCTTTTTT
Source organism: Ryuthela nishihirai (assembly GCA_038380435.1). NCBI lineage: Eukaryota > Metazoa > Arthropoda > Arachnida > Araneae > Heptathelidae > Ryuthela > Ryuthela nishihirai. Next base: position 27,685,839 of record JAWZYU010000025.1, read on the forward strand.
TTTAGCATTCTATGCATCTTTCCTGCTTTTAAAATCGAAACTGGAAGTAAACACTTCCTTCTTAGAAATTCTGGTTGCAGCTGCATTTAATTAGTTATGCTTTACTGAGGCAGATGGCTGACACATGCTATCTCCGTTCTGTGTACTATAAGTGTTTTTTTACAGTTTTGGTCCTATATTGGGTACCCTTTGCAAACAATTGCTGGCCTACAATTTGTTGCTGTAGATATTTTAACATCACATTAGGCTATATGTTAATTTTAATGTTATTATTTATTACTTTTCCAGTAAAACTTTGATATGGTATCATATTCTGAAAATAAAAGATCTTGGATATGGAAGCTAATTCATTTCTGTAGATTTATTTCTGTAAGTTAGCGATATTTTGATTGGCTGCTTTATCGATCTTTCTGAGTTATGTTACATCAGATGGGCAGTTTAAAAGTTGTGAATATTTTATGTATTATCCCATTAGGTTATATGTAATTTTTCTTTAATTTCTTAGTTTTTTTAGTAAAAAAACTTTGAACTTGCACCATTTTCTGAAAATGAATGTCTTGAAAACTGAAACAAAATAGACTTCCTAGCTATGGAAATCAGCTGTCATATGGGGGAGGGCAATTTCAGGAAGGCTTTCACTCTGCTAAACTCACTGTGAACATTCTCCCTCTAGAAAAATATAATTTTTTTTTAATTATGAGTTTTTATGCTCATATTGAATGATTGTGCAAGCAGCAACCCCCTCTCTCCCCCTAGTATCTTTGCTGTGCTACATAGACAGTATAATTTTTTTTTTGCTTTGGTTTAAAAAACGTTTCTGCACTTAGCCAAGATCACCCAACTTAAACACCCAGAAGAAAAAATTCATAATGTTTAGTAAAAAAAGCAGCCAAAAAAAGTTTTATTCTATTTCATAACCAATTCAGAAAATCCCGTGAATGTGAGAAGTCTGTCACTTTGTATAACACTGACCATGTTTAAAATATATACGATACTAAAAAGAATCATTAAAAGAAATAAAAATCGTATTTGAGGTTGAATATATAATATTATGTAGGAGGAAATTTCTTTTCATTTAATATATAATTTAACTATTTTTATTCATCAGGTTTTCCAAAACGAAGCTTTAAATTGTATAGTGTGATCTTTTTTTTTCACCATATCATATTGAAAAATGCTCATGAAAATCAATATTATTTATTTTTATGAAATTCGTAATTAAATTCTGTTTTGATATTTAACATGACATATATTCGTTGATTGGTTATTTAAAAAAAAAAATTCTAAGGTTATTTATCAGACAGCACAATTGGCTAAAAGCCTGGAATTTTCTCACAGTATGGTACCGAGAAAAAAATTTACAAAACCAGAAAAATATTTACTTAAAACCAAAAATTTTTTTGTTTTTCAGAAATAGCCGTTCTGTGCATTATAACTATTTCTCTCTGTTAGTTTTTTTTAAGTAAATTTTTATTTGTGTTGCCAGAAGCATTTTTTACTACATGACTCTAAAAAAAGTCCTATTAAAATGAAACTTGTCATTTATTTTTATAAATATATTTTAAAAAAATCCAGAATTAAATGCTAATTAAAAAAAATTATTAATCCAGAATTAAATTAAAATGGAATTTTTTAAAAAAAAGTGCATTGTGAACCATGTTAGATCAAAATAAATCGTATAAAAAGAGAATTGGAATTTTTTTCTAAACTGTGCTAAATTAAAATCGTGTAAAAAAAAATCCGTGTAAAAACAGAATTGGGTGTATTTCATTATTATGAATCCAACAAAAAAAATGTTTTTCCATTTATTTCTTAAAACTGAAAGTTGCATTTTCTTATCCACTCTGGGGCTAAGGGATCAACTCATCATTGCAAATGCAAACCTCATGACCTTCACATTCCACCACTAAAATTTGATTTCTAGCATAAATACATTATTTGTAATATTTGCTTAAAATTTTTCAATTCTCAGCTTTTTCCACAGTCAGATGGTTCAATTATATCATTTGGGAGATTTGAAAAGTGTGAATAATTCCAACACAAAAAGAATTTTTTATTTCACTCTAAAAAGAAAAAAGTTGAGTATCTACAGATGTACCACACAGACACATTATCTTGTTCTTTTAAAATGAGATAATAAATATCATTGGGTTAAAACACTTTATTACTTTCACTAGTAAATAGCAAGGTTTTCCTAGATACTAATCCATATTAAAAGACAAAATATTTTACCTCTGAATTACAGAAATACCTGAATGCCCTGCATGGCTGTTGTTCATGAGTATTTGTATTTTATGAAAAAAAAAAAAAATTCTAGAAAAACAGGTTTTAGGGAGGTAGGTGGTGGTGGTGGGGAGACTGTATTCTGATTGCAGTGTGCAACATTTAAGGTATCTGGAAACTTGTTTGACAGAAATTTGTTCATGTAGTTTTGTTTGAAATGGAAATTTGTTCAAAACAATTTTTTCAAAATGGAAACAAAGTTATTTTAGGAATAATGTCGAGGTTATCGTATCTCTCCAGTATGAAAGATTTTAGTGTAGGTTTTCAATGGAGGGCTGGGTAGCAGTGAGGTAGTTTTTATTTTTTTTATATTCTTGATCTTTTGACTTTTTCCCAAAACTTGGTTGTCTCCCAAAACCCAAAATATTTATTCATGTATTCACAAGATCTAGGTTATTAGAGAAGACGTACTGAATAATCATTGAAGTCAATGTAATTGTTCGAAATTAGCACAACATTGACTAACATGACCACTCCATGTTATGTCAATGGGGCGCTATCTTCGAAGCTCTATAACTTCTAAAAGCAGCGTTTTGGAGAAAATGTGGTGGAGGAAATTTAAAGGTCTGAATCAAATCCATCTAAATCTCAATTGCTAACAATATTCTCAGTCTTAAGCAGGTACTGAAGTTTAAACCTTCCAGAGCAGCAATCTGCTCTTAGAAATTTATTTAAAAAATTACTTGCACACATTTTTAAAATGTGTACTTTAATGCACCGAAGAGCCAAAATATTATGACCACCTGTCTAATATGATGTTGATCCACCATGTGCCGCCAAAACAGCTCTTACCTGGTGCATGGATACTACAAGATTTTTAAAGGTGTCTTGTGATATCTGGTATCAACATGTTAACAGTAGATCTTTTAACTCTTGTAGGTTGTATGGTTGAGCCGCTGCAGATCAGATATGCTGTTCCAACACAAACCACAGATGTTCGATTGGATTGATGTCTGGGGAATTTGGAGGCCAGGGCAATCCTGGAAGTCTTCCCCATGTTCCGCGAACCATTTTTGAACAATCCAGGCAGTGTGGCATGGTGCATTATCTTGCTGAAAAAAAAGCACTACTAGACAATATACTGTTCCCATGAAAGGATGTACTTGGTCTGCAATGATGTTAAGTAGGTGGTAGACATCATAGTTTCCTGCACGTGAATGACTGGACGCAGGGTTTCCCAGCAGAACATTGCTCACAGTATTACTTCCTTCACCGGCTTGTTTTCGTCGTACAGTGCATCCTAGTGCCAACACTTCTCCGGGTAAACAATGCACATGTACCTGGCCAGTCCACATGGTGCAATAGGAAATAAGATTCATCTGACCAGACAACCTTCCAATTATTCAAGGTCCAGTTTTGATGCTCTTGTGCTCATTGTAGGTGCTTTCAATGGTGAACCGAGGTTAGCATGGACACTCAGAGTGGCCTGTGCACCCCATTTTCAGCAGGGTTCGATGTACTGTATTGTGGCACATTACTTCCGTCACCAGCAACAATCAAACAGGTGAGTTGTGTCACAGTATCCCTTCTGTCGGCTCATACCATATGGAATAGCCTTTGCTCACCTCTAGCATCGATGAATTGTGGTCGGTTTATACCTTGCCAGTGGTTCTTGGTTTTTCTCTCCTCAGACCACTTTTTGAAAGTACTAACAATGGCTGACCACAAGCCTTGCCATCTCAGAACTGCTCTGACCCAGTCATCTGGCCATTACAATTTGGTCTTTGTCAAACACAAGTCCGCTGCCTTTCCCATCTGAAGAACAAAAATAACACTGATTAACAGAGCTCAGTATCAGGTGATATTTATACAGTTCCATTGTTTACCTGCAGTTGCTCCGATTTGCATAAAGATGTGTTGGTCATAATGTTTTGGCTCTTTGGCGTATGAACTGGTTTGAAATAATATTTCCTATTTGTTTCAATTAACTTCCAATGGCTAGCACTGCTATTGTTATATGTTCAAACTTCCATAACTCTTTAATTACTAAAGGAATATTTTTGAAAATGGATATTTAGATAGACATGATGGAGAACTTTAGCTTTATCACATTTCCCCATAAAATTTTTATTATAAAAGTTATAGGACTTTGAAATATGACCACCCATATTTTGTCAATGGGACTTGAATTTAAGTGATCACTCAATGTATTGTTGTAATAGAAAAAATATCAAATATAAACAATCAAAAATTAAAAATAGGAGAAAAAAAATGAGACATGAATGTTGTTTACTTCTCAATAACCAAAGTTGGTTCAAAGAAAGTTGAAAATGCAAGGACTCTAAACGCCATTCAGCCTAAAGCCCCCAGTAGATGCTGGATTCATCATTCCAACAAGGGCCACCACCACTCCAACATTTCAAAGATAGCAGCTATTCACCACAGACTAATCTGTATTATCCACAAGATACAAAGTACATCAGCCTTTGCAGCTGAATCCCCTCAAGACATGGATAACAGCCCAAGTTATCAGAGACAAAACAATCACCAGAGAGAACTTATCCAAAAATGAAATAAAAAAAACTAGCATGAAAAACAATCATAAAAATAAATGCTCCTGTCAGACCTCTGTGACAAACAGCTGCTTGAGGGGGTATTTATTTATTAAATAGAAAATAAGAAATTGAAAGAATAAGAACAAAAGTAAATTATACTAACAAAAATATAAAGTTAATCTACAAAAGCAAAGACAAAATGCAATAATGAAACAAAAATTATGATGCACAGAAAATTAAACAGAAAATATCATGAAGAGAAGATTAACACAAAGTCCAATCACAAAAAATACGAAACATAAGCAACATGAAGAAAAGTAATATAAACGAAAAAACAAAACATGGAGCAGCATGAAGAAAGCTAATAAAAATAAACATGAAGAAGCATGAAAAACTCTGAACAAATGAGCCCTTTCCTCCTCCCTTACTTTAAACATTTCCTGAGATTTTCTAACTATTGGTGGTAAACTTTCAATCTCCTAACTTATCAATGCTTTAAATTATGTACGAGATAGGTCATATCAACCTGTAATTGGCATGGAGTATGTTTACAAAAAAAAAAAGGATAATTATGGTAAATACTCCAGTTTTAAATTTCAAATATTATTCCTCTTCTGCAAAACTCTGAATATAGCTTATGAGAATGGTGAAAATAAAGAGTAGGTAAAAGGTGTCTAGATCATCTGTAAAACAAGTGATGGTTTATTCTGCCAAATTTCAAACCTCAGCCTTCTGTCACCTCTTTTCCCAGATCCCTCACCCTTCCAATGATTCCCCAGTGACATACCAGAAGAGACTTTATTGAGGAGTACACCCTCTAGCTGCCTCTCAATATTTCAAAATTCTCCAAATTTTAATCATATGTTAGGCAAAAAAATTTGCTTCCAACACATTTTGGGAAAACAAATTTTGTTTGAACAAAATTCCAGCGAACAAGTTTCTGTTGAACAAATTGCACCAAACCAACATTTACCTCTCTGTTTCAGAGGTCTTTAAAAATTTCTTGGAAATTGTGTGAAATATGCACAAGTTTAATTTTTTTCCTTCCATTACCCTTAACACCTCCCCCCATATATCTGGTCCTGGTTTTTCACATGTATTTTCCTTAATAAGTTTCCCTTTGTTAATTTTTCTTTCAGCCATCTTAGTTATAACAACTGCACTTATTGATGATGGGGGTGGGAGTGGCTCAGTTGGTAGTGCACCAGGCTTGTAATCTGCAGTGTCCAGATTCGAGTCCCAGCTGGGTAAGCATTGAGATTTATCACCTCGAAACTCCCTGTGCTGCCTGCCCATGGTCAGTAGGAGACACCGATGGACTTGGAAAGACCACCATCCATCAGATGGAACATTGATGACCCCGTTTGCAGTCATGGAGGCTACCATCTCTCCCAACAGCTGTTCCAGTGGGTCTTCCCCCCCCCCCCCCCCAACCTTCCTGGAGCCTTTGGGGTCCTTGTGACCTGGCCATTTAATTCAATGTCTGCAAAAGAAGTGTCGCTCAGAGGTAAAATACCCAAACACTTGTAGTGTGATATAAATATTTCTATCTTGCAATATTGATAGATTTTTTTTTCTCACTCACTCTGAAAAAAATTCTGCCACTCTTGTTACTTTTTAGAAAGAAAACTTCATAGTATAATATTCCTTTAATTTGGAATTGTAAATAATTCTTTTTTTTACCGTAGGCCTCTTCAGCTGAAATAATGATGTTAAGGACAGCACGAAATTATAATATGGAAATGGACTCTGTAATCTTCAGTAATAATCAACCATACACAAGAGAAAACTTTCGCAGTGTCTGTCTGGGAGATTTTGTGGATTGTGTTTTTGAGTTTTGTCGAAATATTCATGCATTAGAGCTTAATAGTGAAGAATATGCTATACTAACAGCAATCATAACTTTTTCTGGTAAGTTCTTTATTGCCAGTTAAGTACTTTAACCATAATGAGAGCTTGTAAACCAAAATATTAAGCTCACTGGACAAAAAAATTAGTCACCCCTGGCTGAATGTCACCTAATAGCACATAATGCCTCCATGCGACCGAAGAACAGCTGAAATCCTGTCTGGCATGGATGCCACCAGTGTGAGAATGTTAGTGCACATCAATATTCATCCGCTCTTCCAGCAGCAAATGCTGCAGTTTGGCCAGATGGCCATGACGGTGCTTCACTTGTTGCAGCAAATATTGCAGTTTGGCCAGATGGCTGTAATGGTGCTTCACTTGTTGCCGCAAATAGTCCCGCAGTTTTCTATGGGATTCAAATCTGGGGATTTGGCTGGCCAGTCGTGAAGTTTGAAGGCTTTAAAATGCTCTTCGTGCCAATCTGATACACTTCGAGCCCTGTGCACACGAAATTGTCGTCTTGGAAGACTGGTATACTTCTGGTGTTCAATGTGGAGATGCTGCACAAAAGGCAATGTGGTCATCCAGTAGCTCCATGTAGCCCTTCTGGTTCAAGTGTGACGTCACCACAACCAGAGGACCCATTTTCTCGTATGTGAAACACCCCAGAACATCACACTGTGGCAGTCCCTTTTGGTGAGCACAGTCTTTCTGCTGCAGTTCTGGTGACGATTAGCAGTGGACTGTGATGTACGCCACTTCTGGAAGACACTTTGGACAGTACATTTCCATACACCTGCAAAGGTAGCAACTTGTACACTATGCCCTTTGTCTTGGCCAAACACACCTTTTTGCCACTCATTCACATCTTTGGCACGACCCATGTTTCACGGAGTGACTAACATACATGTGGCACACAACCACTTGTCACTGTATGAACCCCATAGCGCCGGCACAGCTATTTGTAGGATGTGTTTATTACTGGTGCGCCCTCTGTTCTGTCGAACAAACGTAACCCACTTACGGTGGGAGATGAGTAATTTTTTGTTCGGTGAGCTTATTTGGCAACTATTTGACATTGCATGAATTTGTTAGTTTCAAAAGTGAGTTGAAAAAAGACTGTATAATAAATATTATGCTGTTTTCAGATTTTAGGCAGGTTGAGAGTTTATATGCTATTTGTCACAGTAAAGAAAAACAATTATTTCTGACTAGCTTTTTAATTCCAATAACTATTGGATTCTTTGTTTACAGAACCATTCCTAAATTAAAAATACACTACAGAAATAAAAAACGCACACTTGCAAGAAGTTATGCAAATGTGACGAAATTTAGGGAGGCGGTAGTATATGGAAAGAATTAGGTTTGCAAGATGATAGAAATGATTGGACAGGCACCAGCTGATGTCACAGGTGCAGAGCAGTCAAACACAGATACATGCAACAAAAGCTCCCTGGTTGACAGTATGTTGTGGAAATTGTTCTAAACCACTAAAGATGCTCTTACGCAGATGTTGACAGCCATTCCAACAGTTAACAGATTTTCAGCATGGAAGAATCATCGACCTTAGAGAAGCTGGTTTGTCATACATACAAAGATGTGGCCAACCTTGTTGACTGCAATCCCTGCACCATTGTACACATATGGCACCAGTGGGTTCAAGAAGGATCCAACATATGACCACGGGGCTAAAGGACTACCATTTGCGACATATGGCGTGACAGATTCGTGACTATACACAACTGCAAAGGGACTGGAAACAGTAACACATTGAATACATACCATGCAGATGGTAAACAACAGGCTTTTACAGTTTTCATTGAGAGCCTATCATTCAGCATGCCGTTTGCCCCTCACACATGCCCACATGTCCAGTGGTGTCGCCTCAGACAGAACTGGAACGAACAAGAGTGGAGTACCGTGGTGTTTAGTGGCGAATCTCATTCTTGTCTTGATCAGCACGACTGTAGATGTTTGCTGTCATCCAGGCGAAAGGAATGCCACCCAGTGTGTGCGACATTGTCACACAGCTCCAGCAGCATGTGTGAGGTGCCATTAGTCGGACATCTCAGTTAGAACTAGTCTTATAAGAAGATCTCTAACTGCCCAATGATATGTTACCAACATTTTGCAGTCGGTGGCTGTTCCACCGGCTGCAAAATTTGGAACAGCAGAATGGAACCTTTTACCAGCAAGATAATGCCCGTCCCCACACAGCCTGCATTAGTCTGCAGTATCTACACGAGCAAAACATTCAGGTACTGCCATGACCAGCATGCTCACTGGACCTTTCACCTATTGAACAAGTCTGGGACATGATGGGCCAACAGCTCCAACAACACCCAAGAAGTTCACCAACCACTGTCGCTGAAATGGAACAGCAACTTTGTGCTATATGGTGTTCTATCCCTCAGGAGGACATTATAGACTGTACGATAGCCATCCCTGCCATGTTCATGAATGCATTACTGCGCTTGGCAGTTCAACATCATACTAATTATACCACTTTACCAGATAGTTGAAGTGGTAATTTTCCATATTTTCATTTGATAATGTAATCAATTGCCCATCTCGGTGTATGCTAACAGCTGCCTGCATTTCAATAATGTGGCATTAATTCTTCCAGGTGTTGCAATTTTTTTTACTGTAGTGTAATTAATAAAATTATTGAAACCGGTGGAAAAAAAAAAAAACACCAGTAGTGTTCTTAGTTATCATTAATAATGTGGCATTAATTCTTCCAGGTGTTGCAATTTTTTTTACTGTAGTGTAATTAATAAAATTATTGAAACCGGTGGAAAAAAAAAACCAGTAGTGTTCTTAGTTATCATTTAATGTAGGTAATACTCTGAATATTGGAAGCCGATATCTTTTTTTCACTTTTCAAACTGTGATAACCTAAAAATAGTTCTTTAGTACAAGATTGTAAATTATCTGTTTTTTGATTAAATTATGGAAATTTATTTTTTATCTTGGATAATTTTTATTCTGCATCCATAAATAATTCTTAAGAAACCATGGACTACAGAGGTCCAACCAGACTCTGTAATTTCAAGGTTTTTAACCACTATTGTGCTGTCGAGTTAAGCTGATATCAATTGGGTACAGAGGGAAAATTGTCTCTAGTTGGGTGGGATCTGAACCCACAACCTCCTGATGACATGTCAGGTGCTCTGTCTGCTGATCAATCTCTCCTCTGTTGTAGATGTTAAGCATCAGGCCATAGATAAGTCACAGTCAGCTGCCTTGACTGCTATTGCAGGCTCCATTCACAGAGCACTCATGAGAGTATATGACCAGCCACATTCTCAGCGCTTATGACCAGCCACATCACCTTGGTAACTTTGGCTTCTTTTTATTTTCATTTAGAGCAGATCTCACTTACAGGCACACAGGACTGTTCGTATGAATTATTAGTAACCTTCAGATACATTTTTAATTCACGGCACTGTTCAAGATTCAGAGCATCTGACATGTCATCAGGAGGTCATAGTTTTTTAAATGGGTGGCTCTTACATGTTGCAAGTAATTCATTTGTTTTGCTTGCTAATCCAAGATCAAACCAGAGAGTGCAATTTTAATCACTTATATAATAGAGGCAGGGGTGGCTCAGTCGGTAGTGCGCAGGCTCGTAAACTGTAGTTCCCAGGTTTGAGTCCCAACTGGGTCAGTGTCGAAATTTATCACCGCAAAACTCCCTGCCCACTGTTAGTAGGGGACACCGATGGGCTTGGAAAGGCCACCGTCCGTCGGATGGGATGTTAAGCCCTGGCCCTGTGTGCGGGAGAGCCATACTCTGTGCACATTAAAGAACACTAGATGGCCTTGATGGGAGGCTATCTGTCTCCCAACAGCTGTTCCAGTGGGTTCCCTCCCCCAACCTTCTCTGAGCCTTCGGGGTCCTTTTGACCTGGCCATTTAGCCCATGGTGTGCAAAAAAGTGCCGCTCAGAGGTAAAACAACCCAAACAACTTATATAATATTTTCAATTTGGGGAATGTTCCTAATTTCTTGAGTATATATACACACACACACAGTCATATCAGAATAATATGACCACCCACAGAATCACAGTGTATCTGCCCAGGTGCGTCACATAGTGCACATGACAAGGTCAACCACATGGAGATATAAGTGGCCAGCCAGGGACATATGAGCCATAGTGCATAACGAGAGCACAATGGGCAGAGCTATTGATTTGACGGACGTTCATAAAGGAATGATCATTGGCTACCATGCTAAGGATGGAAGCATCTTGGAAACAGCAGACTTCGTGGGCTGTTTGCAAGGTGCTAGTAAGGGTGTACCAAGAATGGACCGCTGGTACAGCAAGTACCTCCAGATATCATAACTATGGATTCCCAAAGGCCTCAAAGGCATAATGAAGAGTATATATGCAAAATATAATTTAACAGTATTTTTAATGACATAAGAGAGAAATGGAAGAATGAATAAATAAAGAAGTCTTTGAAGTTGAAGTTGTTAAAATTTAAGTCAACCTTGGATGGCTTTGAATTCTTTGTCATCAGAAGGTTGTCATTTTTTGGCAGAAGGTTCGAATGATGGAGGTAGTTTTTGAACAATGCATAGAGATTAAAATCTTGTCAAAATGTTGCCATCAATAGGCACATGTTTACAGTTCAGTCTTTTACCATATTAGTTGGGTTGTTTTACCTCTGAGCTGCACTTTTTGCACACAATGGGCTAAATGGCCAGGCCATAAAGATCTCAGGGGCTCAGAAGGTTGGAAGAGGGGACCCACTGAACAGCTGTTAGGAGACAGGCTGGTAGCCTCCTGTCAAGACCATTCAGAGTGTTCTTTAACATGCACATGGTATAACTCTCCTGCACACGGGACCACTGCTTAACATCCCATCTAAAGGACAGCAGCCTTTCCAAGCCCATCGGTGTCCTCTACTGACTGAGGGCAGGGTGAGGAATTTTGTGGAGATAAATCTCAATGCTGGTTCAGCTGGGACTTGAACTTGGTAACTGCAGATTACAGGCCTGGCACGCTACCGACTGAGCCCACCCCACTCTATATTCTATATTGAATGCCTTTTCAGTAGGGGCGGGGTGGCTCAGTCGGTAGCGCGCCAGGCTCGTAATCTGTAGTTCCCAGGTTCGAGCCCCAGCTGGGTCAGCGTTGAGATTTATCTCCGCAAAATTCTCCACCCTGCCCACGGTCAGTAGGGGACACCGATGGGCTTGAAAAGGCCGCCGTCCGTCGGATGGGACGTTAAGCCGTGGCCCCGTGTGCGGGAGAGTCATACCCTGCGCACGTTAAAGAACACGCTGGATGGCCTTGACGGGAGGCTACCATCTGTCTCCCAACAGCTGTTCCAGTGGGTCCCCTCCCCCAACCTTCTCTGAGCCTTCGGGGTCCATGTGACCTGGCCATTTAGCCCATGGTGTGCAAAAAAGTGCCGCTCAGAGGTAAAACAACCCAACCCAACCCAAAGCCTTTTCAGACTTCAATAAAATGTTAGCACACACTTGGTTTACCACCTTAGCTGTTATTGGAGCACTTAATGCTACATCTCGGTGAATTTCTCTCTCAAATCTTGATTGCACAGATGCTAGGTTTTATTTTGACCATATTTACACACCACATGGAGACCAACACACAATCTCTGTCCATCACAGCAAGTTTTTCATCCAGCTTTAGAACAGATCTCTATTCCTTTGGTTGAGCACCAGATGAAGGAATTGGCTTACATTAAGGGGGCATGATGTCCAAAAAATATTTATCTTTAAACAACTTAGGAAACAGCAGCTTTACGTCTCTAATCTCATGCTTACTCTGAGGCTATTGAGTGGAACGGCAAGCTCTACTTAAATTAACATTTCTCTCTCTCTCTTTTTTTGGCCAAGTGCATAAAGTTTTATTTGCATTAAGTTAAATGTGCTTATGATACAACTCCACTGTAAAGCTATAATTTTAAAATTATACAGATAGTTTTTTTTAAAGCCAGCAGGTAATATAAGATTATTCTATAATATTCTTACATAATCTAGATTTTTTTTATATTTCACTTTTTTGTAAAAGAAGCAAATAATACTCAGATACAGAACTGCAAAGCAAGATTTCCACAAACTCTGAAAGTGGTGTGAAAATGAGAATTATGGACTGTTACTAAAGGTGGTGCTCAAGCAATGGTATTGAGTCATCCATCTGTTTTGCTTAATTATTCTGTGGGTCTTTATAGCTATATCATAGGGAAGATCTGTAAGAAAGATCAGTCTTCAGCAGAAAGACACAAGAATGCATCCACAACTTATCCTAGACTTGAACTCACGATCCTTTGATCGGAGTAGCCATGCACATTAACCACTCAGCCGTTATATGTTAACATATCAAATAATAACATGAAAGAATGATTAATTATAATATGATTCACTTAAAAGATTAATACTAATAGATTTTTTTTTACCAATTTTAACCAATAGATCTTCCATTACAGAAGGCATTCAGAAGTTCGTGACACATCTGTAGATTTTTCATTTTCACACCACTTTCAGGGTTTGTGGAAATCTTGCACTAATTCCTTCAAAGTTAATGAGCTACAGCTTGTTCGAAAGCTTGTCTAAACTTATCATTACCTGTTAATAACAAAGGCTGTATCATCATTTTTCTCTTCTCTGGTGGTATGTGAAGTTTGGTCTGTGAAATCTGTGCTTTGCTGCTATGGAGACAACTAAAGACTGGGAAAGATTTTACATTTTCATAAGAATGCAGCTTGGGGATGATGTGAAAAAAATTCATGCCAATATATCACAAGTATATGGGGATCATGTCTATTCATGTGTCACTGTTATAGGATGGATGAACAAATTCAGAGAAGAATGGCAGAGCTTCAAAGACTCCCTTGTGCAGGAAGACTGAAGGAGGCCATGAATGAGAGAACTATTGCTGCTGTTCATGAACTCGTTAAGGAAAACCCATACATCACCTTTCAGGTAATAAGTTTAATGTCAATTTCTTGATTGGCAGTGTGGAAACACATTCAATCAACATTTAAAAATCCAGATCTGTACTAATTGGGTATATCACAAACTGAAAGAACAGCAAAAAAAAGGGCTAGAGTCAACTCAAGCAAGGAGAAGCTGAAATATTTGAACCTAGTGGTCCTAAACATTTAACAGACATTTTAACAGATTATGAGATGTGGTTTTATTGCTAGGCAGCTTCCACAAAGATTGGCAATTATGATTGGGTCGTGAAAAATGAACCACATCCCCGAAACCTACGACAAGACTTTTGCTTCAAGGAAAAGGATGTTCACAATTTTTTTCAATTCCCTTAGAGTGGTAGCTGTGAACACCCTATCTGAAGAAATGACTATAAATAGCCAAAATGAAATGGCCATGGAAATTCCCAAAATGGTTAAGGAGATGAAGGAGCAGCATCCAACAGGCATGTCAAGGGTTCTCCTTAATGACAATGCCAGTGCTCAAAAACCTGGTGAGTGTTGGCCTATCTGGAGCAGGGGAAAAACAGCTACCACATCCTGCATATTTGCCTGATCTTGCACCATACAATTTTTGGTTGTTTCCAAAAATTAAAAGGGAATGTACTGGGAAGCCTTTTTCAAGGGTGCAAGTCCTTGCAAAATGCATTCATTCAGAGTTGTGGAGTATTCCCCAATAGGAGTACAATCAAGTGTTTCAGAATTGGCTTAGATGTCTGCAACTTTATATAGAATGCTGGAGGGGAGTACTTTGAAGGACAGTAAAAGCTTTGTTGAGGTAAGTGCAAGTGGTTTTTGTCCTGCAGAAGCATGTGAAGAACTTTTTGAATGATCCTTGTATAATTAGAGTACAATTTATGAAATTTACATTTGTCTTTATTTCATAGAACGGCCAGAACTGATAGAGTTAAAGAAGGTTGAGAAAATTCAGGAAACTTATATTGCAATTCTTCAAGCATACATAAATGACCACCGACCACCAGGCCAAAACATTTTTGCCAGGATACTCTCTATACTGACAGAACTGCGCACTCTTGGTAACATGAACTCTGAGCACTGCTTCTCCCTTAAATTCCATTATGGTCAAAAATTTACTTGCCTGCTGGAGGAACTTTGGGATCTTTAATAGTGTTTTGGCCTTAAAAGGAAGCAAACATTTTGTGCACGTACAGGTAAGATTTACATTGCATTCACTAAATACTAAAATGTGATTCTGTGTGCCCTATAATGGGGGGAAGGGAACATTTTGCACCTCCAGCAATAAGTAAAATGAATCTGATGTGCTAAATAAGGCAGTCTAGTGATTCAATACTACAGTGATTTTTATCATTACAGATGGGAGTAGCCAAATGTTTCCCTGTTAGTTGCCTATTAAGCTGAATAATTTTGTATAGTGTATGTTGAATGCACTCTGTCAGTGATGGTTACTATATAATGATCTGTTAGTAATGCTTACTATATAATTATGATCTGTCAGTAATGCTTACTGTTTCCAAGTTTCTGCATTTGGCAGCACTTCAAATATGCTTTGTTACTAGAATGAATAATGCAGAAACCTTTTTCTTGTCACAGAGAAAATGGAATTATATACTGTGATTTTGGTACAGGCAACTTATACTTAACCTTTATACAGTGCTGCCAACAACAGGGCAAAGGATCAATTGCACGGGATACTACAAAATGGTGTTAACATACGAAACGTGTTATGCATACATATATTATACAGTAATGAACTAAAAAGTGCAGCACCCTAGCAAATGTTTACAAATCTGTAAAAATATGTACTGAATTTGTATGACTGTGATAAGTAACTAAATGTGCTGACAATATATTATCCTAAAAAAATTAGACTTTACATATACTGCTCACGAAAATTAGGGGATATTTCAAAATGAATAATTCAAAATGATGAAATATCCCCTAATTTTTGTGAGCAGTATATTATGCCAATGGGAACCTAACCTAAAAGCTTTTTAATTTATAAGTAATAATCTAGTGAAAAAATGTGCCTGAAGATCAAATCTCAATTTTCAACAATATTTGCTCAGTATTTAATACTTCCCAGGTCACCATTGAACATATTTGTTGATAGAATCCGAAATGAGAGGTCAAGGATATCAATAGATGGCTTTGTACAACACACAAAACTTCGATTTTTTTTAGATATATCTTTTAAAAATACTTCATTCAAGCTTGAAAAATAATATTTTAAATTTTATGCATATTTTATTAAACTACAATATAAATAATTCGATAAAGTCATCTGATTGCCATTTCTTAGTAGCACTAAATGGTATTGCTGATTTGCTTGTTAACATTCCTTTTTGCTGAAGTAACCTGATTTAAGCTCATGAGTTTGATTTAAACTATTAACAAATTTTTTTTCCTTAAATTTTCGAAAATCTAAAAATTTGCAAAAAAAAATTTTTTTTTTTTTAAAAACCGTAGATTTTGGAAATAATTATAAAATACGTACCACATTTTTTCCCCATTTTACACTCTTTTCTGCATGAACCTATTTCAGTATTCCCAGAATTATTTTTATAATTTTTTTTTCACAGCATTTTATGCATCTTTCCCACTCTTAAATCGAAACTGGAAATCAAAACATCCATTTTGGTTGCAGCTGCACTTAATTATATTATGGCTCCACTGCATTAGAAGCAAGTGACTCGCATAAGCTATCTCCGTTCCATGTGTTATAAGTGGCTCCATAATGGATTGTTCACAGTTTTGATCCAGCATATTGAATACCCTTTGTGAAGGTAGTATTTACTTTTTTTATGTTTAAACCTTAGTTTTCATTTTAGTAGATTTATTTTCATAAATTATCCATCTTTTTGTTGATCGATAAGTATTGATTTTTCATAGTTATGTTACATCGGATAGCATACAACTTGTTGCTGTAGATATATTATTTGACATCACATTAGGTTACATATTATTTTATTTTTATTACTTTTCCAGTAAAATTTTGATCTAGTGTTTTCTGCAAATAAATGTGGTCTTGGATATGGGAGCAAATTCATTTCTGTAGATTTATTTCCATAAGTTAGCGATTTTTTTTTGGTTGACTGATTTATCGATCTCTCTGAGCTTAAAAGTGGTTGCAGATATTATATTTAAAATCCCATTATCTGATATGTAATTTTTCTTTTATTATTTCTTGGGCTTTTAGTAAAAAAAACTTTGAATTTGTACTGTTTTCCGAAAATGAATGAGTTCTTGGATACGGATGCAAAGTGGACTTCCTTGGCACAGAAATCAGTCATCATGTGGGAGGGCAATTTTTGAAAGGGTTTATTACCCACACACACACTAAGCTCACTGTGAATGTTTCACTCCCCCCCCCCCAGAAAAATTATATTTAAAAAAATTTAAATTGATAATTAAAAAGATTTAAATAGATTTTATTATGAGCCATATTTTTATATTATCAGTTATATTTTCCCTTTAAATGCATATTTCTTTGCATTTAATGAGCTTTGAAGTTTTTCTTGGCACCTATAGAGGTCTCTTTGCTCCTCCTGCTCATTACTTTTACAGATACAAGATAAGTGTGTGTGTGTGTGTGGGGGGGGGGGGGGGGGGGGGGGGGGCTGTAAGAAAAGATCCTGACACCCACCACTTATGCTGACTTATGCTTGACACCCACCACTTATGCCACTTATGCATGGCAGAAGGCCATGAAACAATTTTATCTGCACTAGAGCAATACCATATTATGAACAGGAAAATGAAGTATGACTTTGGCAAGTTGATTGAGCACTATTGGAATGATTTAAGATGCAGAGGAATGCTGGTTTCCCCATCAACAGCCCCATTTTAAAAGCACTGGCAGAAAAAAATTTGCAAAACAATAAAGCATGAGAATTAGACATGATAATAGATGGCTTGATCATTTTAAAAATAGGGATAACATTGTTTATGTGAAAGTCGTGGACAGGTCCTGTCAGCAGATTCAAAAAAGACAAATGAATGGGCGAAAGTGTATGGGAGGAGTATAAAAAATGTTACAGAGAAGGTGAGATTTACAGTGCAGGTGAAACTATACTGTTTTATAAGATGATGCCCGATGCAATGTTTAAATTCACAGGTGACTAACGTGTTGGTGGCAAAACAATTGTTTAGCTGTTTTATTAAACATATCTGGAACTGACAAAAAAGACTTGGTTATTGGTAATTTACAAAAATCCATATTGTTTAAAAAATGCAATGAAACTTTCTGTTGAAGATGCATCTAATAAAAAGCATGGACGACTTGCAATATTTTTTGGCAATATGTAAGTAGAAATTATGTAAATTTACCATTATTATCTGCTTTTGATGTAAAAACAATATATACAATATTAAAAACTAGCAGTTATGAATAGGCAATTAAGTTTGTACAAATATTAACTTCATCTAATTCTCTGGCTGGTTTGTTTTTTTAATGGTAAAGTTGAAGCACAAGTTTACACAAATGTTTTCTTTATGTACTGATTAAACAGCTAATGTATTCACTAGTTTCTTGTGCCACTGAATTCTTTTAAAAAAGGTTTTTATGGGTTACTGAAGAAACATTATATATCTGCTGTAATAATTATCAATAATTCTGACCCTTATGGAAATGTGTCAAAAAAATTGTATTTAGCCAACGGCATTAATTCACAAAAATTTCAGAATATTCCCGCAAGTATCATTTTTTCAGATAACAGATGATTCTTTTTCTTTGCTAAGTGTAGAATAATTTATGTTTATATAGAAATGCTGCGTAAAATTTAAAATTCTTTGGGTAAACTATTGTGAATAACAAAACTGCCCTTAATTTGAAATGATGCATTAGGTAGATATGTGTGTGCCTAGGTAGACACTATTAGGTTGTTTACCGATGTAAAAGTTAAAAGACTGCCCTTAAGAGCAAGAAACTGAAATAACAGACTGATGTTATATGACATGAACCCAATGAATAACAGAAGATGAACATGACACCAATATGAAACCACATCACCATCCATCTTGGGATCAATAATTATATCCTGCAAAAATTACAAAATGTTTTCAAATGATGTGTTTGTTTTCAGAACGTTTTACTTTTATGCCTAAACAGTCTAGTAGTGTATATCTATGAACTGAATAGTTTTAATAATATGATTTTTATTGAAAATCAATACATGCATATTTATTAGTTTATTAAGTTTTCTGATTTGTCAGATGATATCCATCATATAATTGGGATAAATTATTCATAGCATTAAATATTTTATAGTTGACAACATTGTTTACATTGAGTATGATTTATTCATTTTTTTTAATCTTTTGCAACAGATGTTTCATCACAAAAAAGCAAAAAAAAATGTTTTTTTTCGCCACACTAAGCCATGTTTTTCTTAAACCACTTAATTTGAAAATTGTTTGGTAATATTCATTAAATCTTTTAATTGCCATTTACATGAAAAATAAAACCCAACAGCAATGTGTTCTATAAAAGTGGTTCAGAAATCATCAAAGATTGAACTGAAGCATTTGAGTTTTCATACTAACAAACATTTTCAAGTTGAATGCAATTTGTTATTTGCTGGCTTTATTGGTACCTAACAGTAGAAATTCAAACTAATGGATGATTTGAGAAATGTGATTAAAGATATTTCATTAGTGTCTGTCCAACACAAAAATTATTTTTCATTTATCTCAAGATGACTTACGGATAAGGGATTAAATTGCTGCTGTCAATGAACTTTTGATCACCACACTCTTATCTCTTAAGTTTTTAACAATTAATAGGTTTCCATGCAAATTTCATTACACTAACAAAAAGTGCAATTATTTTTTAAAAAATGCAATACTGTGAATAAAAATTTTTTTTTTATCGCAGATTATCAACTGTTTGAGCAATTGACTGAAATAATAAGGGTTGGGGAGGCAGCACACCAGGATCATAATCTGCAGTTCCCAGGTTCTAGTTCCAGCTGGGCCAGCATTCAAATTTATCTCCACAAAACTCCCTGCCCTCTGATGTGCTTGGAAGGGCCATTGTCCTTTGGATGGGACATTAAGTCGTAACCCCATGTATGGGAGAGCCATACCCTGTGCACATTAAAGGAATATGCTTTATGGCTTTGACACGAGGCTACCATCTGTCTCCTAACAGCTCTCCAGTGGGCCCCTTCCCTCAACCTTCTTTGAGCCATTGGGGCCCTTCGGACCTGGCCATTTAGCCCATTGTGTGCAAAAAAGGGCTGTTCAGAGGTAAAACAATCTGATTTAATGTATTTCTTCTCCAGCCTCTTGTGTTTTGTGTATATCTAAGAATAATGACTGTTTCATTGTGCTAGCTGTGTATTGTGTATAGGTGTGGAATTTGAAGGTATAATGTCATACTAAATTTTATGAAAGCAAACACCTGTTGCAGGCTACACAGATGATGCAAATAAGTTGCATTTTGCATGATATAACTCTTCCAGATTCGTCTAGTTAGATATGTCTATTATATGGATATTTTAAATTTGCTAGAAAGTTATTTGTATAGTACTTTATATATACACTGAAGTGCCATTGAATTAAGGATAGGAGACATTACCAAATTCAGTACCACAAGTCCCGCATTAGCATGCATGCAGGGCTGAAACTCTGCTCATATTAATGCTGTCAGCTTTGGCATCCTCAAGCATTTGTCATGAGAAGTGTAATGGGAAAGGCGAGGGATTTAGATGCATTTGACAGGGGGCAGATCGTAGATACCAGACGGATGGGACACTCGATCTCCAAAATTGTCAACGAACTTGGATTTTCTCATACGACAGTTTTAAGAGTGTTCCAGGAATATGAGCTGGTGGTGGTTCAGTGATGGCCTGGAGTGTCTTCAGTTGGATGTATGTGGGATCTTTGGTACATGTACCAACAACTCTCAATGCATCCCGGTATGTAGAACTCATGGCTGACCATTTATGGCCATCTTGCATCCCAATGGAGATGGCGTCTACAAGCAAGAGAACTATTCATCTCACAGGTCCAGATTGACTACTGGATGGTTGCAGGAGGCATTCTGTTGACTTTAAAAGAATGAATTGGCCACCTAGAAGCCCAGATTTAAATCCCATCGAAAATGTTTGGGATACCATCAAGCACAGTGTTCTGGCCAGTGTTCCAGCAGTGACGACCTTGAGTGAATTGTGGACAGTTCTGGAGGATGCATGGGTCACCATACCTGTGGAAATTTACGCAAGCTTGTGAAGTCCTTGCCTTGTCGTGTGACAGCTGTTATCAGGGCCAGGGGGGTCCAACATGTTACTAGGTTACTATCCATAATTCAGTGTATATATCACATGATGTATGATATATATATATAGAACAATTACAAAGTAGCTTTGCAGTTCAAATACTTATAATTGCTTATTTGTGATATGAAACAAAAATGAATGAGACACTGATCAAGATAAATACACGAAGTTTTCATATGGGTTTCAGAGGTGATGTTTCAGATATCAGAGATTTTATTTCCTCACTCTATGGAGGACATTAAGAGCTATTAGGATGACAGTAATCTGATCTTTTAGTTCAGCGATGGATTGTACTAATGGTTACTAATAAACTACATCCTTGACGATACCCCACACAAAGGAATTAAGGAAATATGGGTGCCTCATTCATTCCACTGTTTTGTTTCTGACAGTATTCCTGCCTGTTATCATGCATCACACAGCATCCAGTTTGCATAAATTTCTATGCCATTCATATGTTAAAGATCTGTTGGGATGATATTTTATTGTAATATGTGCAAAATCTTGACTGTATGAATGCATTTGCTGATTTAGTTTCCTTAAACCAAATGCATTGCACTTTCTCTGACCTGTGTAATGTGCCATTTCTGGTTTTTGTACAGCATCACTTCCTGTGGATATGACAATAACTGTAA
The DNA here is from genome assembly GCA_038380435.1 of Ryuthela nishihirai. Lineage (NCBI taxonomy): Eukaryota > Metazoa > Arthropoda > Arachnida > Araneae > Heptathelidae > Ryuthela > Ryuthela nishihirai. Next base: position 27,707,330 of record JAWZYU010000025.1, read on the forward strand.
ACTGATGAAAATCAAACTTGATGTATTTCCTTTCATTATTATGTTATTTGTTTTCCTTTCATGGCACAAATGAAGTAGTTTTATGTATATGTTTGAATTTGTAAAGCTAGTTAGTTGCAATATACAGAATAAATCCAAGCTACTGGATAGATCTATATGACCTTTTAAATAATTTTTTTTTTTGCATAGGAGCTAGGAATTTCTGTTTGCAACCCTGTCTGTCTATAATGATATAATGAAACAGTTGGCAATTTTTGCACACAAAGCAACCAGTTATGATGTGCCTTAAATTAATTTTTAATGCATATTTCTGTGTGTGTGTGTTTTGTAAAAGATTACTCATCTGCAGCTTCTGTCAATGCAGTGTAAAACAGATTTTAAAAAATTGTGTAAATACTTCCACAGAATGGACTGTGTTCCGGAGGAGAAAAACGCACAATCTATTCAAATATACACTCTCAGGACAAAATGCAAGATTATGTAACGTAAAAATGTAACAATTGTTACTATTTTGAAATACACATAATTTTCCATCATGGAGCAAATACCTTTTACACAAATATGAAAGATTCTCAAAAGAGGATGAAATATAGTGATATTAATATAGAGTGCCAATAAACAATAAGGCTGTAGTATTGGCCAGTGTAAAATCCCCTTGCCTAGTGACACGTGCAATAAGAATTTATGAATGAATCGTGATTTTTACTTTGCACAATGGGTATATAGATCTTCCTAATTTAATCATGTTTATGTATGGTATTAAACCATTACCTCAAAGTATGTTAGCACTGTTGTGTATTGTTAGTTGATGCAACTATGTGTTTATGTGGTGTAAAATTAGATTTACTCTTTAGCTCATGATGGTCCAAACAAATGGCAAATGGTTGTAAAGATGAATGAATATCACTTTTCAGTGGAGTCAGTTCCCAATATCGGACAATATCAGCATTAAAGGGTTAAAAATGCCAGTTAACTAGTAAGGGGTGATCATTCATAAATTACTATATAACACTGTTTGGCTGAATTTAAATCCTACCTTTTAATGCCACTAATGCAACCCCCCCCCCCCCTATTCCATATAAATGTTTATAAGAGTCTTCATTTGTTTGGGGCAGGGGTGGCTCAGTTGGTAGTGCGCCAGGCTCATAATCTGCAGTTCCCAGGTTCGAGTCCCAGCTGGGTCAGTGTTGAGATTTATCTCTGCAAAACTCCCCGCCCTGCCCACGGTCAATAGGGAACACTGATGGGTTTGGAAAGGCTGCTGTCTGTCGGATGGGACGTTAAGCCATGGCCCCGTGTGCGGGAGAACCATACCATGTGCATGTTAAAGAACACGCTGGATGGCCTTGATGGGAGGTTACCATCTGTCTCCCAACAGCTATTTCAGTGGGTCCCCTCTCCCAACCTTCTTTGAGCCTTCGGGATCCATGTGACCTGGCCATTTAGCCCATGGTGTGCAAAAAAGTGCCGCTCAGAGGTAAAACAACCCAACCCTTCATTTGTTTGTAGGCTAATCAACAGATAATAGGATATCAAATAGTATGTACATGTGATAATATAATAAACTAGCTGATTTTTGTCATCAGAAAAAATTTTGTCTTTGGAAAGAAAATTTCTGATTTCCGAAACAAGTATAGCATTTTTGTATTATATATATTGCCAAATCTAAATCTCCCTCTTTACCACGTAAACGTAACAAAGTCGCCATTTCCTCACAAGGTGTTACATAATCTATGTATGGCACCTGATTTGAAATGGATAGATTTTGCTGATGTGTGCATTATTACATTATTTCAAAAAACGTATGAATGAATGTACTAGCTTATAAAGTTTTAAAAATACCGTCACATTTGAATGCAAATAAGATTTAATTTATGAAATGTAAAAGTTTTTCACAGTTACTCTATGAATTTTGGTCCTACATACCTTTTTTCATTATTGTTCTCAAAATTTATAATTTTGTGTGAATGATTTCTATATTGCTTGTTTTTTTATGGTGTTATTTTTCCATTTTCGTTTATTGTCCCCATACAATTCCTTTTACAGGTAATCTGCAAATCTTAAGGCTGGGGTTCCCTAACCCACAGTCATGACTCAAACTTAATTGTGAGGTCTTTCCTATGGGTTGCAAAAAGCTCAGCCAGTTAGCCTATTGTAGCTACCACCTAGGCCAGATTGTCCATTAGGCACAGTGTTTAAGGCTTATGAAAAGTAGGGACCTACAACATTCTTAGTTGATTCAGAAACAAGAAAAAATTGTTAAATCGAACTTCATAATTGAATTTCATTGAATTACTCTTAGAAATTGCCTCTTTTTAAAGTACATGTACTGATGTAGAAATGTTGAAATAGTGGTATATATATATATACAAATGCAAATTTATTTAAATGATTCTTGAGTCGATAAACATAACAGGTATAATACAGGGTTTTCCAAAAGTAGGTTTGCAAATTTTCTAGGATGTACATATTTATTAATGGTAGATAAAAAATCAAATACATAGAAATTTAGCAAAACACTTCATTTTGTCAGATATATCAGAGTAACAGTACAATGTGACTTCTGGATATAACATGACAAATATCCCACCTATAATCAATTTCTACCCAAGTGTGATGAAGCTTGTCTGTTGTGACTTCTGAAATTTCACCTGTAATTCTTGCTCGTAAATTATCACCATTTCTAGGTAAAGGTAAGAATAAATCCCCATAAGAAAAGGCCTAGTGGAATTAGGGTATTGGGGTGGCCATGATATCAGACCCACTTAGCCTCCCCACCGATTTGGAAAACTGATACATCTGAAAAACTACATTTCTATGTATTTGATTTGTATCTACCGTTTATTAATAATGTAACATTCTCCCCAAATTGTAAGTCTACTATTGAAACATTCCGTATGTCTTAAGTAAATGGAAATTAAATGTTAACTTTGTGGCTTTTTTGTTAGCAAATCACAGATCACATTTTCAAGCTTAATTTTTTTGGCAAAAGCTCATTCTTAATTGAGAGTAGTGGAAGTGAAGACATCAATTTCTGCCCCGTAGTTGACCACAGACAGTTGTTTATACACTGGTGTTCAAAAGTTGAGCATAGTTGACAAAATGGATAAAGTGAAAATTACGAGACAGACTGTCATGGGCTCTATAGTGTAGATGGAATATAAAAGGAAGAAAGAAATGTATAAGATATAAAATACAGGAGAAACTGGAGCAATGCACTGTTGTACAATAGGAGAGCAAATGGGGAAGTTACCTGAACGTGCATATAATTGTGCACGAAAATTTGTTATGTCTGTAATGACCCCTGACAGCGATACAAGTGTCATATTAACATTCATGTTGTGTTAACGAAGGTAGTAAGGTCCTGCAGCATTAGATCCCATTTCTATACAAGAGCAGATCAGAGCTCCAGGAGTGTTCTGGTAGGAGTTTGACACAGAGATTCATCTCTCCAAAACATTCCATATCTTCATAGGAGTGTATGTGATGAATATGCTGGCCATGGCATACGCTAGATGTCTTCATTTTCAAGATAATATTGACTTAAAGCAGCCTTATGTGAATGTGTGTTATAGTTCATAAACAAGAATTGTTGGCTTAACAGCACCCTGTAAAAGCCTTATGTAGGGTCGAAGATTTCTGATTATCTGTAGAGTCGACTATCTATAGGTCTGTGTAGGGTCGAGGCCTGTCGGAGTTCCTCCAGAAAAGACATGGAGCAATGTGCAGCAGTGTGACGTAATGCTACCCCAGACAGTAAACCACCCCCTCTGTAATGGTGTATTTTTTTCTATTGCTTGAGGGGAGATGACGGTTTCCGGGGTTATCTCATGACAACACTATGGCTATCACTCTAACTATATCTGGATTCGTCACAGAACATTGGCCCATTGGTTTGCTGTCTGTCTCCATGTTTGCACCATGACAATCTGCCTCTTCTCCGTGATGGAGTGCCAACATTGAGATTTATCTCTGCAAAACCTCTACCCTATTGGAGTCAGGTCGATGGGCTTTAGAATGCCATCTGTCGGATGGGACCTAATACCTGTGCGTGTTAAAGAACACACTGGATGGTCTTGACAAGAGACCATCATTTGTCCCATTGTGTAAAAAAAGCTGCTGCTCAAAGGTGAAACAACCCAATTCCCTGACAGAGCTAGTGGGGTGCAAATGTAGGTTGTCTCTCATAAAGACCTTGTTTGTGAAACCTGTTTGCCTTTGTCCACAATCTGCAGACAGCTCCTACTGCAAGCTCTCTCACTGACGTATCTGTTAGTGCCATATAGTGGTCATCCTGAGCTGTTGTAGGTTGCGGTCGACCCTGCACACGTGGACGAATAATAATTTTTGGCTCTGGTGCCTTTCCCACGGCCTTGATATCATTGATTGCTGCACACCTATTGTCAGGACCAGACATGCATAAGCTGAGCTACAGCTTAAGGCCTTCGTGATTGTAAGAGACCTCAGAAAATTTAAGTTTACTGTGCCATGATTTTTTAAAAGGTATTTAAACTAATCTTTTGTACAAACACTAATCGTCTCAATGTACAATCATCATTGTATACCAATGCTAGTAGGGGCGGGGGTGGCTCAGTCGGTAGCGCGCCAGGCTCGTAATCTGTAGTTCCCAGGTTCGAGTCCCAGCTGGGTCAGCGTTGAGATTTATCTCCGCAAAATTCCCCGCCCTGCCCACGGTCAGTAGGGGACACCGATGGGCTTGGAAAGGCCGCCGTCCGTCGGATGGGACGTTAAGCCGTGGCCCCGTGTGTGGGAGAGCCATACCCTGTGCACGTTAAAGAACACGCTGGATGGCCTTGACGGGAGGCTATCATCTGTCTCCCAACAGCTGTTCCAGTGGGTCCCCTCCCCCAACCTTCTCTGAGCCTTCGGGGTCCATGTGACCTGGCCATTTAGCCCATGGTGTGCAAAAAAGTGCCGCTCAGAGGTAAAACAACCCAACCAATGCTAGTATAATGTTCTCATGATGCCTTTTTCGTTTACTTTTTAAGAAAATCTAGGAAAAGTAAAGGATGATACAACTGAGCCGGAAAAAAGTGTAAAAGGAGACCAAGAGACTGGATTTCTTTTGCAGTATAACATTTCCTCCTTAGTTTTTAAGGCTTTTCACTATTTTCAACAAATTTAAATGTGGATAAGTTTAGTAATTTTTTTCTACATTGCCATTACTAGCATTCTCAAACCTATGGTGTTGGGGGGGACCTCCCCCCCAACACCATAGCTTTGAGAATGCCGGCCCTGATTTCGATTTCAGAATTTTTGTGGTCTCTTAAACTTACCATAGCTAGAGCCTTTTTTAATTTGTTATAGCTTAGGGTCTCAGAAGGTCAGAAGGATTAAAAAAAGGTGGGGGGGGGGGCTCTTAGATCCGGCCCTGATTTCGATTTCAGAATTTTTGTGGTCTCTTAAACTTACCATAGCTAGAGCCTTTTTTAATTTGTTATATCTTAGGGTCTCAGAAGGTCAGTCTGACTCTGCTTTTGCCCTGTCAATGTCATTCTGTATTTGGCTTGATTCCAACATCCAGATTGCCTGACCACACGTAAGGACATCCATGTGTTTGTGTGGTATATTGTTACAGCAACAAATCTGTTCAAGCACAAACAGAATGTGGTGGCAACAAGAAATCATGTTTTCTACATCTAGCCCGTTATTTATACTGTTATAGGTTTGCAGTTCTTGTCTACAAATTATATATGATCACATGATACTGCATCATTACTCACAGATTTGCATGTCCTCCATTATCTGCACATATCTTTCGCTGTTGTTCTTTGCCGGTTGTTTGTTCAACATAACCCATTTGGCCAACTATAACTTTTGGACACCATGTACTTTTTAACTTTGAAAAAGAACTTCCCCTCACTACTTGTTCTGAAAATGGGAGATATATTGCTACATCTGAAGCCAGACAGTGGTCCTGCTAACCACAGCTGTTTAGTAACAATATTTATATACATATCTACTTGATGGGCTACGATTATGAGACTGCCCAGAGCCTAAAAAGACTTTAATCTGGTCTTGGGCACCGTTATTATTTGGGTCACTGAGCGAATGGATCAGAATTTTGGGTCATGACAAAAAATATTTAAGCACCTTGGCTTAGTTTTAGGATGTAAAATAAAATCTCTTTTACTTTGTATTCTGATAAATACTACATATCATGTTTTGACCATCGTTTTATATCTGCTTTTTACCACAAATTAATACTTGTTTTACTAAAATCGGGTATATATGTTTAGGTTCTTTATATTATGATTAGTGTTCAAAATGTTTTATAAGTTCGTCACTGTGAAAACTTTTTTCATTTTAAAATAAAAGTTTGTAAACAATTAAGTAAAATTTAAGTTTTGTATAATTTTTTTACAGTTAATAAAATATTTAAATTTGTGTGTAATTGTATAATTGCATTTTTTCTGTAAGATTATCATAAGATTTAAATTCTTGATATTAAGAATATCCTAATTTACATATTTTTCAAAAATTTATCTCATAATTTCTTGCAATTAAGATTCATAACATGCTAAAAAGTTATGTGAATTTGATTAAAATGGCTAAAAAAATGAGCTTTTCTATTTTTTTCAAAGAATGACAACTTTGGGAGTCTGAATTTATTTTTTGATATACTGAAATATTTGAAGATGGCACCAGTTCAGAGGTGTGAAACTTATTTGCTATGAATGTCTGGATAAAATATGTCAACAATGAACTTTAGGAAGATCCTTTACAACCATGTCACAATGCAGCTCAATTATTTCTAGCCGAAAGTGTTTTGCAGCGGCGGCAATATGTTAGGTTGACAAATCTGCGAACAACGAAAGACCGCAGCAGTAAAGTTGACTGGAGTAAGTATAACTTAAGCTCACCAGACAAAAAAAAATTAGTCATCTCCCGCCGTAAGTGTGTTACGTCGGTTAGACAGCAACAGGGCACACCAGTAATAAACGCATCCTGCAAATAGCTGTGCCATGCGCTACCGGGGTTCATACAGTGACAAGAAGTTGCTTGCCACATGTATGTTAGTCTCTCCGTGAATCATGGGTCGCACCAAAGATGTGAATGAGTGGCAAAAAGGTGTTATTGCTTTTGTCCGAGGCAAAAGCGATAGTATACAAGAAGTTGCTGTCTTTGCAGGTGTGTCAAAATGTGCTGTCTAAAGGGTCTTCCAGCAGTGGTGTACATCGCAGTCCACCGCTATTCGTCTGCGGCAGAAAGACTGCTCACCAATAGGGACCACTGCAGTGTGTTAGGGCAAACCGCTTTGCAATGAGACAGGAATTGCTCCAGTCAGTCAATGCAGGCCTACAAGCTGTTTCCGAATGAACACACTGAAGGGAACTGCATGCCATGGATATCTGGGGTAGAGTACCGCGGAAGAGACCATGTTAATAGCTCTGCACAGCTACAGTGGGCGCGGCGCCACAAACACAACACGCTTACAAGAGTCGACAGTCATCTGGTCGGATGAGTCACATTTTTGCTTGTACTATAATGATGTGAGGCGACGGGTACATTGAAAGTTGCACGAGGCCTTCCATGTGAACTGTGTGCAAAGTTCTGTTCAAGCTGGAGGAGGCTCTGTGATGTTCTGGGGTGTTTCACATGAGAAAATGGGTCCTTTGGTTGCAGTGACGTCACACTTGAATGAAAGGCTATATGGAGCTACTGGACGACCACATGTTGCCTTTTGTGTAGCATCTCCACAGTGAACACCAGAAGGATACCCCAGTCTTCCAAGACGACAATTGTCGCATGCACAGGGCTTGAAGTGTGTTGGATTTGCACGACGAGCATTCTACAGCCTTCAAATATTTCTACTGGCCAGCCAAATCCCCGGATTTGAATCCCATAGAAAACTTGGACTATTCGGGGCAACAAGTGAAGCACCGTCTCAGCCATCTGGCCGAACAGTGACATTTGCTGCTGGAAGAGTGGATGAATATTGATGTGCACTACATTCGCACACTGGTGGCATCCATGCCAGACAGGATTTCGGGTGTTCTTCGGTCGCACGGAGGCGTTACCTGCTAATTAGGTGACGAATGTTAAGTGTAATCAACACTCCACCTGTTATGCCCTTCATTTCGACCAATTCCACAAACTTCTATTATATATAAGCATATTTTCATATCACAGGCGACTAAAAGTTGTGCTACAAGTTAGTACTTTTATCAGCAGTGTGATTATCAGTCAGGTGAAAATATTAATGGGGCACTTTCACCACTACAGACAAGATCCGAATGTAGAGAGGGGGGGGGGGGGGGGGGTAAATAGGGAGGTGCCCGATATTAAATTAGGACTGAAAAGACTTCGTAATGCATATTTTTTCTCAGATATTTTCAAAGCGCATTATTTGAAGAAATTTCCTGGGTAAAAACTTGTAAATATGTTCTTGTCCTTTCTGTTTCAATACTTGGCTGCTCTAATTAATTGATAATTTAATATCCCCCTCAATCAGCTGCTTGCCACAGAGGTCTGATAGGAGCCTGTCAGTTTATATACCATAGTAGGTTTGTGAGGATGGCAGGATCTCGGCAGAAAACACAAACGCCCATGCCTTACCAGGGGGCTTGAACCCAGGTCTCAGATCAGTAGCCAAGCGTGCTAACCACTCGGCCACAGGTCTGCTCCTCTAATAATATACCTATATATATGTTTATTTTCCTCTCCGTTCTAGTGGTATTTTAAATAAGCTGAAAATTTTGTGCAATGTATTTTTTGACTCCGTTCCGATTATAAATTAATATTTTAAACTGAATTGCATCTTAAATTATCATTTGAGAAATTGTGTATTTTGGTTATATTTAATTTACGATATTATATATACCGAAGAATCGAAGCAACTGCAGATAAACGACAGCGCGTGTGAAAGTTATGAAACTATAAATAACACCTGATACTGAGCTCCGTTAATGTTATTCTTGGTCTTCAGATGGGTGAGACAGCGGACTTAAGTGAGTTTAACACAGGCCAAATTGTAATGGCCAGACGACAGGGTCAGAGCATTTCCGAGAAGGCAAGGCTTGTGGGGTGTACACTGTCAGCCGTGGTATCTTCAAAAAGTGGTCTGAGGAGGAAAAAACCAGAACCACTGGCAAGGTGGGCCAATTATGGCTCATCGATGCTAGAAGTGAGTGAATGCTATCCAGTATGGTACGAACCAACAAAAAGGATACCATGGCGCAACTCGCCCATAATATGAATGCTGGTGATGGAAGTAATGTGTCACAGTATATCGAACCCTGCTGAAAATGGAGCTGTGTAGTTGCAGACTGCTCCGAGTGCCCATGGTTCACCATCGAAATAACCTACAATGGGCACGCAAGTATTAAAACTGGACCTTGAATGATTGGAAGATTGTCTGGTCCGATGGATCTTGTTTCCTGTTGCACTATGTAGACGGCCAGGTATGTGTGTAATTTATCTGTTGACACCGGGATGCACAGTGGGAAGAAAGCAAGTTGTGGAGGAAGTGTAATGCTTTCGATAATGTTCTGCAACCCTGGGTCCAGTCATTCACGTGCAAGATTCTATGATGCCTACCACCTATCGAAACATTGCATACTAGGTACATTCTTTCATGGCAACAGTATTCTCTAGTAGTGCCTTTTAGCAGGATAATGCACCATGCCATACTGCCCGGATTGTTTGAGAATGGTTCAATGAAAATGAAGACTTCCAGGTATTGCTGTGGCTTTCAGAATCCTCAGATATCAATCGAGCATCTGTGATTTCTGTTTGAACAGTATATTTGATCTGCGGCGGCTCAACCACGTAACTTACAAGAGTTAAAGGATCTGCTGGTAACGTGTTGATACCACAAGACACGTTTAGAAATGTAGCGTCCATGCCTCACCAGATAAGAGCTGTTTTGGCGTCAAATGGGGAACCAACATATTAAGCAGGTGCTCATAATGCGTTGGCTCTTCGATTTATTTTATTACGTAATAACAGCGGATGGGATCGAATTGGAGATTTATAAATTGCAAGCCCAGAATAAATACTGCATTCAGCCGACTGAGTTACGAATTGCTGGCGAAGTATTATTTAAAAAAGTAGTAGTAATATCCATGAAGAAAAACTTTGGCGTGACGGCAGCGCTTGCGAAATCTCTGACGCTTTTCGAGGGATAACTCCCGACCGACGGCAGCAGGAAGCCGATCTGCGACCTTAAGAAAGCCAGAACTTAGTGGAACCGTCTGACCAAATTCGGGATCCATCGCTCAAACAACGTAGAAACACGGGGAATACCAATTTCTGCCATCGATGACGTCAGACGTATCCGTCCGTCCGTTCGTTTCGTCCACTCGAAATTACTCCAAATATAATGTAACCCAAAGAGGGTCAGAACTAAGTGGGGCCTATCGTTCAAGTAGCCGTGGAATCACAGGGAAACTCGATTTCTGCCTCCGATGACGTCACATTTTGCCCGTAATTACAGCTAATATAATATGATGATAATGACAAGTAATATCCATGCCAATGGCGCGAAATTCGTCGATAAGTTCATAAATTTCCACTCGCAATCGTACGTCGATTGATAACTATATTCACAGGGCAGGCGATGGCAACACCTCAGAAATCTGACGCCTTTCGAGGGATCGTCCCGATCCACGGCAGCTAGGAACCCCCATCTGTCACACCAGGAGATCAGAACTAAGTGGGCAGATCGTTCACGTAGCTGCGAAACCACGGGCAAATTGCCAGTTCCTGCACTGGTGATGTCACACGTCTTCCCTCGCGGAATTACGGCTGATATATTGATTCTCTTGCAGACCAAACGATCACATTTTATATTTTCGTGTCTAATGCTGTTCTTAATTGTTGAGCGTCGAATTTTGTACAGTTACCACACAGTGACCGAGCTACACCTCCTGATCCCCCCCCCCCCAAAAAAAAAAATCCTTCAAACCCCCCCCCCCCCCCAAAAAAAAAAAAAAAAAAAAAACCTTCAAGATAGTGTTAAAAGATTTAAAGGAAAAACGATAGATTATGACCACTAAATGTTCCAATTTTAGCATTAATTTTTCAGTAAAATATAAAATTAGGTATTACGTAATAGTGCCCTCCTCCATTTTCTGTAATGCACCCAAAAAGGTGTTTTAAAAAGCTTTCATCGTGGCAGAAAAATTATTCGTGAATATTTACAGCGAAAATAACTCGTAAAAGAAATTTGTTTAAAATAAACAGTGTAGGTTTTTTTTACAGTGTTCAATTCTCTTTGACAGTGGGTGGCTCAGTCGGTAGCGTTTCAGGCTCGTAATCTGTAGTTCCCAGGTTCGAGTCCCAGCTGGGTCAGCGTTGAGATTTATCTCTGCAAAATTTCCCCGCCCTGCCCACGGTCAGTAGGGGACACCGATGGGCTTGGAAAGACCGCCGTCCGTCGGATGGGACGTTAAGCCGTGGTCCCATGTGCGGGAGAGCCACACCCTGTGCACGTTAAAGAACAACAGCTGTTCAGTGGGTCCCCTTCCCCAACCTTCTGAGCCTTTGGGGTCCTTATGACCTGGCCATTTAGCCCATTGTGTGCCAAAAAAAAAAAGTCCCACTCTGAGGTAAAACAACCCAATCCTCTTTGACAACTATTCCCTATGTGGAGTAATTCGATATAATTTTATATTTATCATCATGTCTTAACATGTTTTTTTTTTATTTCCTTCATTATTCATATTTAAACGTTATTTTAATTTTTTCCCAGACTTATTCACATTTCCTCTCAAAATATCCGACATTTCGACGTAGTTGAGATAAGACGATTAATCGAAGATACATGCCGATTAATCGAAGGTGAAGTTATTCCCCTACAAAAACGACGGAAATAACCTAAAAGCTCTATAGAGTTTGTCTTGGTTTCTCGTACAACATATATAGATCCCATACACATCTGTAAACCCGCTGGTTTAGCAGTCGGGTACGGTAACCATTAGTCCAAGAATAGGCTAAATCTGCATTCGTTGTTCTCCCACTCGTGTTTCTGAGGATATCTTTATAACATTGAGCAGTTTCAACTGTACGTCCGACACAAAATCGTTAAATTGTAGACTGATTTAGTGAAAAGATAGCTGAAATTATGTAGTGTTTTGGAATTGCAACTGGTCTTTACTTTTTAGCTAATTTTGGTGTAAGGACTGCACAAAACGCTCCTTATAAGAAATGCCTTAAATTCCACGAGGGTGAAAACAAAAACCCAGTAAAACCGTATTCTGGCAACAAACACTTTTGTAACGCGTTCTTTTAGTGTTCTGTGATATTTCAGGTTTTCTATTCGTCTACTATACATTTGCACTTATCTGCATAAAACATGTTATGCATTTGCACTAAAGATTTCTTAAGAAGGCCTGGACTGATGTGCCCTTACTTGGGTACGACCCTGCTGCTTAACATAAGCATCGAAATCAGGTTTTTAAGGCTTACCAACAAAAATAACCAAGGATATCAACAAAAAAATTAAAGAAAAAAGCTAAATTGCTTCAGCCTCTTACACTCCTTGTAGAGATGCACGACTGCAAAATCCACTTGTTAAAGAAGACTACTACTACTTCAATACTTACTAGAACGACCTAGTCACTTCCTTTTAATCTTTTTCCCCCCAAATCTTCGCATATTTACTTAGTGGTATTCAAAAAATTTCCCTGACTTCGTTGGCAGAAACGATAACTATTTGATCGGCCCGTAAAGAGTGTAATGGGGGTGGGGAAAGAAATGATCGTCTATTCTTTAATATACTGTATAACTGAGGAGACATTAATATCAAGCAGTTTCAGCCGCAAAATACCACTGACACGAAATGGTATCCAATTATTTGTTTCGGTTTTGATCTAATCAAATCGAAAAGCATACAATTAGATAACTGTTTTAAAAGAATTGCACAAAATATTCCATAAAAAAGCTTCCAAAATCCCCACCCTGAAAATCCTGTTGTCATATACGAATTCTCAAATTTGTCTACCTGTGGTTTGAAATCCAAAACTTCTCTCTGTATAATTTTAGCCCCATATTTATGTCGAACATTAAAGATAGATTATAAAATAACTATAGTAAATTCTCATTTTTTATATAACATTTTAACCTTTCCTGTTGGTTGAATGTTTAATAATTGGGAAACACTAGTTTTTTTCTCAGCTCCCCTCCCCCAAACTGAATTCCTAGAGTTGACTAATAAATGGTCAGCATCGAGGCTCTGTGATGTTGACCACCTCTCAGCAGAGTTGAAAAAGAAAGATATAAAAAAAAATCAAATGAGCTAAAGTTGATCTGCAGACCTTACCACTGTTCCCCTTCAGTGAAGAAAATTTCCTGAAAGATACAGGCTGCACCACAAGAAAGTGCGGTAGGACTTGAGGCCCACTGGGAAATGCTGTGGGGATGTGTTTTCTGGGGGGGGGGGGGGGGGGGGTTAGCTCAGTCGGTAATGCACCATATCTGCTAAACTCTCACCCTTGCCCTCGGTCAAAAAGATACCAATGTGCTTGGAAAGGCAGCATGACGTTAGATGGGAGGTCAAGCCTTGTACGGCATGTTAAAGAACACTCTGGGTGGCCTTGATGAGATGCTGGCATCTGTTTCCTAACAACTGTCCAGTTGGTTCCTTTCCCCAAACTCACTCCGAGTCCTTGCGACTGGGCCATTTAACATATTGTGTGCAAAAAAAAGGGTGCTTCTTGGAAGTATAACAACGCAACCACTTAATATGCACCATACATATTGCCATCTTGTTAATTACCATACGTATTGCCAATTGTTACTTTTTGAAAGAAAATCCTTATATTCATACGAACAGTATGAGTATGTGCCACTGGAACTGATGGATATGTATTGCGATTACTGAAAAGCACTGCTTTTAAACTATGTTTGGATTAATCTATAAAACAAATCCAGTTGTCCACGTTGTATTGACATCCCAACATATCCAGTAAAAATTAATCTACCCTCAAGCAGCTGCTTGCCGCACAGGTCCGACAGGAGATTGTCAGTTTAATACGCCATAGTAGGTCTGTGAGGATGACAGGACTTCAGCAGAAAAACAACACAAACATCCATGCCTTACCCGGGGCTGGAACCCAGGTCTCTTTTATCAGTAGCTAAGTGTGCTAACCAATCAGCCACTTACTGTACACAAAATCATGACGCAGAGAAATATGATACGTCTTTTTGACCTGCATTATTTCCATACCCTTTTCTAATAGATTCCAACATTGCAATCGAGATAGTGATAGCTTGATTTTGACTAAATGACCATGTCACAAGAAGCCCAAGGGCTCACAGAAAGTTGGGGACCCATTGGACAGCTGTTGGAAGTAGATGGTAGCCTCCCATCAAGGCCATCGAGCATGTTCTTCAACGTGCACAGGGTATGACTCTCTCGCACATGGGGCCATGGCTTACATCCAATCTGATGGATGGTGGCCTTTCGCAGCACATCGATGTCCACACTACTGTCTGAGGACATGCTTTGGACTACTGAAAAAGGCTTTGGGCAGTCAAACGATGGGCTTGGAAAAGTTGCATGGGACGTTAGTCATGGTCCCATGTGCAGGAAAGCCATACTCTGCATGTTAAAGAACACACTGAATGGCGTTGATGGGAGGCTATCATCTGTCTCCTGTCCAGTAGGTTGTTTCCCCAACCTTCTCTCAGGTCCATGTGACCCGGTCATTTAGCCCATTGTGTGAAAAAAAAAGGGCTCAGAGGTAAAATAACCCAACCCTGGCAGTCATATCTGAGCTGGCTTGTTGTAGCGAAGTGGTACCACAAAGTCATTCGCCAGCAATTCTTGTGATGTGAAGAGCGTATCATTCTATCATTATGACAAATCTGTGCGGACAATGGCTCTCATGGGAAAAGCTACATGCTGAAAAATTGATCCTTGAACATTTGTCTTTTATTGCTATGTATACCATTGCTGTACTTGAGGGATGCTCGTTCTTTCCACAGTATTAAACGCACTGTGAAACTTCTAATATATACTTGTATATAGCAAGACATTTCGCCATCCCTAGCAAACTTACTTTTTTCGGCCTAAAGTGTCACTTTTAAAAGTGCTTATGCTGCTTCAAGGGATTTATTTTGCTTTACAACTGCTTTTATTTTTGCCGTCTCCGTTCGAGTATATATATTTTCCTGCCTCCACATTTCAAATGATAGCGAAATCAATAACTGGGTTCAAAATTGCTGTGCTGACAAGAATTGTTTTCAGTTGAAATTAGAGCAAAATTAGAGCAATCCTTAAAATTCTGCCGCTCAAGCGATCGCTTGTGATGATGGGCCAGCCTGTCTGTTTGCTTTTGCAACGTTCTTTCCATCCATGTGACAGTTCACTGTGGAATAGTAATCATTTGTACTTGTAATTTCCGTGTTGTAGTGTAAATCACAATAAGCACGTTATTTCCGAAATCTTTTCTAAATATTAAGAATTAGACATTACAAGTAATCTTTAGTAAATCTGGCCAATTTAATTTGAAAAATATAGACATCATAAAGATACCATCCATTTCTGTACAATAAGCATCACTTTCCTGACCCAACTGGTCAGTTCGTCCTTCATTCTATTTCTGGTCAATCATAGTAACATAACTGTGTTGCAGCACCCCATCGTGGTCTGTACAATCGAAACTCCCAATGGCTTAGCCATTGCGATGAAAGAAAAAGAGCATCACTTACAAAACCATTTCATTCCATATCTAATCTCTGTCAGTAACTGAGTAGGACAATGTGAACAGTGACAATGCAGAGTTTTCTGCACAGGTAACTTGTTCAGCTTTTTAAAGGGCATATTTAATGCTCCCTATAGTTTATTAACAAGATATTAGAGGGACAGTCCCTTATATGCAGCACAGCTAAATTCCCTTTAGGATTACTATTACCATCCCAATCTGTGGCTTCCCTCCTTGGGACATTAGAATGATGGGCCAGCCTGTCTGTTTGCTTTTGCAACGTTCTTTCCATCCATGTGACAGTTCACTGTGGAATAGTAATCATTTGTACTTGTAATTTCCGTGTTGTAGTGTAAATCACAATAAGCACGTTATTTCCGAAATCTTTTCTACCAGGCCCCATTCCTATTTTAAGGTCGTGTCTAGCCGTAAATTAAAAAAAAATTCTAGCTGTGTAGAACAATTTCTAAAAACGTAACTTAGTGGCAGGGTCG
The DNA here is from genome assembly GCA_038380435.1 of Ryuthela nishihirai. Classification (NCBI taxonomy): domain Eukaryota; kingdom Metazoa; phylum Arthropoda; class Arachnida; order Araneae; family Heptathelidae; genus Ryuthela; species Ryuthela nishihirai. The sequence continues at coordinate 27,723,495 of JAWZYU010000025.1, forward strand.
GCGTGAACTTTTGCGGGACCGGGTTCCAGAATTGTGCGAGGCCAAAAAAAAAAACCCATTTATATGTACTTCTAAATTTTATAATAAATTATAAGTACAAAGTGGGGTATATATCTACATACAACTTATAGGAACACCAAATATATAAATATTACATAATTTTTCTCGCCGCAAAATATTTAGTCATCAAAATCGGTTTGACCGAAATTTCGTTTTTTACGATGAGCTTTTCGTGGACCGCGGGATGGATTCCGGGGAACGCGCTGAACCCGCCGACCCTGCTTAGTGGGAATATTTATTCTAAAATCTACTAGGCATCAGATGTAACCATTCGGTCAATCACAGACATATTCAAAGGAAGTTTTTTTTTTTGAGAGCCACGTTGATTTAGCTATTTTGAAAATGTCATTAATATATGAAAAGTTTTGTAAAATGATTTCCAACGTCAAGCATGCTACCCACTAAGATACGGAGAGTAATTAAGGGGTAGGTTTTGAGGGTTTAAACCTTCCCTAAAATGTATTTGTTTCAAATTTTTTTTAAATTTTAATGTTTTTGAAATATTTAGCTATTCCTAAGCGTTGAATACAAAATACACAACTGGTGTGTATTTGCTTCTCGATTGTCTTTTTATTATTAACTTATTCATAATCTTTTTTTGAAAAAAAAATCAAACCTTCTCCGTGCATATTTTTAAAATACTCCACTGTCGGGACAATGTTCGAATAGTTAACATGTTAGTTCCGAGCACTGAAAAGTAATTCTTTCATTGTTTTCGCAGAGGTTTCGTGAACCTCACACACTATACTGATAGGATCTTGTCAGACCTCTGTGGCAAGCAATGCTTCAAGGGTAATTTCTATTTACGGTTTTTCCATTTTTGATACGAAACAAAATATGTAATCGGAGCAGACTGCTATATCACATAGCAAGAAATTGATTACACGGAGTCATTTAAACATTTCGTTTTGGAATGGTGTTTGTTTTACAATTTCATCAAAGATTTTTCGTGACAGAAATTAACTTTTTCTGCGGGCGGAAAGTTCTTAAATCTTTCCCTGATATTAGATCACTGGTCGGCAAAACTGCAGTTTAAAGCTAATTTTTCCCCCATTATTTTCTTGACGCGCCTACTGCCAATAAAAAAAAATAATAAATACCCCCTCAAGCAGCTGCTTGCCACAGAGGTCTGACAGGAGCCTGTCAGTTTATATGCCACAGTAGGAGATCTGAGAGGATGGCAGGACCTCAGCAGAAAAACGACACACACATCCATGCCTAAATCCGGGGCTCGAACCCAGGTCCCTTAGATCAGTAGCCAAGCGTGCTAACCACTCGGCCATAGCTCGGTCAATAGATTAAGAGCCCGGTATGCTACAGACTGACTATAGCTACCTAGTTCATTTAATGCCATTTACATGACACCCATCTCTAGGCATGTATACTACAATCTCTAGGCAGGTATACTACTACGGTTGCTGCCACAGCACAAGTCAAATCAACTGGAGTGGTGCAACGCCTAGAAACGTGAATGGGGAACCATACTGCCCACTAATGAGTTTTGGTTCTATCTGAGATGTAAACATATAGGCTGGCCCAGGTACTTGCGAAAGTACCTGGGCCAGCCCAGTATAGAGGTGCGTGATGTCATCATGCAGAGTAAATGCGTTTAGTTGTATCCTGCGACTACGGCGGAATGTTGAGAACCGAGTAATTTTACAGTTACAAACCAAATAGGTGGTAAAATAGTTTTCATTGGTAAAAAAAGCATATTTTTAAAATACTCCACTGTCGGGACAATGTTCGAATAGTTAACATGTTAGTTCCGAGCACTGGAAAGTAATGGATTTTTCTTTCATTGTTTTCGCAGAGGTTTCGTGAACCTCACACACTATACTGATAGGATCTTGAAATTGAATTTTCGGTAATGCTTTTTCTGCGGGCGGAAAGTTCTTAAATCTTTCCCTGATATTTGAATACTTCTTTACACTAGTTTATTGATTTTTAGTATGATAGTCTCCTTCGTTTCGTTTGTATAAAATGCTGTTATTTAATGGACCGTAGTCAGTACGAGTTACAGAGGGTAGCTTTATGGTCCAATGAATTTTATCTCTAAATTGTACCTGTGCCAAGAGAGAAAAATACATTTCGATTAGATCACATGTCTCGGTGGTCTGACAAGAATGTCAGTGTACAACATCCTACAAGATATTTATGAAGAAGATTGGATAAAACGGACTTTGTCTTTCTGCTGGCTCTAACCTGTTCTTTTACTTCACAACCAAGCATACATTTTTCTTTTTGTTAAATTTATGCTTCACTGCAATGAATACAAATGTGAATGTCATGTTGACTGTGCAATTATGTGTGGATAAAAGAATTAGACATTACAAGTAATCTTTAGTAAATCTGGCCAATTTAATTTGAAAAATATAGACATCATAAAGATACCATCCATTTCTGTACAATAAGCATCACTTTCCTGACCCAACTGGTCAGTTCGTCCTTCATTCTATTTCTGGTCAATCATAGTAACATAACTGTGTTGCAGCACCCCATCGTGGTCTGTACAATCGAAACTCCCAATGGCTTAGCCATTGCGATGAAAGAAAAAGAGCATCACTTACAAAACCATTTCATTCCATATCTAATCTCTGTCAGTAACTGAGTAGGACAATGTGAACAGTGACAATGCAGAGTTTTCTGCACAGGTAACTTGTTCAGCTTTTTAAAGGGCATATTTAATGCTCCCTATAGTTTATTAACAAGATATTAGAGGGACAGTCCCTTATATGCAGCACAGCTAAATTCCCTTTAGGATTACTATTACCATCCCAATCTGTGGCTTCCCTCCTTGGGACATTAGAAACATACTAAAATATTGCAACGATTTTAATTGAACTTATTGTTAGCAATCGAATAAACCGTAACCAATAGCACTGGAGACAATTATTCATCTATGAATCATTCGTGTTGTTAGCTCAAAAGAAGAACTTTGTAACTACGCTTGGGGGTTTTTTAAAGCAAATAGTTAAATGCTGTCAGCACAGAAATAAATCTTAAAGATTTGTATGAGCTCTCATCTTCCATCAAATAAGGTCACTTATTTAAATCTCTTTTACGCTTTGTACAAACACATCTTTTAGCTTATCACTTTATTTCCCTGAGCTGCAGTTCACTCGTAATAATCTTTTATAGTGATGGCTTAGAACACTCACTGAATTTGGTGATATGGTATATTGTGAAATGGAGTAGGAATTGGTGCATGTCCATAAATAAATTTAGAGTGATTCATTGCAATTAATAGAATCTTTTGGGTAAGATCTACCTTTAACCTACGTCTCCATGTGAATGAAATGGAAGGTGCCGAGATAAATTTATTCTAAATCTGTAGTGTAGCAGATGAATGTTAAAATGAATTTTAAAATCAGAGTTCAGCATTCTGCAACAGCTCTTTGGTGAATATTTTTACCCTATTTCAGCATTACTAGTCTGGTTCGTTTTGTTTGTATAAGAGGCATATTTTGTTTTGGAATGTAATGCATTCCATACGATTGCCAAAATTCTTTAATTTAAACCTAAGTCATGTGAAATAGTTATAAAACGATAAATTAGAATTCTTTTATATACATTTTTTATTATATAGAAATTTTTATTTTCCCACACTTAATATTTGCTCACCGGGTAAATTAAGGTGGAAAGTAATCAGTATGTCTTTGCCAAAATTCCAGAGCTATTGTGAAAGTTTTAACATATATTAGTATTATATTTAAAGGATTTAAATTTATGAGACTGCATGCCAGACTTAATGTTTCACCATTATATTAACTAATGCTTCAGTTAAATATTTTCATAAATGAATGCAGCTAAAATGCTTTTTTTTTCATTAAATTTTTTGTTTTGTCTTTATTAAAAGAATTTATACATTTTAACAATACTGCATTTTTTGCCTTCTCTAGAAGAAAAATAAAATTTCATTTTTTGAGATAAATGAACTACTTTAATTTTTGAGTACAGTGTAAATTGATGAATGGCTAGAATTGTGATAACATGCCTGAAAAGTAACGTTAATATTGATTTGATATTATGCTTTATCATGTAATATGAGTGCATTAATACTTAGTTTCTGCTTTTTATGTAGTAAGATGCACGGTTTTAAGTAAGATGCACTATTCTGCATTTTAACCTCTGGCCATAGGAAATTTTTGGAAGCAGTGCCATCATTTTGATGAATGGAGTGGCTCAGTGAACACACTGATTGAGGATACGACTGTAAAAAGTCCCAAGAAAGGCAAATCTTGCAAAAATCTTTTAGAGGAAAATGTATCAAAGTATACTTCAGTTGCTTAAATGACAGAAAATGTTCAAAATACGGGCATTACTGAATTTTTCTTTACACTTCTAATAAATAAATGTGCACATAATCGAAAGGGATTTTTGTTACTGTTTCAATACAGTATTTTTGTATTGTTATCTGGTACATTCTTTGGTTTTGCTGATACCAAAGTTTTGTGCTGTAAATGTTTCCCTCTGAATTCTCTTAATTATTTAAACTACTTACAAGAATATTACGAAAGCATATTCCATTGAGACTTTCCTATAATGAATTACATGTGAATCTCATTAATTTTAAATTTACAATCTGCTGAAGATTTTCTTTTTAAACGAAAGGAGGGAAGCCACATCATTTCTAGCTAGTAACATTAGTAGGACATTTACATAAAAATGCTATATTACAAATAAACAGCAACCAACACCATATAACAGTCTTTGTAAGGCGCATCACTTACCATTAACAAATATCACATCTCAGCTACCAACTGGTAACATAATAAATATAGGCTCCAGAGTGAGAATATACCTTGAAGTGTTTTAGCCATCCCCAACTCTTCTGCAGTCTTTCATCAAAAGTCAGTCAAAAGCAGGCAAAAGAATCATTTTTGTAGTCTACAAGTTCAAAGTTAGGGGGTTACGCTATTGCCAAAGAGATTTCTGAATGATCAAGTTCCATAATTTCTAATATTAATATTCATGTAAGACATGTAAAAAATGAAATATCCACAGACATAATCTCATTGGTTATCACCTAGAATGTAACACATATGTTGTAACCATAGTTATTTCTGACATGATTACTCTGAAGTAGATTTATTAAATGTTGATTAAAATAAATAAGAAAAGGTACTATTATCGGTGTTCCTAATTTAACACGAAAGGTGGTTACTCTAGCTGGCACTCGAAAGGTGGTTACTCTAGCTGGCACTCGGAGCAAATTGTGAGGTTAAATTAGGTATAACTAATTAGGTATACAGTAAAACTTAGGAAACTATTTCTTTTAACCTATTTCATTATTTTAATACAGTTTTACTGTGATGCAATATATAATACCACTTAAAGCTGAGTAGTAAACGCTTTGTACCCAGGAAATAGTTGTTTTACATTAGATTCCTAATTTCATAATGTCACGAGACTGCTTAGAAATAAGTAATCAGATTAAATATTTTATTGCACCCTTACCACCATCATGTTCCAGACACTAGTAATAGATATTATTGATTGTTCTTATAATAAAAAAGCAGATTTGCAAATTGATTGAAGATTTAATCTTTAAATAGATATATATATAGCAAAAAATGGCAGAGGGAGGGCAGAAAATTTTGAAGACAGAAATATCTAATGATTACATCATATACACATATATAAGTACATATAGGCAATAGTTAAGATAACCCAATAAATGTATAGCACCAAAAGCCCAGACATATTGGCTAGGTGATCAGGAAGATAGTAGCCTTATTTCCACAGACTATGACAATATCTACATGCTAAATGAAGAACCCGAAGCTTATGCTTAAATAACCAAAACTAATTGTTTATCTTCCAACACTAGTTAGAACAACTAAAACCATTCAGTCTATTTAATTTGTGCTGCAAAGTAAGGCCCCATAGCAATATTTGTATTTAATTTCATAACAGGCCTTGAAGTTTAGCTTGGTGAAAATCAAGAATTATTATTCTAACGTTTATTTCACATAACAATGGAATATGATAATCAGCCCACTAAAAATTTAATCTTTTGTTTTTTAATGTCTGGTAAAATGAATAATTTTTGAAGATGTATTTTAAAGTATTTAAGTGTTAAAACTAATGGGTATACGCATAACTGTTTCAGCTTTAATTTAGTACAAAAGAATAAATTACTTTAAAGCTAAATAACCTGGTTTCAAAGCATATTTTTATATAAACAATACCTGCTAAAAAAATTACACAAGAACCAGTTATTCAGTTGCGAACTTTTTTCGTATTGAAAGTATGAAACGTTGTCATCAACATAACTGTGCATATATTGCAAATGAAAGTAAAACTGTCTGAAATGTATCTGTTATATATATTGAGCAAGTCTTTCAATAAAATGTTTTTGTCATTACACACATTTCTGTTTGCCACAGGGTAAAAATCAAGCTTTGTGTGCAATACCTAAGTAAATAGATTTTTCAGTGTGCATTTCATGAAACTGAGTTGATTATCAAGTACTAGGAATGAATTGTATTATGCCGAAGAGCCCAAATAGGAAAAAAAAACTGCATTTATTATAGCCTAGCATAATGATCAAAATGTAAACTTCTGCTGGCTGAAACAAGTGAGCTAATTAAAAGAAACCATCAATATGCAGTAATATATTTAAAATTTTGAAGAGAGAATTTTTGTATTTTTTTTTACTGTAACTGTATTTAAAAATAATATTTCTGTTTTATTCAGTACACTTTGTACAATACTAATAAATATGCACCAAGCTTTAAATTTCAAACCCTGCATTTTATCTGTTTCTGTACAGAAGTCAGTTTGTTTTATTATAGAAGCACCAGTCAGTCAGTTCAACGAAAACTTAAACGGATGGCTGTGAGGCTGTAGCACCACAACACTGTGCACCACATAATGCTACTTGTACTATTATCTGAAGCATACACATTCACTGAATACTGGCAACAGGGAACAGTATGGTAGTATGAGACAGACTTCGCCCCGTATTATCTACAGCTGTAGCTGAGATGAACCTGCTCTGCCACTAGCACAAACACTGGGTTATTTTCCCATGACCTTCTTTATTTCATTACAGTGCACTATGAAAGAAATTTTAGAGTTTGCTCTTCCAATGTGAAGGATATATTTGATGTAATTTGGACACTATGCACTAAAATTCTATTTTTTAAGGTTTTAGAAATCCATTCTACAGTACAAGACATTGAAACATACGTTCAGAATTATTTTAGTCTTGATTGGCAAGCTTCGTCATTTATTGATGCATTGGCCACTGTTGTATATATTTTTGGTTGATTTCTGTGAAACATTACAGAATATACATACAAAAAATAATTTGCCAACTTTTGCAACTATTTAAAGGGGAAAATATTTACAAGCAATATAGCTGTTTTCCGACTTACATTATTCAGTTTAGGATTTTTTTCCCCAAAATAACATGTAGATGTATCAGTGGCATTGTGTTATGAAAAACATTCCCTTTAGTTAACATTGTAATGTGATTAAACAGCCACACAAGTAATGGAAAGTTTAGAACTAAGTGAGCAAAGATTATTATTGACTGCTATTTTAGTGACAATTTGTGTAATGGTATTGTTTGTTAGAATAAAAAAAAAATATTATTTTAAATTTGGTATTCAGCTTATATTGTAATCTGTTTCAAATATTCCTCAATAGCATAATCAGCAAAAAATTTTTTTTCTTGTGTGCTTTTATGATTTTGATGTTAAGGATAAGAAGCTGTGAAATATGCATACATTGCATGTTGGGAAGTATTTACAAAGCTTTTAATGTTATTGAAGTTTTAAATCTATTTTGCCAAATATTGTAAATACTGGTTTTAAATATTTTGAAATAATGAAGTATTGTAAATACTTATACAATATAATTAGTTTCAGTATAATATACATTATGTGAATTTTAAAGATAAAGGTTTTGGATTGGGGGGGTGGGGAGAATAGGAATATTTTTCGTATTTGGTTTTCCCACTTATGTAAGTTAAATAATGAAAATTTAAAAATTTTCTGTTAATAAGTTATATTATTTTATCTGAAAAAAATAATATATCTTTCCTACTTAATTTTAATTAAATAAATAGCTGCATCTAAGATGTTGAAATGGAAGAGCTATGAAAAAACAAAACTACTTTAATTAACAAAATACCTCAGAATGCTAACCTGTAAGCAAAGAAGGCCAGGGAATGTTTCTACATAAAGGAGAAAAAAAAATCCTTTATTTAACACAAGATTGCTTACTGAACTTTAGCTTTTTTACAATGTAATAGCAAACTTTTTTTTAAAGTCCACATCCAACAGGAGTTATTGGATAAGGCATTCTACTGAATAAATTTCTTTAAAGTTTCAATTTGTGATTATACATTTTAGTAGCCCTCTTAGAGAGCACAAAGTGTGAAAAACATTTTGAGCTAAAGTTCAATAATATCTTCTTTTTGCACTTATAGATGATAGGATGTTGCCAGAAACTGACTACTCTATACTAGTAAGTGAAGGCATGAATATTTCATACACAGATGAATGCTCAGCAATAACACGAATGATATAGTACAAGAAACGATGAATATGGGGATGTTTTCAATCAGGAAACCAACAAAAGATAGACTCCAGAGTGTTAACATCTGACCTTGAGGTACTGGGTCACCATATACAAACATGTGATTATATGAGGAAGCAGATTTATATACCTACTGTGTAAAGAAGTGATAAACCATGACCCACCCGTTATGAATTCTTACTGCACATGCTCCAAGATGAGGGGAGTTCACTGGCCAGCACTGCAGCCTGGCATTTATTGTCTTTGTTAGCTACTCCATGTTGTGATCACTGCATCTCCTCCCCTCTTGAGATGCTGTGTTCCAGATTTGTGTGTGAGAAAAGGATTTCACTTAATGATGAAAAATCATTTGTGCTCTGATAGTAACAGCAACAATCAGGGCACAGCTGTCCGTTAGTTTTAACCTCTAAAATCTCACAGGTTTGTCTTGGCCCTGACAGTGTGTACACTTGAACTTGATTTGTGCGTTTCTTCTTCTGAAACATGCTCACTCCTGTGCAATATTCACAACCCTAAATCTACACTGCAGTTTTCAAGATCAGTGTTATGTTGCATATGGGCAGAACTAGTGTATGAGTGTTTTTCTCTGAGAAAAGACAGTAATCCACACTAGAAGTGGATTTAAGCCACATCATCACTAGCTGCTCCATATGCACAGAATAACTGCCAGCTTCCCCCATCATATATATGTTGGAATGACATGGTCTGTTGTACCATATGAAGCTGCAGGTACTTAGAAAATGGAATGGTTGTTTTCTTCTGAGACATACAAGACAAACTACTCTGGAATATCCCAAATCTCCTCCAGGAAGGCAGGAAGTTTTTTGTTCTGGACCTTGAGGGAGAAGCAGAGCTCAGAGTTCATGTTGCCAAGTGTGCGCAGCTCTGTCAGAGTAGAGAGTATCCTGGCAAAGAAATTTTTGCCTGGTGCTCGGTGGTTGTCTATGTATGCCCTGAGAGTTTCAATATAAAAGTCCTGAATTTTCTCAACCTTCTTTGACTCTAGCAGACAGGGCCGCTCTGTGGAAGAAAAAAAGAAAAACTAAGTTATAAATCAATAATATCATTTTAAGTATACATTATTTTTATATTAATACGTTAGAATTAGCACTGGTTAATTATAGAGGATTTGGTTAAAATTTATCTTATTCACCATCAACCCTCAAGAAAGGATGAATGCTTTTTAGAACAAAAATATATCAAATTGCTGATTTTAATTATCTGTTACTGAGTTCTTAACAGAAAAATCAAATATTTTCCTTCTAAATTATTGTGTTGTGCAGGAAAGAGTTCAATTTGGGTTACCACTAATAAGGGGCACTTTCTGCACACATTGGGCTACATGGTGAGGTCACAAGGACCTCCAAGGGCTCAGAGAAGGTTGGGGGGGGGGGGTTGTTTTACCTCTGAGCGGCACTTTTTTGCACACCATGGGCTAAATGGCCAGGTCACATGGACCCCGAAGGCTCAGAGAAGGTTGGGGGAGGGGACCCACTGGAACATCTGTTGGGAGACAGATGGTAGCCTCCCGTCAAGGCCATCCAGCGTGTTCTTTAACGTGCACAGGGTATGGCTCTCCCGCACATGGGGCCACGGCTTAACATCCCATCCGACGGACGGCGGCCTTTCCAAGCCCATCCGTGTCCCCTACTGACCGTGAGCAGCGCAGGGAATTTTGTGGAGATAAATCTCAACGCTGACCCAGCTGGGACTCGAACCTGGGAACTACAGATTACGAGCCTGGTGCGCTACCGACTGAGCCACCCCCACCCCAGGGGGGGGGGGAAATACACTGAACAGTTGTTAAGAGATAGGTGAAGCTTCCTGTCAAGGTAAGTCAGAATATTCCGTAATGTGCACAGGGTATGGCTCTATTGCATACACGATTATTAAGAATTCTTGTTGACGATAAGTCAGTGGTTTCTAAATCGCCTGAGAGTTTATGATTTATGAGAATTGTAAAGACACATCATTTCATTACAGCTCTTGTGATATCTATTAGTAGAAATGGAAAAACTAGAAGTCAAAAATAAATCATATACGTATGTAAGTAAGCAATGCATATTGTCTTAGCAAAAATACAGTAGAGCTTCACAGTGCAGAAATTAAATCAAAATCTTTAATTTTCTATGACACTGTTAAATGGTCATGATTCTCAAATGTTTTCACACTGCACCCCCTAGAATTGTAGATAAAATTATGTGACCTGTTCTCCGCAATGTAGGACCTATGTAGTTAAATCTAATGATAAAATGAAAAAAAAAGTATCTTTTTGCAATTAATACAAAAACATCTAACACATTTGTCCCAAAACATTTTTTTTATATATAAAGTCTCACAAAAATTGCAATTTTTTTTCACTAAAATACTAGCATATAGAAAACTATCACAGCTTTTTGACCCCCTTCCAAGCTGCTTGCAACTCACTGAGGATCATAACCTACAGTTTGAGAACCACTGTCTTAGATCATATTGATAACTAACAATTAAAGGTGCTGGAAAATCAGAATTATGTTTTTTTTTTATCAAAATATGTAATTTCAGTTAACAAAACTAAACTATATTAAAATAACTAACAAGTGCAGACAAATTTGGAAAATAAGGTGAAATGATTTAAGGAATGATTCTGTAAAGAATCGATTTAAAAAAGCAGTTTTAATATAAATTAGTGCTCTTTACTGTGACAGAATAATAATTAATTATTCATGTCATCAGACAGACATTTGACGAAAAGATCTGAAAATTGCAAGCATCATTCATTATCATATAAAAAACTTTTTTTAAAATTTAATTGTTATCAAATGTTTAAAAAATACAAATAATTGTCAAGGGCTTACCTGAAAAAATTACAATGGCTGTTAGCAGAGCATATTCTGCATTATCAACTTTTAGAAGACACATATTTCGGCAAAAATGGAAAATAGAATCCGCAGAATCTCCCATGCAGGCACTGCGGTAGTTTTCTCTTGTATAAGGTTGATTATTTGCGAAGACAATTGAGTCTGTTTTAATGTCATATTTACGTGCTGTCCTTAACATCATTACTTCACTAGAACAGGCCTAGATAAAAAAAAACAACAGAATTATGAATAATTCCAAATTAAATATATAATTCACTGCCAGAAAATTAGTAAGTATGTGAAACTTCTACATTAATAATTGAATTTATTAATGTATTTAAATTTACAATTTCCAAGTCTACTTTCAGCATATTATTGCAATAAAAATTTACAAGTTTTTAGCTCTGCTCTAATCTACTTGATTGAGGAACAATAATTGTGCCAATTCTGGGGGAGAACCCCTTGGGGGTGGGTGACTAATTGGTTTTAAGGGAGTGTGGAATTTTCTAGGAAAGCTTTTTGGTAAAATGAATTGATTATAATTCCCAAAATGTTAAAGATTGAATCTTTAGTTTTGTGAAGTATTTTTGAAAGACTCAATCCTTGCAGCTACAAGATCACTCCATCAAATTTTCTTCGGTTATATATCTTGTACAATTTAAAGTTCAACATCACAAACAGTAACTGTTGGTTTTTGACAGTTAGCAACATTGGCACATGCATTTTGAATTTCATCTGCAACAACTGACATTCCTTGCACATACATTTAAGGCCATTATAATACCAAAGGGGTACTTTGCTAAGCTGAGGAGGTGCAATCATAAGTTTCTAAACCACTGATTTAAAGCAATAAAGCAAAAATTAAAATTAGATTTTTTTTAGCAAATATTTGATATTTAAAATCTTATTTGTGATTATTTAATATGGGTAACTTTGAATGAAATATACTTTCTATTGTGCAAAGATTGTTTTACAATTTCACAAAACTAATTTTTATTTAACGCAAGATATAATATGTCAAAGCAACTTCAATATGTATTAATAAAAGCAGTGACTACCTTAACATTTATGGTCGAATGGTCGATTATATTAAAGATATTATAAATGTTGTTTGTGAACACTAGTAAAATTCAAAGAGGTGAACAGACACAAAAGTAAGAAGGAAAAAAAATCTTAAGAGCATGAAACTTACTAAATCAAATGAAGCTTAACGTAGTCTTATATTGAGACAAAACATAAGCATATAAGCCTGTATATAGTCATTACAGTGGTGTACGGTCATATCCTCTGCTTACACAACTTAATTTTTTTTTTAATGAACTACATCTCATTTGTACTTTCAACTTGACAAAGAGCAATTCATTGTATTTGTTTCTATTGTTTCAGTATATTATAAATATATAAATATAATGATATTAGAGAATAAAATAAATATCCTCCAATTTTTTTGGATGGTAGAAATAAGGGATTTGTCAGGCTTTCATAGAAATTTTTTTTGTATTTTATATTGCATCAGGTTGCATTTAATAAAAATAATTATTTACTTTTAAGTCATATTTTTTAATGGAAAATGAGTTGCTCTGTTTCCCACAACCAGAAAATTTTAGCTCTGCTTAAAGCTTAGATTGCTCACAGAGATCTAAAACCAGTTATGAATAGACAACTTTTACATGATGTAAGTCATGCCATTGAAATCTGGGTGCATTATTTTAAACTGGAAACAGCACTCAGAATAAAAACATTCAGCCCAAAAATACATGCTGAGTAAACTTTAGTACATTATGTGTAATGTAACTCTACTAATAAAGTAGACTCGCAGCTATAAATTGTAAAAATTTAATATATGCGATATTCGCTGTAGTTACATTTAAGGTAATAAGCATATTGCACCTTGTGGCAATTTATGCTTTATTTCTCTACATGAACAACTTAAGCTGTTCTCAAGAGTTTTAATTCTTAAATTTAAATACAGTTAATATTGCATATATTATTTTTAGTAATGTAACATCAAAAAATTATAGTTATAAGATTGTTGGAAATGCTGTTAAAAAGTAACGTAATACTCTACTACAAAATAAGCTATAAAACAGTAAAGTAAAATTAGCACTGTAACTAAAATTTAAAAAAAAATTTTCTTAAACTTTTTTGAATACATACTTTTAGAAGGGTAATTTGGTCTTCTCGAAGCAGTGTGTCAAAGCCTGGAACCCGTTTCGAAAATTCAACAATTAGTTGGACGGTGAGAATAGTGATTTCAGTAATATGTTGAAATCTTTTCAGACAGTCTTCTTCACTGTCACCCAAGGGAAATGGCTGTAGGAAAAAAAAAACATTTGAGCATCATAATATTCCCAATTGAAAGTAAATTTTTATGCTTAATATTGCATAAAAATAAATGAACCAACATAAATCAACATTTAATATTAATATTACAGTAAAACCCTGAATATTTGACCTAAACCAGATTGATAGGTGGTTGGATAACCAAAAATGTTGGTTAATACTAATAACATTAAAAATATGTAACACAAACTATTATAATGACATCACCATTGAATGGTCAATCAATTGGCGAGTCTCATGTGAAAATAATATAATTGTTATGAGAGACAGTCTTTGACTGTTTTTCGAGAGTGCTCAAGTTGGATAACATGGAATGCGAGATAACTGAAGGTCAGATAATCAGAATTCTACTGTATTTTAATTGCAAAGTTTTATTTTATGTGGATAGGTATTTTTTGCTGAAAATTTTAAAAATTCATGAAATGACAATATCTAGAATTAAAGAATATTGTGAAAGAATTGCAATAATTTCTGTTGATTAATGTCAGAAACAGCAATAAGCATTTGAATTGATTTAACAATTACAACTTATATATATGTAACTTAAGCCGTCCCATGGCCGAGTGGTTAGCGCGCTTGGCTACTGATCTAAGGGACCTGGGTTCGAGCCCCGGATAAGGCATGGTTGTATGTGTTGTTTTTCTGCTGAGGTCCTGCCATCCTCTCAGATCTTCTACTTTGACATATAAACTGACAGGCTCCTGTCAGACCTCTGTGGCAAGCAGCTGCTTGAGGGGGTATTTATTTTTTATTTTATTTATATGTAACTTTATTGTTTTGGTTTTAATATTGGAAAATTGTTATTTATCTGTTTTCAAACATGGACTGACAACTCACTGTAATTTTTTTGAAGTCTTCCTCAGATGGTGATTCAAACTCCTCTTGGAAGTAGACTAGTTTATTAATCAGATCTTCCTGGGCAGTTGTCAGAGACTTGGTTCCACCGGGGCTAGCGAGAGGTTTCTCCTCTTTGTCTGAACCACTGTCTCTTGTCGTGCTATTTGGCTTATCTTTATCTTTCTGAGCCTTCTTGGTTTCCCTCTTAATGGCACATTGGTATTCTGGGACAACACCTACAAAGGCAAAAGCTGTTTGTTTAAAAAAACTATAATGAATAAATATTATTTTAGAGCTAACAGACACAGTATCATAATAGAAACTGATTTCTTTTCTGCAATTTTGAATATTTTTTTCAACTTTACTATTAGTTGTTACTGATATTGAATGAGAATACTAACCATCAGAATTTAGTTATTTTAATGAGGCAATGAAATTAAAATAAGGTTTGAACATCATACCATTCTAATAATGTTTTGGAGTTCTGTTTTAATCAAATCTTCATTTATAGTAGTTTCTATAGATTATTTAATCTATAGCAGTTAAAAAAAATTTAATTGCAGAGAGCTTTTGAATAATATAGACATTGTCAAACATTACTGAAACTATGTCAATCAATAATAGCAGAAAAACTGAAGATTAAAAATTTGATTTTTTATCAATATGCATGCATTTTGAGACATTAAGCAATACTTCAATCAATTTTAAAAGTAATCAGTAATAATGAAAAGGTTTTTGCTTTCACTGACTAAATTTGTGAGATATGGTAATTGGTCTAAAAATACTAAATGTATTAAAACATTTTATTATTTAGAGTTGAGATTTTTACTATTTTTATGGATAAAAAGCCTCATATCCAAGAGTCATTTTAACAAGGGCTGAAAGAAAAATCCATGTTATTAGATGGAATATCTACGACTCATACATGGATCAGTGGATTACCATACCAAAGATGAGAAGTCAGCAGCCTTCCAGTGAATTCTTTCAGTGCATACATATGACTATTACTCCTAATACTATTCATAAACTGACATTTTTTATTATCAGAATGACAACAATGATAAAAATCATTCAGATTTAATAAAGCATTTAGAGTGAAAATATTGCTGCCAAAAATCTTATGGTGAATGAGAATAAACTATAAATGATGTCTTTTTGGCCTTCACTGGATTTTTGACCAGTAAATGTGAGCAATTGTTTATCAAAATGAATATTAAGAGTTGAGTTCTGCCTGAAAATTAGAGTATTCACCCAACATTGAGCAATTTTCTAAGGAAGTCCAGTGATGCAAGCTGCATTAAAAGTATGTGATACATCGAATTTTTTATTCAACTTTTTTGTACACAGTAGCATAAAACAAAATGGAAGTGAAAGTAGTTTTAATTCTGCATAATGTGGTATTATTGTTTTTGCTAGCCATAGACATTAGGGTTTGTATGTATGACACTATTTTATATATGTGTGTTGTGACTCTCAAAATATTGTGATTGAAGATAAATAAAAATGGTTCTTCTCCTTTGAAAAGTTGTCACCCCCTGCTATGCCTTCTTAACCTAGTTCATGGTTGGGTCTTATGTGTCTGCTGATTGTAATGGAGTGCCATCACACTCAGGATAATATTTGTTTTGTGTGTTTGCTTCAAGTGGGGAGTCTGGTGTGACCACACTTATTTATCTCTCAGTAAAGAAAGTGAAATTTTAATTTATGCCTTTTGAACTAGTTAGAATTTAGATTTTTCATACTAAGTAATGCAAGTCATTACAGATAAACTTGCCCCCCCCCCCCCAGACAATCAAAATAGGTCATTCATAGTTTAATTTTATTACTCAGAGTAATGGCCTATTAAATTAGATAACTGAATGTCTATACTAATCTGATAATTTATAACTAAATTAGCATTAACTGGATTCCAGTGATGTTATGGATCTTTACACAGTTGTGATCATGTTCATTCAGGATCTTAGCTTTAAATTAACACATTTTATATTCCTTGACAAGATTTATTCTTCTTTCAGTTGAATGTTGTGAATACCTAGTGTAAATTTGAGGATTATGCCAGAAGCACATTGTATGCCACTTCTTATATCCTTACTACTATCCTTTCAGTATTGATCTAGAAAACTTCACTGCTACTTAACTGCATTTTGATGAATGTATGATGTTAGTTGTACGCAGTGTGTTTAGAAGTGGGCAGTTATTCTAAAGAAACTGGTTATACATCACTAATTGCTACAATATTTAGCAATGCTTGTTTAAAAGCACACTTTATTGTATTAAAAAGTTACAAGTATTTTTACTTACATTCTGGCCTCATGCCAACATTGAGACATTTCTTTAACCTGCATTCTTGGCATTTTCTCCTCATGTACATATC
Source organism: Ryuthela nishihirai (assembly GCA_038380435.1). Classification (NCBI taxonomy): domain Eukaryota; kingdom Metazoa; phylum Arthropoda; class Arachnida; order Araneae; family Heptathelidae; genus Ryuthela; species Ryuthela nishihirai. The sequence continues at coordinate 27,740,499 of JAWZYU010000025.1, forward strand.
AATCTCACAATTATTGCCATATTTGCACTGGTATACTGCATTCTTAGTAATACTTCTCCGAAAGAAACCTATAAATGCCAAAAATTAATAAAAACATTAATTACGATACTCATTTAATGTGCAAATGTTTCAAAAATACTTATTTCAGCTATTTTTTAAACTTAACAAAATACTTTCAACTGTGTATTGTTTTAGTGCAGCTATAATTAAAAATTAGTATTGTTCACACAAGTGTTCCTCTGTTGAGTAATATTTTGTTAAAATACATATCCTGAGTGGGAAGAGTAAAGTAAAAATACAAAAAAAAAATGAAGGGAAGTTTAATTATTTTGAAAATCTTAGCACTGAAGAGAATCCTAGAAGCTACTCTTAGCTTTTACAGGCCTTTTCATACAAAGACATTCTTTACTAAGATTGAAGGTTTGATTTAATTATGACCACTGCTGCAGTTGCAGCTAACACAAAGTTTATCTGTTGAAACAGTAATATAAATCACTATGGTAACTGATATTATTAAGGGCAGTGTTATTAGCATAAGTCTAAAATTATGCTTATATTTTTATGAATAATTTAATCAGAAAATCACTTATAATAAAACAACTGTTTTTTTTACAAAACATTATTCTATTGTTCCCATGGCCGAGTGGTTAGCACGCTTGGCTACTGATCTAAGGGACCTGGGTTCGAGCCCTGGGTAAGGCATGGCTGTTTGTGTCATTTTTCTGCTGAGGGCCTGCCATCCTCTCAGACTTTCTACTGTGGCATATAAACTGACAGACTCCTGTCAGACCTCTGTGGCAAACAGCTGCTTGAGGGAGTATTTTTTTTTGTTAATAGAGACAATCCTAAGAAACACAGCTATCATAATATTTGCAATCGATCTAGTATTTTAACAAATTCAACAGAACATACTTTATTACTGAATATGTATTTTTTTTTTATACAAGTGTTTTATTCCATTACATAAAGATTAACTATTTAGCTTTTTGGGAACAAAATATATAACATTTTATTACATACTAAGTGATCATTCAATTATGAGACCACCCCATCCCATGTTATGGCAATGGGACACTAGCTTTGAAGCTCTATAATAAAATAAGTACTTTATGAGGAAATGATATTATTTGTCTAATTTTGTATATATATATTTCTCTATGTAATATTCTTGGGCAATATTTTTGATTTCAAATTTATAAACTTTTGATTTCTCGTATGATATGCAAACACATAAAGATATGTCCATTGGCTTAGCAGTTTGGTTTGCTAACCATTACAGAAGGTTCTCCAAATATTTTCCCTCCTCAGAAAAAGAAATGATCTATTGATTTGCTGGATGACATTCATTATTTGCCACAAATAAATGCACTAGTATACCTCTGTTAGTGCAATAATAAAACAATGTATAAGTACTATAACAATAATAATAGTCCTATTTGCTACTTCTGTGCTAGTGAGATGTACTATCAGATTTCTGTTATTCCTTTTGTATATTTGTGCCAATATGGTAATAGTCCATAAATTCATGGAATTAATAATATACAAATGTATATTGAGTCATTTTAGATACAGAAAGAGATGTTTAAAGTGGTTCTTAATGACTACTAATTGACATTATTAGTTCTGATGAGACGGTGCAGATGCATCAGTGACTATAAATAATGTGGAACAAAATTTAATACATTAAGCTCTTTTGTCAAATGTGGCTTGATAGTACAAGTCCAACAAGCTGATTCTGTTAGATGAGATTGTTTCCTGACAAATAGGGTGATATTATTTTCAATGCCAGTAAGGATATTTTCTATTAAGCTAATAATACAAATATAGACTATCTTGAGAAACACGGCTTTCATCTTACATTATTCATGATAATATTATAAATAAATATTATAACAATTTTAAATCAAAATCTGTATTATTTGATTTATATTAATGCTGAAATGGAGGAAATAAGGGTGACACATGAAAGAAAAATGTAACAAAAATATTAAAATTTTATGTTTGATAACACCAATTAAATTGCTACCAGAAAATTAAAATTCTGTTGATTTGTTTAGAAAAAAAGTTAAAAAGCAAATGTTACAGCTTAGGAAAAACCAATTCTGTATCAATACAAATCAGATTCAGAATCCAATAACTTTTGAAATAAGTGTTTTATGGAAAAAATATGTGACTGAAGATAAAGATTTCAAGCAACTCTATTCAACTCTCAAATTTTTGTGACCATATTCATTCAGTATTTAAAGAGTTACAGAAGCTGGAATATTTAACAGCAACACGGCAATTAAAATATATGATCTGAAAAGCTGATGCAGAGAAATTGAAACGATAGCCGCGACCTATAACCTACTCAACTAAAATATATAAACATAATTTTTTTTAATTTTGTGCCATGTTTTGCTAATTTTGAATCAATTTTATAAAAAGAGCCAAGTTATTAAATTTTCTAGCTTCCAGAACTCTTTAATTACTTGATGAATATTATTGAAAATCACGATCTTTAATTTATTTTCAGTCCCTTTTTTGCATAAAAAGGTTATCTGAGAAACTACTGAGCTCTGAATCCTTATTAATATAAGATAGAGCCTTCAGTGAAGTGGCCACAGAGTACACTGTAAGCACATTAATGGCAACTACAGAAAAACATTGATATATATATATGACAAAATACCCCCCTCAAGCAGCTGCTTGCCACAGAGGTCTGACAGGAGCCTGTCAGTTTATATGCCATAGTAAAAGGATCTGAGAGGATGGCAGGACCTCAGCAGAAAAACGACACATACATCCATGCCTTGTACCGGGGCTCGAACCCAGGTCCCGTAGATCAGTAGCCAAGCGTGCTAACCACTCGGCCACTGGATGGCTGTATGTGACATACCTACATAAATAAATAATTGTAAATGCTACTCTGTATTTACCTTTACATCCTTCACACGTGAGAGCATTATAGTGATAACCAGATGCTCTGTCACCACATACTAAACATAACTCTTCTTGTTGCCTTGGTGCAGGACCTTTCTTTTTCTTGTCATAGTCATAGCAACCATTCATGACACTACTGGGTGGACTCAAGTCATCTTTATCTGTAACAAAAGTTTACTTTTATTAGCTTCAAACTATAATGAATTAAAACAATTTTATTTACTACATAGTAGTTACAGATGAGTTGCACAATATTATCCATTTGCAGTAAATCTACGTGAACATGGTTGTTTAAAAGTTGATATTGTATAAGTGTTCTAAATGCTTTGCATAATGTTACATTTCTAATGATTTGGTGTCTAACATGTTTCACTATCAGAGTTGTAAAAGGGGAGTACAAAGAAGTTTGCTAGTTGAACTGTATGGAGTGTCCATTGTTTAGCAAAAGAAATAGTGCATATTTCTTAGGCTCTTGGAAATGTATATAAAAATATACCCCCTCAAGCAGCTGCTTGCCACAGAGGTCTGACAAGAGCCTGTCAGTTTATATGCCATAGTAGAAGGTTCGAGAGGATGGAAGGACCTCAGCAGAAAAATGAGACATACATCCATGCTTTAACCTGGGACTTGAACCCAGGTCCCTTAGATCAGTAGCCAAGCATGCTAATCATTCGGCCACAGGACAGCTTGGTAATGTATAGTTAACATTATTTTTAGATCAGCTACATAGGCCCCGGGTAAGGCATGGATGTTCTTGTTGTTTTCTGCTGAGGCCATAGATCAGTGACCATTTTTTTTTTCTTTCTTTAGTGGATGCTCCAGAATAAATAATTATATTTTAAAATATTTTTAAAAATTTGCAACTGTTACTTCATACTATCCATTTATTATAAGATATTTTTATTCAAGTAGAAGAGATAATAATTCAGTGGCTGTATTATACTGATCGTTTGAACTTTGTATTAAAATTTATTCAGTGATTAAAAAATCTACCAAGTTTCAAAGAGAGTCAAGTTGTTAATTTTTCGAATTTTAGCACTTAATGATGAAAATTCAAATTAAAGTATGGCAAAAAAAAATTATCTCTTAAAATAAAAAGTTGCGTCCCCCACCTCATCCTTTGGATTAAATGAAAAAATCGCTGCCGTTAATTCAAACCTCATTACTACCACTCTCTACCACAGAAATTTAAGATTTCTAGCCTAAACTACAACAGTCGTTTATCATTTCTCCAATTTAGTGGAAAAATTCATTTCTCCAATTTAGTGGTAAAAGTTAAAATGAAAACCATTCCGATATTTGGAAAATGCGAATCCTAAAATATCACTAATACCTATCCAACCCAAAATTTTTTCATTTCTTTGTGAAAACAAAAAATTGAATGTCTTACGGGCAAACAACATCTCTTTTTTTTGAAAATGAAATAAAAATGAAGCATGTTGCTTGTTATATTAGACAAAACTTCGTGAAGGAGCGTATCAACTGGAAAAGCTTCTAAAGGTTGCAGGAACTGACAGGGAAAAGACATTGGACAAACTGCCTAGAGCAGGCATGACTCAGTCCTACTGTACAACTCTATCTCATTATGGCACAGCAAGTTCGAGTGTAGCAAGACATGATATAAAAAAAGAAAACTAAATTCGGTATCTTTATGTTAAACAGCCATAGAGTGTATTTAATACCAGTACGCAAGTGACGTTGCACAGCTTTTTTTTTATATAAATATAAGTGAGTGTATTGTCGCGGAGAAAAATTCTGAGAGTTACACCTGGATACAGTGGATGTTTCTTAATACATGGCTGATGGCAAATTCACCCCACAGGCCCACATTTCATCGTCGCTGCGGCAGGCGGATTCACCAGTACGTCGAACCGGAGGTTCAAGGTCGACCAGTCACAACAAGCCCTTCTACTTCTAGCACGTCTACACCTGTTAAAAAGTGGGCCTCTTGGTACAGATACGTTAAATGCATTTCAAAATTAACCCGACTGTCATTATTGAATACAGGTATTTGCAACCCCCCCCCCTATACCCTCCGTCATTGAGGGCAAAAAATGTCTTAACCATCTTTGTTTATAAAGCGCTTAAAACTGTGATTAAAATAATGTTATAAAGTTTAGCTACTGCCAGTTTCCTATTTAAGCAATGTCCGAGATAAAAAGAATTTCTAATATACTGAGGAATTTGAAAATTTATGAATGTGATCCGATCTATAAATAATGTAAATAATATTATATAAAGTTCAGAGCCGGTTTTAGGGCCGGTTTTAGGGGGGTGCGAAAAATGCACTGTCACCGGTCTTGCACTGAAGGGAAACTGATGTTGAAATGTCCACGAGAATTGATGTTTACAACAGAGAACCCAAAATGCTGAAGGTTTTTTTTCCAACGAAATTACCATAATAATACCAGCGGACGTTATCGTAGCTATTAGAAGTTCTATCTCAAGAAATTACAGCGCTATTCGAGGTAATAACTACGTCAGAATTAAGTAAGGCTCTGGTTAAATTTGAAAATACGATCCCATTACGTTTTTAGTATTTATGCACATTTCCTGTGGATAAGGATGCAGAAAGAAGCAAATACAACAGATAGAGACTCGCAGAGACGAACGTCGAAAAGGTGGAGAGTAAGTATTCATAGACGGAGCCTATTAACTGAATGGCAGAGAGTGCGCCCTTAAAACATGTGCACATGTGTTTGCTTTAAAACCATTCTAATGACAGTCCAATGCATGGGAGCTGGCAGAAATGTTTTCAGAGTGTGGATGCATGAGCACCGGTTATATATGGTAAGAGCGGGAATGCAACAATGCAAAGTGAGAAAAAGACTGGAAAAAATAAAAATACACAAACTTCAAAGTGAAATAAACTGCAAAATATGGAAAATATACTATAATAAAAATAAATACTCCCCCTTCAAGGGGGCGGGGTTGACTCAGTCGGTAGCGCAACAGGCTTGTAATCTGCAGTTCCCAGGTTCGAGTCCCCGCTGGGTCAGTCGTTGAGATTTATCTCCGCAAAATTCCCGCCCTGCCCACGATCAGTAGGGGATAACGATGGGCTTGGAAAGACCGCCGTATGTCGGATGGGACGTTAAGCCGTGGCCCCGTGTGCGGGAGAGCCATACCCTGTGCAAGTTAAAGAACACGCTGGATGGCCTTGACTGGAGGCTACCATCTGTCTCCCAACAGCTGTTCCATTGGGTCCCCTCCCCCAAACTTCTCTGAGCCTTCGGGGTCCTTGTGACCTGGCCATTTAGCCCATGGTGTGCAAAAAAGTGCCGCTCAGAGGTAGAACAACCCAACCCCCTTCAAGCAGCTGTCTTGCCACAGAGGTCTGACAGGAACCTGTCGGTTTATACGCCAAAGAGATTTGTGAGGAAGGCGAGATCTCAGTAGAAAGACAACACAAACAGCCATGCCTTACCCGGGGCTCGAACCCAGGTCCCTTTGACAAGTAGCCAAGCATGCCAACTGCCTCGGTTGCCCTTGCGCCAGTAAACCCCAATCAACCAACCTCAGAAATTAAAACTTAATAAGTATTATTACAAACCATTTAATAAAATATGCATTTTAGAAGTTTGCATAATTATTTTAATATTATAGACAATTATAAGACAATTATAATTTACAATATAGTATACCCTCCCCCTCACTTCCATTTTACAGAACTTTAGAGATTTCTTGAAATATATTGCATGAAATATAAATGTTTAATAATTTCTTGCCTCTATTACCCTTACTGGAGCCGTCCCGTGGGCGAGTGGTTAGCACGCTTGGCTAAGGGACCTGGGTTCGAGCCCCGGATTAGGCATGGATGTGTGTGTGTCGTTTTTCTGCTGAGGTCCTGCCATCCTCTCAGATCTACTGTGGCATATAAACTGACAGGCTCCTGTCAGACCTCTGTGGCAAGCAGCTGCTTGAGGGGGTATTTATTTTTATTACCCTTACTAGCATTTTGAAAGGGGTGATCCCATCGGACGGATGACAGCCTTTCTAAGTGCGTGCCCCTTTCTCATTGAGGGCATAGCAAAGGTTATATAAAAATAAAATAAATACCCCCTCAAGCAGCTGCTTGCCACAGAGGTCTGACAGGAGCCTGTCAGTTTATATGCCACAGTAGGAGATCTGAGAGGATGGCAGGACCTCAGCAGAAAAACGACACACACATCCATGCCTAATTCCGGGGCTCGAACCCAGGTCCTAGCGGAGATAAATCTCAACGCTGACACAGTTGGGACTCGAATCCGGGAATTGCAGATTACAAGTCTGGTCCGTATACCGACTGGGCCAAACCCAACTCATTTGCCAGGACCTCCGTAGATTTAAATCATGCACGTGAAAAAAAGAATTACATTTTTATAATCAAATTCGTTCTCTGCATTTCATGTTTAAATAACCACTTTAATCGGATAATATGGAAATCTTGGTTTGACAACAACAAAATAGATGCAGCGAGTTTAGAAACATAGAACAATGGTTGAAAAAAAAAGTAATAACTTTCACCCCCCAGTGTGATAAATATTTCTGTGTTTGCATGTTCCGATGCAATCGAATATCTGATCTCCATCTGAAAAATGGCTTCCATTCCAAGAAGGAAAAAAAATTATTTCCACCGGCATGACGTAAGTTCCAAGACTGGAACGAAGTAGGATGTAACAGTGCGTGCCGCAACCCTTTCTCGGGCAATACCCGTCCCATGGAGCGTGCTTCCTTCAGAAGTTGCAGCTTTCTCCCTCCTCAAGTCTTTTCTCTCTGGTCTCGAGAGGTCATTGCAACCATGTAAACGCCATGCTTTTTTTGGGCCATCTTATATGATGAGTTATCTTCATCGAGAATTCAGTGTACCATTGTGTTAACCAGTGTAATTATTGTTGCTGCAGCTATTGTTAAGTTTCCTATCGGTATAGCAGGAGGGTAATGATGATGCACGAGATACAGCCTTTGGTGGTTCGCTAAATATATTAATTAATATATATTCCCTTATCAGTCCAGACAGGTTTATGATTTTTGAGAAACAATTAGTGAATCACTAATTGACATCTATGAAGATTTTAGTAGAAACTGAGCATTCCAGTTTTGCTTTTTAACATTCCTAATAATGTTTGAAATTGTTAGGAAATGTAAACTATCCGGGTGAAAAATATCACGTGACAGGGAAATGTTTTACTTTAAAAACACGAAATTGCATATATACACTCAGTGACTATTTTATTAGATATATTTCCATGTTATGTCAATAATAACTCAATTAATTTAAAGATCGCAAAAAATTTTTAATCTCAATTTTCAACAATATTCGTTAAGGAAATTGGAATATTTAACAGCAAGAATGCCAGTTTCAATAATTGATCTGCAAATAAAAATAAATTAAAATTAAAGTAATAACTATACTAAACTTGACTAATATGTGGAAAAGAGTTGTTTTTAACAGTTAAATAAGTTTTCGCGTAATTGATAATTTTTACCAATTTTGAATTATATTTTGCCGAATGAGACAGTTGCCTAAATGCTTCAGCAACTCTAAATACTTAACGCATATTGTTAAAAATCGAATTTGAAAGAGATTTGATTGTGATCTTTAAATTATTTTCTGACACTTTTTTTTAAATATAAATAGCTTATTTAAGAAGTTACTGAGTTCTGTATCTAAGCTACTATTGACATAATTAGAAAGGCTGCCAAACCTATCAAATTCTACATACCTAATTCTAATAAAACGGCATTTGAGTGTATGATCAATTGTCTATTTTAATTAATATTGTTATTATCAGAAGACTTCAGAATTTAAAATGTCCTGGTTTTTAGTTTGGCTTTAAAGGCCCCATGATATTTAAGTTGCGATTCAACTAGCGGTGCTAACCATCTATTCAGAAACGTTTTCACATGCTTACATTGATAATCAATCTAAAATGTAGATTTTTTTATTTCTTCTAAAAAAGAGATATTTCACTTTGTCTTCTATTGCCATTTGTCTGCTTATTCAACTTTTTTTCAGATAAACGAAAAATTCCTTTCGATTTCGAAAAGGTACTAATAAAATATTAATTAACAATCGTATTTTAGAAATTTTAAATCAGTTTCAATTTTTGAACTCTTTAGTAAATCTAGCCGTCCCGTGGCTGAGTGGTTAGCGCGCTTGGCTACTGATCTAAGGGACCTGGGTTCGAGCCCCGGGTTAAGGCATGGCTGTTTGTGTCGTTTTCTGCTGAGGGCCTGCCATCCTCTCAGACATACTATGGCATATAAACTGACAGGCTCCTGTCAGACCTCTGTGGCAAGCAGCTGCTTGAGGGGGTATTTTTTTTTTATTAGTAAATCTGTATAGTTATATTTTGGGTAATACTTCCTTTGCAGTAACGTTTATGGTTAAATTTCCTATAAGGAGAAAATAGCTATGTTGTTTCCCTCTGAGCTGCACTTTTTTTCTAGCATAAGGGGCTAAATTGTCAGGTCGCACAGATCCCATTTTCAGAGCTGGACCAAGGACATATACCGCCTGGGTATACTGAACGAGGACAGGATGGGGATTTTTGATGAGATAAATCTCAACGCGGTCCAGCTGGGATTTGAACCTGGGAACTGCAGAATACGAGTCTGGCGCGCTACCGACTGAGCTACCCCCGCCCATAAATCCCTGGTACGTGCCTGCACTAGACAATTGTTAGGACTCTCATCAAGCCCATCTAGTGTTTTTTTTTAACTCTTATGATTTTCTGCTAAAGGGGCTAAGCCTCTCTCCCATTCGACAGACGAGGGCTTTGCCAAGCCCATCGATTCCCTTTTCTCAAAATGGGCAAGGGTCAAAGGAGGAAATCTGAACGCATGCGCGGTAGTGAAAAAATATTAAAAGGTTAAATAGATAATTCGATTTTAGAAGTAAGTGAAAACTGATTTACTTTTGAATTTCACTTGTTCTTAAAACTTATATTTAGAGTTCTTTTTTTTCTTTGTGATGCTAAACTAAATTGCGTTATTGAAACGTTTAAGTGAAAATTTAGTTATTTCTCATTGATCTCAAACAATTTAAGACATGTACATCAAAAACCCTTTAAAGTTAGCTTTTAGTGGATCCCCAGGTTGTCAAGTGTGAAGTTCATTAAACTTGTTGCTCGATTTTAAATTTTTTGTGTCTTGATGTTTTACGAGACAAAAGCTGAATTCAGAGAAACATCAAATTTCTTTACAACCTATTTCGCTATTCACGGTCAATTGGTGCCATAATCAATCTCAAACGAGCTAGGTTCGTATATCTGCATTGTCGTATGTAGCAATCACGAGCCTTCTACAGTGAATGATTAGATCATTCACTATTCACTGGAGTGTGAACCATTCTCAGAAGTAGGAAAGAGTCTTCTACGAAACAGGTCAAGTCAAACTATCCGTGCTAAAAAACAAAGGAGCAAGTTCACTATTGCCGGTCTTCGCCCGTCTTATGCACAGTTCGCATTTCATATAATTTTTTCTTACTGGTCGTAGGCGTACTCAGATTTTCTTTGCGGTAGAATCTTTTCTCTTATAATCGTACAACAGTTGGGTTGTTTTACCTCTGAGCGGCACTTTTTTGCACACCATGGGCTAAATGGCCAGGTCACATAGACCCCGAAGGTTCAGAGAAGATTGGGGGAGGGGACCCACTGGAACAGCTGTTGGGAGACAGATGGTAGCCTCTCGTCAAGGCCATCCAACGTGTTCTTTAACGTGCACAGGGTATGGCTCTCCCGTACACGGGACCACGGCTTAACGTCCCATCCGACGGACGGCAGCCTTTCCAAGCCCATCGGTGTCCCCTACTGACCGTGGGGAGGGCGGGGAATTTTGCGGAGATAAATCTCAACGCTCACCCAGCTGCGGTTCGAACCTGGGAACTACAGATTTCGAGCCTGGCGCGCTAGCGACTGAGCCACCCCCGCCCCGGCGCACAATCGGATAAATGGCCAGGTCACAAGGGCTCAGAGAAGAATGAAAGGAACCCCACTGGACAGCTATTAGGAGACAGATGGTAGCCTCCCGTAAAGGCCATCCATCGTGTTCTTTATAGCACACAGGATATTGTTTTCCTGTACACTAAGCCACGGTTTAACATCCCATCCGACAGACGGCGACCTTTCCAAGCCCGACGATGACTCCTTTCTCATCAAGGGCAGGCAGGGTGGGGTTAACGAAGATAAATCTTCACCCTGGTCCACTTGGATCTGGAACTTCAGAAATGCAGATTACAAGCCTGATGCGCTACCGACCTTTGGGAATGTTAACTGGTACGAAGGCGGGGGAAAAATATGTGTATAATACATATATTTTTGCGTTAAATTTTTAAAATAGCACTACAAGAGAGAAAAATTGTATTGGGGACGGTGATTAGTCTCGATCCAGTCACTATATTGACTAATGATCTATTTTTTTTTTCTACTATGGGGCTTGTTTTTGTATGAGAACTCGGGAGAAGATTTGGGGGATAGGGGGTATGACACTACTGGGCCGAGCGAATGTCGTGGTGGTCTGCAGAGAAATTCTGGGTTTTAGACTCTGCAATAATAAGGTGCCAGTGTTGTTTTTCTGTACTCTCTCCTTCGTTGCCGATCTCTGTGGAAAATGGGGCGAGGGTGGCTCAGTCGGTAGCGCGTCAGGCTCGTAATCTGTAGTTCACAGGTTCGAGTCTCAGCTAGGTCAACGTTGAGTTTATCTCCGCAAAATTCCCCGCCCTGCCCACGGTCAGTAGGGGACACCGATGAGCTTGGAAAGGCCGCCGTCCGTCGAATGGGACGTTAAGCCATGGTCCCGTGTGCGGGAGAGCCATACCCTGTGCACGTTAAAGAACACGCTGGATGGCCTTGACGGGAGGCTACCATCTGTCTCCCAACAGCTGTTCCAGTGGGTCCCCTCCCCCAACCTTCTCTGAGCCTTCGGGGTCCACGTGACCTGGCCATTTAGCCCATTTGTGTGCAAAAAAATTGCCGCTCAGAGGTAAAACAACCCAACCCAATCTGTGGCTAATTATACTGAAAGGCTGCATTTTGTGTTTTTGTTAGTCTAGTTAAAATTTTCTGCGAATTTATTCAACTGAGAAACGTTAGTTGCTTAATAGAATATAAATGATTATCATTTGCCTTCAAGTTCTTTAGTTTTCGGATTGATTTTGATACCTTTATTATGATGTGAAATTTAGTGAAGTTTTAAAAAGAATACCGAAAAGGAATCGCTGGGGCAGAATGGAAGTTTCTCCGGGAGAAGTGATCTGGTTGGATTAGGAGCAAATATATCTGCATTTTGTGCTTCACGTTTCACTTAGTTCGCAGCCCGAGTCACGCATGCAAGGCTAGAAAACATCCAGATCCCGTCATAAAGGAAAAACCAGAGTTATGACAGAGGCAAAGCAAGTTCCAGTCTGCGACCTTGAAGTCACCTCTAACATGGTTATTTATCAGAGCAGAGATAGGCCCGAGGTGGGCGAACCGACGGCCTGCAGAACGAGGTTACCCTTGTCCGTCAGAAATGAAAGAAGTTGCCCAGCCAGATCGGGATCTCGCAACCGTGCATCCTAGTGTTTGGCGCTCGGTTGACGAAGACGACACGGGCTTGCGGCTCACTTCACACCGACTCTCTGCTTTGTTATGAAGCTACTCCGCATTAGTGCGATCCTTGAAACACCCAATTTTCACTTCTACTGCTTTTTCATGCGACAGGGAAATTATTCTCTTTACCCATTTATTTTTTTAAAAAAAAGCTATGATGGAGAAAACTAGCCGAAACAGTTACAGAAGTTGGGTTGTTTTACCTCTGAGCTGCGCTTTTTTACACACAATGGGCTAAATGGCCAGGTCACATGGACCCCGAAGGCTCAGAGAAGGTTTGGGAAGAGGACCCACTGGAACAGCTGTTGGGAGACAGGTGATAGCCTCCCGTCAAGGCCATCCAGCGTGTTCTTTAACGTGCACAGGGTATGGCTCTCCGGCACACGGGGATTACAGAAGTAAACTTGAGAAAGTTACAAAGCTGAAATATCTTCATGTGATTAATAATTACACGTTAGGGATAAATGAGGATTGGCCATTGTAAGAAAAAGTTGAAATCCAGTAGAGGAAAAATTGTAAACGGATCAAAGCATGATTTTTTTTTTACTTAACACTGAGCTTCTTCAAATCCTTTCGATACGAACGATTGTGTATCGTATCTTAATGTAGTACTAACACTCACTTTTACATCGAGCAGTAAGCAAACAAAAAAATAAAAATAAATAACCCCTCAAGCAGCTGCTTGCCACAGAGGTCTGACAGGAGCCTGTCAGTTTATATGTCAGAGTAAAAGGTCTGAGAGGATGGCAGGACCTCAGCAGAAAAACAACACACACACATCCATGCCTTACCCGGGGCTCGAACCCAGGTCCCTTAGATCAGTAGCCAAGCGAGCTAACCACTCGGCCAACTTGTGATAAAAGTTACGAACTTTTTACGATGCTGTCCCAACTGATACTGGTATCTCCTATCTCCTCCTCTACATGTTTTGATTTGTTTATCTGTTACCGCTAAAGCGCGAAAGCCGTTAGTGCGCACATTACCTAGCTAATCGGCAGATTAACTGATTTGCTCCGTTAACGTGCGGAATCAAGAGTTTTCCGCATTTCACCTAGGTAATGTGCACATTAACGGCTTCCGTATCGTTAAAGTTCAAAAGTTTGTTTCTGTCATAGTGGTGAATCTCTTGGATATGAATCTTCGTGTCACGTGATTCACTCGTCCGCATTATAAAAAACGCCCCGGATGAGCGGAGGCCAAGTGAGAACGAATCGGTAAAGTGATTCATTCTTGATAACGAATCACTAAAATGACTCGTTCTCACTTGGCCTGCTCATTTTGGGGGCGTTTTTTATAATTCGGACGACTGATTCATGTTGACAGAGGGATGACCCTGGTTTCAACTCTACTCTCGGACACTAGATAAATAACATTATGTTAATTTAAGCGTACAGAAACGTTCCTGTTGTTCCAGCAAAGATCTTATTTTCACTTTAACGAGTGCCTAGTAAATAATGTGCAGATTATCCAGGTAATTTGCAGATTACCTAGGTAATTTGAGAAATGAAACAATTTTCCGCACTTGAACGGATCACCCTAGTTAATCTGCACAATACCTAGATAATCTGTAGAATAACTGATTTCTGCACTTTAGCGGTAACATATCCATAGCTACACGCCGAGCAGTGCCGAGTTGGTGTGGCCCACATAACAGGATTCACAGTGGGAAGAGAAATCTTGTGGCAGTGTCATACAGAATGCCATCATTACTTAGATAATCAGTAGAATTCTAAGCCTCACCCAACTATCGCAAAACATTCTGAATTCGTTAGAAGCAGATTCTGTACATAATCCTGCGATGTGACTGCATAGAACTAATTTCTTGATTCTCATTCACGAGCATGTTCAAAATGATTCGGTTGTTTCACCTCTGAGCGGCACTTTTTTGCACACCATGGGCTAAATGGCCAGGTCACATGGACCCACTGGAACAGCTGTTGGGAGACAGATGGTAGTCTCCCGTCAAGGCCATCCAGCGTGTTCCTTAACATGCGCAGGATGTGAACGCACATGGGATCATCAAGCGCCCATGGTGTGTTTCCCGCACATGGGACCATGGTTTAACGTCACATCAGACGGACGGCGGCCTTTCCGAGCCCATCGATGTTCCCTACTGACCGTGGGCAGAGTGGGAGTTTTGCGGAGATAAATCTCAACGCTGATCCAGCTGGGTCAAAATTATTGAAAACATTTCCAAGGTGACATTGATCAAACGGGGGGAGGGGGGGAGAAGGAAGACCATTTCAGAACTCGCGCCTTTTTATACTATCGACTTTTTAAGGAAGCTTATACTCCCCTACACGAAGGACGGATTAGGTTTGCCGGCTTCTTCCGTTAACAACACTGAAACACATCCGCAAGGGCACGCCCACTCAGAAATAAATATAGCTGCCGGAGAACCCTGGGCGCAGATCCAATTTTGGGGGCCCTATACTGATGCAACATGCATTTCTCCAATATTAGGTAAAATTTATTAAGAATAAATAAATGCCAATTTATGAAATGGAAAATTATCGCAAAATTTATGAATGGTTTATTTTAATTACTATTGAGACCCACCAAAAATATGAGATGCGCGACTTCGAAAATTTTTTACCCTCGTATTTTTAAACATTTTATTTAAAACTGTGCATTGAAATATTCTACGGTTAAGATATAATAGAAAGTTTTTGCGGATCATTTAAAATTGTTTCATTGTTTAATTTTTAAAACTTTTTTAATAAAAAGAAAAAAAAACCTAAAGTTTTCTTCTTAAATTAAGGTAAAAATTTCCAGTTTCCGCTCTCATTTTCTTCGAATAAACTTCTCCCAGTCCCCCCCCCCAGATAATAATATATACCCTACAACTCAGCATATTTTAAAACATTCAGCGATAAATACTAGCAAATGCTGGATTTAGATTTCAGGTATCATCAAAGTTATAAAAACAACTGTGCTCACTCGTACTTGGGAAGTTTCTAAGAGCAACAAGGGGCGGGGGTGGCTCAGTCGGTAGCGCGCCAGGCTCGTAATCTGCAGTTCCCAGGTTCGAGTCCCAGCTGGGTCAGCGTTGAGATTTATCTCCGCAAAACTCCCCGCCCTGCCCACGGTCAGTAGGGGACACCGATGGGCTTGGAAAGGCCGCCGTCCGTCGGATGGGACGTTAAGCCGTGGCCCCGTGTGCGGGAGAGCCATACCCTGTGCACGTTAAAGAACACGCTGGATGGCCTTGACGGGAGACTACCATCTGTCTCCCAACAGCTGTTCCAGTGGGTCCCCTCCCCCAACCTTCTCTGAGCCTTCGGGGTCCATGTGACCTGGCCATTTAGCCCATGGTGTGCAAAAAAGTGCCGCTCAGAGGTAAAACAACCCAACAACGTACTTGGGAAGTTTCTAAGGGCAACAAAATAAAGAAAGAAACTCGTGTGGTTTACAAACATTGAACTTGGTGCTGGCAATCGATACATTCTATTAAGATTTCTGCATCTGTAGAAAAGTATAATTTTCTCTGAGACGTCAATCAACTAGTGTGACAGGCGATATAGGGGTGGGACCACCATTCCCGACCCCAACAGGTAAACAGAAGACTTCCAATTCTCTCTCCCTCCCTCAGGTCCATTATTATAATTCGTCAGTTGCTGCAGCAGCACCAGCACTGTATTGTATATTGATCTGCGGTCGATAGACTACTACTGGCCGTCTCGCAGTGCATGGAATGTAAATGGTATTGATCTCATCTTTCTTGCACTCCTCGGTGATGGATGGGCTAGCTGCTGGAGGCACCGGGCTAGTTAGCAACACGCTTGTCCGCTCTATAGGCCTATGGGGTGGAAAGAAACCTTATTATCAGACTCGTTATTTGATAAATGAGCCAGACGGGGAGAATGCTGTAAAAGCCGAAGAAAACAAATTACGAGAAATACATAAAAAAAAATATCGCCTGAGGTGTGAAAAAATGATGTAATAATAATTCTGTTTTCCGCTCAATTAAAAAGTTATCAGAGGTGAATTTAAAATTGGAAAAAGGGAGATGCTTCAATATTTTTTTTGTATGAAAAATAAAATAGAATAATTTTTTTCGATTTAAAACACGAACTTGAATTTTTTTTTTTAGCTCTTTACAGATCTTCTCTGGGGCGGAGGTGGCTCAGTCGGTAGCGCGCCAGGCTCATAATCTGCAGTTCCCAGGTTCGAGTCCCAGCTGTGTCAGCGTTGAGATTTATCTCCGCAAAATTCCCCGCCCTGCCCACGGTCAGTAGGGGACACCGATGGGCTTGGAAAGACCGCCGCCGTCCATCGGTTGGGATGTTAAGCCGTGTCTCCGTATGCGGGAGAGTCATACCCTGTGTACGTTAAAGAACACGCTAGATGGCTTTGACAGGAGGCTACCATCTCTCTCCCAACAGCTGTTCCAGTGGGTTCCCTCCCCCAACCTTCTCTGAGCCTTCGGGGTCCTTCTGACCTGGCCATTTAGCCCATGGTGTGCAAAAAAGTGCCGCTCAGAGGTAAAACAACCCAACCCAGATATTCTCTATGGCTCCTCTCAGACATCTGGCAAGTAGCTGCTTGAAGTTTTTTCATGTTTAATGATGCACAAAGGACGCTCTCATACTCAATAAAATGGCCATTTTTTCTATTCCGGCCCATGGGCTCTATTAGTATTCCTGTGGTGGGGTTGGCTCAATCGGTAGCGTCTAACCTGATGTCTAAGTTCGAGTCCCCACTACGCCCGAGCTTTCTTCCTTTGACCTCTAGTGTGTCCCGGAGAGAAAAGGGATACCGATGGGCTTGGAAAAGGCAAGTCCTGAGGGTGAAACATTAAGCCGTGATTATATATATTGTGCACATTAAAGAACAGCTATTTGATCTGTATATGAAGGCATCTACCTGCCTCATAACAGCTGTCCAGTGAACTCCGCTTTCCCAGCTCTGATGTGTAATTCAGTAGATATACAGGGTGAATCTGAAAAAGTGGGCAAAACTTTACGGGGTGGTAGAACGCAGCTATACGAGCAATATTCGTCATAGAATGTATGGTCGGAACGCAAACGCCGAGCCGCTAGGTGGCGTTGGAAATGGTATAAAAGGGTCGGTCCTCACTTGCATTCCCGTCCGCCGCACCGTACACAAAGTGCATATCCGCCATTTCGTGGTTAGTATAACCAGCCATCCTCTCGGCAATCCACGGTAGAAATGCCGTTGGGTGCGAGGACCGACCCTTTTATACCGTTTCCAACGCCACCTAGCTGCTCGCCGTTTGCGTTCCGACCATACATTCTATGACGAATATTGCTCGTATAGCTGCGTTCTACCACCCCGTAAAGTTTTGCCCACTTTTTCAGATTCACCCTGTATAGTACAGGCCGTCCCGTGGCCGAGTGGTTAGCGCGCTTGGCTGCAAATCTAAGGGACCTGGGTTCGAGCCCCGGGTAAGGCATGGATGTATGTGTCGTTTTTCTGCTGAGGTCCTGCCATCCTCTCAGACATTCTACTGTGGCATATAAACTGACAGGCTCCTGTCAGAACTCTGTGGCAAGCAGCTGCTTGAGGGGGTATTTATTATTTATTTATAGTACAGGGTCGGATTTTGGAAGGAGGAGGAGATGAAGTCCACCCTGAGAAAGCAGGTAAGGGTAGTGGAGGACAAAATTACTAAACTTGTGCTTCTATCTGTTACATCCGGCTCAAGACAATTTTCCTATATGTCCACGCTGACTTACATTTTTTAAGAAATTTTTTTAAAAACTTTTAAAACGTTGGGGGAAAAATGTTACACTCCAATAGAAATCCAGTTTCTTACCCCCACCCCCTCCCCCACCTTTTTTGGGCTCAATTGCGTCCCTTATCTCCCCCCCCCCTCCCCTATTTTTTTCGAGATCAGGGCCTGATACAGTGTACATACATCTAACGAAACATGGATGGGACATTTCCATGTTGTGTGAATGGAAAGCAACATTCAAAGCTCTCTAACTTTGAAAATAAACTTCTGCAGAAAAATTTCACTAATGATAAATTGAAGCTGTTGATCAAATCTCTTTCATTCACAACTTTCAACAATGTTCGTTTGATACTTAAAGAATTATGAAATATGAAACATTTAAAAACAGCGTTGCTAAGTCACAAGAATTTTCCTTAAAAGTTCATTAAAACAATTAATTATGTCAGTTTACTAAAACAAATTATTTTTGAAAGTTTTATTCAATTGTGGCGAAAAGTGTTCTGGAGAAGCGCAACTACAAAGTTTTCTGTTAAATGAATGCTTCAGTTTAAATAACTATAAATATTGTTGAAAATAGAAATTTGAGCGAGATCTTCACTGATATTTATCCGTCAAAATATTCTTTTCAAAGTTCGGGGGACATCTTTGAATGCAGCATTCCGCTCACATAATCTATGCTCCAATACAATAGTATAATTATTTTCCTTAAATATAACGTGCACATTTTCCCCATGCTGGATTTCGCTCTGATACGGAACTGTTCGATGGTGATGTCAGTGACATCATGTTCGGAGGATGGGAGAACCCCTTGGTGCGACCCAACTCCTTCCGCTGTTTGGGGCCCATCACACCTAACATCTGCCATCCAGAGTCCCTCGACCTCCTTTTCCCTCACTCAAGACCCCCTATGGAACTCTGTTCCATATACCCCGTCCTTCTGGGGACGGGAACTGGGGTCACGGCAGCAACGCTACTGCGATGGGGAAGGGGGAACAGGGATTTCCCCCGGCTTCCCCGCCACAATTCCGGTGTTATTTTTTTTCACTCCGAAACTTCAGTCAAAGACCGCTTCTTTCTTGGGATGTAAAAGAACGAGCGTCCATCAACGTGTTCTTCTCCACTCACCTCCAGTTTCAGGAAGGGCATTTAGGGTGCCGTTTCGATCACTTCCGGCGTGGATTTACCACCATTGCAGCAGCCAGGTGATTCTATTATATGCTCAACGACTCCGTTTTAACTGTGTGTGCCGTTTCGGCGAAGAGTAAAGAAAGGTGTCAGTGGAAACTTCAGAGGGAGTTTCGGGAACGCAGCAGCTAATGTGGCTGCATTACGGTTGGATGAACAAATCACAAAAGTGGCAACACAGCAGATGGAGTCAAAAATATTACTTCAGAATGCCAATTGTCATGAAATACAAGTTCTTATTTGGAGGGGTAGGGGAAAACGTTTGGTGATGCACGTCATATATCATCTACAAAAAAAATCCCTCGTAGAGGTCTGACCCAAAATGTCTTTTGGTTCATTAACATTCGATAAATTTTATTTCAGTCTTCGAGAATTGAATGCTATTGCTTATTATTTGTCTGTAGTTGTCAGCAGTTGGTCATAGGATCCATAAACCCATCCAGTTATAAGAATAAATGCCTAATTTATTTTCCTATGTGATTTTAGATTATCTGAATCAGAAAAAAAATTAATTTTATTAAATGGTTACATGCATTGTTTATATTTATATTGATGTATAATAGTAAAACCTCAAATTATCCACCCTATAGAGGAGAAATCCATTGGGTAAACCAAAATATTTAAATAATCCGTAAATAATGTAAAAAAAAATGTATGTAATGAAAACAATGTACATTTAGGAGCATTTATCATTATACAGTACACGAACAGAAAAAAAAATGTAGAAACATGCACAAAGCATTTTAAAGCTCAGTTTTGAATCATTTCTTTTTCGAAACCATGTGATCGAATGATGTTCATTGCGACAGAAGTTGAGGGTGCCTTCATCTAGAAGGAAAAAGAAAAAGAGGTCTTGGAAGTGATCGAGCATGTGAAACGTAAATCACTGCGACGTGATATGAAAAGCGTGCGTTTTGGACGTGTTTAATTAAAAAGAAATTAGTTCAGTTTTGGATATCAAAGACATTGAGAAATTTGGATGATTGGAAGGTGAAAGCATAGTGTTTTCACATTAGGAATGAAATGAAAAAAATACGAAGTTTTAACTCATCAATAATAAAGATAAGGGAGGTCCTGAGGCCTAATAACAAATGAAGAATTAGCTGAAAAGAATTGGATTTCCGGCTGGAGTGAGAACAGAACCCACGACCTCTTGATAAGCACGTCAAGTCGCAACTCCAAGAAATGGAAACAATGGAATCGAAATTAACGCTATTTAAACTGCCGAATAAGACTTCGGTTACGGTTTGACATGTGGAATGAAGAAAAAGTTGTCTTTTAACCTGATCGAGCGCGAAAAACAATAGAGCAGAGAAACTCTGAGGGATGTCGCTCCGCGTGAAGCTACTTGCGACGGTTAAAGTGAGACGCAATCGACCATGCTTTGCCGGGTCATCAGTTGATTGGTCGGATTAAACCTCTAATCGAATTTCGGATAATTGAAGTTTTACTGTAATTATAACTGGTATAAAAAAGATATAAGAACCCAACTCGTCCTATATAACCAGTTATAATAGGTAAAACAACCCAACTCATCCCTAGTGTCGGCTTATTATTTTTCACAATTATAACTGGTATAAAAAAGATATTTTTCACAATTATAACTGGTATAAAAAAGATAATTTTTTATTTGGTATAAAAAAGATAACCAAATATAAATCTTGCTATTTGTTTGCTAAACTTCCGAAATTTTTTAATTATGCAGCTTCAATTGTGAAGTAAGGAAAAACGCAAGAAAAAAAAAAAGCTCGTACTGAAAAAATATTTCAAAAACAACTAAAATCCATTTGGGATTTGATAATTATTTTGCATCAAAAGCGCTAGATATAATGGTAGATAAGTTCAATAATTTATTAATATATATCATAAATTTAGTAATAATATGACCGTCTTGGCTACTGATCTAAGGGACCTGGGTTCGAGCCCCGGGTAAGGCATGGCTGTTTGTGTCGTTTCTCTGCTGATGGCCTGCCATCCTCTCAGACCTTCTACTATGGCATATAAACTGATAGGCTCCTGTCAGACCTCTGTGGCAAGCAGCTGCTTGAGGAGGTATTTATTTTTATTTTTTATTTTTTTACTCCACAGCAACTTGCGATGTTTGTTAGTTAGAGAACGTGTATTGCAAGCGTTAAATAATATCACTGCGAATGACCTTTTGAATAACTGAGAATTTTTCTGTCTACATTCGCAGTATGATGAAATTATTTCTATTGAGGGGGAAGTGGAAGTCGCAGCATCTTAGAGAAGCTGTTTGTTTTCCGTCGCCTGCAGGCATCTATGTAAAATGAAACACGTCTGGTATCTTTTTCATAAGGTGAAAACCAACCAGAAAGCAGTTTAGCTTTTGGCTGGAAGCTGTAACTCTTGCTTTATTGGATTTAATTTAAAAGGAAGCATCTGACGTTCGTTTTCTGGCAACAAAATTTTTTTATTTTGAAAAATGAAATAAATTTATCGATTGGCGAGCGAATTGAACAAATGTTTCAATTAGTCAAAAAATTTTTTTCAGTTGAACAGCGGTACTTTTAACAAAGGAAGAAAATTATATATATAAATGAATTTTCCTTAAGCATATTTCCTGGTTCAATTTCCAACTGTGGCTGCGTTAAGATATATTTCCGCTGATCCCTCACTCTGATGTCGGGGAGAATCATCATCATCATCCTCAAGAGCCATGGGCTACGGAGGTCCAACCAGACCGTGCAATTTAGTTCTCCAAGCAAATCTATCCTGAGCTACATCTACTGCATCTGGCCACTGATTCTAACAAGGTCCTGTTTGACATTGTCCGCCCACCGCATCCTAGGTCTCCCCTTCTTTCTGAGGCCTTTAGGCACAAAGAGGAGAGGAAAGACTGGTGTTCAGAGGATAAGTCGTGGTTAGGAAAGCCATATTCCTGTGCACATTAAAGAATACAATGGATGGTCTTGACGAAAAAGTCCATCTCTCTCTCCTAACCATTGTCCAGTGGATTCTCTACTCAGATCTGAGTCTAGAGAGTTTTTTTGTGACCTGGCCATTTAGCACGTTGTGTGGAAAAAGTGACCCTCAGAGGTAAAATAATTCAAATCTTCCTCAAGTATCTCACAGATACACAATCAACAAAAGATCTAGGATTGACGATTACGAACCACTAGCGTTTTGAATTTTCAGCCATTTTTTTTAAAGCCAGCATTTTTATATTTTTTTTAAAGCCAGGCATCTGGTTAGCGCGCTTGGCTACTGATCTAAGGGACCTGGGTTCGAGTCCCGGGTAAGGCAGGCATGGCTGTTTGTGTCGTTTATCTACAGAGGTCCTGCCATCCTCTCAGACCTTCTACTATGGAATATAAACTGACAGGCTCCTGTCAGACCTCTGTGGCAAGCAGCTGCTTGAGGGGTTATTTATTTATTATTTTATTATCTGTAGAATTTGCTTTGTTGCAAGTTTTAAAGGTTAGAATACAACATCTACATATGCAAGCAAATGATTTTTTTTTATCATAACCGGGATTGTGTTTGAGGCAGAGTACAAAAAAAAAAGTTCCTATATAAACAAAAGAAGATAAAAAGATCGCCCATTTCCGAAGAATTATTAGACAAGACAGGGTAGTCAACAAATGGATGGAATCACACGGTGGTCTCCCTTTGTGTTTAGTGTCGGCTAGTACGGGGTTTCCTGGAAACCTCCGCGTTGTTCTCCATTTGATTGTGGCACGTGCCGCCATCACTTTTCACAGGTAGTGCTATTTCTGGTGCCGGCTGGCAAGGAAACTGGAGATTCGCCTGCAACAGCGCACATGTGGTGCACGCGCTACGTGACTTACTGGCTTGCTGCGTGAACATTGAAGTTTTGTAAATGAAGCCGTAAAACGCAATCCATCTGGTTGCGATACAGATAACGTTGGATGGGGCGCGAAATAAATTTCATGCGATCCAATGAGCAAAATGAAAATGATAGTGTGTTTTTTAAGGTAGCTCAAATGGAGAAATTACTTTTTTTTTTCGTAACTATTAATCAGACGCGGATGACACAATACCTCACAATGGAGTGAATTAGCGACAGTGCCAAACTTCCCTTAATTCCAAAAGTGTTTTGTAATTTGTTAATGCGACGTTTATGGACATCGGTGGAAAACAAATTCCGATTTGGGATGGCTATATACTCACTTGAGATATTTCAAAGGGATGTATATGAAGGGATCTACGGCAGGATCTGGAGGGGAAGGGTCATGCATGTACCCCCTTTGAGAATGCCAGTACCATTACATCGGTGTCCCCTACTGACCGTGGCAGGGCGGGGAATAGTTATTGGGAGCCAAAATTTCTTAAACTTCTGCATATTACAAAAAATTTTCAAAACTTTTTAAAAACGTCTAAAACGAAGGGGGAGAAAAATGTTACACTGCGATGGAAATGCAGTTTCTTGGATTTTTTTTAGATCCGGGCCTGGATGAGTATATTTTTAATGCTACACCGTTTTTGGTATATCTGTTACACTTTACCCTGCATCCCAATACCCATTATGATGTTTACGAAGATAACATTTTCGATGTCGCACAAGAGAATTTATTGTACATGAGCACATTCTTAATCAAACTGTGATATCATCGTTTCAGTATGAAGTATACAGGCGACAAAACAGAGATTTTTCTGTGAAAAATAATAAGACGACACTAGGGACGAGTTGGGTTGTTTTACCTCTGAGCGGAACTTTTTTTGCACACCATGGGCTAAATGGCCAGGTCACAAGGACCCTGAAAGCTCAGAGAAGGTTGGGGGAGGGAACCCACCGGAACAGCTGTTGGGAGATAGATGGTAGTCTCCCATCAAGGCCATCCAGCGTGTTCTTTAACGTGCACATGGAATGGCTCTCACGCACACGGGGCCACGGCTTAACGTCCCATCCGACGGAAGGCGGCCTTTCCAAGCCCATCGGTGTCCCCTACTGACCGTGGGTAGGGCGGGGAGTTATTCGGAGATAAATCTCAACGCTGACCCAACTGAGACTCGAACCTGGGAACTGCAGATTACGAGCCAGGCGCGCTACTGACTGAGCCACACCCGCCCGAATCAAACTGTGATATCATCGTTTCAGTATGAAGTATACAGGCGATATAACAGAGATCTTTTTTGCGAAAAATAATAAGACAACACTAGGGACGAGTAAAAGATACCTTACCCCCCCCCCCCCCCCCCACCTTCAATGGCCCTCTCACCCAGAATGCACAGTTCAAGTTTCCGTTTGATATAAAAGTTTAGGTTTCTAAATCCTAATTAAAATAATTGAACTATTCTTCTAAAAGCGTGATAAAAGGAACTGAAATGATCATAAATATTCGGGATTTCCTTTCATCCGAACTGGCTCCGTCTGATCCGTGGTACTTCTTACCTCCCTTTATATGTATTTACAATGCGACCTTTCTCAAAACTAATTCAATAGATACGCAAACCTGGGATACAAAACGTCCAATAATGCTTTCCTTTCTAGTCAGCGTTGAGTCAAGTCCTTACCAATACTTGTTAGTGTCATATAATATCAGTTGCTTTTATGGAAATTCTACTTATTGCAAACGATAATCCGAAGGAAACAAAAAATGAAATATTAAGTAGAACACCTTCGGATACACGAGACAAAAATTAGTCGAATATTTCCTTCGTGGGCGTGTTGCAAAGTATATTTAGCCACGGTGCCCATGAGTTGTCTAGCTAGAGACCTTAAAAAAACAAGATGGCGGAAACTTCTTTCGGTTTAGTCATTGAGAACAAATGTTGATGGTTTCACAGAGCCAAGGCAAAAATCAGAGATTGGGCTTCTTTTAATAAGCGGTGAACAATGCTGCAACTAAAAACTTGGATGCATTTTGTGTAAGGTACAGACTAGGATTTTTATTAATGGTGATTCTAAAGTTGATGCTGAAAAAGTAGTCCATGCTTTAACCGGATCGCTTTGATCAGTAGCCGAGCATGTTAACCACTTGAATTGGGTTGTTTTACCTCTCGAGTGGCTGAGTAAAATGGCCAGGTCACAATGATCCCAAAGCATCATAGAAGGTTGGGTGGGAGAAGAGGATCCATTGGGATAGCTGTTATCTTCCATTAAGGCCATCCAGTATGTTCTTTAACGTGTACACGGGACCACGGTTTTACATCCTACTGGACAGATGTGGCAGCCTTTCCAAACCCATTTGTGTCTCCTTCCTGGCCGAGGGCAACTAACCACTCTGTTTACAAAGAATTCAATAAATATGAATGTGGAATTTGACCATTCCATAAGAGTAGATTAAGGAACATGCATTTTCATACCTTGTGGATTCGGAGCTATAATCTGGGTATCTAATCATGGCCTCTAATCCGACTCTAAATCATCTCTTTAACGCTCGAAAATATTAGCCTTTTTCTAAATTCTGAATGCAGCTACCATGGCCAAAAATTGGATTTACTTCTTTTGTTGCCACAATGGACAAATCAATCATATTAATTTCGACGATCGCACGCCGCAGTGATGTTTCTCGTCTGAAATGTAATTTGTCTGTGCGAATCTATGAGACTGATGGTGCGAGGCAAAGCCAACATCAACACTTCATGAATCCACCCAACTTGCTTAGTAATATGACAGTTCAGGCGAAGTAGCAGAATCCAGATGAATGTTGAAACACAAACGGCGAAATGGGAGAATTTTTTTAGGCACTGGTGACAGCCAACTCCGAGAAACGCTCAATAACATGAAACGACTTTCTCGAATTCTATTTATACCAGATACACGGAGAAAACCGAATTACAGGAAAGGTGAGAAACTCTTTGTTCCCCCCCCCCCTCCAACCTTCTATTCGTAAGCCAGACTCTGGGAATTTCACGGTTGATGACAAAGCCATCACCTATGATGATGAAAAAAGAAAAGTGTTATCGGTATGCATACCCAAATCAGTGTTGTTGAGGTGTCTAGACGGTGGCGGATTAGTCCACCGGGATATTCTCCCGGTGGGCTGCTGCTCCCATGGCCCAGGAAAGCTGATGCAATTTGTTAATCTGTAAACTATTTTCGTCGATTTGCAGGGATGGTAGTCAGTTCCCGTTGCACATAATGTTCGAAACTCGCACAACGTGACTGTAGACACATTTCTAAGTTAAAGGCAAAGGATTAAACACATCTTAGAAATTCCAGAGGGCCTAGTATATCAACGCAATTTCCCTGATGGTATGGTGCAGAAATTTTGAAAATTTTCTGGATACCTTAAGAAAGCAATCTCAACGAGGGTGACTCAGCCAGTAGCGCGCCAGGATCGTAATCTGCAGTTGCCAGGTTCGAGTCCCAGCTGGGTCAGTGTTGAGATTTATCCCCGCAAAATTCCCTACCCAGGTCAGTAGAGGACACCGATGGCTTGGAAATGCCGCCGTCCGTCGGATGGGCCGTTAAGCCGTGGCCCCGTGTGCGGGAGAGCCATACCCTGTGCACGATAAAGAACACGCTGGATGGCCTTGACGGGAGGCTACCATCTGTCTCCCAATAGCTGTTCCAGTGGGTCCCCTACCTCAACCTTCTCTGAGCCCTCTGGGTCTTTGTGACCTGGCCATTTAGCTCATTGTGTGGAAAAAAAAAAGCGACGCTCAGAGGTAAAACAACCCAACCCAAAATCAACGGGGGTACAGAATTACTTTCAGTGAGTAGAGTTATGGCACAAAGTTATACATAAATGTACATTCATTTAGCGTTTATAGTAATAATTTATAGATTTAAACATTCCACAAGATTTTCATACTTTGTACGTAGAATTAATTGAAGATTTTAATGTTTATTTCCCTTGTTTTATACGCAATTGCGTTATGTAAGGAAAGCTAGATAATGCAAGTAGGTTTATGGAGGGTGGTGTGTATGGTGTGTATATGGTGTGCTGGTGATATATGATATCTATGGTGTGCTGGGGCTTTATGACAGAGTGGAAAGTAAACAAGAGGTACAGTCGCTCAAAAAAGTATCCGAACACTCTGATTGATTACAGAATTCAGAAAAAATATCTGGCAACGATTTTTTTTAGAAATTAGTGATCTGGCAACCTTCGTGTCACGTGATTACAGAATTCACGAAAAATATCTGGGGCGTATACAGCAACTGTACACGCTCCAGTTACCGTTCACAGCAAACTGGAGCGTGTGCAGTTACTGCACACGCTCCAGTTTGCTGTGAACGGTAACTGCACACGCTCAATATTTCCGTGAGTGAGCCCACACGATCTAGTATCAAAATAATATGACCACCTACAGTCGCTCAAAAAAGTATCCGAACACTATGGTTGATTACAGAATTCAGAAAAAATATCTGGCAACGATTTTTTTTAGAAATTAGTGATCTGGCAACCTTCGTGTCAAATTCAGAAAAAATATCTGGCAACGATTTTTTTTAGAAATTAGTGATCTGGCAACCTTCGTGTCACGTGACACTAAGGTTGCCAGATAACTAATTTCTAAAAAAAATCGTTGTCAGATATTTTTTCTGAATTCTGTAATCAATCATAGTGTTCGGATACTTTTTCGAGCGATTGTACATTACTGAAAAAGATAATGCTTTAAAGGCAGAAGTGCAAACATAAATAAATTCTACATGACATACCGATTTTAAATTTTCTGTACTGTACTGGACATACAGTATACGAATTTTTGCATCTCGCTGTAACCTTCTAGTCTATAGACTTTATGAACTTATTACAATCGCTTATACCAGGGGTTCTCAACGTGGGGTACGCTGTAAAATTTTTTGAGGTACGCCGTGAGATCTCAAAAGTCGCTAGATCTAGTAACAAAGCCGCTAAGTTGTCAACACTGCTGAGCAAAAATGTCATTTTTTGTGTTTATCGATATATGTAATTTATATATATACAAACATTAAATTTTGTATTCATGTGTTTTATTTTATTTCCATTGTTATACTATAACTATAGTTTAATGTATCTATACCACATTTCCGGGGGACACGTGAAGCATAAAAGGTTGAGAAGCAGACTTATACTATCATTCACACCAATATTAAATGCATACAAAGGGAAACATCTAGTCCAGGCCCATCAACCCTGACTTAGTGAAAAACCACTAGAAAAAAGTATCTCCTTGAAGGGCCGCCAGCAAAAATTCTCTACTTAAAAAACGAAAACATACATTTCGAGTAAGTAATGAATGGGAAAAAAATTTTTTTTTTGATATTAATTGGCAAAATCATTTAGTTAGGCACTTAAAAAATGCCCAGGCCTGCTATAGTGTATTTCATTATTCGATTCATCATATTTCCCTTCTCTATAGAGACGACTAAATTTCTAAACCTGCTGTGATTATTTTGGTCTCGTTCCTCGAAAACAAATTCCGACTAAGGAAATGCGTGTCATCAACAATGATAACCTCCC
This sequence comes from Ryuthela nishihirai, assembly GCA_038380435.1. Lineage (NCBI taxonomy): Eukaryota > Metazoa > Arthropoda > Arachnida > Araneae > Heptathelidae > Ryuthela > Ryuthela nishihirai. The sequence goes on from JAWZYU010000025.1 coordinate 27,769,250, forward strand.
TCGAGAATCCAGTTTCGAAACAGCACGAGCTAGTGATCTCAAGTCATGGTAAATGATGGAAAATGATTCGTCACAATAAATAAACACGGAAAGAAATTTCGCACGTTCATGGCTACTTGCAAAACACACAAAAAAAAGGGTGTCGCGGTTGGGGTTGTTTTACCTCTGAGCGGCACTTTTTTTGCACACCATGGGCTAAATGGCCAGGTCACATAGACCCCGAAGGCTCAGAGAAGATTGGGGGAGGGGACCCACTGGAACAGCTGTTGGGAGACAGATGGTAACCTCCCGTCAAGGCCATCCAGCGTGTTCTTTAACGTGCACAGGGTATGGCTCTCCCACACACGGGGCCACGGCTTAACGTCCCATCCGACGGACGGCGGCCTTATCCAAGCCCATCGATGTCCCCCTACTAACCATGGGCAGGGCGGGGGAATTTTGCGGAGATAAATCTCAACGCTGACCCAGCTGGGATTCGAACCTGGGAACTACAGATTACGAGCCTGGCGCGCTACCGACTGAGCCACCCCCACCCCCAGAGTGTCGAGGAAAAAATATTCAATTTTTATTGTGAACATTAGATTGGATTAAGTCCATCCAAAGCTACTTATTAAGCGTTTTATCGTGTTCGACTCTCAGAATGGGATGAGAAGGGAATTATCTCATCTTATCTACTTCATTTCCCTTTCTGTGAAGCAGTCGTAGTTTTTCAGCAGTCTTATTTATTTCAGGAAGGGAGTTATTTTGCATTCAGTTGCAGATAAGGAATTATCTGCCTTATACTTCACACTCTGAGGCCAACTCGGCTGTTGGAAATGCTTTTAAGGCGCCAGAAAGTTTGATCATGTTAGTAACGTTAAATTGCTCAAACAGCTTTCTGTGTGGCCATAACTTCGTGAGGAATACTAATTAATCTATTTTTATGTGACCGAAATCTTGCATTCATTCCAGTCACTGGTTCTGCTACCTTTACGGGTTGAGCTATTGAATTTTTATTACACATGATGAAGAATAATAGATGTGGGTGTGGTTTGATTTTAGATGGATACTGTAAACGTAATGAAGTACAAAAATCGTCAGGTGGACTCATAGTATGGAGCAGAATTGAAAAACATGACTGATCGGACAAAAGCTAACCACTTCAATATATCGTGATAGAGTTGTTGGGTTGTTTTACCTCTGAGCGGCACTTTTTTTGCACACTATGGGCAGGTCACAAGGACCCCGAAGGCTCAGAGAAGGTTGGGGGAGGAGATCCACTGGAACAGCTGTTGGGATACAGATGGTAGCCTACCGTAAGGCCATCCAACGTGTTCTTTAACGTGCACAGGGTATGACTCTCCCGCACACGGGGCCACGACTTAACGTCCCATCCGACAGACGGCGGCCTTTTCAAGCCCATCGGTGTTCCCTACTGACCGTGGGCAGGGCGGGGAATTTTGTGCAGATAAATCTCAACGCTGACCCAGCTGGGACTCGAACCTGGGAACTACAGATTACGAGCCTGACGAGCTATCGATTGAGCCACCCCCGCCCCTATCGTGATAGATGATGGACTAGCCAAGCCATGGGCAATCCGTGGCCTGCTTGCAGTTTTCAAATAGCCGTGGCTTAATTATGTTATTTACTTTTAATTTATTGCATATTTGAACCTCGTGTTCCTTTTCGTAATAATATGCATATGTGAATATTTAATTATTTAGTTATAATTAATATTCCTAATTACCTTCATTTTAAAAACCTGTAACCTACTCAGGGCATTAGACAGCGAGGTTATTAAAGTATTTTATGCAATAACTAAAGTTCTGGCTTACTGCACTGGAAAATCCTCATCTCGTCACGACAAAACGCCCATCACTAGACCTTACAATTTTGTTCAGGAAAATGTTCCAGTCACATTTTACATTACATAATTCCAATCCCTAGTCTGCATTCGCTACGAAAAGTTGGCTTCGAGCACATCAAAATTGGCCATTTTGTGTTCTTTGCCTAGCTCATCTCTTAAAAATCACATTATGATTGAATATTGGCTATGAAGTTTCACATAGAATATTGAAACGTACTTGGTTGCTGGATGCACTGAAATGTTTCTCAGCACAAAACGTAAACTTTTTTTTTCTTTACTTCTTAGGCTAATATAGCAAAACTCTGAGGGAGAATTCTTGTCCTCCGGTAACCATCATATTTTAATTCCCAAGGGATCTAAGCCAGCATTACTGTTGCGTAAAGAGTCAACATCTTACTTATTACTCTATAAAAAAAAGAAGAAATTCCCAAAGCATCACTGACAGAGAGAGGATAACAAAAAAAGATAAAAAATTGTAAACAAGTAAGGCGGCCTTCACGGACTAACCTTCCAGTTTAGCGAACATTGGGAAGGTTCGAGTCAAACATCCCTTATCCTCATCCCTACCAACGCTCCCCGATCTGAGTGCACCCACTAAAGTTCCATGAAATGCCAACAAACGTCCAGACGACGGTGTTCTTGTATATATATATAGGGTTATATTGCCTAGGCTAAATGCACATTGCGACGGCCCACCCGTCTTCTCCCAAGAAGGGGGGGAACGGGGGGTGTTCACAGTCCAGCGGACCACGTTGTCATAGCAACCACAGTGGACACAGATCGATAGAGGGAGGACGTGTCGCCTGACAAACATGCCGCAAGACTTTCCCACGTCACTCCACATCGACAGACTCGTGATTATTGCACAGCAAAACGTGGGGGGAGTGGCTTTGACATTTTTCTTTTCCTTTGCACTTCTCGCAGCATTTAGAAGTGCATTTTCAATTTAAAATATTGCTTTTTGGGTCTTTTGAAAAAAAAGTGTTTTTAGTCAATGGCAGCAGATTTTGGGTTTTATATCAAGAGATCTATTGCCACTGAAATTTTTGTTCCTTTCAATGTGTCTAGGATATGGCCAAGAAATTACAGATGGGGCGTGGGTAAATCAATATTACTCTTCTTGGAAACCACCTCTGAGTGGCAAATTTTTTTGCAAACAAAGAGATAAATGAATGGCCAGGTCACAAGGACCTCAAGGGCACTCAATGGGCAGTTTGTTAGAAGACAGATGGAAATGTCGCGTTTAGGCCATCTAGTGTGTTGTTTAACGTACATAGGGTATGTTGTCCTGCACACGGAGCCACGGCTTTGCTAGGCAGAAGAGTTCAACAGCTGCTCGTAGCAGTTAAATGTATATTTTAAAGAATTAGATCAGTAGGAAAATTAATTATTCATGGATTTCTGGCGTGTTTGGTTGTTTTACCTCTGAGCGGCACTTTTTTGCAGATCATGGGCTAAATGGCCAGGTCACAAGGACCCCGAAGGTTCAGAGAAGGTTGGGGGAGGGGACGCAATGAAACAGCTGTTGGGAGACAGATGGTAGCATCCCGTCAAGGCTATCCAGCGTGTTCTTTAACGTGCACAGGGTATGGCTCTCTCCCGAACACGGGGCCACGGCTTAACGTCCCATCCGACGGACGGCGGTCTTTCCAAGCCCATTGGCCATCCCCTACTGATCATGGGCAGGGCGGGGAGTTTTGTGCAGATAAATCTCAACGCTGGCCCAGCTGGGGCTCGAACCTGGGAACTGCAGATTACGAGCCTGGCGCACTACCGACTGAGACAACCCCGTCCCAGGAAGAAGACTTGAAAGTTCCTTTTCAGGGGGATAAACATTTAAACTTTATACCTTATTCTAAAATAGCTAACGAACAGAAATAAGTCATATTATATAGCAAACGAAACAATACTTAAATCCATAAAACAAGTTAAAAGGTGACATAGGCCTGATTTCGAAAAAAACGTTTTCAGTCACTTTAAAGGAAAAAGGGGCGAAACGGATAGGCTACAAAAAAAAAGAATTAAAATAATTTGGATAGCAAATCTGCTATTCAATATTTTTTTGCATAACAGTTTCTTACTTTTGCATAGCATGTTTTTGTTTTTTCAAATTCAGGTTTACATTGTTTCTGGTCATAATGAAAAAAAAAAATTATTTTTCTGAAAGACGAGATGTGTGCTCACTCTTAAATTAAAAAAGGAATGGAAGAATATACACTACGTTTCAAGAAATATTTAATCACTTATTTATTATGCGCTGTTTTAAATCTTGCACAATTATGCTACACAAATCTCAAAATCTATCGCAACTCAGTGCAAAACGAGATGCCGGTTCAATTACTGCATCCGACGGAGGAGCGTGTCTTTCCAAGCCCATCGGTGTCCCCTCTCTCACAGGAACAGAGTGGGATTCAGCCGAGAAAATGGAACGTGGTGGATTCGCGATGCCGGCTGAACCAACCCGCGTCCCTACTAAACTTGGGGTAACTGAAAAAATATATGAGCGATAACATGTCACGATATTGCAAAAAAATGCACTTTTTGCATAGTTGGTTGTTTTACCTCTGAGCGGCACTTTTTTCACACCATGGGCTAAATGGCCAGGTCACATGGACCCCGAAGGCTCAGAGAAGGTTGGGGGAGGGGACCCACTGGAACAGCTGTTGGGAGACAGATGGTAGCCTCCCGTCAAGGCCATCCAGCGTGTTCTTAACGTGCACAGGGTATGGTTCTCCCTCACACGGGGCCACGGCTTAACGTCCCATCCGACGGACTGCGGCCTTTCCAAGCCCATCGGTGTCCCCTACTGACCGTGGGCAGGGCGGGGAATTTTGCGGACTCTCTCACAGGAACAGAGTGGGATTCAGCCGAGAAAATGGAACGTGGTGGATTCGCGATGCCGGATGAACCAACCCGCGTCTTTACTAAACTTGGGGTAACTGAAATAATATATGAGCGATAACATGTCACGATATTGCAAAAAAATGCACTTTTTGCATAGTTTAGTCTATCTTGTTACCTTTTATAACCTTATATTAATCATTTTTTGATCAAGATTAAGAATATTGTACAATATTCTTAAAAATCTCAATAATACAAGTACTGAAATATAAAATGCATTTTATACACTAGGATAAGATATTTAGTAACGATTTGTGCTTTAATTTTCATAAAAAACAACTGAAAGGAAATTTAAAGAGTGCGGAAAAAACATAAAATTTTGCTAGCCTAAAAAAAATAATAAATTATTAGCATCATTTTTTTTAATTATATTAGGATTTATTCGTAAAATAATTCGTGGAAAGATTCTTAAAGGTAATTTATTTCCAGAGTAGTGTTCTAGCAGCGTCTTCTTCTTTTTTGAAACTTTGCCCATCCTTACAGTTCTTGGCAGTGATCACACACACATGTGCAGTATATCTGCCCTCAATCTGTCTGTACATCTTTCGCCGCTTACATATATACAGCGTCCTCACTGCCGCTGTGAGAAATAAACATCTATGAAGATAGTCGACTGCACTTTGTACGGCCGGCTTTATGGCTGTAGTCTAGAGAGATCTGGGGTAATAAAAGTTCTGCTCTTTACATCTTCAAATGCTAAGAGATAATTTATATTCAACAGAAACGTATTAGTCTAGATTCCATGAGAATGAGATGCTTCGAATGAGGAGATTAACTGCTGGAAGCAATGGGCCAAATTTTTAAATATTTACGATGTTTCAAGTATATAATTTTTAAAATCATTCACAATTTTTGTTTTAAAAAGTACACAATGCACCATTTCTTACATGAAAGTTTTTTCATTAAATTTTACTAATCGCACAGAAAGAGGGTTTGAAACCGACGCCGAAAATCAGTCGGAAGTGATAACGATTATTTTATTGTTGTTTAGGGTCATTAAACAGCATCACAGAATCATTTGAAATCTCAGTTGGGTTGGTTGGGTTGTTTTACCTCTGAGCGGCACTTTTTTGCACACCATGGGCTAAATGGCCAAGTCATATGGACCCCGAAGGCTCAGAGAAGGTTGGGGGAGGGGACCCACTGGAACAGCTGTTAGGAAACAGATGGTAGCCTCCCGTCAAGGCCATCCAGCGTGTTCTTTAATGTGCACAGGGTATGGTCTCTTCCGCACACGGGGTCACGGCTTAACGTCCCATCCGACGGACGGCGGCCTTTCCAAGCCCATCGGTGTCCCCTACTGACCGTGGGCAGGGCGGGGGAAATTTTACGGAGATAAATCTCAACGCTGACCCAGCTGGGACTCGAACCTGGGAACTACAGATTACGAGACTAGCGCGCAACCGACTGAGCCATCCCCGCCCCTATTCACAGAGGGAAGGGTCAGGTTTAGCGGAGGTAAAAACTTCAGAGTAACGTATAAAATGCAGAAATCATGTCAGAACTGTAATTTATGTTACACTACCATTTTTTCGACAGCAACAATTTTTATCTCGGTTTGAAAAAAACAAAACAATGTACTGTTTTTTTTTTCACTGTGTCGTAGACATTCAACTTTTCTTAAGATATTAATGAAAAATTATTTTGTGTTTTTATAGGTACTAATAAAATATTCTTATTTGCATTTTACCAATCATCCAATAATTCGAATTTCCACTCTTAGAGGGCGCAAAATAAAAAATCTGTTTGAAAACAGATAAAACAACAAAATAGTCTGAAACAGTTTTAAATTAGAATAAAAAACAGTTTGAAACAGTTTTATATTTAGAATATTTTAATAAATGATTTAGTATAACATTTATCAGTTGTGTTCTAGTTATTCAGATATTTTATGTGTAGCTACTTTCACATTTAAATATCCCAGCTTCCATAATTCTAAGTACTGAACAAATACGGCAAGAATTAAAAAAAAAGTTAAACTTTATTTCGATTTTTGATCTCATTTAACTAGCCATTTTCATAACATGGCACACTTCTAACAATTTGATAAGGCTCTCTATAAAGAATCTATCAAAACGGCAATGATCCAGTGAAGGCGTTCCAGAGTTTTCGCAGAACAAACTCAAAGCTCCAAAGAATCGGAGACCTCCGTTTCACTCTTTTAATAAATTAATGCTTTTTTATTCAAACAAGAGTCATTGGTCTTATGTTTTCTCCGCAAAATTCCCCGCCCTGCCCACGGTCAGTAGGGGACACCGATGGGCTTGGAAATGCCGCCGTTCGTCGGATGGGACGTTAAACCGTGGCTCCCCGTGTGGGAGAGCCATACCTTGTGCACATTAAAGAACACGCTGGATGGCCTTGACGGGAGGCTACCATCTGTCTCCCAACAGCTGTTCCAGTGGGTCCCCTCCCCAACCTTCTCTGAGCCTTCGGGGTCCATGTGACCTGGCCATTTAGCCCATGGTGTGCAAAAAAGTGCCGCTAAGAGGTAAAACAACCCAACCCTTTTATTCAATTTCGAAAGATTGGGGAAAGAGCAGATTTCGTTTTTTTTTTTAAGGTTACTTCTCTAGTCGTTATCGCGACCGCTTTTCTGACCTAGTTTACATTAGAGATAAATGAAGAAAGCAGCGAAATTACGCATCGGCGAAACCTGCTAACTAGATACCAAGTAATCAGAAAGGAAGTTGTAATGCTTCAGGAAAAGGCGCGGTATGACTCGCGTGTTCCATTTATGGGCGTAACTAGTCGTCACAGAAATTAGCGGAAAATACAGCTCGGTGCTTGTTGGGGAAAAATCCATCTGAAATTCATCCATTTAAATCGGAATTAACTTGGGATATTTGCCAGTTTTGGTTTCAATAAATTTTTGCCACAGTTAGAAATGAAACTTTTAGATTTAAAATACTCTATTTTTCTGCAGAGGTCCTGCCATCCTCTCAGACCTACTCTGGCATATAAACTGACAAGCTCCTGTCAGACCTCTGTGGAAAGCAGCTGCTTGAGGGAATATTTATTTTTATTATTTCATAAATTTTTTAATCCTGTTTACAATTTTATTGGAATTCAGTTATTACATATTTCTTTTAATAAGTGGAAGGGCTTAGTTCTACAGATGAAACTAAATTTAACACCTGTTCGTAAATACTCAATGCGAGAAGTAAAAGGTAATGAAAAAAATTAGCATAAGCAAACTAAAACTATTCTCACTCGATTCGAGGACTCGAAATATATCAAATTATTCTCAATGTTTTGCAGAGGTCGGAATGATCAGTCATTAATGTGTCCTGATGTCTCCTGGGGCGGCTCCATCGGTAGAGCGCCAGGCTCGTTAGTCTACAGTTCTCAGCCCTCGACTAATCTACAGTTCTGGGCCAGCCTTGATATTTATCCTGCAAAATTCCCCCCCGTCCTCGGGGTATATCGTTGGACTTGGAATGACAGACGTCCGTCGCACGGGCCGTTTATACGTAGCTTTGTGTGTGGAAGAGCCATACCATATGTGCATGTTTAAAACACACTGGATGATCTTGGTGGGAGACTACCATCTGTCTAACAGCTGCCCAGTGGGTCCCTTTCCCCTTCCCCCCAACATTCTCTGAGCCTTCGGTGTCCTTATGACCTGGCCATTTAGCCCCATTTGTGCAAAAAAGTGCCACTAAGAGGTAAATCAACCCAACGAAATATGCTTTAAAACAAAGAGTTTAATAACCAGACTTATTAACAAAAAGCTCGGCAAATTCTTTACACACTCCGTAAAAGCATATGTCGTCCGTATCAAAACATCAATAATTGAGTCTAGTGTATTTCCCAGTCATAACACTAAAAAATGGCATACAAAAGAAAATTTGAATTTTTAAACTACGTTATTGAAAAGGCTGCTGTGTGTTTCATATCTGCGTGAAAAGGGCACACCATAAGGGTTAGGGGCACAGTCTTTTCCACAGTGTGTTTCTGGATCTTTGTGCAAACGATGTCAGTGTGCCACGCCCCTTAAAACCAACCGGGTATGGACGAGTCATTGACCGTTTGCATTCGTTTTTGGATCTCACGCATTCGCCCACTGCCTCACGCGAGGTGCGATGAAACACGCACAAATATTTTCCTCTTATTGAAAACTCTCTTATTTGAGTTGACAACATTTACATTTGTGTGTGTGTTGTATATGTACCCCTCTGTTATATATAGTAGCCGCCATATATCACTCGCATAATACAGAGTAGAACACTTCCGAAGTTATCTCTCGGAGGGATGTGCGCGCTCTCGCCATTTCCATTCCACCGGACTTTGAATCGAGCAATTCCAGAAGTGGATATTTCTGTTATACACCTGAGAGTTTGAAATGATAGCAATATCCTTGGATGTATTCCGTAGGGTACGAGTCGAACATAGATGTAAAAAATTGTGATGTATCCGGTTATAAAATGACTATTCCAAAATACTCTTTCATGATGATCTGTTACAACTGATTATGCAACAGAATATTGTTGATTGATAGTTTTTACGATTTCTTTGGATATTTCTAGGACTAGCAACTCGCATTATATTCGACAATTCCTAATGACAAAATAATATTGCTATATTTTTGGATAATTTCTACTTAGAATTTTTTGCAGCGTTTTCTGATCGTGATGTTTTCAGTTAACGTCGTTATCAGAGAGTTAAGAAAAAACTAAATATAATAATAAATACCCCCTCAAGCAGCTGCTAGTCACAGAGGTCTGACAGGAGCCTGTCAGTTTATATGCCATAATAGAAGGTCTGAGAGGATGGCATGACCTCAGCAGATTGGATTGTTTTACCTCAGAGCGGTACTTTTTTGCACACCATGGGCTAAATGGCCAGGCCACAAGGACCCCGAAGGCTCAGAGAAGGTTGGGGGAGGGGACCCACTGGAACAGCTGTTGGGAGACAGATGGTAGCCTCCCGTCAAGGCCATCCAGCGTGTTCTTTAATGTGACAGGGTATGGCTCTCCCGCACACGGCGCCACGGCTTAACGTCCCATCCGACGGACGGCTGCCTTTTCAAGCCCATCGGTGTCCCCTACTGACCGTGGGCAAACCTCAGCAGAAAAACAACACGAACATCCATGCCTTACCCAGGTCCCTTAGGTTAGAAGCCAAGCGCGCTAACCACTCGGCCACGGGACGGCTAGAAACTAGCTTCATGTAATTGGCTGGAATATATTTTTTTCCATGGAATAATATCTTTTTTTAAAGTGACTTTTAATATAGGATCTTTTTAAGTTTAATGAGGAAATTGTGTTTTGAATTCTATCTCACAAGAGACAAACTGAAGTATACAGAATTTGTGATTTGAGATTGGAAACAGACATGTTGCTTTATTGTGATGCATTTTTAGTAGCTTACCAGAAAACAAAAAATTTCATATATAGAAAACTTCAAGATCATAAAAGTTTCTCAAGTGAATATGAAGAGCACAGCAGCAAAGAGGATCTTTTCAAAACTATGGGCTTGCTGCAATTCATTAAGTTTGGATTTTATAGCAGTCGTATTTGAAACGAAATTTTATCGAATTTGGCGATCAAGACACGCCAATTAGAGTCGCGAATTCAAGAGCCTGACAGTCTTGTCTCTCCAAGAGAGGCCGAAACCCCTCGGGGAGTAGATTTCGTATTCTTTTGGCGTCGTGGATTGAAGGGGAACATTATTCGTTAGCGCCCCCGTTTTCTCCTGCGATCATCTGTTGAAATCTCTATACTCTATATATACGTCTTCGAGTTGATGAAGGTTAGTATTATTTTCATTCTTCCGGTACACTCGAGCATCAATCCCTCAACGATAATTCAGTCGAAGGTGCCATTTAGTGTCGCTTCATGAATTGAATGAATGCTCCGAGCAGGTAATCTGCTTGATATGCCACCTCTGCATAGTTTTAGAAGCCCATTTCTAAAAGTACAAAATCCAAATTACTAGTTGCCTGCCCCAGATAAGCACGAAACGGTGAACAATAAAACCACTACTGGCCTACTTTCTGAATAACCACTGACTTGCTCATTCGACAAGATGGGTTTCTAGTATTGGAGGACAATCACAATGACGCGACCTATCTCTGGGATGCAGAGATGTTTTCCTCCTTCCCCGTTTGTAGGGGGCCGTTCAGCAATTATCTTTCATTGAAGGGTGGAGTTTGTTGGCTAAGAGAATGGAAGGGATGAAACTGTTAGTTCTAACAAAAAAAAAACCAGAGCACAGACCAAATCAGGAAGGACGACTAGAACAGATTATACCTACAGGCATGAAATTATGTTTATTCCCATTTGTGGCAATTTATCTTAAGGAATGAGAAAGACTTTGTACAGAAGGGGCAGAGGGCAATCCCCCCCCCCAAAAAAAAAAGTGGTTCCTGGGGCCGTCTTGACTGTGTGCGAGCATCCTGTTGACTACAAATGGCTTTTCAGAGTGTGGGTCATACTAGAAATCTCACCCCCGACACGGGCCACATTTAGAAAATCCAATTTCGTCGCTGGGCAGTATTTCAAAAAATCCAATCTCGTCAGGGGCAGTATTTAAAAAATACTCAATCTCGTTACGGGCGACTAATTATCATAGTTGGAAAATTGTGCTTAACGTTTGAAAAAGTACCTCGCATTAGTATTGAACTACTACTCTAGTTATAGATGCCACACATTTACAAAGTACTATTTTTTATGGAAGATTATCTTTTTTGAGGTGGGGGGGGGGGGGCTGTAGAACAATTATAGTATAAAATATAAGCATCAACTACAATACAAATATCATTTGTAGGATTTTTTTTTTTCGGAGGAAGATGTGATAATGGACAACAGAAGACATAAATCTCCCAAATCTTTTATGTTCATGTGTATAGAGACTCATGATAAGACAAATATCATCCAAGTGTTTATAAAAAAAGTCACTAGCTAGAAAAATTCTCATGTGATATAAAGCACAGTTCATGTTGCGAGAGTGTATGCAAAAAGGAATAAATCGCGGATATAAACTTTCCAAATGTATCGAACAAACTGTAGAACTGAACACTGGAGCTGGGCTATCTACCACGAAACGAGAACAAAAAAACTAGAAAGCTTTTGATACAGTTTTATTTTAGCAGTTTGAACAAAGCAGATGCAACGAAATTGTAAATTTCTGTCGAATGCAAAATAGGAAAAAGCGCCAAGTATTGATGCGTAGAACTTGAAAAAACTTTTCGCTTTCCAATTTCCGACGTCGTCCAATAATTATGTAGAACAGGACCAGAATACCCATGAAATAATATCCTTTGATCAACCGCTCCCGTCTCAATTTGGAAGCCAGTCCTAACGACAAAACGAGATGCATCAGACTGCCCGGCTCCGAGCGAGTTGTCTATGCCCAGAATAAAATGCACCTAGAAGCTCGGTGTTTCTGGCAGGTAGCCACGGATTGCTTTCGGAGAAATGTGCCAATCTCTGGTCTGCATCTTTAAGTGAAGAAACATCTTTTGTGGAGGCAGTCCCCCCCCCCAACACACACACAGTGTGCGTATACTTGGGCGAGACTGTTCCCAAGCTCTGCAGCAGCAACATGCTCTTCTCGTGAAAAAACGGATCATCATTAACTGCATCGATTTCTCTTGGGGAGAAAAATTCATCACGGTAAAATAGAAATGCATCGGGAGCATTTGGTCGGGTAAGCTGCGTAGGGAATTCAACTTTCAGCACTGTTGTAACCTTCACAGCATTGTAAAATAAATGTTGAATCTCTTAGCTTGAGAGTTGTGGCCCCGTGTGCCGGAGAGCCATACCCTGTGCACGTTAAAGAACACGCTGGATGGCCTTGACGGGAGGTTGCCATTTGTCTCTCAACAGCTGTTCCAGTGGGTCCTCTCCCCCAACCTTCTGAGCCTTCGGGATGCTTGTGACCTGGCCATTTAGCCCATTGTGTGCAAAAAAGTGCCGCTCAGAGGTAAAACAACCCAACTCTCTTAGCTTGAGAGGCGAGGGATGGTCAGTCGGTCGAGAGCGAGGCTCATAATTTGATGTTCCCAGGTTCGAAGCCTAACTACGAAAGCCTCCGATAAGAGACACCGATTGGCTCTTGGAAAGGCCGCCGTCAGTTGATAGGAAGTCTTGGTTTCGGCTATGCGACAGCCATACCCTGTGCATGTTAATGAACACGCTGGATGCCTTGACGGGAGTCTTCTGTCTCCCAACAGTTGTCTAGTCTCCTTTCCCAATCTTCTCTGAGCCTTTCGGGTTCGTCACCTGGCTCTTTAGTCCATTGTGTTCATAAGTTTTTTTCCTCTAAAAAAAACTACTAGCGAAAAATTGTTAAAGCTCTAACGCCATTAAAAGTACAAATTATTCTTGTTAATTATTAGTTTAATAGCAGAAATAAAGCTAATAGCAACTTCTTTGAGAAAACGGTTGTTCTCAGAGAAAAAGTTTGATAGAAAACAAATCAAAGGAATAAAATTTAAAGCGCAGACCTTATAAGACTCCGAGCGGGAAACGATTAACTAAGGCGAAATACGATTTTTTATTATAATCAAGAGCACGTGAAGGGATTTGGGTTGGGTTGTTTTACCTCTGAGCAGCACTTTTTTGCACACCATAGGCTAAATGGCCAGGTCACAAGGATCCCGAAGGTTCAGAGAAGGCTGGGGGAGGGGACCACTGGAACAGCTATTGGGAGACAGATGGTAGCCTCCCGTCAAGGCCATCCAGTGTGTTCTTTAACGTACACAGGGTATAGCTTCCCGCACACGGAGTCACGGCTTAACGTCTCATACGACGGACGGCGGCCTTTCCAAGCCCATCGGTGTCCCCTAGTGACCGTGGGCAGGGCGGGGAATTTTGCGGAGATAAATCTCAACGCTGACTCAGCTGGGACTCGAACCTGGGAACTACAGATTACGAGCCTGGCGAGCTACCGACTGAGCCACCCCCGCCCCACACGTGAAGGGAAAGGAAGGCCGTAAGAAATTGCATTTGTTTCGCAAAACTGCTTTTATCAATTAGTATTTTGATCTGACGTTATTCAACCTAGATAAGTGATCGTCACAAGTACAAGAAAAAGCATTCGAAGTAAAATGAGACTCTTAACATGATTGGACTGCGCTCTACATAAAAACAAGCACCTTTAGATTTTCAGCCCGGATACCCCAGTTTTGTTGGGTACTTTAGATGGTTGGTGAACTGCCAAGACTATTCCACCATTAGCAAAAGTAAAAATGGGCAGAGCGCCCACGACTTGACGTCGCGTCTCTGGTGCTCGTTTAACGATAACACTCACCAGAACGTATTGAAAGCAGCAAGAGTGTTTCCAGTAGAGGAATGATTTGAATGAATCGAAAAGATAAACGCTACACATGGTGAAAATGGGTAAAGGCTTTTTATTTCACATCAGATAATAGCATTACTTTATGCTAAACGAATTAATCTAAGTCTAGATCAGTTGTTCTCAAGCGCTGCCACCAGACAATTTAAGTGCGACCACTGGGAAATTTCAATAACCGAAATATGTAAAAATTATCAATAAAATTTTTTTATCATACAGATTCTTCGCAAAAAAGAACGTTTTCAAACGAGTGTATCAGTATATATTCAAACTTATAACGTTTGTTATTTAATTATAAAAGCCTTTCCTTGGATCAAAGCCGTAAAAAAGTCTGCGCATTTTATGATGACTAAACTTATTATGTGTTATATATAAAGAAACTTTTATAAATTTTTTTTAAGTAATGCTACCACGAAAAAATATCTCTCGAGAACCATTTGTCTAGATCATGCTTGGGCAAACTACGGCTTGCCACGCTTTTCATATTTAACAAAAATGAGTTAAATCAACATAAAATACGCATAGACTAAGGAAAGGATTTTATAAAAAAAAATAACGAATGCTTACTGTCTTTGGTTAGTCATTAATGTAACACTGTCTTAAGGAATTAAAACTGTTTGAAATGCATTATTAAAATAGGGAAATCAACAGAAACTATTATCAAAATGGCATGAACATAAATTTCATTTATTTTTGTCACCAGCGGGGATCTGACTATTGAGTATTTAGGATGGGATTAGTTCCTTGGTCTCGTGTGCGGGATAGTTATACCAAGAGTAAAGTTGGGGTTGGCTCAGTCGGTAGAAATCCAGGTTATTAATCTGCAATTCCAGTATCAACTGAGCCCAGCGTTGAGATTTAATTCCACTAAAACCTTGCCCTCGACGAGAAAGGGGCTTGGGGTGGCGGCCATCCATCGGATGGGGCGTTAAGCAGTGTCTCCGCGTAGAGGAGAGCCATAACCTGTGCACGTTAAAGACGACGCTGGATGGCCTTGACGTGAGATTTCCATCTCCTACCAGTGGATCTCCTTTCTCTAACCAAGCTCTAAACCCTTAAATTGTAGAACGGACATTTAAGTTTATTGTGAACACAAAAGTGCCGCTCAAAGGTAAAGACAATCCAACTTGATTACTAAAAGATTATTTAGTTGCATTCAGCACTTGTGATGGGAAAAGAATGGTGGGATGATTTTAGAAGTCTTCAGGGCTTCTTAACACCATCCACTACCTTATTTGTTTAAAGGAAGCGGGATGGCTTAGAAGTTCTGAAAAGAAGTGAGATGGCGTCTTCTCATCGCTCACCTGAATCAATTTAATATTCTGCTGATTTTAAATAAATAAATATTGAAATGGGTGTCTTACTTGCAATAAGTGAAAATCTCTTTCCAATAAATGAATGAAAATAAATAAATGAATGAAATGAAATGGGTGTCTTACTTGCAATAAGTGAAAATCTCTTTCCAATAAATGCTATCTTGAAAACGAATTCTATTTCCTTGAAAGTAAATCCTTTCATTTTATCCCAGATGTAAAATTTCCACCTTCGCTTTAAAGTTGCAGAAAACTTTATATATGTTAAGCATTCTTGTCATAATTTTGACAAATGTTATTGTATAAAGGCAACAGGCACAACAATTTTTACACTAAGTGTTTAAAACAATTTTTGTCCAACTCTCAAATGTAATAAAAATAGATCGATGCGTGTGAAACAAATTATCTCCTCTGAATTTGGAGATTTACATCTGCTATTGAAACATATTATGAATGGTTGCGAAGATGAATTCAAGTATCATCGCATCTGTCACTATATACGTCATTCCCACAGATCATGTTACAAACTCGAATCATCATTTCACAGCAGAATGCATCCAGCTAGTTGTTCTCCACCCCGTTGGCCTCGATACGCTAATGTCGTGCATGTCGATAAAGATTTACATTCAACACCAGATACCATTTTCCTCTGAAGCTGTTTTGGTATGTAGGTCAAAAAGTCTATCCTGCTTTCCCTAAACAAAAGCGTCACGTTTCCCATAGGTCAGATGCTTTGCTGTTGTCATTCATCTGAGACAATACACCAAGAGCCCGATTTGTCCCTGGCCTTGAAAAGAAGACCGCTAACTACTCTCGGCACACTCCGTAGGCGGAACATTTCGCAGAGAATAAAAAATAGACTGCTTTTGGCACTTTGTACCGCCTATAGCTCAACTGCTTGAGATAACAGTGACCGTGTCGTTCGAGTGTATAAACAACCAGCTTATTTTCTAATGCCCCATCACTGTTGCTAATGATCTTATCATTTCGTAACAAGATAACGCACAAGGTGACATTTCCTCCCTTGGAATTCTCAAGATGGAACGCTATCATGGAACTGATTTAATTTTGTTTCATCACGCCAACATCCTGGCTAAGAAAATGTCGTAAACAAATTGCTATCCAATAGGAACACTGCTCTTCGAATAGATACCTAAACTCCAGGTAGTCATTTGTATACATTTTTGCGAAGTTTAGAGGAAATATTTTACAGACGGATGAGATACGAGTCAAAGACATACTGATGAGACGTCAGGTGCTTTACCGGTAAGCTACCGATGCAGATTCATTAGAAATTCTTCGTTACATTTACCCCCCCCCCCCCGCCAAGGAGTAAAATTGCCATCTTCGCTTTGAAGTTGCAGAAAACTTTATATGTGTTAAACATTTTTGTCATAATTCTGGTTTAGTTATTGGAAAGATCAATCACGACAAAATGATTTCTACACTACGTATTTAAAACAGTTTTGGTTAAACTGCTCTGCTACGAGCTTACTACTTTCATGAAACACCTCGAACCTATTTCATCTGGAAGAACATTTTTACCAACACTTACAAATGGCGTAAATATCCTATTTTCACTTATAAATAGAGTAAATATGGTATTTTCACTTACAAATGGCGAAAACATAGTATTTTCACTTACAAATGGCGAAAATATCGTATTTTCAGCTACAAATAGCGTTAGAAGTAATCAGTGTATGCCAGAGGTTCAAGACATTTTTTCCTCTAAACTTCGTAATGATATACAAGAGCGACTATTTGAAACGGGCAAAAACCGCGAAATTAAATCAACTCTTGGTCAAATTACTTTTATTCAAATTATATCGAGAGTAGTGGTCATTAACTTAGATCGGAAAGTCTGAAAAATGAGTTCTTTATAGAAAAAAGGTTTCAGAAGATAAAGACTTCAATGAAATAAGTAAAAATTTTGATTTTTAAAACATATTCTTTGAGTACTTAAGGAGTTAATGTAGTTTAAACATTTAACACAGTTTATCCCATTGTGAAAATTACCTTCAAAATTGATGAAACTTTGGGAAATATTATTAAAAAATAAATTACTCCTCAAGCAGCTGCTTGCCATTAAAGGTCTGAACCTGCTTGTCAATAAATACGCCTTGCTGGTCTACTAGGAAGCCGAGACCTCAGCAGAAAGACAAGAAACATCGTCTTATTCGAGATTCAAACCCAAGTCCACTTTAATATATAAACATAGCCAAGCACGGTAACCATTCGCCACCTGGACAGTCGTAAGAACTTTTACATTAATTATTAATAAACTGCTTAATGTAACACTTTTTATTTATGTTTGACTTTTGATATACATTCTTACAGATGGTAACTTTTTAAATACTGAACAAATGCTGAAAATCGAGATTTTAATAGTTTTATGATTAAATAGGTATTTTGGAATTTATATAGGTTGGGTTGTTTTACCTCTGAGCGGCACTTTTTTGCACACCATGGGCTAAATGGCCAGGTCACATGGACCCCGAAGGCTTAGATAAGGTTGGGGGAGGGGACCCACTGGAACAGCTGTTGGGAGACAGATGGGAGCCTCCCGTCAAGGCCATCCAGCGTGTTCTTTAATGTGCACAGGGTATGGCTCTCCCGCACACGGAGGCACGCTCTTAACGTCCCACCCGACAGCCTTTCCAAGCCATCGGTGTCCCCTACTGACCGTGGGCAGGGCGGGGAATTTTGCGGAGATAAATCTCAACGCTGACCCAGCTGGGACTCGAACCTGGGAACTACAGATTACGAGCCTGGCGCGCTACCGACTGAGCCACCCTCGCCCCATTTATAGATCTTCGAAGTTAAATTCCCATTGATATTACATTAAAATTCTCTAATGTTTTGGTTGGGCAGTGTATCGAAATATCTAACATCACAACTTTGCAAATGGCAAGCAGTTCAGCTCTGCACGTGAAGGGTGCCAAAATCAGGGACGTGCAGCCTACGAACTGCATCCAGCCAGCAAAGTGGATGTTAAGGAGGTAAATATTTTCGCGGATTATGTAAACTAGCGGTTTATTCCTATAGGAAAATTATTAAAAAGCTTCCAAATTTAATAAATTTTCATTAATGATTATATAAAATGATAGTTTCTAATTTTTTTTTTTATCATTTAGGGAAAATCCAAAGGGCTAAAAAAAAGATGGGAAATATGGAAAGCATGTTGTGTGTGCACTTTTGGGAAGTGCGAAAATGGATAATATTGAATTTGGCTAAAAAATAATGAACGAACGTTATTTATGATTCAGGCGGATTATATCTATAAAAATTTTTGATAGTGATATTCTTTTAGCAAATTTGTGAATTGAAATTCTTATAACCCTGTACACAAGAGAGACATACTTTGTGCATGTTAAAAAAAAAAGGCCTTCTACACTGACAGCACGTGTATCATAATCCCAAGTCTTAAATTCAGTTGTTTAAATACCACTTTTTTTATTCTATATTTTAATAAATGAAAACAAAATGACAATATGTATCGACAGATATTTTGGGCTGTTGCCTACAAACTTAAACACATTCTTCAAATTTTTTTTTTTTGTATCCTAGCAACAGCTCTTTTTCCTATTTCCTGGTGATCATAAACATGTCTGCACGATTGCAGATCCAACTCGACTGAATTGTCGTTCACTTCGCTTTAAAATTTTAGTCGAAGTAGACTGAGTGAATTTATTCAGATTATTTCGAAACACAGAACCGTCTTTTTGTGAAAGACCTCTTTTAAAGACAAAAAATTTTAGACCATATAAACAGCGACGGGTAATCACCCCTTTGAGGCAGAAACCTGGTAAGAAGGATCATTAAAGAATTTATGCAAATGGTCTGAATAGATAAGGTCTGCGAGATAGACCAATCGAGTTTAGCTAGTTACATCACTTTACCTAGGCGACAACCGAATAAACAACAACATTGGCATTTTTTTACCTGAAGTGCTGGCTATGGTATTTGCTGTCGATGATTCATTGATGTCGAGATCCCAAAAGTCCAGGTCTACCTCTCCGATATCCGATGGGGCTAGACTGGGCACGGGACTCACCCCAGTTGTTGTAGGGTTCGGTTCCGGACTGATGTTGGACGAAGACACCTCAGGAGAACTTTCATCTCCGACGGATCGTTTCCTCGTGGTGCTGGACACTGGCGGGGTTAACAGATCTTTAACGATCTTTTTAATGTCTATGTCCGAACGGTCAGTCCGGCGCCGCCGTTTGACCCTCTGGCCTGGACTCTTGTCCAGGTCCTCGTCTCGAGTCTGATTTAGCCATAGTAACACTAAAGGATCCACCTTGGCGACTGATAAACGATAAGATAAAGAGTTAAGGATCTGCAGCGACACTTGATGGACGACTTCAGATGATCGATACCCAATGGACGGAGTACACACCGGACAGCTGTTGTTGTTATCTCAATGTGGTACGTTTGTTGCGCGTGCGGTGACGCACATTCCTCACAGTCAACATGCACGAGGAACAACACACTCCTGCGAAGTTCGGAAACGATCAGCTGAGAGCGAGGATTCGATGTGGAAGAGACGAAGAGAAAATATCCCTTTCGGTGATCATGAAGAAGTCTGGGTCACACTTTTCAGTGTCATCATTTACGCACTAGTTGCTTTCGACTGTGCGCAGGAGGAAGATGCGTCTGTATTCTTTAGTACCTTTGTAACACAGTTGTGACGATTTCGCTTTTTGTTGTTTCCAGTCGAAGTAGAGCACCAAATTGTGATGTAAAATTGGGCGGAATGAATAAGTTAAAAGTAGTATCAGTATTCAGATATTGCAATAGTATCTTGGCTTCTTTCTATTTTGCTGTATCAAGGTTCGTAAAACTTGGACAATCTTCTCTATAGTTAGGGGTACTCAACAGCACTCTACCATCAGTTGGGGGAGTCACAGAAGTTTAAAAGTTGAATAACTTAAAAGAGTTCTGTCGACGAATCTTGGCTTCCAGCGGAACAACAATCTCTTTTTTTGTCAACAGTACAGTTACTCAATGTGGGCGGAAACCACAAAGTCCCCCAAAATCGGTCGTTTCCGGACGACAACACAATATTTACCCGTAAGAAGAGAGTAATCCAGAAAGCGGTTTTCACAAAGCAGTAATCCGATACAGGATTCTTTTGCTTAAAGCCACGGTAGTCACACGGTAAGTGAAGAAAGGCTAGCAGACACTATAAACCACAGATGACACTTGGACTGCTAGTTGCGAGCATGGGCAGGAAGTAGCGATAGAGGAGCCAGAGACGAACGACAACGTCGACACTGACGTAACTTCCTACCAGTGAGGAGGCAAGATCACACAACTGAAGCTCGAGACCTACTACGCGTACACTCGAACGAGAGGAGAGAAATAAGAGACCGAGAGAAACAACTCCGCCGACGGCAGAGCGGCAGGTGAGATCTACGACCCAGCTCCGGTCTCAATGTCAGGGCTACGGGGAGAAGCCGAAAGATCAATAGCACGTCTTGCGCGCCGCCGAGACCAGCCAACCAATGGGCTCCCACTGCCGACGAACTGCCTCCGCGCGCGCCGAGATACACGGCGCATCCGTCACGTGACTCCACAGGTGCGTTTACCCGCGTGCCGGGTGACTGACTTTCCCCAGCGAGCACCAAACCACTGGCCCTGTTTTTGTCCCTGCTCGCTGCTTGGTGGTGATGTGGTGATGCTGTCGGTACTGGTAGTGCCGACTTGGCCGTCGTAGAGACGAAGAGCACTCATGCGAGCACGGACTCACTGGAACTACTCGTCACGTTACACTTCGTGCCGGCTTACTTTTTGTCTGTATATGCCTTCACGTTCTACTGTTGTGCCGTACGCTGTTGCCTTCTTTTTTCCATCTCGCACTATCTTTTCAGATGAGTTGGTTAGTTGGGTTGTTTTACCTCTGAGCGGCAATTTTTGCACACCATGGGCTAAATGGCCAGGTCACATGGACCCCGAAGGCTCAGAGAAGGTTGAGGGAGGGGACCCACTGGAACAGCTGTTGGGAGACAGATGGTAGCCTCCCGTCAAGGCCATCCAGTGTGTTCTTTAACGTGCACAGGGTATGGCTCTCCCGCACACGGAGCCGTCCGTCGGATGGGCCACGGCTTAACGTCCCATCCGACGGACGGCGGCCTTTCCAACCCCATCGGTGTCCCCTACTGACCGTGGGGAGGGCGGGGAATTTTGCGGAGATAAATCTCAACGCTGACCCAGCTGGGACTCGAACCTGGGAACTACAGATTACGAGCCTGGCGCGCTACCGACTGAGCCACCCCCGCCCCAATGAGTTGGTTAAGTTGTCGAAATTCTTCTATCCTTTTCACTTGTAATCCTGGCACTTGTGGGGTTTTTTTGTGCGGATTCCCGCGCGTTGAAATGATTTTAAAATTCTAACGTGAGATGAAACATGTTTGCTAACTTTGAAAAGCCTAATGAAAAAATAACACAGAATTATCTTTTTTTAGGCGCAAAATATCTAGAATTTCGCTTTTACCATTCACTATGAATGTATCGTTTAAAAAGAGCGCCAATAACGTGGCGTTATTTTTCTTTGGGGGAAGGGAGATTTGTTGGTTTGTTTTACCTCTGAGCGGCACTTTTTTGCACACAATGGGCTAAATGGCCAGGTCACATGGACCCCGAAGGCTCAGAGAAGGTTGGGGGAGGGGACCCACTGGAACAGCTGTTGGGAGACAGATGGTAGCAAAGCCATCCAGTGTGTTCTTTAACGTGCACAGGGTATGGCTCTCCCGCACACGAGGCCACGGCTTAACGTCCCATCCGACGGACGGCGGCCTTTCCAAACCCATCGGTGTCCCCTGCTGACCATGGGTAGGGCGGGGAATTTTGTGGAGATAAACCTCAACGCTGACCCAGCTGGGAGGGAGGGGGGCGGAGAGAAAAGTGTGTGGATAGTATTCTAAGATTTTATAATACTTTTTTAATTCATGACTTTTCAGAATTGGATTATTTAAACCTTAGAGGAACATTTTTGCACACAATACACAACAATAGCCAGGTCACAAGGACCCCGAAGACTCGGAGAAGGTTGGGGGAGGAGATCCACTGGAACAGCTGTTAGAACACAGATGGTAGCCTCCCCGTCATGGCCACACGGCGTTTTCTTTAACGCGCACAGGGTATGACTATCCTGCAAACGGAACCACGTGTTAACGTCCCATCCGGCGGATGTCTGCCTTTCCAAGCCTTTCCATCGACATCCCCTTCTGACCGTGAGCAGGGGGGGGGGGGTTAGTGAAGATAAATCTCAACGCTGGAATAGCTCGCACTCGAACCTAGGAACTACAGATTACAAGCCTGGCGAGCTATCTGTTGACCCCCCCCCCCCCAAAAGATAATATTTGGGGCTAATTAAAGATTTCGTACGTGCTTGTGGTTGGGTTACCTATGAGCGGCACTTTTTTGCACACCATGGGCTAAATGGCCAAGTCACATGGACCCCGAAGGCTCAGAGAAGGTTGGGGGAGGGGACCCACTGGAAAAGCTGTTGGGAGACAGATGGTAGCCTCCCGTCAAGGCCACCCAGCGTGTTCTTTAACGTGCACAGGGTATGGCTCTCCCGCACACGGAGCCGCGGCTTAACGTCCCATCCGACGGAAGGCGGCCTTTCCAAGCCGAACGGTGCCCGTTACTGATTGTGGGCAGGGCTGAGCACTTTTGCGGAGATAAATCTCAACGCTGACCCAGCTGGGACTCGAACCTTGGAACTGCAGATTACGAGCCTGGTGCGCTACCGACTGAGCCACCCCCGCCAATTATTGTAGGAATTCCCGCTGTAAAATCAGTTCCAAAAGAAAGTTTATTAACTGAATAAAGCGAAAAATGGAGGTCGAAATATATGTAATCTGCGATGTACGTGATGTTAAAACACTTTGTTCCATCGTATAAACATCCTTTTGCAACAGGAATTGCGTCTCTGTAATTCGAAGCAGGTTTTTCTTTAATCGTTAGTAATAATTACTTGAACTTTAAACCGCAAGAAGTGGAAAGATAATTAATGATTATTATTATTAATTAGAGAAAATGGATTAAAGTATCACCGACTTAATGAACATTGATGGCGTATCAGCGCCAGTGAGTTACGTGGTTAAATAACCCTGGCTTGCTTCCCACAATGGATAAGAAATACAAGAGTATATTTTTCGCCTTTAAGCCTTCATTATCCTGTCTGAAAAGTTTCAAGCTACGAATATAATTTTCTCACTTTAACTATTCTCATGGTAAACTATATTTTTTTTTCCCTTGGCGGTAAACTTATTTTTTTACAGTAGGGTATTAAAATCACTGGTTATAAAATCAGCCTCTTTATAAAATCAAACTTGAGAAGGAAAAAATCAAAATGCGCTATATTTTTGTCGTTTATTGAAATTACCTTATCGGTTATTAGAATGAGTATTGCATCAATTCACATCTTTAAGCAAAATTGAATTTTGGTACACGCGCTTAAAATATCATTTTATATACACGCACTCAAAGTTTAAGAAACAGAATAATTTTCAGTTTGGTTGTTTTAGGTTGTTTTACCCCTGAGCGGCCCTTTTTTACACACCATGGGCTAAATGGCCAGGTCACAAGGACCCCCATAGTGGAACAGCTGTTGGGAGACAGATGGTAGCCTCCCGTCAAGGCCATCCAGTGTGTTCTTTAATGTGCACAGAGTATAGCTCTCCCGCATACGGGGCCACGGCTTAACGTCCCATCCGACTGACGGTGGCCTTTCCAAGCCCATCAGTGTCCTCTACTGACCGTGGACAGGGCGGGGAATTTTGTGCAGATAAATCTCAACGCTGACCCAGCTGGGACTCGAACCTGGAGATTCTGGAGATTCTGAGATTCTTGAGAGAACTGGGCAGAACTGCAGATTACGAGGCTGGCGCGCTACCGACTGAGCCACCCCCGCCCCGAATAATTTTCAGTAGCATTCGGAGGGGGCAGAATGAAGGGGCATTTAGGGTGCACAATGGGCTATATGGCCAGGTCACAGGGACCCCGAAGGCTCAGAGAAGGTTGGTGGAGGGGACCCATTTGAACAGCTGTTGGGATACAGATGGTAGACTCCCGTCAAGGCCATCCAGCGTGTTCTTTAACGTGCACAGGGTATGGTTCTCCCGCACACGGAGCCACAACACTAATAAATAAAAAAAGCAAAAGTGCAAAACTAAAAGAGATGGAAACATCTCAGATTTTGCATCTCTGTCTGTAAACGCCACTACATGACGCCCACCAGAGAAATATACGTCCTCTATTTTGGTTCTTATTTTTTCTCAGTGGTGTTATTGGCATGCAAGCTTCTGTTGCTGCATCGAGTGCGTTCTGCGAGATAGGGAATAAACAACGGAAGCTTCTTTAAGACAGGGGCTAAGACGAACTGGGCACGTGACGACAGAATGAGGGGACTTTAGATGAAGCACGTCGGTTCTGCCCGTCGGTTCTGCCGCCAATAGCTGGCACGCCTACAGAATGCGAAAGCCCACCAACTGTCCACCAGGGTGATGTGTGTGTGTGTCTATATGCATGCCTCTATGGCTGCGCCGGTCATTCCCCTAGCGACATGCACACACACACTACCAGTATGGCTACTGGCGTGTAATTAACGCCTGCTACACATAACCTCGATGGACAGCAATATGTTAGCCATCTACTGCCCGGCAAGTGAGTGTCTGTTATTGGATACTTCTCTCTCTCCCTGATGATACTTGCGCTATTGTTCAAAACTGACACTGTTGTATTTACTTTGTAAAACCAGCAGGGAACCGATAGTGGATGGCGCTACATTGTGCATCGGAGAAAGCGGAATGCTAAATATTGTTTCAACGCTTCAAGGGCCACCTCTGTTGTCGGCATTTTTGAAGCTTGTGATTACGAAACTTTGCGTCAAACTTTATGCAATTATTACTCAGGGAAAGTGCAACGCGGATCAAGGGAGGAAAGTGAGATTTCTTCTTCGCTCTTCCAAACTCGGAACAGAATTCCGGGGGCGGGGGTGGCTCAGTCGGTAGCGCGCCAGGCTCGTAATCTGTAGTTCCCAGGTTCGAGTCCCAGCTGGGTCAGCGTTGAGATTTATCTCCGCAAAATTTCCCGCCCTGCCCACGGTCAGTAGGGGACACCGATGGGCTTGGAAAGGCCGCCGTCCGTCGGATGGGACGTTAAGCCGTGGCCCCGTGTGCGGGAGAGACATACCCTGTGCACGTTAAAGAACACGCTGGATGGCCTTGACGGTAGTCTACGATCTGTATCCCAACAGCTATTCCAGTGGATCTCCTCCCCCAACCTTCTCTGAGAGTTCGGGGTCCATGTGACCTGGTTGTTGGTTGTTGGTTGTTTTACCTCTGAGCGGCACTTTTTTGCACACCATGGGCTAAATGGCCAGGTCACATGGACCCCGAAGGCTCAGAGAAAATTGGGGGAGGGACCCAAGCTGTTAGGAGACAGATGGTAGCCTCCCGTCAAGGCCATCCAGCGTGTTCTTTAACGTGCACAGGGTATGGCTCTCCCGCACACGGGGCCACGGCTTAACGTCCCATCCGACGGACGGCAGCCTTTCCATGCTCATCGGTGTGTCTCCTACTGACCGTGGGCAGGGCGGGGAATTTTGCGGAGATAAATCTCAACGCTGACCCAGCTGGGACTCGAACCTGGAAACTACAGATTACGATTTGTATAATGCATTTTCGCCAATGAAATAAAAGTTGGTTTTGCATCTCATTTGCATAATTGCACAACTTTCTTTGACTTGTTTGCTTTTCTGATGTTCTTGTTTAATAAAAAAAAAAATCAAATGCTTTTTGTTATTGCTTCATATTCATTTTGAAATATCCCCTAATTTTTGTGAGCATTGTATATATAAGAAATAAAATTTCTCACTCTTTTTGACTTCCACTGTTTCTGTTAATATAAGTTTAGAGTGCACTTAAATTTAAAACAATTTTTCTCTCCTGTGGGCCGGGATAATTCTATTCTTAAAAAAAAAATGAAAACCAAAAGCGTGGGATACACGCCTTTTTCTTTCCCAAGATTGAGATGCACTATTGAAAGTCAGGTATAGTAGAAAAGCTACATATCATTTAAAGGGTTTCTTCCCAAGAGTATAGACTTAAGCTGCTTTATATAAGCCTCTTACATGCTTCAATCCGAATAACCTATTGAAATTCACCTTAGCACTCCCTGATTCACAACGCTCACTTGTTTCTGAATTTATCTTTGTCTCTTTAGAAGCTGATGTGAGTTGTTGGGTTGTTTTACCTCTGAGCGGCATTTTTTTGCACACCATGGGCTAAATGGCCAGGTCACATGGAACCCTGAAGGCTCAGAGAAGGTTGGGGGAGGGGACCCACTGGAACAGCTGTTGAGAGACAGATGGTAGCCTCCCGTTAAGGCCATCCAGCGTGTTCTTTAACGTGCACAGGGTATGGCTCTCCTGCACACGGGGCCACGGCTTAACGTCCCATCCGACGGACGGCGGCCTTTCCAAGCCCATCGGAGAAGCTGATGTGAAGTTTCCCTTTTTAATGTTCCTACTCAGCATGAATTGATACATCTTTTTCGTCGATATCGGTAAGAGAAATGCTATCTACGATGTGAATCAATCACACCGAATGCCAACTACTTGGAGATAAAAAATCCTCTGTATTCATTTTTTAAACACGAGACGAAATAGCATTGTTTTGAAACCAAACCGAAATCTCGAGAGTAATTTTGGATAGTTTTACCTCTGAGCGGCACTTTTTTGCACATCATGGGCTAAATGGCCAGGGCACCGAAACCCCGCACAGATGGACCCCGAAGGCTCAGAGAAGGTTGAGAGAGGGGGCCCTGGAACAGCTGTTGGGAGACAGATGGTAGTCTACCGTTAAACAAATGGTAGTCTCCCGTTAAACAGATGGTAGTCTCCCCTAGCGTGTTCTTTAACGTGCACAGGGTATGGATCTCCCGCACACGAGACCACGACTTAACGTCCCATCCGACGGACGGCGGCATTTCTAAGCCCATCGCTGACCCAGCTGGGACTCGAATCTGGGAACTACAGATTACGAGCCTGGCGCGCTACCGACTGAGCCATCAGTAATTTTAGATGTTAGGGAAGTAAGAAAAACAAAAACAGGTGACTTCAGTAGTTTCGATATTACAATAAGATGGGTGGGGATTATTATCCTAATCCCCCCCCCCCCCAATTTGAGTGCTCAGAAGCTACGTTACAAAGGTTACGATCAGAATATGAAGTATCTACATCCTCGTGAGAAGTAGTAAACTATTTGAACTCATCAATACTTAAGATTTTTAAAAATTTTTAGCATAAAGGTAGTTATGGTAGAAATCAGCGCTTCTAAAACGGTAGGAATATAAATAGTTTATTTACTGGCTTCATCATAATGTGGGGGGGGGGGACGAAAAGTTTCTGAAAGGTGCGAACCTGGTGCATTTGCAAATTTCTAGTGTTTTTATCTCACAAATTTAAAGTCTCAAAAAAAAAAGCCCCGACAAATAATGAATCCGATTAAGACATAAAATATTAACTTTGGCCCTTTAACTCTTTGCTAACATTGCTATTTCGTTTCTTCGAGGTGAAGTGTTAAGGTCAATCAATTCAGTAGACACATAGATCATCCCATTGCAGAAATGGCGCAATCTCCCTTTAGGTGACTCAGAAGAAAAGTTTCCGATGCGATTCAAAGCTATACAGAGAAGTCGAAATTGCCCTTATCGATTTCCCCTTTAGTCATCTGTAATAAAATGTACTTTTTTTTCTAGGAATTAACTGTTTCGACACAATAAAATTTTTATGTCATTTCAGAATATAGAGTAAACATGGTGATTTTTTTCTTACACTAATCTGCGTAGAACGAAATAATTACCTCTACGAAACCTTTTACACAATTTTTCTAACGAATACCACCAAGGTAGGGGAATCTACGTAAGCAATTCTCAATTACGGAGGATTCTTTTTTTCGCAACTAATAAAAGTATCCAACTGTTACGAAACGAAGCCAGCATGACGCTCAGATTCTCACCACACCTGAGTAAGAGAACTTCAAGGCCATTTCTTGCTTGTGGCACATTTTCCTAAATATTTTAATCTTTCATTATGCACCTTAACCCCCCCCCCCCCACATCACTAGACACATGTTACGTATCGCCATGTGAACACACGAGCTGCAAGATGGAAACACCACGCGCGCCCTCCCCTCTACAATAGTCTCCCTCCGTCCGACAATTAAATAGGCGTGGGCTGGACCACGGGCCGAGTGGGTTGTTGTAGCAGCAGGTTTGGGCCGTCCACACATGGCGGTGAAAGTAAAATAAAGGCAGGGGGTCGCGACCGGCCCAACTATGCCAAGGTAAAGGAGCAATGACCTGATTCTCGGAGCACAAACAGTTGCAACCAATCACAGCGCTTGCACGGCTCGGCGAGCGCAGGAAACGAGTTCTGCCGACATTTTCTAGTTCCCCACACTTGCTGGACGTGGCAGGAATCCCAGGGCGTCGCTTAGCTGCCAGTGGCTAATTGTCTTTTTCGTTGGGTCTTTTTTTATTTCGTTTTCTTTTCATGTTGTTATGCATTAAGTTTTGCTTCGCTTGGTTCCCGGATGACGCGGGCTCATCACCGGCGACAATAACGAGAAGTGAGGACTCTCTACTTTTTAAAAGCCACAGATCCTTAATTGGAAGGTGGTCTCGTGATTTGACCACAGAGAACATCACCAGAGCATGTTGAGTATATATACTACGACCGGATGGTTTTAATTATTCTGCATAATACCCAGATTTGAATAAGGGAATCCAACAAAACTAGGTGTCAACTGGCGTGTGAGAAAAGGGACATTACCCTCCCAACCCCCACATATTTTTTGTCCAGACTTAAATTTTGTCCTCCGACTGAATTACAGGTTGGAAACAGGTGTGTTGAGACTTCCTCCCTCTAATAATCCTTGCTTCCCCGTCTATCATTAAGAGTATTCTGTAGAATAGACAGAGAGAATGGAAAAGTGTGTCCAGCCTGCTTTGTCATGACGGACTAAGCTGCAAAAGGTGGATTGTTGGATTGCTTTACCTCTGAGCGTCAATTTTTGCACAAAATGGGCGAAATGGCTAGGTCACAAGGGCCCCAAGAGCTCAGATCAAGTTGGGAAAGGCAAGTTCATCCAGGCTGTTCTTTAACGTAAGCAGGTACGACACACTTGCACAAAGGGGTCACGTCTTAACGTCTTATCCGACGAACGGCGGTCTTTTCAGGCCTATCAGGGTCTCCTTTCTGACCGACAGCAGGGGGGGGGGGGAAGGGTTTAGCGGAGATAAATCTCAACGCAGGCACGTAAAAAAATGTATGTAACATAGACATGCTTAATTTTTTTTCGCCTCTATTCTGGTTTCTAACATTCTCTAGAGGAAGGCATAGCCTTCTTGGCCACCCCCTTCTAGATCCGAGCCTGCTGATAAGTTTTTTAATATTTTCCTAGATAATTTATGCACATACAAGAAATTGATGTAAGTCTTAAGGGTTGATAAGAGTCGACATTTAATTTGGTCGAAAGTAAAATACTAATCCCCTTCGTTCTCTTCAAAAGAAATTCTGGGTGAAGCTCTGTAACTTGACAAAACACTTAAAAGACTAGCCTGACCGCAAAGAAACAAAATTGATTTGCGTGTCTAAAAAACGATCTATTTTTAGGAAAACATATTTCAGAGGAAATGCCCTAATTATTATTATTATAGAGAATAAAAATAAATTACTCTTCAAGCAGCTACTCGCAAAAGGAGTCTGAAAGTGTAATACACAATAGAGATGGGCTAAGAGAAAAACGAGATCTCATCAGAAAGAAGAAGCAACAAATACTTGACCCGGGGGTCGAATCTACGCCCCTCTGATCAGTAGCCAAACCACACGACCACCGGAACGACATTGCAGAGAAGTCATCTGCAACACGTGGCCTGCTTCAGTTTCTAATCACGTTTCTTAATTTTATTTCCTTATATATTTAATTATCATATTCCTTTTCCTAATAAGAATGTATATGTGATAATTCAATTGTTTACATTGATAATCAATATTTATAATTACCTTGATTATAAGAATATATAGGCTTACTCGGGGAATTGGACGGTGATGATTTCTTTTTATGTTAGAGTTTCACGTGTAGAAAAACATACAGTAGAGAAACACGCTAGAGTATTTTACGCAATAACTGAGATTTTTAACTAAAGTTAATAACCCCGAATACTCTGAAAAACCTTCATGTGGCCAGCAAACGAGAAAAGAATTGTACATCTCTGCTGTTGAGAATATAATTAAAAAACAGTAGCGTATTTTGAAAATATATTTGAGGGAGGGAGGGTTGGGTTGTTTTACCTCTGAGCGGCACTTTTTTGCACACATGGGCTAAATGGTCAGGCCACATGGACCCTGAAGGCTCAGAGAAGGTTGGCGGAGGGGACCCACTGGAACAGCTGTTGGGAGACAGATGGTAGCCTCCCGTCAAGGCCATCTAGTGTGTTCTTTAGTGTGTACAGGGTATGGCTCACTCGTACACGGAGCCACGGCTTAACGTCCCATCCGACGGACGGCCGCCTTTCCAAGCCCATCGGTGTGTCTCCTACTGACCATGGGCAGGGCGGGGAATTTTGAGGAGATAAATCTCAACGCTGACCCAGCTGGAACTCGAACCTGGGAACTACAAATTACGAGCCCGGCGCCCTACCGACTGAGCCACCCCCGCCCCGAGGGAGGGGAATTTGTTTCAAAAGACTTAATATCTGTATATTAAAAAAAAGGGCAACTAGTAAGAAATAAAAACCAGTGGTACATTTTGCATCGATGCATAATAGTTGCTAAAATCCTTCAAAAGCATAAAAATTGGAAATAATTTTTGAAACGTATACCTTTGGGATGAAGGTTTGAATACCCAAAACCTCTCCTCCTTAAATACGCCATTGTTCAAAAATGCAATTTAGGTTTCATAAATCACCAAGAAATATTTTTATTTCAATCCAGGAAAGTAAACAATATACATAGGGACTTCACAAAATGTAGCTAGTTATTGTATTTATTTTTCTGTAAAAAAAAAAAACCAGGAATAAATAGTTCCCTCCTGCATTCTTGAAGTTAAATGATTCAAATGAAACGATCAGAAATAATGGACATAGCTAAGCAACAACAGCATAATGAAGTACAAATTTTTAAATTGATACTGTTTTTGTGAATGCCTATCACACTCATTCCTACCCTTCTGCGCTCTTACTAACAGCAGAAACAGGAAAAACAGCAGTAAATTTATCACTATATGGGCAGATTTAAGAGACTTCCACTTCCTCCTCTAACAGAACAATAGAAAAAGACTCCCGAGACACCAAAAGGCAAGAAAAAACTCGATCGCCTGTCTTCCCATTTTAACTAGACGAACAAGAAAGACACTTTAATTGTGTTCGTCGCAGTCCGCGAGGGCTACGCGAGAAGTGAGCGGACAGTGGGTGGCACCTGGCACGTCCCCAGCTAACAAACAGCACGCTCTAATACCTGAGTGGCACACGAAACCACGCACAGACAGGTGCGAGTGTGGACATCAGCAGGCAGCCATATTTGGAGTCGCTGCACCACCACCACGACGTCTGCAATGAAAAACAGCATCACAGTGGCACGTCTGCCGAAAGTTGCAGCGTGACGCTATGAAAGGCACGAGGGATTTCCTTCTTCTGTGGAAAGTGGACCAAACACAGTCTCCTAGGACAGAGGCAAAAAAGAAGCTTCGCAACTTCCTCGGAAGACACAATTGTGCGCAAAGATTGGAAGTCTCCAATTCTTTTTCGTTTCTTAGCTACGGTTTGATTGCAAATTATCCACTGCTAACGTAACGATGAATTACGAAATGAGATTTTAAGAAGTATCAATTTCTCACGGTACGTCACACAGAAAATTATTTGAGCGCTATTAATATTTACAAATTTTCTAACGTCTTAAAAAACGATTATGAACAAAAGAGATGGCGTCACAAAAAAAAAACTGTTTTCGTGACAGAAATTTAGGTGATAAAACGGAGCCTTTTTTTGGTAATTTATTTGACGTACAATACTCAGTACATAAGACAGATTATCATTTGATATTTATGAAAAATTTCATATGTTTTGAGCACAGATCTTAACATAAAAAACAACTTTTCACTTAATGTAGTTTATCTGAAAAATATTACCGCAGATCGTAATATCATATCAGGTAATCCAAGGCTACAGTCGCTCAGAAAAAGGGCGGGGGTGGCTCAGTCGGTAGCGCGCCAGGCTCGTAATCTGTAATTCCAGGTTCGAGTCCCAGCTGGGTCAGCGTTGAGATTTATCTCCGCAAAATTCCCCGCCCTGCCCACGGTCAGTAAGGAACACCGATGGGCTCGGAAAAGCCGCCGTCCGTCGGATGGGACGGTAAGCCGTGGCCCCGTGTGCGGGAGAGCCATACCCTGTGCACGTTAAAGAACACGCTGGATGGCCTTGACGTGAGGCTACCATCTGTCTCCCAACAGCTGTTCCAGTGGGTCCCCTCCCCCAACCTTTTCTGAGCCTCCGGGGTCCATGTGACCTGGTCATTTAGCCCATGGTGTGCAAAAAAGTGTCGCTCAGAGGTAAAACAACCCAACTCTTCAAGACTGTCAAGGTGACCTTGGATAATCTCGCTCAAGTGTAACACGTTTTTTAGAAATAAATGAAAAATTCTTTTTGGTTGGAGACATATTAATGAGACTAGTTGAAATTTCGCAACTAAAAATCTACATTTCCGAGTACTTAAAATAACTTGGACCACTGTTGTGTGTCAGTCGTGCTATCAAAACACGAAACAGCTAAAAATCGTTCTCATTAGAGCAAAAAAAAATATTAAAAAACGGGAAAAAGAAACATTTGTAAGGAAGGAAAAACAACACAGGAGCGATTTCGCACGACCAACAGAGAAAAACTAAATTGAGAAACGTGGTAAAGGTATTGCAAAATGCGTAAGATTACCATGTGTATAACTGTTAAAGCATTTGATGCAGCTGCAAACATAAATGTACCTTGTGGCATTTGTTGATTATGATTCATCTTCTGAATCACAGGTAGGTTCAGCTGTGAATTACGCGCATGTGGAAGAGGCCAACAAATGTCAACGCGCCTGACGACGCAGTTGGAGGTGATTCAATCCGATGCAATAAACTCCTTTCAATAACCGTTCAGGATGCAAAATAATATGAAAACTTATTTGTCAGAAGAAGGAAACCAATCTGACCGAGGGTAGCGGGGATTTGACGTGTTGGAGTATAATGGGGGAAAGTCTGATATGCTTCACTACTTAAATTTTAGTCCTTGGAAATTTCATTCACGCCCTCAAGGAGAGAGGGTTATAATTAAGCTCTGCTCAATTGGGTTGTTTTACCTCTGAGCGGCACTTTTTTGCACACCGTGGGCTAAATGGTCAGGTCACATTGACCCCGAAGGCTCAGAGAAGGTTGGGAGAGGGGACCCACTGGAACAGCTGTTGCGCGACAGATGGCAGAACTGTTATTAAGTAGCCAATATAAGAGGATAGAACTTTTGCCATCTATGCAAGGCTCTAGTTATAATTTCATCCCCCCTCCCCTCCACGGTACGTTATTGTTCATGGTCTAGAAGTATTAACAGATTTGAACCGTGACATAATACGTATTGTTATGCGGGAGTGTAAAAAAATGATGTAGCTACAGCATAAAAATTATGTAGTTACCGAATAAAAAAAAATGAAACTCTTTGAGGCTGCGATGTTACAGACTTCATTGATCATTGAAATAGAACATGTTATCGTCTGGTTTCAGAAAACCAGACGATGAAACACCCGTGGAATGCAATGGAATACTTCGCATGTTCTAGCAGTGAGGAATTTAATATTTTTGTTTAATGTAGGGTTCCCCCTCCCCGCCTTTTGCAAAGCTAGATATTTAAAGTACAAGCTGTCAAAAGCACAAAACCAAATGCTCAAATTTCTTCAGATAAAACTAAGGAAGATATTTGTCGTGATCGTTCGAGTGCAGAGAACTTACAAACCCAAACAGACGTCTAAGAATCGGGGTGGGGGGCGTGGGGGCTAATTTAAACAAGAAATAAGAAGCTGTGTGTGGCGTTCAACATTAGCAGCGTACATTCGATCTCCTGCGGAATGCACGAGCGCAGTGGAAAGCGTGCAAACAGCCAGAAAGATCAACTGAGTTCCGGAACTCACACAAAACGCTAAAAAGTGTGATCTGCCAACATCATGCGACACTTAACTAATGTCCATATATCACGAGTCTTGTCCCCGTAGGCAGAGTTAGTGAAGACGTATGCAATTAAACCACTTGGCTGTCGTCACCGACGACCAATTAAATCTTCCCTGCTTGCCAGCGGACTTCAGAGAGGGCAGAGTAAACACTCCTGGCCACTCGGGAGCATATTTCGGATCGATTATTTCTGCCCCAAGGTTCCCCCCACCAGGAGGCCCGCTTCGCCCAAGATCTTCAGTTTCGAGTCTGCCTCCAAGTTAGCACGTAAAGTGATAGATGTAAATAAGAGAGACTTTGTGGACAGATGAAGACACAGATACAGTATTAGTAAGCCACTAGTCCCAGCAGGAATCTGTTAAGTCAATGGTGGGAAACTCTTCACAAAGTTTTTACGTAGTGAATTTTACTTCCGATTTTCGTAATGTTACAATAAAGTAGCTTAACTAAAATAGGTAGAAAAAGGAACAACGTATAATTTGATTAAAAACTATGGTAATTGTTACGTGCTTGACTACTGATCAAAGGGTCCTGGGTGATGTTGTTTTACCTCTGAGAGGCAATGTTTATGCATACAATGGGCTAAGGGGCCAGGTCGTAAGGACCCCGACGGTCAGAGAAAGCTGGGGAAAGGTTATTATCTAAACAGGTTGGGTTGTTTTACCTCTGAGCGGCACTTTTTTGCACACCATGGGCTAAATGGCCAGGTCACATGGATCCCGAAGGCTCAGAGAAGGTTGGGAGAGGGGATCCAGTGGAGCAGCTGTTGGGAGACAGATGGTAGCCTCCCGTCAAGGCCATCCAGCGTGTTCTTTAACGTGCACAGGGTATGGCTCTCCCGCACATGGGGCCACGGCTTAACGTCCCATCCGACGGACGGCGGTCTTTCCAAGCCCATCGGTGTCCCCTACTGAACGTGGGCAGGGCGGGGAATTTTGCGGAGATAAATCTCAACGCTGACCCAGCTGGGATTCGAACCTGGGAACTACAGATTACGAGCCTATCTAAACAGGAGACATATAGTAGCTTCCCGTCAATGTCATCCAGCGTGTTATTTAATATGCCCAGGGTATGGCTACCTTAGTGTCACGTGACACTAAGGTTGCCAGATCACTAATTCTAAAAAAAAATCGTTGCCAGATATTTTTTCCGAATTCTGTAATCAACCATAGTGTTCGAATACTTTTTTGAGCGACTGTACATCAGAATTCGGAAAAAAATAAAAATATGATTATAAATTAATCTTACAGTTTTTAAAGGATACAAGTTTGACAGAATTTGACTTACTGCCTTCGATTACTTTTGCATTAGACGAATTTCCTTCTGGAAATTTTAGAATGTTCTTTTCACAACCAATCTAAGATGACTGGAAGTTTTAATGGTTTTGTTTTTTAAATTTCTGTTTCCCAGACGCAATTGAGAACACTACTTCACATCGTTCATTGACCTTTCTGGATGAAATTTCCGGACGAGAGGGGGCGAAAGGCCCCGAGTAATTTCACGAATGACAGTTTCCTTTGAAGAAGTTCGTTGGAAAACAGGCCGAGAAAATATTTATAATAATATTTTTTAAGGATTTAGAAGACTGAATACGACGATGAAAAAATTTGTTCAATGTACATAATAGTGAAATATTATTCAAATATTACACAATAAAATTTAAGTTCGAACTATTGAACTCTATAAGTTTAAGAGTATGTATTATTTAATGCAGGGTTGTTGTTTTACCTCTGAGCGGCACTTTTTTGCACACCATGGGCTAAATGGCCAGGTCACATGGACCCCGAAGGCTCAGAGAAGGTTGGGGGAGGGGACCCACTGGAACAGCTGTTGGGAGACAGATGGTAACCTCCCGTCAAGGCCATCCAGCGTGTTCTTTAACGTGCACAGGGTATGGCTCTCCCGCACACGGGGCCACGGCTTAACGTCCCATCCGACGGACGGCGGCCTTTCCAAGCCCATCGGTGTCCCCTACTGACCGTGGGCAGGACGGGGAATTTTGCGGAGATAAATCTCAACGCTGACCCAGCTGGGACTCGAACCTGGGAACTACAGATTACGAGCCTGGCGCGCTACCGACTGAGCCACCCTCGCCCCTATTTAATGCAGATTTAATGTAAGCTCTAAATAAGCTTTGCATGAACTTTAGACTTTTTTGTAAAATTATACTATGTATGACGAATAAACTTAATATCAACATACTGCTTAAAAATTACAGAAGAAAGCAATATATGAATGGGGGTGCCGAGTTAAATATGAGTGAAACAACAAAATAAATCTGTGATGAATGGTTTGGGTTGTTTTACCTCTGAACGGTATCTTTTTTGCACAAATGGGCGAAAGTTAGGTGACAGATGGTAGCCTTCCGTCAACGCCATCCAGCGTGTTCTTTAACGTGCACAGGGTATGGCTCTCCCGCACACGGGGCTACGGTTCAACGCCCCATCCGATGGACGGTGGCCTTTCCAAGCACATCAGTGTCCTCTACTGACCGAAAGCAGGACGGGGAGTTTGTGGGGATAAATCTCAACGCTGGCTAAGGCGGACTCGAACCTGGGAACTGCAGATTACAAGCCTGGCACGCTAGCGACTGAGCCATCACCGCCCCCACAGGGACAGGTGATGAATGAAAAAATTCTATATAGATGTACTTTTTTTAATTTAAAAAATAAATTTTCTTAAGCATTTTTTTTTTTGGTCATGCGATCATAGAACATTTTTTCGAACTTAAAGCGGCTATGAAAGGGCCACAGAGGTAAACGAAGAAGGTCAAAAGGAAGAGCAAAGGTCGAGAAACACTGTCTAGAACACCTACCATGAAAGTGTGAGAGTAGGGTTCGAATCCTACTCATCGCCAAAACTGATTTTTTTTTTTGCAAATGCATTTCTTGAACACTACATTCCCCCTCATCCGGGACTCGAAACCAGATCCTTTTTGATCAATAACCAAGCACCCTAAACAATTCAACCAGCCATCAGGATCGCATTATGAATTCATTTTTTACTGAAGATTACAATTACATGTAACAGAATAAAAAAGCAGGTTTCACGAACATGAATTTTACATTTTCTAGAATTTCGAGGAGGAGGAGGAAGTCCCCTCCCCCACGACGTGCCTGACGTGAATAATAAAAGCAAAAGAAAAAAAAAAGAATTGCTTTAGAATAACAAGTAGTTTTGCATATACTAAAATACGTTCAGTCCGAGTTGTTAGCGTGCTTGGCTACTAATCTAAGAGACCTAGATTCGAACCCCAGATAAGCATGGATGCTCGCGTCGTTTTCCTGCTGAGGTCCCACCATCCTCACAGACCTTCTATTATGTGTATAAACTGACAGGTTCCTGTGAGACCTCTATGGCAAGCAGCTGCTTGAGGGAATATTTATTTATTCTTTATTTATGGGAAAGGAAAACAAACATCCAATAAAATGAGCGACTGAGGTCGTGAAATAAAGGTGGGATGCGAACGGAGCAGGTGGGGGGAGTAGTGATTGCTCGTGTCGCGAGGAAAAACGATATCTATTTCATCCATCGTGCTTTTTCTCTCTCTGCTTACTGTGAGTCATTCTATCGGATTTTGTCACCGCTATATCGGACTGGCGCACTATTGACCAGCTTATCGAGTTATTCTGCTGAGACTGCGCACGAGCAAGCGTGTATTTTGGGAGTTACTGGTCGTGGCATACTGTTCCAACTTCCGCTAGACAGTAGCAAAGTTTATCTGCCGCGAGCCATGCTCTTCTTAGCAACGATAGTGGCGCGCAGTGTAAACAAAGCCTCTCACGTCATCAACTGCTGCGACAGGGCCGTGACTATGTACGTCGTGGACTAAACGGTTCAACGGTGTGGTATTGGCGTGAAAGGGTTGACAGATCATTAACTTTAATGACTGAAGCCACAATTGAAAAATAAAGATCTACAAGCTTTTGTAGGTAATCGCTGGCACGATCACCTACTGAAACTGTTGTGTTCAGTGGGTCAGGATCAATAGGACTAACGCAATTGATTTGTTTGTGCAAATAACCTAATTGTGGAGCCCACGTGAGAGCTATTAGTGCCTTACTAACCAGACTACTGGCAGCACTCTTTGAAACTGATGAATGGGGGAATAACAGGCAAAACGGAATAAGGACGTAAAAATAATGCTAAAAAGTTTTTTTATTGATTATGGACTGGTTTTCTTTTTCAGTGGATTTGGGTTGTTTTACCTCTGAGCGGTACTTTTTTGCACACCATGGGCTAAATGGCCAGGTCACATGGACCCCGAAGTCTCAGAGAAGGTTGGGGGAGGGGACCCACTGGAACAGCTGTTGGGAGACAGATGGTAGCCTCCCGTCAAGGCCATCCAGCGTGTTCTTTAAAGTGCACAGGGTATGGCTCTCCCGCCATACCCTGTGCACGGGGGCACGGCTTAACGTCCCATCCGACGGACGGCGGCCTTTCCAAGCCCATCGGTGTCCCCTACTGACCGTGGGCAGGGCGGGGAATTTTGCTGAGATAAATCTCAACGCTGACCCAGCTGGTACTCGAACTTGGGAACTACAGATTACGAGCCTGGCGCGCTACCGACTGAGCCACCCCCGCCTCCCTTTTTCAGTGGAAGAATCGAATTATTGAATATTAAAATGAGTCAAACAACCATTTGCTAGTTTATCATGGAATGAGGAAATGCTTTAAATTAACATATAAAATGCGATTCCTAATTTTAAAACAACGCAGAAAATACGAATTTGTGAACAGGAAGGAAAGGCTTTCTGACAACTAAAGTAATGTACAAGTACTGGACAGGAAAATGGAAACAGCTCCATGTTACCTCAAAAGAAAATCTCATTTAGAGCTCAAATTCTTCAATATAATTTTTTATCAAAAATATCTAAAGATCGCAGTCAAATCTATCTAAATTTCGATTTTAAACAATATCTTTTAAGTATTCAAACGAGTTACGAACGCTAGAATAGTTAACAGGCTACAAAAAAAAATTGACCCCAAAATTTAATTAAAACTGGTTAAGAGATCAGAGGTCACGGTTGACTCTAGTAGAGTAGCGGCAGACTCAACTATGATCTCTGATCTATTAACCAGTTTTAATTAAATTTTGGTTTCAATTTTTTGTATACTGTTAAATATTTCAGTGTTCATAACTCTTTGAATACTGAACATATATTATTTAAAATCGAGATTTAGATACATTTGACTGGGATCTTTATATTTAGACATTTTTCATAAAAAATTATATTGAAGTTATTGAGCTCTGAATGTGATTTCCTATTGAGATAAGATGAGACTGTTTCCATTTTTCTTCCCAGTAGCAGAATAATACTTTTATTTAATCCATCTTCTAATTCTTAAACGATAAAGTTCAAATAGTCGAATATTTTCATCCCCAATCATTTACAATCCAATATTTGCCCCCCCCCCCCCCTTTACAAAACGCTGTAAAAATTAAGACTAGGAGCGACGATTTTTTGCATTTCAGTTGTTATAAACCCTTTATTATTTTTTGTATTATATAGAGTTTTATATTAAAAAATATTTCATCTATATCGATTTTTCTTTACCATTTTTTTCATTTTGGGTCCTCTCGATATTTTGCTTGCCCCCCCCCCCCCATGGAAAATATTTTTTTTGGCTTTTAACTAGAAAAACTGCAGAATATTCTCTTTGAAAATGAGCGTTTCATAAAGTTTTATTATTTTCCAATATTAATGGTTGGAATTAAAACTGAACGGAATATTCGAAAAATACGAATACTAATATTTTATTAGTGCCCACCCAACCCAAAAACAGAATATTCTATTTACCTTTTTTACCTATGAAATGAAAGATTATTTTTGGTTGATCTTTTAAAAATAAAAAAAAAAAACATTGAATGGCTGCATACTACAAAATGATAATAGTTCGTTTATTTCTTCTTTAAAAGTGGTAAATAGCGCAAGTTTCGATGGACTGCAAAGGGTTTAGAGAAAATAAAAAAGGGCACCGAACAGAACGCGACTGAAGCTTCGCACGTAACGAGACAGGTGGTTCAGTCCACTTTCGACCCCTTGTGAAAGCCTTTCGCTGAGAGTCGGCTCTCCCCTTCACCTCGGTGGAAACCGCGCCCTGTATTTCGCTGAGCGGTGCAACACACACCCCTCCAGTTGGTTGTGGTCCACGCCACCTGCTCCTGCAGCCCGAACGTCCACGTGACCTGCAAACTGTTCGCGTAGAGACGGTCACGGCCAGGGTTCGGGGGCTAGGGAGGAGAGACGTCTGCCCCCAAAACTGGATCCGAGCTATGAGGGCAGTGCACCGTACCGCAGCCAAATAAAGGGTTGTCTTTGTGTGGGCACATACACACACACATGTACACACACATACATACACCTACACAGGCTTATGTACACAGAAGGAATCGGACAAAGAAATTATGATGGACTCGCACTTTTTTTTTTCTCTTCCAGCGCAGGCAACGAACTAGCGACCTTGAAAATATCGTTAAAACAACAGCAACATATCTATACACCTGAGTGTTTTTTTTAACATAACACGTCCCAACATCAGGTTTTTACAGTTGCTTGATCTTGGAAAACTGATGTTTATTTCGTCTCGTTTGAACTTAAATAATTAGCATATGGGGGTCCGATAATGATGCTTTTGATGTCTCTACATCGTCAACGAATGACGTCTCAACCCGCGTCGATGACGTTGCTGTGTTTCGTCTTAGAGAAGGCTGCACAGAAAACGTTATTACCATCATCAAAATTTCTAGCCTTTTATAAACTTTAGAGAGATTATTGATTAAAAAAAACGCACAAATTTTCTGGCGTCTTGTATTATCAACAACGGAGATAGACAAACAGTAGTGGAGCGTGTGGGTTGGGTTGTTTTACCTCTGAGCGGCACTTTTTTGCACACCATGGGCTAAATGGCCAGGTCACATGGACCCCGAAGGCTCTGAGAAGGTTGGGGGAGGGGACCCACTGGAACAGCTGTTGGGAGACAGATGGTAGCCTCCCGTCAAGGCCATCAAGCGTGTTCTTTAATGTTGGGTTGTTTTACCTCTGAGCGGCACTTTTTTGCACACCATGGGCTAAATGGCCAGGTCACATGGACCCCGAAGGCTCAGAGAAGGTTGGGGGAGGGGACCCAAGCTGTTAGGAGACAGATGGTAGCATCCCGTCAAGGCCATCCAGCGTGTTCTTTAACGTGCACAGGGTATGTCTCTCCCGCACACGAGGCCACGGTTTAACGTCCCATCCGACGGACGGCGGCCTTTTCAAGCCCGTCGGTTTTCCCTACTGACCGTGGGCAGGGCGGGGAAATTTTGCGGAGATAAATCTCAACGCTGACCAAGCTGGGACTCGAACCTGGGAACTACAGTTTATGAGCCTGGCGCGCTACCTACTGAGCCACCCGCGCCCTGACAAAAAATAGACTTGCCCCACTTTCAAAAGGAACGGCTCAAAATGGTACCAGGAGTTGCGGGCGTTTTTAAATTCGCATCAGACTGTATTTAAATGGAAAACGTCATCATCTCAGTATTTTTCTTTGTAAATATAAGACGATCCTTAAATTGCTGGAAAAAAAAACCATTCAATATTTCCATAAAATACCTTCAACAAATTTACCTGATTTGATTTAGGAGAAAGCTGTAATCCGCTAGTTATAATTCAATGTGATACAATATGTATTATCAAATCAAACTTTATTTATCAAAACATTTCAATATACATTATAATATGTTTCAATCGCCTAAGAAAATTTGCTTGCGGTTGTAAAGGATAATTAATATTGAAAAGAGAAAAAATATAATTAATGTCTTTCTAATAATATGTTAATTACTTTAACAAATCAGTATTTTAATTACTACATCACGATTTTCACGAGTTGCCGTTTCCGAGGGTTGGGTTGTTTTACCTCTGAGCGGCACTTTTTTGCACACCATGGGCTAAATGGCCAGGTCACATGGACCCCGAAGTCTCAGAGAAGGTTGGGGGAGGGGACCCAATGGAACAGTTGTTGGGAGACAGATGGTAGCCTCCCGTCAAGGCCATCCAGCGTGTTCTTTAACGTGCACAGGGTATGGCTCTCCCGCCATACCCTGTGCACGGGGCCACGGCTTAACGTCCCATCCGACGGACGGCGGCCTTTCCAAGCCCATCGGTGTCCCCTACTGACCGTGGGCAGGGCTGAGAATTTTGCGGAGATAAATCTCAACGCTGACCCAGCTGGGACTCGAACCTGGGAACTATAGATTACGAGCCTGGCGCGCTACCGACTGAGCCACCCCCGCCCCCCGTTTCGGAGGCATAACGTGCTTGACTGAGGATTGAAAAGATATTGTTTAGACCAGGCGTGTCCAACCTGCGGCCCTGGACAGCTAGTAATGCGGCCCACAAAATCGTAAAGTTTACGTCATAAGCTTTCAAATATGATTATGTGATTTTCAGCGAGTTTTTGATATCCCACTAGTTTTATGTTGCCATTTTTTAATTTTATAATAAAAAACATAAGAAAATAAATGAAGTTTTATTATTCATATGCATCAACTATATTATATATTTTATGTGCGGCCCAAAACAATTCATCTTCACTCAATGTGGCCCAGGGAAGTCAAAAGGTTGGACACGCCTGGTTTAGACTTTCAGATGAGGCATAGGTTTTTTATTTGATGTACGCTTTTCTGCTGAGGTCTTGATTTACTTACATATATTCTCTATGGCAAGTGAACGGTTTGAGGAATAATTTATTTTTCAATTGTGCAGATTTATGAAGGATGCCACCAAATGAGGGCATAAACGAACGTTCCTTTACACATATATATATATACATTTCCTTTAGACCGAAAATTAAGAATATTTACATGCTATATTAGTTGGGAAGAAAAATTGGATGCTCTATAACTTATACAATGAGATTATTGTGGAAAACTGTCTATATAAGTTATATAATTAATTTATTTAGTCTATATAAAGCTCCCGTACATCGTCAAAACTCATTTTCTATGCAAAATAATGCATTTTAAAAGTTTGTGTAAATAATTCAGTCTTTACAAATGTTGTATGCGCATCTTATGACTGGCATTGCTGGTGTTCAATATTCTGGCTTCTATAACTCTTTCTTTCAATATTGACTGAATATTTCTGAAATTCGGGTTTTAGACATGATATAGCTCTTTAATTTAATTAATAATTCATCACAAAAAACGTATTTAAAAAGTTATGGAGCAAGGGAATTTGGCTTTCTTTTGTGATAACATGGGAAAGTTTTTGGTTAGGAAGTGTAAAGGTATTAATTTTGTTTTACAATTTAAAGTGCTTTATTATTCACCTTTGGAAACGTCTAAGGTCCTAGACTTCCTTCTGAAACTCCCATCTGAAATGAGGCCATCATTAACATATTGTGAAGTTCTGCATTTACCTTTAAAAGCATACGGTTAGCTACTCAAATATTTCCTAAACTTTTAACACAGTGGTTCCCATCGGGGGAACATTGCAAATTTGGGTGCTCTTAAGTTTTTCGGTAGAAATAGATTAAATAAAATATCGAATAGTACTTAGATTAACAAAATTATGAATGTTTTGTTTCGACAGAAAAACTTTAGAAATCCATGGATACAACATCGAAATACTCGTAAATTTGCATACACAGTAAATATTACTTCAACTAGTTTTACACAGGAAAAAAATATTTTGAATTCCACTAAGACTAAAGTGTTAGAAGGTGCAAAGAGGGGACTAGGTCCCTTATATCAGTAGCCAAGAGGGGAAGGGGTGGCTCAGTCGGTAGCGCGCCAGGCTCGTAATCTGTAGTTCCCAGATTCGAGTCCCAGCTGGGTCAGCGTTGAGATTTATCTCCGAAAAATTCCCCGCCCTGCTAGGTGACACCGATGGGCTTGGAAAGGCCGCCGTCCGTCGGATGGAACGTTAAGCCGTGGCTCAGTGTGTGGGAGAGCCATACCCTGTGCACGTTAAAGAACACGCTGGATGGCCTTGACAGGAGGCTACCATCTGTCTCCCAACAGCTGTTCCAGTGAGTCCCCTCCCCCAACCTTCTCTGAGCCTTCGGGGTCCATGTGACCTGGCCATTTAGCCCATGGTGTGCAAAAAAATGCCGCTCAGAGGTAAAACAACCCAACTCAGTAGCCAAGCGTTCTAACCACTCGGCCATGGAAAACACTTTAAAAAAATAACTTTAGAAACAGGAGAACACAAACAGAATATAAAAAATTCTGCTATAGTAAGAAGTGCGAAATTTTCATAATGCTGTAAAATGATTCTCTATCATTTCTGAATTGCTCTTGAGGCGAATCATTAACAACG
This sequence comes from Ryuthela nishihirai, assembly GCA_038380435.1. Taxonomy (NCBI): domain Eukaryota; kingdom Metazoa; phylum Arthropoda; class Arachnida; order Araneae; family Heptathelidae; genus Ryuthela; species Ryuthela nishihirai. The sequence goes on from JAWZYU010000025.1 coordinate 27,814,179, forward strand.
GGCTTGGCACTTTAATATGCCATTCTCAGAATCAAGTGGCGCAGTATCGACTGGCGCGAGGCATTACGTATGCCGCAGCACACGTGCTGAGCGGTGCGTGCTAGTGCCCGCTGCTCTACCAGCAGGAGGATTGTGGGTTAACAACACAGACCTTGGGAGTATGTGAGATCTCTCCTGAAGCTGTTGGTGGAACACTAGCACGCAGAGAAAGTGTCCACTTCATTGGTGGAGCGGAACACAAACACACAGGTACAAAAGAAGGTGGGTGAGGTATTCAATACTCTGACTCTCAGTCGTAAAATCGAGTTTATGAAAAGCTCACACAAAGGATATTTTTAAGCCAAATGCCAAGAGAGATCCTGTATAAGTACTGATATCGTACAGCCTAGTGTTTTCCTCCTGTAACTGAAATCAAGGGGAGTCTTTTAAACTTAAAGTGATTTTTTTTCAAAGAGGGTGAAATTAACTGAATTGTCAACATTGCATAGGAGTGGTGCAGGGAAAGCGTTTGTATAGGCGTCAGTATTCTGGTGGTTTACACGTGTGACTGGCCAACAATTATAACATGGACGTTACGGCTTACATGATCCACAATTTTGTTGGAACAATATTCATTTTGATTTTTAAGCCTTTCAAAGTCTTAAATGAATATAACTTCAGTATATAGAATTTAGTAATTCATTACGATATACTTTTCTTATTTATTCTACCTATTTAATTAAGCCTACATTTTAACTTATGCTGATGTAACCAAATTTAGTAGGGGCGGGGTGGCTCAGTCGGTAGCGCGCCAGTCTCGTAATCAGTAGTTCTCAGGTTCGAGTCCAAGCTGGGTGAGCGTTGAGATTTATCTCCGCAAAATTCCCCGCCCTGCCCGCGGTCAGTAGGGGGCACCGATGGGCTTTGGGCGGCTTGGAAAGGCCACCGTCCGTCGGATGGAACGTTAAGCCGTGGCTCGTGTGCCATACTATGTGCACGTTAAAGAACACGCTGAATGGCCTTGACGGGAGACTACCATCTATCTCCCAACAGCTATTCCAGTGGGTCCCTTCCCCCAACCTTCTCTGATCCTTCGGGGTCAATGTGACCTGGCCATTTAGCCCATAGTGTGCAAAAAAAAAAAAAAAAAAATGCCACTCAGAGGTCCCGAACCAATTTTAGTCAAACAAAGGGAATATTATTATTTTTTAACTATATTTTCCGCTGAGAATTTTATACATTATTCATTTTTAAATCGTTCTTGTTCCTCCTCCACGAACTCTTAATGGGTTTAGCGGGTACTTTTTGCTAGTTCAATAGCTCACCTGCTCGTGTTATAACCAACAATATTTATAAGCATATCTTCCGAGACCACTAAGACCTTTCGCTGCCCAATAGGATATGCTTTTGAATACAGGCACTCACAGGGAAGAGGAGGAGGCATTTATTATCCCTACATGAAATTTAAAACACTATTTAAATACTAGTTAAACCCCACGCCAAAGTTTGGCGTGAAGCGTATGTCCATTGATGACTTACTTCATTCACACAGTAGGCGGCGGCACCGCCCCCAGAAATTTAGGACACTTTCCGAGGGATTACTTCCGATCCACGGCAGCTAAGAACCCGAGCCGTCACCCCAACGAGGCTAGAACTAAGTGAGATCACCACACTCTATTTGGGAGCGATCGCTCAAGTAATCGCGCAATCACAGGGATCTGAGAATTTCTGTCACCGATGACGTCACACAAATCCGCCCTTCCGTTCGCCCGGAATTACGGCTATCATATAATTAATAAAGCTCCGAGCTTCAAAGTCGTGTTTTTGCATATATTTCCCCCTCCATCACATTTTGGGCAAAATTCTGTGTTTTGGGGTATTTAGCTGGTTTGTTACATTTCTGAGAGGAGCACTGGATTGGATTGTTTTACCTCTGAGCGGCACTTTTTTGTACACCATGGGCTAAATGGCCAGGCCACAAGGACCCCGAAGGCTCAGAGAAGGTTGTGGGAGGGGACCCACTGGAACAGCTGTTGGGAGACAGATGGTAGCCTCCCGTCAAGGCCATCCAGCGTGTTCTTTAACGTGCACAGGGTATGGCTCTCCCGCACACGGGACCACGGCTTAACGTCCCATCCGACGGACGGCGGCTTTTCCAAGCCCTTCGGTGTTCCCTACTGACCGTGGGCAGGGCTGGGAATTTTGCGGAGATAAATCTCAACGCTGACCCAGCTGGGACTCGAACCTGGGAACTACAGATTACGAGCCTGGCGCGTTACCTACTGAGCCACTCCCGCCCGCTCTGAGAGGAGCACTTGCTCACACAAAAGGCTAAATCACAAGGGCCACAAGGAATCAGAACTGGGTAAAGGGAACAGATCACTGGACAGTTGCTAGGAGACAGATGCGTACCGTCATGGTCATCTAGTTCTTTAACGTGCACAAATTATGGTCCTCTAAGCAAACGGGTTTAACGTCATATCCAATGACTTTCTAAGGCTTGGGATCAAGTGAAAAGTTTTGCAAAATTTATTTATTAATTCGTAATTTTGACTCGTGAAACCTTTAAAAATAATGAAATTTTTTAGCAGGTCATTTTTCTAAACAAAAATATATGAAGAGTTACCAAAAACAAAAAAAGTAACCCATGCCCTTCTGGATAAACAATGTTAGATGAGAACACATTTTCACGATATTTTTTTTAAAGCTTACCAACATAACCGACCGCAAATGACTCATAAATTAGTTGCAACTTAATTTTGAGATAAATAATCATCTTCTCTAAATAGAAATGCGTTCACGAAATCTCACAGCTCTCTGCAAAAATTTCTTTACACGAAACTTTCAACAAACGTATTTTATCATCGTTCCATTCTCAATGGGCCAAATAGATCTGTAACTCTGGCTACCAAGTACCATGCAGACGTAATGATACACCTAGAGAAGAGCCAGAGACCTATAACTTCGGTTTCCAGCTAGGGGAGCACACTAATGACACATCCACGCATTCGTTCCTCGACTCTAGCCCCCAGACTGGTTCTGTTCCACGTCGCGGACCGCTGCTTTTGTGCCTGCCAACCCACATCCACTCATCCCAAGGCGGATGTACACACAAAAACAGAGCCCACATCAAAGAGCAAGGGGTCAGCATTTGATGGAAGTTGCAGAGACTATTACAATGTGCACAACATATTTAATCCTTTGTGGTTTGCCTGTCCCACATAGGGATGGGAAAGAAAGACAGCCAGCCAACATCATCCCCGATGATGCATCTTCTTACGCTCAGATTTTTCCATTTCTCAATCAACGTCAAAGCATTTGTTCATTTTAAACTGGCAGCCCTTTATTATTTATTTTTCGCGTACTTAGTGATGTTAGAGCTCTGCTGTTAACGTCCTCTAATAGAATGAAATTTCATCGCTTGAAGCGCATATTTGCACTTCGTTTTGTTCTTCTGTCAAGTGGCATTACAGGTTAATAGGTCTTACACAGATCTTCAATTGCCCCTTGGAGTGAAATGATGAGGTGGGGAGGGAGGACGGGATTCTCGATTTTTAGTCGCTTTGTTATTACGCGTATAATACGGGTTGACGCGATCAGGACTTTCAGTATGACATTTATAAATTCCGTTTCGTCATAATCAACTAATAAAAAAAAAGAAGCAAAAGCTCAATAATTGTCTTAGGCCAAGCTAGAAAAATGTTTGTATTTGTTTTGTTGTTACATGTTAATTCAAGCCTTATCGGCGTTATGTTCTCAATGCTGGGAAGGAGTTTCTACCGATCAAGTCCCAATCGCGACACTGTTGAAATTTTCTCAGCTAATTCCTGCTAGCCCTCGGTCAGAAATGGGACACAGATGGGCTTGGAAAGACCGCCGTCCGTCGGATGAGACGTTAAGCCAAGGCTCCTTGTGCATGAGAGACATATCCCGTGCAGGTCAAAGAACACAGGATTGTCTTAACGGGAGGCTTTCAATCATTTTCCTAACAGCTGTCCAGTGGGTCCCCTTCTTGACCTTGTGACATGACCATTGAGTCCATTGTGTGCCGCCCTGCCCACGGTCAGTAGTTGGAAAGGCTGCCGTCCGTCGGATGGGACGTTAAGCCGTGGTCCCGTGTGCACATTAAAGAACACACTGGATGGCCTTGAGGAGAGGCTACCATCTGTCTTCCAACAGCTGTTCCAGTGGGTCCCCTCCCCCAACCTTCTCTGAACCTTCGGGGCCTATGTGACCTGGCCATTTAGCCCATTGTGTGCCAAAAAAATGGCGCTCAGAGGCAAAACAACCCAACCCATTGTGTGCAAAATAATCTTGCTGAGAGGTTAATAGCCAAATACAAAAGCAAATTAACCTTAAGTCGGTTTTTTAATTTCTTCGTACTTTTAGCTCGCTTTTTTTAAAGAGTAACAGTTCAAGTTTTCGTCTGCTTGTCCAATGGCATTCAGCTTTATTAAAGGGAGAAATGAAAAATTCTTGTCGGATAGGTACAGTCGCTCAAAAAAATATCCGAACACTGTATTTGATTATAGAATTCAGAAAAAATATCTGGCAACGATTTTTTTCAGAAATTAGTGATCTGGCAACCTTAGTGTCACGTGACACTAAGGTTGCCAGATCACTAATTTCTAAAAACAAAAAATCGTTGCCAGATATTTTTTCTGAATTCTGTAATCGACCATAGTGTGCGGATATTTTTTTGAGCGACTGTACTACTAATGGAATATTGCTTTTAACCTTTTCCGAATTCATTCATTAGTTTGAGTTTCTACCTTTAAAGGGCGCTAAAGTCGGAAAAATAATAAAATTTAAAATTAATTTTGTGAACAGTCTGTTGATGATGGAAATTTAATATTTAGTTGGAGTGAAATTATAGAATTTACGAAATGCGTTAGTCCAAGATATTCATACCGATAGCCCTCCGTTGCCATTCCCCTAGGGCAAAAGTAAGAAACCTCGACTTTTTCGTCTTTCTCTATTGAATGGTCAAGGTGGCAAAAAAGAGTGGATAAGGTAAGGTGGCCCACTAGACAATTTAAGTAAGAATCACAAAGCTTAAAAGGGAGAGAGAGTAAGGTTGCTGACGACTTTTACGTTGGGTTGTTTTACCTCTGAGTGGCACTTTTTTGCACACCATGGTATGTACACCATATATAAATGGCCAGGTCACATGGACCCCGTAGGCTCAGAGAAGGTTGGGGGAGGGGACCCACTGGAACAGCTGTTGGGAGACAGATGGTAGCCTCCCGTCAAGACCATCCAGCATGTTCTTTAACGTGCACAGTGTATGGCTCTCCCACACACGGAGCCACGGCTTAACGTCCCATCCGACGGACGGCGGCCTTTCCAAGCCCATCGGTGTCCCCTACTGACCGTGGGCAGGGCGGGGAATTTTGCGGAGATAAATCTCAACGCTGACCCAGCTGAGACTCGAACCTGGGAACTACAGATTACAAAAAGGGGAAGAAAAAAAAAAACGTAAAACTTCGACCAAGATAGCCATTAATATTAGGAAGCTAATCTACATTACAGTCGATAAGAAACAGCATTCGAACCGTTCCTTACGAAATCTATTCCAAAAGCAACCAATGACGACAGAGAACTACTTTTTGCTGCCTTATCTTGCTGAGCAGCATCGGCGAATGTGCACAGCTCACAAACTTCGAGGTTTTCAGCGTCACGAAAAGCCAGTGATGTCAGAATGTCAAGTCACTGGCACATCAGAGGCCCAAGGCCATGCATGCGGTAAGCGATCGTAACAGCCTTAGCCTTTACAGCCAGCACTGGCACATTACAATGGTCACGAGATTCTAGAAACCGTGACGCTCGACGGCCACGATGTCGCTTAACGGCTGAGGAGGCACCAGGAGATGCGACGGTTTCGCACTCATAACGAGGACCAGACGTCCAACTGGTTTCGGTCACTTCATGGAACAAAACAAGACAGGCAGCAGTTTTTTTTTCTTACAGACACCAAGTATTTGAAGTGTTTTTGTCTAAGAACATTTCTCTCTCTGTTATAATATATACTTATATTATTCATATAAAAAATAATTAAGCATTAATAAAAAAAAAATCATTAGTTCGCAAAACTGGAAAAAAAAATTACATTTATTAGCGATGCAATAAAAAATAACCTCTGTACAGGTTTTTGTTGGATTGGATTGTTTTACCTCTGAGCGGCACTTTTTTTGCACACCATGGGCTAAATGGCCAGGTCACACGGACCCCGAAGGCTCAGAGAAGGTTGGGGAAGGGTTGAGTTGTTTTACCTCTGAGCGGCACTTTTTTGCGCACCATGGGCTAAATGGCCAGGTCACATGGACCCCGAAGGCTCAGAGAAGGTTGGGGGAGGGGACCCACTAGAACAGCTGTTGGGAGACAGATGGTAGCCTCCCGTCAAGGCCATCCAGCGTGTTCTTTAACGTGCACAGGGTATGGCTCTCCCGCACAGGGGGCCACGGCTTAACGTCCCATCCGACGGACGGCGGCCTTTCCAAGCCCATCGGTGTCCCCTACTGACCGTGGGCAGGGCGAGGAAATTTTGCGGAGATAAATCTCAACGCTGACCCAGCTGGGACTCGAACCTGGGAACTACAGATTACGAGCCTGGGCGATTCTTTTTTAATTTGCACGAGATGCGACCTTGCTGTAGAGGTAAATTAACAAGTCAGCAATTTTGAATTGTTTCTTTTTTTAGGGAGAAATATAACAAGATCAAGAGAGTTCTCCCTTTTATATTCATTTAGGAAATCGCTCTGCGCCTATGGCTTTTTTTTGTAAGCCCACATTGTTTTTAAGCTTTACGAAGACAACGAAATTAAAGCCAACTATTGGAACAGCTGCATTTGCGCTCAAGTTCTACTTCGATGCACGCTCGAATCTGCCAATAGACGATAAGAAAATTTTGTCTCGCTCCGCTTTTGTACGAAATTAGAATCGGGGGGCTAATATAAGCGATTACGTCACCGTAATGTCGTTCACTCCTCGTCCTTAAGTAGGGAGGGAAAACGACCAATCTATATAAAATGTCAGGTCACAGCAGCGACGGCGGCACGCCCTCTTTTCTCCAAAGCTGGGGACCACCGTTGCCGAGGCAACCCGAATGTAAACAGAACAAGCAGGTCACGTCGGCCAAGGTGCACTACCTGCCAATGTCCGCCTTGATCGGATGCAGACAGCAAAATGGGCCGTTCCAGAAATGGCCGATACAGATGTACAGAAGAAGTTCACCGTGAATGGACAATGCATGCAACGTTTTAGTTGTACACGTTTGGCCTTTTAGATACGCGCATCTATTAAAATTCTTTTCCATAATGAGCTGTCTTTCTATTGTAACTTGAATTACACATCACGGGGCTGTATTCTATTTCTTCGAACTGATAATGGCATTTCGATTGAAATCTCCGTACTTTTTCTCTTTTGTGTTTCTCTGGCAATCTGTAACGAGCCCAGAAAGTTACAATGGGTGATGGTTGAAGATTTGGGTTCGGTTGTTTTACCTCTGAGCGGCACTTTTTTTGCACACCATGGGCTAAATTTGGCCAGGTCACATGGGCAACGAAGGCTCAGAGAAGGTTGGGGGAAGGGGACCCACTGGAACAGCTGTTGGGAGACAGATGGTAGCCTCCCGGCAAGGCCATCCAGCGTGTTCTTTAACGTTGGATCGTTTTACCTCTGAGCGGCACTTTTTTTGCACACCATGGGCTAAATATGGCCAGGTCACATGGACCCCGAAGGCTCAGAGAAGGTTGGGGGAAGGGACCCACTGGAACAGCTGTTGGGAGACAGATGGTAGCCTCCCGTCAAGACCATCCAGCGTGTTCTTTAACGCGCACAGGGTATGGCTCTCCCACACACGGCTTAACGTCCCATCCGACGGATGGCGGCCTTTCCAAGCCCATCGGTGTCCCCTACTGACTGTGGGCAGGGCGGGGAATTTTGCGGAGATAAATCTCAACGCTGATCCAGCTGGGGCTGGAACCCGGCTACCCCGCCCCAATGGTTGAAGAGGTTGTGGGAGAAGAATAATATGCCTGAGGCCCAGGTTTTACGACTTTGAGGTGTTTTACTTCTGAGTGACACTTCTTCTACACTCAAAGGGTGCCACTCAAAGTCACAAGGATTTTAATGACGCAGGGTTCGGTAGAGGGTTTGTTGTTGGGTTGCTTTACCTCTGAGCGGTACTTTATTTTCTGCACAATGACTAAATGTCCAGGTCACAAGGATCCCAAGGGATCAGAGAAGGTTGTGGGAAGAGGATCCCCATTGGATAGCTATTAAGAAGCAGATCCCATTAAGGCCATCTAGAGTGTTCTTTATCACGTCCCATCCGACGGACGGAGGCCTTTCCAAGACTATCACTGCCTCCTACTGACCGAGACAGGATGAGGGTTTAGAGGAGATAAATCTCAACGCTATTACAGCTGGGACTCGAACCTGGGAACTACAGATTACGAGGCTGGCACGCTACCGACTGAGCCTTTCAGTATCATAAGCCCTAGAGAAGATCTCTGAGAAAGACGAGACTTTAGCATAAATATAATAAACATCTGTACGTTACATGTATCCTCCTTCAGGGCTCGAACCCAGGTTTCTTTGATCAGTAGACAAGTGCGCTAATCACTCCCCTCCCCAGTTAGAAAAGATAATGAATGACTCCGAGGGTTCCTAACCTTTAAAGCCTCTTAAATTTCAAATCAAGTACAGAACGTTACCATCAGATTGCAATAGAAAGTACAAAATAGGCTTAGTAATAATTGGGTCAATTTACTGATCTCCTATCGCCATTTACTCAGTGCTTCTTCATTTAGAGTTGGGTTGTTTTACCTCCGAAAGGCACTTTTTTGCACACCATGGGCTAAATAGCCAGGTCACATGGACCCCGAAGGCTCAGAGAAGGTTGGGGGAGGGGACCCACTGGAACAGCTCATTGGACCACTGGAACAGCCCGTCAAGGCCATCCAGCGTGTTCTTTAACGTGCACAGGGTATGGCTCTCCCGCACACGGGGCCACGGCTTAACGTCCCATCCGACGGTCGGCGGCCTTTCTAAGCCCATCGATGTTCTCTACTGACCGTGGGCAGGGCAGGGAATTTTGCGGAGATAAATCTCAACGCTGACCCAGCTGGGACTCGAACCTGGGAACTACAGATTACGAGCCTGGCGCGCTACCGACTGAGCCACCCCCGCTCCTCTTCATTTAGAGACAAAATTATTTTCTGATGTGGGGAGTCGACACGAATTTTTCAGTGGGGGCAAGGAACAAATCAATGTTTCAAGATCGATATATTTAGATCGAGCAGTTCATTAATGAGCGTAGTTACGAATACAGAAATCATGCATACATCATTCCAGAATACAATTAAGGAAGCCCGAAAACGAAACGAAATACAAAAAGGAAACTTTATTATTGAAAATACACGTAACTTTTTTTTTTTGAAATTAATAAAGATAAATGATATATTTCCGAAAACATAAGAAAGTGTAAGAGAAATAATCAAGATTTCGTTTCTTGTTAAAAAAAAACGACAATAAATTTCAGTAGATCAGATATTATTCAACATAAATGAATTTTTTGATCAACTTTTCCTGGGGGTGAGGAGACCCGGTCAATGCCTGCTGATAAAAACAAACAACGTACTGCACGAAACGGAACAGATCTGGTAAAAAATTTAGTAAAATCGCATCCTCCCTTTTTTATCATCCTTTACAGTTTCCATTTTGCAAAGTGGGTTGGGTTGTTTTGCCTCTGAGCGGCACTTTTTTGCACACCATGGGCTAAATGGCCAGGTCACATGGACCCCGAAGGCTCAGAGAAGGTTGGGGGAGGGGACCCACTGGAACAGTTGTTGGGAGACAGATGGTAGCCTCCCGTCAAGGCCATCGAGCGTGTTCTTTAACGTGCACAAGGTATGACTCTCCCGCACACGGTGCCACGGCTTAACGTCCCATCCGACGGACGGCGGCCTTTCCAAGCCCATCGGTGTCCCCTACTGACCGTGGGCAGGGCGGGGAATTTTGCAGAGATAAATCTCAAAAAAAGTCCCAGCTGGGACTCGAACCTGGGAACTACAGATTACGAGCCTGGCGCGCTACCGACTGAGCCACTCCCGCCCCATTTTGCAAAGCGGAACTGAAACGCTAATTAGAGGAATCCACTCTTTTTCTTTGCCTCGCGGCCGTGACGATTCGTTGATTAAATCGCATTTAGTCAGACAGAAAGCGACCTAGAATATTATCGGTGATCAAAGAGTTGAGCTGGGTGATCTGTGTCATGCAAACGGGAAAAGATTATCACTTGGTGGTGACCTGTAATCCGAAAGCAGTGGGTCTCTTGGGAAGTGAGCTTTTCAGTGTCAGGCTATTTAGCACACAGCAGTGTAGGGTATCGGTGTATCACTTGGCGTTTTATTCTTCATAGTGAAAACATCCACAGGGCAAGTAGACAGAGTTGGGTTGTTTAACCTCTGAGTGGCACTTTTTCGCGCACAATGGGCTAAATGGCCAGGTCACAAGGATCCCATGGGCTCGGCGAAGATTAGGGCGAAAGCTGTTATGGCCACGTCAATATAATGGGTTGGATTGTTTTACCTGAGCGGCACTTTTTTGCACACCATGGGCTAAATGGCCAGGTCACATGGACCCCGAAGGCTCAGAGAAGGTTGGGTGAGGGGACCCACTGGAACAGCTGTTGGGAGACAGATGGTAGCCTCCCGTCAAGGCCATCCAGCGTGTTCTTTAACGTGCACAGGATATGGCTCTCCCACACACGGGGCCACGGCTTAACGTCCCATCCGACGGATGGCGGCCTTTCCAAGCCCAGCGGTGTCCCCTACTGACCGTGGGCAGGGCGGGGAATTTTGCGGAGATAAATCTCAACGCTGACCCAGCTGGGACTCGAACCTGGGAACTACAGATTACGAGCCTGGCGCGCTACCGACTGAGCCACCCCCGCCCCCACGTCAATATAACGAAGGGACAATTTGTACGTTACAACTGATGTATGTACGGCCTCTGTTGAACCCTGTCAGCTAGCTCTGAAATCCTAGGGGCGGGGGTGGCTCAGTCGGTAGCCCGCCAGGATCGTAATCTGTAGTTACCAGGTTCGAGTCCCAGCTGGGTCAGCGTTGAGATTTATCTCTGCAAAATTCTCCGCCCTCCCACGGTCAGTAGGGACACCGATGGGCTTGGAAAGGCCGCCGTCCGTCGGATGGGACATTAAGCCGTGGTTCCGTGTGCTGAAGAGCCATATCATGTTCGTTAAAGAACATGCTGGATGACCTTGACGGGAGGCTACCATCTGTCTCCCAAAGCTGTTCCAGTGGGTCCCCTCCCCAACCTTCTCTGAGCCTTCGGAATCCTTGTGATCTTGTCATTTAGCCCATGGTGTGCAAAAAAGTGCCGCTCAGAGGTAAAACAACCCAATCCGAAATCCTATGCAAATTGTAGGATAATCTGGTCGTAAGCAGCAAGAAAAAGTTAGGAAAAGGGAACCCAATGGACGGATGATAGGAGACATATCGAAGCCTCTAGTCAAAGCGATCCAAGAGTGTTCATTAAAACGTTACGTTCGATGGCCATTCCAAGCCCATCGGTGTATCCTTTCTCATTGAGGGCATGGCGTGGGTTAATGGGAGATAAATCTCAACGTTGGCTACCGACTGATTTGAGCCAATTCCGCACCTTTAGCAAACAGTTTTTTAAACTTCGAGAAACACAGCACCGTATGCGATCGAAATTTTTTTAAATTACTTGTAGCTGCAAAAATTTATTACTTAAGTTCCAACTCCTGGAAAACGAAATGCCCATCTAACAACAAGTAAACAAGTTCCATACAAATAAACAAAATTCCCCAGCTCAATTTCACTGAAGTAATATTTCAGAACGAGCAGATATTTTAAATCTTGGGAACGGGATACGTCCATGAAATAAATAAAAGACTCCCCCCCCCCATCACCTTGTTCCCTTTTGAAACGGGAAACGTTCATCATAGAAGCGACGCATGAACTTCCTGTGCAAAGAAATGCCTTAATAAGTTGCTTTCTCTCCCCCCCCCCCCTCTCTTTCTCTCTGAAAAAGGAAACGATGTTTGCTTGGAGTTTTTTTAAAAAAAATACGCTCCTTCCTGTTGGAGGAAATTACCGTTTTGCTTAGGAGGCGATATCTTGGCATAAATCAATCAACAAATGGAAGAAACGTTCCAAATGATTTTTGTTTTACCTCTGAGCAATATTTTTTTGCACAGAATGGACTAAACAGCCATGCCATAAATACCAGAAAAGTAAAAAAAAAAAAAATCTGGAAGAGGGGGGGGGGGAATTTGTTTATTTGCAGGGAACTTGTTTACGTGTAAAATGAACATTTCGTTTTCCGGGAGTTGGGCTTAAAGCAATATATTTTCCCACTTTAAAGTATATTCTACTTGTTAGCTGCATTTTTACAAAACAGTTTGAGAATTCAAACTACATAGGGATACACTTTTTAAGAGACAGATGGACACCTTTCGTCAAGGCCATCCAGCGTGTTCTTTAATGTGCACATGTTACGGCTGTCGTACACATGAGCGACGGAGCCAAAGAGTTGGTTTTCTCTGAGTGGCACTTTTTTTGCGCACAATGAGCTAAATTACCAGGTTACAAGGACCCCTAAGACTCAGAGAAGGTTGGAAAAAAAAGACCCACGAACAGCTGTTTAGGAAACAGATGGAAACCTCTCATTAAAGCCATCCAGCGTGTTCTTTAATGTGCAGAGGGTATGGCTATCCGCACCGACGGTTTTTCCAAGCCATCGGCCTCCCCTACTGACCAATGGAAGGGCGGGGAGTTTTATGAAGATAAATCTCAACGCTGGTGCAGATGGGACCAGATTACAAGCCCGGAGCGCTACCGACTGAGCTACCCTCGCCAGCCATCAAAAGAGCGGTAGCTTTTCCAAGTCCATCGGCGTCCCCTTTTTCACCGAGGGAGAAGATCACAATGCATGCACATTGGGGATTCGAAACTGGGCACACCATATTACGAGATTAGGGTGCTACCAACTGAAACGACCCTCTCCTTAATATTGCGAATAAATAAAATAAATAAATACCCCCTCAAGCAGCTGCTTGCCACAGAGGTCTGACAGGAGCCTGTCAGTTTATATGCCATAGTAGAAGGTCTGAGAGGATGGCAGGACCTCAGCAGAAAAACGACACAAACAGCCATGCCTTACCCGGGGCTCGAACCCAGGTCCCTTAGATCAGTAGCCAAGCGCGCTAACCACTCGGCCACGGGACGGCAATATTGCGAAAGATTATAATAAAAAAAAAAAATAAATAAATACCCCCTCAAGCAGCTGCTTGCCACAGAGTTCTGACAGGAACCTGTCAGTTTATATGCTAGAGTAGAAGGTCTGAGAGGATGGCAGTACCTCAGCAGAAAAACGACACAAACAGCCATGCCTACCCGGGGCTCGAACCCAGGTCCCTTAGATCAGTAGCCAAGCGTGCTAACCACTCGGCCACGGGACTTACAAATTCTAAAAATTTCTACGAGCACTAATAGCTTTATTTGCAATCAGGTAAATATCGAAAAACGAATCTTTCATATTTTTAGCAGTGAACACTTTGAAGATCATTACCACGAAATTATTTGCATTTGTTAAATCGAAAACAAAATTAGAAGTGCCGTAATTCTACGAAACTAACAAAGCTGTGGCATAGCTGATTATTTAAATTTTAACTCAAGATAATATTTTAAAGTATCCTAACACTGATGATCTTTTAACTGTGTATATTTGCTTCGGTTTTAAGAATCGTGGAGTTTTTTCACTGCCACGCATACTTAGATTCAGTTATGTAAGCCAACTCGCATTCTTTCTTAAACCTTGATCGAATGCTTTTTAACGAATCAGTAGCTGCTACTGTTCTTCTTGCATTGTGCGCAGGAATTCTTTTCCCTCTTACACAAACACACGAAGTACCATCAACATCTATCCAGCTCCAAAAACTTGATTTCACATGCTACTGGTTATGTGTGTTCCGCAGCAGAAAAGTAAGATGCAAAACAAATCAAAAAAACACCATCCCCATTTTTTGTACCATCAGCGACAGTGGCCTTAATCCTCTTTTCATCTTCACTGGGTTAGCCCTGCAGGGCTGTTCTCCACCCACGAACTGGCATGCGATCTGCGCACTGTTCGACTCTTATTTGCTGCTCCTGTTGTTGAAGAACTTGTTTTAGAAATTACGTTACGCTCAACCGTACATCATATCTGCTCGTCTGCGGACAATAAATAGTAAACAAAAACAATGAGGAATACAGTGAGGATGTTTGCGTTCACTCGCTACGTTGATTTATGATGGTCCTCATGTCATAACCATGAGAATAGAGAAAATTCGGAGATCGGAAACCGTATCCTAAACATCAATTTCTGAACATCCTTCCATTAGTCTGTATTTCTTTGAGCAGGAGGTGGGAAAAAACTTTTGGTGTCGCAAAAAAAAAAGTATTTTTCGAAACATATTTAGTTAACGTGCTTGGCTGCTGATGAAAGTGACCTGAGTTTGAACCCCGGGAAGGGCATTTACGTTTGTTTGCCTTTCTGCTGAGGTTTCACCTTCCTCACAGGGGGCGGGGATTTATCTCCGCAAAACTCCCCGCCCTGCCCACGGTCAGTAGGGGACACCGATGGGTTTTGAAAGGTCATCGTCCGTCGGATGGGACGTTGAGCCGTGGCCCCGTGTGTGTGAGAGCTATACCCTGTGCACGATAAAGAACACGCTGGATGGCCTTGACGGGAGGCTACCATCCATCTCCCAACAGCTGTTCCAGTGGGTTCCTTCCCCCAACCTTCTCTGAGCCTTCGGGGTCCTTGTGACCTGGCCATTTAGCCCATGGTGTGCAAAAAAGTGTCGCTCAGAGGTAAAACAACCAACCCTTCCTCACAGATCCTTCTCTAGGCACATTAAATTGACAGCTCCTGTTAGACCTCTGTGGCAAGCAGCTGTTTGAGTTTTTCCTCCCATATCTATAAAATAGAAATAATCACTTAAAAGAGTTGGGTCCGGATGTTTTACCTCTGAGCTACTTTTTTTGTGCACACAATAGGATAAATAGCCAGATCACAAGGACTTCAAGTTTCAGGGAAGGTTGGGGCATGGGATGCATTGGATAGTTGTTAGAGATAGATGATGCCCAGAGCCGGATCTAGGGAGAAGGAGGAGGATTCCTTCAAAATGCTAATAAGAGAAATAGAGGCAAAAATTATTAAACTCATTTATATCTCATGCATTTTTCAAGAATTTTCTAAAGACCTCTAAAAACATAGAGGGAAATGTTATACTACATTGGAAATCTAGTCTCTTGACCAATTGGTAGTCTCTTTTCCGGCTCAATTGTGTTTCTTGTTCCCACCCCCTCGATTTTTTTCTAGATCCGGATCTGATGATGCCTACCTACAGAGTCAACATCGAGAACTAACATAAAAATTCGAAGTTATTTGAGATACGTATCCTTAATCTATAACAGGGCTGGGCAAACACTGCAGCTGAAGGAACGTAACGAAAACAGAAATGGCGGACCGCCGCCAAGGAAGTCTATAATCAATTAATCAATAACGTGTATATAAAAAATAAAAAAATAAATACCCCCTCAAGCAGCTGCTTGCCACAGAGGTCTGACAGGAGCCTGCCAATTTATATGCCGTAGTAGAAGGTCTGAGAGGATGGCAGGACTCAGCAGAAAAACGACACATACATCCATGCCTTATCCGGGGCTCGAACCCAGGTCCCGTAGATCAGTAGCCAAGCGTGCTAACCACTCGGCCACGGGACGGCAACGTGTATATAAACAACGGAAAAGGAAAAAATCTAAAGTGCCATGACAATATTATTTTATTAAAATTAATTATTTTAATGAGAATTTGCTTCAACGAAGTTTGATTTCCATATCCTCTGTACGTTCTTTTTCGCTTTTTACAATTCTAATGGTCGTTAGTGTGCAGAGGTAAAATAGAATCCTATTTATATTTTTTACACCTATCTTATGGGTACAGGCCAGATCACTAATTTCTAAAAAAATCGTTGCCAGGTATTTTTTCTGAATTCTATAATCAACCATAGCGTTTGGATTTTTTTTTGAGCGACTGTACTTTTAAATTAAAAAAAAAATTAACCCTCAAGCAGCTGCTTGCTACAGAGAAGTCTGATGGGAGCCATAGAGGTGTTGTGTGAGGAATGAGACTTCAGCAGAAATACAAGAATCCTCCATCTCCATGCCTATTCAGGTTTTGAATATCTTCTCTATTAAATATTACATTAATGAGTATAAGGGAAGATTATTCAGTTTCACGAGCAGCTAAGGGCGTTAATCCTGCTGCCACCCGGACGGTTATGAATATTTTTTATAAATGAATTACCCTTCAAGCAGCTGCTTGCCACAAAGGCCTGACAGTAGCCTGCCAGTTTAATATGTCATTTTTTTAACGAGTATTTTAGTTCGTTAAAAAAAGCAAGCTATCGTTTACCATATTGCAGCATCCATAACTATTTTAATACTAAGCGAAAGCTGTTGAAAACCGGGATTTACATATGTTTGATTGATATGTTTAGTCACATTTTTCTATAAAAGCTTATTCTAGAAGTTAAGAAGTATCGAATTTGGCTTCTCACTGATATAAAGTGGAAATTCCCTTATTCTTTTTTTTGTCCAGGCAGTGTAAAATAAAAAATAAAAAAAAAATACCCCCTCAAGCAGCTGCTTGCCACAGAGGTCTGACAGGAGCCTGTCAGTTTATATGCCACAGTAGAAGGTCTGAGAGGATGGCAGGACCTCAGCAGAAAAACGACACAAACAGCCATGCCTTACCCGGGGCTCGAACCCAGGTCCCTTAGATCAGTAGCCAAGCGCGCTAACCACTCGGCCATGACAATGGCTTAATCAATAATTATAGTTGGTATCACCTACATCGGGGGGAAAAAATCGTTGTTCTATTGTTTACAAGCATAGCGACTTTGGGCAATCGAATTATATCGTTTTCGCAAAGTTAAACAAGTGGGTTGAGCATTTTTAACTTTAGCAAACTTTTTCTGGCATTTTAAAACGAAACCATTACCAACAGTTGAAGTTGGGTTGTTTTACTTCTGAACGGCACTTTTTTGCACACCATGGGCTAAATGGCCAGGTCACATGGACCCCGAAGGCTCAGAGAAGGTTGGGGGAGGAGACCCACTGGAACTGCTGTTGGGAGACAGATGGAAGTCTCCCGTCAAGGCCATCCAGCGTGTTCTTTAACGTGCACAGGGTATGGCTCTCCCGCACACGGAGCCATGGCTTAACGTCCCATCCGACGGACGGCAGCCTTTCCAAGCCCATCGGTGTCCCCAACTGACCTTGGGCAGGGCGGGGAAATTTGCGGAGGTAAATCTCAACGCTGACCCAACTGGGACTCGAACCTGGGAACTACAGATTACGAGCCTGGCGCGCTACCGACTGAGCCGCTCCCGCCCGAAACAGTTGAAGTGACCTCACAGAAATCTGGTGCGTGTGCAATTACTGCACAAGCCCCATTAACGCTAAGCATCTCCAGCCGCTTTCTGTATGGCCACAGACCGAGTAGTTACTTCTAAAGATACTGAATGTTTCGCTATTCACTGCCAATCGATAAATAATAACTTTCGTGCAGTTAAAGGAAGATACCCACGGTAATGCGTTAAAATGCATATCGGGTAATGCAAGCAAATAGCTGATGAAGAAAGCGAAGGTAAAAATGGTAGGAGACACACCTCATGCTGGGGAAGGAAGGATCTTAACGAGGGTAAGAAATGCTCTACAAGGTAAATGGGTTGGAGAAATTCATAGCTAAGACTAATGACGCATGTCCGTTTCGTTTGCGTAGCCTTTTGACCGTAGTTGCAACCTATCAATGAGACTTTGGAAGAAGAAAAAATTCTGGAAATTCTCGAGAATCTGGTTATTTTTTATTTTTAGGATACACGCGCATATCGCTGATCCACGTACATTCTCAATGTGAGCTCTACATTCACTTTCTGTTGAATTTTGTCTGCTTTAATCACCCTTATTCGTAAAAGCAAAATCGAGAAGCAAAAAAAAAAAACTCATTCAAGTTTTTGAATGTCCTCTCAATCAGCACTCTATTCAGGTTTAACAGTTAAGACCTTTTCATACTTGAGAAATGTTTGCAGAGTTTTTGCAAAGAACACTTAATGCTATGAAAACGGAAAGGCGTTCATTACGTCAACTTTATCATTTCGAGATGTTTACGGTGTTTTTCCGTCCTCGAATATTCCAAACTTTTTTTCCTTTTGCCCAATGCATGGAAAATACCTCTTTTCCAAAAAATTAGAACAATGTTGGGGATCCACTATGCAACAATTGGGTTGGGTTGTTTTACCTCTGAGCGGCACTTTTTGCACACCATGGCTAAATGGCCAGGTCACATGGACCCCAAAGGCTCAGAGAAGGTTGGGGGAGGGGACACACTGGAACAGATGTTGGGAGACAGATGGTAGCCTCTCGTCAAGGCCATCCAGCGTGTTCTTTAACGTGCACAGGGTATGGCTCTCCCACACACGGGGCCACGGCTTAACGTCCCATCGGACGGACGGCGGGCTTTCCAAGCCCATCGGTGTCCCCTACTGACCGTGGGCAGGGCGGGGAATTTTTGCGGAGATAAATCTCAACGCTGACCCAGCTGGGACTCGAACCTGGGAACTACAGATTACGAGCCTGGCGCGCTACCGACTGAGCCACCCCCGCCCCAACGGGCACAGGGTATGGCTCTCTTGAACACGGACCACGGCTTAACATACATTCGATGGATGGCAGCCTTTCCAAGCCCATCAGTGTTCCCATTCTGATCAAAAGGTGGTTTTTAGCGGAAATTATACAGGAACGAAATGTCTTGAAAACAGGAATCATAAATAGTTCAAAGATCGAAATTCTTCGAAGATTAGGTTGAGTTATTTTACCTCTGAATGATCTTTTGAGGTTACGGGGAAAAAAAATGGGGATGGTTGTTCAAGATCATTCAAAGTATTTTTTTAATGGGACCACAGCTTAACGTCTATCAGAAGAACGATGGTCTTCCATTGTCGAATAATAACATTTCATGTCTCAAAAGGGAGATAGGAGAAAATCTCAAAGGTGGCAGAGTTTGCGGGCTAAATGTCCAGGCATCAAGGATCCTAACTCAGAAACAAAGAGATTCGCTACTCGGGTTGTATAACGAAGCCTCCCACCAGGTCTGTACAGCATTCTTTAAAAACTCGTTAAAAAACTCTTTTCTGAATGGCGAATAAGGAATGGTCAATACGAGAAAAAGCTGACAAAGTCACGAATTGAGTCGCAGATCAGGAATTTGATTCTAAAGATGGAATCCCCGAGAAAGAATTTGATATTTGAGCTCCCACTTAGGAACGAACAGTTAATCTTACAGGGTCATTTACACTTCTATTCATTCTTATGTTCTTGTCAGAAAGCGACACGTGGTTCCTTTGTTTCTTCCTAAAGCCTCCTTTTTTCCCCTCTCCTCAGTTTATCCCCTCGTGAGTTTATCCTCTCGTCAGTTTACCCCCACACTCATCCTCCCCCCTCCCACAACGTGTCCAGCCAATCAGCCTCTCCATGTTCAATTTGGATATGGACTATTATTTGGATGTTTCTTTGTCGATGTGTCGACGAAGGATGGTAACGCACGAACACTAGGTTATACGACCCTTAATTATTTCGGGGGTGTTTTCCACCTCTTACCACAACACTTGTGTGTCATCAACGCCGTCGTTAAGTCATCACCCCACTAACGATACGGGCACGCCGATATTTTTCGCAAATGTAATAGGCAAAAATTGCCGAAGATTGCGCGAACCTCTGCATTTTGTGATGATTTCTGCCTATCATTTAGGAAATTTGCGATGATGGCTCCAGTTCTGGCAAGCCATTTGAATGCCAAGCAAAAAAAAAGGCATTTTTTCCTCAATGCAATTGTTTGAGAATGGCCACAAGCCAAGAATAAATCATCTCGCATAGACACATTGTTTTTGCTTCTTACGATGGCTTCTATTCTTAGGACACACGTTCAAAATTATTGTTCTTTCATCTGTTTCTTATAACATTCGTCGCTATTTTTCAAAGAATGTTTTGCTAAAAGATGGAATCTATCGTTTATTAAATAAAAAAGGTTGGGTTGTTTTACCTCTGAGCGGCACTTTTTTGCACACCATGGGCTAAATGGCCAGGTAACATGGACCCCGAAGGCTCAGAGAAGGTTGGGGAGGGGACCCACTGGAACAGCTGTTGGGAGACAGATGGTAGCCTCATGTCAAGGCTATCCAGCGTGTTCTTTAACGTGCACAGGGTATGTCTCTCCCGCACACGGGCAACGGCTTAACGTCCCATCCGACGGACGGCGGCCTTTTCAAGCCCATCGGTGTCCCCTACTGACCGTGGGCGAGGCGCGGAATTTTGCGGAGATAAATCTCAACGCTGACCCAGCTGGGACTCGAACCTGGGAACTACAGATTACGAACCTGGCGCTCTACCAACTGAGCCACCCCCGCCCCATAAAAAAAGTCATTGCTAAATCACTGAGAATAAAGTTACATAAATGAATAAATATCATTGTGTTTATTGGGACTAAGGGATTTTGCATCCTTCTATAATTATCATAGGAATCTCTTAATTTGAATTTTTCACAAAAAACTTCTTTAGTAGTAGTGTCATTTAAGGATTACTAATAGTCTTAATTTAAGGATTACTAAATGCGTTTTCATGTCAATGCATTTGTGTCACGTGACACGAAGGTTGCCAGATCACTAATTTCTAAAAAAAAATCGTTGCCAGATATTTTTTCTGAATTCTTTAATCAATCATAGTGTTCGGATATTTTTTTGAGCTACTCTACGTTAAAGAATACGCTGGACGGTCTTGAAGTGAGGCATTCACCTGTCGACACTTTCCTAACCTTCTCTAAGCCTTTTAGAACAGCTATTCTCTAACTTTTTGACATTGCGATCCCCTAGAATCATAGATAAAATTATGTGATCCCTTCCCTAGAATGTTTTTAGATATGTGCAAAAAACATTTTCATTAAAAGTACCAGTAAATATAAAAATACCAGAGTTCGAGAACCCTGCTTTAGCATTTGTTAGCCCTTTGTGTGAAAAAAAGAGCCCCTGACAGGTAAAATAACCTACACAACAAAATAGCTGACAAAGCAATCTCGTTTTGAATGTTTTCGAACCACTTATTACAATGTCAGTGTGGAAAGATTTTTCAAAAAACAAACCATCGTTTCCATTTAATATTTACGGCAATCAATGTTCGATTGCCATCTAGCTGAACCGTTCACTTATAATTCTCCAGACAGAAGAACGTCTGCAGGGTTGGGTTGTTTTACCACTGAGCGGCACTTTTTTGCACACCATGGGCTAAATGGCCAAGTCACATGGACCTCGAAGGCTCAGAGAAGGTTGGGGGAGGGGACCCACTGGAACACCTGTTGGGAGACAGATGGTAGTCTCCCGTCAAGGCTTGGGTTGTTTTACCTCTGACAGATGGTAGCCTCCCGTCAAGGCCATCCAGCGTGTTCTTTAACGTGCACAGGGTATGGCTCTCCCACACACGGGGCCACGGCTTAACGTCCCATCCGACGGACGGCGGCCTTTTCAAGCCCATCGGTGTCCCCTACTGACCGTGGGCAGGGCGGGGAAATTTTGCGGAGATAAATCTCAACGCTGACCCAGCTGGGACTCGAACCTGGGAACTACAGATTACGAGCCTGGCGCGCTACCGACTGAGCCACCCCCGCCCCACCCAGCGTGTTCTTTAACGTGCACAGGGTATGGCTGTCTCTCACACGGGACAACGGCTTAACGTCCCATCCAAGCCCATCGGTGTCCCTTACTGACCATGGGCAGGGCGGGGAGTTTTGCGGAGATAAATCTCAACGCTGACCCAGCTGGGAAACGTCTGCAGGACAACGGAAGAGGAATACGATGTGCACGAGAGTGTCAAAAGTATGTTGGAAATTTACGTTCAGTTTTCTTTTTATTGATTTATACGCAATATTTTTCCAATTACTATAGAGGGAGGAAATGTCCAACCCTTAATATCTTGAAGTTGAGAATTCAGTCTACTCTCTGTTATGATACTAAAGGCTGGTCTTAGGATACAGTTATTTTTTGGATAATAACTCGATTCTTAAAGCAACATCTCGAGCTGTTTTTGTTCTCACTTTCATTCCGGGAGGAGTGCGCCTCGTGCAAATATACTCGCGCGAGGTCATGGCGTGAAATCATCTGGCGTTATTTTAATTTATTCTTTCATCACTGGAAGCGGAGAACTCGAGTGTCAGTTCTCTATTCGATCCACTTTTAGTAGCAGTGTCACTTTTTTTTCTGATTTTATCGTTGGCCCTTAATCTTATTTTCGGTTGCTTTACCTCTGAGCGACACTTTTTTGCACACCATGGGTTAAATGGCCAGGTCACATGGACCCCGAAGGCTCAGAGAAGGTTGGGGGAGGAGACCCACTGGAACAGCTGTTGGGAGATAGATGGTAGCCTCCCGTCAAGGCCATCCAACGTGTTCTTTAACGTTGGGTTGTTTTATCTCTGAGCGGCACTTTTTTGCATACCATGGGCTAAATTTGGCCAGGTCACATGGACCCCGAAGGCTCAGAGAAGGTTGGGGGAGGGGACCCACTGGAACAGCTGTTGGGAGACAGATGGTAGCCTCCCGTCAAGGCCATCCAGCGTGTTCTTTAACGTGCACAGGGTATGGCTCTCCCTATACGGGACCACGGCTTACCATCCACACGACGGACGACGGCCATTGGAACAGCTGTTGGGACACAGATGTTCCAAAGGAACAGCTGTTGTACTGGAACAGCTGTTGGGAGACAGATGGTAACCGTCCGTCAAGGCCATCCAGCGTGTTCTTTAACGTGCACAGGGTATGGCTCTCCCGCACACGGGGCCACGGCTTAACGTCCCATCCGACTGACGGAGGCCTTTCCAAGCCCATCGGTGTCCCCTACTTGACCGTGGGCAGGGCGGGAATTTTGCGGAGATAAGTCTCAACGCTGACCCAGCTGGGACTCGAACCTGGGAACTACAGATTACGAGCCTGGCGCACTACCGACTGAGCCACCCCCGCCCCACCCCTTAATCTTATGCATTCTGTTTGCGCTTCAGAATATGTGGAATAATCTGAATTGCTAGTTCGGTTTCAAAAACGCGCTTTTTCATTTCACTTTGTCACCCAGTATCTACAGACATTAAAACTTTTTTTACATTTTTGGATATAATTGATAAAAATCCTTTCTGGATTGCATTGTTACTAATCAAATATTTTAATTCACATTTTCGTGATCACCCATAGTTTAAAAAAAATTATTAATTAATCCATTAAAAAAAATACCCCCTCAAGCAGCTGCTTGCCCCAGAGATCTGACAGGAGACTGTCAATTTATATGCCATAGTAGAAGGTCTGAGAGGATGGCAAGACCTCAGCAGAAAAACGACACAAACAGCCATGCCTTACCTGGGGGTCGAACCCAGGTCCCTTAGATCAGTGGCCAAGCGCGCTAACCACTCGGCCATGGAACGTAGGTAACAGTAAAAGTTTCCACACAGCAAAATTCGCCCAAAGGTGAATAAAGGAGAAAAGGAAACTCCTTGCTATCCTTTTTTTAAATGAATAAAGTAAGTCCACGCTACGATATTTCCTAAAATTATTGAAGTTTTTTACATTTTATATGGATGCCGGATTAACCAGGAAATCGATTATCCGGGATTCTTTCTTCCCCCATCCATTCCGGATAATCGAGAGTCTACTTTATCTCTTTAAAAAAAAAGTTGAATTTCTGCGAATGAAATGTAAAGTGAACAGATCATATCGCTTTTTGAAAACGAGATGAAAATATCAGCTAATATTAATATTTGCGTTAATTCAATTACCTGGAAACTTGGGGCGGGGGTGGCTCAGTCGGTAGCGCGCCAGGCTCGTAATCTGTAGTTCCCAGGTTCGAGTCCCAGCTGGGTCAGCGTTGAGATTTATTTCCTCAAAATTCCACGCCCTGCCCACGGTTAGTAGGAGACACACCGATGGGCTTGGAAAGACCGCCGTCCGTCGGATGGGACGTTAAGCCGTGGTCCCGTGTGTGGGAGAGCCATACCCTGTGCACGTTAAAGAACACGCTGGATGGCCTTGACGGGAGGCTACCATCTGTCTCCCAACAGCTGTTCCAGTGGGTCCCCTCCTCCAACCTTCTCTGAGCCTTCGGGGTCCTTGTGACCTGGCCATTTAGCCCATGGTGTGCAAAAAAGTGCCACTCAGAGGTAAAACAACCCAACCTGGAAACTCATTTCTGATAAGGCGAGCGTAAACCATTTATTTCTTAGTAAATGGTATAACCTAATTACGAATGACGAATTCTTGACGTCACGTTTTCATTTCAAATTCGAGTGACGAAAATACGCAAAATGGTTAGTTTCGGTCTATTAAATGCAAGAGCCAAGCAACCATGACACAAAAGTTTCTTTCGAGGAATTGCTGAAGGAGTAAGAGAGAGGGGAAACATTTAAGAAAGGAAAATCGTTCTCAGTATTTCTGCCCTTCATATCTCAATGCTAATCATTTTAGGAAAATATACGTATGCAGATAAGTGCCCGAGATCTTATTACGTCGTAGAGAAAAAAAAAAATCACGAAAATGCTTATATCTTTTGTACGTTATCTGTGTAACGCTCTGTAGCTCAGACATTTCCACATAACATTCTCAATTTTTCACATTGAAAAAAAGAGAATCAATGGGACGCTTATTAGAGTTGGGTTGTTTTACCTCTGAGCGGCACTTTTTTTGCACAACATGGGCTAAATGGCCAGGTCACATGGACCCCGAAGGCTCAGAGAAGGTTGGGGGAGAGGACCCACTGGAACAGCTGTTGGGAGACAGATGTAGCCTCCCGTCAAAGCCATCCAGCGTGTTCTATAACGTGAACAGGGTATGGCTCTCCCGCTCACGGGTTGGGTTGTTTTACCTCTGAGCTGCACTTTCTTGCACACCATGGGCTAAATGGCCAGGTCACATGAACCCCGAAGGCTCAGAAAAGGTGGGAGAGGAGACCCACTGGAACAGCTGTTGAGAGACAGATGGTAGCCTCCCGTCAAGGCCATCCAACGTGTTCTTTAACGTTGGGTTGTTTTATCTCTGAGCGGCACTTTTTTGCACACCATGGGCTAAATTTGGCCAGGTCACATGGACACCGAAGGCTTAGAGAAGGTTGGGGGAGGGGTTGGGTTGTTTTACCTCTGAGCGGCACTTTTTTGCACACCATGGACTAAATTTGGCCAGGTCACATGGACCCCGAAGGTTCAGAGAAGGTTGGGGGAGAGGACCCACTGGAACAGCTGTTGGGAGACAGATGGTAGTCTCCCGTCAAGGCCATCCAGCGTGTTCTTTAACGTGCACAGGGTATGGCTCTCCCGCATACGGGACCACGGCTTAACATCCACACGACGGACGGCGGCATTTCCAAGCACATCGGTGTAGAGACCAAGTACTTCTAAAAATAAACGAAAAGTAACTTTTTTTTGCCTATGAATACAAGTGAGAAAGGATAATAACATAAAACCGCTTTTGTTCGATATATTTCAGTTTTCCCAAAGATACAAAAAAAAAGTCATTACTCATTCGATACCTTTTTGAAGTTCCATATGATGGCGAAATAAATGTAAAAATATACCGTTAACAAAATAAACTAAAATTTCCTCCCGAAGAAGGCTCTATGCCCCATCAGGGCATCCTTCGTCACCCAAAGTTTGAGGACCACTAGTGTAAACCAAACAACTCCCGATTTAAGGGTAGAGGTAAGGAAACTTAAGAAGTTACTCGAATGGCTAATAGATGGCGTCAATAAAACCTCCATTCGATTGCATTTGCAGAAAGTTCGTTGCGGTAGGGGTGAAGTTCCCACCCGACTGCCGGTCGAGGGCAATAGCTGCAGACGCAACGGGGCAGAACGTCATCAGTTCCACCTGCACCGTGCATGCCGGGA
Source organism: Ryuthela nishihirai (assembly GCA_038380435.1). NCBI lineage: Eukaryota > Metazoa > Arthropoda > Arachnida > Araneae > Heptathelidae > Ryuthela > Ryuthela nishihirai. Next base: position 27,840,215 of record JAWZYU010000025.1, read on the forward strand.
AATGGCGCAACAAAGCTGGTTATGACGTCACATCATGGGACGAAGGTTCCACTGATTGTCGCTTGTCCTTGGTATCCTTCGACTGCACCAAGGGCAAGAGTTATGCATTGTCCACCACGCGACGCAGAGTTCGACACGATTCCTTTTCCGAATCTCTGACAAGCGAGCAGCAGATTCTATTGTTTGGATCTCGGAGGTGATAAATCCGATTCCGTCTGCGCTAACCCAACTTCGAAAATCTACCTTGAAGACTTTTTTTTATTTTTAAATGTCCCTTTTTCGAGGGATCGCATTGTCTTAGGTGCAGAAGGAGAAATCTGGAAGTTTCTTGTAGCTTATATAAGTTTGGTCATAGGTAATATACCATCCCAATGGCAGAGTGGTTAGCATGCTTCGCAACTGATTAACGGGCCCTGGGTTGGGTTGTTTTACCTCTGAGCGGCACTTTTTTGCATACCATGGGCTAAATGGCCAGGTCACATGGACCCCGAAGGCTCAGAGAAGGTTGGGGGAGGAGACCCACTGGAACGGCTGTTGGGAGACAGATGGCAATCTCCCGTTAATGCCATCCAGTGTGTTCTTTAACGTGCACAGAGTATGGCTCTCCCGCACACGGGGCCACGGCTTAACACCCCATCCGACGCACGGCAACCTTTCCAAGCCCATCGGTATCCCCTACTGATAGTGGGCAGGGCGGGAAATTTTGCGGAGATAAATCTCAACGCTGACCCAGCTGGGACTTGAACCTGGGAACTGCAGATTACGAGCCTGGCGCGCTACCGGCTGAGCCCCCCCCCCCCCCCCCCAAGGTACGGGTGTTTTCATTCTGGTGTTGTGTTTCTGCTGATGCCTCTCCTACCCCACAGATCTTCTCTCTGTGATGTCCTAAGCTGACAAGCTCTTGACACACCTCTATGGCAAGCAGCTGCTTCAGGAGAAATTTATTCTCAATTGACTTATAAAACATCACACGAAAATCCAACATTTGAATCCATACCTACCTTACTTCAACGTTAAAGCGAATCGACGCGATCTGTGTGTTGCAGGAAACTTGTATCTCTTTCATTAAGGTCTGGATAATACAAAATACCTGAAACAATCATTGAAATCTGTGGCTTCAGATATCTCATCCCCTGCAAAAATAAAATCCCTCATTGTGGCTTTTTTTAAACATGCGACGAATACATGAAGGCCCTACATAATGATAGTTTTCTGCTGGTAAAACATTTTGGACACTATACTGAAGAAAAAATTCCATTTTGGGATAACTCCTATCTGTTCTATGGTGTGTAATAGGAAAGATAAAAATGATTGACAGGAGAAAACGTCCCTCTTAATTATATAATATTAGCAACGTCACATCGAAACTTCAATGTAAATGCATATCCAGACGGTTGTTTTGGGTTGTTTTATCTCTGAGCGGCACTTTTTTGCACACCATGGGCTAAATGGCCAGGTCACATGGACCCCGAAGGCTCAGAGAAGGTTGGGTGAGGGGACCCACTAGAACAGCTGTTGGGAGACAGATGGTAGACTCCCGTCAAGGCCATCCAGCGTGTTCTTTAACGTGTACAGGGTATGGCTCTCCCGCACACGGGGCCACGGCTTAACGTCCCATCCGATGGACGGCGGCCTTTCCAAACCCATCGGTGTCCCCTACTGACCGTGGGCAGGGCGGATAATTTTGCGGAGATAAATCTCAACGCTGACCCAGCTGGGACTCGAACCTGGGAACTTTAACGTGCACAGGGTATGACTCTCTCGCCGCACACGGGCCCACGGTTTAACGTCCCATCCGACGGACGGCGGCCCTTTCCAAGCCCATCGGTGTCCCCTACTGACCGTGGGGCAGGGCGGATATCCAGACGGCATTTACTAAGAACGGCCAAAAGCTTAAGAATATAAACACTATTTATCCATCGATCGATTTGAATTAAGATTAAAAACAATGCGATATATGTCTCTTCATAACCATGGTAACGACCCGTAGTTTACTAGCTTGGCTAGACTAAGATAATCTCACGCGAGTAAGGAAAATATGATTGCTTTTAGCCGAAGATGAAGCCATTCCAAATGGAGTTTATGTTTTGGTATTAAAAGTAACATTTAAATACCAAAACAACAATATAAGTAATTGTTTTGCTTATTTACTGCTTATAATAAAATGCGATAAGATGATTATTGGACCAATCCTTTTACAATTTTGTGTAGATTGGACTGATTTGCATTCCATAGATGGATACGACGAGGCATAAATCTAGTTTTCATGCGAACTTATATTACACGAAATGAATAACTTTCGAAAACTCGAATTTTCATCGTATTTTCAGTTTTCGGTCTTACAAAAAGCTTCCTGGGTTAAATCCCCCCCACCCCTTCTCTATAGATAACCCCAAAATGATAAATGTGATTAATAACTATTATGTGGTTTTTGTTTGATGACGGTCACATTAGGGCTGGGGTGGCTCAGTCGGTAGCGCGCCAGGCTCGTCATCTGTAGTTCCCAGGTTCGAGTCCCAGCTGGGTCAGCGTTGAGATTTATTCTCCGCAAGATTCCTTGCCCTGCCCACGGTCAGTAGGGGACACCGATGGGCTTGGAAAGGCCGCCGTCCGCCGGATGGGGACGTTAAGCCGTGGCCCCGTATGCGGGAGAGCCATACCCTGTGCACGTTAAAGAACACGCTGGATGGCCTTGACGGGAGGCTACCATCTGTCTCCCAACACCTCTTCCAGTGGGTCCCCTCCCCCAACCTTCTCTGAGCCTTCGGGGGTCCTTATGACCTGGCCATTTAGCCTATGGTGTGCAAAAAAGTGCCGCTCAGAGGTAAAACAACCCAACGATATTCTATTTAATCTGATTACATCGAAAAATATTAAGAAGACTTCACTTCTCTCCCTCTCCTAAATTTCTAAAACGTTCTGTTGGCAATCGTTCGCGAGGTAACCGGGCCTGGCGGACGAGTTGCTGTCCATTTACTGCTCCCACGAGCCTCTTCATTAGATTCGTACTCTCCGTTAGTCGTGGATATGATCTCTCTGCTCTTCGCCCCTCGCTTCTGCCACGACTATTTCTTCAACCTCTCTATGTGCTTCCATCAAAGAACTGATAATCTCCGCCATCCAGGGACTTTGATTCCATTATCAAGATGACTTTTTTCATCAAGAGACTACATGTGTGCTCAACATTAGTGAGTAATCCCGTTTAGCGTTTTCACCGCAAAATGAATCGTATCCCTAAGGGGCTTTGCGCCCTCCCGATGGGGCGGGGATGGCTCAGTCGGTAGCGCGCCAGGCTCATAATCTACAGTTCCCAGGTTCAGTCGGTAGCGCGCCAGGCTCGTAATCTGTAGTTCCCAGGTTCGAGTCCCAGCTGGGTCAGCGTTGAGATTTATCTCCGCAAAATTCCCCGCCCTGCCCACGGTCAGTAGGGGACACCGATGTGCTTGGAAAGGCCGTCGTCCGTCGGATGGGACGTTAAGCCGTGGCCCCGTATGCGGGAGAGAGACATACCCTGTGCACGTTAAAGAACACCCTGGATGGCCTTGACGGGAGGCTACCATCTGTCTCCCAACAGCTGTTCCAGTGGGTCCCCTCCCCCAACCTTCTCTGAGCCTACGGTGTCTATGTGACCTGGCCATTTAGCCCATGGTGTGCAAAAAAGTGCCGCTCAGAGGTAAAACAACCCAACCCATTATTTTCTTATGAAGTTTAAAGTTGCCGCTTGGTTTCATTTTTGAGGATAAGTAGTGCTCGTAAACGTTTTTTAAACTCATTTCGGCCTGAGTTTTTATTTATAACCACCAACCATTCCAAAGGACAGTTAAGGTTCGTAAAAGATCTTGGTTTTTACGTCAGAAAACTTCCAAGTTCGCCTCAGGGTGCAAATCTATGCAGCGAAAGGAAAGAGATGGCTCCTCAAATGAGGATATCGCCACTGCAAGTTAGGTAAGCGAACTATTTTTAAGAAAGGGAGATAAAATATTTAGAGCAAAGTTAACTGATTTAAAAATAAGTGTCTTCTACAGGTAAAGAGGATTTGGGAACGTTTTCAGTTACCAATTGGTGAATTGGGTGAAATTAGACTAGATTTTTTATGTCTTAGAGGTCTTGATGGGAAGAAGGGTTTGAGTGTGGGATATTTAGATGTTTATAAAACTCGTGAAGAATCACCTGACTAAAGAATAAGAGCAGTTTCTTGGGAGGAAAAGAGTAGGGGGGGGGGGGGGTTACAGATTCACAGCAACAAAAGTATGAAATTTGGTTGGGAACTATCTCTCAGATTTTTTTTAAAGGTTAAAAATTGGTTTAAGCAGCTACTTTGCTTACTGTTAGCGTCAGACAATTTATTTTCATTTGAACTGATAAACCTTTCCTTGAAACAACGTTAGGATATTTTATTTTTGAGCTGTACTTTTGTGCTCACAACTGGTTAAATGGCCAGGTCACAAAGACCCCCCAACGGCTCACAGTTGGGTAAGGATATCCACTAGACAGCTATTAGGAAACAAGATGGAAGCCGCCCTTTAATGCTATGAAGAATATTCTTTAAAACGTACAGGATATGACAAAGTATCTATCATCAGACAGATCTTACCAAGCTCATCGAAAATTCCCTATCTCACCGAGGGTAGGACAAGGTGGGAATCAAAGGAGAAAACTTGTAACATCTGATTACGAGCCTGGGTTTGACCGACTGAGCCAATTCGAGTTGCAGTACAATAAAAAGCACTAAAGTCAAACAGGTTTTTTTATTGCTAACGTAAAAACAATTGCCAAAAAATAGATTACTTGTTGCTCAACAAGTAATCTATTTTTTGGCAATTAAAAGGAAACTAGCCTCCTTTCATCCCCTGCTATCACCAATGAACGAAAGCACTGCGATGAACAACTCGTGGCGTATTTTCTTAAGCATAAGAGGGGCGAGGGTGGCTCAGTCGGTAGCGCGCCAGGCTCGTAATCTGTAGTTCCCAGGTTCGAGTCCCAGATGGGTCAGCGTCGAGATTTATCTACGCAAAATTACCCGCCCTGCCCACGGTCAGTAGGGGACACCTATGGGCTTGGAAAGGCCACCGTCCGTCGGATCGGACGTTAAGCCGTGGCTCCGTGTGCGGAAGAGAGCATACCCTGTGCACGTTAAAAAACACGCTGGATGGCCTTGACGGGAGGCTACCATCTGTCTCCCAAAAGCTGTTCCAGTGGGTCCCCTCTCCCAATATCCTCTGCACGTTAAAGAACACGCTGGACGGCCTTGACGGGAGGCTACCATCTGTCTCCCAACAGCTGTTCCAGTGGGTCCCCTCCAACCTTCTCTGAGCCTTCGGGATCCTTGCGACTTCTGGCTATTTAACCCATGGTATGTAAAAAAAGTGCCGCTCAGAGGTAACCCAACCCTTAAACATACGCCATGAGTCACGATCAATATGAATTGTAATAAACGCAGTGATTAATAACATTATAAAAATTATTTAATTGATTTTCACCTAATTAAAACTAAAGCAGGAAACGTATTTTCGATCTTTATAGTTGCTAATGACTTTTTTTTTTTGTCTCCTTACCTAAGGAAGCCGAGACCACTCTCTTCCACAATGCATAGTTTCTTCAGTGAAAAAAAACAACACAAACAACTATCACTGATGGAAGAACTTTCTAGTGCGACACTGGCACGTGACCGTTCCAAAGGCATGCATGTTATAAGCTCGCGACGTCGTTTCCAAGGCAGCTGCAAATCCCGCCAGCGATGCAGCTTCATCTTTCTCCTCCCATAACACGTGACTTTCACTACATTCTTTCTGTAATTTACGATGCCAGGATACAACCTCTTCCATCCTCCCTCTCCATCTTCTTTCCCTCCGCTTATTTTTCTTCCCAGCGGACTGGAACAGGTAAGGACAATTAATTATTTGCCGTCTTCTGTGAGAGGAGGGTCCGAATCGCCTTCACCGCAAGCAGGGCTCAACGCTCGTCGATGTAGAGTGACATCAAGTAAAATCGCAAATAACTCCTTCTCTTAAGAAGGGTTGGGTTATTTTACCTCTGAGAGGGACTTTTCTTGCACACAATGGGCTAAATGAGCAGGTCACAAGGACCCCGAAGGCTCAGAGAAGGTTGGGGGAGGGGACCCACTAGAACAGCTGTTGGGAGACATGGTAACCTTCCGTCAAGACCATCCAGCGTGTTCTTTAACGTGCACAGGGTATTGGGAGAGGGGACCCACTGGAACAGCTGTTGGGAGACAGATGGTAGCCTCCCGTCAAGGCCATCCAGCGTGTTCTTTAATGTGCACAGGGTATGGCTCTCCCACACAAGGGGCCACGGCTTAACGTCCCATCCGACGGACGGCGGTCTTTCCAAGCCCATTGGTGTCCCCTACTGACCGTGGACAGGGCGGGGAATTTTGCGGAGATAAATCTCAATGACTGACCCAGCTGGGACTCGAACCTGGGAACTACAGATTACGAGCCTGGCGTACTAGGACAGATGTTAGGAGACAAAGGAAAGCCTTTTAGTGAAGGCTGTTCAGAGTGTTCTTTAAAGTACACAAGGTATGGCTCTCCTGAACACGAGGTCATGGATTTAGGTTCCATCCGACGGAAGGGGGCTTTTCAAGCCCAACCGGTCACCTTTTTGAACAAGGGCAGGGTGAGGGGTTTAACGGAGATAAATCTCAATACTGGCACAGTTGGGATTCGAACCTGGGAAATGCAGATTATGAGCCTGACGCGCTACCGATTGAGTCAAACAGTGCCTAGCTTCAATTTTGGATAAAGGCTTTAAAGGGCTAAATGTTCCAGCTTCAATAACTCTTTAAATGCTACAATGAAGCCGCCCTGCCCACGGTCAGTAGGGGACACCGATGGGCTTGGAAAGGCCGTCGTCCGTCGGATGGGACGTTAAGCAGTGGCGCCGTGTGCGGGAGAGCCATACCCTGTGCACGTTAAAGAACACCGCCGTATAGCCTTGACGGGAGGCTACCATCTGTCTCCCAACAGCTGTTCCAGTGGGTCCCCTCCCTCAACCTTCTCTGAGTTTTCGGGATCTTTGTGACCTCTGGCTATTTAACCGATGGTGTTCCAAAAAATGCCGCTCAGAGGGTTGGGTTGTTTTACCTCTGAGCGGCACTTTTTTGCACACCATGGGCTAAATGGCCAGGTCACATGGACCCCGAAGGCTCAGAGAAGGTTGGGGGAGGGGACCCACTGGAACAGCTGTTGGGAGACAGATGGTAGCCTGCCGTCAAGGCCATCCAGGGTGTTCTTTAACGTGCACAGGGTATGGCTCTCCCGCACACGGGGCCACGGCTTAACGTCCCATCCGACGGACGGCGGTCTTTCCAAGCCCATCGGTGTCCCCTACTGACCGTGGCAGGGCGGGGAATTTTGCGGAGATAAATCTCAACGCTGACTCAGCTGGGACTCGAACCTGGGAACTACAGATTACGAGCCTGGCACGCTACCGACTGAGCCACCCCCTCCCCGCCGCTCAGAGGTAACCCAACCCAAGCTACAATGAATATTGTGGGAAATAGATATTTTGAAAGCATAGCCTGCGATGTTTTTCCATAAAAAGCTTAATCTGAGAGTTGGAGAGCTTTAAATATGGATTTTCACGAATATAAAATCAAGTGGTATCAACATTATGGGAAGTGAAACTGTGGGTCTAATTTGGTCTGGAGTGATTTTACTCATTTAGGGTTTTCAGGATGATGTTATGTCTCTGTCATCAAAGGAGTGTTTTAAGCAGGGATGTTCGCGAGCATCAGATGTTGGTATTGAACTTAAATATGTCCGATATTATATAATTTCATACTGCAGATGGATTATATTTATACAGTTTGTATCGTCAAGAAGAACTGAAGAAGAATGTCAGTTCAGAAATTGCTGCTGGGGCGACATTCGAAAGCGATAAACATAAAGGTTATGAATAATTCACGTGCCGTAAATAAGAGTGTAACTTATGCACTTTCCCCCCCCCCCCATATTCTCAGTGCAAAATTGACTAATTTATACGGTGAAAAATTCCAGTTCTTGTCTCACTGTTGGGATGAGACACCGGAATCCATTACTCATAGACAATTTTCGATAGTCTCGGCGAGTAAAAAAAGCGCTTATGTTACGCATTTACAGTAATTTTGTCGAGGGTTTTTCTTCAACACAATTTATTCCTTTTATTATTATTTTTTTTATTATATATTATATTTTTTAATTTATTCATTTTTAACACATTTAGAACGAAAAACAATGAACACTTTATAGTAAACAATGTTGGTTACAGCAAACTTTAAAAAAAAATGTAAAAGTAATATCAGAGTATCAAATGAAGTTATATTTTTAATTTAGTATTAAATATTAATATTAATATTAGTAGTAAATATTTTCAATTAGTGATCTGGCAACCTTCGTGTCGCGTGACACTAAGGTTGCCAGATCACTAATTTCTAAAAAAATCGTTGCCAGATATTTTTTCAGGATTCAGTAGTCAACCATAGTGTTCGGATACTTTTTTGAGCGACTGTACGTTCTTAAACTACAACTAGCGAATGCAAAATTCGTATGCTACGTCAGTTATTCTCTACGAACCGATACAAAAGTCTTTTTTTTATCTTAAAACACATCAAAAGCTTCGTGTTTAACGGAATCACACACAAAAAAAAATGCAAGCTGTGGAAAGTTATCAAGAAACTTACTGGTAATTTTACCTGGTATTAAAATAATTTCACTGCAAGGATTGCATTATTACACTTAAAAATATGAACACAAGCGATTTTGTCATCGAATTCTGCCGAACAGAAGAAGCAGAACTAATTCTGTTTGAAGAATAAGCGATTAGTTCGTGAGAAAGAACCAGATGTTCAAAGATTTATCAAGTTCTTGTTCAAACCTCCTACATCGTGTTGTCATCCAGTTCACCTATCTTCAAGGAAGGCAACTAACCACTTTTACATATTCGTTTTTATTTTGCATTTTCAATCCATTTGATGCTTCAGGACTCTTCTCTAAATCTATTAGGTACACTTCACCAACGTTGTTCCTTTCTTGCAATTCTGAAGAGTTCGTTCCACTTCTGTCTCTTAAAGATTCGCCTTCGCATTTCTCAATAAATTGTTATCGACCGAATGTTCTGTGACAGCTAAAGAAAATAATGCTGCAAACAGTTTCTGCCAAGTTCAGGTTCAACAGAATTACTTTTCTCATTTTTTTTTCTAGGCCACGTTTGTCTTCAACTACCTACGATATTTTGAAATTCGTTACCACAGCTGACAATCCGAGCACAACGTTATGTGGTATCTGGCCTTTCTGATTAATTTCCGTCTTCGAGACATTAATCGGTATTCCTAAGGCAGTTTCAGTTTCCTTAAAATCGTATAGCGTATCCTTAAAATCAGACAGATGCTTTTTCAATAAAAAAAATAAGTGACATCTTCAGCAGCGCCCAGATTTGAAAATAATATGAATGTGAGGTGGATTTGGAGATTCCCGACAAAACTAAACAGCTTTCTCTGCTGTTCCTACGTCCAAATAAAAAATAAATACCCCCTCAAGCAGCTGCTTGCCACAGAGGTCTGACAGGAGCCTGTCAGTTTATATGCCACAGTAGAAGGTCTGAGAGGAAATGGACCTCAGCAGAAATGAAGATAGTAAAATGGAATTTTTATTCTTAGTGTGATTAGCTGCAGAGCAAATGAAACCAGGGGTAGAATCTCGGCTAAGGGTTGGGTTGTTTTATCTCTGAGCGGCACTTTTTTGCACACCATGGGCTAAATGGCCAGGTCACATGGTCCGCGAAGACTCGGAAAAGGTTGGGGGAGGGGACCCACTGGAACAGCTGTTGAGAGACAGATGGTAGCCTCCCGTCAAGGTCATCCAGCGTGTTCTTTAACGTTCACAGGGTATGGCTCTCCCGCACACGGGGCCACGGCTTAACGTCCCATCCGACGAACGGCGGCCTTTCCAAGCCCATTGGTGTCCCCAACTGACCATGGGCAGGACCGGGGAACTCGGCTAAAGTATAGGTGTTATTTTGCTAAGGTTTCTTCCAGATAGTCTTTATCGTTTTGATAGGGAATGGGAGACGGTACAGTCAGTAACATCCCCCTCCCCCTCTAAGCCATCCCATGGCCGAGTGGTTAGCATGCTTGGCTACTGATCAATGGGACCTGGGTTGTCCACTGCATGGGATACTAAGCTGTAACCCCATGTACAGAATTAGCCAACAACACTATGCAAGCTGGATGGGAAGCTTCCATCTGGGGTGAGGGTGGTAAGAAACTTCACATGAAACATGATTGTAATCTGCCGAGGTGGAATCGGATTTTGCAGGAGTTATCAGTGACCATTTCCATTGCATAAACCTCCAACTAATCTTTTCTCACTTCTTAGTATGCAGATTCATTTGTTTACAGTTCGTTTAGTTTAATGATTCTTAATAATATATGAGAGAGAAGAGGAGAACGTTTCAATTCACCCTCTCGTGACACAACTCGCTGTTTAATTCTTCTATCGGAATGAACGATCGAAGCCAAGCTCAGAAATTTCCGTTCTCCGGATCACCACGGGGCAGCTTCGCTTATATCGTAACCACAAAACTCCTCAAGCCTTCGCCTCATTCGTTGTTGTTGGGTTGTTTTACCTCTGAGCGGCACTTTTTTGCACACCATGGGCTAAATGGCCAGGTCACATGGACCCCGAAGGCTCAGAGAAGGTTGGGGGAGGGGACCCACTGGAACAGCTGTTGGGAGATAGATGGTAGCCTCCCGTCAAGGCCATCCAACGTGTTCTTTAACGTTGGGTTGCTTTATCTCTGAGTGGCACTTTTTTGCACACAATGGGCTAAATGGCCGGGTCACATGGACCCCGAAGGCTCAGAGAAGGTTGGGGGAGGGGACCCACTGGAACAGCTGTTGGGAGACAGATGGTAGCCTCCCGTCAAGGCCATCCAGCGTGTTCTTTAACGTGCACAGGGTATGGCTCTCCCGCACACGGGGCCACGGCTTAACGTCCCATCCGACGGACGGCGGCCTTTCCAAACCCATCGGTGTCCCCCTACTGACCGTGGGCAGGGCGGGGAATTTTGCGGAGATAAATCTCAATGCTGACCCAGCTGGGACTCGAACCTGGGAACTACAGATTACGAGCCTGGCGCGCTACCAACTGAGCCACCCCCGCCCCGCCTCATTCGGGTTAACTGTAATACCTGGAGCGTGGGCTAGTTGATCCGACTTTCGATAGTAGGAGTAAAATAACAGGGTAGCTGAAGTTCAATGCCCCAGGCAATATGACAAATTGCAGGTCCCGCAAACCATAACCCTGAGCTGCTGGCATTGCAATTAGCGGCATTAAGTGCAAAGTGGATCCTTCCACTATTCTGGTGTCCCGTGGCCACACCTCCCCCTTCCACGTGCAGCAGTGATGTAAAGGTCACGTGGATCCCCGGCCACACATTAGTAGAACAGATGGACGGCGACAGCAATCACGGAAAGAGCGGAGATGTGTTGCAGCACGCGCCACTGGATACATCCACCTTCGCCCCTCGAGAGACCAAGTCAGCTGACCGGAACATCTCCGTGCTTGCATTGAATGCTGATCGCCACCTTCCATATATGTAGCTCTGTCGGGGGTAGAGGACTGCATCGTATGATTTGCAGGGCACGTGCATACGAATTCGTTACACAATCTCGATAATACAACATCCATTACTAGAAACTAGATAATTCGCTGGGGTTTTTTTTTTTGTCTTCTGAGGAAAACTCCACAAGGATGGCATAAAACGACGAAATTCATCTAATTTAAGACCGAGTTTCATGTCTAATGTCAGTTAAGCCTTTGTTTTCTTTTCGGGGGTTTGTTTTTTGTACGTATTCAGAATACACCACTGTCCAATATTTATTGGGACATTTTCATATTATATAAATGGGATGCCTTATTGGAAACACGCTTTTTTATGGGAAAAACTATCTCTGGACATCAAACTAAGTGGTTACTAACAGGGGTGTTTTAGAAATTTGTGGGGGCATTTGGTGTATTAAACCGATAAAGAAAGCGCTACTACTGCCATCTAGTTTTATATAGGAAAAATCAGTTTTATCTTCATGAAGTGTGGGGCGGGGGTGGCTCAGTCGGTAGCGCGCCATGCTCGTAATCTGTAGTTCCCAAGTTCGAGTCCCAGTTGGGTCAACGTTGAGACTTATCTCCGCAAAATTCCCTGCCCACGGTCAGTAGGGGACACCGATGGGCTTGGAAAGGCCGCCGTCCGTCGGATGGGACATTAAGCCGTGGCCCCGTGTGCGGGAGAGCCATACCCTGTGCACGTTAAAGAACACGCTGGATGACCTTGACGGGAGGCTATCATCTGTCTCCCAACAGCTGTTCCAGTGGGTCCCCTCCCCCAACCTTCTCTGAGCCTTCGGGGTCCATGTGACCTGGCTATTTAGTCCATGGTGTGCAAAAAAGTGCCGCTCAGAGCTAAAACAACCCAACTTCTGAGCGGCACTTTTTTGTGCATAAAGGGGATGAGCAGACATGGCTCCCTTTGCACATAAGAATAATATAATTCCCCACCCGTCAAGTCCTTGGGGGGAGGGGGTATATATATTATTCCCCTCCCATCACGATACCTTTAATCTCGTAAGCCCCTTCAGTTAATGCTCAAGACCGCCTATCGACTAAATTAAGCTGTTCGAGATCGAAAATTTCAGCTCTCACGATCTGGAGAACAAAAAGGGCAGAAAAGAGCGAATATGAGAGTCGTCAGTCAACTGAAGCGAATTTTTATACTTCAACACATTAAGCCACGAAACAATAGGACATTACAAAGCGAGCTCTGGAGCATAACCATGTCGAGATGGTGTCCGTCTTGTGCAGTTTTTTCTCTGTGGGGAAGCAAAAATGGGAAAAGATGTAGGAGAAACGAGGAGTGTGCGATATAAGTTGGATATTTTCAGTCGTCAGACGATGCTGGCTTGTCGCAAGCTCGCTGGGTGTTTAGTGGAATGAGTCAACGGAGCTGCCATAGTGGGCCTTTTGGAAAGGAGCCCAGACTAAAAATACTTGCTCAGCTAACTACGCATCTGAAAGAGAGTGAAGTAAGGGGGGAAGGGGTCATTATAGGATCTCGTCGACAAGCCTCTGCGAGAGACGTTTGGGGAGGGTTTACGAAAGACAGAGGAGTGCACGTGAAAGAATAATGTGCAAAGAAATGGGAATTAATTTCGATGAACTACACTGCTCACAAAAATTAGGGGATATTTCAAAATGAATATGAAGCGATGAAATATCCCCTAATTTTTGTGAGCAGTATATTTGTCAGCTGCTTGAGCTGACTATGACGGCGAACAGCAGGGGGGGGGAAGAAGGTGATATTAATTGGAAATGGATTCATGCAGAGGACAAATGTCGCGATGAACCGACTATGAAGACAATAAAGCATAATGACCAGGTTACAAAGACCCAAGGGTTGGGTTGTTTGACCTCTGAGCGGCACTTTTTTGCACACCATGGGCTAAATGGAAAGGTCACACGGACCCCGAAGGCTCAGAGAAGGTTGGGGAAGGGGACCCACTGGAACAGCTGTTGGGAGACAGATGGTTACCCCCCGTCAAGGCCATCCAGCGTGTTCTTTAACGTGCACAGGGTATGGCTCTCCCGCACACGGGGCCACGGCTTAACGTCCCATCCGACGGACGGTGGCCTTTCCAAGCCCATCGGTGTCCCCTACTGACCGTGGGCAGGGCGGAGATAAATCTCAACGCTGACCTAGCTGGGACTCGAACCTGGGAACTACAGATTACGAGCCTGGCGCGCTACCGACTGAGCCACCCCCGCCCCCAAAGACCCAAGGAATCAGAGATTGGCTGGGGAAGAGAATTCAATGGACATCTCCTAGGAGACAAACAGATTCTTTCACAAATAATTTTTTAAATTCTATACTGCAGTTCGCTTACATTTCTTAAAATTTCGTAATATCGCACTATCGAAATAGTAGAAAAAAAAATATCAATTGCGATAAAGACGATTACGACACAGGTGGTGGGGTGTGTCTCTCTTCAGTCGGTAGCGCTTCAGGCTCATAATCTGCAGTTCCCAGGTTCGAGTTTCGCCCCTTTATCTTCAAAAAATTTAAGTTTCAGCTTCTCGGTGATTAGGGGACACCGATGGCCTTGGAAACGCCGCCGTCCGTCGGATGGGACGTAAAGCCTTGTCTCAATGTGCACGTTAAAGAACACGATTGATGGCCTTGAAGAGATGCTACCATATGTCTCCTGACAGCTACTCAGTGTATCGCCTCCCTCAACCTTCTCTAAGCTGGCCATTTAGCCCATTGTGTGCAAAAAGAAAGTGCCGCTCGGAGGTAAAACAACCGAACTTAAGAGAACAAGGGCAGGGTCTTCCACTTGTTTTGTTTTCTAACTAGTTGCTGACGTGTTCACTAAAAGAAATTTTAGCATTTGAACGTCATTATAACGAGGCGAAGGCAAAACGACATCACTAAGGGTACAGGTCGCTCAAAAAAGTATCCGAACACTATGGTTGATTGCAGAATTCAGAAAAAAATATCTGGCAACGATGTTTTTAAGAAATTAGTGATCTGGCAACCTTCGATTGTCACGAAGGTTGTCACGAAGGTTGCCAGATCACTAATTTCTAAAAAAAAATCGTTGCCAGATATTTTTTTTATTAGTGATCTGGCAACCTTCGATTGTCACGAAGATTGTCACGAAGGTTGCCAGATCACTAATTTCTAAAAAAAAATCGTTGCCAGATATTTTTTTCTGAATTCTGTAATCAACCATAGCGTTCGGATATTTTTTTGAGCGACTCTACGCCGCCTAGGAAACGTTTTGAGCTCTATTAACAGATCCAACTTTCCTGCGTGTTAAAACCATTGATCCCAACAATATTAAGACGCCAGAAATTTAGGTAACGTCATAAAACTAAAACAGCTTTCTGTGTGATTATACCTCTACACTTACGATCCGCCAGCAGTTGCCAGGTTACAATCGCCTTTTTATAATCATTATTTGGCGTCCCCTCACCTTTTGAGGGCAATGGTGACAAGTCAAGCAGAGCACGGCTGTGACGACAGACGCAGCAACCCTTCATGGCTTCCGTTTATTGACGACGATGGAAAACAGGAAATCTGCAATAATTGCACGGATGGGAAGATGGGGGATCTTCTCTTAAATGCAATGACTCAATTAATATGGAACAAAAAAAAAAACTGTTGTGGGATAGGACTAACATCTGTTCAAAGATATGATGCAGTTTCTGGGATCTCCTCCAATTTTCGTGATACCACGAGCGCAATTCATAAATAATAGCTTTGGAAAACAAAGAACGTTATACGAGGTGAAGGAAAAATTAAATTGGGTTGGGTTGTTTTACCTCTGAGGGGCACTTTTTTGCACACCATGGGCTAAATGGCCAGGTCACATGGACCCCGAAGGCTCACTAAAGGCTGGGGGAGGGGACCCACTGGAACAGCTGTTGGGAGACAGATGGTAGCCTCCCGTCAAGGCCATCCAGCGTGTTCTTAAACGTGCATAGGGTATGGCTCTCCTGCACACTAAGTCGCGGCTTAACGTCCCATCCGACGGACGGCGGCCTTTCCAAGCCCATCGGTGTCCCCTACTGACCGTGGGCAGAGCGGGAGAATTTTGCGGAGATAAATCTCAACGCTGACCCAGCTGGGACTCCAATCTGGAAACTGCAGATTAGAAGTCTGGCGCGCTACCGACTGTGCCACCCCCGCCCCCTAAATAGTTTTGGAAAACAAAGAACATTTATAAGAGGTGAGGAGAAAATTATGAAAACGGGAAAAATTGAATACATCCGTAAAATGCAAATATGATTACAGTCAGACAAGGATGTAGGTAGGGGCAGGTCCGGACCCAGAGAGAAAAGAGGGGGCAAAACGGAAGGGGACCCCCCCAAAAGGAGGGGGAGGCCCCCCTCCGTTTTAGAAGTCTTTAAAATAAAAAAAATGTATGAAATTTACATAAGTTTAACAATTTTTTCCTCTGTTATAAGCATTCTCAAGGAGTTCCCCCAAAGAAATACTAGTAACCGGAATTGAGGTGGAAAAAAAAAAAGGAAAAAATCCCACATGCTTTTCAGAATGGCGATCCACTTATCCTCTCCTCCCATTTCTCCTCTCCCTAGATCCGGGCCTGCTTACAGTCACTGGAGGTTGGAGAGATGGAATACAGAAAACTGGAGGAGATCCCCATTCACAGCTACTTGTGAGGTTGCATGGTTATGTTTAAATAGAACCCACTCGCGAACTTAGGAGTGGTTTCTTACTGATAAGCTTGGAAAAGCCGAGAACTGTAGCATAGGATGCTAAGACGTCGTTCCTGTGCAACACAGTCTTACCCTGTAGTTTTAAAAATCGTACTGTATTGGCTTTGACTAGAGGCTTCCTTCTGCAGACTAATACATGTCCAGTGAATATCCTTCCAGTGAATATCCTTTTGGGTCACTGGGGGTCTTTGTGATCTGGCCATTTCTTCCGTTGTGTGCGTAGAAGAGTCAAAGGAAAAACTAACAAATGAACTTAAAGGCTTTTGTTTAAAAAAAATGATTAACTTTATGTTCTTTATTTAAAGTAGGATTACGTTTTTTTTTATTAATGTGCTCCTGATTTGGTTCAGTATAGTTAATTGTGTCAGAAATATTCCTGATGAAATGTCAGGGTGGGTGACAACACGTTTTGCTATTATGCATACAGAGAGAGTTATTGTTATATATTCTGTAGTTGCTTTTAGACGTTAGCTGCCTTTCAGAGAAAACATTTCCATTAATTCAATACTTGTCCCACTGATATGGGTTGTTTTACCTCTGAGCGGCACTTTTTTGCACATCATGAGTTAAATGGCCAGGTCACATGAACCCCGAAGGCTCAGAGAAGGTTGGGGGAGGGGACCCACTGGAACAGCTGTTGGGAGACAGATGGTAGCCTCCCGTCAAGGCCATCCAGCGTGTTCTTTAACGTGCACAGGGTATGGCTCTCCCACACATGGAGCCACAGCTTAACGTCCCATCCGACGGACGGTGGCCTTTCCAAGCCCATCGGTGTCCCCTACTGACCGTGGGCAGTAGGGCAATGGCGGGGAATTTTGCGGAGACAAATCTCAACGCTGACCCAGCTGGGACTCGAACCTGGGAACTACAGATTATGAGCCTGGCGCGCTACCGACTGAACCACCCCCGCCCCAGGTGAAAACACGTTTTGCTATTATGCATACAGAGAGAGTTATTGTTATATATTCTGTAGTTGCTTTTAGACGTTAGCTGCTTTTCAGAGAAAACATTTCCATTAATTCAATACTTGTCCCACTGATATGTGAGCACTGAGTCAACGCAGGTCATTAGGATAAAGAACGAAAGAGAGCTTCCGGATCAAACACTTTGGCTAATCTAATTCACACTCAGCTGAGGTTCTTACATGATCTAAAGGTCTCAGTAGTCATTAATCATCATGACAACTGTGGTTCCCTACAGCAATATACAAATACTTTTTTTTTTACCTTTAGCAAAACTTTTTGCCTCCAAGCACTTTACCAGGTAACTGGATTTGGGTTGTTTTACCTCTGAGCGGCACTTTTTTGCACACCATGGGCTAAATGGCCAGGTCACATGGACCCCGAAGGCTCAGAGAAGGTTGGGCGAGGGGACCCACTGGAACAGCTGTTGGGAGACAGATGGTAGCTTCCCGTCAAGGCCATCCAGCGTGTTCTTTAACGTGCACAGGGTATGGCTCTCCCGCACACGGGGCCACGGCTTAACGTCCCATCCGACGGACGGCGGCCTTTTCAAGCCCATCGGTGTCCCCTACTGACCGTGGGCAGGGCGGGGAATTTTGCGGAGATAAATCTCAACGCTGACCCAGCTGGGACTCGAACCTGGGAACTACAGATTACGAGCCTGGCGCGCTACCGACTGAGCCACCCCCGCCCCCCAGGTAACTGGAACAATAATATTACATTAAGTTTATGAAGTTACAGACTTCTATTTCTCAGACGTCAACTAATTAAGTAATAATACTGCAACAATCTCTTTTGAGCTAGTCCTAATATTTTCAGCAGATTAACAATTTCAGTCACCGAAATATAATAGCGGCTTTACCTTCGCAGATGGTATTAGTTTGTAAATCGAAAAATCGTAAATAGGGTTGTGTTGGGTTGTTTTACCTCTGAGCGGCACTTTTTTGCACACCATGGGCTATATGGCCAGGTCACATGGACCCCGAAGGCTCAGAGAAGGTTGGGGGAGGGGACCCACTGGAACAGCTGTTGGGAGACAGATGGTAGCCTCCCGTCAAGGCCATCCAGCGTGTTCTTTAACGTTGGTTTGTTTTACCTCTGAGCGGCACTTTTTTGCACACCATGGGCTAAATGGCTAGGTCACATGGACCCCGAAGGCTCAGAGAAGGTTGGGGGAGGGGACCCACTGGAACAGCTTTTGGGAGACAGATGGTAGCTTCCCGTCAAGGCCATCCAGCGTGTTCTTTAACGTGCACAGGGTATGGCTGTCTCGCACACGGGGCCACGGCTTAACGTCCCATTCGACGGACGGCGGCCTTTCCAAGACCATCAGTGTCCCCTACTGACCGTGGGCAGGGCGGGGAATTTTGCGGAGATAAATCTCAATGCTGACCCAGCTGGGACTAGAACCTGGGAACTACAGATTACGAGCCTGGCGCGCTACCGACTGAGCCACCCCGCCCCCAATCATAAATAGCTTTGAAAAACAAAGAACGTTATACGAGGTGAAGGAAAAATTGGGTTGGGATGTTTTACCTCTGAGTGGCACTTTTTTGCACACCATGGGCAGGGCGGAGAGTTTTGCGGAGATAAATCTCAACGCTGACCCAGCTGGGACTCTAATCTGGGAACTGCAGATTACAAGTCTGGCGCGCAACCCACCGAGTCACCCCCGTCCCACAGCCAGGTCACAAAGACCCCGAAGGCTCAGATGTTAGTCCTATCCCACAACAGTTTTTTTTTGTTCCATATTGAGTCATTTTTTTGTTCCATTTTAATGAATCGTTGTAAATCGAAATATTTTCCTCTTCAGAGACCCGTGATCCGCTAGAGGAAATGCTAAAGCTTCTGTTTTTTATTGACGAAGTAAAATGAATAAAAACCTATTGCAGCACGAGAGAAAACTGAGAGACTAAGTCTTCAGAAAGAGGGCTGGCTCAGTCGGTAGTGTGGGAAGCTCGTAATCTGATATTCCCAGATTGAAGTCCCACCTCCTGTGCCAGTGTTGAGATTTATCTTCGCTAATCTCCGCCCGTCCATGGGATGGAAGGTGAAGCCATGGCCCCGTGTCTATGAGAGCCATACCCTGTGCACGTTAAAGAACGAGCTGGATGGCCTTGACGGGAGGGCTCCCATCTGTTTCCTAACAGCTGTCCCTTTCCCAGATCATCTCTGGTTTCCCAGATCATCTTCTGAGCAACCAGATGATGATCTGGTTGCTCAGAAGTAAAACAACCCAAACAATCAAAGGTGGGAGGAGAGGCTCAGTGGGTAGCACACTAAGCTCGTAATCTGTATTTCTCAAGTACGAATCCAACTGTGCCTGCATTGAGAAAGGGAACAGCGATGGGCTTGGTAGGGCCACCATCCATCAGATGGGATGTTGAGCCTTTGGTCTGTGAGCAGGAGAGCCAGATTTTATGCGTGTTCAAGAACAAACTGGATGCTTATGTCTCCTAATAGTTTTGCAGTAGGTTCTACCCAGCTCTCAGCCCTTGTGACTGAATTTAGTTTCATTCACTTCTAAGAGTAATAACAAATTCGATGCTAAAAAAAAAGAGTTCTTTGGTGTAACAAATCGACAAAATTACAAACTTGGAACCGAAATGTGATCAGTTTGTGACCTTTTAATGGCGTAAACATGGTTAGGGAACAGAAATGAGACCTAAACCACTCCACTCTCAAAAGAACTGTGTCTCCCAGTATTCTAGGTAGGTTTAGTCCCCCTAGGTGGCCTTACAGTAATTTTAAGCCTCTGTTCTCTAGTAATGTTTCAACAAAGTTTGACAGCCGTTAATAAAGCAAACGGTTTTCTCTGTGGAACACAAAAACGTTGTTCTGAAGGTGAAGCAACAAATCCGTTCATCATGTAAAAACAGAAAAATTCATCTGCGCATGTCCGGCGAATTATAAAAATGTTTTGAAATCTGTGCACTAGATGGCGCTGGTAGGCAGATTTCAGCAAAGGATGCCACTGTTCTATCTAAAGTTACGCTTTGGTGAACCGCATTGCTGCTTTGATCAAAGAACGTCTCGATTTGAAGCAACTGAAATGTCGCAATAAAATGTTTACCACCTACATAGCTTCCTGTCCTAGTTCGATATGTTAATTGAGTTACTAAATACAATAAAGTGTTTTGTGGCATCGGTTATGCAAGCTGAAAGAGAAATGAATATCATAATCTCATCGTTCGTTCTTTAATTGAATAGGAACTCTCGATTCATCGAAGATATTTTCGCAACCGATTCACTTCAGATCGTTAACATTAGAATGAAAAATTAATGAAAAATTAATCAATTGAATCAGAATGTATCTCAAAGACAAGTCCAAGGTTCTTTACGCAAATACATCTCCCCGGCTCTCCTCAGGGTTGGGTTAGGTTGTTTTACCTTTGAGCGGCACTTTTTTGCACACCATGGGCTAAATGGCGAGGTCACAAGGACCCCGAAGGCTCAGAGAAGGTTGGGGGAGGGGACCCACTGGAACAGCTGTTGGGAGACAGATGGTAGCCTCCCGTCAAGGCCATCCAGCGTGTTCTTTAACGAGCACAGGGTATGTCTCTCCCACACACGGGGACACGGCTTAACGTCCCATCCAAGCCCATCGGTGTCCCTTACTGACCATGAGCAGGGGGGGGGGGAGTTTTGCGGAGATAAATCTCAACGCTTACCCAGCTGGGGCTCGAACCTGTAAACTGCAGATTACGCGCCTGGCGCGCTACCTACTGAGCCCCATTAAAAACGGAATTTTCATCAGAGTCCGTGTAGTCATGCAGACTCAAAATCTGTATCTGTCAAATCGCAATTATATTTCACATAATAAAATTTTTATACGTGTATAAACCCGAGGTTATAAAGAAATGCGAGACATTCAAGAATCGTTGTGAAGCTCATTTGAGTTAGTCTTAATATTTTCACCTCATCTAGTTTCCCTCAAAAGCGAGAAAAACCATAAAAATGCCATGATGTCGCAGTTCAAAGCTGGCTCCAATTCACCCTACTCTTGAGATTGAGAATCTATTCGCAAAGCCTGTTTAAAAGCAAAATGTGTAAGGAAAAGCTCTGGAATACTAAAACAAAATGTGTAAGGAAAAGATCTGGAATACTAAAACAAAATGCACACAGGCAGACTCGTGAGTCAGCATATGCAAAGGTCAAAACTAGCAAAGTACACATTTGCAGTAAGAAGGCATTGTCTTTGGTAGAACCAAAAACTCCTTTTCCAAGAGTATTCCTGAGAAAAGTTAATGAGAGGTAAAGGAATATCGTTATCACGTGACCGTCGTTTCTTGTCTCAGCGTCGCTTCTGTGTTAGTAAATGCAAGGGAGCTGTTCACGAAGTCGAGACTGAAACCAATAAAATTTATAGACCTGCAATTTCATCTGCGGACAAAGCCTCTCAATTTATTGTAGCAACCATTTCGCGGGAGACTATGGACATCTCCTTTGCCCGCCAAACACGCAAAGTTCTGTTTCAGACATCGTTGTCATAGAAACAGAGCGTGTCTTCCAGTTGATGTTTCTGTTTCTTTTTTTCCCTCCATTCCCTTTCGAAGGCAAGCACATGGAATCACGGATGCGTGGAAACGCGCTCTCCTCCTCTTTGTTCTGTATTCTGGTCGCTTTTAACAACTACAACTTCAATCTTCATAAATGGAAAACGATAAGAAAAAAAAATACATCGGACCTTTCTCATTTTCGTTTTGAAGTTCAGTGTCATTTTTTTTCCTGTGATGGATTTCGTAAACTATTTCATTTTGTTCTTTAGAGCAGACCTGAATTGCACTTTTAAGAGAAAAAATTTTTTTTCAGTAATAAGTAGACCTTTTACTAATGGCATATAAACTGACAGGCTCCTGTCAGACCTCTGTGGTAAGCAGCTGCTTGAGGGGGTATTTATTTTTTTATTATTGTGAATGATATCGGAGAGATAAATTGTTGACGAAGATTTTTTTGCTTCCATAACACCTTGTCACATATATGCAGTAACTCATTTTAATTGCTTACCGATACTGTCCACAAAGCCCAGATCTAGATGGGGGGGGGGGGGGAGGTTGTGAAGTGACTAGATCGAACCGGAACGCCGTTCCAATACATAAAAATTCCCCATCGATTTAGTGGTGTCTAAAACATTTTTAGAAAAATAAGTCTAATACATATTTAATATTTTTCTCAACTCTGTTTTGGCTCCGGGGTAATGAACTCTTTTTTCTCCCATCTAGATATGTCCCCGCTAATTAGGGGCGGGGGTTGTTCAGTCGGTAGAGCGCCAGGCTCGTAATCTGCAGTTCCCAGGTTCGAGTCCCAGCTGGGTCAGCGTTGAGATTTATCTCCGCAAAACTCTCCAACCTGCTCACGGTCAGTAGGGGACACCGATGGGCTTGGAAAGGCCGTCGTTGGTCGGATGGGACGTTAAGACGTGTTTCCGTGTGCGGGAGAGCCATACCTTACGTATGGAGCACGTTAAAGAACACGCTGGATGGCCTTGACGGGAGCCTACCATCTGCCTCCCAACAGCTGTTCCAGTGTGTCCCTTCCCCCAACCTTCTCTGAGCCTTCGGGGTCCTTGTTATCTGTCCATTTAGCCCACGGTGTGCAAAAAAGTGCCGCTCAGAGGTAAAACAACCCACCCCGCTAATTACAAACAGAAAGCCTAGAAGGAACTGCACATTTTATCTCATTTTCAAAAAAGAGATGTTTTCATTTTGTTGGCTGTCTGTAGACATAGAATTTTTCTTTTTAGAAATAAAAATTATTTTTTGGGTTGGATAGGTATTGACGAAACATTACGATCTGCACTTTTCGAATCTCTCAATAGTTTAAACTGCATCCTTTAACGGTGAAAAAATTTTAAAATTGTAAAGTTTTAAACGAATATTGCAAGCGATGTATTTATACTCCAAATTTTGATGGTAGAATATGAAGGTCACGAGGTTTGTATTTGCAACAAAAGTTAGCCCTTTACACCTAGGGGGATTGGAAACGCAACTGTTTTTAGAGATAATTGGAAGTTCTTTTTTAGTTGGATTGGTATCATTGAAATATAATCCGCATTTTTCAAATCCTTAGGTGGTTTTAAATTACATCGTTAGAGGGCACTAAATATGAAAACGGCGAAGCTTTTAGCGAATATTTTGCAAGTGGTTTATTTATGGTAGAAATTTCGGGGTAGAGTTGGGTTGTTGGGTTGTTTTACCTCTGAGCGGCACTTTTTTGCACACCATGGACTAAATGGCCAGGTCACTTGGACCCCGAAGGCTCAGAGAAGGTTGGGAGAGGGGACCCACTGGAACAGCTGTTGGGAGACAGACGTTAGTCTCCCGTCAAGGCCATCCAGCGTGTTCTTTAACGTGCACAGGGTATGGCTCTCCCGGACACGGGGCCACGGCTTAACGTCCCGTCCGACGGACGGCGGCCTTTCCAAGCCCATCGGTGTCCCCTACTGACCGTGGGCAGGGCGGGAGTTTTGCGGAGATAAATCTCAACGCTGACCCAGCTGGGACTCGAACCTGGGAACTACAGATTACGAGCTTGGCGCGCTATCGACTGAGCCATCCCCGCCCACCGGGGTAGAGTTGCCAAGAGATATTCCACTGACAGCAACAATCTGCCCCCTTTTCTCAGAGGGGTGTGAGAAAAGCAACTTTTTAAATTCAAGGAAATGAAAGACAAAATTTTTGTGCTGTATAAGTAATAAAAAATATTATTATTTGCATTTTTCACCTTCATCCATTAGTTCGAATTAAAACTTTTGAAGAGTGCAAAAGTAAGTAAACGAAAAACTTCTTTTTGAAAACGCGATTTCTATATTCACTAGAGGTGTTCCGAGTTCTATTTTTTGTTCCGAATATGACCTTTATCACCGAAACTTTACAATTGCCTACAAGCAAATGTTCCTTACGAAATATTAGGATTAAGAGAAAGGGATCTCCTGTGGTGATTGCAGATTTACATGTTAAATGTCCGAAATGAGGTTATGTAAAATTACTTGTATCTCAGCCTGTAAGGTGCATCTTGGTGACAAAATATTTTTTATACGATGGAAGCGTAGAAACTCTCCCTAGGGGGAGCCAAAGATCACTGGAAGTTACTCTTTTGCGTTGGGTTGTTTTACCTCTGAGCGGCACTTTTTTGCACACCATGGGCTAAATGGCCAGGTCACATGGACCCCGAAGGCTCAGAGAAGTTTGGGGGAGGGATTGGGTTGTTTCACCTCTGAGCGGCAGGATACCCAAGGCTCAGAGAAGGTTGGGGGAGGGGACCCACTGGAACAGCTGTTGGGAGACATATGGTAGCCTCCAGTCAAGGCCATCCAGCGTGTTCTTTAACGTGCACAGGGTATGGTTCTCCCGCACACGGAGCCACGGTTCAACGTCCCATCCGACGGACGGCGGCCTTTCCAAGCCCATCGGTGTCCCCTACTGACCGTGGGCAGGGCGGGGAATTTTGCGGAGATAAATCTCAACGCCGACCCAGCTGGGACTCGAACCTGGGAACTACAGATTTCGAGCCTGGCGCGCTACCGACTGAGCCACCCCCGCCCATTGGGGGAGGGGACCCACTGGAACAGCTGTTGGGAGACAGATGGTAGCCTCCCGTCAAGACCATCCAGCGTGTTCTTTAACGTGCACGGGATATGGCTCTCCCGCACACGGGGCCACGGCTTAACGTCCCATCCGACCGACGGCGGCGGGGCGGGCATCCGTGGGGAGGGCGGCGAGTTACTCTTTTGCATAACGTCAAAAGGGTTGAATGAAGTGTTCCTTTGACAGCACATTTCGAAACCGAAGCGCATATTGCTGTCAGTTCTGCTTACTAACAATCATTAACTTCAAGAAACTGTCAAGCACCTCTCAGTCCATTTTAGTGCCATTGTTCTAGTAATATCAGGCGTTGTTATTCACGTAAGAAAGTGGCATACCTCTCGGAACACGCAAACCAATTGAGTTACCTTCTGAACTGGAAAGGATGCCCTTTACCTTTAGTGGGGTTTCGCTCACCTCCGTTGGGGTTTCGCAAGTTACGAATCATATTGACGAACAAACAGTGAAAGCATTCGTCCAAACAAAGAGTGTCATTGACTTACATCGAGATTTAAAGAGCGATGTTTGATATTTACGACACTCCAGATCTTTACTAGATTTCTGAGGTGCAGTGGTGGGCATCGCAAGACAAACCAAAGGCAACAGCAAAAATAGTTTCGCAGGAAACTGGCTTCAAAGAATATTAACTTTAACCAGTGGAACGGTTTGGCATTAAAACACAATTTCAGTGGTTAAAGGATTTGGGTTGTTTTACCTCTGAAGGTGAAACATTGAGTATCAGCAATGGGTTAAATAACAAGGTCGGAAAGAATCCAAAGATTCAAAGCTTGGTAGGGAAAGTCGACGCACTTGACAGCTGTTAGGAGAGATGGAAGTCTCAGAAAGAATCCAAAGATTTAACCTTGGTAGGGAAAGTCGACCCATTTGACAGCTTTTAGGAGAGATGGAAGTCTCAGAAAGAATCCAAAGATTGAAACCTTGGTAGGGAAAGTCGACCCACTTGACAGCTGTTAGGAGAGATGGAAGTGTCAGAAAGAATCCAAAGATTTAAACCTTGGTAGGGAAAGTCGACCCACTTGACAGCTGTTAGGAGAGATGGAAGTGTCAGAAAGAATCCAAAGATTTAACCTTGGTAGGGAAAGTCGACCCATTTGACAGCTTTTAGGAGAGATGGAAGTCTCAGAAAGAATCCAAAGATTGAAACCTTGGTAGAGAAAGTCGACCCACTTGACAGCTGTCAGGAGAGATGGAAGTCTCAGAAAGAATCCAAAGATTTAAACCTTGGTAGGGAAAGTCGACCCACTTGACAGCTGTTAGGAGAGATGGAAGTCTCAGAAAGAATCCAAAGATTGAAACCTTGGTAGGGAAAGTCGACCCACTTGACAGCTGTCAGGAGAGATGGAAGTCTCCTGTTAAGGCCATACAGCATGTTCTTTAAAACGTACAAGGTATGGTTCTTTGCACGCTGGACCATCCGTTCTTCGGTGGTTCCAAGACTATCGGCGTTTTCTTTCTCATCGAGGGAAGAGCTCTCATCGGAGAAAATCTCTAAGTCGGCCCAATGGGGAATCGAACTGGGAACGTTAGATTACGAACCTGGGATTAACATTTATTAAAGGGCAAGCGGCAAAAGTTGGGGAATCAGCATTCATCAAAATTCTCTTATCTCTGCATTTGTGTATTATTTCTTCCATACTTAATTAGCTCTGTCCAATCCTTTTTGTTGACCATCTAACTGCTCTCCCTTGGTCTTTTAACATTAAATTTTCGTTCACAGGTCAATCGCAGTATCTCACATTTCGGTCCTCTTATTGGGTATTTGTTACCGCTAAAGTGCAGAAATCAGTTATTCTACAGATTATCTAGGTATTGTGCAGATTAACTAGGGTGATCCGTTAACGTGCGGAAAATTGTTTCATTTCTCAAATTACCTAGGTAATCTGCAAATTACCTGGATAATCTGCACATTATCTACTAGGCACTCATTAAAGTGAAAATAAGATCTTTGCTGGAACAACAGGAACGTTTCTGTACGCTTAAATTAACATAATGTTATTTATCTAGTGTCCGAGAGTAGAGTTGAAACCAGGGTCATCCCTCTGTCAACATGAATCAGTCGTCCGAATTATAAAAAACGCCCCCAAAATGAGCAGGCCAAGTGAGAACGAATCATTTTAGTGATTCGTTATCAAGAATGAATCACTTTACCGATTCGTTCTCACTTGGCCTCCGCTCATCCGGGGCGTTTTTTTATAATGCGGACGAGTGAATCACGTGACACGAAGATTCATATCCAAGAGATTCACCACTATGAGAGAAACAAACTTTTGAACTTTAACGATACGGAAGCCGTTAATGTGCACATTACCTAGGTGAAATGCGGAAAACTCTTGATTCCGCACGTTAACGGAGCAAATCAGTTAATCTGCAGATTAGCTAGGTAATGTGCACATTAACGGCTTTCGAGCTTTAGCGGTAACATATTCACAAAGCTTACTTTTCAATTTTGAACTGTGATTATCAGTTCATTGAGTGACTTAATTTTTTTTTGGAGAACTAAATAAAGCATTTAAAATTTATTTGTCCATTTTTAACTATTTTTTTTCTACAAACCACATATCAATAAAATGCTTCAATCTCAGTTAATGCTTCTTTCTTAAATACTATTTCTCATCTCCACACAGACGCAGTCTTTTAAATTTGTCCCCCCTCCCCCCACTAAGCAAAGTTTGTTTTTGTGGATCAAGGTCAAATTGGCTTTTGCATCGAGGTTTGTTTCATGGCTTAATCTGGAAATTTAAATAATTTACATAACCATCATGGTGAATACTGTGTTAATTACATGCCCCGTTTAAGAGAAACTTGATATTCATTTTAAACGTTCTTATATACAGGTGAACTAAGTAAATATATCTTTTAAGCAGTGACGGATTACCGCATAAGCGCTCGCCTAGAGCTTCAACACGCATGGGGACTTAAAATAGTCAAAACTTGATTTTTTAAGCATTTTATTGAGTAAAACATTTCACAATTAGTATAATATACTATTTACATCTCGTGTTTTAACTTAGGTTAATACCAAATATGTGATTTTTGTGAAATGCACAAAAATGAACAGCTATTTTTGTTAATATCTCAGTATGTGCAAGTTTATATATAATACATGTCGAATTTCGTATTTCTGCAATTCAAATGATTTAACTCACTGCATGCATTTTTATATTCCAAATTAGAATTTCTTTTGTAGAGTCCCCCCCCCCCCAATATACATACGCACTCACAGTTTTTTGGGGGTTTTTTTGGTTGGGGGGGGGAACTCTCTAATCTTTGGTGTCCAGGGCCTTCAGATAATTTAATCCACCACTACACTTAAGTGTAATGTGATAATATCGCAATTTTAGCTTTGTGCTGGATGTCAGCTTTTTTTTTGGCTAATTAATCAGAATAATAACTTGGAAAACTCTAAACAAGAGTTAGCTACCTACCCCTGAGACAGCTCTGTCTTTAGAGTAAAACTAGCAAAATAAAGAAGAAATTAACAAGTGATTTAATTTTGCGTAGAGGCAAAAAAAGAATGACTTTCGTCACACCATTGAAACCAGTAGTTATTTTTTCATAACAAGCATTTTTTAAAATAAGCTTCAAACTGATAAACGTCTGATATGTCCTGTTTTGACTAATACGATTTCAATTAAATAGTTAATAAACAAGTTGGGTTGGGTTGTTTTACCTCTGAGCGGCACTTTTTGTACACCGTGGGCTAAATGGCCAGGTCACAAGGACCCCGAAGGCTCAGAGAAGGTTGGGGGAGGGGACCCACTGGAACAGTTGTTGGTAGACAGATGGTATCCTCCTGTCAAAGCCATCTAGCGTGTTCTTTAACGTGCACAGGGTGTTTCTCTCCCGCACACGGAGCCACGACTTAACGTCCCATCCGACGGACGGTGGCATTTCGAAGCCCATCGGTGTCCCCTACTGATCGTGAGAAGGGCGGGGAATTTTGTGGAGATAAATCTCAACGCTGACCCAGCTGGGACTCGAACCTGGGAACTAAAGATTACGAGCCTGGCGCGCTACCGACTGAGCCACCCCCCGCCCTATAATAAACAAGTAATAAGATTTCAAATGAACAGTAACATTTCGTTTTTGGATCTGCCAAGCAACCCGTTGGAAAACTTAATACTTTAAAAAATCTGAAAAGCAGACGCATAGAGTGCAGAAAAATGGAACCAGTTTCATGTTAGGACAATGCAATGCCATGCTTGATGCTCCGTAATTATTATTTTTAATTTCTAAAATAATCTTTCTTATGACAAAATGTCACTGAAGATGGAAAAAGATCTCGGTTAAATCTAAATCTCGATTTTAAACAAAATTCTTCAACGGTTAAAAAGATTTGTGGGAGCTGGAACATTCCCATTGTTCAAATGCAAGTTACAAAAATTGATTTGAAAAGTTGATTCAGTCTAAAACGAAATCGGGAAAAATGATTATCTGAATTTTGGACAATTTTGAATGACTTTTTACAGAAGGAGCTTAGTGTTAAATATTCCAACATCCATCATTTAAATAAAAAAAAAAATTAAAAAAAATTGTCTCAAGCAGCTGCTTGCCACAGAGGTCTGACAGGAGCCTGTCAGTTTATACGCCATAGTAGGTCTGTAAAGATGGCGGGACCTCAGCAGAAAAAAAATGAATATTCTTACAAAATCAAAATTTGAATATCAATAGCTTTAACTTCAGTTACATTTTTCCATAAAAATATTTTTAAAAAGTTATATAACTCTGAATGTGAACTATCATTGACCTAACATGCAAGTGTTAATTTTTCTGTCTAGTACCTGTACATTTAGACGGAAATGCGAAACATCGAAAATCTAAGTCAACGAGTAACAGAAATTGCAAATGGTCGTATTTTAGTGGTTAAAAACAAAGATGTTAAAAACATAAAGAAATTAACTTTGCAATCCCTCCCATAGGCAAGAAATTATTAAGGATTAAAGACCGTACAATTAGGATTGTGTAAAATGCGGAAAGTCTGACTCATCTTAAAAGGAAACTACCTTGAGGTCGGTGTCCAAGTCAAGGACAGTGTTGTTGCACCTCTAACAGACACCTGGTTTCTACGCACCTACCTCCACATCAATACCTGTACATGATCATCATGAGAACAAGAGAAACAGATTGCACGTAATCAAAAATGGTTCGTGTTGACCGCATCGCAATGGTTAAGAAACGACTAGGAAAGTATTTTTTTGTACTTATCCCGATAATTTTGTACTATAATGTACACTGTGTTTTCCTTTAACTTTTAAAGAACATTCCCCCCCCCCCATCAGTAGAAGTATTTTGAGGACATTCCTGCAGTTTCTCTACTCTATCACTTGGCGGCGCTGCAGACAGCAGTATTAGATCATGTTGCTTTGCCATGTGTGCTTGGTGGTGAATGTTGGGTCTTTACGTACTGTTTTGTTATATATTCAAGACTTGTACACAACTGGGATAACGTGCTGAATACGATGGAGGTCACTAGGCCAGAAGGTAGTAAGGTTCCTGTTCAATCGTAAGGGATAAGACGACAATTAAGTTTACTCACATAAAAATGGTGGAATTTATCAGCTTCGATAGAGACCGAGACAGCAGTACTAAGGATTTCGATTAAGGACTAGAAGTTTGAAGGGCAAATAAAAGGTTTATGAGTAACTGGTCAACGATCCCACCGAAAGCAATGCTCGGAACTTTTTATTATTTAAATATTGGGAACATAATGACTTGGTTTAATTTGCAATTTTTTGCCTCTCCTGATGTTTCGTAATAACCGCCCTCATCCCTCAAGCAGCTGCTTGCAACAGATGTCTCACAGATTAATGAGTCAGAGAAGATCAGTGAGGAAGACGAGACGTCAGCAGAAAGAGATATAAAAAACATCTCTTATACGCACATTAATTGCTTCTCTTAAATGATTAAAAAATTTGATTCTAGATAAAATCCTAAAGGGTTGGGTTGTTTTACCTCTGAGCGGCACTTTTTTGCACACCATGGGCTAAATGGCCAGGTCCCAAGGACCCCGAAGGCTCAGAGAAGGTTGGGGAAACGGACCAACTGCACTCTCCCGCACACGGAGCCACAGCTTAACGTCCCAACCGACGGACGACTACCTTTCCAAGCCCATCGGTGTCCTACTGATAGTGGGCAGGGCGGGGAATTTTGCGGAGATAAATCTCAACGCTGACCCAATTGGGACTCGAACCTGGGAACTGCAGATTACGAGCCTGGCGCGCTACCGACTGAGCCACCCCCGCCCCAAAATCCTAAAGAGAAAATTATCCCTAGACATTAGGCAAATCGTGAATAAAAATATTTACGCGGTACTGAGGTCTATTGACCCTGAAATTTACTGAAATTTACTGAAATTTGTTGTCTTATTTTCCTAATTCCAGTCCATCCTGCACATTCTTCTATCCATATAGAGAAAAAAAAGTATGTTATCTGCACAATAGCAAATACTGCTTTTAATTTTTGAACGCACACTAGCAGATTTTTTTTCGGTTTTCGAAAGTGTTTGCTTCCACAAAAAACCGTGCAACCTCGTGAGATTTACCCATTTCTTAACAATGGCTTTATCGTGAGTAAGAAATAGAACGATTTCCCTTTTTTTTAATTTATCCATGGCAAAAATTATTTTCAAAAACTGCTAAAGTCTATGGGACACTCCGGTAATGTTAAGTCTATGGGTCACACTAGTAATGTCTATGGGGCATAATGGTGTTGTTAAGTCTATGGGAATTTCGAAGAATTCAAAACGGGGCCACACAGATACTGACTGATCCTAGCGGTTTGGTACGTAGCTTATAAGTCACGCAAAGTTCGATGCTTCTAGCTCTTTAGGAAGCTGAGTTAGACATAAGCGAATAGACAGACAAATATACTATATTCTTTAAATATATATTAGATAAGTTGGGTTGTTTTACCTCTGAGCGGCACTTTTTTGCACACCATGGGCTAAATGGCAAGGTCACATGGACCCCGAAGGCTCAGAGAAGGTTGGGGGAGGGGACCCACTGGAACAGCTGTTGGGAGACAGATGGTAGCCTTCCGTCAAGGCCATCCAGCGTGTTCTTTAACGTGCACAGGGTATGTCTCTCTCGCACACGGGGCCATGGCTTAACGTCCCATCCGACGGACGGCGGCCTTTCCAAGCCCATCAGTGTCCCCTACTGACCGTGGGCAGGGCGGGGAATTTTGCGGAGATAAATCTCAACGCTGACCCAGCTGGGACTCGAACGTGGGAACTACAGATTACGAGCCTGGCGCGCTACCGACTGAGCCACCCCCGCCCCCTGCATTCCGTGACAAATACCTTCCTATGTGGTTTACCTGTTGTCAGTTATCTCCATTACTTCTGTTTTTAACATTTAGAATATCTGTAATTGTTTATATCTAGTTTACAACATTCCTGATGCTTCTTTCTCGTGTTCACATACGATTAAAAAACATCGTGTCATTTACGACTACTTTTAAAGCATCACTCTTTTTTTTTAATTCTGTTGTTTCTCGGGCGTTGCGCAAGTCATGTGTTCCACTATCAATTGCAGATAACAAAAGATAAGTTTAAACGCTTCACACGAATGTGGGCTTCGTCAACATAACGATTAACTATTGCCTAATGAACATTATACTCTGAATTACGATTATTTTGCTTCAAACGTGACATTTCAAGAGTTCATTGGCCGCCCTTTAGATTACAAACTGCAGATAAGCTGTGGCAAGTGGATCGGTTTGATTTTTTGGTTGAATGGTGACTCAGAGAGACCGTGACATTACAAACACAATTATTGCAGCATCTCATGTAGAATTAGATTGTTTTACTTCTGAGCGACACTTTTTTGCCCAGCATGGGCTAAATGGCCAGGTCACATGGACCCCGAAGGCTCAGAGAAGGTTGAAGGGAGGGGACCCACTGGAACAGCTGTTGGGAGACAGATGGTAGCCTCCCGTCAAGGCCATCCAGCGTGTTCTTTAACGTGCACAGGGTATAGCTCTCTCGCACACGGGCCCAAGGCTTAACAAAAGATTCTCTTTAACAAAATTAAAGTTTTTTTTTTATATGGAGGGAGGTTGTTGTTTTACCTCTGAGCGGCACTTTTTTGCCCACCATGGGCTAAATGGCCAGGTCCCATGGACCCCGAAGGCTCAGAGAAGGTTGGGGGAGGGGACCCACTGGAACAGCTGATGGGAGACAGATGGTCAAGGCCATCCAGCGCGTTCAAGGTTCCCGTCAAGACCATCCAGCGTGTTCAAGGCTCCCGTCAAGGCCATCCAGCGTGTTCTTTAACCTGCACAGGGTATGGCTCTCTCGCGCACGGGGCCACGGCTTAACATCTCATCCGACGGACGGCGGTCTTTCTAAGCCCATCGGTGTCCCCTACGGACCGTGGGCAAGGTGCGGAATTTTGCAGAGATAAATCTCAACGCTCACCCAGCTGGGACTCGAACCTGGGAACTACAGATTACGATCCTGGCGCGCTACCAACTGAGCCACCCCCACACAATAGGGACTCGAACTGGAAAATGTCAGGTACTGGCCTCGTGCACTACTGATAAAATAATCGCTGACGCTGACACGGGGGAAACGTTTAGGAAAATTTATTTCTGATACATTCTCTTGTTGATTAAAATCAGTTGAACAAAATTAAAGTTTTTTTCATATGGGGGGGGGAGGACATTTTTTTTTTGAAGTTCATCCTCTAAATTACGTGTTTTATAACGAAGAATTAACGCCCTTGTTACCATTCTGTCTCTGACTCAAGAGTAGTAAAAAGAAACTAATCACAGCGGAGGACCCAATGTTGTGACTACCACAGTGCTGAATAATTCGGTTGCCCGGTCACATGATCTGGTGCCCGTTCTCCCGCAGCCGGCGGACGGACGACCTGTCCCGGTGTGCCGCACGTGGGCGGTGTATTCCCAGGAAACGCCCAGATAGCACACATCTGCATGATGTAATCTACCAAAGGCGGGGGAAATGCTGATAGGGATCTCAGATCTCTATCTCTCGGGATGTACGACTAAACATCCTCGTGCAACGGACGGACAGCGGTAAACTCGGAGGCTATCTGTCATTTTCGATCACACAAGCACGGTGCTTACAAAAGGAGAAAAAAAAAGATTAGCGTGTGAACACTTGCGGATATTACTAGTTCATGTTGATAAGTAACTGATAAAAGGAATCTTTTTTGGACTAAACGATTGTATTTAAATTTACGCGTAGTTTAATTTGTAAAAGAGATGTTTAATTTGCATTGTCCTGATGCGATTCCCAAGCCAGAAACTGTACTTTGAGTTGGGTTGTTCTACCTCTGAGCGGTACTTTTTTGCACACCATGGGCTAAATGGCCAGGTCACAAGGATCCCGAAGACTCAGAGAAGGTTAGGGGACCCACTGGAACAGCTGTTAGAAGACAGATGGTTGCCTCTCGTCAAGGCCATCCAGCGTGTTCTTTAACGTGCACAGGATATGGCTCTCCCACACACGGCGCCACGGCTTAACGTCCCATACGACGGACGGTGGTTTCCAAGCCCATCGGTGTCGTCTACTGACCGTGGGTAGGGCGGAGAATTTTGTGTAGGTAAATCTCAATGCTGACACAGCTGGGAGTCAAACCTGGGGATTACAGATTACGAGCCTGATGCGCTACCGACTGAGCCACCCCAAGCGAGTGAAAAAGTCGTTTAAATTTTCCTTTCAACATTCAATATACATACGTTAAAAAATGTTAATCCTGACACTAACGGAAAATAACACTGAAGATGATTTCAATGTTATTTTGATTGAAAAGTTCACGTCACCATTTTGTCTGAATGGCAACCGATAATGATTTTAGACATTACTCCCAAAACTTTTAATGTCTAAAAACACATTTTAAGTAAAAAAAAAATTCTTTGCGTGATTCTTAAAGCTCACATAATTTGAATTTCTGCAGCATAATATGCTGTCAATCGATATAATCTGTCGGAACTACTTTTTGTGGCGATGTATACTTCCCAAGCCTTTCATAATGGTACAAACTTAAGGGTTGGGTTGTTTTACCTCTGAGCGGCACTTTTTTGCACACCATGGGCTAAATGGCAAGGTCACATGGACCCCGAAGGCTCAGAGAAGGTTGGGGGAGGGGACCCACTGGAACAGCTGTTGGGAGACAGATGGTAGCCTCCCGTCAAGGCCATCCAGCGTGTTCTTTAACGTGCACAGGGTATGGCTCTCCCACACACGGGGCCACGGCTTAGCGTCCCATCCGACGAACGGCGGCCTTTCCAAGCCCATCGGTGTCCCCTACTGACCGTGGGCAGGGCGGGGAATTTTGCGGAGATAAATCTCAACGCTGACCCTGTTGGGACTCGAACCTGGGAACTACAGATTACGAGCCTGGCGCGCTACCGACTGAGCCACCCCCGCCCCACAAACTTAAGGTGAGACAAAGTATACCATTTTACTCTCGTGAAATTATTTCGCACATCGAATCAATCAGTATCCTCTGCAAATAAAAGAAACAAATAACAGACAAAAAAAAAAGTCAACCTATAGCAGACGCGAAATACAGACTTCCCAGGACTGGCAATGGGAATTACTCACGAGACTGATAATGCAAAGTATGATGACAAAGCTTTAGAGAGAGAAAAGTCAGATAAAAACAGAAAAAAAAAGAGAGAAACAGCAAAAGGACCAATTCTTATTCGTCAGCGTTAAAAACCTCCACGTTACTCCCATCCAACAGTAATTACACTTAACAGAAAATTCGAATTTAAGTACCCTCCCCTGATCTCTTTGAGCCAATCGCATCCATCTTCATTTGGAGAGGCCTTGGATGCGATTTCTCGACGATCTTCCCGTGTTCTGCCCAGCGCTTAAACTAACGCAACCGCTCCGAGTTCTTATCAGGGACGAATAAAAACGGACCATTTATTTTTTTCCTCTTGCAGAGGGTGACCGTGAAGAGCGTGCGTCTCTCTCCTCCCACCATCACCAACCACCTCCACTACTTCCTCCCCCTAGTCCTAGCTTCCCCCTCTCTCCTCCACCTCCTTACATGTTTTCCCTGTAATCGTTTCATCCATCACTGGAAGTGAATGCATGAAAGAACGCACCGTTCCCAGTCTGGGTTATCGCTGTAATGCGAAAGAAACAACTCCAAGCAACTGTGTCTGCCTCTCTCTGCTCCCAACTTTTCTTGCATCCCCCTCCTCCTCCAAACAAAAATATGTATTTGATAGCTAGCAAGCCAGCAGACCAATGCAGGTGGATTCACGGCGACGATGCATTATATTAAACAAAGGGTCATTACAGTCATGTAGGTGCTTTTGGAGGAATAAAAAAAGTTTTTTTTAATGAAAGTATGAAACGGTTCTTTAAACTGAAAGCTTTGCAATTTGTAATAAGCAGCAAAATTGCTAGATCTAAAAAAATGGGGGAGTAGGGTGGTGGTGGTGGTGGGTAGGAGTGTTTTCCACCTTGAGAATTTTAATGGCCGGATCGAAGGCAGTGTACAAAAGAATTATAGATCTATCAAACCCTGAGAAAAGCGAGATCGGGCCCCGGCCAGTTACAGATGAAAGGGACCCCCAAATATATTTAATACTTTTAAAAAATCAGATATCCTATTGTTTATTAAAAGAAATTTTAAATTATATAATAAAAGTTTTACACTGTTTTAAAAGTTTACACATTATTTATATTTGTTTGATATATAATTTGACATTTGACATGCAATATTTGGGGCACCACAGACCGAGGGCTTGAACCAAATGTCTCCCCCCCCCCTCGCATCTGGATCTGATATCAATTATATATATATGTTAAGAGTGTATCGGATCAAGAACTGTATCTAGATGGCAAGAGCTAGGACCTAAATTCGTTATGTTGCTTCTTCTTAACATAAAGTAACGTCAGAAAAATGGGATATGCCTGGAATGGGATTATTTCTCAGAAAAGAAACAGAACTAATAAAGGATCAGAAATAAAAAAAAATATCAAAATCTACTCTTTTAGGGAATTTGTAATTATAAATTTCTTGTTTGAATAATAATTTTGCAATTTATCTTCCGAAAAAGAAAAAAAAAAATAGAAATCTAATTAAGTTAAAGACCCGAGCTACGTGTAAACCTGCTAGTTACAGATTAAAAAATAAGGTTGGGTTGTTTTACCTCTGAGCGGCACTTTTTTGCACACCATGGGCTAAATGGCCAGGTCACATGGACCCCGAAGGCTCAGAGAAGGTTGGGGGAGGGGACCCACTGGAACAGCTGTTGGGAGACAGATGGTAGCCTCCCGTCAAGGCCATCCAGCGTGTTCTTTAACGTGCACAGGGTATGTCTCTCTCCCGCATACGGGGCCACGGCTTAACGTCCCATCCGACGGACGGCGGCCTTTCCAAGCCCATCGGTGTCCCCTACTGACCGTGGGCAGGGCGGGGAATTTTGCGGAGATAAATCTCAACGCTGACCCAGCTGGGACTCGAACCTGGGAACTACAGATTACGAGCCTGGCGCGCTACCGACTGAGCCACCCCCGCCCCTCGGCACAGTTGGGACTGGAACCTGGGAACTGCAATTATGAGCTTGGCGCCGATCAAGTCTAATAAGAAATCATGAAATACAGATACACTGAAGTGTACAGAACTGGAATTTGGACACTTGCACATACATATAAACTACATAATATCTGCTATGAAATGATCAATCATGAGCAAGAAAATGGCGTGAATATTTATAATTTGAAACTCGCCAACTCTGTCATTTCATGAAAATGTTGTAATGAGCTGCGTTTGAGGTTTCCGAATTAGACACGAAAGTTGAGATATGCCATGACTTGCGCCTTGCGAGCGTAATTGCTAAACGAGAAGCGACTGCGAAGATTTGTTCCTGGAAGATGCCGGTACATCACGTGGGCAGTTATCCCTCTTCTCCCTAGTTAGCGGATAGAAATCTTCCATCCAGCAACCTGCCAGCCCGGCCTTGGGTGCCCACATGATACATCGACCACTATACTCTTCGTACGGGTCAGCTGAATGGAAAGGTTACACACTTGCTCTGATAGCATCGCTCAGTTGTGCCCGGATGGCATGTATGCAACATCCCGCAGTGCTTTGACGGTGTGCAAAACGGTCTGACTGCCAAGGTCTTTTCAAACCATCATATTGCGTTCTATATGTGATGCCGATACTGTTGCTTACTCACAAAATGTCAGCTCTCGCAAGCATTTTACATCTCAATTAAAGGAGTATTGAAGATTGTGATATGAAATTTAAGAAGAATTTTGACAGGAAAATGAATTTCTAAAAGACTTAATTATAATTGTATGTACAGTGCAGGAACACTGCAGCTACATTTCTAAGATGAGGTTAGGTTATAAAGATGCACTTTCCAGGGGGGGGGGGGAGTGTTAACGGACGTATTTTTAAATTTAATGGTTTTTTAGACTGGCGGAGGAGGGGATATTAGACGTCTGTAAAAAAAGTTTACTAATTGTTCAAGTGATGATCTTCCTATAACTAGTGGGTTGAGTCATTCGATAGTGTGACAGGCTCGACATGTCGGGAAATATTAATTTTTGATGTTCTCATGTTCTAGTCCATATTGCATCGAGATTTTATCCGCTAGTCCCCACTCTGTCCTCGGATTGGATTGTTTTACCTGTGAGCGGCACTTTTTTGTACACCATGGGTTAAATTTGGCCAGGTCATATGGACAACGAAGGCTCAGAAAGGTTGGGGGAAGGGACCCATTGGAACAGCTGTTGGGAGATAGATGGTAGCCTCCCGTCAAGACCATCCAGCGTATTCTTTAACGCGCACAGGGTATGGCTCTCCCACACACGGCGCCACGGCTTAACGTCCCATCCGACGGATATGCCGGGTTGCCCATCAGTGTCCCCTACTGACCGTGGGCAGGGCGGGGAGTTTTGTGCAGATTAATCTCAACGCTGACCCAGCTGAGACTCGAACCTGGGAACTGCAGATTACGAACCTGGTGCGCTACCGACTGAGCCACCCCCGCCACTACTCTGTCCTCGGTGCGAAATGGGGCATCGATGATCTTGGATAGGCTGCCGTGGGTCAAAAGCGGCGTTAAACCGTGGCTTGTGCATCAGGTACTAGGTTGTTTCACCTCTGAGCAGCACTTTTTTGCACACAATGGATTAAAAAGCCAGGTCAGGATTCACAGGACGTTGGGGGAGGGTACCCACTGGACAGTTGTTAGGAGACAGATGGTAGCCTCCCGTTAAGATCATCCAACGTGTTTGTTGACGTGCACAGGGTATGGTTCTCCCCAGTACACGGCGTCACGACTTAATATCCTGTCCGATGGACGGCGATATTTCCAAGTTCCCCTTTCTGACAGAGGGTGGGAGTTTAGTGTAGATAAAGACTTCTCCATGTGTCCACAAAAATGGCTGGCACATGTGGGACTCTAATCTGGGAACTACAGATTACGAGACTGAAGCGTTCCTGAATGAACCCCCGCGGTATTTAACTCAGCAATATGCTTAAATTAATGATTTCTAGGAAGCAACATTTTTAATGAATAAAATTACGACACTTAAATAAATGATTCGCCTATAGAGCCAAAAATACGAATAGTTAGCGACATTTCTTAACCATAATAAAAACGATTTCTTGATGACTTCACATTCTTTTGGGGATCACCAACTGATTCCTTCACCCATGCGCAATTGCATAACAAAAAAAAGAGACTACGCTAAACAAAACAGAGTTCGGCGCATGGCTCTACTTCGCCAACGTTCTCGTCTTTTCATTCTTCAATTTCCTTGTCAGGGGAATCCAAGAGGACAGAGAGAGGTCAGGGCCAGGGAGGAGGACGCACGAACCCGACGTGCTTGTCAAGAGCTCTGAAGGCCACAATAGCCCAATCTGGTGGCCTGTAGCATCTGAACCCACCCACCTCACAATGGCTGCATCGATGGGGGTGGAAGCAGCATAGCATCTGCCACCTCCACCTGACGTTATAGATGGAGAGGGCCTCGTGCGAATGAGGTCTTTCCAAATGCTTCGTGGAACGTCTCTCGCCCCTTAAATGTTCTAACCTTTTGGAATTTCAGGCTAATTTATAATGGGAGGGAAAACGGGTAGCGCAGAATTTAACATAATCGGTTGTATTTCATTGCAATCTAATTAAAACATTGTAGATAAACTATCTGAGAAGAATTAAGATAAAGAAAATTCCACAGTTATATACATTCAGTGTTTAAGTTCAGCTATAAATAAAAACAAGGGTTGGTCTTGTTTTACCTTTGAGAGGCACTTTTTTTGTACGTAATGGACTTAAAATAGGCCAGGTCACGAGAACCATAGGGAACAGCGGTGGGCAGGAATGCATTGGAGAGCGGTTAGGAAACAGATGAAAGCCTCCCATCAAGACCATTCAGTGTTCTTTAACGTGCACATGGTATGCTCTCTTATACACGGGGGAAGGGAATGACCCAGTCGGTAGCGCGCCAGACTCGTAATCGCGGTTCCCAGGTTCGAGTCCCATTATCTTAGCAAAATTCCCCGCCCTGCCCACGGTCAGTAGGGGGCACCGATGAGCTTGAAAAGATCGCCGTCCGTCGGATGAAACGTTAAGCCGTTGCTTCATGTGCGGGAGAGTCATACCCTGTGCACGTTAAAGAACACTCTGGATCGCCGTGACAAGGGGCTACTATCTGTCCAGTGGTTCCCTCTCCCAACCTTCTCTGAGTCCTCGCGACCCTTGTGGCCAGGCCATTTAGTCCATTATGTGCAAAAAAGTGTGCAGCTAAGAGGTAAAACAACCCAACTTACACACAGTGCCACGGCTTAACGTCTAATCCGATGGACGTCAGCCTTCAGTGTCCTGTTTTTCACTAAGGGGTGGTGGAGCTTAGAGAATATCTCTCAGCACGTACAGTTGCGATTTGAACCTGGGGACATCAGATTTCGAACCTGGTTCGTTACAGACTGAGCCTCCCCTCTCCTCCTTTCGCAAAGATTGGGTTGGTTTACCTCTGAGCGGCACTTTTTTGCGCACAATGGGCTAAATGACCAGGTCACATGGACCCCGAAGGCTCAGAGAAGGTTGGGGAAGGGGACCCACTGGAATAGTTGTTGGGAAACAGATGGTAGCCTCCAGTCAAGGCCATTCAGTGTTCTTTAACGTGCACAGGGTATGGCTCTCCCGTATAAGGGACCACGGCTTAACATCCACACGACGGACGGCGGCCTTTCCAAGCCCACCATATCCCCTACTAACCGTGGGCAGAGCGGGGAATTTTGCGGAGATAAATCTCAACGCTGACCCAACTGAGAGTCGAACCTGGGAACTACAGATGACGAGCCTGGCGCGCTACCGACTGAGCCACCCCCCGCCCCCTTTCGCAAAGCGCCGATTGAGTGATCTATGTGCCATCTAATCCCAAGGCAAAATTGTATGCATCACGAGAAAGATAAAGTTTGTGACCAAAATGTTTTCCCTTTCGTGCCGACCGATCACACCAACCAAGACAACATGCTCATTGTTAAATATCGTTAAACAAAACTAAGTTTTGAAAAGCATCTCAGAAGATGTCTTCATCGTCAGTTCTTTTGATAAATGGGTTGATTTACTGAAGCAAAAAAAGAACTACACGAATGAACAAAAAGTGAACATAAACGTCGTCTAATTTTTGTTTTGTGCGCTTTGCATTAAGTCACACGTTCAGCGAAATGCATCATTAGGCACGCAACATTGACAGTACTTCTGAAGCCAGTCATGTTCGTCGCATACAGTCGAACAGCGATTGAATTCGAGCATAGAATGATGTTTGCGACTGAAATGACAATTAAGGCTTCATTTAAAAAGACAAATGATGATATTATAGGAAAGAATAAACGGACATCTTCACGAACTTTCACAGACTCTTCGCTTCTTTGCCATTTAAAACTGGAATGATACGAAAATTACGTTCATTACAAACGTTCATTTCGCGTGAAGTTTTATGTTGTTTAAAAATGCGGATCAATTACTTACTATTTATTCGTCATCGTGTATTGTATTACAGCAAATTGCATTTTTTTTTTAATTTTAATGGAGGAGAGGCATGTTTAAAGAAAAAAAAAATACTAAATAAACATTTGATTATTAGAAGTAATACTAATTAGAAAAACAAGAACTGGATACGCAAACTTTCGCAAAAGCTTAGATCGTATTGCTGAACGTAAAGTGTGCAAGACTGCCAAGAAGACAAACTTTATTTTAATGGATGTATAGAGTAATTTATTGAGTATAGAGAAAAAATCGTCTAGAGATGGATGGGATACGAACAACCTCCTGATAAAGTCAGGTGCTCTGATGGCAGAGCTACCGATACCGTAGGTCTCTTCTCCTGGTGGCTTTAAGCATTAGGCCATGGAGTCGGTAAACATAGATGTCAATCACTAAACTCTATGGTATAACGCTTATAGCTACCAACAGAGAAGTTGGGTTGTTTTACCTCTGAGCGGCACTTTTTTGCACACCATGGGCTAAATGAACAGGTCACGTGGACCCCGAAGGCTCAGAGAAAGTTGGGGGAGGGGACCCACTGGAACAGCTGTTGGGAGACAGATGGTAGCCTCCCGTCAAGGCCATCCAGCGTGTTCTTTAACGTTGGTTTGTTTTATCTCTGAGTGGCACTTTTTTGCACACCATGGGATAAATGGCCAGGTCACATGGACCCCGAAGGCTCAGAGAAGATTGGGGGAGGGGACCCACTGGAACAGCTGTTGGGAGACAGATGGTAGCCTCCCGTCAAGGCCATCCAGCGTGGTACAGGGTGGACAGGATATGGCTCTCCCGCACACGAGGCCACGGCTTAACGTCCCATCCGACGGACGGCGTCCTTTCCAAGCCCATCGGTGTCCCCTACTGACCGTGGGCAGGGTGGGGAATCAATGAACTGAAGTGAGAGAAGTCAACCAGAAACAGCTGCATGTCCTTCTACATTGGAATTAATGAGCTGCGATCTCAATGGAAACTGACCACCACACTGGCGTAGGTGTTTGCGAAACGGAATGCACGATTAGAATTTTTCTGTTCGCTTGTGAATGCGCATTTATGCTCCACG
The DNA here is from genome assembly GCA_038380435.1 of Ryuthela nishihirai. Lineage (NCBI taxonomy): Eukaryota > Metazoa > Arthropoda > Arachnida > Araneae > Heptathelidae > Ryuthela > Ryuthela nishihirai. Next base: position 27,883,131 of record JAWZYU010000025.1, read on the forward strand.
GTATTAGATGTCTTCACTGTGAGCGGTGCAGAGCGAATTTTTTCATCCAGTCACCACGACATTTCGTTAACTTTTAACAGTCCACATGAGTGACGATTCCATTCGTTGAAAGAAATGTTTAAGTAATGCATGGACAGACATTTTATGTATGAAAACTTTTTTTTAAAATACAAAATTCATGGTGTGTTTTAACTCATTTCACTCGCAGCCATTACAGATAAATTCTTCGCAGATTCCTTTTAATTAACCAATTAGAGGCCGTTCCGGTGGCCGAGTGATTAGCACGCTTGGCTAAAAATCAAAGGGACCCTGAGTTCGAGTCTCGGTAAGGACATGAATGTGTTGTCTTTCTGCTGAGGTCTGGCCTTCCTCACAGACCGGGGCGGGGGTGGCTCAGTCGGTAGCGCGCCAGGCTCGTAATCTGTAGTTCCCAGATTCGAGTCCCAGCTGGGTCAGCGTTGAGATTTATCTCAAAAACTCCCCGCCCTGTCCACGGTCAGTAGGGGACACCGATGGGCTTGGAAAGGCCGCCGTCCGTCGGAATGGACGTTAAGCCGTGACCCCGTGTGAGGGAGAGCCATACCCTGTGCACGTTAAAGATCACGCTGAATGGCCTTGATGGGAGGCTACCATCTGTCTCCCAACAGCTGTTCCAGTGGGTTCCCTCCCCCAACCTTCTCTGAGGCTTCGGAGTCCATGTGACCTGGCCATTTAGTCCATGGTGTGCAAAAAAGTGTCGCTCAGAGGTAAAACAATCCAATCAATCCTCACAGATCTCACCGAAATAAATGCCAGGCTCCCGTCAGGCCTCTGTTGCAAGCAGCTGCTTGAAGAGTAATTAAATTTTAACCAACACTGAATAATACAAGAATCTGTTTCTGTTCTAGACACAATTTTCCGAATATTTTTCTTTCTGGAGATAGATATAATATACAGAAAATTGCTCTGCCTGTAAGTTGGAGCGAAGTTCCACGAGGCATTGTGCAACACAACAGGTTTAATCTCGTGCCCAACAACAAGAAAAAGGCTAACTGGCGACGCAACAGAACACAATCCTGTTGCAGCAAAATCGTTTAGAAATATTTCATCAACTCATCCATCTACCAGGTGCACTTCAAAACAGTTCTGAAATGCTTCTAGTTCTCGTATAAATACGATTGTTAATGAAAGTTTTTGCCATTGCAAAAAAAAAAAATGAAGGTGCAATAAATCCAAGTGGCCGCTGCTGGTTATCTCTTATTCTGAGAAGAAAAAAAAAATTGTGATGCAGTCTATTTCTCTCCGTATCGGGGATGGGTAACAATCCTCCTTAGCAGTTTCTCTCGACTTGTTGTGGTTTCCAAAGCCTCATATCCGGCAATTGTATTCGCTCACTTTGCGAGACAGATGGAATGCTGTTTCGTCGCATAGAGAACCATTTGGTCACGGATAGCTGCTCCCAGCAAAAATGTCTGTGCCGCGATGCGACGAGCAGCAATTTGGGGAGCGTAATCTCAGAGGCAGACTCTTGTAAGCGGTGGATAGCGCAATCACTGCTCGTGGATAACGAATTTTATATATTGGATGCACAATATAAAGAGAAGGATTGTTGATGCATTTGCATATAGAGAGAGAGAAATGCCGACCATCAGTTCTTTTTCGTTCCTGGCATTCCGAACTAAGTCAACATTGCAAGGTGAGCGTTTGAGCAAGCATTTATCATCGTGAATGTCAGTCTACTTTATCGAAACTAAGTGGGTGATAAAAAACAGATTTTTGCTCACAACACTCGGTGGTGCTACTGGGTGACTAATAATAGATCTTGGCTCACCAAAAGTAAATAGCACTACTGGGTAACTAATAGCAGATTTCGGCCCACAAAATTCGAAAACAGACCTCAACAGTTGTGTTGCTTTATTTCTGAGCGGCACTATTTTGCACACACTAGTCTAAATAGCCAAGGTTGGGGGGGAGGAGACTCCCCAACCTTGGCTTTTTAAACCAACCTTCGTGTCACGTGACACGAAGGTTGCCAGATCACTAATTTCTAAAAAAATTATTTGCCAGATATTTTTTTTCTGAATTCTGTAATCAACCATAGTGTTCGGATACTTTTTTGAGCGCCTGTACACATCTACATACAAGTTATAGGAACACCGAGTATATTATAAATGTTACATAATTTTTCTCGCCTTTTTCGCCGCAAAATCTTTACGTCCCCAAATTGACCGATTTCGCTATTTCGGTCAATTTTGACCAAAATTTCGTTTTTTACGATGAGTTTTTCTTGGACTGCGGGGCCGGGTTCAGGGGAACGCGATGACTCCCCCCCCCCCTCGCGCCGGCCCTGAGTATAGGTTTGGGTTGGGTTGTTTTACCTCTGAGCGGCACTTTTTTGCACACCATGGGCTAAATGGCCAGGTCACATGGACCCCGAAGGTTCAGAGAAGGTTGGGGCAGGGGACCCACTGGAACAGCTGTTGGGAGACAGATGGTAGCCTTCCGTCAAGGCCATCCAGCGTGTTCTTTAACGTGAACAGGGTATGAGCTCTCCCGCACACGGGGCCACTGCTTAACGTTCCATCCGACGGACGGCGGTCTTTCCAAGCCCATCAGTGCCCCCTTCTGACCTGGGTAGGGAATTTTGCGTAGATAAATCTCAACGCTGACCCAGCTGGGACTCGAACTTGGCAACTGCAGATTACGAGCCTGGCGCGCTACTGGCTGACCCCCCCCCCCCCCCGCCCCCGAGTATAGGTCACAGCAACGAAGTAGATTTCAGATATTCTGCTTAAACTCAATAGATAACGCAATGTATTGACATGCTGATAAAGAAGGCCAGTCTTTTGTTAGAAATCCTTGCAAATTAAACGAGATGGGTTGTGTTGGGTTGTTTTACCTCTGAGCGGCACTTTTTTGCACACCATGGGCTAAATGGCCAGGTCACATGGACCCCGAAGGCTCAGATTGGATTGGATTGTTTTACCTCTGAGCGGCACTTTTTTGCACACCATGGGCTAAATGGCCAGGTCACATGGACCCCGAAGGTTCAGAGAAGGTTGGGGGAGGGGACCCACTGGAACAGCTGTTGGGAGACAGATGGTAGCCTCCCGTCAAGGCCATCCAGCGTGTTCTTTAACGTGCACAGGGTATGGCTCTTCCGCACACGGGGCCACGGCTTAATGTCCCATCCGACGGACGGCGGCCTTTCCAAGCCCATCGGTGTCCCCTACTGACCGTGGGCAGGGCGGGGAATTTTGCGGAGATAAATCTCAACGCTGACCCAGCTGGGACTCGAACCTGGGAACTACAGATTACGAGCCTGGCGCGCTACCAACTGAGCCACCCCCGCCCCAAATTAAACGAGATGGTTTGCGAAATAAAACAGAGATGCAAAAGTCTTCTTGGCGGCACTTTCGAGAGCGATCCGTCGAATCCACTTAACACAGTTAATTCGAACGAAATTAAAAGTGTAGTGAACGAAATTGGATATTGGGGATTTCTTCGGTTACTTTTCGCTGTCCGCCCGCATTTGCTAATTATATCAGGAAATTTCGTTCTGCCCTCATTGACCTAGAAGCCACTGGGAGTCCTTTACCACCGGCAGCCACACACCAAAGCTTGTTTCCATGGCGACAGAACAGAAAAACATTCCGCTTCAGTGAAGACTGAGAATATCTTGCCTCTGGGGAGAAATCAATACGAAGAAAGATGGCAATTTCATACTTGTTAAATGGGATCAACTTCCCCCCCCCCCCCCACTTCGTAGTAATGCAGTCTAAACAACAATATATTGAGGAACGGGAAGAAAATGCAACTACTATTTCGGGAAAGTGGAAGAGAGAAGCCGGCTTTTTTCTGTCGCTCATAAAATAACAATAAGAAGCCAGTGAATTTCTTACGTTCGTGTTCTGTTTGAAGTTTTATATTGATGAGGGAATGTATTTTAAGACTAATTTTTTTTATATGTGATTAAGCATAAAAGTCAGAAAGCATGACGTTAAAAAGTAGAAAGCTAATGCGTTGGGTTGTTTTACCTCTGAGCGGCACTTTTTTGCACACCATGAGCTAAATGGCCAGGTCACATGGACCCCGAAGGCTCAGAGAAGGTTGGGGGAGGGGACCCACTGGAACAGCTGCTGGGAGACAGATGGGAGCCTCCCGTCAAGGCCATCCAGCGTGTTCTTTAACGTGCACAGGGTATGGTTCTCCCGCACATCGGGCCACGGTTTAACGTCCCATCCGACGGACGGCGGTCTTTCCAAGCCCATCGGTGTCCCCTACTGACCGCGGGCAGGGCAGGGAATTTTGCGGAAATAAATCTCAACGCTGACCCAGCTGGGAGTCGAACCTGGGAACTACAGATTACGAGCCTGGCGCGCTACTGACTGAGCCACCCCCGCCCCAGAAAGCTAATGCATGAACCAGTGAACTTTGTGTTGTGTAAGTTTTATCCGAGGTATATTTTTTTGGTTTATAGTGCACTAAATGCCAAGTGAAGATCCTAGATTTCGAATGTGGCGCTGGAAGGTGAGGATCCAAAAAATCCCATAGGGGAGAGTTGGAGTAAGAAGACAGGCATATTCTGTTGATTCACCACTGGCGCCATCTATGGCGGGAATCGAGCAACCAAGCTGCCTCCACTCGCAGTGGTAAAAAATAATTCAGTAATAAAGTATCACAAAAATGTCATGTAGACAAGAAACACTTGAAATAATTTGTTGAAAAATTTGGTTTCGTCCTGAGTGGGATCCGAACTCGCATCTCCCACAAGCATGCCAGGCGTCATAACACTAGACCATTAAAGACATCATTTGACAAGCATGTTGGTGTAAGGGATGTATGAAGACAGTGATGAAAGATAAATGACACATTGGTAGCAGGGAGGATAAGAAGATATATTAGTAGGAGGGAAAATAAGATATTCTTAGGAGGGGGAATATGGAGGCGGGGTGGGGGTGGGGGTTGTTTTGCCTCTGAGCGGCACTTTTTTGCACACCATAGGCTAAATGGCCAGGTCACATGGACCCCGAAGGCTCAGAGAAGGTTGGGGGAGGGAACCCACTGTAACAGCTGTTGGGAGACAGATGGTAGCCTCCTGTCAAAGCCATCTAGCGTGTTCTTTAACGTACACAGGGTATGACTCTCCCGCATACGGAGACACGGCTTAACATCCCAACCGATGGACGGCGGCGGTCTTTCCAAGCCCATCGGTGTCCCCTACTGACCGTGGGCAGGGCGGGGAATTTTGCGGAGATAAATCTCAACGCTGACCCAGCTGGGACTCGAACAGGGTGGGGGGGGGGGGTGAAGAGGAATAGGAAGGCACAAAATGGAGGAAGAGTTTTTAAGAAGACATACTAGAAGAGTTTTTTTTATGTCTGAGCTGTACGTTTTTGCACACAATGGGCTAAATGGCCTTGATTGTGGTGTAAAGGAACCTGTGTGGGTTCGAATACCAAATAAAGAATGAAAGTTCTCAACATAATGTATTTCTGTTGAGGACTACTTTCCCAAAGTTCTTCTCTACTGCGTATTATGACATGCTACAGTCAAACCACCCTAGCAAGCAGCTGCTTGAAGAGCAATTTATTTTCAGTTGCGACACTCAAAAATGAACAAACCATTTTGGTATCTAAGCAAATGCTGTAATTACTTTTCGTCGCCGTTTTTTTTTTCGCATATGACTTACATAAGAAGCCTTCGAAGAAGAAAAAAATGCGAAGAACTATTTTCTAAGTATAATTAATAATCAGTATCACGGATAAGAAATAAAGGAAGCGTTGTTAGAAGCCTGCACTGCTACAGATTTTTTTTTTTGCGAAAAGCAACCAAGGCGTCGTTTTTCGACACACTCTCAATGCACGGATAATAAATGAATCTTCGGAGAGAATAGGTCATAGCTCTGTCCTGCAATAGGCACAAGAAGGGTGCCCTAATCCCGAAAATCTAATTTCCGTTCGCATGGAAGGACATCACCAAGAAGGGTAGTTTAGGCGATACGTGGATGGCACCATTATAGGGACACATGATGGTGGTGGCGCCATTGGTTGTGGTATTAAGGTGACCAGACAACACCGAGCCCGGGGGACGAGGTAGTATTACAACGTGCGAGATTTAATAATCACGTTATTTTTCCTTGGGCGTAATAAATAATTTTAGTTTTATTTCCATCTTTCGGATTAATAACAGAGGATAGAAGATGATGCTTTGATAAGTTCTGGATGTTTCTAGCACAACCCATTCCTGTCGGTCTATCCGTTCTGCTGCACGATGATGGCGTGACTGGGGGAGAGGAAAAAAAAAAAGTTCAAGGCCAAGTTGAAGTTCACGTTTGAAAACCAGTTTGAGATTGCTGCTGGAGCGAGATATTAGTGCCTGGCAGCTGGTTCGTCTTCTGCAGCCAGTTCTTTTCCTCCAATAAACAATGTGGCGCCTAGTTCTAGGAGACGACTTGCGTCTTCTTGTTCGTCTGTCTTTGGTGGGGTGGCAAGGCAGACGACGTCACTCCCGTGAACATTACGTTAGGTATTGTTCTTGATGGAACTGTAAATCGAATGATGGTCGAGGGATGCTGATCAAATACTGCTGCGCAGATTGTATCGGACGTTAAGCGCAGAAGGATAACTGAGGGTACGTGGCCAGACACAAACCGGTTTGAGCGGTTATGCGTTTCTGCAGTTTTGCTCGCCCCCCCCCCCCTGTTGTTAGCAATGTTTCAACCCTTTCGAATCCCCAATTAATTTGGTTCACCTAACAGTGTTTGGAACACAACGTTATTATTATTTGAATCCGTAAAAAAAGTATCTCGTGAGAAAAAAAGTTAAAAATAATGAAAAAAAAAATTACCCCCTCAAGTTGCTGCTTACTTAGAGGTTCTGATAGAAACCAGTCAATACGTCATAGATAAGGTGTGTGAGGTAGGCAAGACCTCAGCAGAAACACCACACAAATAAATACAGATGCCTTACAACTCGGCTACCGCGATTGCTGAATATGTAATACACGATAAAAAAAAACAAAAGGAAATAGTTGAAATTTTGGTTTCTCAAACTGGGCGGAGACGGTAAGTTTCGGCTGTCAATTTAACCTTGTCCACCCGGAGGTTACCAGACTGTAAGTAAGTAGAACCCCCCTTCACCCTTCATAACTCATCAGCTCTGTGTAGAAACGATATATATCGCCAAATATGTAGGTGTCAAATCAATATGGGCGGGGGTTGACTCAGTCGGTAGTAGTTCTCAGGTTCGAGTCTCACTTGTGACTGCGTTGAGATTTATCTCGGCTAACACCCCATTCCTGTCCTCGGTGAGAAAGGGGCTTGAAAAGGACGCGGTCAGCCCCGTGGCAAAAGCAAAGGAGAAAAATAAAAATATTAAATAAATACCCCCTCAAGCAGCTGCTTGCCACAGATGTCTGACAGGAGCCTGTCAGTTTATATGCCACAGTAGAAGATCTGAGAGGATGGCAGGACCTCAGCAGAAAAACATCTCACATTTAAAAAAAAATAAAAAAAATATAATTCATCTGTCTGATACAAAGGAACAACAACTTTGTCATCATTAGCAACTTTAGATACGCGACAAACTTTTAGATAGATGCAATCGCTAGTGAAGAGAGACTCTTGGATGCAGGGAGGAGCCGGGGCTCCAAAATTGTGCGAGGCATCAAAAAACGCATTTATATGTACTTCTAAATTTTATAATAATACATTATTTATTATAAGTACAAAGTGCGGTACATATCTGCATACAACTTATAGGAACAGCGAGTATATTACAATATTGCATAATTTTTCTCGCCTTTTTCGCCGCAAAATCTTTAATTACGTCATCAAAATTGACCTATTTCGCTATTTCGGTCAATTTTGAATGAAATTTCGTTTTTTACGATGAGCTTTTCGTGGACCGCAGGGCCGGGTTCCGGGGAACGCGCCGGCCATGCTTTGATGGATGCTAACCTTAGTGAAGAGAATCTCGGATGGATGCTAACCTTAGTGAAGAGAATCTCAGATGGATGCTAACATTTGTGAAGAGAATCTCAGATGGATGCTAACATTTGTGAAGAGAATCTCAGATGGATGCTAATGTTAACGAAGAGAATCTCAGATGGATGCTAATGTTAACGAAGAGAATCTCAGATGGATGCTAACATTAGTGAAGAGAATCTCAGATGGATGCTAACATTAGTGAAGAGAATCTCAGATGGATGCTAACGTTAGTGAAGAGAATCTTCGATGGATGCTAACGTTAAAGAAGACTCTCAGATGGATGCTAACGTTAATGAAGAGAATCTTAGATGGATGCTAACGTTAATGAAGCGAATCTTAGATGGATGCTAACGTTAATGAAGAGAATCTTAGATGGATGCTAACGTTAATGAAGAGACTCTTAGATGGATGCTAACGTTAATGAAGAGAATCTTAGATGGATGCTAACGTTAATGAAGACTCTTAGATGGATGCTAATGTTAATGAAGAGAATCTTAGATGGATGCTAACGTTAATGAAGATAATCTTAGATGGATGCTAACGTTAGTGAAGAGACTCTTAGATGGATGCTAACGTTAATGAAGAGAATCTTAGATGGATGCTAACGTTAGTGAAGACTCTTAGATGGATGCTAATGTTAATGAAGCGAATCTTAGATGGATGCTAACATTAGTGAAGAGAACCTTAGATGGATGCTAACGTTAATGAAGAGAATCTTAGATGGATGCTAACGTTAGTGAAGAGACTCTTAGATGGATGTTAACGTTAATGAAGAGAATCTTAGATGGATGCTAACGTTAATGAAGACTCTTAGATGGATGCTAATGTTAATGAAGAGAATCTTAGATGGATGCTAACGTTAGTGAAGAGACTCTTAGATGGATGCTAACGTTAATGAAGAGAATCTTAGATGGATGCTAACGTTAATGAAGAGAATCTTAGATGGATGCTAACGTTAGTGAAGAGACTCTTAGATGGATGCTAACGTTAATGAAGAGAATCTTAGATGGATGCTAACGTTAATGAAGACTCTTAGATGGATGCTAATGTTAATGAAGAGAATCTTAGATGGATGCTAACGTTAATGAAGACTCTTAGATGGATGATAACGTTAATGAAGAGAATCTTAGATGGATGCTAACGTTAGTGAAGAGAACCTTAGATGGATGCTAACGTTAATGAAGACTTTTAGATGGATGCTAACGTTAATGAAGAGAATCTTAGATGGATGCTAACGTTAATGAAGACTTTTTAGATGGATGCTAATGTTAATGAAGAGAATCTTAGATGGATGCTAACGTTAGTGAAGAGAATCTTAGATGGATGCTAACGTTAGTGAAGAGACTCTTAGATGGATGATAACGTTAGTGAAGAGAACCTTAGATGGATGCTAACGTTAATGAAGAGAATCTTAGATGGATGCTAACGTTAATGAAGAGAATCTTAGATGGATGCTAACATTAGTGAAGAGAATCTTAGATGGACGCTAATGTTCGTTAATGAAGAAACTCTTGGCTAATGAGGTATATTTGCGAAACGACAAAGAATTTAGCTAGGAAAAATGTTTCCCTTTCAGGAAAATATCATTAAGAGATACGAATGAGTAACTTATTTACCGTTGTGACAAATCTCAGAGTAGCAAATTTTTATAATTACTTTCAAATATGGGCTTAATTTTCAAGAAAAGAGTGGGGTGCCGCTAAATCGTTTCCAAATGGCCATTTTCGATATTCATAACTTTTATGACCGAATTTCACAGGCAACTAGTCCGGATGAAAACGTACCCAAGTATCAGAGTGGTTAGCTTGATTTGCTGCGGATCAAAGGAACCCGGATTCGAGCCTCTAGATAAGGCTTAATGTTTCCTTCATGTGTTGTCTCTCTGCTGTGATCTCGCCATCCTCACAGATCTTTCTCTAGGTTGGGTTGTTTTACCTCTGAGCGGCACTTTTTTGCACACCATGGGCTAAATGGCCAGGCCACAAGGACCTCGAAGGCTCAGAGAAGGTTGGGGGAGGGGACCCACTGGAACAGCTGTTGGGAGACAGATGGTAGCCTCCCGTCAAGGCCATCCAGCGTGTTCTTTAACGTGCACAGGGTATGGCTCTCCCGCATACGGGGCCACGGCTTAATGTCCCATTCGACGGACGACGGCCTTTCCAAGCTCATCGGTGTCCCCTACTGACCGTGGGCAGGGCGGGGGAATTTTGCGGAGATAAATCTCAACGCTGACCTAGCTGGGACTCGAACCTGGGAACTACAGATTACGAGCCTGGCACACTACCGACTGAGCCCCCCCCCCCCCCCCCCCCCGCTCAGAGGTAAAACAACCCAGCCCTTTCAGATATGCGGCTGCTTGAGGGTTTTTTTTTTATCACCCATCGCAATAAGACGCAAATAATTCAAAGCTGTAAAACAGCAGCTGTTAAAAACCCAGCAGCAAGAGACACTTCTGCAATATTGCACAATGTTAAATAATTACATTAAATGCAACTATTAAATCCTCATTTCTCATCAAAATGTGCAAACTCGATTGACATTTCTGGAATTTATTTCCAACAGATACGATCACTTTATTTATTTTGTACTTAAGCCTCGCGACAGATCGGTTTGAGGGTTTGATTTGTTTTCCTATCGTTGCCATCTGTACAGATGCAAGTGAAAAGGGGCAGTCATTTGATTCTGGCACTAGCTAAGAGGCGCTAACTTACTTCTCTGTGAATAGTTAGAGAAACCAGCAACAGATAGATACGGGACGAAAAAGGATCAAAATAGGTTTGCTCTCTTGCAACACATTGGCTACATGTCAAGATCCCAAGGGCTTCCATTGAAAGGCACGTAAGGACGGACTCGAGTGAACTGAGGTGCGCGTTCACGAGACATTTTCACATCCTCTCCGATAGATATGCGAGTTTATGTTAAGTCCGAAGCCAGATGGGCATGACTGGCCCTAAAATATCGTGCGATTGTCTCAGGCACACTATTTTACAAGTCTCAATGGGATCCCGCATTCAAACATAATATAAAGAGAAGTATTTTGCATATCGTATGATAAATATTTAACGGGGCTTGAGAAGGGTGATTTGCCCCGCGACTACCAGATACACCCCTACAAATTCGCAGTGGATTTTTTTTTTTAAGAATGTGGATGTAGGTGATAAAACTTGTGGGTTGTTGGGTTGGGTTGTTTTACCTCTGAGCGGCACTTTTTTGCACACCATGGGCTAAATGGCCAGGTCACATGGACCCCCCGTAGGCTCAGAGAAGGTTGGGGGAGGGGACCCACTGGAACAGCTGTTGGGAGACAGATGGTAGCCTCCCGTCAGAGCCATCCAGCGTGTTCTTTAACGTGCACAGGGTATGGCTCTCCCGCACACGGGGCCATGACTTAACGTCCCATTCGACGGATGGCGGCCTTTCCAAGCTCATCGGTGTCCCCTACTGACCGTGGGCAGGGCGGGAATTTTTGCGGAGATAAATCTCAACGCTGACCCAGCTGGGACTCGAGCCTGGCGCGCTACCGACTGAGCCACCCCCGCCCCTCCCAAATCAGGTGGCTTGATCGTGAATTACGTCAACACTTAATTTATATTCAAATAGCAGGGACAGGCAAAAAATGTGTCCAAAATCTGTATGCTGTTATAGAAATTTGTCAAGCTAAAAATGCTATGAAGGAGAAGTTACTTAAAAAATTTTATTTAAAATGAAAAAGAAATTTAAATATTTACTTTAAATGTTAGTTTACATATTTTGCTTACTGATGTCGAAGCGAGAACCATCTGTCTACTTTCTTTTAGTTTTGATCTAGTGAAAAAAGCAAAAATACCCGAACGCCTTCCATTCACAAATTAAGCCCTGGGCCGGAAGTTAGTCAACTTTTTGCGAAAAGAAAAAGTAAATTCCTTGGTTTGCGCCGATGTGTTTTAAGTCGTTTTCAGTTTGAGAGCAGTTGTACATTTCCTATTATTCAAGTGCAAAGAGAGCCTTTCAAAAAGAGTCCTTGAATATTTAAAAAAGTAAACACTTGTAATCGTTTCTAACAAAGCTACCGCTAATGGCCCAACTCAATGATAAGAAAATTAGTGTGACGTTTGGATGCTTGCAAAGAAATGCCAAGGTCATAAATGAAGCAAAAGGGCAATCCTGTTAAGAATGTCGACGTGGGTGATGACATTGTAGAAATGTTGGATATTGAAAGTGTTGCAATCTATATAAAATGCAAAATACTGCATTTTAAGAAGTTGGGTTGGGTTGTTTTACCTCTGAGCGGCACTTTTTTGGACACCATGGGCTAAATGGCCAGGTCACATGGACCCCGAAGGCTCAGATTGGATTGGATTGTTTTACCTCTGAGCGGCACTTTTTTGCACACCATGGGCTAAATGGCCAGGTCACATGGACCCCGAAGGCTCAGAGAAGGTTGGGGGAGGGGACCCACTGGAACAGCTGTTGGGAGACAGATGGTAGCCTCCCGTCAAGGCCATCCAGCGTGTTCTTTAACGTGCACAGGGTATGCCTCTCCCTCACATGGGGCCACGGCTTAACGTCCCATCCGACGGACGGCGGCCTTTCCAAGCCCATCGGTGTCCCCTACTGACCGTGGGCAGGGAGGGGAATTTTTGTGGAGATAAATCTCAACGCTGACCCAGCTGGGACTCGAACCTGGGAACTACAGATTACGAGCCTGGCGCGCTACCGACTGAGACCCCCGCCCCAAGAATAAGAGAAATAGGGGATATTTTTTAAGATCGTGAGGGAAAATAACGAAGAATTTTAATACACTTTGCAAGAAGCTGTATAATGCAATATATTATCAAATTTAAAATATAATATCGGACATTCAGAACTTCCCGATTTTGAAGATCAACTTGCTACGGAAAACTTCAGTTAAAGATCGCATTCAAATATCTTTTTTTAATAATAATAAATAATTTATTTCCATACTTATTTACAGAAACATTAAAAACAAAAATTTGCAATCAAATTTGGATGGAAATTATAAAAGGAAATAATATAAAATAAACGATAAAAAAAATACACACCTGATAGAAACATACACTTAACTCACATAATCTCTGAGTTACAAAACAACTCTTACAGGTCACAAAAACAAAATTTTACTGGTAATGGAAAAAAAAAACTAAGAAATTGTATTAAAAGCGTCTTAAATATATTCAGTATTTATCAAATAAAATTTGGTTTTTTATAAAATTACATTCACTTTTTTCTTCTTTTATACTATTAGGTAAAGAATTAAATAATTTTGGTGTAATAAAATTAAAATGCACATGAAACACGTTTGTAGAACATCTGGTATCGCATGGGATGAACGGTTTTTCGATCCAATTGTTGTTATATAATAATTATATATCTCATTTTAAATTTTTAATTTTCAGCAAAAGTCGTTTAATATTTAAAGAGTTACAGAAACAAATTTCAACCCAGCTCCAAAAGAATTTATCTCAAAAGTTAAAACACAAATAATATTTGTTCACTAACGTAAATGCAATTTCAGAAGTCTTGAAATGATTTCAGTTTCCGCTAATTTCACGTGTCACGTGACACGAAGGTTGCCAGATCACTAATTTCTAAAAAAAATCACTGCCAGATATTTTTTTTGAATTCTGTGATCAACCATAGTGTTCGGATATTTTTTTGAGCGACTGTACATATACAACTGTGTGATTTGAAAGGATTCTTTAATAGTGACATGTTACTGAATTCCTCCAACCAACTTTGCTATTTTTATTCTGTAATAAGCAGAGCATGTAGAGGCAATATATTAAATTCTATCGATGTAAACATATTTATACACATATGAAAATATTTTTCAGTTTCAAGAAGATAGAAATTCAGTACCATATTTATACTTCAATGATTTGATATCTGACAACGTAATTTTGATACCAGCTGAAGTTAATGTATTGTATAGAATCCTGCACATAATTATGTATTTAACCTATTACTTTTTCGTTACCATAATATAACTTTTCAACAAAATATAACAATCATATTACTCAAGTGATTTCGAAAAAAGGGGGATATTTGTAGAATTATTAGATTTATTATAGCTTTAGCATAAAAATGCACAGTATGTGACATTTGAAATTTTTATAATTATTCAAGTTAATTATTCTCTTTTAAGGAAAGTAACATATCATTGGTGGGTAAATAGCGGATGAATTAATTATATGGGAAATAGAATTCACAATTGGTTATGGATTATATTCATGGAAAAATCAATTAATAGTTTTTTCAACATACATATATTTTTTATGTAGAACTGTGATAGATATTTCCTAATGGGTTCTTCAATGTACTTAACGTAGACAGTTATTATGAAGCAGTAGATTTACTATCACACAATGTTTGAGACCAAGATTTAAAGCCTATAAAAAAAGGGAAAAAATATAAAGAACTGAAAGTAAGGAATTGATATATGTAACTTTCCTGAGCATCTGACGACGAATATTCATGGGCATGATGATTATGGAAACATTGCCTACATGCTTCTCCTTGCAAGTTGCCTACTTTTGGACTCGGAAATGATGACAAATTCAGAATTAGAATAGAAATCTGATTTTTGTGATAATTCAAAAGGATGACTTGACCTCATAAATCTGAACTACCTTTTCTATTAGTTTCAAAATCAACAAAATCCAGTTGTTCGAAACGAAAAACCAGAACGAACTTGCTAAAACAAATTTCTGTATAAAATCAACTGAAAAATAATTCGTTAACATATTTCGATAAAATATTAATTAATCCAATGAAATGTACAGAAATGCAAGGCAGAAAACTGAATAGCAAGGGGGGGGGGTGACAAAGAGACGACACGAGCACTAATATTTGAATAGGAGAATAATTATAACAAAAATTATTCAGTATAAGCTGCAAATGTCACTTACCTTTGGAGCTGTAAGTGTCATAACTGGAGACGGACCCGGGAGACATGCCACTGTTGACCCCCATGGAGTGGCCGTTGATAAGAGGGGGCGGAGAGAGCGAATCGATGGACATCTGGGATGGTGACGGAAGCCACGTGCCGTCGTCCTGGCGGGCGCGTTTCGTGGGGGAGAAGGGGTTGCCCATCCCGTCGGCACCGCTGCCACTGCTGAGGCATGGGCTTGGTAAGCGTGGCTCCATCTTCACGATGCTCGGCAGGTTCGGGGAGAGCGACGGAGGAGACGCCTGTCCAGCGAGGGCTCCTCCGGATCCGCTCTCTTGAAGACGCATTGGCAGCATCTTCAGAGCAAAGTTGACGGCGGACAACGAGTCCTTAGAGTCCATGGCCGACGAAAGGGAAGGGGAAGAGGTCAGTCTGGGCTCGGCCGGTGCCCACGACCGGCCATGGGGGTAGCTGGATATCGACGCCACGACCCTGGTAGTCAGCACCGAAACAGAAGAGTCTGGAAGAGAAACGTTTAAATTAGTGGTGGACACGTAATAGGAATTAATGAATTATATTAATCTATTACATAAATGATTCAAGAACTTCGCATGACGAAAGATCAACTTTCTGATTGTTTCGTGATGGTTAGACAATGACGTTTCCAAGTAGAAGAGGGGCGGGGGTGGCTCAGTCGGTAGCGCGCCAGGCTCGTAATCTGTAGTTCCCAGGTTAGAGTCCCAGCTGGGTCAGCGTTGAGATTTATCTCCGCAAAATTCCCCGCCCTGCCCACGATCAGTAGGGGGCACCGATGGGCTTGGAAAGGCCGCCGTCCGTCGGATGGGAGGTTAAGCCGTGGCCCCGTGTGTGGGAGAGCCATACCCTGTGCACGTTAAAGAACACACTGGATGGCCTTGACGGGAGGCTACCATCTGTTTCCGAACAGCTGTTCCAGTGGGTCCCCTCCCCCAACCTTCTCTGAGCCTTCGGGGTCCATGTGACCTGGCCATTTAGCCCATGGTGTGCAAAAAAGTGCCGCTCAGAGGTAAAACAACCCAACCCAAGTTGAAGATGTCCAAGAATTTTCATTTCCTCTTAGTATTCAGGATAGTCGATTGAATAAAAAAATAAAGATTATATATGAATTTCTACATAAAATATTTATTATACTTGCTCATATTAGCTATCGTGCAAAAAAGAGGGTTGCTTTACCTCTGAGCGGCACTACTTTTTGCACACAATGGGCTAAATGACCAGGTTGGGGAAAAGGAGCCTGCTGGACAGCTGTTAGGAGACAGAGGGTAGCCTTCGGTCAAGGCCATTCAGTGTTCTTTAACGTGCATAGGAGCCACGGCTTAACATCCCATCCGACACACGGTGGCCTTCCCAAGACCAACGGTGTCTCTTATGACCGAGGGCAGGGGTTTGAAGAGATAAATCTCGACGTTGACCCAGGTTTGACTCGAACCTAGGAACTACAGATTACAGAGACTGACCCCCCCCCCCCCTCTCATGCAGAAAAGAGTATGTAATAATAAAAATGGAAATTTTTCCCGAAATTTAGATGAGA
This sequence comes from Ryuthela nishihirai, assembly GCA_038380435.1. Classification (NCBI taxonomy): domain Eukaryota; kingdom Metazoa; phylum Arthropoda; class Arachnida; order Araneae; family Heptathelidae; genus Ryuthela; species Ryuthela nishihirai. Next base: position 27,899,559 of record JAWZYU010000025.1, read on the forward strand.
ATTAACTTTATAATTCCATCAATTTGGGTTTTAAGCGACTTCGGTAGTGTTGATTGATTTCCTACAAATAGGAGAGAGCCGGATCTTGAAAAGTACTCCTAGTTTGTGTAAGCCACCTCGAATAAAGGCATGATCTTACTAAGACCGAAATCACTGCTGATCGCTGTCTAAGAGTTAACACGAAAACTTTTTTTTCTCGAGGGGTAGCCAGCCCCTGAACCACTATGTCAGTTAAGGTATATTGGCTTGGGGGCTGATAAATAAGATATCTGCATTGAATCCATCCAATGCATATTTCTTAAAAATTTCCTTACTAACTCAGCCCATCAAGGTGGTTGGAGCGACGATAAGCTCGGTCGGTAGAGGGTCAGGCTTTTAATCCGCAGTTCCTAGGTTAGAGTCCCAACTGTGCCAGCGTTCAGTTTTATCTCCATCCGTAATCTACACCCTGCCCTCGGTCAAAAGGCCGCCATCCCTCTAATGGGACATTACGCCATGGCCTCGTGTGCAGGAGAGTCATACTTTGTACGCATTAGAGAACACGGTGGATGGCCTTGGCGGGAGGCTGCCACTGTCTCCTAACAGCGCCTAGTGAATCCTCTTTTCCAACCTTCTATGAACCTTTGGAGTCCTTGTGACCTGGTCATTTATCTCATTATGCAAAAAAAAAGTGCTGCTCATAAATGAAACAACGTTTAGTAGTTACAGGGTTTATAAAAGCCAATCACAAACAAGTTTTAGTTCTTTGAACCTTTCTTCTTATGAAACTAACAAATAACTCTGCTTATGCCATAAAAAACACCTAATCTTGGGAGGAAGAAGGTGTTGAAAGACATCCTAAATACACAGAACACGGTAACATGGATAGTAACTGAGGGCTAAACGTGGTTCAGAGCATAAGAGTATATACTAATTTTAGCTGCTGTTATGTTTTTCACCTTAGAGTATTGTTTCAGCTTTTTGGCGCCAACAGCCAAGCTATCCCTCCCTCCTGCTCACTGCGACAGCTGCAGGTGGATTCAGTTTCTGTGGCTCTCTCAAACTAACTTGCAGTGAAGTCTCAGCGACTGGTTTCACAAACATTTGACTCAGCTGATTCAACGGCGCTGCTCTGTGGGATGAGAGGACAGGTCACAGCTACTGAATCTCTGCCTTGTCTCTAACGTATGAAGTATTGCAAGATACCGAATTTTTAAACAGATTTATGTAATTTTAGCTCTAAACAGCACCGTTGTAACCTCACCAATGCTGCGAAATTCCAAGAATGCGAACAGAAAAAGGGGAATCCCACGTTATGTCATCAAAGTATATTCGAAGCTCTATAACTTTTTAAATAAGCTTTTAAAGGAAAAAATGTGAAGATAAATATCTGCTTCAAGTTTATCGACAATATTCGTCATAAACCTCAGCATTTAAAGAATGGAGTATATTTATCAGCAAGCAATGAGAGTTTTAAGAAATCTTACTGGCATTGTTGTCGGCTATTGAAATTTCCGTAACTCTTCAAATCCAGGACGAATCTTTTGAAAATTGGGACTTTAACTTCATAGAGATCTTTATCTTTCAAGACACATTTTTCAATAAAAAATTTTAAGAAGAGCGCGCAATTTAACTCTCCATTCGATGGGAGATGTATGGATTTTTCTGTTCAATAATTGGGGAGACCTCTGTGGCAAGCAGCTGTTTGAGGGGGTATTTATTTTTTATTTTTTTTAATTGTGGAATGAAAAGGTGAGTTTAGCATCCCATCCAACTCAAGACAATTTTTCTTTTGTAATTGATATCGACGTTAAACTAAGAGCGACACCTTTCTTGGCAAGGTGCTCCGTGCTTATGCATGACAACAGCATCATACAACCATTCTGTTTATGGAGGAGCCACTGTTGACGATTAAACACAGGTGTCAATGATTCCATTTTTATCTTTGGATTTCGAAAATGGCTCTATATGATCATTATACATTTTACTGCCTTTGAATGAACATTTTAACGCGATAATATCGCTATAAAATTTCCAGTCATATAACTGCTATTACGTTAATCACAGCTATTACAATATTACGTGACAGTTATGTGACATTAATTATAAACGTAAGTTTAAACTTGATTCAGGCAATAAATGTCATGATTTTGACATCTCCAGAAACACTGGCAGTATCAGTCACCGTTACTAGTAGTCGTTCCATAGTATTTAAGTAGCTTTTCTGGAAAATAGTATGCAATTAAAAAAAAACGAAACTTATATAATCACGAAACGACTAAAAGTTTTTACGTTTGAGCGAATACCAAACAAATCTAAAATAGAAGTTTTGACATTGTCTCAAACTGGAAAAAAAAAACCGAGTGGTGACTGATTAAGCTCAACATTTTTGGCAGAGTGCACGAGTTCCACTAAATGCACGAGACAATATAAAATGGAATTAGTAGAATAGGAACTTTAAAGTGCAAAGGGAAAATATTTTCTTTCCTTTGCGTAGGATATCCGCCGTCCGTCGGATGGGACGTTAAGCCGTGGCCCTGTGTGCGGGAGAGCCATACCCTGTGCACGTTAAAGAACACGCTGGATGGCCTTGACGGGAGGCTACCATCTGTCTCCCAACAGCTGTTCCAGTGGGTCCCCTCTCCCCAACCTTCTCTGAGCCTTCGGGGTCCTTGTGACCTGCCCATTTAGCCCATGGTGTGCAAAAAAGTGCCGCTCAGAAGCAACCCAACCCAACAACGATTAATACACATTTATAAATGCACAATATGATACATTGGCACAGTAATATGTTTATAAAGATAATAAACAACCTTTCATACACTGTATTACCAAAAGTAACTGGACACTTTCACATTATGTGAATGTAAAGTTATAATTCAAAGATGCGTAACGTTTTAAAAAAGCATTTTACGGAAAAATGTCACTAGAGAAAAAATGAAGCTCTCCCTCAGATTCAATTTTTTAAGAATATTTGTTCAATTTTTAAGGAGTTATTGAAGCTGGAATATTTAATAGCAAACGCTGCTGTCAGACTCCTCCCTATGCATTTTTTTCCCCAAATTGATGAACACTGGAAAAAAAAAAATCTCTATACAAACTTTAAATCTTACATTTATGTTAATGAACGATTTGTTATAACAGTTGTTTTATCTTTTGAAGTAACACAAAGCAAAAAGCATTTGAACAGTAAAAATTAAAATTAAATATTTCAGCTCCCATAATTCTCTAAATGTCAAACGAATATTGCGAAAAAAAATTAGAGAGATTCGAATGAAATCTTCATTTATCTCCAGTAACATTTTTTTTATAGAAAATTTATTTTCAATATTAAGAAACTTTTAAAATTAATGAATTTGAAAGTGGCTTTCCATTCACATAACAAGGAAGCATCTGGTTACTTTTGATAACATAGGTGTAAAAGCAAAGTATCTGTATGAAAAATGGGGCGGGAGTGGCTCAGTCGGTAGCGCGCCAGGCTCGTAGTCTGTAGTTCCCAGGTTCGAGTCCCAGCTGGGTCAGCGTTGAGATTTATCTCCCCAAAATTCTCTGCCCTGCCCACGGTCAGTAGGGGACACCGATGGGCTTGGAAAGGCCGCGGCCGTCGGATGGGACGTTAAGCCGTGGCCCCGTGTGCGGGCGAGCCATACCCTGTGCACGTTAAAGAACACGCTGGATGGCCTTGACGGGAGGCTACCATCTGTCTCCCAACAGCTGTTCCAGTGGTCCCCTCCCCCAACCTTCTCTAAGCCTTCGGGGTTCATGTGACCTGGCCATTTAGCCCATGGTGTGCAAAAAAGTGCCGCTCAGAGGTAAAACAACCCAACCCAACTGTATGAAAAATAAAAAAAAATCCTTCACGTGTACATTAAAAATCATTACGAACGAAAGCCAATCAAAAGTTCAGAAATTTGGCAGAAACAAACTTTCCTTCTTGCAAGAATTCTAATTAATGTTATTTCAACCGTATACAATTCCAGAAATTATTTTTGTTAACATTTGTGAAACAAAGATAAGCTAACATTCTCGGGAAGGAACTTGACGCAGAAAAGTAGAAGTTATTTTTAATCTCCACAGATCTTTGTTAGACAATGCACCACGAAGTTTGAATGCTAATTAAGCTCATCGTTCATCACTCTTGACACTAGACTAACTACAAAGTTAAGAATTTTTATAGCGTTACATAATTCACCCCCCCCCCGTTCCTTTGAAGCATTATCAGTGTAATTTATGTCTTTGTGCTATCAGTGTAGGGGCGGGGTGGCTCAGTCGGTAGCGCGCCAGGCTCGTAATCTGTAGTTCCCAGGTTCGAATCCCAGCTGGGTCAGCGTTGAGATTTATCTCCGCATAATTCCCCGCCCTGCCCACGGTCAGTAGGGGACATCTATGGGCTTGGAAAGGCCCCGTCCGTCGGATGGGACGTAAAGCTTGGCGCCGTGTGCGGGAGAGCCATACCCTGTGCACGTTAAAGAACACGCTGGATGGCCTTGACGGGAGGCTACCATCTGTCTCCCAACAGCTGTTCCAGTGGATCTCCTCCCCCAATCTTCTCTGAATCTTCGGGGTCCTTGTGACCTGGCCATTTAGCCAATGGTATGCAAAAAAAGTGCCGCTCGGCGAAAAAACAACCCAACCCTGTCAAGGCCATCCAGCATGTTTTTGACTCTCCTGCACGCAGAGCCAAAGCTTGACGTCCCATCCAACATACGGCGCCTTTCAATGCATTCTCACCGAGGGCGGAAAGGAAGTTAACGAAAAGAAATATCAACACACAGTTGAGTCTCGAACCTGGGAACTGCAGATTATAAGCTTGGTATACTACCGACTGAGCCAAACCACTCCCCTAAGAAGCTAACGAATGGCTTTTATATATTGAAAAAAACATTAAAAATAAAAACCCTTCTAGTTCATAGAGTAAAGTACCACCAGGAAGATAGTTCATTTTCTTCCACAATTTATTTCATTGAAAGATACAGACTTTTGGGTCTATAATCTTTAATTTTTTTTTTAATTTAATAATTACCCCCTCAAGCAGCTGCTTGCCACAGATGTCTGACAGCAGCTTGTCAGTTTATATGCCAAAGTACAAGATCTGAGAGGATGGCAGGACCTCAGCAGAAAAACGACACATATATCCATGCTTTACCCGGGGCTCGAACCCAGGTTCCTTGATCAGGAGCCAAGCGTGCTAACCACTCGGCCACGGGACGGCTAATAATCTTTACTTTTTGGATTTATGAAATGTTACACCGTCTGGCTTTCTGACAAGGCTCGTAAAATCAACAGAGTCTAAAAACAGAAACAATTCTAAACCAAAGTCATTCACTTCTCAAACATTTACGTGGAGCAGAGGTACAATCCTACGCAAGTACTTACTATATCAAGCAAACCTACTAGCAAAAGCAATAAACACTATAACTATGGAAAAAACAGATAAACCTTGTAGCATCAAAGTTTGCTCCCATCCAATCGCCTTCTCTTTGCAAGACACCACTCTGATACGCTGGAATCACATTTTTTGTACTCCTGACGTACATTGAGGAACCTGAGCAAATATTATTTCATTCCTACATCTCTATAAGATGTGCAAATGAAGAGATGAGAATTTTTCCTAGCCAGCAAACTGTTACTACATGAAACATGGATGTTTCCGATAGAATATATTCGTTTTTAAAGAATAGTGGTGATTTCACAGCAAATAACGTTCATAATGGCTACCGTGGGCGATATTCGCGTCGAAGTTAAGCAAACAGGTAGAAGAATTTATGTTATTTTTACCTCTGAGAGGCACTTTTTTGCATACAATGGATTAAACATTTGGGTTGGGTTGTTTTACCTCTGTGCGGCATTTTTTGGCACACCATGGGCTAAATGGCCAGGTCACATGGACCCCGAAGGCTCAGAGAAGGTTGGGGGAGGGGACCCACTGGAACAGCTGTTGGGAGACAGATGGTAGTATCCCGTCAAGGCCATCCAGCGTGTTCTTTAACGTGCACAGGGTATGGTTCTCCCATACACGGGGCCACGACTTAACGTCCCATCCGACGGACGGTGGTCTTTCCAAGGCCATCGGGGTCCCCTACTGACCGTGGGCAGGGCGATGAGTTCTGCGGAGATAAATCTCAACGCTGACCCAGCTGGGACTCGAACCTGGGTTGGGTTGTTTTACTTCTGAGCGACACTTTTTTTGCACACCATGGGCTAAATGGCCAGGTCACATGGACCCCGAAGGCTCAGAGAAGGTTGGGGGAGGGGACCCACTGGAACAGCTGTTGGGAGACAGATGGTAGCCTCCCGTCAAGGCCATCCAGTGTGTTCTTTAACTGCACAGGGTATGACTCTCCCACACACGGGGCCACGGCTTAACGTCCCATCCGACGGACGGCGGCCTTTCCAAGCCCATCGGTGTCCCCTACTGACCGTGGGCAAGGCGGGGAATTTTGCGGAGATAAATCTGAACGCTGACCCAGCTGGGACTCGAACCTGGGAACTACAGATTACGAGCCTGGCGCGCTACCGACTGAGTCACCCCCGCCCCCTCGAACCTGGGATCTGCAGATTACGAGCCTAGCGCGCTACCGACTGAGCCACCCCCGCCGCCCATTAAACGTTGGGTCACAAGGACCCAAGGGCTCAGAAGAAGATTGGGGGAAGAGGAATCACTGGACAGCTGTTAAGAAACAAATGGAAGCCTTCCGTCAAGGCATCCAGCGTTCCTTCAACGTGCACAGGGCTCTCCTGCATATGGCGTCCAGCTTGAACATATCATCCGACGGACGGCGGCCTTTTTAACTTTATCAGTATCCCCTTTCTAACCGAGGACAGAGTGAGGGTTTAGCAGAGTAAATCTCAAAGCTAGCGCAAGTGGGACTCGAACCTCAGATAACGAGCCTGGCACAGTGATGTCCGCATAAATTTCTCCATGGGTAAAAAGCTTTGAAAGAATTCCATTGCTTTTATTTTTTTGATAATACGCGTGACTTCTTAGATAATTTTTAATTATATCTAGTGTCGTTTTTAACGGTATTTGTAAAAAAATTTTTTATAGCAATAGCAAAATTTAACCTACAATTATTATATTTTTAGGGAAGGGCATTGCCCCCCCCCCCCTCCTTCCTGCGTACGCCCATGATATAGTACGGGGTATGGCTCCCCGTAGACGGGGCCACGGCTTAACGTCCCATCCGACGGACGGCGATCTTTCCAAGCCCATCGGTGTCCCCTACTGACCGTGGGCAGGGCGGGGAGTTTTGCGGAGATAAGTCTCAACTCTGACCCAGCTGGGACTCCAACCTGGGAACTGCATATTACGAGTCTGGCGCGCTACCGATTGAGCCCCCCACCCCCCTTTTTTTTTATCTCGTATTTCTTTTTTTTATTCTCGTCTAACATAAAATTCGCATCTACAGGCGAGGATACGTCTCGACCAGAAACTTCTTAGTTCACGGCAACACAGAAAGAGGTACGAGCTGCTTAGCGTTAGGAGGATTAACAGTTTTTTCAACATTCTTAGCGTTATAACAACATGCTTCATTCAAAGTTCAATTCCTGCTGCTTTAATGGTTTCAAGATGCCGGAAATTTATAAACGTTGATAATGCCAGACGCGCTGTATACGGCCGTATCCTAACAGCGGTTACGTAATCTGTAGTTCCCAGGTTCGAGTCCCAGCTGGGTCAGCGTTGAGATTTATCTCCGCAAAATTTCCCCACCCTGCTCACGATCAGTAGGGGACACCGATGGGCTTGAAAAGGCCGCCGTCCGTCGGATGGGACGTTAAGCCGTGGTCCCGTGTGCGGGAGAGCCATACTCTGTGCACATTAAAGAACACGCTGGATGGCCTTGACGGGAGGCTACCATCTGTCTCCCAACAGTTGTTCCAGTGGGTCCCCTTCCCCAACCTTCTCTGAGCCTTCGGGGTCAATGTGACCTGGCCATTTAGCCCATGGTGTGCAAAAAAGTGCCGCTCAGAGGTAAAACAACCCAACCCGTCGGATGGGACGTTAAGCCGTAACCCCGTGTGCGGGAGAGCCATACCCTGTGCACATTAAAGAACACGCTGGATGGCCTTGACGGGAGGCTACCATCTGTCTCCCAACAGCTGTTCCAGTGGGTCCCCTCCCCCAACCTTCTGTGAGCCTTCGGGGTCCTTGTGGCCTGGCCATTTAGCCCATGGTGTGCAAAAAAGTGCCGCTCAGAGATAAAACAATCCAATCCTAACAGCGGTTATTCGTTGCAGGCCAATACCTGCGATGACGTCATATTACGATGTCGCAATACGAAGAACGCGGTGCTAGCGTGACGCGAAGTTCATGAAAAATACACGCTCCGATGGGAAATAATATAACTCTGTAGTCATTAGCCACCTTGGCTTCAATCAGCCATGCATGCAATTATATCAGCAGTTATCGGAGATTCAATTTTCTACCTTTATTTTTGGGAGACATTTTAGTACCATTAAACAATGTCACAAAAATCTATATCCGTCGGGAGTTCCAATTACATAAAGAGAACGAAATTATTTCTGATTCTTCAAGACGTCATATGATGATTCTGTTGAAATGTGCCTTGAACAGATTAAAAAGTCCGCTGATTAATCTGGTTGCTGTTTAATTGTCGAGATATAACCATTTAATTTCGAGTGGCATTAATGACATAAATAAATTTTATCTCGCAACATTTAATAAATATGAGCAAGTGCAAAAAACATTGTTTACGATTTATTCGCTGTTCAGTGGATTATTTAACACAAAAATATGATGGACTGTTTTACCTTTGAGCGGCAATTTCTTGAACACAATAGTCAAGTCAAGAGGACCCAGAGGGATCAAACAGGATTGGGGAAGGAGACCCACTGGACAACAATTAGGAGACAGATGGTAGCATCCCGTCAAGGCCATCCAGCGTGTTCTTTAACGATGGATTGTTTTACCTCTGAGCGGCACTTTTTTGCATATCATGGGATAAATGGCCAGGTCACAAGGACCCCGAAGGCTCAGAGAAGGTTGGGGAAAGGGACCCACTGGAACAGCTGTTGGGAGACAGATGGTAGCCTCCCGTCAAGGCCATCTAGCGTGTTCTTTAACGTGCACAGGGTATGACTGTCCCATACACGGAGCCACAGCTTAACGTCCCATCCGACGGACGGCGGCCTTTTCAAGCCCATCGGTGTCCCCTACTGACCGTGGGCTGGGTTGGGTTGTTTTACCTCTGAGCGGCACTTTTTTGCACACCATGGGCTAAATGGCCAGGTCACATGGACCCCGAAGGCTCAGAGAAGGTTGGGGGAGGGGACCCACTCGAAGAGCTGTTGGGAGACAGATGGTAGCCTCCCGTCAAGGCCATCTAGCGTGTTCTTTAACGTGCACAGGGTATGACTGTCCCATACACGGAGCCACAGCTTAACGTCCCATCCGACGGACGGCGGCCTTTTCAAGCCCATCGGTGTCCCCTACTGACCGTGGGCTGGGTTGGGTTGTTTTACCTCTGAGCGGCACTTTTTTGCACACCATGGGCTAAATGGCCAGGTCACATGGACCCCGAAGGCTCAGAGAAGGTTGGGGGAGGGGACCCACTCGAACAGCTGTTGGGAGACAGATGGTAGCCTCCCGTCAAGGCCATCTAGCGTGTTCTTTAACGTGCACAGGGTATGGCTGTCCCATACACGGAGCCACGGCTTAACGTCCCATCCGACGGACGGCGGCCTTTTCAAGCCCATCGGTGTCCCCTACTGACCGTGGGCAGGGCGGGGAATTTTGCGGAGAAAAATCTCAACGCTGACCCAGCTGGGACTCGAACCTGGGAACTGCAGATTACGAGCCTGGCGCACTACCGAGTGAGCAACCCCCCCTCCCAAAAAAAAAAAAAGGAAAAAACATACAATATTCATATTTTGCAAAAATAACCAGAGCGGAAGAAATAACATATATCAAAGTACAAAATAAACCTATATTACACTTTACGCTTTTGCAGTATTGTTTTATTAAAATAGGCGATATTAGCCCATTCTGTCCAATGCAATCAACTTCACATTACGAGCCACAAAAAATCTCACGTGAAATATAATAATCGGCGTTGAAAAACAAATAACAAAGCTGCAATATGATTGGAGAGCTCCTCGTAAAGCATGATCATACATTACAAAAGCAATAGCAGTGGAAAAATCCGTGCAACATTTGCTTGAAAAAACTTGTCTCTCTTTTAACAACGCCAGTGCCCTTGGCTTTAACTCGAGCTATTGTCTCCGAAAAGACAGAACTAACCCGCTTCCATTTTTCAATGCTATGAAAATACAAAATTCTAACTCTCCATCACTTTCTTCGCGATAGACTACACAATATCCCTCGGCTAATGATTACTGAGAAAAATCTTCCGTCAATTGCCCAGTGGTGCTGTTTTGTTTGCGAAAAGGTTCTCTGTGGTTCTATGCTGGAGGATAATTTTTGCAACACCCGGTTCATAATTTATGGCCGCCGTAGATAACCTCTACGCAATGTGGCAGGGATGGCCACGAGAGTGAAATTCTACCACGAGAACAAACATCCAGTCAAGGGCTCCGAGTGTAGATCCTTTGCACGCGATTGCAGCTCCTGAGAATGGAAGGAGTTTGCGTGCACGATTGCTTCTCCAGACACAATAAAATAGCGCCGGGCATACGTCATTCCTGAAAATAAAAAGTTCGAATACTCGATTGCTTTTTCTTTTTATATTTATATATCTTTGCGAAGTATCGTATTAGCTTTGTTTGTTTCAAACAGCACCTGATGTAGTATATTGGTGCACTAAATAAGAGGCAAATAATTATGGGGAAAATATGCAAACAAAAAAAAATTGGTAAAAATCAGATAGACTGTGTTTGACTGAATATTGTAAAATAACATAACAGCACAGTTAAAAATTTCAAATATATTTTTTCCTTTTAAATTCCATAGTCTAGAGTAGGGGTTCTCAATGTGGGGTAGGCGGAAAAATTTTGAGGGGTACTGGTGCATTTAATAAGAGGAGTACGCCGTGAGAGCTCAAAACTCGTTAGATATATGTTATATATATATATGTTTTATTTTATTCCCATTGTTATACTATAACTATAGTTTTATCTATCTATACAAGGGGTACGCCAGTTACATTCACATTTCCAGGGGGTACGTGAAACATAAAATTTTGAGAACCATTGGTCTAGAGGGTGCTACTCGTAACTAAAAGGAAATTTTCTCTTTCAAATGAAACTGCAATTTATAATATTTGTCACATTTTACTATTTCCAATACCAAATTATTATCTCTCAACATTTAATAAATTATAATATTTATCAAAAGACTATTTGGGATGATTTGCCCACCCACGGCACTTCTTCGAGAAGAGGAAGGACGAAGCATGTCCCCACTCTATAGATAAAAGAAATGGACGCCTCCCGTCAAGGGCATGGACAAGAGAGTGCACAAAGCATGGCTCTCCTGCACATGGAGCCAAGTTTTAAGTCCCATCCGATGGACGGCGGTCTTTCTAAGCCCGTTGATGTCCCGTTTATCAGATAAGGCAGGGTGTGGTTTTGCGGAGATAAATCCCAACGCTGGCACAAGCCTGACTCACAATTAGTAGGAGACAGTTTTGTATTTACATAGCATTGAAATGGAACTTGGGAACAGCAGATTAGGAGCCTTTTGCGCTACCGATTGAGCCAATCCTCGCACCAGGATATTTGAGAAGTTGGGTTGGGTTGTTTTACCTCTGAGCGTCACTTTTTTGCATACCGTGGGCTAAATGGCCAGGTCATATGGACCCCGAAGGCTCAGAGTAAGTTGGGGGAGGGAACCCACTGGAACAGCTGTTGGGAGACAGATGGTAGCCTCCCGAGTCAAGGCCATCCAGCGTGTTCTTTAACGTTGGGTTGTTTTACCTCTGAGCGGCACTTTTTTGCATACCGTGGGCTAAATGTCCAGGTCATATGGACCCGGAAGGCTCAGAGAATGATGGGGGAGGGAACCCACTGGAACAGCTGTTGGGAGAGATATGGTAGCCCTCCGTCAGGGCCATCCAGCGTGTTCTTTAACGTGCACAGGGTATGGCTCTCCCGCACACGGGTCCACGGCTTAACGTCCCATGCGAAGGACGGAGGCCTTTCCAAGCCCATCGGTGTGCCTTACTGACCGTGGGCAGGGCGGGGAATTTTGTGGAGATAAATCTCAACGCTGACCCAGCTGGGACTCGAACCTGGGAACTACAGATTACGAGCCTGGCGAGCTACCGACTGAGCCACCCCCGCCCATATCTTTTAGGGAGACTGCGATTAAATACTCGCAGCAGATAATTGTTTACCCATCCCACAGAATGTTCTACGAACGTCCACTTCGAAACAGGACACACAAAGGGTCTAGTTGGAGAAATAAAAGATACAACACAACAGTGCCCTCGATGCGTCACAAAATAAGACTTGATTGTCCTATTGCAGATAATTCTTACTTTCTCTTCTTCCTAGGATACCTCTCGAACGCCATGTGACATACAATAGAAGAACGAGGTCACATAGTGCACATCGCCGCTGCCAGCTGTGCGGCAGGCCGACCTGGTGCACTTCCTGTACTCTCCGCTACACTTCTGCATATACTCCGGTGCTGGCCTTGACTGATGTGGACGTGCTGGCAGGGCATCAAAATGTCACTCTCCCTTGTGGTGGTGTGTGCCGCTCTACGGCGGACGCACCGTCAAGGCTTTACATAATGGCGCCGGCCAGCAGCCTTGCGGCGCTCACTTCTGATGAGCAAAGAATTTCCAGTCGACATCTCTACGGGCAAAAGCTGAACAGGCAGATACATGACGGAGAACTCCAGAGAGCGCTTCCAGCTTCTCCGAATCAAATTATGCCACGCTTTACGGCATTAATACGAACGTTGCAGCAACGTGAAGTATCATCGCTCGCTGCTCTTAAGTTTTTCAAGGATTCCACTCCGGAGGCCGTGCAGAAGTTAGAAATCCGGCTTGAGCTATTTCAAATGCAGAAATTCATTTGCTGAATGGGCGATATTTAAAATCAAACTAGGTCAAGTTTAAAATAATTTCTTTGATCTGGAGAATAAATAATCGTATCAAGACATATTACGAGGCTGAAAAAGTATTTCAACTGCCTTTTGTTATCATTTGTTTCATCTGTAAGCATTCACCTTCATTGATTTGAAAGAAGAATGAAAAATTATCTTTTGGATAGGTATTGACGAAATATCAGGATTCGCTCTTTCGGAATCTGATAACCGCCCTCTAGCGATGGGAAAGGTTGAAAAATGGCTAAACTTTAAACAAATATTGCATAAATAAAAACCTCTCAAGCAATTGCTTGCCAGTGGTAGGGGCGCGGGTGGCTCAGTCGGTAGCGCGCCAGGCTCGTAATCTGTAGTTCCCAGGTTCGAGTCCCAGCTGGGTCAGCGTTGAGATTTATCTCCGCAAAATTCCCCGCCCTGCCCACGGTCAGTAGGGAACACCGATGGGCTTGGAAAGGCCGCCGTCCGTCGGATGGGACGTTACGCCGTGGCCCCGTGTGCGGGAGAGCCATACCCTGTGCACGTTAAAGAACACGCTGGATGGCCTTGACGGGAGGCTACCATCTGTCTCCCAACAGCTGTTCCAATGGGTCCCTTAACCCAACCTTCTCTGAGCCTTCGGGGTCCATGTGACCTGGCCATTTAGCCCATGGTGTGCAAAAAAAAATGCCTCTCAAAGATAACCCAACCCTTGCCAGTGGTCTGACAGGAACCTGTCAGTTTATACACCATAGTGAAGGTCTGTAGCTTAGGGTTAAGATGTTTACACTCTTGGTCACGGTTAAGTGGTGATTTTTTCGTCACTTAACCGAATTTTTTAAAGAGATACGTGAAAAATTCTTTGTGCTCTATAGGTGCTACTAAAACATTACCCCCCTCCCCCTATTAGTTCGACTTTTATTTTTGTGCACAAGTCGGAAAATTAAAAATTGTGTTCTCGAAAACGGGAATCTCATATTTGCCAGAGGCGATATGTTATTCATTTATTATTATTTATATTCATAACATGGAAACAATTATTCTTCTAGATTTTGACAACCAAATTAACATCTATCTACGAATAAAGATATTTTTCTGTGGTTTAAGGGTCTGTGGTTGACTCAGCCGGTAGCGTGGCACGCTCACGATCTGTAGTTCTCAGGATCGAGTCCTAACTGTGTCGGGGGCGGGGGTGGCTCAGTCGGTAGCGCGCCAGGCTCGTAATCTGTAGTTCCCAGGTTCGAGTCCCAGCTGGGTCAACGTTGAGATTTATCTCCGCAAAAACGGGGGCTACCATCTGTCTCCCAAACGGGGGACAGATCAGGGACTCCAAAACGGGAGACAGACGGAGTCACAGCTGAGTCAGCGTTGAGATTTATCTCCGCAAAATTTCCCCGCCCTGCCCACGGTCAGTAGGGGACACCGATGGGCTTGGAAAGGCCGCCGTCCGTCGGATGGGACGTTAAGCCATGGCCCCGTGCGCGGGAGAACCATACCATGTGCATGTTAAAGAACACGCTGGATGGCCTTGACGGGAGGCTACCATCTGTCTCCCAACAGCTGTTCCAGTGGGTCCCCTCCCCCAACCTTCTCTGAGCCTTCGGGGTCCATGTGACCTGGCCATTTAGCCAAAGGTTTGCAAATAAGTGCCGCTCAGAGGTAAAACAACCCAACCTTAACTGTGTCAGTTCAGATTTATCTCCGTTAAACCTCAGCTCTGCTTGGGTGAGAAAGGACACCGATGGGCTTGGAAAGGCTGCGGTTGAGGTGTGAATCTGATTCCCTGTTCACATAATATGGGTTTATTTACAATACAATGATAACTGATTACTTATGTAATCTTTGCGGGCTGAATAGGTACACCTGGACATGCCTGCAATCTGCAGTTCTAGTCCCACCTATGGCAGCGTTAAGATTACCAAGATTTTTCATAACCTCTACCCTTACCTTCGGTGTGATAAAGGGGGTACCGATGAGCTTGGAAAGGTCGCAGGATGGAACGTTAAGACATGATTCCGAGTTCAGGCGAGGTCATAACCCATGTACATTAAGGAACACCGAAAGGTTTTACGGGAGACGTTTGGGGCGGGGGTGGCTGAGTCGGTAGCGCGCCAGGCTCGAATCTGCAGTTCGCAGGTTCGAGTCCCAGCTGGGTCAGCGTTGAGACTTATCTCCGCAAAACTTCACGCCCTGTCCACGGTCAGTAGGAGACACCGATTGACTTGGAAAGGTCGCCGTCCGTCAGATGGGACATTAAGCCGTGGCGCCGTGTGAGGGAGAGCCACACCCTGTGCACGTTAAAGAACACACTGGATGGCCTTGACGGGAGGTTACCATCTGTCTCCCAACAGCTGTTCCAGTGGGTCCCCTACCCCAACCTTCTCTGAGCCTTCGGGGTCCTTGTGACATGGCCATTTAGCCCATGATGTGCAAAAAAGTGCTGTTCAGAGGTAAACAGCCCAACCCAACGGGAGATGTTCATTTGTCGACTAACAACTGTTCAGTAAATTCCCTTTCCAAACCTTATCTGAGCCCTTACGATCGTTGTGACCTGGTCATCTAGCTCATTGTGTGCAGAAAAAAGGGGGCCTGCCAGAGGTAAAACAGCCTAACCTATGTAATTAGAATTCTTCTTTATACATAATAGAATATTTGTAACTACCAGGATCGGTTTTACCAGGGAGGGGAAAGAAGAGCATTTTCGGGAGCGAGGTGGGGCGTAATATTCCATTTTCATTTACTTAGTAAACAAATGATTTTCATCTTGTGCTACATATTTGTTACACAAAAATGCGGCACGTTTATATGTTTCAAAAATAAACATCCATATCTTATTATCTGGGGCTCGAACCCACGTCCCTCTGATCAGTAGCTAAGCGCGCTAATGGGAAATATCATCGAAGATAATAAAGATCTCAAATTTATCTAAATCTCGATTTTCAACAAAATTTGTCCACTATTAAAAGATTTATAAAAAAAATATAAAATATTTAATAAACACAATGTCATAAGAATTTAACTCAAGAGTTAATTAAAACTTAAAAAGTATTAATCCAATCTCAGAGTTAAAATTTAAAAATGAAATACATTATTTCAAACCGTTTAATAAACTATGTGTATATTTAGAAGTATAAATAACAGTCTCAACATTGTTGGGTTGTTTTACCTCTGAGTGGCACTTTTTTGCACACCATGGGCTAAATGGCCAGGTCACAAGGACCCCAAAGGCTCAGAGAAGGTTGGGGGAGGGGACCCACTGGAACAGCTGTTGGGAGACAGATGGTAGCCTCCCGTCAAGGCCATCCAGAGTGTTCTTTAACGTGCACAGGGTATGGCTCTCCCGCACACGGGGCCACGGCTTAACGTCACATTCGACGGACGGCATCATTACCAAGCCCATCGGTGTTCCCTACTGACCGTGGTCAGGGCGAGGAGTTCTGCGGAGAGAAGTCTCAACGCTGACCCAACTGGAACTCGAACCTGGAACTGCAGATTACGAGCCTGGCGCGCTACCGACTGAGCCCCCCCCCCCCCCCTCCCTCTCTCTGAACATTGTATACAGAGTCGTCAATTTTGTATCTTAGTGGTTTGTTATTTTAGGTAGCTGAAATATCGGCTTCCAGAACCCTTTAAATACTATTAAATCATTTTTGAAAAATCAAGACTTAAGACACATTGGGTCGAGCTCTCATCTCCTTTGACATCTTGAAATAGAAAGCTTAGTTTAGGAGTTAAAGAGACACAACCTGGAAATTATCTAATTATTTAGTAGAACTCTGTAGATGTGGTGCTTTAAAAAAAATTCATTTTTCGGAAATGACGGCATCTATGCCTATTTAGTCTGACAATTGCAAGAATTAGATGCGACTTCGGTTTTTCCAATCTCTAACTCTCGTCTGTATGGTCGGGGGCAGAGACAGACTGCTTCAACAGGTTCTTCATCGCGTTAACATGCGAGAACCGGCTTGGCCAGAGAAAGTGAAAGGGTTAGACAAGAAAGTGGGCGGGGACTGAAAGCCAGTTACTTGAGTCTCAGTTTATCTCTAGGAGGCAGGAAAAATGCCCCACAAAAAGAACCTTGTAAAACTTAATCATTGAATTGGTCGCAAAAAAAAGTGACCAGTTTTTCTTGTCGTTTTGATGACATCTTTCGTGATTGGATTTTATCTTTGAATGGCCTTTTTTTTTTACACACAATGGACCATAAGGTCAAGTCACAAGGACCCAAAAAGCCCAAGGAAGCACTGCTAACAGTTATCCACTAGACAAAACATTCAGTGTGTTCTTTAGATGCACAGTGTATGGCTCTCAACGACATGAAACCACGCCTTAACGTCTCATACGATGGACGGCATTCTTCCCAAGGTCATCGGTGTCCTTTTTCCTCATCAAAAGCAGGGTGAGGGTTAGTGGAGATAAATCTCAAAGGTGGCACAGTGAAAAATTAAAACTGGGGCATCCGAAGAAAGGACACACTTCTTGGCTTGGAAAGTTCACCGTCCGGTCGGATGGGAATATTAAGTGTGACCTTGTGTGCAGGAGAGCCATACTCTGTCCATGCACTCTCGTGGCACTCTGAATGGCGTTGACGGGAGGTTATCTCCTAAGTGCTGTTCAGTGGACCTCCTTCTCCAAATTTATCTGAGCCTTTCGGGTCCTTGTGACCTGTGAGCACAAAAATTCCACTAAGAGGTAAAATAAACCCATTTTAACGGATTGGATTGTTTTACCTCTGAGCGGCACTTTTTTGCACACCATAAGCTAAATGGCCAGGCCACAAGGACCCCGAAGGCTCAGAGAATGTTGGGGGAGGGACCCACTGGAACAGCTGTTGGAGGATTGATGGTAGCCTCCCGTCAAGGCCATCCAGCGTGTTCTTTAACGTGCACAGGGTATGGCTCTCCCACACACGGGGCCACGGTTTAACGTCCCATCCGACGGACGGCGGCCTTTCCAAGCCCATCGGTGTCCCCTACTGATCGTGGGCAGGGCGGGGGAATTTTGCGGAGATAAATCTCAACGTTGACCCAGCTGGGACTCGAACCTGGGAACTACAGATTACGAGCCTGGCGCGCTACCGACTGAGCCACCCCCGCCCCTCATTTTAACGGATTGAGAGACCTTCTACGTTACATTATCTGTATAATGACCATAGATACAAAAATAACATTACTGAAAGGAAGTTTTAATACGATTCGAAATAACGTTTGATCAGAAGCAGTCACATTTACGGTTACGTGCTGTTGTCGAAACAAACTTCGGAATGAGATCGGAGTCCTGTCGAGCAGAAATGCTGGCAAACGAGCCATGTGATGGAATCTGTACGAGGTCTTATTTCGATTTCTTTTTCGATGTGTACTTCCCCTCGCCTCTTTCAGCTTTATGTTGTTATTTTCGCGAAATGCCACGTGTGAAACATGACTTTGAGGCCACTTACCTTAACGAAAGAAAGCTTTCGTAATCTATATAATTTCAAATGACTTAGAAGTACTAATATGGATTGAGCAGAAATGTGGAAACATCCTCGTGTCAATAGGGAGTTGGAAGCTCCCTAAACTTCTTAAATTAAGATTTTTTTATAGGAAAAAATGAAAATAAATTAATTGCTCCGTCCCTATGTGCTCATACGAGAAACTATTTTATAATATAAAACTTAGACAGGGCATCACGCTAATTGTAACTATGAAGCAAAATGGAGCTCTGAAAACTTGCACCATGGGTAAAAAAAAAATAAATATCCCCTCAAGCAGCTGCTTGCCACAGAGGTATGACAGGAGCCCGTCAGTTTATAGCCACAGTAGAAGGTCTGTGAGGCTGGCAGGACCTCAGCAGAAAAACAACACGAACATCCATGCCTTATCCAGGGCTCGAACCCAGGTCCCTTAGAGTAGTAACCAAGCGCGCTAACCACTCGGCCATGGGACGGGGTAAACCGGGTCGTAAATCTCGTTTGTTGTTGCTGGGTTGTTTTACCTCTGAGCGGACTTTTTTGCACACAATGGGCTAAATGGCCAGGCCACATGGACCCCGAAGGTTCAGAGAAGGTTGGGGGAGGAAATCAAGAAGTGCCGATTTATTTTTTGTAGTATATAATTACAATTAATAACGAAATTTTATTGTTTCATATATGAGTTTTGAAATATTTTTACATTTCATTATTTTTAATATTTTTCGGAAAAAGATGCTTATTTGGACCCAAAAATAAGTTTATCTTGCTCCAAACGTTGTTGGACTAATCAATTTAATTAAGGACTGAAGAAGTTAGAGATAGTCAAAGCTATCTAAAGTTAGAGATAGTCAAAGCTATCTAAAGTTAGAGATAGTCAAAGCTATCTAATTCTTGATTTAACACTATTTCGATATTTTAAGAGATAAAAAGCTGTAATGTTTAACAGCATCGGCAACCAAATCTGGCAATCTTCGTGTCACGTGACACGAAGGTTGCCAGATCGATAATTTCTGAAAAAAAATCTTTGCCAGATATTTTTCCTGAATGCTGTAATCAACCGTAGTGTTCGGATATTTTTTTCAGCGACTGTACACAAATGTGCTAGCTCACAGGTAAAACAACTCAACTGAGTTGGGTTGGGTTGTTTTACCTCTGAGCGGCACTTTTTTGCACACAATGGGCTAAATGGCTAGGTCACATGGACCCGAAGGTTCAGAGAAGGTTGGGGGAGGGGACCCACTGGAACAGCTGTTGGGAGACAGATGGTAGCCTCCCGTCAAGGCCATCCAGCGTGTTCTTTAACGTGCACAGGGTATGGCTCTCTCCCGCACACGGGGCCACGGCTTAACGTCCCATCCGACGGACGGCGGTCTTTCCAAGCCCATCGGTGTCCCCTACTGACCGTGGGCAGGGCGGGGAATTTTTCGGAGATAAATCTCAACGCTGACCCAGCTGGGACTCGAACCTGGGAACTACAGATTGCGAGCCTGGCGCCGCTACCGACTGAGCCACCCCTGCCCCCACTCAACTGAGATGTACTGTGTACGCACATCATAGCTTCCTTAAACGAATGCCTTATAAATAACACTGGAAAAAAAAACTTCACCACCATAACGTTCTTATTTAGAGTTTACGAAAAAAAAACAAAATTCAAATATGCAGGAGCATTGTGTACAAATAAAACTACTAAAAATAAATAAAATACAATGGTCTTAACGCTACACACGTTGCTCTGTTATTATTTTTTGTTTTGAAAATGCCGGTAAAAGCCCTGGTTAAGAGAATACCCCTCTGCAAGGGGCGGGGGTGGCTCAGTCGGTAGCGCGCCAGGCTCGTAATCTGTAGTTCCCAGGTTCGAGTCCCAGCTGGGTCAGCGTTGAGATTTATCTCCGCAAAAATTCCCCGCCCTGCCCACGGTCAGTAGGGGACACAGATGGGCTTGGAAAGACCGCCGTCCGTCGGATGGGACGTTAAGCCGTGGCCCCGTGTGTGGGAGAGCCATACCCTGTGCACGTTAAAGAACACGCTGGATGGCCTTGACGGGAGGCTACCATCTGTCTCCCAACAGCTGTTCCAGTGGGTCCCCTCCCCCAACCTTCTCTGAGCCTTCGGGGTCCTTGTGACCTGGCCATTTAGCCCATGGTGTGCAAAAAAGTGCCGCTCAGAGGTAAAACAACCCAAACCCCTCTGCAAGGGAAAAAAATGCTTACAGATAACCCTAGAACCTGCCATGTTTCCATTAGTTAGGAGCTGATAGTGAGAAATGTTGTCGCAGAAGCCAGTAACGGAGTAGTTGCGCAGATGAATCAATACTGACGTCGCCAGGCTGGGGGTTGCCGTTCTCTGTCTGCGCTTCTCAGCACAACACGTGGTCATCAGGAGACTTTCCTCCAAGCGAAACTTTTTGTACGTCTGAAAATCTTCTGAGAAGAATTTCTGCTTCAGGTACAGTCGCTGAAAAAAATATCCAAACACTATGGCTGATTACAGAATTCAGAAAAAATATCTGGCAACGTTTTTTTAAAGAAATTAGTGATCTGGCAACCTTCGTGTCACGTGATTGCAGAATTCAGGGAATATATCTGGAGCGTGTACAGCAACTGTACACGCTCCAGTTACCGTTCACAGCAAACTGGAGCGTGTGCAGTTACTGCACACGCTCCAGTTTGCTGTGAACGGTAACTGCACACGCTCAATATTTCCGTGAGTGAGCCCACACGATCTAGTATCAAAATAATATGACCACCTACAGTCGCTCAAAAAATTATCCGAACACTAGGGTTGATTACAGAATTCAGAAAAAATATCTGGCAACGATTTTTTAAAGAAATCAGTGATCTGGCAATCTTCGTGTCACGTGACACGAAGGTTGCCAGATCACTAATTTCTTAAAAAATCGTTGCCAGATATTTTTTATGAATTCTGTAATCAGCCATAGTGTTCGGATTTTTTTTGAGCGACTGTACACGTTGGACGATGACTATCATAAACTAGTCCGTATTTTACAATCGGTGAGTTTCGCCAAATATTTTTTTCCCCATCCAAAGAAACTTCAAATTTCAGTAATGTTTTATAAAATAATAAACGTATTTAAAAGAATTTATATCACTGGGAACTCTTAATTATATAGTTTATGTATGCTGTACCAAAATATATCAACTTAACTGTTCGGCTAAATTTTTCATGATTTACTAATTACAATTTGGAAATCACTATTTGAAAATCACTAATACATTTCTACTGCTGTAAAAAAATTAAAAAAAACGTCAAAATTTTCTCAATGGCAACAGTTAGCATGAAATTGATATGACAAAATAATGATTTTAACAATCTCTTATATAAAAAATAGCTGCTGCATTTGGAGTATATTGACTTCAGTAATTAAAAAAAAGTCAGAAAATTTCAGGAGTCACACCTATGCACATTTAAAAACACGCTGGATGGGCATAATCTAAGATTTTATCTATTGCAAATGTAAATTAATGGATATATTAGGGGTTTTTTTTTACATTCTACATTAAAAAGAAATAGAATTCGACAATAACGTGTTACATATTGTTCTTTTAAACACTCATGCCATTAAGGCTATAAATAAATAATAAATACCCCCTCAAGCAGCTGTTTGCCACAGAGGTCTGACAGGAGCCTGTCAGTTTATATGCCATAGTAGAAGGTCTGAGAGGATGGCAGGACCTCAGCAGAAAAACGACTCGCACATCCATGCCTTACCCGGGGCTCGAACCCAGGTCCCTTAGATCAGTAGCCAAGCGCGCTAACCACTCGGCCATACTTATTTTTTAAGGAAATATCTGCAATTTTTGCATTATCTGGAAAAATAGCTGCTTCATTTGGAATTACTTCTAAAACAGCTTCCACAACCCAACTTATCACTTCCGTCAGAAAATGGGATCAAAGAGCAGGTTAATCTAAGGTTATCTGAATCGTACGGTCAAGTATATATGTGGCAGAAAAAAAATATGTGGATCACGTATGATCTAAATAGTTCAAACTGGAATAAAAATATAAACAGAAAGCATATGTGCCAACAGCGTTGGTATAAAGATAGCAAAATAGTATTTTTAAACATGTTTGTTCAAATAAATGTTTCAATTCCAATTTTTATGAGATTAAAGCTGAAATTAAGATAATGAATTCTTTTCTTAAAAATTAAAGAGGAAATAAGAGTGTTTTTAAAATATATGCAGCTTTTGTGACATGGTAGCTAAATATTTACTATTACGATGTGTGCAGAAGCGGATTTATTGTTAGCGCGGAGCCCTGCGTATAGTCCTTTTCTGGGGCCCCTATTTTCTCACCTACGAAATGTGACAGGTGTAAAGTTGGAATTCAGGGGACATCTCAGCGGGACGGGGCTCCACTTCTGCGCATAACTATAAATCCGCCCCTCGATATGCGGAGTATCTGTCATCACTAAATATTGGATTTTTAAACACTGGACTAGCTTAAGATTTAAGACATGCCCAGATATAAAAAAAAAATTAGCACAAGGTGGTGGTGGGTGGAAGAGTGACTATATTAAACCGGAAGTCACCAGGATGAGGTTCCTAATTTTTTTGATCAAATATTATTCTCGCTATATAGTGCAATATATACGAGTATATACATATTTTCCCCTCTGTTCCAAAGGGAAGGGGGAAATGCATGCCATCCCCCCAGATCCAGCATTAATGCAAGATTAAAAGATTAGGAATATCTCAATAAATCCGACAGCTTTTGAATCTAAAAAAAAAAATCAATCCTAAGAAGTTGTGAAATACTAGTAAGAAAAAGCACTGCAACGTAGTTCGTAGCGATTGTATATAAACTGGGGACATGGTAGGCTATATATATACACACACACAGGTATTTATACGTAGATATCCACGGTATCTAACTGCATCCAAGGAACAGTAGAGCCAACCATTTAATGACATGCCAAACTGTGTCACAGGAACTTACGTCGCCGTTTGACGTCATCGGTGCCTTATATAATTCACTGACATCACACGAAGCCACGGGCACAAGTCTGACCCACGATAAATGGGCCACGAGGTGGAGTCGCAATGACGCGTGCGTGGAAGAAGTAGTACAATTGCGTTATCGATGACGCCTACCTTGTTATAACTTGACGGGTGCAAAAAAAAGATGTGAAAATCATCTCTCCATTTTGGAACACACTCAACACAGTGTAGCTAAGAAATGCAAGTAAGGGAAGCAGAGTGTAACAGTCGCTTTGCTTGAACGTTTTACAAGTTTCTACGGAA
Organism: Ryuthela nishihirai; assembly: GCA_038380435.1. NCBI lineage: Eukaryota > Metazoa > Arthropoda > Arachnida > Araneae > Heptathelidae > Ryuthela > Ryuthela nishihirai. The sequence continues at coordinate 27,923,260 of JAWZYU010000025.1, forward strand.
TCTGTTACGTACGTAGAAAATGGCATTCACCTTCAAGCAATTGACCAAGAGTTTGCTTTCTTACTTAGCGAGCTGGGGTTTCTACAATTGCTATCATTTTTTTTTCAAAGCAATTGACCAAGAGTTTGCTTTCTTACTTAGCGAGCTGGGGTTTCTACAATTGCTATCATTTTTTTCCCCAAAGCAATTGACCAAGAGTTTGCTTTTTTACTTAGCGAGCTGGGGTTTCTACAGTTGCTATCATTTTTTTTTTTCAAAAGTAATTGACCAAGAGTTTGTTTTCTTACTTAGCGAGCTGGGGTTTCTACAATTGCTATCATTTTTTTTTTTCAAAGCAATTGACCAAGAGTTTGCTTTCTTACTTAGCGAGCTGGGGTTTCTGCAGTTGCTATCATTTTTTTTTCAAAAGCAATTGACCAAGAGTTTGCTTTCTTACTTAGCGAGCTGGGGTTTCTACAGTTGCTATCATTTTTTTTTTCAAAGCAATTGACCAAGAGTTTGCTTTCTTACTTAGCGAGCTGGGGTTTCTACAATTGCTATCATTTTTTTTTTCAAAGCAATTGACCAAGAGTTTGCTTTCTTACTTAGCGAGCTGGGGTTTCTACAATTGCTATCATTTTTTTTTTCAAAAGCAATTGACCAAGAGTTTGCTTTCTTACTTAGCGAGCTGGGGTTTCTACAATTGCTATCATTTTTTTTTTCAAAAGCAATTGACCAAGAGTTTGCTTTCTTACTTAGCGAGCTGGGGTTTCTACAGTTGCTATCATTTTTTTTTTCAAAGCAATTGACCAAGAGTTTGCTTTCTTACTTAGCGAGCTGGGGTTTCTACAATTGCTATCATTTTTTTTTCAATCTTCGTTTCAACTCAAAATATCAGTTCTCGGGGGTTTTTTCTTGACTAGATTTCATTACATAAAATATTCAAGCAAATGTGTCTGTGAAGCTCTTTCAGTGCTAAGCTCCTACCTTCATATGGTACTAGAATTGTCCGGCGTTCCTCTGATCTTAATATATAGTAAAAGTAAATGACTCTTAAGTAAGGCATATTCCAAACTTGTGCGCTCGCACGCGTTTCTTGTACATCCGCGGTGACGTCATTGGTGGCGGAAGTTTTCAGCTCCCTGTGATTTCTCAGCCTCTTGTCCCATTTCTGTCGTTCTCTGTAGGGTTTAGAGATCGGGATCCTAGCTGCGATGGGCTGGGATAAAACCCACTGAAAGTGTCCGAAATCTCTGGGGGCGCTGCAGTCGCCTACCTTATGAATGGGAAGTTGAAAGTTATGGCGTAGTAAGTTATCGATGGACATGGACAGATTTGGGTTGGTTTGTTTTACCTCTGAGCGGCACTTGGGGGTTGGGGGAGGGGACCCACTGGAACGGCTGTTGGGAGACAGATGGTAGCCTCCCGTCAAGGCCATCTAGTGTGTTCTTTAACGTGCACAGGGTATGACTCTCCCGCACACGGAGTCACGGCTTAACGTCCCATCCGACGGACGGCGGTCTTTCCAAGTCCATCGGTGTCCCCTACTGACCGTGGGCAGGGCGGTGAATTTTGAGGAGATAAATCTCAACGCTGACCCAGCTGGGCCTCGAACCTGGGAACTGCAGATTACGAGCCTGGTGATCTACCGACTGAGCCTCCCCCGCCCCGACATGGACAGATGTTTTACGCCAAACTTTTGAGGGGGCTTAATTTTATGGGTTTCAAATCCCTATAGTGCATTAAGTTACGATGAGAGGAAGCAGTACACCAAATTTGGTGGTCCCAGCTCTTATCATTTAGAAGGAATTCTCGAACTAACAAACTTATGGACAAATAGAAATACTCTTTCAAAAACATAATAGATAAATTAAGTTTCCAAAATTCTACTTGGTACGCTTTTAATACACATAATGTGGCTGTAAGATTAAATTATCGTCGATGAAATTTGTTTTGAACTTTTTTGCACACAATGGGCTCAATGGCATCAAGCAGAGAAGGTTGAGGGAGGGGACCCACTGGGACAGCTGTTGGGAGACAGATGGTAGCCTCCCGTCAAGGCCATCCAGCGTGTTCTTTTACCTCTGAGCGGCACTTTTTTGCACACCATGGGCTAAATGGCCAGGTCACATGGACCCCGAAGGCTCAGAGAAGGTTGGGGGAGGGGACCCACTGGAACAGCTGTTGGCAGACAGATGGTAGCCTCCCGTCAAGGCCATCCAGCGTGTTCTTTAACGTGCACAGGGTATGGCTCTCCCACACACGGGGCCACGGCCTAACATCCCATCCGACGGACGGCTGCCTTTCCAAGCCCACTGGTTGTCCCCTACTGACCGTGGGCAGGGCGGGGAATTTTTTTGGAGATAAATATCAAGCTGGCCCAGGCAGGCTCGAACCTGGGATGTGCAGATTACGCGCTTGGTGCACACTGACTGAGCCATCCCTGTCCCATATTTATCAAAAGAAAGGTAGATCACCACCAACACAAAAGCCATGCCTTTATCAGGGAGATAAATTAAGAACATCTGCACTAAAGTCTGACATTTAGAGTGGGGAAAAAAAATCTTTAAAACAGTGGTCCGCATAAGCTGGGCTGAAAATTTATTTTGAAAATGTAGTTGAAATTTTAGAAAATATTGTTTAAAAATCTCCAAAACGGTATATCTGAAAACGGTATCTTCTCGATGATGATATTTTATTGTAAAAGAACACACCTTATCCTATGTTATTAAAATGTTCAATGCTTAGTAAAATAATCCACCCATTAATAACAATATGTTGATGCGGATAGTTTAAAAGAGTACTAACATTTATATTACAGGGCCAAGAGAACAATATTCATGTAGTTTACCAAGCCGTGGGATATGTTCAAAATTTACTATTATTTTTAAAACTTAAAAAAAAAATCACAAAACAACTCTAAAGCTTAAAAAAAATCGTTTTAAAGTTTTAGAAAAAGGAATATTAATGACACTATTTCATTTAGGTATAAAAGAGAACTTTCGCAATTAGCTTTATTTTTTTCTCCTCCAAGCTCCTTGATTATTGCCACCAGACATCTGCACTTCATAGTGTGAACATTTGGGTTGTTTTACCTCTGAGCGGCACTTTTTTGCACACCATGGGCTAAATGGCCAGGTCACATGGACCCCGAAGGCTCAGAGAAGGTTGGGGGAGGGGACTCACTGGAACAGCTGTTGATAGACAGATGGTAGCCCCCCGTCAAGGCCATCCAGCGTGATCTTTAACATGCACAGGGTATGTCTCTCCCGCTCACGGGGCCACGGCTTAACGTCCCATCCGACGGACGGCGGCCTTTCCAAGCCCATCAGTGTCCCCTACTGACCGTGGGCAGAGCGGGGAATTTTGCGGAGATAAATCTCAACGCTGACCCAGCTGAGACTCGAACCTGGGAACTACAGATTACGAGCCTGGCGCGCTACCGACTGAGCCACCCCGCCCTCATAGTGTGAACAATATTAAAGAGTTTTAAGTGTGTGTGTGTGAACGGATCTACCGAAAATAACGATTTATCCAGCCCTTGAGAATGCTAGTAAAGGTAACAGAGGCAAAAATTATTATTAAACTTATGTGTTCATGCATTTTTCAAGAAAATTTTTAAAAATCACTAAGGAGGAGGGGAAATCATATACTAGAATGGAAATCCAGTCTCTTACCCCCCCCCCCCTTTTTTTTTCTTAATTCGGGGCCTGGATGATGATATATTTTAGCAGGGTAACAAAATTAAGTTACGGAAAAGAAAAATGCACTCAACTATGTCATATAGTAATACTATTTAGCGATTGCCAGTTGGTGAGAGTTCTTGATATATTGGACGCCTCCACAAAATGATTCTAAAAGAAAAATGTTAAAAATTTACACATCCACCTCCTCAGCGGGGGTGGTTCGGTCGGTACCACGCCAAGAATGTTGCGGAGTTCAGTCACCACGCGCCTCCGTTGAGAAATGGAACAGCGATGGTTTGGAAAGGCCTCTAAGCTGAGTGCAGATGGGGGACATTAAGCAGAATACTCCTGTGAACGATAACTATACCCTATGCAGAATAAAGAACACACTGAATGAGCCACCAATCTCTTAAGAACTGCAGAGTGGATCGCCACCCTCTAGCCAGTTCTGAGCTCTTGGGATGCTTGTGACCTGACTATTAAGCCCATTGTGTGCAGAAAAGAGTCGCCCAGAGGTAAAACAAACCAACCCCCACATACAAGAATAAATTTAAGCCACTAAAAAAAATCTTATTTTAATATAAAATTTTAAATTCTGCGAGAAAAATCATTAATTTAAATTTTAAACACGATACAGACAATTTAAAAAAGACATTCCAAATACGTCTTACGGATACTATACTACTAGTACAAGATATCTTACTTTACAATGGTCACTGGCCTTTACTAGGTCAAGGTACCGAACATCGTCTAACAAGATTTAAAACAACCAGTAGAAGTTATGATTTTATCCTTATTACAACGCTTTTCATAATTAATCATCTTCTCCATATATCCAATCAAGTGAAAATATTCCAAAACTTATTAAGAATGATCTTAAGAATCTCGTACGCCATGTGCTACATTCTTCTACTTTCAGTATTGGCAACATAAACTTATTCACAAACACACACGTAGCGAAATATTAAAAACGTTGATCGAACTACAGGTTACTTTTAAATTACTGTAATGCAGATACACTTACAATAAGTAAGCCAAACTGTTCCGTCAACATTTTGATGTCAAGCCCAACGTTTCCAGACAGAGATCCTGTAATCCTAGCTGTTCCCTGGCCGACCGCCGTTAACCTACATCCGAGGCCACTTTGCCGCTAGGCCCTGCTGTCCTCCATTCGCCCTACCGCCATATACAACCCGGCAGACGACACGCTACACATTGCAGCCTGCTGCTGCTACTTGTCGCCCGCAGCGCCACCACTCGGCCACGTGAGCCAACTTTGCTTGTACATCAATCGAAGCCAGGGGCCATCTTGGTATTGCGTTTTGGGTTCCAGTAATGGCGAAAAATCAAGGTTATTTAAATTATTCTAGCTACAGGGATTAAAATATCGCGACATTTATACTCATTAGTTTCTGTATGTTTTAGCGTTTGAAGTACAAATAATGTAGCGAATGTTAACCAAATCTTAGATTATTTTCTTTAACATTTTCTAATTGAAACGATTGCAACTAAGGTTTGTTGATTTTAACGAGGAAGGTGGCAAATGTATTTATGGGTTGTTTACTCAGTGAATTTTAGATTTTATTTTATTTGCAGTAAGGTAAAAAAAATTAAGATTGTTTCGTTTTAATAAATAGGTGTGATCAGGGCATTCGTATTTCTTCATGAGGATCAAAATTGCACTTCGAATCGTTAATGGGAAATTTGTGCATCAGTGTTGTTAGCGAGTGAATTACACTAATTTTTATTCTGTTTATTGTCTGCAATTGTTTTGTCAGCTAAAGTATTTTAAATGGAATTATAAAAAAAAAATACCCCCTTCAAGCAGCTGCTTGCCACAGAGGTCTGACAGGAGCCTGTCAATTTATATGCCAAAGTAGAAGGTCTGAGAGGATTGCAGGACCTCAGCAGAAAAACGACACAATATATCCATGCCTTACCCGGAGCTCGAACCCAGGTCCTTTAGATCAGTAGCCAAGCATGCACATTACAAAAAAAGATCTATTTTGTCGTATGAAGATAAAATATTTCTTGTCGGGAAGGAAAAGGTTTCTGTTAATAAAGGAATGAAAGCGTGATAGAATTGAACCATCTTTTTCTCCCATTTAAGTAAAATAGAACTTAGATCTAAAACTTTCATTACATTTCGCCACAGATAAAACCTGTGAGATGAAAGCCTGTGACATCTCATCAAAAGGTCATCGCAAACAAGGCTTCTCTGGGATTCGAACCTGAATCCCTTTGTTTTGCTATTAAACATACTAATTGTCCAGCTATTGGAATGGATTTAAAAATAAAACTATCATTCTTAAGTTTAAAGAAAGATACTAAAACCAGAAATAAGGAAACTATAAAGAAAGTAAGCTAGAAAACTCAGGAGACTAATAAAGTCTCAAGATAGAAGGACTTAGAAAAAAAAATGGGGGAAAGGACAAGATAAAGCTGGAATGAACCGGAAAGGTTTTCCTCCATTACGGTGTTTTTTTAGTAATTGTGTTGAAAAATACGGGTAATATAGTATATATAATGAATATTTTTCCGACTCCGCTCCTTTCTAAAAACAAAAGGGGGGGGGGGGGGGCCACAATCATGAAAGGAAATAATATAGAAACTAAAAAAAAAAAGGGAGAAGAGAGCAAACTCAATATTGCGGTTTGAAGAGAGTAAATTAGAGACCAACAGGAAAACTTAAGCACTAAGAGAGCTAGCTAGATTGGAGAGAATAAAAAGTAGAGATTAAAGAAAGAGACCTTAGTTACAAGACAGTAAATTACATACTAAAATCGACAGAGTAAACTAGGAGCAGAAGAAAAACAACTTAATGTGAAGAAAGAATCAACAAAGCTAGAAAGCGTAGATGAAGCTAAATAAGATTAAATTTCAGATTAAAACCTAGAGAATATATATGGAAGACTATACCGACATGAAAGAACTGACAGATAATCCTTGTGGGAAGTCTAAAACTGGAAAAACCTGAGAAGACTCAAAAGCAAGCATAGTCCAAAGTATTAAAAAACTACACTTCGCTGTACATGTAAATCGCTCAAATAGGCTCTAGAAAATCGCGAAATCCTTTTCGAAATCTCTTCACTTTTACGCCACTGGGTTGGGTTGTTTTACCTCTGAGCGGCACTTTTTTGCACACCATGGGCTAAATGGCCAGGTCACATGGACCCCGAAGGCTCAGAGAAGGTTGGGGGAGGGGACCCACTGGAACAGCTGTTGGGAGACAGATGGTAGCCTCCCGTCAAGGCCATCCAGCGTGTTCTTTAACGTGCACAGGGTATGGCTCTCCCGCACACGGGGCCACGGCTTAACGTCCCATCCGACGGACGGCGGCCTTTCCAAGCCCATCGGTGTTCCTTACTGACCGTGGGCAGGGCGGGAAATTTTGCGGAGATAAATCTCAAAGCTGACTCAGTTGGGACTCGAACCTGGGAACTACAGATTACGAGCCTGGCGCGCTACCGACTGAGCCACCCCCGCCCTATCCTTGTGGGAAATCTAAAACTGGAAAAACCTGAGAAGAATCAAAAGCAAGCATAGTCCAAAGTATTAAAAAAACTACACTTCGCCGTACATGTAAATCGCTCAAATATTTGCATCTCAAATAGGCTCTAGAAAATCGCGAAATCCTTTTCGAAATCTACCCACTTTTACGCCACTGATTGTGGGTTAAGAGGATAGTAGAAAGATTTATCTGAGAAAATAGTAACACGCTTTTAGGAGAGATTTCTTTATCTACCTGACAGTGTGTCAGTAACACTGCCCTCATTTCACCAATTCATTCTGATTCTGCCCTCCCATTCTCCAAACGGTGGATGACTATCCAGTCTATCCTGCCTATTTACATGTGGAGAGCTATTAATCACTCAACCACATCAAAGCGATCAGGGATCGTCCTTCGCAACAGACCAAATTTATATTTCCCGACACGAACAAATCAATGAAACGCTCTCGTCAAGCACCGAAGCAGATCGAGAACTTAACCTACATTAACGGACACAGCCTGATTTCTCTCCCGTTGCTTAGCAACCGCCCGGATCATTCCTATCATTGCATGCAAAGAGAGAAACGGTGATGGAGAGAAAATGATAGAATGGGGGAGGGGAGGGTGAGAAGAAGCATGCCATTGCTGTTGTCGTTCATTCATCAGTGACTTGGGAGAAAAGAAAATTCTTGGGGGAAAAAAGGCGAATCTGTTTTCGCCAAACTGGGTGAAACTAAGGCTAAGGTCACAGGGAAAGCAATTGGAGAGGTTTGGCGTTAAGGAACCTCACCAAACTTTCTGGCGTCTTACACTGGAGCGTTTGCAGTAATGAGCTGTACACGCTTGTTTTGGGTGAGGCCAACTTGGCTGTTGGTAATGGTTTTGTTAAGTAGCCAGAAAGTTTGGATGTTTATACTCCTGATTGCTGTGAGACACATCCGTTGTCGGTAAAATTTTAAAATAACATAAAATTTGGGTGCCCACGCCCCAGTTTTCTGTGAGGCCACCTCAATTCCTAATAGTCATTTGTTTCAAGAAGCCAGAAAGTTTGGATGCACATATTTATTTGTTTGCTGTGAGGCCACTTCAATTCCTAATAGTTGTTTCGTTCTAATAGGCCAGAAAGTTTGGATGTACAAATTCTCGTTTGTTCTGAGGTCACTTCAATTGCTAACAGTGGTGACCAGGAAATTTAGGTGTCATTCTTTGCTTGCTGTAGGCTACCTAGATTGCTAAGTCATTTTGCCTGAAGAACCCAAAAAAAGTTTGGATGTGCATAGTGTTTGCTGTGAGGCCACTTCAATTGCTAATAGCCGTCTCAAGAAGTCAAAAAGTTTGGATGCACATATTCCTGTTTGCTGTGAGGACCACTTCAATTTCTCATAGCCGTTTTAAGGAGCCAGGAAGTTTAAATGGCCATATTGTTGTTCGCTGTTATCATCCTCCTCCTCCTCCTCAAGGAGGTCCAACCAGACCATGCAAATTAGTTCTCCAAGCAAGTCTATCCTGAACTACATCTACTAATTTACTGTCATCTACTGCATCAGGCTCTCCGCAAAATTCCCCGCCCAGCCCACGGTCAGTAGGGGACACCGATGGGCTTGGTAAAGGCCGCCGTCCGCCGGATGGGACGTTAAGCCGTGGCCCCGTGTGTGGGAGAGTCATACCCTGTGCACGTTAAGGAACACACTGGATGGCCTTGACGGGAGGCTACCATCTGTCTCCCAACAGCTTGTTCCAGTGGGTCCCCTCCCCCAACCTTCTCTGAGCCTTCGGGGTCCATGTGACCTGACCATTTAAGCCCATGGTGTGCAAAAAAGTGCCGCTCAGAGGTAAAACAACCCAACTGCATCAGGCTGTTAGGATGCCTGCAATTTTGTTTCTGGTTTTAAAATATCGAAGAATTTAGGTGAACACACTCCAGTTCATTGTAAGACCAACATCTGTTTGGGTTGTTTTACCTCTGAGCGGCACTTTTTTGCACACCATGGGCTAAATGGCCAGGTCACATGGACCCCGAAGGCTCAGAGAAGGTTGGGAGAGGGGACCCACTGGAACAGCTGTTGGGAGACAGATGGTAGCCTCCCGTCAAGGCCATCCAGCGTGTTCTTTAACGTGCACAGGGTATGGCTCTCCTGCACACGGGGCCACGGCTTAACGTCCCATCCGACGGACGGCGGCCTTTCCAAGCCCATCGGTGTCCCCTACTGACCGTGGGCAGGGCGGGGAATTTTGCGGAGATAAATCTCAACGCTGACCCAGCTGGGACTCGAACCTGGGAACTACAGATTACGAGCCTGACCCAACATCTGTTGTTGGTAGTGGTTTTGTTCTTAAGGCACCAGAAAATTTAGATGCATATGCCCCCATTTTTCTGTAAGGCTACCTCAGTTGGTAATAATTTTAAGACGCCAAAAAATTTGATAATGCTCATAACGCTAAACCGCTTTCTGTGGCTGACCCTAAGAAAGGGAAACCATAGTGAGAATATTTGACGTGGCGGTGCGTCTCTTGGTCTCTTCTGAACCAAATCCGTTTCCAAGAAGTTGGAAATGAAAAGCATTCGGCGTTGTTCCTGACACCTGCGCACAAGTGTCACGGTCGGCCGGGTGTCGGCGGATGTGGTCGGCTTATCCCATCGTTCTACCTATGACCAGTCTGTCGTTCAGGGACCAGAAGAAGTACTTTAATAACCGACACAAAAGGGGTAAGAGAGAGACAGCAGGGGGAGGAGAAGACGGGGGGGGAGATAATGACAAGGTAGATGTGGAAATCATCTGGAGTCACTTCCATCTGGAATAACACGCAACGGGCGCTTTTGCCCTAAAGACGAATACATGACTTGGTTTGTAACCTTCATTAACGAGTTCTTAATGAAAGAGATTGCTGTGTTTCTACGAAATCATCAGAAGCTATACAACGTTCGTTAAGGCAGTTCAAGACGTCATTTGGAAGGGAACTTGGAGGAAAGTAGTCAATGAAATTAAGCGAAAGAGGAACGAAAAAGTATGGATCATTCTTTTAAAATGTATTTATTTAACTGTTGTCTGAAGTTGCTAAGGAAAAAGAACTCTTTATGTAACTCTAATAAGAATGCTTTTTCTGTAGTGAATCAAAATAATTGTATTTAAAGATGATCGATAGATTTTAGCTATTGGTTGTTAAGAGTAATAATAATAAAAAATTCTCCTTAGGAATACGATTCGCCAGGGTTGGGTTGTTTTACCTCTGCGCGGCCCTTTTTTGCATACCATGGGCTAAATGGCCAGGTCACATGGACCCCGAAGGCTCAGAGAAGATTGGGGAAGGGGACCCACTGGAACAGCTGTTGGGAGACAGATGGTAGCCTCCCGTCAAGGCCATCCAGCGTGTTCTTTAACGTGCACATGGTATGGCTCTCCCGCACCAGGGGCCACGGCTTAACGTCCCATCCGACGGACGGCGGCCTTTCCAAGCCCATCGGTGTCCCCTACTGACCGTGGGCAGGGCGAGGAATTTTGCGGAGATAAATCTCAACGCTGACCCAACTGGGACTCGAACCTGGGAACTACAGATTACGAGCCTGGCGCGCTACAGACTGAGCCACCCCCGCCCCGTTTTCAAACAGCCATGCCTTACCCGGGGCTCGATTCGCCAGGAGGTCTGACAGGATCCTATCAATGAAATAAGTTATAGAGAAGATATGTAAGGAAGGCTTCACCAGAAAGACAACAAAACTTTGGGAAAAGAACAGGATCCACCTGTTTATCTGTTAGGATGGAAAAAGAAGGGTAATCCACTAGATTATCTGTTGGAACGGAAAAAGTAAGGGAACCCAATCGTTCAATAGTTGGGATGGACAAAATAGGGGATTTAATCGTTCAGTTGTTAGAATGGAAAAGTAAGCGAGCCACTCGTTCATCTGTTAGGATGGGAAAAATAGGGGGATCCAATAGTTCAGCTGTTAGAATGGAAAAAATAAGGGATTGAATCTTCCAACTGTTAGGATGAAAAAAGTTTGTTCCTCCTTTAGGATGGAAAAGCTAGGGGATACACTCGTACAGGATAGCTTTAACAGACTCTTAGTTAAGGCCATCCTAGAAGTTCTTTAACTTGTACAGACGGTATGCTGTCCAGTATACAGGTCAAGTCTAAGGTAACTCACGATGGAGGGCGAATTTTCCGAGACCAGGGAGAAAGGGAATATTTTTCACCAATGGCAGAACGGGGGGGGGGGGGGGTTGTTTTACCCTTGAACGGCACTTTTTTGCACACCATGGGTTAAATGGCCAGGTCACAAAGACTCCGAAGTCTCAGAGAAGGTTGGGGGAGGGGACCCACTGGAAGAGATGTTGAGAGACAGATGGTAGCCTCCCGTCAAGGCCATCCAGCGTGATCTTTATGCACAGGGAATAACTCTCCCGCACACGGGGCCTTTCCAAATCCATCGATATCTCCTACTGATCGTGGGCAGGAGGAGTTTTGCAGAGATAAATCTCAACGCTGGCCTAGCTGGGACTCGAACCTGGGAACTGAAGATTACGAACCTGGGTGGGGTTAGGGAGAAAATCTCACGCAGGCGAAGTTCCGGCTCAAACCTGTGAATATCAGATTACGAGTCTAGCGTGCTTCCGACCGAACCAATCAACTTTTGCATGAAGTTATATGCAGTGTCCGACATCATAGGAAAAATCCATAGTTTTCTATTTCTACAGGCGATAACGTCTCTGAGCAAGGAAGGACGAGTCGAAATAATTCTACTCATAGGAATTTAACAGACTGCATGCGGACCGCGAACCAATAACATAGAGATGCGTTAGTAGACTTCTTGCAAAGATTAAAGAAACAGGATCCATAGAAGATAAACCATGTGCCTGCTGACTAGGTTCGGTTGTTTTATCTCTGAGCGGTACTTTTTTGCACACCATGGGCTAAATGGCCAGGTCACATGGACCCCGAAGGCTCAGAGAAGGTTGGGGGAGGGTTGGGTTGTTTTACCTCTGAGCGGCACTTTTTTGCACACCATGGGCTAAATGGCCAGGTCACATGGACCCCGAAGGCTCAGAGAAGGTTGGGGGAGGGGACCCACTGGAACAGCTGTGGAACATCCGACGGACGGCGGCCTTTCCAAGCCCATCAGTGTCCCCTACTGACCGTGGGCAGGGCGGGGAATTTTGCGGAGATAAATCTCAACGCTGACCCAGCTGGGACTCGAACTTGTGAACTACAGATTACGAACCTGGCGCGCTACCGACTGAGCCACCCCCGCCCCCATGCTGACTGGGTATCACGTCTGAATTTGTGTAGAGAACAATGGTGGACATATTGAACAAATTCTGTGAATAAAAGCATTTGTTTTGCCAATCGCCCCTCCCGAAATTCTGGGAAGGTAATGGAAGAAATTTAAAAATATTATTATTAATTAAAATATTAAGATTTAAGATACTGTTTTTTTTTTGCGTTTTTAAATTATTTCCAAACCCATTGGTGTGTCCCTTTTCTCATAGAGGGAAAATGGAAATTAGTGTGTGTATGGGGGAAATCTTAATATTGGCACTCCCAAGTTGTGCTGTATTTGAATATTGGGCACACATAGGAACATCAGTTTACGGTACATTGATGAACCAACCTCCACCTCTATGATTTAATTAGCGAATTTCTGAGTTATTAATCCACTTGTATTTCTCCTACATGCAATTATAAACTTTATCAGAAGGAAAAGAAATATTTCATCCAATTTTATTTTGCTCTCTCTGGAAATATCCCCATAAAATTTGTCCCAGATCACCGCCCCCCCCCCCGCCTTTAGCGACTGCTTTGCTGCGGTGCAAACTATTTCTCTCAGACTGCACGAGCGCCAAGTACAAATCACATTCCTCAATTTATATAAAACTCACCGTGGCAGTTTAAGAAAGGGTTCATTACCTCTGCGTCCGCATCATGTAGTTGCGCCGGAGGAGTACAAAGGGTCGGTCAAAGTGAAGGTCAAACTCCAGTGCCCTCTTCTGTTACCCAACAATGAGTTTGCGTGACCTTCGCCATCTTTGCAAAGTGCGACATCGCCACTATCCCACACTTTTATGACAGCTCCTATTGTTGATTCTTTTCACACGAGCTCACGGTTGACCGGGACGCACAGAATCTAGGGGGGGGGGGGACACAAAGTGAAAAGAATCATATTTATTGAATCAATTGGGTTTGTAACATAATCTTTTTTCTTCTTCCTCCCCCGTCTCCCTTTCGGGTTTCTCGTACCCCCAACTACTCCACCAGCAATCCATCCATTCCCAGCGTGTCATAAATGCTGTTGCACCTGAATGCATTTCTAAATGGTCACGTAGGAGCCCAACAAAACACGGCGCACACGAACCGCCAATGGGATGTTGCAAAACAACGGATCATCCGGGAACCGTAAATTCGATGCCCAAAGAGAATGGGGGGAGAAGATGAGGAGGGAGAAGAGGCAGATAACAACTTGTCCGTGTACGTGTGTGTGCAGCATCTATAGACCAATTGGGCGGTAGATGATGCTGCTGCATCCACGTGAGCAAACAAACAATGCTGTCTGATGTATAATATGACGAGGTGGCATCGGCGTGCGTCCATTACAGCAACCCTGCGGGCGTACTCGTGGGCACAACCCACTGGCCCGCTGTCCGAAATGGGTCAGCCAGTCACTCGGTGCGGGAGTGGCCATTAGTACTGGCCGACTGTGCGTCTCGTTGTTATGGCAACGGATCTAGTGAACGGCGGCTGACCTTGATACCAGCCGTGATTAACACGGTGTATGTTACACCTGACGGACTCCTACCAACCCCCTTCCCACTTGGCCGCAAATAGAGCAGACTCCGAAGTGTCTGTGGAGGAGCGAGTAGCAGACGAATACTCGAGATGCGGATGAATGGGCAAATTGTGGGATGGAGACTTTAGGAAAGAGAGATGACGATGCACGATCGCAGATCGAGATGAATCGGGAAGATGAAGATGATCGATACTAGGAAACTATTTGAGGTGATGAAGGGGATAAACATGTGATAAAAAAACGGAATAGAAAAAAAATAAGAGGAGTACAACTTGAAACAGAAAGTTTCTCTTTAAGCAAAGATATTGTTCCAAAATATGAAATTTCGTTGCTGATATGTTTTTTAAACAGTTTGGGTTGTTGGGTTGTTGTTTTACCTCTGAGCGGCACTTTTTTGCACACCATGGGCTAAATGGCCAGGTCACATGGACCTCGAAGGCTCAGAGAAGGTTGGGGGAGGGGACTCACTGGAACAGCTGTTGGGAGACAGATGGTAGCCTCCCGTCAAGGCCATCCAGCGTGTTCTTTAACGTGCACAGGGTATGGCTCTCCCGCACACGGAGCCACGGCTTAACGTCCCATCCGACGGACGGCGGCCTTTCCAAGCCTATCGGTGTCCCCTACTGACCGTGGGCAGGGCGGGGAATTTTGCGGAGATAAATCTCAACGCTGACCCAGCTGGGACTCGAATCTGGGAACTACAGATTACGAGACTGGCGCGCTACCGACTGAGCCACCCCCGCCCAACAGTTTGGGTTATTTTACATCTGAGCGGCACTGTTTTTATACCCAACAGTTTAAATGATCAGGTCAAAAGGGACTACAAAGATTCAAGGATAGAGAAATCTACTGAATAGAGGCATCTAGCATGTTCTTTAAATGTGCAAAGGATGTGATTTTCTTGCAGCACACGGGATCATGGCTTAACGTGGCAGGGTGGGGACACGATGGCGTTTTTTTTTTTTGAAAGTTTTGCGGAGATCTTAACGCTGACACAAACGGGACTCGAACCTGGGAACTGCAGATTACGAGCCTGACGCGCCACTCCAACCTCTCAAGGTAGGGTGTTTACATCCTGTAGACACTGTTGGACAAAGTGTGCCTTATGGGAACTGGGCTATAAATATAAAACAAAAATAAATACCCCCTCAAGCAGCTGCTTGCCACAGAGGTCTGACAGGAGCCTGTCAGTTTATATGCCACAGTAGAAGATCTGAGAGGATGGCAGGACCTCAGCAGAAAACAACAGGAACATCCATGCCTTACCCGGGGCTCGAACCCAGGTCCCTTAGATCAGTAGCCAGGCGCTCTAACCACTCGGCCACGGGACGGCTACTGCTGAAAAATAGAACCAGGAAAGATAGACAATGGGGCAGCAGAATATCGTCGACGTATCACTGAGATTATACACACATTATTTTTTAATGTTTTTTTAATGAGAGTATGTGAATCATTACTTCAGCTATCTTTAAAGAATTTCCACCAGGATCTATGCGAAGTATCTTTTATTCCATATAGACATCAACCGAGACGTTTACGACGATGGTGTTAATGAAATATGTCGACCTATGCAACCCTAACCTTCAAATCTGTTGACTACTTCCGATGCAAACGCTAGTAATTGGCCGACGTTTCAACCTCCGTTGTCATGGTGATGGAATGAGTGAAGTGCATACTTATGTGTGTGTGTGTATATAAATACCATGCCTGTGACCTTGATATCGGGATTGATTGCCAGAGGGCGGCATTCATTTGCACTTCGTCTGCATCCTCGCGAAACACCTTTCCTTTCCACAAATAGAGTAGACTTCGGAACAGGGCAATTTGATCGAATCTGAACTGCAGTTGGATGAGAAAGGCGTGAGAACGGAATTCGGGTTCGATTTGCCCTAAAGTCAATGGCCTGGGAGGGGAGACATCATTATTTGTGTTTTTAATCTAAAATGCTTAGTTTGCAAGGGCTATATTTATCACGCAGTTTCTCAGATAGATAATTCTTGCCTATTTATTTGCAGCAAGGAAGATTCACGAAGAAGAGGGTAAAGGTTAGAATCGATCGCTTTACCCAATGGTGACGTTTTTTCCTGGGGCTAAATTGATAGGTCATAAAGAACGGGTCGGTGGCGCGCCAGGCTCGTAATCTGTCTGTAGTTCCCAGGTTCTACAGACAGATTACGAGCCTGGCGCGCGTAATCTGTAGTCTGTAGTTCGTAAGTTCTGTAATCTGTAATCTGTAGTTCCCAGGTTCGAGTCCCAGCTGGGTCAGCGTTTAGATTTATCTCCGCAAAATTCCCCGTCCTGCCCACGGTCAGTAGCGGACACCGATGGGCTTGGAAAGGCCGCCGTCCGTCGGATGGGACGTTAAGCCGTGGCCCCACATGTGCACACAATGAGCTAAATGGCCGGGCCACAAAGACCCCGAGTGCTCAGAGATTGGGGAAGGGGACCCACTGGACAGCTTTTGGGAGACGGATGGTAGCCTCCCGTCAAGGCCATTCAGGATGTACTTTAACGTGCACAGGATATGGCTCTCCCTCACAAGGGACCACGGCTTAACGTCTCATCCGACGGACGGCGGCCTTCCGAAGTCCATCGGTATCCCCTACCTGATCGATGGTAGGGCGGGGAATTTTGTGGAGATATGGCCCAGGTGGCGGTCGAATTTGGGAACTGCAGATTACGAGCCTGGCGTGCTACTTCCCGCCCCACTGATGGACCCACTGACTTCCGCCCCCCATCTTCCCGCCCCACTGATGAGAAAGAAGTAAATTATTGAATGTCGATAATGAAAATGCAATAAAATTTGTTGTACATCACTGAAGAAAACAATGAAATTCATTGCACATAACTCATGCAATAAAATTCATTGCACATAATTGAAGCAATTAAATTCATTGTTCATCGCTGAAGAAAGCAATAAATGATTGCACATCACCGTTGAGAAAGAAAGATAAATTGCACTTCATTGATGAAAAAAAAAATCAATAAAATTATTGCACAACACTGAAGAAAGCAATCGGCTTTGGGTTGGGTTATTTTACCTCTGAGCGGCACTTTTTTGCACACCATGGGCTAAATGGCCAGGTCACATGGACCCCGAAGGCTCAGAGAAGGTTGGGGAAAGGGATCCACTGGAAGAGCTGTTGGGATACAGACGATAGCCTCCCGTCAAGGCCATCCAGCGTGTTCTTTAACGTGCACAGGGCTCTCCTACACTTTAACTACCATGGCTCTCCCGCACACGGGGCCACGGCTTAACGTCCCAACCGACGGACGGCGGCCTTTCCAAGCCCATCGGTGTCCCCTACTGACCGTGGGCAGGGCGGGGAATTTTGCGGAGATAAATCTCAACGCTGACCCAGCTGGGACTCGAACTTGGGAACTACAGATTACGAGCCTGGCGCGCTACCGACTGAGCCACCCCCGCCCCAAGAAGAAAGCAATCGGCCATCAAAGATCATTGATGAGAAACCATTGTACACCCCTGAAAAAATAATGAGTCTTCTTCTGTATCCCCTCGATTTGAATATTTCCAGTGATAATTGGGGGATATCACTGACTCATTGCCTATGACTTGTATAAAGATCTGAACTATCAATTGCAACTGAACGTATGGAAGTTTTTTCTCCTTATTTTTCTTGGAAAATGTATCCATTAATTCTGCAATTAAAGATGCATTTTAATGAGCATATTAAAAGGCTCAGTGTGAAATATTTCAGACATAAACTTTCCAAATCGAATCTTTCTGAAATTTTTCGTCTCTGAAATTTATTATTTTTGTTACAACACGGCCCAACTAAAAAAGTGATCACAGAGTTCACGAACGACAAAATGTAGAAAAAATAAAATCAGTGCAATATTGGATAATGATGTGCACTGGACCATTTATTTCGATTCTCATGATTAAGCAAGTTCGTTATCGACCACACAAGCGATGTTCCTTTTCTGAAACAGGTTAAACCCGATTTAGCCATGTCCAAGAATTGTCGCTATGGCAACACTTCTATTAGGTCATTGCTATCAAACAATAGAGTCGAAAAAATACGTTTAGTATCGAAAAATGTTTGGTGAGTGTCTTTTTCAACTTATACTAATCCCTAGTCTGGTTGTTTGGGTTGGGTTGTTTTACCTCTGAGCGACACTTTTTTGCACACCATGGGCTAAATGGCCAGGTCACATGGACCCCAAAGGCTCAGAAGGTTGGGGGAGGGAACCCACTGGAACAGCTGTTGGGAGACAGAGGGTAGCCTCCCGTCAAGGCCATCCAGCGTGTTCTTTCACGTGCACAGGGTATGGCTCTCCCACACATGGGGCCACGACTTAACGTCCCATACGACGGACGGTGGCCTTTCCAAGCCCATCGGTGTCCCCTACTGACCGTGGGCAGGGCGGGGGAATTTTGCGGAGATAAATCTCAAAGCTGACCCAGCAGGGACTCGAACATGGGAACTACAGATTACGAGCCTGGCGCGCTACCGACTGAGCCACCCCCGCCCCAGTCCCTAGTCTGGTTTGTGTTGCAGAGAAAGATAAGTCGAAATCATATTTCGAAACCCATTGACATTTCTGAAAACCCGTCCACACTTACTGATTTGAGGGTCGGTTGTTGGCTCGTGGGGTAGCGCGCCAGGCTCGAAATTTGCAGTTCTAACTGTGCACATTTATCTCCGCTAACTCTCACTCTGCCCTGGTGAGAAAGGGGGTACGGACACCGACAAGCTTGGAAAGGCCACCGTCCGTCGGGTGGCAGTTAAGCCGTGGCCCCGTGTGTACGAAAACCATAGCCTGTGCACGTTAAAGAACACATTGGATGGCCTTGATGATAGACTTCCACCTGTATCTTAACAGCTGAGAGGGGGAGGACTCGATTGGTAGCGAGCCAGGCTCGTAATCTTCAGTTCCTGGGTTCGAGTCCTACCTGAACTAGCATTGAGATTTATCTCCGAAAAACTACCCGCTCTGCCCTCGGTCAGTAGGGTATACCGATGGGCTTTGAAAGCACACAACCCAAAAACTGGGCATCCAAAATATTGTTCAACATACACTTGAGTCATTTCTGCGTATTTGTGTACCACTTGGGGTGGGGGTGGCTCAGTCGGTAGCGCTCCAGGCTCGTAATCTGTAGTTCCCAGGTTCGAGTCCCAGTTGGGCCAGTGTTGAGATTTATCTCCGCAAAATTCTCCGTCTTGCCCACGGTCAGTAGGGGACACCGATGGGCTTGGAAAGGCCGCCGTCCGTCGGATGGGACGTTAAGCCGTGGCTCCGTGTGTGGGAGAGCCATACCCAGTGCACGTTAAAGAACACGTTGGATGGTCTTGACGGGAGACTACCATCTGTCTCCCAACAGCTGTTCCAGTGGGTCCCCTCCCCCAACCTTCTCTGAGCCTTCGGGGTCCTTGTGACCTGGCCATTTAGCCCATGGTGTGCAAAAAAGTGCCGCTCAGAGGTAAAACAACCCAACCCATAAAAATCTGCTGAACTCTGAATTTGATGCCCTGTCAACACAACACGAGTTTGCTTAAATTTTAATATCCATCGAGATTCCAGTAATGCATATGCCTAGGATTCCGTATTCATCGCTTTGCCACACATACACACCCACACAGCAAAGGCTTATGCAGAGCGTTGCGTGTGGCCGGCCTTGATACGAAAGGGTCACACTCGCCATCCCGCGCTTCCTCGCGTCCTTCCTGCTCCGGGAGGCGTCGCTCAGCATCCCCACCTGCTGCTCAGTGTAGATCCCACCCAGGCAGGGATCGAATGACGCAACATGTCGCATCACGAGGCTATTGTTACACGACAGACACAGTCCAGACAGATTATGTGGAGTTGCATAGAGATGGATTGTCTCTTACCCGAGGTGGTGGATGAACTGCTCTTGAAGTGCATGATGGGGGAAAAGCATTTGCAGACAGAGAAAATGTAGATGTAGATGAATGGCCAGGTAAAGATAAAAATAATCTGTTTGTGGCTCGAAAACAGACAGGGAATTATGAGAACGTGGCGCGAGCATTTTGTGTATTTGACCATAAAAATAAAATTATTTCGAGTTTTGGGATTTGGCTTTAGGCTTTTCACAGACGGCTGATCAAAAATCACAGACGGCTGATCCTTAAATAAAAGGATGGGTTGTTTTACTTCTGAGCGGCACTTTTTTGCACACCAAGAGTTAAATGGCCAGGTCACAAGGACCCCGAAGGCTCAGAAAAGGTTGAGGGAGGGGACTGACTGCCACCTCCGCCCCTTTCTCAGTGGGACTTTTGTGTGGCGATGGTGAGGAACCGAGCTTTCGCATGAAGTTCTTCCCTTGAAGACAAGACTGGTTAGATTCAAGTCTTCGAATGATGTTTCTAGAATATATTTATTTCAGCAGGCATTCTTGTATGAAATGGAGAATATCAGATAGCTCCGTATGAGGTCAGCTGGCAGACTTGTATAAGAGATGGGTTGGGTTCTTTTACCTCTGAGCGGCACTTTTTTGCACACCATGGGCTAAATGGTCAGGTCACATGGACCCCGAAGGCTCAGAAAAGGTTGGGGGAGGGGACCCACTGGAACAGCTGTTGGGAGACAGATGGTCGCATCCCGTCAAGGCCATCCAGCGTGTTCTTTAACGTGCACAGGGTATGGCTCTCCCGCACACGGGGCCATGGCTTAACGTCCCATCCGACGGACGGCGGTCTTTCCAAGTCCATCGGTGTCCCCTACTGACCGTGGGCAGGGCGGGGAATTTTGCGGAGACGTATAGGAGATGGTCAGTTAATCACATACTCTTTGTAAAAATACCTGAGGAAGAACACTTCTGCTTATGGACTGACTGAACAGAATGCAAATAAGAATAGTCACTCACGTTCAAAGAGTTATTAATGAAATTATCAATTAATAGTAAATACACAGAATTACTTATTGACTCAGAAGTCAATAAATCAAAAATAGTTTCGTTGGAAAATTGCATTTTGCCGATCAGCTGGAATATAAGGATCCAAGTTTGATTGATGCTGCTGCTCCGGGTCCAGCATGGATTACTGTTTTTTTTTATAGATGTGTTATTTCTGCTGAGATCTCATCTCTTCATATATACGTCGTTTTATATAGACAGCATTCTGTCAGACCTCCATGACAAATGGACTAAAGTGGTTATTTTATATTTGGCGATCTTGTTATAAGTAAAAACATTATGGAAAAAATTACATCAGGGTGGGGTGTACGAAAATTTATTTATAGTTTCCTCGTGGAAAGCCCATGATTATGCACATTAATTTTTTCAAGCTTCAAAAAATACAGTTGGGTTGTTTTACCTCTGAGCGGCACTTTTTTGCACACCATGGGCTAAATGGCCAGGTCACATGGACCACGAAGGCTCAGAGAAGGTTGGGGGAGGGGACCCACTGGAACAGCTGTTGGGAGACAGATGGTAGCCTCCCGTCAAGGCCATCCAACGTGATCTTTAACGTGCACAGGGTATGTCTCTCCCGCACACGGGGCCACGGCTTAATGTCCCATCACGGACGGCGGCCTTTCCAAGCCCATCGGTGAAAAAATACAGTAAAAATACGCAAATTGAATAGACATTTCCGTATCATGTGAAAATCAAATATGCATCAAATAGGTTAATTACTGAACAGAATAATTATAATTTATTATGAAGATGATTTTATATATAGCATCACCTACAAGCATGTATATATATATTGAAATGCTAAAACTGCAATCAATTGGTATTTATGTTACTTAAATATGTATTCATTTGTTTTTCATGTTTAAGATATTAATTAGAATTGAGTTGAGTACTGAATAGAATAAATTAGAATAAATAAACTGAACCAAAAAAATGACTCCATAATCAATTAAAAGTTAGGTTGTAAGAAGAATACTTTCTGTAAGTTTTAAAGACCTTCATAAAAGAATGGTTTCTGTATGGTGTTATTAAGGACTTTGCACAGGATAGGTTTTTATATGGTTTTATTATAATACTTATATTGACCATTTAGGCTGCTTGCATAGACATGACCAGAAGTAGCCACACATGTTCCTCGCAAGCTGGGGCGGGGGTGGCTCAGTCGGTAGCGCGCCAGGCTCGTAATCTGTAGTTCCCAGGTTCGAATCCCAGCTGGGTTAGCGTTGAGATTTATCTCCACAAAATTCTCCCGCTCTGCCCACGGTCAGTAGGGGACCGCCGTCCGTCGGATGGGACGTTAAGCGGTGGCCCCGTGTGCGGGAGAGCCATACCCAGTGCACGTTAAAGAACACGCTGGATGGCCTTGACGGGAGGCTACCATCTGTCTCCCAAAAGCTGTTCCAGTGGGTCCCCTCTCCCAACCTTCTCTGAGCCTTCCGGGTCCATGTGTCCTGGCCATTTAGCCATGGTGTGCAAAAAAGTGCCGCTCAGAGGTAAAACAGGCTCAAAGCTCTGTTTTACTTCAATTTAACATCGTAAATAAATTGCCAAATGCGGGAAGAGTGTTCACTTTTTTCCTCGAAATTAAAGAGGAAAGATTGGGGTAATGAAATTGTTTTTGATATGTGGAAACATTCGGAGTCCTCTTAATTTATATAAATATTTAGGTCACAGAAAAGCGATTACATTTGTAAATGTAAAATCCTAGAAAACACTGCATTTGTTATACGCATACTATAGTGCTGCCATCTAGTATCAAGCAATAAAACAAAGCTGTAGGACACTAGTGTTTTTTTTTGAAGAAGTGGGACAACAGTTTTTTGAGGAACACTTTCCAAACGAAAGAGCTGAAATGAAGGAGGAAAATAATAAAAATTGAAAAGTAATTGCTTGTGAGGGAGGGTCTACGTGGCACTTTTTGGGGTAGGAGAAGGATCAAATTTGGGTTGGGCTGTTTTACCTCTGAGCGGCACTTTTTTGCACACCATGGGCTAAATGGCCAGGTCACAAGGGCTCCGAAGGCTCAGAGAAGGTTGGGGAGGGGACCCACTGGAGCAATTGTTGGGGATACTTGGTAGCCTCCCGTCAAGGCCATCCAGCGTGTTCTTTAACGTGCACAGGGTATGGCTCTCCCGCACACGGAGCCACGGCTTAACGTCCCATCCGACGGACGGGGCCTTTCCAAGCCCATCGGTGTCCTCTACTGACCGTGGGCAGAGCGGGAAAATTTTGCAGAGATAAATCTCAACGCTAACCCTGCTGGGACTCGAACCTGCCACTCTACCGACTGAGCCACCCCCGCCCCAAAGGATTAAAGAAATGTGAAGTCATTATAAAAACTCCTACGTTATTTACACCAATGGCGGGAAAAGACTCCCGTCCGTCGGGAGAGACGCTGAGTCGCGATTCCGTGCACATGAGAGCCATACCATATAGAAATGAAAAAACCCGCGGATGTCCTTAACGGGAGGTTTCCATCTATCACCTAGCAGCTGTCCAGAGGATCCTCTCTTCCTACCAAACTCTGACCCATGGGACCTGGTCACTTTTGTGTGCAAAAAAAATAGTACAGCTTAGATGTAATAAAAACACAGTCCAATATTACCTACACAGTAGCCACATCAGCATACACTGCATGGCCAAATTCCTAAGAGCAATTACCAAATACTTCATCGTATTTATCATGGTACAATTGCCAAATTTCAAAATTTTAAATTCTCTGCGCATAGTTCTCGTTGAAATGGATTTTGAAGTACTGTTGGTTGGTTGTTTTGCTTCTGAGCGGCACTTTTTTTGCACACAATGGGCTAAATGGCCAGGTCACAAGGACCCCGAAGGCTCAGAGAAGGTTGGGGGAGGGGACCCACTGGAAGAGCTGTTGGGAGACAGATGGTAGCCTCCCGTCAAGGCCATCCAGTGTGTTCTTTAACGTGCACAGGGTATGGCTCTCCCACACACGGGGCCACGGCTTAACGTCCCATCCGACTGACGGCGGCCTTTCCAAGCCCATCGGTGTCCCCTACTGACCGTATGTAGAGCGGCTGAATTTTGCGGAGATAAATCTCAATGCTAACCCAGCTGGGACTCGAACCTGGGAAGTGCAGATTATTTGAAGTACTGCTAGCGCCGTCTCTCTCAGCTGATGAACTGTAGCAACTCTGTTTTGCAGTACACTTCATGCCAACAAACGACTGTCCTCGTCAGAACATTTTTATCTCCCTCATTTGCTACAATTGGCGGGAGTTGCCATTCTCCATACACCTGGGATATTGTGCCCAGTGATTTTTTGCTGAGTTCCCATCACCTCCGTTACAGATGAGCCCCCTTCCGAAATCAGCCTTTATATACAAGTGGCACTAGACTTTACTTTCCATCATGCCATTACGATTTTTATAGGGTTGGGTTGTTTTACCTCTGAGCAGTACTTTTTTGCACACCGTGGGATAAATGGCCAGGTCACATGGACCCCGAAGGCTCAGAGAAGGTTGAGGGAGAGGACTCATTTGAACAGTTGTTGGGAGACAGATGGTAGCCTCCCGTCAAGGCCATCCAGCGTATTCTTTAACGTGCAGAGAGTATGTTTCTCCCGCACACGGGGCCACGACTCACGGACGACCCATCGGTGTCCCCTACTAACCATCTTTTCAAGCCCATCGGTGTCCCCTACTAACCATCTTTTCAAGCCCATCGGTATCCCCTACTGACCATCTTTTCAAGCCCATCGGTGTCCCCTACTGACCATCTTTTCAAGCCCATCGGTGTCCCCTACTGACCATCTTTTCAAGCCCATCGGTGTCCCCTACTGACCATCTTTTCAAGCCCATCAGTGTCCCCTACTGACCATCTTTTCAAGCCCATCGGTGTCCCCTACTGACCATTTTTCAAGCCCATCGGTGTCCTCTACTGACCATCTTTTCAAGCCCATCGGTGTCCCCTACTAACCATCTTTTCAAGCCCATCAGTGTCCCCTACTAACCATCTTTTCAAGCCCATCGGTGTCCCCTACTAACCATCTTTTCAAGCCCATCGGTGTCCCCTACTGACCGTGGGCAGGGCGGGGAATTTTGCGGGATTTTTATAGGACTTCGTAGTGAAGTAGAATACTTACGTCAGTAAGAACTTTTGCATACATTGTCATGTTGATGAAATCGATGTTTGTTTGAATTTACTGTGAACTTGTTTATGATAAATCTTATTTACCTATATTCACTGAGGATACATTTTGCTTAAAATCAGTAGCCTAGCGTGCTAACCCATCGGAACCCAGGTCCCGTAGATCAGTAGCCTAGCGTGCTAACCCATCGGAACCCAGGTCCCGTAGATCAGTAGCCTAGCGTGCTAACCCGTCGGAACCCAGGTCCTGTAAAAATGTCTACATTCAGGTATAATTGAATTCTGATTACATATGTTGCACACCTAGTGAGTTCGTCAACTCTTGGGGCGGAGCGCCAGGCTCGTAATCTGCAGTTTCCAGGTTCGAGTCGCAGCTGGATCAGCGTTGAGACTTATCTCTGCAAAACTCCCCGCACTGCTCATGGTCAGTAGGGGGCACCGACAGGCTTGGAAAGGCCACCGTCCGTCGGATGGGATGTTAAGCCGTGGCCCCGTGTGTGGGAGAGCCATGCCCTATGCACATTAAAAAAACACACTGGATAGCCTTCACGAGAGACTACCATCTGTCTCTCAACAGCTGTTCCAGTGGGTCCCCTCCCCCAAACCTCTCCGAGCATTCGGGGTCTATGTGACCTGGCCATTTAGCCCATGGTGTGCAACAAAAGTGTCGCTCAAAGGTAAAACAACCCAACCCCTTTTCTCAGATAAATTTAATTATGCGCTTAAACATGCAAAGTGTAGCAATTACGAGAAAGCCTAATTTCCTCTGAGGGAAACAACTTTCTCCTTCGTCTCATTAAAGCTCGAGGAATGTCAGCAACAACTGAATGAACCACTTGCGACAAATCGTCACCCTAACAAAGCCTGAAGAGTGTCCCCGAATCGGTGACCTGCAGCCACTGCAGTCAATAATGTAACCTCCTCGTCTTTGCTGCGTAGAAACGTTGTACATAAGAGCCTGCGGGTGGATCTCAGTGCACGGCGGCATGCTCAGCGAATCCATTAGTGGTGGCGCCGGGCACAAATCACTCCCCACCACTCTTTAATCAGTCCACCCGCATTGATCGGTCCGCTGCCTTACTCCTACATCGGTGCGAGCGGACACTGACGGACAGACAATGAGCCAGTGTATGGAGAGACAGAGCGAGAGCTTAGAAGAACCAGAAAGAAGGATGAGAGATGAACAGAGAGGATGAATAGAGGCTGGCTCCTTACTGATCACTGTGGATAAGTGGGAAGGCTTCTCTAAATACAGCCGTGACCTTGGAGGTTTTAAAACTTTCGTTGCTTGAGTGAAGAAGATGAATTTTCACCTCATCTTCTCCTATATCTAATTTTACAGCCTTTTTTTTTTGCCTTTGCTTTTGCAGTCGTAGCCTTGACTAAGTTTAAAATGTTTTTTTTTTCTTAGAATTAGTTTCGTGTTTCTCCCACTTCGTTTTTGAAGTTTGGGTTTTGTGTATCTTACTGCATTCGGCCAAAGTTATAATTTCGTAAAAGTATGGAGGCAAACAGAGGCTTATTCGGATTTTTAAAAAAGGGCTCAACAAGAACTTTATTTTTGGAGGGAAAAAGGTAGTGGCAAGCGAAAGCATAGTTAGATATTTTAATACAAAAATGTTATTTTTTTTTAAAAAATTTAATGCTGTAAAAATAAAAAAAAATAAATACCCCTTCTAGCAGCTGCTTGCCACAGATGTCTGACAGGAGCTTTTCAGTTTATACGATATAGCAGAAGGTCTGAGAGGATGGCAGGACCTCTGCAGAAAAACAACATCGATGTCTTATCCGGGGCTCGAACCCAGGTCCGTAGATCAGTAGCCTAGCGTGCTAACCAATCGGAACCCAGGTCCCGTAGATCAGTAGCCTAGCGTGCTAACCAATCGGAACCCAGGTCCCGTAGATCAATAGCCTAGCGTGCTAACCAATCGAAACCCAGGTCCCGTAGATCAGTAGCCTAGCGTGCTAACCTATCGCAACCCAGGTCCCGTAGATCAGTAGCCTAGCGTGCTAACCTATCGGAACCCAGGTCCCGTAGATCACTAGCCTAGCGTGCTAACCAATCGGAACCCAGGTCCCGTAGATAACAATTGGGATATACCCTTTTCTTCTGTATTTTCAGTCTCAAAAAAAAAAAAACTTATTTTATTTATTTTCATCCCCCTCTTTATTCTCAAAACAAATACAAACATTTTGACTATTTGTCTCACTCCGAATATTAATTTAATGTGCACATTAAACTTAAATATCCCCTCCTCTTCCACATTTCATATCTCAAAAAAAAAGAAATAAAATTTTTTTATTTTTTTTTAGTTCTTATTGTTTCACACATTTTATCACATTTTCTCTCTCTATCCTATTAATGGATTACTTCAATGACTCACAAAAAAAAACATCTCACCCTTATAATTTCCTTTATCATACTTACAACATATCCCCTCATTTCTTAATAAAAAAATTAATCACAAAACTTACTCACACTTCAACCTCACCTGTTCCCCTCCCCCCCCTGCATCTTCCTTTCAACCACTGGGCGGCCTGCGGCCAATTGCCCTCTGCCACTATGTAAGGTTGCTGGCCTTTCACTATGCCAGCCCAATTTTTTCTGTTGTTCTACTGCACCCACAGCCAACTTAGCACATGGACCTGATGATAAGAGGGCCGAGGTCCACTTTACAAAGAGGTCCAGGGAAAGATGAGTTTTGTTTGAAGAAGAAGAAGATCAGTAGCCTAGCGTGCTAACCAATCGGAACCCAGGTTCCGTAGATCAGTAGCCTAGCGTGCTAACCAATCGGAACCCAGGTTCCGTAGATCAGTAGCCTAGCGTGCTAACCAATCGGCCAGCGGAATACTAAAGATCATAATTTTTTTAAACTGTGGTATATTTTGATAAAGCAGCATAGCCAACAGCGGGTTGTTGGTTATTTTCTTCTGAGCGGCACTTTTTTTTTCACACAATGGTCTAAATGCCAAGACCACAAGGATCTCAAAGGCTCAGGGAATGTTGGGGGAAGAGAAATCACTGGACAGACAGCTGTCAGTAGAGGTTGTTCATCATATTCTTTAATGTGCACAGAGTATGGCTCTCTGCACCGGGTGGTGGAGGGGGGGTTGCGTTGTTTTACCTCTGAGCGGCACTTTTTTGCACACCATGAGCTAAATGGCCAGGTCACATGGACCCCGAAGGCTCAGAGAAGGTTGGGGGAGGGGACCCACTGGAACAGCTGTTGGGAGACAGATGGTAGCCTCCCATCAAGGTCATCCAGCGTGTTCTTTAACGTGCACAGGGTATGTCTCTCCCGCACACGGGGCCGCGGCTTAACGTCCCATCCGACGGACGGCGGCCTTTCCAAGCCCATCGGTGTCCCCTACTGACCGTGGGCAGGGCGGGGAGTTTTGCGGAGATAAATCTCAACGCTGACCCAACTGGGACTCGAACCTGGGAACTACAGATTACGAGCCTGGCGCGCTACCGACTGAGCCACCACCGCCCCTAAGTGGAGGGGGGGGGGGTGTATGGCTTTACGTACCATCAACCGACGCACGGTGGCCTTTTTATCGATGTCCCCTTTGACCGAGGGCAGGGTTAGCGGAGATAAATCTCAACGCAGGCACTCAACGCAGTCAAGTCGAAGGACTCGAACTTGAGAACTGCAGAATTGCGAGCATGGTGCCTTACCGACTAAACAAACCTCCGCCCCAGTTTGCAAGAGAGTCATCATACTGTTGCATGTTGAAAAAACGAGCTGGATGGCCTTGTCGGAAAGATTTCATCTCTCTCATAACTGCTGTCCACTGATCCCCTACTTCTGAGTTTTTGAATCTTGTCATCTCGCGTATTTGTCCCACAGGGTGAAAAAAAAAAGTGCGTCTCGGATGTAAATGAAACCAACCACCTATATAAGATCCTTGGCTTGGGCTGTTTCACCTCTGGGACACACTTTTTTGCAGACAATTGGCTAAATGGCTAGGTCACAAGGACCCCGAAGGCTCAGAGAAGGTTGAGGGAGGGGATCCACTGAAACAGCTGTTGGGAGACAGATGGTAGCCCCCCGTCAAGGCCATCCAGCGTGTTCTTTAACGTGCACAGGGTATGGCTCTTCCGGCACACGGGGCCACAGCTTAACGTCCCATCCGACGGACGGCGTTCTTTCCAAGCCCATCGGTGTCCCCTACTGACCGTGGGCAGGGCGGGGAGTTTTGCGGAGATAAATCTCAAAGCTGACTCAGCTGGGACTCGAATCTGGGAACTACAGATTACGAGCTTGGCGCGCTACCAACTGAGCCACCCCGCCCCTGAATAAAAAAAAAGGACGTTAAGTTTAAATGTGTGCTCGAGTCATATTATTGCATTTCTTTTTTTAAATAATCCGCTTCGACGAAACAGAAAAACAAATACTACTTTCTCTTACGAGCAGCAACATCAATAATAGTCCGGCGATTAAACGAGTTGTTTCTAATTCTGGCGCAATAATCCTTTTGGCGCCTTGTTCTTAATAAGGAAATCTCTTCACTCCGCTATAAAGTAAACAAACACAGGTGATAAAAAAATCTTTGCTCTATATCGGCTGCAGCTGAAAAGAGAATTGAACAACAAACAGCCAAATAACTTAGACCAGTTCCTATTTTTCTTTCATAGCTTTTACCAGATAACAAAAAAAATTAAAGATTTTCTTATTCTCAAAGGTTTTGAAAGAAAGCACACGTTTCAGGGTTGAAAACAGTGATTTAAGTATACGGCCACAGAGAACGCAGTTTAGCATTATTCGGAGTTACAATTTTTCGGACATCGTGAAAGAAAACTATCATCAAAAAAGGTGATGGCCTCACAGGAGCAGCGATCAAGTGTTACTGCTAATGTCTAGTTTCAATAGGGGCGGGGGTGGCTCAGTCGGTAGCGCGCCAGGCTCATAATCTGTAGTTCCCAGGTTCGAGTCCCAGCTGGGTCAGCGTTGAGATTTATCTCCGCAAAATTCCCCGCCCTGCCCACGGTCAGTAGGGGACACCGATGGGCTTGGGAAAGGCCACCGTCCGTCGGATGGAACGTTAAGCCGTGGCCCCATGTGCGGGAGAGAGCCATACCCTGTGCACATTAATAGAACAAGCTGGATGGCCTTGACGGAAGGCTACCATTTGTCTCCCAACAGGTGTTCCAGTGGGTCCCCTCCCCCAACCTTCTCTGAGCCTTCGGGGTTCTTGTGACCTGGCCATTTAGCCCATGGTGTGCAAAAAAGTGCCGCTCAGAGGTAAAACAACCCAACGTTAAAGAACACGCTGGATGACCTTGACGGGAGGTTACCATCTGTCTCCCAACAGCTGTTCCAGTGGGTCCTCTCCCCCAACCTTCTCTGAGCCTTCGGGGTTCTTGTGACCTGGCCATTTAGCCCATGGTGTGCAAAAAAGTGACGCTCAGAGATAAAACAACCCAACCCTAGTTTCAATATGCCAGAAAGGTCGAAAATGTTTAAAACGCTAAACGGCTTTCTGCGGAATCTCGTCGTTTGATTAATACGTTGGTTTTCTTCTGTCAGTTTGCCGTGAAGTTTTAATTAACCGTTTGCCGACCGTAGCTTCGCTAGGAGTTCTTTTCTTGATTGGGCTGCTTTCGATTCCCTTCGCGGATAAACCGCTCTAGATTGGCGCTGTTATTTCGTAATACCCGCTAATTTGTCACAGAACGAGAGAGAGATACTTCAATACTTCGCCGAGGAAAGCTACTCCATTGGAAGCATATGCCAGTCAGATGCCGAATTTGGAGAGTGTAGACGTCATCTCTTTCCTTCAGAGATACTCATTACGAAGTTGTTGCAAGACTTTAGAGATTGTCAAAATGAAACGCTTCTCGAATAATTGGTGAAGGTTTGTTTCTCTAGAGACAGAGTTATCTTGTAGTTTACTTTGGGTTGTGTAAACTCTGAGCACAACATGGGCTAAATGGCCAAATCAAATGGACCTCAAGGGATCAGATTTATCTCTGAGAGGGGCGGGGGTGGCTCAGCCGCTACTGCGCCAAGCTCGTAATCTACAGCTCCCAGGTTCGAGTCCTAACTGGGCCAGCGTCGAGATTTACCTACGCAAAACTCTGCCTTCGGTCACTAAGGGAAAACCGATTGGCTTGGAAAGGTCACCGTCCTTGGATGGGACATTAAGCCGTGGCGCTGTTTTCGGGTTGGGTTGTTTTACCTCTGAGCGGCACTTTTTTGCACACCATGGGCTAAATGGCCAGGTCACATGGACCCCGAAGGCTCAGAGAAGGTTGGGGGAGGGGACCCACTGGAACAGCTGTTGGGAGACAGATGGTAGCCTCCCGTCAAGGCCATACAGCGTGTTCTTTAACGTGCACAGGGTATGGCTCTCCCGCACACGGGGCCATGTCTTAACGTCCCATCCGACGGACGGCGGCCTTTCCCAGCCCATCGGTGTCCCCTACTGACCGTGGGCAGGGCGGGGAGTTTTGTGGAGATAAATCTCAACGCTGACCCAGCTGGGACTCGAACCTGGGAACTACAGATTGCGAGCCTGGCGCGCTACCGACTGAGCCACCCCCGCCCCACTGTTTGCAGGAGAACCATACCCTGTGCACGTTAAAGAGGATGCTGGATGGCTTGACAAGAGACTACCATCTGTCTTCTAACAGCTGTCTAGTGGGTCCCCTCCCTCCAACATTCTCTGAGCCTCGGGGTCCTTATGACCTGGTCATTTAGCCTGGTGTATGTGCAAAAAGTGTTGCTCACGAGTAAAACAACCCAACCTCTGAGAGGCATTTATTGCATTAATGTCTAGTCACAAGGACCCCGCGGACTTAGGAAGGATGAGGAAGAGGATACACTGGACAGGTGTTCTCAGGTTCGAGTCCCGCTGTTCGAGCCGTTAGGAAACAGATGGGAGCCTTCCGTTACGGGCATCCAGTGTGTTAGGAAACAGATGGGAGCCTTCCGTTACGGCCATCCAGTGTGTTAGGAAACAGTTGGGAGCCTTCCGTTACGGCCATCCAGTGTGTTAGGAAACAGTTGGGAGCCTTCCGTTCGGACATCCAGTGTGTTAGGAAACAGACGGGAGTCTTCCGTTACGGCCATCCAGTGTGTTAGGAAACAGTTGGGAGCCTCCCGTTCGGACATCCAATGTGTTAGGAAACAGATGGGAGTCTTCCGTTACGGCCATCCAGTGTGTTAGGAAACAGATGGGAGCCTTCCGTTACGGCCATCCAGTGTGTTAGGAAACAGTTGGGAGCCTTCCGTTACGGCTATCCAGTGTGTTAGGAAACAGTTGGGAGCTTTCCGTTCGGACATCCAGTGTGTTAGGAAACAGATGGGAGTCTTCCGTTAGGGCCATCCATTGTGTTAGGAAACAGTTTAGGGCCTTCCGTTATGGCCATCCAGTGTGTTAGGAAACAGATGGGAGCCTTCCGTTACGGCCATCCAATGTGTTAGGAAACAGATGGGAGCCTTCCGTTACGGCCATCCAGTGTGTTAGGAAACAGATGGGAGCCTTCCATTATGGTCATCCAGTGTGTTAGGAAACAGATGGGAGCCTTCCGTTACGGCCATCCAGTGTGTTAAGGAAACAGTTGGGAGCCTTCCGTTCGGACATCCAGTGTGTTAGGAAACAGATGGGAGTCTTCCGTTACGGCCATCCAGTGTAGTAGGAAACAGATGGGAGTCTTCCGTTAGGGCCATCCAGTGTGTTAGGAAACAGTTTAGGGCCTTCCGTTATGGCCATCCAGTGTGTTAGGAAACAGATGGGAGCCTTCCGTTACGGCCATCCAATGTGCTAGGAAACAGATGGGAGCCTTCCGTTACGGCCATCCAATGTGTTAGGAAACAGATGGGAGCCTTCCGTTACGGTCATCCAGTGTGTTAGGAAACAGTTGGGAGCCTTCCGTTCGGACATCCAGTGTGTTAGGAAACAGATGGGAGCCTTCCGTTACGGCCATCCAGTGTGTTAGGAAACAGTTGGGAGCCTTCCGTTACGGCCATCCAGTGTGTTAGGAAACAGTTGGGAGCCTTCCGTTCGGACATCCAGTGTGTTAGGAAACAGATGGGAGTCTTCCGTTACGGCCATCCAGTGTGTTAGGAAACAGTTGGGAGCCTTCCGTTACGGCCATCCAGTGTGTTAGGAAACAGTTGGGAGCCTTCCGTTCGGACATCCAGTGTGTTAGGAAACAGATGGGAGCCTTCCGTTACGGCCATCCAGTGTGTTAGGAAACAGTTGGGAACCTTCCGTTACGGTCATCCAGTGTTAGGAAACAGATGGGAGTCTTCCGTTACGGCCATCCAGTGTGTTAGGAAACAGATGGGAGCCTTCCGTTACGGTCATCCAGTGTGTTAGGAAACAGATGGGAGCCTTCCGTTACGGTCATCCAGTGTGTTAAGAAATAGATGGGAGCCTTCCGTTACGGTCATCCAGTGTGTTAGGAAACAGATGGGAGTCTTCCGTTACGGTCATCCAGTGTGTTAGGAAACAGATGGGAGCCTTCCGTTACGGCCATCCAGTGTGTTTTTCAATAGGAAATGGCTCTCCTGCAGTTGTTAGGAAAAAGTACCGTTGTCAAGGCCATCCAGCGTGTTCTTCAACGTGCACAGTATATTGACTCTTCTGTAACGGCACCAGGAATAACGTCCCATTCGGAGGATGGCGGACTTTTGAAGTACGCTTGTGTCCTCTCTTTCTGACTGAGGGACAGGGTACGGTTTAGCGGAGAAAAATCTGAATGCAGACACGCTTGGGACTCGAACCCAGGAGCTGCAGATTACAAACCAGGCGCGCTACCTACTGGCCAACCCCTGCCTTCAACATAGATGCAATATCAGTCTTTTTTTTTTTAACAAAGATGCAATATTATTTTTTTCCGAAACTTTTGTTCCAAAACAAAGTTATAAAAGCTTAACCACAAATTTTGCATATGAGGCACTCCGCGACACACTCTTTACTTAATTAAAATTGCTCATGAACTAGCGCATTGAAACATTTATTATGTAGGATTACGAACAATGAGTTCGGGAAAGGCATTGCCCTCCTTCTACCTAACTCTGGAAGGCTTTGCTTACACTAACATTAAAATGACATCCATTAAAATGTTTACTCCATTAAAAACTGGTCAAAGAGTTTTTGGCCTTCATCTTTGGGGTTCGGTCAGTCGGTAGCGCGCCAGGCTCGTAATCTGTAGTTCCCAGGTTCGAGTCCCCGCTGGGTAAGCGTTGAGATTTATCTCCGCAAAATTCCCCGCCCTGCCCACGGTCAGTAGGGGACACCGATGGCCTTGGAAAGGCCACCGTCCGTCGGATGGGACGTAAGCCGTGGCCCTGTGTGCGGGAGAGACATACCCGGTGCACGTTAAAGAACACGCTGGATGGCATTGACGAGAGGCTACCATCTGTCTCCCAACAGCTGTTCCAGTGGGTCCCCTCCCCCAACCTTCTCTGAGCCTTCGGGCTCCATGTGACCTGGCCATTTAGCCCATGGTGTGCAAAAAAGTGCCGCTCAGAGGTAAAACAACCCAACCCAACTCCATTAAAAACTTGTCAAAGAGTTTTTGGCTTTCATCTTTGGGGTTCGGTCAGTCGGTAGCGCGCCAGGCTCGAAATCTGCAGTTCCCAGGTTCGAGTCCCCGCTGGGTAAGCGTTGAGACTTATCTCTGCAAAATTCTCCGCCATGCCCACAGTCGAACACCGATGGGCTTGGAAAAACCACCGTCCGTCGGATGGGACGTTAAGCCGTGACCCCGTGTACGGGAGATCCATACCCTGTGCACGTTAAAGAACACGTTGGATGGTCTTGACGGGAGGCTACCATCTGTCTTCCAAACTTCTGAGCCTTCGGGGTCCTTGTGACCTGGCCATTTAGCCCATGGTGTGCAAAAAAGTGCCGCTCAGAGGTAAAACAACCCAACCCAACAGTTAAAAACTGGTCAAATAGTTTTTTCCCCTTCATGCCTGGGGTTGGGTCAGTCGGTAGCGTGCTAGGCGCGTAATCTGCTGTTCTCAGGTTCGAGTCCCGCAGGTCTGACGACAGCGCTAATCAAGAAACGGCGTACGTTGAAAATTTTATCCACTAATTCCCTCTCTGTCCTTAGTAAGAAGGGACACCTTGACGGCTTAGATAGAACTTTTCAATAGGACGTGATCCGTGTACAGCAGTTATATACTCTGCATACGTTGAAGAACACTGGATGTGTTAAGGGCAAGCTTACATCAATTTCCTAGAAGTTCCAGCGGGTTCTCTCCCCAAGCACTCTCTGAAACACTGGGGGATCATTGTGACCTGGGCATTTAGCATATTGCATGGCCGAGTGGTTAGCACGCTTGGCTACTGATCTAAGGGACCTGGGTTCGAGCCCCGGGTAAGGCATGGATGTATGTGTCGTTTTTCTGCTGAGGTCCTGCCATCCTCTCAGACCTTCTACTATGGCATGCAAACTGACAGGCTCCTGTCAGACCTCTGTGGCAAGCAGCTGCTTGAGGGGATATTTATTTCCGCCGTCCCATGGCCGAATGGTTAGCGCGCTTGGCTACTGATCTAAGGGACCTGGGTTCGTGCCCCGGGTAAGGCACGGATGTATGTGTCGTTTTTCTGCTGAGGTCCTGCCATCCTCTCAGACCTTCTACTATGGCATATAAACTGACTGGCTCCTGTCAGACCTCTGTGGCAAGCAGCTGCTTGAGGGGGTATTTATTTTATTATTTATTTTGCAAAAGAACTGTGAGGTAAAGCAAACAAATCCCGATTCCTCTGAACTGGTAAAATTCTCTTTATTAATTTCCAGAGAATTTTATCTTTCTCTCTATAGAAATAGTAAAATGGCGTCTCCTGTCTCCGTAAACGTTTCGGCCAATGCCCATGTTCCCAATACACTTTTATTATTATAATTTGATATTTGGACATTCCTTTTCTTTCTACGGATAAGTTCTGATATCGATGGAATGACCCTGCAGAAATAGCGGGAACTAGACTCAAAATCTGACCTTTTGGATTGACAAGCCTAAGATGATGCGCAGAAAGGAAGATGTGCAGTCGTGTTGGGAAGGATTTTGGGTTGTTTTACCTCTGAGCGGCACTTTTTTGCACAACATGGGCTAAATGGCCAGGTCACATGGACCCCGAAGGCTCAGAGAAGGTTGGGGGAGGGGACCCACTGGAACAGCTGTTGGGAGACAGATGGTAGCCTCCCGTCAAGTCCATCCAGCGTGTTCTTTAACGTGCACAGGGTATGGCTCTCCCGCACACGGGACCATGGCTTAACGTCCCATCCGACGGACGGCGGCCTTTCCAAGCCCATCGGTGTCCCCTACTGACCGTGGGCAGGGCGGGAAACTTTACGGAGATAAATCTCAACGCTGACCCAGTTGGGACTCGAACCTGGGAACTACAGATTACGAGCCTGGCGCGCTACCGACTGAGCCACCCCCGCCCCTAGAGGCAGGGGTGAATGCCTCATTTTTAGATTCGCCGGGAGCCAAAAATTCTTAATCTGTCAATGGGTTGGAAAACTTATCGACGTGCTATTTCCCCACCGAGATCAGAGCGAAGATGGGATGGAAGAAGTTGCAAACCACATTGGAACTGTCTAGACAAGCTACTGCTAACTCATCTGGAATTAAATCCAGATTGTGACGTCAAGTTGTCAAGCGACGTTAGAACAACACGAGATTGGAACCAAAATCGCCAACCCATCCGTTCCTTACGAGATTTCTCTCCGACGAAACATCACTTGTTCGGACACTTCGCGAGATCACGCCTCTATCGCGTTTCACGATGCCAAAAATTAATTACCACTTTTCGCCCTTCGCAGGAAGCAAAACACGACCGGCGGTCATCTCTGCGGTCATCCCGAAAAGGGAAACCGAAGGTGACACGAGCCAGCCAAATTAGGTCATTACCTTCGACCGAGATGTCCTTTTGTGTCGAGAGGGTGCCAAGAGAGAGAATCAGGAATGACACAATGAAGCGAGACTTGGTACTAAGCTACTGCCATCATTCCTTTTCCTCGAGATGTCCGACAGTGCTTGGGGTAATGGAAAGGGAGCGCCAATCAGCACTGGTGACGATATATGGTGACGTAGGATCCCGACGGCGCCACTAACTCGATTTCCTTGCTGTCAATTCCGCTCTTTTTGTCGACAGGGTCACCTTATGACATCACTCGAGAGTTGCATCTCGTCTTCCAAGTGGGACTACTACTTACCAGGATTTTAGATTTTTTGGGTTGTTTTACCTCTGAGCGGCACTTTTTTGCACACCATGGGCTAAATAGCCAGGTCACATGGTCCCCGAAGGCTCAGAGAAGGTTGGGGGAGGGGACCCACTGAAACGGCTCTTGGGAGACAGATGGTAGCCTCCCGTCAAGGCCATCCAGCGTGTTCTTTAACGTGCACAGGGTATGGCTCTCCCGCACACGGGGCCACGGCTTAACGTCCCATCCGACGGACGGCGGCCTTTCCAAGCCCATCGGTGTCCCAGGATTTTAGAGATATACACTCTGTTACAGAAGGTAACAGGACTCTTTCATGTGTAGGTGCTGTTGGGTTGTTTTACCTCTGAGCGGCACTTTTTTGCACACGATGGGCTAAATGGCCAGGTTGGGAGAAGGGACCCACTGGGACAGCTGTTGGGAGACAGATGGTAGCCTCCTGTCAAGGCCATCCAGCGTGTTCTTTAATGTGCACAGGGTATGGCTCTTCCGCACACGGTTTAACGTCCCATTCGATGGACGGCGGCATTTCCAAGCCCATCGGTGTCCCCTACTGACCTTGGGCAGAGCGGGCGGGGAGTTTTGCGGAGATAAATCTCAACGCTGACCCAGCTGGGACTCGAACCTGGGAACAACAAGATTACAAGCCTGGTGCGCTACCGACTGAGCCACCCCCGCCCCCCATAGCAGAACGTCTGTGAACCTCTATTAAAAGAGCAAAACCTCTGCCATATTTGCATAAATTATTCAACCGGGTTCCGGTTCTCTGCATTTAAGCAAGTCACATCAAAATACAAGGGAGCGGGGGTGGCTCAGTCGGTAGCGCGCCAGGTCGTAATGTGTAGTTCCCAGGTTCAGGTCCCAGCTGGGTCAGCGTTGAGATTTATTTCCGCAAAATTACCCGCCCTGCCCACGGTCAGTAGAGAACACCGGCGGGCTTGAAAAGCCGACGTCCGTCGGATGGGACGTTAGCCGTGGCTCCGTGTGCGGGAGAGCCATATCCTGTGCACGTTAAAGAACACGCTGGATGGCCTTGACGGGAGGCTACCATCTGTCTCCCAACAGCTGTTCCAGTGAGTCCCCTCCTCCAACCTTCTCTGAGTCTTCGGGGTCCATGTGACCTGGCCATTTAGCCCATGATGTGTAAAAAACTGCCGCTCAGAGGTAAAACAACCGAACTCAAAATGGAAGGCGTCTGATCAGTTTTTGCATTAAGCAGTTATATTAACGAAACTTGACGATTCGCGATACATAAACAATTTCTTTTTTACGAAAAAATCTCGTTCATTACTGGTTGCTGATGGAGTGGCAGCAACGGTTTGCTGACGTCATGTAAGCTACGTGTTAGAGCATTTCACCATTCGGTGCTCTGCAGACAATAGCCGGAAGTTGGGAGACGGTATGCGAGTTCCATTCAGAGAAAGGGCCTTTCGATGTCTCTTTGAGAAAAATGAAGAGAAGCAGAGGAAGGAAACTGACACAACGAATCAGATTACGTTGGCGAAATGTTTCCTACGAGACGCATTGTTGAAAGAGATGGGCGAGTTCACCTTGAAAATATTTACGAAGGGATGCGTGGAATGCACTTATGTCACTGGTTTGGGTTGGGTTGTTTTACCTCTGAGCGGCACTTTTTTGCACACCATGGGCTAAATGGCCAGGTCACATGGACCCCGAAGGCTCAGAGATGGTTGGGGGAGGGGACCCACTGGAACAGCTGTTGGGAGACAGATGGTAGCTTCAGGTCAAGGCCATCCAGCGTGTTCTTTAACGTGCACAGGGTATGGCTCTCCCGCACAAGGGGCCACGGCTTAACGTCCCATCCGACGGACGGCAACCTTTTCAAGCCCATCGGTGTCCCCTACTGACGGTGGACAGGGCGGGGAAATTTGCGGAGATAAATCTCAACACTCACCCAGCCGGTACTCGAACCTTGGAATTACAGATTACGAGCCTGGCGCGCTACCGACTGAGCCACCCCCGCTCCTTTCGCAGGAGGAGCCGGCCTACCCGTTGACTATTTCACAGCAGAGACCCAAAATATTGAAAGTTTTTTTTTTTCAGGGTTGGGATGTTTTACTTCTGACCGGCACTTTTTTTTTGCGCAGAACGGGCTAAATGTCCAGGTCACACGGACCCCGAGGGTTCACAGAAGGTTGAGGGGACCCACTGGACAGCTGTTAGGAGGTTAAGGGTAGACCCCTGTCAATACCATCTAGCGCGTTCTTTATCAAGTATGGCGTAGGGGGCTACGATTTTACGTCCTATTTGACGGACTGCGGCCTTCCAAGCACATCGTATTGACTGACTAACCCTTCAAATATTTTTTTGAATTATGAAAAAAAATAAAACTAGAAATTATAATCACAAAATAATTTAAACCTTTTAATCACTGTTTAGTAATTAAAACTAAGCACCATGCAGCTTTTGAATATTTTTTACATATTCTTTATATTTAATAAATGAATGCCGCCTTGTGTTTATAATGATGTTACCCATGATGATAGGACATTTGAGTTGGGTTGTTTTACCTCTGAGCGGCAGTTTTTTGCACACCATGGGCTAAATGACCAGGTCACATGGACCCCGAAGGCTCAGAGAAGGTTGGAGGAGGGGACCCACTGGAATAGCTGTTGGGAGATAGATGGTAGCCTCCCGTCAAGGCTATCCAGCGTGTTCTTTAACGTGCACAGGGTATTGCTCTCCCACACACGGGGCCACGGCTTAACGTCCCATCCGACGGACGGCGGTCCCCTACTGACCGTGGGCAGAGCGGGAGAATTTTGCGGAGATAAATCTCAACGCTGACCCAGCTGGGACTCGAACCTGGGAACTACAGCTTACGAGCCTGGCGCGGTACCGACTGAGCCACCCCCGCCCCCAATGATAGGACATCCCTTCCAAACTAAAATGTTGCCATAGCACAAGTATTCAGAAGGCGATCCACACCGAAGTGCCAGATAACGCTTGATAAGGCGATTAGATTAGAGCGCGCAAAGCTACACTATCAGCTGACCTTGACCTCGTGAACTTTGCCAACAGTTAATACCGTCAGTCGACCACCCTGAGTTACTGCGCACTGCAGCCAGCACCCGCCGGGCTTTGACCTTTCTCACTGTTGGCCACGGCGCACCTCTTCCTTCCCCCCGTTCCACACCCCCCCCCCACCCCGCCCCCTCTCGAGCCGCACATCCACGACACAACCCTCGAGTATCCTTGGGATGCTGGCCAACTTCTCAGGCTATTTCCGAGAATGATGACTTAAATTCTGTGTCGCGTGATCTGTCGCTGGGCGAGTGGGAGGAAATGGAAGGTCACAGAGAAGGGCAAAGTTCAACAAGTGTTGACGTTTTTCAACCGGACACTGTCCTTCACGTTTTAACGGAATCAGGTTTTCCGGGTGAAGGAATCTTGAAATATTTCTGAGTTCATTTAGAGTATTTAATAAACGCTACACGTTTTTGGAGAAGCTGGGTTGTTTTACCACTGGACGATACTTTTGTTCACACAATGGGCTAAATGGCTAAGTCACAGAGACCCCAAGAGCTCAGAGTAAGTTGCAGAAGAGGAATTCACTGGAT
Organism: Ryuthela nishihirai; assembly: GCA_038380435.1. Classification (NCBI taxonomy): domain Eukaryota; kingdom Metazoa; phylum Arthropoda; class Arachnida; order Araneae; family Heptathelidae; genus Ryuthela; species Ryuthela nishihirai. The sequence goes on from JAWZYU010000025.1 coordinate 27,963,975, forward strand.
AGCTGTTAGGTTGGTTGGTTTATCTCTGAACTGGGGCGGGGGTGGCTCAGTCGGTAGCGCGCCAGGCTCGTAATCTGTAGTTCCCAGGTTCGAGTCCCAGCTGGGTCAGCGTTGAGATTTATCTCCGCAAAATTCCCCGCCCTGCCCACGGTCAGTAGGGGACACCGATGGGCTTGGAATGGCCGCCGTCAGTCGGATGGGACGTTAAGCCGTGGCCCCGTGTGCGGGAGAGCCATACCCTGTGCACGTTAAAGAACACGCTGGATGGCCTTGACGGGAGGCTACCATCCGTCTCCCAACACTTGTTCCAGTGGGTCCCCTCCCACAACCTTCTCTGAGCCTTCGGGGTCCATGTGACCTGGCCATTTAGCCCATGGTGTGCAAAAAAGTGCCGCTCAGAGGTAAAACAACCCAACCCAAACCTATCTCTGAACAGCACTGTTTTGCACACCATGGGCTAAATGGTCAGGTCACAAGGACCCCGAAACCTCAGAGAAGGTTGGGGGAGGGCATGGAGGTAGGAAGATAAGGAGACGCCCTAACGCGCTTTCTCTGTGGAAGGAAAATGATGCTTACGCAGCATTGCGGTAGCCATGTTGTTGCATTCAAAACAAACCGTCTGCCGCTGCAATCAAGCCTACTTACACTCAGTTTTACTGTGCGATTCGTGCAGCCGTAACAACATGGCTGCCGTAGCATCATTTTCAAGTGCTTAGGGTTCCTCCTATCTTCCTACCTGCATGGGGGAGGGGACCCACTGGAACAGCTGTTGGGAGACAGATGGTAGCCTCCCATCAAGGCCATCCAGCATGGTACACGGGGCCACGACTTAACGTCCTATCCGACGGACGGCGGCGTTTCCAAGCCCATCGGTGTCCTCTACTGACCGTGGACAGGGCGGGGAATTTTGCGGAGATAAATCTCAACGTTGACCCAGCTGGGACTCGAACTTGGGAACTACAGATTAATAGCCTGGCACGCTACCGACTGAGCCACCCCCACCCATACCAAAGAAAGGAGTAAATTCTGTTTTGCCTGTTTTCTTGATGTAAAACATGTGGATGGCCAATTTTAATGCTACTACGAGGTCAGGGGGAAATGCTTTCCCACACCCCAACCCTGCTTGGTCAAGGTCAATGTCACGAAAGTCTCCCCTCGTGATGTGTTTCCTCACACCCCCTGAGTCTTCGGCTTGACATCCGAGTGTCCCATGGATTGATTGCAATGCCCCCTGAGGCCGAAAGGACCAGATGACCACACGGAAATTAGTACGCCCACACAGTGGGGCGCCAGGCAGTTAAGTTGCAGCGGTTCGCCTGTGGGATGGGGAAAGAGAAAACGAGACAGGCTACTTTGGCCACCAACTTGTGCTATGGAGAAAATCATCTTTTTTTGTACATAAAAAAAAAATAAATACCTCCTCAAGCAGCTGCTTGCCACAGAGGTCTGATAGGAGCCTGTCAGTTTATATGCCATAGTAGAAGATCTGAGAGGATGGCAGGACCTCAGCAGAAAAACGACACACATCCATGCCTTACCCGGGGCTCGAACCCAGTCCCTTAGACCTAACCACTCGGCCACGGGACGGATCGGGCTAAATATCCAAGTCGCAAGGATCTGTTGTTATTGTGTTGTTTTGATTCTGAGCGGCACTTATTTGCACACCATTGGTTAAATGGCCAGGCCACAAGGACCCCGAAGGCTCAGAGAAGGTTGGGGGAGGTGACCCACTGGAACAGCTGTTAGGAGACAAATGATAGCCTCCCGTCATGGCCATACAACTTAATGTTGTGTGTTCTTTAATGTGCACAAGGTGTGGCTCTCTTGCACACGGGACCACGGTTTAACGTCCCATCTGACGGACGGTAAATATACTGGAAGAACATCATTTAAAATCAAGATTTTAGTTAACTTTCACCCCCCCTCCCCCACAAATATTTATTTTCGAAGTTATCGTTGACGTAAGCGTTATAATAGTCTTATTCTTTTCAAGCTGGGGCGGGGGTGGTCAGTCGGTAGCGCGCCAGGCTCGTAATCTGTAGTTCCCGGGTTCGAGTCCCAGCTGGGTCAGCGTTGAGATTTATCTCCGCAAAATTCCCCGCCCTGCCCTCGGTCAGTAGCGGACACCGATGGGCTTGGAAAGGCCGCCGTCCGTCGGATGGGACGTTAAGCCGTGGCCCTGTATGCGGGAGAGCCATACCCTGTGCACGTTAAAGAACACGCTGGATGGCCTTGACGGGAGGCTACCATCTAGTCTCCCAACAGCTGATCCAGTGGGTCCCCTCCTCCAACCTTCTCTGAGCTTTCGGGGTCCATGTGACCTGGCCATTTAGCCCATGGTGTGCAAAAAAGTGCCGCTCAGTGGTAAAACAGCTCAACCTTTTCAAGCTTTGCAATTTCCTCAGAATAGCAAAATAATCTAAAATTAGTTTGCTGTGTAAATCTGAAGTCTTGCAAAAATGGTCAGCATTGCTGGTTCCAAAGTAAAATGCAATCAATGCCACTGCATAATGCAAAAAAAAAATCCCAACTTGTTATTTAAATGTGGATCACCCACACAACAACATTCAATGCCAGCAAATCACGTTGACCTCTTTTTCTGTATTAGTTTCGCTGAGGCTGCCTGAGGAACAATACAGCTGATTGGCGGCTGTAGCAGAGTCTACTATCTGGGCACGTGATTCCTTTCAGCCAATTACCTACGAGAAAAGCCGGCGCCTCGCTCAGCCACAGCACACTGGAGTGACGCTCTAGTGCTGCTTTAGCGCCATCTGCTGAGAGCGTTACGAAATAAAACTAAAAAAAAATAGTGTCTCCTGCCACGTTGTTGAGGTTGCTGTCTTGATCTTTTAAGGGTGCAGCAGCCACACAGGGTTTCAGCGTTGTAAACAGTTTCAAATTTTCTGGCTTTTACCAAAAAATGGGGTGGCCTCAAACAAACTGTAGCATGTACAGTAGCTGCATTTGTTGGTAATGAATTAAAAACGCCAGAAAATCTTGAAATATTTAAGACACTAAAATCACCAAACTGTTTTCAGTGATTCTCTGCGGACGTTTCCAGGAGTTGGATACATTTTTTTTATTACTGTGGCCGTTTTTCGAGGTTTTTTAAGGTGTAATAGGATGCTTTCCAATGCAGGTGACACATATTTTTTTCCATTTTCTAACTGACTGCTAAATGACCAGGTCACATGGACCCCGAAGGCTCAGAGAAGGTTGGGGAAGGGGACCAACTGCAACAGCTCTTGGGAGACAGATGGTAGCCTCCCGTCAAGGCCATCCAGCGTGTTCTTTAACGTGCACAGGGTATGGCTCTCCCGCACACGGGGCCACGGCTTAACGTCCCATCCGACGGACGGCGGCCTTTCCAAGCCCATCGGTGTCCCCGACTGACCGTGGGCAGGGCGGGGAATTTTGCGGAGATAAATCTCAACGCTGACCCAGCTGGGACTCGAACCTGGAAACTGCAGATTACGAGCCTGGCGCGCTACCGACTGAGCCACCCCCGCGTGGTTGTTTCTTTTGCCTCTGAGTGGCACTTTTTTGCACACCATTGGCTAAATGACCAGGTCAGAAGGACCCCGAAGGATCAGAGAAGGTTGGGGAAGGGGACCCACTGAAACAGCTCTTGGGAGACAGATGGTAGCCTCCCGTCACGGCCATCTAGTGTGTTTTTTAATGTGCACAGTGTATGGCTCTCCCGCACACGGAGCCAAGGCTTAACGTCTCAACCGACGGACGACGGCCTTTCCAAGCCCATCGGTGTCCCCTACCAAAGCCATCTGAAGAGAAGGCCTGATGTCACGTGACTAATGACGTCAAAAGCGGGGCCGGTGCATCGCATCGTAGCTTGAGCCAGCGGATCTGATTCATTTCTAATTTGATGTGTGTGTTATTTAAATGATTTCATTTCCTATACTGAACTGAATCAAATATCAATTATAAAGCAAATTATCATAAATGTGGCGAAGAATTTCATTTTTGTAGGAATATATTTCATTTTCATAGACATGAAAACACCCTCATTTCTCAATGGCAAAAATATTCAATAAATATATTATCTGAAAATAGTTACACATATTTTTTATTAATTATATTTAATTGAAAATGGTATTATACGAAAGTGGAATTTTAAAGCATAACTTTATTGATTTTTTAAAAAAATTTTGGAAAACTTTTTTTGAAACGAAATATATGAGCTACATTTGCAAGCATATTGGAAGATATAAATATCTCTTCTCAGGTTAGCAAAATATATACATACTAACTTCAGATAGGGCTTTAAAATTCGACTTTCGTATAATACCATTTTTAATTAAATATAATTAATAAAAAATATGTGGCCGAGTGGTTAGCGCGCTTGGCTACTGATCTACGGGACCAGGGTTCGAACCCCGGGTAAGGCATGGATGTTCGTGTTGTTTTCTGCTGAGGTCCTGCAATCCTCTCAGATCTTCTACTGTGGAATATAAACTGACAGGCTCCTGTCAGACCTCTGTGGCAAGCAGCTGCTTGAGGGGGTATTTATTATTTATTATTTATGTGTAACTATTTTCATATAATAATCCCATGGCCGAGTGGTTAGCGCGCTTGGTTAGTGATCTAAGGGACCTGGGTTCGAGCCCCGTGTAAGGCATGGCTGTTTGCATCGTTTTTCTGCTGAGTTCTTGCCATCCTCTCAGACCATCTACTTTGGCATATAAACTGATAGGCTCCTGTCAGACCTCTGTTGCAAGCAGCTGCTTGAGGGGGTATTTATTATTTATGTGTAACAATTTTCAGATAATATATTTATTGAATATTTTTGCCATTGAGAAATGAGGGTGTTTTCATGTCTATGAAAATGAAATATATTCCTACAAGAATGAAATTCTTCGACACATTTATGATAATTTGCTTTATAATTGATATTTGATTCAGTTCAGTATAGGAAATGAAATCATTTAAATAACACATACATCGAATTAGAAATGAATTGGAAATGCTGGCTCAAGCTATGATGCCATGCACGGCCCCCGCTTTTGACGTCATTAGTCACGTCATTAGTCATCAGGTCTTTGCCCCTACTGACCGTGGGCAGGGCGGGGGAATTTTGCGGAGATAAATCTCAACGCTGACCCAGCTGGGACTCGAACACGGAAACATCAATTTTATTGGCAAATTAATATTGGTGGTGTAGTGGTTAGCATAGCAGGCATGTTTCCTGGAGACGTGGGTTCGAATCCCACTCATGGCTAAACCAAAGTTTTTCAGCTCATTATTTCATCACTATTGATCGAATAAGATATTTACATTTCCTCAACTGCATGTAAGACGACTTGCATGAAATCAGCGTAGTATACCGCATACTCCTGTTAGATCTACATGACAGATTTTTTTTACATCAGTTGTTTGGGTTGTTTTACCTCTGAGCGGCACTTTTTTGCACACAATGGGCTAAATGGCCAGGTCACATGGACCCCGAAGGCTCAGAGAAGGTTGGGTGAGGGGACCCACTGGAACAGCTGTTAGGAGACAGATGGTAGCCTCTCGTCAAGGCCATCCAGCGTGTTCTTTAACGTGCACAGGATATGGCTCTCCCACACACGGGGCCACGGCTTAACGTCCCATCCGACGGACGGTGGTTTCCAAGCCCATCGGTGTCCACTACTGAACGTGGGCAGGGCGGGGAATTTTGCGGAGATAAATCTCAACGCTGACCCAGCTGGGACTCGAACTTGGGAACTACAGATTACGAGCCTGGCGCGCTACCGACTGAGCCACCCAGCCCCTTTTTACATCAGACTTGGGTGAGAGCTCTCTTGATGTACTTAGAAAAAAATACAGCGAAATCCGAGGAGGTGAAAAAAAAAAACCCAAAATATTTGCAGTTCGCATGTCGATTTAAAGATCCCAGCTGCCCCAGAACGAAATAACCGAAATGTTCTCCTTTGAGATGGTCATAAGAGAAAAAGTTATGAGCAGAGACAGAGATAAGGGCACCAGGTGTGTGACGTAATCTACTGCCGATTCCTCCCCCTGACAAGCGAGGAAGTGCTAATGAGCCCCTATCCCCCCCCTCTACGAACCCTCATTCGCTTGCTTTCCCCCCTTCAACCCTTTCCCCGGCACGTGTGCAACGCAGACCACGAGCTGACAGACCGGTTCGTTCAAGGCTACATCCGATGCCGGCTGACAGCGCATGCTTTATCCCACCTGTCATGGGGAGATTCGCTGGCTAGAGAGCCCATTAGAAACTCAGGATGGAGAGATGGAAGAGGACTGTCGGAAGCAGAGCACTTTGAGGCTGGCATCTGAAGGTTTCTCGTCAGCACTTAGAAGAGTGAGGCTGTCTCTGCATTACAAAGAAAGTTGATATTTACAGTGACATTTGATGGAGAAATGACCTCCCCTTCTCCAAAATCTGTCATTTCTCAGAATAGCTAGAATTTAAGAGTGTGTGCGTGGAACGATAACGTTATATAACGTTTAAAAATCTACTGGTGGATTGGATTGTTTTACCTCTGAGCGGCACTTTTTTGCACACCATGGGCTAAATGGCCAGGTCACATGGACCCCGAAGGCTCAGAGAAGGTTGGGGGAGGGGACCCACTGGAAGTGCTGTTGGGAGACAGATAGTAGCCTCCCGTCAAGGCCATCCAGCGTGTTCTTTAACGTGCGCAGGGTATGGCTCTCCCGCACACGGGGCCATAGCTTAACGTCCCATCCGACGGACGGCGGCCTTTCCAAGCCCATCGGTGTCCCCTACTGACCGTGGGCAGGGCGGGTAATTTTGCGGAGATAAATCTCAACGCTGACCAAGCTGGGACTCGAACCTATGAACTACAGGGGAAAAATCACATTATTTTACAACACTTTCACGGTTCCACTAATAGGATTTTTCTCTTTGAACACAATGTGCTAAATGCAGTGGTGTAGTTCTAATCGATTAAGATTTATTGTCTTTTTATTGCTTCGATACAGAAGACGCATTTTTAAATTGGTCGAATTAGGGTGCAATATATTGTTTTCTACTTCAATTGTTATTAATCAATATCATTACCCTAAGTATTTTAAATATTAAGGGTAATAAGAATCCTTTAAAAATGAGGCAACCTAGGGTTAAGAAGCCAGTATCGACTTTTTTTGCACACCATGGGCTAAATGGCCAGGTCACAAGGACCCCGAAGGTTGGGAGAGGGGACCCACTGGAACAGTTGTTGGGAGACAGATGGTAGCCTCCCAAAGTCGAGTGTGTTTGTGTTACAAGAGAAACCAAGACCAAATAGATCAAGTTTCTGCTTTATATCCGACTTTATCTTAGAGAACAGTTGGGTTGTTTTACCTCTGAGCGGCACTTTTTTGCACACCATGGGCTAAATGGCCAGGTCACATGGACCCCGAAGGCTCAGATAAGGTTGGGGGAGGGGACCCACTGAAACAGCTGTTGAGAGACAGATGGTAGCCTCCCGTCAAGGCCATCCAGCGTGTTCTTTAACGTGCACAGAGTATGGCTCTCCCGCACACGGGGCCACGGCTTAACGTCCCATCCGACGGACGGCGGCCTTTCCTAGCCCATCGGTGTCCCCTACTGACCGTGGGCAAGGCGGGGAATTTTGCGGAGATAAATCTCAACGCTGATCTTAGAGAACAGATAAATTTATACTACCACTTATGAATTTGAAAATGTTCATAATCAATTTAAGCGACCCGGTAGCCGAGTTGGGTTGGGTTATTTTACCTCTGAGCGGCACTTTTTACACACCATGGGCTAAATGGCCAGGTCACATGGACCCCGAAGGCTCAGAGAAGGTTGAGGGAGGGGACCCACTGGAACAGCTGTTGGGAGACAGATGGTAGCCTCCTGTCAAGGCTATCCAGCGTGTTCTTTAACGTGCACAGGGTATGGCTCTCCCGCACACGGGGCCACGGCTTAACGTCCCATCCTACGGACGGCGGCCTTTCCTAGCTCATCGGTGTCCCCTACTGACCGTGGGCAGGGCGGGGAATTTTGCGGAGATAAATCTCAACGCTGATCTTAGAGAACAGATAAATTTATACTACCATTTATGAATTTGAAAATGTTCATAATCAATTTAAGCGACCCGGTAGCCGAATAATTTGTGCAGTTGTTTCAAGGGTAATTTATTTTATTAACTGATCAAAGGAACCCGGATTCGAGCCCCGAGTAAGTATCGATGTTCCTTTTCTTGCGTTGTCTTTGCGATAAGATTTCGTTTTCCTCGACTCCCCCCCAGGCTCGTAATCTGTAGTTCCCAGGTTCGAGTCTTAGCTGGGTAAGCGTTGAGATTCCGCAAAACTCCCCGCCCTGCCCACGGGCAGTAGGGGACACCAATGAGCATGGAAAGGCCGCCGCCCGTCAGATGGGACGTTAAGCCGTGGCCCCGTGTGCGGGAGAGCCATACCCTGTGCACGTTAAAGAACACGCTGGATGGCCTTGATGGGAGGCTACCATCTGTCTCCCAACAACTGTTCCAGTGGGTCCCCTCTCCCAACCTTTGCTGAAAAAAAAAATTTAAAAAAATTAAATAAAAAAAAAAGTAAACAATGCGAAAGATGTTATTTTTTTAAAAAAAATGGCCAGGTCACAAGGGGCCCTTGTGACCTGGCAATTTAGCCCATGGTGTGCAAAAAAAGTGCCGTTCAGAGGTAAAACAACACAACCTCGAAGACTACGGTGCTTAAGTTAGAACATACTTTATAATTCATTTTAGATTCCATTCTTATGTGGTCAAAAAGTGGAATGCTTGTCGTCATGTTTTCTTCCAGTCCTTCATTATTGTCAGCAATAAATCTTTTAGCTTCGCTGCCTCACCCAGGGAACCGCTCATTCGCTGTTAAAGAAACTAAAACACGTAGCATTGACACACAACTGAGTAACCTGTTTTCCCTTACACTATGCTTTCTGCTTCAGAGCTCATTAAAAGTTATTGTGTTTGATGTCATAGGATTTAAAGTAATTGCAAGAATATGATTCAAGTAAGTTATCGCTCTAAAGAGCTTTTAATTTACAGCTTCGTTGAAAATGTAAGCTGAAGAAAGTAAAAACCACGAAATGGAAAGATTAGAATTCAACTAAAAAAAGGAACACCTTTCGCATTGTTTACTTTTTTTTTCAGGAATAAATTCAAGTTTGAGTTGTTTTACTTCTGAGCGGCATTTTTTTGTACACCATGGGCTAAATGGCCAGGTCACAAGGAACCCGAAGGCTCAGAGAAGGTTGGGGGAGGGGACCCACTGGAACAGCTGTTAGGAGACAGATGGTAGCCTCCCGTCAAGGCCATCCAGCGTGTTCTTTAACGTGCACAGGGTATGGCTCTCCCACACACGGGGCCACGGCTTAACGTCCCATCCGACGGACGTGTCGGCCTTTCCAAGCCCATCGGTGTTCCCTACTGACCGTGGGCAGGGCGGGGAATTTTGCGGAGATAAATCTCAACGCTGACCCAGCTGGGACTCAAACCTGGGAACTACAGATTACGAGCCTGGCGCGCTACCGACTGAGCCACCCCCGCCCCCACTTAGTCTGGAGTCTCATTTTAATTGAAAATATAAAAGAGCTTTTACTGCTCTAAGGTTAGAAATCTACATATGACCACTGAAGTGAACATAAAGAACGAATTTCGCAGTAGAACAAACTTTCCAAATCCGAACAGATTTCAACATTTTCTACTTCACAAGTTTCGATAAACGTAGCCTCTATTTTCAGTGATTGGCTACACAGTCAACTTTTGAAAGGCAGCCAACAATTCCATCACTCCCCCCCCCTACCCTACCCCTACTAGGGGCGGGGGTGGCTCAGTCGGCAGCGCGCCAGGCTCGTAATCTGTAGTTCCCAGGTTCGAGTCCCAGCTTAGTCAGCGTTGAGATTTATCTCCGCATAATTCCACGCTCTGCCCACGGTCAGTAGGGGACACCGATGGGCTTGAAAAGGCCGCCGTCCGTCGGATGCGACGTTAAGCCGTGGCCCCGTGTGCGGGAGAGCCATACCCTGTGCACGTTAAAGAACACGCTGGATGGCCTTGACGGGGGGGGGGTACCATCTGTCTCCCAACAGCTGTTCCAGTGGGTCCCCTCCTCTCCCAACCTTCTCTGAGCCTTCGGGGTCCATGTGACCTGACCATTTAGCCCATGGTGTGCAAAAAAGTGCCGCTCAGAGGTAAAACAACCCAACCCACCCCTACTAAGAAAAAAATTTAAGTCCGTACGGAGCTCCATAATATTAATTGAAGTCACATGACTACTTCAACTAACCTCATTCAGGGCTATTATCACCTCGCAAGTCCCCCTCCCAATCTATAGTCTCGCTACACAACCAACCACCACTCGAACCAGCATTACTGCCTCACGATAAGGCTTTACATTCACAGCACAAGGCTAAATTCGCTTCAGACCGAACTGCAGACAGGGGGCAGCATCCGCCAAAGGCACACTCACACAATCGCTGATTGTCCAACTCCAAGGTCAGGCTCAAGCGCCCGCCCGACCTGCCCAGCCCCAACTCACGTGCGCCAACAGACGGTAAGGAAGGTCGTCCACACAAAGAGTTGAAGGCATCTCTGGCAAGATCCGATGACCTTGAGCTGCGCACCTGACCTCCAGCCAAGAGCGGCAGGTGAGAGTTGTGCCAGCTCTCTTGGCTCCTTCCACCCCAAGGAGTGGTAAACATCCGCTGGCTGTCGATCGCAAAAGGAAGGCAATCGGCGCGTCTCTCTCTCTCACCGTTTCGTAGTGGGGTGAGTTCCCTTCTCCCCCCATAGTGCAATCATTAAAGCTTACGTAAAGTTGTAGGTCAGTCCCACAGGGAAACTCCAAGAGGGGAGAGAGGAAAATCCCTTCCTTCTTTTGATCTATAAGCAAACCTTATTTGGTACACAACTTTGAACTTCTTACGCCCTTGAACGTGTCCGAGATTCGAAACCGGTCTGGGATAGCTGACAGAACCCCCAACAGAAATACATACCCCCCCCCTCACCCCCCAAAAAAAATGCTTTTCGTGTTTCGAAGTAAATCACCACACATTGAGTTTCGTGTCACTGACAACTTTATAGTCTCTGTATTCGTTAGTTTCATTTGTGCTGTTGGGTTGGTTTACGTCTGAGCGGCACTTTTTTTTGCACACCATGAGCTAAATGGCAGGTCACAAGGACCCCGAAGGCTCAGAGAAGGTTGGAGGACAGTTGGAACAGCTGTTGGGAGACAGATGGTAGTCTCCCGTCAAGGCTATCCAGCGTGTTCTTTAATGTTGGGTTGGTTTACCTCTGAGAGGCACTTTTTTTGCACACCATGAGCTAAATGGCCAGGTCACAAGGACCCAGAAGAGAAGGTTGGGGGACAGTTGTTGGGAGACAGATGGTAGCCTCCAGTCAAGGCCATCCAGCGTGTTCTTTAATGTTGGGTTGGTTTACCTCTGAGCGGCACTTTTTTTGCACACCATGAGCTAAATGGCCAGGTCACAAGGACCCCGAAGGCTCAGAGAAGGTTGGGGGACAGCTGGGAGACAGATGGTAGCCTCCCGTCAAGGCCATCCAGAGTGTTCTTTAACGTGCACAGGGTATGGTTGTCTTGCACGCGGAGCCACGACTTAACGTCCCATCCGACGGACGGCTGCCAAGCCCATCGGTGTCCCCTACTGACCGTGGGAAGGGCGGGGAATTTTGCGGAGATAAATCTCAACGCTGACCCAGCTGGGACTCGAACCTGGGAACTGCAGATTACGAGTCTGGCGCGTTACATTCCAGTAGTTGACTCAAAGCACAAATTTATTTCTTAAGTGAATGTCGCAAATAGTTTACATAAAAATACGAAGCATTTTGTTATTACGTACTTAGCCAACTTCATTAAAAGTTGCCGCATAAGAACCCGACTGTGCATCACCCTTGTAAAACAGAGATCCTATTATAAAGTCACAATGATGATGCAATTTTCCTATCATATGACGTGCACCTACGTCAGCAAGGCCTTCATATGCGTGACCTTGAACGCGCACCCCACCAGACGATCTCAATCGATACACCACGGCGCAGAATTCGGCTCGCTTCTGTACCATTCCTAGTCCCTTTAGCAGACAGGCGCACAATAACTGGACAGTCTGCACTCAGCTTCGACTTCGAGTGGCTTTGTGAAGGGACCAACGATAATGGCGGTGCCATTGATTGCAGATCTTGTGGCCCAAGTACAGACGGCCGTCGGGAATTTACATGTAATCGCGTCTGAAGGGTTAAAAATAAAAAAAGGGTTGACTGTAAAAATAGCAGCAGTTTTTTTTCTTATTCTGATTGTTCAAGTTTTTTTTTTTTGCGCCTTGTGTCTATGCTTTCGCGTTTGAACAAACCAACAATTTCGGAATAAACTGAGCAGCCAACAGTTTTCACAGCAAGCCATGGTAAAGACGTGGTTTGCCTTGACGGAATGTTTCCATCTGTTTCCTAAAAGCTGTAAATTAAAAATAAATAAATAAATAAATACCTCTGAAGCAGCTGCTTGTCACAGAGGTCTGCCAGGAGTCTGCCAGTTTATATGTCACAGATGAAGGTCTGTGAGGATGGCAGGACCTCAGCATAAAAACAACACACACATCCATGCCTTACCCGGGGATCGAACCCAGGTCTCTTAGATCAGTAGCCCCGGGCTCGAACCCAGGTCCCTTAGGTCAGTAGCCCCGGGCTCGAACCCAGGTTCCTTAGGTCAGTAGCCCCGGGCTCGAACCCAGGTCCCTTAGGTCAGTAGCCCCCCGGGCTCAACCCCAGATCCCTTAGGTCAGTAGCCCCCCGGGCTCGACCCCAGATCCCTTAGATCAGTAGCCCCCTGGGCTCAACCCCAGATCCCTTAGGTCAGTAGCCCCCCGGGCTCGACCCCAGATCCCTTAGGTCAGTAGCCCCCCGGGCTCGAACCCAGATCCCTTAGGTCAGTAGCCCCCCGGGCTCGACCCCAGATCCCTTAGGTCAGTAGCCCCCCGGACTCGACCCCAGATCCCTTAGGTCAGTAGCCCCCCGGGCTCGAACCCAGATCCCTTAGGTCAGTAGCCCCTGGGTTGGAACCTAGGTCCCTTAAGTCAGTAGCCAAGCGTGCTAATCACTCGGCCATGGAAAATTCAACATATCATGCAAAGTAAATTATTATTTATTTATTTTACTATTAAGCATAAAACTAATAAATTAATTAACTATGACACGTCATTGAACAATGACAACTAATATGTTTGATATGTATAATATTTAAAATATTCTCTTGTTTTTCTTTCTACTTTTTGTATTATTTTTAACTGAACCTGGTGTAGAAGGGCCTGGCCCTAACATCACCATGGTCGTTAGGTATATAAATAAATAAATAAGTAACTCGGCCATGGGACGGCATAAATCACTTCCCAACACAGACAAATACCAATTTTGTTCAGATAATTTCCTTGAGGAATTATTCTCGTCAAATAGGGCAAAGTTATTTTCCCCGTCTGTTCTAGTGGTACTTTTAAGAAAATAAGATGTCAGACCTCTGCGGCAAGCAGCTGCTTAAGGGAATATTTTGCTGTTGCAAAATACGTGTAATATATGCACACTAGTATTCTACCTGCATTGGGACACTTGTATATTATGTAAAAGGGGTTTGTTATCATAAGGTTATGAGGTATCGTCAACATTACGAGATTTAAAATAAAGAATCTAAAAAAAACATCCTTCAAGTAGCTGCTCGTCATAGAGTCCTGACAGGCGCCTGCCAGTTTAATACTCCATACAGATCTGTATAAAAAAGTACAGACCTCAGCAGAAATGTAATACAGAAATATCAATCTTAGGCAACCTTCGTGTCACGTGATTACAGAATTCATTAAAAATATCTGGAGCGTGTACAGCAACTGTACACGCTCCAGTTACCGTTCACAGCAAACTGGAGCGTGCACACGCTCCAGTTTGCTGTGAACGGTAACTGCACACACTCAATATTTCCGTGAGTGAGCCTACACGATCCAGGTTTTTGTGAGCTCACACGATCCAATGTGCTGTGAACATTAACCGCAACCACTCCAGTTTGCTGTGAACGGTAACTTGATCTCTTTGATCGGGAGCCAAATCACTCGGCTACCCGGATTAAACCACCTAATGTGAATGAAAACAAAAAACTAAAGGTAGTATCTCCGCAAAATTCCCCGCCCTGCCCACGGTCAGTACGGGACACCGATGGGCTTGGAAAGGCCGCCGTCCGTCGGTTAGGACGTTAAGCCGTGGCTCCGTGTGCGGATGAGCCATACCCTGTGCACGTTAAAGAACACGCTGGATGGCCTTGACGCGAGGCTACCATCTCTCTCCCAGCAGCTGTTCCAATGGATTCTCCTCCCCCAACCTTCTCTGAGCATTTGGGGTCCTTGTGACCTGGCCATTTAGCCCATGGTGTGTAAAAATTGCCGCTCAGAGGTAAAACAACCCAACCGGCGGCTTACCCTTAATGATCCCTTTACTGACCATAGACAGGTTGGGGGGTAGCGGACATATATATCAACCCTGGCACACAGTTCGCCCTCGAACGTAGGAACTACAGATTAGGAGCCTGCAGTGTTACCCACAAACCCAACCCTCTCCCGAGACAGTAACTCTAACCTGCGAATATAGATTACAAAACCTTTTTATGAAATCACATGTTAATCATTACTACCTAAACTTTTAGTTAATTGATTAGTTTTTTATAGCGCAACTTATAAGAGCGAGAGGCTATAAAGCTCCTCATAAACTTTCTGACTCTCATCAAGTATAATTCTGAAATCCAAGAGTCAAGACGAGACAGTAAAAGGATAACAAAGTACTTAACAATACGTTACACTCATAAATTGCAATTATCTTTATCATATTGGCACTGACCTCTGACACAGATTATCTTACTTATCAATTGTAGAAAATAAAAAATAATCCAGTGTTTATAGAACGCGCTAGCGTCTGCATGGATCATTAAGCATTTCGATTATTTGAAACGCAACATTGGCCTGCATAACAACTCATGCTTGTAAAAGTACGGAGAAAAACACTATGCATATACACTATGCATACGAAATTCTTCAACAACAGAAAAGCCATTGAAGTCTGACTAGATTTTATTCTTCTGGCACTTCGGCTCCCTGCTGTGATTGGCGGCTTCTGCCATTGCCGATGCTACTTCAGGATGGGGATGGCTAATGTCTGTGACCCGTGACCTCCATTTTGATTCTTCTTCAGCATTTCATTGTTATCTTTTTATGACTTTTTCTAAGAGAAAAATTATTATAATTCCAGACTCTCGAAAATACATTATTCATTCAGTTGGCCGCGTTTTTTTCCCTCGTGAGACATAAAGGAATGCAATTTTTTATTAAATGTAGTTGAGGAAAAAAAAAAAAATCACTTCTGTGGTTGGTTGGTTGTTTTACCTCTGAGCGGCACTTTTTTGCACACAATGGGCTAAATGGCCAGGTCACATGGACCCCGAAGGCTCAGAGAAGGTTGGGGGAGGGGACCCACCGGAACAGCTGTTGGGAGACAGATGGTAGCCTCCCGTCAAGGCCATCCAGCGTGTTCTTTAACGTGCACAGGGTATGGCTCTCCCACACACGGGGCCACGGCTTAACGTCCCATCCGACGGACGGCGGCCTTTCCAAGCCCATCGGTGTCCCCTACTGACCGTGGGCAGGGCGGGGATCACTTCTGTGAGTTTTGTTTCTGTACAGTCGCTCGAAAAAATATCCCAACACTACGGTTGATTGCGGAATTCAGAAAAAATATCTGGCAACGATTTTTTTTTTTAGAAATTAGTGATCTGGCAACCTTCGTGTCACGTGACACGAATAATAATGTGACCTGGCCGTTTAGCCATTAGCAATAATAAATGGCCAGGTCACAAGGACCCCAAATGCTCAGAGAAGGTTGGGGGAGGAGAATCCATTGGAACAGCTGCTGGGAGAGAGATGGTAGCCTCCCGTCAAGGCCATCCAGCGTGTTCTTTAACGTGCACAGGGTATGGCTCACACACGGGGCCACGGCTTAACGTCCTAACCGACGGACGGCGGCCTTTCCAAGCCCATCGGTGTCCCCTACTGACCATGGGCAGGGCGGAGAGTTTTGCGGAGATAAATCTCAACGCTGACCCAGTTGGGACTCGAACCTGGGAATTACAGATTACGAGCCTGGCGAGCTATCGACTGAACCACCCCACCCCCATTGGAAGTTCTTGGGTAAACTACTATCCATGTTGCGTGGGGTTTTATGACACTCAAGCAACTACGGCTACATAAAGTGCGCCAAACCCCGTAAATCAGGGGTGGGCAATTGTTTTCGTATCTACACTGCGCATGCGTATTGACGTGGCCGTCCTAGTGGAAAATACGAGACGAATCTTCGGTCGCGCACGGGAAGGAAATCTCGGTTCAAGGCGAATTTTTCTGACTGTCTTGGCGGGCCACAAAAAACTCTTAGCGGGCCGCTATTTGCCCACCCCTGCCGTAAAAGGAAAACTAAAATTACAAATCCGGTCGGTCAGCGAAAAGGGCGGATTCAAAACTGCTTCGGGGAGATGAATAAAAGAGAGGTGAGAAGACGATGGTCACGTGATGAAAAATAGGACGACAAAAGATGCCCTTCCTTCTATGGAGCGCAGCGATACAGAGGAAATAAGGTCACGGGACGGAGGTGGTGAAGACGCACGGGATGACACGACCAGCATCACGAGGAAATATGCAAAGAGGAAAAGCACTGGAGAAGTAAAGGAAGAAGCCAATCGTTTCATGGGCAAAGGTGGAGGGCGACAGCAATGAAAATCGAATTCCAGTTAAAATAATAACATAACTGTTAACAGAATTCAGAAAAAATATCTGGAGCGTGTACAGCAACTGTACACGCTCCAGTTACCGTTCACAGCAAACTGGAGCGTGTGCAGTTACTGCACACGCTCCAGTTTGCTGTGAACGGTAACTGCACACGCTCAATATTTCTGTGAGTGGGCCCACAAGATTCAGTTTTCTGTGAACGGTAACTGCACACGCTCAATATTTCTATGAGTGGGCCCACACGATCCAGTTTTCTGTGAACGGTAACTGCACACGCTCAATATTTCTGTGAGTGGGCCCACACGATCCAGTTTTCTGTGAACGGTAACTGCACACGCTCAATATTTCTGTGAGTGGGCCCACACGATCCAGTTTTCTGTGAACGGTAACTGCACACGCTCAATATTTCTGTGATTGAGCCCACACGATCTAGTATCAAAATAATATGACCACCTACAGTCGCTCAAAAAAGTATCCGAACACTATGGTTGATTACAGAATTCAGGAAAAATATCTGGAGCGTGTACAGCAACTGTACACGCTCCAGTTGCCGTTCACAGCAAACTGGAGCGTGTGCAGTTACTGCACACGCTCCAGTTTGCTGTGAACGGTAACTGCACACGCTCAATATTTCTGTGAGTGGGCCCACACGATCCAGGTTTTTGTGAGCTCGCACGATTCAATGTGCTGTGAACATTAACCGCATGTGGATGCTGCAAAAATGCTAATGTGGGCTCAGCTGTGTGTGTACATGAAAACGAAATTCCTGATATTGTTGTTGGTTTGTTTTACGTATGAGCGGCACTTTTTTGTACATTATGGGCTAAATGGCCAGGTCACATGGACCCCGAAGGCTCAGAGAAGGTTGGGGGAGGAGACCCACTGGAACAGCTGTTGGGAGACAGATGATAGCCTCTCGTCGAGGCCATCCAGCGTGTTCTTTAACGTGCACAGGATATGACTCTCTCTCATACTCGGGGCCACGGTTTAACGTCCCATCCGACGGACGGCGGCCTTTACCAATCCCATCGATATTCCCTATTGAACGTGGGCAGGGCGGGGAGTTTTGCGGAGATAAATCTCAACGCTGACCCAGTTGGGACTCGAACCTGGGAAGTACAGGTTACGAATCTGGCGCGTTACCGACTGAGCCACTCCCGCCCCTATTTTTTTTTAGTAAAATCACCACAATATTACTGTGGTCAAAGAGATCGCAAAAGTTTTTGAATAAATACATTTGTTTTAAAAATCGTAGGGAAATTTTTCCTGATGTTTGAAAGGATTCCAGTTAAAAAAAAACATTAAGCTGAAAACATTTCACCTAAATTTGCACCTGTCTCAAACTACCTTAGCATAACGTTAAATCTACCAGATGCCATTCAATCCATTTAAAAGCCAAAAAAAAAAGGCTGCATTAAAAACATTTTCAATAAACATGTTGTTGCTTATTAGGATGTCTTAGAGTTAAAAGATGTGTTTAAAAGATGCATACATTTGTCAGTCCTGATATCGCATGCCATCAATAACACACGAGACGTTAGTCACAACTCGCAGCTGTTTCGTGCATTTCGGAGAAAAGGCTTGTACATTGGATGCTCTTTAACTTATTGGCTTCCTCTATTGATGCTGAATACATCTGCCGCGTTAGCAGAAGAGGGCTTAATATTGGCCATTAACAGAGCCATGCACCTGGCACACACTCTTGAAGAGCACAAATAAATGATCCACGAGTGCAGGTGAAGTGGTGTCACACCTGTGATTTGCGCGTGGCTTAGTTGCTGACGTAAACACCGACTGTGGCCTCCAGACATGCCTACCACCCCTTTCCAAACTTCGCCCCCCCCCGCGCGAAAAGAAATGAATGAAGTGTTCATTAGATACATAAAAGATACGAAGACTTGCACGTGTCGTGTGATGAATAAGAATGATGGAAACAGAACCGAACTGGAGTCGTTTTAATCAGGAACAATGGCATGCCAGGATGCAACCTCAGGTTCCCAGGATGGAGCTTCAGTAGTTCCAAGGTTAAGTTTTAATCTGTTTATTGATACCTTCGCGAACAAAGAAGACATCTATGAAATTAGAAAGATCGCTATCAGCGGGATGGAAGGTTAAAGTAGCGATTCCCCTGTGCAACATTCTTGATTAGATTGTTTTACCTCTGAGCAGCACCTTTTGCACACACTGGCTTAAATGGCCAGATCACAAGGACCCCGAAGGCTTAGAGAAGGTTGGGGGATCTCAGTGGACAGCTGTTTGGAGACAGATGGTGCCTATCGTAAAGACCATTCAACGTGTTCTTTAAAGTGCACAAGGTGTGGATTTCATTATGGGGTCCCCTGTGCAACATTTTTGATTAGATTGTTTTACCTTTGAGCAGCACCTTTTGCACATACTGGGTTAAATGGCCAGATCACAAGGACCCCGAAGGCTTAGAGAAGGTTGGGGGATCTCAGTGGACAGCTGTTTGGAGACAGATGGTGCCTCTCGTAAAGACCATTCAACGTGTTCTTTAAAGTGCACAAGGTGTGGATTTCATTATGGGGTCCCCTGTGCAACATTTTTGATTAGATTGTTTTACCTCTGAGCAGCACCTTTTGCACACACTGGGTTAAATGGTCAGATCACAAGGACCCCGAAGGCTTAGAGAAGGTTGGGGGAACTCACTGGACAGCTGTTTGGAGACAGATGGTGCTTCTCGTAAAGACCATTCAACGTGTTCTTTAACGTGCACAAGGTGTGGATTTCATTATGGGGGTCCATGGCTTAACGACCCAAACGATGGACGGCAGTCTTTTCAAGCCCATCTACTTAGCCGTGATCTAGTATGCAGGAAGCTTTTGCTGTAAAAGAATACTTTCCGCTGCTAAAAGGATCACTTAAAAGTGCGGTTAAGAGAATTTGCTTACTCGGGTTTATCTTCATTTTAAGAGTCCTTGTAGCCATTACGAGTTGGGTTGTTTTACCTCTGAGCTGCAATTTTTTTGCACACCATGGGCTAATTGGTCAGGTCACATGGACCCCGAAGGCTCAGAGAAGGTTGGGGAAAGGAACCCACTGGAACAGCTGTTGGGAGACAGATGGTAGCCTCCCGTCAAGGCCATCCAGCGTGTTCTTTAATGTTGGGATGTTTTTACCTCTGAGCGGCACTTTTTTGCATATCATGGGATAAATGGCCAGGTCACAAGGACCCCTAAGCCTCAGAGAAGGTTGGGGGAGGAGACTCACTGGAACAGCTGTTAGGAGACAGATGGTAGCCTCCCGTCAAGGCCATCCAGCGTGTTCTTTAACGTGCACAGGGTATGTCTCTCCCGCACTCGGGGCCACGGCTTAACGTTCCATCCGACGGACGGCGGCCTTTTCAAGCCCATCGGTGTCCCCTACTGATCGTGGGCAGGGCGGGGAATTTTGCGGAGATAAATCTCAACGCTGACCCAGCTGGGACTCGAACATGGGAACTACAGATTACGAGCCTGGCGCGCTACCGACCGCTACCATTCTGTCTTCCAACAACTGTTCCAGTGGGTCCCTCCCCCAATCTTCTCTGAGCCTTCGGGGTCCATGTGACCTGGCCATTTAGCCCATGATGGCAAAAAAAGTGCCGCTCAGAGGTAAAACAACCCAACCCTTAAAATGGTTCAACTTGTAGAAAAAAAGCTAAATACCAAAAAAAAAAAGCAATAATTATTGCAAGCATTTATCTCTAAACGAGTTTCCATCACTGAAAACTCCTTCTTCCTTAAAATCACAGATTGATAGCACCTTAAACAGCTCACCAAAGGAAATAACACTCTGATCTTTTCCCCTCTACCAAATATAATGACTCCTTCCCACCTGGTGGTCTGTAACCGATAACCTGTAATTCTTCACATTGCCTCCTCCGTAATCTAAAGATCAGTCTTTCTTAATAATGGTCCCTTTTAAGAGATGAAGGCTGCAATTCAGAGAGGATTTACGACAGATGTTCTCCTCCCCTCATCTTGATGACTCATATGTAACGCACAAAGTATGCTCAATGACTTTTTTTTCCGTCTAGGTGAGGCTTTCAAGAAGTCTTTCCATTGTTTTCCACCAAAAGCCACTGGACATTCAGTGCCTTTTATGCAACATTAAGTTAATAGCTCAGTTCGTAACTACTCTTGTTATTTGTAGTAATTTTTACGTATGCATTCTTGTTTATTCTAGGCGTGGAAAGTTTGGGTTGTTTTACCTCTGAGCGGCACTTTTTTGCACACCATGGGCTAAATGGCCAGGTCACAAGGATCCATAAGGCTCAGAGATGGTTAGGGAAGGGGACCCACTGGAACAGTTGTTGGGAGACAGATGGTAGCCTCCCGTCAAGGCCATCCAGCGTGTTCTTTAACGTGCACATGGTATGGCTCTCCCGCACACGGAGCCACGGCTTAACGTCCCATCCGACGGAGGCAGCCTTTCCAAGCCCATCGGTGTCCCCTACTGAGTGGGCAGGGCGGGGAATTTTGCGGAGATAAATCTCAACGCTGACCCAACTGAGACTCGAACCTGGGAACTACAGATTACGAGCCTGGAGCGCTACCGACTGAGCCACCCCCGCTTGGTTGTTTGTTTGCTTTGCCTCTGAGTGGCACTTTTTTGCACACCATTGGCTAAATGATCAGGTCACAAGGACCCCGGAGGCTCAGAGAAATTTGGGGGAAGGGACCCACTGGAACAACTGTTAGGAGACAGATGATAGCCTCCCGTCAAAGGCCATCCAGTATGTTCTTTAACGTGCACAGGGTATGGCTCTCTCCCACACACAGCACAATGGCTTAACGTCCCATTCGACGGACGGCGGCATTTCCAAGCCATCGGTGTCCCCTACTGACCGTGGGCAGGGCGGGGAATTTTGCGGAGATAAATCTCAACGCTGACCCAGCTGGGAGTCGAACCTGGGAACTACAGATTACGAGCCTGGCGCGCTACCGACTGAGCCACCCCCGCCCCTCATTCTTTCATTCAGAAGAAAGGGTATTGCAAAATATCGTCACGTGGCATTTTTATTCCAAAGAAACAAAATTTCAGCAAATTACCAACAATCCAACAAAAGGTATCATCTGTGACACTACATTTCGAAATCTAAATGCAAAAGTCTCTTTGCTGAAGACCTTCGAGGCGTTTCCTGTCTCGTTTCCAACCAAGCATTAACGATTAACACCCCCCGAACTAAGCAACATGTCATCGCAAGGCGATTTATACGACACGCTTAATAAACTTTAGTTACGGTTTAGCGACATCAAAACATTCTCGTCCTTTTATTCGCTTCTACGACTGCAGTTTGCATATCTGCCGAGAGAATTTCGCTTTCAGCTTCAAAACATTTTCATCAACGCGTTGGATTGAGATAAAGGACGGTTGTTTAGCCAGACATTTAATTAACTCTTTCAAAAATTGGTTTTCGAGGAAATTCATTTCAGAACTGAAATGGTTTCACAAAATATTATGTGGGTAATAACGAATCAATAAAAAAATAGACGCTGTTTTTGTTTTTGATTTATATTTATTATGTGATAACGTCAGAGGTAAGTAGAAATAATTCTGTTATCTAACTTGTTTATCAAAAAATAATAAATACCCACCTAAAGTGGGGCGGGGGTGGCTCAGTAGGTAGCGCGCTTGGCTCGTGATCTGTAGTTCCCAGGTTCGAGTCCCAGCTCGGTCAGCGTTGAGATTTATCTCCGCAAAATTCCCCGCCCTGCCCACGGTCAGAAGGGGACACCGATGGGCTTGAAAAGGTTGCCGTCCGTCGGATGGGACATTAAGCCGTGGCACGTGTTCCGGATGAGCCATACCCTGTGCACGTTAAAGAACACGCTGGATGGCCTTGACGGGAGGCTACCATCTGTCTCCCAACAGCTATTCCAGTAGGTCCCCTTCCCAAACCTTCTCTGAGCCTTCGGGGTCCATTTGACCTGGCCAT
Organism: Ryuthela nishihirai; assembly: GCA_038380435.1. Classification (NCBI taxonomy): domain Eukaryota; kingdom Metazoa; phylum Arthropoda; class Arachnida; order Araneae; family Heptathelidae; genus Ryuthela; species Ryuthela nishihirai. The sequence goes on from JAWZYU010000025.1 coordinate 27,986,696, forward strand.
TTAGCTCATGGTGTGCAAAAAAGTGCCGCTCAGAGGTAAACCCACCCAACAACCCCCCTCAAGCAGTTGGGTTGTTTTACCTCTGAGCGGCACTTTTTTGCACACAATGGGCTAAATGGCCAGGTCACATGGACCGCGAAGGCTCAGAGAAGGTTGGGGGAGGGGACCCACTGGAACAGCTGTTGGAAGACAGATGGTAGCCTCCCGTCAAGGCCATCCAGCGTGTTCTTTAACCTGCACAGGGTATGGCTCTCCCGCATACGGGGCCACGGCTTAACGTCTCATTCGATGGCCTTTCCAAGCCCATCGGTGTTCCTTACTGACCGTGGGCAGGGCGGGGAATTTTGCGGAGATAAATATCAACGCTGACCCAGCTGGAACTACAGATTACGAGCCTGGCGCGCTACCGACTGAGCCACCTCCGCCCCCGTGCGTCACGGTGTCTAGATGACAGAAGCGAAGTCTGAATAGAGGGCGGCGTTGTGGTAAAATGATTTCGAGTGCGAAGAAAGACTGAGAAGGTTTTTACAGCTTTCATTTCACAGCCACTAAATGCAGGACCGCGTACCTTTACCACGACTAATACATTTTCTCTTCCTCCGTTATTGCTGAAATTAACGCCGTGAAAGTTAGATGAAAAGCTTAGTTTCAATTCTCTTCACGAACCACTTCAGCTTTTAGTATACACCAAAGGATAAAGATAGAAAAGTAGGTAGTCCGGTAGAAGAGCAGCGGTTGATTTTACCAGTTGGCTTAACATCAGGGGCATGGCTCAGTTGGCAGCACACGAGCTCGTAATATGAAGTTTGAAGGTTCGATTGCGTCAGTGTTGAAATTTAGCTTCGCCAACCGACCCCCACCCCACCTCCCCCAGACACACGCTCTGCTCTCGGCTTTGGGATGGGTTGTTTTACCTCTGAGCGGCACTTTTTTGCACACCATGGGCTAAATGACCAGGTCACAAGGACCCCGAAGGCTCAGAGAAGGTTGGGGGAGGGGACCCACTGAACAGTTGTTGGGAGACAGATGGTAGCCTCCCGTTAAGGCCATCCAGTGTGTTCTTTAACGTGCACAGGGTATGGCTCTCATGCACACGAGACCACGGCTTAATGTCCCATCCGACGGACGGCGGCCTTTCCAAGCTCATCGGTGTCTCCTACTGACCGTAGCAGGGCGGGAAGTTTTGCGGAGATAAGTCTCAACGCTGACCCAGCTGGGACTCGAACATGCGAACTGCAGATTACGAGTCTGGCATGCTACCGACTGAGCCCCCCCCCCCCCCCCCCCTCAAGCAGTGATTGCCACAGAGGTCTGACAGACGTCTGTCAGTTTAAATGCCAAAGTAGGTCTGAGAGGATGGCGGGACCTCAGCAGAAAAACGAGGCTCGAACCCAGGTCCCTTAGATCAGTAGTCAAGCGCGCTAACCACTCAACTGGAGAAAATTATAATGGAGTAAAATGTAAATCATATCATTTGACAGACGCATAAATTCTAAAAAAAAGTTCCTCATGTATTTTTTAGAATACACTACGAAAATATGTATTTAGTGACCGTTTTATCAAGAAATATGATAAAATCTAACTTCTTAAAAAAATTATAAAAATGGAATTGGTAGATTTTATTAACATCTTAAACATATCTAAACCCGATTTCCATCAATATTCATTTAAAATTTAAAACGCTATCGACCATTTTTGAATGAACTTTGCAGATTTCTATAGTTTTACTTCTGCGGGTCTATATGCTAGGTCACAAGGACCCCAAGTGCTCAGAACTGGATAGAGAATCCATTTAGCAGTGTTAAGAGTTAGGAGACCACCTCATGTCAAGGTGACACAAGGTTGGGTTGTTTTACCTCTGAGCGGCACTTTTTTTCACACTATTGGCTAAATGGCCAGGTCACAGGGACCCCAAAGACTCAGAGAATGTTGGGGGAGGGGACCCACTGGAACAGCTGTTGGGTGACAGATGGTAGCCTCCCGTCAAGGCGTTCCAGCGTGTTCTTTAACGTGCACAGGGTATGACTCTCCTGAATATGGGGTTTGGGTTGTTTTACCTCTGCGCGGCACTTTTTTTGCACACCATGGGCTAAATGGCCGTAAGGACCCCGAAGGCTCAGAGAAGGTTGGGGGAGGGGACCCACTGGAACAGCTGTTGGGAGACAGATGGTAGCCTCCCGTCAAGGCGTTCCAGCGTGTTCTTTAACGTGCACAGGGTATGACTCTCCTGAATATGGGGTTTGGGTTGTTTTACCTCTGCGCGGCACTTTTTTTGCACACCATGGGCTAAATGGCCGTAAGGACCCCGAAGGCTCAGAGAAGGTTGGGGGAGGGGACCCACTGGAACAGCTGTTGGGAGACAGATGGTATCCTCCCGTCAAGGCCATCCAGCGTATTCTTTAACGTGCACAGGGTATGGCTCTCCCACACACGGGGCCACGGCTTAACGTCCCATCCGACGGACGGCGGCCTTTCCAAGCCCATCGGTGTCCCCTACTGACCGTGGGCAAAGCGGGGAATTTTGCGGAGATAACTCTCAACGCTGACCCAGCTGGGACTCGAACCTGGGAACTACAGATTACGAGCCTGGCGCGCTACCGACTGAGCCACCCCCGCCCCTGCATTTTCAGTCTTGGGCATATAAAGTACTTCAGCGCTATTTGTCAGATACACAAATAACATTAACATTATTTGAAGGACTCTTATAGGCAACGGAATACCCAAAAGATATGATAGTGACAATATGGGAAAAATCTGGTGACGTCATGCAACACATCGCTCTCTAGGGCAGGGGTTCTCAACGTGGGGTACGCGGTAAAATTTTTTGAGGTACGCCGTGAGATCTCAAAAGTCGCTAGATCTAGTAATAAAGTCGCTAAGCTGGCAACACTGCTGTGCAAAAATGTCATTTTTCTGTGTTTATCTATATACAGGGTGATCCAAAAGTAACAGAAAAAGTAAAAATTCAATAATTCGAAAAGTATATACAGTAGCACGATGCGGTTTTCACAGAAAGGCACAGAAAGACATGGGATTTTTTGTAATAACGAACAATTTTATTGCCAGAATAGTTACATTTGTCACCGACAGGTGGCTTGAATAGCGAATTTTTGCCAGGTTTTACTGTATTCAGTCGCCAAAATACGTACTCTTGAAGTCGCCCCCCCCCTCCCCACCCGTCAAAAAATAAGAGCAAAGGCTGTTTAAAATTTATCTACGCCACTGACATCAGTGTTTCCGCAATAGTCCAAAACACCAAGGAACTTAATCTAAATACGCTAATAAGTATTACTCTGAAATATCAGTATACTTAAATACTCAGCGGTAGAGGGCACATAGCCTTTATTTCCCCCCTACTATATAAAAGTGAAATTTTAAACTCTCTGATACACTATCTTCCAACTTTTACCATTTTTCTCAGGAAAATTTTGCATTCAAAATGAGCCTCGACTATTCCGGAAGGGAAGAAGGTTAAGGGGAGATGAAAGAGGGCGCTGGGAGACAGGAAGGGAAGTGGAGAGAAGGGGACTAAAAAAAGGGGAGGGGAGAAAAAAGTGAAAAGAGAAAGAGAAGCGAACGGCGGGGAAGGGAAGGCACAAAAACTGGACGAAAAAAAAAAGTGAAAGCAGGGAAGATGGGGAGAGGGGAGGATGCATCGGCTAAAAAAAGAACTAGGAAGAGGGGATGAGAGGAAATTGGCTCTGCACACGGCGAGAACCAAGGTGCAAAAGAAAGGAGGGAGGACAGCTGGTGGGGAGGTAAAAAAGCTCCCGGATCCCGTGACCAGCCAGCTGTTGCGTTATCCCCGTCACAACAGGGGGGGGGGTGCAGGGTGAGGTGGGGGAAGGTAAAGTAGGCTACGATGGGATGGGACTGGAAGTTGTACGGTGGGGGGGGGGGTGTTTAAAGGCAGAAATGGTGAACAGAGGGGTGGTAGGGAGGACTGAGCCTCCTGAATCTGTGGGGCTCGCACTGACAATTTTTTTTGCCTTTCCCTTGAGAAACGGAACGAGGTGAAATATGGAAAATAAGTTTCACCCCCTTTTGATTTAACATCTTGTTTCTCGCAACTTGGGATTGTTTTAAATCTTTACCGCAATCACGTGGAGGTGAAGTTCAGAGTTAATGATTTGCTCTAGTTGATGGGCACTGACGAATCGGCATTCGATAGATGGATCTATGGATATATTTTCAAATGTCTCTAATTAGGGAGCATTAATTAACCTTCCTATTTCTCTTACGAGATATGGATGTAGAAGTATTGTAGATAGGACAAAAAAAAAACCGATCTGGAATCCTTTTTACATAGCAATCTAAAGAAAATTTCATAAGTTATCCACTGAACTGGAAGTAGCGACTGTTACAATGCCGTTTCTGTTGACCTCCAGCCCGACAATGGTTCAGTCTGTTGAGTTGAATTTCTATTTAAAACCAGTAGAAGATAGGAGGGGGAAAAAACGGTTCCAGGTTTCGAAATCGGGTCCCATTATTGTTCCAGATTTCGAAATCGGGTTCCATTATTGTTAGAGACTAAGTTTTAAAGCAAAAAAGTTTTTGTTGAAATTTGACGGGTCCCCCTCCACCAACTCATTGAAGTGAAACAATAAGTGGCTTTAAACTTGGGTTGTTGGATTGTTTTACCTCTGAGCGGCACTTTTTTGCACACCATGGGCTAAATGGCCAGGTCACATGGACCCCGAAGGCTCTGAGAAGGTTGGGGGAGGGGACACACTGGAACAGCTGTTGGAAGACAGATGGCAGTCTCCCGTCAAGGCCATCCAGGGTGTTCTTTAACGTGCACAGGGTATAGCTCTCCCGCACACGGAGCCACGGCTTAACGTCCCATCCGACGGACGGCGGCATTTCCAAGCCCATCGGTGTCCCCTACTGATCGTGGGCAGGGCGGGGAGTTTTGCGGAGCTTGCAAAGTGTAGACCAATCTTACTATATAGGAATGGACTGGAATTTAGTGTCATCCATTATTATACTTTACATAGAATAACATTGAAGATAACTAACTGTTCCTGACACGTAACATTTCACAGGTATCATTCACTTGATGTGTTAATTGTGACAACGTGCATACAAATCATAATTCTTTTACGTTCCGGTTGACTGCTTTCTGAGATTTCAGAATTTTGTGGCTTTTGGGACGGTTTCAACATAATAATGTAGATGTTGAATTTCAGGGAAATTGCGTTAAAAAAATTCTGAGGCATTCTTGTTCCTTTGTACATAAATAAAGAACATTTAAAAAAGTTTTCAGTTTTATATACAAAAATTCGGTTCTGAATGGATTAATGAGCACAGCGAAAAGTGACATCACCTGTTACTTGAGTAATCAGTGAGTTGAGTAATCAGTGAGTATCTGGCACACGAACTGAGATATTCAAATGCAATTCGTAATATTCAGATCGTAAATATAATTTTTATTATAATTGCCAAACAGAGTGCTTTAGAAATCGCTATATCTTTTGAGAAATTACTTTCTCAACATCTTGTAATGGTGGTTGGAAATTTAAATGCAAATCAGTGATATGGGTTATTTTACCTCTGTCCAGAACTTGTGGGGGCGGGGGTGGCTCAATCGGTAGCGCGCCAGGCTCGTAATCTGTAGTTCCCAGGTTCGAGTCCCAGCTGGGTCAGCGTTGAGATTTATCTCCGCAAAATTCCCCGCCCATGGTCAGTAGGGGACACCGATGGGCTTGGAAAGGCCGCCGTCCGTCGGATGGGACGTTAAGCCGTGGCTCCGTGTGCGGGAGAGCCATACCCTGTGCACGTTAAAGAACACCCTGGATGGCCTTGACGGGAGGCTACCATCTGTCTTCCCACATCTGTTCCAGTGGGTCCCCTCCCCCAACCTTCTCTGAGCCTTCGGGGTCCATGTGACCTGGCCATTTAGCCCATGGTGTGCAAAAAAGTGCCGCTCAGAGGTAAAACAACCCAACCCAGAACTTGAGTGCACATAATGGGCTAAATCGCTAGGTCGCAATTTGGGGAAGGGGTGGTCTCCTGAAACAGAAGACACGTGGAAGCTTCTGTCAATGCCATCCAGCATATTATTTAACGTGCACAGTGTATGTAGGCCTCTCTCCCACACACGGGGCCATGACTTAACATGCCATCCATCGGGTGACAGATTTTTCAAGACCACCGGTGTCCTCTTTCTGGGCAGGGCGAGGGTCTGCAAAGATAAATCTCAATGCTGGACGAGGTGGGGCTCGAACTTGGAAACTACAGATTACGAGCATGGCGAATAGGGTTGGGTTGTTTTACCTCTGAGCGGCAGTTTTTTGCACACCACGGGATAAATGGCCAGGTCACATGAACCCCGAAGGCTCAGAGAAGGCTGGGGGAGGGGTTGAGCGGTTGAGAGACAGATGGTAGCATTCCGTCAAGGCCATCCAGCGTGTTCTTTAACGTGCACAGGGTATGGCTCTCCCGCACACGGGGGCACGGCTTAACGTCCCATCAGACGGACGGCGGCCTTTCCAAGCCCATCGGTATCCCCTACTGACCGTGGGCAGAGCGGGGGAATTTGCGGAGATAAATCTCAACGCTGACCCAGCTGGGACTCGAACCTGGGAATTACAGATTACGAGCCTGGCACGCTGCCGACTGAGCCACCCCCGCCCCAGCGAATAGGGCGTTCAATTTGCAGCGTGCCAGATTCACAACCTTACTGAGCCTTCTCTGAGCCTTTCAGGTGCTTGGGATCTTGCAATTTCGCCCGTTGTCTGAAAAATAAAAAATACTGCTCAGAGGGTTGGGTTGTTTTACCTCAGAACGGCACTTTTTTGCATACAATGGGTTAAAGGCCAGGTCACATGGACCCCGAAGGCTCAGAGAAGGTTGGGAGAGGGGACCCATTGAAACAGCTGTTCGGAGACAGCCTCCCGTCAAGGCCAACCAGCGTGTTCTTTAACGTGCACATCGTATGGCTCTCCCGCACACGTGGCCACGGCTTAACGTCCCATCCGACGGACGGCGGCCTTTCCAAGCCCATCGGTATCCCGTACTGACCGTGGGCAGGGTGGGGAATTTTGCGGAGATAAATCTCAACGCTGACCCAGCTGGGACTCGAACCTGGGAACTACAGATTACGAGCCTGGCGCGGTACCGACTGAGTCCCCCGCGCCCCCAATGTAATTTGGTAACAGATGATCACAAAAGGGAGCAGCTAAACTAGTTATGTATGCAGGTGATATAAAAGTCATTTCTTTCCATACTGAAGTAAGAACTTTAGTAGAAGAAACAAATACTCTAATTGGAAATATGCATAAATGGATCACATATAATAAACAGCTATAAATATTTCTAAAACAAAGTGTATGGTACTTAAGAACAAGAATAAAAAACTGAATTATAATGAACATTTTGATGAATGATCAAAAGATTGAAATATGTGAATATATAAAATTTCTTGGACTCTGGGTAGATGCTAATTTACTTGGAATTATCATATTAAATGGCTAAGAGCTACTATTTCAAAAAATATCGGATCGATTGGGAGAATTAAAAATTATGTAAATCAACAAACTTTGATAAATTTATATTATGCATTAGTGTACCCACATTTAATATATGGAATTAGTGTTTGGGGAGATACTAGTTCAGCCAATTTGAATAGTTTATTTTGTCTGCAAAAGAGAATTTTGAGATATATTCTAAGATTAAATTACAGAAATCCGGTACAACACTTGATGGCAGAAAATGGAATACTAAATATATATAATATTTACAAGTATGTTATGGGGAAGTTTGGTGAAGAATAAAATGACAGAGTACTCGGAACTTTACTGCTGCTTAGAAGAACGAAGACTTTCAGTTATAATACTCGACTTAAGAACAAGATCATGTTGCCCCTTTATAAGAAATCTATAGGCCAGAGATCAATACGGTACATTGGCATTAAGATTTTGAATGACGAGATTCCATAGGATACTGCTGCAATGGAACAATATAGAACTTTTTAATATAAATATAAACTACACTTATTATCAAATCAATGATAGAGTCAGACGACAAAAATTCATGTGCTCAAATAAATGTATAAATTAAGGTCACCTGCAATGTTTTAAATTTAAGTGTATTTCAGGAAACATTTATTCAAAAAAAAAAGAAAGCTACGGCTTATTATGCTCTCCTTTTTCACCTGTGAACTTGTCTGTGTTTTATCTAATAAACTTATTCAATTCAATTCAATGCGAATAGATTGAGAAAGAGATGAAATACTCGCTTACCATATTCACAAGATCTTTGTAGAGGGCGCTGTGGAGAGGTTGAGCGTTGGTGTCAATCAGTAGTAGTTCGTGGATCTGTAACTCAAGTCCAAAGATCTTGTGTTTTCTAGAGAAACAAGAAATATAAACCAATTTACTATTATGTTGAATGATATTAATGCTCATGCAAAAAAATTTAATTTCCAACTGCACAATACATGGCAATAAATTGTTCTAAATTATGGTTTTTGTCACATATTATTAAATATCGAAATCACGGCCACTCAAAAATCATATGATTGATTTCATATCCATTATATGGAAAAATTCACCTATCGTCCAATTCTTATATTACGCTGCCTAGATTAAAAAAAAACGAAGCATAAAAATTTGATGCTTTTGAACTTCTAAAATAGTTTATGGTAAAATGTTACTAGATATAAAGATCTACATTGAAAGTCTTAAATTTTGATTTTCAAAAATATTTAATCAGTATATAAGGAGTTATGGGTTGGGTTGGGTTGTTTTACCAATGAGCGGCACTTTTTTGCACACCATGGGCTAAATGGCCAGGTCACAAGGACCCCGAAGGCTCAGAGAAGGTTGGGGGAGGGGACCCACTGGAACAGCTGTTGAGAGACAGATGGTAGCCTCCCGTCAAGGCCATCCAGCGTGTTTTTTAACGTGCACAAGGTATGGCTCTTCCGCACACGGGGCCACGGCTTAACGTCCCATCCGACGGACGGCGGCCTTTCCAAGCCCATCGGTGTCCCCTACTGACCGTGGGCAGGGTGGGGAATTTTGCGGAGATAAATCTCAACGCTTGACCCAGCTGGGACTCGAACCTGGGAACTGCAGATTACAAGCCTGGTGCGCTACCGACTGAGCCACCCCCGCCCCAATATTTAACAGTAGCAACGTCAATCTAAGAAACCAAAACAAAATTGACTTAACATTCAAAAACTGCAAAAGCTTCTACAATAAACAAATTTGAATAAACGGGTTGAAATAATACTTATAAACCTTTAATAAATTTCGAAGGTAAATTCTTATGACTGTTACTGCTATTATTAATCAAATATTCAAACTTCCATAACTCTTTAAATATTAAACGAATATTGCACGAAATTCAAGAATTAGTTTTGAGATCGGTATTCGATATTGAGAGTGGCATTTCCCCCAGAAGAAACTTATTTTAGAAATTAAGGAACACGTAAACAACTACTACCAATTCATCATGAATTGTACGAATACATATCACTACTAAATCTTCAGAGGATACGTTAGGAAAACTATACACGGCTCATAAAATTGACTCACAGATGGTAAATTTTAACTAGGTACTCCACAGATCTCCTACTATGGCGTATTAAATTACAGCTCCTGTCAGACCTCTGTGGCAAGCAGCTGCTTGAGGGAATATTATTATTTATTTATAAGCGGGACAACAGAAAAAAACACACAAAATTTTCATGTTTACTCAAGTCCAGCTAATACATCAAATGATCGACTTGAATAGATTGTAGACATTGCTGCATATGGAGGGTCCATCTATTTGGGTTGGGTTGTTTTACCTCTGAGCGGCACTTTTTTGCACACAATGGGCTAAATGTCACATGGACCCCGAAGGCTCAGAGAAGGTTGGGGGAGGGGACCCACTGGAACAGCTGTTGAGAGACAGATGGTAGCCTCCCGTCAAGGCCATCCAGCGTGTTCTTTAACGTGCACAGGGTATGGCTCTCCCGCACACGGGGAAACGGCTTAACGTTCCATCCGACGGACTGCTACCTTTCCAAGCCCATCGGTGTCCCTTACTGACCGTGGGCAGGGCGGGGAATTTTGCGGAGAAAAATCTCAACGCTGACCCAGCTGGGACTCGAAACTGGGAACTACAGATTACGAGCCTGACGCGCTACCGCCTGAGCCACCCCCGCCCCCAGGGTCCATCTATACTTCGTTATTTAAACCGACAATGGAATGCCAATTAAAACAGTCATTTACAATTCGGTATACATCCACGCAAATAAACTCATTTGTAGGAATATTTTTCGTGGGAGATTTATTATACATTTTTGGCTTCTCTGCATGACGTTAATTATAAACTTAAAAATGGCGGGTGCAGGTGAATAAATTTTCTGAATTCAGAACGTCTGGATAATACACTTGCTTAAGTCCTGAGTATACATCTTCATTCGTATCCAGAGCAGAAAACAAATCATTCTATCATCGTGATACGTATGTAAAACATCAAGATCTGAAATAACAAAGATGTGACGTACGGAGAGGAGAAGAAAGAGTTCGTAAGTTTTTCGTCAATAACATGATGGATGTTTATTTCTGGGCTCTACCCCTTTCTGAATCCTATTGATCCCTCCCTTCGAGTAGAGGACTTGTCACATCCACTGCGTCGTATTGATTAACGTTCCAAATGAAAGGCCAGACGAAAGTTGGCGTTGTGCAGGCCCGTCTTGGCTGATTAGGGAGCCAGTCAGACGCAAGAGGAATGCGCAGATGTATCTGTCATCTCCTAGGGTAGAGGGTTGGGAGGGACATCCACTCCAAATGGCGCTGTGTCCCCTTGTTTCTGTGGTGTACCGCGGCATTGGCCCATTTGATTAATGTACCAGAATGGGTTTGCAGGCCCGACACACCGCAAGGGATGTCGGCATTGCGGGAAAAGAAATCGAAGATTTGAAGCGCACTTTGCGGGCAGTTGAGATATTTTTATTTCTACCGGTGAGAAGATTAAAACTCTTTTTTTTGTGGCATCAGGGGTGCCCAAACTTTTTCACACCTTGGACTACTTTTTTTCGAGGTCATCCAGCGTATTCTTTAACGTGCACAGGATATGGCTCTCCCGCACAAGGAGCCATGGCTTTATCCGAGTTGTTTTTGGGTTGTTTTACCTCTGAGCGGCACTTTTTTGCACACCATGGGCTAAATGGCCATGTCACATGGACCCCAAAGGCTCAGAGAAGGTTGGGGTTGGGTTGTCTGAGCGGCACTTTTTTTGCACACCATGGGCTAAATGGCCAGGTCACATGGACCCCGAAAGCTTAGAGAAGGTTGAGGGAGGGGACCCACTGGAACAGCTGTTGGGAGACAGATGGTAGTCTCCCGTCAAGGCCATCCAGCGTGTTCTTTAACGTTCACAGGGTATGGCTCTCCCGCACACGGGGCCACGGCTTAACGTCCCATCCGACGGACGGCGGCCTTTCCAAGCCCATCGGTGTCCCCTACTGACCGTGGGCAGGGCGGGGAATTTTGCGGAGATTATTTAACAGTAGCAACGTCAATCTAAGAAACCAAAACAAAATTGACTTAACATTCAAAAACTGCAAAAGCTTCTACAATAAACTAATTTGAATAAACGGGTTGAAATAATACTTATAAACCTTTAATAAATTTCCAAGGTAAATTCTTATGACTGTTACTGCTATTATTAATCAAATATTCAAACTTCCATAACTCTTTAAATATTAAACGAATATTGCGAGGCCATCCAGCATGTTCTTTAACGTGCACATCGTATGGCTCTCCCGCACACGTGGCCACGGCTTAACGTCCCATCCGACGGACGGCGACCTTTCCAAGCCCATCGGTGTCCCCTACTGACCGTGGGCAGGGCGGGGAATTTTTGCGGAGATAAATCTCAACGCTGACCCAGCTGGGACTCGAATCTGGGAACTACAGATTACGAGCCTGGCGCGCTACCGGCTGAGCCACTCCCGCCCCGGCTTTATCCGAAGAACGGTGGTCTTTCCAAACTAAACGGTATTCCCTTTCTAACCGAGGGCAGTGTGTGTGGGAGGGAGTCAGTGGAGATAAATCTTGACATTGGCACAGGTGGGACTGCAAACTAGATGCTGAAGATCGCAAGCCTGGTAAGCGACTGACTGAGCCAATCCCCGCATACTTAAATATTATATGTTCTTGTTTTTTAATTTGCTTATTATTCTTTGATCATGATACAAGAAATTTTATCATTACAGGTGACCCGCAAAGCTTAAAGCTTATCTGCAGTTTAATAATTAAGTAACAAAAGTAATTGAGTTTCTTAACATTTCAGACACACTAAGTCTTCTTGTTATGACTGAGGGAAGTTAGCATCCACATATAATGTCATCTCGAATCAAATTTCGAAACTGATGGTGTGATGCCCGGGGTTCACAAGGAGAGAGGGATGATGATGAAATTACTTAATTCACTTCGGTGAAACTTCAGGGTCGCGGGTTTTTACGCCCGTGCCACTGTATGCCTCAACTTTGCTGCGTTGAATGAAGAATAACAATGGCCCATCAATTATTGCACGAGAGTAATATAGGGACGACACAATTTTTATTCACACTATATACAGCTACGTGCTGGGAGTGAACTCCACTCCGTGGGCCTTTGCTGCTTCACACTGTGGTTTTTTCTGAATCCACAAAACTACTATCAAATTCACCGCTCATCTCCGTGAGCCTTTGCTGCTTTGCTACTGCAAATATTACTAAAATGAGGTGGAGAATTGCACACTCTGCAATTTCTCACTTTACAGACCTCAAAAACTCGGTGAAAGGATTTTCCTTTGCCTACACTGTGGCTTCTCCTGAACCACAAGAATAAAAGATAAGATTCTCCAAGAATCTGGATTCCCTCCTGGAATCGCACCCTGACTTCAGGGGTTAATTTGAGAAAGGCGGCATCCTTTTGACGCGTGTCGCAACGACCTTGTTCGTTCGACAGCTAACGCACGGACTAAAGCTTCATCCAACTCCTTCCCTAGCCTCGTCCGCGGACTTTCGCGCCGCGGGCTAGTTAATCATTAAAAAAATTTTTTTTTTAAATTAAATACCCCCTCAAGCAGCTGCTTGCCACAGAGGTCTGAGAGGAGCCTGTCAGTTTATATGCCATAGTAGAAGGTCTGAGAGGATGGCAGGACCTCAGCAGAAAAACAACACACACATCCATGCCTTACCCGGGGCTCGAACCCAGGTCCCGTAGATCAGTAGCCAAGCGTGCTAACCACTCGACCACGGGACGGCCCATACAACAAAAATATACAATAAATAAATAAATAAATATAAAAAAAATTCGAGGGACATGGCAGATGAATTGATAGAAGTGGACCGATCTTGTGGCCCTCGACAAGTCCCAATTCGACACCATTAGACTTTTTTTGTGTGGGGGAAGGGAGATACACTAAAAAACATCGTTTATTCCAGAAAAAAAAAATCGTAATTTATAGCATTTAAAGGAAAGAATCACGTCAGCTGTTGAAAATGTTAACCAGACATTGGTATCTGTTGAATACGATCAGAATTTGGGTTGTTTTACTTCTGAGCGGCACTTTTTTTTGCACACAATGGGCTAAATGGCCAGGTCATAAGGACCCCCGAAGGCTCAGAGAAGGTTGGGGGAGGGGATCCACTGGAGCAGCTCTTGGGAGACAGATGGTAGCTGAGAGGCTTGGAAAGGCCGCCGTCCATCGAATGAGACATTAAATCATGGCTCCGTGTGCGGGAGAGAGCCACACCCTGTGCACGTTAAAGAACACGCTGGATGGCCTTGATGGGAGGTTACCGTTTGTCTCCCCAATAGTTGTCCAGTGGGTTCCCTCCCCCAACCTTCTCTGAGCCCTCAGGATCCTTGTGACCTGGCCATTTAGCCTATGGTGTGCAAAAAAAGTGCCGCTCAGAGGTAAAACAACTCAGCCAATTACTGAAATATTCCCCTGAACATGAAAGGTTAAAATAATATTTTATATGGAACGAGATTGTGTTTTTTTTAATCTTTCTTTTAGTGTCGGGCATAAAATTTGGGGCTACAATTATACAAAGACAACTATTTTGGATTTCGAAACAGATTGACAAGTTTGAGATTTAGCATAAGCCGACAGGATTTTCGGGGGTCCTACCCCTCCCTCCTCCGGGTACGTCCCTGCCAATCCCTTGGATTAGCACCCAAGTACGCTAACCACTCAACCACGGGATCTTACCACGCATGTATAGTGCATAAACAGATTATTTTCCCCGTCCTGCCCACGGTCAGTAGGGGACACCGATGGGCTTGGAAAGGCCGCCGTCCGTCGGATGGGCCATTAAGCCGTGGCTCCGTATGTGGGAGAGCCATACCCTGTGCACATTAAAGAACACGCTGGATGGCCTTGACGGGAGGCTACCATCTGTCTCCCAACAGCTGTTCCAGTGGGTCCCCTCCCCCAACCTTCTCTGAGCCTTCGGGGTCCATGTGACCTGGCCATTTAGCCCATGGTGTGCAAAAAAAGTACCGCTCAGAGGCAAAACCAACCAACAAGTTAAAGAAGATGCTGGATGGCCTTGATGGGAGGCTACCATCTGTCTCCCAACAGCTGTTCCAGTGGGTCCCCTTCACCACCTTCTCTGAGCCTTCGGGGTCCATGTGACCTGGCCATTTAGCCCATGGTGTGCAAAAAAGTGCCGCTCAGAGGTAAAACAACCCAACCACGGGACAGCGACTTGCTCCCAAAATATTTCAGAAATTACGGAGCTTCTAATTTGGCATGCTACTTACATAACATGGGATGGTTCTTTAAATCTGTAAACCAATTACAACACGTATCACAAGTGTACGACTGCTGAAAGAAAAGTTCACTCAAAAATATACCCCATTGTAAACAGACACACTGCTACCTTCTATCTAGAAGTTAAAAATATCATCCATTCTTGAACTTGTTTCCATTTATAACGCACGTTTAAGCGTTTTTTCTTATGCACCCCGTACACACTGCGGTGTAATACATTGTAAAAAGAACTCATTTGCAGTCTACAGTCTCTCAACTAAATCCATCAGCGGTCGGGCAAAGCGTAGGTTGAGTCGGCAGTCGTGCAATTCCTCCGCCAAAGAAAAGAGCCAACGGAAAAAAAGCCAGAAAAGAGTCGAGTTGCGAAGTGCGGTTAACGTATGTTCCCAGTTGTTGAACGTAGATCACTGGGCTGCAGCAGTCATTCTTGGAACTGGGGAGGCCACACGCAGAAGCAAGACCACAGAAATATTGAATTTCTTGCGGTTGCGGACGCGCTGCAATTTATGGCATTTGTTAAGTGGCGCGGTTTGACGGCAGTTGACGATTGAAAGTTTTGAATCCGTTATGAGTGCAGAGCGAAAATAAATTGCTTTATCAGAGGAAGATGAAACTTTGTTGTGGACGCAATTTCTTTTTTTGTGTCGTCATGGTTGTGGTTTAGTGAAAAAGAAACGTTGATTTGTTTTACGGTGTTGAGTGAGGTTTTGCTCGTGTTATTTTATTCTTTACAACGATAATGGAAGAAGTTGAGTTATACGAACCTTAGCCATGGGTTGGGTTGTTTTACCTCTTAGCGGCACTTTTTTGCACACCGTGGGCTAAATGGCCAGGTCACATGGACCCCGAAGGATCAGAGAAGGTTGGGGGAGGAGACCCACTAAAACAGCTGTTGGGAAACAGATGGTAGCCTCCCGTCAAGATCGGGGCGATGGTGGCTCAGTCGGTAGCGCGCCAGGCTCGTAATCTGCAGTTCCCAGGTTCGAGTCCCAGCTGGGTCAGCGTTGAGATTTATCTCCGCATAACTCCCCGCTCTGCCCACGGTCAGTAGGGGACGCCGATGGGCTTGGTAAAGGCCGCCGTCCGTCGGATGGGACGTGAAGCCGTGGCCCGTGTGTAGGAGAGCCATACCCTGTGCACGTTAAAGAACACGCTGGATGGCCTTGACGGGAGACTACCATCTGTCTCCCAACAGCCATTCCAGTGGGTCTCCTCCCTCAACCTTCTGAGCCTTCGGGGTACATGAGACCTGGCCATTTAGCCCATGGTGTGCAAAAAAAGTGCCGCTCAGAGGTAAAACAATCCAACCCGTCAAGATCATACAGCGTATTCTTTAACGTGCACGGGGCCACGACTTAACGTCCCATCCGACGGACGGTGGCCTTTCCAAGCCCACTGGTATCCCCTACTGACTGAAGGCAGGATGGGGAGTTTTGCGGAGATAAATCTCAACGCTGATCCAGTTAGGACTCGAACCTGGGAACTGCAGATTACGAGTCTGGCGTGCTACCGACTGAGCCACTCCTTCTCCTAATTTTATTCATGTAGAGTAGTACTATGCTAAGGGTTCTCAACGTGGGGTACGCGGTAAAATTTTTTGGGGTACGACATGAGAGTTCAAAAGTCGCTAGATTTAGTAACAAAATCAGTGTTTTATTCCCATTGTTATACTATAACTACAGATTTATCTATCTATACAAGGGTTGGGTTGTTTTACCTCTGAGAAGCAATTTTTTGCACACCATGGGCTAAATGGCCCGGTCACATGGACCCCGAAGGCTCAGAGAAGGTTGGGGGAGGGGACCCACTGGAACAGCTGTTGGGAGACAGATGGTAGCCTCCCGTCAAGGCCATCCAGCGTGTTCTTTAACGTGCACAGGGTATGGCTCTCCCGCACACGGGGCCACGGCTTAACGGACAGCGGCCAACGGGCCACGGACGGGGCCAACGGCTTAACGGACGGGGCCAACGGACAGCGGCCTTTCCAAGCCTATCGGTGTCCCTTACTGACCGTGGGCAGGGCGGGGAATTTTTGCGGAGATAAATCTCAACGCTGACCCAGCTGGGACTCGAACCTGGGAACTACAGATTACGAGCCTGGCGCGCTACCGACTGAGCCACCCCAGCCCAGCAGATCACAGGAACCTGGGTTCGAGTACCAGATAAGGAAGCATGGATGTTCCTTTTCTCTTGTTGTCTTTCTACTGAGGTCGCGCTTTCTGCACAGACCTTCTCTAACGAACAATAAGGAGGAGGGAGTTGGCTCAGTCAGTAGCCTGTGAGGTTTGTACTATGCAATTCCAAGGTTCGAGTCCCAACAGTGTTAGCGTTGAGATTTATCTCCCTTAACGCCCACCCACCCTTAGATGAGAAAGTGATACCAATACGTTTGGAAAGTAGGCCGTCCGTCCGTTAAGCCGTGGCTTTGTGTGTAGGAGAGCCATACCCTGTGCACGTTAAGAACACACCGGATGGCCTTGACTGAAAGTTCCCATCTGTCCTCTAACAGCTCTCAGTGGATCCCCTTCTACAGTACTCTCTGAGTCCTTGTGAACTGGGGGGCGGGGGTGGCTCAGTCGGTAGCGCGCCATACTCGTAATCTGCAGTTCCCAGGTTCGAGTCTCAGCTGAGTCAGCGTTGAGATTTATCTCCGCAAAACTCCCCGCCCTGCCCACGGTCAGTAGGGGACACCGATGGGCTTGGTAAAGGCCGCCGTCCGTCGGATGGGACGTTAAGCCGTGGTTCCGTATGCGGGAGAGCCATACCCTGTGCACGTTAAAGAACACGCTGGATGGCCTTGACGTGAGGCTACCATCTGTACCCCAACAGCTGTTCCAGTGGGTCCCCTCCCCCAACCTTCTCTGAGCCATCGGGGTCCATGTGACCTGGCCATTTAGCCCATGGTGTGCATGAAAGTTCCTCTCAGAAGTCTGCTGTAAAAAGCTGCTAGAGGGGTATGTTTTTTAAAGGATACTTCAACCTTCCACTTCACAGAATTTCAACGATCATCATCCTTAACCGAATGACGACACATTAAAATTAAAAGAAATATTTTAATAAACTCTCGAGTACGGCACTCACTGCATTCGTGAGAGACGCGATACTCTCATCATTACACATTCAATGCCACATCATTCGCAAATGTATTTTAGAAACGTCGAGATTTTAACTCCCCTGGCTTTGTCCTTCATCTCTCCTTTCAAAAGAAAGAGTCGACTCTGCTTTTTCCTCCATCCTATCAAGCCACATCGTGGCGTCCTCGTCCCAAAATAAAAGATCTCTCTCTCATTTCCTCCGTCAGCACTCCAACGGAAAAGCTGCTCTTGTATGTCCCCGAGAGCATCTGTTCATCACTCTCTATAAAAACCTTCCAACCACCGAAGAGCATGTCAGATGCAAGAGAGGATGCATTTGTTGTTCGCACCGCTACTCCACAAGTGGCTGAAAACGGAAGCTGGAATAGCAGCTGGCCTACAGGATGTTGCGTCCTTCAAGGGGTCTGTCTCTTCGGCGCCTCTCCTCCCGCTTATCCAATCCGCTCGAGAAGCTGGTAAAAGGAGAATCAAGGTCATCGCGAATGCTTTTTTTTCGCTACGTGGAGCAAATTCTATACACGATGGTGAAATCAAATAAAAGCCAGTGTGGATTGCTTTGACAGAGAGAAATTTAAACTAGAAGAATAAGAGATCGCTTCTGGAGAATATATGAGATGCCCTTTTTTTTTTAAGAGAATGAAGTTTTGCGTTTTGTGTCCTTTATGCGCTCTTAACAGTGAAAATTGCAACTACTAAGTGGTTGGGTTGTTTTATCTCTGAGCGGCACTTTTTTTGCACAAAATGGGCTAAATGGCCAGGTCACAAGGACCCGAAGGCTCAGAGAAGGTTGGGGGAGGAGACCCACTGGAACACCCGTTGGGAGACAGATGGTAGACTCCTGTCAAGGCCATCCGGCGTGTTCTTTAACGTGCACGGGGTATGGCTCTCCCTCATACGGGACCACGGCTTAACGTCCCGTCCGACGGACGGCGGCCTTTCCAAGCCCATCGGTGTCCCCTACTGACAGTGGGCAGGGGTTGTTGGGTTGTTTTACCTCTGAGCGGCACTTTTTTGCACACCATGGGCTAAATGGCCAGGTCACATGAAATCCGAAGGCTCACAGAAGATTGGATGAGGGGACCCACTGAAACAGCTGTTGGGAGACAGATGGTAGCCTCCCGTCAAGGCCATCCAGCGTGTTCTTTAACGTGCACAGTTTTTCCCACACATGGAGCCACGGCTTAACGTCCCATCCGAGGGACGGCGGACTTTCCAAGCCCATCGGTGTCCCCTACTGACAGTGGGCAGGGCGGGGAGTTTTGCGGAGATAAATCTCAACGCTGACCCAACTGGGACTCGAACCTGGGAACTACAGATTACGAGCCTGGCGCGCAACCGACTGAGCCAACTCCGCCCCCAAGAAGGATTTGGGTTGTTTTACCTCTGAGCGGCACTTTTTTGCACACCATGGGCTAAATGGCCAGGTCACAAGGACCCCGAAGGCTCAGAGAAGGTTGGGGGAGGGGACCCACTGGAACAGCTGTTGGGAGACAGATGGTATCCTCCCGTCAAGGCCATCCAGTGTGTTCTTTAACGTGCACAGGGTATGACTCTCCCGCACACGGGGCCACGGCTTAACGTCCCATCCGACGGACGGCGGCCTTTCCAAGCCCATCGGTGTCCTCTACTAACCGTGGGCAGGGCGGGGAATTTTGCGGAGATAAATCTCAACGCTGACCCAGCTGGGACTCGAACCTGGGAACTACAGATTACGAGCCTGGCGCGCTACCGATTGAGCCCCCCCCCCCCCAAAAGAAGGAGGTAGTATACTTTCGGCAATAGAGTGTATACAGCAACTGGAGATCAACCACCTTTCGCTGACTTGTTTACATCTGTCATTTGTTCTTGTTCAACAACTTACTACTTCTTCATTAAGCAGTCATTCTCAGACGTTGCCAATAACAGAGAGCGCATGTACACAAAGATTAAAAAAAACCACTCCAGACTTGCGTTTCAAAATAAACATAATGTGCTATTTGCTATTTGCTACAGGTGTCTTTCACCGGCTTCAACTTCATTAACAACGAGAATCACAACTTACCGGAGCATTATAAAAAAACAGATGAATTCTCTTGAGAGACAGTTTGCATACGTTCTTTTTTGTCTCCTTCTTACAATTTTAGTGTTTCCTTCATTTTACAGAGAAAACAGTGCAATGCGAAAAGAGGAAACAGTAAATAAATAAACAACAAAAGTGAGCGTGGAGGTGACTTATATGCTCGAGACCGAGTGTGTTGTTACTATGGCTTCTTCCCTTATGGTCCAGTAGTGCCACTGATAGGCAACGCAAGCAAACGGATCAATGTTCCATTTACCTGAGGCTCTTTGGGAAATGCTCGAAAGTGGGGTAACGTCATCAGCGGTGAGAGCCACTAACAGCTTGATCACGTGCGTCTGGTGGAATAAATTGCAGTCTCGGTTACGTAACGTCGAGCACGTGAGCGATATTGGACAGAGATCGTCGGTTTCTGACTATCATTGAGAGAGTTTGCCAACCAACCCATTCACAATGCAGAAGAAGATGGCGCTTGTGTTCATCATTCATCTCTTAGACACAGAGAGGAGGATGTTTGCGCAATGGTTTTACGATCGTAAGTGTTGGATGACTTCTGTAGGCGAGTAGGGTTATTTATTTTTCATTAAGTCAAGATGTCATCGCATTATACTTTTGTCTATTGTTGACATTTTCTGCCCTGACAGGGGGCGGGGGTGGCTCAGTCGGTAGCGCGCCAGGCTCGTAATCTGCAGTTCCCAGGTTCGAGTCCCAGCTGGGTGAGCGTTGAGATTTATCTCCGCAAAAAATCCCCGCCCTGCCCACGGTCAGTAGGGGACACCGATGGGTTTGGAAAGGCCACCGCCCGTCGGATGGGACGTTAAGCCGTGGTCCCGTGTGTGGGAGAGCCATACCCTGTGCACGTTAAAGAACACACTGGATGGCCTTGACGGGATGCTACCATCTGTCTCCCAACAGCTGTTCCAGTGGGTCCCCTCCCCCAACCTTCTCTGAGCCTTCGGGGTCCATGTGACCTGGCCATTTAGCCCATGGTGTGCAAAAAAGTGCCGCTCAGAGGTCAAACAACCCAACCCAACTGCCCTGACAGAGGCTGTTTTCTCGTTTCGGTGGCAATTTTTCTGGAGAAGATTTAAATCTTTTGAAGCCTGTCAATGTCTCCATCAAGTTGTATATTGATTATCTCAGCTTACATTTTTTTAACGACACAATCCATCCAATGTTGCAATTTGAAATCCTTATTTATTAGTAAAAGTAGATTACCCATAAGAAATCATGATCAATCTATCTACGAGTACCACCAAGTTACTACTTCTAGGTTTCACCCCCCATTATCAGTGACCTAGTCCTAATTATCTTTTTCCATCATCATAAGTGACCTATTCCTAATTACCTCTTTTCAATCCTCATCATGTGTTGTAGTCGTTAATTATCTTTTACCAACATCATTAATGTTTTAGTCTTATCTTTTTCCGTAATCAGCATGTGTTCCAGTCTTAACTTTTATCATCATCACCAGTGTTCCAATCTTAATTATCCTTTTCTGTCATCCTCAGTGTTCCAATCTTAAATCATTTTTTACCGTCATCAGTGTTCCAGTCTTAATTATCTTTTACCATCATCACCAGTGTTCCAATCTTAACGATCCTTTTCTGTCATCATCAGCGTTCCACAATCTTAATGATCCTTTTCTGTCATCATCAGCGTTCCAATCTTAATCATTTTTTACCGTCATCAGTGTTCCAGTATTAATTTTCTTTTACCGTCATCATCATCATCAGTGTTCTAAATTTTAACTTTTTCCAGCATCAGCGTTCTAGTCTTAATTATCCTTTTCCACCATCAGTGTTAGTCCCAAGTCACCTTTCCCAATCACCAATAATTCTAATGTCAAGTCCCTTCTTTGCGACATCACTATTTTATCATTAATATCCATTTTCAATATTCTACTCTCCAACTCCCTTTACCCATCTCGGGCGGGGGTGGCTAAGTCGGTAGCGCGCCAGGCTCGTAATCTGTAGTTCCCAGGTTCGAGTCCCAGCTGGGTCAGCGTTGAGATTTATCTCCGCAAAATTCCCCGCCCTGCCCACGGTCAGTAGGGGACACCGATGGGCTTGGAAAGGCCGCCGTCCATCGGATGGGACGTTAAGCCGTGGCCCCGTGTGCGGGAAAGCCATACCCTGAGCACGTTAAAGAACACGCTAGATGGCCTTGACGGGAGGCTACCATCTGTCTCCCAACAGCTGTTCCAGTGGGTCCCCTCCCCCAACCTTCTCTGAGCCTACGGGGTCCATGTGACCTGGCCATTTAGTCCATGGTGTGCAAAAAAGTGCTGCTCAGAGGTAAAACAACCCTTTACCCATCACCAGTGCTTCCAGTCTGAAACGAATGTTCCGCTCTCAAGCCTCTTACAAGATCATCTTTACTCATCATTAGTATTCTACTCTCAAACACCTTCTTTCACCATCAAAATTTTATGAAATCTCCCTTTTCCTCCATTTACTCCTAAGTTCGCATTTCTTACTCTAGTCTCGTATCCCCTTTCCCATCTCAAGTCACCCATTTTCTATCATTAACATTCTAGTGCTAAGTCTCCCGCTATAGTCATCATAAATATTTTATCAAATCCATTTCTATTAATCAGCCATACCCCATATGACTGGGGCGGGGTGGCTCAGTCGGTAGCGCGCCAGGCTCGTAATCTGTAGTTCCCAGGTTCGAGTCCCAGCTGGGTCAGCGTTGAGATTTATCTCCGCAAAACTCCCCGCCCTGCCCACGGTCAGTAGGGGACACCGATGGGCTTGGAAAGGCCGCCGTCTCGGATGGGCCGTTAAGCCGTGGCCCCGTGTGCGGGAGAGCCATACCCTGTGCACGTTAAAGAACACGCTGGATGGCCTTGATGGGAGGTTACCATTTGTCTCCCCAATAGCTGTCCAGTGGGTCCCCTCCCCCAACCTTCTCTGAGCCCTCAGGATCCTTGTGACCTGGCCATTTAGCCTATGGTGTGCAAAAAAAGTGCCGCTCAGAGGTAAAACAACTCAGCCAATTACTGAAATATTCCCCTGAACATGAAAGGATAAAATAATATTTTATATGGAACGAGATTGTTGTTTTTTTAATCTTTCTTTTAGTGTCGGGCATAAAATTTGGGGCTACAATTATACAAAGACAACTATTTTGGATTTCGAAACAGATTGACAAGTTTGAGATTTAGCATAAGCCGACAGGACTTTCGGGGGTCCTCCCTCCGCCGGGTACGTCCCTGCCAATCCCTTGGATTAGCACCCAAGTACTCTAACCACTCAACCACGGGATCTTACCAGGCATGTATAGTGCATAAACAGATTATTTTTCCCCGCCCTGCCCACGGTCAGTAGGGGACACCGATGGGCTTGGAAAGGCCGCCGTCCGTCGGATGGGCCGTTAAGCCGTGTCCCCGTGTACGGGAGAGCCATACCCTGTGCACGTTAAAGAACACGCTGGATGGCCTTGACGGCAGGCTACCATCTGTCTCCCAACAGCTGTTCCAGTGGGTCCCCTCCCCCAACCTTCTCTGAGCCTCGGGGTCCATGTGGCCTGGCCATTTAGCCCATGGTGTGCAAAAAAGTGCCGCTCAGAGGTAAAACAATCCAATCCTGATAAGACCTGGTTTGTTTTTTCTCCTTGTGTTGCCCTATCCTCACGGATCTTTTTCTGTGGTGTATTAAACCGACAGAGAACATCCCCATGTCTATGGGATATGGCTGATTAAGAGAACCCCCTTGAGAACATCCCCATGTCTAGTCACTGTGCTCACTGAATTCACCAAATGCTTTACAACTTTCCAATGTTCAAAGCAGCAAATGTAACCATTCTCTCCCGTGGTCGAGTGGTTAGCGCGCTTGGCTACTGATCTAAGGGACCTGGGTTCGAGCCCCGGGTAAGGCATGGATGTTCGTATTGTTTTTCTGCTGAGGTCCTGCCATCCTCACAGACCTGCTACTCTGGCATATAAAACTGACAGGCTCCTGTCAGACCTCTGTGGCAAGCAGCTGCTTGAGGGGGTATTTATTTATTTTTTTTCTTCCAATATTCAGCCCACAAATAAGCTTTCAACTTATTCAGCTACTAAATCCACAGATTTTTGAAAACAGTCTTATCTTCTTGATCCGCATAATTCAAGCTCAGAGTTCTACTCCAACACACACATTACTAACGTCTCCCACAATTCAGATGTATCCAATATCCTCTTAATTTTCACAGTAACGCCAACCATACATTATTTAGCAGCGAAATCAAATCGACCAATCCTATTTCTGTTCTCAAACTGAAAAATTAAAAAGACACTGGCTGTTATCTATAAGTAATGTCCGGACAACGAACGTTAAAAGTCTTTTTAGTACGGGGATAAATTGTGATCCGTATTTGATGGAGATCTTGCAAAAAAAGAAAACTCTTGGTTGCAACAGGCATTACACGATGCTCTCACCCCTTTACGCGCCAAATGAACGTAAACTGCGGCTCATAAACTGTAACTTAAAGACATTTCGGGTGGAGTTATTGCATTACGTTAGTTGACACGCAAGTCTACTCGCAAACAAGGGAAGTTTGTTAACACCGGGTATATGCCACGAGAGGGATGACTTCGACCTTCAGAGCAGGTTGTTGTTTCGATTCGTAAAGGGTTAAACATTTCTTTTTCTCTAGAGCGGCCACAAGCCTTACATCTATTGAGACATTTGCTGTTTGTCACTTTACAACTTTTTAAGTTTTCTTGAAGGGTTGGGTTGTTTTACCTCTGAGCGGCACTTTTTTGCACACCATGGGCTAAATGGCCAGGTCACATGGACCCCGAAGACTCAGAGAAGGTTGGGGGAGGGGTTGGGTTGTTTTACCTCTGAGCGGCACTTTTTTGCACACCATGGGCTAAATGGCCAGGTCACAAGGACCCCGAAGGCTCAGAGAAGGTTGGGGGAGGGGACCCACTGGAACAGCTGTTGGGAGACAGATGGTAGCCTCCCGTCAAGGCCATCCAGCGTGTTCTTTAACGTGCACAGGGTATGGCTCTCCCGCACACGGGGCCACGGCTTAACGTCCCATCCGACGGACGGCGGCCTTTCCAAGCCCATCGGTGTCCCCTACTGACCGTGGGCAGGGCGGGGAATTTTGCGGAGATAAATCTCAACGCTGACCCAGCTGGGACTCGAACCTACCTGTGCACGTTAAAGAACACGCAGGATGGCCTTGACGAGAGGCTACCATCTGTCCCCAAAAATTGCTCCAGTTGGTCCCCTCCCCAACCTTCTCTGAGCCTTCGGGGTGCTTGTAACCAGGCCATTTAGTCCACGGTGTGTAAAAAAGTGTCGCTCAGAGGTAAAACAACCCAACCCTTCATTTTAGTGAGTAAACTAGTACCTTTTCAGGAAATGGAATTGACCACAAAACATCAATCTGAAACAATTTGTGATAAAATGTTGCAGATAGTATGCTTTCGCATAAGAAGCGACATAACATCTGCACAGGCATGGTACAAATAAACTTCGGAATGGTTCGCTCCTAATCAAGCTCAGAACTGGTGCACCATCAGTACGACTTAAGAAGTTTGAGATCGTGTTGAAAGAAATGACCTGATCGCATTTTATCACAACTGTACTGGATGAGTTTACATCAGACGCTGATGTAACTCATGTAGCCGAGGTTCACGCCCCAGCCAAGGCCGGCCATGGGTCTAGGTCACAAACAGCACGCTTCTGGAAGATCTGCGTGCTCGCCAAGAAAAAGGGTAAGAGCAAGGGCATCATTCGTATATGAATCTTACTGCTCAATGTTAACAAAAACATGTCAATCACAGGGCACATTTAGCTTAAGGGCAGAGGAGATAAGTATGAGCGTGTGTCGTCTTTGGATCCACATTCAGAATATTGAACCTGGGAATGAAATAAACATGTATCGCTTGCACACGAAAAAAAGGTAAGATTGAAATAAACAATAAAAAAATGGCAATTTTGTTTTTTAAGTCGCTCTATTATGATTATTTCTTTGGGAACGTCAGTTTTTACCCTTAATTTTTAAGGAAATTATTTACAAATAATACGTAGCAGACAGTTGGGCTGCTTTTACCTTTGAGTGGCACTTTTCTGCACACCATGGGCTAAATTGATAGGCCACATGGACCCCGAAGGCTCAAGGAAGGTTGGGGGAGGAGACCCACTGGAACAGCTGTTGGGAGACAGATGGTAGCCTCCCGTCAAAGACATCCAGCAGAGTATGACTCTCCCGCACACGGCGTCACGGCTTAACATCCTATCCAACGGACGGCGCGCCTTTCCAAGTCCATCGGTGTCCCCTACTGACCGTGGGCAGGGCGGGGAATTTTGCGGAGATAAGTCTCAACGCTGACCCAGTTGAGACTAGAAACTGGGAACTACAGATTACGAGCCTGGCGCGCTACCCACTGAGCCACCCCCGTCCCATTTTCTTGTGGTGGTTTATATTACGTAAGCATTAAAATCTCTGCAAATATGTATTAGAAAAATTAAATTAGAATGGCGAATAGGGTTATGAACAGTGTGCCTAAAGGCCTCAGAAAGAAGGGGAGACCTAGGATGCGCAGACAATGTCAAACAGGACCTTGTTAGAATTGGTGTGCAGTGGCCAGATGTAGTAGATGTAGCTCAGGACAGACTTGCTTGGAGAACTAAATTGCACGGTCTGGTTGGACCTCCGTAGCCCATGGCTGCTTGATGATGATGAGTTGGGTTGTTTTACCTCTGAGCGGCACGTTTTTGCACACCATGGGCTAAATGGCCAGATCACATGGACCCCCCATGCTCAGAGAAGGTTGGGGGAGGGAACCCACTGGAACAGTTGTTGGGAGACAGATGGTAGCCTCCCGTCAAAGCCATCCAGCGTGTTCTTTAACATGCACAGGGTATGGCTCTCCCGCACACGGGACCACGGCTTAACGTCCCATCCGATGGACGGCGGCCTTTCCAAGCCCATCGGTGTCCACTACTGACCGTGGGCAGGGCGGGGAATTTTTGCGGAGATAAATCTCAACGCTGACCCAGCTGGGACTCGAACCTGGGAACTACAGATTACGAGCCTGGCGCGCTACCGACTGAGCCACCCCCGCCCCAATCTATCAAGCAGCAGTTTGCCACAGATGTCTGACAGTAGGCTGACTGGCTGTCAAAGAGGATGATGATGAAAGACTCAGACCCTGGGACATCAGATTACAACAACTGCTTTTAACATATTATTTGCGAAAAAACAGCAAATCGGAATCTGAAAGTCTGCAAAGCAAAAAATTTTACTTGTTTAGAAACATACATCGTTCATTTTACTTTTTCGCATTAAATTATTTTTTGATCATATTTCACTCCCCCCCCCCCCGCCAAGTTAGCGATCGTTTCATAAATGAAAGGGGGAAAAAAAAGTCCTTCCTTCTGTTTCCCTTTGGAATCCATGACCAAAAGCACTGCAAACAAATTTTTGAAAGATTTACAACCGGCTTCTTCCTAACGAAACAGGCAATAAAGTTCGATAATTAGGGAGTTGGAACTTATCACGCGAGCTTTCTGTTGTCAACCAATCAGGATGTGCTGTAGCAGGTATCGTGGGGGCAGAGTAATCGTGATCCACGTGGGCAGACAAAGATTTCGAGCTGCACTTGTACATGAAGGGAAACATCGCATAGCACTCGAGTGGGAGGCATTTTTTTCTCATTCGGCGGAGATTTGTGCTGACAAGAAGCGGCCGAACCACTGTGGCATCTGATCAACCCTTCGCAAATGTTTTTGCATCCAATTAACACGTCTCGAACTTTGACCTTGGCGTTGGTCATAGTATTTGTCGTATAAATTACTGCTCGCATATCCCACATAAAAATGGGAAAGAATTACTACGGCGGTTTCTGGTGAAGGGTAAAGATTTTGTTGAGTATATAAAGTGTTTTAGGGAAGTCCAGTATTATTGACATGGTGGTTTACTGTTGGAAGCATGGTTGTAGGGTTGTTTTACCTCTGAGCGGCTTTTTTTTTCACACCGTGGGCTAAATGGCCAGGTCACATGGATCCCGAAGGCTCAGAGAAGGTTGTGGGAGGGGACCCACTGGAACAGCTGTTGGGAGAGAGATGGTAGCCTCCCGTTAAAGGCCATCTAGCGTGTTATTTAACGTGCACAGGGTGTGGCTCTACCGCACACGGGGCCACGGCTTAACGTCCCAACCGACGGACGGCGGCCTTTCCAAGCCCGTCGGTGTCCCCTACTGAACGTGGGCGGGGGGGGGGGAGAAATTTTGCGGAGATAAATCTGAACGCTTACCCAGCTGGGATTCGAACCTGGGAACTGCAGATTACGAGTCTGGCACGTTACCGACTATGCCACCCCTTCTGGTAGAAGAAAATCTGCTAATCAACCTTTAAGAGTTAGATGATAGCCTCTCGTCAAGGTTTTCAAGCCTGGTTTTAAAGGCGCACAGGTTATGGTTCTACTGCAAAGTAAGCCGAGAGTTAACTTTTCCCATACGACGGCCTTTTCAAGATCATTATTATCTCCTTTTTCAACGGATGGAGAAAATCTCAAAGCGGGCACAGGGCAGACTCACACATTAAGTTATGAAGCTGGGTTGGCTTTGGTTGTTTTACCTCTGAGCGGCACTTTTTTGCACAACATGGGCTAAATGGCCATGTCACATGGACCCCGAAGGCTCAGAGAAGGTTGGGGGAGGAGACCCACTGGAACAGCTGTTGGGAGACAGATGGTAGCCTCCCGTCAAGACCATCCAGCGTGTTCTTTCACGTTGGGTTGTTTTACCTGTGAGCGGCACTTTTTTGCGCAACATGGGCTAAATGGCCATGTCACATGGACCCCGAAGGCTCAGAGAAGGTTGGGGGAGGAGACCCACTGGAACAGCTGTTGGGAGACAGATGGTAGCCTCCCGTCAAGACCATCCAGCGTGTTCTTTAACGTTGGGTTGTTTTACCTCTGAGCGGCACTTTTTTGCACACCATGGGCTAAATGGCCAGGTCACAAGGACCCCGAAGGCTCAGAGAAGGTTGGGGGAGGGGACCCACTGGAACAGCTGTTGGGAGACAGATGGTAGCGTCCCGTAAATGCCATCCAGCGTGTTCTTTAACGTGCACAGGGTATGGCTCTCCCGCACACGCGGCCACGGCTTAACGTCCCATCCGACGGACGTCGATCTTTCCAAGCCCATCGTTGTCCCCTACTGACCGTGGGCAGGGCGGGATATTTTGCCGAGATAATTCTCAACGACTGACCCAGCGGGAACTCGAACCTGGCGCGCTACCGACTGAGCCACCCCCGCTCCAGTGAAGCTGGCATATTGCCAACTGAGCCAACTCTTGCTCTTTATGAAGAGATAACTCATTCCATTTTATGCGATTAGAGGAAAAAGCGATTAAAATCATATCACTATAAATAATCTCTTATGTGTAGTATATATGAATATCACTACACATGAGAGATTTTTAGTACTGTGGAAAAAATCCCTAATGACTATTTTTCAGTTTGGTGTTTTTTATAGCTGTAAAATATTTAAAATGTTTTGAAGATCAGCTTCAGTTCATTCAGAATACAGGTCTAAAAATGTCTGTTAACAAAGACGCCTTAGAAGTTTAGCCAGGAATCATTTTTACTCTTAACAGAAGCAGAACTAAAAATATTTACTTTGAAAAGAATTATTTGCACTCGTTTTGTTCGGAAACAATTCTCAAGAGATTCAGTGAATTATCCTTTACCATAAAAATACGTCGCAAGGTCAAAAACGAAATCAACAATTATATCGCGGAGACAACCGCCCGAGATCTGTTGAGTTCTCTGCATCCTCACAGATCTTTTTCTATAGCGTATAAACTGACAGGCTCCTCTCAGACCTTGGGGCGGGGGTGGCTCAGTCGGTAGCGCGCCAGGTTCGTAATCTGTAGTTCCAGTCCCAGCTGGGTCAGCGTTGAGATTTATCTCCGCAAAATTCCCCGCCCTGCCCACAGTCAGTTAGGGGACACCGATGGGCTTGGAAAGGCCACCGTCCGTCGGATGGGACGTTAAGCCGTGGCCCCGTGTGCGGGAGAGCCATACCCTGTGCACGTTAAAGAACACGCTGGATGGCCTTGACGGGAGGCTACCATCTGTCTCCCAACAACTGTTCCAGTGGGTTCCCTCCCCCAACCTTCTCTGAACCTTCGGGGTCCTTGTGGCCTGGCCATTTAGCCCATGGTGTGCAAAAAAGTGCCGCTCAGAGGTTAATTTGGGTTGTTTTACCTCTGAGCGGCACGTTTTTGCACACCATGGGCTAAATGGCCAGGTCACATGGACCCCGAAGACTCAGAGAAGATTGGGGGAGGGGACCCACTGGAACAGCTGTTGGGAGACTGATGGTAGCCTCCCGTCAAGGCCATCCATCGTGTTCTTTAACGTGCACAGGGTATGGCTCTCCCGCACACGGGGCCACGGCTTAACGTCACATCCGACGGACGGTGGCCTTTCCAAGCCCATCGGTGTCCCCTACTGACTGTGGGCAGGGCGGGGAATTTTGCGGAGATAAATCTCAACGCTGACCCAGCTGGGGCTCAGAGGTTAAACATCTAACAAATCCTCTCAGACCTCTGTGGCAAGCAGCTGCTTGAGGGATTTATTTATTATTTCATAGATACTAATAAAATATTCCCATTCGCATTTTCCCGATCGTTAATTAGTTGGAATTTCCACTGCTAGAGGATGCTAAGGGTTGAGGAATTAAAAAAGGGGGTGATATTCTAGCCTGATATAAAGCCCACAGTGTTGTGAAAAAATTGACTGCATAAACAACGTGCAAGATTTGTTAAAAACACATTAAAATTATGTCTGCATCAAAAATTTATTCTACCACCATTTATAGATTAAAACATATTTTCCAGTCACATCTCTTCTTAACGGATCACAGATTAAGGGCCATTTGTAACAATTAAGTTGCCATTCCCGAACACGATTTACGGAAAATGTTTTCGCAAGTTACCATTTGCTGACGTCATAAGGTCAATAGTTTACGACCCGCAATTCACCACCAGCTGTAGCCATAGTAACCTGGAAGATATGGACAGTACTCGTAGAGCGTGACGTCTACTATTAGGGCGTGAAAAAGCCATCCGTCGACACCGTTATTACTGTGGTGGTCGGTGTTTCCCCCTTTTGGCATCGGGAACAGTCCGGAGGCAGCCCTGAGAAGCGGGCCCACTCACGTACCGACTAAACTTCTTCAAGGGGCTACCCATTTCGAACCTCCAAAGTTGAGACATCACGCAACATTCGAGAAGTTCAGTGGACTCGTTTGGATGTCGGTCCCCCCCCCCCCCAGTATAAGAGTTTTCTGCGGCATCCCACCGCGCCTCTGTGAGGCTCGGTTTAGGGTTCGATACTACTAGACTCGCAACCAGGCAGCGTCCGCATTCCAGGCGCTGTTTGCGACGAAATCTTGCCATCTTTGCTAGTAGGTCGGTAGCTAACAAAGACACGTGCTGACAAGTAGAAGAATTTTTTTAAAAGGTTGCATGAACTTTGCTACTTTTCGATTACGAGACGGTTGGGTTGTTTTACCTCTGTGGCACTTTTTTGCACACCACGGGCTAAATGACCAGGTCACAAGGACCTCGAAGGCTCAGAGAAGGTTGTGGGGAGGAGACCCACTGGAACAGCTGTTAGGAGACAGATGGTAGCCTCCCGTCAAGGCCATCCAGCGTGTTCTTTAACGTGCACAAGGTATGACTCTCCCGCACACGGGGCCACGGCTTAACGTCCCATCCGACGGACGGTGACATTTCCAAGCCCATCGGTGTCCCATACTAACCGTGGACAGGGCGGGTCAAATTTGAAAGGAGATTCAATTGGTAGCGGGCAGAATTCCGAGGTTCGAATCCCACCTCTGCCAGAGTTGAGTTTTATCTCCTTGCCCTTGGTCAATAGAGGACATTGATGGAACATAAAGTCGTCGATCCATGTGCAAGAAAATCATACCCTGCGCAATTAAAGAACACGCTGGATGGCCTTGAAGGGAGGCTACCATCTGTCTTCCAACAGCTGTTCCAGTGGGACAACTTTCTCTTAGCCCTCGAGGTCCTCGTGAACATTTGGCGCATCGAGTGCAAAAAAGTGCCGTTCTAAAGATAAAAGAACACAATTCATTACACCTTCTAGAATCATTTGACCTTTTGGCTGCATATCAGTGAGATTTTTTGCTTCTTATCAACCACCTTTTTAGCTGTTATCAGTAAGATTCAGACGAAATCGGGCCGCAAGTTACACCTTGCACGTTCTGTTTGATCTAATTAAGACCTTTAAGAACCATTTTCAATCCGAAATTTACAGTTTACGTCCATAAATAATGATTAAAAAGATAAATATCAGTTGCTTCTGCCCTTGGAATATGCTTTGAAACGAATTACGAAACGAGATGTTATTAGAAGAGCCATCACTCTACTAAAGGCCACTGCAATGGCATTTCTCAAATTCCATAGAACAATGCATATCAAATATCGTCAAACGGGTTGCCACAATGGCCCACGAATCATCCAAATAAAAAAAAGTTGCTCATGTCATATTAAAAAAAACACAACTGAAGCAATAATAGCGGAGAAATAAATTTTGCAAGGTGGGGGAATTCTGAAGAATTTTGGCGATATTTTCGTTAATATAAATTAAACTCCAATCTTCTTCCTTGGCTACGACACTGATTTGAAGAGTTGGATTGTTTTACCTCTAAGCGTCACTTTTTTGCACACCATGGGCTAAATGGCCAGCTCACAAGGACCCCGAGGGCTCAGAGAAGGTTGGGGGAGGGGACCCACTGGAACAGCTGTTGGGAGACAGATGGTAGTCTTTCGTCAAGGCCATCCAGCGTGTTCTTTAACGTGCACAGGGTCTGGCTCTTCCGCACACGGGGTCACGGCTTAACGTCCCATCCGACGGACGGCGGCCTTTCCAAGCCCATCGGTGTCCCCTACTGACCGTGGGCAGGGCGGAGAATTTTGCGGAGATAAATCTCAACGTTGACCCAGCTGGGACTCGAACCTGGGAATTGCAGATTACGAGCCTGGCGCGCTACCGACTGAGCCACCCCCTCATTTGAAGTAAATACCTTTTATTCAGATTTATTTACATTATTTTCATCCATTTATGTCTTAGGTTCCTTTAAAGTTTCGAAAGTTCATTATTTTATCTACCTTTTTAGAAAGGCATAGAGATGGGCTTAAAAATGTTGACCATGCACCGGATTATACTTTAAATCGTGGCAGTTCAAGTTAAAAAATAAATTGGATGGCCTTGACGGAGGCCTCCATCTGTTTAATATAAAAAATATAATAATAAATACCCCCTCAAGCATCTGCTTGCCACAGAGGTCTGACAGGAGCCTGTCAGTTTATATGCCACAGTAGGAGATCTGAGAGGATGGCAGACTGCTCACAAAAATTAGGGAATATTTCAAAATGAATATGAAGCGACAAAAATATCCCCTAATTTTTGTGAGCAGTATAGTTCCTCATACACTATTTTTCTCTGTCCTTGTGACCTGTAATTTAGCCCACTGGTTGGGTTGTTTTACCTCTGAGCGCCACTTGTTTTGCACACAGTGGGCTAAATGGCCAGGTCACAAGGACCCTAAGGGCTCAGAGAAGGTTGAGGACACACTGGACAGCTGTTAGGAGACAGATGGAAGGTTCCCGTCAAGGCCATTTAAGGTGTTGTTGAACGTGCACAGCGTATGGCCATCCCGCACACGGGGCCACGGCTTAACGACCCATCTGACGAGCAGCGGCCTTACTAATCTCAATGGTGTCCCTTTTTTACCGCGGGCAGGGTGGGGGGTATAGAGGAGACAAATATCAACAGTGGCCCAGATGGGTTGTTGGGTTGTATTACCTCTGAGAGGCACTTTTTTGCACACCATGGGCTAAATGGCCAGGTCACATGGACCCTGAAGGCTCAGAGAAGGTTGGAGGAGGGGACCCACTGGAACAGCTGTTGGGAGACAGATGGTAGCCTCCCGTCAAGGCCATCCAGTGTGTTCTTTAACGTTGGGTTGTTTTACCTCTGAGCGGCACTTTTTTGCACACCATGGGCTAAATGGCCAGGTCACATGGACCCCGTAGGCTCAGAGAAGGTTGGAGGAGGGGACCCACTGGAACAGCTGTTGGGAGACAGATGGTAGCCTCCCGTCAAGGCCATCCAGCGTGTTCTTTAACGTTCGGTTGTTTTACCTCTGAGCGGCACTTTTTTGCACACCATGGGCTAAATGGCCAGGTCACATGGACCCCGAAGGCTCAGAGAAGGTTGGAGGAGGGGACCCACTGGAACAGCTGTTGGGAGACAGATGGTAGCCTCCCGTCAAGGCCATCCAGCGTGTTCTTTAACGTGCACAGGGTATGGCTCTCCCGCATACGGGGCCACGGTTTAACGTCCCATCCGACGGACGGCGTTATTTCCAACCCCATTGGTGTCCCCTACTGACCGTGGGCAGGGCGAGGAATTTTGCGGAGATAAATCTCAACGCTGACCCAGCTGGGACTCGAACCTGCGAACTACAGATTTTGAGCCTGGTGCGCTACCGACTGAGCTAATTAATCCCAGTCCCTAACCCACTGTGTGCAAAAGTGTTCAAAAGTAAAACAACCGAAATCTACTCATAACGATTTGCTCATACTTTCCTGAATTTTTAATATTCCTGAGTTTTTGCGAAAAAACCTTACGGAAATAAAATTTCAGTTCCAAGGTGTTGAAGTCAATTTTTAAAATTTTATTTCAAGAATACTGCTATTTATCGGAATGATAAAACGACGGTTACCTATCTATAGAGCACTTTCTCTGCAAATATCAATCGTGTTACTCAAAGCCCTGCCTTTACTAGGGGCGGGGGTGGCTCAGTCGGTAGCGCGCCAGGCTCGTAATCTGTAGTTCCCAGGTTCGAGTCCCAGCTGGGTCAGAGTTGAGATTTATCTCCGTAAAATTCCCCGCCCTGCCCACGGTCAGTAAGGGACATCGATGGGCTTGGAAAGGCCACCGTCCGTCGGATGGGACGTTAAGCCGTGGACCGTGTGCGGGAGAGCCATACCCTGTACACGTTAAAGAACACGCTGGATGGCCTTGACGGGAGTCTACCATCTGTTTCCCAACAGCAGTTCCAGTGGGTCTCCTCCCCCAACCTTCTCTGAGCCTTCGGGGTCCATGTGACCTGGCCATTTAGCCCATGGTGTGCAAAAAAGTGCCGCTCAGAGGTGAAACAACCCAACCGTGCCTTTACTGCATATTGTAAACAAGAGTCCATGATTTCAGTTGGTTTGTCGACTTCGGAAATTTTGGATTCTGTGCACCAATGAACGTCGCATCGAAGACTTCGCAAGAATCGCACACCTGTCACCCTCTAACTTCAGAAACATCGCGTGATCTACTGACTTCAGTCGTTCACTGACCTTAAGGAAAACTTTGCAACAGCCACTGATAGGAAAACACAGCTGGGCCAATAATTCCACCATTTGCATCATAAGCCTCAAATAGAAGGGACTGCAGCATATGTAAAGGAGCACAGAGATGAGTGGATTAAGTGTGACTGAAAAGTGACTAAGGGTAAATAGAGGGGTTGAATTGGGTTGTTTTACCTCTGAGCAGCACTTTTTTGCACACTATGGGCTAAATGGCCAGGTCACATGGACCCCGAAGGCTCAGAGAAGGTTGGGGGAGGGGACCCACTGGA
Source organism: Ryuthela nishihirai (assembly GCA_038380435.1). Lineage (NCBI taxonomy): Eukaryota > Metazoa > Arthropoda > Arachnida > Araneae > Heptathelidae > Ryuthela > Ryuthela nishihirai. The sequence goes on from JAWZYU010000025.1 coordinate 28,022,289, forward strand.
ACAGCTGTTGGGAGACAGATGGTAGCCTCCCGTCAAGGCCATCCAGCGTGTTCTTTAGCGTGCACAGGGTATGGCTCTCCCGCACACGGGGCCACGGCTTAACGTCCCATCCGACGGACGGCGGCCTTTCCAAGCCCATCGGTGTCCCCTACTGACCGTGGGCAGGGCGGGGAGTTTTCCGGAGATAAATCTCAATGCTGCCCCAGCTGGGACTCGAACCTGGGAACTGCAGATTACGAGCCTGGCGCGCTACCGACTGAGCCATCCCCACCCCTGAAAAAAAGGGAGCCTGAAGATAAATTATATTGCCTCTCCGGTACCTGTATTCAAATCTATCTAAATCACAATTTCCAAAAACATTTGATCGGTTTTTAAAGTGCTATGGAAGCTTGAATAATTAACAGCAGTATTACCATTCGTAAGAATTTACCTCAGAAGTATGGCGGGGGTTGTTTTAGTCGATATTCCGCGCAATCTGATGTTCTCAGGTTCGAGTGTTACCTGTGACAGCATTGTGATTTACCTACGATAACTCCCATCCTGCCTGCGGCGAGAATGGGAACAACATTGAGTATGGATGGAAAGGCCGCTGTCTGTCGGGTAGGACGTTAAGCCGTATGCAGGATAGCCATACCCTGTGCATGTTAAGGAGCATGCTGGATGGCCTTGATGGAAGGTTCTCATCTGTCCGCTAATGGTTGTTCAGTGGATATCCTTCACCAATCGGTTGGGTCCTTGTGACCTGGCATTTGGCCATTTAAAAGTTTACCCTTATTTCAAACTGTTTAATAAGTGTATATTTTAGAATTTCGTGCATTTGGGTTGTTTTAACTCTGATCGGCACTTTTTTTGCACACAGTGGGCTAAATGGGCAGGTCACAAGGACCCCGAAGGCTCAGAGAAGGTTGGGGGAGGAAACCCACTGGAACGCTGTTGTACCATCCAGCGTGTTCTTTAACGTGCACAAGGTATGGCTCTCCCGCACACGGAGACGTCTTAACGTCCCATCCGACGAACGACGGCCTTTCCAAGCCCATCGGTGTTCCCTACTGACCGTCAGTAGGGCGGGGAGTTTTGCGGAGATAAGTCTCAACGCTGACCCAGCTGGGACTCGAACCTGGGAACTGCAGATTACGAGCCTGGTGCGCTACCGATTGAGCCACCCCCGCCCCAGAAGTCCGTGTAAATTATTCCTTCAATACTCCTCAAATTTTACGAGTCATTAGAACTAGTATTGCTGCTGTTAACAATTTCAGCATCCGCAACTCTTTGAAGATCGCATGAATGTTGCTGGAAGTTGAGTTGGTTGTTTTACCTCTGAGCGGCACTTTTTTGCACACCATGGGCTAAATGGCCAGGTCACATGGACCCCGAAGGCTCAGAGAAGGTTGGGGGAGGGGACCCACTGGAACAGCTGTTGAGACAGATGGTAGCCTCCCGTCAAGGCCATCTAGCGTGTTCTTTAACGTGCACAGGGTATGACTCTCCCGCACACGGGGCCACGGCTTAACGTCCGATCCGACGGACGGCGGCCTTTCCAAGCCCATCGGTGTCCCCTACTGACCGTGGGCAGAACGGGGAATTTTGCGGAGATAAATCTCAACGCTGACCCATCTGGGACTCGAACCTGGGAACTACAGATTACGAGCCTGGCGCGCTACCGACTGAGCCACCCCCACCCCTGGAAGTTGAGATCTTCAGATATTTTCACTGATAATTTAAACATTTCATCATATATTATATATAAAAAAATTCGCTGTCCTTTTAAAAAATTTTAATCGCATTCTTCAAGTCTTGAAATTTGACTCTTCAATCGACATAACTCTGACCAACTCAAAGCACGCAGCGGGCGCTTTCCCTGACGTCATTAAAGGGTGTTCTGAACAGAGAGAAAGCGGCCATGTTGTGCAATGTCAGGTTTGAGACGGTCTCGGTCACGGCTCAGTAATTACTAGAGAAAAGTGATGCGAACCAGCACCGGCAAAGGAGGAGCAATGGCGGCCACTCTATTGGAATGTCCTTGAATGCGCCCTGGTACAGACGGCAAGGCAGTGATAGATGAGACGTAATTACAGATCTGGCCGTTCTGTTACAGTGGAGAGTTGAGGCGTCCTCTGTGGCCATCAGGCAGCAGATTACACCTTGTTATTAAACATGATTGAAGCAAGGAGGGATAAGATGAGGGGCGGGGGATTGGGGGAGAGGTTTCAGTGGCAACACGAAGTACAAATGCCACCAAGAGATGATAAACTGCCGATCATTTGAGTTTATAAACCTTTCTTTTCTGTCTCACCTTTCTTTTGTGTTCGGGTTGGGTTGTTTTACCTCTGAGCGGCACTTTTTTGCACACCATGGGCTAAATGGCCAGGTCACATGGACCCCGAAGGCTCAGAGAAGGTTGGGGGAGGGGACCCGGGGTGGGGTGTGGGGTGTTTTACCTCTGAGCGGCACTTTTTTGCACACCATGGGCTAAATGGCCAGGTCACATGGACCCCGAAGGCTCAGAGAAGGTTGGGGGAGTGGACCCACTGGAACAGTTGTTGGGAGACAGATGGTAGCCTCCCGTCAAAGCCATCTAGTGTGTTCTTTAACGTGCACAAAGGTATGGCTCTCCCGCACACAGGGCCACGGTTTAACGTCCCATCCGACGGACGGCAGCCTTTCCAAGCCCATCGGTGTCCCCTACTGACCGTGGGCAGGGCGGGAAGTTTTGCGGAGATAAATCTCAACGCTGACCCAGCTGGGACTCGAACCTGGGAACTACAGATTAAGAGCCTGGCGCGTTACCGACTGAGCCAGCCCCACCCCTCTTTTGTGTTCGGAAATTCGGTTGAAATTTCTTACGTATGAATGTTATCGCTGAGATCTCGTTCCTAATCAGTGAGCATCTGTTACTTCAGGTGAGAGAAGAATATTCTTCACTCTAGGTAACAATCTGGTTGTTATTATTTTGGATGGTTTTAGCTTTTTATCAATGACGTTTTTACTCTTAGGATAAGTGTTTTGTGACACCTCTCCCGCAAAAAATTATTTCATATCTGCCAAAAAAAAACACCTTTAGATTACTTATTACGAAACTTTTAATTATTCTAAAATGAAGCTTTTAATTATGGGACGAAATTCGCACATCTCTTCACTGTGAAGAAATCGCTTTTTTTTTTTTAAACGTGGTAATAAACAGGATGTCTTAATCACTTCTTACAATGTATTATCGTGCCATCTTTATGTTCATGTTTCGCCGCCTTCTCAGGACTAGTTCACTGACGTAACATACAGACAGCTCTTATCATTATAGATTTGCAAAGACTTAATTTATGCGCTGAGATCTGGAACCAGTTGAATTTCAGCAACCTGTTTGCTACAGAGTTGGGTTGTTTTATCTCTGAGCGGCACTTTTTTTGCACACTATGGGCTAAATAGCCAGGTCACAAGGACCCCCAAGGTTCAGAGAAGGTTTGGGGAGGAGACCCACTGGAAAGGCTGTTGGGAGACAGATGGTAGCTTCCCGTCAAGGCCATCCAGCGTGTTCTTTAACGTGCACAGGATATGGCTCTCCCGCACACGGGGCCACGGCTTAACGTCCCATCCGATGGACGGCGGCCTTTCCAAGCCCATCGGTGTCCCCTACTGACCATAGGCAGGCCGAGGAATTTTGCGGAGATGCCGTCCCGTGGCCGAGTGGTTAGCACGCTTGGCTACTGATCTACGGGACCTGGGTTCGAGCCCCGGGTAAGGCATGGATGTTCGTGTTGTTTTCTGCTGAGGTCCTGCCATCCTCTCAGATCTTCTACTGTGGCATATAAACTGACAGGCTCCTGTTAGACCTCTGTGGCAAGCAACTGCTTGAGGGGGTATTTATTTATTTTATTTTAAATCTCAACGCTGACCAAGCTGGGACTCGAACCTGGGAACTGCAGATTACGATCCTGGCGCGCTATCGACTGAGCCACCCCCGCAGAAAAACGACACAGTTGGCATACAATAATTCCAACTGAAATGAACAATAATTCCAACTGAAGTCCAACATCAAGGGACAATTTACAATCACAATTCATGATATGAATTTGTGGCAAAACGACTCCACTAAATTTTAAAAACAATATATAATAATCAACGAAAAATATAAAAACTGTACTTCAACATCAATCATATACCATAAATTCTAATTATCTAAAAAATTTCCCTCACTTGGAAACTTACTGCCTTATGCCATCATTCCTTACGAATGATTCCAACTCAGCAACATGGGGGTGGGGGTGGCTCAGTCGGTAGCGCGCCAGGCTCTTAATCTGTAGTTCCTAGGTTCGAGTCCCAGCTGGGTCAGCGTTGAGATTTATCTCCACAAAATTCCCTGCCCTGCCAACGGTCAGTAGGGGACACCGATGGGCTTGGAAAGGCCGCCGTCCGTCGGATAGGACGTTAAGCAGTGGCCCCGTGTGTGGGAGAGCCACACCCTGTGCACGTTAAAGAACACGCTGGATGGCCTTGACGGGAGGCTACCATCTGTCTCCCAACAGCTGTTCCAGTGGGTCCCCTCCCCCAACCTTCTCTGAGCCTTCGGGGTCCATGTGACCTGGCCATTTAGCTCATGGTGTGCAAAAAAGTGTCCGCTCAGAGGTAAAACAACCCAATGTTAAAGAACACGCTGTATGGCCTTGACGGGAGGCTACCATCTGTCTCCCAACAGCTGTTCCAGTGGGTCCCCTCTCCCAACCTTCTCTGAACCTTCGGGGTCCTTGTGACCTGGCCATTTAGCCCATGGTGTGCAAAAAAGTGTCCGTTCAGAGGTAAAACAACCCAACCCAGCAACACCCATGTTATCATTCTTAATCGGTGATTCTAACTGAGCAATACCATTCTGAAACATCAAACCATAGTAGAGGGGATGTATCAAGTCTTTTCACTTCTTTAAACCCAGTGATGGCCTCTTTATTTTCGGATTGGAAAAAAGACAAACCATTTACCGTCCGTGCTTCCAATAAAGCGACCAATAAAAGGGCAAAAGGAGTTGCTTGCATTGAGAAAAGGAGATTGTGGGGGCGGGGGGGGAAGTCAGTTATTAAGAACTACTCGACCTCCATTACGACCAAACTGTCAAGTTGCCAAGAGCAATCTCGTTCCGTAAAATCCGTTTCCACTTCGGTTTTGTCTTTCTCTCCAGACTGGCAATTGTTTCCAGTGGCAAATGTCGTCCATAGCTCTCTCTCTCTATACTCAGTGTACGTCGTGCGAGCGAGACAAGACAGACACATTTTTCCGGGGCCCCTGAAACGGTTTTCTGGCTCTACTCCAGGACTTGGTCTAGCTCAAAGTGGTCCATTTGTGCATGAAGGGCGTTAATGGCTATGCAAGGAGTAGATATAATTGCCGCGTTGCGCGTTCTTTTCAAAAGAGTAGTTCGGATTTTTTTTCTCTCTATTCCTAAGACAAATCTCTCTCGTCCAGAAGATCTCGAAGTGCTTTTGGGAAAAGCCCAGAGTATTTGGGCTGCAAAAAAAAAACAACTGAACAAGTGATCTTTTTAATATGCTGTGATTAGAACATATTGACCGGAAAGAAAGTTCCTTTTGTCTGATCTATTATTTTTCAAGTTTCAGTGGGGCGGGGTGGCTAAGTCGGTAGCGCGCCAGGCTCGTAATCTGTAGTTCCCAGGTTCGAGTCCCAGCTGGGTCAGCGTTGAGATTTATCTCCGCAAAATTCCCCGCCCTGTCCACGGTCAGTAGGGGACACCGATGGGTTTGGAAAGGCCGCCGTCCGTCGGATGGGACGTTAAGCCGTGGCCCCGTGTGCGGGAGAGCCGTACCCTGTGCACGTTAAAGAACACGCTGGATGGCCTTGACGGGAGGCTACCATCTGTCTCCCAACAGCTGTTCCAGTGGGTCCCCTCCCTCAACCTTCTCTGAGCCTTCGGGGTCCTTGTGGCCTGGCCATTTAACCCATGGTGTGCAAAAAAAGTGCCGCTCAGAGGTAAAACAACCCAACCCAAAATTCCCCAATAACTGATGCTCCCCCCCCCCCCCCTCACTCACACACTTGGCCATTTAGAGGAATAAATTCCTCTAAATGGCCAAGTGTGTCCATTTAGAATGCTACTAATTTACATTTGATGCATTTTTCAAGAATTTTTTTAAAAACCTGTAAAACGGCGATGGTAATGTTATATTGCCTTGGAAACCAAGTCTCTTGTTCCACCCTCCTCCGCAACACGTTTTTTTTTTAGATCCGGGCCTGAACATAACACAGGGCTAGTTTATCAGCTAATCTATGCAGACGGAAAGATTTATAATTTTATGGTGGAATTCCTCAGAAAACGAAAATATATTTCACACGACAACCTACATTGGATTTCAGAAACTGATAAAGGTCATCGCACAATCTATTTCATTCCGCTCTAGCCAGTTCTTAAAAGGTCACCATCCAGACTTCTTGTATCAGCTCTCCCTTAATGATAACACAGAGAGGTGTGATTTTCGGGAAATTCCGTCTCTATCTCTCTTTTTTTTCCCACCTCCACAGCAGGTGAAGGAAATGCACAGTAACGGGTGACCGCTCTCGTGATGTGAAGCTAAGGTCAAGTGTGAGCGTGCACGAGCATCACGTTCTTCAAGAACAGTCTCCGACAGCGAAGGGAACTCCCTCGCCTCTTGCTCATTGCTTGTCCTCCTCCTGGAATCTGCGGAGGGAAAAACCATGTGATTGGGAGGAACATTTCTCATCCCAACGTGGCCTTTTGATACCATCCATGATGACTTCTGGCTTTTTTACTCTCAACCAGATCAGGATCGAGGGTTGGGTTGGGTTGTTTTACCTCTGAGCGGCACTTTTTTGCACACCATGGGCTAAATGGCCAGGTCACATGGACCCCAAAGGCTCAGAGAAGGTTGGGGGAGGGGACCCACTGGAAGAGCTGTTGGGAGACAGATGGTAGCCTCCCGTCAAGGCCATCCAGCGTGTTCTTTAACGTGTACAGGGTATAGCTCTCCCGTACACGGGGCACGGCTTAACGTCCCATCCGACGGACGGCTGCCTTTCCAAGCCCATCGGTGTCCCCTACTGACCGTGAGCAGGGCGGGGAATATTTGCGGAGATAAATCTCAACGCTGACCCCAGTTAATAATCTGTAGTTCCCAGGTTCGAATCCCATGGTTCGAATGGGATTCGAACCTGGGAACTACAGATTATGAGCCTGGCGCGCTACCGACTGAGCCACCCCCGCCCCTAGTAGAGGAAAGGGAGCTATTGCCCAGATGTTTGGAGACAGATGCAAGCCTCCCATTAAGACCGTCCTGCTCGTTATCTAGCGCGCACGGTATGGCTCTCCTGCGTATGGTTCATGATTTAATGTCTCATCCGACGGACGGCTGCCGTTCCAAGACCATTGGTGTCCCCTTTCTCACCGAGAACAGAGCAACGGTTAGCAGAGAAAAATCACAATGCAGGATCAACGAATATTTGAATTTGGGAACATTAAGTTAAAAGTCTGAAATGTTACTGATAGAGCGTAGGGAAAGAAGATGAGAAAGTTATGTTACTGATAGAGCGTAGGGAAAGAACATGAGAAAGTTATGTCACTGATGAGCATAGGGAAAGAAGATGAGAAAGCCGTCCGTCGGATGGGACGTTAAGCCGTGGCCCCGTGTACGGGAGAGCCATACCCTGTGCACGTTAAAGAACACGCTGGATGGTCTTGACGGGAGGCTACCATCTATCTCCCAACAGCTGTTCCAGTCGGTCCCCTCCCCCAACCTTCTCTGAGCCTTCGGAGTCCATGTGACCTGGCCATTTAGCCCATGGTGTGCAAAAAAGTGCCGCTCAGAGGTAAAACAACCCAACTCAACCCAACCGCAGACCATTGGAAGCACTATAGAACCGTAGAAAAACTCCAAAAACTCGTTTTACAGAAAAAGCGACCGATTTTTGTTTGATCACCGGATTTTTCGAATTTATTTCAATCGGAAAACGAAGTAAACGTAATGATTACGAGCTGTATAAAATGTTTTATTGTTAGTGTCTTGACATTCATTCCTGCAGAGCTGCTGCTTTTGGACGCCTTCCAAAACGAAATGAGATCGTTTCCAATCCGGAAATCAACCACCACTTAAAAGCGTCTTTAGAACCATCGATCCCATCTTCCTTTCTCTTCTCCTTCCACTTCCTCGCATTCGCACGCATAGACACACACACAATGGTGGAGACAGACGGCCACACAAACAATCGAGTCACGTGTCCTTCCACCATCCCTGTAGAGCAAAGCCAAATACATTATCAGAGGGCACGCAAAACTGAATTGAGAGTCACATGACTAACGAAAGCTGCGAGCTTTGTCGTGGTGTTGGTGTACGCCGACGTAAGCCGAGTGTCTCCGAGTGCTTTCCGAAGAGTTTTTATAATTCTTCCTTCGTATGACCCATCGGAGGCCTCTCGTCAGGTGATGCTGTTGTTCCATCCCAGGGATAAGGTCATCTGAAAGCAGCGATTGACCTACTTGGCGTGCAGCGAATGTAATTGTTGAAGAGGCGAGGAATGGCCGACTGGATGTTGAAATAAGAAATAGGAATGAATTTTTATCATCAGCTTATTCTGAACTGATTGGTAGATGAAGACTGCATAAGTCAGAAATAGTTTTTCTTTTATAAACTTATTTTGGGCAAGAAAAAGACTGCGCCAGTTAGGAATAGCCATTAGGGGTGGGGTTCCCCCGCCCGGCCCACGGTCAGTAGGGGGCACCGATGGGCTTGGAAAGGCTACCGTCCGTCGGGTGGGACGTTAAGCAGTGGCCCATTGTGCGGGAGAGCCATACCCTGTGCACGTTAAAGAACACGCTGGATGGCCTTGACGGGAGGCTACCATCTGTCTCTCAACAGCTGTTCCAGTGGCTCCCCTCCTCCAACCTTTCTGAGCCTTCGGGGTCCATGTGACCTGGCCATTTAGCCCATTTTTGCAGGGTGTGCAAAATTTGGTGTGCCATTTTGCATGGTGTGCAAAAAAGTGCCGCTCAGAGGTAAAACAACCCAACCCAAATCTCCTAGTTTCAATTTAAAATAGGTTCAAAATAATACACCATCTAGCTACAAAATGCGACACTTTTTATGCTATGTCCAAGCCTACGAAGCTCTAATTTCTAGAATAACCTTTTTATGGTAAAATATTATTGAATATAAAAGATCTACCATCAAGCTTTCTAAAATTTGAATTTGAAAAATATTCTTTCAATATTCAATAGGTTATGGAAGTCTGAACGTTCAAAAGGACATCAATGCTGTAAGAATTTACTCCATAAGTTAATTAAAATTAGTACTCTCTCAAACAATTTAATAAAATAAGTACATATTTAAGAAATTTGTGCACATAATTCTCAACTATTCAATGTTTTCAGATAAGCTTCGTAAAACGCAACGCTTCTCTAAAATTCTAGCTTCCGTAACTTTTTTAAATGTTAAGATTAAAGATTTAGATGGACTTGTTGTAAACATTTCACCATAAAAAAACTTATTTATTTTAAAAATGATAGAACTTCGAAGTAATCTTCCCACTGACAAATTATGGGAAAAAAAACCCTTCAATTTTCTGTGCGGCGGGTGTTAGCTCTGTCGGTAGAGCACCAGGTTCGTCACCTGACAATCCAAAGTTCGAGTCTTCATTGTCCCTGTACTGAAATTTTATTCTTCTAATCCCCGTTATGTTAATGGAATTGACACCACCGTCCGACGAATGGGACGTTAAGCCATGAACTCTATACCCTGTGTACATTACAGAACACACTGGACGCTTGAAGGGAAGGCTTTTATCTATACAGAGGGTTCTTGAGTTCTGAGCTTCTTGGGACCTAGCCATTTAGCCCAATATGCGCTGGTTGGGTTTTTACCTCTGAGCGGCACTTTTTTTGCACACAATGGTCTAAACGGCCAGGTCACAAAACCCCGAGGACTCAGAGAAGGGTGGAGGAGGGGACCCACTGGAACAGCTGTTGGGAGACAGATGGTAGCCTCCCGTCAAGGCCATCCAGTGTGTTCTTTAACGTGCACGGGGTATGGCTCTCCCGCACACGGTCCACGGCTTAACGTCCCATCCGACGGACGGCGGCCTTTCCAAGCCCATCGGTGTCCCCTACTGACCGTGGGCAGGGCGGAGAGTTTTGCGGAGATAAGTCTCAACGCTGACCCAGCTGGGACTCGAACCTGGGAACTGCAGATTACGAGCCTGGCGCGCTACCGACTGAGCCACCCCCGCCCCCAATGTGCGCGGAAAAGCATTACTCAAACGTGAAATAACCCAAACGAATTATATTTTATGTCTAGGTAATGTATCTGTTGTCTTTTTCTTGTTGCCATGGAAACTAAGGTCTCAGCGTTTTTTCTCTGTGTCGCTGTCAAAATTGCGTTTCTTACTCTGGGTTACGAGAAAAGAATTCGGGAAATGGATTTAACAATTTCGTTACGAAAATAAAAGTATATTAACAAAATAAAAAGCAATTTAAACTGTATAAAGCTTTTAAAAAATATTGCACTAAGTCATCAACATGATCCCAACTGCACTTTTTTTAAAAAAAAATAACGAGGGCTTTTTCATTAAAAACTTCTACCTTTGAGGAAAATTCAACGAAGTTTAAAAATCTACTTAATGATGGATTTTCCGATATTTTCTTTCTAAATTTGAAACTCCAATATTTAAACGAACCACGCTTCAGTAAAAGAAATTTTCCATCCTATTCCCTTATGATCTTCTTTCAACCAATATTAATTTTTCTCCATCGCTCACACTCTAAAGAGTTTCGGGATGCGTTCACAGTCCTCCATCGATATAAACGCGAGAAAGAAGTGGAGCAACATGATCCCCTTCTCTTCGAAACTCAAGTCACTCTCTCCATCACTCCTTTGTCTGCCTCATCTCCCAGAAGATGGAGAATTCTCCTCCACAGCCTCCACCATTAGAAGTGTATCACCTCTTGTCACCTGATCACCCCCGCAAGCGCAGTTACCTCATCCTGCTGTGCTCGGTGGTTTGGGGTTGAGAATGCTGGGGAGGAAAGAGGAAAGTGTAGAGAAGCGGGGGGGGGGGAAGTAGTAGGAGGAGGAGGGATATAAACAAATAGAGACGGCGTGACCTATTTTTAGCTGCTGAAGCAACGAGAGAGGCAGCTCCTATCTGTTAGCAGATATTGGGGACTTGGTTTTTGTTGGGATGGATTCAGATGCTCGGGATGTTGGAGACGGGTGATGGATGAATGGTGGATGCTGAAGGAGGAGAGAAAGAGAGAGGACAGACGAGGAGTCAGGATGGTAAAGAGCAAAAGTAAAGGATGCGGAGTTTCGTGCGTTGGTTGATAGAAGATGCAATGAACGACGTTGACAATCTAATGGGTAAAGGGGATGTAAAATAAGAAATAAGCTGCGCGAGTTCTGAGTAAACAAATATGCTTTTCAAACTGGTACAAAGTGGTACAAAAAAAAATCACATTATTCTAAACTGAAACATTTCTGTTAAGGTATTAATTTCCTAAATGTCTTTAACCGAAATTTCGTGTGTGAAAATGTCATTAATTGTCGAGTTTTTGTCTGTTTGCCAGTTTTACATGCTGCAAATAAAAAAAAAGGAAGTTACATGTGTTATCCATCATAAAATAATCTGTTTATGTTGTTATTTTCCTTATTCGTCACGAAAATAAGAAAAAGATTTTTTTTTCTTTAATTTTGAAGATTTCTCTCTAAGGCAAATGTTATCCATATCAGTAACAGTTTTTTAAAGCTTTTGAGCAAATAGAAAAAAAGTTTTCTTTAAAAAGCATAATGAAAATGGCTTTTTTAAATATTATTTTCTTATTTATAACTTTGCTGCTCTAGAGCGGTGGTTCTCAACCTTTTATGCTTTGGGCGGGGGTGGCTCAGTCGGTAGCGCGCCAGGCTCGTAATCTGTAGTTCCCAGATTCGAGTCCCAGCTGGGTCAGCGTTGAGATTTATCTCCGCAAAAATTCCCCGCTCTGCCCACGGTCAGTAGGGGACACCGATGGGCTTGGAAAGGCCGCCGTCCGTCGGATGGGACGTTAAGCAGTGGCCCTGTGTGCGGGAGAGCCATACCCTGTGCACGTTAAAGAACACGCTGGATGGCCTTGACGGGAGGCTACCATCTGTCTCCCAACAGCTGTTCCAGTGGGTCCCCTACCCCAACCTTCTGAGCCTTCGGGGTCCATGTGACCTGGCCATTTAGCCCATGGTGTACAAAAAAGTGCCGCTCAGAGGTAAAACAACCCAACCCTTTTATGCTTCACGTACCCCCTGGAAATGTGTATGTAACTGGCGTACCCCTTGTATAGATAGATAAAACTATAGTTATAGTAGAACAATGGGAATAAAATAAAACATATATATCAGTGGTTCTCAACCTTTTATGCTTCACGTACCCCCTGGAAATGTGCATGTAACTGGCGTACCCTTGTATAGATCCCCGCCCTGCCCACGGTCAGTAGGGGACACCGATGGGCTTGGAAAGGCCACCGTCCGTCGGATGGGACGTTAAGCCGTGTTCCCATGTGTGGGACAGCCATACCCTGTGCACGTTAAAGAACACACTGGATAGCCTTGACGGGAGGCTGCCATCTGTCTACCAACAGCTGATCCAGTGGGTCCCCTCCCCCAACCTTCTCTCAGCCTTTGGGATTCTTGTGATCTGGCATTTAGCCCATTGTGTGCAAAAAAATTGCAGCTCAGAGATAAAACAACCAACCAACCAATCTCTTTAAAATACACGGGGCAGGGTTTGGTTCGGTCGATAGCGAGCCTGGTTGAGTCCCACCTGTGTTAGAGTTCAGATTTATCTCTGCTAAATCCCTACCCTAGCTCAGAATGGGAACACTGATGAGCTTTGAAATGCCGCCATCTGTCAGATGAGTCTCCGTGTGCAGGAGACCTTACCCTGTGCACATTAAATACGTTGGATGGTCTTGATGGGAGACTTGCATCTGTCTCCTATCCATCAATGGTAAGGAACTGGAAAAGGTTGAGAAGCACTGATGTAAATGGTGATAAGGAGATAATAGTTATCATTATGTAAATGAGGATGATCAAGGTAATGGCACTGCGATTGCACAAACAAGGGTAAGTATGGGTTGGGTTGTTTTACCTCTGAGCGGCACTTTTTTGCACACCATGAGCTAAATGGCCAGGTCACATGGATCCCGAAGGCTCAAAGAAGGTTGGGGGAGGGGACCCACTGGAACGGCTGTTGGGAGACAGATGGCAATCTCCCGTTAATGCCATCCAGTGTGTTCTTTACCGTGCACAGGGTATGGCTCTCCCGCACACGGAGCCACGGCTTAAAGTCCCATCCGACGGACGGCGGACTTTCCCAGCCCATCGGTGTACCCTACTGACCGTGGGCAGGGCGGGGAATTTTGCGGAGATGAAACTCAACGCTGACCCAGCTGGGACTCGAACCTGGGAACTACAAATTACGAGCCTGGCGCGCTACTGACTGAGCCACCCCCACCCCCAGGGTAAGTATGGTGATGGCTGGGAAGGATGTTAGCGTGGAGAAGGATGTTAGCGATGCATATTATGTACCGAGAAATAATTATGAATACACAATGAGTGGTGACAGTAGCGATGATGTAAACTAGGATGATAAGGGTGTTAATGATGATTGCGTGGTAGATGAGCAATTAAGAAGGTGATGATAAAAATGTGGGTGTTAAAAGGGTGACTGAATGGACACTGATGATGACAAAGAAATGGGTGATAACTATGAATAGAATATTAGCCTTTTAAATAAATATATATATATAATAATTCAGCCATATAATCATTCAAAATAATCTAGCCCAAGCAAAAGCAATTCAAGTCAAAATTTGACAAATCATACCTGAAAAAAATTCTTAAAATATCCAGTACTAATTTTAAGAGATGTATTAATCATAGTTTAGAAAAAAAATTCCAAAAAGTATAAAAAATAGTCTGCAGTACACCGACTAGAGGGCATTGTCACTAACCGTGCGCACACAATTATGGCTACAAGCATCTGAGACAGAAAGTTGTGTTAGGATATGGGTTTTGCGTGCAAGCTCGATTCTAATACAGTTACCTTAAATGACTTGGCTTCTAGAAGCTTCGTTTCGAGCGGTTTAAAAACTTTGCTTCGTAAAAAAAGAAGCTAAATTCAGCCTAGCAACCATTCTAATAACAAACCAGGTCGCTTACATGAAGTCTTTAGAGAGAAGGAGAGGTACTGGTGGACTACTCCGAGTTTAATTGTGTGTTCTGAGCAGATGCAACATTCATCACGAATGGGTGTTTCAAAGTAACTTGACCTTTCCCAGGACACGCTACATGGAGCTTTCGGAAAAGATACAAAATTAGAGACATTTTGTGCGCTAAATATATCGACGAAAATGAAGATCAGAAAATGTAAAAAAAATATTTAACAAATTAATGTGATTTTTTTTTCTTCCTTTGATTGGGTGAAGTTCATTGGTCTCCTTATTAAACGATGGCAACGTCGTTATCATTGGATATTTCAAGCTTTAAGAATGGCAAAAATTTAAGCAATCTTTAGGCAAACGTCCAAAGGAATTCTTATTTCGGCGATCGTGTCATATGCTCATTGGTAAAAGAAATTACGGAGTGATCCCATTTACAGCTAACTATAAAAATAAATTTTTTAGAAAAAAATTTCACTGGAGATGAAGATCTTAAATAAAATTTGCTTAAATTTCGTTTTTCAATAGGAATTCTTAAAGTGTCTTATATAAGACGGAACATTAAACAATTTCAACACAGTCAATGTAGGATTTTTTTCATGAAATTTTACAAAAACTGAGAACTGGGTTGTTTTGCCCCTGAGCAGCACCCTTGCTCAAACAATGGACTAAACGACCAGATCACAAAGACCCTCGGAGAAGGTAGAGGAAGGGGATCCTTTGAACAGCTGTTAAGAGACAGATGAAAGCCTCCCTTCAAGACCAGCGTGTTCTTTAACTTGCACTTGATATAGTTATCCTGCACATCTAGGGGCGGGGGTGGCTCTGTCGGTAGCGCGCAAGGCTCGTAATCTGTAGTTCCCAGGTTCGAGTCCCAGCTGGGTCAGCGTTGAGATTTATCTCCGCAAAATTCCCCCGCCCTGCCCACGGTCAGTAGGGGACACCGATGGGCTTGGAAAGGCCACCGTCCGTCGGATGGGACGTTAAGCCGTGGCTCCGTGTGCGGGAGAGCCATACCCTGTGCACGTAAAGAACACGCTGGATGGTCTTGACGGGAGGCTAATATCTGTCTCCCAACAGCTGTTCCAGTGGGTCCCCTCCCCCAACCTTCTCTGAGCCTTCGGGGTCCTTGTGACCTGGCCATTTAGTCCATGATGTGCAAAAAAGTGCCGCTCAGAGGTAAAACAACCCAACCTGCACACCTAGAGACTGCTTAACATCTCATCTAATGACCGGTGACCTTTTTAAGCCCATCGGTGTATTCTTTATCCCCAAGGGGTTAGCGGCGATAAATCTAAACCTCTGCATAGTTAGAAGTCGAACTTGCAAATATCACAGCCTGGCTCGCTAACGACTGAAGCAACCCTTGCCTCGGAAACTAATGGATTTTCACAAAAGGGTCCCCGAGATTTTCCGGTCCGCCCCTGGGGAGAGCCATACTCTATGCACGTTAAAGAATACGCTGGATGGCTTGATTGTAGGCTATCATCTGTCTCCCAACAGCTGTCCAGTGATTCAGTTTCCTCACCCTCTCTCTGAGCCCTCGGGATCTGCTCAGAAGTAAATTAATCCAAACCTAAATTAACCAAAGACGGCCGAAACCAGGGTTGGGTTGTTGTTTTACCTCTGAGCGGCACTTTTTTGCACACCATGGGCTAAATGGCCAGGTCACATGGACCCCGAAGGCTCAGAGAAGATTGGGGGACCCACTGGAACAGCTGTTGAAGCCACTGGAACAGCTGTTGGGAGACAGATGGTAGCCTCCCGTCAAGGCCATCCAGCGTGTTCTTTAACGTGCGCAGGGTATGACTCTCCGCACACGGGGCCACGGCTTAACGTCCCATCCGACGGACGGCGGACTTTCCAAGCCCATCGGTATCCCGTACTGACCGTGGGCAGGGTGGGGAATTTTGCGGAGATAAATCTCAACGCTGACCCAGCTGGGACTCGAACCTGGGAACTACAGATTACGAGCCTGGCGCGCTACCGACTGAGCCACCCCCGCCGAAACCAGACTAAAGCGGCAGCAGAATTGTAAGGGCGGTGGCTAACTTTAAACCGTTCTGCCTAACAGCGACAGTAAATTCTATAATCCTATGGAGGTCGGGCACTCCCTGACTAGCTACTCTCCATCAGATCTGGCTGCTTCCAATTTGGCACAGCGAACCTGAACCTTCGGTTTTCCAGATCTGATCAAGTTAACCTTTCAGCGTAAGAGTTGCTGTTCGTATAAACAAACGAATTCAAGCAACCGGTTCCACTTCAACATCATCATCTTCTGTCATGGTTGACTTAGCGATTTCTAGCAAAGCCATTGCAGTCGCCATCACATTACAGTTAACAAGGCAGGTTTAATGTCAAAGATGAAGGCATTTCTTATTACACTTTTTCGAGAGGGCAATTTCTCCTACTTGTTTCCCCAACAACCGGTTCTTTCTCTTTTCTCATAGCGAAGTGGACGCCGCCCCGTCTGACTCTACAGGCAGAGCACCTCTGTCTCCTAGCTGCGTCTTGTCTGACTCGACAGGCAGAGCACCTCTCTCTCCAAGATACGTCTTGTCTGCCCCCAACAACCAACTCCCCTACTCTTTTCAGACTCTTGGACTCTGCTGCTTCAACTTGCTCGCAATTTGAGACGGAGAGCTGCTAAAGAGAGTGCTCTTGCGTCTGTGTCGTAGTGGGAGTCTCAAGAATTTTTTCTTCTGTTTCTTCCCTCTTGCAGCGTCTGTCTGCTGCATTTTTGTCTAGATAAAAGAGGAAATTCTCCTATTTTTCAGTATTCTCGAGAACCTTAATTCAGAGAAGAGTGAGAAATCGTTGAAATCCTGTCCATTCGGGCATATGTAAAGTTTACGAGCCTTGTGATCAGTTGGGGATAATTTTTTTTGTTCAAAGTTCGGGTGGGGGAGTGTGTAAGGTCAGTTTTCGAGATCTTTTTCCTGTTCCTATTTAGGTTGTCAATTTAATTGTTACGATGCAACCCAGGGCTTATATAAAAGGGATCAAAATATCGAGTTTGAATGTCTTAGAGAAGGAATTTATACAAACAGTTTTTCTGCTGAGGTATTGCATCCTTTACAAACATTTTTCAATTCTAACATTAGTACAGAAAAAAAAATTACGGAGTGCCACATAGTACAGAAAAAATGGCCACATAGTACAGATGAAAAAAATGGTCACATAGTACAGATGAAAAAATGGCCACATAGTACAGATGAAAAAAATGACCGCATAGTACAGATGAAAAAAATGACTGCATAGCACAGATAAAAAATGACTGCATAGCACAGATGAAAAAAATGATTGCATAGCACAGATAAAAAATGGCCACATAGTACAGATAAAAAATGGCCACATAGTACAGATAAAAAAGGCCACAGATTAAAAAATGGTCACATAGTACAGATAAAAAATGGCCACACAGTACAGAAAAATGGCCCGAGTTTGAGCCCTTGATAAGGCATGGATGTTTCTTGTGTTGTCTTTATGCTGAGGTCTCACCTTTATTAACTTTATTATATGATGTATTAAACCGAGAGGCCCTGACAGAGTTGTGACAAGCAGCTGCTTGAGTGGTAGTATATTTTTAACTATAGGAGAGAAAAGAATCCTAGAAGCTACTTCTAATATTATTCAGGCTTTATTTATATAATATCATACCACACTAAGACTAAACGGGACACTTATGGGTTTAGAAAAGCCAACATCCGTCAGATGGGACGTTATACCGCGGATCCGTGTGTGCGGGACTGCCTACCATATCCAGTGCACGTTAAAAAACATGCTCGACAGTAATTATATGTCTATTAACAGCTATCCAGTGGGTCCCATTCCATCAACTTTCCCCGAGTCCTTGGGGTCCTTGTGAACTTCCATTTTAGTCTATTGTGTGCAGAAAAAGTGACGCTCAGAGGTAAGTAACACAAACAAAAACCAAATTCAGGTTTGCTGTCCACTGTCTCAGTTGAGAGCTAACACAAAGTGTCCACTGAAGCAGTACTTACCTCTTTAACCACTATTCAGGAAGACTAATAGTTTTATAGTGACAGCTCATGTACAGTTGGGGCGGGGGTGGCTCAGTGGGTAGCGCGTCAGGCTCGTAATCTGTAGTTCCCAAGTTCGAGTCCCAGCTGGGTCAGCGTTGAGATATGTCTCCGCAAAAGTCCCCGCCTTGCCCACGGTCAGTAGGGGACACTGATGGGCTTGGAAAGGCCGCCGTCCGTCGGATGGGACGTTGAGCCGTGCCCCGTGTGCGGGGAGCCATACCCTGTACACGTTAAAGAACACGTTGGATGACCTTGACGGGAGGCTACCATCTGTCTCCCAACAGCTGTTCCAGTGGGTCCCCTCCCCCAACCTCCTCTGAGCCTTCTGGGTCCATGTGACCTGGCCATTTAGCCCATGGTGTGCAAAAAAGTGCCGCTCAGAGGTAAAACAACCCAACAACACCGCGCTTCAAGCTTTTTAAATGATATAAATAATAATAAATAAATATAATTAAATGATATTTCTAACGTATACTCCTACGATTCCCCTTTCTGGAGTGTTACTGGAAAAATCTTTCATTTATCTCTAAAAACAATAAAGGTAAATTTCTACATAAGGACAGATGACTCCGTCATAGAATTACAAATAATAAAATAAATTATTCCTCAAGCAGCTGCTTGCCATAGAGATCTGGCAGTAGCTTATCGCCATAATAGGTGGAAAAGATCTGCGATGTTGGGTTGTTTTATCTCTGAGCGGCACTCTTTGCACACAATGGGTTAAATGGCTAGGTCATAAGGACCCCGAAGGCTCAGAGAAGGTTGGGAGGAGAGGGTTAGGTTGTTTTACTTCTGAGCGGCACTTTTTTGCACATCATGGGTTAAATGGCCAGGTCATAAGGACTCCGAAGGCTCGGAGAAGGTTTGGGGAGTGGCCCCACTGGAACAACTGTTGGGAGACAGATGGTAGCCTCCCGTCAAGGCCATCCAGCATGTTCTTTAACGTGCACATGGTGTGGCTCTCCCGAACACGGGTCACATCTTAACGTCCCATCCGACGGACGGCGGACTTTCCAAGCCCATCGGAGACCCCTACTGATCGTGGGCAGGGCGGAGAGTTTGGCGGAGATAAATCGCAACGCTGACCCAGCAGGGACTCGAACCTGGGAACTGCAGATTACGAGTCTGACGCGCTACCGACTAAGTCACCGCCCCCCCCCCCCCACACACACACACGATCGAGTGTAGGGTAGGGGTTTAGCGAAGATATGTCTCAACGCTAGCCCAAGTGCGATGTAAACCTGGGAAGTACAGGCCTGGCGGACTACCGAGCCAATCTCCGCCCCCTACCTTAAAAAGACCACTCTGCAACGATAATGGTGAAAGGGGTAACACTGGTTTCATTTTGTTCGGTGAAATAAAAAATGACAAATAAATTTCATTCCTCATCTGATTCTGGAAGATATAGCTTCACGGCATAATCAAACAAAGGCAAAAGAAACAATGGGCAGAATGAAAATTACAGAGAATAAAAAATTCCTTTGTTTGAGCAATCCAATTTTTCTACCGAACGAGCTATCAGTTACACAAAGGACGGCAAAAAAATATAGCTGATGCACTTGGTCACAAAACAAATGTCGGTTGGGTTGTTTTACCTCTGAGCGGCACTTTTTTGCACACCATAGGCTAAATGGCTAGGTCACATGGATCCCCCAAAGACTTAGAGAAGGCTGGGGGAGGGGACCGACTGGAACAGCTGTTGGGAGACTGATGGAAGCCTCTCGTCAAGGCCATCCAGCATGTTCTTTAACCTGCACAGGGTATGTCTCTCCCGCACACGGAGCCACGGCGTAACGTTCCATCCGACGGACGGTGGCTTTTCCAAGCCCATCGGTGTCCCCTACTGACCGTGGGCAGGGTGGGGAATTTTGCGGAGATAAAACTCAACGCTGACCCAGCTGGGACTCGAACCTGGGAACTACAGATTACAAGCCTGGCGCGCTACCGACTGAGCCACCCCCGCCCCTGGGGGAGGGGACCCACTTGAATAGCTGTTGGGAGACAGATGATAGCCTCTCGTCAAGGCCATCCAGCGTGTTCTTTAACGTGCACAGGGTATGTCTCTCCGTACACGGGGCCATGGCTTAACGTCCCACCCGACGGACGGCGGCCTTTCCAAGCCCATCGGTGTCCCCTACTGACCGTGGGCAGGACGGGGATTAATGAGATTAGCGGAGAAGGCCGCAGTTGAACCAGGGGACGAACCAGTAAACTTGCGAACAACCGACTGAGACAACGTCCGCCCCACTAACTTTCAGGAACACGAGGCTTAAATTCATTACAAGAGTCCTTGTAGATAATTATATTTATCAATGAACATTTTTCAACGTCACGAAATAAAGAGCAGATGTTAGACATCTTTTGAGGCAGGACTTTACATTTTTCACTCCCCCCCCCCTCTCCTCATTATCATATCAGAAAAGAACCTTGAGTCAGTTCGATGGTTCTTTAGATACCGAAGGAAATTTTTTTTTTTACGAAATAACCTTAATTAGATTCCTCAGAGCAAAGCATCAATTAGAACATTTTCTTACCTTGTTCTTTCGCCATCTTTTTTAGCGACTTGGCTTGCTGCATTTAAGATAATCCAGGTCCCCAACCTTGAAACCTAATTCTCGTCTCGACGTAATGATCTCCTTGCTCCCGGTCTTTAATAACCAAGTCACGAATATATTAGCGGTTATTAGAAGAGACAGTAACAGACACAATCTGAGGGGATGACACGGACATTCATTTACCTGACTTCGTTTCTTGTAATGTGGGGTGCAAACTGAATAACAAACGTTTACCATTGGATCGATGTAAAAAGGACTGGGTCGCCAAAAAATAGCCTCCGACTATTTGATACGTGGAAAATAGCCTCCGACTATATTCTAAATGTGGCCGAGTGGTTAGCGCGCTTGGCTACTGATCTACGGGATCTGGGTTCGAGCCCCGGGTAAGGCATGGATGTTCGTGTTGTTTTCTCTTGAGGTCCTGCCATCTCTCAGATCTTCTACTATGGCATATAAACTGACAGGCTCCTGTCAGACCTCTGTGGCAAGCAGCTGCTTGAGGGGGTATTTATTTATTTATAATTTTGGGTTGGTTTGTTCTATCTCTGAGCGACATTTTAATGCACACAATGCTACAAGGACCCCGAAGGCTCAGAGAAGGTTCGGAGAGGTTGTGTTGTTTTACCTCTGAGCGGCACTTTTTGGCACACCATGGGCTAAATGGCCAGGTCACAAGGCCCCCCGAAGGCTCAGAGAAGATTGGGGGAGAGGACGCACTGGAACAGCTGTTGGGAGACAGATGGTAGCCTCCCGCCAAGGCCATCCAGCGTTTTCTTTAACGTGCACAAGGGTATGGCTTTCCCGCACACGGGGTCACGGCTTAACGTCCCATCCGACGGACGGCGACCTTTACAAGCCCAACGGTGCCCGCTACTGATCGTGGGCAGGGCTGAGAGTTTTGCGGAGATAAATCTCAACGCTGACCCAGCTGGGAGTCGAACCTGGGAACTACAGATTACGAGCCTGGCGCGATACCGACTGAATCACCTTCGCCCCACGTTACAAGGAATTTAATAACTCAGAGTTGTGTAATGTAAGGTGATCTACTTGTGCAGTTGTTAGGAGACGGAAGAAAGCTTCCTGCGGTGAGCAGCATGTTCTTTAGCGTGCACAGGGTATGGCTGTGCACACGGAGCCTCGGATTTGCGTCCCACCCAATGGATCATCCAAATCCCTTTTCTGACCGAAGGATCGAGATTAAGCAAAGTCCGAACACTTTGACAGCTGGGATTTGAGCCTGGAAAATGCAGATTTCGATCCTGGCACGCTACTTATCGAGTCAACCCAACTGGTAAAGAGTTAATAATGGGAATGTCGAAATTTTCCAATAAAATCAAAGATAATTTTTTCGATTAGAAAAAAAAAAGAATTATATTTCAAACTGAGTCTTTTTCATTAGGGTGAAACCTTATCAGGTTAAAACTTGTGAAAAGGCCGCCGTCCGTCGGATGGGACTTTAAGCCGTGGCTCCGTGTGTGCACGTTAAAGAACACGCTAAATGGCCTTGACGGGAGGCTATCATATGTCTTCCAACAGCTGTTCCAGTGGGTCTCCTCCCTCAGCCTTCTCTGAGCCTTCGGGGTCCTTGTGACCTGGCCATTTAGCCCATGGTGTGCAAAAAAAGTGCCTCTCAGAAGTATAACAACCCAACCCAAAGGTTAAAACGTGATCAGCTACCAAGCCTTCAAAGTGGCTTGGTAGCCTGATCCGTCAAATGACTAGAATTCTTTCCAAGCATGAGACTAGACTTCAGAATCAGCTAACCAATTCCTAACACATTCCACGTAATTAAACATAGAACCGAAATAGGAAAAGCCAGCAAAAAAAAAAATTTGAAAAGCAAGGAATTCAGGGTCGAATTCAAAAATACATCAAATGCCTTAGTAAAGCATAAAAACAACTTTTCAAGCGTTCCCTCCTGAAAGTAGGCAAAGGGCCAAAACTTTAAAAGCCCTCGTCTCTGCCCCTATCCGATCTGTCATTAAGGTCTTTGGCAGTGACCACCACAGACAGAGAGCGCCGTAGTGTCATGCGCATCGGAACGGAGTCAGGAAGAAACCTTGACTGATTCAATGCCACCAACTTTCATACCAATGAAATGAAAAGGAATCTCCTGTTATTTAACCTCAGGAAAAAAGCGTCACTACCACGTAACGAGTAGTTAAAGCATAACCCACTCGCATTGGTGGGGCTTTATCAACTCTCTTACGCCGTAACGTGACCAATGTGAAAGTTTGCGTGCCCCGCCCACGAAACGCTGCCATGTGTGAAGGTCACGTTGACATTGCACCTCTGGAGCGAGCGGTGGTATGGTTAGCGACCTTGTGTTGGCCTTGAGAGCGCACTGCTGCTTGCTTGGAGAGCTCAGTTAGCCGTGCGATATGTTGCCTGCATCTCTCTACGTGTACACTGCATCTCAATGCATCAAACCATCACGTGTCTATCTGACGCAGAATCCCAGTCTGGACCGAATGTTGCCATTAGGTACCGACGTAAAGTGGTTGTGGTCCGGAGAACTCGCCCCACCATTGTTATCTAAAACCGGTTACTCGTCGATAACCCTTTCTCTTGTTGTAAATAGCGCCATTGTTATACAAGGTCCGGATACATACTTCATTTTGCACGGCACAATACAGTTAAGAGGTGCCATAACCCCCCTTCTGCACCCCTTGTGGGATTCAGGGACTGACCCGCCATCACATACCTTCAAGTTTTGTTATTAGATGCGGTAGCCAGTGCTTAATATTATTCTAGTTTGAATTCCTGGCTAGATTTGTTTTTTTTTTTGCAACTCCCCTCTGAGCCAGAGGTTGATTCTGTCAGGAGAACAACAGCGTTGGTTGGATATGGAGTTCATGGTTCATCTCATTCGAGATCCTCCCGTGTGGGTCCAACCCAAATGCTTTGCGAATCACGAAACCTGGATTGAACCGGTAATGCGTGAATCTTTTACGGGAACATGGGTGGTCTGCGTGATATAAAAAATATCTATCGTGATTCCCAAATTAAGAAGCAAGCTGTTTTCAGAGACCTCATGCGATGCTTAACCTTTCGAACGAAATAAAATATTTAAATGATTCAAGTGTTGTTTCTTCAAGCCCTTTAACTGTTATTGGCCTAGTGGGCGGCATTTTAAGGGTCAAACAGGTAGTTGGGTTTGAGGTTGCTGTAAAAATTCTTTGAGATTTAAAAAATAACAATTCAAGACCTAATAAATCCCTGGTCACGTGCTCTGACCACTGAGCTACCAAACGCGGATCAAGATCTCTGCTGTCTTCGATCTCCGTTAGTAAAAATTGTAATCAAAGTTCAGTTAAAGCAACTGATATGTGGATTGGGTTGTTTTACCTCTGAGCGGCACTTTTTTGCACACCATGGGCTAAAATGGCCAGGTCACATGGACCCCGAAGGCTCAGAGAAGGTTGGGGGAGGGGACCCACTGCAACAGCTATTGGGAGACAGATAGTAGCTCTCTCGTCGAGGCCTAACGTGCGCTGGATATGACTCTCCTGCACACGGGACCGCTGCTTACATGTCACACAACCAAAATCTCAGTGATGACGCAGCTGATTACTCGAGTCTGGATTAGTTGGCTTACCTATGAGCGGCACACACAATGAGCTCAATGGCCAGGTCAAAGAACCCCGAGGGTTCAGATAAGGTTGGGGGAAGGGGGCCCACTGGGTAGCTGTTAGGAGAAAATGATAACTTTCCACCAAGCATGTTCTTTAATGTTCACAGTGCACGGCTCTCTTGCACACGGGGCCACGGCTTTACGTCTCACGTAGCGCGCCAGGCTCGTAATCTGTAGTTCCCAGGTTCGAGTCCCAGTGGGTCAGCGTTGAGATTTATCTCCGCAAAACTCCCCGCTCTGCCCACGGTCAGTAGGGGACACCGATGGGCTTGGAAAGGCCGCCGTCCGTCGGATGGGACGTTAAGCCGTGGCCCCGTGTGTGGGAGAGCCATACCCTGTGCACGTTAAAGAACACGCTGGATGGCCTTGACGGGAGGCTACCATCTGTCTCCCAACAGCTGTTCCAGTGGGTCCCCTCCCCCAACCTTCTCTGAGCCTTCGGGGTCCATGTAACCTGACCATTTAGCCCATGGTGTGCAAAAAAGTGCCGCTCAGAGGTAAAACAACCCAACCCCTCCCCCAACCTTCGGGGTCCATGTGACCTGGCCATTTAGCCCATGGTGTGCAAAAAAGTGCCGCTCAGAGGTAAAACAACCCAACCCCTCCCCCAACCTTCTCTGAGCCTTCGGAGTCCTTGTGACCTGGCCATTTAGCCCATGGTGTGCAAAAAAGTGCTGCTCAGAGGTAAAACAACCCAACCCATTTACGTCTCATTCGGCGGACGATGGCCGTTCTAAGCCATCTGTTTCTCCTATTGATTGAGGCCAAGGTAAGGGTTTAGCGGAGATAAATCTCAAGGCTGGCGCAGGAGGACTCGAACCTGGAAACTGCAGATTACGAGTCTGCTAAACTATCAATAGAGTCATCACCCACACCCCAAAGTTATTAATGAACACATTTATATGTTAACCGGTAAAAAAAAAAAATCCCCATGGTCATCTGCTGGGGTTGTCTGATAAGGATTATCCGTATCATACACCAAAATGAAAATCTGCGAGGAAAGCGAGGCCTCGACAGAAACAAAACATTACATATCTATGATTCGGATCCAGGTACAGTCGCTCAAAAAAGTATCCGAACACTACGGTTGACTACAGAATTCAGAAAAATATCTGGCAACGATTTTTTTTAGAAATTAGTGATCTGGCAACCTTCGTGTCACGTGATTACAGAATTCAGGAAAAATATCTGGAGCGTGTACAGCAACTGTACACGCCCCAGTTACCGTTCACAGCAAACTGGAGCGTGTGCAGTTACTGCACACGCTCCAGTTTGCTGTGAACGGTAACTACACACGCTCAACATTTCCGTGAGTGAGCCCACACGATCTAGTATCAAAATAATATGACCACCTACAGTCGCTCAAAAAAGTATCCGAACACTATGGTTGACAACAGAATTCAGAAAAAATACCTGGCAACGATTTTTTTTTAGAAATTAGTGATCTGGCAACCTTCGTGTAACGTGACACGAAGGTTGCCAGATCACTGATTTCTGAAAAAAAAATCGTTGTCAGATATTTTTTCTGAATTCTGTAGTCGACCATAGTGTTCGGACACTTTTTTGAGCGACTGTACTTTTGTTCCATAGCCAAGTATGTTAACCTCTAGGCAATATGAAGATAGACAGAGATAAAACCCTAACTTAAATCGCATATACTCCCCTTCGTTCTAAGAGAAAAAAAAAATTTAATGTTTAACGAAAAGATAAAGATGACAAAAATACAGCTTTAGACAAAACTAAGTCAGAAAGAAAAACTATCGTTATATATATATGACTAATGCTTTAATAGCTGTGCCTGTAAAACCATTTCTCTTTTCCTGCAACGCGCATGCGCACAGACACCAAGTGTGTAAGCACAAAGGGTTAAAAAAAGAAAACGCCCTTTTTTTTAAAGTTGGAGGGGGGGATGTTGTTTTGCAATCAGGGAGAGTCGTGACAACCTGAAGCGGAGATGATGAAAGCTAGGTCCGGGCAGACCACGGGGATAAGTACCAACCACGCTCACGGTAATGGCGAGTTGTGGACTCGGGAAAGATTTGAGAATGCAGCGAGTTGATGATTACATCAGAATAAAGAAGGAATACTTCCATCTGCAAACAGCACAGATCTTCTTCTCTTTGGCTTTTCCACTGCATCAGCACGGTCTACCGGCTGGCTGGCTCAAGGTCGGTTCTGCCTGCAGGGGTAGCAAAGGAGAGGGGAGATCAGAGAGAAACCGCCTTCAGCCATTCTCTCTCCCACGAGGGAAGTTGCAAAAGACACAGAAGAGACGCTGTGGAAAAAAAAAAGGGAAAGTTTCTGGTTTCTCCTAAAACGCTGTCTCGGTTTCAGCTCATTGAGTTGCTTTTCCCCCCCTTCACCCCGAAAGATACGTGAGAATCCCTTCGCAGTGAGATGGGAAGTTTGAAGAAAAAGAAATGGCTTTGTTATCGGGGAAAAGAGAGAGAGAGTTTTCTAAATGACTGATTCTACGGTTTTGTTGTCATTCTGGTTCGGTCCCATGGTGATGATAAATCTCACGACTAGGCGATGCGTAACAACAGCAACAACTTGTGATTCAACATCATCAGAAACGATAGCTATGGTAACAATAATAGCAACAGGGCGGACATCAAGAGAACTTCATCTTTAATAGCTTTGGTGCGAAATAAAATTTCTCATTTTTTATGTTTGTGCAATTTTTTTATTGTTTTTCCTCGTTTTTTCTTTTCGCGTGTTAAACAATGAGCACATTGAATTTAATTCGCCTTGCCAGAATAGCTTATAATGAATTGTTATTTGTACTGATATTGAAAATAATTTTATCTACGGGACCTGGGTTCGAGCCCCGGGTAAGGCATGGATGTTCGTGTTGTTTTTCTGCTGAGGTCCTGCCATCCTCTCAGACCTTCTACTCTGGCATATAAACTGACAGGCTCCTGTCAGACCTCTGTGGAAGCAGCTGCTTGAGGGGGTATTTATTTTATTTTTATTTTATTTAATAATATTCGACACTCTCCGAAGACAACAGTTGAATATTTTAATTATTTAAATAAGTGTTTTATTAGTTAAGTAATACCAAACAATTTAATACTCTTAAAAACATTATAAATAATGAGGGGAACACAACAGAGGAGTTCCACAAGGATCAGTTTTTTAACCATAATTTTTTCTTATGTAAACCAATATGCATGAATCGGCCTTTGATTTTAGTTTATTACATTTTAAGAGTATCTTATTTTCCCCAATAACATTTACAGTTACGACAAAAAATCTATATAAAACCACAATAATCAAAAATATATAAGCTTTAAGGAAGAAAGATCCACTAAAGTAGGGGCTCTCAACGTGGGGTACGTGGTAAAATTTTTTGGGATACGCCGTGAGAGCTCAAAAGTCACTAGATCTAGTAACAAAGTAAAAATAACCATTACTATACTATAACTATAGTTTTATCTATCTATTCAAGGGGTACGCCAGTTACATACACATTTCCAGGGGATACGTGAAGCATAAAAGGTTGAGAACCACTGATATATATGTTTTATTTTATTCCCATTGTTATACTATAACTATAGTTTTATCTATCTATTCAAGGGGTACGCCAGTTACATACACATTTCCAGGGGGTACGTGAAGCATACAAGGTTGAGAACCACTGATATATATGTTTTATTTTATTCCCATTGTTATACTATAACTATAGTTTTATCTATCTATACAAGGGGTACGCCAGTTATACACACATTTCCAGGGGGTACGTGAAACATAAAGGTTGAGAACTACTGCTCTAACCTAAGGGAATAAATAATTCCTAATTTTTACGTAATACCAATAACAATTATTTACACAATACGTCCTAAAATTAAGTTTCTATAGGAAGATCATTAAAAAAATTGTTTGCCAAATAAATAATATAATACATGTTTGTGAATTGCTTGAAAGCTTGAACCAAAACAAGATTACCTGGAAATCTTATATCTCGATTTGTCCGATTTGAGAAGCAATTCTTTTCCTTTTAAAATATTTAAGAACATGAGAGACAGAATAGTTTCCTTGACTGTAAAATTCTTAATTTATAGTTTAGGAAACTTATTAAGCGTGCTCATCCTTTACATGATTCCCACTTTTATGTTTTCTGTGCATTTGATTACAGAATTTTGTGTTACATATTGGATTTTTATATATTAAATTGGTTTTAGTGTGAACAGATAAAAAAAAAACCTCTCACGCAGATTTGATAGGAGCCTATCAGTACAATATATCATCGAAAATATCTGTGAAAACGACGAGGTGGCCAAACCAGGAGTCTGTGAAAATGACTCCTAATTTAGCAATCCCTGTTTCATAGTATCGCTACATGCTCGCGGAGATTCAGTTCGTTTTCAATAATTTTGAGTTAAGTGAAGAAATAAAAAAACGCATCGAACAAACACAAAAAAAAGCTCTCTTCAATTTATCAATTCTCTCGACAAGACGCTTATTTTCAAAATAAATAATTCCTATAAATTCTGCTTCTGATAAAAAGAAAACCATAAAAATCCAACACCACCTCTCAAAAGCAACTTGCTGACCTATATTCGCATTCTGCTTACAAACACCAAGTTCACGCAAGGTGTCACGCGATATCCATAAGGTTGGCCAGATGGGAGAGTCCTTCCCCTTGCTGACTCTCCCCATCGTAAAGGGCAGGCAGCTGATGGGAACGAACGTTCCCCCAAACAAGCGACGATGAACCAGCGCCTGAAGGCCGACTGCGCGCGAGGTTGAGGTAGATTGGGGGTCAGCAGTCTTCCGGTGCGATTTGATGATTTCACCTCTGGGTTACGAGGTCACAGAAAGGGAGAGGTGCGAGAGAGAGACAAGTAAAAAGAACCAGGTCCTCCAAGGACACGAGGAACCGGGGATGTGAATGGGAACTTCTGGGGAGGAGAAAACAGCAGGAGGAGTAAATGTAAACCCCCGATCAGGTGTCAAAGGAGGGGGGGGGGGGGGGGGCTTCTGATGGAAGATTTAAAGAGTTCGGTCAAGGTTTCTAGTGGGTGAGGAAACAACACCATTATTGTAGTTAACAGTGCTGACCTGTGAAATTTGTTACGCTGGTTAAAGTACATCGCCATCCAAATCTGCTATCTTTAAAGGAGAAGGGCAGATTACACTTTAACACTGATGATCTTTGAACTAGTTAGTGAGCTCGATTACTGTTTGGACATTCTGTTTGAAGGTGACTGGAAGCTTTAATCATTGGTGTTCAGAAGTGTTCGATGAAATAGGTTCAATTATGGAATTTTGAACCAAATGTTGAATATCTCCACTAACCCTCACCTTGCCGTCTGTAGGAAAGAAGGCACCGATGGGTTTAGTACGGCCGTCGTTCGTCGGATGGTATGTTAAGCCGTGGCTTCGTGTGCAGGAGTCACATAGCTGTGCACGTTAAAGAACATGCTGGATGGCGTAGACGAGAGACTTTCATCTGTCTCCTAACAGCTGTTCAGACCTCCTCCTCTGAATTCTTGTGACCTAGTCATTTAGCCCAATGGGTTGTTGGGTTGTTTTATCTCTGAGCGGCACTTTTTTGCACATCATGGGCTAAATGGCCAGGTCACATGGACCCGGAAGGCTCACAGAAGGTTGGGGGAGGGGACCCACTGGAACAGCTGTTGGGAGACAGATGGTAGCCTCCCGTCAAGGCCATCCAGCGTGTTCTTTAACGTGTACAGGGTATGGCTCTCCCACACACGGGGCCACGGCTTAACGTCCCATCCGACGGACGGCGGCCTTTCCAAGCCCATCGGTGTCCCCTACTGACCGTGGGCAGGGCGGGGAATTTTGCGGAGATAAATCTCAACGCTGACCCAGCTGGGACTCGAACCTGGGAACTACAGATTACGAGCCTGGCGCGCTACCGACTGAGCCACCCCCGCCCCATTTAGCCCAATGTGTGAGCAGTGTCGCTCAGAGGTAAAACATCCTAACAGAACAACCAAATATTGCTTAAAATATTTTGTTTTGCATTACCATTTTAGGCAGTAACGTCTCCTAAAAAATAGTTTGTATAGTGGAGAGAAAAAAAAAAGGGGGGGGGGATAATTGTAATCCGTGTTTCTTCATACCAACAGTGAGAAAAATTTCAGTTTTTTTATTCCTTTAGATTTCTGTTTGGCGTTTGTTTTGCAATTTTATTGTTCACATTCAGTCTAAAAAGTTGTACTGTATCTATGCAGATAGGCTAATTGTAGTTTTGCGGGATATTACACTTATTTATAGGTACTTTGTAATATGTACCATAATTTATTTTTAAATAAAAGTCTCCTGAACGAGGATACTAATTTCGTGAATCATCAAATCATTAATCGTGATTTCATTATCCCCATCTTTTACACGTCGTTATGTATCATGACTCCTACTTCTCAGCTGCGGGAAGAAATATTAAAAAAAAAATACCCACTTAAGCAGCTGCTTGCCACAGAGGTCTGACAGGAGCCGTCAGTTTATATGCCATAGTAGAAGGTCTGAGAGGATGGCAGGACCTCAGCAGAAAAACGACACAAACAGCCATGCCTTACCGGGACTCGAACCCAGGTCCCTTAGATCAGTATCCAAGCGCGCTAACCACTCGGCCGCGGGACGACAAGAAATATTTATCTGTAATCAGTTAATATTTTGTTTAAAACACACTGCTCGATGTGACAGTTGGCACACTCAAAATTCCAAAATAATGGAGTTTGGCTAGGATTTTATATCCTTAAATAGCATGGTCAGCTGACACAAATCCTCACAGACTTTGTGTAATACTAACTACCCATAGAGGAGGAAAGGTTACTATTTTTTCGACGTTTAAACACCTGCTGTGTTTACTGTAGTTAGTAGGTTTTTTTTTCGCTCCAACAGCTACTTCATCCTCATCAGCTTTTAAAATCATGTTTTCCTCTCCATTCGTGAGAGGAGGAAGAGGTCTGGCAAAGTTTCATTAGCGAGCCCATCGCTAGAGCCAATCTTTCTTAAAATCGCGGACTCCAATGTAATCGTTTCTGAAGCATTGCTTGTTGTGCTCGCTACTCGATCTCTTAAGAGATGATATCGGAGGAGCAAAATGTTGGTAAACATCCACTTGTGACCTTCAAGATTTCCTTATTCTGAGAATAAGTTTTCCAACATCTCCAAAACTCTATGAGCATCAGACATTCCCACTGGGGCGATAAAATACCAAAGGCAGCATCAGTTAAGCCGTTTACTAAGAAGAAACATGATCAGATTATGCTCTTCACGACGGGTTAATAATTCTCTTCTCGACTGTGATGAAGCACCTCTTTGTTCCGAAGAAGGTTTCAATTCTAGAAGCGTATCTGCTGAGGTCCTGCCATCCTCTCAGATCTTCTACTTTGGCATATAAACTGACAGGCTCCTGTCAGACCTCTGTGGCAAGCAGCTGCTTGAGGGGGTATTTATTTATTATTTTAGAGGGTTGCGAGATGGAGAGAGGAGGAACAGAGGATAGGAAGATGTAAGATAGAGTCAGGATCAAGAGAGTAGGAGGAGATGGTTGAGATCAGGATAAAAAGGAGAAGTTAGAATCAGGGGAGAGAGGAGAGGATTAATTCAGTAGAGAGAAGGAGAGGGGGAAGAGGTTAGCTTAGCAGAGAGAGGAAGAGAGGGTTAGTGCGGGTGGAGGATAAGGTTAGCTGCGCAGATCTAGAGAGTAGGAGGAGATGGTTGGGATCAGGATTAAAAGGAGAAGTTAGAATCAGGGGAGAGAGGAGAGGATTAATTCAGTAGAGAGAAGGGGAGGAGGAAGAGGTTAGCTTAGCAGAGAGAGGAAGAGAGGGTTAGTGCGGGTGGAGGATAAGGTTAGTTGCGCAGATCAAGAGAGTAGGAGCTGATGGTTGGGATCAGGATAAAAAGGAGAAGTTAGAATCAGGGGGGAGAGGATTAATTCAGTAGAGAGAAGGGGAGGAGGAAGAGGTTAGCTTAGCAGAGAGAGGAAGAGAGGGTTAGCGCGGGTGGAGGATAAGGTTAGCTGCGCAGATCAAGAGAGTAGGAGGAGATGGTTGGGATCAGGATAAAAAGGAGAAGTTAGAATCAGGGGATCAGGGGAGAGAGGATTAATTCAGTAGAGAGAAGGAGAGGGGGAAGAGGTTAGCTTAGCAGAGAGAGGAAGAGAGGGTTAAGCGCGGATGGAGGATAAGGTTAGTTGCGCAGATCAAGAGAGTAGGAGGAGATGGTTGGGATCAGGATAAAAAGGAGAAGTTAGAATCAGGGGATCAGGGGAGAGAGGATTAATTCAGTAGAGAGAAGGAGAGGGGGAAGAGGTTAGCTTAGCAGAGAGAGGAAGAGAGGGTAAGAGCGGGTGGAGGATAAGGTTAGTTGCGCAGATCAAGAGATTAGGAGGAGATGGTTGGGATCAGGATAAAAAGGAGAAGTTAGAATCAGGGGAGAGAGGAGAGAATTAATTCAGTAGAGAAGGGGAGGAGGAAGAGGTTAGCTTAGCAGAGAGAGGAAGAGAGGGTAGCGCGGGTGGAGGATAAGGTTAGCTGTGCAGATCAAGAGAGTAGGAGGAGATGGTTGGGATCAGGATAAAAAGGAGAAGTTAGAATCAGGGGGAGAGAGGAGAGGATTAATTCAGTAGAGAGAAGGGGAGGAGGAAGAGGTTAGCTTAGCAGAGAGAGGAAGAGAGGGTTAGCGCGGGTGGAGGATAAGGTTAGCTGCGCAGATCAAGAGAGTAGGAGGAGATGGTTGGGATCAGGATAAAAAGGAGAAGTTAGAATCAGGGGAGAGAGGATTAATTCAGTAGAGAGAAGGGAAGGAGGAAGAGGTTAGCTTAGCAGAGAGAGGAAGAGAGGGTTAGTGCGGGTGGAGGATAAGGTTAGCTGTGCAGATCAAGAGAGTAGGAGGAGATGGTTGGATCAGGATAAAAAGGAGAAGTTAGAATCAGAGGAGAGAGGAGAGGATTAATTCAGTAGAGAGAAGGGAGGAGGAAGAGGTTAGCTTAGCAGAGAGAGGAGAGAGGGCTAGGCGCAGGTGGGGGATAAGGTTAACTGCGCAGAGAGGTTAGGATTGTGAGAAACAGGAGAAAAAGATTAGCTCAGAAGAGAGAGAATTAGGGTTGAGAGAAAAGAGGAAGAGTGTTAAGATCAGGAGGTACAGTTTAGGATTAGCAGTGAGAAGATTAGGATTTAAAAAAAAGGAGAAGCTAGGGGATCATAGGAGTGGAGAATTATGGAGCTAGGATCAAGAGAGAAAGCTAGATTTTTCAAAACTAACTCAAGGTTGCAGATATGTAACCAAAGCAATGTCGTGTTTCTTGAAAACAATTCTGAACCTGTACCGGGGACGTGCGTCACGGATTGGGATGTTTTACCTCTGAGTTGCACTGTTTTGCACACAATGGGCTAAATGGTTTATATGCCATAGTAGAAAGATCTGTGAGGATGGCAGGACCTCAGTAGAAAAACAACACGGACATCCATGCCTTACCCAGGTCCCTTAGGGCTGGGTTGTTTTACCTCTGAGCGGCACATTTTTGCACACCATGGGCTAAATGGCCAGGTCACATGGACCCCGAAGGCTCAGAGAAGGTTGGGGGAGGGGACCCACTGGAACAGCTGTTGGGAGACAGATGGTAGCCTCTCGTCAAGGCCATCCAGTGTGTTCTTTTTAACGTGCACAGGGTATGACTCTTCCGCACACGGGGCCACGGCTTAACGTCCCATCCGACGGACAGCGGCCTTTCCAAGCCCATCGGTGTCCCCTACTGACCGTGGGCAGGGCGGGGAGTTTTGCGGAGATAAATCTCAACGCTGACCCAGCTGCACTCGAACCTGGGAACTACAGATTACGAGCCTGGCGCGCTACCGACTGAGCCACCTCCGCCCCCGTGCGTCACGGTGTCTAGATGACAGAAGCGAAGTCTGAATAGAGGGCGGCGTTGTGGTAAAATGATTTCGAGTGCGAAGAAAGACTGAGAAGGTTTTTGCAGCTTTCATTTCACAGCCACTAAATGCAGGACCGCGTACCTTTACCATGACTAATACATTTTCTCCTCCTCCGTTATTGTTGAAATTAAAGCTGTGAAAGTTAGATGAAAAGCTTAGTTTCAATTCTCTTCACGAACCACTTCAGCTTTCAGTATACACCAAATGATAAAGATAGAAAAGTAGGTAGTCCGGGAGAAGGCAGAGGTTGATTTTACCAGTTGGCTTAACATCAGGGGCATGCCTCAGTTGGCAGCACACGAGCTCGTAATATGAAGTTTGAAGGTTCGATTGCGTCAGTGTCGAAATTTAGCTTCGCTAACCCCCCCCCCCCAGACACACGCTCTGCTCTCGGCTTTGGGTTGGGTTGTTTTACCTCTGAGCGGCACTTTTTTGCACACCATGGGATAAATGGCCAGGCCACAAGGACCCCGAAGGCTCAGAGAAGGTTGGGGGAGGGGACCCACTGGAACAGTTGTTGGGAGACAGATGGTAGCCTCCCGTCAAGGCCAACCAGCGTGTTTCTTTAGCGTGCACAGGGTATGGCTCTCCCGCACACGGGGCCACGGCTTAACGTCAAATCCGACGGACGGCGGCCTTTCCGAGCCCATCGGTGTCCCCTACTGACCGTGGGCAGGGCGGGGAATTTTGCGGAGATAAATCTCAACGCTGACCCAGCTGGGACTCGAACCTGGGAACTACAGATTACGAGCCTGGCGCGCTACCGACTGAGCCACCCCCGCCCCCTCTGCTCTCGGCAGAAAAGGACTTGGAAACACCGCCGTCCGTCGGATGGGACGTTAAGTCCGTGGCTCTGTGTACGGAGAGACAACTTCTGCACGTTTAGTAACGATCTGGATGGCGTTGACGAGAGGCTTCGGTTATTTCCTTCCCCTACCGAACTCTGAGCTTTTGGGGTCCTTGTGACCTTACTATCTAGCTCATTGTGCCCATAAATTTGGGTTGGGTTGTTTCACCTCTGAACGGCACTTTTTTGCACACCATGGGTTAAATGGCCAAGTCACAAGGGCCCCGAAAGCTCAGAGAAAGTTGGGGGAGGGGACCCACTGGAACAACTGCTGGGAGACAGATGGTAGCCTCCCGTCAAGGCTATCCAGCGTGTTCTTTAACGTGCACAGGGTATGGCTCTCCCGCATACGTGGCCACGGCTACGGGCCGCATACAGGACCTGGCCATTTAGCCCATGATGTGCAAAAAAGTACCGCTCAGAGGTTTTTCGCACACCATGGGCTAAATGGCCAGGTCACATGGACCCCGAAGGCTCAGAGAAGGTTGGGGGAGGGGACCCACTGGAACAGCTGTTAGGAGACAGATGGTAGCCTCAAGGCATCCAACGTGTTCTTTAGCGTGCACAGGGTATGTCTCTCCCGCACACGGGGCCACGGCTTAACGTTCCATCCGAAGGACGGCGACCTTTCCAAGCCCAGCGGTGTCCCCTACTGACCGTGGGCAGGGCGGGGAATTTTGCGGAGATAAATCTCAAAGCTGACCCAGCTGGGACTCGAACCTGGGAACTACAGATTACGAGCCTGGCGCGCTACCGATTGAGCCATCCCCGCCCCATTCAAACTTAGAAACATACCGTGAAGTGTTTTGTAAAAACCTAAACAGAAAACATTCGGGTACTTAATGTAGGTCAGATGAGACTTAAAACTTCTTCGTATGATATTCTTCGACAGTCCCTCGGTTTGTTAATGAAGTTCAAATCGCTGCCACAACATCTCCCCTTTTTCCGACTCACCCCCACCCTTCCATGCATGCGGTCACGCCGAAAGGCTGCGTTCGGTATTGCAGCTCGCTCAAGTCCAATGAACGGCAGAGACAAGGACAGAGAAAGGTCGGCCCAGCTCGAACTAATGGCAATGTCGTGCGCATGCGCGCCCACTCAGCTCAGCGATCCAACAGCAGATAGATGGAGAAGGCGTGCTATCTCCAGAGAAGCTGCGTCTGGCATCCATGCCACATACGCACACACACTTTATTAGACAAATACACACTCCTAAAACGCAGCCAACTGTGGCGGATGGACACAGTTGACAGGAAATGAAGCTGTGAAAAGTACTAGTATGCATGCGCCCTGTGCTATTCTCAGTCGTGTTCATTGGAATCTATGTTAAATCAATTATTATTATCATACACTTTGTCCGGGAAGTTCAAACATTAAGAGACTAAGGATATGTTAAGGGGAGTTATCACTTTGTTCATCAGTGGTGTGGGGCGGGGGTGGCTCAGTCGGTAGCGCGCCAGGCTCGTAATCTGTAGTCCCCAGGTTCGAGTCCCAGCTGGGTCAGCGTTGAGATTTATCTCCGCAAAATTCCCCGCCCTGCCCACGGTCAGTAGGGGACACCGATGGACTTGGAAAGGCCGCCGTCCGTCGTATGGGACGTTAAGCCGTGATCCCGTGTGCGGGAGAGCCATACCCTGTGCACGTTAAAGAACACGTTGAATGCTCTTGACGGGAGGCTACCATCTGTCTCCCAACAGCTGTTCCAGTGGGTTCCCTCCCCCAACCTTATCTGAGTCTTCGGGGTCCATGTGACCTGGCCATTTAGCCCATGGTGTGCAAAAAAGTGCCGTTCAGAGGTAAAAGAACCCAACCCAACAACAACCCTCTCTGAGAATACCAGATTCCCCTCCCTCTTTGGGTTTAGCAACTTTTCCCCTTCCTAAGAGTGCTTATTTCTAAAAAAAAACATTTCTGGAACGAATGTCAAACAGAACTTTTTGAAACAAGATCTTGTAATTTATTGCGAATAGTTTCAAACACTTCGTACCGTGTCGAGTCAGCAAATGTTGCTGACGAAGTGGATAAGTGGCAGGAGACATTAATCTGAAGCTGATGGCAAACTTCAATAGAAGTCTGTCTACTGGTTCTCGAAGAATAACTCCACACAGAGAACCATCACAGAGATAACGAACTTGCTGGACTAGCAGCTAGCTCTTAGTCGATACCCAGGTGCAGAAGATCCTGTTGGCTAATCTCTTAAGCTCCCTGCTAACACTAATTGCCACCGGCATCCTCTGCACTGCTGAAGATGAAGCTGAAATTCCACACACAGATAATGTTCTACATTGAGGAAGTTGAGAACGAATTGCAGTTTGCATAAAACTGGAGTCGTGAATGACATTCTCAATTGCTTGGGATGTTCAAATTACGAAAAAAAATGTTTAAGTTTGTATTGTCTATTCTCCGAAAGTAAGAATTTCATCTCTTTTCGAAAACAATGTTTATCTTGCGGGAAGCACAAAAGGAAATGACTGGCCGTAGTTTGCACAGGCCTGGGCTACAATGTATTACAAAACATTTCCAGATACATCCATGTTACGGGGGGGGGGGGGGGGGGCTCAGTCGGTAGCGCGTCAGGTTCGTAATCTGTAGTTCCCAGATTCGAGTCCCAGCTGGGTCAGCGTTGAGATTTGTCTCCACAAACCTCCCCGCCCTGACCACGGTCGGTAGGGGACACCTATGGGCTTGGAAAGGCCGCCGTCCGTCGGATGGGACGTTAATCTTTGACCCCGTGCGCGGGAGAGCCATACCCAGTGCACGTTAAAGAACACGCTGGATGGCCTTGACGAGACGCTAACATCTGTCTCCCAAGTGCTGTCCAATGGGTCCCTTCCCCCAAAAACTCCCCAACCTACCCACGGTCAGTAAGGAACACCGATGGGCTTGGAATGGCCGCCGTCCGTCGGATGGGACGTTAATCTGTGACCCCGTGTGCGGGAGAGCCATACCCAGTGCACGTTAAAGAACACGCTGGATGGCCTTGACGGGAGGCTACCATCTGTCTCCCAACAGCTGTTCCAGTGGGTCCCCTCCCCCAACCTTCTCTGAGCCTTCGGGGTCCATGTGACCTGGCCATTTAGCCCATGGTGTGCAAAAGAGTGACGCCCAGAGGTAAAACAACCAAACAACCCAACCCTTACGCACATGCAACTAAGTACAAATTGTGCACCTGAACAATTTCCCACGATTCGTGTTGAAAGCCAGTTTTGCGAACTCCAGGCCACGAATCCCACCAATACGTCACTCGGTTCGGTCACGTGACAGGAGAAAATCCGGGCCACCGAGAAAGTGCCCTCTCCTCTTCGCCGCGGCGTTTCAGGTCACAGTTCCGCAGTGGCACTCCTACGACGTCAAGAGGGAGGGAAAGGGGTCACTACCGTAACGGAAAGGGTTACGGGGTCAATTATCACCACGTGAAGTGCACTTCTACACTACATGTACTTCTTACTGATACTGCTTATCAGAGAATGGCCGTCGCTACTGGCAACAGCTACGACCCGTAAACACTTACTGCAGCCGGTAAAGCCAATGCAGTCTCAACAAGCAGGTCAATGTATGGTCTATTGACAGATTTCAACTGATGCTTTGCTACGATAGGCTTTGGGGCACCTACTTTAATATCTCTTGGATTTGGGTTGTTTTACCTCTGAGCGGCACTTTTTTGCACACCGTGGGCTAAATGGCCAGGTCACAGAGACCCCGAAAGCTCAGAGAAAGTTGGGGTAGGGGACCCACTGGAACAGCTGTTGGGACAGATCTGTTTGGACAGATGGTAGCCTCGCGTCAAGGCCATCCAGCGTGTTCTTTAACGTGCACAGGGTATGGCTATCCCGCACACGGGGCCACGGCTTAACGTCCCATCCGACGGACGGTGGCCTTTCCAAGCCCATCGGTGTCCCCTACTGACAGTGGGCAGGGCGGGGAGTTTTGCGGAGATAAATCTCAACGCTGACCCAGCTGGGACTCGAACCTGGGAACTGCAGATTACGAGCCTGGTGCGCTACCGACTGAGCCACCCCCGCCCAACTGATTCAGCGAGTTGTGAATTATTTGTTGGGTTGTCCTCTGAGCGGCACTTTTTTGCACACCGTGGGCTAAATGGCTAGGTCACAGTGACCCCGAAAGCTCAGAGAAGGTTGGGGGAGGGAACCCACTGGAACAGCTGTTGGGAGACAGCTGTTAGCCTCCCGTCAAGGCCATCCAGCGTGTTCTTTAAGGTGCACAGGGTATGGCTCTCTTCCGCACACGGAGCAACGGCCTAACGTCCGATCCGACGGACGGCGGCCTTTCCAAGCCCATCGGTGTCCCCTACTGACCGTGGGCAAGGCGGGGAATTTTGCGGAGACTAATCTGAACGCTGACCCAACTCGGAGTCGAACCTGGGAACTGCAGATTACGAGCCTAGCGCGCTACCGACTGGGCCACCCCAGGTAATACGTATAATCATAATTTTGGTCAAAGTGGAGGTGGGAAGGGAAAGCTGAATGAGTGGCGCTATATGGACAATCTGCAGCGTGGATTAAGAAAAAAGTTCAGGAGAATGCGAAAGTTTTGGCGAATGCGAGTACAGGGTGAGAGCTGAAGAAGAAAGAAGCGATTGGATTGGATTGTTTTACCTCTGAGCGGCACTTTTTTGCACACCATGGGCTAAATGGCCAGGCCACAAGGACCCCGAAGGCTCAGAGAAAATTGGGGGAGGGACCCAAGCTGTTAGGAGACAGATGGTAGCCTCCCGTCAAGGCCATCCAGCGTGTTCTTTAACGTGTACAGGGTATGGCTCTAACGCACACGGGGCCACGGCTTAACGTCCCATCCGACGCATGGCGGGCTTTCCAAGCCCATCGGTGTCCCCTACTGACCGTGGGCAGGGCGGGAAATTTTGCGGAGATAAATCTCAACGCTGACCCAGCTGGGACTCGAACCTGGGAACTACAGATTACGAGCCTGGCGCGCTACCGACTGAGCCACCCCCGCCCCAGAAGAAAGAAGCGAACCGAAGCGAGGAGGAGGAGTCAAGAGATTAAGAACGAGGTCGGATTTGCTGATCTGCGTGGCGATCTGAATTTCATAGACATCAATCGGCGATAGTAGTGAAGCATTCTCACTGATTAGGATCGAGCCCTTCGAAACTGAGGATGAAGTCCGCGTCTTCTACGCAGTATTGCAGGAGAGCCAAACGTTCATCAATAAGGGTTGGATTCTTTTACCTCTGAGCTACACTTTTTTGCACACCATGGGCTAAATGGCCAGGTCACATGGACCCCGAAGGCTAGAGAAGGTTGGGGGAGGGGACCCACTGGAACAGCTGTTGGGAGACAGATGGTAGCCTCCCGTCAAGGCCATCCAGCGTGTTCTTTAACGTGCATAGTGTATGGCTCTCCCGCACACGGGGCCACGGCTTAACGTCTCATCCGACGGACGGCGGCTTTTCCAAGCCCATCGGTGTCCCCTACTGACCGTGGGCAGGGAGGGGAATTTTGCGGAGATAAATCTCAACGCTGACCCAACTGGGACTCGAACCTGGGAACTACAGATTACGAGCCTGGCGCGATACCGACTGAGCCACAGCCGCCCCGCCTTATCCGGCACATAGACATAATAAAATACCCCCTCAAGCAGCTGCTTGCCACAGAGGTCTGACAGGAACCTGTCAGTTTATATGCCACAGTAGAAGATGGCAGGACCTCAGCAGAAAAACAACACGCACAACCATGCCTTACCTGGGGCTCGAACCCAGGTCCCTTAGATCAGTAGCAAAGCGTGCTAACCACTCGGCCATGGGACGGACTTCGTCAAAATAAACTTTTGTGACACACAGATAAAAAAATAATGTCCGTGAAGGTTTTAAATTTTTTTTCCCTCCCATCGAAAAACAAGTCTGTTTCTCTGCTGCTTAGCAGAGCGGAAACCACACTTTATTTTCTTCCTGACCTTGTTTTCCTTCAGTCAGGTTCTTTAGCGTT
This sequence comes from Ryuthela nishihirai, assembly GCA_038380435.1. Lineage (NCBI taxonomy): Eukaryota > Metazoa > Arthropoda > Arachnida > Araneae > Heptathelidae > Ryuthela > Ryuthela nishihirai. Next base: position 28,063,436 of record JAWZYU010000025.1, read on the forward strand.
CAACTTGGCCAATTCAGCGCCATTCACGGCCTATTTTTCTGTTCCTGTTCTAGCTGACGTGTGACGTCACAGTCGGCCAGGCAACACGCGTCACGTTCACGTGACTCCCTTTAGCACTCATCAGTTGGCGCGTTAATTTGCCCGCGAGCAGATTTCGAGGGACAAACACGCTTGCGCGAAACCGGTCAGTGGAGGATAAAATGGCGCATGACTTAGCTCCAGGTCAATAATTGCTGATCGTCATTGTTACAACATAATTATTGTTTGCATAACAATACCCAAGGAGAAAAAAAATAACGATTAAAAGAAAAGCTCGGATTTCTTTTTTTTTGGGGGGGGGGGGGCAGAGGGGATGATTAAGTTAGCAATTATTTATATGGTATGTTGTCGGCGAGATGAAAGAATGAGTTTTATTTATAACAAAGAGACATTTATTCATGAGGTTTAAAATTTTATAGATCATCGTTTTTCTCTTCGTAGGTACAGTCGCTCAAAAAAAAAAATCCGAACACTACGTTTGATTATAGAATTCAGAAAAAATATCTGGCAACGATTTTTTTTTAGAAATTAGTGATCTTCTTTGTGTCACGTGACACGAAGGTTGTCAGATGACTAATTTAAAAAAAAAAGTTGCCAGATATTTTTCCTGAATTCTGTAATCACGTGACACGAAGGTTGCCAGATCACTAATTTCTAAAAAAAAATCGTTGCCAGATATTTTTCCTGAATTCTGTAATCAACCGTAGTATTCGGATTTTTTTTAATACATATAATGCGTATGAATATATAATGCAATGAATATGGAGCGTGTGCAGTTACCGTCCACAGCAAACTGGAGCGGTTGCGGTTAATGTTCACAGCACATTGGATCGTGTGAGTCCACTCACAGAAATATTGAGAGTGTGCAGTTACCGTTCACAGCAAACTGGAGCGTGTGCAGTAACTGCACACGCTCTAGTTTGCTGTGAACGGTAACTGGAGCGTGTACAGCAACTGTACACGCTCCAGATATTTTTCCTGAATTCTGTAATCACGTGACACGAAGGTTGCCAGATCACTAATTTCTAAAAAAAAATCGTTGCCAGATATTTTTTTCTGAATTCTGTAATCAACCGTTGTGTTTGGATATTGTTTTTTTTGAGCGACTTTAGTAGTAATACGAGCAATTCATTCCGGGAGTAGATGACATACTCTATACTCTATAAAATCTACTTTTTTCATGATCGAAAACTAAGAGAGTTTAAAACAAATACTCCCTGAATCAGTTGGGCGGGGGTGGCTCAGTCGGTAGCGCGCCAGGCTCGTAATCTGTAGTTCCCAGGTTCGAGTCCCAGTTGGGTCAGCGTTGAGATTTATCTCAGCAAAACTCCCCGCCCTGCCCACGGTCAGTAGGGGACACCGATGGGCTTGGAAAGGCCGCCGTCCGTCGTGGCTCCGTGTGCGGGAGAGTCATACCCTGTGCACGTTCAAGAACACGCTGGATGGCCTTGACGGGAGGCTATCATCTGTCTCCCAACAGCTGTTCCAGTAGGTCCCCTCTCCCAACCTTCTCTGAGCCTTCGGGGTCCATGTGACCTGGCCATTTAGCCCATGGTGTGCAAAAAAGTGCCGCTTAGAGGTAAAACAACCCAACTAGAAATATCAATTTAAGTCTTCCCAAATCTTAACAAGCGCAGGATTAAAGAACAAAAATGACAAACGGATATATTGTTCTCATTGAGAACGCTAAAGATGATAAAGAACGATAGAAAAAAAAATCAGCGATCTTTTATGAAAAAAAAAATTCCTAAGAGGAAGCAAACAGGCATCATCCTGATCTCCAATTACGTGTTCCCTCAAGAGGAGAGCTGCTCCTACTTAAGACTGCCTTAGCTAAAGCCAAACTTGACAAGAAGATGATGACGAAGAAGAAGATCTCGCGACGGCCACGCACCACTGTCCGAATTTCTTTTCCTTCCCCATCCGAGCCCCACTCTCGGCCGCTGCGTTCTGATTGCGTCCGTAAACACCAACACTGACCTGGATAGCGGCATCTACAGCGGCCCCATTCCGCAACAGCCGATCAAAGAAGGTCAGCAACGGCCCGCAATTACGGCGTACCTGCCAACCTATCTGACCGAGCTAGTGGAAGATAGTAGTGTTGTCTCATTGCACGTGCAAAAGAAAAAGACACGCCCTTCTTTTTCTGGACATGGGGGCTGTAGCCACCCGGAACTCGACGTGGAGGAGGTACAGGTGGCACGTGACTCGGCGATGACCCGAGTTCGCCAGGGGAATGTTTTTTTTTTATATTAGGGCTTTGTTCTATTGTTTCGAATTAAGCGAGAAGGTTAAGGGGTGACCTTTCTCGTTTCTGGATTACGGTAAAGTTTAATCAAGAATCTGAACGAAGTTCGGTCATCAGTGTTCTCATGCAGAAGTTTTGAGCGCGTGATTAAGTTGAAAGGGTTATGGGGTACTTGCTGGCTTCTGATGGTTATTAGGATAATTAACGTTTTAATATTTCGAGCAGGTTTCTCCAAACAGCACGTAACGAACTTGGAAGTAAATGAAAATGGGATCTCACTTTGATTGTTTCTAATATGGTAATGTCAGATTTTGCTCTCGAGTTATTTATTCATGGCGCGTGATTTGCAGGACGTGTCGAGTCACAGTTTGATTTATAGCAAGCACTGGGGATAGAGGGGCGGGGGTGGCTCAGTCGGTAGCGCGCCAGGCTCGTAATCTGTAGTTCCCAGGTTCGAGTCCCAGCTGGGTCAGCGTGGAGATTTATCTCCGCAAAATTCCCCGCCTTGCCCACGGTCAGTAGGGGTTATGGTGGGCTTGGAAAAGCCGCCGTCCATCGGATGGGACGTAAAGCCATGGCCCCGTGTGCGGGAGAGACATACCCTGTGCACGTTAAAGAACACGCTGGATGGCCTTGACGGGAGGATACCATCTGTCTCCCAACAGCTGTTCCAGTGGGTCCCCTCTCCTAACCTTCTCTGAGCCTTCGGGGTCCATGTGACCTGGCCATTTAGCCCATGGTGTGCAAAAAAGTGCCGCTCAGAGGTAAAACAACCCAACCCAACCCTGGGGATAGAAAGATGATGCAGCAGGTTCTTTTTTCTGTGTGCAAAAAAAGTTCCACTTAAAATTAAAACAACCCTGTCTCCTTATAGAAATTTACTTCGACTTAATTAGAAGTTGAAGTTCCCACACCCCCAACATCAATTGTGATGATGTCTGATGCCCAAAATCAGCGATCCCAACCTGTTTGGGCTAACTAAGTATTATTTAACTAAGTATTATTTATTAACTAAGTTTATTATTATTAGTTATTAACTAAGTATTATTTATCTAACTCTCCCCCCCCCCTCCAAAGCTTCCGAGAAGCCAAATAACTTTTCCCTTATAAAACTAGTTTAAAAATTATTTACCGTATGCAAATATAAGAATATTTTGTTTCACGAATTTCAATTTTTTTTCTAAATAAAGCATGCATAACTACGTTAATCTAAAAAGTATACGATATTCTATTTTCCACAGCAAAACTGAAAAGAATAAGGCTTCACATATTTCTAAATCAGCCACTAGGTGAGAGGATAAACGCGTGGATATCTCGAGCGTAATCTATTAGCCAATGGTGGATGCGTGTGCATGGAGGCAACTGACACAATGTGACTGCGCAGTCACGTGATCATTAGTTGAATTTTAAATTGTCCATCAACCAATGATCGTTTGAATCGGTGGTTGTTGAGAAATGATTAATAGCGCACTCAACCAATGATTTGTGAAGACCTTCCCGTGGCCGAGTGGTTAGCACGCTTGGCTACTGATCTAAGGGACCTGGGTTCGAGCCCCGGATTAGGCATGGATGTGTGTGTCGTTTTTCTGCTGAGGTCCTGCCATCCTCTCAGATCTCCTACTGTGGCATATAAACTGACAGACTCCTGTCAGACCTCTATGGCAAGCAGCTGATTGAGGGGGTATTTATTTTATTTCATTTTTGGTTCGTCAACTGCGCAGTCTCATTGTCTCAATAACTACCACCACACTTTGCCACTGACCATTGCAATTATTGCTGATAAACTCGCGTCAAGGCCATCCAGCGTGTTCTTTAATGTGCACAGGGTATGGCTCTCCCGCACAAGGGGCCACGGCTTAACGTCCCATCCGACGGACGGCGGCCTTACCAAGCCCATCGGTGTCCCCTACTGACCGTGGGCAGGGCGGGGAATTTTGCGGAGATAAATCTCAACGCTGACCCAGATGGGACTCGAACCTGGGAACTACAGATTACGAGCCAGGCGTGCTACCGACTGAGCCACCCCCGCCCCACTTGTTTCAAGAATGGGTTGCCAACATGCACCGGTACTGTGACAATACACACTCGCTTACCCCTACAGTAAACCAACTACATGTTTTTCTCTGTTCCATTCTTTTTTTTTGCACCCATTTTATACACTTAGTAATTTGCACGCACGACAGGCCAAGGCCAAGGGAGGGCAGTAATTTAATACTCTCGTGACCTAAGGGGAGGTAACAGAAAAAAAAAAACGGAATACCCTCCATCTAGCACTCCACTGAAAATGCTTCACACACAGAAAAAAAAATCTGTAAAAACATCAGCACTTTACGATTACGATATCAATTCAATAAACGCAGTGAGATTAATCCCTCTAAGAAACAGGAGTTCTGGTAAATAATTAGTGTCGAGTCAGGCCGTGGGTTGGCAAGCATGAGTACACTGGAATATTTTCTCTTCAACAGAGGAACACTCTGCCCAAGCGAGCAGAAAGGTTAATGGAGTGTGCCGCAGGGGACGAAGTGAGGCGAAGTAGGCCGACCTCTTGCCGCAGCACAACGGGGGTGATGCGGTTCTCGTGCCGCGCCAGATCCGGAGTTGGGACGGCTGCTTTTCTTCGGAAGAACGTGACAGGGTCGCTCCTTCACCCTAAATCTCCCCCTTCACCTTTACGAAACAGCTGGTGATGGAGGAAGAGATTTTTCTGAAGGTGAGGAAATCGCCTATTTGAGGTGAATTTGTACGGGAAACGAGTTTTCTTAAATGTTTCAAACACATTTCGTAAAAAATGTATGTAACGGAATATTTAATATTAGACCAGTTTAAAATAAAGAATAACATAATACAGTTTGTCAGGTATTTGAACCCACAAATGCATTCGCCTGTCGGAGGAGGAGGAGGGGGGGTTGTTTTACCTCTGAGCGACACTTTTTTGCACACATGGACTAAATGGCCAGGTCACATGGACCCCGAAGGCTCAGAGAAGGTTGGGGGAGGGGGCCCACTGGAACAGCTGTTGGGAGACAGATGGCAGACTCCCGTCAAGGCCATCCAGCGTGTTCTTTAACGTGCACAGGATATGGCTCTCCCGCATACGGGGCCACGGCTTAACGTCCCATCCGACGGACGGCGGCCTTTCCAAGCCCATCGGTGTCCCCTACTGACCGTGGGCAGGGCGGGGAATTTTGCGGAGATAAATCTCAACGCTGACCCAGCTGGGACTCGAACCTGGGAACTACAGATTACAAGCCTGGCGCGCTACCGACTGAGCCACCCCCGCCCGTTAAAAAGCTACAGAAACTGGACTTTTTAATAGCAGCAATGCCGTGTACTGAAAAACAGAAAATTCGTAAAGAATTGAAAGAATTATTTACACGAACTTCTAAAGTACCAGCTATTTTATTAAAAGATTTAATATAATACTTATAAGCAGGACCGAATCTAGGGAGGGGAGATACACATCCCCCCCTCCTTCAGAATTCTAATAACGGTAACAGAGGAAATAAAGTTCTTAAACTTTTTTATATTTCTTGCATTTTAAGGAAATATTTTTAAAAACCTGTAAAATGGAGGGGAAAATGTTATAATTTATGGGAAATTCAGTCTCTAACTTAGGCAGTGGTCAACTGTGACTTCAGCCTTGGTAGGGAATTTTTTTGTGGGATAATAATTTATTTCATGCAGAGGGGTTACAGTAAAGCCAAAGTACAAGTAATATTTGATATTAATATAAAACGTTCAAGTCGCTTGAATATATAATACATACATGCAGGAACTCAATACATGCACAATTACTCAATACGCAGTAACAATAAAATGCGATACTCACTAACGCCGCACGGACCTTTATAAACATGTTTGAACTTATCGCGAACATCGCCCGCGCTATAACCGAGTGCGCGGTATAGCGAGCAGCGCTATAACGAAGGTCCACTGTACTTCGTATGAGAAAGCCTGTAAAAGCTAGGAAGAGCTTCTAAGATTCTGTTTTATGCACTTCAAAGAAAAGAAGAAATGTTTTAACTTCTAAGGTTTAATTCTCTTATGAATGGCATTGCCGTTGTTAAGGTCCCGGGGGGTGGGGGGTGCTTGGAGATGGCCCTGCGAAATTGTAAAACTATATAAAAATGTAATCGGGATTTAGATATATTCAAAATCTGAATTAAATCCATCTTCAGTCATGTTTTGCCATAAAAAGCGTATTTAAGAATTCACGGATTTGGGTTGTTTTATCTCTGAGCGGCACTTTTTTGCATACAATGGGCTAAATGGCCAGGTCTCAAGGACCCCGAAGGCTCAGAGAAGGTTGGAGGAGGGGACCCACTGGAACAGCTATTGGGAGACAGATGGTAGCCTCACGTCAAGGCCATCCAGCGTGTTCTTTAACGTGCACAGGATATTTACACCACCGCTTAACGTCCCATCCGACGGACGGCGGCCTTCCCAAATCAATCGGTGTCCCCTACTGACCGTGGGCAGGGCGGGAGTTTTGCGGAGATAAGTCTCAACAATGACCCAGCTGGAACTCGAACCTGGGAACTACAGATTACGAGCCTGGCGTGCTACCTACTGAGCCACCCCCGCCACAAAGAATTCACAGAGCATCAAATTTTGTCTTAAAGTAGAAAGTAAGTGCATGTTTCATAAATATTAGATTAATATGATTTAAGTTAGTATACATCTAACTTAAACAATTTTATGTTAGTAACAAACTAACATAAAATTAGTTTGTATAATAGTTTGGTTCTTTCTAGGGTTAGTTATGGTAGTGAAATTTGGACACTGTGTAAAGAAGATAACAGGAAACTAGATGCTTTTGATTCTAGATGCTTTACGCAGTATCTTGGGCATTAGGTGGTTCAACTTTGTAACTAATGATGAGGTAAGGCAAAGGAGTCTGCAATCTCCTTTAAGCAGCATATTGTGCAGAGAGAGACTCCGTTGGTTTGGCCATGTTGCCCATATGAATAATTATAGACTGGCGAATAGGGTTATGAGCAGTGTGCCTAAAGGCCTCAGAAAGAAGGGGAGACCTAGGATGCGGTGGGCAGACAATGTCAAACAGGACCTTGTTAGAATTGGTGTGCAGTGGCCAGATGCAGTAGATGTAGCTCAGGATAGACTTGCTTGGAGAACTAAATTGCACGGTCTGGTTGGACCTCCGTAGCCCATGGCTGCTTGAGGATGATGATGATGATGATAGGTGTGATTGAATGAATAAAAAGTCTTACAAATGAATCATCATTTTAAACAAAAAATTTGAAGGAAATGGTTATACCTGCCTAGAATAAAGTTTGATTTTCTAAAAAAGCAACAGGTTTGAATTTCTAAAAAAAAATTGTTGCCAGATATTTTTTCTAAATTCTGTTATCAACCATAGTGTTCGGAATTTTTTTTTGAGCGACTGTACAAGAAACAATGACAAATTTTAGAATATAGTCTAAGTGAATGCTTGATGAAAATTCGCTCAAATGCAAAACCATGGCAGAGAACGTCCCACATCACTTCTAATAACATTTTCAATAAGATGCGAGGTAAAGCACCACGTGATTACAACTTCTCAGCCAATCGTCCTCTCAGCTACAAATCATTAGTTTACAAGATAGTTAATACACAATCTCTCCATCTATAACTACACAAAACCGCTGGCGAATCGCCAACTGCAAATCCAATTTCGTAAAAAGCTTTTACAATCGTCGGTCTCTAGTTGCTGGCAATGTCGCTAGTTCTCATTGTTCAAGTGATCGCGGCTAGCGACGACGCATTTGGGAGACAAATCAGATCATCCCTGCCCTTCTTTTTTGTGTCTGTCTAGTGTTCTGGCAATGGGGGGTACTGGAGGGGGCAGGGGTGAGCGAGCTGCAACTTCTCAGTTGGCCCGAGGGGTCACGTGTTCGACCGCGTGAAATGGGCTAATGCAGCAGAGAAAGAAATGAAATCGAATAATGAGGAAGATGCAGATGAATCACGATCTGCATCTTCTTGTCGAACGAGATGATGAAGCTTCGCGGCTGTTCGATGGAGTACACGTTTGCGTCATTTTGCACAAGCGGAATAGAAGAGAATTCGTCGTTCAAGAGACGAAAGGGCGTATCTCAGTTTTGCTCACTTTACATAGGAGCGATTTAAAGATTTCGCATATGTTTCATCTTATAGCTTGCGTTGTTTTTTGAAGTTAAACCAATGTACCTGACCTTATTGTATAAGAAAATGTATGTAGTTTATAGGGTGTATCGACGCATGATTACCACTGATATATATGTTTTATTTTATTCCCATTGTTATACTATAACTATAGTTTTATCTATCTATACAAGGGGTACGCCAGTTACATACACATTTCCAGGGGGTACGTGAAGCATAAAAGGTTGAGAACCACTGATATATATGTTTCATTTTATTCCCATCGTTATACTATAACTATAGTTTTATCTATCTATACAAGGGGTACGCCAGTTACATACACATTTCCAGGGGGTACGTGAAGTATAAAAGGTTGAGAACCACTGATATATATGTTTTATTTTATTCCCATTGTTATACTATAACTATAGTTTTATCTATCTATACAAGGGGTACGCCAGTTACATACACATTTCCAGGGGGTACGTGAAGCATATATCAGTGGTTCTCAACCTTTTATATGTTTTATTTTATTCCCATTGTTATACTATAACTATAGTGTTATCTATTTATACAAGGGGTACGCCAGTTACATACACATTTCCAGGGGGTACGTGAAGCATAAAAGGTTGAGAACCACTGATATATATGTTTTATTTTATTCCCATTGTTATACTATAACTATAGTTTTATCTATCTATACAAGGGGTACGCCAGTTACATACACATTTCCAGGGGGTACGTGAAGCATAAAAGGTTGAGAACCACTGATATATATGTTTTATTTTATTCCCATTGTTATAATATAACTGTAATTTTATCTATCTATACAAGGGGTACGCCAGTTAGATACACATTTCCAGGGGGTACGTGAAGCATAAAAGGTTGAGAACCACTGATATATATGTTTTATTTTATTCCCATTGTTATACTATAACTATAGTTTTATCTATCTATACAAAGGGTACGCCAGTTACATACACATTTCCAGAGGGTACGTGAAGCATAAAAGTTGAGAACCACTGGTCTAACCTATTACTATGTAGGTACAACAATTACAACGTTGCTTCACTTAAAATGTGTAGTTTTACTGGCAAAAATGCATAATTTCGATAGTTAATCACAAAGCAGCCCTTCTAAAGTTTTAAAGAGAAGTTTATGCATTTCAACAGTTATATAGTGGACCTCCTTCCTCTACTGAGGACTGAGTGCTTGTCAACTTATGGCCAAAGACTTATCGATCGGCTTATGAACTTTGAGAACTAACGAAAGGCTCAATTATGCAGTTTCAGTCTCCAGAAGTTGACACTCATGCTATACCACTGGTAAAGGTAAGAATCGCATAATACGGCAAACTTCGAGAAGTAGGACTCACGTGAGTAGGCCAAAATATATAGAAAAAAACAATAAGGTGAGGGGGGGGGGGGGTAACGCAATCGAGCCAAGAAAAAGTAAGTTGGGTTGTTTTACATCTGAGCGGCACGTTTTTGCACCCCATGGGCTAAATGGCCAGGTCACATTGACCCCGAAGGCTCAGAGAAGGTTGGGGGAGGGGACCCACTGGAACAGCTGTTGGGAGACAGATGGTAGTCTCCCGTCAAGGCCATCCAGCGTGTTCTTTAACGTGCACAGTGTATGGCTCTCCCGCACACGGGGTCACGGCTTAACGTCCCATCCGACGGACGGCGGCCTTTCCAAGCCCATCGGTGTCCCCTACTGACCGTGGGCAGGGCGGGGAATTTTGCGGAGATAAATCTCAACGCTGACCCAGCTGGGACTCGAACCTGGGAACTACAGATTACGAGCCTGGCGCGCTACCGACTGAGCCACCCCCGCCCCAGAAAAAGTAGGAAGAAGAGCGAGACGAACACTGATAAATTCAGAGGTTGTGAAAGTCACGTGAATACTGGAAAAATCAGGGCAAGGATGTCACGTGAATCAATTTAAAAAGTTCAAAAAATTATTGGGTTACAGATTGTGTGGCCCTCGACAGAAAATATCCGAGTACCTCTGATATAAAACAAGCGACGAGAAGCACTACATATACGAATATATATATAGAAATAATGGCATTCACGCATTTCTCAATTCGTAATTAAATGTCATTGTTTTAGATTTCTACATGACTTGCAAAAATCTCTCTTAATTGTTGTGTGGAAATCACGTAAACGTTTGTCGCATTGCGCATGGGCGAGTTGAAAAGCAAAATGTCATCCCAGCTGGCTCTATTATTCGTTCTTCCCTAATTATCTGGAAAATTTCTAAACAGAGTGTAATTTTCCGGCTCTATTCCTCGGTGTGATTTAGGTGGGCATTCTTGACGGCGAAATTTTGGGATCCCAAAATTTCGAAGATTTTACAAGCACTATTTATTGTGAGCCGTCCCGTGGCCGAGTGGTTAGCATGCTTGGCTACTGATCTAAGGGACCTGGGTTCGAGTCCCGGGTAAGGCATGACTATTTGTGTCGTTTTTCTGCTGAGGCCTGCCATCCTCTCAGACCTTCTACTATGGCATATAAACTGACAGGCTCCTGTCAGACCTCTGTGGCAAGCAGCTGCTTGAGGGGGTATTTATTTTTTTTTTAATTTTATTTATTGTACTTATTTTATTATTCAAACTTCCTTGTCCAGATTTTTCCGGCCTTTGCTGATAAATTTTCCTGGACTTTTTTTTTTTTGCCACAGCTTAAAAACGTAATTGAAAAATTATTTTACGTTTATTAAGTTCACTAAAAAATTATTAGAAAATCTCATAAATAATAACGGGAAATAATCTCTCTTTTCTTCCTCCTTTCCTTTTCAGAATTTAACAAATGTGAAATTAAAAAAATAAAGGGAGACCAAGCCAGGGACGAAGTAAAATCTTGCCGAGGCGCAAAATATTTGGGAAGGCCCCCCAATTATTCGGGTTGGGTTGTTTTACCTCTGAGCGGCACATTTTTGCACACCATGGGCTAAATGGCCAGGTCACATGGACCCCGTAGGCTCAGAGAAGGTTTGGGGAAGGGACCCACTGGGACAGCTGTTGGGAGACAGATGGTAGCCTCCCGTCAAGGCCATCCAGCGTGTTCTTTAACGTGCACAGGGTATGGCTCTCCCGCACACGGGGCCACGGCTTAACGTCCCATCCGACGAACGGCGGCCTTTCCAAGCCCATCGGTGTCCCCTATTGACCGTGGGCAGGGCAGGGAATTTTGCGGAGATAAATCTCAACGCTGACCCAGCTGGGACTCGAACCTGGGAACTACAGATTACGAGGCTCGGGCGCTACCGACTGAGCCACCCCCGCCCCTCCAATTATCCGGAAGTGCGTGTGTGTGTATGTGTGGGAGGAAGTACTGATCGACGAATTTTTTACATCTTATGACGGATGATATAAAAATATATGCAACAGGTTAAATGAATTACAGAAATATAAAATTTTAATATTTATATAAAGTGGCTCATACTAAAAAAAAAGAAAAAATATAAACGAAAATAACTATCTGCACTTTGTACAAATTCTATCTACGTTCTAGTAATAATCGAGTTTTGACAATTTTGAGGCCCCTTACGAGTTTCGATGGCCGAGGCGAGCGCTTAGGGTATCGACACTCCGTCATTGAGAAAATTTGTTATTGAGATAATTTGATATCAGTGTTGTTTGTGAGCCTCACCCAAGAACTGATGGAGTTATTGTTAAAGATGTCGATACAATACCTTCTGTGAAGGAAATTATCGACGAGGTGGGCAGAAGTTCCACAGAATTGGCCATAGTGTTCGGATATTTTTTTGAGCGACTGTACTAGTTGCACATTATGGCCTATATTGGTGTCCATATTCTTTATCTGCCATGTTCATAATCACCCTTCTCAGCAAAAAGAGGAATTTCTTACCCAGCAGCGATCAACTTCGTCAGCCATTTTTTCTCGCAATAGGTGGTAAAGTAGGCTGCCATGTTTTCGACTCAGCAGGTGATATCCGGTACTGGAGAAAACAACTAAAAACAGGATCAGTGTGGAGTAAAGGAAAAAATTCTTTTTTCTCCGTTGCAAAAAAAAAAAGAGCAAGCAATTAAATGTTTCACCTCTGACCTTTCTGTCTTTCCACCGCCCCCCTCCCTCCCTCAGTTGGTTTCTCAGTGGGCAGAAACAGAATCATGGCAAGTGCTTTGGGATTGGATGTCGAAACTCGTGGCTGTTGTATTTAGTCAACAACAGCTGATGGGAAAAGAGAAGAGTTAGAATTTTTTTTAATGGTAAAATTTTAGTGAAGAGAGTAAATTATTCAGGGTTGAAGTTTTCAGCTGAAATAGTAAAACAGGATACTAAATGCAACAAGATGTAACTGTATTAAGAGTGAAAGAAGGTGTAAAATATTAGATTATTAATATGGAAGGTGTAAATTATTGTTTTATCTCTGAGCGGCACTTTTTTGCATAATAATAATAATTAAATACCCCCTCAAGCAGCTGCTTGCCACAGAGGTCTGACAGGAGCCTGTCAGTTTATATGCCAAAGTAGAAGATCTGAGAGGATGGCAGGACCTCAGCAGAAAAACAACACATACAACCATGCCTTATCCGGGGCTCGAACCCAGGTCCCTTAGATCAGTAGCCAAGCGCGCTAACCACTCGGCCATGGGACGGCAACACTTTTTTGCACACCATGGGCTAAATGGCAAGGTCACATGGACCCCCGAAAGCTCAGAGAAGGTTGGGGGAGGGGACCCACTGGAACAGCTATTGGGAGACAGATGGTAGCCTCCGGTCAAGGCCATCCAGCGTGATCTTTAACATGCACAGGGTATGGCTCTCCCACACTTGGGGCCACGGCTTAATGTCCCATCCTACGGACGGCGACTTTTCCAAGCCCATCGGTGTCCCCTACTGACCGTGGGCAGGGCGGGGAATTTTGCGGAGATAAATCTCAACGCTGACCCAGCTGGGACTCGAACCTGGGAAGTGCAGATTACGAGCCTGGCGCGCTGCAGGTGGGAGCAGGGCGATTGAGCCACCCCCGCCCCCTCCTGCATATAAGCTGTTAGCTTTGTGGGGCATCTGTAAACAGAAGTGATTTATTTGTAATTGTTTAAACAAATATATGACTAAAAAAACTAACAAGTGCATTTCATCTCTTGGTTTAAGGGCCTTGAACAATGATAATTCCAAATATATTGATATTTTGTATATACACTGAAGTGCCATTGCATTAGGGATAGCAACCTAGTAACGTGTTGGACCCTCCTGGCCCTGATAATGGCCTCCACACTACGAAGCAAGGACTCCACAAGCTTGCGTAAATGTTCCACAGGTATGGCGACCCATGCATCCTCCAGAGATGTTCACAATTCTCTTAAGGTCGTCGCTGATGGGACACGGGCCCGAACACCTCTGCTCGAAAGTATCCCAAAGTTTTTCGATGGGATTTAAACTGGGCTTCTAGGTGGTCAATTCATTATTCCAAAGTCAGCAGACTGCTCTTGCAACCATGCAGTAGCCAACCTGGACCTGTGAGATGAACAGTTGTCTTTGCTGGTAGACGCCATCTCTATTGGGATGCATGATGGCCATAAATGGATGTAAATGGACAGCCATGAGTTCTACGTACCGGGATGCATTGCGAGTCGTCGGTACATGTACCAACCACAGACATCCAACTGAAGACACCCCAGGCTATCCCTGAGCCACCACCAGCTTGTACTGTTCCGACCTGACATGCAGGATCCATGGCATCATGGGATTGGCGTGATGAAGTTTAAATCGGTATTCATCACTTCAGGCTATCCGTTGTCAATTTTCGATGGTCCAGTTTCGGCGTTCTTTAGCCCAGGCAAGGCATTGAGCCCGGTGTCTTGCCGTTAGAAGTGGGGCTCTCGTAGGTCGGCAGCTCCCGAAGCCGAGATGAAATGAGCGCTGCACGGTCCGTGCACTGACTTCCCGGTTGGATCCCACGTTCAGATGGGAGGTGATTTCAGATAATGTCTGGTCCCTATCTGTCCGCACGATGCGGGTCAGACAGCGAAGTCCACGATCATTCAAGGCTGGTTGTCCTTTGCAGTTTGTCCGGGTGCTTGTATTTCTGGCCGGAATTTTTATATTCCCGGAATACTCTAGAAACTGTCGTACGAGAAAATCCAAGTTCGTTGACAATTTCGGAGATCGAGGGTCCCATCCGTCGGGCCCCTACGATCTGCCCTCTGTCAAATGCATCTAAATCCCGTGCCTTTCCCATTATGCTACTCAGCATAATGCAGAATTACGACTGCAGATTACGAGCCAGATCCAGGAAAGAACAGGAAGGAGGAGAGGGGGGGGGGGGGGGGGTTGAGCCGGAACCGCGTTCTCTGGCATGTTTCCCTCTATTTTAGTGGTCTTAAAAATTTTAAAAAATGTGTGCAAAATATTTTTTTGCCTCCTTTTCAATTACTAGAATTCTCAAGGGACTACCCTCTAGTCGGTAGTGCGCAGGTGTCATAAACTAGGTTTTCCCAGGTTCGAGTGTCTACTGCACCTGCGTTAAGTTTTTTTCCTCTAACCTCTACTCTGTCCTCGGTGAAAAAAGAGCACACCCATGGGTTGGAAAGATCTCGTCCGTCGGACTGAATGTTAAGTCACGTCCTGTGTGCGGGAGGGTCTTATTTTGCGCACGTTAAAGAACATACAGATAGGGGTGGGGGTGGCTCAGTCGGTAGCGCGCCAGGCTCGTAATCTGTAGTTCCCAGGTTCGAGTCCCAGCTGGGTCAGCGTTGAGATTTATCTCCGCAAAACTCCCCGCCCTGCCCACAGTCAGTACGGGACACCGATGGGCTTGGAAAGGCCGCCGTCCGTTGGATGGGACTTTAAGCCGTGACCTGTGGGCGGGAGAGTCATAGCCTGTGATCGTTAAAGAACACGCTGGATGGCCTTGACGGGAGGATACCATCTGTCTCTCAACAGCTGTTCCAGTGCCCCCCCCCCCCTCAACCTTCGGGGTCCATGTGACCTGGCTATTTAGTTCATGGTGTGCAAAAAAAGTGCCGCTCAGAGGTAAAACAACCCAACCCAACATATAGATAGCCCTGACGGGAGGCATTCATTTGCACCCCAAAAGCTTTCATTCTTTGGCTATGGCCATTTAACCCATTGTGTTGGGTTGTTTTGTTTTACCTTTGAGCGGCACTTTTTTGCACACCATGGGCTAAATGGCCAGGTCACATGAACCCCGAAGGCTCAGAGAAGGTTGGGGGAGGGGACCCACTGGAACAGCTGTTGAGAGACAGATGGTAGCCTCCCGTCAAGGCCATCCAGCGTGTTCTTTAACGTGCACAGGGTATGGCTCTCCCGCACACGGGGTCACGGCTTAACGTCCCATCCGACGGACGGCGGCCTTTCCAAGCCCATCGGTGTGCCCTACTGACCGTGGGCAGGGCGGGGAATTTTGCGGAGAGAAATCTCAACGCTGACCCAGCTGGGACTCGAACCTCGGAACTGCAGATTAAGAGCCTAGCGCGCTACCGACTGAGCTACCCCCGCCCCTAACCCATTGTGTATACAAAAGTGGCGCTCAGAGGAAATATTCTAAAAAATCAACTTTTAAAAATCAGAGGTCTCTGTCTACGGAAGTTACCTTATTCGTGCAATGAGTGGAAAGCATTCCGCTGCTACATCAGCATCATATCGGGTCACGGAGTCACGTGACTCCGATAAGGAGCCCGGTTAGCTCCACCCCTATGAAGAGGACGGCATGCCGCCCTTTCGATACCGATACAATGCAACCCTTTGTTGCATTTTCCGAGTCATTCTTGCCGCTATCAGTGTCCGTGGTGCACTTGATCAAAAGGTCCACGAGCCGGTCATGATTCATTGTTGACACAAGTGACAATGAATTGGCGAGGTAGCAGTTGGGAAGAGGAAACGTTGCTAGGGGAGTTAAAGGAAAAAAAAGTAGTGGCCCTAATAGGGTTGTATAAATAGTATGAGGCGAGAGAATTTTGCAGAAAACTGATGGAGGACAAAGTGGGTTGGGTTGTTTTACCTCTGAGCGGCACTTTTTTGCACACCATGGACTAAATAGCCAGGTCACATGGACCTCGAAGGCTCAGAGAAGGTTGGGGGAGGGGACCCACTGGAAGAGCTGTTGGGAGACAGATGGTAGCCTCCCGTCAAGACCATCCAGCGTGTTCTTTAACGTGCACAGGGTATGCTCTCCCACACACGGCGCCACGGCTTAACGTCCCATCCGACGGACGGCTGCCTTTTCAAGCCCATCGGTGTCCCCTACTGACCGTGGGCAGGGCGAGGAATTTTGCGGAAATAAATCTCAACGCTGACCCAGCTGGTACTCGAACCTGGGAATTACAGATTACGAGCCTGGCGCGCTACTGACTGAGCCACCCCGCCCCAAGAGGACAAAGTGTAGTTGTGCATTCATGAAATGGAATATGGAACTTGTGCAGAAGGTAATTCTTGAGATAAATCAGTGACTCGACGATAAGAAACTGCACGTTAACACCGTTGTGTCATCACTGGCATCCGTGTTTATGTTACAGATCAGATGGAAAATTCGAAATTAGGATGTCTTATATTTGTTTGAAGGGTGGTTTAATTCATTCAAATATTTCTGCAACGAGTTTTTGACCACAACTAATGAAAGATTTTTCAAAATAATACAGTAAAAAAAATTCCATTTTTCAAATGTGGCCAGAGAGATGATCATTTTAATGTTTTATCTATGAGTGACACATTTTTTTAACACCTGGCTAAGTGGCCAGGTCATAAGGACCCCTAAGCTCTAGAACTGAGTAGCGAAATGGGACCCACTAGATAGCTCTCAGTACAACAGATGGAAATATCTCGTCAAGGGTTCGGTTGTTTCGCCTCTGAGCGGCACTTTTGGACACCATGGGCTAAAATGGCCAGGTCACAAGGACCCCGAAAGCTCAGAAAAGGTTGGGGAACTTGAACAGCTGTTGGGAGACAGGTGGTAGCCTCCCGTCAAGGCCATCGAGTGTGTTAACGTGCACAGAGTATGGCTCTCTCCCGCACATGGGGCCACGGCTTAACGTCCCATCCGACGGACGGCGATCTTTCCAAGCCCATCGGTGTCCCCTACTGATTGTGGGCAGGGCGGGGAGTTTTGTGGAGATAAATCTCAACGCTGACCCAGCTGGGACTCGAACCTGGGAACTGCAGATTACGAGCCTGGCGCGCTACCAACTGAGCCACCCCCGCCCCAAATATCTCAAGGCATTCTACCATGCTTTTTAATGTTGAAAGGCAACTTTGTGCGAAATTTGAATTATGGTCCTAGGTCCATTGCTTAGACAATGACTACTTCGCTTAAAGCAGTGGTTCCCAAAGAAGAGATGCACCGCCCTTTGGGTAACGTAGAGAAATTTTGGGGGGCGTATTCTTTATATTTTCTGTGAAAATAGAATAAATACATAATACTTCGTAGATTAACACAGTTTTACTTCAATAATAATAAAAAAAATTTGAAATTTATGGAGCAAAATACTGGCAAATTTGAAATACATGTTAAATATTTTTTCTACTAATTTTATACATGATTTGTGTTTTTACCTACGAGTGGCATTTTTTTGCACACAATGGGCTGAATTGTCAGGCCACGAGGGCTTCAAGGGCTCAGAAGTTGAGGGAAACGGACCTAACTGTATAACTGTTAGGAAACAGATGGAAGCCTCCCCTCAAGAGTGGGGCGGGGGTGGCTCAGTCGGTAGCGCGCCAGGCTCGTAATCTGTAGTTCCCAGGTTAGAGTCCCAGCTGGGTCAGCGTTGAGATTTAGCTCCGCAAAATTCTCCGCCCTGCCCACGGTCAGTAGGGGACACCGATGGTCTTGGAAAGGCCGCTGTCCGTCGGATGGGACGTTAAGCCGTGGCCCCTAATGCGGGAGAGCCATACCCTGTGCACGTTAAAGAACACGCTGGATAGCCTTGACGGGAGGCTACCATCTGTCTCCCAACAGCTGTTCCAGTGGGTCCCCTCCCCCAACCTTCTCTGAGCCTTCGGGGTCAATGTGACCTGGCCATTTAGCCCATGGTGTGCAAAAAAGTGCCGCTCAGAGGTAAAACAACCCAACCCCTCAAGAGTGTTCCTTAATGTGCACGGGGTAAAGCTGTTCTGCACATGGCGCTAGGACTTTAAATCTCATCTGAAGGAACGGCGGCCTTTCCAAGCAGATCGATATCTCTTGACTGAGAGCAGGACGGGTCCCATCAAGCAAGAATCCCATCTGTGACAGCGTTGAGATAAATCTAAACGCTGTCACAGATGGGATTCGAACCTGGAAACATCAGATTAAGAGCTTGGCGAGCTATCGACCCAGCTCCTTTTAAACAGAAAAAAAAAATATTCGATTTACAATCAGAAATATTAGTTAAGCTAATAAACTTATTAGTTAGCAATATTTAATATTAATAAAGTTATAAAATATTTGGTTGGTTGGTTGTTTTACCTCTGAGCGGCACTTTTTTGCACACCATGGGCTAAATGGCCAGGTCACATGGACCCCAAAGGCTCAGAGAAGGTTAAGGGAGGGGACCCACTAGAACAGCTGTTGGGAGACAGATGGTAGCCTCCCGTCAAGGCCATCCAGCGTGTTCTTTAATGTGCACGGTATGGCTCTTCCTCACACGGAACCACGGCTTAGCGTCCCATCCGATGGACGGCGGCCTTTCCAAGCCCATCGGTGTCCCCTACTGACCGTGGGTAGGGCGGGGAATTTCGCGGAGATAAATCTCAACGCTGACCCAGCTGGGACTCGAACCTGGGAACTACAGATTACGAGCCTAGAAAATATTTGAAAAAAGAAAATTTGGTTCTGCCGAAAAAGGTTGGTAACAGCTGGATCAAAGCATTCATTTTGCACTAAATAAAAAATTAATCGCGGATTTCACTGTTTCAGGTTAATAAAATGGACGAAGCTTAACCCTCCCCCCCTCTCAAAAATATTTTTCTATTTTTCTTCGAGTCCCTCGATGGAAGGAAACTACGTAGAACGTATTTTTTTTTATACTTAAGCGTAAGCTCTAGGTTTGAAAACTTCGTGTATCCACTGACCATTTCAGAAAGTAGACAAACACATTTCAATGCTAATAACATCTTATTTGTTCCCACGACAAGTCTCGTGTCAGCGGAAGTTTCAAGAATTCGATTCTTTGAAGCAAAGATTAAAGTGAAACGTTTTCCAATGAACACTCCAATCTACTGTGTCTGATGTCAGGAAGCAGCCATGTTGGCTCGAGTTTTTTCTCACTGGCTGACTGGCCAACTGGAGCACCTGCTGCTGCCCACGAGTCGAGAGCTCTGCCGGAAACCGTACAAGTTACTCGGAAACCTCCATCTTTCTTCGGCCGACTAGCCGCTGCAAAAGACCGACTCTGTGCTTAATTAGTCCAAGCAGGATCATTACTAGCTCTTGCGACCTCTGAGGGTCACTGACCCCCATCCCGCCCTTCGTCGGCGATCCACTCTCTGAGCCACGTGGTAATCACGTGGTGGCAATGCCAATGTTGAATCTTATCTTTTTTCTCTCTCCCGCACCTCCTAACTCACAAGAAGTTGCTTCAGTCTCCGAAAGTTATTTATTTCTGAGTTACGTAATGTAGCAGTTGCCGAGTTAAGATGTCGTGATCTCAAAATCCTCGGCTCATCGTGCACTTGAACTTCTCCGTTCCAGTTGGGTTGGGTTGTTTTACCTCTGAGCGGCACTTTTTTGCACACCATAGGCTAAATGGCCAGAGTCACAGGGACCCCGAAGGCTCAAAGAAGGTTGGGGGAGGGGACCCACTGTTGGGAGACAGATGGTAGCCTCCCGTCAAGGCCATCCAGCGTGTTCTTTAACGTGCACAGGGTACGGTTCTCCCGCACACGGAGCCACGGCTTAACGTCCCATCCGACGGACGGCTGCCTTTCCAAGCCCATCGGTGTCCCCTACTGACCGTGGGCAGGGTGGGGAATTTTTGCGGAGATAAATCTCAGCGCTGACCCAGCTGGGACTCGAACCTGCGAACTACAGATTACGAGCCTGGCGCGCTACCGACTGAGCCATCCCCACCCCCTTGATATTAAGAACTAAAAAAAATCTACACGATATGCTCATGCCACTCCTTCTTATTCTTCTCAGTCAAGTTCCTCGGTGTGATTTAGGTGGGCATTCTTGACGGCGAAATTTTGGGATCCCAAAATTTCGAAGATTTTACAAGCACTATTTATTGTGAGCCGTCCCGTGGCCGAGTGGTTAGCATGCTTGGCTACTGATCTAAGGGACCTGGGTTCGAGTCCCGGGTAAGGCATGACTATTTGTGTCGTTTTTCTGCTGAGGCCTGCCATCCTCTCAGACCTTCTACTATGGCATATAAACTGACAGGCTCCTGTCAGACCTCTGTGGCAAGCAGCTGCTTGAGGGGGTATTTATTTTTTTTTTTAATTTTATTTATTGTACTTATTTTATTATTCAAACTTCCTTGTCCAGATTTTTCCGGCCTTTGCTGATAAATTTTCCTGGACTTTTTTTTTTTGCCACAGCTTAAAAACGTAATTGAAAAATTATTTTACGTTTATTAAGTTCACTAAAAAATTATTAGAAAATCTCATAAATAATAACGGGAAATAATCTCTATTTTCTTCCTCCTTTCCTTTTCAGAATTTAACAAATGTGAAATTAAAAAAATAAAGGGAGACCAAGCCAGGGACGAAGTAAAATCTTGCCGAGGCGCAAAATATTTGGGAAGGCCCCCCAATTATCCGGGTTGGGTTGTTTTACCTCTGAGCGGCACTTTTTTGCACACCATGGGCTAAATGGCCAGGTCACATGGACCCCGTAGGCTCAGAGAAGGTTGGGGGAAGGGACCCACTGGGACAGCTATTGGGAGACAGATGGTAGCCTCCCGTCAAGGCCATCCAGCGTGTTCTTTAACGTGCACAGGGTATGGCTCTCCCGCACACGGGGCCACGGCTTAACGTCCCATCCGACGAACGGCGGCCTTTCCAAGCCCATCGGTGTCCCCTATTGACCGTGGGCAGGACAGGGAATTTTGCTACTGACTGAGCCACCCCCTCCGTTCCAGTGTTTACAAAGTTGTTAGCGCGTTTTCGTCCCTAACGAAAGTGATCTCAGGTTTCTCCCATCGTGTGACACACGTAAAAATGACCTTCGACAGTGACATTCCCACCTCTGACAGGAATCAACAACAGCACGTGACTCATCTTCGAGTCGTAGTTCGTTATGTTGTTTTCTTTGGAGACTGTGCACCAAGTGTATAAGAGCGCTTTAGAGGGGAGATCCCTTTGACCCGACAGCTTTTCATTTAGAAAATTCCCGGTAAAAAAAAATAATTATTGTTGAATGAGATCTCGGTGGTGAATAGCAAGAGCGTTTGGCTACTGGTCCAAGGGACCTGGGTTCAGCTGTTAGGTCTTTTCTTTCCTGTGTTGTCTTTCTGCTTAGGTCTCGACTTCTTCATAGATCTTCATCATGGCGTATTAAACTGACAAGTTTCAGACCTCTGTGGGTTGGGTTGTTTTACCTCTGAGCGGCACTTTTTTGCACACAATGGGCTAAATGGCCAGGTCACATGGACCCCGAAGGCTCAGAGAAGGTTGGGGGAGGGGACCCACTGGAACATCTGTTGGGAGACAGATGGTAGCCTCCCGTCAAGGCCATCCAGCGAGTTCTTTAACGTGCACAGGGTATGGCTCTCCCACACACGGGGCCACGGCTTAACGTCCCATCCGACGGACGGCTGCCTTTCCAAGCCCATCGGTGTCCCCTACTGACCGGGGCAGGGTGGGGAATTTTTGCGGAGATAAATCTCAGCGCTGACCAAGCTGGGACTCGAACCTGAGAACTACAGATTACGAGCCTGGCGCGCTACCGACTGAGCCATCCCCGCCCCCTTGATATTAAGAACTAAAAAAAATCTACACGATTTGCTCATGCCACTCCTTCTTATTCTTCTCAGTCAAGTATCCAAAATGAAATATTTGAATAATGACCTTATGACTAGAAATGAACAAAGACAGATACTCATGTTTTCGGTATTTCTATTGTCGTTAAGCCATTTCATTATGCAGTCTTTACCTCCGCAACAATAACAAAACAAAAAGACCCTCCAGTCTAAAGTCGTTAGTCAACTGTAAGCAAGAACGAAATCTTCTAATTAAGATTCGGCTTGGGGTCATTTGTTGATAATTAGACCATTGTACTTGTGACGAGTCTGTCAACTGTTGTCTACCTTTCCCCCTCTTCTCTGCTATTCCTCCCCACACCCAATTTATTTCCCATTTTTTTTTTCTCCCTCAAACATGACAGCGTGGCTTCCCCTCACGGCCATCCATCAGTGGCTTTGGGAAGTGATCCCTCCACAACCATATCCCTTCTTGTGTCTTGCACACACTGAAAAGTTTTCACCGAAGTTTAAAAAATAAACAACAGGAAAAACCACGCTTGAATTGCAGCAGGTGGAGATCAAGTTTAGTTGTTTATGCAACATAAGTCGCTCAGCTTTGAGAATGGAGGTAATTGGAAAAAAATCGGAATGCATTTTCGGGAGTGGTTCTGGAATGATGGACGAGGATGTTAGGCAAAATAGAACATTTTTATGATGAAAATCAACAGCACTGTTGAGCTGAAATTGCAATATTTAATGATTATTTGGATTATAATTAGAAATAGGTTTAAAAATATTACTATTTGCAAAACAAGGGCAACATTTTGGCAAGGGCGCTCTTCTTAAAACTCATTCTTTCATCAAGAGTTTACCTCGGAGAGGTATTTTCGTGCACAAAATGGGCTAAATGGTCAGGTTACTAAACTTCGGAGGAAAAGGGTTGGGTTGTTTTACCTCTGAGCGGCACTTTTTAACACACCATGGGCTAAATGGCCAGGCCACAAGGACCCCGAAGGCTCAGAGAAGATTGGGGGAGGGGACCCACTGGAATAGCTGTTGGGAGACAGATGGTAGCCTCCCGTCAAGGCCATCCAGTGTGTTCTTTAATGTGCACAGGGTATGGCTCTCCCGCACACGGGCCACGCTTAACGACCCATCCGACGGACGGCGGTTTTTCCAATCCCATCGGTATCCCCTACTGTCCGTGGGCAGGACGGAGAGTTTTGCGGAGATAGTCTCAAAGCTGACCCAGCTAGGACTCGAACCTGGGAACTGCAGATTACGAGCCTAGTGCGCTACCGACGAGTCACCCCCTCCCCAAAGAGGAAAAGGGTACCCACTGGTCGGCTGTTAGAAAGATGGAAGCCTCTTATAACGGCCATCCAGTGCAAGAGGAGGGGATATCCCACGGTAGTATTATACGAAATCTCAAACTTGTCCACCTGCTTTGGAATCCAAAATAGTTGCTTTCTACAATTTTATTTTAGACCATAGTATATGTCCAAAACTAAACTTTAAATTCATTAAAAAATTTTATTCCATAGAGAAAATCGTTTTAACCTATCCTGTCCGGTGGAATAATTTTGTAATTAGGAAACCCTACTCAAGTATTCTCAGATCCCTCCTGCCCCCCAAAACTAAATACTGGGTTAGTAGCTGATCCATTATGTATAGAGTATGGCTATTTTGCACGAGACGACACTGTTTAACATTCCATCCGACGAATGGTGACCTTCACAAGCTATTAGTGTCCCCTTTCTAACCGACAATTGAGAACTGGCGGAAAAAAATCTCATATTGTCGAGTTTCCACTGTCTCAACAGTGGGTCGGGGTGAAGGTAGTATTTGAGTTAACATCTGAGCGGTACTTTTTTTGCACACAATGGGCTAAATGGCCAGGTCACAAGAACCCCGAAGGCTCAGAGGTTGGGGGAGGGGACCCACTGGAACAGCTGCTGGAAGAGATGTTAGCCTCCCGTTCAAGCCATCCAGTGTTCTTTAACGTGCATAGGTTATGGCTCTCCCGCACACGACGCCACGGCTTAACGACCCATCCAACGGATGGCGGCCTTTCCAATCCCATCGGTATCCTCTACTGACAGTGGGCAGGGCGAGGGGTTTGCGGAGATAAATCTCAACTCTGACCCATCAGAGACTCGAACCTGGGAAATGCAGATTACGAGCCTGGCGCGTTACCGACTGAGCCACCCCTGCCCCAGGGTTGGGTTGTTTTACCTCTGAGCGGCACTTTTTTGCACACCATGGGCTAAATGGCCAGGTCACGTGGACCCCGAAGGCTCAGAGAAGGTTGGGAGAGGGGACCCACTGGAACAGCTGTTGGGAGACAGATGGTAGCCTCCCGTCAAGGCCATCCAGCGTGTTCTTTAACGTTGGGTTGTTTTACCTCTGAGTGGCACTTTTTTGCACACCATGGGCTAAACGGCCAGGTCACATGGACCCCGAAGGCTCAGAGAAGATTGGGGGAGGGGACCCACTGGAATAGCTGTTGGGAGACAGATGGTAGCCTCCCGTTAAGGCCATCCAGCGTGTTCTTTAACGTGTACAGGGTATGTCTCTCCCGGCTTTAACGTCCCATCCGACGGACGGCGGCCTTTCCCAAGCCCATCGGTGTCCCCTACTGACCGTGGGCAGGGCGGGGAATTTGCGGAGATAAATCTCAACGCTGACCCATCAGAGACTCGAACCTGAGAAATGCAGATTACGACCCTGGCGCGCTACCGACTGAGCACCCCTGCCCCAGGGTGAAGGTAGTAGGTAGCTTGTGTATTCTGTAAATATGTTGATTTGAGATAACAATGGCACACCTAGGATTGGGCTAGAGTTCCTAGTTACCTTATGAGAATCCAAATGAGACAAGAAAAGCAACATATCCAATGTAAAATGTTGTTAAAAATTTGGTTATTTTTAAATAACCAAGTCTTACGAAAACGACGGGAAATGGCACGTGATACCCAATCTCTTAAGATTCGAAAACAATTGTTCTAATAGCATGATTTCTCTTCATTTAGCATGATTCACTTCCATAAAATGATATTATTAGTTTAGGCTAAAAACCTAAGTACTCTTTAAAACTAATAACTAGAACAAACAGGATTGGGTTGTTTCACCTCTGAGCGGCACTTTTTTGCACACCATGGGCTAAATTGCCAGGTCACATGGACCCCGAAGGCTCAGAGAAGGTTGGGGAGAGATCCACTGGAACAAGCTGTTGGAAGACAGATGGTAGCCTCCCTTCAAGGCCATCCAGCGTGTTCTTTTAACGTGCACGCTGGATGACGCTTTAGAACACGCTGGATGGCCTTGACGGTAGCCTCCCGTCAAGGCCATCCAGCGTGTCTTTAACGTGCACAGGTATGGCTCTCCCGCACACGGGGCCACGGTTTAACGTCCCATCCGACGGACGGCGGCCTTTCCAAGCCCATCGGTGTCCCCTACTGACCGTGGGCAGGGCGGGAACTTTGTGGAGATAAATCTGAAACGCTGACCCAGCTTCGACTCGAACCTGGGAACTGCATATTATGAGCCTGGCGCGCTACCCACTGAGCACCCCCGCCCCTCTGAACAAACAGCTCCCTAAAACAATACAGTAAATCAGTTTAAGAAATGTTTATTAACTTGCTGATTATACACTGGTTTCCATAAATTAAGGAAAATCCCTATGTTAAGTCAATGGGAAGCTAATGTCAAAGCTCTATAAACTCCTAAAATATAGTTTTTTTGTTTGAAAAATGTGATTGCAGATAAAGATCTCAATCAATAAATCAATATCTCGATTTTCAACAATATTCGTTCAGTATTTAATGAGTTATGGAAGTTTGAATATTTAACAACAGCAATGCCAGTCTTAGAAACTTATACAAAACTGAAGAATAGTGAAAGAATCTTTACACAAAGTTTTAAAATACAACTTATTTCATTAAACACTTTGATACAATACTTACTACCAAGTTTAATTAGCTTCTGAAGTCAATTTTTGTGGCTGGCATTGTTATCGCTAAATACTACTGGTGACTATCAATGTATTCGATCTGTAAGAAGCATGTACATCCCATTTCCCTACAGCTGCTGCAATGGATAAGCCCTATTAAAGCCTTGCTGATAACGTCAATGAAATTCAAACTATAACATGTGTGGATGCCGAGTGTACTGTGTCGCAAATACATCTGAAGTCGTGGTCTCACTCTCTGGTAGTAAACAAGAATCGTTATCTGTTGTAAACAAAAAGCCTTTTCTTTTGCAACACGCCTTGTGGTGAACTGATATAAGTCTGGTCGAACTTTACATTTGGAGACTATTACTGATATCCCCTATCATTTTTTTTGGGGGGGGAGGGGGGAATCGACCGAGTTCAGTAAATCTCTCGTGACACAGCAGCTCGGGTCTCTACAGTATTTCGAGTCCCAGCTGGGTCAGCGTTGATATTTATCTCCGCAAAATTCCCCGCCCTGCCCACGGTCAGTAAGGGACACGATGGGCTTGGAAAGGCCACCGTCCGTCGGATGGGACGTTAAACCGTGGCCCAGTGTGCGGGAAAACCAATCCCTGTGAACGTTAAAGAACACGCTGGATGGCCTTGACGGGGGGGGGGAGAGGCTAACATTTGTCTCCCAACAGCTGTTCCGGTGGGTCCCCTCCCACAACCTTCTCTGAGCCTTCGGGGTCCTTATGACCTGGCCATTTAGTCCATGGTGTGTAAAAAAGTGCCGCTCCGAGGTAAAACAACCCAACTCCTAAAACGAGGCTTATCAATCTTGGCAGCAGTCTTTTACATGTCTTTCCAATGCTATTGGAGCTCTTATGTAACAAACGATCCGTATCTGAGCGTTGCGTAGTTAACAGAAACACACACATAATACATATACATTATGGCTTAGCAGAATAGCTGTGACGATGTTGCAACCGTACGAGTGGCGTGAAGGACAGGGAAAAAAGATGAATGTCCTCCGAGTCATTCCCACCTCCTGATATCACCACATTTTGAAGGCTGAGTCTGCAACTTGTGGCTTTGCTATGCTTCAACCTCAACGTCGTACACAGTCGGTTGAATTAACAGGTGGACACATGAGACAGGCCGAAGATGTGGATGTAGTATCTCTTTTGTGGCTTTGCGAGCGAGGGAGACGTTAGCACAGACACAAACCTCACCTGACCAGACTCGGCGTTGTGGAAACTCGCTGTTGTGGTTGAAGTGTTTCGCAAGTTTTTTTCGCGGAACTTTTGCTTTTTCTTGCTGTCTGGCGGAATCGGACAAGTCGTCTGAGTAACGCGAAGGATTTCGACACAGTAATTACGCGCAATGAGATAACAAAACAAGGGGAAGACTAAGAGTAAAAACGTCCTTTAAATGGATTAACTTAGAATTTAAAGCTACTAGTGTTTTTGGCATATAAACTGACAGGCTCCTGTCAGACCTCTGTGGCAAGCAGCTGCTTGAGGGGGGTATTTTTTTTTTAGTGTTTTTGAACTGGAGTCCAGCGAATTTTCTTAGTTTCTAGGAAACATGTGAATTAAAAAGAGGCTGCATTACACTGATGTTATACATACAATCAGTGGGCGGAGAATTATAACCACTCTCCTTTGTGTTATGTCAGGGAAAGCCAAGTTCGAATCTCTATAACTTCAAAAATAAGAGTTTTCTGGGTTGGGTTGTTTTACCTCTGAGCGGCACTTTTTTGCACACCATGGGCTAAATAGCCAGGTCACAAGGACCCCGAAGGCTCAGAGAAGGTTGGTGGAGGGGACGCACTGGAACAGCTGTTGGGAGACAGATGGAAGTCTCCCGTCAAGGCCATCCAGCGTGTTCTTTAACGTGCACTGGATATGGATCTTTCACACACGGGCCCACGGCTTAACATCCCATCCGACGGACGGCGGCCTTTCCAAGCCCGCAGGTGTCCCCTATTGACCGTGAGCAGGGAGGGGAATTTTGCGGAGATAAATCTCAACGCTGACCCAGCTGGGACTCGAACCTGGGAACTACAGATTACGAGCCTGGCGCGCTATCGACTGAGCCACCCCCGCCCCCAAGCATGAAAGATAGCTGTAAACAATTTAAAAGAATAATATGCTTTCACTCCTCACTATAATCTCATTTGACTCCGGGGAAAGGAAATAAAATACAATACTGGGCTTCTGAAATTGAAAAAGATCAATCTAAATACTAATTACTGTTAATAATCACTCGTTAGTGATCAATACAATAATGACTGATTAAAGATTTTCCTCCCGCTCCTTCTACTGGGCAAGAAATCACTTCCTTAATTTCCTAAACTAATTCCACATTGAAATGAATCAAAGCATTAAAAGGCCACACCTCTAATTGTCAGGAAGTGACAACAGCTAAATGACACCCGAGCGAAGCCCAGCCTGTTCAAAAGAAAAATAATTTCGAGAACCCAACAAATCTGACTCCGCACAAGCAACCAGCCATTGTAGACACTGCGCTGACCTCTCTTAATTAGCGGCCACAGTCACGCGATTACAGCTACCGAAGAAACAACCTTTACAAAAAGAACACAGCAGAAAGAGCCCGTAAAAGCTTCGGTGAGAGGAAGAATCTAGGTTTCTTGCATAATCCCGGCGTTGTCTTGTAGCGAACAGCTAGCCAGAAGTTGGCTTTAACTAGGCTACGGCCCACTAACGGCAAGCATTGCGGTCGGGCCCCGTGGCTAGGTTTCTTGCAGGGGGGCCGCTCCCGTCTCTCCTGGACCCCGTGTTCGTCCTCAGGCAGGGGGGCAAGAGGGCCAAATGGGGCTTCTGCCTCGCCCCCCCCGGGTTAAAAGCAGGAGGTTGGGGATGTTATTTTCTATAGCGAGGGGTGAAGACATACACTATTGCATTACCTTACTGAAAAGAAAAAGAAGAAAAATAGCCTTAGGGACTCGTTTCTGTTCTAGTCAACAGCAGGTTGAGAGTTAAGACGAAAAAGTTTGATTCATAAAGGGAGGACATGTTGATATCTTACACTGAGAAGTTTGCAGGCAGAGACTTGCTCACTGTGAAAGAAAACTTGAGTGTTAAAACATCTGTGATATTTTACGATTATGGAAAATATGAGAAAAGTTTTAAAAAAAAGGTTTTAATTCGAATAGGACAAGATAAAATAAATATTGACTAGTCTGGATATGTTAACAACTGTAAAAATATGTCAGGTCCATTAAGTTTTAATTAAAAACTAGGCGAACATGTTAGCACTGAGAAATTTGCATCAGATATGTCTCGCTGGCCGAATGGGTTAGCGTGCTTGGCTACTGATCACAGGAAGATAAAGGTTGTTGGATTGTTTTACCTCTGAGCGGCACTTTTTTTGCGCACCATGGGCTAAATGGTCAGGTCACATGGACCCCGAAGGCTCAGAGAAGGTTGAGAGAGGGGGGCCACTGGAACAGCTGTTGGGAGACAGATGGCAGCCTTCTGGTCAAGGCCATCCAGCGTGATCTTTAACGTGCACAGGGTATGGCTCTCCGCATACGGGCCGCGGCTTAACGACCCATCCGACGGACGGCGGCCTTTCCAAGCCTATCGGTGTTCCCTACTGACCGTGGACAGGGCGGAGAATTTTGCGGACATAAATCTCAACGCTGATCGAGCTGGGGACTCGAACCTGGAACTACAGATTACGAGTCTGGCGCCGCTACCGACTGAGCCACCCGCCGCCCCCTTAGAAATTGAGAATATGGTGCTGATTGAACGATGAGAAATTGAGCGAAAAATTTCATGATTGAATGATGAGAAATTGATGATGAGAATTTGCAGCAGCAGGTATGGTGCTAATGCTTTCTTCATAATCAGTACCATATCTGCTGCTGCAAATTCTCATCATCAATTTCTCATCATTCAATCATGAAATTTCTCGCTCAATTTCTCATCATTCAATCAGCACCATATATATCTGTTGCTGCAAATTTTCAATTTCTAATCAAACTTCACGTCTTGACCTGAAAATATTTTAAGCTTTTAAATATATTAAAATACATTAAAGTTATGAATACAGAAAACTTTAGGAAAGTTCAAACGCGAAATTTAATTAATAATAAGCCGAACGTGGGATATTTGTTTTTACAGCAGCTATATTGCTAGGAAAAAAAGGGAGCATTTAAAAGATTACAGAATATGAGACATGCTAAGATGTAGTTTGACGTCTAAGATGCGCATGTTGGTTTTAGGTTGTTTTACCTCTGAGCGGCACTTTTTTGCACACCATGGGCTAAATGGCCAAGTCACAAGGACCCCGAAGGCTGGGAGAGGGGACCCACTGGAACAGCTGTTGGGAGACAGATGGTAGCCTTCCGTCAAGGCCATCCAACGTGTTCTTTAACTTGCACAGGGTATGGCTCTCCCGCACACGGGGCCACGGCTAAGATGCGCATGAATCAGGGTCGGATCTAGAGGAAGGCAATGCCCCCTCCCCTCTACGAGTGAGAGTAAAAGGGGCAAAAAATTATTGAATTTATTTATATTTTGTGCTTTTTTCAAAAAAGTTTTTTAAACCCCGTAAAAAAGGGGAAAATATACTGTATTGGTAACAAAGTGTCTTGCCTCTCCATTTTATATTTTTTCGGCTCGATTACGCTTCTTGCCCCCCCCCCCCCCAATTTTTTTCCCTAGATTCGGCCCTGCGCATAATCTTGCAAATTTGTCTATTAACAGTGAAGATAAGTTCCTAAGTGGTAGCCACGTTGTTCGTCATGAAGAAATCATTTAATAGCTGGAATACTATCTTCAGTGTAACACTGTTACGGAAAATTTGAGGCACGTTAAGACAAAGTTTAATTTATAAGGCAACGATAACAGAAGTCTGCGGTAAACAGTCTGCGGTAATAGGGTTGGGTTGTTTTACCTCTGAGCGGCACTTTTTTGCACACCATGGGCTAAATGGCCAGGTCACATGGACCCCGAAGGCTCAGAGAAGGTTGGGGGAGGGGACCCACTGGAACAGCTGTTGGGAGACAGATGGTAGTCTTCCGTCAAGGCCATCCAGCGTGTTCTTTAACGTGCACAGGATATGGCTCTCCCGCACACGGGGCCACGGCTTAACGTCCCATCCGACGGGCGGCGGCCTTTCCAAGGCCATCGGTGTCCCCTACTGACCGTGGGCAAGGCGGGGAATTTTGCGGAGATAAATCTCAACGCTGACCCAGCTGGGACTCGAACCTGGGAACTACAGATTACGAGTCTGGCGCGCTACCGACTGAGCCACCCCCGCCCCTGCGGTAATAGAAACGCCATACAATTACTGAAAGTACGAAGTAAGATAGAGACATAATTTATTACATTAATCGAGCTGCCACAAAGGTATAAGAAAATTGACAAGTTTGGAAGAGTTATGCTTCTTGGTAAAAATCATTTAAAGTTTAAACATCGTCTCGCAATGGCGTATGGTTAATGCGAGACAAATAAGTTGAATGCATCCATAATTGGTTTAATTCGTAACTGTCAGAGATAATTGAATCTTTGAAGCAGCGACACTGAGTGGGTGTTGATTCATACATTTGGCGAGCTCTCGGACTGTTAAGTCCATCATGGAAGTGGAGACATGAAATAGATTTTATGAGCTGTTACACTATATTGCACTTAAATAAATATATTAAGTTTACAGTCGTGTGCCTGCTTCCCCCTTTTTACATAATTTTTAGATCGATATTTATTCAATTGGTAATGTACAAAACACAGTAGTACAGATACTCATTTCATTATGGAAGTATACAAACATTCAATATTCTTTATCATTTACGCTAAGTTTTATCTGACAATCCTTACAAGTTGTAATTAAATATAATTGAAAAGATTTTCAATAGAATTTAAGCTAATTTCTAAATTATACAGCTAAAAAATTCAAGGCTGCCAAAATTTCAAATACTTTCGAAATTACGCATATTCGACTGCATGTTGAGAAAGAAAATCGAGGTGCAAATAAAAAGTGAAAAGAGCGACCACTGTGAACAGACTTTCAGCTACAAGTGTTTTGCATTTTAAGAATCTCCAAACGTACAATAATTTACCTAATACCCTTTAGGACTCTTCACTTGTATGAATCTGTATTTTCAGCTTCTAGTTTTCCGAAAAAAAAAAATACCGAAAACAGACTGTGTTCAACAAGATTTATACTAAAAACAGCACCACTTGATTTTGACATCGCTTCACTCTGTACTTCGAAACAACATCCTTCATTGTTTCTAAAATCCCGGAATGTCTAGATCTGAAGGGGGACGAGAGTTGCTTCAGTCCGTAGCACAAGGCTAGTAACCTGCGGTTCTCAAGTTCGAGTCCCAAGTGTGGGTTGGGTTGTTTTATCTCTGAGCGGCACTTTTTTGCACATCATGGGCTAAATGGCCAGGTCACATGGACCCCGAAGGCTCAGAGAAGATTGGGGGAGGGGACCCACTGGAACAGCTGTTGGGAGACAGATGGTAGCCTCCCGTCAAGGCCATCCAGCGTGTTCTTTAACGTGCACAGGGTACGACTCTCCCTCACACGGGGCTACGGCTTAACGTCCCATCCGACGGACGGCGGCTTTTTCAAGCCCCATCGGTGTCCCCTACTGACCGTGGGCAGGGCGGAGAATTTTGCGGAGATAAATCTCAACGCTGACCCAGCTGGACTCGAACCTGGGAACTACAGATTACGAGCCTGGCGCGCTACCGACTGAGCCACCCCCGCCCATCCCAAGTGTGCCAGCGTCGAGATTTATCTCCGGTAACTCTATTCTACTGTCAGATAAAAAAGTGGACAGCGATGGGTTTGGAAAGCCACCGCCATCGGATAATGAACAGTAGCCCCTGTACAGAGAATGCACATTGAAGAACACATTGGATAGCCAACCTTACGCCAACTCTGAGCATGTGGGGTCTTTGTGACCTAGCCATTTAGCCTTTCGTGTGCACAAAGTGTCGGTCAAAAGTAAAAGAATCCAATCTAGGTCTGAAGCTTGCATAAAGTATTTCCACGGCTGTTCTCTTTAATATCTGAAATGACATTCTAATTCGGCAGATTATGGGCAAAAGAAAGGTACCCCTTTCTCTTTCAGACGAAAGTGATGATCTTAAAAGCATACTTGTCATTCTTGAACCCTCAAACAACTACCAGAGATAATGTTATCAGCCATGTTATGTATGATAGGAGCACTTTTACGACTCGACGGCGGTATCCACAGCATCGGGATAATCTGTTGTGGCTCGGTGCTGCTCCTTTGCCCTGAGCTTAATCACCAGCAGCCAGGATATTTTAAGATGCTGATAGTGAATGAATGACTCGAGATTTATTGCGCTGGAAAAAGTCGCCGCTTCAAGAGTTGTGAGTTACATTGTGTCTAACTGACGACACTAAAGAGTGATGTTGGAGGTCACCGAACTTCTCTTCAGATTCTGAATTCAATTTCAAAGCCAAAAGAAAAGGCGAAGAGAAATTAGTTGTTTTAAACGGTCATCTAACCACAAAGGTCTTCTTGTGGTTGCTGCAGAGCTTGAGGGATTTCTTTTTTCTCGGTTATTGAATGAATGTTTCATCTTTTACAGCTCGTTTCGTAAATAACAGTTGTAACTGGACTAGATTAACTGGGTTGGGTTGTTTTACCTCTGAGCGGCACCTTTTTGCACACCATGGGCTAAATGGCCAGGTCACATGGACCCCGAAGGCTCAGAGGTTGGGGGAGGGGACCCACTGGAACAGCTGTTGGGAGACAGATGGTAGCCTCCCGTCAAGGCCATCCAGCGTGTTCTTTAACGTGCACAGGGTATGGCTCTCCCGCATACGGGGCCACGGCTTACCGTCCCATCCGACGGACGGCGGCCTTTCCAAGCCCATCGGTGTCCCCTACTGACCGTGGGCAGGGCGGGGAATTTTGCGGAGATAAATCTCAATGCTGACCCAGCTGGATTAACTGGGAAATCACGGTTTTTCTTATAATACGCTGTATATATTCTCAACCTCGAATTTACTAATCAATTCATGCGGAGCCTAAATTCTCGAGATAACATGCAGTTTGAATAATGATAGCAGCAAGCCTTTTCACACCTTAAAATCGTTAGCCCCTTTGGATTATGGTAAAACTAACAAATATTATTTACATGTTTTTGTTTTTTCGTTAACTTGTATTGCCTGCTAACTTGGAAGAACATAGCGACATTGACATAAGGTTTCGCAGAGGAGGGTGTATTTTTTTGTGGGTGGGAGGAGGGGGGGGGGGGGACCTTTATTTAGAAACTTTCACAGCACACTTGGAACTTTAAAGCCTCGGGTCAAGACAAAACATCGAACAGGATGCTCAAGCATCTTCCAAAGAAAGCCATTGTGCATCTCTGTTCGATATTTAATTATTTAGTTCGAAATCTTATATTTCCTGATGTCTAGAAAAATGCTATCGTCAAGCTTTTACATAAACCAGGAGAGGACTCCGCTATTCCATCCAGCTATCGTCCTATCAGCTTGCTGTCTACAATTAGTAAGCTTTTTGAAAAGATTTTGCTCAATCGTATTGACGACTTTCTTGGTTGCCACCCTATTCTGCCTGAGATCCAGTTTGGTTTCAGACGGAATCGATCTACCGAACACCAGGTCTTTAGGGTGGTGGAGAAAGTGGCCGAATCCTTTAACAACAAGGAGTCCCTTGCAGCCATCTTGCTGGACGTGGCCAAAGCCTTTGACCGTGTCTGGTTGGACGGCCTTTTACACAAGGTTATAGAAGCCGAAGTGGCATCTGGACTCATCTGCTTGATCCAATCATATCTCTTCAATAGTATATTTCAAGTGCAAATTAAATCTGCCATGTCTACAAGAAGAGTCATCTCAGCGGGTGTGCCTCAGGGCTCCCTTTTGGGTCCTACACTCTTCTCTTTATACGATTTACCTTCCCTTTGATCGTATTCATCTTGAATTAATCCAATTAAAATTTTGCACAGGATCACAAAGCTTTGACAAAATGGTGTGACTGAAATCTCTATATTCATTAACGAATCGCCCTTGACGTTAATGAGGATTTTACGCAAAAAACTTCCATTTCTACGCTTTATTTCTAGTATTTCGACTTCCAAAGAACACAGAGATTTTAATTTTGATGGCAAATAATCATTCGTAGATCGTGTATGGATATGCGATGTTCCAGGTAAAACATTGCCCATTACCACCTACATCTGAGAATATGCCCAGTTCGCATAAGCAAAAACATAACAAATAAACCACCCGTGGGTGGGCCCCTAGAGGCTAACATAAAAAACACAAGCTAAAAATAGCATATATCATATACAAGAAACCTAAAACGAGTAGCTTTCCTCAGAGAAAGTCATCATTTTAGGTCTCTTATACTCATTGAGAACATTATGATCATAATTAAGCAAATAAGAAATAATCTCATTAGGATTATTTTTAACAGCCCCAAAAAACGTTTTTGAGATGCATTTAATATGAGTATATATATGTGGTCGATGCCCAAGTCTTTATCAAGTTGTCTGTTAGTAACAAACCAAGGGACATCGACCGCATATCCCAATATTTTGTTTGGCAAGACCTGAATCTTGCGTATATTCGTGGAGGACTCCGCCCATATAGGGGAGCAAATAATCATTTTTATTAAAAAATCTGTAATAAGATACAATTAAAGATATTTTGGTGGTATGTTTATCTATCTGTCTGTTTTATGCTTGTGGAATTTTGATAACTGTGCTCAGTAATTGTCGACGTAGTTAAGTCTCAAAAATTTTGTCTGAATTCATCTGAACTATTTGTACAATAATTTTAAACCCTTGGAATGTCAGCTAACCTAATCACAGTTTGGTTGTTTTTCCTCTGAGCGGCACTTTTTTGCGCACAATGGGCTAAAATGACCAGGTCACAAAGACCCTAATGGTTTAGAGAAGACTGGAGGAAAAGGACCCATTGGTCAGCTGTTAGGAGACAGATGGAAGCCTATCATCAAAGCCAATCTGCGTGTCCTTTATCGTATAGGGAGGGTATGAACTCTCCTACACTGGATGTCTAGTCACAGTACTTGGGGGCGGGGGTGGCTCAGTCGGTAGCGCGCCAGGCTCGTAATCTGTAGTTCCCAGGTTCGAGTCCCAGCTGGGTCAGCGTTGAGATTTATCTCCGCAAAATTACCCGCCCTGCCCACGGACAGTAGGGGACACCGATGGGCTTGGAAAGGCCGCCGTCCGTCGGATGGGACGTTAAGCCGTGGCCCCGTGTGCGGAGAACCATACCCTGTGCACGTTAAAGAACACGCTGGATGTCCTTGACGGGAGGCTACCATCTGTCTCCCAACAGCTGTTCCAGTGGGTCCCCTCCCCCAACCTTCTCTGAGTCTTCGGGGTCCATGTGACTTGGCCATTTAGCCCATGGTGCGCAAA
Organism: Ryuthela nishihirai; assembly: GCA_038380435.1. Taxonomy (NCBI): domain Eukaryota; kingdom Metazoa; phylum Arthropoda; class Arachnida; order Araneae; family Heptathelidae; genus Ryuthela; species Ryuthela nishihirai. The sequence goes on from JAWZYU010000025.1 coordinate 28,100,072, forward strand.
AAAGTGCCGCTCAGAGGTAAAACAACCCAAAAACAACAAAGTACTTGCCAAAACTGATGGATGAAATACGTATGAGCAAAAGAATATCCAAAAGATAACTTTTTTAATTTATGCATGTAGAAAACTTTGCTTACTAATTATTGATTGGTTGTTGTGCGGGTCGCTTAGGCAATTGTTCCAATATTTGTTCTAAGAGAAGGATTTAGTTGGTATTCGACCGTAAGGCTTCTTTTCAAAGAGTGATTCGTAAGTTCCAAAATTATTTCGAAACAGCAAAGAAAACAAAGAGTTGATTGTAACTAAGAATGTTTCAGTGAACATTAACTTTGGCGAAGAATTTTAGTCAAAATATGGAAATTCGGGTCTTCAAAAACAGACGGGCATTCTTTCGCCATCATCTTCCAACCGCTGTCGCTCTCTCGTTATTTAGGTTAGTGGCTCTCCGAACATCGATCGTGCTACTGCGCATGTGCAACTGGGGTCGTGTCTAGGGAGAACGATCCTCCAGGCAACAGCGAATCTAACATGCTTCGTCGCCAGATAAAATGAATAAGCTGTTTTGTAGCGGAAAAATTTTTGGATTCCTTTGATGATCTTGTTTGCCACCATTCTCTGTGAAGGGAAGAGAATATTGTTTGCGAATGGGTTTTCTATGACGCAATATCGTTTTATTAAGGAGCATGTTTTTTCTTGCTGGTGGAATGGGAATATCCGGGCAATAGAATTAAGCGAATTCAAAAGAACATGTTATGAATAAGTCTGGTATTTCGATATCTACCAAGAACTTGAATTATTTTCGTACCCCTAGTTCAGCATTTTTTAACTACAGATTTTCAGCTTCATATTTCCGGTATAAAAATTCTTTTGATTGTGTAAGTAATAAAAAAAATACCCCCTCAAGCAGCTGCTTGCCACAGAAGTCTGACAGGAGCCTGTCAGTTTATATGCTACAGTAGATCTGAGAGGATGGCAGGACCTCAGCAGAAAACAACTTGAACATCCATGCCTTAGCCGGTGCTCGAACCCAGGTCCCTACACCGATGGGCTTGGAAAGGCCGCCGTCTGTCGGATGGGACGTTAAGCCGTGGCCCCGTGTGCGGGAGAGCCATACCCTGTGCACGTTAAAGAACACGCTGGATGGCCTTGACGGGAGGCTACCATCTGTCTCCCAACAGCTATTCCAGTGGGTCCCCTCCCCCAACCTTCTCTGAGCCTTCGGGGTCCATGTGACCTGGCCATTTAGCCCATTGTGTGCAAAAAAGTGCCGCTCAGAGGTAAAACAAGCCAACCCAGGTCCCTTAGATCAGTAGCCAAGCGCGCTCACCACTCGGCCACGGGACGGCTAACTGTGCAAGTAGGATGGAATAAAAGTCCTCTGAACACGCAAATACAAGGAATCAAAAATCGTCTGACTACGAAAATCGAAATCCTCTGAATTTATAATTAAGATGGATTAAAACTTCCTCTGTTTAAATATGAGGTGGATGAAATGTAATCTGAATATGGAAACCGAAAATTAAAACCATTTGAATAAATAGGATGGATAAAAATTCCTCTGAATTAGTAAAACGTGAATCAAAAAGCATTTAAATGCGAACAGGGAATCAAAATGCATTTGAATATGTAAACAGCGTGAATACAAATATTTTGAATATGTAAACAGCGTGAATACAAATATTTTGAATACGTAAGCTAGGTCTTGAGCAGTGCTTCTCAAATACAAGTTTTTCCATGGAATTGCAATATATAAAACTTTGAGGAAATCATAAGTAAAATGAAGAAAATTTCTCCTCTCTCTAGACCATTTATCACCGAAGTCCGAAGGAAACTTATCAAAGTAAAAAAATATATACCAAGAAAATTTCATCTTAACCGGGATTAAAATCCAGATTAATTTCACTTGTAACTAAATGCGTTAACAACTACGTGGCCATGGTGACTGAGGAAATCACACTCTGTAACTAATATTTAAACCGTTCCCAATGAAATTATATTCCAAAAGCAGTAAAAAATATCTTCTCTACAATATACAAAAGCTACAATTTCCATAATCTTGAGTTGTATAATATGTAGCGATAAGAACACCATTCCGTATTTAAGTTCTCCAATCGGGTTGTTTGGAATGATAACTAGGGAAACGAAAACCATGAAATGGCAGATCAAAAAAGAAACACTACACATGAAACAAAGTATATTTTGCATGAAAACGAACAGTAGATTTGAGCACCAATTCTAATTTGAAATAAAACTCTGTACACTGGGACTCTGTACATTTCCACCATCACGCCAGATATGCTTCAACGAACATGGACTAAGATTGATTATCGATTGGATATTGTCCGTATAACGAATGGTACTCATGTGGTATACGTTGCGTATAAGGTTTTTCAACTTTGTAAGAGTAATCAGTGTAAAGATATGTTCATTACTTCACGTTATTTTGTGTGCATCCTGTAAAATATACAGGTCTGTATTTACGATTCACAAGATTAGCTTCTTTTTCTTTGCCAGTAATTGAGCGCTGAAGCTTTCCTTTAACACATTGGTTCTTTACTCCTGACGGGGGACTTCATCTGTCTCCTAACAGATGGAAGCCCAATATTCTGTGAGCCTTTGTGACCTGGCCATTCAGCCCATTGTGTGCAAAAAGAGTTGCTGGAAGGTAAAACAATCCAACTCTTTTCCTCAACTTTAAGTGAACACCTTATGACCATTATTCAAAATACTAACGCATATGATGCAAAAGATGTTTGTTAGAACTAATGATTAACTTTCAAAAAATCAGTTATGAGTTCAATCAAATAGGTGGACAAATCTAATTTGAAAGCTTATTTTTGTATATCTGTTTTTGAGACACGCGTTTTGAAGACAAAAAATACACAAATCATTTATGCGGTAATTGGATTTAAGACAAGGGTTAGGTTGTTTTACCTCTGAGCGGCACTTTTTTGCACACCATGGGCTAAATGGCCAGGTCACATGGACCCCGAAGGCTCAGAGAAGGTTGGGGGAGGGGACCCATTGGAACAGCTGTTGGGAGACAGATGGTAGCCTCCCGTCAAGGCCATCCAGCGTGTTCTTTAACGTGCACAGGGTATGGCTCTCCCGCACACGGTGCCACGGCTTAACGTCCCATCCGACGGACGGCGGCCTTTCCAAGCCCATCGGTGTCCCCTACTGACCGTGGGCAGGGCGGGGAATTTTGCGGAGATAAATCTCAAAACTGACCCAGCTGGGACTCGAACCTGGGAACTACAGATTACGAGCCTGGCGCGCTACCGACTGAGCCACCCCCCGCCCCTTTGAGACAAGGTAATGAAGACAAAGTTGAGTAGCTGCTTTTAAGGGAACCTACGAAAACATAAATGTAAGTCACTTAACGAAGTGTTTGAGATAAACTTCTTAGATAAAGGTATATCAATTATTGAGTAAAAGTTTAGACCAATGTTTCCCAAAATGGGCGGTACCATCCCTGGGGGGCGCTGGAACGATCCAGGGGGTCGGTAGTAGCCTCGGGTGCAATTGGGGGGCGGTGGAAGCGTAAAGAAAGAACGGGGGAAGAAAAGAAAATTTTGAAAAACCGTTCGTACATGTTTCATCTGTTGTGTAACATAGAGTTAAAGTCATAGTGATTACTTTTTATTTGTCAAATAAACAAATAAAATTATCCTTCGTTATCTTAATTTTCTGTGTGTAATGCGAATATTACTATGGTTGAATTTAATAAATAATTTTATAATTTCAAGGTGTCTTATTTACAACAACATCTTTCTTTACTATGTTGTAGGACGTAGGTAGAAATATAGATACATAAAAGAACGCAAATTTGTCACTGCATCTTTCTGTTTGTTCGCTTAAAGAAGAAATTACTCATTAAAATCATAAAAATTACTCAGCGCCCCCTGGTAGATTTCCAGGGGGGCGCTGAGTAATTTTTTTTCTGAAAAGGGGGCGGTAGAACAAATAAGTTTGGGAACCTCTGGTTTAGACCAAGATGTGAAGAAATGTACAAAAAAGCGTAATTTTCAATTATTTTTTAAAAAGACTGATAACCGGTAAGCTTGTGTTGGTTTCTCGTACACAATACAAACACTTACACAAGGAACACAACACAGAAACACTTAAGGACATGCCCGGTGGAATAGTAGTCAGGTGCAATAACCAAGGTAGGGCTTACTGTATATGAGCTTACTGGTAGGGCTTACTGTGTATGAGCTAGGCGGCTATGAACACATAAAGGTCGCAAATTGTATTTTAGGTTGTTGGGTTGTTTTACCTCTGAGCGGCACTTTTTTGCACACCATGGGATAAATGGCCAGGTCACATGGACCCCGAAGGCTCAGAGAAGGTTGGGGGAGGGGACCCACTGGAACAGCTATTGGGAGACAGATGGTAGCCTCCCGTCAAGGCCATCCAGCGTGTTCTTTAACGTGCACAGGGTATGGCTCTCCCGCACACGGGGCCACGGCTTAACGTCCCATCCGACGGGCGGCTGCCTTTCCAAGCTCATCGGTGTGCCCTATTGACCGTGGGGAGGGCGGGGAGTTTTGCGCAGATAAATCTCAAAGCTGAGCCAGCTGGGACCCGAACCTGGGAACTACAGATTATGAGTCTGGCGCGCTACCGACTGAGCCACCCCCTTGTATTTTAGACCCCTTGTATTTTAGACAAACTATGAAGACATAAGAACTTTTTGGTAAAAAAATACTTTATTATGAAAGAGAGGAAAAGGACATCTTTAACTTTCCTTTATATTGATTCACTGTAAAAAAACTTGTGAAGAAAAATACATTATTGATCATTATTCGCTATTTGAAAAGAATCTTAAATATTATTTTTATACATTTGACATCAAAATTTAAAAAAACAGATTTAATTAAAAATAACCAATTACTCCTCATAAAGGGAAAAAAGGAAACAATATAGAACTTGACCCAGCAACAAGAATGCTCGAAATAAACATTTCCTGGATGCAGAAACGATGGAGATGGTCGCTTAAAGGAGGATGCCCTACTTTCCGGAGGATCATGAACGGCAGAGGGATGCTGTGCAATGCAAGGAACGGAGTCGCCGCTCTGCGCACCGTTCGCAGCTTCAGACGGAGCTAGGAAGAAGAGTATGCAGTTGCCTATCGACCGGATGAAACCGGAACTAGGCTAGCAGGGACAGACAGACAGATATACACACAACGACTGCCTTCAGAGGCGCTCTACGAGGAGGAGGTGGGTCATGAGGTGAGGTTCACGTGATGGTTCGACGCAGCAACATGGCGGGTAACTTTGGGGAGGGGGATCGGGGCTTAAGATGACAGGGAAGGGAAAATGTGAGCATCCTTATACACTGATGTAGTGATTTACTTCATTTTTAAATGTTTAGTGAAATATAAGAGTTCGAATTTCAGGTTGTATATGATTAGTTTGCTGTTTTAGCTCATGAAATTGGCAAAGCGAAGTGGAAAGGTGTATGTCTTTCATTCTACTGAACATCGAAAGTTCTCAAAAGGTTTATGATCCGAAATAGCAGTTGAATAGTTTGCATAGATCATTTTCATTTTTCAAAAAATAAATTCGTTATATAAATGCATGTTTCATGTTCAAAGATCAACTAAATCGTATCTCGAAATATAAATTGTGACAATTGTCCGTGAGACACACAACAGTTAGTAATCAATAAACGAAAATTATTGAATAACTGTATTTTTACAACGCTTTGTTCCAAGGTTTAGTCCAAATATCCCCCTTAACTAAGGCTTTAAATTAGAAAAAACTCTTCTCCGACACAAGCAGAGGTCTGAGAAGGAGAGACACAACCTTGAAAAAAAAAAACAATCCATAAGGTGAATTAACGGTGAATATAAAAATATTCAATATGAATATACGTATATTAATAATATAAACCTATTTAATATATAATTTATTAATTTTAATATAGGTATATTAATATAGTATATTAACGGTGAATATGAAAAAGTAGTGTTCTTAAGTTTTTTAAGAAAACTTGACCCGTTTAATATTATTACATTTTCAGGAAGATGATGAAGAGATAAAGATCTAATCATTCAAGTTAATAAAAGAAATATATTAAAGTAAGCAAAAGTCTATGAAATATTTTGCATTATTAGCTCCATTATGGTAAAAAAAAAGGTTTTGTGAAATGCATTCTGTAAAAATATAAACAAATCGCCGTCTGACAGGAGCCTGTCAGTGTAAATAAATCATAAACAATTTCTATAGAGTCATTTTTATAGCATGCAGACAAAAAATTTGCCTAATCCAGGATTTGAACTGATTAAAAAATACACCCCTTTTCAGCTTAGTCAAGCATACTAACAGCTGGCCCCATAGGGACTAATTTAAGAAATATTTCTACTGAAGAAATAGAACTAATTAATTAAAATCCCCGAAATTCTGGAATCCTGTTCTGAATTAAAGATTATGTTTAACTTCATAATCTAGAATTTACCGAGTTTTAAATGAAATTACTTAGTGATAGGTTCCGCATTGCGTTATTGTTTAGTCCACTGGTATACTTACCTTTTTTGCGCCCTGCGCTTCTTTTACACTTTTAACCCCCACTCCTCATGAAATTCAAAACATTTTCTGTATAAAACTAGTTGAAATAATATTTACGGTGTATAAAAAATTTACGAGATTTTCAATACTGTATGCAACAATTTCGAAGGTTTTACTGTCAAAACATGCATAAAAAAATAAATACCCCCTCAAGCAGCTGCTTGCCACAGAGGTCTGACAGGAGCCTGTCAGTTTATATGCCACAGTAGAAGATCTGAGAGGATGGCAGGACCTCAGCAGAAAACAACACGAACATCCATGCCTTACCCGGGGCTCGAACCCAGGTCCCGTAGATCAGTAGCGAAGCGCGCTAACCACTCGACCACGGGATGGCTACATGCATAACTATAAAAATAAATAAATATCCTCCTGAAGCAGCTGCTTGCCACAGAGGTCTGACAGGAGCCTCTGTCAGTTTATATGCCAAAGTAGGTCTGAGAGGATGGCAGGACCTCAGCAGAAAATTCTGTTGAAAAACTCGAGTACGCCGCCATGGGGGAAGTGGAATCCAGTTGAGAACCACTGGTTTAACAACTGTTACTGAGACAAAAGGACCACAATTTCTGAAACTTTTCACAATAATACATCTAAATCGGTTTCTCAAAAAAACCTAAAACTTTAAGAAAAATTCCTAAGCGTTTTCAGATGGATCCGTTATAGTGGCGATAAAAATCCTGCTTTCTATAATAATGTGACACATTCTTCCAGTTCTTTATTATTAAACTCTAGAGCAAATGTTTAATTTCTTCCTCATGCCTGCAGCTGATGCATAACTACCGTTAATTCGAGGATTCCCCGAGGATTTCGTTCAAATGGAGTGGCCCACATCGACATGTCAGAGAATCCCTTTTGTGTCCAATCACTGGCCAAGTGTCTCGCGGCAGAGAAACAATCGCGGAATTCCTCGAGACAGAGCTTACAATGGCCTACTTGATCAGCGTTGCTTGACTGAGCTCTTCCGTTTCGTCACAGAAACTGCTTGAAATTCGGACGAGCAATGCTAACACACCTTTCCACAGCGGAAAGGGGATTCCGTTCCTGGAAGATGTGAGAGCATTATGCAAATACTTGACTTACTATTCTGATTTTTATTGCGCTCATAGAAGCAATTGTACTCACTTTTCTCTATCACATCCTTGTAGAAAAAACAGCAACACTAGGAGGGGCGAGGGTGGCTCAGTCGGTAGCGCGGTAGTTCCCAGGTTCGAGTCCCAGCTGAATTAGAGTTGAGATTTATCTCAGCAAAATTTCTCGCCCTGCCCACGGTCAGTAGGGGACATCGATGGGCTTGGAAAGGCCGCCGTCCGTCGGATGGGACCAGCTACTATTGTAGTATACTATTATAGTGTCCCCGTGTGCGGGAGAGACATACCCTGTGCACGTTAAAGAACACGCTGGATGGCCTTGACGGGAAGCTACCATCTGTCTCCCAACAGCTGTTCCAGTGGGTCTCCTCCCCCAACCTTCTCAGAGCCTTCGGGGTCATTGTGACCTGGCCATTTAGCCCATTGTGTGCAAAAAAGTACCGCTCAGAGGTTTGACCGTACTCTCATAGAAGAAATGCCTACTTTTCTACTTTTTCATTTCTAAAATTTTGATACTCCTCTCACAGAAACAATACTGACTTTGCTTTGTAGCTAGTTTTAAAAAAAAAATGAACTGCTGTTTTTGTTACTTCTTTGTAAGGCTACTAAATTTTTATTTATGTTTGAATATAAAGCAATAAAAGGGATACCATCAGTAGTAAACTGAAAATAAATAACTGCAGCTTAATGTCTTAAAAATATATTTCTATTTTTGTGGTAAATAAATCTAAAAATGTTTAGAAGAAAACCAACCTCTTAAAATCTAACTCTACTCCTTACCATGATGTAGGCATTAAGGAACTTTACTATAAGGGTTAAGTGTAGCCAGTGGAGGGCAGTTGACCTTGTGTGGATGAAGGCACAGAGTGACCTGATCCGAAGGCCAAACGATTACCAGGGGCAGTAGGAAATAAGGAAAAAAAAGATCAATGACTGACTCTGGTGAAGGCGGACATGGTTCCAAGTGCCAAGGAGTAGACAATTTTCTGTGGGTATAGCCCTGTGCTTTTCTGTGGGATGTTATGACCTGTGATTTATCTGTGGACTCTTTTCAGTCCACAGATAACTCTGTGAACTGAATTGTCCTGTGTATTTAAATTGGTACTATATAAGGTAGTAACATGAGATAGAAATAAGCTCTATAGTGCTGACAGGTGTTTAAAATAAGTGCACAACTGCCCACTGGCTACCTCCCCATAAAATATAAAATAAATACCTCCTCAAGCAGCTGCTTGCCACAGAGGTCTGACAGGAGCCTGTCAGTTTATATGCCATAGTAGAAGGTCTGAGAGGATGGCAGGACCTCAGCAGAAAATCGACACAATACAGCCATGCCTTAACCTGGGGCTCGAACCCAGGTCCCTTAGATCAGTAGCCAAGCGCACTAACCACTCGGCCATGGGACGGCTAAATAATACCCCTCAAGCAGCTGCTTGCCACAGAGTTCTGACACAAGCCTGTCAGTTTATATGCCATAGTAGAAGGTCTGAGAGGATGGCAGGACCTCAGCAGAAAAACGACACACACATCCATGCCTTACCCGGGGCTCGAACCCAGGTCCCTTAGATCAGTAGCCAAGCATGCTAACCACTCGGCCATGTAACTTGGCTTAATAAATAAATGTTGTTTTAAGATATCTGGCTGTTGAGCATTAATCGATGGGAGCAGATATAGAACATCTTCTACACGAATGAAGAATAATGTTAAAAAAGCTAGGGGGTGCATAACAAGCATTATAAAACTTTACAAACTCTACATGAATTTTTTATAAAATGTAAATATTACATTAAATGAGGGTTCTGTCTGAAACTTGGATTTCATTGCTAATTTTGTATGTTTAAAGAATGCTAAATATTGAATAAATGAATAAATAACATATTTGGAAATAAGTAGGAATTATTCATAATTTTAATTTATTAATGATATGCGAGAATTCACAATAGTAATTTATTTTTTGGAACAATATAATGAGCACACCTAAAAATTTTGAACCTATCTTTTTCTCCAGTCAAGCACACTATCACCAAAACATTAGGACAGTGAAATACTGAAGATGTTTTGTAATAGTCTGGTGTTAATTCAGATCTCCCTAGTCTCAAGAAGTTACAAAAATAATATTAATAATAAAAAAAAAACTAGATATTACACGAGTTTTTGAAAACTGGTCATGTGTATCTAGACTGCTTTGAGAATGCCCATGTTATATTAGGTGCCAGAAAAATTCGATGCTTCCCTACTGCTTAAATTAGCTTTTTATAGTAAAGTGTTACTGAAGATGGAGATACACTACATTGCAAAAAGTGTCCGGACACTTTCATGTTAAGTGAATGAATAGTCACATTCAAATCTACCTAACTTTGAAAATAAACTTTTTACAGAAAAATGTCACTAGACATAAATTGATGATCTCGGTCAGAGCTCTTTAAATCTCTATTTACTATAATATTAATCTAATATTTAAAGAGTTATGGAAGCTATAGTATTTAACAACAGATATTATCACACACACTTCCAAAACATTTTCCCCCAAATTGATGAAACTTCAAAAAATCCTTACACAAAATTCAAATATTACATTTATATTGTGAACAACTTGTTATAACAGTTGTGATTTAACATTTTAAAGTAAATTTTCAAAACTAGCAAAAGTTTCAGCTTCCATAACTCTTTAAATATTAGATTAATATTATAGAAAACAGAGATTTAGAGAGCTCTGACCGAGATCTTCAATTTATGTTTCGCGACTTTTTTTCCGTAAAAAGCTTATTTTCAAAGTTAGGTAGATTTAATGCGGTTATTTGTTCACTTAACATGAATGTGTCGGGACACTTTTTGCAATATAGTGTATATATCATCTATCTAAACCTGGGGCACCCAAACTTTTTCCTACACAGTGGGTTACTTTTAATTTAGGATTTCTTTGTAGGGCTACTAAATTTTTATTTATGTTTGAATATAAAGTAATAAAAGGGATATCATCAGTAGTAAACTGAAAATAAATAATTTAACTGTAGCTTAATTAATGTCTTAAAAATAAATCTAAATGCACTATAATATTAATCTAATATTTAAAGAGTTACGGGAGCTATAATATTTAACAACAGATGTTATCATACACACTTCCAAAACATTTTCCTCCAAATTGATGAAAACTTCAAAAATCCTTACACAAAATTCATTTTATTAAATTATTTCACACCATTTAAATAAGTATATATTTTAGGAGTATGTGCAAATAATTATTTCAATGTTTTCATTTTAAGTTTCTTAAGAGTGGCATTGCTGCTTTTTAATATTTCAGCTTCCATAACTTTTAAATACCAACAACGTTTTTAAAATTTAGGGTAGATTAGATTAAGATTTTTTAAGACTAATAATATTTGGAGCTTGATATTATTTTTTTCTGAGTCCAAATAAATAACTTTTTGTGAGAAAAAAAAAATATGTACAAACTAAAAGAATTCTTTTAATAATTGTAAATATATCACATCTATTTATATGAGAAACAATTCTCAAATATGCATTTTAAAAATTTTACAACTAGTGTTCCTACATGGATACTGAAAGTGTTAAATTTAAATAGTGCAATATGAAGGCTTTTTTTATTATATCACATTAGTTTATTGTAATAAAAATCTTAATCCTTGTTGAAACAATTACAAATTCAGAAACCTTTTGATTTATGCATGAAACTTAATGCCAGCACAGACATTACTATGCTTCATCTTAAAGCAGACAAAAAAAGATTGTTCTAAACCAAAATACTGTTAAAATTTGTGAAATATTACGAAAACACAGAAATTCTTATGCATTTTGCTGTATTTCTGCTTTCAGTAAGAATCATATATAACAGTAAAAAAAAATCATATAAGGAGGCCAACTGCTTTGGAGGTTTGACAGGAGTCTGTCAATTGCAGTTCACAAGATGATTGAAATTGATAAATCTTTCATTTACACACTACATTCTGCTACCTATTTCAAAATCCTATTGGAAGCAATTATCATGATTATGTATTCACAAAATCAGAACATTGAGATATCCGATTTTTATCACTTTGATAAAATTATTTAAAAAATAATTACTTTCACAAATAAATTATTTCCAATAACAATTAACGAAGGTAGAAAAATATCCAATTTAGTCTGAAATTTCTGACGTGCTGGTAGGTGAATACTCTTTATATTTTTATGATCAGTAATTATTCTTAAATTAACAAAGTCAACTGTACTGGTTAATAATTTATGGATCTAATAATAATAACTGCTAATTTCTGATTCTGAAACGTGTTATTCATTACTAAAAACGCTATTAAATTTAAAATAGTGTGATTAGTAACTTACTTGGTAAACACCTAATGAAACCTCGCAATTCCAGTTCCTATTTCTTTTATAATCAGTAAAGTCATTTAATAATAGTGACAAAAACTTATTCTGGACAAAGAATTACTTTCAGGTATTATTTTTATGTCCTAATTCATGGTAACATCGCATTACGCTAAAACCTTATCAAATCGATTGCTTCATTTTTTCCCCAGTAATTTTCTCAGTGTATCATCCAAAATAAGCTTAAAAGTATTTCGGTAGAGAAAGTCTATTAATAGTCGCACTTTTTTTCCGCTTTTAAATAGCAGCGTAGGCCAGTAACTAGGCCTAACGCTTTTCGCACTATTCTGCTTAGGGAGTATTATGGAACTTCAGAGTTAAGAGCTTTTGATGTACAAAGGTAAAATTCACCAACTGCATCTTGTGGAAAACAAAACGACTTAATGACAACCTATTACTAAACTACAACAAGAATAAATTATTTCAGTAATGTTTACAAATCTTCACCTACGCATATTTAACTTCCTCCATTGCCATATTCCTTTCTCATATTTATTTTCACGCTCTAACCCAGTGGTTTCCAAACTTTTTTGATCAAGCAGTCCTAATATCAACAAAAATAATCACACCCCCCAATATGTATGAAGATATGTATTTATAAGTCTACAATTGGAATAAGATGAAAATAAACTTCAAAATATAATTTAATGAGAACAGTGTAACTGAAGATATTTCATAATTTCTGCAAATTTTGGTATGACATCTTGCGATATAACGATTCGAAAGTCCAGTTTTAAGCTCTATTTTCCTTCATATTTTTTCTTTCCAAAAAAAAAAAGATATATTAGAATCATTAAATTTTCTTTGGGCACGCTCATGGATCAGCACTCGCACCGTACTTTGGAGACCACTGCTCTAACCGCATACTTGATATTACTAAATAGCAACTATTATCTACCATATCGTGATTTAGCAAAAATCATTCTGAAGAAACTATAGTAAATGGGAAAATAACTATGATGAACTGTAAAATTATGTTTAAACGCGATCTTAATTAAAAATTTAAGTCTTGAGACTTGTATTTATTTAAGCATTTTTAAGTCTTGATTGAACAGATATTATTTGACTTTTAGCTTCTGGAAAGTCTGAAGCAACTTTGATTTTCGAAATTCTGGCTTTCATTTTTAATTTTGAGATTATTCTCGGTGATGACTAGGCAAACGTTATAGTTAAAAACTATTTGCAAATATGAAGTAAGTTCACATCTACTTACAGTTTGTGTAGATCAAGAGATTCTCAGCGTGGGGTATGCAGTAAAATTTTTTGGGTTACGCCGTGAGAGCTCAAAAGTCGCTGGATCTAGTAACAAAGTCGCTGTTGGTAACACTGCTGTGCAAAAATGTCATTTTTTGTGTTTATCGATATATGTAATTTATGAATACAAAATTTAATGTGTGTGTGTGTATATATATGTTTTATTTTATTCCCATTGTTATTCTATAACTATAGTTTTATCTATCTATACAAGGGTAACGTCAGTTACACATTTCCAGGGGATACGTGAAGCATAAAAGTTTGAGAACCACTGGTATAGATAGTAATTAATAAAATAGATGGTAAAAAATAAATATTTCCAGATGATCATTTGAAACCAAAACCTGTGTTGTAAGTGAGAGATGTAATTCTTTTTCCAGTTTAATAAATTAGAAAACACGCAATTTCGAAGTTCGACATTCCTTTAATAAACGATCAAAATTCTTGAGATCAAATAATCATTTGAAAACCAAAACGTGTTGTAAATATATACGATGAATTCTTTTTTCAGTTTTGTCACCAATATCAAACATTCTGACCTTAAAAATTAAAAAAATCATAAATTTCAAAGCTCGTTATTTATTATTAATATATAATTGTATTAAAATTCTTCTTAAAGCGATTACATTCTTGAGAATTCCTAAGGAAATGCAAGTATAAATGACGATAACAGACGAAAACTAGTCAACAAGAATCCAGTAAAATTACGAAAGAATGTGTTCTCGATCGTCACTTCCTATTTTAGAAATCAAACTATTTTCTGACACAGCAACCACCGCAACCGGACACTGAGGATCACGTGACAAGCCAGATGCGTTCGGCCTGCTGACCTCGAAACCGTGACCTTCGGCTTTTGTTGCCGGAGTCCGCAGGGCTTCTCAACAAAGCCGAAGATCCCCAAAATCAGCAGTCTAAGAATTACATCGAGTACGATCAGAACACTATCATTATAAACAGCAAAAAGGATACTTACCAGAAAATGGAGATTTCTAATACTGTAGAATTGTCGCACTGATTTGACGAGGTTCTGGCTATATTATCCTAGCGAGCAGCCTAAGCCGCGTGAACACAGAAAACTTCAATCCACCACAACTACCACTGACCTGCTGCACACCGCTCGTAGAGGTCAACTCACAGAGCAGGTCACTGAGGGGGGAGGGGAAGAGGTCACAAGCAAAGCACGTGACAAGCACACGATGTGGTGTGTCTGTACTCGCTTTGAACCTCACGGTTTTCTCGTGGTCTGCGAAGAAGTTGTTCTACTCAGAGCAGACTGAAGAACCGTCAGAAATCCTGGATTCCGTCTGGAACAGAAATTATATCATCCGCTGAATCAGACGAGCACACCGCCGGCGTCGAACACTGTGCACACACACCACCCTACGCGCGCACTACGAAGTGAACGACACAATCCACCACCAGAAGAACGGCACGCAAGAGGGGGAAAAACTTAAAATGGCGTAAGCGTTGTGTATGTGCGCGTGTATGTCTGTAATTCTCAGTCAAGGCTGGCCAAGTGCAGGGCTGAGGTGCTCCGGCAACTATCACACGTCTAGCTAGCCTCTACCCTACACACACAATCTCTCACACCCGTACACACACTGCCACGCATGCGGGCCAGAGACAGACGCTGCGAGCGCATGCGCGCACTGCCGTCACACGTCACTTCCTAAGTAGGCCAGTCAGGAGGATGCCCGACAGCCAATGGCGAGACAACTCGAGCCCTACTCTCGCCGACAGTTGCCTGTAAACACAGGAGTTGTGCGGTGGAGGGCCCACGGAGCCGGAGAGCGAATGTGAAGTAGTAGGTCACCACGAAACGACTGGAGTTGGGGAGCAAAAAATATATCTTGTTATAAAGCGGGGAGAGGTTTATCCGTTGGTGAGTTGAGTCGGCGATTGATGGTCGAAGACGTAGCGATCTTGCTACAAGTCTCTGTCTCTGTAGGTGACCCAATGACCAGAATTTGCGGATCCGATAGAAAGGAAAGCTGACGATCGATTCGTTCGGTACACGCTATCACTGCTAGTTCACAAACTGGGTTAGCTCACAGCGAAAAGTTTCACTGCGATTCCATTTCGTTAAATAGAAACTCTGCGATTTTAAAACGTAATACTCGACTCTGATCGGTCAATAATTCGTTGTGATTATGGCAGCACAATAACGATGAGTTTGGACTTCGTCGAGCGGACTCGGGCTCAAAATAGCACTTATGATTTTGGGCTCAGAATTAATTTAAATTTGAAATACTTCCTGTAATTGTGTAAAAAGCAGTAAATATAAAAAAAATTTAAAATATAATTTCAACCTCTTAATTAGTCGTCAGTAATTAAAAATAAGCCATGCGGCTTTTGATTATTTTTGTATGTATTCTCTATCTGTAATTCCTTTATTGTAGGGGGCGGGAGTGGCTCAGTCGGTAGCGCGCCAGGCTCGTAATCTGTAGTTCCCAGGTTCGAGTCCCAGCTGGGTGAGCGTTGAGATTTATCTCCGCAAAATTCCCCGCCCTGCCCACGGTCAGTAAGGGGCACCGATGGGCTTGGAAAGGCCGCCGTCCGTCGGATGGGACGTTAAGCCGTGGTCCGTGTGCGGGAGAGCCATACCATGTGCACGTTAAAGAACACGCTGGATGACCTTGACGGGAGACTACCATCTGTCTCCCAACAGCTGTTCAAGTGGATCCTCTCCTCCAACCTTCTCTGAGAGTTCGGGGTCCATGTAACCTTGCCATTTAGCCCATGGTGAGCAAAAAAGTGCCGCTCAGAGGTAAAACAACCCAACCTTTATTGTAGATAGAAAATAAATAGAAAAGTAATCAAAGCGGCATGGCTTATTTTTAATTACTGACGACTGATTAAGAGGTTGAAATTATATTCTAAAATATCTTTACTGCTTTATTCACAATTACAGGAAATATTTGAAATTTAAATTAATTCTAAACTCAAAATATTTCGTTCTCTTTCGAGCCCGAGTCCAAAATCGTTTGATATTTTGAACCCGAGCACACTAGACGAAGCCATGGCCGTGTGGTTAGCGCGCTTTGCTACTGATCTACGGGACCTGTGTTCGAGTCCCGGGTAACGCATGGATGTTTGTGCAGCCTTTCTGCTGAGGTTCCGCCATCCTCACAGACCTTCTATTATGGCGTATTAAACTGACGGCCTTCTGCCAGACCTCTGTGGCTTTTGGTTTGTTTGGTTTGTTTTACCTCTGAGCGGCACTTTTTTGCACAACATGGGCTAAATGGCCAGGTCACAAGGACCCCGAAGGCTCAGAGAAGGTTGGGGGAGGGGCCCACTATAACAGCTGTTGGGGTACAGATGGTAGCCTCCCGTCAAGGCCATCCAGCGTGTTCTTTAACGTGCACAGGGTATGGCTCTCCCGCACACGGGGGCACGGCTTTAACGTCCCGTCCGACGGACGGCGGCCTTTCCAAGTTCATTGGTGTCCCCTTACTGACCGTGGGCAGGGCGGGGAGTTACCTCTGTGGCAAGCAGCTGCTTGAGGTGACTATACATAAATGAATGGCTCTTTGCGTCTATAACGATGCTATCCAAGAACTTTCAATTTCTACTAGTATTTTTAATATTTTTCATTCCAAACAGCATTTTAATTTTGTCATAAATTGATTATAATTAATAATATAAGAATAAAGTAAATGATTTAGAGACATTCATTTCTCTCTATATATATATGTCTTATGATATAAGAAAATCTTTTAAAGCAAGGTTATGGTACAACAGAAAATAATAGTTGCAGATAGATTTATAACGATAATTCATACATAATAAAACAGATTATTGAACTAAAAGAGAGATGATATTTTTTCAGAAAAAATCCTTAATGACGTATTCAAAATTTGTTTCCTGAAAAAAATCCCTTTCAATAGATAAAAATGATACGAGAAAGATATTTTTCGATTTACTTTATATCGAATACTCGAAATCAAAACGGTGTTTTCGGTACAGTCACTCAAAAAAGTATCCGAACACTAGGGTTGATTGCAGAATTCAGAAAAAATATCTGGCAACGATTTTTTTAGAAATTAGTGATCTGGCAACCTTCGTGTCACGTGTTTACAGAATTCAGGAAAAATATCTGGAGCGTGTACAGCTACTGTACACGCTCCAGTAACCGTTCACAGCAAACTGGAGCGTGTGCAGTTACTGCACACGTTCCAGTTTGCTGTGAACGGTAACTGCACACGCTCAATATTTCCGTGAGTGAGCCCACACGATCTAATATCAAAATAATATGACCACCTACAGTAGCTCAAAAAAGTATCCGAACACTATGGTTGATTACAGAATTGAGAAAAAATATCTGTCAAAGTTTTTTTTAGAAATTAGTGATTTGGCAACCTTCGTGTCACATGACACGAAGGTTGCCAGATCACTAATTTCTAAAAAAATCGTTGACAGATATTTTTTCTGAATTCTGTAATCAACCATAGCGTTCGGATACTTTTTTGAGCGACTGTACCTATTGATTTTTAGCCCGTCATCCCGATACTATTTGAACTCGAATGCGACGCCGGATCTGAAAATCCCTCTCATTTCTGAGTTCTACTGCCAGAAATTGCGCTATTCACTAATATTTATCTCTCCAGTTCCGTATATGGGCATTTGACCTTTGACTTTTAAGGACCCATCAGAAACAAAATCTGGCATACTTTTCTGAGATCTACAACTTAAAATCCCCCAGGCACCAATTTTTAGACCTTTGTCACCGGGAGATCTATATTTGACTTTTGACCTCAAAGGACCCATAACAGCCAAAATTCAACAACACTTCCGAGTTCTGTGACTCAAGAACACCCTTTACAATTATTGAATTAATATCATTATTTCTATTTGCATGTGTGAAAAGTACAGGCTGGGATGCCATGTCCCCTTCCTTTAATAATTCTACTAACAGAATAGAGGCGAAAAAAACATTTAATATATAATAAAAAAATTTCTTGAGAATTTTTTTTAATTATATTCGTATATTTCATTTATTTTATTATTTATTATTCGTTTTTGTGATCTTAAAGAACGTTCTTAAGAAATTTTTTTAAAAACGAAATTTTCACAAAAACGAATCAAAAATCTTATACTGGAACTGGGATCCACTCATATGTGCCTTCCCCCCCTCCTCCCTCCAATTCCTACATTAATGCTTTTTCTCTTAGTTCTGGATCTAGGAAAGAAAGGAAGGATTGTATTGGATTGTTTTACCTCTGAGCGGCACTTTTTTGCACACCATGGGCTAAATGGCCAGGTCACATGGACCCCGAAGGCTCAGAGAAGGTTGGGGAAGGGAACCCACTGGAACAGCTGTTGGGAGACAGATGGCATCCGTCCGTCAAGGCCATCCAGCGTGTTCTTTAACGTGCACAGGATATGGCTCTCCCACACACGGGCCACGGCTTAACGTCCCATCCGACGGACGGCAGCCTTTCCAAGCCCATCGGTGTTCCCTATTGACCGTGGGCAGGGCGGGGAAATTTTGCGGAGATAAATTTCAACGCTGACTCAGCTGGGACTCGAACCTGGGAACTACAGATTACGAGACTGGCGCGCTACCGACTGAGCCACCCCCGCCCCAAGATAGGAAGGTACAATCAGAGAAGTATCTATGCTAATATAACATCTACCATATGACGCCATGACCAGCAGCTCTGAATGACATTTTCACAATATAAGTGTGAAACATTTAGATATCACCTTCATTGTGTATGTATAAATATACTAGAAATTATTCAGCGCCTCTTAATTTGCAGACTGCCATTCCAACCCATATCTGACCTTTGAACTTGACAGCGATCTCAAATCAGCGAATTAACATTTCTGAAATAATTGACACAGAATTAACATTTTTGAGATCTCATTCATAGAGGTATCTATAAACGGATCGTAGATCTCCTATAAGTATTTATCTCTCATAGAGGTATCTATGAACCAAAATTTAATACTCTAGCACCGGTATATTAAAATTTGACCTGTGACCTCAAATGACCCATCGGAATCCAATTTTTTACAACGTTTGTGAGATCTTAGACCTGAAGTACCCCTAGTCATCAAATTTTGGCTCTCTAGTCCCAATAGATAAAATTCGATCTTCGACCTCGAAGGACCTATCGCATCCCAAATTTCGAAATGTTTCTGAGATCTACGGTCCGAAATACCCCCAGGCACCAATTTTTAGCTATCTAGCAGGTGCTAGAGAGCTAAAAAAAAATATATATATATAGATATATTACTATATATATAGATATATTACTATATATACTATAGATCTAAATTTGACTTTCGAATTCGATGGACCATCCGGATCCGAAACTTCGAAACGTGTCCGAGATCTACAATCCAAAACACCCCCAGACACTAATTTTCACATTTCTAGCACTTGTAGATCAAGATTTGACCTCTACTTGACATCTATTTGACCTTGAAAATCTACCATTTTCTGCATCGAAGTTAGAATTAGCGTGATCCCGTGTCACTTACTCAGTCAGTCCGCAAAACACCCCGCCCTGTCCATGGTCAGTAGGGGACACCGATGGACTTGGAAAGACCGCCGTCCGTCGGATGGGACGTTAAGCCGTGGCTCCGTGCGCGGGAGAGCCATATCCTGTGCACGTTAAAGAACACGCTGAATGGCCTTGACGGGAGGCTACCATCTGTCTCCCAACAGCTGTTTCAGTGGGTCCCCAACCTTCTCTGAGCATTCGGGGTCCTTGTGACCTGGCCATTTAGCCCATGGTGTGCAAAAAGTGCCACTCAGAGGTGAAACAACCCAACCCAGTCAGTCAGTCACCATCCACTACACCTATTCCTCGATTTGCTCCATGATTTACACGGTACTCGGTTTACACGGTTTCAGTTTTACACGATCAAAAAATGCAACAAGTTTCGATTTACACGATTACAGACTCGATTTTACACTGTACGGTTCGATATTTTTTTTAATGTAAATAAAGATATGATGCATATTATGCAATAGCATTGATACAGTCGCTCAAAATATATCCTAACACTATGGTTGATTCTATAGCGTCAATGGGGGATTATTAGACTGTCATTCCAAAGTAAAAATTAACTAAGTGGTTTCAATTAATATCATTTATTTTCCAGAATAAATAATAAATAGGAAATTCCTATATTTAAAAAATCGTCATATCTAACAAGTTATATTCTTGCCATTGTAATCAATGTCTCGCGACATCTCAATAGGGGCGGGGGTGGCCCAGTCGGTAGCGCGCCAGGCTCGTAATCTGTAGTTCCCAGGTTCGAGTCCCAGCTGGGTCAGCGTTGAGATTTATCTCCGCAAAATTCCCCGGCCTGCCCACGGTCAGTAGGGGACACCGATGGGCTTGGAAAGGCCGCCGTCCGTCGGATGGGACGTTAAGCCGTGGCCCCGTGTGCGGGAGAGCCATACCCTGTGCACGTTAAAGAACACGCTAGATGGCCTTGACGGGAGGCTACCATCTGTCTCCCAACAGCTGTTCCAATGGGTCCCTTCCCCCAACCTTCTCTGAGCCTTCGGGGTCCATGTGACCTGGCCATTTAGCCCATGGTGTGCAAAAAAGTGCCGCTCTGAGGTAAAACAACCCAACCCAACAACTCGTGACATCTCAATGAAAAGCCTGTTTTGCAAAGACAGCGAGATCTGACTTTTCTAGACGGAATTTTTCAGACTAGAAAACACCGTCTATTTGTCACATGTTTAGCATCTTTGTAGACTATTATATAGGCTGAATACAGCTGATTCCTAACTACACTGTTTTATAAAATATCATATAAATATATATCATATAATTACTAATTTTACAAAATAAAGCACAAAATATTGGTATAAATGTTTAATTTCTAATTTATATTTTGATCATAAATATCCTTCTTTCAAATTTCGTCGTAAAATTCGATAGTGTAAGTGTATATAACGATAAGTATTTTTCGCGATAAAGAAGAAACGTATGAGAAATTAATCTAAGCTCATTTGCATTATTGCATATAAAGTGCAATATAATGTTACATTAATGTTTATTTTTATTGCTGAACTGAAATTTGAGATAAATATGCATAAATAAAACTTTCAATGCACTTTATTTTTATATCTTTTATTTATTTATTCATAACAAGGACTTTTTTCAGATTCTTTCCCTTTCTTGCTTAAGTTGTAGGCTTCGATGCACGGTGATTTCCCGGAACTTATCTACCGCGTAAATCGAGGGATGGGTGTATATATCTAATACATACACCGAAGAGCCAAAACATTATGACTACCTGCCTGATATGATGTTAGTCCTCCAGGTGCCGCAAAAACAGCTCTTACCCGACGAGGCATGGACGCTACAAGATTTCTAAAGGTGTCTTGTGGTATCTGGTACCAACATGTTACCAGCAGATCCTTTAACTCTTGTAAGTTACGTGTTTGAGCCGCCGCAGATCGAATATGCTGGTCCAATACAAATCACAGATGCTCGATTGGATTGATGTCTGAGGAATTTGGAGGTCAGGGCATAACCTGGAAGTCTTCCTCGCGAACCATTCTCGAACAATCCGGGCAGTATGGCATGGCACATTATCCTGCTGAAAGAAGGCACTACCAGAGAGAGATACCGTTGCGATGAAAAGATGCACATGGTCTGCAATGATGTTTAAGTAGGTGGTAGACATCATGGTTTCCTGCAGATGAATCACTGGATCCAGGGTTTCCCAGCAGAACATTGCCGAAAATATTACACTTCCTTCACTGGCTTCTTTTCGTCCCATGATGCATCCTGGTGCTAACACTTCCCAAGGCAAACGATGCACAGCTACCCGGCCGTCCACATGGTGCAACAGGAAACGTGATTCATCGGACCAGACGACCTTCTTCCAATCATTCAATGTCTAATTTTGATGCTCAGGTACCCATTGTAGGCGCTTTCGACGGTGAACCGAGGTTAGCATTGACACTCGGAGAGGTCTGCAGCTATGCAACCCCATTTTCACCAGAGTTCAATGCATTATGTGTTGTGATATATACGCATGGGGGTGATGGGTCGGCACTCTTCCTCCCCCCCTCCCAATCTGTGACCTTCCTCCAGAGCTTCCAAATAAGTTGCATAGGCTCTGTTTCTCACAAATTGACTCGATATCTATGCTACCTTTTCAGTAACTAACAGTGGGCTTACAGAATAATAATCCCAGATCAATAACTTTAAGCAAATAAATCAAGTAGTAAGTAAGTTAGTAAGCTTATTTTCTGTTTTATGTACACATACAGTGCATGGTTGCCACAAAGTAATAATTAAAATAACAACTCTTTACTCTCTAATGCAAATATGCTTGAATATACACGTATTTTACATACATATATAACTTCAAACTCTGCATTTCATTTCTTACAATCAAAGTTATATGGTATTGTGCATTTTTCTCCTGCATTTTTGCAATTACAGTAACATTACCATTCACCTTATTATAATAGAGGGGGGCAGGGGGGGGGGGGGGGGGCTCAGTCGGTAGCGCGTCAGGCTCGTAATCTGTAGTTCCCAGGTTCGAGTCCCAGCTGGGTCAGCGTTGAGATTTATCTCCGCAAAATTTCCCACCCTGCCCACGGTCAGTAGGGGACACCAATGGGCTTGGAAAGGCCGCCGTCCGTCGGATGGGACGTTAAGCCGTGGCTCCGTGTGTGGGAGAGCCATACCCTGTGCACGTTAAAGAACACGCTGGATGGCCTTGACGGGAGGCTACCATCTGTCTCCCAACAGCTGTTCCAGTGGGTCCCCTCCCCCAACCTTCTCTGAGCCTTCGTGGTCCTTGTGATCTGGCCATTTAACCTATGGTGTGCAAAAAAGTGCCGCTCAGAGGTAAAACAACGCAACAACCCAAATATTATAATAGGATTATCCCACACGAGCAAAACTCGTTTGTGGGTTTTATAAATAAAAAACATGTTCATAGATTTCGCATGATCTTCATTATTTAAACAATAATTTTACATTTAATGTTTCCATATAGTTCTTTTTTTTTTATAAAAATTTAACATTTTGTAAGTTTAGTTCCACTATCCATTTTCTAATTCTTTAACAAATTCATTTATGTTTCTTGCATCCTTTGTATAATTTGGAATCAAATTAAATAATCTTGGGGATATATAAATGTAATGCCTGGTAATAATATTCTTTGTTGTAAAAAGCTCTTCCAATATTAAATTTTTGGATAATCTAATATTAAACGCAAAGCCTCTGATGTTTTGTTCATTCCAAGTTTACGTGTTTGATTACATTAAAAATATATAGTTTTCTCACTTGCAAGACGTCCAATATTTGATAATCCTGAATTTTACTTTCTCTTCTTCTCTTTCTTAGCATGTACTGTCGCTCAAAAAAGTATCCGAACACTACGGTTGATTACAAAATTCAGAAAAAATATCTGGCAACGTTTTTTAGAAATTAGTGATCTGGCAACCTTCGTGTCACGTGATTACAGAATTCAGGAAAAATATCTGGAGCGTGTGCAGTTACTGCACACGCTCCAGTTTGCTGTGAACGGTAACTGCACATGCTCAATATTTCTGTGAGTGGGCCCACATGATCCAGGTCTTTGTGAGCTCACACGATTCAATGTGCTGTGAACATTAACCGACAATTAGTGATCTGGCAACCTTCGTGTCACGTGACCCGAAGGTTGCCAGATCACTAATTTCTAAAAAATCGTTGCCAGATATTTTTTTGAATTTTGTAATCAACCGTAGTGTTCGGATACTTTTTTGAGCGACAGTACCTAATTATATGTTTTTGGACTCCATCTTGCGGTTTAAGACATGTATCATAAGCTCCCCCCCCCCCCCATGACAAATAACATAGTTGAGACCGAATGTAATATATAGTCTGATAGCCATTAGTCTCTGTAAGAGTATAATTGCTGAACCATAATAGTATATTAAAAAAAAATACTCCCTCAAGCAGCTGCTTGCCACAGAGGTCTGACAGGAGCCTGCAAGTTTATACGCTGTAATAGAAGGATCTGTAAGGAATACAGGACCTCAGCAGAAAAACAACACAAACACCTATGCCTTATCCGGGACTCGAACCCGGGGTCCCTTCGATGAGTAGCCAAGCGCGCTGCCCACTCGGCCACGTGACGGCAATAGTATATTGTACTAGAAAAATATTAGAGAAAGTTTCATGTGATATTAATGGAAATCAAACTTCAAAGTTCTATAGCATCTAAAACATCCATTTAGTGGGAAAATGTTACCGAACATAAATTAAACATCGTAATCAAATCTATTTATATCTCGATTTTCAAAAATGTTATTTAGTATATTAAATAAATTCTTGTAATATTAAAATATTCAATACGCGAACTTCGAAAGTTTACATTTATATATTTATTTTATTAAACAGTTGGAAATAGTCTGAATAGTTAAATAGTTTGAAACAATGCTGGCAAGCAGCTGCTTGAGGGGGTATTTATTTATATTTTATATTATTTAAATTTTCGTGAATTTCTGAGATAAACTTTTATGACCCATTACTATTGCGAAATATTCTAGCGTCCATAAAACTTTAAATACTGAAAGAATATTGTCGAAAATCAATATCGAAATAGATTTCATTATAGTTTTTTAATCTTATATCAGTTATTTTTTCCCCATTAAGTGTGTATTTTATATGCTATATAGCTTTGAAGTTAGTTCCCCATTGGTATAACATGCAAATTCTCTAACCTTATGGTAGGGCAGTGTAATATAACTTGCACTGCCGGCAATGGGTCCGACTTCAAATAACTCGGAGCAGAATTTTTCAGTTTCAACTGGATGCACACGTGAGATTACGAATCACATGATCTATCTCCTGGGTTAACAGAGTCATTTCAGAGCACTGGTAACTGCGCTATTAAGATAGGAAAGATTGACGGATTAATTGTTATTTTACAGCATCCACTTCAAGTACCCAACCTTTCTGAATGCAATGCCTCCCCGTCTTTTACCAAGAATTATTTTCTAAAACTCTCTTTCACGAAATATTGTTTTCTAACACCCCTTTATACCATATATTATTTTCTAAAGCCCCTTTTCATGAAGTATTTCTAATGTCCCTTTTACCAAGTGTTATCTACTAACGTCCCTTTTAACCAAGAATTACTTTTTAATGAATACTTTAACCAAGCATTACTTTCCAACGAATACTTTAACCAAGTATTACTTTCTAACGCCCTCTTTTACCAAGTATTATTTTCTACAGGCACCCTTTTACAAAGTATTATTTTTAACGTCTCCTTTTACTAAGTATTATTTTATAACACCCGTTCTTATCAAGTATTATTTTCTAATGCCCCCTTTATCAAATATTAATTTCTAATGCCGTCTGCTACCAAATATTACATTCTAATGCCCTCTATTTCCAAGTATTCTGTTCTAATGCCTCTTTTACTTAGTATTATTTTCTAATATTCCCTTTTATGAATTATTATTTTCTAACACCCACTATTACCAAGCATTATCCCCATGTTCAATTAAAGAACACGCTGGATGACCTTGACGGAAGGCTACCATCTGTCTCCCAACAGGTGTTCCAGTGGGTCCCTCCCCTAACTTTCTCTGAGCTTTCTGGAGTCCTTGTGACCTGGCCATTTAGCGCGTTTTGTGCAAAATAAAAAGTGCCACTCAGAGGTAAAACAATCCAATCCAAGTATTATTTTCTAACACCCGCTTTTACAATGTATTATTTTCTGATACCCTTTTACCAAGTATGATCTTCTAACATTCGCTTTCACCAAGTATTATTTTCTAATGCTCCTTGAAACAAGTATTATTTTCTAACACCCGCTTTTGGGGGCGGGGGTGGCTCAGTCGGTAGCGCGTCAGGCTCGTAATCTGTAGTTCCCAGGTCGAGTCCCAGCTGGGTCAGCGTTGAGATTTATCTCCGCAAAATTCCCCGCCCTGCCCACGGTCAGTAAGGGACACCGATGGGCTTAGAAAGGCCGCCGTCCGTCGGATGGGACGTTAAGCCGTGGCAACGTGTGCGGGAGAGCCATACCCTGTGCAGGTTAAAGAACACGCTGGATGGCCTTGACGGGAGGCTACCATCTGTCTCCCAACAGATGTTCCAGTGGGTCCCCTCCCCCAACCTTCTCTGAGCCTTCGGGGTCCATGTGACCTGACCATTTACCCCATGGTGTGCAAAAAAGTGCCGCTCAGAGGTAAAACAACCCAAACCCCAACCTTCTCTGAGCCCTCGGGGTCCTTGTGACCTGGATATTTAGCCCATGATTTAAAAAAAAGTGCCGCTCACAGATAAAATAACCAACCAATCTGTCTGCCTCCTTCCTCCAACCTTCTCCGATTCCTTGGTCTTTGTAATCTGGTCATTTAGCCCATGGAATGCAAACATTGAAAACAAAAAAGCAGGTGTTATTTTATAACACCTGCTTTTACAAAGTATTATTTTCTGATACCCCTTTTACCAAGTATGATCTTCTAATACTCGCTTTTACCAAGTATTATTTTCAAATGCTCCTTCAACCAAGTATTATTTTATAACACCCGCTTTTACAAAGTATTATTTTCTGATACCCCTTTTACCAAGTATGATCTTCTAATACTCGCTTTTACCAAGTATTATTTTCAAATGCTCCTTCAACCAAGTATTATTTTATAACACCTGCTTTTACAAAGTATTATTTTCTGATACCCCTTTTACCAAGTATGATCTTCTAATACTCGCTTTTACCAAGTATTATTTTCAAATGCTCCTTCAACCAAGTATTATTTTATAACACCCGCTTTTACAAAGTATTACTTTCTGATACCCCTTTTACCAAGTATGATCTTCTAATACTCGCTTTTACCAAGTATTATTTTCAAATGCTCCTTCAACCAAGTATTATTTTATAACACCTGCTTTTACAAAGTATTACTTTCTGATACCCCTTTTACCAAGTATGATCTTCTAATACTCGCTTTTACCAAGTATTATTTTCTAATGCTCCTTCAACCAAGTATTATTTTATAACACCCGCTTTTACAAAGTATTATTTTCTGATACCCTTTTACCAAATATGATCTTCTAATACTCGCTTTTACCAAGTATTATTTTCTAATGTTCCTTCAACCAAGTATTATTTTATAACACCCGCTTTTAGAAAGTATTATTTTCTGATACCATTTTTACCAAGTATGATCTTCTAATACTCGCTTTTACCAAGTATTATTTTCAAATGCTCCTTCAACCAAATATTATTTTATAACACCCGCTTTTACAAAGTATTATTTTCTGATACCCCTTTTACCAAGTATGATCTTCTAACACTCGCTTTTACCAAGCATTATTTTCAAATGCTCCTTCAACCAAGTATTATTTTTTAACACCCGCTTTTACAAAGTATTATTTTCTGATACCCCTTTTACCAAGTATGATCTTCTAATACTCGCTTTTACCAAGTATTATTTTCTAATGCTCCTTCAACCAAGTATTATTTTATAACACCTGCTTTTACAAAGTATTATTTTCTGATACCCCTTTTACCAAGTATGATCTTCTAATACTCGCTTTTACCAAGTATTATTTTCAAATGCTCCTTCAACCAAGTATTATTTTATAACACCTGCTTTTACAAAGTATTATTTTCTGATACCCCTTTTACCAAGTATGATCTTCTAATACTCGCTTTTACCAAGTATTATTTTCAAATGCTCCTTCAACCAAGTATTATTTTATAACACCCGCTTTTACAAAGTATTATTTTCTGATACCCCTTTTACCAAGTATAATCTTCTAATACTCGCTTTTACCAAGTATTATTTTCAAATGCTCCTTCAACCAAGTATTATTTTATAACACCTGCTTTTACAAAGTATTATTTTCTGATACCCCTTTTACCAAATATGATCTTCTAATACTCGCTTTTACCAAGTATTATTTTCAAATGCTCCTTCAACCAAGTATTATTTTATAACACCCGCTTTTACAAAGTATTACTTTCTGATACCCCTTTTACCAAGTATGATCTTCTAATACTCGCTTTTACCAAGTATTATTTTCAAATGCTCCTTCAACCAAGTATTATTTTATAACACCTGCTTTTACAAAGTATTACTTTCTGATACCCCTTTTACCAAGTATGATCTTCTAATACTCGCTTTTACCAAGTATTATTTTCTAATGCTCCTTCAACCAAGTATTATTTTATAACACCCGCTTTTACAAAGTATTATTTTCTGATACCCTTTTACCAAATATGATCTTCTAATACTCGCTTTTACCAAGTATTATTTTCTAATGTTCCTTCAACCAAGTATTATTTTATAACACCCGCTTTTACAAAGTATTATTTTCTGATACCATTTTTACCAAGTATGATCTTCTAATACTCGCTTTTACCAAGTATTATTTTCAAATGCTCCTTCAACCAAATATTGTTTTATAACACCCGCTTTTACAAAGTATTATTTTCTGATACCCCTTTTACCAAGTATGATCTTCTAATACTCGCTTTTACCAAGCATTATTTTCAAATGCTCCTTCAACCAAGTATTATTTTTTAACACCCGCTTTTACAAAGTATTATTTTCTGATACCCCTTTTACCAAGTATGATCTTCTAATACTCGCTTTTACCAAGTATTATTTTCTAATGCTCCTTCAACCAAGTATTATTTTATAACACCCGCTTTTACAAAGTATTATTTTCTGATACCCTTTTACCAAGTATGATCTTCTAATACTCGCTTTTACCAAGTATTATTTTCTAATGCTCTTCAACCAATTATTATTTTATATCACCTGCTTTTACAAAGTATTATTTTCTGATACCCCTTTAACCAAGTATGAACTTCTAATACTCGCTTTTACCAAGTATTATTTTCTAATGCTCCTTCAACCAAGTATTATTTTCTAATGCTCCTTCAACCAAGTATTATTTTATAACACCCGCTTTTACTAAGTATTATTTTCTGATACCCTTTTACCAAGTATGATCTTCTAATACTCGCTTTTACCAAGTATTATTTTCTAATGCTCCTTTAACTAAGTATTATTTCCTAATGCCCCCTTTTTACCAAGTATTACTTCTAACACTCCCTTTTATCAGATATTATTTCCTAATTCACAAAAAGTAAGGTATATAGAGACTGCGTAAGGTTTTGCACTTATTCTCAGTGCTGTGTTTACATTAAAAAAAATGCACTTTAATTTTCAGAAGTAGGTCGTATCTGCATTGAAATGTTCTTAACAGAAGAGGCGTAGGTTTGAATAGTTTTAAAATAGGTCACGCCATATAAAATTGTAGGTCGAGTTGTTTTTCCCTCTCAGGAGGCGCTAGTTTTGCGTGCCAATTGACTAAATGAGTGAGTCAGAAAGACCCCAAGGGCTCAGAAAAGAGATTTAGAAAAGGGATTTAATGAACGTGCTTTCTAACGTATACATGGTGTGGCCGTGTGTCTCTACAGCAAACTAATCCATGCTTAACATTTTATCCGATGGACGACAGTATTTACAAGGCAACAGGGTTAATTTTCTGTCAAAGAGTGGAATACAGGAGAAGTAAATATCCACAGATTAACTAGCACATGTAAACGACTTCTTGATATGCCCACTTATAACAGAAAATCAATGCTAGCTCTCTTGCCAAAGGGGGCGGGGGTGGCTCATTCGGTAGCGCGCCAGGCTCGTAATCTGTAGTTCCCAGGTTCGAGTCCCAGCTGAGTCAGCGTTGAGATTTATCTCCGCAAAAATTTCCCATCCTGCCCACGGTCAGTAGGGGACATCGATGGGCTTGGAAAGGCCGCCGTCCGTCGGATGGGATGTTAAGCCGTGGCCCTGTGTGCGGGAGAGCCATACCCTGTGCACGTTAAAGAACTCGCTGGATGGCCTTGACGGGAGGTTACCATCTGTCTCCCAACAGCTGTTCCAGTGGGTCCCCTCCCCAACCTTCTCTGAGTCTTCAGGGTCCATGTGACCTGGCCATTTAGCCCATGGTGTGCAAAAAAGTGCCGCTCAGAGGTAAAACAACCCAACTCTTGCCAAAGAATGTAGAGGGAGAAGAAGTTAAGCTTCCATAGAGATTAATGTAAAATCGAGTATCGTGCATTGGCGTAGAGGTGAAACTAACTTTACAGGGGACGAACCCTTTTGTAATTACATGTTACTGTCAACTTCCATTCTCTTCGCTTTTCCTACATAAGAATTACCCACTGATATTCCTATAGAGTATATCAATATCAATTCTGTTCCCTGTTTCCATGCAACCGAGAAAGCTCTTAATTGTAATAATTTATTTTATAAACTAACTTCAGGCTAATTTCAAACCTTCTCTATCCGTTCAATTTATAATTGTTGGTTCAACGAAAAATAATTCCAATGGAGAAAATAAACTTTTATTAAAATAATGATGTTATTTTTTTCAAATGCAAAGTGCAGTTACTTTTTCTCCTTTTTTTAAAATATAAATTTTTTGATGCATAATTCCTTTGCCCCTTATTGTTTGCTTCCCAGCTTAAACAAATGCACGATACGAATCGAAACACCACTTGAGGTCGCCACTTAACACTTTGTCAAAGCTGAACCTCTTTTCCTCATGCATTCTTTGTTCTTGCTGACCAATAGTTAATTTGGTTCCAAACAAAAATATATAAACTATTATTTTAAAACTCTACAGGAAGTTATTTTTTCTTAAAAAACCAGCATTAAAATTTAGATTATTCAATAATATTCTTATATAATCTCAATAAATAATTTGTTCTGTTTCATATCTTCTGTAAAATACCATAAAAAAAGCAAATCATAATTATATACACAACTGAAATAACGACATAAAAAAGGGTTGGGTTGTTTTACCTCTGAGCGGCACTTTTTTGCACACCATGGGCTAAATGGCCAGGTCACAAGGACCCCGAAGGCTCAGAGAAGGTTGGGGAGGGGACCCACTGGGACAGCTGTTGGGAGACAGATGGTAGTCTCCCGTCAAGGCCATCCAGCGTGTTCTTTAACGTGCACAGGGTATGGCTCTCCCGCACACGGAGTCACGGCTTAACGTCCCATCCGACGGACGGCAGCCTTTCCAAGCCCATCGGTGTCCCCTACTGACCGTGGGCAGGGCGGGGAATTTTGCGGAGATAAATCTCAACGCTGACCCAGCTGGGACTCGAACCTGGGAACTACAGATTACGAGCCTGGCGCGCTACCGACTGAGCCACCCCCATAAAAAAGGCAAATAATAATTCAATACATAACTGAAAATCAAGATGTCACCCACTTTGAAAGTTAGTGGGAAAATGAGAATTACGGCCTTCTGCTAAAGGTGGCGCTGCAGTGGTATTGAGTCGCCCATCTGTGCCATGTATTATTATTACAGTTGACACTGCAGATTACGAAACTTCCGCGTTACGATTCAGTTGCCCCCCCTCCCTCCCCCGCTTTATAAATTTGGGAACCATTGATACAAACGGAGATGATTTTTTTGGAGGGCTTCTTGTCACGGAAGTAACATCTTTGTTGAAGAAGAAGCCATCACTGTATTTTTTTTTTTGTTTATTTTGCCTCCCACCGTGAGTGAACAGATGCTCCACATGGGGCAGATAGGTGACAGATCTTATCAAATGTTTATGGATAACATTTGCACTTATTGCTGTTGGGAGCATCGCCAACTTGAAAGTGGGAATCCGTCTCGTCTTCTGTGCTGATTCTTATAAAAGTTCCTCTAGCTGCCGAAAGTCAACGGGTGGAGCAAAACGGAGAATTACGTCTCAAACAAAAAGGGGCGGGGGTGGCTCAGTCGGTAGCGCGCCAGGCTCGTAATCTGTAGTTCCCAGATTCGAGTCCCAGCTGGGTCAGCGTTGAGATTTATCTCCGCAAAATTTCCCCGCCCTGCCCACGGACAGTAGGGGACACCGATGGGCTTGGAAAGACCGCCGTCCGTCGGATGGGACGATAAGCCGTGGCCCCGTGTGCGGGAGAGCCATACCCTGTGCACGTTAAAGAACACGCTGGATGGCCTTGACGGAGGCTACCATCTGTCTCCCAACAGCTGTTCCAGTGGATCCCCTCCCCCAACCTTCTCTGAGCCTTCGGGGTCCATGTGACCTGGCCATTTAGTCCATGGTGTGCAAAAAAGTGCCGCTCAGAGGTAAAACAACCCAACTCAAACAAAAAACAACTCTAGATTATGTTTCATGCATTTTGTACTTTCTATTTTTTTAAGGCTGGTGTCGGGTTGTTTTACTTCTGAGGGGCAATTTTGTGCACACAGTATGCTAATGTTCAGGTTACAATGGTTCGGCGGTTGGCTTAGTCTGTAGGACGTCATACTCGTAATCTCTAGTTCAATCATTTTACCTCTGAAGAGCACTTTTTGGACACAATGGGTAAATGGGCAGGTTCAAAGGACTCTGAAGGCTCAGAGAAGGTTGGGGGAGGAGTTGGGTTGGTTGAGTTATTTTACTTCTGAGCGGCACTTTTTTGCACACCATGGGCTAAATGGCCAGGTCACAAGGACCCCCGAAGGCTCAGAGAAGGTTGGAGGAGGGGACCCAGTGGAACAGCACTTGGGAGACAGATGGTAGCCTCCAGTCAAGGCCATCCAGTGTGTTCTTTAACGTGCACAGGGTATGGCTCTCCCG
The DNA here is from genome assembly GCA_038380435.1 of Ryuthela nishihirai. Classification (NCBI taxonomy): domain Eukaryota; kingdom Metazoa; phylum Arthropoda; class Arachnida; order Araneae; family Heptathelidae; genus Ryuthela; species Ryuthela nishihirai. Next base: position 28,132,962 of record JAWZYU010000025.1, read on the forward strand.
CACACGGGCCACGGCTTAACGTCCCATCCGACGGACGGCGGCCTTTCGAAGCCCATCGGTGTTCCTTACTGACCGTGGGCAGGTTGGGGAGTTTTTGGGGGAAGGGACCCATTGGACAGCACTTGGAAGACAGATGTTAGCGTCCCGTCAAGGCCATCCAGTGTGTTCTTTAACGTGCACTGGGTATGGCTCTCCCGCATACGGGGCCACAGATTAACGTCCCACCGACGGACGGCGGCCTTTCCAAGCTCATCGGTGTCCTCTACTGACTGTGGACAGGGTGGCAGTTTTGAGGAGATATCTCAGCGCTGATTCAAATGGGATTCGAACCTAGGATCTGCAGATTACGAGCATGGAGCTGTACTGCCTGAGCTACCCTTTCCCCCGTAATCTCTCAGGTATGAACCTCAACTGTGGACCTCGATGAGAAAGAGGAAAACGACGGCTTCAGAATTGAGTTGGGAGGATTGGGAGTTAAGTTTCTTAATGCTTGGATCGGTCGTATAGGAATATCCTGGCAGCGATGGTCCCCTGATTAAACCCAACCAGATTTATTTCATGTCTGATTACATAAAGCAGTGTCAGCATGCTTTTTTTTTCGATCAAGGTAATGTAAAAAAATTCTAAGCAAATTTTCGAAGCACCAGAATGAAAAAAAAAGAATTAATCAATAAAAACAGGGCTTTCGTTTCCTGCCGGAGAGCTTTTCCGGTAGTTGTTTTGACGCATATAATAATTATACTCCCCCCCCCCCAAGCAGCAGAAGCGAGTTTGGCTCAACCGGCAGCGCACCAGGCTCGAAATCTGTAGTTCCCAGGTTCGAGTCCTAGATGGACTAGCGTGGAGGTTTATCTCCGCAAACCCCGCCCTCGGTTAGTAGGGGGACACCGATGGGATTTGAAAAACTGCCGTCCGCCGGATGGGACGTTAAGCCGAGGCTCCGTGTGCGAGAGAACCATATCTTCTACTCGTTAAAGAACACGCTGGATGGCCTTGAACGGAGGATATCTAACAACTGTCCAGTGGGTTTCCTCACCCTAACCTGTAGGACGTCACACACGTAATCTCTAGTTCTCAGATTCAAGCCCTCGGGGTCCTCATGACCTGGCCATTTAGGCCATTGTGTGCAAAAAAGTATCGAACAGAGGTAAAACAACACAACCCTCTAGCAGCTGCTTGCCACAGAGGTCTGATAAGAGTCTGTTAGTTTAATAAGCCGTAGAAAAGACCTGTGAGGTTGGGTTGTTTTTACCTCTGAGCGGCACTTTTTTGCCCACCATGGGCTAAATGGCCAGGTCACATGGACCCCGAAGTCTCAGAGAAAGTTTGGGGAGGGGACCCACTGGAACAGTTTTTGGGAGACAGATGGTAGCCTCCCGTCAAGGTCATCCAGCGTGTTGTTTAACGTGCGCCGGGTATGGCTCTAATGCACACGTGGCCACGGCTTAACGTCCCATCCGACGGACGGAGGCCTTTCCAAGTCCATTGGTATCCCCTACTGATCATGGGCAGGGCGAGGAGTTTTGCGGAGATAAATCTCAACGTTGACCCGGCTGGGACTCGAACCTGGAAACTACAGATTACGAGCCTGGCGCGCTACCGACTGAGCCACCCCCGCCCCAGACCTGTGAGGAAGGCGAGACTTTAGTAGAAACACAACGCAAACATCCATGGCTCAAACCTAGGTCTTAAAAATAAACATTTGTAAATTTTAAATCAGAATTTTTTTTTTATGACTAACACACAAATGACCAGCTATGATATACGACGTTAAGCCGTGGCCCCGTATACCTGTGCACGTTAAAGAACACGCTGGATGGCCTTGATGGGAGGCTACCATCTGTCTCCCAACAGCTGTTCCAGTAGGTCCCCTCCTCCAACCTTCTCTGAGCCTTCGGGGTCCTTGTGACCTGGCCATTTAGCCCATGATGTGCAAAAAAAGTGCCGTTCAGAGGTAAAACAACCCAATCCAACCTCTATGACATGAGAATTGAGACTTTTTTTTTTGCCTAGGCACTGTGTGTATATATAAATAAATTGCGACGTTACAAAAGAGCAAAAAGGTGTGATTATTCGTTCATTAAGTGCTACTTTTGAGAAAGAATTATCGGCCTATAGGTAGGTTCTGAGGTGTAACTTCAAGCATTTTCTGCTAAGGAAGGGGCGGGGGTGGCTCAGTCGGTAGCGCGCCAGGCTCGTAATCTGTAGTTCCCAGGTTCGAGTCCCAGTTGGGTCAGCGTTGAGATTTATCTCCGCAAAACTCCCCGCCCTGCCCACTGTCAGTAGGGGACACCGATGGGCTTGGAAAGTCCGCCGTCCGTCGGATGGGACGTTAAGCCGTGGCTCCATGTGTGGGAAAAACTGTGCACGTTAAAGAACACGCTGGATGGCCTTGACGGGAGGCTACCATCTGTCTCCCAACAGCTGTTTCAGTGGGTCCCCTCATCCAACCTTCTGTGAGCCTTCGGATTTCATGTGACCTGGCCATTTAGCCCGTGGTGTGCAAAAAAGTGCCGTTCAGAGGTAAAACAATCCAACCTCTATGACATGAGAATTCAGACTTTTTTTTGCCTAGGCACTGTGTGTATATATAAATAAACTGCGACGTTACAAGAGAGCAAAAAGGTGTGATTATTCGTTTATTAAGTGCTACTTTTGAGAAAGAATTATCGGCCTATAGGTAGGTTCTGAGGTGTAACTTCAAGCATTTCCTGCTAAGGAAAGAAATTCCTGTCCAAACGGACCTCTGCAAGTGACATACAAAATCTTAACAACAAAAAAACTGAGATTATCAACACCTCGGACATGTCAAGATTTATTCAAAAGACCTTCTTAATCGGGACAAATGAAAGAATGGGGAATTATGATGTTGACGAAGAATGGACTCGATTTTAAAAGCGCTCTGAATGAACGAATTGTACTGCTCTGGGTATAAGAGTGAAAAGGAGCCACATTTGAGTGACAAGACAATGAAATCACCTATTTCGAAGAGAGCAGTTATATATTATATATGAAAAAGACTCTGAATAACGAGTTTGCAGGCCCTTTGCTATTAATAGGCAGCTGTTCGGAGAGGCTTGGCAAAGAGGAAGCACAAAAAACGGTTTTCGTGAGTGCAACATTGTTAATAAAAAAAGGAAGCCTTCTTTATTTAGTACTCAATTTTATATGGACGGGAAGGGGGGCGTTGGTCGGCCGGTGAGCACGCTAGGCTCGAAATCTGCAGTTCCCAGAATCGAGTCTCACCTGGGCCATCGTTATCTCCGCAACCCACTCCCCCAGCTCTGTCCCCAGTCAGTAAGGGTCAGAAATGGGCTTGGAAAGGCCGCCGCTCGTCGGATGGGACGTTAAGCCGTGGTCCCGTGTGCGGGAGAGTCATACCTTAGATAGGATTGGATTGTTTTACCTCTGAGCGGCACTTTTTTGCACACCATGGGCTAAATGGCCAGGCCACAAGGACCCCGAAGGCTCAGAGAAGGTTGGGGGAGGAGACCCACTGGAACAGCTGTTGGGAGACAGATGGTAGCCTCCCGTCAAGGCCATCCAGCGTGTTCTTTAACGTGCACAGGGTATGTCTCTGGGGGGGGGGGGGGGGCTCAGTCGGTAGCGCGCCAGGCTCGTAATCTGTACTTCCCAGGTTCGAGTCCCAGCTGGGTCAGCGTTGAGATTTATCTCCGCAAAATTTCCCCGCCCTGCCCACGGTCAGTAGGGGACACTGATGGGCTTGAAAAGGCCGCCGTCCGTCGGATGGGACGTTAAGCCGTGGCCCCGTGTGTGGGAGAGCCATACCCTGTGCACGTTAAAGAACACGCTGGATGGCCTTGACGGGAGGCTACCATTGCGGAGATAACGATGGCCCAGGTGGGACTCGATTCTGGGAACTGCAGATTTCGAGCCTAGCGTGCTCACCGGCCGACCAACGCCCCCCTTCCCGTCCATATAAAATTGAGTACTAAATAAAGAAGGCTTCCTTTTTTTATTAACAATGTTGCACTCACGAAAACCGTTTTTTGTGCTTCCTCTTTGCCAAGCCTCTCCGAACAGCTGCCTATTAATAGCAAAGGGCCTGCAAACTCGTTATTCAGAGTCTTTTTCATATATAATATATAACTGCTCTCTTCGAAATAGGTGATTTCATTGTCTTGTCACTCAAATGTGGCTCCTTTTCACTCTTATACCCAGAGCAGTACAATTCGTTCATTTAGAGCGCTTTTAAAATCGAGTCCATTCTTCGTCAACATCATAATTCCCCATTCTTTCATTTGTCCCGATTAAGAAGGTCTTTTGAATAAATCTTGACGTGTCCGAGGTGTTGATAATCTCAGTTTTTTTGTTGTTAAGATTTTGTATGTCACTTGCAGAGGTCCGTTTGGACAGGAATTTCTTTCCTTAGCAGGAAATGCTTGAAGTTACACCTCAGAACCTACCTATAGGCCAATAATTCTTTCTCAAAAGTAGCACTTAATGAACGAATAATCACACCTTTTTGCTCTCTTGTAACGTCGCAGTTTATTTATATATACACACAGTGCCTAGGCAAAAAAAAGTCTGAATTCTCATGTCATAGAGGTTGGGTTGTTTTACCTCTGAACGGCACTTTTTTGCACACCATGGGCTAAATGGCCAGGTCACACGGACCCCGAAGGCTCAGAGAAGGTTGGGGGAGGGGACCCACTGGAACAGCTGTTGGGAGACAGATGGTAGCCTCCCGTCAAGGCCATCCAGCGTGTTCTTTAACGTGCACAGTTTTTCCCACACATGGAGCCACAGCTTAACGTCCCATCCGACGGACGGCGGCCTTTTCAAGCCCATTGGTGTTCCCTACTGACCGTGGGCAGGGCGGGGAATTTTGCGGAGATAAATCTCAACGCTGACCCTGCTGGGACTCGAACCTGGGAACTACAGATTACGAGCCTGGCGCGCTACCGACTGAGTCCCCCCCACTGTGTACGGGAGAGCCATACCCTGTGCACGTTAAAGAACACGCTGGATGGCCTTGACGGGAGATTTCCATCTGTTTCCTGTCAGCTGTGGAGTTGGGCCACTTTCCCCAACTTTCTGTGTTCCTTGTGACTTGGCTATTTAAGCCCATTGTGTGCAAAAAAAAGTGCTGCTCAGATGTAAAACACTTCACCCAATTGTATATGGGAGAGGGTTGGTCAGTACGTAGCGCACCAGACTTGTAATCTGCAGTTCTCGGGTCCGAGTACAAACTGTGACGGTATTGATAATATTGTTACGACAGAAGGAATATGGCAACCGAAAGCAAAAATTATCAGCCAAAGAATGAGAACTTTGGGAGAATTTGAAGAAGAACAGTGGGCGTATAACGGTCGTGCGTGTAACGGTCGGGAGTTCCAAAATGGACGGTTAGTTGTTCTGAGACAGTGCGCGTTAAGTATAAAGAATTATCTTTATGTGTTGTGTAAGCGGGAAGTATAAAAGTGGTATCTTTTATGTGATGTGTACGCGGGAAGTATAAAAGTGGTATCTTTTATGTGATGTGTACGCGGGAAGTATAAAAGTGGTATCTTTTATGTGTTGTGTACGCGGGAAGTATAAAAGTGGTATCTTTTATGTGATGTGTACGCGGGAAGTATAAAAGTGGTATCTTTTATGTGTTGTGTACGCGGGAAGTATAAAAGTGGTATCTTTTATGTGATGTGTACGCGGGAAGCATAAAAGTGGTATCTTTTATGTGTTGTGTACGCGGGAAGTATAAAAGTGGTATCTTTTATGTGTTGTGTACGCTGGAAGTATAAAAGGGTATCTTTTATGTGATGTGTACGCGGGAAGTATAAAAGTGGTATCTTTTATGTGATGTGTACGTGGGAATTATAAAAGTGGTATCTTTTATGTGTTGTGTACGCAGGAAGTATAAAAGTGGTATCTTTTATGTGATGTGTACGCGGGAAGTATAAAAGTGGTATCTTTTATGTGTTGTGTACGCGGGAAGTACAAAAGTGGTATCTTTTATGTGATGTGTATGCGGGAAGTATAAAAGTGGTATCTTTTATGTGTTGTGTACGCGGGAAGTATAAAAGTGGTATCTTTTATGTGTTGTGTACGCGGGAAGTATAAAAGTGGTATCTTTTATGTGATGTGTACGCGGGAAGTATAAAAGTGGTATCTTTTATGTGATGTGTACGCGGGAAGTATAAAAGTGGTATCTTTTATGTGTTGTGTACGCGGGAAGTACAAAAGTGGTATCTTTTATGTGATGTGTACGCGGGAAGTATAAAAGTGGTATCTTTTATGTGTTGTGTACGCGGGAAGTACAAAAGTGGTATCTTTTATGTGATGTGTACGCGGGAAGTATAAAAGTGGTATCTTTTATGTGATGTGTACGCGGGAAGTATGAAAGTGGTATCTTTTATGTGATGTGTACGCGGGAAGTATATAAAAGTGGTATCTTTTATGTGATATGTACGCGGGAAGTATATAAAAGTGGTATCTTTTATGTGATGTGTACGAAGATGTCCAAGCGACATGGTAATCAAGTAAAAAGGTAATATTTAGTGGAATAGACAGAGCTAATGTTGTGTGCTCTGCGCAGGAAGATTGATGACTTGTATATGGTTAATAGTTGATTTGTTAATAAGATACTTCATCCATATTTTCGTAGTAACAATTTACCTTGTATTGAATTTGGTTTTGAAATATAGTTTTTAATACTCAAGCTCAGTGGCTATCCATTTTTGTAATCCGCAACAATATTATCCGCTAATGGTGCCTTCGGTGAAAAAGAAGACACCGATGGGCTGGAAAAAGCCACAGTCCGTTGGAAGGGTTGGGTTGTTTTACCTCTGAGCGGTACTTTTTTGCACACCATGGGCTAAATGTCCAGGTCACAAAAACCCCGAAGGCTCGGAGAAGATTGGGGGAGGAGACCCACTGGACAGCTGTTGGGAGATAGATGGTAGCGTCCCATCAAGGCCATCCAGCGTGTTCTTTAACATGTACAGGGTATGGCTCTCTCTCCCGCACACGGGACACGGCTTAACATCTCATCCGACCGACGGCGGCCTTTCCGAGCCCATTGGTGTCTCCTACTGACTGTGGACAGGGCGGGAAAATTTGCGAAGATAAATCTCAACGCTGACCCAGCTGGAACTCGAACCTGGGAACTGGAGATGACGAGCCTGGCGCGGTACCGACTGAGCCACCCGCGCTCCCCGTCGGAAGGGACGTAAAGCCAAAGCCCCGTGTGCGGGAGATCCATACCTGTGCACGTTATGGAACACGCTGGATGGCTTTGACGGGAGGTTACGTCCGTCTGGTAACAGACGTCAAGTGGGTTCCTTTTCCATAGGGGCGGGGGTGGCTCAGTCGGTAGCGCGCCAGACTCGTAATCTCCAGTTCCCAGGTTCGAGTCCCAGCTGGGGCAGCGTTGAGATTTATCTCCGCGAAATTCCCCGCCCTGCCCACGGTCAGTAGGGGACACCGATGCGCTTGGAAAGGCCGCCGTCCGTCGGATGGGACGTTAAGCCGTGGTCCCGTGTGTGGGAGAGTCATACTATGTGCACGTTAAAGAACACGCTGGATGGCCTTGACGGGAGGCTACCATCTGTCTCCCAACAGCTGTTCCAGTGGGTCCCCTCCCCCAACCTTCTCTGAGCCTTCGGGCTCCATGTGACCTGGCCATTTAGCCCATGGTGTGCAAAAAAGTGCCGCTCAGAGGTAAAACAACCCAACCCAATCCTTTTCCACACCCAGGTCTGATTGACAAGAAACTAGAGCTTTTGAACGTTCTAGATTAGTTTAAGGTCCCCGTTGGTGAGAAACGGTTTTTTTTTGCAAGACGTCAGAAAGTTAGAAATGCTAATAATGCCAAAACTGCTCAAACCGTTTTGTGTGTGGTCATACCCAAAATAAACAATATCAAAAAGCAATTTAGCTTTTTGGGTATGCTTGGAAACTGATTGTTGATATCAACATTGAAAGTCATGATCATCGGGGCTGAGAGTGATGAACATCACTTAGCGATTAATCTATTTATGTCCCTCTTCATTGATTTTGCATTCATTTGTCTAATGAGAATTTACATTCTCTCCAAGACATCCATTGTGACGAATTCAAAGAGAATATTTTCTGTCTTCTCTTCTGCCTAATCAACGTAAAGGTATTAATGGAACAATACCTTGTCTGACATTGTCCAAAGAGCAGAAAGGGAATTAATGAAACCGAAGTGGATTACGAGGTTGGTAATAAAGGTTAGTTTCCAATAGAAAGAGGTTTGTAGTGAAGATAAGTTTTCATCGTTAAGAACGTGCTGTAACGTTTTGGTATAAAAAGATAACATTTTAAGATATTTTTAACATAAATAAGTTTTTAATATTTAAGATTTGTCATTAAGTTGTTGGGTTGTTTTACCTCTGAGGGGCACTTTTTTGCACACAATGGGCTAAATGGCCAGGTCACATGGACTCCGAATGCTCAGAGAAGGTTGGGGGAGGGGACCCACTGGAACAGCTGTTGGGAGACAGATGGTAGCCTCCCGTCAAGGCCATCCAGCGTGTTCTTTAACGTGCACAGGGTATGACTCTTCCGCACACGGAGTCATGGCTTAGCGTCCCATCCGACGGACGGCGGCCTTTCCAAGCCCGTCGGTGTCTCCTACTGACCGTGGGCAGGGCGGGGAATTTTGCGGAGATAAATCTCAACGCTGACCCAGCTGGAACTCGAACCTTGGAACTGCATATTATGAGCCTGGAGCGCTACCGACCGAGCCAAACCCCCCCCCCCCCCCCCACCCTCCATTTTTCATAAAGGTCGGTTTTCAATATTAAGAGGTTTAAAGAAAATCAGTTTTCCACATTAAGAGATTTGTAATGAAGATCGATTTTCGTTAGTTATAGGTTTAAAAGTGAGATTTTCTCATTAAGAATTTGTGAAAAAAAAAGTTTTCATGTTTATTAGGGCTTTATAAAACTAGGTCACTTTGAACTTTAAGAAGTATCGATAAAAGCTAGGTTTGAACATTAAAAGATTTACGATAAACTTAAGTTTTCAATATGGAAATCAAGAAACTTATATGTTTTCTAATGCCTGAATGAGCTTGGGCGGGGGTGGCTCAATCGGTAGCGTGACAGACTCGTAATCTGTAGTTCCCAGGTTCGGTCCCAGCTGAGTCAGCGTTGAGATTTATCTCCGCAAAATTCCCCGCCCTGCCCACGGTCAGTAGGGGACACCGATGGGCTTGGAAAGGCCGCAGTCCGTTGGATGGGACGTTAAGCCGTGGTCCCGTGTGCGGGAGAGCCATACCCTGTGCACGTTAAAGAACACGCTGGATGGCCTTGACGGGAGGCTACCATCTGTCTCCCAACAGCTGTTCCAGTGGGTCCCCTCCCCCAACCTTCTCTGAGCCCTCGGGGGTCCTTGTGACCTGGGCATTTAGCCCATGGTGTGCAAAAAAGTGCCGCTCAGAGGTAAATCAACCCAACTCACTGTCCTTTCCATTCATCGCGCCCAATGATAAATACCTCCTCAAGCAGCTACTTGCCACAAAGCTGTGACAGGAGCTTGTCAGTTCCTCCTGTCACCATAGAGAGAGTCTGTGACGTAGGAGAGACCTCAGCAGAAAGATAACACAAACATTCCATGCCCTTTGCCGGGGGCTCGAACCGAGGTCTCTTTCATCAAGAGGCAAGCAAAGTAACCACTCGGCCACGAGACGGATGTTTCTCTCTTTATCCCCAGAGAGTCCGAGTCGGAAGTGGCTCAATCGGTAGCGTGACAGGCTCGTAATCTGTAGTTCCCAGGTTCGGTCCCAGCTGAGTCAGCGTTGAGATTTATCTCCGCAAAATTCCCCGCCCTGCCCACGGTCAGTAGGGGACACCGATGGACTTGGAAAGGCCGCCGTCCGTTGGATGGGACGTTAAGCCGTGGCCCCATGTGCGGGAGAACCATACCCTGTGCAGTTAAAGAACACGCTGGATGGCCTTGACGGGAGGCTCCCATCTGTCTCCTAACCACTGTCCAATGGTCCCCTCCCCCAACCTTTTCTGAGCCCTCGGGGGTCCTTGTGACCTGGGCATTTAGCCCATGGTGTGCAAAAAAGTTCCACTCAGACGTAAAACAACCCAATCCCGGAGTTTTCAGCGACTTTGCATCCCATTAAATAAAAAACCGTCGATCTAAACTGATCAACAACGAGTAAATGACTCAAACCGGTCCATCGGGTTCCTTTTTTCTTTTCCACTTCTTATGAGTGACAGCTACTTCATCCGTTACCTTGTCTTCGTGGCCGGTTTTTATTGCCTCTTTCCCCGAGGGTAAATGTACCGAGATTGCTCAAACCACAGAGCTAAAAAATGCCTTTCTTTGTCGCTGTACGTCTTGCAGAGAAGGTCTTTGCAATTCAACGAAATTAACATCTGCAGAGAATTTCACTTAGTTGCTTTTGTGGGTCCGTGTGGCGTAAATACTCTTCAGACATCAGCAACTGGGAAAAAAGTCTCATTAAGATGGTGAGAGAAGTTTGGCAATTGATGGAACAAGGAATCACTTTGATATTACAGTTTTATCTTTTTTACATTCGTATCCTAAATTTGGGTTGGGTTGTTTTTCCTCTGAGTGGTACTTTTTTTGCACACAATGGGCTAAATGGCCAGGTCACAAGGACCCTGAAGGCTCAGAGAAGGTTGGGGGAGGGGACCCACTGGAACAGCTGTTGGGAGACAGATGGTAACCTCCAGTCAAGGCCATCCAGCGTGTTCTTTAACGTGCACAGGGTATGGCTCTGCCACACACGGGGCCACGGCTTAACGTCCCATCCGACGGACGGCGACTTTTCCAAGCCTATCGGTGTCCCCTACTGACCGTGGGCAGGGCGGGGAGTTTTGCGGAGATAAATTTCAACGCTGACCCAGCTGGGTTGGGTTGTTTTACCTCTGAGCGGCACTTTTTTGCACACCATGGGCTAAATGGCCAGGTCACAAGGACCCTGAAGGCTCAGAGAAGGTTGGGGGAGGGGACCCACTGGAATAGCTGTTGGGAGACAGATGATAGCCTCCCGTCTAGGCCATCCAGTGTGTTCTTTAACGTGCACAGGGTATGTCTCTCCCACACACGGGGCCACGGCTTAACGTCTCATCCGACGGGCGGCGGCCTTTCCAAGCCCATCGGTGTCCCCTACTGACCGTAAGCAGGGCGGGGAGTTTTGCGGAGATAAATCTCAACGCTGACCCAGCCTGGACTCGAACCTGCGAACTACAGATTACGAGCCTGGCGCGCTACCGACTGAGCCACCCCCGCCCTACCTGGGTCAAGAGATACGTACGTACTTAGCAGCAAGTGGAATGCTGATGATATAGGTCTGCACTGCCACGGAAGCCATCTTGACGATGGACTTTCCGATGACCGCACCGGCATAGTCTCCACGCTAGCCCAGCTGGGACTCGAACCTAGGAACTGCAGATTACGAGTCTGGCGCGGTACCGACTGAGCTATCTCCACTTCCCAATATTTTGGGGTGCGCCACTGATAATCACAATGATCAAAAGCATTGTTAGATGTAGAGCTGAAGTTTGCACATTAAATTGAAAAGAGGAAAGAACATAAATTAAAAAATTTAAAAAATATCTATCTTCCTATAGGGTTCTGAAAATTAGAAAATATACCTAAAGCATATCGATGACGTAATCGATCAGTGAGTTCTTATTCTCTTCAAATGAAGATAGGGCACCCAGCAATCTCGTCGAATAGGTAAATCCGCGCCTTATCTTCCTTTGAAGCGAATAAGAACTCAGTGATAGATTGCACCAACGATATGCTTTAGATTTATTTGCTACTTTTTAAGGCCCTATAGGAAGATATATAAATTATATTTTTTAAAAATACCTATTTTTTTTTGTTGTCAGTAAAAACACCTATCTTGCGAATTTTGATACATGACTCATAAACATCGAGCATAATTACCACCCTTTTTGGATTCAGGTTTGAAATAGTCCCAACATTAGAGACTTTTTTTTTTTGTTGTTTTACTTCTGAGCGGCACTTTTTTGCACACCATGGGCTAAATGGCCAGGTCACATGGACCCCGAAGGCTCAGAGAAGCTGGGGGGAGGGGTCCCACTGGAACAGCTGTTGGAAGACAGATGGTAGCCTCCCGTCAAGGCCATCCAGCGTGTTCTTTAACGTGCACAGGGTATGGCTCTCCCGCACACGGGGCCACGGCTTAACGTCCCATCCGACGGACGGCGGCCTTTCCAAGCCCATCGGTGTCCCCTAGTGACCGTGGGCAGGGTGGGGAATTTTGCGGAGATAAATCTCAACACTGACCCAGCTGGGACTCGAACCTGGGAACTACAGATTACGAGCCTGGCGCGCTACCGACTGAGCCACCCCCGCCACATTAACGAGAGGGAAAAATTCTTGCCCAGGATGAGATATTTCACTTTTGCGTAGGGGCCAAGGTAAGGCTGAAGATGGTATCCTCCCGTCAAGGCCATCCAGAGTGTTCTTTAACGTGCACAGGGTATGGCTATCCTGCACGCGATGCCACTGTTTAACGTCCTATCCGACATACTTTTAAAGCCCATCTGTATCCCTTTTCTCACCGAGGGTAGGGTGGGGGGTCAGCGAAAATAAATCTCAACAAAGACAGTTGGGACTCGAACCTGGAAAGTGCAGATTGCGAGCCTGTTGCGCTCCCGACTGAATCAGCCCCGTCCCTATCCTCTGGTGTGAATCCACTCATTCATGATACAGTCACTCAAAAAAGTATCCGAACACTACGGTTGATTACAGAATTCAGAAAAAGTATCTGGAGCGTGTACAGCAACTGTATACGCTCCGGTTACCGTTCACGGCAAACTGGAGCGTGTGCAGTTACTGCACACGCTCCAGTTTGCTGTGAACGGTAACTGCATACGCTCAATATTTCTGTGAGTGGGCCCACACGATCCAGGTTTTTGTGAGCTCATACGATTCAATGTGCTGTGAACATTAACCGCAACCGCTCCAGTTTGCTGTGAACGGTAACTGCACATTCTCCATATTCATTGCATTATATATTCATACACATTATATATATTAAAAAGTATCCGAACACTAGGGTTGATTGCAAAATTCCGAAAAAATATCTGGTAACGATTTTTTCAGAAATTAGTAATCTGGCAACCTTCGTGTCACGTGACACGAAGGTTGCCAGATCACTAATTTCTGAAAAAATCGTTACCAGATATTTGTTCTGAATTCTGCAATCAAACATAGTGTTCGGATACTTTTTTGAGCGACTGTACAAGAGAAATATAAATCCTTTCAAGAGAAAAATCTGTTCTCAATCAGGGATGATTTTTTTTCCCCCAGAACCCAACAAACACTTTAATAAATTACTTTTGTGAAGGTTTCCCTGCACAGATAGGGAAAGTGCATCACTGCTATCACTTTCCCTTTGTTGAGAGAACTTTTTCTTTTTATAAAATCATTTGACCTAGTTGCTCCACCTGTTGTTGGGAGATTCACATCCGATTCTGTCACGTGATGTACTCTTTTGTTTGCAGCTGAAGAGTGATTGGCTCTTAGGCGATGCAAACTGAAACATGTAACTTGTTTATGGTGAACGAAAAAGTGAACTTTTTGTTAGGGCGATTGAAACGTGAACTTTTTAGTATTACGATGAATGGAACACGAACTTGACGTTACTATAAATGACACACGAACTTTACGTTACGATGAATTAAATATGAACTTTATAATATGTTGAATGGAACACGAATATTGTGTTATGATGAATGAAACACGAACTTAACGATAAATGAAACAAAATCATATTAATGTTCAATGGAACACGAATTTTATGTTACAACGAGTGAAACACGAGCTTTATGTTACGATGAATGAAACACGAGCTTTATTATTACGATGAATGAAACACGAGCTTTATGTTACGATGAATGAAACACGAGCATTATGTTACGAGGAATGAAACACGAGCATTATGTTACGATGAATGATACACGAACTTTACGATAAATGAAACACGAGCTTTATGTTACGATGAATGAAACACTAGCTTTATGTTACGATGAATGAAACACGAGCTTTATGTTACGATGAATGAAACACGAGCATTATGTTACGATGAATGATACACGAACTTTACGATAAATGAAACACGAGCTTTATGTTACGATGAATGAAACACGAGCTTTATGTTACGATGAATGAAACACGAGCTTTACGATAAATGAAACACGAGCTTTATGTTACGATGAATGAAACACGAGCTTTATGTTACGATGAATGAAACACGAGCATTATGTTACGATGAATGATACACGAACTTTACGATAAATGAAACACGAGCTTTATGTTACGATGAATGAAACACGAGCTTTATGTTACGATGAATGAAACACGAGCATTATGTTACGATGAATGATACACGAACTTTACGATAAATGAAACACGAGCTTTATGTTACGATGAATGAAACACGAGCTTTATGTTACGATGAATGAAACACGAGCTTTATGTTACGATGAATGAAACACGAGCTTTACGATAAATGAAACACGAGCTTTATGTTACGATGAATGAAATACGAACTTTACGATAAATGAAACACGAGCTTTATGTTACGATGAATGATGAAACACGAGCTTTATGTTACGATGAATGAAAGAAGCACCTTATATTGCTATGATGAAAAATGAACGTTATGTTACGGTGATGAGTTTTTGGGTGTTTTACCACTGAGCGGTTATTTTGCTCAGATAGCCAGGTCAAGTCACAAGGACTCCCAATGAGTGAGAGTTGGAAAAACTGAATAGTTCCATAGACAGATTGAACCTTCCTATAGCAGTCATCCAGCATGCTCTTTAGCGTGCGACAACGAAGTCTGGTTTGCTAATCTCTAACTCCATGGTGAATGGTATACTAACTATGTTGTACGATATGACAGTTGAATTCTGTTGCTTTATTTGGGAGGTACATTTGTGCAAAGAAACGGATAAATGGCCAAGTTGCGTTGTTTCACTTCTGAGCTGCATTTTTTTTGCACACAATGGGTTCAATAACCAGGTTGTGGGTTGGGTTGTTTTACCTCTGAGCGGTTCTTTAACGTGCACAGGGTATGGCTCTCCCGCACACGGGGTCACGGCTTAACATCCCATCCGACGGACGGTGGCCTTTCCAAGCCCATCAGTGTCCCCTACTGACCGTGGGCAGGGCGGGGGAATTTTGCGGAGATAAATCTCAACACTGACCCAGCTGGGACTCGAACCTGGGAACTACAGATTACGAGCCTGGCGCGCTACCGACTGAACCACCCCCGCCCCCTGCCCCTTCAATAACCAGGTCGCAAGGGCTCAGAGGAAGTCGAGGGAAGGAACCACTGGATTGTCCTTAGGAGAGAGATGGCCATTCCTTCAAGGTCATCCAGCGTGTTCTTTAACATGCATAGAGTATAGCTCTTCTGCACATGGGGCCACGACTCTACGTTCCAACTGATGGACAGTAGCCTTTCGAAGCCAATTGGTATCCTCTTTCTTACTGAAGGTAGGGTTTAGTGTAGATAAATCTAACACTAGCCCAAGTGGGACTCGAACCTGGGAACTACAGTTTACGAGACTGGTGCATTATCGACTGAGCCAATCCCTGCTCCCAAGTCACAAGCACCCCGAAGGCTCAGAGAAGGCTGGGAGAAGGAGACCCACTGGATAGCTGTTAGGAGACAGATGGTAGCCTCCCATCAAGGTCATTCGACAGACGGCTGCCTTTCCAAACCTATGGGTGTCTCCTACTGACCATGGGCAGATTGGTGAGTTTTGCGGAGATAAATCTCAAATCTGATCAACGTGGGATTCGAATATGGGAATCGAAGAACACGAACTTAGCACGCTACCGACTGAGCCACTCCCGCCCAAATGTTACAAGGAATCCGACGTGAACCTTGTTATAAGGAATTAAACACGAACCTTATTACAAAGAATTGGGTTGGGTTGTTTTACCTCTGAGCGGCACTTTTTTGCACACCATGGGCTAAATGGCCAGTCACATGGACCCCGAAGGCTCAGAGAAGGTTGGGGGAGGGGACCCACTGGAACAGCTGTTGGAAGACAGATGGTAGCCTCCCGTCAAGGCCATCCAACGTGTTCTTTAAAGTGCATAGCGTATGGCTCTCCCACACACGGGGCCACGGCTTAACGTCCCATCCGACGGACGGCGGCCTTTCCAAGCACATCGGTGTCCCCTACTGACCGTGGGCAGGGCGGGGAATTTTACGGAGATAAATCTCAACGCTTACCCAGCTGGGACTCGAACCTGGGAACCACAGATTACGAACCTGGCGCGCTACCGACTGAACCACCCCCGCCCCTATTACAAAGAATCTAAGATAAACCCTTTGCTATGAAGTATCCAACATGAACCTTACAATACCAGTAACGCATGACAACAGGTCTTAGGCAAGCAAGCAAGGGCTGTTAGTTTTACTTCTGAGCGGTACTTCTGTGCACACAAGGACTAAATGCCTAGGTTACAAG
This sequence comes from Ryuthela nishihirai, assembly GCA_038380435.1. Taxonomy (NCBI): domain Eukaryota; kingdom Metazoa; phylum Arthropoda; class Arachnida; order Araneae; family Heptathelidae; genus Ryuthela; species Ryuthela nishihirai. The sequence goes on from JAWZYU010000025.1 coordinate 28,149,452, forward strand.
GACCCCAAGGACTAAATGCCTAGGTTACAAGGACCCCAAGGACTAAATGCCTAGGTTACAAGGACCCCAAGGACTCAGAGTTGGATAAGGCGAGGGGATTCGCTAAACAACTCTTAGGGAGACAGCTGGATTGTAATAATCCTAATGGTTCATGTGAACCAGGGCACGGTGCACAACACGTTTTTGCAGACGCAATTCTTTATTGCTGCTGGCTTTTTGGTAGACGGTCGACAGAAAAGGGCGAGCCTTGTGCTTTTTCATATAAATTTTTTTTCAAAAAAAAAAATAGGTTGGGGTCCTGGTAAAGACGTTTCGCACCAGAGTTCGAAGTGATCTACCTCTGCCACTAGATGGAAGTCTCCTGTCAAGAAAGGGGCGGGGGTGGCTCAGTAGGTAGCGCGCCAGGCTCGTAATCTGTAGTTCCCAGGTTCGAGTCCCAGCTGGGTCAGCGTTAAGATTTATCTCCGCAAAATTTCCCGCCCTGCCCACGGTCAGTAGGGTACACCGATGGGGTTGGAAAGGCCGCCGTCCGTCGGATGGGATGTTAAGCCGTGTGCGGGAGGGCCATACCCTGTGCACATTAAAGAACACGCTGGATGAACTTGACGGAGTCTACAGTTCCAGTGGGCCCCTTTCTTTCAACCTTCTCTTAGCCCTCGGGGTCCTTGTGACCTAGCCATTTAGCCCATTGTGTGCAAAAAAAAGTGCTGGTAAGAGTAAAAACAACCCAATCTCCTGAGCCATTGGGGTTCTTCTAACCTGGCCATTTAGCACACGATGACAGAAAGTCACTTATATATTATCTTAGTCTTAATAAAGACCTCTTTAAATTTTCAGTGCGATCACCATATAAAACAGAAAATTCTGTGCTATAGCAAGAGTTCGTAATTACCTGACTATTAGGGCGGGTGTGGCTCAGTCGGTAGCGCGTCAGGCTCGTAATCTGTAGTTTCCAGGTTCGAGTCCCAGCTGGGTCAGCGTTGAGATTTATCTTCCCAAAACTCCCCGCCCTGCCCACGGTCAGTTGGGGACACCGATGGGCTTGGAAAGGCCGCCGTCCGTAGGATGGTACGTTAACCCGTGGCCCCGTGTGCGGGAGAGCCATACCCTGCGCACGTTAAAGAACACGCTAGATGGCCTTGACGGGAGGCTACCATCTGTCTCCCAACAGCTCTTCCAGTGAGTCCCCTCCCCCAACCTTCTCTGAGCCTTCGGGGTTCATGTGACCTGGCCATTTAGCCCATGGTGTGCAAAAAAGTGCCGCTCAGAGGTAAAACAACCCAACCCAACGTGCCTATTACCGATTATTAAGCAGTCTTAGTTCAGTTAAAGAAAGAGAAAAGCGTCTCAATTCATTAACTGATTAAAACTGATACATTTTCCTTTCGGCGCTGATTCCCATTACCGAGGGATATCGAAAGTGTACACCGGAGAAGAGAGGTAGACATGAAAGCAGCCAACGAAAAGGGAGGCACCATAACTGGTCTGTGGGCCAAGTGCGTGGGTGTCGCTGTGGGGCAGGTTGATGGAATGCTGTCGGAGACCAGCCTATGGCCTTGATTTATGAATGGAGGTTACAGGTACTTTGTCTCTACCGGTACTGAGAGCGGGAATTGTGGGAAAGAAGACGGGTCGCTGATGACTAACATAATAGCGCTAATTCTATTCTGATGATCATCTGATAATTGGACATTGTGCTTGTGTTGAAAGATTAATAAGTTTCGAGTTTATCTTCAACAGAGTAAAGACAGAAAAAAATTGATCACTTTTTAATCGTAACTGGTGGGAGTTCGTTATATCGTGACAAAACATTTTGCGTGGAAATTCAGACAATTGGCATCAGTGGCATATCGAGATATTTCCAAAGTTTTCTTTAATGTATCTGAATTTATAGTAGGGTGGCCGAAGGCTCAGAGAAGGTTAGGGGTTGGGTTGGGTTGTTTTACCTCTGAGCGGCACTTTTTTGCTCACCATGGGCTAAATGGCCAGGTCACATGGACCCCGAAGGCTCAGAGAAGGTTGAGGGAGGGGACCCACTGGAACAGCTGTTGGGAGACAGATGGTAGCTTCCCGTCAAGGCCATCCAGCGTGTTCTTTATCATTAGGTTGTTTTACTTCTGAGTGGCCTTTTTTGCACACCATGGGCTAAATGGCCAGGTCACATGGACCCAGAAGGCTCAGGTTGCGGGAGGGGACCCACTGGAACAGCTGTTGGGAGATAGATGGTAGCTTCCCGTCAAGGCCATCCAGCGTGTTCTTTAACATTAGGTTGTTTTACTTCTGAGCGGCACTTTTTTGCACACCATGGGCTAAATGGCCAGGTCACATGGATCCCGAAGGCTCAGAGAAGGTTGGGGGAGAGGACCCACTGGAACAGCTGTGGGGAGACAGATGGTAGCCTCCCGTCAAGGCCATCCAGCGTGTTCTTTAACGTGCACAGGGTATGGCTCTCCCGCACACGAGGCCACGGCTTAACGTCCCATCCGACGGACGACAGCCTTTCCAAGCCCATCGATGTCCCCTATTGACAGTGGGCAGGGCGGGGAATATTTCTAACAACAGCGATAACTTGTATAATACACAGGAAACAAAATAAATATATTTTGATTATTTTTTTTCATTGCTGATTGCATGCATGCTCAGTGGTCAGAGCACCGGACATGCTATCAGAAGGTCCTGGTTTCGGATCCCACCCAGCTGACAACAATTTTTTTCTCTGTAATTATTTAACGAAAACAAATAATTTTGAAAATCAGTTTCTTAATGCATTTGCTCGTAATCTGTAGTTCCCAGGTTCGAGTCCCAGCTGGGTCAGCGTTGAGATTTATCTCCTCAAAATTCCCCGCCCTGCCCACGGTCAGTAGGGGGCACCGATGGGCTTGGAAAGGCCGCGGTTCATCGGATGAGACTTTATGCCGTGACCCCGTGTGTGGGAGAGCCATACCCTGTGCACGTTACAGAATACGCTGGATGGCCTTGACGGGAGGCTACCATCTGTCTCCCAACAGCTGTTCCAGTGGGTCCCCTCCCCCAACCTTCTCTGAGCCTTCGGGGTCCTTGTGACCTGGCCATTTAGCCTACGGTGTGCCGCTCAGAGGTAAAACAACCCAACAACTGGGGCGGAGGTGGCTCAGTCGGTAGCGCGCCAGGCTCGTAATCTATAGTTCCCAGGTTAGAGTCCCAGCTGGGTCAGCGTTGAGATTTATCTCCGCAAAATTCCCCGCCCTGCCCACGGTCAGTAGGGGACACCGATGGGCTTGTAAAGGCCGCCGTCCGTCGGATGGGACGTTAAGCCGTGGCTCCGTGTGTGGGATAGCCATACCCTGTGCACGTTAAAGAACACGCTGGATGGCCTTGACGGGAGGCTACCATCTGTTCCAGTGGGTCCCCTCCCCCAACCTTCTCTGAGCCTTCGGGGTCCATGTGACCTGGCCATTTAGCCCATGGTGTGCAAAAAAGTGCCGCTCAGAGGTAAAACAACCCAACCCAACCCAGCTGGGTCAGCGTTGAGATTTATCTCCGCAAAATTCCCCGCCCTGCCCACGGTCAGTAGGGGACACCGATGGGCTTGGAAAGGCTGCCGTCCGTCGGATGGGACGTTAAGCCGTGGCCCCGTGTGCGGGAGAGCCATACCCTGTGCACGTTAAAGAACATGCTGGATGGCCTTGACGGGAGGCTACCATCTGTCTCCCAACAGCTGTTCCAGTGGGTCCCCTCCCACAACCTTCTCTGAGCCTTCGGGGTTCTTGTGACCTGGCCATTTAGCCTACGGTGTGCACAAAAGTGCCGCTCAGAGGTAAAACAGCCCAACCCTTAATGCATTTTAAGAGCTTGCAGAAAGATGGCGATAATTTTGCCTTCTATCTTTGAGAGATGAATCAGTGATGCTGCAGTGGAGCTTGAAAGAGCGAAGTGAGAAAGAAAAGGCCAAATGAGTAATAAACGGGAGCAGTGATTCCGAAGTGATGATAATGCGTCGATGACAAGTCAAGGTCAGGACGACTAAACGCTGAAGAAGAGGATTTTGGGAAGGGTGGAAAATGGCGTCATTCTAGTTAGCAGCTGCTGGAGCCATAACGCGCAGTTCCGAAAATTTCGGCTCAGCAAATATTTGATGCGAATTGTAGATGGGTTGGGTTGTTGGGTTGTTTTACCTCTGAGCGGCACTTTTTTGCACACCATGGGCTAAATGACCAGGTCACATGGACCCCGAAGGCTCAGAGAAGGTTGGGGGAGGGGACCCACTGGAACAGCTGTTGGGAGACAGATGGTAGCCTCTCGTCAAGGCCATCCAGCGTGTTCTTTAACGTGCACAGGGTATGGCTCTCCCGCACACGGAGCCACGGCTTAACATCACACGAGAAGGACGGAGGCCTTTTCAAGCCCATCGGTGTCCCCTACTGACCGTGGGCAGGGCGGGGAAATTTTGCGGAGATAAATCTCAACGCTGACCCAGCTGGGACTCGAACCTGGGAACTACAGCATATATAGAAATATCCCCCATTTTAGCCTTTTTTTTCATATATTTTTCTATATTTGTGGATCATAGTTTCACTGATTGTAGCCTTTCAACAAATGATATACCCATTATCAGCATGAGTTTCTTGTGCTGCAGTCTTATGATCTAAGTGTAGGTCTAACTGCTGTACTAAATGGACGGTTACTGCCTTTAATAGTGAACAGGGTGTAACAAAAGGAGGCGACAAAGGGAATTTAGGGAGTAATTACGACAGAGTGTTGTAGAGGCTTAGCAATGGGATGTTTGTAACATGTGTTTTACTCAGCAATTAGTGTCAATGAATGCAGAGTAAATTACGAGCCTGGCGCGCTACCGACTGAGCCACCCCCGCCCCAAATTGAAGATGGATATCCGATATCCCTGGTCTTAAATTGATGATGCCGAGGAATGCAAGCAGTAAGAAGGAGATTAAGATCTTACGATCATTTTTAGCCTTTTTTTTAAAGGAGCAACACAATCTGTTTGTTTATTTTTCTTTTTTTTATTTCAATGAAAAAAAAAATTTCGATGCTTCTGCATTAGCAGATTAAGCCTGTTGATTATTCTATGATTTCTTGGTTTTTGATTCAAATTGCAGTGAATATTTATGGAAATATATATATTTTTGGCTTTAAAAAAATTTTTTTTTGTGTCACGTGTCACGAAGGTTGCCAGATGACTAATTTCTAAAAAAAATCGTTGCCAGATATTTTTTATGAATTCCGTAATCAACCATAGTGTTCGGATATTTTTTAATATATGTAATGCGTATGAATATATAATGCAATGAATATGGAGCGTGTGCAGTTACCGTTCACAGCAAACTGGAGCGGTTGCGGTTAATGTTCACAGCACATTGAATCGTGCGAGCTCACAAAAACCTGGATCGTGTGGGCCCACTCACAGAAATATTGAGCGTGTGCAGTTACCGTTCACAGCAAACTGGAGCGGTTGCGGTTAATGTTCACAGCACATTGAATCGTGCGAGCTCACAAAAACCTGGATCGTGTGGGCCCACTCACAGAAATATTGAGCGTGTGCAGTTACCGTTCACAGCAAACTGGAGCGGTTGCGGTTAATGTTCACAGCACACTGAATCGTGTGAGCTCACAAAAACCTGGATCGTGTGGACCCACTCACAGAAATATTGATCGTGTGTAGTTACCGTTCACAGGAAACTGGAGAGGTTGCGGTTAATGTTCACAGCACATTGAATCGTGTGAGCTCACAAAAACCTGGATCGTGAGGGCCCACTCACAGAAATATTGAGCGTGTGCAGTTACCGTTCACAGCAAACTGGAGCGGTTGCGGTTAATGTTCACAGAACATTGAATCGTGTGAGCTCACAAAAACCTGGATCGTGTGGACCCACTCACAGAAATATTGATCGTTTATAGTTACCGTTCACAGGAAACTGGAGAGGTTGCGGTTAATGTTCACAGCACATTGAATCGTGTGAGCTCGCAAAAACCTGGATCGTGAGGGCCCACTCACAGAAATATTGAGCGTGTGCAGTTACCGTTCACAGCAAACTGGAGCGGTTGCGGTTAATGTTCACAGCACACTGAATCGTGTGAGCTCACAAAAACCTGGATCGTGTGGACCCACTCACAGAAATATTGATCGTGTGTAGTTACCGTTCACAGGAAACTGGAGAGGTTGCGGTTAATGTTCACAGCACATTGAATCGTGTGAGCTCACAAAAACCTGGATCGTGAGGGCCCACTCACAGAAATATTGAGCGTGTGCAGTTACCGTTCACAGCAAACTGGAGCGGTTGCGGTTAATGTTCACAGCACATTGAATCGTGTGAGCTCACAAAAACCTGGATCGTGTGGACCCACTCACAGAAATATTGAGCGTGTGCAGTTACCGTTCACAGCAAACTGGAGCGGTTGCGGTTAATGTTCACAGCACATTGAACCGTGTGAGCTCACAAAAACCTGGATCGTGTGGACCCACTCACAGAAATATTGAGCGTGTGCAGTTACCGTTCACAGCAAACTGGAGCGGTTGCGGTTAATGTTCACAGCACATTGAACCGTGTGAGCTCACAAAAACCTGGATCGTGTGGGCCCACTCACGGAAATATTGAGCGTGTGCAGTTACCGTTCACAGCAAACTGGAGCGGTTGCGGTTAATGTTCACAGCACATTGAATCATGTGAGCTCACAAAAACCTGGATCGTGTGGACCCACTCACAGAAATATTGATCGTGTGCAGTTACCGTTCACAGCAAACTGGAGCGGTTGCGGTTAACGTTCACAGCACATTGAACCGTGTGAGCTCACAAAAACCTGGATCGTGTGGGCCCACTCACAGAAATATTGAGCGTGTGCAGTTACTGTTCACAGCAAACTGGAGCGGTTGCGGTTAATGTTCACAGCACATTGAACCGTGTGAGCTCACAAAAACCTGGATCGTGTGGACCCACTCACAGAAATATTGAGCGTGTGCAGTTACCGTTCACAGCAAACTGGAGCGGTTGCGGTTAATATTCACAGCACATTGAATCATGTGAGCTCACAAAAACCTGGATCGTGTGGGCCCACTCACAGAAATATTGATCGTGTGCAGTTACCGTTCACAGCAAACTGGAGAGGTTGCGGTTAATGTTCAGAGCACATTGAATCGTATGAGCTCACAAAAACCTGGATCGTGTGGGCGCACTCACAGAAATATTGAGCGTGTGCAGTTACCGTTCACAGCAAACTGGAGCGTGTGCAGTCACTGCACACGCTCCAGTTTGCTGTGAACGGTAACTGGAGCGTGTACAGTTGCTGTACACGCTCGAGATATTTTTTCTGAATTCTGTAATCAACCATAGTGTTCGAATGCTTTTATGAGCGACTGTACGTAAGAGGCCATGTCTTAATTCGAGGGATAAACAGAGATTAAAAGCAAACTGACTCTCAGTGCAGAGGGATTCGGACCTCGGATCATTTTTAGGTTTCGAATTGTTTTATCTCTGAGCGGCACTTTTATGCACACAGTGAACTAAATGACCAGATCACAAGTGCCCTAAAGGCTCAGCGGAGGTTGGGGTTGGGTTGGGTTGTTTTACCTCTGAGCGGCACTTTTTGCACACCATGGGCTAAATGGCCAGGTCACATGGACCCCGAAGGCTCAGAGGAGGTTGGGGAAGGGGACCCACTGGAACAACTGTTAGGAGACAGATGATAGCTTCCCGTCAAGGCCATCCAGCGTGTTCTTTAACGTGCAGAGGGTATGGCTCTCCCGGACACGGGGCCACGGCTTAACGTCCCATCCGACGGACGGCGGCCTTTTAAAGCCCATCGGTGTCCCCTACTGACCGTGGGCAGGGCGGGGAATTTTGCGGAGATAAATCTCAACGCTGACCCAGCTGGGACTCGAACCTGGGAACTACAGATTACGAGCCAGGCGTGCTACCGACTGAGCCACCCCATTGAAAAATGCATGAAATATGCACACACTAGCATTCTCAAAAGGTATGGAGAGGTGGGGGGGGGGGGGGGGTCTCGAGGGAGAATCTAGGGTCAAAGGGTGGTCTGGGTGGGGGGAGTAATGTAATGACCTTCCTGCTAACCCTTAGATCAGATCGTGATTCAATGTGTTCTTTAACGAGCACAGGATTGGGTTGTTCTACCTCTGGGCGGCCCCTTTTTTTTAGACCATGAGCTAAATGGCTAAGTCACCAGGACCCCGAAAGCTCAGAGAAGGTTGGGGGAGGGGACCTACTGGAACAGATGTTGAGAGATAGATGGCAGCCTCCATCAAGCGTGTTCTTTCACGTGCAGAGGATTTGACTCTGCTGTACACGTCGCCACGGCTTAATGGACCCATCCGACGGACGGCGGCCTTTTCAAGCCCATCGGTTTCTCCTACTGACCGTGGGCAGGACGAAGAGTTAGGCGGAGATAAATTTCAACGCTGGTACCCGAAACTAGGAATTACAGATTACGAGCCTGGCGCGCTACCCACTGAGCCATTACCGCCCTCAATGAGCGCAGGATATGGCTTAACCTTCCATCCGACGGACGGCGGTCTTTCGTAGTTCATTCTGACCAAGGACAGACAGACGTAATCTATAGTTCCCAGGTTCGAGTCCCAGCTGGGTCAGCGTTGAGATTTATCTCCGCAAAATTCCCCGCCCTGCCCACGGTCAGTAGGGGACACCGATGGGCTTGGAAAGGCCGCCGTCCGTCGGATGGGACGTTAAGCCGTGGCCCCGTGTGCGGGAGAGCCATACCCTGATGCACGTTAAAGAACACGTTGGATGGCCTTGACGGGAGGCTATCATCTGTCTCCCAACAGCTGTTCCAGTGGGTCCCCTCCCACAACCTTTTCTGTGCCTTCGGGGTTCATGTGACCTGGCCATTTAGCCCATGGTGTGCAAAAAAGTGCCGCTCAGAGGTAAAACAACCCAACCCATGGTGTGGAAAAAAAGTGCCGCTCAGAGGTAAAACAACACAACGTTAAAGAACACGCTGGATGGTCTTGACGGGAGGCTACCATCTGTCTCCCAACAGCTCTTCCAGTGGGTCCCCTCCCCCAAACTTCTCTGTGTCTTCGGGATCCATGTGACCTGGCCATTTAGCCCATGGTGTGCAAAAAAGTGCAGTACAGAGGTAAAACAACCCAACCCATGGTGAGGAAAAAAAGTGCCGCTCAGAGGTAAAACAACACAACGTTAAAGAACACGCTGGATGGCCTTGACGGGAGGCTATCATCTGTCTCCCAACAGCTGTTCCAGTGGGTCACCTCCCCCAACCTTCTCTGAGCCTTCGCGGTCCATGTGACCTGGCCATTTAGCCCATGGTGTGGAAAAAAAGTGCCGCTCAGAGGTAAAACAACACAACACAACGACGAATAGAATATTCGCTTTTCCTTATCCACTGAAGCAAAAAGTCGTTTGGAGTGTTAGAAGTGGAAAGAGAGAAGATCTGTCTGCAAGAATCAGTTATTTAACTGCGGGGCAGTTCTGGGGAATCGCTATTCCAGCAACAAAACAGTCAAGGGAAAACAACAATAAAGGGGGAATGGAACGTCAGCTGCGATACAATGAGACAGGAAGCATTCACGCACGAGGTGGTCGCGCGTCTATAGAGTGGACACAACACAGCACACGAGGATGACTAGATGCGTACTTTGTTACGATTTGGTGTCGTGTGCGGAATAATACGAGAGAGTGGAAAAATGGAAGAGGGTAGTTTACGATTTTTTAGCCCATGCGCTCGACGCATTGGGCTTGTGAACACTATGACAGAAAGTTGAAATTCTCTTGTGCAGAGACGAGTTATAGGAGAGATGAAATTATGTGTTTTCCTCTTTGAATTTTATCGCTGAAAACTGAAGATGCGGCAGAGGTTGTGCGGAGAATACCTGAAGAGGAAAACGAATTAATCGAGACTTCGGTTGTGAAATGGTCTGGGTTGGGTTGTTTTACCTCTGAGCGGCACTTTTTTGCACACCATGGGCTAAATGGCCAGGTCACAAGGACCCCGAAGATTCAGAGAAGGTTGGGGGAGGGGACCCACTGGAACAGCTGTTGGGAGACAGATGGTAGCCTCCCGTCAAGGCCATCCAGCGTGTTCTTTAACGTTGGGTTGTTTTACCTCTGAGCGGCACTTTTTTGCACACCATGGGCTAAATGACCAGATCACATGGACCCCGAAGGCTCAGAGAAGGTTGGGGGAGGGGACCCACTGGAACAGCTGTTGGGAGACAGATGGTAGCCTCCCGTCAAGGCCATCCAGCGTGTTCTTTAACGTTGGGTTGTTTTACCTCTGAGCGGCACTTTTTTGCACACCATGGGCTAAATGGCCAGATCACATGGACCCCGAAGGCTCAGAGAAGGTTGGGGGGAGGGGACCCACTGGAACAGCTGTTGGGAGACAGATGGTAGCCTCCCGTCAAGGCCATCCAGCGTGTTCTTTAACGTGCACAGGGTATGGCTCTCCCGCACACGGGGCCACGGCTTAACGTCCTATCCGAAGGACGGCGGCCTTTCCAAGCCCATCGGTGTCCCCTACTGACCGTGGGCAGGGCGAGGAATTTTGCAGAGATAAATCTCAACGCTGACCCAGTTGGGACTCGAACCTGGGAACTACAGATTACGAGCCTGGTGCACTACCGACTGAGCCACCCCCGCCCCAAGTGAAATGGTCTGGATGAATGGTGTTGTGGCTTCCAAGCGTTCGCGGCTAAGCTAAATTGTGGTGGGAAACGGAAAAGAATCTTGCGGTTATTTTTTTGTTTCTAAGAAATAAACAATGCGAATTATTTGAATGGGATTTTATTTTTTATCCTTAAAGAGAATAAAAACTTCTTTGGGAAGAATATACACATAGACGAAATGACTTTTAAGAATCTATTGTATGTTTCAGAAATGTTAACGGTATCAGGAATGATATCTATCGAAAAAAATATATGTAAAATTTCGCAAAGATGTCGATTTAGTTCAAAGTATGGACGTTGGCAGTGGGAGGGGGCAGCAGCGAGACAGTAAAATAATAGAAGAATTAATAAATAATTAAAAAAAAATATATAAAACTCTCAAAATTTAACTGGTAAATATTGGGGCGGGCGTGCTCAGTTGGTAGCGCGCCAGGTTCGTAATCTGCAGTTCCCAGATTCGAGTCCCAGCTGGGTCAGTGTTGAGATTTATCTACGCAAAATTTCCCGCCCTGCCCACGGTCAGTAGGGAACACCGCTGGGCTAAATGGCCTGGTCACAATGATCCCAAAGGCTCAGAGAAGGTTTTGGGAGGGGACCCACTGGAACACCCGTTGGAAGACAGATGGTAGTCTTCCAACGGGTGTTCCAGTGTGTTCTTTAAAGTGCACAGGGTATGGCTATCCTGTCCACGGCTTAACGTCCCATCCGACGGACGGCGGCCTTTCCAAGCCCATCAGTGTCCCATACTGATCGTGGGCAGGGCTGGTAGTTTTGCGGATATATCTCAACGCTGACCCAGTTGGGGACTCGAACCTGGAAACTGCATATTACGAGCCTGGCGCGCTATCGACTGAGCCACCCCTTTGGCGTCGGCAGTTCCGTCGTTGAGATTTATTTCCGCTACGTATTGCCGTCCGATGAATGGGACGTTATACCGTGGCTCAGTATGCAGGAGAGCCATAACCATGTACAGTCGCTCAAAAAAGTATCCGAACACTATGGTTGATTACAGAATTCAGAAAAAATATCTGGCTAGGATTTTTTTTAGAAATTAGTGATCTGGCAACCTTCGTGTCACGTGATTACAGAAATTCAGAAAAGATACCCGGCAACGTTATTTTTTAGAAATTAGTGATCTGCCAACTTTCGTGTCACGTGATTACAGAATTCAGAAAAATATCTGGCAACGATTTTTTTAGAAATTAGTGATCTGGCAAGCTTCGTGTCACGTGACACGAAGTTTGCCAGATCACTAATTTCTAAAAAAAATCGTTGCCAGATATTTTTTCTGAATTCTGTAATCAACCATAGTGTTCGGATACTTTTTTGAGCGACTGTACACGTCAAGGAACACGCTCTATGGTCTTTACGGGGGCTACCATCTGTCTCTTAACAGCTATCCAGTGATTCCCTTCCCCACACTTCTCAGAACAATTGGGGTTCTTGTGACCTGATTACTTAGCCGAAAGTGTGCAAAAAGTACTGCTCAGAGGCAAGATAACCGAACCTTCTTTCAACTGAAAACCAATCATTACTCAATGCGTATAAGAGGATTGAGAATCAATCGAGGGCGGGTGTGGCTCAGTCGGTAGCGTGCCAGGCTCGTAATCTGCAGTTCCCAGTTCGAGTCCCAGCTGGGTCAGCGTTCTCTTATCTCCGCAAAATCCCCGCCCTTCCCTCGGTCAGTAGGGGATAACGATGGGCTTGGAAAGACCGCCATCCGTCGGATGCGACGTTAAGCCGTGGCCCCATATGCGGGAGAGCCATACCCTGTGCACGTTGAAGAACACGCTGGATGGCCTTGACGGGAGGCTACCATCTGTCTCCCAACAGCTGTTCCAGTGGGTCCCCTCCCCCAACCTTCTCTGAGCCTTCGGGGTCCATGTGACCTGGCCATTTAGCCCATGGTGTGCAAAAAAGTGTCCCTCAGAGGTAAAACAACCCAACGTTAAAGAACACGCTGGATGGCCTTGACGGGAGACTACCATCTGTTTCCCAACAGCTGTTCCAGTGGGTCCCTTCCCCCAACCTTCTCTGAGCCTTCGGGGTCCATGTGACCTGGCCATTTAGCCCACGGTGTGCAAAAAAGTGCCGCTCAAAGGTAAAACAACACAACGTTAAAGAACACACTGGATGGCCTTGACGGGAGGCTACCATCTGTCTCCCAACAGCTGTTCCAGTAGGTCCCCTCCCCCAACCTTCTCTGAGCCTTCGGGGTCCATGTGACCTGGCCATTTAGCCCATGGTGTGCAAAAAAGTGTCCATCAGACGTAAAACAACCCAACGTTAAAGAACACGCTGGATGGCCTGTCTCCCAACAACTGTTCAGTGGGTCCCTTCCCCCAACCTTCTCTGAGCCTTCGGGGTCCATGTGACCTGGCCATTTAGCCCATAGTGTACAAAAAAGTGTCCCTCAGAGGAAAAACAACACAACGTTAAAGAACAAACTGGATGGCCTTGACGGGAGGCTACCATCTGTCTCCCAACAGCTGTTCCAGTGGGTCCCCTCCCCCAACCTTCTCTGAGCCTTCGGGGTCCATGTGACCTGGCCATTTAGCCCATGGTGTGCAAAAAAGTGTCCCTCAGACGTAAAACAACCCAACGTTAAAGAACACGCTGGATGGCCTTGACGGGAGGCTACCATCTGTCTCCCAACAGCTGTTCCAGTGGGTCCCCTCCCCCAACCTTCTCTGAGGCTTCGGGGTCCATGTGACCTGGCCATTTAGCCCATGGTGTGCAAAAAAGTGTCCCTCAGAGGTAAAACAACCCAACGTTAAAGAACACGCTGGATGGCCTTGACGGGAGACTACCATCTGTTTCCCAACAGCTGTTCCAGTGGGTCCCTTCCCCCAACCTTCTCTAAGCCTTCGGGGTCCATGTGACCTGGCCATTTAGCCCAAGGTGTGCAAAAAAGTGCCGCTCAGAGGTAAAACAACACAACGTTAAAGAACACACTGGATGGCCTTGACGGGAGGCTACCATCTGTCTCCCAACAGCTGTTCCAGTGGGTCCCCTCCCCCAACCTTCTCTGAGCCTTCGGGGTCCATGTGACCTGGCCATTTAGCCCATGGTGTGCAAAAAAGTGCCGCTCAGAGGAAAAACAACACAACGTTAAAGAACACACTGGATGGCCTTGACGGGAGGCTACCATCTGTCTCCCAACAGCTGTTCCAGTGGGTCCCCTTCCCCAACCTTCTCTGAGCCTTCGGGGTCCATGTGACCTGGCCATTTAGCCCATGGTGTGCAAAAAAGTGCCGCTCAGAGGTAAAATAACCCAACGTTAAAGAACACGCTGGATGGCCTTGACGGGAGGCTACCATCTGTCTCCCAACAGCTGTTCCAGTGGGTCCCTTCCCCCAACCTTCTCTGAGCCTTCGGGGTCCATGTGACTTGGCCATTTAGCCCATGGTGTGCAAAAAAGTGCCGCTCAGAGGAAAAACAACACAACGTTAAAGAACACACTGGATGGCCTTGACGGGAGGCTACCATCTGTCTCCCAACAGCTGTTCCAGTGGGTCCCCTCCCCCAACCTTCTCTGAGCCTTCGGGGTCCATGTGACCTGGCCATTTAGCCCATGGTGTGCAAAAAAGTGCCGCTCAGAGGTAAAACAATCCAACGTTAAAGAACACACTGGATGGCCGTGACGGGAGGCTACCATCTGTCTCCCAACAGCTGTTCCAGTGGGTCCCCTCCCCCAACCCTCTCTGAGCCTTCGGGGTCCATGTGACCTGGCCATTTAGCCCATGGTGTGCAAAAAAGTGCCGCTCAGAGGTAAAACAACACAACCCAACCCAAGAATCAATCAAAAAAGAACCTAAATCCTTAGTGCAGGAGGGATAGAGAAATATTGGACAATGATTAAAGTTTACAAAGCAAACACATAAAAATCGGTCTTTTATGGTGCACCACATGCTTGCAGTAAGAAAAAAAAGCGTATCGCGTGTTTCGGGAAAGAAATCCTAGCTGCTGCAGCATCTCTTTAAGCATTCATGACTTGTGCTCAGTCTCCTGGATAAGTCACGCGAAATGGTGATCGGAAAATTGAAACAACCTTCACTTATCATATTTTCGCAATTAATCCGATATGGTTTCGTGTGGCCTATTTTCACACAGAAGACCAGTCTCGACTTCAGAGTCTTCAGCTGACTGTGGTGACGACCAAGGAGCGCGCTACTTTCCCTGCAGTTCCTCGGTATGTGACTCGGGTTTGTTCTTCGGATCCTCTGCTCGTGTAATGTTGTTGTTTTCAGTGGGATGTACATGGCGATAATAAGCCAGTTAACTTTGTTTCTTCGGTAACATTCAGAAGATTTTTTTGAGTGAAATGAGCAGAGCAGAAATGTTTCTATCTTTATCGAAATTAGGGCCAGTCACCTCAATGCCATTTCAAGGTGAACTTGAAGGTAATTTTCCTTAAGTTATGGCATGAACTGAATATTAAATAAGATCGCGTTGGAGTGTTACTTTGAGTTGTGCTTTTCTGAACATAGAGTTTGAGTTGGGTTGTTTTTACCTTCGAAAAGCACTTTTTTGTGCAATGGGCTAAGCAGTCAAAGTCATAAGGACTCCAAGGGCTCAGAGAAGTTTGGGGGATCTATTAGGCTGCCACTGGACAGCTATTAGAGTTGGATTGTTTTACCTCTGAGCGGCACTTTTTTGCACACCATGGGCTAAATGGCCAGGTCACATGGACCCCGGAGGCTCAGAGAAGGTTGTGGGAGGGGACCCACTGGAACAGCTGTTGGGAGACAGATGGTAGCCTCCCGTCAAGGCCATCCAGCGTGTTCTTTAACGTTGAGTTGTTTTACCTCTGAGCGGCACTTTCTTACACACCATGGGCTAAATGGCCAGGTCACAAGAACCCCGAAGGCTCAGAGAAGGTTGGAGGAGGGACCCACTGGAACAGCTGTTGGGAGACAGATGGTAGCCTCCCGTTAAGGCCATCCAGCGTGTTCTTTATCGTTGAGTTGTTTTACCTCTGAGCGGCACTTTCTTACACACCATGGGCTAAATGGCCAGGTCACATACATTTTAACATCCGAAGTTTAAGAAATGAATTTGAACAGCTAGAAGCTATTCTTGAATATTTAAATAGTAAGACGGATAT
Source organism: Ryuthela nishihirai (assembly GCA_038380435.1). Lineage (NCBI taxonomy): Eukaryota > Metazoa > Arthropoda > Arachnida > Araneae > Heptathelidae > Ryuthela > Ryuthela nishihirai. The sequence goes on from JAWZYU010000025.1 coordinate 28,165,216, forward strand.
TTTAATACTTTCTGAAATATGGATCAAACTACATGAGTTAAATTTGTATCAAATAGATGGTTATCATATGTTCCATTGTTGTAGAGATTACAATAAATCTGGTGGGATACTTTGCTACGTTAAAAGTTCCTTAATAGTCAAGCAAATTGCATTTAATGATATAAGTTCAGCTGAATATATTGCTATTTATCTGGAAAATTATCAGCAATATTTCATATGTATCTATAGATCTCTTTGTATCCCACTTACCACCTTCCTAGTAGAATTTCAGGAACTATTATTATCATTTGATAATAAAAGCGAAGTTGTTGTAATTGGTGATTTAAATATAGATATACTAGGAAATGATCACTACACAAATGAATATCTAAATTTGTTGTCATCAAATGGCTTTCAAAGTTTCATAAATTCACCGACCAGAGAAAGTATGATATCTTCTACTTGTTTAGATCACATTTTTGTTAAAAGCAAAATCGAAAGTTCATTCAAGAGTAGTATTGTTAAATTAGCAGTGACTGATCATTATCCCATTGCCTTAACAGTTAATTTTAACAATAATATGAATATTCAGTGTGATAATTATACAGAGTCTATTCTTTATCACTACATAGACTATACTTTATTGAATAGGCTTTTAAGTGAATGTTCCTGGGACGAGGTATTAACTCTTAATGATGCCAATGAAGCTTATAATAAATTTTTATCCACATTTAATCTCATAATTAAAGATTCAACTAGAGAAAGAAAAATTCAAAATAAATCACAATCAGAAAAGCCATGGATTACTTCCGAAATTCTGAACTTATTAAAAGAAAGAGATAAGCTATATAAAAAACACAAAAAATACCCTTTAAATGAAACTTACGAAAGTAGCTTTAAAAACTTTAGAAATCATATAAATTATAAAATACGAGATGCAAAAAACAGTTTCCTTGCAACTCAGTTTCAAAATTGTGATGGAAATATATCAAAGCAGTGGAAATTGATAAGAGAGATAATAAATCAGAAGAAGGTAGAAAATAAATATCCAGAATTAGAAAGTGGTTCTGACTCAACTGAAAACGCTAAGTTATTGGCAAACCAATTTAATGAACACTTTGTAAATATAGCAGTAAATCTGTCAAAGAATAGGATTGTAAGAAATCAAAATAGCCATATCAGTAAAAATGTCAAATCCATGTTTTTAGCTCCAACTTGTAGAAATGAATTGACTGACATTATAAAAGGATTTAAAAATAAAAGATCTGCTGGGTATGACAATATTTCCATTATTGCTGTTAAAAAATGTTCTTTTAACTTGATTCAACCATTGGTTCACATTTGTAATTTATCCTTCGAAACTGGCACTTTTCCAGATTTAATGAAGAAAACTATTGTAATTCCAGTTTACAAAAATGAAAATAAAAATGATTTTAAGAATTATCGACCGATATCTCTTCTCCCAGTATTTTCAAAAATATTAGAAAAATTAGTTAATAATAGACTGATAAATTTTTAGACAGTTTTAATTTTCTCTCTGAAAACCAATTTGGGTTTAGGAAGGGTAGAGGTACAGAAACTGCATTGTTGAATTATACGACAAAGGTGTTTCATTCCATAGACAATAATCAATTTACTCTGTCCGTATTTATGGACTTGGAGAAAGCTTTTGACACCGTTAATCACGAAATTTTAATTAGCAAACTAGAAAATATTGGCATTCGTGGTGTTGTATTAAAATGGTTTAAAGACTACTTACAGCACAGAACGCAATGTGTTAGTCTTTTTAATACACTTAGTAACCCAAAAACATATTTCATGTGGCGTACCACAAGGTTCAGTCCTGGGACCAACCTTGTTTCTGATATTCATAAATGATCTATGTAAATTAAAAATAAATAGCTATATTAACACTTTTGCAGATGACACATCATTAACTTTATGTGCTGATTCTCTGGAAAATTTCCTTTATAACATGAACACTGATCTAAAATGTGTGATGAAATGGTTGGATTTAAATGGATTACATTTAAATACGAAAAAGACTAAGTATATTCTATTTAACCTAAAAAAGAAATCATACAATCCAAATTTGATTAAATTAAAATTGCATACATTTTCATGCAATAATTACTCAGCTTGTTGCTGTGAAGAAATTGATCAGGTTCAAAGTCTACTCTACCTAGGCGTTTATATTGATAGCTCCCTAAGGTGGAAAATGCACATTGGAAAACTAACAAACACACTTAGACAGATGTTATATAAATTTTATTATTTAAAAAAAATCCTCATTAATAAAATGTTAATAATGTCATACAAATCTTGGGTCCAGTCTGCTATACAGTATGGTATTACAAGTTGGGGAGGAACATACATTTCATCATTAAGGAGTCTAATCTCAATGCAAAACAAATTTATATTTCAAATTTTACCAAATAAATATAAAACTGTTACCATCTTTTGTAAGTATACCATTCCAGGTGTATTTCCACTGAGACATTTGTTTGTTTATAGAACTTTAAATTACTTCTTTAAAAACAATAATGCAGTGCTGCATTATACAAATCATTCTATGCGAGATGATGGGAAAAGGTTTCTGTTGCCACTTGCAAATAAAGAAATTATGCACAAACACTTTGATTATTTGGCCCCTAAAATTTTTAATTCTTTACCGATTATAATTCGAAATGAAACTAATTTTATGCATTTCAAATCTCTCACTGCTAATTATCTAATGAGCATTACAAATGCAGACAGCCTGTTTTCAGTGTTAAAGTAAAAAAAAAATAATAATTCGTTTTTATAAATTCTGTGTTGTTTTTGTATATATATATTTTTTTTCTTTATGTAAAGTTGAGTGTCAGTGTTGCCAAAATTATGTATTTAAATAATTTGTAAATTAACCTATATGAGCTTAGATGCTCTTGGGTTAATAAGAGTATTACAAATAACTGTTGTTTGTAACCTTATTATTATAATAAAAACTGAACTGAAAAAAAAAAAAAACAAGAACCCCGAAGGCTCAAAGAAGGTTGGAGGAGGGACCCACTGGAACAGCTGTTGGGAGACAGATGGTAGCCTCCCGTCTAGGCCATCCAGCGTGTTCTTTAACGTTGAGTTGTTTTACCTCTGAACGGCACTTTCTTACACACCATGGGCTAAATGGCCAGGTCACAAGAACCCCGAAGGCTCAGAGAAGGTTGGAGGAGGGACCCACTGGAACAGCTGTTGGGAGACAGATGGTAACCTCCCTTCAAGGCCATCCAGGGTGTTCTTTAACGTGCACAGGGTATGTTTCTTCCGTACACGGGTTCACGGCTTAACATTCCATCCGACGGATGGCAGCCTTTCCTAGCCCATCGGTGTCCTCTACTGACCGTGGGCAGGGCGGGGAAATTTTCGGAGATAAATCTTAACGCTAACTCAGCTGGGCCTCGAACCTGAGAACTGCAGATTACGAGCCTGGCGCGCCAGCGACTGAGCCACCCCCGCCCCTCACCTATTAGGAGATAGCTGCCACATTTTAGTAGAAAAATAAAAATGTCCCACCTCTGATCATTTTTTTTTTGCATCATCCATAAGAGCAACTAAAAGATCTGAAATCTCAAATGAATCGAAAACAAACCACAAACCTAGGTCTGGGAAAGGAGGAAAGATCCTTATCCTCCGCTGGCTCATTTCCTCATAGAATTCGCTCCTGATCCGATGACAATGAGAAAAAGACCGAGTTGGGTTGTTGGGTTGTTTTACCTCTGAGCGGCACTTTTTTGCACACCATGGGCTAAATGGCCAGGTCACATGGACCCCGAAGGCTCAGAGAAGGTTGGGGGAGGGGACCCACTGAAACAGCTGTTAGGAGACAGATGGTAGCCTCCAGTCAAGGCCATCCAGCGTGTTCTTTAACGTGCACAGGGTATGGCTCTCCTGCACACGAGCCACGGCTTAACGACATATCCGACGGACGGCGGCCTTTCCAAGCCCATCGGTGTCCCCTACTGACCGTGGGCAGGAACGGGGAATTTTGCGGAGATAAATCTCAACGCTGACCCAGCTGGGACGCGAACCTGGAAACTACAGATTACGAGCCTGGCGCGCTACCGACTGAGCCACCCCCGCCCCAGAAAAAAGACCGATCTTGATAAACCAAACACGTGATCGAATTATCCTCCATCCTACATTATGTAAGGAGCAATCCGACTGGAATACAAACACCGAATCGAACAGTTAAAAAATTTAAAACGAAAGAACGGAGGGAAAAAAAAAGGCAGAGAAAAAACAGAAGGCGAGAAAGAAGATAAAAAGCAACACGTGGCATAGCAAAAAAAATCACAATGGACGTAACTAGACTTTCCATTAGCTTCATTACTTTTTTCCTGGTTGGCGGTACAAATAAGCAGTCAAGCAGATACTAAGAATTCAAAGAGATGTTACTTCACTAGGACTAATGGAGGCCACGTGATGAGACTAAAGCGGGGGGGGGGGAAGACGAGAAGAGGGGGGGATTGAGCTCGTCTAGCTCTCGCGATGTTCTCATCTCCTCCCATCCTATTTTTTAGGAGTCTGAACAGATAAGTACAGTAATGCATAAGTCGAATTAGAATCTGAGAGAGCTGTGATGTGTCCAGCAGGTGGTCGGAGTGTCTTTGGTGGCGAAATTAAAGGCTTTAAGAGATTTCAATATAAGGAGAAAAAGGGGAGGATTTCTTGTCAAAGGAAATGAAGGTGTTTCGAGTTTTCTCGTAACGCGGAATTGGTGAAAGGTCGTGAACTTTGACACGACATTGCGGGGTTGTTGGTCAGAGTTGTTCGTTTGTGTATTCTTATGTTTTACTGATTTTAACTTGGCCTCACTTGTCTCTGTTTTTTGCACATAGGATTGGTTTGGGTTGTTTTAACTCTGAGCGGCACTTTTTTGCACACCATGGGCTAAATAGCCAGGTCACATGGACCCCGAAGGCTCAGAGAAGGTTGGGGGAGGGGTTGGGTTGGGTTGTTTTACCTCTGAGCGGCACTTTTTTGCACACTATGGGCTAAATAGCCAGGTCACATGGACCCCGAAGGCTCAGAGAAGGTTGGGGGAGGGGTTGGGTTGGGTTGTTTTACCTCTGAGCGGCACTTTTTTGCACACCATGGGCTAAATAGCCAGGTCACATGGACCCCGAAGGCTCAGAGAAGGTTGGGGGAGGGGTTGGGTTGGGTTGTTTTACCTCTGAGCGGCACTTTTTTGCACACCATGGGCTAAATAGCCAGGTCGCATGGATCCCGAAGGCTCAGAGAAGGTTGGGGGAGGGGTTGGGTTGGGTTGTTTTACCTCTGAGCGGCACTTTTTTGCACACCATGGGCTAAATAGCCAGGTCGCATGGACCCCGAAGGCTCAGAGAAGGTTGGGGGAGGGGACACACTATAACAGCTGTTGGGCGACAGAGGGTAGCCTCCCGTCAAGGCCATCCAGCGTGTTCTTTAATGTACATAGGATATGGCTCTCATGCACACGGGGCCACGGCTTAACGTCCCATTCGACGGACGGCGGCCTTTCCAAGCCCATCGGTGTTCCCTACTGACCGTGGGCAGGGCGAGGAATTTTTCTCAGATAAATCTCAACGCTTACCCAGCTGGGACTCGAACCTGGGAACTACAGATTACGAGCCTGGCGCGCTACCGGCTGAGCCACCCCCGCCCTTTTTTGCACATAATGGGCTAAGTGGTCAAGTCATAAGTGACTCAGAGAAGTTTGGGCGGGCTATTAGGTTGCCACTAGAGAGCTGATAGGAGACAGATGGAAGCTTCCCATCAAGGCCATCCAGCGTGTTCTTTAACGTACACAGGGATCTTGTATATGGGGTCATGGTTTAACGCCCCATCCGATGGATGGCGGTCTTTTCTGAACACATTGTGACCCTTTCTATTCGTGGGCGTTATCGGAGAAGATCTCAACGCAGACATAATTGGGATACGAATCCCTGAACATCAGATTACAAGCTTGACCTGCTACCTAGTGGGGCGGGAGTGGCTCAGTCGGTAGCGCGCCAGGCTCGTAATATGCAGTTCCCAGGTTCGAGTCCCAGGTGGGTCAGCGTTGAGACTTTCTCCGCGAAACTCCCCGCCCTGCTCACGGTCAGTAGGGGACACCGATGTGCTTGGAACTCAGTCGGTAGAGCGCCAGGCTCGAAATCTGCAGTTCCCAGGTTCGAGTCCCAGTTCGGTCAGCGTTGATACTTTCTCCGCGAAACTCCCCGCCCTGCTCACGGTCAGTAGGGGACACCGATGTGCTTGGAACTCAGTCGGTAGAGCGCCAGGCTCGAAATCTGCAGTTCCCAGGTTCGAGTCCCAGGTGGGTCAGCGTTGAGACTTTCTCCGCGAAACTCCCCGCCCTGCTCACGGTCAGTAGGGGACACCGATGTGCTTGGAACTCAGTCGGTAGAGCGCCAGGCTCGAAATCTGCAGTTCCCAGGTTCGAGTCCCAGTTCGGTCAGCGTTGAGACTTTCTCCGCGAAACTCCCCGCCCTGCTCACGGTCAGTAGGGGACACCGATGTGCTTGGAACTCAGTCGGTAGAGCGCCAGGCTCGAAATCTGCAGTTCCCAGGTTCGAGTCCCAGGTGGGTCAGCGTTGATACTTTCTCCGCGAAACTCCCCGCCCTGCTCACGGTCAGTAGGGGACACCGATGTGCTTGGAACTCAGTCGGTAGAGCGCCAGGCTCGAAATCTGCAGTTCCCAGGTTCGAGTCCCAGTTCGGTCAGCGTTGAGACTTTCTCCGCGAAACTCCCCGCCCTGCTCACGGTCAGTAGGGGACACCGATGTGCTTGGAACTCAGTCGGTAGAGCGCCAGGCTCGAAATCTGCAGTTCCCAGGTTCGAGTCCCAGGTGGGTCAGCGTTGATACTTTCTCCGCGAAACTCCCCGCCCTGCTCACGGTCAGTAGGGGACACCGATGTGCTTGGAACTCAGTCGGTAGAGCGCCAGGCTCGAAATCTGCAGTTCCCAGGTTCGAGTCCCAGGTGGGTCAGCGTTGATACTTTCTCCGCGAAACTCCCCGCCCTGCTCACGGTCAGTAGGGGACACCGATGTGCTTGGAACTCAGTCGGTAGAGCGCCAGGCTCGAAATCTGCAGTTCCCAGGTTCGAGTCCCAGTTCGGTCAGCGTTGATACTTTCTCCGCGAAACTCCCCGCCCTGCTCACGGTCAGTAGGGGACACCGATGTGCTTGGAACTCAGTCGGTAGAGCGCCAGGCTCGAAATCTGCAGTTCCCAGGTTCGAGTCCCAGTTCGGTCAGCGTTGATACTTTCTCCGCGAAACTCCCCGCCCTGCTCACGGTCAGTAGGGGACACCGATGTGCTTGGAACTCAGTCGGTAGAGCGCCAGGCTCGAAATCTGCAGTTCCCAGGTTCGAGTCCCAGGTGGGTCAGCGTTGATACTTTCTCCGCGAAACTCCCCGCCCTGCTCACGGTCAGTAGGGGACACCGATGTGCTTGGAACTCAGTCGGTAGAGCGCCAGGCTCGAAATCTGCAGTTCCCAGGTTCGAGTCCCAGTTCGGTCAGCGTTGATACTTTCTCCGCGAAACTCCCCGCCCTGCTCACGGTCAGTAGGGGACACCGATGTGCTTGGAACTCAGTCGGTAGAGCGCCAGGCTCGAAATCTGCAGTTCCCAGGTTCGAGTCCCAGGTGGGTCAGCGTTGAGACTTTCTCCGCGAAACTCCCCGCCCTGCTCACGGTCAGTAGGGGACACCGATGTGCTTGGAACTCAGTCGGTAGAGCGCCAGGCTCGAAATCTGCAGTTCCCAGGTTCGAGTCCCAGTTCGGTCAGCGTTGAGACTTTCTCCGCGAAACTCCCCGCCCTGCTCACGGTCAGTAGGGGACACCGATGTGCTTGGAACTCAGTCGGTAGAGCGCCAGGCTCGAAATCTGCAGTTCCCAGGTTCGAGTCCCAGGTGGGTCAGCGTTGATACTTTCTCCGCGAAACTCCCCGCCCTGCTCACGGTCAGTAGGGGACACCGATGTGCTTGGAACTCAGTCGGTAGAGCGCCAGGCTCGAAATCTGCAGTTCCCAGGTTCGAGTCCCAGTTCGGTCAGCGTTGATACTTTCTCCGCGAAACTCCCCGCCCTGCTCACGGTCAGTAGGGGACACCGATGTGCTTGGAACTCAGTCGGTAGAGCGCCAGGCTCGAAATCTGCAGTTCCCAGGTTCGAGTCCCAGGTGGGTCAGCGTTGATACTTTCTCCGCGAAACTCCCCGCCCTGCTCACGGTCAGTAGGGGACACCGATGTGCTTGGAACTCAGTCGGTAGAGCGCCAGGCTCGAAATCTGCAGTTCCCAGGTTCGAGTCCCAGTTCGGTCAGCGTTGAGACTTTCTCCGCGAAACTCCCCGCCCTGCTCACGGTCAGTAGGGGACACCGATGTGCTTGGAACTCAGTCGGTAGAGCGCCAGGCTCGAAATCTGCAGTTCCCAGGTTCGAGTCCCAGGTGGGTCAGCGTTGATACTTTCTCCGCGAAACTCCCCGCCCTGCTCACGGTCAGTAGGGGACACCGATGTGCTTGGAACTCAGTCGGTAGAGCGCCAGGCTCGAAATCTGCAGTTCCCAGGTTCGAGTCCCAGGTGGGTCAGCGTTGATACTTTCTCCGTGAAACTCCCCGCCCTGCTCACGGTCAGTAGGGGACACCGATGTGCTTGGAACTCAGTCGGTAGAGCGCCAGGCTCGAAATCTGCAGTTCCCAGGTTCGAGTCCCAGGTGGGTCAGCGTTGATACTTTCTCCGCGAAACTCCCCGCCCTGCTCACGGTCAGTAGGGGACACCGATGTGCTTGGAACTCAGTCGGTAGAGCGCCAGGCTCGAAATCTGCAGTTCCCAGGTTCGAGTCCCAGGTGGGTCAGCGTTGATACTTTCTCCGCGAAACTCCCCGCCCTGCTCACGGTCAGTAGGGGACACCGATGTGCTTGGAACTCAGTCGGTAGAGCGCCAGGCTCGAAATCTGCAGTTCCCAGGTTCGAGTCCCAGTTCGGTCAGCGTTGAGACTTTCTCCGCGAAACTCCCCGCCCTGCTCACGGTCAGTAGGGGACACCGATGTGCTTGGAACTCAGTCGGTAGAGCGCCAGGCTCGAAATCTGCAGTTCCCAGGTTCGAGTCCCAGGTGGGTCAGCGTTGATACTTTCTCCGCGAAACTCCCCGCCCTGCTCACGGTCAGTAGGGGACACCGATGTGCTTGGAACTCAGTCGGTAGAGCGCCAGGCTCGAAATCTGCAGTTCCCAGGTTCGAGTCCCAGGTGGGTCAGCGTTGATACTTTCTCCGCGAAACTCCCCGCCCTGCTCACGGTCAGTAGGGGACACCGATGTGCTTGGAACTCAGTCGGTAGAGCGCCAGGCTCGAAATCTGCAGTTCCCAGGTTCGAGTCCCAGGTGGGTCAGCGTTGATACTTTCTCCGCGAAACTCCCCGCCCTGCTCACGGTCAGTAGGGGACACCGATGTGCTTGGAACTCAGTCGGTAGAGCGCCAGGCTCGAAATCTCCAGTTCCCAGGTTCGAGTCCCAGTTCGGTCAGCGTTGAGACTTTCTCCGCGAAACTCCCCGCCCTGCTCACGGTCAGTAGGGGACACCGATGTGCTTGGAACTCAGTCGGTAGAGCGCCAGGCTCGAAATCTGCAGTTCCCAGGTTCGAGTCCCAGTTCGGTCAGCGTTGATACTTTCTCCGCGAAACTCCCCGCCCTGCTCACGGTCAGTAGGGGACACCGATGTGCTTGGAACTCAGTCGGTAGAGCGCCAGGCTCGAAATCTGCAGTTCCCAGGTTCGAGTCCCAGGTGGGTCAGCGTTGATACTTTCTCCGCGAAACTCCCCGCCCTGCTCACGGTCAGTAGGGGACACCGATGTGCTTGGAACTCAGTCGGTAGAGCGCCAGGCTCGAAATCTGCAGTTCCCAGGTTCGAGTCCCAGGTGGGTCAGCGTTGATACTTTCTCCGCGAAACTCCCCGCCCTGCTCACGGTCAGTAGGGGACACCGATGTGCTTGGAACTCAGTCGGTAGAGCGCCAGGCTCGAAATCTGCAGTTCCCAGGTTCGAGTCCCAGTTCGGTCAGCGTTGAGACTTTCTCCGCGAAACTCCCCGCCCTGCTCACGGTCAGTAGGGGACACCGATGTGCTTCGAACTCAGTCGGTAGAGCGCCAGGCTCGAAATCTGCAGTTCCCAGGTTCGAGTCCCAGGTGGGTCAGCGTTGATACTTTCTCCGCGAAACTCCCCGCCCTGCTCACGGTCAGTAGGGGACACCGATGTGCTTGGAACTCAGTCGGTAGAGCGCCAGGCTCGAAATCTGCAGTTCCCAGGTTCGAGTCCCAGGTGGGTCAGCGTTGATACTTTCTCCGCGAAACTCCCCGCCCTGCTCACGGTCAGTAGGGGACACCGATGTGCTTGGAACTCAGTCGGTAGAGCGCCAGGCTCGAAATCTGCAGTTCCCAGGTTCGAGTCCCAGTTCGGTCAGCGTTGAGACTTTCTCCGCGAAACTCCCCGCCCTGCTCACGGTCAGTAGGGGACACCGATGTGCTTCGAACTCAGTCGGTAGAGCGCCAGGCTCGAAATCTGCAGTTCCCAGGTTCGAGTCCCAGTTCGGTCAGCGTTGATACTTTCTCCGCGAAACTCCCCGCCCTGCTCACGGTCAGTAGGGGACACCGATGTGCTTGGAACTCAGTCGGTAGAGCGCCAGGCTCGAAATCTGCAGTTCCCAGGTTCGAGTCCCAGGTGGGTCAGCGTTGATACTTTCTCCGCGAAACTCCCCGCCCTGCTCACGGTCAGTAGGGGACACCGATGTGCTTGGAACTCAGTCGGTAGAGCGCCAGGCTCGAAATCTGCAGTTCCCAGGTTCGAGTCCCAGGTGGGTCAGCGTTGATACTTTCTCCGCGAAACTCCCCGCCCTGCTCACGGTCAGTAGGGGACACCGATGTGCTTGGAACTCAGTCGGTAGAGCGCCAGGCTCGAAATCTGCAGTTCCCAGGTTCGAGTCCCAGTTCGGTCAGCGTTGATACTTTCTCCGCGAAACTCCCCGCCCTGCTCACGGTCAGTAGGGGACACCGATGTGCTTCGAACTCAGTCGGTAGAGCGCCAGGCTCGAAATCTGCAGTTCCCAGGTTCGAGTCCCAGGTGGGTCAGCGTTGATACTTTCTCCGCGAAACTCCCCGCCCTGCTCACGGTCAGTAGGGGACACCGATGTGCTTGGAACTCAGTCGGTAGAGCGCCAGGCTCGAAATCTGCAGTTCCCAGGTTCGAGTCCCAGGTGGGTCAGCGTTGAGACTTTCTCCGCGAAACTCCCTGCCCTGCTCACGGTCAGTAGGGGACACCGATGTGCTTGGAATTCAGTCGGTAGAGCGCCAGGCTCGTAATCTGCAGTTCCCAGGTTCGAGTCCCAGTTCGGTCAGCGTTGAGACTTTCTCCGCGAAACTCCCCGCCCTGCTCACGGTCAGTAGGGGACACCGATGTGCCTGGAACTCAGTCGGTAGAGCGCCAGGCTCGTAATCTGCAGTTCCCAGGTTCGAGTCCCAGTTGGGTATTCGAGCCCCGTTGAGACTTTCTCCGCAAAACTCCCCGCTCTGCTCACGGTCAGTAGGAGACACCGATGGGCTTGGAAAGGCCGCCGTCCGTCGGATGGGACGTTAAACTCTGGTTCCGTGTGCGGGAGAGCCATACACCTGTCCACGTTAAAGAACACGCTGGATGACCTTGACGGGAGGCTACCATCTCTCTCCCAACAGCTGCCCAGTGGATCCCCTCCCCCAATCTTCTCTGAACCTTCGGGTTCCTTGTGTGCAAAAACTAACCAGGCACTTCAATGTTATGTGAATGGAACGCCACCTACAAGTCTTCTTAGGTTTTAAAATAAGTGTTTCATGATATAATGTCACTAGTTATCAAATAAAGATCTCATTCATATTTCTCTGAATCTCTATTTTCCACCATAGTTATTTAATATTTAAAGAGTTATGGAAGCTGAAACATTTAACTCTAACTTTTGTTCCTCGTGAACCTTTAAAACCTCGAAAGTTAAAATATTATAACAAATCGTTCACTGACATAAATGTAATATTTGAATTTTATGCAAAGATTTTTTACAATTTTCATAAATTTTGGTGAAAAAATTAGTTTAAGAACAATGTGATAGCAGCATCTGTTGTTCATTAATCCAGTGTCAATAATTCCTCACATATTAGACAGTCTCAAAAAATCATTCTTCAGTTATTACATTTACAGAGATATTATTCAAATCTTCAATTTGTGTCAACATTTTTCCGTAAAAAGCTTTTTTTTCAAAGTTATAGCATTGAAGTTGTTAGTTGGTTGTTTTACCTCTGAGCGGCACTTTTTTGCACACCGTGGGCTAAAGGGCCAGGTCACATGGACCCCGAAGGCTCAGAGAAGGTTGGGGGAGGGGACCCACTGGAACAGCTGTTGGGAGACAGATGGTAGCCTTCTGTCAAGGCCATCCAGCGTGTTCTTTAACGTGCACAGGGTATGGCTCTCCCGCACACGGGGCACGGCTTAACGTCCCATCCGACGGACGGCGTCCTTTCCAAGCCCATCGGTGTCTCCTACTGACCGTGGGCAGGGCGGGGAATTTTGCGGAGATAAATCTCAACGCTGACCCAGGTGGGATTCGAACCTGGAAACTACAGATTACGTGCCTGGCGCGCTACCGACTGAGCCACCCCCGTCACTGGGGTAGGGGACCCACTGGAACAGCTTTTGGGAGACAGATGGTAGCCTCCCGTCAAGACCATCCAGCGTGCTCTTTAACGTGCACAATGTATGGCCCTCCCGCACACGGGGTCACGGCTTAACGTCCCATCCGACGGACGGCGTCCTTTCCAAGCCCATCGGTGTCGTGGGCAGGACGGGGAATTTCGCGGAGATAAATCTCAACGCCGACCCAGCTGGGACTCGAATCTGGGAACTACAGATTACGAGCCTGGCGCGCTACCCATTGAGCCACCCCCGCCCCAATATAACATGGAAGCAACCAGTTACTTTTTGTGTTATGGTGTGTGTTACTAACACTCTGAAAGGTGTGAGCCATGGATCCCAAAGATCCAGTCGTGTCAACACCTCATCCAGACTGTCACAAGAATGCCCATTAAATAATCATAAAACTTTCTTTAAATTCTTATCTGTCCTCAGCCGATTAAGCGCATTCTTTCTACACGTCATAATGATTCTGAAAAACGCTTATACAGTGAGACTAAAAAAAAAATGGCCCCGGTTTAATTGAGCATCATTCGGAATGTTATTTTTTTGGCGAATGTTTCACCCTTTGCAAAGTAGGAAGAGGTGAAGGTTAGTTTTTCTCATCCAGCGTCGTGATCAACGGGTCGCGACCCAAGAATACCTTGAATAATAAACCCGACATTGTTTTCAGACATTTCAAGGACAGGAGGCGACGCCTTGCGGGATCCTACTCGCATTAATCGTACTCATAGTCGATAAAAAAAGCTGTTTGGCTCCGATTGTTTTGTCTAATATGCATAACAGTACTGCAATAATAGCTCTGTATGGAAGCTTGGAGTTAAGGGGCGGGGGTGGCTCAGTCGGTAGCGCGCCAGGATCGTAATCTGTAGTTCCCAGGTTCGAGTCCCAGCTGGGTCAGCGTTGAAATTTATCTCCGCAAAATTCCTCGCCCTGCCCACGGTCAGTAGGGGACACCGATGGGCTTGGAAAGGCCACCGTCCGTCGGATGGGACGTTAAGCCGTGGTCCCGTGTGCGGAAGAGCCATAACCTGTGCGGGTTAAAGAACACGTTGGATGGCCTTGACGGGAGACTACCATCTGTCTCCCAACAGCTGTTCCAGTGGGTCCCCTCCCCCAACCTTCTCTGAGCCTTCGGGGTCCATGTGACCTGGCCATTTAGCTCATGGTGTGCGGGGCGAGGGTTGCCCAGTCGGTAGCGCGCCAGGCTCGTAATCTGTAGTTCCCAGGTTCGGTTGGGTTGTTTTACCTCTGAGCGGCACTTTTTTGCACACCATGGGCTAAATGGCCAGGTCACATGGACCCCGAAGGCTCAGAGAAAGTTGGGGGAAGAGACCCACTGGAGCAGCTGTTGGGAAACAGATGGTAGCCTTCCGTCAAGGCCATCCAGCGTGTTCTTTAACGTGCACAGGGTATGGATCTCCCGCACACGGGGCCACGGCTTAACATCCCATCCGACGGACGGCGGCCTTTCCAAGCCCATCGGTGTCCCCTACTGACCGTGGGCAGGGCGGGGAATTTTGCGGAGATATCCCAGGTTTTCGAGTCCCAGCTGAGTCAGCATTGAGTTTTGTCTCCGCAAAACTCCCCGCCCTGCCCCCGGTCAGTAGGGAACACCGATGGGGTTGGAAAGGCCGCCATCCGTCAGATGGGACGTTAAGTCGTGGCCCAGTGTGCAGGAGAGCCATACCCTTGCACGTTAAAGAACACGCTGGATGGCCTTGACGGGAGACTACCATCTGTCTCCCAACAGCTGTCCCAGTGGATCCCCTCCCCCAACCTTCTCTGAGCCTTCGGGGTCCATGTGACCTGGCCATTTAACCCATTTGTGTGCAAAAAAATTGCCGCTCAGAGGTAAAACACCCAGCTCTTGTAGAATCAAGTATCTACTACATCGTTTTATAAGACTCGGGAATAAAAATTTCTATGCCGAGCTAAGCAGCAGAGACAGTTTCTTTATAACGACGAGGACGTTAATTTCATAAGAACATAAATGAGCTTAAACTCTGGAACAAAATGAGGCTTTAATTTGAACGGAATGTGAACATTCCCTGACTCTTAATAATCCTCCATCACTTGACGTTCTTAAGATCACCCTTCAGCCGAATTCTGAGGTTATCCTCATTATGTTCAAAGGGAAGAACAGTTTATTTGCATCTAATTAAACAAAGTGGAAGTAGAATATTAATTCGTATTTGATCAAGTAGCTTAAGTACATGTTAACTACATTCTAATGCGACCGTCATAAGTTAATTGGTGGTTAAAAAAATCGTTACAGCAAATGGGTTTAACACTTAAAATGATGAATTGCGATTAATCATGCCAAGCTATAAAGATGGAATGGATGCAAGGGAAACATCATTCTTGTGGGAAAAAGAATGAGATGCATTGAATAGAGAGAGAGAACCAGGGGACGGTGGATTGGGTTGTTTTACCCTGAGTGGCACTTTTTTTGCACACAATGGGCTAAATGGCCAGGCCACAAGGACACCGGGAAGGCTATGGAGAGGTTACCTGCTGGACAGCTGTTATGAGACAGGTGGTAGCCTCCCATCAAGGCCATCCAGAGTGTTCTTAAAGTGCACAGAATATTGGTTTTTACCTCTGAGCGGCACTTTTGTTCGCACACAATGGGCTAAATGGTCAGGCCACAAGGACACCGGGAAGACTGGGGAGAGGGTACCGCGGACAGTTGTTTGGAGACAGGTGGTAGCCTCCCATCAAGGCCATCCAAAGTGTTCTTAAAGTGCACAGAATATTGGTTTTTACCCCTGAGCGGCACTTTTTTTCGCACATAATGGGCTAAATGGTCAGGCCACAAGGACACCGAGAAGACTGGGGAGAGGGTACCCGCGGACAGATGTTTGGAGACAGGTGATAGCCTCCCATCAAGGCCATCCAGAGTGTTCTTCAACGTTAACAGGATAAGGGTTTTTACCTCTGAGCGGCACTTTTTTTTACACACAATGGGCTAAATGGCTAGGTCACAAGGACACCGAGAAGGCTGTAGAAAGGGTACCCGCTGGACAGCTGTTTGGAGACAGGTGGTAGCCTCCCATCAAGGCCATCTAGAGTGTTCTTAAAGTGCACAGAATATTGTTTTTTACCTCTGAGCGGCACTTTTTTTCGCACACAAGGGGTTAAATGGCCAGGTCACAAGGACACCGAGAAGGTTGTGGAAAGGGACCCGCTGGACAGCTGTTTGGAGACAGGTGGTAGCCTCCCATCAAGGCCATTCAAAGTGTTCTTTAAAGTGCACAGGATACGTGTTTTTACCTCTGAGCGGCACTTTTGTTCGCACACAATGGTCTAAATGGCCAGGCCACAAGGACACCGAGAAGGCTGGGGAGAGGGTACCCGCGGACAGCTGTTTGGAGACAGGTGATAGCCTCCCATCAAGGCCATCCAGAGTGTTCTTTAACGTTAACAGGATAAGGGTTTTTACCTCTGAGCGGCACTTTTTTTTACACACAATGGGCTAAATGGCTAGGTCACAAGGACACCGAGAACGTTGTGGAAAGGGTACCCGCGGACAGCTGTTTGGAAACAGGTGATAGCCTCCCATCAAGGCCATCCAGAGTGTTCTTTAACGTTAATAGGATAAGGGTTTTTACCTCTGAGCGGCACTTTTTTTTACACACAATGGACTAAATGGCCAGGTCACAAGGACACCGAGAAGGCTGTAGAAAGGGTACCCGCTGGACAGCTGTTTGGAGACAGGTGGTAGCCTCCCATCAAGGCCATCTAGAGTGTTCTTAAAGTGCACAGAATATTGTTTTTTACCTCTGAGCGGCACTTTTTTTCGCACACAAGGGGTTAAATGGCCAGGTCACAAGGACACCGAGAAGGTTGTGGAAAGGGACCCGCTGGACAGCTGTTTGGAGACAGGTGGTAGCCTCCCATCAAGGCCATAAAAGGGTTCTTTAAAGTGCACAGGATACGTGTTTTTACCTCTGAGCGGCACTTTTGTTCGCACACAATGGTCTAAATGGCCAGGCCACAAGGACACCGAGAAGGCTGGGGAGAGGGTACCCGCGGACAGCTGTTTGCAGACAGGTGATAGCCTCCCATCAAGGCCATCCAGAGTGTTCTTTAACGTTAACAGGATAAGGGTTTTTACCTCTGAGCGGCACTTTTTTTTACACACAATGGGCTAAATGGCTAGGTCACAAGGACATCGAGAACGTTGTGGAAAGGGTACCCGCGGACAGCTGTTTGGAGACAGGTGATAGCCTCCCATCAAGGCCATCCAGAGTGTTCTTTAACGTTAATAGGATAAGGGTTTTTACCTCTGAGCGGCACTTTTTTTTACACACAATGGGCTAAATGGGCAGGTGACAAGGACACCGAGAAGGCTGTAGAAAGGGTACCCGCTGGACAGCTGTTTGGAGACAGGTGGTAGCCTCCCATCAAGGCCATCTAGAGTGTTCTTTAACGTGCACAGGATATGGGTTTTTACCTATGAGCGGCACTTTTTTTCACACACAATGGGCTAAATGGCCAGGTAATAAGGACACCGAGAAGGTTGTGGAAAGGGTACCCGCGGACAGCTGTTTAGAGACAGGTGATAGCCTCCCATCAAGGCCATCCAGAGTGTTCTTTAACGTTAGCAGGATATGAGTTTTTACCTCTGAGCGGCACTTTTTTTACACACAATGGGCGAAATGGCCAGGTCACAAGGACACCGAGAACGTTGTGGAAAGGGTACTCGCGGACAGCTGTTTGGAGACAGGTGATAGCCTCCCATCAAGGCCATCTAGAGTGTTCTTTAACGTTAACAGGATAAGGGTTTTTACCTCTGAGCGGCACTTTTTTTTACACACAATGGGCTAAATGGCCAGGTCACAAGGACACCGAGAAGGCTGTAGAAAGAGTACCTGCTGGACAGCTGTTATGAGACAGGTGGTAGCCTGCCATCAAGGTCATCCAGAGTGTTCTTTAACGTTAACAGGATATGGGTTTTTACCTCTGAGCGGCACTTTTTTTACACACAATGGGCTAAATGGCCAGGTCACAAGGACACCGAGAAGGTTGTGGAAAGGATACCCGCGGACAGCTGTTTAGAGACAGGTGATAGCCTCCCATCAAGGCCATCCAGAATGTTCTTTAACGTTAGCAGGAATGGGTTTTTACCTCTGAGCGGCACTTTTTTTTACACACAATGGGCTAAATGGCCAGGTCACAAGGACACCGAGAAGGTTGTGGAAAGGGTACCCGCTGGACAGCTGTTTGGAGACAGGTGGTAGCCTCCCATCAAGGCCATCTAGAGTGTTCTTTAACGTGCACAGGATATGGATTTTTACCTATGAGCGGCACTTTTTTTCACACACAATGGGCTAAATGGCCAGGTCACAAGGACACCGAGAAAGTTGTGGAAAGGGACCCGCTGGACAGCTGTTTGGAGACAGGTGGTAGCCTCCCATCAAGGCCATTCAAAGTGTTCTTTAAAGTGCACAGGATACGGGTTTTTACCTCTGAGCGGCACTTTTGTTCGCACACAATGGTCTAAATGGCCAGGCCACAAGGACACCAAGAAGGCTGGGGAGAGGGTACCCGCGGACAGATGTTTGGAGACAGGTGGTAGCCTCCCATCAAGGCCATCCAGAGTGTTCTTTAACGTTAACAGGATAAGGGTTTTTACCTCTGAGCGGCACTTTTTTTTACACACAATGGGCTAAATGGCCAGGTCACAAGGACACCGAGAAGGCTGTAGAAAGGGTACCCGCTGGACAGCTGTTTGGAGACAGGTGGTAGCCTCCCATCTAGAGTGTTCTTTAACGTGCACAGGATATGGGTTTTTACCTATGAGCGGCACTTTTTTTCACACACAATGGGCTAAATGGCCAGGTAATAAGGACACCGAGAAGGTTGTGGAAAGGGTACCCGCGGACAGCTGTTTAGAGACAGGTGATAGCCTCCCATCAAGGCCATCCAGAGTGTTCTTTAACGTTAGCAGGATATGGGTTTTTACCTCTGAGCAGCACTTTTTTTTACACACAATGGGCTAAATGGCCAGGTCACAAGGACACCGAGAATTTTGTGGAAAGGGTACCCGCTGGACAGCTGTTTGGAGACAGGTGGTAGCCTCCCATCAAGGCCATCTAGAGTGTTCTTTAACGTGCACAGGATATGGGTTTTTACCTATGAGCGGCACTTTTTTTCACACACAATGGGCTAAATGGCCAGGTCACAAGGACACCGAGAAGGTTGTGGAAAGGGACCCGCTGGACAGCTGTTTGGAGACAGGTGATTGCCTCCCATCAAGGCCATCCAGAGTGTTCTTTAACGTTAACAGGATAAGGGTTTTTACCTCTGAGCGGCACTTTTTTTTACACACAATGGGCTAAATGGCCAGGTCACAAGGACACCGAGAAGGCTGTAGAAAGGTACCCGCTGGACAGCTGTTTGGAGACAGGTGGTAGCTTCCCATCAAGGCCATCTAGAGTGTTCTTTAACGTGCACAGGATATGGGTTTTTACCTATGAGCGGCACTTTTTTTCACACACAATGGGCTAAATGGCCAGGCCACAAGGACACCGAGAACGTTGTGGAAAGGGTACTCGCGGACAGCTGTTTGGAGACAGGTGATAGCCTCCCATCAAGGCCATCTAGAGTGTTCTTTAACGTTAACAGGATAAGGGTTTTTACCTCTGAGCGGCACTTTTTTTTACACACAATGGGCTAAATGGCCAGGTCACAAGGACACCGAGAAGGCTGTAGAAAGAGTACCTGCTGGACAGCTGTTATGAGACAGGTGGTAGCCTGCCATCAAGGTCATCCAGAGTGTTCTTTAACGTTAACAGGATATGGGTTTTTACCTCTGAGCGGCACTTTTTTTACACACAATGGGCTAAATGGCCAGGTCACAAGGACACCGAGAAGGTTGTGGAAAGGGTACCCACGGACAGCTGTTTAGAGACAGGTGATAGCCTCCCATCAAGGCCATCCAGAGTGTTCTTTAACGTTAGCAGGAATGGGTTTTTACCTCTGAGCGGCACTTTTTTTTACACACAATGTGCTAAATGGCCAGGTCACAAGGACACCGAGAAGGTTGTGGAAAGGGTACCCGCTGGACAGCTGTTTGGAGACAGGTGGTAGCCTCCCATCAAGGCCATCTAGAGTGTTCTTTAACGTGCACAGGATATGGATTTTTACCTATGAGCGGCACTTTTTTTCACACACAATGGGCTAAATGGCCAGGTCACAAGGACACCGAGAAAGTTGTGGAAAGGGACCCGCTGGACAGCTGTTTGGAGACAGGTGGTAGCCTCCCATCAAGGCCATTCAAAGTGTTCTTTAAAGTGCACAGGATACGGGTTTTTACCTCTGAGTGGCACTTTTGTTCGCACACAATGGTCTAAATGGCCAGGCCACAAGGACACCGAGAAGGCTGGGGAGAGGGTACCCGCGGACAGATGTTTGGAGACAGGTGGTAGCCTCCCATCAAGGCCATCCAGAGTGTTCTTTAACGTTAACAGGATAAGGGTTTTTACCTCTGAGCGGCACTTTTTTTTACACACAATGGGCTAAATGGCCAGGTCACAAGGACACCGAGAAGGCTGTAGAAAGGGTACCCGCTGGACAGCTGTTTGGAGACAGGTGGTAGCCTCCCATCAAGGCCATCTAGAGTGTTCTTTAACGTGCACAGGATATGGGTTTTTACCTATGAGCGGCACTTTTTTTCACATACAATGGGCTAAATGGCCAGGCCACAAGGACACCGAGAAGGCTGGGGAGAGGGTACCCGCGGACAGATGTTTGGAGACAGGTGGTAGCCTCCCATCAAGGCCATCCAGAGTGTTCTTTAAAGTGCACAGGATATGGGTTTTTACCTCTGAGCGGAACTTTTTTTGCACACAATGTGCCAGGTCACAAGGATACTGAAGGCTCAGAGAAGGTCGGGGGAGAGGATCCACTGTAACAGCTGTTAAGAGACAGATGGTATGCTCCCGTGAAGGCCAGCTTGTTCCTTAACATGCACATGGTAGGGGTATCTCACACACAGGGTCAAAGATTAACATCTCATCCGACGGACGGCGGCCTTTCTAAGCCCATCGGCTTCCTTTGCCTCTACTGACCGAGAGCCTGGTGTGTGTTTTACGGGGATAAATCTCAACGCTGGCTCAGGTGGGATTCGAACCTGGAACTGCACATTACGAGGTTGAAGTAGTACCAGCAGAGCCAACTCCCGCTACCCTTATGAAAGAAATTTCGCAACAACAACTTCCCTTCTGAAGTTTTCATTTAAAGACATATTGGAGATTCAGATCGTCAACTGTCGAATTTTAGGCTTATGTGTAGAGGAGACGATGCGCACTTTGTCACATTGTGGCGGGGGTGGCTCAGTCGGTAGCGCGCCAGGCTCGTAATCTGTAGTTCCCAGGTTCGAGTCCCACCTATGTCAGCGTTGAGATTTATCTCCGCAAAATTCCCCGCCCTGCCCACGGTCAGTAGAGGACACCGATGGGCTTGGAAAGGCCGCCGTCCGTCGGATAGGACGTTAAGGCGTGGCCCCGTGTGTGGGAGAGCCATGCCCTGTGCATGATAAAGAACTCGCTGGATGGCCTTGACGGGAGTCTACCATCTGTCTCCCAACAGCTGTTCCAGTGGGTCCCCTCCCCCAACCTTCTCTGAGCTTTCGGGGTCCATGTGACCTGGCCATTTAGCCCATGGTGTGCAAAAAGTGCCGCTCAGAGGTAAAACAACCCAACCCCCAACCTTCTCTGAGTCTTCGGGGTCCATGTGACCTGGCCATTTAGCCCATGGTGTGCAAAAAAGTGCTGTTCAGAGGTAAAACAACCCAACGTTAAAGAACACGCTGGATGGCCTTGACGGGAGGCTACCATCTGTCTCCCAACAGTTGTTCCAGTGGGTCCCCTCCCCCAACCTTCTCTGAGCTTTCGGGGTCCATGTGACCTGGCCATTTAGCCCATGGTGTGCAAAAAGTGCCGCTCAGAGGTAAAACAACCCAACCCAACTGCAAGTCACACACATTCGGGTGAGTTTTTCCGAAATCGTTTTTCTTAGCCTCGCGATTTTCGTTCCCAGAGGAATTTTTTAGCGTGTCATAAGCTTATTTTGCTTTTCCAACGGGAAAAGAATTTCGAAACTGAAAAGAACTTTTCGTCGACATTCGTGTTTGCCGTCAGCTGAGCAAATGAAGTGTTAAAGTTGACAGGTCTTGCAGTCCTTGAACAAATTCAAACATTTTCTTTTATTCGTTTCGTTTGAGAGGGAGGAAGTCTAGAAGGTGGATGCATGAAGAGAGAAGTGAGATGAGTGAGTTTACAGGGAATGTATTTGTTTGGTTTTTAGGGAAAAGCCAGAAAAGCCACGATGTTTCCAAATAAACACAATCAGTTCAATTCGCAATAAAGTAACGACTGTTTCAATTCGCAATAAAGTAATAAAGTGACGACTTTTGTGCTTCACTCCCCCCCCCCCCCCCCCGAAAGGAAAAAAAAGGAAGGGGACTGGATTGACTCAGTCAATGTCGCCAAGATCAAAATTTCACGTTCTCAGGTTCGAGTTCCAACTGTGTCAGCGTTGAGATTCATGTCTGCTAAATCGTCATCCTGCCCACGGTGAGAAAGGGGACAGCGATGAGTTTGGAGCGACTGCCGTCCGTCCGATGAGACGTTAAGCCGTCGCGCCGTGTGAATGAGAGTTATATCATGTGTCCGTTAAAGAACACGTCGGATGCTTCCAACGACGGGACTTTAGCTGCCACGACGGAACTTTAGCTGCCACTGTGGGACTTTATTCACCACAATGGAACTTTAGTTGCCACGACGGGACTTCAGCTGCCACGAAGGGACTTTAGCTGCCACGACGGGACTTCAGCTGTAATGACGGAACTTCAGCTGCCATGACGGAACTTCAGCTGCCACGAAGGGACTTTAGCTGCCACGACGGGACTTCAGCTGTAATGACGGAACTTCAGCTGCCACGAAGGGACTTTAGCTGTAATGACGGAACTTCAGCTGCCACGAAGGGACTTTAGCTGCCACGACGGGACTTCAGCTGTAATGATGGAACTTTAGCTGCCACGACGGGACTTTAGCTGTAATGACGGAACTTCAGCTGCCATGACGGAACTTCAGCTGCCACGACGGGACTTTAGCTGCCACGACGGGACTTCAGCTGTAATGATGGAACTTTAGCTGCCATGACGGGACTTCAGTTGCCATGACAGAAATTTAACTGCCAAGACGGGACTTTAGCTGCCACGATGGGATGCTTCCATCTAACTTCTGTCCAGCGGTTCTTTTCCCTTAACCAACTCAACTTTGAAGCCCTCGTAACCAGTCCGTTCAGCCCATTTTTTACACAAAATTTCTTCTCAGAGGTAAAACAACTCAACCCTTCTCTTAGAGCAGTGTTTTCCAAATAGTGTCCCGTGAAGAGTTTCCACAGCAAAATTTCATTCCAATATAAAAAAATAAATATTTCTTTAATTTTGGTACACATAAAAAGTAATTTTTGTTTCGAAATATGTGCAGTTAAATAATGCGTTGATCTCATATCTTTGTTTAAACATTTATTTATCTTACCTATTTGAGGTCTAGTTTCTTAGCGTCATACACAAAAGTCCCATTCGGCCGGTGCCAGCCTTTCCAAGACCATCGTTGTCCCCTTTCCATCCAAGGGAAGGATGAGGATCCTGCGGAGATAAGTTGTTGGGTTGTTTTACGGCACTTTTTTAGCGGCACTTTTTTGCACACCACGGGCTAAATGGTCAAGTCATAAGGACCCCAAAGGCTCAGAGAAGGTTGGGGGAAGGGACTCACTGGAACAGCTGTTGGGAGACAGATGGTAGCCATCCGTCAAGGCCATCCATCGTGTTCTTTAACGTGCACAGGGTATGGCTCTCCCGCACACTGAGCCACGGCTTAACGTCCCATCCGATGGACGGCGGCCTTTCCAAGTTCATTGGTGTCCCCTACTGACCGTTATGCGGGGCGGGGAGTTTTGCGGAGATAAGTCTCAACCCTGACCTAGCTGGGACTCGAACCTGGGAACTGCAGATTACGAGCCTGGAGCGCTACCGCTCCCCCCCCCCCCCCGCCCCTCAGCGGAGATAAATCTCAGCGCTGACCCACGTGAACTAAGTACGTGGGAAGTGCAAATTACGAGCCTGAGGTGCTACCGATAGGGCCAACCACAGGTCCTATATATTGGGAGTGACACAAGTACTTTTGTTTTTAGAAAACGAGAACTCCATACCGATTAAGGGTGATTGGACTTCCATGTTTTCAATTAAATTCTTTTGCACGTATCTCACGTAACAAAGTAACCAGATGTAAGCATTCTTATCGTATATTTGCATTGTTATCGTTCATTTTAATACAGAAATTTTATCGCATCATTTGCATTCTTCTGACAGGAAATAGATGTTTGTCGATGAAATGGAGATATCGTCATTTAGGAATGAACGAATGGCAACATCACGAAATAAATGTAGGAAATAATAACCGATATTCATTTCCTTTTTATTTTCATTTATCTTAGTCAAGGATTTCCCTACAAATTGGTTAATTTTCCGCATTTCCAGGGCGAAAGTTGATTCAATCGGTAGCGCGCTGGCTCGTAATCTGCAGTTCCCAGATGATTTGAGTCTCAACTATATCTGCTGTGTATTTAGATTTACTACTAATTCCCGGGGTGGGGGGGTGGCTCAGTCGGTAGCGCGCCAGGCTCGTAATCTGCAATTCCCAGGTTCGAGTCCCAGCTTGGTCAGCATTGAGATTTATCTCCGCAAAATTTCCCCGCCCTGCCCACGGTCAGTAGGGGACACCGATGGACTTGGAAAGGCCGCCGTCCGTCGGATGGGACGTTAAGCCGTTACCCCGTGTGCGGGAGAGCCATACCCTGTGCACGTTAAAGAACATGCTGGATGGCCTTGACGGGAGGCTACCATCTGTCTCCCAACAGCTGTTCCAGTGGGTCCCCTCCCCCAACCTTCTCTAAGCCTTCGGGGTCCATGTGACCTGGCCATTTAGCCCATGCAAAAAAGTGCAGCTCAGAGGTAAAACAACCCAACTGCTAACTCCGATTCTACCCTTCGTGCGAAAGGTAAAAACCAATGGGTTTGAACTGCTACCGTCCTTCAGATGCGATGTTAAGCCGCGAATCCGTGTTCGGGAGAGAGAGCCATACCTGTGCATGCTAAAGAACATGCTGGATGGCCTTGATGGGAGGCTACCATTTGTCTCCTAACAGCTGTTCCAGTGAGCTGTTTTCTTTCCCCCAATGTTCTCTGAGATCTTGTGATCTGGCCTTTGAGCCCATTGTGTGCAAAAAAAAAGTGACACTCAGAGGTAAAAAAAAAACTCAATTCCACACTTCCCAGTGATCAACTAGATATGCGATGTTCTGAGTTTAGTAATAAAAGGAGTCTTCCGTCGGATGGGACGTTAATCCGTGATCCCATGTGTGGGAGAGCCATTCCCTATGCACGTTAAAAAGCACGATGGATGACCAAACACCCCCACTCCAACGAGAATGTAAGGACAATAGAGACCAAAAATTATTAACTTTGTGCTCATTTCAAGCATTTTTCACGATATTTTTTGCACCGTCTAAAACGAGGAGAAAAATATTATTCTGCAATGGAAATCCAGTCTCTTAGCGTCCCTTCCCTCCCTAGACCCACGAAAAGGGTAGAAAGGGGGCCCTGTTACCTTGGTAATCGATAATGTACCATGAAAACTTTTCCCATCGTTAACTTCATTCACACCATTCCAACGTTAACACTCTACTCCATTCATAACTCTCAATAAAAAATATATTACTGCATTCACGACTCTCGATCAAAAATATATTACTCCATCACAATTCTCGACCGATAACGTGCTGCTCCATTCACAACTCTCGATCGATACTACTCCATTCACAACTCTCGATCGATACTACTCCATTCACAACTCTCGATCTATACTACTCCTTTCACAACTCTCGATCAACAATGTATTACTCCATTCACAACTCTCGATCAACAATGTACTACTCCATTCACAACTCTCGATCGATACTACTCCATTCACAACTCTCGATCGATACTACTCCTTTCACAACTCTCGATCAACAATGTATTACTCCATTCACAACTCTCGATCAACAATGTACTACTCCATTCACAACTCTCGATCAACAATGTACTACTCCATTCACAACTCTCGATCAACAAT
Organism: Ryuthela nishihirai; assembly: GCA_038380435.1. Taxonomy (NCBI): domain Eukaryota; kingdom Metazoa; phylum Arthropoda; class Arachnida; order Araneae; family Heptathelidae; genus Ryuthela; species Ryuthela nishihirai. The sequence continues at coordinate 28,191,097 of JAWZYU010000025.1, forward strand.
GTACTACTCCATTCCCACCTCTCGATCGACCATGTACCATCCCATTCACAACTCTCGTTCAACAATGCACTATTCCATTCACAACTCTCGATCGATAACCTAATACTCCATTCAGGAAATAGGCGATGGTAGGGCCATCAGATCCTTCGTATAGTTTCAGAGGTTTTACTCCCGACCCACTACAGCTAGGAACCCGTCCAACACTGGTAGAAGTGAGTGGGACCACCACTCCAAATCTGGTAGAATCCAACACTGGTAGAAGTGAGTGGGACCACCACTCCAAATCTGGTAGAATCCAACACTGGTAGAACTGAGTGGGACCACCACTCCAAATCTGGGACCAATCGCTGAAGTACCTGAGGAAACACAGGGATCCGAAAATTTCATCCACGGAGGACGTTCATGAAACACTTGTGCGCCTTTCGTTTTACAGTGTGGAATTACGGCTCTTATATGATTTGGTTGCAGGCAGCACTAATGGGACCTAAAATCGTAGCCACGTGTGCAGGGTTTGGTTGTTTTACCTCTGAGCGGCACTTTTTTTTGCACACCATGGGCTAAATGGCCAGGTCACATGGACCCCGAAGGCTCAGAGAAGGTTGGGGGAGGGGACCCACTGGAACAGTTGTTAGAAGACAGGTGGTAGCCTCCCGTCAAGGCCATCCAGCGTGTTTTTTAACATGCAAGAGTACGGCTCTCCCGCACTCGGAGCCATGACTTAACGTCCCATCCGACGGACGGCAGTCTTTCCAAGCCCATCGGTGTCCCCTACTGACCGAGGGCAGGGCGGGGAATTTTGCGGAGATAAATCTCAACACTGACCCAGCTGGGACTCGAACCTGGGAACTACAGATTACGAGCCTGGCGCGCTACCGACTGAGCCACCCCCGCCCCACGTGTGCAGGAGAACCTTACTGGGCGAGTCAAAGAGCATGCCGATGGCCTTGATGGGAGAGTTCCATCTGTCCCCTGACATTTCTCCCGTGGTTCATTACCCTTTTTTAATAGTTTTAGATCTAAAGCGTATCGAAGGGGAGAACCAGGTGTTCCCCCTCCCCGGTACGCTCCTTGTACGATCGTTTTTTCGGTTGGGGGAGTGGCAAAAAGCCCCCCCTCTCCCGAAAAACCGATCGTCTTGTAAGAAACCTCGAAAGTGTCTACTTGATTTCAAATCCAAAATAGTTGTCTTTGTAGAATTTTATTTTAGCCCCATAGTATACGTCCGACACTAAAAATAGATTTAAAAAAACGACTATAAAATTTTATTCCATATAGAATGCCATTATAAATTTTCCTGCCCGTGGAATGGTTGGGTTGTTTTATCTCTGAGCGGCAATTTTTTGGTCACAAGGACCCCGAAGGCTCAGAGAAGGTTGGGGGAGGGGACCCACTGGAACAGCTGTTGGGAGACAGATGGTAGCCTCCCGTCAAGGCCATCCAGCGTGTTCTTTAACGTGCACAGGGTATGGCTCTCCCGCACACGGGGCCACGGCTTAACGTCCCATCCGACGGACGGCGGCCTTTCCTAGCCCATCGGTGTGCCCTACTGACCATGGGCAGGGCGGGAATTTTGAGAGATAAATCTCAACGCTGACCCAGCTGGGACTCGACCTGGGAACTACAGATTACGAGCCTGGCACGCTACCGACTGAGCCACCCCCGCCCCGACCGGGTGGAATGTTTTAGTAATTGGGAAACCTCACTCAAGTCTTATTCTCAGACATCCTCACTCCCCGAAGCTAAATAAATTATCCAACCCTCCCCCGAACTAAATCTTGGATATGTTCCCGATTCAACCTTTGCGTTCCTTGTGACCTGGCCATTTAAGTTTAGAATTTTTGGGAAGTATCGCTTAGAGAAAAATTTACAAACCAAATAGATTTTTCCATATTGCAAAAATTAAAAGCTATTTTAAATAGCCCTAACTATTTTATGGCACAATCTGCAAAAATTTAAAAAAATGCGCAGAAATAGTTGAAAATAAACAATGGTTTAGACACTTTCGACTAAAAATATCATGAAAAAGCAGACTTAAATTTTGATGACTGTTTCTGAAAGACTCTAAAACATCCCAGAGACACTTAACACTTCAACACTTCAATAGCATCACTTCTTTGCCAGTTCCTCTCCTATTTTAATGGAATAAAATTGATCGAAGGATCAGGGATGCTGACAGATTGATCAGAGGAATTCTGAGAGAAGCTCTGAAAGTTGGCCTAGTTTTAGAAACCGTTCACGTGGTCGATAAACTCTTTTCATGATTGTCAGACAAAAAAAAGAACTATTATATTAAAATCATTTTGTTGAGTTATTTTACCTTTAAGCGGCACTTTACCCGATATAATGGGCCAAACGGTCACGCCACAAAGACCCTAAGATGTTAGGACGCAAATGAAAGACTTCTTATGGTCAACAATTGTGTTCTTTAACTCACTTGCCCTCATATGTTTTGATACTACGACCCCCTAGAATCGTAGATAAAATTACGCGACCTCGTAGAATCGTAGATAAAATTACGCAAACCCCTAGAATCGTAGATAAAATCATGCGCCCCCTAGAATCGTAGATAAAATTACGCGACCTCGTAGAATCGTAGATAAAATTACGCAAACCCCTAGAATCGTAGATAAAATTACGCGACCCCCTAGAATCGCAGATAAAATCATGCGACCCCCTAGAATCGTAGATAAAATTACGCGACCTCGTAGAATCGTAGATAAAATTACGCGACCCCCTAGAATCGCAGATAAAATCATGCGACCCCTAGAATCGTAGATAAAATTACGCGACCTCGTAGAATCGTAGATAAAATTACGCAAACCCTAGAATCGTAGATAAAATTACGCGACCCCCTAGAATCGTAGATAAAATCATGCGACTCCCTAGAATCGTAGATAAAATTACGCGACCTCGTAGAATCGTAGATAAAATTACGCAAACCCCTAGAATCGTAGATAAAATTACGCGACCCCCTAGAATCGTAGATAAAATCATGCGACCCCCTAGAATCGTAGATAAAATTACGCGACCTCGTAGAATCGTAGATAAAATTACGCAAACCCTAGAATCGTAGATAAAATTACGCGACCCCCTAGAATCGTAGATAAAATCATGCGACTCTCTAGAATCGTAGATAAAATTACGCGACCTCGTAGAATCGTAGATAAAATTACGCAAACCCCTAGAATCGTAGATAAAATTACGCGACCCCCTAGAATCGTAGATAAAATCATGCGACCCCCTAGAAACGTAGATAAAATTACACGACCTCGTAGAATCGTAGATGAAATTACGCAAACCCCTAGAATCGTAAATAAAATTAGCGACCCCCTAGAATCGTAGATAAAATTATGCGACCCCCTTGAATCGTAGATAAATCACGCGACCCCCTAAAATCGTACATAAAATTACGCGACCCATTAGAATCGTAGATGAAATTATGCGACCCCTAGAAACGTAGGTAAAATTATGCGACCCCCTTGATTCGTAGATAAAATCACGCGACCCCCTAGAATCGTAGATAAAATTACGTGACCCCCTAGAATCGTAGATAAAATCATGCGACCCCCTAGAATCGTAGATAAAATTACGCGACCTCGTAGAAACGTAGGTAAAATTATGCGACCCCCTTGATTCGTAGTTAAAATCACGCGACCCCCTAGAATCGTAGATAAAATTACGTGACCCCCTAGAATCGTAGATAAAATTACGCGACCTCGTAGAATCGTAGATAAAATTACGCGACCTCGTAGAATCGTAGATAAAATTACGCGACCTCGTAAAATGGTAGATAAAATTACGCAAACCCCTAGAATCTTAGATAAGGGCAAACTTAAATTATAGAAAGACAACAAGTCTTGGATTTCAAAGCAAGTAGACAAGTTTGAGGTTTCCTATAAGAGGACCTGATTTTCGGGGGGTGGGGGGAACGACCCTCCTGATTCCCACCCCTGGATACATCTCTGTTTCGAAGAAACGTATTACAAACACGAACCACAGGGGCGGGGGTGGCTCAGTTGGTAGCGCACCAGGCCTGCAATCTGCAGTTCCCAGGTTCGAATCCCAGCTGGGTCAGCGTTGAGACTTATCTCCGTAAATCTTCCCGCCCTGCCCACGGTCAGTAGGGGACACCGATGGGCTTGGAAAGACTGCCGTCCGTCGGATGGGACGTTAAGTCGTGGCTCCGAGTGCGGGAGAGCCATACCCTTGCACGTTTTAAAAACACGCTGGATGGCCTTGACGGGAGGCTAACAACTGTTCCAGTGGGTCCCCTCCCCCAACCTTCTCTGAGCCATCGGGGTCCTTGCGACCTGGCCATTTAGCCCATGGTGTGCAAAAAAGTGTCGCTCAGAGGTAAAACAATCCAATCCACGAACCACATTCGAACATGAAGGCTAAAAATTCCAATTAACCTTGAATAATATGAATTTACCTTTTGCGCTTAAAACCAGGGGGCGGGGGTGGCTCAGTCGGTAGCGCGCCAGGCTCGTAATCTGTAGTTCCCAGGTTCGAGTCCCAGCTGGGTCAGCGTTGAGATTTATCTCCTCAAAATTCCCCGCCCTGCCCACGGTCAGTAGGAGACACCGATGGGTTTGGAAAGGCCGCCGTCCGTCGGATGGGATATTAAGCCGTGGCCCCGTGTGCGGGAGAGCCATACCCTGTGCACGTTAAAGAACACGCTGGATGACCTTGACGGGAGGCTACCATCTGTCTCCCAACAGCTGTTCCAGTGGGTCCCCTCCCCTAACCTTCTCTGAGCCTTCGGGGCCCATGTGACCTGGCCATTTAGCCCATGGTGTGCAAAAAAGTGCCGCTCAGAGGTAAAACAACCCAACCCAACTTGAAACCATTATGTAGGTATCTATTTTTTTTTCCCTTACAAGCAAGAGTGTATTATATCCGAGTGGAAACTGTATTTAAATCGGTTTCTTAAATCTTTGTATCGATCGAGACTCGTAATTTTATTTTCCAAGATTCGAGTGCCGTATTTGCCAGCGTGGAGATTTTCTCAACTAATTCCTGTTGTGCTCTTTGTTAGAAAGGACACACCGATGGCCTTGCAAAGTCCACTTTCCTACTGATGGGATATTAAGCCTTTACCCTATGTAAATTTACACGACGAATTCCTTTCCTTAGCGAAATCTAAACCTTCGGGGTCCTTGTAACCTGGCCATTTAGCCACTCTATGGAGAAAAGCGCCGCTCAGAGGTAAAACAACACACACAGGAATGCATGAAATAAGTATGGAACACTTATATACTGGAATGTAGTTTATATACATATGAAATATTCCGTCATATATTCGGTATAAAAAAATGAATACTTTTAGATGTTTCTCTGAGTACTGTCGTTCAAAAAAGTATCCGAACACTACGGTCGATTACAGAATTCAGAACAAATATCTGGTAACGATTTTTTTAGAAATTAGTGATCTGGCAACCTTCGTGTCACGTGACACGAAGGTTGCCAGATCACTAATTTCTAAAAAAATCGTTGCCAGATATTTTTTCTGAATTTTGTAATCAACCGTAGTGTTCGGATACTTTTGTGAGCGACTGTAGGTGGTCATATTATTTTGATACTAGATCGTGTTAGCTCACTCACGGAAATATTAAGCGTGTGCAGTTACCATTCACAGCAAACTGGAGCGGTTGCAGTAACTGCACACGCTCCAGTTTGCTGTGAACGGTGACTGGAGCGTGTACAGTTGCTGTACACGATCCAGATATTTTTCCTGAATTCTGTAATCAACCATGGTGTTCGGATACTTTTTTGAGCGACTGTAGGTGGTCATATAATTTTGATACTAGATCGTGTGGGCTCAACTCACGGAAATATTGAGCGTGTGCAGTTGCTGTACACGCTCCAGATATTTTCCTGAATTCTGTAATCAACCATAGTGTTCGGATACTTTTTTGAGCGACTGTAGGTGGTCATATTATTTTGATACTAGATCGTGTGGGCTCACTCACGGAAATATTGAGCGTGTGCAGTTACCGTTCACAGCAAACTGGAGCGTGTGCAGTAACTGCACACGCTCCAGTTTGCTGTGAACGGTAACTGGAGCGTGTACAGTTGCTGTACACGCTCCAGATATTTTTCCTGAATTCTGTAATCACGTGACACGAAGGTTGCCAGATCACTAATTTCTAAAAAAAATCGTTGCCAGATATTTTTTCTGAATTCTGTAATCAATCATAGTGTTCGGATACTTTTTTGAGCGACTGTTCCAAGTTCAGTACACAGTACAGGAGAGTCATACCGTATGCACTTTAAAGAACACACTGGACCGTCTTGATGTGAAGCAACCATCGTCTGCCTCCTTCCATTAAACAAGTTTAAGCCTTTGTGGTCCTTTTGACCCGGCCATTTAGCCCATTGGTTGTTTCTGAATTTTAATGAAAAAATGCAGAATTCAGAAAAACAAAAGTGTCATTTAAAAGGGTTGGTCTGTTTTACCTCTGAGCGGCACTTTTTTGCACACCATGGGCTAAATGCCCAGATCACAAGGACCCCGAAGGCTCAGAGAAGGTTGGGGGAGGGGACCCACTGGAACAGATGTTGGGAGACAGATGGTAGCCTCCCGTCAAGGCCATCCAGCGTGTTCTTTAACGTGCACAGGGTATGGTTCTCTCGCACACGGGGCCAAGGCTTAACGTCCTATCAGACGGGCGGCGGCCTTTCCAAGCCATCTGTGTCCCCTACTGACCTTGGGCAGGGCGGGGAATTGACCCCGAAGGGAATTGATCTCAACGCTGACACAGCTGGGACTCGAACCTGGGAACTACAGATTACGAGCCTGGCGCGCTACCGACTAAGCCACCCCCGCCCCTCATTTAAAAGGAAAACAACCCAAGCCAACAGAGAAGTTTCGTCAGAGAGAATTTTGCTTTCTGGTTAGAGAGACTCCCACGAAAAGGAAGTTGTTAAAGTCGCAGCAGTTTCTGGACAAAAACTGGCTTCATACTGGAATTAAGCGGTTTTATCAACGCAAAGCAGCATTTCCGGTCTAAAAGTAACGGGTTGATTTTTCTCCCTTTCCGTTCCATACTTTTCTACTACATCCGGCGCAAATTCGGATAGGGATTGAAGAAAGATAGGCGAATAGCATGCGAAGTGGATTTATTTTTGAACACTGCAGCGATTAAGGAGGAAGACCAGGAAGAGAGTTGGTGAACACATGAGGTAGGGAGGTCAGAAGAGCTTGGATTGGGTTGTTTTACCTCTGAGCGGTACTTTTTTGCACACCATGGGCTAAATGGCCAGGTCACGTGGAACCCGAAGGCTCAGAGAAGGTTGGGGGAGGGAACCCACTGGAACAGCTGTTGGGAGACAGATGGTAGCCTCCCGTCAAGGCCATCCAGCGTGTTCTTTAACGTGCACAGGGTATGACTCTCCCGCACACGGGGTCATGGCTTAAAGTCCCATCCGACGGAAGGCGGCCTTTCCAAGTCCATCGGTGTCCCCTACTGACCGTGGGCAGGGCGGGGAATTTTTGCGGAGATAAATCTCAACGCTGACCCAGCTGGGACTCGAACCTGGGAACTACAGATTACGAGCCTGGCGCGCTGCCAACTGAGCCACCCCCGCCCCCAGGTCAGAAGAGCTTCAGATTGATTAATAATGTCAAATAGAAACGTGTTTGGACTTGGCTGAGAGGGAATAGTTAATATAGGCATCTTCTAGCTAATGTCTCTAAATAATGTTAATTATTTTGAAGCTTGTAACCATCCCAGACAAAGTCGGGACGGTATCAGAGTGGTTAGCTTGCTTGATTAGTGATAAACCTAGATGTGTTTGAGCCCCGGATAAGGCATGTATGATTTCTTTTTTATGTTGTCTGTCTTTCTGACGAGGTCTCACCTTCGTTACAGAACTTGTCTGTGGCGTATTAGGCTGACAGGCTCCTGTCAGACTTCTGTGGAAAGCAGATGTTTGAAGAGTAATTTAGAAATATTAAAAAATAAAAAATGGAAGAAGGTACACACGTAAATTAGACTGAGATAGTCTAGAAGCTCCATTAGTCTTGTGTGGTTTCTTATAACACATACAGGGCCGAATCTAGAGTTGGGTTTGGGTTGTTTTACCTTTGAGTGACCCTTTTTTTCACACCATGGGCTAAATGGCCAGGTCACATGGACGCTGAAGGCTCAGAGAAGGTTAGGGGAGGGAGAACAGCTGTTGGGAGACAGGTGGTAGCCTCCCGTCAAGGCCATCCAGCGTGTTGTTTAAGGTGCACATGGTATGGCTCTCCCGCACACGGGGCCACGGCTTAACGTCCCATCCGACGGACGGAAGCCTTTCCAAGCCCATCGGTGTTCCCTAATGACCGTGGGCCTAATGACCGTGGGCGTCTGCAGAGATAAATTTCAACGCTGACCCAGCTGGAACTCGATCCTGGGAACTACAGATTACGAGCCTGGCGCGCTACCGACTGAGTCCCCCCCCCCCCGCCCTCCGAATCTAGGAGGGAGGGGATATGCCACTAAGGGTAATAGAGACAAAAAAAATTATTAAACCTAATTATATTTAATGCATTTTCGAATAACATTTTTAAAGACTTGTTAAAAAGAATGGGAAAAGGAAATGATATATTGCATTGGAAATCCTTCTCCTCTGCCCCCTCCCCCTATAGTTTTTCTGCTAAATTGTGTTTTTTTAGATGCTAGTGAATAGGTTCACAGGATATGTTTATCAGCTGGTGGATAATCCTGAGCAGAAGTCATCGCAGGCACCTGAACTCTTTGCTTCTATTGGCATCGTCAAATTCTACATTGGAGGAAGTCTTCCAGTGTAGATGGCTTCAGCCTTTAGTAGTGGGGGAACGGGTCTTTGCCCCATGTCTGCGATTAGGGGGCTGTTTGTTATTGTCGGCATTCCCTCTCTCAATAAACATAGTTTCTTTAAACATCCCACTAACCATTTCTCTCCATAGGTAGTTGGAATGTGAGGACTCTGCACAGAGCTTTTTCTCTTGATGTCCTCACACAAGAATTCCACCGTTATAATTTAGATATTCTCGGCTTGCAAGAGACCAGATGGACAGATAAAGGTCAGATTCTTAAAAATAATCTTAAATTTCTCTTTTCAGAGAGGGACGACAATAAGCATCACCAAGGTGTGGGTCTGCTTCTTAGCAGAAACGCTAGTGATGCTCTTCTAGGATATGAGTGTATTAATGAAAGGTTTCTTACAGCAAAATTTCAGACAAGCGTTAAAGACTTGAATGTTATCTGCTGTTATGCCCTCACTTGAGGATGCCGATGAGGATGAGAAGGATAGGTTTTATGAACAACTTCAGGATATTTCGAAATCTGTCAAGAAAGGAGATATTACCCTTGTTCTTGGTGACTTCAATGCCAAAGTTGGTACTGACTCTGACCTTTGGGGAGGAGTAATAGGCGCTTTTGGTATTGGTAGCTGCAATGGCAATGGGCAACGTCTCCTACAGGTAAGTAAACTCAATGGATTCAGAATAACTAACACATATTACAAACACCGCGACATACATAAGTACACATGGGTTTCACCTGATGGGCTGCATAAGAATATGATTGATTACATATTAATTAACAGCAAATGGGCTAGTTCTGTTAGGAATACCAGGGCATATAGGGGAGCTGAAATTGGATTTGACCATTACCTTGTTAAAAGTGTCTTGCAACTTAAACTTAAAAAGTGTTGTGCTAGGGTTAAAAAATTTACTTTTAATACTGAAGCTCTGAAAGATCCAGTTATAGCCAAAGCTTACCATGATAGGTTACTTAGTCATTATGATAGTCATGGTTTGCTTACTACTGAAGTTGAGGAAGAATGGGATCATTTTAAACAGGCTTTTTTGGACACTAACAGAACTCTTTTAGGAAAAAAGGAGCAGAATTATCTGAGTGATAAGGCACTTGAGCTTATTTCGGAAAGAAAGAACTGCAGGAATGTCTTTAATCAATACCCTACTAGTCCTAATAGAAAGCATTACAGAGAACTTAATAAACGTGTAAAAGATCAGTTAGCTGCTGATAAGAATCTTTGGCTTGATGGTTTGGCTGACAAAGCCGAGGAAGCAGTTAGACAGCACAACAGCAGAGAGCTGTACCAGATAGTTAATGTTTTGTGTGGTAGAAAACGAACAGGTATACAGGGATTGAAGGATAAACAAGGCAAGGTTATAGAAGGTGAGGATTCTGTCATGGCTAGGTGGGCTGAGCATTTCAGTGATGTTCTAAACAATGTGGTTAGTTCTAGTCCCATTGTTTGCAATGATGATAGATGCATTGGTGGCTTTAATGTTGGCCCTATAACACAATCTGAAGTTATTTTGGCTGTTTCTATACTTAAACTACATAAATCCCCAGGGGTAGATGAAATTACTACCGAAATGCTTAGAGCTGGGAATGTTTCGGTTACCACTTGGATGACTGAAATTCTGAATATCTTTTATGATAAAGGCATGGTTCCTAAGGATTTTACCAGAGCTATTGTTATCCCTATTTTCAAAAAAGGTGATCGCAGTTCTTGTGATAACTATAGGGGTATCAGCCTACTCTCTGTTCCAGGTAAAGTTCTTTCCATAATTGTGCTTAATAGAATTAAGAATCTGGTTGACAGTCAATTGCGTGATGAGCAATGTGGATTCAGAAGTGGTAGGGGATGTGTGGATCAGATATTTTCACTTAGGCAGATTCTTGAGAAATGTTTAGAGTTTCAGAGACCTTTGGTTGCTAGCTTTGTTGAGTTCAAAAAGGCTTTCGACTCTGTTGATCGTCATAATTTGTGGTTGATTGTGAGATCATATGGTATACCAGACAAGTTAGTTAACATAATGAAAGCTCTCTATAATAACACTGAGTCGTGTGTGAGAGTTGGTAAGTCTTGTAGCAATTGGTTTAGCATTACTTCTGGTGTTCGACAAGGGTGCATTTTGTCTCCTTTTCTCTGTAGCTTGATTATTGATTATGTTATGCGAAATTCAGTTGAAGGGAAAGATTTTGGCCTTAAATGGGTTGGAGATACGAAAATTTCTGATTTAGATTATGCTGATGATTTAGCCCTATTGGCAAATGATGTTGATGAGATGAACTCTTTCATTCGAGCTATTGATGAGACTGGTAGTATAGTCGGTTTGGTTATAAACAGAGAGAAAACTAAAGTGATGAAAATTGGTCAGGCAGGCTGTGATTCAGTTAATCTGAATGGTTGCAGTCTTGAGCAGGTGTCACAGTTTAATTATCTTGGGAGCTATGTAACAGATAATGGTGATGTGCGGAATGAGATTAACAGGCGAATAGGGATTGCTGCCGGGACTTTTAAGAATCTATGGAGATTGTGGAGAAATAGGCGTATACACCTAAAGACTAAAATTAGACTGTATAATAGTTTGGTTCTTTCTAGGGTAAGTTATGATAGTGAAACTTGGACACTTTGTAAACAAGATAACAGGAAACTAGATGCTTTTGATTCTAGATGCTTACGCAGTATCTTGGGCATTAGGTGGTTCAACTTTGTAACTAATGATGAGGTTAGGCAAAGGAGTTTGCAACCTCCTTTATGCAGCATATTGTGCAGAGAGAGACTCCGTTGGTTTGGCCATGTTGCCCGTATGAATAATTATAGATTGGCGAATAGGGTTATGAACAGTGTGCCTAAAGGCCTCAGAAAGAAGGGGAGACCTAGGATGCGGTGGGCAGACAATGTCAAACAGGACCTTGTTAGAATTGGTTTGCAGTGGCCAGATGCAGTAGATGTAGCTCAGGATAGACTTGCTTGGAGAACTAAATTGCACGGTCTGGTTCGACCTCCGTAGCCCATGGCTGCTTGAGGATGATGATGATGATGATGATGATGATATTTTCTGACATCTTGCAGGAACAGTGGAGAAGAGAAAAACCAAATTCTGACATGTTATTTGGCGAACTCCGGAAAAGGAAACCTAATTTTAACATCTTGATTGGCAGTCGAGCAGGTGAAAAACCCAATTCTGACATCTTACTTGGTGGACTCGGGGTAAAAGAAACCTAATTCTAGCATCTCACTTGGTGGACTCGAAAAAGGGAAACCTAATTCTGACATCTTACTTGGTAGACTCGGGGTAAAAGAAACCTAATTCTGACATCTTACTTGGTAGACTCTGGGTAAAAGAAACCTAATTCTGACATCTTACTTGGTAGACTCGGGGTAAAAGAAACCTAATTCTGACATCTTACTTGGTGGACTCGAAAAAAGGAAACCTAATTCTGGCATCTTATTGGTAGACTAGCTGTAAAAGAAACCTAATTCTGGCATCTTACTTAGTGGACTCGAAACAAGGAAACCTAATTCTGGCATCTTACTTGGTAGACTCGAAAAAGGGAAACCTAATTCTGACGTCTTACTTGATGGACTCGGGTTAAAAGAAACCTAATTCTGACATCTTACTTGATGGACTCGGGTTAAAAGAAACCTAATTCTGACATCTTATTGGTGGACCCGGGGTAAAAGAAACCTAATTCTGACATCTTACTTGATGGACTCGGGTTAAAAGAAACCTAATTCTGGCATCTTACTTAGTGGACTCGAAAAAAGGAAACCTAATTCTGACATCTTACTTGATGGAATCGGGGGAAAGAAACCAAATTCTGGCATCTTACTTGGTGGACTCAAAAAAAGGAAACCAAATTCTGACATCTTACTTGGTGGACTCGGAGTAAAAGAAACCTAATTCTAGCATCTCACTTGGTGGACTCAAAAAAGGAAACCTAATTCTGGTATCTTACTTGGTGGACTCGGAAAAAGGAAACCAAATTCTGACATCTTACTTGGCAGACTCGGAGTAAAAGAAACCTAATTTTGACATCTTACTTGGTGGACTCGAAAAAAGGAAACCTAATTCTGGCATCTTACTTGGTGGACTCGAAAAAGGGAAACTAATTCTGACATCTTACTTATTAGACTCGGGGTAATAGAAACCTAATTCTGACATCTTACTTGGTGGACTCGAAAAAAGGAAACCTAATTCTGAGATCTTATTGGTGGACACGGGGTAAAAGAATCCTAATTCTGACATCTTAGTTGATGGACTCGGGTTGAAAGAAACCTAATTCTGGCATCTTACTTGGTGGACTCGAAAAAAGGAAACCTAATTCTGACATCTTACTTCATGGATTCGGGGGAAAGAAACCAAATTCTGGCATCTTACTTGGTGGACTCGAAAAAAGGAAACCAAATTCTGACATCTTACTTGGTTGACTCGGGGTAAAAGAAACCTAATTCTAGCATCTCACTTGGTGGACTCGAAAAAAGGAAACCTAATTCTGGTATCTTACTTGGTGGACTCGGAAAAAGGAAACCAAATTCTGACAGCTTACTTGGTAGACTCGGAGTAAAAGAAACCTAATTTTGACATCTTATTGGTGGACTCGAAAAAAGGAAACCTAATTCTGGCATCTTACTTGGTGGACTCGAAAAAGGGAAACCTAATTCTGACATCTTACTTGGTAGACTCGGGGTAATAGAAACCTAATTCTGACATCTTAGTTGGTGGACTCGAAAAAAGGAAACCTAATTCTGACATCTTATTGGTGGACCCGGGATAAAAGAATCCTAATTCTGACATCTTACTTGATGGACTCGGGTTAAAAGAAACCTAATTATGGCATCTTACTTGGTGGACTCGAAAAAAGGAAACCTAATTCTGACATCTTACTTGATGGATTCGGGGGAAAGAAACCTAATTCTGGCATCTTACTTAGTGGAGTCGAAAAAAGGAAACCTAATTCTGGCATCTTACTTGGTAGACTAGGGGTAAAAGAAACCTAATTCTGACATCTTACTTGATGGACTCGGGTTAAAAGAAACCTAATTCTGGCATCTTACTTGGTGGACTCGAAAAAAGGAAACCTAATTCTGACATCTTACTTCATGGATTCGGGGGAAAGAAACCAAATTCTGGCATCTTACTTGGTGGACTCGAAAAAAGGAAACCAAATTCTGACATCTTACTTGGTTGACTCGGGGTAAAAGAAACCTAATTCTAGCATCTCACTTGGTGGACTCGAAAAAAGGAAACCTAATTCTGGTATCTTACTTGGTGGACTCGGAAAAAGCAAACCAAATTCTGACAGCTTACTTGGTAGACTCGGAGTAAAAGAAACCTAATTTTGACATCTTATTGGTGGACTCGAAAAAAGGAAACCTAATTCTGGCATCTTACTTGGTGGACTCGTAAAAGGGAAACCTAATTCTGACATCTTACTTGGTAGACTCGGGGTAATAGAAACCTAATTCTGACATCTTAGTTGGTGGACTCGAAAAAAGGAAACCTAATTCTGACATCTTATTGGTGGACCCGGGATAAAAGAATCCTAATTCTGACATCTTTCTTGATGGACTCGGGTTAAAAGAAACCTAATTATGGCATCTTACTTGGTGGACTCGAAAAAAGGAAACCTAATTCTGACATCTTACTTGATGGATTCGGGGGAAAGAAACCTAATTCTGGCATCTTACTTAGTGGAGTCGAAAAAAGGAAACCTAATTCTGGCATCTTACTTGGTAGACTAGGGGTAAAAGAAACCTAATTCTGACATCTTACTTGATGGACTCGGGTTAAAAGAAACCTAATTCTGACATCTTATTGGTGGACCCGGGGTAAAAGAAACCTAATTCTGACATCTTACTTGATGGACTCGGGTTAAAAGAAACCTAATTCTGGCATCTTACTTGGTGGACTCGAAAAAAGGAAACCTAATTCTGACATCTTACTTGATGGAATCGGGGGAAAGAAACCAAATGCTGTCATCTTACTTGGTGGACTCAAAAAAAGGAAACCAAATTCTGACATCTTACTTGGTGGACTCGGAGTAAAAGAAACCTAATTCTAACATCTCACTTGGTGGACTCGAAAAAAGGAAACCTAATTCTGGGATCTTACTTGGTGGACTCGGAAAAAGGAAACCAAATTCTGACAGCTTACTTGGTAGACTCGGAGTAAAAGAAACCTAATTTTGACATCTTATTGGTGGACTCGAAAAAAGGAAACCTAATTCTGGCATTTTACTTGGTGGACTCGAAAAAGGGAAACCTAATTTTGACATCTTACTTGGTAGACTCGGGGTAATAGAAACCTAATTCTGACATCTTAGTTGGTGGACTCGAAAAAAGGAAACCTAATTCTGACATCTTATTGGTGGACCCGGGATAAAAGAATCCTAATTCTGATATCTTACTTGATGGACTCGGGTTAAAAGAAACCTAATTCTGGCATCTTACTTAGTGGAGTCGAAAAAAGGAAACCTAATTCTGGCATCTTACTTGGTAGACTAGGGGTAAAAGAAACCTAATTCTGACATCTTACTTGATGGACTCGGGTTAAAAGAAACCTAATTCTGACATCTTATTGGTGGACCCGGGGTAAAAGAAACCTAATTCTGACATCTTACTTGATGGACTCGGGTTAAAAGAAACCTAATTCTGGCATCTTACTTGGTGGACTCGAAAAAACGAAACCTAATTCTGACATCTTACTTGATGGAATCGGGGGAAAGAAACCAAATTCTGGCATCTTACTTGGTGGACTCAAAGAAAGGAAACCAAATTCTGACATCTTACTTGGTGGACTCGGAAAAAGGAAACCAAATTCTGACATCTTACTTGGCAGACTCGGAGTAAAAGAGACCTAATTTTGACATCTTACTTGGTGGACTCGAAAAAAGGAAACCTAATTCTGGCATCTTACTTGGTGGACTCGAAAAAGGGAAACTAATTCTGACATCTTACTTGGTAGAGTCGGGGTAATAGAAACCTAATTCTGACATCTTACTTGGTGGACTCGAAAAAAGGAAACCTAATTCTGACATCTTACTTGGCAGACTCGGAGTAAAAGAAACCTAATTTTGACATCTTACTTGGTGGACTCGAAAAAAGGAAACCTAATTCTGGCATCTAACTTGGTGGACTCGGAAAAAGGAAACCAAATTCTGACATCTTACTTGGCAGACTCGGAGTAAAAGAAACCTAATTTTGACATCTTACTTGGCGGACTCGAAAAAAGGAAACCTAATTCTGGCATCTTACTTGGTGAACTCGAAAAAGGGAAAGTAATTCTGACATCTTACTTGGTAGACTCGGGGTAAAAGAAACCTAATTCTGACATCTTACTTGGTAGACTCGGGGTAAAAGAAACCTAATTCTGACATCTTACTTGGTAGATTCGGGGTAAAAGAAACCTAATTCTGACATCTTACTTGGTGGACTCGGAAATAGGAAACCTAATTCTGGCATCTTACTTGGTAGACTAGCTGTAAAAGAAACCTAATTCTGGCATCTTACTTAGCGGACTCGAAAAAAGGAAACCTAATTCTGGCATCTTACTTGGTAGACTCGAAAAAGGAAACTTAATTCTGGCATCTTACTTGGTGAACTCGAAAAAAGGAAACCTAATTCTGACATCTTACTTGGTGGACTCGAAAAAAGGAAACTTAATTCTGGCATCTTACTTGGTAGACTCAGGGTAAAAGAAACATAATTCTGACATCTTACTTGGCGGACTCGGGGTAAAAGAAACCTAATTCTGACATTTTACTTGGTGGACTCGAAAAAAAGAAACCCAATTCTGGCATCTTACTTGGTAGACTCGGGGTAAAAGAAACCTAATTCAGACATTTTACTTGGTGTACTAGAAAAAAAAGGAAACTTAATTCTGGCATCTTACTTGGTGAACTCGAAAAAGGGAAACCTAATTCTCACATCTTATTTGGTGGACTAGGGGTAAAAGAAACCTAATTCTGACATCTTACTTGGTAGACTCAAAAAAAAAGGAAACCTAATTCTGGCATCTTACTTGGTGGACTCGAAAACAGGAAACACAATTCTGACATATTGCTGGGCAGAGTCGAAGAGAGAACAACTTTTTACCAGAACTCCAGGCCCTTTTGCATATTGGGTTCTACTTTTTTTCCACGACACATTATTCGTGAAAAAAGATACCTTCGCTTGCGATTCCTGTTGAAACATTGAATATAAATATCTACAAGTGTAATTTAACTTTCAGTTTACTTTGTTTACATATCACCAAGTTCGAACTTTAGTACTTTTCTTTCTAACCGCAAAAAAGCTTCCAAATAACAGATAAACGTCATAAACAGATACTAGTTGGAAAAATTTTAATTTCGATATGAAAAAAATAGATAATTTTAGATATCAAAAAACACGGAGTTACCAAATAAGTAGAGTTGCTAACCGAGTTTGGTTTCTCAACTATAATTACTGGCTCAGGGAAGACAACATGGGTGACTCTCTCAGACATATACTGATCATATTAATGTCCAATTTGACATTAAACTCGACTCTGTCAATGTTTTTTGCAGTAGGATCGCAGATCACTACTTAATTGCCTCAACTTTTGGAATTAAACTTTGGGAAGTCGTCCAATCACTATAATGAGTTAGAGAGCAATATTGATAAAAAAAAAACTTATCTAAAATCATAAAAACATATGCAAAGAAATAAGTCTAATAAACTGGCTGAACAGAGGCCCTGGAAACTAAACTCAAAATTCAAAACTAATAGACGAACTTTAAGAAGCATTCATATAAAAATTATCACCGCAAAATTCCCCGCCCTGCCCACAGTAGGAGACATTGATGGGCATGGACAGGCCGTCGTCCGTTGGATGGGACGTTAAGCCGTGGCCTCGTGTGCGGGAGAGCTATACCCTATGCACGTTAAAGAACACGAAGGATGGCCTTGATGGGAGGCTACCATCTGTCTCCCAACAGCTGTTCCAGTGGATCCCCTCCCCCAACCTTCTCTGTGCCTTCGGGGTCCTTGTGACCTGGCCATTTAGCCTATGGTGTGCAAAATAGTGCCGCTCAGAGGTAAAACAACCCAACCCATATAAAATTATCAGGAGATTGTTAGTAACAAAATTAATAAACTAGCGGACAGCTCAAAAATTAAACAACTCGTTTGTAAACAATTTATTTGGTGGACTCGGAAAAAGAAAACCAAATTCTGACATCTTACTTGGTAGACTCGGAAAAAGGAAACCAAATTCTGACATCTTACTTGGTAGACTCGGAAAAAGAAAACCAAATTCTGACATCTTACTTGGTAGACTCGGAAAAAGGAAACCAAATTCTGACATCTTACTTGGTAGACTCGGAAAAAGGAAACCAAATTCTGACATCTTACTTGGTAGACTCGGAAAAAGGAAACCAAATTCTGACATCTTACTTGGTAGACTCGGAAAAAGAAAACCAAATTCTGACATCTTACTTGGTAGACTCGGAAAAAGGAAACCAAATTCTGACATCTTACTTGGTAGACTCGGAAAAAGGAAACCAAATTCTGACATCTTACTTGGTAGACTCGGAAAAAGGAAACCAAATTCTGACATCTTACTTGGTAGACTCGGAAAAAGAAAACCAAATTCTGACATCTTACTTGGTAGACTCGGAAAAAGAAAACCAAATTCTGACATCTTACTTGGTAGACTCGGAAAAAGGAAACCAAATTCTGACATCTTACTTGGTAGTTGGTTGGTTGGTTGGTTGTTTGGGGTTTTTTGGCGCAATAGCAACTAAGGCTATATTGCGCCAAACAGACGATAAAAAGGGTAAAAGACATGGAACCCACAACCAAATTTAAAAGAGACACAAATAACACAGCATAAAAACGAGATGTATAAAAAGAGTAAAAGAAAGCAACAAGTGTAAAATCAACAAGTATAAAATCAACAATAACAATGGGTGTATAGGACCCATGTAAAAAACAACAGGTAAAACACAGGTAAAAAACCAGTAAAAAAGAGAAAATTCATAAACGAGTAAAATAACCGGTAAAGCGTAAAAAGTCGAAAACAGTAGTTAAAAGTGAATCATCAGCTAAAAGTTGTCCGAGTGTAAGGGGCTCGGACGTAAAATCGTGGAAGTTAAAAAACAACGTCGTTCAAGGTTAAAACAATGACATTCAATTAAAATATGTTTAACTGTTAAAAAGGTGTCACAAAACTCGCACTTAGGTACTGCGTCCGCCTTAAGAAGAAAAGAGTGGGTTAAAAACGAGTGACCTAAGCGGAGCCGAGCAAGGACAACTTCCTCCTTACGATTCCACTTACTTGGTAGACTCGGAGTAAAAGAAACCTAATTTTTACATCTTACTTGGTGGACTCGAAAAAATAATATGCTGGCATTTTGTGCGCAATATCATCACAGATGAATCACCGTGTTGCATCGTCCACAAAGAAATGTTGTGTATTGAGAAGGATGCACCAACTGTGGAATGCTGAGGGAGGATTATTTCCTGATGGATAAATCAGGAAATAATAAATTTAATACGAAAAAGAGATTCAGCTTGGATTAACTAAAAAACAAAACTAAAATATTAAATTACTATATAAACTTAAGAAATACAGTCAAATCACTTATTAGGCAGGAAAATAAAAAAAAAATATTACTACAAATATTTCGACCCCTGAAAAACAAACCAAAGCAAAATTGGGAACTCATCAACCAAATTATCAACAATAAAGCTAAAATCACCATTTACGACTTTAGCATGAAGAATTGCCACAAGGAATGTCTGAAACTCACGCAGCAGAGAACTTAACATCTTTGCAGACATTATCATCAACCTTAGAGACAATAATCATATGCAGAATTTCTCTGTGATTCCCAAACATATCCAACCATCTCTACCCTCAATTTTTATACCTCCCATTTTAAAACAAGAAACTTTTAAGCGACTGAAATGGAAAGAAAAACAAGAAAATCGTGTGATACGATCAGCTGAACCTTGGCCGATCTGGTGACGAACTTTATCAATGAAAGCATATCTAAGGGAAATATTCCTAATAAACTAAAAATTGCTATTTTAAGACTAATTTTACAAAAGTGGAACTAAATGCAATTGTACTAATTACGTATAGGCCCATTGCCATCTTACCGGGGCGCGGGTGGCTTAGTCGGTAGCGCGCCAGGCTCGTAATCTGCAGTACCCAGCTTGGTCAGCGTTGAGATTTATCTCCGCAAAATTCCCCGCCCAGCCCACGGTCAGTAAGGGACACCGATGGGCTTGGAAAGGCCGCCGTCCATCGGATAGGACGTTAAGCCGTGGGCCCCGTGTGCGGGAGAGCCATACCCTGTGCACGCTAAAGAACACGCTGGATGGCCTTGACGGGAGGCTACCATCTCTCTCCCAACAGCTGTTCCAGTGGGTCCCCTCCCCCAACCTTCTCTGAGCCTTCGGGGTCCATGTGACCTGGCCGTTTAGCCCATGGTGTGCAAAAAAGTGCCGCTCAGAGGTAAAACAACCCAACCCAACCTGAAGTCACACTTTATGTGCGAAACTCGAAGAGAAAAAAAAATTAGTATTCACAGTGACGTCAGGTAAATGTTACAGATCTCGAACTGTGTTTCGTCAGCGTATAGTCCTTCCGCTGTCCAACAGTCCTTCCTTATGAGGTAGCTGTGATGCAAGCACAAGGATGAATTGCCACTACTGGAAGGCGTTAGACCATCATCAACACGGTGACTCATCTGTGATGATATTGCGCACAAAATGCCAGCATATCCACTGGCAGTTCCTTTTCGCCACCGCTGTCTGTGTTGGCGTCTCAGACAACTCGTCAACGTGGACAATTACATCAGTTCTTTACCGGCGAAGGATGTGACGGACATCTGGGGGGAAGGTTGCAAAGTGACATCCTCTGCGCAGGAAGTCAGCTTTCTATGCCGAGTTCTCAAAATACACGGGTTTCATTTGAAGGCTAAAAAACTGAGAGGAAGGGCAGGCCAAATCTAGTTCAACAGGAAGGACATAGATACACCCGTGGGCATGCGCACTAGCGTCCTCAAGAGAGCGAAGGAGTTGTATATTATTACTTCTAGAGCGAGGTCGGTTTTTTTTTGGTGATATAATGCGTTGCAACCGTGGCCGAGTGGTTAGCACGCTTGGCTACTGATCTAAGGGACCTGGGTTCGAGCCCCGGGTAAGGCATGGTTGTGTGTGTCGTTTTTCTGCTGAGGTCCTGCCATCCTCTCAGATCTCCTACTGTGGCATATAAACTGACAGGCTCCTGTCAGACCTCTGTGGCAAGCAGCTGCTTGAGGGGGTATTTATTTTTTATTTTTATAATGCGTATATTGAAGCGGTGCTTGGTTGAGATACTTCGTTGTATGTGTTGTGGTTTATTGAAGAAATGTTGTGTATTGAGAAGGATGCTTGATTGAGATGCAGTTACAACTTATTGGGGTTGAAATGGAAACTGTGTTTTACTTGGTGCATTGTGGAGGATATTTTACTGAAAATTTTGCTGTACTGTGGTACGCTAAGGAGACTCTCTCCCACACACACAGTCACGGCTTAACGTCCCATCCTACGGACAGTGGTCTTTCCAAGCCCATCGGAGTCCCGTACTGACCGAGGGCAGGGAAGGGAGTTTTGCAGAGATAAATCTCAAGGATGACAGTTGAGATACTATGGAATATTGAGGGAGGAGACAGTTGAGATACTATGGAATGTTGAGGGAAAAGACAGTTGAGATACTGTGGAATGTTGAGGGAGAAGACGGTTGAGATACTGTGGAATGTTGAGGGAGAAGACAGTTGAGATACTGTGGAATGTCGAGGGAAAAGACAGTTGAGATACTGTGGAATGTCGAGGGAAAAGACAGTTGAGATACTGTGGAATGTTGAGGGAGAAGACAGTTGAAATACTGTGGAATGTTGAGGGAGAAGACAGTTGTGATACTGTGGAATGTTGAGGGAGAAGACATTTGAGATATTGTGGAATGTTGAGGGAGAAGACAGTTGAGATACTGTGGAATGTTGAGGGAGAAGACAGTTGAGATACTGTGGAATGTTGAGGGAGAAGACAGTTGAGATACTGTAGAATGTTGAGGGAGAAGACAGTTGAAATACTGTGGAATGTTGAGGGAGAAGACAGTTGAGATACTGTGGAATGTTGAGGGAGAAGACAGTTGAGATACTGTGGAATGTTGAGGGAGAAGACAGTTGAGATACTGTGGAATGTTGAGGGAGAAGACAGTTGAAATACTGTGGAATGTTGAGGGAGAAGACAGTTGAGATACTGTGGAATGTTGAGGGAGTAGACAGTTGAGATACTGTGGAATGTTGAGGGAGAAGACATTTGAGATAGTGTGGAATGTTGAGGGAGAAGACAGTTGAGATACTGTGGAATGTTGAGGGAGAAGACAGTTGAGATACTGTGGAATGTTGAGGGAGTAGACAGTTGAGATACTGTGGAATGTTGAGGGAGAAGACATTTGAGATAGTGTGGAATGTTGAGGGAGAAGACAGTTGAGATACTGTGGAATGTTGAGGGAGAAGACAGTTGAGATACTGTTGAATGTCGAGGGAGAAGACAGTTCAGATACTGTGGAATGTCGAGGGAGAAGACAGTTGAGATACTGTGGAATGTCGAGAGAGAAGACAGTTGAGATACTGTGGAATGTTGAGGGAGAAGACAGTTGAGATACTGTGGAATGTTGAGGGAGAAGACAGTTGAGATACTGTGGAATGTTGAGGGAGAAGACAGTTGAGTTACTGTGGAATGTTGAGGGAGAAGACAGTTGAGATACTGTGGAATGTTGAGGGAGAAGACAGTTGAGATACTGTGGAATGTTGTGGGAGAAGACAGTTCAGATACTGTGGAATGTTGAGGGAGAAGACAGTTGAGATACTGTAGAATGTTGAGGGAGAAGACAGTTGAGATACTGTGGAATGTTGAGGGAGAAGACAGTTGAGATACTGTGGAATGTCGAGGGAAAAGACAGTTGAGATACTGTGGAATGTCGAGGGAAAAGACAGTTGAGATACTGTTGAATGTCGAGGGAGAAGACAGTTGAGATACTGTGGAATGTCGAGGGAGAAGACAGTTGAGATACTGTAGAATGTTGAGGGAGAAGATAGTTGAAATACTGTGGAATGTTGAGGGAGAAGACAGTTGAGATACTGTGGAATGTTGAGGGAGAAGACAGTTGAGATACTGTGGAATGTTGAGGGAGAAGACAGTTGAAATACTGTGGAATGTTGAGGGAGAAGACAGTTGAGATACTGTGGAATGTTGAGGGAGAAGACAGTTGAGATACTGTGGAATGTTGAGGGAGAAGACAGTTGAGATACTGTGGAATGTTGAGGGAGAAGACAGTTGAGATACTGTGGAATGTTGAGGGAGAAGACAGTTGAGATACTGTGGAATGTTGTGGGAGAAGACAGTTCAGATACTGTGGAATGTTGAGGGAGAAGACAGTTGAGATACTGTAGAATGTTGAGGGAGAAGACAGTTGAAATACTGTGGAATGTTGAGGGAGAAGACAGTTGAGATACTGTGGAATGTTGAGGGAGAAGACAGTTGAGATACTGTGGAATGTTGAGGGAGAAGACAGTTGAGATACTGTGGAATGTTGAGGGAGAAGACGGTTGAGATACTGTGGAATGTTGAGGGAGAAGACAGTTGAGATACTGTGGAATGTCGAGGGAAAAGACAGTTGAGATACTGTGGAATGTCGAGGGAAAAGACAGTTGAGATACTGTTGAATGTTGTGGGAGAAGACAGTTCAGATACTGTGGAATGTTGAGGGAGAAGACAGTTGAGATACTGTAGAATGTTGAGGGAGAAGACAGTTGAAATACTGTGGAATGTTGAGGGAGAAGACAGTTGAGATACTGTGGAATGTTGAGGGAGAAGATAGTTGAGATACTGTGGAATGTTGAGGGAGAAGACAGTTGAGATACTGTGGAATGTTGAGGGAGAAGACAGTTGAGATATTGTGGAATGTTGAGGGAGAAGACAGTTGAGATACTGTGGAATGTTAGGAAGACGGCAGTTGAGATACTGAGAATATTGAGGAAGAGGCATTTGAGGAATATTCAGGAGATCGGTTGTCGAGATATTGTGGATTATTGAGGAGGATGTTTGACTGATATACATTGTTCGACTGCGGGGGATGATGGGATTGAAAATACCTTCATCATTCGGATGGGATGTTAAGCTGTGACCCCTATTCAGGAGAGCCATACCGGTGTGTACAACAGTGTCGCTCAGAGATAAAACCTAACACAACTATATCCTTTGCTGCATATTTAACACTGTAAAAAACAACAAATGAAGGTCAAATCAAAAAAGAAAAGCAAACATATATTGCATAGTAATGATTAAATAGTATAAAAAATATTCAATTGTTTTTCCACGGGTAACATACCTAGGGGCGTGTTCTATATAAATTCTATCCTGAGCACAAGAATATCAGTTTATATAACAACAAACCTCCCACGCTTACATTTCAATGTTTTATTCTCTCCTGGAAAAAAAAAAGGGAACTAAAGATTTCATTTTCTGATTCCTCAGGCAAAGTAAATACCTTAAAAGTATATTTTCTAAAGGAGGCGACTGATGTTGCGTTCGAGTGGCAAAACTACCGTTGAAAGAAACCCATGAACCACTTTTCCATTGTGAACATAACTTTAAAAAAGGGCCGTTCTCTAAAACCTTTGTTACTTACTTCTCAGCATTGACTGGAGTTAAAGTGATGAGGAGGAAGGAAGAGAAATATCTATATATAGATAGACCCGAGGCTGTTAGGCATCCTGATACTATGAAGCTGTAAAATGATGCTAGGAAGAGATATTTGCTCCACGTGTCAGTAAAGAAGACATTAAAATGCACTCTGTTGTCCACCGTTGAGTTTTCCCTTTTTATCACCATCTCAATGCGACAGCAACATTGCAGGATGCTATTAGGGGCCATTCAGAGTTCTTCGCTTCCAACAGGCGAGTTTTAGTGCTTTGTTATATTTTTTTAAGACTCTCTTCAAGAAAAAAAAAGATATTTTTCTTCCATATCAACTCTTTGATTAATCTCTTTTCATGCTACTGAATGAACAAGGTTTTGTAGGAGTGTCTTGTTTTTCTGAATTTATATAACCTAAATGAAGGTGGTGCTTTCGTTTTGAAATTAACATGTAAATAACTTCATTTAATCTGCACTCGTTTACAGGGCCGAATCCAGGGGGAGGAGGGCCAACCCCCCCTGAGAATGCTAATGAGGGTGATGGAAACTAATGATGTCAATTTATGCTGTAAAATGTTTATTCACAAATTCTCTGAATTGGTGGAAGATGTTAAATAATATATTATTAAGAAATCTAACGATAATAAAAATAAATAAATAAATACCCCCTCAAACAGCTGCTTGCCACAGAGGTCTGACAGGAGCCTGTCAGTTTATATGCCATAGTAGAAGGTCTGTGAGGATGGCGGGACCTCAGAACGACAATTACAAAATAGTTAGAAATAGACCTTAATGTTCTATTGATATCTGTCAAAAATAATTACTATAGAACACAATTCCTAAAATTCAACGGCGAGAGTAAAAAGCAGTGGAAATTTATTAATATTTTAATAGCAAATAAAAAGAGATGTAAACCGGTCCTACCGAATTTTCCTATTCCTGATCTTACAGAAAATAAGAACTCTGTTAAAATTGCTACTTTTTTTAATGCATACTTTGTTCCTCGTATTCAACACAATGTCAGTGGAAACCAAGTTAACTCTAATTTAAATACTTTAAGCAATTATATTACTAGGAATAGCAATTCTATTTTTTTAATTCCAACTATTGGAGAGAAGATTAAAGATATCGCTAATCAGATTAAAGGAAACAACAGTGCATGATTTGATGGATTCACTGCAGCAATTATAAACAAAAAATGCTTTAATTATATTGTTACACCATTGATATATATTTTTAATTTATCACTTGCAAGTGGTGTATTTTCTGATAGATTAAGGGTTAGGTTGGGTTGTTTTACCTCTGAGCGGCACTTTTTTGCACACCATGGGCTAAATGGTCAGGTCACAAGGAACCTGAAGGCTCCGAGAAGTAGAGGGAACCACTGGAACAGCTGTTGCGAGACAGATGTTAGCCTACCATCAAGGCCATCCAGAGTATTCTTTAACGTGCACTGAGGGTATTGCTATCCCGCACGCGGGGGCCGGGGGGGGGGGGGGAGTGGCTCAGTCGGTAGTGCGCCAGACTCGTAATCTGCAGTTCCCAGGTTCGAGTCCCAACTAGGTCAGCATTGAGATTTATCTCCGCAAAATTCCCCGCCCTGCGTACAGTCAATAGGGGACACCGATGGGCTTGGAAAGGCCGCCGTCCGTCGGATGGGACGTTAAGCCGTAGTTCCGTGTGCGGGAGAGCCATACCCTGTGAACGTTAAAGAACATGCTGAATGGCCTTGACGAGACGCTACCATCATAAAAATTTATATTTATATATAAACCTAGTAATTTCTTTGAATTAAAAATAAATATTTCTAGTTTTTGTTCAGATGAGAGAAAGGTTGTAGTATCTTCACAGATCATTTTCTGTCTCTTAACAGCGGTCCAGTGAATCCCCTTCCCCAACTTTCTCTGAGTCCTTGGAATCCTTGTGACCTGGCCATTTAGCTCACTGTGGTGTGCAAAAAAAAACACTGCTCGGAGATCAAACAACTCAACTGTCACTGAATTCTTCTTCTAATGTGTAAAGAATAGTTTGGTATATTAAATTCGTCACTGCGACGGAGTGTTTAGTGTGGTTGGGTTGTTTTACCTCTGAGCGGCAGTTTCTTTGCCCACAAAGGGACCAAATGACCAGGCCATAAGGACCTGAGGGATTAGAGAAGGTTGAGGGAGGGAACCCACTGGACAGATGTTAGGAAACAGATCGTAGCCTCCCGTCAAGGACATCCAGTATGTTCTTTAACATGCTCTCCGACACACTGGGTGAAGAAGGTGAAACAGGGAGTTTTGTTGAGATAAATCTCAATGTTGGCCAGGTGGGACTCAAACTTAGGAAGTGTGAATTGCGAGCCTGGCATACTACAAGTGAGCAACCCTCGCCCCATAATGGGCTTGGCTACAGATCAAGGAACCCATGTTCGAGCACCAGATAAGACATGGAGTTTTTTTCTTCGGTTGTTGATTTGCCGAGGTCTCACCTTCCTCAAAAATATCCTCTGTGGCATATTTATTTTACTGACGGGATCCTGTCAGATCTCTGTGGCATATTTATTTTACTGACGGGATTCAGTCAGATCTCTGTGGCATATTTATTTTACTGACGGGTTCTTGTTAGATCTCTGTGGCATATTTATTTTACTGACGGGTTCTTGTTAGATCTCTCTGGCATATTTATTTTACTGACGGGATCCTGTCAGATCTCTGTGGCATATTTATTTTACTGACGGGATCCTGTCAGATCTCTGTGGCATATTTATTTTACTGACGGGATCCTGTCAGATCTCTGTGGCATATTTATTTTACTGACAGGATCCTGTCAGATCTCTGTGGCATATTTATTTTACTGACGGGATTCAGTCAGATCTCTGTGGCATATTTATTTTACTGACGGGTTCTTGTTAGATCTCTGTGGCATATTTATTTTACTGACGGGTTCTTGTTAGATCTCTGTGGCATATTTATTTTACTGACGGGATCCTGTCAGATCTCTGTGGCATATTTATTTTACTGACGGGATCCTGTCAGATCTCTGTGGCATATTTATTTTACTGACAGGATCCTGTCAGATCTCTGTGGCATATTTATTTTACTGACGGGATTCAGTCAGATCTCTGTGGCATATTTATTTTACTGACGGGTTCTTGTTAGATCTCTGTGGCATATTTATTTTACTGACGGGTTCTTGTTAGACCTCTGTGGCATATTTATTTTACTGACGGGATCCTGTCAGATCTCTGTGGCATATTTATTTTACTGACGGGATCCAGTCAGATCTCTGTGGCATATTTATTTTACCGACGGGATCCTCTCAGATTTCTGTGGATTTATTTTACTGACGGGATCCTGTTAGATCTCTGTGGCATATTTATTTTACTGACGGGATCCTGTCAGATCTCTGTGGCATATTTATTTTACTGACGGGATTCAGTCAGATCTCTGTGGCATATTTATTTTACTGACAGGATCCTGTCAGATCTCTGTGGCATATTTATTTTACTGATGGGATCCTGTCAGATCTCTGTGGCATATTTATTTTACTGATGGGATCCTGTCAGATCTCTGTGGCATATTTATTTTACTGATGGGATCCTGTCAGATCTCTGTGGCATATTTATTTTACTGACGGGATCCAGTCAGATCTCTGGGGCATATTTATTTTACTGACGGGATCCTGTCAGATCTCTGAGGCATATTTATTTTACTGACGGGATCCTGTCAGATCTCTGTGGCATATTTATTTTACTGATGGGATCCTGTCAGATCTCTGTGGCATATTTATTTTACTGACGGGATCCTGTCAGATCTCTGTGGCATATTTATTTTACTGACGGGATCCTCTCAGATCACTGTGGATTTATTTTACTGACGGGATCCTGTTAGATTTCTGTAGCAAGTAGCTCCTTGCAAGGTAATTATTTTCTTTACTGAGAAAAATGTTTATATTTTATTAAGTGAAGGCTATTTTGCATTAATATTTTAAAATTCCTTAACAATTTGCAAATATTTCGTGGTTCCCACTAGATCTGGAGAACCTTGCCAATGAGCTTCGAGGTCTTAGCGAGTTGCAGTACGGTTGGGTTGTTTTACCTCTGAGCGGCACTTTTTTGCACACCATGGGCTAAATGACCAGGTCACATGCAGCCCGAAGGCTCAGAGAAGGTTGGACGAGGAGACCCACTGGAGCAGCTGTTGGAAAAAGATGGTATCCTCCCGTCAAGGCCATTTAGCGTGTTCTTTAACGTGCACAGGGTATGGCTCTCCCGCACACGGGGCCACGGCTTAGCGTCCCATCCGACGGACGGCTGCCTTTCCAAGCCCATCGGTGTCCCCCTACTGACCGTGGGCAGGGCGGGGAATTTTGCGGAGATAAATCTCGCTGACCCAGCTGGGACTCGAACCTGGGAACTACAGATTACGAGCCTGGCGCGCTACCGACTGAGCCACCCCCGCCCCGGATTCAGACAGGAGTGGCTCAGTCAGTAGCATGCCAGGCTTGAAATCTGCAGTTCCCAATTTTGAGTCCCAGCTGGACCAGCATTGAAATTTATTTCTGCAAAACTCCCTGCCCATAAGTCAGTAGGAGACACCGATGGGCTTGGAAAGGCAGCTGTGCATCAGATGGGATGTTAATCCATGTAGGTGGGAAAGCTATACCCTGTGCACATTAAAAATACATGTTGGATGGCCTTGATGGGAGGCTGCCATCTGTCTCCCAACAGCTGTTCCAATGGGTCCCCTCCCCAACCTTCTCTGAAGCTTCGGGGTCCTTGTGATCTGGTCATTTAGCCAATTGTGTGCAAAAAAAGTGCCGCTCAGAGGTAAAACAACACAACCCAGGTTGTATCCTAGAAGGATTAAGAGTGACTTGTTAGTAGTTGGATGGGTTTGCTCTAATTTCGACTAAAAAGTGCCATGAATATAAAGTTCTGAAGGCTTTGCATAACTTTTTAAGTATCGTCATCATCATCATCATCAAGCAGCCATGGGCTACAGAGGTCCAACCAGACCGTGCAATTTAGTTCTCCAAGCAAGTCTGTCCTGAGCTACATCTGCTGCATCTGGCCACTGCACACCAATTCTAACAAGGTCCTGTTTGACATTGTCTGCCCACCGCATCCTAGGTCTCCCCCTCTTTCTAAGGCCTTTAGGTACACTGTTCATAACCCTATTCGCCAATCTATAATTCAGGCATGTCAAACTCGTTAACCACCGAGGGCCATATTGAGTATTATATATTAAATCGCGGACCCCAAAACAAAAAAAAAAATGGAATGATCATGCATTTCATGCTATGAACAATTCTACGATCTGGCGGGTCGCCTATTCGCCAACCTATTCGCCAATCTATAATTATTCATACGGGCAACATGGCCAAACCAACGGAGTCTCTCTCTGCACAACATGCTGCTTAAAGGAGGTTGCAAACTCCTTTGCCTAACCTCATCATTAGTTACAAAGTTGAACCACCTAATGCCCAAGATACTGCGTAAGCATCTGGAATCAAAAGCATCTAGTTTCCTGTTATTTTGTTTACAAAGTGTCAAAGTTTCACTACCATAACTAATCCTAGAAAGAACCAAACTATTATACAGTCTAATTTTAGTTTTCAGGTGTATACGCCTATTTCTCCACAATCTCCATAGATTCTGAAAAGTCCCGGCAGCAATCCCTATTCGTCTGTTAATCTCATGCCGCATATCACCAGTATCTGTTACACAGCTCCTAAGATAATTAAACTGTGACACCTGCTCAAGACCTGCAACCATTCAGATTAACTGAATCACAGCCTGCCTGACCAATTTTCATCTCTTTAGTTTTCTCTCTGTTTGTAACCAAACCTACTCTACTACCAGTCTCATCAACAGCTCAAATGAAAGAGTTCATCTCATCAACATCATTTGCCAAAAGGGCTAAATCATCAGCATAATCTAAATCAGAAATTTTCGCATCTGCAGCCATTTAAGGCCAAAATCTTTCCCTTGAAGTGAATTTCGCATAACATAGTCAATAACCAAGCTAAAGAGAAAAGGAGACAAAATGCACCCTTGTCGAACACCAGAAGTAATGCTAAACCAATTGCTACAAGACTTACCAACTCTCACACACGACTCAGTGTTATTATAGAGCTTTCATTATGTTAACTAACTTGTCTGGTATACCATATGATTTCACAATCAGCCACAAATTATGACGATCAACAGAGTCGAAAGCCTTTTTGAAATCAACAAAGCTAGCAACCAAATGTTTCTGAAACTCTAAACATTTCTCAAGAATCTGCCTAAGTGAAAATATCTGATCCACACATCCCCTACCACTGCTGAATCCACATTGCTCATCACGCAATTGACTGTCAACCAGATTCTTAATTCTATTAAGCAGAATCATGGAAAGAACTTTCCCTGGAATAGAAAGTCACAAGAACTGCGATCACCTTTTTTGAAAATAGGGATAATAATAGCTCTGATAAAATCCTTAGGAACCATGCCTTTATCACAAAAGATATTCAGAATTTCAGTCATCCAAGTGGTAACCGAAACATTCCCAGCTCTAAGCATTTCCGTAGTAATTTCATCTACCCCTGGGGATTTATGAAGTTTAAGTTTAGAAATAGCCAAAATAACTTCAGATTGTGTTATAGGGCCAACATTAAAGCCACCAATGCATCTATCATCATTGCAAACAATGGGACTAGAACTAATTACATTGTTTAGAACATCACTGAAATGCTCAGCCCACCTAGCCATGACATAATCCTCACCTTCTATAACCTTACCTTGTTTATCCTTCAATCCCTGTATACCTGTCCGTTTTCTACCACACAAAACTTTAACTATCTGATACAGCTCTCTGCTGTTGTGCTGTCTAACTGCTTCCTCGGCTTTGTCAGCCAAACCATCAAGCCAAAGATTCTTATCAGCAGCTAACTGATCTTTTACGCGTTTATTAAGTTCTCTGTAATGCTTTCTATTAGGACTAGTAGGGTATTGATTAAGGACATTCCTGCAGTTCTTTCTTTCTGAAATAAGCTCAAGTGCCTTATCACTCAAATAATTCTGTCTCTTCTGCTCATTTTTTCCTAAAAGAGTACTGTTAGTGTCCAAAAAAGCCTGTTTAAAATGATCCCATTCTTCCTCAACTTCAGTATTAAGCAAACCATGACTGTCATAATGACTAAGTAACCTATCATGGTAAGCTTTGGCTATAACTGGATCTTTCAGAGCGTCAGTATTAAAAGTAAATTTTTTAACCCTAGCACAACACTTTTTAAGTTTAAGTTGCAAGACACTTTTAACAAGGTAATGGTCAGATCCAATTTCAGCTCCCCTATATGCCCTGGTATTTCTAACAGAACTAGCCCATTTGCTGTTAATTAATATGTAATCAATCATATTCTTATGCAGCCCATCAGGTGAAACCCATGTGTACTTATGTATGTCGCGGTGTTTGTAATAAGTGTTAGTTATTCTGAATCCATTGAGTTTACTTACCTGTAGGAGACGTTGCCCATTGCCATTGCAGCTACCAATACCAAAAGGGCCTATTACTCCTGCCCAAAGGTCAGAGTCAGTACCAACTTTGGCATAGTAATTTTAAAATAATGTACTGGCAAAAGAAAATAAAATTGGTTGTAAAGGCAAAAAAAGGTAAATTCACTTGGGGTGACAAAAGTAATTCTTAGGGGACATCAAATATAAATTTGCTTTGAGTGGCAAAAATGCGAATTTCCTCAAAAGAGACAAAAAGTAAATTTACTGGAGGTTGGCAAAAAAGTAAATTTACGGGAGGCGGCAAAGAGTAAATTTATTTTAGGGCAGTAAAAAGTAAATTTACTGGAAGGCAGCAAAGAAGTTAATTTTCTTAAGGGTGACGAAGCGTAAATTTTTTTAGGGCGGCAAAAGAGTAAATTTAGTCTATGGAGACAAAAAGTAAATTTACTCTAGAGGAGAAAAAAAATTTAATTTAAAGCGGCAAAAATTATTAGAGGGCAGCGGAAAGTAAATTTCTTGAGGGCGACAAAGAGTAAATTTACTGGGAGGTGGCAAAAAAAAAGTTTATTGGAGGGTGGCAAAAGGTAAATTTCCTTGAAGGCCACAAAAATAAATTTATTCGAGAACAGCAAAAAGTAAAATTTCTTAACGATGACAAGGGTAAATTTACTCGAGGGTGGCAAAAGTAAATTTATTCGAGGGTGACAAAGAAAATATGACTGAGGGTTGGGTTGTTTTACCTCTGAGCGGCCCTTTTTTTGCACACCATGGGCTAAATGGCCAGGTCACATAGACCCCGAAGGCTCAGAGAAGGTTGGGGAAGGGGACCCACTGGAACAGCTGTTGGGAGACAGATGGTAGACTCCTGTCAAGGCCATCCAGCGTGTTCTTTAACGTGCACAGGGTATGGCTCTCCCGCACACGGGGGCCACGGCTTAATGTCACATCCGACGGACGGCGGTCTTTCCAAGCCCATCGGTGTCCCCTACTGACCGTGGGCAGGGCGGGAATTGTGCGGAGATAAATCTCAACACTGACCCAGTTGGGACTCGAACCTGGGAACTACAGATTACGAGCCTGGTGCGCTACCGACTGAACCACACCCGCCCCTATGACTGAGGGTGGCAAAAGTAAATTT
The DNA here is from genome assembly GCA_038380435.1 of Ryuthela nishihirai. Taxonomy (NCBI): domain Eukaryota; kingdom Metazoa; phylum Arthropoda; class Arachnida; order Araneae; family Heptathelidae; genus Ryuthela; species Ryuthela nishihirai. The sequence continues at coordinate 28,224,222 of JAWZYU010000025.1, forward strand.
ACTCGAGGGTGGCAAAAGAAAATATGACTGAGGGTGGAAAAAGAAAATTCATTCGAAGGTGACAAAAGAAAATATGACTGAGGGTGGCAAAAGAAAATTTACTCGAGGGTGGCAAAAGAAAAATACGACTGAGGGTGGAAAATGTAAATTTACTAGTGGGTGGCAAAAGTAAATTTATTGGAGGATGGTAAAAGAAAAATATGACAGTGGGTGGCAAAAGTAAATTTAATCAAGGGTGACAAAAGTAAAATATGACTGAGGGTGGCAAAAGTAAATTCCCTCGAGGGTGACAAAAGAAAATGTGACTGAGGGTGGCAAAAGTAAATTTACTCGAGGGTGGCAAAAAGCAAAATATAACTGAGGGTGGAAAAGGTAAATTTACTCGAGGTTGGCAAAAGTAAATTTACTCGAGGGTGGCAAAAAGCAAAATATAACTGAGGGTGGCAAAAGTAAATTCCCTCGAGGGTGACAAAAGAAAATATGACTGAGGGTGGCAAAAGGAAATTAAATCGAGGGTGGCAAAAGAAAACATGGCTGAGGGTGGCAAAAAAAATATGACTGAGGGTGGCAAAAGAAAATTTACTCGAGGGTGACAAAAGAAAACATGGCTGAGGGTGGCAAAAAAAAAAAATATGACTGAGGATGGAAAAAGTAAATTTACTCGAGGGTGGCAAAAGAAAATATGACTGAGGGTGGCAAAAGAAAATTTACTCGAGGGTGGCAAAAGTAAATTTAATCGAGGGTGGCAAAAAGAAAAATATAACTGAGGGTGGCAAAAAGAAAAATATAACTGAGGGTGGCAAAAGAAAATTTAATCGAGGGTGGCAAAAGAAAATATGACTGAGGGTGGCAAAAGTAAATTTACTCGAGGGTGGCAAAAGTAAATTTAATCGAGGGTGGCAAAAGTAAATTTAATCGAGGGTGGCAAAAAGAAAAATATAACTGAGGGTGGAAAAAGTAAATTTACTCGAGGTTGGCAAAAGTAAATTTACCCGAGGGTGGCAAAAAGAAAAATGTAACTGAGGGTGGAAAAAGTAAATTTACTCGAGGGTGGCAAAAGAAATATGACTGAGGGTGGCAAAAGTAAATTTACTCGAGGGTAGCAAAAGTAAATTTACTCGAGGGTGGCAAAAAGAAAAATATAACTGAGGGTGGAAAAAGTAAATTTACTCGAGGGTGGCAAAAGTAAATTTACTCGAGGGTGGCAAAAAGAAAAATATAACTGAGGGTGGCAAAAAGAAAAATATAACTGAGGGTGGCAAAAGAAAATTTAATCGAGGGTGACAAAAGAAAAAATATGACTGAGGGTGGCAAAAGCAAATTTACTCGAGGGTGGCAAAAGAAAATATGGCTGAGGGTGGCAAAAGTAAATTTAATTGAGGGTGGCAAAAAGAAAAATATAACTGAGGATGAAAAAAGTAAATTCCCTCGAGGGTGACAAAAGAAAATATGGCTGAGGGTGGCAAAAGAAAATTAAATCGAGGGTGGCAAAAGAAAAATACGACTGAGGGTGGAAAAAGTAAATTCCCTCGAGGGTGACAAAAGAAAATATGGCTGAGGGTGGCAAAAGAAAATTTAACCGAGGGTGACAAAAGAAAAATATGACTGAGGGTGGCAAAAAGAAAAATATAACTGAGGGTGGCAAAAGAAAATTTAATCGAGGGTGACAAAAGAAAAAATATGACTGAGGGTGGCAAAAGCAAATTTACTCGAGGGTGGCAAAAGAAAATATGGCTGAGGGTGGCAAAAGTAAATTTAATCGAGGGTGGCAAAAAGAAAAATATAACTGAGGATGGAAAAAGTAAATTCCCTCGAGGGTGACAAAAGAAAATATGGCTGAGGGTGGCAAAAGAAAATTTAATCGAGGGTGACAAAAGAAAAATATGACTGAGGGTGGCAAAAGTAAATTTACTCGAGGGTGGCAAAAAGAAAAATATAACTGAGGGTGGAAAAAGTAGATTTACTCGAGGGTGGCAAAAAGAAAAATATAACTGAGGGTGGCAAAAAGAAAAATATAACTGAGGGTGGCAAAAGAAAATTTAATCGAGGGTGACAAAAGAAAAAATATGACTGAGGGTGGCAAAAGCAAATTTACTCGAGGGTGGCAAAAGAAAATATGGCTGAGGGTGGCAAAAGTAAATTTAATTGAGGGTGGCAAAAAGAAAAATATAACTGAGGATGAAAAAAGTAAATTCCCTCGAGGGTGACAAAAGAAAATATGGCTGAGGGTGGCAAAAGAAAATTAAATCGAGGGTGGCAAAAGAAAAATACGACTGAGGGTGGAAAAAGTAAATTCCCTCGAGGGTGACAAAAGAAAATATGGCTGAGGGTGGCAAAAGAAAATTTAACCGAGGGTGACAAAAGAAAAATATGACTGAGGGTGGCAAAAAGAAAAATATAACTGAGGGTGGCAAAAGAAAATTTAATCGAGGGTGGCAAAAGAAAAAATATGACTGAGGGTGGCAAAAGCAAATTTACTCGAGGGTGGCAAAAGAAAATATGGCTGAGGGTGGCAAAAGTAAATTTAATCGAGGGTGGCAAAAAGAAAAATATAACTGAGGGTGGCAAAAAGGAAAATATAACTGAGGATGGAAAAAGTAAATTCCCTCGAGGGTGACAAAAGAAAATATGGCTGAGGGTGGCAAAAGAAAATTTAATCGAGGGTGACAAAAGAAAAATGTGACTGAGGGTGGCAAAAGTAAATTTACTCGAGGGTGGCAAAAAGAAAAATATAACTGAGGGTGGCAAAAAGAAAAATATAACTGAGGGTGGCAAAAAGAAAAATATAACTGAGGGTGGCAAAAGAAAATTTAATCGAGGGTGACAAAAGAAAAATATGACTGAGGGTGGCAAAAGTAAATTTACTCGAGGGTGGCAAAAGAAAATATGGCTGAGGGTGGCAAAAAGAAAAATATAACTGAGGATGGAAAAAGTAAATTTACTCGAGGGTGACAAAAGAAAATATGGCTGAGGGTGGCAAAAGAAAATTTAATCGAGGGTGACAAAAGAAAAATATGACTGAGGATGGATAAAGTAAATTTACTCGAGGGTGGCAAAAGAAAATATGACTGAGGGTGGAAAAAGTAAATTTACTCGAGGGTGGCAAAAGAAAATATGGCTGAGGGTGGCAAAAGAAAATTTAATCGAGGGTGACAAAAGAAAAATATGACTGAGGATGGATAAAGTAAATTTACTCGAGGGTGGCAAAAGAAAATATGACTGAGGGTGGCAAAAGTAAATTTACTCGAGGGTGGCAAAAGAAAATATGGCTGAGGGTGGCAAAAAGGAAAATATAACTGAGGATGGAAAAAGTAAATTCCCTCGAGGGTGACAAAAGAAAATATGGCTGAGGGTGGCAAAAGAAAATTTAATCGAGGGTGACAAAAGAAAAATATAACTGAGGGTGGAAAAAGTAGATTTACTCGAGGGTGGCAAAAAGAAAAATATAACTGAGGGTGGCAAAAAGAAAAATATAACTGAGGGTGGCAAAAAGAAAAATATAACTGAGGGTGGCAAAAGAAAATTTAATCGAGGGTGACAAAAGAAAAATATGACTGAGGGTGGCAAAAGTAAATTTACTCGAGGGTGGCAAAAGAAAATATGGCTGAGGGTGGCAAAAAGAAAAATATAACTGAGGATGGAAAAAGTAAATTCCCTCGAGGGTGACAAAAGAAAATATGGCTGAGGGTGGCAAAAGAAAATTTAATCGAGGGTGACAAAAGAAAAATATGACTGAGGATGGATAAAGTAAATTTACTCGAGGGTGGCAAAAGAAAATATGACTGAGGGTGGAAAAAGTAAATTTACTCGAGGGTGGCAAAAGAAAATATGACTGAGGGTGGCAAAAGAAAATTTAATCGAGGGTGACAAAAGAAAAATATGACTTAGGATGGAAAATTAAATTTACTCGAGGGTGGCAAAAGAAAATATGACTGAGGGTGGCAAAAGTAAATTTACTCGAGGGTGGCAAAAAGAAAAATATAACTGAGGGTGGAAAAAGTAAATTTACTCGAGGGTGGCAAAAGAAAATATGGCTGAGGGTGGCAAAAGAAAATTTAATCGAGGTTGACAAAAGAAAAATATGACTGAGGATGGAAAAAGTAAATTTACTCGAGGGTGGCAAAAGAAAATATGACTGAGGGTGGCAAAAGAAAATTTACTCGAGGGTGGCAAAAAGAAAAATATAACTGAGGGTGACAAAAGAAAATTTAATCGAGGGTGACAAAAGAAAAATATGACTGAGGATGGAAAAAGAAAATTTACTCGAGGGTGGCAAAAGAAAATATGACTGAGGGTGGCAAAAGTAAATTTACTCGAGGGTGGCAAAAAGAAAAATATAACTGAAGGTGGAAAAGTAAATTTACTCGAGGGTGGCAAAAGAAAATATTACTGAGGGTGGCAAAAGTAAATTTATTCAATGGTGACAAAAGAAAACATGGCTGAGGGTGGCAAAAGAAAATATGACTGAGGGTGGCAAAAGAAAATTCACTCGAGGGTGACAAAAGAAAATATGGCTGAGGGTGGCAAAAGAAAATTTACTCGAGGGTGGGAAAAGAAAAATATGACTGAGGGTGGTAAAAGTAAATTTACTCGAGGGTGGCAAAAGTATGACTGAGGGTGGCAAAAGTAAATTTATTCGAGGATGGTAAAAGAAAAACATGACTAAGGGTGGCAAAAGAAAATTTCATTGAGGGTGACAAAAGAGAAATATGACGGAGGGAGGCAAAAGTAAATTTATTCGAGGATGGCAAAAGAAAATGTGACAGAGGGTGGTAAAAGAAAATATGATTGAGGGTGGAAAAAGAAAATTTAATCGAGGGTGACAAAAGAAAAATATGACTGAGGGTGGCAAAAGTAAATTTATTCGAGGGTGGCAAAAGAAAATATGACTGAGGGTGGCAAAAGAAAATATGACTGAGGGTGGCAAAAGTAAATTTACTCGAGGGTGGAAAAGAAGATATGTCTGAGGTTGGCGAAAGTAAATTTACTCGAGGGTGGCAAAAGAAAATATGACTGAGGGGGCGAAATAAATTTACTCGAGGGTGGCAAAAGAAAATATGACTGAGGGTGGCAAAAGTAAATTTCCTCGAGGGTGACAAAAGGAAATGTGACTGAGGGTGGGAAAAGTAAATTTACTGGAAGATGACAAAAGAAAAATATGACTGAGGGTGGCAAAAGAAAATATTACTGAGGGTGGCGAAAGTAAATTTACTCGAGGGTGGCAAAAGTAAATTTACTTGAGGGTGACAAAAGAAAATACGACTGAGTGTGGCGAAAGTAAAGTTACTCGAGGGTGTTAAAAAGTAAATTGTTTTCAGAGCAGTAAAAAGTAAATTCACTTTGGTCAGCAAAATATTTTGGCTGGCTTGGATTTGTTTATGTGAATAATGAAATAAAATTATAATTTGCGAAACAATGGTTCCTTTAAACGACTCATTATCGCAGATGTTGAAACTGATTATCGTTAACGTCTTTTTTAACCAATGATGACAAGGGCAAGCAATTGGGCATCAAATTTTGGCAAAAGTTTATGCTGCGATAATTGCAACAGAATCGCTCAAACCTTACGGTTAAGTTCTTGAAGTGCGGCAGGTTTCATTTGATATATATTCTTCAAAAACATTACATGTAAAAATTCAGTAGACTTAACGTGCTCTATTCAACCACTTAGGAATTTAGTATCAAACTCTGACATAGCAACGCAAATGTGGCAGGATCAGTCGTAAATTATGTATCCATCTCCCATGTTGTACTCTCGTTAAGGTCAGGGGCGGGGGTGGCTCAGTCGGTAGCGCGCCAGGCTCGTAATCTGTAGTTCCCAGGTTCGAGTCCCAGCTGGGTCATCGTTGAGATTTATCTCCGCAAAATTCCCCGCCCTGCTCACGGTCAGTAGGGGACACCGATGGGCTTGGAAAGGCTGCCGTCCGTCGGATGGGACGTTAAGCCGTGGCTCCGTGTGCGGGAGAGCCAAACCCTGTGCACGTTAAAGAACACGCTGGATGGCCTTGGCGGGAGGCTATCATCTGTTTCCCAACAGCTGTTCCAGTGGGTCCCCTCCCCCAACCTTCTTTGAGCCTTCGGGGTCCATGTGACCTGGCCATTTAGCCCATGGTGTGCAAAAAAGTGCCGCTCAGAAGTAAAACAACCCAACCCAACTCGTTAAGGTCATTCAGTGTGTTCTTTAATGTGCGTAGAGTATGGATGGTTTTCTCTTGCACACGGAGCCACAACTTTACCTGATGGGCGGCAGCCTTTACAAACCACATATCAAAGTATCCTTCTCATTAAGGGTAGAATGGAAATTATAAATAAATATCCCCTGAAGCAGCTGATTGCTACAGAGATCTGACAGGAGCCTGTCAGTTTATTTGCCACAGTGGAATGTCTGTGAGGATGGCAGGACATCAGCAGAAAAACAAAGATGGTATACGGAGAACGATGGAAAAAAAAGAGGTCTTCGAGAGGAAGAACGACGGTAAACGATGAGAGGTCTTCGAGAGGAAAATATGGAGTTATGTCAGTAACTGGGTTTGGGTTGTTTTACCTCTGAGCGGCAATTTTTTGCACACCATGGGCTAAATGGCCAGGTCACATGAACCCCGAAGGCTCAGAGAAGGTTGGGGGAGGGGACCCACTGGAACAGCTGTTAGGAGACAGATGGTAGCCCCCGTCAAGGCCATCCAGCGTGTTCTTTAACGTGCACAGGGTATGGCTCTCCCGCACACGGGGCCACGGCTTAACGTCCCATCAGACGGACGGCGGCCTTTCCAAGCCCATCGGTGTCCCCTACTGACCGTGTGTGGGAGAGACATACCCTGTGCACGTTAAAGAACACGCTGGATGGCCTTGACGGGAGGCTACCATCTGTCTCCCAAAAGCTGTTCCAGTGGGTCCCCTCCCCCAACCTTCTCTGAGCCGTCGGGGTCCATGTGACCTGGCCATTTAGCCCATGGTGTGCAAAAAAGTGCAGCTCAGAGGTAAAACAACCCAACCCACAACACCCCCGCCCCAGTTATGGTATGGAGAAAGAGACAAGAAAAAGAGGGCTTTGATGGGAAGTATGAAGAAAAACGACGAGAGAAAGAGGTTTTCGAGAGAAGGAGATGGTATGGAGAAAGAGGTCTCGAGAGGAAGAAATGGAGAGATGTTATAGAGAAGACGACGAAAAAAGAGAATATGGAGTTTTGGCACGGAGAAAAAGTGCCATAACTCCATATTCTCTATGGTATGGAGAAAATGGCGAGAAAAAGAAATTTTCGAGAGGTAGAAACGGAGAGATCGTATGAAGAGAACGAGAAGAAGAGGTCTTCAGAAGGCAGATATAGAGAGAGGATTGGAGAGGAAAAAATGGAGAGATGGTATGGAAAAAACGAAGAAGGAAGGAGATGCGAGGGGAAGAAAAGAGACATGATACGGATAAAACGACGAAAAAAAAGGTCTGCTGGAGTAAGAAATGAAGAGATGGTAAAGAGAAATCGGTAAGAAAAAGAGGTCTTGAGAAAAAAATGGATAGAGCGTATGAAAAAAAGAGGTCTTTGAAGGGAAGATTACATGGATAAAAATAAAATAGAGAGATAATATTTAGGAAAATTAAAAGATATATGAGATTTAAAAAAAATACTTTTTTTAAGCCGTCCCTTGGTCGAGTGGTTAGCGCGCTTGGCTACTGATGCTAAGGGACCTGGGTTCGAGCCCCGGGTAAGGCATGGATGTATGTGTCATTTCTTCTGCTGAGGTCCTGCCATCCTCTCAGACCTTCTACTGTGGCATATAAACTGACAGGCTCCTGTCAGACCTCTGTGGCAAGCAGCTGCTTGAGGGGGTATTTATTTATTTATTTATTTATTAAAACGATTAAAAAATGCGCTTTACTCTGTTCAGATATTAAAAAATAGATATTCTCAATTGGCTACTTTATTTGAAGGAGGCAATAAATATCCGTAACGTTCTCTCCATGTCTAATGCCCTCCCGGAAACAAATCCCAAATTCTTCCCTCGGCTGATAATTTTCCCATGCTTTCTCCTAACTCAGTGGTCGTGTCCCTTGTTCCAGATGACAGACTGGTTTCTCAGCTCACCCGGCTAACCCATTGTGTCCCCCAGCTGTCTCTCCGCATCCACATCCCATCTCTACTCCTCCGGGAGCTAGCCCGCCTCATCTCACCAGGGCCAAGGTGACACAGGAGAGTTCCATTGGCGGAAGAACCCTGACCTACTTCTCTCTCTATACTCTCTTTGTCGGAACGCAACAGTGGAGGTATGTGGCCTGCTGCACCCCGCACCACCTTCCCCATCTCCCCATTTCCCTCTCACCCCTCCCCTCAGAAGCGGAAGGGGGGGGGAAGGGGAAGCTTGTGGGGGTGGTGATGCCGAAGTAATAGTGATCACAGCGAGGGGGATTCTGAACTGCCTTGTACACACTGCGGGGAATATCTCGTTGCGGACACTGTTAAGGGTGGAAAGGATGGTGTGAGAGCTGAGTGCTGCTCTGGTGGCGATGGGTGCATGCTAATGAAGTCCTATATATTATATCGCTAGAGGAATTGATCGAGTACTGAATTGGGTAAAGGGGAGCGTTTTAATTCTATTGAAGAATACTGGTTTGGAGTCATTGGTGGGACCATAACATCTAATAACATTAAAATATAAACTGTCCTGCCAAAATATTAGAGAATTTCTATGTTAAATCTCATTTAGAGCTCTATTAATTCTAAAATATGCATTCAATGGGAAAAATACGACTGAAAAAAAAATTAATAAAGATCATAATCAAATTAATTCAAATCTCTATTTCCCTCCAGTATTTAAAGAGTTGCGGAAACTGGAATATTTAACGATTTTGTTTTATAAAATATCATTCATAATTGTCTAATATTGAAAAAAAAATCATTAGACAAACGTCTAGGGTTGGGTTGTTTTACCTCTGAGCGGCACTTTTTTGCACACCATGGGTTAAATGGCCAGGTCACATGGACTCCGAAGGCTCAGAGAAGGTTGGGGGAGGGGACCCACTGGAACAGCTGTTGGGAGACAGATGGTAGCCTCCTGTCAAGGCCATCCAGCGTGTTCTTTAACGTGCACAGGGTATGGCTCTCCGCACACGGGGCCACGGCTTAACGTCCCATCCGACGGACGGCTGCCTTTCCAAGCCCATCGGTGTCCCCTCCTGACCGTGGGCAGGGCGGGGAATTTTGCGGAGATAAATCTCAACGTTGACCCAGCTGGGACTCGAACCTGGGAACTACAGATTACGAGCCTGGCGCGCTACCAACTGAGCAACCCCCGCCCCAACAAACGTCTAAAATGTATATCTACTAAAAGATTTGAAAATGGTAAATTTAATGGCAAATATTTATGATGTGTTACTGTTAAGAAATGTTTCAGCCTTCGAACCTCTTTAAAACTAAATATTGTCCAAAATATATATTTAAGTAGATTACTTCTGGCCCACCCTACTTATGCACAAAAGTTGAGGGCCACTGCACTAGAGATTAGTTCTGGGAAACTTATACACGAAGGTTGGGGACCCCTACACATTTGTTCTGATCCATTTATACAAAAAAGTTGAAGAGTTGACTAGAGATTAATTCTGGCTCATTCATACAAAAAAGGTCGTGGACCACAGCACTAGAAATTAATTCTAGCCCACTTATATAAAAAGCCTGAGCACAAATGCACTAGAGATTGGTTCTAATCCACCTACACAAAAAAGGTTGAGGACCACTGCCCACTACAGTAAAAATTAGTCCTGGCCCACCCTGCTTATGAAAAAAAAAAGGTTGGGGGACCACTAAAGATTAATTTTGGTCCATCCATACAAAAAAGGTTCAGGACTACTATAACAGAGATCAGTTCTGACTCACCTATGAAGAAAAGGCTGAGGACCACTGCACTAGTGATTAGTTCTGGCCCACTTGTACAAAAAGTTGAGACTGCTACTAAAGATTAGTTCTGGCACACCTACACAAAAATAGGTGAGGACCAGTGCACTAGAGATTAGTTCAGGACCAGCTATAAAAAATGTTGAGATTTACTACACTGGAAATTAGTCGTGGCCCACTTGTAAAAAAAAATGTTGAGATTTACTACACTGGAAATTAGTCGTGGCCCACTTGTAAAAAAAAATGTTGAGATTTACTACACTGGAAATTAGTCATGCCCCACTTATAAAAAAAATGTTGAGATTTACTACACTGGAAATTAGTCGTGGTCCACTTATAAAAAAAATGTTGAGATTTACTACACTGGAAATTAGTCGTGGTCCACTTATAAAAAAATGTTGAGATTTACTACACTGGAAATTAGTCGTGGTCCACTTATAAAAAAAATGTTGAGATTTACTACACTGGAAATTAGTCGTGGTCCACTTATAAAAAAAATGTTGAGATTTACTACACTGGAAATTAGTCGTGGTCCACTTATAAAAAAAATGTTGAGATTTACTACACTGGAAATTAGTCGTGGTCCACTTATAAAAAAAATGTTGAGATTTACTACACTGGAAATTAGTCGTGGCCCACTTATAAAAAAATGTTGAGATTTACTACACTGGAAATTAGTCGTGGTCCACTTATAAAAAAAATGTTGAGATTTACTACACTGGAAATTAGTCGTGGTCCACTTATAAAAAAAATGTTGAGATTTACTACACTGGAAATTAGTCGTGGTCCACTTATAAAAAAATGTTAAGATTTACTACACTGGAAATTAGTCGTGGTCCACTTATAAAAAAAATGTTGAGATTTACTACACTGGAAATTAGTCGTGGTCCACTTATAAAAAAAATGTTGAGATTTACTACACTGGAAATTAGTCGTAGCCCACACCACTTGTGCAAAACGTTTGAGGGCCACTACACAAGATATTAGTTTTAGGCCATCTATAAAAAAAGGTTGAAGATTACTACACTATTGATTGGTCCTGACCCACCTGTACAGAATTTTGAGAACCACTGCACTAGAGATTAGTCGGGGCCCGCCCGACTTATAAAAAAAAAATTAGGGACCATTACACTGGCAATTAGTTCTGGCCCACCTATACAAAAAGGCTAGGGACTACTGCACTAGAGATTAGTTTTGGACCATTTCCTAAAAAAAGGTTGACGACTACTAATACTAGTCATTAAATCTGGCTCATCTATAAAAAAAAGATTGAAGACCACTGCACTAAAATTTAGTCCTGACCAACCCCACTTACACAAAACGGTTGGGGACCATTGCATCAGAGCTTAGTTATGTCCCATTTATACGAAAAGATTGATGACCACTAGAGTCTAGTTTTTTACCGGCTTTTGTCAGGCGCAGTCAAAATTTAAATTTTTAATTTTCTTTGTGAAAAAAAGTATAATTTCTTTCGATTACAGTCTCACCTCTTAATCACTCTTCAGTAATTAAAACTAAGAATCATTTGAGACTTTTATTCTATTTTTTTACGTATTATCTTTTTTATTAATTGCTCTTAATATTTACAATATTACTGAAGAATTATCAGTTTTTACAAATTATTTCTAGTATTTGTTTGGGTTGGGTTGTTTTACCTCTGAGCGGCACTTTTTTGCACACCATGGGCTAAATGGCCAGGTCACATGGACCCCGAAGGCTCAGAGAAGGTTGGGGGAGGGGACCCACTGGAACAGCTGTTGGGAGACAGATGGTAGCCTCCCGTCAAGGCCATCCAACGTGTTCTTTAACGTGCACAGGGTATGGCTCTCCCGCACACGGGGCCACGGCTTAACGGCCCATCCGACGGACGATGGCCTTTCCAAACCCATCGGTGTCCCCTACTGACCGTGGGCAGGACGGGGAATTTTGCGGAGATAAATCTCAACGCTGACCCAGCTGGGACTCGAACCTGGGAACTACAGATTACGAGCCTGGCGCGCTACCGACTGAGCCACCCCCGCCCTCTAGTATTTGCTGTTCCTGATAATATTAAAATATGAATTTGACCTTATAACAATCAAAGTTTTGAATCGCCTACAAGACCATACATAGAGACAAAATCCTCAAGCAGCCTTGAACTACGAGAGTCCAACTAAACTGGGTAATTTAGTTCTCCGAACACGTCTGTCCTGAGCTACAGCTGTTGCATCTGGCCACTGCAGATGCACAGATTTTAAAAGCTAGCACACACAGACAACTCCTATATATGCACATTGCAAAACGAAAGCGATGCTAGAAGTCCTATCGAGCAACAGCTTAACAAATTTTGTTCCAGATAACAATATAGACCTACAATTTTAAAATTTCACATATTGGTATTTTTTTTAAATGTTAGCAGTTAATTTTAGATTATTCTATAATATTCTTATATAATCTGTCCAGTGGGTCCCCTCCCTCAACCTTCTCTGAGCCCTTGGGACCCTTGTGATCGGACCATTCAGCCCATTGTGTGCAAAAAAAGTGCCGCTCAGAGGTAAAACAACTCAACCTTTACCTCCTAATGTTATGATGTCCTCAAATTTACATAGTTTTAACGTTCGACCAAAGCAAGTTGATTTATCTAAATTTTTAACGTGTTTTAAGTTTTAATTTAGATATGGTGTTAATATGTTGCGAAAGTAGTTATTACAGCTTTACAACTCTATCACTATTTTTCTCCCAGTCTTCAGAGATATCTCTTGTATATGTATTTCATCTCTTCTGTACTGCTAACCACATCGTAAAGGTTTCACTCTTCCTTTTAAAAATCCTCATAATTGCTGAATGGTCAGCGGTTATGAGGATGTAGGGGCGGGGGTGGCTCAGTCGGTAGCGCGCCAGGCTCGTAATCTGTAGTTCCCAGGTTCGAGTCCCAGCTGGGTCAGCGTTGAGATTTATCTCCGCAAAATTCCCCGTCCTGCCCATGGTCAGTTGGGGACACCGATGGGCTTGGAAAGGCCGCCGTCCGTCGGATGGGACGTTAACCCGTGGCCACGTGTGCGGGAGAGCCATACCCTGTGCACTTTAAAGATCACGCTGGATGGCCTTGACGGGAGGCTACCATCTGTTTCCTAACAGCTGTTCCAGTGAGTCCCCTCCCCCAACCTTCTCTGAGGTTTCGGGGTCCATGTGACCTGGCCATTTAGCCCATGGTGTGCAAAAAAGTGCCGCTCAGAGGTAAAACAACTCGAGTTCCAGCAAGGCAAACTTTGTGGGTTGTGTTAGCTCTAACTTAGGCAGTGGTCAGCAGTGACTTCGGTTTTCGTAGGGCATGTCCTTGTATGAGAAGGCCTGTATAAAAAGGAGAAGCTTCTTGGATTATTCTCTGTCAAATTAGTTCAAATGGAAAAAAAAAAAGAAAAATTGTAGAGTTCGGTATTTTTTTTACCGAGGAAAAATCCGAGTCGGAAATCTCGGAAAAAATTTAAAATTTGACATCCGACGTATCCTTTCAGGTCAAGTAGAGGTCACGCAGAGGTTTGACCTCTATTTGCCGAGTGCTAGAAACATTGAAATTGATGTCTGTGGTGTAGAAAACGTTACACCACAGACGTCTGTGGTGTAGTCTCGGAAACGTTAAGAAATTTCGAATCCAGGAGGAGGTCCTTCGAGGTCAAAGGTCAGATCTCGATCTACTGGTGCTAGAAAGCTAAAAATTGGTGTCCTGGGTGATTTCTGGTCATAGATTCCAGAAACATTGGAAACTTTCGGACCTGATGCGTCAATCGTGGTCGAGGGTTAAATTTCTATATATTGATGTGAGAAAACTGAAAATTGGTGCCTGGAGCTATTTCGAGCCGTACAGCTCAGAAGTGGGAAGAAATTTCAGATTCTGTGTCGCATTCAAGGTAGGTATCGGAATGGCAGTCCAGAAATCAAATAGTTTGTATATCCAAAGGTAGGTATCGGAATGGCAGTCTAGAAATCAAATAGTTTGTATATCCAAAGGTAGGTATCGGAATGGCAGTCTAGAAATCAAATAGTTTGTATATCCAAAGGTAGGTATCGGAATGGCAGTCTAGAAATCAAATAGTTTGTATATCCAAAGGTAGGTATCGGAATGGCAGTCTAGAAATCAAATAGTTTCTATATCCAAAGGTAGGTATCGGAATGGCAGTCTAGAAATGAAATAGTTTATATATCCAAAGGTAGGTATCTTCAGCAACCATGGTTATTTTCCGAAACCTTCCTGGTGAGTCAAAATTGTTGGGTACTTCTGGCTTACATTAAACCTTATTGTAACAATTCTACATCGGGTAACAGTAATTGTTCATTTTTGATCTAATGTTGTTGTATTTACATATGGGAATTTGGAACCTAAGGCACCCGTGGGCTTCAGAAATTTTATAAAGCCGTAATTTTGGCGTCGATGCCCTCTATTGTTAGGTATAACTGTGCATTGGTAACTGATTTCAAGCTCTTGATTGGAAGGCAATTCACGAAAAGTAGGTTAGCTTTCCATATGTATTAATGATGCTTAATTAATTCATATTTTTTTCCAGAAGAAAAACATGACGTCAGCGATTGTTTTTTTCGGTGTTTAAGAGTTGGGTTGTTTTACCTCTGAGCAGCGTTTTTTTGCACAGTATGGGCTAAATGGCCAGGTCACATGGGCCCCAAAGGCTCAGAGAAGGTTAAGGGAGGGAATCCACTAGAACAGCTGTTGGGAGACAGGTGGTAGCTTCCCGTCAAGGCCATCCAGCGTGTTCTTTAACGTGCATTGTGTATGGCTCTCACGCACACGGGGCAACGACTTAACATCCCATCCGACGGACGGCGGCCTTTCCAAGCCCATCGGTGTCCCCTACTGACAGTGGGCAGGGCGGGGAATTTTGCGGAGATAAATCTCAACGCTGACCCAGCTGGGACTCGAACCTGGGAATTACAGATTACGAGTCTGGCGCGCTACCGACTGAGTCACCCCCGCCCCTATGTTTCATTAATTTTAACTGTTAATAGCGTATGTTGAAAGGTGCATATTCTAAAATTTGTTTTAATGAGAAGAAGAAAAAATTTTCTATATAGTCTCGATGAGGAACAAAGAATTTGGACATTTGCAGTGTGCATTCAAAGATTCCTCATGCGGCAATGGCCCCGTTTGTAGCGCGACAGGCTCATAATCTGCAGTACCGGATTCGAATCCCATTGGCTCAGCGTTGAGCTTTATCTCCGCAAAACTCCTCTCCCTCAGTCAATAGCAAACACTGATGGGCTGAGAAAGGCCAATGTCCGTTGGAAGGGACGTTAAGCCATTTAGCCATACCCTGTGCAGGTTAAATAACGCGCTGTATGGTCTTGACGAGAGTTTCCATCTCCCCTTCGTGTCACGTGACACGAAGGTTGCCAGATCACTAATTAAAAAAAATCGTTGCCAGATATTTTTTCTGAATTCTGCAATCAACCATAGTGTTCGGATATTTTTTTGAGCGACTGTACTCTTTCCCCAACTTTCTCTGAGGTCCCATTTGGGTACTCTTTCCCCAACTTTCTCTGAGGTCCCATTTGGGTACTCTTTCCCCAACTTTCTCTGAGGTCCCATTCGAGTACTCTTTCTCCAAACTTCTCTGAGGTCCTATTTGGGTACTTTTTCCCAACTTTCTCTGAGGTCCCATTTGGGTACTCTTTCCCCAACCTTCTCTGAGGTCTCATTTGAGTACTCTTTCCCCAACCTTCTCTGAGGTCCCATTTGGGTACTTTTTCCCCAACTTTCTCCGAGGTCCCATTTGGGTACTCTTTCCCCAACCTTCTCTGAGGTTCCATTTGGGTACTCTTTCCCCAAACTTCTCTGAGGTCCCATTTGAGTACTCTTTCCCCAACCTTCTCTGAGGTTCCATTTGGGTACTCTTTCCCCAACCTTCTCTGAGGTTCCATTTGGGTACTCTTTCCCCAACCTTCTCTGAGGTCCCATTTGGGTACTCTTTCCCCAACCTTCTCTGAGGTCCCATTTGAGTACTCTTTCCCCAACCTTCTCTGAGGTTCCATTTGGGTACTCTTTCCCCAACCTTCTCTGAGGTTCCATTTGGGTACTCTTCCCCCCAACCTTCTCTGAGGTTCCATTTGGGTACTCATTCCCCCAACCTTCTCTGAGGTCCCATTTGGGTACTCTTTCCCCAACTTTCTCTGAGGTCCCATTTGGGTACTCTTTCCCCAACTTTCTCTGAGGTCCCATTCGAGTACTCTTTCTCCAAACTTTTCTGAGGTCCTATTTGGGTACTTTTTCCCAACTTTCTCTGAGGTCCCATTTGGGTACTCTTTCCCCAACCTTCTCTGAGGTCTCATTTGAGTACTCTTTCCCCAACCTTCTCTGAGGTCCCATTTGGGTACTTTTTCCCCAACTTTCTCCGAGGTCCCATTTGGGTACTCTTTCCCCAACCTTCTCTGAGGTTCCATTTGGGTACTCTTTCCCCAAACTTCTCTGAGGTCCCATTTGAGTACTCTTTCCCCAACCTTCTCTGAGGTTCCATTTGGGTACTCTTTCCCCAACCTTCTCTGAGGTTCCATTTGGGTACTCTTTCCCCAACCTTCTCTGAGGTCCCATTTGGGTACTCTTTCCCCAACCTTCTCTGAGGTCCCATTTGAGTACTCTTTCCCCAACCTTCTCTGAGGTTCCATTTGGGTACTCTTTCCCCAACCTTCTCTGAGGTTCCATTTGGGTACTCTTCCCCCCAACCTTCTCTGAGGTTCCATTTGGGTACTCATTCCCCCAACCTTCTCTGAGGTTCCATTTGGGTACTCTTTCCCCAACCTTCTCTGAGGTTCCATTTGGGTACTCTTTCCCCAACCTTCTCTGAGGTCCCATTTGGGTACTCTTTCCCCAACCTTCTCTGAAGTTCCATTTGGGTACTCTTTCCCCAACCTTCTCTGAGGTCCCATTTGGGTACTCTTTCCCCAACCTTCTCTGAGGTTCCATTTGGGTACTCTTTCCCCAAACTTCTCTGAAGTCTCGTGGTCCTTGTGACCTGGCTATTTAGCTCAGTATATGTAAAAATTTGTGCCGTTCAGAGATAAAAACAACCCAACGAGTGTAAAAAAGAAAATATTTTAAGAAGAACCCAACACGAATCCTTAAAAAGGAAAAGTATTAGAAGGCGAAAAGAAAAAGAAATAACTCTGAAAGGAACAGCTCTTATCTCTCCCACAAATAAGGATGTTGGGTTATGCAGCCACATTAAGATACAAACCACATCCAAAACGGACTTCACCGTCCTCCTCTAAGTGCCACAGTTTTACCTCAAAGGGGCTCGGGAAATGCCATACGCTGACACGGCATCAACGTCATCAATAATGGCGGGATTCCGGTGGCCGGTAATGCCGACACACCCAGGTCCAAAATGGATGTTGCGTCATCAGTCCGTTCCTCCATCGCCGAGGCCTGCAGGGGTTAGAAGCCGGTTTACACCTGGTCTAGAAAAGAAACAACACGGAAAAAAAAAAATTCTTGGCAAAGAACGGCCCTCCGTGCAAGCTCAGTGAAGATGTGTGGCTTTTTGTGGCATGTCTGCCCATAATGCGGAAGGGAAGTTGAGGGTGAGGGCGGGACAGTGGGGGGGACGTCGGGGAGGGGGGAAGGGACGTTAGCCTGCATTTATGTCTGCTTGTGTCGTAACGTACTGGATTACGAAATAGATGTTTTATACTTAAATCTTTTATGGTGTTCGCGGAATAAAGGATGGAGTTTTTGGGGAATGTCTGCACTAAATGCAACTTATTCTCGGAGAACATCTGCTTCGTTTAAGTCGCTTTCCTTCCTCATTCTCTTTAGACCATCGTCCACGCCCTTTCTTTTCTGTTTTTTTGCCTACAGAGTTCACTTCCGCTAATTCTATTTGTCATGCTTTTTTTCGCGGTGTTATTGTTTTTTCTGCAACCCTCATTACAGGTCCTGTGGTATTGTTTCGTAGTTGCAATAAGAGCAACATCACAAATGGTCAGGAAACATTGTCCTTCCAGGAGATGTTGCAGTGGATTTCTTATCTCGACGATCAGGAGACTTTCCACCAAGTCGTATTTGAAGATAGAGAGAAAGTAACAGTCTTCTTCTGCCTCACCGAAACGACGGATGGTGGAGATCAGAGTTAAAAGCTTTCATTGGTTCGTTTACTCTCGTGCATGATGTAGCTGGACGGGATTGGGGGGGGGGGGGGGGGTGTAGGCGTCAATTGTTTTCCTCCCACATTCGGAAGAGACAGGACAGAAATCTTTTGCGAGTCTGGAGGCAAATGCTCCACTTAAAAATCTCACAAATAATATAATACAATTTATTCATATTTTTCGACTAATAAATAAAAAAAATAAATACCCCCTCAAGCAGCTGCTTGCCACAGAGGTCTGACAGGAGCCTGTCAGTTTATATGCCACAGTAGAAGATCTGAGAGGATGGCAGGACCTCAGCAGGAAAACGACACATACATCCATGCCTTAACCGGGGCTCGAACCCAGGTCCCTTAGATCAGTAGCCAAGCGCGCTAACCACTCGGCCATGGGACGACGGAAATAAATACCCCCTCAAGCAGCTGCTTGCCACAGAGGTCTGACAGGAGCCTGTCAGTTTATATACCATAGTAGAAGGTCTGCGAGGATGGCAGGACCTCAGCAAAAAAAACGACACATACAACCATGCCTTACCAGGGCTCTAACCCAGTCGCTCAAAAAAGTATCCGAACACTATGGTTGATTACAGAATTGAGAAAAAATATCTGGCAACGATTTTTTTATAGAAATTAGTGATTTGGCAACCTTCGTGTCACGTGACATTGACGATTAAGGCCCATGGAAAGGCCGCCGTCCGTTGGATGGGACGTTAAGTCGTGGCCCCTTATGCGGGAGAGCCATACCCTGCGCACGTTAAAGAACACGCTGGATGGCCTTGATGGGAGGCTACCATCTGTCTCCCAACAACTGTTCCAGTGGGTCCCCTCACCCAGCCTTCTCTGAGCCTTCGGGGTCCTTGTGACCTGGCCATTTAGTCCATGGTGTGCAAAAAAAGTGCCACTCAGAGGTAAAACAACCCAACCTGAATGATGCTGAAATTGCAAATAGTAATATCTAATTAGTGTCGATAAAATCCAAAAAATTTTATTCTTTTTTTCTCTTATCCCTTAAATGATAGTGACGTTAAGACTCTTAGATGCTGAAGTCTGCATTCCTTGCATTTTTTTTTAACTTTATGTCCCTCTAACGGTTAAAACTTGAATTATTGCAGAATTCAGAAAAGGTGAATCCTAATGTTTCATCAGTACCGATCCAACCCAAAATATAATTTTTTCCTTATCTCTATAAATAAAAAAATTCAAATATCTGCAGATGAAAGGACAGATGACAAAATGAAAACGAAACTTTTTTTTTTTAGAAAACGAGCTGGAAATGATCTAAGAGACTAGAATTAGGTCAATTAGCCAAGATTTTATTGCAAATCTTCAAACAAATAACGACTGAAAAATGTCAAATTTCATCTGAGCCATCTTCTTTTCCAACGTTTTGATGAAAACAAAAAGGTTTAAAAAAAAAAGATTTTTTAAAACATTTGTACCCAGAGCAAAAAAAAAATGAGAAAACTTGACTTCTTTGATCGCAAAGCAAGATTTTCCAAAGCCACTTAGCAACTGAGTTGCAGGAAACATTAATTCTGTAGAAGAAAGCATTAAAAGAAATGGAGCAATTCTAAAAGACAGCTTTAGAAAGAAAAGTCTCTTTAAGCATCAAGTTTTTTCGGAAGATTAGATGTCGGAGGAATAGAGGATCTGTCGCAAAAATAATGATCTGCAACATGGAAAGAAATGAGTGAAAGAGAAAGTAGGAATAAATAATACATATTTTCATAATTGGGGGAAGAAGGAGATAAAATATTTGAAAGCTAACATGACATTCCCAAGGGGTGACTAAAGTTGTTTCTAATACACTGCGATAGACATGGATACGAAATTTATATGTTTAAGTTTCTTTTTCCAGTCTTGAGTGGTATCTGACTTAGATTAAATTTAACCGCGTCGAGTCCGGACACCATCATTAAAGTTGAATCAATAATAAATACGGAAGAAGTTTTTTGATCTAATAAGCTAGATCGGCAGTGTTTCACCAGCTCATAATCTGATGCTGAGCTTGTAACTTGGTACTCTCAGCCACAAAGTTTGCAATCGGATACTTACACACTCGTAATCTGGTGCATAAGGTACGTAAATCTGCTCTTCCCAGACTGCAAAAACTGATGTTGAACTTGTAACATGGGTGCAGCCAGGCTGATAATCTGGTGCCCAAGGTTCGGAAATCTGATATTCCCAGGCTCATAATCTGATGCTGAACTTGTAACATGGGTGCAGCCAGGCTCATAATCTGGTGCACAATATTCGTAAATCTGATATTCCCAGGCTCATAATCTGATGCTGAACTTGTAACATGGGTGCAGCCAGGCTCATAATCTGGTGCACAATATTCGTAAATCTGATATTCCCAGGCTCATAATCTGATGCTGAACTTGTAACATGGGTGCAGCCAGGCTCATAATCTGGTGCACAATATTCGTAAATCTGATATTCCCAAGCTCATAATCTGATGCTGAACTTGTAACATGGGTGCAGCCAGGCTCATAATCTGGTGCACAATATTCGTAAATCTGATATTCCCAAGCTCATAATCTGATGCTGAACTTGTAACATGGGTGCAGCCAGGCTCATAATCTGGTGCACAATATTCGTAAATCTGATATTCCCAGGCTCATAATCTGATGCTGAACTTGTAACATGGGTGCGCCCAGGTTCATAATCTGGTGCACAATATTCGTAAATCTGATATTCCCAGGCTCATAATCTGATGCTGAACTTGTAACATGGGTGCGCCCAGGTTCATAATCTGGTGCACAATATTCGTAAATCTGATATTCCCAAGCTCATAATCTGATGCTGAACTTGTAACATGGGTGCAGCCAGGCTCATAATCTGGTGCACAATATTCGTAAATCTGATATTCCCAGGCTCATAATCTGATGCTGAACTTGTAACATGGGTGCGCCCAGGTTCATAATCTGGTGCACAATATTCGTAAATCTGATATTCCCAGGCTCATAAACTGATGCTGAACTTGTAACATGGGTGCAGCCAGGCTCATAATCTGGTGCACAATATTCGTAAATCTGATATTCCCAGGCTCATAATCTGATGCTGAACTTGTAACATAGCAATTATGTTATGATATAACGATTATGAACCTGGGTGCAAGTATGCACCCAGGTTCATAATCTGGTGCACAATATTCGTAAATCTGATATTCCCAGGCTCATAAACTGATGCTGAACTTGTAACATGGGTGCAGCCAGGCTCATAATCTGGTGCACAATATTCGTAAATCTGATATTCCCAGGCTCATAATCTGATGCTGAACTTGTAACATAGCAATTATGTTATGATATAACGATTATGAACCTGGGTGCAAGTATGCACCCAGGTTCATAATCTGGTGCACAATATTCGTAAATCTGATATTCCCAGGCTCATAATCTGATGCTGAACTTGTAACATGGGTGCGCCCAGGTTCATAATCTGGTGCACAATATTCGTAAATCTGATATTCCCAGGCTCATAAACTGATGCTGAACTTGTAACATGGGTGCAGCCAGGCTCATAATCTGGTGCACAATATTCGTAAATCTGATATTCCCAGGCTCATAATCTGATGCTGAACTTGTAACATAGCAATTATGTTATGATATAACGATTATGAACCTGGGTGCAAGTATGCACCCAGGTTCATAATCTGGTGCACAATATTCGTAAATCTGATATTCCCAGGCTCATAAACTGATGCTGAACTTGTAACATGGGTGCAGCCAGGCTCATAATCTGGTGCACAATATTCGTAAATCTGATATTCCCAGGCTCATAATCTGATGCTGAACTTGTAACATAGCAATTATGTTATGATATAACGATTATGAACCTGGGTGCAAGTATGCACCCAGGTTCATAATCTGGTGCACAATATTCGTAAATCTGATATTCCCAGGCTCATAATCTGATGCTGAACTTGTAACATGGGTGCGCCCAGGTTCATAATCTGGTGCACAATATTCGTAAATCTGATATTCCCAGGCTCATAAACTGATGCTGAACTTGTAACATGGGTGCAGCCAGGCTCATAATCTGGTGCACAATATTCGTAAATCTGATATTCCCAGGCTCATAATCTGATGCTGAACTTGTAACATGGGTGCGCCCAGGTTCATAAACTGGTGCACAATATTCGTAAATCTGATATTCCCAGGCTCATAAACTGATGCTGAACTTGTAACATGGGTGCAGCCAGGCTCATAATCTGGTGCACAATATTCGTAAATCTGATATTCCCAGGCTCATAATCTGATGCTGAACTTGTAACATGGGTGCGCCCAGGTTCATAAACTGGTGCACAATATTCGTAAATCTGATATTCCCAGGCTCATAAACTGATGCTGAACTTGTAACATGGGTGCAGCCAGGCTCATAATCTGGTGCACAATATTCGTAAATCTGATATTCCCAGGCTCATAATCTGATGCTGAACTTGTAACATGGGTGCGCCCAGGTTCATAAACTGGTGCACAATATTCGTAAATCTGATATTCCCAGGCTCATAAACTGATGCTGAACTTGTAACATGGGTGCAGCCAGGCTCATAATCTGGTGCACAATATTCGTAAATCTGATATTCCCAGGCTCATAATCTGATGCTGAACTTGTAACATGGGTGCGCCCAGGTTCATAAACTGGTGCACAATATTCGTAAATCTGATATTCCCAGGCTCATAAACTGATGCTGAACTTGTAACATGGGTGCAGCCAGGCTCATAATCTGGTGCACAATATTCGTAAATCTGATATTCCCAGGCTCATAATCTGATGCTGAACTTGTAACATGGGTGCGCCCAGGTTCATAAACTGGTGCACAATATTCGTAAATCTGATATTCCCAGGCTCATAAACTGATGCTGAACTTGTAACATGGGTGCAGCCAGGCTCATAATCTGGTGCACAATATTCGTAAATCTGATATTCCCAGGCTCATAATCTGATGCTGAACTTGTAACATGGGTGCGCCCAGGTTCATAATCTGGTGCACAATATTCGTAAATCTGATATTCCCAGGCTCATAAACTGATGCTGAACTTGTAACATGGGTGCAGCCAGGCTCATAATCTGGTGCACAATATTCGTAAATCTGATATTCCCAGGCTCATAATCTGATGCTGAACTTGTAACATGGGTGCGCCCAGGTTCATAAACTGGTGCACAATATTCGTAAATCTGATATTCCCAGGCTCATAAACTGATGCTGAACTTGTAACATGGGTGCAGCCAGGCTCATAATCTGGTGCACAAGGTTCGTACCGAAAACTTTGTTCCGACCCCAAAACAACAACAGTGAGTCATCCCCAGCACACGAATACACTCAATACATAAAAATATATACAAGAATAAAATACAACAAAAATACAGCAATAAATAAATAAACATAAAATTCGGGGGGCATGACAAGATTGCACTGGTATTTTATTGTTAGTGCAAAAAATATGCTTCGTCAATGATCGGAATGAAAATTCCTTATGTCAACACATACATATTTCATAACGTTGGAGTAATATACCAGATTTTTATTAACTCTATTTCCAACAGGATGGTGTTCCACTTTGCTTTAGCATGACTAGTTTTGTACAGTCGCTCAAAAAAGTATCCGAACACTACGGTTGATTACAGAATTCAGAAAAAATATCTGGCAACGATTTTTTTAGAAATTAGTGATCTGGAAACCTTCGTGTCACGTGATTACAGAATTCAGGAAAAATATCTTTTTTGAGCGACTGTAGGTGGTCATATTATTTTGATACTAGATCGTGTGGGCTCACTCACGGAAATATTAAGCGTGTGCAGTTACCGTTCACAGCAAACTGGAGCGTGTGCAGTTACTGCACACGCTCCAGTTTGCTGTGAACGGTAACTGGAGCGTGTACAATTGCTGTACACGCTCCAGATATTTTTCCTGAATTCTGTAAGCACGTGACACGAAGGTTGCCAGATCACTAATTTCTAAAAATATCGTTGCCAGATATTTTTTCTGAATTCTGTAATCAACCGTAGTGTTCGGATACTTTTTTGAGCGACTGTACTCACTTCCTTCATCACTAGACAAGTTTAGAGGCTCTACTGAGTTGCCATTGGGTATGTCTTTTCGGGAATCATTAAAGACATAGTTGAGCTGTTTTACCTCTGAGCAACACTTTTTTTGCACACCATGGGCTAAATGGCTGGGTCAGAAGGATCCCGGAGGCTCAGAGAAGGTTGGGGAGGGGATCCACTGGAAGAGCTGTTAGGAGATAATTAGAAGCCTCCCGTCAAGGCCATCCAGCATACTCTTTAACGTGCACAGGGTATGACTCTCCCGCATACGGGGCCCCGGCTTAACGTCCCATCCGACGGACGGCGGTCTTTCCAAGCCCATCGGTGTCCCCTACTGACCGTGGGCAGGGAGGGGGAATTTTACTAACAACAGGGATAACTAGGATAACAGCGATAACATCTATCTCCTGACGACAGCTGTCCTGTGAGTTCCTAACACCTTCCCAGTTCTGAGCCATTCGAATCTTTGTGATCTGGAGATTTAATTCGGTATGTGCGATGTATATGCGTAAATTTTACCTCCTTCATAATAATTTCTCCCAATGCTAATGGGTCTCAGGGTAATATGCCATAAGAAAGAGGGCAGTTGGTTTGTTCAGTCGGTCATCAGGCTCGTAATCTGCAGTTCTCAGGTTCGAGTCCCACTTGGACCAGAATAAAGATTTATCTCCGCAAAACTCACAGCCCTGCCTGCTTTGGCCAGTAGGGGACACCGACGAGTTTGGAAAGGCGCCGTCCGTCGGATGAGACGTTAAGCGTGGCCAAGTGTGCAGGAGAGCCATACCCTGTACACGTTAAAGAACACGACGGGGGGCTACCATCTGTTTCCCAACAGCTGTTCCAGTTGGTCCCTTCTCCCAACCTTCGGGGTTCTTTTGACCTGGCCATTTAGCCCATGGTGTGCAAAAAAATGCCGCTCAGAGGTAAAACAACCCAACCTGTCAGAAAGAGAAAACGTATGGGTTTGGAAAGACGTCGTCCATTGGCTGAAACATTAAGATGCAGTTCTGTGTGAGAGAGAGCTGAAAGCAAGATGGATTGAAAATTCTAACTGCCTAATGGAGGGGCGGGGGTGGCTCAGTCGGTAGCGCGCCAGGCTCGTAATCTGTAGTTCCCAAGTTCGAGTCCCAGCTGGGTCAGCGTTGAGATTTATCTCCGCAAAATTCCCCGCCCTGCCCACGGTCAGTAGGGGACACCGCTGGTCTTGGAAAGGCCGCCGTCCGTCGGATGGGACATTAAGCCGTGGCCCCGTGTGCGGGAGAGCCATACCCTGTGCACGTTAAAGAACACGCTGGATGGCCTTGACGGGAGGCTACCATCTGTCTCCCAACAGCCGTTCCAGTGGGTCCCCTCCCCCAACCTTCTCTGAGCCTTCGGGGTCCATGTGACCTGGCCATTTAGCCCATGGTGTGCAAAAAAGTGCCGCTCAGGGGTAAAACAACCCAACCCAACCATCCAGCGTATTCTTTAACGTGCACAGGGATGGTAACTCTGCTTAGTCATCCACGATGACTCAAAAAAAAGTAATATTTTTCTGTGAAAGGAAATCAGGCCTTGCTCTTCCTCCAGGCATACGATCCCACTTCAACAACCAGAAAAACCCTCACTTCTCATATCTTTCCATTCCGGCGGCGAACTAGTTAAAAAAAAATCACGTCAAACAACTACGTCACCACAATCGTGATATACGGAACAAACAATCAACTCTCTCTAGTCGTGATTACCATTCAAACATGAACACTACCAAGGACAACGTTCACTGAATGACGACCTCTCGATGACATCTCATCGTTTTTCGTCATGACCGGACCCGATTACGAAGGGGCGAGACCTGACCGGGGAGGAGGGGATCTCAGAAAGTCATGAGGCAAATGATTGTTCCTCTCAGAAGCCGATTCCGCTTTCAACAAACTGAAGCCATCCATTCCCGAGCAGCATCCATTACCTGATGCATTGTAATCGACCCGTGCATCCAATTAGTTGGTGGGACGACACAGATGTGACGATGACCTTTGCTCTCTGGCATGCGATGCCCATGACTGCACCGGCATCTGCGCACGGAGGTCAGAGATGACTAATCGAAATGGATGGCAGGTATACGGCTCTTTCTTCTCCTCTCCCCCCCGACATTCCCGGCTCATTTTGACGTCCACCTGCAGTGTTGGAAGGAATACTATCCAGGTAGTATGGTGCTTGGAATAGTGAGGTCTAGTGGCGTGTCTGCACGCGTCACACACATATCTTTTTTGACAGTTTTTTTTCACTTTCTCTGCCTGTGTATGATGAGGGTTTTGGTAATCGGAAGCTCAGGGTTGGGTTGTTTTACCTCTGAGCGGCACTTTTTTGCACACCATGGGCCAAATGGCCAGGTCACAAGGACCCCGAAGGCTCAGAGAAGGTTGAGGAAGGGGACCCACTGGAACAGCTGTTTGGAGACAGATGGTAGCCTCCCGTCAAGGCCATCCAGCGTGTTCTTTAACGTTGGGTTGTTTTACCTCTGAGCGGCACTTTTTTGCACACCATGGGCTAAATGGCCAGGTCACAAGGACCCCGAAGGCTCAGAGAAGGTTGGGGGAGGGGACCCACTGGAACAGCTGTTGGGAGACAGATGGTAGCCTCCCGTCAAGGCCATCCAGCGTGTTCTTTAACGTGCACAGGGTATGTCTCCCCCGCACACGGAGCCACGGCTTAACGTCCCATCCGACGGACGGCGGCCTTTCCAAACCCATCGGTATCCCCTACTGACCGTGGGCAGGGCGGGGAATTTTGCGGAGATAAATCTCAACGCTGACCCAGTTGGGACTCGAACCTGGGAACTACAGATTACGAGCCTGGCGCGCTACCGACTGAGCCACCCCCGCCCTCGGAAGCTCAGTAACAATTTACGGAAGACGCCATGTTGTAAAGCAGGGGTAAAGCGAGTGACAGGTGGGAATTAGGCGTAGATAGAATGACATGATGAGGAGGCCTATTTTCAGAGTTGTTATATTTTTCTTTTTCAGTCAAACAGATCTGTAAGAAGATATTCTTTTAGTTGTCTTTCCCTGGGGGTTATTAGAGACTTCAACAGTATTGGGGTTGGGTTGTTTTATCTTTGATAGCCATTTTTTTTGCACACACTCAGCCAAGGTCTGAGAGCTGGGTAAGCATTCAGATTTATCTCCGCAAAACTCCCCGCCCTGCCCACGGTCAGTAAGGGACACGGATGGGTTCGGAAAGGCAGCCGTTAGCCGTGAGCCGTGACCCCGTGTATGGGAGAGCCACACACTGTGCACGTTAAATAACACGCTGGATGGCCTTGACGGGAGGCTCCCACTTATCTCCTAACAGCTCTTCCAGTGAGTCCCCTCCCCCAAACTTGCCTGAGCCTTCGGGGTCCTTGTGACCTGGCCATTTAGCCCATGGTGTGCAAAAAAGTGCCGCTCAGAGGTAAAACAGCCCAACAAAAAACCAACCCAAGGTCTGAGAGAAGGATATGGAAGAGGACCCACTGCTCAGTTGTTAGGAGATAGATGATAGCCTCGTATCAAAGCAATCAAGTATGTTCTTTAAAGGGACGTGGGTGGCTCAGTCGGTAGCGCGCCAGGCTCGTAATCTGAAGATCCCAGGTTCGAATCCCATCTGGGCCAGCTTTGAGATTTCATATCCGCAAAACGTCCTTCCCTTGGTCAGTATGGGGCGTTGATGGCTTTGAAAAGGCTGTTCTCCTTCAGATGGGACGTTATAAGACGTGGCCTCGTATGCGGAAAGCGATACCCTGTGCACATCAAAGAAAGAACACACTGGATGACCTTGAGTGGAGGTACCATCCGTCTCCTAACAGCTGACCAATGTCTCTTAGGTTGGGCCTTCGGGGTCCAACCTAAGAGACCCCGAAGAAGAGGAAAGACCCCTAAGAGACCCGGAAAGAGGCTGGTTGGACAACCCGGAAAGGGGTTGTACAACCAACCCCTTTTCGGGTTGGGTTGTTTTACCTCTGAGCGGCACTTTTTTGCACATCATGGGCTAAATAGCCAGGTCACAAGGACCCCGAAGGCTCAGAGAAGGTTGGGGGAGGGGACCCACTGGAACAGCTTTTGGGAGACATATGGTAGCCTTCCGTCAAGGCCATCCATCGTGTTCTTTAACGTGCCTAGGGTATGGCTCTCACACACACGGGACCACGTCTTAAAGTACCATCCGAAGGACGGCGGCCTTTCCTAACCCATCGGTGTCCCCTACTGACTGTGGACAGGGCGGGGAATTTTGCGGAGACTCGAACCTGGAAACTGCGGTGAGAAAGGAGACATCGATGTCTTAGGAAGGCCGCCGTTCGTCGGATGGGACATTAAGCCTTGGTTCGTATGCAAATCCTTTGGGTTGTTTTACCTCTGAGCGGCACTTTTTTACACACCATGGGCTAAATGGGCAGGTCACAAGGACCCCGAAGGCTCAGAGAAGGTTATGAGAGGGGATCCACTGGAAGAGCTGTTAGGAGATAATTGGAAGCCTCCCGTCAAGGCCATCCACAGTGTTCTTTAACGTGCACAGGGTATGACTCTCCCGCATACGGGCCACGGCTTAACGTCCCATCCGACGGACGGTGGTCTTTCCAAGCCCAGCAGTGTCCTCTACTGACCATAGCCCCCGTCCCCCCCTTCCCGCAAACCTTTCTAAAGCCTTTGGAATCCTTGTGACCTGGTCATTTAGTCCATTTGTGCAAAAAAATAGGTGAAGCTCAGAGTAAAACAACTACCCAATGCCCTTTAAAGTGCACAGCGCTTTCGTAGCCCATTGGTGTCCCCTTCAGTGGAGACAAATCTCTACGCTGGCACAATTGGGACTCGAACCTCTTTATTGCAGACTACGATCCTGGGCTGCTATAGACTGAGCCACCCCCTACCCTATGTTTCTTTGACCGATCGATCGATTCCTCTGAAATTTTCTTTCTAGCCACCGATTCCTACGGTCGTTTTCTTTTGTCATTTTCAACTGATGCAATGAAAAACAGGATCGCAGTCATCACCGACAGTGACGTCAGTCTCACTATTACCACAAAAAATCCAGGAAAACGCAAAAAAAAAAATTCACATTTTTGCGGATCTCCGACGAGAGCATCTTTTCCCCACACTTCCTAAGAGACAATGGTACCTTTCATCAGAAGATGGATGGCTAGTCCCTCCTCGTGAAGGCTGACTCTCCTCCTCTTTCTCCTCCCATCTCACTGTTTCCTCCTTCGGCAATCCCTCCCTGACGACGTTCCTCGAAAGATACCCCCCCCCTCCCCCAAGTCAAGGGGCCCTTCTCTGATTGCATCAGCAACTCTGCGAATGTGACGTTTACAGGCTGACGCAGCAGATGTTGATGTGGTTTATCGTGGAAAGGGAGCTGGTGTTCGACCAATATGTGGCGACGTATTGACTCTCATGTCATCTTCGGTTGATTACTAAGAGCAATCGTCTTGTGAGGATGTCCTTCACATGTGAGCAAATTTGTCAATAAATAAGGGGCGATGCTGGGTCATTCGATTGGGTTGGGTTGTTTTACCTCTGAGCGGCACTTTTTTGCACACCATGGGCTAAATGGCCAGGTCACATGGACCCCGAAGGCTCAGAGAAGGTTGGGGGAGGGGACCCACTGGAACAGCTGTTGGGAGACAGATGGTAGCCTCCAGTCAAGGCCATCCAGCGTGTTCTTTAACGTGCACAGGTTATGGCTCTCCCCCCACACGGGACCACGGCTTAACGTCCCATCCGACGGACGGCGGCCTTTCCAAGCCCATCGGTGTCCCCTACTGATCGTGGGTAGGGCGGAGAATTTTGCGGAGATAAATCTCAACGCTGACCCATCTGGGACTCGAACCTGGGAACTACAGATTACGAGCCTGGCGCGCTACCGACTGAGCCACCCCCGCCCCAGCCTTATTAATAGTGACTGGCATTGTTATTGCTATATATTCAACCTTCCATAAATCATTATATAATATATTGATATATAACGATTTATATAAATATTAAATATCCAAGTTTCAGTAAACTAAAATCGGATCCATGACTGACCGGCTTGTTAACTTCAGAAAGTAAACTACAGTTCACAAACCTAACATTCGGTCCATTTACTTAAATGTTCCGGATTTTATAAATAGAAATCTGGACAACCTACCTTTACCACCCACACTGCTGTCAAGTTATCTTTACCGATCGATCGAAAACAGGCCATTATAAATCATCCAAACCACAGTTGTTGTGTTTTTTAAATCCATTTTCATATCTTTATATGAAACAAAATTTTTTTTTACCAAACATTTTATAGATGAATGCAAAACTATTCCTTTACAAGTTGTTTGCTGAAATTTTTAGCAAAGCGAAACCCATATATTTCGTGTTCTGTGTGAATCTTAACAAGCTGTTTCTTTCATCCCTAATAACACAAATAAATGAAAACAGCCACGCATGGCATGAAAGAAATGTATAATCTCTTATCGCAAACATACTTTGAAACGAACTGATTTATTAATTAATTCAAAGAACTTAATGGCTTTCCCATTGTGCAAAGATCGTTTTTAATTCCTGTTTTGCAATTCCTGATAAATGAGATAAAGGTGATGTCGTTATACACAACAACACATCCTTAATAACCACGGCTAGAGGTTTTTTACATCATCATTCTAGTACCTGCTTGCACTTCAAAGGGAGCACAGTTTACGAGGTTATTTATAGATTTGTTTACAAATGGTAATGAACTGTTCCTCCAGGCGTTCTGGAATGCACAGGTAGATGGCGATCCTTCGAGACGAATTCGCACAGCACATAAATGGAATTCGTCAAAGGTTGGGTTGTTTTACCTCTGAGCGGCACTTTTTTGCACACCATGGGCTAAATCGCCAGGTCACATGGACCCCGAAGGCTGAGAAGGTTGGGGGAGGGGACCCACTGGAACAGTTGTTGGGACACAGATGGTAGCCTCCCGTCAAGGCCATCCAGCGTGTTCTTTAACGTGCACAGGGTATGTCTCTCCCGCACACGGGGCCACGGCTTAACGTCCCATCCGACGGACGGCGGCCTTTCCAAGCCCATCGGTGTCCCCTACTGACCGTGGGCAGGGCGGGGAATTTTGAGGAGATAAATCTCAACGCTGACCCAGCCGGGACTCGAACCTGGGAACTACAGATTACGAGCCTGGCGCGCTAACTACTGAGCCACCCCCGCCCGCCCCCCAGGGCAGGGGGGGAGGAGTTTTGCGGAGATAAATCTGAACCGTAGCAGAGTTGAGACTCTAACCTGAGAACTGCAGATTACGAGCCTGGAACTCTTCCGATTGAGTCAACCCACGCCCTGGCATTTATCAGGGAAGTAATTAGTTTTTTTTACCTCTCGGGCCCAAAATGGTTCAAATTGAAAGGTCACATGGATCCTAAGTTTTCAGTGTTGAATAAGAGATCCGCTTGATATATCTAAGGATCTAGATATATCTAAGGATCTAGATAGATGACTTGCGTCAAGAACATCCATCGCGTTCTCTAACTTCGACAGGGTATGGCTCTCCTGCATTTCGGTAAAAGGCTTAACATTCCATTCAACAAAGGGCCGCCTTTTTTTTTTTGTAAAGAATATAATTTTTATTCATAAGAGTAGAGAATACAAATACATTTACAATTTGACCCGCAAAGCTAAATAGCTTATCTGCAGGAAAATGAATAAATTATATTAAACATAGGTCATTCAGCCACAAAAGTGGTGTACATCAAATAAATCCACAAAACACAACACATAAAAATCAGCTAACTAGAAAATACCAAATAATTTTTTAATTCTATTTTAAGTCTTCTAAAAGAATCTATATTTAGTAATTCTTTTGGAATAGCATTAAATATAAGTGGTACTTGATATTCGGAGGTATGTTTCCCGTAATTATTTCGAAAATTTGGCAATTTGTAATAACCTTGGTTTTGAAGTCTTGTATTTTTGTTATGTTGAATTTTTAGTTTGTAAGTTTCGTCAAAAAAATTTTTAATTATTACATTATATTTATATAAATTGCTGTAGGATAAAAGATTTAAAAATTTTAATCTATCGGTAGAAGTTTTATAAATTTTTTGCAAATGAAACGGAATAATATTTTTAGCTATTACAGACTGCAGTTTTTCTATTTTATTTATGTTAGTTAACTTAGTTGTTCCATGCACAATTATTCCATAATTTAAAATAGATTCGCATATTGCTTTATAAAATAGTACACGTTTCCATATTTAATACGTATTTCAATTTTTGAATTTTTATCGCCGATATTCTCAAGCTTTCACATATGTGGGATATATGGGCATTCCACCTAAAATATTCATCAAAAATGATTCCTAAGTAATTTATTTTATTTACTTGCTCAACAAGTGGGCAACTGCATAATGATTCATAATTTGAAGCATCCTTTTTTCTGCAATTTATTTTATGAGTTTTGATAAAGAGGTTTTGATGAATATGAAATCCTGGTGAATGAATAATGATCAGTTTTGTTTTTTTCTCATTTAAATAGATTTTATTATGATTTAACCATCTAATAATATTATTGTAATCTGTTTGAACCTCTTAAATGCTATCATTTAAA
The DNA here is from genome assembly GCA_038380435.1 of Ryuthela nishihirai. Taxonomy (NCBI): domain Eukaryota; kingdom Metazoa; phylum Arthropoda; class Arachnida; order Araneae; family Heptathelidae; genus Ryuthela; species Ryuthela nishihirai. The sequence continues at coordinate 28,256,863 of JAWZYU010000025.1, forward strand.
TATTTCTGACTGTTTATTAAAACAATGTCGTCAGCATATAGGTAAATAGCACTATTTAATTTTGTATTAAACAAATCATTTATGTATACTAAGAACAGTAAAGGACCTAAAGTTGAGCCTAGGGGAATTCCATATCGTGTAATTACTTTTCTGCTGTAGCAGTTTTTTATTTTAGTAATTGTGTATCTGTCTGATAAATAATTTCTAAACCAATCTAACAATATACCGCTAATACCGTAATTTTCCAATTTATTTAGTAAAATGCTATGATCTATTGTATCGAAGGCTTTCTTCAAATCTAAGAACATAGTTACAATTTTTTCCCTATTATTCAATGATTTATTAATATTATTTGCAATTTTAGAAATTAGTTGAATAATTGTGTTTTTTCATTTTTGAAAGCCATATTGATTTTTATTAATTATGTTGTGTTTAAGCAAAAAGTTAAAAACAGTATTATAAATATATTTTTCCATTATTTTCGAAAAAATAGGCAGAATTGTTATTGGTCGATAATTAGAAAAATCCTCCTTAATACCACCTTTAAAAATAGGTCTTAAAATACCTGTTTTGAGTTCAGTAGGTATGTTCCCAGTAAATATAATCTGATTTATAAATTTTGATATAATATTTAGTAGTGTCTCTTTATTAAATTTTATATGTTTAATGCAAACATTATCGTAACCAGGTGATTTATTGATGTCTAATGAAGTAATTATTTCATCAGTTTGTTTTTCAGTGATTTCATGTATATAGATAGATTTCAAAACTCTTTGTATCATGGTTGGAACATAATTTATATCGTCTTGGTGATTTGTGTTTCTTATCTGTAAAATTAGTGTATTATAAATGTCATTGTAATTATTTGCTATTTCTTCCACAGATAATTTCTTTTTGGCCATATTGTCAATTATTACATCGTCCGATGATTTTTTTCTCTTTTCCTTCTAATATTTCATATATTAATTGCCAGGTAGCCTTCATATCATTTTTTTTTCATTATAAGTTTATTTCTATAATAAAGTTGTTTCTGATTTCTAATCTGAATATTAACCATATTCCTTAATTTTTTTATAGTTATTTTCATAAGCATCACTTTTATCATTGTTTTTAAATTTAATCCAAGCTTTATCTCTTTCTTCAATTAATTCTATCAAGTTCGGTGTTATCCAATTTTTGCTATGATTTCTTTTTACCTTTCCAACTCTCCTCATATATATTCTATTTTTTCCTAAAATTCCATCATAAATGTCTTTAAATACTTTATATAGGTTTAATTCATCCATTGAGTTGTCTCCATAATTTTCTAAATTCCAATTCGTTTCAGAAATAGCTTTGTTTATATTGTTATGGTCAAATGACCAATTCTTATTTTCCTGGTCTGTTTCATTATAATTATATTAAATAAGTATTATTTAAATTGTTATTGGTGTTGCTAATCAGTGTTAAAATCATATAGTGATCTGCTATTTTGCTTGTTTGAATTATTGAATTTCCTGACATATTTTTAATCAGTTTAATATTAATATGGTCTATACAGGTTTTGGTAATTTTATTTTTTACTATTTCTTCTCTTGTAGCTTCCCTTATTAATCTTTCAAAATTCATTTCAGCCAATAGTGTGATATATTTTTCTGTGCCATGTTTTTTAGTATTCATTGTATCGATATTAAAATCACCTATTAAAATCTGATTTTGATCTTTTTCTGTATTTTCCATCCAGTTTCGGAAATTCAGCAGAAAAGAGTTCACATCTGTACTAGGCGATCTGTATAGTGCTAAAACATGATATAGTATATTTTTTTTTACTTTTATGTATATAGTTTCCGCTGGAAGTGTTTGTTGTGAAATAATTTCAATATCTAGATTTTCTTTATAGTATACTGAAATCCCCCTAATATTTTTATTTATATTATCATTTGTGATTTTATTAAATTTGTCAATATTATATAAATAATTTTCATATTTATTTACATTTGTTTCAGTTAAAACAAGCAAATCAATGTGTTCCATGTAATTGTTAATACTTAATTTTAATGAATCCCAATGTTTTCTTTGACTTCTTATATTAACATGAGCAATTCCTAATTTATTTTTGTGAATAAGTTTACTATAATTATTTTCGAACCAAGCCTCCACTTCTAAACCTGTATTTACTTAAGCAACATCATAGTTGCTATCAAGACCTTCAAATTTCAAAACAGACATAGCTAACAAGAATATTCATAAAAAAAGCAAAAGAAAAGAGCAAAAAAAGGAAAAAAAAAAGCAAGGTTTATCGGACATATCTAAAAAAATTTCAATGAAGAGTTGTTGTTTTGGGTTGTTTTACCTCTGAGCGGCACTTTTTTGCACACCATGGGCTAAACGGCCAGGTCACATGGACCCCGAAGGCTCAGAGAAGGCTGGGGGAGGAGATCCACTGGAACAGCTGTTGGGAGACAGATGGTAGCCTCCCGTCAAGGCCATCCAGCGTGTTCTTTAATGTGCACAGGGTATGGCTCTCCCGCACACGGGGCCACGGTTTAACGTCCCATCCGACGGACGGCGGCCTTTCCAAGCCCATCGGTGTCCCCTACTGACTGTGGGCAAGGCGGGGAATTTTGCGGAGATAAATCTCAACGCTGACCCAGCTGGGACTCGAACCTGGGAACTACAGATTACGAGCCTGGCGCGCTACCGACTGAGCCACCCCCGCCCCTTTCATTGAAGAAAGAAAAAATACAGGCCCAGAAGTGACCTAAACTTGAGAACATATGATGACAACCCTGATTCCCTACCGACCGAGTCACTGATTATGATTCAACCCAAACACACGGCACTGGGGGTTGGCCAAGGTCATCTTGACAATGAAGGCCATGGCAGCTCTTTTGATGACGTCACGTAGTGAGTGAAATTGTTTTTAAATTTTTGATGTAATATTGTTGCAGGTTGCTTTTAATTCTACCTTACAAATGAATAAAACAATTACGATAATGAATGCAACAATAATCAAATGTATTAAAATAAGAGATTTACTTGGGTTGTTTGACCTCTGAGCGGCACTTTTTTGCACACAATGGGCTAAATGGCCAGGTCACATGGACCCCGAAGGCTCAGAGAAGGTTGGGGGAGGGGACCCACTGGAACAGCTGTTGGGAGACAGATGGTAGTCTCCCGTCAAGGCCATCCAGCGTGTTCTTTAACGTGCACAGGGTATGGCTCTCCCGCACACGGGCCACGGCTTAACGTCCCATCCGACGGACGGCGGCCTTTCCAAGCCCATCGGTGTCCCCTACTTCCAAGCCATCGGTGTCTCCTAACCTGCTCTGATCCTTTGCAACCTGCTCCGCAAAACTCCCCGCCCTGCCCACGGTCAGTAGGGGACACCGATGAGATTGGAAAGGCCGCCGTCCGTCAGATGGGACGTTAAACTGTGACCCCGTGTGCGGGAGAGCCATACCCTGTACACGTTAAAGAACACGCTGAATGGCCTTGACGGGAAGCTACTATCTGCCTCCCAACAGCTGTTCCAGTGGGTCCCCTCCCCCAACCTTCTCTGAGCTTTCGGGGTCCTTATGACCTGGCTATTTAGCCCATGGTGTGCAAAAAAGTGACGCTCAGAGGTAAAACAACCCAACCCCTGTGCGAGCGAGCCATACTCTGTGCACATTAAAGGACACGCTGGATGGCCTTGACGGGAGGCTACCATCTGTCTCCCAACAGCTGTTCCAGTGGGTCCCCTCCCCCAACCTTCTCTGAGCCTTCGGGGTCCTTATGACCTGGCCATTTAGCCCATGGTGTGCAAAAAAGTGGCGCCCAGAGGTAAAACAACCCAATACATGACATCAGATTCCATTTATGTCCTCATGACATCAGATTCCATCTGCGTCCACGTGACATCAGCTTCCATTTGCATTCACGTGACATCAGATTCCATTTGCGTCCTCATGACATCAGATTCCATCTACGTCCACGTGGCATCAGATTCCATCTGCGTCCACGTGACATCAGATTCCATTTATGTCCTCATGACATCAGATTCCATCTGCGTCCACGTGACATCGGCTTCCATTTGCATTCACGTGACATCAGATTCCATTTGCGTTCTCATGACATCAGATTCCATCTACGTCCACGGGGCATCAGATTCCATCTGCGTCCACGTGACATCAGGTTTCATCTACGTCCACGTGGCATCATATTCCATCTGCGTCCACGTGACATCAGGTTTCATCTACGTCCACGTGGCATCAGATTCCACCTGCGTCCACGTGACATCAGATCCCATTTATGTCCTCATGACATCAGATTCCATCTGCGTCCGCGTGACATCTGGTATCATATGCGTGCCTATAATATCAGAGTTGAATTGCATTGACATGGCATGAGATTCAATGTGCATCCATAACATATAACCACTCCTACAATGCCAGTTAAGATAAACCCATTTATATTAGGCAAAATGTGAATGAGCATTTCAATTTATTGACCAGGTGCAGAGAATTTTTGATAATTCCTCTGGTGTTTAAACACGGCAAGTGCAGTCTCCATTCCTAGACATGTCTGGATTCTTTACTCTTTCCTTCAATAGCAGCTTTGTTTATCATTGAGAGGAACAAACAGATGAGAAGACTTCAAATAAGTTACGTGTCACCAAGGAAAAGATATTTTTAAATAAAGAAGTCAGCACTTGGGAGATTAAGAATAAAGGACGTCTGGTAAAAAAGAACAGTCCATCATTATCTCAAATATATTAATTTAAGAGAAAAGTGTTTTTTCTCTGCTCTGCAGGGAATTTAATTCTTCATAACTTTGACTCTCTTTAAAATTGTTCGCTCATAATTATTGTTTGCCATCTAGCAAGAAATGTGAAGTGTGGATGATAGGAAAGACAAAAGTTCACTTATCAAAATGCTTTTTTCTTTGTTTAGTTCGATATTGAAGTCTAAAGAGACATAAGTGTTTCTGAAAAGTAAATTTATAATTTTATTAAAGTAATGCAAAATTCAATTTCTTTCTTTTCAAATCAATTTCTTCAAATGCAACGGAACAATTTTGAAAAGCTTATTTTTTACAGAGGGCGGGGGTGGCTCAGTCGGTAGCGCGCTAGGCTCGTAATCTGTAGTTCTCAGGTTCGAGTCCCCGCTGGGTCAGCGTTAAGACTTTTCTCCACAAAACTCCCCGCCATGCCCACGGTCAGTAGGGGACACCGATGGGCTTGGAAAGGCCGCCGTCCGTCGGATAGGACGTTAAGCCGTGACCCCGTGTGCGGGAGAGCCATACCCTGTGCACGTTAAAGAACACGCTGGATGGCCTTGACGGGAGGCTACCATCTGTCTCCCAACAGCTGTCCCAGTGGGTCCTCTCCCCCAACCTTCTCTGAGCCTTTGGGGGTCCATGTGACCTGGCCATTTAGCCCATGATGTGCAAAAAAGTGCCGCTCAGAGGTAAAACAACCCAAAAAACAACAAGTTATTTTTTACAACGGCAACTGCATAAGTTGACAAAATTAAACTGAAGTGATAAGTTCTATGACATTACCATCGCCTGGATTTCCCCCCTGAAAAAAAAAAACGGATAAAATGTTACAAATTCCAAGAGCCAAAAGAAATTCTATCCGACTGCTATAAGAGTAAGATGACCCATAGAATAGTTACTAGGGCTAAGGAGGGGCGGGGGTGGCTCAGTGAGTAGCGCGCCAGGCTCGTAATCTGTAGTTCCCAGGTTCGAGTCCCAGCTGGGTCAGCGTTGAGATTTATCTCCGCAAAATTCCCCGCCCTGCCCACGGTCAGTAGGGGACACCGATGGGATTGGAAAGGCTGCCGTCCGTCGGATGGGACGTTAAACCGTGGCCACGTGTGCGGGAGAGTCATACCTTTGTGCACGTTAAAGAACACACTAGATGGCTTTGACGGGAGGCTACCATCTGTCTCCCAACAGCTGTTCCAGTAGGTCCCCAACCCCAACCTTCTCTGAGCCTTCGGGGTCCATGTGACCTGGCCATTTAGCCCATGGTGTGCAAAAAAGTGCCGCTCAGAGGTAAAACAACCCAACCTAGGGCTAAGGAAATTCACAAGACGGTTACTAGGACTAAGATGATACTAATATAACTGCTATTAAGACCCAATAGATGGTTCTTGGAGAACTTTCTTTAAAAGAAACATTCTGGCCACTCTATACAGAAGAGCTTTTAGTGAAATAGACGCTACTGCCAAGACTATTGAGGCTGTTATTGGTTCAATCAGTGGAGCGCCAAGTTCGTAATCTGCAGTTTCCAGGTTCGAGTCCCAGCTGTGCAAGTGTTGAGATTTCCACAAACCCCCCAACCTGCCTTTGGTGAGAAAGGGAGACACCGATGGGCTTGGAAAGCCGTCAGTCGGGTGGGACGTAAAGCCTTGGCCCCATGTGCAGGTTGGGTTATTTTACCTCTGAGCAGCACTTTTTTGCACACCATGGGCTAAATGGCCAGGTCACAAGGACCCCGAAGGCTCAGAGAAGGTTAGGGGAGGGAGAACAGCTGTTGGGAGACAGATGGTAGCCTCCCGTCAAGGCCATCCAGTGTATTCTTTAACGTGCACAGGGTATGGCTCTCTCTCACACACGGGTCATGGGTTAACGTCCCATACGACGGACGGCGGTCTTTCCAAGCCCATCGGTGTCCCCTACTGACCGTGGGCAGGGCGGTGAATTTTGAGGAGATAAGTCTCAACGCTGACCTAGCTGGGACTCGAACCTGGGAACTGAAGATTACAAGCCTGGCGGACTACCGACTGAGCCCCCCCCGCCCAACCCGCCCCCCATAAATATGGAGACATCGAAAGCGATCTCGATGTTAGTGAAACACGAGTCACCATTAAAAATAAAAATAAATACCCCCTCAAGCAGCCGCTTGCCACAGAGGTCTGACAGGAGCCTGTCAGTTTATATGCCATAGTAGAAAGTCTGAGAGGATGGCAGGACCTCAGCAGAAAACAACACGAACATCCATGCCTTACCCGGGGCTCGAACCCAGGTCCCGTAGATCAGTAGCCAAGCGCGCTAACCACTCGGCCACGGGACGGCTGAGCCACCATTAGAGAACTTAAAAACAGCAATCTATTACTTTTTGCTGATTTCTTACAGGATAAAACGTCAAAAGACGGAGATCATCGTAATAACGTAAAGGAGGCTCCAACAAGCAAAACACGAATAACTGAAAGAACTTTAAATTGCGCCTAATAAGTGAATGCTTTTCGAACGACAAGAGCCTCCTTTTACCAACCCACTTTATGTTTGAATCGATACTCGAAATCTGCCTCCGTGTGCTTCCCTAATGAGCAGGCATTCATCCTTTCTTTTTCTCTCCAGCCATGACCTTCAGAAATGAATGTACCTCTGATCACCCATTACGTCATCGTGCCAGGACTGTACCTTGAAGACCACAACAAACTCCATCCTCTGCTTCTTTGACACGCGGAGATTTTTTATTCTCTTCTTCTCGTTTATCAAAAAGATTAAGATGCGATTTAAAAGGATTGTAAAATCCGATTAAGTCGTTGGGTTGGGTTGTTTTACCTCTGAGCGGCAGTTTTTTGCACACCATGGGCTAAATGGCCAGATCACATGGACCCCGAAGGTTCAGAGAAGGTTGGGGGAGGGGACCCACTGGAATAGCTGCTGGGAGACAGATGGTAGCCTCCCGTCAAGGCCATCCAGCGTGTTCTTTAACGTGCACAGGGTATGGCTCTCCCGCACACGGGGTCACGGCTTAACGTCCCATCCGACGGACGGCGACCTTTCCAAGCCCATCGGTGTCCCCTACTGACCGTGGGCAGGGCGGGGGAATTTTGCGGAGATAAATCTCAACGCTGACCCAGCTGGGACTCGAACCTGGGAACTACTGATTACGAGCCTGGCGCGCTACCGACTGAGCCACCCCCGCCCCCGCCCCCGATTAAGTCGTGTCGTGGTCCCATGTCCACAGAATCCTATTACTCTAAGGGGCCAGTGGTTTGTTTTTGAAATGTGTTGTGTGTGTTGGGGGTTAATTCATTTGTTGTGGGGGGAGATAAATTTTTAAAAAGGCAAAAGACAAGTAAATTAAAACAAGCGTGGGTGTTATCATACATTAGATACCAACCGTGGGTATTATACCTTAAGCTTTTAACTGTGGGTCGTATTACACCTTAAGCACTTAACTATGGATTGTATCATACCTTAGGCACCTACTAGCAGGTTATATACCATAGGCACCTAACCGTCGGCAGTATCATACTATAATCACTTAACCGTGGATCGTATCACACTATAGGCACTTAACCGTGGGTCGTTATCATACCATATCATACCACTATAGGCACTTAACCGTGGGTCGTTATCATACTATAGACACAACTGTGGGTCTATAGGCACTTAACCGTGGGTCGTTATCATACTATAGACACAACTGTGGGTCTATAGGCACTTAACCGTGGTTCGTATCACACTATAGGCACTTAACTGTGGGTAAGTGGTTCGTATCAAAAGTGGTTCGTATCATACTATAGGCACTTAACCGTAGTTCGTATCACACTAAAGGCACTTAACTGTGAGTCGTATCACACTATAGGCACTTAACCTGTGGGTCGTATCGTACTATAGGCACTTAACCGTGGGTCGTATCATACTATAGGCACTTAACCGTGGGTCGTATCATACTATAGGCACTTAACCGTGGGTCGTTATCATACTACAGACACAACTGTGGGTCGTATCATACTATAGGCACTTAACCGTGGTTAGTATCACACTACAGGCACTTAACTGTGGGTCGTATCATACTACAGGCACTTAACCGTGGTTCGTATCACACTATAGGCACTTAACTGTGGGTCGTATCATACTATAGGCACTTAATCTTGGGTCGTATCATACTACAGGCACTTAACTGTGGGTCGTATCATACTATAGGCACTTAACCATGGGTCGTATCATACTATAGGCACTTAACCGTGGGTCGTATCATACTATAGGCACTTAACCGTGGGTCGTATCATACTATAGGCACTTAACCGTGGGTCGTATCACACTATAGGCACTTAATCGTGGGTCGTATCATACTATATATAGGCACTTAACCGTGGGTCGTATCATACTATATATAGGCACTTAAAGGTGGGTCGCATCATACTATAGGCACTTAACCGTGGGTCGTATCATACTATAGGCACTTAACCGTGGGTCGTATCATACTATAGGCACTTAACCGTGGGTCGTATCACACTATAGGCACTTAATCGTGGGTCGTATCATACTATATATAGGCACTTAACCGTGGGTCGTATCATACAATATATAGGCACTTAAAGGTGGGTCGCATCATACTATAGGCACTTAAACGTGGGTCATATCATACCTTAGGCAACTACTCGTGAGCAGCGTTAAACCTTCGGCATCTACTTGCAGGCTGTAATCATACCTGAGTTACGGCAATAATATATTTTGGTACGTACTGTGGATTACATTTTTGGAAATGAAATATGTCTTCCCTTGAAACGATAAAATTTTTGTAGCACACGCAGCGAATTCAAGAATTTTAACACGTAAAGTGTAAATACATGAATGTATAACATTGAAATATTATATATATTGTAATTTCAGCACAATTTCTTTTATATACAGGATATATGCTACATTTAGAAGAGGAAATTCGTTTCGACTCTTATAACGAATCTTCAGCTATAAATTCTCCTAATGGGAGGATTTGCTTAGCATATATTTATGTATATACTAATGGGCACTTTATTTGGCCAAGTCCATGATATGCAAATAGTAACTCAGATAGAATTGTTTTACCTCTGAGCGGCACTTTTTTTTGCACACAATGGGCTAAATGGTTAGGTTGGGTTGTTTCACCTCTGAGCGGCACTTTTTTGCACACTATGGCAAAATGGCCAGGTCACAAGTACCCCGAAGTTTGGGGGAGAGGAACAGCTGTTGGGAGACAGTTGTTCCAGTCCCAACAGCTCATCAGTCCCAAGAGCCCACTGGAACAGCTGTTGGGAGACTCCCCTCAAGGCCATCCAGTGTGTTCTTTAACGTGCACGGGGTGTGGCTCTCCCGCACAAGGGGACACGGTTTAACGTCCCATCCTACGGACGGCGGTTTTTCCAAGCCCATCGGTGTCCCCTACTGACCGTGGGCAGAGCGAGGGATTTTGCGGAGATAAATCTCAACGCTGACCTAGCTGGGACTCGAACCTAGGAAATGCAGATTTCAAGCCTGGCGCGCTACCGACTGAGCCACCCCGCCCCCTAAATGGCTGAGCCACAAGGACCCTAAAGGCTCACAGATGAATCGGGCGAAAAGAGCCACTAGACAGCTGTTAGAAGAAGATGGTAGCCTTCTGTCATGGCCATCCAGCGTGTTCTTTAACGTACACAAGGTATGGGCTCTCCAGTACACGGAACCACGGCTTACGTACCATCCGACGGACGGCGGTCTTTCCAGGCCCATCGATGTCCATTACTGACCGAAGGCAAATTTTGTGAAGTCTCAACCTTGGCCCAGGCAGGACTCGAACTTGAGAACTGCAGATTATGAGCCTGATTGGCGACCGACTGAGTCCCCGGCCTCCCCCAGTAGCAATTAAGACAACTCAGTTCATAATTTAAGCTTTTTATGAAAACATGTGAAGATAATTTAACGATCTTAAGCAAATCAATTTCAATCATTCGATAGAGTTATCTAAATTGGAATATTTAACATGGCAATTTAAAAGATTGCCCTGAAAAGTTGATAAAAACAGTTTTAACCGAATGCAATAACGGTTTACTAAACGTTATTCACATGTGTAAAACAATTTTTTTTCATTTCGCGTAAGAATTACGTTAATTTTCTCCAATTTTGAATTTTTTTTCGCAGAACGAGTTTCAGCTTCCATAACTCTTAAACACTCATGGGATATTATGTTCGAAGTCGAGATTTGAAAAGAATCTGACTGAGATCTTTAAATTACATTCCGTTATAGCTTTTCGTGAAAAGGTTTATTTAAAAAGTTACTGATCATACTATACTGAGTTCTGTACCCGAATTACTATTCACATAATATAAAACTGTACCTAATAAAGCGGGGGTGGCTCAGTTGGTAGCGCGCCAGGCTCGTAATCTGTAGTTTCCAGGTTCGAGTCCCAGCTGGGTCAGCGTTGAGATTTATCTCCGCAAAATTCCCCGCCCTGCCCACGGTCAGTAGGGGACACCGATGGGCTTGGAAAGGCCGCCGTCCGTCGGATGGGACGTTAAGCCCTGGCTCCGTGTACAGGAGAGCCATAACCTGTGCACGTTAAAGAACACGCTGGATGGCCTTGACGGGGGGCTACCATCTGTCTCCCAACAGCTGTTCCAGTGGGTCCCCTCTCCCAACCTTCTCTGAGCCTTCGGGGTCCTTGTGGCCTGGCCATTTAGCCCATTGTGTGCAAAAAAGTGCCGCTCAGAGGTAAAACAACCCAACAACATTCCACTGTCAAATACTAAGCACTCGAGGACACTGGGACGAAGAGTAAATGGCAATAATAAACAATTCCTAAACGCCCACTGTTAGCTAATTCGCAACGAACATCTGCTGGCGATGAAGGGTTTCGCTCCCTTGGTTGTCCCAACTCCTGCGTGTTCATTTGCAGAGAATCACTTTCACTTGCGAGTTCTGATTAAGAGTTATCCGGAGCATAATTAAAGCCCGCCATTAAATATGTTTCATGACGTCATAAAACGACGCTCGCTCCATGCCATGGCTGTTGCGTCGACATTTACGCGATTGAAAGTCTGCCAAGACGAAATTACTTTCTCTCGAATTTGGAGCGTGGTTGTCGCGTTCATCGCGTGAACGAAAGAGGGGACGGATAGAAGTCAACACAATTTAAACTACAGTCGTATGAAGGGATGCGAGGATCTGGGACCTGGAGTGAGAAAGGGGATTAGCACTATTTTTCGCGCATTGGGCTAAATTGCCAGGTTATAAGGACCCCAAGGGCTCAAAGAGGGCTGAGGGAAATGAACTAACTGGACAGGTTAACTGTTCAGTTTGTCCTGTTGGGCTGTTTTACCTCTGAGCGGCACTTTTTTTTTGCACATAATGGGCTCAATGGCCAGATCACAAGGACCCCGAAGGCTCAGAGAAGGTTGGGGGAGGAGACCCACTGGAACAGCTGTTGGGAGACAGATAATATCCTCCCGTCAAGGCCATCCAGTGTGTTCTTTAACGTGCATAGGGTATGGCTCTCTCCCGCACACGGATCCACGGCTTAATGTCCCATCCGACGGACGGTGGCCTTTCCAAGCCCATCGGTGTCTCCTACTGACCGTGGGCAGGGCGGGGAGTTTTGCGGAGATAAATCTCAACGCTGACCTAGCTGGGACTCGAACCTGGGAACTACAGATTACAGTGCGCTACCAAGTGAGTCACCCCCGCCCCAAAAACACTGTGGATGGCTTTGATGGGTTGTTTTACCTCTGAGCGGCACTTTTTTGCGCACCATGGGCTAAATGGCCAGGTCCCATGGACCCCGAAGGCTCAGAGAAGGTTGGGGGAGGGAACCCACTGGAACAGCTGTTGGGAGACAGATGGTAGCCTCCCATCAAGGCCATCCAGCGTGTTCTTTAACGTGCACAGGGTATGGCTCTCCCACACACGGAGCCACGGTTTAACGTCCCATCGGACGGACGGCGGCCTTTCCAAGCCCATCGGTGTCCCCTACTGACCTTGGCAAGGCGGGGAATTTTGCGGAGATAAATCTCAACGCTGACCCAGCTGGGACTCGAACCTGGGAACGACAGATTACGAGCGTGGCGCGCTACCGACTGAGCCACCCCCGCCCCGGCTTTGATGGGAGGCGTCCATCTGTCTCCTAACAGCTATCCAGTGCGTGGCCTCCCCCCAACCTTCTCTGAGGCCTCAGGGTCCTTGTGATCTGGCCATTTAGCCCAAGTGTACAAAAAGAAAAAGGCTCGACAGGGTTGTTTTAACAACCCAGTCGTTCACATGGGGCCACGGCTTAACATACATATCTTCCTTTGATCAAATTTATCAAATGGCTTCAAACATTACCTATTAAGTTTTAATTAATTTCTGAGTTAAATGCTTATGACGTATTATTATGAAACAAGTCCACCTTCGATAATTCTTTTAATAAATAAAAATAAATACCCCCTCAAGCAGCTGCTTGCCACAGTGGTCGGACAGGAGCCTGTCAGTTTATATGCCACAGTAGAAGATCTGAGACGATGGCAAGACCTCAGCAGAAAAACGACACATATATCCATGCCTTACCCGGGACTCGAACCCAGGTCCCATAGATCAGTAGCCAAGAGCGCTAACCACTCTGCCATGGGACGGCTATTCTTTTAATACTAAATGAATATTGCAGAAAATAGATATTTAGAGAGATTTGAGTGAGATGTTCAATTTATCTCTATATGGACATTTTCCCATTAAAAGCTTATTTCCAAAGAGAGATTTGAATGTGCATAACATGGAAGTTCGCCAAAACTGTGCATTCGCCAAACTGCAATGCGCGAGTCTGCTGTAGTGTTGCCAACTTAAATTTTTAGTGTGCCGTGAGCAAAAAATAATTTGAGAATCACTTATCTAGATTAATCGAGGATTCCTGAGGGGGGGGGGGGTGCAAGGGATCACGCCCCTTGCACGTTTTTCGAGAATGCTAGTAAGGGTAATAGATGCACAAAATTAATAAATTTAAGAGTTTTCATGCATTTTTTTAAAGAAATTTTTTGAAGTTCTCTAAAATGGAGGGGGAGGGGGGAATGTTACACTATAATATAAATCTCAGGGGCGGACTTACGGATAAGCTAACTAAACTACAGCTTAGGACCTCGCGATTATGTGGTGTCTAAAAAAAGTGAGTTGTAGTTCACTAGGTCACGAATTTAAAAAAAAATAATCTACTGTCAAAACGCTGTTCATCATTGCATACCTTTCTAGTATAATATTTTCACCACATCAAACTCGTGCCCTTTTTTTAAATTCTCTTCAACCAATATAATATATATATTTCGACTTTCTAGTTTTTGGGGCCTTTTAAACTTACCAAAGCTTAAGGCCTGAAATTTGTCACAGCTTGGTGTCTCAAATTTGTCGTAGCTTAGGGCCTCAAATTTGTCGTAGTTTAGTGCCTCAAATTTGTCGTAGCTTAGGGCCTCAAATTTGTCGTAGCTTAGGGCCTCAAATTTGTCGTAGTTTAGTGCCTCAAATTTGTCGTAGTTTAGGGTCTCAAATTTGTTTTAGCTTGGGGCTTCAAATTTGTCGTAGCTTAGGGCCTCAATTTGTCACAGCTTGGGGCTCCAAATTTGTCGTAGCTTAGGGCCTCAATTTGTCACAGCTTGGTGCCTCAAATTTGTCGTAGCTTAGGGCCTCAATTTGTCACAGCTTGGGGCTTCAAATTTGTCGTAACTTAGAGCCTCAATTTTGTCTTAGCTTGGGGCTTCGAATTTGTCGTAGCTTAGGGCCTCAATTTGTCACAGCTTGGTGCCTCAAATTTGTCGTAGCTTAGGGCCTCAATTTGTCACAGCTTGGGCTTCAAATTTGTCGTAACTTAAAGCCTCAAATTTGTCTTAGCTTGGGGCTTCAAATTTGTCGTAGCTTAGGGCCTCAATTTGTCACAGCTTGGGGCTTCAAATTTGTCGTAACTTAGAGCCTCAAATTTGTCTTAGCTTGGGGCTTCAAATTTGTCGTAACTTAGAGCCTCAAATTTGTCTTAGCTTGGGGCTTCAAATTTGTCGTAACTTAGAGCCTCAAATTTGTCTTAGTTTAAAGCCTCAGAAGGTCAAAGTTCGGCCCTGATAAATCTAGTCTCTTGGTTCCCCCTTAATTGTTTCTGTAGATCCGGGCCGATCTCATGCATGAGAATTTTCGATCAGGTATGACAAATGTTTCCTTTTCCATTAGCGTGAAGTCGTTTCACTTTATATAACTCTGCTCCTACATATATATCTTCTATCATCATTTACGGCGAACTGAAGTGCTTACCTTGTTCTTGGAACTGCTGTTTGAAATAGTGGAACACGCAAATTCTATGTAACAAAGCTATGATTGATGTAGCGAGGCTAAGATCAGGGCTGCGCGAGGCAGGTGCGATGCTTACTGTAGCCCCAGGATTCAGTCTTCAAGGAACCATTAATTTCTATCAAAATCACTTTTTTCTTTTTCGATTCACATTAGGAAAATACCTCATCAGTTCTCTTTAGTACTCGTATTGATGTAAAATATCTACCGTGGGTTGTTTTAATCTTGAACGACATTTTTTTTACTCATGCAATGAGTTCTTAAGGACCCCAAGGGCTCAGAGAAAGTAAAAGGAAGGGAACTATTTCGCAGCTGTTAGGGGACAGCTGCTCGAAACCTCCTGTCAAGGCTATCCAGCGTATTCTTTAACGTGCACGGTTTAACGTTACATCCGACGGACGGCGGCGTTTCCGAGCCCATCGGTGTCCCCGACTGCCGGTGCCCCCTATGTATAGGGCAGGGCGGGGAGTTTTGCGGAGATAAATCTGAACGCTGACCCAGCTGGGTTGGGTTGTTTTACCTCTGAGCTGCACTTTTTTGCACACCATGGGCTAAATGGCCAGGTCACAAGGACTCCGAAGGCTCAGAGAAGGTTAGGGGAGGGGACCCACTGGAACAGCTGTTGGGAGACAGATGGTAGCCTCCCGTCAATGCCATCTAGCGTGTTCTTTAACGTTGGGTTGTTTCACCTCTGAGCGGCACTTTTTTGCACACCATGGGCTAAATGGCCAGGTCACAAGGACCCCGAAGGCTCAGAGAAGGTTGGGGGAGGGGACCCACTGGAACAGCTGTTGGGAGACAGATGGTAGCCTCTCGTCAAGGCCATCCAGCGTGTTCTTTAACGTGCACAGATTATGGCTCTCCCACACAGGGACCACGGTTTAACGTTACATCCGACGGACGGCGGCGTTTCCGAGCCCATCGGTGTCCCCTACTGACCGTGGGCAGGGCGGGGAGTTTTGCGAAGATAAATCTCAACGATGACCCAGCTGGGACTCGAACCTGAGAACTGCAGATTACGAGCCTGGCATGCTACCGACTGAGCAACCCTTGCACCTACAAAAGCCATACCCATTATTTATTACTATGTGTACATTTGCTTAAGTATTTTAAAATCCTGCATATCTCTGTCCTTTTCTTTTTTCCTCCTTCCCCTTATTAATATCTTGTTATCCTCTCAGATCTCCTACTGTGGCATATAAACTGACAGGCTCCTGTCAGACCTCTGTGGCAAGCAGCTGCTTGAGGGGGTATTTTTATTTTTATTCTAATCTGTCCGTTTCCTTTTATTTTCATCTACTTTCCCCCCCCCCCCCTCTCCTTCTCTTTTTTTAGTTTCCTTATTTCTTTCCTTTTGTTTTTGCTTTTTTATTACGGGGTAGGGGAGGCTCAGTCGGTAGCGCGCCAGCCTCGTAACCTGCAATTCTCAGGTTCGGTTCCCAGCTGGTCAAGTGCAGAAATTTATTTTCTCTGCAAACTCCCCATCCTGCCCGTCCGTCGGATGTGACGTTAAGCCGTGGCCCCGTGTGTGGGAGAGTCACATCCACGCACGTTAAAGAACACGCTGGATGGACGTGACGGGAGGCTGACACCTTTTCCCAACAGCTAACTTAAATAAAATAGTTAACTTAAAAAAAAATTGTGATGTTAAAGAAAAATTATTTCAGTGGTTGATGAAAAAGTGATGTTTTTATTTGGAAACTTTCATCATTTTGTCGGTTTTCTTTCTCATTTATTCCTTTTTTTCTCTCCTTCATTTTTTGTACTGTCGCTCAAAAAAGTATCCGAACACTACGGTTGATTACAAAATTCAGAAAAAATATCTGGCAACGTTTTTTTTTAGAAATTAGTGATCTGGCAACCTTCGTGTCACGTGACACGAAGAAATTAGTGATCTGGCAACCTTCGTGTCACGTGACACGAAGGTTGCCAGACCACTAATTTCTAAAAAAAATCGTTGCCAGATATTTTTTCTGAATTCTGTAATCCCCCACAGTGTTCGGATACTTTTTTGAGCGACAGTACTACTGAAGCAATCTAGATCATACCTGTAAAAACATATATGTACATTCCCGCTGATAAGCTTCGGCTTAGTGGGATTTTTTATGTAATATAATTATAGATAATACTTATTGAAAATAAATTTGAATTGGAACTTGAAAAAAAAAAGCTGTCCAGTGGGTCCCCTCACCCAACCATCCACGAACCCACGAAAGCTTGGAACTTGGACATTAGTCTCAACTAATTGAGGGCGGGGGTGGCTCAGTCGGTAGCGCACCAGGCTCGTAATCTGTAGTTCCCAGGTTCGAGTCCCAGCTGGGTCAGCGTTGAGATTTATCTCCGCAAAATTCCCCGCCCTGCCCACGGTCAGTAGGGGACACCGATAGGCTTGGAAAGGCCGCCGTCCGTCGGATGGGACGTTAAGCCGTGGCCCCGTGTGCGGGAGAGCCATACCCTGTGCACGATAAAGAACACGCTGGATGGCCTTGACGGGAGGCTACCATCTGTCTCCCAACAGCTGTTCCAGTGGGTCCCCTCCCCCAACCTTCTCTGAGCCTTCGGAGTCCTTGTGACCTGGCCATTTAGCCCATGGTGTGCAAAAAAGTGCCGCTCAGAGGTAAAACAACCCAACCCAACTCGGCACAATTCAATTACAGAGTTAGTGTATAAATTCAGGCCTTATCGCTACGTAATCTTATTCGCAATAATTCCTTGGCATGGCACAAAGTTCAAAAAGTTTCCACTTTCTTGATTTGAATGAATAGACAGAATTAGACAACTTTTGTGTAATGCAGATCTTTTCGGCAGATTCTTCCTCCACTGATTCCTCCTCCGCTGATTCTTTCTCCACTGATTCCTTCTCCACAGATTCTTTCTCCGCTGATTCCTTCTCCGCAGATTCTTTCTCCACTGATTCCTTCTCCGCTGATTCTTTCTCCACTGATTCCTCCTCCGCTGATTCGCAGCTTTAATGTGTGTAAAAAAGTGCCGCTCAGAGGTAAAACAATCCAAAGGATTTGCATACGGACCAAGGCTTAATATCCCATCCGACGAAAGGCAGCCTTTCTAAGTCATCGATGTCCCCTTTCTCACCGCAGTTTCCAGGTTCGAGTCTCCGCAAAATTCCTCGCCCTGACCACAGTCAGTAGGGGACATCGATAAGCTTGGAAAGGCCGCCGTCCGTCGGATGGTACTTTAAGCCGTGGTTCCGTGTGTGGGAGAGCATACCCTAGGTACGTTAAAGAACACGCTGGATGGCCTTGACTAGGAGGCTACCATCTGTCCCCCAACAGCTGTTCCAGTGTGTCTCCTCTCCCAACCTTCTCTGAGCCTCGGGGTCCTTGTGACCTGGCCATTTAGCCCATGGTGTGAAAAAAGAGTGCCGCTCAGAGGTAAAACAACTCAACCTTACACGATTTTTTTGAAGAACACATCTATCTTGTTAGTCGAGGACTAAGTGTATTACTATTTGCAGTGTTCATTTTTGGAAAAACTTTTTCATGGGTGAGGGACCAATTTCACCCTTTCCTTCCTGATGATGCTCAAGAATACAGTTTAATCCCTGAAACATCTACTATTTAGGAAAACCCTGAAACATCTATTATTAGGAACCTACTCACTATTTAGGAAAAGAAATTTAAAGTGCATCATGATAAACGTAACATTCAGAGATTGAAAATACAGGAGAGTTGATGGATTGGATTCGTTTACCTCTGAGCAGCACTATTTTTGCTCACAATGGGTTGGGTTGTATTACCTCTGAGCGGCACTTTTTTGCACACCATGGGCTAAATGGCCAGGTCACATGGACCCCGAAGGCTCAGAGAAGGTTGGGGAAGGGGACCCACTGGAACAGCTGTTGGGAGACAGATGGTAGCCTCCCGTCAAGGCCATCCAGCGTGTTCTTTAACGTGCACAGGGTATGGCTCTCCCGCACACGGGGCCATGGTTTAACGTCCCATCCGACGGACGGCGACCTTTCCAAGCCCATCGGTGTCCCCTACTGTCCGTGGGCAGGGCGGGGAAATTTTGCGGAGATAAATCTCAACGCTGACCCAGCTGGGACTCGAACCTAGGAACTACAGATTACGAGCCTGGCGCGCTACCGACTGAGCCACCCCCGCCCCAAAACAAAAATGACTGACAATAGAGCTCATGTAAGTAAATAATTAGTACTTTTCAATTTCATAAACCACTCAAAAATGTGTTCTTTAAACAATACTTCACTATTTAAACATCTAATATCACTATTTATTATATAATTTGGGAGCAGTATAAAGAACATATTGTTTAAGCTTTGCTTTATGTAATCAAAGAATTAATAATTTATTTTCATAACCATACCGTTAACGATTGGGTTGAGTTGTTTTACCTCTGAGCGTCACTTTTTTGCACACCATGGGCTAAATGGCCAAAGTCACAAGGACCCCGAAGGCTCAGAGAAGGTTGGGGGAAGAGGACCCACTGGAACGGCTGTTGGGAGACAGATGGTAGCCTCCCGTCATGGCCATCCAGTGGGTTCTTTAACGTGCACAGAGTATGGTTCTCCCGCACACGGCGCCACGACTTAACGTCCCATCCGACGGACGGCGGCCTTTCCAAGCCCATCGGTGTCCCCTACTGACCGTGGGCAGGGCGGGGAATTTTGCGGAGATAAATCTCAACGCTGACCCAACTAGGACTCGAACCTGCGAATTACAGATTACGAGCCTGGCGCGGGGCGGGGGTGGATCAGTCGGTAGCGCGCCAGGCTCGTAATCTGCAGTTCCCAGGTTCGAGTCCCAGCTGGGTCAGCGTTGAGATTTATCTCCGCAAAATTCCCCGCCCTGCCCACGGTCAATAGGGGACACCGATGGGCTTGGAAAGGCCGCCGTCCGTCGGATGGGACGTTAAGCCGTGGCCCCGTGTGCGGGAGAGCCATACCCTCTGCACGTTAAAGAACACGCTGGATGGCCTTGACGGGAGGCTACCATCTGTCTCCCAAAAGCTGTTCCAGTGGGTCCCCTCCCCCAACCTTCTCTGAGCCTTCGGGGTCCATGTGACCTGGCCATTTAGCCCATGGTGTGCAAAGAAGTGCCGCTCAGAGGTAAAACAACCCAACCCAACGAGCCTGGCGCGCTAGCGACTGAGCCATCCCCGCCGCCGTGAAGAAAGGTGACTTGGATCGAAATGGAGATTCCTGGTTCTCTCTCTCTGAAAACTAGGAGTGATTCACATGACCTAGTTACAGTTGCCGCAAGCTTTGGAGATCGAACACCCAGCTGGGACTGTACCACTGGATAGGGAGGGGTGGTCTCTAAAATCGGGGGGAACTGGCGCCGACGTCAGGGACGTGGAAACTCCTTAGAGATCAACTTTCCCTTCAGGAAAAGATGTAAAAACTAAATCTTATTATTTTAAAACTCTCTTAATACTGCTCTTAATTACTCAGATGAGGTAAACATAATTGATGGGTTTTAATTTCATTTCGGATAATTTAACAATTGAGATGCCGAGTTGATATTTTTATCGATGTCTGGGAGTGGCTGCGATGGCCTTTTGTGTACACAATGGGTTAAATGGCTAAGTTTCGTTGTTTTACCACTGACCTGCGATTTTTTTTTTTTGCACTAAATGGTCAGGTCACAAGGGCAGAGAGAAGTTTGCGAAAGGGTTGGGTTGTTTTACCTCTGAGCGGCACTTTTTTGCACACCATGGGCTAAGTGACCAGGTCACATGGACCCCAAAGGCTCAGAGAAGGTTGGGGGAGGGGACACACTATAACAGCTGTTGGGAGACAGAGGGTAGCCTCCCGTCAAGGCCATCCAGCGTGTTCTTTAATGTACACAGGATATGGCTCTCGCACACGGGGCCACGGTTTAACGTCCCATCCGACGGACGGCGGACTTTCCAAGCCCATTGGTGTCCCCTACTGACCGTGGGCAGGGCGGGGAAATTGGGAAAGGGATCCATTGAACAGCTGTTAATGAAAGTCATTAGTCACTGCCATCCAGCGTGCTTTTTTAACGTGCACTGGGTATGGCTGCTTTGTATAGAGATCCACAGCTTAACCTATCATACGATGGACGGCGGCTTTTCCTTGCCCATCCATCGGTATCCCCTTTTCCAACGAGGAAAGGGGACACCGATCGATGGAGGATAAACGACAGAAAATCTTAAAACAAGCTCCATGGGGATTGGAACTTGGTTTGATACTGATTGAGACAGATCACCAATCCGCCTTTGTTTTTACATTGAAATACACTGGTTTCCATAAATTAAGGAAAATCCCTATGTTAAGTCAATGGGAAGCTAACGTCAAAGCTCTATAACTCCTAAAATAAGGGGGCGGGGGTCAGTCGGTAGCGCGCCAGGCTCGTAATCTGTAGTTCCCAGGTTCGAGTCCCAGCTGGGTCAGCGTTGCGATTTATCTCCGCAAAAATTCCCCGCCCTGCCCACGGTCAGTAGGGGACACCGATGAGCTTGGAAAGGCAGCCGTCCGTCGGATGGGACATTAAGCCGTGGTCCCGTGTGCGGGAGAGCCATACTCTGTGCACATTAAAGAACACGCTGGATGGCCTTGACGGGAGGCTACCACCTGTCTCCCAACAGCTGTTCCAGTGGGTCCCCTCCCCCAACCTGCTCTGAGCCTTCGGGGTCCATGTGACCTGGCCATTTAGTCCACGGTGTGCAAAAAAGTGCCGCTCAGAGGTAAAACAACCCAACCCAACCCGCACACGGGATCACGGTTTAACGTCCCATCTGAAGGAAGTTGGTAATTTCAAGCCCATCGGTGTACCCTACTGACCGAGGATAGGGCGAACAGTTTTATAGAGCTAAATCTCAACGCTGGCCCTGCTGGGACTGGAATCTGGGAACTGCATATTACCGAGCCTGACGCGCTACCTATTGAGCTCCGAATTTTTCTTATTATCTTAGTTCTAAAGATAAATATTAATGTCTTAAATACGGTTAGCGTAAAATTCATGTCAGGTTTCAGAAACGAAAATGGCATGTCGAGTTTTCAAAGAGAAATTACAGCCGATTCTGCAGTTTGCATAACGAAATTATACTGGTTTCCATAAATTAAGGAAAATCCCTATGTTAAGTCAATGGGAATCTAACGTTAAAGCTCTGTAACTCCTAAAATAAGTTTTTTTGTTTTGAAAAACGTGATTGCAGATAAAGATCTCAATCAAATAAATCAATATCTCGATTTTCAACAATATTCGTTCAGTATTAAATGAATTATGGAAGTTTGAATATTTAATAACAGCAATGCCAGTCTTGAGAAACTTATACAAAACTGAAGAATAGTGAAAGAATTCTTTACACAAAGTTATAAAATACAAACTTATTTTATTAAACACTTTGTTACAATACTTATTACAAAGTTTTAATTAACTTCTGAAGTCAATTTTTGTGGCTGGCATTGTTATCGCTAAATATTCAAACTTCCAAATTATTCTTCCTTTCTGAACCGACTGAGCCACCCCGCCCCGAAAGATAATGAAATGTTTTCTTATTGACCATTTGGATGTCTATGTATACAGGAGAAGGAAATGAATTTTCCGAGAAGCAGACATTTTAAATCCATTGTGAAAGCATTTTATCTTATTTCAATGCATTTATTTTGCTACCCTTTGACAGATAAGATTCGACCGTTCCAAAGTCATTCGTGTGGTTTAGTTGGGTTGGGTTGTTTTACCTCTGAGCGGTACTTTTTTGCACACCATGGGCTAAATGACCAGGTCACAAGTACCCCGAAAGCTCAGAGAAGGTTGGGGGAGGGACCCACTGGAACAGCTGTTGGGAGACAGATGGTAGCCTCCCTTCAAGGCCATCCAGTGTGTTCTTTAACGTGCACAGGGTATGGCTCTCCCGCACACAGGGCCACGGCTTAACGTCCCATCCGACGGACGACGGCCTTACCAAGCCCATCGGTGTCCCCTACTGACCGTGGGCAGGGCGGGGAATTTTGAGGAGATAAATCTCAACGCTGACCCAGCTGGGACTTGACCCTGGGAACTGCAGATTACGAGCCTGGCGCGCTACCGACTGAGCCACCCCGCCCTCGGGTGGTTTAGAGTTGATCTTGCGAAACAAATTCTTTTGTTTATTTAGTGTTACTCAATAATTTATTAAAGTAGACATTAATATAAGAAAAACCAGAATACAAAGTTGAAATGAAAATGTGACGTTAAGCCGCGGCACCGTGTGCGGGAGAGCCATACCATTTGAGGATTAGTATAAATAAAGATGGTTTTTATAACAGCAATACTGATTTTTATTTAGTAAGGATCCTTTTAGTGTAGTAATTGGTTTAGAGCTATGAAGAGAGAATTTTATGGGATTTTTTTGTTTTTTAGTACAAAAGAAGTGCTGCTCAGAGGTAAAAAAACCCAACGTGACAGAACTTAAAATTTGGAATGCGACTCTAAATCATATGTATATTTCGTCACTGTTGTTAACAAAACTGTAAAGTTAGCTTCTGAGTTGCATAAAATTTGATTGAAATTATATTGGTTTCCATAAATTAAGGAAAATCCCCATGTTTAGTCAATGGGAAGCTAACGTCAAAGCTCTATAACTTAGCTCTATAAGTTTTTTTTTGTAAAATGTGATTGCAGATAAAGATCTCAATCAAATAAATCAATATCTCGATTTTCAACAACATTCGTTCAGTATTTAATGAGTTATGGAAGTTTGAATATTTAGCGATAACAATGCCAGACACAAAAATTGACTTCAGAAGCTAATTAAAACTTAGTAACAAGTATTGTAACAAAGTGTTTAATAAAATAAGTTTGTATTTTATAACTTTGTGTAAAGAATTCTTTCACTATTCTTCAGCTTTGTATAAGTTTCTTAAGACTGGCATTGCTGTTGTTAAATATTAAAACTTCAATAACTCATTAAATACTGAACGAATATTGCTGGAAATCGAGATATTGATTTATTTCATTGAGATCTTTATCTGCAATCACATTTTTCAAAACAAAAAAACTTATTTTAGAAGACGAAATATTATGAATTGGAGATGTAACAAAGAAATATTATGAATTGTTGGTGTAACAAAGAAATATGAATTGTAGGTAACAAATATGACTTATGATAAAAAGGTAAACTCAGAGAAGTTTACAACTTTTTAAGGACTCTTTACATAAATGAAAATTAATTTATACTTCACTACCCTACCAAAATATTTGGAGTTGGGTTGGGTTGTTTTACCTCTGAGCGGCACTTTTTTGCACACCATGGGCTAAAAAGTATTTTTTAGAAGCTTTCGTAATGATTATATTAATGTTAAACAATTAAGGGTTGGGTTGTTTTACATCTGAGCGGCACTTTTTTGCACACCATGGGCTAAATGGCCAGGTCACAAGGACCCCGAAGGCTCAGACAAGGTTGGGGGAAGAGGACCCACTGGAACAGCTGTTGGGAGACAGATGGTAGCCTCCCGTCAAGACCATCCAGCGTGTTCTTTAACGTGCACGTTTGGGTTGTTTTACCTCTGAGCGGCACTTTTTTGCACACCATGGGCTAAATGGCCAGGTCACATGGACCCCGAAGGCTCAGAGAAGGTTGGGGGAGGGGACCCACTGGAACAGCTGTTGGGAGACAGATGGTAGCCTCCCGTCAAGGCCATCCAGCGTGTTCTTTAACGTGCACAGTGTATGGCTCTCCCACACACGGGACCACGGTTTAACGTCCAATCCGACGGACGGCGGTCTTTCCAAGCCCATCGGTGTCCCCTACTGACCGTGGGCAGGGCGGGGAATTTTGCGGATATAAACTTGGCTACTGATCTAAGGGACCTGTGTTCGAGCCCAGGGTAAGGCATGGCTGCTTGTGTCATTTTTCTGCTGAGGTCCTGCCATCCTCTCAGACCTTCTACTTTGGCATATAAACTGACAGGCTCCTGTCAGACCTCTGTGGCAAGCAGCTGCTTGAGGGGGTATTATTATTATTTATTATTAAACCTCAACGCTGACCCAGCTGGGACTCGAACCTTTGAACTACATATTACGAGACTGGCGTGCTACCGATTTGAGCCACCCCCGCCCCGAAACAATTATGAATAATTTTAATAAAACAAGATAGTTTATTATGAGAATTTAATTTGATTTATGATCTTATCAATCGATTGTCTGTAGAGCTTCGAAGTTAAGATTTCCACTGATGTGATATGGAACTTCTCTAACATTTTAGTACAGTCGCTCAAAAAAGTATCCTAACTCTATGGTTGATTACAGAATTCAGAAAAAATATCTGGCAACGAATTTTTAAGAAATTAATGATCTGGCAACCTTCGTGTCACGTGAAATTAGTGATTTTTAGAAATTAGTGACCTGGCAACCTTCGTGTCACGTGAAATTAGTGATTTTTAGAAATTAGTGATCTGGCAACCTTCGTGTCACGTGAAATTAGTGATTTTTAGAAATTAGTGATCTGGCAACCTTCGTGTCACGTGAAATTAGTGATTTTTAGAAATTAGTGATCTGGCAACCTTCGTGTCACGTGAAATTAGTGATTTTTAGAAATTAGTGACCTGGCAACCTTCGTGTCACACGAAATTAGTGATCTGGCAACCTTCGTGTCACGTGAAATTAGCGATTTTTAGAAATCAATGATCTGGCAACCTTCGTGTCACGTGAAATTAGTGATTTTTAGAAATTAGTGATCTGGCAACCTTCGTGTCACGTGAAATTAGTGATTTTTAGAAACTAGTGACCTGGCAACCTTCGTGTCACATGAAATTAGTGATCTGGCAACCTTCGTGTCACGTGAAATTAGTGATTTTTAGAAATCAGTGATCTGGCAACCTTCGTGTCACGTGAAATTAGAGATTTTTAGAAATTAGTGACCTGGCAACCTTCGTGTCACATGAAATTAGTGATCTGGCAATCTTCGTGTCACGTTCTTTTTCGCAATCTCCGTGTCACGCAATCACGTGAAATTAGTAATCTGGCAACCTTCTTGTCACGTGAAATTAGTGATTTTTAGAAATCAGTGATCTGGCAACCTTCGTGTCACGTGAAATTAGTGATTTTTAGAAATTAGTGATCTGGCAACCTTCGTGTCACGTGAAATTAGTGATCTGGCAACCTTCTTGTCACGTGAAATTAGTGATTTTTTGAAATCAGTGACCTGGCAACTTTCGTGTCACGTGACACGAAGGTTGCCAGATCACTGATTTCTAAAAAAATCGTTGCCAGATAGTTTTTCTCAATTCTGTAATCAACCATAGTGTTCGGATACTTTTTTGTGTGACTGTACATCACTGTATATTCCACAAAAAAAAAAACGTTATATATATATAGCGTTGTAAACAGATATTTTTACACTCTGTTGGAAGGTCTTTTGCATATTGGAGGAACTGAACTCTCGCAAATCCAGTTTACGCCTGTTTACACTATACTTTGAGATATTCTGTGCTTCCATTAATTAAATTTCACTTTACGACACATTTTCAGCCGTTCCACGTCTCCAACGTTAAAAATTTATCTAATTACGCAGCATTTTGGAGCGTTCAAGCGCCCCAATCAGCTCAATTATATATGTACTTTGGTTCTCTTACCTAAATCTTGCAGCACTAACAAAGGTACAAGGGGTAATTACAGTTCGGAGGACGTCCTGTCGTCCTTTTAAGGCAATTAAAATTTTGCCTTACAATTAAGCCATGTTTCATCCAAGTAATGTAGATACTACTCTTCTCTTTTTTTTAATTTTTCAGTCCCAAAATAATACAGTGCCCTGCCAAAATATTAAGAGAAGTTCTGTGTTACGTAAATAGGAATGTGACTTCGAAGCTTGGTAGTAACTTTTAATTTATGCATTTAATGGAAAACTTTCCATTGAAGATAAATTTATAACCAAGTCTATAGGCGGCCTTTCCAAGCCCATCAGTGTGTTCTATTGACCGTGGGCAGCGCGGGGAGTTTTGCGGAGATAAATCTCAACGCTGACCCAGCTGGGACTCGAACCTGGGAACTACAGATTACGAGCCTGGCGCACTACCGACTGACCCCCCCACTAGAAAACAATACGAACTATTGACATTCTGAATATTTTAATTAATATTTAATTAATTATTAATTATTATATGTAATTTGGAGGAAAAGACGAATGAAATGAATAAAATTAGATGTTTCATCATCATCATCATCAAGCAGCCATGGGCTACGGAGGTCCAACCAGACCGTGCAATTTAGTTCTCCAAGCAAGTCCTGAGCTACATCTACTGCATCTGGCCACTGCACACCAATTCTAACAAGGTCCTGTTTGACATTGTCTGCCCACCGCATCCTAGGTCTCCCCTTCTTTCTGAGGCCTTTAGGCACACTGTTCATAACCCTATTCGCCAATCTATAATTATTCATACCGGCAACATGGCCAAACCAACGGAGTCTCTCTCTGCACAATATGATGCATAAAGGAGGTTGCAAACTCCTTTGCCTTGTACTCCTTGTAACCTCATCATTAGTTACAAAGTTGAACCACCTAATGCCCAAGATACTGCGTAAGCATCTGGAATCAAAAGCATCTAGTTTCCTGTTATCTTGTTTACAAAGTGTCCAAGTTTCACTACCATAACTAACCCTAGAAAGAACCAAACTATTATACAGTCTAATTTTAGTCTTTAGGTGTATACGCCTATTTCTCCACACTCTCCATAGGTTCTTAAAAGTCCAGGCAGCAATCCCTATTCGTCTGTTAATCTCATGCCGCACATCACCATTATCTGTTACATAGCTCCCAAGATAATTAAACTGTGACACCTGCTCAAGACTGCAACCATTCAGATTAACTGAATCACAGCCTACCTGACCAATTTTCATCACTTTAGTTTTCTCTCTGTTTATAACCAAACCTACTCTACTACCAGTCTCATCAACAGCTCGAATGAAAGAGTTCATCTCATCAACATCATTTGCCAAAAGGGCTAAATCATCAGCATAATCTAAATCAGAAATTTTCGTATCTCCAGCCCATTTAAGGCCAAAATCTTTCCCTTGAAGTGAATTTCGCATAACATAATCAATAACCAAACTAAAGAGAAAAGGAGACAAAATGCACCCTTGTCGAACACCAGAAGTAATGCTAAACCAATTGCTACAAGCCTTACCAACTCTCACACACCACTCAGTGTTATTATAGAGAGCTTTCATTATGTTAACTAACTTGTCTGGTATACCATATGATCTCACAATCAACCACAAATTATGACGATAAACAGAGTCGAAAGCCTTTTTGAAATCAACAAAGCTAGCAACCAAATGTTTCTGAAACTCTAAACATTTCTCAAGAATCTGCCTAAGTGAAAATATCTGATCCACACATCCCCTACCACTTCTGAATCCACATTGCTCATCACGCAATTGACTGTCAACCAGATTCTTAATTCTATTAAGCACAATCATGGAAAGAACTTTACCTGGAACAAAGAGTAGGCTAATACCCCTATATTTATCACAAGAACTGTGATCACCTTTTTTGAAAATAGGGATAACAATAGCTCTGGTAAAATCCTTAGGAACCATGCCTATATCATAAAAGATATTCAGAATTTCAGTCATCCAAGTGGTAACCGAAACATTTCCAGCTCTAAGTATTTCTGTAGTAATTTCATCTACCCCTGGGGATTTATGAAGTTTATGTTTAGAAATAGCCAAACTAACTTCAGATTGTGTTATAGGGCCAACATTAAAGCCACCAATGCATCTATCATTATTGCAAACAATGGGAGTAGAATTAGCCACATTGTTTAGAACATCACTGAAATGCTCAGCCCACCTAGCCATGACATAATCCTCACCTTCTATAACCTTACCTTGTTTATCCTTCAATCCCTGTATACCTGTCCGTTTTCTACCACACAAAACATTAACTATCTGGTACAGCTCTCTGCTGTTGTGCTATCTAACTGCTTCCTCGGCTTTGTCAGCCAAACCATCAAGCCAAAGATTCTTATCAGCAGCTAACTGATCTTTTACACGTTTATTAAGTTCTCTGTAATGCTTTCTATTAGTACTAGTAGGGTATTGATTAAGGACATTCCTGTAGTTCTTTCTTTCCGAAATAAGCTCAAGTGCCTTATCACTCAGATAATTCTGTCTCTTCTGCTCCTTTTTCCCTAAAAGAGTACTGTTAGTGTCCAAAAAAGCCTGTATAAAATGATCCCATTCCTCCTCAACTTCAGTAGTAAGCATACCATGACTGTCATAATGACTAAGTAACCTATCATGGTAAGCTTTGGCTATAACTGGGTCTTTCAGAGCTTCAGTATTAAAAGCAAATTTTTTAACTCTAGCACAACATTTTTTAAGTTTAAGTTGCAAGACACTTTTAACTAGGTAATGGTCAGATCCAATTTCAGTCCACTATATACCCTGGTATTTCTAACAGAACTAGCCCATTTCCTGTTAATTAATATATAATCAATCATATTCCTATGCAGCCCATCAGGTGAAACCCATGTGTACTTATGTATGTCGCGATGTTTGTAATATGTGTTAGTTATTCTGAAACCATTGAGTTTACTTACCTGTAGGAGACGTGCCCATTGCCATTGCAGCTACCAATACCAAAAGGGCCAATCACCCCTCCCCAAAGGTCAGAGTCAGTATTAACTTTGGCATTGAAGTCACCAAGAACAAGGGTAATATCTCCTTTCTTGACAGAATTGAAAATATCCTGAAGTTGTTCATAAAACCTATCCTTCTCATCCTCATCGGCATCCTCAGTGGGGGCATAACAGCAGATAACATTCAAGTCTTTAACGCTTGTCTGAAATTTTGCTGTAAGAAACCTTTCATTAATGCACTCATATCCTAGAACAGCATCACTAGCGTGTCTGCTGAGTAGCAGACCCACGCCTTGGTGATGCTTATTGTCGTCCCTCCCTGAAAAGAGAAATTTAAGATTTTTTTTAAGAATCTGACCTTTATCTGTCCATCTGGTCTCTTGCAAGCCGAGAATATCTAAATTATAATGGTGGAATTCTTGTGTGAGGACATCAAGAGAAAAAGCTCTGTGCAGAGTCCTCACATTCCAACTACCTATGGAGAGAAAATGGTTAGTAGGATGTTTAAAGAAACTATGTTTATTGAGAGAGGGAATGCGGACAATATCAAACAGCCCCCTAATCGCAGACATGGGGCAAAGACCCGTTCCCCCACCACTAAAGGCTGAAGCCATCTACACTGGAAGACTTCCTCCAATGTAGAATTTGACGATGCCAATAGAAGCAAAGAGTTCAGGTGCCTGCGATGACTTCTGCTCAGGATTATCCACCAGCTGATAAACATATCCTGTGAATCTATTCACTTGGGGCTGTCAACCCACAAACAAACAGAAAACACAGCGGAAGATTTTCCCTCCACAGAAGGCCACCAGTTTCCTTTTTACCATTCCTACTCCACAGAAGACCATTCCTACTCCACAGTTTGACCATTCCTACTCCACAGAAGCCCACCAGTGCAGCAAAATCAGGATCCATAATCAAGCTCAGAGTCATATATCTGTCCAGTCCAGTGGGTTTATATGGTCAGCACCAGGACCCTGTGTGGTTGACCACTCCTCAGCAGGGTAGAAAAAAAAAGAAAAGTAGCCATAGTTGTCCAGATCAGTAGGCCACACTAATCTGGCAGTCCTCCCCTTCCGTTCACTTCCACAAGTTTGGTCAACTAACGGTCTGCACCACGAGAAGGCGGGGTCGGACATTAGATGCTAGGCCTGGCCGGTTCTATGCATCATCACAGGGGATTGGTGCATAGCTCTCCTTCCAGTGACTACCTAGCTACCATTTAAATTTCGAGGAGTTTTAAAAAGGAAACTAAAAAGAGTTTTTTCACAATAAATTGTAAAAAAATTCATTTAATTTTTGTAGTGAAATGCTAAATTGAATTTGAATCATCAGTATATTTAATCGAAAATAAAATATATGATTAAACCTAAAAATTAAGTTATCTACAGTTTTAACATTCCAATTTTAAATACTCTTTGCAAATTGTGTATTACATTCTTATTTATTAAAATAATTTGATAATTCCATATACAAATCTAGTATACAATAAAAGAAGTCTGTCTGTGAGTCTGTCTGTCGGTGGCAGCCATAACTCATCGGGAAATCAATGTACACCCTCGAAATTTTCAGAGAATGTTTCTGGTTGTGGTCCGGATGGCAGTGCCAAATTTCAGGTCGAAAGTCCAAGAGGGGGGCTTGCTAGAACCAAATATATTTACCATGCTAATCCTACGGGAAACGAGAATTGCTATCAAATTTACTGTTGCCATTTTCTGCTCACTAACTATGAAAGTAAAGATTTAAAATAACATTTGAATGTTCTGCTGCAAATCTAATGTCGTTGCCAGATTCCCCACATTACCAAAAGCATTATTTAGGGGTTCCATTGCAGCTAGCGACCTGATTTTCTAACCAAAAATGGGGTCGGGTACGGGGAACCCGCCGCTAAATTTGGGACCTTTCGGTGATGTACGTCGGGAATTACAGAATGCCAAAATCTGACGAAATACAAATAACTCGATCGAGTGTGCCGAGTCAGCAATGACCTTTGCAACACCAGGAAATTCTTCGTGTTCAAATTATGATAAAATGTCCGGGGAGGGGGGTCACTTACCTTTAGTGTAGGAAACAACAGAATATGCAGATTAAAAGTGAGATACAAGCTGTCACAATTTGTGTAGAAATGAAGCCACGGGCCAAGTGAGAACCCGATTTTTAAACCAATCACCGTGCAACACGGGGGATGCTGTGCAGGAAATTTGGACCGTGCGAACGAATATCACGGAAGCCATAGGTTAGCAAAATCTGTGGTAACGGAAATAAAATCTCGATAGCTTACGCAGAAACCAAGCCACGGGCTATGAAGAGTGCTCGGTGACGTCAACAACAAACCGGGATTTATTTCTTCCTGTTGAAAATCTTTGCTAAAGTGTGTGTGTGGGGTTCTTACAAAATTTACCTTTAATGCAGTGAAAATAAGAATATACAGGTGAAAAGTGACACCCGGGCAGCGCCTGGTACGTTCAGCTAGTTATATATAAATTACTCCCTCAAGCAGCTGCTTGACATTGAGGTCTAACAGTAGCCTTTAGCTATAGTATAACAATGGGAATAAAATAAAACATATATATCAGTGGTTCTCAACCTTTTAGGCTTCACGTACCCCCTGGAAATGTGTATGTAAACTGGCGTACCCCTTGTATAAATAAAAAATAAATACCCCCTCAAGCAGCTGCTTGCCAAAGAGGTCTGACAGGAGCCTGTGGCAGATAAAACTATTGGTATAGTATAATAATGCCAACTTAGCGGCTTTGTTACTAGATCTAGCGACCTTTGAGCTCTCACGGCGTACCCCAAAAAGTTTTTACCGCGTATCCCACGTTGATAACCCCTGCTCTATAGCATATTAAACTGACACGCTCCTGCCATTTGTCTGTAGCAATCAGCTGCTTGACAGCTAACTGATTTTATTTTAAAACAGAAGGAAAAATTTTATAACGACATTCAGTTCAGTCTAAATCTCGTCTTCCTCCTTCTTATTGTTTTTGATCTGGGCATGGCAAAAAAACAACCGAGAGAACCAAATACTTGCTGAACTTTTTCGAGATTATTGCTAAAAAAAGTTCACAAGGTAAAAGACATTGTAAATTAAAAATTTTCCTTATTTTATTTGGGGCGTGGTGGCTCAGTCAGTAGCGCGCCAGGCTCGTAATCTGTAGTTCCCAGGTTCGAGTCCCAGCTGGGTCAGCGTTGAGATTTATCACCGCAAAATTCCCCTCCCTGCCCACGGTCAGTAGAGGATACCGATGGGCTTGGAAAGGCCGTCGACCGTCGGATGGGACGTTAAGCCGTGGCCCCGTGTGCGGGAGAGCCATACCCTGTGCACGTTAAAGAGCACGCTGAATGGCCTTTACGGGGGGCTACCATCTGTCTCCCAACAGCTGTTCCAGTGGGTCCCCTCCCCCAACCTTCTCTGAGCCTTCGGGGTCCATGTGACCTGGCCATTTAGCCCATGGTGTGCAAAAAAGTGCCGCTCAGAGGTAAAACAACCCAACCCTTATTTTATTTAGAAAGACGACAGTGACAGGATGGAACACAGTGTGAAATGAACAATAAACTTAAGAAGTGTGTTACCTTGTGTCTTTTATGAAGTTGGACTCTAGAAAAGATTCAAAGGATACTGACATTTTAAATTAAGGCACGTTTTACTTTATTCAAGTGAAACAGATATGAGTTGAACAATAGAACAAACAGAACAAAAAACATACTAAGAAATGTGTTGCTTTTTTAGAGCTTACATCTAGGAAAGATCCAGTTTTCTGTTAGTGTGATCTCACGGATGCTAAAAAAAAACCAGTTTCTTATAAAATAGTAAAAAACGAAAAGGCGCACGTCTTTTGATTTCTGAAACTGTTTTTCCACCCTCTTCTCACCCCTTTAGACTATCTCATAACTCCAATTGTATTTGGGGAGGGGGGGGGTAGAGATGACTTCATTTGAAAATGCCGATGATAAAGTAACTCAGGCAACAGAAATTATGGCCCTCAGTACAATGACTTGGCTTATATTTCTTTTGTGATTTGAGAGCATGCTCTAAATAATCAACGCATAGACAGCCAGAAACTAAAAATACCATTCTCCGTAACTTAATAATCTTTAAATAGAATCTCGATAGTTTTCATTTACAGAAAGCTGTAAAAAATAAAATTCACAACCTCAAATGCAAAATGAATAGAAACTAGTTCAGAATGAAAAGGTTGGGCTCTTTTATCTGTCAGTGGCCCTTTTTTTTGAATAGGCTAAATGGCTAAGAAACGAGGATTCAGTCCCAGCTTGGTCAGCGTTGAGATTTATATCCGCAAAATTCCCCACCCTGCCCACGGTAAGTAGGGGACACCGATGGGCTTGGAAAGGCCGCCGTCCGTCGGATGGGACGTTAAGCCGTGGCCCCGTGTGTGGGAGAGCCATACCCTGTGTACGTTAGAGAACACGCTGGATGGCCTTGACAGGAGGCTACCATCTGTCTCCCAAAGCTGTTTCAGTGGGTCCCCTCCCCCAACCTTCTCTGAGCCTTCGAGGTCCATGTGACTTGGCCATTTATCCCATGGTGTGCAAAAAAGTGCCGCTCAGAGGTAAAACAACTCAACCCAACCCAACGAGGATTCAGAGAAGGTTGTGGGGGGGGGGGGGGGGAGACTTACTGTACAAACTGTTAGGAGACAGATGATAGCCTCCCGTCGAAGCCATCCAGCATTTTTCTTTAATGTGCACTTCTTTAATGTGTTCTCTCCTGCACCCATGACCACGGCTTAACGTTCCATCCGACAGACGGCGAAATTTCCAAGCCCATCGGTGTCCCTTACTGGCCAAGAGTAAGTCAGGAGTTTTGCGGAGATAAATCTCAACGTTGGCTAGCTGGGTTGGGTTGTTTTACTTCTGAGCGGCACTTTTATGCACAGAGTGGGCTAAATGGCCAGGTCACAAGGAGCCCGAAGGCTCAGAGAAGGTTGGGGGAGGGGACCCACTGGAACAGCTATTGTACCATCCAGCGTGTTCTTTAACGTGCACAGGGTATGACTTTCCCGCACACGGGGCCACAGCTTAACGTCCCATCCGACGGACGGCTGTCCTTCCAATCCCATCGGTGTCCCCTACTGACCGTGGACAGGGCGGGGAATTTTGCGGAGATAAATCTCAACGTTGACCCAGCTGTGACTCGAACCTGGGAACTACAGATTACGAGCCTGGCGCGCTACCGACTCAGTCACCCCCCGCCCCCCCCAAAATAAAATTGAATTTAAACTAACACACACAAAAAAAATTCAATCCGAAATTTTCACTTAAGATGGACTCTGTTCTCAATGCATAAAAAAAACCAAAACCCCAATCAAACAGGGGCGGGGGTGGTTCAGTCGGTAGAGCGCCAGGCTCGTAATCTGTAGTTCCCAGGTTCGAGTCCCAGCTGGGTCAGCGTTGAGATTTATCTCCGCAAAATTCCCCGCCTTGCCTACGGTCAGTAGGGGACACCGATAGGCTTGGAAAGGCCGTCGTCCGTCGGATGGGACATTAAGCCGTGGCCCCGTGTGCGGGAGAGCCATACCCTGTGCACGTTAAAGAACATGCTGGATGGCCTTGACGGGAGACTACCATCTGTCTCCCAACAGCTGTTCCAGTAGGTCTCCTCCCCCACCTTCTCTGAGCCCTCGGGGTCCTTGTGACCTGGCTATTTATCCCATGGTGTGCAAAAAAGCGCCTCTCAGAGGTAAAACAACCCAACCCCCAACCTTCTCTGAGCCCTCGGGGTCCTTGCGACCTGGCTATTTATCCCATGGTGTGCAAAAAAGTGCCTCTCAGAGGTAAAACAACCCAACCCCTAACCTTCTCTGAGCCCTCGGGGTCCTTGTGACCTGGCCATTTAGCCCATGGTGTGCAAAAAAGTGCCGCTCAGAGGTAAAACCACCCAACCTAATCAAACAGCATTTCGTGTCGAAGGCTTCAAATATCCAAGTCACGGACCGACCATAAAATCTCGTCCCACGATGGTTTTAAAAGCTCCTCCAATATTCTTATTTATCGCAGCAGCACCCCCACATGAGAGAGTTGAATTTATAAACGATCAGTTATTGCTCTCTTTCCTTCGAATAAACACTTAAACCATCAAAACAGAAGACAACCGAGCATATTTTCGGTCACGAAGTGCAATATTTTCGGTCACGAAGTACTCTAGCGAATCTCTCTCTCTATCCTTGGGATACATGCAGATCTCCCTTGGAATGGACGAGCGTCCAAAATCGCGGGAGTTTTAAGAGTTGATTGATTTTTCCGCCAAACCAACAGCGGGGAACTAGAGGGATATTATTTCTGTGGTTATATGGCCTGTTCCTTAATAGAGTGAAAGCATTTCGGTGTACTGCGGAAGAAGCACAGAGTGGTCGCCTTCGATAGAGGGGGTAGGAAATTTCGTTTTTCATGGATATGCTAGGGAGATTGGAGGAGAGGATGTATGAGTATTGGTTGGGTGATTGAATGGTTTGCTTAACTGCAACTGACTGACTTAGGGGATAATTTAATGTTTAGTTTATAGCTAAAAGGATAATCATTTGTTTCCTGTCAATAGAACATAGGAAGAAACAAAATGATTCATTTAATCGAGTTGGGTTGTTTTACCTCTGAGCGGCACGTTTTTGCACACCATGGGCTAAATGGCCAGGTCACAAGGACCCCGAGGACTCAGAGAAGATTAAGGGAGGGGACCCATTGGAACAATTGTTGGGAGACTGATGGTAGCCTCCCGTCAAGGCCATCCAGCGTGTTCTTTAACATGCACAGGGTATGGCTCTCCCGCACACGGGGCCAGGCTTAACGTCCCATCCGACGGACGGCGGCCTTTCCAAGCCCATCGGTGTCCCTTACTGACCGTGGGCAGGGCGGGGAATTTTGCGGAGATAAATCTTAACGCTGACCCAGCTGGGACTCGAACCTGGGAACTACAGATTACGAGCCTGGCGCGCTACCGACTGAGCCATCCCCGCCCATCGAGTTGGGTTACCTCTGAGTGGTACTTTTTGCATTCAATGAGCTAAATGACCAGATCACAAAGACCAAGGGATCAGAGAAGGTTGGAGGAAGGAGGCAGACAGATTGGTTGGTTATTTTATCTGTGAGCGGCACTTTTTTGTAAATCATGGGATAAATAGCCAGGTCACAAGGACCCCGAGGGCTCAGAAAAGGCTGGGGGTTGGGTTGTTTTACCTCTGAGAGTCACTTTTTTGCACACCATGGGATAAATAGCCAGGTCACAAGGACCCCGAGGGCTCAGAGAAGGTTGGGGGTTGGGTTGGGTTGTTTTACCTCTGAGCGGCACTTTTTTGCACACCATGGGCTAAATGACCAGGTCACATGGACCCCGAAGACTCAGAGAAGGTTGGGGGAGGGGACCCACTGGAACAGCTGTTGGGAGACAGATGGTAGCTCCCGTCAAGGCCATCCAGCGTGTTCTTTAACGTGCACAGGGTATGACTCTCCCGCACACGGGACCACGGCTTAACGTCCCATCCGACGGACGGCGGCCTTTCCAAGCCCATCGGTGTTCCCTACTGACCGTGGGCAGGGCGGGGAATTTTTGCGGAGATAAATCTCAACGCTGACCCAGCTGGGACTCGAACCTGGGAACTACAGATTACGAGCCTGGCGCGCTACCGACTGAGCCACCCCCCGCCCCTGGGGGTTGGGTTGTTTTACCTCTGAGAGGCACTTTTTTGCACACCATGGGATAAATAGCCAGGTCACAAGGACCCCGAGGGCTCAGAGAAGGTTGGGGGTTGGGTTGTTTTACCTCTGAGAGTCACTTTTTTGCACACCATGGGATAAATAGCCAGGTCACAAGGACCCCGATGGCTCAGAGAAGATTGAGGGAGGGGGACCCATTGGAACAGTTGTTGGGAGAGAGATGGTAGCCTACCGTCAAGGTCATCCAACGTGTTCTTTAACGTGCACAGGGTATGGCTCTCCCGCACACGGGGCCACGGCTTAGCGTCCCATCCGACGGACGGCGGCCTTTCCAAGCCCTTCGGTGTCCCCTACTGACCGTGGGCAGGGTGGAGAATTTTGCGGAGATAAATCTCAACGCTGATCCAGCTGGGACTCGAACCTGGGAACTGCAGATTACGAGCCTGGCGCTCTACCGACTGAGCCACCCCCGCCCCTTGTGTGCAAAAAAGTGTCGTTATAAGGTAAAAACCTTGAAAATACGTCATTTTTTAACAATTTTTTACTTATTAGAAAAGTAAGTTTTCGTTTTTTTAGTAGCGAATTCTTGTGACTCTTTAAGAACATAGTATTTTTGTGTAGTGGCTCTTTGCTAAGTTTGGGTTGGCCCGTCCTTGCTTCAAATGTTGCTTTGTTTATTACCGTTGATATCAAGAAAACTGATTGGCATAGTTCTGAAGTTTTTGCGGACACTGGTAACGGACGGCTTTTTAAATACGTATATGTGCGAATTCAAATATAAATCCCAGAATGGTCGTAATAGTATTGAATGATGTTTGGGAACTCTCGAATATCAATCATTTCATTTGCAGTTACTTGAGAAGATTCTCCATGGTCATCTCTAGTGTTTTATTTTTTTATCTTTTGGCTGGGTGGGGTTACTTTTGAGCTGCGCTTTTTTGCACACAATGGGCTATTTGGCCAAGTCACAAAGACCCCGAGGGCTCATGAATTTGGGTTGTTTTACCTCTGAGCGGCACTTTTTTTGCACACCATGGGCTAAATGGCCAGGTCACATGGACCCCGAAGGCTCAGAGAAGGTTGGGGGAGGGGGCCCACTAAAACAGCTGTTAGGAAATAGATGGTAGCCTCCCGTTAAGGCCATCCAGCGTGTTCTTTAACGTGCACAGGGTGTGGCTCTCCCACACACGAGGCAACGGCTTAACGTCCCATCGGACGGACGGCGGCCTTTCCAAGCCCATCGGTGTCCCCTACTGACCGTGGGCATCGCGGAGAATTTTGCGGAGATAAATCTCAACGCTGACCCAGCTGGGACTCGAACCTGAGAACTACAGATTACGAGCATGGCGCGCTACCGACTGAGCCACCCCCGCCCCACACTCAGCCGAGATTGAACACCAACATCTTTAAGCTATTGTTTTGCATTCCGCTGAACCCATACCGCTGCTTATTTAGTAGTGACGATAGATTGGTAGGTAGGGAAATAATAACGATGTCGAGGATCTCGAAATTAGTGCATTTGCATAAATAAATATATCCTGGGTCCACCAGAGTTAACGCTGGCCAACCTGCTTATTACAGAAGTACCAATCTGGTAATTCTTTTGACAATTGAATTGACTATTGTTTGTAGAGAGCCAGATTAGTTGTCTGTCTCATTGACTGAATGCATGAATGACCAGTTGATTGAATGACTCATTGACCAGCTTGATGAAGCTTTCAGTTTGACTTTCTGACTACATCCCCGAGTGGCGAAACTGATCGATCGCTTTAGAATGTAGAGTGAGACACCATACCTCGAAGCAACTGACTGAATCCAAAAAAACATAAAAAATAAGTGTTGCATAAATCAGTTGACGTAAGTCGTATCCAGCCCATCATGACTTCGTACGAAAGGACGATAAATGATGTGTAAAGACTTAAAAAAAGTTTGGTCTTGAGAATAATGTAGTGGCGTTGACGTCAAATGTCTGGGCGGGCCCCCTTTTGGCTGGAAGTATTTCTACCTCCCAATATTGGGAGCCAAGGTCGCACGTCGCCTTCAGAAGTCTCCAATATCAACGTACTCGTCCCTAACATGGCGAGAAAGTGAAAAGCTGCCAAATAGCATTGGAACAGCTACTTGCCTTTCTTTAATGGGACCCTCAGGCAGTTCACACTTCACAGAGGAATTTGGGAAAACGTTCATGAAAGGGATTTTTTTTTTCAACAATTTGGCGGACACTTTGGCAGTAACAGTGAATGTAAAGGTATTTAATTACGCCTTTGTGGCCTTGGTAGGATTGAAGTTCGGGTTTTATTTTGCGGAACTGATTTTTTTTTATTCTGCTAGTGAAATATTCGTTAGAACTGGTTCTTTTATCAATTCGATACAATGTCTCTTTAAGATCACTTTCAGATTTTAATTAAAAACTGAGTTTTTATCTCAGGTCTCTTATGCTTAAATTTTTGAGGAACTGTGAATCTACGATGAAAAAATATTACCTAAAGGATCCCCCCATTAAAACAATATTAGTTATACAGGCCATCATTGACACAATATTAATTACAAAATTACACAGGCCATCCTTGACACAATATTATTTACACAGGTCATCATTGACACAATATTAATTACACAGGTCATCATTGACACAATATTAATTACACAGGCCTTCATTGACACAATATTAATTACACAGGCAATCATTGACACAATATTAATTACACAGGTCATCATTGACACAATGTTAATTACACAGGTCATCATTGACACAATGTTAATTACACAGGTCATCATTGATACAATGTTAATTACACAGGCCATCATTGACACAATATTAATTATACAGGTCATCATTGACACAATATTAATTACACAGGTCATCATTGACACAATATTAATTACACAGGTCATCATTAACACAATGTTAATTACACAGGCCATAATTGACACAATATTAATTACACAGGTCATCATTGACACAATATTAATTACACAGGCCTTCATTGACACAATATTAATTACACAGGCAATCATTGACACAATATTAATTACACAGGTCATCATTGACACAATGTTAATTACACAGGTCATCATTGACACAATGTTAATTACACAGGTCATCATTGATACAATGTTAATTACACAGGCCATCATTGATACAATGTTAATTACACAGGCCATCATTGACACAATATTAATTATACAGGTCATCATTGACACAATATTAATTACACAGGTCATCATTGACACAATATTAATTACACAGGTCATCATTAACACAATGTTAATTACACAGGCCATAATTGACACAATATTAATTACACAGGTCATCATTGACACAATATTAATTACACAGGCCTTCATTGACACAATATTAATTACACAGGCAATCATTGACACAATATTAATTACACAGGTCATCATTGACACAATGTTAATTACACAGGTCATCATTGACACAATGTTAATTACACAGGTCATCATTGATACAATGTTAATTACACAGGCCATCATTGATACAATGTTAATTACACAGGCCATCATTGACACAATATTAATTACACAGGCCATCATTGACACAATATTAATTATACAGGTCATCATTGACACAATATTAATTACACAGGTCATCATTGACACAATATTAATTACACAGGTCATCATTGACACAATGTTAATTACACAGGCCATAATTGACACAATATTAATTACACAGGTCATCATTGACACAATATTAATTACACAGGTCATCATTGACACAATATTAATTACACAGGCCATCATTGACAAAATATTAATTACACAGGCCATCATTGACACAATATTAATTACACAGGCCATCATTGACACAACATTAATTACACAGGTCATCATTGACACAATATTAATTACACAGGTCATCATTGACACAATATTAATTACACAGGCCATCATTGACACAATATTAATTACACAGGCCATCATTGACACAATATTAATTACACAGGCCATCATTGACACAATATTAATTACACAATTACACAGGCCATCATTGACACAATATTAATTACACAGGTCATCATTGACACAATATTAATTACACAGGCCATCATTGACACAACATTAATTACACAGGCCATCATTGACACAACATTAATTACACAGGCCATCATTGACACAATATTAATTACACAATTACAGGCATCATTGACACAATATTAATTATACAGGTCATCATTGACACAATATTAATTACACAGGTCATCATTGACACAATATTAATTACACAGGTCATCATTGACACAATACTAATTACACAGGCCATCATTGACACAACATTAATTACACAGGCCATCATTGACACAACATTAATTACACAGGTCATCATTGACACAATATTAATTACACAGGTCATCATTGACACAATGTTAATTACACAGGCCATCATTGACACAATATTAATTACACAGGCCATCATTGACACAACATTAATTACACAGGCCATCATTGACACAATATTAATTACACAATTACAGGCATCATTGACACAATATTAATTATACAGGTCATCATTGACACAATATTAATTACACAGGCCATCATTGACACAATATTAATTACACAGGCCATCATTGACACAATATTAATTACACAATTACACAGCCATCATTGACACAATAGTAATTACACAGGTCATCATTGACACAATGTTAATTACACAGGCCATCATTGACACAATATTAATTACACAGGTCATCATTGACACAATGTTAATTACACAGGACATCATTGACACAATATTAATTACACAGGTCATCATTGACACAATATTAATTACACAGGTCATCATTGACACAATGTTAATTACACAGGCCATCATTGACACAATATTAATTACACAGGCCATCATTGACACAACATTAATTACACAGGCCATCATTGACACAATATTAATTACACAATTACACAGGCCATCATTGACACAATATTAATTACACAGGCCATCATTGACACAACATTAATTACACAGGCCATCATTGACACAATATTAATTA
Source organism: Ryuthela nishihirai (assembly GCA_038380435.1). Taxonomy (NCBI): domain Eukaryota; kingdom Metazoa; phylum Arthropoda; class Arachnida; order Araneae; family Heptathelidae; genus Ryuthela; species Ryuthela nishihirai. Next base: position 28,299,134 of record JAWZYU010000025.1, read on the forward strand.
TACAGGTCATCATTGACACAATATTAATTACACAGGTCATCATTGACACAATATTAATTACACAGGTCATCATTGACACAATGTTAATTACACAGGCCATAATTGACACAATATTAATTACACAGGTCATCATTGACACAATATTAATTACACAGGTCATCATTGACACAATATTAATTACACAGGCCATCATTGACACAATATTAATTACACAGGTCATCATTGACACAATGTTAATTACACAGGTCATCATTGACACAATGTTAATTACAGGCCATCATTGACACAATATTAATTACACAGGCCATCATTGACACAACATTAATTACACAGGCCATCATTGACACAATATTAACTACACAATTACAGGCCATCATTGACACAATATTAATTATACAATTACACAGCCATCATTGACACAATATTAATTACACAGGTCATCATTGACACAATGTTAATTACACAGGTCATCATTGACACAATGTTAATTACACAGGCCATCATTGACACAATATTAATTACACAGGCCATCATTGACACAATATTAATTATACAGGTCATCATTGACACAATATTAATTACACAGGTCATCATTGACACAATATTAATTACACAATTACACAGGCCATCATTGACACAATATTAATTATACAGGTCATCATTGACACAATATTAATTACACAGGTCATCATTGACACAATGTTAATTACACAGGCCATGATTGACACAATGTTAATTACACAGGCCATAATTGACACAATATTAATTACACAGGTCATCATTGACACAATATTAATTACACAGGTCATCACTGACACAATATTAATTACACAGGCCATCATTGACACAATATTAATTACACAGGCCATCATTGACACAATATTAATTACAAAGGCCATCATTGACACAATATTAATTACACAGGCCATCATTGACATAACATTAATTTCACAGGCCATCATTGACACAATATTAATTACACAGGCCATCATTGACATAATATTAATTACACAGGCCATCATTGACACAACATTAATTTCACAGGCCATCAGTGACACAATATTAATTACACAGGCCATCATTGACACAATATTAATTACACAGGCCATCATTGACACAACATTAATTACACAGGCCATCAATGACACAATATTAGTTCTACAGTTCATCATTGACACAATATTGGGGACGGGGATGGCTCAGTCGGTTGCGCGCCAGGCTCGTAATCTGGAGTTCCCACGTTCGAGTCCCAGCTGGATCAGCGTTGAGAATTATCTCCGCAAAATTCCCCGCCCTGCCCACGGTCAGTAGGGGACACCGATGGGCTTTGAAAGGCCGCCGTCCGTCGGATGGGACGTTAAGCCGTGGCCCCGTGTGCGGGAGAGCCATACCCTGTGCACGTTAAATAACACGCTGGATGGCCTTGACGGGAGGCTACCATCTGTCTCCCAACAGCTGTTCTAGTGGGTCTCCTCCCCCAACCTTCTCTGAGCCTTCGGGGTCCTTGTGACCCTGGCCATTTAGTCCACTGTGTGCAAAACAAAGACTGCCACTAAGAGCTAAAACAACCTAACCCTGTGATAAATGGTATTTCTTCTTTTATTCTTTATCACTAGCAATACAGTGGCGTTAATTCCCCACCTGCGCAGCTGCATCAGCCTTTGCAGTCAGTTGCAAATGTCAGCTAGTTGATCTGCAAATGAAACGGATTCTGCGAAATTCTGTACCTGAAAACCAGATAATGAATCGTCTCTGAAATAAAAAAAGGTCTAGCTAATATAATATCTAAATCAGACCTGTCAAATCCGCGGTTCATGGGGCGGGGTGGTTCAGTCGGTAGCGCGCCAGGCTCGTAATCTGTACTTCCCAGGTTCGAGTCCCAGTTGGGTCAGCGTTGAGACTTATCTCCGCAAAACTCCCCGCCCTGCCCATGGTCAGTAGGGGATACCAATGGGCTTGGAAATGCCGCCGTCCGTTGGATGGGACGTTAAGCCGTGGCCACTGATGTGGTAGGGAGCCATACCCTGTGCACGTTAAAGAATACGCTGGATGGCCTTGACGGGAGGCTACCATCTGTCTCTCAACAGTTGTTCCAGTGGGTCCCCTCCCCCAACCTTCTCTGAGCCTTCGGGGTCTATGTGACCTGGCCATTTGGCCCATGGTGTGCAAAAAAGTGCAGCTCAGAGGTAAAACAAACCAACGTTAAAGAACACGCTGGGTGGCCTTGACGGGAGGCTACCATCTGTCTCCCAACAGCTGTTCCAGTGGGTCCCCTGCCCCAACCTTCTCTGAGCCTTCGGGGTCCTTGTGATCTGGCCATTTAGCCCATTGTGTGCAAAAAAGTGCCGCTTAGAGATAAAACAAACCAACCAAACAACCCGCGGTTCATTTCATAAGAACTTTCGGCTTGTAAAAACAAATTATGAATGTATTGAATCTTGCTGATTCCTTCCAATTTTTCCCATCAAACAATTTTGTCAGTTCGTAGTATTGGACGATATTGTCTCACAGATCAGAGAATATTTTATCTTGAATTTCATTTAAACGAGGCTAGGTAGAAGCCATTCCTTCTTAGGTACCTTTCAGCCCACTTCTTTACTACAACTTGTTGCAATTTCACTTAGATCCGCCCATTAGTTACTTGAGAGGGGACATAATTGTAATGAATGGGTAGCGCGACCGTTATTCTAACTATATGGGATATTCATATATCAATATCTCGCATTTTTGCTTGTTATCACAAACGTAACTGATTTTTTTTTTAATATGAAAAAAAGGGATGAAAAATATTCAGATCTGTTGAATGAAATGCAATAATAGACTTAGACGAGATCAAAGGAATCTGGGTTCGAGTCCTTTGCAAGCCATGGATGTTTGCGTTTCTCTTTCTGCGGTCTCGTCTTCCTCACAATTCTTCTCTATGTCGTATTAATCGGCTAAAATTCAAAATTTAGGTTTGACTTTAATCTTTCAGTCTTATTCCCATACGAAGTTGGTAAGGCTCTATATTTTGCAATTACCAGTGCCTTCAACAGATCTTGTCGAGAACGCTGAGGATTAGCATTGGGTTGCGTTGTTTTACCCTCTGAGCGGCACTGTTATGCACTAATGGGCTAAATAGCCAGATCCCAAGGTTGGTTTGTTGTTGTTTTACCTCTGAGCGGCACTTTTTTGCACACCATGGGCTAAATGGCCAGGTCACATGGACCCCGAAGGCTCAGAGAAGGTTGGGGGAGGGGACCCACTGGAACAGCTGTTAGGAAACAGATGGTAGCCTCCCGTCAAGGCCATCCAGCGTGTTCTTTAACGTGCACAGGGTATGGCTCTCCCGCACACGGGGCCACGGCTTAACGTCCCATCCGACGGACGGCGGCCTTTCCAAGCCCATCGGTGTCTCCTACTGACCGTGGACAGGGCAGGGAATTTTGCGGAGTTAAATCTCAACGCTGACCCAGCTGGGACTCGAACCTGGGAACTACAGATTACGAGCCTGGCACGCTACCGACTGAGCCACCCCCGCCCCTCAGATCCCAAGGACCCCGAGGTTCAAAGAAGGTTGGAAGGGACAGCTGGTAGCCTCCCGTCAAGGTCATCCAGAGTATTCTTTAACGTGCACAGAGTATGACTCTCCCGCACACGGAGCCACGGCTTAACGTCCCACCCGATGGACGGTGGTCTTTTCAAGCCCATTTGCATCTCTTTTCTGACAGAGGGCAAGGTATAAGTTTAGCGGAGATAAATCTCAAATCTCGCCCAGATGGGACTCGAACCTGGGAACTGCAGATTACGAGCCTGGTGCGTTACCGACTGAGCCACCCCTGTAACTCAGAGGTTGGCTCGTGATTTGCGGTCCCCAATTTATAATCCCGACTGCGATTGCATTGAGATTTATCTCCATTGAGCGTTCATCCTGCTCTGTCAGAAAGGGGATACTGATGAGCTTGAAAAGGTCTCCGTCCGTCGGATGGGATGTTAAGGCTGTGGGCCACATGCAGGAGAGCCATACTTTATACAAGCTAAAGAACAATTCAGTTCGATTCAAATTTATTTCACACTTTTTATATATTACAAACACGCAATTTAAAATTCATAATAACAAAAGGAATAATTTTTTTTTTCTTTTCCAAAGTAAATAGACAATTTTGAAAGTGTAAAATTCAAACCTCCACATCAGCCAAACCTCGTTTGTGGAGATATTAGACTAAAAAAACATAAAATATTGTAAAGCAACACCACCAACTTATTTAACACTGACATATTAGGAAGGATGGTTTACACGAAAGGCTTCCATCTGTCTTCTAGCAGTTGTCCAATGAGTCCGTGTTGTGTCCCTCTAATTTATTTTTATTTATTTCTTGATGTATTTTTATTGTATTTTTATGATTGTAGATATTTTTATGTATTAAGTATGTTCTTGAAGTGCTGATGGGGTATGCGTGACTCACTGATCTTGTTTTCGGGTCTAAAGCTGGCTGCTTCCATCAAATCAGTTCCAGGAGTCGTTTATGGCCTTAGGGGCGGGGGTAGCTCAATCGGTAGCGCGCCAGGCTCGTAATCTGTAGTTCCCAGGTTCGAGTCCCAGCTGGTTCAGCGTTGAGATTTATCTCCGCAAAATTCCCCGCCCTGCCCACGGTCAGTAGGGGACACCGATGGGCTTGGAAAGGCCGCCGTCCGTTGGATGGGACGTTAAGCCGTGGCCCCGTGTGCGGGAGAGCCATACCCTGTGCACGTTAAAGAACACACTGGATGGCCTTGACGGGAGGCTGCCATCTGTCTCCCAACAGCTGTTCCAGTGGGTCCCCTCCCCCAACCTTCTCTGAGCCTTCGGGGTCCATGTGACCTGGCAATTTATCCCGTGGTGTGCAAAAAAACTGCCGCTCAGAGGTAGAACAACCCAACCCGTTTATGGCCATATACGACTAGCCTGGGGCGCGAGGTCCGCTCACGAGGATAAGATGAGGAGATTGAAAGAACAGTTTGTTCATAGCTGTCGAGCGAAGAAGGTCGTTTCGACACGTGTCAAAAGGATGTCGTCTTACTCGAAAGAAACCCTGAAGGGGAGGGTGCAATTCCAAAGGAATTGAGATTCTTGTGTGAATCTGATAATAGTTCTGTGAATTCAGAGCAAACCACAGTGTAGGTTGTTTTACCTCTGAGTGGCACTTTTTTGCACACCATGGGCTAAATGGCCAGGTCACATGGACCCCGAAGGCTCAGAGAAGGTTGGGGGAGGGGACCCACTGGAACAGCTGTTGGGAGACAGATGGTAGCCTCCCGTCAAAGCCATCCAGCGTATTCTTTAACGTGCACAGGGTATGGCTTTCCCACACACGGGGCCAAGGCTTAACGTCCCATCCGACGGACGGCGGCCTTTCCAAGCCCATCGGTGTCCCCTACTGACCGTGGGCAGGGCGGGGAATTTTGCGGAGATAAATCTCAACGCTGACCCAGCTGGGACTCGAACCTGGGAACTACAGATTATGAGCCTGGCGCGCTACCGACTGAGCCACCCACGCCCCCACAGTGTAGGCAAAGGTTGATTATATTTTCGCCGAGTTTGAGGTCTGTAAAGTGAGAACTTGCAGGGGAGCGATTCTCCACCTCATTGTTAATGTTTGCAGCAGCAAAGCAGCAAAGGCTCACGGAGTTGAGCGCATCCCCAGTACTTGAGTGTATAAACTGTAAATAAACTGTGTCATCCCTATCAAACTCTCGTGCAGTTAATTGACGGACTATTTTATTCATCATTCAACACAGCGAAGCTGAGGCATCAAGTGTTACGGACCTAAAAACTCGCGAAACTGTCTTTTCACTGAAGAGAGGGTGAAGATTAAGCGAGTAATAATTTCATCGTCCTCCGGTGGCCACGAGATTTGGCCCAGTCCCATCGAATTCCAAATTCCAAATTCATATTTATTTTCAATAAGTGTTATCTATAATTATAAAAAAATAAATACCCCCTCAAGCAGCTGCTTGCCACAGAGGTCTGACAGGAGCCTGTCAGTTTATATGCCATAGTAGGAGATCTCAGAGGATGGCAGGACCTCAGCAGAAAAACAACACACACAACCATGCCTTACCCGGGGCTCGAACCCAGGTCCCTTAGATCAGTAGCCAAGCGTGCTAACCATTCGGCCAATTACATAAAAAATTCCACTAAGCCGAAGCTTATCAGCGGGAATGTACATATACGTTTTTACAGATATGATCTAGATTGCCTCAGTAGTACAAAAAATGAAGGAGAGAAAAAAAGGAAAAAATGAGAAAGAAAACCGACGAAAGGATAAAAGTTTCCAAATAAAAACATCACTTTTTCGTCAACCACTGAAAAAATTTTTCTTTAACATCACAATTTTTATTTAAGTTAACTATTTCTCTACGAAGCAAGTTAAATAGGTAGGGAATTTGATATTCTTTGGAATTTCGTCCGTAATTATTATAAAAATTTTGGTTGTTTCAAAATACCCATAGCCTTTTTTCTAGTAAACTTATTGTGGCAAATATTTTGTTTATAGGTATCATCAAAGAAGTTATTGATAACAGAAACAAACACATATAAACTTTCAATAGGTAAAATCTTGAACAAACCGAATATATCATCTTTCGTTGTAAGGGAATATTTAACTTCTGTATTACACAATCCTTTTAGCAGACTAAATTGTATTCTTTTAATTTTATTTAATTCTGTCTTATAGGCTGTTCCATAAACTGCTATCCCATATCTAATTATAGATTCAAAAAGTGCTTTATATACTAAAATAGTTATCTGTGTATCAACAAACATGTTAAGTTTCCTAATTTTAAATGCTACAAATCGTAGTCTTGAACACATCCAATCAATATGTTTATTCCATTTCATTTTCGAATTCATTTTCAAGCCTAGGTAAATTATTTCATTTACTTCTTCTATTTTAGGACAATTGCATGTACCAGGTGATAAACCATCCAGCCTAGTACAACTTATTCGATGCTTAGTAATTCTTCTATGAAGTGTAGGTTGTTGAGAACCAATACACATAAATTTAGTTTTTTTCTCGTTTACACTCAGTTTGTTAAGAGAAAACCATTTAACTGCTTTATTGATATCACTTTGTAGATTGCAAATAGCGTATTCTAAATCAGAGTGGAAGTTGATTAGCACTGTATCATCAGCATACATATATAATTTAGTATCGAAATTAATATTAGCCAAATCATTTATGTATATTTGAAATAGCATAGGGCCGAGAATAGATCCTTGTGGAACTCCAAAATTGATCTGAAATTTATCGCTAAAATTATCATTTATATTCATAACTCCGAATAGGGAGTATAGAAGGGAAATGAAGGAGAGGATGAAGGTGAGGTGAATCATAATCTGCTTCCCCAAACAGCCTTCTCTGAGCCCTTGGGTTCGTTGTGACTTGCCCATTCTGTGAAAAAAAGTGCCGCTCAGAAACAAAACAATTCAACCACCTATTCTGTTCATAATCGCCCTTTTTTGGTTCAAACAAGAAATATCAATATATGCAAGAACACTTCATTCCATTCTTCTTATAAAAAAACTCATCTTGAAAAATGCAAGAACACTCTTACAAATTTTCGCCAACTGCTTTCGAAAAGAATTTTTTTTTCCATCTCAGCAAAAGGAATCTTCCGCGATTCTGCCGCCAAGCACATTTTCGTTTGCACAGCTTCGAAGCCACGCGACCTGACGTCACCGCACAAAAGCAAACGGGCAGACAAGCAGCTCTATTTACAAATGACGGAGTACAATTCAACCGGGTGCTTGGTTTGTCTGCACGGCCATCAGCGAAACTTTTGGCAAGGAGCCCAAAAGCCCAACCCGCACCACTTGTGTCTGCAATGTCAGGGCTAGGTTGCATAACACGGCTTTTTCGCTGGGACCGGATGTAGTTAAGGCTCTGTGGGTGGCGACGCCCTCACGTGTATTGGACTGGGAGCGGTGGCAGCCGCTTCAGCTGGACTGCAGCGACAGAAGGTTCCCGCCCTTTTTCGCAGGATTCCCGCGCTCTCTTGCTCACAGACAAACTCACATGAGTGGATACAATCGCAAATATCTCTATTGAAGGTAAAAACTTTCTCACGTCAAAAACTGAGGTGTGTTTTCCTCACACTCGATTGTGTGGTCATTGGGAAAGAGAGGATGGTTTATTACTATTTGTTTTCTAAGTGCGGCTGACTAAGAACTGATGCCATTTTTTTAAAACAAGGATGAGTGTTTTACCTCTGAGCGGCACTTTTTTTGCATACAGTGGGCGAAATGGCCAGGTCACAAGCACCCCAACGGTTCCGAAAAATTGAAAAAGGGGATCCGCTAGACACTGTTAGGAGACAGAGGGTAGCTTCCCGTCAAGACCATCGTGTTCTTTAACGTACACAGCTCTCCTGCACATGGGGTTGTTGTTGTTTGGGTTGTTTTACCTCTGAGCGGAACTTTTTTGCACACCATGGGCTAAATGGCCAGGTCACATGGACCCCGAAGGCTCAGAGAAGGTTGGGGGAGGGGACCCACGGGAACAGCTGTTGGGAGACAGATGGTAGCCTCCCGTCAAGGCCATCCAACGTGCACAGGGTATGGATCTCCCGCACACGGGGCCACGGCTTAACGTCCCATCCGACGGACGGCGGCCTTTCCAAGCCCATCGGTGTCCCCTACTGACCGTGGGCAGGGCGGGGAATTTTGCGGAGATAAATCTCAACGCTGACCCAGCTGGGACTCGAACCTGGGAACTACAGATTACGAGTCTGACGATTGCACACGGGGCAACAGCTTAACGTCCCATCCGAGGGACGGCAGCCATTCCAAGTCCATCGGTGGCCCCTTTCTCATTGAAGACAGATGGGAGGCTTTGCAGAGATAAATCTCAACGCTACCTGCAGGTGGGACTTGAGCCTGGGGACTACAGATTACTCAGGCTCAGTCGGTAGATTACGAGGTGCGCGCTACCGACTGAGACAATCCCAGCCCAGTTCTTTTAGAATATTTTTAACAGGAAAGGCTTACCTTTTCTATATTTTCTCCTCTAGATTCTTCCCAAAGATAGAAGATCTGCCTTTTACAAAATTCTGCAACTTGGACAAAACAGTGTGAAATATAAGCTCAGTGATCACTTTGTTCGTGTGTTTTACCTCTGAACGGCACTTTATTTGCACACCATGGGCTAAATGGCCAAGTCAAGGACTCCGAAGGCTCAGATAAGGTTGGGGGAGGGGACCCACTGGAACAGCTGTTTGGAGACAGATGGTAGCCTCCCGTCAATACCATACCCTGTGCATGCTGGATGGCCTTGACTGGAGGCTACCATCTGTCTCCCAACAGCTGTTCCAGTGGGTCCCCTTCCCCAACCTTCTCTGTGCCCTTCGGGGTCCATGTGACCTGGCCATTTAGCCCATGTTGTGTAAAAAAAAAAATGCCGGTCAGAGGTAAAATAACCCAACCCAATTTACTATATATTATATATTTTTTACATATCTATTATTTTATTACATATCTCGTTATATATTTCAGTTTCTACCAGCATTTATAATATTCTTCGTTCCAAAGAGCATAACATTTTAATTTTTGTCATAAAATGCGACGGGAATATATACATAATGCATATTGTAATATAATATATGCATCATATATGATATAATGCATAATGCATTATAATATATGCATCATATATGACTGAGCCCTAAATCTCTAATTTGTTCAATCAAAGCCGGACCTCGGGGGTAGTGAGTCGTGCCTCCCCCCTGAGAATGCTGGTAAGTCAATCTTATTTAATTAAATTTTTTATAAAAATATAAATAATCAAAATCAATAATAAATATCAATAAATAAAAAAATATATATATATTATGTATCAATATTATTAATAATTATAATTTATTATAATATTATTATATGAATAATCAAATCAATATCAAATTTTCTTAAAAATTTTTAATTCAAATTATTTATCAATTCACATTATTATTTTATTACTTTATATTAACATTATAATAATGGATATATATATATATTGCAATAAATAAATATCGATATCTTTCGAACGTGATGAAGAATATTATTTATGTGCCAAATGAAAGTGGGGCGGGGGTGGCTCAGTCGGTAGCGCCAGGCTCGTAATCTGTAATTCCCAGATTCGTGTCCCAGCTGGGTCAGCGTTGAGATTTATCTCCGCAAAATTCCCCGCCCTGCCCGCGGTCAGTAGGGGACACCGATGGGCTTGGAAAGGCCGCCGTCTCGGATGGGACGTTAAGCCGTGGCTCCGTGTGCGGGAGAGCCATACCCTCTGCACGTTAAAGAACACGCTGGATGGCCTTGACGGGAGGCTACCATCTGTCTCCCAACAGCTGTTCCAGTGTGTCCCCTCCCCCAACCTTCTCATGAGCCTTCGGGGTCCATGTGACCTGGCCATTTATCCCGTGTGTGCAAAAAACTGCCGCTCAGAGGTAAAACAACCCAACCTAACCTCTACCCATCGAAATCGATACGCCATAGGTCTACGAGAAGAAGTGCCTAGGATCTACAAGAACCTTAATCCTGCTATTGTGTGCAAAAAAGAACGCTCAAAAGTAAAAAAAAACAACCTGGTGAATTAATCACTTGCAAGGTTGTCAATTAGATCATTCTTATTCCTGACTCTTCACGGTAAAAAAAAATTGAGTCCACTCTCTCTTAATAATTATAACTCACTTTCCCACGGCCGAGTGGTTAGCGCGCTTGGCTACTGATCTAAGGGACCTGGGTTCGAGCCCTGGGTAAGGCATGGCTGTCTGTGTCGGTTTTCTGCTGAGGGCCTGCCATCCTCTCAGACCTTCTACTATGGCATATAAACTGACAGGCTCCTGTCAGACCTCTGTGGCAAGCAGCTGTTTGAGGGGGTATTTATTTTTTATTTTATTTATTAAAATCATTCTTTTCCTATATAAATCACTAACAATAAGTCGTTCTTTTCGGGTGTTTAAGCTTCTGTGAAGCGAAAGAGGAAAAAAAATGGCAACACAAAGATCTCTTTCAATGTGCTCCTCCCCATCAGAGAACTTCAGTGCCATCCACTTCGTAACCCCAGCTGCAGGGACAAATTCTTTTAGTCGCTACTGGGGACGAGACAGAGGCATTCCGAGAATTAACAGAGGAAGTGTTCAAGGAAAGAAAAGGATCAAACCGCATTCTTTCCCGTAGGGAGTGTCAAACTATGAATTCCTTCTGTCTGCTGGGTCCTTCTGTCTTCTCTAGAAGCATGTAGCGCGACAGGCTCGTGATCTGTAGTTCCCAGGTTCGAGTCCCAGCTGGGACAGCGTTGAGATTTATTTCCACAAAATTCCCCACCCTGACCACGGTCAGTAGGGGACACCGATGGTCTTGGAAAGGTCGCTGTCCATCGGATGGGACGTTAAGCAGTGGTCCCGTGTGCGGGAGAGCCATACCCTGTGCACGTTAAAGAATACTTAGGATGGCCTTGACGGGAGGCTACCATCTGTCTCCCAACAGTTTTTCCAGTGGGTCCCCTCCCCCAACCTTCTCTGAATCTTCGGGGTCCTTGTGACCTGGCCATTTAGCCCATGGTGTGCAAAAAAGTGCCGCTCAGAGGTAAAACAACCCAACCCAACCCCTGTGCGAGAGAGCCACACTCTGTGCACATTAAAGGACACGCTGGATGGCCTTGACGGGAGGCTACCATCTGTCTCCCAACAGCTGTTCCAGTGGGTCCCCTCCCCCAACCTTCTCTGAATCTTCGGGGTCCTTGTGACCTGGCCATTTAGCCCATGGTGTGCAAAAGAGTGCCGCTCAGAGGTAAAACAACCCCACCCAACTCTAGAAGCATTTAAGTGAATGCAATACCGTAGATCCCATTTTGTTGTCCCGTTCAAAGCATGCAACGTTGACCATCACACTCATTTTACGACCAAAGATTCGTATTGTAACTCCGCTGGAAGTATTCTCCACTAACTTTCCAGTAAAACTAGAGATGTAACCTACATTGTAGTCTCAGCATAAATCAATGCAAAATTGCCTTCATGGAAAATGACGAATGTAACCAATATTCCGTCGATTATTTGAAATCCCATTGTGGTTGTTGGTAAAAAAAAAATGCCAAATTATCTCTATCATCTGTGTCGTACGAATCCCCTTGTGTACAGTAATAGTAACCGAAGTCTTGCGCTTTCCACGATGCTGATGGAAAATGAAATATTCCTGGAGAGTCTGTGACACTGCCTGAGTGTTATGTTTACAGCATTGTCTCTGATATTAATTGAGTGCTAATTTCCAGCAGTCTCTTGCATGGTAGAAGTGCTACGTTTTCAACGGTGTTTCTGACACTGTTGGATTGCTACGATTCCAGCAGCCTCTAAATATGTTGGAGTGCTACGATCCCAGCAGCCTCTAAATATGTTGGAGTGTTACGTTTCCAGCAGCCTCTAAATATGTTGGAGTGCTACGTTTCCAGCAGCCTATAAATATGTTGGAGTGCTACGATCCCAGCAGCCACTAAATATGTTGGAGTGCTACGTTTCCAGCGGCCTCTAAATATGTTGGAGTGCTACGTTTCCAGCAGCCTCTAAATATGTTGGAGTGCTACGTTTCCAGCAGCCTCTAAATATGTTGGAGTGCTACGATCCCAGCAGCCACTAAATATGTTGGAGTGCTACGTTTCCAGCAGCCTCTAAATATGTTGGAGTGCTACGTTTCCAGCAGCCTCTAAATATGTTGGAGTGCTACGTTTCCAGCAGCCTCTAAATATGTTGGAGTGCTACGTTTCTAGCAGCCTCTAAATATGTTGGAGTGCTACGATCCCAGCAGCCTCTAAATATGTTGGAGTGCTACGTTTCTAGCAGCCTCTAAATATGTTGGAGTGCTACGATCCCAGCAGCCTCTAAATATGTTGGAGTGCTACGTTTCCAGCAGCCTCTAAATATGTTGGAGTGCTACGTTTCCAGCAGCCTCTAAATATGTTGGAGTGCTACGATTCCAGCAGCTTCTAAATATGTTGGAGTGCTACGTTTCCAGCAGCCTCTAAGTATGTTGGAGTGCTACGATTCCAGCAGCCTCTAAATATGCTGGAGTGCTGCGTTTTCAGCAGCATCTAAATATGTTGGAGTGCTACGTTTCCAGCAGCCTCTAAATATGTTGGAGTGCTACGTTTCCAGCAGCCTCTAAATATGTTGGAGTGCTACGATTCCAGCAGCCTCAAAATATGTTGGAGTGCTACGTTTCCAGCAGCCTCTAAATATGTTGGAGTGCTACGATCCCAGCAGCCACTAAATATGTTGCAGTGCTACGTTTCCAGCAGCCTCTAAATATGTTGGAGTGCTACGTTTCCAGCAGCCTCTAAATATGTTGGAGTGCTACGATCCCAGCAGCCACTAAATATGTTGGAGTGCTACGTTTCCAGCAGCCTCTAAATATGTTGGAGTGCTACGTTTCCAGCAGCCTCTAAATATGTTGGAGTGCTACGTTTCCAGCAGCCTCTAAATATGTTGGAGTGCTACGTTTCCAGCAGCCTCTAAATATGTTGGAGTGCTACGATCCCAGCAGCCACTAAATATGTTGGAGTGCTACGTTTCCAGCAGCCTCCAAATATGTTGGAGTGCTACGTTTCCAGCAGCCTCTAAATATGTTGGAGTGCTACGTTTCCAGCAGCCTCTAAATATGTTGGAGTGCTACGTTTCCAGCAGCCTCTAAATATGTTGGAGTGCTACGTTTCCAGCAGCCTCTAAATATGTTGGAGTGCTACGATCCCAGCAGCCTCTAAATATGTTGGAGTGCTACGTTTCCAGCAGCCTCTAAATATGTTGGAGTGCTACGTTTCCAGCAGCCTCTAAATATGTTGGAGTGCTACGATCCCAGCAGCCACTAAATATGTTGGAGTGCTACGTTTCCAGCAGCATCTAAATATGTTGGAGTGCTACGTTTCCATCAGCCTCTAAGTATGTTGGAGTGTACGATTCCAGCAGCCTCTAAATATGTTGGAGTGCTACGTTTCCAGCAGCCTCTAAATATGTTGGAGTGCTACGTTTCCAGCAGCCTCTAAATATGTTGGAGTGCTACGTTTCCAGCAGCTTCTAAATATGTTGGAGTGCTACGTTTCCAGCAGCCTCTAAGTATGTTGGAGTGCTACGATTCCAGCAGCCTCTAAATATGTTGGAGTGCTACGTTTCCAGCAGCATCTAAATATGTTGGAGTGCTACGTTTTCAGCAGCCTCTAAATATGTTGGAGTGCTACGTTTCCAGCAGCCTCTAAATATGTTGGAGTGCTACGATCCCAGCAGCCACTAAATATGTTGGAGTGCTACGTTTCCAGCAGCCTCTAAATATGTTGGAGTGCTACGTTTCCAGCAGCCTCTAAATATGTTGGAGTGCTACGATCCCAGCAGCCCCTAAATATTTTGGAGTGCTACGTTTCTAGCAGCCTCTAAATATGTTGGAGTGCTACGTTTCCAGCAGCCTCCAAATATGTTGGAGTGCTACGTTTCCAGCAGCCTCTAAATATGTTGGAGTGCTACGTTTCCAGCAGCATCTAAATATGTTGGAGTGCTACGTTTCCAGCAGCCTCTAAATATGTTGGAGTGCTACGTTTCCAGCAGCCTCTAAATATGTTGGAGTGCTACGATTCCAGCAGCCTCTAAATATGTTGGAGTGCTACATTTCCAGCAGCCTCTAAATATGTTGGAGTGCTACGATCCCAGCAGCCCCTAAATATGTTGGAGTGCTACGTTTCCAGCAGCATCTAAATATGTTGGAGTGCTAAGTTTCCAGCAGCCTCTAAATATGTTGGAGTGCTACGATCCCAGCAGCCACTAAATATGTTGGAGTGCTACGTTTCCAGCAGCTTCTAAATATGTTGGAGTGCTACGTTTCCAGCAGCCTCTAAATATGTTGGAGTGCTACGTTTCCAGCAGCCTCTAAATATGTTGGAGTGCTACGATTCCAGCAGCCTCTAAATATGTTGGAGTGCTACATTTCCAGCAGCCTCTAAATATGTTGGAGTGCTACGATCCCAGCAGCCCCTAAATATGTTGGAGTGCTACGATCCCAGCAGCCACTAAATATGTTGGAGTGCTACGTTTCCAGCAGCTTCTAAATATGTTGGAGTGCTACGTTTCCAGCAGCCTCTAAATATGTTGGAGTGCTACGTTTCCAGCAGCATCTAAATATGTTGGAGTGCTACGTTTCCAGCAGCCTCTAAATATGTTGGAGTGCTACGATTCCAGCAGCCTCTAAATATGTTGGAGTGCTACGATCCCAGCAGCCACTAAATATGTTGGAGTGCTACGTTTCCAGCAGCCTCTAAATATGTTGGAGTGCTACGATCCCAGCAGCCTCTAAATATGTTGGAGTGCTACGTTTCCAGCAGCCTCTAATTATGTTGGAGTGCTACGTTTCCAGCAGCCTCTAAGTATGTTGGAGTGCTACGATTCCAGCAGCCTCTAAATATGTTGGAGTGCTACGTTTCCAGCAGCCACTAAATATGTTGGAGTGCTACGTTTCCAGTAGCCTCTAAATATGTTGGAGTGCTACATTTCCAGCAGCCACTAAATATGTTGGAGTGCTACGTTTCCAGCAGCTTCTAAATATGTTGGAATGCTACGTTTCCAGCAGCCTCTAAATATGTTTAAGTGCTACGTTTCCAGCAGCCTCTAAATGTGTTGGAGTGCTACGATTCCAGCAGCCTCTAAATATGTTGGAGTGCTACGTTTCCAGCAGCCTCTAAATATGTTGGAGTGCTACGTTTCCAGCAGCCTCTAAATATGTTGGAGTGCTACGATTCCAGCAGCCACTAAATATGTTGGAGTGCTACGTTTCCAGCAGCTTCTAAATATGTTGGAGTGCTACGATCCCAGCAGCCTCTAAATATGTTGGAGTGCTACGTTTCCAGCAGCCTCTAAATATGTTGGAGTGCTACGTTTCCAGCAGCTTCTAAATATGTTGGAGTGCTACGTTTCCAGCAGCCTCTAAGTATGTTGGAGTGCTACGATTCCAGCAGCCTCTAAATATGTTGGAGTGCTACGTTTCCAGCAGCATCTAAATATGTTGGAGTGCTACGTTTTCAGCAGCCTCTAAATATGTTGGAGTGCTACGTTTCCAGCAGCCTCTAAATATGTTGGAGTGCTACGATCCCAGCAGCCACTAAATATGTTGGAGTGCTACGTTTCCAGCAGCCTCTAAATATGTTGGAGTGCTACGTTTCCAGCAGCCTCTAAATATGTTGGAGTGCTACGTTTCCAGCAGCCTCTAAATATGTTGGAGTGCTACGTTTTCAGCAGCCTCTAAATATGTTGGAGTGCTACATTTCCAGCAGCCTCTAAATATGTTGGAGTGCTACGATCCCAGCAGCCCCTAAATATGTTGGAGTGCTACGTTTCCAGCAGCATCTAAATATGTTGGAGTGCTAAGTTTCCAGCAGCCTCTAAATATGTTGGAGTGCTACGATCCCAGCAGCCACTAAATATGTTGGAGTGCTACGTTTCCAGCAGCTTCTAAATATGTTGGAGTGCTACGTTTCCAGCAGCCTCTAAATATGTTGGAGTGCTACGTTTCCAGCAGCATCTAAATATGTTGGAGTGCTACGATTCCAGCAGCCTCTAAATATGTTGGAGTGCTACATTTCCAGCAGCCTCTAAATATGTTGGAGTGCTACGATCCCAGCAGCCCCTAAATATGTTGGAGTGCTACGATCCCAGCAGCCACTAAATATGTTGGAGTGCTACGTTTCCAGCAGCTTCTAAATATGTTGGAGTGCTACGTTTCCAGCAGCCTCTAAATATGTTGGAGTGCTACGTTTCCAGCAGCATCTAAATATGTTGGAGTGCTACGTTTCCAGCAGCCTCTAAATATGTTGGAGTGCTACGATTCCAGCAGCCTCTAAATATGTTGGAGTGCTACGATCCCAGCAGCCACTAAATATGTTGGAGTGCTACGTTTCCAGCAGCCTCTAAATATGTTGGAGTGCTACGATCCCAGCAGCCTCTAAATATGTTAGAGTGCTACGTTTCCAGCAGCCTCTAATTATGTTGGAGTGCTACGTTTCCAGCAGCCTCTAAGTATGTTGGAGTGCTACGATTCCAGCAGCCTCTAAATATGTTGGAGTGCTACGTTTCCAGCAGCCACTAAATATGTTGGAGTGCTACGTTTCCAGTAGCCTCTAAATATGTTGGAGTGCTACATTTCCAGCAGCCACTAAATATGTTGGAGTGCTACGTTTCCAGCAGCTTCTAAATATGTTGGAATGCTACGTTTCCAGCAGCCTCTAAATATGTTTAAGTGCTACGTTTCCAGCAGCCTCTAAATGTGTTGGAGTGCTACGATTCCAGCAGCCTCTAAATATGTTGGAGTGCTACGTTTCCAGCAGCCTCTAAATATGTTGGAGTGCTACGTTTCCAGCAGCCTCTAAATATGTTGGAGTGCTACGATTCCAGCAGCCACTAAATATGTTGGAGTGCTACGTTTCCAGCAGCTTCTAAATATGTTGGAGTGCTACGATCCCAGCAGCCTCTAAATATGTTGGAGTGCTACGTTTCCAGCAGCCTCTAAATATGTTGGAGTGCTACGTTTCCAGCAGCTTCTAAATATGTTGGAGTGCTACGTTTCCAGCAGCCTCTAAGTATGTTGGAGTGCTACGATTCCAGCAGCCTCTAAATATGTTGGAGTGCTACGTTTCCAGCAGCATCTAAATATGTTGGAGTGCTACGTTTTCAGCAGCCTCTAAATATGTTGGAGTGCTACGTTTCCAGCAGCCTCTAAATATGTTGGAGTGCTACGATCCCAGCAGCCACTAAATATGTTGGAGTGCTACGTTTCCAGCAGCCTCTAAATATGTTGGAGTGCTACGTTTCCAGCAGCCTCTAAATATGTTGGAGTGCTACGTTTCCAGCAGCCTCTAAATATGTTGGAGTGCTACGTTTTCAGCAGCTTCTAAATATGTTGGAGTGCTACGTTTCCAGCAGCCTCTAAGTATGTTGGAGTGCTACGATTCCAGCAGCCTCTAAATATGTTGGAGTGCTACGTTTCCAGCAGCATCTAAATATGTTGGAGTGCTACGTTTTCAGCAGCCTCTAAATATGTTGGAGTGCTACGTTTCCAGCAGCCTCTAAATATGTTGGAGTGCTACGATCCCAGCAGCCACTAAATATGTTGGAGTGCTACGTTTCCAGCAGCCTCTAAATATGTTGGAGTGCTACGTTTCCAGCAGCCTCTAAATATGTTGGAGTGCTACATTTCCAGCAGCCTCTAAATATGTTGGAGTGCTACGATCCCAGCAGCCCCTAAATATTTTGGAGTGCTACGTTTCCAGCAGCATCTAAATATGTTGGAGTGCTACGTTTCTAGCAGCCTCTAAATATGTTGGAGTGCTACGTTTCCAGCAGCCTCCAAATATGTTGGAGTGCTACGTTTCCAGCAGCCTCTAAATATGTTGGAGTGCTACGATCCCAGCAGCCACTAAATATGTTGGAGTGCTACGTTTCCAGCAGCTTCTAAATATGTTGGAGTGCTACGTTTCCAGCAGCCTCTAAATATGTTGGAGTGCTACATTTCCAGCAGCCTCTAAATATGTTGGAGTGCTACGATCCCAGCAGCCCCTAAATATGTTGGAGTGCTACGTTTCCAGCAGCATCTAAATATGTTGGAGTGCTAAGTTTCCAGCAGCCTCTAAATATGTTGGAGTGCTACGATCCCAGCAGCCACTAAATATGTTGGAGTGCTACGTTTCCAGCAGCTTCTAAATATGTTGGAGTGCTACGTTTCCAGCAGCCTCTAAATATGTTGGAGTGCTACGTTTCCAGCAGCCTCTAAATATGTTGGAGTGCTACGATTCCAGCAGCCTCTAAATATGTTGGAGTGCTACATTTCCAGCAGCCTCTAAATATGTTGGAGTGCTACGATCCCAGCAGCCCCTAAATATGTTGGAGTGCTACGATCCCAGCAGCCACTAAATATGTTGGAGTGCTACGTTTCCAGCAGCTTCTAAATATGTTGGAGTGCTACGTTTCCAGCAGCCTCTAAATATGTTGGAGTGCTACGTTTCCAGCAGCATCTAAATATGTTGGAGTGCTAAGTTTCCAGCAGCCTCTAAATATGTTGGAGTGCTACGTTTCCAGCAGCATCTAAATATGTTGGAGTGCTACGTTTCCAGCAGCCTCTAAATATGTTGGAGTGCTACGTTTCCAGCAGCCTCTAAATATGTTGGAGTGCTACGATTCCAGCAGCCTCTAAATATGTTGGAGTGCTACGATCCCAGCAGCCACTAAATATGTTGGAGTGCTACGTTTCCAGCAGCCTCTAAATATGTTGGAGTGCTACGATCCCAGCAGCCTCTAAATATGTTGGAGTGCTACGTTTCCAGCAGCCTCTAATTATGTTGGAGTGCTACGTTTCCAGCAGCCTCTAAGTATGTTGGAGTGCTACGATTCCAGCAGCCTCTAAATATGTTGGAGTGCTACGTTTCCAGCAGCCACTAAATATGTTGGAGTGCTACGTTTCCAGTAGCCTCTAAATATGTTGGAGTGCTACGTTTCCAGCAGCCACTAAATATGTTGGAGTGCTACGTTTCCAGCAGCTTCTAAATATGTTGGAATGCTACGTTTCCAGCAGCCTCTAAATATGTTTAAGTGCTACTTTTCCAGCAGCCTCTAAATGTGTTGGAGTGCTACGATTCCAGCAGCCTCTAAATATGTTGGAGTGCTACGTTTCCAGCAGCCTCTAAATATGTTGGAGTGCTACGTTTCCAGCAGCCTCTAAATATGTTGGAGTGCTACGATTCCAGCAGCCACTAAATATGTTGGAGTGCTACGTTTCCAGCAGCTTCTAAATATGTTGGAGTGCTACGTTTCCAGCAGCCTCTAAATATGTTGGAGTGCTACGTTTCCAGCAGCCTCTAAATATGTTGGAGTGCTACGTTTCCAGCAGCTTCTAAATATGTTGGAGTGCTACGTTTCCAGCAGCCTCTAAGTATGTTGGAGTGCTACGATTCCAGCAGCCTCTAAATATGTTGGAGTGCTACGTTTCCAGCAGCATCTAAATATGTTGGAGTGCTACGTTTTCAGCAGCCTCTAAATATGTTGGAGTGCTACGTTTCCAGCAGCCTCTAAATATGTTGGAGTGCTACGATCCCAGCAGCCACTAAATATGTTGGAGTGCTACGTTTCCAGCAGCCTCTAAATATGTTGGAGTGCTACGTTTCCAGCAGCCTCTAAATATGTTGGAGTGCTACGTTTCCAGCAGCCTCTAAATATGTTGGAGTGCTACGTTTTCAGCAGCTTCTAAATATGTTGGAGTGCTACGTTTCCAGCAGCCTCTAAGTATGTTGGAGTGCTACGATTCCAGCAGCCTCTAAATATGTTGGAGTGCTACGTTTCCAGCAGCATCTAAATATGTTGGAGTGCTACGTTTTCAGCAGCCTCTAAATATGTTGGAGTGCTACGTTTCCAGCAGCCTCTAAATATGTTGGAGTGCTACGATCCCAGCAGCCACTAAATATGTTGGAGTGCTACGTTTCCAGCAGCCTCTAAATATGTTGGAGTGCTACGTTTCCAGCAGCCTCTAAATATGTTGGAGTGCTACATTTCCAGCAGCCTCTAAATATGTTGGAGTGCTACGATCCCAGCAGCCCCTAAATATTTTGGAGTGCTACGTTTCCAGCAGCATCTAAATATGTTGGAGTGCTACGTTTCTAGCAGCCTCTAAATATGTTGGAGTGCTACGTTTCCAGCAGCCTCCAAATATGTTGGAGTGCTACGTTTCCAGCAGCCTCTAAATATGTTGGAGTGCTACGATCCCAGCAGCCACTAAATATGTTGGAGTGCTACGTTTCCAGCAGCTTCTAAATATGTTGGAGTGCTACGTTTCCAGCAGCCTCTAAATATGTTGGAGTGCTACATTTCCAGCAGCCTCTAAATATGTTGGAGCGCTACGATCCCAGCAGCCCCTAAATATGTTGGAGTGCT
The DNA here is from genome assembly GCA_038380435.1 of Ryuthela nishihirai. Taxonomy (NCBI): domain Eukaryota; kingdom Metazoa; phylum Arthropoda; class Arachnida; order Araneae; family Heptathelidae; genus Ryuthela; species Ryuthela nishihirai. The sequence continues at coordinate 28,320,071 of JAWZYU010000025.1, forward strand.
ACGTTTCCAGCAGCATCTAAATATGTTGGAGTGCTACGTTTCCAGCAGCCTCTAAATATGTTGGAGTGCTGCGTTTCCAGCCCAGTCTTTAACACTGGAAGAATGCTACTGAATCTTCTGGAGTGCTGCGTTTCCAGTAGAGTCTCTGACATTGAAAGTATGCTACGTTTTCAATAGCGTCTGCGATATTGCTTATATATTTTCAGAAGTCTCTGAACTGTTGGAGTGTTACGTTTCCAGCAGAGTCTCTGATACTGCTGGAGTGCCACGTTTACAGCAGAGTCTCTGACACTTTAATACTGCTACAGTGCTATACTTCCACCAGAATTTGACACTTGCAGTACTATGTCCACCAGAGTGTGACATTGCTGCAGCTGCAGTGCTATATTTCATTTCTAGGAGATTCTGAAGCTGCTGACACATTTTCAGCAGTTGACATTGTTGTACAGTCGCTCAAAAAAAGTATCCGAACACTACGGTTGATTACAGAATTCAGAAAAAATATCTGGCAACGATTTTTTTACATTTTAGTGATCTGGCAACCTTCGTGTCACGTGACACCACGGTCAGTAGGGGACACCGATGGGCTTGGAAAAGGCTGCCGTCCGTCGGATGGAACGTTAAGCCGTGGCCCCCTGTGCGGGAGAACCACACCCTGTGCACGTTAAAGAACACGCTGGATGGCCTTGACGGGAGGCTACCATCTGTCTCCCAACAGCTGTTCCAGTGGATCCCCTCCCTCAACCTTCTCTGAGCCTTCGGGGTCCTTGTGGCCTGGCCATTTAACCCATGGTGTGCAAAAAAGTGCCGCTCAGAGGTAAAACAACCCAACCCCAAAGGACCTTGATCGGGCCGTGGTTTGAAAGAACAAATTTGGAGAAAATTCATTTAAACTAGGCCCGGATCTGGAAAAAGAAAAAATTAAGGGCGAAAGTGGGTGATGGCCTGAAACTCAATTGAGCAGGGGGAAAAAATTAAAGGAGGGGGCCAAGAAACTGGATTTGCATTGCAGTATAACATTTCACCCTCAGTTAAAGTTGCATTAAATTTAATGCTTTAAAAATGCAGGAACTACACATCAAGTTAATAATTTTTATTCTCTTACCCACACTAGAATTCTCAAAAAGGGAGGGGCGGGGGTGGCTCAGTCGGTAGCACGCCAGGCTCGTAATCTGTAGTTCCCAGGTTCGAGTCCCAGCTGGGTCAGCGTTGAGATTTATCTCCGCAAAACTCCCCGCCCTGCCCACGGTCAGTAGGGGACACTGATGGGCTTGGAAAGGCCGCCGTCCATCCGATGGGACGATAAGCCGTGGTCCCGTGTGCTGGAGAGCCATACCCTGTGCACGTTAAAGAACACGCTGATGGCCTTGACGGGAGGCTACCATCTCAACAGCTCTTCCAGTGGGTCCCCTCACCCAACCTTCTCTGAGCTTTCGGGGTCCATGTGACCTGGCCATTTAGCCCATGGTGTGCAAAAAATTCCGCTCAGAGGTAAAACAACCCAACCCAACTCAAAAAGGAAAGAAGTGTGTCATCATCATCATCAGTTTATTATAATAATAAAGTTATAAACAACATATATTTGTAATACTCTTATTAACCCAAGAGCATCTAAGCTCATGTAGGTTAATTTACAAATTATTTAAATACATAATTTTGGCAACACTGACCCTCAACTTTACATAAAAAAATATATATATACAAAAACAACACAGAATTTATAAAAACGAATTATTATTTTTTTTTTTACTTTAACACTGAAAACAGGCTGTCAGCATTTGTAATGCTCATTAGATAATTAGCAGTGAGAGATTTGAAATGCATAAAATTAGTTTCATTTCGAATTATAATCGGTAAAGAATTAAAAATTTTAGGGGCCAAATAATCAAAGTGTTTGTGCATAATTTCTTTATTTGCAAGTGGTAACAGAAACCTTTTCTCATTATCTCGCATAGCATAATTTGTATAATGCAGCACTGCATTATTGTTTTTAAAGAAGTAATTTAATGTTCTATAAACAAATAAATGTCTCAGTGGAAATACACCTGGAATGGTATACTTACAAAAGATGGTAACAGTTTTATATTTATTTGGTAAAATTTGAAATATAAATTTATTTTGCATTGAGATTAGACTCCTTAATGATGAAATGTATGTTCCTCCCCAACTTGTAATACCATACTGTATAGCAGAATGGACCCAAGATTTGTATGACATTATTAACATTTTATTACTGAGGATTTTTTCTAAATAATAAACTTTATATATCATCTGTCTAAGTGTGTTTGTTATTTTTCCTATATGCATTATCCAACTTAGGGAGCTATCAATATAAACGCCTAAGTAAAGTAGACTTTGAACCTGTTCAATTTCTTCACAGCAACAAGCTGAGCAATTATTGCATTAAAAGGTATGCAATTTTAATTTAATCAAATTTGGATTGAATGATTTCTTTTTTAGGTTAACAATTTCACGACTAAGGGAAACATTTTTCCCATTTTAAAATTGGTGATTGTCGTATTTAATTATAACCTTATCTGCATTTTTTATACAGAATGTCAAAATAGAACGTATGCCGAACGCAATTACGTAAACGGGAACGTTTAGAAAACAAAAACAGAACTGTCAGGACGCATAATATATGTACTATGTGCAATGTCCATCTTTGCCTCACTACCAAAAGAAATTGCTTCGCAGAATATCATAATTAGCACATCATTTTGTATAGTAATTTTATTTCATAATTTTGTATTATTTTAGTTAACATTTTGTTCTAATAAACCAATAAATAAAAGACATTGCGTAATAAGCCTAACTATAATTTGTGTTACCTTCATAGTCCATTGGCAAAAATATTTCCCATAAAATTCCAAAAAAACTACACATTGTTATGTATTTTTCTTATGATTTTTATTTATTTTACGTCTAAACAAACTAAAATAAACAGTTACATACTAATATTTACTCTTAGAAACCTTATGGTCCTGAAAGGGTTAAATAGAATATACTAGGTCTTTTTTTCGTATTTAAATGTAACCCATTTAAATCCAACCATTTCATCACACATTTTAGATCAGTGTTCATGTTATAAAGGAGTTTTTCTAGAGAATCAGCACATAAAGTTAATGATGTATCATCTGCAAAAGTGTTAATATACCTATTTAGTTTTAATTTACATAGATTCCTCCCCTATATTCGACTCTGATGAAAACGATGCACCGAAATATTGTCACCAAATCATCAACACTCACAAAGATGGGGCGGGGATGGCTCAGTCGGTAGCGCGCCAGTCTCGTAATCTATAGTTCCCAGGTTCGAGTCCCAGCTGGGTCAGCGTTGAGATTTATCTCCGCAAAATTTCTGCCCTGCCCACGGTCAGTAGGGGACACCGATGGGCTTGGAAAGGCCGCCGTCCGTCGGATGGGACGTTAAGCCGTGACCCCGTGAGCGGGAGAGCCATACCCTGTGCACGTTAAAGAACACGCTGGATGGCCTTGATGGGAGGCTACCATCTTCCTCCCAACAGCTGTTCCAGTGGGTCCCCTTCCCCAACCTTCTCTGAGCCTTCGGGGTCCATGTGACCTGGCCATTTAGCCCATGGTGTGCAAAAAAGTGCCGCTCAGAGGTAAAACAATGCAACGTTAAAGAACACGCTGGATGGCCTTGACGGGAGGCTACCATCTGTCTCCCAACAGCTGTTCCAGTGGGTCCCCTCCCCCAACCTTCTCTGAGCCTTCGGGGTCCATGTGACCTGGCCATTTAGCCCATGGTGTGCAAAAAAGTGCCGCTCAGAGGTAAAACAATCCAACGTTAAAGAACACGCTGGATGGCCTTGTGCCGCTCAGAGGTAAAACAATCCAACGTTAAAGAACACGCTAGATGGCCTTGACGGGAGGCTACCATCTGTCTCCCAACAGCTGTTCCAGTGGGTCCCCTTCCCCAACCTTCTCTGAGCCTTCAGGGTCCATGTGACCTGGCCATTTAGCCCATGGTGTGCAAAAAAGTGCCGCTCAGAGGTAAAACAATCCAACGTTAAAGAACACGCTGGATGGCCTTGACGGGAGGCTACCATCTGTCTCCCAACAGCTGTTCCAGTGGGTCCCCTTCCCCAACCTTCTCTGAGCCTTCGGGGTCCATGTGACCTGGCCATTTAGCCCATGGTGTGCAAAAAAGTGCCGCTCAGAGGTAAAACAATCCAACGTTAAAGAACACGATGGATGGCCTTGACGGGAGGCTACCATCTGTCTCCCAACAGCTGTTCCAGTGGGTCCCCTCCCTAACCTTCTCTGAGCCTTCGAGGTCCATGTGACCTGGCCATTTAGTCCATGGTGTGCAAAAAAGTGCCGCTCAGAGGTAAAACAACCCAACCCAACTCACAAAAATGGCATAAAGACAAGAAAATCTCTTTGAAAATGTATTCTGAGTTGTTGTTTTACCTCTGAGCGGCACTTTTTTGCACACCATGGGCTAAATGGCCAGGTCACAAGGACCCCGAAGGCTCAGAGAAGGTTGGGGGAGGGGACCTACTGGAACAGCGGTTGGGAGACAGATGGTAGCCTCCCGTCAAGGCCATCCAGCGTGTTCTTTAACGTGCACAGGGTATGGCTCTCCCGCACATGGGCCACGGCTTAACGTCCCATCCGACGGATGGCGGCCTTTCCAAGCCCATCGGTGTCCCCTACTGACCGTGGGCAGGGCAGAAATTTTGCGGAGATAAATCTCAACGCTGACCCAGCTGGGACTCGAACCTGGGAACTACAGATTACGAGCCTGGCGCGCTACCGACTGAGCCACCCCCGCCCCAAAATGTATTCTGAACATCGAGTTAAATATAACAGGTATGAACACATGGCTGGAGTTCTTGCTATCTTATGTGGGCACAGACAGGAAAATTTTTAGCTCCATGAGTCAATAGGAAGCGAGGTGCCAATTCCTTCAGAACCAAGGTCGCGAAATCGTCAGCAAAAGACTTTTTTGAATACTTTTGCTTTCGGTGCTTTGGCAGTTGCATAGAAACCAGAGAAATTGGAAAACGACTGGGCGGGGATCCGCCAACCTTCTCTGAGCCTTCGGGGTCCATGTGACCTGGCCATTTAGCCCATGATGTGCAAAAAAGTGCCGCTCAGAGGACACTGACTTCTTTTATTACCTCATTATGGCACGTAAAGCTGGTATTTTTTAAAATATCTTAGTTTATTTATTACATATTTTAATAATACCGGGGGATCTCTTTACTGAAAATTATTCAAATGCCACTAAAACGAACGAGAAAATTCTGTTGTGGAACGCCGTTCCGGCTCGATTTTGCCTCCTCTTTTATTTCTCTTTCTAGATCCGGGCTTGTAACAGCTATAACTGCCTTTGTGTCACGTGCCAGTCATTTCGTGTTAGTTTTCTTTCTTTTCAACCTCCATTTTCTCACAGGCAAAGTTGCGCGAGAGCCAAGGGGGACTGAAGGAACAAGCTGTAAATGAGGCTCGCATTCTCCAGCTCTTTACTTCCAATAATGGCGGACACATTCAATGAACGGAAACTAATGACTAAGACACTTCTATTAGTGAAGTGACCTTCGCAATTTTTGCACGTGTATTTAACAACCTCCCCATTCTTCACCTTCACAAATGCAAACTGCCGTACGCCTGGCGAAACAATCAGGTATTGATTAGATTTTTACAGATACTATCTTATAAAATGTTTTTTAGTTCAATTAAGAACATATCAGACAGTGATATATAAGTTTTACGCCCAAAAACAAGCGACGAATTATTTCGATAATTTTAATCAGTTTTGCTTCCAACTATGGAAAATGAATCGTCTATTAAAGAACAGCGGAAAAGACTTGGGTCTTTTTCTAATTGTTGTGGGTTGCTTTTACTTCTTTGCGACACTTTTTGCACACCATGGGCCAAATCCAGGGCTAAATGGCTTTTTTGCACACCATTTTTGGCACTTTTTGCACACCATGGGCTAAATGGCCAGGTCACAAGGACCCCGAAGGCTCAGAAAAGGTTGGGGAACTGGAACAGCTGTTGGGAGACAGGTGGTAGCCTCCCGTCAAGGCCATCCAGTGTGTTCTTTAACGTGCACAGAGTATGGCTCTCTGCCGCACACGGGGCCACGGCTTAACGTCCCATTCGACGGACGGCGACCTTTCCAAGCCCATCGGTGTCCCCTACTGACCGTGGGCAGGGAGAGGAAATTTGCAGAGATAAATACCAACGCTTACCCAGCTGGGACTCGAACCTGGGAACTGCAGATTACGAGCCTGGCGCGCTACCGACTGAGCCACCCCTCCCCAAATGGCCAGGTAACAAGGACCCCGAAGGCTCAGAGAAGGTTGGGGGAGGGGACCTACTGGAACAGCTGTTAGGAGACAGATGGTAGCCTCCCGTCAAGGTCATCCAGCTGTTCTTTAACGTGCACAGGGTATGGCTCTCCCGCATATGGGCCACGACGTAATGTCCCATCCGACGGACGGCGGCCGTTCCAAGCCCATCGGTGTCCCCTACTGACCGTGGGCAGGGCGGGGGATTTTGCGGAGATAAATCTCAACGCTGACCCCACTGGGACTTGAACCTGGGAACTGCAGATTACGAGACTGCCGCTTTACCGACTGGGCCACCCCCGCCCCATGCAAATCCGTGTGTAAGTTAAAGATACATGCTGGATGGCCTTGACGAGAGGCTACCATCTGTCTCCTAAGAGCTGTCCAGTGGATCCCTTTCCCCAGTCTTTTCTGAGACCTTAGGGTCCTTGTAACCTGGCCATTTAGTCCATTGTGTGCACAAAAGTGAAGTTCAGAGGTAACCAAAACGAGTTCTAAAAATTTTCACAACCTATAAAGCATAAAACTAAACTTTCTAAGAGATTAATAGATAGGTTTTTCAATAGGTTATAATGTTTTCCTTTTAAGTATAGTTTCCGAAACCTTAGAGAACTGGGGCGGGGACTGGCTGAGTCGGTAGAGCGCCAGGCTCGTAATCTGCAGTTCCTAGGTTCGAGTATCAGCTGGGTCAGCGTTGAGTTTTATCTCCCCGAAACTCTTCGCCCTGCACTCGTTCAGTATGGGACATCGATGGTTTTGGAAAGGCTACCGTCCATCGCATGGGGGACGTTAAGCCGTTGTCTCGTGTGCGGGAGAGCCATACCTTGTTCACGTTAAAGAACACACTGGATGGCCTTGACGGGAGGCCACCATCTGTCTCCTTATATATTTTCAGTTGGACCACTCCGCCAACCTACTCTGAGCCCTCGGTGTCGTTGTGACCTTAATGATTTATGAGTCCTCGGGCTCGTGTGCCCTTAACGATTTATGAGTCCTCGAGGTCATGCGACCGTAGCTATTTATGAGTCCTCGGGGTGTGTGACCGTAGAGATTTATGAGACCTCGGGGTTATGTGACCTTAGCGATTTATCAGTTCTCGGGTCGTGCGACTGTAGCGATTTTTGAGTCCTCGGGGTCGTGTGACCCTAGCGATTTATGAGTTCTGGGGGCCGTTTTAACCTTAGCTATTTATGAATCCTCGGGTACGTGTGACCTTAGCGATATATGAGTCCTCGGGGTCGTGCGACCTTAGCTATTTATGAATCCTCGGGTACGTGTGACCTTAGCGGTTTATGAGTCCTCGAGATCTGACCTTAGCGATATATGAGTCCTCGGGGTGGTGCGACCTCAGCGATTTATGAGTCCTCGGGGTCGTTTTAACTTTAGCTATTTATGAATCCTCGGGTACGTGTGACCTTAGCGGTTTATGAGTCCTCGAGGTCTGACCTTAGCGATATATGAGTCCTCGAGGTCTGACCTTAGCGATATATGAGTCCTCGGGGTCGTGCGACCTTAGCTATTTATGAATCCTCGGGTACGTGTGACCTTAGCGGTTTATGAGTCCTCGAGGTCTGACCTTAGCGATATATGAGTCCTCGGGGTCGTTTTAACCTTAGCTATTTATGAATCCTCGGGTACGTGTGATCTTAGCGGTTTATGAGTCCTCGAGTTCTGACCTTAGCGATATATGAGTCCTCGGGGTCGTGCGACCTTAGCTATTTATGAATCCTTGGGTACGTGTGACCTTAGCGGTTTATGAATCCTCGAGGTCTGACCTTAGCGATATATGAGTCCTCGAGGTCGTGCGACCTTAGCGATTTATGAGTCCTCGGGGTCGTTTTAACTTTAGCTATTTATGAATCCTCGGGTACGTGTGACCTTAGCGGTTTATGAGTCCTCGAGGTCTGACCTTAGCGATATATGAGTCCTCGAGGTCTGACCTTAGCGATATATGAGTCCTCGGGGTCGTGCGACCTTAGCTATTTATGAATCCTCGGGTACGTGTGACCTTAGCGGTTTATGAGTCCTCGAGGTCTGACCTTAGCGATATATGAGTCCTCGGGGTCGTTTTAACCTTAGCTATTTATGAATCCTCGGGTACGTGTGATCTTAGCGGTTTATGAGTCCTCGAGTTCTGACCTTAGCGATATATGAGTCCTCGAGGTCTGACCTTAGCGATATATGAGTCCTCGGGGTCGTGCGACCTTAGCTATTTATGAATCCTTGGGTACGTGTGACCTTAGCGGTTTATGAATCCTCGAGGTCTGACCTTAGCGATATATGAGTCCTCGAGGTCGTGCGACCTTAGCGATTTATGAGTCCTCGGGGTCGTGCGACCTTAGCTATTTATGAATCCTTGGGTACGTGTGACCTTAGCGGTTTATGAATCCTCGAGGTCTGACCTTAGCGATATATGAGTCCTCGAGGTCGTGCGACCTTAGCGATTTATGAGTCCTCGGGGTCGTTTTAACTTTAGCTATTTATGAATCCTCGGGTACGTGTGACCTTAGCGGTTTATGAGTCCTCGAGGTCTGACCTTAGCGATATATGAGTCCTCGAGGTCTGACCTTAGCGATATATGAGTCCTCGGGGTCGTGCGACCTTAGCTATTTATGAATCCTCGGGTACGTGTGACCTTAGCGGTTTATGAGTCCTCGAGGTCTGACCATAGCGATATATGAGTCCTCGGGGTCGTTTTAACCTTAGCTATTTATGAATCCTCGGGTACGTGTGATCTTAGCGGTTTATGAGTCCTCGAGTTCTGACCTTAGCGATATATGAGTCCTCGAGGTCTGACCTTAGCGATATATGAGTCCTCGGGGTCGTGCGACCTTAGCTATTTATGAATCCTTGGGTACGTGTGACCTTAGCGGTTTATGAATCCTCGAGGTCTGACCTTAGCGATATATGAGTCCTCGAGGTCGTGCGACCTTAGCGATTTATGAGTCCTCGGGGTCGTTTTAACTTTAGCTATTTATGAATCCTCGGGTACGTGTGACCTTAGCGGTTTATGAGTCCTCGAGGTCTGACCTTAGCGATATATGAGTCCTCGGGGTCGTGCGACCTTAGCTATTTATGAATCCTCGGGTACGTGTGACCTTAGCGGTTTATTAGTATTATATCCTTAGCGATATATGAGTCCTCGAGGTGGTGAGACCTTAGCGATTTATGAGTCCTCGGGGTCGTGTGACTTTAGTGATTTAGTATGTTGTGTGCAAAGAAGTGCAGCTCAGGGGCAAAACAACCAACCTTCTGACTACGCCATTTAGCCCATTGTTTACAAAAAAGAGTTGGATTGAATTGTTTTACCTCAGAGCGGCACTTTTTTGCACACCATGGGCTAAATGGCCAGGTCACATGGACCCCGAAGGCTCAGAGAAGGTTGAGGGAGGGAACCCACTGGAACAGTTGCTAGGAGTCAGATGGTAGCCTCCCGCCAAGGCCGTCCAGCGTGTTCTTTAACGTGCACAGGGTATGGCTCTCTCCCGCACACATGCCCACGGCTTAACGTCCCATCCGACGGACGGCGGCCTTTTCAAGCCCATCGGTGTCCCCTACTGACCGTGGGCAGGGCGGGGAGTTTAGCGGAGATAAATCTCAACGCTGATCCAGTTGGGACTCGAACCTGGGAACTACAGATTACGAGCCTGGCGCGCTACCGACTGACCCCCCCCCCCACAAAAAAAGAGTGCCGCCTAAAGGTAAAACAACTCAACCCTTAGAAAACTACTAGAAATTTCGAAACATCTACACGATCCAAAGTCAAGAGTAATAATTTTGAAGAGGCCAGACAAGTAAGGAGTTGTTTGGCCCAAACTTTCCTCCTAACAAGAGATATTTTATACTTCTTAAGAAAGAGGTTATCAACCTGCCATTGTTCCCTTACATCTCTTGCTTTAGAATAACTCACGTCGGAGTTACGCGAACGTTACGAAACGTACGTAACTTACGGTTGACCTTCATAGGTTTGCATTCACGACTCTCATGAAACCGAAGGTGAAGGACAAACACTTCAAGAGCCCTTTCCTTTGGACGAAATTGTTAATCGTCTGCCTCCGGTTTAACCTGATGGAAACAATGGCGAATACGAATCTTAAACCATTCCAAATGCTCTACCCATTTGAAGTGGTAACTTTCTTTCTGAGAAAGCTCTTAACAGCCTTGACCTAGATAATGGAGCTATTATGTGCTTATCGTTAGCAGGCTAACCTTGGTTATTAAGAGCTTAGATTCTGGTTTTTTCTTTTGAGATACAGAAATTTTGCTTATAAATTGAGTTGGGTTGTTTTACCTCTGAGCGGCACTTCTTTGCACACCATGGGCTAAACGGTCAGGTCACAAGGACCCCGAAGGCTCAGAGAAGGTTGGGGGAGGGGACCCACTGGAACAGCTGTTGGGAGACAAATGGCAGCCTCCCGTCAAGGCCATCCAGCGTGTTCTTTAACGTGCAGAGGGTATGGCTCTCCCGCACACGGGGCCACGGCTTAACGTCCCATCCGATGGACGGCGGCCTTTCCAAGCCCATCGGTGTCCCCTACTGACCGTGGGCAGGGCGGGGAATTTTTGCGGAGATAAATCTCCACGCTGACCCAGCTGGGACTCGAACCTGGGAACTACAGATTACGAGCCTGGCGCGCTACCGACTGAGCCACCCCCGCCCCCCTCTGAAAGCAGTGATCTCTAAAATACTCTGAGATGAGAGTGGTGCAGAGCTCATGAAGTGACAGAAGCCAAAGCCTAACAGCAGAACGGGAATCAAAGAGTTGATCTTAGTTCTCTCTTTCTGCAACTTATTGAGCCTCGGGACGGAGGTTGGCTCAGTTGGTCGGACGCCAAGCTTGTAATCTCCAGTTCCCAGGTTCGATTCCCCATCTGAGCCAGCTTTGAGGTTTATATTCACAAAAATGGGGGCGGGGGTGGCTCAATCGGTAGCGTGCCAGGCTCGTAATCAGTAGTTCGCAGGTTCGAGTCCCAGCTGGGTCAGCGTTGAGATTTATCTCCGCAAAATTCCCCGCCCTGCCTACGGTCATTGGAAAGGCCGCCGTCCGTCGGATGGGACGTTAAGCCGTGGACCCCGTGTGCGGGAGAGCCATACCCTGTGCACGTTAAAGAACACGCTGGATGGCCTTGACGGGAGGCTACCATCTGTCTCCCAACAGCTGTTCCAGTGGGTCCCCTCCCCCAACCTTCTCTGAGCCTTCGGGGTCCATGTGACCTGGCCATTTAGCCCATGGTGTGCAAAAAAGTGCCGCTCAGAGGTAAAACAACCCAACCCACAAAATGGGATAATTGACCAGAAAACGACCCAGAGGGGTCATAGAAGGTTGGGGGAAGGAGACCCATTAGACAGCTGTTAGGAGACAGGTGGAGTATCCCATCAAAGCCATCCTGCTCGTTCTGTAACGTGCAAAGGGTACGGCTCTCTCTCTCTATGTCAAAGGGTATGACTGCTTTACATCCCGTCTTGTAGGTGGCGGCCTTTTGAAGTCCATCAGTATTGCGTACTGATGGAGGGAAGAGCGAGGAGTTTTGTGGATAAAAATCTCAAAGCTGGCTCAGATGGGGACTCGAACCAGGGAACTGGAGATTACAAGCTTGGCGTGCGACCAACTGAGCAAACCTCCGTCCCGAGGTTCAATAAGTTGCAGAAAGAGAGGCCTAAGATCAGTTACTGGACCTCTGTCAAAATGATTTATTTGAAATTTGACAGAAAATTGAGTTGCATAAAAGAGAACAATTACAGAGAATCTTCTGGCAACCTTCGTGTCACGTGACACGAAGGTTGCCAGATCACTAATTTCTAAAAAAAAAATCGTTGCCACATATTTTTTCTGAATTCTGTAATCAACCATAGTGTTCGGATACTTTTTTGAGCGACTGTGCACAGTTCAATGAGCAGCAGAAATGAAAGTCCAACAGCAGTAGAAAGATCAGTTAGTAGCCCAGAGCTCAATGAGCGACAGAAAATCTAACAGAACCAAAGCTGAATGAGAGAAATGAACGAAAATCTAAGAGTAGGAAGTCGCTGAATGAGCTGCAAAAATTAAACCTAACAACGACAGAGCTTAGCAATCCAGGACACCAAAAAAATCTCTACTGAGTTATAAGTTTTAACCGTTAGCTCAATAAGGAGCTTTTGTATGCTGCTAACTTTTCTTCATTCCAAAGGGGGGTGGCTCAGTCGGTAGCGCGCCAGGCTCGTAATCTGTAGTTCCCAGGTTCGAGTCCCAGCTGGGTCAGCGTTGAGATTTATCTCCGCAAAATTCCCCGCGCTGCCCACGGTCAGTAGGGGACACCGATGGGCTTGGAAAGGCCGCCGTCTGTCGGATGGGACGTTAAGCCGTGGCCCCGTGTGCGGGAGAGTCATACCCTGTGCACGTTAAAGAACACCCTGGATGGCCTTGACGGGAGGCTACCATCTGTCTCCCAACAGCTGTTCCAGTGGGTCCCCTCCCCCAACCTTCTCTGAGCCTTCGGGGCCCATGTGACCTGGCCATTTAGCCCATGGGGTGCAAAAAAGTGCCGCTCAGAGGTAAAACAACCCAACCCAACTCCATTCCAAACAAATCTGGCAGTGACGTGTTTTATTGTGTCACGTTTGTAGTTTATTATTATTCGGATTCATCTTCCCAAATTTCCGAATCCTTTTCTCTGTCCTCGATCTCCTTTATTCTAAATCCTTCGTTCTCTCAAGATGAGTAAAATGTTCTCTTAAGACTGAACTCAATCCCACCTTCTCTAAAAACAATGCAAATGGAGATGGAACCACAAAACACATTATAGATATACAACAACAAACAACTTCGGCACGTTGTTATACAAATAATCGATCTTTTATTTCCTTATAACCCCACTCATCAAAATGGATTTCTCTATTTCTCACTAAACTGGGATTTATACGCTCTGCATCTTACGAGGCTCCACATCTTCTTCTTCTTGGAGCGTGTCGTCGGCATCCCTAGATTTATAGTCCAACAAGAGAAGCGTCAAGATTTCGGTCGTGCAATTCTGCTTGAGGCCAGATCGAACGGATGTGTATAAAAATGTACAAAACCAAAGAGAGTGCATTGAGCAGAGCAGTAAAAGCTCTTTGTCAACATCTGGAGTGGAGCTTGTTTGGGTGGTAAAGTCGCCTCCCCCCCCGCTTTGCTACCTTACCTCCATCGAGGGAAAAGATCCAGTTATGTCAGCGAAATTCTTCAGCGATATAGGCCGTAAAAGTGTTTACGACATCACTTTTCTCATCCGATGGAGCTCCTGTCTTCCACCATTCTTCCTTGCCACCAGAATACCAGGAGATTCGTTATAGGGGGATTGACAGAGATAATTCCGATGTGGACAGAATTGTGGAGAACGTAGCAATAAAATAGAAACCATCCGAATGAACGGATAAGAGAGAACGAGCACAGAAAACTTAGCTAATATTTCGTACAGAACCTCTGACGATTTAGAGAAGGAATTTCCGGCTTTATATATAGAGAGAGATTCGTTTATATACATTGCTCAAGAATTCCTGGCATGTTTGGAATAGTTGGGAAAATTTTTTTCCGTTAAATCGTGTTCGGTTGTTTCTGTTTTGTGTTTGAAACACAAGCCGTTCAACTGGATGGAGGCAGAGTATTGATTTTGCGAATAAGATATTATTCGGAATGCCAAAAATCTTTACGTTGTCGATGGACTCAGATGAGAAGGAAAAATACAAGGACTTGACCGAACGGTAACGACATTAGAGAATGTTTGCTTTGAAGAATGCGTAGAGTAATATGTTAACAAGTGTCTAGACATCAAGGGAAGGCTTTGAACCCCTCAAGCCTTCAGTAAAAGGAAAAATTGTCAAATATGAGTTTATTTAGCTAAGAAGAGTGCATAACATTTTTCGAATAACTTTCTTAGTTTAAACAAATACTGATGTGCGAATTTTTCCATTAAAAAAATTGCAGCTTCATTAAGAGAATTTATTAATAAACCGTGGTCGGGTATTTAGTGATTATTCAAGACGTTTACGGATAAAGTAATTAGTATCTTTAACATTCCGAATATTTACTCATCAGAGTACAACTGCTATTTTTCTTTTTGATACGAAGCCGTTGAAGGGCATTATCTGAGCCTCTCTTTACCTCTGACGGTTGGGCGGGGGTGGCTCAGTCGGTAGCGCGCCAGGCTCGTAATCTGTAGTTCCCAAGTTCGAGTTCCAGCTGGGACAGCATTGATATTTATCTCCGCAAAACTCCTCGCACTGTCCACGGTCAGTAGGGGATACCGATGGGCTTGGAAAGGCCGCCGTCCGTCTGATGGGACGTTAAGCCGTGGTCCGTGTGCGGGAGATGTTGGTTGGTTGTTTTACCTCTGAGCGGCACTTTTTTGCACTCCATAGGCTAAATGGCCAGGTCACATGGACCCTGAGAAGACTCAGAGAAGGTTGGGGGAGGGGACCCACTGGAACAGCTGTTGGGAGACAGATAGTAGCAGATACGACTGATTACGCGCCTGGCTCGCTACCGACTGAGCCACCCCCGCCCCTTATGTGTGCGGAAGAGCCGTACCCTGTGCACGTTAAAGAACACGCTGGATGGCCTTGACGGGAGGCTACCATCTGTCTCCCAACAGCTGTTCCAGTGGGTCCCCTCCCCCAACCTTCTCTGAGCCTTCGGGGTCCATGTGACCTGGCCATTTAGCCCATGGTGTGTAAAAAAGTGCTGCTCAGAGCTAAAACAACCCAACCTCTGACCGGTACTTTTTTGCACATAATGGGCAAAATCGCCAGGTCACAAGGACCCCGAGAGCTAAGAGAAGGTTGGAGAAGAGGACCCACTGGACAGCTGCTAGGAGACAGATGGCCGCCTTCCTTCATCCAGCGTGTTCTTTAACGTGGGAAACGTTACGCTCTAACTCACGCGTACATTGTTTAATGTCCAATCTGACGGACGGCGGCCTTTCCAAACCCATCAGTGTCTCTTACTGGCCAGAGGAGGGAGGAAACGATTTTGCGATATAAATCTGAACGCTGACCCAGGTGGGACTCGAACCTGAAAAATATAGATCACGAGCCTGGCGCGCTACCAGCTAGGCCACTCTCGCCCTCACATGGAGGTGAGTACAATTCGAATGTTAGAAGTCGTTGGGTTGAACTATTTGTTTAATCCCTGAGTTGCAATTTTTTGCACACAATGGGCAAATGGTCACGTCAAAAGGACCCCAAAGGCTGGGGAAGGGGACCCACTGGACAGATGTTAGGAGACGGATGGAAGCCACTCATCAAGGTCATCCAGCGTGTTCTTTAAAGGGCATAGGGTATGGCTCTAAAGCTCATGGAACCACGGCTCAACGTCACGTCCGCAGGAAGGGGTCGCCTTTCCAAGTCCACTGATGTCCCCTTTTTCAATGAGGACAGGGTGGGTTTAGTGGAAATAAATCTCAACGCTAGCATAGTTCGGACTCGTACCTGGGAAATGCAGATTACGAGCCTGGCGCGCTACCGACTGAGCCATCTCCCGCCCATAAGAAAATCGTTAATAAATAATTTACTTACAGTTAAAATATAATTGATAAATAATTGATATTTTTTTATTGAGAAACTCTACAAGTCACGAAAGTCGAATAGGGTTATGAACAGTGTGCCTAAAGGTCTCAGAAAGAGGGCGATATCTAGGATGCTGTGGGCACACAATGTCAAACAGGACCTTGTTAGAATTAGTGTGCAGTGGAGAGATGCAGCAGATATAGCTCAGGACAGATTGCTTGGAGAACTAAATTGTACGGTCTGGTTGGACCTCCGTAGCCCATGGCTGCTTGAGAATGATGATAATGATGAAAATCAATAAGATGAATAGTTTTCTCACTTGCCATAGCCCTATTATTTATGTCATACGTCGGCTTTTTTCACAGAACATAACAGATACCTTTTCGCTTCATATATGAGAAAATTTTACATATACAGAAATGATACAATATGTCGTTGTTTTATTTCAGAGAACCTATTCAATTAATTTTCAACTTCCCACTGATACTGGTTGTTTTACCTCTGAGCGGCACTTTTTTGCACACCATGGGATAAATGGACAGGTCACATGGACACCGAATGCCTACCAGATGGTAGCCTCCCAGTGTGTTCTTTAACGTGCACAAGGTATGGCTCTCCCGCACACGGTTCCATGGCTTAACGTCCCATCCGACGGACGGCGTACTTTCCAAGCCCATCGGTGTCCCCTACTGACCGTAGGCAGGAAGGGGAGTTTTGCGGAGATAAGTCTCAACGCTGAGCCACCCCCGCCCCTCTGATACTGGGAATAGATATCGAATCATTACACGAAGAACGAAATATAGTAAATTCCATGTTTACATTTGATCGTAATGTAAAAACATAAAACGTGCTTTTTCTTTCTAAAACAATATTTCACAACAATACCAAATAATGGGAAACAATGGGCTAAATGGCCAGGTCCCAATGGATCACAAGAATTTTACTCTCAAAATTTAGTTTAAGACCCACACAATAAGTATTGTTTAAAATCGTTTAATAAAATAAATGTATATTTTAGAATTCTGGGTATTGATTATTTCAATATTATAAATATTCTGAACGCTCTTGTAAAACAAGATAATTTATTGTAAAACATCCCAGTATCCTGTGGAAAAATACACTTTAAATACTGAACGAATAGAAAATCAAGATTTAGGGTTGGGTTGTTTTACCTCTGAGCGGCACTTTTTTGCACACTATGGGCTAAATGGCCAGGTCACATGGACTCCGAAGGCTCAGAGAAGGTTAGGGGAGGGGACCCACTGGAACAGCTGTTGGGAGACAGATGGTAGCCTCCCGTCAAGGCCATCCAGCGTGTTCTTTCACGTGCACAGGGTATGGCTCTCCCGCACACGGGGCCGCGGCTTAACGTCCCATCCGACGGACGGCGACCTTTCCAAGCCCAACAGTGCCCGTTACTGATCGTGGGCAGGGCTGAGCGTTTTGCGGAGATAAATCTCAACGCTGACCCAGCTGGGAGTCGAACCTGGGAACTACAGATTACGAGCCTGGCGCGCTACCGACTGAGCCCCCCCCCCCTCCAAGATTTAGGTAGATTTGATTATAGACTTTACATTCAGTCGTATTTTCTCATTAAACGCATTTTCAGATGTTATAGAGCTTTGAATCTAAATTCTCATTCATATAACATGGAAATTCTCTAATATTTTGGTAGGGAAGTGTTTATATATATATGCAAATGCTGTGAGGTATTAACCGCAAAAGACCGCTATAATCTCCGCTGAATTGCTGCTGTGTGGGATTTTGTTTGGGTTGTTTTACCTCTGAGCGGCACTTTTTTGCACACCATGGGCTAAATGGCCAAGTCACATGAACCCCGAAGGCTCGGAGAAGGTTGGGGGAGGAGACCCACTGGAACAGCTGTTGGGAGACTGATGGTAGCCTCCCGTCAAGGCTATCCAGCGTGTTCTTTAATGTGCACAGGGTATGACACTCCCGCACACAAGGCCACGGCTTAACTTCCCATCCGACGGACGGCGGCCTTTCCAAACCCATCGGTGTTCCCTACTGACCATGGGCAGGGCGAGGAATTTTGCGGAGATAAATGTCAAACAGGACCTTGTTAGTAGCCGGATGCAGCAGATGTAGCTCAGGACGGACTTGCTTGGAGAACTAAAATGCACGGTCTGGTTGGACCTCCGTAGCCCATGGCTGCTTGAGGATAATAACGAAATCTCAACGCTGACCCACATTATATATGGAGCGGAAGATATTATTGCTGTTAAGACCACAACTAAAAAGAAATAAAAGTGGAGGGGCAGGGCAGGAGAAAATCTGAAATTTTTGAAAAATGCAAAAAATATATATTATTAATAAATTTTCCTTTTACTACCCTTGCATTTATTGTCAAAGTGGGAGGAAGGGGGGATTATGACCCCTTGTCTTAAGACCCTCCCCCCCGATCCGGCCCTACCGAATTCTGCTATGCTACTAAATTTACCCTCTGATGATCGAAGTAGAATAGTTTTAAGAAATTCTTGGACAAGTAGCATTTAAGAATGTTCCGAAGTTTCTCATTTTAATGAAAAAGAATAAATAATTAAATATATATAACGGATTTCTCCAAATGAAACTTTCTTCTTTATGAATACGTTTTTTATGTGTAGGATTCTTCTTTGAGTATAGCGTAATTTTAATGATGTTGTCACTTAAAAAATAAATACCCCCTCAAGCAGCTGCTTGCCACAGAGGTCTGACGAGAGCCTGTCAGTTTATATGCCAAAGTAGAAGGTCTGAGAGGATGGCAGGACCGCGGCAGAAAACGACACAAACATCCATGCCTTACCCGGGGCTCGAACCCAGGTCCCTTAGATCAGTTGCCGAGCGCGCTAACCACTCGGCCATACAAGAAGAAAATAATATTAGTCCTTGTAGTTATTAACTAGTTAATATTTATTAATTTATAATAATGGTTTCAGGAATTTCAGAGCACAATTCCCTTCGAAACAACTGATAACTACTGTTCGAAACCATTGAGAATTGAAATTGAAACTACTGACAAAAAATGCTGTTCGAAATCACAGAGTATTGCTGCTCCTAACCCCTAACAACTACTGTTCGAAATCACTGATAATTGATGTTCCAAACTACTGCGAATTGCTGCTCAAAAAAACACACCGCAATTGCTGTTCGAAACCACTGAAATTGCAGCTGCACAAAAACTCTGGCAATTGCTGTTCGAAACCAGTGAAATTGCAGCTGCACAAAACCCTGGCAATTGCTTCTACAAACACTGAAATTGCAGCTGCACAAAACCCTGGCAATTGCTTCTCCAAACCACTGCAATTGCAGCTGCACAAAACCCTAGCAATTGCTGTTCGAAACCACTGAAATTGCAGCTGCACAAAATCCTAGCAATTGCTTCTCCAAACCACTGAAATTGCAGCTGCACAAAACCCTGGCAACTGCTTCTCCAAACCACTGAAATTGCAACTGCACAAAACCCTGGCAATTGCTGTTCGAAACCACTGTAATTGCAGCTGCACAAAACCCTGGCAATTGCTGTTCGAAACCACTGTAATTGCAACTGCACAAAACCCTGGCAATTGCTTCTCCAAACCACTGAAATTGCAACTGCACAAAACCCTGGCAATTGCTTCTCCAAACCACTGAAATTGCAGCTGCACAAAACCCTGGCAATTGCTGTTCGAAACCACTGAAATTGCAGCTGCACAAAACCCTGGCAATTGCTTCTCCAAACCACTGCAATTGCAGCTGCACAAAACCCTGGCAATTGCTTCTCCAAACCACTGCAATTGCAGCTGCACAAAACCCTAGCAATTGCTGTTCGAAACCACTGAAATTGCAGCTGCACAAAATCCTAGCAATTGCTTCTCCAAACCACTGAAATTGCAGCTGCACAAAACCCTGGCAACTGCTTCTCCAAACCACTGAAATTGCAGCTGCACAAAACCCTGGCAATTGCTGTTCGAAACCACTGAAATTGCAGCTGCACAAAACCCTGGCAATTGCTGTTCGAAACCACTGTAATTGCAACTGCACAAAGCCCTGGCAATTGCTTCTCCAAACCACTGAAATTGCAACTGCACAAAACCCTGGCAATTGCTTCTCCAAACCACTGAAATTGCAACTGCACAAAACCCTGGCAATTGCTTCTCCAAACCACTGAAATTGCAACTGCACAAAACCCTGGCAATTGCTTCTCCAAACCACTGAAATTGCAGCTGCACAAAACCCTGGCAATTGCTGTTCGAAACCACTGAAATTGCAGCTGCACAAAACCCTGGCAATTGCTTCTCCAAACCACTGAAATTGCAGCTGCACAAAACCCTGGCAATTGCTTCTCCAAACCACTGAAATTGCAGCTGCACAAAACCCTGGCAATTGCTTCTCCAAACCACTGAAATTGCAGCTGCACAAAACCCTGGAAATTGCTTCTCCAAATCACCGACAACTACTGTTCCAAATCACTGGAATCACACTGACTTCTTTTGCGATACAAAGCATATTTATCTTACGGGATTTTTCTTTAGTACTCTTTAGACTCAATACTAAATATTCACGCATTCACTTTATTGCCTCTATGTCCTCATTTTTTCTCTCCCAATTTCCTCAGTGTGCGGATGCTTCATGCGGCTAAATAACCACAACATGCATGACCTTGGAGAGTTGTTTGCAAAGCAGCGATGCGCTCATTATTTCCAGATTTACGACTTTGCACCTTTCATCTCTTCCACCTGATAGATCGGACGACACCTCCCGCTGTTCCTCATCATTCCAGTCACGCTGATTCATCTCCGCTGGGCCAGGGATACTCTTCGTCAGATTCTCTCTCGCAGATCCTCATCTCAATGTGTTTCGACGGAGGAAAAAAAAACAAGAAGAATTTAGTTTGACCTCAACCGGTTGTAAAGATTTGTTCTCTGCTGCCTCTGGGCAGCATCAGATCTCTGTTTGGGAAGCTTGGCACACAATAGCTCGACCTACTTATCAGCTGTTTGGCCTCAGATGGCTTGCTCTTGGCTAGCAGGTGGCCCTTTTTGGATTTCTTACGTACTGTGCTTGGTCATCAGTAAAGAAAAAGCTTAAATGACCTCCTTTTGTTAGCCAGTGTTGCAACTCATAAAGCGTTGGGTTGTTTTACCTCTGTGCGGCACACTTTTTTGCATACAATGGGCTAAATGACCAGGTCACAAGCTCTATGAGCTCAGAGAAGTTGGGGGAAGGGGACCGATTGGACAGCTGTAATCCAACAGCCCAATCCACCTGGTAACATTGCGGGATATTCTTCTTATGGGGATGTTCTTGCCATTTGTATAAACTATTTAAATGGGCGGGGGTGGCTCAGTCGGTAGCGCGCCAGGCTCGTAATCTGTAGTTCCCAGGTTCGAGTCCCAGCTGGGTCAGCGTCGAGATTTTTTATCTCCGCAAAATTTCCCCGCCCTGCCCACGGTCAGTAGGGGACACCGATGGGCTTGGAAAGGCCGCCGTCCGTCGGATGGGACGTTAAGCCGTGGCCCCGTGTGCGGGAGAGCCATACCCTGTGCACGTTAAAGAACACGCTGAATGGCCTTGACGGGAGGCTACCATCTGTCTCCCAACAGCTGTTCCAGTGGGTCCCTTCCCCCAACCTTCTCTAAGCCTTCGGGGTCTTTGTGACCTGCCATTTAGCCAATGGTGTGCAGAAAAGTGCCGCTCAGAGATAAAACGACCCAACCAATAAACTAGTTATTAAAACTAGTGTTGTTTTACCTTTGAGCAGCAATTTTTTTGCACACAATACGCTAAATGGACACGTTGAAAGTACCTCAAGGGCTCAGAGTAGGTTAGAGGAAGGGGACTCACTGGAACAGCTGTTAGGAGACAGATGGTAGCCTCTGGTCAAGGCCATCCAATGTGTTCTTTAGCCTACACAAGGTATAGTTCTCATACTACGGAACCACGGTTTTATGTGACATCCGACGGACCGCGGCCATTCTAAGCCCCTTGGTGTCCTGACCGATGGCAGGGTAGGGGTTAACGGAGATAAATGTCTGTCTGCTTACCGTCTTGGGGCGGGGGTGGCTCAGTCGGTACCGCGCCAGGCTCGTAATCTGTAGTTCCCAGGTTCGAGTCCCAGCTGGGTCAGCGTTGAGATTTATCTCCGCAAAATTCCCCGCCTTGCCCACGGTCAGTAGGGGACACCGATGGGCTTGGAAAGGCCGCCGTCCGTCGGATGGGACGTTAAGCCGTGGCCCCGTGTGTGGGAGAGCCATACCCTGTGCACGTTAAAGAACACCCTGGATGGCCTTGACGGGAGACTACCATCTGTCTCCCAACAGCTGTTCCAGTGGGTCCCCTCCCCCAACCTTCTCTGAGCCTTCGGGGTCCATGTGACCTGGCCATTTAGCCCATGGTGTGCAAAAAAGTGCCGCTCAGAGGTAACCGAATCCAACCCAACTTACCGTCTTGCTACCGTCTGAGTCAACCCATGGCATAGTGTACCCAATGGTTGTTCGTGAGTTATTGCAAAAAAAAGAAATCCCATAGGTCAAATAAATTCACAAACTTCCACATCACCCTTCCCCGCTTAAGTTTAAATCAGAAAGTCATTAGCCTTTCAGTCAGGAAAACTTCTCGCCTGCAACAAACTTTACATAATAATACCTTCACTATCACCATTGACACTGCGTAAATGATGTTTGCATTATTCTAGTATCACGTGGGGGAATTCTGTGTGTGTGATAAACTTTAATGTACAACGCAAAGGTTACTGAAAAGGTCATTCCCCAAATCATATTACACCAGATTCTTTTGTTGCGGACATGATGCTGCAGTCTCTTATGGCATTTTTATGGAAGTCATTATCAGCCGCTTTTGCCGCACGTGGGGGCCAGCAGTGCAATCGGCTCCTGTGGGTCATCTCTTTATTGAAGTCGGAAGGGGAGAGGGGTGGGGATGGGGGGGTGGAGACAGACCTCACAAAGGCGAAGAAATGCCTTCGCTGAGACATCGACCGAGATTTGCATGACAATCCTGACACCAAACTCTTTGCCCTTAATATATTTTTCATGGTCATTCATGCGCATCTTGTGTATGAGAGTGCTGAGTGAAGTTTGGAACGAGAGCGCTTCTCTTCCAAGCGTCCTATAAAAGCGCTAAGGAACGCCCATGAATGGAGAATGAGCATTGGCAATCTCTGAGCATGTATGCAACAGTACGTCTGACGGAGGATACTGGATTGTGTGATAGATTGCAGCAGGGCGGGGACAGAAGAAGACGAAGAACTCGCGGAACATCACCGTACACGAGAACGACCAATGATAGAGAGAAATAAACAACAATAAGAAGAAGAGTAGCTCTATAATGACTGCATTGAAGAGGGGCTGACGTCAAATGAAAAACTAGAAAAGTGGAAAGATTTATCAGGAGACATGGTGGAACAGAATGCGGAGCCGATGATGTAAATGGAAATGTTTTCGGACGGCACGGTCACACTACAAGAGAGCGTTTGCTTAGTTACAAAGTTGACGAAAAGCAAAGAATGAGCACCTGCGTATCGTGAGGGGTTGGGTTGTTTTACCTCTGAGCGGCACTTTTTTGCACACCATGGGCTAAATGGCCAGGTCCCATGGACCCCGTAGGCTCAGAGAAGGTTGGGGGAGGGGACCCACTGGAATAGCTGTTGGGAGACAGATGGTAGCCTCCCGTCAAGGCCATCCAGCGTGTTCTTTAATGTGCACAGGGTATGGCTCTCCCGCACACGGGGGCACGGCTTAAAGTCCCATCCGACAGTCTTTCCAAGCCATCGGTGTCCCCTACTGACCGTGGGCAGGGCGGGGAATTTTGCGGAGATAAATCTCAACGCTGACCCAGCTGGGACTCGAACCTGGGAACTGCAGATTACGAGCCTGGCGTGCTACCGACTGAGAACTTCACTGGCATTGAATGCTGACCACACATCAAGCATACGTTAATCCTATTGATAATCCCGTTTGATTTTGGATTATGGCTATTCCCCACTGGTGGATTTCTTTCGCTGTGTTTTCTGCTTGTTTGTGATATGCCAGCCACATTTCAATAGACACAGAGGATACTTTATATCATCTGGGAGATGATACTGGTCAGAAGCCATCACATGTGACTGTAATCTTGAAACTGGTTCAAACTGTTTCTTGCATTGATGATCTTAACTGGAGTAATATGTTTCAGGAGCTGGACTGTTGGTGTTCGAATGGCCGATTGGTTAGCGCGCTTGGCTACTGATCTAAGGGACCTGGGTTCGAGCCCCAGCTATGGCATGGATGTTCGTGTTGTTTTCTTCTGAGGTCCTGCCATCCTCTCAGATCTTCTACTGTGGCATATAAACTGACAGGCTCCTATCATACCTCTGTGGCATGCAGCTGCTTGAGGGGGTATTTATTTTTTAATACATTTTACCCCACCACTGCGATTGGAAGGCCATTTGTTACTGATCACACCTTTCTCAATAAACTAGGTTCTTTAAAAACCTATTAACGATTTTCTTTCCATAGCTCCCTTGAACGTGATGATTCTTAACAGAGATAGATGATTCTCTGGATGTCCTCATACACGACGCTACAATCTCGACCAACTTTGGGCTTGCAAGAGACCAAATGAACAGGTAATAGTCAGAAACTTGAGCGGTACTTTTTTTTACACAAACGGGATAAATGACCACGTCACAAGGACCCGAGAGTTCAGAGAAGGATGAGGAATTGTACCCAATGGACAGCTGGCAGCAGACAGATGGAAGCCTACCATCAAGACCATCCATTGTGTTCTCTGATGTGCACAGGGTAGACTCTTGTGCACGCAGATCCATGGTCAGCGTTGAGATTTATCTCCGCAAAATTCCCCGCCCTGCCCACGGTCAGTAGGGGACACCGATGAGCTTGGAAAGGCCGTCGTCCGTCGGATGGGACGTTAAGCCGTGGACCCGTGTGCGGGAGAGCCATACCCCGTGCACGTTAAAGAACACGCTGGATGGTCTTGACGAGAGGGCTACCATCTGTCTCCCAATAGGTGTTCCAGTGGGTACCCTCCCCCAAACTTCTCTGAGCCTTCGGGGTCCATGTGACCTGGCCATTTAGCCCATGGTGTGTAAAAAAGTGCCGCTCAGAGGTAAAACAACCCAACCGAACTCTACGATTGTAGATGGTCGTAGTGTGTTGCCGTATCAGAAAGTTTGAAAACCTCCGAGTTCGGCGAAGGGCGAGCTTATTGACTGAACCAACCCCCGCCCAAGTTAGGGGAAGGGATAGCAAATTGACTGAACCAACCCCCGCCCCAATTAGGCTAGGAATTACCTTTCTAAACGTCAAATCTCCAAGAACTCTGACCAGACATATCAAAATAAGGAGACAGATGAATTCTCTTATCCATCTGGATAGAAATCCAGAGTGTTCTTTGACATGCAGATGGTTTGGCTGTCCTGCACACGGTCACACCTTTATGTCCCATCTGATGGACAGAGGTCTTTCCAAGCACATCGGTCTTCCCTATCTCATCAAGGGTTGGGTTGGGTTGTTTTACCTCTGAGCGGCACTTTTTTTCACACCATGGGCTAAATGGCCAGGTCACATGGACCCCGAAGGCTCAGAGAAGGTTGGGGGAGGGGACCCACTGGAACAGCTGTTGGGAGACAGATGGTAGCCTCCCGTCAAGGCCATCCAGCGTGTTCTTTAACGTGCACAAGGTATGGCTCTCCCGCACACGGGGCCACGGCTTAACGTCCCATCCGACGGACGGCTGCCTTTCCAAGCCCATCGGTGTCCCCCTACTGACCGTGGGCAGGGCGGGGAATTTTGCGGAGATAAATCTCAACGCTGACCCAGCTGGGACTCGAACCTGTGAACTGCAGATTACGAGCCTGACGCGCTACCGATTGAGCCACCCCCGCCCCTCTGATCAAGGGCAGAGTATGGGTTTAGCGGAGACTAATCGTAACACTGGCCCGGTTGGGACTCGAACTTTTTCAGAGAAAGTTGGCGGAGGGGACCCATTGGACAGCTGTTAGGGGACAGATGTAGCTGCGAGGCCATCCAGCATGTTCTTTAACGTGCGTGATGGCCATCAAATGCGTGACGTTTTGTCAAGGCCCTCCAGCATGTTCTTTAACAGGGTATGGCAGTCCCATACACAGGGCCACGGCTTATAACATCCCATCAGACAGAAGAAGGTCTTTCGAAGTCCATCAGTGTCCTCTACTGACCGAGATCAGGGGAGAATTTGTGGAGACAACCTCAACGTTGGCCCAGTTGGAACTTGAACCTGGGAACTTCAGATTGCGAGCTTGGTGTGTTACCGACTGATCCAATCCCGCCCCCTGTCGTATAAAGAGTTAACGATATTTCATCATCTATTTCAAGGGCAAGTGTAGCCATATTCCTAGGAAGGCGAGATTCGTAGGCGGCTATGCGCGAGAATGAGGGGACGTTTCCTTCCTGTCGTTCTCGTGCATGAGAAATTAATTTCACGTAACGCAGTCTGGATAACTGGCCGACGTCATCACAATGTGAATTACATGAAGGATGTGCGCATCCTGTCGCAGTGGACATCTCCCGATTATAGCTTTCCGGCAGAATAATGTTCACCTGGATCTGCGTGCTCGATGCAACATCTCATGGTCCAGCGGCTGCGTGTTTATCTCTTCACTTCCAAGGTCGGGGGTTCAGTCCCCCTTCTGGACGGATGACAATTGCTTTGGGAACAGACTTTCTGTGTCGAAACGCCCTAGTGCGTTGCATCCCCGAAGCACGTAACGCTCCGCTCCAGTGTCTATGAACAGCTTTTTTGGCATTGGAGTTTCCAAAATACCCGTTTCGGATGGCAAAGGAGTACTCGGTGGCTGGAACAAGTGTTCCTCTGGGCAGAGCTGCTACAACCACAAATTTTGGATGACAATAACTGAATGCACATTGTCGGTAACAGTTATTAGACATATATTGATATTAGTGATCGTTATTTCTCGATATACCGATGCTATTGATCATTATTTCTCGACACACCAATGATACAAATTTTACTTCTCGACACACCGATGCTATTGATCATTATTTCTCGACACACCAATGATATAAATCTTATTTCTCGACACACCGATGCTATTGATCGTTATTTCTCGACACACCTATGATATAAATCTTATTTCTCGACACACCGATGCTATTGATCATTATTTCTCGACACACCAACGATATAAATCATATTTCTCGACACACCGATGCTATTGATCGTTATTTCTCTACACACCGATGCTATTGATCATTATTTCTCGACACACCAATGATACAAATTTTACTTCTCGACACACCGATGCTATTGATCATTATTTCTCGACACACCAATGATATAAATCTTATTTCTCGACACACCGATGCTATTGATCGTTATTTCTCGACACACCAATGATATAAATCTTATTTCTCGACACACCGATGCTATTGATCATTATTTCTCGACACACCAATGATACAAATCTTACTTCTCGACACACCGATGCTATTGATCATTATTTCTCGACACACCAATGATATAAATCTTATTTCTCGACACATCGATGCTATTGATCGTTATTTCTCGACACACCAATGATATAAATCTTATTTCTCGACACACCGATGCTATTGATCGTTATTTCTCGACACACCAATGATATAAATCTTATTTCTCGACACACCGATGCTATTGATCATTATTTCTCGACACACCAATGATACAAATCTTACTTCTCGACACACCGATGCTATTGATCATTATTTCTCGACACACCAATGATATAAATCTTATTTCTCGACACACCGATGCTATTGATCATTATTTCTCGACACACCAATGATATAAATCTTATTTCTCGACACACCGATGCTATTGATCATTATTTCTCGACACATCAATGATATAAATCTTATTTCTCGACACACCGATGCTATTGATCATTATTTCTCGACACACCAATGATATAAATCTTATTTCTCGACACACCGATGCTATTGATCCTTATTTCTCGACACACCAACGATATAAATCATATTTCTCGACACACCGATGCTATTGATCATTATTTCTCTACACACCGATGTTATTGATCGTTATTTCTCGATATACCGATGCTATTGATCGTTATTTCTCGACATACCGATGTTATTGATCGCTATTTCTCGATATACCGATACTATTGATCATTATTTCTCGACACACCGATGACACAGATCGTTATTTCTCGACACATAGATGTTATCGATTATTTCTCGACATACAAATGCTCTTCATCGTTATTTCTCGACACATCGATGTTATCAATTGTTATTTCTCGATATACCAATGCCATTGATCATTATTTCTGGACACACCGATGATATAGATCGTTATTTCTTGACACATCGATGTTATTGATCGTTATTTCTCGATATACCAATGTCATTCGTTATTTCTTGATATACTAATGATCGTTATTTCTCGATTCACCGATTTTATTGATCGTTATTACTCGATATACCCACAATATTGACCATCGCTACTTAATACACGAATATTCTCGACAACAGTTACTTGATATACCGATTTTACTGATCTTTACTCCTCGCTATGTCAACTTTATTGACCATAGTTACATGATACACCGACTTTATTGCTAATTATTACTCGAAATACCGACATTATTGATCATCGCTACTCGATATCCGGATCTCAGATTTCTTAACATTTCTGAGATCTACAACCCGAAACACACCAGAAATCATCAATATTTCGAATTTCTAGCATTCCGAGATGGAGTACGACCTGTGTGATCTGCATTTCACCTTGAGAGACAAGTCGGAGGTCAAATTTCGGATTTTTTCCGAGATCTATGACCCGGATTCCTCCTAGGTGTAAATTTTCAGAGCTCTGTTATTTCTGCATCATAATTAGAATTGGCATGATCCCCTTTCACTCACTCACTCACAATCATCCAGGCTTAGACAAGACTATCTCCATGGGGCGGGGGTGGCTCAGTCGGTAGCGCGCCAGGCTTGTAATCTGTAGTTCCCAGTTTCGAATCCCAGCTGGGTCAGCGTTGAGATCTATCTCCACAAAATTCCCAGCCCACGGTCAGTAGGGGACACCGATGGGCTTGGAAAAGCCGCCGTCTGTCTGATGGGATGCTAAGCCATGGATCCGTGTGCAGGATAGCTATACCCTGTGAACGTTAAAGAACACGCTGGATGGCCTTGACGGGAGGCTACCATCTGTCTCCCAACAGCTGTTCCAGTGGGTCCCCTCCCCCAACTTTCTCTGAGCCTTCGGGGTCCTTGTGATCTGGCCATTTAGCCCATTGTGTGCAAAAAAGTGCCGCTCAGAGGTAAAACAACAACGACTACCTCCATGGTTAAGGCCATGAATGCTATTTTAATGACGTCGCAAGTGAAAGAATTTTTTTTATTAAATTTACTATATTACGAGTATGGCAAGTAATTGTAGGATATATCTAACAAATGAATAAAACATTAATTATATTAATCTTTTAACAACAATGCAACTTAAAAAAAAAAGTAAAACTCTTAACTGAATATATAGTTGATTATTTCTACATTAATTATTGCAAATAATTATTACTCTATTCAGTTAATTATAGTAAGGTAAAACTTAGAGCAACCTGCAGTAATATTCATTAAATTTAAAAACAATTTCCCTCGGTACGTGACGTCATCAAAAGAGTTGGGTTGTTGGGTTGTTTTACCTCTGAGTGGCACTTTTTTGCACACCATGGGCTAAATGGCCAGGTCACATGGACCCCGAAGGCTCAGAGAAGTTTGGGGGAGGGGACCCACTGGAACAGCTGTTGGGAGACAGATGGTAGCCTCCCGTCAAGGCCGTCCAGCGTGTTCTTTAACGCGCACAGGGAATGGCTCTCCCGCACACGGAGCCACGGCTTAACGTCCCATCGGACGGACGACGGCCTTTCTAAGCCCATCGGTATCCCCTACTGACCGTGGGCAAGGCGGGGAATTTTGCGGAGATAAATCTCAACGCTGACCCAGCTGGGACTCGAACCTGGGAACTACAGATTACGAGCCTGGCGCGCTACCGACTGAGCTACCCCCGCCCCCATCAAAAGAGTTACCATGCCTTCGCAGTCAAGGTAGTCTTCGCCTGGATATACAAAAAAAATCAAGAATTAAATGGTGGGTTGGGGGTGGCCAGAAACTGAATTCAGTCGGCAAAAAGTAAAGAGAGTGTATTTTCATTGCAGTATAATATTTCCCACTCCCTTTTAGATGCCTTAAAACTTTTCTTGAAAAATGTTATAAATATACAGAAGTTTCCTAATTTGTACCCGCCCTGCCCACGATCAGTAGGGACACCGATGGGCTTGGAAAGACCGCCGTCCGTCGGATGGGACGTTATGCCGTGCCCCGTGTGCGGGAGAGCCATATCCTATGTATGTTAAAGAACACGCTGGATAGCCTTGATGAGAGGCTACCATCTGTCTCCCAAAAGCTGTTCCAGTGGGTCCCCAACCTTCTATGAGCCTTAGGGGTCCTTGTGACCTGGCATTTAGCGCATGGTGTGCAAAAAAAGTGCAGCTCAGAGGTAAAACAACCCAACCTAATTTATATCCATTTCCATTATTAGGCACAATGAAAGAGGAAAAAGAGGGGGGATCTTGGTCCCCTATAATTCCATCTCTACAATCATCTATATATTAGATCTATATATTGTTTCAGAATTACTGTAGATTAGGGGTTCTCAAGGTGGGGTATGCGGTAAAAATTTTTAGGATACGCCGCGAGAGCTCAAAAGTCGCTGGATCTAGAAACAAAGTAAAAATAACCATTGTTATACTATAACTGTAGTTTTCTCTATCTACACAAGGGGTACGCCAGTTACATACACATTTCCAGGGGGTACGTGAAGCATAAAAGGTTGAGAACCACTGATATATATGTTTTATTTTATTCCCATTGTTATACTATAACTATAGTTTTATCTATCTATACAAGGGGTACGCCAGTTACATACACATTTCCAGGGGGTACGTGAAGCATAAAAGGTTGAGAACCACTGATATATATGTTTTATTTTATTCCCATTGTTATACTATAACTATAGTTTTATCTATCTATACAAGGGGTACGCCAGTTACATACACATTTCCAGGGGGTACGTGAAGCATAAAAGGTTGAGAACCACTGATATATATGTTTTATTTTATTCCCATTGTTATACTATAACTATAGTTTTATCTATCAATACAAGGGGTACGCCAGTTACATACACATTTCCAGGGGGTACGTGAAGCATAAAATGTTGAGAACCACTGATATATATGTTTTATTTTATTCCCATTGTTATACTATAACTATAGTTTTATCTATCTATACAAGGGGTACGCCAGTTACATACACATTTTCAGGGGGTACGTGAAGCATAAAAGGTTGAGAACCACTGATATATATGTTTATTTTATTCCCATTGTTATACTATAACTATAGTTTTATCTATCTATACAAGGGGTACGCCAGTTACATACACATTTCCAGGGGGTACGTGAAGCATAAAAGGTTGAGAACCACTGTTGTAGATACTTGTTTTGTCACACAAAACGTTCAATGCTGAAAGAAGTGACATGGATTCAGATGTCTAGAAACAATAATAAACAAATGGTTTACAAAACTGCCTACCGCAGAGTCCTTACAGAAGCCTTTTGGTTTAATAATATGCCAGGAGAAGATTAGTGAGGAAAGCCTGACCTCAGCAGAAACACATTAAATGAAATATCGATCCTTATTCTGGCTCCTTTAATCTGTAGCTAATATATGCTATCATCTCGGTCATTGCGATGACTCTAGTAAAGGTTGTCTATTTTTTTTTTCAATCTCATAGCTTTTTTTCTGCTTTCCTACGTCTGTTTTTTATCATTTCTTTTTTCAGTCCAATCGCATGAAATATCTAAGATTTTATCGGTAAGTGATTTCACTTTTATCAAAAATATCGATACAATTATCTAGATAAATCGTTACTACCTTTGTTTGCAGTTTCGAAACACTGATAACGAAAACTATCGTTTTTTTTTTGTAATAAAGATTAAACAATCGAGAGCAACAAATCTACGGTATTGCAATCAGTTTCTTATATAGAGCCAGGGAAGTACAGTCGCTCAAAAAAATATCGGAACACTACTGTTGATTACAGAATTAAAAAAAAAATATGTGGCAACGATTCTTTTAGAAATTAGTGATCTGACAGCCTTCGTGTAGAATTCAGAAAAAGTATTTCGCAACGATTTTTTTTTTAGAAATTAGTGATCTGACAACCTTCGTGTAGATTTCAGGAAAAAATATCTGGCAAATATTTTTTTTTAGGAATTGGTGATCAGGCAACCTTCGTGTAGAATTCAGAAAATATATCTGGCAACGATTTTTTTTTAAAGAAATTAGTGATCTGGTAACCTTCGTGTAGAATTCAGAAAAAATATCTGGCAACGATTTTTTTAGAAATTAATGATCTGGCAACCTTTTTTTTTTGATTTGCGACATATAGGACAGAGAAGAATCCTGGAAGCTACTCCTAGCTTAATACAGGTCTTCTCATACAAGGACATGCCCTACTAAGACCGAAGTCACTGCTGACCACTACCTTGGTTAGAGCTAACACAACACACAAAGTTTGTCTTGCTGGAACAGTCGCTAGCTGCCTAACCACTATGCCAGTTAAGGCTAACCTTCGTGTAGAATTCAGAAAAAATATCTGTCAACGATTTTTTTTAGAAATTAGTGATCTGGCAACCTTCGCGTTCACACACGACCTTCGTGTCACGTGACACGAAGGTTGCCAGATCACTAATTTCTAAAAAAATCGTTGCCAGATATTTTTTTCTAAATTCTGTAATCAGCCATAGTGTTAGGATATTTTTTTGAGCGACTGCACACCTCCCCCCCCCCCCCCAAACGAAAATCCTGTCGTCTCATACGAAATCTCGAACTTGTCTTCCTTCTTTGAAATCAAAAATAGTTGACTTTATATAATTTTATTTTATCCCGAAGGACAGGGGGATGAGATTTTAAGCCCGGCGTCCTACCAAATGAGGCAACCCCACCGTTTTCCAAGTTTGCAATTTTGTTAGGTTGATTTGTTTTACCTCTGAGTGGCACTTTTTTGCACATCATGGGCTAAATGGCCAGGTCACATGGACCCCGAAGGCTCATAGAAGGTTGAGGGAGGGGACCCACTGGAACAGCTGTTAGGAGACAGATGGTAGCCTCCCGTCAAGGCCATCCAATGTGTCCTTTAACGTGCACATGGTATGGTTCTCCCACACACGGGGCCATGGCTTAACTTCCCATCCGACAGACAGCAGCCTTTCCAAACCCATCAGTGTTCCCTATTGACCGTGGGCAGGGCGAGGAATTTTGCGGATATAAATCTCAACGCTGACCAAGCTGGGACTCGAACCTGGGTTGGGTTGTTTTACCTCTGAGCGGCACTTTTTTGCATACAATGGGCTAAATGGCCAGGTCACATGGACCCCGAAGCTCAGAGAAGGTTGGGAGAGGGGACCCACTGGAACAGCTGTTAGGAGACAGATGGTAGGCTCCCGTCAAGGCCATCCAGTGTGTTCTTTAACGTACACATGGTATGGCTCTCCCGCACACGGCACCACGGCTTATCTCCCATCCGACGGACGGCGACCTTTCCAAGCCCATCGGTGTTCCCTACTCACCGTGGGAAGGGCGGGGAGTTTTGCAATTTTATTAGGAATTAACCTGCTAAGTAGCTTATAGTGTTTGATAACTTCGCGTAAAATCTGAGAACTTTTACGATTCCAGAGAAGTTGTCCCACCAATTCCTCTCCTTCTTGTCATTGCTACGATCAGGACCAGACCTAGAGAGAACTGGGGGGGGGGGGGGGAAGGGGGTCATGTATCCCCTCCCTTTGAGAATGATAGTGGTAAGGAGGCGAAAAAATATTAAATACAAATATGTTACCCGTATTTTTAATTTTTATCAATAAATTTCTTAAAGACCACTAAAACCGTGCCAAGAAAAGTTATACAGGTACAATGTTCCCATTCGCTCCTGCAGATCTTGCGCCTCGCACCCCTCCATTCGGGGGGCGGGGGTGGCTCAGTCGGTAGCACGCCAGGCTCGTAATCTGTAGTTCCCAGGTTCGAGTCCCAGCTGGGTCAGCGTTGAGACTTATCTTCGCAAAACTCCCCGCCCTGCCCACGGTCAGTAGGGGACACCGATGGGCTTGGAAAGGCCGCCGTCCGTCGGATGGGACGTTAAGCCGTGGCACTGTGTTCGGGAGAGCCATACCCTATGCACGTAAGAGAACACGCTGGATGGCCTTGGCGGGAGGCTACTATCTGTCTCCCAACAGCTGTTCCAGTGGGTCCCCTCCCCCAGCCTTCTCCGAGCCTTCGGGGTCCATGTGACCTGGACATTTATCCCATGGTGTGCAAAAAAGTGCCGCTCAGAGGTAAAACAACCCAACCCAACCCCTCCATTCGTATGATTAACCACCCTCCATGTGCACATCACCCTCCACCCTCCTCTGTCCTTTATTATTGGTAAGCTGTAATCTGAACTAAAAATAAAATGTATTATTACAAAGAAAAAACATTTTTCAGAAAACTAGAATGGCAACTGCCATTCTCTAGTCTTCTAAAACGTGAACGAAAAAAAACCCCGAAAAAAAAAAAACCTGTCGTGAATAAGTGTTAAGGCAAACAGAAAGTTTTCTAAGAAAAATGATTTACGGTAAGACGACAAACTTGAACAATACCCGAATTTTGCGTTTCAGGCGAATGGCAGCAGAAACCATAAAGACAGAGAACCCCACATTACTTATCTGAATGGCAAAATATTTTGCTGTTTGTTTGCTGGGAAGGCACACAAGGTGTAAGAAAAAAGAAGACAGGAATCGAGAACAATGGAGAAAATGCGCAGAGGAGTTGTTCCGGCGTTGAATCCAGCTGTGACGCAAAAGGGTAGATGCATGCGCAATTGACCATGTCTCGTCCCGATTCATGCGTGCAATGTCAACCGGCATCTTGGATGTTCAAAATCGCTCGCTGGTCTACGAAGGCAATCGGGCCGAAACAATGTCAAAGCTTATCCTCGATGGGAGATTTAGTACAAAACTTGAATTCGGATGATACTACAATTTGATTTTTTATTGAATTATTTTATTGAGCGAAGAAAGAGTTTTTTTAAATTCTATTGTAGTTTTATATGGCTCTCTATAACTCTCGAATTGTCGATCATTTTGATTATAAAAACAACTTTGATTAGTAGGGTTGTTTGAGTTAGGTTGTTTCATCTGTGAAAGGATTCCCCGCCCTGCCCGGGGCTCAGTCGGTAGCGCGCCAGGCTCGTAATCTGTAGTTCCCAGGTTCGAGTCCCAGCTGGGTCAGCGTTGAGACTTATCTCTGAAAAAATTCCCCGCCCTGCCCACGGTCAGTAGGGGACACCGATGGGCTTGGAAATGCCACCATCCATCGGATGTGACGTTAAGCCATGGCCTCATGTGCGGGAGAGCCATATCCTGTGCATGTTAAAGATCACACTGGATGGCCTTGACGGGAGGCTACCATCTGTCTCCCAATAGCTGTTCCAGTGGGTCCCCTCCCCCAACCTTCTCTGAGCCTTCGAGGTCCATGTGACCTGGCCGTTTAGCCCATGGTGTGCAAATAAAGTGCCGCTCAGAGGTAAAACAACCCAACCCTGTGAAAGGCACTTCTGTGCTTATGATGCGCAAGGTCACAAGAACCCGAAGAGCTCGGAGAAGGTTGGGGAAGGGATCCATTGGATAGTGTCCTCCACGACCTCCAGTGTCCAGGACCCACTGGGGAGCGGTTAAGAGATATATGGTAGCCTCATGTCAAGGTCTTCCAGCGTGCACATGGTATGGCTCTTCCGCACACGGGCCATGGCTTAATGTCCCATCCAAGGAACAGAGGCCTTTCTAAGCCCATCGGTGTCCCCTTTCTCACCGAAGGCAGGATGGGGATTTAACGGAGATAAATCTCAACAGTGGCCCAGGTGGGACTCGAACTTGGTAACTGTAGATAACGAGTCTGGCGCACTACAGTTTGATCCAACCTCTGCCTCATAGATGCAGTGGCGTACCATGGGCACACCCGCACACAATGGGAGATGGAGTGCAGTTGATGTGCTTAACTCTCTGATTTGTGGGGATGTCTTAGAAAATGACGTCTATTATTCAAGTCCTCAATATGACACTAAGAATTGACATATAACTCAATAAGTTCCATCCATGGGAAATTTCACTCGCGTTTTCCAGGATTTGGGTTCGGTTGTTTTACCTCTGAGCGGAACTTTTTTGCACACAATGGGATAAATGGCCAGGTCACATGGACCCCGAAGGCTCAGAGAAGTTTGGGGGAGGGGACCCACTGGAACAGCTGTTGGGAGACAGATGGTAGCCTCCCGTCGAGGCCATCCAGCGTGTTCTTTAACGTGCACAGGGTATGGCTCTCCCGCACACGGGGCCACGGTTTAACGTCCCATCCGACGGACGGCGGCCTTTCCAAGCCCATCGGTGTCCCCTACTGACCGTGGGCAGGGTGGGGAATTTTGCGGAGATAAATCTCAACGCTGACCCAGCTGGGACTCGAACCTAGGAACTACAGATTACGAGTCTGGCGCGCTACCGACTGAGCCACCCCCGCCCCGATCAGTAGGGAACACGGATTCAGATCAGTAGGGACACGGATCTATCCGGCGGACGGCTACTTGGCAAGGTGGCCGTCAGCGGAATAGGGTGTAAAAGCCCAATTGCCTTCGTAGTCCAGCTTAACAAGCTTAAGTCCAGCAGGTCAGCTTAAGGACTACGAAGGTATACTGACTACGAAGGGACTGATAAGGTTGGAGGAAGGTCAAATCCTTCCTCCAACTCCAATCCTTGATTAGAGAGACACACAGATAAACTCTGTCAAATATTGCAGATTTTAGTTAAGTATTGGCTACTGATCTAAGGGACCTGGGTTCGAGTCCCGGGTAAGGCATGGATGTAGGTGTCGTTTTTCTGCTGAAATCCTGCCAACCTTACAGATCTTCTACTGTGGCATATAAACTGACAGGCTCCTGTCAGACCTCTGTGGCAAGCAGCTGCTTGAGGGGGTATTTATTTATTTATTATTTTTTTCAGTTTGCAGTTTCTCCCTCCATTCACGGATATTAGATTTCTTTTCTGAAGTGAACTTGAAATTACCAACCACATTTTTTTTCTCTTCTCCTTCCTGAGATTATTATTCGCTCCTACAAAACTTCCTGCGGATATCCGCGACAAGAAAAGTGTTTAATGAAATGTCATGTGCGATTCCTTCTGTTTCCATGCAACATAATGAAATCAAACTGGTCCAAATACATTTCTTAAAAGAATGAATTGGCTGTTGCAGAAAGACTTAAGTGGACCAAATTACCGGAAATGATATGTAACTGTTGATTGAATAACTGTGAAATGGATATATAACTGTTGATTTAGAGAGAATGGTGGAAAACTAGGTTTTTAACTGCTTCGGTGTATCTCTAAAGCATGGATCTCAAACACAAGTCATATTGGGGCAATGTCGGATTGTTGCATGCCTTGGGTCCCCACAACGGGGGGCGGGGGTGGCTCAGTCGGTAGCGCGCCAGGCTCGTAATCTGTAGTTCCCAGGTTCGAGTCCCAGCTGGGTCAGCGTTGAGATTTATCTCCGCAAAATTCTCCGCCCTGTCCACGGTCAGTAGGGGACACCGATGGGCTTAGAAAGGCCGCCATCCGTCGGATGGGACGTTAAGCCGTGGCTCCGTGCGCGGGAGAGCCATACCCTGTGCACGTTAAAGAACAAGCTGGATGGCCTTGACGGGAGGCTACCATCTGTCTCCCAACAGCTGTTCCAGTGGGTCCCCTCCCCCAACCTTCTCTGAGCCTTCGGGGTCCATGTGACCTGGCAATTTAGCCCATGGTGTGCAAAAAAGTGCCGCTCAGAGGTAAAACAACCCAACCCCCACAACGATTAATATTTGGTTTCTTTGTCAACGTTTTTTAGTAAAGTGTTTCACAATAAGTATAGTCTACTAACTAGGTACACATCTCGCATTTTTACTTATCTTTCATAATTTTTTGTAATTTTATTTTTTACTATGTGTAAGTTGTGTTTTACCTTTAAGCGGCACTTTTTTTGCACACAATGGGCTAAATGGCCAGGTCACAAGGGCCCCAAGGGCTCAGAGAAAGTTGGGGGAAGGGAACCCACGGGTTGCATAAGATCGCAACAAAAGAGATTCATTGTACAGCTATTAGGAGATTGTTGGTAACCTTCCATCAAGGTCATCCAGCGGTTCTTTAATGTGCGCAGAGTAATGCTCTCCTGCACACCGGACCATGGCTTTACTTCCCATCCGAAGGACGGACAACGGTCTTCCCAAGGTCATCGGTGTCCCCTACTAAGGGCACGACGGGGAGTTTTGCGGAGAAAATCTCAACACTAGCCCAGGTGGGACGAGAACCTGCGCACTACAGATTCTGAGTCTACCGCGCTGTCGATTGAGCCAACTACCACCTCTATGTGCAAGTTTATATAATATATATTAAATTTTATATTTATGAATTTCTGTTAATAAATTTATTTAATCTTCGGCATACATTTTTTCCATTCGTAAGTTGCAAAATTTTTAGTAGATTGGGTAATCTTCCCACTCCCTAATCCAAAATAACTGTCTCTCAAACCTTTTGCGCCTGGGGCCATCAGATACATTAATCTGCCAATCTGTACAGCGGTCAAATCAATTATATCTTCATATATGGCAAGAGCCGTTCCGTGGCCGAGTGGTTAGCGCGCTTGGCTACTGATCTACGGGAGCTGGGTTCGAGCCCCGGGTTAAGGCATGGCTGTTTGTGTCGTTTTTCTGCTGAGGTCCTGCCATCCTCTCAGACCTTCTACTGTGGCATATAAACTGACAGGCTCCTGTCAGACCTCTGTGGCAAGCAGCTGCTTGAGGGGGTATTGATTTATTTTTATTTTATGGCAAGATATATTTTATGTCAAGCAATTATTTAGGTAGGGGTGGCTCAGTCGGTAGCGCGCCAGGCTCGTAATCTGTAGTTCTCAGGTTCGAGTCCCAGCTGGGTCAGCGTTGAGATTTATCTCCGCAAAATTCCCCGCCCTGCCCACGGTCAGTAGGGGACACCGACGGACTTGGAAAGGCCGCCGTCCGTCAGATGGAACGTTAAGCCGTGGCCCCGTGTGTGGGAGAGCCATACCCTGTGCACGTTAAAGAACACGCTGGATGGCCTTGACGAAAGGCTGCCATCTGTCTCCCAACAGCTGTTCCAGTGGGTCCCCTCCCCCAACCTTCTCTGAGCCTTCGAGGTCCATGTAACCTGGCCATTTAGCCCATGGTGCGCAAAAAAGTGCAGCTGCAGTTTTCCGTAAAAAACTTATTTTAAAAGTTGTCGCGCTGTTTTCCATTCACATAATATGATGCCCAATATGTTCGGAAATAAAATGCACATCCACACAATCCATAATATTTAAACGCTCACTTTCAATTGACAGGAGAGAGAGTCTTTTGAATCATGGATATTTCAAACTACTTTTTTTCATTCCTTCTAAGAAGAGGAAAGGAGGTAACGTTGGTGATACTTAAATGAAACGTAACGCTTGAATGCATTCTCCTCTAGGCAAGGGCCTAGGCCCGGATGTAAAAAAAAAACAAAAAAAAAATAAAGGCGGGGGGGGGAACTGATGCAACCGAGCCGCGAAAAAAAGAGGGGGGGGGGGGAGGAAGCGAAAGAGACTGGATTTCCATTGCAGTAAAACCTTTTCTCCTCCGTTTTAAAGGTCTTGGAAAATGAGTGGAATATGAACAAGTTTAATAGCCAGCCATTGGGCAGGGTTTTAGAATTGTTCCAGACATCGTGTGTGTTTTACGATAGTTCCAGCCATCGTGCTGGGTTTTACGATAGTTCCAGCCATCGTGTGGGTTTTACGATATTTCCAGCCATCGTGTGGGTTTTACGATTGTTCCAGTCATCGTATGCTGGGTTTTACGATAGTTCCAGCCATCGTGTGGGTTTTACGATTGTTCCAGTCATCGTATGCTGGGTTTTACGATAGTTCCAGCAATCGTGCTGGGTTTTACGATAGTTCCAGCCATCGTGTGGGTTTTACGATTGTTCCAGTCATTTTGCTGGGTTTTACGATTGTTCCAGCCATCGTGTGGGTTTTACGATAGTTCCAGCCATCGTGTGGGTTTTACGATAGTTCCAGCCATCGTGTGGGTTTTACGATTGTTCCAGTCATCGTATGCTGGGTTTTACGATAGTTCCAGCCATCGTGTGGGTTTTACGATTGTTCCAGTCATCGTATGCTGGGTTTTACGATAGTTCCAGCCATCGTGTGGGTTTTACAATTGTTCCAGTCATCTTGCTGGGTTTTACGATTGTTCCAGCCATCGTGTGGGTTTTCCGATAGTTCCAGCCATCGTGTGGGTTTTACGATTGTTCCAGTTATTGTATGCTGGGTTTTACGATAGTTCCAGCCATCGTGTGGGTTTTACGATTGTTCCAGTCATCGTATGCTGGGTTTTACGATAGTTCCAGTCATCGTGCTGGGTTTTACGATAGTTCCAGCCATCGTGTGGGTTTTACGATTGTTCCAGTCATCTTGCTGGGTTTTACGATTGTTCCAGCCATCGTGTGGGTTTTACGATTGTTCCAGCCATCGTGTGGGTTTTACGATTGTTCCAGCCATCGTGCTGGGTTTTACGATTGTTCCAGCTATCGTGCTGGGTTTTACGATTGTTCCAGCCATCGTGTGGGTTTTACGATTGTTCCAGTCATCGTGCTGGGTTTTACGATTGTTCCAGCCATCGTGTGGGTTTTACATTTGTTCCAACCATCGTGTGGGTTTTACGATTGTTCCAGTCATCGTGCTGGGTTTTACGATTGTTCCAGCCATCGTGTGGGTTTTACGATTGTTCCAGTCATCGTGCTGGGCTTTAAAAAATTTCCTGTCATCGTGCTGGGCTTTAAAAATTTTCCAGCTATCGTGCTGGGCTTTAAAAATTTTCCAGTCATCTTGATGGGCTTTAAAATTAATTCAGTTATCGTGCCGGGCTTTAAAATTGTTCAAGCCATCGTTCTGGGCTTTAAAATTGTTCCAGCCATCGTGCTGGGCTTGAAAATTGTTCCAGTCACAGTGGTGGGTTTTAAAATTGATCCAGCTATCGTGCTGGGCTTTGAAATTGTTCCAGCCACAGTGCTGGGCTTTAAAATTGTTTCAGCCATCGTGCTGGGTTTTAAAATTGATCCAGCCACAGTGCTGGGTTTTAAAATTGATCTAGCCATCGCGCTGGGTTTTACAATTGTTCGAATCGTCGTGCTGGGTTTTACAATTGTTCGAATCGTCGTGCTGGGTTTTTAAATTGTTCCATCAGTGGTACTGGGTTTTAAAAAATTCCAGTCATCACTCAGGGTTTTACAATTGTCCCCATCATTGTGTTGGTGGTATTAAAATTGTTCCAATCATCGTGCTGGGATTGTTCCAGCCATCGTAATCGATTTCGCGATTGTTCCAGCATCGTGCTAAGTTTATAACTGTTCCAGGCGTTTGTTCTCAGTTTTATAATTTTGCTTTGTTCTAGCCCATCGAGTTCTTTAAAACCGTTCTTAACCAACGACGTTTTCTAGCCATCGTGCTCAGATTTTAGAACCTTTCTAGCCATCGTGCAAAGTGTTTACAACAGTCGTGCCATCGTACTTAAATTCACTGTAGTTTTCGCCATGCATCATGCAGTACGCCCGTCATTCCGAACAAGATACGAATATCGCTCAGCAATACGATTTCCAGTTACTTTTTGGCAGCTGAACTCATAGAGGGCTCTACTTAAAAACGGTTAAAAAAGGCAGATAGAAAAACATAGCAGATGGAGAGATTTAACAAAATTTTTTTTCCATATACCTCCCCTTTGTCGATATTCGTAGCAGATCTCAATCCCCTTTCCATCCTCCCCCCTCCCCCCTCATTTACTCTCCTCTCTTTCCACTGTTACGTCAGCAGATGTCCCTCACTGAGAACAACCTCCATTGCTGCAGTGTTGAGCTCCTCCACATCGCGACCTCTTCCAGCTCCTCCTGACGTCACGACACGTGGAAATTACATCTGGCCTACACCGCTGTCGATTTTAAACTCCGATGAGTCTAATGCTACTGTTCTCGCGTATAGATCCCTCCGCTTCGGGGCATATGCGCATTAAGGGGGTGGAGTAGGGAAACAGAGTGGGGTGAGGGACACGCACGTGGCTTCCGGGTATCGTGCTGAGAAACACACGAAAAAAAAAACCTCTGAAAAGAGAAACTAGTGCGGAAGGAAAAATGCCGTTGGGTATGTTTTCCCTTTCAGATTTTATATGACGGGGGGCGGGGGGGATTTAAAATTTCGGTTTGTTTCTTCGGTTATCATGACCCGATTACTGGATCATGATAAAAATTTATATGTGTAAAAACTGTGGTAGATGTTCAATGAAAACAAAAAGTGTGAAAATTCAACTGACAGATTTTTTTTCTCTCCTTTCACATCTTACCTGATTTAATATTCAGGTACTTAGAAGGAGTTCAACTTTTTCTTCTGTGAGACATATGATGAGTTTAAGACCCTAACTATCTCAAAGTAATACATGGGATTACGGCATTTATAGGAGAGAACGGGGGGGGGGGGGGTCCGTAATTTGTAAAGGTGGTGAGAGCTGATCAGAAAATTTTTGTAAAAATAAATGCTGTACCTCTGAGCTTGTGGCAAAATTTGAGCTGTCGAAAAATTATTTACGTCAGTATCTCCAATGTAAAGGATTTGGGTTGGGTTGTTTTACCTCTGAGCGGTACTTTTTTTGCACACCATGGGCTAAATGGCCAGGTCACATGGATCCCGAAGGCTCACAGAAGGTTGGGGGAGGGGACCCACTGGAACAGCTGTTAGGAGACAGATGGCAGCCTTTCGTCAAGGTCATCCAGCGTGTTCTTTAATGTGCACAGGGTATGGCTCTCCCGCACACGGGGCCACGGCTTAACGTCCCTTCCGACGGATGGCGACCTTTCCAAGCCAATCCGTGTCCCCTACTGACCGTGGGCACGGCGGGGAATTTTTTCGGAGATAAATCTCAACGCTGATCCAGCTGGGACTCGAACCTGGGAACTACAGATTACGAGCCTGGTGCGCTACCGACTGAGCCCCCCCCCCCGCCCCCCAGAAAATGGATACAATCTACAGTGAGGTTGGAGTGCATGATGCGAAAATGTTCGGAAAATACGTTGGAGATGCTGGCGGGATCCTTATGTGCAATTGACATCTTCTGAGAGAGAGCGTCGTCGATAGGCGAGAACTCGAATTGAGCCATCGTGCGATCGCCACACGCATAAGAGCACAGTGCAACGGTGTGTCTCAAACATCATGGAACACCAAATGACAAGTATGGAACCAGCATGTCGCACTACAGGACGTATAGATCGCATGTTCCGTAGGAGTTCCGTTCTTAACTCTTTCACTCAGTGACTGTGCTGCAAAGTGATTTGTGGACTGCTACGAGTACCACGGACTCCACGCAAACCATTAGGCAACATTTGCACGAAGCAGGAATGAGGGAGAGACATCCAGTATGGAATCTGCCATTTCAGTGACATCACTGGCTATGCCATCTCCACTGGTGTTGAGTGAGGCAACATTAGACTACGGAATAGAGGAGAATGTTGTTCACAGATGAGTCCCGATTCTGTTTCGGCATCAACAACATGAGGAAGCCTTTTCCATTAGCTGCCATATGATTTCCCACCATGCTACAATGATATCGGGTGGCATGACATATGGTTCCTGGAGACCTCTGCTCCATGTTTCAGGTGTGCTAATGGGGGCGGGGGTGGCTCAGTCGGTAGCGCGCCAGGCTCGTAATCTGTAGTTCCCAGGTTCGAGTCCCAGCTGGGTCAGGTTGAGATTTATCTCCGCAAAAATTCCCCGCCCTGCCCACGGTCAGTAGGGGACACCGATGGGCTTGGAAAGGCCGCCGCCCGTCGGATGGGACGTTAAGGCGTGGTCCCGTGTGCGGGAGAACCATACCCTGTGCAAGTTAAAGAACACGCTGGATGGCCTTGACGGGAGGCTACCATTTGTCTCCTAACAGCTGTTCCAGTGGGTCCCCTCTCCCAACCTTCTCTGAGCCTTCGGGGTCCTTATGACCTGGTCATTTAGTCCAAGGTGAGCAAAAATTCAGAGGTAAAAACAACAACAACAACCAACTCTTAGAAGGTGCTAAATACAGTAAATAAAATATTTCCTTCTCTTTCAAAACGAGCATCCCCTAGTAGCCAGAGGCAATTCATTCTTTCAGCTGTAGATTATTTACTACTACTGTCTAACCATTGGGGAGGGGTTCGCCTCAGTCTGTAGCGGCTCAGGATCGTAATCTGCAGTTCGCAGGTTCGAATCCCAACTGTATCGAGATTTACCTCCTCTAATCATACCCCCGATGGGAAAGGGGACGCCGATGGACTTAGAAAGGACGTCGAATGGAATATTTAGCCGTGATTCCGTGTGCAGGAGAGAGAAAGCCATACCCTGAGCACGTTAAAGAAAACGCTGGATGGCCTTGACGGAAGGCTTCCATCCATCTCATCCATCTCCTTACAGCTGTCCAGTGCATCCTTTCTCAAACCTGTTCCGAGACTTGGGGTCCTCGTGACTTAGCCAATTACCAAAACAGTACCCCACTCAGAGGTAAAACAACCCGAAAGAAACTCGATCATTGATCCATCCTCTATATCAGTGGTTCTCAACCTTTTATGCTTCACGTACCCCGTGGAATTGTGTATGTAACTGGCGTACCCCTTATATAGATAGATAAAACTATAGTTATAGTATAACAATGGGAATAAAATAAAACATATATATCAGTGGTTC
This sequence comes from Ryuthela nishihirai, assembly GCA_038380435.1. Taxonomy (NCBI): domain Eukaryota; kingdom Metazoa; phylum Arthropoda; class Arachnida; order Araneae; family Heptathelidae; genus Ryuthela; species Ryuthela nishihirai. The sequence goes on from JAWZYU010000025.1 coordinate 28,364,838, forward strand.
TCAACCTTTTATGCTTCACGTACCCCCTGGAAATGTGTATGTAACTGGCGTACCCCTTTTATAGATAGATAAAACTATAGTTATAGTATAACAATGGGAATAAAATAAAACATATATATCAGTGGTTCTCAACCTTTTATGCTTCGCGTACCCCCTGGAAATGTGTATGTAACTGGCGTACCCCTTGTATAGATAGATAAAACTATGGTTATAGTATAACAATGGGAATAAAATAAAACATATATATCAGTGGTTCTCAACCTTTTATGCTTCACGTACCCCCTGGAAATGTGTATGTAACTGGCGTACCCCCTTGTACAGATAGATAAAACTATAGTTATAGTATAACAATGGGAATAAAATAAAACATATATATCAGTGGTTCTCAACCTTTTATGCTTCACGTATCCCCTGGAAATGTGTATGTAACTGGCCTACCCCTTGTATAGATAGATAAAACTATGGTTATAGTATAACAATGGGAATAAAATAAAACATATATATCAGTGGTTCTCAACCTTTTATGCTTCGCGTACCCCCTGGAAATGTGTATGTAACTGGCGTACCCCTTGTATAGATAGATAAAACTATAGTTATAGTATAACAATGGGAATAAAATAAAACATATATATCAGTGGTTCTCAACCTTTTATGCTTCACGTACCCCCTGGAAATGTGTATGTAACTGGCGTACCCCTTGTATAGATAGATAAAACTATAGTTATAATATAACAATGGGAATAAAATAAAACATATATATCAGTGGTTCTCAACCTTTTATGCTTCACGTACCCCCTGGAAATGTGTATGTAACTGGCGTACCCCTTGTATAGATAGATAAAACTATAGTTATAGTATAACAATGGGAATAAAATAAAATATATATATCAGTGGTTCTCAACCTTTAATGCTTCACGTACCCCCTGGAAATGTGTATGTAACTGGCGTACCCCTTGTATAGATAGATAAAACTATAGTTATAGTATAACAATGGGAATAAAATGAAACATATATATCAGTGGTTCTCAACCTTTTATGCTTCACGTACCCCCTGGAAATGTGTACGTAACTGGCGTACCCCTTGTATAGATAGATTAAACTATAGTTATGATATAACAATGGTTATTTTTACTTTGTTATTAGACCTAGCGGTTCTTGAACTCTGACAGCGCACCCAAAAATATTTTACCTCGTCCCCACGTTGAGAATCCCTACTCTATACTCTGTATTTGAAAATCATTTTTTTTTTTATTTGATTTTCTATAGTTGATCGATTTTCTCCTACAACTAAAAATCTGCTTACTGCAATGTTTCATGACAATACACTTTGTAGATAAACAAATGATGGAAAATATCCGAGACTCAGCAGGGAATAGCATCTTCTGTTCCTACTTCTTCCTCTTCCTTGAGGGAGATGCGCCGGAGATTTTACGAGGGAGACAGAGAAGAAGATAAAGAGCAGCATCCAACTGCTAATTTACGCCAGGAGTTACCAGACTTGACTGCGGAAGACATCTCGATCGAATGTCTGTCTGACATTCTCCTGAATTGTCTGCTCCTTCATCTTGGAAGTGTCGACTAAACTAACTCGTCTAGGCATACATGACGACGGGAACAAACAGAGAAAAAGCATTCTACCAGCTTTACGATCTTTTCTTTTTTTTTGCCTTGTTACGTCAAAGGTGATATTTTCTCAGAAGAGTCATCTCTTTGCATCTTAGTTTGAAAAAACTTAAAACTTTTTCGCGTTCCTTAAGATCGTTTATTTGGGCTTTTTTATTTTTCCTGACATTTTTAATGTGTTACTGGTTTTTTGACCGAAAAAGACAAAGTTTTCCGACAGCATGGAGTCCCAGCAGGGCCGGCGTTGAGATTTATCTCCGGAAAACTCCCCGCCCGCCCACGGTCAGTAGGGAACACCGATGGGCTTGGAAAGGCCGCCGTTCGTCGGATGGGACGTTAAACCGTGGAGCAGTGCGCGGGAGAGCCATCCCTGTGCACGTTAAAGAACACACTGGATGGCCTTGACGGGAGGCTACCATCTGTCTCCCAACAGCTGTTCCAGTGGGTCCCCTACCCCCAACCTTCTCTGAGTCTTCGGGGTACTTATGACCTGGCCATTTAGCCCATGGTGTGCAAAAAAGTGCCGCTCAGAGGTAAACCAACCCAACCCCTGCGCAAGAGAGCCATACTCTGTGCACATTAAAGGACACGCTGGATGGCCTTGACGGGAGGCTACCATCTGTCTCCCAACAGCTGTTCCAGTGGGTCCCCTCCCCCAGCCTTCTCTGAGCCTTCGGGGTCTTTGTGACCTGGCTATTTAGCCCATGGTGTGCAAAAAAGTGCCGCTCAGAGGTAAAACAACCCAACCCCTGTGCAAGAGAGCCATACTCTGTGCACGTTAAAGAACACGCTGGATGGCCTTGACGGGAGGCTACCATCTGTCTCCCAACAGCTGTTGCAGTGGGTCCCCTCCCCCAGCCTTCTCTGAGCCTTCGGGGTCCTTGTGACCTGGCTATTTAGCACATGGTGTGCAAAAAAGTGCCGCTCAGAGGTAAAACAACCCAACCCAACCCCTGTGCAAGAGAGCCATACTCTGTGCACGTTAAAGAACACGCTGGTTGGCCTTGACGAGAGGCTACCATCTGTCTCCCAACAGCTGTTCCAGTGGGTCCCCTCCCCCAGCCTTCTCTGAGCCTTCGGGGTCCTTGTGACCTGGCCATTTAGACCATGGTGTGCAAAAAAGTGCCGCTCAGAGGTAAAACAACCCAAACCCAATCCGAAAGTATGCGACTGCAGCTTTTGCCGTTTATGTCACAATAACTCGCGAACGATCGAATTGGGCATTTTTATTTTTGGTACATGGATTATTTATATAAAAGTGAGCAAAACTGTGTTTCTTTAAAATCCTTATTAGGAAAGAAAAGGGGGAGGACCAGAAAAATAAGATTTCATATTTCAGAAAGTGGTAGAGCCAGAAGAGAAGATCTTTAAATATTAAAATGGTTGAGGATTAAGATTATTGATTTTGAAATCATAAACAAAATTAAAACTCTTAAGATTCTTGCTTATTTTTTATACTTAAAAATTGGAGCAATATTTCCATTTCTGATTCATGGAGGAGCCGTCCCCTGGCTGAGTGGTTAGCAAGCTTGGATTACTGATCAAAGGGACCTGGGTTGGGTTGTTTTACGTCTGAGTGGCACCTTTTTGCACACCATGGGCTAAATGGCCAGGTCACATGGACCCCAAAGGCTCAGAGAAGGTTGGGGGAGGGAACCCACTGGAACAGCTGTTGGGAGATAGATGATAGCCTCCCATCAAGGCCATCTAGCATGTTTAATGTGCACGTCTTTAACGTGCACAGGGTATGGCTCTCCTGCACACGGAGCCATGGATTAACATCCCATCCGACGGAAGGCGACCTTTCCAAGCCTGGTGGTGTCCCCTACTGACTGTGGGCAGGGTGGGGAATTTTGCAGAGATAAATCTGAATGCTGACCCAGCTGGGACTCAAACCTGGGAACTGCAGTTTACGAGCCTGGCACACTACCGACTGAGCCACCTCCGCCCCTGAATAACATACAGTATAATAGCTTTACATCACATTACTGGTGTCAGGGAGCCCCTAATTGGAAGCTAATTTCACCATGAACTTACATCTTGATCATCACATCGAACCATTTATTTGTCTGTTGGTATGTTTTGTGTGCCCTCTGATTCTTCATTTTTTTTTTTTGTTTTTTTCATTGTCTAACCTTCTATGGTCACATGGACCCCAAAGGCTCAGAGAAGGTTGGGGGAGGGAATCCACTGGAACAGCCGTTGGGAGACAGATGGTAGCCTCCCAGCGTGTTCTTTAACGTGCACAGGGTATGGCTCTCCCGTACACGGGGAAACGGCTCAACGTCCCATCCAACGGACGGCGGCCTTTCCAAGCCCATCGGTGTCCCCTACTGACCGTGGGCAGGGCGGGCAATTTTGCGGAGATAAATCTCAACGCTGACCCAGCTGGGACTCGAACCTGGGAACTACAGATTACGAGCCTGGCGCGCTACAGACTGAGCCACCCCCGCCCCAAATACAGAAGAAACTCCACTAATCCGACAAGTCAACGAAGATATGTTTAATATTTCCAACGTAACGAATATATGTTATCGGTATCATACATGAAAAACTCATCCAAAATACACGAAGCGAAGCAGACACGTTTAGGGGATTTAAGACTTATTGAGTTGTGACACAAAAAGTTATCAGACTAGGACAATAAAACTTTTATTATTATGGAAACAATAAATGTAAAATTATTCTTGAAATATTAAAGATCATGCCAAATGTATGAACATGTTTTTTATTTAAAATACCTACAAACGGGTATTATTCGTGTGGGATGATCCTATTATAATAAGGTGAATGGTAATGTTAGTGTAATGGCAAGAATACAGGAGAAAAATGTGCAATACCAAATAACTTGGATTGTAAGAAATGAAATGCATTGTTTAAAGTTATATATATGTAAAATATAAACTACATTGCAAAATTCATGTTAAGTGAACGAATAGCCACATTCAAACCTACCTAACTTTGAAAAGAAGCTTTTTATGGGAAAAAATCCTTACAAAAAAATCAAATATCGTATTTATATTGCGAACAGGGTTGGGTTGTTTTACCTCTGAGCGGCACTTTTTTGCACACCATGGGCTAAATGGCCAGGTCACATGGACCCCGAAGGCTCAGAGAAGGTTGGGGGAGGGGACCCACTGGAACAGCTGTTGGGAGACAGATGGTAGCCTCCCGTCAAGGCCATCCAGCGTGTTCTTTAACGTGCACAGGGTATGGCTCTCTCGCACACGGGGCCACGGCTTAACGTCCCATCTGACGGACGGCGGCCTTTCCAAGCCCATCGGTGTCCCCTACTGACCGTGGGCAAGGCGGGGAATTTTGCGGAGATAAATCTCAACGCTGACCCAGCTGGGACTCGAACCTGGGAACTACAGATTAACGAGCCGCGCGCGCTACCGACTGAGCCACCCCCGGCCCCCTATATTGCGAACAACTTGTTATAACAGTTCTGATTTAACTTTTTGAAGTATATTTTCAAAACTAGCAAAAGTTTCACTTAAATGTTTCAGCTAAAGAGTTATTCTTTAAATATTAGATTAATATTATAGAAAATAGAGATTTAGAGAGCTCTGACCGAGATCTTCAATTTAGTGACTTTTTTTTCCCCCCCGTAAAAAGCTTATTTTCAAAGTTATTCGTGTTGGACGAATTCGTGTAGATTTGAATGTTGCTATTCGGTCACTTAACATGAAAATGTCCGGACACTTTTTGGTGTGCGGGAGAGTTATACCCTGTGAACTTAAAGAACACGTTGGATGGCCTTGACGGGAGGCTACCATCTATATTCCAGTGGGTCCCCTCCCCCAACCTTCTCTGAGCCCTCGGGGTCCATGTGACCTGGCCATTTAGCCCATGGTGTGCAAAAAAGTGCCGCTCAGAGGTAAAACAACCCAACCCAAACCGCACACTTTTTGCAATATAGTGTATATTCAAGCTTATTTGCATTATAGAGCAAAGAGTTGTTATTTTAATTATTACTTTGTGGTAACCATGCACTGTATGTGTACATGAAACAGAAAATAAACTTACTTACTCCCTGTTGGCCCTAGTTGGGAAAGAAAGGCAGGACCTCCACTACCCCCACCTAGAAAAAATAAATCCTCAAAATTTATTTACTTTAAGTGATGCAGGTGTCCTAAAAACTTGTCATTTTTTCTTTAACAAAATGTAATCTTTTTTTTTATTTGCGACATATAGGACAGAGAAGAATCCTAGAAGCTACTCCTAGCTTAATGCAGGCCTTCTCATACAAGGACATGCCCTACTAAGACCGAAGTCACTGCTGACCACTGCCTTAGTTAGAGCTAACACAACACACAAAGTTTGCCTTGCTGGAACAGTCGCTAGCTGCCTAACCACTAGGCCAGTTAAGGCTTCTTGTATTTTTAAATTGAATTGAATAAGTTTATTTCACCCAAACATACATATATTGGTAGATAAAACACAGACAAGTTCACAGGTGAAAAAGGAGAACATAATAAGCCGTAGCTTTTGAATAAATGTTTCCTGAAATACACTTAAATTTAAAACATTGCAGGTGACCTTAATTTATACATTTATACATTTATTTGAGCACATGAATTTTTGTGGTCTGACTCTATCATTGATTTGATAATAAGTGTAGTTTATATTTATATTTAAAAGTTCTATAATGTTCCATTGCAGCAGTATCCTATGGAATCTCGCCATCCAAAATCTTAATGCCAATGTACCGTATTGATCTCTGGCCTATAGATTTCTTATAAAGGGGCAACATGATCTTGTTCTTAAGGCGAGTATCATAACTGAAAGTCTTCGTTCTTTCTAAGCAGCAGTAAAGTTCCGAGTACTCTGTCATTTTATTCTTCACTCTGTATACAAACTTCCCCATAACATACTTGTAAATATTATATATATTTAGTATTCCATTTTCTGCCGTCAAGTGTTGTACCGGATTTCTGTAATTTAATCTTAGAATATATCCCAAAATTCTCTTTTGCAGACAAAATAAACTATTCAAATTGGCTGAACTAGTATCTCCCCAAACACTAATTCCATATATTAAATGTGGGTACACTAATGCATAATATAAATTTATCAAAGATTGTTGATTTACATAATTTTTAATTCTCCTAATCGATCCAATATTTTTTGAAATAGTAGCTCTTAGCCGGTTAATATGATAATTCCAAGTAAATTAGCATCTACCCAGAGTCCAAGAAATTTTATATATTCACATATTTCAATCTTTTGATCATTCATCAAAATATTTCATTAAAATTCAGTTTTTTATTCTTGTTCTTAAGTACCATACACTTCGTTTTAGAAATATTTATAGCTAGTTTATTATATGTGATCCATTTATGCATATTTCCAATTAGAGTATTTGTTTCTTCTACTAAAATTCTTACACTAGTATGGAAAGAAATGACTTTTACATCATCTGCATATATAACTAGTTTAGCTGTTCCCTTTTGTAGTTGAATATCATTTATATAGAAAAGGAATAATAAAGGTCCCAGCACAGAACCCTGTGGCACTCCCCTATTGAATTTGATTTGTTCAGATATAGTCCTATTGACTTGTACAAACGCTGGTCTTTGAAATAGGTAGCTTTTAAGCCAATTATTTATTTTCCCTCGAAGCCCATAGTGTCTAATCTTTTCCAAGAGAATTTCATGATCTACACAATCGAATGCTTTAGACAAATCTAAATATACAGCCAAGCCAACTCGCTGATGTTCAAGATTATTAACAATATAATCATAAGTATCTATAATAGCACCTTGTGTAGATTTGCCATGTTGAAAACCATATTGTTCTGGTATAATTAGCTTTCTGTTTGATATAAATTTATACATACATTTATGCATTAATTTCTCGAAAATCTTGGCGAAAACTGAGAATAAAGAAATTGGTCTGTAATTCTTTATGTCTTTCAGGATTGTACTCTTGTGAATAGGTATTATTTTTGCTAGTTTCATTTCATTCGGAAAAATTTCCTTCTGAAGTGACAAGTTGAAAATATATGTGTGGGGGATCTTAATTTCATTTTTCACATTTTTAATTACATTTATTGAGATATCATCAGGCCCACAAGAAGTATTAGGTTTCATTATACTTATAACATGACATCTATCATCTTCAGAAAATTGTTCAATATATAAACTATCTGGAAAACTATCCATAATATTTATATTGCACTTGGTTTTTTTGTATTGAAATCAGCTGCTAGATCTTCTGCTATACTTTTAAAATATTGGCTGAAAGCTGTAGCTTTTTGCACATTATCTGTTAGTACATTTTCAGCCATTTCAATGTCCTCAATTCTAAGATTTTTGTTTTTATTCCGAGACAATAGGATATTTACCAGCCTCCATTTCTGTTTCAGCGAAGTATCACCATATATATATAGTATATAGGTGATACTTTCCATATTCATAGTATTTTTGTTATATTCATAGTATCTTTCCATTACCATATTCATAGTATTTTTGTTTAGCTTTTCTTATTAAACCAGTGACATAATTTCTGCAAATTCTGTGCCGTTCCTAGTCCATTTCATCACTGGAATTCTTATATATTTCAGCAAGTCTGTTTCTTTTTCTAATCTGATTTTTTATATAATTATTTATCCAAGGAGCATAACCACAGTGTTGTGATCTCTTCTTTCGAATTCAAGGAAAGCATACATTATATATATCCATAAAGAGTGTAAGAAAGTGATCATATGCCTGGTTCACATCCGTAATCTGTAGTAAATACTGCCAATTAATATTGCTTATTTTTTCCTGAAAATTTTTGCGTTTTTTTTTATTTTCGGAAACATTTATTTATCAATGTCGACTTTTACCCCCTCTGGAAGGGGCGGGGATAGCTCGGTCAGTAGCGCGCCAGGCTCGTAATCTGCAGTTCTCAGGTTCGAGTCCCAGCTGGTCAGCGTTGAGACTTATCTCCGCAAAACTCCCCGCCCTGCCCACGGTCAGTAGGGGACACCGATGGACTTAGTAAAGGTCGCGGTTCGTTGGATGGGACGTTAAGCTGTGGCCCCGTGTGCGGAAGAGAGCCATACCCTGTGCACGTTAAAGAACACGCTGAATGGCCTTGACGGGAGGATACCATCTTTTTCCTAACAGCTGCTCCAGTGGGTCTCCTCCTCCAACCTTCTCTGAGCCTTCGGGGTGCATGTGACCTGGTCATTTAGCCCATGGTGTGCAAAAAAAGTGCCGCTCAGAGGTAAAACAACCCAACAGATTTATCTTCGTTAACCCCTATACTGCTGTGACAAATGGGACACCGACAGACTTGTAAAGTCACCGTCCGTCGGAAGGGATGTTAAGCCGTGGTTCTTGTGCAGGACACTCATATCCTGCCCCGATTAAAGAACACCCTGAACAGCCTTAAGGCGAGGCTTCCACCTGTCTCCTAACAGATATCCAGTGGGTTCTCTTCCCTAACCGTTGGAGTCCTTGTGACTTGGTCATTTAGCCCGCTGTTTGCAGAAAACAGTTAAATTTCCCAACAATCAATTGTAAGTGGACTTTTAAAGAAGCTCACTAAACCACCCTATGTGTTATCATTCATACAATATTCTCAGACAGACAACCAGCCAGACCTTTTATTTTCACCTTTTGTTCCTCAAACCGATCCTATCTGAGGCGGCGAGTATTTTTGTTATGCCCGCGAGTATGTTTTTTTTGTGCTGACTTTCAACCACGGCATCACAAGGTCAACCACTATCTCTAACGTTAAGCTATTCAGTACCAAAGGATGTGGGAAGCGAGGAGAGTCGTTTTTTTTCCCTCTTCTCTCACTTCTTTGTGTTTATATAGCTGTGTGCTTTAGCCTCGTTTCTGTCTCATCAGCAATGATTCGAGAGAAAATAGAGTCGAGAGCGTAAAAAAAGATCTCACTCGTAGAACGGTAAACGCCACCAGGAACGAAGACGGCCAAGTCTGACACACAAGTCGAACGACCCAGAGGTGAGAGTGGTGCTAGGTGGAAGTCTCCTCAAGGATCAAGGACAGCCACTTGGAACCTGTCTCGTCGGACATGCGCAGAAGCATCCTACCGCAGTGCACACACACGCACGCACGCATGCCTCAGGAGTTGACCTTGGCAGCAGTTAAGACCGTAGAGCTGCAAGGGAAATAGCGAAAGGACCGGTTACGTGAGTAGGGGGCGCCACTATACGGCCGGAGGAAGTCGAATCGGCTGGGGCTGTTGTGATGCTGCGGATGCGGAGTACACAATTCGCGGGACAAGGTGGCTTTGTCATCTCGGCATTGATCTAGATGGCTTGAATGGATGAGAAAGGCTGAAATCACCTCGATAAAGAATTGAAACCTTGCATTTTGACGGTGAAGTTTTTAAGAAAGGGATTAGCAGTTAGTATGAACTGGGTTAGGAGGGGTTTTTTTGTGAATGGCTAAAACGATGATCAGAATAGAATGTTATTAGCGCTGATTCTGAAAAAAAAATTTGGAAAAACGAGTTTAAAAAAATATTTGGAACTCAATTTATTACGCAAATGTGTACTCTGAGTTGAAAAGTGTCGTGGGTTGGTTCGGTCAGTAGCGTGTCAGGATCCTAATCTGCAGTTCCCAGGTTCCAGTCCCAACTCTGCCAGCGTTGAGATTTATCTCCGCCAAACTCTCACCCTCCCTCGGTGAGAAAGGGGACAGCGAGGTGACCGCTTGGAGAGTCCGCTGTTCGTCGGATGGGACGTAGAGCCGTGCTCCGTGTGCAGAAGAGTCGTACACTGGGCACGTTTATGAATATGCTGGATTGCCTTCACGGCAGGCTCTCATCTGTATTCAGTGATTCCCCTACCATCAAACTTCTCTCAGCTATTGTGATCTGGCCATTTAGCCCATTGTGTGTAAAAGAGTGCCACTCAGAGGAGAGTGAGACTCAGTCGGGAGGGCGAAAGGCTCGTAATCTGCAATTTCTAGGTCGATCTCCGCTAAATTCTAACTCTGCCCTTGGTCAGTAGGGGACACTGATGGGCTGGGTTGGGTTGTTTTACCTCGGAGCGGCACTTTTTTGCACACCATGGGCTAAATGGCCAGGTCACATGGACACCGAATGCTCAGAGAAGGTTGGAGGAGGGGACCCAATGGAATAGCTGTTGGGAGACAGATGGTAGCCTCCCCTCAAGGCCATCCAGCGTGTTCTTTAACGTGCACAGGGTATGGCTCTCCCACACACGGGGCCACGGCTTAACGTCCCATCCGACGGACGGCGGCCTTTCCAAGCCCATCGGTGTCCCCTACTGACCGTGGGCAGAGCGGGGAGTTTTGCGGAGATAAATCTCAACGCTGACCCAGCTGGGACTCGAACCTGGGAACTACAGATTACGAGCCTGGCGCGCTACCGACTGAGCCACCCCCGCCCCACTGATGGGCTCTCAGTGCACGTTAAAGAACACGCTGGATGGCCTTGACGGGAGGCTACCATCTACTTCGTAGCGCTCCAGTGTCCTCCCCCCCCAGTCCTCGGGAGTCCGTGTGATCTGGCCATTTAGCCCATTGTGTGCAAAAAAGTGCTACTCAGAAGTAAAACAATTCAACCCGACATTAGAAGGAGAAGACAAAGGAAATGTTAAAAAAGAGGGAAATACAACAGATGTAGAAAATAAAGGTATATATACAGTCGCTCAAAAAAGTATCCGAACACCATGGTTGATTTCAGAATTCAGAAAAAAGTATCTCGCAACGATTTTTTTTAACAAATCAGTGATCTGGCAACCTGCGTGTCACGTGACACGAAGGTTGCCAGATGACTAATTTCTAAAAAAAATCGTTGCCAGATATTTTTGCTGAATTCTGTAATCAACCATAGTGTTCGGATACTTTTTTGAGCGACTGTAGGTGGTCATATTATTTTGATACTAGATCGTGTGGGCTCACTCACAGTAATATTGAGCGTGTGCAGTTACCGTTCACAGCAAACTGGAGCGTGTGCAGTAACTGCACACGCTCCAGTTTGCTGTGAACGGTAACTGGAGCGTGTACAGTTGCTGTACACGCTCCAGACATTTTTCCTGAATTCTGTAATCACGTGACACGAAGGTTGCCAGATTACTAATTTCTAAAAAAAAATCGTTGCCAGATGTTTTTCCTGAATTCCGTAATCAATCATAGCGTTCGGATATTTATTTGAGTGACTGTATCTTGGGGATGTTTGAAACTAAGGATGTTGGAGATGGTTGCACGACCAGGGGCGGACTTGGCTCAGGGGGTCGGATGACTATCTTCGCGGGGGCCAGTAGCAAATTGGGGCCACCGACTAAGAATCATGATAAGTGATTCCGAAATTGGCCCGTGAACGTCAGCACTATCGCATTCACTCTCAAAAAGATAAAGTCGCTATCTAACTTTCTCTATCTCTGTGTACGCCAATAAGCATACATTGACTATCATGTCGCTGCACTGAATCCTGGATTGTTTTACCTCTGAGCGGCATTGTTTCCCACACAATGAGCTAAACGGCCAGGTTACAAGGACCCAAAGGCTCAGAGAAGGTTTAGGGGGAGGAGCTACTGGACAACTGTTAAGAGACAGACGGTTAAAGCCATCCAGCGTGTTTTTTTAACGTACGCAGAGGATGACTCTTCTGAACACTGAGTTATGATGATGATTTCACGTCCAATCGGACGGATGGCGGCCTTTCTTAGCCCATTGGGTGTCCTCTTTATGACCGATGGCAGTTGGGTTGGGTTGTTTTACCTCTGGGAGGCACTTTTTTGCACACCATGGGCTAAATGGCCAGGTCACATGGACCCCGAAGGCTCAGAGAAGGTTGGGGGAGGGGACCCACTGGAACAGCTGTTGGGAGACATATGGTAGCCTCCCGTCAAAGGCCATCCAGCGTGTTCTTTAATGTACACAGGATATGGCTCTCATGCACACGGGGCCACGGCTTAACGTCCCATCCAACGGACGGCGGCCTTTCCAAGCCCATCGGTGTCCCCTAATGACCGTGGGCAGGGCGGGGAATTTTGCGGAGATAAATCTCAACGCTGACCCAGCTGGGACTCGAACCTGGGAACTACAGATTACGAGCCTGGCGCGCTACCGACTGAGCCACCCCCGCCCCACCGATGGCAGAGTGGGCGGTTTAGCGAGGTCCTTTCGACCTGGTGATTTGCCCTGTCTCCGCAAAAGTGCCGCTCAGAGGCAAAACGATCTTGTCCTAGGCCACGGGGTCTTTGTAACCTGTTTATTTAACACATTTTATGCAAAAAAAGACAGTCATACTCAGAGGTAAAACAACTGAAGAACTTTCTGTGAATCCAAACACATAGGAAATGGGTGGCTAGCCGGTAGCGCGCCAGGCTCGTAATCTGCAGCTTCCACGTTCGAGTTTCCATCTTGCTTTCGGTCCGAAAGGGCTTTCCATCTTGCTTTCGATCTTGAGCCTTCGACGACGATGGGCTTGGAAAGGTCGTCGTCCGTCAGATGGGACGTAAAGCCGTGGCCCCAGGTGCAGAACAGCTATACTCTGGCACGTTAAAGAACATGCTGGATGGCCTTGACGGGAGGCAAAATGAAAAAGACATTGGCGGAGGATGGAGAGGAGAGACAGAAAAATCTGTCTCTCCTCTCCATCCTCCGCCAACGTAGAATAAATGAGAGAGTGAATTTTGGTAAAAGTTGGGGGAGAATAAAACAAGAGTAAATTTTGTTAAATAAATGAAAAACCTCAGAGAAGGTTGAGGGGAGATCCACTGGACAGGAGAGACAGAAAAATCTGTCTCTCCTATCCAGTGGATCTCCCCTCAACCTTCTCCGAGGTTTTTTTGTGACCTGGTCATTTAGCCCATTGTGGGGAAAAAATGTGCCGCTCAGAGGTAAAACAACCAATACCCATAAGATCTGTTTAAAGAAGTTTTTATTGTAAACGAGCACTTATTAATCACTAGAGACGAGCGTGGCCATAATGCTCTGCTAAATACGCTGAGAAACGGAAACCCTGGGAACACCCACGGCAGAGTGGGATACTTTGACGAGTCGTTACTGTAATCAGGACTTGGCAAGAGCAAGAAGAAGAAAATCTGTCGAAGACGTAACGAACGGCTGAGGAAGACATTTGGACGACATTCGAGGTCTCGAGCTCAAGGTTAAACCACGTGATTGGCAGAATACGGTCATCCACCCATGGCCTTGTGAGTTCGTCATCTGTTATAATCGGAATCCTCGTCACACAGGCGTGGGGCTTCGCAGCTAAAAGCCGCTGCAGCATCCACGAAGCCGTATGAAGATGATGATGGAAGATGCCTCCTCTTTTTTGGCCCACGTGCGTTTCACGTGATCGTGTTCTGCCCCAGCACTACGATCTAGGGCAGAGAAATTTCTGCGCGTTGGAAGAAATTGCGCAGTGGGGATTACAATGAGAGCCAAACTGGAGAACGAAGTGGACTAGTTTTTTTTTGTTAGTGGTAAGGTTTCTGTTGGGCTTTTTTCTCTTGTGTGTGTCGTGTGAATTGAAGAGTTAATGTAGAGGAGATGTTTCAAGGCTGCGAGAAAAGAAAAACGGATCGAAAACAAGTTTCCTTTTTTTTGTTTGGGAGGAGATGGAGGAAAAAGGAAACTAGTTGAGACGAAAAACTTCAGCAAAAGTATCAAAACCGTTCGTATATTTGGAGACTAGAGACTTTAGAGAGGAATAAGGTAAAATAAACTAAGGGAATTTTTGCAGCGGGGGAGGGCGGAGAGTAAATTTTATATAAAAAAAATGGGGTGAAGAATAGACGAGGTAATTTTGCTGAAATTTGGGAGTTAAAGGTCGAGTGTGGGAGTAGAGTAACTGAGAGAGTGAATTTTGTTCAACAGTGGGGGGGGGGGAATAAATGGGAGAGTGAATTTTGTTAAAAGTGGGGGGGAGAGAATAAATGGGTGAGTGAATTTTGTTAAAAGTGGTGGGGGGAGAATAAATGAAAGAGTGATTTTGGTTAAAAGTGTGTGGGGAGAATAAATGAGAGAGTGAATTTTGTTAAAAGTGGGGAGAATTAAAAAAGAGTGAATTTTGTTAAAAGTGGAGGGAGAATAAAAAAAGAGTTAATTTTGTTAAAAATGGAAAGAGAAAAAAAAAGTGCATTTTGTTAAACGTGGGAGTAGAATAAATGAGAGATTGAATTTTGTTAAAAGTGGGGGGGCAATTAAAAAAGGGTACATTTTGTTAAAAGTGGGGGGAGAATTAGAAAAGAGTGAATTTTGTTAAAAGTGGGGGAGAATAAAAAAAAGGGAATTTTGTTAAAAGTGAGGGGGCAATTAAAAAAGGGGAAATTTTGTTAAAAGTGGGGGATAATAAAAAAGGGTAAATTTTGCTAAAAGTGGGAGGAGGATAAATGAGAGGTGAATTTTGGTAAAAGTGGAGGGGGGGGGGGTAAGAATGAAAAAGAGTGAATTTTGTTAAAAGTGGGGGAGAATTAAAAAGGAGTGAATTTTGTTAAAAGTGGGGGAGAATTAAAAAAGAGTGAATTTTGTTAAAAGTGGGGGAGAATGAAAAAAGAGTGAATTTTGTTAAACGTGGGGGGGAGAATAAAAAAAGAGTGAATTTTGTTAAACGTGGGGGGGAGAATAAAAAAAGAGTGAATTTTGTTAAAAGTGGGAGTAGAATAAATGAGAGAGTGAATTTTGTTAAAAGTGAGGGGGCAATTAAAAAAGGGTAAATTTTGTTAAAAGTGGGGGAGAATTAGAAAAGAGTGAATTTTGTTAAAAGTGGGGGAGAATAAAAAGAGTAAATTTTGTTAAAAGTGGGAAGAGAATAAAAAAGAGTGAATTTTGTTAAAAGTGGGAGGAGGATAAATGACAGGTGAATTTTGGTAAAAGTGGAGGGAGGGGAGAATAAAAAAAGAGTGAGTTTTGTTAAAAGTGGGGGAGAATAAAAAAGAGTGAATTTTGTTAAAAGTGGAGGAGAATAAAAAGAGTGAATTTTGTTAAAAGTGGGGGGAGAATTAAAAAAGAGTGAATTTTGTTAAAAGTGGGGGGAAGAATTAAAAAAGAGTGCATTTTGGTAAAAGTGGGTGGAGAATAATAGAGAGTGAATTATGTTAAAAGTAGGGGGAGAATTAAAATATGGTAAATTTTGTTAACAGTGGGGGGAAGAATTAAAAAAAGAAGGAATTTTGGTAAAAGTGGAGGGAGAATGAAAAAAGAGTGAATTTTGTTAAAAGTGGGGGAGAATAAAAAAAGAGTGAATTTTGTTAAAAGTGTGTGTGTGTGGGGGAGAATAAATGTAAGAATTAGGTTTATTAGAAGTGGTGGGCGAGAGAGCAAATTTTGATTTTTCCAAGGAGTGTAAAAGACCTAAACGAAAATAAAGCCAAATGATTTTCGTCAAAAATGAAAAGGTCACAAACAATATAAAAATTGGGTATATTTGGTTCTGGGTGCGGGATGGATTGCAGGTAGAGGAAAGGGGGGGGGGGCACCAGCAAAAGAGCGATTTCTGTTAAGGGGGGGGGGGTTGGGAATGAATCGTAATTTTGAAAGTAGCAGTCTATGTTACACAATACGTATCAACACTGCGGTATCAAAACAGAGAATTCCCGTGTTATGTCAATGGGAAATCTATCTTCGAAGCTTCTAGAACTTCTAGGTTGGGTTGTTTTACCTCTGAGCGGCACTTCTTTGCACACCATGGGCTAAATGGCCAGGTCACATGGACCCCGAAGGCTCAGAGAAGGTTGGGGCAGGGGACCCACTGGAACAGCTGTTGGGAGACAGATGGTAGCCTCCCGTCAAGGCCATCCAGCGTGTTCTTTAACGTGCACAGGGTATGGCTCTCCCGCACACGGGGCCACGGCTTAACGTCCCATCCGACGGACAGCGGCCTTTCCAAGCCCATCGGTCTCGTTTACTGACCGTGGGCAGGGCGGGAAATTTTGCGGAGATAGATCTCAACGCTGACCCAGCTGGGACTCGAACCTGGGAACTACAGATTACGAGCCTGGCGCGCTACCGACTGAGCCACCCCCGCCCCACCTTACACTCGGGCTTTTAAATAACATCCAACTTCACATATTACACTTGAGCCCTCAAATTGGATCGAATTACATTCCTTACATTTGGGTCCTCAAAATAGATAAATTTCATTCCTTGCATTTGGGAGGTGCTAAGTTCTTCTGAAGGTTTATTTTCATACTGACGAAGATTTGTGTTGACTGAATATAGTTTACATAAATGTTTTCATTCATACTTTTGTAATAAATTACATTATTTTTAGAATTATTGTGGTTGAATATTATTTTTGAATTCACGCTCAGTTTCAATCCGTTTAATTTATAACATTACAATAAAGTTTGCTAGCTTTATTTATCGTTTGTATTTTTCAATCAAAATATGACCATTTCCCTACTTTTCTCACCGTGAGAGGGCGCTATTAAAAGCTATTGAGAGTTTCGGTAAATGCGGGTGCTAATATTTTCCCAACAACCACAAAAGATTGGGTTGTTTTACCTCTGAGAGTCACATTTGTACATACAATGGGCTAAATGGTCAGGTCACAAGGACCCCGAGGTCTCAGGGAAGGCTTGGGAAAGCTGTTAGAAGACTGGACGTCTGTTAGGATAGAAAACCCCCATCAAAAGCAACCAGCGTGGTAAGGATATCTCTCCTGCACACGGGGCACGATAATTCAGGATAATTCATATATTATGGTTATTATTATTATTAGATGTGGGTTCGATTCCCGCCGTGTCGGCGATGAATTTTTTTCAGAATATTTTAACTTTAGATTACTAGTCTGAATTAACGACTGAACCAGTTCCTGCTCAGAGATCAAATTGTGATCTTAAATTTGTTACTAGTGACAATTTTCCATAAAATAAACAACAACAACAACCTCTTTTTTGCTTTAAGGAGCTTTCCCTACACATCAGCTAAAGTTAGTGAAAACTGTATACACACAAAAAAACACATCCCCGAAGAAGGAAACACAAGGGCCCATGTCGTGATTACCATCATGATGAGGTTGTCCCACCCCGATCGAAATCGTGCATCACCCCTTGTCAAAATCAGCCTTGTCCGTCAGTTTTCCCTTTCTACTTTCCCCCTCTTAGCATCCCCAGAGGACGGTGGGATCCCAACGCCCCTCTGAAGCTGTGCGAAACGGTTTCCAATTGCCACCCAAGCTTGGGACGATGCCTTTCTCAACCGTCCATAACCGTTGCTTCAGTACCCGTCCCGAGGGTTTTGTTTGATGAATGAAAAAAAAAACTGGATTAAAAAAAAAACCAGGAAAGAGAAAATTTAAAAAGTGAAAAAAAAAAAATAGAAAAGGAGGGGGAGAGGAAAAAAAATAAGGTCGCCTGCCACAGAGGCAGCAACATCTGTGGCAAAGGATGAAAAAAAAAAGTTCACGTGCATTTCATCCCCCTTCTCTTTTCTCCGTGGGGTGAACTAAATTCTCTCTCTCCACACTTCCGCCTCGAATGACTAACGAGCTGGCTCCACTCTCAGTGGTGACGTAATTTTTTTGTCTAACTCCCCTTCCTCCAAGTTTTTTTTAGAGACTGGGAGTTTAAAGCGCCGGGAGGGACTGAAAGAGAGTTGTTATCCATCCCTCCCCACTCAGAGTAGCTTTCTGAGTGTTTTGGGGTGCTCGATCCAACACCAAGAACTTTGGCTTTGAAAGATTCATAAATCAGGAAATGTCTCCTGTTTTAGATAAAAATAGATCCCTAATCAATCACGTAGCGAACAAAACGTTTGACAATATCCATGATGGGAGGGGGGGGGGGGGGGGGGCACACTCCTAGGAACATCAAACATGAAGCTGGAATAGTTAACAATAAATTGTTTCATAAAAAACATTCATAATTCTCTAATATTTTTATAATTATTATTCAAACTTCTAAAATGTATATTTTATTAATGGTTTGAAATAATATTTATTTCATTCATTTCTTTTTTTAATTTCTGGGGTAAATTCTTACGACTTACTTTGCGAAATATTTCTAGCTTCCATAAATTTTTAAATAAAAAAAAATAAATAAATACCCCCTCAAGCAGCTGCTTGCCACAGAGATCTGACAGGAGCCTGTCAGTTTATATGCCATAGTAGGTCTGAGAGGATGGCAGAAACATCTCCGCAAAATTCCCCGCCCTGCCCACGGTCAATAGGGGACACCGATGGGCTTGGAAAGGCCGCCGTGAGTCGGATGGGACGTTAAGACGTGCCCTCGTGTGCGGGAGAGCCATACCCTGTGCACGTTAAAGAACACACTGGATGGCCTTGACGGGAGGCTACCATCTGTCTCCCAACAGCTGTTCCAGTGGATCTCCTCCCCCAAACTTCTCTGAGACTTCGGGGTCCATGTGACCTGGCCAATCGATGGTGTTTTGCACATGGTGTGCAAAAAAGTGCCGCTCAGAGGTGAAACAACCCAACCCATATCCAGGGATCATGGTTCCTATTGGGAAAAAAAATCAGAAGTGCGCCTTTTTTTATAGTTAAAAAACTGGCTTTTAAAATTGAAAAGCCTTTTTTTTAATAAAAGAAAACTTTTATACAAGAAAGCAATTAAAATATTTATGGAATTAAAATATCATTTTTGCATCTATAAAACATATCATTGCATTAAAAACAGGATATGCATTTTCATTTTGTTAATTCTTCTTGCATTTATGTGGGCAAAATCGTCAAACAAATCATTAAAGTTGGTTTCTTGAAATCAGTCACTTTGAAATGGACAAAAAATTATGCGAGAAAGATATTTATTTTTATTTCAATATGTAATATAGACATGTGCTGTCCAGAGTGGTTAGCGCGCTTCGCTACTGATCTAAGGGGCCTGGATTCGAGTCCCGGGTAAGGCATGGTTGTATGTGTCGTTTTTCTGCTGAGGTCCTGCCATCCTCTCAGACCTTCTACTATGGCACATAAACTGACAGGCTCCTGTCAGACCTCTGTGGCAAGCAGCTGCTTGAGGGGTATTTTTTTTTAATTTAATATAGACATACAATGATGGTAATATTTGAAAATGTAATACTTACAGGTAGTTCTCGATTCGCGCGGTTAATGCGTTCTTTTAAAATGCAGCGTAAATCAAATTCGCTCAAAACGAAAATAATTTTTCCTGATAAAATAATTGAAATATCCAGGTGAGAGGTTGGGTTGTTTTACCTCTGAGCGGCACTTTTTTGCACACCATGGGCTAAATGGCCAGGTCACATGGACCCCGAAGGCTCAGAGAAGGTTGGGGGAGGGGACCCACTGGAACAACTGTTGGGAGACAGATGGTAGCCTCCCGTCAAGGCCATCCAGCGTGTATGGCTCTCCCGCACACGGGGCCACGGCTATACGTCCACATCCGACGGACGGCGGCCTTTCCAAGCCCAGCGGTGTCCCCTACTGACCGTGGGCAGGGTGGGGAATTTTGCGGAGATAAATCTCAACGCTGATCCAGTTGGGACTCGAATCTGAGAACTACAGATTACGAGCCTGACGCGTTACCGACTGAGCCACCCCCGCCCCCCTGGTGAGGGGGAATATGTTTTTGTACTTGCATATCGAACATATTCTTACCCAGGTTGTTGGAGGAGTTTGGCCCAGTCGGTAGTGCTCCAGGCTCGTAATCTGTAGATTCTAGGTTCGAGTCCCACGTGGATCAGAGTTGAGTCCCACCTATGCTAAATAACCAAGTGTAAAGTTAAAATGTATTGTACATATATCGGAAAAATGGCACATATTGTTTGTGATCTTTGTAGTGAGTAAGTCGTTATAGATTTTTGTATTAATTTCCTTTAGTGGCCCAGACAAACCATGTGGTTTTTGGGTTCACTCATATTTTTCTATCTTATAAATTGTATACGATGCTGAAATAAAAATTGATTGATTGATTGATTGAAACTACCTGCCCTCGGTTAGTATGGGTCACCGATGGGTTTGGAAAGGCCGCCGTCCGTCGAATGGAACGTTAAGCCGTGGCACCGTGTGCGGGAGAGCCATACCCTGTGCACGTTAAAGAACACACCGGATGGCCTTGAGCACATTGTGTGCAAAAAGTGCCGCTCAGAGGTAAACCAACCAACCAAAATCCTACCCAGTTTGGGGCGAGGTTGGCTCAGTCGGTAGTGCGCCAGGCTCGTAATCTGTAGATTCCAGGTTCGGGTCCCACCTGGGCCAAAGTTGAGATTTCTCTCTCCTAAACTCCCTGCCCTCGGTTAGTAGGGGTCACCGATGGGTTTGGAAAGGCCGCCATCCCTCTAATGGAACGTTAAGCCGAGGATCGTGTGCTGGAGATGTCCAGAAGGTCTCGTCCCCTAGCCTTCTCTGAGCCCTCGCGGTCCTTGTGACCTGGACATTGTGCCCATTGTGTGCAAAAAAAAAAGTGTCGCTCAGAGGCAAAACAACCCAACCCTATATAGCTTCCGATATAAATGCAGATAATATATATAAAGAGAGAGACAAACATTATACGATTATATTAAAGAAATGCATTAATGAAATTGATTATAAACATTTCAGTTTTTATAGGCATTCTGCAAAATTTCTTCACCAGTGTGAATTGGATTCCCGGATACTTTGTTGTAGGAGCTGGAAATTACAGACTTTTTCATTTGGACGTACCCAAGTCCAAATTAAAATAAAAATAAAAGCGAAATTACAGTCGCTCAAAAAAATATCCGAACACTATGGTTCATTACAGAATTCAGAAAAAATATCTGGCAACGGTTTTTTTTTAGAAATTGGTGATCTGGCAACCTTCGTGTACAGTCGCTCAAAAAATATCCGAACACTATGCTTGATAACAGAATTCAGAAAAAATATCTGGCAACGCTTTTTTTTTTAGAAATTAGTGATCTGGCAACCTTCGTGTACAGTCACTCAAAAAATATCCGAACACTATGCTTGATTACAGAATTCAGAATAAATATCTGGCAACGATTTTTTTTTTTAGAAATTAGGGATCTGGCAACCTTCGTGTACTGTACAGTCGTTCAAAAAATATCCGAACACTATGGTTGATAACAGAATTCAGAAAAAATATCTGGCAACTACTTTTTTTTAGAAATTAGTGATCTAATAACCTTCGTGTACTGTACAGTCGCTCAAAAAAAATCCGAACACTATTGTTGATAACAGAATTCAGAAAAAATATCTGGCAACTATTTTTTTAGAAATTTCTTGTCACGTGACACGAAAGTTGCCAGATCACTAATTTCTAAAAAAATCGTTGTCAGATGTTTTTTCTGAAAGCTGTAATCAACCATAGTCAGTGGCGGACTGGGTCTAAAAATATTGTTTTGCCATGAGAAAAGGGCTCCCACCCACAACTATAAGGCTGTCATTTTTAACATATTGCCTAATGTTTAAGGGGGCTCACAGGGCCCACTTGCCATCGGGCAAGCTGGCACCCTTACCAGTCCGCTACTGACCATAGTGTTCAGATACTTTTTTGAGCGATTATACCTGGATAAAAAAAAAAGTTCTAAGAAACTGTTTACCTCTTAGACTGCGGGAATTTTGGTTGTCCACGCCCGACTCGGGTTGGGTTGTTTTCCCTCTGAGCGGCACTTTTTTGCACACCATGGGCTAAATGGCCAGGTCACATGGACCCCGAAGGCTCAGAGAAGGTTGGGGGAGGGTTTGGGTTGGGGTTGTTTTACCTCTGAGCGGCACTTTTTTGCACACCATGGGCTAAATGGCCAGGTCACAAGAACCCGAAGGCTCAGAGAAGGTTGGGGGAGGGGACCCACTGGAACAGCTGTTGGGAGACAGATGGTAGCCTCCCGTCAAGGCCATCCAGCGTGTTCTTTAACGTGCACAGGGTATGGCTCTCCCGCACACGGGGCCACGGCTTAACGTCCCATCCGACGGACGGCGGTCTTTCCAAGCCCATAGGTGTCCCCTACTGACCGTGGGCAGGGCGGGGAATTTTGCGGAGATAAATCTCAACGCTGACCCAGCTGGGACTCGAACCTGGGAACTACAGATTATGAGCCTGGTGCGCTACCGACTGAGACACCCCCGCCCCGACCGACTCGGGATTTTATTATGCAAAACGGGACATTCCCCACACAAATCGGGAAGTCTGGCAACCTTGGGAAAGTGATTCAGGAAATGAGATGCGTCGTACACAATTAGTAACGAGTTGCGGGCTTCTGCTACTCTCTTTGCGATGTGGGTGTTATATTAAGAGTTTGTAGGATTTCTCGAATAGGACTCTCTTCGAGAGTTCGTTTCAAACTGGGGAAATGTAAATTTTTTTAGCACGCGAATTGAGACCATGTCCAAATTTATAAAATGTGTAAATTAAAATTTGCGTAAATCAAATCTGCGCAAAACGAGAACTACCTCCATATTTGGGGCGGGGGCGGCTCAGTCGGTAGCGCGCCAGGCTCGTAATCTGCAGTTCCTAGGTTCGAGTCTCAGCTGGATCAGTGTTGAGA
Source organism: Ryuthela nishihirai (assembly GCA_038380435.1). Classification (NCBI taxonomy): domain Eukaryota; kingdom Metazoa; phylum Arthropoda; class Arachnida; order Araneae; family Heptathelidae; genus Ryuthela; species Ryuthela nishihirai. Next base: position 28,387,841 of record JAWZYU010000025.1, read on the forward strand.
TTTATCAACGGAAAACTCCTAGTACTGCTCTCGGTCAGTAGGGGATACCGATGGGGTTGTAAAGGTCGCCGTCCGTCGGATGGGACGTTAAGCCGTAGCCCAGTGTGCGGGACAGCCATACTCTGTGGACGTTAAAGAACACACTGGTGGCCTTGACGGGAGGCTACCATCTGTCTCAACCAACAGCTGTTCCAGTGGGAACCTCTGAGCCTTCGGGATCCTTGTGACCTGGCAATTTAGCCCATGGTATGTAAAAAGTGCCGCTCAGAGGTAAAACAATCCAGCAACCTGCATATGCGAAAATGTCATTGGAACATAACTGTCATGGCGCCTATGGCAGAGACAATAGATTGGGTGCGGCGCTGGTGTAACAGTTTCATAACAGCTGTCCAGTGGGTACACTTCCTCCAACCTTCTCTGAGCCCTTAGAGTCCTTGTGACGTGACCATTTAACCCGTTGTGTGTTAACCCCTTTCCTTTTTTAGAGCTGTCTAATTCCATGGTCATTTGCCCGTCAGAAACAGAGTACATAACTTGGGTTGTTTTACCTCTGAACGGCACTTTTTTACTGGATTAAATGGCCAGGCCACAAGGACCCCAAGAGTTCAGAGAAGGTTGGTGGGCGGGGAACTGCTGAACGGCTCTTAGGAGATATGTGATTGCCTTCCCTTCATGGCCATCTAGCGTGTTCTTTAGCGTTGGGTTGGGTTGTTTAACCTCTGAGCGGCACTTTTTTGCACACCATGGGCTAAATGGCCAGGTCACATGGACTCCGAAGGCTCAGAGAAGGTTGGGGGAGGAGACCCACTGGAACAGCTGTTGGGAGACAGATGGTAGCCTCCCGTCAAGGCCATCCAGCGTGTTCTTTAACGTGCACAGGGTATGGCTCTCCAGCACACGGGGCCACGGCTTAACGTCCCATCCGACGGACGGCGGTCTTTCCAAGCCCATCGGTGTCCCCTACTGACCGTGGGCGGGGCGTGGAATTTTGCGGAGATAAATCTCAACGCTGACCCAGCTGGGACTCGAACCTGGGAACTACAGATTACGAGCCTGGCGCGTTCCGACTGAGCCACCCCCGCCCCGTTCTTCAGCGTGCACAGGGTATAGCTCCATCCCGCATACCGAGTCACGGCTTAACGTCCCGTCCGACGGTCTTTCGAAGCCCATTAGTATCCTCTCTCTGACCGAGGGTTAGGTGAGAATTTAGGTAGATAAATCTCAACGTTGATATAGTTTAATTCGAACATGGGAACTATAGATTACGAACCTGGCTAGCTACCAACTGAGCCAACCCCGCTCCTAGTGGACATAACAGTAAGTTATTTATATTCACATCCCCCTCGGTATGGGCCAATAATTAACATGTGCCCTATTATGAAAAATGGTTGGAAGACCCTGTTCTAACCCACATGCCAACACTGTACTGGAGAATATTGTAGTTCATCTTAAGCCCTACTATTCTCATCGACACAAAAGTCATTTACATAACGCAGCCTAGGCGATTAGCTAATAAGAGAGAGAAGTACATCGATGTGACGTCTTTCCTGTCACGTTGATTTCCGGTTCAGATCCATTTGTCCATTGACACGAACCAAGACCAGGTAGCTAGCTATCAGACTAGCGTAGGCGTCGGCTACAGTAACTGTCAAGTTTCGCTGACCTCTACATTTTCTTTTGCTTCTATTTGACAATGTCTGTTGCACTTGACAACCGGGAATTCGTTTCTCTGTTGCAACTGTCTCCGGCGTCCCTTTTTCACCTCCTCTTTGACCTCTTCTTTGCCTGTCATCCGCAAGGCCATGCAATACGGGCAACGCCCTTTTCACTGTATCATCATCTGAAAAATTAAAGAATTCAAGAGCTTGGGTGACCAAAAAGTGAAATTTCGTTCTAGTGAGTGGTTTGTTTTACCTCTGAGCGACATTTTTTGCCCATCGTGGGTTGGGTTGGGTTGTTTTACCTCTGAGCGGCACTTTTTTGCACACCATGGGCTAAATGGCCAGGTCACATGGACCCCGAAGGCTCAGAGAAGGTTGGGGAGGGGACCCACTGGAACAGCTGTTGGGAAACAGATGGTAGCCTCCCGTCAGGGCCATCCAGCGTGTTCTTTAAAGTTGGGTTGTTTTACCTCTGAGCGTCACTTTTTTGCACACCATGGGCTAAATGGCCAGGTCACAAGCACCCCGAAGGCTCAGAGAAGGTTGGGGGAGGGACCCACTGGAACAGCTGTTGGGAGACAGATGGTAGCCTCCCGTCAAGGCCATCCAGCGTGTTCTTTAAAGTTGGGTTGTTTTACCTCTGAGCGTCACTTTTTTGCACACCATGGGCTAAATGGCCAGGTCACAAGCACCCCGAAGGCTCAGAGAAGGTTGGGGGAGGGACCCACTCGAACAGCTGTTGGGAGACAGATGTTCCAGTGGGGACAGATGTTCCATCTCCCGTTAAGGCCATCCAGCGTGTTCTTTAACGTGCACAGGGTATGGTTCTCCCGCACACGGGGCCACGGCTTAACGTCCCATCCGATGGACGGCGGCCTTTCCAAACCCATCGCTGTCCCCTACTGACCGTGGGCAGGGCGGGGAATTTTGCGGAGATATGCACATCATGGAGTGAATGGCCAGATCACAAGGACGCCGAAGGCTCAGAAAAGGCTGAGGGAGGGAACCCACTGGAATAGCTGTTGGGAGACAGATGGTAGCCTCCCGTCAAGGCCATCCAGCGTGTTCTTTAACGTGCACAAGGTATGGCTCTCCCGCACACGGGCCATGGCTTAACGTCCCATCCGACGGACGGCGGTCTTTCCAAGCCCATTGGTGTCCCCTACTGACCGTGGGCTGGGCGGGGAATTTTGCGGAGATAAGTTTCAACGCTGACCCAGCTGGAACTCGAACTTGGGAACTACAGATTACGAGCCTGGCGCGCTACCAACTGAGCTCCACCCGCCCCACCCCCTTCTAGTGAAGAAGCCTAGAAGGTTGGGTTGTTTTACCTCTAAGCGGAATTTTTTTGTACACAATGGGCTAAATGGTCAGATCACACACACCGATAAGAGACAGATGGAAGCCTTCCGTCAAGGTCATGCAGCATGTACTTTAACGTGCACAAGGTATGGCTCAGTCGGTAGCGCGTCAAGCTCGTAATCTGATGTTCCCAGATTCCAGTCCCATCTGGGTCAGCTTTGAGATTTATCGTCACAAAATTCTCCGTTTTTTTCCTCGATCATTACGGGACACCAATGGGCTTGGGAAAGTCGCCATCCGTGGATGGGACGTAAAGCCATGACCACGTGTGCAGGAGAGTCATATCCTGTGTACACTAAAGAACACGCTGGATGGTCTTAATTGCTGCCCAGTAGGTCCCTTTCCCAACCCTTCTGTGAGTTCTCGCGGTCCTTTTGACCTGATCATTTAGCCCCATTGTGTGCAAAAATTGTCGCACAGAGATAAAGTTGGGTTGGGTTGTTTTACCTCTGAACGGCACTTTTTTGCACACCATAGGCTAAATGGCCAGGTCACATGGACCCCGAAGGCTCAGAGAAGGTTGGGGAAGGGGACCCACTGGAACAGCTGTTGGGAGACAGATGGTCGCCTCCCATCAAGGCCATCCAGCGTGTTCTTTAACGTGCACAGGGTATGGCTCTCCCGCACATGGGTCCACGGCTTAACGTACCATCCGACGGACGGCTGCCTTTCCAAGCCCATCGGTATCCCCCTACTGACCGTGGACAGGGCGGGGAATTTTGCGGAGATAAATCTCAACGCTGACTCATCTGGCATTCGAACCTGGAAACTGCAGATTACGAGACTGGGGCACTACCGACTGAGCCACCCCCGCCCCGACCACAGATGCAAACAGATATTAAAAAAATACAGCTATCGGATAAGACACGACTTTAATGTTTACTTCCCACAATTTAATAATATTTGTCCCGGCGAGCAATGTCGTGCCCCACCCTGTATATCTCTGTACGTGATGTGCCATAATCAGACAATGGTAATTCATCACTGGCCTAGCACAGACAGGAAGAGAGTGGCCGCCGACGTCTGGTGCTCGTGAGCGAGTCCAGACACCAGATCGTGTTTGTTTGGCCTTGAAGTACAGAGGGATATCTTGAGCATTGTCTCTGCTCAGCTTCTGCCAGAAGTAATGTTGAGGTGAATCAGCAGATTTCCTCTTGGACAAAGTATTCGTGGACGAAAAAGAATTTCTGCCCGACGAGTCAGAATTTCTGACTGCTGACGATGTTCCCTCTGGAAAGAGAGATGACGGAAATGGGGATCAGGAAAAAATAAAATCAGCTAAGAAATCAATAGCTGTTTGTTGCTTTCATAGAAAAAACTTTGTTTCAAGAAAAATGAAAGGGAGAGAAATTTCTGTTCTAAAGATTTTATCAAGGTTTCTTTAGGGGCGGGGATGGCTCAGATGGTAGCACGCCAGGCTCGTAATCTGTAGTTCCCAAGTTCGAGTCCCAGCTGGGTCAGCGTTGAGATTTATCTCTGCAAAACTCCCCGCCCTGCCAACGGTCAGTAGGGGACACCGATGGACTTGGAAAGGCCGGCGTCCGTCGGATGGGACGTTAAGCCTTGGTCCCTTGTGCGGGAGAACCATACACTCTGCATGTTGAAGAACATGGTGGATGTCCTTGACCAGAGGTTACCATCTGTCTCCCAACAGCTGTTCCAGTGGGTTCCCTCCCACAACCTTCTCTGAGCCTGCAGGGTCCTTGTGACCTGGCCATTTAGCCCATGGTGTGCAAAAAAGTGACGCTCAGAGGTAAAACAATCCAACCCAACAACGGTTTCTTTAGTTATTGCGAAGTTGTTGATCGTAGTGTCACACAAACACTGAGTGTCTAGATTCTTTTATAACTTTGAGTGTGGAACTTGATTAAAATCTAAATTGGACAAATCACACTAAAAATTTAACATAAAAAGTTAAAACATATGTTTCATATATACAGTTATAATAAGAATGTTATAATGAAAATCTGGTTTCCATATTTGTGATGTCTCATTCTTCCTGAGCATAAAGTATTCACACTACCCTCATCACTTTAATTTTAAGTAATCACATCAGCCTCATCATTCAGTTTTAAGTATTTACATTACTCTCATTCACCAATTTTCAAGTTCTCACACCATCATCATCCCCTGAATTTTCAAATATTCACATACTAGCCTACCCCTGAACTTTTCAGCATTTACACCACCCTCTTACCATATGAGTTTTAAAGTAATCAAACGACCCTCAACCCCTTAGCTTTTAAAAATTCACACTACCCTCTTCCTACAGTTTTAAAGTGTCTACACCACTCTCACCTCACGATTTTTCAAGTATTCTCACCACTCTTATCCTCTGAGTTTTCAATAACTGAGCCTGTCTCCCGAGTTTTCACATTGAGATTTATCTCCGCAAAACTCCCCGCCCTGCCCACGGCAAGTAGGGGACACCAATGGGCTTGGAAAGGCCGCCGTCCGTCGGATGTGACGTTAAGCCGTGGCCCCGTGTGCAGGAGAGCCATACCCTGTACACGTTAAAGAACACGCTGGATGGCCTTGACGGGAGGCTACCATCTGTCTCCCAACAGCTGTTCCAGTGGGTCCCCTCCCCCAACCTTCTCTGAGCCTTCGGGGTCCATGTGACCTGGCCATTTAGCCCATGGTGTGCAAAAAAGTGCCGCTCAGAGGTAAAACAACCCAACCTAAATTTTCCTGTTCTGTGGAATATTTTAGCAATTAAGAAACCCACTGAAGTAAATCCTGGGGTACGTGCCTGCCTCTCAGCGGCGCTTTCTTTGCCCACAATGGGTTAAATGGCCAGGTCACAAGGACCCCAATAACGCAGAGAAGGCTAGGGGAAAGGAACACAATTGACAGACATGATTAGAAGACAGATGGATTGGGTTGTTTTATCTCTGAGCGGCACTTTTTTGCACACCATGTCTAAATGGCCAGGTCACATGGACCCCGAAGGCTCAGAGAATCTTGAGGGAGGGGACCCACTGGGATAGCTGTTGGGAGACAGATGTAGACTCCCGTCAAGGCCATCAAGTGTGTTCTTTAACGTGCACAGGGTATGGGCTCTCCCGCACACGGAGCCACGGCTTAACGCCCCATCCGATAGACGGCGGCCTTTCCAAGCTCATCGGTATCCCCTATTCACACCGAGGGCAGTAAGGGTTAGAGAAGATAAATCTCAACGTTGGACTAGTTGGGACTATTTTTCTCAATAATCCTTTAACAGAGACAACAGCGTAGAAAAAAATACGCATCTAGTGATAAATATTATGATAACAGAGGATACAAATTAGACGCTAGAAATGCGATCTCTCTTATCAGGGAAGATGCTAATTACCGTGAAACATAATCTGACGTAATTACACGGACGCTGTACGTGGACATCGCGTTGACTCTTTGATGATGGAGTGCTCTCTTTCTGCTTCTGCTGTCAGAAGCTGAGAAGCCAACGATCAAGTATCATTTTACCATTTTAACCTTTGCGAGTGGGGAAAAATTTTCTTTTCGAAGAGAAGATTTCACTTTAACGAAGTTTAATAATTGTATCCAAGACAAGCACATTTGTCAAATTTATACATTTTTCCTCTTGGAACTTTAGTTTCAAAATCTTTGAACACTTGTAATTCAAAGAATGAGGTTGGGTTGTTTTATCTGTGAGTGGCACTTTTTGCACACAATGGACTAAATGACCAGGTCACAAGGACAACGAAGGCTAAGAGAAGTTTGGGGGTTGGGTTGTTTTACCTCTGAGCTGCACTTTTTTGCACACCATGGGTTAAATGGCCAGGTCACATGGACCCCGAAGGCTCAGAGAAAGTTGGGGAGGGGACCCACTGGAACAGCTGTTGGGAGACAGATGGTAGCCTCCCGTCAAAGGCCATCCAGTGTGTTCTTTAACGTTAACTTAAAGGGGTATGTGCATACCTTATGCACAAGGTATGTGCATACCTTGTGCCGCACACGGGGCCACGGCTTAACGTCCTATCCAACGGACGGAGGCCTTACCCAGACCATCGGTGTCCCCTACTGACGGTGGGCAAGGCGGGGAATTTTGCGTAGATAAATCTCAACGCTGAACCAGCTGGGATTCGAACCTGGGAACTACAAATTACGAGCCTGGCGCACTACCGACTGACCCCACCCCAGGTCACAAGGACCCCGAAGGGTCAGAGAAGTCTGGGGGAAAGAACCCACTGGATAGCTGTTGGGAGACAGTTGGTAGCTTCCCATCAAGGCCACCAGTATATTCTTTAAAGTGCATAGGGTATGGCTCTCTCCCATACACGGGACCATGACTTAATATCCCATCTGACGGACGGAGGCCTTTTCAAGCTGTTCGGTTTCCCTCTATTGACTGTTGCTGTGGTAGAGAGTTTTGTTGAGGTAAATCTCAACGCTGGGCCAGGTGGGATTCGAACCTGGGAACTGCAGACTACAAGCTTAGCGCACGCTACCGAGTAACCCATACCCAACTAATAAGATTAATTGAAATTATCTGCGACTTAGAGCGAGTCTTGAGACTAAAGCTATTGAAAAATATTGATTACGTAAATTAATTTCATTGTTAAAGAAACGATTTTTATTTATATTGTTGCGAATCTAAAAATGGATAGGCATTGGGCGTGAGTACTAATAACTATATTTTCAAACCAATTACAATTCAATGCAAATTGTTACAAAAATATGGATGAAGTATCTTAGAAACAAATGGACTACTATCATACATAAGTCGTTAACCTTTTTGTATAGACCATACAATATCAGCTCTGTCTGTTGTAATAAAATACTACCTCTTCACTTTGTTTACCACTTCAGACGTAAACAAACTCTCGTCCTGTGCTAGTTCACTAAACTTTTGTTACTAACAACAGAAAACAAACACCCGCGCACACACTAATAAATATATTAATTATTTTCACTTAACGCGCACTGAATCATACTATCTGAACGTCCTTTCAGATCTCACAACTTTAACACACTTAACGGTAAATACTCAGATGAACTTCTTCATCTTTCACAATCCCACGCACTACTGCATTATATTTCTCCCATTTTCATTCTCCCGAACTGTTCTAAGTTCTAATTCGTTGGCTAAAATTGAATCTCACGTAGAAGCACACATGAGGATTCAAGTCACGTTAAGTCATGAAGTCACTGTTGCTCGTTCATCTGTCGTAACACTGCCCCCTCTTTAGGTCTTGTTCGTCCCGAACAATTCTGGATTCCGAAGCTTCTTCAGTTCTTCGATGAAACGGGGCCAAACGATCCACGTGAACCACCTTGCACTTTGTTTGCGTTTTGTTTGCGTCGACGAATGCGATACATCACGTCGTTAATCCTGTTAACTACTGTATACGGACCTTCCCAAGATTTCTGTAGTCTTGGTGAAAGTCTTCTCTCTCTATGTGGAACAGTTGTACGTTCACGAATGCAATACATCACGTCGTTAATCCCATTAACTACTGTATAAGGACTTCTCCAAGGTCTCTGAAGTCTCGGTGAAAGTCTCCTCTTTCCATGTGGAGTAGTTGAACGTCGACGAATGCGATACATCACGTCGTTAATCCCATTAACTACTGTATAAGGACCTCCCCAAGGTCTCTGAAGTCTCGGTGAAAGTCTCCTCTTTCCACGTGGAGTTGTTTTCTCTACAGCACTAGGTGAACACCTATTCTGTTCCACTGTATTCAAAATACGGATGGCTGTCTTCTTTAGGAAGGTGACGAGTTTATTGCTTTTGTTTTGCTTCTGGTGATAAAAAGCTTTTCACTATCACGTGTTTCCTCAGTTTATCCCACATGTTTGTGTCAAAATGGAAGCGAATCACATTATGACGTAGATTTACTTTCTCACTGAAGCCTCGTCCACAAACAGAATACGTGTAAGGCTTATAGCCCTTGTGAACACGTTTATGTCTCCGCAGGGAGAAGAATCGACTAAGTTTTTGTGCAAAACCTGTACTCGAAAGTTTTCTTCTTTGCATTTTTACCTATGACTCGTCTTGACTTTGGTTCTGATTTCACGTCTCCTACCATTTTGCTAGGCTGTTCACAGTGAGGAATATCAGAGGCTGATTCACTTGACGACGCAATAGGACACGCGGCTTCGCAAAGAAGAGTCTCTGGTAATTGGAACTGCTCCGAGCTCAGGGTTGTAGCTGTACCGTCAAGAGGATGAGGAAACGAAGCAATTTCCATTAAGGACATCCATGTTATTCGACTTAGTTTTAAAATTCTGCCAAGTCAATTTTGTTTCTATGGATACTGTTTCTCTACTCTGTCCGTTCATTGAATCGATATTTCCTGGACACTGAAACTCTGATAAAGACAACTTTTCCTTATTATTCTTCTTACCAAGTTTAAGGGATATGGGATCATTTCTCATTTGAGCCATTTTCCATCCTATGCTGTAGGCTTCTTCATCGACTTTCTTTCTAACTGCTGTGTCTTCCTCCGAATTCACATTCTTGGAGCTCTCATTGTAATTTGCCAGAGAAATATCAGTCATGATTGCCAAATTGTTCATTCTGGAGATCAGAGACGAGTTTTGTAACATGATATTGTCCACTTTAGAGCTCTTGTAGTCGTGAAAAAACTTTTCTATATCCTTATAATATAAATGATTATAATGTCCAAATCTGCGCATTGACTGTTCAGAAAAGAAATTCAGCATGGCTACGTTGAGATTATCTGAGGGCTTCACTTCTCTCTGATCGTAACTCTGAGGCTTAGTTTCATCCAGAAAGATACTGTTATCCGAGCACAATTTATTACTCATAGAAAAAGGAATATCTAAGTCAGTCTCTGAAGTACTGTCTCTGCCTGAAGCTCCTTTACTAGCATCACCAGTTCCGCTTCTACGCCATTCTTCGGAATTCCTCTTTCTTAAATCCCACTTTCTACAAACGATTCGAGTGTGGCTATATGCTTCGGAAAAATCTCTCCGACTTCCCCGGTAACGTCGAATGGCACTTCGTTTCTATGATGAATGGACGCCTCTTCTTTTTCATTGTCGACGATACGATCTGACGACTCTTCTCTACTCGGACCACTCTGCGAAACGTAAACTCTGTTTCGTTCCCCCTCACTACCACTCTTTACTCTGCCTTTGCGAGAATTGTCCATGACGCATTTTGCTGACGGCGAGGAATAGAATACCTTTCGTGTGGATCTCTCTTCAGATCGTGCCAGACTTGTATACCTAGGTATTTTGAAGCGCAAAGCGTACTGTATAGTCTCACAGCTCTCTGATCTGTGTGATTGTTCCTCACAGTTCCTAGACATGTCACCAGCGACATAGACACTCTGCCATGCATCACCAGTAGTTGCGTGGTCAAAGGCATTATCTGCGCTATCTCTACGTTTCTTGATTTCCAGTAGCAGATCCACATTTCGAGATTCTCCTTTCTTGCGAAGATCCGATTCTTTTGTAGTCTCCCTCTCGCAGTCCTCTCGCACCTTCTCCAACTCTCTCGAGTTCTCGTCAATCCATATGAATGCTTCATCAGAACGCCGCTGCCCCAGCGAGCTTCTCCTGTCCGTCGAATTTTGTAAAAACGAATTGAATCTAAATTGCTTCTTTTCAGATAGTGAAGAATCTTGGAATATTTTCTGGTCCCGCATCAGCACTATGTTCATCTGTACTATAGCTCCCACTGCTGGAGATATATTCACCTTCAACCAATTTCGTTGTCTTAATTGTAACAACATCTTTACCAGCTCTCAATTCTTGCATAATTTTGTTCCTATAATTTTTATATTGCTCAACAATATTCTTATGGTTAGCATCTTTAAAACATTGGTCTTCTGCAATGTTACCTCCAGTGCTGTTAGTTTCGTAAATTTCACGTATTTGGTTTGGGATTCACATTTTGATATGCGTTGCCTTTCTCTTTTTCATGTTCACAATCTAATTTAACACTCTCAAGATCATCTTTTAAACTGACAATTTCAACCTTTAAACTATTACATTGTCTATTAAGTTCTGTTTTAATGTCCTTGAACTGATCAATAATCTTACTAATTTGAGAAGCCACTTCGGCTCTCATCTCATTATTTTGTGCGGCCATTTCGGCTTTCAAGTCATCTTTTTGAGAAACTACTCAATTCTCAACTCATTATTTTGTGCGACCAGGTCACCAATTTTGTTGCTTTGGGCAGCTATATCACCTTTAAGGTCAATTATTAATTTCACTAACTAAACCATACTTCTAGTAAAAGGCATTCAATTAAATTATCCACACTCCTAGACACCAAATGTTGCGAATTTAAAAATGGATAGGCATTGGGCGTGAGAACTAATAACTATATTTTCAAACCAATTACAATACAATGCAAATTGTTGCAAAAATATGGATGAAGTATCTTATAAACAAATGAACTATTATCATACATAAGTCATTAAACGTTTTGTATAGACCATACAATATCAGCTCTGTCTGTTGTAATAAAATATTACCTCTTCACTTTGTTTACCATGTCACTTGAATACCTTCAGACTTAAACTCTCGTCCTGTGCTAGTTCACTCAACTTTTGTTACTAACAACAGAAAACAAACACCCACGCCCACACTAATAAATACACCTATCCCTCGAAATTTTGACTTTGCACGGTCAAAAAAATGCAACCAGTTTCGATTTACACGGTACTGACTGAGACGTATATAGAAAGGAAATCTCAGTCAGTACCGTGTAAATCGAAACTGGTTGCATTTTTTGACCGTGCAAAGCCAAAATTGTGTGAACTGAGTACCGTGTAAATCGAGGTATAGGTGTATATTAATTATTTTCACTTAACGCGCACTGAATCATACTATCTGAACGTCCTTTCAGATCTCACAACTTTAATACACTTAACATGTAAATACTCAGATGAACTTCTTCATCTTTCACAATACCACGCACTACTGCATTACATTTCTCCCATTTTCATTCTTCGGAACTGTTCTAAGTTCCAATTCGTTGGCTAAAATTGAATCTCACGTAGAAGCACACACTAGGGTTCAAGTCACGTTAAGTTCTAGTCCTACATGGATCAGAGTTTAGATTTATCTCCGCAAAACTCCCCGTCCCGCTCTCGGTCAGTAGGGGACTCCGATGATGGGCTTGGAAAGGCCGCTGTCGGCGAATGGAACGTTAAGCCGTGGTTCAGTTTGCTGGAGACCCATACCCTGTGCATGTTAAAGAACACGCTAGCTGGCTGGCCTTGATGGGAGGTTTTCATTTGTTCCCGAACAATTGTCCAGTGGATTTCTTCCTCCAACCTTCTCTGAGCCTTTGGGGTCCTTGTGACTTAGCCATTTGGTGCGCCAAATGACTAAGTCACAAGGACCCCGAAATAAAAAAGATCCGGTCAGAGGTGAAACAAACTAACCAAAAATTGAGATTTATACCATTAACAGATCGCTTGCCAGGCCTTTATGGCAAGGAGCTTTTTGAGGGGATATTTATTTATTTTTTTAAATATTCATTAATTATTTCGGCATTTTTCACTTGTTTCCCACGTTAGAGGGCGCAGTTATAGCTTTGGGGAGATTCAGAAAATGCGAATCTTAATATTTCATCAATACCTATCCGACCTAAAAATTTTTTTTTTAATTTATCTCTAAAAACCAAAAATTCGAATGTCTAGAGACAGAAATAAAATAAAATAAATAAATACCCCCTCAAGCAGCTGCTTGCCACAGAGATCTGACAGGAGCCTGCCATTTTATATGCAATAGTAGAAGGTCTGAGAGGATGGCAGGACCTCAGCAGAAAAACCACACACACACATCCATGCCTTACCCGGGGCTCGAACCCAGGTCCCGTAGATCACAAGCCAAGCGTGCTAACCACTCGGTCACGGGACAACAAAGTGAAAATATTAGCTTGTTTTTTGTCTGAAAAGGAGCAAAAAAGACTAACATTGAAAGAAATTGGGATTTACGTATACCCTAGGTACAAAGAAAGTAAATTTGCTTATACGACTGGGAACATTATTTCGAATCTGTCTGTTGAAATGTATTTATAAATGTTATTATCCAACTCATATTTTGAAAAAAAAAATACATTGTATAAAAGTTTATGGTTTTATATAATTTCTTTCCTTGTTACCATCTTTACCATCTGTAATGCTTGCATTTATTATATTTTTAATTACTAGAATAGTTACAATCTCGGTTTAAAAATATTCAAAAATTCGTAACTTTCTCTTACATAGACCTACCAAAATATTATGAGGCGGGGGTGACTCAGTCGGTAGCGCGCCAGGCTCGTAATCCGTAGTTCCCAGGTTCGAGTCCCAGCTGGGTCAGCGTTGAGATTTATCTCCGCAAAATTCCCCGCCCTGCCCACGGTCAGTAGGGGACACCGAAGGGCTTGGAAAGGCCGCCGTCCGTCTGATGGGACGTTAAGCCGTGGCCCCGTGTGCGGGAGAGCCATACTCTGTGCACGTTAAAGAACACGCTGGATGGCCTTGACGGGAGGCTACCATCTGTCTCCCAACAGCTGTTCCAGTGGGTCCCCTCCCTCAACCTTCTCTGAGCCTTCGGGGTCCATGTGACCTGGCCATTTAGCCCATGGTGTGCAAAAAAGTGCCGCTCAGAGGTAAAACAACCCAAACAACCAAAATATTAGATAATTTTCACTGTATGTCAGTGGAAATCAAACGTCGAAGGTGAGACATCGGTATTTTAGAAGTTTTCGTCTTAAATCAACTTCTAAAATAAGTATTTAATAGAAAAATTTTTAAGAAAGAATTAAAGATTTAATTTCTTCTTAAGGAAGAAATTAAAGATAAGAAAGATAAAGAATTAAAGATTTTTTTAAGAAATAAAGATTCTTAAAGAAGAAAGAAAGATATATTAAATCTACTTAAATCTCGTTTTTTCACAACATTCGTAACATTTTTCCCATTAAATGCACATTTTAAAAGTTATAGTCTTCGAAGTTGGATTTTCCCATTGACATAACAATGAAAATTTTATATTTTAGCATAAAAGTTTACGCCAAGTCGTTGAAGCAATGAAAATTTAGCATTGTTATTCATTTTAATTTTGCTACTTTGAAAACATTCATTCTAATTTTTTTGGGGGGGTGAGTAAAACTGTTTTTTTCTTCCGTTTTCCATAATTTGAAATGCAATTAATCCTTTAAACGAAAAACGTAAAAGAGCAACTGTTAAAATGTTTGCCACAGAAACGTGCTTAAGGGTTAATCTTGAAATAAGTTACATAACTTTCAACATTCATTAAAAATAAGCATTTCAATGGAATTAATTGGGCGGGGGTGGCTCAGTTGGTAGCTCGCCAGGCTCGTAATCTGTAGTTCCCAAGTTCAAGTCCAGGCTGGGTGGGGCGGAGGTTGCTCAGTCGGTAGCGCGCCAGGCTCGTAATCTGTAGTTTCCAGGTTCGAGTTCCAGCTGGGTCAGCGTTGAGATTTATCTCCGCAAAATTCCCCGCCCTGCCCACGGTCAGTAGGGGACACCGATGGGCTTGGAAAGGCCGCCGTCCGTCGGATGGAACGTTAAGCCGTAGCTCCGTGTGCGGGAGAGCCACTATACCTTGTGCACGTTAAAGAACACGCTGAATGGCCTTGACGGGAGGTTACCATCTGTCTCCCAACAGCTGTTCCAGTGGGTCCCCTCCCCCAACCTTCTCTGAGACTTCGGGGTCCATGTGACCTGGCCATTTAGCCCATGGTGTGCAAAAAAGTGCCGCTCAGAGGAAAAACAACCCAAAAACCCGGCTGGGTCAGCGTTGAAATTTATCTCTGCAAAATTCCCCGCCCTGCCCACGGTCAGTAGGGGACACCGATGGACTTAGGAAGGCCGTCGTCCGTAGGATGGGACGTTAAGCCGTGGCTCCGTATGTGGGAGAGCCATACCCTGTGCACGTTAAAGAACACGCTGGATGACCTTGACGGGAGGTTACCATTTGTGGCGGATACCATCTGTGGCCAACCTTGACGGGAGGCTACCAGTGGGGATTTTGGAGTCCAGAAATGACACTCTTAACTTCATTAATGGATTATTTAGTAATCGATATCCTTTTTAACAGCTTGTCATTTGGTTGATGAGATAGTAAGAATATTAGGAGTTTTCCCTTCCTAGAAAATAAAATGGAGATCAAACCCTTTGTCCCCTGATTATGACAACAGTCTGCGAGGACCGTCATAATCATGGCTTTGTCCCCTGATTATGACGGACACTGGGCTCAGGTGGGACTCGAACCTTGGTACTGCAGATTACGAGTCATCCCCGCCCCCCAGTTGTATAGTAGTTGAATAATTTGTATAATCTTAAAGAAATAAAAAAACTGCTGATGTTTTTAAACCCTTCTTCATCATCATATTTAAATAAATAAAATAAATAAATACCCCCTCAAGCAGCTGCTTGCCACAGAGGTCTGACAGGAGCCTGCCATTTTATATGCCATAGTAGAAGGTCTGAGAGAATGGCAGGACCTCAGCAGAAAAACGACACATACATCCATGCCTTATGCGGGGCTCGAACCCAGGTCCCGTAGATCAGTAGCCAAGCGTGCTAACCACTCGGCCACGGGACGGTAAAATACATACCCCCTCAAGCAGCTGCTTGCCACAGAGGTCTGACAGGAGCCTGTCAGTTTATATGCCAGAGTAGAAGGTCTGAGAGGATGGCAAGACCTCAGCAGAAAAAACAACACACACAACCATGCCTCCTGCCGGGACTCGAACCCAGGTCCTTTAGATCAGTAGCCAAGCGCGCTAACCACTCGGCCATGGGACGGCTTCATCATATTTAACAGGTTCAAATTTCAAGATCACGAGTGATACCGAGAAAACATCAGTGAATAACAGGATAAACGAAGTTACAGACCTATGTCGCCATCTGGCGATAATGATCGAAAACAATAGCCTACTATCGCGGAAAAAAAACACACACTTCAATGAAATTCCTCGTCAAACATGCATGATTCGACTAAATTTTCTTAAAAATCTGTGACAGTTGAAAATTTGGTTAGTCATTGTGGTTTTAAACTGTTTTGTTGCTGTTGTTGTTCATGCAGCACTGGGATTGGTTCAGTAGGTAGCACACCGGGCTCGTAATGCAGCACTGGGATTGGTTCAGTCGGTAGCACACCGGGCTCGTAATCTGATCTTTCCAGGTTCGAGTCCCAGTTGTGTTGAGATTAAACTCCGATAACTTGTTTTCTGACCTCGGAGAGAAACGGGATACGTGGACGGACGCCATCCGTCGGATGCGACGGTAAGCCATAGCTTTCTGTACACGAGATATATCCGTGATTGAGTATGCAGGAGAGCCATACCCTATGCAGGTTGGGTTGGGTTGTTTTACCTCTGAGCGGCACTTTTTTGCACACCATGGGCTAAATGGCCAGGTCACATGGACCCCGAAGGCTCAGAGAAGGTTGGGGGAGGGGACCCACTGGAACAGCTGTTGGGAGACAGATGGTAGGCCCCGTCAAGGCCGTCCAGCATGTTCTTTAACGTGCACAGGGTATGGCTCTCCCGCACACGGGGCCACGGCTTAACGTCCCATCCGACGGCCTTTCCAAGCCCATCGGTGTCCCCTACTGACCGTGGGCAGGGCGGGGAATTTTGCGGAGATAAATCTCAACGCTGACCCAGCTGGGACTCGAACCTGGGAACTACAGGTTACGAGCCTGTCTAAATGGCCAGGTCACATGGACCCCGAAGGCTCAGAGAAGGTTGGGAGAGGGGACCCACTGTAACAGCTGTTGGGAGACAGATGGTAGTCTCCCGTCAAGGCCATCCAGCGTGTTCTTTAACGTGCACAGGGTATAGCTCTCCCGCACACGGGGCCACGTCTTAACGTCCCATCCGACGGACGGCGGACTTTCCAAGCCCATCGGTGTCCCCTACTGACCGTGGGCAGGGCGGGGAATTTTGCGGAGATAAATCTCAACGCTGACCCAGCTGGGACTCTAACCTGGGAACTACAGATTACGAGCCTGGCGAGCTACCAACTGAGCCACCCCCGCCCCCCTATGCAGGTTAATGAGCATGCTAGATGGCCTTCACAGGAGGCTACGATCTGTCTCCTAACAGTTGTCTAGTGGGCTCCTTTTCCCCAAGCCTTCTCTGAGCACTGGGAAAGGGGTGGGACCTAGTCGGTAGAGCTCCAGGCTCGTAATCTGCAGTTCCCAGGTTCGAGTTCTTATCCTGGACAGTGTTGAGATTTATCTTCGCAAAAGTCCCCACTCTGCTTTAATCAGTAGGGGACCCAGATGGGCTTGGAATGCTCGCTGTCTGTCGGATGGGACGTTAAAGTCACACCTTGTGTACGCTAAAGAACACGCTGGATGTCGTTGAAATGATGCTCCCATTTGTCTAGTGGGTTCCCTTCCCTGAATCTTCTTTGAAGTCCTTGGGTCTTTGTGACCTGACCGTTTAGCCAATTGAGTGAAAAAAAAAACTACCGCTCAGAGGCGAACAACCCAACCCATTCACTTTATCTTATTCGAACAATCCGATTGAATTCATTGTCTCCAAGGGGGCGGGGGTGGCTCAGTCGGTAGCGCGCCAGGCTCGTAATCTGTACTTCCCAGGTTCGAGTCCCAGCTGAGTCAGCGTTGAGGTTTATCTCCGCAAAATTCCTCCGCCCTGCCCACGGTCAGTAGGGGACACCGATGGGCTTGGAAAGGCCGCCGTCCGTCGTATGGGACGTTAAGCTGTGGCCCCGTGTGTGGGAGAGCCATTCCCTGTGCACGTTAAAGAACACGGTGGATGGTCTTGACGGGAGGCTACCCTCTGTCTCCCAACAGCTGTTCCAGTGGGTCCCCTCCCCCAACCTTCTCTGAGCCTTCGGGGTCCATGTGACCTGGCCATTTAGCCCATGGTGTGCAAAAAAGTGCCACTCAGAGGTAAAACAACCCAACCGAACCCATTGTCTCCAGGATAATCTCGAACAGTTAAATTCTGAGAGAAAAGAAGAAAAGAATGTGCCTTGTGTCGTGCACAGTTCCAAGTCTGAGAACAGTAAGAAAACCAAATCAATGTTTTACAAAATCCAATTATCTTTGCAACAATATTTCTAGTGCTGTTAGAATGCATTATTTCTGTGAAAGTCTTCAGATTACAAATCTTTAGCGATGCTACAAGAGTTGCTTATCTCTGCTGCAAAATAACGCAAGATAGCAATAGACTCATGATTAAGTATCATTGAAAGCAATTCAGGGGGTCATTACAAGCTTTAGCCTTCTGTAACCCAAAGGTTTATTTCCCAGTAGAAAAAGTTATTTGTTCGGATTTGCCCTTGAAACTCGGCTACGGTTTCCTCTTATTCGAGGAAAAATATTATCACATTCTTTTTTCCCGTTTTTTTATTTCTTCCCACAGACATTATCCTCAGGAAATCTTGAACTTGTTTCCTCTACCTCCTACGAGTACAGTCGCTCAAAGAAGTATCCGAACACTATGGTCGATTACAGAATTCAGAAAAAATATCTGGCAACGATTTTTTTTAGAAATTAGCGATCTGGCAACCTTCGTGTCACGTGACACGAAGGTTGCCAGATCGCTAATTTCTAAAAAAAATCGTTGCCAGATATTTTTTCTGAATTCTGTAATCGACCATAGTGTTCGGATACTTTTTTGAGCGGCTGTACAACAGAGAGTTTAAATGTCCATGCACATTAGAGAACAGTCTGGATGGCATTGATGGGTCTCTTTCATGTTTCTTAACAACTGACAAATTCCCAGGTTCAAGTCTCACTTGTGCCCGTATTATGATGGTCTCTGCTAACACCGTCCAGCTATCAGTCAGAAAGCGGGCACCTATGGGTTGGGTTGTTTTACCTCTGAGCAGCACTTTTTTGCACACCATGGGCTAAATGGCCAGGTCACATGGACCCCGAAGGCTCAGAGAAGGTTGGGGGAGGGGACCCACTGGAAGAGCTGTTGGGAGACAGATGATAGCCTCCCGTCAAGGCCATCCAGCGTGTTCTTTAACGTGCACAGGGTATGACTCTCCGCACACGGGGTCACAGCTTAACGTCGCATCCGACGGACGGCGGCCTTTCCAAGCCCATCGGTGTCCCCTACTGACCGGGGCACCTATGGAGTTTGTAACATAAAGCAGTGGCCTCTTGTGCGGAGAACTTACTCTGTGCACATTAAAGAACACGTTGGATGGTCTAGATGGGAAGCTACCATCCGTTTCCTAACAGCTATTCAGTGGGTCCCCTTCCCCCAAGGGGTGGGGTGGCTCTGTAGGTAGGGCGCCAGGCTCTTAATCTGCAGTTCCCAGATTCGAGTCGAGCTGGGTCAGCGTTGAGATTTATCTCCGCAAAATTCCCCTCCCTGCCCATGGTTGATGGGCTTGAAAAGGCCACCGTTCGTCGGATGGGACGTTAAGCCTTGGCAACGTGTGTGGGAGAGCCATACCTTGTGCACGTTAAAGAACACGCTGGATGGCCTTGACGGGAGGCTATCATCTCTCTCCCAACAGCTGTTCCAGTATAGCTCAACTTTCTCTGAGCCTTCGGGGTCCTTGTGACCTGGTCATTTAGTCCAAGGTGTGCAAAAATGTGCCTCTAAGAGGTAAACAACCCAACCCACCCCTTCCCCCAACCTTCTCTGAGCCCTTGGGGTTCTTGTGACTTGGCTATATAGTTTGGAATTAAAAAAAACACCCTTGAATACTCATAAAAATAACAAGGTAAACGTACTACAAATCCCCTTTTTCGAAAAGCGATCGAAGGTTAAACTTATTGTATGTCTTAAAGAGCTTTCATCCGTTCGTAAACGAGATAACACGTCCCGTTGCTGATGATACTGTGAGGTTTGTTTTCCCTCACATCCCAACGACAACTACCTCCCTTTCCTTTCTCCTGTGTATACGATTCCAGGGAGCGTAATGAACAAGACGCGTGACATGCGGATCACCCAGCGTGCACGTGTCGGTAATCACCATCCTTCTCGTCTCCATCCGTTCATCCATCACTGTCTTTGGTGTCTCCCTCACTGGAGATCCCCGCATCCCCGACGACGTCATCGCAAAAACCTGTAGAGAGTTAAAACTCGCCGGGCGGTTTCGATGAAGGCAGTTGGATATCGACCACAGCCGTTGCAAGGCAGTCAGGAACAAGAAAGGCTACATTGTAAAAAGGGTGATAGTTAGAGAAAGGGCTGGCAGCTCAACAAGCCAACAACAAATGGATTGTCTGCGTCGCCCGTCTGTCTCGACTATAAATCACAAAGGCTGCCTCCTATCACGTGGTTTACGTCTTATATATATACAAATAAGCGCGCTAGTGTCTTTTCCATTATGCTTCGTATTTTAGATCTATTGTTGATGAATATTGGGAATCAGACCCGGATCTAGAACAAAATAAAGGGGATGGGAAGTGACTCGATCCAGCGTGGAAAAAAGGGAAGGGCAAGTGGCTCAATCAAGTAAGAACAAAGTAAAGGGTGTGTGTGTGGCAAATGACTCTATTGAGTAGTAAAAGAGTAGAGGGAGCGGACAAGTCACTCGATCGAGTAGGGAAAAAGGTAGTGGGGTGAGTCACTCGATCGAGTAGGGAAAAGAGTAGTGGGGATGAGTCACTCGATCGAGTAGGGAAAAAATAGTAGGGGTGAGTCACTCGATCGAGTAGGGAAAAAAGTAGTGGGAATGAGTCACTCGATCGAGTAGGGAAAAGAGTAGTAGGGGTGAGTCACTCGATCGAGTAGGGAAAGAAGTAGTGGGGATGAGTCACTCGATCGAGTAGGGAAAAAAGTAGTGGGGGTGAGTCACTCTATCGAGTAGGGAAAAAGTAGTGGGGGTGAGTCACTCGATCGAATAGGGAAAAAAGTAGTGGGAATGAGTCACTCGATCGCGTAGGGAAAAAGTAGTGGGGATGAGTCACTCGATCGAGTAGGGAAAAAGTAGTAGGGGTGAGTCACTCGATCGAGTAGGGGAAGAAGTAGTGGGAATGAGCCACTCGATTGAGTAGGGAAAAAGTAGTGGGGATGAGTCACTCGATCGGGTAGGGAAAAAGGTAGTGGAAATGAGTCACTCGATCGAGTAGGGAAAAAAGTAGTGGGAATGAGTCACTCGATCGAGTATGAAAAAAAGTAGTGGGAGGAAAGTCACTCGATCTATTAGGGATAAAAGTAGTGGGGGTGAGTCACTCGATCAAATAGGGAAAAAAGTAGTGGGAGGAAAGTCACTCGATCGAGTAGGGATAAAAGTAGTGGAAAGGAAGTCACTCGATCGAGTAGGGATAAAAGTAGTGGAAAGGAAGTCACTCGATCGAGTAGGGATAAAAGTAGTGGGAGGAAAGTCACTCGATCGAGTAGGGATAAAAGTAGTGGGAGGGGGCAAGTCACTCTATCGAGTAGGGAAAAAAGTAGTGGGAGGAAAGTCACTCGATCGAGTAGGGATAGTGGTAGTGGGAGGGAAGTCACTCGATCGGGTAATATCCCTCAGTAGATCGGGTATCTCCCCTCAGTAGGGATAAAAGCAGTGGGGTGAGTCAGTCGATCGAATAGGGAAAAAAGTAGTGGGGGTGAGTCACTTGATCGAGTAGGGAAAAAAGTAGTGGGAATGAGTCACTCGATCGAGTAGGGAAAAAAGTAGAGGGAGTGGGAAAGTCGCTCGATCGAGTAGGGAAAAAA
Organism: Ryuthela nishihirai; assembly: GCA_038380435.1. Taxonomy (NCBI): domain Eukaryota; kingdom Metazoa; phylum Arthropoda; class Arachnida; order Araneae; family Heptathelidae; genus Ryuthela; species Ryuthela nishihirai. Next base: position 28,409,466 of record JAWZYU010000025.1, read on the forward strand.
GTAGAGGGAGGGGGCAAGTCACTCGATCGAGTAGGGAAAGGAGTAGTGGGGGTGAGTCGTCTCGATCGAATAGGGAAAAAAGTAAGTAGTGGGAATGAGCCACTCGATCGAGTAGAGAAAAAAGTAGTGGGAAATGAGTCGTTCGATTGAATAAGGAAAAAAGTAAGTAGTGGGAATGAGTCACTCGATCGAGTAGGGGAAAAAGTAGTGGAAAGGAAGTCACTCGATCGAGTAGGGAAAAAAGTAGTGGAAAGGAAGTCACTCGATCGAGTAGGGAAAAAAGTAGTGGGACGGAAGTCACTCGATCGAGTAGGGAAAAAATTAGTGGGAGGGAAGTCACTCAATCGAGTACGGATAAAAGCAGTGGGAGGAAAGTTAGTCAATCGAGTAGGGATAAAAGTAAAGGGATGGGGTTGTGTGTGTGTTGGGGGGGGGGGAAGACAAGTGATTCGATCGAGCCGGAAAATAGTAGTTGGCAAGAGAGTGGAATTCCATTACAGTATAACATTTTCCCCTCTTTTTTAATCTAAGGTCTTTTGGAAATTATTGAAAAATGCATGAAGTGTATGGAAATTTAATAATTTTTTTGCCTCCATTATGCTTACTAGCATTTTCAAAGCACTGGCTTGGTAGCTGGGCAGGTCACAAGGACCTCAAGACCTAGAAAAAGGTTGGGGGAAGGGGAACCACTGGACGGCTATTAGGAGACAGTTAGTAGCTTCTGTCAAGGCCATCCAGCATGTTCTTTAATTTACAAAGGGTATAACTTTTTTTACATACAGGTCCACGGCTTTACGTCCCATCAGATGGATGGCAGCTCCAGCCCAGTGATGTATCCTACTGACCAGGGGGTTGGGTTGCTTTACCTCTGAGCAGCACTTTTTTGCACACCATTGGCTAAATGGCCAGGTCACAAGGACCCCAAAGGCTCAGAGAAGGTTGAGGGAGGGGACCCACTGGAACAGCTGTTGGGTTGGGTTGTTTTACCTCTGAGTGGCACTTTTTTGTACACCATGGGCTAAATGGCCAGGTCACATGGACCCTGAAGGCTCAGAGAAGGTTGGGGGAGGGGACCCACTGGAACAGCTTTTGGGAGACAGATGGTAGTCTCCCGTCAAGGCCATCCACCGTGTTCTTTAACGTGCACAGGGTATGTCTCTCCCGCACACGGGCCACGGCTTAACGTCCCATCCGACGGACGGCAGCATTTCCAAGCCCATCGGTGTCCCCTACTGACCGTGGGCAGGGCGGGGAATTTAGCGGAGATAAATCTCAACGCTGACGCAGCAGGAACTCGAACCTGGGAACTACAGATTACGAGCCTGGTGAGCTACAGACTGAGCCACCCCACCCCTGACTAGGGGGTGGGGTGTGTGTGGGGGGGGGAGGGGGGGTTGAAGAGATAAACCTCAACTCTGCTCCAGGTGGGACTCGAACTTGGGAACTGCAGATTACGATCTTGGCGTACTGCCGACTGAGAAAAATCCCCGCCCTGTATAAATCTATTGATGAAACTTCAATTTTTGCTTATATTCACGAATAAATACCGAACGGTATCGGTAAGTCTAACCGACATAAGCGAAATTTTTGGATAAATAGATTACAAAAATAAGAAAATTGAATAAACAGAGGAATTTTTGAATAGATAACTCACACGAGTTAGAAATGTAACAAAAATATTCTATGTCCATTTATTCGTTGTGTGAAAAATAAAAACAACGCAACCAAGACAGCTATCAAGTTTCTTCTTTATTCTATAGAGTAAAAAAAAAAACGCACACACATAATTTGTCATACATCTTATTTACGCTAAATTATTTGATTTGAACCGAGTAAGAAAATGAATTGCTCTCAGTTTCCATTCTGTCGTCTCCTTTCAGTTCATTCGCGAGGAACAAGGAATGACGAAACAAGAAACAAAGATGCATATCGTTAGAGTGATAGATGATGCAGAGGAGACAGATAGAGACTAAAGAGGACAGATGAATCGATATGAAGACGATCTGACGCAGAAGTCTCCTCCTACTCTTCCTCTGCAACGAAGTGCATCAGATTAGCACCAATCTCGACTCCACCAGATCCAATTAGTGTGTCCAATACCACGTGACTCCCCCGAGAGTCTTACCCTTTTTTGTTACCGAGACCTATCTCCAGGCAGTAGGTCGTCTTTCATCCCGTACTTGTCATCAAGGAACCAATTACGATTGCGTTCTTGCATTTACGTTTTAAATTTCATTCGAACAGGGTCGTTTTAAAAAAAAATAGCCGTTGTTTAAAGAGTTATATTTTATTAAATAATTAAGTTGGACTGGGTTTTTTAATCTCTGAGCGACACTTTTTTTTGCAGACAATGAGCTAAATGGACAGAGTTGGGTTGTTTTACCTTTGAGCGGTACTTTTTTTTGCAGACAATGAGCTAAATGGACAGAGTTGGGTTGTTTTACCTTTGAGCGGTACTTTTTTTGCACACCATGGGCTAAATGGCCAGGTCACAAGGACCCTGAAGGCTCAGAGAAAGTTGGGGGAGGGGACCCACTGGAACAGCTGTTGGGAGACCGATGGTAGCATCCTGTCAAGGCCATCCAGCGTGTTCTTTAACGTGCAAAGGGTATGGTCCTCCCGCACACGGGGTAACAGCTTAACGTCCCATCCGACGAACGGCGGCCTTTCCAAGCCCATCGGTGTCCCCTACTGACCGTGGGCAGGGCGGGGAGTTTGTGGAGATAAGTCTCAAAGCTGACCCAGCTGGAATTCGAACCTGGGGACTGCAGATCACGAGCCTGGCTCGCTATCGACTGAGCCATCCCCGCCCCAAAATGGACAGGCAGGAGGATTCCAAGAGCCCAGAGGAGAAAGCCCAGGGAAAAGGACCACTGGACAGCTCTTAGGGTGTGAGGATTGTTTTACCTCTTAGAGGCAATTTTTTTTACTCTATAGCCTAATGGCCGTTCGTCGGATGGGGCGTTAAGCTTTAGCTCTATGTGCAGGAAAGCCATATCCTCTGCACGTTTAAGAACACGCTGGATCGATTTGATAAGAGCCCATGATCAGTACCCAACTGGTGTTCATTGGGACATCTTCCCTGTCCAACTGAATCCTTGGAGTCTTTGTGACCTGGACATTTAGCCCATTATGTGCCCAAAAGTGCCGCCCAACTGATCACTGAATCTTATTAAACATGGGTTTGTGATATGACGAGTATATAAGGCTTGCAACCGAAACATAAAAGAACTTTTCTAAGTATAACGTAATTCGATTGGATTGTTTTACCTCTGAGCGGCACTTTTTTGCACACCATGATCTAAATGGCCAGGTCACATGGACCCCGAAGGCTCAGAGAAGGTTGGGGGAGGGGACCCACTGGAACAGATGTTGGGAGACAGATGGTAGCCTCCCGTCAAGGCCATCCAGCGTGTTCTTTAACGTGCACAGGGTATGGCTCTCCCACACACGGGGCCACGGCTTAACGCCCATCCGACGGACGGCGGCCTTTTCAAGCCCATCGGTGTCCCCTACTGACCGTGGGCAGGGCGGGGAAATTTTGCGGAGATAAATCTCAACGCTGACCCAGCTGAGACTCCAACCTGGGAACTACAGATTACGAGCCTGGCGCGCTACCGACTGAGCCACCCCCGCCCCAAAACGTAATTCGTAACTTCTAAATTTATACATAACAGACAAGAGTTTTAGCTCTGTCATTTTCCTCCACAAAGTTCCTTAGGCAACGAGAAAAGTGCATTATGTTGTTATGGGTCTCGTTTAAAACTTTCTTTCAGGAACAATCCCCACGCTTAGCCATTTAAGGAAGAACAGTTTGCATCGACTCAGCTCATTCATATTTGAAGGTAAGCCATTTGTTTAAAGTGCAAAATGTTTTAGCGTAACTTGTCTTCCCGTAACTATGCCCAGCCCAGATGCACGTCGTCGATATTAAGTCATGCCATTTCTACAGTTCACAGCCTACACGCGACGATGGTAAATAGAAGCAGCACTAAAAAAAGTGTTCTAAAGTGCACTGTTTAAAATAAACAAAGCCATTTCGTTTTTCCTCCAGGGACAGAGGAAATGTATTCGGACGTGGATGTTCCAAGAGAACAGGATGGAATTCGCCATAAAGTGGTGGGGATACTTGGTCCTTATTTTCGTAGTACACAAAGAATATTTAGGAAACGCAAAGGATATTTATTAGGCCGAAGGTGCATCCGTATTATTTTCAGTTTTACTTGGATATAACGTTTCTTTAAATTTTTATTTTTAAAGTATGAGTTTTTTTTTTTTGTTTTTAGAGTAATAAATTAATTTCGACAGCTCTCTTATTTTGGATGTCTAATTTAGTGTTTTTTACCTATGAGTGACACTTTTTTTTGCACACATATGCAGGTTACAAGGATCCCAAGGAGTCGGAAAAAGTTCGGAGAGTTGGATTGGGTTGTTTTACCTTTGAGCGACACTTTTTTGCACACCATGGATTAAATAGCCAGGTCACAAGGACTCTGAAGGCTCAGAGAAGGTTGGGGGAGGGGACCCACTAAAACAGCTGTTGGGAGGCAGATGGTAGCATCCCGTCAAGGCCATCCAGCGTGTTCTTTAACGTGTAGAGGGTATGGCTCTCCCGCACACGGGTCGACGGTTTAATGTCCCATCCGACGGACGGCGGCTTTTTCAAGCCCATCGGTTTTCCCTACTGACAGTGGGCAGGGCGCCAGGCTCGAATCTGTAGTTCCCAGGTTCGAGTCCCAGCTGGGTCAGCGTTGAGATTCATCTCCGCAAAACTCCCCGCCCTGCCCACGGTCAGTAGGGAACACCAATGGGCTTGGAAAAACCACCGTCCGTCGGATGGGACGTTAAGCTGTGGCTCCGTGTGTGGGACAGCCATACCCTGTGAACGTTAAAGAACACGGTGGATGGCCTTGACGGGAGGCTACCATCTGTCTCCCAACAGCTGTTTCAGTGGGTCTCCTCCCCCAACCTTCTCTGAGCCTTTGGGGTTCATGTGACCTGGCCATTTAGCCCAAGGTGTGCAAAAAAGTGCCGCTCAGAGGTAAAACAATCCAATCCAAACAATCCTAAGATTTTGATATCCTATGAATTATATCCTAATATTTCATCGTATATGTCCAGTTCCCAAATTTCAAAGTTTCAATATTCTGTCCATAGTTCTCATTGAAATGTGTTTTGAAATAATGTTGTTAGTGGTCATGATTATTATTGATCGTCATCAATCGCTCTAACGGCATATTTCCAAAGTGCTCATTACAAATTGCTCTCGTTTGCGTAACAGTACTCATCATACCTGGGGCGGGGGTGGCTCAGTCGGTAGCGCACCAGGCTCGTAATCTGTAGTTCCCAGGTTCGAGTCCCAGCTGGGTCAGCGTTAAGATTTATCTCCGCAAAATTCCCCGCCCTGTCCACGGTCAGTAGGGGACACCGATGGGCTTGGAAAGGCCGCCGTCCGTAGGATGGGACGTTAAGCCGTGGTCCCGTGTGCTGGAGAACCATACCCTGTGCACGTTAAAGAACACGCTGAATGGCCTTGACGGGAGGCTACCATCTGTCTCCCAGCAGCTGTTCCAGTGGGTCCCCTCCCCCAACCTTCTCTGAGCCTTCGGGGTCCATGTGACGTGGCAATTTAGCCCATGGTGTGCAAAAAAGTGCCGCTCAGAGGTAAAACAACCTACTCATCATACCACGAAACATGTCAAGGTATGCACAATTTCTTACTGAGATATTCTACCGTCAGCAAGAAGTCCCCTAAAAGCGTTGAGATTTATCTCCGCAAAATTCTCTGCCCTGTCCACGGTCAATAGGGGACACCGATGGGCTTGCAAAGGCCGCGTTTCGTCAGATGGGACGTTAAGCCGTGGCTCCGTGTTCTGGAGAGCCATATCCTGTGCACGTTAAGGAACACGCCGGATGGCCTTGAGGGGAGGCTACCATCTGTCTCCCAACAGCTGTTCCAGTGGTCCCCTCCCCTAACCCTCTCTGAGCCTTCGGGGGTCCAAGTGACCTGGCCATTTAGCCAATGGTGTGCAAAAAAGTGCCGCTCAGAGGTAAAACAACGCAACCTAAACCTGTATAGATGTTTGGTGGATAATTATTCAGAAAAGTTATTTTTGCCGACCGTCTCTATGATCTCTAGACGACTCTGTAGATACTTACCAGAGTGCTTACCAGAGTGCATCGGTGTTTATTCTACCCTAAACCAACCATCGGCTCCGTAATTTAATTCCGCAATCTGACCTTTATATCTTTCGCTGAAAGCGACTAACCTGGCGCCATCTGTGATAAGGAGAGGCAACTTATTTTTACAATTGTGTCTAATAGAATAAGATGAAAATGACGAGGTCACTTATGCTTAAGCGTTATTAATGAAAAAAAAAATCAATCCATACCAAATACACGGATTAGTTGTAGATATATAATTCAATAAATACTTAAGCGGGAAAAAGTATTTTTGCCGACGGTGCCATCTATAATTAGGGGAGGCAATTTAATTTTCCCGAGTATAGATAATAAATAACTTTTTTAGGATAAATATTTATTGAATTCTATATTTACAGGTAATCTGTTTATTTACTATGGATAGATGTTTGATGATTTTTCAGTATTTTCATCTTGTCCTTCTTCCGATAGATATCCTTTTTTTGCTTTTAAGATTGCTCGTAATCTGTAGTTCCCAGGTTCGAGTCCCAGCTGTGTCAGCGTTGAGATTTATCTCCGCAAAATTCCCCGCCCTGCCCACGGTCAGTAGGGGACACGGATGGGTTTGAAAAGGCCGCCGTCCGTCGGATGGGACGTTAAGCCGTTGCCCCGTGTGCGGGAGAGCCATACCCTGTGCACGTTAAAGAACACGCTGGATGGCCTTGACGGGAGGCTACCATCTGTCTCCCAACAGCTGTTCCAGTGGGTCCCCTCCCCCAACCTTCTCTGAGCCTTCGGGGTCCATGTGACCTGGCCATTTAGCCCATGGTGTACAAAAAAGTGCCGCTCAGAGGTAACCCAACCTTATAAGATTATTTGTCAACAAACTTATAGAGCGCTAAAAGATGAAAATCGGAAACTTTTAACGGTGTTTCAAACAATCTTACTCATGCTAGATATCTGAAATTTGGATGATAGCAGGGCAGGTTCTAGGGGGGGGGGGACATACCCCCTTACTTCAGAATTCTAGTAAAGGTATTGAAGGCAAAAAAATATTACTCTTGTGCATATTTCACGCATTTTAAAGGGTTGGGTTGTTTTACCTCTGAGCGGCACTTTTTTGTACACCATTGGCTAAATGGCCAGGCCACATGGACCCAGCCAGGCCACATGGACCCCGAAGGCTCAGAGAAGGTTGGGGGAGGGGACTCACTGGAAGAGCTGTTGGGAGACAGATGGTAGCCTCCCGTCAAGACCATCCAGCGTATTCTTTAACGTGCACAGGGTTATGGATATCCCGCACACGGGCCATGGCTTAACGACCCATCCGACGGACGGCGGCTTTTCCAAGCCATCGGTGTCCCCTACTGACCGTGGGTATGGCGAGGAGTTTTTGAGGATATAAATCTTAACGCTGACAGAGCTGGGACTCGAACCTGAGGACTTGCATATTACGAGCCTGGCGCGATACCGACTGAGCAGCCCCACATCACAATGAAGCTGAGGATATAATTCGAGATTACATTTTGTTAAGGTAAAAAGGCATTCCTTTTCGTCCCCACCTGAAAATGTGATTTTTTTTTAAGTTATAAGAAAACTAGAGGATTAACCGTTTTTATGACTTGTATTATGAGGGTTTTACATGATAAAATATTTGTTAACCCTTTCAGGACCATAAGGTTTCTAAGAGTAAATATTAGTATGTAACTGTTTATTTTAGTTTGTTTAGACGTAAAATAAATAAAAATCATAAGAAAAAATACATAACAATGTGTAGTTTTTTTGGAATTTTATGGGAAATATTTTTCCCAATGGACTATAAAGGTAACACAAATTATAGTTAGGCTTATTATGCAATGTCTTTTATTTATTGGTTTATTAGAACAAAATGTTAACTAAAATAATACAAAATTATGAAATAAAATTACTATACAAAATGATGTGCTAATTATGATATTCTGCGAAGCAATTTCTTTTGGTAGTGAGGCAAAGATGGACATTGCACATAGTACATATATTATGCGTCCTGACAGTTCTGTTTTTGTTTTCTAAACGTTCCCGTTTACGTAATTGCGTTCGGCATACGTTCTATTTTGACATTCTGTATAAAAATGCAGATAAGGTTATAATTAAATACGACAATCACCAATTTTAATGTGGGAAAAATGTTTCCCTTAGTCGTGAAAGGGTTAACAAACGTTTCATTTTAACAAAAATAATTATTGTAAACGTGAATTATCCTATTTTGTCTCGACACTAGTTATGATTAATTTTCACATCAGATGTTTTATCAAAGAAATATCACTTAAGTTGGAGGCTAGGGTTGGCTCAATCGGTAGTGCGCCACCCTCCTAATCTCGTTCACAGGTTCGAGTCCTAACTGTGCTAACGTTAAGATTTATCTCCGTCATAAATCTCCTGTCTTTGGTGAGCAGGGGATACCGATGGGCTTGGAAAGGGCCGTATGCAGAAGAGTCATACCCTGTACTAGTTAAAGAACACGCTGGCTGGGTGGGTTGTTGTTTTACACCTGAGCGGCACTTTTTTGCACACCATGGGCTAAATGGCCAGGTCACATGAACCCCGAAGGCTCAGAGAAGGTTGGGGGAGGGGACTCACTGGACAGCTGTTGGGAGATAAATGGTAGATAATGGAGAGTTATAACGGAGATAGATGGTAGCCTCCCGTCAAGGCCATCCAGAGTGTTCTTTAACGTGCACAGGGCATGGCTCTCCCGCACACGGGCCAACGGCTTAACGTCCAGTCCGACGGACGGCGATCTTTCCAAGCCATCGGTGTCCCCAACTGACCGTGGGCAGAGCGGGGAATTTTTCGGAGATAATCTCAACGCTGACCTAGTTGGGACTCGAACCTGGGAACTACAGAATACGAGCCTGACGTTACGCTGGCTGACCTTGCCGGAAGGTTCCCATCTATCTCCTAATAATTGTCCTGTGGTCCCCTCTTCCCAACTTTATATGAGCCCTCGGGGCCTTGTGATCTGGCCATTTAGCCCGTTGTCTACAAAAAAGTGCTGCAAGAGATAAAACAACCCATTCCCTCACTAAAGTTCAAAGAATTTTAAAACTATCCGATTTTAAAATCCTGTTGTAAGTGTCTCTATCATTCGAGGAAGAGATGCAAATGACTGGAACTTAACTCCTAGACGGTCCCTTTTATAAATTAGAGTGAAAAGTCCACTGGCAGCTGACAGAGAGAGAAAAAGAGGGGGGCTAAAGTTCAAAGAATTTTAAAACTATCGATTTTAAAATCCTGTTGTAAGTGTCCTCTATCATTCGAGGAAGAGATGCAAATGACTGGAACTTAACTCCTAGACGGTCCCTTTTATAAATTAGAGTGAAAAGTCCACTGGCAGCTGACAGAGAGAGAAAAAGAGGGGGCTAAAGTTCAAAGAATTTTAAAACTATCAATTTTAAAATCCTGTTGTAAGTGTCTCTATCATTCGAGGAAGAGATGCAAATGACTGGAACTTAACTCCTAGACGGTCCCTTTTATAAATTAGAGTGAAAAGTCCACTGGCAGCTGACAGAGAGAGAAAAAGAGGGGGCTAAAGTTCAAAGAATTTTAAAACTATCAATTTTAAAATCCTGTTGTAAGTGTCTCTATCATTCGAGGAAGAGATGCAAATGACTGGAACTTAACTCCTAGACGGTCCCTTTTATAAATTAGAGTGAAAAGTCCACTGGCAGCTGACAGAGAGAGAAAAAGAGGGGGGAAACTGACACCCCACGCCCCAGAGAAGGGGAAAAGCAGCAGCCGCCAGTTGGGAAGCAGCCGTTCTGGGAAACCGCCTTCAAACAAAGGCTTGTGAGAAGTTTCTCGTCTCTCCATGGTAGTTGCACCACCAAATATAGCATTTGGTAGAGGATGCAGGAAAATTGGAAATTAATGGCATAGCTCGGCGACTTTACGTCATAGTCTTTGTGGTTCTCGCTAGAAATGGAGAACGTAGCAGATGGGATTGAAATTTTATCGGGAACGGTGAAATTTTCGAAAAATCTGTAGAAGGAAATTTTGAGGGGTGGTGGAGATATGTGAAATTTATGAATGCCGTTTAGAGTAGGGGCGGGGGTGGCTCAATCGGTAGCGCGCCAGGCTCGTAATCTGTAGTTCCCAGGTTCGAGTCCAGCTGGGTCAGCGTTGAGATTTATCTCCGCAAAATTCCCCGCCCTGCCCACGGTCAGTAGCGGACACCGATGGGCTTGGAAAGGCCGCCGTCCGCCGGATGGAACGTTAAGCCGTGGCCCCGTGTTCGCGAGAGCCATACCCTGTGCACGTTAAAGAACACGCTGGATGGCCTTGACGGGAGGCTACCATCTGTCTCCCAACAGCTGTTCCAGTGGGTCCCCCTTCCAACCTTCTCTGAGCCTTCGGGGTCCTTGTGACCTGGCCATTTAGCCCATGGTGTGCAAAAAAGTGCCGCTCAGAGGTAAAATAACCCAACCCAAGCTGTTTAGAGTAGAGTAATACTTGGTTAATTGAAAATCACCGTATATTTCGAATATTCTGTTTTTAGGCAAATATCTTAAAAAAAGTGCTTAGATAATTCAAACCCTTGTTAATTTGTATTAGAAAAAAAAACTCTGCTCATAAATTAGCTTATGATCTAAATTAATTTAAAATTTTAAAATTAGCCCCGTACTCAAAGTTAATGATTATTTTAAATAAGTTTTTTTTAGGTAGTGACAGTAGTGGTGTTTTTGGTGATTTTTCTAATAGTAGTAGTATTAAGAACGTAACAGGTAATAGTGATAACGTTAACATTTCTATTGTCTATTAGGAAAAAAATATTGTGGTCAGTTTTAAAAATAAATCTTTTGGAATTGAATTTACTACTATATCAACTATAAATATATTTACTAAAATTACTGTTACATTAGATACCGAGTGGTTAACACGCTTGGCTACCAATCAAAGTGACTGGCGGGGGGGGGGGGGGGTGAACCACGGGTAAAAGCATGGGTTGGATTGTTTTACCTCTGAGCGGCACTTTTTTGCACACCATGGGCTAAATGGCCAGGTCACATGGACCCCGAAGGCTCAGAGAAGGTTGGGGGAGGGGACCCACTGGAACAGCTGTTGGGAGACAGATGGTTCTCGCTAGAAGTGGAGAACGTAGCAGATGGGATTGAAATTTTATCGGGTACGGTGAAATTTTCGAAAAATCTGAAGAAAGAAATTTTGAGGGGATGGTGAAAATATGTGAAATTTATGGATGCCGTTTAGAGTAGGGGCGGGAGTGGATGGCCTTGACGGCTGGATGGCCTTGACGGGGGTCCTCCCGTCAAGGCCATCCAGCGTGTTCTTTAACGTGCATAGGGTATGACTCTCCCGCACACGGGGCCACGGCTTAACGTCCCATCCGACGGACGGCGGCCTTTCCAAGGCCATCGGTGTCCCCTACTGACCGTGGGCAGGGCGGGGAATTTTGCGGAGATAAATCTCAACGCTGACAAAGCTGGGACTCGAACCTGGGAACTACAGATTACGAGCCTGGCGCGCTACCGACTGAGCCACCCCCGCCCCATTGTGAACCACGGATAAAAGCATGGATGATTGCGTTGTCTTTCTACTGATGTCCCACCAACCCAACACAGATCTTCTTCTATGGCGTATAAATGGGCAGGCTCCTTCAGACTTCTGTGGCAAGCAGCTGCTAGAAGGGTAATTTATCATTTTTTTTAATAAAATAAGCCATGTGGATTTTTTCTGCAGGCACAGGTACAGTCGCTCAAAAAAGTATCCGAACACTATGGTTGATAACAGAATTAAAAAAAAAATATCTCGCAACGATTTCTTTAGAAATGAGTGATCTGGCAACCTTCGTGTCACGTGACACGAAGGTCACTAATTTCTAAAAAAAAAAGGTCGCCGTCTGTCACTAATTTCTATGGAATGCCAGATCACTAATTTCTATTTAAAGGCCGCCGTCAGTCGGATGGGACGTTAAGCCGTGGTCCCCGTGTGTGGGAGAGCCATACCCTCTGCACGTTAAAGAACACGCTGGATGGCCTTGACGGGAGGCTACCATCTGTCCCCCAACAGCCGTTCCAGTGGGTCCCCTCCCCCAAGCCTTTGGAGTCCATGTGACCTGGCCATTTAGCCCATGGTGTGCAAAAAAAAGTGCCGCTGAGAGGTAAAACAACCCAACCCTTTAGTAACTTGTTTTGTTTTTTTTAAATAAATGCATATTTTAGAAGTCATAGAACTTTTTTATTATTACAGTAGATATGTTTATTCATCATCTCACAAAACACACACAATTAAAGAGATTTTTTGCATTTGATCCCAAAGCTAATAAAAAATAAATTAGATTCCCATTGATATAACATGGAAATTCTCTAATATTTCGGTTTTAATAGTTCTCTAGTATTTCTTCTTTCATAAGAAAATTTCTGTTCCTGTTTCAGTCGTTTTGAGTATTCGGAACAAAATCCAGAAGCCGCAAGTTAAACTTAATTTTTTGTCCCTTTCTTAGCTGCTGGTCAGTATTCACTGACACTGCTTGCCTGGGCAAACGCCAGAATCTCTTACATAGGCAAACTGAAAGTCTGCCACCCACCGGAAGTGTATGACGTAACTTCCTGTCTCATCAGCTCTGCTATTTGGATACAGTGGCTATTTAAAGGTAGTTGATAAAACGGGAATTATTAAGTATGTCGATGACATTTTTAGCATCTCAAAAAAGAGGTGGGTTGCGTTGGGTTGTTTTACCTCTGAGCGGCACTTTTTTGCACACCATGGGCTAAATGGCCAGGTCACAAGCACCCCGAAGGCTCAGAGAAGGCTGGGGGAGGGGACCCACTGGAACAGCTGTTGGGAGACAGATGGTAGCCTCCCGTCAAGGCCATCCAGTGTGTTCTTTAACGTGCACAGGGTATGGCTCTCCCGCACATGGAACCACGGCTTAACGTCCCATCCGACATACGGCGGTCTTTCCAAGCCCATCGGTGTCCCCTACTGACCGTGGGCAGGGCGGGGAATTTTTGCGGAGATAAATCTCAACGCTGACTCAGCTGGGACTCGAACCTGGGAACTACAGATTACGAGCCTGGCGCGTTACCGACTGACAACCCCCGCCCCTCAAAATGCTCTGTCGAAACGTTTCCAACTTTCAAATGAAACAGAGTCGTATTTAATGATTCTACGGGAGAGACCGACATTATTTTGAATTCGCCTGCTAAACCTGTTCTTTCTTGGAAGCAGCTCTAAAAGGAAATTAATAATAGAACACGCCCATGCGCGCACAAGAGACGTGCGTTTGTTAGAGAGGAAACATAGGTTAGAAAAGAAGCGGTGGTTCGCCTGAAAGGGCTGAAATAAAAGTCTTAGCGGCGTCCTAGCCATGAAAGTACACCCTGACTTCGTATAGCGGTCACATAAAAAGCGGTTTGAACCGTTTAGCTTACTAACGTTTTCAAATTTTCTGGCATTGTAACTGTCCGAATTTAATTTCGTGTCATCTGTTTGCGCACACACAGGATTCATTTTGCTGTGAGGCCATTCCAATGTTAGTAATGGTTTAAAGACTAGAAAGTTTGAATACTGCACACGCTCCAGTTTTGATGTGAGGCCACCAGCGTTTTTGTAATGATTTTAAGATGCTAGAAAGTTTGAAAGCTGCACACGCTGTAGTTTGCTGTAAGTTTGGGTACACTGCATTTTCTGCGACGTCACCTCCATTGCTGGAAGGGCCGGATCTAATAAAGGGTTGGGTTGTTTTACCTCTGAGCGGCACTCTGATGGCCAGGTCACAAGGACCCCGAAGGCTCAAAGAAGGTTGGGGGAAGGGACGCACTGGAACAGCTGTTTCGAGACAGATGGTAGACTCCCGTCAATGCCATCCAGCTTGTTCTATTAACGTGCACAGGGAATGGCTCTCCCGCACACGGGCCCACGGCTTAACGACCCATCCGACGGACGACGGCCTTTCCAAGTCCATCGGTGTCCCCTACTGACCGTGGACAGGGCGGGGATTTTTGCGGAGATAAATCTCAACGCTGACCCTGCTGGGACTCGAACCTGGGAACTGCAGATTACGAGCCTGGAGCGCTACCGACTAAGCCACCCCCGCCCCTCTAAAAAAGGGTGATGTGTGTGTGTGTATTATATATATTCAAAACCTTTTCTTAAAAACTACTAGAACGGCGGAAACATTTAATACCTGAAAAACTTTCAGGTATAAAAATCCGATTTTGTCCCCCAAACACTCTTCTCTCTATTTCTAAATCCTGGCTTGATTGGGGCGGGGGTTGCTCAGTCGGTAGCGCGCCAGGCTCGTAATCTGTAGTTCCCAGGTTCGAGTCCCAGCTGGGTCAGCGTTGAGATTTATCTCCGCAAAATTTCCCCGCCCTGCCCACGGTCAGTAGGGGACACCGATGGGCTTGGAAAAGCCGCCGTCCGTCGGATGGGACGTTAAGCCGTGGCCCTGTGTGCGGGAGAGCCATACATACCCTGTGCACGTTAAAGAACAGGCTGAATGGCCTTGACGGGAGGCTACCATCTGTCTCCCAACAGCTGTTCCAGTGGGTCCCCTCCCCCAATCTTCTCTGAGCCTTCGGGTTCCATGTGATCTGTCCATTTAACCCATGGTGTGCAAAAAAGTGCCGCTCAGAGGTAAAACAATCCAACCCAACCCTGGCTTGATTGCTGACAAACATTTTTTTTTGTTAAGACGCCAGAAATTTCAAAAACGCTAAATCACTCAAACAGCTGTGTGTGTGTGTCCACACCCTTCCATAGGGTGGTCGAAGCGCCAAAGCGTGGGGCGGCAAACACACAAAGGGGTTGATGCGCAGAAACGGAGAGAGTTCTGGGAAGTCAGCCAGACCTTGTGTGACAGTCACGTGCAAGAGTGGAGACAGCACATGTACTGCGTCCTGCGATCCCAACACGTGGGATACTGTCAGATCGACTTCAATGGCGGGGTTTGGCTAGTTTCTCCGTAATTCCCGATTCCACACACGCCTGCGTGTCTGGATACGTACGCGTGTGCGTTCTTAGGGGTTGGAACGTATACTGGGAACTCGAAAAGTGGCCTTGCACTGGTGGCAGCAAGAACAGTTGACAAAATGGGCTCTGTTTGTTGTCTGATGCAAATGGAGGTGTAGGTCTACTGTATACACCTTTTTCTCGTTCGGCAGTCGTTATTATCGGAGAAAAGTTCTGAAAACTGCGAGGGTAAATTAACAGCGTAATTAACAAGCCATGCTTCCCAGTTTATATTCAGTTTCCATGGTTATTTAATGAGTATTATATTACAAACGTCATTAGATAGTTGGAGGGGGGTGGGGTCGTTTGCGGAATTTTCGCCGGTGATAAGGTCCTGTGATGGAAGAGAACAGATAATTATTATAAATTTTGCTTATTAGTTAAACTGAAAGACCTACTCTAAATTTTCGTCTGTTTTAAAGAGTCTTTCATATAAATTAATGAGCTCTAAATTTATTTAATAAGTTAATATATTTAACCTCGACTCCCATTCGTGAGGGCGGGGGTGGCTCAGTCGGTAGCGCACCAGGCTCGTGATCTGTAGTTCCCAGGTTCGAGTCGCAGCTGGGTCAGTGTTGAGTTTTATCTCCGCAAAACTCCCCGCCCTGCCCATGATCAGTAGGGGACACCGATGGGCTTGGAAAGGCCGCCGTCTGTCGGATGGGACGTTAAGCCGTGGCCCCGTGTGCGGGAGAGCCATACCCTGTGCACGTTAAAGAACACGCTGGATGGCCTTGACGGGAGGCTACCATCTGTCTCCCAACAGCTGTTCCAGTGGGTTCCCTCCCCTCAACCTTCTCTGAGCCTTCGGGGTCCATGTGACCTGGCCATTTAGCCCATGGTGTGCAAAAAAGTGCCGCTCAGAGGTAAAATAACCCAACCCGAGGCTACTCTGATTTTCGAACGCCTTCGTTTGTACACATACACAAAAAAAAACTCGTGTTCGTTCGCGCTACTCACCCATTTCTGAAAAATGACTTTATCACGCGAAAGCAGAAAGAAATTAATCGAAACATTTCTTTTAAATTTATTAGTTGCAACAATTATTTGCAGTAACTGCTAATGTTATGTCTAAAGGGCATATTTTTTTTCTTCAACCACTGAAAAAAGGTCTATCGGAATTTCAGAATTCAACCCTGTTTATACAGGTTCAGTTTGATCCCTGAAGAATCGCACAGAGTTTTCCTGGATGAGGAGGAAATTCATGCAAAATTTGGTATTCTAAGTCTTTAGGGGGCTGAGTGTATGAAGCAGACAGACACACAAACACAGAAACTCTATACACTTGCCATACTGAAATATTAGTTTCCCATTATAGTTGGGGCGGTAGTGGCTCAGTCGGTAGCGCGCCAGGCTCGTAATCTGCAGTTCCCAGGTTCGAGTCCCAGCTGGGTCAGCGTTGAGATTTATCTCCGCAAAATTCCCCGCCCTGCCCACGGTCAGTAGGGGGACACTGATGGGCTTGGAAAGGCCGCCGTCCGTCGGATGGGAAGTTAAGCCGTGGCACCGTGTGCGGGAGAGCCATACCCTGTGCACGTTAAAGAACACGCTGGATGGTCTTCATGGGAGGCTACCATCTGTCTCCCAACAGCTGTCCCAGTGGTCCCCTCCCCCAACCTTCTCTGAGCCTTCGAGGTCCATGTGACCTCGCCATTTAGCTCATGGTGTGCAAAAAAGTGCCGCTCAGAGGTAAAACAACCCAACCCATTATAGTTAGGTTCCCATCATGTGAATGGGAACTTAACTTCGAATCTCTATAATTTTTAAAGTACGCATTTAATAGAAAATTAATTAAAGATCACAATTAAATCTATTTAAATCTCGATTTTTAAGAATATCCATTCATTATTTAAAGAGTTATGGAAACTAGAATGTTTCTTAACAGTTGGGTTAGTTTATTTTTTCTCTGAGCAGCCCTTTTTTGCACAGAATGGAATAAATGGCTAGATTACAACGATCAAGAGGGCTCAGAAAAGATTATGTGGTGGAGACCCACTGGAACAGCTGATGGTAGTCTCCCGTCAAGGGGGGCGGGGGTGGCTCAGTCGGTAGGGCGCCAGGCTCGTAATCTGTAGTTCCCAGGTTCGAGTCCCAGCTGGGTCAGCGTTGAGATTTATCTCCGCAAAATTCCCCGCCCTGCCCACGGTCAGTAGGGGACACCGATGGGCTTGGAAAGGCCGCCGTCCGTCGGATGGGACGTTAAGCCGTGGCTCCGTGTGCGGGAGAGCCATACCCTGTGCACGTTAAAGAACACGCTGGATGGCCTTGACGGAGGCTACCATCTGTCTCCCAACAGCTGTTCCAGTGGGTCCCCTCCCCCAACCTTCTCTGAGCCTTCGGGGTCCATGTGACCTGGCCATTTAGCCCATGGTGTGCAAAAAAGTGCCGCCCAGAGGTAAAACAACCCAACCCAACCCTCCCGTCAAGGCCATTCGGCGTGTTCTTTAACAATCTCTGCGTGTATACGCCTCAATGCAGAAGCAAACCTACATTTCCATTAAAAAATACCATTATACTCAACTTTGGCGATCCAATAAAGGGTCGCGAAGGATTTTAATCAACGGTCGCTTACTAAACTATCATCGAATTCCACACCTCAACCAATTACAATCTGCTGACATTCCACTAGGCTTTAAAACCAAAAACACACAATGTGCCTTCCTGCGCTATGCATTTTGCTTAATTGAAAACACATTACAAGTATCGCAGATTACTCTGAGAACGGAAACAAACTGAAAAAAAAAGAAAAGATCTTAATTACTTGTAGATAAATTAATGCCAAGTTCTTCTCACGAGTTAGTGCAGTTCACAGAGAAATTCATCACCATACTTCAGGAGTATTTCTCAGGTGGGGTATCTGCGAAAGGCTTCTGAGAGACATCTAAATGAGATCACCCACATTTAAAGCGGCAACAATGCAGGAGCGTGCTGTGGGTAGACACAATCAGATGGAGTAACAATGGCTTAAACGTGATTTATCGCCCACCGCTATCACGCTCCAGATTGGTGTTAAACGCCACGTTAATAGTTTCGTAGTTTTCATGCCGTAGACGCTTCCGAAAACAAAAGAAATATTTTCAGATGTGGTTTAATCAGAAACAGGTTCGTGGCAGTCCTTTGTAACTTGTATTGGAAGCAACAAGGAATATTTGAACTATTTTTAAATGGGTTCGGTTGTTTTACCTCTGAGCGGCACTTTTTTGCACACCATGGGCTAAATGGACAGGTTACAAGAATCTCGAAGGCTCAGAGAATGTTGGGGGAGGGGACTCACTGGAATAGCTGTTGGGAGACAGATGGTAGCCTCCCGTCAAGGCCATCCAGTGTGTTCTTTAATGTGCGCAGGGTATGGCTCTCGCAAACACGGGACCAAGGCTTAACGTCCCATCCGATGGACGGCGGCCTTTCCAAGCCCATCGGTGTCCCCTACTGACCGTGGGCAGGGTGGGGAATTTTGTGGAGATAAATCTCAACGCTTACCCAGCTGGGACTCGAACCTGGGAACTGCAGATTACGAGCCTGGCGCGCTACCGACTGAGCCACTCCCGCCCCCAGCTCTCGGTCTGTAGGGGACACTGATGGGCTTGGAAAGGCCGCCGTCCGTCGGATGGGACGTAAAGCCGTGGCACCGTGTCCGGCAGAGCCATATCTTGTGCACATTAAAGAGCAAAGCTGGGTATATCTGCTAGTATCCTAGACCCATGTACGTAACAGCGCCTGTAGCACTGATAGTTTCGACTTGATGGCTGAGAGTACTTGACATGTTATCAGAATGTCATGGATTCGTTATTCATTCAAATGAAGACAATTTTTCCTCCAGACTGAACTACGTACTAAGAGGTCAAAATTGTTGTGGGTTGGGTTGTTTTACCTCTGAGCGGCACTTTTTTGCACACCATGGGCTAAATGGCCAGGTCACATGAACCCCGAAGGCTCAGAGAAGGTTGGGGGAGAGGACCCACTGGAACAGCTGTTGGGAGACAGATGGTAGCCTCCCGTCAAGGCCATCCAATGTGTTCTTTAATGTGCGGAGAGTATGGCTCTCGCAAACACGGGACCACGGCTTAATGTCCCATCCGATGGACGGCGGCCTTTCCAAGCCCATCGGTGTCCCCTACTGACCGTGGGCAGGGCGGGGAATTTTTGCGGAGATAAATCTCAACGCTGACCCAGCTGGGACTCGAACCTGGGAACTACAGATTACGAGCCTGGCGCGCTACCGACTGAGCCACCCCCGCTCCCAAAATTGTTGTGATTTCTTAATGTAAAAGAAGTCACGTTCTCTAAAATATCCTGAGCTTAATCTATAAACGCACTGGATTGTTTTGAAGCAGTTTATTTTCTTGTACAATGATCTAAACTCAAGGTTGCAAATACGCCTAGGTCTAAATTTTCAGAGGGTTTAATAGAAAGCTAATTTTACAAGGATCAATTTTCAAGATTCCCTTTTGTTTCTGCGAATTCAAATTTCTAAGATTCTAGTCAGGCATTACAGAACAATATTCCTTAAACTCATTTTATTACTTAATATTAGTGCGGGAGTTGGCTCAGTGAGTAACGTGCCAGGCTCGTAATCTGAAGTTCCCAGGTTCGATCCCATCTGGGACAGCATTGCGATTTATCAACACAAAATTGTCCACGGTCAGTAGGGGACACTGATGGGCTTGGAAATGCTGCCGTCCGTCGGATGGGGCGTTAAGCCGTGCCCCCATATGCGAGAGAGCCATACCCTGTGTACGTTAAAGAACACGTTGGCTGGGCTTGAAGGGAGGCTATCATCTGTCTCCCAACAGCTGTTCCAATGGGTCCCCTCCCCCAACCTACTCTGAGCCTTCGGGGTCCTTGTGACCTGGCAATTTAATCCATGGTGTGCAAAAAAGTTGCTGCTCAGAGATAAAACAACCAACCAAAATCTGAAGTTCCCAGGTTCCAGTTCCACCTGGGTCAGCATTGAAATTTATCAACGCAAAACTCCTCGCCCTGACCACGGTCAGTAGGGGACACCGATGGGCTTGGAAAGGCCGCCGTCCGTCGGATGGGACGTTAAGCCGTGGCTCCGTATGCGGGAGAGCCATACCCTTTGCACGTTAAAGAACACGCTGTATGGCCTTGACGGGAGACTTCCATGTCTCTTAACAGCTGTCCAATAGACCACCTTCCCAAGTCCTCGGGGTCCTTGTGATCTGGCCATTTAGCCTTTTGTGTGGAAAAAAGTGTCGCTCAGAAATAAAGCAATCTAAAAGTCCGTATTTCTCAAAATGGGTAAAGGTAGGGTTGTTGGGTTGTTTTACCTCTGAGCGGCACTTTTTTGCACACCATGGGCTAAATGGCCAGGTCACATGGACCCGAAGGCTCAGAGAAGGTTGGGGGAGGGGACCCACTGGAACAGCTGTTGGGAGACAGATGGTAGCCTCCCGTCAAGGCCATCCAGTGTGTTCTTTAACGTGCACAGGGTATGGCTCTCCGGTACACGGAGCCAAGGCTTATTAACGTCCCATCCGACGGACGGCGGCCTTTCCAAACCCATCGGTGTCCGCTACTGACCGTGGGCAGGGCGGGGAATTTTGCTTAGATAAATCTCAATGCTGACCCAGCTGGGACTCGAACCTGGGAACTACAGATTACGAGCCTGGCGCGCTGCCGACTGAGCCACCCCCGCCCAGGGGTAAAGGTAATGTTGAAGGTATAGTCAACTACCATTCTGAAATGTTCACAATATTTTAAACACCTTATAATTTTTTGTCCAATGAACAAATCTGTAGCTAAATCAACTCTGTTTAAAATCCATTACAAAAGCGACTCTAAACAATTGACTCCGCCACGGGAATACAAAATTGCATAAATCAATACAACAACCGCTCTCTCCTGTCGTAACACCCATTGTCTCATAATCATTGATATCTATCATTTGAAAGGTTAAGTCGATGTTACCTACTTTGTATAAGAAAAGAAGAACTAAAACTTGCATGCATCGAGCACAATAAGCATTCTTTTCAACCCCTAGATATCATCAGATCAAATCCAAGCAATGCTATCGCTTAATAGTCGAGACAATTTAGAACCTCAACATTACAGAGAAGCCCAGCTTCCAAAACATGGCCGCAATTTCCTCAATGCCAGAGCTTGTCTAACGAGTGGATTGGCCTTGATCCTTCAGTTGGAGGTTAGCTGGGCTTCTCAACGACCACGTTCATGCGTGTGGAGATCTTATCATTGACCTCAGGTAGTATCGGCCATCGCTGGTAGTTACATAGCAATGTGAAGGATAGAGCGAAAATGACTGAAAAAAAAAAAGCTAAAAGGGTGGGGTGAAAAAGGAATGGCGGCACGCACAGAACAAGGAAAGGTTGGGGGGGAGGAGTTGTGATGGTTTTACGTTCTTTAGATAGATATCACGTGATACCACTTAACGTGAAGAGTCTGAAAGCACAGAGAGAGGGCCTCTGCAGGTAGATGTTTAAGTTCTTAGCTACACGGCAAAGTGCAAACAGTGAGGAAGGGAGAGGCAATCAGGGACAAGGACCAATTTGCGTAGTGTAAACTGCGCGTGTTTGTATTAAATCACACTACTACGCTTTTTTAAGATGACGAGTAGCTGCGGAAGGGTTTGAGGGTGGTTCTGGTGATGACGTCTAAGAGACAGGAGTAAAGATGATGAAATTGATTCGAGTTGCTGTCTTAGTTATGGGGCGGGGGTGGGTCAGTCGGTAGCGCGCCAGGCTCGTAATCTGTAGCTCCCAGGTTCGAGTCCCAGCTGGGTCAGCGTTGAGATTTATCTCTGCAAAATTCCCCGCCCTGCCCAAGGTTAGTAGGGGACACCGATGGGCTTGGAAAGGCCGCCGTCCGTCGGATGGGACGCTAAGCCGTGGCCCCGTGTGCGGGCGAGCCATACCCTGTGCACGTTAAAGAACACGCTGGATGGCCTTGACGGGAGGGTACCATCTGTCTCCCAACAGCTGTTCCAGTGGGTCACCTCCCCCAACCTTCTCTGAGCCTTCGGGGTCCATGTGACCTGGCCATTTAGCCTACGGTGTACAAAAAAGCGCCACTCAGAGGTAAAACAACCCAACGTTAAAGAACACGCTGGATGGCCTTGACGGGAGGCTACCATCTGTCTCCCAACAGCTGTTCCAGTGGGTCCCCTCCCCCAACCTTCTCTGAGCCTTCGGGGTCCATGTGACCTGGCCATTTAGCCCATGGTGTGCAAAAAAGTGCCGCTCAGAGGTAAAACAACCCAACCTGTCTTAGTTATAAGATCGTTGCAATCAAGTGATGATTTGTATGTACATTGAAATTGGGCTCTTTTATCTCTGAACTGAACTTCTCTTGTACACAATGGGCTAAAGGGCCAGGTCACAAGGACACCGAGGGTGGAAGGGAACTCACTCGAAGCTATTAGGAGACAGATGGTAGACTCCCGTCAAGGCCATCCAGCATGTTCTTTAACGTGAACAGGGTATTGTTCTTCCGCACAAGGCGCCGCAGCTTTACGTCAAATTGGACGGCGGTTTCTCCAAGCTAATCGGGGTCCCGTACTGCTCAGGGCAGGGAGTTTTGCGGAGAGAACGATGGCCCAGGTGGGACTCGAACTTGGTAATTGCGTATTATCACCCTAGCGTTCTACCGACTGAGCCAACCCTTTCGCCCTTCTTACGTGCAGTACACTTAAAATGGAAAGACCTGTTCATTCTGGTAGCGCGTCAGGCTCGTAATCTGTAGTTCCCAGGTTCGAGTCCCAGCTGGGTCAGCGTTGAGATTTATCTCCGCAAAATTCCCCGCCTTGCCCACGGTCAGTAGGGGACACCGACGGGCTTGGAAAGGCCGCTGTCCGTCGGATTGGACTTTAAGTCGTGGCCCCATGTGCGGGAGAGCATACCCTGTGCACGTTAAAGAACACGCTGGATGGCCTTGACGGGAGGCTACCATCTGTCTCCCAACAGCTGTTACAGTGGGTCCCCTCCCCCAACCTTCTCTGAGTCTTCGGGGTCCATGTGACCTGGCCATTTAGCCCATGGTGTGCAAAAAAGTGCCGCTCAGAGGTAAAACAATCCAACCCAACCCTGTTCATTCTATCTAGAATAGCGGTTTCCAATATTTTTGAGCCTTTTCCCCCTTTTCCCAAGTATTATATTCTAACACTCTATGGAAATAAAACTAATTTTTCCATTATAAGTAGCGTAGAAAACTAGAGGGTGGAAGCACCTTCGTTATCGGTTTGAGAAGCTAAATGCCATCACGAAATTCCGCCTAAACCGACTTTATCTTCCGTCCAAGGATTGGTACTGAAAACGCACTGAGATGACTCGGCGAGCGTTCAGATTTATCTCCATTAAATCCCCATCCTGCCCTTGGTCAGAAAGGTGACACAGATGTGCTTGGAAAGGCCGCCGTTCGTGGCATCATTAAACCGTGGTTCTCTATGAAAGAAAGCAATACCTTAAATAGGTTAAAAAAACACGCTGGACGACCTAGATTGGATTTGGGTTGGATTGTTTTACCTCTGAGCGGCACTTTTTTGCACACCATGGGCTAAATGGGCAGGTCACATGGACCCCGAAGGCTCAGAGAAGGTTGGGGAAGGGGACCCACTGGAGTAGCTGTTGGGAGACAGATGGTAGCCTCCCGTCAAGGCCATCCAGCGTGCTCTTTAACGTGCACAGGGTATGGCTCTCCCGCACACTGGGCCACGTCTTAACGTCCCATCCGACGGACGGCGGTCTTTCCAAGCCCATCGGTGTCCCCTACTGACCGTGGGCAGGGCGGGGAATTTTGCGGAGATAAATCTCAACGCTAACCCAGCTGGAACTCGAACCTGGGAACTACAGATTACGAGCCTGACGCGCTACCGACTGAGCCACCCCAGCCCCTACCTTGATTGGAGGTTACCATCTGCATCTTAACAGCTATGCAGTGGGTTCCCTACCCCAACCTTCGAGCCCTCGGGGTCCTTGTGACTTGTCCCATTTCACTCATTGCGCGCAAAAAAAGTGCCGCTCAGAGGTAAAACAACCCAACCAACAACGCAGTAAAGCAGTCCAGAAGCTGCAATAAGAAAGGCTAATAACACAGGAAGTTCTTCATTATCCATTTCTGTGGATGAATCATTTCTTAGCTGGCTCATCAGGTGAATATTTATGCTTCTTGTCTGACTGTTCGCCTCGTTCATTTTAATTTTTTAAAAACTTAACACAGAGACAAAGAAGTGTTAGAGATGAATTCTAACCATTAACGGTGGAAATAAATGATGACTTTGATGTGAAAAATGCACATTTAAATTCAGTTGATTCTCTTTTCTGTTATTAAATTAGAAGAATCTAAATTAAAAAATATCGTTTCTGCTGCATATGCAAAGCTCGATTTCAGAAAAATTAAGTTTCTTTATTTTCCGTATTTAACATCCTATAAAACCTCTCTTTATTTCGGGGTGGGGAGTGGGTCCCGAAGGACCCAATCCCCATGGGGAAAGCACATGCTCCGTCTCACGACACTACACGTGCTTGGCAAAAGAGAAGCCTAGAAGTAGATTGGATTGGATTGTTTTACCTCTGAGCGGCACTTTTTTGCACACCATGGGCTAAATGGCCAGGCCACAAGGACCCCGAAGGCTCAGAGAAGGTTGGGGGAGGGGAACCACTGGAACAGCTGTTGGGAGACAGATGGTAGCCTCCCGGCAAGGCCATCCAGCGTGTTCTTTAACGTGCACAGGGTGTGGCTCTCCCGCACACGGGGCCACGGTTTAACGTCCCATCCGACGGACGGCGGCCTTTCCAAGCCCATCGGTGTCCCCTACTGACCGTGGGCAGGGCGGGGAATTTTGCGGAGATAAATCTCAACGCTGACCCAGCTGGGACTCGAACCTGGGAACTACAGATTACGAGCCTGGCGCGCTACCGACTGAGCCACCCCCGCCCCACCTAGAAGTAGAAGATGAAGTTTGTCTCAGAGGAGACCAGTAGGGACTTGGAGTATGGGTGGTGTTAAAGGGGGTGCTGAGTGCAGCCGGGGTGAAAGTAGGAAAATGACAGCTGAAATTTTAACTAATGGATTACGGTATTGGGTTATTTTACCTCTGAGTGGCACTGTTTTTTTTTACACATCACGGGCCAAATGGCCAGGTCACAAAGACCCAGTGTGCTCAGAGAAGGTTGGGGGAAAGGGATCCACTGAACAATTGTTAGAAGAAGACGCAAGCCACCCATCAAGGCCATCCATCGTGTACAGTTGCTCAAATATATATCCGAACACTATGGTCGATTACAGAATTCAGAAAAAATATCTGGCAACGTTCTTTTAGAAATTCATGATCTGGCAACCTTTGATATCACGTGACACTAAGATTGCCAAATCACAAATTTCTAAAAAAATCGTTGCCAGATATTTTTTCTGAATTTTGTAATCAACCATAGTGTTCAGCTATTTATTTGAGCGACTATACTTAAATGTGTACACGATATGTCTGCCCTGCACATGGGATCACGGCTTAACTTCTTATCCGAAGGAAGGCAGCGTTTCCAAGTCCAGTGATCCTTCTGGTTGGTTGGTTGGTTGGGGTTTTATGGCTCAAGGGCAACTAGGACATAAGTCGCCAAACTAAAAACAATATAAATGATGAAAGACAAGTAAACCCACAACCAAAAGTTAAAACAAAAACACTGTATTTAAAATTGTAAACCAGCAAAGAACAAGGGTACAAGTATAAAGTAAAACAACTTCAGAAATACAAGATAAAACAATCCCAGGTGTAAAAGACCTGTGTTAGATATACAGAATACAAGGTAAAATCAAAGTCTATTAAAATAGTCACAATGTTTTAAAAACGAAAAAAAAAAAAAAAAAACTGGTGGTAAAATGCAACGATCAGATAAAAGATGTCCGAGTGTAAGAGGCTCGGACATAAATCCGGAAAAAAATTATGGAAAATCTCGGAATAAAATTATGAAAGCTAAAATATAAACGACCTTCGATATCAAAACACGGACATTCGATTAAAATATGTTTGATAGTTAAAATGGTGTCACAAAACTCACACTTAGGTTCGTTGTCCGCCTGTAGGAGAAACGAATGAGTAATGAAAGAATGACCTAAGCGGGAGCCGAGCAATTACAACTTCCTCCTTCCGAAAACATGACTGTCACGGTTTGATAATGGGCTTGATCTCGAAAAGCTTGATGCCAACCTGTTCAGACCAAGATCTCTGCCACTGTGGGGGCGGGGCCGGCTCCATGTGCCCGGAGCTCGATGGAAAAACGCTGCCGGAAATTCAAATATGGAACCGACAACATAGAGCTGGACAGGGGTGTGGCCGACTTGGCAGCTGTGTCTACCAAGTCACTGCCCCTGATATCGTAGGTGACTGGGCACCCAACAGAAAAGTAGTGGTGGCTGCTGGTGGATCTTGGAGAGAACAGGGTGAGACCGATGCCTCACTGATATCAAAGTCTGTAGCGAAATAAGCGAGTCGGTGTAGAGGGTTCACCGACGATGACACTTAGCTGTTATATGGTCCAAGGCAAGACTGACAGCATAGAACTCTGCAGTGAAGATGGAACACTACTGTGGGATCTGGTCTGCAATGATAACATCACAGCAGACCATGGCCGATCCTACTGATGTGCTGAACTTCGAGCCATCTGTAAAGACAGGCAAGAAGTCTGGGTATTCAGTACGATGGATGGCAAAGAATTGTCGGTACACACAGTCAGATGTAAAGGCCTTCCCCATCCTTCACAGAGAAAAATTAGTGGAAGGGGAAACAGAAAGCTACGGTGGAAGTGGCTCGACTGTCGACTGTGAGTTGCTATTGAGACTAGTGTTAATGTCTCCAATGTAACCTTGGACGTGCAAACCAAAAGGATGAATAGCAGTTGGGAAATTTGTGTAAAGTATCTCCTACTTGGGACTGAAAACGCAGTACCAAGTGGGATGGCCTGGCAGGGATCGCAATTTCGATGCATATTGAAAGGACAACTGCTAATGGTGAAGAGAAAGATGGTTTGTTGGTCTCGACGTAAAGACTCTGGACTGGTGAGGTGCAGAAGACCTTGATGATGGATGGGGTCAAGCACCTTCATCACCGAATCCCAGGCAGAGTCGTACACATGGGATCCGTAGTCCAGTTTCGACTGGGGCGGGGGTGGCTCAGTCGGTAGCGCGCCAGGCTCGTAATCTGTAGTTCCCAGGTTCGAGTCCCAGCTGGGTCAGCGTTGAGGTTATCTCCGCAAAATTCCCGCCCTGCCCACGGTCAGTAGGGAACACCGATGGGCTTGGAAAGGCCGCCGTCCGTCGGATGGGACGTTAAGCCGTGGCCCCGTGTGTGGGAGAGCCATACCCTGTGCACGTTAAAGAACACGCTGGATGGCCTTGACGGGAGGCTACCATCTGTCTCCCAACAGCTGTTCCAGTGGGTCCCCTCCCCCAACCTTCTCTGGCCTTCGGAGTCCATGTGACCTGGCCATTTAGCCCATTGTGTGCAAAAAAGTGCCGCTCAGAGGTAAAACAACCTAACCCAGTTTCGACTAGACAAGCACACAGTACAGGTGGAGCGGAAAACAGAAGAGAGAGAGAAGAGGACCCAGGAGAGAGAGAAGAAGACCTTGATGATGTTCAATGTCCATGTACACTTGGACCTGAGATGACGTATGTGTAGTAAAATGGTCAATTTCCGATCGAAGATGAGACCGAGAAACTTGGTCTCCACCACAACTGGAATGATGTTACCACCGAGCTATAGCTCAGGATTCAAATGAAGATTATGCTTGTTGCAAAAGTGCACACAAGGAGTCTTCTATGGTCATAACCGAAACCCGTTGGCCATCGCCCAAACTGAAAGATTGTTCAGGGCAATTTGCAATTGTCTTTAAATGACCATCATACTGGAAGAAGAGGAGTTGTTGCTAAAATCGTCAACATAGAGGGCATTGCCTACAGATGGAAGTTGTCTACTAACAGAATTAATCTTGACAACAAAAAGCGTAACACTCAGAACGCAGCCTTGTGGCACGCCCTGTTGTTGAGGGTACGGCCGCGACAGAGTGTTGCCGACACGGACACGAAAAGAATGTACTGATAAGAAGTTGTAGTTGATTGTTTTACCTCTAAGCAGCACTTTTTTGCACACCATGGGCTAAATGGCCAGGCCATAAGGACCCCGAAGGCTCAGAGAAGGTTGAGGGAGGGGACCCACTGGAACAGCTGTTGGGAGACAGATGGTAGGTCTCCCGTCAAGGCCATCAAGCGTGTTCTTTAACGTGCACAGGGTAATGGCTCTCTTGTATGTGCGGGGCCACGGCTTAACGTCCCATCCGACGGACGGCGGCCTTTCCAAGACCCATCGGTGTCCCCTACTGACCGTGGGCAGGGCGGGAAACTTTTATGAAGATAAATCTCAACGCTGACCCAGCTGGGACTCGAACCTGGGAACTACAGATTACGAGCCTGGCGTGCTACCGACTGAGCCACCCCCGCCCCAGTTGTAGTTGAAGATCGGCATGTGACCTCTCAAGATGAAGCTATGAAGGTTAAGAAGGATGTTGAAACTCCAAGCTGTGTAGTATGCTTTTCGATATCGAAGAAAATTGACACCAGGTGCTCTCTATGTAAAAAGGAATTTCTGATTGCCGATTCGAGACGTATCAGATAGTAAACAGTTGACCGTTGCCTGCGAAAGCCACACTGGAATTGGAAAGAAGCTTGTGATGTTCTAAATACCAGACGAGTCTGGCTTTTACCATTCTTTAAAACACCTTGCACATGCAGCTCGTCAACGCAATGGGGCGATAATTAGAAGGAATCTTGGAATCCTTTCCTGGCTTCAGGAAGGCCAAGATGATGGTCTCCCGCCAGGAGTCTGGAAACTGCTCCTCCAGAAAAATGCGATTGAAAAGATGAAGCAGTCGATCCTTACTCACTGGAAAACATGTTGGAACATGGCATTATTAGTATTGTCTGGCCCGACAGCAGATGCACTAGAGGTACGCAGAGCAAGGCAAAAGCTCCTCCGCTGTGAATGGCCTGTTGTAAGGCTCCAAGCCATTTGAGTGGAAGGACAGAGAGAGCATTCGATCTTGCTCTTCTGGATCAGAAACTCGGAGGAATAAAGGATTGGATTGGATTGTTTTACCTCTGAGCGGCACTTTTTTGCACACCAAGGGCTAAATGGTCAGGCCACAAGGACCCCGAAGGCGCAGAGAAGGTTGGGGGAGGGGACCCACTGGAACAGCTGTTGGGAGACAGATGGTAGCCTCCCGTCAAGGCCATCAAGCGTGTTGTTTAACGTGCACAGGGTATGGCTTTCCCTCACACGGGGACACGGCTTAACGTCCCATCCGACGGACGGCGGCCTTTTCAAGCCCATCGGTGTCCCCTACTGACCGTGGGCAGGGCGGGGAAATTTTACGGAGATAAATCTCAACGCTGACCCAGCTGGGACTCGAACCTGGGAACTACAGATTACGAGCCTGGCGCGCTACCGACTGAGCCACCCCCGACCCAGGAATAAAAGGAAGACGACGAGATGAAGGAAAATGATTCCTCCAGGGTGTGGCTATTGCTTTGCGATCAGCAATTGCCTGTCCATTGTTCTCCAGGATCGATAACGAGTGGGGAGTGTAGTTCCAACCCCATCTTCCAGATTTTATCCAACACGATCTTAGATTGGTAGTGCGGTGATAGAAGACGTGTATTTAATCCGATTCCTTCTAGCTCTGTCATCAGATGAAACGGGCTTTCGCCCTGGTGCGTTTGAATTCTTCAACGTTGGGGGACATCAGATATCTCCGAAACACCACCCAAGCCTTCTGAGCAAAATTGTGAACAACCAAACTGGCCTCACAAATAAAGAATAACTTCAAAAGGGAAATAAGTTGAGGAAACTCGCAAACCTGTACCCGAACGTAGGCAAGGTTATTCACCGCTCTGCAAAATTGATCCTAGCAGGACCAGCCCATCAGGCGATTGATCCTGAGGGAGCCACCCCAGGACCTCCTGTCTACCTGAAGCAGAGGCCAAAGCAGCATATAGTAGCGGCCCCGGAATTCGCTGCCCAGCCCTGTGAGAGAAAATGGCTGGGTTGGGTTGTTTTACCTCTGAGCGGCACTTTTTTGCACACCATGGACTAAATGGCCAGGTCACATGAACCCCGAAGGCTCAGGGAAGGTTGGGGGAGGGGACCCACTGGAACAGCTGTTGGGAGACAGATGGTAGCCTCCCGTCAAGGCCATCCAGCGTGTTCTTTAACGTGCACAGGGTATGGCTCTCCCGCACACGGGGCCACGGCTTACCGTCCCATCCGACGGACGGCGGCTTTTCTAAGCCCATCGGTGTCCCCTACTGACCGTGGGCAGGGCGGGGAATTTTGCGGAGATAAATCTCAACGCTGACTCAACTGGGACTCGAACCTGGGAATTACAGATTACGAGCCTAGCACGCTACCGACTGAGCCACACCCGCCCCCGTATCCTGTTAAAGAACACGCTGTTTGAATTCGATGGAAGGCTTCCATCTGTCTCTTAACAGCTGTCCAGTGGGTCTCTTCCCCCAGCCTTCTCTGATTCCTCAGGGTCCTTTTGACCTGCTCATTTAGTCCATTGTGTGACCAACAGGGAATAATATCATCACAGAATAATTTTCTGTAAACTAATATATTTTATGTTTTGAAATTATCTTCTTTTACATTAAGTCGTGTATCACAAACTCTCTAATACGTTTTTGTTAAATATCAATATTTAATT
Organism: Ryuthela nishihirai; assembly: GCA_038380435.1. Classification (NCBI taxonomy): domain Eukaryota; kingdom Metazoa; phylum Arthropoda; class Arachnida; order Araneae; family Heptathelidae; genus Ryuthela; species Ryuthela nishihirai. The sequence goes on from JAWZYU010000025.1 coordinate 28,440,347, forward strand.
AGCGTGCTTGGCTAATGATCCAAGGTGACCTGAGTCCCGGGTTAGGCATGGATGTTCGTGTTGTTTTTCTGCTGAGGTCCCGCCATCCTCACAGACCTTCTACTATGGCATATAAACTGACAGGCTCCTGTCAGACCTCTGTGGCAGGCAGCTGCTTGAAGGGTTATTTATTATTTATTTTCAATCAATCTGAATAGAACAAATGAAAACCATCGTCCTTTTTGCACCAACAATGAAAACTCTGGTGCAAAGTATTGTAGTATTCAAAGTATATTCTTATTCCTTTGAAGTGTAGTGTGCTTCCTATATTTCAACTAGAGAAAATATCGGTGGAAGACTCTCTGGGGAAAGTCTCGAACAAGTAGATCCCGAGCTTTCAAAATCTCTCGCGCTTATTGTTAAACGAGAAAGTGAATAAAATAACTAGGTTGTTGGGTTGTTTTACCTCTGAGCGGCACTTTTTTGCACACCATGGGCTAAATGGCCAGGTCACAAGGACCCCGAAGGCTCAGAGAAGGTTGTGGGAGGGGACCCACTGGAACAGCTGTTGGGAGACAGATGGTAGCCTCCCGTCAAGGCCATCTAGCGTGTTCTTTAACGTTGGGTTGTTTCACCTCTGAGCGGCACTTTTTTGCACACCATGGGCTAAATGGCCAGGTCACAAGGACCCCGAAGGCTCAGAGAAGGTTGGGGGAGGGGACCCACTGGAACAGCTGTTGAGAGACAGATGGTAGCCTTCCGTCAAGGCCATCCAGCGTGTTCTTTAACGTGCTCAGGGTATGGCTCTTCTGCACACGGGGCCACGGCTTAACGTCCCATCCGACAGACGGCGGCCTTTCCAAGCCCATCGGTGTCCCTTACTGACCGTGGGCAGGTTGGGGAGTTTTTGGGGGAAGGGACCCATTGGACAGCACTTGGGAGACAGATGTTAGCGTCCCGTCAAGGCCATCCAGCGTGTTCTTTAACGTGCACAGGGTATGGCTCTCCCGCACACGGGGCCACGGCTTAACGTCCCATCCAACGGACGGCGGCCTTTCCAAACCCATCGGTGTCCCCTACTGACCGTGGGCAGGGCGGGGAATTTTGCGGAGATAAATCTCAACGCTGACCCAGCTGGGACTCGAACCTGGGAACTACAGATTACGAGCCTGGCGCGCTACCGACAGAGCCACCCCCGCTCCCAAAATAACTAGGTGCTGAAGTTTAAAACGAGAAACGACCTTACTTGCAGAAATTAATGCTTTAACTTCGAAATAGTTATCAGTAAGGATGCTAAGAGGCAGATGTCACTGCATCCTAGATGAAAGAGAAAAGAGCTCAAGGATACGAACGAGTTATTAGAGAACGACGATTACGAGAGAGTAAGACAAGGAGAGAGAAAGAAAAATGGACTCGGGCATTCCAGCAGCTTCGCTATCATTTTCAAGGTCGGTCGATTGTAACCGGCGTGCGTGCACATCTGCATCACTTGCTGAGCGCAGATGACCTAGAAAGTCGACACCACACAGCATCCTGCATCAATCCCCAGACACTGGGAGGGGGGAAAGAAACACATTGAGGAAGGGAGGAGGGCATTTGCACGAGATAGGAGGCTGACTTCATCTCGATTATCAGTTGCGACCATATGGGATGGACCACATCACGCTGCAGATAAGGCCATTTCTAGAGTTTGTCTTATGCAAGCCGCTCACGTGGCAAGGTCAGAGTTCGGTCACCTTCAGTGCCCTTGACTTGCATTGCGAACGGCTTCTGTGTATGATAATTTGTGTACAAGTAGAAACTTGTAGAGCTGTCACCAGGACAGGAAAGGTTAAGTTTCCGTATCAGGAATAGGGTTTATTTTGTGCAGGACAACAAGCAACTTGAGCGTAATAAATAGGTTTAACGCATCGATATGGCTTGGTTATTTTCGTGTTTATGATTGCAAGTTTATAACATTGCCATACCAAAATATTAATCTGGAGAGACGTGGGTTCGAGTACCGCTGATTTGAGAAAAAAGAATGAGTTTCGCCAAACTATTTATTGACTTCTGTGTCAATAGGCAACTTTGTGTGTTTACTAATAATTATTCCATTAATAACGCTTCGATTGCGAGTGATTTTCTTATTTACATTCTGTTCAGAGCAACATTGGAGAAAAAGAAGTTGCCTCCCAGATCATAGATGGCGCCATGAGTGACAAGTTCACTTAGATTTATAAAGTTAGATTAGTGGATAAATGACAGGCGCGGTGTTAATTTAGTGGTTAGAACACTCTGGCTGAATCTGGGTTCTGTTGGAATGTTTTATATCGGAGCGGCACTTTTTTGCACAGACAGTAAAATTGCCAGGTCATATTCAGTTTAAATGGACAGGTCATAAGAACCCCAAGGGTTCAGAGAAGATGGGAGGGAGAGGAGAAGGGACCTATTAGACAGCTGTTAGCAGACAGATTTTAGCCTCCCGTAAAGGTCATCCAGCATATTCTTTAACAAGATGAGGGCCTTTCCAAGCCCATGGTTCCCTACTGACTGAGGGCTTGGGTTGGGTTGTTTTACATCTGAGCGGCACTTTTTGCACACCATGGGCTAAATGGCCAGATCACATGGATCCTGAAGTCTCAGAGAAGGTTGGGGGAGGGGACCCACTGGAACAGCTGTTGGGAGACAGATGGTAGCCTCCCGTCAAGGCCATCCAGTGTGTTCTTTAACGTGCACAGTGTATGGCTCTCCCGCATACGGGGCCACAGCTTAACGTCCCATCCGAAGGACGGCGGCCTTTCCAAGCCCATCGGTGTCCCCTACTGACAGTGGGCAGGGCGGGGAATTTGGCGGAGCATGGATTTGGAGAGACGTGATAATTTCCAATGTTATGTCAATGGAAATCTAATTTAGAAACTCTATAACTTCTCAAATATGCATTTAATGTAAAAATGTGACTGGAGATAAAAATCAAATCTATTTAAATCCCAATATTCGTTTAGCATTTAAAATGTTATGGTGGTTTAAAACTTAACACGAAATTAACTTGTGTCATAAAAATCTCCCGTAATTGTCAAACATTGAAATAACCATTAGAAAACTTCTAAACAAAATAGTTATTGAGCTGTTATTGATTTTTGAGGTATATATTATGACTCATTACGGTTGTGAAATATTCTAGCTTCATAAATCTTTAAACACTGAAAGAATATTTTTGGAAACAGAACTTTAAATAGATTTCGATTGGATTGTTTTACCTCTGAGCGGCACTTTTTTGCACACCATGGGCTAAATGGCCAGGCCACAAGGACCGCGAAGGCTCAGAGAAGGTTGGGGGAGGGGACCCACTGGAACAGCTGTTGGGAGACAGATGGTAGCCTCCCGTCAAGGCCATCCAGCGTGTTTTATTAACGTGCACAGTGTATGGCTCTCCCGCACACGGGGCCACGGCTTAACGTCCCATCCGACGGACGGCGGCCTTTCCAAGCCCATCGGTGTCCCCTACTGACCGTGGGCAGGGCGGGGAATTTTTGCGGAGATAAATCTCAACGCTGACCCAGCTGGGACTCGAACCTGAGAACTACAGATTACGAGCCTGGCGCGCTACCGATTGAGCCACCCCCGCAACTTAAATAGATTTGATTTTGAGCAATATTATAGGAGGCAGGGGTGTTATTGAATAACGGAGGGGGTGGGGGAGGAGTCCGCCCAAAACGGTTGCGAACCACTGTTGTAGATAAATGATAATATAAAAATTATTTGTTTTTCTAGTTATGGTATCATTTTATTGTTATGGTTAGGTAGAGTAAAAAAGTTGAGTTGAATTGTCTTACCTCTGAACGGCACTTTTTTGCACACCATGGGATAAATTGCCAGGTCAAATGGAATCCGAAGATTCAGAGGGTAGCCTCCCGTCAAGGCCATCCCGCTTTCTTATGTGTTGTTTAATATCCATAGGGTATGTGTTAGCGGCTTAACATTTCATCAGACGGACGGCTATCTTTCTAAGACCACCGGTGTCCCCTACTGACCATGGGCAGGGCAGGAGTTTTGCAGAGATAAATCTCAACGCTGACCCAGCTAGGACTCGAACCTGGGAACTGCAGATTGCGAGTCAGGCGCGCTACCGACTGAGCCACCCCAGCCCCAATAGTAATAGTCAAGCTCGTCATCTGCAGTTCCCAGGTTCGAGTCTCATCTGAATCAGCTTTGAAATTTTATCCGCCAACCTCTCTTCTGTCCTCTATGAAAAAGGAAAGCCGATGGGCTTGGAAAGGTCGCCGTCCGTCGCATGAGACTTAAAGATGTGGCCTCGTATTCAGGGTTGGGTTGTTTTACCTCTGAACGAACTTTTTTCCACACCGTGGGCTAAATGGCCAGGTCACATGGACCCCGAAGGCTCAGAGAAGGTTGGGGGAGGGGACCCACTGGAACAGCTGTTGGGAGACAGATGGTAGCCTCCCGTCAAGGCCATCCAGCGTGTTCTTTAACGTGCACAGGGTATGGCTCTCCCGCATACGGGGCCACGGCTTAACGTCCCATCCGACGGACGGCGGTCTTTTCAAGCCCATCGGTGTCCCCTACTTACCGTGGGCAGGGCGGGGGATTTTGTGGAGATAAATCTCAACGCTGACCCAGCTGGGACTCGAACCTGGGAACTACAGATTACGAGCCTGGCGCGCTAGCGACTGAGCCATCCCCGCCCCTCGTATTCAGGAGAGATAGATATCTGCGCACTTTGAAGAACTCATTGGATGGCTTTGACGAGAGACCACCATCTTGTTTCCTAAACAGCTTCCCAATGGGTCTCCCTTTCTCCAACTTTCTCTGATCCATTGGAGTTCTTCTGACCTAGCGATTTAGCCTATTGCATTCAGAAAAGTGTCTCTCGTAGGTAAAACAACCCAACCGAAACCACGGTTGGGTTGTTTTACTCTGAGCGGTACTTTTTTTGTGCACAATGATCAAAATGGCCAGGTCAATGGACCCCGAAGGCTCAGAGAAGGTTGGGTGGAGGGGAAATAGTGGACAGCTGTTGGTAGACAGATGGTAGCCTCCCGTCAAGGCTATCCAGTGTGTTCTTTAAAGTGCACTCTCCCGCACACGGGCCACGGCTTAAAGTCCCGTCCGACGGATGGCGGCCTTTCCAAGCCCATTGGTATCCCTACTGACTGTAGGCAGAGAGGGGTTGTTGGGTTGGGTTGTTTTACCTCTGAGCGGCACTTTTTTGCACACCATGGGCTAAATGGCCAGGTCACATGGACCCCGAAGGCTCAGAGAAGGTTGGGGGAGGAGACCCACTGGAACAGCTGTTGGGAGACAGATGGTAGCCTCCCGTGAAGGCCATCCAGAGTGTTCTTTAACGTGCACAGAGTATGGCTCTCCCGCACACGAAGTCATGGCTTAATGTCCCATCCGACGGACGGCGGCCTTTCGAAGCCCATCGGTGTCCCCTACTGACCGTGGGCAGGGCGGGGAATTTTGCGGAGATAAATCTCAATGCTGACCCAGCTAGGACTCAAACCTAGGAACTGCAGATTACGAGCCTGGCGCGCTACCGACTGAGCCACCCCCGCCCCAAGCAGGGCGGGGAGTTTTTGTGGAGAATAATCTCAACGCTGGCCCATGCGGAAAATAGAACCTGGAAACTGCCGATTACGATTCTGTGGCGCGCTACCGACTGAGCCCCCCCCCCCCCTAATACAGGAAGGTGACGAAGAATAAGTGATATTTTCTCATTGCAAAAACAAAAATGAAGGAATAATCTTCGGTGGTATCTATTGGGCATACGCGAACACTAACGACTTAATCCTTTAAGTTCAATGTCAAGTGTAAAAAGAAAATGCTTTTAAAAAAAGTCCACAGCATTCGTTCGCAAGTTAATTTTTTCTAAAAAGCTATGTACTCTGTCTCAATGCACACTTACTTTTTGCTGCATGAAGCCAAAATCTCAGATTTCTGTTTGACTAAGGCTATCTATATCACAAGGTCTTCACGCTCTCATATGTGATCAACCTTGACCTTCGCTTTTTTTCCCCTCGGTAAACTCAAGCGGATGAGAGTTTTTTTTTCTCTCTATTGCCCAGAGCGACAACGAGAGGGTTTTGTGTCTCTCAGGCGTCCGAAATATCCGATGGCTTTTAACGATCAGCTAATTTAGAGTCAGGACTTAGCTGCATATCACAAGTTCCAGTCCTCATAGATCTTCAAGTACAGTCGCTGAAAAAAATATTCGAACACTATGGTTGATTACAGAATTCAGAAAAAATATGTGTCAACGATTTTTTTAGAAATTAGTGATCTGGCAACCTTCGTGTCACGTGATTACAGAATTCAGGAAAAATATCTGGAGCGTGTACAGCAACTGTACACGCTCCAGTTACCGTTCACAGCAAACTGGAGCGTGTGCAGTTACTGCACACGTTCCAGTTTGCTGTGAACTGTAACTGCTTTGGGTTGTTTTACCTCTGAGCGGCACTTTTTTGCACACCATGGGCTAAATGGCCAGGTCACATGGACCCCGAAGGCTCAGAGAAGGTTGGGGGAGGGGACCCACTGGAACAGCTGTTGGGAGACAGATGGTAGCCTCCCGTCAAGGCCATCCAGCGTGTTCTTTAACGTGCACAGGGTATGGCTCTCCCACACACGGGGCCACGGCTTAACGTCCCATCCGACGGACGGCGGCCTTTCCAAGCCCATCGGTGTCCCCTACTGACCGTGGGCAGGGCGGGGAATTTTGCGGAGATAAATCTCAACGCTGACCCAGCTGGGACTCGAACCTGGGAACTACAGATTACGAGCCTGGCGCGCTACCGACTGAGCCACCCCCGCCCCAACTGTAACTGCACACGCTCAATATTTCTGTGAGTGAGCCCACACGATCCAGGTCTTTGTGAGCTCACACGATCCAATGTGCTGTGAACATTAACCGCAACCGCTCCAGTTTGCTGTGAACGGTAACTGCACACGATCCATATTCATTGCATTATATATTCATACGCATTATATATATTAAAAAATATCCGAACACCATAGTTGATTACAGAATTCAGAAAAAATATCTAGCAACGATTTTTTTTTAGAAATTAGTGATCTGGCAACCTTCGTGTCACGTGACAGATCACTAATTTCTAAAAAAAATCGTTGCCATATAGTTTTTCTGAATTCTGTAATCAACCATAGTGTTCGGATATTTTTTTCAGCGACTGTACAATTCATAACGTGCTCATTAACCCAGTTTAGACGGAAAACTTTGTTTATAAAAGAAAAAAAAAACGTTTCCACTTAAATATGCTTTATTTATGACAAAAGTATGAAGAAAAAAAAAACATAATTTCACTGAAATTCAGCATGTATATTCCAGAAACAGTCCGAAAAATTGCAAAATTCAGAAATCTCAAAAAACATTAGAAAGGAGTATAAAAGATTTATAATTTATATGTACTTTGTCATGATAAATATATCACATGAATGACACCTGTGCAATATAGCAAAACAGCTTTTGTTGCATGTCAGGCAAAGTTATCTTCAATGGCACCAAATTCCAGTTCCAGGGTTGAGATTTATCCCCCCAAAAACCCCATCCTGTTCTCTGTCAATAAGGGGCACCGATGCTCTTGGAAAGACCGCCGTCCGTCGGATGGGACGTTGTTTTCAATGTGTTCTTACCTCTGAGTGGCACTTTCTTTGCATACAGTGGGCTATGTGGCCAGGTCAAAAAGACCCTGAGGGCTCGGAGAAAGTTGGGGAAGTGAACCTTCTGGGCAGCTGTTAAGAGACAGGGTTGAGTTGTATTGTTTTACTTCTGAGCGGCACTTTTTTGCACACCATGGGCTAAATGGCCAGGTCACATGGACTCCGAAGGCTCAGAGAAGGGGAGGGGACCCACTGGAACAGCTGTTGGGAGACAGATGGTAGCCTCCCGTCAAGGCCATCCAGCGTGTTTTTAACGTGCACATGATATGGCTCTCCCGCGTACGGGGCCACGGCTTAACGTCCCATCCGACGGACATCGGCCTTTCCACGCCCATCGGTGTCAACTACTGACCGCGGGCAGTTTTGCGGAGATAAATCTCAACGCTGACCCAACTGGGGCTCGAACCTAGGAACTACAGATTACGAGTCTGGCGCGCTACCGACTGAGCCACCCCCGCCACTTTTTCTCCATGTTTACTGTTTTTAAATTATGCTATTCAAGTCTTAACGTTTGACGCACTTGAAGTATACCTTGACTGCTTCTCGTGTCATCATATCCTTTCATTTCAATTGTGAATTCTACCTCTATTTGAATACACTTCTTGTATTGAAATCAGGGGGTGGCTCAGTCGATAGCGCGCCAGGCTCGTAATCTGCAGTTCGCAGGTTCGAGTCCCAGCTGGGTCAACGTTGAGATTTATCTCCGCAAAATTCCCCTCTCATGGTCAGTAGGGGACACCGATAGGCTTGGAAAGACCGCCGTCCGTCGGATGGGACGTTAAGCCGTGACCCCGTGTGTGGGAGAGCCATACCCTGTGCACATTAAAGAACACGCTGGATGGCCTTGACGGGAGACTACCATCTGTCTCCCAACAGCTGTTCCAGTGGGTCCCCTCCCCCAACCTACTGTGAGACTTCGGGTCCATGTGACCTGGCCATTTAGCCCATGGTGTGCAAAAAAGTGCCGCTCCGAGGTAAAACAACCCAAAATGCAAAACCATGGATAAAAGAGAACTCCTCTTATACTCCTCATACTCACCTCTCTCCATAACTCCTCTTAGACCAGTGCGTGGGGTGGTGGACTCAGTCGGTAACGCGCCAGGCTCGTAATCTGTAGTTTCCAGGTTCGAGTCCCAGCTGGATCAGGGTTGAGATTTATCTCCGCAAAACTCGCCGCCATGCTTACGGTCAGTAGCGGACACCGATGGGCTGAATGATCCAATTTCTTAAAGCTAAGGTAAAGTCTGTAACATTATGTATAATATTCAAATAATTTTGTATCTTGTTATGCAACCTATAGACTGCAACCTATAGACACAATGCTTTATAAAATGGCAGCCTACCCGTTTTTTTAACCGGTATTTCAGTTAATAATACTCTCTTGAATAATCTCGTAACCCAATGTAATGAAATCCAGCATCAAAATTCAAATTTGAAATCAATATTTCTTCACCCAGGGCTTGGCACAATAAGGGAACTAAATATAGGACAATAACATAGAAGAAGCCTAAGAAACTTTGTTCCACAAGTTTTGCAATCGCTTACATTTTATATCTGTAAGTTCTTCGGCAAGAAAGCACAACATTAGATGGCTTCAAGTTTCATATTTTTGTTAGCTTTATGTTCTTCGATTGTCCAACAAACGCTGAACACGACTCACACGTGCTATTGCAAGATCACGGGGTGCGAAAATAAACCTTTATAGTTGACGATAAAGAAGGATGCGTTGCCTTTGACTGTAACTTGCACTAGTTTTGGTTGCAGCCACTGTTTTCAGTATCGATTTCATCATTGTCTTGTTTACAAGCGAGGTGAGTGTAGGAGGCAGTGCAAGACGATGATTTGTTAAGTATCTTTGAAGCTTATTATCTAAGCCTTTCATGTACGAGTCTCTCTCGTTATATATAGACTAATTTATTTGAAGCAAATGTATTTTCTAGGTAATGAGCTTCCCGAAGCTCTCTTGGTAGTAGTCTCCTGTTTCGAGAAGTTGGTATGCGACAAATTATCGCACGGTTCTCCCGTTGATTAGACACAAAGAAATTTAATATCTTTAAAAGTATCGATGCCACTGCTAATGGCAATTTCAAGGCAGATAATGCAAATCAGAAAGAAGTGGAAAATTGCTCATATAATTCCTGTACAATCGCTCAAAAGAGTATCCGAACACCATGGTTTATTACATAATTCGGAAAAAATACCTGGCAACGATTTTTTTAGAAATGATGATCTGGCAACCTTCGTGTCTACGTGACACGAAGGTTGCCAGATCATCATTTCTAAAAAAATCGTGGCCAGGTATTTTTTCTGAATTCTGTAATCAACAATAGTGTTCGGATATTTTTTGAGCAACTGTACAGTACACGAAGGTTGCCAGATCACTAATTTCTAAAAAAAAATCGTTGCCAGATATTTTTTCTGAATTCTGTTATCAACCATGGTGTTCGGGTATTTTTTAATATATATAATGCGTATGAATATATAATGCAATGGATATGGAGCGTGTGCAGTTACCGTTCACAGCAAACTGGAGCGGTTGCGGTTAATGTTCACAGCTCATTGGATCGTGTGAACTCACAAAGACCTGGATCGTGTGGGCTCACTCACGGAAATATTGAGCGTGTGCAGTTACCGTTCACAGCAAACTGGAGCGGTTGCGGTTAATGTTCACAGCAAACTGGATCGTGTGAGCTCACAAAGATCTGGATCGTGTGGGCTCACTCACGGAAATATTGAGCGTGTGCAGTTACCGTTCACAGCAAACTGGAGCGTGTGCAATAACTGCACACGTTCCAGTTTGCTGTGAACGGTAACTAGAGCGTGTACAGTTGCTGTACACGCTCCAGATATTTTTCCTGAATTCTGTAATCACGTAACACGAAGGTTGCCAGATCACTAATTTCTAAAAAAAAATCGTTGCCAGATATTTTTCCTGAATTCTTTTATCAACCATAGTGTTCGGATATTTTTTTGAGCGACTGTACATGCATCTGTCAAGGGGGAGGGGGGGAAGGATGAGCGAAGTTGCCCTCTTTTGAAAAATTCATAGAAAAATGAATTTATGTTGAATAATATCAGATGTAACAAAAAGTAATGTTTTTTCTCATTAAGAGATATAATCATGATATTTTTTTAACGTTTTATATTAGAAGCATAAATTTAGTTTTATTTATTAATATGAATATTTTTTTTACCTTTTTTAATAAGTTTGTCTTGTTACCGTTTTCTTTCTGCGGCATCCTTAGTTTCATTATGAATGCATAATTACTATATTCGAAAGGGCGGGGATGGCTCAGTCGGTAGCGCGCCAGGCTCGTAATCTGTAGTTCCCAGGTTCGAGTCCCAGCTGGGTCAGCGTTGAGATTTATCTCCGCAAAATTCCCCGCCCTGCCCACGGTCAGTAGGGGACACCGATGGGCTTGGAAAGGCCGCCGTCCGTCGGATGGGACGTTAAGCCGTGGCCCCGTGTGCGGGAGAGACATACCCTGTGCACGTTAAAGAACACGCTGGATGGCCTTGACGGGAGGCTACCATCTGTCTCCCAACAGCTGTTCCAGTGGGTCCCCTCCCCCAGCCTTCTCTGAGCCTTCGGGGTCCATGTGACCTGGCCATTTAGCCCATGGTGTGCAAAAAAGTGCCGCTCAGAGGTAAAACAACCCAACCCACAACTATATTCGAAACTGCGCTCATTAACGTATCCAAATATTAAATATTTGTATCATAAAATACTGATTTGTTTTCTGCTTACAAAGAAAAAAATTTGTCCTCCCAATACCGGTTTTGCACTCTGTTAAAAAAACAAACCCGTCCCTCTAATAACAGTTGGACTCCTTTAAAACATTTGCTCCGTCTAATGCAAGTTGTTTCCAGCCCCCCGAAAACAAAAACAAAAAAATACCCGATTGACAAAATTGATATCAGAGGGAATAGGACCATTCACACCCCAGAAAAAAGTATCACCTCTGATACCAATATTGTCCCTTGAAAACAATTTGCCCTCTTCTAATAACAGTTTTACCCCCTGAAAAATTTTGCTCCCTGAAAAAAATTTACCCCTCTTTCATACCAGTTTTATCACAAGAAAAAAAATCCCCCCCCCAATTACATTTTGCCGCCCCCCCCCCCCCCAAAATCATGCCAACGTCCACGTTCTTTTATCTTTTTTAGCTCATTATTATTATCACTTGATATCTGTACGTCTGCAATATTCATTTTTTTTTGTTTTTACATAAAAAAGAAACATTTTTTTTTTGGAGTGAAAAATGACAAACTTTATTCTCGTTGGAAACGAGGATTTCATATTAGCCAGAACGATATGTCAGTTTCTGTATTATAGTTTGAGAATTCTTCGTTAAGCTAAAAATGGAGGCAACAAACATACCCTGTGCACGTTAAAGAACACGCTGGATAACCTTGACGGGAGGCTACCATCTGTCTCCCAACAGCTGTTCCAGTGGGTCCCCTCCCCCAACCTTCTCTGAGCCTTCGGGGTCCATGTGACCTGGCCATTTAGTCCATGGTGTGCAAAAAAGTGCCGCTCAGAGGTAAAACAATCCAACCCAACCCAGCGAGATAACAAATATTATAGTTGATATCCCAGCGAGATCACAATATTGTAGTTCATAGCCTAGCGAGATCACAAATATTACAATTGATATCTTAGCGATATCAGAAATACTACAGTTCACATCCTAGCGAGATTACAAAATTTGTAACTCACATTCCAGTCAGATCACAAATGTTACATCGGTAGGTTGATATACTACCGAGATCATAAATATATGAATGATATTCCAGCAAGATCACAAATATTAAAGTTGATATCCTACCGAGATCAGAAATATTATAGTTGATATCCTAGCGAGATCGCAAATATTAAAGTTGATATCCTAGCGAGATCACAAATATTAAAGTTGATATCCTAGCGAGATCGCAAATATTAAAGTTGATATCCTAGCGAGATCACAAATATTAAAGTTGATATCCTAGCGAGATCACAAATATTAAAGTTGATATCCTAGCGAGATCACAAATATTAAAGTTGATATCCTAGCGAGATCACAAATATTAAAGTTGATATCCTAGCGAGATCACAAATATTAAAGTTGATATCCTAGCGAGATCACAAATATTAAAGTTGATATCCTAGCGAGATCACAAATATTAAAGTTGATATCCTAGCGAGATCACAAATATTAAAGTTGATATCCTAGCGAGATCACAAATATTAAAGTTGATATCCTAGCGAGATCACAAATATTAAAGTTGATATCCTAGCGAGATCACAAATATTAAAGTTGATATCCTAGCGAGATCACAAATATTAAAGTTGATATCCTAGCGAGATCACAAATATTAAAGTTGATATCCTAGCGAGATCACAAATATTAAAGTTGATATCCTAGCGAGATCACAAATATTAAAGTTGATATCCTAGCGAGATCACAAATATTAAAGTTGATATCCTAGCGAGATCACAAATATTAAAGTTGATATCCTAGCGAGATCACAAATATTAAAGTTGATTTCCTAGCGAGATCACAAATATTAAAGTTGATATCCTAGCGAGATCACAAATATTAAAGTTGATATCCTAGCGAGATCACAAATATTAAAGTTGATATCCTAGCGAGATCACAAATATTAAAGTTGATATCCTAGCGAGATCACAAATATTAAAGTTGATATCCTAGCGAGATCACAAATATTAAAGTTGATATCCTAGCGAGATCACAAATATTAAAGTTGATATCCTAGCGAGATCACAAATATTAAAGTTGATATCCTAGCGAGATCACAAATATTAAAGTTGATATCCTAGCGAGATCACAAATATTAAAGTTGATATCCTAGCGAGATCACAAATATTAAAGTTGATATCCTAGCGAGATCACAAATATTAAAGTTGATATCCTAGCGAGATCACAAATATTAAAGTTGATATCCTAGCGAGATCACAAATATTAAAGTTGATATCCTAGCGAGATCACAAATATTAAAGTTGATATCCTAGCGAGATCACAAATATTAAAGTTGATATCCTAGCGAGATCACAAATATTAAAGTTGATATCCTAGCGAGATCACAAATATTAAAGTTGATATCCTAGCGAGATCACAAATATTAAAGTTGATATCCTAGCGAGATCACAAATATTAAAGTTGATATCCTAGCGAGATCACAAATATTAAAGTTGATATCCTAGCGAGATCACAAATATTAAAGTTGATATCCTAGCGAGATCACAAATATTAAAGTTGATATCCTAGCGAGATCACAAATATTAAAGTTGATATCCTAGCGAGATCACAAATATTAAAGTTGATATCCTAGCGAGATCACAAATATTAAAGTTGATATCCTAGCGAGATCACAAATATTAAAGTTGATATCCTAGCGAGATCACAAATATTAAAGTTGATTTCCTAGCGAGATCACAAATATTAAAGTTGATATCCTAGCGAGATCACAAATATTAAAGTTGATATCCTAGCGAGATCACAAATATTATAGTTGATATCCTAGCGAGATCACAAATATTAAAGTTGATATCCTAGCGAGATCACAAATATTAAAGTTGATATCCTAGCGAGATCACAAATATTAAAGTTGATATCCTAGCGAGATCACAAATATTAAAGTTGATATCCTAGCGAGATCACAAATATTAAAGTTGATTTCCTAGCGAGATCACAAATATTCCAGTTGATATCCTAGCGAGATCACAAATATTCCAGTTGATATCCTGACGAGATCACAAATATTACAGTTCACATCCTATGACGATTACAAATTTTGTACTTCACATTCCAGCGAGATCACCGACATTGCTCTTCATATTCTAACGAGATCAAAACTGTTGTAACTCGCATTCCAGTGAGATCACCTGTGAGCTGCACTTTTTTCGCACACAATGGGCTAAATACCGAGGTTACCAGAACTCCAAAATCTCATAAGTTGAGCGAGGGGAATCCACTGGACAGTTCTTCGGGGACCGATACAAGTTACCAAGGGTGTTCTTTAAAGTGCACAGCGTTTGAGTGTCCTACACATGGCACCACGGCTTAACCTTCCATCCGATGGAGGGCGCAATTTTAAAGTTCATTGGAATCCACTTTCTCACCGAGGGAATTTACAAGAGATAAATCTCGAAGCTGACTCAATTGGGACTTTTACCAGGGAACTACAGAACACAAGTTTTGCGTGCTACCGTCTGAACCATTCCCCTCCCCCCCCCCCCAATATAGAGGAAGCGTGACTCTAGAATCAGTACGTGGCCGAAATTATCGAGAAATACGTATTAATAGTGTCCGCAATAACGAGGTTTTACCGTACCTAATATTTTCAGTAATCGAATTTTATGATGTTGGTTTCGGTTGGGTTGGGTTGTTTTACCTCTGAGCGGCACTTTTTTGCACACCATGGGCTAAATGGCCAGGTCACATGGACCCCGAAGGCTCAGAGAAGGTTGGGGAAGGGGACCCACTGGAACAGCTGTTGGCAGACAGATGGTAGCCTCCCGTCAAGGCCATCCAGCGTGTTCTTTAACGTGCACAGGGTATGGCTCTCCCATACACACGGGGCCACGGCTTAACGTCCCATCCGACGGACGGCGGCTTTTCCAAGCCCATCGGTGTCTCCTACTGACCGTGGGCAGGGCGGGGAAATTTTGCGGATATAAATCTCAACGCTGACCCAGCTGGGACTCGAATCTGGGAACTACAGATTACGAGCCTGGCGCGCTACCGACTGAGCCACCCCCGCCCCCGTTGGTTTCGGAGTTGCTATCTACTTCAGCTAAAGCTTTTACTTCCCCCATCAGTAAAAAAGACTTTTTTTTTTATCGGCCTTCATCTCCGACTGGTTCTGCTGTTTACAGAGAGCAAACAAGTTCCTGGAAACGATGTTGTGCGAAGAACTTCCCTTCCATGAATAGTATTCCTGCTGAAACGCCAGATGATTGCTTGTGTCTCTTTTTCTATTCCAACTTAGCTCATTTGGTGTCACTAGAGAATAAGACTTTAGAAAGCTGATTCATTCGGGATGCATTCTGTAACATTTAAACACTGAATAATAACAAAAATATTTATTTCCATTTTATTTTAGAGTACAAAGTAATTTTAGTTATTGCAATAGAAAGTAAAACAGCGGGGGCGTGGGTTGCTCATTTGGGAGCACGCCAAACTCCTAATCTGCAGTTCCCTGGTTCGAGTCTTCAATTTTTCCAACGTTGAGATTTATTTCCTCTAAAATCCCACTCTTCCCTCGGTGAAAGACCGCCGTCCGTTGAATGGGACGTTAAGCCGTGGTCAGGAGAGCCATACCTATACACGTTAAAGAAAATGCTGGACGGCCTTGTCCGGGAGGCTTCCATTTGTTTCCTGTTAGCTGTACAAGCCCTCTGTTGTGGGGTGGGGGTGGGGTCCAGAAGGAACCATCCCCCTGGGGATTTGGGTTGGGTTGTTTTACCTCTGACCGACACTTTTTTGCACACCATGGGCTAAATGGCCAGGTCACATGGACCCTGAAGGCTCAGAGAAGGTTGGGGGAGGGGACCCACTGGAACAGCTGTTCGGAGACAGATGGTAGCCTCCCGTCAAGGCCATCCAGCGTGTTCTTTAACGTGCACAGGGTATAGCTCTCCCGCACACGGGGCCACGGCTTAACGTCCCATCCGATGGACGGCGGCCTTTCCAAGCCCATCGGTGTCCCCTACTGACCGTGGGCAGGGCGGGGAATTTTGCGGAGATAAATCTCAACGCTGACCCAGCTGGGACTCGAACCTGGGAACTACAGATTACGAGCCTGGCGTGCTACCGACTGAGCCACCCCCTCCCCCTGGGGAAATTCTCGTGCTCCGTTAACAGCTATACACTGACCTTTCCTAAACCTTCTCTGGGCGATTGGGATCTTGTGACCTGGTCGTTTAGCCAATTATTTGCAAAAACAAAGTGCTGCTCAGAGGATAAAGACAACACTAACATAGCTCATTGTGTGCAAAAAAAGTGCCGCTTAGATGCAACTCGACGTAAAACAGAAAAAGAAATATTCACTTAAAAAACTTCATATGGATTTTGACAGGTCTGAATACCACAACTAAATGTGCTAAGTTCGATTTAATTATATTCGTTCAATATTTAAACACATAGACAATACATAGTCAACTTCCACAAGAGTCGTGGATGATCTTGACGGTAGGCTACCATCTCATCCAACCTTCTATGAGCCTTCGGGATCCTTGTGACCTGGCCATTCAGCCCATTGTGTGCCGCAAGAGGTAAAATTATTACATACGCAAGCAGTTGTCGTTCAATGATCCTCATGCTGAATGATTAGCAAAAGATACAAAAATAATCAACGTAGGGGACATTGCCTACAGTTGGAGGTAGTTGTTGAGCGTAACACTCAGGGCGCAGGTCTTGTGGTACCCCTGTTCTTGGGGTTGGGTGTTTTACCTCTGAGCGGCACTTTTTTGCACACCATGGGCTAAATGGCCAGGTCACATGGACCCCGAAGGCTCAGATAAGGTTGGGGAGGGGACCCACTGGAACAGCTGTTAGGAGACAGATGGTAGCCTCCCGTCAAGGCCATCCGGCGTGTTCTTTAACGTGCACAGGGTATGGCTCTCCCGCACACGGGGCCACGGCTTAACGTCCCATCCGACGAACGGCGGTCTTTCCAAGCCCATCGGTGTCCCCTACTGACCGTGGGCAAGGCGGGGAATTTTGCGGAGATAAATCTCAACGCTGACCCACCTGGGACTCGAACCTGGGAACTACAGATTGCGAGCCTGGCGCGCTAACGACTGAGCCACCCCCGCCCCCTGTTCTTGGGGAAAGACCGTGATAGAGTGTTGCTGACACACATATGAAAAGTTCCAGAAGAAATTGGCGATGAGTTTGTCATGTGGCCCTCGAGCCAAAGCTATGGAAGTCACGAAGAATGACGAATTTCCACGCCGTGTCGTACGTATTTTCGATGTCGAAGAAAGCTGCCATCAGGTGTTCTCTGCGCAAAAACGAATTCCTGATTACCAATTCGAGACGTATCAGGTGGTGTAGGGTAGACCGTTGCCTACGAAAACCACACTGGGTGCTGGAAATAAAGCCAAATATCAGGCCAGCCTGGTATTTACCATTCTCTCCAACACCTGCATACGCAACCATTGATGCCACTAGCTTTCCACACATCTCTTTCCCTTCAGGTCGTCAATGCAATGGAACGATAATTCATAGGAATCTTGGGATCTTAGCCTGGTATGGGGAAGGCCAAAACAATAGCTCGCAATGTGGGGGCCGAAATCTACTTACCTACCTACCTGCCGCCACCTACAGTACTGTGCGAATTAGTTGGGACAAGCGAAGCCTGGAGAACCTCTTCGATCCGGCACCCACCAAGGTCATGTTTTGGGGATGTTTCACAGCTTCCGGGCCACAGACACTTCACCCCATTGAAGGAATGATGGACAGCAAAAAGTACATAGGCGTTCTGGAGGCGAAAATGGTCCCAACCCTGCAGAAGCTGTTTCCTAACGGCGATAGGGTATTTCAACAGGATCTGGGTCCATGCCACAATTCTAAGCTTGCTAAGAGCTTCTTTACCCAGCAACATTTGAAGGTATTGGAGTGGCCAGGAAATTCACCCGATCTAAACCCCATTGAAAATTTGTGGGCCATTATTAAAGCGCGCATATCTAAGATGGATTGCACGACGAAAACCAAAATGATAGAAAGTGTCATGAAAGTGTGGTACCACGACTCTGAAGTGAAGGAGATGTGTGTGGAAAGCTAGTGGCATCAATGGTTGAGAGGGTGAAAGAAGTATTTAAAGCTAAGGGGGGGGGGTCACATTCACTATTAACTACACTATTAAACAAATAAATATTTTAATTGTGTCTTTGTTACTGCATTTTCCTATTGTCCCAACTAATTTGCACAGTACTGTACTGGTGAATCGAGTAGTTCGTTGTCGATGACAGAGAAAAACTGACTGGAGTAGTACATTAAAGTTGAAAAGCTGTGACTGAACATATCGATCAAACTTTTGGCGTGGTGTAACTAGTATATAAATATAAAAAATAATAAAGATAATGGGTTGGGTTGTTTTACCTCTGAGCGGCACTTTTTTGCACACCATGGGCTAAATGGCCAGGTCACATGGACCCCGAAGGCTCAGAGAAGGTTGGTGGAGGGGACCCACTGGAACAGCTGTTGGGAGACAGATGGTAGCCTCCCGTCAAGGCCATCCAGCGTGTTCTTTAACGTGCACAGGGTATGGTTCTCCCGAACACGGGGCCACGGCTTAACGTCCCATCCGAAGGACGGCGGCCTTTCCAAGCCCATCGCTATCCCCTACTGACCGTGGGCAGGGCGGGGAATTTTTGCGGAGATAAATGACTGAGAGACTCGAATGATTGCTGAGACTCGAACCTGGGAACTACAGATTACGAGCCTGGAGCGCTGCCGACTGAGCTACCCCCGCCCCATAAAGATAATGATATACATCTAAATATTTTTGCAACAATAAGCCAACATATGCAAAAATCAAGGTTTTATTTTTGTACGTATTTTACCTCATTCTAATGCGGTCCGTTACAAATTTCACAGTTTTAATGTCGCCTACCTTTACAAAAAGTTGTCGACACCTGCTCTATAGAAAATAATACATTTACCTCCATTACATAATCGTAATTTTATTTTAATGTTTCTGGCTGGAATTACGTCAATTCAATATTCAACACTGGCCATCTGATGCTAATAACAGGCTCGGCCGGTAGTACACCAGGCTCGTAATCTGCAGTTCCCAGGTTCGAGTCACAGCTGGCCCAGTGTTGAGATTTATCTCCGCAAAACTCCGCGCCCTGCCCTTGGTCAGTAGGGGACACAGATGGGCTTGGAAAGGCTACTGTTGGTCGGATGGGAAGTAAAGTTGTTGTTCGCTGTGCGGGAGGGCCATATCCTGGGCACGTTAAAGAACACGCTGGATGGTCTTGGAAGGAACCTATCATCATTCTCCTAACAGCTATCCAACGGATCCCCTCCCCCAAGGGGCGGGGGTGGCTCAGTCGGTAGCGCGCCAGGCTCGTAATCTGTAGTTCCCAGGTTCGAGTCCCAGCTGGGTCAGCGTTGAGATTTATCTCTGCAAAATTCCCCGCCCTGCCCACGGTCAGTAGGGGACACCGGTGGGCTTGGAAAGGCCGCCGTCCGTCGGATAGGACGTTAGGCCGTTGCCCCGTGTGCTGGAGAGCCATACCCTGTGCACGTTAAAGAACACGCTGGATGGCCTTGACGGGAGGCTACCATCAGTCTCCCAACAGCTGTTTCAGTGGGTTCCCTCCCCCATCCTTCTCTGAGCCTTCGGAGTCTTTGTGACCTGGCTATTTAGCCCGTTGTGTGAAAAAAAGTGCCGTTCAGAGGTAAAATTCAAGCCATGATGATCACAAGATGTAAATGGTTGTTATGACAAGAATCTATGGAGCATCGAATTTCTCCAATCAAATGTTTAGATCCAAATTACAAAATAGACAATAAATGACCATCAGATGAAGAACTAGAGATATAAAAAAACTGTTGAGACTTTTAGGAAGTCCTCTTTGCGAGCACTTCTATTTTTGTTAAACTGTATCAGGCAATGATGGGAAGAAGGGGTCTAAAAAAAGTTAGACTTCCTAGTTGGGTGCATCCTGAAAACGTTAGGTAGGATTATTTTTATCTCTTAACGCACTTCTTTATTTTGCACAGGGTATTGCTCTTCTGAACAAGAAGCCACGACTTAACGTTCCATGAGACGGTCGACAACTTTTTCAAGTCCATCGGTGTCCCCTTTCTGGCAGAGGGCAGGGTGGAGAATCAGCGGGGATAAATATCAAATCTGGTAAAGGTGGGTTGGGTTGTTTTACCTCTGAGCGGCACTTTTTTGCACACCATGGGCAAAATGGCCAGGTCACATGGACTCCAAAAGCTCAGAAAAGGTTGGGAGAGGGGACCCACTGGAACAGCTGTTGGGAGACAGATGGTAGCCTCCCGTCAAAGTCATCCAGTGTGTTCTTTAACGTTGGGTTGTTTTACCTCTGAGCGGCACTTTTTTGCACACCATGGGCAAAATGGCCAGGTCTCATGGACTCCGAAAGCTCAGAGAAGGTTGGGAGGGGGACCCACTGGAACAGCTGTTGGGAGACAGATGGTAGCCTCCCGTCAGGGCCATCCAGTGTGTTCTTTAACGTTGGGTTGTTTTACCTCTGAGCAGCACTTTTTTGCACACCATGGCCTAAATGGCCAGGTCACATGGACCCCGAAGGCTCAGAGAAGGTTAGGGAAGGGGATCCACTGGAACAACTGTTGGGAGACAGATGGTAGCCTCCCGTCAAAGTCATCCAGTGTGTTCTTTAACGTTGGGTTGTTTTACCTCTGAGCGGCACTTTTTTGCACACCATGGGCAAAATGGCCAGGTCACATGGACCCCGAAGGCTCAGAGAAGGTTGGGGGAGGGGACCCACTAGAATAGCTGTTGGGAGACAGATGGTTGCCTCCCATTAAGGACATCCAGCGTGTTCTTTAATGTGCACAGGTCATGGGTCTTCCGCACATGGGGTCATGGCTTAACGTCCCATCCGACGGACGGCGGCCTTTCCAAGCCCATCTGTGTCCCCTACTGACCGTGGGCAGGGCGGGGAATTTTGCGGAGATTAATCTCAATGCTGACCCAGCTAGGACTCAAACCTGGAAACTGCAGATTACGAGTCTGGCGCGCTACCGACTGAGCCACCCCGCCCCAGTAAAAGGGGGACTGGAACCTGGTAAAGAATACGAGTCAGAAGAGCCACCAACTGAGCGTACACCCTCCCCGATTACTTTTGGTAATTTAGGGAATGGCAAGAAGTGAAGGAAAGAAACTCAATCGAGCCGGGAAAAAGTGTGTGTGTGGGGGGGGGGAGTAAGAGACTGGATTTTCCTTGCAATGTAACATTTCCTCTCCATTTCAAAAGCATTTAAAAATTTCTTAAAAAATGCACGAAATATAAATAAGTTTAATAATTTTTTGCTTCCATTACCCTACCAGCATTCTGAAGGGAAAGTCTTTATTCTAGGGGAACGGCTTGCAACCTTCCCCCTAGATCTGATCCTAAATGTAATCAAATATGTACACCAAAAATTGCAGTCCTTAAGAGCCCCCCCCCCAAAATTTATTTTCCCCACTTTTACATAATCACTGTCTATTCAGATCCATCCCAGATAATACCCGATCTTCGCTCAGGAATTCATCTGTTACCTCACTCCTGTGACGTCATATGAAAAAGGTCAGACTGATAAGCCAATTACAAGCAGCGAGTAGTCAGACCACTGGGAATCAAGTTCAGTCTTTCCTAAGAAACCGACGAAAACAACACTTATCTCTAACTAATGAAGCACCACTCACGACAGGGCCAAAAACATTTTCTCATATTCCCATAGAGAATATTCCGATGATGAAGATATCTATAAGAAAGAAAAAAAAAATGGTGCTCAAATCAAGTTGATACTGTTTGCTGCATCCATCATCTTCTATTGAAGCACCAGGAGATTTCTGTGCCTGCGATTCCTAAGCCACATAATGGACCAATTCACCACATATTTATACTCCTGGGAGGAAAAGTGACCACATCATCTCCGTGGATTGCTAAGATGTAAACACGACTTTTATTCTCTTGGGATAAAGAACCATCTTTGGTTGGACACGTGGGTCGTTTTTCTCCTTCGACTTTTTTTTATCAAAACATATCTTATTTTTTACTACAGCGACTGATTGACAGTGGCGTAATTAGGAGTGGGGCGTTTTACCTCTGATAGGTGCTTTTTCGAACACAATGGGCTAAATGGTCAGGTCACAAGGGCCCCAAAGCTCCGAGAAGGTTTGGGAAGGGGCTCTACTGACAGTTGCTAGGAAACAAATGGATAAGCTTCGTATCAAGTTGGTTGGTTTACCTCTGAGCGGCACTTTTTTGCACACCATGGGCTAAATGGCAAGGTCACAAGGACCCCGAAGGCTCAGAGAAGGTTTGGGAAGGGGCTCTACTGACATTTGCTAGGAAACAAATGGATAAGCTTCGTATCAAGTTGGTTGGTTGTTTTACCTCTGAGCGGCACTTTTTTGCACACCATGGGCTAAATGGCAAGGTCACAAGGACCCCGAAGGCTCAGAGTAGGTTGGGGGAGGGGACCCACTGAAACGGCTGTTGGGAGACAGATGGTAGCTTCCCGTCAAGGCCATCCAGCGTGTTCTTTAAAGTGCACAGGGTATGGCTCTCTTTCGCACACGGAGCCACGGCTTAACTCCCCATCCGACGGACGGCGGCCTTTCCAAGCCCAGTGGTGTCCCCTATTGACCGTGGGCAGGGCGGGGAGTTTTGCGGAGATAAATCTCAACGCTAACCCAGCTGGGACTCGAACCTGGGAACTGCAGATTACGAGCCTGGCGCGCTACCGACTGAGCCATCCCCGCCCCTTCGTATGAAGGCCATCCAATGTGTTCTTTAACGTGCACGGGGTATGGCTCTCCTGCACAAGGGGTCACGGCTCAACATTTCATCAGACCGATGGCGACATTTCCAAGTTCGTCTCCTTTCTGATCGTGGGCAGGGTGGTATTTAGGGGAGATAAATCTTAGCACAGGTAGAGTTGGAATTCGGTCCTGGAAACAGCAGGGTACGAGCTTGGAGTGCTACGGACTGAACCCTAAAACATTAGAAAAAAAAACTAGAGCGGGAGAGAATAAATGTATATTTTACTATTTGGAAAGAATAATTTTCTGAAAAACAACAACAAAAAACACCATAGAGTAAGGAGGACATTGCGGTCCATTAGACCAGTCACTAGGCCTCTCCCTAATTTTTCCCCCCAGATCATCCGGGTCTTTTCCCAAAGGTTAAATGTACCCCTATCTGACATGTATGATATTCCAGGTTGTACATCGCAAAGTACTCTCTAATTCCAGATCAGAGTCTGAGACACTTTCAATTTCCTTTCATACATAAAAGCAAGAAATGTCTCTAGACTAGGGGTTCTTAAAGTGGGGTACGAGGTAAAATTTTTAGGGGTACGCTATGAGAACTCAAAAGTTGCTAGACATATATATATAACATATGTTTTATTTTATTCCCATTGTTATACTATAACTATAGTTTTATCTACCTATACAAGGGGTACGCCAGTTACATACACATTTCCAGGAAATGTGTATGTAACTGGCGTACCTCTTGTATAGATAGATAAAACATAGTTATAGTATAACAATGGGAATAAAACTTTGCTGCTAATCTAGCGACTTTTGAGCTCTCATGGCGTACCCCCAAAAATTTTACCGCGTATCCCACGTTGATAAACCCTACTCTAGACTATAATTCTTACGAAATATGACTCCAGAATCAGAACTTCCTAGGGGTTGGAATGTCACATACATTAAAAGGTGTAAAGGATTCTTAGAAGCTGAATCTATTCCTTTTGCTCAGAGCTTTCTTTCTCATGAAAGGAAAATTGACCGTCATTAAAATGCTCTTGTTTGGAAAGAACTATCACGTCAAATGTAAGATATATAACTATTTGAAACTCACTCGTTACAGTCCCATCAATAATACATAACTAAAAGCAAAGTTTAATAAAAGAGAATTATCACTTTTTTAAAAATATTAATCCTTATTAATCAAAGTTTGTTAACAAAGGGTTAAAGTCAACCTATTTTAATGCAAGTATGAAAATTAGAAAATCATTTGAAAAGGTAAATTAATAAGCCGATTTCTTTTAGGGAAAGAAATTGGAATAAATATTTTCTACTCTCTATTTTTTTATACGAAAGAATGGGTTTAACTTATTTAAAATTATAATTAGAAACAAAGATGTTCAGGAAGTTCCATAGAGAAAATAACTGAACTTTCTAAAGTCTGATAAAAATAATAATCGAAATGTAATGAAAGGAAAAAATGGTAGCCTAATCGGGATTAAGGAATAAAAATATATTAAAAAAAACTGAGTTTGAACGAAAAACAAGAACAAACACGAAGTTATTCGATTAAAGAAATAATGGAATTACACTGATAAAATATTTTTAAGGTAATTTGTGTAGACATATACTCGTATACAGTCATACCCGTCTTAATGTCGTTTACTGGGGTGAGGACTGGAAAGGTCGGGAGAACACCAAGATCGTAATCTTCAGTTCTCAGATTCGAGTCCCAGTTCTGTACAGCCTTGAGATTTATCTCCGCTAAACCCCACTCTACCGTAGGTCAGAAAGGGGGTTACCAATGAGCTTATAGAGGCTTTGGATTGGGTTGTTTTATCTCTGAGCGGCACTTTTTTGCACACCATGGGCTAAATGGCCAGGTCACATGGACCCCGAAGGCTCAGAGAAGGTTGGGGGGAGGGGACCAACTGGAACAGCTGTTGGGAGACAGATGGTAGCCTCCCGTCAAGGCCATCCAGCGTGTTCTTTAACGTGCACAGGGTATGGCTCTCCCGCACACGGGGGCACATCTTAACGTCTCATCCGACGGACGGTGGCCTTTCCAAACCCATCGGTTATTAAGAAGATGAACTTTATTTGTAGCTAAGATAACGATTATTGAAGAAGATTAACTTTATCTGAAGGTGCAAGATTACAAAGATGAACTTTATTTGAAGATTATTAAAAAAGATGAACTTTGTTTTCAGTTAAGGTGAAAAATTACTAAGGAGACGAACTTTATTTTTAGTCAAGGTGTAATATTACGATGAAGATAAAGTATTTGAAGATTATTAAGAAGATGAACTTTGTTTTTCGTTAAAAGAAAATTACTAATAGGACCTTTATTTGTAGTTAAGAACAAGATTATTAAGAAGATGAACTTTATTTGTAGCTAAGAAAACGATTATTAAAGAAGTTTAACTTTATCTGAAGATGTAAGATTACAAAGATGAACTTTATTTGAAGATTATTAAAAAAGATGAACTTTGTGTTCAGTCAAGGTAAAAAACTACCAAGAAGACGATCTTTATTTGTAGTTAAGGTGTAAAATTACGATGAAGATGAACTATTTAAAGATTATCAAGAAGATGAACTTTGTTTTCAATTAAGTAAAAATTGTTAAGAAGATTAACTTTATTTGTAGTTAAGATACAAGATTATTAAGATGAACTTTATTTGAAGTTAAAATGCATGATTATTAAGAAGATAATCTTTATCGGCAGTTATGGGGTAAAATTATTAAGAGCTAAATTTTATTTGCGGCGGTTTGAATTGCCCCGCATTCATTCTGTTCCAGGTTCCTCTTCGCCACACAAACAATCCCGACTGTGTTTTTTTCCTCCGATCTCTTTGTTTCCAAATGACGTGACCTCCATTTCATAACGCCTTCGAAGTATCCTGGTGCAGGTGCAAGGTACCCAACTCTCAAACCAGCTTTAAAGAAGCGTTATGTTCTTCTTGCCAGGTGTCGAGCAATTTTGGCTGAAGTCCAAGTTGCAATCATGTTTACTGGAGCAGCTTTTTGCCTGATGGAGAAACAGTTCGAAGCATTGAATGGGCTTCGGTAATGGGTTGGTTGGGTTGTTGCCGCCGTCCGTCGGATGGGACGTTAAACCGTGGCCCCGTGTGCGGGAGAGCCATACCCTGTGCACGTTAAAGAACACGCTGGATGGCTTTGACGGGAGGCTACCATCTGTCTCCCAACAGCTGTTCCAGTTGGTCCCCTCCCCCAACCTTCTTCGAGTCTTCGGGGTCCATGTGACCTGGCCATTTAGCCCATGGTGTGCAAAAAAGTGCCGCTCAGAGGTAAAACAACCCAACCCTGGAACAGTTTTATGAATTATACTGAATTTAAATGGGTAAATCAATAGTGACCCTACACTTTTTGGTTTACGAATTCTCATTTTTTCTGCAGATTCTCCCCTAACAAATTGAACTCTTACTGCAGATCCCTTTTCCATCATTTTAACTGAAATATGGATCCTCCCAACGTGGACTTCCTAAAGTCACAAAAATGGATTATACACTATTTCTTTATTTTCTGTTCGCTTATTGGATATTTTGAAATTTGAATCTAAACATCCGAGTTGAGAAATTCGATGCTCCAGAAATTGTTATGTCATCAGCATGAGATAGTCAGTGTTGCCATACTGAATTGACAAAATTACTGCCAAGGCAATAAAACTTTATCGATTACGTAATCACGGTAAATGTACTATTTCCGTTAGAGTTTTCTGAAACAGTGCAAATAACTCGAAGTTTTCTTCGTATAAAAGTGAGGATTACTCGAAGGTGAGGGGGCGGGGGTGGCTCAGTCGGTAGCGCGCCAGGTTCGTAATCTGTAGTTCCCAGGTTCGAGTCCCAGCTGGGTCAGCGTTGAGACTTATCTCCGCAAAATTCCCCGCCCTGCCCACGGTCAGTAGGGGACACCGATGGGCTTGGAAAGGCCGCCGTCCGTCGGATGGGACGTTAAGCCGTGGTCCCGTGTGTGGGAGAGTCATACCCTGTGCATGTTAAAGAACACGCTGGATGGCCTTGACGGGAGGCTACCATCTGTCTCCCAACAACTGTTCCAGTGGGTCCCCTCCCACAACCTTCTCTGAGCCTTCGGGGTCCATGTGACCTGGCCATTTAGCCCATGGTGTGGAAAAAAGTGCCGCTCAGAGGTAAAAAAACGCAACTCAAGGTGAACCTTTAGCCAGCAACAGTAAGCTGAAATACACTCAAGTAAAAGTTTTTTTCAGTAAAAATAAGCCTTTTAAATTTCTGGAAAGCTCTTTGGGTGCTTTAGAAGTGGATATTCTACAATATGTTGTAAGCCACCATCTTGAACGATGCAAACCATGGAGCAATTCTTTATTTTGTCCAGACATGAAATTCCTTGCAGCAACAAACTATAGATGGCTATACTAAAGAGATTTCAAATTTTACAAAGTACAACTAAATTTTTGGTAACAACACTGCAACCATCATACCCATAAGCCAGGAAAATCCTCCTTAACTGAAACTCACAAATTATAATGCCTCCTGGAAAGCGATAGATGAAACTGACAGTTAAATCCTTCACTATTTTTTCATCCGCTATTTTGGATGACGCAATCCTTCAATTTTTAATCTTTCTTAAAGTTGAAAGAAGAACCATCCAAGATGGCGGCTGAAAGGGGAAGTTGGGTTGTTTTCCTTCTGAGCGCACTTTTTTGCACACAATGAGCTAAATGGACAGGTCACAAGGACCCCAAGAGCTCAGAGAAGAATGGGGAAGGGAACCAAGCGGACAGCTATTAGGAGACAGATGGTAGCCGTCTGTCAAGGTCATCCAGGGTGTTAACCTGTACAGGTATGGCTTCTTGCACACGAGGCCACAGCTCAACATCCCATCTGACAGATGGTGATCTTTCAAAGCTCATTGATGTCCCCTATTGACTGAGGGCAGGGGGAGGGGTTACAGAGATAAATCTCAACTCTAGCCGAGATGGGGCTCGAACCCAGGCACTGTAGATTATGAGCCTGGAGCACTAAACACTGAAACCCCACCCCACGAGAGTGTGGGCGAAAGAGAGTCACTTAAATGTTAGTTTCCTTTACCCCTTTATAAGGGACGACTTTACAATATTGTGTGTTTGGATTAAGAAGTTCTCATGCATTGAGGGTTTGATGGCTCCACTGCTGTCATCAAAAGTTTAGCTGGGTTGGGTTGTTTTACTTTTGAGCGGCACTTTTTTGCACACCATGGGCTAAATGGCCAGGTCACAAGGACCCCGAAGGCTCAGAGAAGGTTGGGGGAGGGGACCCACTGGAACAGCTGTTGGGAGACAGATGGTAGCCTCCCGTCAAGGCCATCCAGCGTGTTCTTTAACATGCACAGGGTATGGCTCTCCCGCACACGGGGCCACGGCTTAACGTCCCATCCGACGGACGGCGGCCTTTCCAAGCCCATCGGTGTCCCCTACTGACCGTGGACAGTGCGAGGAGTTTTGCGGAGATAATTCTCAACGCTGACCCAGCTGGGACTCGAACCTGGGAACTACAGATTACGAGCCTGGCGCGCTACCGACTGAGCCATCCCCGCCCCCAGGTAGAGTCTGGAAGAGCTTGAAGCAAGGTATAAGGATGACGGTTGGGTTGTTTTACCTCTGAGCGGCACTTTTTTGTACACCATGGGTTAAAAGGCCAGGTCACAAGAACCCCGAAGGCTCAGAGATGGTTGGAGGAGGTACCCACTGGAACAGCTGTTGGGAGACAAATGGTAGCCTCCCGTCTAGGCCATCCAGCGTGTTCTTTAACGTACACAGGGTATGGTTCTCTTCCGCATACGGTGTCACGGTTTAACGTCCCATGCAACGGACGGCGGCCTTTCCAAGCCCATCGGTGTCCCCTACTGACCATAGAGCAGAGCGGAGAGTTTTGTGGAGATAAATCTTAACGATGGCCCAGTTGGATGCGTAAGACACAATGCAAAATAATTGAACGGTAATAACTCATGAAGTAATGAAGATATCTGTTTGCTGTTAAAAAGTAAAAGAAGAGCAACTTTTATGTAATAACTTCTACATGAGTACCATTCATTGTACGGACGATATCCTATCGTGCTCGGTGAAGCAAATATGCAAAAGTTTTTCCACAGTCACGACAGTCATAAAAGATGGCAGGGCGGGGGGTGTCTTAGTCAGTAGCGCGCCAGGCTCGTAATCTGTAGTTCTCAGGTTCGAGTCCAAGCTGGGTCAGCGTTGAGATTTATCTCCGCAAAATTCCCCGCCCTGCCCACGGTGAGTAGGCGACACCAATGGCTTGGAAGATCGCCGTCCATCGGATGGGACGTTAAGCCGTGGCCCCGTATGCGAGAGAGCCATACTCTGAACACTCTGCATGGCCTTGACGGGAGGCTATCATCTCTTTCACCCAACAGCTGTTCCAGTGGGTCTCCTCCCCCAAACTTCTCTGAGCCTTCGGGGTCCTTGTGACCTAGCCATTTAATCCATAGTGTGCAAAAAAGTGCGCTCAGAGATAAAACAATCCAAACCATAAAAGATGGAATTTGTTTCAACCAGATGGGATTGTGATGTCCCCCATACTGGCCTCAGAAACTCTAGAGTTTTTTTTTTTTGATGTTGGATCGGTTTACTTGGATCAATTGATTAATCTCCACGTTTCCCAGATTTAAATCCTCTTGACTGTTCGTGAGAGCTATGCGAACGATATCGTGTATTCTAATTCTCTGAAATGATTTTTCGAATCTAGTCTACAAAATCTCTAATGCCATTTCCACCATCACAATAGTTGGGTTGGGTTGTTTTACCTCTGAGCGGCACTTTTTTGCACACCATGGGCTAAATGGCCAGGTCACATGGACCCCGAAGGCTCAGAGAAGGTTGTGGGAGGGGACCCACTGGAACAGCTGTTGGGAGACAGATGGTAGCCTCCCGTCAAGGCTATCCAGCGTGTTCTTTAACTGCACATGGTATGGTTCTCCCACACACGGGGCCATGGCTTAATGTCCCATCCGACAGACAGCAGCCTTTCCAAACCCATTAGTGTTCCCTATTGACCGTGGGCAGGGCGGGGAATTTTGCGGAGATAAATCTCAACGCTGACCCAGCTGGGACTCGAACCTGGGAACTACAGATTACGAGCCTGGCGCGCTACCGACTGAGCCACCCCCGCCTCCCCCATCACGATAGATATGCATCAAAGAACATGGATTGAAATCGATTGGTGATTATTCTTATAGCGAATAGTGCTCAAAGATATTACTTTATGAGTTTTTACTGTTCAATTTTGCGACATTATATTGCGTACATCCTTCATTTCTTGGTACTTCTATTACATCTTCCGAGAAGGCGTTTTTTAATGCTAAAAGAGCTTTTTAATTATGGCGATTGAAAAATGGGATGTTCTAGAACTTTCTAAAATCACATGACCATTAATTGTCCCATTCTCTGGAACTTTTCTAAAAGTATTTGAAATGTCGAAACAAGGAAGGGGCATCACTTTTCGATGACGTTAGTTGCTGTAAGAATAGCATTCAGTAATTTCTAGGAAGTCACTCCCGGACACGTGACCCTTGATTTCATCTTCTTCGGGGACTTTTGATGATTTTCCCTTCCTGTGAAACAGTTGTTGGAGGACTTTCTAAAAATTCTTTTCAAGGGTTGGGTTGTTTTACCTCTGAGTGGCACTTTTTTGCACACCATGGGCTAAATGGTCACAAGGAACCCGAAGGCTCACAGAAGGTTGGGGGAGGAGACTCACTGGAACGGCTGTTGGGAGACGGATGGTAGCCTCCCGTCAAGGCCATCCAGCGTGTTCTTTAACGTGCACAGGGTTTCAAGGGTGATTTCTGAAAGTCAAAACGGTACTAAATGAGTCTTTTTGTTGTCTGCTAAACTTTGAATTTGTAAGTAAATTTATTTTTACCACTAAACGGCTTCCTTAATTTGAAACAACGTTAAATATCAGAAAAAAAATTCTAAATTAAACGCACATTTTGTGTATTTAAAAAAATAAAAAAAAACCTATCTTTCTATAGGCCCTTAAAAAGTACGAAATAAACCTAAAGCATATTGATGGTGCATTCGATCACTGAATTCGTATCCACTTCAGAGGAAGATAAGGTGCCGGCAATCTTGTCCAGTAAGTAAATCCGTGCCCTTCTGTAAAGAGGCGGGGGTGGCTCAGTCGGTAGGCGCCAGGCTCGTAATCTGTAGTTCCCAGGTTCGAGTCCCAGCTGGGTCAGCGTTGTGATTTATCTCCGCAAAATTCCCCGCCCTGCCTACGGTCAGTAGGGGACACCGATGGGCTGGAAAGGCCGCCGTCCGTCGGATGGGACGTTAAGCCGTGGCCCCGTGTGCGGGAGAGCAATACCCTGTGCACGTTAAAGAACACGCTGGATGTCCTTGACGGGAGGCTACCATCTGTCTTCCAACAGCTGTTCCAGTGGGTCTCCTCCCCCAACCTTCTCTGAGCCTTCGGGATCCATGTGACCTGGCCATTTAGCCCATTGTGTGCAAAAAAAGTGCCGCTCAGAGGTGAAACAAACCACCCAAAATCCTTATAACCTGGCTATTTAGCCCATTGTGTACAAAAAAAAGTGCCCCTCAGAGGTAAAACAAAAAAAAAAAAACCCCAGTTCTCCTTGTTATTTCAATTATCAAACGCTTATTACATTGCCACTTACTTTCGAGTGTAAACAATGGATCTGAAATGACAGTGTGCAATTAGATTTCATCGGAAAGTTCCAGATGAAAGAACCTGGAAATAAAATTAATTACCCATGCTGAACTTTTCCACCAATTCTACGACTTCAATGAACTTGTTTAACTTCCCAATATATCTTGTTTTTCCGTCCGAAGACTTTACTCGAAGTTCGCGTCAGCAGCTCCCAAATCCAGAGAAGAAATATTGTCCAAACAGAAAAACTGGAAGTCAATCTATTTCGGGCTTGCAAGAAAATACAGACGATGCCAAAGCCAAGCCATCTGGGGACATTGAAGTCTTTACTCAATACCCGTCGACAAAACGGGGATGACAAAACTCGCAAAGGCGTTCACGTTCCTATGGAAACAAATGACGTAATGACCGCAGGAGACACGAGCCATTTAAATTAACTCGATAGCGTCTTAAATCGGCACGATCGAAAGCGCGCTCTGGTGTCCTTTCTCAAGAAACAACAGCAAAAGTGGCGGCAGTTCTGGAAGTAATGCGCAGTCTCTCAGGGAGCAGTTTGGTTGACCTAGTTACCATAGTAACGTATGTTGAGGGTGGACACAGTTTGAGTGCGGATTGCGATAGGGAGGAGTCTTTAGTTCCCGTCGTTGGGGTGTGTGCGGTATTTCTTCTAGCTTAGATGGGGCGGGGGTGGCTCAGTCGGTAGTGCGCCAGGCTGTGATCTGTAGTTCCCAGGTTCGAATCCCAGCTGAGTCAGCTTTGAGATTTATCTCCGCAAAATTTCCCGCCCTGCCCACGGTCATTAGGGGATACCGATGGGATTGGAAAGGCCGCCGTCCGTCAGATGGGACGTTAAGCCGTGGCACCGTGTGCGGGAGAGCCATACCCTGTGCACGTTAAAGAACAAGCTGGATGGCCTTGACGGGAAGCTACCATCTGTCTCCCAACAGCTGTTCCGTGGGTCCATTCCCCCAACCTTCTCTGAGTCTTCGGGGTCCATGTGACCTGGCCATTTAGCCCATGGTGTGCAAAAAAGTGCCGCTCAGAGGTAAAACAACCCAACGTTAAAGAACACGCTTGATGGCCTTGACGGGAGGCTACCATCTGTCTCCCAACAGCTGTTCCAGTGGGTCCATTCCCCCAACCTTCTCTGAGTCTTCGGGGTCCATGTGACCTGGCTATTTAGCCCATGGTGTGCAAAAAAGTGCCGCTCTCAGGTAAAACAACCCAACCCTAACTTAGACGAGTTACTGGTGCCGTATGTTAGTCACCAGTTACAATCTGCTATCCAATTAGAGAAATTTTGCGATTTGCGAGGTTTCCCGGTGATAAAGATGAATTGTTTCTGATTATTTTTGACTTTCTTTCATCAGTTGACCCCCTATCCCCCCCCCAAAAAAAAAAAAAAAAATTCGTTAGTCGCAAAAAGAGAAATAATATTAAATAGTGTAGAAATATATCGTAAAAATAATGTAACATGAACGTCCAGAAAAATGCAATAGAAACCCAGTGGCGTATTTAAAAAAAATTTTTTTTTTGTGTGTGTGTGTGTGGGGATTTTTCAAAAGATTAAAAAATAGGTAATCAATATTTTAAAAAGGCAATCAATAAAAGCGATATATTATATTATTTTGTATCAATGCTCAGGAGTTACTAAATGTCTCAACAGCAACCAAAAAAAAAAGCAAAGAAATTAGGATGTTGGGGTGAACCTCCCACTTCCTTTTAAATACGCCCTTGTAGAAACATCTTAAAAACAGTACAGTTGGAGCCCCTTGCAAAAGTATATAATGCTAGTAGTCCTTGGTAAAAAGTAGGGAAGGGGGTGACTCAGCGGGTAGCGCGCCACGCTCGTAATCTGCAGTTCCCAAGTTCGAGTCGCAGCTGGGTCAGCGTTGAGATTTATCTCCGCAAAACTCCCCGGCCGTAGGTCAGTAGGAGACACCGCTGGGCTTAGAAATGCCGTCCGTCGGATGTGACATTAAGACATGGCTCCGTGTGCAGGAGAGCCATACGCTGTGCACGTTAAAAAACACGCTTGGTGGCCTTGCTGGGAGGCTACCATCTGTCTCCCAACAGCTGTTCCAGTGAATCCCCACCCAAAACCTTCTCTGAGACTTCGGGTCCTTGTGACCTGGCCATTTAGACCATGGTGTGCAAAAATGTGCCGCTCAGAGGAAAAACAACCCAACCCATATATTAGGACTAGTCGTGACACCCGATGTAGCGAAAATAAGGTCTGATTTATTAACAAGACTCATCCCACTGAATACGATTCCAACTGCCTTCGGGGGGCGGCTCAGTCGGTAGCGCGCCAGGCTCGTAATCTGTAGTTCCCAGGTTCGAGTCCCAGCTAGGTCGGCGTTGAGATTTATCTCCGCAAAATTACTCGCCCTGCCCACCGTCAGTAGGGGACACCGATGGGCTTGGAAAGGCCACCGTCCGTCGGATGGGACGTTAAGCCGTGGCCCCGTGTGCGGATGAGCCATACCCTGTGCACGTTAAAGAACACGCTGGATGGCCTTGACGGGAGGCTACCATATGTCTCCCAACAGCTGTTCCAGTGGGTCCCCTCCCCCAACCTTCTCTGAGCATTTGGGGTCCTTGTGATCTGGCCATTTAGACCATGGTGTGCAAAAAAGTGCCGCTCAGAGGTAAAACATCCCAACCCACAACCCAACTGCCTTCGGTGAAAAGCGAGATCATCGATCGGATGGCACGTTAAGCCCCTGTGTGCAGAAATTTCATACAATGTGCGTGTTTAAGAACATGCTGGATGGCTCTGATGGGAGGTGAGTAGGAGGATAATGGGGGTTCTGGACCAGAGGCGGATCAATGTTAATCCAATGGGATCCGCCTCCCCATGTGTTTCAAAGCAGAGACGGATCATTGCCACACCTATAAGTCAGAACTCTCAATGTTTTAAGACTGTAGTCTGAGAATGTCGAATAAAATACCTCCCTCCACAGGTGTATTAATCTGATATTATATTATTCAGTTAAATTGCAGATAATAATTGATATATAACAGATGGTACTGAATAACAATCCACTCGTAATTTCCATCAACACCCATCACGGTTTCCGACGTCATCATCTCACAAACTTTACCGTTCATCCACCATTCTAACTTCCATCATTTTAACTGCAAAGCCCGGAATTTTTCCCAAGTCCCGAGTCCGCCATTTTAAATCCTGACGTCGCCACAAACTCCCGCGTTTTTTTGTCGTCGTTCAAAAATGTATTCTCTTCTAAGTTTACAAGAGGAGACGAAGACAGGGAAAGGAGTCCCCAAATACATCGTAAAAAGAACCCTTCCTCGCAAGGATTACAGAGACTGCTTGATAAACAAATCACCTTGTCGAGTAGATTTGACAAGGATTCAAAGTAGCAACCATCATCTTCATACAGTGAAAGGTGTAAAACTTGGTCTGTCACCATTTGACGATAAAAGATATATTTTAGAAAATGGTTATGACACCCTTTCGTACGGTCATTACAAAATGATGAAAAAATAATGTAAACGAAAAGGAATATTTTGTTAAAATCTGTTTACTGTGTTTTTTAATACGTTTGAGCTATATGTTAATATGTATAAAAATATGATGATTTTATCCGAATGTCCCAGCTGGGTCAGCATTGAGATTTATCTCCGCAAAATTCGCCGCCCTGCCCACGGTCAGTAGGGGACATTGATGGGCTTGGAAAGGCCGCCGTCCGTCGGATGGGACGTTAAGCCGTGACAACATGTGCTGGAGAGCCATACCCTGTGCACGTTAAAGAGCATGCTGGATGGCCTTGACGGGAGGCTACCATCTGTCTCCCAACAGCTGTTCCAGTGGGTCCCCTTCCCCAACCTTCTCTGAGCCTTCGGGGTCCCTGTGACCTGGCCATTTAGCCCATGGTGTGCAAAAAAGTGCCGCTCAGAGGTAAAACAACCCAACTTATCCGAATGTATGCATAATTTTTTTGTATAACCCCTGTATATGTAAAAATATCACATGTAATTATTATATGTAGACAGCTGTGTGTAAAACCATTTCCTCTGTTAACATGCATTTTTTTGTAACTAAGGTGTAAAATATATCTATAATCAATGTGAAAAAAGCATTATTGTGAAATGTGTAAATAAAATTGTAAACCATTGGAAATCATTACCTGTATAAAGTATTATGTGAAACCTACGCATTGTCATTGTATCTCCAAATACTTTGATATCAATAAAAATTTTTAAAATGAAATATATGTGTTGTCTGAATTTCTGAGTCGAGTCTTATCTTTAGCAAGTGGGGGAGGTAAACAACGTTATCGCGACTTCTCACGTGACCCTCCTGTGACGCTCCCCGGAAAGCTCATGCTCCTGAGTCATTTTCACAGGCTGCAGCGTGCTTACGGAATCTCCTCGCTCACTGGGTTGGGTTGTTTTACTTCTGAGCGCACTTTTTTGCACACCATGGGCTAAATGGCCAGGTCACATGGACCCCAAACGCTCAGAGAAGGTTGGGGGAGGGGACCCACTGAAACGGCTGTTGGGAGACAGATGGTAGCCTCCCGTCAAGGCCATCCAGCGTGTTCTTTAACGTGCACAGGGTATGGCTCTCCCGCACAGGGGGCCACGGCTTAACGTCCCATCCGACGGACGGCGGCCTTTCCAAACCCATCGGTGTCCCCTACTGACCGTGGGCAGGGCGGGGAATTTTGCGGACCTCGCTCACTGGGAGAAAAGCCTTAAATACATCCATTTCTGGGATTACACT
Organism: Ryuthela nishihirai; assembly: GCA_038380435.1. Classification (NCBI taxonomy): domain Eukaryota; kingdom Metazoa; phylum Arthropoda; class Arachnida; order Araneae; family Heptathelidae; genus Ryuthela; species Ryuthela nishihirai. The sequence continues at coordinate 28,476,897 of JAWZYU010000025.1, forward strand.
TATAATAAAAGATCTCTAATTCTCTTAATTTTCATGGTTTTTCAAATACAGTGGACCTTCGTTATAGCGCTGCTCGCTATACCGCGCACTCGGTTATAGCGCCGGCGATGTTCGCGATAAGTTCAAACATGTTTATACAGGTCCGTGCGGCGTTAGTGAGTATCGCATTTTATTGTTACTGCGTATTGAGTAATCGTGTATGTATTGAGTTCCTGCATGTATTTTGAATAGTGTTTAATTATTGTATGCATGATGAGTAAAAGAAAAGCTTACAGTGTGAAATTTATTGTGTCGCCACCGCGCCGCTCGGTATAACGAGGTTCACCTTATAACGCGGGTGTTGTTTCCCGCCCGACATGCGCGTTATATCGGGGGTCCAATGTATTACTTATAATTTCACGATGTAGTGACATTCTCAAATATTAAGAACTGATGAAAACATATGATTTCTTTTTCGAAGTTATTGTAAGTCGCCTGGATGCTAGCTCATTACGCTCTACCCAGAACGAGCCACCTCGAAATCAACGTTCTTTTTTTTATAAATCTATCACTTCTCAGAAGTGGAGGACTTTAATAAATGCGCTGAGTGCTGTGTTTATGAGAAAATTATCAGCGCGGAATGAAATTATAATTTTTACTTGCAGAGACGAAAACTTTCATTACGTATATTTTTTACAGAGAAATAATCGAAATTATTACATCCGCCATTTGGCGATAAAGGAATTTATCAAATGTTTTAGAGCAGATTTTACTGAATATTAATAGTTTTCAAGGAAAAGGATAATTTCCTGTATATTAAATAATTCAGAGGAGTAGAGACGAATTTTATATACTTTTCCTATGAATAAGTAAAAAAAAAATTGGATTTTCATACTGTTATTCGAATTACTCAGTTAATAATTGTTTTACTTTGGAATGTTTCCGTGACAAAAAGTATGATGATTTAATTAAAAATAATTTTCAATGAAATTAGGAAAAAAACGTTACGGGGATTTCATCCTAAAATTTAATTTTTTTGTGCGGGAGAGCCATACCCTGTGCACGTTAAAGAACACACTGGATGGTCTTGACGGGAGGCTACCATATGTTTCCCAACAGCCGTTTCAGTGGGTCCCCTCCCCCAACCTTCTCTGAGCCTTCGGGATCCATGTGACCTGGCCATTTAGCCCATGGTGTGCAAAACGTGCTTTCAGAGGTAAAACAACCCAACGTTAAAGAACACGCTGGATGGCCTTGACGGGAGGCTACCATCTGTCTCCCAACAGCTGTTCCAGTGGGTCCCCTCCCCAACCTTCTCTGAGCCTTCGGGGTCCTTGTGACCTGGCCATTTAGCCCATTGTGTGCAAAAATGTGCCGCTCAGAGGTAAAACAACCCAACATCGTGACCTGGTCATTTGGCTGATTTGGTGCTCTAAAGTGCCATTCAGAAGTAAAACATCCCAATCTTCCTTACCACTATCTTACGTAATATAATTGTTCGATTCATTTCTTATTTTATAATCTGAGAGTTATTTTTGGCAAGCATTGTATACACATTCAACAATTTATAAATTATAATATGTACATCGATCTGATCGATTTCCATTATTGTTTACAAATACCTACTACAGAATTTGATAAAAACATCGCACTAGCCTACGCTCTTGCGAAAGAATGAGAGCGAAAGAATGAGTTGCGAAAGAATGAGTAGCTTTGCAATTTGATTCTTCTTGCTGCAAGCTTTGCCACTCAATCAAGGTTTGCCGTTTTCTTTTTGATCCCGATTTCCAAAATCGTCTCAAACGCTTCATCACACGGCAACGCGGATCGCAGACACTAGCGGAGTGATTAGCTGCCATAGCAACTTGGATCTCCATCTTCTTTAAACTCTGTCGCTGAGGCTTATTTTTGCTCCCGTATCGCTTCAAGGAGATGCTGGCTACCTTATATCTCAGATAAATACTTAAAGGCTTTCATTTTAGGAAAGTCAGAATCTGTCTTTTAGGACGTCAGAATGCTTTCAGCCCCGATAAAAATATTACATTTTCTGAGAAAAAAATATATATATTAAAAAAAGAAGCGTAAACGATGTTAATCTGTCATCAAAAGTATTAAAAAGGCTTGCTATTGAACTTATAAGGGGTCTCCATTTCTTTGCCTTTAATTACAGATAGGTTTTAGACGTCTAAGTTTCTCAAATTGAACTTCTTCTGAGTGAAGGCCGCACACATGACCAAGAGGCCATAAACGGCAGAAATGAAGCAAAAGATTTCTTCATTTCTCGTAGAAGTCTTTTCAACCAATGAGCTTTGAACACTAACAAATTTAGTTACCATAGCAACAGCATTACACGCGTTTTCAATTAACTATTGAGGATGCACAAAAATAACGGAAGTTTGGAAAACCACATTTAAAGATCGCATCTTCTAAAAAATTGCACAAGCCTGAAAATGGCAAGAAATGATATTAAAAAAAAATATCTCCAGATCTTCATTTTCAATAATATTTATCGAATGTCAATAATCCAAAAAACCGAACACGTTTTTTCACCACTATATTTAAACAAAGAAATTTTTTCAGTAATCGCTTTGATATTAAAAAAAATATTCCTCCTCAAGCAGCTGCTTGCCATAGAGGTGTGACAGCGGTCTGTCAGTGTAATAAGCTATAGAGATTTGTGAGGAAGGCGAGACCTCAGCAGAAAGACAACACCAAAAACGAAACAACCACACCTTGAAACAATTTTGCTGACAAAATGAGTTCCGCCGACAGCGGGATTCGAACCCATACTTCTCCCAGTTGCATGCTGGGTATTCAAATACTAAACTATTAACGGTTTCTTCATTCTGTCAGCGAATTGTGATTTTAAATCTTTCTAGCTTTTTTTGCCCGCCATCTACGATCGGGAACGGCAACCTTTAAATATCGTCTCAGAATTAGCTGTAAATTGCAATTGGTTCATAGATGGCGCCACGAGTGACAAGATCTGGAATTTAGTGGTGAGAATACCCAGCATATAACTGGAATACATGGGTTTGAGTTCCACTCACGGCAAAACTAATTTTCTCAGCAAAACTATTTCTTGTGTTCTATGTTAATAGGTTGGTTTTTTTTTACCTCTGAGCAGCACTTTTTTGCACACCACGGGCTAAATGGCCAAGTTACATGGACCCCGAAGGCTCAGAGAAGGTTGGGGGAGGGACCCACTGGAACGGCTGTTGGGAGACAGATGGTAGCCTCCCATCAAGGCCATCCAGCGTGTTCTTTAACGTGCACAGGGTATGGCTCTCCCGCACACGGGGCCACGGCTTAACGTCCCATCCAACGGACGGGAGCCTTTCCAGGCCCATAGGTGTCCCCTACTGACCGTGGGCAGGGCGGGGAATTTTGCGGAGATAAACCGGGTTCGAATCCAGATCCCTTTGATCAGTAACAGTTGTTATTCAAATCATAATTAACTATTTAGGATGAAATGTTCTGACTATTACGCAGAGCTGGCTTAAGACAATAAAAAAAATATAAAAATACCCCCTCAAGCAGCTGCTTGCCATAGAGGTCTCACATGAACTTGCCAGTTTAATACGAGGAAGGCGAGACCTCAGCAAAAAGGCAACAGAAACATCAATGACTTACCAGGGATTCGAACACAGAGCCCTTTGATCAATAGCCAAGCATGCTAACCACTCGTGAGTTATGAAAATTATTAAATTTTTATTGTCTCAAGCAATTTTTTTTGTGTATGTGTCCCAGACATATTGGGGCGGGGGTGGCTCAGTCGGTAGCGCGCCAGGCTCGTAATCTGTAGTTTCCAGGTTCGAGTCCCAGCTGGGTCAGCGTTGAGATTTATCTCCGCAAAATTCCCAGCCCTGCCCACGGTCAGTAGGGGCCACCGATGGGCTTGGAAAGGCCACCATCCGTCGGATGGGACGTTAAGCCGTGGCCCCGTGTGCGGGAGAGCCATACCCTGTGCACGTTAAAGAACACACTGGATGGCCTTTACGGGAGGCTACCATCTGTCTCCCAACAGCTGTTCCAGTGGGTCTCCTCCCCAACCTTCTCTGAGCCTTCGGGGTCCATGTGACCTGGCCATTTAGCCCATGGTGTGCAAAAAAGTGCCGCTCAGAGGTAAAACAACCCAACCCAACCCAGACATATTTCTTTTGTTAGAAAAGTGTTTCTTTACTTATTCCGATATTTTCGACTGACAATGCCAAGGAAATAAATTATAAATTACGAAATCGAATTTAATGAAAAATTTCAATATGGGCATTTTTTTTATTAATCCAATATAATTTCTTCGCATTTTATGCTTGCAAAATCATCAGACCTCACTTCGAGATCATTGCATTGCTATTAACGTCTAATGACGACGAGAAATCACAGCAGTCTGAAATGACGTCGTTTCGAAAAGAATTACAAACTATCTTGACAGCTTAAACATTTACAACTATTTAATTTGTTAATAGCCAGGTCACAAGGACCCCAAGAGTTCAGAGCAGGTTGTGATAGCTAATAGAACAACTGTTAAGAAACTGATAGATGTCTCCTCTCATGACTATCCAAGCTTGTTCGTTAACGAGCACAGAATATGGCTCTCCTGCATACGGGGCTACGGCTTAACGTCCCATCCGACGGACGGCAGCCTTTCCAAGCCCATCGGTGTCCCCTTCTGACTGTGGGCAGGGCGGAGAGTTTTGTGGAGATAAATCTCAAAGCTGGCCCGGCTGAGAGTCGAAACTGGGAACTGCAGATTACTAGCCTGGGATGCTATCGACTGACCCCCCCCCCCGCGTTTAGGAAGGCTCATCGATCAGATAAACCCTCTAAAATATATAAATGATTTCTCACAGTTCAGTTGTTTCGTTTTGGAAAATAAAAACTGCATTTTGCGTCGATCAAACAATATACTCACCGTCGAAAGTTCGTGGGTTGGATTGTTCTACCTCTGAGCGGCACTTTTTTTGCACACCATGTGCTAATGTCCAGGTCACAAGGACCCCGAAGACTCAGAGAAGGTTGGGGGAGGGGTTGTTGGGTTGGGTTGTTTTACCTCTGAGCGGCACTTTTTTTGCACACCATGTGCTAAAGTCCAGGTCACAAGGACCCCGAAGGCTAAGAGAAGGGGACCCACTGGAACAGCTGTTGGGAGACAGATGGTAGCCTCCCGTCAAGGCCATCCAGCGTGTTCTTTAACGTGCACAGGGTGTGGCTCTCCCACACACGGGGCCACGGCTTAACGTCCCTTCCGACGGACGGCGGCCTTTCCAAGCCCATCGGTTGGGTTGGGTTGATTTACCTCTGAGCGGCACTTTTTTGCACACAATGGGCTAAATGGCCAGGTCACATGGACCCCGAAGGCTCAGAGAAGGTTGGGAGAGGGGACCCACTGGAACAGCTGTTGGGAGACAGATGGTAGCCTCCTGTCAAGGCCATCCAGCGTATTCTTTAACGTGCACAGGGTATGGCTCTCCCACACACGGGGCCACGGCTTAACGTCCCATCCGACGGACGGCGGCCTTTCCAAGCCCATCGGTGTCCCCTACTGACCGTGGGCAGGGCGGGGAAATTTGCGGATATAAATCTCAACGCTGACCCAGCTTGGACTCGAAACTGGGAATGCAAATTATGATCTTGGCGTGCTAAGGACTGAGTCGCCCTCGAAAGTTCGTGGAATATGTGCTGCTCCAAAAAGAGTCATTCAATATAATCACTGATGATAAAATGCCTTCATTTCATCAAGACAGTTACTGCAACTCCATTATGTAATTTATGAATCAACCGTTGCCTCTAATGATGCCGAGTAATCAAAGCAGTCTGAATTGACGTCGTTTCGAAAAACAGAAGATAAAAAAAAACCACGACCTTTCTCCGGAAGTCTGCTGGTAACAGCGGTAATGTAACTTAACACCCCTCGCGGTTGCCCACAATCCAAACCGATGCGACACAAAAAACACAACGTAAACATCTGGTGATAGCTTTTCGAGTTCCTGTCAGTACGGCTACTGTGTCTAGGACAACTTCTACGTGTGTCGGCAGACTTGAGTAGAGAGAGGACGTCAACTAAAACCTTTTCAATCGCGGCTTATGTCAGTTGCAGCTCATTAAAATTTTCTCTTCCCGAGTATTTTTTTTAACCCCCCCCCCCCAACACCGAAATTGCTTTTTGATTTTTGATGCAACGTTCACGAAAGGTGGTCATTTCACGTGAACGAAATTCTGGAGATGGTAAAAAAAAAAGAATTCATAAATAAAAATAAAAAAGCAGGATGTGATTTTTTTTTCTTCTGAAGTCTTATTTCCTCTTTTTACTCCCAATGTAAACACAGATGCAAGTATTTTAATTTAGAAGCTGCTTGCGTCATATCCGGTAAGTCGAAGGAATAGCCAAGTATATCATATACGGATATCATATGTGGAAAGGGGAGGATTAACATAATGGTCCACCTAGCCAAGGCCGGTGATGACACATCCTCAAGCATGGCCTGGCTTTTAAGGAGGGTTGGGTTGTTTTACCTCTGACCGGCACTTTTTTTGCACACCATGGGTTAAATGGCCAGGTCATGAGGATCCCGAAGGCTCAGAGAAGGTTGGAAGAGGGGACCTACTGGAACAGCTGTTGGGAGACAGATGGTAGCCTCCCGTCAAGGCCATCCAGCGTCTTCTTTAACGTGCACAGGGTATGGCTCTCCCACACACGGTGCCACGGCTTACCTCTGAGCGGTTGGTTGTTTTACCTCTGAGCGGTACTTTTTTGCCCACCATGGGCTAAATGTCCATGGTGGGCAAAAAGTCTTCTGGGATCTTGTGACCTGGCCATTGGTGGCCAGGTCACAAGATCCCCGAAGGCTCAGAGAAGGTTGGTTTACATCATATACGCAGTTTTACATCATATACGACGGATGGCAGACTTTCCACGCGATCATCGGTGTACCCTACTGACCGAAGGTAGGGATTTAGTTCAGATAAATCTCAACGTTGGATCAAATTCAACAGCGGGAATCGGAACCGGAAACTGCAGATTATAAACCTGGCGCGCTATGGACTGACCAACTACCGACTCCTTTTTCAGATGTGAATTGCCAATTTTAACAGAGAAATTTTTCATTGTTTAAAGAAGATTTGACTAGGAAGTCAGCATTTTTATTTCCCTGAACAGGGGGTGGGGGTTGCTCAGTCGGTAGCGCGCCAGGCTAGTGATCTGTAGTTCCCAGGTTCGAGTCCCAGCTGGGTCAGCGTTGAGATTTATCTCCGCAAAATTCCCCGCCCTGCCCACGGTCAGTAGGGGACACCGATGGGCTTGGAAAGACCGTCGTCCGTCGGATGGGACGTTAAGCCGTGGATCGTGTGCGGGAGAGCCATACCCTGTGCACGTTAAAGAACACGCTGGATGGATGGTCTTGACGGGAGGCTACCATCTGTCTCTGACCTTTCTCTGAACGGAGGCTACCATCTGTCTCAACCTTCTTTGACGGGAGGCTACCATCTGTCCCCAACCTTCTCTGAGCCTTCGGGGTCCATGTGACCTGGCCATTTAGCCAATGGTGTGCAAAAAAGTGCCGCTCAGAGGTAAAACAACCCAACCCAAATTCCCTGAACAGGTACATGTCCAGAGATCAGCCGTGTACAACGAATTCTTTTTTATTTTCCGATTTATTATCATTGTATATATACAGTATATATCTCTGTTATCTCCGCAAAAATTCCCCGCCCTGCCCACGGTCAGTAGGGGACACCGATGGGCTTGGAAAGGCCGCCGTCCGTCGGATGGGACGTTAAGCCGTGGCGCCGTGTGCGGGAGAGCCATACCCTGTGCACGTTAAAGAACACGCTGGAGGGCCTTGACGGGAGGCTACCATCTGTCTCCCAACAGCTGTTCCAGTGGGTCCCCTCCCCCAACCTTCTCTGAGCCTTCGGGGTCCTTGTGACCTGGCCATTTAGCCCATGGTGTGCAAAAAAAGTGCCGCTCAGATAAAACAACCCAACAACCCAACTCTCTGTTATACGTGCATTTTCAGAAGTGTCTTAGATGGGAACGTTGTTAATTAGTTGCCATTCGTGGCCTAGCTGTGTACTTTTCCAGATGCTTGCGGAAGTGAGCAAATGTTTTATGACACCTTCATGTCGCTCGACCGGATGGGTTAGGATGTGAATCATCGAGACAGGAGATGCAGAAAAAGAGGGCTTGATGAATTGATAGGACGTCAGGTTTTTCAGTGCGTTGTGACGCAGCTCTTTCTCGGGTTGGGTTGTTTTACCTCTGAGCGGCATTTTTTTTTTTCACACCGTAGGGCGGGGGTGGCTCAGTCGGTAGCGCGCCAGGCTCGTAACCTGTAGTTCCCAGGTTCGAGTCCCAGCTGGGTCAGCGTTGAGATTTATCTCCGCAAAATTTCCCCGCCCTGCCCACGGTCAGTAGGGAACACCGATGGGCTTGGAAAGGCCGCCGTTCATCGGATGCGACGTTAAACCGTGGCTCCGTGTGCGGAAGAGCCATACCCTGTGCACGTTAAAGAACACGCTGGATGGCCTTGACGGGAGGCTACCATCTGTCTCCCAACAGCTGTTCCAGTGGGTCCCCTCCCCCAACCTTCTCTGAGCCTTCCGGGTTCATGTGACCTGGCCATTTAGCCCATGGTGTGCAAAAATGTGCCGCTAAAAGGTAAAGCAATCCAATTTTTGCACACCATGGGCTAAATGGCCAGGTCACAAGGACCCCGAAGGCTCAGAGAAGGTTGGGGGGAGGGGACCCACTTGAACAGCTGTTGGGAGACAGATGGTAGCCTCCCGTCAAGGCCATCCAGTGTGTTCTTTAACGTTGGGTTGTTTTACCTCTTTACAACGAATCTCGTGTCACTGACACGAAGGTTGCCAGATCACTAATTTCTAAAAAAAATCGTTGCCAGATATTTTTTCTGAATTCTGTAATCAACCATAGTGTTCGGATGTGACACGAAGGTTGCCAGATCACTAATTTCTAAAAAAAAATCGTTGCCAGATATTTTTTCTGAATTCTGTAATCAACCATAGTGTTCGGATGTGACACGAAGGTTGCCAGATCCCTAATTTCTAAAAAAAATCGTTGCCAGATATTTTTTCTGAATTCTGTAATCAACCAAGTGTTCGGATGTGACACGAAGGTTGCCAGATCACTAATTTCTAAAAAAAAAATCGTTGCCAGATATTTTTTCTGAATTCTGTAATCAACCATAGTGTTCGGATGTGACACGAAGGTTGCCAGATCACTAATTTCTAAAAAAAATCGTTGCCAGATATTTTTTCTGAATTCTGTAATCAACCATAGTGTTCGGATACTTTTTGAGCGACTGTACTGTCATCTTCGTAGGGTGCCTTTCAGACTTTGTCAAACTCAGGCATGTCACTAATGTAGATATTAAATAGAGCAGGCCAAAATAATGGATCATTGTGGGACGCGTGCTCTAAACTTATATATTTTATACGGTTAACAATACGCTGGATGGCCTTGACAGAAAGAAAGGTTCCCTCTATTCCTTAACAGCTGTTCAGTGAATATTCTTCCAATATCCAGTTCTGAGTCATTGAGATTCATTTGGGATGAAGTTGGTTCAGCTGCTTTGGTTCCAAGCTCGTAATGTGCAATCCCCAGGTTCAAGTATCCTAACAGCTGTAGGGCGGGGGTAGCTCAATCGGTAGGGCGCCAGGCTCGTAATCTGTAGTTTTCAGGTTCGAGTCCCAGCTGGGCCAGCGTTGACATTTATCTCCTCAAAATTCTCCGCCCTGCCCACGGTAAGTAGAGGACACCGACGGACTTGGAAAGACCGCCGTCCGTCGATGGAACGTTAAGCTGTGGACCAGTGCGCGGGAGAGCCATACCCTGTGCAAGTTAAAGAACACGCTGGATGGCCTTGACGGGAGGTTACCATATGTCTCCCAACAGCTGTTCCAGTGGGTTCCCTCCCCCAACCTTCTCTGAGCCTTCGGGGTCCTTGTGACCTGGCCATTTAGACCATGGTGTGCAAAAAAGTGCCTCTCAGAGGTAAAACCCAACCTAGCCCCCACTCCGAGTTCGGTGATAAAGGGGCCACCGATGTGCTTGAAAAGGCGGCAGTCCCTCAGATGCGATGTTAAGGCGTGGCGAGTATGCAGGAGAGCCGTACTCTATGCCCATTAAAAACACACAGGACGGGATGATTACATATGCCTCCTAACAGCTGTCCAGCAGGTCCGTCTTCCCAAAACCCTTTCTGAGTCTATGGAGTCCTTGTGACTTGGCCGTTTAGCCCACTGTATGCAGAAAAGTGCCTGTACTTTAAAACAACCGAACCGACACTGCGGATAGTGGTACAGTCGCTCAAAAAAGTATCCGAACGCTGTGGTTGATTATAGAATTAAGAAAAAATATCTGGCAAAGATTTTTTAGAAATTAGTGATCTGGCAACCTTCGTGTCACGTGACACGAAGGTTGCCAGATCACTAATTTCTAAAAAGATCATTGCCAGATATTTTTTCTTAATTCTGTAATCAACCATAGTGTTCGGATTTTTTTTAATACATACAATAATAATAAAAAATAAATACCCCCTCAAGCAGCTGCTTGCCACAGAGGTCCGACAGGTGCGTATGAATATATAATGCAATGAATATGGAGCGTGTGCAGTTACCGTTCACAGCAAACTGGAGCGGTTGCGGTTAATGTTCATAGCACACTGGATCGTGTGGGTCCACACTCGCAGAAATATTGAGCGTGTGCAGTTGCTGTACACGCTCCAGATATTTTTCCTGAATTCTGTAATCACGTGACACGAAGGTTGCCAGATCACTAATTTCTAAAAAAAATCTTTGCCAGATATTTTTTCTTAAATCTGCAATCAACCACAGTGTTCGGATACTTTTTTCAGCGACTGTACAAGAGGGAATAGAAATTTCTAGAAACAGTCGGCGACAGTGACAATTTCAACTGAAAATAAAACAGTTGCTTCAATGTGAATGACAGTTTAGCTTAAATACTTTAATGTTTATCCCCAAATAAGCGGACCAATAATTGAACAATAACCTCTCTGTAATTAGCAATCATTTCTCTTTTTCCAATTGTATGTTTCGCCAATCGTTTCACTTTCTTTAACTTTCTTACTGTATCGAGCTGCGACTGTCATGAGGTGAGGTTTGCAGAAAATAAATTACTATCTAAACTTCTTATAACAAGAAGACTGCGAAACAGAATAAGAGAAAAAGACTTGTAACCTGTGACGGCTATTTGACCATCCAGACGCTCAGACGGTATTCAGGGAAAGACTGTTGTAAAGGATAAGCGTATCTATGGCAACCAGACAGTACAGCTTAGTCGCTTAAATGAAACGGATTGAAGGACGACAAGTGAGAATAGAATAGCAAAGAAAAACGAAAAAAAAACAAAATAAATTGAGCACTAGGGAGCTTTACGGCGAAAAGGAACTTGAGATATTTTGAATATTTTCTTTATATAGTGGAAGAGGTATAAAAAAAAACTTAAACGGTTAAATAAAGAAGTAAAAATGACACTAATTAGAGAGCAGTTTGTTAGATTGGTTTGCTTTATCTGAGAGAGGTGCTTTCCCATCCAGGTCGCAGAGACCAGCACAATTATGGGTTGTTTAAACTCTGCGAGCATTTTTGTGCGCCAAATAAGATAAATGGCCACGTCACAAGGACCCAAGAACTCGGAGAAGATGGCAGAAGGGACTGGACAGGTGTTAGGTTGGGTTGTTTTATCTCTGAGCGGCCCTTTTTTGCACACCATGGGTTAAATGGCCAGGTCACTAGGACCTAGAAGGCTCAAAGAAGGTTGGGGGAAGGAGACCCACTGAAACAGCTGTTGGGAGACAGATGGTAGCCTCCCATCAAGGCTATCCAGTGTGTTCTTTAACGTTGGGTTGTTTTCTCTCTGAGCGGCACTTTTTTGCACACCATGGGCTAAATGGCCAGGTCACTAGGACCCCGAAGGCTCAGAGAAGTTTGGGAGAGGGGACCCACTAAAACAGCTGTTGGGAGACAGATGGTAGCCTCCCGTCAAGGCCATCCAGTGTGTTCTATTAACGTTGGGTTATTTTACCTCTGAGTAGCACTTTTTTGCACACCATGGGCTAAATGGCCAGGTAACAAGGACCCCGAAGACTCAGAAGGTTGGGGGACTGGACCCACTGAAACTACTGTTGGGAAACAGATGGCAGCTTCCTGTCAAGGCCATCCAGTGTGTTCTTTAAGGTTGAGTTGTTTTACCTCTGAGCGGCACTTTTTTGCACACCATGGGCTAAATGGCCAGGTCACAAGGACCCCGAAGGCTCAGAGAAGGTTGGGGGAGGAGACCCACTGAAACAGCTGTTGGGAGACAGATGGTAACCTCCCATCAAGGCCATCCAGCGTGTTCTTTAACGTGCACAGGATATGGCTCTCTCGCACACTGGGCCACGGCTTAACTTCCCAGGACAGCTGTTAGGAGACAGATGGTTTGCTGCCCTTAGTTCAGAAGGTGACAAAACTAATGCACTGCAGTACACTGCACTATGGAGGCGAGTAACAGTCACTCACTCAGAGCATCAAATTACTAGTTACGCCACTGACTAGTTCACCATCCCCATCTTCCAACAACTTTCCATCGTTTGAGACCAAACATTATTAATTACCGTATTTCTTCGATTCTAAGATGCACTTTTTTTCCCATATAAAAGTCTTTAAAAACGGGGTGCGTCGTAGAATCGAAGAAATACGGTATTATTGTTGATTTCATTATTGACAAAATCGTAATATGAAATTAAATTTTACATTACCTTATTAAAAATGGCAATTATACAACGACATTTCACAGTGCATGTTAAAACTAAGCACAATTCTTATGTTACATACAAATGTAATAATAACACAGACGTAACCTTTCAACACCAAATATTTGGTACTAATGCTTGCATACATATACTCATTCGTCATCCTCAAGCAACCATGGGCTACGGAGGTCCAAAAAAAAAGTCCAGTCCAGGGGGTTTATATGGTCAGCCCCCAGTCCACCAGGACCCTGTTTGGTTTACCACTCCTCAGCAGGGTAGAAAAAAAAATGTAGCCAGAGTTGTCCAAGATCAGTAGGCCACACTAATCTGGCAGCCCTCCCTTTCCGTTTACTTCCACAAGAGAGTATCTCTTTTGAAAGGTACTAACGGTCTGCACCACGAGAACGCGGAGTCGGACATTAGGTGCTAGGCCTGGCTGGTTCTATACATCATCACATGATGGATCATCACATGGAGCATAGCTCTCCTTCCAGCGACTACCTAGCTACCATTTACAGAACAATACATATACATTTATCGCTTTCTTTGAGGCATCATTAAAAACCCGACTATTCAAGACTGGCAAATATAGAGTTTCATTTGAAATGATCGAGGTTCTACGAAAGTACTTCTTTCAGAGCTAGTTTCCAAATTACACATTAAACTATATAGGTGCATTAAAAATCTTTTATCTCTAAAGCTATTTTTGCATTTACATTTTGTTGATATGTGCTTTACGTTTGACGAATAATGTTTTTGAAATAAAGGGAATTACGAACCATATTATGAACCAAAGGGTGACCACCCTGTGGAAAGCATGTTAATTGCGGTTCGCCTCCCTTTTTTTATTGTTAGAAATTCGAATCACCCTGGGTGTCTTCTTGATCTATTCTGCTTAGGAAGCCCATCCAGCATGTTCTTTAACGTGCGCAGTGTAGGTTTTTCTTCACATGGGTTGGGTTGGGTTGTTTTACCTCTGAGCGGCACTTTTTTGCACACCATGGGCTAAATGGCCAGGTCACATGGACCCCGAAGGCTCAGAGAAGGTTGGGGGAGGGGGCCCATTGGAACAGCTGTTGGGAGACAGATGGTAGTCTCCCGTCAAGGCCATCCAGCGTGTTCTTTATCATGCACAGGGTATGGCTCTCCCGCACACATGCCCATGGCTTAACGTCCCATCCGACGGACGGCGGCCTTTCCAAGCCCATCGGTGTCCCCTACTGACCGTGGGCAGGGCGGGGAATTTTGCGGAGATAAATCTCAACGCTGACCCAGCTGGGACTCGAACTTGGGAACTACAGATTACGAGCATGGCGCGCTACCGACTGAGCCACCCCTGCCCCTTCTTCACATGGGGAACGGTTTAAAATGTCTCATCAGCCGGACGTGGCTGTTAGGGATGTGCTGGATTGGTTGGATTCATCTGAGTGTCGTGAGCCGAATGGGAGGATGGATGCAGAGGCTCTTCCGACGCACTTAGTAGGAAGCGATTAATGAGTCCACTTAATTACTGTTCACCATTATCTTAGGTGAAAACACAGATTCGCAGGTTTCTACGCCCGAGCATAAGTGTGCCCCAAACGTGCTGTGTTAAAGGTCGCTTAGAAAGGTGAAACAAACTAATGCACAAGAGTAGTGGACGGACGACACAGTTTATTTACACTCACACATACATTTACATATGGGAATGTGCTCGTAAACCTTAGCTGCGCTCTGGATCAGGATGAAATGGATTTTCCGATGTTCTGGTAGACTTCCTCCACTTCCTTCGCTTTTCAGGATTCTGGTAGATTCTCTCCACTTTATTTATTTCGAATGCTGCTTTGCTACTGCAGGCATTCTTATGATGAGGTGGAAATCTGCACTTTGCAGAAATATCTTTGCGGCCTCAAAACTCAGTGAGAGGATATTTAATCCGTGCCTAAACCACCTGGTTCATACAGAACCGTACTTTGGTTCACAAAGAACCGAACCCTGTTACACACAGAACCGTACTTTGCTTTACAAAGAACCAAACCCTGTTACACACAGAACCGTACCTTGCTTTACAAAGAATCGAACCCTGTTACGCACAGAACCGTACTTTGTTTCACACAGAACCGTACTTTGGTTCACAAAGAACCGAACCCTGTTACACACAGAACCGTACTTTGTTTCACAAAGAACCGAACCCTGTTACGCACAGAACCGTACCTTGTTTCACAAAGAACCGAACCCTGTTACACACAGAACAGTACCTTGCTTCACAAAGAACCGAACCCTGTTACACACAGAACAGTACCTTGCTTCACAAAGAACCGAACCCTGTTACACACAGAACAGTACCTTGCTTCACAAAGAACCGAACCCTGTTACACACAGAACCGTACTTTGCTTAACAAAGAACCGAACCATGTTATACACAGAACCGTACTTTGCTTCACAAAGACTGAACCCTGTTACACACAGAACCGTACCTTGGTTCACACCATAACCTGGTTCTTTAGGGTTACTGATAACCACAAGACGTCGAAGAGGGCAAGTCGCAAAGAAGATAGCACTACACAATTACACAAAACACCTTCAAAATAATTCTTCACTGCTTTCTTTCCCGAACCACAGTTTGCTTTCTGTATTTTGAGTCTGAAATCTGTCAACAAGGAATTCCCCAGAGATTCAACGCCATTAAAATTTTATTGCCACCATGTAACGTTCGCCGATAAATCAAACCACGAACAGGATTCTCCCTTTTGGTAACTCAATTCTTGGTTGCTCAGATTTCATCTGACTGATAGTTGGGCGGGGGTGGCTCAGTCGGTAGCGCGCCAGGCTCGTAATCTGTAGTTCCCAGGTTCGAGTCCCAGCTGGGTCAGCGTTGAAATTTATCTCCGCAAAATTTCCCCGCCCTGCCCACGGTCAGTAGGGGACACAGATGGGCTTTGAAAGGCCGCCGTCCGTCAGATGGGACGTTAGGCCGTGGCCCCGTGTGCGGGAGAGCCATACCCTATGCACGTTAAAGAACACGCTGGATGGCCTTGACGGAAGGCTACCATCTGTACAGCTGTTCCAGTGGGTCCCCTCCCCCAACCTTCTCTGAGCCTTCGGGGTCCTGGCCATTTAGCCCATGGTGTGCAAAAAAAAGTGCCGCTCAGAGGTAAAACAATCCAATCTGACTGATAGAAGCGATTGCTTCTGTCGCAGAAGTCCTGCTGGGAGGATCAGAGGAATTGTCCAGAGAGAAACCCAAATGCATCAGAGTGAAAACCGTAGCAAAGAAGATGGCTAGAACTGAAATAGAGAATGCTCTTAGTTCATCATTACGAACATTCTCTTTCCTCTGTAATATAATACGAATTCTCTTCTCTGTCATGTATAAGAATAACATTCTTTCTGAATGCAATGCATTGTACATACCACATGCCTTACGTTACACTTTAATAAATGCGGTAATGAAACCTGAACCCAACGAAGGTTATCAGGAAGGCTTTGATTCTGAATGTTTTTGCGGGGTGGTGGGGACGTAAACGCTAACAGTTTGACGTTCTTCCCAAGTTGACTTCCAACTATGCCAGCATTGAGATTTATCTCCGCTAAACACCCCATCCTGACCTCGGTAAGAAAGAGGACACCGATGGGCTTAGAAAGGTCACCGTCCGTCTGATGGGATATTAAGCTGTGGCTTTGTGTGCAGAAGAACCATAAACTATGCACGTTAAAAAATTGGTTAACAGCCTTGCTGGACGGGAAACATACCTCTGTCTCCAGCTGGTCCCGTTTGGGTCCGGTTGGTCCGTCTGGGTCCCGTTTCCACATCTCTCTTTGAGCCCTCGGGGTCCTTGTGACCTATTTAGGCTATTGTGCTCGAAAGAGTACCGCTCAGAGGTAAACAAAAACCAAGGCAACACCGTGAAAAGTATACTGCAAAAAGATAATTCATACCTTTAGTGTGGGGCGGGGGTGACTCAGTCGGTAGCGCGCCAGGCTCGTAATCTGTAGTTCCCAGGTTCGAATCCCAGCTGGGTCAGCGTTGAGATTTATCTCCGCAAAATTCCCCACCCTGCCCACGGTCAGTAGGGGACACCGATGGGTTTGAAAAGGCCGTCCGTCGGATGGGACGTTAAGCCGTGGCGCCGTGTGCGGGAAAGCCATACCCTGTGTACGTTAAAGAACACGCTGGATGGCCTTGACGGGAGGCTACCATCTGTCTCCCAACAGCTGTTCCAGTGGGTCCCCTCCCCCAACCTTCTCTGAGCCTTCGGGGTCCATGTGACCTGGCCATTTAACCCATGTTGTGCAAAAAAGTGCCGCTCAGAGGTAAAACAATCCAACCCATACCTTTTTAGTGATAGAATCAATGGTCTGTTGGGACAATTTGATCTCATTCTGCACAAGGAATAATGACAGATGAAATAATGTTTGTGGAGAGAAATGTTCAGCAGATACCTGCTTTCATTGCATATCCCATACATTTTTCATGTGATTCCAGTCCTGGAAGAAAGGTGAGAGCTCTATTCTTTCAATACTAGTGGTCTCCAATTAAAATATCTGTGATTTGTGATATGTGGAATTGGTTGGTTGATTGGTTATTTGGAGTTTTATGGCGCATTGGGAGTTAAGGCCATAATGAGCCAAGCGAGACAAATAAAAGGGTAAAAGATACAGAAACCCACAACCAAAGTTAAAAGGACAAAATCCAACAGATATAAAACAATAATATGTGTAAAACAGTGCATATCAAAAGATAAAAGTAAAACCAACAGAGGTGTAAAAGACCCAGGTTTGGTTGGGTTGTTTTACCTCTGAGCGGCACTTTTTTGCACACCTGTGCTAAATGGCCAGGTCACATGGACCCCGAAGGCTCAGAGAAGGTTGGGGAGGGGACCCACTGGAACAGCTGTTGGGAGACAGATGGTAGTCTCCCGTCAAGGCCATCCAGCGTGTTCTTTAACGTGCACAGGGTATGGCTCTCCCGCACACGGGGCCACGGCTTAACGTCCCATCCGATGGACGGCAGCCTTTCCAAGCCCGTCGGTGTCCCCTACTGACCGTGGGAAGGGAATTTTGCGGAGATAAATCTCAACGCTGACTCAACTGGGACTTGAACCTGGGAACTGCAGATTACGAGTCTGGCGAGCTACTGACTGAGCCACCCCCGCCCCCCAAGTATGGAACCGGCAATTGAGATTCAGATAGGGGAGTGGCTGACTTAGCAGCAGCATCTGCCAAGTCATTGCCCCTGATCCCAACATGACCGGGCACCCAACATAAGAGAACTCTGGTGGTGGCTGCCAGACGATGGAACTGCTGGCGGATCTTGGAGAAGACAGGGCGAGGCCGATGCCTCGCCGAGATCAAAGCCTATAGCGAACTAAGTGAGTCGGTGTAGAGGACACACCAACGATGACGCTTAGCTTCTATGTGGTTCAAGGCAAGGCGTGCAACTCTGCAATGAAGATTGAACACTACCGTGGTATCTGGTCTGCAATGATGACATCAAAACAGACCATGGCCGATCCCAGATGTACCGGACTTCGAGTCATCTGTGAAGACAGGCAAGAAGTTCGGGTGCTCAGCACGATGGCTGGGAAAGAGTTGCCGATACACAGGGTCGGGTGCAAAGACCATCCCCGTCCTGCAAAGAGAGAAATCACAGGAAGGGGTTGGGTTGTTTTACCTCTGAGCGGCACTTTTTTGCACACCATGGGCTAAATGGCCAGGTCACAAGGATCCCGAAGGCTCAGAGAAGGTTGGGGGAGGGGATCCACTGGAACAGCTGTTGGGAGACAGATGGTAGCCTCCCGTCAAGGCCATCCAGCGTGTTCTTTAACGTGCACAGGGTATGGCTCTCCAGCACACGGGGCCACGGCTTAACGTACCATCCGGCGGACGGCGGCCTTTCCAAGCCCATCGGTGTCCCCTACTGACCGTGGGCAGGGCGGGGAATTTTACGGAGATAAATCTCAACGTTGACCCAGCTGGGACTCGAACCTGGGAACTACAGATTACGAGCCTGGCGCGCTACCGACTGAGCCACCCCCCGCCCCACACAGGAAGGGAAAACAGCGGTGGAAGTGGCTCGGCTGAATATGTGGAATTATCATCCTTTAAGACAAATCGCGAATTGCTCCAACATATGGTTTCATATATTGATCGAGGATGCCATTCCTTATCTGCATTCATGATACTTCTGTCTAAAACATGCAGGTCTGTACATCCATTGACAGAAATGGTATCCCAGATAAAAATTTCTTCTGCAGATGCAGACTTTTCACGAGCACCACAGTATAAAAACTGTTCTCCTATTATTCTCTTCGGACAACAACATTCTCCAGAGCTAGCTCTTCTGCAATGTTTCATTAATATAACAGTATAAAAAAAACTTCCTCTGACATTTACCAGACCTTGTATTAATGAAAAGTTTTCGAACATATAACAGTACAAAACCTTCTTCCTACTTCCTCAACCCTAACTGACTGATGATCTTGGAAAGGTTGTCGTCCATCGGATCGGTTGTTGGGTTGTTTTACCTCTGAGCGGCACTTTTTGCACACCATGGGCTAAATGGCCAGGACACATGGACCCCGAAGGCTCAGAGAAGGTTGGGGGAGGGGACCCACTGGAACAGCTGTTGGGAGACAGATGGTAGCCTCCCGTCAATGCCATCCAGCGTATTCTTTAACGTGCACAGGGTATGGCTCTCCCGCACACGGGGCCACGGCTTAACGTCCCATCCGAAGGACGGACGGCGGCCTTTCCAAGCCCATCGGTGTCCCCTACTGACCGCGGACAGGGCGGGGAATTTTGCGGAGATAAATCTCAACGCTGACCCAGCTGGGACTCGAACCTGGGAATTACAGATTACGAGCCAGGCGCGCTACCGACTGAGCCCCCCCCCCCCGCCCCCCATCGGATGGGACGCTAAGCCGTGGGTCTGTGTGTTGGAGAGCTTGACACTGTGTAGATTAAAGAACACGCTGAATGGTCTTGACGGGAGGCTACCATCTGTCTTTTTATTGCTGTCCAGTGGGTTCCCTTCCCCCAACGTTCTCTGAGCTCTCGAGGTCCTGTGACCTGGCCATTTACCCCATTGTGTGCAAAAAAAATGCCTCTCGAAGGTAAAATAACACAACCTTCGGATACTTTTAATCTACAAACACATCCCTCCTACAATCTCCAGACCCTAAATCTTCGGTTAATCAGTCTCCAAACAACTCTCAATGATCCGAATTGGATGATTGAGAAGAGCTTCAAGTTAAGTGCTCATGGTGCCATGATTTCCACGTCGTACGATGTAAACAAATGGAAAAAATACATAGTAAAAAAAGTCAGTCTTTTGCCGCAGTTTTTCTTTGATCGTTTAGGTTGAGATGTACAGACCGGATCTTGTTTACAACTATTTCTTTCAGCGATTGCTCTGAACTATTCTTTACTCATTAGAAGAGTAATTGAGTTTATAGAGTAGTAGTAGGAAAATTCCAAACAAGGAATTAAAAGTAAAAGCATTCTGCTCGCATTCACTGTCATTACAAACTACTTGTACAAGACCTTTCGAGGAATCAAATCCATTTGCAGAGGAATCGATCTGGGGATGAGTCCAAGACATTATTTTTTTATTGCGTGCCTTGGTCTGTTCTGCATGATACGCAGCTGTAAATAGTCCATAAATATATAGAGAGAAGTGCGCAACGAAAATTGACCAAATTGGAAGAAATAAATACAGTGATAAATAGATCACTGAGCTCCTGTTCGCATTTATCTTCTCATTCGAAACAATGATAAAAGCAACGGGGGGGGGGGGGATGCGAGTCACTGGAGCAAGAAATAAGAGGAGAGTAATGGGAAAGAAACCTAATGGATATTTAACGGAAAGAAATACACTCTAATGAAAAATTAATTGGGAGAGAAAACATCCCTTCCGAGAGCTTTAGCCCTTCTAAATTAAGATGAAATTATTTATATATATTGATGGATTAATGGCTAGTTGAAGTTGGCATTTGGTGAAAAATTTCACAGCTGCAAAATGAATGGTTCGTTGTTTTATGATGTATGTGTATGGTAGCGAGTGCTGTCATGTTTACTGCTCAAAACATTTAAAGGAATATTGTAAGTTTTTATATCTGAGGGATATTAATGTGAACCAAATTGTCTAGATTAGGGGTTCTCAACGTGGGGTACGCGATAAAAGTTTTTGAGGTACGCCGCGTGAGAGCTCAGAAGTCGCTAGATATATGTTATATATATGTTTTATTTTATTCCCATTGTTATACTACAATTTTAACTATCAATACAAGTGGTACGCCAGTTACATACACATTTCCAGGGGGTAGGTTAAGCATAAAAGTTTGAGAGCCACTGGTCTAGATTATAAGGTTACAAGGACTCCAAGGGTTAGGTTGTTTTATCTAGGGATGGTTTTTTTTTGTGCACAAAATGGGCTAAATATCCAGGCCACGAGGAACTCTAGGGCTCGGGAAAGGTTGGGAAGAAGGGTGCCCCGTCAATTCATCGCAGCGTCAGCTTATCGCGATGTCAATTTTTCGGAGCGTCAATTTATCGCGATGTCAATTCATTGCAGCGTCAGCTTATCGCGACGTCAATTTATCACGATGTCAATTCATTGCAGCTTCAGCTTATCGCGACGTCAATTCATCGCAGCGTCAGTTTATAGCAACATCAATTCATCGCAGCGTCAGCTTATCGCGATGTCAATTCATTGCAGCGTCAGCTTATCGCGACGTCAATTTATCGCGATGTCAATTCATTGCAGCGTCAGCTTATCGCGACGTCAATTCATCAAAGCGTCAATTCATCGCTACGTCAATTTATCACGATGTCAATTCATTGCAGCGTCAGCTTATCGCGACGTCAATTCATCAAAGCGTCAATTCATCGCGACGTCAATTCATCGCAGCGTCAGCTTATCGCGATGTCAATTCATTGCAGCGTCAGCTTATCGCGATGTCAATTCATTGCAGCGTCAGCTTATCGCTACGTCAATTTATCACGATGTCAATTCATTGCAGCGTCAGCTTATCGCGACGTCAATTCATCAAAGCGTCAGTTTATTGCGACGTCAGTTCATCTCAGCGTCAGTTTATTGCGACGTCAGTTCATCGCAGCGTGTTCATTACGACGTCAATACATCGTAGCGTGCGTGAGTCACGTAGCTTGCATGAGTTCATCGCAGCGATAGGTTTTTTTCGACTTTCTAAATCTGTGATAAAAAGAATTATTTTCAATTTTGAGGCGGTTCAAACATGCGTCATAAGAATTTCCCACCGAAATTAATTAAAACTTAAATAACAAGTATTATATATATATACCATTTAATATAACATTTATAAATATATAAAATAATTATATACCATTTAATACCATAAATGATTTGTTCAATACAAAATTAAATAGTGCTATTTATCTATATGCTGATGACATTGTTTTAATAAACAGTCAGAAATATTTAAATGATAGCATTTCAGAGGTTCAAACAGATTACAATAATATTATTAGATGGTTAAATTATAATAAAATCTATTTAAATGAGAAAAAAACAAAACTGATGATTATTCATTCACCAGGATTTCGTATTCATCAAAACCTCTTTATCAAAACTCATAAAATAAATTGCAGAAAAAAGGATGCTTCAAATTATGAATCATTATGCAGTTGCCCACTTGTTGAGCAAGTAAATAAAATAAATTACTTAGGAATCATTTTTGATGAATATTTTAGGTGGAATGCCCATATATCCCACATATGTGAAAGCTTGAGAATATCGGCGACATGGCGATAAAAATTCAAAAATTGAAATACGTATTAAATATGGAAACATGTGTCCTATTTTATAAAGCAATATGCGAATCTATTTTAAATTATGGAATAATTGTGCATGGAACAACTAACTTAACTAACATAAATAAAATAGAAAAACTGCAGTCTATAATAGCTAAAAATATTATTCCGTTTCATTTGCAAAAAATTTATAAAACTTCTACCGATAGATTAAAATTTTTAAATATTTTGTCCTACAGCAATTTATATAAATATAATGTAATAATTAAAAATTTTTTTGACGAAACTTACAAACTAAAAATTCAACATAATAAAAATACAAGACTTCAAAACCAGGGTTATTACAAATTGCCAAATTTTCGAAATAATTACGGGAAACATACCTCCGAATATCAAGTACCACTTATATTTAATGCTATTCCAAAAGAATTACTAAATATAGATTCTTTTAGAAGACTTAAAATGGAATAAAAAAATTATTTGGTATTTTCTAGTTAACTGATTTTTATGTGTTGTGTTTTGTGAATTTATTTGATGTACACCATTTTTGTGGCTGAATGACTTATGTTAATATAATTTATTCATTTTCCTGCAGATAAGCTATTTAGCTTTGCGGGTCAAAGTGTAAATGTATTTGTATTCTTTACTCTTATGAATAAAAATTATATTCTAAAAAAAAATATGCATTTTAAAAGTTTGCGTATATTTATTTCATTATTAAGCATTCAATTATGAATGATTTTTTTATTGTTAAATATTCCAGTTCCCTTAACTATTTAAATCCTCAATGAATATTCTTGAAAATCGACATTTAAATAGATTTGAATACGATATTTAATTTACCTTCAGTCATATTTTTTAGTTAAATGCATATTTTTAAAGTTATAAAGCTTCGAAGTTCGATTCCCATTGAGATAACATGGAAATACATTCGCAGATTTTAGGTTGGGTTGTTTTACCTCTGAGCGGCACTTTTTTGCACACCATGGGCTAAATGGCCAGGTCACAAGGACCCCGAAGGCTCAAAGAAGGTTGGGGGAGGCGACCTACCTGAACAGCTGTTGGGAGACATATGGTAGCCTCCCGTCAAGGCTATCCAGCGTGTTCTTTAACGTGCATAGGGTATGGCTCTCCCGCACACGAAGCCACGGCTTAACGTCCAATGCAACGGATGGCGTCCTTTCCAAGCCCATCGGTGTCCCCTACTGACCGTGGGAAGGGCGGGGAGTTCTGTGGAGATAAATCTCAACGCTGACCCAGCTGGGATTCGAACATGGGAACTACAGATTATGAACCTGACACACTCTATTACGAAACGTAACCGCATCATTTATTTTTTTTTTATTATTCATTATGTGAATGGAAATCCACATTCGATGCAGCATAACTTCGAAAATAAGCTTTTTACGGAAAATTGTCATTAGGGAAGAATTGAAGTCACTCAATTCTCCCTAAAACCACAATTTTCAACAATTTATTGCTTAATATTTAAAGAATTGTTGAATCTGGAACATTTAACGGCAGGCGCCGCTGTCACACTCTTCCTAAAAATTTTTTCCAAAAAATTGATGAAAACTGGAAAAATCGTCAAATTTCAAAAATCACGTTTATGTTAGTGAACGATTTTTTTTTAGAATAAATGAATTTTATCTTCTGAAATAAATTTTCATGAGTAGAAAAAGTTAGTTAAATTTTTCTACTTCTGTAATTCTTAAAACATTAAACGAATATCTGAGATCTTCAAGTTATCTCAGGTAACATTTTTTTTTCCATAAAAAAACTTATTTTCTAAGTTAGCTCTGAATATGTTTTCCAATTTTTTTTTTTAGAATATAATTTTTATTCACAACAGTAAAGAATACAAATACATTTACAATTTGACCCGCAAAGCTCAATAGCTTATCTGCAGGAAAATGAATAAATTATATTAAACATAGGTCATTCCGCCACAAAGATGGTGTACATCAAATAAATCCACAAAACATAAACATCAGCTAACTAGAAAATACCAAATAATCTTTTAATTCCATTTTAAGTCTTCTAAAAGAATCTATATTTAGTAATTCTTTTGGAATAGCATAAATATAAGTGGTACTTGATATTCGGAGGTATGTTTCCCGTAATTATTTCGAAAATTTGACAATTTGTAAAAACCTTGGTTTTGAAGTCGTATTTTTATTATGTTGAATTTTTAGTTTGTAAGTTTCGACAAAAATTTTTTTAATTATTACATTATATTTATATAAATTGCTGTAGGATAAAAGATTTAAAAATTTTAATCTATCGGTAGAAGTTTTATAAATTTTTTGCAAATGAGATGGAATAATATTTTTAGCTATTATAGACTGCAGTTTTTCTATTTTATTTATGTTAGTTAAGTTAGTTGTTCCATTCACAATTATTCCATAATTTAAAATAGATTCGCATATTGCTTTATAAAATAGTACACGTTTCCATATTTAATACGTATTTCAATTTTTGAATTTTTATCGCCGATATTCTCAAGCTTTCACATATGTGGGATATATGGGCATTCCACCTAAAATATTCATCAAAAATGATTCCTAAGTAATTTATTTTATTTACTTGCTCAACAAGTGGGCAACTGCATAATGATTCATAATTTGAAGCATCCTTTTTCTGCAATTTATTTTATGAGTTTTGATAAAGAGGTTTTGATGAATATGAAATCCTGGTGAATGAATAATGATCAGTTTTGTTTTTTTCTCATTTAAATAGATTTTATTATGATTTAACCATCTAATAATATTGTTACGACAGAAGGAATCTGGCAACCGAAAGCAAAGTTTCAGCCAACGAATAAGAACGTTGGGAGAATTTGGAGAAGAAGAGTGGAGCGTTAACGGTCGTTGTATTGTAACGGTCGTTGTGTTGTAACGGTCGTGAGTTCGAAAATGGACGGTGAGCTGTTCTGAGACAGTGCGCGTAAGTATCAAGAAGTAACTTGATGTGTTGTGTATACGCGGAAGGATAAAAGTGGGATCTTTTATCGTTAAGTATCAAGAAGTAACTTGATGTGTTGTGTATACGCGGAAGTATAAAAGTGGGAACTTTTATGGCTAACTTCGAATGTCTACACGGACTGTCTTTTTGTTCGGCTAGTGTGTGAACAGTTATTAGCACAGGACGAGAATTGGTTTACGAGTGAAGATCTTCGGGTGACCTGGTAAATCAAGTAAAAGGTAGTATTTAGTAAAATACACAGAGCTGATGTTGTGTGCTCACGCAGGAAGATTGATGACTTGTGCATGTTAATAGTTAATTTGTTAATAAGATACTTCATCCATATTTCCTTTGTAACAATTTACCTTGTATTGAATTTGGTTTTGAAATATAGCTTTTAATACTCACGCTCAGTGGCTATCCATTTTTGTAATCCGCAACATTTGGTGTCAGAAGTGGGATTAATTTAATTGAATGCCTTTCACTAGAAGTATGGATGAGTTAATAAAGCTGATGACTGATATGAAAGCCGATATGGCCGCACAATATAATGAGTTGAGAACTGAGATAGTTTCTCAAAAAGATGACTTGAAAGCCGAAATGGCCGCACAAAATACTGAGATGAGAGCTGAAGTGGCTTCTCAAGTTGGTAAGTTTATTGATCACTTCAAGGATCATAAAACCGAACTCAATAGACAATGCAATAGTTTAAATGTTGAATTTGTCAGTGAAAAAGATGATCTTGATAGTGTTACGTTAGATTGTAAACATGGAAAAGAAAAAGAGAAAGGCAACGCATATAAAAATGTGGATCTGCTACTGGAAATCAAGAATCGTAGAGATAGCGCAGAAAATGCCTTTGACCACGCAACTACTGGTAATGCATGGCAGAGTGTCTATGTCGCTGGTGACATGTCTAGGAACTGTGAAGAACAATCACACAGATCAGAGAGCTGCGAGACTATACAGTACGCTTTGCACTTCAAAATACCTAGGTATACAAGTCTGGCACGATCTGAAGAGAGATCCACACGAAAGGTATTCTATTCCTCGCTCTCAGCAAAATGCGTCATGGACAATTATCGCAAAGGCAGAGTAACGAGTGGTAATGAAGGGGAACGAAACAGAGTTTACGTTTCGCAGAGTGGTCCGAGTAAAGAAGAGGCGTCCATTCATCATAGATACAAAGTGCCATTCGACTTTACCGCGGAAGTCGGAGAGATTTTTCCGAAGCATATAGCCACACTCGAATCGTTTATAGAAAGTGGGGATTTAAGGAAGAGGAATTCCGAAGGATGGCTTAGAAGCATAACGGGTGATGCTAGTAAAAGAGCTTCAGGCAGAGACAGTACTTCAAAGACTAACTTTCTGGATGAAACTAAGCCTCAGAGTTACGATCAGAGAGAAGTAAAGCCCTCAGACAATCTCAACGAAACCATGCTGAATTTCTTTTCTGAACAGTCAATGTGCAGATTTGGACATTATAACCATTTAGATTATAAGGATATAGAAAAGTTTTATCACGACTACAAGAGCTCTAAAGTGGACAATATCATGTTACAGAACTCGTCGCTGATCTCCAGAATGAACAATTTGGCAATCATGACTGATGTTTCCCTGGCTAATTACAATGAGAGCTCCAAGAAAGTGAATTCCGAAGAAACAGCAACTATGACCTCCTCGGGTCATGTGTTTTGCTGGAGACCCGAGTGGCGCCATCGGATGGTAGATGAAAACAGCACAGGAGGTGTCGGCAACAAAGTGAGTCTTGTCTTGGCTCCTGCACTTGCTGCTTTAGGTCTCAAGGTCCCTATGATCTCCGGTCGTGCTCTCCAATTGACGGGAGATACTCTGTACAAATTGGAATCCATCCCTGGCTTCACAGTCGACTGCACTAAAGATAAAATCGAGCAGATGATGGAAGACGTCGGATGCTGCATCGTAGGACAGACAGAGGAGCTGGTGCCAACAGATAAGGAGATTTACCGCTGCAAGGATCTGATGGCTACCATAGATAGCGTTCCTCTAATGATATGCTCAATTGTGTCCAAAAAGCTGGCTGAAGGAGTGTGTGCTTTGGTTTATGATGTGGAATTCGGAAAAGGAGCTATTGATCTCATCAGTACAGAAGATGTTGCTGTTGATTTAGTTAAGAAAGTGGTTGCAGCATCACAAGCTCGTGGAATGAAGAGTTTGAGTTGTTCAGCTGTTACCAGCAACATGGATTCACCTCTTGAAAACTCTGTTGACAACTCTCTGGAAGTGATGGAAGCTGTTCAGTGTTTCCTTGGTAACGGATCCTTAGAACTGCAAGAGCTCGTCGAAGAGTTAGGAGAACTTCTGCGTTTTGTGAACATTGTGGATAATAGGGTAGATGAAGCATCACGTGTCCGTAAGGTTCTGCATAACGGCAATGCTTTGAACAAGTTTCGTAACATGTTAATAGAACAAGGAGTATCTGAAGATGTTGCAAGCTGGCTATGTGAAGGTAAAACAGAAAAAATATTGCTAGCAGCCCGACACATCACTGATTTCACTTATACAGGAGAAACAGGTAAGGTTGTCGGATTAGAAGCTGCAATTCTAGCAAGAGTATGGAAGGAGGAGATGGACCGAAGAGCTAAAAAGAATTATGGAGCTGATATTATAGTTGTGAAGCACCTTGGGGATCAAATTGAATCAGGTGAAATATGGCTGAAGGTTCATCACGACAGTTCTGAATTAAGTGAAAGTCAACTGACAAAAGGGTCAGACTGGAGGATGAAACTCCTCCCTAGATTTTATGTCACTAATGACTTTCATTCCTTGTTACTGTTGATAGAAGTAAAAATCCAAAGAAGAAAACTTTCGACAAAGAAGAAAACTTTTTACAGGTTTTGCACGAAAACTCTTAGTCGATTCTTCTCCCTGCGGAGACATAAACGTGTTCACAAGGGCTATAGGCCTTACACGTATTATATTTGTGGACGAGGCTTCAGTCAGAAAAGAAATCTAAGTCATAATGAGATTCGCTTTCATTTTGACACAGACGTGGAATATCGCATTCGTCGACGTCCAGCTACAAAGAGCAAGGTGGTTCACGTGGATCGTTTGACCCCGTTTCATCGAAGAACTGAAGAAACTTTGGAATCCAGAATTGTTCGGGACGAACAAGACCTAGGAAGGGGGCAGTGTTACGACAGAAGGAATCTGGCAACCGAAAGCAAAGTTTCAGCCAACGAATAAGAACGTTGGGAGAATTTGGAGAAGAAGAGTGGAGCGTTAACGGTCGTTGTATTGTAACGGTCGTTGTGTTGTAACGGTCGTGAGTTCGAAAATGGACGGTGAGCTGTTCTGAGACAGTGCGCGTAAGTATCAAGAAGTAACTTGATGTGTTGTGTATACGCGGAAGGATAAAAGTGGGATCTTTTATCGTTAAGTATCAAGAAGTAACTTGATGTGTTGTGTATACGCGGAAGTATAAAAGTGGGAACTTTTATGGCTAACTTCGAATGTCTACACGGACTGTCTTTTTGTTCGGCTAGTGTGTGAACAGTTATTAGCACAGGACGAGAATTGGTTTACGAGTGAAGATCTTCGGGTGACCTGGTAAATCAAGTAAAAGGTAGTATTTAGTAAAATACACAGAGCTGATGTTGTGTGCTCACGCAGGAAGATTGATGACTTGTGCATGTTAATAGTTAATTTGTTAATAAGATACTTCATCCATATTTCCTTTGTAACAATTTACCTTGTATTGAATTTGGTTTTGAAATATAGCTTTTAATACTCACGCTCAGTGGCTATCCATTTTTGTAATCCGCAACAATATTATTGTAATCTGTTTGAACCTCTGAAATGCTATCATTTAAATATTTCTGACTGTTTATTAAAACAATGTCGTCAGCATATAGATAAATAGCACTATTTAATTTTGTATTAAAAAAATCATTTATGTATACTAGGAACAATAAAGGACCTAAAATTGAGCCTTGGGGAATTCCACATCGTGTAATTACTTTTCTGCTGTAGCAGTTTTTTATTTTAGTAATTGTGTATCTGTCTGATAAATAATTTCTAAACCAATCTAACAATATACCGCGAATACCGTAATTTTCCAATTTATTTAGTAAAATGCTATGATCTATTGTATCGAAGGCTTTCTTTAAATCTAAGAACATAGTTACAAATTTTTCCCTATTATTCAATGATTTATTAATATTATTTGCAATTTTGGAAATTAGTTGAATTGTGTTTTTTCCTTTTTGAAAGCCAAACTGATTTTCATTAATTATGTTGTGTTTAAGTAAAAAGTTAAAAACAGTATTATAAATATATTTTTCCATTATTTTCGAAAAAATAGGCAGAATTGTTATTGGTCGATAGTTAGAAAAATCCTCCTTAATACCACCTTTAAAAATAGGTCTTAAAATACCTGTTTTGAGTTCAGTATGTTCCCAGTAAATATAATCTGATTTATAATTTTTGATATAATATTTAGTAGTGTCTCTTTATTAAACTTTATATGTTTAATGCAAACATTATCGTAACCAGGTGATTTATTGATGTCTAATGAAGTAATTATTTTATCAGTTTCTTTTTCAGTGATTTCATGTATATAGATAGATTTCAAAACTCTTTGTATCATGGTTGGAACATAATTTATATCGTCTTGGTGATTTGTATTTCTTATCTGTAAAATTAGTGTATTATAAATGTCATTGTAATTATTTGCTATTTCTTCCACAGATAATTTCTTTTTGGCCATATTGTCAATTATTACATCGTCCGATGATTTTTTCTCTTTTCCTTCTAATATTTCATATATTAATTGCCAGGTAGCCTTCATATCATTTTTTTTTCATTATAAGTTTATTTCTATAATAAAGTTGTTTCTGATTTCTAATCTGAATATTAACCATATTCCTTAATTTTTTTATAGTTATTTTCATAAGCATCACTTTTATCATTGTTTTTAAATTTCATCCAAGCTTTATCTCTTTCGTCAATTAATTCTATCAAGTTCGGTGTTATCCAATTTTTGCTATGATTTCTTTTTACCTTTCCAACTCTCCTCATATATATTCTATTTTTTCCTAAAATTCCCTCATAAATGTCTTTAAATACTTTATATAGGTTTAATTCATCCATTGGGTTGTCTCCATAATTTTCTAAAGTCCAATTCATTTCAGAAATAGCTTTGTTTATATTGTTATGGTAAACTCAAATAACGGTTGCAAGGGCGAGGGTGGCTCGCAATATGTAGTTCCCGGGTCCCAGCTGGGTCAGCGTTGAGATTTATCTCCGCAAAATTCCCCGCCCTGTCCAAGGTGTTTTGGAAAGGTCGCCGTCCGTCGGATGGGACGTTACGTCGTGTCTCCGTGTGCAGGAGAGCCATACCCTCTCTGAAACAGGGGCGGGGGTGGCTCAGTCGGTACCGTGCCAAGCTCGTAATATGTAGTTCCAGGTTCGAGTCACAGCTGGGTCAGCGTTGAGATTTATCTCCGAAAAAATTCCCCGCCCTACCCACGGTCAGTAGGGGACACCGATGGGCTTGGAAAGGTCACCGTCCGTCGGATGGGACGTTAAGCCGTGGCCCCGTGTGCGGAAGAGCCATACTCTGTGCACGTTAAAGAACACGCTGGATGGCCTTGACGGGAGGCTACCATCCATCTCCCAACAGCTGTTCCAGTGGGTCCCCTCTCCCAACCTTCTCTGAGCCTTCGGGGTCCATGTGACCTGGCCATTTAGTCCATGGTGTGCAAAAAAGTGCCGCTCTGAGGTAAAACAATCCAATCTTCTTAAACAGAATTGCTTCTGATAACATGCTCCATACTTCAACAACTGTTTCCAGGAATCGGTACCTAAGTAGGGCATTGCAACAGGGAGATAGAGTCTGACCCTCTCTGTATTGCGGCCAGGCCATCCGCAAGCTTCGGCTTTTATTGCTTTGATGCGTTAAATGCTGTCATTAAGTAGGTTTCAATTGTTTGATGGGAGTGCAAGTGTTAACCAGTGGATTTTTCTCACTGTTTGCTTATGCATAATAAATTGCGATACGCTGAATGCGATTACACTTTAAACAAATATTTGTCACGGCTACGGTTATGAATGGAGGTCATGAATTAGTAACAAGCTTTACATTACAACTGTCAACGTATCTGATAAAAAATGAATTTGTGTACAGGACATTTTCCTGTGATTGCTTTATTACTAAACAATATATCTTATTTCACTAAGCTTATCTCGAAGTTCGAGCACTGCGAATTCCTCTGTTGAGCAGCATGGTAGCGCCATCTCGTGAAATAAATCGGAATGTAAAAATCACACTCATTAAAAGTGCGAAAGCTATATCTATTTAGAGAGCTGGAGTTACCAAACTTCTCGGTATCATGTCTCAACTTTTGATTTTTGAGAACCCTCACGCCTGCCCACCTCTCATTTATCATTAGCCAACTCATCTGTTAACAAAAATTTCAAATCATAATTAAAACTGAATTGATAATTAAGTTTATTTCCTTAAGCTATGGGGCGGGGGTGGCTCAGTCGGTAACGCGCCAGGTTCGTAATCTGTAGTTCCCAGGTTCGAGTCCCAGCTGAGTCAGCGTTGAGATTTATCTCCACAAAATTCCCCGCCCTGCCCACGGTCAGTAGGGGACACCGATGGGCTTGGAATGGCGGCCGTCCGTCGGATGGGACGTTAAGCCGTGCCCCGTGTGCGTGAGAGCCATACCCTGTGCACGTTAAAGAACACGCTGGATGGCCTTGACGGGAGGCTACCATCTGTCTCCCAACAGCTGTTCCAGTGGGTCCCCTCCCCCAACCTTCTCTGAGCCTTCGGGGTCCATGTGACCTGGCCATTTAGCCCATGGTGCGCAAAAAAGTGTCGCTCAGAGGTAAAACAACCCAACCTTAAGCTACCTGTTATAAATGAATACACCATAAGAGTTTAGCCTCAAAGCCTTTCTTTCTCCGCAAAAGAGAAAACAACTCCTAAATAGTAAGGACTAGGACCACTAAAACTAAATTGGTTCTCAAACGTTTATTCCCACATACTCAGAAACAGTAAATATGTTAACAATTTTTGATCGTAAGTTATATCTCAATTGAAACCCTTTGATGTAGGGGGGTTTTTGATGTAGGGGGCAAACGCATTGATGTGGGATTCCTAAAACGGGGGGATTTCATATGAGGGGGGGGGGGTTATCGGATCGAGCTGAATGTGAAATGAAGGGTTCGCAAGTGCCATCTGTTATATACACTATATGATCAAAAGTATCCTGACACTCGCTGATTCACAATCTCTAAATAACAGAAAAAGAATTTATATCGCGTTGGTCGACCCTTTGGTCTTATCACAGTCTCCACTCTGCGGGGAAGGCTACTAGATTCTGGTACGTTGCTGCAGAAATTGCCTGCCATTCTGCCACAAGAGCATTAGTGAGGCTGGTCACTGATGCTGGGGGCGGGGGTGGCTCAGTCGGTAGCGCGCCAGGCTCGTAATCTGTAGTTCCCAGGTTCGAGTCCCAGCTGGGTCAGCGTTGAGATTTATCTCCGCAAAATTCCCCGCCCCGCCCACGGTCAGTAAGGGACACTGATGGGCTTGGAAAGACCGCCGTCCGTCGGATGGGACGTTAAGCCATGACTTCGTGTGTGGGAGAGCCATACTCTGTGCACGTTAAAAAACACGCTGGATGGCCTTGACGGGAGGCTACCATCTGTCTCCCAACAGCTGTTCCAGTGGGTCCCCTCCCCCAACCTTCTCTGAGCCTTCGGGGTCCATGTGACCTGGCCATTTAGCCCATGGTGTGCAAAAAAGTGCCGCTCAGAGGTAAAACAACCAAACCCAATGATGTTGGGTGGTTTGGCCTTGCTAGCATCGGCATTCCAATTCATTCCAAAGGTATTCCATGGGGGTTGAGATAAGGGCTCTGTGCAGGCCAGTCAAGTTCTTCTACATGCATATCGTCAAACCATTCCTTCACAGTCCTGGCTTTGTGGATGGGGGCATTGCCATGTTGGAAGAGGAAAGGGTCTTCCCCGAACTGTTGCCACAAAGTTGAGAGCACAGAATTGTCGAGAATATCATTATAAGCCGCGGCATTCGGAGTACCGTTCACTGGAACTAGTGGGCCAAGCCGGAATCATGAAAAACAGCCCCAGAGCATGATGCCTCCTCCACCAAACTTCACAGTTGGCACAACACAATCAGGCAGGTGGCGTTCACCAGGCAGCCTCCACACCAAGGCTTGTTTGTTGGGCTGCCAGATGGTGAAGCGTGATTCATCACTCCAGAGAACGCAGTTCCACTGCTCGAGAGTCCACTGGCGCCACGCTTTTCACCACTCGAACCAACACTTGGCGTTGATCTTGTTAATATTATGCTTGTGTGCAAGCTGCTCGGCCATGGAAACACATTTCCTGCAGCTTGCGACAAACTGTTATGGTGCTGGCGTTGCTTCCAGAGGCATTTTGGAACTCGGTGGTGAGTGTTGCAACCGAGGACAGGCGATTTTGTCGCACGACACGTTTCAGCACTCAGCAATCTCGCTCTGTCACTTTACGTGGCCTACCGGGTGGCGATTGCGTAGTTGTTGCTCCTAGGCGTTTCCCCTTCCCAATGACATCATTTACAGCTGATCGGGGCTGTTGCAGCAGGGCCTAAATGTGCCGAACTGACTTGTTGCTAAGGTGGCATCTTATGACCGTGCTACATTGAAAGTCAGAGTTGTACCGTACGGCTCATTCTCCTGTTCATGAGGGGTGGCTCAGTCGGTAGCGCGTCAGGCTCGTAATCTGTAGTTCCCAGGTTCGAGTCCCAGCTGGGTCAGCATTGAGATTTATCTCCGCAAAATTCCCCGCCCTGCCCACAGTCAGTAGGGTACACCGATGGGCTTGGAAATGTCGCCGTCCGTCGGATGGGACGTTAAGCCGTGATCCCTTATGCGGGAGAGCCATACCCTGTGCACGTTAAAGAACACGCTGGATGGCCTTGACGGGAGGCTACCATCTGTCTCCCAACAGCTGTTCCAGTGGGTCCCCTCCCCCCAACCTTCTCTGAGCCTTCGGGGTCCATGTGACCTGGCCATTTAGCCCATTGTGTGCAAAAAAGTGCCGCTCAGAGGTAAAACAACCCAACCCAACCTGTTCATGAGGGTCTATGAGGTTTACTAGCCTGACGCTCATGACCTGGCAAACCTCATGACACGCATAAACATCTTATACCTATTTGGGCCATGGCTGTGGCTTATATGGGCGAATCTACTACTCAGAAGGGGTATCCGGATACTATACCATCACATAGTGTATATCAGAGCAGGCGAGCACAAACTCAGACTCGTTTATCAATTTCATATAGGCTAGCGTGAAAATTGAAAATTACACAATATTTTTTTTTACTCTGGCTGTACTAAAATGAATTGCGTACAAAAAAAGTGAAAATTCCAATAACATCATACAACTAGCTACAATGTCATTGAAGTCAAATGCTGAGCAACTCATTTCTGAAATTTAGTCCCATTCTTCACATACTGCTTCGACAAGCCAACTTCAGTTCAGACGTTAAAATAAACTTTATATTAATATTTAATCTTTTCTTATTACAGTAAGTTGTGCCTATATATATAGGCCAAGTAAAATGCAATAAACAAAGTTTTTTCTTTATTGCACCATCCTCCCAACTATTCGCTTACATAGCATAATATTTTTATATTCGGCACGATGCCATAAAGGTTTGTACACCCCTATTTTAGAAAGTATCTAGACGACCTTATCTCCCCCCCCCCCCTTGGAACGGAGGTGGTTCAGTGTTAGCGCGAAGGGTTGGTAATCTGCAGTTCCCAGGTACGCGTCTCAGCTGGGTCAGCATTGAGATTAATCTACTCAAACTTCACGGACTTGCCATTGGTCAGTAGAACACACTGATGGGCTTGGAGAGGCCGTCGTCTGTCGGATGGGACGTTAAGGCGTGGTTCCATGTGTGTGAGAGCCCTGTACACATCAAACAACATGCTTGATGGGAGGTACCATCTGTCCCCTAAGAACTGTCCAGTGGGTTCCCTCCCCAAATCTTCTCTGAGCCCTCGGGGTTTTTGTGACCTGGCCATTTATCCCATTGTGGTGCAAAAAAAAAAGTGCCGCTCAGAGCCAACCCACACTTAGGTACTGGCTTTCTTGTACACGTTACAAGACAGTACGGGGTGGGGGTGGCTCAGTCGGTAGCGCGCCAGGCTCGTAATCTGTAGTTCCCAGGTTCGAGTCCCAGCTGGGTCAGCGTTGAGATTTATCTCCGCAAAACTCCCCGCCCTGCCCACGGTCAGTAGGGGACACCGATGGGCTTGGAAAGGCCGCCGTCCGTCGGATGGGACGTTAAGCCGTGGCCCCGTGTGCGGGAGAGCCATACCCTGTGCACGTTAAAGAACACGCTGGATGGCCTTGACGGGAGGCTACCATCTGTCTCCCAACAGCTGTTCCAGTGGGTCCCCTCCCCCAACTTTCTCTGAGCCTTCGGGGTCCTTGTCACCTGGCCATTTAGCCCATGGTATGCAAAAAAGTGCCGCTCAGAGGTAAAACAACCCAACCAACAAGACAGTACATAAGACAGAAGTACATGTTAAACTGGGTGGTTTTGATAAGACTTCCTACCCAGTTTTCAGTACTTGGGATCTTTGTGACCCAATTTTTTTTGTGGCCAATGATCTTTGTGACCCTGGTCATTTAGCATATTTTGTGAAGAAAAAAAATCTTCAGATATAAAATAATCCTGAACAACAACCCAAGTGTAAGAATACCTACAGAAAAAGAAACAAATACCACAGGAGAATAAACATGTCATAAAAAAACCTTAAAGGAATGGAAAAGAGAAACACGCAAAAGGGAGAAAAAACAACAGAAAACTAGAGTAAAGATAACAGGGAGGAATGGGATCGAAGACGATGCAGGCAAAAACATCTCGTGATCAAGGAAGCATGTCTGACCATGGCTTGTCTGTAGAGCCGCATCAGACCTATGAAATCCCAGTTTCGGTTCGAGAGTTCCAGGCGCAGCTTCTTGATGCATCGCCTCCTCACGTGGGTCGACTCAGAGCTGGTGAGGCGCAAGAGCATGCTCACCTGACCAAGTAACGCGACTTAGTTTTGCTTCGTGTTGCTAATGGCTACCGAGATAACTCCTCTCGGCATCAAGAGGCTATGCCGCCCTGTTTGCTTCACATCCTTAACATGGCTTTTAAGGATCGAGCATCCGGGGATCTGTTTTTGCTTCTTTTCCTTTCTGTACACTTCGAAGATTTGATTCAGAATGTCTCTTTAGGTTCGATTGGCTTGTTTTACATCAGATCTGCACTTTTGTGCACACAATGGATTAAATAGTTAGGTCACTAGGAACCCAATTCCCCGCCCTGCCCACGGTCAGTAGGGGACATCGATGGGCTTGGAAAGGCTGCCGTCCGTCGGATGGGACGTTAAGCCGTGGCCCCGTGTGCTGGAGAGCCATTCCCTGTGCACGTTAAAGAACACGCTGGATGGCCTTGACGGGAGGCTACCATCTGTCTCCCAACAGCAGTTCCAGTGGGTCCCCTCCCCCAGCCTTCTGAGCCTTCGGGGTCCATGTGACCTGGCCATTTAGCCCATGGTGTGCAAAAAAGTGCCGCTCAGAGGTAAAACAACCCAACCCAACCCAACGAGGAACCCAATGGCTCAGGATTGGTTTGAAGATGGAGACCCATTGTACAGCTGTAAAAAAGCAGAAAGAAGCCTTCAGTGGTTACCCAGAATATTCTTGAACGTGTACAGGGTATTGCTCTATTGCAAAAGGGGCAGCGGCTTAACGTCCGATCTGAAGGACGGCGGGCTTTCCAAGCCCATCGTTGTCCGTTTTCTCACCAAAGATAGGGTGGAGATTCGCGGAGATAAATTCCCAATGCAGGTACAGTTGGGACTCGAAACTAAGAACTGCAGATTATAAGCCTAGCGCACTAACGAATGAGCCACCCCACTCTTGAAGTTACTTTTTTTTTTCGCTCTTTGGGAATGATTTTTTTACCTTTTGAAGCGACCTTTGCCTTTTTTTGAAGTACTTCTTTGCATTTTGAAGCGATCTTCGATTTCCTTTTGAAGTGACTATTGTTTGCCATTAGAAACGACCTTTGTTTGTATTTTGAACTGCATTCTTTGCATTTTGAAGCGACCTTTCTCTGCTTCTTACGGGTTAGAAACTTTCCCATCGTAGGTGCTTGGTGTCAATGTGTTCCAATACTTTAGCCAGGATTATTACATACACGTATTTTGAATTGAATTGAATTGAATTGGATTGTTTTACCTCTGAGCGGCACTTTTTTGCACACAATGGGCTAAATGGCCAGGTCACATGGACCCCGAAGGCTCAGAGAAGGTTGGGGGAGGGGACCCACTGGAACAGCTGTTGGGAGACAGATGGTAGCCTCCCGTCAAGGCCATCCAGCGTGTTCTTTAACGTGCACAGGGTATGGCTCTCCCGCCCACGGCTTAACGTCCCATCCGACGGACGGCGGCCTTTCCAAGCTCATCGGCGTCCCCTACTGACCGTGGGCAGGGCGGGGAATTTTGCGGAGATAAATCTCAACGCTGACCCAGCTGGGACTCGAACCTGGGAGTGAATTGAATTGAATAAGTTTATTTCACCCAAACATACATATATTTGTAGATAAAACACAGACTAGTTCGCAGGTGAAAAAGGAGAACATAATAAGCCGGAGCTTTCTTTCTTTTTTGAATAAATGTTTCCTGAAATACACTTAAATTTAAAACATTGCAGGTGACCTTAATTTATACATTTATTTGAGCACATGAATTTCTGTCGTCTGACTATCATTGATTTGATAATAAGTGTAGTTTATATTTATATTTAAAAGTTCTATATTGTTCCATTGCAGCAGTATCCTATGGAATCTCGTCATTCAAAATCTTAATGCCAATGTACCGTATTGATCTCTGGCCTATAGATTTCTTATAAAGGGGCAACATGATCTTGTTCTTAAGTCGAGTATCATAACTGAAAGTCTTCGTTCTTTCTAAGCAGCAGTAAAGTTCCGAGTACTCTGTCATTTTATTCTTCACTCTGTATACAAACTTCCCCATAACATACTTGTAAATATTATATATATTTAGTATTCCATTTTCTGCCATCAAGTGTTGTACCGGATTTCTGTAATTTAATCTTAGAATATATCTCAAAATTCTCTTTTGCAGACAAAATAAACTATTTAAATTGGCTGAACTAGCATCTCCCCAAACACTAATTCCATATATTAAATGTGGGTACACTAATGCATAATATAAATTTATCAAAGTTTGTTGATTTACATATTTTTTAATCCTCCCAATCGATCCAATATTTTTTGAAATAGTAGCTCTTAGCTGGTTAATAGGATTACGATTTCAAACGGATTATGTATGTATTTGTCTGCTTCTCTACTTTGATCTACAGACAGACAGATACATCGATCCAGACAGTCTGCATCCTTGTCTGCTTCTGTCTGTGCTATATAATTAGATGAACAAACAGACGCATACATTCACAGAGTCTGCATATTTTCCAGAGCCATGTTTCATCCTCTCCGACCGTCTACTTCGATTCAGCTATGACAGGGGGCGGGGGTGGCTCAGTCGATAGCGCGCCAGGCTCGTAATCTGTAGTTCCCAGGTTCGAGTCCCAGCTGGGTCAGCGTTGAGATTTATCTCCGCAAAATTCCCCGCCTTGCCCATGGTCAGTAGAGGACACCGATGGGAATGGAAAGGCCGCCGTCGGATGGGACGTTAAGCCGTGGCCCCGTCTGCGGGAGAGCCATACCCTGTGCACGTTAAAGAACACGCTGGATGGCCTTGACGGGAGGCTACCATCTGTCTCCCAACAGCTGTTCTAGTGGGTCCCCTCCCCCAACCTTCTCTGAGCCTTCGGGGTCCATGTGACCTGGCCATTTAGCCCATGGTGTGCAAAAAAGTGCCGCTCAGAGGTAAAACAACACAACCAACAGCTATGGCATTGGTAAGAAAAGAGAGACCGATGGGTTTGTAAAGGCAGCAGTGCTCTGGAAACCACAACTTGACACATTTAATTTCTAAAATACCAAGCACATTTTAGAAATTAAATTGCTAACCGTTTGTTGTTAATAAACCTAACGGCAAAATAAAACCTTTCCTTTCATATAATTTTCTTTTTCCTACAGACAGAATAATACAGATATCTTAAGAGTACAATGGACCTAGAGACTCTGTGCCCTCACACAAGAAATCGCGTATACAGTCGCTCAAAAAAATATCCGAACACTATGGTTAATTACAGAATTCAGAAAAAATATCTGGCAAGATTTTTTTTTTAGAAATTAGTGATCTGGCAAGCTTCATGTTACGTGACATGAAGGTTGCCAGATCACTAATTTCAAAAAAAAAAAAAAAAAACGTTGCCAGATATTTTTTCTGAATTCTGTAATCAACCATAGTGTTTAGATACTTTTTGGGCGACTGTACATAGAAAGAACTCATCAACATTAGAATCGGTGACAAGTATCGCTCGAAAAGCCCAAGAATTTTGAGCAGGAAGGTACAGGGGTTTATCCAAATAATGGAAACACGTACTGTTTGTGGAGAACATTTTATTAATAAGCTGTAAGCCCACCTCGGGCGTTCAGAACAGACGCAATTCGACGTGGAATAGACTTATACAAGTCATGCACATACGGTAATTGAATGTGGAACCATTCTTCCGTAAAGTATGGCCCAACTGTGCCAGTGATGCTAGAGGTGGAAAGTGTGATCTGACCTTGCGCTACAGATATTCCTACAAATCTTTCTTTCTTCTTTCTCGTGTCCGGGCATCATAATCGTTTTGTCCAGAATTGGACAACGTCGTCCATGTCTCTTCCCATCCATAGGTCGTCTAGAGTAGTTAAAAAATGACATTGCGTGCAAGCATAGATGTGGTCCATAGTCTGTCGTTCTCCACACTCACATCGGTCGTCCGTTGTCAAACCCCATTTGTGCATGTTAGCCTTTACAGGGGCCACCCCCGTTCTTATACGGTTTAGGGTTCTCCAGGTCACCCAGTCCATCCCCACGCCAGAAGGTTCTTCCTCAGAGATTGGATACCAGTCTGGCGGATCGACGCTTGTGCGAGATAGAAAGGAGGACCTAGAGATCAGTCTACTAGGGGGAGGGGATCTGGCACTCCAATCATAATGTCTCTCATCGAAGGTTTGCTTAAAACGCTCTGTGTACTCGTGTGAGGCACGGCGGGTTTTCGGTTCTGCAAAACGAGCAGCTCTATACAGTAGTTTTAATGGCGTTGGTTTCATGCAGCCAGTCACTATCCGGCAAGTCTCATTCAAGGCTACGTCCACTTTTCCCACAAATGTTCAATAATATTGAGGTCTGGAGATTGAGATGTCCAGGGTAGTTGCTGTACCTCATCCTCACGCTCTGCAAATCACAACTTGACACGTTTCGCACAATGCACGGGTGCATTATCCGCTTGAAACCAGTGACGATCATTAGGGAACAATGCCCGCAACATTGGATGCAGATTTTCCCCGAGAATGGATTTTCAGATTGCGGATGTGACACGACCCTGCAGAATGACTAATGGCCCTAAGGAATGCAATGATATGACACCCCACAGCATCAGGGATCCATATCCATGCTTCACAGTAGGAACCAATTGGATTGTTTTACCTCTGAGCGACACTTTT
Source organism: Ryuthela nishihirai (assembly GCA_038380435.1). NCBI lineage: Eukaryota > Metazoa > Arthropoda > Arachnida > Araneae > Heptathelidae > Ryuthela > Ryuthela nishihirai. Next base: position 28,518,084 of record JAWZYU010000025.1, read on the forward strand.
TTGCACACCACGGGCTAAATGGCCAGGTCACAAGGACCCCGAAGGCTCAGAGAAGGTTGGGGGAGGGGACCCACTGGAACAGCTGTTGGGAGACAGATGGTAGCCTCCCGTCAAGGCCATCCAGCGTGTTCTTTAACGTGCACAGGGTATGGCTCTCCCGCACACGGGGCCACGGCTTAACGTCCCATCCGACGGGCGGCGGCCTTTCCAAGCCCATCGGTGTCCCTTACTGACCGTGGGCAGGGCGGGGAAATTTTGCGGAGATAAATCTCAACGCTGACCCAGCTGGGACTCGAACCTGGGAACTACAGATTACGAACCTGGCGCGCTACCGACTGAGCCACCCCCGCCGGAACCAAACAGTCGGGATGGTACGCTTCTGCAGGTTTTGGCCAGACGTACACTCTATTGTTAGTGGGAAACAATTTGTAGCACTATTCATCAGACCAGATGGCAGGGTGGCAGTCTCTAGCATCCCAGTTTTTATGTGCTTTGCACCACCTTACACGTTTTTTGCATTGATTTTGGTAATCAGTGGTTCATGGATTGCAGCAAGGCTATAAATACCTGCACGATGAAGTTCCCGACGAACTGTTATGACGGAAACAGGAGCATTCCGTCTGGTGTTCAACTCTACTGCTATTTGCGGTGCCGTGGTCTTGTGCTTCCATTCTACAATCCGTGCCAACGTTCGCCTATCCCTATCTCACAACTTCGTATAGAGTCTACAATTTGCACGTTTGTAGGCAACGCCCTGCCCTTTTTGATGGTAGTTCCTCATGTTACACCTAATCGCATCGTGGGTGACGTCGTCCCTGTGGTACGCATGCGGCGAATTGCGTGTACTGCAGTCGCCATCGGTATTTCCATTATTTTGATAAACCCCTGTAGTTTTGTTTCATTACAATGCCTGCCCCCTACTGCCAAGTTTGCATAATTTGTCAAATAGGTGTCGTTGGGAGTACTGAAACACTCTCCTTACATTCCTGATCTCTCTCTATATGATCCCCCCCCCCTTATTTTTAGTCTTCTGAAAAAAAAAAAACATGAATAGGAAGACGCTAGGGTTGGACGAAGTGTGCAGCGCATTGTCACAGAATTCCTGAAACAGCAGTTGAAAACTCTTTTACAAACAGGCATCATGTTTACTTCCTACCGAAAGAAACATCTCGACGGACGGACAATAACTATAAATAAATAAATCCTTTATGCTTTATTTCCTACCAGTCCAATTTTCGTTTGAGCGACAGTTATAGAATCTGCTTTACTTACCAAATCAAGTACAAGCCATAGTCGAGTGCGATAACGTCCGGCTATCGACACCGAGGTAGAGAGATCAAATCACGCTGTCGGAAAGAATTTTGATGGGGCGGCGGTGGCTCAGTCGGTAGCGCGCCAGGCTCGTAACCTGTACTTCCCAAGTTCGAGTCCCAGCTGGGTCAGCATTGAGATTTATCTCCGCAAAATTCCCCGCCCTGCCCACGGTCAGTAGGGCACACCGATGGGCTTGGACAAGGCCGCCGTCCGTCGGAATGGACGTTAAGCCGTGGCCCCGTGTGCAGGAGAGCCATACCCTGTTCACATTAAAGAACACACTGGATGGCCTTGACGGGAGGCTACGATCTGTCTCCCAACAGCTGTTCCAGTTGGTCCCCTTCACCAACCTTCTCTGAGCCTTCGGGGTCCTTGTGACCTGGCCATTTAGCCCATGGTGCGCAAAAAAGTGCCGCTCAGAGGTACAACAACCCAACTTGCCAAATCTTCTGCCTGTCTACGTTCTTGTCTCTCGCTATCAATACGAGTGTCAGGGTCCTTTTGCTTCCCTTTATCTGCACAGAATGCACACTGCTCAGTTAAGGCAAACAAATTTAAACACTTGCTATTTAACTCGTTTTCCAAAAAGAAAAAGCTACTTTATTAACTTTGTCGTCTATCTGAAGCCACTCAGCATTTTTGTTTTTAAAGATAAAAAAAATTATTTTTGGGTTGGATAGATATTGATTAAATATCAGTGAATTATAAACATTTACGATTGGCATTTTGCGAACTCCCAAAAAGTGTTACTTGTGCCCTCTAACGGAGAAATTTTTTTTAAATAATTGCAAAATTTTTAATCGATTTTGCAAACGATAAATTTATGCTAAAAATCTGAAATTTTGTTGCTAGGATGTGATGATCAAGAGATTTACATTGATGCAATGATTTTCCCTTTTATCATGGGGAGTTGTTGTTTTACCTCTGAGCGGCACTTTTTTGCACACCATGGGCTAAATGGCCAGGTCACATGGACCCCGAAGGCTCAGAGAAGGTTGGGGGAGGGGACCCACTGGAACAGCTGTTGGGAGACAGATGGCAGCCTCCCGTCAAGGCCATCCAGCGTGTTCTTTAACGTGCACAGGGTATGGCTCTCCCGCCCACGGCTTAATGTCCCATCCGACGGACGACGGCCTTTCCAAGCCCATCGGTGTTCCCTACTGACCGTGGGCAGGGCGGGGAATTTTTGCGGAGATAAATCTCAACGCTGACCCAGCTGGGACTCGAACCTGGGAACTACAGATTACGAGCCTGGCGCGCTACCGACTGAGCCACCCCCGCCCCTATCATGGGGAGGGAGAAGGCTGTATTTTGCTTTTGTTCAATAATTGTTAGTTTAAGAGATAAATTTCTTTTGTCTGTCGTAGGTATTAATAACATATTATTATTTTCATTTCCCCATTCAGTAGTTCGAATTACTACTGTTAAAGGATGTTATTAAATTCAGAAAAAAAAAAACGTAATTTTCTTTTAAAATAAGCATCCCATATTCCCCAGAAATGATATATGCTTTTGTAGATGTAGCCCAGGACAGATATGCTTGGACAACTAAATTGCACGGTCTGGTTGGACCTCTGTAGCCTAAAAAAATATATATATATAGGGAGCGGGGGTGGCTCAGTCAGTAGCGCGCCAGGCTCGTAATCTGTAATTCCCATGTTCGAGTCCCAGCTGGGTCAGCGTTGAGATTTATCTCCGCAAAATTCCCCGCCCTGCCCATGGTCAGTAGGGAGACATCGATGGGCTTGGAAAGATTGCCGTCCGTCGGATGGGACGTTAAGCCATGGCACCGTGTGCGGGAGAGCCATATCCTGTGCACGTTAAAGAACACGCTGGATGACCTTGACGGGAGGCTACCATCTGTCTCCCAACAGCTGTTCCAGTGGGTCCCCTCCCCCAACCTTCTCTGAGCCTTCGGGGTCCATGTGACCTGGCCATTTAGCCCATGGTGTGCAAAAAAAAAAGCATGGTGTGCAACTTTACTATGCATTTATACTCTGGTTCACATAAAGAATAGAGCGGCAATTACCTCTCAAAAAGTTTCTTGTCCAATCGTGGTTTAGTACTCTTAACCATGAAAACCAATGAAAAGCAAGATGAGACGCTTGCAAAAGTGTTTTTGCAATTTGTCCTGAGTTAGCTTTATTATTTTTGCTTAAAGCTTGATGTTAAAAGTGGTACATTTTATAATGAATTATCCTGAAGATCAACGCTTACAACTTTCATGTGGAGTCAGCCAAAAGGATGTTGGGGTTGGGTTGTTTTACCTCTGAGCGGCACTTTTTTGCATACAATGTGCTAAATGGCTAGGTCACATGGACCCCGAAGGCTCAGAGAAGGTTGGGGAAGGGTACCCACTGGACAGCTGTTGGGAAACAGATGGTAGCCTCCCATCAAGGCCATCCAGCGTGTTCTTTAACGTGCACAGGGTATGGATCTCCCGCACACGGGGCCTCGGCTTAACGTCCCATCCGACGGACGGCGGCCTTTTCAAGCCCATCAGTGTCCCCTACTGACCGTGGGCAGGGCGGGGAATTTTTGCGGAGATAAATCTCAACGCTGAGCCAGCTGGGACTCGAACCTGGGAACTACAGATTACGAGCCTGGCGGGCTACCGACTGAGCCACCCTTACAAATCTCAGTAACGTATGGAAAAGAAAATATTGAAATTGCACAAAGTCTAAATATTACTACTCTTGTCATCACGTTCAAAAACGAAATTAGTGGTGGTAAATTTTTTTAGAAAGCTCCGATTTTAAATTTGAAGTCAAACATACAGCTATTAGTCGTCTTGGACTTCCAGTCAAAACATCACTATCTCTAAGTTACCATTTTTTGTCTCGAATGATAATATTAAAACAGCTTTAGAAACGTATGGCTTTGGGTTGTTTTACCTCTGAGCGGCATTTTTTTGCACACCATGGGTTAAATGGCCAGGTCATGAGGATCCCGAAGGCTCAGAGAAGGTTGGGAGAGGGGACCCACTGGAACAGCCGTTGGGAGACAGATGGTAGCCTCCCGTCAAGGCCATCCAGCGTATTCTTTAACGTGCACAGGTTGGGTTGTTTTACCTCTGAGCGGCACTTTTTTTGCACACCAACGCGCACAGTATATGGCTCTCCCGCACACAGGGCCACGGCTTAACGTTCCAACCTACTGACCGTGGGCTAGGCGGGGAATTTTGCGGAGATAAATCTCAACGCTGACCCAGCTGGGGCTCGAACCTGGGAACTTACAGATTACGAGCCTGGCACGCTACTGACTTAGCCACCCCCGCCCAAAAAACGTATGGCAAAATCATAGATGTTACTGATTCTTAACATCGAAGGACTAGAGATTATTAAACCAGGTTCTAGGATAATTAGAATTGAAATGAAAACAGTCATTGCTAACTTCATTAAGATTGGATCTTTCACAGCAACAGTTCTACAGTATAATGCAAGAGCCTGCTGAAAACGAAAACATTCAAGGGGAGAACTTGTCACAATCTATTACACCAACATCTAAGGATATTTCATCACTACCTTCCTCATCGCGTAAGAGAAAAGAATCCTCGTCTTCCAGAAATACTTCGCTTTTCCGACATGCAAATGCTAACAGTCATTCTAAAAAGAGAACTGCTAAAGAACTACCTAGGTACTCTTTAGCTCTTTAACTCATCTTCCTATCTGCACCCTAAAGAGTAAAAAAAAAAATTTAAGCATACTAATAGGGTTGGGTTGTTTTACCTCTGAGCGGCACTTTTTTGCACACCACGGGCTAAATGGCCAGGTCACATGGACCCCGAAGGCTCAGAGAAGGGTGGGGGAGGGGACCCACTGGAACAGCTGTTGGGAGACAGATGATAGCCTCCCGTCAAGGCCATCCAGCGTGTTCTTTAACGTGCACAGGGTATGGCTCACCCACACACGGGCCCACGGCTTAACGTCCCATCCGACGGACGGCGGCCTTTCCAAGCCCATCGGTGTCCCCTACTGACCGTGGGCAGGGCGGGGAATTTTGCGGAGATAAATCTCAACGCTGACCGAGCTGGGACTCGAACCTGGGAACTATAGATTACGAGCCTGGCGCGCTATCGTCTGAGCCACCCCCGCCCCAAACGAACAGTTAAGAGGGTAAAATTCTTCAAGAATATAGAGCGCTTTATAAAAAAGCTATGCAATCTTTCCATAGCAAATACACAGATTATCTGTATAAATAGATTGTAGAAATAGAAAAGGTTGGGTTGTTTTACCTCTCAGCGACACTTTTTTGCACATCATGGGCTGGTCACAAGGACCCCGAAGGCTCAGGGAAGGTTGGGGGAGGGGACCCACTGGAACTGCTGTTGGGAGACAGATGGTAGCCTCCCGTCAAGGCCATCCAGTGTGTTCTTCACACGGTTCCATGGCATAACGTCCCATCCGACGGACGGCGGTCAGGTCGGGGAATTTTGCGGAGATAAGTCTCAACGCTGACCCAGCTGGGGCTCGAACCTGAGAACTACAGATTACGAGCTTGGCGCGCTACCAACTGAGCCACACCCTGAAATAGAAAAGATTCAAACAATTGTTAAAAACATCTGGAAAAATAATTATCGTTGACGCGGCGGGAATCGAACCCGCAACTCTCTAGATACATGCCATAGCGCTCTACCGTTAAACCACGCATCGGACACTAAAACCTTCAAGAATCAGTCGGTAGCGCCCCAGGCTCGTAATCTGTAGTTCCCAGGTTCGAGTCCCAGCTGGGTCAGCGTTGAGATTTATCTCCGCAAAATTCCCCGCCCTGCCCACGGTCAGTAGGGGACACCGGTGGACTTGGAAAGGCCGCCGTCCGTCGGATGGGACGTTAAGCCTCTGGTCCAGAACCCCCATTATCCTCCTATTCTTGGGGCGGGGTGGCTCAGTTGGTAGCGCGCCAGGCTAGTAATCTGTAGTTCCCAGGTTCGAGTCCCATCTTGGTTAGCGTTGAGATTTATCTCCGCAAAATTCCCCGCCCTGCCCACGGTCATGATGGGCTTGGAAAGGCCGCCGTCCGTCGGATGGGACGTTGCCCCGTATGCGGGAGAGCCATACCCTGTACACGTTAATGAACACGCTGGATGGCCTTGACGGGAGGCTACCATCTGTCTCCCAACAGCTGTTATAGTGTGTCCCCTCCCCCAACCTTCTCAGAGCCTTCGGAGTCCATGTGACCTGGCCATTTAGCCCATGGTGTGCAAAAAAAACTGCCGCTCAGAGGTAAAATAACCCAACCCAACCTTCCAGAATAAGATCTATAAATCTTTCACTGCGATCGCGGACCTATACTTCAGGAGAGGCAAATTTACTCCCAATCTTGTATTACAAATAGCTTTTTGTAGTCATCTTACCCAAGTTTACAACTCCAGACAAACAGTTTTAAAGTAACTCTTTTGAATACTTATTTTATTCTTTTATTTTATTATTTGTCTTGGAGAGACATATGAAATAAATAATGGATAGAAAACTATGCAATATCTTTAAAGTTATAAAATTCTCTTAAAGTTTAAATTAACTTCTAAAAAAATGTTGTAACATCTCAGCTAATTAGCTGATTGTTGTTATTGATAGTATTAATCTCTAAAATATGAAACCAAGCAATCAAAAACCTTAAGGCTTTTCAAGTTAGCTTTAAGGCTAACTTGAAAAGATTCTAGCATAAATTAACGTATCTAAGTGTTTCTAACCTTTCTCAAAGTACTGTGAGCTTATCTTTAATAACTGTTAATATTCCATAAATATTCTTTATAAGAGTCCTTACATAAGTTTTGTAAACATGACTTGAATATCTTTTACCTATTTCATACAAAATTTTGTTTAAAATTTTATATATGAGTAATAATTTCGATTATTAATTCAATAAGCTTGAAAACTGACTCGTTGTTGGGGTACCAAAATTATTTCTCCTTTCAGAAGAAATTCTTTTCTATGTATGTAACCATTTTCAGCTTTCGAGCTGAACTCTGCAGTCTTTCATATTTCATTAAATGGCATTCATTACTTATCTTTATTTTTAGTGCAAGTCATAGATTAATTCATTTCACAATTTTTGAATGAATGCTTTTCATATTTTGAGGTTTCATTTTACTTTTGACATTTTAAACTGTTTATCTTATGAAAGTAATATGTTTTCCTGCCATGGTATTCCTTTTAATTCATTTTGGTCGAGTCCAAAGACACTGGACTCTAACCAATCAAAATTCACGATGCCTAGAATTTTCATTGGCTCACTTTTCCTATGACGTAATGTTTATCAAATTTCATTCAATTGCTATTAAACATGCTATTTTAAATACAACTCAAAATATCTTAATTTCTTTAATATTCGTCATGTTTTCCTTGTTGGGTTGCTTTACCTCTGAGCGGCACTTTTTTGCACACCATGGGCTAAATGGCCAGGTTCACATGGACCCCGAAGGCTCAGAGAAGGTTGGGGGAGGGGACCCACTGGAACAGCTGTTGGGAGACAGATGGTAGCCTCCCGTTAAGGCCATCCAGCGTGTTCTTTAACGTTGGGTTGTTTTACCTCTGAGTGGCGCTTTTTTGCACACCATGGGCTAAATGGCCAGGTCACATGGACCCCGAAGGCTCAGAGAAGGTTGGGGGAGGGGACCCACTGGAACAGCTGTTCGGAGACAGATGGTAGCCTCCCGTCAAGGCCATCCAGCGTGTTCTTTAACGTGCACAGGGTATTGCTCTCCCGCACACGGAGCCACGGCGTAACGTCCCATCCGACGGACGGCGGCCTTTCCAAGCCCATCGGTGTCCCCTACTGACCGTGGGCAAGGCGGGGAATTTTGCGGAGATAAACCTCAACGCAGACCCAGCTGGGACTCGAACCAGCAGATCTAGTAACAAAGTCGCTAAGTTGGCAACACTGCTGTGCAAAAATCTAATTTTTTGTTTATCGATATATGTAATTTATGAATATAAAATTTAATATGTGTATATATATATATGTTTTATTTTATTCCCATTGTTATACTATAGCTATAATTTTATATATATCTATGCAAGAGGTATGCCAGTTACATACACATTTCCAAATGGGAGTACGTGAAGCATAAAAGGTTGAGAACCACTGCCTTAGGGAGTTTCTAACGCCAAGTGTTTTAACATCGAGAATGTACAGTCGCTCAAAAAAGTATCCGAACACTACGGTTGATTACAAAATTCAGAAAAAATATCTGGCAACGATTTTTTTAGAAATTAGTGATCTGGCAACCTTCGTGTTACGTATTACGCAGGTTGCCAGATCACTAATTTCTAAAAAAAATCGTTGCCAGATATTCTTTCTGAATTTTGTAATCAACCGTAGTGTTCGGATACTTTTTTGAGCGACAGTACCGGTGTAAAAGAAATAATGCTTCTTTTTTAGTATAAAACTCATCACCGATAAGGAATGCAGGGCTATAGATCCTTCTATCCCGGATGATAAGAGCGAAGGGTTTTTGGTTGTTTTACCTCTGAGCGGCACTTTTTTGCACACCATGGGTTAAATGGCCAGGTCACAAGGACCCCGAAGACTCAGAGAGGACCCACTGGGAGAGGGGACCCACTGGAACAGCTGTTAGGAGACAGATGGTAACCTCCCGTCAAAGCCATCCAGCGTGTTCTTTAACGTGCACAGGGTATAGCTCTCCCGCACACGGGGCCACGGCTTAACGTCCCATCCGACGGACGGCGGCCTTTCCAAAGAGCGAAGGGAGTGCATATTGTAGCTGGATCAAGTCCGGGGCAGAAAAAGTAGAAGAGAAATATTCTATTGAAAGAGTACAGAAAATAAAATAAAAGTAAAAAAAAATAAAGCAAAGGTAGAGAAAGATTAAATAAAAAAAAATTAAACTCCAAAAAAACTTTTTTTAAAAAAACATATGAAAGTAGGAAAAAGAAAAGTTTTAAAATAAAAAAAAATCTGCGTTCAGTCGGTGCTAGATCATTAACAGAAATCAAAAAGAACACTTCCAAAAGCAAAAAGCCACCAGTAACCTCAGAAAAGAAAAGCCCAAAAAATTCAGTTCTTTGCACAGAAGCCTGAACAGAGAATTCCGAATATTTGATTTAGAGGACCTATTATTCTTTTTCTCATTCGAACATATATTAAAATGCAGGTTTAATTTTTGCCTCTTCTGTCTATGGCCAGTCCAATATTTTCATATTGCTCGAAATTTGTCCAAGTAAAAGTGTGGGTTTTTTTTTGGATCTTTTTGCAGATAATTCAGAGGGTCCCAGATATAGTCGTCAATGGAAATAGATCGAGTATTGGATGTACCATTTCCTATTTCGCTATTTCTTTCTTGGGGGATTTTCGTTTCCACTATATCCGTTGGACAGTTTTCATTGTCGTAAATTGCATTCGCTGGAATTTTTTTACTCCTATATTGGGGGGCGGGGGTGGCTCAGTCGGTAGCGGGCCAGGCTCGTAATCTGTAGTTCCCAGATTCGAGTCCCAGCTGGGTCAGCGTTGAGATTTATCTCCGCAAAATTCCCCGCCCTGCCCACGGTCAGTAGGGCACACCGATGGGCTTGGAAAGGCCGCCATCCATCGGATGGGACGCTAAGCTGTGGCTCCGTGTGCGGGAGAGCCATACCCTGTTCGCATTAAAGAACACACTGGATGGCCTTGACGGGAGGCTATCATCTGTCTCCCAACAGCTGTTCCAGTGGGTCCCCTTCATCAACCTTCTCTGAGCCTTCGGGGTCCATGTGACCTGCCCATTTAGCCCATGGTGTGCAAAAAAGTGCCGCTTAGAGATCAAACAACCCACAACTCCTCTATTGTAAATTCAGTTCTGATAGCTAAATCTTTTTCGTTCTTTGGACTAAACGAAAATAGAGATGTAAATTTTCGTCTCCCATTACCTTATATCATCATGATATGCATATCATGCGATATAATGAAGCTTCTTACAACATTACAATATTCCTAAATTAAAAACAGTATTTCCAATTGCTCATCTGTCTACCATCTGTCTCCCAACAGCTGTTCCAGTGGGTCTCCTCCCCCAACCTTCGCGGTCCATGTGACCTGGCCATTTAGCCCATGGTGTGCAAAAAAGTGCCGCTCAGAGGTCAAACAACCCACAACTCCTCTATTGTAAATTCAGTTCTGATAGATCTATCTTTTTCGTTCTTTGGAGTTGAGGTGCGCTGTGGTTCGGTAGTTCTTTTTTTTCCGCTATTGTATTTTCTATCACTTCTGCAAATGTGGTGAGTTGGGTTGTTTTACCTCTGAGCGGCACTTTTTTGCACACCATGAGCTAAATGGCCAGGTCACAGGGACCCCGAAGGCTCAGAGAAGGTTGGGGGAGGGGACCCACTGGAACAGTTGTTGGGAGACAGATGGTAGCCTCCCGTCAAGGCCATCCAGCGTGTTCTTTAACGTGCGCAGGGTATGGCTCTCCCGCACACGGGCCACGGCTTAACGTCCCATCCGACGGACGGCGGCCTTTCCAAGCCCATCGGTTCCCCTACTGACCGTGGGCAGGGCGGGGAATTTTGCGGAGATAAATCTCAACGTTGACCCAGCTGGGACTCGAACCTGGGAACTACAGATTACGAGCCTGGCGCGCTACCGACTGAGCCACCCCCGCCCCGTGCTGCAAATGTGACTGGCATTTTGTCCATAGTAATTTTTTTTTCTATCTTCGTTTCTAGGGCAGTTCACTGCAAGGTGACCCTCTTTTCTGCACCACTTGCAAAGTTTTATCATTTCACGGTATTCCACTGTGACATCGAAGGCTCTAATCCTAATAAAATTAGGGATATCTTGCTTCAAATGCATTTCTGAAATTTTGGTACCCGTCTGAATTGTCTTTAAGTGCTCTGGTTGAAGTACTGATTTGAGATACTGTATTTTTCAGTTCACCATAGCGACTGAAGACTGCTGAAATTTCTTCATTTTCGATAAAGAACGGTAATTTGGAGATAAAAATCTTCTTTACTGGCCTAACTCTTTGGGTAATTTTAATTCGTTTTTCGTTGAGGTTCCATCCGTTTCCTCTTGCACTTACCGTGTCTTCTGTAGCTTGGTTCGAGGCTTTGGGTTGGGTTGTTTTACCTCAGAGCGGCACTTTTTTGCACACCATGGGCTAAATGGCCAGGTCACATGGACCCCGTAGGCTCAGAGAAGGTTGGGGGAGGGGACCCACTGGAACAGCTGTTGGGAGACAGATGGTAGCCTCCCGTCAAGGCCATCCAGCGTGTTCTTTAACGTGCACAGGGTATGGCTCTCCCGCACACGGGGCCACGTCTTAACGTCCCATCCGACGGACGGCGGCCTTTCCAAGCCCATCGGTGTCCGCTACTGACCGTGGGCAAGGCGGGGAATTTTGCGGAGATAAATCTCAACACTGACCTAGCTGGGACTCGAACCTGGGAACTACAGATTACGAGCCTGGCGCGATACCGACTGAGCCACCCCCCGCCCCCTGGTTCGAGGCTAGGAGTAAGATCGAAACGTTCCTATTTCTCGATTTAGCGATTCCATTCCCAGTTTACTAATTATGTCTTCCAAAACTTCAATGAATTTGTTCTCATTATGGACTAAACGAAAATAGAGATGTAAATTTTCGTCTCCCATTATAATAATAATAATAATCTTTATTTTATTCCGCCAGTCAATACAATATACATTTACATAGCATAATTATCTAATAACAATTAATATATACATGAAAAAATTGAGAAGTGAAATAGCTGAGAAATATCAATTGCATCAGAAAAAGTAAATAACAATCATATTAAATATTGGTGTTTAATAGGAAAGGCGAAACAAAAAAGGAGAGCATAGTAAGCTGACGCTTATTTTTAGTTAATGCTCCCTATTTCCTTTAAAGTTCAATTATGACAACAGTAAAGTATACAAAATAAATGTATAAGTATATAAAGTAATATAAAGTATAATATAATATAATATATAATATAATATATAATATAAGTTATATAAGTATATAAAGTATACATAATAAATTATTACAATAATAATTTTAAAATTGAATTATTATTCAAATAGCACAATAATTCAATAGTATAAAAGGTCAAATGGTTATGAGACATATTACACTGATACATAGAAGGTTTCATTGCTTTGTAAGTAGAAACGTTCTACATTTGATTTTAAATAATTTTAAAGATTTTGCATTTTTAACATCATCAGGAAATTCAGACCAAATTTTTACTGCATTGTATTTGATAGATCTCTGCCCAATTGACAATCGACACAAAGGTATACTCAGATCCTCTCTATGACGTGTTTCATAATTATGAAAATTCGAAAGACTCTGAAAATAGTCTTTAAATCTATCCAATTTAATCAATCTCATTGTAATCGAATACACAAAGTTTCCTGATATCAGTTTGTAATTATTATAGACATTAAGAATTTTAACCTCAGAAAATAAATGTGCCACGGGATCATAATATCTTTTACCAACAATATATCTAACAATTCTTTTCTGAAGACGATATATAGCATTCAGATTATAGTCAAAAGTATTACCCCAGACTAAGATTCCATATGTTATATAAGAATAAATGAAAGAGTAGTATAAATTTGTCAAAATTTGTTTGTTAACCAGATGACGTATTTTACCAATCATACCAATATTCCTTGACAGAGTGATTCTCAGCTGCTTTACGTGAAATGACCAGTTCAGATTTTCATCGATCCATATTCCTAAGAATTTATATTCAGTGCATCTCTTTAGCTTAATTTCATTAATCTTCACATCGAAACATTTCTCATCGATATTTTTGTTTTTATTTTTATAAATCATGTATTTGGATTTCTTGACATTTATTAATAAATTGTTATGTCTGCACCATTCAGATATAATATTTAGAGAGTAGTTAACACTGCTAATCAGGCTTGCAGAATCTTGGTTGAAATCGACAATGCTTGTATCATCAGCATATAATAACATCTTTGAATTAATGTGTAACTTTGCTAAGTCGTTAATGTAAAGTAGGAAAAGGATCGGACCAAGAATCGAACCTTGAGGCACACCTCTGTAAATAAAATGTTCATCTGATATACTACCATTTACTTCTACAAGAGCTTTCCTCTGAAATAAGTAGCTTCTTAACCAGTTATTTATTTTACCTCTCAGGCCATAAAATTCAATTTTCTTTAACAAAATTTCATGGTTAATACTGTCAAATGCTTTCGTAAAATCAAGATATACAGCTAATCCAATGTGACCTGCATCCAAATGATTGACAATATGCTCATATAAATCTGCAATGGCTGTCTGAGTAGATTTTTTATTTTGAAAACCATATTGTTGTTGTGTGATAATTTTCATATTATCTAGGAATTTAGTCATACGTGTACAAATTAGCTTTTCAAAGATTTTCGAGAAGATTGGCAAAATTGAAATTGGTCTGTAGTTTTCTATGTTTTCTTTATCACCTGATTTATGTATGGGAAGAATTCTGGCAATTTTCAGTTTATCCGGGAATACTTCGTTTATTATTGATAAATTAAATATATAGCACAAAGGTTCTTTTATTGTATGTATAATCTTTTTAATTACATTAATATTTATGTCATCTATACCTGGTGACTTATCAGCTCCTAGATCATTCACAATGTTACTGATCTCTTGAGTAACAATTGGCATGACATAAAATGTCTGGTCTATGCACTCAATTTGATATTTATATTTGCCATGAAATTTTTCAGTTTGGTTCAGTATCAATTCGTTAACGGTATCATGAAAATAGCTATTGAAGGCATTGGACTTCGCATAGTCATCAGCAATAATTGCATCATCAGAAGAAATGTCTCCTACTATTGACTTTACATTACCTTATATCATCATGATATGCATATCATGCGATATTATGAAGCTTCTTACAACATTTCTAAATTAAAAACAGTATTTCCAATTACTCACCTCCATAAACTATATATAATTATATAGGGGGTGGCTCAGTCGGTAGTGCGCCAGGCTCGTAATCTGCTAGTTCCCAGGTTCGAGTCCCAGCTGGGTCAGCATTGAGATTTATCTCCGCAAAATTCCCCGCCCTGCCCACGGTCAGTAGGGGACACCCAGCTGGGTCAGCATTGAGATTTATCTCCGCAATTACCCCGACCCTGCTCACGGTCAGTAGGGGACACAGATGGGTTTGGAAAGGCCGCCGTCCGTCCTATGGGACGTTAAGCCGTGAACACGGCTCAGAACGTGCACAGGGTATGGCTCTCTCGCACACGGGTGTACGAGACAGACATACCCTGTGCACGTTAAAGAACACGCTGGATGGCATTGATGGGAGGCTACCATCTGTCTCCTAACAGCTATTCCAGTGGGTCCCCTCACCCAACCTTCTCTGAGCCATTCGGGTCCATGTGACCTGGCCATTTAGCCCATGGTGTGCAAAAAAGTGTCGCTCACAAGTAAAACAACCAACCAACATTTTCTCGCCTTAGGTTGATAACTCTAGAAGTAATCACAAGAACGAACCGAACATTTCGAGAATTAACTACGTTCAATCATTACAGTTGGATTTCTTTTGGGGGGTGGATGGCTTCCACTATAACATAATGGGAAGCGTTAATTTTTAACGAGCTGAATCTTGACTTCCCTTTTGCGATGAAAAAATATCCTGAAATTATTGGCACGAACTGTGCTAATGGTCCTTATTTCTCAGAAAAATACGGCGGCCGACGAGGATTACTGATTTCTCGTTAACGAGTCGCTATTCGTGTAATCCTTGGTAATTTGGTGTTTTTTGTTGCAAAGAAAGAGAATTATTAATTCTTTTTTTTCTAACAGATAGCTCGTCGGACTGCGTCGATTTTACTGTTTATGAAATAAAGTTAATATCCAAAAGATTAAGGGAAACTCCAATTAATCAAAAATACTGTTTCTGAAGTACTGATTTTAATTTTTTTTTTCGTTTTAGTTTTACTGAGATTTTGATGCGAAGAATTTTAAAAGTTATTGATGGGAATATCTATTGAGAGTGTATTCATGTGGCATTGTTTATTAAAGAGAACTTTGAGCAAGATATTTTGTTTATTAAGGTGAACTTTTAGCGAAACATTTTGTTTACTAAGGACAGCTTTGAGCAAAATATAATAAAAATAAATAAATACCCCCTCAAGCAGCTGCTTGCCACAGAGGTCTGACAGGAGCCTGTCAGTTTATATGTCACAGTAGAAGGCCTGAGAGGATGGCAGGACCTCAGCAGAAAAACGACAAAAACAGTCATGCCTTACCCGGGGTTCGAACCCAGGTCCTCGTAAATCAGTAGCCAAGCGCGCTAACCACTCGGCCACGGGACGGCTATGAGCAAAATATATTGCTTATTAAAGAGAGCTCTGAGCGAAACATTTTCTTTACCAAAGAGATCTTTGAGCAAAATATTTGTTTATTAGGGAGAGCTTTGAGCAAGATATTTTGTTTATTAAGGAGAACTTTTAGGGAAACATTTTGTTTACTAAGGACAGCTTTGAGCAAAATATATTACTTATTAAACAGAGCTCTGAGCGAAACATTTTCTTTAACAAAGAGATCTTTCAGAAAAATATTTGTTTATTAGGGAGAGCTTTGAGCAAGATATTTTGTTTATTAAGAACTTTTAGCGAAACATTTTGTTTACTAAGGACAGCTTTGAGCAAAATATATTGTTTATTAAAGAGAGCTCTGAGCGAAACATTTTCTTCACTAAAGAGATCTTTGAGCAAAATATTTGTTTATTAGGGAGAGCTTTGAGCAAGATATTTTGTTTATTAAGGAGAACTTTTAGCGAAACATTTTGTTTACTAAGGACAGCTTTGAGCAAAATATATTGCTTATTAAAGAGAGCTCTGAGCGAAACATTTTCTTTACCAAAGAGATCTTTGAGCAAAATATTTGTTTATTAGGGAGAGCTTTGAGCAAGATATTTTGTTTATTAAGGAGAACTTTTAGCGAAACATTTTGTTTACTAAGGACAGCTTTGAGCAAGATATTTTGTTTATTAAGGAGAACTTTTAGCGAAACATTTTGTTTACTAAGGACAGCTTTGAGCAAATTATATTACTTATTAAAGAGAGCTCTGAGCGAAACGTTTTCTTTAACAAAGAGATCTTTGAGCAAAATATTTGTTTGTTAGGGAGAGCTTTGAGCAAGATATTTTGTTTATTAAGGAGAACTTTTAGCGAATCATTCTGTTTACTAAGGACAGCTTTGAGCAAAATATATTGCTTATTAAAGAGAGCTCTGAGCGAAACATTTTCTTTACCAAAGAGATCTTTGAGCAAAATATTTGTTTATTAGGGACAGCTTTGAGCAAGATATTTTGTTTATTAAGGAGAACTTTTAGCGAAACATTTTATTTTTTAAGGAGAACTTTTAGCGAAACATTTTGTTTACTAAGGACAGCTTTGAGCAAAATATTTTGCTTATTAAGGAGAGCTCTGAGCGAAACATTTTCTTTACTAAAGAGGTCTTCGAGTAAAATATCTGTTTATCAGGGAGAGCTTTGAGCAAGATATTTTGTTTATTAAGGAGAACTTTTAGCGAATCATTCTGTTTTTTAAGGGCAGCTTTGAGCAAAATATTAATATTTAAAAAGTACCCGGATTTAAAAAAAATCTGGTCATGCTAATAAAAGAAATTTCAGATAAAATGTTCAAAATTTCCCGGATCCTCTTCTTCAAATATGGTCATCCTACATCATACGGCCTGCGACCCAAAAAAAATAGTTGGACATCCTGGCCTAAATAACAGCTTGTGCTTAATTGAATTGTTTGCAACTGGGTAATAGAGCAGAATTGGTTGGGTTGTTTTACCACTGAGCGGCACTTTTTTGCACACCATGTGCTAAATATCCAGGTCACATGGACCCCGAAGGCTCAGAGAAGGTTGGGGGGAGGGGACCCACTGGAACAGCTGTTGGGAGACAGATGGTAGCCTCCCGTCAAGGCCATCCAGCGTGTTCTTTAACGTATATAGGGTATGTCTCTCCCGCACACGGCGCCACGGCTCAGCGTCCCATACGACGGACGGTGGCCTTTCCAAGCCCATCGGCGTCCCCTACTGACAGTGGGCAGAGCGAGAAGTTTTGCGGAGATAAATCTCAGTGCTGACCACCTGGGAACTACAGATTACGAGCCTGGCGCGCTACCGACCGAGCCACCCCCGCCCCGACATTCTGTGAAAATCACATTTTGTAGGTTTTCAATATTACCCATGATACAGCCTTAAATGATGCCTTTTGTAATATTTAAAAAAGCATTATAATTGCCATTAATGGAACTGTTTTTGCAAAACAGTCAAGAAGTTTTTTACTGATTAGTTGGTTTTTCTTTTATGTAAATACCATTTTTTTCGCTAACTAGGTCACAATTGAATTTTAAATCTACACAGATTTCAAAACCACTGCTTCCACACGTAGGATAAAAAAAAACACGCTTCTCTGGAATACTAACCAAAAGTTCGTAATTGGACATTTCGTGATGTAAGCCACCGAAAAATGGTGATTAGTGAATAATTGGCATTTGGTTCCCAGCTTTTTTTTTAATAATGAGCATAACGAAGAATGCTTTTTATTTCCCCTCGTTTTAGTCTGAAAGGTTTCAAAAACTGCAATCCCTTTTTTAAACAGATAATAAAAAAGGAATTTTTAACAATCAACAGTCAGAAAGGTTTTAAGTTTGTCGTGAATATTTGAATTTCGCGAAACAGCTAATTACTTTTTGTTCTGCTTTTTTTAGCTTTAGGGAAATAACGACTCCAACAGACAGATCTCAAAGCACATAAAATGATGTCATTTTTTTTCGTGTGAAATGCTTAAGTGCATTAATTCGTGTTGTAAACATTTCAGAAGCATTTACTTTGCTGTAAAAGCTTCTTTTTCCTCTGGCCATCAGTGCAAATCATTAGCGCATTACAAAGGGCAATTATGCATCCATTATGCTTGTTCAGGTAGGACGACGCCGAGTTTTTAACATACTTTTTTTTAAACTTTTGGTTTATTTTAACTGTATTTTCACTCAATTTGTCGTCGCGTTTACTGTAGTGTTAGAATTAAAGCAAACAATCATCGACTAGAATTTAAAGACAAAACTGAAAAACATACCAGACAATTTACTTCTGACGAGCAAAATGGCGATACCATAATCCTTGCTTCCATGAACGAGAAAACGAAACTGTTGCCAAAAATGAAATAATAATACTTGTTATTGGAACTAGAGGCCCTATACAGGAAGAGGTTGGGTTGTTTTACCTCTGAGCGGCACTTTTTTGCACACCATGGGCTAAATGGCCAGGTCACATGGACCCCGAAGACTCAGAGAAGGTTGGGGGAGGGGACCCACTGGAACAGCTGTTGTGAGACAGATGGTAGCCTCCCGTCAAGGCCATCCAGCGTGTTCTTTAACGTGCACAGGGTATGGCTCTCCCGCACACGGGGCCACGGCTTAACGTCCCATCCGACGGACGGCGGCCTTTCCAAGCCCATCGGTGTGCCCTACTGACCGTGGGCAGGGCAGGGAATTTTGCGGAGATAAATCTCAACGCTGACCCAGCTGGGACTCGAACCTGGGAACTACAGATTACGAGCTTGGCGCGCTACCGACTGAACCACTCCCGCTCCTACAGGTAGAGGTAGAGGCCCTATGTGGGTAGAGGTTGACCATCTCAAAATTGGACGCCATGTTTTGTCGTCGCTCGGATTGTCTAGTTTGCATACGTGAATGGTATTACACGAATATTTATGGATTCATGAAAAGGTAGGGTAATATTTGATAGGGATTTCAGTGTTCATGATTGGAAACACTTTAGAAAACGGCTAAAAAAAGGAAAAGTAAATTTTACGGCCTTTTTTTTCTTTAATAAAAAGATATAATTTCGTTTTGTTGTCTTGTCCGTCTATATCGAACTTTTTTGTTTATACAGAAAAATAAAAAAATTCCTTTTGTATTAGATAGTAATTAATGATATATTACGATCTGCATTTTTCGAATCTCCAAAAAGTTATAACTGCGCCCTCTAACGGTTGAAAAATTTGAAAATTCCAAACTATCAAACGAATATTCCAAACGATGTAGTCATGTTAGAAGTTTAAAATTTTTAGTGTTGAAATGTGAAGGTTACGAAGTTACCATTGGCAACAATCACTTGATCCTTTAGAGCCAGGGGGAGGTGAATGTAACTTTTTAGGTCCTGTATAGTTAGAGGCTGGCCTTCTCGGTGATTCATTGCCATTGGTTGATTGAGTCACGTGGTTTATGGACGCTATGTTTTTCGTACCGTGAGACGAAAGCCTATGAGTTAGCGTATGTACCAAGTTAAAACTTCTCAGTTGTTATAGTTTTATATATTTCTACCACTTTTGTCTATAAAAGCTGTCATATTTTATGAATGCCTCACTGCGCTGCATTTGGGTGTAAAAATTTCACTCAAAGAAATAAATTAAAGAACATTTTTTTCCGAGAAGCTCCATCAGAAGACGGCAATTGGCTGCAAAAGTTAAATTGAGCTAACTGAAAACCAACAAATAACTTCTTTTAAGGTTCGTTTGAAAAACGAGCTAATATTTTCACTTTGTTCTCTGCCTATGCCAATATTCGTTTGCCTGTCTGTCCATCTCTGTTACCTGTTGTCTGTCCATTTGTCTTTCCACCTGTCTGTCCGTCTACAGACAATCAATTTTTTTACTTTTAGAACTAAATGAAAAATTCTTTTTGGGTTGGACAGGTGTCGAACAAATATTGCGATTCGCAATTTTGAAAATGTTCAATAGCTTTAATAGCGCCCTCTAGCGATGGGAAAAAATGGAAAATGCTAAAATTTCAAACAAATATTAAAAACAAACTATTAACACTGGAAATCTGAAATTTTGGTAGTAGAGTGTTATGGTCAGAAGGTTTACAACGTCAACAAGGCTTTGCCTTCTTAGCCAAAAAGGAGGGTGTGCGCAAAAATGAAACTTTTGATTTAAGAGATAAATGAAATAATACATTTTATTTTTGTTTTACAGGCATTAACAAAATATTAAGGATTTAAACAATATTTGTTAATCTCACCGTTACCTGTAGACGTTTAAAAATCAATAAATGTTTTTGTGGAAAAAATTTCGCCGACATACGGGATTCGAACCCGCATCTCTCCAGAAACATGCCAGAGTATTCGAACATGTTGAACTAATGCAGTCTCAGTCTTTTTTCCACTAATAATGACTATCACTCTTCCTGTGAATTTTGGACGCCTCCTTATGGCGCCATCTATGATATCGGATGGCAACTATTCTTTTTTACTGCTCTGAGTAAGATGGAAATAAATAATGAAGTCAAATCACGCTATTTAGCGTTATTAATGATTTAAACAGTATTTGATAATCTCAGCGTCACCTGTAGACGTTTAAACGTCTCTAAATCAATAAATGTTTTTTCTGAAAAAAGCCGGCGTTAGTTCAACAGGTAACATACTCTGGCATGTTTCTGGAAACATGTGGGTTCGAATACAGTATGTCGGCAAAATTTTCTTCCACAAAAATATAAATATTTACATTTTTCGAATCCCCATCAGTTGGAATTTCCAGTGTTATAGAGTGCTAAAGGCAGTAAATAAAAACTACAAAGGCGACCTCTAGCGACGGAAAAAAGATGGAAAACACCAAATCTTCATATAAATATTGCAAACGATCTATTTTTGCGAGAAACTTAAATTTTTGGTCATAGAGTGTAATGGTCAAGTGGTTTACATTAATATTAAAGATTTGTCCCGTGGGTAAAATGCAATTTTTCTGCTTTAAGAGATAAATGAAAAACTTTTTTTTTCCACATTACAGGTACTAATAAAATATTAATAGTTTATTTTCTCAATTATACAGTAGTTTAGCCGTCCCGCGGCCGAGTGGTTAGCGCGCTTGGCTACTGATCTACGGGACCTGGGTTCGAGCCCCGGGTAAGGCATGGATGTTCGTGTTGTTTTCTGCTGAGGTCCTGCCATCCTCTCAGAACTTCTACTGTGGCATATAAATTGACAGGCTCCTGTCAGACCTCTGTGGCAAGCAGCTGCTTGAGGGGGTATTTATATTTTTTATTTATTATACAGTAGTTTGAATTTCCACTGTCAGAGGGTACTGAAAGTGTAATATAACTAGAAGACGAATATCGCCTCTGGCGCATATGGGAATATCATTTTCAAAGAGAATGAAGTTCTTCCTCAGTCAAGTTTTTCACTCTTTAAAAGTTTTAATTAAGGTTGTTCGTTTTGTTTCTCTGCTGAGGTCCCCCCATCCTCATGGATCTTCTACTATGGCGTAAAAACTGACAGGCTGCTGACAGACCTCTGTACAAGCAGCTGCTTCAGGTGATAATTATTTATTTTTAATGTATGATGTGAGAAATGCACACAGTAGTATTTTATTACTAATTGTAAAACATAAAAAAATTTGTGTTTTAGTTCTTAAATTTAAAAAGTTGCTTTTCTCTCGTTTCTCTGAAAATAGTTGGCAGATCATTGCTGTCAATGGAAGTTCTACCATAAGAGAACTCTACACGCTAAAATTTCTACCATAAACAGATCGCTTGAAACACTCGTTAAAGGTTTTTCAGTTTCGTTATTTAGTGATCTTAAATGATATAAATTAAAACTACCTCTGAAAATGCGAATTACATTTCATTAGTAACCAACTAAAAAAAAAAATTCCAATTATCTCTCAAAACAAAGCCGCTCCGTTTCTTACCTACCTTGGGCTTAGGATCAACTCATTGTTGTCAATGGAATTTTCAAGATTGTCACATTCCACGACCAAAATTTCGAATTTCTAGCATAACTACATCGTTTGCAATATTCATTTTAATTTTGGGATTTTTCAAATTTTTTCACCTTTAGAGGGCGCAGTAATAGCTTTCCAGAAATTCGCAAAATGCAAACTGTAATATTTTATCAATACCTGTCGAACACAAAAAGAATTTTTAATATATCTCTAAAAACACACTTTTCTGTTTAAAAAAAAAAAGTTGCATTCACCTCCCCCCTGGGTCTAAAGGGTCAAGTGATTGCTGCCAATGGTAACCTCATAACCTTCACATTTCAACACCAAAATCTCAAACTTCTAACATAAATACATTGTTTGGAATATTCGTTTGATATTTTGGAGTTTTCAAAATTTTCCACCGTTAGAGGGCGCAGTTATAACTTTTGGCAGATTCGAAAAATGCAAATCGTAATATATCATTAATACCTCTCTAACACAAAAAGTATTTTTTATTTATCTGTATAAACAAATAAGTTTTTTGTCTGAAGACGTACAGAAAATAAAGCGTAATTATACCTTTTTTTTTTTTAAAAAGCGCTAAAATTTACTTTTTATTATTTTAGCTGTTTTCTAAAGTGCTTCCAATCACGAACACTGAAGTCTGTATCAAATATTACCCTAACCTTTTCCAGAATCCATAAGTACCGTTCAATACCATTCAGCTATGCACGTTAAACAATCTAAGCGACGACAAAACATGGCGTCCAATATTGAGATGGCCAACCACTACCTATATAGGGCCTCTAAGTAGAGGTTGGCCATCTCAAATTGAACGCCATGTTTTGTTGTCGCTCCTATTGTGTAGCGTGCATAGCTGAATGGTATTGCGCGGTACTTACGGATTCCGGAGAAGGGCAAGATAATATTTGATACAGATTTCAGTGTTAATGATTGGAAGCACTTTAGAAAACAGCTAAAAAAGGAAAAGTAAATTTTAGGTTTTTTTTTTAAAAAAAAGATATAATTTCGCTTTGTTGCTTGTCCGTCTGCAGACATCGACCTTTTTTTGTTTATACAGAAAAATAAAAATTTCTTTTTCTCTTAGATAGGAAATAATGATAAACTACGATTTACATTTTTCGAATCTCCCAAAAGTTATAACTGCGCCCTCTAACGGTGGAAAAATTTGAAAATTCCAAAATATCAAACGAATATTCCAAACGATGTAATTATGTTAGAAGTTTAAAATTTTGGTGTTGAAATGTGAAGATTATGAAGTTACCATTGGCAACAATCGCTTGACCCTTTAGACCCAGATGGGGGGGGGGGGAGGTGAATGCACCTTTTTTTTGTTTTAACAGAAAAATGTATGTTTTTAGAGATAAAATTTCTTTTGGGATGGACAGGTATTGATGAAATATTACAATTTGTATTTCGCGAATTTCCCAAAAGCTATAATTGCGCCCTCTAACGGTGGGAAAAAAATCAAAAAATCCCAAAGTTCAAAACGAAAATTGCAAACGATGTAGTTATGCTACAAATTTGAAATTTTGGTCGTGGAATCTGACAATTTTGAAAATTCCATTGACAACAATGAAACTAAGCCCAAATTAGGTAAGAAACGTAACGGTTTTGTTTTAAGAGTTAATTGGAAATCTCTTTTTTAGTTGGTTACTAATGAAATGTACTTCGCATTTTCAAAGGTAATTTTAATTTATATCATTAGAGATCACTAAATATCGAAACTGCAAAACTTTTAACGAATGTTTCAAATGATCTGTTTATGGTAGAAATTTCGGCATGTAGAGTTCTGCTATGGTAGAAATTCCCCTCACAGCAATGTTCTGCCCACCATTTTCAGAGGAGCGAGAAAAAGCAACTTTTTATATTTAAGAACAAAAAGACAAATACTTTTTATGTTTTATAATTACTAATAGAATAGTACTTTATGCATTTCCCCCCATCATACATTAAGAAATAAATAACCCCTCAAGCAGCTGCTTGTACAGTCGCTCAAAAAAGTATCCGAACACTATAGTTGATTACAGAATTGAGAAAAAATATCTGGCAACGATTTTTTTAGAAATTAGTGATCTGGCAACCTTCGTGTCACGTGACACGAAGGATGCCAGATCACTAATTTCTAAAAAAAATCGTTGCCAGATATTTTTTCTGAATTCTGTAATCAATCATAGCGTTCGGATACTTTTTTGAGCGACTGTACAAAGGTCTGACAATGGTCTGTCAGTTTATACGCCATACTAGAAGGTCCATGAGGATGGCGGGATCTCAGTAGAAAAACAACACGAACATCCATAATTAAAACTTTGTATAATATACATTATGGCTTATGGACAAAGGGAGACTTCATTCACTTTGAAAATGAGATTCTCATATGCGCCAGTGTCGATATGCGTTCTTCTAGTTATTTTACAACTTCAGTACCCTGACAGTAGAAATTCGAACTAGTGTGCAATTGAGAAAATAAACTGTTAATATTTTATTAGTACCTGTAATGCGAAAAAAAAGTTTTTCATTTATCTGTTAAAGTTGCATTTTACCAACGGGACAAATCATTACTATTAGTGTAAACCCATTGACCATTACCACTCTATGACCAGAAATTTTAAGTTTCTAACAAAAATAGATCGTTTGCAATATTTATGTAAAAATTTGGTATTTTCCAGCTTTTTCCCTCCGCTAGAGGTCGCCTTTCCAGTTTTTATTTACCACCTTTAGCACTGTCTAACACTGGCAATTCTAACTGATGAAGATTCGAAAAATGTAAATATTAATATTTTTGTGGAAAATAATATCACCCTCATAAAGAATTCGAATACGTATATCTCCAGAAACATGCCAGAGTATTCTAACCAGTTGAACTAACGCCGGCTTTTTCCACAAGAAAACATTTATTGATTTATAGATGTTTAAGTGCCTACAGGTAACGCTGAGATTATCAAATATTGTTTAAATCATTGATAACGCTAAACGTGATGTGACTTCATTATTTATTTCCATTTTACTCAGAGCACTGAAAACCCGAGGTCATAGATGGAAACCCTACCACCCGAGGTCATAGATGGCACCCAAAATTCACGGGAAGAGTGATAGTCATTATTAGTGAAAAAAGACTGAGACGGCATTAGTTCAACAGGTTTAGAATATTCTGGCATGTTTCTGGAGAGATACGGGTTCGAATCCCGTATGTCGGCGAACTTTTTTGACAAAAACATTTATTGATTTATAGACGTTTAAACGTCTACAGGTAGCGCTGAGATTATAAAATATTGTTTAAATCATTAATATTTTGTTAGTGCATGAAAAACAATATATATATATAGTTTCGTTTATTTCTTAAAAAAAGTTTCATTTGCGCTCCCCTTTTTGGCTAAGACGGCAAAGTAGTTGTGTTGGGTTGTTTTACCTCTGAGCGGCACTTTTTTGCACACCATGGGCTAAATGGTCAGGTCACATGGACCCCTGAAGGCTCAGATAAAGTTGGGGGAGGGGACCCACTGGAACAGCTGTTGGGAGACAGATGGTAGCCTCCCGTCAAGGCCATCCAGCGTGTTCTTTAACGTGCACAGGGTATGTCTCTCCCGCACACGGGCCACGGCTTAACGTCCCATCCGACGGACGGCTGTCTTTCCAAGCCCATCGGTGTCCTCTACTGACCGTGGGCAGGGCGGGGAATTTTGCGGAGATAAATCTCAACGCTGACCCAGGTGGGACTAGAACCTGGGAACTACAGATTTTGAGCCTGGAGCGCTACCGACTGAGCCACCCCCACCCCACGGCAAAGTACTTATTGCCATTATAAACCTTCTGACCATAACCCTATACTACCAAAATTTCAGATTTCATGTGTAAATAGTTTGTTTACTAAAATTTCAAACGAATATTAAATTTTCCATCTTTTCCCATCGCTAGAGGGCGCTTCCCTACTAAAGCTATTAAAATTTTTCAAAATTACGAATCGCAATATTTGTTGACATCTATCCAACCCAAAAAGAATTTTTCACTTAGCTCTAAAAGTAAAAAAAGAAACTGATTATCTATAGACAGACAGACGAACAAATATTAGCATAGGCAGACGGCAAAGTGAAACATTAGCTCGTTTTCCAAACGAATCTTAAAAGAAATATTTTGTTGGTTTTCAGGTAGCTCGTTTCTTTTTTGCAGCCGATTGCCGTCTTCTGATGGAGTTTATCGGAAAGAAATATTCATTAATTTATTCCTCTGAGTGAAATTTTTACACCCAAATGCAGCGCAGTGAAGCATTCATAAAATATGACAGCTTTTATAGACAAAAAATGTGGTAGAAATATATAAAACTATAACAACTGAGAAGTTTTTAACTTGATACATACACTAACTCGTAGGTTTTCGTCTCACGGTACGACAAAACATGGCGCCCATAAACCACGTGACTCAATCAACCAATGGCAGTGAATCACCGAGATGGCCAGCTCTAACTATACAGGACCACTAATTCGAACAATATTAATTAAAAAGCAGAATGAAATCGTATAAAGGTTGGGATCAAAGTTAAACTTTTTTGGGTTCTACTTCATTACTATATCGCTTTGGAAAAAATAAAAACCAGCTGATTACATTGCTTCCATCTTAAATTAATAGAGTTAATTAACGTATTTAAAGAAGTAGGCCAATAAGATCAGTTACTTACTCAGCCGAAGGTTTCGTGCAAATGATGCATCAATTGAACGAAAATAGAGAATATAGGTTGAAATTCGACAGGAGTTGATCAAGTTGTTTAATTCGTGAACTTTATCAATATATAAATTTGCAAAACCGTTCAAAAAATATTTTTTTTTTACTAGAGATGATTCAAGTATTTCATAGTTTTATTATATACAGTAATATAATTCAAGAGATTTTTAAAGGAAAAAAATCTTTTTCCCCACAATACAAAGGACTGATTTCACCAAAAAGCTTTATCTACTTTATACTAGTTTGTTGTATAATATACATTATGGCTTATGGCATAATAATTAATAATATTTGGTAGTGGGCTCAAAAATGGCGCTTTAGTATTTGGAAGTTAAAAATCTAACTTGATATATTGATGGGCTAAAAATATAAATTTAACAATTTTAAAAATACTAATCTTCCTATCTGCACCCTAAAGAGTAAAAAAAAAAATTAAGCATACTAATAGGGTTGGGTTGTTTTATCTCTGAGCGCACTTTTTTGCACACCATGGGTTAAATGGCTAGGTCACAAGGACCCCGAAGGCTCAGAGAAGGTTGGGGGAGGAGACCCACTGGAACTGGACAGTTGGGTGAGAGAGATGGTAGCCTCCCGTCAAGGCCATCCAACGTGTTCAGAGTATGGCTCTCCCGCACACGGGACCACGGCTTAACTTCCCATCCGACGGACGACGGACTTTCCAAGCCCATCGGTGTCCCCTACTGACCGTGGGCAGGGCGGGGAATTTTGCGGAGATAAATCTCAACGCTGACCCAGCTGGGACTAGAACCTGGGAACTACAGATTACGAGCCTGGCGCACTACCGACTGAGCCACCCCCGCCCCCATACCAATAGGAAAAAACACACTAAATTCTTATTTATTTCAAAGTTTCTCCACCATCAGAGGGAACAATTTGAATTGATAGATTCGAAGGTGTAAAATAGTAGTAATTTATCAATACCATTCCGACCCAAAAATATTTTTAATTTATCTCTAAAAAAATGATGTCTTAAAATAAAATAATTGGGTTTTCCCACCCAACTCCTCTGAGGGTAAGGGTAAAAAAAAAATGTTTTCAAGGCAAATTTTGTGGCTTTCACATTTCACCACCAAAATATCAAATTTCTAAACATGATTACTTCGCTTGCAATATTTGTTGAACTTTTGCCATTTCAAGCTCTTTTCACTGTTAAATGGTGTAATTAACAGCTATTGGGAGATTTGAAAGCGAGGGTTGGATTGTTTTACCTCTGAGCGGCACTTTTTTGCACACCATGGGCTAAATGGCCAGGTCACATGAACCCCGAAGGCTCAGAGAAGGTTGGGGGAGGGGACCCACTGGAACAGCTGTTGGGAGACAGATGGTAGCCTCCCGTCAAGGCCATCCAGCGTGTTCTTTAACGTGCACAGGGTACGTCTCTCCCGCACACGGGGCCACGGCTTAACGTCCCATCCGACGAACGGCGGCCTTTCCAAGCCCATCGGTGTCCCCTACTGACCGTAAGCAGGGCGGGGAATTTTTGCGGAAATAAATCTCAACGCTGACCCAGCTGGGACTCGAACCTGAAAACTACAGATTAGGAGCCTGGCGCGCTACCGACAGAGCAACCCCCGCCCCAACAGATAAATGACAAAGTGAAAATATTAGTTCTTTTGTTTTTCGATAACGAGTTAAAAAATGGAACTCCAAATGGTGGATGATCTCCAAATATAAGTTGATATATGGGGAGCTGAAAATGGTGTTTAATTTTGGAGGAGGTCAATAACGGAGCTTGATTGATTTGCATTACTTTATATTATTTTAAACAGTTTCTACAATCGAAAGAAATTTTAAATTACTACATGACGGGCTTATAAATTTTCGTTAAAGAATCGCGAATATAGAGGTTTAATGAAATAAAAATATTATTTTTGCTATTGTTAATATATAAAATATGTTTTGTAAGTTAAATTACTAATGGAAAATTATCTCCGCAAAATTCCCCGCCCTGCCCACGGTCAGTAGGGGACACCGATGGGCTTAGAAAGGCCGCCGTCCGTCGGATGGGACGTTAAGCCGTGGCCTCGTGTACGGGAGAGCCATACCCTGTGCACGTTAAAGAACACGCTGGATGGCCTTGACGGGAGGCTATCATCTGTCTCCCAACAGCTGTTCCAGTGGGTCCCCTCCCCCAACCTTCTCTGAGCCTTCAGGGTCCATGTGACCTGGCCATTTAGCCCATGGTGTGCAAAAAAGTGCCGCTCAGAGGTAACACAACCCAACCCAACAACTAATGGAAATCGCACAATAAAATTATATTTAAATTTTTAATAACATAATACTATGTTTAAAAATGCACAATGCGCTTAAATTTCGTTTACCAATTGCCACTCTGTTCTCAATTTCTTCAAAGTTTACTTATTTATAGGACTTGAGTCACAAACTTTACTTCACATTCGAAGGACGTTCCAGGGGGGGGGATCCCCCATTTCTATTATTATTTTTAGCAATTGGGAAACGCTGCTATTATTCTCGTCTTATTCTAGGACTTCCCCCCTCCCACGAAAACTAAATCCTTGGTACCTGTCTGGCCCATACCATAAGGTTCAAAGAATAATTAAGCACATAAAAGCCATATACGTTCACTAAAATAGAGTTTTCCCCCATGGGTAAAGCAGCTAAGAATTATAATTTTTTTTCCTGCAAAATTTGTTAATATTTTCGCTGACGTAAATTAATGAACCCATGTTTTCTGAAATATGCACTTTCCCCAAGAGAGAATTTTTTTTAAGTCCTCCTTTTCCCCTTCCTTTGCTACGCTAATTCTTTCATGATAATATCACTTTAAATGATGTGATATTGCGTTCAGTCATTACATATCACCTTGTCACAGAAGTTGATTCAAGTTGGTAGCGCACCAGAATCGTAATCTGTAGTTCCTAGGTTCGAGTCCTAACTGGGTCAGCGTTGAGATTTAACTCCGCAAAAACTCCCTCCCTGCCCCCGGTTAGTAGGGGACACCGATGTGCTTGGAAAGGCCGCCGTCTGTCGGATGGAGCGTTAAGCCGTGACCCCGTGTGCGGGAGAACCACACCCTGTGCACATTAAAGAACACAGTGGATGGTCTTGACGGTAGGCTACTATCCGTCTTCTGACGGCTGTCCCGTGGTTCAGCTCCCCTCTCTGAAACCTTGGGGTCGTTGTGATTTTCCCATTTTGCCATTTGTATGCAAAAAAAGTGACCTCGAAAGATAAGAATTCTGACAAAGGGACTGAATTGTTTTATATGGCGTATCCCAAGGAAAGGATAGGGTCTCGCTTATTACCTCTCCCAGCCATAGAAAATGGAATTTGTATAACATATTTTTTAAGAAAATTTCGTAAAATCAAAAGTCAAACATGCCAATCTCCCCCCCCCCCCCCGCACCCACCCAATTCCACTGATTTCCACTGAACTCCCTCCACACACGCACAATTAAATTCAAACACGTTACCCACCTTCCGATGGAAATTTCTGGGTATAACACTGGAAGATTTGGTGAAAACTTGAACAAATGAAACTACCCTTTTTGTTGACTAACTATCTAAGTAGGCGGGGGTGGCTCAGTCGGTAGCGCGCCAGGCTCGTAATCTATAGTTCCCAGGTTCGAGTCCTAACTGGGTCAGCGTTGAGATTTATCTCCGCAAAATTCCCGCCCTGCCCACGGTCAGTAGGGGACACCGATGGGCTTGGAAAGGCCGCCGTCCG
This sequence comes from Ryuthela nishihirai, assembly GCA_038380435.1. Classification (NCBI taxonomy): domain Eukaryota; kingdom Metazoa; phylum Arthropoda; class Arachnida; order Araneae; family Heptathelidae; genus Ryuthela; species Ryuthela nishihirai. The sequence continues at coordinate 28,548,540 of JAWZYU010000025.1, forward strand.
TCGGATGGGACGTTAAGCCGTGGCCCCGTGTGCGGGAGAGCCATACCCTGTGCACGTTAAAGGACACGCTAGATGGCCTTGACGGGAGGCTACCATCTGTCTCCCAACAGCTGTTCCAGTGGGTCCCCTTCTCTGAGTCTTCGGGGTCCATGTGACCTGGCCATTTAGCCCATGGTGTGCAAAAAGTGCCGCTCAGAGGTAAAACAACCCAACCCAAAAGAACTTCATTTTACGATATTCTTAACGATAAGAGTTTTTTTTTACCAAACCTGTTTTTTCTCCACAGAAAGGTCAGTATCTTCAATTGCAAAATGTTTTGTCCTCAATCGCTTTCTCTGTTGGGGACAAAACATTGAATCTAGACAATATCCAGGCCTTCGAAAAAAGTTTCCAGGATGGCAAAGAGAGAAATGAAATAACAATCCCGTCTCCTTCGCGAGTGAAAAAGTTTACTTGATTCTCCAGTGTGCTTTCGTTTCTCTTTAATTGAATATTTTTTATTTCTTGGAGTTATTTTCGCTTTTCATCTGAGCCTAAGCCAAGGGAAAATGTTTCTTTTGTGATTAAACTGTTTTCTTATTGACTAGCTAGAAGACGAGAGTTCAAAATAAAATCAGACTTTTATATTTTGTGCATTGGTTTACAATATATCGATTCAGTTCCACGTGGATTAAAGTAAAGCGCTTGTAAAAAATAGAATGAAGCCATTTCTTTTGATTTATCTCCGAGGATTGACAGGATCACAAAGAATTAATCCTGTCCAGTGAAGTAAAAACATACTGCTGTGAACCAAAAAAAAAAAGACAAACATCTGGGATGGTCAGGAGGATTCGTAAATGCAGTAGCTCACACCTCTTCTGGAGATTCCTTTTCTCCCCTTTTTAAAAGAAATAATTTCTTAATCCTTTGATGTTCTAACCAAAATGGGACCTGGGTTGCTTCAGTTGGTAGTGTTCCAGGTTCGTAATCTGTAGTTCTCAGGTCCGAGTCCCACCTGTGCAGAGAGGGGATGGCTCAGTCGTTAGAGCACAAGACTCGAGCCGGCCTGTGCAGGGAGGGAGTGGCTCAGTTGCTAAAGAGCCAGACTCGAGCCCACCTGTGCAGGGAGGGGATGGTTCAGTCGGTAGAGCACAAGGCTCGTAATCTGTAATTCCCAGGCTCGAGTCCACCCATGCAGGGAGGGGGTGGTTCAGTCGGTAGAGCATCAGGCTCGTAATCTGTAGTTCCTAGGTTCGAGATCCAACTGTGCAGGGAGGAGGTGGTTCAGTCTGTAGAGCACCAAGCTCGTAATCTGTAGTTCCCAGGCTCGAGTCCACCCATGCATGGGAGGGAGTGGTTCAGTCGGTAGAGCACCACGCTCGTAATCGGTAGTTCAGAGATTCGAGCCCACCCATGCAGGGAGGGGGTGGTTCAGTTGGTAGAGCACCAGGCTCGTAATCTGTAGTTCCTAGGTTCGAGTTCCACCTGTGCAGGGAGGAGGTGGTTCAGTTGGTAGAGCACCAGGCTCGTAATCTGTAGTTCCTAGGTTCGAGTTCCACCTGTGCAGGGAGGAGGTGGTTCAGTCGGTAGAGCACCAGGCTCGTAATCTGTAGTTCCCAGGCTCGAGTCCACCCATGCAGGGAGGGAGTGGTTCAGTCGGTAGAGCAACAGGCTCGTAATCTGTAGTTCATAGACTCCAGTTCCACCTGTGCAGGGAGGAGGTGGTTCAGTTGGTAGAGCACCAGGCTCGTAATCTGTAGTTCCTAGGTTCGAATTCCACCTGTGCAGGGAGGAGGTGGTTCAGTCTGTAGAGCAACAGGCTCGTAATCTGTAGTTCACAGACTCGAGTCCACCCATGCAGGGAGGGGGTGGTTCAGTCGATAGAGCACCAGGCTCGTAATCTGTAGTTCATAGACTCCAGTTCCACCTGTGCAGGGAGGAGGTGGTTCAGTCAGTAGAGCACCAGGCTCGTAATCTGTAGTTCCCAAGCTCGAGTCCACCCATGGAGGGAGGGGGTGGTTCAGTCGGTAGAGCACCAGGTTCGTAATCTGTAGTTCCAGGGTTCGAGTTCCACCTGTGCAGGGAGGAGATGGTTCAGTCTGTAGAGCACCAGGCTCGTAATCTGTAGTTCCAAGGTTCGAGTTCTATCTGTTCAGGGAGGGGGTGGTTCAGTCGGTAGAGCACAAGGCTCGTAACCTGTAGTTCCCAGTTCGAGTTCCAGGTGGACTAGAATTGATATTTATTTCTGCAAAACTCCTTGCCTTGCCCTCAGTCAGTAGGAGGTTAGTAGTTCCGCCATCCGTCGGATGGGACATTAAGCCGTTGTCCCCTTGTGCGATAGCGCTGTACTTTATGTACGTTAAAGAACACGCTGGATGGTCTTGATAGGAGACTACGATCTATTTGCTAATAGCTGTCCAGTGCATCTTCTCTAAACCATATTTCGTGGTCGCGGATCCCCATTTTGGTGTTTTCGATAAGTAAATAGATTTCGAGATCCCAATTTTATCGAAAATTCAAAGAACGTAACTTCCGCGATTGGGAAAAGTTTACTGCATTTTATAAAGTACAGTAATATTCATCTTGATTTGGCACATTATTCTGGTGTCATACTGCATAAATAACACAAAAGTCTGCAATTATTTGGGGCGGGGGTGGCTCAGTCGGTAGCGGGCCAAGCTCGTAATCTGTAGTTCCCAGGTTCGAGTCCCAGCTGGGTCAGCGTTGAGATTTATCTCCGCAAAAATTCCCCGCCCACGGTCAGTAGGGGACACCGATGGACTTGGAAAGGCCGCCGTCCGTCGGATGGGGCGTTAAGCCGTGACTCCGTGTGCGGGAGAGCCATACCCTGTGCACGTTAAAGAACACGCCGGATGGCCTTGACGGGAGGCTACCATCTGTCTCCCAACAGCTGTTCCAGTGGGTCTCCTCCCCCAACCTTCTCTGAGCCTTCAGGGGTCCATGTGACCTGGCCATTTAGCCCATGGTGTGCAAAAAAGTGGCGCTCAGAGGTAACCCAACTATAATTATTTCTTTTTGAAAAGTAATTTATACAATTTTATTGTTTTTAAAATTTAATGAATTTTATTACTTCTATGAGTCTTAAAACAATTCTAATGAGATCAGGCTTGCAAATCCCACTAATATAAAAAATTCGTGATCTCCTTGAAAAGTTATAAAAAATTTCCTCCCTAAAAATTTCTATTTGAGAAATACAGTTGATTAATTGATGCTTTCATAAAACTGGAGCCTCCATCCAAAAACTGGAGCAGATCACCAAATAAATTAAATAAAATTTAAAAAATGAAATATCTTAAGAGGCCCCATATAATTTTATATTTCAGAATTATAACTAATACTTACATGTATAACTTTCTATTACACGTATTACATGTAACTGAAGAGCCAAAACAGCTCTGTTCGGCGAGGCATAGATGCTACACGATTTCTAAAGGTGTCTTGTGGTATCTGGTACCAACACCTTACAGGCAGATCCTTTAACTCTTGTAAGTTACGTGGTTGAGCAGCCGAAGATCGGATATGTTGTTCCAACACAAATCACAGATGCTCGATTGGATTGATGTCTGGAGAATTTGGAGGACAAGGCAATACCTGGAATTCTTCCTCATGTTCCGCAAACCATTCTCGAATATTCTGGGCAGTGTGAGTAGTGGTGTTGCACTATGGGACCCCCCACGCACTGTGCTTTTCCCCTATGACATCACAAACCACGCCCACTTCCGCCCTTTATTAATATTCATAATTAATAATTCATAATTAATAATTAAAAATAATTAAAAATTTATTAATCCCTCTTTATCAAAAAAAAACCCTTTATTAAAAGTTTATCCCCCTTTCTCCCCCTTCCTTCCCCCTTTAACCCATGGCACCATGTGGTGACTATGAGGAGTACTATTTTCAGAAAAACCCCTATTTTAGCTATAATTTCCCGATTTCTGACTCCTCCCTCATTAAAAACCCCCTTATCAGAAGTTCCCTCCCCTCTTTTAACACCGTGGCGCCATCTAGTGACTATGACGAGTACTATTCCTAGAAAAAAAACCCTATTTTAGCTATAATTTCCCGATTTTTGACTCCCCCTCATTAAAAAATCCCCTTATCAAAAGTTCTGCCCCCCTCATTAAATCACCCCTTTATTAAACTTCCCTCCCCCTCATTAAAAACCCACCTTATCAAAAGTTCCCTTTATTAAAACTTCCTTAATCACAAACTCCTTTGGTATCCACAGTCATCTGAAATTTTCCAAGTCCAGCTAAACTTTGGGATGGCAACAATCAGAAAATCCCCATTATTAAAATTAGCTCACCCTCATTAAAAAACCCCTTATCAAAAACTGCACCACTGGTTGACCCACCTGTATTTTAAGCCCCCTCTTTAAAGACCCCTTGGTTGACCTATATATATATATTTTTTAAACCCTCCTCTTTAAAGACCCCCCAGGTCGACCCATCGCGTGATAAATCAGTTTTCTCCATGCGCATTTAATCAGTACCATCCAACGTGTGTTTTAGTACATCTCCTGTATTTAAAAAAACTCATCACACACTCCCTTGGTATCCATGTTCATTTTTTCCAAGTCCAAGAATGGCTGATGCAGTCCTTGAACAAGGTCCCCATATTTTGCGAATTCGACCTTCACTAGAATAAGGACTATCCCGCAGTAACTGTTTAACTGTTCCGCAGAAAATGAAAAAATGCTATTGGATAAAAAAATTAATAAAAAGAAAAAAATCTGAATTTATTTGTAATTATGAAAAATATTGAGGGGTTATATGGTCGACCTAAAAGACCCGTGTTCGGAACCTCACCCCGGACCACGTTTTACTGGCGGATGGTTTTTAACAAAAGTCTTGAGAAATTAAAAATTCCAAAAAGGGGAATCACAAGGGTTTTTTTTATGGTTGAAACTTGGAACACCCCCTGTGCTGCTGCCGTATCACGCACACTGTCTTACATCATTAAAACCCACTGGCACTCTTGAGACGGCTCTCCGCATTCCCAATTCTACCCTTTATGATAGGTCAGCATTTCAATGTACCCAATGTAGACTTTTGAAATTACGCACCCTAAACCTTCAAGAGTTGAGCTTATTTAGTCTCCAGCGGATTGATGCTGTCAGATATCTGTGCTTCCGCTTCTCGACTTGGGGTGGGGGTGGCTCAGTCGGTAGCGCGCCAGGCTCGTAATCTGTAGTTCCCAGGTTCGAGTCCCAGCTGGGTCAGCGTTGAGATTTATCTCCGCAAAATTCCCCGCCCTGCCCACGGTCAGTAGGGGACACCAATGGGCTTGGAAAGGTTGCCATCCATCGGATGGGATGTTAAGCCGTGGCCCCATGTGTGGGAGAGCCATACCCTGTGCACGTTAAAGAACACGCTGGATGGCCTTGACGGGGGGCTACCATCTGTCTCCCAACAGCTGTTCCAGTGGGTCCCCTCCCCCCAACCTTCTCTGAGCCTTCGGGGTCCATGTGACCTGGCCATTTAGCCCATGGTGTGCAAAAAAGTGCCGCTCAGAGGTAAAACAACTCAACAACCCAAGCTTCAGACTTGTCTTGGAAAGTGATTTTACGTTTGTCTCAATTACTCTCCGCCGTTACGCGACATGGTTTAAAAATACTTATTACCGCTGTATCCTCAGTACTGGGAAGTAACGCTACTCGAAGAAAAATCAGCTATGGGAGTAATCATTAATCTACAAACCCTCTCACAGTTTGTAAAAATTGTCTCTTCCAACGTTTATTGGCGAACGTGAAGACGCTGATGAAATTCACGTTGCGCCGTCAGTTACACGCTTTTACCGGGTAAATTCTGTAAAGACTACACGGCAGAATGCTAAAGGTAGAATTCATACGTATCAGCTTACGTAAAAAATGCAAGACGAAGGCGTGTTAATAGAGGACAATAGTTTTAACAATAACCTACTATAAAAGATAATAAGTCTCACTCGAACGTACCCTTCTCAACATATCGAGGGCTAATCCACCGAAATGAGAAAGCTTCCGCGCAACATAAAAATCCACCTAACTATGCTTTTTTATGTAAACGCTGTTCTGATATTTTTTACGTAAGCTGTATGTTCTGATCGGACCTGAAAAATATGCAGATGTTCTCACGTAGAGCGTACAAGAAGTGACGTGTCTTTACAAACTCTCCCACTTCGACTCTATTGCAAAAGCTTCTACTAATCATTGTCGCGTGATTCTAAAGAAATGCGGAGAGACGTGCGCGCACCAACAAGCAACTGGTGACGTATAAAGGTCACGGACCACTCACCCACGCCACTCGCGCTGACCTATGGGACAGCCGTGGAAACAGATAAAATAATTAGATATGGTTCGACTCACTTTGAGAAGAGCAGTCGCTCCGTGTCATCTCCCTCGAGCGTAATGAGAAAGTTAAATAATGACATGGGGAAATGCTCAGAACAAAGGAAATTCCCTGTGTGTGTTGGGGGGGGGGGCTTCGGATCTTTTAGAGGGTTAAGTTATCGCTTTCTCTAAGCGGTCAGGTGATTTTAAAAAGTCGACATCACAATTAAAGTACGTAATGGTTACAGAGAGAATAGGGTTGGGTTGTTTGGGTTGGGTTGTTTTACCTCTGAGCGGCACTTTTTTGCACACCATGGGCTAAATGGCCAGGTCACAAGGACCCCGAAGGCTCAGAGAAGGTTTGGGGAGGGGATCCACTGGAATAGCTGTTGGGAGACAGATGGTAGCCTCCCATCAAGGCCATCCAGCGTGTTCTTTAACGTGCACAGGGTATGGCTCTCCCGCACACGGGGCCACGGCTTAACGTCCCATCCGACGGACGGCGGCCTTTCCAAGCCCATCGGTGTCCCCTACTGACCGTGGGCAGGGCGGGGAAATTTTGCGGAGAGAGAATAGGGTTTGACCTCGTACATTAGAAAGGGAACATACAAAAAATTGTTAACTGGCACTCTTTATCCTCATAAGAAATTGTGCCGTATAATTCAGCGTAAAAATTTAATACGAGTTTCGCAAAATGTGTAAAAATCCCACTGTGATATGAAGTAATACGAAATTCGGGAGAGTTATCACTAAGTTTCAACTTTTATTTTTTCCAAACGCAATAATGCATCGTTTCTGTGGAACGCTGATGACTTCAATGCAAAAAATGATGCAAGGGACGATCTTTCTCACACTAGCGATATGCCCATGCACTTTGCTAAAAAAACAAACCTGGAACCCTATAGACAATAAAGATTTGAACTAAAAAGTCATTAAAACCGTGAATGGACTGATTGATAAAAATATGTGAAACCTAATGTACTGAACTTGATAACATTAATATAGATAGGGATCCTCGGTTGTTTTTTCTATACTATCATAAATTGAGAAACCTCGATGCTTGAGAAATGATTCATTTAACTATCAAAGATGAATAGAGCTCTGTAAAGTTTAATTCTCCACACAATCTTCTGAGTTCATTGTGCTGTAGATGTCTAATTCTGTCAGGATCACAAGGGATGTTTTACACATTCAAGGACTTTCTCTTTTTCTGACATTCGCTAATCAAAGTGTCTATCTACAAAAGCTACTACGCATCAGACTCATCATTACACAAACTACCTATCCATAGGTTGTGTACGCATTTAGAATGAAAAACCGATAGCAAGTTGCTTCACTGTCATAGAGATAAACTCATAACTTAATCTTCAGATGCATGTTTCTTCATAGAATCGTAAACTCCCAATAACTATGCTTTTCCTCACACATCTCGCAAGATAATTAAAGTTCAATCACTGATTCATCTTCCCTATCTGTATATTTACTTTCTAATAAACCATACTTTAACGACCAAAATAGGTAAATCGCAAGCATCATCAAATTATTATTTTTTTTCCATATATCTGTTTACGTTGAAAATCTCACAATAGCCTATTCAGTACTTTACCAACCCCCCACCCCCCCCCCCCCCCCCCCCCCCCCGAGACAGCTATAAGTTATGATAGCCAACATATATCCCATATACAGTAAATTAGTTGCTTCTAAGAAACCTAGAGATCCATGGTAAGGCATGAGTATGTCGTATGAAAGGTTGTTGTTTTACCTCTGAGCGGCACTTTTTTTGCACACCATGGGCTAAATGGCCAGGTCACATTGACCCCGAAGGCTCAGAGAAGGTTGGGGGAGGAGACCACTGGAACAGCTGTTGGGAGACAGGTGGTAACCTCCCGTCAAGCCATCCAGCGTGTTCTTTAACGTGCACAGGGTATGGCTCTCCAGCACACGAGGCCACGGCTTAACGTTCCATCCGGCGACCTTTCCAAGCCCATCGGTGTCCCCTACTGACCGTGGGCAGGCGGGGAATTTTGCGGAGATAAATCTCAACGCTGACCCAACTGGGACTCGAACCTGGGAACTACAGATTACGAGCCTGGCGCGCTACCGACTGAGCCACCCCGCCCAGGAAAGGCATGAGTATGTCGTATGAAAGGTAACCGTTAAGACAGATAGTTGCATTTTAAAGATACACCGAACACACTCTTACATGCAATCAATAGATGCACGAACCTTCCATCTCGTAACGTATGAAAAGGAAAGTTTTAGTAGCACGAACAGTCATTCTTTCACAATAAGTCAATGTTGACTGCGTTAAATATGATTCGAACGGAAGACAATCTGAATAGACGCTTTTGTTTGGAAATTAAAAATCTGAAAACTCACTGTTTATAAGAAAAACAACAATATTTTCAGTATTTCAATGAAAAGTTGGATTTGCATTCACTGACTTCAACCGCCGATAAAACGTACGTAAGAAACGTAAGCTCTCTAGGCGGTTATTCCAAGGCGCTATCTCACGCTCTTTTCAGAGTTCCTGGTCCCCCTACTACGTTTCAATAAGGGGCGGGGGTGGCTCAGTCGGTAGCGCGCCAGGCTCGTAATCTGTAGTTCCCAGGTTCGAGTCCCAGCTGGGTCAGCGTTGAGATTTATCTCCGCAAAATTCCCCGCCCTGCCCACGGTCAGTAGGGGACACCGGTGGACTTGGAAAGGCCGCCGTCCGTCGGATGGGACGTTAAGACGTGGCCCCGTGTGCGGGAGAGCCATACCCTGTGCACGTTAAAGAACACGCTGGATGGCCTTGACGGGAGGCTACCATCTGTCTCCCAACAGCTGTTCCAATGGGTCCCCTCCCCCAACCTTCTCTGAGCCTTCGGGGTCCATGTGGCCTGGTCATTTAGCCCATGGTGTGCAAAAAAGTGCCGCTCAGAGGTAAAACAACCCAACCCAACGTTTCAATAAGCGCATAAGTGTGTGAAGGTGGCTATTTTTCGCTGCAAACACAAGTTTTTCGACAAAGATGGAGTGTTTCACTACACGAGGAAATCTAACACTGTCTAAGAATCGGTTTAGTTATTTTTCCTGCATGAGAATATTTCTATACTAGTGAGGAATTCTTAGAACAAGTGGTACTATGTTCGTGTGAAAGTGTTTCGGGCAAGCACACGTTTTTTGATAATGTTATGTATCTTGTTTGGAAATCTGAAAGAACACTGTCTATAGAAAGTAGCATTACTCCAGTAAGCTAGTACTAATTACTTCTCGATTATGAGAGACGAAGGTTGCAATCGTTGACAGATATTTCTTCAGAATTATGTAATCAGCCATAGTGTTCGGATATTTGATCCATAGTAAGACATGAACGTTTGTGTTGTTTACCTACCAAGATCCCGACAACCTCTCATCCCTTCTACTGGGTCGTATGAGAGGATCTTGTAACTGTTACGACAATTAGCCGCGTGAAGTCGTATTTATTTTTAAAGCAAAGACACACTAATTTCGGACTCGCTAGCTAGAGAACGATATATTAACTTGCTAAAGTTTGATTTTAACAATCAGATAGTGTATATATCATCACTTTTTTTTAGTTCATACTAAAAACTTCCAAATTTTAAAGGAAATATTGTCTCATTATAAGCTATTTCATACAAAGAGATACGCACTCTATGCTTCACATTTAAATCTATAGAGATAACGATCACTAACCATGGAACACATCTGTGAAAAAAACACGCTATGATCGGGTTTGAGAAAGATTTTTAGCCCATGGGGGTGCTGCACTGCAGGAAAGCACACCATCTTTGATATTAGAACCTACATGAAAGTTATACTGTTTGGGTTTGAGAAAGATTCTTTAGTTCACAGGGCACCGCATTACAGTAAAGCACACTGTCTTGTGCGTATGTCTGTCTGTATGTTTGTTCCTCTGTGTGTGTGTTTGTGCCTCTGTGTAAATATGTATGTTTCTACGAAATATGTGTACGTGTAGGTGTGTGCATATATGTCAAGATGTAACTGTGTCTTCATGTTTGTTTCTCTCTCTCTGTGTGTGTTTCAGTGAATCGTGTATGTGTGCGTATGTGAGTGTGTGTGTATGTTCATGTATGTTAATATGTTTGTTTCTCTATATGTATATGTTTTCGTGCGTTGCGTATGTGTTAAGATGTCTGTATGCACATAGTCGTTTCTCTGTATGTGTATACGTCTTCATGTTTGTCTCTCTCTCTGTGTGTGTGGGTGTTAAAGTGTCTGTATGTGTTTCATCTTTATGTGTATATGTTATCGTATGTGTGTGTGTGTTTGTTCACATGCAAGAATAAACATATTGTCTTACGGATACTTGCTTGCTACAGAAGAAGCTAACAATTTAAAACGAGACTAGTGGTTATGCAAAATATTTCATCACAGATCTTAACTTGAATACTCATATTTCAGGAGGTGTAAGGATTTTTCTTCAACACGTTCGAATATTGTTTTTTGAGCACGACTGTGTTACGTTACGTTACCTGTCAGATGTCTCGTAACGAACAAAACGTGTGTGTTTTTTGCTAATACAGAAGAGGACATACAACCGAGAATTTTTCAAACTTAGAATAACACAACATGCTGATGCTTTAAGAACGAAGCGGAGGGATACTAACAGCTGAACCATGACCTGAAACGGTCGAAATCCTTGTTGTTTCGCGCAAGGGGTCGAAGGATGTTAAAACATGTAATAATCTGGAAAGGGAAATCCAGTTGTTTCAAAAAAGGGGACCTTTTATGATACAAGGATTTTTTTCAGGAGTATTACGTTTTATCACCCTTCGCCCCCTTGCGGGAAACAACATCCTTCTGGTCCGAATTCACCGGACCAGACGGCCTTCTTCCAATCATTCAAGGTCCAGTTTTGATGTTTGCATGCCCTTTGTAGACGCTTTCGATGGGAACCGAGGCTAGCATGGGCACTCGGCGCGGCTTGCGGCTACGCATCCCCATTTTCAAGAGGGTTCGATGTAATATGTGTTGTGACACATTACTCCCGTCACCAGCATTTAAATTAGGGTCGAGTTACGCCACAGTATCCCTTCTGTTGGCTCGTACCATACAGGATAACCTTCGCTCACCTCTTTCATTGACTATCAACGATCGGCCACACCTTGCCGGCGGTTTGTGTTTTTTTCCCTCCTAGGGTTGGGTTGGGTTATTTTACCTCTGAGCGGCACATTTTTGCACACCATGGGCTAAATGGCCAGGTCACATGGACCCCGAAGGCTCAGAGAAGGTTGGGGGAGGGGACCCACTGGAACAGCTGTTGGGAGAAAGATGGTCGCCTCCCGTCAAGGCCACCCACCGTGTTCTTTAACGTGCACAGGGTATGGCTCTCCCGAACACGGGGCCACGGCTTAACGTCCCACCCGACGGACGACGGCCTTTCCAAACCCATTGGTGTCCCCTACTGACCGCGGGCAGGGCGGGGAATTTTGCGGAGATAAATCTCAACGCTGACCCAGCTGGGACTCGAACCTGGGAACTACAGATTACGAGCCTGGCGCGCTACCGACTGAGCCCCCCCCCCGCCCCACCCCTCCTAGGACCACTCTTTCACGGCTGACCGTGAGCACCCCACACGGCTGACCGTGGCTGACTAACCACGGCTGACCGTGAGCACCCCACAAGCTTTGCCATCTCGCAAATGCTTTGACCCAATCGTCTGGCCATTACAATTTGGCCTTTGTCAAACTCACTTAAATCCACTGCCTTTCCCATCTGAAGAACAAGAATAACACTGATTAACAGAGCTCAATATCAGCTGTTATTTACACCGTTACTTCGCACGCGCCGTCGTTTACCTGCAGTTGCTTCGATTTGCATAAAGACGCGCTGGACATAATATTTTGGCTCTTCGGTGTATAACTCTTTGTCACGTGTATAACATGCAACCAAAAACTCGTATTAATTATTACACTACGTATTAATTATTATGTAAAAATTATTAGAAAACGGTATTAATCCCAAAGATCTCCCCCCCCCCCATCAGTAAAAGCTTCCATTTCTGCATTATGATAAATATTTTCATTTAATTGGAATCGCAAAAAAGTTCGATTCACTTCAAAAATTCCCTTCAGTTAAGGATTCCATTTCTGCGTTATGATCAATGTTTTTCTGTAATTGGGGTCACAAAAAACTGAGATTAATCTCAAAAATTCTCCTTATTTAGCCCTTACCTTTGGGGCGGGGATGGCTCAGTCGGTAGCGCGCCAGGCTCGTAATCTGTAGTTCCCAGGTTCGAGTCCCAGCTGGGTCAGCGTTGAGATTTATCTCCGCTAAAACTCCTCGCCCTGCTCACGGTCAGTAGGGGACACCGATGGGCTTGGAAAGGCCGCCGTCCGTCGGATGGGACGTTAAGCCGTGGCCCCGTTTGCGGGAGAGCCATACCCTGTGCACGTTAAAGAACACGCTGGATGGCCTTGACGGGAGGCTGCCATCTGTCTCCGAACAGCTGTTCCAGTGGGTCCCCTCCCCCAACCTTCTCTGAGCCTTCGGGGTCCATGTGACCTTGCCATTTAGCCCATGGTGTGCAAAAAGGTGCCGCTCAGAGGTAACCCAACCTAACCCTTACCTTTCTGCATTATGATCAACGTTTTCACTTAATTGAGATCATAAAAGAAAAATCGGTTTTGTCATCTTTTTAAATCAGCATTACTATGAATGCATGCATATAATTGTCATCACTCTAGGCTGGCTTGTTTTACCTCTGAGCGGCACTTTTTTGCACACCATGGGCTAAATGGCCATTTCACAAGACCCCGAAGGCTCAGAGAAGGTTGGAGGAGAGGACCCACTGGAACAGCTGTTGGGGGACAGATGGTAGCTTCCCGTCAAGGCCATCCATCCTGTTCTTTAATGTGCACAGGGCATGGCTGCCGCACACTGTTAAACGTCCCATCCGACGGACGGCGGTCTTTCTAAGGGCCACCAAGCCCATTGGTGTCCCCCACTGACCGTGGGCAGGGCGGCGAATTTTGCGGAGATCTCAACGCTGTCCCAGCTGGGACTCAGTCCCTCTGTAAGTCTCAACGCTGACCCAGCTGGGACTCGAACCTGGGAACTACAGATTAAAAGCCTGGCGCGCTACCCACTGAGCCACCCCCATCACTCTAAGCATTCATAATGTCCCACACCTATAATAGTGGTGTAACCGAAATTTAGATCAAAATTACACCATTTTATTGCAGTGATATAATTTTTATCATTGTTCTTGAGTTTCAGCTTTTCAAACTTCGTATTTTTCTTTAATTAATCACAAAATTTCTCTATCCTTGCTCTGTTGCAGATGGCGTTCGAGTGCTGCTCTTGCATCACTCATGAACAGGTGCTGTGACAAATATCACATGTTCACTGACTTCGGTTTGTTTTCAGTGAAAACAAAGGCACCCTTCAAGGCCTTTACACTTACCACGCAAGACTATTCTACGCAACAATCCGGGTGGGCACAAATTCTATCCTTGAACAAAGGAATACACGTCTAAGAGCAAAACATGCGAGAAAAGGGGAAGATTCCGGTATCAGGTTAATGTCAGTACACTGCTTTTATTCATAGAAGCCAAAGCTGATTAACATATTCACTGCCAAGGACATTTAAGGTGTGTTAACGAAGACGGAATCTACTGGGTTGGGTTGTTTTACCTCTGAGCGGCACTTTTTTGCACACCATGGGGCTAAATTGCCAGGTCACAAGGACCCCGAAGGCTCAGAGAAGGTTGGGGGAAGGGACTCACTGGAACAGCTGTTGGGAGACAGATGGTAGCTTCCCGTCAAGGTCATCCAGTGTGTTCTTTAACGTGCACATGGTATGACTCTCCCGCACACGAAGCCACGGTTTAACATCCCATCCGACGGACGGCGACTTTTCCAAGCCCTTCGGTGTCCCCTACTGACCGTGGGCAGGGCGGGGAATTTTGCGGAGATAAGTCTCAACGCTGACCCTGCTGGGACTCGAACTTGTTGGGAAGTGCATATTACGAGCCTGGCGCGTTACCGACTAAGCCACCCCCGCCCCGAGGGATCTACTGCCATTCCTTTTTAGGTTGAATGTGAATGCATTCAGAAGCAATCGCCAAGCGAATGTGGGTGAGCGGATCTGGGGAGGAAAGGAAGTTATGCACGTCCCCTTTTGGAAATGTTAATTGCTGGAATGGTGATAAAATATTAAACTTATACAGGTACTGGACAGAAAAATAGAAACAGTTCCATGTTATCTCAAATATAAATAATGTTTACTCAATAGAAAATTCCATTCAGAGCTCAATAACTCCTTCAAAATGATTTTTTAATAAAAAACATGTTTAAAAATGAATTAAAGATCTCAATTAAATCGCTCTAAATCTCGATTTTTAAACAATATTTATTCGGTATTCGAAGAGTTATGAAAGTTGTAATATTTACCAGGCTACAAAAAAAAAACTGACCCCAAAATTTAATTAAAGCATTGAAACAGGTTGGGTTGTTTTACCTCTGAGCGGCACTTTTTTTGCACACCGTGTCCTAAATAGCCAGGTCACATGGAACTCGAAGGCTCAGAGAAGGTTGGGGGAAGGGACCCACTGGAACAGCTGTTGGGAGACAGATGGTAGCCTCCCGTCAAGACCATCCAGCGTGTTCTTTAACGTGCACAGGGTATGGCTCTCCCGCACACGGGGCCACGTCTTAACGTCCCATCCGACGGACGGCGGCCTTTCCAAGCCCATCGGTGTCCCCTACTGACCGTGGGCAGGGTGGGGAATTTTGCGGAGATAAATCTCAACGCTGACCCAGCTGGGACTCGAACCTGGGAGCTACAGATTACGAGCCTGGCGCGCTACCGACTGAGCCACCCCCGCCCCCGTGCACAGGGTATGGCCCTCCCGCACACGGAGCCAGGGCTTAATGTCCCATCCGACGGACGACGGTCTTTCCAAGCCCATCGGTGTCCCCTATTGACCGTGGACAGGGCGGGGAATTTTGCAGGGATAAATTTCAATGCTGACCCAGCTGGGACTCGAACCTGGAAATTACAGATTACGATCCTAGCGCGTTATCGACTGAGCCACCCCCGCTCCTTGAAACAGGTTAAGATATCAAAGATCATATTTGGCTCTGCCGGTATTCTACAAGAGTCAACAATGATCTCTGATCTCTTAACCACTTTTAATTAAATTTTGGGGTCAATATTTTTGTAGCCTGTCAAATATTCTAGCTTTCATAGCTTTTTGTTTACTGAACAAATATTGTTTACAAATATTGTTTACAAACGTGATTTAGATAGACTTGATTGAGATCTTTATCGTTAGGTATGTTTTACATTAAAAATCATACTGAAGAAGTTATTGAGTTTTGAATGTTATGTTCTGTTGAGATAATATGCAATTGTTCCAAATTTTCTATCCCGTACCTGTATATTTCACGTATTTTGCAGGAAAATTCTTTAAAGAAGTAAACTTTAAACTGAGACAAAATTTTTGTTTTGGAAAAGGCGTTCCTATTCTTTCTCATTCGATCCAGTCATTTCCTCTTTCTTCGCCAATCTTTAATTTTCCTCTAGATTCCGTACTAGGTGGTTATTGCTCTTTTTGTGTTAGAGTTGGGTTGGGTTGTTTTACCTCTGAGCGGCACTTTTTTTATACACCATGGGCTAAATGGCCAGGTCACATGGACCCCGAAGACTGAGAGAGTTGGGTTGTTTTACCTCTGAGCGGCACTTTTTTTGCACACCATGTCCTAAATAGCCAGGTCACATGGACCTCGAAGGCTCAGAGAAGGTTGGGGGAGGGGACCCACTGGAACAGCTGTTGGGAGACAGATGATAGCCTCCCGTCAAGGCCATCCAGCGTGTTCTTTAACGTGCACAGGGTATGGCTCTCCCGCACACGGGGCCACGGCTTAACATCCCATCCGACGGAAGGCGGCCTTTCCAAGCCCATCGGTGTCCCCTACTGACCGTGGGCAGGGCGGGGAATTTTGCGGAGATAAATCTCAACGCTAACCCAGCTGGGACTCGAACATGGGAACTACAGATTACGAGCCTGGCGCACTACCGACTGAGCCACCCCCGCCCCTTTTAAAGAGAGAGTGCAAAGTTTTGAGGAGAGAGTATAAAGGAGTCCTTAAAAGCCTCTGGTATATAAACTAAGATTTTATGCCTTCGTGTCATGTGATACGAAGGTTGCCAGATCACTAATTTAAAAAAAAATCGCTGCCAGATATTTTTTCTGAATTCCGTAATCAACCGTAGTGTTCGGATACTTTTTTGAGCGACTGTAGGTGGTCATATTATTTTGATACTAGATCGTGTGGGCTCAACGGAAATATTGAGCGTGTGCAGTTACCGCTCACAGCAAACTGGAGCGTGTGCAATAACTGCACACGCTCCAGTTTGCTGTGAACGGTAACTGGAGCGTGTACAGTTGCTGTACACGCTCCAGATATTTTTCCTGAATTCTGTAATCACGTGATACGAAGTTTGTCAGATCACTAATTTCTAAAAAAATCGTTGCCAGATATTTTTTCTGAATTCTGTAATCAACCGTAGTGTTCGGATACTTTTTTGAGCGACTGTAGGTGGTCATATTATTTTGATACTAGATCGTGTGGGCTCACTCACGGAAATATTGAGCGTGTGCAGTTACCGCTCACAGCAAACTGGAGCGTGTGCAGTTACTGCACACGCTCCAGTTTGCTGTGAACATTAACTGGAGCGTGTACAGTTGTTGTACACGCTTCAGATATTTTTCCTGAATTCTGTAATCACGTGATACGAAGGTTGTCAGATCACTAATTTCTAAAAAAACGTTGCCAGATATTTTTTCTGAATTCTGTAATCAACCGTAGTGTTCGGATACTTTTTTGAGCGACTGTACTATCCTCTTTTTAACTTTGAAAGAGAATAGAGGGCTCAGCAGGCTTAAACTTTCTTTATGCTCTGATTTGCATAAGGCATAACGATTCTTTTTTAATTTCTCACTTAATTGAGTTTTTTTTACTAATACAGAGGGAATAGACAAACAGGGTGCTTAGTTTATACTTTAGGAGGGAAAGACAGAATTCACAGCTACAGACGGAAGCCCAAAGATACATGACACTAAGTGATCATTCTTCACATCCAGGGTTGTTGGGTTGTTTTACCTCTGAGCGGCACTTTTTTGCACACCGTGGGCTAAATGGCCAGGTCACAAGGACCCCGAAGGCTCAGAGAAGGTTGGGGGAGGGGACCCACTGGAACGGCTGTTGGGAGACAGATGGTAGCCTCCCGTCAAGATCATCCAGCGTGTTCTTTAACGTTGGGTTGTTTTACCTCTGAGCGGCACTTTTTTGCACACCATGGGCTAAATGGCCAGGTCACATGGACCCCGAAGGCTCAGAGAAGGTTGGGGGAGGGGACCCACTGGAACAGCTATTGGGACACAGATGGTAGCTTCCCGTCAAGGCCATCCAGCGTGTTCTTTAACGTGCACAGGGTATGGCTCTCTCCCGCACACGGGGCCATGGCTTAACGTCCCATCCGACGGATCGCGGCCTTTCCAAGCCCATCGGTGCCTCCTACTGACCGTGGGCAGGGCAGGGAATTTTGCGCAATCATGTTTGTACGACTATTCCATTTCAAATTATTTTCAATATTAATCCCCAAATATTTGATGTTTTAATTTGTTTAATTTCTCAATATGTACAAACATTATTATTATTAAAGATAATTTTTTGTTTTTTTTCGTAAAAGTTATTGTTGTTAGTTAGACTGCAATACATTGAATAGGATTTTTAGATATTTACTGCTAGATGATTTTGATAAAATCATAATTGATTTTTTTTTAAATCATGAGATATATCATCACCATCATTTCTGATTTTAATTGCGTTTTTTCATTCTTTAAGATTAGATTTTCTTCCTTTGTTTCATTAATTTTTAATTTTAAATCATTGGTAATTTTGTTTAAATCCGTTACATAATCAGAATTGAATTCTAAGGATCATTTAATTTCTTCAAAATTTTCCCATAATAATAATTATTTTTCAAAAATTCTTCAGGTATATAATCGGTCAATAAAGTATCCGAACACTACGGTTGATTACAGAATTTAAAAAAAAATATCTGGTAACTTTTTTTTAGAAAATAGTGATCTGGCACACTTCGTGTCACGTGACACGAAGGTTGCTTAGTTCAAATCAATGATATCTTTGATCAATACAGAACTCTTACCAGAAACAATTGTATGGGTTTTGAATCTGTTCTTAATATCAGTTTCATTACTTGTTAGATTGACATTATCTACATTTAGTTTTCACACATCTTACATCTGTATCAGAGAGGAAACAGGCAGAATGTTTGTTTGAGTAAAATATTTTATAAATTCCTTTTGAGCAAAACAGTTATAAAAAAAAATTTGAAACATTTTCAAGTGATATATACGTATAAAACACTATCATTGAGGTTTTGAATTATCTACAAAGACCAAACTACCATTAGTTCACAATAATTAAGCACTTTGACGAAATAGAGTTTTGAGCTAGTGACACGTGATGGCATATCAGCATGGATGAATAAGAATATGATGTACATTAGATTCTAAAGATAGTTTAAAATATAAACGATCAACATTCTTAATCGATTTTATAGTTTTTTTTTAGAAGCATTGACAACATATTATTTCTGCAGCTAATATAAAACAAGAGTTGATAACTTTCTCGACGCACACTCAAACATTATTGGTGGATTTGGGAATTGATTTATTTAAACTATCACACAACAAAATTCCACTAATGAAAATCACAGAGCATGAAGCTTATCTATAAACCATTAGTTTAAATTTTAATTAAAATTAAAATTTTAAATAATCGACTTAAAATTAAAAAGAAAAAACCGGGTTGATTTTTTACATTTTCTTTCTTTATTTGTTTTTTTTTAATATATTATTGTGAAAAAACATTTTTTACTTGTATAATAAGTTTCTCTTTTTTCGTTATGTTTTCGGGTATTCTTAGTTGTATTATGGAATGATTCATTATTTGAAACTGCACTCATCATTGAACGGGCCAACAAAACTCTTTCCGTCTTGAAACATTGATTTGTTTTCTGAGCATACGCCGAAATATTTTGCCCCTTTCTGAAACAATTTTGCTACCCCTCCCCCACGGAACATTTTACCCCTCTCTTAAACAATTTTGCTACCCCCTCCTCTACGGAAATATTTTGCCCCTCTCTGAAACAATTTTCTACCCCCTCCCCCACGGAAATATTTTGCCCCTCTGAAACAATTTTGCTACCTCCTCCCTCACGAAAATTTTTTGCCCCTCTCTGAAACAATTTTTCTACCCCCTCCCCACGGAAATATTTTGCCCCTCTGAAACAATTTTTCTACACCCTCCCCCACGGAAATATTTTGCCCCTCTGAAACAATTTTTCTACCCCCTCCCCCACGGATATATTTTGCCCCTCTGAAACAATTTTGCTACCTCCTCTCACACGAAAATATTTTGCCCCTCTCTGAAACATTTTTGCTACCCCCTCCCCCACGGAAATATTTTGCCCCTCTGAAACAATTTTGCTACCCCCCTTCCCCATGGAAATATTTTGTCCCTCTGAAACAATTTTGCCAGCTCATCCCCCACGGAAACATTTTACCCCTCTCTTAAACAATTTTGCTACCCCCTCCTCCACGGAAATATTTTGCCCCTCTCTGAAACAATTTTACTACCCCCTCCCCCACGGAAATATTTTGCCCCTCTGAAACAATTTTGCTACCTCCTCCCTCACGAAAATTTTTTGCCCCTCTCTGAAACAATTTTTCTACCCCCTCCCCACGGAAATATTTTGCCCCTCTGAAACAATATTTCTACCCCCTCCCCCACGGATATATTTTGCCCCTCTGAAACAATTTTGCTACCTCCTCTCACACGAAAATATTTTGCCCCTCTCTGAAACATTTTTGCTACCCCCTCCCCCACGGAAATATTTTGCCCCTCTGAAACAATTTTGCTACCCCCTCCTCCACGGAAATATTTTTCCCCCTTAAACAATTTTGCTACCCCCCTTCCCCATGGAAATATTTTATTCCTCTGAAACAATTTTGCCAGCTCATCCCCCACGGAAACATTTTACCCCTCTCTTAAACAATTTTGCTACCCCCTCCTCCACGGAAATATTTTGCCCCTCTCTGAAACAATTTTACTACCCCCTCCCCCACGGAAATATTTTGCCCCTCTGAAACAATTTTGCTACCTCCTCCCTCACGAAAATTTTTTGCCCCTCTCTGAAACAATTTTTCTACCCCCTCCCCCACGGATATATTTTGCCCCTCTGAAACAATTTTGCTACCTCCTCTCACACGAAAATATTTTGCCCCTCTCTGAAACATTTTTGCTACCCCCTCCCCCACGGAAATATTTTGCCCCTCTGAAACAATTTTGCTACCCCCTCCTCCACGGAAATATTTTTCCCCCTTAAACAATTTTGCTACCCCCTTCCCCATGGAAATATTTTGTCCCTCTGAAACAATTTTGCCAGCTCATCCCCCACGAAAATTTTTTGCCCCTCTCTGAAACAATTTTTCTACCCCCTCCACACGGAAATATTTTGCCCCTTTGAAACAATTTTGCTGCCCCCTCCCCCCAGGGAAACATTTTGCCCCTCTGAAACAATTTTGTTACCCCCTCCCCCACGGAAATATTTTGCCCCTCTGAAACAATTTTGCAACCTCCTCCCACACGAAAATATTTTACCCCTCTCTGAAACAATTTTGCTACCCCCTCCCCCTCGGAAATATTTTGCCCCTTTGAAACAATTTTGTTACCCACTCCCCCACGGAAATATTTTGCCCCTCTGAAACAATTTTGCTACCCCCTCCCCCACCGAAATATTTTGCCCCTCTGAAACA
This sequence comes from Ryuthela nishihirai, assembly GCA_038380435.1. Lineage (NCBI taxonomy): Eukaryota > Metazoa > Arthropoda > Arachnida > Araneae > Heptathelidae > Ryuthela > Ryuthela nishihirai. The sequence goes on from JAWZYU010000025.1 coordinate 28,569,726, forward strand.
ATTTTGCTACCCGCTCCCCCACGGAAATATTTTGACCCTCTGAAACAATTTTGCTACCCCCTCCTCCACGGAAATATTTTGCCCCCTTAAACAATTTTGCTACCCCCTTCCCCATGGAAATATTTTGTCCCTCTGAAACAATTTTGCTGCCCCCCCCACGAAAATATTTTGCCCCTTCGAAACAATTTTGCTACCCACTCCCCCACGGAAATATTTTTCCCCTCTGAAACAATTTTGCTACCTCCTCCCCCACGAAAATTTTTTGCCCCTCTCTGAAACAATTTTGCTACCCCCCTCCCCCTCGGAAATATTTTGCCCCTTTGAAACAATTTTGTTACCCACTCCCCCACGGAAATATTTTGCCCCTCTGAAACAATTTTGCTATCCCCTCCCCCAGGGAAACATTTTGCCCCTCTGAAACAATTTTGTTACCCCCTCCCCCACGGAAATATTTTGCCCCTCTGAAACAATTTTGCAACCTCCTCCCACACGAAAATATTTTACCCCTCTCTGAAACAATTTTACTACCCCCTCCCCCTCGGAAATATTTTGCCCCTTTGAAACAATTTTGTTACCCACTCCCCCACGGAAATATTTTGCCCCTCTGAAACAATTTTGCTACCCCCTCCCCCACCGAAATATTTTGCCCCTCTGAAACAATTTTGCTACCCCCTCCCCCACGGAAATAATTTGACCCTCTGAAACAATTTTGCTACCTCCTCCCGCATGAAAATATTTTGTCCCTCTCTGAAACAATTTTGCTACCCCCTCCCCACGGAAATATTTTGCCCCTTTGAAACAATTTTGCTACCCCCTCCCCCAGGGAAATATTTTGCCCCTCTGAAACAATTTTGCTACCCCCTCCTCCACGGAAATATTTTGCCCCTCTGAAACAATTTTGCTACCCCCTCCCGCAGGGAAATATTTTGCCCCTCTGAAACAATTTTGCTACCCCCTCCTCCACGGAAATATTTTGCCCCTCTGAAACAATTTTGCTACCCCCCTCCCCCACGGAAATATTTTGCCCCTCTGAAAAATTTTGCCACCCCCTCCCCCACGGAAATATTTTGCCCCTCTCTGAAACAATTTTGCTACCCCCTCCTCCACGAAAATATTTTGCCCCTTTGAACAATTTTGCTACCCACTCCCCCACGGAAATATTTTGTCCCTCTGAAACAATTTTGCTACCTCCTCCCCAACGAAAATTTTTTGCCTCTCTCTGAAGCAATTTTTCTACCCTCCCCCCATGAAAATATTTTGCCCCTCTCTGAAACAATTTTGCTACCCCCTCCCCCACGGAAATATTTTGCCCCTTTGAAACAAATTTTGCTACCCCCTCCCCCACTGAAATATTTTCCCCCTCTCTGAAAACAACTCTCTGTTCCCGTGGAAAAGTTTCTGCCGGCTCTCATCCTGCCCAATTCATATTTCTCAGTTAATTAAATATCGATGCGATAATAACTTCTGAGTTTCTTTTACTTTCCTTCAAATTGATGTCCATCTTAAAAGAAATCGAAATGCCCCATTGCACACCCCAAATCAATAAGCAGCGTCCTTTTGTAGTAAAAGCCTTCTGTAGCTGAACGCGATGCTCGCGCACAGCGTGATTTCTTTCGTCTCTTCATCATCTGTGGCCTAGTTTCGTCTGACAGCCCTGCTCAACATTTTTGTAATTCATTGTTGTTTTCTCGACTTTTTTTTTATCTTATTTACTGCCACTTGAAAAAAAAGCAGAGTAAAAAAAAACCAGTGTCCTCCCCGTTCGCAATAAATCTTTCAAAAAGGCATGCAGAAAGAAAAGCTTTCAACTACATACAAATGTGTAACACCTTTTTTCACTTTGGGAACTGTTGCGCCATCTATTGAGAACATTGGAAACTACTTTTTTTAAATGATATAGATTAGGGATCTCAACATGGGACACGCGGTAAAATTTTTTGGGGTACGCCGTGAGAGCTCCAAAGTTGCTAAATCTAGTAACAAAGTAAAAGTAACCATTGTTCATTATATTTTTTAACTATAGTTTTATCTATCTATACAAGGGATACGCCAGTTACATATACATTTCCAGGGGATACGTGAAGAATAAAAGGTTGAGAAACACTGATATAGATCGACTTGCAGATTTCTCAATGTATCATTTTTTAAGAATTTTTTTTGCCATTTTTCTTTTGCGTCCTATTTTGGCATTAATCTTCAAAGAGTTTACTTATTAAAGAGGTAATTTTATATTAATTCATCAAATCCCTTTTAACACAAGTTTCACTTTTGTTATGCATTTATCAGAAAATCGTGCTTTAGGAGATTTTCTAATAAACTTTCGATTTACGCTGCTTTAAACGCATTTTTGGAATAACTCAATCGCAGCATTTATATCTTTTTTAATTTACGTGGATCTTTTGCAACAAAAAAAAAGTCACTGCATTTACACCTTATTAAATTTACGTTGTTTTTTCGAACCAAGAGGTCACTGCCTTTACACTTTTTTAAGTTACTTGGATTTTTTGGAATAAAGCTGCCACCGCATTTACACCTTTTTTTTTCTAATTTATGTGGATTTTTTGGAATAAAGCTGCCACCGCATTTACACCTTTTTTTTTCTAATTTATGTGAATTTTTTGGAACAAATTAGTCACTGCATTTGCATCTTTTTTCAAATTTCGTCGATTTTTTGGAATAAATTGTCATTGAAATTTCACCTTTTTTAATGTACTTAATAAATGATTTTTTGGAACAATGCTGTCACTGCATTTAAAATAAGGTGAAAGCTTCCAAGACAAGGTGAAAACCAAAAATAAAAACGAAAATAAAGTGTTTTATACTAGTTTTCAGAATCTCTCTCTTTTCCGAGGGGCTGGGTTGGCTCAGTCGGTAGCGCGTCAGGCTCGTAATCTGCAGTTCCCAGGTTCGAGTCCCAGCTGGGTCAGCGTTGAGATTTATCTCCCCAGAATTCCCCCACCCTGTCCACAGTCAGTAGGGGACACCGATGGGCTTGGAAAGGCCGCCGTCCGTCGGATGGGACATTAAGCCGTGGCTCCGTGTGCGGGAGAACCATACCCTGTGCACGTTAAAGAACACGCTGGATGGCCTTGACGGGAGGCTACCATCTGTCTCCCAACAGCTGTTCCAGTGGGTCCCCTCCCTAACCTTCTCTGAGCCTTCGGGGTCCTTGAGACCATTTAGCCCATGGTGTGCAAAAAGTGCCGCTCAGAAGTAAACCAACCCAACTCTCTCTTTTACAGTCTCGTCACGAAGAGGGATAACATTTCTCTTTTTAAAAAACATGAACAAAAACGACTGGAACACGAATCGTGCCAGTGAAACGCTTTCATTTCAAACTTCCGTTATTTATTTACGTTTTCCGGTAGACTTAAAACGGCCTTCGTTGCAGCTTTTCCAATTCGATTCTAGTCATAATTAGAATTCGCAAGTGTATAATTTTTGTCCATTTATCTTTACTAGGTGCAAGCTTTAATGTTAATTAATTAAGGCTGTGAATAAGTCTAAATTAAGACTGTGACAATGTGTCTAGGATTAAGGCAAAAAAGACTTAGTTTCATAAGGACAACAACCACTAGTGTGCAGTGTTGCCTGTTTCTTTGCAGATATTACTCGTATATATTCAGGGGCAGGGGTAACTCAGTCGGTAGCGCGCCAGGCTCGTAATCTGTAGTTCCCAGGTTCGAGTCCCAGCTGGGTCAGCGTTGAGATTTATCTCCGCAAAATTCCCCGCCCTGCCCACGGTCAGTAGGGGACACCGATGGGCTTGGAAAGGCCGCCGTCCGTCGGATGGGACGTTAAGCCGTGGCCCCGTGTGCGGGAGAGCCATACCCTGTGCACGTTAAAGAACAGGATGGTTGGCCTTGACGGGATGCTACCATCTGTCTCCCAACAGCTATTCCAGTGGGTCTCCTCCCCCAACCTACTCTGAGCCTTCGGGGTCCTTCTGACCTGGCCATATAGCCCATGGTGTGCAAAAAAGTGCCGCTCAGAGGTAAAACAACCCAAACAACGTATATACAGAGTGCTTTACAAATAGTTTTACAATTTTGAGATGATGCATACGTTTATTAATAAATGACATATATATATATAAATAAAATACCTAGAATGGTAGCTAAGGTCCTTAAGTTTCGTCAGATGTATCATAGTTCTAGTTCGATAAAACTTCCAGTTGTAACACAATAAATAATATCTCACTTATAGCGAATATTTTCCCAGATGCGATTCAAGAAGTCTGCCATGATTTCTGCAACTGCGCATGTAATTCTTGTCCGTAGATCATCAACATTTGAAGGTAATGGTGGTAACTGCACTGTATCCTTTAAGAAATCTCCACAAGGAAAATTCTAGTGGAGTTAAATTGAAGGATCGAAATGGACATGATATCGGATATGTTCGCTCTACACACTATTGATTTGGGAAACGTATTCCGAGATATCTGAGCACTACTGCATGAAAATAGTGAGGATCGCTGTCCTGCTGAAAAATATATATGCATAATAAATATCTAAATAAAGTATGTAAAATAATAATTAGTGTTCCAGGTCTTAATGTGCAGTTCCCAGTCTTAATGTGTCGCCCTCTAACGTGACGTCACGATTTCAACGCCCGATCTCTCCCATCTAGAATGGCCTGGCGAAGTCCGGTGAAAAGGGTTTGGAAAGGCTGCCATCTATCGGATGGAACGTAAAAGTTGGGTTGGGTTGTTTTACCTCTGAGCGACACATTACCTTTATAATTAATCTCATTTTGAGAAATACGTACTTTTGGGTTTTTTTATTTCTGAGCGGCACTTTTTTCCACACAAAGGGCTAAGTGGCCAGATCACAAGAACCCCGAGGACTCGGGAAAAGTGGCCTATTGGACAACTGTTACGAGACATGGAAGTCTCCGTCAAAACCATCAGACGTGTTCTTTAACGTGCATAGGGCATGTCTCACTAGCACATAGACCCACGGCTTTAACGTTCCACCCACACGGACGGCAATGTTTCCAAACCCATCGGTTCCCCTACTGACCGTGGGCAGGGCGAGAAGTTTTGCGGAAATAAAATCTCAACGCCGACCTAGCTGAGACTCGAACCTGGGAAGTACAGATTACGAGCCTGGCGCGCTACTGACTTAGCCACTCCCGCCCAGTAAAATTTTAGGTCCTTTTTGGTTTGTTTCACAGAATGCATTATTTTTTTTGATAATTCTCTGTCTTTATTCTTTTTGGTCAAGAAATATCAACTACCCCTCATTAGTGCAGAATGAATTATGAAATATGTAATGACAAAATAATTTTACTTCGAAGATTTAGAAAGTATGAAAAAAAGTGAGGAGGACTTTTTTTGGCACAAAAAAAAAAGAAATTGAGTTCTGAAAGCATTTCGTTTAAGCATCAAAAATTAAATTAATCTGTTTCAAAAAACAACTATTACGTATTCGTGCGAATGCGAACGATGACTTGCAATTTAAGTACTAATCATATTTTTTTCGGCGAAGAAAAAACATTTTTGCAAATAATTAGTGCTCATTAGGATTATTTCCATTTTCTTTCGGACTTCTTTTACTTTATTTTTTGTTTCCATAGGTAGAACATATTTTTTTTAATTCGGACGTTCACCGGACTTATTTTGAAATTGCAGATCAAAAGATGCAGCAGATGTGTATTGCAAAATTTTTAAATGAAAGTATTCAGCCTTTTTTTTTTGTGGTTTTGTGAAATTGTGTATCGTTGGGAGAAAACAATTCCAATTAGTTTTTTCCCCCCTACTGTTTTGTCTATACTGGCTTTGGATTATGTTTGATTTCGATGTCTAAAGTGATGTCATTGAATCTTCCAAAGTGGCCCAAGACAACCTTGAATTTGGAGGGATTCGACCGAATGAGAAGATTATTAACAGATGACTTTTAATGATCTCTACCAAAGTTATTAAAAGGAAAGAAGGCTTAATGTGGAGAATAATTACATATGGTGGACCTTACTTAACCTTGACAATTCACCTAAAACCACAATGTTCGAGATTTAGTTAAAAAACGAGGTTTTTGCACACAATTGGCTGAAATGGACAGGTCACAAAGACTCCTAGGGCTTTGAGTTGGGTTGTTTTACCTCTGAGCGGCACTTTTTTGCACACAATGGACTAAATGGCCAGGTCACATGGATCCCGAAGGCTCAGAGAAGGTTGGGGAACCCCTTCCCCAACCTTTTCCTTCTCAACCCACTGGAACAGTTGTTGGGAGACAGATGGTAGCCTCCCGTCAAGGCCATCCATCCTGTTCTTTAATGTGCACAGGGCATGGCTCCGCCGCACACGGTTTAACGTCCCATCCGACGGACGGCGGCCTTTCTAAGCCCATCGGTGTCCCCTATTGACCGTGGGCAGGGCTGGGAAATTTGCGCAGATAAATCTCAACATGACCCAGCTGGGACTTGAACTTGGGAAGTACAGATTAGACTCCAAGGGCTCAAAGAAGATTGCAAGAAGGGGAACACTGGACACCTGTCAGGAGGCAAATGAAAACCTCCCTTCAAGGCCATCCGCGTGTTCTTTAACGTGCACAAGGAACCACGGCTTAACATCTCATCTGATGAATGGCGGTTTTTCCAAGTCCATTGGTATCCCCTTTACAAACTGGAGCAGTGTGTGTTTGGGGGGAGGGGGGATATCTGGAATTCCATTGCAGTATAAAATTTCTTCGCTCTCCATTTTAGAGGCCTTAAAACATTTCTTCAGAAATACATGAAATATACAGAGCGCCTGAAAAAATAATGGTGTTGTTTCGAGAACCAATATGTACGAAAATATTATAGATATTCAAAAAAGCAATGAGACCGCCCGTTCAGAATGTAAGGGTAAAAAACGCCAAAAAATATAAACTTATACATATATTTTAATGCATTTTTCAAGAATTTTTTTTTAAAAACTACTAAACCGTCGTCCCATGGCCGACTGGTTATCGCGCTTGGCTACTAATCTAAGGGAACTGGGTTCGATCCCCGGGTAAGGCATGGATTATTGTGTCGTTTTTACTGCTGAGGTCCTGCCAACCTCACAGACCTTCTACTATGGCATGTGGGGCGGGGGTGGCTCAGTCGGTAGCGCGCCAGGCTCGTAATCTGTAGTTCCCAGGTTCGAGTCTCAGCTCGGTCAGCGTTGAGATTTATCTCCGCAAAATTCCCCGCCCTGCCCACGGTCAGTAGGGGACACCGATGGGCTTGGAAAGGCCGCCGTCCGTCCGATGGGACGTTAAGCCGTGGCCCGTGTGCGGGAGACCCATACCCTGTGCACGTTAAAAACACGCTGGATGGCCTTGACGGGAGGCTACCATCTGTCTCCCAACACCTGTTCCAGTGGGTTCCCTCCCCCAACCTTCTCTGAGCCTTCGGGGTCCATGTGACCCCGTGGTGTGCAAAAAAGTGGCGCTCAGAGGTAAAACAACCCAACTATGGCATGTAAACTGACAGGCTCCTGTCAGACCTCTGTGGCAAGCAGCTGCATGAGGGGGTATTTATTTATTTATTTTTGTTTTTTTTTAAACCGAAGAGGGAAATATTTATATTGCAATGAAAATTAAGTGTCTTGGATGGAGCTCCCACATTTTCTCGGCTAGATTTTGTTCCTTAGCCATCCTCCCATTCCTTTTCTAGATCCGGGTCTGGTTTTGAACAAAATTAGCGAATTTTCAAAGCGATGTTACCTAAATTCTTAATGCAACATTTCTTTATTCCAAATCTATGGCCACCAAGGACCCTGATTCGAAACCCATTGATTCTATCTTGTGGAGATTTGTAAAGAATTATGTTTAGATGGAAAAATTTCGCGACCTGAATCATTTGAAAGCCAAAATAAGATAAAGCATGTGAAATACCGATTAGACATTTGCAGTCATTTCACTAATTATGTCCAAACCTATTTGAGGTAGGCTTTCAACTAAAATATTATTTTCCTGAATATGTATATCATTTACCTACATATCGGTTTTCAAATTAACAAGTTACAAAGTTATCAATAGACAGACGTTACGGGGCCAACCTTTGGGGGAGGGCCTAATTTTATGGGGTCGAAACTCTTATAGTGCACTAAGTTACGGTGAGATGAAGTTATAGACGAAATTTGGTGGTCGTAGCGACGGTCTAGGAAGAGTTATCGAACAAATCAAACAGACAGAAAGACAAACTTTTTAAAATACACTGGCGGAAATTGAAAAAAGGACACCCAGAAGGAATTTCTTTAGAAACGTCATACATATATATATGTTAATAGTTGAGAGCAACAGAAACCGTGAACCAAGATTGAAAGTCATTGGATGAAATACTGACGTCACTGAGGACGACAACATGCGAATGTACGCAGTGCGTATTTAAGAACTATGGCGTGAAGAAAGAAGGTCATGTGTTTTAGTGTTCTTTGAAGAAGCTACCATGCCTAGACAATGCAGGCACGCAGCATTTGTTCAGTTAATGGGTTGGGTTGGGTTACCTCTGAGCGGCACTTTTTTGCACACCATGGGCTAAATGTCCAGGTCACATGGACCCCGAAGGCTAAGAGAAGGTTGGGGGAGGGGACCCACTGGAACAGCTGTTGGGAGACAGATGGTAGCCTCCCGTCAAGGCCATCCAGCGTGTTCTTTAACATGCACAGGGTATGGCTCTCCCGCACACGGGGCCACGTCTTAACGTCCCATCCGACGGACGGCGGCCTTTCCAAGCCCATCGGTGTTCCCTACTGACCGTGGGCAGGGCGGGAAATTTTGCGGAGATAAATCTCAACGCTCACCCAGCTGGGACTCGAACCTGGGAACTACAGATTACGAGCCTGGCGCGCTACTGACTTAGCCACCCCCGCCCAGTAAAATTTTAGGTCCTTTTTGGTTTGTTTCACAGAATGCATTATTTTTTTTGATAATTCTCTGTCTTTATTCTTTTTGGTCAAGAAATATCAACTACCCCTCATTAGCGCAGAGTGAACTATGAAATATGTAATGACAAAATAATTTTACTTCGAAGATTTAGAAAGTATGAAAAAAAGTGAGGAGGACTTTTTTTGGCACAAAAAAAAAAGAAATTGAGTTCTGAAAGCATTTCGTTTAAGCATCAAAAATTAAATTAATCTGTTTCAAAAAACAACTATTACGTATTCGTGCGAATGCGAACGATGACTTGCAATTTAAGTACTAATCATATTTTTTTCGGCGAAGAAAAAACATTTTTGCAAATAATTAGTGCTCATTAGGATTATTTCCATTTTCTTTCGGACTTCTTTTACTTTATTTTTTGTTTCCATAGGTAGAACATATTTTTTTTAATTCGGACGTTCACCGGACTTATTTTGAAATTGCAGATCAAAAGATGCAGCAGATGTGTATTGCAAAATTTTTAAATGAAAGTATTCAGCCTTTTTTTTTTGTGGTTTTGTGAAATTGTGTATCGTTGGGAGAAAACAATTCCAATTAGTTTTTTCCCCCCTACTGTTTTGTCTATACTGGCTTTGGATTATGTTTGATTTCGATGTCTAAAGTGATGTCATTGAATCTTCCAAAGTGGCCCAAGACAACCTTGAATTTGGAGGGATTCGACCGAATGAGAAGATTATTAACAGATGACTTTTAATGATCTCTACCAAAGTTATTAAAAGGAAAGAAGGCTTAATGTGGAGAATAATTACATATGGTGGACCTTACTTAACCTTGACAATTCACCTAAAACCACAATGTTCGAGATTTAGTTAAAAAACGAGGTTTTTGCACACAATTGGCTGAAATGGCCAGGTCACAAAGACTCCTAGGGCTTTGAGTTGGGTTGTTTTACCTCTGAGCGGCACTTTTTTGCACACAATGGACTAAATGGCCAGGTCTTATGGATCCCGAAGGCTCAGAGAAGGTTGGGGAAGGGGACCCACTGGAACAGTTGTTGGGAGACAGATGGTAGCCTCCCGTCAAGGCCATCCATCCTGTTCTTTAATGTGCACAGGGCATGGCTCCGCCGCACACGGTTTAACGTCCCATCCGACGGACGGCGGCCTTTCTAAGCCCATCGGTGTCCCCTATTGACCGTGGGCAGGGCTGGGAAATTTGCGGAGATAAATCTCAACATGACCCAGCTGGGACTTGAACTTGGGAAGTACAGATTAGACTCAAGGGCTCAAAGAAGATTGCAAGAAGGGGAACACTGGACACCTGTCAGGAGGCAAATGAAAACCTCCCTTCAAGGCCATCCGCGTGTTCTTTAACGTGCACAAGGAACCACGGCTTAACATCTCATCTGATGAATGGCGGTTTTTCCAAGTCCATTGGTATCCCCTTTACAAACTGGAGCAGTGTGTATATGGTGGGGGGGGGGGGATATCTGGAATTCCATTGCAGTATAAAATTTCTTCGCTCTCCGTTTTAGAGGCCTTAAAACATTTCTTGAGAAATATATGAAATATACAGAGCGCCTGAAAAAATAATTTTGTTGTTTCGAGAACCAATATGTACGAAAATAATACAGATATTCAAAAAAGCAATGAGCCCGCCCGTTCAGAATATAAGGGTAAAAAACGCCAAAAAAATATAAACTTATACATTTATTTTAATGCATTTTTCAAGAATTATTTTAAAAACTAGTAAACCGCCGTCCCATGGCCGAGTGGTTAGCGCGCTTGGCTACTAATCTAAGGGAACTGGGTTCGATCCCCGGGTAAGGCATGGATTATTGTGTCGTTTTTTCTGCTGAGGTCATGCCAACCTCACAGACCTTCTACTATGGCATGTGGGGCAGGGGTGGCTCAGTGGGTAGCGCGCCAGGCTCGTAATCTGTAGTTCCCAGGTTCGAGTCTCAGCTGGGTCAGCGTTGAGATTTATCTCCGCAAAATTCCCCGCCCTGCCCACGGTCAGTAGGGGACACCGATGGGCTTGGAAAGGCCGCCGTCCGTCCGATGGGACGTTAAGCCGTGGCCCGTGTGCGGGAGACCCATACTCTGTGCACGTTAAAAACACGCTGGATGGCCTTGACGGGAGGCTACCATCTGTCTCCCAACACCTGTTCCAGTGGGTCCCCTCCCCCAACCTTCTCTGAGCCTTCGGGGTCCATGTGACCTGGCCATTTAGCCCATGGTGTGCAAAAAAGTGCCGCTCAGAGGTAAAACAACCCAACTATGGCATGTAAACTGACAGGCTCCTGTCAGACCTCTGTGGCAAGCAGCTGCATGAGGGAGTATTTATTTTTTTTTAATTTTTTTTTAAACCGAAGAGGGAAATATTTATATTGCAATGGAAATTAAGTGTCTTGGATGGAGCTCCCACATTTTCTCGGCTAGATTTTGTTCCTTAGCCATCCTCCCATCCCTTTTCTAGATCCGGGCCTGGTTTTGAACAAAATTAGCGAATTTTCAAAGCGATGTTACCTAAGTTCTTAATGCAACATTTCTTGATTCCAAATCTATGGCCACCAAGGACCCTGATTCGAAACCCCTTCATTCTATCTTGTGGAGATTTGTAAAGAATTATGTTTAGACGGAAAAATTTCGCGACCTGAATCATTTGAAAGCCAAAATAAGATAAAGCATGTGGAATACCGATTAGACATTTGCAGTCATTTCAGTAATTATGTCCAAACCTATTTGAGGTAGGCTTTCAACTAAAATATTATTTTCCTGAATATGTATATCATTTACCTACATATCGGTTTTCAAATTAACAAGTTACAAAGTTATCAATAGACAGACGTTACGGGGCCAACTTTTGGGGGAGGGCCTAATTTTATGGGGTCGAAACTCTTATAGTGCACTAAGTTACGGTGAGATGAAGTTATAGACGAAATTTGGTGGTCGTAGCGACGGTCTAGGAAGAGTTTTCGAACAAACCAGACAGACAGAAAGACAAACTTTTTAAAATACACTGGCGGAAATTGAAAAAAGGACACACAGAAGGAATTTCTTTAGAGACGTCATATTATAATATGTTAATAGTTAAGAGCAACAGAAACCGTGAACCAAGATTGAAAGTCATTGGATGAAATACTGACGTCACTGAGGACGACAACATGCGAATGTACGCAGTGCGTATTTAAGAACTATGGCGTGAAGAAAGAAGGTCATGTGTTTTAGTGTTCTTTGAAGAAGCTACCATGCCTAGACAATGCAGGCACGCAGCATTTGTTCAGTAAATGGGTTGGGTTGGGTTGTGTTACCTCTGAGCGGCACTTTTTTGCATACCATGGGCTAAATGGCCAGGTCACATGGACCCCGAAGGCTAAGAGAAGGTCGGGGGAGGGGACCCACTGGAACAGCTGTTGGGAGACAGATGGTAGCCTCCCGTCAAGGCCATCCAGCGTGTTCTTTAACATGCACAGGGTATGGCTCTCCCGCACACGGGGCCACGGCTTAACGTCCCATCGGACGGACGGCGGTCTTTCCAAGCCCATCGGTGTCCCCTACTGACCGTGGGCAGGGCGGGGAATTTTGCGGAGATAAATCTCAACGCTCACCCAGCTGGGACTCGAACCTGGGAACTACAGATTACGAGCCTGGCGCGCAACCGACTGAGCCACCCCCTCAGTTAATGGAGTTTGAGGGAAGTCATATAGTGGGTCTTCGAAAAGCAGGTTGGTCTTTTCGTCAAATTGCACCCCGTGTTGGACGAGAGGTATCGGCAGTGGTACGAGGGTGGTGTCGATGGTCAGAAGAACATTCGCACACTCGCAGACGTGATTCCGGGCAACACAGAGTTATGGATGCACGAGAGGTCGGCGTATCAGGAGGGCGGCGGTGGCAGAGTGGACGGTTATGGCATCGCAAATTCGATCCTCTGTCGTACCAAGGGTTTCTACAAGAACGATATCAATCGTCTTTTGGTAGCAGGACTATGGGCACGCGTGCCGCTGGCATGGTTACCACTGTCACCTCGTCACTGTCAAGCACGTTTGCAGTGGTGTCAAGAACGAGTTTATTGGAGGGAAGAATGGCAGTCTGTGGTCTTCAGTGATGAAAGTTGATTCTGCTTAGGAATGTCTGATGGTCGTTTACACATCCGAAGGCGACAAGGTGAGTGGCTTTTTCCATCATGTCTCCACTAGTGAACCAAGGCCCACACCGAGCATCGTGGTGTGGGGAGCGATTAGCTATCACTCTCGTACGTGTCTGGTGTTTGTACAGGGTACACTGAACAGCAATACGTATGTCAGCGACATCGTACAGCCAGACGTCCTGCCATATTTGAGTGTAATCCCAAATGCGATATTCCAGCAGGATAACGCCACCGACACTCTGTCTAGGAAATTCAACATGCTCTTCAGGCAGTGTACCAACACCCTTGGCCAGCACGCTCTCTGAACTTGTCTGCAATCGAGCATGTCTGGGACTGGATCAGACAAAGACTCTTTCGCGGACAGCGACAGGCAACGACCATCGCTGAATTACGCGTCCAAGTTGAAAGCACATGGATTGGGGTTGGGTTGTTTTACCTCTGAGCGGCACTTTTTTTGCACACCATGGGCTAAATGGCCAGGTCACATGGACCCCGAAGGCTCAGAGAAGGTTGGGGGAGGGGACCCACTGGAACAGCTGTTGGGAGACAGATGGTAGCCTCCCGTCAAGGCCATCCAGCGTGTTCTTTAACGTGCACAGGGTATGGCTCTCCCACACACGGGGCCACGGCTTAACGTCCCATCCGACGGACGGCGGCCTTTCCAAGCCCATCGGTGTCCACTACTGACCGTGGGCAGGACGGGGAGTTTTTGCGGAGATAAATATCAACGCTGACCCAGCTGGGACTCGAACCGGGGAACTACAGATTACGAGCCTGGCGCGCTACCGACTGAGCCACCCCCGCCCCAAAGCACATGGAATGGTATACCCTCTCGTGATCGATGAGGTTTAATACCTTATTAAAATATGCCTTCCGTAAAATGTAATGCTCATTAAAATGTAAAATAAACATTAAATCACTTCACACCTGTCATCACTGTCCTTTCTCAACAAGTTGTTTCTGGTAAATAAATCTCATAGATTACACTTCAATTGTTAATGATGTTCTTTTTTCAATTTCCGCCAGTGTATATTTGAGTTGATTTTATTTATTGTTTGGGTGGTATTGCTGCCCATGATTCCAGGATCAGGACCGGAATCAAGATCAGGGTCGGTCGGTCACACTCGCACCCCAGGCTAGTTGTGAAAGGTCATAAAAGGGCTTTTGGGAACCGTCATCCCACCGTCACCCACACCCATCATCCACATCCCCACAATAGCACTTCCAAAAAACACACTTAATACATAAAAATATTTACAGTAACAAAAATACAATAAAATGCAACAATAAATAAAAAAAAAATTAGAAGGACATGACAATATTTTGCTAAAACATTTTGACAAACAACAAAACAATTCAAAAGAGAGAAATATAGTAAAAATTGCAACTCTTAGATTGTATATGCATTCTTATGAAATGATGCAAATATCTTCCATTTAGAGGGGCGGGGGTGGCTCAGTCGGTAGCGCGCCAGGCTCGTAATCTGTAGTTCCCATGTTCGAGTCCCAGCTGGGTCAGCGTTGAGATTTATCTCCGCAAAATTCCCCGTCCTGCCCACGGTCAGTAGGGGACACCGATGGGTTTGGAAAGGTCACCGTCCGTCGGATGGGACGTTAAGCCGTGGCCCCGTGTGCGGGAGAGCCATACCCTGTGCACGTTAAAGAACACGCTGGATGGCCTTGACGGGAGGCTACCATCTGTCTCCCAAAAGCTGTTCCAGTGGGTCCCCTGCCCCAACCTTCTCTGAGCCTTCCGGGTCCATGTGACCTGGCCATTTAGCCCATGGTGTGCAAAATAGTGCCGCTCAGAGGTAAAACAACCCAACCCAAATCTTCCATTTAAAAATATTCATTTTACCAGTTATTTTGAGGAATTTCCGAAAGATTAAGAAAAAGTTGACCGGCAACAGTTCAAAGAATGTTCTGCATGAAACTTTAGTTTGGAAACATTATTAGAAAGAAGAAAACAACTACCCTGGTAGCGCGAAATGAGGTCACAAAAATGGCTTCCTCATAGCATAATTTTTTCTTTTTTTCAACTTGACAGAACATCTAAATAATTAGGTATTTTTTTATTATCAAATTTAATTCGGAAATTTTCAAGATTAATTTTAAAATACTCTCAATTCTGTTTTTAAACGGATTCTTTTTACACGATTTTGATTTAACACGGTTTAGAAAAAAATTCCAATTCTCTTTTTTACGATTTATTTTGATCTAACACGGTTCAAACGGCGCCTTTTCAAAAATATTTATTTGAATTTAATTCTAAAAAAAAAATTCCTATTCAGAAAAAAATTCTTAGAATTTACATTTATAACTAAGATGCCGCTTTTATGGTCACATTTTTCGAAATAGTTTTAACTTTGAAAATGTACCATAGATACATATTTCGTGCACTGAAATCCCCAAAATAAAAACTACACTAACATAACTACACAACAAGTTTTCTCTATTTCATTCTCTACTTTATGGAAAAATTGAGGGGCGGGGGTGGCTCAGTCGATAGCGCGCCAGGCTCGCAATCTTGTAGTTCCCAGGTTCGAGTGCCAGCTGGGTCAGCGTTGAGATTTATCTCCGAAAAAATTCCCCGCCCTGCCCACGGTCAGTAGGGGACACCGATGGGCTTGGAAAGGCCGCCGTCCGTCGGATGGGACGTTAAGCCGTGGCCCCGTGTGCGGGAGAGCCGTACCCTGTGCACTTTAAAGAACACGCTGGGTGGCCTTGACGGGAGGCTACCATCTGTCTTCCAACAGCTGTTCAGTGGGTCCCCCTCCCCCAACCTTCCTCTGAGCCTTCGGGGTCCTTGTGGCCTGGCCATTTAGCCCATGGTGTGCAAAAAAAGTGCCGCTCAGAGATAAAACAATCCAATACAATTGAAAAATTGTACAAAACCAACTTCGTTCGGAATGAAGTGGCAACATTGAGTTCCGGGAATTCCCCTCAATTTTACCTTCAATACATACGTTAGCCTTGGTCTCTCATTTCGTGTTTTGAATGTTTGATAGAAGAAATCGAAAAACTTTTTAAAGTTTTGTGTGCGTCTATTATCAGAAAGTGACAACGAATAAAATTTAGTTAATAAGCATATGTAAGTCATATTGGGGCGGGGGTGGCTCAGTCGGTAGCGCGCCAGGCTCGTAATCTGCAGTACCCAGGTATCCAACCCAGCTGGGCCAGCGTTGAGAGTTATCTCCGCAAAATTTCCCGCCCTGCCCACGGTCAGTAGGGGACACCGATGGACTAGAAAAGGCCGCCGTCCGTCGGATGGGACGTTAAGCCGTGGACCCGTGTACGGGAGAGCCATACCCTGTGCACGTTAAAGAATGGCCTTGTCGGAAGATTACCATCTGTCTCTCAACAGCTGTTCCAGTGGGTCCCCTCCCCCAACCTTCTCTGAGCCTTCGGGGCATTTAGCCCATGGTTGCACACCATGGGCATTTAGCCCATGGTGTGCAACCATGGGCTAAAAACGTTAGACGTTTTTCTAAAAACGTTTTTTTGCACACCATGGGCATTTAGCCCATGGTGTGCAAAAAAGTGCCGCTCAGAGGTAAAACAACCCAACCCAATGTAAGTCATTTTTTTTGCACTTTTGTATTCTTCAATTAGTGACATATTTTCTTTATGAAGGATAATTTACTTTATATATGCACATATAGTTGTCTTTATAAGTTTATAAAATAAATATGTTTAAATGAATAAAAATCAAATGAAGATTTTAAAGATTTTATGATTTGTTTGAAAGAACTTGTTATTTGTACTGGGTTTTCATGTCTGGAACCAATCTTCTAGTTTTTCATATGCACTGTATTTTTTTTTTATACGTTTTTTTCGGGAACGTATCTACCGTGTAAAAACAGAATTTGGTGTATTTAAAACAGATGATTTCTATGATAAAAAAAGGGAAACTTGAAGTCTATTTCTCTTTGGAACTTAAGTTCTCACCGGATATTAGACCGAATTTGGCTCTGGGTTGGATTGTTTTACCTCTGAGCGGCACTTTTTTGCACACCATGGGTTAAATGTCCAGGTCACATGGACCCCGAAGGCTCAGAGAATGTTGGGGGAGGGGACCCACTGGAACAGCTGTTGGGAGACAGATGGTAGCCTCCCGTCAAGGCCATCCAGAGTGTTCATTAACGTGCACAGGGTATGGCTCTCCCGCACACGGGGCCAAGTCTTAACGTCCCATCCGACGGACGGCGGCCTTTACCAAGCCCATCGGTGTCCCCTGCTGACCGTGGACAGGGCGGGGAATTTTGCGGAGATAAATCTCAACGCTGACCCAGCTGGGACTCGAACCTGGGAACTGCAGATTAGGAACCTGGCGCGCTACCGACTGAGCCACCCCCGAATTTGGCTCTGGAACTATAGTGACTTCCGGCATGTTAAGGACGAATAAAAAGACCTCAGAGGGCATATTTAATCAGTTTTATCAAGAGAAATTGTCAACTTAATTTCACTTGTGGGACAAAATCTATTCGAACGTTTGTCAATTGGCAAAATGAATAAATTAACATCAGAAGTAAAATATATATTAAGGATATATTGCACATATTATAAGGAATATTGCGAATAAAAAAAACCTAGTTAAGAAGAGCTACTGCAAACCTTAACACTAAACTTTAAACTATCTATAAGTTATTTTTATATAAGAGTAAAAATTAAAAACTGGTGTGTGCTTTCAAAAAATTGCACGGTTTGCTGTGATAAACCTTGAAACAAGGAACGACCAACTGCACATCTGGGAACAACGTTGCTCTGAAGGGTTGTTTTACCTCTGAGCGGCACTTTTTGCACACAATGGGCTAAATGGCCAGGTCACAAGGGCCCGGAAGGCGTAGAGAATGTTGGGGGAGGGGACCCACTGGAACAGCTGTTGGGAAACAGATGGTAGTCTTCCATCATGGCCATCAAGCACACTGAATCACGGTTTAACGTTCCATCCAACGGACGGCGGCCTTTCCAAACCCATCGGTGTCCCCTACTGACCCTGGGTAGGGTGGGGGAGTTTTGCGGAGATAAATTTCAACGCTGACCAAGCTGGGACTCGATACTGGGAACTGCATATTAAGAGCCTGGCCCGCTACCTACTGAGCCACCCCCGCCCCTTGCAGCTCTGAAAAACTGGATTTTTGGCGATATTCTAAAACAGTGTCTAAATATATTTATGAACAGGTATTTAGCGAATGCAGGAGTTTTCCTTGAAACTGCGCTACAGCTGTAAATAGTGCATTATCGCTAAACTAGTCGAAATAGTAAAATATATTTTTTTCGAAACTAAGTAAAATAAAAATACTACACTTATAAGCTGTGATTTTGTAGAGTTACAATGTGTAAATGTTATATGGCCCAAGTTTTGAAATGAAACTTTATAAAAAAAAATAATTAGTCTTAAAGCATCTGCTTTCCACAGAGTTTTGACAGGAGCCTGTCAGAATATTATATCATAGGGAAGATTTATGAGGTAGGCAAGACCTAAGCAGAAAGACAATAGAAGAAACATCCGTTCATAAGCAACTAAGCACACCAACAACTCGAAATAATAGTAAAGTATATATATAATAATTACAAATACGTCCGACAGATGGAAGCACTAACAGATTGCTCATTCAGTTAGGCACCAATTAAGTGTTTATTTTGTTAGGATAAAATTTAGAATTTGGATTGTTTTACCTCTGAGCGGCACTTTTCTGCATATCATGGGCTAAATGGCCAGGCCACAAGGACCCCGAAGGCTCAGAGAAGGTTGGGGGAGGGGACCCACTGGAACAGCTGTTGGGAGACAGATGGTAGCCTCCCGTCAAGGCCATCCAGCGTGTTCTTTAACGTGCACAGGGTATGGCTCTCCCGCACACGGGGCCACGGCTTAACGTCTCATCCGACGGACGGCGGCCTTATTCAAGCCCATCGGTGTCCCCTACTGACCGTGGGCAGGGCGGGGAAATTTTGCGGGATAAATCTCAACGCTGACCCAGCTGGGACTCGAACCTGGGAACTACAGATTAAGAGCCTGGCGCAGCTACCGACTGAGCCACCCCCGCCCCAATAAAATTTAGGAAAACTCAATATAAAACATTATCAACAGTTTCTGTAAATTCATCTAGTCTCATTAACGCTGTTTCAATATTTTTTAATAATCTGTAAATTTATTAATAATAAAATAATACAGAATTATTAATTTAGAGCATTTGAGTTACCTCTGAGCGGCACTTTTTTGGAACACAATGGGATGCAATGTCCAAGTTACAAGGACCCTGCCGGCTCAGAGAAGGTTGAGGGATTAAATTTAATTAAATAGGATTAAAAAATAATTCTTCAAAGATCCCTCTTAACCGTTTAAATATCTTGTTACGCCACTCATTAAAAGTACTCAAAAGTAATAATATATTATTTAATGTGTATCGAAGTAAAAAATCAAGGGAAGAAAAAAAAATGAGTGGGGGGGAGAGGATTGGGTTGTTTTACCTCTGAGCGGCACTTTTTTGCTCACCATGGGCTAAATGGCCAGGTCACATGGACCCCGAAGGCTCAGAGAAGGTTGGGAGAGGGGACCCATTGGAACAGCTGTTGGGAGACAGATGGTAGCCTCCCGTCAAGGCCATCCAGCGTGTTCTTTAACGTGCAGAAGGTATGGCTCTCCCGCACACGGGACCACGGCTTAACGTCCCATCCGACGGACGGCGGCCTTTCCAAGCCCATCAGTGTCCCCTACTGACCGTGGGCAGGGCGGGGAATTTTGCGGAGATAAATCTCAACGCTGACCCAGCTGGGTCTCGAACCTGGGAACTACAGATTACGAGCCTGGCGCGCTACCGACTGAGCCCCGGGGGGGAGAGGAAAGCAAGAGACTGGATTTCCGTTACAATATAACATTTCTGCCTCCGATTTAAAGATCTTTAAAAAATTTAATACAAAATGCATTAAATATACATAGGTTTAATATATCTTTACTGCTCTTATCTCCGCAAAACTCTGCGCCCTGTTCACGGTCAGTAGGGGACACAATGGACTTTGAAAGGCCGCCACCCGTCTGATGGGACGTTAAGCCGTGGTTCCGTGTGAGGGAGAGCCACACCCTGCCCACTCCCCCTAATCTTCTCTGAGCCTTCGGGGTCCATGTGACCTGGCCATTTAGCCCATGGTGTGCAAAAAAGTGCCGCTCAGAGGTAAAACAACCCAACTCTTTACTACTATACTACTATCCTTACTAGCACTCTCAAAAGGGGAAGGCCATCCACACCCCCTTGCCGCTGGGGCGGTAGTGGCTCAGTCGGTAGCGCGCCAGGCTCGTAATCTAGTTCCCAGGTTTCCCAGGTATTATAGAAAAGAAGAAACGGCAACTGCCTGAATTTCCAAGTTGGGTTGTTTTACTTCTGAGCTGCACTTTTCTACACACAATGGACTAAATGGCCAGGTCTCAAGGACCCTGAGGGCTCAGAGCAAGTTGGAGGAAGGGGACCCACTGGGCAGTTGTTGTGAGACAGATGTTAGCCTCCCTTTAAGGCCATTGTATTCTTTAACGTGTAGAAGATATAGCTCTTCCACCCACAGATCCACGGCTTAACGTTCCATCTGATGGATGGCGGCCTTTGTCCCAGCTGGGTCAGCGTTAAGATTTATCTCCGCAAAATTCCCCGCCCTGCCCACGGTCAGTAGGGGACACCGATGGGCTTGGAAAGGCCGCCGTCCGTCGGATGGGACGTTAAGCCTTGTCCCCGTGTGCGGGAGAGCCATACCCTGTGCACGTTAAAGAACACGCTGGATGGCCTTAACGGGAGGCTACCATCTGTCTCCCAACAGCTGTTCCAGTGGGTCCCCTCCCCCAACCTTCTCTGAGCCTTCTGGGTCCTTGTGACCTGGCCATTTAGCCCATGGTGTGCAAAAAAGTGCCGCTCAGAGGTAAAACAACCCAACCCAACCCCCTTGCCCCTTCCTGTAGATGCGACCCTGGTAAAAAAACATAACAGACCGTGAAATTTATCTGATGTTTTGCGTTCTTAAACTATTATATTACTAACATGGCATCTGTAAAACGCTAAACCTGTTCCTAAATACTGGATGTATCATAATTTTAAATGAGTAAGCTACATTCATCTTTATCATGATTTGACTAGTTTGACTTTAAACTATGAATTTGCATGACCACATTACCGCGTTATCTTTCATTTGAAATACAGCACCTCTGAACTGCCATATCTAACTATGGCTGCACCGTTATCTTTCAGTGTGTGCCCAATCACTCAGGTATTCCTGACAATGAGATTGTGGACAATGCAGTTCAAGAAGCACTTAATTCTATAGACTGCACTATCGTGGAATACACATGTGATTAAATCGAAAGCCTGATAAAACAGAATAAGATAACTTTCTACAAACACCTAGAATCGCAGACTCAGTATTGAGCAGAAAATCTTCCCTGTTCTGGATTTACTTTCCTAACAGAACCATTAACTATAAGCTCATAAGACTTATGTTTGGTTGGGTTGTTTTACCTCTGAGCGGCACTTTTTTGCACACCATGGGCTAAATGGCCAGGTCACATGGACCCCGAAGGCTCAGAGAAGGTTGGGGGAGGGGACCCACTGGAACAGCTGTTGGGAGACAGATGGTAGCCTCACGTCAAGGCCATCCAGCGTGTTCTTTAACGTGCACAGGGTATGGCTCTCGCTCACTCGGAGCCACGACTTAACGGCCCATCCGACGGACGGCGACCTTTCCAAGCCCATCGATGTCCCCTACTGACCGTGGGCAGGGCGGGGAATTTTGCGGAGATAAATCTCAACGTTGACCCATCTGGGACTCGAACCTGGGAACTAACGTTGACCCATCTGGGACTCGAACCTGGGAACTACAGATTACGAGTCTGGCGCGCTACCGACTGAAACACCCGCGCCCCTCTGTGCGATGAAATATTATAGAAAAGAAGAAACGGCAACTGCCTGAATTTCCAAGTTGGGTTGTTTTACTTCTGAGCTGCACTTTTCTACACACAATGGACTAAATGGCCAGGTCTCAAGGACCCTGAGGGCTCAGAGCAAGTTGGAGGAAGGGGACCCACTGGGCAGTTGTTGTGAGACAGATGTTAGCCTCCCTTTAAGGCCATTGTATTCTTTAACGTGTAGAAGATATAGCTCTTCCACCCACAGATCCACGGCTTAACGTTCCATCTGATGGATGGCGGCCTTTCCATGTCCATCGGTGTCCCCCTACTGACCGTGAGCGGAGCCTGGAGGTTTGCAGAGATAAATCTCAAACGAATTTCCAGGAGTGTAGTTGGAAATGATGTTATGTTACACAGACAGGGATTTTGTTCCTGCGAGTTTTGCTAAGGCAACAATGTGTTTTGAAAATCATATGCATCGAAATATGTAATTGACATCTGCTGTTCTTTCTGCTGAAGTCTCGCGTTCCTCATAGATCTTTTGTGTGGCTTATAAACTGACTGGCTCCTGTGAAACCTATGTGACAATGACAAGCAGCTGCTTGAGAGGATATTTTATAGAAACATCGTCCAGAAAAAGAAAACAAAAAAACTGGAGACTTGGAAAACTGGAGACTCCAAAAAAACTGGAGATTTGTAACGATGACGATCTTATAGATCGTCATCGTTACAAATATATTGGATATCGTGATCGATACAAATATCTTGGATATCGTCATCGATACAAATATGTTGGATATCGTTATCGATACAAATATCTTGGATATCGTCATCGTTACAAATATGTTGGATATCGTTATCGATACAAATATCTTGGATATCGTCATCGTTACAAATATGTTTGATATCGTGATCGATACAAATATCTTGGATATCGTCATCGATACAAATATGTTGGATATCGTTATCGATACAAATATCTTGGATATCGTCATCGATACAAATATGTTGGATATCGTTATCGATACAAATATCTTGGATATCGTCATCGTTACAAATATGTTTGATATCGTGATCGATACAAATATCTTGGATATCGTCATCGATACAAATATGTTGGATATCGTTATCGATACAAATATCTTGGATATCGTCATCGATACAAATATGTTGGATATCGTTATCGATACAAATATCTTGGATATTGTCATCGTTACAAATATGTTGGATATTGTGATCGATACAAATATCTTGGATATCGTCATCGATACAAATATGTTGGATATCGTCATCGATGCATATATGTTTGATATCGTGATCGATACAAATGTGTTGGATGTCGTCATCGATACAAATGCGTTGTATATCGTCATTGTTCCAAATATCTTGGCTATCGTCATCCGATGGAGACTTGGTTATCGTCATCGTTAAAAAAGGCCTATTACGTTCTTGGAGACGTCATTGACAGGTTGAAGTTTCATCCTCCCTATAATTCCGCAAGTACTTGACCGATTGGTCCCAAATTTTCTCTGGTGGTTCCACTTCTGTCTTTCTATCTACGGTTTAGAGATCAGGTTTCTCTCTGCGATTGGTTCTGATTAAATCAGATGCAAATGTCGCAAAACTCATGGCGAGCTCCCATCGTCAACGTTTAGGAATAGAGTAGAACGTTACCGATGGGAGAAGCCATCGATGGACGGACGTTTCATACAAAACGTTTTGTATGAAAAGTCGCCCTCTGGCGGGTCAAATGGCAATGGAGAGAGGAAATACGTGGCAGAGTATTTGCGCTCTCAATCATAGTAACCGGAGCGACAATTTAGAATTTTTAGCCAAGGCTAATATGAAAGCCCAGGTTGCAAATTAAAACTAGCTGTTATCAGGGCGTAGCGAAGGGACTGTGGTTTGGGGGGGGAGGGGGAAAGAAGACGAAAATTTTACAACTCGGAAATCACATTTTGCCGCCTGAGAATATAAGTACTTTACACAAATTTATTAATTATGATCTCTGTCAGGGACGTACCCAGGATTTAGTTCGGTGGGAGGGAGGGGGAGGGGGCAGCTCCCCAAGATTTTCCCAAATTGCCTCGATTTTGCAAACTCGCTATAATTTTACAAAAAGTGATCCCCATTTTCACATCTTTCCTGAATTTTACCAAGTCACTTCGAATTTTGCCAACTCCAAGATTTTGCCAAGTTGTCTCGATTTTCTAACCCCCCTACATTTCGACAAATTGGTTCGTTTTCGCTAATTCTCCTTAATTTGACAAAGGCAATGTCAATTTTCGCAACTCACCTATATTTTATCAAATGGCTCCGAATTTTGCCAACTTCCCTAGATTTCGCCGAGTTGCCTCGTTTTTTCCAACTCGTCATAATTTTACCAAAAAAAAAATCCCAATTTTCGCAACTTACCTGGATATTACTATGTCACTTCAAATTTTGCCAACTGCGATTCACTTTCTGTGTGTGTGTGTGTGTGTGGGGGGGGGGGGGGGCTCAGTCGGTAGCGCGCCAGGCTCGTAATCTGTAGTTCCCAGGTTCGAGTCCCAGCTGGGTCAGCGTTGAGATTTATCTCTGCAAAATTCCCCGCCCTGCCCACGGTCAGTAGGGGACACCGAAGGGCTTGGAAAGGCCGCCGTCCGTCGGATGGGACGTTAAGCCGTGGCCCCGTGTGCGGGAGAGCCATACCCTGTGCACGTTAAAGAACACGCTGGATGGCCTTGACGGGAGGCTACCATCTGTCTCCCAACAGCTGTTCCAGTGGGTCCCCTCCCCCAACCTTCTCTGAACCTTCGGGGTCCATGTGACCTGGCCATTTAGCCTATGGTGTGCAAAAGTGCTGCTCAGTGGTAAAACAATCCAAACAATCCAACTTTCCGTGTGGGGGAAATCTCCCCCCATACTCCCCCCCATAGCTATGCCCTTGGCAGTGACCCTCACATTTACTGCACAGAGTACTTTCAATTCATTTACGAACGTGCGATTGCATAAAAAAACTATAAAAAATAAATAATAATAAATACCCCCTCAAGCAGCTGCTTGCCACAAAGTTCTGACAGGAGTCTGTCAGTTTATATGCCACAGTAAGAGATCTGAAAGGATGGCAGGACCTCAGCAGAATAAACGACACATACATCCATGCCTTATCCGGGGCTAGAACCCAGGTCCCGTAGATCAGTAACCAAGCGCGCTAACCACTCGGCCACGGGACGGCTTTAAAAAAAAACACGAAACTAAAGTGAACGCGAGACAATTTATGCTCGGCAGGACAGTCACGCAGATTTCGGAACGTCTAGTATTCCTGTCTGAGAATCCAACCACTCTTTAAATATTCCTCGCCAATATCAGGCTACAATTGAAGCACAGATCTATTACATACTTACTCTATACGGTATTTAAGAAATTTTGGTCAAGAGTTCATTGCTCATGCAGGGGGCGGGGGTGGCTCAGTCGGTAGCGCTCCAGGCTCGTAATCTGTAGTTCCCAGGTTCGAGTCCCAGCTGGGTCAGCGTTGAGATTTATCTCCGCAAAATTCTCCGCCCTGCCCACGGTCAGTAGGGGACACCGATGGGCTTGGAAAGACCGCCGTCCGTCGGATGGGACGTTAAGCCGTGGCCCCGTGTGCGGGAGAGTCATACCCTGTGCACGTTAAAGAACACGCTGGATGGCCTTAACGGGAGGCTACCATCTGTCTCCCAACAGCTGTTCCAGTGGGTCCCAACCTTCTCTGAGCCTTCGGGGTCCATGTGACCTGGCCATTTAGCCCATGGTGTGCAAAAAGTGCCGCTCAGAGGTAAAACAACCCAAGCTCATGCAGAGGAATGATTTTTTTCGAACAGTTCTTGCATAATCCGAAAGTAACATCCGAGTCTAAGAGACAGGTGGCGACGAATCCTTTGAAAGGGTTGCAACGCAGCTGAGAATAGACTAATGTATACGGAAATGGGAAGGTTGACAACTGCCTCCTCTTGTCTGGTCTTCTCGAAATATGTTGGCATCCAAAGGTCTCTTTTCTTATCTAGGGAGAAGAAGCGCGTTGTCTGGCAAAAGAGATATGGGGGTTGGGAAAAGAAGGGGGGGGGGAGCTGTAAGAAGATGGCCAACTGCAAAGTCAGACGCCATTCACTGAATAGAGAGAGAGACTTGCCAAATGACATTGGCCAATCTCTGTGGTAGGAAATAACTGGCGTTCGCAGAAGCCAATCTGAATATTTTTAAATCTGAATATTTTAAGGGCAGGGATTCACAACATTGTATAAAAATGACACTAAATTTCTTTAAAAGTAGAATGTTTAAAGAGAAAACTTTTGTTTATATTTTTTTTCAGTCTATGTGTAAAAATTTTCATTTTAATATATTTCTTTTTCGACGACGCTGTTATAAACAGGGTCGGATCAAGGGAGGGAAGCAAGGGTGCCATGCCCCCCTTTCAGAATGCTAGTAAGGATAAAAGAGGAGAAAAATTCATGCATTTCTTTCAAGAAATTTTAAAGACCTGTAAAATGGTGGTGGTGGTGACTCAGTCGGTAGCGCGCTAGGCTCGTAATCTGTAGTTCCCAGGTTCGAGTCACAGCTGGGTCAGCGTTGAGATTTATCACCGAAAAATTCCTCGCCCTGCCCACGGTCAGTAGGGGACACCGATGGGATTGGAAAGGCCGCCGTCCGTCGGATGGGACGTTAAACGTGGTCCAGTGTGCGGGAAAACTAATCCCAGTGAACGTTAAAGAACACGCTGGATGGCCTTGACGGGAGATTACCATCTGTTTCCTAACAGCTGTTCCAGTGGGTCCCCTCATCCAACCTTCTCTGAGCCTTCGGGGTCTATGTGACCTGACCATTTAGCCCATGTCGTGCAAAAAAGTGGCGCTCAGAGGACAAACAACCCAAAACAATCCTGTAAAATGGAGGGGGAAATATAATAAAATAAATAAATACCCCCTCAAGCAGCTGCTTGCTACAGAGGTCTGACAGGAGCCTGTCAGTTTATGTGCCATAGTAGAAGGTCTGAGAGGATGGCAGGATCTCAGCAGAAAAACAATACGAACATCCATCCCTTATCCGGGGCTCGAACCCAGGTCCCTTAGATCAGCAGCCAAGCGCGCTAATATATTGCAATGAAAATCCAGTCTCTTGCACCCTCTCTCTCTTTTTTGTACATTTTTCTGGGCTCGATTTCCTTTTTTGCGCCCCCCCCCCCCCCCCTCGATATTTTTTTAGATCCGGGCCTGGTTACAAATGTATAATAAATTCAATCGGAACCAACACGTAAAATTAATTTACTGAACTGGCGATTGGAACTTTTGATGACAACAATGTAAGTTTAAATAACTTACAGATAATTTTTTTTATAATGCTATTAAAATGTACCAGCTGAAGTGTACCAGTAAAAATATAAGAATAACATATTTCTTGTGGCAAATATGGGATGCTCATTTTCGAAGAAAATGAGGTTTATTATTTTTCGTCGTTAGCACGTCCTAACAGTGAAAATTCGTACTAATGGGTGAATCGGATGTATAAAAAACATTTATTTCCTAAAACCAAAAAGTTGATTTCTTCACCCCCTTGGAATAAACAGTTAAGTCATCACAGTCACTGACTGCTTGATCATCACATTTTAAAGCCAATATTTTAAATTTCTAGCGTAAACAGAGTTGGGTTGGGTTGTTTTACCTCTGAGCGGCACTTTTTTGCACACCATGGGCTAAATGGCCAGGTCACATGGACCCCGAAGGCTCAGAGAAGGTTGGGGGAGGGGACCCACTGGAACAGCTGTTGGGAGACAGATGGTAGCCTCCCGTCAAGGTCATCCAGCGTGTTCTTTAACGTGCACAGGGTATGGCTCTCCCGCACACGGGGCCACGGCTTAACGTCCCATCAGACGGACGACGGCCTTTCCAAGCCCATCGGTGTCCCCTACTGACCGTGGGCAGAGCGGGGAAATTTTGCGGAGATAAATCTCAACGCTGACCCAGCTGGGACTCGAACCTGGGAACTACAGATTACGAGCCTGGCGCGCTACCGACTGAGCCACCCCTGCCCCTTAGGTTTAGTTATGGTAGTGAAACTTGGACGCTTTGTAAACAAGATAACAGTAAACTAGATGCTTTTGATTCTAGATGCATACGCAGTATCTTGGGCATTAGGTAGTTAAACTTTGTAACTAATGATGAGGTTAGGCAAAGGAGTTTGCAACCTCCTTTAAGCAGCATATTGTGCAGAGAGAGACTCCGTTGGTTTGGCCATGTTGCCCGTATGAATAATTATAGATTGGCGAATAGGGTTATGAACAGTGTACCTAAAGGCCTCAGAAAGAGGGAGAGACCTAGGATGCGGTGGGCAGACAATGTCAAACAGGACCTTGTTAGAATTGGTGTGCAGTGGCCAAATGCAGTAATTGTAGCTCAGGACAGATATGCTTGGAGAACTAAATTGCATGGTCTAATTGGACATCAGTAGCACATGGCTGCTTGAAGATGATGATGATGAAACAGTTTGCAATATTCATTTAAAAAAACGATATTTTGCAGCTTTTCCAGCATTAGAGAGCGCTACTGAAGGTTTTTCGGCTTTTAATGTGCTCTAACAGTGTAAATTCGAACTAATGGATGATTGCGAAAACGCAAAATGGAATATTTTGTTATTAATTACATAAAATAAGAATGTTTTTCATTAATTTCTAAAAAAAAAAATTCCCTACCCCCACCACCACAGGAAAAAAAACGATTACCACCACTATAAACCTTTTTGACCAACACATGTATCACCAAAAATTTCTAGCATAAACAGATCGTTTACAATAATAGTTTAAATTTCCGACATTTTTCACTGTTAGGAGGTGCTATTAATTCTATTGCGAGATTTTGAAAATGCGAAACCTAATATTTAATGAATATTTGGGGCGTGGGTGGCTCAGTCGGTAGCGCGCCAGGCTCGTAAACTGTAGTTCCAGGTTCGAGCCCCAGCTGTTAAGATTTATCTCCGCAAAATTCTCCGTCTTGTTCACGGTCAGTAGGGGACACCGATGGGCTTGAAAAGGCCGCCGTCCTTCGGATGCGACGTTAAGCTCATGGCCCCGTGTGTGGGAGAGCCATAACTTGTGTACGTTAAAGAACACGCTGGATGGCCTTGACGGGAGGCTACCATCTCTCTCCAAACAGCTGTTCCAGTGGGTCCCATCCCCCAACCTTCTCTGAGCCTTCGGGGTCCTTGTGACCTGACCATTTAGCCAATGGTGTGCAAAAAAGTGCCGCTCAGAGGTAAAACAACCCAACCCTAACGAATATCTATCTGACCCTAAAATAATTTTATATTTATTTCTAAAAGCAAAATAAGTTGAATGTTAGCAAAACGAACTGGGTTGGGTTGTTTTACCTCTGAGCGGCACTTTTTTGCACACCATGGGCTAAATGGCCATGTCACAAGGATCCCGAAGGCTCAGAGAAGGTTGGGGGAGGGGACCCACTGGAACAGCTGTTGGGAGACAGATGGTAGCCTCCCGTCAAGGCCATCCAGTGTGTTCTTTAATGTTCACAGGGTATGACTCTCCCGCACACGGGGCCACGACTTAAAGCCCATCCGACGGACGGCGTTCTTTCCAAGCCCATCGATGTCCCCTACTGACCGTGGGCAGGGCGGGGAGTTTTGCGGAGATAAATCTCAAAGATGGCCCAGCTGGGACTCAAACCGGGAACTGCAGATTACGAGACTGGAGCGCTTCCGATTGAGCAACTCATTGCCGGAACATGCCATAATATTCCTGGAAGATTTGACGTAGGGATTTGTAAACTTTGATAACGTGCGGATTCAATTCTATTCGAGTAAACTGAAGTGGGAAATGATAATAAATAAGAGAAAGACAAACCGAGACTTTTCTTAGGAAACGCAAGTTAGTGAGGATTTGGGCAGTTTATAAGAAGATTCTGGTATCTAGGATATCATCTTTCCATTTACGACACCTTCACCAGCAGAGAGATTTCTTCTACGCGGAAAGAAAGAAATCCTCGACACGGTCCTTGAACAGGGGTCATTAATCATTATGTTTGCTTAATCTTTGACATAACGCGCATAAAAATTCGTGAAATCTGAACTTTTTGTTTTTTGTATCAAGTTAAGGTTTCAGATAATTGCGAGTTTACATATCGCCATATATCGGGTTTGTTTCATATTTCCTGGACAAACTTTTTATTCGGCGGGCCACATAGAGATTTGATCATATGAGGTTGGGTTGTTTTATCTCTGAGCGGCATTTTTTTTTGCACACCATGGTCTAAATGGCCAGTTCACAAGGACCCCGAAGGCTCAGAGAAGGTTGGGGGAGGGAACCCACTGGAACAGTTGTTGGGAGACAGATAGCCTCCCGTCAAGGCCATCCAGTTTGTTCTTTAATGTGAACAGGGTATGGCTCTCCCGCACACCGCGCCACGGCTTAACGTCCCATCCGACGGACGGCGGTCTTTCCAAACCCATTGGTATCCCCTACTGATCATGGGCAGGGCGGGGGATTTTGCGGAGACAAATCTCAACGCTGACCTAGCTGGGACTCGAACCTGGGAACTACAGATTACGAGTCTGTCGTACTACCGACTGAGCCACCCCCTTTTATATTTAAGTCATCCAATTTAGTTTTTTAATAATTCTAGGGTGGAGCGTGACTCCACTCCTTAGAGGCAACAAATGATTAAACTTATTTATGTTTCATGCATTTTTCAAGAAAGTTTTTTAAAGAACGTAAAACTGTCTTGAGGGGAAAATGTTACACTGCATTGGAAATCCAATCTCTTCCCATCCTTTCACATTTCTCCATCTTGATTGTGAAAGATATGAAAATGATCTTTACTCTGATGACATTGAGACAGAGACTTCGTTAGTATGGCTTAAATACAGTAACATTTTCCAAGATACGGAAGGGTTGGGTTGGGTTGTTTTACCTCTGTGCGGCACTTTTTTGCACACCATGGGCTAAATGGCCAGGTCACATGGACCCCGAAGGCTCAGAGAAGGTTGGGGGAGGGGACCCACTGGAACAGCTGTTGGGAGACAGATGGTAGCCTCCCGTCAAGGCCATCCAGCGTGTTCTTTAACGTGCACAGGGATGGCTCTCCCGCACACGGCGCCACGGCTTAACGTCCCATCCGACGGACGGCGGCCTTTCCAAGCCCATCGGTGTCCCCTACTGACCGTGGGCAGGGCGGGGAATTTTTGCGGAGATAAATCTCAACGCTGACCCAGCTGGGACTCGAACCTGGGAACTACAGATTACGAGCCTGGCGCGCTACCGACTGAGCCACACCCGCCCCAACAAGCCCATCGGTGTCCCCTACTGACCGTGGGCAGGGCGGGGAATTTTTGCAGAGATAAATCTCAACGCTGACCCAGCTGGGACTCGAACCTGGGAACTACAGATTACGAGCCTGGCGCGCTACCGACTGAGCCACACCCGCCCCAAGATACGGAAGGATTCATCGAAGAGATTCAAGATCAAGTTATCAGGGCAAGAAGTTACGGATAGCATATTATTGGAAGCAAGCTCGCACATCCCATTAGGCATATAAGGCACTGTACAGTCGCTCAAAAAAGTATCCGAAAACCATGGTTGATTACAAAATTCAGAAAAAATATCTGGCAACGATTTTTTTTTGAAATTAGTGATATGGCAACCTTCGTGTCACGTGACACGAAGGTTGTCAGATCACTAATTTTTTTAAAAAATCGTTGCCAGATATTTTTTCTGAATTCTGTAATGAACCATGGTGTTCGGATACTTTTTTGAGCGACTGTAGGTGGTCATATTATTTTGATACTAGATCGTGTTAGCTCACTCAAGGAAATATTGAGCGTGTGCAGTTACCGTTCACAGCAAACTGGAGCGTGTGCAGTAACTGCACACGCTCCAGTTTGCTGTGAACGGTAATTGGAGCGTGTACAGTTGCTGTACACGCTCCAGATATTTTTCCTGAATTCTGTAATCACGTGACACGAAGGTTGCCAGATCACTAATTTCTAAAAAAATCGTTGCCAGATATTTTTTTTTAATTCTGTAATCAACCATAGTGTTCGGATACTTTTTTGAGCGACTGTACTAAGAGCGCCTAAAGAATACGGGCGCCATCATTTAAATGCTATACTTTAAGTAAAGAAAACTTTTTTAACAAGGTGCAAGTATCATTGGAGATATATTTCTCTATTTTCAAATTACTCTCTCTCCTGACAAACGAAAATTAACTTTTAAAAGAATACGAATACTCAAATTCATTCAAGTTTCAATTTTAGAAAATATTCGTTTAATGTTTAAAGGGTTATTGAAGTCGAAATATTTGACAGCAAATGATGCTTTTACGATTGTCCTAAACATTGTTCCAAAACTGATGCGAAGTGGAAAACATTACCCAAACTTTTAAAATTACATTTATTTCAGTGAACGAATTGCTACAGTTTTTAGGAAAATTCTTACGAGTAGCCGCAACTTAAACGTTTGTTTACAGATTTGTTTAGATAGTTAAAAAATTTGCTCAAACTCTGGATTTGGCGAAGTTTTTTCGATTTTTTTTCTTTCTTGTGATATTTTGCTAGAAACTCTTAATTTCAATGTTAGAGGGCTTTGAATACAGTTTTCCATTCACACAACATTGAGTTGGGTTGTTTTACCTCTGAGCGGCATTTTTTTTGCACACCATGGGCTAAATGGCCAGGTCACATGGACCCCGAAGGCTCAGAGAAGGTTGGGGGAGGGGACCCACTGGAACAGCTGTTGGGAGACAGATGGTAGCCTCCCGTCAAGGCCATCCAGCGTGTTCTTTAACGTGCACAGGGTATGGCTCTCCCGCACACGGGGCCACGGCTTAACGTCCCATCCGATGGACGGCGGCCTTTCCAAGCCCATCGGTGTCCCCTACTAACCGTGGGCAGGGTGGATAATTTTGCGGAGATAAGTCTCAACGCTGACCCAGCTGGGACTCGAACCTGGGAACTGCAGATTACGAGCCTGGCGCGCTACCGACTGAGCCACCCCCGCCCCACACACAACATTGAAATGTCTAAATAGTTTCGATAATTTATGGCAATTTGTTTATTCCAAAAAAAAAGAACTTGAAGGACGCATATCGCCTGTGGCGCATATGAGAATCTCGTTTTCAAAGGGAATGAAATTTTTCCTTTACCTACTGTTTCATTCCTTAAAAGTTTCAAATTTGAGCTAGCGGATGATGGCGAAAATGCAAATGGTATTTTATTAGTAATTATACAACACAAAAGTATTCGTCTTTTAATTCTTAAATCTAAAAAGTTGTATTTCCCACACCTCTCTTAGAAAAGTACATAGATTATTGCTATCAGTGGAATATTTCCTGAAAACTACCACTAATCTTTCAAATTTGTATACTATACAAATTATTTGTAAAACTCGAAAACTGCTCAGCCGTTATATCATTTTAGTGATCTGTAATTACTAAGTATTTGAAAAATGCGAATTACAATATTTCATTAGAACCAATCAAACTGAAAAAGATTTTTCTAATTAACATTTTTTTTTCTCTTCAATCGAAGCTTTATGACGTTCACATTCCACAATCAAAATTTCATATTTCTATCATTAATAGTACATCGTTGATCCCATTCGCTTGAAATTTTGGAATTTTCAATCTTTTTCACCGTTAGAGGGCGCAATTTTTTATTCGAAATATTCCGAAATTTTAGAATTTACAAATTTTTCCACCGTTAGAGAGCGCAATTATAGTTTTCGGGAGATTCAAAAAGCGTGAATCATAATATTTTATCAATTCCTATCTAACCCAAAAAGAATTTTTCATTTATTTCTAAAAATCATTATCTGCTAAAATTATAAGGTGTGTTTTCCTCCCCCTCTGGGTCTAAAGGGTCAACTCATTGATGGCAATGGAAACTTCGTGACCTTCACATTTAACCACCAAAATGACAAATTTCTATTATAAATACATCGTTTGCAATATTCGTTTGGAATTTTGGAATTTTTAAATTTTTCCACTGCTAGAGGGCGTAATTATAGCTTTAGATATATTTGAAAAGTGCAAATCATAATATTTCATCAATACCTATCCAACACAAAAAAAATTTTTTATTTATCTCTGTAAACAAAAAAGTTCTATGTTTACAGGTTGGGTTGTTTTACCTCTGAGCGACACCTTTTTGCACACCATGGGCAAAATGGCCAGGTCACATGGACCACGAAGGCTCAGAGAAGGTTGGGGGAGGGGACTCACTGGAATAGCTGTTGGGAGACAGATGGCAGCCTCCCGTCAAGGCCATCCAGCGTGTTCTTTAACGTGCACACGGTATGGCTCTCCCGCACACGGGGCCACGGCTTAACGTCCCATCCGACGGACGGCGGTCTTTCCAAGCCCATCGGTGTCCCCTACTGACCGTAGACAGGGCGTTAGAGAACACGGTGAATGGCCTTGATGGGAGGCTACCATCTGTCTCCTAACAGCCGTTCCAGTGGGTCGCCTCCCCCAACCTTCTCTGAGTCTTCGGGGTCCTTGTGACCTGGCCATTTAGCCCATTTGTATGCAAAAAAGTGCCACTCAGAGGTAAAACAACCAACCAACCAACCGTGGACAGGGCGGGAAAATTTGCGGAGATAAATCTCAACGCTGACCCAGCTGTGACTCGAACCTGAGAACCAGAGATTACGAGCCTGGCGCGTTACCGACTGAGCCCCCCCCCCTCGATGTTTACAGACGGACAGACAGACGACAAAGCGAAACTATTATCTCATTTTCTTTGAAAATGGAAAAAGAAAAAGAAAAACTTGGAAGAAATAAAATTCAAAATTTTAATTTTAAATTTAAGTGTTATTACTGAATGTTGTAAGTTATATTGCTATGAATAATATCAATTTATTACATTAATTTTTTCTTTATAAAAATGGTATTATCACGAACATAATCAATTTCTCAATCAGATTACTCGCTTCCTTCATGATTCAAAAAAAAATTAATATTTTTTTATAGGAAATAAGAACTACTTCAAATTAGGGCTGCCTCCCACTTTGTGTGCCTTTAGGCCTAAATCCTGCTCTGAATGAAACTAACATTATAAAAGGATAAGTGTAGATTATGGAAATTCCATATGGAATCTAAAACATATCTTCTGCAAGCACATTGTCAGCTAATACAGAACCACTGCTAAGGCATAATAATGTTCCAAACATTATTCATCAAGAACTGGCATATAAATCGCATCTAATAAAAAAAAAATCCATATTACAAACCCGAAAAAATTCTTGAAAATAAAATTCATAAAATCTATCGGGATAGAACAATTATTACTGACAGAGCTGTTACTAAAAATCGACCAGATATAGCTAATATTAATCTACTGGGAGATTATTAATACTACTTGGAGAAAATAAAAAATAAATACCCCCTCAAGCAGCTGCTTGCCACAGAGGTCTGACAGGAGCCTGTCAGTTTATATGCCGTAATAGAAGGTCTGAGAGGATGGTAGGACCTCACCAGAAAAACGACACAAACAGCCATGCCTTACCCGGGGCTCGAACCCAGGTCCCTTGTGCTAACCACTCGGCCAACAGATGTGATTATAGATATTTCAGTACCTCTTGACGATAATTTGCATAAAGTAAAAGGATATAAAAATCAAAAAATATTGAGGGTTAAAATATGAATTACAAACAACTACTTGATCGAAAATCCATTACCGTAATTCCAATAGCGATATCTGTAAATGGTTTTGTTATGAAGAAAGTGATAAAATATCTTGAAGATTAAAATCATAATATCGAGCATGCAAAAAAAAATGTTATTTGATACAACAAGAATTATAAGGTAATTCCAAACCCTGAAGGGGTTGGTTCAGTCGGTAGCGCGCCAGACTCGTAATCTGCAGTTCCCAGGTTCGAGTCCGAGCTGGGTCAGTGTTGAAATTTATCTCCGCAAAATTTCCCGCACTGTCAGTAGGGAACACCGATGGACTTGGAAAGTACCGCCATCCTTCGGATGGGACTTTAAGCTGTGGTCCCCGTGTGCGGGTAGAGCCATACCCTGTGGATGTTAAATAATACGCTGGATGACCTTGACGGGAGGCTACCATCTGTCTCCCAACAGCTGTTCCAGTGGGTCCCTTCTCTGAGTCTTCGGGGTCCTTGTGACCTGGCCATTTAGCCCATGGTGTACAAAAACGAGCCTGCTTGAACTGCAACCATTGAGTCCTATCTTCATAATTTTATTTATTATAGATAAGTATCTGAAAGAAGATGAATCCTATATTGTTGACGATTTAACATCGTTTTTTCACAATACATTTTATTATTATGAAGACTTTTAGCACTCAATTAACTGCTTCAGACTTTATGACATTTATTAATTATATTTCAATTATCCAGGGTTGTTCATCAAAGATGAACACCTTGTCAGTCTGACTACTTAAGCAGCCCTGTAAAACGTTGTAGACTTGGACGTGTAAGAAGTATTCGAAAGTTCTCCCCTCCCCCCGAAAAATCAAACCAGTTTAAGGCAGCTTTCTCGCCGCATTGAAAAAAAGTTCGTACCATCGCAAGTATTTAAATTCAACTTTGAGCTAAAAGGTCGCCTCATGCCTCATCGCCTATCATTCAAATCTCCCAAAGTTTATAAACATTTCGGCAAGGTCCTTCCCAATGCAGTTATGTAATAAATGCACCAATCACGGGAATACGAGTCTTTAACCTTTGACCTGCCTTCTCTGCTTCAGTCTCGTTTTACCGACTCACAGTCTTTCCGAGGATTACGACCTGCAGGAGCAGGGAGTTAAGGCACCCCTTGCGCAAAACCCGAATCGCGTGAGAGATGTTGGGACAACGTTTGCATATAAAAGCATGAATGTCCAACAACAAAAGAGCGACCGTTGCTTGTAAGTATATTCTTTTGAATGTATTTTTGCTCCTCTTTTAATGTATGGAGACACAGTAATTATCGGCCTTCTATGGGGCGGGGGTGGCTCAGTCGGTAGCGCGCCAGGCTCGTAATCTGTAGTTCCCAGGTTCGAGTTCCAGCTGGGTCAGTGTTGAGATTTATCTCCGCAAAAATTCCCCGCCCTGCCCATGGTCAGTAGGGGACACCGATGGGCTTGGAAAAGCCGCCGTCCGTCGGATGGGACGTTAAGCCGTGGCCCCGTGTGCGGGAGAGCCATACCCTGTGCACGTTAAAGAACACGCTGGATGGCCTTGACGGGAGGCTACCATCTGTCTCCCAACAGCTGTTCCAGTTGGTCCCTTCCCCCAACCTTCTCTGAGCCTTCGGGGTCCATGTGACCTGGCCATTTAGCCCATGGTGTGCAAAAAAGTGCCGCTCAGAGGTAAAACAACCCAACCCAACTCGGCCTTCTACTGATTTAGATTGCAGAGGGGTTTGATCATTCGATAGGGCGACAGACTCGTAATCTGTAGTTCCCAGGTTCGACTCTCAATAGTGTCAGGGTTGAGATTTCTCTTCCCTAAACCTTCCCCCCTCTGGGTAAAAAGAGGACACCATTGGGTTTTGAGAGACCACTCGCCGTCGGTTGGGTTGTTTTACCTCTGAGCGGCACTTTTTTGCACACCATGGGCTAAATGGCCAGGTCACAAGGACTGTGAAGGCTCAGAGAGTGTTTGGGAAGGGGACCCACTGGAACAGTTGTTGGGAGACAGATGGTAGTTTCCCGTCAAGGCCATTCACCGTGTTCTTTAATGTGCACAGGGTATGGCTCTCCCGCACACGGGGCCACAGCTTAAAGGTCCGTCGAATGAGACGTTAAGCCGTGGACCGTGACGACAACTATTTT
This sequence comes from Ryuthela nishihirai, assembly GCA_038380435.1. Lineage (NCBI taxonomy): Eukaryota > Metazoa > Arthropoda > Arachnida > Araneae > Heptathelidae > Ryuthela > Ryuthela nishihirai. The sequence goes on from JAWZYU010000025.1 coordinate 28,607,402, forward strand.
CTGACTACTTATCCTATACACTTAAAATAATACGTTGGATGGTCGTTTATAGGAGACTTTCATGTGCTTTTTAATAGCTGCCATCTAGTGGGATCCTTCCACTTTGTTAATATTAATGTATTCATTCTTACCCTGAGATGAATGTAAAAATAAATACATACATACCCCCCTCAAGCAGCTGCTTGCCACAGAGGTCTGACAGGAGCCTGTCAGTTTATACGCCATAGTAGAAGGTCTGTGAGGATGGCGAGATTCAGCAGGAAGACAACACAAAGCATTCATGCGTTACCCGGGGCTCGAAATCAAGTCCCTTCAGCAGCCAAGCCAGGCTCGTAATCTGTAGTTCCCAGGTTCGAGTCCCAGCTGGGTCAGCGTTGGGATTTATCTCCGCAAAATTCCCCGCCCTGTCCACGGTCAGTAGGGAACACAGATGGTGGACACAGATGATGGACGTTAAACCGTGGCCCCGTGTGCGGGAGAGCCATACCCTGTGCACGTTAAAGAACACGCTGGATGGCCTTGACGAGAGGCTACCATCTGTCTCCCAACAAACTGTTCCAGTGGGTCCCCTCCCCCAACCTTCTCTGAGCCTTCGGGGTCCATGTGACCTGGCCATTTGGCCCATGGTGTGCAAAAAAGTGCCGCTCAGAGGTAAAAACCCAACCCAACCCCACCCCCAACCTTCTTTGAGCCTTCGGGGTCCATGTGACCTGGCCATTTAGCCCATGGTGTGCAAAAAAGTGCCGCTCAGAGGTAAAACAACCCAACCCAACCCCACCCCCAACCTTCTCTGAGCCTTCGGGGTCCATGTGACCTGGCCATTTAGCCCATGGTGTGCAAAAAAGTGCGGCTCAGAGGTAAAACAACCCAACCCAACTCAGCAGCCAAGCCCGCTAACCATTCGGCCACGGGACGGATGAGCTAAATGTAAGATTTTTATATTATAAGAGACTTGAAAAGGAGAGGTAATCAGTCTGTACCGTTCCAGGCTCTTCCGAGTCCCAGCTGGGTCAGCGTTGAGATTTATCTCCGCAAAACTCCCGCCCTGTCCACGGTCAGTAGGGGACACAGATGGGCCAGGAAAGGTCACCGTCCTTCAGATGGGATGTTAAGCCGTGGCCTTGAGTGTGGAAGAGCCATACCCTGTGCACGATAAAGAATATGCTGGATGGCGTTGATGGGAGGCTACCATCTGTCTTCTAACAGCTGTTACAGTGGGTCCACTCCTCCTAACCTTCTCTGAGCTTTCGTAGTCCATATGACCTGACCATTTCGGGCGGGGGTGGCTCAGTCGGTAGCGCGCCAGGCTCGTAATCTGTAGTTCCCAGGTTCGAGTCCCAGCTGGGTCAGCGTTGAGATTTATCTCCACAAAACTGCCGCCCTGTCCACGGTCAGTAGGGGACACAGATGGGGCAGGAAAGGTCACCGTCCTTCAAATGGGATGTTAAGCCGTGGCTCTGTGTGTAGAAGAGCCATACCCTGTGCACGATAAAGAATATGCTGGATGGCGTTGATGGGATACCATCTGTCTTCTAACAGCTGTTACAGTGGGTCCACTCCTCCTAACCTTCTCTGAGCTTTCGTAGTCCATATGACCTGACCATTTCGCCCATTAAATGGCTAAATTAATTGAAAAGAAAATGGTGAACCTTCCATGGTTAGAGTATGTGGGAAGGTTGGGTTGGGTTGTTTTACCTCTGAGCGGCACTTTTTTGCACACCATGGGCTAAATGGCCAGGTCACATGCACCCCGTAGGCTCAGAGAAGGTTGGGGGAGGGGACCCACTGGAACAGCTGTTGGGAGACAGATGGTAGCCTCCCGTCAAGGTCATCCAGCGTGTTCTTTAACGTGCACAGGATATGGCTCTCCCGCACACGGAGCCACGGCTTAACGTCCCATCCGACGGACGGCGGCCTTTCCAAGCCCATCGTTGTCCCCTACTGACCGTGGGCAGGGCGGAGAATTTTGCGGAGATAAATCTGAATGCTGACCCAGCTGGGACTCGAACCTGGGAACTACAGATTACGAGCCTGTCGCGCTACCGACTGAGCCACCCCCGCCCCTATGTGGGAGGGAAAATCATATGAATTATTTTAAACGAATTTAAAGCACAGAGGACCTTATCAATAAAACATCATTTATTTAAAAAAAAAATTCTTAACCAGAAAAATATTATCAAGTGCGTTAAAACAAGAAAAGTAACATAAAGACATACACTAGATCAAGCATGGGCAAACTCTCCCCAACCTCTTTTTTTTTCAACCAGCGAAAAAAATATGTAATATATATAATATTGTAGTAAATAAATTTGGAAAAGAGTCAAAGAACTTATAGAGGACAAGACGTACAAATCTGCGAAGATAATTCTCATAAAAATAATTAATTTTATTAAAACTATATTATTTCACTTTAGATTTTTTGTTTTGCGTTGATTATACTTACCTTATTGATTATATGTTTCTCTGTCGGAACATTGTATATATCCAGAGAATATTGAAGGTTATTTTCAAATTCAAATTTATTTTCAACATCTGTATAATTATTTTGTGTAAAAAATCCCACTAAACTGAAGCTTATCACTGGGAATGATTCCTGGAGACGTGGGTTCGAATCCCACTCATGGCAAAACCAAATTTTTTTCAGCTCATTATTTCATGAGTTCCATGTCTATAGGACTTACCCTGTGATTCTTTACTACTGAATAAAAGTAAAACCAATATAATGATAATCGTTTCCGATTTTGAATCAACCACTCCAATAAATTTCCTTTAACATCCGAAATTCTTCTTAAATTCGAAGTATCTCTAGGAACTAAATTCATTAGGTAAGGGTTGGGTTGTTTTACCTTTGAGCGGCACTTTTTTGCACACCATGGACTAAATGGCCAGGTCACATGGACCCCGAAGGCTCAGAGAAGGTTGGGGGAGGGGACCCACTGGAACAGCTGTCGGGAGACAGATGGTAGCCTCCTGTCAAGGCCATCCAGCGTGTTCTTTAACGTGCACAACCCGTGTGCACACCCCGTGTGCGGGTATGGGTCTCCCGCACACGGGGCCACGGCTTAACGTCCCATCCGACGGACGGCGACCTTTCCAAGCCCATCGGTGTCCTCTACTGACCATGGGCAGGGCAGGGAATTTTGCGGAGATAAATCTCAATGCTGACCCAGCTGGGACTCGAACCTGGGAACTACAGATTACGAGCCTGGCGCGCTACCGATTAGTCACCCCTGCCCCATTAGGTAAGGGTATTTGATATTCTTCAGAATTTCGTCCATAATTATTATTGAAATTTGGTTGAATTTAAAAACCCTGGGCCTTTTTTCTAGCAAACTTATCGTAGTAAATATTTTGCTTATAAGCTATTACCAGGACTATCTTGGAGGGGGGGGGATTCTCCCCCTTTTCAGAATGCTACTAAGGCTTATAAAGGCAAAAAAAATGATTAAACTTATTTTTATTTCATGCACATTTTAAGAAAATTTGTAGACCTGTAAAACGGAGGGGGAATGCTATACTGCATTGGAAGAATGCTATACTACATTGGAAGAATGCTATACTGCATTGGCAGAATGCTATACTGCAGGAATGCTATACTGCATTGGAAGAATGCTATACTGCAGGAATGCTATACTGCATTGGAAGAATGCTATACTGCAGGAATGCTATACTGCATTGGAAGAATGCTATACTGCAGGAATGCTATACTGCATTGGAAGAATGCTATACTGCAGGAATGCTATACTGCATTGGAAGAATGCTATACTGCAGGAATGCTATACTGCATTGGAAGAATGCTATACTGCAGGAATGCTATACTGCATTGGAAGAATGCTATACTGCAGGAATGCTATACTGCATTGGAAGAATGCTATACTGCAGGAATGCTATACTGCATTGGAAGAATGCTATACTGCAGGAATGCTATACTGCCCCTCTGTTTTAGATGTCTTTCAATATTTCTTAAGAAATGCTGCAAATGTGCACAAATTCAGAATCGGATCTAGGGGGGAGGGGACAAGAGAGGGGGATTATGTAGTCGGTAGCGCGCCAGACTCGTAATCTGCAGTTCCCAGGTTCGAGTCCCAGCTGGGTCAGCGTTGAGATTTATCTGCGCAAAATACCCCGCCCTGCCCACGGTCAGTAGGAGAAAAACAACAACTAGGGTATGGAGGAAGAGCCCAAGAAACTCAATTGAGTCGGAAGAAAAGTCCCCGATCTAGAGAGAAAAACAACAAGGGTATGGGGGAGATGTCCAAGAAACGCAATTGAGTCGGAAGAAAAGTCCCGGATCTAGAGAGAAAAACAAGAACTAGGGTATGGGGGAGAAGCCCAAGGAACTCAATTGAGTCCGAAAAAAAGTCCCGGATCTAGAGAGAAAAACAACTAGGGTAGGGGGGAGCAGCCTAAGAAACGCAATTGAGTCGGAAGAAAAGTGATTGTGATCACTTTAAAAATCAGGTTCTCACCTGATTTTTAAACACCGGGCTACACGGGGGACGCTGTGCAGGAAATTTGGACCGTGCGAACGAATATCACGGGAGCCATAGGGCAGCAAAATCTGTAGTAACGGAAATAAAATCTCGAATGGCTTACGCAGAAACCAAGCCACGGGCTATGAAGAGTGCTCGCTGACGTCAACAACAATCTGGTCAAATTTCTTCCTGTTGAAAATCTGTGCTAAAGTGTCGGGGGGGGGGGTCTTTCAAAATTTATCTTTAATAAAGTGAAAATAAGAATATAAGGTAAAAAGTGACACCCGGGTAGCGCTGGTTACGTTCAGTTAATATAAAAATAAATCCGAGACATGTCTGCAATAGAGGATTACGTAGGAAGCTACTACTCATTTTAGATTAATTGTCCCTTCAGTCAAAACAAAATAGCACACCTTCCACTAATAATAGCCATAAAGGAAAGGCAGGCAGACAGGCAGGCTTCAACATACCCTCGTCTTTACAATGGGAAAAGTCCACAGCATAAAAACACGAAGGCATGATGCCAAAATATCTCGATTCAACTGTGAACGGGATGGCTCAGTTAGGAAGGTCAAAGCACTCACTTGGGGAGTACAGAGCAAGAAGCTTGTCTGTGATGCTTCCTGTAAAGATTCCGCGTTAACTGTTGATTGGTTTGGGCCAATATTAGAGTTCGGTGATAATAGCGAACAAGTGACCCGAAGTCTCTCTTTAAACTTGAACGAGTGTGAGAAGTATCAAGAACTAGCAGTTATAACATGAAACTCACTGCTGAAGAAGTAATAGTGTTTTACCTTGTACTGATTCAAAGCCCTGTGAAGTTCTATCTGAATCTCTTTGGATTGCTATGCTCTCTAATCCAGTCGGAACCGGATCACAGCAAAGCTCAAACCATATCGTCTTACATGAAAGATTGCAAAACTGTTACCAGACATAAACTGAGATCTACGATTGACTGTAACCTAAAGTTAACTTTTGCAAACCTAATTAGGATGTCAGAGGTTAATTAGACCGTGAAGAAAGGTTGAAGACCTGGATTTAATATATATGACAACATATTCTTAACTTCAGGATGTGCCGAGTTTATTTTTGTGATTACTATTAGTCTTTCATCCAAACGGTAATAATTATGCTAGAGGTAAGAGTTCTCAGATTAATAGTTATTGGTATTAACTAGTTTATGATTTTTGTTTTGCTAATTATTAAACCAGTGAATAATAAATCGACAGAACTTGAACAATTTTGCTTGATTATATAAACACTCTAATTCTGAGGCCCTTGGTCTCCTGCTATATTATTTTACCATTGGATTACTTTACCTCTGAGCGGTGCTAACTATGGGCTAAATGCCTAGATCACAAGGACCCTGAAGGCTCAGAGAACGTTGGTGGAAGTGACCCACTAGAACAGCTGTTTTGGATTGGATTGTTTTACCTCTTAGCGGCACTTTTTTGCACACCATGGGCTAAATGGCCAGGCCACAAGGATCCCGAAGGCTCAGAGAAGGTTGGGGGAGGGGACCCACTGGAACAGCTGTTGGGAGACAGATGGTAGCCTCCCTTCAAGCTTGTCTGGGATGCTTCCGACTGAGCCGACTGAGCCACCTTCGCCCCACGAAATTTGAGACCTTTCGGTTAAGTATGTCGAGAATCACAGAATATCAAAATCTGCAGAATTAAGAATCTCGATAGTTTGCGACGAAGCCATGGGCTGTGAGAACGCGAACATCCAGCGTGTTCTTTAACGTGCACAGGATATGTCTCTCCCGTACACGGGACCACGGCTTAACGTCCCATCCGACGGACGGCGGCCTTTCCAAGCCCATCGGTGTCCCCTACTGACCGTGGGTAGGGTGGGATTTAGCGGTTCTGATAAAAATAAATTTAAAACATATTGGTTTCAGTCTGACACGTTTAAATGCTCTAATCACTCAATTTTCATCTGCACAAACTGTGAATAATCATCATTACATTACCAATGCAGTGAAAAAAAATATTATGAAGAGGGAAATTGATATCAACGCATTCAATCGTTGTTGCTGAAACAAAAGCCGAACGTGTGTGGGCAAGTTCAGGATGTTCCTGGCGCCACCTAAACTTGATATTCGGAGCTCGGTGTGGCTCCAAACACCATTTTCCAAACACCCTTTCTTTTTAACATCTGGGTTAAATTGTAGTAGTGTAATTAAAAATCGAGGAATCTTTCTTAAAGGGAAGGATCCGCTTTTTTTTTTCAGTTAAATGCTCAATTGAAAGAGCATTTAAAGTGTAAAAGAAATTGTTAAATGCAGAACTGCACCACTACTGAAAAATGTTTTATTGGTACCCCGTACAGGTAAATAATTTCTTCCAGACCAACTTTCACTACTGGGTATTATTATTTTAAGGTGGACCATTGCAGCTAAGGACTGTTTTTTTTAACCCATACACGGGATCAGGCTGGGGGAACCCGCCTACGAAATTTGAGTTGGATTGTTTTACCTCTGAGCAGCACTTTTTTGCACATCATGGGCTAAAAGGCCAGGTCACATGGACCCCCTAAGGCTCAGAGAAGGTTGGGGGAGGGAACCCACTAGAACAGCTGTTGGGAGACAGATGGTAGCCTCCCGTCAACGCCATCCAGCGGGTTCTTTAACGTGCACAGGGTCCCCACTCGACGGACGGCGGCCTTTCCAAGCCCATTAGTGTCCCATACTGACCGTGGGCAGGGCGGGGAGTTTTGCGGAGAAAAATTTCAACGCTGACCCAGCTGGGACTCGAAACTGGGAACTACACATTTCGAGCCTGGCGCGCTACCGACTGATCCACCCCCGCCCCACGAAATTTGAGAACTTTCGGTCAAGTATGACGAGAATCACAGAATATCAAAATCTGCCGAATTAAAAATCTCGATAGTTTGCGACGAAGCCATGGGCTGTGAGAACGCGAGCTGAGTCAGCAATGAGCCTTTGCAAAAGCAGGAAATGTTTCGTGTTCAAGCTGTGCTAAAACGTCCGGTGGGGGAATATTCGTAAAAAAATAATAAATAAATACCCCCTCAAGCAGCTGCTTGCCACAGAGGTCTGACAGGAGCCTGTCAGTTTATATGCCACAGTAGAAGATCTGAGAGGATGGCAGGACCTCAGCAGAAAACAACACGAACATCCATGCCTTAACCCTGGGCTCGAACCCAGGTCCCGTAGATCAGTAGCCAAGCGCGCTAACCACTCGGCCACGGGACGGCTACTAACCTTTAATGCAGTAAAAATAAAATATGCAGATTAAAGGTGAGACCCGATTAGTGACAATTTGTGTAGAAACGAAGATGTGGAGCAAGTAGGGACCTGATTTTTAAATCAACCACCGGGTTGGGTTAGGTTGTTTAACCACTGAGCGGCACTTTTTTGCACACCATGGGCTAAATGGCCAGGTCAAATGGACCCCGAAGGCTCAGAGAAGGTTGGGGGAGGGGACCCACTGCAACAGCTGTTGGGAGACAGATGGTAGCCTCCCGTCAAGGCCATTCAGCGTGTTTTTTAACGTGCACAGGGTATGGCTCTCCCGCACACGGGGCCACGGTTTAACGTCCCATCCGACGGACGGCGGCCTTTCCAAGCCCACCGGTGTCCCCTACTGGCCGTGGGCAGGGCGGGGAATTTTTGCGGAGATAAATCTCAACGCTGACCCAGCTGGGACTCGAACCTGGGAATTACAGATTACGAGCCTGGCACGCTACCGACTGAGCCACCCCCGCCCCTATCAACCACCGGGCACACGTGGAGAAAATTTAGACCATGCGGTTCAATACCACGGGAGTTATAGGGCAGAAAAAAAATCTGTCAGAACGGAAACAGAAATCTCGATAGTTTGGGTAGAAACGAAGCCACGGGTTATGAGAGCGGACGCTGTCGTCAGCGAAGTGGTGGAATTCTTCGTGGTGAATAAGGGCTAAAGGGTTTAGGGGGGGGGGACCACAAAACTAACCTTCAGCACAATGGAAATAAGAATACACAAGAGTGAGCCCCGGGTAATGATAGTTTGATGAAAAGGTAGCCACGTGCTGGGAAACAGAGCGCTGACGTCAACAACAACCTAAGCGAACGCCGGGATAGTCGTTTTGGCACAACGTAAACGTTTTATCATTGGCACTTTTGCAATTAATTATTGTTCATTGTGATGATAATGAATGTTTCCTAACCTTTTTAAAATAGTTTACAATATAGCAATATCCATAGCAGGGACGAATCTAGGGGGATGGGGGCAAAGGACCATACCCCCCATTTAGAATACTAATAATGGTAAAAAAGACAAAATATTATGAAACATTGATATTTCATGCTTTTTTCAAGATTATTTTTTAAAGGCTACAAAACCTGGGGGGGGGGGGGGGATGTTATACTGCATTGAAAAATCCAGTCTCTTGTCCCCACTTGATATGGAGCCAGGTCACAAGTATCCCGAAGGTTCAGAGAAGGTTGGGGCCATCCAGCGTGTTTTTTAACGTGCACAGGGTAATACTCTCCTGCACATGGGACCACGACTTAACGTCCCATCCGGCGGACGGCAGCCTTTCCAAGCCCATCGGTGTCCCCTACTGATCGTGGGTTAACGTGCACAGGGTATGGCTCTCATGCACATGGGACCATGACTTAAGGTCCGATCCGACGAACGGCAGCCTTTCCAAGTCCATCGGTGTCCCCTACTGACCGTGGGTTAATGTGCAGAGGGTATGGCTCTCCTGCACATGGGACCACGACTTAACGTCCCATCCGACGAACGGCAGCCTTTCCAAGTCCATCGGTGTCCCCAACTGACCGCGGGCAAGGCGAGAAATTTTGCTGAGATAATCTCAACGCTGACCCAGCTGGAACTCGAACCTGGGAACTGCAGATTACGAACCTGGCGCGCTACCGACTCAGCCACCCCCGCCCCTCACATAATATGGAAGTGTTCGAATACTTTTAGTATAACATTAATGGGAAAAAAATCAGACTGCACAATCCAGAAATTCAGATTAATCGTGTTCCACATAAACGAAGTGCGGTTAATCCTAGTTTTTTTTTTTACTTTCTGAAATGTTTTGCAATATCTTTGTTGTTGGTTTTTTTCATGCGTTTTACGTATGTTCATTTTTCTTTCAGGAAGCAAGCGGAAGGAAATAGAAAACTTCGAGAACAAGTTTATAACAGTAGCAAGAGAATATAAAATAAGAGCAAACATTTATAACAAGGGAAAAAAAAAGTGAGCAAAAAAACAATGTTGCTAAATTCCAGTCTTTAGAGAAAAAAAATACATTTAAAAGAAAATGCTTTCTTTCCAACTCTAAACCAACGAAGAAGGTTTAGGGATTATCACCCTGTTCCTAAAGTGAAAAGCGTTTAGGAGAACTTTCAATATAAAGATGAATATTTCCGAAATGGAAAATTCAGCATGGAATAAAGAAAGGACAATGTCCACGTTTGAAAATAGGACTGCCAATCTGTTAAATGGCACCACTCCCTTTTTAACGAATAACAACAGTTTAGAGAAAAGTTCGTGCGTGAAACAGTGCATCATGAGGAACAGTGATCCTGTGTCACCAGTCACCGCTAAGAAACCCATGAGCAAACTCCGTATCATCAAAAACCTCCTTGTCCTCTGTATAGGTTTTCTCTTGCTGTTTACAGCTTATGAAGCTCTGGCAAACCTGCAAAGCACAATGAACAGTAATAAAGGTGTCGGAACAGCGGCCCAGGCTGTTATGTACGCCTTTTTTAACGTTTCAACATTTTTCCTACCAACATTCATCATTAAACGCTTGGGATGCAAACTGACGCTGTTCATATCCATACTCAGTTTTTGTCCTTACATTGCAGCCAACTTTTATCCTCACTGGGGGACTTTAATCCCTGCTGCCGTTCTCTGTGGACTTGTGGCAGGTCCTCTGTGGTCAGCCCGTAGCACCTACGTGAACGAGATCAGCTTCCAGTATGCTACTTATACAAAAGACTCTGTTGAAGTGATAACAGCTTGGTTTTTCGGTATCTGTTGTATGTTCTACCAGAACACTCAGATCTGGGGGAATTTAATATCGTATTTCGTCCTGCGACCAGGAAATGAGACGGATTTTAACGTATCCAATGAAACGTTAGCTACTTGCGGTGCGTCTTTCTGCAATAAGAAGATGGAAACGAACAGCACAAATCCTAATCTAACGCCTCCAACTGATGAGAAGCGTTATATGCTAATAGCCATCTTTCTGACGTGTAGTGTATTAGCTGCTGTGGTTGTCAGGCTTTTTTTGGATCCACTGGACGGAGAAAAGAACCAAGAGAATGAAAAGACCTCTCTCTCTCCTAGACTCTTCCTAGCAACTTTAAAACATCTGAAAAAAGGCAACCAAGTCCTTCTTTTACCTCTCACATTTTACTTCGGATTGGGTGATGGTTTCTACGTGAGCGACTTTACAAAGGTGAGATCTTCATATCATTTATTATTTTCGTTATGTTTCAGATTCTTAAAGGTTTTGTTTTGCTATTAAAACGATACTCATATTGTATTTTCTTTTTCTTTTTCCCTTTTCTGTTCTTTTGTTCAGAGTACGGTGCCCTGAACGCCAACAAGAAGGCTGATAAGACAGATTTGTTGAAAGTTTGTCATGTTGATTCTTTATTTCAGTCGTCTTTGGTATGTTAAGTTAGAGCAGAAAGTGCTAGCGGTACCAGCAAGCAAGGTATGTAGAGAGATAATATGTATTGCACATTATTTAAGTACAGTAATCTCTTTTTTACAGGGTAATGTTCACTATCACTAGACGAAGTCTGTTAGTTTGTCGTAATCTGTAGTTCCAAGGTTCGAGTCCTAACTGGGTCAGCGTTGAGATTTATCTCCGCAAAATTCCCCGCCCTGCTTACGGTCAGTAGGGGACACCGATGGGCTTGGAAAGGCCGCCGTTCGTCGGATGGGACGTTAAGCCGTGGTACCCTGTGCACGTTAAAAAGTACCATACCCAGTGCACGTTAAAAAACACGCTGGAGGCCTTGACGGGAGGCTACCATCTGTCTCCCAACAGCTTGTTCCAGTGAGTCCCCTCCCCCAACCTTCTCTGAGACTTCGGGGTCCATGTGACCTGGCCATTTAGCCCATGGTGTGCAAAAAAGTGCCGCTCAGAGGTAAAACAACCCACACCCGATTAGTAACACGACAAAAAATGAAGTTAGTAGGAATCGATTACAAGTAGAGACCAAAAACAGGTACGACTCGATTAGTAATATAATTATACACGTAAAACTTCATTAATAACAGAAAAGAATGAGATAGAGTTTGATTACGAACGCAGCAAACGTACTGAAGCACATAATGCAAGTATAAAACGCTGATTATTAACATAACAGAAAGATTAAGGCACAAAGATCTCGATTGCTATCACATAATATTCAATAATAGCGAGGCAGGCAGAATGTGATTATTGTCACAAAACATACACTGAAGCATGTGAACTCGATTACTACCACATTACTGAGACTGGCAGAGATCGATTACTACCATGAAACGAAGCAGGTTCGTTTACTATCATAAAACAAAGATTTGAGAAAGGTAGAGTTCATTACTACCACAAAACAAAGATTTGAGAAAGGTAGAGTTCATTACTACCACAAAACAAAGATTTGAGAAAGGTAGAGTCCATTGCTACCATAAAACAAAGATTTGAGAAAGGCAGAGTCCATTGCTACCACAAAACAAAGATTTGAGAAAGGTAGAGTTCATTACTACCACAAAACAAAGATTTGAGAAAGGTAGAGTTCATTACTACCACAAAACAAAGATTTGAGAAAGGTAGAGTTCATTACTACCACAAAACAAAGATTTGAGAAAGGTAGAGTCCATTGCTACCACAAAACAAAGATTTGAGAAAGGTAGAGTCCATTGCTACCACAAAACAAAGATTTGAGAAAGGTAGAGTTCATTACTACCACAAAACAAAGATTTGAGAAAGGTAGAGTTCATTACTACCACAAAACAAAGATTTGAGAAAGGTAGAGTCCATTGCTACCATAAAACAAAGATTTGAGAAAGGCAGAGTTCATTACTACCACAAAACAATGATTTGAAAAAGGTAGAGTCCATTACTACCATAAAACAAAGATTTGAGAAAGGTAGAGTCCATTGCTATCATAAAACAAAGATTTGAGAAAGGTAGAGTCCATTGCTACCATAAAACAAAGATTTGAGAAAGGTAGAGTTCATTACTACCACAAAACAAAGATTTGAGAAAGGTAGAGTTCATTACTACCATAAAACAAAGATTTGAGAAAGACAGAGTTCATTATACCATAAAACAAAGATTTGAGAAAGACACAGTTCATTATACCATAAAACAAAGATTTGAGAAAGGTAGAGTCCATTGCTACCATAAAACAAAGATTTGAGAAAGGCAGAGTTCATTACTACCACAAAACAAAGATTTGAGAAAGGTAGAGTCCATTACTACCATAAAACAAAGATTTGAGAAAGGTAGAGTCCATTGCTACCACAAAACAAAGATTTGAGAAAGGTAGAGTTCATTACTACCACAAAACAAAGATTTGAGAAAGGTAGAGTTCATTACTACCACAAAACAAAGATTTGAGAAAGGTAGAGTCCATTGCTATCATAAAACAAAGATTTGAGAAAGGTAGAGTTCATTACTACCACAAAACAAAGATTTGAGAAAGGTAGAGTTCATTACTACCATAAAACAAAGATTTGAGAAAGACAGAGTTCATTATACCATAAAACAAAGATTTGAGAAAGACACAGTTCATTATACCATAAAACAAAGATTTGAGAAAGGTAGAGTCCATTGCTACCATAAAACAAAGATTTGAGAAAGGCAGAGTTCATTACTACCACAAAACAAAGATTTGAGAAAGGTAGAGTCCATTACTACCATAAAACAAAGATTTGAGAAAGGTAGAGTCCATTGCTACCACAAAACAAAGATTTGAGAAAGGTAGAGTTCATTACTACCACAAAACAAAGATTTGAGAAAGGTAGAGTTCATTACTACCACAAAACAAAGATTTGAGAAAGGTAGAGTCCATTGCTATCATAAAACAAAGATTTGAGAAAGGTAGAGTCCATTGCTACCATAAAACAAAGATTTGAGAAAGGTAGAGTTCATTACTACCATAAAACAAAGATTTGAGAAAGACAGAGTTCATTATACCATAAAACAAAGATTTGAGAAAGACACAGTTCATTATACCATAAAACAAAGATTTGAGAAAGACAAAGTTCATTATACCATAAAACAAAGATTTGAGAAAGACAAAGTTCATTATACCATAAAACAAAGATCTGAAAAAGTTAGAGTTCATTATTACCACAAAACAAAGATTTGAGAAGGCAGAGTTCATTATACCATAAAACAAAGATTTCGTTAACTGCCTCAAAACAGATTGAACCAGACAGAAGCACGATTGCTACCTCAATATACAGGCTGAATATACCAGAAGATGTAGACGAGGGCATTTCTTCCAAGAAAGAAACCGATTAAGACAAGAGTTTTTCTGTAAATCAGAAATTACTAAGATAAAATTCTTTATAAGTTATTGTTAATTGCAACTTTGAGCATTAAAGCTAACAGGTTTTGAGGCTAAATGATTTAGAGCTACAGTCTTGAAAGAACGAACATTAGAAGTTGGGTTGGGTTGTTTTACCTCTGAGCGGCACTTTTTTGCACACCATGGGCTAAATGGCCAGGTCACATGGTCCCCGAAGGCTCAGAGAAGGTTGGGGGAGGAGACCCACTGGAACAGCTGTTGGGAGACAGATGGTAGCCTCCCGTCAAGGCCATCCAGCGTGTTCTTTAACGTGCACAGGGTATGGCTCTCCCGAACACGGGACCACGGATTAACGTCCCATTCGACGGACGGAGGCCTTTCCAAGCCCATCGGTGTCCCCTACTGACCGTGGGCAGGGCGGAGAGTTTTGCGAAGATAAGTCTCAACGCTGACCCAGCTGGGACTCGAACCTGGGAACTACAGATTACGAGCCTGGCGCGCTGCCGACTGAGCCACCCCCGCCCCCGCCCCCACATTAGAAGTGATTAACAGTAAATCTAATAGTGGCTTATTGGTGTAGCTAAATTGCAGTTGATAAGGTGACGAGATTGGGCGGCTAATTCTTTGACAGTTCTTATAGAACAAAACGGAGAGAAGTGTGAGCATGTTGTGTACGTGTAAGCATACTATACACGAACATGTAGTTTGGACCCTAGAGATGCAAATTACTAGTTGACAAATACTATGTAAATCTCTTACTGGTAATCCTCTGAAGGCCTGGAAATGACACGTCCGTCAGATGAGACATTAAATCGTGGACCCGTATGAAGGTGAATCATATCCTGTAACAAGCTGCATAGCTCTTAAGGGAAGCTTTAGTCCAGTAAATCCCCTTCCTGAATCTTCTGAGTCCTTGTGACTAGGGGCGGGGGTGGCTCAGTCGGTAGCGCGCCAGGCTCGTAATCCGTACTCGTCCGTCGGATGGGACGTTAAGCCGTGGCCCCGTGTGCGGGAGAGCCATACCCTGTATACGTTAAAGAACACGCTGGATGGCTTTGACGGGAGGCTACCATCTGTCTCCCAACAGCTGTTCCAGTGTATCCCCTCCCCCAACCTTCTCTGAGCCTTCGGGGTCCATGTGACCTGGCCATTTAGCCTATAGTGTGAAAAAAGTGCCGCTCAGAGGTAAAACAACCCAACCCAACCCTTGTGACTAGGACGTTTTTCCAATGTGTTCAAAAATATCGCCATTCAGAGGCAAAACAACTCAACCATCTGGAGATATGGATATAAGTCGTCGTCATCATCATCATCATCCATCTCAAGCAGCCATGGGCTACGGAGGTCCAACCAGACCATGCAATTAAGTTCTCCAAGCATATCTGTCCTGAGCTACATCTGCTACATCTGGTCACTGTACACCAATTTTAACAAGGTCCTGTTTGACATTTTTTGCCCACCGCATCCTAGGTCTCCCCCCCCCCCCCCACCTTCTGAGGCCTTTAGGCACACTGTTCAAACCCTGATCACCAATCTATAATTATCCATACGGGCACCATGGCCAAACCAACGGAGTCCCTCTCCGCGCACAATATGCTGCTTAAAGGAGGTTGCGCGATTTAAAAAAATACTTAGCATGGTTTTAGGATGAAACGCTAGCGACTTCGAAAGAGGTGTGATTGTTAGGGCGCCAGCAACCTGTTGGATTGTGTTCAGAGTTCAATGTGGGTTTTTCATAACTCTATCAATGAAAGCTGTAGGCAGTGAACGCCATAGGGGAGGATAACATGGGGGTTTGATCTGCAGAAACAGCTCATCGCATCACTCACTGTCAGTTTTAGGTTATAAAGGTGCAATGAGAATATACCGTGGACTGCCGAGCAGAGGGAAATGTCATGTGGTGTGAAAAATCATCTAGCACTGTATTTCCAACAAATACACTATATTGCAAAAAGTGTCCGGATACTTTCATGTTATGTGAAGGAATAGCCACATTCAAACCTACCTAACTTTGAAAATAAGCTTTTTACGGGAAAAAGTCATTAGACATAAATTGAAGATCTCGGTCAGAGCTTTCTAAATCTCTATTTTCTATAATATTAATCTAATATTTAAAGAGTTATGGAAGCTATAATATGTAACAACATGTTATCACACCACACCTCCAAAATATTTCTCCCAAATTGATGAAAACTTCAAAAATCCTTACATAAAATTCAAATATCGCATTTATATTGCGAACAACTTGTTGTAACAGTTGTGATTTAACTTTTTGTTCACTTAAATGTTCAGAAGTTTCACTCAAATGTTTCAGCTTCCATAACTCTTTAAATATTAAAATAATATTATAACAAACAGAGATTTAGAGAGCTCTCACCGAGATCTTCAATTTATGTCCAGTGACTTTTTTCCGTAGAAAGCTTATTTTCAAAATTAGGTAGATTTGAACGTGGTTATTCGTTCACTTAACACGAAAAGAGTCGGGACACTTTTTTTGCAATATAGTGTAGATGAGTGGACCAGCCTAAAGATTTCAGTAGAAGTCAAATTTGATGCAGCACTTTATAATACCGTTTCGAGTGATCTTTACAGCTGATGATTCAGCATTCTTTACTTGTCATGTGCCCCATGTGCTAAGGCAATGGCCTCGGGAGCATGGAAGCGAAGTTACCTGTCATCAGTGGCCCTGCCAATCATTTGATATCATCCAATTGAGCATTTGTGTGGATTGGAGAGGGGCCTACAACGGTTTCTACAAACTCGAAACTGCTCACATTTGGTGGATTTTCTAACTGACAACATACTGTTGTAACAAATTATAAGTGCAATTATTCTATATTCTGCAAATACGCTTTAAGCTTTGCGGGTGAGTTGTAACGATAAAATTTACTTGTATTATGAAAAAAAAAAATGAATGAGGGAAGTTATTAATGGAAGAATGGGGAAATAGTGGAAAACTTTCTAATGAAAGAATGGGGAAATAGTGGAAAACTTTCTAATGAAAGAATGGGGAAATAGTGGAAAACTTTCTAATGAAAGAATGGGGAAATAGTGGAAAACTTTCTAAAGAAAGAATGGGGAAATAGTGGAAAACTTTCTAATGAAAGAATGGGGAAATAGTAGAAAACTTTCTAATGAAAGAATGGGGCAACAGTAGGCGGATTTTTTTAACGAAGAATGTGGTAACAGTCGGTAGGGTTTCTAATGAAGAATGGGGCAACACTCGGTGGGCTTTCTAACGAAGAATGGGACAACAATTGGTGACCGTTTATAATGAAATAATGAGCAATAGTTGGTGGGCTTTCTAATGGAAGAACACTCAGCAGGATTTCTAACGAAGAATGGTGTAATAGTTGATAGACTTTCTAATCAAAGAATGATCAACAGTTGGTGAACTTTCTAATGAAAGAATGGGGCAACAGTCGGTAGGCTTTCTGACGAAGAATGGGATAACAGTTTGTAGGCTTTCTAACGATTTTCTAACGAAGAGTGGGGTTTTTTAACGAAGAATGGGGCATCAATTGGTGGAATTTCTAATGGAAGAATGGGGAAACACTCGATAGGTTTTGAAACGAAGAATGGTGCAACAGTTGGTGGACTTTCTAATGGAAGAATGGGCCAACGGTTTCTAATGGGAAAAATGGACAACAGTTGACAAACTTTCTAATTTAAGAATAGGCAAAAGTTGGTGGACGTTCTAATAAAAGAATGGAGAAACAGATTCTAATGGAAAAACGGGACAATAGTTGCTAAACTTCCTAATGGAAGACTAAATTATCAGTTGGTGGGCTTTCTAACGAAGAATGAGGTAACATTTGGTGGACTTTCTAATGAAAGAATCGGCAACAGTTAATAGATATTTCAATTGAAGAATGGGACATATAATGAAAATAGTTAGTGGATTTTCTAACGGAAGAATGGGGCAATGGTTGGGAACTTTCTAACGGAAGAATGGGGCAATATTCTTAAAGAAGAATTACATTTTCATGTCGTCTTAACTGAATAAGGGAGCTAAGTAATTTTGTTTGTGAAGGTGTTTCCATTTTTCCAACATCAAGTATTTATCGATCATCGTGTCAGTCACCATGTGATCTATACGAACTATCGAAGCAGGAACTGCGCAGTCTCCTAGTCTCCCAAGTTACCACTAGCGCCACTGCTTTTTGGTATTTAGAGATTTCATAATTCGTATTCTTTAACTTCAGGAGAATTTAGTTTTACCTTTCCCTGGAAGTCTTTCACTTCAGAAGAATTAATTGTTCCTCTCCAAAAAGAGAATAATGGGAATTTTGATTCCTTTCTTTTATTTTAGGAGAATGAAATATCCCTTCTTTGTAATATTTATCTTTAGGAAATTAAAATATCCTTAACTTTCTTGACATCGATTTTAACTTTTGGATACCATTTTATATTCTTGTTGGTATTTCACTATAAGAGACTTAAATAATGTCACCTCCTTGGTATTCCGTCACTATAGATCAATTTATTCTCTTGATCTTCTTTTCGTTTACAATAAACATTACCTTTTGGCATTTTTCACTTTAGAATAAAATTTGAATTCTTGGTATTCATTCACTTTAAAATTAAATTTAATTCTCAGTGTTCTTTCATTTTAGAAAAGACTTACCTTTTTAGTATCTTTCCTCTTTAGAATGTAATATATCTTCTTAGTATCCTTTCATTTTGCAATAATATACCTTATTAGTAATCTACTTTACAATAATACGCCTTCTTAGTATCACACTTACCATAATACGCCTTCTTAGTATTCCACTTTTACAATAATACACCTTCTTAGTATTCAACTTTTACAATAATACTCCTTCTTAGTATTCCACTTTACCATAATACGTCTTCTTAGTATTCCACTTTACCATAACATGCGTTCTTAGTATTCCACTTTACCATAACATGCGTTCTTAGTATTCCACTTTTACAATAATACACCTTCTTAGTATTCCACTTTACAATAATACACCTTCTTAGTATTCCACTTTTACAATAATACTCCTTCTTAGTATTCCACTTTACCATAATACGCCTTCTTAGTATTCCACTTTATCATAATACGCCTTCTTAGTATTCCACTTTATCATATACGCCTTCTTACTATTCCACTTTTACAATAATACACCTTCTTAGTATTCCACTTTTACAATAATATTCCTTCTTAGTATTCCACTTTTACAATAATACACCTTCTTAGTATTCCACTTTTACAATAATACACCTTCTTAGTATTCCACTTTTACAATAATACTCCTTCTTAGTATTCCACTTCCAAATAATACGCCTTCTTAGTATTCCACTTTTACAATGATACACCTTCTTAGTATTCCACTTTTACAACAATACTCCTTCTTAGTATTCCACTTTGAAATAATACGCCTTCTTAGTATTCCACTTTACCATAATACGCCTTCTTAGTATTCCACTTTACAAAAATACGCCTTCTTAGTATTCCACTTTACCATAATACGCCTTCTTAGTATTCCACTTTACAATAACATCCTTTTTAGGATTCCACTTTACCATAATACGCCTTCTTAGTATTCCACTTTACAATAACACGCCTTTTTAGCATTCCACTTTACCATAATACGCCTTCTTAATATTCCACTTTACAATAATAGCATGCCTTTTTAGCATTCCACTTTACCATAATACGCCTTCTTAGTATTCCACTTTACAATAACACGCCTTCTTAGTATTCCACTTTACAATAACACGCCTTCTTAGTATTCCACTTTACCATAATACGCCTTCTTAATATTCCACTTTACAATAATAGCATGCCTTTTTAGCATTCCACTTTACCATAATACGCCTTCTTAGTATTCCACTTTACAATAACACGCCTTCTTAGTATTGCACTTTACCATAATACGCCTTTTTAGCATTCCACTCTACCATAATGCGCCTTCTTAGTATTCCACTTTACAATAATGCGCCTTCTTAGTATTCCACTTTACCATAACATGCGTTCTTAGTATTCTTCAGGGGCGGGGGTGGCTCAGTCGGTAGCGCGCCAGGCTCGTAATCTGTAGTTCCCAGGTTCGAGTCCCAGCTGGGTCAGCATTGAGATTTATCTCTGCAAAATTCCCCGCCCTGCCCACGGTCAGTAGGGGACACCGATGGGCTTGGAAAGGCCGCCGTCCGTCGGATGGGACGTTAAGCCGTGGCCCCGTGTGTGGGAGAGCCATACCCTGTGCACGTTAAAGAACACGCTGGATGGCCTTGACGGGAGGCGACCATCTGTCTCACAACAGCTGTCACAGTGGGTGCCCTCACTCAACCTTCTCTGAGCCTTCGGGGTCCATGTGACCTGGCCATTTAGCCCATGGTGTGCAAAAAAGTGCCGCTCAGAGGTAAAACAACCCAACCCAAATAGTATTCTTCAACTTTAGAATGCATTATACCGTCTTGATACGTATTCTTTCACTTTAGCAGACGCATCAAAATGAAGATCGGTTTTTCTTTCTCGTTAGGAGACAAAAATTTCGTTTACCTTTCTATTATTCTTTCACCTTAGGATCTGGCAGGTTGCATTGAGTTTGCACAGATTCATTAGTCGGTAGTATTAATGAAAGTTTTAACTATAAAACTGCATTTCGTGCTGATTAACGGCTAAAATCGTAGCAGGAAATGCTGCGATTTGATATACGTAGATATAAGATTTATCTCCGCAAAACTCCCCATCCTGCCCACGGTGAGTAGGGGATACCTATGGGCTTGGAAAGGCAGCCGTCCGTCGGATGGGACGTTAAGCCGTCGCTTCTTGTGCGGGAGAGCCATACCCTGTGCACATTAAAGAACACACTGGATGGTCTTTACGGTAGGATAAAATCTGCCTCCCAATGTCTCTTTTAGTGGGTCCACTCCCCCCAACCTTCTGAGCCTTCGGGGTACGTGTGACCTGGCCATTTAGCCCATGATATGAAAAAAAGTGCCGCTCAGAGGTAAAACAACCGCATCTAACGAAAGCCGAAATTAGTTACATTTACTATCCTATAATTCATTCTGTATTTATAAGTTTAATATACTCATGTATACTGTGTTTCTAAACATTGCAAATCTTCTAAACATTTCGATGAATTCTTTTCACAGGCATATATAGCATGTGCGTGGGGTGTGCACCACGTTGGTTTTGTGATGATCTGTTTGGGAGTCGTGAGCGCTGTGATGTCCTTGGCATCTGGTCCTCTCGTTAAATACCTGACACGACCAACTGTATTCATTTCTGCAGCTGTAGCCAACTTCATCATGTATATGACTTTGTTGCTATGGAAACCAACTCCCGACCAGCCTATCGTGTTCTTCCTTATTTCTGGAGGATGGGGATTTAGTGATGCTGTCTGGTGGTCACAAATTGCTGGTAGGTATCAATGATACTGGAATTTTACACATTGTAAATTATATAGATATTTGGGTGTAAAAGTTTGATTTAAAAGTGTTGAAACGGAGTTGTTAGTTACACGAACATTAGTTTAAGAATCGTCAGAAACTGAAGAATACTGAAATTGGCCAAAACAGAATACATTTTGAAATCAAGCCTCATCATCATCATCCTGAAGCAACCATGGGCTACAGAGGTTCAACCAGACCGTGAAATTTAGTTCTCCAAACATATCTGTCCTGAGCTACATCTGCTGTATCCGGCCACTGCTCACCAATTCAAACAAAGTCTTGTTTGACATTTTCTGCCCACCGCATCCTAGATCTCCCCCTCTTTCTGAGGCCTTTAAGCACACTGTTCATAACCGTATTCGTTAATCTATAATTATCCATACGGGCAACATGGCCAAACCAACGGAGTCTCTCTCTGCACAATATACAGCTCAGAGGAGGTTGCCGACTCCTTTGCCTAATTTAATCATTACTTACAAAGTTGAACCACCTAATGCCCAAGATACTGCTTAAGCATTTAGAATCAAAAGCATCTAGTTTCCTATTATCTCGTTTACAAAGTGTCCAAGTTTCACTACCATAACTAACCCTAGAAAGAACCAAACTATTATACAGTCTAATTTTAGTCTTTAGGTGTATACGTCTATTTCTCCACACTCTCCATAGATTCTTAAAAGTTCCGGCAGCATTCGCTATTCGTCTGTTAATCTCATGCCGCACATCACCATTATCTGTTACTTAACTCCCAAGATAATTAAACTGTGACACCTGCTCAAGACTGCAACCATTCCGATTAACTGAATCACAGCCTGCCTGACCAATTTTCATCACTTTAGTTTTCTCTCTGTTTATAACCAAACCTACTCTACTAGCAGTCTCATCAACAGCTCGAATGAAAGAGTTCATCTCATCAACATCATTAGCCAAAAGGGCTAAATCATCAGCATAATCTAAGTCAGAAATTTTAGTATCTCCAGTCCATTTAAGGCCAAAATCTTTTCCTTGAAGTGAATTTCGCATAACATAATCAATAACCAAGCTAAAGAGAAAAGGAGACAAAATGCACCCTTGTCGAACACCAGAAGTAATGCTAAATCAATTACTACAAGCCTTACCAACTCTCACACACGACTCAGTGTTATTATATAAAGCTCTCATTATGTTAATTTCCTAGCTTAATTTTTGCTGAGTTTAAAAAAAAAACATACATACCTGGAAAGCAGACTGGAACAGTAAACACTAATGAAACGCAATCCTATCCCAAAAATAGCACACTCCTTATCAAGTACCAGAAAGATCTTGGAGAGAAATAGCGCAAATTCTTCGCCAGGCACCATAAATATCACAGCCGCCAAGAGAACATATTCTTAATCAACTATCAGAAAGATTTTATTCCAAAACCGAGCACATATTCTTAATCAAATGCCAGAAAGATCATATTACAAGATTCTGATCATTAATTTAGTACCAGAAATATAGAAGAGGCGACAAATTATTAAATATCTAAGACACCAGAAATATCTTAAGCAGAAAGAGACCATGTTCTTATATATAAACATATTATATTATAACAGAAAGATCCTACCTGAAATCTGCAGTTCCCAGGTTCGAGTCCCAGCTGGGCCGGCGTTGAGACTTATGTCCGCAAAACTCTCCCTGCCCACGGTCAGTAGGGGACACCGATGGGCTTGGAAAGGCCGCCGTCCGTCGGATGGGACGTTAAGACGTGGCCCCTTAAAACGGAGAGCCATACCATGTGCACGTTAATTATGGGCCAAATACCATATGCACCAAATAATCCCTTCCCCCAACCTTCTCTGAGCCTTCGGGGTTCTTTGTGACCTGGCCATTTAGCCCATGGTGTGCAAAAAAGTGCCGCTCAGAGGTAAAACAACCCAACCCAAATCCTACCTGAAATCTATCACGTTTCAGATAAACACCATAAATATTTTATCTCAAAACAGAGCACATATTCTTAATCAAAAATCAGGAAGACCTTACTACGAAAATGCCTATATTCTTAAACACAAAATGCACATATTCTTAAACACTAGAAAGCTCTTAGATAAATCCCATATCCTTATACATACAGCAGAAAGATTCTACCTCACATTTTAAACCAGTACATTTTAATCAAACGCAGCAAGTTCACAGACAGAACAGACTTCCGTAATGAAACGCCAGAAACATCAGAAATATCCTATTCGAAAACAGCTTATCCTTAATTAAATACGACGAAGACTATAACCAGAAGCAGCACACTTTCCTAATTAAACATGAGAAAGCATCAACCCACTAGTGAATTATTATAATTGTCTCAAAATTAAATCTAAGTTCAAATCGAGATATATAGTCAACATTAAGTTCACCAATATATCTTCATTGAAACTAATGGGAACAAAACAGAACCGTATTATTTACAACATAAATTCACGAAATGCTCAGTTCACCATGACATGATAGAATATTTTCATCATCAAGTGCAATTTTTTATTCAGTTCGTGAACATCACTCATTATTTCTGCCCCCCACATCATCACAAATAGTAAATACACTATTTGTAATGGGGGAACACTAACTGCTTTAAATCTCTACTGCTGTGCTTTCTAAACGAATTACTTAGTGAGTTACGCTATCAAGTTAGATATGCTTACCAATTTCCAAACTATTCCTTTAATCATCTTTTTAATCTTCCTGTAATGCTCGTTGTTGCGAGGGGGCGGGGGGGGGGGCTCAGTCGGTAGCGCGCAAGGCTCATAATCTGTAGTTCCCGGGTTCGAGTCCCAGCTGGGTAAATGTTGAGACTTATCTCCGCAAACTCCCCGCCCTGCCCACGGTCAGTAGGGGACACCGATGGGCTTGGAAAGGCCGCCGTTCGTCGGATGGGACGTTAAGCCGTGGCCCCTTGTGCGGGAGAGCCATACCCTGTGCACGTTAACCCTTTCAGGACCATAAGGTTTCTAAGAGTAACTATTAGTATGTAACTGTTTATTTTAGTTTGTTTAGACGTAAAATAAATAAAAATCATAAGAAAAATACATAACAATGTGTAGTTTTTTTGGAATTTTATGGGAAATATTTTTCCCAATGGACTATAAAGGTAAAACAAATTATAGTTAGGCTTATTATGCAATGTCTTTTATTTATTGGTTTATTAGAAGAAAATGTTAACTAAAATAATACAAAATTATGAAATAAAATTACTATACAAAATGATGTGCTAATTATGATATTCTGCGAAGCAATTTCTTTTGGTTGTGAAGCAAAGATGGACATTGCACAGATGCAACATTATTGCAAAGATGGACATGGACTAAACGTTCCCGTTTACGTAATTGCGTTCAGCATACGTTCTATTTTGATTCTGTATAAAAAATGCAGATAAGGTTATAATTAAATACGACAGTCACCAATTTTAAAATGGGGAATAATGTTTCCCTTAGTCGTGAAAGGGTTAAAGAACGCACTGGATGGCCTTGAAGGGGAGGCTACCATCTGTCTCCCAACAGCTGTTCCAGTGGGTCCCCTCTCCCAACCTTCTCTGAGCCTTCGGGGACCATGTGACCTGGCCATTTAGCCCATTGTGTGCAAAAAAAGTGCCGTTCAGAGGTAAAATATCCCAACCCAAACGCTGTTGCGAGCACTAAATTGATTCAGTACTCCTTTCTGTAAGAAATTGGCTGCATCGTCCTCTCATAATTTCTCCTTTGGACCTTTTTACCCAGAACACTTTGTCCATTTTAAGTATTTCTTGATGTGATCTAGTTCTTCAACTTCAGTTTTAGTTGTAAGCAAACTACGTCTCTCATAACGCTATAGCAATAAATCTGCGATAGTTTTAGGTCCGTCAAAGTCTCGGTTTTAAAAGTTTCATACTTTGCATATTTCTTACGCTTACTCGTTAAGTAAAACACTTACCCTGACTTGGTGTTCCTAACAGAATTTGCCCATTTGCTATTAATTACTACAAAACTAATCGCATTTGTATGTGACCCATCAAGTGAAGCCCATATACTTTTGTTTGAAGTAAATATTAGACATTCTCAAACTATCTAGTTTTTTTCCTTATAATAGACATAGAGTACAGGGTTTTTGGATTGTTTTATCTGTAAACGGCACTTTTTTGCACACCATGGGCTAAATGGCCGGGTCACGTGGATCCTGAAAGCTCAGAGTACTCCCGAACTTTGTAAGTAATGATGAGGCTAGGCAAAGGAGTCGGCAAACACCGTTAAGCAGCATATTGTACAGAGAGAGACTCCGTTGGTTTGGCCATGTTGCCCGTATGGATAATTATAGATTGGCGAATAGGGTTATGAACAGTGTGTCTAAAGGTCTCAGAAAGAGGGGGAGACCTAGGATGCGGTGGGCAAACAATGTCAAATAGGACCTTGTTAGATTTGGTGTGCAGTGGCCAGATGCAGTAGATATAGCTCAGGACAGATATGCTTGGAGAACTAAATTGCACAGTCTGGTTGGACCTCCGTAGCCCAGGTCTGCTTGAGGATGATGAACATTTAATTAGTTCCTTTTCAAGAACCAGTCTTCTCTAAGTTTTATGCGTTTGAAACAAAATGCATTATCTTCAATTATTCTTATGTTCCTTTCTAAGAATATAAACTTTTATTCCACTTCTAGCGTCGAATTCAGTGGTTTTCAAGAACAGTGAAGAACCCGTATTCTCTAATTTGTATCCGTTTGAAAAGAAATGATTTTTCTTAAATTATTTTTATGTTCCATTGAAACATAAGAATAACTGAAGGAGCTTGAGGATAATGCAGTTCTCAGAATAAAAAGTTTTCTTCTTCTTCTAGCGTCATCTGAGTCCTTTTCAAGAAAAGAGAAAACAGTATTCCGTAATATTTTTGCATTTGAAATGCATTATAATAAGAAGCAGAATAAATATCACAGCTTTTCACTTAATATTTAGGAAGTTTAGCGATAATGCACTATTAAAGCTGTTAGAGAAGTTTTAAGGTAAACACCTGCATTGGCTATATACATGGTTAATAAATACCTTTATAGACACTGTTTCAGAATATTGTCGAAATACAGTTCTTCAGAGTTGTTCCCAGATGTGGAGTTGGAGAATCCTTCCAACTCCACATCCACATCTTTCTCACTTCCAACTCCACATCCACTTCCATCTCACTTCCAACTCCACATCCACTTCCATCTCACTTCCAACTCCACATCCACTTCCATCTCACTTCCAACTCCACATCCACTTCCATCTCACTTCCAACTCCACATCCACTTCCATCTCACTTCCAACTCCACATCCACTTCCATCTCACTTCCAACTCCACATCCACTTCCATCTCACTTCCAACTCCACATCCACTTCCATCTCACTTCCATCTTCACATCCACTTCCATCTCACTTCCAACTCCACATCCACTTTCATCTCACTTCCAACTCCACATCCACTTCCATCTCACTTCCAACTCCACATCCACTTCCATCTCACTCCAACTCCACATCCACTTCCATCTCACTTCCAACTCCACATCCACTTCCATCTCACTTCCAACTCCACATCCACTTTCATCTCACTTCCAACTCCACATCCACTTCCATCTCACTTCCAACTCCACATCCACTTCCATCTCACTTCCAACTCCACATCCACTTCCATCTCACTTCCAACTCCACATCCACTTCCATCTCACTTCCAACTCCACATCCACTTCCATCTCACTTCCATCTCCACATCCACTTCCATCTCACTTCCAACTCCACATCCACTTCCATCTCACTTCCAACTCCACATCCACTTTCATCTCACTTCCAACTCCACATCCACTTCCATCTCACTTCCAACTCCACATCCACTTCCATCTCACTTCCATCTCCACATCCACTTCCATCTCACTTCCAACTCCACATCCACTTTCATCTCACTTCCAACTCCACATCCACTTCCATCTCACTTCCAACTCCACATCCACTTTCATCTCACTTCCAACTCCACATCCACTTTCATCTCACTTCCAACTCCACATCCACTTTCATCTCACTTCCAACTCCACATCCACTTCCATCTCACTTCCAACTCCACATCCACTTTCATCTCACTTCCATCTCCACATCCACTTCCATCTCACTTCCAACTCCACATCCACTTCCATCTCACTTCCAACTCCACATCCACTTTCATCTCACTTCCAACTCCACATCCACTTCCATCTCACTTCCAACTCCACATCCACTTCCATCTCACTTCCAACTCCACATCCACTTCCATCTCACTTCCAACTCCACATCCACTTCCATCTCACTTCCAACTCCACATCCACTTCCATCTCACTTCCAACTCCACATCCACTTCCATCTCACTTCCAACTCCACATCCACTTCCATCTCACTTCCAACTCCACATCCACTTTCATCTCACTTCCAACTCCACATCCACTTCCATCTCACTTCCAACTCCACATCCACTTCCATCTCACTTCCAACTCCACATCCACTTCCATCTCACTTCCAACTCCACATCCACTTTCATCTCACTTCCAACTCCACATCCACTTCCATCTCACTTCCAACAACATTGTATGGAGAATTTTTCACGAACAATGAACACCCTCTATTCTTATATTCCTTTCTAAGAATGTAAAATATTATTAGTCTTCCACATTATATGGAGTCTTTTTTTTTCAAGAACGATAGAGAAGTAGCATTCTCTAAATTTTATTCGTTTGCAATGAAATTCATGTGTCTGTAGTTATACTTATGTTACTTTCTAAGAATTCAAAACTCTATTGTTCTTCCAGCATTGTATGGCGTCCTCTTCAAGGATGATGACGAAGCAGCATTCTCGAACTTCTACTTCTGGAAC
This sequence comes from Ryuthela nishihirai, assembly GCA_038380435.1. Classification (NCBI taxonomy): domain Eukaryota; kingdom Metazoa; phylum Arthropoda; class Arachnida; order Araneae; family Heptathelidae; genus Ryuthela; species Ryuthela nishihirai. Next base: position 28,635,628 of record JAWZYU010000025.1, read on the forward strand.
TCACTGGGATTTCTTGTAGCCTACGCCTACAATACCTACCTTTGCACACATCTGAAGATTTACATCCTTTTGGGATTCTTGGCAGCAGGAATGGCTGGATATTTAATTGTGGAGTTTAGGATTATCTGTTACGGAAAGGAACAACACACTGCTAAAGGAAACAGTTAATGTGAAAGTCATAGTTGTTAATTTTGAGAAGGTTGAAGTTGGAATATCTACACGTCTTGTTCTGCGGAGTGCTACATTTTCGGTTTTCTCGGTGAGGTGGTTTCGTGAACGGATTTATTTTACGACAAGGATTAGTTTTACGAGCATGTCGCAAATTCGACAGTCGTTTTGAATCCTACGACTTTGTTGTAGTGAACAAAACTTTAAATGTATCTTATCTTCCTACAACCAGTGTACCTTGCTGTATATCAGTTGTAAAATATAAATAAAATTTGTGATTCGGTTCCCTGTGGTTTCTTGGAGCGAAGCTCTCAACACGAAGGTTGCCAGATCACTAATTTCTAAAAAAATCGTTGCCAGATATTTTTTCTGAATTCTGTAATCACGTGACACGAAGGTTGGCAGATCACTAATTTCTAAAAAAATCGTTGCCAGATATTTTTTCTGAATTCTGTAATCACGTGACACGAAGGTTGGCAGATCACTAATTTCTAAAAAAATCGTTGCCAGATATTTTTTCTGAATTCTGTAATCACGTGACACGAAGGTTGCCAGATCACTAATTTCTAAAAAAAAGTTGCCAGATATTTTTTCTGAATTCTGTAATCACGTGACACAAAGGTTGCCAGATCACTAATTTCTAAAAAAATCGTTGCCAGATATTTTTTCTGAATTCTGCAATCACGTGACACGAAGGTTGCCAGAGCACTAATTTCTAAAAAAATCGTTGCCAGATATTTTTTCTGAATTCTGTAATCAACCATGGTGTTCGGATACTTTTTTGAGCGACTGTAGGTGGTCATATTATTTTGATACTAGATCGTGTGGGCTCACTCACGGAAATATTGAGCGTGTGCAGTTACCGTTCACTGCAAACTGGAGTTTGCTGTGAACGGTAACTGGAGCGTGTACAGTTGATGTACACGCTGCAGATATTTTTTCTGAATTCTGTAATCACGTGACACAAAGGTTGCCAGATCACTAATTTCTAAAAAAATCGTTGCCAGATATTTTTTCTGAATTCTGTAATCACGTGACACGAAGGTTGCCAGATCACTAAGTTCTAAAAAAATCGTTGCCAGATATTTTTTCTGAATTCTGCAATCAACCATAGTGTTCGGATATTTTTTTGAGCGACTGTACACTTCGAAGGTTCGAGTCCCACTTGTGACAGCGTTGAGCTTTATCTCTGCTAAACCCCCACGCTGGTCTCGGGGAGAAAGTGGACAGCGATGGGCTTCAAAAGACCACTTTCTTCGGATGGAACGTTAGACCGCGTCTCTGCGTGCAGACGACCCTCTGCTTTTTAAAGGAAGCGCTGGATGGCTTGACGACAGACTACCATCTGTCTTCTAACAGCTGCCTAATGAATCCCCTTTTCCAACATCCTGTGAGTGCTTGGGGTTCTTTCGACCTGACCACTTATCCATTGTGTATATAAAAGTGCCGCTCAGAGGTAAAAAAATACAGCCCTGAGCAAATGTGAATCACCACCACCTTAGCCCCACTGGTGGAGCAGCGGGGCGGAGTTGGCTCAGTCGGTAGCGCGCCAGGCTCGTAATCTGTAGTTCCGAGGTTCGAGTCCCAGCTGCATCAGCGATGAGATTTATATCCGCAAAATTCCCCGCCCTGCCCACGGTCAGTAGGAGACACCAATGGGCTTGGAAAGGCTGCCGTCCGTCGGATGGGACGTTAAGCCATGGACGCATGTGCGGGAGAGCCATACCTTGTGCACATTAAAGAACACACTGGATGACCTTGACGGGAGGCTACCATCTGTCTCCCAATAGCTGTTCCAGTGGGTCCCCTCCCCCAACCTTCTCTGAGCCTTCGGGGTGCTTGTGACCTGGCCATTTAGTCCATGGTGTGCAAAAACGTGGCGTTCAGAGGTAAAACCTCCCAAAATCTATACCTACTACACTTCATATAAAATTAAAATCTCATGCTCCAAACAATAATTCGATCTCGTGCTCTTAAGCAATAATTCCATCTCAAAACACTCATTTCCCACATCCTTACCTTCCCACACATTCGCGCTTAAAGTCATTTCAATATTTAAACGCCGGTGATAAATACTGCGATACCAAAAACCGATATTCGAAAGGTGCTCCGCATGACCCGGCGAAGGTCAGCGGCCATCCATTAAGAGCGAAACCGACAGCGCCGGGAAGGCCTCCCGACGCGCTCTGTAATTACCGGTGTCGAAGCTATGGCAGCCGTGCGACATCCAGAATAGGGATGACGATGCAAGGGAGAGAGGACGAGGCCCTTGCTCTCCTCCCGCAAATAGCGAGATGACGCTCGCAACTATGTGCAGCTTCTTCAGGAGGAAGCAGATCAGGTGAAATGTGTACACTACGCACCAAGAAGTTTTACAGGCACTTTTGTTAGTCATTTTACTGATCGAAGGATTGGGTTGTTTTAGCTTTGAGCGGCACTTTTTTTGCACACAATGGGCTAAATTTGCCAGGTCACAAGGACCCAAATGTTCAGATGGTTATAGAAGGTTATAGAAGATGATTATAGAAGGTTGGGTTGGGTTTTTTACGGTTGAGCGGCACTTTTTTGAACACCATGGGCTAAATGGCCAGGTCAAAAGGACCCCGAAGGCTTAGGAAGGTTGGGTGAGGGCACCCACTGTGACAGCTGTTGGGAGACAGATGGTAGCCTCCCGTCAAGGACATCCAGCGTGTTCTTTAACATGCACAGGGTATGACTTTCCCGCACATGGCCCACGGCTTAACGTCTAATCCGATGGACGGCGGCCTTTCCAATCCCATCGGTGTCCCCTACCGACCCTGGGCAGGGCGGGGAGTTTTGCGGAGATAAGTCTCAACGTTGACAGAGCTGGGACTCGAACCTGGCATACCCTGTGTACGTTAAAGAACACGCTGGATGGCCTTGACGGGAGGCTATCATAGGTCTCCCAACTGCTGTTACAGTGGGTCCTCTCTCCCAACCTTCTCCGAGCCTCCGGGGTCAATGTGACCTGGCCATTTAGCCCATTGTGTGCAAAAAAGTGCCGCTCAGAGATAAAACAACCCAACCCTACCCAACTCGAACCTGGGAACTGCAGATTACGAGCCTGGCACGCTACCGACTGAGTCACCCCCGCTCCATAAATTTGCCAGGTCACAAGGACCCAAATGTTCAGAGATGGTTATAGAAGGAGATTCACTAGACCTCTGTTAGTAGACAGATAGAAGCCTCTGGTCAAGGCCATCCAGCGTGTTCTTTAACGTGCATAGCGTATGGCTCTCCCTCACAGGGTGGGGGTGAAACAGTCGGTAGTGCGTCAGGCATGTAATCTGTAGTTCCCAGGTTCGAATACTAGCTGGGCCAGCGTTGAGATTTATCTCAACAAAACTCCCCGCCCTGCCCATGGTCAATAGGGGATACCGATGGGCTTGGGAAGACTGCCGTTCGTCGGATGGGAGATTGAACTGTGGTACCGTTTGCGGGAGAACCCTATCCTGTGCACGTTGAAGAACACGCTGGATGGCCTTGACGTGAGGTTATCATCTGTCTCCCAACAGCTGTGTGGGTCACCTCCACCCAACCTTCTCTGAGCCCTCGAGGTCCTTGTGACATGGCCATTTAGTCCATTGTGTGCAAAAAATAAGTGCCGCTTAGAGGTAAAACAACCAAAACCAATCCCGCACAGTGGTTACGGCTAAATGTCCCATCCGATGGACGGCGGCCTTCCCTACTCACCGAAGGCAATAGTGATTTGGGTTGGGTTGTTTTACCTCTGAGCGGCACTTTTTTGCACTCAATGGGCTAAATGGCCAGGTCCCTGAAGGCTCAGAGAAGGTTGGGGGAGGGGACACACTATAACAGCTGTTGGGAGACAGATGGTAGCCTCCCGTCAAGGCCATCCAGCGTGTTCTTTAACGTGCATAGCGTATGGCTCTCCCACACACGGGGCTAGGCTTAAAGTCCCATCCGACGGACGACTGCCTTTCCAAGCCCATCGGTGTCCCCTACTGACCGTGGGCAGGGCGGGGAGTTTTGCGGAGATTAATCTCAAAGCCGACCCAGCTGGGACTCGAACCTGAGAACTACAGATTACGAGCCTGGCGCGCTAAAGACTGAACCACCCCCGCCCCAGTCAATAGGGAAGGCACTGAAGGTATCAATAGGGGACCCAGCAGTGTCCCCTATTGACCGAAGGCAAGGCGGGAATTTTGCGGAGATGTCAAATTTAGGTTATTGCATAAACAGATCAAACTGTGCTAAGTTTCTTGTTCCTCTGCTGCAATCATTGGATACTGATTAGATTTTGCGCATTAATGATTAGCTTTCTTCTTCCAGATGGTCACCTTGTTTACGCTTGTGGAGCAGATTTAGCATAATTTTTCACTTTATTCTCTGGAGGAAGTTCGTTGCAACTCTTTCTAACTGGTGAATTGACTATCTGGGTTAATGGAGGCGTGGTACAACATGGTTCAAACGCAAAACCAAGGGAAATGTCACACATACATAAATTAAGTTTTACGAAATGCGATTATTAATTAGAGTGAAGAAACAGAGCAGCGAATAAACAGTGTGAAGGACATAAGACTGGTTCAGGATCGGTTGTTTTATCTCTGAGTGGCACTTAATTTAGCATACAATGGCATATGTAGCATATGGGTTGGATTGTTTTACCTCTGAGCGGCACTTTTTTGCACACCATGGGCTAAATGGTCAGGTCACATGGACCCCGAAGGCTCAGAGAAGGTTGGGGGAGGGGACTCACTGGAACAAGCTGTTGGGAGACAGATGGTAGCCTCCCGTCAAGGCCATCCAGCGTGTTCTTTAACGTGCACAGGGTATGGCTCTCCCGCACACGATGCCACGGCTTAATATCCCATCCGACGGACGGCAATCTTTTCAAGTCCATCGGTGTCCCCTTCTGACCGTGGGCAGGGCAGGGAATTATTGCGGAGATAAATCTCAACGCTGAGACAGCTGGGACTCGAACCTGGGAACTGCAGATTACGAACCTGGCGCGCTACCGACTGAGCCACTCCCGCCCCCCCCCCCCCCCATACTACCCATGTAACAATAATAACATTGAACAGGTAGTGTTGGGAATGCCTAGAACATTCTCCCTAGAGTTCTTGATCTAGAATATCTCTGGGATTTTCATATTTTTGGAATTATAAAAATGCCATAAAAAAGAAGGAAGCTGATGTGGCAGACGAAGAGGCGCAGTGACACGAACTTCCTCGTGCAACATCCAAAGCCTCTCTAGGAAAGATGTTATGTTCCTAACTTTATGTTGGGATAAATGTCTCAAAGGACAGAAAAAATATATGTAAACAAATCCTTTACGCTTTGGGGCGGGGGTGGCTCAGTCGGTAGCTCGCAAAGTTTGTAATTCCCAGGTTCGAGTCTTCGATGGGTCAGCGTTGAGATTTATCTCCGCAAAACTCCCTGCCCTGCCCACAGTCACTAGGGGACACCTATGGGCTTGTAAAGGCCGCCGTCCGTCAGATTGGACGTAAAGCGGTGGCCCATGTGTGCGACGGTCATACCCTGTGCACGTCAAAGAACACGCTGTACGACCTTGATAGAAGAGAGGCAGATGGTGGCTTCCTAACAATTATCCCAGTGGTTCCCCTACTCCAATTTTCTCCGAGCCCTCGGGATCTTTGTGACCTGGCCATTTAGTCCATTGTATATACACTGAATTCCATAAATTAAGGAAAATCCCTATGTTAAGTCAATGGAAAGATAACGTTAAAGCTCTATAACTTCTAAAATAAGTTTTTATGTTTTGAAAAACGTGATTGCAGATAAAGATCTCAATCAAATAAATCAATATCTCGATTTTCAACAATATTCGTTCAGTATTTAATGAGTTATGGAAGTTTGAATATTTAGCGATAACAATGCCAGTCACAAAAATTGACTTCAGAAGCTAATTAAAACTTTGTAAATTGCATCAAAGTGTTTAATAAAATAAGTTTGTATTTTGGAACTTTAAGTAAAGAATTTTTTCACTATTCATCTATCATTAAATACTGAACGAATATTGTTGAAAATCGAGATATTGATTTATTTGATTGAGATCTTTATCTGCAATCACATTTTTTAAAACAAAAAAACTTATTTTAGGAGTTACAGAGCTTTAACGTTAGCTTCCCATTGACTTAACATAGGGATTTTCCTTAATTTATGAAAACCAGTGTATAATAGTGTCTATCATAGATAAAACAGTTCAATCCCTACCCACAAAAAAGAAAAAGAATGCCAGATTGTTGGGTTGTTTTACTCTGAGCGGCACTTTTTTGCACACCATGGGCTAAATGGCCAGGTCACATGGACCCCGAAGGCTCAGAGAAGGTTGGGGGAAGGGACCCACTGGGCAGCTGTTGAGAGACAGATGATAGCCTCCCGTCAAGGCCATCCAGCGTGTTCTTTAACGTGCACAGGGTATGGCTCTCCCGCACACGGGGCCACGGCTTAACGTCCCATCCGACGGACGGCGGCCTTTCCAAGCCCATCGGTGTCCCCTCCTGACCGTGGGCAGGGCGGGGAATTTTTGCGGAGATAAATCTCAACGCTGACCCAGCTGGGACTCGAACCTGGGAACTACAGATTACGAGCCTGGCGCGCTACCGACTGAGCCCCCTCCCCCCCAAAAAAAATGCCAGATACGGCGAATGTTTTAAATGATGCATGTTAGAATATATTTGTGTAGATTTTATGTCTTGAACAGCGATTTTAGTATCAGTATTCATTCACACATGGGTTCAAGGACGCACCCAAAGGGAGAGGGAGGGAGGACCACGGGGTAACCCTAACCCCGAAAATTGTGAGGAAAATTGCAGGCAAACTCTACTTCAAATACTTCAATTTGTGTAATCAACGACAGGAAAAGAGTTGGGTTGGTTGTTTTACATCTGAGAGGCACTTTTTTGCACACCATGGGCTAAATTGGCCAGGTCACATGGACCCCGAAGGCTCAGACAAGGTTGAGTGAGGGGACCCACTGGTACAGCTGTTGGGAGACAGATGGTAACTTCCCGTCAAGGCCATCCAGCGTGTTCTTTAACGTGCACAGGGTATGGCTCTAACGCACACGGGGTCACGGCTTAACGTCCCATACGACGGACGACGGCCTTTCCAAGCCCATCGGTGTCCCCTACTGACCGTGGGCAGGGCGGAGAGTTTTGCGGAGATAAATCCCAACGCTGACCCAGCTGGGACTCGAACCTGGGAACTGTAGATTACGAGCCTGGCGAGCTACCGACTGAGCCACTCCCTCCCCATTTATATCGGGGACGAACCAATAAACGGTAAATAAAACTGGAGGCGACGTTAAATCCTCACAGTCGTCTCATACGAAATACCTAAAACTAAATCCTGGGTATGTGCCTTCACGAGTTTATACAATATTGTTGCATGATAGGGGCGGGGGTGGCTCAGTCGGTAGCGCGCCAGGCTCGTAATCTGTAGTTCCCAGGTTCGAGTCCCAGCTGGGTCAGCGTTGAGATTTATCTCCGCAAAATTCCCCGCCCTGCCCACGGTCAGTAGGGGACACCGATGGGCTTGGAAAGGCCGCCGTCCGTCGGATGGGACGTTAAGCCGTGACCCCGTGTGCGGGAGAGCCATACCCTGTGCACGTTAAAGAACACGCTGGATGGCCTTGACGGAAGGCTATCATCTGTCTCCCAACAGCTGTTCCAGTGGGTCCCCTCCCCCAACCTTCTCTGAGCCTTCGGGGTCCTTGTGACCTGGCCATTTAGCCCATGGTGTGCAAAAAAGTGCCGCTCAGAGGTAAAACACCCCCAACCCAAACAACCTATTTAAGGGGTACGCCAGTTACATGCACATTTCCAGAGGTACGTGAAGTATAAAGGGTTGAGAACCACTTGTCTAGAAGCATTAAACAAAGTGTTTCAAGCAAAACAATTAAATCATTTGATAACCATTTCGAACAATAGGATTATCAACCACAGTTCTCTACCAAAACCGAAAAAGAGAGTGCTTCTGATGAAAATAAAGGAGAAGAGGATTTATTCCATCTTCTCCCAGCCCATGACAATCAGAGGACTTAATGGGATGCTGAACAAAACAGCGCAGAGTGAATTAAAATTTACCGATTCATTAGAATTCCACCAGAGACAAGTCATATTTCATAATCGGGTGCTATGTTATAAAGCTACGCAAAAGTCAATTTTACTTTGATTTTGAGGGACGCGTAATATTTATTATCATTTTTAGTATTTAAGACAGGATTCGATGGGCAACTGAACGATTGGTGAATGGGGATGCAATTTGAAGAGGATTGTTAGATAATGACACTATAACATAAGTAACGACTCTGTTGCTGGTTGGTAATGGTGTAGCATGATAAGGACATCCCACACCATCACCAACCAGTAAGAGAGCCGAATGTATGTAGGGGGGCGGTAGGAGGAAATGGTCATATCCCCCCTCCTTTGCCCCCTCAAGCATCTGCTTGCCACAGAGGTCTGGCAGGAACCTGTCAGTTTATATGCCATAGTAGAAGGTGTGAGAGGATGGCAGGACCTCAGCAGAAAAACAACACACACAACCATGCCTTACACGGAGCTCGAACCCAGGTCCCTTAGATCAGTAGCCAGAATGCTAGTATAGTTAAGTTTATCAAATGTTTTTGCCTCTGTTATGTATTTTTCATGCATTTTTTAAGTTTTTTTTTTAAGTTTTTATACTTCAATGGAAATCCAATGTCTTGCCCCCCCCCCCCCCCCTCTAGACTGAGGTTATGACCCACCCTCGCTTTATTTTACTTCAAGTTCTGATACTGTTTAGTAACCATAAGAAAATTGTCCTTCTGTCTAGAAGGTGAATGAAGGAATTTATGTGTAGACGATGTTTAATGATATTTATGTACAGACGATGTTTAACGGTATTTATGTATAGGCGATGTTCAGTGATATTTATGTATAGCCGATTCAGTGGTATTTATGTATAGACGATGTCCAATGGTATTTATGCATAGACGATGTTGAGTGGTATTTACGTGTAGACGATGTCCAATGGGTTTATGCATAGACGATGTTCAGTGGTATTTATGTGTAGACGATGTCCAATGGTGTTTATGCATAGACGATGTCCAATGGTGTTTATGCATAGACGATGTTCAGTGATATTTATGTGTAGACGATGTCCAATGGTATTTATGTGCAGACGATGTCCAATGGTGTTTATGTGTAGACGATGTCCAATAGTGTTTATGCATAGACGATGTTCAGTGGTATTTATGTGTAGACGATGTCCAATGATGTTTATGCATAGACGATGTTCAGTGGTATTTATGTGTAGACGATGCTCAATGATGTTTATGTGCAGATGATGTCCAATGGTGTTTATGTGTAGACGATGTCCAATGGTATTTATGCATAGACGATGTTCAGTGGTATTTATGTGTAGACGATGTCCAATGATGTTTATGTGTAGACGATGTCCAATGATGTTTATGTGTAGACGATGTCCAATGGTGTTTATGCATAGACGATGTTCAATGGTATTTATGTGTAGACGATGTCCAATGGTGTTTATGTGTAGACGATGTTCATTGGTATTTATGTGTAGACAATGTCCAATGGGGTTTATGCATAGACGATGTTCAGTGGTATTTATGTGTAAACGATGTCCAATGATGTTTATGTGCAGATGATGTCCAATGGTGTTTATGTGTAGACGATGTTCAGTGGTACTTATGTGTAGACAATGTCCAATGGGGTTTATGCATAGACGATGTTCAGTGGTATTTATGTGTAAACGATGTCCAATGATGTTTATGTGCAGATGATGTCCAATGGTGTTTATGTGTAGACGATGTCCAATGGGGTTTATGCAAGACGATGTTCAGTGGTATTTATGTGTAGACGATGTCCAATGATGTTTATGTGTAGATGATGTCCAATGGTGTTTATGCATAGACGATGTTCAGTGGTATTTATGTGTAGACGACGTCCAATGGTGTTTATGTGTAGACGATGTTCAGTGGTATTTATGTGTAGACGATGTCCAATGGTGTTTATGTGTAGACGATGTCCAATTGTGTTTTTGTGTAGACGATGTCCAGTAGTGTTTATGTGTAGACGATGTCCAATAGTGTTTATGTGTAGCCGATGTCCAATAGTGTTTATGTGTAGCCGATGTCCAATAGTGTTTATGTGTAGACGATGTCCAATAGTGTTTATGTGTAGACGATGTCCAATAGTGTTTATGTGTAGACGATGCTCAATGGTATTCAGGCGTGCAGGTTTTTTGACGTGGCATATGAAATGTATTCAAGAGATGGGGTTCCTATTCATGAGTAACTAAGCTATTTCTATGATCCCCCTAAGTTATTTTTATTTCTTCTGGGACTCTAGAATATATTTTATTTTCATCCCAAGCGATTTATTTCTATGATCTTCATGACCGATAATGGTTTGTGAAGCCAAAGTTTCAGATAACTGATAAAAAGACAATATCGCTGAAAGCATATATGCCGGGAGTTTCTGAACCAATAATCCTTAAATACAGAAGACTTAGGTGGTGACGGTGCGGTTTAGTTGGGATGCGCCCCCATGCTCTTAATCTGCAGTTCCCAGATTCGAGTCCCACCTGGGTCAGCGATGAGATTCCCTCAAAATTCCCCGCCGTGGTCTCGGTCAGTAGGGAGCACCGATGGGCCTAGGAAGACCACCGTCCGTCGGATGGGACTTCAAGCCTTGGCCCCGTGTGTGGGAGATCCATCTTTAAACACGTTAAAGAACACACTGGTGCACTTTAAAGAACATGCTGGATGGCTTTGACGGGAGGCTACCATGTGTCCCCTAACAACTGTCCAGTGGGTCCCATTCCCCCAATCTTCTCTAAACCCTCGGCGCCTTTGTGACCTAGTCATTTAGCCCAGGCGTAAAACAACGCAACTCGAATAAAGGATTTAGAGAGCAAAAACCTCATTTCACAAAAAAATCCCTAAAAACCGTAAACAACCCAACTGCTTATTGCTTTCCCCCCATTATCAAAATGCATATGCCATTATGTAGAGCGTATAGCCAAACTTTTTTTTTGAAACTGTTAGCATTAAATCACCACGTCGTTGTCCACGTCCTCTGGAGCAAATTAGGAAGGTGACGTGCGCATTAAAGATGCCATTAATTACCGGTACGAGAGAGCGAGCGAAGAGCGATAAATTCTTTCCTTCTCGGGTGACACAACACCGCCGTAATTAGCCGTTCGCTGCAATCTCTAATTATACGAAAGGGCTGTTGAAGAAATTTGTCACTGCGGTTTTCTTACAACTTGCTGGGTGAATGATAACGGACTGCCGATTTTGGGACCCTCCAGGGAAATGTAATCTTATAGGGAAAGGCAATGCTTTAAACGCTAGAGTAATAAAATATTTACCACAGACGTTTCATGGTTTGGGGCTTGTATTATTTGTTTGATAGGAACTTTATTACGTTTTGGGTTGTTTTACCTCTGAGTGGCACTTTTTTGCACACCATGGGATAAATGGCCAGATCACAAAGACCTCGAAGGCTCAGAGAAGGTTGGGGGAAGAGGACCCACTGGAACAGCTGTTGGGAGACAGATGGTAGCCTCCCTTCAAGGCCATCCAGCGTATTCTTTAACGTGCACATGGTATGGCTACTCCTGCACACGGGTCCACGGCTTAACGTCCCATCCGACGAGTTGGGTTGGGTTGTTTTACCTCTGAGCTGCACTTTTTTGCACACCATGGGCTAAATGGCCAGGTCATATGTACCCTGAAGGCTCAGAGAAGGTTGGGGGAGGGGACCCACTGGAACAGCTGTTGGGAGACAAATGGTAGTCTCCCGTCAAGGCCATCCAGCGTATTCTTTAACGTGCACAGGGTATGGCTCTCCCGCACACGGGGCCACGGCTTAACGTCCCATCTAACGGACGGCGGCCTTTCCAAGCCCATCGGTGTTCCCTACTGACCATGGACAGGACGGGGAATTTTGCGGAGATAAATCTCAACACTCACCTAGTTGGGACTCGAACCTGGGAACTACAGATTACGAGTCTGGCGCGCTACCGACTGAGCCCCTCCACCCTCTTGGTCTCTATGGGAGGCTCCATCTGTCTCCGAACAGCTGTTTCAGTGGGTCCCCTCTCCAACCTTCTCTGAGCCTTTTGGGCCCTTGTGACCTGACCATTTAGCCCATTGTGTGGAAAAAATGTACCGCTCAGAGGTAAAACCATCCAAAAATGTTGGAAACATGTTTGGAAAACCACTTGGAAATATGTTTTTTTTCTTAGTCTGGCTCCAATGAAACCGAATCCTTCCCACGCCATTAAAAAAAAATCATGCTCACCACTCTATAATTATTGTTCTGTGCCGAGTTAGATTTCGAAATTCAAATTCCACTTGAAACATCCACATCACGAAGTGATCACCCAATCAAACACAAACGTTCGTTTATCAAATTCTCTCCACCTACACTAGAGGGCAAATTTAGATTAGGGACGCCATTTAAAATAACCTCAAACTCCTTTAAATGTCAAGAACGGAACAACTAACAGCAAAAAACGAGATCAGTTTCTTAATAATACCACAAACCTCGCTTACATTCCCAGTCAGCATTCAACGATGGCTGACAGTCGACTTCTAAGATAATACCTCGCCAGGCTCGTAATCTGTAGTTCCCAGGTTCGAGTCCCAGCTGGGTCAGCGTTGAGATTTATCTCCGCAAAATTTCCCCGCCCTGCCCACGGTCAGTAGGGGACACCGATGGGCTCGGAAATGTCGCCGTCCGTCGGATGGGACGTTAAGCCGTGGCCCCGTGTGCGGGAGTTGGGTTGGGTTGTTTTACCTCTGAGCGGCACTTTTTTGCACACCATGGGCTAAATGGCCGGGTCACATGGACCCCGAAGGCTCAGAGAAGGTTGGGGGAGGGGACCCACTGGAACAGCTGTTGGGAGACAGATGGTAGCCTCCCGTCAAGGCCATCCAGCGTGTTCTTTAACGTGCACAGGGTATGGCTCTCCCGCACACGGGGCCACGGCTTAACGTCCCATCCGACGGACGGCGGCCTTTCCAAGCCCATCGGTGTCCCCTACTGACCGTGGACAGGGCGGGGAAATTTTGCGGAGATAAATCTCAACGCTGACTCAGCTGGGACTCGAACCTGGGAACTACAGATTACGAGCCTGGCGCGCTACCGACTGAGCCACCCCCGCCCCCGTGTGCGGGAGAGCCATACCCTGTGCACGTTAAAGAACACGCTGGATGGCCTTGACGGGAGGCTACCATCTGTCTCCCAACAGCTGTTCCAGTGGGTCCCCTCCCCCAACCTTCTCTGAGCCTTCGGGGTCCATGTGACCTGGCCATTTAGCCCATGGTGTGCAAAAAAATTGCCGCTCAGAGGTAAAACAACCCAACCCAACCCTAAGATAATACCGGCTTCGTTTTGGAAAATCTTAGAACAGTCTAATCAGCGTGAAGAAGGCCCAATAGGTGTCCTTATGGGAGACCTCTGTTTCTGAAAGAAAGGCCTAGAGGCATTTTTGCTTAACCTGTCTCATTATCCATGCTTTGAAGGGATTGTGTGACTGAATTATTAACTCTATATTGCCACCTATGTAAGCGGGCTATTGAAGCAGGAAGAATTTTGGGCAGACACGGTATTAATTATGGGTGACAGAGAAGGCTGCAAAATACGTTTCTCGGGCTTCTCTAGAAAACGGAGAAAAATCTAGGACAGAGACAGATGAGGAAGGAGTAGGCCAGGTTACGGTTTTTAAATGATATGTTAATTAATGGAAGGGACAAAAACTGGGGGAAATTGATTTCACGGTTGGGAGTTTTGCGTGTGCGGCATTTTTCTGATGTTCACCTGTATATTTAGCACAAGGAAAATGTTTTTATTCTTTGCTAGATAAAAAAAAAATGGTCATTAGTCTTTTTTCTTGCACATCGGACAGATTTTGGATGCAGTTGAGAATTTTTGAGATTGAAAGTGGATTCTGAGTTGAGATCTGCCTGTGAGCGGCATTTTTGGGCATATAATGAGCTAAATGGACAGATTCATAAAGACCCCGGGGCAGGGGTTGGTTCATTCGGTAGCGCGCCAGTCTCATAATCTGTCGTGGCCCCGTGTGCAAGAGAGGCACCCTGGGCACGTTATAGAACACGCTGGATGGCCTTGAAGGGAGGCTACCATCTGTCTCTTAACAGCTGTTCCAGTGGGTCCCCTCCTCCACCCTTCTCTGAGCCTTCGGGGTCCTTGTGACCTGGTCATTTGGCCTATTGTGTGCAAAAAAAGTGCCGCTCAGAGGTAAAACAACGCAACCCAACCCTCTGCACGTGATGCCTTAAACTAGTGGTGCAAAAACAACGAAAAAAAGTAGTAACACTATCAAGCACCTTTAGTGTTCGAAATTGCAAAGTGGCACTCTTGAAATTCCAAATTGCCATGGGTTTTGTTCATGCTTCCTGATAACACGAAGTTGCGGCAGCACCAGGCTCATAATCTGTAGATTTCTGGTTAGAGTCCGAACTGTGCTTCCATTGAGAAGCACAGTTCTCTCTTTTCTGCTAACTTCCATTCTGCTCTCGGCCACCAAGGAAACACCGATGGGCTTGGAAAGGCGGACGTCCGTCGGATGGAACTTAAAGCCATGAGCTCATCTGAATGTGAGCCATTTAATTGGTTTATTCACGTTAAGGAACACTCTGGATAGACTTGATGGGAGGCTACCATCTGTCTCCCAGCAGCTGTTCCACTATGTCCCCTCCCCCAACCTTCTCTGAGCCTTCGGTGCCTTGTGACCTGGCCATTTAGCCCATTGTGTGCAAAACAGTGTCGCTCAGTGATAAAACAACCCAACCCATGTGCATGTAAGTCATAACCTGTGTACGTTAAAGAACACGCTGGATGGTCTTGACAGGAGATTATCATCTGTTTCCTAGCAGCTGTCTAGTGGGGCTCCTTTCACCAACATTCTCTGACCCCTTGAGGTCCTTGTGACCTGGCCATTTAGCTCACTATGTGAACATATGTTTCACTCAGAGGTAAACAATTTAACCAACCCAAAATTTCTGTCTACTCTTCATGGAAGATGCTCGAAGCATCGGAAGTTGCAAGTTTAGGTTTTCAAAAGACGGTCATACTCTTTTAACTGCCTAGCAGCCATAATCGGTTCCTTCTGGAGTGTGTGAAATAAGTTGTTCAAAGCCTTTCCTAAAAGGTGACAATCTTTCTGACGTTGGGGTTAGGTTCGACGATTTCTTCTTACAAGAAGCGAGTCTTGATGGAACCGAAAGTCTTCAGCAGTAAAGGTAGGCTTAATTGGTTTATTCTTTTACTGACGTTCTCAAGCTCCTAGTTGGGTTGTTTTACCTCTGAACGGCATATTTTTGCATACAATGAGCTAAATGCCCAAGTCACAAGGACCCCGAAGGATCAGAGACGGCCTGGTGAAGACCTATTGGACAGCTATTAGAATTTTTTTAATTAAATACCCCCTCAATCAGCTGCTTGCCACAGAGGTATGACAGGAGCCTGTCAGTTTATATGCCATAGTAGAAGGTCTGTGAGGATGGCAGAACCTCAGCAGAAAAACAAAACATACATCCATGTCTTACCCGGGGCTCCAACCCAGGTCCCTAAGATCAGTAGCCAAGCGTGCTAACCACTCGGCCACGGGAATAATAACCTCCCGTCAAAACCATTCAGCGTGTTCTTTAACGTGCACAGGGTATGGCTCTCCATCACATGGGGCCATGTTTTAACACCTCATCTGACAGACAACAGCCTTTCCATACCCATTAGTGTTTCCCCTACTAACTGAGAGCAGGGTAAGGAGTTTTGCGGAGATAAATTTCAACTTTGGCACAGGTGAAACTCTAACCTGGAAAATGCAGATTGACGAGCATGACGAGCTAACAACTGGCGATCGCCTCTCCTCGTTACTGGATCTCGTGTTTTTTTTCTTTTAGTATCTTCACACAGTCTTATGAAACGTTTTGTTAAAAGAACACACGAGAGTCTCTTCACGAGAACATCCTCGAGATGTACACAAATCCACGACCTCCTGATAACATGCCAGGCAGAGATAAAACAACCCAAACTGCCATTTTATACTAACAGATCAACTTCAGAGTTGTGTTGGGTTGTTTTACCTCTGAGCGGCACTTTTATGCACACCATGGGCTAAATGGCCAGGTCACAAGGACCCCGAAGGCTCAGAGAAGGTTGGGGGAGGGGACCCACTGGAATAGCTGTTGGGAGACAGATGGTAGCCTCCCGTCAAGGACATCCAGCGTGTTCTTTAACGTGCACAGGGTATGGCTCTCCCGCACACGGAGCCACGGATTAACGTCCCATCCGACGGACGGCGGCCTTTTCCAAGCCTCCCCTACTGACCGTGGGCAGGGCGGGAAATTTTTGCGGAGATAAATCTCAACGCTGACCCAGCTGGGACTCGAACCTGGGAACTACAGATTATGAGCCTGGCGCGCTACCGACTAAGCCACCCCCGCCCCCGATCAACTTCAGAGAGAAGAGCTTTCCTCTATTGATATCCCACGATTTTTCATTCTGCTCTCTTTTTATTTCTCTCGTTTATCTAACAACTCTTTCTTATTTCAGTCTTCATCATTTTTTACGCGCACTCTCCAAAAGGTTTAAAAAAATAATATTCTAACGCACGTCTTCAAATTCGGAAAAGGGGCGGGGGTGGCTCAGTCAGTAGCGCGCCAGGCTCGTAATCTGTAGTTCCAAGGTTCGAGTCCCAGCTGGGACACCGTTGAGATTTACCTCCGCAAAATTCCCCGCCCTGTCCACGGTCACTAGGAGACATCAATGGCTTAGAAAGGTTGCCGTCCGTCGGATGGAACGTTAAGCCTTGGCTCTGTATGTGGGAGAGCCATACCCTGTGCACGTTAAAGAACACACTGGATGGCCTTGACGGGAAGCTACCGTCTGTCTCCCAACAGCTATTCCAGTGGGTTCCCTCCCACAACATTCTCTGAGCCTTCGGGGTCCATGACCTGGCCATTTAGTCCATGGTGTGCAAAAAAGTGCCGCTCAGAAGTAAAACAACCCAACCCAAATTCGAAAACCCCCAAACGAACCAAAGTTTCACAGTAAACATTTTTTTCACCATCTGCCTCTTACAATCAATAAAAACACATAATTCTCACTGCCTTAATTTTGACAGCGAAACAAGACACTTGCCACATCATCTTCTGATTTTTCTTATCTCAAACAATTAACGACTTATGTTCCCTTTCTCCAACGCCTGCACCTGTTGTTCCTGACACCTTCCACCCCCCTCCCCTGTCCCCCTCACAATCCCCCCCCGAGGGACAAGGCGTAGCTTTTCCGCATCAATATTTATTAGCGACGGCTACGAAGCGCGGAAGACAGGCTTTCATTTGCGTTAAACGCTCACGGTCCTGGAGCTAAACAGCCTCGCTCGGTGAATTAATAAATTAAAGTGCGGCTACCGCCTCATCCATCACGCGGGCGCTTGTCACCTGCCCCGAAGACGCGAAGAGAAGGTTCGGCCTTCGACCGTGCAAAGTGGCGAGGCTGGGATTAAAAGGTGGGGAAGTGGTTTGGGTCTCTTTGCCGATGTCTTCATCAGGAAGGCGACAATGCGGTGTTCTGGCAAAAGAAAGTAGGGGGGGGGGGGAGACACATTTCGGTTGATTTGATAAGAACGTTATCTTTTTTTCAGACCAGCAGTTTTACGAGGTTATAAGCTTGTTGTTTACACTTTCCTTGAACCAATATATGCTACAAAGTATTTTTCCCCCTTTTTTACTGTATTCGAGCTCTGGGTAAGGCATCTGTGTTTGTGTTCTTTTTCTGCGTATTCATGGCCTCATTTTCCTACGAGATCTTCTCTATGGTCGCTTTTTCATAGATCTTCTCTGTGGTCTCCTCTTTTTAATAGATTTTTTTTCTGTGGTTTCCTCTTTTTAATAGATTTTTCTCTGTGGTTTCATCATTTTTATACTAGTCTCTATGGTCTCATCTTTTATGTAGTCATATATAATCCTCTGTATGGTATCATCTTTTTCGTTGATCCTCTCTGTGGTCTCACCTTCCTCATAGATCTTATCTATGGTCTCACCTTTCTCATAGATCTTCTCTATGGTCTCACCTTTCTCGTAGATCTTCACTATGGTCTCACCTTTCTCAAAGACCTTTTCTATAGTCTCACCTTTCTCGTAGACATTCTCTATTGTTTCACCTTTCTCTTAGATCTTCTTTATGGTCTCACCTTTATCGCACATCTTCTCTTTTCTCGTAGATCTTCTTCTCGTTCACCTTTCTCGTAGATCTTCTCTTTGTTATCACCTTTCTCGTAGACCTTCTCTATGGTTTCACCTTTCTTTTAGATTTTCTCTGTGGTCTCAACTTTCTCGTAGATCTTTCCTATGATTTCACCTTTCTCGTAGATCTTTTCTACGATTTCACCTTTCTCATAGATCTTCTCTGTGGTTTCACCTAACTCGTAGATTTTCTCTATGGTCTCACCATTCTCGTAGATCTTCACTATGGTCTCACCTATATCGTAGATCTTCACTATGGTCTCACCTTTCTCAAAGATCTTCTGTATAGTCTCACCTTTCTCGCAGACATTCTCTATTGTTTCACCTTTCTCGTAGATCTTCTTTATGGTTTGACCTTTCTTTTAGATTTTCTCTGTGGTCTCAACTTTCTCGTAAATTTTCTCCATGGTCTCATTTTTCTCGTAGATCTTTTCTATGATTTCAACTTTCTCGTAGATCTTTTCTATGATTTCAGCTTTCTCATAGATCTTTTCTATAATTTCACCTTTCTCGTAGATCTTTTCTATGATTTCACCTTTCTCGTAGATCTTCTCTATGATTTCACCTTTCTCATAGATCTTCTCTGCGGTTTCACCTAACACGTAGATCTTCTCTATGGTCTCACCTTTCTCGTAGATCTTCTCTATGGTCTCACCTTTCTCAAAGATCTTCTGTATAGTCTCATATTCCTCACAGATCTTATCTATGGTCTCATCTTTCTCGTAGATCATTTCTATGGTCTCACCTTTTTCGTAGATCTTTTCTATGGTCTCACCTTTCTCGTAGATCTTTTCTATGATCTCACCTTTCTCGTAGATCTTTTCTATGGTCTCACCATTCTCGTAGATCTTCTCTATGGTTTCACTTTTCTTTTAGATTTTTCTCTGTGGTCTCACCTTTCTTGTAGATTTTCTCCATGGTCTCATTTTTCTCGTAGATCTTTTCTATGATTTCACCTTTCTCGTATATCTTTTTTATGATTTTGCCTTTCTCGTAGATATTCTCTGTGATTTCACCTTTCTCACAGATCTTCTCTGTGGTTTCACCTAACTCGTAGATTTTCTCTATGGTCTCACCTTTCTCGTAGATCTTCACTATGGTCTCACCTTTCTCAAAGATCTTCTGTATAGTCTCATATTCCACATAGATCTTATCTATGATCTCATCTTTCTCGTAGATCGTTTCTATGGTCTCACCTTTCTCGTAGATCTTTTCTATGGTCTCACCTTTCTCGTAGATCTTTTCTATGGTCCCAAATTTCTCGTAGATTTTTCTATGGTCTCACCATTCTCGTAGATCTTCTCTATGGTCTCACCTTTCTCGTAGATAATTTCTATGGTCACACCTTTCTCGTAGATCATTTCTATGGTCTCACCTTTCTCGTAGATCTTTTCTATGGTCTCACCTTTCTCGTAGATCTTTCCTATGGTCTCACATTTCTCGTACATCTTTTCTATGGTCTCAGATTTCTGATAGCTCTTATCTATGGTCTCAGCTTTCTCATAGATCTTTTCTTTGGTCTCACCTTTCTCGTAGATCTTTTCTTTGGTCTCACCTTTCTCGTAGATCTTCTCTATGGTTTCACCTTTCTTTTAGATTTTCTCTATGGTTTCACCTTTCTTTTAGATTTTCTCTGTGGTCTCATTTTTCTCGTAGATCTTTTCTATGATTTCACCTTTCTCGTAGATCTTTTCTATGATTTCACCCTTCTCATAGATCTTCTCTGCGGTTTCACCTAACACGTAGATCTTCTCTATGGTCTCACCTTTCTCGTAGATCTTCTCTATGGTCTCACCTTTCTCAAAGATCTTCTGTGTAGTCTCATATTCCTCACAGATCTTATCTATGGTCTCATCTTTCTCGTAGATCTTTTCTATGGTCTCACCTTTCTCGTAGATCTTTTCTATGGTCTCACCTTTCTCGTAGATCTTTTCTATGGTCTCACCTTTCTCGTAGATCTTTTCTATGGTCTCACCTTTCTCGTAGATCTTTTCTATGGTCTCAACTTTCTCGTAGATCTTTTCTATGGTCTCACCATTCCCGTAGATCTTCTCTATGGTTTCACTTTTCTTTTAGATTTTTCTCTGTGGTCTCACCTTTCTTGTAGATTTTCTCCATGGTCTCATTTTTCTCGTAGATCTTTTCTATGATTTCACCTTTCGCGTATATCTTCTTTATGATTTCACCTTTCTCGTAGATATTCTCTATGATTTCACCTTTCTCATAGATCTTCTCTGTGGTTTCACCTAACTCGTAGATTTTCTCTATGGTCTCACCATTCTCGTAGATCTTCACTATGGTCTCACCTTTCTCAAAGATCTTCTGTATAGTCTCATATTCCACATAGATCTTATCTATGGTCTCATATTTCTCGTAGATATTTTCTATGGTCTCACCTTTCTCGTAGATCTTCTCTATGGTCTCACCTATGTCGTAGATCTTCACTATGGTCTCACCTTTCTCAAAGATCTTCTGTATAGTCTCATATTCCTCACAGATCTTATCTATGGTCTCAACTTTCTCGTAGATCTTTTCTATGATCTCACCTTTCTCGTAGATCTTTTCTATGGTCTCACCTTTCTCGTAGATCTTTTCTATGGTCTCACCTTTCTCGTAGATCTTTTCTATGGTCTCAACTTTCTCGTAGATCTTTTCTATGGTCTCACCATTCTCGTAGATCTTCTCTATGGTCTCACCTTTCTCGTAGACCATTTCTATAGTCACACCTTTCTCGTAGATCTTTTCTATGGTCTCACCTTTCTCGTAGATCTTTTCTATGGTCTCACCTTTCTCGTAGATCTTTTCTATGGTCTCACCTATGTCGTAGATCTGCACTATGGTCTCACCTTTCTCAAAGATCTTCTGTATAGTCTCATATTCCTCACAGATCTTATCTATGGTCTCAACTTTCTCGTAGATCTTTTCTATGATCTCACCTTTCTCGTAGATCTTTTCTATGGTCTCACCTTTCTCGTAGATCTTTTCTATGGTCTCACCTTTCTCGTAGATCTTTTCTATGGTCTCACCTTTCTCGTAGATCTTTTCTATGGTCTCAACTTTCTCGAAGATCTTTTCTATGGTCTCACCATTCTCGTAGATCTTCTCTATGGTCTCACCTTTCTCGTAGATCATTTCTATGGTCACACCTTTCTCGTAGATCTTTTCTATGGTCTCACCTTTCTCGTAGATCTTTTCTATGGTCTCACCTTTCTCGTAGATCTTTTCTATGGTCTCAGCTTTCTCGTAAATCTTTTCTATTGTCTCACCTTTCTCATAGATCTTTTCTACGGTCTCACTTTTCTCGTAGATCTTCTCTATGGTCTCACCTTTCTCGTAGATTTTCTCTATGGTCTCACCTTTCTCGTAGATCTTCTCTATGGTGTCACCTTTCTTATAGATCTTTTCTGTGGCATATTAGACTGACAGGCTCTTGTCAGACCTCGCTCTCTTGTGACTGACAGGCTATTAGACTGACAGGCTCTTGTCAGATTCGCTCTCTTGTGAAAAAATCAAATTCTTTTTCTATTTTCTGCAATGCGAATTTTTTTAAACTGGAAAAAGAATTTGATTTTTTCACAAGAGAGCGAATCTGTTGAGCTTTAATTATCGTATCATCTGAGCACGCCAGGATCTAAAAAATATAGAGGCGGGGGGAGAGCAATAAATTCAGTCGAGCGAAATAAATAAAAAAATGTGGAGGGGCTAGAAACTGGATTTCCATTGAAGAATGTTTTAAAAACTTCCAGACACAATTTCTTAAAAAACATTTCATTCAAAACACATGATATTTACAAGTTTTAAAATTTTTTTTTACTGTGTTATCCTTACTAGCATTATCAAAATATGGGGGGGGGGGGGGGGAATTGGCCCTTGTCCGTCTCTCCCCTCTTAATCCCGGCTCTGTTTGGGAGAATTTGTCATTAAACAGAACACCCTTTAAGTAGCTAAGCTGGGGTTGGGCTTTTTACCTCTGAGCTGCACTTTTGTGAAAACAATGAGCTGAATGCCGAGGTCACAAGGAGACCCAAGGATTCTTTAATGTTTACAATGTATGACTCTCCTGCACAAGGAACTACGATTTTTAACGTCCCATCCGAAGGGCGGTGATTTTTTCCAGCCCATCGGTCTCGCCTTTCTGACTGAGGGCGCGGTCGGGGTTTACAGGAGATAAATCTCAACACAAGGGCAGTTGGGACTCGAACCGGAGAACCGCAGATTATGAGCCTGGCGTTCTCCCGAATTTCCATGACGTAAAGAACATGCTGGATGGCCTTGACGAAAGACTACCATCTGTCTCCTAACAGCTGTCCATTGGTTTCTCTTCCCCAAGGGACGGGAGTGGCTCAGTCGGTAGCGTGCCAGGCTCGTAATCTGTAGTTCCCAGGTTCGAGTCCCAACTGGGTCAGCGTTGAGATTTATCTCCGCAAAATTCCCCGCCCTGCCCACGGTCAGTAGGGGACACCGATGGGCTTGGAAAGGCCGCCGTCCGTCGGATGTGACGTTAAGCCGTGGCGCCGTGTGCGGGAGAGCCATACCCTGTGCACGTTATAGAACACGCTGGATGGCCTTGACGGGAGGCTACCATCTGTCTCCCAACAGCTGTTCCAGTGGGTCCCCTCCCCCAACCTTCTCTGAGCCTTCGGGGTCCATGTGACCTGGCCATTTAGCCCATGGTGTGCAGAAAAGTGCCGCTCAGAGGTAAAACAACCCAACCCAACTCTTCCCCAACCTTCTCTGAGCCCTTGGGGTCCTTGTGACCTGGCCATTTATAAACTACTGTCTGCAAAAAAGGGCCACTAGAGATAAAATAACTCAACATTGCCACCCACCTTTCTCTTTCCTTCTCTCTCTTATTATTAATAGAGGAAACGAAATCGTTCAGACAAGGAGAAAAAGAAAAGACGATAACAACATTTGAAAGACAACTTTGAATCAATTTTCCTATAGATTTCCTATAGATTTCCAAAGTAATCTGAATCACTTTTCCTATAAATATTAAATATAATACTCTATCTCTGTCTTGGGGCAGGGGTGGCTCAGTCGATAGCGCACCAAGTTCGTAATCTGCAGTTCCTGGTTTCGAGTCCCACCTCGGCCACATTGAGATTTATTTCCACAAAACTCCCCACCCTGACTTTGGTCATACAGGATACCGATGGTCTTGGAAAGAACGCCGTCCTTTGAATGGACGTAAGTCGTAGTCCCCTTGTGGAGGAGAGCCGTACCCGTGAATGTTAAAGAACACGCGTGAAGGACTTGACGGGAGACTTTGGGTTGGGTTGTTTTACCTCTGAGCGGCACTTTTTTGCACACCTTGGGTTAAATGGCCAGGTCACAAGGACCCCAAAGGCTCAGAGAAGATTGGGGAGGGGACCCACTGGAACAGCTGTTAGGAGACAGATGGTAGCCTCCTGTCAAGGCCCTCCAGCGTGTTCTTTAACATGCGCAGGGTATTGCTCTCCACACACGGATCCACGGCTTAACGTCCCGTCCGACGGACGGCGGCCTTTCCAAGCCCATCGGTGTCCCCTACTGACTGTGGGCAGGGCGGGGAGTTTTGCGGAGATTAATCTCAACTCTGACCCAGCTGGGAATAGAACCTGGGAACTGCAGATTTCGAGTCTGGCACGCTACCGACTGAGCCACCCCTGCCCCTTTGACGTGCGGCTACCATCTGTCTCCTAACAACTGTCAGTGGGTCCCTTCCCCCAACCTTCTCTATGTCCTCAGGGTCCTTGTGACCTAGCTATTTAGACCATTGCATACAAAAAAAGTGGCCTTCAAAAGTAAACCAACCCAACCCCTACCCAAAGGCGGTTTTATGAGTTTCTACTGTGTGATTTTCTAAGTGCTTAAAACGCTACATTTGGTATTAACTTTCGAAAGTCCCTTGAAATGGTTCATTTTAATAGACACCATTTCATATCCAACCTAACATCACGTAATACAACCAAATGAATTATAAAAATCTACCAACTGGAAATGAGTACAGTCGCTCAAAAAAGTATCCGAACACCATGGTTGATTACAGAATTCAGAAAAAATATCTGGCAACGATTTTTTTTTAGAAATTAGTGATCTGGCAACCTTCGTGTCACGTGATTACAGAATTCACGAAAAATATCTGGGGCGTGTACAGCAACTGTACACGCTCCAATTACCGTTCACAGCAAACTGGAGCGTGTGCAGTTACTGCACACGCTCCAGTTTGCTGTGAACGGTTACTGCACACGCTCAATATTTCCGTGAGTGAGCCCACACGATCTAGTATCAAAATAATATGACCACCTACAGTCGCTCAAAAAAGTATCCGAACACTACGATTGATTGCAAAATTCAGAAAAAATATCTGGCAACGATTTTTTTTAGAAATTAGTGATCTGGCAACCTTCGTGTCACGTGATTACAGAATTCCGAAAAAAAATATCTGGCAACGATTTTTTTAGAAATTAGTGATCTGGCAACCTTCGTGTCACGTGATTACAGAATTCAAAAAAATATCTGGCAACGATTTTTTTAGAAATTAGTGATCTGGCAACCTTCGTGTCACGTGATTACAGAATTCAGAAAAAATATCTGGCAACGTTTTTTAGAAATTAGTGATCTGGCAACCTTCGTGTCACGTGATTACAGAATTCAGAAAAAATATCTGGCAACGATTTTTTTAGAAATTAGTGATCTGGCGACCTTCGTGTCACGTGATTACAGAATTCAGAAAAAATATCTGGCAACGATTTTTTTAGAAATTAGTGATCTGTCGACCTTCGTGTCACGTGATTACAGAATTCAGAAAAAATATCTGGCAACGATTTTTTTAGAAATTAGTGATCTGGCAACCTTCGTGTCACGTGATTGCAGAATTCAGGAAAAATATCTGGAGCGTGTACAGCAACTGTACACGCTCCAATTACCGTTCACAGCAAACTGGAGCGTGTGCAGTTATTGCACACGCTCCAGTTTGCTGTGAGCGGTAACTGCACACGCTCAATATTTCCGTTGAGCCCACACGATCTAGTATCAAAATAATATGACCACCTACAGTCGCTCAAAAAAGTATCCGAACACTACGGTTGATTACGGAATTCAGAAAAAATATCTGGCAACGATTTTTTTAGAAATTAGTGATCTGGCAACCTTCGTGTCACGTGATTACAGAATTCAGAAAAAATATCTGGCAACGTTTTTTAGAAATTAGTGATCTGGCAACCTTCGTGTCACGTGATTACAGAATTCAGAAAAAATATCTGGCAACGTTTTTTAGAAATTAGTGATCTGGCAACCTTCGTGTCACGTGATTACAGAATTCAAAAAAATATCTGGCAACGATTTTTTTAGAAATTAGTGATCTGGCAACCTTCGTGTCACGTGATTACAGAATTCAGAAAAAATATCTGGCAACGTTTTTTAGAAATTAGTGATCTGGCAACCTTCGTGTCACGTGATTACAGAATTCAGAAAAAATATCTGGCAACGATTTTTTTAGAAATTAGTGATCTGGCGACCTTCGTGTCACGTGATTACAGAATTCAGAAAAAATATCTGGCAACGATTTTTTTAGAAATTAGTGATCTGTCGACCTTCGTGTCACGTGATTACAGAATTCAGAAAAAATATCTGGCAACGATTTTTTTAGAAATTAGTGATCTGGCAACCTTCGTGTCACGTGATTGCAGAATTCAGGAAAAATATCTGGAGCGTGTACAGCAACTGTACACGCTCCAATTACCGTTCACAGCAAACTGGAGCGTGTGCAGTTACTGTACACGCTCCAGTTTGCTGTGAACGGTAACTGCACACGCTCAATATTTCCGTGAGTGAGCCCACACGATCTAGTATCAAAATAATATGACCACCTACAGTCGCTCAAAAAAGTATCCGAACACCATGGTTGATTACAGAATTCAGAAAAAATATCTGGCAACGATTTTTTTTAGAAATTTGTGATCTGGCAACCTTCGTGTCACGTGACACGAAGGTTGCCAGAGAACTACTTTCTAAAAAAAATCGTTGCCAGATATTTTTTTCAATTCTGTAATCAACCATAGTGTTCGGATATTTTTTTGAGCGACTGCATTTATTTCAGGTATATCTTTTTTAAAATTGGGCAGAAAAATCCGTTGGAAATTTGCGATACAATGGTTCAAACGTTGTCAAACTAAAAATAATGCATAATTATGTCCTGTCGCTCTACAGTCTGTTGCAGTTGGGAGTCGAATTGCAAGTTCTCGAATTGCAATTCGAGTGCCTTCGATTGCAATTCGAACTTGCAATTACTCTTACTCCTACTTGCTGTTACTTCTACTTGACTCGCAACACAAAACAGCAATTGAGAAATACTAATCTGCCAAAAAAAGAACATTGCACATTATTTATTTTTACTTAGTTAATAATTTACTGTGGCAATATAAAATATTTTAGGGTACAGTTGCAACATACACTAGTGAACAAGGGCTTGATGGACATCGCTTGATGAACAAGGCCATCCAGTGGGTTCTTTAATGTGCACAGGGGAGCGGGGGTGGCTCAGTCGGTAGCGCGCCAGGCTCGTAATCTACAGTACCCAGGTATCCAACCCAGCTGGGCCAGCGTTGATATTTATCTCTGCAAAGTTCTCCGCCCTACCCACGGTCAGTAGGGGACACAGATGGGCTTGGAAAGGCCGCCGTTCGTCGAATGAGATGTTAAGTCGTGGTTCCGTGTGCGGGAGAGTCATACCCTGTGCACGTTAAAGAACACGCTGAATGGCCTTGACAGGAGGCTACCATCTGTCTCCCAACAGCTGTTCCAGTGGGTCCCCTCCCCCAACCATCTCTGAGCCTTCGGGGTCCATGTGACCTGGCCATTTAGCCCATGGTGTGCAAAAATGTTCCACTCAGAAGTAAAACAACCCAACCCTAATGTGCACAAAGTATGGTTCACCTGCACACAGGCCCATGGCTTAACGTCCCATCCGACGGACGGCAGCTTTTCCAAGCCCAGCGGTGTCCCCTACTGAACAAGGGAAGGGCGGGGAATTCTGCGGAGAAAATTATCGATTCTGGGACTCGAACCTAGGAACTGCAGATTAAAAGCATGGCGCGCTACCGGCTGAGCCACCCCCGCCCCATCGAGTCCCCGCATGATTGTGTGTTGTTATATTGAATAAGAAACCCAAAGTCTAATAAAGTTTCTAGGTTATTTCCGTATGTATTAAAAATATTTTATAGCCTATGAAATTCTATGCGAATTAAGAATCATTTATACATGTATGTTTTACTTTCCTAAAGAAAATAGATTTTTAAAGACCAGAGAAACGCGGGGGAAATATGCTGGACAAATTGTTATGACCACCCCTTAGTATATATTTAGGGTGGTACAAACATCTAGGCCGCGATGCGTTACTTGCCGCCAAAACCAAGGCAAATTCCCGGACCCACAACCAAATTAACAGGGTTGGGTTGTTTTACCTCTGAGCGGCACTTTTTTGCACACAATGGGCTAAATGGCCAGGTCACATGGACCCCGAAGGCTCAGAGAAGGTTGGGGGAGGGGACCCACTGGAACAGCTGTTGGGAGACAGATGGTAGCCTGCCGTCAAGGCCATCCAGCGTGTTCTTTAACGTGCATAGGGTATGGTTCTCCAGCACACGGGGCCACGGCTTAACGTCCCATCCGACGGACGGCGGTCTTTCCAAACCCATCGGTGTCCCCTACTGACCGTGGGCAGGGTGAGTAATTTTTAGGGAGACCCAGCTGGGACTCGAACCTGGGAACTACGGATTACTAGCCTGGCGCGCTACCGACTGAGCCACTCCCGCCCTTCAATAGATGAGCCGACGACACCATGTATTAGTTCCATAGAGACCGCGACGGCGGCAGTCATGTACTTGAGTGGGAAAAGTTAAAACCAGAATAATTGAATTCGACCCTACCACCTCGTTCTTTGCAGGCTGATCCCAGGGGACGACATCGCAGGTTGACTAGCCTCGCTTTCCGTGACTACAGGCTTTTTCTTCGGCAGCCCGCTGTATCTCACGGGGCGCTAACGACCACTCTCGTCGCTTCCATCTTTCAGCAGCACTAGTTCAAGACTTAATTCCTTTTAGGGCGACGAAAAACAACTGAATTTTTTTTTGGGGCGGGGGTGGCTCAGTCGGTAGCTCGCCAGGCTCGTAATCTGTAGTTCCCAGGTTCGAGTCCCAGCTGGGTCAGCGTTGAGATTTATCTCCGCAAAATTTCCCCGCCCTGTCCACGGTCAGTAGGGGACACCGATGGGCTTGAAAAGGCCGCCGTCCGTCGGATGGGACGTTAAGCCGTGGTCCCGTGTGCGGGAGAGTCATAACCTGTGGAAGTTAAAGAACACGCTGGATGGCCTTGACGGGAGGCTACCATCTGTCTCTCAACAGCTATTCCAGTGGGTCCCCTCCCCCAACCTTCTCTGAGCCTTCGGGGTCCTTGTGGCCTGGCCGTTTAGCCCATGGTGTGCAAAAAAGTGCCGCTCAGAGGTAAAACAATCCAATCCAAACACTGAATTTTTTCGCTTCTTTTTCGACGAACACTGCCCAGTTCCCCTGGCAGAGGTCACCTACGCTCATGTGTGGCTCTACATGATTGGCTAGAGTAGCCGAGGTGCGAATCTCAGCCACCCTCCGGCCAACGTTGTGTATCAGGCATGTCACGTAGTCTCTCTGGCATCTGTTGTTTCAGGCTCAATCTGGAAAGTTCTGGGCCTGCGGCCGAGTTCCTCTTCGTTGAACTGGACACGAAAATGGAGGCAAAATGGAAAGGCACTATCGGACCGAGGATAAGGGTGACCATGACCCTCCACGCCAAAAGTTGTGTCGATATGATAAAACAAATGTGGGCACGACAAAATGTTTAATACAAATCTTGTTTTGTGTGAAACTTCCTACTTTGAGTCATTTAGTACATATTTCAACTCAGCAACGCTGTTTTGAGTTGGGTTGATTTCCTCTGAGCGGCACTTTTTCTGCACACAATGGGCTAAATGGCCAGGTCACAAGAACCCTAAGGACTCGGAGAAGGTTGGGGGAGGAGACCCACTGGAACAGCTGTTGTGAGACAGATGGTAGCATCTCGTCAAGGCCATCCAGCGTGTTCTTAACGTGCGCAGGGTATGGTTCTCCCAAACACGGGGACACGGTTAACATCCCATCCGATGGACGGCGGCCTTTCCGCCGTCCATCGGATGGGATGTTAACCACCACCCTTCCCACGTCAGTCGGTGTCCCGTACTGACCGTGGCTGTCCCGTACAGTCGGTGTCCCGTACTGACATTTAACATCCCATCCGATGGACGGCGGCCTTTCCGCCGTCCAGCGGATGGATGTTAACCACCACCCTTCCCACGCCAGTCGGTGTCCCGTACTGACCGTGGGAAGGGTGGTGAGTTTTGCGGAGATAAATCTCAACGCTTACCCAGCTGGGACTCGAACCTGGGACCTGCAGATTACGAACCTGACCGCTACCGACTGAGCCACCCCTGTCCCCAGCAACGCTGTGAATTCCGCTATTATATATGGGGCGGGGGTGCTCAGTCGGTAGCGCGCCAGGCTCGTAATCTGTAGTTCCCAGGTTCGACTCCCAACTGGATCAGCGTTGAGAATTATCTCCGCAAAATTCCCCGCCCTGCCCACGGTCAGTAGGGAACAACGATGGGCTTGGAAAGGCCGCCTCCGTCGGATGGGACGTTAAGCCGTGGCCCCGTGTGCGGGAGAGACATACCCTGTGCACGTTAAAGAACACGCTGGATGGCCTTGACGGGGGGCTACCATCTGTCTCCTAACAGCTGTTCCAGTGGGTCCCCTCCCCCAACCTTCTTTGAGCCTTCGGGGTCCACGTGACCTTGCCATTTAGCCCATGGTGTGCAAAAAAGTGCCGCTCAGAGGTAAAACAACCCAACCCAACCCGCTATTATATAAAAGTATCATTTTTCCTAAAAAATGAATTTTTATTGGAAGGTAGCTATTGCATTTTTGAGAGTGTTTCCCCTTCTTAGGTGATTAAACATCCTAATGGATAATGTTTTCTTAGTCGGTATTGTGCCAGGTTCGTGATGTGCAGTGTCATATTCGAGTCCCACTCTGGGCCAGCATTGACATTTATCTTTACTAACCCCCACACAACCCTCGGTTAGAAAGGGGACACCGAGGGGCTGGGAAAGATCGCCGTCCGTTAAATGGGACGTTAAACCGTGGCTCCTTGTGTGGGGAGAATCTTTACAAACAGTAACACGTTCGAATCGTTAAAGAACAGACTTCCATCTGTCTCCCGTTAAGCCATCCTCTCGTCGTCCAAGGCTAAATGGCGAGGTCACAAGGACCCAGGGAGCTCTTTGTGACCTCGTCATATAGTCCATTATGTGCAGGGGGCGGGGGTGGCTCAGTCGGTAGCGCTCCAGGCTCATAATCTGTAGTTCCCAGGTTCGAGTCCCAGCTGGGTCAGCGTTGAGATTTATCTCCGCAAAATTCCCCGCCCTGCCCACGGTCAGTAGGGGATACCGATGGGCTTGGAAAGGCCGCCGTCCGTCGGATGGGACGTTAAGCCATGGCGCCGTGTGCGGGAGAGCCATACCCTGTGCACGTTAAAGAACACGCTGGATGGACTTGACGGCAGGCTACCATCTGTCTCCCAACAGCTGTTCCAGTGGGTCCCCTCCCCCAACCTTCTCTGAGCCTTCGGGGTCCATGTGACCTGGCCATTTAGCCCATGGTGTGCAAAAAAGTGCCGCTCAGAAGCAAAACAACCCAACCCATTATGTGCAAAAATAGTTCCGTTAGGAGATAAAACAACCCAACCGAAAACACCAGGAAAAGTTTCCCATAGCTCCCCTAACCCTATCTCTAACAATTGGGTCACACACACAATCATAAGAACTCTGTATCAGTCACATCCCACCAAATGGGTATATCTCGTTATACACTTGAAAATGTCCTCCTATCTACCAAAAGCAGACAACAAAAGCGTATCCAATTTCTCCTCGCAGAGTAATTTCAACCTTCCCACTGTCATAAACAGAGTTATTCTTTCCATTACCCTCCTACTGTTGGAGTAGCAAGACGATTGATTAATGGCCTTCGTAAAGAATTCATTCCACGGAGAACGTTGTGGGAAGACCAGAAGGAAGAAGTCTCTTTTGCTGGCAGGAAATACTTGGCCCTGACAGACACTGTCAATCACGGTTCAGGCTCCTCCTTCTCCCTGCTGAAAACCTGCAAAGGGAGACCGCGAATCTCCCGTTACCTCTAGAGTGTGAAGAGGGCGAGGCTACGATTCCAGTCTCAGGTGTCACATGACTCAGAGGCAGGCCAGAACGTTTCTCCTGTTGCTTCAATCGCAGCTGGGATTAGGAAGTCTTCTTCAGGTTAGTTTTGAGAATATTGACTTCTTTGGGATATTTTTTCCACGGGAATATTTATGATATTTCTTCTTTTTTTTTCTTAAATGCAGCATTCTTATTCCACTACCAGAATAACGTTTAAAATTAACATTACAAATTTTAATTGTTCTTAAGATATTTTTAATGTTGTCGACAATTTTTTTTATCAGATTCCGTGAAAAAACTCTATATTATATTTTTGCAGTGTCTCTGGGCAGTAATTCTTAAAAGTTCTAATGTTGTGAGCTTTATCAGATTCCTCGGGATCACTGGTCATTACATTTTTCGCGGTATCATACGCAAGAGTTTCTAATGGTTCGAATGTTGCGAGCTTTACCATGTTCAGCGGGATAACTGGTCACAACACTTTTTGCTGTCCTACGCAGGAGTTTATACAGGTTATAACATTGAAAAATGTAATAGGAAGAATCTAGTAAAATTACAAAGTGTCTTATGCAGGAGTTTCTAAAGGTTCGCGCAAAATTCCCCGCCCTGCCCGCGGTCAATAGGGGACACCGATGGGCTTGAAAATGCCGCCGTCCATCGGATGGGACGTTAAGCCGTGGCCCCGTGTGCGGGAGAGCCATACCCTGTGCACGTTAAAGAACACGCTGGATGGCCTTAACGGGAGGCTACCATCTGTCTCCCAACAGCTGTTCCAGTGGGTCCCCTCCCCCAACCTCCTCTGAGCCTTCGCGGTTCATGTGACCTGGCCATTTAGCCCATGGTGTGCAAAAAATGCCGCTCAGAGGGAAAACAACCCAACTCTAAAGGTTCGAATGTTGGCGAGAGTTCTCTCAGATTCCTCTAAATTTACTGCTCGTTGCATTTTTCTCAGTGTCTTATGCAGGAGTTTCTAAACGTTCGATTGTTTTTGTGAGTTTTATTAGATTGCTTCTGGATTGCTGGTCATTATATTTTTTCTCAGCGTCTTACCCTGAAGTTTGTAAAAGTTCTAATGCGTAATTTTTATTAAATTCTTTGGGATCACTGGACATTAATTTTTTTACAGTTTGCAATGATTTACAGATGTGACATACACACACACATGATACACTGAACTTTTACAAGAATTTCTAAACGTTCGAATGCTACCGTGAGTGTCTTTCCAGACTTCACGGAATCAGTGGCATTTAAATTTTTTCAGTATCTTATGAAGAAGCTTTTAAAGGTTAGAATGCTGTAGCTTTTATCAGATTCTGAGGATCACTGGTCATTACATTTTTCTCAGTATGTTATGCAGGAGTTTGTAAAAAATTCGAATGTTGTCGTGAATTTTATTAGATACAACGGGATCGTTGGTCATTACATTTTTCTTGTGTCTTATGCAGGAGTTTCGTATGGTTGGAATGTTTTCGTGAGTTTTATCAGATTCCTAGGGATCACTGGTCATTTCGTTTCTCTCATTCTCTTCAAACTCTCTCAAGTGTTTGCAAAGGTCCGAACATTTTGTGAACTTTATCAGATTCTCTGGATCACTGGTCACCTTTTAGTGTCCTATGCAAATGTTTCTGAAGGTTCAAAGTTTTAATTTTTTTCAGATTCGTTGAGCTCACTGGTTCACGTGTTTTTCAGAGTCTTAGGCAAGAGTTTGTAAATGTTCAAACGTTGTCGTGCACTATATCAGATTCTTCGGATCACTAGTCATTACATCCTTTACTGTACTGGGCAGGAGTTTCTAAAGGTTCGAATGTTGTAATTTTTGTCAGATTCCTCGGGATCACTGGTCATTACTGTATCTTATGCAGGAGTTTGTAAGGTTCGAATGTTGGAAGTTTCATCAGATTCCCTGGGGTCATGGGCCAATATATTATTCTTGGTTTCTTATATAGGAGTTTGTAACGGTTGGAATGTTATCGCTGGAGTTGTTCGAATGTTATCTCGAGTTTATCAGATTCCTTAGAATCACAGGTCATTACATTTTTCTCAGTGACTTATGCAGGAATTTGTAATGGTTCGAATATTTTCGTAAGTTTATCAGAATCCCTCGGTTTCCTATTACATAGGTCTTTCGTGGTGTCTTATGCAGGATTTATAATGGCTGAAATATTGTCTTTAGCCTTATCGGATTCCTCTGGATCACTGGTCATTGCATTCATCTGCAGCGCTTCATGCAGAAATTAGTCAAGGTTCGAACTTTGCCAGTTTAATTATATTCCGCGGTCCCACTGGGAATTAGATTCTTTAGTGTCCCGCGCAGTTTCTCTCTCCTAAAGTTCAGCATGATATTCAACAAACTTAAATTATTCAAAATCAAACTGCTAATCCAAAAAAATAGTACTTAATAACACAGTGGGAATACCGCAAGACGAAAAAGGAAAACACGAAAACAGTAATGCAAAACTAAACCTCCATGGCATTTGTGAAATAATTAAAAACTTTTAATCACATTAAAATTTTTGGACTTGCACCCCACAATTTCAAATATTATAATAATAAAAAAAAGAATAATATCTATTTCGTTCCTATTCTTAGTCTACTCCATATAAGGATTCAAAAATCTCCTACAGTCTACCATATATTCAGTAGACAATTCTCATCCAGAAATCTATCGTTCTTAGAGAAATAAAATCTAAAAGATCATTTGCGAACTGGACTTTGCTCAACCACTCTGTGAATGTGAAAGCTGAAATGCATATTTTCAACCTTAAAAACCAGAATTAGCTTTGTTCATGTCGAAGACCTCATTTAAAAGTAATTTTGTGAACTGGAATTTTTTTAACAAAATAAAAATTTAATCTAATATATATTTTTAAAGCGGCTCTACCAGACCTAACATTGATAGGCGGTGAACTTTCTTGCAACACCAAATCCTCCACCAAAAAAAATTGTTTTCTTCAACCTCTGCTAAAGATACAAAATATAACTTCTTTTCGGAAATTCTCTTTAACTACCATCGTTCCTGATATTCTCCCTTACTACTACCTGAAATATATATCTGGGAGTGTTTGCTGTGAGATGTTACACAATTACTTCCCAAGGATCGATTGATAATGAAGCAGGAGTTTCTAAAATTTCAAATGTTGTAATTTTTATCAGATTCCTCGGGATCACTGGTCATTAGATTTATCTCCGTGTCTTATGAAGGAGTTTGTAAAGGTTGCAATGTTATCGCGAGTTTTATCAGACTGCTCAGGACCATTGGTCATTATATTTTTCTCAGTGTCTTATGTAGGAGTTTCTAAAGTTTACAATGTTGTCATGAGTTATATCCGATTCCTCGGAATCAATGGTCATTACATTTTTGCAGTGCCTTGTGCGGGAATTTGTAAAGGTTCGAATACTTTCCTGTTTTATTAGATTCCCTCGGGATCATTATGGATCGTTTCATTTTTATCAGTGTGTTATGCAGGAATTTGTAAAGGCTCC
This sequence comes from Ryuthela nishihirai, assembly GCA_038380435.1. NCBI lineage: Eukaryota > Metazoa > Arthropoda > Arachnida > Araneae > Heptathelidae > Ryuthela > Ryuthela nishihirai. The sequence continues at coordinate 28,670,835 of JAWZYU010000025.1, forward strand.
AAAGTTGCGAGATATATCAAATTGTTTGGGATCACTTAGATCATTATATTTTTCTCAGTGTCTTAGGCAGATGCTTTTAAAGATTCGAATATTGTCCTGAGTTTCATTAGATTTTATCGGAATCATTGATCATTACATTTTTTTCAGTGTGTTACGCAGGAGTTTATAAGGTTTGAATGTTGTGAGATATATCAAATTCCTTGGGATCACTGGTCATTACATTTTTCTCAGTGTCTTATGCAGGAGTTTGTAAGGTTCGAATGTTATGAGATATATCAAATTCCTTGGGATCACTGGTCATTACATTTTTCTCAGTGTCTTATGCAGGAGTTTGTAAGGTTCAAATGTTATGAGATATATCGAATTCCTTGGGATCACTGGTCATTACATTTTTCTCAGTGTCTTATGCAGGAGTTTGTAGTTTTCGAATGTTGTGAGATATATCAAATTCCTTGGGATCACTGGTCATTACATTTTTCTGTGTCTTATGCAGGAGTTCGTAAGGTTCGAATGTTATGAGATATATCAAATTCCTTGGGATCACTGGTCATTACATTTTTCTCAGTGTCTTATGCAGGAGTTTGTAAGGTTCGAATGTTATGAGATATATCAAATTCCTTGGGATCATGGTCATTACATTTTTCTCAGTGTCTTATGCAGGAGTTTGTAAGGTTCGAATGTTATGAGATATATCGAATTCCTTGGGATCACTGGTCATTATATTTTTCTCAGTGTCTTATGCAGGAGTTTGTAAGGTTCGAATGTTATGAGATATATCAAATTCCTTGGGATCACTGGTCACTACATTTTTCTCAGTGTTTTATGCAGGAGTTTGTAGGGTTCGAATGTTGTGAGATATATCAAATTCCTTGGGATCACTGGTCATTACATTTTTCTCAGTGTCTTATGCAGGAGTTTGTAAGGTTCAAATGTTATGAGATATATCGAATTCCTTGGGATCACTGGTCATTACATTTTTATCAGTGTCTTATGCAGGAGTTTGTAGGATTCGAATATTGTGATATATATCAAATTCCTTGGGATCACTGGTCATTACATTTTTCTCAGTGTCTTATGCAGGAGTTTGTAGGGTTCGAATATTGTGAGATATATCAAATTCCTTGGGATCACTGGTCATTACGTTTTTCTCAGTGTCTTATGCAGGAGTTTGTAAGGTTCGAATGTTATGAGATATATCGAATTCCTTGGGATCACTGGTCATTACATTTTTCTCAGTGTCTTATGCAGGAGTTTGTAGGGTTCGAATGTTGTGAGATATATCAAATTCCTTGGGATAACTGGTCATTACATTTTTCTCAGTGTCTTATGCAGGAGTTTGTAAGGTTCAAATGTTATGAGATATATCGAATTCCTTGGGATCACTGGTCATTACATTTTTATCAGTGTCTTATGCAGGAGTTTGTAGGATTCGAATATTGTGATATATATCAAATTCCTTGGGATCACTGGTCATTACATTTTTCTCAGTGTCTTATGCAGGAGTTTGTAAGGTTCGAATGTTATGAGATATATCGAATTCCTTGGGATCACTGGTCATTACATTTTTCTCAGTCTTATGCAGGAGTTTGTAAGGTTCGAATGTTATGAGATATATCAAATTCCTTGGGATCACTGGTCATTACATTTTTCTCAGTGTCTTATGCAGGAGTTTGTAAGGTTCGAATGTTATGAGATATATCGAATTCCTTGGGATCACTGGTCATTACATTTTTCTCAGTGTCTTATGCAGGAGTTTGTAAGGTTCGAATGTTATGAGATATATCGAATTCCTTGGGATCACTGGTCATTACCTTTTTATCAGTGTCTTATGCAGGAGTTTGTAGGATTCGAATATTGTGATATATATCAAATTCCTTGGGATCACTGGTCATTACATTTTTCTCAGTGTCTTATGCAGGAGTTTGTAAGGTTCGAATGTTATGAGATATATCGAATTCCTTGGGATCACTGGTCATTACATTTTTCTCAGTGTCTTATGCAGGAGTTTTAAGGTTCGAATGTTATGAGATATATCAAATTCCTTGGGATCACTGGTCATTACATTTTTCTCAGTGTCTTATGCAGGAGTTTGTAAGGTTCGAATGTTATTAGATATATCGAATTCCTTGGGATCACTGGTCATTACATTTTTCTCAGTGTCTTATGCAGGAGTTTGTAAGGTTCGAATGTTATGAGATACATTAAATTCCTTGGGATCACTGGTTATTACATTTTTCTCAGTGTCTTATGCAGGAGTTTGTAAGGTTCGAATATTATGAGATATATCAAATTCCTTGGAATCACTGGTTATTACATTTTTCTCAGTGTCTTATGCAGGAGTTTGTAGGGTTCGAATGCTGAGAGTTTTATTAGATTTGGTCGGAATTTCAAAATTCAAATTTATTTCATACTTTTGATACATTACAAACATTATAATTAAAACTTATAATAACAAAAGGAATAAATGTTTTTCTTTTCCAAAGTAAATGGACAATTTTGAAAGTGTAAAATTCAAAACTCCACATGAGCCAAAGGTTCGTTTGTGGAGATATTAGATTAATTAAGAAAACATAAAATATTGTAAACCAACACTACCAACTTATTTAACGCTGACATATAATAAACTCGTTAACATCTTGACTCAAAATGTGTATTTAGACACTATAATCATGAAAGGCATAGTTACTATAACAAATTTTCTACCTTCTGCTCGAGTATCCATTTTAATTAATTTTTTAAAAAGATAAAGATTTCTTTCATTCTTTATGTTGTTAGGTAAACTATTGAATATTTTAGGAGTTACTAGTAATTACTTTCTTCGCGTGTCTTATTCACTGAGCTTATAGGGGCGGGAGTGGCTCAGTCGGTAGCGCGCCAGGCTCGTAATCTGTAGTTCCCAGGTTCAAGTCCCAGCTGGGTCAGCGTTGAGATTTATCTCCGCAAATTTCCCCCTCCCTGCCCACGGTCAGTAGGGGACACCGATGGGCTTGGAAAAACCACCGTCCGTCTAATGGGACGTTAAGCCGTGGTCCCGTGTAGGAAGAGCCATACGCTGTGCCCGTTAAAGAACACGCTGGATGGCCTTGACGGGAGGCTACCATCTGTCTCCCAACAGCTATTCCATTGGGTCCCCTTCCCAAACCTTCTCTGAGCCTTCGGGGTCCTTGTGACCTGGCCATTTAGCCCATGGTGTGAAAAAAAGTGCCGCTCAGAGGTAAAACAACCCAACCCAAACAACTGAGCTTATAATGGTCGGAATATTACGAGTTTAATCGGATTCCTCGGCATTACTGGTCATTGCATTTTCTGCAGCGCCTTATGCAGTAATTACTCATGGTTCGAATGTTTCGAGTTTATCATATCGCGCAGGATCACTGCGCATTAGATTTTATTAGTGTCCTACTCAGGAATTTCTAAAGTTTAGAACGTTTTAATTTTTGTGAGATTCCTTGGAATTACTGGTCATTATATTTTTCGCAGTGCCTTGTACAGAAATTCGCTAACGTTCGAATGCTGTCGTGAGTTTTATCAGACTACTCGTAATCACTGCTCATTTCATTTTCCTTAGTGTCTAAGCAGCAGTTTGTAATGTTTAGAATGTTGTGCATTTTATCAGATACCTGAGGATCACTATATTTTTATCAGTGTTTTACATAAGAGTTGTAAGATTCAAATTTTGATGTGAGATATCAGATTCCACAGAATCAGTGATCATTTCATTTTTCTCAGTGTCTTATGTAGGAATTTGTAAAGGTTCTAATATTGTCGTGAGTTTTGTTAAAATCCCTTGGAATTATTATTCCCTACGTTTTTCGAGGTGTCCTGTGCAGGAGTTTATAATGGTTAGAATATTGTCTTTAGTTTTATCAGATTCCTCGGGATCGCTTCTCATTGCATTATCTGCAGCGTCCAATCCAGGATTTTATAAAGGTTACAATTTTGCCAGTTTTATCATATTCTGCAGGATCACTGGTCATTATAATTTTTAGTTCTCTACGCAGGATATTCTGAGGATTGTTATTTTTTTATCAGATTCCTGGGGATCACTGGCCAATACATTTTTACGGTGCCTTATGCAAGGGTTTGTAAAGGTTTCAGAGTTGTCGTCGATTATTGTCGTTGTTCTATTGGATGTAGTTCAGGGGATCGGGAAGGCCAGTCCATAAGGCTTATGATTTACTCCCAAGGCGAGCATTATTGTCAATTAACATTGAATCAGGACTCATTGCTGTGAGAAATGGATGAATATAAGTTCCGAGGATCTCATTGCGTTACTTTACAACTGTTACAGTCCCTCCTGGGAAGACATGAAGGTCTGTGCGGTCATTGAGAGTGATGCCTGCCCATACCAACACCAGCTTCAAAACTCTTTCCCGGATGTTAATGGGATAATATGTGGTCCCCAACTGTCTCCAGACCAATAGTCATCGGGATTCAGTTTGCAGACTGAATCTGGATTCATTGGTGAACAGGACATCAATTGGTCGCAGTGTCAGACAAGTGGTTTCATTGACTTTCTGCATCCGTAGAGTGTTCAAATGAGCTCTAGAGACAATAATTTAGACTTTGAAAGGTTAAACATGCGTCAGAGGATTTTACCTCAGAAATTAATTAAAACCTAAATGACAAGTATTGTTTCAAACCATTTAATAAACCATGCATTTTAAAAGTTTGCGTAATGATTATTTCAATATTACGCAATCATTAATGATATTTACGAAAATAATTTATTATTAAATATTCTAGCTTCCGTGCCTCTTTAATTACTGAACCAATATTGTTGAAAATTGAGATTTGAATAGATTTGATTATGTTATTTAATTTATCATCAGTTGCTTTTTTCTACTAAATGAATATTTTATAAGTTATGGAGCTACGAAGTTATATTCCCATTGACATAACATGGTAATCTCTATTTGGTAGGGCAATTTTGGTTGATATTTTGTGGATTCTTTTGGTATGTTGACCAATTGTTACATGAAGTGCCAAAAGCCCAGCTGGTCAGCGTTGAGATTTATCTCCGCAAAACTCCCCGCCCTGCCAACGGTCAGTACGGGACACCGATGGGCTTGGAAAGGCCGCCGTCCATCGGATTGGACGTTAAGCCGTGGCCCCGTACTGATGGGACGTTACTGATGGGACGTATCGGATGGGACGTTAAGCCGTGGCCCGTGCGGGAGAGCCCATACCCTGTGCACGTTAAAGAACACGCTGGATGGCCTTGACGGGAGGCTACCATCTGTCTCCCAACAGCTGTTCCAGTGGGTCCCCTCCCCCAACCTTCTCTGAGACTTCGTGGTCCATGTGACCTGGCCATTTAGCCCATTGTGTGTAAAAAAGTGCAGCTCAGAGGTAAAACAACCCAACCCAACCTAAAGCTCATTATATGTCCCACCTTAGTAACAGAGAGTTATGTTTTTCTTACCTCTGAGCATCCGCCTGGACAGCCATTAGGAGACAGATTGAAGCCTCCCATCAAGGCTATCTAGCATCTTTTTTAATATGCACTGGGTATGGCTTTCCTGCACACGAGGCCACTTAATTAATGTTTCATTCGACGGTGGCGGCCTTTTCATGCCCATTGGTGGCCTCTTTCTGACTGAAGCCAGTTTATCAATACAGTCGCTCAAAAAAGGTTGGGTTTGGGTTGTTTTACCTCTGAGCGGCACTTTTTTGCACACAATGGGCTAAATGGCCAGGTCACATGGACCCCGAAGGCTCAGAGAAGGTTGGAGGAGGGGACCCACTGGAACAGCTGTTGGGAGACAGATGGTAGCCTCCCGTCAAGGCCATCCAGCGTGTTCTTTAACGTGCACAGGGTATGTCTCTCCCGCACACGGGGCCACGGCTTAACGTCCCATCCGACGGACGGCGGCCTTTCCAAGCCCATCGGTGTCCCCTACTGACCGTGGGCAGGGCGGGGAATTTTGCGGAGATAAATCTCAACGCTGACCCAGCTGGGACTCGAACCTGGGAACTACAGATTACGAGCCTGGCGCGCTACCGACTGAGCCACCCCCTCCCCACTCAAAAAAGTATCCGAACGCTATGGTTGATTACAGAATTCAGAAAAAAATTTGATCACTGAAAAAATATCTGAAAATATTTTTTCAGTGATATAAAAATAATATATATAAATTTCAGTGATATAAAAATCACTGAAAAATTAGTGATCTGGCAACCTTGTGTCACGTGACACGAAGGTTGCCAGATCACTAATTTCTAAAAAAATCGTTGCCAGATATTTTTTCTGAATTCTGTAATCAACCATAGTGTTCGGATACTTTTTTGAGCGACTGTACCTGTCCATTCCAAAAAGGAGTTTAAATTTATCTCTAAAAGCAATTATCTCTTAAAACAAAAAAATTGCACCCCCCTCTAAGGGTAAGGGTTAAAAATCATCAATTGAGTTTCGAACACTTAGAATAGCCTGTGACAAATTACGGCCAGCCATTTTTCTTTTGTATGGCCCCCAGATCTACTAATGACAAATTAATTAATTTTACAAAAGAGAAAAAGAACTATATAGGACAAGACGTTTAACTTCGACGAAGCAAATTCTGATCAAAATAATTAATTTTAATAAATTTATATGGTTTATATTTCTTTATTTTTACATTGGTTATGCATACATTATTGATTATATATAATAATAATAATCTTTATTTTATTCTGCCAGTCAATACAATGTACATTTACATAGCATAATTATCTAATAACAATTAATATATACATGAGAAAAATTGAGAAGTGAAATAGCTGAGAAATATCAATTGCATCAGAAAAGGTAAATAACAATCATATTAAATATTTTTGTTTAATAGGAAAGGCGAAATAAAAAAAGGAGAGCATAGTAAGCTGACGCTTATTTTTAGTTAATGCTCCCTATTTCCTTTAGTTCAATTATGACAACAGTAAAGTATACAATAATTCAAATAGTACAATAATTCAATAGTATAAAAGGTCAAATGGTTATGAGACATATTACACTGATACATAGAAGAAGGTTTCATTGCTTTGTAAGAAGAAACGTTCTACATTTGATTTTAAATAATTTTAAAGATTTTGCATTTTTAACATCATCAGGAAATTCAGACCAAATTTTTACTGCAGTGTATTTGATAGATCTCTGCCCAATTGACAATCGACACATAGTTATACTCAGATCCTCTCTATGACGTGTTTCATAATTATGAAAATTCGAAAGACTCTGAAAATAGTCTTTAAATCTATCCAATTTAATCAATCTCATTGTAATTGGCCATCATTCCATTTCAGTTTTTTTTGTGCGACCCTTCCGCAAAAATGCTTGCCAGGCATGACCTACCAAAATAGAGAATTACCATGTTTTGTCAATGGGAATCGAACTTCGTAGCTTTGTAACTTACAAAATATTCATTTAGTAGAAAAAAGCAACTGATGATAAATTCAAGTTAATAACCCAATCTATTCAAATCTTAATTTTCAACAATATTCGTTCAGTATGTAAAGAGGCACGGAAGCTGGAATATTTAATAATAAATTATTTTCTTAAATATCATTAATGATTGCCTAATATTGAAATAATCATTACGCAAACTTTTGAAACGCATGGTTTATTAAATGGTATGAAACAATGCTTGTTATACAAGTTTTTATTAATTTCTGAGGGAAATTCTTCTGATGCATGTTTAACCTTTCAAAGTCTAAATTATTGTCTCTAGAGCTCATTTGAACTCTCTACGGATGCAGAAAGTCAATAAAACCACTTGTCTGACACTGCGATGAATTGACGCTGCGATGAATTGACGCTGCGATTAACTGACATTGCGATTAATTGACGCTGCGATTATCTGACGTTGCGATGAATTGACGCTGCGATTGACTGACGTTGCGATGAATTGACGCTGTGATTAACTGACGTTGCGATGAATTGACGCTGCGATTGACTGACGTTGCGATGAATTGACGCTGCGATTAACTGACGTTGCGATGAATTGACGCTGCGATTAACTGACGTTGCGATGAATTGACGCTGCGATTAACTGACGTTGCGATGAATTGACGCTGCGATTAACTGACGTTGCGATGAATTGACGCTGCGATTAACTGACGTTGCGATGAATTGACGCTGCGATTAACTGACGTTGCGATGAATTGACGTTGCGATGAATTGATGCGCGATGAATTGACGTTACACCCTTTAGGAACAGGTAACGGTCGTCGCAGTCGATGTGATTCTGGGAATTCAGTCGACAAAAGTCGGATGCAGATGCCGATCCAAGAAAAAAATTTCGCAAGACAGATTGCTTAACAAGGGCAAGAATATAAATATAACTTGTTACAGATGACGACTGTATTAATATAGGAATTTATTCTTATCCATACATTCTTGATAATAAATGATATCAATTAAAATAATTTAGTTGATATTTGCTTTGGTATGACAGTTTAATAATCTCCTTTGAAGTTATCCCACTGCTAGTCATAATATGTATTATATCTGCATAAATAAAACACAATCCGTACTGTGTAAAACGAAACTTGTCGCAATTTTTTTGACCGTGTAAAATGAAAACTGGTCGCATTTTCTTGACCGTGTAAAACGAAAACTGGGCGCATTTTCTTGACCGTGTAAAACGAAAACTGGGCGCATTTTCTTGACCGTGTAAAATGAAAACTGGCCGCATTTTGTTGACCGTGTAAAACGAAAACTGGGCGCATTTTCTTGACCGTGTAAAATGAAAACTGGCCGCATTTTCTTGACCGTGTAAAACGAAAACTGGGCGCATTTTCTTGACCGTGTAAAACGAAAACTGGTCGCGTTTTCTTGACGGTGTAAAACGAAAACTGGTCGCGTTTTCTTGACCGTGTAAAACCGAAACCGTGTAAGCTGAGTACATGTGTATCGAGGGACAGGTATATTGTTGAAAAATTGAAATTTAGAAAGGATATGATTGAGAATTTGATTTGTCTTTAGTCATATTTTTCTATAAAAAAGCTTATTTAAGCAGTTATAAATATTCCAATTTACCTTCGCAATGGCATGAGACTGTACATTAATCTTTATAAACTAATAACTGAAATAATGTGAAGCAATTTAAAAATCTGGAATGTGTTAAGTTTTTATGTTGAACTATTAACTGCCCTACCAAAAATATTGAAAGAATTTCCATGTTAGGTGAATGGAAATTTAATTTCAAAGCTCTATAGCTTCTAAAATATGCATTTAATGGGAAATCTGACTGAAGATAAATTTAATTCATAATCAAATCTATTTAAATCTCAATATTCAACAATATTCGTTCAGTATTTAAAGAGTTAGAAAAGCTGGAATATTTAATAAAAATTATTTGGTGTAATAAAGTAAAACATTCATAATTGTTTCATACTGAAATAACCATGACGCAAACTTCTAAAAGTGTATATTTTATTAAGTGGTTTCAAAGAATACTTGTTGTTTAAGTTTCAATTAATTTCTGGAGTAAATTCTTTGGAGCCATTAACCGTTGTGAATATTACAGCTTCCATCAATTTTTAAATACCGAGCAAATATTGTTGAAAATCGAAATTTAAATAGAATTGATTATATTTAATTTATCTTCAGTAAATTTTTTCTATTAAATGCATTTTTTAAAACTTACGAAGTTAGATTCTCATTGATATATTGTTGGTAGGGAAGTATATCATTGCAATAATTCAAATCATTTTGTCCTGAAAAAAACAGCATAAACATTCAAATCTTACCCCCTCAAGCAGCTTTTTGTCACAGAAGTCTGACAGGAGCCTGTCAGTTTATACGCCATAGCAAAAGGTCTGTGAGGATGGCGGGACCTCAGCAGAAAACCAACACAAACATCCATGCCTACTAAGGGCTGGTCCTTTAGATTAGGGGTTCTCAATGTGGGGGTACGCGGTAAAATTGTTTGGGGTACGCCGTGAGAGCTCAAAAGTCGCTAGATCTAGTAATGAAGTTTTATTCCCATTGTTATACTATAACAATAGTTTTATCTATCTATGCAAGGGGACGCCAAGTTAGATACACATTTCCAGGGGGTACGTGAAGCATAGAGGTTGAGAACCACTGCATTAGATCAGTACCTTCGACAAATTCAAACACCCCAAAATTTACCAAAAAAACAATTAATTTTATTAAGCACAATCATGTAAAGAACTTTACCTGAAACAGAAAGTAGACTGATTCCCCAATAGTTAACACAGGAATTGCGATCATGCTTTTTTTTAAAGAAAATAGGAATAATAATACTTCTAGTAAAATCTTTTATCATGAAAAATTTTAAAACTTCTGTCAGCCATGTGATAAAAAGAAACATTCCCAGATCGAAGTATCTCAGCAGTAATTTTACTACCCCTGAGGATTTGGATAGCTTTAATTATAATCGCCAGAGTAACTTCATGTTTTGATATAGGGCCAAAATTAAAATCCATAATTACAGCCAACTCTCGCTAATTCGAACTTCTTATACCATGAATTTGTAGTTAATTGAAAATTTTTCAAATTCCTAACCGAATCCTTATATATATATTTATTATATATTTTCTCTCTCTTTAACTCGAACTATTTTTATCATCGTCACCTCGATATTTTATGAAAAATGAAAGAAAATACCTTTTTGAGAATTTTTTACATGAACTTTTTTTGCTGGTAATGGTACGTTGCTGAAATTTTTCCAAGAGAGACAAAGTTTTTCTCTTTGGCTAGGCAGTGTCCCTCAATCTACTTGCAAGTGGGCAGTGTCCCTCAATCTACTTGCAAGTGGGCAGTGTCCCTCAATCTACTTGCAAGTGGACAGTGTCCCTCACAATATGTGCAAGTGGACAGTGTCCCTCACTATACTCGCAAAAGGACAGTGTCCCTCACTATACTTGCAAATGGACAATGTCCCTCACTATACTTGCAGGTGGACAGTGTCTCTCACCCTACTTGCAGGTGGGCAGTGTCCCTCACCCTACTTGCAGGTGGGCAGTGTCCCTCACCCTACTTGCAGGTGGGCAGTGTCCCTCACCCTACTTGCAGGTGGGCAGTGTCTCTCGCTCTACTTGCAGGTGCACAGTGTTCCTCACTCTACTTGTAGGTGAACAGTGATTCTTATTATCTATGCCCGTGGCCGAGTGGTTAGCGCGCTTGGCTCCTGATCAAAGGGACCTGGTTTCGAGCCCGGATGAGGCATGGGCATTTGTGTTATTTTTCTGCTGAGGTCCTGCCATCCTTCTACAATGCGTATAAACTGAGAGGCTCCTGTCAGCCTCTGTGGCAAGCAGTTGCTTGAAGGGGTATTTATTTTTATTATGCATTGCTATCAGCATTCCCCACAAGGCTCAGAGATAAGCATTCCTCTCATTCATCACAAGGGGCGGGGGTGGCTCAGTCGGTAGCGCGCCAGGCTCTTAATCTGTAGTTCCCAGGTTCGAGTCCCAGCTGGGTCAGAGTTGAGATTTATCTCCGCAAAAATTCCCCGCCCTGCCCACGGTCAGTAGGGGACACCGATGGGCTTGGAAAAGCCGCCGTCCGTCGGATGGGACGTTAAGCCGTGGCTCCTTGTGCGGGAGAGCCATAACCTGTGCACGTTAAAGAACACGCTGGATGGCCTTGACGGGAGGCTACCATCTGTCTCCCAACAGCTGTTCCAGTGGGTCCTCTCCCCCAACCTTCTCTGAGCCTTCGGGGTCCATGTGACCTGGCCATTTAGCCCATGGTGTGCAAAAAATTGCCGCTCAGAGGTATAACAACCCAACAACTCATTCATCACAGAAAGTGCTAGTTAATCTTAGTTTGCAGCTAGTTTCTTTTGGTACAGATTGAATTATATTACAAGGGCAGCAAAGTTTAAGTTGAATGCATTGCCATTAAGTGATAAAGCGAAAGTGATCTCAACTATTGAAAATAGCGGAAAGAAGAAAAAAGATATTACTAAAGAATTCGTAGCAGTACATTGTCAAAAAAAAGATATTCTACTGAAAATGCTGGATAAATAAAAATGTAAAAAAATGAGGCATGCAAATTTCCTAATGTCGAGCAGTAAAGTTGCTCAAATGGTTTACTGAATGTAGAAAAAACCTTATGTGTCCAGTAGTAAAGTTGGTTGGTTGTGTGGCCCATTGTGTGCAAAAAAGTGCCGCTCAGAGGTAATCTGAGCGGCACTTTTTTGCACACAATGGGCTAAATGGCCAGGCTCAGAGAAGGTTGGGGGAGGGCACCTGTCAGGTTTTGCTGCGATGCCCGGATATTATTGTCATTTCACGTATATGTTACCGTTAAAGTGTATAATTCGGTTATTTCATAGAATACCTAGTTATTTCATGAAATAACTGATCAAATCAGTTAAAGCGTGTAATAAATTAATAATTCCCCACTTTAACTAGTTATTCTATGAAGTAGCTAGGTATTCTATGAAATAACTAATGATAGACAGTTAAAGTGTAAAATAAACAATCTGACTTAATTGTACAGCATACAAAATGTTATTTATATAAAGACACAATAAAATCATTTGTTACAACAGGGATTACTAAAATGGCATTTGAAATTGCATAGAACATTATTTCTAAAACAAATACATTTTTTGTTGACACACTGCGTTTTACATGAACATTTTCTAAATCCCTGACCGGTACAGTCGCTCAAAAAAGTATTCGAACACTACGGTTGATTATACAATTCAGGAAAAATATCTGGCAACGATGTTTTTTAGAAATTAGTGATCTGGCAACCTTCGTGTCACGTGATTACAGAATTCAGGAAAAATATCTGGAGCGTGTACAGCAACTGCACACACTGCGTGCACGCTCCTCTGGAGCGTGTTGGCAACCTTCGCTCCTCTGGCTCCTTCGTGTCACGTGACCCTTCGTGTCACGTGACACGAAGGTTGCCAGATCACTAATTTCTAAAAAAATCGCTGCCAGATATTTTTTCTGAATTCTGTAATCAACCATGGTGTTCGGATACTTTTTTGAGCGACTGTACCAAAACTTTGAGCTGTAGCAACCGACCGCAGCGATTTCTCTATATCCGGCACTTCTTCAATCTTAATTAGTTTTTGTACACAGACGCTGAACTGGGATCGGGAATAGAGCTGTTCCCAGATTCTGAAAAGTGACCAAAAACAACAAAAAATGCATTCTACACAGAAATGCAACAAAAAGTAAAAAAAAAAGACTATTTCTATTGTCCCAGAGTAGAGTTGAAACCAGGGTCATCCCTCTGTCAACATGAATCAGTGGTCCGAATTATAAAAAAACGCCCAAATCAAGCGCTCAATTCGCTTTCGAGAATGAATCACTTTACTGATTCGTTCTCACTTGGCCTCCGCTCATCCGGGGCGTTTTTTATAATGCGAACGACTGATTCACAAGAGCTACTTTCCATCTTCTTAAACGATTGGATTGGATTGTTTTTCCTCTGAGCGGCACTTTTTTGCATACCATGGGCTAAATGGCCAGGTCACATGGACCCGGAAGGCTCAGAGAAGGTTGGGGGAGGGGACCCACTGGAACAGCTGTTGGGAGACAGATGGTAGCCTCCCGTCAAGGCCATCCAGCTTGTTCTTTAACGTGCACAGGGTATGGCTCTCCCACACACGGGACCACGACTTAACGTCCCATCCGACGGACGGCGGCGTTTCCAAGCCCATCGGTGTCCCCTACTGACCGTGGGCAAGGCGGGGAATTTTGCGGCGATAAACCTCAACGCTGACCCAGCTGGGACTCGAACCTGGGAACTACAGATTACGAGCCTGGCGCGCTACCGACTGAGCCACCCCCGCCCCTTGTTTTCTAACATGACTTTTGCATAGAGCACATTTACGTTGTTTACCCACTAATGTTCTCTCCAAAATATGGCCAGTAGGATCATACCGTATTTCATGTGGTATACGACTGCTTATAATTGCGCTTGGACGTCCTGGATTTTTAGGATCAGAAATTGATTCCTTTTTTAGATCTACTCTTGTAATTTACATTGTAAAGTTTAGAGGAGGTATGTTTTCATTTGCCATTGTATAAAGTACAGTCGCTCAAAAAAGTATCCGAACACTATGGTTGATTACAGAATTGAGAAAAAATATCTGGCAACGATTTTTTTAGAAATTAATGATCTACAGATTAATGATCTACAGATCATAATTAGAAATTAGTGATCTGGCAACCTTCGTGTCACGTGACACGAAGGTTGCCAGATCACTAATTTCTAAAAAAAATCGTTGCCAGATATTTTTTCTGAATTCTGCAATCAACCATAGTTTTCGGATACTTTTTTGAGCGCCTGTACATATGCATTGTAAACAGCAACCTCAATTGCATTTGTAAATAATGGAAAATATCACTTTTTATCTCTGAATTTAATGCGATATTTTTGTACACTCCAATCTAATTTATCAACACCTCCCATGTAGCGGTTATACTGTCCAATAGCAGAAGGGCGATTTATTTGAATATATTTCTTCTCAGATTTCGACTACCTGATCTAAAGGCTGCAATCCTAAATGGTTCGATATTATTTTCACAGCATTGTTATCATTCCATGTCGCAGCAAAAAATTTATTTTTTGTGTCATATCTATAGTCATATACACCCCGATTTTCTTTTTTTATTTCTTTATCATTTTTTTATGGGACATTTGTTTATCCTGTTATACCGTGCTGTACCAGCTGCCTTTATACCATTTTCCTTTAATTTTACAACTAGTTCAAAACTTGTAAAAAAAGTTATCGAAATACAATTCATACTCTGCTGGATGTTGTAATATTTTTGACAACTTCATTATAACAGATGATCCTAAACCACTAACTTCTTGTTCTTCAGGGGCGGGGGTGGCTCAGTCGGTAGCGCGCCAGGCTCGTAATCTGTAGTTCCCAGGTTCGAGTCTCAGCTGGGTCGGCGTTGAGATTTATCTCCGCAAAATTCCCCGCCCTGCCCACGGTCAGTAGGGGACACCGATGGTCTTGGAAAGGCCGCCGTCCATCGGATGGGACGTTAAGCTATGGCCCCGTGTGCGGGAGAGCCATACCCTGTGCAGGTTAAAGAACACGCTGGATGGCCTTGACGGGAGGCTACCATCTGTCTCCCAACAGCTGTTCCAGTGGGTCCCCTCCCCCAACCTTCTCTGAGCCTTCGGGGTCCATGTGACCTGGCCATTTAGCCCATAGTGTGCAAAAAGGTGCCGCTCAGAGGTAAAACAACCCAACCCAAAATCTTGTTCTTCAGATTTGCCTTCATAAACGTCCACATGAGAGCAAAAACCGATGACGGAAGAACATAATGCCCATTATTTGAATCCGAACGTTATAGGTTTCCCCCCGGATAAATTGTTTTCGAAAATGATGGCCATAATATCTGACCATTTGCTCATCAACGCAAAGCTGTTCCGAAAATATTCCGAATTTTTTGAACTTATTATTCAGTTTATCAATAAATAAAAAAAATAAATAGATACCCCCTCAAGCAGCTGCTTGCCACAGATCTCTCACGGGAGCCTGTCAGTTTATATGCCACAGTAGAAGGTCTGAGAGGATGGCAGAACCTCAGCAGAAAGCAACACGGACATCCATGCCTTACCCGGGGCTCGAACCCAGGTCCCGTAGATCAGTAGACAAGCTCGCTAACCACTCGGCCACGGGACGGCAAAATAAATACCCCCTCAAGCAGCTGCTTGCCACAGAGGTCTGACAGGAGCCTGTCAGTTTATATGCCACAATAGGAGATCTGAGAGGATCGCAGGACCTCAGCAGAAAAACGACACAAACGTCCATGCCTTAACCGGGGCTCGAACCCAGGTCCCTTAGATTTGCAGCCAAGCGCGCTAACCACTCGGCCACGGGACGGCAAAAATAAATACCCCCTCAAGCAACTGCTAACAGGTCGAATTTTGAACAATTTGTCTACCATATCTGATTGAGAGATCGTAGAATTATTATTGAAATGCAGATACATTTTTATTTCTATGAATCTGTTCTTAGTCATACAATTTCGTACAGACTTGATATCGATATCTTCGTCTTCACACCAGTACATTTGCTCTTGGGGTAAAGAATGACATCCAGATAATAAAAATATTCCAATAAATTTTCGGAGACAACCGGTAGATAAATTAAAATTGTGGCAGTTTTTCTGTTATGCAAATATTTTATTCTGACATATGTAAAGGTGCCGCTCAGACTACATCGTTCTGCAAATATTTTATTCTGACACAATATAACTCTACTATAGATTCATCAAAAATTTCCTAGAAGATTTCAACTGGAGTAACCTTTCAAATTATGTGATGTCGCGTACCATTGAAGCTACATTCGAAGAAGTGCTTGAACCACTTGAAAACGTGGACTGATTTTTTTCCAAGACGAAGATAAAGTAACCTTCTTTTTCTTCGTAGTTGGTTCCGGTGCAGTTTCTGACTCAGTGGCGTGTAATTCAACTTCACCAAAAACATCTTGTGGCATAGGGGCGGGGGTGGCTTAGTCGGTAGCGCGCCAGGCTCGTAATCTGTAATCCCCAGGTTCGAGTCCCAGCTGGGTCAGCGTTGAGATTTATCTATGCAAAATTCCCCGCCCTGCCCACGGTCAGTAGGGGACAACGATGGGCTTGGAAAGGCCGCCGTCCGTTGAGGATGGGACGTTAAGCCGTGGCCCCGTGTGCGGGAGAGCCATACCCTGTGCACGTTAAAGAACACGCTGGATGGCCTTGACGGGAGGCTACCATCTGTCTCCCAACAGCTGTCTCCCAACCATCCAGTGGGTCCCCTCTCCCAACCTTCTCTGAGCCTTCGGGTTCCATGTGACCTGGCCATTTAGCCAATGGTGTGCAAAAAAGTGCCGCTCAGAGGTTAAACAACTCAATCCAACTCGTGGCATAGTATCCTGTAATACATCTTCATCAATATCCTCGCAATCCGACACTGTATCCACCCTTTCTGGAGGTAATGCCACTACGTCAACAACGTCCTCTTCCAAATCTTTGAAAAACTCATCATCTTCAAGTATATTTTGTAACTCAGCAAGCGTTAAGAATTTTTTGGTCGTCATGTTGCCACAAAAACTGTAATCACAATATTTATTATAATAAAAAAATGGTCGTACATGCCAAGGTCCTCAAATGGGGACCGACGTAAATATTCATGATACTTTGTGATACTGCAACACATTACCTCACCTTTAACTTAAAATTTATCTATAATGTCCAATTTTCAGCGCGCCAGGCTCGTAATCTGTAGTTCCCAGGTTCGAGTCCCAGCTGGGTCAGCGTTGAGATTTATCTCCGCAAAATTCCCCACGGTCAGTAGGGGACACCGATGGGCTTGGAAAGGCCGCCGTCCGTCGGTTGGGACTTTAAGCCGTGGCTCCGTGTGCGGGAGAGCCATACCCTGTGCACGTTAAAGAACACGCTGGATGGCCTTGACGGGAGGCTACCATCTGTCTCCCAACAGCTGTTCCAGTGGGTACCCTCCCCCAACCTTCTCTGAGCCTTCGGGGCCCTTGTGACCTGGCCATTTAGCCCATGGTGTGCAAAAAAGTGCCGCTCAGAGGTAAAAAAACCCAAATGTTCAATTTTCAAATTACAATAGTAAATTTCAAAATATATTCACAACTACCCCTGGTAGACACTTTCGTAATATTGCGATTTGCTAACTTCTCACATAACCTCAAATAATAATTTTCAATATTATTTCATAACTAAACAGTATTGCCAACTTTAGGAAACTAAAATTTGTAATGACAATTAAGACTTCTGCAATGGTCTCATGTATTTAATAAATATATATTTTTTTATTTAATTAAAAAATAAATAAAAAATCATCGGTCCCCATTTGAGGACCATGGCAACTAATGGGTTAAGAGTAGAAATATACAAAATCAATCACGTCTTGCCAAATTAATAGTCGCTGACAAAATTAAAACCCTTTTACCTGTAGAAACATTGAGCTATGTGATCTGCCAGGAGAGCGATTCGTGGTTCGAACCACAGAAACTGGCTGAAACCGCTGAATTACATTCGCACAGCATATCAGTACCTAGAAAACCTAACTTTGCGGAACAAACGAAGTACAAGATACCACAAGTTCACAGGAATTTTCACTCCCAGGATGTAAAGCCGCAAAGTACAGGTTGGGTTGTTTTACCTCTGAACGGCACTTTTTTGCACCATGGGCTAAATGGCTAGGTCACATGGACCCCGAAGACTCAGAGAAGGTTGGGGGAGGGGACCCACTGGAACAGCTGTTGGGAGACAGATGGTAGCCTCCCGTCAAGGCCATCCAGCGTGTTCTCTAACGTGCACAGGGTATGGCTCTCCCGCACACGGGGCCACGGCTTAACGTCCCATCCGACGGACGGTGGCCTTTCCAAGCCCATCGGTGTCCCCTACTGACCGTGGGCAGGGCGGGGAATTTTGCGGAGATAAATCTCAACGCTGACCCAGCTGGGACTCGAACCTGGGAACTACAGATTACGAGCCTGGCGCGCTACCGACTGAGCCACCCCCGCCCCCCGCCCCCCGCAAAGTACAGATGAAGCAAGAACTTTGCCTGTGCACTCGTACACAAAATGCTATGTTTGCGGAGCTGCAGGACATTTTAGGAAGGATTGTCCTAGAAGGCGGCAGCATGAGCAAACACTCACTCAGCAAGTTCGAGTGAATGATGCTGAGGAAAGTAATAGGGAGACTGCCATTATTGCCAGAGTTTCAAAATTGCCAAATAATAATATCCAGGTGCAAAATAATAACAGATTAAAGAATAAGTTTGTGCAAGAACTGGGGGATGTAGTTATTAAAGTTGGAAATATTAAAATTAATAGCATTCTGGATACTGGAACTCAGATCTGTGTAGTCAGATCCGATTTGATCCCAGCACGTTTTCTCAAACATTGTGGGAAAATAGATCTAGTTAGCGCGTTTGGTGACGTGATCACCGGTGACTTGAATAAAGTTGAGTGCTAATGACTCTGTACACAATGTCATATCCTGCACCAAGGGTTCAGAAACTTTAGAATTAATTGGTACATAATTGGGATTACTTTTAGTGGTAATCCCAATTAATTCTAAAGTTTCTGCACCAAGGTTACAGAAACTTTAGAATTAATTGGTACATAATGGGAATCAATTTTTACAAGCATTCAGCGTGTTCTTTAACGTGCACAGGGTATGGCTCTCCGCACACGGGGCCACGGCTTAACGTCCCATTCGACGGACGGCGACCTGTAATTTCAGCTTAATTTTTAATTAAAGTTTTATTAAGTTTTTATTAATTAAATTTTAAAATCAATTTTTTTAAAATTGATTTTTTGAAAAGTTGAGTACTAGTGTGCAGAGTCATTAGCACTCAACTTTATTCAAGTCAGCGGTGATCACGTCACCAAACGCGCTAACTAGATCTATTTTCCCACAATGTTTGGTGACGTGATCACCGCTGACTTGAATAAAGTTGAGTTGCAACTTGCTGAAATTAACGGAGAACCGGTGATTTCTAACTTTCCAGTGGAGGGTTGGGTTGGGTTGTTTTACCTCTGAGCGGCACTTTTTTGCACACCGTGGGCTAAATGGCCAGGTCACATGGACCCCGAAGGCTCAGAGAAGGTTGGGGGAGGGGACCCACTGGAACAGCTGTTGGGAGACAGATGGTAGCCTCCCGTCAAGGCCATCCAGCGTGTTCTTTAACGTGCACAGGGTATGGCTCTCCCGCACACGGCGCCACGGCTTAACGTCCCATCCGACGGACGGCGGTCTTTCCAAGCCCATCGGTGTCCCCTCCTGACCGTGGGCAGGGCGGGGAATTTTGCGGAGATAAATCTCAACGCTGACCCAGCTGGGACTCGAACCTGGGAACTACAGATTACGAGCCTGGCGCGCTACCGACTGAGCCACTCCCGCCCCTTCCAGTGGAGGTATTTTGTGCTACTACTCCTAAGCTATGCAGCCTGATGCTCCTGAGTAAAGATGTGTATGATAGGTTACATAAACATGTTAATTATACAGATGTAGATTACGAAGCAACTAAGAGTATGGAGCATAGTACATTGATTAGTGGGGCGGGGGTGGCTCAGTCGGTAGTGCGCCAGGCTCGTAATCTGTAGTTCCCAGGTTCGAATCCCAGCTGGGTCAGCGTTGAGATTAGTCTTCGCAAAATTCCACGCCCTGCCCACGGTGAGTAGGGGACACCGATGGGCTTGAAAAGGCCGCCGTCCGTCGGATGGGACGTTAAGCCGTGGATGGACGTTAAGCCGTGGCTCGTGCCGTGGTGTGCGGGAGAGCCATACCCTGTGCACGTTAAAGAATACGCTGGATGGCCTTGACGGGAGGCTACCATCTGTCTCCCAACAGCTGTTCCAGTGGGTCCCCTCCCCCAACCTTCTCTGAGCCGTCGGGGTCCATGTGACCTGGCCATTTAGCCCATGGTGTGCAAAAAGTGCCGTTCAGAGGTGAAACAACCCAACCCATTGATTAGTGTTGATTTTATGTCTACGAAGTGTACAACTGATAATAATAAGGTACAACGATGTAATAATGTTATGAGTGTAAACAATAATGCTAATAAATGTATGGAGAAAATAAATACACAAAGAAATAACAATATTGCAAATTTAAAGAAAGCCGAGAATATGTTATCTGATTGCGCCAAAGTGAATGTGGAAATTAACAAATATAGTAATCCCAATTATGTACCAATTAATTTTAAAGTTTCTGAACCTTTTGTGCAGGATATGACATTGTTTACAGAGTCACTAGTTAAAAACCATTGTTCAGAGACTGATCTTACAGATCGAGGTTATTTTGGCGATAAGGTGTCTGAAAAGAGGAAAAGAAACAAATTAAAAGAAGCTAAAAAGAGAAATACCACGGACTGAGCCACCCCCGACTGAGCCACCCCCGTCCCCCAGTAGTAATGAAAAAATAAGCTGAAAAAAAAATTGGTTTTGCTGCGAATGGACTCGAACCCACGTGGGTTCATACACCTTTCCAGGGGGATCGAACCCTCGTGGGTGCGAATCCCACTCACGACAAAACCAGTTTTTTTCAGCTTATTATTTCATGAGCTTCATGTGTATTTCTACCAGACATTCGGTAACTTAGATTTTCGATATCTCGATGCTTTTTCGTTTGCCTTCACGCTAACGAGAGTTTAATGTACAGTCGCTCAAAAAAGTATCCGAACACTATGGTTGATCACAGAATTCAGAAAAAAATATCTGGCAACGATTTTTTTAGAAATTAGTGATCTGACCGAAGTTGCCAGATCACTAATTTCTAAAAAAAATCGTTGCCAGATATTTTTTCTGAATTCTGTGATCAACCATAGTGTTCGGATACTTTTTTGAGCGACTGTACATCTATCTTCATTCCAAATAATGGTAGAGGACTAACTACTTCGTTCAGAACATTTCTGAAATGCTCAGCTAGCTAACTTTGCCTCGATATAATTCTCAACTTGAATAACTTTATCATTTATCTCCCATTCAGCGTGGGGCGGGGGTGGCTCAGTCGGTAGCGCGCCAGGCTCGTAATCTGTAGTTCCCAGGTTCGAGTCCCAGCTGGGTCAGCGTTGAGATTTATCTCCGCAAAATTCCCCGCCCTGCCCACGGTCAGTAGGGGACACCGATGGGCTTGGAAAGACCGCCGTCCGTCGGATGGGACGTTAAGCCGTGGCCCGTGTGCGGGAAAGCCATACCCTGTGCACGTTAAAGAACACGATGGATGACCTTGACGGGAGGCTACCATCTGTCTCCCAACAGCTGTTCCAGTGGGTCCCCTCCCCCAACCTTCTCTGAGCCTTCGGGGTCCATATGACCTGGCCATTTAGCCCATGGAGTGCAAAAAAGTGCCGCTCAGAGGTAAAACAACCCAATCCAAACAACCCATTCAGCGTCGTTTGTATATACGGAGCACAAGAAGCTCATTACGTGTGAACGGCCAAAGTGGTGGCCACAATCGAAAATAAAACTCAAAAATTAAATTGAAAATATTAATAAATGCAATTAAATAAGTGAATTTGAATATAAGTAAATCAATGTTTAGAGCAGTGGTTTTCAACCTTTTATGCTTCACGTACCTCTTAGAAATGTGTGTGTAACTGGCGTACCCCTTGTACAGATAGATAAAACTATAGTTATAGTATAACAATGGGAATAAAACATATATATAAATATTAAAATTTGCATTCATAAATTAGATATCGATAAACACAAAAAATGACATTTTTGCACAGCAGTGTTGCCAACTTAGCGACTTTTGAGCTCTCACGGCGTACCCTAAAACATTTTACCGCGTACCCCACGTTGAGAACCCCTGCCCTAGAGTATTCCTTTGTTTTATTGTTACACTCTTTACATCGGTTAAATTTGCATAGAGCCGTCAAAACATTTTTGCTCCTGGGGGACCACGTAGAGTTGCTGGGTTGTGTTACCTCTAAGTGGCATTTTTTTTTACACACAATTGGCTAAATGGCCAGGTCACAATGACCCCGATGTCTCAGAGAAAGTTGGGGTGAAGGGGCCCACTGAACAGTTGTTAGGAGATAGACTGAAGCCACCCTCAAGGCCCTCAAGGCCATTCAACGTGTTATTTAACGTGCACATGGCATGACTCCCTGCACACGTGACCACGTCTTTATGTCCATCTAAAGGATTGGATTGGATTGTTTTACCTCTGAGCGGCCCTTTTTTGCACACCATGGGCTAAATGGCCAGGCCACAAGGACCCCGAAGGCTCAGAGAAGGTTGGGGGAGGGGACCCACTGGAACAGCTGTTGGGAGACAGATGGTAACCTCCCGTCAAGGCCATCCAACGTGTTCTTTAACGTGCACAGGGTATGGCTCTCCCGCACACGGGTCCACGGCTTAACGTCCCATCCGACGGACGGCGGCCTTTCCAAGCCCATCGGTGTCCCCTACTGACCTTGGGCAGGGCGGGGAAATTTTGCGGAGATAAATCTCAACGCTGACCCAGCTGGGACTCGAACCTGGCGCGCTACCGACTGAGCCACCCCCGCCACCCCATCTAAAGGATTCTGGCATTTTCCAAACCCATCGGTGACTCTTACTGACCGTGGGCAGGGTGTGGGTTTAGCGGAGGTAAATCTCAACGCTAGCACAAGTGAGAGTCGAATTTGGGAGCTGCAGATTACGAGCCTGAAGCGCTACCGACTGAGTTACCCCGTCCTGTTAAAACCATGGTTAGAAACTGCCATAACTCAATCTCAGTTTATTCCCCCCCCCCTATTTTTTTTCCCTATTTTTCCCTATTTTTCATGAAACCTTCACTGTCTGGTATTTCTTCTTATTGTGCTCTATAACTCAATTGGGGCGGGGGTGGCCCAGTCGGTAGCGCGTCAGGCTCGTAATCTATAGTTCCCAACTGGGTTCGAGTCCCAACTGGGTCAGCGTTGAGATTAATCTCCGCAAAATTGAACGCCCTGCTCACGGTCAGTAGGGGATACCGATGGGCTTGAAAAGGCCACCGTCCGTCGGATGGGACGTTAAGCCGTGGCTCCGTGTGCGGGAGAGCCATACCCTGTCCACGTTAAAGAACACGCTGGATGGCCTTGACGGGAGGCTACCATCTGTCTCCCAACAGCTGTTCCAGTGGGTCCCCTCTCCCAACCTTCTCTGAGCCTTCGGGGTCCATGTGACCTGGCCATTTAGACCATGGTGTGCAGAAAAGTGCCGTTCAGAGGTAAAACAACCCAACTCTGAGCCTTTGGGGTCCATGTGACTTGGCCATTTAGCCTATTGTGTGCAAAAAAGTACCGCTCAGAGGTAAAACAACCCAACCTATAACTCAGTTTGCATTTACCCAATTTCTCCAATCTTATATAACAACGATCAAGTTGCGTTTATTTGTACTAAATCTACTCATAATTTTCTGTTCGTGTTCAATCTAAATTTGGGGGTCATAATTGGATTAAAGTTAACCCTAATTTTGACGGTCGTCATCTCCTTACGTATAGTAAACCTAATATTTGCCACTGTCATGTATTACAAGAAGATATCTATAATTTAACGACGTGGAAAATGGCGATTTAGTCGAGGTTGAAATAACACGTAAATCAGCGCAAGGAAAGTTGCTTGAACCAAAATCTAAAACGCCTGACACGACAAAGGACCTAAAAACTATAATTAAGTAATTGACCTAGACATTAATCACCCGATGGATGTTCCTGAAATAATTACCTTCAAATTAAACTAATTAATGTCAACTTTCGTAAAATATTTGACCAAAGTATATACCTTTCCCTTCAGTATAAGACACGATGTGGAAAAAAAGTCCCTGCCAACATCAATTTAAACATAATGATCTCTTTCAACACTATTTCTTTTGCTTATAGAAACAAATAGAAGTTTTTTTTTCATCTTTTTCAGAGTGTTAGTTTTACCTTCGTATAGACATTTGTTCTAGATCAATGTTTGACAATTGCCAGGCCGCAACACGATTTGACTTTGCCCGATAACTAATGGTGAAATTATTTTTATTATTATCACTATTAGAAAAATTATTATGAACAATTT
Organism: Ryuthela nishihirai; assembly: GCA_038380435.1. NCBI lineage: Eukaryota > Metazoa > Arthropoda > Arachnida > Araneae > Heptathelidae > Ryuthela > Ryuthela nishihirai. The sequence continues at coordinate 28,695,323 of JAWZYU010000025.1, forward strand.
CCTGCGCGAAAGTTCTAAGAAATATGCAAATGTGTGCAAAATTTCTTGCTGACGGAAGTACTCTACGTCACGAAGAAGGTCTCTAAACGCCGTAAAGGATGGTGGAAATCAAAGTGCTACATGGGTACGTATAAGGGCTGATGATTGATTTTGAAAGGGGACTCATCGTTGGAGTGCGATGAGCAGCAGCATCCGTTACGGAGGTGATGGAGATCAGGTGAACATCATGGGACATAATATCCGAAATGTGTGAGAGAATGGAGACGTTTTCGAAAGACGTCCGCCAATCGTGGCAAATGCGGGAGGAAAAAGTCTGACAGATAAGGACAGGTGTTTGTTGGTGCGAAGTGTACAGCAAAACAGAGATGCTACAGTTCATCATCCGAGAGAGAGAGATGACCGCTAACGGTAAGGCAAACCACAGGTGCTAGAGTTCATCAGCTAAGAGAGATGACCGCTAACAGTAGGGCAAAACAGAGCTGCTACAATTCATCAGCTAAGAGAGATGACCGCTAACAGTAGGGCAAAACAGAGCTGCTACAATTCATCAGCTAAGAGAGATGACCGCTAACAGTAGGGCAAATTAATCAGCTGAGAGAGATGACCTCTAGGAGTACTGAAAATCAGAACTGCTACAGTTCATCAGCTGACAGAGATGACCATTAGGAGTATTGGAAATTAGAACTGCTACAGTTCATCAGCTGAGAGAGATGACCGTTAGGAGTATTGAATATCAGAATTGCTGAAGTTCATCAGCTGAGAGAGATGACCGCTAGCAGTAGGGCAAAACAGAGCTGCTACAATTCATCAGCTAAGAGAGATGACCGCTAACAGTAGGGCAAAACAGAGCTGCTACAATTCATCAGCTAAGAGAGATGACCGCTAACAGTAGGGCAAATTAATCAGCTGAGAGAGATGACCTCTAGGAGTACTGAAAATCAGAACTGCTACAGTTCATCAGCTGACAGAGATGACCATTAGGAGTATTGGAAATTAGAACTGCTACAGTTCATCAGCTGAGAGAGATGACCGTTAGGAGTATTGAATATCAGAATTGCTGAAGTTCATCAGCTGAGAGAGATGACCGCTAGCAGTGCGGCAAATTCATCAGCTGAGAGAGATTACCGCTAACAGTACGGCAAATTCATCAGCTGAGAGATATGACCGCTAACAGTACTGCAAACCAGAGCTGCTGCAGTTCATCAGCTGAGAGAGATGACCGCTAACAGTACGACAAACCAGAGCTGCTGCAGTTCATCAGCTGAGAGAGATGACCGCTAACAGTACGGCAAAACACAGCTGCTACAGTTCATCAGCTGAGAGCGATGACGATAGCAGTACGGCAAAATCATCAGCTGAGAGATATGACCGCTAACACTACGGCAAAACAGAGCTGCTGCAGCTCATCAGCTGAGAGAGATGACCACTAACAGTACGGCAAACCAGAGCTACTGCAGTTCATCAGCTGAGAGAGATGACCGCTAATAGTACGGCAAAACCAGAGCTGCTGCAGTTCATCAGCTGAGAGAGATGGCCGATAATAGTACGGCAAATTCATCAGCTGAGAGATATGACTGCTACCAGTACTGGAAACCAGAGCTGCTGCAGTTCATCAGCTGAGAGAGATGACCGCTAACAGTACGACAAACCAGAGCTGCTGCAGTTCATCAGCTGAGAGAGATGACCGCTAACAGTACGGCAAAACACAGAAGCTACAGTTCATCAGCTGAGAGCGATGACGATAGCAGTACGGCAAATTCATCAGCTGAGAGATATGACCGCTAACAGTACGGCAAAACAGAGCTGCTGCAGTTCATCAGCTGAGAGAGATGACCACTAACAGTACGGCAAACCAGAGCTGCTGCAGTTCATCAGCTGAGAGAGATGACCGCTAACAGTACGACAAACCAGAGCTGCTGCAGTTCATCAGCTGAGAGAGATGACCGATAGTAGTACGGCAAATTCATCAGCTGAGAGAGATGATTGCTAGGAGTACTGAAAACCAGAACTGCTACAGTTCATCAGCTGAGAGGGATGATTGCTAGCAGTACTTCAAAATCCATTTCAATGAGAACTACGTATGTGCAGAGAATTGATAACTTTGAAATTTGGGAACTGTACCATGATACGGTGTTCATAATAATTTGGCCAGGCAAGATATAGTATATTAGAAATAATTTCGGGACACTTCCAATTATGAGAACGTAAGTCTCATTTAAAGCCTGGAGATAAATTGATCTCACTTGCATCTTTCAAATTTTTGTTTTTCAACAACTTTCATGGTATATTTAAAGAGTTATGGAGCTTGTGGTGTTTAAAAGCTGTATCACTGATCATAACGATTTACTTCAAAAGGCCACTAAAGCACAAATGCAAATTCAGAAGCCTGTGTAACGATTCTTTCAATTAATTATGGAACTGTTTCGAACCCTGGGTAAGGCATGGATGTGTGTGTGCTGTTTTTCTGCTGAGGTCCCGCCATCCTCACAGATCCCTTCTACTATGGCGTATTAAACTGACAGGCTCCTGTCAGACCTCTGTGGCAAGCAGCTGCTTGAGAGGATTGGTTTGTTGGGTTGTTTTACCTCTGAGCGGCACTTTTTTGCACACCATGGACTAAATGGCCAGGTCACATGGACCCCGAAGGCTCAGAGAAGGTTGGGGGAGGGGACCCACTGGAACAGCTGTTGGGAGACAGATGGTAGCCTTCCGTCAAGACCATCCAGCGTGTTGTTTAACGTGCACAGGGTATGGCTCTCCCGCACACGGGGCCACGGCTTAACGTCCCATCCGACGGACGGCGGCCTTTCCAAGCCCATCGGTGTCCTCTACTGACCGTGGGCAAGGCGGGGAATTTTTGCGGAGATAAATCTCAACGCTGACCCCGCTGGGACTCTAACCTGGGAACTACAGATTACGAGCCTGGCGCGCTACCGACTGAGCCACCCCCGCCCCAGGTTGAGGGGATATTTATTTATTTATTTTATTAGATCGAGTAACATCAGTGTTTGCTGTTAAATGTTTCCAAATTCTTTGCCTGTAGGGAGTAGTTCCGTGAGTAGCGCGCCAGATCGTAATTTGTAGTTCCGAGGTTCGAGTCCCAGCTGGGTCAGCGTTGAGATTTATCTCCGCGAAATTCCCCGCCCTGCCCACGGTCAGTAGGGGACAACGATGGGCTTGGAAAGGCGGTCCGTCGGATGGGACGTTAAGCCGTGGTCACATGTGCGGGACAGCCTGTGCACGTTAAAGAACACGCTGGATGGCCTTGACTGGAGGCTACCATCTGTCTCCTAACAGCTGTTCCAGGGGTCCCCTCCCCTAACCTTCTCTGAGCCTTCGGGGTCCTTTTGACCTGGCCATTTAGCCCATTGTGTGCAAAAGAGTGCCGCTCAGAGGTAACCCAACCCAACCTGTAAGGGAGAGAGTGGGTCCGTTGTTAGCGCGCCAGGCTCGTAATCTGCAGTTTCCAGGTTTGAGTCCCAGTTGGGACAGGGTTGAGATTTATCTCCGCTAAAACCCCTGCCTTTTCCTTCAAGTAGAGGGACACCGAGGGCCTTGGAAAGCCTGTCGCCAGTCGGATGGGACGTTAAGCCGTGGCCACGTGTGCGAGAGAGTCATACCTATGCACGTTAAAGAACACGCTGGATTGCCTTGATGGGAAGCTACCATCTTCCTCCTAACAGCTGTTCCAATGGGTCCCCTCCCCAACATTCTCTAAACCTTCGGGGTCCTTGTGACCTGGTTATTTAGCCCATTGTATGCAAAAAAAAGTGCCGCTCAGAAGTAAAACAACCCAATGCATTCTCTGCCTGATGATTAACACAGACAAAGAAACTTTGAGTCGTCTGAGACAAATGCCGATTTTTAGGACATATTCCTTTTTAAATCTCGCTTTTTCCGTTCAAAATCTGAAAGAAAATATGAAAAATGTTAAAAAAAAAAGGATTTTGTATCTTGATTATTTGTTAGAAAGTTATTAAATTGAATGTCAAAGACTAGGGTGATAAATTATACAGCTGTCGCATTTGTCAGAGTCAAACTTTACAAAATAAATCAATATCTTCATTAATTCTCGTGTTTTTTTTCCATTCTATCCATAACAACAACTGACAGCTTGAAATCGATGATCGACCTTTTTCTTTACTCAACAAACCAGTTTTCTTACCGATCTAGTTGAAGTAGGAGATCAGCGTTACTTACAACGCTAATTACGCCATGGAAACTGTGGATGGAAGAGAAAGATGGATGAAGGCATTTTAGGTTAGTGTCGACAATTCGTGATTAAAGTATTTACCTGGCACAAAATGAATAAAAATACCAGACATACCAGGCCTCGTCATCTTTTCAGACCTTCTACTACTGCTTATAAACTGACAGGCTACTTGTCAGACCTCTGTGGTAAGCAGCTGTTTGAGGGTTGGGTTATTTTACCTCTGAGCGACACTTTTTTTGCACACCATGAGCTAAATGGCCAGGTCACATGGACCCCGAAGGCTCAGAGAAGGTTGGGGGAGGGGACTCACTGGAACAGCTGTTGGGAGACAGATGGTAGCCTCTCGTCAAGGCCATCCAACGTGTTCTTTAATGTGCACAGAGTATGGCTCTCCCGCATACGGGGACCACGGCTTAACGTCCCATCCGACGGACGGCAGCCTTTCTAAGCCCATCGGTGTCCTTTACTGACCATAGGCAGGGCGGGGAGTTTTGCGGAGATAAATCTCAACGCTGACCCAGCTGGGACCCGAACCTGAGAACTACAGATTACGAGCTTGGTTCGCTATTGACTAAGGCAACTCTGTCCCACACATGTTAAAGAACATGCTGGATAGCCTTAATGGGAGACTACCATCTGTTTCTTTACAGCTATCCAGTGGGTCTTCTTCCTCTAACTTTCTCTGAACCCTTGGGGTCCTTGTGACTTGGTCATTTAACCCATTGTGTGCAAAAAAAAATTCAACTCACAGGTAAAACTACCGAACTATATATAAACTGAAGACGTTGTAACAAAGACTGCATTTTGAAAAGGCTGAGGACAATGTTGAATTTATAATCCAGAACTCTACCTTTATCCATTCCCATGAAACGAGTGGTCGTTTCTTACTGCAGCGTTTTCGACATTAATATTTATGCGGGGCGGTTCCAGTCTTTGTCCTTTTGCTGGGGTTGAATACAAAGTAATGAGCTTTCTATTAATTTCGCATTCATTAATTTTAAGTCAAATTGTTATATGATTAAGGTCACAGTAGACTTCATTAAGGATGCTTGCTATCAATGTATCTAAAGAGCGAATAGAACACGAGTGTGGGAGTTGGTTTCACACTTAAACTGCTGCAGTCCAATGCTCTCCAAGAACACAGACCAGCAATAATAGCTGGAGTGATTCTGGACTAATGCAATGCACGGATGTGTGGGTAAGAGTTGATTAATGTGAATCGACTCAGTTCGTCTAAATGAATTAACCAGAGAGATAAGCGTTGATAATAATAACATAGATTATCATTTGTATTACATCAAATTATGTCAAAGAGAATTTACTTCTGAAATAAAATTTCTGATATATTAATAATCTGAATGTGGCTTGGAAATGGGTTGGGTTATTTTAACTCTGAACGGTAATTTATTGCATACAATGGGCTAAATGGCCAGGTCACAAGGACCCCGAGAGCTCAGAAAAAGTTGGAGGAGGGAACTCATTGGAACAGCTGTTTGGGAGACTTATAATAGCCTCCCGTGAAGGATATCGAGTGTATTCTTTAATGTGCACAGGGTATGGCTCTCCCGTACACGGGGCGGGGGGGAGGACTCAGTCGGTAGCAGGCCAGGCTCGTAATCTACAATTCCCAGGTTCGAATCCCAGCTGGGTCAGCGTTGAGATTATCACCACAAAATTCCCCACCCTACCCAAGGTCAGTAGGGAACACCGATGGGCTTCGAAAGGCAGCCGACCGTCGGATAGGACGTTAAGCGGTGGCTCAGTATGCGGGAGAGCCATACCCTGTGCACGATAAAGAACAAGCTGGAGGAATTGACGGGAGGCTACCATGTCTCCCAACAGCTGTTCCAGTGGGTTCCCTCCCCCAACCGTCTCTGAGCCTTTGGGATCTATGTGATCTGGCCATTTAGCCCATGGTGTGCAAAAAAATGCTGCTCAGAGATAAAACAACCTAACCCAACACAAATCCCGTACACGGGACTACGGCTTAACATCCCATCCGATGGACGGCGACCTTTCCAAGCCCTGTCCCCTACTGACTAGGTGTCCCCTACTGACCGTGGACAGGGCGGGGAGTTTTGCTGAGATAAATTTCAATGCTGATCCAGGACTCGAACCTTGGGAACTGCAGATTATGAGCCTGGGAAGCTACTGACTGAGCCACCCCCGACCGCAATCGATCAGGAAAATTGAAAAAACAGTCGACCAAGAGACTGGATTTCTATTGCAGCAGAAGTTTCCTCCTAGGTTTTAGGGGAGTTTTTTACCTCTATTAACCGTATAATACAACGTCTATAACAAAGCTTGAAGGGGAGAGAGGGGGGTGGGTTATGGAACACGTGGCCTTTTTTCCCTAGATCCTTCCCTGTACACATTAAAGAACAGGCCGGATGGTCTTCCATCTCTCTCCTAAGAGATGTACAGTGGGGCTCCTTACACTTCTGAGCTCTTTGGATACTTCGGACTTGACCGTGTAGCGTGTGATGTGATGGGCTGGGCCAAATGTCGTGGCTGCCAGAGGACGATGAATTTGTCTCTTAATTACCTTCACCCTTACTTCGGTGAAGTGACAGGTTCGTGGGTTGTTACACCCGTACCGACGTATGCCTCAGACTTACGGCGTCAAGTGACGTATAAAAATATGCTCAACAATTCACGCACGAGAGTTGTATAGGGACGACACAGTTTATTTTACACTTATATACAATCACGTGTTGGGGATGCTCTCGACTCCGTAGGCCTTTGCTGCTTTGCTGCTGCAAGTAATTACGCATTGAGGTGGAGAACCGCACACTTTGCATATTCTCACTTTACCGACTTCAATGGTGCGAGGGTGGCTCAGTCGGTAGCGCGACAGGCTCGTAATCTGTAGTTCCCAGGTTCGAGTCCCAGCTGGGTCAGCGTTGAGATTTATCTCCGCAAAATTCCCCGCCCTGCCCACGGTCAGTAGGGGACACCGATGGGCTTGGAAAGGCCGCCGTCCGTCGAATGGGACGTTAAGCCGTGGCCCCGTGTGTGGGATAGCCATACCCTGTGCACGCTAAAGAACACGCTGGATGGCCTTGACGGGAGGCTACCATCTTCGGGGTCCATGTGATCTGGACATTTAGCCCATGGTGTGCAAAAAGTGCCGCTCAGAGATAAAACAACCCAACCCAACCGACTTCAAACTCCGCGAAAGGATAATTAACCTTTGACTCCAATGCGGTTCACATAGAATCCACAGAACTGCATCAGATTCACCAAGAATCTTTATTCTCACTTAGAAGAGAACCCTTTCCTTAAAGATTTCCATTTTGAGAAAGAGCGGCGTCCCCTTGAACTTGACAGCAACGCTTAGACTGTTCTTTTCTTCTTCGCAGCTCGCCTCTCGCGATCACACTCGCGACCCACGCTTGTTGTAAAAAGGCCATAAAAGGCTTCTCGGCCACGTCAACCCTCGCAGGCAGCCAGCTCAGACCCGAAAACAACATCTTATGAGTCACATCCCCACAATAGCACTTCCAAGAGCAGACTTAATACATTAAAATGTATACAATAACAATAAAAAAAAATTAGAGGGACATGACATAGCCCACCGTGTGTAACAAGTGTCGTTCTTTAATCAGATTAGAAAAGGGCTGGGGTGGCTCAGTAGGTGGCGAGCCAGGCTTGTAATCTGAAATTCCCAGGTTTTTAGACCCAGTTGGTCAGCGTTAAGATTTTATGTGTGCAAAACTCACCGCCCTGACCATGGTCAGAAGGGGACACCGATGGGCTTGGAAAAACCACCGTCCGTCTGATGAGGTGTAAAGCCGTGGCCCTGTGCACATTAAAGAACACACTGGATGGTCTTGACGGGAAGCTACCATCTGTCTCACACAAACTGTCAAGGGGGGAACCCTCCCCCAACCTACTCTGAGCTTCCGAGAGCTTTGTGATCTGACCATTTCGCCCGTTTTGTGAAAAAAAGTGCAGCTCAGAGGTAAAGCAACCTAACAACCTCTACATACACTTGAGATATTCTGCCACGTGATTTTCCGCTGAGTCTCATTACCTCCGTCATTGTACTTTCCCATCGCGCTCCAACGATGAGCCCCCCCCCCCTTAGAAATCAGTTAAATCTGCCTTTTTTATCCACGTCGCACTTGAGTTTGCTTTCCACCATGCCTTTATGGCCTTTATAGGACTTCTTAGTTACGTAGAATGATTACGTTGGGTTGTTTTACCTCTGAGCGGCACTTTTTTGCACACCATGGGCTAAATGGCCAGGTCACATGGACCCCGAAGGCTCAGAGAAGGTTGGGGGAGGGGACCCACTGGAAAAGCTGTTGGAAGACAGATGGTAGCCTCCCGTCAAGGCCATCCAGCGTGTTCTTTAACGTGCACAGGGTATGGCTCTCCCGCACACGGGGCCACGGCTTAACGTTCCATCCGACGGACGGCGGCCTTTCCAAGCCCATCGGTGTCCCCTACTGACCGTGGGCAGGGCGGGGAATTTTGCGGAGATAAATCTCAATGCTGACCCAGCTGGGACTCGAACCTGGGAACTACAGATTACGAATCTGGCGCGCTACCGACTGAGCCACCCCCGCCCCGTAGAATGATTACGTTCTAGGCCAGATCTAATAAGGGGGTTAGGTCCCTTTGCCCTCCGTTTTTTTTTTTTTTTTTGAAACAATTAGTGCGTATTTCTAGCTTTTTTCAAGAACTTTATTAAAGAGCTCTAAAATGGGTGGGAAAAATGTTATGATTCTAAGAAAATCCAGTCCCATGCCCCCCCCCCCCCCCCCTCCTTTAATTTATTTTTAGCTCGATTGCATCACCCATCCCCACCCTTTACTATTTTTTCTCATTCGATGTCCTTTTGGGAGTAGAGTTAATTCTAGTGTGTACATCAGTTTTTTGTTTGTTAAAAAATATTAATATCAAATTTTGTTTCCCTTTTTGTGGAACCTGTAGGAGAACTGATGGAGACGCGATTGAAAACCAGAAAAAGGAGGCTGCAGCATCTATTGATCCCAATGCATTTAACTATTCAAGGAGGCAGAACAGCTGATCAAAGAAAACTGAGAGCATCCAAAAGAGAAACAAGAGAGCAAGCAGATAGAGAATTGGAAGCAGCAGTATTAACGAAATTGTTAACTCATTTAATCAACACTGAATACAGAAGATTACAGAATATGGTGCCTACTGTAGCCACCCTTCCTCAGGTATCGAAGGTGAATATGGGAACTTTCTTTCTTCTTTTGTTCAACGTACAGTTACGTGATTTAATTTCCTCCTGAGAATAGAGTTCGGCTCATAATCTGTTTTCCCAAGGTTCGAATCCCAACTGAGCCTACGTCGAGGATTTGGGTTGGCTTGTTTTACCTCTGAGCGGCACTTTTTTGCACACCATGGCCTAATTGGCCAGGTCACATGGACCCCGAAGGCTCAGAGAAGGTTGGGGGAGGGGACCCACTGGAACAGCTGTTGGGAGACAGATGGTAGCCTCCCGTCAAGGCTATCCAACGTGTTCTTTAACGTGCACAGGGTATGGCTCTCCCTCACACGGGGCCACGGCTTAACGTCCCATCCGACGGACGGCGGCCTTTCCAAGCCCATCGGTGTCCCCTACTGACCGTGGGCAGGGCTGGGAATTTTGCGGAGATAAATCTCAACGCTGACCTAGCTGGGACTCGAACCTGGGAACTACAGATTATGAGCCTGGCGTGCTACCGACTGAGCCACCCCCGCCCCATTAACGATAGAGAAAAATTCTTGCACGAGATCTTTTTCAGATTCTTGCACGAGAACAACCCTGTCGATCTGAAAAAGATCTTCCAGAACCTTTACTGATCGATTTTCATAGCAAGAGACTGTGGTTGTTGAGGACTGCTGAAAAAAATAATCTTCAGTGATGAAAGTCAGTTTTGTCTTGGGCGGGGGTGGCTCAGTCGGTAGCGCGCCAGGCTCGTAATCTGTAGTTCCCAGGTTCGAGTCCCAGCTGGGTCAGCGTTGAGATTTATCTCCGCAAAAATTCCCCGCCCTGCCCACGGTCAGTAGGGGATACCGATGAGCTTGGAAAGGCCGCCGTCCGTCGGATGGGATGTTAAGTCGTGGTTCCGTGTGCGGGAGAGCCATACCCTGTGCACCTTAAAGAACACGCTGAATGGCCTTGACGGGAGGCTACCATCTGTCTCCCAACAGCTGTTCCAGTGGGTCCCCTCCCCCAACCTTCTCTGAGACTTCGGGATCCATGTGACCTGGCCATTTAGCCCATGGTGTGCAAAAAAGTGCCGCTCAGAGGTAACCCAACCCAACTCAGTTTTGTATTATTGGAAATCAGAGTACTGTCTACGAAAGAAGACGGCCTCATGAGGAATTCAACCCCCCCTCACACATTTTCTTTCTGAAACATTCATCAAAAGTCATGGTAGGGGTGTTGGAAGACTACATATTTTAAAAAGGAAGAGTGAAATCTAAATATTTAATCGAAATACTGAAAAAGAAATAATTGCTAACAGGGATCGATCTTTTTGATGACGAATTTTGAATTTATGAAGATGATAACTCTCTTTTATCAAAGCAGCATTATTCAAAAGTAGTTAGCAGATAGCATCATTAAAAGTAGTATAGTCCCATTCCATGTGCGGGGGTGGCTCAGTCGGTAGCGCGCCAGGCTCGTAATCTGTAGTTCCCAGGTTCGAGTCCCAGCTGGGTCAGCGTTGAGATTTATCTCGGCAAAACTCCCCTCCCTGTCCACGGTCAGTAGGGGACACCGATGGGCTTGGAAAGGCTGCCGTCCGTCGGATGGGACGTTAAGCCGTGGTCACATGTGCGGGACAGCCTGTGCACGTTAAAGAACACGCTGGATGGCCTTGACGGGAGGGTACCATCTGTCTCCCAACAGCTGTTCCAGTGGGTCCCTCCCCCAACCTTCTCTGAGCCTACGGGGTCCATGTGACCTGGCCATTTAGCCCATGGTGTGCAAAAAAGTGCCGCTCATAGGTAAAACAACCCAACCCAACTTACTCATTTCTGACCCATGGGGTCCTTATGACTTAGCCACCAGCCCATTGTTTTCAAACAAATAAACTTAGAAGTAAAACAACCCAAACTTCTCTTATTCCTCTGTGACCCTTGGGGTCCTTGTGACCTGGAGATTTAGTCCAATATGTAAAAAATAGCCCCTCTCAGAAGTAAAACAACCCAACTCTTTATTTTTCTGTACACTTAAGTTTATGACAGAGCGACAAAATTCTACCCTCCAGAGCTCAGACAAAATCTTCAAGCTACCCACTATTAGGCAGATCACGATTAATAGAAGCACACCTTCTGAAAATCACTGGAGGCAGTGCAGCAGGTGCGGGAAATATCTGGAGAATGAGAATGATAAAGGCGTCATTTCTTGGCGGTTGCAGCCTACCCACGCCGAAACTTGACAGGCTCGTCCAAGCTTGTGGCAACTCACGTCATGTCTAAATGATTACAGAGTTCACGCGCCCCTCCCTTCCGAGTGGTAAAAGATCGCGACTGCAGAATAATATTATAGAAATGATGATGATGGATTCGTCAGGGAAATTTGATTCACTTTAGTGAAATGAGACGCAGTTCTATCGCGCCCTTTACGCGGTGTTTATTATTACAGTTATTTAAAAGTGAACGGTGTCAATGGTAATCGCACTAGGAGTTCAATGCCGAAAATAGTTCACTTAGGTTTCATTGCTGAAAGTCGTAATTGATCAAATGGCAGAGGCAGCTGTTTATTATCACTCCACCTTTTTGTTATCGTTGTACAGTTGGGATCGGTGAACTCGTCTATGTGATGTTTCTAATGTTTTCGTAAGAAGTATTGAAAAAGCAGCAAGATAGGGAACAAGAAACGATTTTGATGTAAAGTATTGAAAAAGTGTCAAGATAGGGAACAAGAATTCCGTCTTGGTGTAAAGTATTGAAAAAGTAGCAAGATTGGGAACAAGAAACGATTCTGATGTAAAGTATTGAAAAAGTGTCAAGATAGGGAACAAGAATTCCGTCTTGGTGTAAAGTATTGAAAAAGTAGCAAGATTGGGAACAAGAAACGATTCTGATGTAAAGTATTGAAAAAGTGTCAAGATAGGGAACAAGAATTCCGTCTTGGTGTAAAGTATTGAAAAAGTAGCAAGATTGGGAACAAGAAACGATTCTGATGTAAAGTATTGAAAAAGTGTCAAGATAGGGAACAAGAATTCCGTCTTGGTGTAAAGTATTGAAAAAGTAGCAAGATTGGGAACAAGAAACGATTTTGATGTAAAGTATTGAAAAAGTGTCAAGATCGGGAACAAGAATTCCGTCTTGGTGTAAAGTATTGAAAAAGTAGCAAGATTGGGAACAAGAAACGATTCTGATGTAAAGTATTGAAAAAGTGTCAAGATAGGGAACAAGAATTCCGTCTTGGTGTAAAGTATTGAAAAAGTAGCAAGATTGGGAACAAGAAACGATTCTGATGTAAAGTATTGAAAAAGTGTCAAGATAGGGAACAAGAATTCCGTCTTGGTGTAAAGTATTGAAAAAGTAGCAAGATTGGGAACAAGAAACGATTTTGATGTAAAGTATTGAAAAAGTGTCAAGATCGGGAACAAGAATTCCGTCTTGGTGTAAAGTATTGAAAAAGTAGCAAGATTGGGAACAAGAAACGATTTTAATGTAAAGTATTGAAAAAGTGTCAAGATAGGGAACAAGAATTCCGTCTTGGTGTAAAGTATTGAAAAAGTAGCAAGATAGGGAACAAGAAACGTTTTTGGTGTAAATTATTGAAAAGTGTCAAGATCGGGAACAATAAGTCCATCTTGATTAAAGTGTTGAAAAAGTTTAGAGATCGGAAACAAGAAGTCCATCTTAGTGTAAAGTATTGAAAAAGTAGCAAGATCGGGAACAAGAGTTCCGTCTTGGTGTAAAGTATTGAAAAAGTAGCAAGATCGGGACAATAATTCCATTTTGGTGTAAAATATTGAAAGAGTAGCAAGATCGGTAACAAGAAGTCCGAAGGTGTAAAGTATTGAAAAGTGGGAATCTATCTTGTCCATCTTGGTGTAAAGTATTGAAAAGTGGGAATCTATCTTGTCCATCTTGGTGTAAAGTATTGAAAAAGTGCAAGTCTTGGGAAAAGTATCGAACTGGAATAAGAAGTCCATCTTGGTGTAAAATATTGAAAAAGTGATAATCCATCTTGTCCATCTTGGTGTAAAATATTGAAAAAGTGATAATCCATCTTGTCCATCTTGGTGTAAAGAATTGAAAAAGTGTCAGTCTTGGGAAAAGTGTCAATCTGGAACAAGAAGTCCATCTTGGTACAGAGTATTGAAAAAGGTCAAGATCGGGAAGAAGTCCATCTTGGTGTACAATTAGAAGAAGCACGTTTGAGGTCTGGTTGTTTTACCCTTGTATGACACTTTTTTAAACACAATGGATTAAATAGCAAGGTCTCTAAGGGCTCAGGGAATGTTAAGGAAAGCAGACCCACTGAACAGATGTTGATAGTAGCCTCTGGTCAAGGCGATCCCACGTGTTCTTTAATGTATACAGCGTCTGACTTTCCTTAACACGGCCCACTGTTTAAGGTCCCTTTCGAGAGACTGCAGTCTTTCTTAGCCCATAACTGTCCTCTTTCTCATCGAGAGCAGCTCACCCTGCTCTCGGTGAATTGGTCACAGATAAGTAAGAGAATGTCTGGTTGTTTTACTTCTAAGTGGTATTTTTTTGTACAAAATGGGTTGATGGCCAGACACAATGACCACGAAGATGATCACAGATCAGTAATAGAAGGTTAAATTGTTTTTAACCAGAGAGATGAACCTAAGATAAGGTCCAAGTCTCAACTGTGCCAATAGACACAGTTGGAACTCGAACCTGGGTTGGTCTGTGTTGTTTTACCTCTGAGAGACACTTTTTTTGCACACAATGGGCTAAATGGCCAAGTCACAAGGATTCAGAGGTCTCAGAGAAGATTAGGGGAAGGGTACCCACTGAACAGCTGTTGGGAGACAGATGGTAGTTTCCGTCAAGGCCATCCAGTGTGTTCTTTAACGTTCACAGGGTATGGCTCTCCCTCACACAGGGCCACGGTTTAACGTCCCATTCGACAGACGGCGACATTTAGAAGCCCATCCGTGTTCCCTGCTGACCGTGGGCAGAGCGGGGAGTTTTGGGGAGATAAATCTCAACGCTGAACCAGCTGGGACTCGAACCTGGAAACTGCAGATTGCTCTCCTACCGCTCCACCGATATAAACAATCCTGAACTAATTTGTGAAGGAGATTCGAGTTTATTTTGATTGATTACTCAATCAAAATAAACTGCTCACTATCATGGGGGATCTGCAGGAAGTTTTTCTGGATGGGAGGGGAGAGTAAAAATGGTGTCAGGGTGTCAGGGTAGGGCAAAAACAAATCATTGTTTGAATACAGAAATATTTAGGCCGAGTCCTTTATTAATGAGCGCACTGGGCCAATACAACAATCATTCCATAATACAACTAAGGATGCCCAAAAACAGAACGAAAGAAAGGTGACTTTTAGAAAAATATTAAGGAAAATATTTTTAGACAAATTATTTTCCCTAAGAATTTTTTTTTTATTTTTTTAAACATTTTATTCCTTATTGTTAGGGAAAATTTATTTAGGGAAATATTTAGACCCAGTGCTTCATTAATGAGCGCACTGGGCCAATACAGCAATCATTCCATAATACAACTAAGGATGCCCAAATACAAACAAAAAAAAAAGAAACTTATTATTAAACATATATACAAAAAGTTTGTATATTAACTATTAAAAATAAATGACATGCTTCTGAATACAAAAAGAAAAAAGCGTAAAAGAAATAATCAACATTATATTTAATTACGGCAAAAAGGAAACATTATTTTTTGCACACTTGTAGGTCGTAATAAATTAATTTTTTTCATCAATTTTTTCAGGGGCTGGGCAACTTTCCCCCTTCCCCCCTGCCGAAGTTCATGCTAAAACCTAATACGTACAGTCGCTCAAATAAATATTCGAACACTATGGTTGATTACCGAATTCAGAAAAAATATCTGTCAACGATTTTTTTAGAAATTAGTAATCTGGCAACCTTCGTGTCACGTGATTACAGAATTCAGGAAAAATATCTGGAGCGTGTACAGCAACTGTACACGCTCCAGTTACCGTTCACAGCAAACCGGAGCGTGTGCAGTTACTGCACACGCTCCCGTTTGCTGTGAACGGTAACTGCACACGCTCAATATTTCCGTGAGTGAGCCCACACGATCTAGTATCAAAATAATATGACCACCTACAGTCGCTCAAAAAAGTATCCGAACACTATGGTTGAGTTCAGAATTCAGAAAAAATATCTGGCAACAATTTTTTTAGAAATTAGTGATCTGGCAACCTTCGTGTCACGTGACACGAAGGTTGCCAGATCACTAATTTCTTAAAAAATCGTTGCCAGATATTTTTTCTGAATTCTGTAATCAACCATAAATGTTCGGATATTTATTTGAGCGACTGTACACTTGGTGGTTTAAACTGATAAACATCGCAGTATGTTTTTTTAAATATTACATATCTTTCCTCTCTGTTTTTTCCCTAGGTGACTTTGTTAAAAGAGGCTACCCGATATATTAAATGCTTACAAAAAGCTGTAAACAATAAACTGAAGATGAAGTCAGCACACTTTGAGAAAAGTAAGTTATAGAAAACGACCCATTGATTATTCTAGTTACATTTTATTGTCATTACATGTGTACCAATAAATATAATATTCAAGATGCAAGTAATTATTAAAAGTATTTGTAAGTTTAGAAAATTAATTTTTCGTTTAAACTGTTAACTTCATCATAGTAAATATATTCCGACTGAATACTTAGTGAAATTCTAATTTATAATGATTGAATTTAATTCAAATAAGTAGGGTTTTTTAGTGAGTTGGGTTGTTTTACCTCTGAGCGGCACTTTTTTGCACACAATGCGCTAAATGGCCAGGTCACATGGACCCCGAAGGCTCAGAGAAGGTTGGGGGAGAGGACCCACTGGAACAGCTGTTGGGAGACAGATGGTAGCCTCCCGTCAAGGCCATCCAGCGTGTTCTTTAACGTACATAGGATATGGCTCTCCCTACAAGGGACCACGACTTAACGTCCCATCCGACGGACGGCGGCCTTTCCAAGCCCATCGGTGTCCTCTACTGACCGTGGGCAGGGCGAGGAATTTTGCGGAGATAAATCTCAACGCTGACCCAGCTGGGACTCGAACCTGGGAACTACAGATTACGAGCCTGACGCGCTACCGACTGAGCCACCCCCGCCCCGTTTTTTAGTGAGGTTAATAAACTCTTGTGCAAGAAAATCTAGCTCTTTTAACCCAAAGTAATATAAATATATATATTCTTTTAAATAAAGAAATAAACATTGTCCTTTGTCTTTATAAATTCAACGACCTCAAAAAAAATTTAAAATATCAAAAAAATAAATAAATTCAACTTTTCAAATAAATTATCATAAAAAAAAACCCCAACTGAAGATAATTTAAAGATCTCAATCAAATCTATTTCAGTCTCGATTTTCAATATTTCGTTACTATCAAGTATACAGAGTCCGCTCTACCGTAATGGGCAGGTTCGAGTCCCACTTGGGCCAGAGTTGAGATTTATTTCCGCTTAAACCCCACACTGCCCTCGGGCACTTAGGGGACACAGACGGGCTTCAAAAGGCAGCCGTCCATCGGATGGGGCCTAAAGTCGAGGTCCGTGTGAACGAGAGCCATACCTTGTGCACGTCAAAAAACACACTGGATGGCCTTGACGGGAGTTTTCCATCTGTCTCCTAACAGCAGTCAAGTTGTCTCTTCTCTCAACCTTATCTGAGCCCCCAGAGTCCTTTTGACCTGGCCATATAGCTCATTGTGTGTTGGGTTGGTTTTTCCTCTGAGCGGCACTTTTTTGCACAATGGGCTAAATGTCCAGGTCATAAGGATTCCAAGGGCTCAGAGAAGGTTGGGGGAGGGAGACCCACTGGACAGCTGTTAGGAGACAGATGATAGTTTCCCTTCAAGGTTATCCAACATGTTCTTTAACGTGCACAATATATGGCTCTCCAGCACAATGGGCCACGGCTTTACGTCCCATCCGCAGGACGGCAATCTTACCGAGATGGTCTGTGTCTCCTTTTCATCAAGGCAGGTAAGGGCTTAACAGAGACAAATCTCAACGATGGAGCTCTAACCTTGGGGTTGCAGATTATGAGCCTAGTATTTGATCAGTGGCATATCCAGAGACGGGGGGGAGGGGGGGAGGAGTTCGAAGTTTTCCCACCCCTGAAAGTTTGAATAATGTGTATTGTTTAAGAAACCTTTGAAAAATTTGCGACTCAAGACATCGACACTCCCTAGAAGATTTGTGTTAACCCTTTTCCCATTGGAAGGTCTGGGTACAGTCGCTCAAAAAAGTATCCGAACACTATGGTTGATTGCAGAATTCAGAAAAAATATCTGGCAACGATTTTTTTAGAAATTAGTGATCTGGCAACCTTCGTGTCACGTGATTACAGAATTCAGGAAAAATATCTGGAGCGTGTACAGCAACTGTACACGCTCCAGTTACCGTTCACAGCAAACTGGAGCGTGTGCAGTTACTGCACACGCTCCAGTTTGCTGTGAACGGTAACTGCACACGCGCAATATTTCCGTGAGAGAGCCCACACGATCTAGTATCAAAATAATATGACCACCTACAGTCGCTCAAAAAAGTATCCGAACACTATGGTTGATTACAGAATTCAGAAAAAATATCTGGCAACGATTTTTTTAGAAATTAGTGATCACGAAGGTTGCCAGATCACTAATTTCTAAAAAAATCGTTGCCAGATATTTTTTCTGAATTCTGTAATCAACCATAGTGTTCGGATACTTTTTTGAGCGACTGTACACCATTGGTGACGATCGGAGGGTATGAAAGGATGAATATAAATGATGTAGATTCCATAATAGATTGTTCCATTGGACTTTGGCAGAATGAAAACACCAGGAGTCTTTTGTGAAAAACAATCATTTAATCACAGAAAAAAAAGCCTATTAAAAAGCTCCTTGCCAAAAATACTCAAGAATCCTTACAAAAAAATCGCCAAGGGTCCTCACAAAAAAACGTCAATGAGCCTCACAAAATTTGCGAAGAGGTCTAACAAAAAAATTGAAAAGAGACCAGAAAAATTGTATAGACCAAAAAAGGAAATTCTAAGAGACCTCGTAAAAATGCAGAGACCTCGAGAAAAATGAATAGAGACCACGCAAAAAATTGCAAGGAGACCGCGTGAAAACTTTTGAAAGAGACCTAGTAAAAAATTAGGATTTGTAAAAAAATATAAAATTGCAAAGCGAGCTCTCAAAAAAATTGCAATGGAGCCTCTTAAAGAAGAAACATATTGCATTATATTACATATTGTGTTATACAGGGTGTTTCAAAACTCTCTGTACAAATTTCAATGGGAGATAGGGAACACCAAGACAAATCTTTTTCGTCTATGAATGTATGTCCGCTGACGTAACCCTTCGGTGCTAGAGGGCGCTGTTTGGCGGGCGTTGCAATTTGCTAGAGGGGTGAAGTGGGAACGGAGAACGGATTTGTGTTTGCCGTCGGCACTCGTATGTGTATAACATTCTTCACTCTTTCTGGACCACTTTGTAAAAGGGGTCTCGGTCCCTTTATCATCTGGTCCACGAGCAAAAGTGGGCTGTGATTCGTTCTATTTTGTTGCGATCTTAAGCAACCACGGCAATTCCCGATTCCGCCTGACAGCACTACCAGTTATGAAAAGCCGTGCCTATCTAGAGCCGGGGGCAAGAATGCGCCATATAGACGCACCTCAACCCCGACCTCACATGGCAGCAGTCCTATAAAAGGAAAGCTAACCACCGGAAGAAACCTAACTTTAATCTCTTCCCCGGTTAGCCATGAACAAGGATATATAGATCCAAGTTCTCTCGGCACCCGGAGTGGAGACTCTTAGTAAGGCCCAGACTTTTAATAGGGCTCGTGCCTACTAGGCGGGCTCAGACCGTTCGGCAGAGCCCTTGAACTTGCTGACACAGAGCACCTGAAGTTGAGGCCTAAGACACCGTCATCATCCAACCGGTCAGCGATGTCGTCTGCCTTGGTTGGTCTTGGCAATGTCCAACCGGGGGACCAATCCGGTCGGCACAGCCTTCGACCGGGTTGAACCGGGCCCGAAGTTCGACCGTTGCTCGGGCCGGTCGAAGGTCTTCGGGTCCGTTGTTCGGGCTTCGGTCGAAGGTCTTCGGGCCCGTTGTTCGGGCTTCGGTCGAAGGTCTTCGGGCCCGTTGTTCGGGCTTCGGTCGAAGGTCTTCGGGCCCGTTGTTCGGGCTTCGGTCGAAGGTCTTCGGGCCCGTTGTTCGGGCTTCGGTCGAAGGTCTTCGGGCCCGTTGTTCGGGCTTCGGTCGAAGGTCTTCGGGCTCGTTGTTCGGACTTCGGTCGAAGGTCTTCGGGCCCGTTGTTCGGGCTTCGGTCGAAGGTCTTCGGGCCCGTTGTTCGGGCTTCGGTCGAAGGTCTTCGGGCCCGTTGTTCGGGCTTCGGTCGAAGGTCTTCGGGCCCGTTGTTCGGGCTTCGGTCGAAGGTCTTCGGGCCCGTTGTTCGACCGGGCCCGAAGCCCCACCACCCCATCAAGGTGGTCCCCTATCGGGGGGTGGGGGTGGGCTCTGATTGCTGTAATGAGACAATAAGGTAAGGCAAACGCAGAGTAGCGCAGGCAACCTTAGATGTTGGCAAATGGACTAGTGGCCGCAGACCGCCCAGTGAATGAAGTAGACAGCGTTAATTTGGTGATAAAAATACAGTGCGAAGTCGTATGTCGGGGGAGGGGGGGGGGGAGGGAGGGAGGGGGGGATAAGAGCTACGATGTTAATATAAAGTTCTTCTGAGTGTTGAAAGAGCATTTTATGAGATATGTGTAGTAGCATTTAGTGTTTTGGATGGGAGTTGGTTGGTCGTCACTCGTAAATCAGACACATTACGTGCAACATGGCTGACATGCATCCGGTGATGTATGGGGCTGCCAATGGAAAGAGCTGCTGTGAGGTTGTACCGACAGCGCCCTCTAGCACCGAAGGATTACGTCAGCGGACAAACAATCATAGACGAAAATGGTTTGTCTTGGTGTTTGTACAGAGAGTTTTGAAACACATTGTATACAATAGAAGAATATTCATCTGATAAGAAAGATTTTCAGAGAAATGTTACTATTGCGAACTAGTTCCTCTTTATCAAAAGAATGCAGTGATTAGTTCTTTTAAAGATCCTGGTAACAAAAATATTACGTACAGAGATTAGGAAAGTCAGCAGTTCAATAGAGATAAGACTATCAAAGGCTGTTACCTCTGATTACAAGAAAAGGCGCAGCTCCAATAATTTTTTTGTTTCAAATTCTTCGTATTATTGTAATTGCTGATAATGTGGGAGGACTTATTTTCACGTGCAGTGCAACGTGTTTGTGCAGTTGCTAATTTATGCGTTATTGTTATTTTACAAATCAAAGTAACAGAGCAGTTTTCCAACAATATTAAAAAAAAGCTGCCTTTCTGAAATCTACTGAATTTCAAAAGGAAACATGCGACAATATATCGTGCCAAATAGGAAATTAAAATGCTTCAGAGAGAGACTATTTCTTTTAAATTATATAATTCTATGAATCATTAAATTTGTTATTTATGTTTCCTCTTTGATATATGCTGTAGTTTATAATTTAATAGTTTCTTATGATCAAAATAATATTATTTATATTCCAATTTCCCTATATATATAGGTTGGGTTGTTTTACCTCTGAGCGGCACTTTTTTGCACACCATGGGCTAAATGGCCAGGTCACATGGACCCCGAAGGCTCAGAGAAGGTTGGGGGAGGGGACCCACTGGAACAGCTGTTGGGAGACAGATGGTAGCCTCCCGTCAAGGCCATCCAGCGTGTTCTTTAACGTGCACAGGGTATGGCTCTCCCGCACACGGGGCCACGGCTTAACGTCCCATCCGACGGACGGCGGCCTTTCCAAGCCCATCGGTGTCCCCTACTGACCGTGGGCAGGGCGGGGAATTTTGCTGAGATAAATCTCAACGCTGATCCAGCTGGGACTCGAACCTGGGAACTACAGATTACGAGCCTGGCGTTCTACCGACTGAGCCACCCCCGCCCCTATATATATAGGAAGTATTATTTTTCCTAATAAAAATATATGTCTTCCTTCTCTGATATGTACATGTGTTTGTTTTGTTCTGAAATTTCCTTTATTTTAGGCGCTGTGATGTTGTGGTTTACTCTTTGGTGGCATAATTAAGTGACGCCTCAAGTTTGTTGTTACTTAATTCAGAAAGCTCTCAATAGATGGCAGTGTAGTCAAAGACGAAAACGCTATTGAACGATTGAAATTAATCGAACGTGGCAGAAAAAGTCGTTGGAATCTTGATTTTAAAAGTTAATTCGATGTGGAATTTTTTATACTTGAAAGTGAATTCGATGTGAATTTTTTTATTTAAGGAATTTAAATTTAATATTTTTTAAATTTAAGGAATAAAAGACAATTTTTTTATGTTGTATAATTACGCTATCTGCGTATAGTATACCTGCAATATATAAGTATATATATAATATTATATATATAAGTATACCTGAAACTTCCTATCATTCATTAGCTTGAATTTAAATTTTTTAATGAAAAGCTTTTTTTAACGAGATAATAGTTTCACTTTATCGTCTGTCCGTTCGTCTGTAGATATCGAACTTTTTTGTTTATAGAGAGAAAAAATTTTTTTTTTCTTTTGGATAGATTTTGAAGAAATCCTTTTTTACATTAAGAGATAATTGTTTGTTTTTAAAGATAATTTAAAAATAATTTTTCTGTTGGATAGGTATTGAAGAAATCCTTTTTTACACTAAAAGATAATTGTTTGTCTTTAAAGATAATTTAAAATTAATTTTCTGTTGGATAGGTATTGAAGAAATCCTTTTTTATTTTAAGAGATAATTGTTTGTTTTTAAAGATAATTAAAAATTATTTTTGTGTTGGATAGTAATTGATAAAATACTACAATCTCTGAACACTTTCCCAATCTCTGAAAAGCTAAAATTACGGCCTCAAACGAAGCGAAAAAAAATCCAAAAATCCAAAATTTGAAACGAATATCGCAAATGAGGTATTCATGCAAGAAATTCGAAAATTTGGTGGAATGTGAAGGCGCTGAAGATTCCACTGGCAGCAGTGAGTTGACCCCTAACACCTGGGTGGGTAGAACCCCCCCCCCCCCCCCTGGGGGCAACTGTTTCGTTTTAGGAGATAATTAAAAAATTGTGTTTTAATTGGATTGATACTAAGGAAATATATTATAATTCGCATTTTTCGAATTCTTGGATAGTTTTAATACATATATATCTTTAGATTTCAATACATACACCGTCGTATCAGAATAATGTGACCACATACCATTGTATATGTATGGTAGGTGGTCATATTATTCTGATATGACTGTGTATATATCGTTAGAGATTACTAAATATGGAAACGGCGAAACCTTTAACAAATGTTACAAGTGATCTGTTTATGGTAAAAATTTGAAATTTCTGTGTAAAAGTATCGAGAGATATTCCACTGGCTGTAATAATCTGCTCCCAGGGGTGTAAAAAACAACTTTTTAAATTTAAGAAATGAAAAAATAAATATTTTTTATGTTGTATAATCACTAATAGGTTTCCCGAAAATCATCGCGTAAATCGAAACCGTGCAAATGGGAACCAAAAACTTATGAAAAAAATGTTTCCGAAAAAAGATTTTTTTTTGAATAAAACGTACATTCGCTCAAAAAAGTATCCGAACACTATGGTTGATTACAGAATTCAGGAAAAATATCTGGCAACGATTTTTTCTAGAAATTAGTGATCTGGCAATCTTCGTGTCACGTGACACGAATTTCTAAAAAAAAAATCGTTGTCAGATATTTTTTCCGAATTCTGTAATCAACCACAGTGTTCGGATACTTTTTTTGAGCGACTGTACATTGAAAGTTTTATTTATGCATATCTGTCTCACATTACAGTTCAGCATTAATAATAAGCGTTAATGTAACATTATTTTTGTACGTTGCTTACACAAATTCAGATGAGCTTAGATTAGTTTCTGATACATTTCATTTTGGTCACGAAAAATACTCGTCGTAGACGTACAGTCGCTCAAAAAAATCCGAACACTGGTTGATTACAGAATCCAGAAAAAAATATCTGGCAACTTTTTTTTAGAAATTGGTGATCTGGCAACCTTCGTGTCACGTGACACGAAGGTTGCCAGATCACCATTTTCTAAAAAAAGTTGCCAGATATTTTTCTTGAATTCTGTAATCAACCATAGTGTTCGGATACTTTTTTGAGCGACTGTACCACATTCCACTTCATAATATGTAATATGTCTACTTACATAAAAAAAAATACCACTCAAACCGTACCGTGTAAAACTGAGTCGGTAATTGCGAAAAAAAAAACTGCTTTCATTTTTTGACCGTGTCAAACCGAGTGAAATCGAAACTAGTTGCATTTTTTTGACCGTGTAAAACAGAATCTGGTTGCATATTTCTGATCGTGTAAATTGAGTATCGTGCAAACCGAGATGTACTACTATTTGCACTTTTTTATTCATCCCTTACTAACCTTCAAACTTTTAAAGAGTGAAAAAGTAGATAGAAGAAAAACTTTTTTTATTTTGAAAACGAGATTCCCATATACACCAGAGGCGATATATGTGTTTCTAGTCAATATCTACTTATTGATTGCCTATTTTTCCATCATTTAAAAAAAAAAATCACATACCCCCCCCCCCCCCCTCCTATAACGCATTTTCTAAATACAACTGTTCCGCAGCTTTGATAATGTAAAGATTAGTTTAACTACTAACCATTTTTTTTTTCAAATTACTTACATAGGAATAATTTTATTTTACAGATAATCAGTACTGGCAGTTTGGTGAAAAAGCATTCGATGATTATGCTAAGAGCTTCAGATAATAATTGATTGCTGTTAACTGAAAGGAACATTGGAAAAGGGACTCGAGAACTGTGTGAAAATTAATCTCCACTCAGGTTGAAGTAGAACGACTGGATAAAGTCGTAAAGTTATTTTGATGGACTGGAAAATGGACTTGATCACCATAAATGGACTTCATCAAGATAAGATCCAAGGAACTCATCAGGAGAAGGAATCATCCACTCATCGAGAATGGAAAATAGCTGGACTTTTAATACGGTGGCATACCCAGAAAGTTCCAATGGAGTTAAGTGCTGTATTTAAGAGAATAAAATAATTCGTCAGAGAAAAAGGATAGGGTTGCGTTGTTTTACCTCTGAGGGCACTTTTTTGCACACCATGGGCTAAATGGCCAGCTCACATGGACCCCGAAGGCTCAGAGAAGGTTGGGGGAGGAGACCCACTGGAACAGCTGTTGGTAGACAGATGGTAGCCTCCCGTCAAGGCCATCCAGCGTGTTCTTTAATGTGCACAGGGTATGGCTCTCCCGCACACGGGGCCACGGCTTAACGTCCCATCCGACGGACGGCGGCCTTTCCAAGCCCATCGGTGTCCCCTACTGACCGTGGGCAGGGTGGGGAATTTTTGCGGAGATAAATCTCAACGCTGACCCAGCTGGGACTCGAACCTGGGAACTACAGATTACGAGCCTGGCGCGCTACCGACTAAGCCACCCCCGCCCAAAAAGGATAGAATCAGTGGCGTATCCAAGGGGGGGGATTTGAACCCTCCCTTTTGGGGATAAAAAATATAGAAATAGTAAGTACTCCTCTCAGCAGTTGCTTATCAGAGAGGTCTGACAGGAGCCTGTCAATCTATACGCCATAATAGAAGTTCTATGAGGATGTCGAGACCTCGGCAGACAAACTCAACACAAATATCCATGCCTTACCCGAGAATCAAACCCAGGTCCCTTAGATCAGTAGCGAAACGTGCTAATCACTCGGCCACGGGACTAGAATAAGGTATATTAGAGGAATACTTACACCCATATTCGTAGGAAGTCCATGAATATGGATATAAGTTGGAATTTTTCAGTAGAAAATAGCAAATCAATGTTTAAGATTGAAATATTTAGATCAAGTCGTTCCTTAATAAGTGCAGTTGAAATCATGCCTTCTAGAGATGAATTCGAACTCGGGCTTTGCCGAACCCAGGCCCTTCGGGCTCAGAATAACACTGACGACTTCGGGATACGGTTCAGAATAATTTAAATTCCATATAAAATATCTTTTAGTATAATTCCAACCTTTTAATCGGTCTGTAATAATAAAATATAAGTACCATGTAGCTTTTTATTATTTTTTATGCATTTTTTTTATCTTTAATAAATGAAGTAAATACTTTTTTCGTTTATAATGACGTTTGGTTAGCGTGCTTGGCTACTGATCTAAGGGACCTGGGTTCGAGCCCCGGGTGAGGCATGGATGTTCCTCGTAATCTGCAGTTCCCAGGTTCGAGTCCCAGCTGGGTTAGCGTTGAGATTTATCTCCGCAAAAATTCCCCGCCCTGCCCACGGTCAGTAGGGGACACCGATGGGCTTGGAAAGGCCGCCGTCCGTCGGATGGGACGTTAAGCCGTGGCCCCGTGTGCGGGAGAGATATACCCTGTGCACGTTAAAGAACACGCTGGATGGCCTTGACGGGAGGCTACCATCTGTCTCCCAACAGCTGTTCCAGTGGGTCCCTTCCCGCAACCTTCTCTGAGCCTTCGGGGTCCATGTGACCTGGCCATTTAGCCCATGGTGTGCAAAAAAGTGCCGCTCAGAGGTAAAACAACCCAACCCTACTTCCCTCTTTTTTAAAGAGATAGAAAGGAGAGGTACATAATTTGAGGTTGCCCAAGAGACATCCAAATTCAGAAGATCTAACTTAAGATTAACTCGTTACTACAGTCGGATTAAAGGAGGAACGATGACTTCAGCCTGCGGATATTGCAGGTCGACAGGGTGGCATGCTAGTTTGTTTATTGGTGTATATTTTTCTCTTTGAAATATGTATTATTTTTTTGAATAAAATATTATATGTTATGTACAGTGGTTGGTAAATTAAAAGCTGCCAAAATTTATGTTTTGAAAGATAAAGGGGCACCATTTAGAATTTGGCTCCAGACTCTCAGTTGCTTCGGGGTGGGAGTGGCTCAGTCTGCAACAAAGCAGGCTCTTAATCTTCAGTTCCAAGTTCGAGTCCCGTCAGGGCCAGCGTTGAGATTTATTTCCCTAAAACTCCCCTCCTTTCCCTCAGTCAGTAGAGTCACCGATGGGCTTGGAAAAGCCGCCGTCCGTTGGATGGACGTTAAGCCGTGGTCCCTGCGCGAAAGAGCCATATCCTGTGCACATTAAAGAACACGCTAGATGGCTTTGACGGGAGACTACAGCTCTCCGGTGGGTTCCCTTCCTCCAAACCTTCTCTGAGTCCTCAGGTCCTTGTGACCTGGCCACTTAGCCCATTGTGTGAAAAAAGTGCCGTTTAGAGGTAAAACAACCCAACCCAACTCAGTTGCTTAATGTGTGTGTGTGCAAGATAGAGTGAAAGGTGTGTGGGTTGTTTGGGTTGGGTTGTTTTGCCTCTGAGCGGCACTTTTTTGCACACCATGGGCTAAATGGCCAGGTCACAAGAACCCCGAAGGCTCAGAGAAGGTTGGGGGAGGGGACCCACTGGAACAGCTGTTGGGAGACAGATGGTAGCCTCCCGTCAAAGCCATCCAGCGTGTTCTTTAACGTGCACAGGGTATGGCTCTGCCGCACACGGCTTAACGTCCCATCCGACGGACGGCGGCCTTTCCAAGCCCATCGGTGTCCTCTACTGACCGTGGGCAGGGCGGAGAATTTTGCGGAGAAAAATCTCAACGCTGACCCAGCTGGGACTCGAACTTGGGAACTACAGATTACGAGCCTGGCGCGCTACCGACTGAGCCACCCCCGCCCCGAAAGGTGTGTGTGTGTGGGTGTGTGTGGGAGAGTTAATTCAGCCGGTAGCGCGCCAGGCTCGTAATCTGCAATTCCCAAATTCGAGTTTCAATTGTGGCAGCGTTGATTTATCTCCGCGCTGCTTATCCCCACTCAGCCCTCGATCAGAAAGTAGACACCAATGAGTGTGCAAAGACCGCCGCTACTCGGATAGGATCCAATTCTTACCATTTAGGTCAGGAGTAGCTAACCAATGGTACGCGCAGCGCTCATCAGCGGGGCGCTTCCTGATTGCTTTTTGAATCCGATTAACCCTGGTTGGCTTCTGCATCCTTCCCCTCGAGTGGCACGCGACACATTCCAACGTGATGCGCAGAACGTTGTAGAAAAAAAAAGTTTGCCCATACTGGTCTCGATGGAATTCATGATCAAATAGAGAGACAATGAAACAAACTATCTCAAATACAGGAAATCTGATATAACATTAGCGTAAAGGCCGTGTTCGACAAAAACGCGATCTTCAAATTCCATATGAAAAAAAAAAATATTAAAATGGGTAAAGCGTTATGTGTTTTTCTTTCGCAATTAATGCTTGGGAGCAAATATCTGATAAAAGAAAAAGGGTTTAGGTTGGGTTGTTTTACCTCTGAGCGGCGCTTTTTTGCACACCATAGGCTATATGGCCAGGTCACATGGACCCCGAAGGCTCAGAGAAGGTTGGGGGAGGGGACCCACTGGAATACAGATCGTAGCCTCCCGTCAAGGCCATCCGGCGTGTTCTTTAACGTGCACAGGGTATGGCTCTCACGCACACGGGGCCACGGCTTAACGTCCCATCCGACGGACGGCGGCCTTTTCGAAGCCCATCGGTGTCCCCTACTGACCGTGAGTAGGGCGGGGAATTTTGCGGAGATAAATCCCAACGCTGACCCAGCTGGGACTCGAATCTGGGAATTACAGATTACGAGCCTCGCGCGCTATCGACTGAGCCACCCCCGCCCCATATAAAAGAAAAAGAAAAAATTCTTTAATCAGACACTAAAATGAGAATGTAACAGTGTTTTATTATACATTTTATTGACTATTGAATAGCTTTATACTTTTGTTCTTATAAGCGCAAACTCCTATATGCTAGCAAGAATTTGTTCTTCCGTATATGTTTGAGTTGGGATTTTTCTTCCGAGAGGCTCTTTTTTTTTCACACAGTGGGATAAATGGCCAGGTCACAAGTACCACCAAAGTTTGGACTCCAAGAACCAAAGTTCCCAGTTTCGAGTCCGACGTGGGAAGTCGTTGAGATTTCTCTTTGCTACACTCCCATCTGGCCCTCGGTCAGAATGGGACGGGGGTGGCTCAGTCGGTGGCGCGCCAGGCTCGTAATCTGTAGTTCCCAGGTTCGAGTCCCAGCTGGGTCAGCGTTGAGATTTATCTCCGCAAAAATTCCCCGCCCTGCCCACGGTCAGTAGGGGACACCGATGTGCTTGGAAAGGCCGCCGTCCGTCGGATGGGACGTTAAGCCTTGGCCCCGTGTGCGGGAGAGCCATACCCTGTTTACGTTAAAGAACACGCTGGATGGCCTTGACGGGATGCTACCATCTGTCTCCCAACAGCTGTTCAAGTGGGTCCCCTGCCCCAACCTTCTCTGAGCCTTCAGGGTCCATGTGACCTGGCAATTTAGCCCATGGTGTGCAAAAAAGTGCCGCTCAGAGGTAAAACAACCCAACCCAACCCTCGGTCAGAAAGACGGCACCGATTGTCTTGAAAGTCCACGATCTGTTGAATGGGACGTAATGCTCTGTGTGCAGGAAATCCATAATTTGTGCATGTTAAAGAACATGCTGGATGGTCTTGACAAGAGGCTTCGGTGTGTTTCCTAATTAGCTGTCCAGTAGATCCCACTTCCCCAATCTTTTCTGAGTCCTTGGAGTCTTTGTGACCTGCTTATTTAGCCCATTGTGTAAAAGAAGTGCTGATCAGAGGTAAAACAACCCAAATGTCAAATTCACAAATAGTAACGGTGTCTACAGGCTAATTGGTTGGGCCAACAGCCTTTTGTGACTCACATTGATGCTCCAGACTGGCAATTAATTTCCCTGCGCCAACCGCCCTGTACACGGTCAGTAGGGGACACCGATGGGCTTGGAAAGACAGCCGTCCGTCGGATGGGACGTTAAGCCGTAGCCCCGTGTGCGGGAGAGCCATACCCTGTGCACGTTAAAGAACACGCTGGATGGCCTTGACGGGAGGCTACCAACTGTCTCCCAACAGCTGTTCCAGTGGGTCTCCTCCCCCAACCTTCTCTGAGCCTTCGGAGTCCTTGTGGCCTGGCCATTTAGCACATGGTGTGCAAAAAAGTGCCGCTCAGAGGTAAAACAATCCAATCCAATCCCTGTTCGCGTTTAAGAACACACTGAATAGTATTGACGGGTAGATCCCACCTGCCTCCCAAACCTGTCTAGTGGGTCTCATTCTCCTATCAAATTCTGAGATCTTAGGATCCGTGTGAGCTGGGTTTTAGACCACTGTTTTAGAAAAAAGGCATCTAACAGGTAAAACAACCCAGGATTCCCCTATGGTGCTATTCAGGCTATTAGGAAGATACCGTAATTTTTTTAGATACGCCGTGAGAGCTCAAAAGTCGATTACCCAGTAAAATGTTTATAATTTTGTACGATTAGTTAAATTGTTTATGTCATTTTTTGTGTTTATCAATATATGTAATTTATTAATACAAAATTTAATGTGTGTGTGTGTATATATATATGTTTTATTTTATTCCCGTTGTTATACTGTAACTATAGTTTTATTTATCTATACAAGAGTTGTGTTGTTTTACTTCTGAGCGGCATTTTTTTTGCACACCATGGGCTAAATGACCAGGTCACATGGACCCCGAAGGATCAGAGAAGGTTGGGGCAGGGGACCCACTGGAACAGCTGTTGGGAGACAGATGGTAGCCTCCCGTCAAGGCCATCCAGCGTGTTCTTTAACGTGCACAGGGTATGGCTCTCCCGCACACGGAGCCACGGCTTAACGTCCCATCCGACGGACGGCGGCCTTTCCAAGTCCCCTACTGACTCTATACAAGGGGTAAGCCAGTTACATACACATTTCCAGGGGGCATAAAAGGTTGAAAACCACTGGCCTAGACTATTAAACTACAAACTTTAATACCATTTAAAGTGCCAATATTAACAACTAAAAATATTCTTACGGTATGTGTATTAGTGTATAAGACGCATTTCACCCCTCCTCCCTTATCTCCGCAAAATTCCCCGCCCTGCCCACGGTCAGTAGGGGACACCGATGGGCTTGGAAAGGCCGGCGTCCGTCGGATGGGACGTTAAGCCGTGGCCCCGTGTGCGGGAGAGCCATACCCTGTGCACGTTAAAGAATACGCTGGATGGCCTTGACGGGAGGCTACCATCTGTCTCCCATGCCCAATAGCTGTTCCAGTCGGTCCCCTCCCCCAACCTTCTCTGAGCCTTCAGGGTCCATGTGACCTGGCCATTTAGCCCATGGTGTGCAAAAAAGTGCCGCTCAGAGGTAAACCAACCAACCAACCAACCCCCTCCTCCCGGAAAACCGCTTCTAAAATAGCCCTCTTATACAAAAGTAGCAAAACAAGTAGAATGGATCTTATACTCTAGAAATTCCTGTAAATAACAGGAAACTAGATGCTATTGATTCCAGAAGCTTACGCAGTATCTTGGGCATTAGTTGGTTTAACTTTGTAAATAATTATGAGGTTAGGCAAAGGAGTCGGCAACCTCCTTTAAGCAGCATATTGTGCAGAGAGAGACTCCGCTGGTTTGGCCATGTTGCCAAACCAGTATAGTAACGGTAGATACGTTACTATAATTATTATATAACTATAGTAACGGTATCTACCATTATAATTATTTATAATTATTCATACCTCCCGGTATGAATAATTATAGATTAGCGAATAGGTTATAAACAGTGTGCCTAAAGGTCTCAGAAAGAGGAGGAGACCTAGGATGCGGTGGGCAGACAATGTCAAACAGGACCTTGTTAGAATTGGTATGCAATGACCAGATGCAGCAGATGTAAATCAGGACAGACTTGCTTGGAGAACTAAATTGCACGGTCTGGTTGAACCTCCGTAGCCATGGCTGCTTGAGGATGATGATGATGATTTCAGACACTTAAATCCGACACTGGTTCAATAAAAAAAATCTCAACGTTCGGAATCATTTCTGGTTAGTGACTGTTTCTTGAATAGTAAAGATATTAAGTTTATTATCTTGAGGAAGAGTCGTCTTAATGTTGTATTGATCTTTCTTCCTGTACAATCTCGCTTCGACGATTAAGTATCCTGTGAGTCCTGCAGCCAACATTCCTGAGAGAATGTACATTGTAGTGGAGATGCATAAATGGTTTGCGTAGGCAAAGGATATGAAGAATCCTATGGACATCCACAATTGGAAGTTGGAGAATGCAGCTTCCTGATGAGATTTGAACAATATGCCACATAATGCTGGAAAGATAAATAAAAATGCATCGTTTGAAATATTTGCTATATAAAATATTTAAGATTGAGAATGATCCAGATTGTAATTAAGAGTGATGATAAATACTTCTATTGAACTAATAAAGTATAAAAAATAAATTATATAGAAGCAAACAGAGAAAAAAATACAATTGTAGTCATTGCAATTGGAATTAAGAGATTAACAGACCCATCCAGGTTTCATAAACTTAGGTTTGGTTGTTTTACCTCTGAGCTGCACTTTTTGGCACACCATGGGTTAAATGGCAAGGTCACATGGACCCCGAAGGCTCAGAGAAGGTTGGGGGAGGGGACCCACTGGAACAGCTGTTGGGAGACAGATGATAGCCTCCCGTCAAGGGCATCCAGCGTGTTCTTTAACGTGCACAGGGTATGGCTCTCTCCCACACAGAGAGAAACGGCTTAATGTCCCATCCGACGGACGGCGGCCTTTCCAAGCCCATAAGTGTCCCCTACTGAGATAAATCTCGACGTTGACCCAGCTGGGACTCGAACCTAGAAACTACAGATTACGAGCCTGGTGCGCTACCGACTGAGCCAGCCACGCCCCTTTTGTTTAAATATGAAGGCACAAATCAAAACTATGGCTACTTACAAATAATAATCATCGCAACTATTTAATTGAAATAGCAATCATGGCAACTATCAAATGCATATAACAACATGGCAATAATTCAAATAGTACCTATGGTAGCTATCTAATGCAAATAATAACTGTGGTAAATATTTAATTCAAATAGTATATATGTGAGCTATGTAACTTAAATAGCAACCATGTCGTCTAATGTAAGCAATAACAAGGCAAATGATATTAAGCGAAAGGCTAATTTAATCCAAATAGTAACCATGGCAGCTATTTAATGCAAATAATAACCTCGGTAACTATCTAATTCAAATAATAAACATGACAACTATTAAATACAATAATGACAATGACTACTATGTAATACAAATAATAACTGTGATAACTATCTAATTCAATTAATAAACATGACAACTATTAAATTCAATAATGACCATAACTACTATTAATACAAATAATAACCGTGACAACCAGGATTGGGTTGAGTTGTTTTACCACTAAGCAACACTTTTTTGCACACAATGGGCTAAATGACCAGGTCTCAAGAACCCCGAGGGCTCAGAGATGGTTAAATGCGAGGGAACCCACTGGACAGCTGTTGGGAGACAGATGGAAACCTCCCATCAAGGCTTCAGAGTATGGCTCTCCCACATAATAGGCCACGGTTTTGAGTCCCATCCGACGGACGGCGGCCTTTCCAAGCCCATCGGTGTCCCCTACTGACCGAAGGAAGGCCGGGGAGTTTTCGGAGATAAATCTCAACGCTGGCCCAGGGGGACTCAGACCTGGAACTGCAAAGTACGGGCCTGGCGCGCTACCGACTGATCCACCCCCGCCCCGTGGCTTTGGGTTGGATTGGGTTGTTTTACCTCTGAGCGGCACTTTTTTGCCTACCATGGGCTAAATGGCCAGGTCACATGGACCCCGAAGGCTCAGAGAAGGTTGGGGGAGGGGACCCACTGGAACAGCTGTTGGGAGACAGATGGTAGTCTTCCGTCAAGGACATCCACCGTGTTCTTTAACGTGCACAAGGTATGGCTCTCCCGCACACGGGACCACGGCTTAACGTCCCATCCGACGGGCGGCGGCCTTTCCAAGCCCACCGGTGTCCCCTATTGACCGGGGCAGGGCGGGGAATTTTGCGGAGATAAATCTCAACGCTGACCCAGCTGGGACTCGAACCTGGGAACTACAGATTACGAGCCTGGCGCGCAACCGACTGAGCCACCCCCGCCCCGTGGCAATCAGGACCGGTCCAAGGGGGTCATGCCCTTCCGAGAAAGCTAGTAAAGGTAATGTAGGCAAAAAATTGCAAATCTTGTGCATGTTTCATGCATTTTTCAAGAAAATTGTTAAAGACCTTTAGAACAAAGGAGAAAATGTTGCACTAAAATAAAAACCCAGTCTTTTGATCCTCTTAATGTTTCTATAGATCTTGCCGGGTGGCAACTATTTAATTCAAATAGTAACTTTGGCAACTTACAAATGACAATTTGGTAATTATGTTGGGTTGGGTTGTTTTACCTCTGAGCGGCACTTTTTTTGCACACCATGGGCTAAATGGCCAGGTCACATGGACCCCGAAGGCTCAGAGAAGGTTGGGGGAGGGGACCCACTGGAACAGCTGTTGGGAGACAGATGGTAGCCTCCCGTCAAGGCCATCCAGCGTGTTCTTTAACGTGCACAGGGTGTGGCTCTCCCGCACACGGGGCCACGTCTTAACGTCCCATCCGACGGACGGCGGCCTTTCCAAGCCCATCGGTGTCCCCTACTGACCGTGGGCAGGCGGGGGAATTTTGCGGAGATAAATCTCAACGCTGACCCAGCTGGGACTCGAACCTGGGAACTACAGATTACGAGCCTGGAGCGCTACCGACTGAGCCACCCCCTTCCCTGGTAATTATGTAATACATTTAATAACCATGACAATTCCTATGCAAATCATAATTTTGATAAATTTTTAATTCACGTAGTAGCCATGGCGACTATTTAACAGAAAGAGCAACCATTGAAACCTACCATGTAGCTGAGTATGCCAGATTGCATCGCTCATTCCCCATAAGCCTATGAGAAGAAAAAAGACCGCTGATTGATCTGGAGTTGGCCGCCACAGAAAAAGCCCGATAATAGTTGCAACTTGGCCTGCCGCTCCGAAAAGTACTACAGGCACTCTGGTCAGATATTTGACCAGCGGTCCTGATGAAAGAGACATCAGAACGTTTGTGACACCGAAACAGATGAACACAAATCCAACGTGATGTATTCCCCAGGCGCATGCTACATAAGCCTGAAAATAAAACGAAATAAATGTCTCAGATTTTAGTGCAAAAAGTACCTTATATTTTAGATTAAAAATTAAATTTAAAAATTTAAAAATTCGTTTTAAAAACACTCGAAAGTAAAGAGTTTTTCGTAAAACAATTCAGATGATTTTATTGAATGTTTTAAAGGTTCGATTAAGACGTAATAATGATTTTTTAGATATAAAGCATTTTATGAAACGTGTTCCAGTTACTAATATAAAAGCAACGGAAAACGAAATAAAAACAAGATATTCCACTTTACAATTCTTTTAAACACTAAATACTTTCAAGATAACTGGAGAAAAATTATTAATTATAAATACTAGAATTTAACTATTGTATTCTATACGTTTAAACACCAAACATTTTATTACTTACATCAGGGATTCTCAACGTGGGGTACGCGATAAAATTTTTTGGCGTACGCCGTGAGAGCTCAAAAGTCTCTAGATCTAGTAACAAAGTCGCTAAGTTGGCAACATTGCTGTGCAAAAATGTCATTTTTTGTGTTTATCGATATACAGGGTGATTCAAAACTCTTGGGCCAAACTTTAAGGGGGTTTAACACACTTGAACAAGCGCTTTTCGTCATACAATGCGTGGTCGGAACTCAAGTGGTGAGGCGCTAGGGGTTAGCAGTTACTGTGGCAGAAAATGAAGGAAGACAAGAATGACAGAAGAGATTTGGAACAATTGCACAAATTACAGAACAGAAAGTACAGAATTTTATTGAACAAATTACAGAAACTGCTCAAAAGAGCGACCGTCAACATTAATGCAGGCTTCACACCTTCGACGTAGCGATCGGCGTACATGGGCGAAAACACCAGGCATTTATCGTACAGCGGCGGGGCGGGGGTGGCTCAGTCGGTAGCGCGCCAGGCTCGTAATCTGTAGTTCCCAGGTTCGAGTTGCAGCTGGGTCAGCGTTGAGATTTATCTCCGCAAAATTCCCCGCCCTGCCCACGGTCAGTAGGGGACACCGATGGGCTTCGAAAGGCCGCCGTCCGTCGGATGGGACGTTAAGCCGTGGCCCCGTGTGCGGGAGAGACATATCCTGTGCAAGTTAAAGAACACGCTGGATGGCCATGACGGGGGGCTACCATCTGTCTCCCAACAGCTGTTCCAGTGGGTCCCCTCCCCCAACCTTCTCTGAGCCTTCGGGGTCCATGTGACCTGGCCATTTAGCCCATGGTGTGCAAAAAAGTGCCGCTCAGAGGTAAAACAATCCAACCCAACAACTCGTACAGGGGCAATAAAAATCCTGGAAACAAGGTCCTCATTGGAATCGATGGGGCTATCGTGGATGAGGCTTTTCATATGGCCCCATAGGAAAAAGCCCAGACATGAGAGATCGGGCGATAGTGACGGCCAAGCGATGGGACCACCCCGACCAATACATCGTCCTGGAAATGTTGCATCCAAGGCGTTCCGCACATCAACGCTGAAATGGAGGTGGCGCTCCTCGTGTTGGAACCACATATGTGTTTGAATGTTCGTTGGAACAGGGTTCAGTAATTCTGGCAAGGCTTCTTGTAAAAATACGAGGCGCGTTCTCACTTTCAGTCGGGCTGGCAGAAGGTATGGGCCAATCAAATAGTCATGGAGGAATTTAGCCCAAACATTTATGGAGAAATGCCGCTGGTACGAATGTGGACGTTTGGCGTGCGGATTACTGGTGGCTCACACATGTGAATTGTGAGTATTAAAAATTCCCTCAAGTGTAAAGGTGCTTAAATATGATTGAATGATGCCATCCGACGTTCCACTATACAGGACAGTACTACATCATATGGATGGCACAAAAAGTCACCTTCGTGTGCTGGTTGAGACCTATGGGAATGCTTGCATTGAGGCTGCGAAACAGCTGACAGAGTACCTATCGTCTGTATTACTTTATATTATCGGAATCTCCTGTTTATTCATATCTCTAATTTCGTACTTTCGAATTTTGAGCTTTTTGTGCGGTTGATATTTATCAGAACGCTGACATTAAGGCTGCAGAGCAGCTGGGAGAATACCTATCGTCTACATTAGATTAATGTTATCGAAATCAATTAGTTCATTCATATCTCTGATTATGAAACTTCGAAATTTGAACCGTGCCGATGATTTATTACCAATATGGTTAGGTAGCATTATGGTCTAATTTTACTGCAACTCTGTACATGAATGTGTCGAAAGTCTACCATTTTTAAGGGTAAATTCGAGCTCTTTTAAATTTTTAAAACATGATATTCGCTACTTAAATATCAGTTATTTGGGACAGTTGTCCAAGTTCGAAGCTCTCGTAGTTTAGGGTAAAGGTGCATTCGTCAGTGAAAAAGACATGTGCATCAAAGTCCGCTTGGGCTGCAGTCTGTTACAGGAACCATTGTGCAAAATCCACACGAGGCCGATAATCCGCAGGTGTCAAGGCGTGCACCCTCTGTGCATGGTAAGGGGTGTAATCGTTCGTTTCGTACAACTCGCCACACCGTCGATTGGGGCACACTTACGGCATGGGAAATTGCTCGCGTGCTACATTCGGGACGATCTCCAACCCTACGTAGAATTTCCTCTGTAACATGTGGAGTCCTCACACTCCTTGCACGCCCTGTATCCTGCAAGCCACTGACAAAGGAGCCCGTTTCGCACAGATACCAGTGCAATCGCTGAAAGGTTTTACGATCAGGCACGCGTCTGGTCGGAAAGCGCTCCCCGTACAGTCTTTGGGCTTCCCTCGCATTCCCATCCGCAGCTCCGTATGTGAAATGCATGTCCGACTACTCCTGATTCGTGAAACAATCCATCCGTTCTGCAATTCACGGTAGAAATGACGACGAGTGCGAAAACTAGCGCTTATAAGTGTTCACTGGAAAGCGCCCTCTAGCGCTTCACCGTTTGAGTTCCGACCATGCATTGTATGACGAAAAGTCCTTGTTTAGGTGTGTTCTACCACCCCTTAAAGTTTGGCCCAAGAGTTTTGAATCACCCTGTATGTAATTTATGAATACAAAATTTAATGTGTATATGTTACCGGCAATGCGTGAAAAGCCGGCCTTCTATAGAATACCCGGCGTTTTAAGGCAATGTATGAAATATGAGAATTATTACATACTTTCCCTAGGCATTGTATAGAATACCTAGGCATTATATAGAATGACAAATACTATTTCGGCAAAGTATGAAAAAGGCTTTTATTGAAAAGATGCATGTGAAAATGTAAGAAGTACAAAATATAAGATACGGGATTTTTCTACGAAAAGAGAAAAATACCATTGCTGAACTACCGCCAGAAATATTAACATCATAACCTGTAATGAATCTGTCGTCCGCCTTATAAAAAATGCCCCAAATGAGGTAAAGCCAAGTGAGAACGAATCAGTAAAGTGTTGAATATTCGAAGTTTGCAATTCGAGTTAGGATACTCGTATTTCACTTTACTACTTGTCAAATCTATTTCAGTGGAGTTCCGATATGCTTGTGATATGTCGTTTTTTGATGACTTTTTTTAATCTGTTTTTTGACCTTGACTCTCTTTCTATGGAAGCTAGGGCTCTCAAACTTTGGGATCCCTATTGAGGCGACCCTCTTTTACACTCTTACAACGCTAGGGGGCGCTTTTCCGAATGGAAGGTTGTATTTTTGGTGTCCAAAGTGACCAACTTCGGCGCTCTTTTTTACCGAAACTAGGGACTGGCGGATCTGGCAATCAGGGTGAGCCTATAGGGGACCAAGGGGGACATTTACTGGTCAATTCGAATTGGACTGAGTGCTCTGGCTCTCTGTTTGAGGCGAGCGTCGAGAGTCACGTGACTCGCATTGCGACATTAAACATCACTGCCGGGAGTATTTTATACTTTGCCGATTTACCTTTTGGCATTCTATAGAATGCCTAGGAAATGTGTGAAATATGAATCGTTTCATACATTGCCGGCTAGTTTTAGGCATTCTATACAATGCCTAGGCATTGTATAGAATGCCGGATTTCAAACTTTGCCGGTGACATATACATTGTTACGACAGATGAACGTGCTGCAGTGACTTTATGAAAAACGTGACATGAAAGCTCACCTATGCTTCTGAGTTAGATTTATGTAACAAACGAATTTGAATATAAAACCGATCTGAAAATTAAGAATGATAGAATTACAAATTTAGTGTTGTGGAGATCTAAAAGGAGGCTTTAGTCAGTGCACGATAATCAAAAAGAAGAGATATTTTTATGTGGTGAGTGCGTGACAGGTTGTTTAGCTTTATTAGTGAAAATTCTAGTTTGATGAAAGGACGGTTTACTCCTGAAGTAAAGATATTCAAGAGGGTTGGGTTGGGTTGTTTTACCTCTGAAGCGGCACTTTTTTGCACACCATGGGCTAAATGGCCAGGTCACACGGACCCCGAAGACTCAGAGAAGGTTGGGAGAGGAGACCCACTGGAATGGCTGTTGGGAGACAGATGGTAGCCTCCCGTCAAGGCCATCCAGTGTGTTCTTTAACGTGCACAGGGTATGGCTCTCCCGCACACGGAGCCACGGCTTAACGTCCCATCCGACGGACGACGGCCTTTCCAAGCCCATCGGGGTCCCCTACTGAACGTGGGCAGGGCGGGGAATTTTGCGGAGATAAATCTCAACGCTGACCCAGGTGGGACTCGAACCTGGGAACTACAGATTACGAGCCTGGCGCGCTACGGACTGAGCCACCCCAAAAGATATTCAAGAGACATGGCAATCAAAGTGAAGAGGCAATAATTTAGTTGAACAGACAGAGCTGGTCTTAACTGTTCTGTAGAAAAAGGTTATTACTTTATGTACGATAGTATTTAGTATGTATATATGTTATTTCATCCATGATTTTATAATAATTTGCATTGTGTTGTACTTTGTATTGCAAAATATACTTATTTATACTCTTGCTCAGTGTTCATTCATTTAAAATTTGCAACAATATATATATATGTTTTATTATATTCCCATTGTTATACTATAAGTATAGTTTTATCTATCTATACAAGGGGTACGCCAGTTACATACACATTTCCAGGGGGTACGTGAAGCATAAAAGGTTGAGAACCACTGATATATATGTTTTATTTTATTCCCATTGTTATACTATAACTATAGTTTTATCTATCTATACAAGGGGTACGCCAGTTACATACACATTTCCAGGGGGTACGTGAAGCATAAAAGGTTGAGAACCACTGATATATATGTTTTATTTTATTCCCATTGTTATACTATAACTATAGTTTTATCTATCTATACAAGGGGTACGCCAGTTACATACACATTTCCAGGGGGTACGTGAAGCATAAAAGGTTGAGAACCACTGATATATATGTTTTATTTTATTCCCATTGTTATACTATAACTATAGTTTTATCTATCTATACAAGGGGTACGCCAGTTACATACACATTTCCAAGGGTACGTGAAGCATAAAAGGTTGAGAACCACTGATATATATGTTTTATTTTATTCTCATTGTTATACTATAACTATAGTTTTATCTATCTATACAAGGGGTACGCCAGTTACATACACATTTCCAGGGGGTACGTGAAGCATACAATGTTGAGAACCACTGATATATATGTTTTATTTTATTCCCATTGTTATACTATAACTATAGTTTTATCTATCTATACAAGGGGTACGCCAGTTACATACACATTTCCAGGGGGTACGTGAAGCATACAATGTTGAGAACCACTAATATATATGTTTTATTTTATTCCCATTGTTATACTATAACTAGAGTTTTATCTATCTATACAAGGGGTACGCCAGTTACATACACATTTCCAAGGGTACGTGAAGCATAAAAGGTTGAGAACCACTGATATATATGTTTTATTTTATTCTCATTGTTATACTATAACTATAGTTTTATCTATCTATACAAGGGGTACGCCAGTTACATACACATTTCCAGGGGTACGTGAAGCATAAAAGGTTGAGAACCACTGATATATATGTTTTATTTTATTCCCATTGTTATACTATAACTATAGTTTTATCTATCTATACAAGGGGTACGCCAGTTACATACACATTTCCAGGGGGTACGTGAAACATAAAAGGTTGAGAACCACTGATATATATGTTTTATTTTATTCCCATTGTTATACTATAACTATAGTTTTATCTATCTATACAAGGGGTACGCCAGTTACATACACATTTCCAGGGGGTACGTGAAGCATACAATGTTGAGCACCACTGATATATATGTTTTATTTTATTTCCATTTTATACTATAACTATAGTTTTATCTATCTATACAAGGGGTACGCCAGTTACATACACATTTCCAGGGGGTACGTGAAGCATAAAAGGTTGAGAACCACTGATATATATGTTTTATTTTATTCCCATTGTTATACTATAACTATAGTTTTATCTATCTATACAA
Source organism: Ryuthela nishihirai (assembly GCA_038380435.1). NCBI lineage: Eukaryota > Metazoa > Arthropoda > Arachnida > Araneae > Heptathelidae > Ryuthela > Ryuthela nishihirai. Next base: position 28,736,310 of record JAWZYU010000025.1, read on the forward strand.
GGGGTACGCCAGTTACATACACATTTCCAGGGGGCACGTGAAGCATACAATGTTGAGAACCACTGATATATATGTTTTATTTTATTTCCATTGTTATACTATAACTATAGTTTTATCTATCTATACAAGGGGTACGCCAGTTACGTACACATTTCCAGGGGTTACGTGAAGCATAAAAGGTTGAGAACCACTGATATATATGTTTTATTTTATTCCCATTGTTATACTATAACTATAGTTTTATCTATCTATACAAGGGGTACGCCAGTTACATACACATTTCCAGGGGGTACGTGAAGCATAAAAGGTTGAGAACCACTGATATATATGTTTTATTTTATTCCCATTGTTATACTATAACTATAGTTTTATCTATCTATACAAGGGGTACGCCAGTTACATACACATTTCCAGGGGGTACGTGAAGCATAAAAGGTTGAGAACCACTGATATATATGTTTTATTTTATTCCCATTGTTATACTATAACTATAGTTTTATCTATCTATACAAGGGGTTCGCCAGTTACATACACATTTCCAGGGGGTACGTGAAGCATAAAAGGTTGAGAACCACTGATATATATGTTTCATTTTATTCCCATTGTTATACTATAACTATAGTTTTATCTATCTATACAAGGGGTACGCCAGTTACATACACATTTCCAGGGGGTACGTGAAGCATAAAAGGTTGAGAACCACTGATATATATGTTTCATTTTATTCCCATTGTTATACTATAACTATAGTTTTATCTATCTATACAAGGGGTACGCCAGTTACATACACATTTCCAGGGGGTACGTGAAGCATAAAAGGTTGAGAGCCACTGATATATATGTTTCATTTTATTCCCATTGTTATACTATAAGTATAGTTTTATCTATCTATACAAGGGGTACGCCAGTTACATACACATTTCCAGGGGGTACGTGAAGCATAAAAGGTTGAGAACCACTGATATATATGTTTCATTTTATTCCCATTGTTATACTATAACTATAGTTTTATCTATCTATACAAGGGGTACGCCAGTTACATACACATTTCCAGGGGGTACGTGAAGCATAAAAGGTTGAGAACCACTGATATATATGTTTCATTTTATTCCCATTGTTATACTATAACTATAGTTTTATCTATCTATACAAGGGGTACGCCAGTTACATACACATTTCCAGGGGGTACGTGAAGCATAAAAGGTTGAGAACCACTGATATATATGTTTCATTTTATTCCCATTGTTATACTATAACTATAGTTTTATCTATCTATACAAGGGGTACGCCAGTTACATACACCTTTCCAGGGGGTACGTGAAGCATGAAAGGTTGAGAACCACTGATATATATGTTTATTTTATTCCCATTTTTATACTACAGGTATAACCCCCGTTCATCGCGACCCCGGCGAATGCGGATTCGTTATATCGCTATCTTTTTTTTTGTCTCGGCACTTGTCGGGCTGTGAAACATGCGAGAAAAAGTCAAAATGAATGGTTGCACGTGCGTGCTAACTTTCTTTCTCGCTCAATCACATCATACACATGTACATAACGTAAAGTTACGAGCGTGGGCGAGACAAAAGAACGCCGTACGCCAGTGCCTGGTACGGTTGAGCCAGTGCATCATTTGGGTCTATCCTTCAGTGTAATCTTAGCTGCAGTGTCAAACGCACGCTAATTAAATTGACTACATATTTTTTTTATCCCTTCGTAATTTTAAAATGTCAAAAAGACAATGTGAAAAATCGGTTAAGAAAATTCGCAATGTAATGACTTTAGAAAAGAAACTAAAAATTATAGAAAGGATAGAAAGTGGTGGTTAATTTACAGTTGTAGGAAGGGATTTCAAATTCCCCGAGTCTACAGTGCGATCAATTGTACAACAAAAAGACAAAATTAAAAAGGCTGGCGAAAGTGTTACTCCAATTACAGCGACGAAAGTTTTACGAACCAGAAGTTTTTTGATGACAGAAATGGAAAATTTATTAAGCAAATGGATAGAGGACCTAAATCACTTAGTCTTTGGGATCATTTAAAATCTCAAAATGGAGGAGGAGGAGTTTTTAAAGCAAGCAAAGGTTGGTTTGATCGGTTTAGAAAACGATCAAACTTGCATAGCCTTAAAATGCTTGGCGAATCGGCTAGTGCAGACGTAGAATCAGCATCATATCCAATGGAGTTCCGTGGAATTGTGGAAAAGAGAAATTATCCAAATTTAATTTTTAATGTAGATGAGACGGGACTGACGAATACCAACACGTACGTTTATTTCCATACAGGAGAAGACTGCTTCTGGATTTAAAGCAGCGAAGGATCGTCTAACTCTTCTTCTCGGCGGAAATGAATCGGAAGAATTAAAATTGAAACCATTGTTGATTTATCATTCAGAAACTCCTCGTACCATGAAAGGTTATTCTAAAAACAATTTAGCGGTTTTTTGGCGAAGTAACCCTAAGGCTTGGATTACACAAAATTTATTTATGGACTGGTTTAAAACTTGTTTCTGCCCAGCAATAAAAAAATATTGCGAGGATATTGGAGTTAAACCTCGAGCTCTTTTGGTGTTGGACAATGCGCCGGGACATCCTGTGGAACTTCAGACCCTGTGCACTGATTTTCCCGTTGAAGTGGTATTCTTACCTACGAATACCACTTCCATCTTACAGCCTATGGATCAAGGCGCAATAGCAGCATTCAAAGCCTATTATTTAAGAAAAACGATGCGCCAACTCATTGAAGAAACTGATGGAGGTGGAAGAGATGCCATGCGGGTTTGGTGGAAACAATTTAATATTATGAAAGCTATCAGAAACATCGACGAAGCGTGGAATTAAGTCACCCAGTCGTGTATGAAGGGTGTTTGGAAAAGGTTGCTCAGAGAAATTGTTGAAGATCACATCAATTTGAAAATGATATTCCAAATATCATCGAAGAGATTAGTCTTATAGCCACTTCCGGAGGCATCGAAGGTGTTGATGTAGATGATATTCAGACTTTGTTAAAATCACACGGCGAACCCTTAACTAATGAAGAGCTGCAAAAAATGGACTGCCGTACTATGTCCCAAGAAAATGACGTCTCGGAACCTGTTCCCGTGCGAAAGTTAAGTGTCAAAATCATTGAAAAGGCCCTTTCTCTTCACAATCAATGCATGGAGTTGTTAGAAGAAAACGACGAAGATTACGAGCGAGTGCTGTAAAGCGTGGCTGTAACGGATTATTTGACAGTTATCGGCAAATTTTGCATAATAAACGTAGAGAGGCCAAACAAGGGAATCTAGATTCCTTTTTGCAAAGCGGAACAAAATGAATGAATTGTGTTATGTATGACATTTTTTTTTGTTATTAATAATATTTATTTTATTAATAAAGTGTTTTTTCGAATTTTAAAATGATTTTTATTTAAATCCCCCGTTGATCGCGAAATTTCGCTTATCGCGACCATGTCCAGAACGTATCCTTCGCGATGAAGGGGGGGGGGGGGGGTTACCTGTACCTGTTATATAATATGATTTTAGGAGCAAATAAAAATTATTATATTGAAAGCAAAATATTATTGAACTTATTATATTTAAAAAAATTTTCAAGAAATTTAAAAAGAATTTAAAAGTTAGGGGGAAATATTATACTTCATTCGAAATGAAATCTCATGTCCCTTATATTTTTCTTGATCGATTGCGTTTCTTCCCCCCTTTTCCCCACACCTCCCACCCTCGATTTCTTTCTAGATTCGAGCCCGGGTAGAAAGAATTTTCGTTTAAAGACTCTATGGGAAAGAAATAATAATAATAATAAAAAAGTAATACAACCTTTGTGAAGTCACTGAGGATAAAGACTTGCTGCATCCCATTGCAAACGATCACAGGTATTAATAATAACTGATCCAACTTCCGACAGTTCTTGAAAGTAGAGAAGATCAAAGAGATGACGGTCTCTTTCTCGGCGTTGTCTTCTTTTTCAACATCTAGCGGATCAAGAAAGATTAAAACGATGACCGCTGCAAGAACAGAACAGGAGACATAAATGCCAGTCAGCATGTATCTTTTCTCATCTGTAGGTGGCTGAAGATTCGGATTGGTGACGTTAGATTCCTCATTACAGAAATAAGCACCACAGGTAGCAAGAGTTTCATTGGAAACGATGAATTCCGTCTCATTCTGGGGCTTTAATACGAAATACGAGATGAGATTACCCCAAACTTGTGAGCTCTGGAAGAACAAAAAGAATATGCCGAAAAATAGAGCCATGGTGGAATCGAGCGAAGCATTTCCATACGAATTGTAAAGAAATCCGATTTGGTTTACGTAAGTACTGGCGGAGGACCAAAGTGGTCCACCTCCCACGCCTAGAAGGAATGCAGTGGGCATAAATGTACCAAAATGAGGATAAAAATTAGCTGCAATGTAGGGAGTGTAAGTGAGGATAGAGAGAGCTATAGTGAGCTTGCAACCCAAGCGCTTGATGATGATCGTTGGTAAGAACATTGAGGATAGAGCAAGACCAATGTAGATTACAGTCTGTGAATCCACGCCTAAGTCATTGACACTGTTCATTGTGCTTTGGAGATTGGCTAAACCTTGAAAGGCAGTGAATAACAATAAGAATCCAAATCCAGATACCAACAGGTTTTTAAAAATGCGTAGTTTGCTCATTTGTTTCATTTTATGGCATGAAGATATTTGATTTTCGAGAGATGACGTTTTTGGTTCGGTTTGTTGAGCAGCAACGAATGTTTCGTAGTCTGCTAGTGATAGGTTACCATTTCTTACTAAGGTCGTCGAGAATGGAAGATTCTAGTTTGCCATTTTTCACCATTCTTGTTCCTTAGAAATCACTAGTCTTGGAACTAACCTTCCTGTTTTTCATTCCTAAATCTTTCAAAGGAATCTGAAATAGAAAAAAAAAAAATCAATACATTACAATAATAATGATACAGTCGCTCAAAAAAGTATCCGAACACTATGGTTGATTACAGAATTCAGAAAAAATATCTGGCAACATTTTTGTTAGCCAGAAATTAGTGATCTGGCAACCTTCGTGTCACGTGACCAGATATTTTTTCTGAATTCTGTAATCAACCGTAGTGTTCGGATATTTTTTTGAGCGACTGTAATAGAATATATATCTTTGATTAGTGATCTGGCAACCTTCGTGTTACGTAACACGAAGGTTGCCAGATCACTAATTTCTAAAAGTAAACGTTGCCAGATATTTTTTCTGAATTCTGTAATCAACCATAGTGTTCGGATACTTTTTTGAGCGACTGTACTTGTCACGATGAATGTTATAATGTTATTTAATCACTATATACTAAGTGACTCATGAAATTATGAAGTTTTTCAAGATTCAACTTCGGTGAATGCTTCGACTGAAAGGATTGAGCGCTTTCTTCATAGCTTTATTTTATATAATTTTTTGACGATGAGGATACCTGTAGTGTTGAAGATTTACGGAGAGCGTTTAAAGGTGCTTGACAATGTCTGCAGATTTTAACTCTTTCCTCCTAAGTTAACGAGCTAAGACTTGTTTGAAAACTTGTCTAAACTTGTCATTACGTGTTAAAAAAGAAGAACATATCATTGCTCTCTTTACTGTCGGTGCTTAAAGTTGGGCCTCAAAAATCTGTGCATTGTTGCTATGGACGTTACTAAGCACAGGACAAAAAAAGTTTACAAATTCACAGGGAAGTAGACAGGAGACGACGAGGAAAAAAATCATGCCGATTTATCACAAGTATATAGGGATCATGCTTGTTCATATGGAACTGGGATTGGATATGCAAATTCAGAGAAGGACGGCAGAGCTTCGAAGACGTCCCTCGTACATGGGGGGGGGGGGGGGGGGGGCTCAGTCGGTAGCGCGCCAGGCTCGTAATCTGTAGTTCCCCAGGTTCGAGTCCCAGCTGGGTCAGCGTTGAGATATATCTCCGCAAAATTCCCCGCCCTACCCACGGTCAGTAGAGGATATGATGGGCTTGGAAAGTTCGTCGTCCATCGGATGGGACGTTAAGCCGTGGCGCTGTTTGTGGGAGAGAGCCATACCCTGTGCGCGTTAAAGAACACACTGGATGGCCTTGACGGGAGACTACCATCTGTCTCCCAACAGCTGTTCCAGTGTGTTTCCTCCCCCAACCTTCTCTGAGCCTTCGGGGTACTTGTGACCTGGGCATTTAGCCCATGGTGTGTAAAATAGTGCCACTCAGAGGTAAAACATCCCAAACCCTCGTGCAGGAAGACCGAAGGAGGCCGTGAACGAGAGAACCACGGCTGCTGTTCGTGAACTCGTTAAGGAAAACTCACACATCACAGGTAAAAGTTCAGATTCTATTTGCAATTTCCGATTTAGTGTATCGATTGCCACTGTAGAGAAAAATATTCAAAAACATTTAAAGTTCCGAAAGATCTGTGCCAAATGGGTACCCCACAAACTAACAGAACAGCAAAAAAGGGCTAGAGACAACTCGTGCAAGGAGATGCTGGTAATGTTAGAACACCAAACTGTCAACAGAATTGTCACAGATGACGAGAGGTGGTTTGATTAGTATTCAACTCCCAGAAAGATCTAAAATTACTATGTTTCAGTTGCGAAAGATGAACCATGTCCCCAAATCCTCTGATAAGACTTTGGGGGCGGGGGTGGCTCAGTCGGTAGCGCGCCAGGCTCGTAATCTGTAGTTCCCAGGTTCGAGTCCCAGCTGGGTCAGCGTTGAGATTTATCTCCGCAAAATTCCCCGCCCTGCCCACGGTCAGTAGGGGACACCGATGGGCTTGGAAAGGCCGCCGTCCGTCGGATATGACGTTAAGCCGTGGTCCGTGTGCGGGAGAGCCATACCCTGTGCACGTTAAAGAACACGCTGGATGGCCTTGACGGGAGGCTACCATCTGTCTCCCAACAGCTGTTCCAGTGGGTCCCCTCCCACAACCTTCTCTGAGCCTTCGGTGTCCTTGTGACTTGGGCATTTAGCCCATGATGTGCGAAAAAGTGCCGCTCAGAGGTAAAACAACCCAAAACAACTGATAAGACTTTCGTTCAAGGAAGAGGATGTTTACAATTTTTTTCAATTCCCAAGGAGTGGTAGCCATGGACACTTTACCTGAAGAAAATTATTACAAATGGCCAATACTATACCAACGTTGTCTTGCCCAAAACGGTTAAGAAGATGAAGGAGCAGTGTCCAAAGCTAGCAGTGTCAAGGATTCTCCTTCTTCATGACAGTGCCAGTGCTCACAATACCCGACAAGTTATGGCCTATCTGGAGCAGGAAAAAAATCAAACAGTTGCTGCATATTCACCCGATCTTGCACAATACGATTTTTTGGTTGTTTCCAAAAATTTGAAACCAACTTTCTGAGAAGCCTTTTTTAAAGGGCATAAGACCTTGCAAAATGCGTTCATTCAGAGTTGCAGAAAGGAGTATATGAAGAGGGGTATCACCAGACGTTTCAGAATTAGCGTAGACATCTGCAACCTTGCATAGATGCTGGAGGGGAGTACGTTGAAGGAAGGGTTGTTTTACCCCTGAACGGCACTTTTTTGCACACCATGGGCTAAATGGCCAGGTCACAGGGACCCCGAAGGCTCAGAGAAGGTTGTGGGAGAGGACCCACTGGAACAGCTGTTGGGAGACAGATGGTAGCCTCCCGTCAACGCCATCCAGCGTGTTCTTTAACGTGCACAGGGTATGTCTCTCCCGCACACGGGACCACGGCTTAACGTCCCATCCGACGGACGGCGGCCTTTCCAAACCCATCGTTGTCCCTTACTGACCGTGGCAGGGCGGGGAATTTTGCGGAGATAAATCTCAACGCTGACCCAGCTGGGACTCGAACCTGGGAACTACAGATTACGAGCCTGGCGCGCTACAGACTGAGCCACCCCGCCCCACTTTGAAGGAAAATAAAAGTTTTGTTGAGGTAAGTGAAATGGTTTTTGTTCTGCAGATGCATGTCAAGAACATTTTGGACATTCCACATAATACTATTTATTTACAATACACTGTTTATTTATACATTTTAATATTATGACTTATTAACTACTTAGATTTTACTACATTTATTAATTACTGGAAATAATCGGTGTCTTCGACACCTCTTGATTTCTGGGCTGTCATTCCGACTCTTATATGACCTTGAATGCCACAAAGGATCTGAAAGTTCTTTTGTTTCTCTTATTTTTGAGTTCTGCCTGAATTAGCGCTATTCATCAATTTTTGTGTCGTTTTGAAAGAAAACGATATAATATTTCGATTTGTCTTGTCTGTAGATATCGAAGTTTTTTGTTTACAAAGATAAATTAAAAATTAATTTTGTCTTGGATAGGTATTGATGAAATGTTAGGATCTGCACTTTCTGAATCTTCTTAAAACTATAATTGTGCCCGCTAACAGTAAAAAAATTTAAAAATTCCTAAATTTCAAATGAATATTGAAAGCGATGTATTATTTATGGTGCAAATTCGAAATTTTGGTAGTGGAATGTGAACATGAAGTTTTTGTTGGAAACATTGAGGTTGTCGCCTTAGACCCATGGTGGGTGGGAAAACACAACTTTTTTTTACTTTAGCAGATATTTGTTTGTTTTTAGAGTTGGGTTGTTTTACCTCTGAGCGGCACTTTTTTGCACACCATGAGCTAAATGGCCAGGTCACATGTACCCCGAAGGCTCAGAGAAGGTTGGGGGAGGGGACCCACTGGAACAGCTGTTGGGGGACAGATGATAGCCTCCCGTCAAGGCAATCCAGCGTGTTCTTTAACGTGCACAGGGTATGGCTCTCCCGCACACGGGGCCCGGCTTAACGTCCCATCCGACGGACGGCGGCCTTTCCAAGCTCATCGGTGTCTCCTATTGACCGTGGGCAGGGCGGGGAATTTTGCGGAGATAAATCTCAACGCTGACCCAGCTGGGACTCGAACCTGGGAACTACATATTACAAGCCTGGCGCGCTACCGACTGAGCCACCCCCGCCCATTTGTTTTTAGAGATAAATGAAAAATTCTTTTTCGTGTTAGATAGGAATTGACGAAATATTATAATTCGCATTTTCAGAATCTTCCGAAAAGTATAATTACGCCCTGTAACTGTGGGAAAATTTGAAAATTCCAAAATTTCAAACGAATATTGCAGACGATGTAATTATCCTAGAAATTTGAAAATTTCATGGTAGAATGTGAACGACACGAAGTTTCCATTGGCAACAAGGAATTGACTCCTTAGGCCCAGGGTGGGTAGGAAAACGCGGCTTTTTTGTTTAATACCCTGTGCACATTAAAGAACACGCTGGATGGCCTTGACGGGAGGCTACGATCTATCTCCCAACAGCTGTTCCAGTGGGTCCCCTCCGCCAACCTTCTTTGAGCCTTCGGGATCCATGTAACCTGGCCATTTAGCCCATAGTGTACAAAAAAAGTGCCGCTCAGAGGTAAAACAACCCAACAACTTTTTAGGGGCCCATACAATCATTTTTTAAATTTATTTACTTCTTTTTTTGCAATATTAATTTTATTCAAACCATGATTTTAAAATTCACCAATATTTTATTCAAATAAAAGCGATAATTCTGTTACACGGATCCGCGATATTTTGGAAATAGTGGTTTAGCGTTTCATTTATTTCTTTTTGATTATACTGTTGTAATTTATATTGGATATTTGTAAGGTAGTGAATACCGTTAGGTTTAAAGGCTCTTTCGCAGGTAAGTCAACGGCGTTGTTATCAGCGAAGCCACAAAGGCTCGGTCAGGGGCGTAGTTATGGGGGGAAGGGGGGAGGCTCCCCCCAAAAGTAACTCGGAAAAATTCGAAGTGACTTCGTAAAATCTGGGTGAGTTGTGAAAATTTGTAATTTTTTTGTGTGTAAAATTAAGGGGAATTAGCAATATCTAAACAACTTGACAAAGGTAGTTGTCAAAATCGAGGCAACTTACCAAATCTAGGGCAGTTGGGAAAATTCTAAGCCACTTAGTAAAATACAGGTGAATTGGCAAAATCGGGACAACTTGGCAAAATTCGGAGTGACTTGGCAAAATCTTGGGGCTTTGGCAAAATTCGAAGTGACTTGGCAAAATCGTGAGGAGTTAGCAAAATTCAGGTGAGATGTAAAAATTGGGATTTTATTTTGTAAAATTATGGCGAGTTGACAAAATCTTGGGGAGTTGGCAAAATTCTGAGTGACTTTGCAAAAATCAGGTGAGATGTAAAAATTCGGGTTTTTATTTTCTGTAAAATCATGGCGAGTTGGCAAAATTGAGGAAACTTCGCAAAATCTAGGGACAGTTGGCAAAATTCGGAGTGACATGGCAAAATTGTAGGGAGTTGGCAAAATTCAGGTGAGATGTAAAAATTGGAATCTTTTTCTATAAAATTATGGCGTGTTGGCAAAATCTAGAGCAGTTGGCAAAATTCTAATTCATTTGGTAAAATACGGGCGAGTTGTGGGGATTGGGATTGTTCTTGTAAAATTAGGGAGAGTTGACAAAATCGAGAAAACTTGGCAAAATTTTGGGGAGTTTGAAAAATTTGAGTGACTTGGCAAATTCAGGAGAGATGTTTGGAAATTAAGGAGAGATGGTAGAATCGAGGCAACTTGGCAAAATTGGAAACCACTTGGTAAAATACAGGGGAGTTGTGAAAATTGTGCCTTTCTTGTAAAATCAAGAAGAGTTGATGAAATCGAAATGGCTTGGGAAATTCGGGGAAGATGTAAAAATTGCGATTTTTTCTGTAAAATTACGGCGAGTTGACAAAATCTAGGAGAGTTGGCAAAATCGAGATTCATGTCAAAATTTGGGGAGTGTGTAAAATCTAGGGTAGTTCGCAAAATTCGAATGCAGTTGGTAAAATACAGGCGAGTTGTGAAAATTTGAAATAGTCTTGTGAAATTAAAAAGAGTTGGCCAAATCGAGACAACTTGGGAAAATATTGGGGAGGTTGAAAAATTTCAAGTAAATTTGGCAAATTTACAAGAGATGTAAAGATTGGGACTGGCTTTGTGAAATTAAGTAGAGTTGGTCAATTCAAAGGGAGTTGGGAAAAATACACACTGACTTGCTACAGTTCAGACGATAGTAAAAAATATTGGCATTATTTTGCAAAATTATGGCTAGTTTGGCAAAATTGGAAGATACATGTCAAAATGCAAGAGAGTAGCCCCCCCCCCCCCCTCCCACGGAGAGAAAATCTTGGTACAAGGTACGAACCCGACAGAGACATTACTTTCTCAGGTGGCAAAAGTTGATTAGTTGATTTCGAGTTGGAAATTTTTCGATTTATCCTCCCTCTAATCATAGTCCTTGGCTACGTCCCTGGGCTCGGTAAGCCATCATAGTGTTATAAACGAACTTTTGTCAATCAAAAATGAATAGTTTATCAAGATATGCATGATTTATTGGTGGTCTGAACTGTATAATGGGTTTTGGATGTTTACCTGCAAAGCATATCTACAATCTGATAGCATAAGGACGTTGACATTAGAGGAGCTATGAGGGCATGTACTTCAGCTTGTTGGATGGTACAGTCGCTCAAAAAAGTATCCAAACACTATGGTTGATCACAGAATTCAGAAAAAAATATCTGACAACGATTTTTTTAGAAATTAGTGATCTGGCAACTTCGTGTCAGTTGCCAGATCACTAATTTCTAAAAAAATCGTTGCCAGATATTTTTTCTGAATTCTGTGATCAACCATAGTGTTCGGATACTTTTTTGAGCGACTGTACACGGGGATGAAAATTTAAACTTTTCGTTATAGTTTAACGAAGGAATAAAGAAGAAGTATTGCTTTTTTCAAGTCAGGAGAAAAGAAACCATTTGTAAATATGTATAGAGGTGGTTTGGAAAGGTATTTTTAATATAATTGTGAAACAAAATTTTTTAAAATGTTGGATCAGTTTCATTTTTTTTGGATGTTTGGCATCTGAAAAGTAATATTTGGTGGAGATACCCACCAGCTAGGTATAGAAGATATAACCTCACTTTTATGCTCACTACTTAAAATGTCATGAATGAAGTTCTAGTCTCGAATATTCTGAAAAACAGACAGAAAAATTTGTTCTTTTTGAAGTGTTGTTGAATGATCCTTATGTTAAAGATGTAACCTTTCTAAAATATTATATTGCAGATTTTTAAGAATTAGTAAACGAAATGTTACGAACGATAAAAAAATATTACCAAAACTCTTGGACGAAAATTACATCGTTTCTTTTGTTGCCAAATTCAGATTATAAATTTTTCAATTTGAATATCAAAAATCTTCTACATTATAAATCTGGCAGCATGTCTTCAACACTGTAACTAGAGGCCCTATATAAGTAGAGGTTGGCCATCTCAAAATTGGACGCCATGTTTTGTCGTTGCTCGGATTGATTAGCATGCATAACTGAATGGTATTGCACAGTACTTATGGATTCCGGAAAAGGGTAGGTAATATTTGATACAGATTTCAGTGTTCATGATTGGAATCATTTCAGAAAACGGCTAAAAAAGGAAAAGTAAATTTTAGGGCTTTTTTTAAAAAAAGATATAATTTCGCTTTGTTGTCTGTCCTTCTGTAGATATCGAACTTTTTTGTTTATACAGATAAATAAAAAAATTTTTTGTGTTAGATAGGTATTACTGAAATATTACGATTTTCATTTTTCGAATCTCCAAAAAGTTATAACTGCGCCTTCTAACGGTGGAAAAATTTGAAAGTTCCAAAATATCAAACGAATATTCCAAGCGATGTAGTTATGTTAGAAGTTTGAAATTTTAGTGCTGAAATGTGACGATTACATAGTTACCATTGGCAACAAATCATTTGATCCTGTAGACCCATGGGGGAATGCAAATTTTTTACTTAAACAGACAAATGTATGTTTTTAGAGATAAATTAAAAATTCTTTTTGAGTTGGACACGTATTGATGCAATACTACAATTCGCATTTTGCGAATTTACCAAAAGCTATAATTACGCCCTCAAACGGTGGAAAAAAAAATCGAAAAATCCCAAAATTTAAAACGAATACTGCAAACGATGTAGTTATGCTAAAAATTTGAAATTTTAGTCGTGAATGTGACAGTCTTGAAAATTCCATTCACAAAAACGAGTTCATCTTAAGCCCAAGGTAGGTAAGAAACGGAACGGTTTTGTTTTAAGATATAATTGGAAGTCTCTTTTTTAGTTGGTTACTAATGAAATGTAATTCGTATTTTCAAAGGTAGTTTTAATTTATATCATTAGAGATCACTAAATATCGAAACTGCAAAACTTTTAACGAATGTTTCAAATGATCTGTTTATGGTAGAAATTTCGGCGTGTAGAGTTCTGTCATGGTAGAAATTCCATTGACAGCAATGATCAGCCCACTATTTTCAGAGGAGCGAGAGAAATGCAACTTTTTTAATTTAAGAACAAAAAGACAAATACTTTTTATGTTTCATAACTACTAATAGAATACTACTATGTACATTTTCCCTAATCATACATTAAAAATAAATTAAAAAAACCCTCAAGCAGCTGCTTGTACAGAGGTCTGAAGGGAGCCTGTCAATTTATACGCCATAGTAGAAGGTCCATGAGGATGGCGGGACCTCAGCAGAAAAACAACACGAACATCCATAATTAAAACTTTTAAGGAGTGAAAAAGTAGCAAAGGAAGAACTTCATTCTCTTTGAAAATGAGATTCCCATATGCGCCAAAGGCAATATGCGTTCTTCTAGTTATTTTACACTTTTCGATACCCTCTGACAGTGGAAATTCGATCTAATGTATAATTGAGAAAATAAACTATTAATATTTTATTAGTACCTGTAATGTGGAAAAAAAGTTTTTCATTTATCTCTTAAAGCAGAAGAGCTGCATTTTACCATCATTACTATTAGGGACCACTTGACCATTACACTCTATGACCAAAAATGTAAGTTTCTAGCAAAAATAGATCGTTTGCAATATTTATTTAAAGATTTGGTATTTTCCAGCTTTTTTTCGCCACTAGAAGTCGCCTTTCGAGTGTTTAGATACCGCCTTTAGCACTCTCTAACACTGGAAATTCCACTGATGGATATTCGTAAAAATATAAATATTAATATTTTTGTGGGAAACAATTTCCCCAACATACGGGATTCGAACCCGCATCTCTCCAGAAACATATGAAAGTATTTTAACCTGTTGAACTAACGCCGGCTTTTTTCACAAAAGACATTTATTGATTTATAGACGTTTAAACGCCTACAGGTAACGCTGAGTTTATTAAATATTGTTTAATTCATTACTATTTTGTTAGTGCCTGTAACACAAAAATTTTTTATATATTGTTTTTTTTTCTTAAAAAAATTTCATTTTCGCACCCCCTTTTGGCTAAGACGGCAAAGCCTTATTGTCATTGTAAACCTTCTGACCATAACACTCTACTACCAAAAGTTCAGATTTCCAGTGTAAATAGTTCGTTTGTAATATTCGTTTGAAATTTTAGCATTTTCCAACTTTTCCCATCGATAGAGGGCGCTATTAAAGCTTTTAAAATTTTTCAAAATTGTTAATTGCAATATATGTTCCACACACCTATCCAACCCTAAAAGAGTTTTTCATTTAGCTCTAAAAGCAAAAAAAAAATTGATTGTCTATAGAGGGACAGATAGGTGGAAAGACAGACGGACAGACAACAGTTAAGAGAGAAACGGACAGACAGACGGACAGACAAGAGTTAACAGAGAAACGGACAGGTAGACGGACAGACAACAGTTTAAAGAGAAACGGACAGACAGACAAACAGATATTGGCATAAGTAGAAACATTAGCTCGTTTTTCAAGCAAATCTTTAAAAAAAAATTATTTGTTGGTTTTTCAGTTGCCTCGTTTAGCTTTCGCAGCCCATTGCTGTCTTCTGACGGAGTTTCTTAGAAAAAATATTCATTACTTTATTTCTATGATTTGAATATTTACCCCCAAATGGAGCGCAGTTAGACATTGACAAAATATTGAAACTTTCATAGACCAAAAACGTGGTAGAAATGTTTAAAACTATAACAGCTGAGAAGTTTTAACTAGGTACACACGCTAACTCATAGGCTTTCGTCTCACGGTATGACAAAACATGGCCCCCATAAACCACGTGACTGAATCAACCAATGGCAGTGAATCACCGATATGGCCAACCTCTAACTATACAGGACCTCTAACAGTAACCAACTAGGTCGTTGATTTAATGCAACTGAATTAAATACCAACTCACTAGCCAAACCTTTAATGCCGATGTGAGTAGAGATTTGAAGAGTTAAAACAATACTTACACGTCATCAAGGATAAAGGATGATGAATGTCTGAGTGCTTCGGAAGAAACGTTTGACTATGAACCTGCTGCTACAAGAATCCCCTGCACGTCATCATGAAAACACAGGTTTATCAAGGTCTTGGAAGCAAGGAAGCATTCATGATGGCTTTTACTTCTATACAACTTTCGCAATATTAAACATCTCGTTTTACGTGTACCTGGAGAACTATTTCCAATCGCGTGTATAAGAATGAAGAATATACTTTTTGTGTTCAGATGGAAGTAATGTCACTGAAGATTTATATTCACAACCATGTCCTTACCGAGGAATTAGTTTCGGGGGGGGGGGGAGTTCCTCTTGAGTACGGTTTCTAAATTTCTAAAATACCACACTACAAAATAAGGGTTAAAATGAAAACGTTTACCACTCTAATCCTACGGGAAATGATATTCGCTTTCAAATCTATTGTTGCCATTCACTCCTCTCTAACTCTGAATGTAAAAAAATCATAGTGTTTAAACTTTCAGCTGTTGCCAGATCCCCCACAGTCACAAAGGCATTATTATATTGAAAGTTCCACAAAGGAATTATTATATTTGATGCCCCACAAAAGACATTATTATATAACGATAACTATATCAGTCACCAAAAAACTGACTTTAGATTGGGTTGTTTTACCTCTGAGCGGCACTTTTTTGCACACCATGGGCTAAATGGCCAGGTCACATGGACCCGAAGGCTCAGAGAAGGTTGGGGGAGGGGACCCACTGGAACAGCTGTTGGGAGACAGATGATAGCCTCCCGTCAAGGCCATTTAATGTGTTCTTTAACGTGCACAGTGTATGGCTCTCCCGCACACGGGGCCACTGCTTAACGTCCCATCCGACGCACGACGGCCTTTCCAAGTCCATCGGTGTCCCCTACTGACCGTGGGCAGGGCGGGGAATTTTGCGGAGATAAATCTCAACGCTGCCCCAGCTGAGACTCGAACTACAGATTACGAGCCTGGCGCGCTACCGACTGAGCCACCCCCGCCCCATTGACTTTAGAAGTTAATAACTACTTAATACGTGTTGCATTAAAGTGCATTTTAGAACTTTGTGTAAAGAATTCTTTCACTATTCTTCAGTTTTGTATAAGTTTCTTAAGACTGGCATTGCTGTTATTAAATATTCAAACTTCCATAGCTCATTAAATACTAAACGAATATTGTTGAAAATCGAGATATTGATTTATTTGATTGAGATCTTTATCTGCAATCACATTTTTCGAAACAAAAAAACTTATTTCAGAAGTTATAGAGCTTTGACGTTAGGTTCCGATTGACTTAACATAGGGATTTTCCTTAATTTATGGAAACCAGTATAATTTCGTTATGCAAACTGCAGAATCGGCTGTAATTTCGCTTTAAAAACTCGACATGCCATTTTCGTTTGTGAAACCTGACATGAATTTTACGCTAACCGTATTTAAGACATTAATATTTATCTTTAGAAATAATATAATAAGAAAAATTCGGAGCTCAATAGGCAGCGCGTCAGGCTCGGTAATATGTAGTTCCCAGATTCCAGTCCCAGCAGGGCCAGCGTTGAGATTTAGCTCTATAAAACTGTTCGCCCTGTCCTCGGTCAGTAGGGTACACCGATGGGCTTGAAATTACCAACTTCCTTCAGATGGGACGTTAAGCCGTGATCCCGTGTGCGGGAGAGCCATACCCTGTGTACTTTGCTTCTGCGTTGCTAGGGGGGAAATGATTCAGAGGGAAAAGAACACACTGGATGGCCTTGACGAGAGACTACTATCCTCTCTTAAAAGCTATCTAATAGATCCCTTCCCCAACCTTCCCTGAGCCCTCGGGGTCCTTGTGACTAAGGGTGGAATGACCATATAACCGTTCGGTGCAATCACCGGGTCGGGCTGAAGGCCAATTCCTCAATAATTATTTAAATACAATTAAATTAACAATTGTGTTGTACAGTATGTCTAATAAAATTTCTCATGAGTTGTCTTTGAAAAATAAAAGTCATGTCTCTAAATAAATAAATAAAAAACAAATACCCCCTAACGCAGCTGCTTGCCACAGAGGTCTGACAGGAGCCTGTCAGTTTATATGCCAGAGTAGAAGGTCTGAGAGGATGGCAGGACCTCAGCAGAAAAACGACACATAAATATATAAAAAAAAATAGGGCCGATAAAAATTTAAAATAACTGGGGCCGATTTCCCGAGTGTGTTGAAAAGAGTGCCCTTACAGAAAACTAAACTCAGATCTATTTTAAGAATCAAATACTTGCCTAGAAAAGACAGTCAATACGACGGCACCGTGTGCTGTAGATCAGTAACGATGTGGTCCCAGATAATCCTTTCTTTAATTGTCTGCAAAAGAATCCTTCATCACAAAAATATATTTCTCTTGGTCAGAACGATGACTGATGTGTTAAAGTTGCTAGAGGGGAAATGAATCAGTCGAAGTGTGTCAGTTGCCATAAAGACCAGGATCACATGCACAACCACCCATCGACAACAGCAATGGCAGAGTACAATGCACCTCACGGCAGGCCAATGCATGGGGAACGACACCACACTAATGACAGGATGCCGGACAAGTCACACATACGAACAAGTTAGGATCCGATTCTTTAGGCAGCACAACTACAGATATGCACTTTTTTTAATGCATTTTTTTTCGGCGTTGGATAACATAGTCACCGGGAGGTGAACGACTGGTATAGGGTGGGGGGGATGTAAAAAAATATCTCCATAATTTCAGCTCTAACTGTACAGTCGCTCAAAAAAGTATCCGAACACTATGGTTGATTACGGAATTCAGAAAAAATATCTGGCAACGATTTTTTTAGAAATTAGTGATCTGGCAACCTTCGTGTCACGTGACACGAAGGTTGCCAGATCACTAATTTCTAAAAAAATCGTTGCCAGATATTTTTTCTGAATTCCGTAATCAACCATAGTGTTCGGATACTTTTTTGAGCGACTGTACAATACTATTTTTCCAATGTTTGCTGTGTGAAGAATGTTGCTAAAAGTAGATTGAGTTGTTTTTCCTTTGAGCGGCACTTTTTTGCACATTATGGTTTAAATGGACAGATCACAAGGACCCCGAAGGCTCAGAGAAGGTTGGGGAAAGGGACCCATTGGAACAGTTGTTGAGAGAGATGGTAAGCTCCTGTCCAGGCCATCCAGCGTGTTTTTTAATGTGCACAGGGTGTAGCGTTTCTACGTATGGGACCCCGACCTAACGTCCCATCCGATGGGACGCCGCCTTTCCAAGCCGGCGTCCCATCCGATGGGACGCCGCCTTTCCAAGCCTATCGGTGTGTCCTACTGATCGTGAGCGGGGAATTTTGGAGAGATAAATCTGAATTTTGGCCCAGCTGGGACTCGAACTTAGGAACTGCAAATTACGAGCCTGATACGCTACCGACTGAGCCAAACCCGCCCCACGAATTACAAAGCTGTACGCGCTGTACGAAATTTGTCTCTTATTCCCGCAAACATTTCATATTTCCGAAATTCTCCTCGTTATTCGGACCCTTATTTTGGGTTGGGTTGTTTTACCTCTGAGCGGCACTTTTTTGCACACCATGGGCTAAATGGCCAGGTCACATGGACCCCGAAGGCTCAGAGAAGGTTGGGGGAGGGGACCCACTGGAACAGCTGTTGGGAGACAGATGGTAGCCTCCCGTCAAGGCCATCCAGCGTGTTCTTTAAAGTGCACAGGGTATAGCTCTCCCGTACACGGGGCCACGGCTTAACGTCCCATCCGACGGACGGCGGCCTTTCCAAGCCCATCGGTGTCCCCTACTGACCGTGGGCAGGGCAGGGAATTTTGCAGAGATAAATCTCAACGCTGACCCAGCTGGGACTCGAACCTGGGAACTGCATATTACGAGCCTGGCGCGCTACCGACTGAGCCCCCCCGCCCCCCATTATTTTGCATTTCATACCTATATTAAAACTGCTTTCATACTTCCTCCCTTAATAAAGCTATAAGATACTTTTTTGCCTTCTGTTTACCAATTTTTTTTTTTAATTTGAAATTAAATGCAAAAGATGATGCTGATAACTATAACATTCATTTCAGGTAATGCAAAACAACCCAAAATTACCTAAGCATAACTGCAGTTCCCAGGTTCGAGTCCCAGTTGGGTCAGCGTTGAGATTTATCTCCGCAAAACTCCCCGTCCTGCCCCCGGTCAGTAGGGGACACCGATGCGCTTGGAAAGGCCGCCGTCTGTCGGATGGGACGTTAAACCGTGGCTCCGTATCCAGAAGAGCCACACCCTGTGTACGTTAAAGAACACACTGGATGGCCTTGACAGGTGGCTACCATCTGTCTCCCAACAGCTGTTCCAGTGGGTCCCCTCCCCCAACCTTCTCTCCTTCAGGGTCCTTGTGACCTGGCCATTTAGCACATGGTGTGCAAAAAAGTGCCGCTCAGAGGTAAGTTGGGTTGTTGGGTTGTTTTACCTTATTAAATGGCCAGGTCACATGTACCCCGAAGGCTCAGAGAAGGTTGGGGGAGGAGACCCACTGGAACAGCTGTTGGGAGACAGATGGTAGCCTCTCGTCAAGGCCATCCAGCGTGTTCTTTAACGTGCACAGGGTATGGCTCTCCCGCACACGGCGCCACGGCTTAACGTCCCATCCGACGGACGGCGGCCTTTCCAAGCCCATCGGTGTCCCCTACTGACCGTGGGCAGAGGCGGGGAATTTTGCGGAGATAAATCTCAACGCTGACGCAGCTGGGACTCGAACCTGGGAACTACAGATTACGAGCCTGGCGCGCTACCGACTGAGCCATCCCCCCCCCCCCCCGCTCAGAGGTAAAACAACCCAACCTAAGCATAAACAAAGACAAGAGAAAGAATTTTTGTAATATTATTTATTCCATATTATGTGACAGTACAGGCGAACTACTGATGCAAAACTCCATATTACATTAAATACAGGCAGTTCTTGCTATAGCAAATTAATGGGTTCCAGAATGCCGCTCATCGAACGAAAATTAAATTTTCTTATTAATGTAAGAGAAATTATTCAATTCTGACATACTCCACAATATCGAAGAAATCATCATCTTAATATTAAAAATATTGTATATACGTTAAAATACACCATTTATAGATAAATATCTCTTCTGAATTTATAAGAATTAAACGTAAGAATTTGTACTGAAGTAATCTTGCTGAAGAAACATTAGCAATGCTTATGTTATTGTATTGTTACGACAGATGAACATGCGACAGTGAACTTATGGTAGATGTGTCATGAAGCTCGCGTATTCTTCAGCGTGACATTTACGTTATCAACTGATTGAAATGGAGAGACGCTTTGAATAATAAGAATTGTGGACGAAAAGCGAGGTGGAGTAGTAAAGAAAGAAGGGTTGGGTTGTTTTACCTCTGAGCGGCACTTTTTTTGCACACCATGGGCTAAATGGCCAGGTCACATGTACCCCGAAGGCTCAGAGAAGGTTGGGGGAGGAGACCCACTGGAACAGCTGTTGGGAGACAGATGGTAGCCTCTCGTCAAGGCCATCCAGCGTGTTCTTTAACGTGCACAGGGTATGGCTCTCCCGCACACGGCGCCACGGCTTAACGTCCCATCCGACGGACGGCGGCCTTTCCAATCCCATCGCTGTCCCCTACTGACCGTGGGCGGGGGGGGGGGGGGGGTTTGCGGAGATAAATCTCAACGATGACCCAGGGGAGACAGATGGTAGCCTCTCGTCAAGGCCATCCAGCGTGTTCTTTAATGTGCACAGGGTAATGGATCTCCCGCACACGGAGCCACGGCTTAACGTCCATCCGACGGACGGCGGCCTTTCCAAGACCATCGCTTTCCCCTACTGAACGTGGGCAGGAAGGGGGTGCCCAAAAGAAAGAAGGGTATAATGAGTTAAATTAGTGTTGTGTGATCCTACGTAAGAAGATTGCTCTTATTTGATTCAAGAAGCCTGTTTCCGGTGGTGAAAGGGAATCAACAGTAAAGTTTTTTTGGGGGGTCCTATATCAAGGGAGATCAACGTTGAATATTTCGCATATATAAGGTGTAAAGCATTGTTAAGGAAGGGCGGGGGTGGCTCAGTCGGTAGCGCGCCAGGCTCGTAATCTGTAGTTCCCAGGTTCGAGTCCCAGCTGGGTCAGCGTTGAGATTTATCTCCGCAAAATTTCCCCGCCCTGCCCACGGTCAGTAGAGGACACCAATGGGCTTGGTAAGGCCGTCAGATGGGACGCTAAGCCGTGGCCCCTTGTGCGGGAGAGCCATAACCTGTGCACGTTAAAGAACACGCTGGATGGCCTTGACGGGAGGCTACCATGTCTCTCAACAGCTGTTCCAGTGGGTCCCCTCCCCCAACCTTCTCTGAGCCTTCGGGGTCCTTGTGGCCTGGCCATTTAGTCCATGGTGTGCAAAAAAGTGCCACTCAGAGGTAAAACAATCAATCGATCAAAAAGCATTGTTAAGGTAATCTAGTATCAGAAATGAAATTCAGCATAAATTGGTTTGTTTGTTGGATGTTACAAAGTAATAGGTTCTTTTTCATCGTAAGAGGTGAATATTGACAGCACTGTAGTTTAAACATTGAAAATTAGTTAAGCGTAGTAAATTGTTCTTTTCATGTTTTGACTTTATACTAAGAGGAAGAAAAAAATACTTCTGTTTAGATAAGATTGTTTTATTTGTATGATTTTGTGCCTCTGTAATAAATTACTTCATTCATACTTTGGTTTGGTAAATATACTTTAGAATTCACGCTCAGTTCCCATCCGTTTAAATTTATAATAGTACGTATATAATAAAAGTATTACCTAATATTTCAAAATTTCGATTAATTTTATTTCAGTCCGATTTCAACAGAATTTGGGAAACAATATTCGATTATGATTTTTTTTTTTCTATCCTATTTTAACCCGAATTTAAAGCAGAAAAAATTTGCCCATAATTACTCACGGAATGAATTTTTTTTAAACCCGCAAAGTTGCATCTTTGCAAGCCTCATTGTCATTAATGCGGTTTCGTAGCTGGGATTTTACCTTTTTTTGTCCTTCCTTACCGTTAATGGAGTCTTACATTAATTCTGAATATAATTACCGCGAGAAGGGATAATGCTCTTAATTCTAGACAGTTCAGGAAAATATGTAAATATATCATATTTACATTTAATATGACATGTGATGTTACAATACAAATTATTTTTGAGAAGTTCACTCCAGTCAATCTTACTCATTATATATCTTGCATTTATTGACTTCTTATCTTCCCATTACCCTTATCTCCTTCTTATCTTCCGTTCGCACTTATCCGCTATACTTATCTCCTTGTTACCTTTCTCTAACACTTATCCACTATCCTTATCTCCTTGTTACCTTTCTCTTACCCTTATCCACTATCCTTATCTCCTTCTTATCTTCCGTTCGCACTTATCTGCTAGACTTATCTCCTTGTTACCTTTCTCTTACACTTATCCACTATCCTTATCATCTTTCTCTTACACTTATCCTTATATCCTTGTTATCTTTCTCTTACATTTATCCACTATCCTTATATCATTGTTACCTTTCTCTTACATTTATCCACTATCCTTATATCCTTGTCACCTTTCTCTTACACTTATCCACTATCCTTATATCCTTGTTACCTTTCTCTTACACTTATCCACTATCCTTATATCCTTGTTACCTTTCTCTTACACTTATCCACTATCCTTATCTCTTTGTTACATTTCTCTTACATTTCTTCACTGTCTGTTATCTTTCTCTTACACTTATCCACTATGATTATCTCTTTCTTATCTCCTCCTAACCGTATCCATCATCTTTATCTCCTTCTTATCTTCTTTTTACCGTTATCCTTTTCTCTTTGTTACCTTCCTCTTTCCCAATCATTTCTTTGTTGTCTTTTTCTTACAGTAATCCCCTATTCTTATCTCCTTCTTATCATCTCCTTAACTTTATCCACTATTCTTATCTCCCTTTTACCTTTATTCACTCTCCTTCTCCCCTAATCTTCATTGCCCATCTATCCTTATCTTCTTCATACACTTATCCCCTATCCCTATCTCCTTGCAATAAAATAAAGTCAATTGGCTAACTCTTCTTAATTTCTATTCTGTTATTAAAATTTACTTTAAATAGCATTATAATAATATTTTTAACTTCAAATCAATTTACCAAAAAAAAATTAAATAAGCAGAAAAGAAGTTTTCAACAATATTTGTCATATATTCTCAGGTCGCAATTCTTCCTTTTGGAACTGAATCATAGACGATTTTACACGTTTTCCAATTAATCGATTAATTTTAATCGTCCATCACCTTGCTCTCTCCAGATTATCCATCTCGAAAGAATATTTTTTTTTGGCACGACACGTTCGCAATTCCACAGATACATATCCACCAATGCCTATACCTAGCAGCGAGAGTAGAATAATAATCTTGTGATTAACACACAAGTAGTTACTGTAGGCAAAGGCAGTAGCAAATCCTAGGGACTCCCACAGTCGGTAGTTGGAAAAGGCTGCTTCTTCGTCGGATTTGAATAGCACACCATATAGTGCTGAAAAAAGAAACAAGAAAAATGAAACACACGTGTTAGTTCAGCATCAAATATAATTACATACTATGTATAGTGGTTAGCGCGCTTGGCTACTGATCTAAGGGACCTGGGTTCGAGGCATGAATGTGTGTGTCGTTTTTCTGCTTAGGTCCTGCCATCCTCACAGACCTTCTACTATGGCATATAAACTGACAGGCTCCTGTCAGACCTCTGTGGCAAGCAGCTGCTTGAGGGGTATTTTTTTTTAAATGGCAAATGTCTCCTTCAAAGTTTTTACGTTATGGATATCAAAACTGAACAGCATTGTGTGAGAAAATTTTGTATGTGACTTGGAAAAAGTGTTGTCGGAAACTGCTCAATTATTGAGAGAAGCGTACAAAGGAAGATTGTTTAGTACAATCAACAGTTTACAGCTGATACCTGGGGCAGGGGTGGCTCAGTTGGTAGCGCGCCAGGCTGGTAATCTGTAGTTCCCAGGTTCGAGTCCCAGCTGGGTCAGCGTTGAGATTTATCTCCGCAAAATTCCCCGCCCTGCTACGGTCAGGAGGGGACACCGATGGACTTGGAAAGGCCGCCGTCCGTGGCACCGTGTGCGGGAATCCATACGCTGTGCACGTTAAAGAACACGCTGGATGGCCTTGACGGGAGGCTACCATTGAACACGCTGGATGGCCTTGACGGGAGGCTACCATTTTCGGGGTCCATGTGACCTGGCTATTTAGCCCATGGTGCGCAAAAAAGTGCCACTCAGAGGTAAAACAACCCAACAGCTGATACCGGGATTTCTAAAATAGCCGTCAATCAGCCGCTTATGATTCCACAGGGAGGCAGACTTTCCACGAGAAACTCCAACTGATCCCCAACTGATGAAGTTTCCTTTAACACAATTTCTGTCATTATTCACGAGGACAGAAGTTTCTCTCTGAGAGCGATAGAAAATCGCACACAATATTTTGTCGCACAACGCGCTTCAATTTTTGATATCCATAAAGTAAAAAAACTTGAAAGAGACAGTCCCAAAAATACGTTTAACAGACGGCTACGAAGATGCCTTCCTTCTAACGATTTCTATGCTTAATAGAACACCGCGAGAAACTTAACGACAGTTGTCATGGTTACGGGACAGTGAAAACTACAAATACGTCCCCCCCAAAAAAAAATGAGTTAACATCATTCTTCGTAATGCTTTTAATCACGGTCATGTCACATTTCGTATTAAAGAACTAGAAGAACATTTTGTGCCTCAGTCAAATATGGAATGTTCTCTTTTAACGAGAATGAAGTTTTCTCTCTTTTAAAGTGAATTCGTAGAAAATAATAGACCGTGACTATATGACGTAGACGTATATTATTATACCTTGAACTATTGTGGGACTATTTTTTACACTTTGAATGACGTCTGTAACGGTTGGGAAATTATTATTTTTCCTCTGAGTGGCACCTTTTTTACATACAATGGGCTAAATGGCCAGGTCACAAGACCACAAAGGTCAGAGGAAATTAGGAGAATGGGATCGACTGGATAGCGTTCTTTAAACGTGCACAGGTTATGGCTCTCCCGCATACGGGGCCACGGCATTACGTCCCATCCGACGGACGACAGCCTTTCCATGCCCATCGGTGTCCCCTACTGACCGTGGGCAGGGAATTTTGAGGAGATAAATATCAACGCTGGCCCAGCTGGGACTGGAACCTTGGAACTGTATGAGCCTGGCAAGCTAGCATCTGAGCCACCCCCGCCCCAGGCACAGTAGGGTTAGAACATGAAATATTAGATTTAACCTCTGATGTCAGTTTGAAAAAGAACCACTTTGCGCAGTGTCAAAATCCTTAAAGCAGTAACCAAAAACGGAAAAAAAATATTCAGGCTAAATATATAATTATAATTAACACATGGTTAACATGCATAACATTAAAATAATTAAACGTTAACATATATAACATTATAATTAATGATATAAAATCTTTAGGAACCTGTATTTCAAAAATTGTAAACAACATTCAATGCTGTAGAAACTTGTTCGTTTACTAACAAAAAGAAAAACTCCTAAAATGCAATCTTCATTACCATTTTTTTTTCAGAAAGCAGGAATTTTACGTTTATGATTATTTTTTCGAAATTACAAAATGCTTTTGCATTTTGAATGAAAGTATTAAATTGAAATTTATGATGAAAGATTCATTTTTAATGGAAGTATTAAATTGAATTTAGAAATGAAAGTATTAAAACTGATACTAATAACTCTCAATAAAGATCTGATAAAAAACGTAAATTATCAAATTCCTGAATTACATAAGAAAATATTTAGGCACTAAAATTTCTTATGTCCCAGTCAGCACAAAAAATATGGGGCGGGGGTGGCTCAGTCGGTAACGCGCCAGACTCGTAATCTGCAGTTCCCAGGTTCGAGTCCCAACTGGGTCATCGTTGAGATTTATCTCGCAACCCCCCCCCCCTCCCTGCCCACGGTCAGTAGGGGACAGCGATGGGCTTGGAAAGGCCGCCGTCCGTCGGATGGGACGTTAAGCCGTGGCTCCGTGTGCGGGAGAGAGCCATACCCTGTGCACGTTAAAGAACACGCTGGATAGCCTTGACGGGAGGCTACCATCTGTCTCCCAACAGCTGTTCCAGTGGGTCTCCTCCCCCAACCTTCTCTGAGCCTTCGGGGTCCATGTGACCTGGTCATTTAGCCCATGGTGTGCAAAAAAGTGCCGCTCAGAGTTGAGATTTCTCTCCTCCCAACCAACGTTAAAGAACATGCTGGATGGCCTTGACGGGAGGCTACCATCTGTCTCCCAACAGCTGTTCCAGTGGGTCTCGTCCCCCAACCTTCTCTGAGCCTTCGGGGTCCATGTGAACTGGCCATTTAGCCCATGGTGTGCAAAAAAGTGCCACTCAGAGGTAAAACAACCCAACAACACAAAAAATATCACAAATTATCATTTCCTTAGTCGAGTTCTTAAGAATTATATTTTAAAACTACATGATGCGGAAATCTTTTTTTTTTTGCATTAAAATTATAAAACTGTATTTATATAGTAAAACTACTGAATGTTACTTTCTTTTAGAAAAAGAATTTCACACTAACTGATATATATATTAGAAATTTACCAATATCAGTACCAGAAATTTCCCAGTTTGGTTCTTCTGTGTTTCGTTTTTTGTATTTCTTCAAAGTGACGTTTGATGTTTGCAATTTGAATTGTTTCTTCAGAGAGATCTGAGGAATGAATCTCAAAATATGTTTTTATGCTGTTAAAAAATTATTTTCTTTTAATAATAAAAGATTTCTGTGTGTCTGTCGCAACCATAACACATTGCAAAATCGTGACAGACGCTTCAGAATTTCACAGAGTGAAATTTTGAAGCTTCTGCTACGATTAAAAATCTCAATTGAAGGTCTGCCTTTTGCATGTTGTCATCCGAGAGAGTATTGACGAATTTCAAAATGAAATTCCCAAAGTGAGGGGGGGGGGGGCTTGCTACATGCAAAAATATTTATCGTGCTATTCCTACGGGAAACGTTAATCGCTGCCGAGTCCATCGTTGCCATTTACTGCTCCCTAACTGTGAACATAAGCGTCATAACAACATTTAATTCCGCTGTTGTTGCCTTCTCCACATTCCTGGGGGCGGGGGTGGCTCAGTCGGTAGCGCGCCAGGCTCGTAATCTGTAGTTCCCCGGTTCGAGTCCCAGCTGGGTCAGCGTTGAGATTTATCTCCGCAAAACTCCTCGCCCTGTCCACGGTCAGTAGGGGACACCGATGGGCTTGGAAAGGCCGCCGTCCGTCGAATGGGACGTTAAGCCGTGGCCCCGTGTGCAGGAGAGAGCCATACCCTGTGTACGTTAAAGACCACACTGGATGGCCTTGATGGGAGGCTACCATCTGTCTTCCAACAGCTGTCCCAGTCCTCCCCCAACCTTCTCTGAGCCTTCGGGGTTCTTGTGACCTGGCCATTTAGCCCATGGTGTTCAAAAAAGTGCCGCACAGAGGTAAAACAAACCAACTCAACCTAAATTTGGTGGAGTGTTCGATGGCGCTGCCATCGACTTCCAAGTGAATAAAGTAGTATTTTGTGAGTAGCACGTGTGGAAAGCTGTGACGTGTATTTGTTACCGCTAAAGCTCGAAAGCCGTTAATGTGCACATTACCTAGCTAATCTGCAGATTAACTGATTTGCTCCGTTAACGTGCGGAATCAAGAGTTTTCCGCATTTTACCTAGGTAATGTGCACATTAACGGCTTCCGTATCGTTAAAGTTCAAAAGTTTGTTTCTCTCATAGTGGTGAATCTCTTGGATATGAATCTTCGTGTCACGTGATTCACTCGTCCGCATTATAAAAAACGCCCGGATGAGCGGAGGCCAAGTGAGAACGAATCGGTAAAGTGATTCATTCTTGATAACGAATCACTAAAATGATTCGTTCTCACTTGGCCTGCTCATTTTGGGGGCGTTTTTTATAATTCGGACGACTGATTCATGTTGACAGAGGGATGACCCTGGTTTCAACTCTACTCTCGGACACTAGATAAATAACATTATGTTAATTTAAGCGTACAGAAACGTTCCTGTTGTTCCAGCAAAGATCTTATTTTCACTTTAACGAGTGCCTAGTAGGTAATGTGCCGATTATCTAGGTAATTTGCAGATTACCTATGTAATTTGAGAAATGAAACAATTTTCGGCACGTTAACGGATCACTCTAGTTAATCTGCACAATATCTAGAAAATCTGTAGAATAACTGATTTCTGCACTTTAGCGGTAACATATTCAATGGACATACGTATGGCGCCAAACTGTTGGCGGGATTTAATTGTGACTGGAGTATATAATTGTAACTATTTCCCCCAAGCAAGTGAGAACCGAGGAACTGCAGGTGCCGTTCAGCTACTGTGAAACAAAAATACTAGTGCTACTAGGTACTTTACCATTGACTTGAGTCTGCCAGACAGCATCACTGAGTCCCCAGACTCCAGCGATCACAAAGAAGAGGATCGGTTCATCCGGCGTTGGTTTCCACACGAAAAGTCCAATGCACGTGGCGACGTTTCCAGCAGCTCCGAAAATGATGATGGGAAGACGAGTGACGTACTTCACCAATCGGCCGGAAACGAAAGACATCACAGCATTCACCACCCCGAAGCAAATGAAGACAAAACCGACGTGGTGGACGCCCCACGCACAAGCAATGTAGGCCTGCAATATTCGTATTGATTAGTTTAATGTCATTGTGTAACAAATATGCGGTTTTCTGCACATATCACATTTAAAAGATAAATAAAAAAATTGAAGAATCAGAGCAATTTTGGATTTAGATAAACCCTGCAGAAGTTCAGGAGCGAATCCTTCTCCTGTTTGTGATTTTTAAAGTTAACTATTTCTTTATTTTTTTTAGTGTTAACCGTTTGTTGTTTCTGAAAGTTTTATTTGTTGTTTTTCTGAGTGTTGACTTGTAGCGTTATTTTCTGGGAAAACGTTTTGATGCTTTGTGAAGCAATTTTTATTACTTCTTGAACGTTTTTTTGGTAGTGTTTACTTTTGGTCACCTTTTGAATGTCAAGTTTTTTGCTTTTTGAATAGAGTAATTTTTTTGTTTCTTTCTGAGTGTTAATAATTTAATACTTTGTGTTACTTTCTTAGAGCTAGGTTTTATTTCCCAATTTTTAATGCTAACTTTTTGGTACGTTTTGAGTTTAACGTTCGCTGTTTTTGAGTGTTAACTTTTTGTTACTCTTTAGAATTGAAATTTTCAGTGTTAACTTTCGCTCTTTAAGTATTGACTATTGGAATGTTGACTCTTTGTTACTTTTCAAGCACTGACTTCTTGAATGTTGACTTTTTGTTAATCTTCGAGTATTGAATTTGTGAGTGTTCACTTTTTTACCCTTTTTTAGTATTCACTTTTTGCTACTCTTTTTGAGAGTTTTTTTTTTATTTATTTTTTATTTTTTGTTACTCTTTTTGAGTGTTCACTTTTTGTTACTCTTTTTGAGTGTTCACTTTTTGTTATTCTTTTTGAATGTTCACTTTTTGTTACTCTTTTTTTGAGAGTTCACTTTTTGTTATCCTTTTTTGAGTGTTCACTTTTTGTTACTCTTTTTGAGTGTTCACTTTTTGTTACTCTTTTTGAGTGTTCACTTTTTGTTACTCTTTTTGAGTGTTCACTTTTTATTACTCTTTTTGATTTTTCACTTTTTGTTACTCTTTTTGATTTTTCACTTTTTGTTACTCTTTTTGAGAGTTCACTTTTTGTTACTCTTTTTGAATGTTCACTTTTTGTTACTCTTTTTGAGTGTTCACTTTTTGTTACTCTTTTTGAGTGTTCACTTTTTGTTACTCTTTTTGAGTGTTCACTTTTTGTTACTCTTTTTGAGTGTTCACTTTTTGTTACTCTTTTTGAGTGTTCACTTTTTGTTACTCTTTTTGAGTGTTCACTTTTTGTTACTCTTTTTGAGTGTTCACTTTTTGTTACTCTTTTTGAGTGTTCACTTTTTGTTACTCTTTTTGAGTGTTCACTTTTTGTTACTCTTTTTGAGTGTTCACTTTTTGTTACTCTTTTTGATTTTTCACTTTTTGTTACTCTTTTTGAGAGTTCACTTTTTGTTACTCTTTTTGAGTGTTCACTTTTTGTTATTCTTTTTGAATGTTCACTTTTTGTTACCCTTTTTTGAGTGTTCACTTTTTGTTACTCTTTTTGAGTGTTCACTTTTTGTTACTCTTTTTGATTTTTCACTTTTTGTTACTCTTTTTGAGTGTTCACTTTTTGTTATTCTTTTTGAATGTTCACTTTTTGTTACTCTTTTTTTGAGAGTTCACTTTTTGTTACCCTTTTTTGAGTGTTCACTTTTTGTTACTCTTTTTGAGTGTTCACTTTTTGTTACTCTTTTTGAGTGTTCACTTTTTGTTACTCTTTTTGATTTTTCACTTTTTGTTACTCTTTTTGAGAGTTCACTTTTTGTTACTCTTTTTGAGTGTTCACTCTTTGTTATTCTTTTTGAATGTTCACTTTTTGTTACTCTTTTTTTGAGAGTTCACTTTTTGTTACCCTTTTTTGAGTGTTCACTTTTCGTTACTCTTTTTGAGTGTTCACTTTTTGTTACTCTTTTTGAGTGTTCACTTTTTGTTACTCTTTTTGATTTTTCACTTTTTGTTACTCTTTTTGAGAGTTCACTTTTTGTTACTCTTTTTGAGTGTTCACTCTTTGTTATTCTTTTTGAATGTTCACTTTTTGTTACTCTTTTTTTGAGAGTTCACTTTTTGTTACCCTTTTTTGAGTGTTCACTTTTTGTTACTCTTTTTGAGTGTTCACTTTTTGTTACTCTTTTTGATTTTTCACTTTTTGTTACTCTTTTTGAGTGTTCACTTTTTGTTACTCTTTTTGAGTGTTCACTTTTTGTTACTCTTTTTGGGGTGTTCACTTTTTGTTACTCTTTTTGAGTGTTCACTTTTTGTTACTCTTTTTGAGTGTTCACTTTTTGTTACTCTTTTTGAGTGTTCACTTTTTATTACTCTTTTTGAGTGTTCACTTTTTGTTACTCTTTTTGAGTGTTCACTTTTTGTTACTCTTTTTGAGTGTTCACTTTTTATTACTCTTTTTGGGGTGTTCACTTTTTGTTACTCTTTTTGAGTGTTCACTTTTTGTTACTCTTTTCGAGAGTTCACTTTTTGTTACTCTTTTTGAGTGTTCACTTTTTGTTACTCTTTTCGAGAGTTCACTTTTTGTTACTCTTTTTGAGAGTTCACTTTTTGTTACTCTTTTCGAGAGTTCACTTTTTGTTACTCTTTTCGAGAGTTCACTTTTTGTTACTCTTTTTGAGTGTTTAGTTTTTGTTACTCTTTTTGAGTGTTCACTTTTTATTACTCTTTTTGGGGGTGTTCACTTTTTGTTACTCTTTTTGAGTGTTCACTTTTTGTTACTCTTTTTGAGTGTTCACTTTTTGTTACTCTTTTTGAGTGTTCACTTTTTGTTACTCTTTTTGGGGTGTTCACTTTTTGTTACTCTTTTTGAGTGTTCACTTTTTGTTTATCTTTTTGAGTGTTCACTTTTTGTTACTCTTTTTGAGTGTTCACTTTTTGTTACTCTTTTTGAGTATTCACTTTTTGTTACTCTTTTCGAGAGTTCACTTTTTGTTACTCTTTTTGAGTGTTCACTTTTTGTTACTCTTTTCGAGAGTTCACTTTTTGTTACTCTTTTTGAGTGTTCACTTTTTGTTACTCTTTTCGAGAGTTCACTTTTTGCTACTCTTTTTGAGAGTTCACTTTTTGTTACTCTTTTCGAGAGTTCACTTTTTGTTACTCTTTTCGAGAGTTCACTTTTTGTTACTCTTTTTGAGAGTTCACTTTTTGTTACTCTTTTCGAGAGTTCACT
Source organism: Ryuthela nishihirai (assembly GCA_038380435.1). Classification (NCBI taxonomy): domain Eukaryota; kingdom Metazoa; phylum Arthropoda; class Arachnida; order Araneae; family Heptathelidae; genus Ryuthela; species Ryuthela nishihirai. Next base: position 28,768,505 of record JAWZYU010000025.1, read on the forward strand.
TTTTGTTACTCTTTTTGAGAGTTCACTTTTTGTTACTCTTTTTGAGTGTTGACATATTAACTGGCAACTCTCTGAATATTAACTTTTTGTTTCAGACATTTTACTATTTCGTTTCTTTTTTGTGCAGTTGTTTTCCTTTTAGAGTGCTAATTTTTTCGAGTTCAGCAACAAAGTATTCTGACGATTATTTTTTCGACCATTGGACAGCAAAAACAACATTCACGTGTATAAAACGTGGTTGTTGCCTGATGCCCAAGAATGATCTAGGTGTTTTCTTTTGACAAGAGAATCTTACAATAATTTCTGCTCTTCAGTAAGCAGTAAGTTAACACCGATAAATACGACTTTCATCCAAATGGATAATAATCTGAGTGCAGCAGAACGATAGATAACAAAACAGAAAATTTCTATATTGTGTTTCTATCAGTATTAAAATCCACTTTTTTGTTTCCCAAAGGAGAAGCTTGTGTTAGTTTTAATGGTCTCAACGCGGTGTATGAGTTCCTGGCAAATTCGCATTAAGCTAAATCCACTTTTTTCCGGTGTATTATAATATGAATTTGAATGAGATGGGTATGGGCCCCAACTCCAAGGCACACAAGTACAGCCGCTCAAAAAAATATCCGAACACTATGGTTGATTTCAGAATTCAGAAAAAAAATCTGGGAACGATTTTTTAGAAATTAGTGATCTGGCAACCTTCGTGTCACGTGACACGAAGGTTGCCAGATCACTAATTTCTAAAAAAATCGTTGCCAGATTTTTTTCTGAATTTTGAAATCAACCTTAGTGTTCGGATATGTTTTGGAGCGACTGTAAATAATCACAATTCATAAAGTGTAAACACAGAGACAGGGACGCACTCAGGGGGCCCCCGAAAATACGGTCGTCTTATACGAAATCTCAAACTTGTCTAACTGCTTTCAAATTCAATACAGTTGTCTTTCTATAATTTCATGTTTGCTCCATAGTATATGCCCAACACTAAAAAAAATTTAAAAGCAACTGTAAAATTGTATTCCATACAGAATATAAAATAATATAGAACATCATTTTAATCATTTCCTTTTAATATTTCTTTTCTTTCGGTCTGGTGGAATATTTTAGCAATTGGGAAATCTTATTCAAGTCTTATTATCAGACACCACGCAAAACTAAATTTGCTGACCCCCTCCTCTTAAAACTAAGTTCTCGGCCCCCCCCCCCCAAAAAAAAAGGGGCGGGGGTGGCTCAGTCGATAGCGCGCCAGGCTCGTAATCTGTAGTTCCCAGGTTCGACTCCCAGCTGTGTCAGCGTTGAGATTTATCTCCGCAAAATTCCCCGCCCTGCCCACGGACAGTAGGGGACACCGATGAGCTTGGAAAGGCCGCCGTCCGTCGGATGGGACGTTAATTCGTGGCCCCGTGTGCGGGAGAGCCATACCCTGTACACGTTAAAGAACACGTTGGATGGCCTTGACGGGAGGCTACCATCTGTCTCCCAACAGCTGTTCCAGTGGGTCCCCCTCCCCCAACCTTCTCTGAGCCTTCGGGGTCCATGTGACCTGGCCATTTAGCCCATGGTGTGCAAAAAAGTGCCTCTCAGAGGTGAAACAACCCAAACAACCCCCCCCCCCCAAAAAAAAAAAAAAAAATAGACACAGAGACACATAGAGCAAAAAGAAATGTAAAAAAAAAATTGAAACAAATATCTTCTCAAGCAGCTGATTGCCACAGAGGTCTGACAGGAGCCTGTCAGTTTATAAGCTATAATACGAGGTCTGAGATGATAACAGAACTTCAGCAGAAAAGAAACACATACGTCTATGCCTTACTCGGGTCTGGAATCCAGGTCCCATCATCCTCACAGACCTATTTATTATGACTTATAAAACTGCGTAAAAAAAACATGAAATTATTTTGGAGCTAACTGATTAATCAAATTAACCCTCTGGGCATGATTCTCACTTCAACAAAAAAGGAGTCTGATATCGACAACCAAAACTTTTATTTCCTCTTGGTATTATTTCCTCACGAATGTTTTTTTTTTTAAATCTCTAAAACGAAGTGGAAAACGTTTCACCACAATGGAAATCCAGTGTCTTATTTTAAATCTCTAAAACGAAGTGGAAAACGTTTCACCACAATGGAAATCCAGTGTCTTATTTTAAATCTCTAAAACGAAGTGGAAAACGTTTCACCACAATGGAAATCCAGTGTCTTATTTTAAATCTCTAAAACGAAGTGGAAAACGTTTCACCACAATGGAAATCCAGTGTCTTATTTTAAATCTCTAAAACGAAGTGGAAAACGTTTCACCACAATGGAAATCCAGTGTCTTATTTTAAATCTCTAAAACGAAGTGGAAAACGTTTCACCACAATGGAAATCCAGTGTCTTATTTTAAATCTCTAAAACGAAGTGGAAAACGTTTCACCACAATGGAAATCCAGTGTCTTATTTTAAATCTCTAAAACGAAGTGGAAAACGTTTCACCACAATGGAAATCCAGTGTCTTAGACCCCATTAAAATATTATATATTTAAATAGGGTTAACTGTGTTGCTGGTTTCGTGAATTAAAACTGTTCTGGAAAAGATTGATAAATAAACAAAAAGTTGCGGACTTACCCTCGTAAAATCGCTGAGAATAAAAGCTTGTTCAATACCACTGAACACAGTCAAAGGAATCAGCAGTACCTGTTCCACTTTCCTGAGATGCTTAAAAGTAGCCACGAGTCTAGAAGTTGCCGTTTGTTCTCTTTTCTCGTTGCTTTCTGCTCTGTTCAAAGGATCCAGAAAGATCGCCAACACCACAGCAGCCAGAAGAGCACATCCCAAGTAAATCCCAATCAAAGTGTATCTTTTTTCATCCGAAGGAGGTTCGAGATTGGGATTAGTGTCATTGAACTCTTCGTTACAGAAAGAAGCTCCACACGTGGCGAGAGTGGCGTTGGAAATTACATACTCTGTTTCATTCTCCGGTTTCAGAACGTAGTAGGATATCAGATTCCCCCAGATCTGCGTGTTCTGGAAGAACATGAAGAACACGCCGAAGAATCGCGAGATGATGGTGTCAGCTGAATCATTGACGTAGGACGAGTAGAGAGAGCCAATCTCGTTGAGATAAGTGCACTTGGCAGACCACAGAGGAGCTGCACCTAGACCAAGAAGAACTGCAGCGGGGATTAGAGTGCCCCAATGCGGGTAGAAGTTCGCAGCGACGAAAGGACAATAAGTGAGGACGGACAGTACAAGAGTGCGTTTGCAGCCCAGACGTTTGATGATCAGCGTTGGTAGGAACATGGAGGAGATGATGAGAGCAACGTATATGACGCTTTGGGATGCAACTCCCAATCCTTCAACACTATTGATGGTGCTTTGAAGATTGGCGAGAGCTTGAAAGGCACTGAACAGAAGAAGGAATCCGCAGCATACAATTAAAAGGTTTTTGATGATGCGTGATTTGCTCATTGGTTTGATCTCCTCTGATGATGATATTGCTCCATTAGGATGATAAGAGTCCGGTATTTTGGCTGATTTGTTACTCTTTGGATCTTTCATGTTGGTTAAGTATTTTTTTTTTGTTTTGTCGAGTCTTTCTTTTATGATTTAAGGGATTATCAAACGAACAAGAGGACTGTTGTGGTTTTCGATTCTTACCTCAGTACTGTAAAAGAGTAAAAAGAAGTTGTTAGAAACGAAAAAATTATATGTAAAAAAAAACATTAAAAGAATCTCAATTTTAGAAGAGAAGATTCTTAATTTTTTATAAGCATCCTTTAAATAAAAGTGCATTATGCTCGGAAATGGGTTGGGTTATATTTTTTTTTGCACATAATGGACTAAAGGGTCAGGTTACAAGAACCCCAAAGGCTTCACAGACTACGGTAAGGGGACTCACTGGTCAGTTCTTAGGAGACATCCTCCGGTCAAAATTATCCAGCATGTGTTCTTTAACGGGTTCAAGGATTGGCTCTCCTGCCCAAGGAGCCACAGGTTAACATCCCATCCGATGGATGCGTACTGTTCAAGTCCATCAATATCCCCTTCCTCAAGGTTGGGGGTGGCTCAATAGGTAGCGCGCCATACTCATAATCTGCAGTTCCCAAGTTAGAATCCCAGTTGGGTCGGTGTTCAGATTTATCTCAGCATAACTCCCCACCCTATCCACGGTGAGTAGGGGACACCGATGAGGCCACCATCCGTCGGACGAGACGTTAAGCCTTGTTGCCGTGTATGGGAGAGCCATAACCTGTGGACGTTAAAGAACACGCTGGATGGCCTTGACGTGAAACTACATCTGTCTCCCAAAAGCTCTTCCAGTGGGTCCCCTACCTAAACCTTCTCTGAGCCATCGGAGTACTTGTGACCTGGCCATTTAACCCATTGTATGCAAAAAAAATATCTCTCAAATGTAAAAGAACCCAACCCCTTCCTCACCGAAGCCAGGAAGGGGGTTAGCGGGGATATAGCTCAAAGCTGTCCCTGCTAGGCAAGCATTGAGATTTATCTCCTCTAAACTCCCCACCCTGCCCACGGTCATTAGGGGACACCGATGGGTTTGAAAAGGCTGTCGTACGTCGGATGGGACGTTAAGTCGTGGCTCCGTGTGCGGGAGAGAGCCATACCCTGTGCACGTTAAAGAACACGTTGGATAGCCTTGACCGGAGGCTACCATCTGTCTCCCAACAGCTGTTCCAGTGGGTACCCACCCACAACTTCTCTGAGTCTTCAGGGTCCTTGTGGCATGTCCATTTAGCCCATTGTGTGCAAAAAAAGTGCCGCTCAGAGATAAAACAACCAACCAACCAAAAGCTCAAAGCTGGCATAGTTCAGACTGTAACATGGGAATTGAAGGTTACCAACCTGGTACACTACTGACTTAGACAGCCTCTGCCCCCTTCAATTCACGCTAAAGAATGGCATGGATAAGAAACAGATTTGGGGTTTCACATTAGATCTGCTTTTTAACGTTATGATCAATGTTCATACACGAGTACAATGGGATAATTAGGTCCATCACCAAAAAATAACTGGTACACCCCCAAACTGATTTTGTATTTTAATTATTTCTTAATAGATTTATATATACCAGGTGACCGGATTAAGACGGAACCTATATTATGGAAGAAAATTTTGAAATTGACTCTAAACAATCGTGATGATAGCAAAAGTTATATGCGCAAATTCTAATCCGCACCGCCATCCGAATCTGTAGTTCCCAGGTTCGAGTCCCAGCTGGGTCAGCGTTGAGATTTATCTCCGCAAAATTCCCCCCCCCCTGCCCACGGTCAGTAGGAGACACCGGTGGGCTTGGAAAGGCCGCCGTCCGTCTGATGGGACGTTAAGCCGTGGCCCCGTGTGCGGGAGAGCCATACCCTGTGCACGTTAAAGAACACACTGGATGGCCTTGACGGGATGCTACCATCTGTCTCCCAACAGCTGTTCCAGTGGGTCCCTTCCCCCAACCTTCTCTGAGCCTTCGGGGTCCATGTGACCTGGCCATTTAGCCCATGGTGGGCAAAAAAATGCCGCTCAGAGGTAAAACAACCCAACCCAAGCCATCCGAATACGCAAAACTGTATCAGCGCATGTGCACATGTTGGCTGGTTAATAACAGTTGAAGTTTTGAAAATGCTTGAGGTCTGATTTATGTTTACGAGTAAAAGAAATCGTTTTAACGATTTATGAATGACTAATCATTAACTAAAAAATATACTGCGATAAAAAAGCCTGTAGTTTACAAAAATTCGTCTTATTAAACATGAGATAAAAATTTAGCAGAATGCAAATTTGCATTTTCTTCTGAGTAAAATTTTCTCCTTTTACAGGTCGTTATCTAAGATCATGGAAAGATATTCTTTTTTGTTAACCAGTAGATATCCTTTACATTTCACTCTTTCCGTGGTCTTCAAGACAGAAATATTCACATATTTAATTCTTGTTTATTTTTATGTTCGCTATTTTCTACGCAACGGGGGGCGGGGTGGCTCAGTCGGTAGCGCGTCAGGCTCGTAATCTGTAGTTCCCAGGTTCGAGTGTCAGCTGGGTCAGCGTTGAGATTTATCTCCGCAAAACTCCCCGCCCTGCCCACGGTCAATAGGGGACACCGATGGGCTTGGAAAGGCCGCCGTCCGTCGGATGGGACGTTAAACCGTGGTCCCGTGTGCGGGAGAGCCATACCCTGTGCGCGTTAAAGAACACGCTGGATGGCCTTGACGGGGGGCTACCATCTGTCTCCCAACAGCTGTTCCAGTGTGTCCCCTACCCAACCTTCTCTGAGCCTTCGGGGTCCATGTGACCTGGCCATTTAGCTCATGGTGTGCAAAAAAGTGCCGCTCAGAGGTAAAACAACCCAACCCAAAAATTTTCTACGCAACACACGAGTAATATTCTGAATTTACATTTGCGTGGTAAAAGAAAATTGCTTTTTTTCACATAAAAGAAGTTTCTCTAAATTTATGACTGTATCCCAATGAATTTTCCTCTTTAAAGTGAATATCATCATTGAATTTTGCAGTCAGTATTTTTTTCAGTTTTTTTTTCACTCACGTTATCTATTTATAATGCAGTAATATTTCTCCATGTTTCTATTGATTTTATCCGCTATACACGTTAGCATCACTGTTTTACCCGCGTTTTATCCGCTATTCGCCTAAGAATGAATATTTTATCCGCTTTTCGCTTTAGCATCACTATCTTACCCATGATTTTATCTGTTACCCGCGTTAGCGTCACTTTTTTGAACCCGAGGTTTTATCCGTAATTCGCGTTAGCATCACTTTTTTGAACCCGAGGTTTTATCCGTAATTCGCGTTAGCATCAGTTTTTTGAACCCGAGGTTTTATCCGTAATTCGCGTTAGCATCACTTTTTTCAACCCGAGGTTTTATCCGTAATTCGCGTTAGCGTCACTTTTTTGAACCCGAGGATTTATCTGTTACCCGCGTTAGCGTCACTTTTTTGAACCCGAGGTTTTATCCGTAATTCGCGTTAGCATCACTTTTTTGAACCCGAGGTTTTATCCGTAATTCGCGTTAGCATCAGTTTTTTGAACCCGAGGTTTTATCCGTAATTCGCGTTAGCATCACTTTTTTGAACCCGAGGTTTTATCCGTAATTCGCGTTAGCGTCACTTTTTTTGAACCCGAGGTTTTATCCGTAATTCGCGTTAGCGTCACTTTTTGGAACCCGAGGTTGTATCCGTAATTCGCGTTAGCGTCACTTTTTTGAACCCGAGGTTTTATTCGTAATTCGCGTTAGCATCACTTTTTTGAACCCGAGGTTTTATCCGTAATTCGCGTTAGCATCACTTTTTTGAACCCGAGGTTTTATTCGTAATTCGCGTTAGCATCACTTTTTTGAACCCGAGGTTTTATCCGTAATTCACGTTAGCATCACTTTTTTGAACCCGAGGTTTTATCAGCAATTCGCGTTAGCATCACTTTTTTGAATCCGAGGTTTTATCCGTAATTTGCGTTAGCATCACTTTTTTGAACCCGAGGTTTTATCCGTAATTCGCGTTAGCGTCACTTTTTTGAACCCGAGGTTTTATCCGTAATTCGCGTTAGCGTCACTTTTTTGAACCCGAGGTTTTATCCGTAATTCGCGTTAGCATCACTTTTTTGAACCCGAGGTTTTATCCGTAATTCGCGTTAGCATCACTTTTTTGAACCCGAGGTTTTATCCGTAATTCGCGTTAGCATCACTTTTTTAACCAAAGGTTTTATCCATTATCCGAGTTAGCATTCCAATTTTATCCATGGTTTTATCTGTTATCCCAGTTAGCATCACTTTTTTAACCAGAGGTTTTATCCGTTATCTGAATTACTTCCGAATCTTATCCACGGTTGTATCCGTTATCATCGCTAGCATCATTATTTACCCCGCGGTTTTATTTCTTATCCCCGTTAGCACCAGCATTTTACCCATGGTTATCTCCCCTATCCGCGTTAACATTGATCTGCTATCAGCGGAGAGCATTGAAATGCGCAGATCTTCATTGATCTTCTCTTTCAGCAAGTCTTTAATCATTGATCAGTTTTGTAGCTTTTTGATATAACTTCTTATTGCTGGCAACATTTTGCTGTTCAATATTCCAACTTTTACAGTTTTTTAAATACTGGACGAATATTACTGAAATTCAAGATTTATATAGGCTTCATTTAGATCTCAAGTTTTAAGTTTTTAATTTATCTTTCCACTGAGGTAACATGGGAATTTTTCCCAGGTGGGGCGGGGGTGGCTCAGTCGTTAGCGCGCCAGGCTCGTAATCTGTAGTTCCCACGTTCGAGTCCCAGCTGGGTCAGCGTTGAGATTTATCTCCGCAATAATTCCCCGCCCTGCCCACGGTCAGTAGGGGACACCGATGGGCTTGGAAAGGCCACCATCCGTCGGATGGACGTTAAGCCGTGGCCCCGTGTGCGGGAGAGCCATACCCTGTGCACGTTAAAGAACACGCTGGATGGCCTTGACGGGAGGCTACCATCTGTCTCCCAACAACTGTTCCAGTGGGTCTCCTCCCCCAACCTTCTCTGAGCCTTCGGGATCCATGTGACCTGGCCATTTAGCCCATGGTGTGCAAAAAAGTGCCGCTCAGAGGTAAAACAACCCAATCCAACAGCTGTTCCAGTGGGTCCCCACCCCCAACTTTCTCTGAGCCTTTGGGGTCCATATGACCTGGCCATTTAGTCTATGGTGTGCAAAAAAGCGCCGCTCAGAGGTAAAACAACCCAATGGATGAAGAGAGAATGGGGAGTTCTGAAAATTTATGGAGTCCGTATCCTCTCCACCCTTATCAATTTCAAAATCAGTCAGTACCTCTGCAACAACCTTCTTCAATGACAAAATCTGATAACCAAATGCTTTCGAAGACAAATCTCCTTTCCCATCTCACCAAAGTATGAGATTTTATTTCGAGAATAAAAGCAATCATGAGATATTTAATGTCGCCTAAAGAAAACAAATGAATAAGTGAGAGATGAAAAGTTTGCTGCCCAGAGTTTATGACGATAGTTATGCGACAAGGCCAACAATGCGTGTATGTCAGGTAATCAAAAGTGTAGATCATATCACAGCAGTACCTTGAGAATCGAGGCAGCATTATACTTAAATAACCTTGTTGCCAGTCAAAGTGTGTTTGTTGTGTCGGTTTGGTGTATTAGAAATAAGAGAATAATTTGAATTTATTTACGATGAAAGCGGACAAAAATCGCATATTAAAAATTTTCGACTAACATCTAAAGCAAAGGAGGATCTGTAGAATATACTTTTCAAAACGTGGGAAATATTCGAAAGTTGGGTTGTTTTACCTCTGAGCGGCACTTTTTTGCACACCATGGGCTAAATGGCCAGGTCACATGGACCCCGTAGGCTCAGAGAAGGTTGGGGGAGGGGACCCACTGGAACAGCTGTTGGGAGACAGATGGTAGCCTCCCGTCAAGGCCATCCAGCGTGTTACTTTAACGTGCACAGGGTATGGCTCTCCCGCACACGGGGGGCCACGGCTTAACGTCCCATCCGACGGACGGCGGTCTTTCCAAGCCCATCGGTGTCCCCTACTGACCGCGGGCAGGGCGGGGAATTTTTGCGGAGATAAATCTCAACGCTGACCCAGCTGGGACTTGAACCTGGGAACTACAGATTACGAGCCTGGCGCGCTACCGACTGAGCCACCCCCGCCCCAAATATTCGGAAGATCTGTAAGATATTAAGATTTATGATATGTATTATATTGAATTGATATCTTAGTTCCCAAAATATGTTTAATACGTTATTGATAAAGTTACGTTTATAAAAGGACGTTTTATTCCGGCAAAGTCAGAGAATTCTTAAAGAAAGTTTGCTAAAGTTACAATGCTTCAATGGTTGGATTGTTGGATTGTTTTATCTCTGAGCGGCACTTTTTTTGCACACCATGGGCTTAATGGCCAGGTCACAAGGACCCCGAAGGCTCAGAGAAGGTTGGGGGAAGAGAGCCACTAGAACAGCTGTTGGGAAACAGATGGGAGCCGTCCGTCAAGGACATTCAGCGTGTTCTTTAACATGCACATAGTTTGGTTCCCCCTTACACTGGGCCATTGCTTTACATCCCATCCGACGAATGGCGGCCTTTAGAAGTCCATAGGTGTCCCCTACTGACAGAGGGTAGGCGGTGAGTTTTGCGGAGACAAATCTCGATAGGATTTCTCTGGGACTCGAACCTGGATTCATTACGAGCCCGGCGCGCTACCGACTAAGCCACTCTAGTATTTAAAAGAAATTTTGTTAAAGTTACGACATTTTAAAGAAATTTTGGTAAAATTACAAAATTTTGGAGGAATTTGGGAAAAAAATTTAAAATAATTTAAAGTACAATATTTAAAAAAACCTTTTTTACTAAAATTACAGTGCATTTAAATGAATTTTATAAAGTTAGAATATTGTTGAACCAATATTTGTAAGGCTATAATATTAAAATAACCTCCGTTAATGCTAATACAACAATGGTTTCCATAAATTAACAAAAATCCCTATGTTAAGTCAATGGGAAGCTAATGTCAGAACTCTATAACTTCTAAAATAAGTTTTTTTTTTTGTTTTGAAAAATGTGATTGCAGATAAAGATCTCAATCAAATAAATCAATATCTCGATTTTCAACAATATTCGTTCAGTATTTAATGAGTTATGGAAGTTTGAATATTTAGCGGTAACAATGCCAGCCACAAAAATTGACTTCAGAAGCTAATTAAAAAGTTAGTAATAAGTATTGTAACAAAGTGTTTAATAAAATAAGTTTGTATTTTATAACTTTGTGTAAAGAATTCTTTCACTATTCTTCAGTTTTGTATAAGTTTCTTAAGACTGGCATTGCTGTTGTTAAATATTAAAACTTCCATAACTCATTAAATACTGAACGAATATTGCTGGAAATCGAAATATTGATTTATTTGATTGAGATCTTTATCTGCAATCACATTTTTTGAAACGGAAAACTTATTTTAGGAGTTATAGAGCTTTGACGTTAGCTCCCATTGACTTAACATAGGGATTTTCCTTAATTTAGGGAAACCAGTGCAGAAGCAAGCAATTTTTTATTTGGAGGAATGGAAGTTTCCAATTTCGCTACAAGTTCGAAATCAGGGATTCACAACGCTTTTCGCATCGGATGGATATAAAAGAATAATATGCTTGAGGTAACTATCTTGATTGGTGTACCGGTTATGACGCCTGCTATGCTTCTTAGAGACGTGGATTCGAATCACACTCAGGGCAACCAAAGTTTTTTTCCATCTAATTATTTCAAGTGTTTCTTGTCTACAGGACTTTTTTGTGATACTTTATTACTGAAATACTATGCTTACTGTGACCCAATTGCTGGGAGGGGATGCGATGGGAAAGCTAACTTTGTTCATGACATTTTATTTGTCACATATATAGGTACAAAACAGTAAGAAAAAAAATTAAATATTAATATAAAATTTATTTTAACGTCAAAATTGATGTTGGCTTTTCGGAGCAATATGTGAAGGATGAGATATAAGCATTCTGATTCAATGATGTTGTGGGCAGATGCAATACTGTATTTCGTCGATTCCTGTGGAATAGGGGCTGGGGTGGTTCAGTCGGTAGCGCGCCAGGCTCGTAATCTGTAGTTCCCAGGTTCGAGTCCCAGCTGGGTCAGCGTTGAGATTTATCTCCGCAAAATTCCCCGCCCTGCCCACGGTCAGTAGGGGACACCGATGGGCTTGGAAAGACCGCCGTCCGTGGGATGGGACGTTAAGCCGTGGTCCCGTGTGTGGGAGAGCCATACCCTGGGCACGTTAAAGAACACGCTGGATGGCCTTGACAGGAGGCTACCATCTGTCTCCCAGCAGCTATTCCAGTGGGTCCCCTCCCCCAACTTTCTCTAAGCCTTCGGGGTCCATGTGACCTGGCCATTTAGCCCATGGTGTGCAAAAAAAGTGCCGCTCAGAGGTAAAACAAACCAAACCAAAAACCTGTGGAATAAAAAAAAAAAGGCATAAAATGAAAAAAATGTTTTCCTTTGAAAACAACAAAGTTAAATTTCTACAGATGTGCCGAAGACAAAGCGAAAATATTAGCTTATTTCCAAAACGAGTTAAAAAGAACTGTTTGCAATATTAGTTTAAGGTTTGGTTCATTTTTAGTGCCTTCGGAAAATAATTAAGCTTTCTCCCTTTGCAGGGGTTGAGGGGGGGGGGGAAGTCACTTCGTTTAATGTAAACCTCTTTTCCATTTCACTTTATTACTAATTATTAAACGTGCATTATTATAACAGACTTTCTACAGCATTAATTTAAAATTTGCCCATTTTTCCCACTTTACCGCCCAATAAAAATTGATTTGCTTCTCTCCTCACTTAGGTTGGTTGTTGGTTGGTTGATTTACCTATGATCGGCACATTTTTTGCACACAATGGGCTAAATGGCCAGGTCACAAGGACCCCGAAGGCTCAGAGGAAGTTGGGGGAGGGTATCCACTGGAACAGCTGTTGGGAGACAGATGGTAGCCTCCCATCAAGGCAATCCAGCGTGTTCTTTAACGTGCACAGGGTATGTCTCTCCCTCACGGGGCTACGGCTTAACGTCCCATCCGACGGACGGCAGCCTTTCCAAGCCCATCGGTGTCCCCTACTGACCGTGGACAGGGCGGGGAGTTTTGCGGAGATAAATCTCAACGCTGACCCAGCTGGGACTCGAACCTGGGAACTGCAGATTACGAGACTGGCGCGCTACCGACTGACCCCCCTCACTTAGGAAAAGAGAAGGAGAGTTGTGGGGAGGATGGGGGAGGGAGGAGGGGGGTTAGAACTTTCTACATATTACGGAACTGGACAGTTTCTCTGCGAAAGGAGAGAAATTTAATAATCGGTACAATTTTAATTGTGTTCATATTTCTTACTATTAAACTATAAGTTTTCATTTCAAAAGGATATATAATAAGTTAGTTTATTTTTATTGCTATATTATTTCATAATTTTAAACTACTCAGTCAATTTTTGAAAATAAATATCTATTCGTAGCCTTTTAAATGGTAAATTAACATTAAGGTATCAAATAATTCACTATTTCAATATAAATTTTTAGTTTCAAAATTCGAATTAGTAGGTGTGTATTTTTTTAAATCAGTAGTTAACTTGTAATTATTTATTAATATATTAATTTACTCATTAGTATTAAATTATTTTATTATATAGGATTATAAATCATTTTTTGCAATTATATAAATAGTTTTTTTTAATAATTTTAAACAACTTAGTTAATTTCTAAATAAATATTTATCGGCAACTTTTAAACAGTAAATCAACATTAAAGTGTGAAATAAATTCTTTATTTTAATGGAAATGTTTGATGTCAAAATTTTATTGGTAGATGTACGTTTTTTAAAACTCAGCAGTAAATTAAAAATTATTCATATATACGTGTTATATTTCCACAGATGTATTAATATACTATTTTAATAATTTAAAAAGATAAATATCTACAACTTTTAAACAGTAAAATGGACATTATAAGATAAAAAACACGAGTTCGATATTTTAACAAAAAATGTTTAGCATTAAAATTTAATCGGTAGCTATATATTAAACAAAAATAGCAATTAATATTAAATTATTGAGTAATATATTAATACAGTAATTATTCATAAATAATTTTATTTCCTATATGTTTAAACCAAAAAGTTTAATAAAACTTTCATAAATATTAAATCAGTTTAAAATTTTACCCATTCCTTAATTTCCTTCGTTGGAGTTTAGTCACACCCCTTGATCAAAATTTCAACTACAGCTAACAAACGATGACTGGAACATCAACTACAAAACTTACCGAAAGCGAGCTTGAAGGACACTCTTAATGAACGTATCAGTCATCGACAATTCATTCGCGTCATTCCGTATTGAAATGAAACAAGTGAAGTTGCATTTTGAATTCTCCCGATTTCACATTTCCTATTTACGTCCTTCACATTTCACAAAGAAATTCCGCGAAAGATTTCGTTACGAGGAAGCTTATCGGTTAAATGATGGGCAACTTGACAGTCCGTCGCTAAGACAACCGAGGATGTTGCAACGATGCGAATGAAATGTTTGCACGGACGACAGACGTCACGTAATAGGTCTGTCTTGTGATAGGTGTGGTAATGACGTTGTTCTTATTGTTGAGATGACTAAACAATGCTTACTAGCTAAAAAAAATAATGGAATATTTATTTTCACTTTCGCATAAGTGGTCGGTGGTCGGTTCGGTCGGTAGCAAGTTAAGCTCGTGATCTGTAGTTCCCAGGTTCGAGTCCCAACTCCTCCAGCGTTGGGAGCGGGGGTGGCTCAGTCGGTAGCGCGCCAGGCTCGTAATCTGTAGTTCCCAGGTTCGAGTCCCAGCTGGGTCAGCGTTGAGATTTATCTCCGCAAAATTCCCCGCCCTGCCCACGGTCAGTAGGGGACACCGATGGGCTTGGAAAGGCCGCCGTCCGTCGGATGGGACTTTAAGCCTTGGCCCGTGTGCGGGAGAGCCATACCCTGTGCACGTTAAAGAACACGCTGGATGGCCTTGACGGGAGACTACCATCTGTCTCCCAACAGCTGTTCCAGTGGGTCCCCTCCCCCAACCTTCTCTGAGCCTTCGGGGTCCATGTGACCTGGCCATTTAGCCCATAGTGTGCAAAAAAGTGCCGCTCAGAGGTAACCCAACCCGTAAAACGAGAACTCTGTAGATAAGAGAAAAATACAATCTGATCTTGAGATTCTGTGAGGTGAGGGAAGTCTGATTCCACTGAGATGTTTTACGATTCTTTGTTTCAAAATATCTTAGGTTTTATCAATGCTTCCATTTGCTATGTTCAAACTGTAAAAGAATATTCCTATATTCAAGAACATGCCGGGTGGCCTTGACGGATTGAACCTAAATATAGAACCTTCCGTCAAGGCCATTCAGCGTGTTCTTTAACGTGCGCAGGGTATGGCTCTCCCGCACACGGAGCCACGGCTTAACGTCCCATCCGACGGACGGCGGCCTTTCCAAGCCCATCGGTGTCCCCTACTGACCATGGGAAGGGCGGGGAATTTTGCGGAGATAAATCTCAACGCTGACCCAGCTGGGACTCGAACCTGGGAACTACAGATTACGAGCCTGGCGCGCTACCGACTGAGCCACCCCCGCCCCATCCTTCATTGACAATAACTTTCAGTGAAAAATAAAAATAAATAAATTAGCACTAACCTCTCATTCTGTTGTCTAATCCAAACCACTTATTTGAAAACCTAAATGAAATGAGGCAAAAAGCCAATGCTGAAAATTCATGTCTTCCCCTTGGAACCAATCTGAACCCGAATCTCCTCTGACACGGTTGGCAAAGAGTTATATCCACGTGACCTCTGATGTTAATCGCGATCGTTATTTTTGAGCGAATGATATGTCGCCGTTGAAGTTTTTGAATTTCGCTACGTAAACAGCCAATATCGTTCGATGTTGCGATTTGGGACAAGCAGCTGACCTCTGACAGATGGGATCGAAGGGCTTCGGGTTGCGAAAGATGTTGCGGCAAAATTCTTGGTAGAAATATGTCAAGGTCTTTCTATATACAGTATCCGATGCAGACGCTGAATTGAACTCATAGTCGAGAAGAATGTGCAATACAGAAATTGTATTTACAACAGATTTTGTCAACTTTATGTTTTGTAAATGATAAGCTTTGGGTTAGGTTGTTTTAATGAGCGGCACTTTTTTGTACACCATGGACTAAATGGCCAGGTCACATGGTCTCCGAAGGATCAGAGAAGGTTGGGCGAGGGAACCCACTGGAACAGCTGTTGGGAGACAGATGGTAGCCTCCCGTCAAGGCCATCCAGTGTGTTCTTTTACGTGCAAAGGGTGTGGCTCTCCCAAACACGGGCAGCACGACTTAACGTCTCATCCGACGGACGGCGGCCTTTTCAAGCCCATCGGTGTCCCCTATTGACCGTGGGCAGGGCAGGGAATTTTGCGGAGATAAATCTCAACGCTGACCCAGCTGGGACTCGAACCTGGGAACTACAAATTACGAGTCTGGAGTGCATGTTGGGTTGGTTGTTTTACCTCTGAGTGCACTGTTTTGCACACAATGGGCTAAATAGACAGGTTACAGGGATCGCGAAGATTCAGAAAAAGATGGGGGAGGGGACTCATTGGAACAGCTCTTAGGAGACAGAGGGTAGCCTCCCGTCAAAGCCATCGAGCGTGTTCTTTAATGTGCACAGGGTATGGCTCTCCCGCACACGGAGATAAATCTCAACGCTGACCCAGCTGGAACTCGAACCTGGGAACTGCAGATTACAGGCTTAGCACGCTCCCGACTGAGACCCCACCCCCCCGCTCCCTCTTACTATACGAGAAGAGAACTCAGTGTCTTTAGGTGACTTAACCTACGAGGGTAAAAAAGGTCAATGATTAACGTATTTGAGCAATATTATGAATTTGTTGGAACAAAAGTCGTTGAACAAAATAGGAATTCAGAAAATAGGCATAGAAAATAATAAATAAGATGGATATCATTATCATAGTTAAATTAGTAATGGGAAGGATAATTCTCTTAGAGAGCTAGGTGGGTAAGAAAATTGTTGTTAAGAGAGCAAAAAAGTGAAATATATAGTGTCGTGTACGTAAAGGAAGGGTTGGGTTGTTTTACCTCTGAGCACTTTTTTGCACACCATGGGCTAAATGGCCAATGAATTTCCCCGACATTGACCCCGAAGGCTCAGAGAAGGTTGGGGGAGGGGACCCACTGGAACAGCTGTTGGGAGACAGATGGTAGCCTCCCGTCAAGGCCATCCAACGTGTTCTTTAACGTGCACAGGGTATGGCTCTCCCGCACACGGGGCCACGGCTTAACGTCCCATCCGACGGACGGCGGCCTTTCCAAGCCCATCGGTGTCCCCTACTGACCGTGGGCAGGGCGGGGAATTTTTGCGGAGATAAATCTCAACGCTGACCCAGCTGGGACTCGAACCTGGGAACTACAGATTACGAGCCTGGCGCGCTACCGACTGAGCCACCTCGTACGTAAAGGAAGAAAGAAGTCACCCGATGCATCACAGCAGAGGACGATTAATTAGTCGAATTAATTTACTCTTCACCCATTATGGGGCGGGGATGGCTCAGTCGGTAGCGCGCCTGACTCGTAATCTGTAGTTCCCAGGTTCGAGTCCCAGCTGGGTCAGCGTTGAGATTTATCTCCGCAAAACTCCCCGCCCTGCTCACGGTCAGTAGGGGACACCGATGGGCTTGGAAAGGCCGCCGTCCGTCGGATGGGACGTTAAGCCGTGGCCCGTGTGCGGGAGAGCCATACCCTGTGCATGTTAAAGAACACGCTGGATGGCCTTGACGGGAGGCTACCATCTGTCTCCCAACAGCTGCCTCAGTGGGTTCCCTCCCCCAACCTTCTCGGAGCCTTCGAGGTCCATGTGACCTGGTCATTTAGCCCATGGTGTGCAAATAAAGTACCGCTCAGAGGTAAAACAACCCAACTTCACCCATTATTCTAGGTGAAACCACAGATTCGTGGGTATTTACGCCCATGCTTAGATGTGGTTTAGATGGGCTGTGCCAAATGTCGTGTAGGAAGATGAAATAAACGAATGCATCATAATAGAGGAAACGCACTATTTATTTACATTCACACATATATGTACGCATGGGAACGTGTTCGATTCTATGGTCCTTAGCTGTGCTCAAGGTTTCTCAGAATGAATATGGCTTTATAGAGGTCCTTGTAGACTTTCCCCAAACAGCATAATATAACCTGAATGCTGCTTTACTTCTACATGCATTCATTTGATGAGGTGGAAATCTGTACTTTACATAAATCTCTTTACTTGACATGAAAACTGGGCGAGAGGATATCTTAATCCTTTCCTACACTACCTGGGGGCGGGGGTGGCTCATCGGTAGCGCGCCAGGCTCGTAATCTGTAGTTTACAGGTTCGAGTCCCAGCTGGGTCAGCGTTGAGATTTATCACCGCAAAACTCCCCATCCTTCCCACGGTCAGTAGGGGACACCGATGGGCTTGGAAAGGCCGCCGTCCGTCGGATGGGACGTTAAGCCGTGGCTCCGTGTGTGGGAGAGCCATACCCTGTGCACGTTAAAGAACACGCTGGATGGCCTTGACGGGAGGCTACCATCTGTCTCCCAACAGCTGTTCCAGTGGGTCCCCTCCCCCAACCTTCTCTGAGCCTTCGGGGTCCTTGTGACCTGGACATTTAGCCCATTGTGTGCAAAAAAGTGCCGCTCAGAGTTGAGATTTCTCTCCTCCCAACCAACGTTAAAGAACACGCTGGATGGCCTTGACGGGAGGCTACCATCTGTCTCCCAACAGCTGTTCCAGTGGGTCCCCTCCCCCAACCTTCTCTGAGCCTTCGGGGTCCATGTGACCTGGACATTTAGCCCATTGTGTGCAAAAAAATTCCGTTCAGAGATAAAACAACCCAAATCCTACACTACCTAGTTACACAGAATCGAATCTCGGGGACCCTCCTTTAGGGTCCCCGAGAAAGAGCTACGTTATTTTGACGCGCTAAAACAAACGACCTCTCCGTTTGTCAGCAATATTTAGTGTGATGCTTTACTCATTTCGTATTCGCTCATCTCCGTCTAGTGACGGAACTGCAATGAAATCATTTGCTCGAGTTCGTTTCCCCGAGCATATGGAGAACAGCTCAGCTTGGCTGCGAATGACAACTAATGAGCCACATTTCCCCATTTAAGATACTTAAAAAATACACTTATAACATGAATTTATGCAATGACAATAGATGCAATAATAAAATACGTTAGAAGGACAGTACATAATAATGTAAGCCGTCCCATGGCCGAGTGGTAGGGCCTGCCATCCTCTCAGACCTTCTACTCTGGCATATAAACTGACAGGCTCCTGTCAGACCTCTGTGGCAAGCAGCTGCTTGAGGGGGTATTTAATTTTTCAACATAATATTGTCTGAGCATAAGGAAAATCTTTGAGGAATGCGAGTCAGTTGGTTGTTTGGGTTTTATAGCGCATGGGCAACAGAGGCCATAATGTACCAAACGAGAAAAAAAGAGTAAAAGACAGAGAAACCCACAAACAAAGTTAAAAGCAAAAATTGTAAACGTAAAAGACAAATAATAAGACAAAATAAAAAGACAAAATAAATAAATACCTCCTC
The DNA here is from genome assembly GCA_038380435.1 of Ryuthela nishihirai. Lineage (NCBI taxonomy): Eukaryota > Metazoa > Arthropoda > Arachnida > Araneae > Heptathelidae > Ryuthela > Ryuthela nishihirai. The sequence goes on from JAWZYU010000025.1 coordinate 28,787,658, forward strand.
CAGCAGCTGCTTGCCGCAGAAGTCTAACAGGAGCCTGTCAGTTTAATACGCCATAATAGAAGGGATCTGTCCCGTCTCAGCAGACGGGACAGATCCAGAGGTAAAACAACCCAACCCAACGATTAAAATAGGTTTGATCGTTAAAATGGTGTCACAAAACTCGCACCTAGGTTCGTCGTCTGCCCGAAGACACGAAGGTTGCCAGATCACTAATTTCTAAAATAATCGTTGCCAGATATTTTTTCTGATTTCTGTAATCGACCATACTGTTCGGATACTTTTTTGAGCCACTGTACAACTTCCTCCTTGCGATTCCTGCGAAGACGCCACAGTTTGACAATGGGCCTGATCTCGAAAAGCTTGTTAGCAATCTGTTCAGATCAAGATCTCTGCTGCCCGGAGCTCGATAAAAAAACGCTACTCGAAGTCTAAATATGGAACTGGCAGCGGAGGGTTGAACAGAGTCATGGCTGACCTGGCAGCAGCATCTGCCAAGCCATTACCCCTGATCCCGAGTGACCGGGGCGGGGGTGTCTCAGTCGGTAACGCGCCAGGCTCGTAATCTGTAGTTCCATTTAGCCCATGGTGTGCCATTTAGCCCATAGCGCGCCAGGCTCGTAATCTGTAGTTCCATTTAGCCCATGGTGTGCAAAAAAGTGCCGCTCAGAGGTAAAACAACAACCAACCCGAGTGACTGGGCACCCAACAGAAGAGAATGGTGGTTGTGGCTGCCAGATGATGGAGCAGCTGGAAGATCTTGGAGAGAACTGGGTGATGTCGATGCCTCACTGAGATCAAAGCCTGTAGCGAACTAAGCGAGTCGGTGTAGAGGATGCACCTGCGATGATGCTTAGCTGCTATGGGTCCAAGTCAAGACTGACAGCACGCAATTCTGCAGTGAAGATGGAACACTACTGTGGCATCTGGTCTGCAATGATGACATTACAGCAGACCATGGCTGATCCCATCAATGTGTCGGACTTCGAGCCATCTGTGAAGACAGGTAAGATGTCCAGATGCACAGCACGATGGCTGGCAAAGAGTTGCTGATACACACAGTTGGATGTAAAGGGCTTCCTCGTCCTTCGCAGAGAAAAATCGCAGGAAAAGGAAACACTGAGTCATGTTGAAAGTGGCTTGGCTGCCAATTGTGAGATGCTATCGAGACTGGTGTTAATGACCTCCAGCCACTTTGAACAGTCACAGGAGTAGGCCGGATGCTCGCCACTGCAGTTTACGCAGCATGCCTTTTCTGCTCTGCAGTCAGGTTCGAGATGATCCTGACTGTCATAACGAGCATAGGTGGACTTGCCCCAGCATGCTGTACGGGCATGGCTGAACCTCTGGCATTGAAAACAACGCAGAAGATTTAGTGTATACGGCCGTATCTTGCAGTGTAAGTACCCTGCCTTGATGGAAGTAGGCAGGTGTGGGGTTGTTTTACCTCTGAGCGGCACTTTTTTGCACACCATGGGCTAAATGGCCAGGTCACATGGACATCGAAGGCTCAGAGAAGGTTGGGGGAGGGGACCTACTGGAACAGCTGTTGGGAGACAAATGGTAGCCTCCCTTCAAGGCCATCCAGTGTGTTCTTTAACGTACACAGGGTATGGCTGTCCCACACACAGGGCCACGGCTTAACGTCCCATCCGACGGGCGACGGCCTTACCAAGCCCATCGGTGTCCCCTACTGACCGTGGGCAGGGCGGGGAATTTTGAGGAGATAAATCTCAACGCTGACCCAGCTGGGACTCGAACCTGGGAACTATAGATTACGAGCCTGGCGCGCTACCGACTGAGCTACCCCCGCCCTGCAGGTGTGGGGTATTGACTGTAATGATTAGTACCCACTAGGGTACTAATCATTACATTACATTAGTACCCATTACTTTCCATCACGCGTTGCAAAACCCAGTGGACTTCTGTCACTCCTTGGGACGAAAGCTCCGAGAAGATTTCCTCCTCAGAAATTTTGAGGAGGCCTCACTCGGAGATCCCGCCCCAGGAGGAATTTAGCGTCTTGTGTGGAGTGACTGCGACTGCCACTCCACCAATCGCTGTAACATTCAAGAGTAGCTCGGAATGATTCGAGCAAGCATTTTCCATCTGCAAGTCATCAGATCTTAGGCACTTGTCAGATTTCTGTTCTCCTGCAAGACCTTTCAAACCCCTTATTTATAAAGAACAGGGACATGTCCTCAATCACCTGATCATCAGAGAGGATGACCAGGAATTTTGGGGACAGAGGCACACAGGAAGACGATGGCAAAGACACAGAAGATGGGGGTTTATGAGGTGACCCAAAGGAATTGGGGAATTACAGACCTATTGCTTTACTCTCTGTAATATCTAAAATTTTTGAAAATATAGTGAAAAATAAATTATATGAATATCTGGAAAAGAAATGTTTTATCAGTACCAATCAGTTTGAGTTTAGAGAAAAAATGGGTACGGATGATGCATTATTACAGATAACAAATACGATTTACGCAGCGATGAATAACAGTGATCATCATTAACAATCTTTCTGGACATAAAAAAGCATTTGATACGGTAAACTGTCAAACATTAATACAAATATTACAAACTGTTGAGTTAGAGGAGTGGCATTGAATTGCTTTCGCAGTTATTTAGCTAAGAGAACGTAAAAAGTAAAAATAAAAGATACATACAGTGCTCGGACTGAAATTTAATACGGAGTGCCACAAGGATCTGTTCTGGGTCTCTTATTATTTATTGTTTACATTAATGATTTAGATTCCATTAACCCAACAGGTAAATTAGCTATTTTTGATGACGACACTGACATATACTGGTTCTGATTCTTCGATTATATTTAAACAAGCAAATAGGGTTCTAGAATTAATTAGAAATTAGACCACAAATAATTATTTTAGCAATAAATCTGAAAAAGAGAAAAGCAGTTTATTTCTACTTAAAGAATAATAGTTCTGTTACAGATATTTTGCACCGCACTAAATTGAAATATGATACAAATTGTTCATCGAAAAGTCACTGTAATTGTCCTAAAAATTTTGTTCCGTCAGTAAAATATTTAGGCATTTGGATTGATGCATGCCTAACTGGAAAGTGCCTGTGACATGGGTTAAAAGGAAGGCCATCCGTAACCTGACCCGCTTATATCTCGTAAGACACTTAGTTTCATTTAAATTTATATGTACAGTCGCTCAAAAAAGTATCCGAACACCACGGTTGATTACAGAATTCAGAAAAAATATCTGGCAGCGTTTTTTTTAGAAATTAGTGATCTGGCAAACTTCGTGTCACGAATTATGCATTAATCCATTCTCAGTTAACATATGGTATAAAATTTGGGGAGAGGGGGCATGTGTTTCAATAATTTTAAACAACTTTTAGTGCGCAAAAGAGATTTATTCGCTTATTAACTAAAAGCCGAAAAACGCAACCTTCATGACCTTTGTTTCGGGAAGCAGGAAATTTTGCCATTACTTATGATTATTTTTACGAAATTATGAAATACTTTTACTTTAGAAATGAAAGCATTAAAACTGATACGAATAATTACCAATTAATACGAGATAAAACAAATTATGAAATACCTGCATTACATAAGGAAATTTTTAGGCACTATTATTTGTACTTAGCACCGAAATTTCTTTGCTCTCTCCCGGTCAGCATGAAAAATATAAAGAATTTTCATTTGTTTTCTAAAGTTCTCAAGAATTACATTTTGAAACTTGATTTTGAAATTATGATGTGGAAACTTTTTTGCATTGAATTACGAGAACTGTTTATATATAACATTTGATATTGAATGTTTCTTCCTTTCTGACTTTCACACTTTCTGGATTACTAGATTTTTTTTGTTTTGAGTTGTTTTCGTTTTTTGTGTATTATATTCAATGTGACGACTGATGTTTTCAATTGAAATTTTTTCTGTATGCAGACTTCACTAACGAGCCTACTCCTGTGAGACCTCAGAAGCTTTTGTATACCGTTAAGCATGATGTGAAGTAAAAATTATCTATCTATCTATCTAACTAACTCTAAAGGGAAAAATGTAGTATCCAGGATACTGTTTTTATTAGGGAGGTAAAAGGTAGCTGTAATAATAAGAGGGGTGTCTTCGATATTTATACAGAACGAATTTGTCATTAATTTGAACAGAAAAAATTTGTTATTAATTTGTATAGAAGGTATTGCTACTAAAACATGTTATTCAAAATAATGTCGTGTAAAATACTATAATGTCGTATAGGATAATTGAGCAAAATAGTGTTGTCTAGGATAACTGGTAAAAGAAAATTTTGGCGTGTAGGTTAACTGTAAAATAATGATGTTCAGTTTAACTGGTAGAATAAAATAATGGTGTTTAGGATAACTGGTGAAATAAAAAAACGATGTTTGGGATAACTGGTAAAATAAAATAGTGTATTGTAGGATAAAGTAGTAAAATAGTAAGGTTTAGGAGAACTGTAGTAAAATAAGTGGTGTCTAGGATAACTGTGGTGTTTATGGTGGTGTTTAACGATAACGAAAAAAAAAGTTCAATGTATAAAATAATTATAATCAAGAGAATTGACAATTGTAATAAGGAATGTTTTCATTGGCTATTTTAAAAATATTTTTACGACAGATGAACGTGCTACAATAAAATCATGATTGATGTGTCATTTGCGCTTGCGTGCCCTTCATCGCGAGAATTACGTCACTAGCTGATTAGAACAGACAAAACTTGAATATATAACGGTGATAAGAAAAGAGAGAATTGAAAAAAAAGTTGTCGGTAGTGGCTGAATGTGTATATTCATTTTTCTTGCAATGAATTAGTATTAAGTTTATCTTAAGAAAGTTTTTCAAGAGTATTGACAATCAAACCGAAGAGGCAATATGTCAGTCGCCAAGCAGAGCTGACTTTAACTTCTCTTTAAAAATAAATATCCCTTCAAGCAGCTGCTTGCCACAGAGGTCTGACAGAAGCCTATCTGTTTATACGCCAGAGTTGGGTTGTTTTACTTCTGAGCGGCACTTTTTTGTAGAGTAGAAGGTCTGTGAGGATGGCGGATCTCAGCAGAAGGACAACACAAACAGCCATACCTTACCCGGCAGGCACAAACAGCCATACCTTACCCGGCAGGCTCGAACCCAGGTCCCTGAGATAAACAGCCAAGCGTGCTAACCACTCGGCCAAGTAAAAGTTAACCATCTGGTGCGTGGTGACCTTAATATGTAAAATGAATGGGTAAGGTTAATCTTGGTAATTTATAGGTTTATTCTCAAAGATAATTGTGACACTTATTGAATGTTGTAAAAGTTTTCCTTTATGCTTTGAAAAGAGAGTGTAAGAATTGTAATATCACTATTTGAAGTATCGGTGGATAATGTAAAGTATTCTTTAATTTTTAACTTCCATACTAATGAAAATAAGGATTTGTGTTAGTCGAATTTATTTAATATACGTTTTTTATACTTTTGTAATAAATTAGCTCATTTATCAATTTTTGTTGCTAAATATTCTTTTGAATTCACACTCTAGATTTCCTATTAAAAATTCATAACAATATCAGTAAATTTCACTATGGTAAATTGAAATAAAAAATAGCTTTATATTCGGATAAATATCATAAGAAATTAAGAATAAAAGATCTATGGAATCAGACGGATTGAAACGTGCAAAAAAAGTTAAATGTTTTGACTTCCGCGGCTACTTTAAAATTAGATAAAAAAAATATCAGAGATATTTATCCATATCTCGACACTTAAGTAAGATAATGAGTTGGGTTGTTTTACCTCTGAGCGGCACTTTTTTGCACACCATGGGCTAAATGGCCAGGTCACGTGGACCCCATAAGGCTCAGAGAAGATTGGGGGAGGGGACCCACTGGAACAGCTGTTGGGAGACAGATGGTAGCCTCCCGTCAAGGCCATCCAGCGTGTTCTTTAACGTGCACAGGGTATGGCTCTCCTGCACACGGGGCCACGGCTTAACGTCCCATCCGACGGACGGCGGTCTTTCCAAGCCCATCGGTGTCCCCTACTGACCGTGGGCAGGGCGGGGAATTTTGCGGAGATAAATCTCAACGCCGACCCAGCTGGGACTCGAACCTGGGAACTACAGATTACGAGCCTGGTGCGCTACCGACTGAGCCACCCCCGCCCCGTAAGATAATGAAATGTTTTCCTATTGACCATTTGGATGTCTATGTATACAGGAGAAGGAAATGAATTTTCCGAGAAGCAGACATTTTAAATCCATTGTGAAAGCATTTTATCTTATTTCAATGCATTTATTTTGCTGCCCTTTGACAGATAAGATTCGACCGTTCCAAAGTCATTCGTGTGGTTTAGTTGGGTTGGGTTGTTTTACCTCTGAGCGGTACTTTTTTGCACACCATGGGCTAAATGACCAGGTCACAAGTACCCCGAAAGCTCAGAGAAGGTTGGGGGAGGGACCCACTGGAACAGCTGTTGGGAGACAGTGGTAGCCTCCCGTGAAGGCCATCCAGTGTGTTCTTTAACGTGCACAGGGTATGGCTCTCCCACACACGGTGCCGCGGATTAACGTCCCATACGACGGACGGTGGCCTTTCCAAGCCTATTGGTGTCCCCTATTGACCGTGGGCAGGGCCAGGAGTTTTGCGGAGATAAATCTCAATGCTGACCCAGCTGGGACTTGAGCCTGGGAACTGCAGATTACGAGCCTGGCGCGCTACCGACTGAGCCACCCCCGCCCCTCGGGTGGTTTAGAGTTGACCTTGCGAAACAAATTCTTTTGTTTATTTAGTGTTACTCAATAATTTATTAAAGTAGACATTAATATAAGAAAAACCAGAATACAAAGTTGAAATGAAAATGTGACGTTAAGCCGCGGCACCGTGTGCGGGAGAGCGATACCATTTGAGGATTAGTATAAATAAAGATGGTTTTTATAACAGCAATACTGATTTTTATTTAGTAAGGATCTTTTTAGTGTAGTAATTGGTTTAGAGCTATGAAGAGAGAATTTTATGGGATTTTTTTTGTTTTTTAGTACAAAAGAAGTGCTGCTCAGAGGTAAAAAAAACCAACGTGACAGAACTTAAAATTTGGAATGCGACTCTAAATCATATGTATATTTCGTCACTGTTGTTAACAAAACTGTAAAGTTAGCTTCTGAGTCGCATAAAATTTGATTGAAATTATATTGGTTTCCATAAATTAAGGAAAATCCCCATGTTAAGTCAATGGGAAGCTAACGTCAACGCTCTATAACTTATAAAATGAGTTTTTTTTTGTAAAATGTGATTGCAGATAAAGATCTCAATCAAATAAATCAATATCTCGATTTTCAACAATATTCGTTCAGTATTTAATGAGTTATGGAAGTTTGAATATTTAGCGATAACAATGCCAGCCACAAAAATTGACTTCAGAAGTTAATTAAAACTTGGTAGTAAGTATTGTAACAAAGTGTTTAATAAAATAAGTTTGTATTTTATAACTTTGTGTAAAGAATTCTTTCACTATTCTTCAGTTTTGTATAAGTTTCTTAAGACTGGCATTGCTGTTGTTAAATATTCAAACTTCCATAACTCATTAAATACTGAACGAATATTGCTGGAAATCGAGATATTGATTTATTTGATTGAGATCTTTATCTGCAATCACATTTTCAAACAAAAAAACTTATTTTAGGAGTTATAGAGCTTTGACGTTAGCCTCCCATTGACTTAACAAAGGGATTTTCTTAATTTATGGAAACCAGTGTAAATTCTTGGGCACTTATGCAAATAATGGATTTCATATCACAAAGAGCGCATAGCGGCCTTCATGTCATTTTATTATACTTTGCACATTTGAGGAAAGATGTGGAAAGATGAGGAATCAAGTGGTGCTGCCATCTGTCGTCAGTAAAAATTATTAGTGTTTAAAAATATGTGATCGACTCATCATTCAACTAAAACAGATATTTTCAAATTTTTCGAAATACAACAAGCGTTTTTAAAAAGGATATTCTTTAAAATGAACTTCTATGAAATATAATTTTTATGTTAGAACATATAATTAAATTAGTTATTTGCATAAAAATATATCACTTTTAACATTAAAATATTAAGAACATTGGAAATAATACAGAATTTTAATAACTTAGAAAACTGGTAAGACGAAAACGATATTGAACCCCAAGTAAACTTACTTTTTTCGCCTCCAAGTGAACTTACTTTTTTTGCCACCCCCAAGCGAACAAAATTTTTTCTGCCTCCAAGCTAACTTACATTTTTTTTTTGCCTCGAAGCAAACTTACTTCTTTCTGCCTCCAAGCGAACTTACCTTTTTTGCCTCGAAGCAAACTTACTTCTTTCTGCCTCCAAGCGAACTTACCCTCTTCTGCCTCGAAGCAAACTTACTTCTTTCTGCCTCCAAGCGACCTTACCCTCTTCTGCCTCGAAGCAAACTTACTTCTTTCTGCCTCCAAGTGAACTTACCTTTTTTGCCTCGAAGCAAACTTACTTCTTTCTGCCTCCAAGCGAACTTACCCTCTTCTGCCTCGAAGCAAACTTACTTCTTTCTGCCTCCAAGCGAACTTTCTGCCTCCAAGCGAACTTACCCTCTTCTGCCTCCAAGCGAACTTACCCTCTTCTGCCTCGAAGCAAACTTACTTCTTTCTGCCTCCAAGCGAACTTACCTTTATCTGCCTCCAAGTGAACTTACTTTTTGCCTTCCAGAAGCGAACTTACTTTTTGCCACCCCCAAGCAAACTCAAGCGAACTTACATTTGCCCCCACTAGCGAACTTGATTCTTGTCTCTCCAAAGTAAATCAACTTTTTATCGTAAATGCATTTTTTTCACCCTCAAAAATTTATTTTTCCTTTTCAAGTAAATTTGCTTTTTCTTGCGTTTCTGATTTTATTTTCTGCTATCTCCAGAGACCTTTTGTGGCTTCAAATGAATACATTTTTAACTCTCCACACTTGAAATAAAATGTGAGGTAAAACTTTAGTAATCAGATTTTAAAATAACTATGCTGAAAATCATATAAAGATATTAGCATATTGCTTTCATGGAATTTTCGTATTCGGTTATAATTATAGGAGCCCTATCCCCTCACTAGAATCCGGAGCGGGCTTGGCTCATTCGGTAGCGAGCCAGGCTCGTAATCTGAAGTTCACATATTCGTGTCCCAGATAGGCCAGCGTTGAGATTTATCACTGCAAAACCCTTCGCCCTGCCCAAGGTTAGTAAGGGACACCGATTGGCTTGGAAAGGCCGCCGTCCGTTGGATGGGACGTTAAGTCGTGTGCGAGAGAGCCATACCCTGTGCACGTTAAAGAACACGCTGGATGGCCTTGACTGGAGGCTACCATCTATCTCCCAACATCTGCTCAAGTCGGACCCCTCCCCCAACCTTCTCTGAGCCTTCGGGGTCCTTATGACCTGGCCATTTAGCCCATTGCGGGCAAAAACCTGCCGTTCAGAGGTAAGCCAACCAACTGCACTTGGGTCGGTATTATTTATTCATATAGTTTTTGTTAATTTACTTGTTGTTTCTACTTGAGTTTCATAAATCCTACGGCTTTGTCCAAAGGAAGAATCTTTTACATTTTATTGTTTATTATGTGTTTGGGACTTCATGGCGTCAGTTGCCCTTGGGCCATAAAACCCCAAATAACTGACTGAGTCAACCCCCATACTAGTGCCTTGTGCTAAGTGGCAACTGGCGAAACTATAAGAACCTCAAGAATCATGGGATTGGGTTGTTTTACCTCTCAGTGACACTTTTTTTTTCACACAAAGAACTAAATGATCAGGTCACAAGAACCCAGAAGGCTAAGAGAAGGTTGGAGAAGGGGCACTAGGCAACTGATGATTAGGATTCAGCATGTTCTTCAACGTGCACATAGCTCTTCCTCACTAGGGACCACGCTTTTACGTACATCGAAGGACGGTGGCCTTTCTAATCCCATCGATGTATCCTACTGACCGATGGCAGTGTGGGGGAAGAATCATGGGTCAACAAGCAATCAATCATCATTTAATCAACGATAGATATCAAAACATGATTCTGCAGTCTCATAGCTGCCAGGGTAATGGATTGCCTCAGTCTTAAGGCATAATCAGAAGTTTCCAGACACCAGGCCATAATCAGTAGTTCCCAGTTGGGTTGGGTTGTTTTACCTCTGAGCGGCACTTTTTTGCACACCATGGGCTAAATGACCAGGTCACATGGACCCCGAAGGCTCAGAGAAGGTTGGGGGAGGGGACCCACTGGAACAGCTGTTGGGAGACAGATGGTAGGCCCCCGTCAAGGCCATCCAGCGTGTTCTTTAACGTGCACAGGGTATGTCTCTCCCGCATACGGGGCCACGGCTTAACGTCCCATCCGACGGACGGCGGCCTTTCCAAGACTATCGGTGTCCTCTACTGACCGTGGGTAGGGCGGGGAATTTTGCTGAGATAAATCTCAACGCTGACCCAGCTGGGACTCGAACCTGGGAACTACAGATTACGAGCCTGACGCGCTACCGTAGTTCCCAGAGTCAAATCCTAACTTTGCTGGGGTTGGGATTTATGTAAGCTAAACCACCATTCTGATCTTCGTGTAAATGGAAGCATCGAGGGCTTGAAAAAAAATCGTTGTCTGCCGGATGGATAGAGTGTCTTGGGGTCAGGAGAACCATATCCTGTGCACACTAAAGAACATCGTGGATGGCTTTGATGGGAGATTTACATCTGTCTTACAACAGCTGCACAGTCAGTCTCCTCATAATACCCTTCTCAACTCAGAACCTCTGGGTTCTTGTGACCTTGCCATTTATAAAAAAATATAAACAAATGCAAAGAAGATCCTGGGACATTGAATATTGTCACAGCGTTTAACTACATTCATAAATAAGTTAACTAATAGACTGAGATTTGCTAAAAATAATTATTATGAAAATATATTTAATCTAGCTACAACTAATATTAAAAAACAATGGAAAACTATAAATGAAATAACAGAAATGAAATATGTCAAAAATAATTTTACAGAAATTAAAGTGAATGGAAATCTGTTATGATATGAAGAAAACAAATGCGAGATTGTTGAATATTTCAATGATTATTTTGTTAATATAGCTTCTGACATAATTTCTAAAATACCTGATTATCTATATTCATCATTCTGTTTCATATCAAATGTATCAACCTTCTGTAAAATGAAATCAATGGTTTTACTACCTACAAATACATATGAAATTGTAACTATTGTAAAGTCTTTAAAACTGAACAAATCTCCTGGGGAGAACAAAATTTTTGCATGTATATTAAAAAGATATTTAATTATAAATTTAATATCTATTTAATTATAATTTTAATATTAAATTATTATATTTAATCTATTTGTGATGACTTAGAAAAAATTATAAACTTGTCGTTTAAAAATGGAATTTTTCCTTCAGTTTTTAAAAATTCATTAGTTACTCCAGTTTTTAAATCAGGAGATGCAACTGATGTAAATAATTATAGACCTATTTCAATTCAAGTTTCATTTTCGAAATTAATAGAAAAGATAGTTTTAAAAAGATTAGTTAGCTACATGAATAAAAATAAAATTATTTCTGACGCTCAATTTGGCTTTCGAGAAAAAAATGGACATTGAAGATGCTATAACCATGCTATCAAATATAATTTATAATGGTCTTAATGAAAGTAAAAAAGTTTTATTATTATTCATTGATATTTCTAAAGCATTTGATTCTTTATCTGTGAATATATATTATTAAAGAAAATGGAAAATATTGGAATAAGAGGTACCCAATGAGATTGGTTTGTCATATTTAACAAATAGAACTCAACAAGTAAAAATAAAAAAACATTTTAAGTAAAAGAAGAACAATTAAATTCGGTGTACCATAAGATTCCGTATTAGGACCACAGTTATTTTTACTTTATGTTAATGATCTATTAAATTTAAATTTTAAAGGAAAAATAATTTCGTTTGTTGATGATATAGCAATTATATATGTTAATGAGAGTGACAATAGACTGAAAACAAAAATAAATGAAGATCTGAAACTTTAAAGGATGTGGTTTGATAAGAATAAATTATCTACTAATACATAAAAGACAAAATATATATTTTAATATACAAAAAGGTATTAATACTGATATTGGAGACCTCTATTATCATGCTTTAACGTGTTTGTTTTCATTTAATAATAACAGTATAAATTTTCGGTGTGACTGTCAAAAAATAAACTCTACAGCTATAATGAAATATCTTGGTGTTATTTTCGATAAACACTTGACTTGGAAGAATCACGTAGAAAAAATAGTTAAAAGTGTTAAAAGAATTATGCCTCAAATGTATATATTGAGAGAACTGTTAGATATATGTACTTTGAAAAAGGTGTATTTTGCATTCATTCATTCTAGAATACAATATGAAATAATTATCTGGGGAGGGACATATGAGAGGTATTTGAAGTTAATAAAACAAATACATCAATATGTGTTAGAAGTAATGACATTTAAAAGAAAATATGATTCGTTTTGTCAAAGTTTTCTGGATTTAAATTTATTAAATATTGAACAAATATATAAATTTAAACTTTTAATATTTATACATAAAAATATTCACGTTTCATAAGGTTGAAAACTCCTATAATACTAGATTTATGGAAAACGAAAAACTAATTGTTGCTAAATCAAATAATTAATCATTTAAAAAATATTTTGCTTTTTCTGGTCGTAAAATATTAAATAATCTACCAAAAGATATAAGAAATATAACTAATATTATAACGTTTAAAAAAGAATTTAAATTATGGCTATTAAGGAAATAATTATTACATTGTTACGACAGGTGAACGTGCTGCAGTGAGTTTATGATAAACATGACATGAACGCTCGTGAATGCTTCTGCGAGAGATTTATTTTAACCAACGAATTGGAATACAGAACCGATTTAAAAAAAATAGAAGAGATAGAGTTGTTGTTGGAATTGTGGAGATCTGAAAGGAGGCATAAATAGCCTTAGTCTGTGCACAATAGTCTAAAAAATAAATGTTTTTATTTGGTGTGTGCGCGGTACGTCGATTGGTTTATTGGTGTGGATCGTGTTGTTAAGTTGGTAAAGATAACGAAGAATTTGTCGTCTTGATCAACGCTTGAAAAGAATTGGTTCTGAGAAATCAGTATACTTAGCCACAGTTTTGGAGTACTTGAGGACTAAAACCTAAGAAGGAAATCATGTAAATATATAAAAAAAATTGTTAAAATAATGTGTATAATATTGTGTATAAAATTTGTGTAAATTTGTTTATAGTTATTTAGGAATTGGTAAGGTTATTCTCGAGATATTGCAAGTATTCACATATATGATTCTAGTTAGATTGAATATTTATTTATGAACATGATTTTATTGTTCTTTGAATGATTTTAGTCTTATTTCGTGAATTGGATGTGAATAGAATTGAGATAATGGATTCTTCTGAAAGTTGATCTTTGTATTATTATAGAGTTCGTGCCTGTTGACTAAGTTTGTTTATAATAATTTCATCCATGCTTTTGAAATAAATTCCATTGTATTGTAATTTTCATTGACCAATTTTTACTTGAACTCACGCTCAGTGCTCATCCATTTTAAATTGCAACAATATTTATCAAACCGATAAACTGTTTTGTACATACCAAATATTATTCTGTTAGAATCTTTGTACCAATGTATGCTTTTATATACTAAAATATTATTATCCCACTAGCGAGTTAATTAAACTCTTGTGAAGAGTGGGGCGGGGTGGCTCAGTCGGTAGTGCGCCAGGCTCGTAATCTGTAGTTCCCAGGTTCGAGTCCCAGCTGGGTCAGCGTTGAGATTTATCTCCGCAAAATTCCCCGCCCTGCCTACGGTCAGTAGGGGACATCGATGGGCTTGGAAAGACCGCCGTCCGTCGGATGGGACGTTAAACCGTGGTCCCGTGTGCGGGAGAGCCATATACTGTGCACGTTAAAGAACACGCTGGACGGCCTTGATGGGAGACTACCATCTGTCTCCCAACAGCTGTTCCAGTGGATCCCCTCCCCCAACCTTCTCTGAGCCTTCGGGGTCCATGTGACCTGGCCATTTAGCCCATGGTGTGCAAAAAAGTGCCGCTCAGAGGTAAAACAACCCAACCCAACTTGTGAAGAGTTGACTTAAATATATACTGCTAAATGTTTCATTTGAACAAATTATTATTATTATTATTTTGCCCATTTTGTGTACAAAAATACCGCTGAGAGGTAACCCAGTTTATTGCTTCCTAATAATTTATTCAATTACCACTCGTGCATCACCTCTTCGGGGTGAAAGTGAATTGTCAGAAATCATTCCATACTCTTCACAACACATCTTATCTCCGAAAACAAAAGGCATTACTTTCTTCCGTTGGAATGAAGATCGCCTTTTGACCCACCTCTGCACGTGTAGCTCCTTATCTTTTCGTGTTTCACAGTTCAGTGACTTTTTCCCCAAGGTGGGTAAATGAATAAAAGGAAATTTATATTTTTATTACATGTGTAGTTGGAGATATGGAGAGATTGTTGTATATGAACGAATTTCCTATTTGCTGTGCTTTATAAAGTTATCGCTTGTGCTATCTCACAATCACTTAGTCACATATCAATGAAGAAAAAAAAATAGATTGACCATGAAAATCTGGTATTTAGGTAGCAGAAAGCGACGCGAATCATTTGCGAAATCATTTTCTTCAGACAAGCTCTCCCAGTTGGATTAGTGTAAGAGCAGAACTGGCAAACACATGTACAACAGGAGAGATCCATACTGTGTTAGCAGTTAGAACTTGTTCAATATCAACGACTTGCTGAGTTAAAACAATACCAGCGAAGAATCCAATAACAGAAATTTCAAGATTTTTCTGTTTGCGAATCTAGGAAGATGAAGACATCAGGTTTTGGAAGGAGTCAAGGATGCTACAAGATAGAAAAAGATACCCAAGATGCAGTTAACGGCATGAGCAGAAAACACATCGTCAAGAACTTATTTGTGTTGTCTTGTGGATTTTTATTCTACTTTTCTGCTCTGTTAGGTCTGGCTAATCTTCAGAGCACTATGAATAAAGAAGGTGGACTTGGGGTTTATTCCCAGATGACCCTTTTTATTTCGATGATGGTATCCACCATGATTTTATCCACTTCTCTTATCAAACGCTTTGGTTGTAAGATTACTTTGAGTGTATCCATCTTTATGGGATCCCCATTTATAGCTTCTAATTTTTATCCGCATTGGGGTTTTATGGTTCCAGCTGCAGCTGTTTTGGGTCTTGGAAGTGGTCAGATGTGGTCTGCTATGAGTATTTATGTCAACGAAATCAGTATGCTCTATACGTCTTTCGTTAACGAATCGGCAGAAGTCATCAACGCCAGATTCTTTGGTATATTTCGCATGTTTTTTCAGACCACTGAGATCTGGGGCAATCTTGTTTCTTCATATGTGTTGACACCAAAGAATGGTACTCAGCATCAGGCTACAGAGAGTAAACCAGGTGATTGTGGAGCTTCTATGTGTTACGAGGAACCCGAGGGTAACACCACGAAATTGAACCTTTATTCAGTTTCGGATGAAAAGAGGTATGTCTTGACGAGTATATATTTCGGCTTTGGTATTTTAGCTGGATTGATAGTGTGGATGTTTCTGGATACTCTCCCTGCCAAAGGCATTAAGGGAGAGAAAGTTGTGATTTCTATTAAACATTTCGTGGAGACTTTCGCACATCTCAGGAAGATTAATCAGATGTTGTTGATTCCTATCATCATCTTCTGCGGTTTAGAGAAAGGATTTTATATGAGTGATTATACGAAGGTAAGTTGAAAAGTTTACAATTTGAGAATTAATTTTGATAAGCTGTTATATATTTAAGTAGCATATTATGTGGGGAGAGATTGTGTTGATATGACCATTTCCATCCCAAGATACCCTGCCACCTGAAGCAAACTTACTTTTTGCCGCCCCCAAGATAATTTGTTTTTTGCTCTCTTAAGCATATTTGCATTTTTCCGCCAGAAGCAAATTTATTTTTTGCTGTCTTAGATATACTTCCATTTTATCGCCCCCCAAAAAGTTTATCTTTTGCTTTCCTAACATACTTACATTTTGCCGCCCCAAGAAAATTAATTTTTTTTGCTGTCTTAAGCATACTTACATTTTGCCATTCCCAAGAAATTTACCTTTTGTTTTCTTAACATTCTTACATTTTGCCACCCCCAAGAAATTTATCTTTTGCTCTCTTAAGCATACTTACATTTTTGCCATCCCAAGAAAATTTATTTTTTGCTTCTTAAGAATACTTACATTTTGCCATCCCAAGAAAATCTATTTTTTTCTTCCATAAGATATAGTTACATTTTGCCGCCCGAAGCGTGAGTGTGGAAAAATTTACGTCGCTATCCTCAATATACCAACGACGCACATCACGGCAAAATGTAACGGTAAACTCTGTACAAACAAAAACTAGGCAAAGTCTGTAGATCGATAGAAACAATGTATAATGATCCTTCAAAAAGCAATTTCAAAATTTTTATAAATGACATACTTATCATAGCAAAAAACCATATAATCAACAGAAATATTATAGAAATACAAAGGATACCTAGTCATGTAGGAATAAAATATAATGAAATAGTAGACAAAAAAGCAAAAATAGCAATAAATATAATTCCTAACTACAACACAACTTTTTTTATATTTTTATTTAAAAAACTAAATAAAGTAAATATCATAAATGACACACAAAAATGGTATGATACAAATGCAAATAACACATTTAGATATGCTATTTCACCTGCTATAAATAAAATCAACAATTTTGGTCTCAATAAAAAAAGAAATAAATTTAATTCTGAAAATTAAAACAAACTCAGCAAACACAAAAGCAACATTATATAGAATGAAAAAAAAAATGATTCCCCGGCATGTAATAAATGTATGGAATATGAGAATCTTGAACATATATTATTCAAGTGTAAAAAATATGATCAAGAAAGAGAAAAATACTTTAATGCTTTGAGAAAATTAAATATTTCAAACTTTAACTTTAAAAGCATTGGAGCCTGAGAATTAAAAAAAAAAAGCAAATGCTATAAATTATTGATAACATATATGAAACAAATCCATATGTTAAATATATTATAAAAAAATATATATATATATTAAAAAAAAATGTTTTATTGACTTAGTATAAAATGCTTCTGAATGAGTTTGCTACCGGGTGGATTCCTGGTAGCAAGAAGATTCAATTGTTGATGTGTGAGTAAGTACTGTCCACGATAGCATTTTATGATTATGTAAATCGTGGATCAATATTGATACACCCAGCCAATGATTTCTCGGATCTTTGTCCAATTTACATACTATAAGTATTTGTCGATTCTAAAGTGATTTTTATGTTTGTTTATTGAATATTTACGAAGTATTTTGGGAGGAAAATATTTAATTTGCCTTTTTTTTTTAAAATTCCGGTGATACAATTTTAAACATAAAATAAAAGAATAAGTGTTTTACTTAAATATCGTAAATATACAAATTTTAAATTTGTTTGTTAATAATTGAGAAACATTAAGTGTCAACAAGTGAACTGACGGAATTTCTTTCAAACAATTATTTGCTATCTTTGATGTAATTAAGAGATGGGTTTGATGTCATTAAGAGATGGGTGAAGCCCAATATGCAATAAATGCTTATAGTTGACTCTTTATTACTTCAGTTTTTCGGGCCTTGCTATGTTACTAGATAATAATGGTCAAGTTAAAACAACCGGGCCGTCCCGTGGCCGAGTGGGTTAGCGCGCTTGGCTACTGATCTGCGGGACCTGGGTTCGAGCTCCGGGTAAGGCATGGATGTTCGTGTTGTTTTTCTGCTGAGGTCCTGCCATCCTCTCAGATCTGCTACTGTGGCATATAAACTGACAGGCTCCTGTCAGACCTCTGTGGCAAGCAGCTGCTTGAGGGGGTATTTATTATTATTTTTATTTTAAAACAACCGGAAAATGCCTGGCGGACGTTTTTCCATTGATGAGAAAGGCGACCTAATGTATTAGGAAAGGCTGTCGTCCGTCGGATGTGATGTTAAGCCGTCCCTCATATGCACGACAGTCATAGCCATCGTAAGTTAAAGAACACGCCGCAGGTCCTTGACTGGCTGTTGAGTTTTTTTTTCTGAACGACCCTTTTTTGCGCACAATAGGCTAAATGCCTAGGTCACAAGGACCCCATGGGTTCAGAGAAAATTTGTGGAAGAGAACTCATTGGACAGTAATGAGGAGACATGCAAATCTCCCATCAAGACCATCAGGCGTTTTCTTTAGCGTGCACAGGGTGTGGCTCCACTGGGGCTAAATGCCTAGGTCACAAGGACCCCATGGGTTCAGAGAAAATTTGTGGAAGAGAACTCATTGGACAGTAATGAGGAGACATGCAAATCTCCCATCAAGACCATCAGGCGTTTTCTTTAGCGTGCACAGGGTGTGGCTCCACTGGGGCTAAATGCCTAGGTCACAAGGACCCCATGGGTTCAGAGAAAATTTCTGGAATAGAACTCATTGGACAGTAATGAGGAGACATGCAAATCTCCCATCAAGACCATCAGGCGTTTTCTTTAGCGTGCACATGGTGTGGCTCCACTGGGGCTAAATGCCTAGGTCACAAGGACCCCATGGGTTCAGAGAAAATTTCTGGAATAGAACTCATTGGACAGTAATGAGGAGACATGCAAATCTCCCATCAAGACCATCAGGCGTTTTCTTTAGCGTGCACAGGGTGTGGCTCCACTGGGGCTAAATGCCTAGGTCACAAGGACCCCATGGGTTCAGAGAAAATTTGTGGAAGAGAACTCATTGGACAGTAATGAGGAGACATACAAATCTCCCATCAAGACCATCAGGCGTTTTCTTTAGCGTGCACAGGGTGTGGCTCCACTGGGGCTAAATGCCTAGGTCACAAGGACCCCATGGGTTCAGAGAAAATTTGTGGAAGAGAACTCATTGGACAGTAATGAGGAGACATGCAAATCTCCCATCAAGACCATCAGGCGTTTTCTTTAGCGTGCACAGGGTGTGGCTCCACTGGGGCTAAATGCCTAGGTCACAAGGACCCCATGGGTTCAGAGAAAATTTGTGGAAGAGAACTCATTGGACAGTAATGAGGAGACATGCAAATCTCCCATCAAGACCATCAGG
This sequence comes from Ryuthela nishihirai, assembly GCA_038380435.1. Taxonomy (NCBI): domain Eukaryota; kingdom Metazoa; phylum Arthropoda; class Arachnida; order Araneae; family Heptathelidae; genus Ryuthela; species Ryuthela nishihirai. The sequence goes on from JAWZYU010000025.1 coordinate 28,806,831, forward strand.
CGTTTTCTTTAGCGTGCACAGGGTGTGGCTCCACTGGGGCTAAATGCCTAGGTCACAAGGACCCCATGGGTTCAGAGAAAATTTGTGGAAGAGAACTCATTGGACAGTAATGAGGAGACATGCAAATCTCCCATCAAGACCATCAGGCGTTTTCTTTAGCGTGCACAGGGTGTGGCTCCACTGGGGCTAAATGCCTAGGTCACAAGGACCCCATGGGTTCAGAGAAAATTTGTGGAAGAGAACTCATTGGACAGTAATGAGGAGACATGCAAATCTCCCATCAAGACCATCAGGCGTTTCCTTTAGCGTGCACAGGGTGTGGCTCCACTGGGGCTAAATGCCTAGGTCACAAGGACTCCATGGGTTCAGAGAAAATTTGTGGAAGAGAACTCATTGGACAGTAATGAGGAGACATACAAATCTCCCATCAAGACCATCAGGCGTTTTCTTTAGCGTGCACAGGGTGTGGCTCCACTGGGGCTAAATGCCTAGGTCACAAGGACCCCATGGGTTCAGAGAAAATTTGTGGAAGAGAACTCATTGGACAGTAATGAGGAGACATGCAAATCTCCCATCAAGACCATCAGGCGTTTTCTTTAGCGTGCACAGGGTGTGGCTCCACTGGGGCTAAATGCCTAGGTCACAAGGACCCCATGGGTTCAGAGAAAATTTGTGGAAGAGAACTCATTGGACAGTAATGAGGAGACATGCAAATCTCCCATCAAGACCATCAGGCGTTTCCTTTAGCGTGCACAGGGTGTGGCTCCACTGGGGCTAAATGCCTAGGTCACAAGGACTCCATGGGTTCAGAGAAAATTTGTGGAAGAGAACTCATTGGACAGTAATGAGGAGACATGCAAATCTCCCATCAAGACCATCAGGCGTTTTCTTTAGCGTGCACAGGGTGTGGCTCCACTGGGGCTAAATGCCTAGGTCACAAGGACCCCATGGGTTCAGAGAAAATTTGTGGAAGAGAACTCATTGGACAGTAATGAGGAGACATGCAAATCTCCCATCAAGACCATCAGGCGTTTTCTTTAGCGTGCACAGGGTGTGGCTCCACTGGGGCTAAATGCCTAGGTCACAAGGACCCCATGGGTTCAGAGAAAATTTGTGGAAGAGAACTCATTGGACAGTAATGAGGAGACATGCAAATCTCCCATCAAGACCATCAGGCGTTTTCTTTAGCGTGCACAGGGTGTGGCTCCACTGGGGCTAAATGCCTAGGTCACAAGGACCCCATGGGTTCAGAGAAAATTTGTGGAAGAGAACTCATTGGACAGTAATGAGGAGACATGCAAATCTCCCATCAAGACCATCAGGCGTTTTCTTTAGCGTGCACAGGGTGTGGCTCCACTGGGGCTAAATGCCTAGGTCACAAGGACCCCATGGGTTCAGAGAAAATTTGTGGAAGAGAACTCATTGGACAGTAATGAGGAGACATGCAAATCTCCCATCAAGACCATCAGGCGTTTTCTTTAGCGTGCACAGGGTGTGGCTCCACTGGGGCTAAATGCCTAGGTCACAAGGAACCCATGGGTTCAGAGAAAATTTGTGGAAGAGAACTCATTGGACAGTAATGAAGAGACATACAAATCTCCCATCAAGACCATCAGGCGTTTTCTTTAGCGTGCACAGGGTGTGGCTCCACTGGGGCTAAATGCCTAGGTCACAAGGACCCCATGGGTTCAGAGAAAATTTGTGGAAGAGAACTCATTGGACAGTAATGAGGAGACATGCAAATCTCCCATCAAGACCATCAGGCGTTTTCTTTAGCGTGCACAGGGTGTGGCTCCACTGGGGCTAAATGCCTAGGTCACAAGGACCCCATGGGTTCAGAGAAAATTTGTGGAAGAGAACTCATTGGACAGTAATGAGGAGACATGCAAATCTCCCATCAAGACCATCAGGCGTTTTCTTTAGCGTGCACAGGGTGTGGCTCCACTGGGGCTAAATGCCTAGGTCACAAGGACCCCATGGGTTCAGAGAAAATTTGTGGAAGAGAACTCATTGGACAGTAATGAGGAGACATGCAAATCTCCCATCAAGACCATCAGGCGTTTCCTTTAGCGTGCACAGGGTGTGGCTCCACTGGGGCTAAATGCCTAGGTCACAAGGACTCCATGGGTTCAGAGAAAATTTGTGGAAGAGAACTCATTGGACAGTAATGAGGAGACATGCAAATCTCCCATCAAGACCATCAGGCGTTTTCTTTAGCGTGCACAGGGTGTGGCTCCACTGGGGCTAAATGCCTAGGTCACAAGGACCCCATGGGTTCAGAGAAAATTTGTGGAAGAGAACTCATTGGACAGTAATGAGGAGACATGCAAATCTCCCATGAAGACCATCAGGCGTTTTCTTTAGCGTGCACAGGGTGTGGCTCCACTGGGGCTAAATGCCTAGGTCACAAGGACCCCATGGGTTCAGAGAAAATTTGTGGAAGAGAACTCATTGGACAGTAATGAGGAGACATGCAAATCTCCCATCAAGACCATCAGGCGTTTCCTTTAGCGTGCACAGGGTGTGGCTCCACTGGGGCTAAATGCCTAGGTCACAAGGACTCCATGGGTTCAGAGAAAATTTGTGGAAGAGAACTCATTGGACAGTAATGAGGAGACATGCAAATCTCCCATCAAGACCATCAGGCGTTTTCTTTAGCGTGCACAGGGTGTGGCTCCACTGGGGCTAAATGCCTAGGTCACAAGGACCCCATGGGTTCAGAGAAAATTTGTGGAAGAGAACTCATTGGACAGTAATGAGGAGACATGCAAATCTCCCATCAAGACCATCAGGCGTTTTCTTTAGCGTGCACAGGGTGTGGCTCCACTGGGGCTAAATGCCTAGGTCACAAGGACCCCATGGGTTCAGAGAAAATTTGTGGAAGAGAACTCATTGGACAGTAATGAGGAGACATGCAAATCTCCCATCAAGACCATCAGGCGTTTTCTTTAGCGTGCACAGGGTGTGGCTCCACTGGGGCTAAATGCCTAGGTCACAAGGACCCCATGGGTTCAGAGAAAATTTGTGGAAGAGAACTCATTGGACAGTAATGAGGAGACATGCAAATCTCCCATCAAGACCATCAGGCGTTTTCTTTAGCGTGCACAGGGTGTGGCTCCACTGGGGCTAAATGCCTAGGTCACAAGGACCCCATGGGTTCAGAGAAAATTTGTGGAAGAGAACTCATTGGACAGTAATGAGGAGACATGCAAATCTCCCATCAAGACCATCAGGCGTTTTCTTTAGCGTGCACAGGGTGTGGCTCCACTGGGGCTAAATGCCTAGGTCACAAGGACCCCATGGGTTCAGAGAAAATTTGTGGAAGAGAACTCATTGGACAGTAATGAGGAGACATGCAAATCTCCCATCAAGACCATCAGGCGTTTTCTTTAGCGTGCACAGGGTGTGGCTCCACTGGGGCTAAATGCCTAGGTCACAAGGACCCCATGGGTTCAGAGAAAATTTGTGGAAGAGAACTCATTGGACAGTAATGAGGAGACATGCAAATCTCCCATCAAGACCATCAGGCGTTTTCTTTAGCGTGCACAGGGTGTGGCTCCACTGGGGCTAAATGCCTAGGTCACAAGGACCCCATGGGTTCAGAGAAAATTTGTGGAAGAGAACTCATTGGACAGTAATGAGGAGACATGCAAATCTCCCATCAAGACCATCAGGCGTTTTCTTTAGCGTGCACAGGGTGTGGCTCCACTGGGGCTAAATGCCTAGGTCACAAGGAACCCATGGGTTCAGAGAAAATTTGTGGAAGAGAACTCATTGGACAGTAATGAGGAGACATGCAAATCTCCCATCAAGACCATCAGGCGTTTTCTTTAGCGTGCACAGGGTGTGGCTCCACTGGGGCTAAATGCCTAGGTCACAAGGACCCCATGGGTTCAGAGAAAATTTGTGGAAGAGAACTCATTGGACAGTAATGAGGAGACATGCAAATCTCCCATCAAGACCATCAGGCGTTTTCTTTAGCGTGCACAGGGTGTGGCTCCACTGGGGCTAAATGCCTAGGTCACAAGGACCCCATGGGTTCAGAGAAAATTTGTGGAAGAGAACTCATTGGACAGTAATGAGGAGACATGCAAATCTCCCATCAAGACCATCAGGCGTTTTCTTTAGCGTGCACAGGGTGTGGCTCCACTGGGGCTAAATGCCTAGGTCACAAGGACCCCATGGGTTCAGAGAAAATTTGTGGAAGAGAACTCATTGGACAGTAATGAGGAGACATGCAAATCTCCCATCAAGACCATCAGGCGTTTTCTTTAGCGTGCACAGGGTGTGGCTCCACTGGGGCTAAATGCCTAGGTCACAAGGACCCCATGGGTTCAGAGAAAATTTGTGGAAGAGAACTCATTGGACAGTAATGAGGAGACATGCAAATCTCCCATCAAGACCATCAGGCGTTTTCTTTAGCGTGCACAGGGTGTGGCTCCACTGGGGCTAAATGCCTAGGTCACAAGGACCCCATGGGTTCAGAGAAAATTTGTGGAAGAGAACTCATTGGACAGTAATGAGGAGACATGCAAATCTCCCATCAAGACCATCAGGCGTTTTCTTTAGCGTGCACAGGGTGTGGCTCCACTGGGGCTAAATGCCTAGGTCACAAGGACCCCATGGGTTCAGAGAAAATTTGTGGAAGAGAACTCATTGGACAGTAATGAGGAGACATGCAAATCTCCCATCAAGACCATCAGGCGTTTTCTTTAGCGTGCACAGGGTGTGGCTCCACTGGGGCTAAATGCCTAGGTCACAAGGACCCCATGGGTTCAGAGAAAATTTGTGGAAGAGAACTCATTGGACAGTAATGAGGAGACATGCAAATCTCCCATCAAGACCATCAGGCGTTTTCTTTAGCGTGCACAGGGTGTGGCTCCACTGGGGCTAAATGCCTAGGTCACAAGGACCCCATGGGTTCAGAGAAAATTTGTGGAAGAGAACTCATTGGACAGTAATGAGGAGACATGCAAATCTCCCATCAAGACCATCAGGCGTTTTCTTTAGCGTGCACAGGGTGTGGCTCCACTGGGGCTAAATGCCTAGGTCACAAGGACCCCATGGGTTCAGAGAAAATTTGTGGAAGAGAACTCATTGGACAGTAATGAGGAGACATGCAAATCTCCCATCAAGACCATCAGGCGTTTTCTTTAGCGTGCACAGGGTGTGGCTCCACTGGGGCTAAATGCCTAGGTCACAAGGACCCCATGGGTTCAGAGAAAATTTGTGGAAGAGAACTCATTGGACAGTAATGAGGAGACATGCAAATCTCCCATCAAGACCATCAGGCGTTTTCTTTAGCGTGCACAGGGTGTGGCTCCACTGGGGCTAAATGCCTAGGTCACAAGGACCCCATGGGTTCAGAGAAAATTTGTGGAAGAGAACTCATTGGACAGTAATGAGGAGACATGCAAATCTCCCATCAAGACCATCAGGCGTTTTCTTTAGCGTGCACAGGGTGTGGCTCCACTGGGGCTAAATGCCTAGGTCACAAGGACCCCATGGGTTCAGAGAAAATTTGTGGAAGAGAACTCATTGGACAGTAATGAGGAGACATGCAAATCTCCCATCAAGACCATCAGGCGTTTTCTTTAGCGTGCACAGGGTGTGGCTCCACTGGGGCTAAATGCCTAGGTCACAAGGACCCCATGGGTTCAGAGAAAATTTGTGGAAGAGAACTCATTGGACAGTAATGAGGAGACATGCAAATCTCCCATCAAGACCATCAGGCGTTTTCTTTAGCGTGCACAGGGTGTGGCTCCACTGGGGCTAAATGCCTAGGTCACAAGGACTCCATGGGTTCAGAGAAAATTTGTGGAAGAGAACTCATTGGACAGTAATGAGGAGACATGCAAATCTCCCATCAAGACCATCAGGCGTTTTCTTTAGCGTGCACAGGGTGTGGCTCCACTGGGGCTAAATGCCTAGGTCACAAGGACCCCATGGGTTCAGAGAAAATTTGTGGAAGAGAACTCATTGGACAGTAATGAGGAGACATGCAAATCTCCCATCAAGACCATCAGGCGTTTTCTTTAGCGTGCACAGGGTGTGGCTCCACTGGGGCTAAATGCCTAGGTCACAAGGACCCCATGGGTTCAGAGAAAATTTGTGGAAGAGAACTCATTGGACAGTAATGAGGAGACATGCAAATCTCCCATCAAGACCATCAGGCGTTTCCTTTAGCGTGCACAGGGTGTGGCTCCACTGGGGCTAAATGCCTAGGTCACAAGGACTCCATGGGTTCAGAGAAAATTTGTGGAAGAGAACTCATTGGACAGTAATGAGGAGACATGCAAATCTCCCATCAAGACCATCAGGCGTTTTCTTTAGCGTGCACAGGGTGTGGCTCCACTGGGGCTAAATGCCTAGGTCACAAGGACCCCATGGGTTCAGAGAAAATTTGTGGAAGAGAACTCATTGGACAGTAATGAGGAGACATGCAAATCTCCCATCAAGACCATCAGGCGTTTTCTTTAGCGTGCACAGGGTGTGGCTCCACTGGGGCTAAATGCCTAGGTCACAAGGACCCCATGGGTTCAGAGAAAATTTGTGGAAGAGAACTCATTGGACAGTAATGAGGAGACATGCAAATCTCCCATCAAGACCATCAGGCGTTTCCTTTAGCGTGCACAGGGTGTGGCTCCACTGGGGCTAAATGCCTAGGTCACAAGGACTCCATGGGTTCAGAGAAAATTTGTGGAAGAGAACTCATTGGACAGTAATGAGGAGACATGCAAATCTCCCATCAAGACCATCAGGCGTTTTCTTTAGCGTGCACAGGGTGTGGCTCCACTGGGGCTAAATGCCTAGGTCACAAGGACCCCATGGGTTCAGAGAAAATTTGTGGAAGAGAACTCATTGGACAGTAATGAGGAGACATGCAAATCTCCCATCAAGACCATCAGGCGTTTTCTTTAGCGTGCACAGGGTGTGGCTCCACTGGGGCTAAATGCCTAGGTCACAAGGACCCCATGGGTTCAGAGAAAATTTGTGGAAGAGAACTCATTGGACAGTAATGAGGAGACATGCAAATCTCCCATCAAGACCATCAGGCGTTTTCTTTAGCGTGCACAGGGTGTGGCTCCACTGGGGCTAAATGCCTAGGTCACAAGGACCCCATGGGTTCAGAGAAAATTTGTGGAAGAGAACTCATTGGACAGTAATGAGGAGACATGCAAATCTCCCATCAAGACCATCAGGCGTTTTCTTTAGCGTGCACAGGGTGTGGCTCCACTGGGGCTAAATGCCTAGGTCACAAGGACCCCATGGGTTCAGAGAAAATTTGTGGAAGAGAACTCATTGGACAGTAATGAGGAGACATGCAAATCTCCCATCAAGACCATCAGGCGTTTTCTTTAGCGTGCACAGGGTGTGGCTCCACTGGGGCTAAATGCCTAGGTCACAAGGACCCCATGGGTTCAGAGAAAATTTGTGGAAGAGAACTCATTGGACAGTAATGAGGAGACATGCAAATCTCCCATCAAGACCATCAGGCGTTTTCTTTAGCGTGCACAGGGTGTGGCTCCACTGGGGCTAAATGCCTAGGTCACAAGGACCCCATGGGTTCAGAGAAAATTTGTGGAAGAGAACTCATTGGACAGTAATGAGGAGACATGCAAATCTCCCATCAAGACCATCAGGCGTTTTCTTTAGCGTGCACAGGGTGTGGCTCCACTGGGGCTAAATGCCTAGGTCACAAGGACCCCATGGGTTCAGAGAAAATTTGTGGAAGAGAACTCATTGGACAGTAATGAGGAGACATGCAAATCTCCCATCAAGACCATCAGGCGTTTTCTTTAGCGTGCACAGGGTGTGGCTCCACTGGGGCTAAATGCCTAGGTCACAAGGACCCCATGGGTTCAGAGAAAATTTGTGGAAGAGAACTCATTGGACAGTAATGAGGAGACATGCAAATCTCCCATCAAGACCATCAGGCGTTTTCTTTAGCGTGCACAGGGTGTGGCTCCACTGGGGCTAAATGCCTAGGTCACAAGGACCCCATGGGTTCAGAGAAAATTTGTGGAAGAGAACTCATTGGACAGTAATGAGGAGACATGCAAATCTCCCATCAAGACCATCAGGCGTTTTCTTTAGCGTGCACAGGGTGTGGCTCCACTGGGGCTAAATGCCTAGGTCACAAGGACCCCATGGGTTCAGAGAAAATTTGTGGAAGAGAACTCATTGGACAGTAATGAGGAGACATGCAAATCTCCCATCAAGACCATCAGGCGTTTCCTTTAGCGTGCACAGGGTGTGGCTCCACTGGGGCTAAATGCCTAGGTCACAAGGACTCCATGGGTTCAGAGAAAATTTGTGGAAGAGAACTCATTGGACAGTAATGAGGAGACATGCAAATCTCCCATCAAGACCATCAGGCGTTTTCTTTAGCGTGCACAGGGTGTGGCTCCACTGGGGCTAAATGCCTAGGTCACAAGGACCCCATGGGTTCAGAGAAAATTTGTGGAAGAGAACTCATTGGACAGTAATGAGGAGACATGCAAATCTCCCATCAAGACCATCAGGCGTTTTCTTTAGCGTGCACAGGGTGTGGCTCCACTGGGGCTAAATGCCTAGGTCACAAGGACCCCATGGGTTCAGAGAAAATTTGTGGAAGAGAACTCATTGGACAGTAATGAGGAGACATGCAAATCTCCCATCAAGACCATCAGGCGTTTTCTTTAGCGTGCACAGGGTGTGGCTCCACTGGGGCTAAATGCCTAGGTCACAAGGACCCCATGGGTTCAGAGAAAATTTGTGGAAGAGAACTCATTGGACAGTAATGAGGAGACATGCAAATCTCCCATCAAGACCATCAGGCGTTTCCTTTAGCGTGCACAGGGTGTGGCTCCACTGGGGCTAAATGCCTAGGTCACAAGGACTCCATGGGTTCAGAGAAAATTTGTGGAAGAGAACTCATTGGACAGTAATGAGGAGACATGCAAATCTCCCATCAAGACCATCAGGCGTTTTCTTTAGCGTGCACAGGGTGTGGCTCCACTGGGGCTAAATGCCTAGGTCACAAGGACCCCATGGGTTCAGAGAAAATTTGTGGAAGAGAACTCATTGGACAGTAATGAGGAGACATGCAAATCTCCCATCAAGACCATCAGGCGTTTTCTTTAGCGTGCACAGGGTGTGGCTCCACTGGGGCTAAATGCCTAGGTCACAAGGACTCCATGGGTTCAGAGAAAATTTGTGGAAGAGAACTCATTGGACAGTAATGAGGAGACATGCAAATCTCCCATCAAGACCATCAGGCGTTTTCTTTAGCGTGCACAGGGTGTGGCTCCACTGGGGCTAAATGCCTAGGTCACAAGGACCCCATGGGTTCAGAGAAAATCAAGGACCCCATGGGTTCAGAGAAAATTTGTGGAAGAGAACTCATTGGACAGTAATGAGGAGACATGCAAATCTCCCATCAAGACCATCAGGCGTTTTCTTTAGCGTGCACAGGGTGTGGCTCCACTGGGGCTAAATGCCTAGGTCACAAGGACCCCATGGGTTCAGAGAAAATTTGTGGAAGAGAACTCATTGGACAGTAATGAGGAGACATGCAAATCTCCCATCAAGACCATCAGGCGTTTTCTTTAGCGTGCACAGGGTGTGGCTCCACTGGTCAAGAACAACGGCTTATCAATCCATCTGACGGACGACAGCTTTTCCAAGTCTCCTTTCTGGTGTCCTCTTTCTGACAGAGAGCAGAAAGAAAATCAACGGAGAGAGTTTTTGACAGGAGATCTCTCCAGCGGAAGTCCATCCCCCACTCAAGTTTAAGCTTTTGAGGATCATTTTTACCTGACCATTGAATCAAGTGTGTGCCAAAAAAGATACTCCTCATCACAAAAACACTATAAAAAGGATCACGTGCATGCGAATTGGGTTGTTTTACATCTGAGCGGCACATTTTGCACACCATGGGCTAAATGGCCAGGGCACAAGGTCTCCGAAGCTCAGAGAAGGTTGGGGGAGGGGACCCACTGGACAGGAGATAAATGGTAGCCTCCCGTCAAGGCCATCCATCGTGTTCTTTAACGTGCACAGGATGCTGCTCTCTCGCACACGGGGCCACGACTTAACGTCTCATTCGACGAATAGCGGCCTTTCCAAGCCCATCGGTGTCCCCTATTAACCGTGGGCAGGTCGGAGAGTTTTGCGGAGAGAAACTTCAACCCTGATACAACTGGGACTCGACCCTAAGAGCTACAGATTACGAACCTGACGCGCTACCGACTGAGCCAATTCGCCCCACGTGCACACGAGACTTGCGCCACAATGTACAAGTTGTCTACCACTGTGCCAATCAGGGTGCTATCTCCGGCAATAGAAGTTTCCCAACATCTCATTATTAAAGCAAGTACTTTATTACTAAGCATATTGGTCTTAGATAGGAATGGATACTTTCCAAGTTGTAAAGATAACGTTTCTGTCAGTATCCCGTAGCTCTAGAGTTTCTGGTTAATAATGACCTTCAGCAATAAAAAACGAACTCATTATCATACGTATGACATCAGCATTATTGTCTTATGAAACTGCATTCATCGTTTAAAGACACGGAGAACATTCCCTTTTATCGGTTCTTGATCAGCGCTTTGTCTGTTCCTGTGAAGAATACTCAGAGTCAGAATGCGTTTAGAGTCGGTTTAACAACATCCGTATAAAGAAATTCCTGGCAAAAGAACAGATTACGAATTCTACAGCAACAATTTAACATTCGCTACTGTTCAGAGCAGAATATTACGTGAGATAACAACAAGAAGTAGTAGTAATCGATTATATTAACAGAAATTGGGAAGCTATCATTCAGAATAAGTGATTTGGTGATTGATATTTGAAGATATTTGCGTTATTGGAAATACAAGTTGCAGTAAACAAGCAAAATGAATAAGAGAAGAATAATTAAGAATTTACTTGTGATATCTTCTGGATTTTTATTTTTTTTCTCTGCTCTGATTGGTCAAGCTAATATTCAGAGCACCATAAATAAGGAAGGCGGTCTGGGTCTTTACTCCCAAATGGTCGTTTTTATATCCATAATGATTTCTACCATGTTACTGTCCTTAGTTCTTATCAAACGCTTCGGCTGTAGACTCACTATAGTGGTGTCCGTTTTAATGAGTTTTCCATACATGGCTGCCAACTTCTATCCACATTGGGGAACCTTGATTCCAACTGCCTTTATTTTGGGTATTGGTAATGGACAACTGTTTTCTGCTATGAGCATTTACGTGAACGAAATCAGTGTTCTTTACGTTGCTTTCGTGGACGACCCACCAGAAGTCATCAATGCTCGATTCTTCAGCATATTTCGCATCTTCTATCAGACAACAGAGATCTGGGGTAATCTCGTTTCTTCTTATGTGTTGACGCCGAATAACGAGACAGAATTTCTCTCTACAGAAGATGCTCAACGGGAGTGTGGAGCTTCTGTGTGTTACGAAAAATCGGAATATAATGACACGGGATCTGATTTTTATTCAGTTTCGGATGAGAAGAGAAATATTATAATGGGTATATATCTCGGCTTTCTTTTCCTTGCTGGATTAATAATGTGGATGTTTCTGGATCCGCTGCCTCGCGAAGATGACAGCGAAACTGAGAAAGTTGGTTTTTCTACCGAACATTTGGTGATCACTTTTAAGCATCTGAGGAAATTAAATCAACTGCTGCTGATTCCTATCTACGTATTCTGCGGTTTAGAAAAGGGATATTACGTAGGCGATTATACAAAGGTAAGTTAAAGCTAAATAATAAATAAATAATAATACCCCCTCAAGCAGCTGCTTGCTACAGAGGTCTGACAGGAGCCTGTCAGTTTATATGCCAAAGCAGAAGATCTGAGAGGATGGCAGGACCTCAGCAGAAAAACAACACATACAACCATGCCTTATCCGGGGCTCGAACCCAGGTCCCTTAGGTCAGTAGCCAAGTGCGCTAACTACTCGGCCATGGATACAGAAGGGAAAATAAAAAATATATATATTATTCTTAGGATTATACTTGTGGTTTTTGCAGGAGAATTTTGTGCTTAACAAAAATTAACTTTTCATTTTTCCATTTAAGCATGGTACACTTTACACTATTCTTTAGTGACTAGAGTACAAGCTTTTAAATTTAGAAGTTATTTTTATATTTTACATTATCTGCCTCTTTAAAAAAGTAAAATTTAATAATTAAAACAAATTTGTATCATTTTAAAATTTGTCAATTTGTATTTTTTTTAAATGCATTTTATTATAAAAAGATTTTTTATTTTGTCTTTATACTTTCGATAGTAATCGCGGGAAAAATAAGCAAATCATAAAGAATAATAATAGAAATGGAAAGGGGAATTAGTTTTTGATCTGAGTTGGATTGTTTTAGCTCTCAGCGATTTTTTTGCAGGGAGTAGGCTAAATTAAAGTTCAGGTCACAAAAACCCCAAGGGTTCGGAGCTGGGTAGGGATAGGGGATACAGTGAACATCTGTAATGAGTCAAATGTTCTTTATCTAGAGCGTTCTTTAGCAGAGCAAGGAGCTAGAGGTAGGGGGGGGGGTAGTAAGAGGAGCATGCCTCTCCCCCTTTGAGATTACGCGTAAGGATAATGGAGGCAAAGAATTATTAAACTTGTGCATGTTTCACGATTTTTTTAAAAACTGAAAAAAAAAATAATTCAAATACAGGGGAGAGAATGTTATACTATATTGGAAATCCAGTCTCCTGCCCCTTTTATTTTTTCCCTATTTCGATTGCGTCATGCCGGCCCCACCTTTTAATTTTTTTCTGTCCTGGTCTGGTATAGGGAATGGCTTTCCTGCACAAGGAACCACGACTTAACTTCCCATCAGACGGACTGCGTCCTTTCCGATCCCATCGGTATCCTCTTTCCCAGTAAAGACAGAAAAGGAGTTAGCTAAGAAAATTCTCGACACAGATACTGTCGCTCAAAAAAGTATCCGAACAATATGGTTGATTACAGAATTCAGAAAAAATATCTGCCAACAATTTTTTCAGAAATTAGTGATCTGGCAACCTTCGTGTCCACGTGACACGAAGGTTGCCAGATAATTAATTTCTAAAAAAAATCGTTGCCAGATATTTTTTTCTGAATTCTGTAATCAACCATGGTGTTCAGATACTTTTTTGAGCGACTGTAGGTGGTCATATTATTTTGATACTAGATCGTGTGGGCTCACTCACGGAAATATTGAGCGTGTGCAGTTACCGTTCACAGCAAACTGGAGCGTGTGCAGTTACTGCACACGCTCCAGTTTGCTGTGAACGGTAACTGGAGCGTGTACAGTTGCTGTACACGCTCCAGATATTTTTCCTGAATTCTGTAATCACGTGACACGAAGGTTGCCAGATCACTAATTTCTAAAAAAATCGTTGCCAGATAGATTTTCTGAATTCTGTAATCAACCATAGTGTTCGGATACTTTTTTGAGCGACTGTAGGTGGTCATATTATTTTGATACTAGATCGTGTGGGCTCACTCACGGAAATATTGAGCGTGTGCAGTTACCGTTCACAGCAAACTGGAGCGTGTGCAGTAACTGCACACGCTCCAGTTTGCCGTGAACGGTAACTGGAGCGTGTACAGTTGCTGTACACGCTCCAGATATTTTTCCTGAATTCTGTAATCACGTAACACGAAGGTTGCCAGATCACTAATTTCTAAAAAAATCGTTGCCAGATATTTTTCTGAATTTTGTAATCAATCGTAGTGTTCGGATAATTTTTTCAGCGACAATACAATTGGGGGACTCGAAACTGAAAACAAAATCTTACGAGCGTGGTGCACTGCCGATTGATCAACTCCTGAGCAGCAGTTAGGATATTCAGAAGTAGTGTTGATTTGTTCTTGTTTCAGATCAGATTAGAACAGTGTTTTCTAAACTGTGTACTGCCAAACACTGGGGGCGGGGGTGGCTCAGGCGGTAGTGCGCCAGGCTCGTAATCTGTAGTTCCCAGGTTTGAGTCCCAGCTGGGTCAGCGTTGAGATTTATCTCCGCAAAATTCCCCGTACTGCCCACGGTCAGTAGGGGACACCGATGGGCTTGGAAAGGCCGCCGTCCGTTGGATGGGACGTTAAGCCGTGGCCCCGTGTGGGGAAGAGCCATACCCTCTGCACGTTAAAGAACACGCTGGATGGCCTTGACGGGAGGCTACCATCTGTTTCCCAAAAACTGTTCCAGTGGGTCCCCTCCCCCAACCTTCTCTGAGCCTTCGGGGTCCATGTGATCGGGCCATTTAGCCCGTGGTGTGCAAAAAAGTGCCGCTCAGAGGTAAAACAACCCAACCCAACCCAGCCAAAAACTGGTTTTCCTAGAGATGTTAAAAAGGGTTCCGCGGAAAAAAAAATCATTTATTAAAAAAGTAAGACTAAGAGAAATGAAGTTTTGATCATTTTATGCGGTAATTTGCAGTCTGAAATTATTTTTTAAACGGTAGGTGTTCCGTCAATGTATTCCAAAGTACAAAAGTGTTCCATGTTTAAATAAGTTTGGGATCCTCTGTATTAACGAATATTGTTACGGATATGTGTCCAAAGGTGCAGATTAAAGGTGAGTTCAAGCTCAATTTTTCGAGTGTTGGGCCTCCTGAGCGGAATTTATGGAAAAATATTTATCTGACGCACCATAAGACAAACGTACAGAAATGCATGTCTAAAATCATTTGTTTTATTCTTATATTGTTAATTGTAACCATTTTATAACAAAATCAAAATTTTAATGATATTTGAAACTTTCATGGATAACATCATAGCTACAAGTCCTGACAAGATATCGAACAGGATGTTGAGTCATCTTCCCAAGAAAGCCATAACAAACCTTTGTTCTATTTTTAACATACTTCTTAGAAACCATACTTTTCCTGATATTTGGAAAAAATGCCTTTGTTGACTTATCCACAAGCCGGGAAAGAACCTAACATTTCCACTGAGTTATCGCCCAATCAGCTTGCTCTCTTGCTTGGGCTAGCTGTTTGAGCGAATCATTCTGACCAGATTGGGCTATTTTCTCTCCCTGCACACTGTCTTGCTTGAAACCCAGTTTGGTTTCAAGCGAAATAGATCAACTGAGCATGAAATTCTCAGAGTGGTGGAGAAAATCGCCGAATCTTTGAATAACAAAGAAACCGTTGCTGCTGTCTTTCTGGACGGGGCCTAAACTTTCGATCGCGTCTGGACCGATAGTTTGATTTTTTTTTTTTTTTGATTTACGACATATAGGACAGAGAAGAATCCTAGAAGCTACTCCTAGCTTAATACAGGTCTTCTCATACAAGGACATGCCCTACTAAGACCGAAGTCACTGCTGGCCACTGCCTTAGTTAGAGCTAACACAACACACAAAGTTTGCCTTGCTGGAACAGTCGCTAGCTGCCTAACCACTATGCCAGTTAAGGCTTATTTACAAGTTAATTAACATCGGCGTACCTTCGGGTCTTACCAGTATTTTACAGTCATATTTGTCAAAGAGAACTTTTCAAGTGCAAGTTGAAACCTTTCTATCTACAAAGTGAGCAATGGCCGCTGGAGTACCCCAAGACTCTCTCCTAGGCCCTTCTCCCTTTTTACCCTACCTTTATGATATGCCATCTTTCGATTGCATTCTGTTAGTCCAATATGCTGATGATATCGCCTTCCTTTCCCCCTCTTTGGGTCCAGTGATGGCTATAGACAGGCTACAGAGATGTCTTGATGAGATGGAGGAGTGGTACGATAAATGGAAGGTAAAGATAAACACTGAAAAGAGCACTGCCATCCTCTTCAGTGGAAAACTTATTAAAAACCCAAAACGTTTATTTTTTTAAATAAACCAATTGAATGGCAGAAGACCATCAAATACTTGGGTATAACCCTACATCAAAAGCTCAAATGGGACACTCATATTCATGATATTATCACTAAAGTCAGTGCACTGAGATGTCAGGGGGCGGCGGTGGCTCAGTCGGTAGCGCACCAGACTCGTAATCTGTAGTTGCCAGGTTCGAATCCCAGCTGGGTCAGCGTTGAGATTTATCTCCACAAAATTCCCCGCCCTGTCCACGGTCAGTAGGGGACACCAATGGGCTTGGAAAGGCCGCCGTCCGTCGGATGGGACGTTAAGCCGTGGCCCCGTGTGCGGGAGAGCCATACCCTATGCACGTTAAAGAACACGCTGGATGGTCTTTACGGGAGGCTACCATCTGTCTCCCAACAGCTGTTCCAGTGGGTCCCCTCCCCCAACCTTCTCTGAACCTTCGGGGTCCATGTGACCTGGCCATTTAGCCCATGGTGTGCAAAAAAGTGCCGCTCAGAGGTAAAACAACCCAACCCAACTGAGATGTCAACTAGGACCTCTCCTTCTGAGAAATGCTATCTCGATGATTGACCATAAATTATTATTGTGCAATATGGTCATTCGTCTGATAATAACTTATGCTTACCCTATATGGGCGACACCACCTCCACGAATATACGCAAGATTCAGGTCTTGCAAAACAAAATATTGAGATCTGCGGTCGATGCCCCTTGGTTTGTTACTAACAGACAACTTCATAAAGACTTGGGCATCAACCACATATATACTCATATTAAATGCATCTCAAAAAGGTTTTTTTGAGGCTGTTAAAAATAATCCTAATGAGATTATTTCTTCTTTGCTTAATTATGATCATAATGTTCTTAATAAGTACAAGAGGCCTAAAATGATGGCATTTTCTGAGGAAAGCTACTCGTTTTAGGTCTCTTGTGCATGATGTATGCTATTTTTAGCTTGTATCCCGTTGCCGAGTGGTTAGCACGCTTGGCTACTGATCTACGGGACCTGGGTTCGAGACCTTGGTAAGGCATGGATGTGTGTGCTGTTTTTCTGCTGAGGTCCCGCCATCCTCTCGGACCTTCTACTATGGCGTATTAAACTGACAGGCTCCTGTCAGATCTCTGTGGCAAGCAGCTGCTTGAGTGGGTATTTATTTTTATGTTAGCCTCTAGAGGCCCACCCACGGGTGGTTTACTTGTTATACGTTTTTACTTATGCCAACTGGGCATATTCTCAGGGTAATGCTTTACCTGAAACATCGCATATCCATATATGATCTACGATGCAACAGAGTTGATGCCACACCTCCTATAACAGAAAATCAGAGGACCAAATTTAAGACATCAGCTTAAGTAGTCCTACCATATATATACCACTTATATTTCTGATTTTAATATTATTACTGTGATAATCAATGTACTAATGTTTATCTATAAATATATTTTATTTAGGAGAAAATTTATTTGTATTAATTAGCATTTTATATATGATAATAAATACAAATAAATTTCTTCCTAAAAATATATATATATTTATAGATAAACATTAGTATAAAGATTAGCACAAGAGTCCACTAATAATAATATTAGAATCAAAAATATAAGAATTGTCTATTTATATATATATATAGTAGAACTACTACTACTGTCATCAGACCGGTGATTCTCTATGCTTCACCCATATGGGATAATACTATCCACCAATATTCGTAAGATTCATGTCTTACAAAACAAGATTTTGAGAAATACGGTCGATGCCCCCTGGTTTGTCACTAACAGACAACTTCATAAAGACCTGGGCATCTACCATATATATATATACACACATGTAAAACGCACCTCAAAAAGATATTTTGAGGCTGTAAGCAATAATCCCAATGAGATTATTTCTTTTCTGATTCTTTACGATCATACTGTTTTGAACAAGTACAAGAGGCCTAAAACGGTAGCGTTCTCTGAGGAGACATACCCGTTTTAGGTTTCTTATGCAATTTTACTGCTATTTTTAGCTTTTCTTATGTTTGCCCTTAGGGGCCCACCTAAGGGTGGTTTCGTTATATATTTTGTTCTTACTCATGCCAAATAGGCATATCATTAGGATGGAGATGGTTAGGGGTAAAATTATTACCCGGTACATCGAATATGATTATACGATTTACGATCTACGACATAGTAGAACTACTTAGTGACGTCAAAAATTTGGTATATTGGCCTTCTGTTATAGTAGGTGTTGGTTGAGGAGTGTGCATGGGGGCAGGCCGTTTTAAGGCATGAGTACACTGAGCAGTTGCTCAGGGGCCCCACAATTCTAAGGACCCCATGCTGCCATATTGTTCATGAGAGATCTCTTGGCAGAGATGCGCAATACACTGGGGGCCTTAGTGCATTGTTTGCCCAGGGGCCTACAATACTATTAAGACGGCACTGCGTGAGGGTTTGGGTTGGGTTGTTTTACCTCTGAGCGGCACTTTTTTGCACACCATGGGTTAAATGGCCAGGTCACATGAACCCCGAAGGCTCAGAGAAGGTTTGGGGAGGGGACCCACTGGAACAGCTGTTGGGAGACAGATGGTAGCCTCCCGTCAAAGCCATCCAGCGTATTCTTTAACGTGCACAGGGTATGACTCTCCCGCACACGGGGCCACGGCTTAACGTCCCATCCGACGGACGGCGGCCTTTCCAAGCCCATCGGTGTCCCCTACTGACCGTGGGTAGGGCGGGAAATTTTGCAGAGATAAATCTCAACACTGACCCAGCTGGGATTCGCACCTGGGAACTACAGATTACGAGCCTGGCGCGCTACCGACTGAGCCACCCCCCCCCCCCCTACTGCGTGAGGGTGGGGGGGGGAAGATCTAATTAAAATGTGCCCGAATCCTTGCAAATGTCCTTACGACACTGGTTTATCATAATATCATAAACATTATGATATTCCGTTTGATAAGGAGTGCGTTTTATCCCTTTAGACATACTTCAATTATTGTCAAGTTTTAAAGTTAATAACACCGTCTCTATCTCACTGTGTTGCGAGATTTGAAACAAATACGTCTTATCACGCCACAATAAAAGGTATCTTCATAGGCAGATAAAGAAATATCACTCAGCGCTGCATTTATTACATTAAACCAAGCGAATAAGTTGTATAAATCTTCGTGATTTCAGTACATCCCTCAGTTTATTCCTTAGAAGAGACTACTTATTGTTTTAAGCTTTTCAACGAATCAAGAAAGCGCTTTAAGATTTCTCTTAATAGAAATTGCACTGTGATGTCAACGAATGTTACTGAAATGAAGCTGTGAGTTTCTTAGAAGAGGAAGAAGACAATTAGCGATCAAAATTGAGCCAGAAATTGCAAGCAACATGAACAGGAGACGTGTTCTTACGAACTTACTTGTGTTGTCTTGTGGGTTATTATTTTATTTTTCGCCTATTGTGGGTCAATCTAATCTTCAAACCAGCATAAACAAAGAAGGTGGACTAGGTATCTATTCATAGTTGACAATTTTTGTAGCAATTATGGTTAATTCCTTGTTCTTCTCTGTACCTCTTGTCAAACGCTTCGGCAGCAAACGCACTTTAGTCGGATCGATTATAATAAGTTTACCTTATATCGCTGCCAACGTCTATCCGCTGTGGGGGGGGGGGGGCGCAGTCTGTAGCGTGCCAGGCTCGTAATCTGTAGTTCCCAGGTTCGAGTCCCAGCTGGGTCAGCGTTGAGATTTATCTCCGCAAAATTCCTCGCCCTGCCCACGGTCAGTAGGGCACACCGATGGGCTTGGAAAGGCCGCCGTCCGTCGGATGGGACGTTAAGCCGTGGCCCCGTGTGCGGGAGAGCCATACTCTGTGCACGTTAAAGAACACGCTGGGTGGCCTTGACGGGAGGCTACCATCTGTCTCCCAACAGCTGTTCCAGTGGGTCCCCTCCCCCCAACCTTCTCTGAGCCTTCGGGGTCCATGTGACCTGGCCATTTAGCCCATGGTGTGCAAAAAAGTGCCGCTCAGAGGTAAAACAACCCAAATCCGCTGTGGGGTTCTATGATTCCAACTTCCTTTCTTATAGGTCTTGGTAGTACGCAGCTTATATCTGCTATGAGCATTTACGTGAACGACATCAGTGCTCTTTATGCACCTTTTGTCAGTAATCCACCAGAAATCACCAATGCCCGATTCTTTGGAATATGGCGCATGTTCTAGCAGATGCGTGAAATCTGTGGAAATTTCATTTCTTCTTATGAGTTGATGCCAAGCTATGAGACCAAATATAGCGCGAGAGGAGATGAGAAAAGCGCTTGTGGAGCTTCTCTGTTTTACGAAACATCTGAGAATAACGACACGAGATTTGATTTTTATTCAGTGTCGGATGAGAATAGATATATTCTGATGAGCGCGTATCTCGGTTTACTTGTTCTTTCTACATTGGTAATATGGATATTTCTGGATCTGCTGCCTCGAAAAGAAGACAGTGAAATCGAGAAAGTTGTGATGCGCATTGAGCATGCTTGTCAGGCTAGAGGTCTTTTTAAATATTTTTTTTTGTTCATGTTTTGTATATTATTTTGGATTTCACCAAAATAGGCATATGCTACGTGGGAGGTCCTCTGTCCCAGCATCTGGAAAGTTAATTGAAGTAGCAGTGTCCAGGGAACGGCTAGCATTCGCTGACAAGTGACTCCTAACCCGGAGGCTAGCGGACTTCCCAGATGGTCGGGGGGGGGGGGAGAAAGAGAAAGGGTTGGCAACAGCGAGGAGGAGAACAGAGCCAGTCATAGGACGAACGCGTAAAGACGAAAAATTGTAAAGCTGGGAAATGCCGACTGGTAATAATGGCATTGGGCTCTGTGAATACAGCTGAACAGGCATAGTAAGCTGGTGTTGTTGTAATGCTATGTAATTGAGCATATGTCCTTGTTCTATCAAGCATGTTTGGAAGGTTCAATAAATAATTGTTATTTTTAAGTAAAGGCTGAAGTTGAACCAATTTATTGGGGAGGAGCCTCAGTATTGAGTCCCTGCAATTGTGATAAAATCTTTGATTTTTGTTCTGAAAAACTCTTTCACCCGTCGCGTATTGCGATTCGAACTAAGGGGACATTCCTAAGTGGTCCCAATAGACAAACAAACGAAGAAGCAACTTCACAAAGTGGCGCAGCCGCCAGTACGCAACAGAGGTGAAAGAAAGCTGCGAAGGTGACGGAAGAGTTCCGACATCCATTGTGAGCTGACCAGAACAAGGCTGATACTGCCAAGAGTGTCCTGCGGTGGGCTTCAGATGATAGAATAGCTGTGAAGGTACCTGAAGAGTCGTGCATCACGTTCGAACTGTGGAAAAAGCTGTGAAGGTAACGGAAAAGTTCAACATCCACTGGGAGCTGACCAGCGCAAGACTGATACTGCCAAGAGTGTTCCGACTGTGTGCTTCAGGTGGCAGACTGACGAGGCGGTTCATTCCTGTAGTCACATCGGAGGTAAGTATCCTCTTACTCTAGGGGTGAGTAGTTAGATACGGCAGAGGCCTGTACGAGCTAAAATGGAGCTTAGGAGCGGTCGCGATAGGGAAAGGGATGAGTTAAGG
This sequence comes from Ryuthela nishihirai, assembly GCA_038380435.1. Taxonomy (NCBI): domain Eukaryota; kingdom Metazoa; phylum Arthropoda; class Arachnida; order Araneae; family Heptathelidae; genus Ryuthela; species Ryuthela nishihirai. Next base: position 28,828,191 of record JAWZYU010000025.1, read on the forward strand.
CGAGGCTACACAGTCACAAAAAGGGATAGCGTGCAGGGTGGTGTTTCAGGGAGTGCCTGGGAAGCGAGGAGGTGACAATAGACAGAGAGTCTGATGCTGCAGAAGACATGAGAAGGTTGAGGGATTATGGCAATGACAACGATACGGATATGCTGCGGAGCGGGACCAGAAAGCAGAGAGCTAAAGAAAGGATTGGAGATGATTTTGAATTAGGAAGGATGAGGTTAGAGATGCAGCTGAGAAGGGAAGAGAGAGAGGCAGCAGAAAGGGAAAAGGAGAGAGAGGTGGCAGAAAGGGAAAAGGAGAGAGAGGCAACGGAAAGGGGAAAAGGAGAGAGGGCATGAGTGTAGAATGCTGGAACTGCAAATGAGGAATGCAAACGAGGAGAGGGGTGATGTGTGAACGGTGGCAGTTTCTAGTAATCCAGCAGATGCGCGGCTGGCAATTATATAAAATTATTGGGAAATATGTTAGCTGGAAGCCCTAAAAACCCAGAAGAGGTGATAAATCTCTTTGAGACAGCGGAAAGGGGATTTAAGATATATGAAGTACCAGAGGAGTTTCAAGGCAAAGTCATCATTTCTTTTTTAGACGGTAAATATGCAAATCACGTTTTTCGAAAATTAAGTGCAGAGGATTTTATTAATTATAAGAAAGTTAAAGAGGCCGTATTAAGAGAGTTTAAGCTCACTCCCTCTGCGTACAAGAGAAAGTTTGAAACTATCACTAAAGAACCGAGTGAGTCATATAATCAGTTAGCCTCGAGGCTCAGAAATAGCTGGGATTACTACGTCCGCAGTAGGAAGGTGAAAAAATTTGAGGAGCTTATGGACCTGATAGTGTCGGATAAGTTACGTGATAGCCTTCCTCAAGACACTCATGTTTACGTAGTACAGAAAGAGGCGGAGTCATGGGCAAAAGCAGACGAAATAGCCACGTGGGCAGAGATACACTCAGCCAGTGTGAGAGAGGACAGAAAACAGACAAAAAGCTTTACTAAAGTGAATGGATGGCCACAGCGAATAGAAGATACCCGTGGTAATAATTTCCAGCGAAGGGAGAATCTTAGGACAGACAGTCGATTCAGGCGCGATATCTCGGAAAATTATCCTAGCAATAAGGGTTCACAAGGGTTGATAAGAAGATGCCATAAGTGCGGATCACAGGAGCATTTGATGTGTGTTTGCCCAGTTCGATCAAGAGAGTCCGGTGCTAGTAATCATCATGCAAAGGTGAATCGGGTGAGGGAAGTTGATTCACAGGCGGTAAAGCAGAACAGAGAGGCAATGATAGCCAGAGTTAAAATACCTTTAGGTGAAGTTCTCAGAAGGGAGAAAAGGTCGAAGTGGGAGAGGACGATTCCTGCTGATTATTAGCTGGTTAGAGTTAGATGCGGCGAGAAAACGGCGCAAGCAGTGGTCGATTCAGGGGCGGAGATAACGGTGATCAGAAAAGGCATGCTAGAAGAAGAAAAACATATGGTGAAGAGCCACATAATAGTACGTGGGCCCTTTGAAGAGACGAAACGAGCAGAGGTAAAGGAGCTTGCTTTGAGCCTAATAGAAGAGACTGATTCGCCCAAGGCCAGGGGTGGAAAAGTAAACGTATTATGCGCAGTAGTTGATGGACTACGGGAAGAAGTACTGTTAAGTGCAGAAACATTTTGTGATCTTTTAGAGGAAAAGGAAAACGTACCATGGACTATACAGCCCAAGGTACAAGCTGTTAATCAAGAGGCCGACCAACAGGAAGGGGAGGTACGAGAGGAGGAGCCTGAGGAGGTAGGAGTGAAAACAGAAACTCCCGAAGAAATAAATCCTCTCGCTACTAGTGATGTGAGACTGTTTAAGATTCAGCAGAGGAATGACCCCTCACTTAGAATAGCCCATAATGAAGCAAAAGACAAGAAGAATAACTATTTTTATTTGGACGATTTGCTATACCATAAGGACAAGGTATTAGGAGAGTCTGTGAGTCAGCTTGTAGTACCATTTGAAAGACGTCAAAAGATTTTAGAACTGGCACACGAGTCCGTATTTGGTGGTCATTTAGGTACTAAAAAGAGTCAGGAGCGGATTAGGTATTCATTCTTTTGGTCTTCATGCAAGGAGGATGTTAGAAAGTTTTGCGACTCCTGTCTGAAGTGTCAGTTAAGGGAAAAGGTCAAGAAGCAGGATAGAATCCCATCACACCTATAGCGCGCCCGAAATTACCCTTTGAAAGGGTAAATCTGGATGCTATTGGTCCGATAGACCCACCATCTGCAAAAGGGCACAGGTTCATATTGTGTCTGATTGATCAGCGTACTAGATGGCCTGAGGCGGTATGCCTAACATCGATTACAGCAAAGAACACCTACGATGCTCTGTTAGAAATATTTCAGCGGACAGGCATACCTTCTGTTATCGCAACATATAGAGGGACAAATTTTACCGCAGAATTAACTCAAGAAATGGAAAAGAGAATTGTAGCTTCACCTCGATTTTCTACTCCGGGATATCCGCAAAGTAATGGTTTAGTAGAGAGATTTAATCAGACTTTGAAAAATATGTTAAACCACGTCATTAGAGAGGAACCCAGGCAGTGGCACAAGGCTGTGCCATTTTTACTGTGGGCGTACCGGGAGGTACCCAATAGTACTACCGGTATATCTCCATTTCAGTTGATGTATGGGAGGCAACCAACAGGGCCACTCTCAATTCTAAAGAACAGCTGGACTGACGAGCAAGTCATGCTGTGGGTATTCCAGTTACTGCTGCTCAATATCTTCAAGAATTAAAGATCAGGTTAGAAATAGCAGCAGCACAGGTTAAGGATCTAGCAGAAGAGAATCAAAGGAAATATGCATATTATTACAATAGGAGCTCTCGGGTTAAGGAGTTTAAAGAAGGAGATCAGGTGATAGCTTTAACGGCAGACTCAAATAACAAGCTGTACGCCAGGTGGATAGCCCACCAACAGTAGTGCGACGCATATTTCCGCACAGTTATGAGGTAAGGTTACCCGACGGGGCAACCAGACATGTTCATGCGAATAGGTTGAGAGAATTAAAAGCTCGTTGTAATGTGGTAGGAGTGATCTTTGATGAAGATACCGAATTTGGAGAAATAAAAGAAATGCCTAGAGCAACAGCACAAGAAAGAGGGAGCAAGGTCGGGCTACAGCCGATGAATCATGCTTTTCCGAACCTGTCAGCAGAGCAAGCAAAGGAACTGCATGAGCTATTGGACGAGTTTCCGAGGTTTTTTTCAAATCGTCCAGGCAGATGCAAGCAAGGGCAACATAGCATTAGATTAAAAGAGGGCAGTCATTTGAAGACGCTACACAGGTACAAGGTACCACATGCGATGCGAGAACAAGTCGAAAGACAGGTAAATGAATTGCTGGAAGCAGATATGATAGAGCCAGCACAGAGCGAGTTCACGCATCCCATTGTGTGTATTGCAAAAAAAGATGGGACCATGCGGTTATGCTGTGATTTTAGAATGGTGAATGGTTACACAGTACCTGATGCTTTTCCCATGGCCCATGTATCTGATCTATTATACAAGGTAGGCGCTGCTAATTACATCTCTACGATAGATCTGTTACGTGGGTACTGGCAGATAGAGCTGGCAGAGGGAAGCAGACCGCTAACAGCTTTTTCTACTCACAAGGCTCAGTATCAATGGAAGGTTCTTCCGTTTGGTTTGATTGGAGCGGCTTTCTGCTTTCAACGAATAATGAATTCCATATTAGCTGGGCATCAGGATTATTCGGTAACGTATCTAGATGATGTAGCCATTTATTCCGAAACCTGGACAGAGCATATGAGGCATCTGAGAGAGGTGCTAATGGAATTAGAAAACGCAGGGCTTACAGGAAACTTAGCAAAATGCTGTTTTGCCCAAAATACGGTGAAATATCTAGGACATATAGTGGGGTCAGGCACCCATAAACCGGACCCGGAAAAACTTGGAGCTATACATCGTTTGCAGATCCCCAAGACGAAGAAAGAAATCCGTGGAGCTTTAGGGCTGTTCGGGTACTATAGGGATTATATTGCCAGGATCGCGGAAATAGCAAAGCCTCTAACAGAATTAACTAGGAAAAAGGCTCCCGAGCGAATTATCTCGACAGCCGAAGCGAATAAAGCATTTCAGACCCTGAAAGAAAGGTTATGTACCGCTCCAGTATTGGATGTACCGAAGCATGGGGAACCCTACATAATGTATGCGGACGCAACTAATTATGCAGTCGGGGTGTGCCTCGTCCAGACAGATGACAAGAATAATATCAAACCTGTAGCTTATGCCAGCCAGAAATTGACAGACACACAAAGAAGGTGGGCAACCGTTCATAAAGAAGCTTACGCAATTATCTTTGGGTTAAAAAAGTTCGAATCGTGGTTATTTGGTGTCCCAGTGAAGGTTATCTCCGATCATAATCCTTTAACTTATCTAACAACGGCGAGTCCACAAAGTTCGAAGCTGCAAAGATAGTCTTTAGCTCTTCAGCAATATCAGGTATCCATTGAGCATCGTCCGGGTTCCCAGCTCAAGCATGTAGATGCATTGTCTAGACTCGAAGTCACTGATGAGCCAAATTGTCTAAGGGAGGGTACACTAACACCTTTTGCAAATTTAAATGGTCAGGCCGACGCCAATGTCGACGACTGTCAGCCTATAGAGTCAGAGGGTACGTACGGGAAGGTGAATCTAGGTAGTCACGAAAGGTGTGCATAGCCTTTCACATGGGATGTCACCTGTGAACGAATGAACACCGCCAGTACGGAATACCTTCGTCAAAGACAGTTATTAGTGAGAGAATTAATTTATAAACTGTTTACTCTTGGACAACTCCTTCAGTCACCAGGTTTTTTTTTGTTTGAAGCAAAAAGACAATGTTTAGACCCAGTGCACCAGGATATACCTAGAAGTTCTTTTATATTTAGGTATAGTGTATATAGATGTGCAAAAGATGTGCCAATTCGCAGAGAATTTATAGAATTCATAAAGCGACTTCGAACTCTGAATGTTAGGGCATGGAACTCTCAGGTTTACGCGAAAATGAACTCTAATTTTCAGCGTTCAACTTGACTTTTTAGTCAGCAGTTAACAGGACTAACTACTGACTTCTGGCAGGGAGGTGTCAGGCTAGAGGTCTTTTTAAATATTTTTTTTGTTCATGTTTTGTATATTATTTTGGATTTCACCAAAATAGGCATATGATACGTGGGAGGCCCTCTGTCCCAGCATCTGGAAAGTTAATTGAAGTAGCAGTGTCCGGAGAACGGCTAGAGTTCGCTGACAAGTGACTCCTAACCCGGAGGCTAGCGGACTTCCCAGATGGTCGGGGGGGGAGAGAGAAAGAGAAAGGGTTGGCAACAGCGAGGAGGAGAACAGAGCCAGTCGCAGGACGAACGCGTAAAGACGAAAATTGTAAAGCTGGGAAATGCCGACTGGTAATAACGGCATTGGGCTCTGTGAATACAGCTGAACAGGCATAGTAAGCTTGTGTTGTTGTAATGCTATGTAATTGAGCATATGTCCTTGTTCTATCAAGCATGGTTGGAAGGTTCAATAAATAATTGTTATTTTTAAGTAAAGGCTGAAGTGAACCGATTTATTGGGGAGGAGCTTCAGTATTGAGTCCCTGCAATTGTGATAAAATCTTTGATTTTTGTTCTGAAAAACTCTTTTACCCGTCGCGTATTGCGATTCGAACTAAGGGGACATTCCTAAGTGGTCCCAATAGACACACAAACGAAGAAGCAACATCACAATGCTGTTGCCACTTTTAAGCATATGAGGAAATTAAATCAGTTGTTGTTGATTTCTCTATTCATTTTTGCTGGTTTAGAAAAATGATATTACATAGACGATTACATAAAGGTAAGTTGAAATTTAATACAATTGGGTTGGGTTGTTGTACTCTGAGCGGCGCTTTTTTGCACACCATGGACTAAATGGCCAGGTCATATATGGACCCCGAAGGCTCAGAGAAGGTTGGGGGAAGGGACCCACTGGAACAGCTGTTGGGAGACAGATGGTAGCCTCCCGTCAAGGCCATCGAGCGTGTTCTTTAACGTGCACAGGGTATGGCTCTCCCGCACACGGGGCCACCGCTTAACGTTCCATCCGACGGCCGGCGGCCTTTCCAAGCCCATCGGTGTCCCCTACTGACCATGGCAGGGCGGGGAATTTTGCGGAGATAAATCTCAACGCTGACCCAGCTGGGACTCGAACCTGAGAACTACAGATTACGAGCCTGGCGCGCTACCGACTGAGCCACCCCCGCCCCTAATACAGTAATGCATTTCTTTAATGACAGAAGAGTTATAGTAGGAGTAGTTATTTAGGTCCGGATCTAGAAGAGAATTCAGGAGGAGGAGGCAATCATCGCATTGGAGTCGGAAAAATGTAAATTGGGGGGAGGTGAGGGTCATGAGACTGGATTTCAATTAGAGTATAACATTTCGTCCTCCGTTTTATAGATCGTAAAATTTTTATTGAAATTTTCATAAGAAATTCATAAATTTAATCATTTTTTTGCCTCTATTACCTTAACATCAATCTTAGGTGCGGGGGGGATGTTGAATGGTCCCCTTGCCCCCTTCCTCTAAGAACCCTGAATGCATCCATGTTCTGCCTTGGTTCCTAGGAGTCCACCTGGCCATCTTTACGGACCCTGTGCACGTTAAAGAACACGCTGGATGGCCTTGACGGGAGGCTACCATCTGTCTCCCAACAGCTGTTATAGTGTGTCCCCTCCCCCAACCTTCTCTGAGCCTTTGTGGTCCATGTGACCTGGTCACTTAGCCCATGGTGTGCAAAAAAAAAGTGCCGCTCAGAGGTAGAACAACCCAACCCATAACCTGTGCACATTAAAGAACACGCTGGATGGCCTTGACGGGAGGCCACCATATGTCTACCAACAGCTGTTCCAGTGGGTTCCCTCTCCCAACCTTCTCTGAGCCTTTGGGGTCCATGTGACCTGGCCATTTAGCCCATGGTGTGCAAAAAAGTGCCGCTCAGAGGTAAAACAACCCAAGTTGATATCACCTTCACTATCATAAAATGCATATAAGTTTTGCGTAACATGTCTTGTCATACGTTAATAAAAATAATCTTCTACGCATATGAAGTACCATTATAGTTTGACTCTGTATTTATTTATTTCCATTTTTTTTTATGCAGAGACACACGTTTGTATAACCTTTCCGTCATTTCAGTTACACCTTCAATTAAATGCTTCGGATGCTGAAGAAACCGGCTTCTTCTTCCTATGCCAGAAGAAATGCTTTTGAGCTGTTTCGTTTGAAGAAAAATCCCAGTACCAATATTCTAGAAGACATTGCGATTGCCGTAACAGAAATTAAACAGTGTTTTTATTTTTACATAAACGACGTTTGAAGTTGTGTTTTTCAAGAGCATTATTTACAGGAGATTATTGGTGGTAAAATTACAAGCAGCAATCTTTTTCCTTTCAGAAACAACAACTGAAGTTGTGGGTTTTCAAGAGCTTTCTTTATTCACAGGATTACTGTTGGTGGTAAAATTATAAGCAGCAATCTTTTTTCTTTTAGAAATAACAACTGAGGTTGTGGGGTTTCAAGAGCTTTCTTTATTCACAGGATTACTGTTGGTGGTAAAATTTCAAGCAGCAATTTTTTTTCCAGAAATGACCACGTTGTGATTTTTCAAGAACTTGATTCACAGGTGGTAAAACTACAAGCAGCAATAGCAAACGATCTGAACAAGAGAAGGATTATTAAGAATTTACTCGTATTGTCTTTTGGTCTGATATTCTATTTTTCTTCCCTTATGAGTCAGGCTAATATTCAGAGCAGCATGAATCAAAAAGGTGGACTGGGTGTCTATTCGCATATGTTATTTTTTGCATCAATTATGCTTTCTACCATGTTGTTCTCCCCCTTTGGTTAGTCGACGTTTCCCATGCAAGCTCACTTTAGTACCATCAATTATGATTGAATTACTGTACATCGCTTCCAACTTCTATCCTCATTAAGATCCTATGATTTCAACTGCATTTCTTTTGGGCTTTGATAACGGACAGATCTACACTACTTATGAGCATTTACAGGAATGGAATCGGTGTGTTTCATATGTCTTTTGTCGTTGATTCAGTAGAAGTCATCAATGCCCGATTCTTCAGCATATTTCGCATGTCTTTTCAGACATGTGAGATCTGGGGCATTATTGTTTCCTTTTATGTGTTGATGCCAGGCAACGAAACCGAATATACACCGAAGAGCCAGAACATTATGACCAGCGTGTCTTAATGTTTATCGAAGCAACTGCAGGTAAATGACCGCGCATGTGAAGGTTATGAAACGGTATAAATAACACCTGACACTGAGCTCTGTTAATCAGTGTTATTCTTGTTCTTCAGATGGGAGAGACAGCGGACTTAAGTGAGTTTGACAAAGGCCAAATTGTAATGGCCAGACGACTGGGTCAGAGCATTTCCGAGACGGCAAGGCTTGTGGGGCGCTCACTGTCAGCCGAGGTTAATACCTTCAAAAAGTGGTCCGAGGAGGGAAAAACCATGAACTGTCGGCAAGGTATGAAATGGGACTGCTTAGCGCAGGCCGCTCCGAGTGCCATACTAACCTTGGTTCAACGTCGAAAGTGCCTACAATGGGCATGCGAGCATCAAAACTGGACCTTGAATGATTGGAAGCAGGTCGTCTGGTCCGATGAATCTCGTTTTCGGTTGCATCTTGTGGACGGCCGGGTACGTGTGCGTTGTTTACCTGGGGAAGCGTTCATCACCAGGATGCACCATGGGATGAAAACAAGCTGGTGGAGGAAGTGTAATGCTTTGGGCCATGTTCTGCTGGGAAACCTTGGGTCCAGTGCAGGAAATATGACGTCTACCACCTACCTGAACATCATTGCAGACCAGGTACATCCTTTCATGACAACGGTATTCCCCATTAGTAGTGCCTTCTTTCAGAAGGATAATGTGCCATGCCACACTGCCCGGATTGTTCGAGAATGGTTGGCGGAACATGAAGAAGACCACCAAGTCTAGGTCTTCCCCTGACCTATAAATTCCCCAGACATCAATCCAATCGAGCATCTGTGGTTTGTGTTGGAACAACATATCCGATCTGCGGCGGCTCAACCACAACTTACAAGAGTTAAAGGATCTGCTAGTAACGTGTTGGTACCAGATACCACAAGATACCTTTAGAAATCGTGTAGCGTCCAAGAGCTGTTTTCGCGGCACTTGTAGGTCCAACATCATATTAGGCAGGTGGTTGGGTTTGGTTGTTGTACCTCTGAGCGGCACTTTTTTGCACACCATGGGCTAAATGGCCAGGTCACATGGACCCCGAAGGCTCAGAGAAGGTTGGGGGAGGGGACCCACTGGAACAGCTGTTGGGAGACAGATGGTAGCCTCCCGTCAATGCCATCCAGCGTGTTCTTTAACGTGCACAGGGTATGGCTCTTCCGCACACGGGGCCACGGCTTAACGTCCCATCCGACGGACGGCGGCCTTTCCAAGCCCATCGGTGTCCCCTACTGACCGTGGGCAGGGCGGGGAGTTTTGCGGAGATAAATCTCAACGCTGACCCAGCTGGGACTCGAACCTGGGAACTACAGATTACGAGCCTGGAGCGCTACCGACTAAGCCACCCCCGCCCCAGGCAGGTGGTCATAATGTTTTGGCTCTTCAGTATATTTATACCGTAGATAACCAAACTCAGTGTGGAGCTTCAATGTGTTACGTAAAACCTAATCCTAACGATACAAAGTCGGATTTTTATTCCGTTCCGAATGAAGAAAGATATATTCTGATGAGCATATACTTTTGCCTTTATATTCTTGCTTCAGTAATAATAGATACATTTCCCGATTCACTGTCTCGCAAAGCAGAGAGTGAAACTGAGAAAATTGTGATTCCCACTGAGCATGTTGTGACTACTTTTAAGCATCTGAGCAAATCGAATCAGTTGTTGTTGATTCCTATCATCATTTTCTGTGGTTTAGTAAAAGGATATTACATGAGTGATTATACGAAAATAAGTTGAAACTGAATATTTGTTAGAAATTTAATAACGTGATAGCTACAGTAGGACATGTACAGTCGCTCAAAAAATATCCGAACACTATGGTTGATCACATAATTCAGAAAAAATATCTCGCAACGATTTTTTTAGAAATTAGTGATCTGATAACCTTCGTGTCTCGTGACACGAAGGTTGCCAGATCACTAATTTCTAAAGAAAACGTTGCCAGATATTTTTTCCTGAATTCTGTAATCAACCATAGTGTTAGGATATTTTTTTGAGCTACTGTACACATGCCTTCATCTGGAAAAAATGAGTGGGGGGGAAGCGACAAGGGGTCCAAGAGACTGCTTTTTCTTTGCAGTGCAGCATTTTCCGCTTTGTTTCATAGATTTAAAAAAAATCTTGATAAATTCGTGAAATATGCAGAAGTTTAATAATATTGGCCTACATAACCCTTTTTGGCATTCGCTAGGGGGAGGGGGGTATAGAAATTCTCAATCTTTCTACTACTCGAAATAGCCCTTTTCAGCAATTTTTAGCTCTCTAGAAAAGTTATATCGAAATTTGGCCTTTGATTTCTGAGGACTCATGGGGCGGGGGGTGGCTCAGTCGGTAGCGCGCCAGGCTCGTAATCTGTAGTTCCCAGGTTCGAGTCCCCAGCTGGGTCAGCGTTGAGATTTATCTCCGCAAAATTCCCCGCCCTGCCCACGGTCAGTAGGAGACACCGATGGACTTGGAAAGGTCTCCGTCCTTTGAATGGGACGTTAAGCCGTGGCCCCGTGTGCGGGAGAGCCATACCCAGTGCACGTTAAAGAACACGCTGGATGGCCATGACGGGAGGCTATCATCTGTCTCCCAACAGCTGTTCCAGTGGGTCCCCTCCCCCAACCTTCTCTGAGCCTTCGGGGTCCATGTGACCTGGCCATTTAGCCCATAGTGTGCAAAAAAGTGCCGCTCAGAGGTAAAACAACCCAACAATCTTCCAAATGCGAATACTGTAGGAATAGTGTTGAAAAATGAGCATGTAGAAAGATTTACTTCAGTTTTTTTATCTGGATAGATATTAGTCAATGATAGGCCACGAGTTATCGCTTTCCATTGCTATAATCCAAGTCCGGATCTGGAGAGGGGGATTAGATGGGTTGGGCTGTTTACCTCTCAGCGGCACTCTTTTGCACACCATGGGCTAAATGGCCAGGCCACAAGGACCCCGAAGGCTCAGAGAAGGTTGGGGGAGGGGACCCACTGGAACAGCTGTTGGGAGACAGATGGTAGCCTCTCGTCAAGGCCATCCGGCGTGTTCTTTAACGTGCGCAGGGTATGGTTCTCCCGCATACGGGGCCACGGCTTAACGTCCCAACCGACGGACGGCGGCCTTTCCAAACCCATCGGTGTCCCCTACTGACCGTGGGCAGGGCGGGGAATTTTGCGGAGATAAATCTCAACGCTGACCCAGCTGGGACTCGAACCTGGAAACTACAGATTACGAACCTGGCGCGCTACCGACTGAGCCACCCCCGCCCCTTTTAGTGGTCGAAGATACGAAATAGGTGTGATTAAAAACCAACTTCAATCTTTGAAAATGTGCAAAATTAAAAATAGGAGTGGTAAAAATTCTGGGGGGGGGGGGGATTCTTTATAAAGAGAGTGACGAAACCTCAGGAAAAATAAAGATTCTAATAATTATTTGCACTCTTCGTCTCAGAATAGAAGTTACTGAAGCAAAATGGTGGCGAATCCAAGATTTCCGACCCTAGGTTTGATTGGCTTTTTTTCCTCTGAGCTGCACTTTTTTGCACATAATGGGCTAAACGGTCAGGTCACAAGACCCCAAGGGCTCAGAGATAGCTGGGGAAGTATACCCACTAGACAGCTGTTTAGGAGAGAGATGGTAGCTTCCCGGCAAGGCTATCCAGTTTATTCTTTAAAGTGCGCAGGGTATGGCTATCCCGCACATGGGACCACCGCTTAACGTCCCATCCGACAGACGGCAGTCTTTCCAAGTCCATCGGTGTCCCCTATTGACCGAGGGCAGGGCGAAATTTTTGTTGAGTTGAATCTCAATGCTGGCCCAGGTGGGACTCGAACCTGGGAGCTGTAGATTACGAGTCTGATGCGCTACCAACTGAGCCACTCCCGCCCTGCGCCTACTCTGGACTTGGAAAGGGATTTCACCGGAAGAAAAGTCTGTCTGCCACAAAAGAAGGAGTTCAACAGGAAACGATTATGTAGTGTTGTGTAATGGCCATTTCCGGTCATGCAACTGTGAGCGAGTTCGATGATGTCACTTCCGATGGGCATGCCTTGTAACGCCACTTCTGTTGCTATAATTCAGTATTGCTCCTACGTGATATCATCAGCAATGACGAATTGGCGAGAACATGAGAGTGATTGAGATAAAAAGACTTACTTTCTTTCCAACACTCATATTTAGGTGAATTCTGGTGTTAGATGGAGCAGGGGTGGCTCAGTCGGTAGCGCGCCAGGCTCGTAATCTGCAGTTCCCAGGTTCGAGTCCTAACTGGATCAGTGTTGAGATTTATCTCCGCAACTCCGATCAGTGTTGAGATTTGTCCCTGCCTTCGGTCAGTAGGGGACACCAGTGGGCTTGGAAAGGCCGCCGTCCGTCGGATGGGACGTTAAGCCGTGACCCCGCGTTGCGGGTCACGGCTTAACGTCCATCCGGGACGTTAAGCTATGGCCCCGTGTGCGGGAGAGCCATACCCTGTGCACGTTAAAGAACAAGCTGGATGGCCTTGACGGGAGGCTACCATCTATCTCCCAACAGTTGTTCCAGTGAGTTCCCTGCTCCCTACCTTTTCTGACCCCTCGGTGTCCTTATGACCTGGCCATTTAACCCATTGTTTGCAAAAAAGTGCCGCTCAGAGGTAACCCAACCCAAACAATTGGTGGTTAGACGGAATGGACTGCCCTTTGACTGGAGATTCCATGAAGATGGTTAGCTTCGGATGTTCCCAGAAGTCGGGCACCACAGAACGGGTCTACCACGGAAGACGACCATCAAATCAATAAGAGGCAAGTCGACCAATGGAAAGGATGAGGGACAAAGCTGGATAAAGAAGATGCGAGGGGATGAATCTAAAACCAAAGAGAATCAACTGCGATTCTCTTCGTTTTTAGATTTTTCTGAAGTAGAAATATCATCATGCAGGAAGAACGCTTTTGAAGAGGAGAGAAGTGTCCGGATTGGGTTTTACTTCTGAGCGGCACTTTTTTGCACACCATGGGCTAAATGGCCAGATCACAAGGATCTCGAAGGCTCAGAGAAGGTTGGGAGAGGGAACCCACTGGAACAGCTGTTAGGAGACAGATGGTAGTCTCCCGTCAAGGCCATCCAGCGTGCTCTTTAACGTGCACAGGGTATGGCTCTCCCGCACACGGGGCCACGGCTTAACGTCCCACCTGACGGACGGCGGCCTTTCCAAGCCCATCGGTGTTCCCTACTGACCGTGGGCAGAGCGGAGAGTTTTGCGGAGATAAATCTCAACGCTGACCCAGCTGGGACTCGAACCTGGGAACTGCAGATTACGAGCCTGGCGCGCTACCGACTGAGCCACCCCCGCCCCACACGGCTTAACATCCCATCAGACGGACGTCATCCATTCCAAGCCCAGCGATGTACCCTTTCTGACTGAAGGCAAGATGGCGGACGATGACCCTCCATATGCTATTGGCAGCCACGTAATGCGGGCTTAACGTTTCATCAAATTAACATCAGTCTTTCAGAGCCCAACAGCCCAATCTATCCTTTCTGGTGCCTTTGTAATGCATATATTGGCAACGTGTTCGTTCAGTTTGTTTTTATATATAAGCAGAACATCTTATATAATTTATTTTTAATATATACTATTTTTTTTGTTCATAGAAGCCATGATTAAAAACGTAATTTTTCCGCAAGGCCAAAATGAATTGAAGAGAGAAAGAGTTGCTTATTATCTTTCATTTCTGTTGGAATGTAAGCAAAAGAGTCATTCGCCTACGTAAAACGAGATGGGCGGGGGTGGCTCAGTCGGTAGCGCGTCAGGCTCGTAATCTGTAGTTCCCAGGTTCGAGTCCCAGCTGCGTCAGCGTTGAGATTTATCTCCACAAAATTCCCCGCCCTGCCCACGGTCAGTAGGGGACACCGATGGGCTTGGAAAGGCCGCCGTCCGTCGGATGGGACGTTAAGCCGTATCTCCGTGTGTGGGAGAATCATACCCTGTGCACGTTAAAGAACACGCTGGATGGCCTTGACGGGAGGCTACCATCTGTCTCCCAACAGCTGTTCCAGTGGGTCCCCTCCCCCAACCTTCTCTGAGCCTTCGGGGTCCATGTGACCTGGCCATTTAGCCCATAGTGTGCAAAAAAGTGCCGCTCAGAGGTAACCCAACCCGTAAAACGAGAACTCTGTAGATAAGAGAAAAATACAATCTGATCTTGAGATTCTGTGAGGTGAGGGAAGTCTGATTCCACTGAGATGTTTTACGATTCTTTGTTTCAAAATATCTTAGGTTTTATCAATGCTTCCATTTGCTATGTTCAAACTGTAAAAGAATATTCCTATATTAACAGAGTTGAATAGCTCTTAGTATTTTTTAGGGAATCATAAAGATAGAGAAACATTTTAAAGAAAACGTATGTTTGATAAAGAAAAATAATTTATAAGTAGTGTATTAATCCTAATTTATCACAACATGTTATCTTTAATTATAAATTTAATAAACTATATTAAATTATTTTAATATTTTAATTATAAATTTCATTAAAGGCTAAAAGAGTGAGATTTGGATTGTTTTGGTTGAGCGGCACTTTTTTGCACACAATGGGCTAAATGGCCAAGTCATAAGGACCCCAAGGGGTCAGAAAAGGTAGGGGACATGGAACCCACTGGAACAGCTGTTTGGAGATTGATGGTAGCCTTCCGTCAAGGCCATCAGCTTGTTCTTTAAGGTGTATAAGGGTATGGCTCTCTCCTCTACACGGGGTTATGGCTTAACGTCCAATTTAATGGACGGCAATATTTCCAAGACCACCGATGTCCCGTACTGACCGAAGGCAGGGCAGGAAGTTTCGACGCGATAAATCTCAACCCTGGCCCAGCTGGGACTCGAATCTGGAAACTACAGATTATGAGCCTGGCGAGCTATCGACAGAGCCGCCTCCGCCCCCAAAAGAGTGAGGCAGATAATTATAAAAAAAAGTTTCCATTTACAATTTTCACCATCTCCCTTTTTGCAATTGAGACGCATTCGGAAACAGAGCTGACGTTGCTTTATCGCATTTCAGTGAACTTCCATGAAAAGAGCTGCTTCCGCACGTTGCTATGTAAATCCTATTGACATGGGTGTAGGAGAAAGAATTGTATTGAGCCTGGTGAAATCCGAACTCCTCCTGGTGACCGACATGGTACGACCTTCTAATGACCGACATGGCACGACTTCCAGGTGACTGATATGTAATGCCATCGCGGTGACTGATATGTTACAACCTCCTGATGACAGACATGTTACGACCTCATGATGACTGTCGCGGCCTCCCGATGACTGATATGTAACGCCCTCCTGATGACTGATATGTAACGCCCTCCTGGTGACTGATATGTTACAACCTCCTGATGAAAGACATGTTACGACCTCCTGATGACTGTCGCGACATCTTGATGACCGGCATGTCATGACCTTTTGATCACGGATGTGTGACGACGTCCTGATGATTATGAACTGCGGATGATCACGACCTCCTGATGGCTGACATGTCATCAGGAGGTTACGAATTCGGATCCAACACTGCTCAACACATTTTTTACACTATATCCGCGTCAACAATAATAGTTATTAAGAAAATAAACTTTTAACTATGCTCAGTGAGAGGTTTTCAATGGGCAACGCAATGGGATCATGAGTTTGGGTTTCATTTTCTCTCAGAAAAAAAATATTTGCTATTTTCGCAGATTTTCAAATGGAAAATTCCTATGAATTGCTATAATTGTCTTTGCAACCTTTACTGACGAAAAACAACAACAACAACAATACACTTTTAATGATATTTTTTCCACAGGCATACATCGCATGTTCGTGGGGCGTGCATCACGTGGGCTACGTCACAATCTGCTATGGAATTGTCAGCGCTCTGCTTTCCTGCATGCTCGGAACTCTGGTCAAATATCTGACCCAAATTCCCATCTTCCTCTTCGCTGCTGCTGGCAACATTGCCATGTGCATCTGGATGTTCCTATGGCAACCATCTCCAGACCAACCAATCATTTTCTACGTCATTGCTGGCATTTGGGGAATGTCGGATGTCATATGGTGGTCTCAGATTCCTGGTATGTATAGTTCTCAAAATCTGATTAAATCTTTTAAATGTGATATTTCTTTATGCAAAGCTAAGTAATTGTGTCTTCCAGGAAAAATCAAAACCTTTCTCACATGTCTAGATTGTTAATCAACTCAAAATGCAAATTTACATTTCAGTAGGGGCGGGGGTGGCTCAGTCGGTAGCGCACCTGGACGTTTAGTCGTGGTCCTGTGTTCGGGAGAGCCATACCCTGTACACGTTAAAGAACATGCTGGATGGCCTTGATGGGAGGCTGCTATCTATCTCCCAACAGTTATCCCAGTGGGTCTCCTCCCCAAACCTTCTCTGAGACTTTGGGGTCCTTGTGACCTGGCCATTTAGCCCATGGTGTGCAAAAAAAGTGCCGCTCAGAGGTAAAACAAACAAATACATTTCAATTTTACCCTATTGTATGTTTGCTGCACGGTTGACTTTAAGGTACTGTTCCCTCAAGTAAAAACTTACCTTATTTTCAGCGTTGGATTACCCCATAGACAAAGTAGACACATGCCTAGGGGCATGCAGTGTTAAGGGGACTACTTCCCCCCTGAAATCCCCGCCCTGTCCACGGTCAGTAGGGGAAACCGATGGGCTTGGAAAGGCCGCCGTCCGTCGGATGGGACGTTAAGCCGTGGCGCCGTGTGCGGGAGAGACATACCCTGTGCACGTTAAAGAACACGCTGGATGGCCTTGACGGGAGGCTACCATCTGTCTCCCAACAGCTGTTCCAGTGGGTTCCCTCCCCCAACCTTCTCTGAGCCTTCGGGGTCCTTGTGACCTGGCCATTTAGCCCATGGTGTGCAAAAAAGTGCCGCTCAGAGGTAAAACAACCTAATCCCCCCCGAATTCGGGCTTTAATAACAAATAAATTAAACTCTTTACAAATGTGCTTCCCAGTCAATCAATTAAACTATATTCATCACAATTAAATATACATTAGTCAGATCTATAAAACATTCAAAAGATAAGTTTATTAGGCTTTGGCTCCGGACAATTTTTTTCCATTAAGTTAGAAATGAAGCATTTAGTTACATCACTGTGATGAAAACTCCAAACCGAAAATAGCTGCATAAAGAACAGCATGGTGAAAAACGTTTTATACTAGGGCTGGTGAACACAAACTTATGAACAGCTATCGAAAAAGTTAAAAAAAATCCATATTCTTAAAGTGCCACTGGAGAAAATTCTCTATTTAAAACAAAAACTTACATTTCTAACGATTAATGAATCAGAGAAAAACATAAACAAAAAAGGTGTTACATTTGCAAGAAATAAAAATAATATCGTTATTTTAAAAGACAAAAAAATCTATATTTTTAACGAGTAATATAAATTGACACAAAACGCTGTTTTTTAAAAATTTCAGAGAAAAAGAGAAAAGAAATATCTTTAGAGAATCATATCAAAAAAATAAAAATAGACTAACGAGTTTTTTTTTTCCAGATTTAACAATTTTTACAGAAGTAATCAGTTTGTTTTCTCATATTAATCCGTTGTAAGAAATATATTGTTTAGTTTGGTTCATATTAGTCCCATATAATCCATTATGGGTTCAATACAACTTATTAGTCTCATACTATATCTCAGACTTGTCTACGTGGTTTGAAACCGAAAACAGTTATTTTTACATAATTTTATTTTAGCTTTATATTTTATGTTGGACACTAAAAATAGATTAAAGAAAAACTATTAATTCTCCTTCCATTTGGAATCAATTTAGCATTCCTATTCGTTGGAATATTTTTGTAATTTGGAAGCCTTCTTCCCGAAGCTAAATTCTCGGAGCGTCCCGGGAATTGAATTCTCTGAGCCCCCCAAAATAAAATTAGATTATGGGACCCCCTCTCCCCCTCAGAAACTAAATCCTGAGTACCTGCCTGATTCTCGATTTGTGTTAAATTGTATATAGTACTCCGCATATTTTGCCTATTTGGGTTGTTTTACCTCTGAGCGGCACTTTTTTGCACACCATGGGCTAAATGGCCAGGTCACAAGGACCCCGAAGGCTCAGAGAAGGTTGGGGGAGGGGACCCACTGGAACAGCTGTTGGGAGACAGATGGTAGCCTCCCGTCAAGGCCATCCAGCGTGTTCTTTAACGTGCACAGGGTATGGCTCTCCCGCACACGGGGCCACGGCTTAACGTCCCATCCGACGGACTGCGGCCTTTCCAAGCCCATCAGTGTCTCCTACTGAGATAAATCTCGACGTTGACCCAGCTGGGACTCGAACCTGGGAACTACAGATTACGAGCCTGGCGCGCTACCGACTGAGCCACCCCCGCCCCATATTTTGCCTATTATAGTGAGATAATTATACTGCATTCAAAAATGATCCTAATCAAAAAGTTCATTATGAAAATCTTTTAATCAAAAATGTGATAAGTAAGTGTGCAAATATTACATAAAATATAATATTAAATTTTTTTATTTAAAGACAATAACATTTTGCAATCATTTCTACAGCTTTTTGTGGAATCATCTTTGCAAGGGATGAAGAAGCAGCATTTTCGAACTTCTATTTCTGGAGCTCCCTGGGTTATGTGATGGCTTTTGGATACAGTAATTCTTTATGCGTTTCTCACAAGCTCTACATACTTCTCAGTTTTGTGATCGTCGGAACTTTGGGATATTTACTGGTGGTATTTAGAACTCGAAAGGCTACGAAGACTGAGAAGAGTTAAAGTCTATATCATTTAATAAATGAAAGAATCCTTTCAACGATTTTTGTCAACTGCGAAGGAAGTGTTCACTCTTAGTTTAATTAAGATATCACATTAGAGAAAATATTGTCTTTAGCCGGGTAGGATACGAATCCACGTCAGGTGCTTTGATAGCTGAGTTAAACCTGCTGACGATCTACATATACCGAAATTGCTACTAAAGACATTCCTACTGCGTTACACAGTTCTGTGTCTCATTCAGGCAGTGTCTACACTGTGTTTCAAATAGTCTTAAGAAGTTAATCCTCTTTGAAAGACTTTAGAGACAGCCGGGTTGGGTTGTTTTACCTCTGAGCGGCGCTTTTTTGCACGCAATGGTCTAAATGGCCAGGTCACAAAGACCCCGAAGGCTCAGAGAAGGTTGGGGGAAGGGACCCACTGGAATAGCTGTTGGGAGACAGATGGTAGCCTCCCGTCAAGGCCATCCAGCGTGTTCTTTAACGTTGGGTTGTTTTACCTCTGAGCGGCACTTTTTTGCACACCAAGGGCTAAATGGCCAGGTCACAAAGACCCCGAAGACTCAGAGAAGGTTGGGGGAGGGGACACACTGGAAGAGCTGTTGGGAGACAGATGGTAGCCTCCCGTCAAGGCCATCCAGCGTGTTCTTTAACGTTGGGTTGTTTTACCTCTGAGCAGCACTTTTTTGCACACCAAGGGCTAAATGGCCAGGTCACAAAGACCCCGAAGACTCAGAGAAGGTTGGGGGAGGAGACCCACTGGAACAGCTGTTGGGAGACAGATAGTAGCCTCCCGTCAAGGCCATCCAGCGTGTTCTTTAACGTGCAAAGGATATGGCTCTCACGTACATGGGACCACGACTTAACGACCCATCCGACGGACGGCGGCCTTTCCAAGCCCATCGGTGTCCCCTACTGACCGTGGGCAGGGCGGGGAATTTTGCGGAGATAAATCTCAACGTTGATCCAGCTGGGACTCGAACCTGGGAACAACAGATTACGAGCCTAGCGCGCTACCGACTGAGCCACTTCCGCCCTAGAGATAGTCGGTTGCTCAGCGGGATGAGCACCTAAAGCGGATTCGTTTCTCATCCGGATTATGATAATTTTTTTCTCTAATGTGAGCTTGAGTTTGGAATAACAGTGGATACTCCCTTGAGATTTAAACTCTGTCATGTGAAAACATCTTTTTGAAACGTTGTATAAATATATAAATAAAAATCTTTCGTTCATTCTGGTTCAAGTGAATTTCATATTAAAACGAATCGTAAAAAATATTCAATTACAATGGTTGAGTTGTTTTACCTATGAGCGGCACTTTTTTTTGCACATAATGGTCTAAATCAGTTTCTCGCAAACTGTGTGCCGCGGCACAGCAGTGTGCCGCGAGAGATTCCAAGTGTGCCGCGAGAGATTTTCGAATTGACACTAGATATTCCAAGATATTCATTTTGATTTGACTTGTGTTATCGACGTGCTTTAATAAAAATCTTTCAGATTTTATCAACTGGGATCTTGTAAGTATTTATCAAGCTTTTTTCAAATTTTGGTATTAATATTTGATTATTTCAAGCCATAGAATGGACAAATATTTAAAACAAACACCGAGTTATGATTAATTATATTTATTATTATATTTATTTTAAATAAAATGCATTTAACGAAACTTCAATTTTCCTCTTTTTACGTAATCATCAAAAATTCTTTTTTAGGTGTGCCGCGGAAAAAAAATTAGATTCAGTGTGCCGAGGAAATAAATTAGATTCAGTGTGCCGCAGAGTAAAAAAGTTTGCGAGACACTGATCTAAATGGTCACAAGACCCCGAAGGCTCAGAGTAGGTTTGGGGAGGAGATCCACTGGACAGTTGTTGGGAAACAGATGGTAGCTTTCTGTCAAGCCATTCAGCATGTTCTTTAATGTGCACAGGATATGGCTGTCCGCACACAGGGACAAGGCTTAATGTCCCATCCGACGGACGGCGGCCTTTTCAAGTCCATCGGTGTCCTTTACTGACCGAGGGCAGGGCGTGGAATTTTGCGGAGATAAATCTCGGTACTGGTTCAGCTGGGACTCGAACCTGGGAACTGCAGATTACGAGCCTGGCATGCTACCGACTGAGCAGTTGTAATGCAGTTGACATATTTCCATTAGCTATTATCATTCAGCTTATTATCAATTGTTATTATATAATACATTTATCATTATATTACACATTTATTGTTGTTGCCAGGCTGTGTATTAAATGCAGTGTAATGATAATCATCATCATCATCCTCAAGCAGCCATGGGCTACGGAGGTCCAACCAGACCGTGCAATTTAGTTCTCCAAGCAAGTCTATCCTGAGCTACATCTACTGCATCTGGCCACTGCACACCAATTCCAACAAGGTCCTGTTTGACATTGTCTGCCCACCGCATCCTAGGTCTCCCCTTCTTTCTGAGGCCTTTAGGCACACTGTTCATAACCCTATTCGCCAATCTATAATTATTCATACGGGCAACATGGCCAAACCAACGGAGTCTCTCTCTGCACAATATGCTGCTTAAAGGAGGTTGCAAACTCCTTTGCCTAACCTCATCATTAGTTACAAAGTTGAACCACCTAATGCCCAAGA
The DNA here is from genome assembly GCA_038380435.1 of Ryuthela nishihirai. Lineage (NCBI taxonomy): Eukaryota > Metazoa > Arthropoda > Arachnida > Araneae > Heptathelidae > Ryuthela > Ryuthela nishihirai. Next base: position 28,849,844 of record JAWZYU010000025.1, read on the forward strand.
TACTGCGTAAGCATCTGGAATCAAAAGCATCTAGTTTCCTGTTACCTTGTTTACAAAGTGTCCAAGTTTCACTACCATAACTAACCCTAGAAAGAACCAAACTATTATACAGTCTAATTATAGTCTTTAGGTGTATACGCCTATTTCTCCACAATCTCCATAGATTCTTAAAAGTCTGACTCAGTGTTATTATAGAAAACTCTCATTATGTTAATTTCCTAGCTTAATTTTTGCTGAGTTTAAAAAAAAAACATACATACCTGGAAAGCAGACTGGAACAGTAAACATTAATGAAACGCAATCCTATCCCAAAAATAGCACACTCCTTATCAAGTACCAGAAAGATCTTGGAGAGAAAGAGCGCAAATTCTTCGCCAGGTACCATAAATATCAGAGCCGCCAAGAGAACATATTCTTAATCAACTATCAGAAAGATTTTATTCCAAAACCGAGCACATATTCTTAATCAAATGCCAGAAAGATCTTATTACAAGATTCTGATCATTAATTTAGTACCAGAAATGTAGAAGAGGCGACAAATTATTAAATATCTAAGACACCAGAAATATCTTAACCAGAAAGAGACCATGTTCTTATATATAAACATATTATATTATAACAGAAAGGTCCTACCTGAAATCTGCAGTTCCCAGGTTCGAGTCCCAGCTGGGCCGGCGTTGAGACTTATGTCCGCAAAACTTCCCGCCCTGCCCACGGTCAGTAGGGGACACCGATGGGCTTGGAAAGACCGCCGTCCGCCTGATGGGACGTTATCACAGTCTGCCTGACCAATTTGTAATGATAATAGCTAATGGAATTTTTCTTTAATGCTAATCTCATTACATCTTCACTGCCTGGCCGCAGGTAGTGAAGATGTATCTACCGCTCTATCGACGTTTAACGGTCACTGCATTTAAATTACCAGTCATTGCCTCTTTAACAATTCCCCGCCCTGCCCACGGTCAGTAGGGGACACCGATGGGCTTGGAAAGACCGCCGTCCGCCTGATGGGACGTTAAGCTGTGGCCCCGTGTGCGAGACAGCCATACCCTGTGCACGTTAAAGAACACGCTGGATGGTCTTGACGGGAGGCTACCATCTGTCTCTCAACTGTTGTTCCAGTGGGTCCCCTCCCCCAACCTTCTCTGTGCCTTCGGGGTCCGTGTGACCTGGCCACTTAGCCTATAGTGTGCAAAACAGTACCGCTCAGAGGTAAAACAACCCAACCCAACCCTCTTTCACAAAAAAATGCACTGGCTGGCCAAATTATTACGAACCTAATATCCTAATATTTTGTCCGCATAATTCCCCGCCCTGCCCACGGTCAGTAGGGGACACCGATGGGCTTGGAAAGGCCGCCGTCCGTCGAATGGAACGTTAAGCCGTGGACCCTAGTGCGGGAGAGCATACCCTGTGCACGTTAAAGAACACACTGGATGGCCTTGACTGGAGGCTACCATTTGTCTCCCAACAGCTGTTCCAGTGGATCCCCTTTCCCAACCTTCTCTGAGCCTTCGGGGTCCATGTGACCTGGCCATTTAGCCCATGGTATGCAAAAAAGTGCCACTCAGAGGTAAAACAACCCAACCCAACCTCTAAAAGCGTCAAGGGCATGGTGGAAAGTGAAGTCAAGTGAGACATGGATAAAAAATCTGATACGACTGACTTCAAAAGGGGGCTGATCGTTGGAGAGAGATGAGAAGTAGTAGTTGGGTAGTCTTACCTCTGAGCGGCACTTTTTTGCACACTATGGGCTAAATGGCCAGGTCACATGGACCCCGAAGGCTCAGAGAAGGTTGGGAGAGGGAACCCACTGGAACAGCTGTTGGGAGACAGATGGTAGCCTCCCGTCAAGGCCATCCAGCGTGTTCTTTAACGTGCATAGGGTATGTCTCTCCCACACACAGGACCACGGCTTAACGTCCCATCCGACGGACGGCGGCCTTTCCAAGCCCATCGGGAGATGAGAAGAAGTATACGTAGCAGATGTGATGGATTGGGTTGTTTTACCTCTGAGCGGCACTTTTTTGCACACCATGGGCCAGGTCACAAGGACCCTGAAGGAGAGAAGGTTGGGGGAGGGGACCCACTGGAACAGCTGTTGAGAGACAGATGGTAGCCACCTGTCAAGGCCATCCAGTGTGTTCTTTAACGTGCACAGGGTGTGGCTCTTCTGGATACGGAGCCACGGTTTAACGTCCCAACCGACGGACGGCGGCCTTTCCAAGCCCATTGGTGTCCCCTACTGACCGTGGGCAGGGCGGGGAATTTTGCGGAGATAAATCTCAACGCTAACCCAGCTGGGACTCGAACCTGCGAACTACAGATTACGAGCCTGGCGCGCTACCGACTGAGCCACCCGCGCCCCAGATGTGATGGAACTCAGCGGAAAATAACGGGACACAATTTCCCAAGTGTGTGGCGAAGGACAACGGTTAAGAAACACGTCCGTCCATCGTAACAAATGCAGGAGGGAAAAAGGCTCAGATAGACGGTGGGAAGCATTTGTTGGCTCGAACTCTACGGCTAAACAGAGCTGCTACAGTTCTTCAGCTGAGAATTAACTATCAAGGTACTCTTACCTGATATTAGTTGTCATCTCTCTCACTGTATTGCAGTTACAGGACAGTGAGAGAGATGACCGCTAATATTCGAATTTTGAAGCGTCCCAAATTTCAAAGTTTTAATTCTCTTCGCATATTGAAATGAATGTTGAATTTACTATTAGCTGCCATCTCTCTAACTATACTGTGATCACAGTCCCATTTCAACGAAACTATGAGCAGAGAAATTAAATCTTTGAAATTTGTGCATAGCTACTGATACTTATTTGGTTATAACTATGAGCAAATAACCATGTTGAGTTGGGTTGAGTTGTTTTACCTCTGAGCGGCACTTTTTTGCACACCATGGGCTAAATGGCCAGGTCACATGGACCCCGAAAGCTCAGAGAAGGTTGGGGGAGGGGACCCACTGGAAGAGCTGTTAGGAGACAGATGGTAGCCTCCCGTCAAGGCCATCCTGCGTGTTCTTTAACGTGCACAGGGTACGGCTCTTCCGCACACGAGGACACGGATTAACGTCCCATCCGACGGACGGCTGCATTTCCAAGCCCATCGGTGTCCTCTACTAACCGTGGGCAGGGCGGGGAGTTCTGCGGAGATACATCTCAAAGCTGACCCATCTGGGACTCGAACCTGGAAACTACAGATTACGAGCCTGGCGCGCTACCGACTGAATCCCCCTCCGCCCCTAACCATATTGGGTAAATAACATTAAATTACCCATATTGGGTAGTAAACAGTGCATTTGTTTCGTATAATTTGGGAACTCACGTATAACTCAAATAGCAGTGCAGATATCCGATAATTTAAACCAGCGGTTCCCAACATTTTTGTGGTGAACGAAGTACAGTAGTTTCGATAATCCGGCACTTCATTTATCTCTAAGAGCATATTTCCAAAGTGCTCATTAAAAGAATATCCTTTAAAAACTGCAATCCTCGGCTCCACCGGGTCCTCCCAGAGTACTAAACACTATCATTTTTATTGCTTATAGTGTTATGCATATTGTAAATAATGTAATTTAGAATAAGTACGGACATTGGGTTGTTTTACCTCTGAGCGGCACTTTTTTGCACACCATGGGCTAAATGGCCAGGTCACATGGACCCCGAAGACTCAGAGAAGGTTGGGGGGAGGGGACCCACTGGAACAGCTGTTGGGAGACAGATGGTAGCCTCTCGTCAAGGCCATCCAGCGTGTTCTTTAACGTGCTCAGGGTATGGCTCTCCTGCACACGGCGCAACGACTTAACGTCCCATCCGACAGACGGCGGCCTATTCCAAGCCCATCAGTGTCCCATACTGACCGTGGGCAGGGCGGGGAATTTTGCGGAGATAAATCTCAACGCTGACCCAGCTGGGACTCGAACCTGGGACCTACAGATTACGAGCCTGGCGCGCTACCGACTGAGCCACCGCCGCCCCTAAATACGGACAACTTGGTACCCTAGTACTGCACAATTTCAGTAAACAATATTATTATCCCAGTGTCTTCTTCAACGTACAGGAGTGTAACGATCTTCAAATGTTTTATTATACTTTATTTATTTATTTTATCATAGCTACACCATGGTCTTTATTACTTACCATTATTTATTAAGTGTGTTACTGTTTATTATTTCCATGCTATTGTAAATATTCGTACTGTAAATGCACCATGAGTGCGTCCTGGAATATTGCCAACATTAAGAAATTATAAAAGGATCTAGTGATTTAACGATGTAATATTATTAAAATATATCTTTCTCTATAATTCGCGCGGTAGTAATACATCGATTTCCATAAATTAAGCAGCAACCCGGAAACTCTGCTTTTCTCAAAAACTCTTTGAATATGATGCATGTGAATCGGATGATGGGGTATATAAACACTATGCGTAAAAATAACCGTTGAAAAATAGAATAACATTTTCAATTCCCAATATTATATAAGAATACCGATACATGGTAAAATTCTAAATGTTAACTGATATAGCCCAATGGTATAATATGGGATGTAGTCACTTTATACTGCTGGGGTGAGGGTAACTCAGTCGGTAGCGCGCCAGGCTCGTAATCTGTAGTTCCCAGGTTCGATCCCAGCTGGGTCTGCGTTGAGATTTATCTCTGCAAAACTTCCCCGCCCTACCCACGGTCAGTAGGGGACACCGATGGGCTTGGAAAGGCCACCGTCCGTCGGATGGGACGTTAAGCCGTGGTCCCAGGTGCGGGAGAGACATGTGCGGGAGAGACAGCTGGTCATTTAGCCCATTAGTGATCTGGCAACCTTCGTGTCACGTGACACGAAGGTTGCCAGATAACTAATTTCTAAAAAAATCGTTGCCAGATATTTTTTCTGAATTCTGCATCAACCATAGTGTTCGGATATTTTTTTTGAGAGACTGTACACAAAGAAAGAGAGTTGGATTCAATTTGAAACAAAACAGTCATAGCAATGGATTCATCCTGTCACGAAAAGCTATCTTTCCATCAGAAGAATCCATTCCAAAGCTCGCATCATAAAGAACCTCCTTTGGTGAGAAACATCAGCTTTATGTTTTTTAATATCGCAACCATGGCGCTTTCTTCCTTACAAAGCACTGTGAACAGCGAAAAATCCATTGGAGTTGTCTGAAGCTGTAAGATTTTTATTCGCGTTCTCCAGCCTCTTTCTTCCAACAGAGTATGGCCCCATGTGCGGGAGAGCCATACCCTGTGCACGTTAAAGAACACGCTGGATGGCCTTGACGGGAGGACACCATCTGTCACCCAACAGCACAAGAAGAGGATGAGTTTGCATCCAAACGTCTTGTTTGGTTGCAAACTCATTCTCTTCTTGTGCATGCTTTTATGCTCTCTTTATATCACATCGAATTTTCACCCAAGTTACGAAGTGTTTTCGTACCGAGCAGCCTTCTTTCGGGTCTGTGTTTTGGTCCACTGTAGGCAGCTCAAAGCACATGGGGGCGGGGGTGGCTCAGTAGGTAGCGCGCCAGGCTCGTAATCTGTAGTTCCCAGGTTCGAATCCCAGCTGGGTCAGCGTTGAGATTTATCTCCGCAAAATTCCCCCCCCCCCCTGCCTACGGTCAGTAGGGCAGATAGCAGTGCAGATATCCGGCTGCAACACCGATGGGCTTGGAAAGGCCGCCGTCCGTCGGATGGGACGTTAAGCCGTGGTCCCTTGTGTGGGAGAGCCATACACTGTGCACATTAAAGAACACGCTGGATGGCCTTGACGGGTGGCTACCATTTGTCTCCCAACAGCTGTTCCAGTGGGTCCCCTCCCCCAACATTCTCTGAGCCTTCGGGGTCCATGTGACCTGGCCATTTAGCCCATTGTGTGCAAAAAAGTGCCGCTCAGAGGTAAAACAATCCAACCCAACTCAAAGCATATACAGTACATCAACAGAATCGGACATTCCTATGCAGCTGGTGGATCAGGATCGCCATGTGTAGTCATAGCCAATTTCTGTGGAATTTTTTGCATGATTTCACAGGGTAGCGTTATTTGGGGCAATGTTATTTCATACAAAGTTCTCACACCATTCAATGTGACTTTCGAAGTTCTCACGCCACCTAATACGACTTCCAAAACTCTCACGCTCTCCAAAGTTCTCACGCCACTCGGTGTGCCTTTCAAAGTTCCCGCGCACATTAATATGACTTCAAAAGTTCTAACGCCACTTAATGTGAGTTCCAAAGTTTTCACACCACTCAATGTGACTTTGAAAGTTCTCACTCCACTAAACAGGACTTCCAACGCTGTCATGCCATTCAGTGCGATTTCTGAAGTTCTCACGCCACTCGAGGGGACTTTCAAAGTTCTCACAACCCTCATAAATTCAAAAGTTCTCACGCCCCTCAGTGCGATTTTTCAAAGTTCTCACCCCACCTAATGTGACTTCCAAATCTCTGACGCTTCTCAGCATGGCTTCCCAATTTCTCACGCCATTCAATATGACTTCCTGAGTTCTCAAGCCACTCAATGTGACTTACAAAGTTCTCACGCCACTCAATGTGACTTACAAAGTTCTCGCGCCACTCAATGTGGCCTCTAAAGTTCTCGCACTACTCAATATGATTTCCGAAGTTCACAAGTCACTCAATGCTATTTACAAAGTTTACACGCCACTGAATGCAAATTTCAAAGCTTTCGCGCCACTCAGTTGGGTTGGGTTGTTTTACCTCTGAGCGGCACTTTTTTACACACCATGGGCTAAATGGCCAGGCCACAAGGACCCCGAAGGCTCAGAGAAGGTTGGGGGAGGGGACCCACTGGAACAGCTGTTGGGAGACAGATGGTAGCCTCCCGTCAAGGCCATCCAGCGTGTTCTTTAACGTGCACAGGGTATGGCTCTCCCGCACACGGGGCCACGGCTTAACGTCCCATCCGACGGACGGTAGTCTTACCAAGCCCATCGGTGTCCCATACTGACCGTGGGCAGGGAGGGAGGGGGGAGTTTTGCGGAGATAAATCTCAACGCTGACCCAGCTGGGACTCGAACCTGGGAACTGCAAATTACGAGCCTGGCGCGCTACCGACAGGCCCACCCCCTTCCCGCGCCACTCAGTAACACTTCCAAAGTTATCATTCCACTCGAAATGATTTCAAAGGTTACTGTCTCATCATGACTTGCAAATGCAAATAAAAAAAAATACCTCCTCAAGCAGCTGCTTGCCACAGAGGTCTGACATTAGCCTGTCAGACCTTTGTGTGTCATCAGGAGATCGTGGGTTCAGATCCCACCCGGCTAATGGCAATTTTTTCTCTAAAACGTTCTAATGAACTACTACCAGGTGTATATCTGAGAAATTCTAATATTGTAAATACATGCTTACGCCGAAGTTTACGGCGTGTTGGCTGAAAAATAACATGCTGCTTGGCGCTTGATGTGGGCTGGCCGTGTGCCACTAAACTTAAAGGTTGGGTTGGGTTGTTTTACCTCTGAGCGGCACTTTTTTGCACACCATGGGCTAAATGGCCAGGTCACATGGACCCCAAAGGCTCAGAGAAGGTTGGGGGAGGGGACCCACTGGAACAGCTGTTGGGAGACAGATGGTAGCCCCCCGTCAAGGCCATCCAGCGTGTTCTTTAACGTGCACAGGGTATGGCTCTCCCACACACGGGGCCACGGCTTAACGTCCCATCCGACGGACGGCGGCCTTTCCAAGCCCATCGGTGTCCCCGATCGGTGTCCCGGTGTTCGGAGCCCATCGGTGTCCCGAAGCCCATCGGATATTCGTCATAGAATGTAAGGTCGGAACGCAAGCGGTGAGAAGTTAAAAGGTAGTTTTCCACTGTCACATTTAAAGAATGAACACAAGAAGGAGAGGATATACTTCAGAAAACATTTTATTAACAGGAATGTAATTGAGGTAACAAGGTACGCAAAGTGCATAGCCGCCATTTCGTGGTTAGTATAACCAGCTACCCTCTCGGCAATCCACGGTAGAAATGCCGTTGGGTGCGAGGACCGACCCTTTTATACCATTTCCAACGCCACCTAGCGGCTCGCCGCTTGCGTTCCGCCCATACTTTCTATGACGAATATTGCTCGTATAGCTGCGTTCTACCACCCCGTAAAGTTTTGCCCACTTTTTCAGATTCACTCTGTATATCTGAGAAATTCTAATATTATAAGGGCCTGTCAGTTTATATTTCATAGTAGACGATCTGTGAGGATGGCAGGACCTCAGCAGGAAAACAACACAAACATCCATGTCTTACCCGAGCCTCAAACCCAGGTCCCTTATATCAGTAGGCAAGCGTGCTAACCAAATATAAGTGGGGTAAATGTGGAACCGACTTTTGCTATGAAATATCGTCCGTTCTTGCAAACCATGCTTGGGTTGGGTTGTTTTACCTCTGAGCGGCACTTTTTTGCACACCATGGGCTAAATGGCCATGTCACATGGACCCCGAAGGTTCAGAGAAGGTCGGGGGAGGGGACCCACTGGAACAGCTGTTGGGAGACAGATGGTAGCCCCCCGTCAAGGCCATCCAGCGTGTTCTTTAACGTGCACAGGGTATGGCTCTCCCGCACACGGGGCCACGGCTTAACGTCCCATCCGACGGACGGCGGCCTTTCCAAGCCCGTCGGTGTCCCCTACTGACCGTAGGCAGGGGGGGGGGAATTTTGTGGAGATAAATCTCAACGCTGACGCAGCTGGGACTCGAACCTGGGAACTACAGATTACGAGCCTGGCGCGCTACCGACTGAGCCACCCCCGCCCCTGCAAACCATGCGTCTCCAATATTTGAGCAAAAGTAATCTTAGCATGAATCTTACTAGCTTGCTCTCCACTGTCGATTCTTGCTATGATTCTGTTTTTGGTATCGGAAAAGCCAAACTGAGAAAATCTGTTTTCTGTTCTTTCCAACTCACACGGGGTGGGTGGCTTAGTCGGTAGCGCCAGGCAGTTCTCCCAACAGCTGTTCCACGCGAATCTGCAGTTCCCAGGTTCGAGTCCCAGCTGGGTCAGCGTTATCTTATCTCCGCAAACTCCCCGCCCTTCCCTCGGTCAGTAGGGGATACCGATGGCCTTGGAAAGACCGCCGTCCGTCGGATGGGACGTTAAGCCGTGGGGCCGTGTGCGGGAGAACCATACCCTGCGCACGTTAAAGAACACGCTGAATGGCCTTGACTGAAGGCTACCATCTGTCTCCCAACAGTTGTTCCAGTGGGTCCCCACCCCCAACCTTCTCTGAGACTTCGGGGTCCTTGTGACCTGGCCATTTAGCCCATGGTGTGCAAAAAAGTGCCGATGAGAGGTAAAACAGCCCAACAGTTCCAACTCGCGGCATCTGTGAAACATTGAGGTGATGTAAACCAGTTACTGATAGTGTCGCTCACTGTTTATGCTCACTGTTACCCGTTCACTGTTTATACTCACTGTTACTTTGCTTCTATTGGCATCGTCAAATTCTACATTGGAGGAAGTCTTCCAGTGTAGATGGCTTCAGCCTTTAGTAGTGGGGGAACGGGTCTTTGCCCCATGTCTGCGATTAGGGGGCTGTTTGATATTGTCGGCATTCCCTCTCTCAATAAGCATAGTTTCTATAAACATCCCACTAACCATTTTCTCTCCATAGGTAGTTGGAATGTGAGGACTCTGCATAGAGCTTTTTAGCTTGATGTCCTCACACAAGAATTCCACCGTTATAATTTAGATATTCTCGGCTTGCAAGAGACCAGATGGACTGATAAAGGTCAGATTCTTAAAAATAATTTTAAATTTCTCTTTTCAGGGAGGGATGACAATAAGCATCACCAAGGCGTGGGTCTGCTTCTCAGCAGACACGCTAGCGATGCTCTTCTAGGATATGAGTGCATTAATGAAAGGTTTCTTACAGCAAAATTTCAGACAAGCGTTAAAGACTTGAATGTTATCTGCTGTTATGCCCCCACTGAGGATGCCGATGAGGATGAGAAGGATAGGTTTTATGAACAACTTCAGGATATTTTCAATTCTGTCAAGAAAGGAGATATTACCCTTGTTCTTGGTGACTTCAATGCCAAAGTTAATACTGACTCTGACCTTTGGGGAGGGGTGATTGGCCCTTTTGGTATTGGTAGCTGCAATGGCAATGGGCACGTCTCCTACAGGTAAGTAAACTCAATGGTTTCAGAATAACTAACACATATTACAAACATCGCGACATACATAAGTACACATGGGTTTCACCTGATGGGCTGCATAAGAATATGATTGATTACATATTAATTAACAGCAAATGGACTAGTTCTGTTAGGAATACCAGGGCATATAGGGGAGCTGAAATTGGATCTGACCATCACCTTGTTAAAAGTGTGTTGCAACTTAAACTTAAAAAGTGTTGTGCTAGGGTTAAAAAATTTACTTTTAATACTGAAGCTCTGAAAGATCCAGTTATAGCCAAAGCTTACCATGATAGGTTACTTAGTCATTATGACAGTCATGGTATGCTTACCACTGAAGTTGAGGAAGAATGGGATCATTTTAAACAGGCTTTTTTGGACACTAACAGTACTCTTTTAGGAAAAAAGGAGCAGAAGAGGCAAAATTATCTGAGTGATAAGGCACTTGAGCTTATTTCGGAAAGAAAGAACTGCAGGAATGCCCTTAATCAATACCCTACTAGTCCTAATAGAAAGCATTACAGAGACCTTAATAAACTTGTAAAGGATCAGTTAGCTGCTGATAAGAATCTTTGGCTTGATGGTTTGGCTGACAAAGCCGAGGAAGCAGTTAGACAGCACAACAGCAGAGAGCTGTACCAAATAGTTAATGTTTTGTGTGGTAGAAAACGGACAGGCATACAAGGATTGAAGGATAAACATGGTAAGGTTATAGAAGGGGAGGATTCTGTCATGGCTAGGTGGGCTGAGCATTTCAGTGATGTTCTAAACAATGTAGTTAGTTCTACTCCCATTGTTTGCAATGATGATAGATGCATTGGTGGCTTTAATGTTGGCCCTATAACACAATCTGAAGTTATTTTGGCTGTTTCTAAACTTAAACTTCATAAATCCCCAGGGGTAGATGAAATTAGTACGGAAATGCTTCGAGCTGGGAATGTTTCGGTTACCACTTGGATGACTGAAATTCTGAATATCTTTTATGATAAAGGCATGGTTCCTAAGGATTTTACCAGAGCTATTGTTATCCCTATTTTCAAAAAAGGTGATCGCAGTTCTTGTGATAACTATAGGGGTATTAGCCTACTCTCTGTTCCAGGTAAAGTTCTTTCCATGATTGTGCTTAACAGAATTAAGAATCTGGTTGACAGTCAATTGCGTGATGAGCAATGTGGATTCAGAAGTGGTAGGGGATGTGTGGATCAGATATTTTCACTTAGGCAGATTCTTGAGAAATGTTTAGAGTTTCAGAAACCTTTGGTTGCTAGCTTTGTTGATTTCAAAAAGGCTTTTGACTCTGTTGATCGTCATAATTTGTGGTTGATTGTGAAATCATATGGTATACCAGACAAGTTAGTTAACATTATGAAAGCTCTCTATAATAACACTGAGTCGTGTGTGAGAGTTGGTAAGGCTTGTAGCAATTGGTTTAGCATTACTTCTGGTGTTCGACAAGGGTGCATTTTGTCTCCTTTTCTCTTTAGCTTGGTTATTGATTATGTTATGCGAAATTCACTTCAAGGGAAAGATTTTGGCCTTAAATGGGCTGGAGATATGAAAATTTCTGATTTAGATTATGCTGATGATTTAGCCCTTTTGGCAAATGATGTTGATGAGATGAACTCTTTCATTCGAGCTGTTGATGAGACTGGTAGTAGAGTAGGTTTGGTTATAAACAGAGAGAAAACTAAAGTGATGAAAATTGGTCAGGCAGGCTGTGATTCAGTTAAGCTGAATGGTTGCAGTCTTGAGCAGGTGTCACAGTTTAATTATCTTGGGAGCTATGTAACAGATAATGGTGATGTGCGGCATGAGATTAACAGACGAATAGGGATTGCTGCCGGGACTTTTAAGAACCTATGGAGAGTGTGGAGAAATAGGCGTATACACCTAAAGACTAAAATTAGACTGTATAATAGTTTGGTTCTTTCTAGGGTTAGTTATGGTAGTGAAACTTGGACACTTTGTAAACAAGATAACAGGAAACTAGATGCTTTTGATTCCAGATGCTTACGCAGTATCTTGGGCATTAGGTGGTTCAACTTTGTAACTAATGATGAGATTAGGCAAAGGAGTTTGGAACCTCCTTTAAGCAGCATATTGTGCAGAGAGAGACTCCGTTGGTTTGGCCATGTTGCCCGCATGAATAATTATAGATTGGCGAATAGGGTTATGAACAGTGTGCCTAAAGGCCTCAGAAAGAAGGGGAGACCTAGGATGCGGTGGGCTGACAATGTCAGACAGGACCTTGTTAGAATTGGTGTGCAGTGGCCAGATGTAGTAGATGTAGCTCAGGATAGACTTGCTTGGAGAACTAAATTGCACGGTCTGGTTGGACCTCCGTAGCCCATGGCTGCTTGAGGATGATGATGTTAACGTTCACTGTTTATGCTGCTCTCAAGAAAAGCTTTTGCGATTTGGATTTTACCAGTTTAATGTCTTTCGCAAGTCACTAATAAATTTCATGACTACAATTTTCATTCAACACACTTATCCATTCGTGCAGGCCTGAATTTAAAATAATAATAATTAAGAGACTGCAATTCCATTATAACATTTTACTTTACGTTTTACAGGTTTTTAAAAATTTATTGAAAAATGAGCGAAATATGCATGTTTAAAATTTTTTTGTCTCCATTACCAGCATTCCTAGAGTAAGCGAGGGAGCAAGGTCTCACCCTCCAAAATCTGGCCCTGTTTAATATTAAAGTTAAAATGAATTTAGACTTTCTGTGCTATAACGATTAAAAACTGCAGGAATATCGAATAGTCGATATGATCTCATCAATGACTTGTAAAGCATTGAATTTGGGTTGTTTTACCTCTGAGCGGCACTTTTTTGCACACCATGGGCTAAATGGCCAGGTCACATGGACCCCGAAGGCTCAGAGAAGGTTGGGGAAGGGGACTCACTGAAACAGATGTTGGGAGACAGATGGTAGCCCCCCGTGAAGGCCATCTAGCGTGTTCTTTAACGTGCACAGGGTATGGCTCTCCCGCACACGGGGCCACGGCTTAACGTCCCATCTGACGGACGACGGCCTTTCCAAGCCCTTCGGTATCCCCTACTGACCGTGGGCAGGGCGGGGAGTTTTGCGGAGATAAATCTCATAAAGCATTGAAAGTTCTCAAAAGATCCGTCTGTAAACAAAATGTGTGGAAGTGATTTCAGAAATTTGCTTGCCTGGGATCACCGTCCAATCCACGGAATAGTTTTAGGGTTAATATATTTTATGGAAAACTCAATTTCCTCATAGGTCTTCTCTATGTAACGTAGGAAGAACTTCTGTGGGAACTGAAATTTTTTTAATAAATCCCCCAGATATCAGGGATTTACCAAGGGATAGTGGGAGCGATTTTGGCCTACTATATATTTCTTTAGTATCGTTTTTGTAAATTATATTTGTCTACATCAAACAATAAAAAAGTTTATATCATTGCATGCTTTTTTTATTGTTTGATGTAGACAATTATTATTTACAAAGAAAGATACTAAAGAAATATATAGTAGGCCAAAATGGCTCTCGCTATCCCTTGGTAAATCCCTGATATCTGGGGGATTTATTAAAAAATAAATTTTCTCTAATGATTCTGAGTCTGTGTGCAGATTGTGTGCAGTATTGGACAATGTCCATTGGGTCCTGCACACAGACCCATCCGAGTCTGTGTGTGCAGTAGTGGACAATGTCCATTGGGTCCTGCACACAGACCCATCCGAGTCTCTGTGTGCAGTAGTGGACAATGTCCATTGGGTCCTGCACACAGACCCATCCGAGTCTGTGTGTGCAGTAGTGGACAATGTCCATTGGGTCCTGCACACAGACCCATCCGAGTCTGTGTGCAGTAGTGGACAATGTCCATTGGGTCCTGCACACAGACCCATCTGAGTCTGTGTGCATTGGACAAATTCCATGCCTAAAAACAATATAACTATTTCTTAATATTTGTCTAATATTGCACACAGACTCAATCATTATCCTCATAGATGTTGTGAGATAAGTAACTGTTTGATACCGTATTGTCCGAAGCAGAGCCGATGCTAAAGAACTATATCCCCCATTTGAGTAGGTGTGTCAGGTAATGGAGTCAAAGATATTAATTTTAATCATAAAACATAAATAGTTACACTTTCTATTAACGACGAATCACTCGAAGACATAAATAATTTAATTCTGTGAAGGAATGATATTTGAAATATGAAACCGACTCTAAATCCACTCTCTATATATCTCTTAATACTAGTGTCGCATTTAACTTCCTACAATTAGAGTATATTGATGTCTTCTTCGAGTCCTTATTTCCACTGCAAGATATCCAAATATTCCAAGTATCAAGAACAATAAAAGTATATAGATCTTCTGAGGAATGCACAGATAATTGTTGAGGGTGTAGGATATCAAATATCCAAGAGCAGTCCAGAAGAAGAAATTGGAAAAAGCAGCTTCTTCGTCACTTTTGAAGAGGATTCCGTACAAAGCTGAAAAGATAAATTCAATAATTAAGTGAAAGGGTCTATAGAATTTTATGCATAGTAGAACATTCTTTTTTTGAACAAAATTCTTATTCATGTTTCAAGTTAACGCAAACAAAACTTGTTGGGTTGGTTTGTCTCTGAGCGCCACTTTTTTTTTTTACACAGAGTGGAATAAATGACCAAGGCCACAAGGACCGCGAGTCTTTGTGATCCTGGCCATTTAGCCTTCTAATCTCTCCTGTCCAGAGTGGCCACTCTGGACAGCTGTTAGGAGACAGATGCTTCTCCTCAAGCCCATCCAGCGTGATTTTTAACATACAGAGGGTATGGCTCTCTCGCAAATAGGGTTGGGTTGGGTCTGAGCGGCACTTTTTTGCACACCATGGTCTAAATGGCTAGGTCACATGGACCCCGAAGTCTCAGAGAAGGTTGGAGGAGGGGACCCACTGGAACAGCTGTTGGGAGACAGATGGTAGCCTCCCGTCAAGGCCATCCAGCGTGTTCTTTAACGTGCACACGGGGCACACGGCTTAACGTCCCATCCGACGGACGGCGGCCTTTCCAAGCCCATCGGTGTCCCCTACTGACCGTGGGCTGGGCGGGGAATTTTGCGGAGATAAATCTCACTCGTAAACAGGGTCACGGCTTTACGTTCCATCAGACAGATATCGGACTTTACAAGCCCAGTAGTGTTCCTTACTGACCTGCAGGTCTGCAGAGATAAACCTCAATGCTGGCCCAGGTATGGCTCGAACCTGGGAACTGCAGATTACTAGCATGGTGCACTACCGTCTGTGCCACACCCCCCCCCTCCCTGCAGAAAAAGGCTAAATGGAGAAAATATCAACATAAATACCGTGGGGACACGAATCTGGGAACATCAAGTTACGGGTCTGACGTACTGGAGACTGAGTCAAATTCCTCTGAAAATTGGTTGGGTTGTTTTACTTCTGAGCAATTTTTTTTTGCACGCAATGGGCTAAATGACCAGGTCACAAGGTTGATTGGTTGGTTGGGGTTTTATGGTGCATGGGCAACAGGGCCATAATGCGCCAAACGAGATGATAAAGAGAGTAAGAGATACAGAAAATCACAACCAAAGTTAAAAGCAAAAACTGAAATGTAAAAGACAAAACCAATACGCATATATAATACAAAAGAGGAATAATGTGTAAAGCAATAAATATAGAAAGATAAAACGAACCCGGGTGTAAAAGATCCAGGATGGCCAAGGTAAAAAGGATAAAGCCATAAAATCGCAATTTGCTAAAATAACCTATATAACGTAAGAAAGCCTAAGACAGATGGTTAAAAGGAGTCATCAGATAAAAGATAGCCTAGTGCAAGAGGCTCGCCGTAAAATTATGGATGTTAAAATATATACGTGGTTCAAGGGTTAAAGCGGGGCAAACGATTAAAATATGTTTGATCGTTAAAATGATGTCGCAAAACTCGCACTTATGTTCAATGCCGTCGTGCACTTGGACCTCAGATGACGTAAATAGAGTACAAAAGTCAATTTTCGGTCGAAGATGAGATTGAGAAACTTGAGATTGAGAAACTCTGTCTCTGTCACAATTGGAATGATGTTACCCCCAAGCTGGAGCTCGGGGTCCAGATGAAGATTACGCTTGCGACAAAAGGGCACACAAATGGTCTTCTGTGGGGAGAATCGAAACCCATTCGCCCTCGCCCAAATCGAGAGATTGTTCAGGGCAGTTTGCAGTTTTCAGTCAATGACCCTCATTCTAGACGATGAGCAAAAGATGCTAAAGTCCTTAACATAGAGGGCATTGCCTACAGTCGCAGGAAATTGCCTTTTCATGGAATTTATCTCGACTGCTAAAAGCGTAACACTCAAGACACAGCCTTGTACCACCCCCTGTTCTTGGGGGGAAAGGTCACCACAGAGTGTTTTCGACACGAACTCCAAAAGTATGAGACGATAAAAAATTTGCAATGAAGTTCGGCATGTGAGCTCGGAAGCCGAAATTATGGAGGTCACGAAAAATGACGAATCTCCAGCCAGTGTCGTACGTTTTTGTGATGTCAAAGAAATGGAAATCAGGTGCTCTCTGCATAAATAGGAATTCCTGATCGGCGACTCGAGGCGGATCAGGTGGTCTAAGGCCGACCGTTGCCTGCGAAAGACACACTGGGTGTTGAAAGAAGGCCGTGATGCATCAAATACTAGGGTTGGGTTGTTTTACCTCTGAGCGGCACTTTTTTGCACACCATGGGGCCACCACAGAGTGTCGGTCACATGGACCCCGAAGGCTCAGAGAAGGTTGGGGGAGGGGACCCACTGGAACAGTTGTTGGGAGACAGATGGTAGCTTCCCGTCAAGGCCATCCAGCGTGTTCTTTAACGTGCACAGGGTATAGGCTCTCCCGCACACGGGGCCACGGCTTAACGTCCCATCCGACGGACGGCGGCCTTTCCAAGCCCATCGGTGTCCCCTACTGACCGTGGGTAAGGCGGAGAATTTTTGCGGAGATAAATCTCAACGCTGACCCAGCTGGGACTCGAACCTGGGAACTACAGATTACGAGCATGACGCGCTACCAAACTGAGCCACCCCCGCCCCCAAGAGTGTCAAAGGACTGAAGGAGTGTCAATGGTCTACTTGACCGGTTCCCGTGCGTTCAGTTAATGCACTTACAAGCGCCAGATAAGAGCAAACATACTTCTGAAACCACTGGAAAAAACAGACACATTTATTATGTTGAAAATTATAAGTAACGTTTTAAAAAATTCAAAAAGAAGCAAATGCTACCATTCATAGGAAATTCCTACACTCGCAGACGTGTATTAACATTATCAATATCTGTGCGAGATGCAATTTTGAAAGGAAAAGAATTATGTAATTTGCCTGATTTTTCCCTCGTCACAATACTTATGAAGAAGTTTTTTTCCCCCATCAGTTTTGATGAAAAGTGATAAAATGTTCGGATATAACAAGTGACGCAATTGAGCCGAAAATAAAAATAAACGGGGGGAGGGGGGCAAGAGTCTGATTGCAGTATAACATTTTTCCCTCCGTTTCAGAAGTTTGAAAAAAAAAGCTCTTGAAAAATATGCATGAAATATGCAGAAATCTAATGGATTTTTGCCTCTGTTATCTTCAATAGCATTCTCAGATGGCAGAGGGGATTCATCTTTGATATAAATATCCTGCCTCCTACCCCATGGTAAAAGTTGAAAGTCGGGGCCTATAAGGAATTATCCATATTTCAATAAGAGTCATTATTCCCAAGTTATGTCTTAAGTTTCCCAACACTGAATTCAAATACTTGTTCTGGGACAGCCACGAATTCGTTCAAAGTTTTGAAAATTTTGACCATTCACCATTAGAGAGTGAACAAGCACGTACCAGTGCTACAAAACTATTCAGGGGGGGGGGGGGGGGGGTCATGACCACCTCCTTCACCCACCCAGAAATTCCGTCTTCTTATATGAACTCGCGAACTTGTCTACCTGCTTTGAAAAGGGGCGGGGATGGACCAGGCTCGTAATCTGCAGTTCCTAGGTTCGAGTTCCAGTTGGGTCATCGTTGAGATTTATCTCCGCGAAACTCCCCGCCTGCCCACGGTCAGTAGGGGAGGCCGATGGCTTTGGCCTGCCCACGGTCAGTAGGGGACACTGATGGCTTTGGCCTCCCACAGTCAGTAGGGAACACCGATGGCTTTGGCCTCCCATGGTCAGTAGTGGGACACCGATGGCTTTGGCCTCCCATAGTCAGTAGGGGACACCGATGGCTTCGGCCTCCCATGGTCAGTAGGGGACACTGATGGCTTTGGCCTCCCACGGTCAGTAGGGGACACCGATGCCTTTGGCCTCCCATGGTCAGTAGTGGGACACTGATGGCTTTGGCCTCCTACGGTCAGTAGGGGACACCGATGGCTTTGGCCTCCCATGGTCAGTAGTGGGACACCGATGGCTTTGGCCTCCCATAGTCAGTAGGGGACACCGATGGCTTCGGCCTCCCACGGTCAGTAGGGGACACCGATGGCTTCGGCCTCCCATGGTCAGTAGGGGACACCGATGGCTTTGGCCTCCCACGGTCAGTAGGGGACACTGATGGCTTTGGCCTCCCACGGTCAGTAGGGGACACCGATGCCTTTGGCCTCCCATGGTCAGTAGTGGGACACCGATGGCTTTGGCCTCCCACGGTCAGTAGGGGACACTGATGGCTTTGGCCTCCCACGGTCAGTAGGGGACACCAATGCCTTTGGCCTCCCATGGTCAGTAGTGGGACACTGATGGCTTTGGCCTCCTACGGTCAGTAGGGGACACCGATGGCTTTGGCCTCCCATGGTCAGTAGGGGATACCGATGGCTTTGGCCTCCCACGGTCAGTGGGGGACACCGATGGCTTTGGCCTCCCATGGTCAGTAGGGGACACCGATGGCTTTGGCCTCCCATGGTCAGTAGGGGATACCGATGGCTTTGGTCTCCCACGGTCAGTAGGGGATACCGATGGCTTTGGCCTCCCATGGTCAGTAGGGGACATCGATGGATTTGGATAGGCTGCCATCTGTCGGATGGGATGTAAAGCCGTCGCCCCAGGTGCAGAAGAGCCATACCATGTGTACTTTAAAGAACACACTGGATAGCCTTAAATTTCAGTATTAAAGAACACACTGGATAGCCTTAAATTTCAGTATTAAAGAACACACTGGATAGCCTTAAATTTCAGTATTAAAGAACACACTGGATACATGGGACACTACCAACCGTATCCTAACAGCTGTCCTGTGGGACCCTTCCCCCCAATCTTCTCTCAGCCCTAGGTTCTTTTTGATTTGGTCATTTAGCATATTGTGTGCAAAAAGAGCCACTCAAAAATAAAACAACCGAATCGTCATTTTATACTTGGCTCCAAAGCCCCCATTTAGAACTTGGTTCCATGGCACCTATTTTAGAACTTAAATTATTTAGAACTTGATTTAAGGTTTCGCATTTTAAAATTTGGCTCTTGGACCCTCATTATATGGCCGTAATCTTACCTTGAACTCGAGCTAGTTTGGCTCTTTTTCTATATTACTTTCGACTGCGATGAAATATTTTAATTTTGTTGGAATATTTAAAACTACCTTCCAATAAAGCTTCGCAATGAATTGAGATAATAATGTAAAAATATCCCATCGCAACAGTGCGTATTGTAACTCGCATGTAAAGCTCGCATCCGATGGGGGTGGATCAGTCGGTAGCGCGCCAGGCTCGTAATCTGTAGTTCCCAGATTCGAGTCCCAGCTGGGTCAGCGTTGAGATTTATCTCCGCAAAAATTCCCCGCCCTGCCCAAGGTCAGTAGGGGACACCGATGGGCTTGGAAAGGCCGCCGTCCGTCGGATTGGACGTTAAGCCGTGGTCCCATGTGTGGGAGAGCCATACCCTGTGCACGTTAAAGAACACACTGGATGCCTTGACGGGAGGCTACCATCTGTCTCCCAACAGCTGTTCCTGTGGGTCCCCTCCCCCAACCTTCTCTGAGCCTTCGGGGTCCATGTGACCTGGCCATTTAGCCCATGGTGTGCAAAAAAAGTGCCGCTCAGAGGTAAAACAACCCCACCCCACTCGCATCCGATGTGGGATAATGAACAATTAAATTCTTGTTAATTTTTTTAATTTTTTGATTTGTTTCAAATTTTATAATCCTTTTAATACCGAAATAATATTGTCAAGAGTTAAGATATACATATATTCGATTGAAATATTTATTTATCGGCTAGTTTTGCTATAAATAGTCTATTTAAGCAGTTTCTAATCTCTAAATCTGACTCCCTATAGAAATAACATGTGAGTGCACTAAGTACAAAAGCAGAGTTGAACGACACTAGTTTAAAATATTCTCCCCAGATGGCAGCACTATGTAGATAATGGTATAAATAAAATCAGTATAAGTCTGAAAAGCAATTCATTCTCTACTTTAGGAAATAATATAATTTTTTTATCGTAGCATATTTTCGTTTTAATGCACTTTTTTTTACACAGAACAATTAGTGATTTATTAATTAAATTATTCATTTTATGATGACCAATAATAAACTGAAACACACTTCTTAATCAAAAATGACACTAGGAAAGTTACACTAAATACACTGTGATGAGAAAGTTACTTTACAATTCATGATATTTGAATGAAAGCACATTCAAGCATTCACTTTGAAAATAAGCTCTTAACAAAAAATTGTCAGTTGAAATAAATTAAATATCTCATTCAACTTTCTCGAAATCTCGAATTTTTTAAATAATAATTTAACATTTAAAGGGTTATTGCAGCTGAAATATTTGACAGCAGGTGTTATTCTCTTCTTCGAATAACTTTCTTCAAGATGGAAGCATATAGAATCATTACAGAAACTTCCAAAAATTCATCAAATTTTAATGTTGTTAACTGCTATTATGTATTTGCATTTAAATTATCTTTTCTCTTAGGGAACAGAAGTGTAGTTGATCATGCTTTAGCTTCCATAACTAAATATTAAATCTTTTTGAAAATAGAGATATGAAGGTGATCTTCAATTTATACCTAACATTTTTTTTTTGATAAAAAGCTTATTTACAGAGCTAGGGAGCTTTGAGTGTGGCTCTCCATTGAAATGGAAGTATCAAGTTGGTTGTTTTACCTCTGAGTGGCAATTTTCTTAACACACAATGGGTTAAATGACCAGGGTTGGGTTGTTTTACCTCTGAGCGGCACTTTTTTGCACAACATGGGCTAAATGGCCAGGTCACATGGACCCCAAAGGATCAGAGAAGGTTGGGGGAGGGGACCCACTGGAACAGCTGTTGGGAGACAGATGGTAACCTCCCTTCAAGGCCATCCAGCGTGTTCTTTAACGTGCACAGGGTATGGCTCTCCCGCACACGGCGCAACGACTTAACATCCCATCCGACGGACGGCGGCCTTTCCAAGCCCATCGGTGTCCCCTACTGACCGTGGGCAGGACGGGGAATTTTTGCGGAGATAAATCTCAACGCTGACCCAGCTGGGACTCGAACCTGGCAACGCTGACCCAGCTGGGACTCGAACCTGGGAACTACAGATTACGAGCCTGTCGCGCTACCGACTGAGCCACCCCCTCCCCTAAATGACCAGGTTATGAGGAGATAGATGGTTAGGAGACAGATGGTAGCCTCCCATCAAGATCATCTACCATGTTCTTTAATGTGCACAAGGTATGGATCTCCTGTATAGGGATTGGTTGGTTTGTTATTTTACTTTGAGCAGCACTTTTTTGCACACAATGGGCTAAATGGCCAGGTCACAAGGACCCCAAAGGCTCAGAGAAGGTTGGGGGAGGGGACCCACTGTAATGGCTGTTTCCCAACAGATGATAACTTCCGTCAAGGCCATACAGCGTGTTCTTTAATGTGCAGAAGGTATGGCTCTCCAACACACGATGCCATAGACGTTAAGCCTTAGACCATAGATTAAACGGCTTAAAGTCCATCCGACGGACGGCGGTCTTTTCAAGCCCATCGGTGTCCCCTACTGATTGTGGACAGGGTGGGGGAGTTTTGTGGAGATAAATCTCAACGCTCACCCAGCTGGGATTAGAACCTGGGAACTGCAGAATTCGAGCCTGGCGCACCTGTATAGGGAACTATGACTTAACGTCTATGGCCCAATGTGTGCATAAAAGAACCCTCAGAAGCGAAACTATACAACTCATGGAAAAGAGAGGTTACCTAATCAAGCAGCTGCTCACAGTATAAATATGGATAACGAATTAATACATACACAAAAGAGTCAAAATATTATGACCAGCGCGTCTTTATGCAAAACGAAGCAACTGCAGGTAAACGACAGTGCGTGTGAAGGTCATGAAACAGTATAAAAAACACCCGATACTGAGCTCTGTTAATCAGTGCCATTCTTGTTCTTCAGATTTCCGAGACTTGTGGCTTGTGGAGTGCTCACAATCAGGTGTGGTTAGTACTTCAAAAAGTGGTCCGAAGAGAGAAACCACGAACTGCCGTCAAGGTGTGGGCCGACCATGGCTCATCGACGCTAAAGGTGAGCGAAGGCTGTCCCATATGGTATGAGCCAACAGAAGGGATACTGGTGGCACAACTCGCTCGTAATTTGAATACTGGTGACGGGAGTAATGTGTCACAACACACAATATATCGAATTCTGCTGAAAATGGGGTGCATAGTCGCAGGCCGCTCAGACTGCCCATGCTAACCTCGGTTCACTGTCAAAAAGCGCCTACAATAAGCATGAGAGCATCAAAACTGGATTTTGAATGATTGGAAGAAAGTCGTCTAATCTGACGAATCTCGTTTCCCACTGCACCATGTGGACGGCCGGGTACATGTGCGTTGTTTACCTGTGAAAGTGTTGGCACTAGGATGCACCATGGGCTGAAAACAAGCTGGTGGAGGAAGTGTAATGCTTTGGACAATGTTCTGTTGGGAAACCCTGAGTCCAGTCATTCACGGGTAGGAAACTATGACGTCTATCACCTACATAAACATCATTGCAGACCAGGTACATCCTTTAATGGCAATGGTATTCCCCTCTAGAAGTGCCTTCTTTCAGCAGGATAATGCACCATTCCACACTGCCCAGATTATTACAGAATGGTTTGCGGAATATGAGGAAGAATTCCAGGTATTGCTCTGGCCTCCAAATTCCCCAGACATCAATCCAATCGAGCATCTGTGGTTTGTGTTGGAACACGATCTGAATCCGATCTGCGGTGGCTGAACCACGTAACTTAAAGAGTTAAAGAATCTGCTAATAATGTGTTGGTACCAAATACCACAAAACATTTTTAGAAATCTTGTAGCGTCGATGACTAGCTGGGTAAGAGCTGTTTTGGTGGCCTATTGAGGACCAACATCATATTAGGTAGGTGGTCACAATATTTTGGCTCTTTGATCTATATTACATATATTACATAAAATGTATATATTAGTATATATCAGTTGCTAATAGTTCGAGTTACAAACAGCACAAGAAAAATATATAGGAGAAAACTGCACCACAATTATATAATGGTAGAGGAAAAATATTTTAACACTTCTCATTGAAATTCCTTCATATATAAGGGGTGCTCGCTTGGAGTGAGCACTTCTTACAGTAATGATCAGACCCCTTTCAAATTCCCTCAGTTATACCTAATATCGACTTACACTGTTAAAGGCATTGCACACTTTTCGATGATCATTCCCTCACCATTATGTATGCCAGCTGATGTTTTCCTCCGCTTTTATAGTTTCTTTAGGTTCGTACATCCGCGTGGTACTGGGCATGCTATTGAACATTCTACTGCACCGACCAACTTGACATGTAAATAGTTTACTTCCCTACACATTACAGCTCTTCGTGCACATCGTTTATGTGCCTACACATCACAGCTGTTTCTGCACATCGTTTATATCCCTACACATCACAGTTCTTCGTGCACATTGTTTAGGTCTCTTAACATCACAGCTCTTCGTGCAAATCGTTTAGTCCCTACGCATCACAGACCTTCCTGCACATCGTTTATATCCCTACACATCACAGTTCTTCGTGCACATTGTTTAGGTCTCTTAACATCACAGCTCTTCGTGCAAATCGTTTAGTCCCTACGCATCACAGACCTTCCTGCACATCGTTTATATCCCTACACATCACAGTTCTTCGTGCACATTGTTTAGGTCTCTGCACATCACAGCTCTTCGTGCAAATCGTTTAGTCCCTACGCATCACAGACCTTCCTGCACAACGTTTATGTCCCTACACATTACAGCTCTTCGTGCACATCGTTTATGTCCCTACACATTACAACTCTTCGTGCAAATCGTTTATGTCCCTACACATTACAGCTCTTCCTGCACATCGTTTATGTCCCTACACATTACAGTTCTTCGTGCACATTGTTTAGGTCTCTGCACATCACAGCTCTTCGTGCAAATCGTTTAGTCCCTACACATCACAGCTCTTCCTGCACATCGTTTATGTCCCTACACATTACAGCTCTTCCTACACATCGTTTATGTCCCTACACATTACAGCTCTTCGTGCACATCGTTTATGTCCCTACACATTACAATTCTTCGTGCAAATCGTTTATGTCCCTACACATTACAGCTCTTCGTGCAAATCGTTTATGTCCCTACACATTACAGCTCTTCGTGCAAATCGTTTATGTCCCTACACATCACAGCTCTTCGTGAAAATCGTTTACGTCCCTACACATTACAGCTCTTCGTGCACATCGTTTATGTGCCTACACATCACAGCTGTTTCTGCACATCGTTTATATCCCTACACATCACAGTTCTTCGTGCACATTGTTTAGGTCTCTTAACATCACAGCTCTTCGTGCAAATCGTTTAGTCCCTACGCATCACAGACCTTCCTGCACATCGTTTATATCCCTACACATCACAGTTCTTCGTGCACATTGTTTAGGTCTCTTAACATCACAGCTCTTCGTGCAAATCGTTTAGTCCCTACGCATCACAGACCTTCCTGCACATCGTTTATATCCCTACACATCACAGTTCTTCGTGCACATTGTTTAGGTCTCTGCACATCACAGCTCTTCGTGCAAATCGTTTAGTCCCTACGCATCACAGACCTTCCTGCACAACGTTTATGTCCCTACACATTACAGCTCTTCGTGCACATCGTTTATGTCCCTACACATTACAACTCTTCGTGCAAATCGTTTATGTCCCTACACATTACAGCTCTTCCTGCACATCGTTTATGTCCCTACACATTACAGTTCTTCGTGCACATTGTTTAGGTCTCTGCACATCACAGCTCTTCGTGCAAATCGTTTAGTCCCTACACATCACAGCTCTTCCTGCACATCGTTTATGTCCCTACACATTACAGCTCTTCCTACACATCGTTTATGTCCCTACACATTACAGCTCTTCGTGCACATCGTTTATGTCCCTACACATTACAATTCTTCGTGCAAATCGTTTATGTCCCTACACATTACAGCTCTTCGTGCAAATCGTTTATGTCCCTACACATTACAGCTCTTCGTGCAAATCGTTTATGTCCCTACACATCACAGCTCTTCGTGAAAATCGTTTACGTCCCTACACATTACAGCTCTTCGTGCACATCGTTTATGTGCCTACACATCACAGCTGTTTCTGCACATCGTTTATATCCCTACACATCACAGTTCTTCGTGCAAATCGTTTACGTCCCTACACATCACAGTTCTTCGTGCACATTGTTTAGGCCTCTGCACATCACAGCTCTTCGTGCAAATCGTTTAGTCTCTGCATATCACAGCTCTTCGTGCAAATCATTTAGTCCCTACATATCACAGCTCTTCCTGCACATGTATAGGGACATCGTTTATGTCCCTACACATCACAGCTCTTCGCACACATCGTTTACGTCCCTTCACATCACAGCTCTTCGTGTAAATTGTTTACATCCCTATACATCACAGCTCTTTGTGCAAATTGTTTACATCCCTACACATCACAGCTCTTTGTGCAAATTGTTTACATCCCTACACATCAGAGTTCTTCGTGCAAATTGTTTACGTCCCTACATATTACAGTTCTTTGCACATCGTTTACATGCCTACAGATCACAGCTCTTCGTGAACAACGTTTATGTCCCTACATATCACAGCTCTTCGTACACATCGTTTATGTTCCTACACACCACATCTCTTCGTGCAAATCGTTTACATCCCTACAAATTACAGCTCTTCGTGCAAATCGTTTACATCCCTACAAATTACAGCTCTTCGTGCAAATCGTTTACATCCCTATACATCACAGTTCTTCAGGCAAATCATTAGGTGAATTTATCCATCCTTTCTAGGTGGAGCAATTTCAATGACGAGAAGTGTATATACCAGAGATACAAATAACACGCACTGAAAATTATGCACATATATAAAAAAGCAGTCCTATGGCCGAGTGGTCAGCGTGCTTGGCTACAGATTAAAAGTACCTGGGTTCGAGTTCCGGGTAAAGCATGGATGCTTGTGTTGTCAAACCCGGAACCCGGAGCCAGGTACCGTGTAATCTGACAAGCTCTTGTCAGACCACTGTGGCAAGCAGCTGCTTGAAGAGATTTTTTAAAATATTTATTTACAAAAAAAAAGAATCACTTTTAGAACAACGCTTTTTTAACACGCTTAGCAGTAATCTCACTGAATTTTCTCTACGTTTCTTTTATTTTAAAATGATTGCAACAAGAGAGGAAATGTCTACCTGGAATCTGAGACCACCACACAGCATCAGATATTCCCCAAATACCGGCGATTATGAAGAAGATTTTAGGATTGTCTGCTGATGGTTGCCATAGAAACAGGAAGATGTAGATGGAGATGTTGCACGCAGCCGCAAAAAGGAAGACGAAAACCCTCGTCAGATATTTAACGAGGGTCCCGAGCATGCAGGCCATCAGAGCACCAGCAACGCCTAGACAGATCGTCACAAATCCCACGTGATGAACACCCCAAGCACATGCAATGTAGGCCTAGACAAATGCACAAAAAGGAAAATACATAATTTCATTTCGAGATAAATATGACAAAAATACTCTTGTAGATATCAAATGCTGGGTACTAAACATGAAAAGCCTGGTATCACACTTCGATAATAAATTTGGGGCGGTGTTAACTCAGTCGATTTGGGATAGCAGGAAGCAATTTGTTGAAGGGTTTCTAACCTTCCCATCACATTTTATCACATCACAATCAGTCGATAACGTTAAGTACGTAAACTAATTTGGGTTGGGTTGTTTTTGTCTCGGCGAGAAAGGGGCGAAGCGATAGGCTTGTAAAAGTGGCCATCCGTCGTATGTGGCGTTAAGACGTGGTACCGTGTGCAACGGAGCCAAACTATGTACACGTTAAATAATGTGCTTAATAGCCTTACCTAGAGGTATCCGTTTTTCTCAGAAGAGATATTCAATATATCTCTTACTTAGGCCCGGATCTAGAAACAAAATAAGGGAGGGGGGAAAGAGACTGAATTCCCTTTCTAGTATAAAATTTTCCCCTTCGTTTTAGAGTTTTAATTTTTTTAAATAGAAAATGCCTTTCAAAGGCAAAGAAGAATCTAATTCAATAATACGATCTTTTTTTTTGTTCAACCATCTAATATTGAATGAGAATCTATAGAAAATTATTCTCTTTAACTAATTGCGGGCACTTTTGTATACACAATGAGCTAAATCAGAGAGCAAGGCAGGGTTAGCAGAAATAAATCGACAATGGCACAGTTAGGATTCGAACCCGGAACTGCATATTACGAAAACCTTAACTTGCATAGTGGTTAAGGAGCTATCTACTGTTCCAGCAAAGCTAACTTTGTGTATTGTGTCAACTCCTACTGAGGCAGTGACTTCGGTTTTAGTAGGGCACACCCTTGTACGGGAGGAGCAGGGGTGACTAAGTAGGTAGAGGGCCAGTCTCGTAATCTGCAGTTCCCAGGTTCGAGTCTCAACTAGGCAAACATCGAAATTTATCTCCGCTTAACCCCTACACTGTCTTCGGTTAGATAGGAGATACCGATGGGCTTCGAAAAGCAGCCGCCCATCGGATAGGACCTAAAGCCGAGGCCCCATGTGAACGAGAGCCATAACTAGTGAACGTTAAAGAACACGCTAGATAGTCTTGATGAGAGGTTTTCATCCGTCTCTTAATGGCTGTCTAGTGTATCCCCTTCTCTCAACCTTCTCTGAACCCTAGGGGGTCATTGTGACTTGGCCATTTAGCCCAACCAAACCCAACCTTGTGTGGGAAAGCCAGTACAAACTAAGAGTAGTTTCTAGAGCCCTTTTCTGTCCTATACGTTGCGTTGGGTTGTTTTACCTCTGAGCGGCACTTTTTTGCACACCATGGGCTAAATGGCCAGGTCACAAGGACCCCGAAGGCTCAGAGAAGGTTGGGGCAGGGGACCCACTGGAACAGCTGTTGGGAGACAGATGGTATCCTCCCGTCAAGTCCATCCAGCGTGTTCTTTAACGTGCACAGGGTATGGCTCTCCCGACACGGGGCCACGGCTTAACGTCCCATCCGACGGACGGCGGCCTTTCCAAGCCCATCGCTGTCCCCTACTGACCGTGACCAGGGCGGGAAATTTTGCGGAGATAAATCTCAACGCTGACCCAGCTGGGACTCGAACCTGGGAACTACAGATTACGAGCCTGGCGCGCTACCGACTGAGCCACCCCCGCCCCTATCCTATATGTTGCAAAATAAATGAAATTATATAAATATAATCAACCTAATGGGTTCTAGTCAGTCCCTGCCCTTATTGTAATAGGAAAATTTAACTTACCCTAGTGAAGTCGCCGGTGTAGAATGCAATCTCCAATCCACAGTGGACAGTAAGTGGTAACAACAGAAGTTGATTGGAATTCCTAAGATGCCTCACTGTAGCTAGCAAACGTGAAGAAACAGTATAGTTCTCTTCTGGAGGTCCTTGTTCGGTATGCAATGGGTCCAGAAACAACGCTAATAACACAGCAGCTAACACTGCCCAAACTAGGTAAGTCCCAACCAGTATGTACCTTTTCTCTTCGCTGGGAGGATTCAAATTGTCTTCGGTGATATTTACAAACAAATTCTGGTTGCAGAAAGCAGATCCGCACACGTCCAAAGTATGATTCTTTATTTTACATTCAGGAGTTTCTTTATTCGGTTTCAGAGCATAATAAGACATTAGATTACCCCAAATCTGGGTATTTTCAGAGAAAACGGAGAAGATTCCACAAAACCTGGCGACGACGGATTCTAGAGGATCTGACACGTGATTTTTATAGCTATATGCTAATTCATTGACGTACATGCCTTCTGCGGCACTGAAAGGTCCCAGACCGAGTCCCAATAAAACAGCAGAAGGCGCAAAAGTACTCCAGGAAGAATAAAAATTAGCTGCGATGTAGGGACAGCAAAGTAGCATTGTAAGAACTAAAGTCCACTTGCATCCCAAACGTTTGATGAGCAATGTTGGCAGAAAGGTGGCAGCTACCATGGCCGAAGCGTAAATGAGCGCTTGGGACTCCATTCCTAATCCATTAGCATCATTTAAAGTACTCTGAAGATTAGCTAGGGCTTGGAAACCAGTGAACAATAGCAAAAAACAAGCACTGATCAAAATAAGATTTTTAATGATGCGAACTTTGCTTACGGATTCCAAAGCTGTTTGAATGTGATGTGCTTCTACTTGTTCTCCATTACTTGCATTATCTATTAAATTCCCATTGATCAATGGTTCACATTCATTGTCAGCTAGATAAGGGCTCTTTTGATAACTGGGAGATTCCATTTTATTTTAATGTCTTGATTCGTGGACTCTTGATTCAGATGTTTCTAGACTTGATTAAAGTTGCTAAAAAGAATCACATTTTACGACAGGTTACAACGAATCATATATTCCCAAAAATGCTAAAAATATAACCAATCCACGGAAATATAGGAACTCAAATACAAATACATTAACTGGAACTATAATCTTGTGAAGCACAATCACAATGCATAAATCAGTACAAATCTCAGGTAAAATGATTATTACAAATATTTTCGATATTTTTTTAAAACTGGCATTTATATCCTTACTGCAAAATGTACTTCAGTGATCATCACATTCATTAAAAAATTATCACAGATGTTTTAAAATGTTCTTTAAATGATTTTAATAATTTAAAACTGCATTCTTCGAAACTTACATCAAACGAGAAATCTAACAAATCTAAAAACTATTGCAAACTATTTTAAAGTCAACTATAAATAAACAAAACTTTTGAAATTACGATATTGAAAAAGTTTTACTACTCGACAATAAATGCTCCCGAGTGATAAATATATCTCCTATTCAGCAATAAATGCTCCTGAATGATAAATATATCTCCTATTCAGCAATAAATGCTCCTGAGTGATAAATATATCTCCTATTCAGCAATAAATGCTCCTGAGTGATAAATATATTTCCTATTCAGCAATAAATGCTCCTGAGTGATAAATATATCTCCTATTCAGCAATAAATGCTCCTGAGTGATAAATATATCTCCTATTCAGCAATAAATGCTCCTGAGTGATAAATATATCTCCTATTCAGCAATAAATGCTCCTGAGTGATAAATATATCTCCTATTCAGCAATAAATGCTCCTGAGTGATAAATATATCTCCTATTCAGCAATAAATGCTCCTGAGTGATAAATATATCTCCTATTCAGCAATAAATGCTCCTGAGTGATAAATATATCTCCTATTCAGCAATAAATGCTCCTGAGTGATAAATATATCTCCTATTCAGCAATAAATGCTCCTGAGTGATAAATATATCTCCTATTCAGCAATAAATGCTTTTGCTACTCGAAAACGAAAGCTCTTGCTCTAAGTCCTATTGCCCTGCAGGAGGACATCACAAGAACCAGTACCACTCATAGTTCGGAGAACACGCACCACGTGATCATTACTCAAATGTCACTCATGCTACAAAAGAAACATCATTAACAGCCTTACCGAAATAGTCTGTTATAAAAACCACCTTCCTTTGAAGGCAAATGAACAATTCTTCAATAGTCGAATCTCTCGCAATTCTTTCGTTCTGTCAAAAGTCATTGTCACGGTATTCATTCCCCACAGATTGTCAGAAGGCTTGAATATTCACTCCCTTTGCTCAAAAGAAGGCTTTTGCCACTTCCACTCGCACGGGAAACGGCGCGTCAGCTGCAATAATAAAATGGCTTACACACCTCGAGGTCACGTGGTTTCACCGAGCGCTTCATTGACTGCGTCATCATCGTGTAGTGGACTCAGCTTACGTAGGGGTACTGATGTTGAGAGCAACTTTCTACAAGGTAAGCGGGATTATGTGGGATGGCCTACCAAACAGATGGAATGGTCTGGAAAGATAACAAATCTTTTATGGCTTTGGAAACACCATTATTCTCTTCCTTCTATTTTCGCAATGAAATAGACATAACCGTAAAAACAAAACATAAATAATTTGCGTTAAGTTTGGAACCAAATCGTGATAAGTTGATTGTAATCTGTCATAAGAGCAGGGGTGTCATTTCACTTTATTAAAAACTGGTTCTTTAATTTTTATTTTGCTAGACTTCCTCACAGAGAGCGGGAGCTACTCAGTTGGTAGTGCGACAGGCTCGTAATCTATTAGTTCCCAAGTTCGAGTCCCACTTGGGCCAGCGTTGAGATTTATCTCCGCAAAATTTCCTGCCCTCAATCAGTAGAGAACACCTTGCGGAGATAAATCTCAACGCTCACCCAGCTGGGACTCGAACCTGGGAACTACAGATTACGAGCCTGGCGCGCTACCGACTGAGCCACCCCCGCCGGGATTGTTGGTGCTATCCATGTAATAAGAAGTCCGTGAAATCGGGGTTCAGTAAAATCGAAGTTTTATTGTAATTTGCTATTTTATTTCCATATATAATACACAATAATTCTTTCATCATGTGGGGGGGGGGGGAAGTGGCTCAGTCGGTAGCGCTTCAGGCTCGTAATGTTCAATTCCCATGTTCAAGTCTCGCCAGAATTGATATTTTTCTTCGGAAAACTCCTTGCGCTGTCTTTGGTCGGTAGGGGTCACTGATCACCTTGGAAATGCCGCCGTCCGTCAGATGGAACGTTAAACCTTGGGACCGTGGGCGAGAGCTGTCCTGTGCACGTTAATGAACACGCTGGATGGTCTTGACGGGAGTCTACCATTTATCTCTTAACAACAGCTGTTGGTCTCCTTCTTAACGCCAGTGGATCTCTTTCCTCCATCTTTCTCTGAGACCCTGGGGTCCTTGTGACCTGGCCATTTAACCCATTATATGCTAAAGCAATGCCCCTCAGAGGTAAAACAGCCCAACTCTGAGTTCTCGCCTTCCTCATAGATCTTTTTCTCTGTTGTGCATTACACTGGACAGTTGTGTTGTTTTACCTCTGAGGAGCACTTTTTTGCACACCATGGGCTAAATGGCCAGGTCACATGGACTCCGAAGGTTCAGAGAAGGTTGGGGGAGGGGACCCACTGGAACAGCTGTTGGGAGACAGATGGTAGCCTCCCGTCAAGGCCATCCAGCGTGTTCTTTAATGTGCACAGGGTATGGCTCTCCCACACACAGGGCCACGGCTTAACGTCCCATCCAACGGATGGCGGCCTTTCCAAGCCCATCAGTGTCCCCTACTGACCGTGGGCAGGGCGGGGAAATTTGCGGAGATAAATCTCAACCCTGACCGAGCTGGGACTCGAACCTGGGAACTACAGATTACGAGCCTGGCGCGCTACCGACTGAGCCACCCCCGCCCGTTGAAATTAGGAAAAACGCCAACATTTAAGGAGTAATTAAGGCGTATCTACTCTGTTATTAAATGCCACACGTTTGTGACATATCATTATGGATTGTGCATCGCTAACATTGCATATTTTATGTCTCTATTTTGGGTGAAGGGTAAGAAAAATTCTTCTGTTCCTGGTACTCTTTAAAAAATGATTTGAACAAATATGGAACAGCTGTTGGGAGACAGATGGTAGCCTCCCGTCAATTTTGATTGTATAGGAAGGTCCGTTTGATTGTATAGGAAGGTCCGTTTGATTGTATAGGAAGGTAAAGTTAACTTTCTACGAAACTTCCAGCAGTACAAAATCAGTAGTTAATGACTTGGAACGAGAAAGTGTATTGAGCATAAGCCATTTTCAGGTGAATGAGTGTGATTTGAAAAGGAAACAACGCGATTGATAGTGGGACGTGTTATAAGAGGTCACTGCCTTCCATCCTAGTGGTGATGGACAACGTTCAGAGCATCTAGCATGCGATAGAGAAGGAGATAAAAAAACTATGCTTTGGAAGATATAAGAACAGAGCTAAAAACCTGTACGCTTCATGCAAAGTTCACAATTGTATGCATTCATTTTTAGATCGTTCCAAAAGAAAGCGAGCTTCTATTTTCACTTTGTTGTTTTTTCGAGATAAATTAAAAAAATAATATTTACGGGTTCGATCAGTATGAATAAAATATTAATTAGGTTTCACATTTTTCCGAATCTCTCAATTTGTTTTAATAATCTACAGCTAAAGGGTATCAAGCCCCAGATCTCGAGCAAATAAAGGCGGGGGGGGGGGGGCTAGGACAAGCGACGGAATCGAGCCACAAGAAGATAAAGGGAGGGGGAAGGCAAGTTTCTGATTTCAGGCTGTAAGCTTTTGATTGCATAGGAAGACAATTTTCTGATTTCAGGTTGTAAGCTTTTCATTGTATAGGAAGGCAAGTTTCTGATTTCAGGCCATAAGCTTTTGATTGTATAGGAAGCAAGTTTCTGATTTCAGGCTGCAAGCTTTTGATTGTATAGGAAGGCAATTTTCTGATTTCAGGCTGTAAGCTTTTGATTGTATACGAAGACAAGTTTCTGATTTCAGGTTGTAAGCTTTTCATTGTATAGGAAGGCAAGTTTCTGATTTCAGACTGCAAACTTTTCATTGTATAGGAAGGCAAGTTTCAGTTTTCAGGCTGCAAACGTTTGATTGTATAGGAAGACAAGTTTCTGATCTCATTCTGTAAGCTTTTGATTGTATAGGAAGACAAGTTTCTGATTTCAAGTTGTAAGCTTTTCATTGTATAGAAAGGCAAGTTTCTGATTTCAGGCTGCAAACGTTTGATTCTATAGGAAGGCAAGTTTCTGATTTCAGGCTGTAAGCTTTTGATTGTATAGGAAGACAAGTTTCTGATTTCAGGTTGTAAGCTTTTCATTGTATAGAAAGGCAAGTTTCTGATTTCAGGCTGTAAGCTTTTGATTGTATAGGAAGACAAGTTTCTGATTTTAGGTTGTAAGCTTTTCATAGTATAGAAAGGCAAGTTTCTGATTTCAGGCTGTAAGCTTTTGATTGTATAGGAAGACAAGTTTCTGATTTCAGGTTGTAAACTTTTCATTGTATAGGAAGGCAAGTTTCTGATTTCACGCTGCAAGCTTTTCGTTTTATAGGAAGGCAAGTTTCTGATTTCAGGCTGTAAGCTTTTGATTGTATAGGAAGACAAGTTTCTGATTTCAGGTTGTAAGCTTTTCATTGTATAGAAAGGCAAGTTTCTGATTTCAGGCTGTAAGCTTTTGATTGTATAGGAAAAGAAGTTTCTGATTTCAGGTTGTTAGCTTTTCATTGTACAGAAAGGCAAGTTTCTGATTTCAGGCTGTAAGCTTTTGATTGTATAGGAAGGCAAGTTTCTGATTTCAGGCTGCAAGCTTTTCATTGTATAGGAAGGCAAGTTTCAGATTTCAGGCTGCAAACGTTTGATTGTATAGGAAGACAAGTTTCTGATTTCAGGCTGTAAGCTTTTGATTGTATAGGAAGACAAGTTTCTGATTTCAGGTTGTAAGCTTTTCATTGTATAGAAAGGCAAGTTTCTGATTTCAGGCTGTAAGCTTTTGATTGTATAGGAAAAGAAGTTTCTGATTTCAGGTTGTTAGCTTTTCATTGTACAGAAAGGCAAGTTTCTGATTTCAGGCTGTAAGCTTTTGATTGTATAGGAAGGCAAGTTTCTGATTTCAGGCTGCAAGCTTTTCATTGTATAGGAAGGCAAGTTTCAGATTTCAGGCTGCAAACGTTTGATTGTATAGGAAGACAAGTTTCTGATTTCAGGCTGTAAGCTTTTGATTGTATAGGAAGACAAGTTTCTGATTTCAGGTTGTAAGCTTTTCATTGTATAGAAAGGCAAGTTTCTGATTTCAGGCTGTAAGCTTTTCATTGTATAGAAAGGCAAGTTTCTGATTTCAGGCCGTAAGCTTTTGATTGTATAGGAAGAGTGGTTTCTGATTTCAGGCTGCAAGCTTTTCATTGTATAGGAAGGCAAGTTTCTGATTTCAGATTGTAAACTTTTCATTGTATAGGAAGGCAAGTTTCTGATTTCAGGCTGCAAGCTTTTCGTTGTATAGGAAGGCAAGTTTCTGATTTCAGGCTGTAAGCTTTTCATTGTATAGAAAGGCAAGTTTCTGATTTCAGGCTGCAAACTTTTGATTGTATAGGAAGGTAAGTTTCTGATTTCAGGTTGTAAGCTTTTGATTGTATAGGAAGACAAGTTTCTGATTTTAGGTTGTAAGCTTTTCATTGTATAGAAAGGCAAGTTTCTGATTTCAGGCTGTAAGCTTTTGATTGTATAGGAAGACAAGTTTCTGATTTCAGGTTGTAAACTTTTCATTGTATAGGAAGGCAAGTTTCTGATTTCACGCTGCAAGATTTTCGTTTTATAGGAAGGCAAGTTTCTGATTTCAGGTTGTAAACTTTTCATTGTATAGGAAGGCAAGTTTCTGATTTCAGGCTGCAAGCTTTTCGTTGTATAGGAAGGCAAGTTTCTGATTTCAGGCTGTAAGCTTTTTATTGTATAGGATGGCAAGTTTCTGATTTCAGGTTGTAAGCTTTTGATTGTATAGGAAGGCAAGTTTCTGATTTCAGGTTGTAAGCTTTTGATTGTATAGGAAGACAAGTTTCTGATTTCAGGTTGTAAGCTTTCCATTGTATAGAAAGGCAAGTTTCTGATTTCAGGGTGAAAGCTTTTGATTGTATAGGAAGACAAGTTTCTGATTTCAGGCTGTAAGCTTTTCGTTGTATAGGAAGGCAAGTTTCTGATTTCAGGCTGTAAGCTTTTCATTGTATAGAAAGGCAAGTTTCTGATTTCAGGCTGCAAACTTTTGATTGTATAGGAAGGTAAGTTTCTGATTTCAGGTTGTAAGCTTTTGATTGTATAGGAAGACAAGTTTCTGATTTTAGGTTGTAAGCTTTTCATTGTATAGAAAGGCAAGTTTCTGATTTCAGGCTGTAAGCTTTTGATTGTATAGGAAGACAAGTTTCTGATTTCAGGTTGTAAACTTTTCATTGTATAGGAAGGCAAGTTTCTGATTTCACGCTGCAAGATTTTCGTTTTATAGGAAGGCAAGTTTCTGATTTCAGGTTGTAAACTTTTCATTGTATAGGAAGGCAAGTTTCTGATTTCAGGCTGCAAGCTTTTCGTTGTATAGGAAGGCAAGTTTCTGATTTCAGGCTGTAAGCTTTTTATTGTATAGGATGGCAAGTTTCTGATTTCAGGTTGTAAGCTTTTGATTGTATAGGAAGGCAAGTTTCTGATTTCAGGTTGTAAGCTTTTGATTGTATAGGAAGACAAGTTTCTGATTTCAGGTTGTAAGCTTTCCATTGTATAGAAAGGCAAGTTTCTGATTTCAGGCTGTAAGCTTTTGATTGTATAGGAAGACAAGTTTCTGATTTCAGGCTGTAAGCTTTTCATTGTATAGGAAGGCAAGTTTCTGATTTCAGGTTGTAAACTTTTCATTGTATAGGAAGGCAAGTTTCTGATTTCAGGCTGCAAGCTTTTCGTTTTATAGGAAGGCAAGTTTCTGATTTCAGGCTGTAAGCTTTTCATTGTATAGGAAGGCAAGTTTCTGATTTCAGGGTGAAAGCTTTTGATTGTATAGGAAGACAAGTTTCTGATTTCAAGTTGTAAACTTTTCATTGTATAGAAAGGCAAGTTTCTGACTTCAGGCTGCAAGCTTTTGATTGCATCTTGTAACCGCTGTAATTAGCTGCAAATTAAATCATGGTATGCCGATATATATTGCTGTGTGTGTACTACATTTCACCCCTATCCCCTCACTCATTCTGGGTGGGTAATTTTAATGTCGTGCAATATACAGGGTATCTCAAAAATATAGGTACAAACTTTTAGGTCAGGTAGATAACATCTAAAGGAATGAGAATTGCATAGGAACCCAAAACCGGAAATGTCATGGGAAAGTGGTAGCAGAGGTACAAGATCTGAAAGGACACAAGACAGTGATTAATGGGAAAACATTTATTGGACATAATTATTACAAATGGCGTACTAGATGATGCATTTTATAATGTTACAGCAGATGCTCGAAGTTTCCACCATGAGACGCGATGCATGCGTGACACCGACGGAGCATTGATTGCCAGACACGGTCGAACACACCTGGAGTTTCTTTGATAGTAGCAGCAGCGCAGATGAGCCTTGCCACAAGATCCATGCCAAATTCCACAGATGATTCATACACGGTAGCTTTGATGGCCCCGCGCAGAAAGAAATTAACGCTCGTTAAATCAGGTGAGCGTGGAGGCCAAGCAACTGGTCCATCGTTGCCCAAAGGACGCCCAATCCATCGTTGCCCAAAAGACATGTTCAATGAGCACGAACACACCTTCCATAATGGGGAGGCGCCCCATCACGTTGAAACCACATGTTGCGTGTCACATTTGCTGGAACATCGGCAAGTAAGCCTGGTAGAACCTGTTCCAGAAAGATCAGATACTTCCCGGAGGTCATGCGGGATGGTAAAAGGTACGGCCCGCTATCGATATAACGTAGGATTCGCTATCGACCTGGTTCTCAACCTTTTATGCTCACGTACCCCCTGGAAATGTGTATGTAACTGGCATACCCCTTGTATAGATAGATAAAACTATAGTTATATTATAACAATGGGAATAAAATAAAACATATATATCAGTGGTTCTCAACCTTTTATGCTTCACGTACCCCCTGGAAATGTGTATGTAACTGGCGTACCCCTTGTATAGATAGATAAAACTATAGTTATAGTATAACAATGGGAATAAAATAAAACATATATATCAGTGGTTCTCAACCTTTTATGCTTCACGTACCCCCTGAAATGTGTATGTAAGTGGCGTACCCCTTGTATAGATAGATAAATCTATAGTTATAGTATAACAATGGGAATAAAATAAAACTTATATATCAGTGGTTCCCAAACTTTTATGCTTCACGTACCCCCTGGAAATGTGTATAGAACTGGCGTACCTCTTATATAGATAGATAAATCTATAGTTATAGCATAACAATGGGAATAAAGTAAAACATATATATCAGTGGTTCTTAACCTTTTATGCTTCACGTACCCGCTCGAAATATGTATGTAACTGGCGTAACCCTTGCATAGATAGATAAAACTATAGTTATAGTATAACAATGGGAATAAAATAAAACTTATATATCAGTGGTTCCCAAACCTATATGCTTCACGTACCCCCTGGAAATGTGTATGTAACTGGCCTACCCCTTGTATAGATAGATAAAACTATAGTTATAGTGTAACAATGGGAATAAAGTAAAACATATATATCAGTGGTTCTCAACCTTTTATGCTTCACGTACCCCCTGGAAATGTGTATGTAACTGGCATACCCCTTGTATAGATAGATAAAACTATAGTTTTAGTATAACAATGTGAATAAAATAAAACATATATATCAGTGGTTCTCAATCTTTTATGCTTCACGTACCCCTTTGGAAATGTGTATGTAACTGGCATACCCCTTGTATAGATAGATAAAACTATAGTTTTAGTATAACAATGTGAATAAAATAAAACATATATATCAGTGGTTCTCAACCTTTTATGCTTCACGTACCCCCTGGAAATGTGTATGTAACTGGTGTACTCCATGTATAGATAGATAAAACTATAGTTATAGTATAACAATGTGAATAAAATAAAAAATATATATCTGTGGTTCTCAACCTTTTATGCTTCACGTACCCCCTGGAAATGTGTATGTAACTGGCATACCCCTTGTATAGATAGATAAAACTATAGTTATAGTATAATAATGTGAATAAAATAAAAAATATATATCTGTGGTTCTCAACCTTTTATGCTTCACGTACCCCCTGGAAATGTGTATGTAACTGGCATACCCCTTGTATAGATAGATAAAACTATAGTTATAGTATAATAATGTGAATAAAATAAAACATATATATCAGTGGTTCTCAATTTTTATGCTTCACGTACCCCCTGGAAATGTGTATGTAACTGGCATACCCCTTGTATAGATAGATAAAACTACAGTTATAGTATAACAATGGAAATAAAATAAAACATATATATCAGTGGTTCTCAACCTTTTATGCTTCACGTACCCCCTGGAAATGTGTATGTAACTGGCATACTCCTTGTATAGATAGATAAACTATAGTTATAGTATAATAATGTGAATAAAATAAAACATATATATCAGTGGTTCTCAATTTTTATGCTTCACGTACCCCCTGGAAATGTGTATGTAACTGGCGTACCCCTTGTATAGATAGATAAAACTATAGTTATAGTATAACAAAGGAAATAAAATAAAACAACTGTATCAGTGGTACTCAACCTATTATGCTTCACGTACCCCCTGGAAATGTGTATGTAACTGGCGTACCCCTTGTATAGATAGATAAATCTATAGTTATAGTATAACAATGGGAATAAAATGAAACATATATATATCAGTGGTTCTCAACCTTTTATGCTTCACGTACCCTCTGGAAATGTGTATGTAACTGGCGTACCCCTTGTATAGATAGATAAAACTATAGTTATAGTATAACAATGGGAATAAAATAAAACATATATATCAGTGGTTCTGAACCTTTTATGCTTCACGTACCCCCTGGAAATGTGTATGTAACTGGCCTACCCCTTGTATAGATAGATAAAACTATAGTTACAGTATAACAATGGGAATAAAATAAATATATATATAACATATATTTAGCGACTTTTGTGCTCTCACGGTGTACCCCACGTTGAGAACCCCTACTCTAAACTATGCTAGTGTCAGTTATTATTTAAAAAAATTAAGATAAACGGTACTGAATGTTAAATACCAAATATATTTTTAATAAGAGATTTATACATTTTCATATTATTTTAGAAAAAGTTGCACCGAACTCAAACATTAAAAAAATCTAGTGGCCTCTGTTTGAATTGATTACTTTTCACTATTGATCACGGGTTAACAAAAGAAGAAATGAGGGCCACCATGCAAATAATTGCAACTGAAGTAAATCTCAAATTATTCTCACTTTTATGTGGTTTTAGAATTTTGGTCATCAGTTTAAATGAAGGGAATAAATAATTCTACAGATCTCTAACAAAGGAATTTTCAAAGAAAAAAGGTCCTGCTATGTCAGCATATTTTCAGAGACAAAGTACAATGCCTAACCTTGAAGATTCTTTCTCACATATATTAGATTCACAATACTGTGTCGTATGTCAACTGAAACGATTTGACGTCAGCAGTTTTGGTAAATTTAGCTGTACAAACCATAGTCACGCCCAATGTTCATTACATGTACTGTTTGGCATGGTGATAAGCGTTTATTTTACTGCTGCAGACAACTTTCAGTGTGAGAGCTTCATTTTCAGCATGGGCAAGAAAGAATGATGTGTGCTTTTCAGCTGGTTCAATGCAACTGTAGGTGAGGTATACAGATATTTAGAAGTATTTACTCTTGAGGCAAGTGTTAGCCCATTTATCTCATCTTCCAAAGAGTAATTTTAAGTGAAGGATTCGCTATCGAGGCAAGTGTTTACCTATCTTATACTTCCAAAAACGTAAGTTGAACGATTCACTATTGAGGCAAGGTTAGCCTACTTATCTCTTCTTTCTAGACAGTAATCTAAGTTGAAAGATTAACTTTATTTATTTTATCCTTCCGGAAAAGCAATCTAAGTTGAAGGATTCGCTATT
This sequence comes from Ryuthela nishihirai, assembly GCA_038380435.1. Lineage (NCBI taxonomy): Eukaryota > Metazoa > Arthropoda > Arachnida > Araneae > Heptathelidae > Ryuthela > Ryuthela nishihirai. The sequence continues at coordinate 28,890,978 of JAWZYU010000025.1, forward strand.
GAGGCAAGTGTTTACCTATCTTATACTTCCAAAAACGTAAGTTGAACGATTCACTATTGAGGCAAGTGTTAGTCTACTTACTCTTCTTTCTAGATAGTAATCTAAGTTGAAAGATTCACTTTATCTATTTTATGCTTTCGAAAGAGTAAGTAATGTTGAAGGATTAACTATTGATGGGAGTGTTGAATCTGCATTCTTTCTAAATAATAATATAAGTTGACGGATTCGCTATCGAGGCAAGTGTTTACTTTATCTATCTTATCCTTCCAAAATAGTAATCTAAATTAAAAGATTCACTATTGAAGCAAGTGCTAGCCTGTATTTATCATCCTTCCAAATAGTAATGTAAGTTGAAGGATGCAATACGGGTAAGTGTTTTATTCATCTAGAATTATCAAATTTAGGATCATAAAAGTAATCTATTAAAGGATTCACTATTGAAGCCAATATTTAATTCTATGTAACTCATACTTTTAAATAGTATTCTGAGTTTGCATGAATTTGCATTATAATTTGTACCAATTACAAATTTTTATTGCTTCATTCAGAGCGGATAATCAGAGAAGTTTATTTCTTAATAAATAAGGCAAATTAAAATATATTATACTTCTCTTAACTGAACAATCTTCCTTTTCATAAAATTTTCTGAAAAAAAAAAAAACTTATCTTCAGAGGAATTCTGTTTTATGAATGTGGCGTAGGAATAATATAAAGAAAAAAAATTAGTCCTAAGAATACTCCAAAATCCAAAACAACAAACATGGAATCTTTGCGAACAGGTTACGACAACAAATCATTTGAAAGTGATGAACCGGCAGGAAATAGCATTGGACAGAGTACAAAAGACTTAGTAAATGGCGTAAAATATGACGATTTTAAAAGTGACGTATTATTTGAAGAAAACGTGCTCAAATATGACGAGGAAAAAAATCCCGAAGAGAACGAACCTCCAAGTTTCTCTTGTGCTGATAAGATGGCTTGCTTCCAATCTAAAAAACCAATGAGTAGATTACGCATAATAAAAAATCTAATAGTGATTTCCTTCGCTTTTCTGTTATTTTTCACTGCATTCAATGCAACAAGTAATCTTCAGAGCACCATGAATAGCGAAAATCAAATTGGCTTGAAATCTTTAATAGCCACCTATTCGACCTTTATCGTTTCCGTCATGTTTTTGCCGCTACTCCTGATTAAACGTTTGGGATGCAAACTTTCCTTAGTTCTTTCGCTTTTGACCGCTTCTACCTACATCGCTTCCAATTTTTACCTTCATTTGGCCTCGTTTATTCCTACCGCTATGCTCTCTGGTTTTGCAGGGGGAACTCTATGGGCTTGTAACTGTACCTATTTGACAAAGATTGGCTTCTTGTATTCTTCTTACGTGAAAGAACCAGCTGAAATCATCATCGCAAAGTTTTTCGGCATCTTCTACGTCTTCTTGGAATCCACACAGATCTGGGGGAGCCTCGTGTCTTATTTTGCATTGAAAAGTGCAGGCGGAGAGGAATACTTTGGATCTAATGAGACATTATTGACTTGTGGAGCTTACTTCTGCAGTCAGGTGGTTTCGTCTAATGAGTCTAATCCTAATCTGCGACCTCCGACAGATGAAGAAAGATTTTTGTTGACTGGGATCTTGGTGTCATGTGTGATACTTGCTGCTGTTGTAATAGGGTTGTTTCTTGATCCCTTGGACAGCGAGCAGGACGATGAAAAACAGGAGAGTCGTGTCTCAGATCTTCTTATGGCTTCACTGCTGCTTCTTCGGAAAAAGAATTTGATACTTCTTGTGCCAATGACTATTTTTCTTGGACTTCAGCAAGGATTTTATATGACACAGTTCACGCAGGTAAGGCAATATTTTCAATCATTTTATTTACATATAGATCTTATGTCTCCCTTATCTTATTTTTTATATATATTTAGAATCTCTCATATTTATTAAAAGGTTCTTAATGAAACCAAACAGTTATTATAATTTAGTTTTATACACTTTTTTTAAATAATATCCGCAATGATGATAATAAACTTAGTTACATTATTAAGTCAAAATTTAAAGAATTGGGTACACAAAACTGATTGGGTTGGGGTGTTTTACCTCTTAGCGGCACTTTTTCTTTTTTATCTCTCAGCGGCACACCATGGGCTAAATAGCCAGGTCACAAGGACGCCGAGGGCTCCGGGAAGGTTGGGGGAGGGGACCCACTGGACAGCTGTTGGAGACAGATGGTAGCCTCCTGTTTAGGCCGTCCAGAGTGTTCTTTAACGCGCACAAGGTATGGTTCTCTCGCACACGGTGACACGGTTTAACGTCCCATCCGACATTCACTGCCTTTCCGAGCCCATCGGTGTCCCCTACTGACCGTGTGCATTTTGGATTGTTTTACCTCTGAGCGGCACTTTTTTTGCACACCATGGGCTAAATAGCCAGGTCACAAGGATCCAGAGGGCTCAGGCAAGGTTGGGGGGAGGAGCCCACTGGACAGCTGTTGGAGACAGGTCGTAGCTTCCCGTCAAGGCCATCCAGAGTGTTCTTTAACGCGCACAGGGTATGGTTCTCCCGCACATGGTACCACGGTTTTACATCCCATCCGACAGCCGCTGCCTTTCCGAGCACATCGGTGTCTCCTACTGACCGTGTGCAGGGCGGGGAGTTTTGTGGAGATAAATCTCAACCCTAGTCCATGCGGGACTCGAACACGGGAATTGCAGATTAGGAACCTGACACGCTACCGACTGAGCTACCCCCGCTCCACACAATGGGCTAAATGGGTAAGTCACAAAAGCTCAGAGTTGGGTAGGGTACCCACTGGCCAGTTCTTGAAAGACATGGGAGTTTGTCATCAAGGACATATAGAGTGTTCTTTAAGGTGTATTGGCTTTGCCGTACAGTTTGTGCCAACCAACGTATGTCCCTGTCCGTCGGATACTTTTCTTCATGCAACTGCCATAGTTTACACACGTTTTTTGAGACCTTTTTCATTCTCCATACACCCGGGATATTGTGCCCCGTTATTTTCCGCTGAGTTTCATTACACCTGCTACGCATGCTCTTTCCCATCGCGCTCCAACGATGAACCAACCCGCTTTCGAAGTCAGTCAGATCAGCGTTTTAACCCATTTCACACTTGACTTTGCTTTCCACCATCGAATTCGTAGGAATATATGTTAGCCTTCCGTCAAGGCCATCCAGAGTGTTCTTTAACGTGTAGAGGATATGGAATTGAATTATTAACTTTGCTCTTTTGGAAATGATGACCAAGTTTAATGTTTTGTATGTTTTACGCTTTCTCTCCCGCAAAATTCCCCGCCCTGCCTACGGTCAGTAGGGGACACCGATGGGCTTGGAAAGTACCCCGTCCATCAGATGGGACGTTAAGTCGTGGCCCCGTGTGTGGGAGAGCCATACCCTGTGCACGTTAAAGAACACGCTGGATGGCCTTGACGGGAGACTACCATCTCTCTCCCAACAGCTGTTCCAGTGGGTCCCCTCCCCCAACCTTCTCTGAGCCTTCGGGGTCCTTGTGATCTGGCCATTTAGCCCATGGTGTGCAAAAAAGTGCCGCTCAGAGGTAAAACAACCCAACCCAACGCTTTCTCTCCTCATTCGTGAATTTCGAAGAAACTTAGGAATAAACTAGTAGCGAGATAAATTCGGACTCAAATTTTTGAGCTCTAGCCTGAAATTATTGAGCCTGGGTCCACCTGGGGCTGAACAATTTCGGCAATTATTAAGCCTCAGCCCAATTTCGGGGAAGAAATTTCTCTGCAGTATCCTAAAGCATATATATGCAGAAATGCATGTCGCTAAACAGTTTTTGAATATTTCCAATTATAAGCTCTTATAAACTGTAAAATGTTTGGGGGTGGCTCAGTCGGTAGCCCGCCAGGCTCGTAATCTGTAGTTCCCAGGTTCGAGTCCCAGCTGGGTCAACGTTGAAATTTTTCTTCGCAAAATTCCCCACCTTGCCCACGGTTAGTAGGGGACACCGATGGGCTTGGAAAGGCTGCCGTCCGTCGGATGGAACGTTAAGCAGTGGCCCCATGTGCGGGAGAGCCGCCATTTCCTGTTCACGTTAAAGAACACGCTTGATGGCCTTGACGGGAGGCTACCATCTGTCTCCCAACAGCTCTTCCAGTGGGTCCCCTCCCCCAACCTTCTCTGAGCCTTCGGGGTCAATGTGACCTGGCCATTTAGCCCATGGTGTGCAAAAAAGTGCCGCTCAGAGGTAAAACAACCCAAAAAAATGTGAAATGTTTATTTTATGTCATTATTATGGAAAAATAAAAATCTTATTGCTATAGGTAAAAAAAAACGCGTTAGAAATATATGTAAAAACTGAAAGTTCTTCGATAACATCATTATAAATGCTAAGTGTTGTTCATTTACTCAAGGCAGATATTACGTAAAAAAAGAATCAAAGACCACATGGTGCTTATTTTGAATTTATAAAGACTGTTTATGAGACTGAAATTAAAATAAAACATATTTTATATATTTTTTTTACAATTACACAAAAAAATAAGAAATTAAAATGTTTTGAACCTTAAGTTTGTCTGTGCTATTTTGAGTCCGAGAAAGCGCCCTAAGTTTATTTCTATAAACTTCTCTATAAATGACTATCAAAGACTAAAAAGATCCTTATTAAAAATATCTGAAAAAAATTATCGCTGAAGCGGCAGCGATAATTATTTTCAGATGTTTTTAATAATTGTTGAAGTTTATTTCTACAGGTGACCTGTGTATTTATTATGGATAAAAAGATCCTGTTATATTTTGGTGCTCCATACTTTTTTTTGGTATTTAAGCTGTGGCTCTTTATTTTTTTTAGAATTTAATTTGTGAGCTCCGGTACTTTCCTAAAATTTAATTTGTGAGCTCTTGTACTTTCCTAAAATTTAATATGTGGGCTCCTGTACTTTCCTAAAATTTAATATGTGGGCTCCAATACTTTTCTGGAATTTAATATGTGGGCTACAGTACTTTCCTACAATTTAATATGTGGGCTCAAGTACTTTTCTAAAATTTGGTATGTGGGCTCCAGTACTTTTCTGGAATTTAATATGTGGGCTCCAGTATTTTTCTACAATTTAATGTGTGGGCTCAAGTACTTTTCTAAAATTTGATATGTGGGTTACAGTACTTTTTCTAGAATTTAATATATGGATTGCAATACTTTTTTTGTAGAATTTAATCTGTGAGCTCCGGTACTTTTCTAGTATTTAAGCTGTGGAGTTGGTATTTTTCTTAACTAGAATGCTTTCTGAAATTGTCTTTCCTGAGAAAAGCTGGCATCTTTCGTCACTTCACACCAGTTCTAACAAAGTCGTGTTTGACAATGACCAATCCATATCCTTCTAGGCAACACTGATAAAAAAGAATATGACTATGGAGTAAAGTGACCTGGATTTGAGTTCCAGATAAGGCATCAGTTATTCTATCTGATGTAATAGTGTCGTTCTGCCTGGGCCTCCTCACAAATCTTCCCTATGATTATTCAACTGAGAGACATCTTGTCAGATTTCGTGACAAGAAAGCTTCCTAAGCAATAATATTTTATGCTTTTATATAGAAAGTAAATGCATATATCGTCCTGTTGCCGAGTGCTTGGCTGCTGATTACGGTTTAGTAGGTGAGAGACCCGAATAAGACTTGGATTTTGCTTTATTGTATCGTCTTTCTGCTGAATTCTCACCTTCCTTACAAAATTTTTATCTGTCTTCCTATTGCTCTTGGTTTTGCCATTGTCAGTTTGTAGATTTGATAGAACGTTGTTCCATTATATCTTTCGAACACGATGGAAAAAATTATTTTATGTTCCAAACGAAAGCTTGTGAAGTGAGGAGTGTTAAAGGCTATAAAAAATTGACCTTCTTGCTTCCTTTCTCCCTAAAAGAGGCGAAATATGAAAATTATTCTTAAGCTACATCTCCAGAACGTGAAGGCCGAAAGCAAGAAGTTATACGTCAAATGAAAGCTCTGACGCGGGGAATGCCCTAGGCCAGTGGTTCTCAACCTTTTATGCTTCACGTACCCCCTGGAAATGTGTATGTAACTGGCGTACCCCTTGTATAGATAGATAAAACTATAGTTATAGTATAACAATGGGAATAAAATAAAACATATATATCAGTGGTTCTCAACCTTTTATGCTTCACGTACCCCCTGGAAATGTGTATGTAACTGGCGTACCCCTTGTATAGATAGATAAAACTATAGTTATAGTATAACAATGGGAATAAAATAAAACATATATATCAGTGGTTCTCAACCTTCTATGCTTCACGTACCCTCTGGAAATGTGTATGTCACTGGCGTACCCCTTGTATAGATAGATAAAACTACAGTTATAGTATAACAATGGGAATAAAATGAAACATATATATCAATGGTTCTCAACCTCTTATGCTTCACGTACCCTCTGGAAATGTGTATGTCACTGGCGTACCCCTTGTATATTTAGATAAAACTACAGTTATAGTATAACAATGGGAATAAAATGAAACATATATATCAGTGGTTCTCAAACTTTTATGCTTCACATACCCCCTGGAAATGTGTATGTAACTGGCGTACCTCTTGTATAGATAGATAAAACTATAGTTAAAGTATAACAATGGGAATAAAATGAAACATATATATCAGTGGTTCTCAAACTTTTATGCTTCACGTACCCCCTGGAAATGTGTATGTAACTGGCGTACCTCTTGTATAGATAGATAAAACTATAGTTAAAGTATAACAATGGGAATAAAATAAAACATATATATCAGTGGTTCTCAAACTTTTATGCTTCACGTACCCCCTGGAAATGTGTATGTAACTGGCGTACCCCTTGTATAGATAGATAAAACTATAGTTATAGTATAACAATGGGAATAAAATGAAACATATATATCAGTGGTTCTTAACCTTTTATGCTTCACGTACCCCCTGGATATGTGTATGTAACTGGCGTACCCTTTGTATAGATAGATAAAACTACAGTTATAGTATAACAATGGGAATAAAATGAAACATATATATCAGTGGTTCTCAACCTCTTATGCTTCACGTACCCTCTGGAAATGTGTATGTAACTGGCGTACCCCTTGTATAGATAGATAAAACTACAGTTATAGTATAACAATAGGAATAAAATGAAACATATATATCAGTGGTTCTCAACCTTTTATGCTTCACGTACCCCCTGGAAATGTGTATGTAACTGGCGTACCCCTTGTATAGATAGATAAAACTACAGTTATAGTATAACAATGGGAATAAAATGAAACATATATATCAGTGGTTCTCAAACTTTTATGCTTCACATACCCCCTGGAAATGTGTATGTAACTGGCGTACCTCTTGTATAGATAGATAAAACTATAGTTAAAGTATAACAATGGGAATAAAATGAAACATATATATCAGTGGTTATCAACCTTTTATGCTTCACGTACCCCCTGGAAATGTGTATGTAACTGGCGTACCCCTTGTATAGATAGATAAAACTATAGTTATAGTATAACAATGGGAATAAAATAAAACATATATATCAGTGGTTCTCAACCTTTTATGCTTCACGTACCCCCTGGAAATGTGTATGTAACTGGCGTACCCCTTGTATAGATAGATAACACTATAGTTATAGTATGACAATGGGAATAAAATAAAACATATATATCAGTGGTTCTCAACCTTTTATGCTTCACGTACCCCCTGGAAATGTGTATGTAACTGGCGTACCCCTTGTATAGATAGATAAAACTATAGTTATAGTATAACAATGGGAAAAAAATAAAACATATATATCAGTGGTTCTCAACCTTTTATGCTTCACGCACCCTCTGGAAATGTGTATGTAACTGGCGTACCCCTTGTATAGATAGATAAATCTATAGTTATAGTATAACAATGGGAATAAAATAAAACATATATATCAGTGGTTCTCAACCTTTTGTGCTTCACGTACACCCTGGAAATGTGTATGTAACTGGCGTACCCCTTGTATAGATAGATAAATCTATATTTATAGTATAACAATGGGAATAAAATAAAACATATATATCAGTGGTTCTCAACTTTTTATGCTTCACGTACCCCCTGGAAATGTGTATGTAACTGGCGTACCCCTTGTATAGATAGATAAAACTATAGTTATAGTATAACAATGGGAAAAAAATAAAACATATATATCAGTGGTTCTCAACCTTTAATGCTTCACGTGCCCCCTGGAAATGTGTATGTAACTGGCGTACCCCTTGAATAGATAGATAAAACTATAGTTATAGTATAACAATGGGAATAAAATAAAACGTATATATCAGTGGTTCTCAACCTTTTGTGCTTCACGTACACCCTGGAAATGTGTATGTAACTGGCGTACCCCTTGTATAGATAGATAAATCTATATTTATAGTATAACAATGGGAATAAAATAAAACATATATATCAGTGGTTCTCAACTTTTTATGCTTCACGTACCCCCTGGAAATGTGTATGTAACTGGCGTACCCCTTGTATAGATAGATAAAACTATAGTTATAGTATAACAATGGGAATAAAACATATATATCAATGGTTCTCAACCTTTTATGCTTCACGTACCCCCTGGAAATGTGTATGTAACTGGCGTACCCCTTGTATAGATAGATAAATCTATAGTTATAGTATAACAATGGGAATAAAATAAAACATATATATCAGTGGTTCTCAACCTTTTATGCTTCACGTACCCCCTGGAAATGTGTATGTAACTGGCGTACCCCTTGTATAGATAGATAAAACTATAGTTATAGTATAACAATGGGAAAAAAATAAAACATATATATCAGTGGTTCTCAACCTTTTATGCTTCACGTACCCCCTGGAAATGTGTATGTAACTGGCGTACCCCTTGTATAGATAGATAAAACTATAGTTATAGTATAACAATGGGAATAAAATAAAACATATATATCAGTGGTTCTCAACCTTTTATGCTTCACGTACCCCCTGGAAATGTGTATGTAACTGGCGTACCCCTTGTATAGATAGATAAAACTATAGTTATAGTATAACAATGGGAATAAAATATATCAATCAGTGGTTCTCAACCTTTTATGCTTCACGTACCCCCTGGAAATGTGTATGTAACTGGCGTACCCCTTGTATAGATAGATAAAACTATAGTTATAGTATAACAATGGGAATAAAATAAAACATATATATCAGTGGTTCTCAACCTTTAATGCTTCACGTGCCCCCTGGAAATGTGTATGTAACTGGCGTACCCCTTGGATAGATAGATAAAACTATAGTTATAGTATAACAATGGGAATAAAATAAAACATATATATCAGTGGTTCTCAACCTTTTGTGCTTCACGTACACCCTGGAAATGTGTATGTAACTGGCGTACCCCTTGTATAGATAGATAAATCTATATTTATAGTATAACAATGGGAATAAAATAAAACATATATATCAGTGGTTCTCAACCTTTTATGTTTCACGTACCCTCTGGAAATGTGTATGTAACTGGCGTACCCCTTGTATAGATAGATAAATCTATAGTTATAGTATAACAATGGGAATAAAATAAAACAATATATCAGTGGTTCTCAACCTTTTGTGCTTCACGTACACCCTGGAAATGTGTATGTAACTGGCGTACCCCTTGTATAGATAGATAAATCTATATTTATAGTATAACAATGGGAATAAAATAAAACATATATATCAGTGGTTCTCAACTTTTTATGCTTCACGTACCCCCTGGAAATGTGTATGTAACTGGCGTACCCCTTGTATAGATAGATAAAACTATAGTTATAGTATAACAATGGGAATAAAACATATCAATCAGTGGTTCTCAACCTTTTATGCTTCACGTACCCCCTGGAAATGTGTATGTAACTGGCGTACCCCTTGTATAGATAGATAAAACTATAGTTATAGTATAACAATGGGAATAAAATGAAACATATATATCAGTGGTTCTCAACCTTTTATGCTTCACGTACCCCCTGGAAATGTGTATGTAACTGGCGTACCCCTTGTATAGATAGATAAAACTATAGTTATAGTATAACAATGGGAATAAAATATATCAATCAGTGGTTCTCAACCTTTTATGCTTCACGTACCCCCTGGAAATGTGTATGTAACTGGCGTACCCCTTGTATAGATAGATAAAACTATAGTTATAGTATAACAATGGGAATAAAATAAAACATATATATCAGTGGTTCTCAACCTTTTATGCTTCACGCACCCTCTGGAAATGTGTATGTAACTGGCGTACCCCTTGTATAGATAGATAAAACTATAGTTATAGTATAACAATGGGAATAAAATATATCAATCAGTGGTTCTCAACCTTTTGTGCTTCACGTACACCCTGGAAATGTGTATGTAACTGGCGTACCCCTTGTATAGATAGATAAATCTATATTTATAGTATAACAATGAGAATAAAATAAACATATATATCAGTGGTTCTCAACTTTTTATGCTTCACGTACCCCCTGGAAATGTGTATGTAACTGGCGTACCCCTTGTATAGATAGATAAAACTATAGTTATAGTATAACAATGGGAATAAAACATATATATCAATGGTTCTCAACCTTTTATGCTTCACGTACCCCCTGGAAATGTGTATGTAACTATCGTACCCCTTGTATAGATGGATAAAACTACAGTTATAACAATGGAAATAAAATAAAACATATATATCAGTGGTTCTCAACCTTTTATGCTTCACGTACCCCCTGGAAATGTGTATGTAACTGGCGTACCCCTTGTATAGATAGATAAAACTATAGTTATAGTATAACAATGGGAATAAAATAAAACATATATATCAGTGGTTCTCAACCTTTAATGGTTCACGTGCCCCCTGGAAATGTGTATGTAACTGGCGTACCCCTTGGATAGATAGATAAAACTATAGTTATAGTATAACAATGGGAATAAAATAAAACATATATATCAGTGGTTCTCAACCTTTTGTGCTTCACGTACACCCTGGAAATGTGTATGTAACTGGCGTACCCCTTGTATAGATAGATAAATCTATATTTATAGTATAACAATGGGAATAAAATAAAACATATATATCAGTGGTTCTCAACCTTTTATGTTTCACGTACCCCCTGGAAATGTGTATGTAACTGGCATACCCCTTTTGTAGATAGATAAAACTATAGTTATAGTATAACAGTAGGAATAAAATAAAACACGTATATATATATAGACATTAATTTTTGTATTGTAAATTACATATATCGATAAACCCAAAAAATTACATAAATAATTTAACAAATCTTATAAAATTATAAACATTTTACTGCGCCGTGCTTCGTCATTCAGTTCTCAGAAATTAATCAGTAGCAGTGTTGGCAACTTTACGACTTTGTTACTAGATTTAGCGACTTTTGAACTCTCACGGCGTACCCCAAAAAGTAACCCTAAATCTAGGTTATTTAAGCTGTGGAGTTGGTAATTTTCTTAACTAGGATACTTTCTGAATTTTTCTCTCCTGAACAAAGCTGGCATCTTTCGTCACTTCACACCAGTTCTAACAAGGTCTTGTTTGACAATGACCAATTCATATCCTTCTAGGCAACACTGATAAAAAAGAATATGACCATGGAGTAAAGTGACCTGGAAAAAAAACCCTAATCTAGGCTATGAAAAATTGACTGTCCATGCTTTCTTCCCCTAAAAAAAGGGAGAAATATGAAAATGATTGTTCCCCTATATCTTCTGAACGCGAGTGAGGAAAGTAACGAGCTACGTGTTGAATAAAGCTTGTGACGCGGGGAGTGTCGTAGGCTATAAAAAATCAACCCACCATGCTGTCTTCCCCACTAAAAAACGGAAAATGTGAAAGTTGTTCCACTATATCTTCCGAACGCGAGGGCCTACAGTTATGAGTTAGGTGTCAAATGAAAGCGTATAATGACGGTCGTAAACTATTTCGAATTTTCCCCCATACTATTCCCCTTGATAAAATTGGGGGGGGGGGAGAATTTTCGCCTGGTTCTACTTTAACAAGTGGTATCTCAAATTGAAACTTGTGACGTCTCCAAGTCGTGGTAAGTTCTAACGTTCTTAAACTTTTTGAAAGACTAGTTTCCAGCAGATTAATTTGGCACATAGAAAAATTCAAAATTTTAGATAATAACTTTTTCGGATTCAAACCTGGCAGATCATCAAAAGACATATTATTAAATATTATATCAGATGCAGAATACACAATAAAAAATAGATTATACATGGTTGCTACTATAATAGATATGGAAAAAGCCTTTGACTCAATATCACATCAAGGCTTAATAGCAAAACTCAGAAAACTAAAATTTTGTGGAAACATTTTTTACTTTCTTTCACATTTCATATTAGAAAAAAACTTCAGAGTAAAAATTGGCAATAAATTATCAAATAAGTATAAAATTGAAAATGGAATCGTACAGGGAGACATATTATCCCCTCTGTTCTTTAATATTTATCTAAACGACATCTCAGAAGTCTTTAATCCAGAAATTAGTTACGGAACATATGCTGATGACATTATCTTCTGGTCGATTGATACAGATATAAATATTTTAAATAAAAGAATGCAAAATGCTATAAATAAACTATCAATATATACTGAAAAATGGAACTTAATTTATTTTTACAGAAAAAATAAAATTACGGACGAATTAAAAATAAAATTGAATAACAAAAATATCACAATAATGGATAATATTAAATTCTTGGGATTACACTTAGATTCAAAATTAAAATGGAATAATTATATACACAATGCAATTGAAAAATCTAAAACACCTTTTAAATATTTAAGATTTTTTGGAGGATCAAACTGGAGAAGCTCTAGTAAAAATTTATTTTTAATTATAAATTCAATTATCCTACCCAAATGCTTATATGGCATCGAACTTCTAAGTACCATCTCAAAAACAAAATTAAAAAAATTAGAAACAATTCAAACAAAAACAATAAAATACTGTTTAGGCTTAATGCAATCAACAAATAACCTAAATACATACGCAGAAACCGCAATACCACCAATAGAAATAAAAAGAAAATATCTATTAAAAAATCTAATCTTTCGCATTTTTGCTAAAAATAGACAACATCTTATAATAGACAAATTAATAATGCAATTTCTTGATGTTTCACTATATAACTTTCCTGAAAAAGTAAAAACTTTAGACATTTTTAATAATAAAACTAGTGGTGACTATATTCCCAACTTTCCTTTTTGGATTGCTCCTTTACCTAAAATTAAAGATAAAATTTTTGGAAGAGAAAACAAAAACCAACAAGACTCATCTACTTTAAAAATCTTAACTGAAACATACATCGATGATAAATATTCAAACTTCATTCAAATATATACAGATGGATCTACAAATTTTGAAACTCTTAACGCATCTGGAGCATTCTTTTGCCCTGCAGAACATCTTGAATACCTTTTTAAACTCGACTCCTTTCAACCAATTATTATTCCAGAATTAATTGCAATTATCTTAGCCATAAATTGGTCATTAAAATTCCCTAATCAAAATATTATAATATTAACTGATAGCAAATGTGCTTTACAAATTTTTCAATCTAACATATTTAAAAGTAATTTCTTTCTGTACTTAAATGACATAATTACTTTAAGTTCAAACACCTAAACCAACACAACATTCTACACATACATTGGATACCATCACACGTCAATATCAAACCCAACGAATATGTCGACAGCTTAGCTAAAAAAGCTTCAAATCTAAATCAACTTATGCAATCTCCATTTAATTATTCAATATATAAAAAAATAATAAAAAAATATTAATAAATGAACTTCAATCATGGTATAATACAAAAGCTCAAAACACACATAGATATAAAATATCTCCTTTAATAAACAAATTTAACGATTATGGATTAAATAAAAAAAGAAATATAAGTAATATTAATGATAAAAGCCAATCTTGCTTTAACTAAATCTACGTTATTTAAATTTAAGAAAGTAACTTTTCCTAATTGCGAACAATGCAATGAAATTCAATCTATTGAACATATAATATTTCAGTGTAATTATCACAAAAATGAAAGGAAAGAATACCTTGAAAAATTGAATAGCCTTAATATTAACAACTTTAATTTTGTACTGCCTTAATATTAACAACTTTAATTTTAAAACTATTTTAGAATCTACAAAAAAATCACTAAACCCCACTTTATATAAACTCCTCTTACAATTCTTAAAAAATATAAATATGTTTGATCAATTATAAAAAAAAACATACATATAAATATTAAAAAAATTATGTGTATGTATAAGCATGAAAAAAAAATTATGTATGGAACAAAAAACCCCCCACAAAACAGTGACTGAATGAGTCTGCATAGACCCTTTTCTATGCAGGAATATTCATTGTGTGATATGCTCATCATCATCATCCAATGTCGTGGGCTACCCCAAATATGACTCCAAAGGAGGGGTAAATGTGCTCAATGATTACGAGTCGTATATCAAAGTTTTAGAGGATAAGTGTTTTCATTCACAACAAAAAAAATATATATTAAAAATTTTAAAAAATTCCTATATTCCTATAGGGCCCTAAAAGGCAGAAAACGAACCTAAAGCATATCAATGGTGCAATCGGTCTCTGAGTGCATATTCGCTTTGAAGGAAGATAGGGCGACGATTTACCTACTCGACAAGATCGCTGACGCCCTATTTTCCTTTGAAGCGAATACGAACTCGTGATTGATTGCACCATCGATATGCTTTAAGTTTATTTTCTACTTCTTAGGGGCTTATACGAAAATAGGTATTTTTTTAATTTTTAAATTTTTTTTTCTAGATCCACCTTGGTGAAGATTTTGTTTTTTGTAGCTGCATCCAGCGATTTTTTTCCCAAGATACTAGATTGTAAATGAAAATCCTGTTGAACAAAAGCTGCAGGATTAAACGTCGCCCAGTGTGGATAGTAGTTCACTGCCGGGTAAAAAGATTCATCAAAATGACCAAGACGAACTGAAAAGCATCATAAATGGCCAAGACGATGTTCAACCTGCAACTGAAAAGCACCATAAGGAAAAAGAGATAGAAACATGATGGAAACAAAGAGCCCGACATTAGATGCTCTAAGTGATTTCACGGTCATTTGGCGCAGGCTCGCAATCTGGAGTTCCCAGGTTGGAGTCCCAGCTAGGTCAGCGTTGAGATTTATCTCCGCAAAATTCCCCGCCCTGCCCACTGTCAGTAGGGGGACACCGATGGGCTTGGAAAGGCCGCCGTCCGTTGGATGGGACCTTAAGCCGTGGCCCCATGTGCGGGAGAGCCATACCCTGTGCATGTTAAAGAACACGATGGATGGCCTTGATGGGAGGCTACCATCTGTCTCCCAACAGCTGTTCCAGTGCGTCCCCTCCCCCAACCTTCTCTGAGCCTTCGGGGTCCATGCGACCTGGCCATTTACCCATGGTGTGCAAAAAAGTGCCGCTCAGAGGTAAAACAACCCAACTCAACCTTGATAAAAGATGCATACAGAAGTCAATCTTTGTCAAATAAGTGCTGTTGCAAGCCTTCGAAGTTGATCGAGCCATACCTGAAGGAAGAAGCTGTGGGAATAAACTTCGCCCAGTGTGAATAGAAGTTCGCTGCTAAAGTAAGTAGAACTCACCAAAAGGACCAAGACGATGTTCAACTTGCAGCCGAAACGCTTAATCAGGAAAAGAGGTAGACACATGATGGAGACTAGAAAATCAACGTTAGATGCTATAAGAGATTTCACGCCAATTTTGCCAATGCTGTTCCTTGTGCTTTGAGGGGCGGGGGTGGCTCAGTTGGTAGCGCGCCAGGCTCGTAATCTGTAGTTCCCAGGTTCGAGTCCCAGCTGGGTCAGCGTTGAGATTTATCTCCGCAAAATTCCCCGCCATGCGCACGGTCAGTAGGAGACACCGATGGGCTTGGAAAGGTCACCGTCCGTCGGTTGGGACGTTAAGCCGTGGCCCCGTGTGTGGGAGAGCCATACCCTGCGCACGTTAAAGAACACACTGGATGGCCTTGACGGGAGGCTACCATCTGTCTCCCAACAGCTGTTCCAGTGGGCCCCCTCCGCCCAACCTTCTCTGAGCCTTCGGGGTCCATGCGACCTGGCCATTTAGCCCATTGTGTGCGAAAAACTGCCGCTCAGTGGTAAAACCACCCAACCCAACGGGGCGGGGGTGGCTCAGTCGGTAGCGCGCCAGGCTCGTAATCTATAGTTCCCAGGTTCGAGTCCCAGCTGGGTCAGCGTTGAGATTTATCTCCGCAAAATTCCCCGCCCTGCCCACAGTCAATAGGGGACACCGATGGGCTTGGAAAGGCCGCCATCCGTCGGATGGGACGTTATGCCATGGCCCCGTGTGCAGGAGAGCCATACCCTGGGCACGTTAAAGAACACGCTGGATGGCCTTGACGGGAGGCTACCATCTGTTTCCCAACAGCTGTTTCAGTGGGTCCCCTCCCCCAACCTTCTCTGAGCCTTCGGAGTCCATGTGACCTGGCCATTTAGCCCATGGTGTGCAAAAAAGTGCCGCTCAGAGGTAAAACAACCCAACCCAACCCAACGGTCATTTCGCCAAGATTGTTCATTGTACTTTTCTTCATAAGTTGAGAATGTCTTGTATTTCATGATCGTCCTGAAAACTTTAACAACCACAGGCACATCCGACTTTTGTAAGATTCCGTTTTAAAGAAATATGAGCATTTGAAAAACGAAAGAACGTAAAAATAGACAGAGAAGTTACGCACTTCAGATTGAAACAGGTTCTTTTAAAGAAAAGTGATTTCGCAACGAACTATTGTTTGTTCTCTGTCAATTGAAGCAGATGACGTCAGTTATGTAAAGAAAAAGGTGTTGTTTCAGAGCCAATCAACATCAACTAATAATAATACTGTTACGGTTTCTAGTGAAAACTGCTCTCTTGAGACTTCAACGAGTGAAGACGTATTGATTTTTAATCTTTAATTTGAAAGCTGAAACGCTAAAACGATAAAATGGATTACTTCAAAGACGACAGATTTTGTTTTTCATTTAAGATTAGATATGATGGTCTCGAATATGGAACTGTAGTGAGACGACTCGCTGATTGTTTTGACTCATCAAACATCGACATTGTGCGAAAGCTTAACAATTCCTCAACTGTGGTTACTTTCCTGTCTGAAAGTAGTGCTGATGTGTTTGCAGCTAATCCGTTCAAGCCTTTTGAAGGATTTGGGTTGGGTTGTTTTACCTCTGAGCGGCACTTTTTTGCACACCATGGGCTAAATGGCCAGGTCACATGGACCCCGAAGGCTCAGAGAAGGTTGGGGACCCACTGGAACAGCTGTTGGGAGACAGATGGTAGCCTCCCGTCAAGGCCATCCAGCGTGTTCTTTAACGTGCACAGGGTATGTCTCTCGCGCACACGGTGCCACGGCTTAACGTCCCATCCGACGGACGACGGCCTTTCCAAGCCCATCGGTGTTGCAGCCGGATATCTGCACTGCTATCTGCCGTACTGACCGTGGGCAGAGCGGGGAATTTTGCGGAGATAAATCTCAACGCTGACCCAGCTGGGACTCGAACCTGGGAACTACAGATTACGAGCCTGGCGCGCTACCGACTGAGCCACCCCTTTTGAAGGATTCACAGTTATTGTTTCAAGACTTGCCTTGCCCCAAAAAAAACTGTATATGTATCTAAACTTTCCTTCTTCATCCCAAATGCTGAAGTAGCAGCCACTCTAGCTAGTTCGGTTAAAAGCGTAAATGATGAATTTATGAAAGAACCGGGATTGGAGTTCATTAGTACTGGCACCAGAGTTGTGATAATGGAAATGAAGGAGGAAATTGCAAATTTTCTCAAATTCGGAACATTTACTGCTGTAATTGGATACGCAGGAATCAGAAAAGTTTGTAAATGGGTTGTTTTACCTCTGAGTGGCACTTTTTGCACACCATGGGCTAAATGGCCAGGTCACATGGACTCCGAAGGCTCAGAGAAGGTTGGGGGAGGGGACCCACCGGAACAGTTGTTGGGAGACAGATGGTAGCCTTCCGTCAAGGCCATCCAGCGTGTTCTTTAACGTGCACAGGGTATGGCTCTCCCGCACACTGGACCACGGCTTAACGTCCCATCCGACGGACGGCGGCCTTTCCAAGCCCATCGGTGTCCCCTATTGACCGTGGGCAGGGCGGGGAATTTTGCGGAGATAAATCTCAACGCTGACCCAGCTGGGACTCGAACCTGGGAACTACAGATTACGAGCCTGGCGCGCTACCGACTGAGCCCCCCCCCCACCTCGGCAATCTTCTTAGTTTTTAAATGGTGTAAAGCCACTACTCATTTCATTAAGAACTGCCAAATTTTTGCTTCTCGTCTTAATTCCTCTTCACTGGACTCTGCCAAAACTGAACTGGCTGATTCAACCAGTGCCAAAGGGAATGATCTTTCTTCCTTTCCTGACCCGGATTATGGCAAAAAAACTGATGAACTGACTCTCCAACAGTGCACAGAAAATTCGTTAAATGTTGAATTGCCTGACTCACATGCATCTAAGAGGAAATGCTTGTCCCCATCTTCTCAGTCAGAAGATTGTAATGTGATCAGTGCCCCCCCCCCAAAAAAAAGCTTCCACTGTCAGCAACGATAAATCCTTACTATTCACAAATGTCCACCATTTTTCTGGTGAACTGACTCTTGACTCAGACCTGTGCTTCAACTCTGAGGAGAAGTTGGGTTGTTTTACCTCTGAGCGGCACTTTTTTGCACACCATGGGCTAAATGGCCAGGTCACAAGGACCCCGAAGACTCAGAGAAGGTTGGGGGGGGACCCACTGGAACAGCTGTTGGGAGACAGATGGTAGCCTCCCGACAAGGCCATCCAGCGTGTTCTTTAACGTGCACAGGGTATGGCTCTCCCGCACACGGGGCCACGGCTTAACGTCCCATCCGACGGACGGCGGCCTTTCCAAGCCCATCGGTGTCCCCTACTGACCGTGGGCAGGGCGGGGAATTTTGCGGAGATAAATCTCAACGCTGACCCAGCTGGGACTCGAACCTGGGAACTACAGATTACGAGCCTGGCGCGCTACCGACTGAGCCACCCCCGCCCCCTGAGGAGGAGAAGGATTCCTTTGAAGACAATGTGGACATATTAAAGTTTTTAGCTAACCCAAATTGTGCTCAAGCCGAGTGGGAAATCCCCAGCTCTTATAATTTTCTTCAGAAAACAGTTACCAGAAAAGGTAAAGTGCACTCTAGATTCAAGAAGTTTTACATTGCTGCTCTTTCTAAATGCACACAGCGAGAAACTTTTTCTGTTTGGGATTTTCTCCTGAAATTTAAACAGCTGTGGCCTTCATTTAAGTAATTATATTACTTTGAGTATTTTGCACTCTAAATTTTGTTAATTTGGGTTTTTCCCAGTTTTTAATTATTTCAGTTTAAATGTTTGTAAATTTTTAACATTGTTTTAATGTAATCTACTTTAGGATGCTCTCAGCCAATCCCAAAATTTCTCTCTTCTCATTGGCTGAGAGCTTTTTTTGTCTGAATCCTGTCTAAATTTAATGCTTTCTTCGATTAGGCTTACAACTACTGTCCACTCTTCTTTTGGATATTTTTTCTCTCTCTCTTCGGATTTTTAATGTTACGGTGCCATTCTTTAATTTTTTATTCTCTCTTCCTTCAAAATTCATTTTTTTTTTCTTTTTTTGGGAATTTTTAATTGATTGTTATCACCGTCCAGTGTCATGGCGCGTATGAATAATCCTCCCAATCATGGGAGCAGTGCCAAGAAATTTTAAGTTATGATGATGATGTAGAGAAAACTTCTTCATTCGTAGAACACGAAGAGGAAGTAATGACAACTTTTTAGCACATTCTTGATACTCAGACTAAGCGAATTCTTCCAAGAAATTTCTATTTATATTTATGAGATAACGATTTGGGTATCCAAGTTATTCAATTGAATTTCAAACAGTTTTTGAATGATTTACGTTTATCTAAACTTCATTTAATGTGAGAAGATTCAATGGATCAATAGCTCTCAGTTAACTAGATAATATTAACATTTTATGTTTTTGATGTTCCTGTAACTTTTCACTAAGAAAAAAAGATTCTCATTGTTTTATAGATATTTTATATTTGTATGGAGTGACATCAAAAAAATTCGATAGGGACATAGATAATGCATCCTTAAAATCACTTTGCCGTTATCGATCTTTGGAAAGATGTGATGATTTAAATCTTTGTGAAAATTACTCCTCACATTCTGAGAGAAGCTTCAAAGAAGGAATATTACAAAATGTAGAAATAAATGAAATGCCAACTTCATGTTGTGATGGCAAAGGATACTTTCGACCTAGAAGACTCATGATTAAATTGGGAAAAATCTTGATTTCTTTTCCAGATTAGTTTATTCAATTCTGCTTTTATTAGCACTAGCAATCTACAAAGCACAAGGAACAGCATTGGCAAAATTGGCGAGAAATCTCTTATAGCATCTAACGTTGATTTTCTAGTCTCCAATCAGTCGGTAGCGCGCCAGGCTCGTAATCTGTAGTTCCCAGGTTCGAGTCCCAGCTGGGTCAGCGTTGAGATTTGTCTCCGCAAAATTCCCCGCCCTGCCCACGGTCAGTAGGGGACACCGATGGGCTTGGAAAGGCCGCCGTCCGTCGGATGGGACGTTAAGACGTGGCCCCGTGTGCGGGAGAGCCATACTCTGTGCACGTTAAAGAACATGCTGGATGGCCTTGACGGGAGGTTACCATCTGTCTCCCAACAGCTGTTCCAGTGGGTCCCCTCCCCCAACCTTCTCTGCGCCTTCGGGGTCCATGTGACCTGGCCATTTAGCCCATGGTGTGCAAAGAAGTGCCGCTCAGAGGTAAAACAACCCAACCTAGTCTCCATCATGTGTCTGCCTCTTTTCCTGATTAAGCGTTTCGGTTGCAAGTTGAACATCGTCTTGGTCCTTTTGATGAATTCTACTTACTTTAGCAGCGAACTTCTATTCACACTGGGCGAAGTTTATTCTCACAGCTTCTTCTTTCAGGTATGGCTCGATCAACTTCGAAGGCTTGCAACAGCACTTATTTGACAAAGATTGACTTCTTGTATGCATCTTTTATCAAGGAACCGGCGGATATCATCATTGCTAAGTTTTTTGAAATCTTTTACGTCTTCTTGAATCTATATAGATTTGAAATCTACATTCTCATTTCTTATTATGTTTTGAAACCGGGATTGTAGAGAAATATGTTTTTTTACTAACAAGACATTACTCTCATGTGGAGCCAATTTCTGCAATCAGATGACTTCTAATGATGCGAATCCCAATTTATTGGATGAAAAGAGATATTTAATGTCGGCGATCTTTGTGTTTTGCTCTCTGTGCTGTGTGCTGCTCTTCTGTTGGATTATTTCTTGATCCCCTGGATAGAGAACAGGAGGATGATAATACAGCCATGTCTCTGATCTTTCTATGGCTTCTTTAAATCAACTTAAAAAGAAGAAGCAAATTGTGTACTGCCTATTTCTGCATATACTGGGATGCAACAAGACTTTTATAAAACTATATACACAGAGGTAAGTAAAGCTTCACGCATTTTGTTTTCTACATTACTTTTCGAATAAAGTTTACGTAAAATTCTTAGTTTTTTTAGGGATGTGTGTTATGTGCTATCATACCTAAGTTGGGTTCTGCTGTTTTATCCTTAATCATCCCTTTTTTGTACACGATGGACTAAATGGTGGTACCCCTGGCGAACTCCCACTTCACCCTCTCCTAGGAACCTTTGCCCTGGAACCAGCTGCAAAGTTTTGAATTTATGTTGTGGGCTCCCATACTTTCCTAGGAACCTTTGCCTTGGAACCAGCTGCAAAGTTTTGAATTTATGTTGTGGGCTCCCATACTTTCCTAGGAACCTTTGCCTTGGAACCAGCTGCAAAGTTTTGAATTTATGTTGTGGGCTCCCATACTTTCCTAGGAACCTTTGCCTTGGAACCAGCTGCAAAGTTTTGAATTTATGTTGTGGGCTCCCATACTTTCCTAGGAACCTTTGCCTTGGAACCAGCTGCAAAGTTTTGAATTTATGTTGTGGGCTCCCATACTTTCCTAGGAACCTTTGCCTTGGAACCAGCTGCAAAGTTTTGAATTTATGTTGTGGGCTCCCATACTTTCCTAGGAACCTTTGCCCTGGAACCAGCTGCAAAGTTTTGAATTTATGTTGTGGGCTCCCATACTTTCCTAGGAACCTTTGCCTTGGAACCAGCTGCAAAGTTTTGAATTTATGTTGTGGGCTCCCATACTTTCCTAGGAACCTTTGCCTTGGAACCAGCTGCAAAGTTTTGAATTTATGTTGTGGGCTCCCATACTTTCCTAGGAACCTTTGCCTTGGAACCAGCTGCAAAGTTTTGAATTTATGTTGTGGGCTCCCATACTTTCCTAGGAACCTTTGCCTTGGAACCAGCTGCAAAGTTTTGAATTTATGTTGTGGGCTCCCATACTTTCCTAGGAACCTTTGCCTTGGAACCAGCTGCAAAGTTTTGAATTTATGTTGTGGGCTCCCATACTTTCCTAGG
Source organism: Ryuthela nishihirai (assembly GCA_038380435.1). Lineage (NCBI taxonomy): Eukaryota > Metazoa > Arthropoda > Arachnida > Araneae > Heptathelidae > Ryuthela > Ryuthela nishihirai. Next base: position 28,913,565 of record JAWZYU010000025.1, read on the forward strand.
AACCTTTGCCTTGGAACCAGCTGCAAAGTTTTGAATTTATGTTGTGGGCTCCCATACTTTCCTAGGAACCTTTGCCTTGGAACCAGCTGCAAAGTTTTGAATTTATGTTGTGGGCTCCCATACTTTCCTAGGAACCTTTGCCTTGGAACCAGCTGCAAAGTTTTGAATTTATGTTGTGGGCTCCCATACTTTCCTAGGAACCTTTGCCTTGGAACCAGCTGCAAAGTTTTGAATTTATGTTGTGGGCTCCCATACTTTCCTAGGAACCTTTGCCTTGGAACCAGCTGCAAAGTTTTGAATTTATGTTGTGGGCTCCCATACTTTCCTAGGAACCTTTGCCTTGGAACCAGCTGCAAAGTTTTGAATTTATGTTGTGGGCTCCCATACTTTCCTAGGAACCTTTGCCCTGGAACCAGCTGCAAAGTTTTGAATTTATGTTGTGGGCTCCCATACTTTCCTAGGAACCTTTGCCCTGGAACCAGCTGCAAAGTCTTGTACCCTTTCTCCTAGAATTTCATCTCTGGTCTCTGGAATTTTTCCCATCTAGAAATTAAATTGTTCATTCAATATTTTTGTAGGTTGGGTTGTGTTGTTTTTCCCAAAAAATCTGAGCGGTACTTTTTTGCACACCATGGGCTAAATGGCCAGGTCACATGGACCCCGAAGGCTAAGAGAAGGTTGGGGGAGGGGACCCACTGGCACAGCTGTTGGGAGACAGATGTAGCCTCCCGTCAAGGCCATTCAGCGTGTTCTTTAACGTGCACAGGGTATGGCTCTCCCGCACACGGTGCCACGGCTTAACGTCCCATCCGACGGACAGCGACCTTTTCAAGCCCATCGGTGTCCCCTACTGACCGTTGGCAGGGCGGGGACTTTTGCGGAGATAAATCTCAACGCGGAGACATATCTCAACGCGGCCCAGCTGGGACTCGAACTTGGGAACTACAGATTACGAGCCTGGTGCGCTACCGACTGAGCCACCCCCGCCCCTATTTTTGTAGAATTGAAGCTATGGGTTATTGTACGTTCCTTGAATTTATGCTGTGGGCTCCCATATTTTCCTAGGAACCTTTGCCCTGGAACCAGCTGCAAAGTCTCAGCTGCAAAGTCTTTTCCTTCACTAAACTGAGAATGTTAAGTGACTTAAAACATTGCAATATAAACAAAACGGATGATATACACAAAAGGAGAAAGTTTAATTAGAGCAAATAAATATTATTTTGCTCATGATTCATTTATGGTTAGCAAAGAAGAGCAGCAAAATTCTTTGGTGCCCAGATTTAGAATTGTATGATTTCTCCCTGATTTTAGCTAGAGCAGTAGGACCAGAGGTCCTACTGCTCTAGCTAAAATTCGTTCTAGAATTGAAGCCGGAACTTCTGTAATTTTTAATTATAAAATTTAAATTGTAAGATTTAAAATTGTATAGTTTATACTTTTCGGATTTTAACTAAGTGTTCTGGTGTTTTCTTCTCTTAAAATGTAGGTGATGTACTTCTCAGCTTCAATTTTAGAAAATAAGTTGTGGGTGCGTTGCTTTTTGCTAAGAGTTTTAGTTGCGGGATGAATACTTCTTTTGAAGTTCAGCTGTTCCGCACTTCTTATTTTAGAAATTTATCTCCAGACTTCTGTAATTTTCCATCCTAAAAATTAAGCTGTAAGCTACGGTACTTTTCTAGAATTTTAGGTGTTGTAGCTTGTAAGTTTCTCGATTAGAATTCAATTTGTGTGTACCGACACTTTTCTAGAAAATAAACTGTATATCGGTACCCTTTCTCCTAGAATTTTATCTCTGGTCTCTGGAATTTTTACCATCTAGAAATTGGCTGGTGTGTCTGGAACTGGTGTACATGGTGTTTGGGAGACACCATGCACACCAGTTCCAGACACACATTAAATTTCAGTTTGGGATATATAGCAAACTAATTAGTATTTTTAGTCGTAAAATATAAAATGCTATTTGATAGGTCCAATGACGGAGAAGTATAAAAACTTATTTTGATCAAAATTAGGGAACACAAAAATTAAATTCGTCCTAATGATTAATGAAATTATCTAAACAGAGACGTTTAGTGCAAAGAGAGGCCCTCCACACAAATCTTTTTTATAGAGTATTAAACTGACAGACCTCTGTTAGATCTCCATGACAACTGAGCTTCCTCAGGAATAAATTTTTATGTTTATAGTTGAAAATCTTTGTGCCAATAGAAAGCAATACAAATATCATCCTGATGGGCCAGCCTCTAGCGTGCTTCAGGCCGGATCACAGTTTATATTTCAATCAATGCTTGTTCTATTAATGTCTTTTTGATGAGGTCTCACCTTAATCTCAAGATTTCTCTATGGTGAATTATACTGATGAACTCCTTTACCACATCTCTGTGGTAAATAGCTGCTTCAAAGATATTTATGAACAATAATAAATACTTATGTATAAATATTTATTTATCACTTTTTAAACTATCTGCACCTCCTTCAATAGATAATTTCTTTTAATTATCCATTAAAGTTTTTTAATAATAACTTTTAAATAGTTTGGGTTGTTTTACTTCTGAGAGGCTAATTTTTGCAAACAAAGGGCTGAATGCCCAGGTCACAAAGACCCCAAGGGCTCAGAATAAGTTGGGGGAAGGGACCTCACTGGATAACTGTTGAAAGACAGATAGTAACTTTCCGTCAAGGCTATCCAGCGTGCTCTTTAACGTGCACAGGGTATGGCTCTCCCGCACATGGGCCAAGGCTTAACGTTTCATTCGATGGACGACAGCCTTTTCAAGCCCAACTGTGACCCCCTTCCAGAGCGAGGGTAGGTTTTTATTTTAGTGGAGATAAATCTCAACGCCTGCACAGGTGAGACTCAATCAACGGAATTGCAGATTAACAGCCTAGCGTGCTACTGATTGAGCAAGTCCCCGCCTCTTCTTTAAATGGTAATATGTGTTTTAACTTTAGAAGAAAAACTGTAAAATACGACCAAGCACACTGTGGAACGAGAGTACGACAAACTCATCGCCCAACATCCCTTGCATATTCTGCCCACGGTTAGTAGGGGACACCGCTGGGCTTGGAAAGGCCGCCGTTCGTCGGATGGGACGTTAAGCCGTGGCCCCGTGTGCGGGAGAGCCATACCCTGTGCACGTTAAAGAACACGCTGGATGGCCTTGACGGGGGGGCCTACCATCTGTCTCCCAACAGCTGTTCCAGTGGGTCCCCTCTCCCAACTGAGCCTTCGGGGTCCATGCGACCTGGCCATTTAGCCCATGGTGTGCAAAAAAGTGCCGCTCAGAGGTAAAACAACCCAACTCATCCCTTGCATATTTTCCTAGATCAACCCTAGCGACGATTTCATTTTACTTCTTGCATGCCATGTTTTTTTTATCCAGGATGCTATAGATTATAATCAGGGCGTGTCGAAAGGAAATCCTGTTGAAGTTACACAGTTGAAAGTCTCTTGTATTTCACATTCGTCCTCAAAACATTTAACACGCCCAGGCACATTCCACCTTTGTACATCTGCGTTATAATGAACTATGTGCATCTGAAAAGCGATAGAAGAAATAAAAATGTGAGTTACACAGACAAGCGGAACGTACTAAGGACGTAAACAGGTTTTTTTATAATAATAGGAATTTCCGATTGAACCGCCATATGTTCCCTGTCAATTGACGCAGATGACGTCAGTTATGTAAAAGGAAGAATCTCGTTTTACAGCCAGCTAACCAGCCAATCGACAGTAACCAATTATACAGTTTCGTGCACTTACTTTTTTTAGCGAAATCATCTTCATTTGTAGCCTTGAACACAAAGAGAAAGTGATGGAAAAGAGAGTGATGGCAAGGAGAGTGATGGAAAGAAGAGTGAATGCAAGTTTTTAACGTTTTCTTTAGAATGAGACTAAGTGAAATCAGTAACAAGAAAACAGTTAGTCTTATGATATAAGGATTTGGATATTTGACTAATGTGCTGAAAATGCGAGTGATTTTTCCGTGATCTACGTCCGTCAATACTACTTTTAATGGCGGATGTTTAGAGGAGGAAACATTTTGCCCGAAGGAGGTAATGTTACGATTTTATGTTTGTGTTCATGTTCCTAAGCTTTTCCACCGAGATTAAACTTCGTGTCGTTTTATGGATATTTTATATCTTTATTGAGTGACATCGAATAATCCAATCGTGACATGGATAAAATATCTTTAAAATCCCTAAGTGATAATCCATCTTCCGAAAGAAGTGATGCTCCAAATCGTTGCAAAAATTTATCTTCATATTCTGAAAGTAGCTTCAAGGAAGAAATCATAGAGATTACAGAAATAACTAAACTGCCAACTTCATGTTGTGATGTCTTAGGATACTTTCAACCAAGAAGCCCAATGACTAGATTACGTACGATTAAAAATCTTGTTGTGGTTTCTTTCAGTTTTGTGTTGTACGTTACTGCTTATGTTGGCACCAGCAATCTTCAAAGCACAATGAATAGCGTTGGTGAAATTGGCGTGAAATCTCTTATAGCATCTAATGTGGGTTACCTTGTCTCTGTCATGTTCTTGCCACTTTTCCTGATTAAGCGTTTCGGTTGCAAGTTGAATTTCGTCGGTGCCATCTTGATATGTTCTACTTACATCGCAGCAAACTTCTACCCACACTTAGGGACGTTTATTCCCACGGCTTTTCTTTCAGGTATGGCTGGATCAATTTTGTGGGCTTGCAACAGCACTTATTTAACAAAGATTGGCTTCTTGTATGCATCTTTTGTCAAGGAACCGGCGGAAATCATCATCGCAAAGTTTTTCGGCATCTTCTACGTCTTCTTGGAATCTACACAGATTTGGGGGAGCCTCATTTCTTATTATGCTTTGAAACCGGAGATTGTAGAGAAATATGTTTTCACTAACAAGACATTATTCTCATGCGGAGCCAATTTCTGCAATCAGATGACTTCGAATGATACGAATCCCAATCTAGAGCCTCCATCGGATGAAAAAAGGTATTTGATGACTGCGATCTTTGTGTCTTGCTCTCTGTGTGCTGCTCTTCTGATTGGATTGTTCCTTGATCCCCTGGAGAGAGAACAGGAAGATCAAGGAAAGAAATTCAGCCATGTATCGGATCTTCTTATGACTTCTTTAAAACAAGTTCGCAAGAGGAAGCAGATCTTCTTGTTGCCTATTACTCTATACGTTGGAATGCAGCAAGGATTCTATACCACTGTGTACACACAGGTAAGCACTATATTCAAATGATTTTCTCCATTATTTTGACTTGTAATCTACAGTTCCCAGTTCCAGTCCCACCCGGGCCAGATGCTAAAGCAGTGATCCATATGCGGGAGAGCTATACCCTGTGCATGTTAATGAACACGCTGGATGGCCTTGACGGGAGGCTACCATCTGTCTCCTAACAGCTGTCCTTTCTCCGAGTCTGTTCCCACAACCCTTCTCTGAGTCCACGGGGTTCTTGGGTTGGGTTGTTTTACCTCTGAGCGGCACTTTTTTGCACACCATGGGCTAAATGGCCAGTTCACAAGAACCCCGAAGACTCAGAGAAGGTTGGGGGAGGGGACCCACTGGAATAGCTGTTGGGAGACAGATGGTAGCCTCCCGTCAAGGCCATCCAGCGTGTTCTTTAACGTGCACAGGGAATGGCTCACCCGCACATGGGGCCACTGCTTAACGACGGACGGCGGCCTTTCCAAGCCCATCGGTGTCCCCTACTGACCGTGGGCAGGACGGGGAGTTTGGCGGAGATAAATCTCAAGGTTAACCCAGCTGGGACTCGAACCTGGGAATGCAGATTACGAGCCTGGCGACCACGGGATCCTTGTGACTTCACATTTAGTCCAGAGAGTGCTTAAAAGTGCCTCTCAGGGATGAAACAGCCCAACTCTCTATTATTTTCGCCGTTTCTTTCTTATTTGCAGCGAGGTTGGCTCAGTCGGTATTACGCTAGGGGAGCTAATAAATTCCGGGCTCTTCCCGCTCCTGGAACGAAGATGAGCACGAACTAGTTGGACCTTCTGCAAGACAAATTATTGTACATTTTTTTTTACTTCCTTTGGTGTCTATTTACTAGATGAAAGATCCGAATTGACTACGGGTTCTTAACCGCGGGTTGGGTTGGGTTGTTTTACCTCTGAGCGGCACTTTTTTTTGCACACCAAGGGCTAAATGGCCAGCTCACATGGACCCCGAAGGCTCAGAGAAGGTTGGGGGAGGGGACCCACTGGAACAGCTGTTGGGAGACATATGGTACCTCCCGTCAAGGCTATCCAGCGTGTTCTTTAACGTATATAGGGTATGGCTCTCCCGCACACGGGGCCACAGCTTAACGTCCCATCCGACATACGGCGGTCTTTCCAAACCCATTGGTGTCCCCTACTGACCGTGGGCAGGGCGGGGAGTTTTGCGAAGATAAAGTCTCAACGCTGACCCAGCTGGTACTCGAACCTTGGAAGTTAACCACGGGTGATTGAAGGAATTGAAGCGTGTTGGGATTTGTGGAAAAATAATTTTTTGATTATTAAAAGTGATCTGAATTCGAGACATCTAAACTGTCCTTCGTTTCCAGATTTTAATTAGAAAGAAAAAAAATGATTTTTTTGGTGCCTTTTTTGTTAACTATGTGAGGTTTTGTTTAGTGTGAGCATTCAATGGCATTTTATCCAATTTCAGTTATTTTTACCTCGGCCCTATGTCTAGTGTGTCCTCATTCGCAGGTCAGATGAGAGTTTTGCAGGGCTCAGAGAAGCACAATTTTGACCCCCCCCCCCCCCCCGGAGAACAAATGAAAAAAAGCGTCAAATGCTCAAATTGAAGGCAATTTTCACATTAAATGTTAACTGGGCAAATTTGATAGAAACTTCATTTAGTGCGATAATTTTTGCTTTAATTATATTGTAAATTAAATTGTAAATTTAAAAATTTAATTGTAATTTTAAAATATTGCTTTAATCATATTATATTGTATTCTTAAACAAAATTCTGCATTAATATTACATATTTTCATTTGTATTTTTTTAACTATTATATTTGTCTAACTCTTTAATGATATAATCTAGGGGTTCTCAACGTGGGGTACGCGTATCCCTTGGGGGTGCGCGGTAAAATATTTTGGGGTACGCCATGAGAGCTCAAAAGTCGCTAGACTCTGTTATATATATATATTATTCCCATTGTTATACTATAACTATAGTTTTATCTATCTATACAAGGGGTACGCCAGTTACATACACATTTCCAGGGGGTACGTGAAGCATAAAAGGTTGAGAACCACTGATATATATGTTTTATTTTATTCCCATTGTTATACTATAACTATAGTTTTATCTATCTATACAAGGGGTACGCCAGTTACATACACATTTCCAGGGGGTACGTGAAGCATAAAAGGTTGAGAACCACTGATATATATGTTTTATTTTATTCCCATTGTTATACTATAACTATAGTTTTATCTATCTATACAAGGGGTACGCCAGTTACATACACATTTCCAGGGGGTACGTGAAGCATAAAAGGTTGAGAACCACTGATATATATGTTTTATTTTATTCCCATTGTTATACTATAACTATAGTTTTATCTATCTATACAAGGGGTACGCCAGTTACATACACATTTCCAGGGGGTACGTGAAGCATAAAAGGTTGAGAACCACTGATATATATGTTTTATTTTTTTCCCATTGTTATACTATAACTATAGTTTTATCTATCTATACAAGGGGTACGCCAGTTACATACACATTTCCAGGGGGTACGTGAAGCATAAAAGGTTGAGAACCACTGATATATATGTTTTATTTTATTCCCATTGTTATACTATAACTATAGTTTTATCTATCTATACAAGGGGTACGCCAGTTACATACACATTTCCAGGGGGTACGTGAAGCATAAAAGGTTGAGAACCACTGATATATATGTTTTATTTTATTCCCATTGTTATACTATAACTATAGTTTTATCTATCTATACAAGGGGTACGCCAGTTACATACACATTTCCAGGGGGTACGTGAAGCATAAAAGGTTGAGAACCACTGATATATATGTTTTATTTTTTTCCCATTGTTATACTATAACTATAGTTTTATCTATCTATACAAGGGGTACGCCAGTTACATACACATTTCCAGGGGGTACGTGAAGCATAAAAGGTTGACAACCACAGATATATATGTTTTATTTTATTCCCATTGTTATACTATAACTATAGTTTTATCTATCTATACAAGGGGTACGCCAGTTACATACACATTTCCAGGGGGTACGTGAAGCATAAAAGGTTGAGAACCACTGATATATTTGAAGAGTATGCTGCCAAAAGTCCATTTCTTTGCACAGGTCGTTTTCAAAAGTAGTAAATGTTTGTTATTAAGAGAAATTGAGGTAAAAAACACCGGTAGGGAGAGGGGCCTATTGCAGCGCGGGCCCTTGGCAGCAGCTCTGCCTTCTTTCTGCCGCTGCTTATTCCTTTTGCTGGTAAGTAAAATCCAAATATTTGAATGATACTGGTATGTGATTTAAAAAATTTTTCTTTGGTGTGATTATGAAACTTCTTGGTCTTTTAGGAGTGATTTAAACATAAAAGGTTAAAAACCAGCAGGATAGACTATTAAAATATCGAAAATCATAATGGATGACATCGTTTTCTTACGAATTCGTGCATTTTTTTGCCTCATTTCGGATAATAGTCATTTAAAAAATCTTTGGACTTTTTTCCTTTCTTTAGTAAATGTAACGAAATTAAATCCGTGGTATTTCTAAGACATTCGTTAAATTTCAGTTGTGTTGTGTTGTTTTACCTCTGAGCGATCCTGTTTTGCACCCAAAGGGCTAAATGGCCAGACCATAATGACCCAAAGAGCTCATAAAATGTTGGGGGAGGGAACCCAATGGAAGGCTGTTAACCTCTGGTTAAGGTCCTTCAGCGGGGGGAGGGGGGCTCAGACGATAGGCGCCAGACTCGTAATCTGCGGTTCCCATGTTCGAGTCCTAGCTGGGGCCAACGTTGAGATTTATCTCCACAACCCCCGCCCCCCGGTCTGTCCATGGTCAGTACGGGACACCAATGGGGTTGTAAAGGCCACCGTCCATCGGATGGGACGTTAAGCAGTTTGCGGAAGAGCCATACTTGTTGCATGTTAAAGATGATTCTGGATGATCTTGACGACAGGCTACCATCTGTCTCCTAACAGCTGTCTAGTGGGTTCCCCTTCCCCATCCTTCTCTGGGCCCTCGAAGTCCTTGTGACCTGGCCATTGAGTTAATTGTGTGCAAAAAATGTTCCCTTCAGAGGAAAGGCAACTTAGCCAAAAGACATCCAGCATGTTCTTAACGTTCACAGGGTATGCTCTTCTGCACACGAAGTCACGCTTAACATCCCATCCGACGGACGGCGGCCTCTCAAAGCCCATCGGTGTCCCCTACTACTGAGAGCCGGACGGGGTATTTTGCGGGGTGTTTAAAATAATTCTCAAAACTGGCACCACTGGGACTCAGGACCGCTGGGATAGTCTATGAGAAACAAATTTCGTAATGTATGATATCGTCTTCTTACGAATTCGTGCTTTTTTTTCTCCTTTCGAACAATAGTCCTTAATGAATCTTTGAGTCTTTCCTTTCTTTAGGCAAGTGTAGCAAAATTAACTCCATGGTACAAATGCATCCAGCAGATTTCAGTTTTGGGATAAATAATAAATAAGTGATCTGGGATTTCTTTAGTCAAAAAGCACAAAATGCACTTCAATGGGTCCTAGTATGAGGGATAAGTATAAATATTTGACAATTTGACTGAAATTCGTGAACGAATAATTAAGTTCAAATTGATGGTTAAGTAATTTTCTTAATGGAAACATAGTAAGAAAGTTTATGATAAAATGAAATGATTTCGTGCCATGTGTTGCATAAGGAAACTTAGAAAATATCCTTGGATAAAATGGGACACTAAATATAGGTCTAATATACACTATATTGCAAAAAGTGTCCGGACACTTTCATGTTAAGTGAACGAATAGCCACACTCAAATCTACCTAACTTTGAAAATAAGCTTTCTACGGAAAAAGGTCACTAGGCATAAATTGAAGATCTCGGTCAGAGCTCTCTAAATCTCTATTTGCTATAATATTGATCTAATATTTAAAGAGTTATGGAAACTGAAACATTTAAGTGAAACTTTTGCTGGTTTTGAAAATTTACTTCAAAAAGTTAAATCACAACTGTTACAACAAGTTGTTCGCAATATAAATGCGATATTTGAATTTTGTGTAAGGATTTTTGAAGTTTTCATCGATTTGGGGAGAAAATGTTTTGGAAGTATGGTGTGTAATAACATCTGTTGTTAAATATTTTAGCGTCCATAACTCTTTGAATATTAGATTAATATTATAGAAAATAGAGATTTAGAAAGCTCTGACCGAGATCTTCAATTTATGTCTAGTGACTTTTTTCCGTAAAAAGCTTATTTTCAAAGTTAGGTAGGTTTGAATGTGGCTATTCGTTCACTTAACATGAAAGTGTCCGGAGACTTTTTACGATATAATGTAGATAAGCCATTAAACACCTTTGATAAAATAGTGTATGCATTAAATAGATCCCTCGATATAATCCAGTTCCTTCAGCTGTGCAAATATTATCAGGTATGTGGCACAATGTCTAGCCTTGAGCTGACTTACCTATACAACTCAAGTGGACTCTGCCAATTGTCTGCTCTTGCGTCAACTGATAAAAATATTTGTCATAACTGCCGGCTACTGTGTGAGTGAGGCAGTGTGCAAGAAATGGTGTTGGATAGTTTTTACTCTGTAGGATCCTAAATATCTCCTTTAGTGTTGATAAACTCAAGCTACTGAATATGATGTGCAGGTTTTAATGATGTACCCGACAAATTTGGTTTTTAGAAGACATTGGATTAACTTAGAAGAAATATTAAGTATCATTCCCTGATTTCAGCTTATAGAACCTAGTAGAAGCAAGATTAAGCATTTTTTCCTGATTTGAGATTTTATAATTCGCCAAGGTTTTTTTTTTCACGTATCCTTTTCCTCTTTGAATTTTGAATAATTATTGTCATACATCATAATCAGTCTATGGATACGAATCAGTTTTTATTGGCTTTGCAATTGCAAGTTGGTTATACGTCTATGTTAATCGCTAACCCACAATTTATATGAAATAAATATCTTTCTTAGAAGCCATATAATCTACTATATAAAAAAATGGCGAACTGTTTCAAGCAACATTCTGGAAAAGACTTTTCTGACACATGTTATGAAAACACATCCTTTGACATCTACGACGATACAGAAAAAGCCAAGTCTTTACCAAAACAAACTACTGAAAAGGACATTCTGGATAATTCGAAATCTAATAATACTGCAAATTATGTCTACTTTATAGGACACTCCAGTGACGGCAACGGATCCGTATGTAGTAACTCAACTGAAGCTTCTACCAATGTAAAGATGGACTTTTCCTACACGAAAAACCCAATGAGCAAGCAGAGATTACTTAAGAACCTCTTTCTCATTTCCTGTGTATTTTTGCTCCACTTCGTTGCTGTCTTGGGGTTTTTCAATCTCCAGAGCACAATGAACGCTAAAGACAAAATCGGAGTAACTTCTCTCATTGTGAACTTCACATCTTTGACTCTGTCGATCATGTTTCTGCCAAATCTCATGATCAATTGTCTGGGCTGCAAGAAGACTTTCATGATCGGCATCTCGGCTTGTTCTTTGTACGTAGCAGCAAACTTCTATCTTCACTGGGCAACATTTATCCCTACAGCGGTGTTTATGGGGTTCGCAGCAGGAACTCTGTGGGCCTGCAACTGCACATATGTAACGAAGATTGGTTTCATGTATGCTTCTTGCACCGAACAACCTGCAGATATCATCATTGCTAGGTTCTTTGGTGTCTTTTACGTGTTTTTCGAGACGACACAGATCTGGAGTAGTTTGATATCCTATTACGTGTTGAAGCCGACGATTGGGACAGAAGTTGCTCTTTCTAACGAGACGCAGATTTCGTGCGGAGCCGACTTTTGCAATCAGGAATCTTCTTCGATCAACAACACCAATTCCAATCTCGATCCTCCCGAAGATGAAAAGCGATATTTGATAACAGGAATCTTTTTGGGGTTCATGGTGCTCGCTTTCAGCATTACGGGACTTTTCATTGATCCTCTTGATAGAGAGAACGAACTGAAAGAGAAGAAACGGATTAGTTCCATAAAGGTCATCTTGGCTTCTGCTAAACATCTTAGGAAGCCAAACCAGTTGTTGTTAGTACCCATCACCATATTTGCTGGTGTACAACAGGGGTTTTATATGACCACATATACAGAGGTAAGTGTTAACGAGATTAACTTTTTTTTTGCACGTTGTTTTAACATTTCTGCAGCAATTTTTTGCAGATAATGAGCTAAACGACCAAGTCACAAGTACCTTAAGGGCACAAGTAGAGAGGATCAACTTGACGGCTCTTAGCCAATAGATGAAACATACCATCAAGGCCATCCATATAATAAATATACACTGGGAGACAAAAGTTAAGTTACAACTTATGTTAAGTCAGTAGGAAGTTAAATTTTAACCTCTGAAACTTTATTGAAAAATTTGCCAAAAGTGTTAAAGTTCGTAATGAAATCTATCCTATTTTAAATCTTGATTTTTCAAAAATAGTGCTTCAGTATTAAGAGAATATGGAAGTTGCAAAACTGAACACCAAATGCTGCTACCCCAGTTGCCCTAAACAACAATTTTCAAAATGGGGCGGGGGTGGCTCAGTCGGTAGCGCGCCGCTCGTAATCTGTAGTTCCCAGGTTAGAGTCCCAGCTGGATCAGCGTTGAGATTTATCTCCGCAAAATTCCCTGCGCGGTCAGTAGAGGACACCGATGAGCTTGGAAAGGCTGCCGTCCGTCGGATGGGCACGTTAAGCCGTGGTCCCGTGTGCACGTTAAAGAACACGCTGGATGGCCTTGACGGGATCTGTCTCCCAACATTTGTTCCAGTGGGTCCCCTCCCCCAACCTTCTCTGAGCCTTCGGGGTCCATGTGACCTGGCCATTTAGCCCATGGTGTGCAAAAAAGTGCCGCTCAGAGGTAAAACAACCCAACTCATTATCTTACTGTTCTACAAGTGTCGAGATATGGATAAATATCTCTGATATTTTTTTTATCTAATTTTAAAGTAGCCGCGGAAGCCAAAACATTTAACTTTTTTTGCACGTTTCAATCCGTCTGATTCCATAGATCTTTTATTCTTAATTTCTTATGATATTAATCCGAATATAAAGCTATTTTTTATTTCAATTTACCATAGCGAAATTTACTGATATTGTTATGAATTTTTAATAGGAAATCTAGAGTGTGAATTCAAAAGAATGTTTAGCAACAAAAATTGATAAATGAGCTAATTTATTACAAAAGTATAAAAAACGTATATTAAATAAATTCGACTAACACAAATCCTTATTTTCATCAGTATGGAAGTTAAAAATCAAAGAACACTTTACATTATCCACCGATACTTCAAATAGTGGCATTACAATTCTTACACTCTCTTTTCAAAGCATAAAGGAAAACTTTCACAACATTCAATAAGTGTCACAATTATCTTTGAGAATAAACCTATAAATTACCAAGATTAACCTTACCCATTCATTTTACATATTAAGGTCACCACGCACCAGACGGTTAACTTTTACTTGGCCGAGTGGTTAGCACGCTTGGCTGCTTATCTCAGGGACCTGGGTTCGAGCATGCCGGGTTAAGGTTTGGCTGTTTGTGTTGTCTTTCTGCTGAGATCCCGCCATCCTCACAGACCTTCTACTCTGGCGCAGAGGGGCGGGGGTGGCTCAGTCGGTAGTGCGCGAGCTCGTAATCTGTAGTTCCCATCTGGGTCAGCGTTGAGATTTACCTCCGCAAAATTCCCCGCCCTGCCCACGGTCAGTAGGGGACACCAATGGGCTTGGAAAGGCAGCCGTCCATCGGATGGGACGTTAAACCGTGGTCCCGTGTGCGGGAGAGCCATACCCTGTGCACGTTAAAGAACACGCTGGATGGCCTTGACGGGAGGCTACCATCTGTCTCCCAACAGCTATTCCAGTGGGTCCCCTCCCCCAACCTTCTCTGAGCCTTCGGGGTTCATGTGACCTGGCCATTTAGCCCATGGTTTGCAAAAAAGTGCCGCTCAGAGGTAAAACAACCCAAACAACAACTAAAATTTTTAATATTCTTTTTTCGATTAAAGATTTATTTGAGAAATTACAGAGCTTTGGAATGTACATTCCTATTGATTTAAACTTGGGTTGCAACCTACTTTAGCCCACATGTGGATTTCGAACGTTTTTTTAAAATAAATATCTACTATTATTCTGTAAAATATTAAATTTACTCTGTAAATTTAGCAGTTTACATTTAGTAGTGTATTCTGTAAATTTACTATATTTTAAAATCTTATTGTTGAGACTAATGTTGTGCTCATATTCAATTTCTGTCAAATAATATATTTGATTCTTAGAAAAATCTGATAATACAAAAAATTATTAAATCTATAATTCTTTACCTTTTTTAACACTTTCACTTTATGAATCCGTAAGGAATTTTGTTGTTTTTATAAAACAGTAAGTTGAAAAAAATTGATTTTGCCGTGAGTGGGATTCGAACTGAAGTCTCCTAGAAACATGCCACTTATGCTAAGCACTACACCATCATCGGCTAACGTTTTTTCCTCCGCTGTTGTGACTTATAAACTTGCTGGGTTTTTTTTTATTCTCATAGTGGTGCCAGGAGACGTGGGTTCGAATACCACGTCTGATGGCGCCACTGTGCGAACTGTCGCAAAGTGGCGCCACTGTCCTGGCCACTCACGACAAAATCAATTTTTTTCAGCTTATTATTTCATGATTTCCATGTCTACAGGACACATCATGTGAATCTTTACTACAGAATTGTTATTTTATCAGGAGACGTGGGTTCGAATACCACGTCTGATGGCGCCAGGAGTCAAAACCTTTATATATATTCTTTGTGAATATATATAAACGTTCTGTACTGTAGATAAAAATATAGATTCTTTGTGATCTTTTGTGACCTTTAATATATATCTTTTGTGACGCTTTTAGTTTTGAATGCTATCTTTGCTTTGTCTAAGTAAAAATAAATTGTTAAATTCTTGTTTCTAAGTAAAAATAAATTACTTCTGAAGGAGCCTCAGATACATGTCTTACTCGGGATTCGAACCAGGTCTCTTTAATCTGCAATCAAGCACGTTAACCATTGGAACATCACAGACTTTATAATATATATAAATACCCCCTCAAGCAGCTGCTTGCCACAGAGGTCTGACAGAAGCCTGTCAGTTTATATGCCACAGTAGAAGGTCTGAGAGGATGGCAAGACATCAGCAGAAAAACGACATATACATCCATGCCTTACCCGGGACTCGAACCCAGGTCCCTTAGGTCAGTAGCCAAGCGCGCTAACCACTCGGCCATGGGATACCCTAGATTAAATCAAAATATTATTTCTTAAAAAAATCGGACATATATAATTAATTAGTCATTTTTACAGAAATAAACTCACATTAAACGAATTTTCCATTTAGCTCTTGAAACAAAAATCGTTGCATATTTCAGACGGATAGTTGACAAATTGAAATAAAATGCACGTTTCTTTCCAGATGAACTAAAAGTGAATACACACATCCACGTTATTCACTCCAAAGAACTAGGTTCAAAGTAAAACATATTTTTCTACTGAGGCTTTCCTTACATCAGAAGTTTCCTATTCTTATCCTAGGGGTGGCTCAGTCGGTAGCACGCCAGGCTCGTAATCTGTAGTTCCCAGGTTCTAGTCCCAGCTGGGTCAGCGTTGAGATTGCCCACGGTCAGTAGTGGGACACCGATGGACTTGAAAAGTCCGAAATCCGTCGGATGGGACGTTAAGCCGTGAATTTGTGTGCACGTTAAAGAACACACTGGACGGCCTTGACGGGAGGCCACCATCTGTCTCCCAACAGCTCTTCCAGTGTGTCCCCCCTCACCCAACCTTCTCTGAGGCTTCGGGGTCCTTGCGACCTGGCGATTTAGCCCATTGTGTGCAAAAAAGGGACGCTCAGAGGTAAAACAACCCAACTTCATTCAGTTAAACTTAAATTTTATACTTAACATCCTCGTAAGTTTCTTGAAAATTTTTTAAATAATCCTTCATTTATCCATGTTACTATTTATTCCTATTTGTGTACTCCTAGGCATTCATCGCATGTGTCTGGGGTGTTCACCACGTGGGATACGTGACCATCTGCTTCGGAATCGTCAGTAGTGTGACCTCATGTATGTTAGGCCCCATGGTGAAATGCTTCTCAAGAGCCCCAGTTGTTCTCCTTGCTGCCACAGGCAACACGATCACTTCCATTTATATGTTGCTATGGACTCCTGCTGCTGATGAACCCGTCGTTCTCTTTGTAATTGCAGGAGTGTGGGGATTTGGAGACGCCATATGGTGGGTGCTACTAGACGGTAAGTTAGTGATGATTTCTTATTCTTCTTTAAGTCTTAAAGGAAGGTTTCTTATTCAGTCTATGAATGCCGAATAATTCTATCTTGTTCCCTAGAAAATGTATCCGACAGTAATTTGACGTTATTAAGTATTTAGTCAATAATAATCAGTTTGCATACAGTGTGACGGATTGGATTTTTAACAGTTCAGAAATTTAAAAGTGTTTAAAATTTATATTGACGTTTGTTATTATTTTAATGAATGTAACGGTCGTATTCTAGATTATGTTTAAAAGCATTTGTATTCTTCCCATATAGGAGAGTTTCTCCAATGGGTTGGGTTGTTTTACCTCTGAGAGGCACTTTTTTACACATCATGGGCTAAATGGCCAGGTCATAAGGATCCCGAAGGCTCAGAGAAGGTTGGGGGAGGGGACCCACTGGAACAGCTGTTGGGAGGCAGATGGTAGCTTCCCGTCAAGGCCATCCAGCGTATTCTTTAACTTGCACAGGGTATGGTTCTCCCGCACACGGGGCCACGGCTTAACGTCCCATCCGACGGACGGCGGCTTTTCTAAGCCCACCATACCATCTTTTCCAAGACCATTCCCCGCCCTGCCCACAGTCAGTCGATGGAACGAATGTGTTCCATCGACTGTGACCGTCGGCAGAGCGTGGAATTTTGCGGAGATAAATCTCAACGCTGACGCAGCTGGGACTCGAACCTGGTAACTACAAATTACGAGCCTGGCGCGCTACCGACTGAGCCCCCTCCCCCCACCCGCCCCGCCCCCCATATAGGAAACTTTCTCCAATGGGAATAACTAGGTTAATATGTAATATGTACTGAATATTAGTGTTTAGAACATTCTGTTTTACTTTTCTTCAAGATCATTAAAAATTTTAAATCAGTTAGGGGAGCTGAAATTGGATCTGACCATTACCTGGTTAAAAGTGTCTTGCAACTTAAACTTAAAAAGTATTGTGCTAGGGTTAAAAAAATTACCTTTAATAGTGAAGCTCTGAAAGACCCAGTTATAGCTAAAGCTTACCATGATAGGTTACTTAGTCATTATGACAGTCATGGTTTGCTTACTACTGAAGTTGAGGGAGAATGAGATCATTTTAAACAGACTTTTTTGGAAACTAACAGTACTTTTTTAGGGAAAAAGGAGCAGAGGAGACAGAATTACTTGAGTGATAAGGCACTTGAGCTTATTTCGGAAAGAAAGAACTGCAGGAATGTCCTTAATCAGTACCCTACTAGTCCTAATAGAAAGCATTACAGAGAACTTAATAAACTTGTAAAGGATCAGTTAGCTGCTGATAAGAATCTTTGGTTTGATGGTTTGGCTGACAAAGCGAGGATGCAGTTAGACAGCACAGCAGCAGAGAGCTGTACCAGACAGTTAATGTTTTGTGTGGTAGAAAACGGACAGGTATACAGGGATTGAAGGATAAACAAGGTAAGGTTATAGAAGGTGAGGATTCTGTCATGGCTAGGTAGGCTGAGCATTTCAGTGATGTTCTAAACAATGTGGTTAGTTCTACTCCAATTGTTTGCAATGATGATAGATGATGCATTGATGGCTTTAATGTTGGCCCTATAACACAATCTGAAGTTATTTTGGCTATTTCTAAACTTAAACTTCATAAATCGCCAGCGGTAGATGAAATTACAGAAATGCCTAGAGCTGGGAGCGTTTCTGTTACCACTTGGATGACTGAAATTTTGAATATCTTTTATGATAAAGGTATGGTTCCTAAGGATTTTACCAGAGCTATTATTATCCCTATTTTCAAAAAAAGGTGATCGCAGTTCTTGTGATAATATAGGGGTATCAGCCTACTCTCTGTTCCAGGTAAAGTTCTTTCCATGATTGTGCTTAATAGAATTAAGAATCTGGTTGACAGGCACTTGTGCACTTGCGTGATGAGCAATGTGGATTTAGAAGTGGTAGGGGATGTGTAGATGAGATATTTTCACTTAGGCAGATTCTTTAGAAATATTTAGAGTTTCAGAAACCTTTGTTTGCTAGCTTCGTTGATTTCAAAAAGGCTTTCGACTCTGTTGATCGTCATAATTTGTGGTTGATTGTGAGATCAAATGATATACCTGACAAGTTAGTTAACATAATGAAAGCTCTCTATAATAACACTGAGTCGTGTGTGAGAGTTGGTAAGTCTTGTAGCAATTGGTTTAGCATTACTTCTGGTGTTCGACAAGGGTGCATTTTGTCTCCTTTTCTCTTTAGTTTGGTTATTGATTATGTTATGCGAGATTCACTTCAAGGAAAAGATTTTGGCCTTAAATGGGCTGGAGATACGAAAATTTCTGATTTAGATTATGCTGATGATTTAGCTCTTGTGGCAAATGATGTTGATGAGATGAACTCTTTCATTCGAGCTGTTGATGAGACTGGTAATAGAGTAGGTTTGGTTATAAACAGAGAGAAAACTAAAGAGATGAAAATTGGTCAGGCAGGCTGTGATTCGGTTAATCTGAATGGTTGCAGTCTTGAGCAGGTGTCACAGTTTAATTATCTTGGGAGCTATGTAACCGATAATGGTAATGTGCGGCATGAGATTAACAGACGAATAGGGATTGCTGCCGGGACTTTTAAGAATCTATGGAGAGTGTGGAGAAATAGGCGTATACACCTAAAGACTAAAATTAGACTATATAATAGTTTGGTTCTTTCTAGGTTTAGTTATATCAGTGAAACTTGGACACTTTGTAAGCAAGATAACAGGAAACTAGATGCTTTTGATTCTAGATGCTTACGCAGTATCTTGGGCGTTAGGTGGTTCAACTTTGTAAGTAGTAATGAGGTTAGGCAAAGGAATTGGCAACCTCCTTCCATATTGTGCAGAGAAAGACTACATTGGTTTTGTCATGCTGCCCATATGGATAATTATAGTTACGAATAGGGTTATGAACAGTGTGCCTAAAGGCCTCAGAGAGAGGGGGAGACCTAGGATGAAATTGGAAGACAATGTCAAACAGGACCTTGTTAGAATTGGTGTGCAGTGACCGGATGCAGCAGATGTAACTCAGAACAGATATGCTTGCAGAATTAAACTGCACGGTCTGGTTGGACCTCCGTAGGCCATGGCTGCTTGAGAATGATGATGATGATGTAATATCAAATGCAATATAAATGTTTGTGTATGTTGAGTTGGGTTGTTCATACCTCTGAGCGGAGTTTTTGTGTTCATAATTAGCTAAACGTCCAGGCTACAAGGATCCCAAGAGATTAGAAGAGGTTGGGGATCGATTGGACAGCTGTCAAGAGACAGATGGAAACCTCTTTTCAAGGAGTTGGTCCTCCGAGATGTCTTCAGGACTTAATTACGTTCTACAATTCCTGATATGCACCATTAGATATGATTATGTGTGCCTCAGAATTCCTTGAGATGTGCCTTAGGGATACCTTAACGTTCATTCTGAAAAGGGTGACCATGCACCCTCCCCCTTATTTTTTTTCTAGATCCGGATTTGCTCCTTTGCTTTATATTTTTAACAGCAATATACATATTTTTTTAATACGTGCAACACGAGCGAAAAAAAAAACTAAATAAACTGATTTGGATTTATTCATTAGCATCCCTCATGGTTGAATGCGTGGGATATACTGTGACTTCGTTCGAAGTATTCGTCTTTGTTTAAAAAGAGGTAAGAACTTCGGGATTTGTACTTAAAAAGAAGCCAAGATCTTCATCTTGTAGGGGGTGGCTCAGTCGGTAGCACGCCAGGCTCATAATCTGTAGTTCCCAGGTTCGAGTCCCTGCTGGGTCAGCGTTGAGATTTATCTCCACAAAACTCCCCGCCATGCCCACGATTAGTATTGGACACTGATGGGCTTAGAAAGGCCGCCGTCCGTCGTATGAGACGTTAATCCGTGGTTCCGTGTGCGGGAGAGCCATACTCGATGCACGTTAAAGAACACGATGGTTGGCCTTGACGAGAGGCTACCATCTGTCTCCCAACAGCTATTCCACTGGGTCTCCTCCCCAAACTTCTCTGAGCCTTCGGGGTCCTTCTGACCTGGCCATATAGCCCACGGTGTGCAAAAAAGTGCCGCTCAGAGGTAAAACAACCACCTTCATTTTTTACCTTAAAAATAAGCTAAAGCTCTTCATCTTTTACTTCATAAAGAAGTCAAGACCTTCATCGCTTACTTAAAAAAAAGAGCCCGGAACTTCGTCTTTTGAATCTGACATTGCTCTTTTCGATAGCATTATTGTTGAGTCACCTCCGCTGCGTATCCTTCACTCCATTCATAAAAGGGTTTAGCATGAAATGCTTCTTCCTCATTTTACACATCGACGATAAATTTTACAAGTACGACATGAATGTAGCACACCTCGTTGATCTCGAACGATGTGAAGGTGACAGTAATTCTGAAGGTCAAGATAAGGTTTCTTTGCCTGCAAATGATGCATCGTCGGTTATCTAGCCGAATTTGATTCACTTAGATTAAAGGGATCTTATCTTGGCAAGCAATCTACTCGAAACGTGGCATAATCACAAAGCAGAATACGAGGACAATGAAAGATATTACATTAGCATATCTCATCGATTAAAAATTGACTAATCGTTGAGTACTTCTTCGTCGATTGTAGTTCTAATGTTTTCAAGGGTTGGATTGAGTTGTTTTACCTCTGAGCGGCACTTTTTTGCACACCATGGGCTAAATGGCCAGGTCACATGGACCCTGAAGGCTCAGAGAAGGTTGGGGGAGGGGACCCACTGGAACAGCTGTTGGGAGACAGATGGTAGCCTCCCGTCAAGGCCATCCAGCGTGTTCTTTAACGTGCACAGGGTATGTCTCTCCCACACAGGGGGCAACGGCTTAACGTCCCATCCGACGGACGGCGGCCTTTCCAAGCCCATCGGTGTCCCCTACTGACCGTGGGCAGGGCGGCGAATTTTGCGAAAATGTTTTCAAGAGGGTTGAATTGTTTTACCTTTGAGTCCATGGTAACGCGGGTCACATGGAAACAACGGAAAAAAAGTCAGAAGCACTGGTCTCAGCGATGCTTTTTTTTTGCTCATAATAAACCGTCCCGTGGCCGGGTGGTAGCGCACTTGGCTACTGATCAAAGGGATCTGGGTTCGAGCCACAGGTAAGGCATGGATGTTGTTTTTCTGCTGAGGTCCTGCCATTCTCACAGACCTTCTACTACGGCGTATTAAACTGGCAGGCTCCTGTCAGACTTCTGTGGCAAGCAGCTGCTTGAAGAGGGTTTTTTTTTATTATTTGATGACAAGTCATAGCGATCGCAATGTCTCAGAGAAGATTTAGAAAGGGATCCACTGGACAGCTGTTAGGAGACAGATGGAAACCGATCGTCAAGGTTATTAAGTTCTATAGACGAAAATTTACTCGTTATTAATTAATTTATTATTATTCAAGATAACGAGCTAATGATCCGCTTGTGTCAATGAGCTGAAAGACGCAGTGAACTACTGGTTTCATAAGGGGTGGCTCGGTCGGTAGCGCGCCAGGCTCGTAATCTGCAGTTCCCAGGTTCGAGTCCCAGTTGTGTCAGCGTTGAGATTTATCTCCACAAAACTTTCCGTCCTGTCCACGGCCAGTAGGGGACACCGATGGGCTTCGAAAGGCCGCCGTCCGTCGGATTGGACGTTAAGCGGTGGCGCCGTATGCGGGAGAGCCATACCTTGTACACGTTAAAGAACACGCTGGATGACCTTAACCGGAGGCTACCATCTGTTTCCCAACAGCTGTTCCAGTGGGTCCCCTCCCCCAAAATTCTCTGAACCTTTGTGGTCCATGTGACCTGTCCATTTAGCCCATTGTGTGCAAAAAAGTGCCGCTCAGACGTAAAACAACCCAACCCATCCATGTGGACACCAGTAACGAATGCATGTTTTTCTTCTACTTCATGACACCATCGCGTGCCTTGTGATTGCCGATGGCCTAATTACTATGCAATTGTTAAGTTCTATCTCTGTTTTAATAGATTTCGGCGTTCTGTAGTTCCTCAGATACTCAATCGACAGTTCTCATATTTGGAATACATGCGAATGTGGGAGATCTGACAATAGTTGTCATTACTTTGCCGCGACTTTCTGAGCCTGTGAGCAAAGAAATCAGTTTGGTTGTTCTACCTCTGAGCATCACTTTTCTGCACACAATGGGCTAAATGGCGAGGTTACAAGGACCCCGAAGGCTCAGAGAAGGTTAGGGGAGAGCACCCACTGGCACAGCTGTTGGGGCACAGATGGTAGCCTCCCGCCAAAGCCATCCAGTGTGTTCTTTAACATGCACAGGGTATGGCTCTTCCGCACACGGGGATACGACTTAACGTCCCATCCGACGGACGGGGTTGAGTTGTTTTACCTTTGAGAGAACTTTTTTTGCACACCATGTGCTAAATGACCAGGTCACATGGACCCCGAAGGCTCAGAAAAGATTGGGGGAGGAGACCCACTGGAACAGCTGTTGGGACACAGATAACAGCCTTCCGCCAAGGCCATCCAGTGTGTTCTTTAACATGCAC
Organism: Ryuthela nishihirai; assembly: GCA_038380435.1. Classification (NCBI taxonomy): domain Eukaryota; kingdom Metazoa; phylum Arthropoda; class Arachnida; order Araneae; family Heptathelidae; genus Ryuthela; species Ryuthela nishihirai. Next base: position 28,936,589 of record JAWZYU010000025.1, read on the forward strand.
AGGGTATGGCTCTTCCGCACACGGAGCCCCGGCTTATCGTCCCATCCGACGGACGGAGTTTTGCGGAGATAAATCTCAACGCTAACTCAGTTGGGACTCGAACGTGGGAACTATAGATGACGAGCCTTGTGCGCTACCCACTGAGAGATCAGTAAAGATTCCATCCCAAGAAATCAGTTAAGAATACTGCCGAAGGCAAATTTTTCTTACCATCTAATTGAAGGAAATTTTCTCAAACATGAATTTAATATGGACGATAGGAAATCACGTAAAGAAGTATACACAGTGAACGGTTTGTAGGAAGTGAAACCAAATTTTCGCACATTTTGTAAAATCTTTAGTGCAAAACCTGCCGAAAATGAAAATATTTTATAGAAAGCCAATTTTTATAAAAAGTACACAGAATAACAGTGATTTTGTTAATTACATATACTTTGTGTTACTAGATATTAAAGTTATTATTAAATACTATTCTAAAGATTAAAATTTGGCTGTATAATAGTTTGGTTCTTTCTAAGGTTAGTTATGGTAGCGAAACATGGACCCTTTATAAGCAGGATAAAAAAGAAACTTGATGCCTTTGATTCTAGATGCTTCCGCAGTATCTTGGGCATTAGGTGGCTTGACTTTGTAAGTAATGATGGGGTTAGAAGGAGTCATCAACCTCCTTTGAGCAACCCATTTTGTGCAGAGAGAGACTGCGTTGGCTTGGTCATGTCGCCCGTATGCTGCAGATTTGGCAAACAGAATTATGAACAATGAGCCTAAAGACTTCAGGAAAAGGGGGAGACCTAGGATGCGATGGGCAGACAGTATCAATTGCTAGAATTGGCCTAAATAAATAAAAATAAATACCCCCTCAAGCAGCTGCTTGCCACAGAGGTCTGACAGGAGCCTGCCAGTTTATATGCCACAGTAAAAGGTCTGAGAGGGTGGCAGGACCTCAACAAAAAAAGACACATACATCCATGCCTTATCCGAGGCTCGAACCCAGGTCCCGTAGATCAGTAGCCAAGCGTGCTAACCACTCGGCCACGGGAAGCTTAGAATTGGCCTACAGTGGCTAAATCTAGCAGCTGTAGCTCAGAACAGACATGTCTATAGAGGAAAATTAGTCTGGTAGGATCTCCATAGCCCGTGGCTGCGTGAAGATTTTGCATGCATATATGTATTTTGTACTATTATATATAATTATGTTCCAATTGAAAAAGATTGTGTCATAACTTCATAAAAATATCAACTCCCCGGATCTTTTTCTTTAAATCTGGTCACCCAAATAAAATGTCAATCCTTGAAATAGAATTTTCAAAAGTGCCTTGATCAGATCACCTTCTTTAAATCTGATCGTCCTACTTTAAATGCTAATGTAATTGATAGTCCTAATGCCACTTTATCATTTATTTCCATGTATGCATGAAATATTATTGGCAAAGTAAAATAAATAAGTACACCCTCAAGCATCTGCTTGCCATAGAACCACAGCAGAAGTCTGTGAGGATGGCGAGACCTCAGCAGAAAGAAAACACAAACATCCATGTCTTACTCGAGACCGAACCCTGGTCCCTTTGATCAGTAACCAAGCGCACTAACCACTAGACCACGGTAAGTAATGTAAATGTACATATATTGTACTGACTAGCGGAATAAAATAGTTAGAATATTATTATTTTCAAACATATATAACTCAGATTTCAACTACTTTTCTCATACCTTCAGCGCCAATATCTAATGTTGACTTTTTTTTATCACCAACCTTAATACAATTTCTTTCTAACACTTAAAACCTTATTATTCACTTCTTTTCTAACATTTATAACCCTAATACTACTTCTTTTCTAACCCTAATACTACCTCTTGTCTAACCCTAATACCACTTCTTTTCTAATCCTAATACCACTTCTTTTCCAATCCTAATATCACTTCTTTTCTAACATTTATAATCCTAGTACCACCTCTTTTTTAAAATAAATAAATAAAAATAAATAAATACCCCCTCAAGCAGCTGCTTGCCACAGAGGTCTGACAGGAGCCTGTCAGTTTATATGCCAAAGTAGATCTGAGAGGATGGCAGGACCTCAGCAGAAAAACAACACGAACATCCATGCCTTACCCGGGGCTCGAACTCAGGTCCCTTAAATCAGTAGCCAAGCGCGCTAACACTCAGCCATGGGACGGCTCTCTTCCTTTTTTTTAACATTTATTATTCTAATGTCCACTTCTTTTCTAATATTTATGACCCTAATATCCACTTCTACCATTTAGATCCCTAACATTTATAACCCTAACATCCACTTCTTTCCTAACATTTTAAGTCCTAAATCCAATATTGATGGTTTTTACACCAATGATAGTGTTAAAACCATCAGTATATTTCAACTCCAAAATCCACTTCTTTTCTAACGTTTTTAACTATAACATCCATATTTTTTACAGCTGCCTATGGCGTACTATTCGAGAACGACGAGGAAGCCGCCTTCTCCAATTTCTATTTCTGGAATTCGATCGGATTCATCCTGATGTTCATCTGCAGCAACTACCTCTGCGTTCCTGTTACGATCTACATTCTTCTCAGCTGTCTCTTCGTCGGAATCATAGGCTACCTGACTGTCGAAATGAAATCCTTCTGTGGGAAGAAGTGTCAATATGATGTGGATAAAGGCAGCTAAACACGGTGCATTTTAGATATCTTAAATTAAGCGATCTAGTCATTGTTTCCATTGCTAACTGTAATAAAGCATCTTTCCCGATAAAATATTGTTCACAGCCAGTGTGAAAGTATCAAATCTTTTAAGATGTTCACTCTTTCGCTTTGCATTAAAAAGTTACACAAATTAAAGATTTACAAAAAATTGGAATGTCGTAGTAGGCGTCCCAGAAATGAAGGGGTTCCTTTGAACTTTTCATACCAAAATTAGGTGGAAGAAATTTAAAGAAGATTAAGATACTAATTATATTAGTATAAAGTAGTTGGGTTGTTTTACCTCTGAGCGCACTTTTTTGCACATCATGGGCCCGAAAAGGGACCCCGAAGGCTCAGAGAAGGCTGGGGGAAGGGACCCACTGGAACATGCTGTTGGGAGACAGATGGTAGCCTCCCGTCAAGGCCATCCAGCATGTTCTTTAACGTGCACAGGGTATGGCTCTCCAGCACACGGGACCACGGCTTAACGTCCCATCCGACGGGCGGCGGTCTTTCCAAGTCCATCGGTGTCCCCTACTGACCGTGGGCAAGGCGGGGAATTTTGCGGAGATAAATCTCAACGCTGACCCAGCTGGGACTCGAACCTGGGAACAACGAAATTACGAGCCTGGAGCGCTACCGACTTAGCCACCCCCGCCCCTAGTATAAAATAGAAAAATATTTAAATTTTTATGAAACGGTTTAAAAATGAATCATTTTTAAATTTAAAGAGATTTACTGTATTTATCAAGTGACAAGGTATTTGGGAAAAGTCTGTTGGTGCAGAATGTGTGTTTAACAAATTTGGAAAGCAAGCAGCGCCAGAAATACCAAAGATTTCTAAACGAATGACAGTTTAGCGACGTAACTAGAATTTTTATTATGTACTTTGCCTTTTCTTGTAATTGATCAAAATAAAACTTTGGAAGTACAGATAATATTATTTTAATTTCATGATAGGTTTTAAACGAAAAAATTCTAAAAAATATTGGAGGGTGGGGGCGCCACCAAATGGAGCTTTGCCTCCGGACCCCCAAACGCCTTTGCACGACCCTGCCGATTTGCAAAGAGAATGCTTAATCAGCAGAAGCAGCATAAATGGGTCAGAGATAAGGAAACACAGACTAGCTGATATGCAAGATATCACACCGGTTTCATCAATGCTGCTTATTGTACTTTGAAAATTGCTAGTAACAATTGGATCGGATTGTTTTACCTCTGAGCGGCACTTTTTTGCACACCATGGGCTAAATGGCCAGGTCACATGGACCCCGAAGGCTCAGAGAAGGTTGGGGGAAGGGACCCACTGGAACATGCTGTTGGGAGACAGATGGTAGCCTCCCGTCAAGGCCATCCAACGTGTTCTTTAACGTGCACAGGGTATGTCTCTCCCGCACACGGGACCACGGCTTAACGTCCCATCCGACGGGCGGCGGCCTTTTCAAGCCCATCGGTGTCCCCTACTGACCGTGGGCAGGGCGGGGGAAACTTTGCGGAGATAAATCTCAACGCTGACCCAACTGGGACTCGAACCTGGGAACTACAGATTACGAGCCTGGCGCGCCACCGACTGAGCCACCCCCGCCTCTGCTAGTAACAACAGAAGCAATTTCTCCTAACAGCATTTCATTATACGCAATTTAGTCATGGGTCTCCTAGGTTGAAAGTTTCACATGACGTCACAACACGAAATTGGCATTTCATTTATTTCTGTTTTTCCTGTTTCTCTTCATTTGAAGCTAATCTCAGGATTTGAGGAAAACTTTTCAGTGTGAATAAAAAGTTATTTCTAAAGCTTTACATCTTGCCATAGCTTGATTATCGCCATAGGTCCCTCATTAAATACAAAAAGCCATCAAATAAAAATCATAAAATCATAAAATCGCAAAATAAAAATCATAAAATCACAAAATAAAAATCATAAAAACTACAAAATAAAAATCACAAAACCACAAAATAAAAAGCACAAAACCACATAATAAAAAGTACAAAATCACAAAATAAAGATCCATGAAGCCACAAGATTAAAAAAATCGGTAAATCCACAAAAATAAAAAAATCCATAAAGTCCATGAAGCCATAAAAGGTGATAGAGCCATAAAACAAAAATCGATAAATCCATAAAAACCCATAGAATCATAAAATAAAATTGCACGCAGACATAAAATAAAATTGCACGCAGACATAGAATAAAATTGCACGCAGACATAAAATAAAATTGCACGCAGACATAAAATAAAATTGCACGGAGACATAGAATAAAATTGCACGGAGACATAGAATAAAATTGCACGCAGACATAGAATAAAATTGCACGCAGACATAGAATAAAATTGCACGCAGACAAAGAATAAAATTGCACGCAGACATAGAATAAAATTGCAAGCAGACATAGAATAAAATTGCAAGCAGACATAGAATAAAATTGCACGCAGACATAGAATAAAATTGCACGCAGACATAGAATAAAATTGCACGCAGACATAAAATAAAATTGCACGCAGACATAGAATAAAATTGCACGCAGACATAGAATAAAATTGCACGCAGACATAGAATAAAATTGCACGGAGACATAGAATAAAATTGCACACAGACATAGAATAAAATTGCACGCAGACATAGAATAAAATTGCACGCAGACAAAGAATAAAATTGCACGCAGACATAGAATAAAATTGCACGCAGACATAGAATAAAATTGCACGCAGACATAGAATAAAATTGCACGCAGACATAGAATAAAATTGCACGCAGACATAAAATAAAATTGCACGCAGACAAAGAATAAAATTGCACGCAGACAAAGAATAAAATTGCACGCAGACATAGAATAAAATTGCACGCAGACATAGAATAAAATTGCACGCAGACATAGAATAAAATTGCACGCAGACATAAAATAAAATTGCACGCAGACATAGAATAAAATTGCACGCAGACATAAAATAAAATTGCACGCAGACATAAAATAAAATTGCACGGAGACATAGAATAAAATTGCACGGAGACATAGAATAAAATTGCACGCAGACATAGAATAAAATTGCACGCAGACATAGAATAAAATTGCACGCAGACAAAGAATAAAATTGCACGGAGACATAGAATAAAATTGCACGGAGACATAGAATAAAATTGCACGCAGACATAGAATAAAATTGCACGCAGACATAGAATAAAATTGCACGCAGACAAAGAATAAAATTGCACGCAGACATAGAATAAAATTGCACGCAGACATAGAATAAAATTGCACGCAGACATAGAATAAAATTGCACGCAGACATAGAATAAAATTGCACGCAGACATAAAATAAAATTGCACGCAGACAAAGAATAAAATTGCAAGCAGACATAGAATAAAATTGCAAGCAGACATAGAATAAAATTGCACGCAGACATAGAATAAAATTGCACGCAGACATAGAATAAAATTGCACGCAGACATAAAATAAAATTGCACGCAGACATAGAATAAAATTGCACGCAGACATAGAATAAAATTGCACGCAGACATAGAATAAAATTGCACGGAGACATAGAATAAAATTGCACACAGACATAGAATAAAATTGCACGCAGACATAGAATAAAATTGCACGCAGACAAAGAATAAAATTGCACGCAGACATAGAATAAAATTGCACGCAGACATAGAATAAAATTGCACGCAGACATAGAATAAAATTGCACGCAGACATAGAATAAAATTGCACGCAGACATAAAATAAAATTGCACGCAGACAAAGAATAAAATTGCACGCAGACAAAGAATAAAATTGCACGCAGACATAGAATAAAATTGCACGCAGACATAGAATAAAATTGCACGCAGACATAGAATAAAATTGCACGCAGACATAGAATAAAATTGCACGCAGACATAGAATAAAATTGCACGCAGACATAGAATAAAATTGCACGCAGACATAGAATAAAATTGCACGGAGACATAGAATAAAATTGCACACAGACATAGAATAAAATTGCACGCAGACATAGAATAAAATTGCACGCAGACATAGAATAAAATTGCACGCAGACATAAAATAAAATTGCACGCAGACATAGAATAAAATTGCACGCAGACATAGAATAAAATTGCACGCAGACATAGAATAAAATTGCACGGAGACATAGAATAAAATTGCACACAGACATAGAATAAAATTGCACGCAGACATAGAATAAAATTGCACGCAGACAAAGAATAAAATTGCACGCAGACATAGAATAAAATTGCACGCAGACATAGAATAAAATTGCACGCAGACATAGAATAAAATTGCACGCAGACATAGAATAAAATTGCACGCAGACATAAAATAAAATTGCACGCAGACAAAGAATAAAATTGCACGCAGACAAAGAATAAAATTGCACGCAGACATAGAATAAAATTGCACGCAGACATAGAATAAAATTGCACGCAGACATAGAATAAAATTGCACGCAGACATAGAATAAAATTGCACGCAGACATAGAATAAAATTGCACGCAGACATAGAATAAAATTGCACGCAGACATAGAATAAAATTGCACGGAGACATAGAATAAAATTGCACACAGACATAGAATAAAATTGCACGCAGACATAGAATAAAATTGCACGCAGACAAAGAATAAAATTGCACGCAGACATAGAATAAAATTGCACGCAGACATAGAATAAAATTGCACGCAGACATAGAATAAAATTGCACGCAGACATAGAATAAAATTGCACGCAGACATAGAATAAAATTGCACGCAGACAAAGAATAAAATTGCACGCAGACAAAGAATAAAATTGCACGCAGACATAGAATAAAATTGCACGCAGACATAGAATAAAATTGCACGCAGACATAGAATAAAATTGCACGCAGACATAAAATAAAATTGCACGCAGACATAAAATAAAATTGCACGCAGACATAAAATAAAATTGCACGCAGACATAAAATAAAATTGCACGCAGACATAAAATAAAATTGCACGCAGACATAAAATAAAATTGCACGCAGACATAAAATAAAATTGCACGCAGACATAAAATAAAATTGCACGCAGACATAAAATAAAATTGCACGCAGACATAGAATAAAATTGCACGCAGACATAAAATAAAATTGCACGCAGACATAAAATAAAAATCCATTAAATAACGGGAAGATTTATTTCAAAGTTACAGAATATCGACACAATTATAAAATCTTAACATTACCTCCTTCATTCAGAACTATTGATCCACTGAAGATTCTCACATTAAATGAATTATACATAAATGTAAATCATTCAAAGAATATCTGCATCTCCATCAAATTAGGTCGATACAGAAATCGTCATTTCAAAAGTATAAATGCTTTCTTCTCACATATTCTCAAGAATCTGTTAAAAACTAACTTCACTGTTTGTGCTCAAGGCTACGAAATAGAGATGTTCTCTTAACAAAACAAAAAGGCACGCAACAATGTAGCTGATTAGATGATGACTGAGAATGATCCTTTTTTGGAAAGCAGACGTCATCTATTTCCATTGACAGGAAACTTTTATACTAGCAGGAAACTTTATTTTTTGTTGAGAAATCCGTGTTGTTAAAGAAATTCCCCCCCCCCCCCTTACCTGTTTTCTACTTAGAAGGGCACGAAATTTCAAAACAGTTTCTGGTTATGGCACCAACCGACATCTTTTTACAAAGCGGTTTTCTAGAATTGTATAAAGCGATCAGGCAAAGTATGAAGATGATCTTGGAATGTTCGAAGCAAAAATGCTTTGTTCAGGTAATTTTACTGTTTATTTCATTTTTTACTTACTAGGTCACTTACTGACTCCCCCTTTGAATTTACCTACTCTAGGAGCAGTAAAAAATGTGCAAAAAATAAACGTAAAGAATTCTGTACATTAATCACATAGCTTTATTTTCATAGCAGTAAATATAGTGTAGGAGTTTCTGCCAGTTTTTACGAATATGAATAAGTGTTCCCTTATTTGTTTCAGCTATTTTTTCCTTTGTTTGTTATTTGTTCCTTTGTTTGTTTGTTATTCGTTCCTTTGTTTGTTTCAGTTATTCGTTCCTTTGTTTGTTTCAGTTATTCGTTCCTTTATTTGTTTCAGTTATTCGTTCCTTTATTTGTTTCAGTTATTCGTTCCTTTGTTTGTTTCAGTTATTCGTTCCTTTATTTGTTTCAGTTATTCGTTCCTTTATTTGTTTTAGTTATTCGTTCCTTTATTTGTTTCAGTTATTCGTTCCTTTATTTGTTTCAGTTATTCGTTCCTTTATTTGTTTCAGTTATTCGTTCCTTTGTTTGTTTCAGTTATTCGTTCCTTTATTTGTTTCAGTTATTCGTTCCTTCATTTGTTTCAGTTATTCGTTCCTTTATTTGTTTCAGTTATTCGTTCCTTTATTTGTTTTAGTTATTCGTTCCTTTATTTGTTTCAGTTATTCGTTCCTTTATTTGTTTCAGTTATTCGTTCCTTTATTTGTTTCAGTTATTCGTTCCTTTGTTTGTTTCAGTTATTCGTTCCTTTATTTGTTTCAGTTATTCGTTCCTTTATTTGTTTTAGTTATTCGTTCCTTTATTTGTTTCAGTTATTCGTTCCTTTATTTGTTTCAGTTATTCGTTCCTTTATTTGTTTCAGTTATTCGTTCCTTTATTTGTTTCAGTTATTCGTGCCTTTATTTGTTTCAGTTATTCGTTCCTTTATTTGTTTCAGTTATTCGTTCCTTCATTTGTTTCAGTTATTCGTTCCTTCATTTGTTTCAGTTATTCGTTCCTTTATTTGTTTCAGTTATTCGTTCCTTTATTTGTTTCAGTTATTCGTTCCTTTATTTGTTTCAGTCATTCGTTCCTTTATTTGTTTCAATTATTCGTTCCTTTATTTGTTTCAGTTATTTGTTTCCTTATTTGTTTCAGTTATTTGTTTCCTTATTTGTTTCAGTTATTTGTTTCCTTATTTGTTTCAGTTATTTGTTTCCGTTATTTGTTTCCTTATTTGTTTCAGTTATTTGTCCCTTATTTGTTTCAGTTATTTGTTCCCTTATTTGTTTCAGTTATTTGTTCCCTTATTTGTTTCAGTTATTTGTTCCCTTATTTGTTTCAGTTATTTGTTCCCTTATTTGTTTCAGTTATTTGTTTCGGTTATTTGTTCCGGTTATGTATTTCAGTTATTTGTTCCTTTGTTTGTTCCAGTTATTTGTCCCTTTGTTTGTTCCAGTTGTTTGTTCCTTTGTTTGTTTCAGTTATTTGTTCCTTTACTTGTTTCTGCATTTCTTCTTTTGTTTTTTTTTTCCTTTATTTGTTGCATTATATGTTCCATTATTTATATTTTTCCTTTATTTGTTCTCTTATTTCTGTCTTTACTTGCTTCATTATTTGTTCCATTATTTATTTATTTGTTCCTTAATTAGGATGGGGGTGGTTTAATGTGTTGTTTTACCTCTGAGCGGCACTTTTTTGCACACCATGGGCTAAATTGGCCAGGTCACACGGACCCCCGAAGGCTCATAGAAGGTTGGGGGAGAGGACCCACTGGAACAGCTGTTGGGAGACAGATGGTAGCCTCCCGTCAGGGCCATCCAGAATGTTCTTTAACGTGCACAGAGTATGGCTCTCCCGCACACGGGGCCAAGTCTTAACGTCACATCCGACGGATGGTGGCCTTTCTAAGCCCATCAGTGTCCCCTACTGATCGTGGGCAGGGCGGGGTATTTTGCGGAGATAAATCTCCCAAAACTTTCCATCCCACCTTCGGTTAGTAGGGGACACCGATGGACTTGGAAAGGGCACCGTCCCTCGAATGGGATGTTAAGCTGTGGACTCGTGTGCGGGAAAGCCATACCCTGTGAACGTTAAAGAACACTCTGGATGGCCCTAACGGAAGCTTCCATCTGTTTCCTAAAAACTATCATTGGGTTCCCCCCCCCCCCCAACATTTTCTTAGGCCTCAAGGTCCTTGTGATCTGACCATTTAGGTCATTGTGTTTAAAAAAGTGCCACTCAGAAGTAAAGCAACGCAACCTGTTTGTTCCATTATTTCTTACTTTAAAAACATCTCACATAACAATTATACATGGTATATTAGAAAACAAATGTAGCTATAAAAATAATAGCACAAATAAAAAAAATTAAGTAGTAAAAATAAAAACTATAAAAAATATTTCGAAAGCAATGAATTATTGAGCACCTTATGCCCCTTCCAGGTTTCGAGATCAAATAATGTTTTGAAATATGGTTATAGAAAAATGGTTCTAGATTTTTAAATTTATGATAAAAAAGCCGAACTGTTAGATTTCCGCACTATAAAAGAATTATATATATATATAAATAATATTTTCAGCATTATAAAGATTTCAGCATTATAAAAATCACAAAACCACAAAATAAAAATCATAAAATCATATAATTCTAAAAATATTAAAATTTCTTTTATCAGTTATTGCCGTTATTTGCCTACAGTCAAAATCTCTTTGCAGTTCTAATTTGTTGCTTTTTTTTCTTTTGCAGAATTTTGAAAATTTTGAAAGAAATCGAAAAGTTTGCTTTTGAAGTTTAGTTTCGCTGACCAATCGCTAAATTGCGTATAATAAAAAAAAACATAAGTTTCATGATTTCTTGCGGATTCGAGTTATGCGACATTGCTTCTATAGAGACTGCTTCTTCTCAAGAGTATAAATCTTCAACGCACAAAGAACAGCATTGGTGAAATCAGCGAAAAATATCTTATAGCATCTATTACCTCTGAGCGGCACTTTTTTGCACACCACGGGCTAAATGGCCAGGTCACATGGACCCCGAAGGCTCAGAGAAGGTTGGGGGAAGGGACCCACTGGAACAGCTGTTGGGAGACAGATGGTAGCCTCCCGTCAAGGCCATCCAGCGTGTTCTTTAAAGTGCACAGGGTATGGCTCTCCCGCACACGGGGCCACGGTTTAACGTCCCATCCGTCGGACGGCGGCCTTTCCAAGCCCATTGGTGTCCCCTACTAACCGTGGGCAGGGCGGGGAATTTTGCGGAGATAACTGATCTAAGGGACCTGGGTTCGAGCCCCAGATAAGGCATGGATGTATGTGTCGTTTTTCTGCTGAGGTCCTGCCATCCTCTCAGACCTTCTACTCTGGCATATAAACTGATAGGCTCTTGTCAGACCTCTGTGGCAAGCAGCTGCTTGAGGGGGTATTTATTTTTTATTTATTATTAAATCTCAACGCTGACCCAGCTGGGACTCGAACCTAGGAACTACAGATTACGAGCCTGGCGCGCTACCGACTGAGCCACCCCCGCCCCCTATGTTCCTGAGACTTTTGCTAATTCGCAGGAACAACGTTTTCGCATTAAAGCGTTTCAGATGCGAGTTGAATTTGCACTCAGGTCGAAATTAAAAATTTTCAGCTATTTCAAGAGTCGCATGCGTACAGTTAGGTTGTTTTACACCTGAGCGGCACTTTTGCACACAATGGGCTAAGTGGCCAGGTCACAAAGACCCCGAAGGCTCAGAGAAGGTTGAGGAAGGGACCCACTGGAACGGCTCTTGGGAGACAGATGGTAGCCGCCCGTCAAGGCCATCCAGTGTGTTCTTCAACGTGCACAGGGTATGACTCTCCCGCACACTGCGCCACGACTTAACGTCGCATCCGACGGAAGGCAGCCTTTCTACTTTTGACCGTGGGTCGGGCGCGGAATTTTTCGGAGATAAGTTTCAACGCTGACCCAGCTGGGACTCGAACCTGAGAATTGCAGATTAAGAGCCTGGAGCGCTACCGACTGAGCCACCCCCAATCTTCATTTATACTAATCCTCAAATGGTATTGCTATCCCGCATACGGGGCCACGGTTGAACGTCACATCCGACGGACGGCGGCCTTTCCAAGCCCATCGGTATCCCCTACTGAACGTGGGCAGGGCGGGGAACTTTTTGGAGAAGTCTCAACGCTGACCCTGTTAGGACTCGAACCTGGTAACTGCAGATTACGAGCCTGGCACGCTACCGACGATTATAAATGAAGTAGTTTCTATGAATAATTTTTTTTCGCCATGCCTGGAGTTAGAAAAAATATATAAGAGGGAGCCAAGCGACGCAATAGGACGAAGAAATGTAGGGAGGGGTGGGGTGGGGGCAAGAGACTGGATTTCCATTCCAGTGCAACATTTTCTCCTTCGTTTCAGAAGTTTTTAAAAAAATTCTCAACAAATGCGCGTGATATCGCAAATTTAATAATTTTCGCCTCCACTAATTTTATTAGCATTCTTAAAAAGGGGGGAGGCATGATCACCTTACCTCCCCCCAAAAAAATCTTGATCCGGGCCTGCTCATAGTTTAATGGCCTGCAAGTGAAGCAGAATACAGAAGACAAGAGTCTTGAAAGTTCTCAATTCCCACAACCTGAAACTCCAAATTCTTAAAGAGCAATGCATAAAGTCGGAGAGAACATGTAAATTTTAATACTTTTTCAATTTAAGCTATTTTAGTGAAATTGGAAAAAGACATTTTTACTCTCGCTCGTAATTTTTTTTTCACATTTTTTGTTTTTATTTTTAAATATGAGATCAAGAATGGGTCACAAGCACACACCAATACGATCTTGAAATATGCAGGGAAGTATTTAAAAGAGAACACTATCTTTGCTGTAATTGGGTCAGAGTGGGTATTTTTCAGAAATCTCTGGTATTACTAAGCACAATGAACAAAAATTTAAAGGTCTTGTAAGCAAAATGAATTGGTGGGATATCATAAGAAGCAAAATTGCTACGAGTTGTAAAATATTCGAAATGAAAATTTTTTAGGTCTCTAAACCTAACCATGTAAAAAAAAGGGATGAAGTTTGGATTACTCCAGAAATCTAAAAGTATTCGAGAAAAGGGACAATTTCTGTAAAAAGATTTCAAAAGGTTTCTCACTTACTAAAATATTCCACTGGACAGGAAAGATTAAAATGATATTCTATATGAAAAAAAAAAACTCTATAGTTGTTTATTTTTTAAACTATTTTTAGTTTCAGACATATAAACATGGGCCTAAAATTATACAGACACCTGTTTTGGATTTCAAAACAGTGTTGGGTCCTCATGTCGATCCCTCTTGTTGGCATTGATCGTATCAATTGCATCTTCAACTCTCATATTTGCTTTTGTGTGGTTCAGAGCCCACTGTCCCCACCGTCCACGGAGCTCAACAAGACGACGCCCAGTCAGGTGCCAGGGCTACACAGGCATATACCCATACAGACAGTGAGCCAAACCCTCACAAATAAATAAAAGTAAAATTAAAAGAGAAATTGTGAGAAACTCATCTTAGTTTCCACAAAAAAAAATAGTGTGAAAGACGAACAGGTCTCACAAAAGAAAGAAAATTTTCGAATTAGTTAACCCTTTCAGGACCATAAGGTTTCTAAGAGTAAATATTAGTATGTAACTGTTTATTTTAGTTTGTTTAGACGTAAAATAAATAAAAATCATAAGAAAAATATGTAATAATGTGTAGTTTTTTTGGAATTTTATGGGAAATATTTTTCCCAATGGACTATAAAGGTAACACAAATTATAGTTAGGCTTATTATGCAATGTCTTTTATTTATTGGTTTATTAGAACAAAATGTTAACTAAAATAATACAAAATTATGAAATAAAATTACTATACAAAATGATGTGCTAATTATGATATTCTGCGAAGCAATTTCTTTTGGTTGTGAAGCAAAGATGGACATTGCACAAATGCAACATTATTGCAAAGATGGACATGGACTAAACGTTCCCGTTTACGTAATTGCGTTCGGCATACGTTCTATTTTGACATTCTGTATAAAAAATGCAGATAAGGTTATAATTAAATACGACAGTCACCAATTTTAAAATGGGGAAAAATGTTTCCCTTAGTCGTGAAAGGGTTAAGGTGTGAGAAAACTGGCAAACCTATACCCAGATGTGTGCAAGGTTACTCACCGCTCTGCATAGTTAACCCTAGCGGCTAGGTCCTGCCCACCAGCCGATTGCTCCTTGGGGGGGGGGGGGCAAAAAAAACACAAGGATCTCTCGTTTACAGGAGGCAGAGACCAAAGCGGTGTGTAGCAGTGCCCCGGAATTCACTGCCCAGCCCCGTGACCAACAGGCTCCCAAGTGACAAGGCAGCGAAAGGGGACTCTGCCAGTCATGAGCTGAGGAGAGAAGACGGGGACCCCTGAGTAATTTCCAGGATCCTCCTTTCCCGGGACACGGGTCTCCGCAAATGGAAAAAAAGGGGGGGGGGTGAGCATTCAGGACCCTGTGAAGGTACCCAAGCCAGCGGAACCCTCACAGGGTGGTCCCCTACACTCTACCATGAGCTCGCACCGAAGGGCAGAAGATACCTGAAGCATCATGAAAGGTTCAGGTGGAGATCCTTCCGATCCAACATTAATATCTTCATCCTTTCTGGAAAAGTCTGGAAATACATCAGAAATCTGATGAAGATTTGTCATCAGCCTGTCATCCCTTTCCACAATCTTGCCTTGTCCCATGGGAAGGACTTTGCTGCCACTTCTGATGCTTTTTGTGGCATTTAACCTCCAGCTTTCAGACCCCACATGTGACTGCTCAGTCTACGTTTCAGAAGCCCTGCTCTGAGAGTGATCCCAGCTATAATGATTATTTCACCTTTCAGGAACTCATTTCTGCCATTGAAGCTTTGAAACGCTCCTTAGCCCCAGGCCTAATGTTATCAGCTATACTCTATTAGCTAACCTGTCACCTGAGGCTCTGCTTCAGCTTCTTAAAGACTTCAATCACTCTTGGTCATTTCCACTGTCTGTGATTCCTGGAAGGCTAGGCACATTCTACCAATCTTCAACCAGGGAAAACCCGCCATTGATCTCTCTTCCTACAGGCCCATTGCTCTATCTTCTTGCCTCTGCAAGATCTTAGAGAGACTTGTCCTTGGAGGCCTGGAATGGTCCGCCCTGCCCACGGTCAGTAGGGGACACCGATGGGCTTGGAAAGGCCGCCGTCCGTCGGATGGGACGTTAAGCCGTGGCCCCGTGTGCGGGAGAGTCATACCCTGTGCACGTTAAAGAACACACTGGATGGCCTTGACGGGAGGCTACCATCTGTCTCCCAACAGCTGTTCCAGTGGGTCCCCTCCCCCAACCTTCTCTGAGCCTTCGGGGTCCATGTGACCTGGCCATTTAGCCCATGGTGTGCAAAAAAGTGCCGCTCAGAGGTAAAACAACCCAACCCAACCTGGAATGGTACAGTCGCTCAAAAAAGTATCCAAACACTGTAGTTGATTACAGAATTCAGAAAAAATATCTGGCAACGATTTTTTTAGAAATTAGTGATCTGGCAACCTTCGTGTCACGTGACACGAAGGTTGCCAGATCACTAATTTCTAAAAAAATCGTTGCCAGATATTTTTTCTGAATTCTGTAATCAACCACAGTGTTCGGATACTTTTTTGAGCGACTGTACGTGTAGTTCAAGGGCATTCTCCCCAAAAGCACATCGAATAATCTAATTGCCTTCACCTCTGCCTTTTTCTTTCCTTGCTGGCACTCACTGGAGAAGTTCCTGAAAGTCCAGGAGGGTTTTGGAGGAACATTTGGCACTTGATCCTCTCCTGTGTCAACTACAATTGGTCAACTTCTGAGCAATGCTTCTGCTTCTCAACTGAGAAAACTCGGCACTGTCCACACCATATTTCAGCACCTCTGTCTCGACTCTGCCTTAACATCCCTAATTCGTCTGCTATCACAGAGGCTGACGGCATGTCTTACCTTCTGCATCAGAAGAGAGATCTTTTGTGTCATCTTTCGAGGACGAATGAGCAACGCAGATCCAGTGGACATCAGGCTTCTCTCCACCTCCTATGTTACTGCACGATATGAGAGGTGTACCGAGGTCTACACAGATGAATCTGTTGACCAGAAAAGATTATATACTGCCTCTGCCATCCCTGATACTGATATCACCACATGTTTCTGTCTTCCACATCTCACTTCCTCCACTTGTCATGAGCACTATGGCGGCACTTCAAGGTGTAATTTTCATTCAGACTCGGTAGTGGCAAATGTGTCATCCTTTGTGACTCCAAGTCAGCCTTGCAAATTCCCCAGAAGTGACACAACAAGAACTCAACCCCCTTCCTTATTCAGAAGACCATGAAGAAATGCTCCAAGGTCATTTCTACCTGCATCACTATCCATTTCCAGTGGATCCCTTCCGAGTAGGGATACCTAGCAACAAGCTTGTTGATCAGATCGTGAAAGAGGATTGTAGGGACTCGGCGGGAGTGAAGAGTCAGGATCGCCATTTTGGCGGCAGTGCCTACCCGCCTGGCGACATAGCGCCAGCGGCAGGGCCAGTTTTGAGAGCACCATGAAGAGAGGTGACAAGAGTCGTCCTGGTATGGCGATCGTGTTCGAACACTATTGTCACGTCCCCCAAAGGACACGTGACATCATCCGGCGGATGGTTCAAACTGGACTTGCGCGCGGACCACGAGACAGTCCGGATGTTAGACTGTTCGTTGGCAGCTGGTTTTAAGCTTTGTCTGTGGGCTGTCCAGCGCGGTCTCAGTGATATCATGGGTCGGATGACTGTTCACTGGGGGATAGAAGTCACAATGGAGAGGTAGAAGTTGGAGGCTCGCGACTGGGAGTGGCTTACCCAGTTGACAGGCTTATTGATGGAAAGTCCAAACTAAGAGTCCCACAGAGCTCTTTAGGCAGAACAACGTGGTAGAGGCGCTTAGGTGCCTCAGTGAAGTAGGGTGGACTGGTGGTCCTTGGCGTGCAGCCATATTGCATCCCCCTGGAGATGCCGTAAGATAGAGTCTGTCGAAAGGCACAAGAACTCCCGATTAGACAGACTCATCCTGGCATCTGCGAAGGGCCCGGTTGCCCGCCCCGAAGTGGGTTGCTGACTGTTCGGTGGGGGCTGCGAGTCGGCTCTATGGAGAGGACGAAGTTGGGGATTATGCCGAAAGGGATTGATCGGCCCGATTAGGCGTGGTTCATCGACTGCGCAGCCTGAGTGTTTCTGCTATGGACATATAGCTCAAAAAGATAGGACGACTTTTGTAGTTTGGCTTTCAAAATTCTAAAGCTACCATCTGATATATTTTGGCAGTCTTTCGGACAAAAATCAGTGAGTGATTTGGCATATTCTAGGCATGGCAATTTCAAAATTCTAAAAGATCCCACTCACTGCACCTCAATGATTATTTCAACAGATAGGCTTGCTTTGTAAGCGGTGTTTCTCTCTTCTACAGGTCTTCTCCCGCAGCAAGGGAGATCTATGATAGCAATACCCTGGCTAGTGGATTGTGGTTTCGTGGCAACTCCTTCAAGGTGTAGGGCAGTCTCTGTATTGCGGAACACCGGGATTGCCACACATTATTACGTTGTATCTAGCGGTGGGACCGCTGAGGCTGGTTATAGCCTGTGTTATATCCGGATGGGCAGTCACTGTATGTACATAGTTATAGTGTTTGCAAATAAAAAAGTGTACATAGTTGAAATACATGAGTTTGTGTATTCGGCCACCTGAGTGATTATCCTGACAAGATAAGAGCAGGTACAGTCGCTCAAAAAAGTATCCGAACACTACGGTTGATTACAAAATTCAGAAAAAATATCTGGCAACGATTTTTTTCAGAAATTAGTTTTCTGGCATCCTTCGTGTACTGTACGCGAAGGATGCCAGATCACTAATTTCTGAAAAAATCGTTGACAGATATTTTTATCTGAATGTTGTAATCAACCATGGCGTTCGGATACTTTTTTGAGCGACTGTACCCTTCTACAAAGCTCTCACACACTTAGGTAGAAAAAGAACTCAACCAAGACAGGCAGAGGAGAGTGCCGTAGACAAGGATCATGAGAGTCAGAGGTACGTTACTAATTTTCCTCTCTCTCTTATCGATTAAAAGATTTTTATCTCATAGTTGATAAGCCAATATCATCTCGCCCAGTGGTAGAGGGACTAATTGTTCCTCTTTTAGGTACCTGGTAGAGACTTCTCTCACTGCTCCTAACCTTGGAGACCTCCGCGGATCTAAGGAGACCCTCGTCCACTGTCTCCGAGTTGGTATCATCTACAAAAACTTTACCCATCACATTCTCGGTAGAGCCTACACTCCTAACTGTGCCACATGTAGCACAATGCTGAAAGAGAAGCTTTGTCTCGGGAGCTTCATGCTATCGGAACCGAGGTTTATTCCATTTACTCCATTCTTGGTACCCACTAGCCTAAGAAGCTACGGGAACGCGCATGAGACTAGTAACTGATTTCTTTCATAACATTGGCCTCTTCTGCAGGGTCTAATGTCATTTTTTTAAAATATTTTCTAGATTAACGAGATTAGTTAATAGAATTATGAGATATAAGAGTGGTAGTATCTTCTCTGCCTGCTATCTCGTCCTCCTGTTGCAACTGGCATAGGGAGCCGCTCATTGAAGGCTAGTTTCAACATGGTCTTATAAGACCTTGAAACTTTTTTTCTTCGTTTGCCAATGCTGCTATTCACAAAGTGGTGTATGCTTCATAGACACAATGTGAGATATTCAAACGAAAGGAACTCACTACTTCCCGAAAAAGTTTTTTTTTTATAACAGTGTGTTTCATTAGCGGTTCCGCAAAACCGTTTTTTGCTCTCTGTCAACCGAGACATATGACGTCGGATCTGAAAGAAAAAGAAATCGGCGTCATGGTCTTCTAACCAGCCAATGCACATCAACCAATTACACTGTTACGTGCACTCACATTTTGCCAGCCCATCTCTTCATTCGTAGCTTTGAATAGAAAATGGGAGTGATGGCAAAGAGCAGAATGACCAGTTTTTAACACAATCATGATACAAGGCAAAATCTGTAGGAAGGAAAATCATTTATACTTGTGAGATTGGAAATTAAGGTAATATATGGATGATTTGCATTTATCTACAGTCATTTGATGTGAGTTAAACAGAATGATGGCCAGTTTTTGATAGATTCTTAAAGTTAATGCTAACTGAAATCTGTAAGAAGAAATCATTTATATTTGTGAGAAAATAATTTCGATATTCAACTGATTTGATATAAAATGCAGATGATATTTGTATGATTTACATTTATCTACAGTCATTTGATGTGAGTCAAAGAGAGTGATGACCAGTTTTTGATAGATTTTTAAAGTTAATAATAACTGACCTTTTTAAGAAGAAATCATTTATATTTGTGATATAACGATTTCGATACCCAAATGATTTGATGGAAATGAAGGTGATATTTGGATGAATTACATTTATCTACAGTCATTTAATGTGAGGATGTTCAGATGATCTATAGTTCTAAATGAAAGTGGAAGTGCTATATTTTTAAGTTTGCGTTAATTTTCATTCAGTTTATCAGCGATAAAGGTCATGATTTTTAAGCACATTTTACATCATTATTGAATGATATCGTGAAAAAATTCAACTGTGATATGGAGAAAATTCCTTTAGAGTCACTTGGCAGTAATCAAATTTTGGAAAAATATGAAGATGCTGAAATAACTCCTGATTCAAATCGTTGGGAAGTCCACTCGCGAAATTCTGAGAGTGGCTTCATAGACGGAAAAATACAAAATAGAGTAAGCAACGAAATGCCAAATTCATGCTGTGATAGCATAAGATGCTTTGAACCTAGAGGACCAATGACCAGATTTCGTTTAATAAAAAATCTAATTGTGTTGTGTTGTGCATTCGTGTTGTACGAAATCGCTTTCGCAGGCACTAACAATCTTCAAAGCACCATCAATAGCGTGGATCAAGTTGGCGTGAAAGCTCTTATAGCAACGAATGTCGGTTTCATGGTTTCCATCGTGTTCCTACCCACTTTCCTGATCAAGCGTTTCGGTTGCAAGTTTAATTTGGTCGTATGCATTTTCATAAGCTCTACTTACATCGCAGCGAATTTCTATCCACACTTAGAGACGTTCATACCCGCAGCTCTTCTTACAGGTATTTCTGAATCAATTATTTGGGCTTGTAACGGCATCTATTTAACGAAGACGGGTTTCTTGTATACTTCTCATGTCAAAGATTCTGCCGAAAAAAATGTTGCTAAATCTTTTGGTCTCTTTTACGTGTTTCTGCAATCTGCACAGATCTGGTGGAGCCTCATTTCTTATTATATTCTGAAACCAGATGTTGACATAAGTTATAGTGTCACTAATCAGACATTACTCTCATGTGGAGCCAGTTTCTGCAACCTGAATTCTCCTTATGATACGAATCCAATCTAGAGCCTCCAACAGATGAAAAGAGATACTTATTGACGGGGATCTTTTTATCTTGTGTCCTGGGTTCCGCTATAGCGATTGCATTATTCCTCGACCCACTGGATAAAGAACATGAAAATCAGGAGAAGAAACACAGCCGTGTCTTGGATCTCTTCATGGCTGCTTTAAAATTACATAGGAACAGGAAACAGATCATTTTTTTTTGTCTATTACTGTACACATTGGGATACAGCGTGGACTATATAACGCTATGTTTACAAAGGTAAGTAAATGTTTCAAGTGTGTTTTTTCTCCATATTTTCTTCATAGTGTTTAACTGTCATATGTTTTGCTGTTTTTCTTAAATCTTTAAAGCATTGGAAATAGATCTGAGTTGGTTTGTTTTATCCTTGAGCGGTGCTTGTGTGGGGGTAAATGGCCAGGTCACAAGGACCTCAAGGTCTAAGTGCTGGGTAAAAAGAATGGGTTTCACTTCACAATTATTAGAGAGATCGATTAAGATGCACCGTCAAGATAATTCAACGTATTCTTTAATGTGTAGAGGGTCGGTTGCCTTGAAATAAAGGGCTTTGGTACTTTTTTTAAATTTAATGATATGGTTCCAGCCCCTTTCGAGAATTTAAGCCTGTGATTTAATCTCCGTACTGCAGTACTTTTCTAAAATGTAATTCAGCTATGTGGTACTTTTCTCTACTGGAAGTGAGCTATGGGTTCTTCTATTTTCCAAAAATTTAAGCTTGTTGTGGAGAGAGTAGATGTCTTTTCTTGGTTTCAATTTGGAAAAAATTTCCTGTGCATCCTATATACTGTATATTTTCGACTTCTAGCTGAATCAGATTAGCTGAAAAGAAGAGGGCAGGGTGTTAAGGGTCTCGGTTCCAAGAAGGAAGGAAGAAGGTAGAGAATTTGCGGATAAAAAAAGTAGTTAGTGTCAGTGCCACCAGGTGGCGTAGATGCGCTAAAAACATGATAGACCATGCTAATTTCTTGTGACATTGTAGCCATTCACACGTGAGAGTCGCATGAGGCACATAATAAAATGTGATGCCTTCCCTGTAATCGCTAGAGGGAACAATGGGTATCTGCAAGAAGGACCGAACTTTGCTAGTGAAACTCTTTTACTAAAACGGCAGTAATGCCGCAGCTGCATTACGCGAATATCGTCGTCTGAAAGATATAAGGAAAGGACCTTTGTCGCTAAATGGACTGAAGAATATGATACAGAAATTCAAAGAATCATGCGAGTTGAGTGTGGCTCCGGGTAGAGGCTGGAGGCCTGTTGCAGAAAGCAATGTGGAAGACGTCGCACTTACCGTTGCAGAAATCCAGTAGAAACCCGTAGTTAGTGCGAGACAGCTATCGCCGACAACTGCAACTTATGTGTCAACTATCCATAAAATTATACGATTCATCCTGAAATGGTATCCTTATAAAATTCATAGGGTACAGCAGCTGCAACCACACTGACTTCACTTTGCGATTTCTGACCAGAATGCATATCGACGACATGTGGCCTTCGAAAGTCTTATGGACCTCTACATATCTGAGGAGACCTTCGTCCACTGTCAGTGTTTGGTGTCGTCTACACCAACTCTACTTTTCATATTCTCGGTAGAGCCTACAGTCCTAACTGTGCCACATGGAGCACTCCTCAGACTGTATCTCACTGAACCGCTCCCTCTATAATGCTGAAAGAGAAGCTTTATTTCGGGAGCTTCATGCTATCGGAACCACCGATATATTCCATTTCCTTCTTTTTGGTACAAACTAGAACAAGAAGCTGCAAAGAACGCGCATGAGACTTGTAAATGATTTCTTTCATAACATTGGCCTCTTCTGCAAGGTCTGATATCGTTTTTTTTAATATATTCTAGGTTAACGAGATTATTTAATAGAATTATGTGACATAAGAGTGGTATTATCTTCGGTCTCTGCTATCTCGTCCTCCTGTTCGGGGCGGGGGTGGCTCAGTCGGTAGCGCGCCAGGTTCGTAATCTATAGTTCCCAGTTTCGAGTCCCAGCTGGGTCAGCGTTGAGACTTATCTCCTCAAAATTCCCCGCCCTGCCAACGGTCAATAGGTGACAATGATGGGCTTGGAAAGGCCGCTGTCAGTTGAATGGAACTTTAAGCGGTGGCCCCGTGTGCAGGAGAGCCATTATCCTATGCACCTTAAAGAACACGCTGAATGGCTTTGATGGGAGGCTACCATCTTTCTCCCAACAGCTGTTCCAGTCGGTCCCCTCCCCCAACCTTCTCTGAATCTCTGGGGTCCATGTGACCTGGCCATTTAGTCCATGGTAAAACAACCCAATCGTTCTCCTGTTGCGATTGGCGTAAAAAGCCTTCATTGAAGCCTAATTTCACCATGACCTTAAAAGACCTTGAAACCTCTCTTTTCGTTTGCCAATGCTGCTATTGACAAAGTGGTGTATGCTTCTTAGATAAATGTGAGATACAGAAACGAGAGGAACTCACTATTTCCCGAAAGTATTTTTTTCTAATAGTGTGTTTCATTATCGGTTCCGCAAATAACCGTTTTGTGCTCTTTGTCAACCGTGACAGATGACGTCAGATCTGAAAGATAAGTATTTGGCGCCATTTTCACCTAACCAGCCAATGGACATCAACCAACTACACTGTTACGGGCACTCACATTTTGTCAGCACAGTATCTCCATTCGTAGCCTTGAGTACAAAATAGGAGTGACGGCAAAGAGCAAGATGGCTACTTTTTAACTCATTCATGATACTAGGCGAAATCTATGAGAAGGAAAATCATTTATACTTGTGAGATTGGAAATGGAGGTAATCTTTCGATAATTTGCATTTATCTATAGTCATTTGATGTGAGTCAAAGAGAGTGATGACCAGTTTTTGATAGATTTTTAAAGTTAATATTAACTGAAATCTTTAAGAAGAAATTATTTATATTTGTGAGATAACGATTTAGATATTCAACTGATTTGATATAAATGAAGGTGATCATTGGATGATTTACATTTATCTACAGTCATTTGATGTGAGTCAAAGAGAGTGATGACCAGTTCGTGATAGATTCTAACGTTAATGGCTAAGTGAAATTTTTAAGAAGAAAGCCTTTTTCTTGTGATATAACGATTTCGATACCCAACTGATTTGATGGAAATGAAAGTGATATTTGGATGATTTACATTTATCTGTAGTCATTTAATATGAGGATGTTCATATGATCTATAGTTCTAAATGAAAGTGGAATTGCGTTAATTTTCGTGCAATTTATCTGCGATAAAGTTCATGATTTTTAAGCATATTTTACATCATTATTGAATGACATCGTGAAAAACTTCAACTGTAATATGGAGAAAATTCCTTTAGAATCACTTGGCAGTAATCAAACTTTGGGAAAGGGTGAAGATGCTGAAATAACTCCTGATTCAAATCGTTGCGAAGTTCACTCACCAAATTCTGAGACTGGCCTCATAGACGGAAAAACACAAAATAGAGTAAGCAACGAAATGCCAAATTCATGCTGTGATAGCATAAGATGCTTTCAAACTAGAAGCCCAATGACCAGATTTCGTTTAATAAAAAATCTAATTGTGATGTCTTGCGCATTCGTGTTGTACGACATCGCTTTTGTTGGTACTGGCAATCTGCAAAGCACGATCAACACCGTGGATCAAGTTGGCGTGAAAGCTCTTATGGCAAGTAACGTCGGTTTCTTAGTCTCCATCATGTTCCTACCCACTTTCCTAATCAAGCGTTTCGGTTGCAAGTTTAATTTGGTCGTAGCCATTTTCATAAGCTCTACTTACATCGCAGCTAATTTCTATCCATACACAGGAACGTTCATTTCCGCAGCTCTTGTTACAGGTGTGGCTGAATCAATTATTTGGGCTTCTAACAGCATCTATTTAACGCAGACCGGTTACTTGTATACATCTCATGTCAAAGATTCCGCAGAAAAAAACGTGGCTAAATCTTTTGGTCTCTTTTACGTGTTTCTGCAATCTGCACAGATTTGGTGTAGCCTCATTTCTTATTACGTTCTGAAACCAGATGTTGAAATAAGCTATAGTATCACTAATCAGGCATTACTCTCATGTGGAGCCAATTTCTGCAACCAGAATCCTCCTAATGATACGAATCCCAATCTAGAGCCTCCAACAGATGAAAAGAGATACTTATTGACGGCGATATTTGTATCTTGTTGTCTGGGTGCTGCTATAGCGATTGCATTATTCCTCGACCCACTGGATAAAAAACATGAAAATCAGGAGAAGAAACACAGCCGTGTCTTGGATCTCTTCATTGCTTCTTTAAAATTACATAGGAACAAGAAACAGATCTTTTTTTTGCCTATTACTGTACATCTTGGGATACAGCGTGGACTATATACCGCTATGTTTACAGAGGTAAGTAATGTTTCAAGTGTTATATTTTCTTTATAATGTTTAACTGTCATAGTTTTTTTCTTCTTAAATCTTTAAAGCATTGGAAATAGATCTGAGTTGGTTTGTTTTATCCTTGTGCGGCGCTTTTGTGGGGGTAAATGGCCAAGGTCACAAGGACCTCAAGGTCCAAGTGCTGGGTAAAAAGAATGGGTTTCAGTTCATAGTTATTAGAGAGATAGATTAAAATGTAGCATCAAGACAACTCAACCTATTCTTTAACGTGTAGAGGGTCGGTTGCCTTGAAATAAAGGGCTTTGGTACTTTTTTTAAATTTAATGATTGGGTTCCAGCCCTTTTCGAGAATTTAAGCCTATAATTTAATCTCCGTACTACAGTACTTTTCTAAAGTGTAATTCAGCTATGTGGTACTTTTCTCTACTGGAATGTGAGCTATGGGTTCTTCTATTTTCCTAAATTTTAAGCTTGTTGTCGAGACAATAGATATCTTTCTTGGTTTCAACTTGGAAAAAATTTCCTGTGCATCCTCTATACTGTATATTTTCGACCTCTAGCTGAATCAGATTAGCTGGAAAGAAGAGGGCAGGGTGTTAAGGGTCTCGGTTCCAAGAAGGAAGGAATCCCCTGGCTGCTTAGAATTAACATTATTCAAAACGTAAAATTAATATAGAGGGTGGTTATAATCAAACTGGCAGTAATCAGAGCGAAGAAGAGAAGCATCTACTAGACGGATCCCAACGAAAAGTGGTGGATATCTTAATAAGAATATGCGGTAGAGAATTTGCGAATAAAAAAATTAGTTAGTATCAGTGCCACCATGTGACGTAGATGCGCTAAAAACATGATAGACCATGCTAATTTCTTGTGACATTGTAGCCATTCACACGTGAGAGTCGCATGAGGCACATTATAAAATGTGATTCCTTCCCTGTAATCGCTAGAGGGAACAATGGGTAATCTGCAAGAAGGACCGAGCTTTGCTTGTGAAACTCTTTTACTAAAACGGCAGTAATGCCGCAGCTGCATTACGCGAATATCGTCGTCTGAAAGATATAAGGAAAGGACCTTTGTCGCTAAATGGACTGAAGAATATGATACAGAAATTCAAAGAATCATGCGAGTTGAGTGTGGCTCCGGGTAGAGGCCGGAGGCCTGTTGCAGAAAGCAATGTGGAAGACGTCGCACTTACCGTTGCAGAAATCCAGTAGAAACCCGTATTTAGTGCGAGACAGCTATCCCCGACAACTGCAACTTATGTGGTCAACTATCCATAAAATTATACGATTCATCCTGAAATGGTATCCTTATAAAATTCATAGGGTGCAGCAGCTGCAACCACACTGACTTCACTTTGCGATTTCTGACCAGAATGCATCTCGACGACATGTGACCTTCGAAAGTCTTATGGACCTCTACATATCTGAGGAGACCTTCGTCCACTGTCAGTGTTTCGTGTCGTCTACACCAACTCTACTTTTCATATTCTCGGTAGAGCCTACAGTCCTAACTGTGCCACATGGAGCACTCCTCAGACTGTATCTCACTGAACCGCTCCCTCTACAATGCTGAAAGAGAAGCTTTATTTCGGGAGCTTCATGCTATCGGAACCACCGATATATTCCATTTCCTTCTTTTTGGTAGAAACTAGAACAAGAAGCTGCAAAGGACGCGCCTAAGACTTGTAAATGATTTCTTTCATAACATTGGCCTCTTCTGCAAGGTCTAATGTCGTTTTTTTTTTAATATTCTCTTGGTTAACGAGATTAGTTAATAGAATTATGTGACATAAGAGTGGTATTATCTTCGGTCTCTGCTATCTCGTCCTCCTGTTTGGGGCGGGGGTGGCTCAGTCGGTAGCGCGCCAGGTTCGTAATCTATAGTTTCCATTTTCGAGTCCCAGCTGGGTCAGCGTTGAGACTTATCTCCGCAAAATTCCCCGCCCTGCCAACGGTCAATAGGTGACAATGATGAGCTTGGAAAGGCCGCTGTCAGTCGGATGGAATGTTAAGCCGTGGCCCCGTGTGCAGGAGAGCCATTACCCTATGCACCTTAAAGAATACACTGGATGGCCTTGACGGGAGGCTACCATCTGTCTCCCAACAGCTGTTCCGATCGGTCCCCTCCCCCAACCTTCTTTGAGTCTCTGGGGTCCATGTGACCTGGCCATTTAGCCCATGGTAAAACAACCCAATCGTCCTCCTGTTGTGACTGGCGTAAAGAGACCCTCATTGAAGGCTAATTTCACCATGACCTTAAAAGACCTTGAAACTTCTCTTTTCGTTTGCCAATGCTGCTATTGACAAAGTGGTGTATGCTTCTTTGATACAATGTGAGATATAGAAACGTAATAATGCGTGACAATACCGGTGCACCGCAGTACTGAGACTGCATATCACCATAAGGTAGTTGCCACAGAAACCACAGTCCACTAGCCAGGTTCCTGTCTGTCTGATCTGCCTTACTGCGGGAGAGGACCTAGTGAAGAGAAAAACACTTCTTTTCGTAACAAGCCTGTCTGTTGAAATAATCATTGAGGTGCAGTGAGAGTGGGATCTTTTGGGATTTTTGAATCATTGCCTAGGAATATGCCCAATCACTCACTGGATTTTGTCCAAATTCTTTGCCAAAATAATCAGATGGCATCTTTTGAATTTCGAGCCAGAAAATATAATAAGATGTCCTAACTTTTTGCATCGGGAAGCTAACATGATGGAGAGTCTTCAGGCTCTTCCATCGATAGGAACTCACTACTTCCCGAAAGTATTTTTTTCCTAATAGTTTAGCGGTTATGCAACGAACCTTTTTGTGCTCTCTGCCAACCGAGACAGATGACGTCAGATCTAAAAGAAAAGACTTTGGCGTCATGGTCACCTAACCAGCCAATGAACATCAACCAATTACACTGTTACGTGCACTCACATTTTGTCAGCACAGCATCTCCATTCGTAGCCTTGAGTACAAAATGGGAGTAACGGCAAAGAGCAGGATGGCTAGTTTTTAACTCATTCATGATACTAGGCGAAATCTATGAGAAGGAAAATCATTTATACTTGTGAGATTGGAAATGGACGTAATCTTTGGATAATTTGCATTTATCTATAGGCATTTGATGTGTGTCAAAGAGAGTGATGACCAGTTTTTGATACATTCTTAAGGTTAATGCTAACTGAAGTCTGTAAGAAGAAATCATTTATATTTGTGAGATAAAGATTTAGATTTTCAACTGATTTGATATGAAATGCAGATTATTTTTGTATGATTTAGATTTATCTATAGTCAATTGACATGAGTCAAAGAGAGTGATGGGTAGATTTTGATAGATTTTTAAAGTTAATAATAACTGAAATCTTTAAGAAGAAATCGTTTATATTTGTGAGACAACGATTTAGATTTTCAACTGATTTGATATAAAATGCAAATGATTTTAGAATGATTTACATTTATATATGATCAATTGATGTGAGTCAAAGAGAGTGATGACCAGTTTTTGATAGATCCTTAAGGTTTATACTAAGTGCAATTTTTAAGACGAAAACATTTTTACTTGTGATATAACGATTTCGATACCCAACTGATTTGATGGAAATGAAGGTGATATTTGGATGATTTACATTTATCTGTAGTCATTTAATATGAGGATGTTCAGATGATCTATAGTTCTAAATGAAAGTGGTAGTGCTATAATTTTATATTTGCGTTAATTTTCGTGCAATTTATCTGCGATAAAGTTCATGATTTTTAAGCATATTTTGCATCATTATTGAATGACATCGTGAAAAACTTCAATTGTAATATGGAGAAAATTCCTTTAGAGTCACTTGGCAGTAATCAAACTTTGGAAAAGGGTGAAGATGCTGAAATAACTCCTGATTCAAATCGTTGCGAAGTTCACTCACCAAATTCTGCGAGTGGCTTCATAGACGAAAAAACACAAAATAGAGTAAGCAACGAAATGCCAAATTCATGCTGTGATAGCATAAGATGCTTTGAACCTAGAGGCCCAATGACCAGATTTCGTTTAATAAAAAATCTAATTGTGATGTCTTGCGCATTCTTGTTGTACGACATCGCTTTCGTTGGTACTAGCAATCTGCAAAGCACCATCAACACCGTGGATCAAGTTGGCATGAAAGCTCTTATGGCAAGTAACGTCGGTTTCTTAGTCTCCATCATGTTCCTACCCACTTTCCTGATCAAGCGTTTCGGTTGCAAGTTTAATTTGGTCGTAGCCATTTTCATAAGCTCTACTTACATCGCAGCGAATTTCTATCCATACACAGGAACGTTCATTTCCGCAGCTCTTGTTACAGGTATGGCTGAATCAATTATTTGGGCTTCTAACAGCATCTATTTAACGCAGACCGGTTACTTGTATACATCTCATGTCAAAGATTCCGCAGAAAAAAACGTGGCTAAATCTTTTGGTCTCTTTTACGTGTTTCTGCAATCTGCACAGATTTGGTGTAGCCTCATTTCTTATTACGTTCTGAAACCAGATGTTGAAATAAGCTTTAGTGTCACTAATCAGGCATTACTCTCATGTGGAGCCAATTTCTGCAACCAGAATCCTCCTAATGATACGAATCCCAATCTAGAGCCTCCAACAGATGAAAAGAGATACTTATTGACGGCGATATTTGTATCTTGTTGTCTGGGTGCTGCTATATCGATTGCATTATTCCTCGACCCACTGGATAAAGAACATGAAAATCAGGAGAAGAAACACAGCCGTGTCTTGGATCTCTTCATGGCTGCTTTAAAATTACATAGGAACAGGAAACAGATCTTTTTTTTGCCTATTACTGTACATCTTGGGATACAGCGTGGACTATATACCGCTATGTTTACAGAGGTAGGTAATGTTTCAAGTGTTATATTTTCTTCATAATGTTTAACGGTCATAGTTTTTTTTTCTTCTTAAATCTTTAAAGCATTGGAAGTAGATATGAGTTGGTTTGTTTTATCCTTGAGCGGCGCTTTCGTAGGGATAAATGGCCAGGTCACAAGGACCTCAAGGTCTAAGTGCTTGAAATAAAGGGCTTTGGTACTTTGTTTTTAAATTTAAAGATTGGGTTCCAGCCTTTTCGAGAATTTAAGCCTGTAATTTAATCTCCTTACTGCAGTACTTTTCTAAAGTGTAATTCAGCTATGTGGTACATTTCTCAACTGGAATGTCAGCTATGGGTTCTTCTATTTTCCTAAGATTTATGCTTATTGTGGAGACAGATGTCTCTTCTTGGCTTCAACTTGGAAAAAATTTCCTGTGCATCCTATACATTGTATATTTTTGATTTTTAGCTAAATCGGATTCGCTGGAAAGAAGAGGGCAGGGTGTTAACGGTCCCGGTCCCAAGCAAGAACGTATCCCCTGGCTGCTTAGAATTAACATTTTTCAAAACGTAAAATTAATATAGAGGGTGGTTATAATCAAACTGGCAGTAATCAGAGCGATGTAGAGAAGGATCTACTTGACCGATCACAACGAAAAGTGGTGGATATTTTAAAAAGAATATGCGGTAGAGAATTTGCGAATAAAAAAATTAGTTAATGTCAGTGCCACCAGGTGGCGTAGATGGGCTAAAAACATGATAGACCATGCTAATTTCTTGTGACATTGCAGCCATTCACACGTGAGAGTCTCATGAGGCACATTATAAAATGTGATGCCTTCCCTGTAATCGCTAGAGGGAACCATGGGTATCTGCAAGAAGGACCGAGCTTTGCTAGTGAAACTCTTTTACCAAAACGGCAGTAATGCCGCAGCTGCATTACGCGAATATCGTCGTCTGAAAGATATAAAGAAAGGACCTTTGTCTTAAAAAAATGGACTGAAACTAAAAAAATGGACTGACCTTTGTCTTAAATTAAACGGACTGAAGAATATGATACAGAAATTCGAAGAATCATACGAGTTGGGTGTGGCTCTGGGTAGAGGCCGGCGGCCTGTTGCACAAAGCAATGTGGAAGACGTCGCACTTACCGTTGCAGAAATCCAGTCGCAATCGGCGCTATCCGTAGGTAGTGCGAGACAGGTATCCCCGGCAACTGCAACTTACGTGGTCAACTATCCATAAAATTATACGATCCATCCTGAAATGGTATCCTTATAAAATTCATAGGGTGCAGCAGCTGCAACCACACTGACTTCGCTTTGCGATTTCTGACCAGAATGGATCTCGACGACATGTGGCCTTGGAAATTCTTATGGACCGATGAGGCACATTTTTCCCTGCATGGATCAGTGAATACGCACAACTATGGGGACCTATGCATCCACACATTGTGCGTGATGTGCCCCTACACTCCTGCTATGTTACTGTATGATGCGGGTTTACAGCAAACTTTATAATGGGACCATTTTTCGTTGAGGAGATCACACCTCAGACCCTATGCGTCGATCAGTGAATAGACCACGTTACACAGATCTTCTCCGCCACACGATTATTCTGGCTTTTCAAGAAAGAAATTGCTTAGATTCCACGATTTTCATGCAGGATGGGGAGCCACCCCATATTGCACTTATGGCAATGTAATTGTTGCGTACCACAGATGGTGAGGACATAATAATTTCACGGACGTTTTCGAACGCTTGGCCACCACATTCCCCCAACCTAAATCCATGCGATTTTTGACTGTGGGGTTATTTGAAAAACCGAGTTTACCAAGGCAATATTGAATCGCTTGCTTAACGGAAGGTAAGAATAACACAGCATGTTGGTTGTGTTATTCTTACCTTCCGTGGATCGTGCTGTATTACGTTTCCAGCACACTTTGCATACAAATGGTTCACATATTGAGAATCTTGATTTGTAAAATAAAGGTTATGTTTGTTCAACTTGGTATGTTATTTATTTTAGCGCACACATGCCACCTGGTGATACTAACACTAACTATTTTTTCTATTCGCAAATTCTAAAATTTTTAATTTTTTTTTAAATTCTCAAATTCGCAAATTCTCTACCCCATGTTCTTATTAAGGTATCCACCACTTTTCGCTGTGATCCGTTCTGTAGATCCTTCTTTACATTGCTCTGAGTACTGTCAGTTCAATTATAACCACCGTGTACTTCAGAATTTATGATACGTTTGAAATTAAGAAAACGAGATTTCTAAATTATTGCAAATAGGTAAAACTAAACCAACTACTAATTGAAAAGCCTATGAATTATTATTTTATTTCATTAAACTCTTAAGACTGATACATTTCTAGAATTTTGAATGTGGCATCCAGTTAATATTTCGCCTAGATTTCAAGTTGTGAGCTCGTGTACTTTCTGTCCCAGAAATGAAGCTGTAATCCAGCAGTTTTTTTTTTTTGCTAGAATTTCAGCTCTGGTTCTATGTGCCTTTTCCTCATCTAGAATTTAAATTGTGTTCCCCATTATTTTTCTCGATTTTAGAACTATGTTTTCTGGCATTTTCTTTGAGTCAGTTACCTGGGCTGTAAGACAACATTCCTTATTAGTTTCTCAGCTAATAGTTTTTTTTTATATAGCCTCAAAATTCTCTCTTCACTGGACGAAATTTATCCATAATTCTCATGGATTTTGCATTAGGAACTATCTTGGTCTTCATCTATTTGATCAAGATTGGTTAATATATATGAGAAAATAGTCACAGCTGTTACCTTTGATGTCTTTTACATGTTCTATTAAACTTTACCGAAAGGAAGTTTTCTAATATCCTATTAATTAATTTGAACCCTGCAGTTAGGACAGAAAGTAGTGCTTTCTAACTAAACGCAAAAAATTTTTTCTTTTACTGCTCCTAACCTCGGAGACCCTTGTCCACTGTCTCCGAGTTGGTGTCCTCTACAGCGACTCTATCCTTTACATTCTCGGTAGAGCCTACAGTCCTAACTATGCCACAAGTAGCACTCCTGAGACTGTACCTCACTAAACCGCTCCCTCTACAATGCTGAAAGAGAAGCTTTGTTTCGGTAGCTTTATGCTATCTGAACCACCGATTATTCCATTCCCTCCTTCTTGGTATAAACTAGAACAAGAAGCTGCAAAGAACGCGCATGACACTTGTAAATGATTTCTTTCATAACATTGGCCTCTTCTGCAAGGGCTAATGTCGATTTTTTTTTAAATATTTTCTAGGTTAACGAGATTAGTTAATAGAATTATGAGATATAAGAGTGGTAGTATCTTCGGTCTCTGTTATCTCGTTTTCCTGTTCGGGACAGGATGGCTCAGTCGGTAGCGCGCCAGGCTCATAATCTGTACTTCCCAGGTTCGAGTCCCAGCTGGGTCAGCGTTCAGACTTATCTGCGCAAAATTCCCCGCCCTGCCCTCGGTCAGTAGGGGACACCGATGGGCTTGGAAATGCCACCGTCAGTCTGATGGGACGTTAAGCCGTGGCTCCGTGTGCAGGAGAGCCATTACCCTTTTTTGCGGAGATATGTCGGGAGGCTACCATCTTCCTCCTAACAGCTGTTCCAGTGGGCCCTGTGCACGTTAAAGAACACGCTGGATGGCCTTGACGGGAGGCTACCATCTGTCACCCAACAGCTGTTCCAGTGGGTCGTTTCAACCAACCTTCTCCGAGCCTTCGGGGTCCATGTGACCTGGCCATTTAGCCCATGGTGTGCAAAAAAGTGCCGCTCAGAGGTAAAACAACCCAATCGTCCACCTGTTGCAACTGGCGTAGAGAGCCCCTCATTGAAGGCTAATTTCACCATGACTTTAAAAGACCTTGAACCTTCTCTTTTCGTTTGCCAATGCTGCTATTCACAAAGTGCTGTATGCTTCATAGATACAATGTGAGATATACAAACGAGCGGAACTCACTACTCCCCAAAAAAGTTTTTTTTTTCTATTAGTGTGTTTCATTAGCAGTTTCGCAACTAACCGTTTTGTGCTGTTTGTCGACCGAGACAGATGACGTCAGATCTGAAAAAAAAAAAAAAATTTCGCGTCATGGTCACCTAACCAGACAATGAACATCAAACAATTACATTGTTACGTGCAATCACATTTTGTCAGCACAGCATCTCCATTCGTAGCCTTGAGTACAATATGGGAGTGACGACAAAGAGCAGAATGGCCAGTTTTTAACTCATTCATGATACTAGGCGAAATCTATCAGAAGGAAAATCATTTATACTTGTGAGATTGGAAATGGACGTAATCTTTTGATAATTTGCATTTATCTATAGGCATTTGATGTGAGTCAAAGAGAGTGATGACCAGTTTTTGATAGATCCTTAAGGTTTATACTAAGTGCAATTTTTAAGAAGAAAGCATTTTTACTTGTGATATAACGATTTCGATACCCAACTGATTTGATGGAAATGAAGATGATATTTGGATGATTTACATTTATCTGTAGTCATTTAATATGAGGATGTTCAGATGATCTGTAGTTCTAAATAAAAGTGGTAGTGCTATAATTTTATAGTTGCATTAATTTTCGTGCAATTTATCTGCGATAAAGTTCATGATTTTTAAGCATATTTTGCATCATTATTGAATGACATCGTGAAAAACTTCAATTGTAATATGGAGAAAATTCCTTTAGAGTCACTTGGCAGTAATCAAACTTTGGAAAAGGGTGAAGATGCTGAAATAACTCCTGATTCAAATCGTTGCGAAGTTCACTCACCAAATTCTGCGAGTGGCTTCATAGACGAAAAAACACAAAATAGAGTAAGCAACGAAATGCCAAATTCATGCTGTGATAGCATAAGATGCTTTGAACCTAGAGGCCCAATGACCAGATTTCGTTTAATAAAAAATCTAATTGTGATGTCTTGCGCATTCGTGTTGTACGACATCGCTTTCGTTGGTACTAGCAATCTGCAAAGCACGATAAACACCGTGGATCAAGTTGGCGTGGAAGCTCTTATGGCAAATAACGTCGGTTTCTTAGTCTCCATCATGTTCCTACCCACTTTCCTGATCAAGCGTTTCGGTTGCAAGTTTAATTTGGTCGTAGCCATTTTCATAAGCTCTACCTACATTTCAGCGAATTTCTATCCATACACAGGAACGTTAATTTCCGCAGCTCTTGTTACAGGTGTGGCTGAATCAATTATTTGGGCTTCTAACAGCATCTATTTAACACAGACCGGTTACTTGTATACATCTCATGTTAAAGATTCTGCCGAAAAAAAATGTTGCTAAATCTTTTGGTCTTCTATTTGGTGTAGCCTCATTTCTTATTACGTTCTGAAACCACATGTTGAAATAAGCTTTAGTGTCACTAATCAGACATTACTCTCATGTGGAGCCAATTTCTGCAGCCAGAATCCTCCTAATGATACGAATCCCAATCTAGAGCCTCCAACCGATGAAAAGAGATACTTATTGATGGGGATCTTTTTATCTTGTTGCCTGGGTTCTGCTATAGCGATTGCATTATTCCTCGACCCACTGGATAAAGAACATGAAAATTAGGAGAAGAAACCCAGCCGTTTCTTGGATCTTCTCATAGCTTCTTTAAAATTACATAGGAACAAGAAACAGATCTTTTTTTTTTGCCTATTACTGTACATCTTGGGATGGAGCGTGGACTACATAATGCTACGTTTACAGAGGTAAGAAAATGTTTCAAGTGTTATATTTTCTTCATAATGTTTAACTGTCATAGTTTTTTTTTTGTTTCTCTTAAATCTTTGAAGCATTGCACATAGATCTGAGTTGGTTTGTTTTATTCTTGAGCGGCGCTTTTGTGGGGGTAAATGGACAGGTCACAAGGACCTCAAGGTCTTAGAATCAGATAAAAAGAAGGGGGTTGGATTACTTTACCCTGAGCGTCACTTTTTTGCGAACAACGGGCTAAATGGCCAGGTCTCAAGGACCCCGAAGGCTTTGAGAAGGTTGGGGGGGGGACTCAGTGGAACAACTGTTGGCAGACATATGGTAGCCTCCCGTCAAGGCCATCCAGCGTGTTCTTTAACGTGAACGGGTTATGGCTCTTCCTGCAGCACACGGAACCACGCCTTAACGTCCCATTCGTCGGACAGTGGTCTTTTCAAGCCCATCGGTGTCCCCTACAGATCGTGGGCAGGGCGGGGAGTTTTGCAGATATAAATCTCAACTCTGGCATAGCTGGGACTGGAACCTGGGAACTGCAGACTACGAACCTGGCGCGCTACCGACTAAGCCATCTCCACCCCTATGTGACTGGAGTGGTGGAAAGTTTGTGAATGAACTTATCGATGGGAAGAGTTAACAATACGTTTCACGCTAAACTTTTGGCTCTCGTTTAACTAGTAATCAAAACTATTTGAAGTATGCTTTCAATTAAAATATTACTCTCTTGAATATATTTATTATATTCCTACATATTAATTCTCGCAACCCACTATTATTTTTTCGATTTTATTTTGTTTCCTATGAATGTTTATTACTATTATTTGTCTACTCTTAGGCATTCGTCGGATGTGTGTTGGGTGTGCACCACGTAGGATACGTGTCCATCTGCTTTGGTGTCGTCAGCACATTGATGTCAGGAGTCTCAGGCCTAATGGCCAAATGGCTCTCGAGATCCTCTATTGTTCTCCTTGCTGCCACAGGCAACGCAGTCAATTACATATTTATGTTGCTATGGACTCCTTCTGCTGACCCAGTGGTCCTCTTTGCACTGTCAGGAGTTTGGGGATTTTCAGACGCTATTTGGTATGTGATACTCGACGGTAAGTTAATGGTGATTTTTACCACTCTGTATGTGGTTAAGAATGCTGTTTGATGATCTTTGTAAAGTATAAGTTGTGAATGACATCCAGTGGCGTATCAAGAAATTTCAAAGGCATAAGCATCATTTCATGGCTAAGGATAAAAGTTATAAATTTGTTTGGTTTAACCCTTTCACGACTAAGGGAATCATTTTTCACCATTTTAAAATTGGTGATTATCGTATTTAATTATAACCTTATCTGCATTTTTTATACAGAATGTCAAAATAGAACGTATGCCGAACGCAATTACGTAAACGGGAACGTTTAGTCCATGTCCATCTTTGCAATAATGTTGCATCTGTGCAATGTCCATCTTTGCTTCACAACCAAAAGAAATTGCTTCGCAGAATATCATAATTAGCACATCATTTTGTATAGTAATTTTATTTCATAATTTTGTATTATTTTAGTTAACATTTTGTTCTAATAAACCAATAAATAAAAGACATTGCATAATAAGCCTAACTATAATTTGTGTTACCTTTATAGTCCATTGGGAAAAATATTTCCCATAAAATTCCAAAAAAACTACACATTGTTATGTATTTTTCTTATGATTTTTATTTATTTTACGTCTAAACAAACTAAAATAAACAGTTACATACTAATAGTTACCCTTAGAAACCTTGTGGTCCTGAAAAGGTTAAGAACAATAAACCTTTTATTAGAAAGAATGAAACTGAGCAAGTGATTATTATTCACAGTGTTCAGAGCCTAGAGGATTTGGAAAACAAAGGCTAAAATAATTGTCTGTACTAAATTTAAATAGTTTTATTTTGCTTCTTTTAATGATTATGCCAGATATTGTTGAGAATGATGAAGTAGATAAGGAATTGTATTGTGATGACTTAACTGATATGAATGTTTGGTTTCAAGGGTCGGGTGATAAAATGTTAAAATTGATGTATTTAAATATTTGATCACTGAAAAAATATTGGGATAGTTTACTAGTTCATATTGAACTTCTTGAATTCCAGTTGGATATGATTATTTTGGTTGAAACTATGGTAACTGAACATGAATCAGCTACATTTAATATTGAAGGGGAACAAGTTTTGATGTTAAAAGTAAAACATATAGAAATAAATTTGCAGATCATTATGGTATCTTAATTAAGATTTTGAAAAAGAATATTAGCTCTAACGGCAAAAGAAAATAAACAACGTGGGAGCGTTATTTTTTTTTATCTAAACAAAATTAATTTAGTACAACTGGATGAAACTATTGGAGAATCAGCAGAAGCAATAATCACTAAATAATTCTTTAATAATATTGAAATTAATATCATCGCAGTATATAGATCTCCAAGTAAAAATATTAACTGGTTCCTAAAAGAAATTTCTGAATATTTATTAAAAAGGGCAGGAATTAAAAATTTGATTATTGTTGGTGATATTAATATTGATGTGGCAAATACTAATAAATATGGTTGTGATATGTATTTAAATACTTTGATTGAATTTGGTTTAGAACAAATCGTTAAGAGTTTTTCTAGAGAGGACGAATCATTAACAAAATTTACAAGGACGTTAATTGATCATGTTTTGGTTAAAACAAGTAGTTTTGATGTTAAAAGTAAAACATATAGAAATAAATTTGCAGATCATTATGGTATCTTAATTAAGATTTTGAAAAAGAATATTAGCTCTAATGATGTTACATTTTTGAAAGCGGATTCAAAATAAGGTTTTAAAAATTTTTATAATGATACTTTTATTATTCAAAAATTGCAAATGACACAATGGAATGATATAGTTGATGAAGACACGAGTCGTCGTCGTCGTCGTCGTCATCATCGTCGTCGTCGTCGTCGTCATCATCATCATCATCATCATCATCATCATCATCATCATCATCATCATCATCATCATCATCATCATCATCATCATCATCATCATCATCAAGCAGCCATGGGCTACGGAGGTCCAACCAGACCGTGCAATTTAGTTCTCCAAGCAAGTCTATCCTGAGCTACATCTACTGCATCTGGCCACTGCACACCAATTCTAACAAGGTCCTGTTTGACATTGTCTGCCCACCGCATCCTAGGTCTCCCCTTCTTTCTGAGGCCTTTAGGCACACTGTTCATAACCCTATTCGCCAATCTATAATTATTCATACGGGCAACATGGCCAAACCAACGGAGTCTCTCTCTGTACATATGCTGCTTAAAGGAGGTTGCAAACTCCTTTGCCTAATCTCATCATTAGTTACAAAGTTGAACCACCTAATGCCCAAGATACTGCGTAAGCATCTGGAATCAAAAGCATCCAGTTTCCTGTTATCTTGTTTACAAAGTGTCCAAGTTTCACTACCATAACTAACCCTAGAAAGAACCAAACTATTATACAGTCTAATTTTAGTCTTTAGGTGTATACACCTATTTCTCCACACTCTCCATAGATTCTTAAAAGTCCAGACAGCAATTCCTATTCATCTGTTAATATGCCGCACATAACCAGTATCTGTTACATAGCTCCCAAGATAATTAAACTGTGACACCTGCTCAAGACTGCAACCATTCAGATTAACTGAATCACAGCCTGCCTGACCAATTTTCATCACTTTAGTTTTCTCTCTGTTTATAACCAAACCTACTCTATTACCAGTCTCATCAACAGCTCGAATGAAAGAGTTCATCTCATCAACATCATTTGCCAAAAGGGCTAAATCATCAGCATAATCTAAATCAGAAATTTTCGTATCTCCAGCCCATTTAAGCCCAAAATCTTTCCCTTGAAGTGAATTTCGCATAACATAATCAATAACCAAGCTAAAGAGAAAAGGAGACAAAATGCACTCTTGTCGAACACCAGAAGTAATGCTAAACCAATTGCTACAAGCCTTACCAACTCTCACACACGACTCGGTGTTATTATAGAGAGCTTTCATAATGTTAACTAACTTGTCTGGTATACCATATGATTTCACAATCAACCACAAATTATGACGATCAACAGAGTCGAAAGCCTTTTTGAAATCAACAAAGCTAGCAACCAAAGGTTTCTGAAACTCTAAACATTTCTCAAGAATCTGCCTAAGTGAAAATATCTGATCCACACATCCCCTACCACTTCTGAATCCACATTGCTCATCACGCAATTGACTGTCAACCAGATTCTTAATTCTATTAAGCACAATCATGGAAAGAACTTTACCTGGAACAGAGAGTAGGCTGATACCCCTATAGTTATCACAAGAACTGCGATCACCTTTTTTGAAAATAGGGATAACAATAGCTCTGGTAAAATCCTTAGGAACCATGCCTTTATCATAAAAGATATTCAGAATTTCAGTCATCCAAGTGGTAACCGAAACATTCCCAGCTCTAAGCATTTCCGTAGTAATTTCATCTACCCCTGGGGATTTATGAAGTTTAAGTTTAGAAACAGCCAAAATAACTTCAGATTGTGTTATAGGGCCAACATTAAAGCCACCAATGCATCTATCATCATTGCAAACAATGGGAGTAGAACTAACTCATTGTTTAGAACATCACTGAAATGCTCAGCCCACCTAGCCATGACAGAATCCTCCCCTTCTATAACCTTACCTTGTTTATCCTTCAATCCTTGTATGCCTGTCCGTTTTCTACCACACAAAACATTAACTATCTGGTACAGAATTAGTATATCAGAAAATATTAAGTAAAATTGATGAGATTCGGGAAAATTCTTGTTGTTGTAAACAAATTAATAATTATAAAACTAAAAGAATAAGGAAAGAATGGATTACAGATGACATTATTTTAGCAATTAAAAATAGAGATAAATTATGGAAAAGATATAAAGATAATGTTAATAATTAGAAAAATTATGACTTATATAAAATGGAAAGAAATAGGATAAACATCATTATAAGGAACCAAAAACACATATTTTATTCAAATAAATTAGCAATTAATAAAGGTAATAATACGAGAATGTGGGAATTAATTAATGATATTATTGATGATAAAAAAGATGTCAATCGACGAAAATATTGAAAGATACTTGATTAGAGATAACACTCCAAAAGAAATTCTAAATAGTTTTGTTAAGTTTTTGTAACAACTATTAGTAAGATGCAAACATAATTTGCGACGATGAACACTATGTCAAATAAGGTTTACGAATTATGTTACATAAATAAGAATTCTATGCATTTTCCACTAACTAGTAACTTCGATGTTGCCAATATTATACATCACTTAAAATATAACACAATATTAAACCAAAATACATAAAGGAAAGTAAATGCAATTTTATTCATGTAATAACAATTCTTATAAATAAATTTTTTGAAAATTCGCAAATCCCAATAGCTATGAAATTGGAATTATTCGTCCGGTATATAAAAGTGTATCGAAAAAGAATTTTAATAATTATAGACCAATCACTCTATTAACAATTTTTGATAAGATAATAGAAAGATACGTTGGAGATCGCTTGCAAAATTTTTTGAAGAAAATAAATTTTTTGTCAAGTCAGTATTTTCGGTTCCGTAAAGGTATGGCAACGCAAAGTCATTTGGAAGATCTTATTAATAATATTAATATTAATTTAAATATAGGAAAGAAATGCGTTGCGGTATTTATGGACTCAAATAAAGCATTTGATTCAGTTGACATTGACATCTTGATACAGAAATTATATTTACTTGGTATAAGAGGGAATATTTTTGAATGGTTTAAAAGCTACTTATTACATAGAGAAATAGTTATGAAAATAAATGATAATTTTAGCGATAAATTTCAGATCAATTTTGAAGTTCCACAAGGATCTATTCAAGGCCCTATGCTATTCCAAATATACATAAATGATTTGGCTAATATTAATTTCGATCGTAAACTATATATGTATGCTGATGATACAGTGCTAATCAACTTCCACTCTGATTTAGAATACGCTATTTGCAATCTACAAAATGATTTTAATAAAGCAGTTAAATGATTTGCTCTTAACAAACTGAGTGTAAACGAGAAAAAAAACTAAATTTATGTGTATTGGTTCTCAACAACCTACACTTAATAGAAGAATTACTAAGCATCGAATAAGTTGTACTATTCTGGATGGTTTATCACCTGGTATATGCAATTGTCCTAAAATAGAAGAAGTAAACGAAATAATTTACCTAGGCTTGAAAATGAATTCGAAAATGAAATGGAATAAACATATTGATTGGATGTGTTTGTAGAATTTAAAATTAGGAAACTTAACTTGTTTGTAGATACACAGATAATTATTTTAGTATATAAAGTACTTTTAAATCTATAATTAGATATGGGATAACAGATTTATGATCCTAATATATCCACTACCTTTCTAACATTTATGATTCTATTATATCCCTCCCTACCTTTCTAACATTTATGACCCTAATATATCCACTTCTTTTATAACATATAATCCACTATTTTAATATTAACAGTCTTTATGTCTAAATCTATCCTAAGATTTTTTTTTATCCTAATGTTGTTTTCTTAGATTTTTAACTATCATATCCACTTTTCTTCTACGTACAGCTGCCTACGGCGTAGACTTC
The DNA here is from genome assembly GCA_038380435.1 of Ryuthela nishihirai. NCBI lineage: Eukaryota > Metazoa > Arthropoda > Arachnida > Araneae > Heptathelidae > Ryuthela > Ryuthela nishihirai. The sequence continues at coordinate 28,979,083 of JAWZYU010000025.1, forward strand.
GAGAACGACCAGGAAGCCGCCTTTTCCAACTTCTACTTCTGGAATACGATTGGGTTCCTTCTGGTGTACATCGCCAGCAACTACTTGTGCGTTTTCGTCACTCTCTACATTGCCCTGAGTGTGCTCTTCGTTGGAATCGTAGGATATCTCATTGTGGAATTGAGATTCTTCTGTGGGAAGAAGTGTCAATATAATGTGGACAAAGGAAGCTAAACACAATGCATATTAGGTGTCCTGATGATCAGAGCCGTCGCATATCTTTTACGTGTCCTTGTCCAACTTGCTGTCGCTGGGAAACCATGTCACTTAATAAAGCGTGAAAGATTAGAAATTAAATCACCATAAACGTACAATATTTTTATTTAAAAATAAATCTGGATTTTCGAAATTGTGAAAGATGGTATCAATAACGAGTAAAAAAAAACGAGTAATTCAAGCAAAACTCTGATCTAAAATAACATTTTTAGTTTTTAAGCCAGAGCTTCTAATGTTATTTTCTATGTTTTCTATGTTACAGAAAAGGTCTCTAGAATCAGAGACGTACCCACGAGTTAGTTTTTTTTTGGGGGGGGGGGGGGGTAGGGGGGTCCGGATAATTTAATTTCGGAAGTCTGAATGACTTCAATAGGGTTTCCCAGTTATTAAAATAATCCACCCGATAGGAAAGATTTAAGTGTCTAAAGTCGTAAAATGTCTAAATTTCGTCCTCTTCGAAAATGGCCCTCCCATACTGAATAGAGGAAATATGCATTCATTCAGTTTTGAATGTAAATGTGGCCATCTCTTTCTTAAATTAAATAATTTATCGCTTTAAAATAATCGATTGTTACTTAAATTATATTTGCATAAGTGCATGTTTTACATAATGTACTTCTTAAAATGTTACTTTAAACAAATTTATAGCACTAGAATAAAATAATTACTGATACAAACATTCAATACTGAAATGGTAAACTTTGCAAAAGAAATAAATGAGATTTAAATAATATGTCTCTGGACGTTTTTCCGTTAATTTTGTTGTAACTATTAATTAATTAATTTATTTACCATATCCCTTTCAGTTGATTTTGAAATAACCAAAAGAATGAGAAATTTGTGATAACCAATTTACATCGATATTTTACACATAAATGAAATGTAATCTATTAGAGCAGGGGTTCTCAACGTGGGGTACTCGATAAAATTTTTTGGGTTACGCCGTGAGAGCTCAAAGGTCGCTAGATCTAGCAACAAAGTCGCTAAGTTGGCGTTATTATACTATAACTATAGTTTTATCTATCTATATAAGGGGTCCATGGCCGAGTGGTTAGCGCGCTTGGCTCCTGATGTAAGGGCTGTAATGTCCTGAATGTAAGGGCTCCTGATGTAATCCTGCCATCCCCACAGATCTTCTACTGTGGCATTATAAACTGACAGGCTCCTGTCAGACCTCTTTGGCAAGCAGCTGCTTGAGGGGATATTTATTTATTTTTTATTTATATAAGGGGTACGCCAGTTACATACACATTTCCAAGGGTACATGAAGCCTAAAAGGTTGAGAACCACTGTATTAGAGCATGACTATATATATACAGTAAAAAATCGATTATCTGGAAGAAATTGGGAATGTAGGTAATTCAGATAATCGAAAATCCAAATAATCGATTTCAAATAAAACAGGTATAAGAATGAAAAATTTTGAAGTTTTTTTTAAAGAAAAATAAAATAAAATTTAGGTAATTATAGAAATAAGGCAAAAATTTGCGTAAAAAATCAAGAACAACCTTTAATGGTAAAAAATTATATGTACAGTCACTCAAAAAATATCCGAACACTATGGTTGATTACAGAATTCAGAAAAAATATCTGGCAACGATTTTTTTTAGAAATTAGTGATCTGGCAACCTTCGTGTCATGTGACACGAAGGTTACTAGACACTAATGTCACTCGTGTCACGTGACACGAAAGTTGCCAGATGACTAATTTCTAAAAAAATCAATTCCAGATATTTTTTCTGAATTTTGCAATCAACCATAGTGTTCGGATACTTTTTTGAGCGACTGTACGTGAAGCATAAAAGGTTGAGAACCACTGATACAGGACAAGGGAACGCACTACGGTCAAAAAACAGAGGTTTTTTTTTTTGATAATAAAAATTTCGCAACGAACCGTTGTATGCTCCCTGTCAACTGAAATAGATGACGTCAATTACGTAAAAAAGTTCTCTTGTTTCATGGTCATCTAAGCAGCCAATCAACATCATCCAATTACACTGTTACTTGCTTTTGCAATTCGCTAGGATATCGTCTTCATTGGTAACCTTGAATACAAAGAGAAGTGACAGATTTTAGCACGTTATTGAAAATAGGAGTAAGCGAAGTCTGTAAGAAGGAAGTATTTATACTTACGAAGGACTGGTTTGAATATCCAACTAAATTGATGGAAATGCAGATGATCTTTGGATGATTTACATTTATCTATAATTCGTTTAATGTCGGGTTTTTTCGAAGGATAAAAACTCTAATTGAAAGAGTAATGATCAGATTTTATATTTGTGTCCAATTCCTTTAACGTTTCACCGAGATAAAATCTATATATTTTATATATTTAATGAGTGACAGCTTCAAAATTCAATCACAACATGGAGAACATATCTTTAAAGTCAATTGGCGAAAATCAAGGAATATCCACACCAAGCAGCTCTCATCTCAGGGATGTCTGAAGCAACTCTGTGGGTTTGTAACAGTATCTATTTGATGTAGACTGGCGTCTCAAATTTGGGATCATCAGATTACGAGGCAGAGTGGGATCTTAAACCTGGGATCATCAGATTACGAGGCAGAGTAGGGATCTCAAACCTGGGATCATCAGATTACGAGGCAGAGTGGGATCTCAAACCTGGGATCATCATATTATGAGGCAATGTGGTATCTCAAACCTGGGATCATCAGATTACGAGGCAGAGTGGGATCTTAAACCTGGGATCATCAAATTATATCTGAGTGGGATCTCAAACCTGAGTCTAAAACTCATCTAAAACTGAGTGGGATCTCAAACCTGAGTCTAAAACTCATCTAAAACTGAGTGGGATCTCAAACCTGGGATCATCAGATTACGAGGCAGAGTGAGATCTCAAACCCGAGATCATCAGATTACGAGACTGAGTGGTATCTCAAAGTTGGGATCATTAGATTACGAGGCGGTGTAGGATCTTAAACATTGGATCAACAGATTACGAGGCAGAGTGGGATCTTAAACCTGGGATCATCAAATTACGATGCAGAGTGGGATTTCAAACCTGGTATCATCAGATTACGAGACAGAGTGGAATCTCAAACCTTGGATCATCAGATTACGAGGCAGAGCGGTTTCTCAAACCTGGGATCACCAGACTATAAGGCTGGCTCGCTACCTACTGGCAATATATCATTCCCCAATCAAATCCTTTCTATTCACTGTTCAACAAAATGTCCTTATGTCCTTATGCAAACAGCATTGGCCCTAGAAATTGTAATTCATGGAGGAAAATGCGGTTACAAATAGATATTTTTGAGGGGGCGAAACTCTCTTTTGAATATTTCGATATATAGGCGAAAAATACTATATATTTTAAGCATTTCTGAGGAAAGCATTGCCTTTTTGTGCTTTTAGCAGAAAATTCTAAAGGAATTTTTTTACGCTTTTCCACGTGGTTCACATATTTCTGGAGCCTTCGAAATTTTACACATTTCCAGGGAAAGTGAAAGTCTATTTAAGATATCTAAATTGAAATTGATAATGGTATTTTACAATTTCTAGGGAAGTGGGAAATTTTGGCAATTGTTAACTTTGGTCCTTCTGATTTGCCTATGAATTCCAATTTTTTTATATCTTAAGTTTTCTCTTCTGGGGTTTAGGTTGTTTTACCTATGAGCAGCACTTTTTTGCATACCATGGGCTAAATGGCCAGGTCACATGGACCCCGAAGGCTCAGAGAAGGTTGGGTGAGGGGACCCACTGGAACAGCTGTTTGGAGACAGATGGTAGCCTCCCGTCAAGGCCATCCAGCGTGTTCTTTAACGTGGACAGGGTATGGCTCTCCCGAATACCGGCCCATGGCACCTTCCATACGACGGACGGTGGTCTTTCCAAACCCATCGGTGTTCCCTACTGACCGTGGGTAGGCGGGGAAATTTGCGGAGATAAATCTTAACGTTGACCCAGCTCGAACCTGAGAATTACAGATTACAAGCCTGACACGCTATCGACAGAGCCATCCCCTTCATATCTGTCCTGAGCTACATCTACTGCATCTGGCCACTGAACACCAATTCTAGCAAGATCCTGTTTGACATTGTCTGCCCACCGCATCCTAGGTCTGCCCTTCCTTCTGAGGCCTTTAGTCACACTGATCATAACACTATTTACCAATGTATAATTACCCATATGGGTAACATGGCCAAACCAATGGAGTCTCTCTCTGCACAATAGGCTGCTAAAAGGAGGTTACCGACTCCTTTGCCTAACCTCAGCATTAGTTACAAAGTTAAACCACCTAACGCCCAAAATACTGCGTAAGCATCTAGAATCAAAAGTATCTGTTTCCTGTTATCTTGTTTACAAAACGTCCAACTTGACTACCATAACTAACCCTAGAGAGATCCAAATTTTTATACAGTCTAATTTTAGTCTTTAGGTGCATACTCGTATTTCTCCACACTCTCCATAGATTCTTAATGACAGAATAGATTCTTAATGACGTTTACAGATGTCTTCAAATACAGACATTTCCTCTGAATGGCAGTATTTCCTCCTTCTAAATATTTTAAAATGCTGCTTGCTGAACACACGCGAACCAGTCAAGCAGATTTCTAACACTTCCTCAGGGCTACACAACACAGACCGCAGCATCAATGTACAGTCGCTCAAAAAAGTATCCGAACACTGGTTGATTACAGAATTCAGAAAAAAAAAATATCTGACAACGATTTATTTAGAAATTAGTGATCTGGCAACCTTCGTGTCACGTGACACTAAGGTTGCCAGATCATTAATTTCTAACTAAATCGTTGCCAGATATTTTTTTCTGAATTCTGTAATCAACTAGTGTTCGGATACTTTTTTGAGCGACTGTACCTCTATTTAGCATTGCCGACATCAACTAAAGAAAGAATCGTACCTTGACGTGAAAATTATCGTCTTCCATAGTTCACTATTGTAAACGCTCTGATTTTGCTTTGCACGATATAAGTGCAAAATATAATTTGCATTTTTTTTTTAAATTGTAAAATGACAAGGTATAGAAAAGTTACTTTAGCTCTCGTGCCTAAATAAGCTCGTGTGCGGGACAGCCATACCTTGTGCACATTAAAGAACACGCTGGATGGCCTTGATGGAAGGCTACCATCTGCTTCCCAACAGCTGTTCCAGTAGGTCACCTCCCCTAACGTTCTCTGAGCCTTCGAGGTCCTTGTGACTTGGCCATTTAGCCCATAATGCCACGGCTTAAAAGGTTTGTATGGTTGCAAAGATAAATCTCAACGGTGACATATTCAGGTTGAGTTCTACCTCTGAGTGGTACTTTTTTTGCACACAATGGGTTGAATGGCCGGGTCACAAAGACTCTGAGGGTTGGAGATGGTTGGAAGAAAAGCCCACTGTACAACTGTTAGGAGACAGATGGAAGCTATCCATCAAGGCCATCCAGTGTGTTCTTTAGCGTGGACAGGGTATGGCTCTCCTGGTACCAGGTGTCACAGCTTTGCGCACCTTCCGACGGAAGGTGACTTTTCCAAGCCCATCAATGTCCTCCTTCTGACCGAAGGTGGCTTTTCCAAGCCAATCGATGTCCACTTTCAGACGGAAGGTGGCTTTTCCAAGCCCGTCGATATCCTCTTTCTGACCGAAGGTGGCTTTTCCAAGCCCGTCGATGTCCTCTTTCTGACCGAAGGTGGCTTTCCCAAGTCCGTCGATGTCCTCTTTCTGACCGAAGGTGGCTTTTCCAAGCCAATCGATGTCCACTTTCAGACCGAAGGTGGCTTTTCCAAGCCCGTCGATGTCCTCTTTCTGACCGAAGGTGGCTTTTCCAAGCCCGTCGATGTCCACTTTCTGACCGAAGGTAGCTTTCCCAAGCCCGTCGATATCCTCTTTCTGACCGAAGGTGGCTTTCCCAAGCCCGTCGATGTCCTCTTTCTGACTGAAGGTGGCTTTCCCAAGCCCGTCGATGTCCTCTTTCTGACCGAAGGTGGCTTCCCCAAGCTCATCGATGTCCACTTTCTCACCGAAGGTGGCTTTTCCAAGCCCATCGATGTCCTCTTTCTGACCGAAGGTGGCTTTTCCAAACCCGTCGATGTCCTCTCTCTGACCGAAGGTGGCTTTTCCAAACCCGTCGATGTCCTCTCTCTGACCGAAGGTGGCTTTTCCAAGCTCATCGATGTCCACTTTCTGACCGAAGGTGGCTTTTCCAAGCCCGTCCATGTCCTCTTTCTGACCGAAGGTGGCTTTTCCAAACCCGTCGATGTCCTCTTTCTGACCGAAGGTGGCTTTTCCAAGCCCGTCCATGTCCTCTTTCTGACCGAAGGTGGCTTTTCCAAGCCCGTCGATGTCCTCTTTCTGACCGAAGGTGGCTTTCCCAAGCTCATCGATGTCCACTTTCTGACCGAAGGTGGCTTTTCCAAGCCCATCGATGTCCTCTTTCTGACCTAAGGTGGCTTTCCCAAGCCCGTCGATGTCCTCTTTCTGACCGAAGGTGGCTTTTCCAAGCCCATCGATGTCCACTTTCTGACCGAAGGTGGCTTTTCCAAGCCCATCGATGTCCTCTTTCTGACCGAAGGTGGCTTTTCCAAGCTCGTCGATGTCCACTTTCTGACCGAAGGCAGGGTGGGAGTTTAAAAGAGATAAATCTCAACTGGCACAGGTGAGACTCGAACCTGCAGATCACGAGCCTGGCACGCTACCTACTGGGACAAGGAAAAACTAATCTTCAGTCTTAAGCATCCATAATGGTTGCAATGGATTCTAGATATTTCCTCCTTTTTTTCCTCGGGTGTGGTGGAAATAGCTGTGATCCAGTTGTAAATAGCATCTTAAGTTTGACATGGGAATTTTCATTTTTGAATTTAAGCCTCTGATTCAAGTTAAAAAATACGCCAATAGATGGCAGCATGATAGAGTGGTGCTCATATAGCAGCTACACAGCCATTCTGTGACAGTCCTACAACGCGAAATTCAGATAAAAATCGGGATTTTCATTGCGCACTAAACCGACTATTCTAAAGAAATAACAGCGATATACAGTCCCCTACCACAATATTAGAGAAATTCGATGTTACGTGAATGGGAATCTGATAATTCGAGGTTGGCCTTTCATGATAAGTTATATAACTTCTAAAATAGACATTTATTTAAAAAAAAAAATCTTTTTTAATCTCGATTTTCAACAATATTCGTCACAATTCTTTAAATACTGAAAGGATATTCTTTAAATTCGAGATATAAGTAGATTTGATTACGACCTTTAATTTATCTTCAGTCACATTTCTCCATTAAATGCTTATATTTAGAAATTAGAGAGCTTCGAAATTAGAATCCCAACTAGAAGAGATATTATCTGTATGGGTTGCGTTGTGTTTTTTTTTACCTCTGAGCGGCACCTTTTTGCACACAGTGGGCTAAATGGCCAGGTCACAAGAACCCCAAAGGCTCAGAGAAGGTTGGGATGATATCCACAGGAAAAGCTGTTGCGAGACAGGTGATAGCTCCCGTCAAGGCCATTCATCGTGTTCTTTAAAGTGCACAGAGTATGGCTCTCCCGCACACGGACTTCGGCTTAACGTCCCATCCGGCGGACGGCGGCCTTTCCAAGCCCATCGGTTCCCCCTACTGACCGTAGGCAGGTAGTCTTGCAGACAGGAGCTAAATATAGACAGGAGTAAAATAGACAGGAGCTAAATATAAGACAGGGGTAGGCAGGGAGTCTTGCGGAGATAAATTTCAACGCTGACCCAGCTGCGACTCGAACCTGGGAACTGCAGATTACGAAATTGGCGCGCTACCGACTAAGCCACTCCCGCCCCAATATAACCTGTATTGGATTGGATTGTTTTACCTCTTAGCGGCACTTTTTTACACACCATGGGCTAAATGGCCAGGCCACAAGGACCCCGAAGGCTCAGAGAAGATTGGGGGAGGGGACCCACTGGAACAGCTGTTGGGAGACAGATGGTAGCCTCCCGTCAAGGCCATCCAGCGTGTTCTTTAACGTGCACAGGGTATGTCTTTCCCGCACACGGGGCCACGGCTTAACCTCCCATCCGACGGACAGTGGCCTTTTCAAGCCCATCGGCGTCCCCTACTGACCGTGGGCAGGGCGGGGAAATTTTGCGGAGATAAATCTCAACGCTGACCCAGCTAAATAACCTGTAAAATCTCTTAATATTTTAATAGGGCAGTGTACAAATGTTGTTGGATTTCATAGTTATTGAAGCAATTTCATTCTAATATCCGAATTTTAGTAATACCGGAATTTTCCAAGCAATGGAAAACTAATTTTAAGAAGTCTACATGATTTCTGCATCAGAATTAGGAAATTTTCGCCACGAAATGGTTGTAAGAAATATTTCAACAGTTGAATATCCGTTACAATTATAAATAACCTTCATCGGTGACGTGCAAATTTTTTGTGCCACGAGAAATCAACTCAGGAACTTCCTACGGAAGACATTTATCAAACCATTCCGTCATATCCGTTTAACGTTTAGTTGGAAAATAAGGCTTATTATTAGGATAAATATTCTAGAATTGAAAAATATTGTTCGGAAGTTTCAAAAACGTTAAAAATAATATGAGATCGATTATTTTTAATTCTAAATTGTTATTCATAACGCTAAGGAGAAGTTCCACGGGTTCCTATTTTTTCAAAATTCTTTTCCTAAATATATATGTTTTGAAACAATTGAGACAATCACAAATCAATTAGACAAATGTAAAATAATCCCCGTTGAGAAGCCTTGCACTAAATTGCCAGGGCACAAGGATCCCAAATGTTCAGAGTTAGTGATTAGGTGATTCATTCAGTCCATTGTGCAATTATCTTTTTTTTTAAACATCTGAGCGACTTTTTATTGTCAGACAGTGTGTTAAATTACCAGGTCACAAGAAGACCCAAAAATGGAAACCTCCTGTCAAAGCATCCAGCATGTTTTTTTAATGGTTTTGTTTATCTCTGAACGACGCTTTTATTCACAATATAGACTAAATTGCCAAATCACAAAGACCCCACGAGTTCAGAGTTGGGTATCCGCTGGTTGAGTGCATTCAGTGTGTTCTTTAATAATTTCTCAAGGTTTATCATTGAGCGACACTGTTCTGCACAGAATGGGTTACAGTCAGATCACAAGGACCTCAAGACTACAGAGTTGGGTTGTTGTTTTGGGTTGTTTTACCTCAGAGCGGCACTTTTTTGCACACCATGGGCTAAATGGCCAGGTCACATGGACCCCGAAGACTCAGAGAAGGTTGGGGGAGGGGACCCACTAGAACAGCTGTTGGGAGACAGATGGTAGCCTCCCGTCAAGGCCATCCAGTGTGTTCTTTAACGTGCACAGGGTATGGCTCTCCCGCACACGGGGCCACGGCTTAACGTCCCATCCGACGGACGGCGGCCTTTCCAAGCCCATCGGTGTCTCCTACTGACCGTGGGCAAGGCGGGGAAATTTTGCGGAGATAAATCTCAACGCTGAACCAGCTGGGACTCGAACCTGGGAACTACAGATTACGAGCCTGGCGTGCTACCGACTGAGCCACCCCCGCCCCCAGATCACAAGGACCTCAAGACTACAGAGTTGGGTAGAGGATCAACTGGATGGCTGTTAGCGGACAGATGGAAGCCGCCTGTCAAGGGATCCAGTGTGTTTTTAGTAATGTGGTTCATTTAACAAGCGTGTGGCACTTTTGTTCACACAATGGGCTAAATATTCACGTTATAATGACTCCAAAGCTTCAAAATTTGTGTACGGGATCCACTGAACGTTTGTTGGGAAACAGCTGGATGTGTCCTGTCAAAGCTTTCCAGCATATTCTTTAATGTGCACAGAGTATGACTCTCATTCACACAGGGACCTCGGCTTAACCTACCATACGACAAATGACTGCTTTCCGTCAGTGCAGGCAAAGTTTGAACTTCAACCTGAGAACATCAGTTTATGAGTCTGTTGCTGTGCCGATTCCCGTATTTACAGGTAAGCATCTAACTGTAACTTCTTGGTATCATTCATATATATATATAAAAAAATTTTCAGGTAGAAAACATTTGAAAATCGAGGTTGGCCTTTCATGTTTCAGCTAAAAGTGATTTTTTACACTGACGCGCTGGGGCGCACCTGGCCCGCAATCTGCAGTTCGCACCGTCCCATCTGGGCCAATGTTGCCCATCATTTTCTTAGTCAAAAATGCCTTTGGGAAGGAAATTGTAACCATTGGAAAATTAATGATTCTTGGAAAGGCTTCCGTCCATCGGATGGGACGTGAAGTCGCCCCCCCCCCCTCCTGTGTAGAAGAGCCATGCCCTCTGCACGTTAACGAACACATTGGATGACCTTGACAGGAGGCTACTATCAATTTTCTAGTTGTTCAGTGGGTTCCCTTCCACCAACATTCTCCAAGACCTTGAGATCCTGGGGCGGGGGTGGCTCAATCGGTAGGGCGCCAGGCTCGTAATCTGCAGTTCCCAGGTTCGAGTCCCAGCTGGGTCAACGTTGAGACTTATCTCCGCAAAATTCCCCGCCCTGCCCACGGTCAGTAGGGGACACCGATGGGCTTGGAAAGGTCGCCGTCCGTCGGATGGGACGTTAAGCCGTGGCTCCGTGTATGGGAGAGCCATACCCAATGCACGTTAAAGAACACGCTGGATGGCCTTGACGGGAGGTTACCATCTGTCTCCCAACAGCTGTTCCAGTGGGTCCCCTCCCCCAACCTTCTCTGAGCCTTCGGGGTCCTTGTAACCTGGCCATTTAGCCCATGGTGTGCAAAAAACTGCCGGTCAGAAGTAAAACAACCCAATCCAACCCTTGTGATCCTTGTGATCTGGATATTTAAGCCCATTGTACGCAAAGAAAAAGCACCTTTCAGAGATAAAAACAACACTGATGCCACTCCCAATTTGTCCAGCTCCAACAATAACTTTAGGATGTCTCAGACCTTCAAAAAACGGTCTATTACGGCTGCCAACATATCCGATAGCATTCAATTAATAGCGTGATTGGCAGAATGCCCGACAGAATCGAAAAGGGTTGGAATTTCCTTTTTCGACTTTCCTGTCATCAAATGGTGACGTGTTTGCGTGTCATGCGAACATTTCGATTGAAAGCAGTCAAACAGAAATACAGATAAACATCGCACGCGTTGCGATGTTTCTTCACGAAGCTCATCAATCAAAATGAGCAGATTTTGGATAATATTTCTGCTTCACCAAGTCTCACGTCAAGAAATTTGTATCTTCAGTGATATCAACAGAGATAATGAACAGCACATCAGTTGTTCTAAGCTTCTTATTCCAGAACAATAGAAATAAGACAATGGTTGCAATCAATTTAATAACATTTCTTTCAGAAGGGGATTATTATAGGGGTTGGGGAAAGTACGCCCTAAATCTCGTGAAGAATTTTAATGCGTAAAACAGAGGAGGAAATGAATATTGGACAATAATATTTTTAAAAAATTTAAAACTTGTTTAAAAACGCAAATTTTTCAGTTGAGTTAAAATTTATCTCGGACCGGCTCTCTTGTCCACAGAATGGCTTTGGATTGGATTGTTTTACCTCTGAGAGGCACATTTTTGCACACCATGGGCTAAATGGCCAGGCCACAAGGACCCCGAAGGTTCAGAGAAGGTTGGGGAAAGGGACCCACTGGAACAGCTGTTGGGAGACAGATGGTAGCCTCCCCTCAAGGCCATCCAGTGTGTTCTTTAACGTGCACAGGGTATGGCTCTCCCGCACACGGGGCCACGGCTTAACGTCCCATCCGACGGACGGCGGCCTTTTCAAGCCCATCGGTGTCGCCTACTGACCGTGGGCAAGGCGGGGAAATTTTGCGGAAATAAATCTCAACGCTGACCCAGCTGGGACTCGAACCTGGGAACTACAGATTACGCGCTACCGACTGAGCCCCCCCCCCCCCCCACCACCACAGAATGGCAAGGCCACAAGAGCCTCAAAGGCTCGTACAAAGTTCCGGATAATATCTGACAGATGGAAGCCTCCCGATAAGGCCATCCATCCTACACACGGAACCACGGCTTAACGTCGCATCCGAGGACTGGATTGGTTCCGTCGGTAGTGAGCCGAGCTGGTAATCTGCAGTTCCCAAGTACGAGTCCGAACTGTCCATGTGTTGAAATTAATCTCTCCTAACCCTCAGTCCAAACAAAGGAGCTTTATGGATTTAGAAAAGCGATTGTCCGTGGGATGGAAAGTTGATCCGTGTACATCAGAGCGATATCTTGTGCACGTTAAAGAACACACTGGATGGCCTTGATGGGAGGACACCATCTCAATGGAAAATAAATTTATATTTCAAATTTTACCAAATAAATATAAAACTGTTACCATCTTTTGTAAGTATACCATTTCAGGTGTATTTCCACTGGGTTGGGTTGTTTTACCTCTGAGCGGCACTTTTTTGCACACCATGGGCTAAATGGCCAGGTCACATGGACCCCGAAGGCTCAGAGAAGGTTGTGGGAGGGGACCCACTAGAACAGCTGTTGGGAGAGAGATGGTAGCCTCCCGTCAAGGACATTCAGTGTGTTCTTTAACGTTCATATAGGGTATGGCTCTCCCGCACACGGTGACACGGCTTAACGTCCCATCCGACGGACGGCGGCCTTTCCAAGCACATCGGTGCCCCTACTGACCATGGGCAGGGCGGGAATTTTTGCGGAGATAAATCTCAACGCTGATCCAGCTGGGACTCGAATCTGGGAACTACAGATTACGAGCCTGGCGCGCTACCGACTAAGCGACCCCGTATTTCCACTGAGACATTTGTTTGTTTATAGAACATTAAATTACTTCTTTAAAAACAATAATGCAGTGCTGCATTATACAAATCATTCTATGCGAGATAATGGGAAAAGGTTTCTGTTACCACTTGCAAATAAAGAAATTATGCACAAACACTTTGATTATTTGGCCCCTAAAATTTTTAATTCTTTACCGATTATAATTCGAAATGAAACTAATTTTATGCATTTCAAATCTCTCACTGCTAATTATCTAATAACCATTGCAAATGCTGACAGCCTGTTTTCAGTGTTAAAGTAAAAAAAAATAATTCGTTTTTATAAATTCTCTTTTATTTTTGTATATATATATATTTTTTTTCTTTATGTAAAGTTGAGTGTCAGTGTTGCCAAAATTATGTATTTAAATAATTTGTAAATTAACCTACATGAGCTTAGATGCTCTTGGGTTAATGAGAGTATTACAAATATATGTTATTTGTAACCTTATTATTATAATAAAACTGAACTGAACAATGGGCTAAATTGCCAAGTCACAAGAACCCCGAAGGCTCAGAGAAGGTTGAGGAACGGGACCCACTAGAACAGCTGTTCGGAGACAGATGATAGCCTTCCGTCAAGGCCATCCAGCGTACTCTCTAACGTGCACAGGGTAGGACTATCCTGCACACATGGCCACGGCTTAACGTCCCATCCGACGTACGGCGGCCTTTCCAAGCCTATCGGTGTCCCCTACTGACAGTGGGCAGGGCGGGGAGTTTTGCGGAGATAAATTTCAACGCTGGCGGTGAAATTTCCCTTCGTGTCATGTGACACGAAGGTTGCCAGATCACTAATTTCTAAAAAAAAAATCGTTGCCAGATATTTTTTCTGAATTCTGTAATGAACCATAGTGTTCAGATACTTTTTTGAGCGACTGCATTGACGAAATGCAGATTTTGGGTTTTTCGAATCTCCTAATGGTTTTAATAACGCCTTCTACAGTTTGAAAATCTAGACAGTGCCGAAACTTTAAACAAACACTGCAAACGATATATTTAATGCTACTAATAAAAAATTTTACTGTTATTTGGGTTATTTTACCTCTTAGCGGCACTTTTTGGCACACCATGGGCTAAATGGCCAGGTCACATGGACTCCGAAGTCTCAGAGAAGGTTGGGGGAGGGGACCCACTGGAACAGCTGTTGGGAGACAGATGGTAGCCTCCCGTTAAGGCCATCCAGCGTGTTCTTTAACGTGCACAGGGTATGGCTCTCCCGTACACAGAACCACGGCTTAACGTACCATCCGACGGTGGCCTTTCCAAGTCCATCAGTGTCCCCTGCTGACCGTGGGCAGGAAGGGGAGTTTTGCAGAGATAAGTCTCAACGCTGACCCAGTTGGGACTCGAACCTGGGAACTATAGATTACGAGCCTGGCGCGCTACCGACTGAGCCACCCTCGTCCCAAATTTTACGGTAGAGTGTGATGATTAAGAAATGTACATAGATCGTAATAATTTATCAAATTACTAACTGAGGAAAGGGTGGGAACGCAACAATTTGTTTTAAAACATGAACCGCAAATTCTTTTTTGAATTGTATATAAGTTAGTTCGATTTTCCATTGTTAGAGGGTACCAAAGTTTGAAAATAAAAAAACTTCATTCTCTTTGAAAACGAGATCCGATATTTGCAGGGCGACATGAGCGAATATGGCTATCTGGCGAACATATGTTCTTAGCTATCTGATAACATTTATGCAGATTTTTTTCAGTAATGAGTTGCTATAGTGAAAGTACCAGAAGCGCAAATAGCCTCTTCAAGGTTGGGTTGTTTTACCTCTGAGAGGCAATTTTTTGCACACCATGGGCTAAATGGCCAGGTCACATGGACCCCGAAGGCTCAGAGAAGGTTGGGGGAGGAGACCCACTGGAACAGCTGTTGGGAGACAGATGGTAGCCTCTCGTCAAGGCCATCCAGCGTGTTCTTTAACGTGCACAGGGTATGGCTCTCCCAAACACGGGGCCACGGCTTAACTTCCCATCCGACGGACGGCCGCCTTTCCAAGTCCATCGGTGTCCCCTACTGACCGTGGGCAGGGCGGGGAATTTTGCGGAGATAAATCTCAACGCTGACCCAGCTGGAACTCGAATCTGGGAACTACAGATTACGAGCCTGGCGCGCTACCGACTGAGCCACCCCCGCCCCCGGCCTCTTCAAGATCATGAACATAGAAACGGTATATTCCACAAGGTCAAATATATGTTTACGCATTTCCGACTTCCACATGCCTTGTATACGAGGAATAACCAAGCAATATATGCATTAGGAGAATATTATTTGCTCAACTGTCTAACACCCTCCACTGACGTAGCTGTCCATGCGCTCTGTCTTCTTACCGACTACCTCGAGGTAGAGGGACTTCAAGCGTTGAGAGTTGAATAATAACTTGGAGAATTTAATGAACGTAGCAATATATCACTCATCCGACAGGTTAAATTGGTGAAAAGGATTTTGTCATGTATAATTAGCGCTTTTCGAACTGTAAGGTAAGTCAACATTGTTTGCAATTCCAGCTGTAGTTTGCGACATTACAGCCGCTAAATGATTTTTTTGGTGTAGCAAGTATCGTTTCGAATAATGCGAATTCATATCGTTTGCTTTTTAAGTCATTTAGTTTTACCATAGTTATTTTTAGTTTTTAAACAGTGTTCTTCAATACTTTCGAGTTTGTTTAAATCTAGAAAACCCTAGGAAACCTTTCAGTACAGAAATTGTTAGGAAAACTTCACCGATTTTTTTTTAACAGCCTAGATCTTTTCGATTATTTAACCTCTGAGTGGCTCTTGGGTTGGATTGTTTTACCTCTGAGCGACACTTTTTTGCACACCATGGGCTAAATGGCCAGATCACAAGGACTCCGAAGGCTCAGAGAAGGTCTCCCAACAGCTATTCCAGTGGGGGAGGGGATCCACTGGAATAGCTGTTGGGAGACAGATGGTATCCTCCCGTCAAGTCCATACAGCGTGTTCTTTAACGTGCACAGGTTATGGCTCTTCCGTACACGGAACCACGACTTAACATCTCATCCGACAAACGGCGGCCTTTACAAGCCCATCGGTGTCCCCTACTGACCGTGGGTAGGGCGGAGAACTTTGCAGAGATAAATATCAGCGCTGTCCCAGCTGGGACTCGAACCTGGGAACTATAGATTACGAGCCTGGCGCGCTACCAACTGAGCTCCCCCCCCCCCCCCCCCTCTCTGAGTGGCATTTTTTGCTCATACTGGATTAAATGACTGGGTCAAAAAGCATACCAAAGGTTTAGAGAAGATTGGAGAGGATATACTGGACAATTGGTAGGAGACAGATGGAAGCCTCCCGTCAAGGCGATCCAACGTGTTATTCAATGCATAACTTCAGTAGTTTCGAGTTTTTCTAATCTCGAGAACCTTGCAGTTTTTTGGCCTAAGAATACTTTCTGCATAAAAAAAGTGTTCCTCTTTTTGAACTGGCTTGACTTTTTTGGATTGTTTTACCTCTGAGCAGCACTTTTTTTGCACATATTATACTGAAAGACTGGGTCAAACGATTCCCAAAATCTCAGAGAAGATTGGAGATCCACTGGGCAACTAATAGGAGACAGGATGAAGTCTCCCGTCAAGGCCATCCAGCGTTTCGTTTAACGTACGCACACTCTACTACAGACGGGCTAGGGGCGGAGGTGGCTCAGTCGGTAGCGCTCCAGGCTCGTAATCTGCAGTTCCTAGGTTCGAGTCCCAGCTGGGTCAGCGTTGAGATTTATCTCCGCAAAATTCCCCGCCCTGCCCACGGTCAGTAGGGGACACCGATGGGCTTGGAAAGGCCGCCGTCCGTTGGATGGGACGTTAAGCCGTGGCCCCGTGTGCGGGAGAACCATACCCTGTGCACGTTAAAGAACACGCTGGATGGCCTTGACGGGAGGCTACCATCTGTCTCCCAACAGCTGTTCCAGTGGGTCCACTCCCCCAACCTTCTCTGAGCCTTCGGGGTCTATGTGACCTGGCCATTTATCCCATGGCGTTCAAAAAAAGTGCCGCTCAGAGGTAAAACAACCCAACAGACGGGATACGGCCATACATCCCATTTGACGGACGTCGTCTTTCTTGCTGAGGGCACAGCAAGGTTTAGCTAAGAAAATCTCAACACAGGAACAGGTGGGACTCGAACCTGGTGTCATTGGATTTACGAAGCTGGAGCTCCAGCTACTGGTGTCAATCCCAACTCACTGATGGAGAAAGCTAAAATGGTTTTAAGTTGTTCTGCAATTCCTACCCAATGGGTGTGTTTACATTCCAATTTTAACACTTCACTGAAGGGTCCAAGACCATTGTATAATTTAGATTTAGAAGTGACCTTAAACATTTCAAGGTTAAAGAATAAATATATGTTAAATTATTTAGTTTTTAAATTATTTTTTTTAAATCTTAATGCGAATTATTTTTTGTTATTTTACTGATAACAGGAAAATCATTTTATTTACACTGACTTTTGAGCTTATATTTTTTTACCTCTTTAGTACATATGAGTATAAATTATAACATCTATATTGTATTTATAATTTAAATTTTATATATCACTGTACATTTTGTACGAAATGTTTGGTGTGATTGATTATTGACTGATTTTTTTATCTTTTCGGTATGTGTGTTATCTTTTTTCAGTCTGTGTTTTTTTTAATTGTCATTGGTATTATTTATTTCAGGCCATGTTTTCCTTTTTTTTAGCATGTGTGCAGTTTGTTTAAGGCTGTGTTTTCCTTTTCGGCATTGGTGTTATTTGTTTCAGGCTATGTTTTTCTTTTTGGCATGTGTGTTATTT
Source organism: Ryuthela nishihirai (assembly GCA_038380435.1). NCBI lineage: Eukaryota > Metazoa > Arthropoda > Arachnida > Araneae > Heptathelidae > Ryuthela > Ryuthela nishihirai. Next base: position 28,996,903 of record JAWZYU010000025.1, read on the forward strand.
GTTCAAGTCTTTTTTATTGTCATTTGTGTTATTTGTTTCAGGCCGTGCCTTTTTTTAGCATGTGTGTTGTTTCAGGATCTGTTTATCTTTTTAGCATGTGTATTATTTGACAGGCTGTTATATCATTTTTAGCATATGTGTTATTTGTTTCAGGATGTGTTTTTCTTTTTAGCATGTTTTTTTAATTTGAAATAATTTATTTTGGCGTGTGTGTTATTTTCTTCAGGCTCTGCTTATCTTCTTAGCATGTGCGTTAATTGGGGCTATGTTTCTCTTTTTAGCATGTGTGCTATTCATTTTGAGCTTGTTTGTCATATTGTCATGTGAGCTAAATATTTATTTCAGGCTGTGTTTTTCTTTTTAGCATTGTGTTATTTATTTCGGGTTGTGTTTTCTTTTCAGCATGTGTTTTTAGTTTCGAGTTGTGTTTCTTTTAAAGCATGTGTTATCCGTTTCGGAATATTTTTAGCAGATGTAATTTCAGCTGTGTTCTATATATAGATCTCCAGCCTCTGATGTACAAATGTTCTTAGATTTCTTTTCCAAAATTCTAGAATATGCAACTGTTAAGAATTATAATTTTTATGTAATTGGTGATTTTAACATTGATATCTTACAACAGAATGATAATGCTATTGATTTTAATGAATGAATTGATATTTGTGGATCTAGAAATCTGATTCAATTTCCTGCGAGAGTCACATATTCTAGCTCAACTGTCATAGATCTGTGCATCATTAATATATCATCTGTAATTGGAGGTGTTTTCTTCACTGGTACAGTCGGTCAAAAAAGTATCCGAACACTATGGTTGATTACAGAATTCAGAAAAAGTATCTGGCAATGATTTTTTTAGAAATTAGTGATCTGGCAACCTTCGTGTCACGTGACACGGTTGTCAGATCACTAATTTCTAAAAAAAATCGTTGCCAGATATTTTTTCTGAATTCTGTAATCAACCATGAGTGTTCGGATACTTTTTTGAGCGACTGTATTATCAAAATATTTTTAGCACTGATATTAACCCAAAAACTACATATAAATGTATCAATAGTCTTTTACGAATGAAGAACATTGTTTTTCCTGAAGCAATACAAGTAGAAGGTAACGAAATGGAAACTGATTCTGAAAAGATTAATTATTTGAATAAATATTTTTCAACTATTGGAAGTATTTAAACGATGCAGATACTTTTAGAATGTTTTTAAAAGATAAGCGTTGTACTAATAGTCTCTTTCCCACTTCCACAAATGAGGTGTATCATGAATTATTAAAACTAAATGTTAAGAAAAGTTATGGAATTATGATATTCCAGCAAAACCCATTAAGTTTGTTGCTAATTTAATCGCTGCACCACTAGCCGCTATTTTAAATGTTTGAATGGCGAAAGGTGTTGTTCCCGATGAATTAAAAATTGCTCGTGTAGTCATCATCATCATCATCATCATCCTCAAGCAGCCATGGGCTAAGGAGGTCCAACCAGACCGTGCAATTTAGTTCTCCAAGCAAGTCTATCCTGAGCTACATCTACTGCATCTGGCCACTGCACACCAATTCTAACAAGGTCCTGTTTGACATTGTCTGCCCACCGCATCCTAGGTCTCCCTTTCTTTCTGAGGCCTTTAGGCACACTGTTCATAACCCTATTCGCCAATCTATAATTATTCATACGGGCAACATGGCCAAACCAACGGAGTCTCTCTCTGCACAATATGCTGCTTAAAGGAGGTTGCAAACTCCTTTTCCTAATCTCATCATTAGTTACAAAGTTGAACCACCTAATGCCCAAGATACTGCGTAAGCATCTGGAATCAAAAGCATCTAGTTTCCTGTTATCTTGTTTACAAAGTGTCCAAGTTTCACTACCATAACTAACCCTAGAAAGAACCAAACTATTATACAGTCTAATTTTAGTCTTTAGGTGTATACGCCTATTTCTCCACACTCTCCATAGATTCTTAAAAGTCCCAGCAGCAATCGCTATTCGTCTGTTAATCTCATGCCGCACATCACCACTATCTGTTACATAGCTCCCAAGATAATTAAACTGTGACACCTGCTCAAGACTGCAACCATTCAGATTAACTGAATCACAGCCTGCCTGACCAATTTTCATCACTTTAGTTTTCTCTCTGTTTATAACCAAACCTACTCTACTACCAGTCTCATCAACGGCTCGAATGAAAGAGTTCATCTCATCAACATCATTTGCCAGAAGGGCTAAATCATCAGCATAATCTAAATCAGAAATTTTCCTATCTCCAGCCCATTTAAGGCCAAAATCTTTCCCTTGAAGTGAATTTCGCATAACATAATCAATAACCAAGCTAAAGAGAAAAGGAGACAAAATGCACCCTTGTCGAACACCAGAAGTAATGCTAAACCAATTGCTACAAGCCTTACCAACTCTCACACACGACTCAGTGTTATTATAGAGAGCTTTCATAATGTTAACTAACTTGTCTGGTATACCATATGATCTCACAATCAACCACAAATTATGACGATCAACAGAGTCGAAAGCCTTTTTGAAATCAACAAAGCTAGCAACCAAAGGTTTCTGAAACTCTAAACATTTCTCAAGAATCTGCCTAAGTGAAAATATCTGATCTACACATCCCCTACCACTTCTGAATCCACATTGCTCATCACGCAATTGCCTGTCAACCAGATTCTTAATTCTATTAAGCACAATCATGGAAAGAACTTTACCTGGAACAGAGAGTAGGCTGATACCCCTATAGTTATCACAAGAACTGCGATCACCTTTTTTGAAAATAGGGATAACAATAGCTCTGGTAAAATCCTTAGGAACCATGCCTTTATCATAAAAGAGATTCAGAATTTCAGTCATCCAAGTGGTAACCGAAACATTCCCAGCTCTAAGCATTTCCGTAGTAATTTCATCTACCCCTGGGGATTTATGAAGTTTAAGTTTAGAAACAGCCAAACTAACTTCAGATTGTGTTATAGGGCCAACATTAAAGCCACCAATGCATCTATCATCATTGCAAACAATGGGAGTAGAACTAACTACATTGTTTAGAACATCACTGAAATGCTCAGCCCACCTAGCCATGACAGAATCCTCCCCTTCTATAACCTTACCTTGTTTATCCTTCAATCCTTGTATGCCTGTCCGTTTTCTACCACACAAAACATTAACTATCTGGTACAGCTCTCTGCTGTTGTGCTGTCTAATTGCTTCCTCGGCTTTGTCAGCCAAACCATCAAGCCAAAAATTTTTATCAGCAGCTAACTGATCCTTTACAAGTTTATTAAGGTCTCTGTAATGCTTTCTATTAGGACTAGTAGGGTATTGATTAAGGACATTCCTGCAGTTCTTTCTTTCCGAAATAAGCTCAAGTGCCTTATCACTCAGATAATTTTGCCTCTTCTGCTCCTTTTTTCCTAAAAGAGTACTGTTAGTGTCCAAAAAAGCCTGTTTAAAATGATCCCATTCTTCCTCAACTTCAGTAGTAAGCAAACCATGACTGTCATAATGACTAAGTAACCTATCATGGTAAGCTTTGGCTATAACTGGATCTTTCAGAGCTTCAGTATTAAAAGTAAATTTTTTAACCCTAGCACAACACTTTTTAAGTTTAAGTTGCAACAGACTTTTAACAAGGTAATGGTCAGATCCAATTTCAGCTCCCCTATATGCCCTGGTATTCCTAACAGAACTAGTCCATTTGCTGTTAATTAATATGTAATCAATCATATTCTTATGCAGCCCATCAGGTGAAACCCATGTGTACTTATGTATGTCACGGTGTTTGTAATAAGTGTTAGTTATTCTGAATCCATTGAGTTTACTTACCTGTAGGAGACGTTGCCCATTGCTATTGCAGCTACCAATACCAAAAGGGCCTATTACTCCTCCCCAAAGGTCAGAGTCAGTACCAACTTTGGCATTGAAGTCACCAAGAACAAGGGTAATATCTCCTTTCTTGACAGAATGCAAAATATCCTGAAGTTGTTCATAAAACCTATCCTTCTCATCCTCATCGGCATCCTCAGTGGGGGCATAACAGCAGATAACATTCAAGTCTTTAACGCTTGTCTGAAATTTTGCTGTAAGAAACCTTTCATTAATGCACTCATATCCTAGAAGAGCATCACTAGCGTGTCTGCTGAGAAGCAGACCCACGCCTTGGTGATGTTTTTTGTCGTCCCTCCCTGAAAAGAGAAATTTAAGATTATTTTTAAGAATCTGACCTTTATCTGTCCATCTGGTCTCTTGCAAGCCGAGAATATCTAAATTATAACGGTGGAATTCTTGTGTGAGGACATCAAGAGAAAAAGCTCTGTGCAGAGTCCTCACATTCCAACTACCTATGGAGAGAAAATGGTTAGTGGGATGTTTAAAGAAACTATGTTTATTGAGAGAGGGAATGCCGACAATATCAAACAGCCCCCTAATCGCAGACATGGGGCAAAGACCCGTTCCCCACTACTAAAGGCTGAAGCCATCTACACTGGAAGACTTCCTCCAATGTAGAATTTGACGATGCCAATAGAAGCAAAGAGTTCAGGTGCCTGCGATGACTTCTGCTCAGGATTATCCACCAGCTGATAAACATATCCTGTGGATCTATTCACTTGGGGCTGTCAACCCACAAACAAACAGAAAACACAGCGGAAGATTTTCCCTCCACAGAAGCCCACCAGTGCAGCAAAATCAGGATCCATAATCAAGCTCAGAGCCATATATCTGTCCAGTCCAGTAGGTTTATATGGTCAGCACCAGGACCCTGTGTGGTTGACCACTCCTCAGCAGGGTAGAAAAAAAAGAAAAGTAGCCATAGTTGTCCAGATCAGTAGGCCACACTAATCTGGCAGCCCTCCCCTTCCGTTCACTTCCACAAGAGAGTATCTCTTTTGAAAGTTACTAACGGTCCGCACCACGAGAAGGCGGGGTTGGACATTAGGTGCTAGGCCTGGCCGGTTCTATGCATCATCACAGGGGATTGGTGCATAGCTCTCCTTCCAGTGACTACCTAGCTACCATTAGCTGTTTACAAATCTGGAGATAAAACTGACTCATCAAATTACCGACCAATATCAGTTCTTTCAACTTTCGCTAAAGTCATGGAAAAAGTAATTTTTAAAAGAGTACTTGATTTTGTTTTTAATTTATAATATTTTTACATAAAAATCAATTCGTTTTCCTACCTGGGAATTCAACAGAAAAAGCTTTAATAAATATAACAGAGTCTCTGTACAAAAATTATTGAAAACAAGTTATTCACTATCTGCATTTTTCTAGACTTATCTAAAGCACTTGACTATCTGTCACGAAATTTTGTTGTTCAAGTTATAACCGTTATGATTTTCGGGTCATTGTTTACAAATGGTTTCAAAATTATTTATTCAACAGAAAACAGGTTGTTTCTTAATATTATAATCAGTGGCGGCTCGTAGCTAAAATTAGTGGGGGTGCTGCTCCAGATTATTTTTAGCCTTTGTTTTAAAATTGTGTAAAAGGAAACAAACATGTATAAAAAGAAAATTTATTCACAAACTTGATAAAATCCTAAAAGAACAAAATCAAACATTTTTTACTTACTTTAACCTAAATTGTTACAGTTCAAGTTTAATCTATTCATTTAAAAATGAAATCCATTCTTCTTGTTTTAATTAATCAAAATTAAAATGAATCAAATAGAATAGCTGGAAGCAGGATAATAATCTAATTGTACACTTTATCACATTCAAGAATATGGTAGACGGTTTTAAGCACAACACACGCGGAATAAAAAAAACTACCTTCAACCAGCACGCCAGGGTCGGCACTGCGGGAACGACAGTGCTCTCTCTCTCTCTCCCTTGCAGCCTCGCGTGTAGCTTCCTATGTGCGCAGGCGCACAACAGTCAAATACCTCGCGCTAGTACTGGAAGCGCACAGTTCCATACAAAGATTTTTGTATCTTTTTCATAAACTGGGGGATGGCTACTGACATTAAGCTTAAGGATTATATATTGTAAAACTATAAAGAAAGAATTAAAGAAAAAAGGACTCATTATATTAAATGTTATCGATAATATCAAGTTGAAATTGGGGGTGCTGCAGTTCCACAGTGCCTATACGCGAGCCGCCACTGATTATAATGTATCCGAGACCTGTAGCTTAAAAGCGGTGTACCTCAAGGTTCTAATCTAGGACCACTTCTTTTTCTCTTATATGTTATCGATATTATTGACATTTCTCATGATTCTTCTCCGATATTATTTGCAGACGATACTAGTATATTTTATACAGGTAAAACCATTGATAACTTAATTGGCATCGTTATTAACGATTTAAAAATTTAGGCAAAATGGTTTAGAGCCAATAAACTCCAGTTAAATATTGGCAAAACTAAATATATCTTATTCGGTCCAACTGTAAAAACTGCAAATCTTTACCTACATGAAATATGCATTGATGGAAATGCAATCGAAAGAGTTAACAAAGTAAAATTTTTAGGAGTATGGCTTACTGGCAACTTAAAATGGAATGAACACGTTACATACAGTCGCTAAAAAATGTATCCGAACACTATGGTTGATTACAGAATTCAGAAAAAATATCCGAACCTTCGTGTCACGTGACACCAAGGTTGTCAGATCACTAATTTCTAAAAAAAATCGTTGCCAGATATTTTTTCTGAATTCTGTAATCAAACATAGTGTTCTGATACTTTTTTGAGCGACTGTACATTAGAAAAAAATTTTCCAGGAATATTGGCCTTATCAGACGCTATAGATTCATGTTTCCTTTTCGAATTAAATTGCAATTGTATAAATCCATTATTTATTCTCATCTACATTATTGCATTTTAATATGGGGTAACACAAGTAATCAGAATATTAATAAACTATTAAATCTTCAAAAATCATTCGTCAGAACTCTGTATAACCTAAACTTTAATGAACACACTAAAGAATGTTTTGGAAGAGCCAAAATTGTACAACTTCCGAATCTATACAAATTAAATATAGCATTATTTATGTTCTGTGCTATTAGGTTAAAAAAATACGATATCAATTTCCAAAGGAAGTGTTATTGTATCCCAAGTCGACAGCAGCTTGACCTAGAATTACCATTAAGCAGAAAAAATTATGGACAAGCATAACCAATCTTTCAGGGTGTGAAAGTTTAGAATAATTTAGATAATAATTTAAAAGGAGCTGAAAAATATTCTGCATTCAAACATAGTTTGTTAACTATTTCAACTCATTAATATCTAATGCTTAAAACACTTAAAATACTGGTGTATCATACAGTAGATATTTGTCACAAGTTTATGATTTAATGTAATTTAGTTAAGGTGCTCAGTCTTGTCAAATTCTGCATTGAATTTTTTAACTGAGTGTCCCTTTTCTGTTTTATATGAATTGTATCTTCTCAGACCTTCTACTAAGGCATATAAACTGACAGGCTCCTGCCAGACCTCTGTGGCAAGCAGCTGCTTGAGGGGGTATTTATTTATTATTTATTTTTTATTTATTATAATAACGGGCATAATATTTTTGTTTTCCATAATAAAATGGAAATAAAATTACTATTATTATTAGAAGAAGAATTAATCTTGATTCTTGTTAAAAAAAAATGCTACTTTTTTCACACTGTTGTTTTTTATTTTTGGTTCCAGATGTTAAAGGGAGACATCTCGGATATCAATGTAGACTTCAGATGCCAATAAAGACAGAAAAAAAGCGAAAAAAAAATGCTTTTATAGAAAATTAAAATGCCTTAAAACTATAATGTTTTAGAATCATCAAATCTCAGTAAATAAATTTTCCGTAAGAACGCAAAACGTTTTCTTAATTCTCAGCTATGCAATCCAGTAAACGAAAACTAAATAATTCCGATGGCAAAGGCATTCCATCTTCCAATATTCGAATGACTGCCGAAAAGCTGAAAAATAACAATTTCCCACCTAATAAAAAAACGATAAAGTCATCTTTACTCGATTCTAAACGCGTAAGCAAAAGCAAAACAATAAAGAACCTACTCGTCTTATCTCTTGGCAATTTCTTGGTTTTCCTAGCCTTTGATTCTCTAGCCAATCTTCAGAGCACCATCAATTGCGAGGAAGGTATAGGAATGGCCTCACAAGCTACGATTTACGCTTTTTTAACGGTATCTTCGCTTTTCCTGCCTGCTTTCGTTATCAAACGCTTGGGATGCAAGTTAACACTCATTATATCCATACTGTGTTTCTGTCCATACATAGCAGCCAACTTATATCCCCAATGGTGGACCATGATCCCCGCTGCAGCAGTATGTGGATCCGTTGCTGGACCTCTGTTGTCTGCAAGAGGTACTTACCTGAATGAAATTAGCTTCCAGTATGCTACTGATAGGCAACATTCGGTGGAAGTCACCAATGCTTGGTTGTTTGGGATTTCTAGCATGATTCACCACAACTCGGAGATCTGGGGGAACTTGATATCCTATTACGTGCTGACGCCAGAGAATGGTACGTGTTATATCGTTTCGAATGAAACTCTGACCACTTGTGGAGATTCTTTCTGCAATCAGGAGTTTCAACAAAGTAATCCTAATCTGAAACCGCCCGAGGATGAGAAGAGGTATCTGTTGGTCGGAATTTACTTGATATCTTCTCTTCTGGCCGCCGCCGTTCTCACCTTGCTGCTAGATCCGTTGCAAAGGGATGAAGAAGATGGATTCGAGAAGTCAAATCTCTCTTTAGATCTGTTCTTGGCCGCAGTGAAGCAATTGAAGAAAGGAAATCAGTTGCTTTTGTTGCCGCTGATCTTTTACATGGGTCTGGTAGAAGGATTCTACAACAGCGAATACAGCAAAGTAAGTGCCAATAATGCTTCATTTGTTGATTTTTTTATCGAAATTTGTAAATGATAGCAAAATGCGATTCATTTTAGTAAGATTATTCAGTGGATATGAATTTTTATCTCAATTTCAAATTAATAAATGAATAAAAATAAGTAAACAAGCAGTTGTTTCTCTTTGTCATTAATCTATAGTCGTCAGGTTCGAGTTCCACTTGAGCCAGCTTTGAGATTTATCTCTTCTACCCCGCCCCCCTAACTGCCCATCCCAAAGAGGGCATCTATGGGCTTCCTTTAGTCGAATGGCCGCCTTTAGTCGAATGGGACGTTGTTGGGTTGGGTTGTTTTACCTCTGAGCGGCACTTTTTTGCACACCATGGGCTAAATGGCCAGGTCACATGGACCCCGAAGGCTCAGAGAAGGTTGGGAGGAGGGGACCCATTGGAACAGCTGTTGGGAGACAGATGGTGGTAGCCTACCGTCAAGGCCATCCAGCGTGTTCTTTAACGTGCACAGGATATGACTCTCCCGCACACGGGACCACGGCTTAACGTCCCATCCGACGGACGGCGGCCTTTCCAAGCCCATCGGTGTCCCCTACTGACCGTGGGCAGGGCGGAGAATTTTGCGGAGATAAATCTCAACGCTGACCCAGCTGGGACTCGAACCTGGGAACTGCAGATTACGAGCCTGGCGCGCTACCGACTGAGCAACCCCCGCCCCCCGAATGGGACGTCAAGTCGTGCCGCCTTTAGTCGAATGGGACGTAAAGTCGTGCCACAAAAAAAAAGGCCGCCTTTAGTCGATAGGGACGTAAAGTTGTGCCACATGTTGTCATGTCCCTCGAATTTTATATTTTATTTATTTATTGTATATTTTTGTTGTATTATATTGTTGTATATATTTTTATGTGTTCTTTGAAATGTTTGTGCTGGGATGACTCACTGTTGTTGTTTTCGGGTCTGAAGCTGCTCCGTGCGAGGGTGACGAATGCCAGCAGTTGTCGATGGATGTTAATGACCGCCTAGGGCGCTAGCGCAGGGAGAAGGCTAGGCGGGAGATTTGAAAGCTTTAGTCTTGGTGTGAGCACGTTGAACGAAAGGTCATCTCAACAAGCGTCAGAAGGACGCCGCGCCTTACTCGAACCCTCGAAAGGAGGGTGTGATTCCAAGAGGGAATCAAGATTCTTATGTGAATCGGATATTAGTCTGTGCGTTAGCTGTCAAGCGAAGAGGTCGCGTTGACACGCGTCAAAAGGACGCCGCCTTTCTCAATAGTAACCCTTGGAGTGAGTGAGGGTGCGATTCCCAGAGGGAATCCAGATTCTTGGAGAATCTTGTCTTTTATTCTTGTGGTTCAGGAGGAGCCACAGTGTAGGCAAAGATTGGTTATCCCTTTCGCCAAGTTTTGAGGTCTGTAAAGTGAGAAATTGCAGAGTGTGCAATTCTCCACCTCATTTTATTAATATTTGCAGTAGCAAAGCAGCAAAGGCCCACGGAGTGGAGTTCACTCCCAGCACGTAGCTGTATATAGTGTGTATAAAAATTGTAAATTCCCTATATAACTCTCGTGCAATAATTGATGGACCATTGTTATTCTTCATTCAACGCAGCAAAGTTGAGGCATACAGTGGCACGGGCATAAATTCACTGCTCACCGCGAACCTGAAGTTTCACCAAAGTGAATTAAGTAATTTCATCATCGTCCCTCTCTCCTGTGTGGACTGGGTCATCACATCTGTCACAATGGGACAGGATCCGAACAAGAGAACACACATGTGCAGGAGGGTTGGGTTGGGTTGTTTTACCTCTGAGCGGCACTCTTTTGCACACCATGGGCTAAATGGCCTTGTCACATGGACCCCGAAGGCTCAGAGAAGGTTGGGGGAGGGGACCCACTGGAACAGCTGTTGGGAGACAGATGGTAGCCTCCCGTCAAGGCCATCCAGCGTGTTCTTTAACATGCACAGGCTCTCCCACACACTGGGCCACGGCTTAACGTCCCATCCGACGGACGGCGGCCTTTCCAAGCCCATCGGTGTCCCCTACTGACCGTGGGCAGGGCGGGGAATTTTGCGGAGATAAATCTCAACGCTGACCTAGCTGGGACTCGAACCTGGGAACTACAGATTACGAGCCTGGCGCGCTACCGACTGAGCCACCTCCGCCCCCATGTGCAGGAGAGTCATACCCTTAACACGCTGGATGCCTTTGATGGGAGGTTTCCATCTGTTTTCTAACAGCCATCCAGTCTTCTAACAGCTTTCCCAAGCCTTCCCTCGGGGTCCTTGTGACCTGGTCATTTAGCCCATTGTATGTACAAATGTGACCCTCAGAGGTAAATCAACCCAATCGTTTGTGGTGGTTGGGAAAATATTAGCACTCACATTTACCGAAACTCTCAATAGCTTTTAATAGCGCCCTCTCACGGTGAGAAAAGTAGGGAAATGGTCATATTTTGAATGAAAAATACAAACGATAAATAAAGCTAGCAAACTTTATTGTAATATTATAAATTAAACGGATTGAAACTGAGCGTGAATTCAAAAATAATATTCAACCACAATAATTCTAAAAATAATGTAATTTATTACAAAAGTATGAATGAAAACATTTATGTAAACTATATTCAACCAACACAAATCTTCGTCAGTATGAAAATAAACCTTCAGAAGAACATAGCACCTCCCAAATGCAAGGAATGAAATTTATCTATTTTGAGGACCCAAATGTAAGGAATGTAATTCGATCCAATTTGAGGGCTCAAGTGTAATATGTGAAGTTGGATGTTATTTAAAAGCCCGAGTGTAAGGTGGGGCGGGGGTGGCTCAGTCGGTAGCGCGCCAGGCAAGTAATCTGTAGTTCCCAGGTTCGAGTCCCAGCTGGGTCAGCGTTGAGATTTATCTCCGCAAAATTTCCCGCCCTGCCCACGGTCAGTAAACGAGACCGATGGGCTTGGAAAGGCCGCTGTCCGTCGGATGGGACGTTAAGCCGTGGCCCCGTGTGCGGGAGAGCCATACCTTGTGCACGTTAAAGAACACTCTGGATGGCCTTGATGAGAGGCTACCATCTGTCTTCGAACAGCTGTTTCAGTGGGACCCCTCCTCCAACCTTCTCTGAGCCTTCGGCGTCCATGTGACCTGACCATTTAGCCCATGGTGTGCAAAAAAGTGCCGCTCAGAGGTAAAACAACCCAACCCTAGTGTAAGAAGTATAGTTGAATCCTATTTTAGGGTCCAGGTACGTGAAACTTACACAAGACCTTTTAGGTCACTCAAATGTGCTTTTTGTACACTAGAGTCTTCGGTCTAATCTCTATTCATAAATATTCTTTTCCAGGCATACATCGCCTGTGCGTGGGGAGTCCCTCATGTCGGATTTGTGTCCATCTGCTTCGGTGTGGCGAGTGCTGTGGCCGACGCCATATCCGGTCCTCTCGTCATGTGCTTCACACGTGTTCCTGTCTTCCTGTTAGCCGCCACTGCTCATTTCGGTTTGTTCGTCACTCTGTTCCTATGGAAACCAACTCCGAACCATCCTCTCTTCTTCTTTGTTGTTGCTGGCATCTATGGTTTAGGAAACGGCATCTGGATATCGCAAATTACTGGTTAGTCCTTTATTTTTATCTTTCTACTTAAGTCGTTAATGTCTCATTTTAATCTATGCATTTTCATAGTTTTTTTTTATTAGTTTGTGAAGTATTTTTGTTGACTTAGGGTTCAAAGCAGTTTCGTATTCGCTAACTATATGTCAAGATCAAATACTGAACCGATTTAAACCTTAAGATCACATAAATTAATAGCAGCCTTCTGAAGTTACAAGTAATATGGTTAGCACGCTTGGCTACTGGTCTAAGGGACCTGGGTTCGAGCCCCGGGTAAGGCATGGCTGTTTGTGTCGTTTTTCTGCTGAAGTCCTGCCATCCTCTCAGACCTTCTACTCTCAGGACTTCACGCTTCAGACTTTTCAGGCATGTAAACTGACAGGCTATCTTTAACTGTGTCTGTTTATTTTAAAGAGACACAAGTTTTTGCATAAATACGTATAATATCATGTTAAACATTTGAATTCTGGTATAATATTCATTATATATCTTTTCTTAAATATTTTTAAGGCGAATCACTCGAAGCAATTACGCGGTCAACTCACAACAATTACACTTAACACTCGGGATAATTAGGCAGACAACACAAAACAAATTCTCTTATACTTGGGACAATTACGCGGATTGGGTTGTTTTACCTCTGAGCAGCACTTTTCTGCACACCATGAGTTAAATGGCCAAGTCACATAGGATCTCGAAGGCTCAGAGAAGGTTGGGGGAGGGGACCCACTGGAACAGCTGTTGGGAGACAGATGGTAGCCTCCCGTCAAGGCCATCCAGCCTGTTCTTTAACGTGCACAGGGTGTGGCTCTCCCGTATACGGAGCCATGATTTAACGTCCCATCCGACGGACGGCGGCCTTTCCAAGCCCATCGGTGTCCCCTACTGACTGTGGGAAGGAACGGGGAGTTTTGCGGAGATTAATCTCAACGTTGACCCAGTTGGGACTCGAACCTGGGAACTACAGATTACGAGTCCGGCGCGCTACCGACTGAGCCACCCCCCAATTACGCGGATAACTCAAAACAGTTACATTGACCATTGGCAACATTTTTTTTCATTTGCAATACTTAGGATGGAGAAGACTGTTAGAAGCTACTCCTAGCTTTTACAGGCCATCTATACACGAACGTGATTCACTAAGAACTAAGTCCAAATTTAACAGATCATTAATTATGAGAACATCTCGCAGCATTTACACGTACCACTCGAAACAATTACACTGCTAACTCACAATAGCCACAATAGCCACTTCTGGAAGAGGCGGGTTCGAATCCTACTCAGGAAGAAACCAAATTTTTTCAGCAAATTATATCTAATGTTTCTTGTATACAGGACATTTTTCTGTGATACTTTATTATTGAATATTACTTCTAGCATTTATAGCTTCAAATAACACTAAGACAAATAACATTTGAGGCTTTTGAGAAAAACAGTACAGCTGTACAAAAACCTTCAGACGGCCCTGATACATTTTATTAGCCAGGATAGTCAGAAATTAAAGGTTCCCAGTTTATTCCTTGCCAAACAAATATCTGGGGCTGTGACATCACCGCATGTTGGGGGGGGGGGTAGTTGGTAGTGCGTCAGGCTCCTGATCTGCAGTTCCTAGGTTCGAATTTCCCCAAACTCCCCGCCCTGCCCACGTTCAGTCGGAGGTACCGATGGGCTTGAAAAGGCCGCTGTCGGTCTAATGAACGTTAAACCGTGGTCCCTTGTGCTGGAGAGCCATACTCTGTGCACGTTAAAGAACACGCTGGATGGCCTTGACAGTAGGCTACCATGTCTCTCAACAGCTGTTCCAGTGAGTCCCCTCCCCAACCTTCTCTGAGCCCTCATGGCCCTCGTGACCTGGATATTTGTCCATTGTGTGCAAAACAAAGTGCCCCTCAGAGGTAAACCAACCAACCATCACATGTTAGTACCAAAGAGTGTCGCCAAGAGTGTCGCAAGAAAGTAGATAGTGATGGGCTAGGAGAGGCTGCCGTGCGCGGATGGGATGTAGAACCGTGGTTCCTTGTGTAGGAGACCTATTCCCTGTGCAAATTAAAGAAAACTGGATGGATTTACCAGAGGATTCCATCTGTCTCCTAACAGCTCTTCAATGTGTCTCTTCTCCTCCCAACCTAATCTGAGCCCTGGGGTTCTTGTGATCTGGGGAGGGCGGAGGTTTGGTTGGGTTGTTTTACATCTGAGCGGCACTTTTTTCTAGCCATTTAGCACCTGGCCATTTAGCACCATGGACTAAATGGCCAGGTCACATGGACCCCGAAGGCTCAGAGAAGGTTGTGGGAGGGGACCCATTGGAACAGCTGTTGGGAAACAGATGGTAGCCTCCCTTTAAGACCGCCCAGCGTGTTCTTTAACGTGCACAGAGTATGACTCTCCCGCACACGGAGCAACGGCTTAATGTCCCATCCGACGGACGGTGGCCTTTCCAAGCATATCAGTGTCCCCTACTGACCATAGGCAAGGCGGGGAGTTTTGTGGAGATAAATCTCAATGCTGACCCAGCTGGGACTCGAACCTGGAAACTACAGATTATGAGCCTGGCACGCTAATGACTTAGCCACCCCCGCCCCGGCTTGGAAAAGCTGCCGTCCGTAGGATGGGACATTAAGCCTTTGGGGCTGAGTTGCTGGCTCATCATTGATGATAGGAACACGCACTTGTGATGTTGCCATTTAGACCACTGTGACAAAAAGAGTGTCTGTCAGAGGTAAAGCATTAAAATAACCAAAGGGCAGGGGTGGCCCAGTTGGTAGCGCGCCAGGCTCGTAATCTGCAAGTAGTGGGGCTGCCACTATAGTCCCCCCCACGCACAGTGCTTTCCCCCTATGACGTCACAAGCCACGCCCACTTCCGGCAACACCCTATGACGTCACAAACAACGCCCACTTCCGGCCACGCCCCCTATGACGTCGCCGACCACGCCCCATATGACATCACCAGCCACACCCCTGTGATGTAACATGATGTAATCATGACTTAACACGCCACGCCCCTTTATTAATAATTCCTCCCCCTTTATTAAACCCCCCTTTCACCCCCTTTCCCCCTCAGTGGCGCCATCTGTTGACAGTGAGACGTACTATTTTCCCAAAAACCCCTTTATTTTAAGTCTAATTTCTCGTTTTCGGACCCCACGGTCGACCTACCTATATTTTAAGCCCTCCCCTTATTAAAAACCCTCCTGGCGCCATCTGTTGACAGTGAGAAGTACTATTTTCCCAAAAAACCCTTTAAGTCTAATTTCTCGTTTTCGTACCCCACGGTCGAGCTACCTATATTTTAAGCCCTCCCCCTTATGAAAAACCCGCTGGTTGACCATTTAAACACCATACCTATATTTTAAGGCCCCCTCCTTCACTCGGCTGATGCAAGTCTCAGAATAATTGCATGGAACGATTGGCTGGTCTCAGAATAATTGTATGGAACGATTGGCTGGTCTCAGAATAATTGTACAGAAAAGGATGATACAAAATTCCCTAGTAATTAAACACTCGTCAAAATATTCCTCACCTTTATTAAAATCACTCCACGGTCTAAATAAAAATCTGTTTTCTGTAGATGTGTTTCACCGGAAAAAAAAAAATCATCCCTCGCTGTGTGGATTCCGGGACGCACGGGACTATACCGTGTACTTGCTGTGGCTTAGGTGCGTGTCAGGCATTTCAGATATTAACCTAGCATTCTTTATAACTAGCTTTTTCTATGTGTTTCTTACACCAAAACACGATAGTCCTTTCACATTAATATACGTATTTTTTATAACCCACGTATTTTAAGTCCGTTTCAGTAACACTTATTTCTTTTAACTCCACGACTGTCGCTTACTAGATCTATCCACACTAACTGTTTTTAAAAGACTGTCCCGCAGAAAATGCCGATGGGTAAAAAATATGATTTTATTCGTCGTGATGAAAAATATTGAGGAGTGATAGGATCGACCTAATAGACTCCGTGTTCGGATCCTCACCCCAGACAGCGTTTCACTGATGGATGGTTCAGTCCTACGAAAATAAAAAATTCCAAACGGGGGATCAAATTGACGAATGAATCTGTGCTGCTCCCGCATTAGGCGCGCTGTCTTACATCGTGAAAACTCACTGGCACTCTTTATCGTGGATTTCGGACTCGATATTTTCCCCAAGTCCGGAGACGGTTCTCTGCACAACCCTTTATGATAGGTTTCAACGCACCCCATGTAGACTTTTGAAATGACACGTCCTAAACCTTCAAGAGTTGTGCGTATTAGTCTCCATCGGGTTGGTGCCGTCAGATATCTGTGTTTCCACGTAGTAACGCAACACCGAAGAAAAAACGTCTCTCCCATCGTTTGCGTGCGAGCGTATGTCTCATCACGCTGATGAAATCGGGTAAAAAATAACTTTTTTGTACGAGGTAGAATGTTATAGAAAGTAAGAATGCTAAAAAACTTTCATCATGAATGCATATTAACGGAGTAGGGGAACATTAGTTTAAAACTTCGACTATAAAAATAATATATTGCTTCACGCACCTCCACTAATCCACTGAAATTATATTTGCAACGGGACTGATAGCCAAAATTTAGCAAACGAAACCGCTTAACTGACATATATGCTCTGATCGCGCCTACTGCTTACAAGAGAGACGACCTTCTAACCCGTTTCGATATCTTGTACACTCATCCCCATGTGATCTGACAAGACACAACAAGCGTGTGGTATGCAAAGGTCACGGGGACCAACGTGGAATGCGGCGTCTTTGAGAAGAGTGGCGGGTCCGTCCGAAAACCTAATGGGAAAGTTAAATAATTACTGTTTCCTCTCGAAATACAGAAGGAATTCTTCTGCTGATAGACGCACTTAAAAATAGGAATCTATGAAATTCAAAGGGAGATTGTTGTTTTTACATATTATCGGGATTACAATTAATACCGATTCCCTGCCCTTTAGGTTATGAAATATAACTGGAACCTTATTAGATCACTTAAAATTGAGTTGACACACTTTATGACCGACTCCTCGGAGAAGTGCTAAATCTATGTGGCGGAATACTAAAAATAGAATTCATACGTTTCCGTAAAAAACTTTAGTTCCAATATGAGTTAAAAGGTTATGGTTCGACTCAGGAAAAATAGGATTCGACCTCGGACATTAGAAAAGATGTGCGCCGTATAATTCCGTGGAAAAATACGAAAATCTTTAGCAATATCCCAGGCGTCCTTTGTTAGGCGATAGTATTAACATCCTTATACGTTCTCACTTCAAGCTTGCTTTCTCTATCATAACCCTCGATGCTTGCGAAAATTATCAAAGATGAATGTACAATCTTCGGAGTTCATTTTACTGTAGATGTCTAATTCTGGCAGGATCCCTCTCCACTTTTAAAATTTAGATCTTACACCAAAACCCGATAGTCCTTTCATATACGTATTTTTATAACCCACGTATTTTAAGTCCGTTTTAATCAATACTTATTTCTTTCAACTCACTCCCTCGTGACTATTACTAGAAGAAGGGCTACCTCACAGTAGCAGCAAATAAAAAATCTGATTTTATTCGTCGTGATGAAAAATATTGAAGGTAATAGGGTCGACCTAAAAGATCCGTTTTCGGATCCTCACCCCGGATGGCTTTTAACAAAAGTCCTATGAAATAAAAAAAAAAACTCCCCCGTTACGGGACGTTGTTTAAAAAAACTTATTATGGCTGTGTCCTCAGTACATGATGCAAACTCTTTCCCAGGAAGTAACGCTATTCGATGTATCCCCGGGTTACATGCTTTTACAGGGTAAAGCCTGTGTGGCAGAATGTTAAAAGTAGAGTTCATACGTTTCCGTAAAGCTTAAGTTCCAACATGCGTTAAAGGAGTATGGTTCGACTCACTTTGAGAGGAGCAGTCGCTCGGACCAAAAGCCTGATGGGTCTCCCATTACATCGACAAACTACCTGTCCATAGGCTGAGTAAGCATTTAGAATGAAAGATTGAGTCTGCTTCACGACACAGATTCGTAAAACGCTCAATAATTATTTTGTGAGAGAAAGCATGCATAAAGTTCAAACACTAATACATCTTCCCTTTCTAATAAACCATACGATCAAAGTAGATAAATTGCAAGCATCATCGGATCTGATTCCGTATATCTGCTTACGACGAAAATCTCACAATAGCCTATTCAGTACTTTAACCCCCCCGATATACAGTATGTGACTAGGTCGTTTAACTAAATTACGTGCATAAACGAAAATGTAAAGGGATATCTGTAAATTCGCACAACGGGATAGGTGAATATTTTCACAATTCTTTTGAAGGCAGAATAACTGTGACGAGAGAGAAAGTATAAAAATGCAGTGGGATGGCTGTAAAAACAACAGATTACAGCGCAAATACTGTAAGATAGAAAAAACGACTATTAACAAGTGTCATATAAGGAGCGACCGATAAAAGTCACACCGTAGCGGAAGGAGTAATGCAGGAAAAATCATAAAATATTAACCCCCCTCCCCCACGCTGGTAAATCACGGTCCATTGCGTACACATGGATGAATATCACAAAAATACTTTGCATATAGTAAAGAACCACCGAAGTTTGGAAATTTAAAATCTGAAAACTCACTGTTTATAGTATTTCCGTGAAAAGTCACCCCCCAGAATCGAGATCTAGCTCTGTCGCCAGTTATTCCAGCGTACTATCTCTTTTCAGCACGTTTGAATAAGTGCATGTGAAGGTGGCTAGCTGCATACACAAGCTTTTCGACAAAGATAGGATGTTTCACTACAATCTAACACGGAGATGTCTATTAAGTTATTTTTTCCTCCTATTTCTACACTAGTGTCGAAGTCTTAGAACAAGTGGTTCGGGTTAGCACACGTTTTTGATATTATCTTGTTTGGTAATCTGAAAGAACAGTGTCTATGGAACATTACCCCCCTGCAAGCTAGTACTAATTACTTTACGATTCTGAGGGACGAAGGTTGTAATCGTTGGCAGATATTTTTCAGAAATATGTAATCAACCATAGTGTTCGGATATTTGATCCATAGTAAGACATGAACGATGTTTACCTGCCATCAGCGACCCCTTCTACGGATCGTATGAGAGGTAATTGTTACGACAATTAGCTACGTGAAGTCGTGTTTATTTTTAACAGCAAAGACACACTAATTACCGACTAGCTAGAGAACGATATATTAACCTGCTAAAGTTTGATTTTAACGATCAGATAGTGTATATATCATCACTTTTTTAGTTCATAATAATATTCCAACTTTTAAAGGAAATATTGTCTCGTTATAAGCGATTACATACAAAGAGATACACACTCTATACTTTAAATCTATAGAGACAACGATCACTATCCCAGGAACACATCTGTGAAATATCACCACATTTTTGTTTTTAACGTACGGTTGAATCGTTCTACGATGCTAGCTTTGGTTTCCCATCCCTTTCTTTTACACCCACCCGATATAAAACATTCGACCCAACATAGCTTGCTAGCTGTGCGAGGTCTTGATACAGAGAACAATATTAACACTTCTAAGGCTGACCTTAAAATCCCCGTTAACTATACAAAAGAAATCACATTGACAAAAATATCAGAGACATTCATATTTATTTACATTAAGGTCACATTAATATTTAGTTCGTACATACCACTTCACCGTGCACCTCTTTTAGTACTGTTGCAAAGTTCAATTTAGACATAAACGCGACATTAGCAGGACGATTTAGTTCGATACATGATTCTTCCACAAAACTTACGGCAATATCAGTTAGATTAACGTTTCTTACCACTTCGGGGAAATAATCGTAAGCTGATTCAGCGTTTATGGTGAGGCACGAATGGCGAAGTTGACTCGGATGATCCACTTCACACCCGAAACAGTTCTTACGTAGCAGCGTAAACAGTTCTTTTCGGAGATCTGTTTTCAAAGTCCGCTTTAAACAGTCCATAAGCTTTACGAAATCACTGCTGTCTTGTTCAAGGGGTCGATCGTTAGATGGTGGGCTTCGAGGAAGATTTGCCGCTAATTCTACCTTCCGCACTGCATTCCAAAATTTACCGTTTTCAAACTTCAGAGCCATCAAACTGTAGGTGATTGGATCGCATAAATCTGTCAACCGCTGCCACTGTTCGACGCTGAGCCGAACCGATGACGAAAATACAAGTCCTCCGTCACGGGGGATGCTTTTTTTAATGACCACGCCGTGTCCACCTTTGAGCACGACGAGGCAAACCATAGCGTCCAGTTCATACTCGCCGTATTCGACATCTTCGAACGCTTCGACGATTGTAGACGCATACGAAACCAGTCCATGCCACTGCTCTTCAGACAGCATCACACCGTCCTTTGTAGGATATAGTTTTAACGAGTCATCACTCTGGAACACACGTATGTGCACTTTAGGATATGACCGATATTCACAAACGCTCGCAAACAAATCCGATCCGAGTTGAAACATATGGCTGTCATCATCTCTAACAGCAAGTCGCTTCGCAGGAAGATCACCATCGGTCAGGGAACGTTTAGCACAAGCCATAGCAAGTCGATACTGGAAAAAATAATGCCTTACAGCCCGTCGAAGGGTAATACTTATACCTTAAACCTGTGACGTGTCCCTGTAACTCCATCCCATTGGTCGAGATCTGGTACATTTGCCATCTCTTAGTAAACATGATGACGTCTACAAATATTTACGAGCCTGTATAGACGTGCTTTCGAAATATGCATGTGGTGCTCCTTTAAAACGGAAATCGTGGGAGCTTTTGATCACAAAAAACTTTCAGAATATCTCTGAAATTACAAACAGATAAGGGGGGTTGAATTCATTAACAGAGTATTTCAAAAGTATCTTAAAAACACACTCATAATGAAACCAAAGCTAGCATCCTAGAACGATTCAACCGTACGTTAAAAACAAAAACGTGGTGATATTTCACAGGTGTGTTCCATGGAGGCGCCACTCAGGGGGAAAGGGGGGTGTTTTAATAAGGGGAGTGGCCTGTTACGTAATGATTACGTAATGAATACGTAATGAATACTGTGATATTTCACAGGTGTGTTCCATGGAGGCGGCACTCAGGGGGAAAGGGGGGTGTTTTAATAAGGGGAGTGGCCTGTTACGTAATGATTACGTAATGATTACGTAATGAATACGTAACAGGCCACTCCCCTTATTAAAACACCCCCCTTTCCCCCTGAGTGGCGCCTCCATGGAACACACCTGTGAAATATCACCACGTTTTTGTTTTTAACGTACGGTTGAATCGTTCTACGATGCTAGCTTTGGTTTCATTATGAGTGTGTTTTTAAGATACTTTTGAAATACTCTGTTAATGAATTCAACCCCCCTTATCTGTTTGTAATTTCAGAGATATTCTGAAAGGTTTTTGTGATCAAAAGCTCCCACGATTTCCGTTTTAAAGGAGCACCACATGCATATTTCGAAAGCACGTCTATACAGGCTCGTAAATATTTGTAGACGTCATCATGTTTACTAAGAGATGGCAAATGTACCAGATCTCGACCAATGGGATGGAGTTACAGGGACACGTCACAGGTTTAAGGTATAAGTATTACCCTTCGACGGGCTGTAAGGCATTATTTTTTCCAGTATCGACTTGCTATGGCTTGTGCTAAACGTTCCCTGACCGATGGTGATCTTCCTGCGAAGCGACTTGCTGTTAGAGATGATGACAGCCATATGTTTCAACTCGGATCGGATTTGTTTGCGAGCGTTTGTGAATATCGGTCATATCCTAAAGTGCACATACGTGTGTTCCAGAGTGATGACTCGTTAAAACTATATCCTACAAAGGACGGTGTGATGCTGTCTGAAGAGCAGTGGCATGGACTGGTTTCGTATGCGTCTACAATCGTCGAAGCGTTCGAAGATGTCGAATACGGCGAGTATGAACTGGACGCTATGGTTTGCCTCGTCGTGCTCAAAGGTGGACACGGCGTGGTCATTAAAAAAAGCATCCCCCGTGACGGAGGACTTGTATTTTCGTCATCGGTTCGGCTCAGCGTCGAACAGTGGCAGCGGTTGACAGATTTATGCGATCCAATCACCTACAGTTTGATGGCTCTGAAGTTTGAAAACGGTAAATTTTGGAATGCAGTGCGGAAGGTAGAATTAGCGGCAAATCTTCCTCGAAGCCCACCATCTAACGATCGACCCCTTGAACAAGACAGCAGTGATTTCGTAAAGCTTATGGACTGTTTAAAGCGGACTTTGAAAACAGATCTCCGAAAAGAACTGTTTACGCTGCTACGTAAGAACTGTTTCGGGTGTGAAGTGGATCATCCGAGTCAACTTCGCCATTCGTGCCTCACCATAAACGCTGAATCAGCTTACGATTATTTCCCCGAAGTGGTAAGAAACGTTAATCTAACTGATATTGCCGTAAGTTTTGTGGAAGAATCATGTATCGAACTAAATCGTCCTGCTAATGTCGCGTTTATGTCTAAATTGAACTTTGCAACAGTACTAAAAGAGGTGCACGGTGAACTGGTATGTACGAACTAAATATTAATGTGACCTTAATGTAAATAAATATGAATGTCTCTGATATTTTTGTCAATGTGATTTCTTTTGTATAGTTAACGGGGATTTTAAGGTCAGCCTTAGAAGTGTTAATATTGTTCTCTGTATCAAGACCTCGCACAGCTAGCAAGCTATGTTGGGTCGAATGTTTTATATCGGGTGGGTGTAAAAGAAAGGGATGGGAAACCAAAGCTAGCATCGTAGAACGATTCAACCGTACGTTAAAAACAAAAATGTGGTGATATTTCACAGATGTGTTCCTGGGATAGTGATCGTTGTCTCTATAGATTTAAAGTATAGAGTGTGTATCTCTTTGTATGTAATCGCTTATAACGAGACAATATTTCCTTTAAAAGTTGGAATATTATTATGAACTAAAAAAGTGATGATATATACACTATCTGATCGTTAAAATCAAACTTTAGCAGGTTAATATATCGTTCTCTAGCTAGTCGGTAATTAGTGTGTCTTTGCTGTTAAAAATAAACACGACTTCACGTAGCTAATTGTCGTAACAATTACCTCTCATACGATCCGTAGAAGGGGTCGCTGATGGCAGGTAAACATCGTTCATGTCTTACTATGGATCAAATATCCGAACACTATGGTTGATTACATATTTCTGAAAAATATCTGCCAACGATTACAACCTTCGTCCCTCAGAATCGTAAAGTAATTAGTACTAGCTTGCAGGGGGGTAATGTTCCATAGACACTGTTCTTTCAGATTACCAAACAAGATAATATCAAAAACGTGTGCTAACCCGAACCACTTGTTCTAAGACTTCGACACTAGTGTAGAAATAGGAGGAAAAAATAACTTAATAGACATCTCCGTGTTAGATTGTAGTGAAACATCCTATCTTTGTCGAAAAGCTTGTGTATGCAGCTAGCCACCTTCACATGCACTTATTCAAACGTGCTGAAAAGAGATAGTACGCTGGAATAACTGGCGACAGAGCTAGATCTCGATTCTGGGGGGTGACTTTTCACGGAAATACTATAAACAGTGAGTTTTCAGATTTTAAATTTCCAAACTTCGGTGGTTCTTTACTATATGCAAAGTATTTTTGTGATATTCATCCATGTGTACGCAATGGACCGTGATTTACCAGCGTGGGGGAGGGGGGTTAATATTTTATGATTTTTCCTGCATTACTCCTTCCGCTACGGTGTGACTTTTATCGGTCGCTCCTTATATGACACTTGTTAATAGTCGTTTTTTCTATCTTACAGTATTTGCGCTGTAATCTGTTGTTTTTACAGCCATCCCACTGCATTTTTATACTTTCTCTCTCGTCACAGTTATTCTGCCTTCAAAAGAATTGTGAAAATATTCACCTATCCCGTTGTGCGAATTTACAGATATCCCTTTACATTTTCGTTTATGCACGTAATTTAGTTAAACGACCTAGTCACATACTGTATATCGGGGGGGTTAAAGTACTGAATAGGCTATTGTGAGATTTTCGTCGTAAGCAGATATACGGAATCAGATCCGATGATGCTTGCAATTTATCTACTTTGATCGTATGGTTTATTAGAAAGGGAAGATGTATTAGTGTTTGAACTTTATGCATGCTTTCTCTCACAAAATAATTATTGAGCGTTTTACGAATCTGTGTCGTGAAGCAGACTCAATCTTTCATTCTAAATGCTTACTCAGCCTATGGACAGGTAGTTTGTCGATGTAATGGGAGACCCATCAGGCTTTTGGTCCGAGCGACTGCTCCTCTCAAAGTGAGTCGAACCATACTCCTTTAACGCATGTTGGAACTTAAGCTTTACGGAAACGTATGAACTCTACTTTTAACATTCTGCCACACAGGCTTTACCCTGTAAAAGCATGTAACCCGGGGATACATCGAATAGCGTTACTTCCTGGGAAAGAGTTTGCATCATGTACTGAGGACACAGCCATAATAAGTTTTTTTAAACAACGTCCCGTAACGGGGGAGTTTTTTTTTTTATTTCATAGGACTTTTGTTAAAAGCCATCCGGGGTGAGGATCCGAAAACGGATCTTTTAGGTCGACCCTATTACCTTCAATATTTTTCATCACGACGAATAAAATCAGATTTTTTATTTGCTGCTACTGTGAGGTAGCCCTTCTTCTAGTAATAGTCACGAGGGAGTGAGTTGAAAGAAATAAGTATTGATTAAAACGGACTTAAAATACGTGGGTTATAAAAATACGTATATGAAAGGACTATCGGGTTTTGGTGTAAGATCTAAATTTTAAAAGTGGAGAGGGATCCTGCCAGAATTAGACATCTACAGTAAAATGAACTCCGAAGATTGTACATTCATCTTTGATAATTTTCGCAAGCATCGAGGGTTATGATAGAGAAAGCAAGCTTGAAGTGAGAACGTATAAGGATGTTAATACTATCGCCTAACAAAGGACGCCTGGGATATTGCTAAAGATTTTCGTATTTTTCCACGGAATTATACGGCGCACATCTTTTCTAATGTCCGAGGTCGAATCCTATTTTTCCTGAGTCGAACCATAACCTTTTAACTCATATTGGAACTAAAGTTTTTTACGGAAACGTATGAATTCTATTTTTAGTATTCCGCCACATAGATTTAGCACTTCTCCGAGGAGTCGGTCATAAAGTGTGTCAACTCAATTTTAAGTGATCTAATAAGGTTCCAGTTATATTTCATAACCTAAAGGGCAGGGAATCGGTATTAATTGTAATCCCGATAATATGTAAAAACAACAATCTCCCTTTGAATTTCATAGATTCCTATTTTTAAGTGCGTCTATCAGCAGAAGAATTCCTTCTGTATTTCGAGAGGAAACAGTAATTATTTAACTTTCCCATTAGGTTTTCGGACGGACCCGCCACTCTTCTCAAAGACGCCGCATTCCACGTTGGTCCCCGTGACCTTTGCATACCACACGCTTGTTGTGTCTTGTCAGATCACATGGGGATGAGTGTACAAGATATCGAAACGGGTTAGAAGGTCGTCTCTCTTGTAAGCAGTAGGCGCGATCAGAGCATATATGTCAGTTAAGCGGTTTCGTTTGCTAAATTTTGGCTATCAGTCCCGTTGCAAATATAATTTCAGTGGATTAGTGGAGGTGCGTGAAGCAATGTATTATTTTTATAGTCGAAGTTTTAAACTAATGTTCCCCTACTCCGTTAATATGCATTCATGATGAAAGTTTTTTAGCATTCTTACTTTCTATAACATTCTACCTCGTACAAAAAAGTTATTTTTTACCCGATTTCATCAGCGTGATGAGACATACGCTCGCACGCAAACGATGGGAGAGACGTTTTTTCTTCGGTGTTGCGTTACTACGTGGAAACACAGATATCTGACGGCACCAACCCGATGGAGACTAATACGCACAACTCTTGAAGGTTTAGGACGTGTCATTTCAAAAGTCTACATGGGGTGCGTTGAAACCTATCATAAAGGGTTGTGCAGAGAACCGTCTCCGGACTTGGGGAAAATATCGAGTCCGAAATCCACGATAAAGAGTGCCAGTGAGTTTTCACGATGTAAGACAGCGCGCCTAATGCGGGAGCAGCACAGATTCATTCGTCAATTTGATCCCCCGTTTGGAATTTTTTATTTTCGTAGGACTGAACCATCCATCAGTGAAACGCTGTCTGGGGTGAGGATCCGAACACGGAGTCTATTAGGTCGATCCTATCACTCCTCAATATTTTTCATCACGACGAATAAAATCATATTTTTTACCCATCGGCATTTTCTGCGGGACAGTCTTTTAAAAACAGTTAGTGTGGATAGATCTAGTAAGCGACAGTCGTGGAGTTAAAAGAAATAAGTGTTACTGAAACGGACTTAAAATACGTGGGTTATAAAAAATACGTATATTAATGTGAAAGGACTATCGTGTTTTGGTGTAAGAAACACATAGAAAAAGCTAGTTATAAAGAATGCTAGGTTAATATCTGAAATGCCTGACACGCACCTAAGCCACAGCAAGTACACGGTATAGTCCCGTGCGTCCCGGAATCCACACAGCGAGGGATGATTTTTTTTTTTCCGGTGAAACACATCTACAGAAAACAGATTTTTATTTAGACCGTGGAGTGATTTTAATAAAGGTGAGGAATATTTTGACGAGTGTTTAATTACTAGGGAATTTTGTATCATCCTTTTCTGTACAATTATTCTGAGACCAGCCAATCGTTCCATACAATTATTCTGAGACCAGCCAATCGTTCCATGCAATTATTCTGAGACTTGCATCAGCCGAGTGAAGGAGGGGGCCTTAAAATATAGGTATGGTGTTTAAATGGTCAACCAGCGGGTTTTTCATAAGGGGGAGGGCTTAAAATATAGGTAGCTCGACCGTGGGGTACGAAAACGAGAAATTAGACTTAAAGGGTTTTTTGGGAAAATAGTACTTCTCACTGTCAACAGATGGCGCCAGGAGGGTTTTTAATAAGGGGGAGGGCTTAAAATATAGGTAGGTCGACCGTGGGGTCCGAAAACGAGAAATTAGACTTAAAATAAAGGGGTTTTTGGGAAAATAGTACGTCTCACTGTCAACAGATGGCGCCACTGAGGGGGAAAGGGGGGTGAAAGGGGGGTTTAATAAAGGGGAGGAATTATTAATAAAGGGGCGTGGCATGTTAAGTCATGATTACATCATGTTACATCACAGGGGTGTGGCTGGTGATGTCATACGGGGCGTGGTCGGCGACGTCATAGGGGGCGTGGCCGGAAGTGGGCGTGGCTTGTGACGTCATAGGGGGAAAGCACTGTGCGTGGGGGGGGACTATAGTGGCAGCCCACTACTTCTGCAGTTCCCAGGTTCGAGTCCCAGCTGGGTCAGCATTGAGATTTATCTCCGCAAAACTCCCTGCCCTGCCCACGGTCAGTAGGGGACACCGATGAACTTGGAAAAGCCGCCGTCTGTCGGAAGGGACGTTAAGACGTGGCTCAGTGTGCGGGGCAGTCACACCCTGCGCACATTAAAGAACACGCTGGATGGCCTTGACGGGAGACTATCATCTGTCTCCCAACAGGTGTTCAAATGGGCTCTACCAACCTTCTCTGAACCTTCGGGGTTATTGTGGCCTGACCTTTAGCCCATGGTGTGCAAAAAAGTGCCGCTCAGAGGTAAAACAACCAAACCCTTGTGACCTGGACATTTAGCCCATGGTGTATAATTGGTTGAATTTAATAATAGAACATTGTGTGTGATCCTATTCATATTTTGTTCTGATGTTTCCTTTTCTTTCTTTTAACAGCTCTGCATGGAATACTCTTCAAGAACGACGAAGAAGCAGCCTTTTCCTGTTTCTACTTTTCGAACTCTCTGGGCTTTCTGTTGGCTTATGGATACAGTAACTTCTTATGCACCCATGCCAAAATCTGCATTCTTCTAGCCTTGCTAACAATCGGACTAATATGCTACTTGACTGTTGAAGCAATAACGGCCTTATACAGAAAAGGACGATACGTTGTGAATAAATAATCTACGACTGTAAGATGTTTCGCCAAAGTTGTAACTGAATCGTACGAAATATTCGCTTGAAATAATAAGTTAGCAAAAAAGGAAAAGCTCTCAATTTTTTTTTAATTTCAGGCTGTGTTGTTTTATCCGATAAAATCGCTGGCATTCTTATGTTGGGGGTTCGAAGTTTTAAGTTGGGTTGGGTTGTTTTATGTCTGAGCGGCACTTTTTTGCACACCATGGGCTAAATGGTCAAGTCACAAGGACCCCGAAGGCTCAGAGAAGGTTGGGGGAAGGGACCCACTGGAACAGTTGTTGGGAGACAGATGATAGCCTCCGTCAAGGCCATCCAGCGTGTTCTTTAACGTGCACAGGGTATGTCTCTCCCGCACACGGGACCACGGCTTAACGTCCCATCCGACGGATGGCGGTCTTTCCAAGCCCATCGGTGTCCCCTACTGACCGTGGGCAGGGCGGGGAGTTTTGCAGAGATAAATCTCAACGCTGACCCAGCTGGGACTCGAACCTGGGAACTACAGATTACGAGCCTGGCACGCTACCGACTGAGCCACCCCCGCCCCTCGAAGTTTTAAGGAAAACCTAACCAGCAAAATAAGGCCAGGCTGAAAAAAAAAATCAAATGCTTAGTTTGATTTTGGGCTCCCTTTTACGTTTATGTAATTTTCGATTTTGGGTTGTTTTATCTCTGAGCGGCACTTTTTTGCGCACCATGGGCTAAATGGCCAGGTCAGAAGGACCCCGAAGGCTCAGAGAAGGTTGGGGGAGGGGACCCACTGAAATAACTGTTCGAAGACAGATGGTAGCATCTCATCAAGGCCATCCAGAGTGTTATTTAACGTGCATAGGGTATGGCTCTCCCGCACAAGGGGCCACGGCTTAACGTGGAAAGCCACGGCTTAACTTGGAAAGGCCGCACAAGCGGCCTTTCCAAGCCCATCGGTCTCGTTTACTGACCGTGGGCAGGGCTGGGAATTTTGCGGAGATAAATCTCAACGCTGACCCAGCTGGGACTCGAACCTGGGAACTACAGATTACGAGCCTGGCGCGCTACCACCCCCAAAATTTTCGATTCGGCTGCGGAGGCAAACCTAGACTACATAATTTAGTTGTTCAAAGACATCAATTATGAACAACGTGATTAATGACTCCTACGTTTAAACCACCGTCCATCGGATTGGGCTTAAAGCCGTGGATCTATGTGCCGCAGAGCCATACCCTGTGCAGATTAAAAATAAAATGGATAGCCTTGATGGGAGGCTACCATCTGTCTCCTATCACTCAGATCACTGGGTAGCTGCCCAGTGGGTCCCCAACCTTCTCTGAGCCCTTGGGGTCTTTATGACTTGACCATTTAGCCCAGTTGTGTGCTAAAAATGCTGCTCAGAGATAAAATACCCATACCTACCAATAGGCAATATGGCTTCCAGAAGGGAAAAAGTACTACAACTCTACTGTCTAATTTTGCAGAATGTGTTAATAAAGCCTTGAAATATGGAGAAAAGGTTGCTGCTCTCTTTCTCGACTTTAGTAAAGCATTCGACACATTGGAACACAATATAATTCTTTCAAAACTTGAAAACTATGGAATTAGAGGGACAGCTCTTATGCGGTTCAAAAATTACCTAAGTAATGGGACTATTATAACCAAAATTGGAAATGCGTTAAGTAGCGAAAAAAAGTAAATGTTGGAGTTCCACAAGGATCTATACTTGGACCCTTGTTGTTCCTCTTGTACCTTGGCTTTACTGTAACTCTCTGCATGAAATAAATTATTATTATATATAATGATATGACTGATTTAAATATAAAAAGTAAATTATTTCTTTATGCTGATGTTACTGTTATTTTAAACAGCAATCGCGACGTGGACGCGGCTATAAGAGAATTACAGGGTGACTATAATTGCTTGGTGAGATGTCTGAATATTAATTTAATATATATAAATAACGATAAAACTAAATGGATGATCTCCCACTCACCAGGTACTTTGAAAACATCAACGTAATTAAGACCCATAATATGAAATGTTACATCAGAAAACTACTGTGAAATGGGCGGGGTTGACTCAGTCAGTAGCGCGCCAGGTTCGTAATCTGCAGTTCCCAAGTTCGAGTCCCGCCTGTGCCAGAGTTGAGATTTATCTCCGCAAAACTCCCCGGTTTTGCCATCCAGCGTGTTAAAGAACACGCTGGATGGCCTTGATGGAAGGCTACCATCCGAGTGAGTTTCCTCCCCTCAAACTTCTCTGAGCCCTTGTGGTCGTTGTGACCTCACTATTTATCCCATTGTGTGCAAAAACGTACCGATCAGAGGTAATACAACCCAACACCAAAAACAATTAGCTACATAAAAAACAATGGGTTGAGTTGCTTTACCTCTGTGCGACAGTTTTTTTTTTTTTGCATACAATAGGCTAAATGGCCAGATCACAAGAACCCCAAAGATTCAGTGGAGGTTGGAAAACAGATTGTTTTTTACCTCTGCTCGACACGTTTTTTGCATACAAAGGTTAGATGGTTAGATAACGAGAACCCCAAAAATTCAAAGAAGGTTGGGGAAGGGGACTCACTGGACAGGTGTTAAGAGACAGGTAATAATCTCCCTTCAATGCTATCCAGCGTGTTCTTTAACGTGCACAGGGAATGGTTCTCCTGTCACAAGGACCACAAATAAACAATGAAAAAGCTCACAAGAGTTCTGTCTTAGATGAGAACTCAAATTTTATTAATTAAGAATACTGGAAAATACATTGAAGATTAAATGCATAAAAATGCAACTAATGTTCAGAAAGATAAAAGTATCACATGAAGAAAAATTTCACTGAAAGAATTTACACCTATTGAAATAATAAATAAATACCCCCTCAAGCAGCTGCTTGCCACAGAGGTCTGACAAGAGCCTGTCAGTTTATATGCCACAGTAGAAGGTTTATGAGGATGGCAGGACCTCAGCAGAAAAACAACACTTCCCATGCCTTACCCGGGGCTCGAACCCAGGTTCCTTAGATCAGTAGCCAAGCGTGCTAACCACTCTGCTATGGGACGGTTTTTGAAATAATACACGTAACTTATTAATGTAAAACGTTTTCTATCCCATAAATATTCAAAACACATAGTTTTAATTTTTTTGAGGAATAAATGCTAATTTCTAATTGTTTTTGACATCCTTTTGGATAGAGGGCAGAGTTGTTGGAGCTAGAAATAAATAATAAGGCCAAAACCCTTTCTTTTTCGCAAATTAGGTATCCTATAATAAACATTATCGTTTGATTTTAACTCATACTGATTTGTGGATGTCTGATCTAAAATGCTGTCATTTCTAAAATAAAAGTATTTGAAATTTTGAAAAAATGTAATCATGTCCTAGTGATAAAATTTGCATGTGTCGAAATAATGGTAAGGTAGATGGTTTATTTGTACTATTAGTCATTAAAGGAATAAAATGCTTTGGAATTTCAAGAGTCGCCTGTGCCGAAATTCCACACATGAAGCGGTCTGCAGCATCTTGATGAACTTTTAAGTAGTACACAGCTTCTTGGTAAAATTTTAAGGTGGTCCGCATCTTCTTTGTAAAAATTTGAGGTAGTCCTCAGTTTCTTGGTAAACATTTGAGGTGGTCCAAAACTTTTTGGTGAAAATTTGAAGTCAGCAGTTTGATAAAATTTTGCAGTGGTCAGCAGGTTCTTCATAAAAATTTGATAAGTGGTCAGCAGCTTCTTCATAAAAATTTAATAAGTGGTCAGCAGCTTCTTGGTAAATGTTTGAAGTGGTCAGCAGCTTATTAATAAATTTTGAAGTGGTCAGCATCTTTGTAAAAAAATTTGAAGTGGTCAGCAGCTTCTTGTAAACGTTTGAAGTGGTCATTTACTAAAGAAAGGTTTGGAACCGCTAGATTCAAGAACAAAATTGATGAACGAAAATTAGAAACAAAATACTTTTATGTTTGTTTAATAAATTTATAGATTTATATAATTTTTGTGAGAAAGCATTAACTATGCACATCAAGAGACGATATTATCCATCATTCATTTCTTTGTGATTTTATTCAGTTGACACCATTACGTTAGTCATTAAAACACGATCCTCTCTGATTTTCAGTTTTGAACCGTGAAAGCTTCTTCTTTCTTTGAGAGGTTATCATTCCCTTTGTCGGCATTCATCTTGTACTGAGCTTTCTTCCCGAGAGTCATCCTAAATTTCACAGCCAAATAGCCGCCGATTCCCAAGACGAGTATTGCCAGGAGCACGTAGATTTTGACGTTGGTACAGAGATAGTCACTGTAGCCGAAAGCCAATCCATGACCAATGGAACTCCAGAGGTAGTAGTTGCCAAAAGCAGCCTCTTCATCATCTTTGAAGAGGGTTCCGTAGAATGCTGGATCAGGACGATATTTAGCGAGAGAGAAAAAGGAAAATTATTGTAAAGTCATCGTATTGTTTTCGATGAATATATAGTATTTATACAAAACTAAGACTAGTGTTTCGCAACTAGGTATTCAGGATGATGAATCTGTTCCTTGGCAGTGCTTGGGTTAGCTGCACATTGTACATCATCATCATCATCATCATCCTCAAGCAGCCATGGGCTACGGAGGTTCAACCAGACCGTGCAATTTAGTTCTCCAAGCAAATCTATCCTGAGCTACATCTACTGCATCTGGCCACTGCACACCAATTCTAACAAGGTCCTGTTTGACATTGTCTGCCCACCGCATCCTAGGTCTCCCCCTCCTTCTGAGGCCTTTAGGCACACTGTTCATAACCCTATTCGCCAATCTATAATTATTCATACGGGCAACATGGGCAAACCAACGGAGTCTCTCTCTGCACAATATGCTGCTTAAAGGAGGTTGCAAACTCCTTTGCCTAATCTCATCATTAGTTACAAAGTTGAACCACCTAATGCCCAAGATACTGCGTAAGCATCTGGAATCAAAAGCATATAGTTTCCTGTTATCTTGTTTACAAAGTGTCCAAGTTTCACTACCATAACTAACCCTAGAAAGAACCAAACTATTATACAGTCTAATTTTAGTCTTTAGGTGTATACGCCTATTTCTCCACACTCTCCATAGGTTCTTAAAAGTCCCGGCAGCAATCCCTATTCGTCTGTTAATCTCATGCCGCACATCACCATTATCTGTTACATAGCTCCCAAGATAATTAAACTGTGACACCTACTCAAGACTGCAACCATTCAGATTAACTGAATCACAGCCTGCCTGACCAATTTTCATCACTTTAGTTTTCTCTCTGTTTATAACCAAACCTACTCTATTACCAGTCTCATCAACAGCTCGAATGAAAGAGTTCATCTCATCAACATCATTTGCCAAAAGGGCTAAATCATCAGCATAATCTAAATCAGAAATTTTCGTATCTCCAGCCCATTTAAGGCCAAAATCTTTCCCTTGAAGTGAATTTCGCATAACATAATCAATAACCAAGCTAAAGAGAAAAGGAGACAAAATGCACCCTTGTCGAACACCAGAAGTAATGCTAAACCAATTGCTACAAGCCTTACCAACTCTCACACACGACTCAGTGTTATTACAGAGAGCTTTCATTATGTTAACTAACTTGTCTGGTATACCATATGATTTCACAATCAACCACAAATTATGACGATCAACAGAGTTGAAAGCCTTTTTGAAATCAACAAAGCTAGCAACCAAAGGTTTCTGAAACTCTAAACATTTCTCAAGAATCTGCCTAAGTGAAAATATCTGATCCACACATCCCCTACCACTTCTGAATCCACATTGCTCATCACGCAATTGACTGTCAACCAGATTCTTAATACTATTAAGCACAATCATGGAAAGAACTTTACCTGGAACAGAGAGTAGGCTGATACCCCTATAGTTATCACAAGAACTGCGATCACCTTTTTTGAAAATAGGGATAACAATAGCTCTGGTAAAATCCTTAGGAACCATGCCTTTATCATAAAAGATATTCAGAATTTCAGTCATCCAAGTGGTAACCGAAACATTCCCAGCTCTAAGCATTGATGCAAATATTTCTATGGTACTATATTATATTTTCGAGTAAAATATGTAGTGAGTCTTCAAAGATAACGCCGCTTAAAATACGTAGTCTACTTCTCTGAATAAAATACGAAGTTAGTCTACTTCTCTGTAAAAATGCGTAGTTAGTCTACTTCTTTGAGTAAAATGCATAGTAAGGCTGCCTCTCCGAGTCAGGTACATAGTCTGCCTCTACGCATAAGATATGTGGTCTACTTTTCCTCGTAAGACACGTAGTTAGTCTACTTCTCCGCGTAACGTAAATAGTTAGCCTACTTCTTCGTGGAAAATATGTAGTTAGTCTACTTATCCCAGTAAGATGCATAATTATTCTACTTTTGTTCATAAGTTACGTAATTAATCCCCTACCCTGCGTAAAATACATCGTATTTTACGCAGGGTAGGGAAATCTGCGTAAAATACATCGTATTTTACGCAGAGTAGTTGTTGCAACGTATTTTAGGCAGAGAAGTAGACAATTACGTGAAGCAGACTTACAATGTATTATGCGTGAAGTAGACTTACAATGTATTATGCGTGAAGTAGACTTACAATGTATTATGCGTGAAGTAGACTTACAATGTATTATGCGTGAAGTAGACTTACAATGTATTATGCGTGAACTAGACTTACAATGTATTATGCGTGAAGTAGACTTACAATGTATTATGCGTGAAGTAGACTTACAACGCATTTTGCGTGAAGAAGTAGACTTACTAAGCATTTCATGCGGAGTTGCAATTAGTTCACGGATTACAAATAACTCTATGTATATAAATAACTTCTTTTCCAAATCTAAAGCCTTATTTGTGCATCTTTAGATTATATCATAAACAAAACGCAAAAATATACGTATATTATCATAGCGAAAAATACTTTTAAATTCCTTTCCAAAACATTATCAAAATTATGCTATCGAACTTGAGATATAAGGTATTTTATAATTGTATTAGATTTCTTATTAATTTAAAATAATTTTCTTCATTTTAATATGGTAACTTGTATTAGGATTAATTTTATATTTATATCTTTTATCGTAAAAATTATTAATATTGTATTGATATAAATTTGAATAGGTCAAAATATTCAAAAAAAAATAAACCTCTCAGATTTTTATCTTCATATGTAAATTTTCCTTTTACATAATTCTTTTCTGTTGCGGATTTGATTTTTTATATCTTACATATATTTCCTAAAATTTCAGCTGCGTAATTTAATATTGATTCACAAATTAAAATGAAATTACAACTAAGTGTACTTATATAAATAACTTTTCTCCCCCCAAATTAATGGAGAGGAAGAGGTTTTCCCTCCATGTTTAGTGAATGAACATACTGACTTACCGTGAAGTTGCGCCCAAAAGATACTTGTAAATAATCCCCAAACTCCAGCCATTACGAAGAAGAGAAGGGGATGCTGAGGATTTGGTTGCCACAATAGCAAACTAACACAAGCCGCAATGTTTATTGAAGTGGCAAAGAGGAACACTGATACTTGGCCAAAGTACTTAACCGATAAGCCTGATAATGTGGATCCTACTGCACACGCTGCACCGTAGGAGACTGTCACAAAGCCTACGTGATATATTCCCCATGCACATCCTACATAGGCCTAAAGAGGAGAGAAATGAGCCATGTAGACTTTTAATACATCATATAGTAAAGTAGTAGACTTTTAATACATCATATAGTAAAGTAGTAGACTTTTAATACATCATATAGTAAAGTAGTAGACTTTTAATACATCATATAGTAAAGTAGTAGACTTTTAATACATCATATAGTAAAGTAGTAGACTTTTAATACATCGTATAGTAAAGTAGTAGACTTTTAATACATCTTAACAAATAAGTAACTTTTCTGTCTAGTTAGAACAGTGTCTCGCAAACTTTTTTACTCTGCGGCACACTGAATATAATTTTTTTTTTCCGCGGCACACTGAATATAATTTTTTTTCCGCGGCACACCTAAAAAAGAATAAAAGCAAACTCTATATAATCGTCATTATATTTGCGCTTTGTTGAAGTCATCAGCCTGGTTTTACTTGAAGATTTGTTTTCGTTCTTTAATTCATAACTCGGTGTTTGTTTTAAATATTTGTCCATTCTATGGCTTGAAATAATCAAAAATTAATACCAAAATTTGGAAAAAGCTTGATAAATACTTACAAGATCCCAGTTGATAAATTCTGAAAGATTTTTATTAAAGCACGTCGATAACACAAGTCAAATCAAAATGAAATCTTTGGAATATCTAGTGTCAATTTGAAAATTTCTCGCGGCACACTACTGTGCCGCGACACACAGTTTGCGAGACACTGAGTTAGAAGAATGTCACATTTCGCAACAAAGTGTTTCATGTGTTACACGCAATAATGATTTGATGTTTCTGTTGCAGGAAATGGTTTCTTTTGAAAACAATGGAATCTGGTAACGGTTAATATGACATTTCAATCTCTAATTGGTAAATTTTGGATCGTACTCTCTGATTGGTTCATTTCGAAGGCGTGGTTTTTGGCTCATTTGAGGTTATGTTCTCTGTTTGGTCCATCCAAGGTTATGCTGTCTGAGTCGTCCATTCAAGGGTCCTGTCAGTTCTCTATGATTAGTCCATACAAATCCATACTCTGTGATTGGTCCATTCAAGGCCATGATGTCTCATTGCTCCATTCAAAGCCTTGCTCATTGATTCGTTCATTCAAGGTCATGCATTCTGATTGGTTCATTTAGGGTCATGTTCTCTCGATACATTCATTAAATATCATGATTCGTTCAATATCATGCTATCCGATTGTTTCATGAAAGATCATGTTCTCTGAGTGTTCCATTCAAGATCATGCTCTCATATCAGGTCATCCAAAGTTATGATGTCGCATCAGGCCATCAATTGTTTTGCTCTCTTATCGAATCATCCAAAATCATGCTTTCTTATCAGGTCACACAAAATAGTGCTCTCCCGTCTGGTGATCCAAAATCATGCTCTCTCCTCAGGTCATCTAAGAGCATGCTTTTTTGTTAATTCATTTTACAAAAAAGGATAAACTCTCAACTGCAAGTCACATATAGTCTATTTAGATTTTTACCTGCAGTATATTCGATCATTCTGAGAGTAAGCAGAAGATCAGCTGAAATCTAAATTGAGTTATGAAATAAAGGGAAATAGAAGTTAAACATTAAACTTAACCATAAACTAAATCACCGTAATGTGAACCTAGAGATTTCAGTGCATATTCAACCCATATTGGATTGCTTTACACCTGAACTTTTTTTGCACAATGGGCGAAATGTGCATGGGGGCGGGACGTAATTATATGTATTTTTTTCTAATTTTTCCCCCATTCTCAAGGGGGGATTGCCCTCTTGCCCCCCTCCCGCCGTACATCCGGCCCTGTTGCCACCTGAAATATTATGTGATATACACTGCGTGGTCAAATTATTATGAACGGTGGGTTGGGTTGTTTTACCTCTGAGCGGCACTTTTTTGCACACCATGGGCTACATGGCCAGGTCACATGGACCCCGAAGGCTCAGAGAAGGTTGGGAGAGGGGACCCATTGGAACAGCTGTTGGGAGACAGATGGTAGTCTCCCGTCAAAGCCATCCAGCGTTTTCTTTAACGGGCACAGGTTATGGCTCTCCAGCACACGGGGGCACATCTTAATGTCCCATCGGATGGACGGTGGACTTTCCAAGCCCATCGGTGTCCCCTACTGACCGTGGGCAGGGCGGGGAATTTTGCGGAGATAAATCTCAACGCTGACCCAGCTGGGACTCGAACCTGGGAACTACAGATTACGAGTCTGGCGCGCTACCGACTAAGCCACCCCCGCCCCGATGAACGGTGTATCGTTCTCGAAGTACCGTTAAACATGCCAATGTATGCAAAATGTTTTATTGACGTTAGTATTCTATGTCACTACGAAGTCTTATAAAAGCGTAAAGTCATGGTGTAAAGCAAGATCAAGTGCGACATGGGTAGAAACCCTGATCTGATTGACTTCGAAAGGGGTTCATTATTGGAGCACTATGAGCAGAAGCTTTCGTAATGAAGGTGATAGAACGCAGCATCACGGGTCACAGTATCCCAAGGGTAGAGAAGAACGGTCTCCAAAAATGTTCCCCAATGGTGGTAATTGCGGGACGAAAAAGATTCTGCCAGACAGGGACAGGCTTTTGCTGGACCGATTTGTACGGCAAACCAGAGCTGCTATTGCTCATCAGCTGAGAGAGATGACCGCTAACAACAACACTTCAAAACCCATTTCAATGTGAACTATGTGCAGAGAACTGGAAATCGAAATTGGGAAGTGTACCATGACACATACGACGAAGAATTAGTAGGTGTTCATAATAATTTGACCAAGCAGTATATACACATTTTTGAATAAGTTCCAAAGTGTACACAGAACAACAAATTTGAAATCTAAATCACAACAATTTTTCAAAATCTAACTCCAGTTCTAATATTTTTTTATGCTATCACTGTGTATAATTTATAGTCTATTACTAGGAAAATGTACTTACCTTAGTATAATCTCCTATGTAAAAACCTTGCTGTAAACCCGTGTAGAAAGTAAGAGGCAAAAGAAGTAAAAGATTAACGTTTTTACACAACTTAAACGTTGCTACCAGATGGTTAGCTGTGCTCCTGTTTTTCTGAACAATATTTTCTGTGCCCAAAGAGTCCATGAAGATTATCGCCACCAAGAAACCTAATGCGCCAAATCCCATCAGAATCCCAGTTAACAAAAATCTCTTTTCTTCGCTTGGCTGCGTTAGTTTGATATTCCCTTCAACGGAATTTCTGCCGCAAAAGTAAACGCCACACATGTCTAAGGAGTCATTAAGCGCATTATATTCATTCGGATCCTCTGGTCTGAGTGCATAATACGAGATCAAATTCCCCCAGACATCTGAGCTCATGTAAAACAACCCAAACAATCCAAAGAAACGAGCTGACACTGATTCTACAGAACTCTTGGTGTAATTGAGATAGAGAAACACCAATTCGTTGAGGTAAGTACCTTGAGAAGACCACATGAGAGATGCACTTATACCACAAATGGCAGCTGTGGGAATCAGGGTACCCCAATGTGGATAGAAATTAGAAGCAATATAGGGCAAGTAGCAGAAAATGGAAAGAATCATCGTGGTCTTGCATCCTAGACGTTTGATGACTAATGATGGTAAGAGCAAGGATGAGGAACACATAAATGCATAGATGACTGCTTGGGATGCTACTCCGACACCTTGCTCACTGTTCATCGTGCTCTGAAGGGCTGCTACAGATCCATAGGCTGTGAATAATAATAAGAAACTGGACGATACGACTAAGAGGTTTTTGATTAAGAGAGGTTTAGTCATCAGTTGTTTTGTAGTTGGGGGACACAGAGTTTTGAATTTTTTTGCCTCATTTCTGGTATCGGGAAACTTTTCTCGGAAATCGTCAATATCTGAAGGGTTCGCACGTAAAATTATTTCGTTAGAATAGTTTTCTGAATATATATTTTTCGTTTCTTCATTCATTATAGATGTGTTTTTTTTTTTATCTTTAACGACCTTTTCTCTTTTTAGAGGAGATACGTCGTGTTTCGATTTCACTTTTTATTGTTAGAAAAGATTATTATTGTTAGGGCTTTCGGTGATACTCATTCAGATGATTTCGCTTAATAAGAAGAGTACTTTCGCTAATTAAATCAGATGATTTCGTTTAATAGAAGAGTACTATCGCTAATTAAATCAGATGATTTCGTTTAATAGAAGGGTACTTTCGCTAATTAAATCAGATGATTACGTTTAATAGAAGGGTACTTTCGCTAATTAAATCAGATGATTTCGTTTAATAGAAGAGTACTTTCGCTAATTAAATCAGATGATTACGTTTAATAGAAGGGTACTTTCGCTAATTAAATCAGATGATTTCGTTTAATAGAAGAGTACTTTCGCTAATTAAATCAGATGATTTCGTTTAATAGAAGAGTACTTTCTCTAATTTAAATCAGATGATTTCGTTTAGTAGAAGAGTTTTCTTTTTTAATCAGATTATTTCGTTTACTGGAAGAGTGTTTTCGCTGATTTAAACAGATGAGTTCGTTTAATAGAAAAGTACTTTCACTGGTTTAATTAGATTATTTCGTTGAACAGAAGAGAGTTTTCACTTAATCAGATGATTTCGTTTAACAGAAGAGTGTTTTCCCTTAATCAGATGATTTCGTTTAATTTTAAAGAGAAACAGAAGTCTTCGTGCAGTATTCTTCGCAGCATTTCCTGAAAAGAGAAATATAAATTAGGAAAACGCTTTAATAAAAAAAATGTTTTATTAATTATTTCAATATTATATTTTAGCAGTCTAAAGCACATATTTGGTCCAACAACTTGAATCATTCATGCTAGAATATGATTAAAAACAGATGCATCTCAAGCAGCTGCTTGCCGTAGGGATCAGTAGTCTGTCACTATAATATATCATAGAGATGTAATATGTCATTTAATAAGCCACAGAAGTCAATAGCCTGTCAGTATAATACACCATAGATGTCAGTAGCCTGCCAGTGTAATATCCTATACGGATCAGCAGCTGTCAATGCAATACACAATAGAGATAAGTAGGCTGTCAGTATAATATGCAATAGAGATCAGTAGCCTGTCAGTATAATATGCAATAGAGATAAGTAGCCTGTCAGTATAATATGCAATAGAGATAAGTAGCCTGTCGTATATTATTCAATGGAGATAAGTAGCCTGTCAGTATATTACTCAATAGAGATAAGTAGCCTGTCGTATATTATACAATAGAGATAAGTAGCCTGTCAGTATATTATGCAATAGAGATAAGTAGCCTGTCAGTATATTATGCAATAGAGATAAGTAGCCTGTAAGTATATTATGCAATAGAGATAAGTAGCCTGTCAGTATATCATGCAATAGAGAGAAGTAGCCAGTCAGTAAAATATGCAATAGAGGGATATCTAAACCCTACTAAGCAAGTGGCATCACCACACGGAACTCGGGGCCGACTGTCCAGAACTTGCGAAATTATGGGAAGCCGAAAACTTCTACCACCAGCAGTAATGTTCACCTCTGACGTAAACGAATGCCCGGACATATATTCGGAACACGCCTGGAAGTGTGCTATGCTCTGAGTCATTTTATTAAGACCCGAGTAATACTAGGGAATTCTGGCAGTATATATACAGAAGATCTCTAAGAAAAGCTACACCTCAGTAAGAAAGACAAATTATGTAAAGGAAACACCCGTTATTTATCAGGAGCTCAAACATTGATCTTCTCTCTACCGTCACTAAACGCTTGGATTAAACAGAATGCTTCTTCCTTTTTGAAGTTTGAGAGATTAGTTTATTTGCAAACTAATCAACGTGTATATCTAATTACGTAGAAATACCGGACCACCTTAGCTTGTACTCAAGTGCTATGACAATCCTTAAAATAACCAAATTACCTAATCTCCAAAATATTTACACTGAGAAGAAAACATCTCGAAAATTTTTGACCTCCCTCGTACCCAATGATCTTAACTGGATCACCACTTTGCAAAAAAGATGCCACTAGCCACTACTTGAAAGAGGAATTTCGAACATTTTTTAGCATGGAGATCCATCATGGAGAATATGCATGGGAGAACAACTTACAATAATCCCACTCAAATTGCTATATGATTTATTAGAAATATTTTAGGTAAATAATACTTATTAGTCTATTACTAGGAAATTCGTGTCATTTTGCTTATGATTAGGCAAGTTTTTTCGATCACTAATCATACTTTCATTTTTATTAGATAACACGTTTTGAGACATCAGTGAAATTTTCCAGTGAAGTAGGCTTTTTCTTTTTCGGTCATTAGAAAATGCACAAATTTTTTCAATCGTAAAAAAAAATTTCCGGATTATTATCCTAATTCATCGTCTCACGATTCAAAGTTTCAGGATCATTAACGAAATTTTCTGATAATTTGGCAAAATTCTTTGGATTATTAGTAAATTTCTTTTGGGTTATTAGTCATATTTTCTAGTTTTTTGCTCACCGAAAAAGATCATTTACCTAAGAAAATGTTTGGAAACCATGGATCTAAGAGAAATAATAAACTTGAATGTAAAAGAAAGGTTTGTAATCATTGATCTAAAAAAAAATCAACTTTAGGCATATATACACTCGCTCAAAAAATATCCGAACATTAAGGTTGATGACAGAATTCAGAAAAAATATCTGGCAACGATTTTTTTACGAATTAGTGATCTAGCAACCTTCCTGTCACGTGACACGAAGGTTGCCAGATCGCTAATTTCTAAAAAAATCGTTGCCAAATATTTTTTCTGAATTCTGTAATCAGCCATAGTGTTCGGATATTTTTTTGAGCGACTGTGCCTAAAGACTAAACAATTGTTTGGTTCTTTTTAGGATTAATTATGGTAGTGAAACTTGGACACTTTGTAAACAATATAACAGGTTGTTGGGTTGTTTTACCTCTGTGCTGCACTGTTTTGCGCACCATGGGCTAAATGGCCAGGTCGCATGGACCCCGAAGGCTCACAGAAGGTTGAGGGAGGGGACGCACTGGAACAGCTGTTGGGAGACAGATGGTAGCCTCCCGTCAAGGCCATCCAGTGTGTTCTTTAACGTGCACAGGGTGTGGCTCTCCCACACACGAGGCCACGGATTAACGTCCCATCCGACGGACGGCGGTCTTTCCAAAGCCCATCGGTGTTCCCTACTGACCGTGGGCAGGGCGGAGAATTTTGCGGAGATAAATCTCAACGCTGACCCAGCTGGGACTCGAACCTGGGAACTACAGCTTACGAGCCTGGCGCGCTCCCGACTGAGCCATCCCCACCCTTAAGATAACAGGAAACTAGATGCTTTTGATTCTAGATGCTTACGCAGTATCTTGAGCATTAGGTGGTTAAACTTTGTAACTAATGATGAGGTTAGGCAAAGGAGTCGGCAACCTCCTATAAGCAGCATATTGTGCAAAGAGAGAGACTCCGTTGGCTTGGCCATGTTGCCCGTATGGATAATTATAGATTACGAATAGGATTATGAACAGTGTGCCTAAAGGTCTCAGAAAGAGGGGGAGACCTTAGGATGCGGTGAACAGACAACGTCAAACAAGATTTCGTTACAACTGGTGTATTGTGGCTTGGAGAACTAAATTCGGCGATCTCGTTAGACCTCCGTAGCCCATGGCTGCTTGAGGATGAGGATGATGAGAGTAAGAAAAAAGGTTGGGAATAACTGCCCTGTGGGAAAAATTCCACTCTATCATGAAAAGATTGGAATTGATGTTCCAAGGAGAGAAAAACCCAGTTTCACATGAAAATTTTGGAATTAGAGTTCCAAGGAAAAAATACAATTAAAAGAGAGAAATTGGGCACCACTACTTCAAGAGCATATATCCTCTTGAGAGAGTGCATTATTTTCAAATTAAAAAAAACACATAAAGTAGGGAAGAGGAATCCAGTTTTCGAAAAAATTTTAAACCATTGCTCTAAATTTTAAATCGAAAAAATTATCTTCGTTTTAAATCGAAAACTTTTAAATCGAAAATTTAATAAAAATCTTCGTTTTAAATCGAAAACTTAATAATTCGATTTTTCAATGCTTCTTTATACCGAATATTATGAAGAGTTTTTAGTGTTACCAATGGAAAAATTGCACTTAGGATAGTAAAAAATGTGAGCCACCGCTATAAAAGGATATATCCTTTTAGAGCAATGGTTTTTCTGCTATAAAAGGAAATATCCTCTTGGAGCAGATTTTTTTGCATTAAACAAAAATCTATTCTAGGGAGGAGGAATCAAATTTCGGTTTTGAAAATTGGATTTCTAAATACTATTGCATACTGAATATTATGAATTATATCCCACTTTAAAAGGACTTTAAAAACCTTTTCGAATACTTTGTCAGAAAAAAAAACCTCTAGCGTTTCAAACTGAAAACTACAGCTCCAAAAACACATTTATGAAACGAAACTCTTGGAAGAGTTGCCTAATAACAAAAATCAATCAGGAACCACACCTACCTGTATAAAGCCTCCAATTAGGATAGGTCTCTCTTTCTCGCTTATTCAAGATCTATGATCTCTAATGAAAAGATGCGAAAATCTC
The DNA here is from genome assembly GCA_038380435.1 of Ryuthela nishihirai. Taxonomy (NCBI): domain Eukaryota; kingdom Metazoa; phylum Arthropoda; class Arachnida; order Araneae; family Heptathelidae; genus Ryuthela; species Ryuthela nishihirai. The sequence continues at coordinate 29,041,464 of JAWZYU010000025.1, forward strand.
CATTGTACTTCCAAAAAGTGCTACTCGAATTCACAATGCAATCTGAAGAAATGAAAAATATCGCGTTACTGACAGTGACGAACACTCCACGAGATATAGATATCTGAGCTGAAGGCCGCGAATTACAACAAAATAACTCACCATCCGTCTGAATAGCGAGATAAAAGAAATTAACGACATGAGAAGATGTTTATTATTTTACTGCATTGGGTGAAGCCTTTAGAGACCAGTTATAGAGGAATGAATTGTGAAATTGCTTTCGCGAGACTGAAGACTAAGTAAGATTTTGAACACATTTGTTAACTAGAAGAATAGCACCTCTGGCGAATATGAGGTGCTCTTTTTCAGAAGGGGACGGGGTCGTTAGCGTGCCTGGCTCGTAATAGGTATTGGAATTAAATTCACTATACGGCTGTTAGCATAAAAAATTATTTTTTCTTTGTTTTTTTAATCTCTTTTATATCGTCGTGTGACATTAGAACTTGCTGTTTTATTGCCATGACGTTTACTGCTGGACGATAACATAAGACGACATGAAAAGGACGATATCCCAACAGCCCATAGAACGAAACCCTCCTTTTCGTAGTGAACGATCCCATAGTGCACGTGGGATGCAATAAACTCTGCCTCTGCAACTGACTTGTCTTTGAAAATGCGACAACTAAGGTCGCAAAATTCGAGTAGGGCCACTGAAAGTTTCTAACTTTTTGGTGCCGTCTATGATTTTTTTTGGATTTTTTGCCTCCTTTATGTCATTTATCGTGTTTATAAAATAGAACCTCTATGTGTGTGCCTGGTACAATTAAAGACATCCAGAGGACGTTCCCTGACCATAACACCCGGATGTAAATCGACGGATGTGGAACAAACAAGAATTGTTGATCTGCTACTAAATATAGTAAGTTCGGTCCATTGATTCCTAGTGCTACTGTACAACTCTAATCCATTAAGGACAGCAAGTTCTAATGTCACAAGACGGGATATAAAAAAATAAATAAATACCCCCTCAAGCATCTGCTTGCCACAGAGGTCTGACAGGAGCCTGTCAGTTTATATGCCATAGTAGAAGATCTGAGAAGATCGACACATACATTCATGCGAGAAACGACACATACATTCATGCCTTATCCGGGGCTCGAACCCAGGTCCCTTAGATCAGCAGATATAAAAGAGATAAAAAAAAGCAAAGAAAAATAATTTTTTATGCTAAACAGCCATAAAATATATTTAATACTAATATTGTTAGCGCTGGGAAAATTCTATACTCGTAACAAGTAGTTCCCACACTGTGTTAGCGTTGGGAGTATAAACTGTGTTAGCGTTTAGATTTATCTCAGTCAAAGGACATACACCTTCCCTGCCCTCGGTGTCAGTGTTCAATTGTTGTTACCTCTAAGTGGCCCTTTTTTGCACACCATGGGCTAAATGGCCATGTCACAAGGACCCCGAAGGCTCAGAGAAGATTGGGGAAGTGGACCCACTGGAACAGCTTTTGGGAGACATACGGTAACCTCCTGTCAAGGCCATCCAGCATGTTCTTTAACGTGCAGAGCATGGCACCCCCGCACAGACTTTACTTTCCATCCGACAGACGGCGGCCTTTCGAAGCCCATTGGTGTCCCCTACTGACCGAGGGCAGGGTGGGTCGTTCTGCGGAGATAAATATAAACGCTGCGCCAGGTGGGAATCGAACCTGGGAACTGCAGATTAGGAGCCTACGTTTCGAAATAAAATTTACACTTTTGTCCGATTAAAAATAAAAATGTTTGAAAACAATAATTGTAAATTTTATTATTAGAAATCCAAATCATCCATGACGATATCCTGTTTTAACTGTTATTACCACCACATCAAATATACATAGAAAGAAAAATTAAAACTCTTCAGTTAACTTTAATTTGTATTTACAAAATACAACGAATTAAAAAAAAAATCTGTGCTCTTTAAACAGGTCTTTCCTTGTTTTAAATCCTGATTATCGTTAGTTCATCTCTATTTTTTCATACTTTACCTATTCTAATTACATACACCTATTTCTATTAAATTTATGCCCTATTTAATATATTAACAAGTTAATAGGGTGCAAAACATTTTGCCTAAATGTATAGGCAAGTTCGCCTAAATGTACGGGCCGCCCCAGCGTAGCTACGATACTATCGCATATCACAAACTTTGATACATAACTTGATGTACCCGACCCTATCGTTCAGAAGCTGTAGTTGGGTTGTGGGTTGTTTTACCTCTGAGCGGCACTTTTTTGCACACCATGGGCTAAATTGCCAGGTCACATGGACCCCGAAGGCTCAGAGAAGGTTGGGGGAGGGGACCCACTGGAACAGCTGTTGGGAGACAGATGGTAGCCTCCCGTCAAGGCCATCCAGCGTGTTCTTTAACGTGCACAGTGTATGGCTCTCCTACACACGGATCCACGGCTTAACGTCCCATCCGACGGACGGCGGTCTTTCCAAGCCCATCGGTGTCCCCTACTGACCGTGGGCAGGGCGGGGGAATTTTGCGGAGATAAATCTCAACGCTGACCCAGCTGGGACTCGAACCTGGGAACTACAGATTACGAGCCTGGCGCGCTACCGACTGAGCCACCCCCGCCCCTCAGAAGCTGTAGTGTAACAGACTTCGTTGATATCGAAAATTTTGTAGACATCGAAGATTGTCACCATCAAATTGCAGAAAAGAAAAGCAGAAATCAAAGGTTGCCCGCCAATCAAATTGCAGGAAACAAGCATCAATCGAAGGTTGTTACATTTTTACAAGGTAATAAAAAATAGTAATTCCCACCCCACTCCGGCAGCAGTTGCTTGCCACAAAGATCAGAAAAGAGCCTGTCAGTTTAATACGTCATAGAGGTCTATGAAGAAGGGGAAACTTCAGTAAAAAATACATTCCTTATCTATTGCTCGAACCCAGGATCCTTTGATTAGTAGCGAAGCGCGCTGCCCGATTGGCCAAGGTTGGGTTGGGTTGTTTTATCCGAGCGGCACTTTTTTGCACACCATGGGCTAAATGGCCAGGTCACAAGGACCCCGAAGTCTCAGAGAAGGTTGGGGGAGGGGACCCACTGGAACAGCTGTTGGGAGACAGATGGTAGCCTCCCGTCAAGGCCCTCCAGCGTGTTCTTTAACGTGCACAGGGTATGGCTCTCCCGCACACGAGGCCACGGCTTAACGTCCCATCCGACGGACGGCGGCCTTTCCAAGCCCATCGGTGTCCCCTACTGACCGTGGGCAGGGCCGGGAATTTTGCGGAGATAAATCTCAACGCTGACCCAGTTGGAACTCGAACCTGGGAACTGCAGATTACGAGCCTGGCGCGCTACCGACTGAGTTACCCCCGCCCCCCCGATTGGCCAAGGGAACGGCTTAGTAAAGGAAATGGAAGCAAAAATTAATAAACTTGTGCGTATTTCAAAAATTTTAAAAACCTTTGTAATGAAAGCGAGAAAGTTATACTATAATGGAAAAAATCCAATGAAAAAAAACTAATTTTTCTACATGCATGCCTGCTCGTTGATATGTGATAATAATAATTTGTGTATGAGAAAAATAACGTAAACAAAAGTGATTGTAATATTTTATTTTGTTCAAAATAAATGTTTAAGAGGCAGGCGCAAAAAAGAAACGAGACTATTCGCATAACTTACGCAATTCGCCCCTCTTCAATCAAAGAGAAACAACACCTGTTTAGTTTGGGTTTTTCTGGTTTTAACTGGGGCGGGGGTGGCTCAGTCGGTAGCGCGTCAGACTCGCAATCTGTAGTTCCCAGGTTCGAGTCCCAGCTGGGTCAGCGTTGAGATTTATCTCCGCAAAATTCCCCGCCCTGCCCACGGTCAGTAGGGGACACCGATGGGCTTGGAAATGCCGCCGTCCGTCGGATGGGACGTTAAGCCATGGCCCCGTGTGCGGAAGAGACATACCTTGTGCACGTTAAAGAACACGCTGGATGGCCTTGACGGGAGGCTACCATCTGTCTCCCAACAGCTGTTCCAGTGGGTCCCCTCCCCCAACCTTCTCTGAGCCTTCGGGGTGCATGTGACCTGGCCATTTAGCCCATGGTGTGCAAAAAAGTGCCGCTCAGAGGTAAAACAACCCAACCCAACTTGAGCATGTTAAAGAACCGGGTATCACCTTTATAACCGAGGGTGGCGGCTCAGCGAATATAAAACTAAACGCTAACAGAGTTAGGACTCGAACCTGGGAACTACAGAATGAGAGCATAGAAGGGTACCGATTGAGCTACTAACTCGGCGGTGGAATCCACGTCTTTATATTCTATTTACATCCATATTTACAAGACGAGTTGTTGGGTAGCTCAATCTGTAACGCTCCTGACTCGTAATCTGCAGTTCCCAGTTCGAGTCCCAGTTGGATCAGCGTTGAATTTTTCTCCGCAAAATTCTCCGCCCTGCCCACAATCAATAGGAGACACCGAAGGGACTGTCATCCGTCAGATGGGACGTTAAACTGTGGCCCCGTGTGCGGAAGGGCCAAACGTTGCGCACGTTAAAGTACATGCTGGATGGCCTTAATGTGATGGCTACCATCTGTCTCATAACAGCTGTTCCAGTGGGTCCCCTCCCCCAAACCTTTTCTGAGCCTCCTTGTGACCTGTCCATTTAGCCTATTGTGTGCAAAAAAGTGCCGCTCAGAGGTAAAACAACTCACGACGAAACAAAATGGTGGATGTTGTCATCTAGAGCAGTGGTTCTCAAAGTGTGTGCCGTGATATTTCGGATGATATTACAGCTAAAAGGAAATTTAAAACCATTTTATGGCTACTCTCTGCCATTCATTCTTCATTTAATTCTTTTCCGTTTAATCAAAAATTATCCTTATTAAATCTTAACCCTTTCGGCCCTGCCGGTGACATTTGCCACCTTAATAAAGAGTTCTAGCTACTGGCTGAGTATCTAGTTTCACCATAAAGCACTAGATGTCACCTGTACAAAGTATGTGAATCACATTTCATGACATGGTTCAACAAGAAGTGAGTGTTTACATATCTGAGTGACCCGTATTGTTCCGCTATTCAAGATGAATGCTAATAACTTGAACACCATGTTTAGTAAGTACCGATCTAAAATCGAAATATAAAAATTGTTTCAAAATTTTTCACACTAAATAATTTGATAAGATCTTTGTATAAAAACATTGTTTAAAATGAATAAAAAATATGCTTCCATTTTTATCTCTAAGACCTGATGGTGGCATTTGCCACGATTTCCTAGTTTCTAAACCTATGGCGGAAACCGCACAAACTTAGTAGGGGAGTCCTTTATGTCTTACATTCAATTATTGATGATCAAAAAAAATTTATTTTTCATATTAAAAATTCAGGGCTGAAAGGGTTAACGTTAAAACCAAAATTAACCCAAAACATTCCCATAATACGTACTAACCTCAATATACATCAGAATTCGGGGGGGGGGGGGGGGGGCTCAGTCGGTAGCGCGCCAGGCTCGTAATCTGTAGTTCCTAGGTTCGAGTCCCAGCTGGGTCAGCGTTGAGATTTATCTCCGCAAAATTCTCCGCCCTGCCCACGGTCAGTAGGGGACACCGGTGGGCTTGGAAAGGCCGCCGTCCGTCGGATGGGACGTTAAGCCGTGGCCCCGTGCGCGGGAGAGCCATACCCCATGCACGTTAAAGAACACGCTGGATGGCCTTGACGGGAGGCTACCATCTGTCTCCCAACAGCTGTTCCAGTGGGTCCCCTCCCCCAACCTTCTCTGAGCCTTCGTGGTCCATGTGACCTGGCCATTTAGCCCATGGTGTGCAAAAAAGTGCCGCTCAGAGGTGAAACAACCAACCAACCATCAGAACTCGAACAGGATAGTTGCGTTACGGACGACTCCACAGAGATGACCATTATTTGAAGGCAAACTGCGCATGCGCGAGTCTCCCGTAGTGTTGCCAACTTAATTTTTTAATGCGCCGCAAGGAAAAAAAATTAGAGAATCAATGAGACAGAAGAATTAATGTTGTTTAGGGTTAATTAATTTTATGATTAATTAACTAACCCTAAATTCTGATGCGGAATTAATTCACACTCAACTTTTTCTCAGTTACATCTGAGATAATTTACACTTAACCGTAATCGGCACTGGGCGTAAAACTAAAAAAAAATTACTTCTTTCTGCGGCAGACGATTTATCAGCAAACGATCGCTGATGTATTTACGTTAAGATTTGCTGCGGTAAATAACCTTGTGATTTAACATTGGGCTTTCAGTCTGGAAAAGACTTTCTGAACTTTGGTCCACGTTTATGTTACTGAAGACGGATTGCGTTGAGTAGAGTTGGTGAAGGAATGTAGCTAAGCAAAATCTCTCGTAGAGGTGGAAGTAAAAGAGGTAGGAGTTCATTTTGATCTTATTTTTCGGAATATGCCATAGACAAATTTGGGTGTTTTTGTAGATAAAGTGTTGTATGACATGTGTTGTACAGTCGAAGGTTGGGTTGTTTTACCTCTGAGCGGCACTTTTTTGCACACCATGGGCTAAATGGCCAGGTCACATGGACCCCGAAGGCTCAGAGAAGGTTGGGGGAGGGGACCCACTGGAACAGCTGTTGGGAGACAGATGGTAGTCTCCCGTCAAGGCCATCCAGCGTGTTCTTTAACGTGCACAGGGTATGGCTCTCCCGCTCACGGGGCCACGGCTTAACGTCCCATCCGACGGACGGCGGCCTTTTCAAGCCCATCGGTGTCCCCTACTGACCGTGGACAGGGCGGGGTAATTTTGCGGAGATAAATCTCAACGCTGACCCAGCTGGGACTCGAACCTGGGAACTACAGTTACGAGCCTGGCGCGCTACCGACTGAGCCACCCCCGCCCCCAGAATATGCCATAGACAAATTTGGGTGTTTTTGTAGATAAAGTGTTGTATGACATGTGTTGTACAGTCGAAGGTTGGGTTGTTTTACCTCTGAGCGGCACTTTTTTGCCCACCATGGGCTAAATGGCCAGGTCACATGGACCCCGAAGGCTCAGAGAAGGTTGGGGGAGGGGACCCACTGGAACAGCTGTTGGGAGACAGATGGTAGCATCCCGTCAAGGCCACCCAGCGTGTTCTTTAACATGCACAGGATATGGCTCTCCAGCACACGGGGCCACGGCTTAACGTCCCATCCGACGGACGATGGCCTTTCCAAGCCCATCGGTGCCCCCTACTGACCGCGGGCAGGGCGGGGAATTTTGCGGAGATAAGTCTCAACGCTGACCCAGCTGGGACTCGAACCTGGGAACTACAGATTACGAGCCTGGCGCGCTACCGACTGAGCCCCCCCCCCCCCTGTGTACAGTCGAAGATTATGCAGTTTATGACGTATTAGTGGTGTTTGTTATTGTGTGTCCTATATTGCTTCTTATTCATTATGAAAAATGGAAGCTTAATTTGGAAAAATGGTTATTCCAGGAGTTGTGAAAGGTATGTACAAATTCTTTTTCTGATAATTGTACAAAGCAAACGTATTCTTGTGCGCTTGGATACTATTCAAAATGTTCGAGCCCCTGAAAAGGTATGGGTGTTTCTGAAATTGCCCTTCGGCCGAAGTATCGTCTTTCTCAGAGATCTCAAAATTCCCCGCCCTGCCCACGGTCAGTAGGGGACACCGATGGGCTTGGAAAGGCCGCCGTCCGTCGGATGGGGCGTTAAGCCGTGGCCTCGTGTGCGGGAGAGCCATACCCTGTGCACGTTAAAGAACACGCTGGATGGCCTTGACGGGAGGCTACCACCTGTTTCCTAACAACTGTTCTAGTGGGTCCCCTCCCCCAGGGGCGGGGGTGGCTCAGTCGGTAGCGCGCCAGGCTCGTAATCTGTAGTTCCCAGGTTCGAGTCCCAGCTGGGTCAGCGTTGAGATTTATCTCCGCAAAATTTCCCCGCCTTGCCCACGGTCAGTAGGGGACACCGATGGGCTTGAAAAGGCCGCCGTCCGTCGGATGGGACGTTAAGCCGTGGCCCCGTGTGCGGGAGAGCCATACCCTGTGCACGTTAAAGAACACGCTGGATGGCCTTGACGGGAGGCTACCATCTGTCTCCCAACAGCTGTTCCAGTGGGTCCCCTCCCCCAACCTTCTCTGAGCCTTCGGGGTCCTTGTGGCCTGGCCATTTAGCCCATGGTGTGCAAAAAAGTGCCGCTCAGAGGTAAAACAATCCAATCCCCTCCCCCAACCTTCTCTGAGCCTTCGGGGTCCATGTGACCTGGCCATTTAGCCCATGGTGTGCAAAAAAGTGCCGCTCAGAGGTAGAACAACCCAACCCAAGCTTAGAAATGGTTGGGAGGGGGCATCCACTGGAATAGATGTTAGTCTCCGGTCAAGGCCATACGGCTTAACGTCCCATACGACGGACTGGGCCTTTCCAAGTCCATCGGTGTCCTCAATTGACCATGGGCAGTGTGGGGAGTATTGTGGAGAGAAATCTCAACGATGGCCAAGCAGGGAATCGAATTGGGAACTGCAGATTACGAGGCTGGCGCGCTACCTACTAAGCCATCCCCACCCCTACAGGCTACTGTCAGACCTCTATGGCAAGCATCTACTTGTCGGCGATTCCTTTATTTATTTAGATAGTAACACTTAAATGTTACAAGAGACTAAAACCTCAGAATAAATGACACCATAGGCATCGCCAGAAGTATTTTCAGAGGGGGGGGGGAGATTAAAAAAAAGGTGCCTCAAAGAAATATTTGAGTCAAAAATATTGAGTGATATAATAAGTACTGTAGCGAATACAGCAATCATGCTTATAACATGTCATAATATAGTTAAGGATGCCCAAAAACATTACGAAGAACAGGGAAACTTGTTATTTAAAAAGAGTGTAAAAATGGTTTTTCACATTTTGAAATAAAGTTAATCATTTATTTCCGGAAGCATAAAAAAAAGTAAAATCCAAAAGTTAAATTTCTTTCAAGAGGCGTTAAATTTTGGCACACGCGATATTATTTAAATTTTTTTTTCGGTCAGTTTTTGAAGGGGAGGGGCTTTTTCCTCCCCTGCCGAAGCCCATGAATAATTATAGATATATATAAAAAAATAAATAAATACCCCCTCAAGCAGCTGCTTGCCACAGAGGTCTGACAGGAGCCTGTCAGTTTATATGCCATAGTAGAAGGTGTGAGACGATGGCAGGACCTCAGCAGAAAAACGACACATACATCCATGAATTACCCGGGGCTCGAACCCGGGTCCTTTATATCAGTAGCCAAGCACGCTAACCACTACTTTTCTATTTTAATTTTAAAATTTTACGTTTTTGATTTACATTAATTCACAGGAAGTGCAAGGGTCGGTGGTGGGCTCAGTCGGTGTCGTGCCAGGGTCGTAATCTTCAGTTCCTAGATTCGAGTCCCGATTGGGCCAGCGTTGAGATTTATCTCTGCAAAACTCCCCGCCCTGCCCTCGGTCAGTAAGTGATGCCGATGGGCTTGAAAAGGCCGCCATCCTTCGGATGGATAAACCGTGGCTCAGTGTGCAGGAGATCTACATCCTGTGCACGTTAAAGAACACGATGGATGGACTTGACAGGAGTGGGTCTCATTCGCCCAGCCTTTTGTGGTCCTTGTGACCTGGCCATTTAACTCATTGTGTGCAAAAAAAGTGCCGCTCAGAGGTAAAATAGCTTAACATAAAATGCATCAAATTTCAAATTCCTTGTTTTATATTTTCTCTTTTTTCCATATTACTGCTGAAAGTTTTGAGTAATTCACACACTTCGTAAATTGTAAGCAAAATGTTTAGGTTGGGTTGTTTTACCTCTGAGCGGCATTTTTTGCACACCATGGACTAAATGGCCAGGTCACATGGAGCCCGAAGGCTCAGAGAAGGTTGGGGGAGGGGACCCACTGGAACAGCTGTTGGGAGACAGATGGTAGCTTCCCGTCAAGGCCATCCAGCGTGTTCTTTAACGTGCACAGGGTATGGCTCTCCCGCACACGGCGCCACGGCTTAACGTCCCATCCGACGGACGGCGGCCTTTCCAAGCCCATCGGTGTCCCCTACTGACCTTGACCAGGGCGGGGAATTTTGCGGAGATAAATCTCAACGCTGACCCAGCTGGGACTTGAACCTGGGAACTACAGATTACGAGCCTGGCGCGCTACCGACTGAGCCACCCCCGCCCCAGCAAAATGTTTAGAGCAGCAACTTTGAAAATAAGCATTTCATAAATAAATGATCTTTGAGATATGAGGAATAAATTTAGAATTGTTTCAAGCTAAAGGGGGGGGGAGGAAAGAAAGGTAATTGTTTTGGCAATATTAAAAAAAAAACTGGTGATGCAAGAGTAAATATTGTGTAGATGCGATAAGAGGGATTATTCATTATGCAAATATCAATTATTTTGTCCACAGTTAAAGAAATTGTACTACTCTAAAGAGTATATAGGCATTTAAAAAATGCAAATAATACCGTTATTCAACTAGAATAAAGTATTGAGAAAAAACCAAAAAAACGCAAATATCATTGGCTCATTCGACATGGCGCCTGGCTTGCAATCTGTAGTTCCCAGGTTTGGGTCTTATCTCTTCCATTGTTGAAATATATATTCGCGCTAACCCCTTTCCCCTCCTCTCCCCCCCCCCCCCCCACCTCCGCCAGAAAGAGGACACCGATGGGCTTGGAAAGACCACGGTCCATCAGATGCGACGTAAAGCCGTGGCACCACGTGAAGAAGTTATTCCCTAATCAAGTTAAAGAACACGCTGGATGGCCTTGACGGAAGATTTTCGTCCGCTAACACTGTCCAGTGGGTCCCCTTCCTCCAACCTTGTCTGAGCCCTCGGGGTCTTTGTGACCTGGCCTTTTAGCCCATTGTGTCCAAAAAAATTGTCATTTGGAGGAAAACAACTCAACCTTCCAACTACGACTATCTTGAACTACTGCTGTTGCATTTGGGTATTGCAGATTAATTCTAACACTATCGTATTCGATACTGGCTGTCCACCGCATTCCAGGACTCCCGCAGGGACGGGGGTGGCTCAGTCGGTAGCGCGCCAGGCTCGTAATCTGTAGTTCCCAGGTTCGAGTTCCAGCTGGGTCAGCGTTGAGATTTATCTGCGCAAAATTCCCCGCCCTGCCCACGGTCAGTAGGGGACACCGATGGTCTTGGAAAGGCCGCCGTCCGTCGGATGGGACGTTAAGCCGTGACCCCGTGTGCGGGAGAGCCATACCTTGTGCACGTTAAAGAACACACTGGATGGCCTTGACGGGAGGCTACCAACTGTCTCCCAACAGCTCTTCCAGTGGGTCTCCTCCCCCAACCTTCTCTGAGCCTTCAGAGTCCATGTGACCTGGCCATTTAGCCCATGGTGTGCAAAAAAGTGCCGCTCAGAGGTAAAACAACCCAACTCAGGGCTCCCGCCATTTTTCTGATATCTTTAATCACAATGATAATTTCTGTGTAGTAACAACTGAGCTGTTTTTTTTTAACGATTAAAGCAGGATTTACAGAGGGTACATTGCTATTTTTGAGACATCTTGTGTATACGTTAGCGCCTCGCAAAAGTAATTTTAGTACTTCTCGCAATCTGGAATTTATTAACGTGTTTAAAATGCCTTTTTTTTTTCTAGTAAGAACATTGGAATTTACAGCAATGAAATACTGAAGACATCTTTAACATATGTTGAACAACCATACACTGAACATTCCGTCGTTGCTTTGAATAACTCTTCTTGACAATGAATCCTAACTTTATAGTCACAATTAAAAACCATGACTCGGCCACTTGAGCTGGATAAATGCTCAGACACCAGAACAAACACCGTGTAAGGAAAAAATGACATCTCCAAGTATGCCAACTCTGACAAATTCAGAAATGGAAGTTGACTGTGAACACACGGCAGTGAGCAGCAATGCTTCACGTGGAGCTGTGGAAAGTCCAGGTGATGACCACAATTCCTACGAAGCCCTTCTTTTCCCAGACAAAGGTGTTCAAGCATCTGATCCAAAACCCAAGCCCATGACTAAACACCGCATCATCAAGAATCTGTTGTCTTTGGCGTTTGGTCACTGTCTAGTGTTCACTGCTTTCGACTCCCTCAGCAATCTCCAGAGCACTATGAACAGCGAAGAAGGTGTTGGCATGGCTTCACAGGCTGTCATTTACGCGTTTTTCACAGTATCATCTTTCTTTCTACCGACGTACATCATCAAACGGCTCGGTTGCAAACCCACCTTGGTCTTCTCCGTCCTCAGCGTTTGTCCTTATATTGCCGCCAACTTCTACCCTCATTGGGCCACGTTGATCCCTTCTGCAGCCCTGTGTGGCCTCGCATTCGGACCTCTGTGGGCAGCCAGGAGCACTTACGTCAACGAGATTAGCTTCCAGTACCAAACTTACGTGAAAGACTCTGTTGACGTCATCAATGCTTGGTTCTTTGGTATTTACAACCTGTTTCATGAAAACGCCGAGATCTGGGGAAATGTGATATCGTATTTCGTGTTGAGACAAAATAGTAACGAGACTATGTATTTTAATGTTTCTAATGAGACTTTGTCTCGATGTGGAGCTTCGTTTTGTAACGAGGTGTCTTATGATACCAATCCGAATCTTCAGCCACCGACAGACGAGAAAAGGTATTTGTTGACTGCCATCTATTTGGTGTGTTGTGTTACGGCATCTGTTGTCATCAAGGTGTTCATGGATCCCTTGGTCAGGGAACAAGAAGATGGAGAAGCAAAGGCCACTCTATCTCTTGATCTTCTCGTTGCCACATTTAAGCATTTGAGAAAAAAGAACCAGTTGCTGCTAGTGCCTCTTTCTTTCTTCTGTGGACTGGCAGATGGTTTTTACAATAGCGACTATACAAAGGTAAGGATAATTTCTTTCCCACTACGCCAATCAGTAAAATCAATGTAGCATTTATGCAACTTATCACAGTTGGGTTGGGTTACCTCTGAGCGGCACTGTTTTGCGCACCATGGGCTAAATGAGCCGTCCCGTGGCCGAGTGGTTAGCGCGCTTGGCTGCTGATCTAAGGGACCTGGGTTCGAGGCCCGGATTAAGGCATGGATGTATGTGTCGTTTTTCTGCTGAGGTCCTGCCATCCTCTCAGATCTTCTACTGTGGCATATAAACTGACAGGCTCCTGTCAGACCTCTGTGGCAAGCAGCTGCTTGAGGGGTATTTTTTTATTTATATGGGCTAAATGGCCAGGTCACAAGGATTCCGAAGGCTCAGAGAAGGTTGGGGGAGGGGACCCACTGGAACAGCTGTTGGGAGACAGATGGTAGCCTCCCGTCAAGGCCATTCAGCGTGTTCTTTAACGTGTACAGGGTATGGCTCTCCCGCACACGGGGCCACTGCTTAACGTCCCATCCGACGGACGGCGGCCTTTCCAAGCCCTACTGACCGTGGGCAGAGCGGAGAATTTTGCGGAGATAAATCTCAACTCTGACCCAGCTGGGACTCGAACCTGGGAACTACATATTACGAGCTTGGCACGCTACCGACTGAGCCACTCCCGCCCCACTTATCACAGTGACACAGGATCAGATTGAGGTACAGCAGGGGCCCTACGCACAGAAAATATCTCGGGGCCCCTCATGCTATACAAAATTATGAGATTCATAAACAAAGTTGCATATTTGAGCATCATAAGGGACTCGTATGATGGAGCCCTATACAAGGGTCGTAATGCCCTCGTTAATATGGCACTGCAGTTAAAAATAGATGCACATAATGTACTTAAATCAAACATTTTAAAGAATGTGATAATATCTGCTATATTGGAAATACGTTTAAATACAGCATTGGTAATTAGCATAAACGACCGTTATTGCAATGTAATTGTATTTGGTTTAAATGTTAATGATTGTAATAATAATTCATTAAATATAAGTCACTTCAATGGTGGGGCGGGGTGGCTCAGTCGGTAGTGTGCCAGGCTCTTAATCTGTAGTTCCCAAGTTCGAGTCCCAGCTGGGTCAGCGTTGAGATTTATCTCCGCAAAATTCCCCACCTTGCCCACGGTCAGTAGGGGACACCGATGGGCTTGGAAAGGCCGCCGTCCGTCGGATGGGACGTTAAGCCGTGGTCCCCCTCCCTCAACCTTCTGTGAGCCTTCGGGGTCCATGTGACCTGGCCATTTACCCATTGTGTGCAAAAAAAAAAGTGCCTCTCAGAGGTAAAACAACCCAACCCATTTCAATGGTAATTGGTTTAAATGTCCGTTGCTGAAATTGTATTGGAGCAGCATGGCCTTAGTTGCACCATGAGATCCTAACATCAAGTGCAATGGCAATTTGACTTAAATATTTCGATTGCAATGATAGATGGTTTAATATCAATTATTATAAGACAGTTTACTTGTAACTGTCTTATAATAATTAAAACATCTGGTATTTCAGTGGTAATTAACTGATATTTAAGACATTACAATGGTAATAGTAAATATTAGTTATTTCAGTGGTAATTAACTGATATTTAAGACATTACAATGGTAATAGTAAATATTAGTTATTTCAGTGGTAATTAACTGATATTTAAGACATTACAATGGTAATAGTAAATATTAGTTATTTCAGTGGTAATTAACTGATATTTAAGACATTACAATGGTAATAGTAAATATTAGTTATTTTAATGGTAGCTAATGTAATTAAATCGTTCCACTTGACTAATTGGGGGGTGTCACTTATTTTAAAGGAGTTTTTGTTTGGTCTTACTTGTAAATGGTTTTATTGTTAGTTATTGCACTTCAAATTGAATTAGAATCAATTGTTGAACGTGGAAAGTATAAATTTTTACAACTAAAAAATAACGAACTTTTTTTTCCTTACGAGAGCTAGTATAAGTTGTCGCACAAAACAAATAATATCAATTGTTTCACGATGACATGGAGCGAGGGTGGCTCAGTCGGTAGCGCGCCAGGCTCGTAATCTGTAGTTCCCAGGTTCGAGTCCCAGCTGTGTCAGCGTTGAGATTTATCTCCGCAAAATTTCCCCGCCCTGCCCACGGTCAGTAGGGGACACCGATGGTCTTGAAAAGGCCGCCGTCCGTCGGATGGGACGTTAAGCCGTGGCTCCGTGTGCGGGAGAGCCATACCCTGTGCACGTTAAAGAACACGCTGGATGGCCTTGACCGGAGGCTACCATCTGTCTCCCAACAACTGTTCAGTGGGTCCCCTCCCCCAACCTTCTCCCCCAACCTTCTCTGAGCCTTCGGGGTCTTTGTGGCCTGGCCATTTAGCCCATGGTGTGCAAAAAAGTGCCGCTCAGAGGTAAAACAATCCAATTCACGATGACAATACCGTCAGCTGGTACAGTCGCTCAAACTTCACGAAGGTTGCCAGATCACTAATTTCTAAAAAAAAGTTGCCAGATATTTTTTCTGAATTCTGTAATCAACCATAGCGTTCGGATACTTTTTTGAGCCACTGTACACGTGACAATACCGACAATTTCACACGTTACAAATAGTATCATTTGTTAAACACGTTAGCTGATATCTTCACGCTACAATAATTATCATCTACTAAACTGACGGATGATATCATTTATTACACCTGACAATTAGTATCAGTTTTAATGTTCACAACCAGTACTGGTTGTTACACGGAATAACTAATATCAGTTTTAACATGTCACAACCAGCATTAGTTGTTAAATGGATCAACCAGTATCAGATTTAGCATATCACAGAAATTTTAACACGCGACTAGAAAGAATTGTTACACAACTAGTAAGGGCGGTCGGTAGCTCGCCAGGTTAGTAATCTGCAGTTCCCAAGTTTCAGTCCTGCCTGGGCCATAGTTGAGATTTATCTCCGCAAAATTCCTCGCTCAGTAGGGAACACTGATGGGCTTGGAAAGGCCGCCTCCATCGGGTGGGATATTAAACCGTGGCCCCTTGTGTAGGAGAGCCTTACCCTGTGCATGTTAAAGAACACGATGGTTTGCCTTGATGGGAGGCTATCATCTGTCCCACAACAACTATTCAGTGGGTCCCCTCCAACCTTCTCTGAATCCTCGGGGTCCTTGTGAGCTGGCGATTTAGCCCATTGCGTACAAAAAAGTGGCGCTAAGAGGTAAAATAACAACCCACCCTCGTAATCAACACAAATGTCTTGACCATGCTACTGAATGTGGCCTGACAAGATTTTTTTCAAGACCATCAAAAAGGTTTTACGTTCGCCACCCCCCCCCCCCCAAATAATAATAAAAAGAACTAAGTATGCACCTGCAATCTCCATTTGACCTAGTCTTTTAGTTAACTTTCCAAAGACAATTTTTTTTTAGAAAGAGCTAATATTTAAAATTACAGAACTTCGACTGTGACTTTTCCATTGATCAAATACATGAATTAACCCACTTATGGGGGCGGGGGTGGCTCAGTCGGTAGCGCGCCAGGCTCATAATCTGTAGTTCCCAGGTTCGAGTCCCAGCTGGGTCAGCGTTGAGATTTCTCTCCGCAAAATTCCCCGCCCTGCCCACGGTCAGTAGGGGACACCGATGGGCTTGGAAAGGCCACCGTCCGTCGGATGGGACGTTAAGCCGTGGCCCCGTGTGTGGGAGAGCCATACCCTGTGCACGTTAAAGAACACGCTGGATGGCCTTGACGGGAGGCTACCATCTGTCTCCAACAGTTGTTCCAGTGGGTCCCCTCCCCCAACCTCCTCTGAGCCTTCGGGGTCCATGTGACCTGGCCATTTAGTCAATGGTGTGCAAAAAAGTGCCGCTCAGAGGTAAAACAACCCAACCCACTTATGGTTTAGATAAATATAATTATATATTCTGTTTTATTTTTTGCATCTTCATACTTTTTTCTTCATTTCTTTCTCCATAGGCATACATCGCATGTGCCTGGGGTGTGCCACACGTAGGTTTTGTAACCATCTGCTTCGGAGTCGTCAGCGCCGTGATGGATTGTGCCTTAGGACCTCTCGTCAAATACCTGAGCAGACTCCCTGTATTCTTGTTTGCAGCATCATCTCATTTCTCCATGCTCGTTGCTGTGTTAGTGTGGAAGCCAACACCTGATCGTCCAGTCATTTTCTTTGTTCTATCTGGTGTTTATGGTCTTGGAGCAAGTGTATGGTGGTCGCAGATCACTGGTAAGGAAGATTTCTAATATTATAATAATTTACTTTTTCAAAAAACAATGAATGACGGGGGTACACAGTGTGTAGCGCGCCAGGCTCGTAATATGCAGTTCCCAGGCTCGTCTCCCAGCTGGTTCAGTAGAGGTTTATCTCGGCGAAACTCCCCACCTTGCCCACAAGTTGTCAGTAGGGAACGTCGATGGACTTGGAAGAGCTGCCGTCCGTCAGATGGGACTTTAAGAAGTGTCCCGGTGTGTGGGAGAGACATACCATGTGCACGTTAAAGAACACGCTGGATGGCATTGACGGGAGGCTACCATCCGTTTCCTAACAGCTTCCCAATGGGTCCCCTCCCCCTAATCTTCTCTGAGACCTCGGGGTCGTTGTGACCTGGCATTTAGCCCATTGTGTGTAAAATAAGTACCTCTCAAATGTAAAACAACTCAAACCCAAAAACAATTAGCTACATAGAAAAACAATGGAATGAGTTGCTGTTTATTCTCTGAGCGACACTTTTTATGCATACAAAGGTTAGATGGTTAGGTAAAGAGAACCCCAAAAATTCAGAGAAGGTTGGGGAAGGGGACTCACTGGACAGGAGTTAAGAGACAGATAATAATCTCCCTTCAATGCCATCCAGCGTGTTCTTTAACGTGCACAGGGAATGGTTCTCTGTCGCAAGGACCACAAATAAACAACGAAAAAGCTCACAAGAGTTCTGTCTTAGGTGAGAACTCAAATTTTATTAATTAAGAAAGATGGAAAATACATCGAAGATTAAATGCATAAAAATGCAAGTAATGTTCAGAAAGATAAAAGTATCACATGAAGAAACTTTTCACTGAAAGAATTTACACCTATTGAAATAATACACATAACTTACAAAGGTAAAACATTTTCTATCCGATAAATGTTCAAAACACACAGAAATTATCATTCATTGTTTACAAAATTAAAACTAACTGTTTTGATATCCTTTCGGATAGAGGACAGAGTTGTTGGAGCTAGAAATAAATAATAATGCCTGAAACCTTTCTTTTTTGCAAATTAGGTATCCTATAATTAAACTTATCGTTTGATTTTAACTCGTATTGATTTGTGGAAATCTATTCTAAAATATTTTATGGAAAAAAAATTCCATAAAAATATTCTAAAATATTTTTTGTGGAAATTCAATTTTAAAGTATTGAAAATTATAATGATGTCTTAGTGATAAAATGTGTCGAAATAATGGTAAAGTAGATTGTATATTTGTACTTTAATCATTAAAGGAATAAAATGCTTTCAATTTTTTATCCTTTTTTATATGAAAATCTTTGAACCTTTAAGAACATGATGTTTTAAGAGCTATATTTAATTTTGCTAACCGAGTACCATTGCAGAAGAATCATTTGTACCGCCATTTTATTTTCCAAAGGTGCAAACGTATTAGCCAACCGTCACAGACAGGCCTGCTTGGGTTTATGACACTAGCAACTTAAAACCAAGAGATTAAATTCTTTAAATTTAAAGGGCGATGATTTTCAGTCGGTAGCGCTCCACACTTTCATCTCCTTCCTGCTGTTGGACAGAAAGGGCTTCTCCACACTTTCATCTCCTTCCTGCTGTTGGACAGAAAGGGCTTCTCCACACTTTCATCTCCTTCCTGCTGTTGGACAGAAAGGGCTTCTCCACACTTTCATCTCCTTCCTGCTGTTGGACAGAAAGGGCTTCTCCACACTTTCATCTCCTTCCTGCTGTTAGACGGAAAGGGTTTAGAGAAAAAGTCCATCGGGCAAGAGTAGGAAGTAGAAAAGGCCTACTCTTCCCCGATGGACTCCGAAAGGAAGCAGTCCATCGGATGAGAAATCAATGTTGTAGGTTAACTATACCCTATGTACGTTAAGGTTGTTGGTGTTTTTGCGATGAGCGGCATTTTTATGTACACAATGGGCTAAATGACCAGGTCACAAGGACCCCGAAGGCTCAGAGAAGATTGGGGGAAGGGGACCCATTGGAACAGCTGTTAGGAGACAGATGGTAGCTTCCCGTCAAGGGAAGCTACCATCTCCTCCTTATTTAACGTGCGCAGGATATGACTCTCTCCCACACATGGGACCACGGCTTAACGCCCCATCCGACGGATTCGATATCTACAACTTTCCAAGCCATCGGTGTCCCCTACTGACCGCTGGCTGGGCGGGGAGCCCCACCCATGTACGTTAAGGAACGCGCTAGATGATCGTGAAGGCGACTTCCATGTTTCCTAACAGCTGTCCAGGTGGATCTCCTTTCCTTAAGAGTCTCTGAGACCTTTGAGCCCTTGTCATCTGGCTATGTAGTCTTCTCTCTGTGTGTGTGTGGGGGGGGTGGCTCAGTCGGAAGCGTGCCAGGTTCGTACTCTGCAATTCTCAGGTTGCAGTCCCGGTTGGGTCAGCGTTGAGATTTATGTCCGCACAATTCCTCACCTGCCCTGCGTCAGTAGGGGATACCGGTGGGCTTTGAAACACCGCCGTCCGTCGTATATGACATCAAGCCATGGTCCCATGTGCGAGAGAGAGCCATATCCTGTGCATGTTAAAGAACACGCTGGATGGACTTTACGGGAGGCTACCATCTGTCTCCCAACAGCTGTTCCAGTTGCTCCCCTCCACCAACTTTCTCTGAGGCCTCATGGTCCTTGTGACCTGGACATTTAGCCCATTGTGTGCACAAAAGTGCTGTTCAGAGGTAAAACAACCCGTCATTTTGACATTGATAGTTCTGCTGTTCCCATGTTTTGCCTGGGGTGGGATTGACTTAGTCGGTAACAGGCTAACTTCATAATCTGCAGTTCCCAGGTTCGAGACTCATTTGGGCCAGCGTTGAGATTTAACTCCGTTAAACCCCCCACTCTGTTCTCGGTGAGTATGGGATAACGATGGGTTAGGAAAGGCCACCATCCGTCAAATGGGATCTTACGCCATTACCTGTGCACGTTAAGGAACACGTTGGATGGCCTTATGGGAAGCGACCATCCGTCTGCTGACAGCTGTCCATTGGGTCTGGTTCTCCCAACTTTTTCTGAGCCTTTGGAATCCTGGCCTAGACATTTTGTACGTTGTGTTGAAAATCGTACCGCTCTGAGGTAAAGAAATAACCTCTTCCACTTCGTCAGTCACCTCTGCTGTTCACATGCTTTAGGTTAATTCTACAATGGACCTTTCACAATCTCCGTAAACCTTCTGCCGTTTGTATATTTTTCAGTTAATACCTAATTTGAGTTAAAATTAATTTGTTATCATTTGTTTTTTCAATCCATAGCACTGTATGGAGTTCTTTTTAAGAACGACGAAGAAGCCGCCTTCTCCAATTTCTACTTCTGGAGTTCTTTAGGTTTCCTGGTGGCGTATGGCTACAGCAATTTCTTGTGTACTGCTGTCAAGATCTATATCCTTTTGGGAATCCTTATCATAGGAATAGCAGGATATGTGTGCGTGGAAGTAAGGACCTTGAGACGGAAAGACGACCACTGTAATTTCAATGGAAACTCTTCTATTTCAGCATCTTTGAAAGAATAGTGCGATATATGTGATTTATTTGTTCGTAATTTTTGGGCAGTTTAAGATTTGAAATTCTGTCGATTTTTCTGTAATAATGGAAGTAAACAACATGATGAACAATGTGAAATTTGTGTATTAAAAATACGTTTTTTTTCCCATCTAAACTCATATAAAAAAAATAAATGTTAAAAACTTCCCAGTCGTTTTTAAATGGCGGAAAACTTGATCTGAATAAATAAGCTTTTGCCAGTAAATGCCTGTTAAAATTCAAATATTTTCAACAAATATCAGTTATGGAAAAAAAATGCATTTTAACCATATACTAACAACTGATGTACGAGGTGCAGCAAAAAAACGGGGCTTCGTCAATAAAACTTCCATTGAAAAAGTTGTAGATATCGAAGATTGTCCCCATTAAAATTGCAGAAAAGAAAAGCAGAAATCAAACGTTGTCACCATCAAATTGCAGGGAAAAAAGCAGAGCAGAAATTAAAAGTTGTCCCTTATCAAATTGCAAGGGGAAAAAAGGCAGATATCGAAGGTTGTCGCCATCAAATTACAGAAAAAAAGCAGATTCTAAAATTGTCGCCATCAAAATACAGAAAAAAAGCAGATTCTAAAATTGTCGCCATCGAAATACAGAAAAAAAAGCAGATTCTAAAATTGTCGCCATCAAATTACAGAAAAAAAAGCAGATTCTAAAATTGTCGCCATCAAAATACAGAAAAAAAGCAGATTCTAAAATTGTCGCCATCAAAATACAGAAAAAAAGCAGATTCTAAAATTGTCGCCATCAAAATACAGAAAAAAAGCAGATTCTAAAATTGTCGCCATTGTAGTCTCCCATGCTTCGGAACCTTTTTCGAATTCCTATTTGGGAATTCTTCTTATGCGATTTGTCGCACACCTCCTCACGTCGCCAAAATTGATCCTTTGCACGATGGAGCACCAGCCAGGTGCTCCATCGTTGCGAATTTGTTTCGGGCCAAAAATTGCTTCACTGAAAATGAAAAATGAGTTGGAGCATTGTCTTTCAATCAAGCATTTCCTTGAAAGAGTAATAACACCTGTCTTAACACAGACTCTATTCACCCGATTCGAACATGCGAGCTCTTGTTAGAACCAGAAAAACCCAAACTAAACAGGTGTTGTTTCTCTTTGATTGGTGAGGGACGAATTGCGTAAGCTATGCGAAGAGTCTCGTTTCTTTTTTGCGCCTGCCTCTTAACATTTATTTTGAACAAATTAAAATATTACAATCACTTTTGTTTACGTTATTTTTCTCATACACAAATCATTATTACCACATATCAACGAGCAGGCATTCATGTAGAAAATATTTTTTTTATTGGATTTTTCCATTACAGTATAACATTTTTCCCTTTCATTACAAAGGTCTTTAAAATTTTTTAAATACGCACAAGTTTAATAATTTTTGTGTCCATTACATTTACTAAGGCGTTCCCTTGGCCGAGTGGGCAGCTCGCTTTGCTACTAATCAAATGATTCTGGGTTCGAGCAATAGAAAGGCATGCTTTTTTTTTTACTGCTGAAGTTTCCCCATCTTCATAGACCTTCTCTCTGACCCTTTTCCGACCTTTGTGGCAAACAACTGCATCAGGAGGGAGGATAAATTATTATTTTTCGTTACCTTTTAAATAATTCTTACACTAATAGCTTCTGAACGCTCGGGTCGAGTACAAGTTAATATAAAATTGAAGTTTGTGATGTGTAAAAGTATCGTAAGTATGATGGGGCGCTCCGTACATTTAGGCGAACTTGCTTATATATTTCATCAAAAAAATTTTTTTCACCCTATAGTTAAATAGTTAATACATTAAATAAGGTTTAAGTTTAATAGAAATAGGCCACACAATAGGCCATTTAGCCCATCGTGTACAAAAAAAGTCCCACTCAGATGTAATAACAATTGAACACTTCGATACCGAGGGCAGTGTGGGGCGGGGGTGGCTCAGTCGGTAGCGCGCCAGGCTCGTAATCTGCAGTTCCCAGATTCGAGTCCCAGCTGGGTCAGCGTTGAGATTTATCTCCGCAAAATTCCCCGCCCTGCCCATGGTCAGTAGGGGACACCGATGGGCTTGGAAAGGCCGACGTCTGTCGGATGGGACGTTAAACCGTGGCTCCGTGTGCGGGAGAGCCATACCCTGTGCACGTTAAAGAACACGCTGGATGGCCTTGACGGGAGGCTACCATCTGTCTCCCAACAGCTGTTCCAGTGGGTCCCCTCCCCCAACCTTCTCTGAGCCTTCGGGGTCATTGTGACCTGGCCATTTAGCCCATCGTGTGCAAAAAAAGTCCCACTTAGAGGTAAAACAACCCAAATTTAACATTCTTGAAGACAATTTGTTCAATATCCTCGAGGATGTTGAACAAATGGTCATATACCACAACAAAAATACATCAATGGAGAAATTTACCAACCACCACTGTCATGGCGTTTACTGCTGGACGATAACATAAAGTACGATATCCCAACAACCCACAGAAAGAAACCTTCCTCCTCGTAGTGAACAATCCCATAGTGCACGTGGGATGCATTTTAAACTCCGTTTGCAGCAACTGACATGCCCTTGAAAATGCTAGGACTGAGGTCGCGAAACTGGAGTCTAGCCATTTCTAACTTTTGGGTCTTCTATGAATCTCTTTTTGCCTCTTTCATGTCATTTATCGTGTTTATAAAATAGAACTTTCTATGTGTGTTCCTGGTATAACTAAACTCCAGACATCTAAAGGTTCCCCTGAGCTTAACACCCGGATGTAAATCGACGGATGTGGAACAAACAAGAATTTTTGACAAGCTACTAAATATAAGCCGTCCCGTGGCCGAGTGATTAGCGCGCTTGGCTACTGATCTACGGGACCCGGGTTCGAGCCCCGAGTAAGGCATGGCTGTTTGTGTTGTTTTCTGCTGAGGTCCTGCCATCCTCTCAGACCCTCTACTGTGGCATAGTTAAACTGACAGGCTCCTGTCAGACCTCTGTGGCAAGCAGCTGCTTGAGGGGGTATTTTTTTTCTAAATATATTAAGTTCGTTCCATTGACTCCTAGAATGCTTTCTCACAAAAATTATATAAATTTATTAAAAAACATAAAATCATTTTGTTTCTAAGTTTCGTTCATTTCAATTTTTTGCTTCAATCTAGCGGTTTCCAACCTTTTTTTAGTAAATGACCACTACAAACGTTTACCAAGAAGCTGCTGACCACCTCAAATTTTTATCGAGACGCTGCTGACCACCTCAAAATTTTATCCAGAAACTTTTGACCACTTCAGAATTTTATCAAGAAACTGCTGACCACTTCAAAATTTTACCAAGAACCTGTAGATTACTTCAAATTTTTGCCACAAAACTGTGTATTGGTTTAAAATTTTTATACAAAATCCCTTCTCGCCATCTCTGGGGAAAATGGCAGCGGAAAGGTCAAAGGTCATTTGCCCCCCTCTCCCCCAAAGAACCGCATCTACTCTAGGATGGGTTTCGTTGCGTTAAGTTATAAATGAGTATTAAATAAAATCTTTTGATTGGACCATTAATTTATTGTTCACCTTACAAAATTTGTGATAAAGTGTAATTTTCAATAGATCTAGAAAAAAAAATGAAAAAAAAATTAGATGCCGTGATTTATTTATTCAACATCGTGGATTATCATTTTATTAAAAATAAACGTTTTGGAGAATCAAGGAGCCGTCATAAACTTGAAAATGATTTTTATGATTTATGCCCTATATTTGGAAATTTCTTCTTTTTATATTATTACACAAACTTGATGTTTTATGTTACAATCTACTAAGATTACTTAGCAGAATTATCACTGGAGATTTATTCTATTTATAAAGACTTACCGTATCATGTTCCATAACTGTAGGAATATATATTAAATCTTGTAATATATCAAAAAGTTTTTCCCAAATATTCGCTGCTGAAATGGGATTGCATCTTATATGCCGTAAAATGTGGTAGCAGAAGTGAATTTCTTATGCCGCTATATATATATATATTCGCATAATAAGCCATTATATTTTTATCAGTATAATATGCCATTCTACATCAGCATGATATGCCACTATATTTATATTAGCATGACATGGCATTATATTTATATTAGCATGATATGCCACTATATTTTTATCAGTATAATATGCCATTCTACATCAGCATGATATGCCACTATATTTATATTAGCATGACATGGCATTATATTTATATTAGCATGACATGCCACTATATTTATGTCAGTATGACATGCCACTATATTTATATCAGCATAACATGCCGTTATAGTTTTATCAACATATTATATTTATATCAGCATGATATGCCATTATATTTTTATCAGCATATTATATTTATATAAGTATAATAAGCCTTTTGTGATTATCTTTGGGGAAGACAATGTATGAATATATGCCTGAGCAGAAAGGCAATATATATAATAAGGAACAAAGTATCTATTTCTTAAAAGGGATTCGAACCCACAATCATTTGCTCCGCATCCAAACAAGCTGACCACCTTTCATTAGCTAATAAATATATTTTAACAGCGATTGTTCTTGTGTTCTATTCATTGCTAACTGAATATACGATTTTAAATACAATAAATTTCATGTTGTAGCTATACAGCTTTTTTTTTTCAATTTGCTCCAACTGAATAGATTAATGAAATACAAATCAAATGAATATATCATTTCGATCCAATAGAAATAACTGGGAAAAATATCTTTATTTACAACTTCAAATCTTCCCTTTACTCAACTATAAATAAATACACAATAGTTTAAATTATAAAGTAATGTGATTTTCACTGACTTATAATTTATAGTCATTTTTCTTCAGAAATATAAATTACTAACGATTGACATATGTACAGTCGGTCAAAAAAATATCCGAACACTGTGGTTGATTACAGAATGCAGAAAAAATATCTGGCAACGATTTTTTTGAAATTAAATGATCTGTCAACCTTTGTTGTCACGTGACACGAAGGTTGCCAGATCACTAATTTCTAAAAAAAAATCGTTGCCAGATATTTTTTCTGAATTTTGTAATCAACCATAGTGTTCGTATATTTTTTTGCGCGACTGTACATATTGTTTCACATCTGAAAATATCTGAATTGCGTAAAAAAGTGAGATAAGACAAATTCTCCCAAAGATCTTGCATACAATGATAAATCATGCAAAAATTATTTCGTATGACATGGTAGAAAAAACAGGAATATTTTTCCCAGTACGCATTCATAAAACTATTATTCGTTAACAAGCCATCTTCACTATGACGTGTCCATCAAACGGCATTTAATTTTCCAGTTTCTTCATCTTCACCGTAATGCTTTCTTCTAGTTTTCATCCTCTGCATCATTTGCCTTATCCTCACCCAGAAACCCATCTTCCTATAGTTGTCATCATCTTCATTTGAATTATCTTTCGTCGGCTCAGATAAGTTTAACTCCGAATCAGTTTCTGATCTGCTTTTCGATTTCTGCTCCGTCTCGCTCAGTTGCTTCACTGTATCCAGGGCTAAGAAAAGAAATAGAGAGGTTACAAAAATAAAAATGACATTTTCGCATTTCATGCAAAAATTTTATAAACGAAATAAAATGTTATTGGTAAAATAAATATGAAATCTCTTCTGATCGTGAAACACCTTTTGGTATTTCCTATTTCTTTATTAGTATTTGCGGTTCCTGTGTGTACATTTGTGCCACAGAGCATACTATCAATAAATGCACCTTTGTACAGTCGGTCAAAAAAGTATCCGAACACTATGGTTGATTACAGAATTCAGAAAAAATATCTGGCAACGATTTTTTTAGAAATTAGTGATCTGGCAACCATTGTTAGACGTGACACGAAGGTTGCCAGATCACTAATTTCTAAAAAAATCGTTGCCAGATATTTTTTCTGAATTCTGTAATCAACCATAGTGTTCGGATACTTTTTTGAGCGACTGTACCACATAGTATGATATAAATAGATTATTCTTGAAATATTAGAATTTCTCAGATACACCTGGTAGTTGTTGTTGGGTTGTTTTACCACTGAGCGGCACTTTTTTGCACACCATGGGCTAAATGGCCAGGTCACCTTGACCCCGAAGGCTCAGAGAAGGTTGGGGGAGGGGACCCACTGGAACAGCTGTTGGGAGACAGATGGTAGCCTCCCGTCAAGGCCATCCAGCGTGTTCTTTAACGTGCACAGGGTATGGCTCTCCCGCACACGGGGCCACGGCTTAACGTCCCATCCGACGGATGGCGGCCTTTCCAAGCCCATCGGTGTCCCCTACTGACCGTGGGCAGGGCGGGGAATTTTGCGGAGATAACTCTCAACGCTGACCCAGCTGGGACTCGAACCTGAGAACTACAGATTACGAGCCTGGCGCGCTACCGACTGAGCCACCCCCGCCCCCACCTGGTATAATTTGTTAGATAAATATAGAGTAAAAATTGCCATTAGCCGGGTGGGATCTGAATCCACGACTTCCTGATAACATGAGCACCTGATATGTTAGGAGGAGGTCATAGCTTCAGATCCCACCCAGCTAATGACAATTTTTCCTCTATATTTATCTAATAAATTATTCCTTTCCACTATGCAGCATGATGTGAATAAATATATATATATTTGCACCACACAGCATGATATGAATAAATGTATTTTTTGCACCACACTGCATGATATGAATAAATCTACCTTTGTGCCACATAGTATGATATGAATAAATGTATTTTTTGTATCATACAGCATAATATGAATGAATGTACCTTTTAATATGAATGAATGTACCTTTTAATATGAATGATTGTACCTTTTAATATGAATGAATGTACATTTTAATATGAATGATTGTACCTTTGTGCCACACAGCATGATATGAATAAATGTATTGTTTGCATCACACAGCATAATATGAATGAATGTAATTTTGTGCCACACAGTATGATATAAATGGCACTTAAAATTATTAATTAACTAAGTATTTAATCACTATTAGGTTGTTTGAAGTATGATGATGAGAAAGTGTATGATGAAATATTGCCTTCAGCCGGGTAGAATCCGAACCTACGATCTCGTGATGACATGTCAGGTGCTCGGACCGCTGTGCTACCAGATGCTGATCAATCTTACTTCTTTTGCTAGTTCAGCTAAAATGAATTCCATAAATTAAGGAACAAATTAAAAACAAAACGCGATATCGTAAAACTCCGACGATAGAAATACCCGAAGGTCAAAACGTAGTATGTAAAATACGACTCAAGTTTGAGATCAAGTATGCAAATGAATGGCACTGGCGTCGGTATATTCAAATATATTCAAATTCGTTGAAAGCGCGTGTTTCCACAATGTTCTCCTCCGCCCTGCCCACGGTCAGTAGGGGACACCGATGGGCTTGGAAAGGCCGCCGTCCGTCGGATGGGACGTTAAGCCGTGGCCCCGTGTGCGGAAGAGCCATCCCTGTGCATGTTAAAGAACACGCTGGATGGCTTTGACGGGAAGTTACCATCTGTCTCCCAACAGCTGTTGCAGTGGGTCCCCTCCCCCAACCTTCTCTGAGCCTTCGGGGTCCATGTGACCTGGCCATTTAGCCAATGGTGTGCAAAAAAGTGCCGCTCAGAGGTAAAACAACCCAACGTTAAAGAACACGTTGGATGGCCTTGACGGGAGGCTACCATCTGTCTCCCAACAGCTGTTCCAGTGGGTCCCCTCCCCCAACCTTCTCTGAGTCTTCCGGGTCCATGTAACCTGGCCATTTAGCCCATGGTGTGCAAAAAAGTGCCGTTCAGAGGTAAAACAACCTAACCCGCAATGTTTTCCACTTTTCCTGCAAACTGCGAGGTGGGGTTACCGAAATAGCATATTTCTTGGCTGTGTCTATCAGACATCATTTATCGGGTTGGGTTGTTTTACCTCTGAGCGGCACTTTTTTGCACACCATGGGCTAAATGGCCAGGTCACATGGACCCCGAAGGCTCAGAGAAGGTTGGGGGAGGGGACCCACTGGAACAGCTGTTGGGAGACAGATGGTAGCCCCCCGTCCAGGCCATCCAGCGTGTTCTTTAACGTTCACAGGGTATGGCTCTCCCGCACACGGAGCGACGGCTTAACGTCCCATCCGACGGACGGTGGCCTTTCCAAGCCCATCGGTGTCCCCTACTGACCGTGGGCAGTGCGGGGAATTTTGCGGAGATAAATACTCAACTCTGACCCAGCTGGGACTCGAACCTGGGAACTACAGATTACGAGCCTGGCGCGCTACCGACTGAGCCACCCCCGCCCCATCATTTATCGGAAGAAGTGCTGTGGATAGCTATAGGTCTATTCGAGGCAGACTAAAGTCAAGCAGATGCTGCCAGATGGCTTAATATGAGTCGTTCAGTGGTGTATAGACTTTGGCGAGACTCCAACAACGGCAAAATGCATCGAAACGATTCAGTAGTCTATAAAAAGTGTAACGACCCCAAGAGGTGACCTCTATCTGGTGTTATAACGTCTAAAGGAACAGAATGTTAGTACAGTCGCTCAAAAAAGTATCCGAACACTATGGTTGATTACAGATTTCAGAAAAAATATCTGGAGCGTGTACAGCAACTGTACACGCTCCAGTTACCGTTCACAGCAAACTGGAGCGTGTGCAGTTACTGCACACGCTCCACTTTGCTGTGAACGGTAACTGCACACGCTCAATATTTCCGTGAGTGAGCCCACACGATCGAGTATCAAATAATATGACCACCTACAGTCGCTCGAAGAAGTATCCACACTATGGTTGATTACAGAATTCAGAAAATATATCTGGCAACGGTTTTTTTTTAGAAATTAGTGATCTGGCAACCTTCGTGTCACGTGACACGAAGGTTGCCAGATCACTAATTTCTAAAAAAAAGTTGCCTGATATTTTTTCTGAATTCTGTAATCAACCATAGTGTTCGGATACTTTTTTGAGCGACTGTACCATGTCAACTACAATCGGACCTCGCATTAGCCAGTGGAACGGCGGTATCTGCTACCACGGTACTCCAAAAATCTTCATGAAGTATGTGCCTATATGCTAGGCTACCAGTGGTATACGTGACTCTAACCAATGTCACAGGGATGACTCTCTAAACTGATGTAGACACATGTCAACTGAACCCAGGAGCTATGGAAGTCAATGCTATGCATGTGCAATCAAGATGGTTTGCCACAATCCCCCAGTGATTTGCGGCATTAAATGATATGTTTTAATGACAGTAGCCAACAAGCTGGCCAGCTTGTTGCCGTGATGTGTCATTTCAGCAGATCAGTTGAACAGAGTCGAAGCGGGAGTGAAGGGTTTTTTCACACTCTTAGTTTGCAAAGATACGTCGCTTCTTGTACGCTCTAAGTGAGAACAACGGCATAAGTACAGAGACCCGATCAGAACATATATGTCAAAGCATAGTTAGGTGGATTTTTATGTTGTGCCGAAGCTTTCTCATTTCGCTGGATTAATCCAGGTATGTTGAGAGGGTACGTTCGAGTGAGACTTATGTATTATTTTTTTATAGTAGGTTATTGTATTTGACTATTGTCCTCTATTAACATGCATTCGTGTTGGAACTATTTTTTTTTACATAAGCTGATACGTATGAGCATGCATAATCAAATAAAATGTACTGGAGATGATAGAATACCTTCAAAATATGCTGGAATGCCTTCCACTTAGAAGAATTTTGAAAATATTCTTCCAACCACTGCAGTGTGTGCGTATTTACTGTTATTCCAAATTCACTGCATATAGTGTCTTTCTACCAACAATTGCAATGTGTGCGTATTTACAAATATTCTGCCATTCATTTTACTGTTTTTCAAAGCAATTTTAACAACCATTTCGTTGGTTTCTCAATTCTGAGGGGTCTTTTATGCATTCAATTGAATTAAATTGACTAGTACATGTAGCAAAGGGCTCATAGTTCGATAGAGAAAGGGTACTAGACCGCTGTTAGGAGAGAATCCTCCTGTCCAGATCATTCAGTGTTTTTTTTTTTGATGCTAAGAATGGTATTACAGATATGCGAAGAATGTGATTCACAGATATGAGAAATAATGTATATTACTAGTATATTGTTGCGATCTGCATTATGCAGAGTTATGAATGTAAATTCCATTATGGAAAAATAGAATTACTTTCACGTACCATCTGTCATTAAAACATGCTTCCTAGCGAGACATGAAGGAAGTGTGAGATACAATGTAAACATTTCATACAGCTCGACGAGTATAAATATTTTTAAGCACAGCACGAGTGAATTCAGCCACCGACAAAAGCAAGGAATTCCCAATATGGGGTAATATTACAGACATTTTCACGGTCACCTACGTGGTGTCATCCGTCAATGAAACGTGGTCCCTCGTGATGAGTGAGATAAGCAGTAAAAAAGTCCTCCTTCAGAGCAAGGAGTGTAATGCCCTATTCGGAACTTAAAACATTTATTACTGTCTGTGAAACGTGGTAAAACTGGGAAGAGGTTAAAAATATATTGCGTGGACTGTTTTCACAGAGTGGGGAAGTATTTCCAAATAAATAACGCTGATAATTATTATACAGAGCAAACAGTGTAAAACCCGTTGTATAACATATTCATTACTGCTATATTTAATTCTCAGATTATTGGCAACCGTCAATAAAACGTGGTCCGCAGGAGGGGTATGTGATGAAGAAAAAAAATCACTCTTAATGAAATATACCACTAATAAGTATACAGAGGGAATAAGTGAACTTGAAAAAAATGTTTATTTTATGTTGCGTAAATGGTAGGACTGTTCTCAGATTGTTGAAATAATGCTTATGATACCGACGACCCTCAGTAAATCGTGGTTCTGTGAAAATGCAGAATGATAGGGAAAACATCAGCCACTGGCAGAATATGGACTCGATAAATGGGACTTTTTGAAAACAGTTATTTTTTCAAGCAATGATTACTGTGATGTCTTCCTATGAAACGTGCTTGAGAATAAAAATGTGAGAGATGTAAATTTATTGCGTGGTCTGTTGATGCAGAATGGGAAAAGTATATCCATATACGCAGATAATAATTATTCAGAGTATGGAATACTCCCCCCCCCCCCACACACACACTTTACACAGGGCTATGTTAAAAACCGTTTACGATGTTTATTTTGCAATGGTTTAGTATAAAAGTTAATGATTTTTAGGAGGAAATAAAAAAAAAACGATAGTGGCACCATTTGGTTCAAAGAATTATTTACTCAAACTCTTGCATTAAATGAAGGAAATTATTAATCAGTAGCAAATAGCGTTCATCCGAGTTCAATCTCCACTCACCCTTTAGCAATGAACCGATAAGACCACTGGCACGAGCATGCAAGATTGAAATATGTAGATATTTAAAAAGTACGAATTATTATACAGAGATGTGTGATTCCTCCGTTTGGAATAATATATATATTTTTTTAAATACGTAAGGCCTTTAAGTTTGTAAAACCATCCGAGAGTAAAACGTGGTCACCTGTAGGTGTGAGGTACCGAACGTTTGTTGCGAAATACACGTTGCAGGACTTAGAATTATATGAATATGGGACTTTGTAATTATTTGGAGGATTGCATCAGCCGTTCTGAGAAGGGTTGCCACCGAAAGTTTGGTCGGAGTTATATATTTTGAGGGTGGAAATTACGAGGTTAGCCGTGCGATGGGGATGGAACTTTTTATAAGTGTTTAATAAAGAGGTTGCATATTAAAAAAGGGGGTATCAGTTATGGATAAATGTTTAATTAATAAGGAATAAATACATGAAATATACACTACCGCATTAAAGTATAGAAATATATGTGGGGTTGATTTACGAGGATAATCACGAATTAAAAAGAAATAAAAATACGCTGGTTATAAAAATTAAAAAAAAAAACATATGTTAATAAAAATAAAAAAATGTTAATAAAAATACATCAATATAAAAACTCGTGAAGGAAATAGAACCAACCGAGATTGTTTAATAAAGAACGCTTATCCTCACTTCAGACACATCCAAGCAACCCGCGTAAGTAACAAGCTATAGCCGGGTGCGTTAGCGCGCAGATTAAGCTTCTGCTCCATAAGATAACGCGTTCAAAACCCGCCTGGAAAAGAGTTTTTTTTTCAAATATGGGTACGTTCGTTAAACACTAGATGGCTCCATAATTAGGATGGAGAATTCTGAGACCATGAGAGTTGTTAACTACGAGATGAGTCACACGGCCCGTGTGACGTCAGGATTCAAAATGGTGGCTCTGGACTTAGAAAAAAATTCGGATGAGGGTAGAAACCAAGATAGTTTTCTCTGGAAATTATGATCGAGTTGTTATCCAATACCATCTGTTATATATTATTACCTCCAATTTAACTGAATAATATACTATCCCGCAGAAACTGATTTAAAAGATTGTCCTGCAGAAAAAGAAAAAAATACTATTGGGTAAAAATATTTTAAAAAGTAGAACTTCTAATAGGTGTCGTCAGGAACCAAGATGGTGGAGTCTGGACTTGGAAATTTCGGATGAGGGTAGAAACCAAGATGGTGGACGACCGGCAAAATCACGGGAGTTTGTGGTGACGTCAGGTTTCTAAATGGTGGACTCGAAAAAATTTCGGGATTTGTGGAAACCAAGATGGATGTCGGTGGAAATTACGAATGGATTATCTGCAATTTAACTGAATAATATAATTTCAGATTATTACATCACTGGAGGGAGGTATTTTATTCACCATTGTCCGACTTCAGTCTTAAAAACAGTGAGAATTCTGAGCAATGTTCTTGATAATGACCCGCCACCAGCTTGAAACACATGGGTGGCGGGTCCCATAGGATTAACATTGACCCGCCACTGTTCCACACATGGGTGGCGGGTCCCATAGGATTAACATAGGATTAACATTGACCCGCCACTGTTCCAGAACCCCCACTTTCTCCCTACTCATGCCTGAGGTGCTCTAGGGAGATGTTAGTCCTCTGAATCCCGCTCCTGAAAGCCAACTGTAGCTTTGGAAGAGCAATGGAGATTACTACCCACAATGCTGGGTTGAGTTGTTTTACCTCTGAGCGGCACTTTTTTGCACACCATGGGCTAAATGGCCAGGTCACATGGACCCCGAAGGCTCAGAGAAGGTTTGGGGAGGGGACCCACTGGAACAGCTGTTGGGAGACAGATGGTAGCCTCCCGTCAAGGCCATCCAGCGTGTTCTTTAACGTGCACAGGGTATGGCTCTCTCCCGCACACGGGACCACGGCTTAACGTCCCATCCGACGGACGGCGGCCTTTCCAAGCCCATCGGTGTCCCCTATTGACCGTGGGCAGGGCGAGGAATTTTGCGAATATAAATCTCAACGCTGACCCAGCTGGGACTCGAACCTGGGAACTACAGATTACGAGCCTGGCGCGCTACCGACTGAGCCACCCCCGCCCCACCCACAGTGCTGATGGATAGTCTCATCAACAACATGAGACATCGCTGTGAGGCCTTCATAGCTGTAGAATGTGACCACACTCCACGCACGTTAAAGAACACGCTCGATGGCCTTGATGTGAGGCTACCATCTGTCTCATAACTGTTCCAGTGGGTCCCCTCCCCCCAACATTTCTGAGCCTTCGGGGTCTTTGTGACCTGGCCATTTAGCTATTGTGTGAAAAAAAGTGCCGCTCAGAGGTAAAACAATCCAACCCAAACTTAAAGCAGTACTAAAGTAACTACTCACCCCAGACGAGATCGATTTCTTCCACAGGAACTTTGTCCAAGAAAGACCGAAATCTGTCAGTAATTTCATTCCTTTTGTAATTAGCTTCGATTTCCTCCCTTGTTCTGGGAATGCGACATCTCATACAGCAACAAGGAATTGAAACTGGAAATTCCAAAACATTAAAACACGCATGAACTGAATGCTTTAATCAATCATTATAATCACTAGAGTAGAAATAATCATTAGAGTATAAGTAATCCATAAACATTAAAAATTCAGCAAATTTCTAGTTAGTACAAGTTTCCGTTTTAATACTGTTATGACAGATGAACGTTCTACAATGAACCTGTGATGTGATGTCTCGTCTTGATGTTCGTATGTGCTTCAGCGTGCGAATTACGTCACCAACGACATCGTATGATGTTAACTAAAAAGAACAAGAAACATTGTTGGAATTAAGAGTAATTTGAGTGAGAAGGCTGGGTTGGGTTACGTCTGAGCGGCACTTTTTTTGCACACCATGGGCTAAATGGCCAGGTCACAAGGACCCCGAAGGCTCAGAGAAGGTTATGGGAGGAGACCCACTGGAACAGCTGTTGGGAGACAGATGGTAGCCTCCCGTCAAGACCATCCAGTGTGTTCTTTAACGTGCACAGGGTATGGCTCTCCCGCACACGGGGCCACGGCTTAACGTCCCATCCGACGGACGGCGTTGAGATTTATCTCCGCTTTCCAAGCCCATCGGTGTCCCCTACTGACCGTGGGCAGGGCGGGGAATTTTTGCGGAGATAAATCTCAACGCTGACCCAGTTGGGACTCGAACCTGGAAACTACAGATTGCGAACCTGGCGCGCTACCGACTGAGCCACCGACGTCCCATGAGTGAGAAGGAATACGTAGTTAAAGTCAATACAGCATAATGAATAAGAAGTGTTTTTCTTTGGTGTGTTTGCGGAAAGATAAATAAGTTAATTAGTGTGATCCAGTTTGCGGAGCGGTAAGAAAAATAAAGATCTTTAGGACACTTAAAAGGGGCGGGGGTGGCTCAGTCGGTAGCGCGCCAGGCTCGTAATCTGTAGTTCCCAGGTTCGAGTCCCAGCTGGGTCAGCGTTGAGATTTATCTCCGCAAAATTCCCCGCCCTGCCCATGGTCAGTAGGGGACACCGATGGGCTTGGAAAGGCCGCCGTCCGTCGGATGGGACGTTACGCCGTGGCCCCGTGTGCCGGAGAGCCATACCCTGTGCACGTTAAAGAACACACTGGATGGCCTTGACGGGAGGCTACCATCTGTCTCCCAACAGTTGTTCCAGTGGGTCCCCTCCCCCAACCTTCTCTGAGCCTTCGGGGTCCATGTGACCTGGCCATTTAGCCCATGGTGTGCAAAAAAGTGCCGCTCAGAGGTAAAACAACCCAAAAGGACACTTAAAGACGAAAGAGGTTTTATGTAAATCGAACGAGTGGATCTAATCTCAACTTTTCTGTCGGAAGAGTTCATCATTTGTTACATAGTTGTATTTAGTTCTTTAGGAATTGGTAAGGTTATTCTTTATTGATTGCAGGTTTCGTCACAAATAAAATTGTGCCCCTTGTCGACTGTTGAGCATTATAGACAATTATAGATATTATAGAATAACTTTTTGTATGATTAAAAAACAAAGGTGATATGTTCTTCTGAAATTTTATTTTTATAATGACATAGAAATGTTTGTTGGTTGACTTTAGTTCATATAAATGATTTTTATTCATTATGATTTTCATTCATACTTCGAATGATCTATTAACAATTGTAATTTTACAACAATGCAATAAATTACATTGTTTTAGAATTAGAATTGTTATATATACGAATTTGAACTCACACTCAATTTTCATCGATTTAATTCGTTGTTGTGAGTTGTTTTACCTCTGAGCGGTACTTTATTGCACACCATGGGCTAAATGGCCAGGTCACATGGACCCCGAAGGCTCAGAGAAGGTTGGGGGTGAGGACCCACTGGAACAGCTGTTGGGAGACAGATGGTAGCTTCCCGTCAAGGCCATCCAGTGTGTTCTTTAACGTGCACAGGGAATGGCTCTCCTGTACACAGGGCCACAGCTTTACGTCCCATCCGACGGACGGCAGCCTTTCCTAAGACCATCGGTGTCACTGGCAGGGAATTTTGCGGAGATAAATCTCAACGCTGACCCAGATGGGACTCGAACCTGGGAACTGCAGATTACGAACCTGGCGCGCTACCGACTGAGCCACCCCCGCCCCCATTTAATTCGTAACAATACATTGATTCAAACCTAGGAATCAAAAATCTCCGCATTGCTGTAATTGATTGATTTTGCGATTGAAATCTAAAAGCTGCGTTTCAGGCTATGCAATATTATCTGCCAAAGGAATTTACCTTTTGGGATAAAATTGGGCAATGCGATATTTCAGTTGAAAAACCGGAAAATTATCTTTGTGGAAAATAGCAAGATTTCCGACCAGAATAAAAAATTAGCATTTGCAGCATTGGCTTCTCTTCCGTCGAAGGTGGTTTTTTTTTTTGCACACAATGGGCTAAATGTGAAATCACAAGAATCCAGAGGGCTCGCAGAAGATTGGAGAAGGGGACCCACCGGGCAGCAGTTAGGAGACAGATGGTAGTCTTCCGTCAAGGCTCTTTTAGCATGTTCTTTCTGCAAATGCTTGGGGCTGGGATGGCTTAGTCGGTAGAGCACCAGGCTCGTAATCTATAGCTCCCAGGTTCGAGTCCCACGGGGTCAGTTTATATGTCACAGTAGAAGGTCTTAGAGGATGACAGAACCTCAGCTGAAAAACAACACAAACATCCATGTCTTACACGGGTCTCGAATCCAGGTCCCTTACATCAGCGGCCAAGTGCGCTAATCACTCGGCCACTGGACAAATTGCAGCAATCTCGAGATTTAGGGTATATACAATCAGGGCCGGATCTAGGGGGGCTTTGAGAATGGTAGTAAGGGTATTCGAGGTAAAAAAATTATTAAACTTTTGCATTTTTCAAGAAAATTTTAAACACCTATAAAAAGGAGGGGAAAATATTATACTGCAATGGGAATCCAATCTACTTCCCCTCCCCCTTTTTATTTTTGTCTAGATTCGAGCCTGTGTACAATCGTTTAAGATACCGCTGTCATGAAAGCTGTTGGAAACGTATTTTAAGATAGTCTAACGTCTAGAATACTCAAAAGTACGAGCTGCATCTATAATACTCTAGTGCTTTATTAAAGCTAAGCTGCCCATCAGCTTTTTCAGATCATTTGAACTATCTCCAGATGCTTTAGCGCAAGGAGACTCCAATTCATCAAGTAGGAAAACAGTCCAACCAGTTTGTTACTAAGGTATTCGGTATGCTTCAAGAACTTGTTTTCAAGCTAATTCAAGATCAATGAATTCAAGACCATTGCCTTGATTTTTTCGTGCTTTACAGGCTCCTGTCAGACCTCTGTGGCAAGCAGTTGTTTGAGGGGGTATTTATTTTATTATTTCTGAGAGGCAGTTCTGAAACTAAAGATCGAAAAAAAAAAGTGCGCTTAAAAACAATTACACGAGATAATGCCACCGCTTATGGATAGACGGCACTTTTTTACGACATTGAGTTGTTTTACCTCCGAGTGGTACTTTTTTTTTTCACACAATTAGCTATGTGGCCAGGTCACAAGGACCCCGAGGGCTCAGAGATTGGGGAAAGGGGATTCACTGGACAGCTGTTAG
Source organism: Ryuthela nishihirai (assembly GCA_038380435.1). Taxonomy (NCBI): domain Eukaryota; kingdom Metazoa; phylum Arthropoda; class Arachnida; order Araneae; family Heptathelidae; genus Ryuthela; species Ryuthela nishihirai. The sequence goes on from JAWZYU010000025.1 coordinate 29,079,475, forward strand.
GAGACAGAGGTAGCCTATCGTATTGTTGCGGATTACAAAAATGGATAGTCACTGAGCGTGAGTATTAAAAGCTATATTTCAAAACCAAATTCAATACAAGGTAAATTGTTACAAAGGAAATATGGATGAAATATCTTATTAACAAATCAACTATTAACATGCACAAGTCATCAATCTTCCTGCGTAGAGCACACAATATCAGCTCTGTGTATTTTACTAAATACTACCTTTTACTTGATTTACCAGGTCACCCGAAGATCTTCACTCGTAAACCAATTCTCGTCCTGTGCTAATAACTTTTCACACTCTAGCCGAACAAAAAGACAGTCCGTGTAGACATTCGAAGTTAGCCATAAAAGTTCCCACTTTTATACTTCCGCGTATACACAACACATCAAGTTACTTCTTGATACTTAACGATAAAAGATCCCACTTTTATCCTTCCGCGTATACACAACACATCAAGTTACTTCTTGATACTTACGCGCACTGTCTCAGAACAGCTCACCGTCCATTTTCGAACTCTCCAACCGTTACAACACACAACGACCGTTACAATACAAAACGACCGTTAACGCTCCACTCTTCTTCTCCAAATTCTCCCAAAGTTCTTATTCGTTGGCTGAAACTTTTTGCTTTCGGTTGCCAGATTCCTTCTGTCGTAACACTGCCCCCTTCCTAGGTCTTGTTCGTCCCGAACAATTCTGGATTCCAAAGTTTCTTCAGTTCTTCGATGAAACGGGGCCAAACGATCCACGTGAACCACCTTGCACTTTGTAGCTGGACGTCGACGAATGCGATATACCACGTCTGTGTCAAAATGAAAGCGAATCTCATTATGACGTAGATTTCTTTTCGGACTGAAGCCTCGTCCACAAACATAATACGTGTAAGGCCTATAGCCTTTGTGAACACGTTTATGTCTCTGCAGGGAGAAGAATCGACTAAGAGTTTTCGTGCAAAACCTGTAAAAAGTTTTCTTCTTTGTCGAAAGTTTTCTTCTTTGGATTTTTACTTCTATCAAGAGTAACAAGGAATGAAAGTCATTAGTGACATAAAATCTAGGGAGAAGTTTCATCCTCCAGTCTGACCCTTTTGTCAGTTGACTTTCCCTTAATTCAGAACTGTCGTGATGAACCTTCAGCCATATTTCACCTGATTCCATTTGATCCCCAAGGTGCTTCACAAATATAATATCAGCTCCATAATTCTTTTTAGCTCTTCGGTCCATCTCCTCCTTCCATACTCTTGCTAGAACTGCAGCTTCTATCCGACAACCTTACCTGTTTCTCCTGTATAAGTGAAATCAGTGATGTGTCGGGCTGCTAGCAATATTTTTTCTGTTTTACCTTCACATAGCCAGCTTGCAACATCTTCAGATACTCCTTGTTCTATTAACATGTTACGAAACTTGTTCAAAGCATTGCCGTTATGCAGAACCTTACGGACACGTGATGCTTCATCTACCCTATTATCCACAATGTTCACAAAACGCAGAAGTTCTCCTCCTAACTCTTCGACGAGCTCTTGCAGTTCCAAGGATCCGTTACCAAGGAAACACTGAACAGCTTCCATCACTTCCAGAGAGTTGTCAACAGAGTTTTCAAGAGGTGAATCCATGTTGCTGATAACAGCTGAACAACTCAAACTCTTCATTCCACGAGCTTGTGATGCTGCAACCACTTTCTTAACTAAATCAACAGCAACATCTTCTGTACTGATGAGATCAATAGCTCCTTTTCCGAATTCAACATCATAAACCAAAGTACACACTCCTTCAGCCAGCTTTTTGGACACAATTGAGCATCTCATTAGAGGAACGCTATCTACGGTAGCCGTCAGATCCTTGCAGCGGTAAATCTCCTTATCTGTTGGCACCAGCTCCTCTGTCTGTCCTACGATGCAGCATCCGACGTCTTCCATGATCTGCTCGATTTTATCTTTAGTGCAGTCGACTGTGAAGCCAGGGATGGATTCCAATTTGTACAGAGTATCTCCCGTCAATTGGAGAGCACGACCGGAGATCATAGGGACCTTGAGACCTAAAGCAGCAAGTGCAGGAGCCAAGACAAGACTCACTTTGTCGCCGACACCTCCTGTACCGTATTTATCTACCATCCGATGGCGTCACTCGGGTCTCCAGCAAAACACATGACCCGAGGAGGTCATAGTTGCTGTTTCTTCGGAATTCACTTTCTTGGAGCTCTCATTGTAATTAGCCAGGGAAACATCAGTCATGATTGCCAAATTGTTCATTCTGGAGATCAGCGACGAGTTTTGTAACATGATATTGTCCACTTTAGAGCTCTTGTAGTCGTGATAAAACTTTTCTATATCCTTATAATCTAAATGGTTATAATGTCCAAATCTGCACATTGACTGTTCAGAAAAGAAATTCAGCGTGGCTACGTTGAAATTATCTGAGGGATTCACTTCTCTCTGATCGTAACTCTGAGGCTTAGTTTCATCCAGAAAGTTAGTCTTTGAAGTACTGTCTCTGCCTGAAGTTCCTTTACTAGCATCACCTGTTAAGCTTCTAAGCCATTCTTCGGAATTCCTCTTCCTTAAATCCCCACTTTCTATAAACGATTCAAGTGTGGCTATATGCTTCGGAAAAATCTCTCCGACTTCCCCGGTAACGACGAAGGGCACTTTGTATCTATGATGAATGGACGCCTCTTCTTTACTCGGACCACTCTGCGAAACGTAAACTCTGTTTCGTTCCCCCTCATTACCACTCGTTACTCTGCCTTTGCGATAATTGTCCATGACGCATTTTGCTGACGGCGAGGAATAGAATACCTTTCGTGTGGATCTCTCTTCAGATCGTGCCAGACTCGTATACCTAGGTATTTTGAAGTGCAAAGCGTACTGTATAGTCTCACAGCTCTCTGATCTGTGTGATTGTTCTTCACAGTTCCTAGACATGTCACCAGCGACATAGACACTCTGCCATGCATTACCAGTAGTTGCGTGGTCAAAGGCATCATCTGCGCTATCTCTACAATTCTTGATTTCCAGTAGCAGATCCACATTTTTATATGCGTTGCCTTTCTCTTTTTCTTTTCCATGTTTACAATCTAACTTAACACTATCAAGATCATCTTTTTCACTGACAAATTCAACATTTAAACTATTGCATTGTCTATTGAGTTCGGTTTTACTATCCTTGAACTGATCAATAATCTTATCAATTTGAGAAGCCACTTCAGCTCTCATCTCAGTATTTTGTGCGGCTATTTCGGCTTTCAAGTCAGTCCTCAACTCATTATTTTGTGCGGCCATATCGGCTTTCAAATCACCTATTTTATCGCTTTGGGCAGCTATATCGGCTTTCATATCACCTATTTTATCGCTTTGGGCAGCTAGATCACCTTTAATATCAGTCATCTGAGTAGCCATATCGGCTTTCATATCACCTATTTTATCGCTTTGGGCAGCTAGATCACCTTTAATATCAGTCATCTGAGTAGCCATATCGGCTTTCAAGTTATCACTTTGTCTAGCAAGGTCACCAATTTCACCTTTAATATCAGTCATCAACTTTACTAATTCATCCATACTTCTAGTTAACGGCATTCAATAAATTATCCCACTTCTGACACCAAGTGTTGCGGATTACAAAAATGGATAGTCACTGAGCGTGAGTATTAAAAGCTATATTTCAAAACCAAATTCAATACAAGGTAAATTGTTACAAAGGAAATATGGATGAAGTATCTTATTAACAAATCAACTATTAACATGCACAAGTCATCAATCTTCCTGCGTAGAGCACACAATATCAGCTCTATGTATTTTACTAAATACTACCTTTTACTTGATTTACCAGGTCACCCGAAGATCTTCACTCGTAAACCAATTCTCGTCCTGTGCTAATAACTTTTCACACTCTAGCCGAACAAAAAGACAGTCCGTGTAGACATTCGAAGTTAGCCATAAAAGTTCCCACTTTTATACTTCCGCGTATACACAACACATCAAGTTACTTCTTGATACTTAACGATAAAAGATCCCACTTTTATCCTTCCGCGTATACACAACACATCAAGTTACTTCTTGATACTTACGCGCACTGTCTCAGAACAGCTCACCGTCCATTTTCGAACTCTCCGACCGTTACAACACACAACGACCGTTACAATACAAAACGACCGTTAACGCTCCACTCTTCTTCTCCAAATTCTCCCAAAGTTCTTATTCGTTGGCTGAAACTTTTTGCTTTCGGTTGCCAGATTCCTTCTGTCGTAACAGTATATATATGGTATTATATATGGACGTCAAAGGCATTATATATAATTTCTATTATATTCATAAATTGGGGGGGAGCTCAGTCGGTAGTGCGCGTGGCTCGTAATCTATAGTTCCCAGGTTCGAGTTCCAGCTTGGTCAGCGTCGAGATTTATCTCCGCAAAATTCCCCGCCCTGCCCACGGTCAGTAGGGGACACCGATGGGCTTGGAAAGGCCGCCTTCCGTCGGATGAGACGTTAAGCCGTGGCCCCGTGTGCGGGAAAGCTATACCCTGTGCACGTTAAAGAACACACTGGATGGCCTTGACGAGAGGCTACCATCTGTTTCCCAACAGTTGTTCCAGTGGATCCCCTCCCCCCAACTTTTTCTGAGCCTTCGGGGTCCATGTGACCTGGCTATTTAGCCCATGGTGTGCAAAAAAGTGCCGCTCAGAGGTAAAACAACCCAACCCATAAATGGCTCCAAATACAAGTCCATTCCAATACACTAAAGACTTGGTCAACACTTTGCAAACATTGTGAAACCACAGGCACCTCTTCATGCGTTTAAAAACAAAATTCCATAACGTAATGCACATTGAAATGTACACAGTGTTTGAAGAGACTAAAGTGAAATTCGTGAGTTTATTTTACATATATCTTCATGTCTTGAATTTCCTTCTTAACTTACCGACAACGATAAACCCTCCAATAGCGAGGAAAATGATTTGCCACAATCTGAATCCAGACACGATTTCTGTCTCTAGCCACTCAGCGTTGACAACGAGGGCGTCAACTTCATTCTCGGTGTTGTTACAGTTCTGAGGAAAAGAGAAATAAAACAGATAAGAGATTTGGATTGTAGGTTTGTGTTCAGGATTGTACCCAGGGGGAGAGGGACCATGGGTGTCCGGACATCTCATACTTATACACAAACCTGTGCACGTCAAACATGTCGGCTTTGAAATCTAAAAAAGGAGGTGTTTGCATAATTTTATTTTAACCCCATAGTATATTTCCGACACTAAAAATAGATTTAAAATAAAAACAAATATATTTTTTTTTCATACAGAATATTATTTTAACGTTTCCTGTCAGGTGGATATTTTGATGATTGGGAAAACCTACTCGTCTTATTTTCACACATATCCCAAACTAAATTCTCGTGGGGAGTGGGGATGGCTCAGTCGGTAGCGCGACAGGCCGGTAATCTGTAGTTCCCAGGTTCGAGTCCCAACTGGGTCAGTGTTGAGACTTATCTCCGAAAAACTCCTCGCCCTGCCCACTGTCAGTAGGGGACACTGATGGGCTTGGAAAGACCACCGTCCATCGGATGGGACATTAAGCCGTGGCCCTGTATGTGGGAGGGCCACACCCTGTGTACGTTAAAGAACACGCTGGATGGCCTTGACGGGAGACTACCATCTGTCTCCCAACAGCTGTTCCAGTGAGTCCTCTCCCCCAATCTTCTCTGAGCCTTCGGGGTCCTTGAGACATGGCCATTTAGCCCATGGTGTGGGGGTGGGGGTGGCTCAGTCGGTAGCGCGCCAGGCTCGTAAGCTGTAGTTCCCAGGTTCGAGTCCCAGCTAGGTCAGCGTTGAGATTTATCTCCGCAAAACTCCCCGCCCTGGCCACGGTCAGTAGGGGACAGCGATGGGCTTGGAAAGGCCGCCGTCCGTCGGATGGGACGTTAAGCCGTGGCCCCGTGTGCGGGAGAGCCATACCCTGTGCACGTTAAAGAACACGCTGGATGGCCTTGACGAGAGGCTACCATCTGTCTCCCAACAGCTGTTCCAGAGGGTCCCCTCCCCCAACCTTCTCTGAGCCTTCGGGGTCCATGTGACCTGGCCGTTTAGCCCATGGTGTGCAAAAAAGTGCCGCTCAGAGGTAAAACAACCCAACCCAACCCATGGTGTGCAAAAAAAATGCTGCTCAGAGGTAAAACAACCCAACCAACTAAATTCTCGGACCTCCCCGCACGAAACTAAATCCTAGGTACAGTCGGTCAAAAAAGTATCCGAACGCTATGGTTGTATACAAAGTTCAGAAAAAACAACTGGCAACGATTTTTTTAGAAATTAATGATCTGGCAACCTTCGTGTACCGTATACGAAGGTTGCCAGATCATTAATTTCTAAAAAAAATCGTTGCCAGATTTTTTTCTGAATTTTGTATGCAACCATAGCGTTCGGATACTTTTTTGAGCGACTGTACGTGTCCGGTTGTGTTATACCTTTGGCATGTAGTTTTGTGCCCATTAATAGGGCTGAATGGTTAAATGGTTAGATCATAATGGCTCAGAGAAGGGTGGGGGAAGAAATCCACTGAACAGCTATTAGGAGAGAAATGATAGCCTTCTGTCAAGACCATCCAGCGTGTTCCATAACGGACACAGGGTACGACTCTTCTGCATATAGCAGAGCCGTCGAGATGCACAGTGCCCGGATACGTTAAATACAAATAGAGGGTTGGGCACTTTTTTTCACACAATGTGCTAAATGACCAGGTCACAAGGACACCGAAGGCTCAGAGAAAGTAGGGGAGGGGGCCCACTGGACAGTTGTTGGGAGACAGATGGTAGCCTCCCGTCAAGGCCATCTAGCGTGCTCTTTAATGTGCAGAGGGTATGACTCTCTCCTGCACACGGCTTAAGGACCCATCCAAAGGATTTTCCAAGCCCATCGGTATGGCTCTCCCGCATACGGGACCACAGTTTAACGTCCCATCCGACGGACGGCGGCCTTTCCAAGCCCATCGGTGTCCCCTACTGACCGTGGGCAGGGCGGGAAGTTTTGCGGAGATAAATCTCGGAGATGGTTCAGCTGGGACTCGAATCTGGGAACTGAAGATTAGGAGCCTGGAGCGCTACCTACTGAGCCACCTCCGCTCACAAATAGAGAAGAAAAGATATTAAATATGCATATAATTTAATTTTATGCATTTTTAAAAGTATAAAACAAAAGGATTTTTTCATTACGACTTTATTAAAATATTTATGAAGATTTTAAAATTAATTACAAAATGTTTTATAAAAAAAACAGCTATCAATTGAATCTTTAGAGATTAAAATATAATTAAGATATTTATATATTTGAAAAATAATTATTCTGTTACTGTACAAGTATGGTGTGATATGGAGACTCTGTCACACACTTTCCAAACACATCGGTGTACCCTTTCTGACCGAGGTTAAGGGTCGAGGGGATTTAGCAGAGAAAAATCTCAATTTCTTGGTTGAGACTCGAACCTGGGAAACTGCAGTTTACGAGTCTCGCTTGCCACCAACTGAACCAATCACAAACCCAAATAAGAGCAGGAAAAAAAGAATAAATGCCATAAAACTACAATGAGCACTTTTAAGGATAAAATATAAAAACGAATTTTTTCCCTCTACTGCCGATTACTTTCCCTAACACTGTGTTCATTGTTTCTTTTAGCTCATTTCCATAAAAAGAAAACGAGCTTATATTCTACTTTTGTCATATGTAGACATTCACCTTGTTTCTGTTTTTAGAGATAAATTAAAAATCTCCATATATACAGTATATTGAGAGACAGATGAACGCCTCCCATCAAACCATCCAGCATGTTCTTTAATGTGCACAAGGTATGGCTCTCCAGCACAAGGGGTCATAGCATTACCTCCCATAAGACGGACGGCGTCCTTTCCAAGCCCATTGGTGTCCCCTACTAACCGAGGGCAGGGCGGAGAGTTTAAATAAAATTAAAAATAAATACCCGTCAAGCAGCTGCTTGCCACAGAGGTCTGACAGGAGCCTGTCAGTTTATATGCCATAGTAGAAGATCAGCCGTCCGTGGTCGAGTGGTTAGCACGCTTGGCTACTGATCTAAGGGACCTGGGTTCGAGCCCCGGATTAGGCGTGGATGTGTGTGTCGTTTTTCTGCTGAGGTCCTGCCATCCTCTCAGATCTCCTACTGTGGCATATAAACTGACAGGCTCCTGTCAGACCTCTGTGGCAAGCAGCTGCTTGAGGGGGTATTTATTTATTTAGTAGAAGATCTGAGAGGATGGCAGGACCTCAGCAGAAAAACGACGCACACATCCATGCCTTACCTGGGGCTCGAACCCGGTCCCTTAGATCAATAGCCAAGCGTGCTAACCACTCTCAACGCTTGACCAGTTCGGACTCGAACCTGGGAATTTCAGATTACGAGTATGGCGCGCTATCGACTGAGCTATTCCCTAGCCATTTTGTTTCGTAAATTTGCCACACAGATCATCAATGTTAACAATTTAATTCAACAACATTTAACTAAAGGATAGCCTTTCCTATGAGAAAACGACCGACTCCTCAAATGTCCTATCTATCATCTGGGGCGAGGGTGGCTCAGTCGGTAGCGCGCCAGACTCGTAATCTGTAGTTCCCAGGTTCGAGTCCCAGCTGGGTCAGCGTTGAGATTTATCTCCGCAAAATTCCCCGCCCTGCCCACGGTCAGTAGGGGACACCGATGGGCTTGGAAAGGCCGCCGTCCGTCGGATGGGACGTTAAGCCGTGGCCCCGTGTGCGGGAGAGTCATACCCTGTGCACGTTAACGAACACGTTGGATGGCCTTGACGGGAGGCTACCATCTGTCTCCCAACAGCTGTTCCAGTGGGTCCCCTCCCCCAACCTTCTCCAAGCCTTCGGGGTCCATGTGACCTGGCCATTTAGCCCATGGTGTGGAAAAAAGTGCCGCTCAGAGGTAAAACAACCCAACCTATCTATCATCTACTGGCCATGATGAACTGCCATTCAACATAAGCTGCATTGCTACCACTTCGTAGTTATAATTCATGGCACGTCAATTAAGGTATGGCACAATAAACCTGTCATGTTTGCACTAATAACCTGCGAACACTTCTGACAAAATTTCTTCTTTTTCCAATTTGGAAAATAATTAGAAAGGTCAGTACATAAACGAATTAACTTCACACAACAATAATTTCGCTTTCAACTAAGCTTCTGTGACAAAGTAAACTTTTATCATCAACTGATCTACCATTATCCTCCCGGTTATCAGTTAGCCTCACCATCTGTCTCCATGGAGACACGAGGATCGTTAAATCGCGTGATGACCAATGTCTCGAGAGATGCTATAGGTGGAAGGAAATTGCGCTCAGTGGCTTCTCAGAAAATGAATCTTTGGGAATTCCCTCATTCATCTAGTCTCTTGACTTGCTCATAATTCAGTGGATAACGAATCTCGTGTATTCTCTTTCGTATCCACGTACTGGATTATAGATGTAATCTATCTAAATGAATTCGTATTGGTTCTGCAGACCTTCCTTGTTCTTCATAGAGATATATTGTATTTATTGATATATACATTCATTGAATTATGAAAATCCCCCTCTGTGTTATGTCAATGGTACAACTTTCTAAAATTAAAGATATCAGTCGAGGTGATCTAAATCTCGATTTTCAATAATATTTCACCTGGCAGGGGCGGGGGTGTCTCAGTGGGTAAGTGGGTAGCGCGTCAGGCTCGTTATCTGCAGTTCCTAGGTTCGATTCCTACCGGGTGGGGCGGGGGTGGCTCAGTCGGTAGTGCGCTAGGCTCGTATTCTGCAGTTACCAGGTTCGAGTCCTAGCTGGGTCACGTTGAGATTTATCTCCGCAAAATTCCCGCCCTACCCACGGTCAGTACGGGACACCGATGGGCTTGGAAATGCCGCCGTGCGTCGGATGGGACGTTAACCGTAGCCAGTGCGCGGGAGAGCCATACCATGTGTACGTTAAAGAACACGCTGGATGGTCTCGACGGGAGGCTACCATCTTTTTCCCAACAGCTGTTCCAGTGGGTCTCCTCTCCCACCTTCTCTGAGCCTTCGGGGTCCTTGTGACCTGGCCATTTAGCCCATGGTGTGCAAAAAAAGTGCCACTCAGAGGTAAAACAACCCAACTCACCGGGGCTATCTGTTCAGAACTTCCCACCCAGCCCTCGGTGGGTAGGGGACACCGATGGGATTGGAAAAGCCCATCGGTGACTGAGCCACCCCCGCCCCTAAGAATACAGCAGGTGTCTGTTATCATGATATATCTCTTATTCGTCATACCACGCCTTTTTCTTTTCGAAAGCAACCTTCTCTGAGCCTTCGGGGTCCTTGTGACCTGGCTATTTAGCCCATGGTGTGCAAAAAAAGTGCCACTCAGAGGTAAAACAACCCAACTCACCGGGGCTATCTGTTCTGAACTTCCCACCCAGCCCTCGGTGGGTAGGGGACACCGATGGGATTGGAAAAGCCCATCGGTGACTGAGCCACCCCCGCCCCTAAGAATACAGCAGGTGTCTGTTATCATGATATATCTCTTATTCGTCATACCACGCCTTTTTCTTTTCGAAAGCAACCTTCTCTGAGCCTTCGGGGTCCTTGTGACCTGGCCATTTAGCCCATGGTGTGCAAAAAAAGTGCCACTCAGAGGTAAAACAACCCAACTCACCGGGGCTATCTGTTCAGAACTTCCCACTCAGCCCTCGGTGGATAGGGGACACCGATGGGATTGGAAAAGCCCATCGGTGACTGAGCCACCCCCGCCCCTAAGAATACAGCAGGTGTCTGTTATCATGATATATCTCTTATTCGTCATACCACGCCTTTTTCTTTTCGAAAGCAACCTTCTCTGAGCCTTCGGGGTCCTTGTGACCTGGCCATTTAGCCCATGGTGTGCAAAAAAAGTGCCACTCAGAGGTAAAACAACCCAACTCACCGGGGCTATCTATTCAGAACTTCCCACCCAGCCCTCGGTGGATAGGGGACACCGAAGGGATTGGAAAAGCCCATCGGTGACTGAGCCACCCCCGCCCCTAAGAATACAGCAGGTGTCTGTTATCATGATATATCTCTTATTCGTCATACCATGCCTTTTTCTTTTCGAAAGCAGTAAAAAAAAACTCGCTGAAATCCGCTTGACCGTGATTTTCTGAGGCATGTGAAAACATTTTTTTTCCATTTCAAACAAATGAAATTTGATACCTCCTATGAGCGACAATTTATTTTAATCACCTTCATTTGTATGTAAACTGTTTTTAAAAAACTCCGCGACATTAAAACTGTAAAACAAGAAAGATATATTTAGACATTTTACAATGATCAGCGTGTTTTATGCGTTAAAGATTTACTAAATTTAAAATTTGCTAACTGCAAAACGGTTGCCAAAAAAAAAAAACATTTTTTTTTCATTTAAATTTTTCGCTCTTATAATTTTCAAGTTTTTTTTATTAACTTGCAAAGCAGTATTATGCTTATAATTGTTGATTTTTTTTTCCTTTTGAGTGACATCGAAAATTTTTCAAGGGCATTTTTCATTTAATTTTTTGTTAAATTCTCCAAGTTTTTCTTTTTTTTTAATTACAAATATAATTTACAGGTGTTTATTTTAACATACGTATTTCTGAAAAAAGGAAAATAATGAACAATCGTTATTAAAACAACATCTATATATCATTCAATATCAACGTAGAGCAAAAATTTTCCTGATTTTATTGACAAATAAACTGCTCTCAATCAGTGCCGTCTTAACAATATTGTAGGCCCCTGGGCAAAGAGCGGGCGGGGGTGGCTCAATCGGTAGCGCGCAAGGCTCGTAATCTGTAGTTCCCAGGTTCGAGTCCCAGCTGAGTCAGCGAGAAGATTTATCTCCGCAAAATTCCCCGCCCTGCCCACGGTCAGTAGGGGACACCGATGGGCTTGGAAAGGCCGCCGTCCGTCGGATGGGACGTTAAGCCGTGGCCCCGTGTGCGGGAGAGCCATACCCTACGCACGTTACAGAACACGCTGGATGGCCTTGACGGGAGGCTACCATCTGTCTCCCAACAGTTGTTCCAGTGGGTCCCCTCCCCCAACCTTCTCTGAGCCTTCGGGGTCCATGTGACCTGGCCATTTAGCCCATGGTGTGCAAAAAAGTGCCGCTCAGAGGTAAAACAACCCAACAACCCCCAACCTTCTCTGAGCCTTCGGGGTCCATATAACCTGGCCATTTAGCCCATGGTGTGCAAAAGGGGTGCCGCTCAGAGGTAAAACAACCCAACCTGGGCAAAACAATGCACTGGGGCCCAACCCACCCACCTACAGGAATAAAAATGCAAACGGTCAATAAAAATAAGCCTGTAGATTTATTGGTACTTTAAAAAAAATCAATGTTTGATGATAATCGTGGGGCCCCTGGGCAGTTGCCCAGGGGCCCCACGATTATCGAGTTTTTTTGGTCCCAATTAATCACGGTAAAGCTGAGAACTACTCACTCAGAAAAAGAAGTCTAGTGGAGCAAAATCTTAATCACTTTAATTTTTTAATTTTCTTGTACTTGTAACTTTTAAATTTTATGAAAATCTCTCCCCTATCCCTTGGATTTATGCTTTCTGGTGAATAACTGATAAAGAATATACGAAGTACATATAATATCTTGGTAATTGAGAAAAATTCAATTCTTGGAAGTTCAAGAAGTTCTCAATGCCCATTTGCAGCCATACGTAATTCCGCAATTATTTCCTGTTCAACTCTAGGATATCAGAGGAAATCTCGAAAAAAAAAAAATAAACATCACTGAAAATATGCAAAGAATAAAGCAATATTCTTTGCATATTTTCATTTTGCATTATTTTAGCAAATCATTTAAAATCCGGAAAAGGTGTGATTGAAAAAAAATCGTTCCTTTCCGGACGAATTTTTAAATCGTGGTTCCTACTGATACATTGAAGCACTGAAATACAATGAATATTGAAATATTACTTACAGAGAGAGCTCCATAGCATGATGAAATGGAAACAAACATAGTGGTCAGCGCAGGCAAATAACTTTCATAAGACATGGCCATGATGTTCATCAGCACAGTAAGAATTGTTACTCCATCTGCTAACACTCCAAGCACGAGCTTCGGCTGTTGCCCATGGCAACGAATGACTCTACACAGATGATCGTTTATTAAACAGGTGTGTGCGCATGGGCACAAACAATGCCTCGATGAAGTCAGTGTATGACGTCAGATAGCTGTTATTTGTAGTTAAATTTCAATGTTTTGGTAAATATTCAGAAATCATTTACGAAATTGTGGTTTGGAATATCTAAAAATCCGCAGTTTTCCAAGGCTCAAGGTAAAGAGAGAAAAGAAAGAGATGACAGGCTGGATTGTGTTACCTCTGATCAGAACTTTTGGGCACACAATGGGCTAACTAACTTTCCATGTTGATCCCAAGGGTTAAGAGATGAGTTACGGGAAGGAAACCCACTCGACAGCTGTTAGGAGACGTGTAAACCTCCTATCAAGGGCATCCGGGGTTGTCCAGTGTTCTTTATGGACAACCCTACCAATGGGTCCAGGTTCACAAGGGTGGGTTGTTTTACCTCTGAGCGGCCCTATTTTTGCACACCATGGGCTAAATGGCCAGGTCACAAGAACCCCGAAGGCTCAGAGAAGGTTGGGGGAGGGGACCCACTGGAACAGCTGTTGGGAGACAGATGGTAGCCTCCCGTCAAGGCCATCCAGCGTGTTCTTTAACGTGCACAGGGTATGGCTCTCCCGCACACGGGTCCACGGCTTAATGTCCCATCCGACGGGCGGTGGCCTTTTCAAGCCCATCGGTGTTCCCTACTGACCGTGGGCAGGGCGGGGAATTTTGAGGAGATAAATCTCAACGCTGACCCAGCTGGAACTCGAACCTGGGAACTACAGATTACGAGCCTGACGCGTTACCGACTGAGCCACCCCCGGTTCACAAGGTGCGGCTGTCCTATACAGAGGTGATGGAGGATTACTCTCAGTAGACACGCCAGTAATCCGTTCCCAGGTTCGAGTCCCAACTGGGATTACTTTGAGAATATTATCCACTCCCTTTCTGCCGTCAGTGAGAAAAAGGGACATTGATGGGCTTGGAAAAGTCACCGTTCGTCGGGTAGGACATTAATTCCTGGCACCGTGTGTAGGAGACGAAAAAAAATTGACTTGCGTGAAAAATGTAGTACGTCTCATGCACTAATTTAATGAATTGATTTATAAAGGCATTATCGTGGTATAATCTTTAATTAGTTTAAATGTCTTATTGAGAACTGAAAACAAATTGTAGCTATTAATAATTTTAAAAGTAACACATTATTAGCCTTAAGTGGAATCCCACAGGGTTCTGTGTTAGGCACTTTGCGTTTTCACATATATATAGATATATCAATGATTTCTGTAAATTAAAAATTGCCACGCAAATGATCTCTTTTGCAGATGACACACACATAGTCTTTGAAGCAGAAAATAGCGAAATATTTAATAGGAAAAAGAATAATAATTTAATAATTATTAAGAAATAGTTTATTAATAATAAATTAGAATTAAAATACATATATTTTACATTAACTCATCACACACATTTGGAAATACTATCAAATTCCATGAATTCAACTGTTTAAATACAGAATGCTGTCGTTGGGTTGGGTTGTTTTACCTCTGAGCGGCACTTTTTTGCACACCATGGGCTAAATGGCCAGGTCACATGGACCCCGAAGGCTCAGAGAAGGTTGGGGGAGGGGACCCACTGGAACAGCTGTTGGGAGACAGATGGTAGCCTCCCGTCAAGGCCATCCAGCGTGTTCTTTAACGTGCACAGGGTATGGCTCTCCCGCACATGGGGCCACGGCTTAACGTCCCATCCGACAGACGGCGGCCTTTCCAAGCCCATCGTTGTCCCCTACTGACCGTGGGCAAGGCGGGGAATTTTGCGGAGATAAATCTCAACGGTGACCCAGCTGGGACTCGAACCTGGGAACTGCAGATTACGAGCCTGGAGCGCTACCGACTGA
The DNA here is from genome assembly GCA_038380435.1 of Ryuthela nishihirai. NCBI lineage: Eukaryota > Metazoa > Arthropoda > Arachnida > Araneae > Heptathelidae > Ryuthela > Ryuthela nishihirai. Next base: position 29,094,491 of record JAWZYU010000025.1, read on the forward strand.
GCCACCCCCGCCCCACAGAATGCTGTAATTGTGATACTATCCACATGACTGATAGCTATAATTATTTAGGATTACTAATGGGATTTCACTTTTAAAGAAGAAATTTATTTTAAAACGGAAAAAATATTCACTCACTCTCTTGAAAACTAAACGGAATATTATATAAAATTAATTACTTAAAGCAATATGCTAATTATAATTTTCTATGGGACAATTTTTGCATGGGTGCATCTACCTTAATTTATTGAATTTTTTGTTGGGGTGGTGAACATAAATCAAACTTATTACCATTAATTTATGTACAAATTAAATAGTTCGTAATCTTATTACAATTATTTTGCTGGTAGTCATATATTTTATAACAAATACAATATATTGCCACTACGGAAATTATATTTTTCAACCATCTTTTCGTATAAAAATCAAGACTTAATTCCGATTAGAAATCTTAATTTTAACTCCAGTTTTGGTTTACAATTTTATACAGAAAAAACGAAAAAGGAAATTTCTCACATAAATTTTTCATTTCATTGTTCCTAAATTTCTTAATTCACTGGCGTATACAATAAGAAATGAAATATGTTAACAACTTTACGAATGTTTGCGTGCATATTTGTCAAAGTGAGACAACATTGACAGTGTACTGTATTTACTGCGATTAAATAATTTTTTATATTATTTACATTGGAAACTGATATTTGGTAAAACTACATATCCAATTTCTTTGATAAGAAAAATAATTTTTTTATAATCTGGAAGAGCTGGAAAGCTCCTTGTTCATATATAACTTATTGATGGTTTTGTTTAGTTTTGAGCTTTATTGTTTTAATGGGTTGGGCTGTTTTACCTCTAGAGCGGCACTTTTTTGCACACCATGGGCTAAATGGCCAGGTCACAAGGACTCCGAAAGCTCAGAGAAGGTTGCGGAAGGGGAGCCACTAGAACAACTGTTGGGAGACAGATGGTAGCCTCCCGTCAAGGCCATCCAGCGTGTTGTTTAACGTGTACAGGGTATGGCTCTCCCGTATACGTGGCCACGGCCTAACGCCCCATCCGATGGACGGCGGCCTTTCCAAGCACTTGTTATCCCCTACTGACCATGGGTAGGACGGGGAGTAGTGCGGAGATAAATCTCAAGGCTGATCCAGCTTGGCGCTCTTACCGACTGAGCCACCTCCGCCCCTTGTTTTGAGGGACGGGGGTGGCTCAGTCGGTAGCGCACTAGGCTCATAATCTGTAGTTCCCTAGTTCGAGTCGCAGCGTTCAGATTAATCTCTGTAAAACTCCCTGCCCTGCCTATGCTCAGTAGGGGACATCGATGGATTTGGAAAGACCGCCGTCCGTCGGATGGGACGTTAAGCCGTGGCTCCACATGCGGGAGAGTCATACCCTGTGAACGTTAAGAATATACTGGATGGCCTTGACGGGATGCTACCATCTGTCTCCCAACAGCTGTTCCAGTGGGTCCCCTCCCCCAAACCTTCTCCGAGCCTCGGGGTCCATGTAACCTGGCCATTTAGTCCATGGTGTGCAAAAAAAGTGCCGCTCAGAGGTAAAACAACCCAATCCAAGCCCCTTGTTTTGATGGTCTTTGTAAAGTGTTATACTGATAATGTATTTGACAAAGTGTTGCATATTGTGTGTTTATTGTACTGGTGTGTTTCTTCATGTTATAATAAATTTGTTTTTCATTTATAATGAAGTGTTTGTTTATTTTTGAGTGTGTGTGTGTGGTTATACAATACATATTAAATTTCCTATTTATACGTTCCGTAATTCAATCTATTTAAAATGCTGCATGCATGTTTTTTTCCATTCGCAAGTTGCAAAATGTTTTATAGATCGAGTACCTATCCCCTCCCACACTCGAACAATTGAGGCAAAGAATTTCAATATTCTTTGGTAGGAGGCTTCTCGAATCTTTTCCTCCTGGGACTCTCAGACACTTTAATCAACCCATGTGGGCAGAGTATTTGCTACCTACCTAGAAATCCTGAAACCTCCAGAAACGTCGCCCAATATTCCCTCTCATTCATCTCCGGAAATACGTAAATGGACACTGGCGCCCTGTTCCCAGAAAATATTCATTTGACGTCATACGTTAGTGGGTTCCGAAAGATACAATACTTGTTTCTAAATATGTCAAAATATTTGGGTAGTTCAAAGCCCTACGTATCGATTCCAAGCTTTCCATCAGCTTCCATCTCAATTCCCAAGAGTAAAGCACTGGTGACGTTCGTACGCTTCACACTAGATGGGTAAGTGCTTATAAAGCGTGTGCGGTGACTCGAAAATAAGCTTGCGTCAATAGCTGCTTCTGTGGAGTAACTGACCTCATACAGCTTTCGTAATTGTGATGTTGCTGACGTATTAGGTACAGAAGATAGAGGACGCTGAAATGACATCGAATTCCTAGTAATTTTATGTCATAACGTTATATTTTCTCAAAGTGTTAATGCATTATATAGGACTAAGCAAGAAAAAAAAATGGGGACATCCACAGGATCAGAGCAGGGAAAAAATAAAGGCAGAGGGGGTGGGCTGCATTGCCATTCCAGTATGTTTGTTTCCGTTTTCCCGGAGATTAAATTATGCTAAATATTTTTTCGCCTCTGTTCCTGTTGCTAATATTCTCAAAGGTGGGAAGGGGGAGTAGAAAACTGAGTTTTTAGCTCTTTTCTTTAAAAAAAAACAAGATGACATTTTTACTTTGTCGTCTTTTTTCGGTTTACAGATATTGCTTTAAGTACAGCACAGACACAGAATCCGCTGTCTCAAAATCAGGATTTTTTAAAAACTATACTGGAAAATAAATATAACAATAAGCAATAGGCAAAAAACTACCGTTATTCATTAAAATTAAACTACAAAAATAATACACCTAGGCAAGGGTTGGGTTGTTTTACTTCTGAGCGTCACTTTTTGCACATCATGGGCTAAATGGCCAGGTCACAAGGACCCCGAAGGCTCAGAGGTTTGGGGGAGGGGACCCACTGGAACAGCTGTTGGGAGACAGATGGTAGCCTCCCGTCAAGACCATCCAGCGTGTTCTTTAACGTACACATGGTATGGCTCTCCCGCACACGGGCTACGGCTTAACGTCCCATCCGACGGACGGCGGCGTTTCCAAGCCCATCGGTGTCCCCTACTGACCGTGAGCAGGGCGGGGAATTTTGCGGAGATAAATCTAGTGACTCAGCTGACACCCACCTAGTGACTCAGCTGATACTCGAACCTGGGAATTAACAGATTACGAGTCTGGCGCGCTACCGACTGAGCCACCACCATCCCCACATAGGCAAACACCAAACATGAAATACAAATATCGTCACTACAACTGTAATTAAGGGGTCACTAGACAAATTGCAAGTTTCATACACTTAAAATTTAAAAAAATTAACAATATTAAATTACAACCAAAGAGAATGAGGAAATAAAAGGTGACGAAGGACTCGTTATCAAAGCACTCAATAATTTTAATTTGTGTTTAAATTTTGCTTCAGAAGTTTCGTTCTTCAGTTTTTTTATCTAAAGAATTATACAATCTAGGAGTCAGTAAAAAATACTTCTGCATTATACTTTGTGTACCATTGGTACCTTAAAAAACGAAGCACCACATCTTGAATTTTGCTTACTATTATCTTTTAAATCCAATGTTGATTTAGAAGCAAAATGAACAATATTCAAAACAAGTATACTGTCTAATATTCATAATATCATTAATATTTGATAAATTTGGGTACTTATTTTAAAAAACCAAGAAGGAAACCAAAATTTACTAATCTCTTATAGAGACAATTTTGTTCAATAGTGCTATTGATTCACCCCAACTACATACAGGGTGAATCTGAAAAAGTGGGCAAAACTTTACGGGGTGGTAGAACGCAGCTATACGAGCAATATTCGTCATAGAATGTATGGTCGGAACGCAAGCCGTGAGAAGTTAAAAGGTAGTTTTCCACTGTCACATTTAAAGAATGAACACAAGAAGGAGAGGATATACTTCAGAAAACATTTTATTAACAGGAATGTAATTGAGGTACATGCTCAACAAAGTGCATATCCGCCATTTCGTGGTTAGTATAACCAGCCATCCTCTCGGCAATCCACGGTAGAAATGCCGTTGGGTGCGAGGACCGACCCTTTTATACCATTTCCAACGCCACCTAGCGGCTCGCCGTTTGCGTTCCGCCCATACTTTCTATGACGAATATTGCTCGTATAGCTGCCTTCTACCACCCCGTAAAGTTTTGCCCACTTTTTCAGATTCACCCTGTATATCATACTGTGGTCTAGGGTTGGGTTGTTTTACCTCTGAGAGGCACTTTCTGGCACGCAATGGACTAAATGACCAGGTCACAAGTATCCCGAGGGCTCAGAGAAGGATGGAGGGAGGGGACTCACCGAACAGCTGATGGGAGAGATGGTAGCCTCCCGTTAAGGCCATTCACTGTGTTCTTTAACATGCACAGGGTATGGCTCTCCTGCACACAGGCCATGGCTTAACATCCCATCCGATAGACAGCGGCCTTTCCAAACCTACTAACGGAGGTCAGGGCGGGGAGTTTTGCGGAGATAAACTCAACACTGGTCCAGGTGAAATTCGAACTTGGGAACTGCAGATTACGAGCCTGGCACGCTACCGACTGAGCCATCCCCACCCCACTGGAGTCTAGCATAGACCCAAGAAAAATATAAGGTTTTTAAAAATTTTACAGACAGAAAGTTTCTAAAAAAGAAAAACTTTTTTTAGTTTTTATAATTTGAAAAAAATATATCTTAATTTGTTCACTTAATATGAGTAGTCCAGGTCAATTTAGAATCTGTAAACACTCAAATAACTGTATTCTTGTATTTGTTCAATTAATTCACAAGAGCATTTATAATAGTTTGGTGCACATTATGTATTGTGGAGTTCAAAGATTTAGCTTTCAGTTCGAATAAATTTTTTAAAAGTCAGTTTAATCTTATTGTTATTAAATTATCTATTGAAAGTAAATAAATCTGCTTCCATCTCTTTCTTATTTTAGAATATATATACAAGTATGCGGACGCCCATGCTTGTAACATTACCTAAAGTAATTGCTTCCTGTCTGTTATATAAGTAAAATGCAAACCATTGATAGCAATAACTTTTATATATATATACAAGAAAAAATTACACCAGTGTGCAAAACTAATAAGTTTACCATTCAGTTTCAATGAACGTAAATCATTAACATAAATGGGAAATAACAATGATCCTAATGCCGAACCCTGTGGTACTCCTGGTTTTATAGTCTGAAAATTACTTGTAACCATGGGCGTCCGCAGAGGGGGGCAAACAGGTCACTTGCCCCCCCCCCCCCTGGGATCGAGTAAAAAATTCCACAAATTATAATCGTAACAATTTAAACGTAATTTATATACATTGTGTTTTTGTATTAATGCAATACTGTATTCTATAATCTACTTGTGAAAAAAAAACCCTAAAAATTAAATAAAAATTTATTGATGTAATTATTTGTCTCCAAGCTTTGCCCCACCCCTGGAAAATTTTCTGCGGACGCCCATGCTTGTAACGTTACCCAAAGTAATTGCTTCCTGTTATATAAGTAAAATGCAAACCATTGATAGCAATGACTTCTAACACTTATTGTATTTTTTGTGTAAAATTTCACGATCATGAGAATAAAAAGCCTTTTGAATATCAATAAATAGATAATAATAAATAATAATTAATAATAATAGTAATCAATAATAAGTTTCTCTACTTATATCAATACTCTTAAAAATGGAGCTAATAAATTCCAAACATGCCTGTTCTATTATTACATTTTTCCGAAAACCCAAATCGACTTTTACTAAAAAAATTTAAAGAATCTAAAAATTGATCTTCTCTTTATTAATGTTTTTATTACTTTAGTAAAAACTGGTAATATCGATATTAATCTATAGTTGGAAAACAAATTTCTATCTCCAGTCTTATATAAATAGGCAATACCATAGTCCTTTTTGAATCATTAATATTCTACTCGTAAATGAATAATTTAATGTATGAAAGTTCTTTAGAAAAGAACCTTTATATTTTTAAACGGTTAGAAAAATCATTTCATCTCGTTTTTTTTAAATTCGATGTCCAATGATTTTAAACGTAATGTTTATAAGTTACATTGAGTAATGATGTAACTTCAGAAGTGTAGAAATTATATCAGTAAACATCTAAATTTTTTGTATTTTATTGCACAATTTACTATTCATATTATAAGTAACGTTCTTTTAATGCATAAGGTCCCGAAATCCAGAAAGCCTCAAGTCCCAAGCTTTCTGGATTTTGAGTCCTGGATTACGATTCCGGATTAAAATGCGTACTTTCCAAATTACCCAATAGATATAATAGCGTCCTCTAACGGTAAAAAAAGTTGGAAAATGCCAAAAGTTTTAACCTATATTGCAAACGATCTATTTATGTTCCAAATTTGAAATTTCGGGGGTAGAATGTAAAGGTCAAGAGGTTTATTTTGGGAAGAAATAATTGCACAGTTACCTCAAGGAAGGGTGGAAAAACAATTTTTTTTGGTTTTAAGAAATAAATGATTTGGGTTGTTTTACCTCTGAGCGGCACTTTTTTGCACACCATTGACTAAATGGCCAGGTCACATGGACCCCGTAGGCTCAGAAAAGGTTGGGGGGAGGGGACCCACTGGAACAGCTGTTATGAGACAGATGGTAGCCTCACATCAAGGCCATCCAGTGTGTTCTTTAACGTACACAGGGTATGGCTCTCTCGCACAAGGGATCATGACTTAACGTCCCATCCGACGGATGGCCGCCTTTCCAAGCCCATCGGTGTCCCCTACTGACCGTAGGCAGGGCGGGGAGTTTTGCGGAGATAAATTTCAACTTGGCAACAAGGCTTGTGTGCGGCTGCTCATACATAGAAACCAATTTGCTGTAGCCGTGACAAACTGTTATGGTGCTGGCACGAGCGTAGCCATGGGGGGGAGGCTCCCCCCAAAAATAACTCGGAGTTGGCAAAATTCGAAGCGACTTCGTAAAATCTAGATGAGTTGTGAAAGTTTCTAAACTTTTTTCTTTTGCAAAATTAAGGGGTTGTCAAAATCGAGGCAACTTGGCAAATCTAGGGCTGTTTGGAAAATGGAGAGACGGCAAAATTTAGAGCAGTTGGCAAAATTCGAAGCCGCTTAGTAAAATACAGGCGAGTTGGCAAAATTCGGAGTAACTTGGCAAAATTCAGGTGAGATGTAAAAATTGGGGTTTTTTCTGTAAAATTATGTCAAGTTGGCAAAACTTAGGGAGTTGGCAAAATCTAGGGGAAGTTGGCAAAATTCGGAATGACTTGGCAAAATCGTGGGGAGTTGACAAAATTCAGATGAGATGTAAAAATTTGGATTTTTTCTGTAAAATTATGGCGAGTTGACAAAATCTAAGGGAACTTGGCAAAATTGCGCGAGGTGTGATAATTGGGACAGGGTTTGTGGAATTAAGGAGAGTTGACAAAATCGAGAAAACTTGGCAAAATATTAGGTAGATAATTTTGAAGTGACTTGGCAAATTTAGGAGATGTAAAGATTGCGATAGGTTTTTGGAAATTAAGATTTGCCCAATTCAAGGGGAAATTAACTCTGACTTGCTACAATTTAGACAAGATGTAAATATTATTCAAACAAAACAAACAAGAGTGTAAATATAATCACAGAAACTATCCCATCTTGTCTGAATGAATTGGAAGTCAAATGGCAAAACAACGCAAGAGAGTGAAATATAGCCTGACCCTCCCCCCCCCCCCACACACACGGAGCGAAAATCTAGACATTATTTGCTCAGTTGGCAAAATTTGATATCAGAGTTGGAAACTTTTCGATTCCCCCCCCCCCCCCCAATCATAGTCTTTCGCTACGCCCCTGGGTGCTGGCATTGCTTCCAAAGGCATTTTGGAACTCGGTGGCGACTTTCAACCGAAGACAGGCAATTTTATCGCACCACCCGCTTCAGCACTGGGTAGTCCATCTCTATCATTTTATGTGGCCCACCAGGTCACGATTGCACTGTTTTTTCTCCTAGGCGTTTCCACTTCACATCATTTACTGTTGATAGGGGCAGCTGAATCAGGGATGAAATGTCCCAAACTGGCTTGTTGCTGAGGTGGCATCCTATGACCATGCCACATTGAAAGTCACTGAGCTCTGCCGTACGGCCCCATTCTCCTGTTATGCATGTCTATGAGGTTTGACAGGCCATGTGCGTCCTATTATACCTGTTTGGGCCATGGCTGTGGCGTATATGGGTGAATCCACTACTCAGAAGGTTGGGTTATCTCTGAGCGGCACTTTTTTGCACACAATGGACTAAATGGCCAGGTCACAATTACCCCGAAGCCTCAGAGAAGGTTGAGGGAAGGGACCCACTGGAACAGCTGTTAGGAGACAGATGGTAGCCTCCCGTCAAGGCCATCCAGAGTGTTCCTTAACGTGCACATGGTATGGCTCTCCCGCACACGGGTCCACGGCTTAACGTTCCATCCGACAGACGGCGGAGATAAATCTCAACGCTCATCCAGCTGGGACTCGAACCTGAAAACTGCAGATTACGAGCCTGGCGCGCGACCGACTGAACCACCCCCGCCCTTACTCAGGAGTGTCCGGATACTTTTAATCAGATAGTGTATCAGATATACTATTATTGGTCAAGCAGTCGTTTGAATAATTAATTGCCTAATGCTGCTAAGTAAAACCTAAGCTGCATTTGTTAAGCTTTAGTTGCACTGAACGGGAATGGTGGATAGCTTTTTGAAAATTCGGGGTCTGACCGAAAGAGGCGCTGTGATCGTTTCATTATAACTATGAGAATTATGGGAGTTACCTATCTGTACTCTTCATCTGGTTGCCAAACTCTATGTTGCCCGATCAACACTTTTTCTCAAATTCTAAAGCGTTCACAGGTGAAGCAGTCGCGCAAAATAGTTGCATGAAAAAGATAGGCGCTGTGATCGTTAGAAAGCTAGTCAGTTTTCCTTCAGCAACAAGTTGTTCCAAGTCTTGTTGCATAACTCGGTTTCATGTGGAAAGTGCAAAGTTACTAGGTGCACCTGATGCCTCATCAGGTGTACCGAGTAACAAATCCTTGAATTCTTTTTTTAGAACACACAAATGAATGCTACATTTTAAGAGTGAAATGGTTTCAAATTCGACTAATGGGTTGTTAATTACAGCTAACGACTTCGATATTAACTGACGGCTTCTTTCCCTTCAAAAATTTATTTAACATCAGTGGTGTATTTAGATTACCTGCAGGCAAAAATTGCTGCGACCCAATGCCTCTAGTAAAAAAAAATCATCGCATGTAGATCATCCCAGTATCATTGGTGTCGTTTGAGAGTACAGATGCATAACCAGATTTGGGGGTGAGGGTACACCGTAAAAATTTGAGGGGGACAAAAATTATATAAATAACAGTATGTTGTTCCCTGAGGTGTCTGCTTTCGGCAACAACACATGTAAAATAGCATTTTTTCAATGGGACATTCGCATTCAGTGTTTGAGAATTTTCTCTTTAATAGGTGTGAACTCTTCAGCGGGTAATTTCTTAAATATTTGACTGCTCAGTCCCAAATTTAACACGCAGTTGTCACCTGTGCTGCCTCAGTTGCGTAAAAATTCGAGTCTATCTCTGATGGAACTTGAGTTTAAAACCATATATTTTTCTGCTTCAAGGATATATTAAATTTCGGCGAGAAGTTTGGGAGCAAATATATAGATAATAAAAAAAAAATACCCCCTCAAGCAGCTGCTTGCCACAGAGGTCTGACAGGAGCCTGTCAGTTTATATGCCACAGTAGAAGGTCTGAGAGGATGGCAGGACCTCAGCAGGAAAACGACACAAACAGCCATGCCTTACCCGGGGCTCGAACCCAGGTCCCTTAGATCAGTAGCCAAGTGCGCTAACCACTCGGCCATGGGACTTTAAAAAAAAGATTTCTATAACAGGTTTGGTTGTTTTACCTCTGAGCGGCACTTTATTTTACACGAAATGAGCTAAATGACCAGGCCACAAGGAGTTAAGAGATTTGTGGGAGATCCACTGGACAACCGTTAGGAGACAGACCTCCCGTTAAGACCGAGTGTATTCTTTTACGTGTACAGAGTATGGCTCTCACGTCCCATCTCATGGACGACGCCTTTCCAAGCCCTCGGTGTTCCCTTCCTCACTGAGGGGCAGTGGCGGTCGACAGCTAAGAGTGAGGATTCAGAGAGAACCATTGCATATTCCAGAGTAGTTTACGGCCTACACATTTGGGACTTGAACCTAGGTTGGATTGCTTTGCCTCTGAACGGCACTTTTTTGCACACGATGGACTATATGGCCAGGTCACAAGGACCCAGAAGACTCAGAGGTTGGGAGGGGGACCCACTGGAACAGCTATTGGGAAACAGATGGTAGCCTTCCGTCAAGGGCATCCAACGCGTTCTTTAACATGCACAGGGTCTCTCCCGCACACGGGGCCACGGCTCAGCATCCCATCCGACGGACGGCGACCTGTACAAGTCCACTGGTGTCCCCTACTGACCGTGGGAGAGCGGGGTTTTGCGGAGATAAATCTCAACGCTGACTCAGCTAAGACTCGAACCTGAGAACTGCAGATTATGAGCCTGGCACGCTACCGACTGAGCCACCCCCGCCCCGGACTTGAATCTGGCAATTTCAGACAACGAGCCTGGCGTGCTATCAACTGAACCACCAAGCCCTCTGGAATAGTGAAGAAAAAACATGCACTAGTTGGCAAAAGTAATTTTTGAAAAACCAAAAAAAAAAAACGCCGTTCCATCTAGTCATCTCTTTTCTCCCACCCCTACTTTTTTTGGATCCAGATCTGAACGTAACAATGGGAGGGATAAGGTCTACGCTTGTACCAGAAAAATTCAAATTCCAGTAACATTATGATTGATGCTTATGTTTATAGTAACCTCCACACACAAAAAACGTAGCCTTTTCGCAATACTTAGTCATGCCATTGGGTTGCAAATCTTTCGGTTCCTATGTTATGTGTGTTGAATACAAAACAACAATGGACAAATGAATAGCAAGAAATTTATTACACAGACTGACTGCATATCAACAGGGAATATGATGGGAATGCATGGCACTTGGGCCTTTGGGGGTTTACTACTGAATGAAAGGCAGCCACTTTTCTTCTACTTGGTCCCCCAATACGTCACGATGACATGTCTCAGTAGCATTTTTGTTAAGTGTTCAGTATACAAATCTCAGCACCACAGCAGAGGCAACACAGTTGCCAGTACAATAAATATTAAGTGCAAGAGATAGGTTAGGACTGACTGAAGTAAGGTTAGGAACGGAAATTAAATGTAGATTGATCTAACACGTCGAAGGTCGCGATTATTTGTGAAGCCACTTACAGAATTTGTTTTACAGTTCGTTCATAATCAGCAAGAACCCTACACGCTTCAGGAAGTATTAATGGGTATAGACAATGATTAAAGTGTTCATTTTCCAGCAGAATGAAATGAGAAATTATTAGCCGCATTAAGAAATTATTAGCCGCATCATGAATATAGCTTTGCTCATATTCTGTGGAGTAGCAACTTGTTACCATAAGTGACAACTTGGAAGTTATGAGACAAAAGTTGACGATTTCGCATTCCCCTACATCATTGGTTGATTGATAGCCAATTGATCTGCGAGAACTGCCGAAGCTCTACAGCGCATTCGTTGTCCTGTTGCATCGACTCTACTGCGCATTCGAGTCTCCACAATATTTTCCTAGTTGCTGTTCAGGCTATCTTTAGGGTTGTGAAAGGAAACGGGAATGTTTCTCCAAGATTAGCACATTTAAACGGAATTTAGACCTTAGATTTGAATTTCCAAAAACTAATGTTGGGATTTTCTTGCTGGAGAGTGGATTGGGTAGTTTTATTTCTGAGCGGCAATTTTTTTTAACACAATGGGCCCAATTGCCAGGTCACAAGGACTCCGAGAAGGTTGGGGGAGGGGCCCACTGAACAGCTGTTAGGAAACAGATACTAGCCTCCCGTCAAGGCCATGCAGGTGTTTTTTAACATGCCCAGGCTCTCCTTCATCAATCTTTACATCACATCCGCCGAATGGTGTCCTTTCCAAGATCACTTCGACGGATTTGATGTAAAGCCATGGCCCACAGCAGTAGGAGACACTACTGACCGAGGGCAGGGAGTTTTGCGGAGATAAATCTCAATGCTGGAGCAGGTGGGACTTGAACCCGAAAACTGCAGATTAGAGTCTGGCACACTACCGACTGAGCCACCCCCACCTCTGGATGGAAAGCAGCGAATCTTCCTCCACACATCTCAATGAAACACGAAAGTTTTCGAACAAACTTAAATGACCCGAAATAATTAAAATCTGACTCGACTTGGGCCCATATAACCTGACTAGGGTTGTTACCTCATCCGAACAATACTTCTTGCACACAATATGCTAAATGGCCAAGTCACAAGGATCCCAATGGTTCAAGGAAAGTCGGGGAAGGGGAACCACTGAATAGCTTTTCAAGAGAAGGAAACCTCTCATCAGAGCTATCCAGAGGATTCTTTAGTTCTGTGCAGGAACAAGCTCTTGCGCAGGGGCCACGGCTTAACGCCACACCAGACAGACAGTAGCCTTTCCCTAACCCTATCAGCATTCGCTACCTCACGGAGGAACATAAAAAATCTCAAAGCAGAGTTAGGACTCGATTGTTACTGGTTGAGCCAATCCCGATCTCACTAATATAATTTTATTGCTTAATACTGATATGATTTCTTCGGACTTAACGCCAAAAAAAAATATGATTCGGCCGGCTGCAATAACGTATGGATCAGCGGCACACAAATATCTTCCGTGTGAAAAAAGATAAATGCCACTAACAATGATAAAAGATACATGGTAAGTGAAATGATTTATGCATATGGCACGAATTATATCGAGATTCTGTTTCCATAATATTTTTGGAAATTCATTCGAAAAAAACTTGATATTTGAGCTTATTTTGCATTTCTGTGGAATGTGCTAACGCGGGAAAGGTTATATACATAAACATAGCTTCGCTTTAGTAGAATGCATAAAGGGGTTAAAATATGAGCAGTGATTCTAAACAGCGCTGCAATATTTCCTATTAGTCCTGACGCATACGTAAACAATATAAACATTTACTTCTTCCAATCCTAACCTTACCTTTTTTTACATCACTGGATTAATAGAGTTTCGGGAGCCCGACAAATGTCAACAGCAGAAACATATTTTATACACATTTACATAATTTACATTATGTATAGATATACTATATACAAATAAACGTATTCCTTGTGTCTAATTCATTATCAAAGTTACGAAAATGTACACACTTTAAACATAGAAAAAGACTTGTCGCAATATCATCCACTTCAGAGGATGATGTAATAAGAATATAGTCTCGAGATTAGGAAGTTTACCAACAGCAGCAAATTAATAAATATGACATAAATTGTAGCATTGATACATAGTATAGTCATAAATATAACCTAACCAGCAAGTCATCATTATCAGCGATTCTCAACCTTTTGCATGATTGATGTATCGGATTAATACTCAAAACAAAGTAGGCTGTAGCTTAGGGAGACAAATTCTTTTGATGTAGAAAAAAAAAGTGATAAAAATCATATTGGTTTTGATGAATTGTAACTTTCTCCTAAATCCCTAGCTTAATGTAGCTCAAAATACAAGTTATCAGGGAGGGTGGGCTTGAATTCTTTTAGTTTAGAGCTTCGAGGTTAATTCTGACCATTTCGTGTTGAAATATTCTTATCCCATCATAAGATTAATTTCACGTTTTGAAAAAAAAAAAAGGGGTATTAATCATTGTACCGTCCCGTGACCGAGTGGTTAGCGCACTTGGCTACTGATCTAAGGAACCTGGGTTTGAGCCCTGGGTAAGGCATGGATGTTCGTGTTGTTTATCTGCCGAGGTTGGTTGGTTGGTTGGTTGGGGTTTATTGGCGCATTAGCAATATCTGCCGAGGTCCTGCCAACCTCACAGACTACTTGGCATATAAACTAACAGGCTCCTGTCAGACCTCTGTGGCAAGCAGCTGCTTGAGGGGTATTTATTTTATTAATCACTGACAAAAATTTTACGAAGTCTGTCAAAAACATGCTGGTGATAATTCAACTGATGAAAAGAAACGCCATTAACTGCAGGAAAATTTTTGTTACAGCTAAAACAATGTCTAAGTTTTCGCATTATGGATGTGTTATTATTTTTACTTTCTGAAACTTGTTTCTTACCAGCAATTGCAGCGCTAATAATAATAGGCAGAATTTGTTAAAAAGTTTATAAATAAAACAGGAATTAAAAAATGGAAAAACGTTTGTTACCTGAAAAGCTAAAGAAAATGTATTAATCTGATAAAATTAGTAGTTTTTTTTACATATAAACAGGGGAGGAAGTGGTTCTACATTAATGGACTAAATATGCGGGTCACAAGAACCCCAGAGGCAGGCCCGGATCTAGAAAAAATTCAAGCCGAAAAAAATGTAAAAGGGGGGGGGGGTGATGCAAGACAATTAAATTTTCAATTTAAAATTTCAATTTCCCCTCCGTTTTAAGGGTTAAAAAATTCTTGAAAAACGCATGAAATTTAAACAAGTTTAATAATTTTTTTGAATCTTTTACCCTTATTCAAATTCTGAAAAGAGGGAGCCATGCAAGGGAGCAATGCTCTAAGCTTACAGATGCGGCCCTGCCCAGAAGCTTGAGCTGGGTTAATGCTGTTAGGAGGCACACGGAAACCTTCCGTCAAGGCCATCCATCATGTTCTTAAACGTGCAGAGGCACATTTAAGACACTCTGCTAACAGAACCACGGCTCGACGTTCCTTTCGACGGATGGATTACCTCTGAGAGGCACTTTTTTTTTTGCACACAAAGTGCTGTATTGCCGGTCATAACGACGCCAAGAGTTCAGAGAAGGTTGGAGGAAGGGATCTACTGGACAGCTCCTAGCAGATACATGGAAGCCTCCCCGTTAAAGCCATCCAACGTGTTCTTAACGTGCACAAGGGAGTGGCTCTCCGGAGCAATGCCACGGCTTTATGTTCTATTCACCATTAGACGGACGGCAGTTTTTCCAGCCCATCAGTGTCATTCAATAATTTTGCTAAAATCAATTTATTTGGCATAATTAAAAAAATAGTTACATTAAAATCATTTGCAAATAACGTAAAGTTAAATGTTGAGAAAACTTAGAAAATACAAGGATAGTTCTGTAATTTTAAAGGAAAAAAAAGAAAATGTCACTTATTCGCAATGTTTAATATTTTGGAGATTTTCACCTAGCTTGACGATCTTCGTGCTTACTGGTTGAGAAACCCTGATGTAAATAATGACACGAGGAAATGACGTTGTATGGAAATAAACTACATGAACATAAAAAGATTCGGTTAAGTCAATACGCTAGAAATAAATCCATAATGGCACGTCGAGAATTGCTATTTCCTCACAGTAAGATATTCAGTATTAAGAAAGAAATGGGGAAAACTAAAAATCCATTTTAACATCCACTGTAAGTAGTGAAATTATTAAACAATTTACCTAAACATGTTAGTTGGATTTAACTGCCAGTATTTCCATTAAAGTATTTGCTTAGGAAACTAGTGCAGCTCTAATTTTAAACATATAATTGCATTATCACACCTGAAGTATTAAGCATAGAGGATGAATTTCAAAATTGATAAAAGCAAGGCATCACGAATTATGAAACTGATTCTTATTACCACGAATCTAAAATTTTGAAGCTAAACGATCACAAACTGTTCAACAAATCTCTCGAAAGACTCTTAGTGTGTAATTTAATATTAACAGAATGTTCTACTACAGCTTCAATCAAGTATGCCCACAGCTTGTTAGAAGAAATGTGTGGGTTGATTACACCTCCCGATATTCTAACTGTATGGTTTCAGAAGTTAAACAATTGTGCCATACAAAAGTAATTTACAAGGCGAAACGAAAATATGGTTACCAACTACCACAGAACTATTAACTCGAAGAAAGTTAAGAAAACAAAGCACTTCCGAGTGTTTTCATCTTTGCCGAAATTACTTCACAAACTTTTAGCGAGATTCATGCGCGTCTAAAATGCATTTTTCCAATGATATCTCCCCTAAAAAGATGGACATTTATTAATGGAACTTTTTCGACATTAAGAACCTAAAACTGGTAAACCAGGAAAACTTCTTAAGTGATGTTTTAGAGTGTTTAGACAACCGTAAAGGGCTTGAATGAGCACCTTGAGCGGCACCTTTTAAAATTTTACTTCTTTTACAATAAAAAAAAGCGACCGAAACACACTGAATGAAAATTGGAGCTGGTTCTAACTTGCAACCGAAGTGCTGTGAGAGGTAAACATTTCGATTAAAAAATCTTTTTTATATGAAATGTAAACACTTTTTAACTCCGTTAATTCCGAAATCAAAAATTTTAGTTCATTATTTAATCAATTTTAGCGAGATAAACTTTTTAAAATTAGAATTAATAAATTTGCCCTAATGCATATTAATATGGCTAAAGTAGCGCCCAAATTTAAGAACCATAATTTTACTGTAAATATTAAATTCTTTCATCTATTAAATTATAAAAAAGATTTAAAAAAAATATTTTCGTTAAAGTTATTATTTGCAATGACCATATTATGATTTTTATAATCGTACAACTATATTAACGTATTATTTTCCAAACATAGAGTTAGCGTTTAAAAAGCATAACTAGTTTTCACGATGTTACATTTTTATTGATATTGTTATAATTTTTAAATAGAAAACCGAGCGTGAGTTAAAAAAAATGATTACCAACCAAATGATAAATGAACTAATTTAATTACAAAGGTAATTAGATCACATATATCACAATTCCAACTAAACACAAATTTGCCTATTTCAGATGAAGTTAAACCTCAAACGCATGTTTCACAATTCTTAACTATATTTCAAATAGCTGTATTACAATTCTTACAAACTCTACTCAAAGCATAAAGAGAATTTTATTAAAATATTCAATAAGCGACACAATTATCTTTGTCGATATACCTGTAAGTTACCAAGGTTTACCTTTCCAATTTATATTTCCCACTAAATACCTCGCAGACACCAAATGCCCTTTGCTTTTCCACTAGCAGACTTCTTCGACACATTATTTGCCACCAAAATTAGGTTTCCTAATGCTAACTTCGCTCGAATCCTTTCAAAAACTAGCTACTCAATTCCACTCAAATACCTTCTTTTCGAATACATAACACAAATATCACTAAAAAGGACAGGTTCTCTTTATACTACTGTAAACTTCCAATCGTTATTATTCAGTCTCTCTGTTTCAACAAAGTAGTGATGTAATTCTCGCACTGAGGCATAACACGAGCGTCAGATGGCATCTGTTCCGGTTTTACTGTTGCTCCTTTTCCTCTCATAACAATATGTTGAGTTTTTTTTAGTCTATAAGGTACAAAACAGAATCAGTGTTTCCTCAGGAATTGCAGCCACCCATTATTTAAAGATGAAATGAGGAGTGAAAATAATCGGCAGCACTGCATTACACCAATGATCACTTAGTTTAAAGAATCCCTAGTCTCGATTTATTCAGTTTCCTTTTTAGATTAAACAAGACTGCTATTATTACTATAATATGCTTCCTTAAAAGATTCAAGCAAATGTAAAAAATTTCTATAATAATGATGAAAAATATACATTATTTGAAGCTGAGGAACGCATGAAGCCTTAAAAGATTATCACTGCTGTAAACATAAATGAATTTTACATACTATTCCGGAATCCAAACCGTAATATGACGCTCCAACTCAGGGACATACCCAGAGGGGGGGGGGGGGTAATATCGGAAACAAACAAAATTTCCCCTCTCCCCGAAAATTTTGTCTTATAATAAATCTGAAATTTATTTACCTGGTTTGAAATCTAAAACAGTTGTGTTTTGTATAATTTTATTTTAGCCCCATATTTTATGTTCGACACTAAAAAGGGATTAAAAAGAACTATAAAATCTCGTTCTATATTGAATATAATTTTAACATTTCCTGTTTGGTATAATATTTTAGTAATTGGGAAACCTCAAATCTTATTCTCAGACCTCCCCCTCCCCCCGAAACTAAATCGTGGGTACGTGTCTGCTCCAAACTCATCAGGCTCCCTCTATTTCATCACTCTGAATATAGGGTCTTAACCAGGTTATGCAGTTTACGAAAATTTAGGCAATACACAATTTTAATACTAAATGCAAAAAATATTATAGATGATATTTCGGACAAAATCTATTAAAAACAATGGAAATTTTTTCTTGATTAAGATCATGAGTGTTAAAACAGCGAATTTTCGAAATAGAGTTAATGTTAAAAATTCCAGGAAATTCTTTGTATGTCATTCGATTAATAAGATTGAATCATATTATTAATCGAATGATTATAATCCAAAGAAAACATATTTTACAACCATTATCCACTCTAAAATTTGAAGGCTTAATGTTTTTGGATGATGGCTCCAATTATGGCACAAAAGCATCAACTATAACGTTAAAATACAAATTTCATTTGGGAGATCTTTTTTTATCCAGAGGATGTAGGTTGGGTTTACCTCTGAGCTGCACTTTTTTGCACACCATGGGCTAAATGGCCAGGTCACATGGACCCCGAAGGCTCAGAGAAGGTTGGGGGAGGGGACCCACTGGATCAAGCTGTTGGGAAACAGATGGTAGCCTCCCATCAAGGCCATCCAGCGTGTTCTTTAACGTGCACAGGGTATGGCTCTCCCGAACATGGGGCCACGGCTTAACGTCCCATCCGACGGACGGCGGACCTTTCCAAGCCCATCGGTGTCCCCTACTGACCGTGGGCAGGGCGGGGAATTTTGCGGAGATAAATCTCAACGCTGACCCAGCTGGGACTCGAACCTGGGAACTACAGATTACGAACCTGGCGCGCTACCGACTGAGCCCCCCCCGCCCCCCAGAGGATATAGAAACATTGGTTAAATTTCTACACCATTTGCTGTAACTCTTATGTAGCTAGTTCTCAATTAAAATTTTCCAACTTTGCGAAATAGAGGGATGGATTGTTTTATCTCTGAGCGGCATCTTTTCAAAAAAAAAAAGATAAAAATGTCCAGGCCCCAAATATCCCAAGACTCAGAACTGGAAAAGAGGCAAATGGTAACCTCTTGTCAAGCCGTCCAGTGTTCTTTTAGAGCACAGGGTATGGCTCTGTGTATATCAAGGATTAATATTTCATCCGATGAGGCTGGTTCTGATCCCTTTGATGAGGCCAAAATTTTTTTTGATGTGGCCCAACCCTTTTCTCACTAATGGCAAAGTGGGAGTTGAGAGAGAAAATCCAATGTAAAGACAGTAGTAACTCAAATCTAGGTACATCAAATCACGAGCCTGCTGCAGCCTAATCACCCTGGGATTGTGTAATGTGGTATTTAAATAAGAAATAATCCCTAAATTTATTTCAGATGCAATAACAACAAGTGTACAGCCTATTGAAAGCTGAAAATTTGCAATGCTGAGCTAAAGAAAATGTGGTAGGGCGGAGTAAGGGGCTTTCGATTTCGAAATTGGGTTCTATTATATACAGGAATTTGAAGATTTAATGTAACAGATTTCCTGTTCTGATTCAATGGGTCCCTTGAAATCCCACGTTTAAAGAAATGGAAAAATAAAATTAGTTTTAAACTTGGATTCTATTATACTACCTATAATATATATAATATCTATAATATAGATATAAATATATAATAGATAATCTATATTTCTAACGGAACACGGTATGGAAAGAAGGAACCTACATGAAAATTTTCGGATCATTTTGTCAAGCATTTGAAAAATTACGGGGTATTCAAACTTATTAAAAAATAAAGCAACTTTTTTCAACACTCAGTGAAATAGCCTATGCTTCAATTGTGCTGTTTTGTTGGAGCTCTGCCTTCCCCTATATATGGGCGAACACTACCTCCACGAATATATGCAAGATTCAGGTCTTGCAAAACAAAATACTGAGATCTGCGGTCGATGCCCCTTGGTTTGTTACTAACAGACAACTTACTAAAGACTTGGGCATCAACCACATATATACTCATATTAAATGCATCTCAAAAAGGTTTTTTTGAGGCTGTTAAAAATAATCCTAACGAGATTATTTCTTCTTTGCTTAATTATGATCATAATGTTCTTAATAAGTACAAGAGGCCTAAAATGATGGCATTTTCTGAGGAAAGCTACTCGTTTTAGGTCTCTTGTGCATGATGTATGCCATTTTTAGCTTGTTTTATGTTAACCTCTAGGGGCCACGGTGGTTTACCTCTAGGGACCACGGTGGTTTACTTGTTACACGTTTTTACTTATGCCAACTGGGCATATTCTCAGATGGAGATGATAATGGGTAATGTTTTACCTGGAACATCGCATATCCATACAAGATCTACGACTTTGGAACTCTGCAAAGCCAAGATACACTGTTGTGGGCGTTGTACGGAACGAACATTCTTGCAGGTGCACTTTTCCAAAATAAAAAAAAACCTACTAGACTACACATTAGAAAAATAAAAAAAAAGGGAAATTGAAACTATGAAAATAATGGTTCAATCTATGCAAAACTGTTGGGTTGTTTTACCTCTGAGCGGCACTTTTTTGCACACAATGGGCTAAATGGCCAGGTCACATGACCCCGAAGACTCAGAGAAGGTTGGGGGAGGGGACCCACTGGACCAGCTGTTGGGAGACAGATGGTCGCCTCCCGTCAAGGCCATCCAGCGTGTTCTTTAACGTGCTCAGGGTATGGCTCTTCCGCACACGGGGCCACGGCTTAACGTCCCATCCGACGGACGGCGGCCTTTTCAAGCCCATCGATGTCCCCTACTGACCGTGGGCGGGGCGGGGAATTTTGCGGAGATGCAAAACTGTGAAACGACTTTACTGCCAATACTTTCCGAGATCGTCGGCTACAAAGGATATACGCATAATAACTATATAAGAAATAACATGTCAGACATATCGTCGTATCCGACAAAACGCTGGGTCCTAAATAATAAACAGCAGCAAATATTAGGTTTAGAGTGGCATAAAATTCACTCTAAACCTAATATTTTTTTTTCCAAAATTTTTTTTTGATTTTGGGAAAATTTTTACTATCCAGTTCTCATATTAACAATCAAATCGATGTGATAAAAAATTCAACTCGCGAATTTCGAAAAGTTATCAACAGTAGATACAGATCGAGTTTATCTGGTTAATCCACCAGTAACAAGTCAGACGCAAACCTAACGAGGTATAAAATTCTAGCACAAGATACAATGTCATTTCCTTCTGTTGGTGATAACTATGAGTGAAAATAGTTCATAGTTTTTGATACCACAGAAAAAGCTGTGCCACTGTGTTAATCGTTTATTTGCTGTTGTTGACCACCATTTGTGCAATATATGTACAATTACAAATGACCCATTAATTTAAATGATCTCATCTAATTAAATAACTCTTGTCCGCATTACGAATTGGTGCCACTGTTATGATTAACAAAATACAGTTTTGAACTAACACAGCTATGCAAGTTATATATTTACAGGTGGATGCAACTGTCATAACATTCATTCCAAAATAATACATTTAAGTTTTATTTCTCTCATTTTTTACACACTTTAAAATCGGCAGTGTTTCTACAATGGACAACTAATTTTTCGTAAGCACTTGAAACATCCCTGAAGAAAGTCTCATGTTTTGTTTCAAATAAAACTGCTTTTATGGAACAATTTGACTGGAAATTTCGCTTTCACACAGTAACTTTTAATATATATACAAAAAAAAAGTAGAAGTTGTCTAAACCAGTTTTCAATATTTTTTTTGATGCAAACAGTTTTTATACTGCTACTGTAGTTCTTTTATTAATATATCAATCATTTCTGTGCAAAAAAAAAGGGTACTTATCAGAATTTATTGTGGATAAGAAAGCACATTACATTTTTGCATTAAAAAAGGGGTTCTTTTAGATACATTTGCAAACATTCTTAAACTGAAAAAAATATTTGGATATGTATGGATATTCTATGTTTTTTTTTTTACAAAATATTAGTTATGTACAGTGCTTTAAGTGGGATGCTTCACGCATAACTGCAGATTAGGTCAACAGCACCAAAGCTGAATCAAGAGATTGGAATTTAGAAAAAACACAAAAAAAAAGATCAATAAAGCACCCTCACATCGAAGGTTTACAACATTTAAAACTCCTTCCTTCTAGAACACTGAAGGAAATAATTGTATCAATTAATGGAATTAATTGCTGTTTATATTTCAATAAGTTATTGTTTACGTCATTTACTTTGTCAATAAACGCATTTGCTATATATCATTTACCTCAGTTGTAATCTTTGGTGGCAATATTGTAAGTTTATATTTACAAAACTCATTAATATAGAGTGCTAGCAAAGAGATAACCAATGTTTTTGAGAAGCTGAAGTGTGTGTGTGGGAGGGGGGAGGTCCAGTTTAAGGTGTGTGAGATATTTTTGGAGGTCAAACAAGAGAAAAAAATACCGAATTGACAACACTTGACATAACTAGTTGATCATTGGGTAGGGAATCCTTGGGGAGTAATTTATGCAGTCTGAGGATGATACTCGTATATATATATAGGTGGTTTGAAGACAGCTTAGAAAATTATCAAAAAGGCTAAGGGGCCATATATTTTAACTACCAAAACACTATTATGAAACCATTTGCTTGTGAAATGAGAATGCTGGAGAAAAGGATATTTTAAAAATGTTGCCACTATTACTTCCCTTATTTCTAGCAGTTCAGTTTTACATTTCAGAACTGTTTATTTTCAGTTTATGAAGTGAGAAACATAATTGTGATTTCATTAGCATTCATTGAATAAAAGTTGATGTAAAAATTTCAAGAAAATGTAATAGTAACAATTTTCACTAACATGATTTTTTTAAAAATATCTGAAACTATACACAATATAAAATTAATCCTAAATGCATAACAAAAGAAGCAGTAGAACACATTAAATATCATGTATATTTGTTTGTACTGCTTACCCTACTTTCATACAAGTAAAAAAAAATAACAGAAACATATAATTATGTAAATATACATATAACACATTTAGTTTAAGACAATTGAAAAAAAAAATATTTTCTATATTTTTTTGTTCCAAAAACTATTAACACAGGAAATGATATTCAATATTTACAATATTATATTAATGCAATTTGATATGCAAATAATAAATGATTAAGTTCAGAATTATGCATATACTCTTTAAACAGAGTAAGATTTTTTTAAATCCTGATACCGTATATCATTCCTATAGCTGCTTACTATTTTTAGTAATATGCATTTAAGAACTGTTGGAACAGATGCTAAAATGGCATTTAAATATGTTCATAGAATATGTCTCTTGTACTACATTTAAATCAAAAATTAAAAACTCAATTCATTAAGTTCTAAGCACCAATATGAAATTTTAAAAGTGGAAAAAAGTTTGCTTTTTCTAATATAAAGAAACAATTACTTTCAAAGAGGAAATATCAACTGTGAACAATCATTTAATACACTGTACAGTGAAATCTCTGCATAAAAGAAACTCAGAGGAAAGAGATTCTATTTAATAGAGGTTTTAATTTTACTAGATTTTAATTTCAATAATACATAGCATAGGCTATTACCGGAAAACAAAAATACATTGCTTAATCAGTGAAACTTATATACATTTATATGTTTCAATATTATATATATTAGTGGAAAAATAATAAATATATTTTAAAAATTACTTTCTTCCCCCCAGTCTTGCCTTTAAAATTATATGAGTCATGCATATTTTAGCAGTTAGGCTTTTCGTTTGAATTGAAATTAAAACAAAGTATCAAACAATATTATTGATTTCTTCAATTTTGGTTTTCCAACATTTTATCGACTGTACCATTTATTTTTAACTATTCCTGTTGAATTCCAAATTTCAGTTGAAGGATGTCTTAATTTATGACTTACCACAATAAATTTGTCAGTTAGTTGCTATACACAACTTATTTTTAGTTAGTTTCTTAAAATAAAAAAAAGTTAATGTTTTTACTTTGTCTTCTGTGTGAAGACATTCAACTATTTTGATTTTAGAGATAAATTAAAAATTTCATTTGGATGGAAGGCCAAGCTGGTGTAAAAGGGGAGAGACATGGACACCACTATGGCAGAGCTCCTCACTAACAAGTGTGAAGACAGTTCTGGTGGAAACCAGGGAAAGAGATTTGTATCTTAGGAACTATATTCTCAAGGATTCATCTCATGCGCATAGGATGTGGACATGCACACATCCTATGCGCAGTCACGTGATGTGCGAGGGATCCTTGCACATCATGTGACTGCACCTAGCAGTACTTTTGAAGGAGGGCAGATTTGAAAGATGAACAATTGCAACTGGGATGATACAGCAGTGATGACTGTCTGGCTTCACTTTATTTCTTTTGCTGGGTGTCATTGCAAGAGAAGATTTTGGGCTTAAACAATCTAGAGATCTGAAACTTTCTGATTTAGATTACGCTGATTTTTTTGGGTTGTTTTATCTCTGAGCAACATTTTTTTGCACACCATGGGCTAAATGGCCAGGTCACAAGGACCCCGAATGCTCAGAGAAGGTTATGGGAGGGGACCCACTGGAACAGCTGTTGGGAGACATATGGTAGCCTCCCATCAAAGCCATCCAGCATATTCTTTAACGTGCACAGGGTATGGCTCTTTCACACAGGGGGCCATGGCTTAACATTCCATCCGATGGACGGTGGCCTTTCCAAGCCCATCAGTGTCCCTTACTGACTATGGGCAGGGCGGGGAGTTTTATGGAGATAAGTATAATCTCAACGCTGACCCAACTGGGACTCAAACCTGGGAACTGCAGATTACAAACCTGGCGAGCTACCGACTGAGCCATCCCCGCCCCAATTATGCTAATGATTTTGCCCTTATGGCAAATGATGTTGATGAAATGAACTCTTTCATTAGAGTTGTTGATGAGACTGGTATAGAGTAGGTTTGGTGATAGTGAGAAAACTAAAGTGATGAAAATTGGTCAAGCAAGCTGTAGTTCAGTTAATCTAAACAGATACTGGTGATGTGCGACATGAGATAAACAGACGAATAGGTATTGCAACTGGGACCTTTAAAAATCTATGGAGAGTGTGGAGAAATAGGTGTATACACCTAAACACTAAAATTAGGCTGTGTAATAGTTTGGTTTGCTCTAGGGTTAGTTATGGTACTGAAACTTGGATCTTTTGTAAACAACAGGAAACTTGATGCCTTTGATTCTAGATGCTTAATAAATATCTTGGGCATTATGTGGTTCAATTTTGTAAGTAATGATGTGATTAGGCAAAGTAGTTGGCAACCTCCTTTGAGCCATATATTGCACAGAGACTGTTGGTTTGGTTGTGTTGCTGTATGCATAACTATAGATTAGTGAACAGGTTTATGAACAGTGTGCCTAAAGGCCTCAGAAAAAAGGGGAGACTTAGGATGCAGTGGGTAGACAATGCCAAACAGGACCTTGTCAGAATTAGTCTACAGTGGCGAGATGCAGCAGATGTAGCTCATGAAAGATATGGTTGGACCTCTGTAGCTAATGGGTGCTTATGGATTCTTTTGTATGTAAGTGTTGGTACCCCAAGATCTAGAAAAAACAGTTAGGTGGTGTGTGTGTGTGTGTATTGGGGGGGGGGGTGCAAGAGTCTGGATTTCCGCTGTAGTGTAACAGCATTTCCCCTTGCCAACATTTTTCTTAGAGGTCTTTAAAAAAATTATTGAACAATGCATGAAATATGCACAAGTTTAATATTTTTTTTGCCTCTGTTACCCTTACTAGCAATCTCAAATGAAGGGAATGACCCTTTTGCACCTCCCCCCAGATCTGGCTTTGGGTGTTGGAACAACACCTGAAGGCTTGGTGTAGCCTTGTTTCAGAACAGTTGAGAACTCTGCCTTGTCTAGTAACTTGATTGGTGGGTAATCACTGTTTCCTGTATTAATAGTACACTGTATCCTATGTCTTTGGATAAATTTCTACATTGTACATAGTGTACATCAGTAGTTTAAGTAAATTGGCTTCTTCAATAGTTATCCTGGCATAGTGATAAAGTGTCCTTCAATAAAAAAAAAGCTCTCACACAAGGACAATTAAGAAAGAACTCACATCACAATAGATATTGATGAATTATTACAATTCAGTTTTCAAATCTTCTAATAGCAATAAAGTCCTCCCAATGGTGCAAAATGCAAAAACTTATATGAATATTGCAAACAATCCACTTATGCCAGAAATTTTGGCAGTAAAGTGTGAAGGTCAAGAGGTTCACTTTGGCAGGTATGATTTGCCCCCTTACTTTCCAGGGAGGTTAAATGTTTTTTAAGGATACAAATGTGAAATTTTCTTTTTGTTGTTTAGGTACTAACATTATCATTTGAATTTTCCCAATCATCCATTAGTTCGAATTTCTACTGTTAGAGAGATAAAAGCCAAAAATAAAAATTTCATACTCTTTGAAAATGAGTATCCCCCATTTGATGTGTTATTCTTTGCTTTTTTTCCCCCTCTTCATCCTAAGAATTTGGAATATTTTTGCTTTTATATACTATCACACAATGCGATTGATTTCTAACAGCACTAATACATATGTGGGGCTTCAACCAGAAAGAGAGCTGGTGCAACATTTCCCTGAGATGAAGGTGATCCCCCTTCCTTCCATGATTATCCTTCTTCCCCTTCTACTACTTCCTTTTAGCAGTAGGGCATATATTGTGTAACCTAGTTAAAGGAGTGCTGGACATAATGTACTAAATTGGTAAAAGTAGGGTGGGATGTGTAGTTGGATTTAAGAAAAAGTTGCCAAGTGTCTAATGCGGGAGTAAGTGGAGCAAATGGAGAGGAAAGGACCTCTCTTCTGGTATCTCTCTGATTCTGAGAATATTATACTGATTGATGAAGTATCAGCAATCATAGTGTTATCCCATCTCCCTATGAAAAATGTTTACCTTTCTTAAACAGATACCCATTTGAAATCTCATCCTTTTTCCCTAGAACTAAATTAGAAGTGTATTTGATCCATTCCTCTTGATTGTCAACAGTAAGTATTGCAAAAAAATTCAGTTTCCTGTACTAATTTTCTTTCTGTGTCTGGTTAAGAGAGAGTTTCTTCAACACTGTTTTAGTTGGCAGTACCAGGGAATTTTCCATTTAACAGAAGTTTTGATCTCATTGAGGTTCTATCTTATAGAGGTTTTACTGTACATTTTCATTTACATTTTATTAGAATAATTTACACATAATTAACTATACCTTTTCAGTAACTATGAATACACACATAAATGCTGAAAACTATTTGAAAGCGGTTAAAAATTATAACTTATCCATATGTAAACAAAACAAGGCTGAATATAAAACAAACTTTTGTGGTCATGTTACATATTCTAAACTAGGCACATAGAAATGCACAGTGAATTAAGGCTGCTTTAAGTAACTGAAAAGCCTTTTCTTAATTAACTTGTATTGAGTATAGATATTGGTCAGATTTAATTTTTATTGCTTTTAACGAATTAGCCTTTATAAACATAAAAGACTGGAAATATGAAAACAATTATATGTTAACAAAAACTTTGCCATGAACAATAAAAAATCTTAAATTTCAACTTTTTGCTCACTATTTAATAATTATATAATTAAGCACTGTTCAGCTTTTGATAATTTTTTCAAGTATTCCCTTTTTCATTAATGAATTACCTATAATCATGCTACTCAAGAATTATGTGTCTATGAATTATTTATAGTATTTTAAGTTCCAAATAACAATAAGATTCTAATTTTATCTTCAGTCAAT
This sequence comes from Ryuthela nishihirai, assembly GCA_038380435.1. Lineage (NCBI taxonomy): Eukaryota > Metazoa > Arthropoda > Arachnida > Araneae > Heptathelidae > Ryuthela > Ryuthela nishihirai. The sequence continues at coordinate 29,122,416 of JAWZYU010000025.1, forward strand.
TATAATTAAAGTTCATAATACCCATTAATACAAAGAATTAAAAAAATGATTCTCAGGTTCACTAATTATCAAAATAGCTTTCTCTAATAGAGATAAATAATAATTTATCATGTCGATTTTCTTCCAGCTTTGGGATGTAGTACATAGGATTTAAAGACTAGATATTTCTGTGCCTTTTTGCTCAAGAAAAATGGCAAAAATTCTAGAAATGTAAACTTTAAATATAGTTGCTTATACAGATAATTTTATGTTAATATCTATCAAAACATGCATGAAAAATAATATACTATGGCCAATCCAAACTATTAATGATCTCAAACTCCAGAATCTAAATACCTTGCTACACCCTTTCCCCTTATGATATATATTAAGAGCGGACAGTAAACGATTTGAAATATTAAAGAGTTTCAGTTTCTTCTGATAAGTACATTATTTGTAGCTTGTATGTTAACATTAGAATAAAATCGTTTAAAAACTATGTGCATTGCCCAAGATTTAATGCCTATCTATGTACATGTTTGTAATCTGTATCATGTGCAAAATTAAATATCTAAACAAAACTTAACTATTTTTAACTGAATTAATCTTTTAATCTCTATTCTGTTATTGTAAAATGTAACTTAACATGATGGAGAGAGGTGTACATAAACCCAAAATTATTTTGTTTGTTTTAATGGCTAGCACACAAATACACACAACAACAAAAAAAAAAACCTGACTTTATAACAATGAGGGCAAATAAGAATTGCAAAAAAAAAATTCTACCCAACTTTAATAAGGAACTTTGAAATGCAATACTTATTCTTTTAACATGCACACTACAAGGCTGATACAAAATGAGCTCAAATGTCAAAAATAGGTATAGCTAATGAAACTCAAACGCATTTTCTTTTTATTAAATAATGTATTATTTAAGCTGCAAATGATTACTGAGGAGTAAAGTTCAAGGAATTAGTAGCACAAATATTTTTTTCTCAACTAATATACATGATATAGCTATATTAAAAAAAATATTATGTTAACTGTTCTATCCATTTTTATGCTGACTATATTACACAGCTCATGATATTTTGTTATACTAACTATTGATGCACTTGTTTAATTAAAATAGCTTTTCAACATAAAAAGAATGCCTACAATGATGGTAGATTTCATTATTTGATGAAAGAAGCATCACTTAGACAATTCTGAACACTGTCAGTGACAATAATCACTAACATATTGACATTCTAAAAAAATTGCAATGACAATATATTATATATCCAGCATATAACTGGCGAATTTGGATTCAATTATCTATAGCAACATAATTCTATGATTCCATTCATTCTGTCTATTCACTGTAGCTGCAGAATACTCTGTTGTTTTTTCTCACATGATTGTTAGTTTTTTTCTCATATTAATAAGGAAAAAAGAAATAAGTGAGCATTAAATTGCTATCTTCAATGCTGGTATCATATCACTTTATTAAGAATCAGTTATCTCTGAATGTGATTTTTGTTTTCTCTGTTTTATAAAACACCAAATTCATTTAGGGATACTACCTTTATGAGAATTAGTAAAAGATAAGGCAACCACAATGGTTCTCTATTTTATTTCTTTCTTTCATTATCAATAATTGCAGTTCATATTAATTTATAACAATTAAAATTATTTTAACAAGTAGTTCAGTGATCACTAATATTTTTAATAACTAGTTTGACTGAACTAGTTAAATAACCCCACTGATAATTAGTCATAATACTGGAAATGTTCTTTGATGGAACCTTAGTTGTAATGTTTAAAATAATTATTAATGTATGTGAGTATTTTTAGGTTATTCAACCTTAAGTATCCATATAAAAAGAAACAATTTTTACAGAAAACAGTTTAAACAACTTCTTTCACATGCAATATGTGCCTATCTTAAAACTATAAAAATTAAACAAGACAAAACAATTTGTGTCAATGCAATACATTGCCAGGAAAATGAAACTGAATTAGAATCCATGTGGCTAGTAATAGAATTTAATAAATTTATAATTCAATATTTATAAAAATTGTAAATGATTTATTTTCTCAATTGTACTTTTCAATGTTTATATGGAGTTAGACTGTTCTTTTAAATCTATAATTAACTTAAACCTATTAGCACTTTAAAGACTTCAAACAAATTCAAATGTTATCACCACAACATTGAAAAAACAGAATCATAAGTAAACATTTATGATCATATATTAAAACCATCCTGTTTGGGAAACAGAGAAATGATTAAAAAAACGTACTATAGAGTTACACAGTTAAAAATATTTAAACATCTAAAGCATTATCTTCTAATTTTTTTTTTTAAGATTTCAGCTGCTTTGTAGATTTATAGCTAGATTTGTCCAGCATTTCAAAAGCTATAAAAAATACTTAAAATTGGTTTTCCTTTGTTTATAAACCAATTTTAAATATTCTTAATTTATTTTAAATATCATTTAATAATTACTGCCATATGGTCACCACATAATGCTGGTATACTTCATTCAGGCACAGATGCTTTTACAAATATATAAATAAAATTAATAACAATATCAACATATTATAGTTTACTAAAAAAATAATGTCTATAAATAGATATTACTCAAAAGAAACAGATATTTTACTTTTCAAAAGTTTTTTTAAGCTATTTCCATCAGTATCTTTAGATATCAGTGGCAGAATTTAATCAAAAGCACCATAATGTGTAAAAGCTTAAATGTTGATTATTAGAAGTTATATTATCAAAACAAGTACAGATAGAATGGCTGAATAACAAGAATAGACACACATGCAATGCATGTACATTGAAAGAGGCAAAAGATTATTAAACATCAAAATGCAGCAAAAAAGAAAACCTTGTGAAATATTTTCGAAACAAAATAATTAATGACTATTAAAGTTTATCAACACACCCAAAAGTTGGTATTTATTTAAATATATGAAAATATAATGAGATATTACTGCTACAGAATCATATACCTTGCAATATCAGGATATTACATAATATATTAGATCATGCTGTCAAATTCTGCTTTCATCTTTATGAAACACACATTAAGTCTAAAAATGAATGATAACTCAATTTTAAATGTGAAATATACTATTACTGACAAAAATATTATGAATTCAGAGCATCTGAAATATACCTGTGTACCCCACTTATCACTTTATCTGGATACAGACATATCACAATACAACTACTATACATGTGTACATTCAGGCACAAAGTCTTTCAGTAGTAAAACACTTAAGTTCTCTATCATACTTGATGAATTTATATATATATACAGAAATGATTTCAGAAAAGTGGAAAATATTAAATGGTTTACTGATGAATTTAATCTTTTAACAATTAATAATTTAGTGTAAAATCTATTAATTTAAAAATAAATGGTACTATAAAACAAATGCTTATTACTGGAACATATTTTTTGTCATTAGTACATCTAACATCAAACTTTTTAGTCTACGTGGAATAATATCAGTTTAATTAAGCAACACCAAAAGGTAACAAAGTCAGTATATGCAACCTCTATACAAATTGTGGAATTATTATCATTGATTTATATTGATGCTCAATGAACTCTATATTACTAAATCTGTTTGGAAAGTCTAAAAATACTTATTATCTTAAAGCCAGGACTAAAAAAACTTTGTATGGAATTAGGAGCCAGACATATTTTTGAGACTTAAGAAGATAGCACTTTAGGAGCTCATGGTCAAAGGTTTTACTTATCAATAGTGTAATGAAGTAAAGCTAAAAAATTACGCATCACAATGAAATTTCCAGGTACCATAACAATTCAGGTCAGGTATTTTTCAAGCCCTGCATTAAAGCACACTAAAACCTACATGTTAATGAAAAGCTAAACTTCTTTCTTCCTTATTCTACAAGATGGCATAAAACTTTGACACACTAGTTATAGATGCAAAATATTTAAAACTTATGCTGCTAAAACTGTTAGATGCAAATGTCTCCAAAACATTCAAATATTGATCCATATTAGATATTTTGTTAACTATTAGTTAACAGTGAAATATCTAATATGTTGAAACTGTTTCACAATGGCTGTTAAAATGTGTTTACAGTAACTATAGATCTGTCTTCTATGGCTGTTTTTTATATTTACAATAAAAATTAAAGTCTAAAACTGTTTCTAGATAACATTTATCATTGCTGTTAAATTCCATTTTCATCAACATCATATGCTTATTTGCCTAGACATCAGAAAAATAAAAATTATCTGATGAGAAAACCAATTATATGGAAAATATGAACAGCTTTCTGCAGAAAATGGATAACCGAAGTATAAATTTTTAATTAAAATTTCAGTTTAGGGCATAGTGCAATTCAAAAGTCTGGATAAGTTTGTTAGAATGCATGAAAATGCTGCAAACCATCATGGATATTTTGCTTCCTAATTATTACTGCATCAATTGTAGTCCCTAGCAATCACTGACTGTTTTTTTTTCCTTATAACATTTCACCTAAGTCTGCCAATGGCCAGCCCTAGCACCTAATGTCCGACCCCGCCTTCTCGTGGTGCGGACCGTTAGTAATTTTCAAAAGAGATACTCTCTTGTGGAAGTGAACGGAAGGGGAGGGCTGCCAGATTAGTGTGGCCTACTGATCTGGACAACTATGGCTACTTTTCTTTTTTTTCTACCCTGCTGAGGAGTGGTCAACCACACAGGACCCTGGTGCTGACCATATAAACCTACTAGACTGGACAGATATATGGCTCTGAGCTTGATTATGGATCCTGATTTTGCTGCACTGGTGGGCTTCTGTGGAGGGAAAATCTTCCGCTGTGTTTTCTGTTTGTTTGTGGGTTGACAGCCCCAAGTGAATAGATTCACAGGATATGTTTATCAGCTGGTGGATAATCCTGAGCAGAAGTCATCGCAGGCACCTGAACTCTTTGCTTCTATTGGCATTGTCAAATTCTACATTGGAGGAAGTCTTCCAGTGTAGATGGCTTCAACCTTTAGTAGTGGGGGAACAGGTCTTTACCCCATGTCTGCGATTAGGGGGCTGTTTGATATTGTCGGCACTCCCTCTCTCAATAAACATAGTTTCTTTAAACATCCCACTAACCATTTTCTCTCCTTAGGTAGTTGGAATGTGAGGACTCTGCACAGAGCTTTTTCTCTTGATGTCCTCACACAAGAATTCCACCGTTATAATTTAGATATTCTCGGCTTGCAAGAGACCAGATGGACAGATAAAGGTCAGATTCTTAAAAATAATCTTAAATTTCTCTTTTCAGGGAGGGACGACAATAAGCATCACCAAAGCGTGGGTCTGCTTCTCAGCAGACACGCTAGCGATGCTCTTCTAGGATATGAGTGCATTAATGAAAGGTTTCTTACAGCAAAATTTCAGACAAGCGTTAAAGACTTGAATGTTATCTGCTGTTATGCCCCCACTGAGGATGCCGATGAGGATCAGAAGGATAGGTTTTATGAACAACTTCAGGATATTTTGAATTCTATCAATAAAGGAGATATTACCCTTGTTCTTGGTGACTTCAATGCCAAAGTTGGTACTGATTCTGACCTTTGGGGAGGAGTAATAGGCCCTTTTGGTATTGGTAGCTGCAATGGCAATGGGCAACGTCTCCTACAGGTAAGTAAACTCAATGGATTCAGAATAACTAACACTTATTACAAACACCGCCACATACATAAGTACACATGGGTTTCACCTGACGGGCTGCATAAGAACATGATTGATTACATATTAATTAACAGCAAATGGGCTAGTTCTGTTAGGAATACCAGGGCATATAGGGGAGCTGAAATTGGATCTGACCATTACCTGGTTAAAAGTGTGTTGCAACTTAAACTTAAAAAGTGTTGTGCTAGGGTTAAAAAATTTACTTTTAATACTGAAGCTCTGAAAGATCCAGTTATAGCTAAAGCTTACCATGATAGGTTACTTAGTCATTATGACAGTCATGGTTTGCTTACTACTGAAGTTGAGGAAGAATGGGATCATTTTAAACAGGCTTTTTTGGACACTAACAGTACTCTTTTAGGAAAAAAGGAGCAGAAGAGGCAAAATTATCTGAGTGATAAGGCACTTGAGCTTATTTCGGAAAGAAAGAACTGCAGGAATGCCCTTAATCAATATCCTACTAGTACTAATAGAAAGCATTACAGAGAACTTAATAAATGATCAGTTAGCTGCTGATAAGAATCTTTGGCTTGATGGTTTGGCTGACAAAGCCGAGGAAGCAGTTAGACAGCACAACAGCAGAGAGCTGTACCAGATAGTTAACGCTTTGTGTGGTAGAAAACGGACAGGCATACAAGGATTGAAGGATAAACAAGGTAAGGTTATAGAAGGTGAGGATTCTGTCATGGCTAGGTGGGCTGAGCATTTCAGTGATGTTGTAAACAATGTAGTTAGTTCTACTCCCATTGTTTGCAATGATGATAGATGCATTGGTGGCTTTAATGTTGGACCTATAACACAATCTGAAGTTACTTTGACTGTTTCTAAACTTAAACTTCATAAATCCCCAGGGGTAGATGAAATTACTACGGAAATGCTTAGAGCTGGAAATGTTTCGGTTACCACTTGGATGACTGAAATTCTGATTATCTTTTATGATAAAGGCATGGTTCCTAAGGATTTTACCAGAGCTATTGTTATCCCTATTTTCAAAAAAGGTGATCGCAGTTCTTGTGATAACTATAGGGGTATCAGCCTACTCTCTGTTCCAGGTTTCTTTCTTTCCATGATTGTGTTTAATAGAATTAAGAATCTGGTTGACAGTCAATTGCGTGATGAGCAATGTGGATTCAGAAGTGGTAGGGGATGTGTGGATCAGATATTTTCACTTAGGCAGATTCTTGAGAAATGTTTAGAGTTTCAGAAACCTTTGGTTGCTAGCTTTGTTGATTTCAAAAAGGCTTTCGACTCTGTTGATCGTCATAATTTGTGGTTGATTGTGAGATCATATGGTATACCAGACAAGTTAGTTAACATTATGAAAGCTCTCTATAATAACACTGAGTCATGTGTGAGAGTTGGTAAGGCTTGTAGCAATTGGTTTAGCATTACTTCTGGTGTTCGACAAGGGTGCATTTTGTCTCCTTTTCCCTTTAGCTTGGTTATTGATTATGTTATGCGAAATTCACTTCAAGGGAAAGATTTTGGCCTTAAATGGGCTGGAGATACAAAAATTTCTGATTTAGATTATGCTGATGATTTAGCCCTTTTGGAAAATGATGTTGATGAGATGAACTCTTTCATTCGAGCTGTTGATGAGACTGGTAGTAGAGTACGTTTGGTTATAAACAGAGAGAAAACTAAAGTGATGAAAATTGGTCAGGCAGGCTGTGATTCAGTTAATCTGAATGGTTGCAGTCTTGAGCAGGTGTCACAGTTTAATTATCTTGGGAGCTATGTAACAGATAATGGTGATGTGCGGCATGAGATTAACAGACGAATAGGGATTGCTGCCGGGACTTTTAAGAACCTATGGAGAGTGTGGAGAAATAGGCGCATACACCTAAAGACTAAAATTAGACTGTATAATAGTTTGGTTCTTTCTAGGGTTAGTTATGGTAGTGAAACTTGGACACTTTGTAAACAAGATAACAGGAAACTAGATGCTTTTGATTCCAGATGCTTACACAGTATCTTGGGCATTAGGTGGTTCAACTTTGTAATTAATGATGAGGTTAGGCAAAGGAGTTTGCAACCTCCTTTAAGCAGCATATTGTGCAGAGAGAGACTCCGTTGGTTTGGCCATGTTGCCCGTATGAATAATTATAGACTGGCGAATAGGGTTATGAGCAGTGTGCCTAAAGGCCTCAGAAAGAAGGGGAGACCTAGGATGCGGCGGGCAGACAATGTCAAACAGGACCTTGTTAGAATTGGTGTGCAGTGGCCAGATGCAGTAGATGTAGCTCAGGATAGACTTGCTTGGAGAACTAAATTGCACGGTCTGGTTGGACCTCCGTAGCCCATGGCTGCTTGAGGATGATGATGATGATGATGACTTGTTCCACCAATTGTTCATCAATTATTATTAAATGAAGCTTCAGATGACAATAAAGGGACTGAATTGGCATTGTTTAATACTCAGATAAAACATATGTATACTACTTTATCCTAAGCTTGAATAAATTATTTCGATTGTATTTAGCTAATCTGTTATTTCACTTGATTATACATTTTATAATGGAGATATATGTTCTAATAATATATCTGCAAAATCAGGAATTTTTTCTTGTAAAAACTAATAAACTATACCTTAAGATACCAATGATGTTTTGGAAAACTGTATCCAGATACAAACTGCTTTCAAAATATTACTAGATAAATGATACAAAATAGTTTTCAGAAATTATCTTAATATTCAAAGAAATTTTCAAAAAATTATTTTAATGAAATAAACCTACACAGGCAATTTGAAGTTTACACAGTTTTATCAATATTTCTAAATAGTCTATCATTCTTTCCCAGTTTCGAATTTTTAAAGTTAGCCAAAAGAAAATAATTGCTTTACCAGATCAAATGAAGAAAGCAAAGCTTTCTTTCCTATACATGTCCTAAAAGGTAGAAATATTAAACCAAAAATAGCATTTCTAATAATTGTACTATTTAATCAAATAGTGTAATTAAAAAAAAACAGGTAGACAACATTTTTTTTCCAGTGGGTTAAATACCTCATCTTGGTCTCTTTCCTCCCTCTGAAATTACTGATTTGAGTACATGATTTAAATCCTTGGAAATTTTATGCATAACCTTTAAATTTTTAAAGATAAAATTTTTAACAGCTTTTTTTTTTCGCTAAAAACACCCTTTTTTCCCCTTGTAGTGGTTAGTGCAATTCTTTACATATATGGCATTCTCCACATCATCAGCTTTCATTTGATAACTCAGTAGGATTAGGATCAGTCCTAGGTTGCAGAGATACAATAGAACAAACATAGCACACTTTCTCATCTCCAGCCTTTTATGCAGCAGAGACACTTTCCATCCTAAGTTTACAGTGTATGTATTACTTGCATGCTTATCCATAAAACTCCCTGCCTTGCCCATGGTCAGTAGGGAGCACTGATGGGCTTGAAAAGGCCACCGTCCATCGGATGGGGTATTAAGCTGTGGCCCTTGTGTGGGAGAGTCATACAACGTGCTCATTAAAGAACACTCTGAATTGCTTTGACAGGAGGCTACCATCTGTCTCCCAACAGCTGTTCCAGTGGGTCTCCTCCCCCAACTTTCCCTGAGCCTTCGGGGTCCTTGTGACCTGGCCATTTAGTCAATTGTGTGCAAAAAAAGTGTCGCTCAGAGCTAAAACAACCCAATCCAATTTTATGAAAAACCTCCAGGATGAGAAGAAAAAGTAGAATAACCATTTATAAACAAACTAAATTTTTTCAAAGGGGGGATGGAAGGCAGGAGACAGGAGCAACTTTTTCACAGCTAATGGACTTCTTACAAGTTTTCATTCAATATCTAATTGCAATTAGTCCTCAGGATGATAAGATAGAATGGAACTAAGATAAAATATAATGGACTAGTTTACAAACTACACCCTTTTTCTAAAGGAAGGAATGGATGAAAGTTCATTTTTATAACTTAAGATATTACAAATAAGCTTTCTTTGATATACAACCATAAATTAACCCATGGATTTTGGGAGATATGGACGAACTGTTTGAAATGTCTGATCAAAAAGGATCAAACTGATAAGAATAAGCAAACAGTGAGAAATGTAAAAAAGATAATGTTTCATAAACTAAGATGTCTTATAAAGTTTCATGCAAACAATATCTCAATTTCTCTCTGAGCGGCACTTTTTTGCCCATAATACCACCAAACATTTGGAGTACTGATGGAATCATCACTTTCTTGACTACTCAGCAGCATAGCGGTTTGGCATATTGAAGATAAGGTGATTAATAAATATAGCGCTCCATCTCTACTTTGGATGAGATATGTTGGACATACTTGTCACAATGAAACAAACAAAGGAACATATAAAGGGCGCAAAATGAGCTCAACCGTATCCTCTATACTCCGCAATTCACAATCGAAACTGAAATTGAATGCCAGCTGCCATTCTTGAACTTATTAATCACTAGAACAGATAAAAAGTTCCTTTTCTCAGTATACACTAAACTTACTGCACCAACAATGATGATCCCCTTCAACTCTAAACAACCCATGAAACAGGTTACCCCAAAAAAAATCAATCAGAGCTGTCGAGACGAGGTGCGATTTCAAAGTCCAACAAGGCACCCAAATACCTCTGGTGCAGAATAGGGCATGTAAATATACATCCCCTATACCAAATATTCCATGGCTGTCCGAAGCACTGAATAATGCAGTACACCCATACAACGTAAAAATACCATCCACTACTAAATGCTCAATCCTAGCAAAGGTAAAAAATGATCCTGACTATATATGATTTGTTGACCTGCTACTGAATATAGTAAGTCTGTTCCATTGACTCTTAGTCCTACTGTACAACTCTATTGCATTATGGCACAGCAAGTTCTTGTGTAGCAAGACGATATAAAAAAGAATAAAAAAACAAAAATAAATTCAGTATTTATGTTAAACAGCCATTGAGTGTATTTAATATTAGTTAGTAGAATGACTCTATCTGTGCAAAATAATCAAGTTCAAATTCTACAGAAGGCATAGCTGTTTGTATTGCATTTTTGTTGCAATCTTTTCTGTGGCAAATTATGTTGACAGGATCCTGTCGGATCTCCATGCAAAACAACTGTCTAAGGAGATATTTATTATTATTTTTTAAACTAATTCTTTACAGTTATAAAATTATATGAAAGATAAAGGTAGAAACAAAGTTTGATAGAATTTGAATAATATCTCCCCTCTATTCTCTCACTGGCCAAGAAGTTAGCACACTTAGCTACTGATCAATGAGACCAGGGTTCGAGTCCCAGGTAAGACATGGAAAGAACTGTCTTTCTGCAGAGATCTCACCTTCATCACAGATCTTCTCTGTGGTGTATTAAACAGACAGCCTCCTGTCAGACCCATGTGGCAAAATAAACAGCTAATCAAATTATTGAAAACCAGAATAAACACTTATAATCATTGGCCAGGCTTAAGTAGAATTAACAATATCCAAAAATATTTAGTATTATAATTTAACAGTACTCTGGAAAGAAAAGGAAATCATGCAGTCAATGGTAGCACATTCACCTTTTTTCTCAAAATTTGCCTATACAAAATGTTAGAGCTAATCCTGCAAATGATATAATAGCACAAGAAACAAATTCCAAGATTTAGTTGCAATGCTAAATACAAGTATTATGTCAATGTATTTTAACCATATTATTTTAACTTTGAAGAAAAAAAATCCAAAACACACACACAAAACATGAAAATGCTATATAACTTTCAAATTATGCTATTAAAAAAATTAAAATTGCCAAATGATTTTCTCCCTTTTTTTCAGCACATCATTGAGACATGATGCTGAACCTCATGTGTTGATCTTTTCTTAAAAGAACACAATAATCATAAAACTTTTGTTCTAGCAAAATGCCATTGATATACAGTGTACAAAAATTAATCAAAAGTATGTTGTTTAGTGCACATATCGCATGATAAGGATGACCACATTATATATGTACACAAATGTACTCATTAAATAACAACATAAAATATCTGTGCACAAATGTATTAATTTAGTAACAACATAAAACACTTTTTTATACTGATACTCCTACATAATTTTCTCTCTGGATTTATTTATGGACATTAAAAATAGCACCTAAGTGACTTTGCCATATGCAATTATTGCAAAATGGTGCAAAGGCATTGGCATACAATATTTGTGTACTAAACAATGTGTGCTGCCTCTCAACTGAATTTAAGAAAAATAAAATGAAATTCTAATAATAAATTATATAAATCACTACATAAGTCATATTTAAGTTTAGTACACTTAGGTATTGCACATTTTAAACAAAACCAGTTTTATTCTATTCAAAATTGCATAGATGTAAACTCCAATAATACAAAGATATATACATGTATGCAAATACAATATAATACTTATTGATTTTATTTACATTTTTTGTTCAAAGATTGATGTTAGATGAACTAATTTTTTGAGGAAGATTATTTCCACAACATGATTTGCTTATTTCCTCTCAAGATAACTATGTAAATAGTAAAACTGCTATGGCAATGAGGAATATATGAAAGAGGATGTATAGTTACAAAACTTATGGATTACATAGTAATGTCCTATAAACTTAAGTTTGGAAACACAACAGTTACCACAGTTCCAATTAGTTAGCTGCTATTCATTTAACTTCATGAACTGTACAATGTTCCAATGGACAGTTACTGTACACATACTGAACACATGATGGACAAATCAGTCCAAATTTTCTGCCTGTGATTAGTCATTCATGTCTATTATTCAGATAACCATAAGGAACATCTTATCTTCTGAAAATGGTACTATTACTATCACTTCTTTCCTACACAAATGTACAATAAATAGCTATTACTCTTTTACGATCACAATCATTCTCAAACAGAAATGCTTAACAAGGCATTGTTATGTGATGTCACCTATTCTGATCAATTTTCCTTTGGATTACAGGACTTGTCTGAGGCCATTTTGATTCATCAAATGTTGTATGAGTAGATCGAGAATGTAGCCGACGAATGATGAGTGGAATGTTGTTTTCTGGAAATAGTGTTTCGAGGATACCTTCTAAAATAACGTAAAAAAGACGTCTGTTCAATTCAGGATGTTGAAACATTTCAAAAACACAAAGCACCCCTTTTCGAGTGGTTTCACTGCCTATAACATGTTTCAGCTCATCTGTGAAAGAATGAAAATTTCAGCATTCAATATTGCAAAACACAAAAATTATCAAAAATAATAATCCCCATATAAAATAAGATTTTAAAACTTCAAAATATTTAACTAAAAAATTCAAACTCAAAAACTATTATATTTCATTGAATGTATAACAGGTTAAACATAATTAAGGCATGCATTTTTATGTTCTAAAAATCTATAAAATATGCATGTGTATTTAAAAACAAATAGGAAAAAAAGTCATACCTTACATTATATTATGCAGATCCAGATCTAAAAAAAACTAACTGTGGGGAGTGCTAAGTGACTAAAATGGAATAGATTAGAATGCCATTCTAGATTTTTTTTTTAGAAACTATTCTTGCCAAATAAAGCAATATATATTTCACCCTCCATTCTAGTAATCTTATAAAAATTATTCTTGCAAAGTATTTATAAAATCTACATTTATTACTTTTTTTTTACCTCCTCATCCAAGGGCAATTTAGTCTCCTTGTGTGCAAAAAAGTACACCTCAGAGGTAAAACAACCCAACCCTCCTCTAAGTGACTCGACATCCATTAGTGATTCTTCTTTTTCTTGATTGACTATTTCCTACAATGTTTTCTGTATTATGGTTTTTTATTATTGAATAGATCTGGATTATGAACTACTATATGCTTGCTATCCATCAGCCGTCTGCTACACATTCCATTGCTTTGTTCTGCTATTTGGCAAAGAGTTGTTTCCAATGTGTAGGGGCAAATTATAGTGAACTCTGTTTAAAAAATTATTTTTGTACTGTTATAAATATCTATTTTTGTGCAGTTACAAATATCTAAAGATACTGAGTCTTTGTACCACTGACTAGTTTTTGAAAAGTTCGAATAATAAATAGCTTTTAAAACTTCTCTATGGAAGCTTTCCTAGTGTTACCTGACTGCAGGAAGAATATATCATGACTACAGGATGAACTCTGGCTTTGGTCTAGTTCCTCCAGTGATTGTAAGAATTTACATTATTTGAATTGCATGTGATCAATACACAAGACGAAAGTGTGAAAATTATTTTGTTGAACCAGTTTTTCATAATAATTATGGAAAAGCGCATATATCTTATCTAATACCCAAAATTTTTAATTCTCTACTGAGCGATCTGTTATGCCTGAGCACTTATTCAGAAATTAAAACTAAAGTTTCGAAATGGTTACTAGATATAAATAATTGAAAAGTAATGTTTAAAAAGTCATATCCTGTATCTGGTATCCTTTAAGCAAGTGCAATTTTAATGCGAAATGATGACTTGTACCATAGGTGATAGTTTTGTGCAATATGTGCTGTAATCCAAAATTTTATAGGTTTATTTTATAAATGTGTTTAATTTTTCATGTCTGTGTTTTAATACGTTTTTTTTTTTGTGTTGTTGCTATTGTTTTAGTTTCTCTTTTTAATTATGTGTTTATTTTCCATTATACATGTCATATTCTTTAATAAACCTGTCGTGTGATTGAAAGGAATCCTGCTGACAAGCCATAAGGCTTAGCGGGGTAATCTATGTATATAACCATACTAAGGCTTAATAAAGATATTATTATTATTATTAAAAATGTCAATTTTTATAATTCATAGATTTCCATTAATATAATAGTTTATGTGCATATACTCATAAGAAATTTTATTTATCATTATTACAACTAAAGTCCAATTACTATAAATATTGTAAAAAAATATTAATACAGTAAAAAAAATGAAAGATACAAAATCTGTAGTGAACTCCATAATCATATATCAATATTAAATAATAAACTAGCAAATTCAATAATTAATACATCATCTACTATTAGTTAACAAAACTATATATTTACTTCAAATCCTTTAATGAAACTGCAAATAAACTATTTAATTCATAACATAAATCATTATATAAATTAAATCTGCATAATATAAATTCCTAGCTAAAGTAAGTCTTGAAATCAGAAATTAAAAAAGCATAATTTTTCAGACTATGTTTTGGGACCACATGACACAATATTTAATATCACAATACCATTATACAATGTGCTAATCAAATTAACACAAAATTACACATAAAGGGCAATGATTTGTTCAGTCAGTAGTGTACCAGGCTCATAACCTGACATTCCCACTGTGCTTGCAGTGAGATTATCTCTGCTAACTCCCATTCTGCCCTCAGTGAGAAAGGGGGCACAATGAGCTTGAAAAGGTAACAGTACATCATCAAAAATGGGATGTCATAACCTGTACATGCAAATATGCATGAGCCATACCCTGTGCATGCTAAAGAACACACTGAATATCATTGAATGATGCTTCATCTGTCCCTAATGGCTGTTCAGTGGATGCTCTTTTTCTATCCATCACAGAGACCTTGGAGTTCTTGTGACATAGCCACTTAGCATAGTGTGTGGAAAAAAGTTCTGTTCAGAGGTAAAACAACCAACCCAACAGCACATAAGTAAAAGAAACACAGTTCACTCCTATAGTACCATAAAATTATTTTTTGCAATAAAATAATAAAGTAACTGATTGTTTCATACATATATTCCATTAGCCTTGCTTGACTGAGTGGTTAACATGCTTCACTACTGATCACAGGAATAAGGGTTTGAGACCTGGGTAAAACATGAATGCTTCCTTTCTGTGTATCTTTGTGCTGAGGTCTCAGCTTCCTCAGAAATCTTCTCTGTGGCATATTAAACTGGCAAGCTCTTGTCAGACCTAGGTGACAAAGCAGCTGCTTGAGGGTTAATTTAATTTTTAATTTTAAACTCTATTATGATTAGCCTTTTGTTGGTAACTGTTTTTCAGAAATTTTACTTTTATAGTGGTTCTTCCCATTGCAGTTTTTGTTTTTTGCTGTTTGCTGAGTATACCTGCAAACCTTTTTATAGAAAAATGCACCAAGCATATCCCATGCATAATTTTTTTTACATTTGTTGAAAAAAAATGACATGTTTGGAGCAATATGATATATATGCATATTTTTAGATCAGTATTTGATATACAACACTTAGGAGAGAGAAACCTAGAACTATCCCTATCATGTACAGGCATTCTCATCCAAGAACATGTCCTAATAAAACAAAAGTTCTCTGACCACTGCCTCTATGGCTAGCTCTCTAATCACTAACCGAGCAAAAGATTTAATAACACATTATAATGACCTATGAATCTTAAAATATTTTTACCTGGTAGACTACAGAGCATTACTAGCTTGGCAGCAACCCTCGATCTCATCTTTGTATTCTGGTCCCTTTCTGGCCTTGGCAATGCTAGTGAACCATTAGGCCACATAGCCTGCCTATGGTAGAAAAGCTAGATAAGTTTACTTAACACTCATTACATTAAACAAAATAATTAAAAATCCCAACAGAATTAGGTCATAGAAAATTAAAACTATTAAACACTTTAGTTTAAATTTCCACACCCTTGCAATTAGGCACATAGATTAATCAAAATTTTATAGCATATATTTAGACAATTAAAACACTTTCCATTAAATGATCTTATTTTCTTGGTTAATGAAAAATATTTAAACAAATAAAACTATCAATATGAAATATAAGAATATCTTACACTGTGTGGAAAATAGTGCTACACTTGAAGTGTTAAGAGGGTTACTTTCATCCCTTTGCTTATAAAATAGTGTGCAGTACAAACAGATGCAAAAATACTTTTACATTACATTTTTGAAGCTAAATAAGATTAAACTCTGAAAATTGGACTATATATGTGTAAATTAACTTGCTAATAATGAGTAGAATGTCAAAACACTCCTAGTGCATCAATGAATACCAAAACTATGTACCGATAGAATATTAAGTGTATTTAATTACAGTGTAAATATTAATAAGTGAATGTGTGTGTGTATTATATATCAAAAGTGTTTATAGAAAATTTTACATTATTACCTATAAAAGCATAAAAAGACAAATGTTACTTAAAACAGATATGCACAACTTCTTTAAGGATATAAGGTTGGATAATAAATTTTATATGTACCATGAACTATCAATATTATTAAATGTAAAATTTAAAAACACTGATAATTCTTTAGCAAAAAGCATAAATAAAAATATCTGCATTTGTCATTTTAAAAGTGTATTGTAGAACATTCATCTAATAACAGTTTATTCAGCTTTTTAAAATTTAATTAATGAATATGTTTTAAATACTTAACAAAATTAAACAGTAGATACAGATATGTATTTAGTGAGACAGTTCAAACTTAATATCTCTCACAAGATACTTGACAGCCTGATAAAACCAGGCAGTTGTGGGGGGGGGGAGGAGGACTGATGTTACATGTCTGATTTAGAATAGTGAATCCCACACCCTGGTTCAAGATGATTTTTGATGGGTCATGGATAGCTCTTGCTTCCCTCTCCCATCCCCAAAAATGCTGACTGGGGCAAACAGCATGTAGGTACCAGTACCATTTGAGTTACAAGGTGAATTGTAATCTCAATTTTGGGTCAGGACTGAAAAAAAATAATTGAGTACCACTCAGTTAGACAATTCTGTAGAATGGTGCACAACTAGAAACTGCCAGAGTCAAGCTGGCAATACAAAGGATTAATGCATTGAGATATGCAATCTTTTGACTACGGTGACAGTTTGAAGTGACAGATGATATTACAGAATGATTTTCTGACAATTACATTTGAGGTAATGTTAAAATTGTCTTCAGGTGTTGTACCCAAGAGGATAAACCTCAAGTAATATCTCTTTCTCTCAGTTGGTACTCATTTTAGAGAGTAAATCTTTTTGAGATAATGGATCACACTTGATTTGAATATTCTGTCTACACAACACTAAATGAATCAACTCATGAGGCAAATATATATACATTATATACCGCTGTTCAAAAAAACCCGAACACCAAGAAAGAATAGAGTAAGGTACATGATTGGTATGGGGAGCATGTTTAGCACCTATTACTGAAGAAGTAATTAGAGTTTCAAGGCCAGTGGTGTTGGCTACAGATTAATGAGAACATTCTAGAAAGGGTGTGGTTTCCCAGGTATTTAAAGAGGCAAAAGCTGTGTTCATCTTATCAGTTGTTGTGCAGATGTTGTTAAGATAAGCTGCACAGACCAATGCAAGCTCTATATCTCCAAGTGAGGGAACATAGGGCATATTGTTCGCATGAGAGAAGGCAATCTTCGTAATGAGAAATTGTGGCTCACATGGGATGTAGTGTATCTGTTGTGCATTGAATACACAGAGAATGGGTCAAAGATGGGCAATGGACAATTCAGGAAAGTTCTGGTCCTCATTCACAGCCATCCTCATGGGAAGATCATCATTTTTGTAGGCTGGCTATAACAGATCGTTCTGCCCCATCTATGACCTTGGCCGAACAGTGGAGGTCAGTTACACATCTTCCAATGTTGAGAGTAACAGTTAGATGTTTATTGCAATTCAGACTGCATACCCACCAGCCACTGCTACAACTGCCTCTAGCACCCCAACATAAAGCCGCAACTACAGTGGTGCATTAAGCAACAGCAGTGGCACAATGAATGGTGCATTTTTTTTTACTCTGGATAACATTTTTTCTTAAGAATCCTTCTCCTGTCGATTTGAATCTGATGGCAGAATTGATGAATTGGCAAGAGACATCAAGAGGAGTGTATTCAGATGAGGCATATAGCACCAATGCAAGGGATTAATGGTGTGGGGTGTGATCAGTTCTGAAAGCAAATCTCCCCTAGTGTGAATCAACACCATTACAAGAGATCATTACACTCAAGATATTTTACAGCCAATAGCACTTCCATACTTACAGACTGTCTTACATGCCATATTTCAGCAGAACAATGCAATACCCCATGCAGTAGCTGCCACTGTTAACTACTACCTGAGCAAAACAATGTGCTTATCCTTCTGTGCTCACCAGATCCCCTGATTTGTCACCCATCAAAAATATATGGGATATGGTCAAACGGAGGTTAAGGCAATACCAGCACATCCTGGAAAATAGAGGTGAACTTTGAGCATGGGTGTACAAGTGCTTGGACGGCTATTCGACAATCCAGCATCACACATTTGTTTGACTCTATGCCTCACCATGTACAGCAGGTCTACAAGGGGCGGACACAGTCATTATTAAACACAGTATGTAACTCTCCAATTGCTTCCATAATGTAATCCTTTATTATTACAACAAAGCTACATTGACCCCCAAATATGAGTGTATTCTGATTTTCGTGAACACCACGTATTATTGTACATAACATACACAAAGTTTTATAATGATTTTGTTTTTCCCTTGAAACTAAGAGACGAAAAAAAAAAAACCATGGTTGGCTGTTTGGCATTTTATGGTGCATCAGAACATACACCATATTTTCTTTAACTGCCTTTAGAGAAACATTTTTATGAAAATGTTATGCTAATTTTATAAAAATACAATTTATGAGCAATGACGTTACAAAAAAAAATATTACTTTCATTATTTACACCTAATATATTTTTTTAACAAACAAGAAAATTTACATACTTGAAGGCTTTAATGTATTCTGCCATCTGCTCTGCAGATGTTGTCCATTGCACATAATCAAGTATCTTCCTGCAATGTGAAAAAAATATTCAAGATTTTTATAGCACATACAGTTTATCTCTGTGCATCACAAAAACTCTCATTCATTCTATTCACCTAAACAATGGTCTATTGTCATTGCAAATTTTACAAATGAAAGGTACACCTAAATCAGCCTCAAACAAGCTGAAATAATTACTATTACTAGGATTAACACCCTGCTGAGGAGTGGTCAACCACACAGGGTCCTGGTGCTGACCATATAAACCCACTGGACTGGACTGATATATGGCTCTGAGCTTGATTATGGATCCTGATTTTGCTGCACTGGTGGGCTTCTGTGGAGGGAAAATCTTCCGCTGTGTTTTCTGTTTGTTTGTGGGTTGACAGCCCCAAGTGAATAGATTCACAGGATATGTTTATCAGCTGGTGGATAATCCTGAGCAGAGGTCATCGCAGGCACCTGAACTCTTTGCTTCTATTGGCATCGTCAAATTCTACATTGGAGGAAGTCTTCCAGTGTAGATGGCTTCAGCCTTTAGTGGTGGGGGAACGGGTCTTTGCCCCATGTCTGCGATTAGGGGGCTGTTTGATATTGTTGGCATTTCCTCTCTCAATAAACATAGTTTCTTTAAACATCCTACTAACCACTTTCTCTCCATAGGTAGTTGGAATGTGAGGACTCTGCACAGAGCTTTTTCTCTTGATGTCCTCACACAAGAATTCCACCATTATAATTTAGATATTCTCGGCTTGCAAGAGACCAGATGGACAGATAAAGGTCAGATTCTTAAAAATAATCTTAAATTTCTCTTTTCAGGGAGGGACGACAACAAGCATCACCAAGGCGTGAGTCTGCTTCTCAGCAGACACGCTAGCGATGCTCTTCTAGGATATGAGTGCATTAATGAAAGGTTTCTTACAGCAAAATTTCAGACAAGCGTTAAAGACCTGAATGTTATCTGCTGTTATGCCCCCACTGAGGATGCCGATGAGGATGAGAAGGATAGGTTTTATGAACAACTTCAGGATATTTTGAATTTTGTCAAGAAAGGAGATATTACCCTTGTTCTTGGTGCCATCAATGCTACAGTTGGTACTGACTCTGACTTTTAGGAGGGGTGATAGGTCTCTTTGGTATTAGTAGCTGCAATGGACAACATCTCCTACACGTAAGTAAACTGAATGGTTTGAGAATAACTAACACTTATTACAAACACCGCGACATACATAAGTACACGAGTTTCACCTGATGGGCTGCATAGGAATATGATTGATTATATATTAATTAACAGCAAATGGGCTAGTTCTGTTAGAAATACCAGGGCATATAGGGGAGCTGAAATTGGATCTGACCATTACCTTGTTAAAAGTGTCTTGCAACTTAAACTTAAAAAGTGTTGTGCTAGGGTTAAAAAATTTGCTTTTAATACTGAAGCTCTGAAAGACCCAGTTATAGCCAAAGCTTACCATGATAGGTTACTTAGTCATTATGACAGTCATGGTATGCTTACCACTGAAGTTGAGGAAGAATGGGATCATTTTAAACAGGCTTTTTTGGACACTAACAGTACTCTTTTAGGAAAAAAGGAGCAGAAGAGGCAGAATTATCTGAGTGATAAGGCACTTGAGCTTATTTCAGAAAGAAAGAACTGCAGGAATGTCCTTAATCAATACCCTACTAGTCGTAATAGAAAGCATTACAGAGAACTTAATAAACGATCAGTTAGCTGCTGATAAGAATCTTTGGCTTGATGGTTTGGCTGACAAAGCCGAGGAAGCAGTTAGACAGCACAACAGCAGAGAGCTGTACCAGATAGTTAATGTTTTGTGTGGTAGAAAACGGACAGGTATACAGGGATTGAAGGATAAACAAGGTAAGGTTATAGAAGGTGAGGATTCTGTCATGGCTAGGTGGGCTGAGCATTTCAGTGA
The DNA here is from genome assembly GCA_038380435.1 of Ryuthela nishihirai. NCBI lineage: Eukaryota > Metazoa > Arthropoda > Arachnida > Araneae > Heptathelidae > Ryuthela > Ryuthela nishihirai. The sequence goes on from JAWZYU010000025.1 coordinate 29,143,742, forward strand.
TGTACTAAACAATGCGGTTAGTTCTATTCCCATTGTTTGCAATGATGATAGATGCATTGGTGGCTTTAATGTTGGCCCTATAACACAATCCGAAGTTATTTTGGCTGTTTCTAAACTTAAGCTTCATAAATCCCCAGGGGTAGATGAAATTACTACAGAAATGCTTAGAGCTGGAAATGTTTCGGTTACCACTTGGATGACTGAAATTCTGAATATCTTTTATGATAAAGGCATGGTTCCTAAGGATTTTACCAGAGCTATTGTTATCCCTATTTTCAAAAAAGGTGATCGCAGTTCTTGTGATAACTATAGGGGTATTAGCCTACTCTCTGTTCCAGGTAAAGTTCTTTCCATGATTGTGCTTAATAGAATTAAGAATCTGGTTGACAGTCAATTGCGTGATGAGCAATGTGGATTCAGAAGTGGTAGGGGATGTGTGGATCAGATATTTTCACTTAGGCAGATTCTTGAGAAATGTTTAGAGTTTCAGAAACCTTTGGTTGCTAGCTTTGTTGATTTCAAAAAGGCTTTCGATTCTGTTGATCGTCATAATTTGTGGTTGATTGTGAAATAATATGGTATACCAGACAAGTTAGTTAACATAATGAAAGCTCTCTATAATAACACTGAGTCGTGTGTGAGAGTTGGTAAGGCTTGTAGCAATTGGTTTAGCATTACTTCTGGTGTTCGACAAGGGTGCATTTTGTCTCCTTTTCTCTTTAGTTTGGTTATTGATTACGTTATGCGAAATTCACTTCAAGGGAAAGATTTTGGCCTTAAATGGGCTGGAGATACGAAAATTTCTGATTTAGATTATGCTGATGATTTAGCCCTTTTGGAAAATGATGTTGATGAGATGAACTCTTTCATTCGAGCTGTTGATGAGACTGGTAGTAGAGTAGGTTTGGTTATAAACAGAGAGAAAACTAAAGTGATGAAAATTGGTCAGGCAGGTTGTGATTCAGTTAATCTGAATGGTTGCCGTCTTGAGCAGGTGTCACAGTTTAATTATCTTGGGAGCTATGTAACAGATAATGGTGATGTGCAGCATGAGATTAACAGACGAATAGGGATTGCTGCCAGGACTTTTAAGAATCTATGGAGAGTGTGGAGAAATAGGCGTATACACCTAAAGACTAAAATTAGACTGTATAATAGTTTGGTTCTTTCTAGGGTTAGTTATGGTAGTGAAACTTGGACACTTTGTAAACAAGATAACAGGAAACTAGATGCTTTTGATTCCAGATGCTTATGCAGTATCTTGGGCATTAGGTGGTTCAACTTTGTAACTAATGATAAGGTTAGGCAAAGGAGTTTGCAACCTCCTTTAAGCAGCATATTGTGCAGAGAGAGACTCCGTTGGTTTGGCCATGTTGCCCGTATGAATAATTATAGATTGGCGAATAGGGTTATGAACAGTGTGCCTAAAGGCCTCAGAAAGAAGGGGAGACCTAGGATGCGGTGGGCAGACAATGGTGGGCAGACAATGTCAAACAGGACCTTGTTAAAATTGGTGTGCAGTGGCCAGATGCAGTAGATGTAGCTCAGAATAGACTTGCTTGGAGAACTAAATTGCACGGTCTGGTTGGACCTCCGTAGCCCATGGCTGCTTGAGGTTGATGATGATGATGAGGAGGATTAACAGCTTTAAGCATTAAAAATTCGAAATATAAAAGATGGGTTGGGTTGTTTTACCTCCGAGCAGCACTTTTTTGCACACAATGGACTAAATGGTTAAGTCACATGGACCCCAAAGACATAGAGAAGGTTGGGGGAGGGGATTCACTGGAACAGCTGTTGGGAGACAGATGGTAGCCTCCCGTCAAAGCTATCCAGCATGTTCTTTAATGTGCACAGGGTATGGCTCTCCCACAAACGGGCCACGGCTTAATGTCCCATCCAATGGACAGTGACCTTTTCAAGTCCATTGGTGTCCCCTACTGACTGTGGGCAGGGCGGGGAATTTTATGGATGGTTATCATGCTTGGCTATTGATCAAAGGGATTTGAGTTTGAGCCCTAGGTAAGGCATGGATGTTTGTGTTTTTGCTGAGGACTCACCTTCCTCACAAATTCTTCTCTATGGCATATTACTCTGACAGGCTCCTGTCAAATTTCTGTGGCAAGCAGCTGCTTGAGGGGTAATTTATTATTATTTATTTAAACCTATAAAATACCAGGGTTTCAATAATGAATGGATTTGTGGTCGAATTAGTTTTTAACTTTGTTTAGAAGATCAATTAAACATTATAAATTTTACTTTAAAGAAATTACTGAGAAATAGATCATGTAATATACTAAATAAAAAATAATAAAATATTAAAAATTTAGGGGGGTGGGTAAAAAGACAATATAACACTAATTTTAAACATTTAAAGTGGTTTCTGACACTTTATAGGTAAGTACAACATTAAATTACACATAATTTAAATGAAAAATTTAAACACTGGACAGTGCAATAAAGGTTTACCTTTTCTGTGTATATATGTTTTCAATAAAATGTATGTATATATATTATTAATAACTGTTCTGCATTTCTAGAATTACACTCTCCAAGTGTTGTAACCAAAGAACAATTTAAGTTAATGGATTTTGAAGCATACCTATTATTTTAGAAACTTTATAAAATATATGATGGAGTAAGATCAAACCTTGTTTGTTACAGGATACTTTTATATGGAAAATTACTTGATATACCATTTGTTCTTATACATTTCACTTATTCTCAAGCAATTTTTTATAAACCTCATAAAAATGAAATAATCAAATTTTACAGGTATACTGTTAAATATCATTAGTTAAGATTCTTCATTTTAGTTAAAGCACTTATTTTCTTAATTGCTGTGATTTCACCTCACTACCTTTTGAAATTCTTTGTCCATGAAATAATCACATTTGTTTTAGCTTTCTACATTTTATTTATTTTTAGTACTTTGAGACCTGGTATTAATTAAGATGTTTGGTTCTGGGACCTGGCCAATTGAGACTCCTTTTTGAAAAATTATTTCTTCCTCATTTTGACAATATTGCATAGGCAAATGTTCATTTTATTTAACCTAAGAACTTTAGAATGCCTATCATATCACTTTTTAAAACTAAAGCTATATTCTAAAAATAATATAAATTAAAATAATGTATTTCCCTTTAGGGACATGGGAATATTTAATTCAAAATGACATACTGTACACGGCAAATAAAAAGATTATTCATGCAAAATAAAACATGTAACTGTAAGTTACCCTTTGAGAAATACTTCCTTCTTCAAAATTTATTTTTATTTTCAGGGGTGACCAAAAGTGCAATAATTCAAATTGTAAATCTCTGACATTTTGTTTCACACTGTATGAAACACTATAAACAACATAAGGGTATACAACTCTCAATATATTTCTTTCTTGTGTGATACTTCAAAACACTTGCCAATACATAAAGAAATATCACACTTATTTCAATACCTTTGTTTCAATCATATAAGCTGAGTGTGATTTTTGTGGCACTTTTAAATGCAAAATAGGTCTTATGCTGCCCACAGACATTTGTGACCACATATGATGGATGTCATATGACACCTGCTGGGCCCAAAGTGTTAAGTTTCTTAACAATCTTTTTAAAAACTGGATTTTACGGTCATTCTTTAATGGGAAACATGCTTTAAAATTTCTTTTTATATTAAAAATTACATGTGATTCATTACATTTCTACATACTGAATATTCTGCTTTGTCATAAACTAATATCACATTGTATACATGCACATATATATGTGTCAGAAACTAATATCACACTGTCATCTTAACTATTCACTAAAATCAGAAAATCAAAATGGATTTGCCTTTAATCCTTCGTACATTACATTGCTTTTCCTGTCTTCTAAGCAAAGTAGGAAGTTGTATGTATTGGCTGTGTAGTGGTGCTATCATATCAGTAATGTTACTGGAATAGAAAGGATGGTAGGGAAAATACTTCCATCTGCCTGAAGGTATCAGTGAAGTAACGCAGAATATATAACTTACCCATAGTTATATCTTCTGCTTTACAAAACAAATAACTGATTAATGAACAAATATAAAAGAAATTAAAACATTTTGTGTGACATCCTGTAGAGAAAGGAAAAATCAAATATTTTAGACACAAATAATTACCTGTTTATTGTATCCCCATAAGTGGCATTTATAATTTGTCTAAGTAGTATAACAATTCTTTTTCTGAACCACTGATCTTTGCTTTTAAGATCAAATACTTCATCCATGAGCAGAAGAAGAATGCGAAGAGGAATATTGTCATCTCCCTATTTGTTAAAATAAATAACTTATAAAACTGCATTTCACTTCTTTAAAGCAATAATAAAATGGAAAATTACAGAGAAAAACTGAAATTTACCAACAATTCTCAGTGCTGCTTTTGCTTAAATATACCTTTAATATACACATTAAAAATTACAAAAGAAAATCATATCAGAATAAACTGTGATAATTTTTTTATTGTTAAATGAGAATTTTTGTTGCTTTTTCGCTGCATAACATGAAATTAATTTCATATTTCAAATTTTGAACTTTTAAGGATTTAAAAATGATACTTTATAGAGTTGAATAATGTTTTATCCTCAAACTGTACATTTCTGCTGCACAATGGACTAAATGGTTAGGTCACAGGGATCCTGATGCTCAAAATGGAATCAGGGAAGAAGATGCACTGAACAGCTTTTAAGGAAAGGTGGGAGTCTTTCATCAAGGCTATCAGCCTGCTCTGTAATGTACACAAGTATGGTTTTTCCACACACAATGCCTTTACTTAATATTATGCAATGAATGCATCTTATAACCTCAGAACATAAGTCTGACCAACTATTGACTGCATCTTCTTACAATGCATTTAAAAGTATAAAACAATGAGCAAGTTTTGCATTACTAAATTTTATAGCAAATATTATTATTCTTTAGCCCAGGAGAGTTCAAATTTTTTCACAAATAGAGGCACACAGGCTAGAACATTACTGTTTTTACTGAGTAAGTTGCATAAAAAATCAAATTATGGTGCAACATCATTTTAATATTATTCATTTCAATAGTATTTCATGTTATTGAAAACCATGAGCAAAGCTAATTGCATCTTTTAAATCTATAGAACACAGTGCACTATTATTTGATGATTAAAGCTACTATCTGCACTGTTATTCTTCCCAATGTGCTATTCTGTGATTAATAATTTTCACCATAAAGAAGATATTTACCAATAGTAGACTATCGGAAGTATATCATGGCTCCTTGTTGTCATCAGCAGTTGCTTGTCATCTTGTTATTCATGCTGGCTGCTGGAATTGTTACCTGGCAGCCTTAATTCTATTTCTAACATGAATCAACTACACACACACACACACATCCATAGATGATGATCTCAAGTTGACAACACAGCGATTTTTAATAATATATATAATAAATTGTAAATTTGTATTAAAAATTTAAAAATATTTTAACGTATATCGTTCTACAGTAGAGCATCTTCAGAAACTGCAAAGGATACATTATTGGCGTATATATGATTTGTGTCTATGACATTTGCTATCATTCCTTAGGCTTTCCTTATTGGTGATGTCATTAGTGAGAGTTCTGTTGCAATAGCAGTTTCCAGGGTAGTGGGGCTCACCAATGTTGTCATTTATGCATTCATTTTTCTTTGGAAGATGCGATATTGCTCAGCTAAGCCCAACTGGAATTTAATACCCCCCACTACACTTACTGATGACATATTACTCCCTCAACATTACATTTTTTTAAATTACTAGTTTTTAAGTTTATATTCAATGGTTTTAAAAGATTTTACTCCCCTCCCCTCACTAACTTGGCTATGCCCTTTGACGGTATAGACGGGGTTTTTTTTGCTTTGGTGCACTAACTTTTCAGCGTATTAGCCAAGATCCCAAAAATTCAAAATGTTTAGCAAAAAAAGTACCCAAGAAAGTACTCCTCCATTTTATAACATGACAGAAAATCTCATTAATATGAACAGAAGACTAAGTATTTTAGGATAAAGCTAACAGACAGATTATATTAATTAATATATTATTAATATATATATATATGTAATTATTTAATTATAATAGGATAGAATTGATAGATTGAAGCATCCTGTCACAGAATCCATTGTGTTTTTGTTTTTGGAAACACAGTATGTCTCTTGAGTACATGAGGCCATGGTTTAACATTTCATCTGATGGGCAGCTGCCCTTTCAAGTCCATCAGTATCTCCTTTCTCACTGAAAGCATAGTGCGAGTTATTGGGAGAAAATTCTTAGTACAGGCACAGTTGGGACTCAAACCCAGGAACATAATATTAAGAGCCTGGTGCACTATCAACTGAGACAACCTGTGCCCCTATATGTAATGCAGAGTACTACTTTAAAAGTTTTTCAAAGTACAACGTGATATAGGAGATCAAATGTTAAACTTAGTAAGTGAATCATTGGTAATGACAGAAAATTATGGCTCAGGACAATTAGTCTCTAATAACATCACAGTCTATATAACATTGAAAAGTTTTGTGAACACTCTATTAAATAGATTGATATTAGCAAACAACTAACATTTTAATCTGCATATTCTGCTGAATTTTCAAAAGAATATTAGAATAAATTTTTGAAAATATTTGAATTTTCAAAATGTTCTTTTGAATTTTCAAAAAGATATTAGAATATCCTTTTGAAAATTCAGAGAATATACAAATTAAAATGTTAGTTGTTTGCTAATATCAATCTGTTTAACAGAGTGTTCACAAAACTTAAGCAGGTATTGCCACACATTTATTACATACCTTCTCTTACACAATAATTAAAACATGTAGCTCATCACTAAAGCTCAGATAAAACAGAATTTATTTCTGAAATTTCATCTTCCTAACTTCAAAAATATGTTTTTGAGTTACAAAGGCAATTCAAAATCAAGTGTTGAACATAAAAGCTGAAATTCACTTCCCTGAGCAAACTTCAACAATAATTTGATAGGTGCACTCAGGCACTTTCAGAGGGAGGTCCAAGAGTGCTATTTGGCCTAGGCCTAAAATTTAGCACTTATTTTTTTATATTAGATACAGCAGTAAAAGGTGTGATTTAGGAAGAGATAAAATGTTTTCACTGATGAACCTCAGATAAGGTATGGATGTTTCTTTTCTGATGTTGCCTTTCTGCTCAAGTTTTCCTTACTCCCAGACCTTCCATATGGCATATCATATTAACCCTTTGCACTCAATAGGTGCTGCTACAGTGACATACTAATACTTATTTCACAACTCATGTTAAAAAACACATCTGGAGTGCAAAGGGTTAACAAGCTCCTCTCAGATCTCTGTGGCAAGCAGCTGCTTAAGAGATAAAATTTTTTATATAGATTTTGTGAAATCAGAATTAAAAACTTTTGTAAATAATAATGGCAATTTTTAATTTGGTTAGGGATCTTAAAAGTTGCAAGTGGCCTCTCTGGACTTGAGAGAGACCCTGGGTGCACTAACATTAAAGTTGTCAAATTACCATATTTTCTTCAGTCAGCCATAAAATGCATATTAATTTTGAAAACCTGTAAATTCTGTTGCTACAATTTGTTGCTAATATTTATTATATTGGTATTAATACAAACATATGTGTTTAAATTTAGTTTGTTTATTCAATATATTCACTCTTTTGAAATTACTTTGACAATAAACTGTACGTAATGATGTCTATGGCCATACTGTTTTTTACACATATATATCATCATAGCAATACCTTATATATTATATAAAAAAATTACTTCAACATCTAATCCTGCAGCTACTTTACTACTTCCTGGAAGAGTCTGATTGATGGGTGAGGCACCACGGCTTCCTAAGACACGTACTAGACCATCTTTCAATCCATCCATTAATGTATCAGGCACAGCTTTTACCATATGTCCAACTGTTTTCACAGATGACTTTAATGGACTCACTATAGCACCTACCTGAAAAAACATAAGTAGTTGATGAAAAGATTATAAGGATTATGGAAAGAGAAAGTTAAATAATTTAATAAAACCAGTGATGATGCTATTTACTCAAATTTCCACACCACTCTGCTTGCCTGCTCATAAAACAGTTTTATTATGCATTTGGCTGCCAAGCATGATAACCACAATGTTGTTCTGCCTAAGAATGCAAAATTAAAAATCCTTCTGCTATGAACAATGCCAAAATTTTTGATAAAAATCATCATTTCCAAATCTAAATATTGTTGATTTTATTAATCACTAGCAGATTTACCTCACACTTTTCAAGTTTAAAAGTCTAAAATATATAGATGACACTTCCCACATTAAAAGCTTTCATTTGGCATGCAGTTTATTATGATCCACCCCAAAAATAATTTTCCTCCTTCTCTTTAGAGGGAAAGGGGATAAAATTTGAGGTAGCTCATGATACTCTCTACTTCAAAAAGCTTTCCTTTCAGATATCTCATCATGTTTGATAATCCTTTACATCAGGCATGTCCAACCTTTTGACTTCCCTGGACCACATTGAGTGAAGATGAATTGTTTTGGGCTGCACATAAAATATATAATATAGTTAATGTATACGAAAAATAAAACTTCATTTATTTTCTTATGTTTTCTATTATAAAATAGGGGCAACTTAAACTAGTGGGATATCAAAAACTCGCTGAAAAATACATAACCATGTTGAAAGCTTATAATTGTAAACATGTAAACTTTACGATTTTGCGGGCTGCATTACTAGCTGTCCAGGGTAGCGGGTTGGACACACTTGCTTTACATATTTCCTAATTTTGAAGGGTGAGGAGGAGAAAGGCTGAGAGGTCAAACACTTATTTTGTTGAATGTCATTATGAGAGGAAGCTCTATACCAAATTCAGGTATCATAGCTCTTATATTTAGGAGAAATTCTTCCCCTTTTTTTCTGAAGTGGCTACTTTTGGAAGAGAAAGAAAGCTTGGAGAGCTAAACTTTATGCTGCTTTAAGTTAGGTAAGAGGAAGAGGTATACCAAATTTGGTGCTTCTGTTGCTTTCTGTTGTTTAAACTTGTCAATTTTAAACTGACCAAAACTGGTGGTCTTACTGTTTAGTTCTTGATTAGTCAGTCAGAAAGACATTATCTCAAATACATAAAAATAAGCTGAAAAGCAGGTATTTCTTACATATGCAAAAATTTACTTAAAATAAAAATTGTTGGCTAAAAGAAAAATTTTAATTACTACATGTGTTGCATCAAGACCAGCTAAAGTCCATATTTTGTAAGATATGTACAGTCATTATTTTCTGTGGCCCAATATACGTAGTTCCTGAAGCTTTTAATAACACAATTATTCATGACATAAGAAATCACTTACTGTTTTAGCTAGAGGCTTCTTGCCCTTTTCATAAATCTTAGGCTCTAAAAAATGCAACAATACAGATTTCAATCCTGGATTAGAATTTAAAGTGTCTGGATTCAACAGGCACTGAAGATATTCTGAAAGCTGACTTGTGCGTTTTTCTAAGAATTGTGGACTGAGATTATTAAACGTTTTCTTTCCTGGAAACTGCAAGTTACTTAGCTGAGGAAACTGGAAAAGAAACAATTGAGTTCAGTAATTGCAAAATTTGTTTTTTCAGATCTTTTAAGTAACGTATTTTTACTTTTATAAAGCACATTTATTTTGATAATTTTTGTGATATAATTTTAATAAAAGAACATGTATTTCAATTCTGCTTTAATCTATCATTAATATTATACAATCCATGCTTATCACTTACCAGATAAATCCATTCAATATATGATTAAAAGCCATGAAAAATATAAAATTTACAAATGAGAGCTGATACAATTTTGTTTCTAGTTTCTTAAGGAGAAAACATTGGTGATTTGTACAAATACATCTTATTTATCTAAATTCTAAGACAAATGCTAACATTTTTTCTGTAGAACATTATTTACCTATATACATTTAAGTATCTGAATAAAATAAACATATCCAACCTAATATTCATAACATCATATTTTTGGTTCAAGATGGGCAATTTTAATAGATGTGACCTTTTCATGTATGAAAGCAAGAGTAGATTGAGCAATTCTGAAGCTTAATGTAAAATTCATATTTATTTTAGGTATTAAGAATTTTGGAGACTCTTGTATTACTAGTAATCAACAAGAGTATATTTTAGACTTTAAGAGATTTTGACATATGAATTTCACATAATGTGATTTCACATGAACATTGATATAAATAAACACAAGTGGGCAAAACATTACCCTTATAGTTTTTCCTCATAATTTTTATAATGAAAAACACATAAGATTTTTTGTCTAAAAAAAATAAGACTCGTAAAAGCTAAAATGTATGGTACTAGCATAAAAATTTAAGGTAATGAAAGTAGAGTAACATAAATAACTGAAAATTGATAAAATACCATTAGAATATATACCAAAAATATTAAAATGAGCATCAAAAGTTGCACAGGAAGAGTTAAATCCTTCTGTTTCATCAGCTGTATTCTCATGTAAGGAGATCAAAGTAATAAATAATATTAATAAAAAATAATTTCATGTAGAAGAATTAATCTAAAGAAATGTTGGGTAAGCTACCTCTATTAATAAAATTACTGCAAAGGCGATTTTTTTTTTGAGATACACTTGGGATCTTCTTTATTGATTTACCTTAGTGAAACTTCTTCATTATGTAAACACTTCTTGAGTATAATGTAATTTTTTAAGACACTAGCATATTACTTAACCATTTGAATAGATAACTTGTTCAAATTTATTAATTTATAATGGTTTCAAAAAATCATTTTATTCCTGTTAATAATTTAAACAGCAAAGTTTGAAATACAAAATGAAGTCAGCAAAGTTTGCGATACACTTGGGATTTTCTCAATCCTTAAAGAATATGGTTTCTAAAACTAAACTCACTCTGGTGGTCAGTTAATTTTAAATATCAAAAAATAAAATGAACTTTAGAACCTTATTATTTTTTCGTCTTTATATCTTCATTGGAATAAATTAGGTGCAAATGCAATTTAGAATAGCTACAATTACATATACCTGCTACCATTACATTTCATTCCCTGAGCAATTACAAAGTAAACTAATCTTTCAAATAATTAAATCAGTGCATCTAACATTACCTATATATAATACATTGTTTCAAAAATAATAAAGTTATTTGGTTTGCTATTCACAAAAAATAATAAATTTCATACTTCACTTTTCCTTCAAGGTTTTCAATATATAGGAACGAAGAAATTAATAATTTTCCAACAAATACTTGAAAAAAACAGTAAACGAAACATATATTTCTTTTGAGTGATTTGTGAAGTAGGTTATAAAGAAAGCAAGAAACTTGGTAGAAATAATAACACACTAAAGCAGTGATGTCGAACAATTAGTTCACAGATGCCAGTGGTTATGAAACTTTTTACAGGTGCCCTTGAAGGCACTCTATAAAGTTTTCTCCCATATATGACCCACAAGTTTCACCAAGTTAGGGAGAGATTGGGAATGCCATGAATTTTGGGTAGGTAGTTCCCAAGCCTGAAAAGGTTGAACAGCACTGGATTATAGTATGACTTGAATGTGGGTGTGATTATGCATTTAAAATGCATTTTCCATACAGTACTTTAATTACAACATGATTTACAAAATATTTGCATATGTGAACACTGAAATTACTTTGGCCAATACAGCAATACCAACAAAAGGTTTTTTAACACAACATCAGACAGTTCATATTTTAATTATCGTGAAGTAACTAACAGAAGTAGGTCATGTTATATATTAAAAGTAAGAACATTTGTAACAATAAAAGGGCAAAAATCTTCTGAGAGGTCAGCTAAACATATTCAGTATTTTTTTAAAAGAATTTATTGTATTTCTGATTTTAACTTCAGTATATTTACCTATTTTTTTTCATTGTCCCACTATAAATGTTTCAAAATATTTCTATTATTATTATTTAAATCTCATTCAGGTCTCCCCCCCCCCCCCCCCCGACTTCTTAGTGACATATGAATGGATGAAAACCTATAAAGTAACATTTGGTTGATTTTGACAAAATGCTTGACTTGCATTACTTTATACATATTACTTACATATATTATTTCTCTTGTGGTATATGTACTACAAGAGAGTGAAAACTACTGGCAATCAATTGGTAGTTGCCAATCAAAAGTAATCATATTGTTCTACTGTATCATACTTAAAATAATTTTTAGCTCATTAAAAAAAACAAGCTGTTTTCACTTTTTCATCTGTCTGTCTGTATTTCATTCATCTGTCTGCCTGCATTTCGTTTATATTTTGTTTGTCTGTCCGTCTGTATTTCCTCTGTATTTTGTTCGTCTGTTTGCCTGTCTGTATTTCATTCGTCTTTCTGTCTGTCTGTATTTCATCTGCATTTCGTTCATCTGTCTGTATTTCATTCGTCTGAATTTCACATGTATTTCGTTCATCTGTCTGTTTGTATTTCATTCATCCATCTGTCTGTATTTCATCTGTATTTCGCTCGACTATCTATCTGTATTTCGTCCATCCATCTGTCTGTCTGTCTCGAGACATTAAAATTTTTTTTGTTTTTAGTGATAAAAATTCTATTTGGATTAGATAGATATTGATGAAATATTAGGATTTGTGTTTCCTGAATCTCACAAAAGTCTTAATTGCACTCTATAATGGTGGAAAAGGTTGAAAATTAAAAAGATATAGTTATGCTAGAAATTTGAAATTTTGGTGATGGAATGTGAGCTTTACAGTTTTTTTTTTTCAGTTTGTATTGACAGCAATGATTTGCCCCCTAACCAATGGGGGGAAATCTTGTTTTGTTGTAAAATGTACCTTTTTGTTTCGTTGCAAAAGATAATTTAAAAAACATCTCGAGTTAGATAGATAGTAATGAAATATTATGATTCACATTTTTCAGATCCTCCAGAAAGTATCAATTTCTATTGTTAGAGGGCACTAAATGTACAAAATGCTAAAATTTTAAACAAATATTGAAAGTGATCTATTTATGCTACAAATTTCAAATTTTGTGACAGTGTGTGTTGGTCAAAAGATTTGGATTGACAGAATTTTCACCCTTTTCTTGCAAGGAATGGGAAACTGCAACTTTTTCCTTTTAATGAATAAATGAGAATTTTTTTATGTTTTATACGAATTAATAAAATGTTACTATTTGCATTCTCCCAGTCATCCATTAGTTCAAATTATTACTGTTAAAGGGTGCAAAAGTTGGAAAATTATAAAATCCATTCTCTTTGAAATTGAGCATCTTATTCCCCAGAGGCAATATGCATTCTTCTAACCAATGTCTCTTATATTGTTTTGGTTACACTTAGTTGCGGCCACTTTTTCCAACTGCAAACCATTAACTGAACACACACATATACACATGACGACTGTCATACACATTTCGCTAAAAGTTTTTCATGGCTTATTTATTTCATATATAAGCTAAATAATTCAGATTTCAAAAGTTAGTTGAAGAACAAATTTGTCAAAAAAAGTAAAGCATTACTTCAAAAATTCTGGCAACAAAAAATGGCTTAAGAGCAGAAAAGTATGTCTGAAAAATGTTTTTTAAAATCAATGTTTTTAATTGTTGAACAGTTATTTTTTCATTGCTTTTTGATTTCCTATGTTGAATTCCATAAAAAGTAAACTACTTTTAGAAATGGATAATAAGTTTATGATAACACTGAAGAATTCTATCAAAACCAGAATATATTGCCCATTTTTATAACTCAGCTAGGCACTGTCCAAAACTGGCCAACGAAAAAAAGTCACAGCAGAACCTGATGGCTAGCTATACTGCATGTACGTCATTGCTTGCTCAGCAAAAGGCCAATGGATTTCTTGACAAAATGATTGCAGGGCTGATTTATGATAATGTTGCCCATAAAAGTCATAGTGTGAAGCTGGAGAATCATCCCAGGCTGGGGCAAAATCAGAATGGACTGCAAACAGGTGACAATACTAGTTTTAACCTATCCATATATGTATTTAAGGCATAATGCATATATTTAGATTTTTGATGACAGACAATTGGTAAGACTAATATAGTATCCAAAAATTATTTTGCTTTAATACAAGATAATTTTAAAAGAAGCTGAAAAACATATCTAAAATGAGCTAAATAATTATTTTTTTAAAATATTCCACAACATATAACACATTCTACTAAAATAATGAAATTAAAAATTGCTCTGTATTAAGTTTCCATTTATGGCTAAGAAAAAGTTTATTTCAGAATAATATCAAAAATTTCATTTGAAAATCATGTTTTTCTCCCCTCAAATTTAAACTATTAAATATGATCAAAAAGTAACTACAAATATCATTAAAAAATTCTACCTTTAAACAATAAAACTTTATCATATTCTGTTACCCAGAGAAATACTGATGGGATAACACTAATGATTAAAATAATTTTATCCATTAAAAGTTTACAAAACATAGTAAGTTTGCTTCACACAAAGAATAGCATTAGTTGAGAAACCAATCAATAACTCATTTACAAATAGTTGAGTAACTACATGAATTAGTACAGAAATTTGCATTTTTATGTGATGGTATTGAAGTGTGTTCAGATGATTGATAAGAGGCATTAAAGGATCTTCTTTCCCATATCCTTTTGATCTGTCCTGTTTTGTGACAAAACAGTGCCATTCAGATGTAAAACAATTTAATTTTACATGCTGTTAATACATTTATTGTTCAAAAATGTTATATCATGTAATTTAAAACACATTCATAAACACAGCATGCTTATCAATATTACAAATTGAGATATTTATACCTTTTGCCCCAATGACAGGTAAAAATCTCGAAAGTCACTGTATCTTCGTAGGACACACCACCGATCTTCTGAACCATGCATATACTTTTTTGTAACAGCAATGGCATATACTGCATATGTTGTACCTGCATCATTAGCTATTCCTGAAAATAAAGAAATATCCCTTGTTTTTTAATAGGAAATATTTATGACAAGCAAAATTACATATGTGCTGATAAGTATGCAAAATAAATTGTTCAGTCACTAACTCATTAGAATTATATTTCCAGAAATACAAACACAAAAAAACTAGTCTGCTGTGGTATACACATAAAAAAAGGACCTAGTTGGGCATAAAATAAGCAAACATTCGCATTTTCATCACATTTTACTCTTTAATACTCAAATAATTAGTTTAATTAATTATACCACAAGATATTGATATATATTTTATTAGCAAAAATATTAAAACACTTGTCATGCCAGGGGAAGTCAAATAAGGAACTCCCTAAATTTTAAAGTAAATTGTTTATGAAAAAAATGAGATTGAAGATAAAATATATATATATATTAAATCTACCTAACTCTCGATTTTTTTTAACATTTTGTTCAGTATTTATAGAGTTACAGAAGCTTGAATATTTAGCAGCAGTACATTATAATAATTTGTCTAAAAGTTAATTACATAAAATTAAACTATTCTGAAATAACTAGTTTTAAAAGTCTAATAATTTCTTTTGGTTTTAATCTACTTTGAAAGAAGTTCTTATAATGAGTGATGTTATTATTTAATATTTAAACACTTATAAGGTTGATGCAAAGTAATGGCAAAGCATGAGACAAGAATAATAAAGCATGAGACAAGAATAAGGCAAAGCATGAGACAAGAATAAGTGTCATTTAATCAAGAACATAATTACCATTAGTAGATATGACCATGTTCCAATGATCTATAATTTTTGTAGATGCCATTCCTGTAGAAACTCTTATCCTTCGTGGCAACAAAGTCTGCAATGCAGTTGTTCATTTCATCGTCATTCCAAAATTTCCTTAAGAAATGAAATTGTTCAGGAATCAGAACAAGTGGAAATCTTAAGAAACCAGGTCTGGCAAATATGAGGGATGTATCATTTTATCCCAATCCAATTGTTGCAGCTTCTGCTATGTCCATAATACAATATGGACCTTGCGCTGTCCTGGTGGAACACAACACATTTTCTGTTTACCAACACCAAGGATTTGGCCTTCAGTACTGCATTTAAGTGATCCAACTGTTCACAGTATACATCTGAGTTGATGGTTTGGGACTGGTTTAAAAGTTTGTAGTGGATGATACCCCTGCAATCTCACCAACAACAGAGCATGACCTTATGAGAATGCACTCCAGTCTGGTTTTGTCCTAGCCTGGGATGATTCTCCAGCTTGACATCATGACTTTTTATGGGCAACATTATCATAAATCATCCCTGTAATCATTTTGTCAAGAAATCCATCAGCCTTTTGCTGAGTAAGCAATGATGCACATGCAGTATATTTATACTTTTTGCCACCAGGTTCCGTCTGTAGTCTTCTAGCCACCAGGTTCTGCTGTGACAACTGATGTGGGATCCAGGTATCCAGTTTTGATAGTTAACTCAGCTTTTGCAGGTGTCAAACGACAGAGGACTGATTAGTGCTCAGTAGCTGTGCCAGTTCCCTGGATGTCCAAGATGGATTTTCTTTCAGCAGTGCCTTTAAATGGTCATTGTTCAACTCCACTGACTAGCAGCTTCAAGGTTCATTTCTGAGATGAAAGTTACCTGACTGGAACTTGTCATACCACTGGCAACAGGTACTTTTAGAGATGCCTTTGTCACCATAGATTTTGCACAGTTTATGCAAACACTCTTGGACACAGACACCATTTCAGAATTTGTACCATCATCATCATCCTCAAGCAGCCATGGGCTACGAAGGTCCAACCAGACCATGCAGTTTAATTCTCCAAACATCCTGAGCTACATCTGCTGCATCTGGCCACTGCACACCAATTCTAACAAGGTCCTGTTTGACATTGTCTGCCCACCGCATCCTTGGTCTCCTCTCTTTCTGAAGCCTTTAGGCACACTGTTCATAACCCTATTCGCCAATCTATAATTATCCATACGGGCAACATGACCAAACCAGCGGAGTCTCTCTCTGCACAATATGATGCTTAAAGGAGGTTGCAGACTCCTTTGCCTAACCTCATCATTAGTTACAAAGTTGAACCACATAATGCCCAAGATACTGCATAAGCATCTAGTTTGCTGTTATCATGTTTACAAAGTGTCTAAGTTTCACTGCCATAACTAAACCTAGAAAGAACCAAACTATTATACAGTGTAATTTTAGTCTTTAGGTGTATACACCTATTTCTCCACACTCTCCATAGATTCTTAAAAGTCCCGGCAGAAATCCCTATCCTTCTGTTAATCTCATGCCGCACATCACCATTATCTGTTGCATAGCTCCCAAGATAATTAAACTGTGACACCTGTTCAAGATTGCAACCTTTCAGAATAACTGAATCACAGCCTGCCTGATCAATTTTCATCACTTTAGTTTTCTCTCTGTTTATAACCAAACCTACTCTAGTACCAGTTCAACAGCTTGAATGAAAGAGTTCTTCTCATCAACATCATCTGTCAAAAGGGCTAAATTATCAGCATAATCTAAATCAGAAATTTTCGTATCTCCAGCCCATTTATGGCCAAAATCTTTCCCTTGAAGTGAATTTTGCATAACATAATCAATAACCAAACTAAAGAGAAAAGGAGACAAAATGCACCCTTGTCGAACACCAGAAGTAATGCTAAACCAACTGCTACAAGACTTACCAACTCTCACACACGACTCAGTGTTATTATAGAGAGCTTTCATTATGTTAACTCTTGTCTGGTATACCATATGATCTCACAATCAACCACAAATTATGATGATCAACAGAGTCGAAAGCCTTTTTGAAATCAACAAAGCTAGCAACCAAAGGTTTCTGAAACTCTAAACATTTCTCAAGAATCTGCCTACGTGAAAATATCTGATCTACACATCCCCTACCACTTCTGCTCATCACACAATTGACTGTCAACAGTCACATTGACTGTCAACAGTCAATTGTGACCACAATGCTCATCACACAATTGACTGTCAACCAGATTCTTAATTCTATTAAGCACAATCATGGAAAGAACTTTACCTGGAACAGAGAATAGGCTGATATCCCTATAGTTATCACAAGAACTGCGATCACCGTTTTTGAAAATAGGGATAATAATAGCTCTGGTAAAATCTTTAGGAACCATGCCTTTATCATAAAAGTTATTCAAAATTTCAGCCATCCAAGTGGTAACCGAAACATTCCCAGCTCTGAGCATTTATGTAGTAATTTCATCTACACCTGGGGATTTATGAAGTTTAAGTTTAGAAATAGCCAAAATAACTTCAGATTGTGTTATAGGGCCAACATTAAAGCCACCAATGCATCTATCATCATTACAAACAATGGGAGTAGAACTAACCACATTGTTTAGAACATCACTGAAATGCTCAGCCCACCTAGCCATGACAGAATCCTCCCCTTCTATAACCTTACCTTGTTTATCCTGCAATCCATATATGCCTGTCCATTTTCTACCACATAAAATATTAACTATCTGGTACAGCTCTCTGCTGTTATGCTGCCTAACTGCTTCCTCAGCTTTGTCAGCCAAGCCATCAAGCCAAAGATTCTTATCAGTAGCTAACTGATCCTTTACACATTTATTAAGCTCTCTGTAATCCTTTCTATTAGGACTAGTAGGGTATTGATTAAGGACATTCCTGCAGTTCTTTCTTTCTGAAATAAGCTTAAGTGCCTTATCACTCAAATAATTCTGCCTCCTCTGCTCCTTTTTCCCTAAAAGAGTACTGTTAGTTTCCCAGAAAGCCTGTTTAAAATGGTTCCATTCTTCCTCAACTTCAGTAGTAAGCAAACCATGACTGTCATAATGACTAAGTAACCTATCATGGTAAGCTTTAGCTATAACTGGATCTTTCAGAGCTTCAATATTAAAGGTAAAATTTTTAACACTAGCACAACACTTTTTAAGTTTAAGTTGCAAGACACTTTTAACAAGGTAATGATCAGATCCAATTTCAGCTCCCCTATATGACCTGGTATTCCTAACAGGACTAGTCCATTTGCTATTAATTAATATATAATCAATCATATTCCTATGTAGCACATCAAGTGAAACATATGTGTACTTATTTATGTCGTGGTGTTTGTAATAAGTGTTAGTTATTATGAAACCATTGAGTTTACTTACCTGTAGGAGACATTGTCCATTGCCATTGCAGCTACCAATACCAAAAGGGCCTATCACCCCTCCCCAAAGGTCAGAGTCAGTACCAACTTTGGCATTGAAGTCACCTAGAACAAGTGTAATATCTCCTTTCTTGACAGAATTCAAAATATCCTGAAGTTGTCTGTAAAACCTATCCTTCTCATCCTCATCAGCATCCTCAGTGGGGACATTAAAGTCATTTAAGACATTTAACATAACATTCAAGTCTTTAATACTTATCTGAAATTTTGCTGTAAGAAACCTTTCATTAATGCACTCATATCCTAGAAGAGCATCACTAGCATGTCTGCTGAGCAGCAGACCCACACCTTGGTGATGCTTTCCATCCTCCCTCCCTGTAAAGAGAAATTTAAAGCTATTTTTAAGTATCTCACCTTTACCTGTCCATCTGGTCTCTTGCAAGCCTAGAATATCTAGGTTATAGCACTGGAATTCCTGCATGAGGACATCAAGAGAATAATCTCTACGTAATGTCCTCACGTTCCATGTTCCTGCAGAGAGAAAATGATTAGTAGGATTTTTAAAAGTTATTAGGTTTATTGAGATTGGTAGGGCCAACAATATCAAACAGCCCCCTGATCACAGGCATGGGGCAAAGACCTGTTCCTCCTCCGCTAAAGGCTGAAGTCACCAATGCTGGTAGGAACTTCAGGCACCACCTTTTCAAGTGGACTTTTTCAAGAGCCATATGGCTTGCCTGAGACACATTACTCCAGTTTAGGCTTGACAATGCCCAACTAGCTAAGTAAGGTTCAGGTACCTGCGATGGCCTCTGATTAGGATTATCCACCAGCTGATATAAGGTATCCCATGCCTCTGTTCACTTGGAGCTGGCAACCCAGAAGCAAACAGAAAACACAGCAGCAGACTCTCCTTCAACAGAGGCCCACCAGTGCAGCAAGTCCAGGATCCATAATCAAGCTCAAATCCATAAACAAGTCCAGTCTAGTAGGTATAAATGGTCAGCACCAGGACCCTGTGAAGTTGACCACTCCTCAGCAGGGTTGGAAAAAAAAGAAAAAAGTGGCCATAGAAGACCAGATCAGTAGGCCATACTGAACTTGCAGCCCTCCCCTTCCATTCCCTTCCAAAAGAGAATATCTCTTTTGAAAGGTAATAACAGCCTGCACCACGAGAAGGCTGGGTCGGACATTAGGTGCTAGACCTGGCTGATTCTGTGCATCATCACTAGGGATTGGTACACAGCTCTCCTTCCAGTTTATGCCTAGCTACCATTTACAGGCTACCTACAACCACATATAAATCCGTGAAAAGAATAATAAAGTCAACCAAAACTTGCCTAACTATAACAAAAGAAAGAGAATGTTAACGACGATGCCAAGTCAAATCACCTTTCCACCTTAAGTACAGCTTGAAATATTGCTCAAATCCATCAACTTTTAAAAATAATCATTTAATGAGCTGAATTCTGACAGATTAGCTTAACATTGGTGAAACTAGCCACTTTGACTGAAGATCTTAGTAAAAGGGAGCCATAAAGTTAGACATGGCAAAGCAACTATGCAGAAGAACAAGCTTTCAGCACTGTGCCAATGACTTTCAGAAATGCTGACAATGGGGCACGATGCATGAGGACTGCTTTGAAGGAAACAAATAGCATTAATGTGAAGATATCTCGTATGTATTTTATACTCATTCTTGAAACTTTAAGGGCATAAGCTACATAAATACTTATAGCCCAATATTTATAACTATAATCTGACAGTATATTCTACATACAAAGTAAGAATTAAATGCAATTAGGTGGACACCACAAAACAAAGTCACTATTTTACAAACCTGTGTTATAAATATGTGCTGATAATTCAATATCTTCCATGTTTACTTCATCTGACAGTGCACTAGGAGATGCTCTTCCCTGAGCTGAGAGTGTATCAGATGTCAAGTAGTCAAGACCGTATTCTTCTTGATCCAGTGAACTTAAACTTATACTATCACACAATGAAAGATCATCTGCAGTCTGCAATTAAATAATTTTAATTAAAAATAATGTACACAAAGTGAATATTATAATTGATTCATAAAATATTTTTGAAAATTACAAGTTTTTTTAATGAATTTGCTGTTTGATAAAAACTGTATTACCAAAGTTGCATATATATATGTCCAAATTTGAAAACATTTTATTAAACTGCATTGAATTCCTGAGTTGACATGTCTTCAGAAACTGCCTAACTATTTATACTAGTATAGAATATTATTTTTGACTTATTTAAGTAGTCTTTTTTCCCCAATATTATGCTTATGCAGGTATAAGGTGAGAAGTAATTAAATAGCAAATTAATCCTTCCAGTGACAAGCTTGAAAAATTGATTTGTAACCATAGAATTAGCTATTTCTTCACCCCCTCCAACCAAATAAAATAATTTTAGAGCTTTTTTTTTTGCCAAATAACTAATGAAAGAAATTATGACATATTATATGACACATTATTCAGCATTTATTTCTGGGTTTCTGAAAATATTTAACAAGAAAGGCAAGTTTAATTCCAATAGCACTTTTTTAGTCATGCAGTAAAAATGCATCTGGCAAAGCAAATAAAAATTTATAAGAAAAAATAGACAAATATAACTGCACTGCATATGAATAGAAAGAAAGGCTACTTATTTCCAAATAACAAAAAATAAAATTTTTACTTAACTCAGGAAATTACTCTCTTTATTAAATTTTTTTCTCAGTACCACTTTGAGACCTGCTGTAACCAGTCAAATAAACATGTTACTTTAAAATTAAAAAATAAATATCAACATAAATAGATCATGCTATATATCAAATTAAACAGAATTCTGAATTTTATGAAAATTAAAAAAAATTCAACATATTTACAACATATTACTTTTAGTAAGACTTTTTCACAGTGATATAGCAAAAACATAGATCAGCTTATGCAAGTAAGGCTTAATTTTGGAAAATCTGATAAATAAAAACAACTAATTTATATATTAATTGAAAGGACAATTCTTCCTGAATAATATAATATTTACCTGAGCAGGTTTTTTTTATTTCTTTTTATAATTCTTTACAGTATAATATATTTTAGAACATGGACCAGGGTTACATATGGTGACTTGGACACTGCTCACATTCATGGGACATTCTGTTCTGTTTATGAAATGGAGGAACACTTTCTTAACTATGCTTTTACTTTTTTTTTTTTTTGGGGGGGGGGGGGGTATTGAATTTTGGTGATCTTGAGTAAGTGCTGAAAAATTTGGTGAAAAAAGGTTTATATCCTAAGAGTACCACAGCCTAGATAATGAATTCAGCTACCTCCTTGATCACTTTGCAAGGCAAAAATTTGCCCTTGTGGAAGAATAAGATTGTTGCCACAGGCCCTTCTAAACAACCTTACATTGAATGTGGATCACTGCTGTCAGGCCTGTTTAGTTATCAAAGGGATCATACTCCATATTGACATCATATGTGCATATTTTAGAGTATCAAGTCACCTTCTGGGATGTACAATGCTTTCTTGTTTTAATGATGTCAATGTAATATGTTCATTTCCAGTCTGAAGGTTCTTGTTTTCTACACATTTCCTCATTATACTAAAATACATTTCAAAGAAAATTTTAGTTTAATTGCATTATACAATAAAAAAGTTATGCTGTATTTTATTAGTGTTATCTTAATTTTGTCAAGCAGTGTATTACACTCTGGTATTAAATTTTAAAACATTACACTTTTATGAACTCGAATAAAAAAACATTAAATTTATAATTATATAAATATAGACACAGTAATAAATTTACATTTTAGACAGTTAAATTCATTAATAGCTAATATATATATGCCTTTTTCTAGACTTACATATCTGCTTCCACTCCTACCACTGCAGAATATAGCTGAAATAAAGTTGCATATGTGAGCATTTTTATGCAGCGTAATAAAAAATCATATAACAATTAGTGCCTGAACATTCTATGCAAATATGACAAATATTTACAATAATATAAAATTAATATTACCTGAATTAGCTCATTGCTATTAAATATCAACATCTTTCTTTATCGGTTATTACAAAAAAATATGGGATGAAGTGAACACATCTGCAATAATGCAGTTTTACTTTTATATGTGATACATAATTAAGATAAAAAAACTTTAAGTGGCAATTGAATTTCACATTCAGTACTTCCAATGACAATTTATTTAAGGGGATGAAGTGAACATTGATTTTTACAAAAAAAAGAAGTCATTACTCAACAAGGCTTCTTAATATTTATGACTTAAATGGCTACTGTAGCTTTTTCTGAAGAGTAAAATATTACCTAGAAATAAGAGGAAATCACAAATATGCACATGTTGGTTGTTGAATAAATATAGAGGAAAAATTGTCATTAGCCAGGCAGATCTGAACCCAAGAGCCCCAAAGCACCTGAATGTAAGTAATCAGGAGGGTGTGGGTTCAGATCCCACCAGGCTAATAACAATTTTTCCTCTATATTTATTTACAATATTACCTGTTTTACATTTGCATCACAGATAGGAACTTTTGAAGAAGTTGTATACATTTGTTTATTATGGTCAATGGTCTTCACTGATGCTGATTGAATATCAACAGTTGCATTGAAAAAATGGACTTGCTTCTTGGACCACATGTCAATGATAAAACTGAGTTTTTATCCTTACTGTTTACTGTATGTAAACAATAAAATATGCATGTTTTATCATTGACAAGTGGTCCAAGAAGCAAGTCCATTTTTTAAATGCAACTGTTGTTATTTATATTTTATTGTTTACATACAGTAAACAGTAAGGATAAAAACTCAGAGCTGACTTGCAATCATTTCCATGCCTGCTCCCTTTAAACAATTTCTTAGTCTCAGATAAAGAAATGGAACTCATGTGAGTCACAGGAAATATTCAAAATTGGCAAGCATGAAAAATTAATCAGTTTTCTGGATTTAAATGCAGGATTTCTTGGTTATCAACCAGTTGCTCTACATGTTGGGCAAGGGAAATGTCTTAAGTCAATGGATAAGAGTTTAAATTGTCTGGGTGCTCTTTTACAGAGCTATTTAAATTGATTGTGAACTGAGCATTTTTAATAACCAGCAATTCATTCTAATGAATCAGACATCAAATGTGGATTTTTTTTTCACATTTGTTTCTATGATGACTTCATTCTTAGATGCTTAGCAAAAATTAAATATTACACCTTTCGACACAAACACTGAACTGCATGACCTTGCAGATTTATTTAAAAATATTTAAAAACTTAATATCTTTCCTACCTACATAACTATTCCGAATTGAACACTGCTACAAAATAATGCTATTAGTTGAGATGCATCCAGTTATGAAGCTCTGCCTTTTGCTTTCTTCACTTTCAGCTACTACAAATGAATCTTTAACTGTTAAGCAAAAGAGAAAAGCTCTTGAAAGATACTATAGATAGTGACATTGGCATCTGCACTGCTTGTTTTCATTAACCCATTACCATATACATCAAGATGTAAAAAGTAAAATATATATATATACCTATCTGGGCATAACTTCTATGAAAAAAAAAGTAGTTTTAGAAATACAAATATGTATACTTGAATATACATACATGTACATCATATAACTTGGTCAAGAAATGGCTTTATCAAATCTGTGTATTACAAACCATAACTTTAGGTTGTTTCTGCAAATAAACAAGTTGTGTATGCAGTTACAATTTTATTGAAATATCATGTAATAATATATAAAATGATGCGTGTCATCTTTGAAAAAATATGGGAAATATTACATGATTTTTCTAACAAAACATCCACATTCATTATGAATGATGAAAAAAAAAGAGTTGTGGTTTAAGAAACATATACTCTTTTTTTTATCTAAGATGAGACCTAACTAAACAAACCATATGACACAAGCAAGTCTTTCCAAGTGACAGTGGAAACAAAAGTAACTACTGATTGCCTTTTGTAGCTTCATTTTGTTAGATTTTTGTTAGATGAGAGCTACTAAAGAACGTTTTTGAACAAAAGTTGAGTAAATCTGAATACTAAAGACATTTCAATTCACAAAATATAAAATTATGCATTCTTCCACAGAGACAATGGCATGGTGATTACAAACACCACATTTTTTAAACAATGTCTATTCACATATAAAAGAATCAAAGCTAAAAAAGGCATCTCTTAACTTCTTGGATGGGAATTGGTACATACAATGTGCAACTTGCATAAGCCATTACTTATTCATAGTTCATAAGCATTTTGAGTGAGTCACTGTGCTTCACTCTCACACAGATTGAGGTGGTACAAGAATTTTCTTCAATTGCAGTAGTGCGTAGTTAGCCATAAAAATTTTCTTTGTAGTAGGTAAGATGCAATACAAACAATACAGCTTAAGTTACGATGAAAATAAATTTCAAGTAACTCACAACAGGCTACTGACTTCACTTAACGATATATCTGTGCAAGAATTGAATGCCCAGGTGGCTGGCTATTGACAAGAATCTATAAGTACATAAACCTTGATCAATGAAATCATTGTTGAAATGATTCAAGAAAATTATGTCAAGGGAAATGAGGAATCTGGAGTTCCTATTACTGCACAAGAAATGCAAGAAGTCATTCTCACACCAAGGAGAGTACTGGAAGAAAGTGGTGCTGCAGACGATGATTACAGAATATTGTACAATATTGAAAACATTCTAACGGAACCCCTGATTATGTGTGAAAATAACTTAATATTTTAATAAATAACATGAAAAGTCTATAAGTATGTATAGAATAATTATGTATTATATTCTATAAATATGTAAATAATTATCTCCGAATGCACCACATATCGGACCTTGTTGCTAATGGGCTACAACAGCGGCCAACCACATTAAGTGCTGATGTTGTCAGCAAAGAACACAAAAATGTGTCACCAGTGGGCATAGGAGCATCGACACTGGACTATTGAGGACTGGCAAACAGGTATCCTCATCGGATGAATCAAGGTTATTTTTGCATCATGCTGATGGATCAGAATTTGACACGAGGCCATGGAGCCATCTTGTATGGTGTCAACAGTACAGGCCAGTGGTGGCAATATGATGGTGTGGGGATGTTTTCCTGGAACACATTAGGCCCCCTGATATCCATAGAAGGATATCTGAATGCCATGACATATTTGAACATCATTGCTGACCAAGTTCATCTCTTCATGGCTACCATTTATAACCATTTGGATGGATACCTTCAGCATGATAATGCACCTACTCATAAGGAATGTACTATCACTGAATGGTTCCAGGAACATGCTGAGTTTCTCTTGGTTCATTGGCCTGCACAGTCCCCAGATCTAAACCTTCTTGAGCATCTTTGGGATGAGGTGGTAAGGGCTGTTCACAGTGAGATTGTGCTGCTGTCCAATTTGCAGCATCTGCATGGCACAATCATTTCTGCATGGTACAAAATTCCTGTATAAAGCATCCAGCATCTTACAAGTTCCATGCCCTGACAAATCTTGGCTATTCTGAAGGCCAAGGGAGGTGCAACATGCTACTGGGTATGTGCACCTAATAAACTGGCATCTTAGTGTATAAACTTCATACATCTGTCACACCTAGCAATTAATTACAGCATATTTTAATTATCTTATACCTATCTACCCATCCCATGGCTGAGTGGTTAGCATGCTTGGCTACTGATCAAAGAGACCTGGGTTCAAGTCTCGTGTAAGGCATGGATGTTTGCGTCGTTTTTCTGCTGAGGTCGTGCCATCCTTACAGACCTTCTCTTGGTGTATAAAACTGACAGACTGTGACAGACTCTGCAGAAATCTATATTTCTGCAGCATTATAAAATTAATTTAGAAAAAAAGTAAGTCACTCGAAATAATTCTTACCATCCTCCTCAGCTTTAATATTAACTTCTTTTAACAGATCTAATTCAGCCAACAACTTTATGTAACTTTGACCTTTTTTAAATGTTGGAAAATACTGTTCTTCTTGCATTGTTTCATACACCTAAAATGAGAATTTTCATTTCATATAAAGCTTAAAAATATGTAAAATAAACATACAATTAATACATTTCATTCAAATGATAATGCATAAATAGCCGTATTTGTAATTATACCAATTTTTGCATATAAACTACAACTGTAACATCTATAAATCTAAACAGAAAGGATATAACATGCTATGTAAATTTTGATACTTTTACTTTTAACTAGTTGTGCCATGTCCTCAATACTTGCATGGTTTTTCTCTGCCTATATATTTTAACATTGGAAAAGAGTGTGGAAATCAATGTTGGGCTCAATTAACATATCAAGATAAAAAAAAATTATATGAAATGCTTTGATTATGTAATAAGCAAAGTGCACATAATTAAAGATCATCTTCCACAAGGTCTCTGCAATGAGAACCATTTATTGAACAGTTTTCAAATTTAGTAATTACACCAAGGAGATAATGGGGAAGGGAATTATGCAAGAAAAAAGACAAGTTCTGGACCTACCACCAGAAGACAACAGGTGCTGTATTCATCAGACTAGTCAGGAAAATTACAGAATTTGATACTTATAGCCTTCATACAGAAGAAAAGAAAAAAAATTAGAGTGTGTGTTACACAAATCATAGAATGTCCTAGAGAACAATATTTCCAACAAGGTGTCTTTCATTGTCTTCAACTTGCTGGAACCACAGAATAGCATGTTCTACCATAGACTGTAGCATTTCACAAAATATGTTGTTGATATGGCCTATTATGATAGCCTTGAGAGCTCAGGTAGTAATGCCATTATAGTAGACATTGTCCTCAAGTTACAGAGCCAAAAGTCACAGGGATTAAAACTAGGTGAATTTGGCATGCCACATTGTAGGAAACTGTCAACTAATGATATTGTCATCTGTGCAATATACCAAAGCTGTTGTTTGACATGTGTGGCTATGTATGGAGGAGCATCATCCTGCATGAACATCACTGTATTGAGCCATCAATGCTGATGAAAAGCTGGAATGGCAAAGTTAACCAAAAGAGAAGAACTGGAATGAGAGAGCCAAAAAAGATTCATACTGCTAGCCATTGACAACACACATAATGGGATCAGTAGGGACAGGCTCTTGAAGAAGGGGACAATAATGAAAGCTACAGTAAGCCTACACCAAACTGTAACTTCCAGAGAGTGCACCAGTATCACTTGAAGCAAACAGGGATTTCTGGTTACCCAAATTCTGCAATTCTAGGTATTAACAGCACCAAGCAAGTGAAAATGGATATCATCTGTTCACAAACTGTTTCATGGCAATATCAACTTGAATAAGAAACTGCAGTAGGGAGGAGTTGGGTAATTCTATATGTATCCATATCCTATGATATGTCCTGTAGGGATGATAACATAGAATATTTTGTACCACCTTATGAAACATGGTTGGAGGCAAGCCCAAACATCATGCAACACCCCACCCCGTATGTTACAGTTCCTTTGTGCACTTATTTCATCCTCCTCCAACACTATTGCAATATTCTCCATTTGTTTTTTTTTCTGTATAGGCTTAACATTTAGCATACCAGTGTCTTAAATTTTCTGAATCATATTATGCAAAGCCATTTGCAGTCAGTGGGCATTTTCAAAACCCCTTTAACCGACAAATTATTGCAACTGGTGCACAGCTTTCTTTCTGATAAAACAATTTTACAAGTAATGCATTATCTATTAATGGCAGAGTCATTGCATATCTGGTATCATGAATCAACTAATAACAGCGACAGAATGTAGCAGGCTCTTATATGGTAATCTGGTGAATGAATTACATTTGCATATGAGTATCATGTAATTATTTCTAAGAAATTTGTACGATTGAAAAGCTTTTGAGTAACAATAGCAGCCCTATAGTATGGTAAACTATCATAACTATGATATTACATTATTATATATATATGATTAATCTTCTACATTTTTGTGTTTCACATCCTATTTTTAGAATACTGAATTCTATAATTTTTCTGACTATTCTAATGAATATACATGCCTTTGTCACCTGGTGGAAAGTTTCAGAACTATTTTTTTCCTGCATAATTCATTTCCCCATTATCTCTGATACAACTACCAAATTTGAAAACTCTCTGATTAATGATTTTCACTGTAGAAGCTTTGGGGTAGACAAAATTTAATAATGTGCATCCTATTTGTTTAAATACTTACACACCCAAAGACCTGTGCATTGTAATAACATCTTTTTATTTTCTATTAATGCACTTTCTGCACATTGAATTATGACAAATAGATGTAGTCCACAAACAGCCAAGGGCTGGATAGAGAAGTCCCACCACACAGTGAAATTTAATTCTCTACATACATCTATCATGAGCCACTGCTGTTACACTTGGCCACTACAGGCCAATTCTAAGAAGGTCCTGTTTGACATTGGCCACCCATACTAGGTCTCCCTCTTCTTCTGAGGATTTTAAGCACACTGTTCTGCACCTTATTCATTAATCTGTAGTGCTGCATGTGGCCAAACCAATGCAGTTGCTCACTATGTACAGTGCTGCTCAATGGTAGTTAATGACTCTTTCTATATAAAATTGGTTGGGTGAAATTTTTAAAACAATATTTCTCAAAAGTTTCCTTTAAAAATTGTGTTTATATAAATAAAAAGTTAAAACAATTACATCAAGACTACACTAGGCATCATTTAATAGTTGGATCACTGGTAAATTATGACTCATTTACATTGCTAAAAATTTGCAATTACTTTAATTTCTAGATAGCAAATGCAGTGGCAAGTCAGCAACAGCATTATGTCATCTGTTAAGTCCCAGTGCAATTGTTGAAAAGCACCAATATATTGGGTTGTGGGTTGTTTTACCTCTGAGTGGCATTTTTTTGCATACAATGGGCTAAATGGTCAGGTAAAAGGACTCTAAGGCTCAGGGAAGGTTGGAGGAAGAGGACCCACTGGACAGCCATTAGGAGACAGATGATAGCCTCCTGCCAAGACCATCCAGCATGTTCTTTAATGTGCACTGGGTATGGCTTCCTGCACACAGGGCCACAGCTTAACATTTCATCCGATGAACAGCAGACTTCCAAGCCCACTGGTGTCCCCTACAGACTAAGATCAGGTTGGGAGTTCTGTGAGGATAAATCTCAATGCTGGCCCAGCTGGGACTCGAACCTGAGAACTTCAGATTATGAGACTGGCACACTACTGACTGAGCCACTTCCACTTTGCAATATAATGGAACAAAAGTCAAATATCACTTTTTTTTTTTACAAATCACAGAAATTATGTATCATATTAAATACAGCTAAATATCTAGTGTATCTAAAACATAATTTGTAGAGAGAAAAAAGGCTATTTGACAATCTCTGAATAACTTCTTTTCTCATCAACCATATCAGCAGGCTGTTGAGTTGGTAGCAAAGTCATCACTGCTTTCATCAAAGTAATCACTTAATCTCTACAGAGACATCAGCTTCTTATGGAAAAACATGTAAACATTGTTACTAACATTATTATTTTTTATAAGAAATTTTTGCAAGTATTTTGCATTATAAATTATGCTATTATGCATTTTCAATTCTCTGTATTATCTCTCTCTAATATTATATAATTATTACTACTTAAATATTTAATTGGGAGGTGGTGAATTTGGATTTGTTAAGAGTTTCCACAGAGAACATTATAGTGCCAAGATCTATCTCAGGTGTTATAGCTATTGCTTATGGGAAATAGTATACTGATTTGTATTGTGATCCCTCACATAAATTGAGGTTATGGTATATTTGGATACAGCATTGAGGTATGTATTATAAACTCCACACATAAAAAGTAAATGGATAAACAATTATATCTGATTTCTTATTTATTTACAAAATTATATTAATTTTACCTTAACTTGTGCTTCATCGAACCAAGTGCTATTAGGCCTTTCTGTGCGTATTCTGCATAACAATTTTTTAAGCAAAGTTTCATCTAGTCGTACCTTTAAAGTTGCCTAAACAGAAATTATACATGAAAGATGTAAAACAAAAATATACATAATTACATTTTTTTCAGCTTTTCATGCACAGTAATTAATCAGAATTTTTTTTTCACATAGAGCAGACCTTGGTGATATTAATGAACATCTCTCGCCAAATACTATGAAGGAAAAGTAGGGTTAGCTTTATATTTTTAGATACACAAGAACATACATATATGTTAAAAATTTACTATATCATGATTAAGCTGTTACATATGGTAGACAGTGTATTAGAATCTTAGTGTGCGAAGTGCATATCATTTCCCACCAAAGCTGGGAGCATAATTACTAAGATGTAATTATGTTACAGTAATTTGAAAGCCATAATTGTAATCATAAAGTTATGTGAAGCTACAATAGATATTACAGTAAATAAAGGATATTTACCACTTTGTGGGAGTTGGCACAATTGCTAATCATAGGTATTTATAGATGCGATGATGTCAGTTTCACAGTCCGATGTTTTTAAGCTGCCAATCCTAAGTAGATAAAGTGGTTGTATAATATTGTTCGCCGAAAGATGATGTGCTTCTGCTGACTTCCAGGGTGCTTCCTATGCGATTAGTGTTAAAATTCGCATAGGAAGGCTTTTTTTGGAAACTAACAGTATTCTTTTAGGAAAAAAGGAGCAGAGGAGGCACAATTATTTGAGTGATAAGGCACTTGAGCTTATTTCAGAAAGAAGGAACTGCAGGAATGTCCTTAATCAGTATCCTACTAGTCCTAATAAAAAGCATTACAGAGAGCTTAATAAATGTGTAAAGGATCAGTTAGCTGCTGATAAGAATCTTTGGCTTGATGGCTTAGCTGAATTTGGTTCTTTCTAGGGTTAGTTATGGTAGTGAAACTTGGATGCTGTGTAAACAAGATAACAGGAAACTAGATGTTTTTTATTCTAGATGCTTACGTAGTATCTTGGATATTAGGTGGTTTAACTTTGTAACTAATGATGAGGTTAGGCAAAGGAGTCTGCAACCTCCTTTAAGCAGCATATTGTGCAGAGAGAGACTCCGCTGGTTTGGCCATGTTGCCCGTATGAATAATTATAGATTGGTGAATAGGGTTATGAACAGTGTGCCTAGAAGCCTCAGAAGGAGGGGGAGACCTAGGATGCGGTGGGCAGACATTGTCAAACAGGACCTTGTTAGAATTGGTGTGCAGTGTCCAGATGCAGCAGATGTAGCTCAGGACAGATATGCTTGGAGAATTAAACTGCATGGTCTGGTTGGACCTCCGTAGCCCATGGCTGCTTGAGATGATGACTACTACTTTTTGCAAAACTAACTGAAACCAGCCTTTTGTTAACCATAAGGCAGAATGTGAGAGACTGACTCCCTGGACTGCAACTGGCAATGCATTACCCAAAACATTTCCACAAATAATCAAGCCCATGATCAGTGAGACCTTGTGTAAATTATTACCAACTGAACTAAGTATCCAATTTCTGTGAATATACAATAGTTCAAAAATTCTAAAACTGCACAGAATACTTTTTATTCTATATACATATAAACACTTACTGAAGAATATTTTCCTAATTTATAGACGATGACTATGTGCCCTGCCAGACACTTATTTGTACAAGTGCAAAACTTTTAACTGTGCAGCAGAAAAATTATACTAAACAAATTTAAGTGTTAAGTCTGGGTGCACATTACTAATTTATACATTCAAATATTCACTAAATAACATGAGCTGGGAAAGATTGCCAAATAGGGCTTAAAGCCATGGCCCAATGTGCAGGAAAGCTGCAGCCTACGCATATTAAACAATATAAGGATGACCTCGATGGGAGGCATCCACCTGTCTCCAAAACGCTGCGTAGTTGACCCCATTTCTCAAACTTCTCCGAGTCCGTGGGTTCTTATTACCTGACCATTTAGCCCATTATACACTAATAAGTGCCACTCAGAGGTAAACAAGCTAATCTAATCCTCTTTCTAGTTATGTGCACAGATAGGTTATAAAAATCAACTTCATTCCTAAAGTTTATATATTATTCCAATCTAATAACTATGCTATTTTTTCTTGTGTCCTATTATTGATTTAAAATACTAAGGGAAAAATAAATATTTTTAATTAAAACAAAAATCCTCCAAATTGGAAAAATACTGTAGCAAAGATAGGTGCAGGTCACAGTAAACTAAGGCAGTAAATCATTGAAAAATAATTCTATACTTGTAGAGATTCTTTCTCTACTCTTACTACAATGCTTCAATATACAACAATTGTTCCTGAGTCTTGTATCATCAAGAGTATGCAATATCAAGATATCAGACATTGCTGATGGAACAATTTATAATGGGTGCTAAGCTATATGCATCTGATCACATCCAGTATACCTGCATTTGACCTGCACTTATGTTCCATAATCTACAAAATAAACAGTTAATGGATTTGCAAAAAACAAATAAGTGAACCATGTGAGGAAATATGGAAGCAGATGGTTGACATGTTAAAACTAAAAAGGAAAGATAACATAAAAACCTGTTAGATTACAAAACTGAATGCATGTAGTCCTCACAACATAAAGAACTTAGAATCTATTCAGAACTATGAATGTTCCTGAATAATTCATATTACATTAAAAAAAAGTTCATTTGTGAGCAATAAAATTAGAAAGAGTCAGAGAAAACAAAAAGTGAGGGAAACGTTTTACTCATTTTCTTTTCAGCAAATAGGAGCAAAATAAATAAAATTTACTCATTTTAACTTCAATAAAATTGAAAAAGATAATTTTACTACATTATTTTAATATAAATTTTAAAAATATTTTCTATTACTTAAAAAAATCTTACATTTATTTTATTTTATTGTTACATATGCACTTTAGATATGCTCATCAGATATATAAATAGGATAAAGTAGTGCTATGGAGTATTTGCTTTAAAGCAATATAATTTTATAAAAACCAATAGATCTACACCTGCAAAGTTAATCACCAAGGGAAAAAATCAAATAAAAATACAGTGATACCTCAATTCACGAACATAATCCGTTCCTTGACCCTGTTCGTGAACCGAAAAGTTCGTGATCTGAATCAATTTTTCCCATTGCAATTAATGTAAATCCAAAAAATACGTTTTTTGTCCTAGAAATTTTTTTTAACATGTTATGGCTTTATGCGTGGAAATAATACAGAAAGGAAATAAATATAACAGTAATATTAGAAGAAAGCAGTTTAATTACCAAAATAAAACTAATTTTACAGTACATATACAATTTACCTTTGTGGTTGATAATTGCTGGCACACGGGGATGGAGGAGGTGGAGAGGGGGAGGAGGAAGATTACTCCTTCGAAGGAGAGGCAGTTGGTTGCATAAGATAACAATCCAGAGAAATTTGCCTTTTTCTTTGCTGGAGAATTTTGCAAAAATGGGCCATTACATTATCATTTAAAATTTCAACTGCTCTGCTGGTAACAGTTTTGTCAGGGTGATGTTTCTCAATAAAAGCCTGCACTTCACTGCACTTACTGCAAATGTCCTTTATTTCAGCAGTTGAAGCATCTTGCACCTCTTGCTCTTCTGCTGAGTGCTCCTCCTCCATAGCTTTCACCTGCTCAAGTTGCAATTCAATAAGTTCTTCTGGGGTGAGTTCTTGGCTATGATCCTCCAGCAGCTCCACCACATCATCCTCGTTGACTTCCAACTCCAAACTTTTGCCAATGCTTACAATGTCTTGTACCACATCTGTCTCTTCCTCAAAGCCTTTAAAATGTCTGTTAGGCACAGAAGCTGACCAAAGTTTCCTCCATGCTGACTGCAATGTGCGGTAAAAGACATTGTTCCAGGCTTTATCAATGAGATTTATGCAGTGGAGGATATTAAAGTGATCCTTCCAGAAATCTCGCAGGGTCAAATCTGCATCATTGGTGACCTGGAAACACCTTGAAAAAAGAGCTTTCTTATATATTTTCTTAAAGTTAGAAATTACTTGCTGATCCATTGGCTGTAATAGAGGTGTGGTGTTAGGAGGCAGAAATTTGATCTTAATAAAGTCATAAGCAGGACCAAGGTCTTCTTCAACATTTGGAGAATGAGCAGGAGCATTGTCCATAAGCAGCACACATTTAAGGGGAAATTTCTTTTCCTCAAGATACGTTTTAACAGAAGGAACAAAAACATCATTCAACCACTCCCTAAAATATATTCTGGTAACCCAAGCCTTAGAATTTGATCTCCACATTACTGGAAGCTTACTTTTTATCACTTTATTGCACTTAAAAACACGTGGATTATCAGAGTGGTACACTAAAAGGGGCTTAATTTTAAAATCTCCACTTGCATTCGCACACAATAATAGTGTAAGCCTATCCTTCATTGGTTTGTGGCCAGGTAGTAACTTTTCCTCCTTGGTTATGTATGTCCTTTTTGGCATTTTTTTCCAGAATAGCCCCGTTTCATCGCAATTAAAAACTTGATTCAGGACGTACCTTCTAAGTCTATAAACTTACCAAAGTCCTCCACATATTTCTCTGCTGCCTTTTGATCCGAACTAGCTGCCTCTTCATGCCTAAAACACTCTGAATTCCAGTTCGTCGACGAAATTTTTTGAACCATCCTCTACTTGCCTTAAATTCCTCGACACTAGTATCACTTGTACTTGGCTGGTTCGCCAATAAATATTGATGAAGTTCTAAAGCCTTCGCACATATCAAAGCTTCACTCACACTAACTCCCTTAAGCCCATTTTCATTAATCCAAACTAACAACAATTTCTCTACTTCTTGTAACACTTGAGGCCTTTGCTTTGTTAACTTAGTCACTCCTTTAGATACATCAGCTTTCTTCAGTGCATCTTTATTCTTTAGAATAGTGCAGATCGTCGATTTCGCCATGTCGTACTCCTTGGCGAGATCCGAAACATGAACACCACTTTCATGTTTAGCTATAATTTCCTTTTTTTGTATCAATAGTAATACGTTTAGGATTCTTAACACCACCTTCATTAACACTTTTCACTTTTTTGGGAGCCATAATAAGGGATAAATTTAATTAAATAAAGAAAAAACTAAAATATCAACACTTATTGTTGGGACTCTACTGCACCCACGCGAGATGGGTTGCTGCTGGGGGCGTGGCTGTGCACAGGGTTTTATGCGCCGTGAGTCACGTGCGCTCCATGCGTGTGTGTTCATGAAGCAAAGCAAAATTTGTTCGCAAATGGTGTTCATAGACTAATTTGTTCGTGGACCGAGAAGTTCATGATCCGTGGTATCACTGTATTCCACAGTAGATGAAGCTCAACTGAAGTTCAATTCAGTACTGCTTCTGCACAAGTTTCTATAAATGCTACAGATAAATTTAATTTTAAAATAACAGTGCAATTTTTATTTCATAAACATAACCTTTTTTATTCAAACTATTAAATATGATTTAAAGTAATCATCAACAAAATTAATATTACCTTTTAAAAATAGAAACATTTTAAGTTATCATATCCAAATATGGTCACCATTCAATAGTGGGATTTTTTTTAACTTGTTACTTCCGGTTATAATTTCAATTTAAATGAGGTAAAATTTTAAAAACAAAATCATTCTTTTTAATTGTAATATAGATCTGAGGAACACTAAAAGTAATTCTAGAAAAGCAAAATAAAATTAAAACTCAAAAGCTAGTAAATTAAAAAAAAAATTAAAAAAAAGCTGGTTAATTTTTAAGAATAATTGCTTAATGATAGAAAGAACTTTTACTAATCACTAAAATCAATTTTGTCTATTAAGTCTTGAAAATACTACAAGATTATTTGACAAAAGAGAATGACAATAGCTCACAAAGCAACTTGCATAATAATATGGAGTAATCTCAAGGTAGCTGTACAATTTCAAACATTTATAACTACTTTACTTGGCTGTTTGTTCTAAACTAAAATGCTCTTTCTTTTGGTAACATGACCCATTTTTGTTATTTAATTACTTTAAACCCTTTAACACTCATAACAGCCCTAATCGGCTGAAATTTGAAATAGATTAATATGACCTTTGTCTTTACTACTCTGTACTTTTTTTTTGGTTAATCTCAGGCATTAAAGGGTTAAGGTAAGTTTCTAAAGTTGAGTTGCTTTCTTAAACAAAACTCAGAATTTCATGAGTGTCCAATAGATCAATTTCCCTCACTTTTTATCTAGATTTCTCCAATAACGAAACGAAATTTAATAATAATTAATGCACCACACAGTAAAATATAACAAAGCAACCATAATATTAATTTCCCAAATATTATGCAGATCAGTGGGGTGCAGTCTGTGATTTGCTTCCACACAGAGAGAAAACTTTTAAAGAGAAAATTATGATTAGGAAAAGCATTCATAAAAAGGTAATAAATAAATTATTTCAAAGCTACAGAGAATAACTATTTCAAAATTATATTTAATTAGAAACCTCATTTAACATTTAGTAAACAATAATATTATAAAAAGCATAAAATAACAGCATATAAAACAATCATGGAGGATACAATTAAATGGTCTCACTCCTCTAATAAGGAAAAATTTATGAAAAATTCTTGAATTAGCAACAGCAGTTTAAATTACACATAATGAAAGGAAACATGACAATCTCTTAAACGGTAAGTGAAACTTGCAACATATTTTGTGAAAGGTAGACTGCAAGGGGGGAAAAAGGGCAAAAGATTGCAAAATGTTAATGTACCACCAACTGAAAAAACTTGACCCTAATAAAGAATTATTCAAAAATAGTGCTTTTCCAGCATTTCTTAAATTAAACTAATTGAACTAACCTTATCTGACAGATAAAGATCAAATATATGCAATGCAGCTTCCCTTATATTTTCAAGATCAGGAGGTGTGGCAGAAGACTGAGTGATTTGCACAAGTTGAATCTGGGAAAGCATCTGTTCTGCTGACACTTTGAAACTCTATAAGATAAAATAACTCTGTATGCAACTAAAATGAAAATTATACATTTCCGATAATCACTTTGTTACTTTTAATCTTATAACTTGCAATGCAAACCAAATTTTTTTTTATTTTTAAACATTTCATTTTTAAATTTTAATTTTTATAAAAGGATGGAGATAACCTATAAGCTTTTGACTTGTGTTGGTTTCTTGTACACTATACAAACAGTTACAAAGGAATACAGCATATAAATACTTACACAAGGACATGCCATCTGGAATAGTAGTCAGGTACACTAACCACTAGGCCAGGTAGGGCTAATGTCATTTAATGAGTGCCCATTAGACCAATTTCCCTCCCTTTTTATTTCAGATTTCTTTAATAATGAAAAGAAATTTAAATAACAATTACTGCACCACACAGTAAAATAAACAACAAAGCAACCATTACATTAATTTCTCAAAATTATACAGATTAGTGAGGTGCAGTCAGTGATTTGCTCCCACACAGACAAATAAAAGTTTTAAAGAGAAAATTATGATTAAGAAAAGCATTTATAAAGAAATAACAATTAAAAGTATTTCGAAGCTGCAACAGAATAACTTTGAGCTATATATATATATTAAAATTAAACAAATATATATCTTTTAATCCATGTATTAATAAATCAGAATTACCTCAACAGAATGGTAGAAAAATACATATCCTTGGGCACCAAGTGCAGTCATAAATTCTGGAATATTCATTTACATTTAGAATAATATCATAAAGTTATAATCTAGTTCAAGCAATATTTTTCCATGTATTTACCAATGATTTTATTTCTACTGTTCATGTAATAAACTTATCTCACTTTAATTACTTAAATGTACCTCAAAATTAGTAAAATTGAAATAAAGTATACTCTCACTGAGTGCAAAGCATTAAATGATTGATCATTACAAACACCAAACGAACAAACTGCAAGATTAAAGGTTTGTGGAAAAAGAAGGTTCACATTCCTTGGATTAGTTGTTGTTTGTTGTTGTTTTACCTCTGAGCGGCACTTTTTTGCACACCATGGGCTAAATGGCCAGGTCACATGGACCCCGAAGGCTCAGAGAAGGTTGGGGGAGGGGACCCACTGGAAGAGCTGTTGGGAGACAGATGGTAGCCTCCCATCAAGGCCATCCAGCGTGTTCTTTAACGTGCACAGAGTATAGCTCTCCTGCACACGGGGCCACGGCTTAACGTCCCATCTAATGGATGACGACCTTTCCAAGCCCGTCGGTGTCCCCTACTGATCGTGGGCAGGGCGGGGAATTTTGCGGAGATAAATCTCAACGCTGACCCAGCTGGGACTCGAACCTGGGAACTACGGATTACGAGCCTGGTGCCCTACCGACTGAGCCACCCCCGCCCCTCCTTGGATTAGGTACATATTTTTAGCATGTTAGTATAGGATATGCAAAATCTTTGCAAGCTTTTTCTAAGCAAAATGTGAAAACTTCATGGATTTTTGCCCCCAAAAACATGCAAAATCTCTAAAGGATTTCCCAAAATAAATCATAAAGGATTAAAATGGCAAAAATATTAAAAAAAAAAAGTAAAATATAAAGCAAAAAAACAAACAAACAATACTTGCTATGCAATGTAGTTTTTTCTAATTCTAAAAATTAATTTAATTTTTTAAAAACATTGCAGAAATATTTGCTAAAAGAAACTGGCAACAGTTCAGAAAACTAAGCTATTTTAATTAATGAATAACAGAATTATAAAGAAAACTACCAAAAATCTCAATATACCATATGAAGTCACAGCAGTATTGCTATAACAGCTTAATACTTTTTAATAATTTTCAGCATTTTTTATGAACTTTATTGCATACATAAATTAACAAATTAAAATTTAATACTGATTTAAATTTGCATATTATCAAACTTTTAAAAATAACTTAAAAGCCCTCTTAATTAAAAAGAACTACTAAGGATGACTTCTTTTTGAAAAACCTGAAAGTTCAGTTACTTTAATTGATGATATAATACTCATTTTCAAAAAAAAATGAGCTTTTTCTCCTGGAGAGGAGGAAGCCATCAGTAATCTATGCAAATCCTTCACCATTACACTTTAACTACCAAAATACAAAATTTCTAGCATCAACTGTTTAAAATAAAGTTCTGCCATTTTCTAACTTTAATGCCCTTTAATGTGAAAATGGAATGATTTAGAAATGGAATATTTAGAAAATGTGATTGGCAATTGGTAATATTTTACTAGTATCAATGCAACCAAAAAATAAATTTTCATTTATCTCTTAAAACAAAATAGTCATCTATGGATGGACAGATGACAAAATGAAAACAATAACTTGCACAATAAGTGCAACAATATTTTTTAAAGGAAAGTTCCAAATGGTTAAGTCCACAACATCAACTGCCAAGAAAGCACTTATACTGAAGTCTATAGATGATATAGCATTGAAAAATATGTATAAATATAAAGAATAAATACTAAACATGATGATGCATAGCAATATTACTCTCATGCTGTTAGATGACAACAAAACATACTAGAATAGTTTTCAACCACACTCTTACAATACTTTTGTAGCACCCTCTTTTAATCCTTAAGGTGTCAGATTTCTCAGGATTCAATGTTCACATGCATTTGTGGCAAAGCATTTTTTTTAACTTTTCAGTTGAAAAACAAATAACAGATACATAGAGATTGTGTTGTACATTAAATGAAAGAAAATTTACTTCTGAACAGTAGAATAACAGATAAAAATTAAAGCCACTTAAGAGTGCTTTTGGTCTCTGTTATAAAACACCACAACTGAGTAACAGTGATCACTGGTGTATCAGTTCATTACAGCCTTCCAACTACAATGCACAAATTTATGAAAGCATGTAAGGTTCTAGCACTTTATGGGTTAATGATGATCAGCAAATAATTATAAGAAAACCTTTAACCCTTCAAGTGTCTAAGTCCTTTAATTGTTTCTTAAAACTAATTTTAAGTGGCTTTCATTTTAATTCATTTTACTTTTTAGAATTAAATTCTCTTTCATTTAGTATGCAACAAAATACAGTCGAACTTGGTTGTAAAGAGCACAGAAATAATGAGATCATGGCTAAAATGAGCAAAAGCTATAATGATTTTAATTTATGCGTATTCCCATGCAACTTCTCACTTTTATAACGAAAGTATTACACGGATATACCGTAAAAATTTTGGTACTATGGAAACTGCAAACATTCTTAATTTCTTGAGTAGTAAGAAATAGTACCAATTTCTTCGAATAACAAAAATGAAATGGGTGATGTAGCTTTTATGACCATCCACATCAGATTATGGGCCGGTTTATTACCTAACCTTGTCCGTGGAGACTGTCCCCACACTACCTACCTCTCCAGTGTCTAACCTCCAGCTCCCCCACTTTACCCAAACTCTGCCACAACTGTAAAATCAGTTAGAAATGAACTCTTCTGTGGAAACGTTTACTACCGAAATAAAGTATCTCTTGATTTGTGAAAAAATCAAAATCAGAGGAAAATTGGGAATTGAAAAACATAGGAGGTAGATTTAACTCATTACTGATATATTGAATAATGATTACAATAAGGAAATTTTGTTGGTCCCCTGGTGCTTGTTACAACCAAGTTTGACTGTATATGTATATCTATTACTTGATTTTCCACTAAAAAAATTGAGAAACTTGAAAAGGGTTAAAAGAGAGTACTGCAAAATGGACTCTTACCAATGTAGGGGTTAGGTTGTTTTACCTCTGAGTGGCACTTTTTTGCACACAATGGGCAAAATGACCAGGTCACAAGGACCCCAAGGGTGAAGAGAAGGTTGAGGTGAGGGGACCCACTGTACAACTGTTAAAAGATAGATGGTAGTCTTCCATCAAGGTGATCCAGAATAATCTTTAACAAGCACAGGGTATGGCTCTCCTACATACAGGCCACATTAACATCCCATCCGATGGACAGCAGCTTTTCAAAGCCCATTGGTATCAAAACCTGAGGCAGCAGAATTTTCTAGAGATAAAACTTAATTCTGGCATAGATGGGGCTTGAACCTGGAAACTGCAGATTATGAGTCTGGTGCACTACCGACTGGGCCCCAATGTTATGGAGGACACAGTACCCCTCAAGCAGCTGCTTGCCACAGAGATCTGACAGGAATCTCTCAGTTTAATATGCCATAGAGAATGTCTTTGAGAAAGGAAAGATCTCAGCAGAAAACACTGAAAAGAAACATCCATACCTTATCCAAGGCTGAAACTCAGATCCTTTTGATCAGTAGTTCATTTATTGGATTATAAAAAAAAAGCAGTAAGAAATTGGATAATACCTATTCCTCAAAAAGCAAAATTTGAAAGTAAAACATG
Source organism: Ryuthela nishihirai (assembly GCA_038380435.1). Classification (NCBI taxonomy): domain Eukaryota; kingdom Metazoa; phylum Arthropoda; class Arachnida; order Araneae; family Heptathelidae; genus Ryuthela; species Ryuthela nishihirai. The sequence goes on from JAWZYU010000025.1 coordinate 29,186,108, forward strand.
CTAATGATAAAATCACTTAGTGACTTTATATTAACTTCAAAGGAAGATAGGACACCAAAAATTAATTTCTCTTACCAGCTGAACAAAATTTGCTAGTACCCTACTTCCTTTGAACTTAATATGAATTCAGTAAGTGATCACTGGCATACTTCTTTTTCTTAGTTTTTGGAGGCATATAGATATATATTTTTTAAATATTTTTAATTTATTTTGTAAAGTACTTATTACAACTATTCAAGTATTCTTGTATTATCAGTGAGCCATATGTTACAAATATATATTACAATCCAGTAGAAACAACAAAATTGTTTTTGCCTCAATGAAATTAAACCCATAATCTCTTGTAAATACCCTGGATTAGGCTTAAGTCTCAATCTAGAATGGTGTATTTTTACTCTGTATAAAATAGTAATAAGAAAAGTTTCAACTATTTTCAAATATGTAACTCAGTGGTTATTACTCATACTATTAAAAATCATTTACATGATTTTAGAAGTACTGCTACCTTATTTTTTTTTATATATTTACATTATTCAATAAAATCGTTCACAGGATTAGCATTATTTATAAATTAAATAGCTTAAAACAAATGAGGGAGTTAAAATGCACTTTTTAATCTGGAAAAAAAATGCATTTTACGTACTTTCTTAGTTTTACACAATATTAATAATGTTAACAAGTAGTAAAGAAACATGTTTCTAATTTTAACTACCTTACCTGTATAATAATGTAGAGCAATGTTATTTGTTAGAACTACATCAAAATGTAAAGAAAACAGTTTTACACCAGGTTCTGTTAACTGCTTCCAGTCTATATCCTAACAACCAAATAAAAAAAAAATTAATTTATCAGTAAATAACTATTAAACAATAAAATGTACCCCTCAAGCAGCTGCTTGCTGATGACTAAAAACAAACAAAAAAGCTTCCCCCCCCTCTTTAACTAAATTAATCTAGATACTATTAATTCTTAACTACATATTCTCAAAATACTCTTCCATAATCTAACAGACATATGATACATGTCAGTTGAAGTAAATTGTAACTTAATATTACATTTTTTTATAATATAATTAACTATTATTTTTCAATAGTCAATAGTCTGCAAGTCTATAAAAATAAATAAATAAATAAATACCCCCTCAAGCAGCTGCTTGCCACAGAGGTCTGACAGGAGCCTGTCAGTTTATATGCCATAGTAGAAGATCTGAGAGGATGGCAGGCCCTCAGCAGAAAAACAACACAAATACTTCACATGAATTTGTTTCTTCTGTATATGTAACCTTAGTGGCACTGAATTATGACCACCTACCTAATACTGTGTGGGGCCTCATTGGGCTTGAATAACTGCCTAGATATAACATGGCATGGATGACCTAGAACAGTGGTGCTCAATGCATGGCACACCATAATTCTAAAAATGGCACATACTTTCAAGATAAAATAATTTTATTTTTCAAATTTAAATATTTGGCACCTACTTTTAATTGTATTTAGTAAAAATGCAATTATATTATAATAATTATAATTTTGCCAAATATAATATTTTGTAGGAACCTGATCAAAAAATGGCATTTGAGCTATAAAATTGTAATCATGCTCTCATAATTATATATGCCACCACAATTATAAATGGATATGTCATCAATATACAAAGGGAAGTGACTGAAATGAAATGCAATATAATATTAAAAGGGAAGTTTGAAGAACTTTTTATAATTCTTATGGCAGAGATCAAATTTTGAAAGTGATTGCCTTATGAAAATTTTTGAATCTCAGAAAATTTATATAGTGATGATACATCTGCCATTTTATAAATACTTATTGCTGTGAACAAGCTCTTTCATCAGTGACACTAATCAATAACAAACAGTGCTCTCAATTCATGGATAAAAACCCGGTGGTTCTCGCAGCAATAAAATTACAACCTGACGTTGACAAATTGGCTAGGTTGAAGCAAAGACAAAAGATATGACAATTCTAGCAATCAACTCTTTAAAAGTATTTTGGATTTAATATGTGAATTTACAAATTACTTTATGTGAACTTGTAAATATATACTATTTGGTAATAGAAAAATCACAGGAAATGTCCAATAATCATGAAACACAAAAAGTTAGCAGAAAAAAGTTTTGTTGTATTAACTCTTCCACTACTATAATGGCTCCCATATGACCCAAACTACATAATGTAACGCTCCAAACAAATGCAAAATACTTGAAGTTTTATTATGCTCCGGATAGCTTAGACGGGCGCCAGGCAATACTTAACAAATTGCCAAAAGTAGAATAAGTTGATAATAAGTTGATTTAGGGTTCAAATACCAGCGAGCGTTAATGAGTAAGAATCAAAATGATTGTCAAGTAATTATAAATTCAAAAATCCTTAATTCGCGTTGCTCAAGAGAAAAAAGCTGTACAGACTCAAAAGGTTTTAAAATATAACAAAATAGATTTATTTCCAAAATAATTCAACTCACCAAGACATCAATGAAGAACACATAATTCCAACTCCTGTGCTACACGCACTGTGCATGGTGCTACGCACCTTGTGCTCGTGCACTCACTTGTGCTACTCCTTCTACTACTCTACTGCTTATGCTACTACTTAAGTGACTCATAGGTCACCGTTTTTTTTGACATGAGGCCGGCGCATGCCAGGAAAGACATTAACATACTATGACGAACGACGCAAAAGCTATGACGCAAGAGGGGGCGTGTCCTTGGCACGCGCTTTAACGGTACAGTCGGAAGATCGGAGTTGCGGCGCATGCGCAACTCCTAGAAACTTGGAAACGAGTGCTGCGATGCCAAAAAAGGAAATAAAAATCTCCAAAATGATAAATATAACGTAAATTAAACAAAACTGGTTAAGGTAAAGCAAAAGTGAACGGTGGGGCATCACAACTCCCCCTTCCAAAGGGAGTCAAAAGATTTGACCTAACAAATTTTGACGAGCAATTTTAAATAAAGGACACATCTTACGTCATTTACACATGGCTGAACATAAATAAGTAAAAATATGCTAGCGCAAATTTTGATATGACGAACTATTCTCACTTTGACACAATTTTCCAGCACAACCAAAGGTACCTCCTCCCTTTTCCTCCTGACAAAAATATGTAATTAACAGCTAACCTAGTGTCAATATATACCAGTGGCTGTGACAGTTAACTGTATACTAGCATCATCGGTCTAACTAGTATCACATTCTGATACAAACTCGAAATTGGCATATCTTGAACTGTACAGAAAATAACAGGTTAATGAACTCCTAATCTTCCTTAGATTAATGTTAAAAAGATGAAAAGAGAAAAAAATTCATTACAATTGTTGTTAGCGGGGTGATAACTTCTGCTTTTCCCCTAACCACAAAAAAGTATGTGACAGTTAAATCTTCACCTAAATCACATAAAAAAACGGGTATTCGAACACCGTTATCTCCTCCTAATTACATTCAAATACGCAAAGCTAAGAAAATTCAAAATTTACAAACAAGCGGGAATGTAATCATCCGCTAATTCTTCTTCTATTCACAGAAATCGCGATCTAGCTGAAATAAAAAATCATTAATTACCTCCCCCTTCAGAGCTAACATCCCCCTCCCAAAGGAGTTATGCTGGTAACAACTCGGTTATCAGACTAGGCAATTTGGGGACAGCTCCAAAAAGGTACACGAAAAAAAAAATTCTGCAGTCATCATCATGGTCATCATCTATATAAACCAATAAATACTGCCAATGTCATCCCAAAAATTATGTATCATTGACACATAAATATCACTGATGACACTGAACAGATTTAAACACATATACATAAATCATATCTAAGAATAAAGAAAGAAGAGTGTGAATAATTTATAATATACGATGATAACATTTCATCGAATAACTTTTACATGAATCTCCTTTTTTTTTTTACATAAATTCACTTTGGAATGCACGATATTTTACAATACAAATTCTTAAACATAAAAAATATTCAATTACTAATTCTCTTTCACTCTTCTCATTCATATCCAGAAACATTTTACAATTTCTAAACTTCCAATATCGACTTACAAAATTTTTCAGCTATCAGTCAGCTGAAACGAAAAAAATCTACAAAAGTACATTTTAACTCACGTAAATAACTAGAATCTCGATGAACAAGAATGCAAAAAAAATTCTATTCACGGAGTATAAACTCGAACTACAATAAATTCACTTTTCAAAAATAAATATCGAACTCTAAAGTTTCAACAAGAAATTAAACATCGCTAACTATATAATTCACAAGGCTTCTTCTTCATCTTCATCTATTCCAGAAAAAAAAAGAGAACATTTTATAACTCAATCAAGTGCCAAGTGAAAGAAAAATATACTTAAATTTCATTGTTGGGACTCCGTGGTGATAAATCATCTAGTCCGTTTCCGATAACATCCTTCCGTCGTCGTCGGGTGGCTTCACGTAAAGTTGCTACTGAAGATCTCGTTCAAGTCAAGTCGTCGCTGTAGATCTCTCTCGTGACGTCATCTTCCCGATGTTCGCTGCCGGTTGTCGCTCTGCAGGCTCTGGTCGTTTCGTCGGCTTTTCGTTGCTCCGTGCGGATTTTTGAAAAACCTTTTCTCGTACTTTCTAGGCTTATTGGTGTCCACCTCCAAATGATGCTTTAATAGTTGAGGACCTCCAGACTTGTCAGGAATACTTGCGGTCGGCACAACTTCTTGGTTGGTTTTTTCTTCACTTAAATCAGACTCAAAATTATTTTCGTTATTACTTCCTTTTAAAACTTCTACTTTAAAAACCTTTTCAAAAACGGCTTTCTCATATGGTTGTTCTACTTCACAAACTTCGTTATTTAAACTTTCATTATTTGCACTAACGGGGCATTTTATAGGTGCTTCTGAAATAATCTGTTCTGGACCACAAGGTAAGTCAAAAAGTCCACGGGACCGCAGCTGCACTGTCAATTGACATTCGTCATTATTATCGTCGAAAACTTGTCCCTTAGCAAACTGAAGATCGACTTCTGTAATGTTTTGATCTGTAACTTTAGTTACTTCATGACAATTAGTAACAAAAGGAAAAGCCATAGTGGCAAGGCATAACTCATGAGAGGGCTTTTCTTGAGGAACCTTGGCCTCTTGCTTCAAAGATCCCGATGAAAGTTTCCTGAATTTTCATTCCTTTGATAGCAGTATTTCTCACTGTGTCCTAGTCGGCCACAAAAATTACAGTTGGGGGTTTCTCTAATGTGTTTAAACAAAGTTTTAGGTGTAGTGTTATGGTTCGAAGCTTGACATGACACAAAGTCTCTACTACGTTCATATTCTATAGTTCTAGGCGCGTTCGGCGCAAATTGTCGGGACCGTGTAACTTCCGGTCATGCGGGAGTCATTCTATGCGACTCAACCTGATATCGCTGCTTTGGCGGGAATGGCATCCATTGTTGGTTAAGTGTATTTTCTGCAGATTGTCTTCTTGCAGTGTATTGCCGAGCCAATTTGACTAACTCTGAAATTGAATTCACATTTCGTACTTCTAGGAATTCTCTAATGGGCAAAAGCAATTGAGACAAAATGCAATTTACAATATCAATTTCAGCGGCATCAGCATCGTACAGCTGGTATAACTCTACTGTACCCCATATAAATTTTTCTATGTCATCTCTTTCCCTTTGTCTTCGTGAAAACAACTCTGTAGCTAGTTCTGTAAAATCATTATAAGCCGGATATATGTCCATGATTTCGTTTTTAAATTCTTCCCAAAGTTCTATGCCATGACGACATCCTACGTTATTCCACCGTTGCTTAGCACATCCAATTAGGCAAGATACTGCTAAAACAACTTTTTTGTTGCTTGGCACTTCATGTAAACGGAAGTACTCTTCCATGGACTTGACAAATGTCCACGATGACGGACGTTTCGAACCGTCGAACCTTATCTCAGGTAAAGGCCAATTAACATAAGGACTATAGTTAATGGATGGGTTGGCAAATCGTCGTTGTGGCGGTTGAAAATACTCTGTTCTATCACTTGCTTCTGACGGAACAGAAAATGGAACCTTATGTTCAAAGTTTCTTCATCGGTGAACTGACGTAGCATTGTCAGCAAATTTAGGGGTTGTTGTCATTCCCCTTTTCTCCCGATTATCATCAAGCAGATTCATTAGCACTTCTGCTTCCATCATTACATCTTGCAATCTACCCTTTACTCTTTCTATGTCGGGAGTCATTATGGCGGAATCGGCCATATTGTTAGCAGACATGTTTAGCGGTCTGCCGAAATTTTGAATTTTGGAAATTTTGAAAACCTTTTTTAATCTTGAGCAGCGCTCAAAGGTACTGCTATACAACAATACTAAAGCTATAACTAAGTTTACAAAAATATAAATTTGCTTATCAAAAAAAAAGATTTTTCTTATCGTGCCTACGTACGTATGTGCCTGGACACTTCTAATCATTACATACAAGAAATATCTTAAATATTCAGCAATATCTATGCTGAAACTTCAGTATTTTTGAATAATACACAAAAAATGTTAAGCTACTTGCTCAACAAAAATTTTCGGCTTAAGCTGCCGTTAAATCTACAACTAGTACATACAACTACTGAGCTCAAAAAATTACTATCTTTGACAATCATACAAAATTTATCCACAAATATATATACTATCTTTAAATACTGGCGAGTCCCTGTTCGCTGCACCACTTCTTTTATTTGTACTCTGTAACGCTCCAAACAAATGCAAAATACTTGAAGTTTTATGCTCCGGATAGCTTAGACGGGCGCCAGGCAATACTTAACAAACTGCCAAAAGTAGAATAAGTTGATAATAAGTTGATCTAGGGTTCAAATACCAGCGAGCGTTAATGAGTAAGAATCAAAATGATTGTCAAGTAATTATTATTTCAAAAATCCTTAATTCGCATTGCTCAAGAGAAAAAACTGTACAGACTCAAAAGGTTTTAAAATATAACAAAATAGATTTATTTCCAAAATAATTCAACTCACCAAGACATCAATGAAGAACACATAATTCCAACTCCTGTGCTACATGCACTGTGCATGGTGCTACGTACCTTGTGCTCGTGCACTCACTTGTGCTACTCTTTCTACTACTCTACTGCTTATGCTACTGCTTAAGTGACTCGTAGGTCACCGGTTTTTTTGACATGAGGCCGGCGCATGCCAGGAAAGACATTAACATACTATGACGAACGACGCAAAAGCTATGACGCAAGAGGGGGTGTGTCCTTGGCACGCGCTTTAACGGTACAGTCGGAAGATCAGAGTTGCGGCGCATGTGCAACTCCTAGAAACTTGGAAACGAGTGCTACGATGCCAAAAAGGAAATAAAAATCCCCAAAATGATAAATATAACGTAAATTAAACAAAACTGGCTAAGGTAAAGCAAAAGTGAATGGTGGGGCATCACAATAAGAGTAAAGAGGAAAGAATAGCATTGTTTGGTGACTCCATTTAAATCTTCCCTGTTTTGGGCTGTTATGATAGTGAAAGGGTTTAATACATTTCACCCAGTGACACATCACAAGGATGAGGTTGAGACCACTGTTCTAGGTTGTGATTAACCTCTAGAGAAATGTTCTGCAAAGCTGACTGTTTAGCACCTCACAGTTCAGTAACAGTGACCACTAGTGTATCATTCAGCTTGTGTGTTCCTTCTAGCAACAGTTTCTGGGAAATGCATAAACTCCTTATTTAACTGCATTCCATGCATCAGGTGGAACCCAGACCCTACCGATGTTTAGACCAGGGCTCCCAACCAGCAATGCTGCCGGGAATGCAACGAAAGATCATCACAACTGGGGAAAGGGAGGGGGTCACAAACCAGCTATACCACCAAGATAGTGCAACAAAATATCTATGAGAAATAAAACCATCTCAAATTCACATTTATTTCACACTTTTGTTACTTTACAAACATATCAGTTAAAGCTTATAACAACACAAAACAATAAAGGTTTGCCTTTTCAATGTATCTAAACAATTTTGAAAGTTAAAACTACAAAACTCCACATCAGCCATAGCTCATCTGTGAGATATTAGATTTTGAAAACGTGAAATAGTTTATAGGAACAGTGTTAACTTGCTTTTCATGGACATATTACAAACCCATTAACTTTATGACACATGTATAGTTAAGCACTATAATCAAGCGAGGCATTATCACTATAATAGAAGTTCTACATTTTACCCGAGTATTTATTTCATAATTAACTTTAAAAGATAAGATTTCTTTCATTTTTTATGTTATTTGGTAAACAGTTGAATACTTTAGGAGCCTACCCTACATAAGGCATACAAAGAACCGTTTTCCCAAGAGAAACCACATTTAAAATACCACTGTTGAAAATCAGGTATTTTATTGAACACTGTTATATCTGAATCATTCCAAATATTGACAATACATGCTAACAAGGGGTTACTAAATAAATTCAGACTTGTAAAAATATGTAACGAACTGTAATATTTCAAATACTATCAAACTTTCGTTTTGGGAGCATGCACCTCAATGCATTATTTAAAGATTCAGAATAGGTTTCAAATTCAATTCAGAATGGGCAACCATGAAAGAGTACTTGTTTGAAATAAGATGTTTCCAAGAATTGCATATTACTTTTAATTTGGACAAATTCAAAAACTGCAATTAAAGTATGCTCTTGAAAGCCTAATATGCAAGCTTCTTATTTTACTTTTTACATGTAATTTCCATGTGAAGTTACTATCCATAAATACTGGTTTCGACAAATAAAATTCACCACTACTCAGTAATTTATATTCTGAAACTTATGCAACTTCTCTACAATGTTCTACCATATAGTGAAATGAATTTTAATCCCAAACTGCTCTTATAAACACTTGAACGCACTCCAGAAAAGCTTGGAGAGCACTTCCGATTCATCCCCCTTTCATGGCACTTCAGGGGTATGCCCGATCCATGCAGGTCACATGTGCATCAACTGATTGAGCACATCACATCTGTATCTCATTCCACAGCCAGGATAGTGCCTGCCTTACAACGTGCCAAAGAGAACAGCATGAAACGTGTCACAATGCCTGGTCACCAACATCTCATATAGGCAAATGATTCAGCACACTAATAGGAGTGTGAAGTTTAGAATGACATCCAGTGATTCATACCACAGAGGCAGCAAAGTGCAACACAACCGCACTTAAAAATCTTATTACCAAGTGAGAAGCAATAATACCAGACCAATAAAAACATCAACTATGGAGAACAGCACATAACCTGGAATTATCCTCCTTGAACAACTGACAAAGCTACCTCTAGAAGAACAAAGAAAATGCAGGTATCACTATTTAACATAAACTTCACTGCACCAACCTATTACGACATTAGTGTCAACGAGCCGATTATTTGTTGCAATAACACATGACTAGTCTAGCACCTACAGTGTTAATAGAATTAACTTAATCTAACTTTAATTCAGCACACTGTGTTTTACCCTTCATATTTATTCAATGCAATGTCCTACTGAAAATCTATTTTGACTACCCACCCTTCTGTTACCAGAAATGTCTCAACTGTTGCTTGCCTTTTGGTTTACAGGTGGTATTATACTCATCTCTGCTTTATATATGCTCACCTTGTGTTCCTGCCACAATTCTCATGCTTACTGGTTTTTTCTGCATTTCATTATTCATATACATTTACAACAGCTGTTCTAAAACAACCAATAATATATACTGTTTCACAGATAGAGGCATCCATATACCTGGGACCAACGATCATGTCTCTTTCGTATTCTGCCATTTGTCCATTATTTGTGTCAATTTTAAATTTCCATATTTCATAAACTGAATGCTGCCCTGTTAGCATATGATTTTATTTCACTCATATAGTTAATTCTTCAGCTTAAAGTAGGGTGGTCATAATTCCATAGCCACTTAGTATTAAACTAAGCCTATTTTTTGTACCCTTTTTTAATTTCATTATTTTATTGTGGTTAGGAAAACACATGCTATGCCAGCTTATTTATAAATATGTCATAGAAAAATATTTATGCACTTATAAAAAATACTGCCTGGGATTTCTCAGCACATTGAAAGGAAAGAAAAAAAAATACAGGAATAAAATTATTCACACACCGTAGGCATACCAGTACTGTCTGTATCTAAATTTCCTTCATGCAGTCTTCGTAATCTTGCTTCCACTACTTTGCGTACATATGAAAGGCTGCTCAACTGCTGTTTTATTTCAGCATCTGTTATAGATTGTGTCAAAAATGATAACATAAAGATTATTGCTTTACACACACAAAAAAGAGCATTTGAAAAAAAAAAGATAAAGGTAAAAACTTCTCAAAATATAGAGTATTTCACTATCTATGTAGGTTTTTAAATTGCTTACTGACACTTTAACTGCAGTATAGCCTATAACATGCAGTTTTAGTATTTCTAAACATTTAAAATGAATTTAATATTAAAGGAAAAAATTCAGATGCCATGATAAAAAATTTAAAGGGAAGAAAAATATTAATGGGAATTTCTTAGGAATTTTTAGTATCTACGGCTCAATTTTTTTCTATCCCTGGTTAAAATATATCTATAGAGAGAGCAGTGTCAGTGAATTTTCTTATATTGCTATACGATACGCAAATCTGCTCATGGTGCTCAACAATAAGATTCGCATTCTACTAACTCAGTCACAATATCATTTAATTTCTAAAGATAGTGGAATATCTTATAGTTTTTCTTTTTTTTTTGGCATAAAAATCTATTATAACAGCTAATTTATTCTATAAAAAAAGCCTTCATCTTTTTCTATTAGAATGTTTTTTTAATTGTGAAATTTTGAGATGGTGAATTTGTTTTTTGCTAATGTTTTAATATTAAATATTTAAACTTTATCACAATAAATTTAAAAAAGAAAATAAAAATCAACAAGCCCAATTCCTAATGCCAAAACATTTTTAGAGTAATGAGAGAGTTTTTAGAGTACACTTTCGATTTTAAGAGCAGAAAAGATGCATAGAAATGCTGGGAAAAAATTATAAAAATAATGAAATAGGTTTATGACATAAAAGAGTGTGGAATGGAGGAAAAAATGGCAGTACATACTTTATAATTACTTATAAAATCTACCATTTTTTTTTATATATTATTTTTAATTTTCAGGAGATTTTCAAAAATTTAAGGAAAAATTTGTTGATAATAGTTCAAAAAATCAAACTTGTGAGCTTAAATCAGGTTGTTTCAGCAAATAGGAATGTTAACAAGGAAATTAGCAATATCATTTAGTGCTTCTAAGAAATGGCAATCAGATGTCTTTATCAAATTTATTTATATTGTTTTTAATAAAATAAGTATTAAATTAAAAAACAAAATATTATTTTTCAAGCCCGACATATATTTTTATATGTATATATAAAATTACAATAGAAATTTTTATTTTTTAAAAATCGATTTTTTTTTCTTGTACTAAAAACATTACATACGTTCTTGGCCTCTCATTTCGGATTCTGTGAACGTATACAGACAATGTGGACACTGGAAGGGTTAAGAAAGATCACTTACTTAAAAAAATACTAAATGCTACATCGAAAAGGAGTACAAAAAATGAAGTACATCATATTAACAAGAAGAGTAGGAAATGACAGACACTGTGACTTCAAAACTTTTCATAAGTATTAAAGTGCTGGAAGCCTAAAAACCATTTTCCAAAGTTGCATCCATGCAGCATTCTTTTTTTAAAATCAGAATTCATATTATTTAATTATTCAGAATTAAAAAGCCCTTTCATCTGATATATATAATATGACCTACTTTTGTTACCTTTGTTTGTTAGCTACTTTAGATTTTTAAGTTTTTAAGTTTACTTGAAAACTGGGCCCCTATGTATTTTTGTTAGAAATTTGAATTTTAAAGGAAAATGGTTGCTTTATGCTAACATGACAGATAATGGTTTGGCTATTTTATATTTTACTCTTATAGAGTTCCAGGAAAAATTAGATCAATGTTAGGAAAATTTGTATAAATTACCAGGACTGATCACATTGATCCTATGTATTTTTTATATATAATTTCTTTTAAAATCAAGAGATGGCATAAATGGATAGACCAGAATTGAAACTATTACCAACCACAATAACAATTATGAAGGTCATGTACAGATGACATGCACCTTAATTGGCAATCAAAGAATTAAAGTCAAGCTAATTGTATTCTGACCAAACAGTAAATTAGAATCATAAGCAAGCTGGGTTGGACAAGCAAGAAGGAACTAATGAAACAAGTGGTATTTATAAATCACACTGTACATTAAGATAAAATTACATCAATAGAAGGGGAAATACATATTACCATCATCTCCTCCTGTATCTTTGGAACGTTGTACTGCAATTTCATGACTGACAATTTCCTGAACAGCTTGTAATTCATTGATATTGTCAGTGCATCTTAAAACAAGAAGGTATCCATCGCTAGTAAGGATGGTATCCTTGCACTGAAATATTTAATATTTTTTAAGCAAATGATGTTGAGTGAATTAACAAGATTTTATATTAAATGAAAAACATGAATGTACTACAACAATGAAACATTTTCAGTTTTACTTTAAAACACTTTTATGACTGACAATTGAGATAAACTTTTAAAGACAAATTTAAAAAAAAAGCATTATCTGCAACACACAAAAGACATAATAAATCTGTAATATGAAGGATTTATGTGAATTTATGTGACAAATTTAGCTTTACAACATATACTGAGTGATCATCGACTTATGACCACTTCACTAAATCCTATGTCGATGGGATACAAACTTTGAAGCTCCGTAACTTTCAAAATAAGCATTTTATGGGAAAATATAACTGAAAGTAAATTAAAGATCTCAATCAATTCTCTCTAAATATTGATCTTCAACAATTTCTTTTAGTATTCAAAGAATAAAACTTCATGTTCAAACTTTCATAAAAGTTTAAATATTTAACAACAGCAATGCCAGACAAAAGAATCAACCTTTGAAATTAATTGAAACTGAAATAAGTATTATTTCAACCATTTCATAAATAACTATATATTTAAGTGTGTGTAAATAATTCCTTCAATATTTATGTCATTAATATTTTGATAAATTTCTTAAAAAACAAAGCCACTCTGAAATGTTTAAACCATATAAATACTGAAAGAATATTATTAAAAAATGAATAGGGAGAAATGATCAAGATCTTTAGTCATATTTTCCCACAAAATACTTATTTTAAAAGTTATGGTGTTTCAAAGTTAGCATCTCACTAATATAACATGAAATGGGGTGGATATAATTTAATGATACTCAGTGCAAACAAATTTATCAAATGTGAAGCTAAATTGCATCAGATATAATGAGAAAAACACGGAATTCATGCAAAAAGTGTTCTGATGTTAAGCTACAGATATATGAATTCCTGATCAACTACAGTTAAGCTACAGATATGTGAATTCCTGATCAATTACTCTCAAGGTACTGATCTGTCAATTTCTGATCAACTACTGTTGAGCTATAGATATGTAAATTTCTTACTTTGGCTGATCTATAAAGTATTGATTTTACAAATTCATGAATGTGATTACTTTGTTAGGGTGAACAAATTTCAGTTAATACCTTAATTCTTCAAACAATTGAAACAGTTTATCGCTACCACACCAGCTTCCAGCAATGATTAGAAAAATAGAGAGAGAGGATTGGTTGTTTTACCTCTGAGCATCACTTTTTTACACACAGTGGGCTAAATGATCAAGTCTCAAGGACTCCAAGTGCTCAGAGAATGTTGGGGGGGGGGGACTCAATGGACAGCTATTAGGAGACAGATGGGAGCCCTCACCCTATCAAGGCCATCCAGCGTGTTAAGTGCACAGGGTATGGCTCTCCTGCACACAAAGCTATGTCTCATCTGATAGACAGTGGCTTTTCCAAGTCCATCAGTATTGCCAACTGATTGAGGATGGGGTGGAGATTTTACAGAGATAAATCATAATACTGGCCTAGGTGGGACTCAAACCTGGAAACTGCAGATTACGAGCCTGGAGTACTACCGACTGAGCTACCACTGTGTCCTAGAAAGAGGAACAACATGGAATGCTAGGAGGGTTAACGGTTAATTAAGCAAAGAAAATAATTGACATCTTCATGGATACAGAAAACTAGAATATTCACTTGATCAGTGATTTTATTATCCAGAGGATAAATAATCCATCTCACTTTCTATAATTTGTTTTTCTATTATCACTTATGGATGGAAAGCACTAAAAGCATACTATAACTAGAAAAATCTAATGACCTCTCTATGGACTGCTTTTTCTTCAAAAAAAAAAAAAATTGTGATTTCCAACTTCAGCATCCTCTAACTATTTCACTACCATACTACCAGCACAAAACAGCCCAAATTGCAAGTAGGTGGTAGTGAAGTGGAAGGAACAGCATTGATTGGATGAATTCATTTAAAATCTCAGCTGTTTTGGGTCAGTATGGTAGCAAAAGAAAATGGTGGAAATTAAAACTAATAATATATATAAAGTAATATTTACTAGAACCTATCCACCCCCAACACCCCAAGAAAAAAAAAATCTCCATTTCCCATCTGCATGAGGGAAGACCTTGACAATGACCTTTGACTACTTCATTCTACAATCTAAAATCTAAATAAATCAAATGTTCACAATTCAACCATGGCTCATTGCAAAAGAACTCATGACTCATAAAACAAATCATCACTATATTGAGTCTGGCTCATTTCTGTAATTTTTTTGTCAAAACATTTTTAGATGCATAAATAGATGGATTTTACCAATTCATAGTACTCATTTAAAAATGTATATTTTTGCTTATAAATCAAGATATTTTCTTGATTCCTTAAATATATATATATTTTTTTCAATTCATTACAATAGAAATGTATGTTTCCATTTCTAAGTAGAGACTTTTTCCTGTGACTCTTTAAGAATATAGTTTTTTCCTGGCTCTTCAATTAAGTTTGGATTAGATTGGTGTGGTATAAAATATTCATTTAAAGTTTCATCGTTTTTAAACTTTTGATACCAGCTAATGATAGAAATTAACACTACTGGAAGATTTGGAAATAAGAACCCAAATATTTTACTAGTACTTATTCCAACCTAACTAGTTTTTTCACTTATCTTTTAAAACAATGAAGTTGAATGTTTACATATGAACATGTGGATGGGCAGATGACAAAGTGAAAACAATATCTAATTTTTTGACAATGAACTAAAACCTTTATTAAATGAGCATTTCATGACCTCCATGTTGTCTAGTGTAATTACAGTAACATGAAATAACATCACCATGCTACTATAATTACACCAGACAACAAATTGAACTTTTTTTTATAACAATGGTCAAATAGGATGTTTTTAACTAATTTTGGGGTGCTGAATTTAAACATGGCTGTGAAAAATTTGCAGCACATACAGCTTTTTTTTTAAACTATGGATTGATGTATTTCAAATTTCAATGAATACGCATATCTAGGAAATGAAAATAAATGTGACTATTTTATTAAATTGCAACTTAAAACTCATTAATTAATTACATGATTACAGTGAAAAAAATTAGAAACATCATAGTTATAGAAAACTGCATATAAAGTAACAAATGAAATAATATTGAGATGCAAAATAAGAAAAAAATAAGGATCCTTTATACTTACAAGTTCATTTTTGTCTTTTATGTGCTGAGTATCTTCTTTCTGTAAGAACCAGCTGTAGTCATCCATCATTGCTGGATTCCACTTGCCTTGGTATTTCTCCTCCATGGTTTGTATATCCTGGTGAAATCTTTTGCCTTCTCATCACTGACAGTTCCTAAGTTCTTGGGAAAGAAGTCAAGATGTGAGTGCAAGAAATGGATCTTCAAAGGCATTCGGCAGCCAAGATTTTCATAGTTTTTGAGATCTTGAATGAGCTGACGATAGTTTCCCTCTTTGTGATTCCCCAGAAAACCCTGGACAACAGACGTGAAGGATTTCCATGCAGTGTGCTCCTTCATATTCAGTTTTTCTTCAAAAACAGTATCATTCAGTAGCTTCCTGATCTGAGGATCAACAAAGATCCCTTCTTCGAGTTTGGCATTACTTAGTTTTGGAAATTTTTCCTTCATGTGCAAAAACCCTTTGCCAGTTTTGTCCATAGCCGTTACAAAATTTTTCATAAGCCGCAGTTTGATGTGTAGTGGTGGGAGCAGAACATCAGTGGGGTCAACTAGAGGCTTATACCTCACATTCCTTTTCCAGGAATAAAAACATCTCTTTTAGGCCAGTCTTTTGTTTTGTAGTGTTCTTTTCTGGCCCTACTGTCCCACAAACACAGAAAACAGCAAACTTTTGTGAAGCCTCCTTGAAGCCTGAGCAAGAGAGATATGACTTTTAGATCATCACATATTGTCCACTTAAACTGGTCATATTTTATAGCAGTGGCTATTTTTTCCATGCTTTCATAAGTTTCCTTCATTCCCACAGCGTGTGTCACTGGAATAGAACGTTTTCGGTTTCCTTTATGCAAAAAGACAGCTTTTAAGCTGAATTTCGATGAATCTATAAATAGATGCCATTCCTTAGGGTTGTGAGTTGTTCCAATTTCTTCCATCAGCCCTGAAATATCTTTGAAAAACACAAACTATCTTGCATCTCGTAATAAGCAGATAAAGCCAAATTTCTCTTTCTGAACAGAGAAACTCTGGTATCCTTGGCCAGAAGATTCCATTCTTGAACCTACAACCTCACCTTGTTGTTTGGAAAGTCATAGGTCTTGAACAAGATCATCTAGTTCATTTTGCTGAATCAGGTGAGGCTCGTCTAACTTTTTAAGGGTGTATGTAGGATAAGGATCTGTATGTGCCCCAGTCTTTCTCTGATGAATGTGAATTCATCTCCTCCCAGTTGTTTGGAGGTGTTGGTACAGGAAGATCTTCTCCATGAGGAACTGGCCTTAAGGCTGACGGAACATTTGGATATCGTATTTTGCTTTCATTCTTTTTTGAAAAGTCTGACACTTTAGTTAAACAAAAATATGAAACATGCAACTGGTTAGTTGGCTCATGCCAAACCATTAAAACTGCAAAGAGCATGGATTTTATCTTACCTTTCAACCATTCACTCAGGCCAATAAAGCACGAAATACAGTACACATGTGGAGCCCATGTTTTGTCCTGATCTCCAACACGACATCCAAAATACAAGTTATAGGCTTTCTTCACAATCTTTGTCAAAGAACAACCCTGGGATTTTAAAATATAATTTCTGCACACATAACAATTTATCTGGCACATTAACACATCTGCAACACTGCCTTTGTGTCATTTAAATGCCAAAATTCACTCTTCAATGTACAGCACAAGTTCCTCCTACAATGAAAACAACAAGAATGGTGGTCTGAGTTAGGTTACTGTTCATGTTTTCTCCCACTTGGCAATCAGTTTTGCCAGCCACAAAAAGTAAAATATCTAGTATCCTCCATTAAGCCTGGAGGTCTAAAGTCTAATCTTAATAGAAGTCAAAATGACCAATAACATAAAAACATGATGTGCTAGCCATTTTTTAATGCCAGATCTGAAATCAGAACCTGAAAAATAGATAAAGGCAGCTACAATTGTTCATGTTATAAAAACCTTGTAAATCAGTGTTATTTTTCTTCTAGTTACTTACCTCAAACCCTTTTATTCTAATTCATTACACAGAAATTTTGCTTATCACAAGATATTTATTATTTATAGGCTAAAAGTATATCAAAACCACAGTGCATTGCCAGGACCAAACAATACTTTGCTTTCTAGAGTTCTTCAATGAAAAAGAGCTCATTAAGTCAAGGTTTTATTGTATCTTAAACCATCCACTGTAACAAATACATGCAGACTAGTTTTAAGTAATTTTTTACTTTTATAAATTTACAAAAATGATCAACTCACCAACCAGACTATTATTTGGTTAATGTAATCAGGATCGGACACAAGATCAACAACTGGTAATACAGCAGCATTTACCACTATTTCCTAAAATAATATAAAAATTGTTTGTTTACCAACAGATAAAGTGTAAAAATGCAATAAATTCAAGTATATAATAATTTGAAAATAGGCATAGGTGAAAAATGGAATAAAAATTAATGAAGGTTGCTCAAAAAGGAAAAATATAAAGAATGCCATAGACCAAAAATATAGGAAACAACAACAACAACAAAAAAAACTGCTTTGAATTTATTAGCAGAAGTGTGAACTGATTTTCAACATAATTGCTCAATCAATTGACACATTTTTTCCAACAGGAGATTGTCCTTTTTTTAGCCCTATTCATAGAATATTCCATCCAAACTATGTAATTAATTGTTCATTGCAACTTTCATCTCATGATCAGTTGTAAAGTGTTGTCCTCCAAGTACTTGTTGAAAAAAAAATGGAAAATCACTGGGTGCTAGGTCAGGACTGTGAGCAGGGTGCAAAGAATTCCCATTTGAATTTTCACAGTTCTTTCGGTCAGTCTGCTCTGTTGAATGTATGTGGTTGCACATTATCATACAACAGAACTCCTCAACTAAGGAATCTGTGAAGATTGCTTTTTATTATGCAACGAAATTTTGACAGTGTTTTGATATAACAATTAGCATTGATTGTTGTTCTTTTTTGGCGTGAAATCAATATTCAAAATAACTTTCCGATCCCCAAAAAACAGTGGCAATCTGCTGAAAGAGTGGCCTTGAACTTTTTTTGAAGGGAGATATGGTATACTTCCATTCCATAGATGCAGGCTTTGTTTCTGGTATGTGATGAGGCCTCCAAGTTTGTGAAAATTTGGTTTCCTTCCTTGTAGAAGTATTGTAACAATACATGAGAAGATGTCATTCACTGGGAATTTACTATTCTGTAAGAAATTTTGGGCCCAATGATGCAGATCACATGTGAAATACTAATTCATTATGAAAAATGTGATAAAGTATCCACCAAGAGAGATATAGAAAAGTGTTTAAGTTGAGAAATCATGAATCTTTGGTTTTGAATAACATTGTTTATGTATATAATACTTCCAGAGTTATCACTGTAAACATGACACTTCTTGGTTCATCATCAATTATAGATTTTGGTAGCCTATGGTTCTGAGATACTTGACTGAACAGTCCCAAAATTCATATGCAGGTGTCTGTGACCCCATATTGGGTTTAAAAAAAAAATCAGTTTATTACCTGCAATGGGATTTCTTAATATAATAATGCCTTTAGAAATGGGGGATCTGATGACAGCCAGAGATTTATGAATTGTTATAATCACAGGAAGGAGAAAATGGCAACAATATATTTGGCAGCAATTACCATTTCCCATAGGAATAGCACAGAAAATATTTTGTTGTTGTTGCAAGCACCCCTTTTTGAGTTGACTTGAAACTCAGGACTGCAACTAAGACAACAACCAGAAACTGTAAAATTTTGAAGTGTCTACCATGATTTTCCAATGTGTTATGGCTGCAAGAGACACACATCTTCTATTATTATTTTATATTACAATTATCATTTAAAAAATATATTACTTTTAATTCTTTGATGTGAAAACCATTCATTTCTCCACTCATGCAAAAAAAGTTTAGAGCTATAATTGCAATTAGCTATGAGACAATTAAAATGATAGCAATCAAATTTCAAAAATTTTTAAAGATAAATGTTTATTCTGCAATTAAAAATATTTTACTGTTCTGTCCTATTATAAGCTTTATTTTTCTAATTTCTTTGTTTGTGTTTAAAAGTATTCATATTAAAACTCAATTAGACCTAAACTGGCCCAAAGGGTGGTTGGATAATGTAAATAGCATTAAAAACACATAAATTGTTACAAAACTGTTAAAATGGCATCATCTGTTGAATAGTCAGCCAATCAGCAAGTCTCATATGAATATGACTTAACTGTTATGTCAACTTGCAATGTTGAACTCAGAAATAATGACTATTATTAAGAATTTATTTGCTTGTTTATCATTACATATTAATCTGCTTTGGGGGAGGGGTGTCCTTATATTGCATTAAGTTATGATGAGATGAAGCTATATACCAAATCTGGTAATCCTAGCTCTTACCATTTAGGACTCTTTGACTGTTTTTCACAGGTGCTCAAGTCAGGTAACACAGAATGTCAGAAAACTGAGTTTGGATAATCAAGGTTCTACTGTAATACCTTGAATATTTCTTAAAAGCTCATGTTTATAAGTGAAAATAAATTTATAAATACATTCTAATTATTAATAAATCTTCCAATTAACTTTAAATAATATCAAGAATTTACATAGTGTATACAGAGAGAGATCATGGCAGTTTTTGCATTTTAGAGCTTAATTCTAAGTTGATCATGCATAAATATTCAAGAATATTTTAAGCGTTAAATTTGCAGCAGGGGAGGGTAGATTCAAGATTCAGAAGAATATAGTATTAAGTAGTTAAAGTTCTATACACTACAGAAACATTAATAAGTTTTATTTTACTTCTACCCTTAATTTAAAAGCTAAATAAAATTGATATGTCTACTCATACCAGTTGTCTAAGCAAGTTTGCTTAAAAGCACTTCAATTATTGCAAATTAATTTTGTAGACAGTAATGGTTAGCACTATATATAGAATTTTCCATGCTTATTCCAGAAAACAATGTTCATATACTAAATTAGTAGAACCAAGCTCTATAGCTCAGAAGTTGGGCTGTTTTACTTCCTAGTGGCACTTTTCTGCACATAATGGGGCTAAATAACCAGATCGCAAGGACCCAAGGGCTCAGAAAAGGTTGGGGGAAGAGGAAATACTGGATAGCTGTTAGGATACAGATGGTATCCTCCAAGGCCATCCAGCATGTTGTTTAATGTGTGCAGGGAAGGCTCTCCCACACATGAGGCAAGGCTAATACAAGGGACATTCAAAAGGTTCTTGACATGCATCTGCAGAACAAAAACCATTGCACTTACCTCAACGAAACTTTTACTGTCCTTCAGAGGACTCCCCTTCAACATCTATGCAAAGTTGCAGATGTCTACATCAATTCTGGAATGTTTGGTACTCCTGTTGGGGAATACTCCATAACTCTGAATGAAGAGATTTTGCAAGGTCTTGCACCCTTGAAAAAGGCTTACCAGCAAGTTCTTTTTAATTTTTGAAAACAACCGAAAACTGAATGGTGCAAGATCGGGTGAATATGCAGGATGTGGTACCTGAATTTTTTCCTGCTCCAGATAGGCTGAAACTTGCCAGGTTTTGTGAGCACTGGCACTGTCATGAAGCAGAACCCTTAACATGCTTGTTGTTGGATGTTGCTCCTTCATCTCCTTAACCATTTTGGGCAAAACATTGTTGGTGTAGTATTGGCCATTAGTAATAATTTTTTCAGGTATGGTGTCCACATCTACTATTACTTCAGAATTGAAAAAAAAATATGAACATCTTCTTCCTTGAAAGAAAGTCTTGGCAGAGGATTTGGGAACACAGTCCACCTTTCAGGGAGTTGTATAGCAATAAAACCATGCCTCATCACCTAAGAAAACGTCTATTAACCATTTGGGACAACTAAGTTCAAATATTGTTAGGGCCATTAGGTTTAAATATTGCCAGCATCCCCTTGCACAAGTCAACTCTAGCCTTTTTTTGCTGTTCTGTCAGTTTGTGGGATACACATTTTGCACAGATTTTTTGGAACTTTAAATGTTGATGAATAATTGTTTCCACACTGCCAATCAATGAACTGACATCTAAACTATTACCCGAACTGTGATGTGTGGGTTTTCCTTAATGAGTTCACTAACAGTAGTGATGGTTCTCTTATTCACAGACTCCTTTGAACTTTCTGCATGAGGAAAGTCTTCAGACTTCTCTCATGCTTCGAAGCTCTGCTGTCCCTCTCTGAATTTATGCATCCATCCCATAACATTGTCACATGAACAACCATGATCCCAATATACTTGTGATAAATTGGCATGGATTTTGTCATGTTATCCCCAAGCTGCATCTTGTGAATATGTAAAATTTTTCTGCATCTTTAGTTGACTGCATAGGAACAAAGCACAGATTTGACAGACCAAACTTTATGTGCCACCAGAAAAGAGAGAAATGATGATATGATCTTTGTTTATAACATGTAATAAAAAGTTTAAACAAGACTTCAAACAAGTCATAGCTTGCTAACTTCAGATAAAAAGTGAAAATCTACAGACATGTCAAGAACTTTTTAAACATCCTCCATATCCCATTTGATGAACAGCAACCTTTCCAAGCCCATCGGTTCCCTCTATTGACAGCAGGCAGAGTGGGAAGTTTTGTGGAAATAAATCTCAATGCTGGCCCAGGTGGAACTCAAACCTGGGAACTGCTGATTATGAGACTGGAGTGCTACCTACTGAAGGGAGGCTCAGTTGGTAGCGTGCCAGGCTCGTAACCTGCAATTATCAAGCTTGGGTTCCAGCTGGGCAAGTGTTGAGATTATTCTCTGCCAAACTCCCTGCCCTGCCTACAGTGAATAGGGATCACTGTTGGGCTTCAAAAGGCCACTGTCCGTCAGATGGGATGTTAAGCCGTGGCCCTGTGTGTGGGAGAGACACACTCACGCATGTTAAAGAACACACTGGATGGCCTTGTTGGGAGGCTGACACCCTTTTCCCAACAGCTGTCCAGTGGGTCCCCTCACCCAACCATCCACAAAACTACAAGAGCTTCGAACTTGGAGATCTGTCCCAAATAACTGATATTTAAATAATGAATATCATGTTTTTAAAATTAAAAGAGCTCGAATTTACCCCTTAAAAATGGTAGAGTTTCAGCACAATTCATGTATAGAGTTGCAGTACAAAGACCATAATGCTACCTAACCATATTGGCAATAAATCATCGGCACGGTTCAAAATTCGAAAGTTCCATAATTAGAGAAATGAATGAACTGACTGATTTCCATAATATTAAACTAATGTAGATGATAGATACTCTCCCAGCTGCTCCGCAGCCTTAATGTCAGTGTTCTGATAGGCATCAACCAGCACACAAGGCTCAAAATTCGAAAGTACCAAAATCAGAGATATGAATGAACAGAAGGTTTTGATAATATATAAGTAATGCAGATGATAGGTACTCTCTCTGCTGCTTTGCACTCTTAATGTTAGTGTTCTGATAGGCCTCAACCAGCACATAAAGGTGGATTTTGGTGCCATCCATAAGATGTAGTACTGTCCTGTATAGTGGAATGTCGGATGGCATCATTCAATCATATTCAAGCTACCTACTGAGCCACCCCTGCTCCTTTCTCACTGAGGGTAGGATGGTGGGTGGGAGTAGCAGAGATAAATCTCAAACCTGGGAACTGCAACTTCACTACTGAAAAAACTTCACTACCAAATGAACCATCCCTGCCCATAGCTCAGAAGTAGAGTAGTTAGTACAAAATATGATAATGATTCAATACTTGTACAATTGTATAAAGTTTCTTCACTGTGACTTTAATAATGAAGGTAGGAAGTTAAAAAATGACACTAAAATTAAAGGTGTGTGAAAAAATCTTAGCAAAATTCTTAAACTAAAAGAAGGTGAAACTATTCGTTTTTAAACATTAAAAACTGAATCCTTGTTTATTATTTCCACTCTGAATTTAAACACCAGATCTGTTGGCCTTGAGCAACTTTTTCTAGTTTCCTGTTATAATTGTTGCAAAAAATTTTGAATCAGCAGTTTACAATGCATGTTGCAATATTTTTGCACAATGCTTTATTGGCTTCTATTGCTCTGTTCTTGATATGTATAATGTGACTGTACTGTTTAAACATCTACTGAAATGTCGTTTGAAAACTGTGTAATGTGGTTATTACAAGAATTAATAATTTGATTAGAAAGCATTCAGATCAACTTATATTCTGATATATATACTTAATTAGAGCCATTAAAGCTGTAAAATATTACAAGTTCATTCTGAACGAAAAAAAGTCCTCAAATGAAAACAATAAGGCTACAATCTTGAAATAACATAATGAACAAAAAATTTTACACATAATATGGCCATGAAATAAAAAAAAATTATGATCATTTTTATTTAATAGTGGAGATTACAATACTTGAGAAGCCTGTCAAGTATATAATACACCAGAGAGAAAAAAGGAAGAAAAAAAAAACACAAGAAAAAAGTGGCCATGCTATATCAAGGGTTCAAATGTAGGTCACTAACCACTCATAAGCAATGTAATTTTCTGCTTACTGAGTATTTCATTAAATCATACTGAAGTAGTTTACCTGTGAATAAAAATATCCATCCATTTATTAACAACCAGAAAACCTGATATTTCTATTATCCGTAGAGTTATTCTAGTTCATAATTCTTGACTGACAGTCTGCGGATATTTGACACATTTTAGCAAGAGATGTTTATGACTAAACAAGATAATACCCAGTAAGGCAAAAGATTAGATGAAAAACAAGCAATGAGCTAAACTACCAACTATGACACAATACATATTGGTGAGTGTCAAATTTTCACAAGAATCATGTATTGGTCTTCCAATTTTAGCATTTTGTGTCTTGATTCAAAGAAAAAAAAATATTGACTCACAAGATGGAAAAAAAATAGACTACCAGTTATCCCAATATATCCCTTAAGTTTTGCTTTTAGTTATACATAAAATAAATTGCACTATACACAGCTGAAACTATTTTACTGCAGTACTTCACTAGCTTCTATTGCAGTACAGTAATACTGATCATTACAGAGATATTAGGATACAACTGTGAATCTTAAAATTTGCTTTTCTTATTTTACAATATCATGATAAATTTTAGTTACCCTTATCAGAAATCTTGACATCATATTTTGAAAGTCTTCTGGAGGTAACAAGAGATACATTATTGCTTCACCTAGTTCATGTAAATAATCTGAAAACACACACAAAAAAAAGAAATTAGTTTATTATATTTATAAGATAATCATATTTATGAAATAGCAAAAATTTATAATCAAAAGTATTGTCATTTCTGCAGTTAGTTTTAACTTGCATATTTTAATCTGCTGTTAATGATTATTTCAGTTTAATTCATGTTTTTCATTTTAGTTAAATCTATACCTAACAAAAATTGTTTAAAATAATGATTTCAGATAAAAGGATTCTTACCAAGCTCATTTTTTTTAGATATGCAGACTAGATCACGACATAGATTGTCTTCCATGGCAGTTTCAAAATCAAAGAACAATGATAAAAGGCTTGTAACAGAAGTAGGATCTGAAAAGAGGAGTAATCAATCAAATAGATTGAGACAATAACAGTAAATCTTCTAAAGAGAAAGAAAAAAGCATGAAAATGTAATTAAAAAATATTTTAGAATAAAAGGAATAAGGCACAACCAGGCTGTGTATTTATTTACCGCATGACTATATATTCAATTTCAGTATTAACTTCAACATGAGCACTATCAGTGCCAAGAAGAGTTACTGGCAATGTTCAGCTCATGTAAAGTAGTGTGACAATTTAAGATTACATTACAAAGCTTTGCTTAACAGTTCATCTTCCTCAAAAAGTAAGTGGATGGCCATATCTTACTTCATCATTAACAACCTGTCTGTTTAAATTTAAACATAAATTTACAAACTTCCTTGTGAGTCAAGATTTGTTAAAAACTTCTTAAGAATTATTCTCTGGTCTCATTTTGGGTGATATAACATATCATGGAATGAAGTGAATCCACCATTACATTTATCATATTGATTTAACATTTTTAAGCAATATCCAGTGCTGCAGTCATAAAAAACTATAGGGTATACTATGGGTTAGTTGTATTGTCATAGGGCAAGGGTTTGTGTAGGTTCCCCTCACGAAATTAAACTATGGCAAAATATTAACAAAGGAATTAATATTACATCCAAAAAACAAAATAGTACACATTGTCAGCCGACAAAACTTCTCTGCCTGAAACAGCCATTAGCCGATGCAAAACATGTTAAAGTCAACTCTTTTAAAAGCTGTTTGGCTTCACTTAATGTTTATGTGCATCTTAGGTTTATCTTCAGCAGTTTAAAAAGTTGTTTTATCTTTGCTTAATGCTTATATGTATCTTAAGTTTGAGTCAATGTTAAAGCTCTTGGATAATATGGAACAGCATCAACCTACAGTTCTTACATCAACCTGGTACTTAACCAAATTTATTCTTGGCCAAGATAGTACCAATGCAGACTAGTGTAGTAAAGTTACAGTGAGTGCAACACCATTCAATACAAATCAATAAGATTCCTTGGTGAAAAGACTGGTTTCTAAATATGCCTTCCAACTATAATAAATGTAATCTGCAGTGATAGTCAAAACATTAACATTATTACTGCAAGACACCTGCAGCTTCAAGCAAATAATCACCATCTCCATCATCTTGCTACTGCTGTAGTTTGTAACTACTAAGGACTTAGTAAATGACCCACTTTTATATTTTACATCTTCTAACACTATATACATATGGCAAGCAGCCTTTTATCATTAAAGAGTTAAAGAGCACTATGTTACCTCCTGTTACCTTCAATCTGTTGATTGTTTTGTCTTTGGCAAAACATGATCCTGATACGATATTTTAAAACGATGGTTGCTAACATGCTATCCCCAAGCATTGTAGTTTTCTATTTATACAGTTATTTTGTCTCTATTAAATTCTTAATCATAGTTTAAAGGGGTATTTATATTACTATGAATTTTAACATAGATTTCTACTATTGAAAGTTAAATGAAAGTAATAATGTAGATAGTGCAGCATTTCTAAACAAATGAATTTAAAATCATTCATTGGACTAAATAATGCAATAAAAATTAAATTATCCGGACTACATGGCACACTTTGAAAAACAAGTCATTGTGCATTTATCTGAAGACATGGAATTGCCACAAAACACATCACGTTCCAAGATCTCAGCACAGTACCACTTTCTATGTATACATACCCAAAATTTCAAATTTCAGTGTATGTAATTTTTCACATTTAAAGATTGTTGTTAATTTTGTATGTAATTTTTAACTTTATTTGTATAATTATCAAAAATTTATTTGTTAAATATTTTTTGCTGTAATAATTTACTTAAAATACAATTAAAAAATTTTATATAATAATATATATATACCTATATAATATGTAGATGATTTTGTGAAACTGCAGAATTAAACATTTCTATTGTAATAGTATAACATTTGGCTTCCCTATGAAGCAAATCTCAAAACTATTAAAATAATAAATGGTAACTTTCACAAAGGTGTAGTTTTTTCTAAAAAAACACTGTTTTAAATTTCTGAATAACTGATGATACATTGAATAACTTTCACAAAGGTCTGTTAGTTTTTCCAGGATAGACATCTTGAGAGGCCCGTTTTCCTTAATTAGACCTTCTTGCTCAAAAAATAATAACAACTTGAAGTTCTCAGTCATTGAGTAATAAAATTTTGAAGGTTATCCTTCAAATTATTTACATTTAACAAGATTTTAGGAGCAAACTCAGAAGCTTTTCAGAGCAAGGACAGTGCCCCATCTTCAGTGAAGTGATACTATGTGATGACATTTGGGCTGTTAAAAACTTCTTTCTACATATCATGAAGGGTGGTCTCGGTTGCAGGTGCAGATGGGTGAAGAATAGCCTAGTGAATGATGGTTTTCATAGTAAGCAAATGCACATGCTAAGGGTGAGCTAGGGGTAATTATGTAGATACACTGAGTTTGCTAGCAGTGCAGCATGCTCCCACTCTATGGCAGCTGTTTGTCATTAGTTTGTTTCAGCTGACATCTGTCTGATGCTCTATGAACCTATCCTATAAAGAATGTATGGTTTTTTCCAATACATTAAATAATGGAATTATTTGGCAAATGCAGGGGAAATTTGTATACACATGATTTTTGAAGGAAGCTAAATTTGTCTTTGTCCATTTTTTTTTTATAATTTTCTACAGATTTGGAGCTGAGCTGAAAACAATATTGCTTTTTTGGGCTCTGAGTAATTTTCAGACTGATTCACCAGGGCAGGAACATAAGATATGGATCCAACAAAGGTTGCCAGCTCGGAGTTGGTGACCGGGAGGAAACCCAAATTTGTTCTGTTGTTGCAATTCTCAACCAAGAGTTAAAAGCAAAACACAAAGGTATGAAAGAAAAAAAAAACCACAACAAGAAAGGAAAATGTAAACAAACTATGTAAAACCAGGGTAAAAAAAGTCAACAACCGTAAAAAGAATAACATCAATGGATTATATAGGACCCATGGAATAAACATAAAATGGCAAAAGAAAAAACTTCAAATACATGTAAAATACCCTGTATACTATAAAAGGGAAAAAATGGGGTTGAAAATGAGTCATTATGTAAAAGATGTCCGAGTGTAAGGGGCTTGGATGTAAAATCATGAAGGCTAAAACAGATGGAGAGTATGTAGGTAGGCTTTTGGTATATTGACATGTCAAGGCTCCCGGGTCATCATTTTGAATAAAAACACTAAATAGGGGATGGCATTGCTTTTTCCTTCTCTTTTATGAAATGCATTGCAGGATAGAGACTGTTGGCTCTATTGATGAGACAGTTTAATTGCTCATTGTTGCCATTCCAAATTGAAAATATATTGTCAACATAGCAACACCAGAAGGCAAGTAAAATTGCTGCCTAGCTGAATAATTTTATTTCAAGGTCTTGAAGGGCAATCTCGGAAAGGATGCCGGAAAGTGGTGAGCACATGGGGGCACCTGAGCCCTGCCTGTAGATTTTGTTCCCGAACTGGAAATAATTATTTTAATTCACTAGTTTTAGTGCTTCATGAATGGCATTCATTTCCAGAAGGGAAATTTTTGTACTTCAATCTTTTTTGTTCAAAATAACATGATAACATCAAAAACTGGAGTGGTTGGGAACAAGGAGACCACATCAAGTGTGACTAATTTGCTGTGATAGGAATGGACAGATCCTTGAATCTGTTGAGAAATTCTGCTGTAGATTTAATGGAAAATGTGGTGCTCAAGAATGAAGCTAGATTAAAATTTGGACAGATTCTTTTCTAGAGTGTTGGAGATTATCTTTTGCACACTAAGGGCTGAATGGGGTGATTATCTTTGTGCACTTTGCACTGGGCGAACATTTATAGCTCCTGACAGTTGGACAGCACTGTGAAACTCTTCTTGAGGTCCTTGGAGAGCCATCAGTTGTTTTTCAGCCTGCAAACTTTGTTTTTGATGCTAGTGGTGGGGTCAGCATTTAGACTAGTACAATTAGAGCTAATTATAAAGTCCGAAACTTTGGCATCATATTCATTTTTGTTACTAATAACAAACTGACATCTGGTGTTTGTTTTTTAAGGCCTGAAAATACTTATATGAGAAATTTCTTTCTGAGTAGGGGGGAGACTTTTATTGAGAGTTCATGAATTTGAAGACTTTCTGTCTCATGGCATTAGTTTTATACTATTCCAGTTATCTGCATGCATTATTGATAGTATTTTCAATTTCAGTGATTAGCCTTTTGTTATCTAATTTTCTAGAGAATGGGCTGAATTTAGGGCTGTGTTTCAGAGCAGCCAGTTCATTATGGGAGTTTTTATCAGACAGTTTAATAATAGGAAGGCATTTAAAAGTATGGTAAAAAGGCTTATCTGTGGTTTCAGTGAGCCACTGGATCTTCTTTAGATGTGTCAGTTTAATGTTGTTTTTGTGTTTTTCTCCTCTATAGTACTTTTTCATATGCAAATAGTTTGCAGAATAAACTTCAAAATTTGATTGCTCAAAAACAAAGAATTTCAACTTATTTTTAATATATATACATAAGTATAAATCAAAATCAAAATTTTACATTTATAAAAAAAATTTGAATTTTTTTGTACTAATGATGCAATTTAGCATTCATGGCCATATTCATGAACTGCATTTTCATGGTCTTGGCACAATAAGGTTTGAAAATCAACAAATATGATTCATAGTTTCAAAATAGATCAGCACTTGTAACACACATTTGATACCCTACATTTTATGAGAGTAACTAAAGCAGAGCAACTAATAATCAACCAACTCTACCATGATCATTAATAAAACTGACATCTTATACCTTATAGAACAGGGGCACCTTTATCCAGGGCTTGAACCCAGATCCCTGTGGTCAACAACCAAGATGCTAACCACTCAGCCACTGGAAAGATCTCAACTCTTACAAATGACATTTAATATAAAATTCAGCGTTATTGTAATGCTTTACAAAAGTTTATAAAAATGATACAAGCATGTCAAAAAGATTACACCATCATGAATTACATAATATAAAACCAAAATTTATTTTCATTCGTCCCATGATAGATTAATAATAAGAAGCTTTATTCATTTCTAATTGCATACTTGTACTGTGATGTCCCTTTATTTCATATGTATAGAATTATAAAATTAAACAATGGCAAACTGAATAATCTATTTGAGATGCAAACATGCAAAATCAATTGAAACTAAACACTCATAAGATGCACTTACCCTTTCTTTGGGTATCTTTAAGTTTGGATTGAGCCTGCCTAAAAAGGCGAAGATGGGATGCGAATTCATCGACTAGTTTAGTGGTAAGGTACTGTACCCAGTCAACATCTTTGGATCTATAGAGAGTTGAATTTTAAGTATATACAAACATATGTATAATAATGCATAGATATTACATAGATTACTATATCTAAATGCATATATCAAAGAATGCTTAAGAAACAAATTGGTCAGCAAAACTGGAGAAATAACACAAGTAAATTATTTTAGTAAAATGTAGAATTTTTTGCTAGTAAAATATATATTTTTGCAATTTTTATAAATTTATGAAGAAATAATATCTGTGGAGCAGAAGTCAAAATTTAGTGGTTCCAATCAAAAGTTATATTAAATAGCAATACAAATCGCAAAAACATTAAGCTCAACATAGTTTTTGTGTTGTTTTACCCCGAGTGGCACTTTTTTGCACATAATGGACTAAATAGCCAAATCATAAGAACTCCAAAGAGCAAAGCTGGGTAGGGGAAGGAGATTCATCCATCTCTAATAACTGTCCACTGGATCTCCTTCCACTAGACAGTTATTAGCGACAGATGAATCCTCCCATCATTCAGTGCATTCTTTAATGTGCACAGGAATAACTCTCTAGCACAAAGATTTAGAACTTAACATTTCATCCAAAAAAATAGTGGTTTATCCAAACCTATCATTGTCCTCTTTCTCACTGAGTAGGGGTTAGTAAAGAAAATATTAATACATCCATGGTGGGGCTTGAACCTGAGAATGGATTGGGTTGTTTTTACCTCTGAGTGGCATTTTTTGCAAACAATGGGCTAAATGGCCAGGTCACAAGGACTCTAAGGCTCAGATGGACTGAATGACCCACTAGATGCCATTAGCAGACAGATGACAGCCTCCTATCAAGGCCATCCAGCATGCTCTTTAATGTGCACTGGGTATGGCTCTCCTGCACACAGGACCACAGTTTAATGTTCCATCCGATGGACAGCAGCCTTTCCAAGCCCACTGGTGTTCCCTACAGATCGAGAGCAGGTAGGGAGTTTTGCAGAGATAAATCTCAACACTGATCAAAGATGGGACTCAAAGCTGGGAACTGCAGATTATGAGCCTGGAACACTATCAACAAAGCCAACTGCCATTCCAAGTTCAGCCTAGTAATTACAAAGGTGGCAGAAAAGAACATATTATTTATGGAAATAGTGAAATAATTTAATTCTTTTATGTGCAAAACTCTTAAAAACTGTTTTGACTATCCAGTACTATTTGGCATGACCTTAAAATTTTGTACAGATTGTTGATGCTCATAACAAAAAAATAAAATACTAATTATAATAGCATGTTTGAGCAATACAAAAGAAATGGACAGTTAAAAGTAACTTATCTAGAGTCAGTCTGGATGAAAATAAAACAGCTAAAATTAGCATTTATGCCATTTTAAAATATTAATGCATTTAGTTATTATAAGTGTAAAAGTGCACAAATTGTTTGCATTTAATGGTAAAACTGCAATTTGTACTAATTTGTCTGCACATATTTCTGACAACTGCATTGTAATAACCTCAATGCTTCCACAGCGGCATTAAACATCTGATAACTGAACAGGATTGGTGAAATTCTAAGTTTTAGCACAGTTAGCAACAGTTAGGGCATAACCAACAAACTAAATAATAAAAATAAAAAAAAAATCAATAACATAAAAATGAACAGATGTGGAAAAAATTATATAAATAAATTAAGGGAAAAATAAAATATATAAAAAAAAAAATTTGGTTGTAAAAGGCTAAAGTATCTGAATTAGTTATTTACATCTGAAAAAACTCATTCATACACAATGAATTAAATGGCCCAATCATTACAATTCCAAGATTGGGGACTGGATTGAGGAAGGAAATCAAGAAGTACTGTAATCATCCAAAAGAAATATCAAATATTTTTGCTAACCCTCTATGCAATAAGCTTGCACATTAATGCAAATTATTAATGTTGAAAGGCCTTTTACTATTCCTAACACTGTAAAGGCTCTTTATGTATATTTAAGCCTTTAACTGGCATAATGGTTTGGAAGCTAGCAACTGTTCCAGCAAGGCAAACTTTGTGTGTTGTGTTAGCTCTAAGTGAGACACTGGTCAGTGACTTTGGCCTTAGTAGGGCATGTCCTTGTATGAGAAGGCCTGTAAAAGCTAGGATTAGCTTCAAGGATTCTTCTGTGTCCTATATGTTATTAAAAATTAAAATAGTCATTAGTGAGGTATTAATCTCAATCACATTTGAAGTTAAGGAAATCTTTTTGCCCCTAAAGGATAATTCTGAATTGATCTCTCCGACTCATTCCAGAGAAAAAAAGGTAAAAATAGCAAAATTAAAATCAAATGCAGTTGGCAGACCTACTAAAATATACAGGGTGTCTCAAAAATATAGGAACAAACTTTTAGGGAAGGTAGATAACATCTAAAGGAATGAGAATTGCATAGGAACCCATAACCAGAAATGTCATGGGGAAAGTGGTAGCAGAGGAACAAGATCTGAAAGGACACAAGAAAGTGATTAATGGGAAAACATTTATTGGACATAATTATTATAAATGGCATACTAGATGATATATTTCATAATGTTACAGCAGATGCTGGAAGTTTCCATCATGAGACGCGATGCATGCATGACACCAACGAAGCATTGATTGCTGGACATGGTCGAACACACCTGGAGTTTCTTTGATAGTAGCAACAGTGCAGATGAGCCTTGCCACGAGATCCATGTCAGACTCCACAGGCGATTCATAAATGGTAGTTTCGAGGGCCTCCCACAGAAAGAAATCAACGCTCGTTAAATCAGGTGAGCGTGGGGGCCAGGCAACTGGTCCAGCATGCCAAATCCATTGTTGCCCAAAAGACATGTTCAAATGCGCACAAACAGACCTTCCACAATGGGGAGGTGCCCCATCATGTTGAAACCACATGTTGTGTCTCACATTTGCTGGAACACGGGCAATTAAGCCTGATAGAACCTGTTCCAGAAAGATCAGATACTTTCCGGAGGTCATGCGGGATAGTAAAAGGTATGGCCAGACTAAGCAGTCACTGACCAAACCTGCCCACACATTTACTGCAAAACGATGTTGTGCCGCATGGGGTCTCGTGAGCCCACAAATGCGCATTGTGCTGATTGAATATGCCATCCCGAGTGAAACTGGCCTCATCAGTAAACAAAACATAGGCTGGGAAATTCACATCTTGGGCACTTTCTTGGAGATACCACTGCACAAAACACACACGTGCAGGGAGAAGTAACTGAACCCTTTGGAGATGAAAGGGGTATAAGGATTCGCCATGCAAACATGCTGTACACTGCAATGAGACACTCCTAAGGCAAAGGCATGTGTGCTGGTACTAGGATGTCTCCACGACATCCAACACACTTTCTTCCATGGCAGGAGTATGCGTCAATCGTGGTCTGCCCTCACTTCTGCTACCTCTCAATGACCCATAATCGCACAAATTTTGATGTGCATGCACAAACAAACGGTGGCCCGGTGCATGTCTGTGTGGGAAGCGTTCTTGATAAATTCGTTGAGCGGCTCATCCGTTGCCCTCAGCTATTCCATACACTAAGTGCATGTCTGCCAACTCCCTGTTCAAATACCTTTGCATGCTCTTCGTAAGCTGACTACCACTTGAATGAGGAAATCCAAAATTTCCCCTCTAGCGCACTGATGAACAGCGCCACCTATTGACTTACAGTGACGTTTCTGGTTATGGGTTCCTATTCAATTCTCATTCCTTTAGATGTTATCTACCTACCCTAAAAGTTTGTACCTATATTTTTAAGACACCCTGTATATATAAAACTCAAAAAATTGAATTGCAACAAATAATTATCTTGCTATACACACTGTAAAAGTAAATAATAAAGGTAAAACATACCTTTGATGAAATAACTGATTGAATTCATATGAACTTCACAGGAAGAGAGAGCAATGGTAAGTTTTGTTCAGTTGGAAATCACTTTTAGCACCATATATTCCTTTGAAGCTAGTATGAATTCAACAACTGAGCTCATCATTGGTATGTTTTACTTTGATTTTTTGACTTTTGGGATGGATATACGAAGTTAGGTATTTTTCAAATTTTTTTAAATTATACATTTTTAGTGGCAACTTCATAAGAAACATTGTCATTAAAAATGTTTTTCTTTCTCCTGCCTTTATATTTGTTTTTATTTTACATATGAATCATAAAGAATAGCTCCCATTAAGCATAGACCAAGAGTAATGACATTTTCCTTTGGGGAGAGGGGGGAGAGGAGGCATAACTGAGGTATTGTGACATTCTTGACATCACAAACTTCAGACAACATCAAACATTCTTGACATCACAACTTCTTTTCAGATATAAGTGGTTGTGATCAACTGCCATGAAATTTCCCTCACCTTTTTAGAAGTGGGGGGCTTGAGGTGTTTATGACAATATCCACATGACAAACATTCATTTACACATTTTTCCCCTTTTTTTTTGGGGGGGGGGGGGGGGAAGAAAGCATTAACTCTTCTCATGTCTAGGTCACATGCATACATTGACAGAACCCAAAGTGAGAGGTCGAGAACATCTCAATTCTTTTGAATAATTTGGCTTTTAAAAAACAAAAATTTCTTCTATATATATTATACAAATACATTATTTAGGCTTAAAAAATAATAGTTTTTTTTTCATTTGATGCCTATTTTATTACACTAGGATATAAATAATTTGTTAAAGCCATCTGATTGCCATTTGTTAGATCTTTTAGAGTTATGCTACTCATTGGATGAGCAGCTTACAAGTTGTTGCAGATATTTTATTTAACATTGCATTAGGTTATATGTAAATTTTTCTTTCATTACTTATTTGTTTTCCAGTAAAAAATACTTTGAACGTGTATTGTTTATTAAAATGCATGAGACCTCGGATACAGAAGTAAAAAGGACTTCCTCTGCATGAAAATCATTTCTTTGCATCAATCGAATTCTTTTTGGCCATTTGAAGTACATAGGACATTTACTACTATTAGCCACAAAAATATTTTCTAGTGATAAGGTTGGAACTATATGCAATAAAAGTTTGCTATAATGAGTGCCACAAGATGAATAACGTGGGTTCAGTAGTAGTCAATAAAATATTTTCACTTATGCAGATTCTTGAGAAATGTTTAGAGTTTGAAAAACCTGTGGTTACTAGATTTGTAGATTTCAAGTCTTCTGTTGATCTCATAATCTATAGTTAATTATGAGATGTGGATATCTGTAGTTGATTATGAGATGGTATAGCATAACTACTAAGCTGGTTAATATAATGATGGTTCTCTATAACAACACTGAGTCGTATTCAAGTTGGTAGAGCTCATAGTGACTAGTCAGAATTACAACTGGAGTTTGGTAATGCTGCATTTTATCTCCTTTTCTCTTTAATTTGGTTATTATGTAATGAGGAATTTACTACAAGATTTCAACCTTAGATTGTGTAGTTTTGAAAATAACTAATTTATGCTGACTATTGGGCCTTTTTGTCAAAATGATGCTGATATAATGCTCTTTCTTTCAGGCTTGTTGATAAGACTGTTAGTAGGGTAGGTTTGGCAATAAATAGAGAAAACACTAAAGTGATGAAAATGGGTCAGGTAGATGGTGCTTCAGTTCTTTTGAATGGCTGCACTCTTGAGAAAGTTTCTCAGTAATAATCCTGGGAGATGTATGAGATACTGGTAATGTGCTATATAGAATAATGGGCACTGCTGATATGCCTACTTAAGTGGGTTGGGTTGTTTTACATCTGAGCACCACTGTTTTGCACACCATGGGCTAAATGGCCAGGTCACATGGACTCTGAAGGCTCAGAGAAGGTTGGGGGAGGGGATCCACTGGAACAGCTGTTGGGAGACAGATAGTAGTCTCCCATCAAGGCCATCCAGCGTGTTCTTTAACATGCACAGGGTATTGCTCTCCCACACACGGGGCCACGGCTTAACATCCCATCCGACAGACAGCAACCTTTCCAAGCCCATCGGTGCCCCCTACTGACCGTGGGCAGGGAATTTTGCAGATAAATCTCGACGCTGACCCAGCTGGGACTGGAACCTGGGAACTACAGATTAAGAGTCTGGCACGCTACTGATTGAGCCATCCCTGTCCTATGTGTCAGATAAACTAATTTGCTTTTGATATATTATCTCAATAGAAACTCACCTGCTAGAAAAAGCAATTATCACTTTCTGTACAACTTCTTTCACAGCAACGAGGAATTCTTCATTGCTTGAGATATGGTTATACCATGTATGTATATAATCACGGAATGCATAGTGCAACACCTGAAAAATACATTCTCACTACAGCATATTAAATTATTTTACTTAAGAGTAATGACCTAAATCTAAGAGAGTATCTATTCAAATACAAAACTGTTAGAAAGAAAAGTGCATTAGTATGCATTGACACTTATAAAAGGCTGGTTACTAGAAGAGTTTAGTTAAAGATTAAAACATTATTCTGTACAACTTCACTTTCTGTACAACTTCTTTCACAGCAACGAGGAATTCTTCATTGCTTGAGATATGGTTATACCATGTATGTATATAATCACGGAATGCATAGTGCAACACCTGAAAAATACATTCTCACTACAGCATATTAAATTATTTTACTTAAGAGTAATGACCTAAATCTAAGAGAGTATCTATTCAAATACAAAACTGTTAGAAAGAAAAGTGCATTAGTATGCATTGACACTTATAAAAGGCTGGTTACTAGAAGAGTTTAGTTAAAGATTAAAACATTATTCTTTCAAGCACTGCATATAATATTATTATTGTTAAATATAATATAGAATTCTGTTTAAGCATGAAAAGAGCTTTGAACCTGAAATAATGCCCATTCATAAGATGGCAGCAAAGATTACTGAAAGCATTTCTGCAGGAGATAAAATGTTGGTTACTCAATTAAGAAAGGTATAAGAAGACATTAATCTTATTTTATTAGAACTGATAATAAAATGTGGAATCAAATTTGTTTAGGTTAATATGCTTGGAGGACAAAGCTTTACAACATAGCTGAGTTTTCCTACCCTTTGGTAACTGAGAGATTTTACACATTTATACTTAAAGGTGAGAACTGGGTTGGGTTGTTTTATCTCTGAGTGGCACTTTTTTGTACACCATGGGCTAAATGTTCAGGTCACATGGACCCCAAAGGCTCAGAGAAGGCTGGGGGAGGGAACAGCTGTTGGGAGACAGAATGGTAGCCTCCCATCAAGGCCATCCAGTGTGTTCTTTAACGTGCAGAGGGTATGGCTCTCCCACACACAGGACCATGGCTTAATATCCCATCCAACAGACAGTGGCCTTTCCAAGCCCATTGGTGTTCAGGTGAGAACTGGTTATCAGCTATTATAAAATGCAAGAATGTAAGCTCTACCAGATTATGGCATTCTTACCAACTTATAAAATAGTATGTTAAATCAAATGTCAAACCTAATCAATGAAATCAGTCACCTACTATGGCTAAAAAGGCCATACTATGCTATTTTGGGTAAAGTTGGAAACAATAAATTTGAGAAAAAAAATAGTAGGTCATCAACCTATAGATTCATGCAATTTAATTTAGTAATACAAATACCAAAATTCTGAGCCTTGAAGTGTCATTATTATTGCCTTAGCAATCTATCTACTAGCAGACTCAGTAATGGAATCACAATGAAACAGTATTGTATAATTACTCACACTTTTGTTCAATTGGTGCATGAACACTTGACTGTTGATAAATTATGCATTTGATAAGATAATTTAATAATATTGTAACACTCCAAAGATTTCAACACTTTCTGCCATTTCTTTACCTCTATAACGGTCCAAAGAATTGAAAATGCTTTTAAGTTTATTAAGTTTGGACCCTTTGTCTGATCCAATAATTATTTAAGCTCTGGATAGCTGAGTCGGGTGCCAGCCAATAATTAACAAATTACTAAAAATAAAGTTCAAATAGGGTTCGAATACCAGTGAGCGTTACTTAATGAGTAAGAATTCAAAAATTAAATGATTGTCAATTTTAATGTAAATTCTAATCAAAATAATTAATGTTGCTCAAGAGAAAAATTAGTAAAGATTCAAAGAGGGTTTATATAACAAAAAATTTATTTCCAAAATTATTTAAAACTCACCAAACTTTAATGAAGATACTACATCATTTCTTTCTTACTACAAACTCTTCAACAAAACTCCAACTACTACTGTGCTGTTCAACAAAAAAACTAACTCTGATTCTGATTGTGACTAACATGTCACCAGGTTATAACAAGAGGCAACCAAGCCAGCATGTGTCATGTTGCACGCTGGGAAAGACATTTGCATAAATTGACGATTGGCACAAGCGATGACACAAGAGTGGGCGTGTCCTTGTACACGTGCTTTAGCGGGGCAACTCCTATGCTCTTGGAAATGAGCGCTGTGATGCCAAAAATGAAATAAAAATCCCCAAAACAATAAATATAACGTAAATTAAACAAAAGTGGTTAAGGTAAAGTAAAAGTGAATGAGGGGGGCATCACAATATAACTGTATCAACTATTTACAAAAAAATTAAATATATGCTACTGAAAATCATTTTATTATTGGTTTAGGATTTAGAACACAACAAATTTTATTATGGCTGTATGCAACTCAGCAGTCATTACTTTTTTCCCTAATTAGCATATTTAATTAATCTTTAAATGCAGATTAGTTTTATCATCATACTTTTATATAATCTACTCCCCCCCCCAAAAAAAAAAGAAAAAAAAATTGTTCAAGAATTATTGAAGAACAAATGAACATGACCACATGAATGGAAATGTTGAAAGGTTCAATATAATCAGAAATCTTTGATTGATCAATAGCAAAAGAGGATCTTAGATAGCCCATGAATAAATTTTGGTTATAAACAAAGAATCAGTTGACATGATAACTTCACATATTGGAACAACTAGTATGTAGCTAGAGATTCTAAATTTAGTCATGCCTGTCATTTCTAAGATCCTCTATAATCATTCCTCATATAACCTGGCAGAATTTCAAGTTTCAACTATTTTAATGGCACATTAGCATCTGTTTGCAAAACTATCTCCTATGTCAATGCCTGCACATGCTACAAATTCACAAGATAGCCTTATATTTAATATTACCATTGATATAATCATGCATTTAATATTGGCAAGACTTCATATATATCTGCTTGTAGTTCGTTTTCTATACCATAAGACTAAAAAAATATATATATATTATGACAAAGAATTAATTGCTTAACTGTTGAAGCTAATAAATGTGAAATGTTCTTTCTCTCTCTCTCGTTTTATGGCCTGTAGATTACACACAAAAGAAACTAAGAGGAACTCTATTTGACTGATTTAATAATCTTCTAAATAATTACAGTCAACTCTCAACAGTTAAACCTGACAATAGAATTTCTCTTTAGCACAAATTATTTAGCTCTTTGTAAAAATCCATATTACATTAATTTACAAAATTACTTCTAATTTAAACTCTGATGAATGGAGAACATCAAGTTGCCTTGAAGGCATGGATCAGACACTGCTCAACACAATTTTTCCAATCAGGATTCCAATCTTAAGTTCAGTGATGGAACAAATAAATTATGTGTGCTGGAGATTACTCTGAAGGGCAGTTTTGCATAACACAATGAATGTAGATACACGTGCAACTGGAACCTTCTATCCAATAAGACAATAAAGATGCTATTACCTGGTAGGCATTACTTTCAGTATACCCTATGTATACACCAAAGGGAAAAACATCGACTAGCATGTCTTTATGCAAATCAAAGCAACTGCAGGTAAATGATGGCACGTGTGAAGGTCATGAAATGATATATATAACACCTTATACTGAGCTCTGTTAATCAGTGTTATTCTTGTTCTTCAGATGTGAAAGGTGCTGGATTTAAGTGAGTTTGACAAAGGCCAAATTGTAATGGCCAGATTACTGGGTCATAACATTTCTGAGATGGAAAGGCTTGTGGGGTGCTCACGGTCAGCCATGGTTAGTACCTTCAAAATGTGGTCCAAGGAGGGAAAAACCGCAAACACTGGAAAGGTGTGGACCAATGACTCATTGATGCTAGAAGTGAGTGAAGGCTATCCTGTATGGTACCCTCTAACAATGTAAATTAAGGCCATTTAGAGGATTTGAAAACAATGAATTGTCATATGCCATTAGTGCCTATTCAATTCAAAAAGAATTTTTCAT
Organism: Ryuthela nishihirai; assembly: GCA_038380435.1. NCBI lineage: Eukaryota > Metazoa > Arthropoda > Arachnida > Araneae > Heptathelidae > Ryuthela > Ryuthela nishihirai. The sequence goes on from JAWZYU010000025.1 coordinate 29,226,848, forward strand.
TAATCCCTGACAACAAAAAGTTGCATTTCCCTACCCACCCTAGGGATGAAGTAACAATTGTTGCTGACAATGTAAACACCCTGATAATCATACTCCACCACTAAAATATTAAATTTCTAGCCCAAATATTTCATTTGCAATATTCATTTAAAATTTTGAAAATAGTCCACTGTCAGAGGGTGCAATTAAAAGCTTTTGGGAGATGCTAAAAGTGTAAATCATAACAATCTTTATCAATACCTATCGAACCCAAAAAGAATTTTCAATTTACCTCTAAAAACAGACAATTATCTCTTAAAACACAAAAATTGCGTTTTCCCACCCCTTCTAGGGGTAAAGGCAAAAATCATTGTTGTCAATGCAATCTTCATGACATCCACATTTTACAACCAAAATTCAAATTTCTAATGCAATTACATCACTTGCAATATTAATTTGAAATATTGCAATTTTCAACTTTTTCAACCATTAGAGGGCACAATTACAGTTATAGGAAGATTCAAAAAGTGCAAACCATAATCAATAAATATTTTGTTGAAAAAATTTTGCTGACATACAGGACTTGAACCCACATCTCTCCAGAAACATGCCACGAGTATTCTACGGTTGAACTAATGCCGGCTCTGTCATTTTTTTACTAATTTAAGACCTAAAACTCTTCACCAAGATTTCAGTGCCTACTATTGATGCAATCTATGATCTCGAGTGGTAACTATTTTTATATTGCACTGAGTAAGATGGAAATAAATCCTAAAGTCTCATCACATCACCACAAAATATTTATTGATTAATCGACGTTGAAAAGTCAACAGGTAACGCTGTGATTGCCGTTCATGTTTAAATCATTAATAATGCTAAATAGCGTGAAGAGACTTTATTATTTATTTCCATCTTAGTGCAATCCAAAATCTTGGTAGAGAGTATTAGTCTTAAATTAGTGTAAAAAAAGACAGAGCCAACATTAGTTAAATGGCAGAATACTCTGGCATGTTTCTGGAGATATGTGGATTCAAGTCCCGTATGTCGGCAAAATTTTTTCCACAAAATATTATTGATTAATCGATGTTAAAAAGTCAAAAGGTAACACTATAATTGTCATTCATGTGCAAATCATATTTCATCAATACTTATCCAACCCCCAAAATTTTTTTATCTCTAAGAACAAAAAAGTTCAATGTCTACAGATAGATGGACAAAGGGGGAACATTAGCTTATTTTTTTTTCTGAAAATGAACTAAAAATATCCCCCCCCCCCACAAAAAAAAAAGAAAAAGAAGTAAAAACTGCTCCTCAATGGCAAGAATTCAATTCCTCAAAACCACCAAATTCAGTATGCACTTCTTCAGACTATAACTTAAAGCAAAAGTTTGTCCCTCCTATCTTTCTCACCCCTCCTCCTTTTTTTTAAAAAAAAAGGGATTTCTTTTAAATGATAAGAGCTACGATTGAATTTGATATAAATCCTCCTCTCATCATAGGATAAATAAGGTTACGAAACAAGTTAAATGTCCCCCCTCTCCCCCAAACAAAAAAGGAAATATAAATGATTACTGTGTATAACAAGAACATTGAAAATGAAGGCTACTGATGTGATTATTATGGTCTACTTCAAATTCTGCCCCCTCCACCAACACTCCAAAGGGGGAGGAAAATTTCATTGAGGGTCTATTGTAATAAATTTTACGCAAATGAAAACATGCAATATGGAGTTTCATCTATGATACGTTTTGAAGTTTAAGTACTGAATAATATTTTGTAAGTTGCGTATTCATATCTTTTTTTTGTTTTTGATTAATAATGATGAAAATAGGTGGGCCTATAGATTCATTCGTTTTTCACACTTGATAATAGAAGGGTTAAGATATTAAACTGAACTGTAAGTTCATTAGTAAATATTTTTAAAATATTTATCAATTTTTTGACAACTCAAAATTTTATTTAGAATGTTATTTCATCCCTTAGGTGAATAATGTTCCCTTTAATTTTTTGAGAGTGTGCAAAGCAGGAATTTCTCATGAGGGCAGAAGAAAGTCATGTTAAGCTTTCATTTGCGAAATGGCTATATCCTGAGTAAAAGGGACTTTCATCTGCAGAAAATGATTGATGTGCACAGGCACATTTTAGCAGCTATGCAGCTTAGGGCACACACACTGGTGGTGACTATATTTCTCAAACAGTTTTGCAAAATTAATTGAACTTATTCAAAAATAGCATGTTTGTTATATGAATTATTGAAGAACAAAAATGATATCCACAATTATGCATTTAATGAAATAACTATGACCTACATAGAGTATACCTTTGACATAATAAAGCAAAGATTACCTCTTGTAGTGGTTCATCAATAATACTAGAACCTGTGAGACGGCGATCGTGTCTATAAAGTTTATGCACTGGGTTTTTTGATGACACCTGAAAACAAAGAATAGTCAATATTAAACTTGAAAAGCTTATTTATTTTATGAATATTGTAATGTTGTGTGTTGTAGTGTAACTATAAAACAGTTTCACATATGTTTTTTTCTTGAGCACAATAATGTAAACACATAAAATTACATGAGTAACTTTTTCAAAACTACTCCTATGTAAGTTAAGAGCATTACCTTAAAGGAAAAGTAAGCATAGTCTAAATTGCATTTAACAGTATTAGGGATTTGAAATTTGCAACAGCAATGCGACAGTGATCCATTTCATGAATGTACCTAAAGGTTCTTACAATGCATGCATGTCTGGTGGATGTCCAATGGATGGGTCCAATGGTTATCTGTCTTCAGTTCAAGGCCAAGTGCCATATACCTCTTTCCTCCCTTCTTCACAGCTCTACCCTGACCCCCCTCAGTCACTACTCTACTAGGTTTATCTTCTGAACTATAATCCACACTCCCTACATTCTAACCTTCATGAAAATCAACATACAGTGGCCAAGAATAACTGTTAGAATCTATTTTAATTTGTATATCTGAATACAGGGAGAAATTAAATAATAAATTTATTTATATCTTCTTCCTCTTTAATAACCTAATTTATTCACAATTATACACATCTCTTCTATCTTTAACAATCTGGTTCTTCTCTCTGATCTTGTTTCTTTTCGCTGTGTCATGTGCTTCCATTGAGGGTGGAGGGAAGCACTGACCCTCCATGATAAGCTTCCAGCCAGCTTTCCTTCAGCCAAGGTGGGAGGGTGGGGGTTAAAGACCTCACCACTGCTGTCCATCACCAAGGTTGACTCTCTCTACCAAACTTTCGATCTGTACTGAACCTCAGCTAAATGTCCTTTTTCCTACTCACTCAACTTTTAGTATACACAAACCAAATAACATACCTTTAATCCTAACTGAACCCGTTATTAAGGTTATTTCCTACTCAGCTACTATTAGAGTTTCCTTCCCCCACCCCCCATATATTCTACTTCTAGCTTTAGAATATACACAATCAAGATATAGGTCCCAAGGTACCCTTATACACAACACAGCAAAAACATGAAACCAACAGAAATAATCGATAAACTAATTCGGATTACTTGCCAGTCTACACTATATAGGACATTATCCATTATACACAAAGCATAACGTTTTTTTCCCCCATAAGGTATAACAATATTCACACTATGTCTTACATCCTTCAAACATGCGAAAATATCAAAAGAGAAGAGGGATGGGGGGGAAGGGGATAAAATTGGAAAAGGAAAAAGCAAAATAGTATTTTTTTAAAGAAAAAGATATGTCAGACAAGGTGCTATACCCCTATAACCAAGAGTAAATTCACATATCTCACAATATATATATGAATGCTATATTTCATGGTTTCCTACTTCCATATTATTCAAATGCAGTGATAATTCATATAGTTTTGATAGGATTAAATTATTGTTTTCATCTTACATATATGCTTCCTAATTATGAATTAACATAATGCATAAATTTGTTTTAAATTATTTTTCTCATAAAGTCTAATAAAATCAAATTACGTCTTATAACCTGCTAATGATATGGAAATAACAAAACTCTCTTCTTTTGTTCTTTTTTTTTAAAATAATGTATAAATATCTTACTGAGTGCAATATCCGTATAATGTCATTTGTCCCTCATTATATATATATATGAATGTTATTGCTCTTAGTCTTTTCATATTCAATTTTATGCAGTGATAATTGATATTGTTTAGATGAGATCATATTAATTTTAATGTACATATATGATTTCAAGTGAGCAATTAACTTAATTAACTTGGTTTATATTACTTATTATGTTTCTCACTTACAATAATTAAATACTCAATCTATCAGATACACAATAGCACTATATCATTGTAGCTATTATTAACTGATTTTAGAATGTTTAAGACAATGAATTTGTGTTATTTAACATAAATTTATGTAGTCAATCGTTCAAATTCACAATGACACTGTGTCCTAGTAACTAACGTTAATTGAAACAGGACTGCCCATGGCATTGGTTTCTATAATTACTGTTGGACAACTCATTTAATCTTTCTGATTCACAATTAACACAGTATCCCTGCGGCTAGTACTAATTAATAGAAGAATGTCCATGGCATTGATATAGTATTAAATAATGTCGGTTTACCTATTTACTCCTTCAGACTCACAATAACACTAGGTCCTAACAAATACTATTCAATATCAATCGCCTGGCCATCTAAACTATTGGCATGGTGGGAATACCACCCCCAATTTACCCTCCCCCCCCTCTTCCATGGGCACACAGCACTCTTACTGTGCTGCCCCCACCCCACATTTTACTTTAGTTTTTTTCTCCTGCTCAGCCCCCCCCCCCCCCCCCCCACCTATACCCTTATTGCATCTTAACTTCAAACACGATTAACATACACTCAAACATGAAAATACTGATATTTTGACTATGACTCACCTAAATTAAATTTTAATTTAAAATAATAAACTTTTCTATTTCTTTTTTTTTTCATTTCTTTTCATTTTTATTTTTTTTCTTTTATTATTAATTTTCCCACTCCATGCTTCCCTCTTCCTTTGGGGCTGAGACCCTTTCCTTCTACTTTACCCCTCCCCATCCAATTTCTCTCTCTCATTCTGATCTTGTCTTTTACTAGCCGTGTCATGTGCTTCCCTAGGGGGTCGAGGGAAGCCTTGACCCTCTAGGTTTTGCTTCCGGCCGGTCTGCTCTTCAGCCATGGTGGGGAGCAGGGGTGGGTGTGAAAGCCTCCATCACTGCCTTCCTTCACCAGGGTTGATTTGCCCCCCCCCCCCCCCCCCCTGGCACTAAGGTGGCCAGCCTAATACAGATGTTGCCTGGACCTGGCTGGCTCACTTGAGGGCTATTCCCTTCTCCCATAGGCCGACCGGGTCCCTGCTGGATCGGAGTGATGCTCTGATCCACGCAGGACTTCAGCCAGCCGCCCTTTCTCTACTCTTCATTTCTCTCTCCTCTTTAATTTAATGTAACTCATTTATGAAAGTATCTCTTTCAAGATTGGCATTCTAAATTCAAAATTTAATACCAATGTTCAGATTGTAAATATGTTTGGCAAATTTTATTAGATTGAAATTTCTTGATTGTTTGGCAATTATGTTTAGGCACTGCTCAAAACACCCAGACTTATCCTGATTTATCAGTACGGTCTTGCTCATCACAACAGGTCCTTTCTCCACAATGCAGATTACATTTAATTATCAAAGGATTCTCTGGATACAGATAGGGGAAACATGGCATCACCCATATGATGTAGTGCTATCTTTGTATAGTGGAACATTGGGTGCTGCCATTCAATTTACTACAATTGTCCCCCCCCCCCAAGTGGGACCACCTTGTCATGGGGGGGGGGGGGGGGCTATGGTGCCTCTGAGAAGTTGGGTTCAGATCGCTGGCACTCTGGAGTTCACAATATCTTGTGGCCCCCAGTGGAAGGGGACTGTTGAGGGTCTGCGGACTGGTTTTTGAGAGGGGCCGGTCCAGTGGGCTTATTGACTTGTCCCCTGAGAAGCTGGGGGTTGTAGCCCCGGTTGAGGGGCCATACTTGGGGGTCTGTGGACTGGGCTTGGGAAACCCGGTCCAGTGGGCTCATCGATGCAGTCTGTAATATTGTGGCTCGGAACACTGTTCACTGGGGGGCTTCGGCCCACTCACAATGGAGAGGACGAAGTTGGAGGCTCGCGACCGGGAGTAGCTAACCTGGTCGACAGGCTTATCGATGGAAAAGCCAAACTAAGAGTCCCACATGAGAACTTTAGGCAGAACATGGCTTTCGTAGTGGAGGGGCCTAGGTGCTGCGAAGTGGTGTGAGCCGGGGGTCCTCTAGCGTCCGCACAGCCAGCAACCTCCTGGAGATGCCTAGAATGGGTCTGTTGAAAGGACTTGGACAACCCAATTAGGCAGACCTATCCTGCATCTAAGAAGGGACCAGTTGCAGCCCCGAAGTGGGTGGCGTCCACTTCGCTGGGGGCCTCCGGTCGGCACTATGGAGGGGACGAATTTGAGGGTCATGCTGAAAGGGTTTGGGGTTTTCCCGATTAGGCATGGCTATCAATGGGACAGCCTGGGTGTCTCTGCTGCAGATCCAAAAAGGTAGGATTTCTTCAAAGTTTGGCTTCTAAATTCAAAAGATATCATCTGATATGCTTTTGGCAAAGTATTCAGGCAAAAATCAGTAAGTGATTTTGGCTTTTTCCTAGGCAAGTTTCTAAATTCAAAAATACCCACTCACTGCACCTTAATGATTATTTCATGAGACAGACTTGTTCCCAAAAGTAAGTCTCTCTTCCACAGGTCTTCTCCCACAGAAAGGCAAGATCTAAGATAGGAAGTACCCTGGCTAGTGGATTGTGGTTTCGTGGCAACTCCCTCAAAGTGTAGTGCAGTCTCTGTATTGTGGAACAACGGGATTGCCACACATTATTACGTTGTCCATCCTCACTCTCCCCCCCCCAAGGGGGACCACCTTGTCGAGGTGTGGGGGGCCTATGGTGCCTCTGAGAAGTTGGGTTCGGATCGCTGGTTCTCCGGGGTTCATGAGATCTTGTAACCTCTGGCGGAGGGGGCCTGTTGAGGGCCCGCAGACTACTAAGAGAGCCTCCACACTAGCAGGCTTATTGACTTGTCCCCTGAGAAGCTCTGTGTTGCAGCCCTGGTTGAGGGGCCGTACTTGAGGGTTCTGAGGACTGGGCTTGGAGCACCAGGTCCAGTAGGCTCATCGATGTAGTCTCAGTGATATCATGGGTTGGAAGACTGTTCACTGGGGGGCTTCGGCCCATTCACAATGGAGAGGACGAAGTTGAAGGTTTGTGACTGGGAGTGGGATCTCCAGTTGACGGGCTTATCAATGGAAAAGCCAAACTAAGAGTCCCCAGCAACTCTATTGGCTGCCAAGGTTAGGTTTTATGAATGACATGGTAGAGGATCTGAAGGTGCCTCTGTGAAACTGGGTGCCAGCTCGTCAGTGTTTCTGGCTTGCCTTGCAGCCTAGACTCGGCTGGGGGTCTGCCAACTGGGATTGGAGTCCCCGGTTAGGTGAATTTATTGGCCGGCCCCTGCGAAGTCCTAGGTTGCCTTGGTGTCTCATTGGAGAGGCTTGAGGGTCTGGTGGCTGGATGACTCCCCAGTCAAATGGGCCCCGTTCGCCCCTGCTAAGTCAGGGGTGCCATGGAGCTGGGATGGAGTGGCCTTGAGGGGGGCCTGCAGACTGGGATTGGTGTCCCCAGTAATGTAGGTTCATCTTCTCGGTCACAGTGAAGTGCAGTTTGAGGTACTACTGGGGAGGCTGCCGGTTAGTGTTCCGGCGGAGAGGATGAAGTCGAGGGTCATGCTGAACGGGCGCGCCGGCCTATTAAGTGTGACTCAACAATGGGAGAGCCTGGGGGACTCTCCATCATGATAGCTCCCTGTGCAAAAAGTTCGGCATCTAAATTCAAAAATTACCATCTGTATTGGCAAATGAATGTAGTCTAAATCCAGAGTTATTTGGTTCTATTAGGCAATGATCAAAATTTGAAAAGCCCACTCACTGCACCTCAATGATTATCTCAACAGACTTGTTTCTAAAAGTTAGGTCTCTCTCTTCATCAGGTCTTCTGATGCGAATAGCAGGATCCACTGAATGTTTTCTGGCTAGTGGATGGTTTCATGGCAACTCCCTCAAGGTGGTGTGCTATCTTGTATAGTGGTACACCGGGACTGCCATACTATATTATGTTGCCCATCCTCGCTGACCACATGCATCCCTTCATGTTGGACATTTACCCTGGTGGTGATGGTGTCTACCAACAGGACAATGCACCCTGCCATGTCACTAAGGTGGTTCCAGGAACATGACAGCAATGTCTCTGTTCTTCTTTGTCCAGGAAAATCGCCCGACCTCAATCCCATACAGTATTTGTGGGACCATTTAGATTGACAGGTTCAGAGTGCGGACCCACAACCATGTCATCTCCGGAACCTCTGTGCTCTGCTGGAGGCCGAATGGGCATGCATGCCTCTGGCAACCTTCCAGGGCACTTGAGCAGCGTGGCATGGACACGAGTTGTGTCCATGCCATCTTGCTGCTGTCATCTGGGCCAACGGTGGTTATTCCCATTATTAGGTAGGTGGTCATATTATTCTGATACGACTGTGTATGTTCAAATTGTTTGGGACAATGTTACAAGTAATCAGATAGTTTTTCACATTTAAGCTATTTCTTAGGAAAGTTTATACACATGTATAACATGTAAAACTCCAGACAAAATAACAACTCTTTAATAAAGAAAATATATGTGTGAAATTTTGCAGATAAGTTTGCCAAATCTGGTAATAAAAATCTATTATTATCAGAATAAAATTGCTGTTAAAAGCATTTCTATTATGAATTAATACTAGAAAATTATACAGAGCTATGTGCATCGATATTTACATGATTACTGTTGAAGGCAAAATACAAATGAAACAGCCAAAAAAATTCATCATTTGGAAAAACAGATTTTTTTCAACTTAAGAATCTGGTTCTAATTTTAAATTCTACTTTCTTCCTTCAAAAAAAAGTTAATTTGTTTGCAAAATATTATTTTGCTTGCCTGATGACAGGAAACATTTTGATAATTTTGAAACTGGATAATTCATTGAATAACTGAAATTTTCAGATAAATAAAATTTTAACATATGGATTTATAGTGTATACATTTTCAATCAGTTGGTAATTAACAAAAATGAACAATATTTGCAAATAATGTATTGAAGGCCCTATTTGAAAATAATAACAATAAACAAAAGAAAGTGGCAGAAAAACAGCACCACCATCACTGAATGGATATTAAAATTCCTTTATTGAATCACACAAATTCCTTCTATAAGTAATAAGTAACCATAACTGAAACAGTAGAAGCACGTTTTCACAATAAATATCTGAAAACGAGAAAGGTGAGGAGCCATTGCAACAATGAAATTTCTCCTCTAAGGTGGTGCAACTGATTATGAAAACTAGAAACAAAGTTTACAGATATAGACTGCTACCATAACCTAACGAACCATCAATCAATGGTGAAGTCTAAAGCTGGACCATCATCATCCTCAAGCAGCCATGGGCTACAGAGGTCCAACCAGACTGTGCAGTTTAATTCTCCAAGCATCCTAGGTCTCCCCCTCTTTCTGAGGTCTTTAGGCACACTGTTCATAACCCTATTCGTAACTATAATTATCCATATGGCCAGCATGACAAAACCAATGTAGTCTATCTCTGCACAATACGCTGCTCAAAGGAGGTTGCCAACTCCTTTGCCTAACCTCATCATAACTTACAAAGTTGAACCACCTAATGCCCAAGATACTGCGTAAGCATCTAGTTTCCTGTTATCTTCTTTACAAAACGTCCAAGTTTCACTACCAAACTAATCCTAGAAAGAACCAAATTATCATAGTCTAATTTTACTCTTTAGGTGTATAAGCCTATTTCTCCAGACTCTCCATAGATTCTTAAAAGTTCCGGCAACAATCCCTATTCGTCTGTTAATCTCATGCCGCACATCACCATTATATGTTACTTAGCTCCCAAGATAATTAAACTGTGACACCTGTTCAAAATTGCAACCTTTCAGAATAACTGAATCACAGCCTACCTGACCAATTTTCATCACTTTAGTTTTCTCTCTGTTTATAACCAAACCTACTCTACTACCAGTCTCATCAACAGCTCGAATGAAAGAGTTCATCTCATCAACATCATTTGCCAAAAGGTCTAAATCATCAGCATAATCTAAATCAGAAATTTTCGTATCTCCAGCCCATTTAAGGCCAAAATCTTTCCCTTGAAGTGAATTTCGCATAATATAATCAATAACCAAGCTAAAGAGAAAAGGAGACAAAATGCACCCTTGTCGAACACCAGAAGTAATGCTAAACCAATTGCTACAAGCCTTACCAACTCTCACACGACTCAGCGTTATTACAGAGCTTTCGTTATGTTAACTAACTTGTCTGGTATACCATACAATCTCACAATAAACCACAAATTATGACAATCAACAGAGTCGAAATCCTTTTTGAAATCGACAAAGCTGGCAACCAAAGGTTTCTGAAACTCTAAACATTTCTCAAGAATCTACCTAAGTGAAAATATCTGATCCACACATCCCCTACCACTTCTGAATCCACATTACTCATCACAAAATTGCCTGTCAACCAGATTCTTAATTCTATTAAGCACAATCATGAAAAGAACTTTCCCTGGAACAGAGAGTAGGCTGATAGCCCTATAGTTATCACAAGAACTGTGATCACCTTTTTTGAAAATAGGAAGAATAATAGCTCTGGTAAAATCCTTAGGAACCATGCCTTTATCATAAAAGTTATTCAAAATTTCAGCCATCCAAGTGGTAACCAAAACATTCCCAGCTCTAAGCATTTCCGTAGTAATATCATCTACACCTGGGGATTTATGAAGTTTAAGTTTAGAAACAGCCAAAATAAATTCTGACTGTGTTATAGGGCCAACATTAAAGCCACCGATGCATCTATCATCATTGCACACAATGGGAGTAGAACTAACCACATTGTTTAGAACATCACTGAAATGCTCAGCCCACCTACCCATGACAGAATCCTCCCCTTCTATAACCTTACCTTGCTTATCCTTCAATCCTTCTATGCCTGTCCGTTTTCTACCATATAAAACATTAACTATCTGGTACAGCTCTCTGCTGTTGTGCTGCCTAACTGCTTCCTCAGCCAAGCCATCAAGCCAAAGATTCTTATCAGCAGCTAACTGATCGTTTATTAAGTTCTCTGTAATGCTTTCTATTAGTACTAGTAGGATATTGATTAAGGGCATTCCTGCAGTTCTTTCTTTCCGAAATAAGCTCAAGTGCCTTATCACTCAGATAATTTTGCCTCTTCTGCTCCTTTTTTCCTAAAAGAGTACTGTTAGTGTCCAAAAAAGCCTGTTTAAAATGATCCCATTCTTCCTCAACTTCAGTGGTAAGCAAACCATGACTGTCATAATCATTAAGTAACCTATCATGGTAAGCTTTAGCTATAACAGGGTCTTGAGAGCTTCAGTATTAAAGGTAAATTTTTCACCTTTAGCACAACACATTTTAAGTTTAAGTTGCAAGACACTTTTAACAAGGTAATGGTCAGATCCAATTTCAGCTCCCCTATATGCCCTAGTATTTCTAACAGAACTAGCCCATTTGCTGTTAATTAATATATAATCAATCATATTCTTATGCAGCCCATCAGGTGAGTTGGGTTGTTTTACCTCTGAGCGGCACTTTTTTTGCACACCATGGGCTAAATGGCCAGGTCACATGGACCCCGAAGGCTCAGAGAAGGTTAGGGGAGGGGACCCACTGGAACAGCTGTTGGGAGACAGATGGTAGCCTATCGTCAAGGCCATCCAGCGTGTTCTTTAACGTGCACAGGGTATGGCTCTCCCGCACACGGGGCCACGGCTTAACGTCCCATCTGACGGACGGTGGCCTTTCTAAGCCCATCGGTGTCCCCTACTGACCATGGGCAGGGCGGGGAATGTTGCGGAGATAAATCTCAATGTTGACCCAGCTGGGACTCGAACCTGGGAAGTACAGATTACAAGCCTGGCGTGCTACTGACTGAGCCCCCCCCCCCCCCCCCCATCAGGTGAAACCCATGTGTACTTATGTATGTCACAATGTTTGTAATAAGTGTTAGTTATTCTAAAACCACAGAGTTTACTTACCTGTAGCAGACAGGCCCTTTTGCTATTGGTAGCTGCAATGGGCAACATTACCCCTCCCTAAAGGTCAGAGTCAGTACCAACTTTGGCATTGAAGTCACCTAGAACAAGGGTAATATCTCCTTTCTTGACAGAATTCAAAATATCCTGTTGTCTGTAAAACCTATCCTTCTCATCCTCATCTTCAGCGGGGGCATAACAGCAGATACATTCACATCTTTAATGCTTGTCCGAAATTTTGCTGTAAGAAACCTTTCATTAATGCACTCATATCCTAGAAGAGCATCACTAGCGTGTCTGCTGAGAAGCAGATCCATGCCTTAGTGATGCTTTCCATCCTCCCTCCCTGAAAAGAGAAATTTAAAGTTGTTTTTAAGTATCTCACCTTTACCTGTCCATCTGGTCTCTTGCAAGCCTTGACTATCTAGGTTATAGCACTGGAATTCCTGCATGAGCACATCAGGAGAATAATTTCTGCGTAATGTCCTCACGAGTTTTCAAGAGCCATATGGCTCTTGAAAAAGATGGCCTGAGACTTATTACTCCAGTTTAGGATTGATGATGCCCAACTAGCTAAGTGAGGTTCAGGTACCTGCGATGGCCTGGATTATCCACCAGCTGGTATAAGGTATCCCATGCCTCTGCTCACTTAGGGCTGGCAACCCAGAAGCAAACAGAAAACACAGTGGCAGATTCTCCCTCAACAGAGGCCCACTAATGCAGCAAGTCCAGGATCCATACTGAAATCCATAAACAAGTCCAGTCTAGTAGGTATAAATGGTCAACACCAGGACCCTGTGAACTTGACTCCTCAGCGGGTTGAAAAAAAAAAAAGAAAAAATTGGCCATAGATGACCAGATCAGTAGGCCATAATGAACTGGCAGCCCTCCCCTTTCATTCCTTTCCAAAAGAGAATATCTCTTTTGAAAGGTACTAATGGCCTGCATCACGAAAAGGTGGGGTCAGAATTAGGTGCTAGACCTGGCCGGTTCTGTGCATCATCACTGGGGATTGGTACACAGCTCTCCTTCCAGTTTATGCCTAGCTACCATTTACAGATTTTAGAAAAGATTATAATGTATCTTGATTTTATAGACATTTATTAAACTATTAAATATTTTAATTCATAACAATAAAAGAGTAATTTCCTTTTTTTTAATGATTCACTTATTCATATCATCAATTTCCAAATTTGCTAATATCTTGAAACAAGAAAAACAGAGCAAGTTGAGATGGTAACTTTATGATTTATTTTTTCAAAATGCTTTTTGTTTGTGCCAAGATATTTGAAATAACCATTTCATAGACAAAATAGAAATAGTTCATGATGAAACATATTTTATTACACTAACTAGTAATATCCACAGGAAACATTTGGTGCAAAACTCTTTGATGTCATTCACACTAAGCACAAGTCAATTGACAACTGCATTCACAAGGCAGATGATGGCAGTGCCCCAGAAAGCTCAAGATACCTTTCGAGGGATCACTAGCAACCCATGGCAGCTAGGAACCCCCATCTGTCACAAGAGTCAGAACTAAATGGAACCACCCCCACCAAATTCAGCACCAATCACTCAAGTAGCTGCAGAACCATGGTGAAATACAATTTCTACCACCAATGATGCCATGTGTTCTTTAACATGCACTTGGTATGGCTCTCCCGCACAAGGAGCCACAGCTTAACCTTCCATCTGATGGACGACAGCCTTTCCAAGCCCATTGGTGACCCCCTACTGACCATGGGCAGGGTGGGGAGTAAAATGAATACATATTTATCTCAAATTTCCTTTAGCAGCATTAATAAACATTAATGCAAGATTATTTTGCACTTTACTTGCATTATTCAGATAAGCTGAATTTTTCATACATTTGTTTTAGGTCATGAAAAATACTCATAATTAACATAGACATGTACTATCGAATTTAAAGATATTTATGGACTGAATATAAATTAGAAATTACGCAAACATCTGCTTTATTTTAAAAAATTAGCATTTTATGAAACAGTATACTTACAAATCAGCTGTATTTAGCCTATATAATAGACTATAAACTTGTTGCTAAAAATGAGACAAAAAACAAGTTTTTAGTAGTCTGAAAAATTCAATCTAGAAAGTTGGATCTTGCTGCTGATTCAAAACAGGCTTTACTTCATTAAGAGGTCATGAGAAGAATTGCATTACAATGGCAAGAATGAACTTTTATATTCTTTCTCTAAAATTATAACTTGTTACAGATGATTTTATTAATGTAGGAATTTACTATTATCAAAAATAAATTATATCAATTAAAAACATTTAGTTATTTTTTTACTTTGGGATGGCAATCTAATCATGTCCTTTGATGGGGACCACTGGCACTTCATATGTATTATATTTACATACGTATTTTAAAAAAAACTCCATCCATATTGTGTAAAAACGAATCAATAATCATGTAACACAAAACCATTTGCATTTTCTTGAATGTGTAAAACTGATTCTATCACCATGTAAATCAAACTGATTGCATTTTTTGTGTAAATGAAGTACATGTAAATTGAGGGACAGGTGTACATCTGTATTTTTAGTTAAGATAGTAGATGATATTTAAGTTGTTGCAAGCTTTACAATAATCAACAACTTTAACCCTTTCACTGCTGCTCCCAGATACTCAGCCAAATCCTGTAAGCAGAAAATTTACATAAGAAATATCCAGATTATTATTTTCTTGAGATAATATTCTTGATAGGAGCCAAAACTCACCTGGATAAGTGTTCTGGGTGGTTCTAGCATTGAGTTTTCTAGGAGACTTTGACAAATCACAGCAGTATATTTATGCCTAAGATATAACGTGATAATAGCTCTGCAAAAGACATCAAATAATCAAAATTACTTTTTACTTTTTGCGGCCACCTGAAAAACAAAATTATCATTTAAGTCAGTTAAAAAACGAACACAGTTTAGTACATATTATTTCAGTAATACTAAAATTGCTGTATTTGACTAAAATGTAAATAAAAAAAATGTTAACTATAAAGTTTTAGATTTAACCCATTTATAACTAGTATGTCATGTAGGTTGCATTTTACATTTCTCATCTGCAGCAGAGAAAATACAAAAAATTATACAGTTGTCAGAAATTTTGTATTGGCTAAGTGATTCATGCTTCAACTGTTTGTTATTTACATCCATCAAGCTGCATATAGGGATAATTTTTTTAACTAGTAGGAAGCAATAGTGCAAGCAAAAAGTTTATTTTTAACTTTTGGGTATCATTCTTTCCTTCCAGTGATTAGATCACGATGCACATAATTATCAGAGGTAATGTACCATTTGGCACACACATTGCTAATCACCTCAAAATGTAACAAAACAATTTATTTGCAATGATATTCATTTGTGACATATGTTACTTCAAACCAGGCCTACTCAGTTAAATTTTCAAGTAGGTCTGTTTTATTCATTTCTTGAGATTTCAGGTCTTATCACAGGCAAAAAAAGAAACTCCCAATGAAATTTTGGTCATAGTATAGTATATGAAGAAAAAAAAAAGGAAAACGAAACAGAATTTCATTATCAACACATTTTTAGTGTACAGTCTTAATTAGTCTGAATTTATCATTTGAATCCCTAGACTATATACTTATATAATCAGGTTGGGTTGTTTTACCTCTAAGTGGCACTTTTTTGCACACAATGGAATAAATGGCCAGGTCACAAGGACCCCCGAGGGCTCAGAGAAGGTTGGGAAGGGGATCAACTGGACAGCTGTTACGAAACAGATGGAAGTCTACTGTCAAAGCCATCTATATGTTCTTTAACATGCACAAGATATGAATTTCCTGCCTACAGGACCATGACTTAATGTCCTATCCTCCAAATCATCCATCAGCTCCCTTTCTCCTCATGAACAGGGTGGTAGTTAGCAGAGATAAATATTAACACTGGCAAGTTACAACTCAAATCTGCGAACTGCAGATTATAGGCTCTATGTTCTAACCAATTAAGCCAACCCGATTAACATAATTACAGAATCAAACTATGTAATACCAAGGTATTATATAGGCATCTGGAATCAAAGCATGAAGTTTCCTGTTATCATGCTTAGAAAGGACCAAGTTCCACTCCATAGCAAATTTTATGATGGACTGTCCAGACAGATTATTTTTATTTCATTATTATATATATTTCTCCATTTAATTCCTGATAATCAGTGATCTACTACGAAACAATGAAAAAATGCTTCATCCTGTAACGAGAAAAGTGGCATTTTTCTGCAATAGGCAATTCTCTTCAGCCAGGTATGGTTCAGTATCAGAAAAAAAAAGCACAACAGGCTTGTCCTGTACCTACCATTTTCATATATCCCCCCCCCCCCACTACAATAAAGCTTCTGCATACTCTTGGGTTGAATAACACTGCCCTAAGCAACAGGATTGGGTTGTTTTACCTGGGAGGCACTTTTTTGCACACCATGGGCTAAATGGCCAGACCACAAGGACCCCGAAGGCTCAGAGAAGGTTATGGGAGGGAACCCACTGGAACAGCTGTTGTGAGACAGATGGTAGCCTCCTGTCAAGGCAATCCAGTGTTCTTTAACATGCACAGGGTATGGCTCTCCTGCACAAGGAGCCACAGCAACATCCCATCTGACAGACGGCAGCCTTTCCAAACCCATTGGTATCCCCTACTGACTGTGGACAGAGCAGGGAGTTTTGCAGAGATAATCTCAACATTGACCCAGCTGGGACTTGAACCTGGGAACTGCAGATCACGAGTCTGGCATGCTATCGACTGATGAAATGAAGCATTCCAAATGAAGCCAAAGAATCACTTGGTTCTGATTGAAAAAAATGATGGTGAATTTTGACAATCCAAAGTTTATGAGTGAGTGAGATTGTAAAAATTCTTGACGAAGTTTCAGAGAAAACAAATGCATCAAAATGTGCTATCTCCATCAAATCACAAATCAGTTAACATTACCATCAAATGCCCATTTCAAGGAGTGTGGCTGTGCAAGATGAAATATATGTGAAAATCATCTCTCAAACACTGTACACTCCCTAGTCAATGAAAGAGAAGACTAGAGGCAATTCTGAATTTATGAATAGCAAGAACAGTGAAATTATCATCATGATATGGTTTAATAACTTTTTATCAATTGTATCTACCTGCCACAGTGTAAACCCTATATTCAAAGTGTCCTATTATTTGCAGGCAGGAAAGATAATACCCTTTGTCTTTTCTTACTGGAAAATTACAGTGTTAGTTTGGGAGCAAAATAGAGTAGCATTGCTTTACTTGGCTCCTGGATCCTTATCCATATTCTTGAATTGATTTAAGAAATACCAGACTACAAGGGCTGCAATTTCCAGTCAGAGCATACAGTTGAAACTGGTTGTAATTAAGAGACAGTGAATTAATGGTGTGTACACAATGAAAAGACAAATGGTATTGGCTTTTTAATAAAGGAGGAGAGTCAATCTAAAATCAATCAAGAAGTACTAAAAAAAACTACTCAGGAAAATGTTATGTGCATAAACAATGTCATTATTCACAACTGAAGATTCACAATTTCTCAACTGAACCACTCTTACCAGATATCTCCCAAACACTTTATCACATTGTTAATATAGTAAATGATTGGTTTTGTAATTTGGATAGAATATTCTACAAAGAGGGCATAAAAAAGATAATCCTACATTGGCAAGAAATGTGTCAACTGATTGAATAATTAGAAAGAAAAATAGTTAAGAACTCAATTAATAAATTCTAAACAGTTAATTTACTTCTTTTTTTGTCTATAGCAGGTTTGTATTCTTACTTTCTGAACAACCCTCATATTTGGGTGGTGGGGATTGGCTCAATCAATAGCCTGCCAGGCCCATAATATGAAGTTTCCAGGTTAGAGTCCAACCTGGGCAGTCACTGAGATTTATCTCCAATAAACCCCCACCAAGTCCTTGATCAGAAAGGGGATACCAATGGACTTGGAAAGGCCACTGCCCATCATATGGACACAAAATTATGGCCCTGTGCACAGGAGAGCCATACATATTCGATGCACATTAAAGAACACGCTGGGTGCACATCAAAGAACATGCTGCATGGATCTCTTAACAGCTGTATAATGGGTTCCCTTCCCCCAACCTTCTCTCAGCCCTTGGTGTCTTGTGACCTAGCCATTTAGCCCTTTATGTACATAAAAGTGCTACTCAGAGGTAAAACAACCCAACCCATGGTTCAAGTGCCATATTGCCAAATACTACCTGATAACACATACAGGAAATACGATGTAATGTCAGTCTGTGCATAATACTTTATGCCCAGACTGACATAAGTAAATAAAGTGCATAAAGTATTTTGTGCTTTCCACAAAAAGTATATGAATAAAATAATAACTGTATTTAATTGGGAGTTTTTTGTCAGAGCAGACTGAAAATAAATTCTTCCACATAAGCCCACTGTCAAATCATAGAAGTCTTTTCTCGCACAATTAGAAGGTGAAAGTTTTATTGCTTAGCAACACATAAATCACGTATTTTAACCTTCTTTACTTCTTTAGGTGATTGATCAACTTATGTTTTAGTTTTATCTATATTTCGTATGAATCAAATGTCCATATTTCAACATTGAGTATATTATTTCAGTTCTCACCATTTATCATTCTAAGGCCTTACCATTCTAACATCCTTATCTGATAAATTGACAAATCACTTTTACAACTTATTTTTGACTTTTTTTTACATTTTCCTGACTTTCATAGCCATATTTGCTTTTACTATTTCTTTTAAATCTTCTCATTTTTCTCAGGTTCTTTATACCCATGATTATTTTCTATCATTTTTCTACTGTTGCCTCCCTCCCTTCCTCCTGTTCTTTGGCATTTTTTTTTATATCATTGTTGACTCTTACATTTTTAGCTATTATTATCTCTTTCTAGTTGGTTGTGAATTTGAATGTCTTTTACATTTCCTCTAGTTGGTTGGGATTTTACGGTGCAATGACAACTGAGGCCATTGTGCACTAAAACAAAATATATTTTCTCTGCTTTTGCATTATACCTAGAGTTGAAAGTGAACTATAAAACACCAACTACCAGATATTAAACTATGATGAAAACGTATTTTTCAGTAGTTAATAATAACATGCTGTATCTTTATCAATGTTACAGCCTATTACAAGCTGTGTGACATATATGTCACAATGTGCATTACAGTAAACTTTGGTTGTAGTAACACATTCAGTTAATAAAAATAATCATAATTAAAATCTTTTAAGTTAAAATATTTTCACAGAAAGGAATTAAATACTTTATGTGAGTGACTGTCAAATTTAACAAACATCTGAGTAATATTGAAAGATTGCTGTTACCAGTCATTGATGGGGCCACAAGTGACAAGGTTGTGAAGATTTATAGTCACAACTGGTGATGAAATAAATTAGCACTATAGTTTAGTGGTTAGAATGCCCAATATTATATATGGGAGATGTGAGTTTGAGTCCCACTCACAGCAAAACTCATTTTTTTTAGCCAAATCATTTCTTGAATTCTATGTCTACAGGTATTCTGTATATTTTTACTGACTGAATTTGAAACAATCTAGAATTTACTGATAAATAGATAGCCTGCCCATTGCTATGGGCTAAGATCCATATTTTCTGCACATCTTTCCTTTAGGCCAGGCATGCTCAACCTTGGGCCCTTTTAACAATTTTATTCAACTCATGTGGAAAATTAAAAAATATAGAATTATTTTTTTCATCTGCCTCAATTAAAGTGAATGGTGTTTTAATAAAATGAAAGATGAAAATCTAAATAGTATTATACAACTCACAACAGTTTAGCGAGGGTAAACACCCTGACAAGAGTGGTTAGTTTTCTCATAGTTACATTTATATTAATTTTTTATATTCCACTCACAATTTTACTCCCTCTATACAATGTGATGCCCCACCGTTCACTTTTGCTTTACCTTAACCAGTTTTATTTAATTTACGTTATATTTATCATTTTGGGGATTTTTTTATTTCCTTTTTGGCATCACAGCGTTCACATCCAAGAGATTCCAGGAGTTGCGTACGCGCAACTCCGAACTTCCGACCGTAACCGTTAAAGCGCGTGCCAAGGACACGCCCCCTCTTGCGTCATAGCTTGCGTCATCCGTCATAGTATGCAAATGTCTTTCCCGGCATGTGCCGGCTCATTGTCAAAAACCGTGAACTGCGAGTGACTGAGGGTCCGAGAGACAGAGTAGAGAGTCTGAGACAGAGAGAAGTAGAGAGAGAGAGAAGGAGAGAGATGTAGTAAGGTGCATAGCACCAAGCACTGTGCGTGTAGCACAAGAGTTATGTTTTTTCATTGATGTCTTGGTGAGTTAATTATTTTGGAAATAAATCTATTTTGTTTTGTTATAAAACTTTTGAGTCTGTAGTTTTTTTATCTTGAGCAACGCTAATTAAGGATCTTTTTACATTAATTCTTATTTGTTGACAATCATTTTTGATTCTTACTTATGAACGCTCGCTGGTATTTGAACCCTAAATCAACTTATTCTACTTTTGGCAATTTGTTAGTTATTGCCTGGCACCCGTCTAAGCTATCCGGAGCATAAAACTTAAAGTATTTTGCATTTGTTTGGAGCGTTACAACAAGTTTCTTAAGTATTAAACTATTGCCCACCTAAGTAGTTTTTCAGTAAGTTTGACATATACATGCTTTATTTGTTTAGAAACTCAGTATGTTCCCTAATGATCTTACACAATTAAAAGAAATTCTTAAATTATGTTTGAAGATATTATACACACTTTGTATGCAATTATTACATATTAACCAAATGAAATACAACATATATTTATATACTTTGCAAGAAAAGTTAATTAATACCTACTCGCTGGAAAAAGACAAAAAGTACTGTAAGAATTTTCTTGGCATATTTTGACATAATTCAATACTCGATATTATTTCTCATTATGAATATTGTTATTCACAGTTTTTGATAATACAAAAAAAAAAACTTTTTGGATCTCATAAAAGTGCACCAATATTCATAGCATCCAATAACCAATTTAGCAAAATAGTTTTAGAAAACAGCTGAAGTTTTTTACTTTTAATTTGCATAAAATTTATTATATAATTTCAGTTCAAATGGCTCAATTCTTTGTGATACTCTATGTTTAAGATTAGAGGAAAAGTATTCAATTCAAACAAGCTAGAGCCTATCAAAATTTGGAGCGAAACAAAACCTTAGCTCTCCATTAACATAAGAAGTATTGTCAACTACTAATAGCATAACAAGCTTACTGTCATCTTCCATAGTACATAAGATATAGAGAGAAAGTAACTTGAATCTTGGTAATGTAACAGTGATTATGTGAAAATGAAATATATCTCCATTGACACTTTTTACAGCAAAAGACTTAGCACATCTCTCCTTGACAACTTTTCTCACCAAAAGTTTGGCACATAATTTTCCACTAATAACTTTCCAAAGCAGCTGAGGTGATAGCAGCACTTCCAAATCCACAATATTCACAAAGGAATTAATCCCAACCTATCCCCTGATCTCTTTTACCCAACACAGGGCCACACAAGGAAAAGTCATATATGAAATTTGGGATTAACTAGTCAAGAACCTGGAAAGTTACAGGGGATGAAATCTGTTGATAGAAGTTTCTCATTAGTTTGTGTAGTACCATTTCACCACACTGACATCACTATGTCCAAAAAGAAAAAAATCCTCCCACCCACCTGTTCATTCAGAATATGCCTATTATTATACATAATGATAGTTATAAAATTTTATTGCTTTTTAAATATTTAAGAATTTATAAAATGTTTCCTTTTTCAGATATATTGCAATGAACAAAATATAAAACACTTTAATTTGAAGTTGTAAATTAAAGAAAAATTGGTCTCGATCTAATAAATCTTTTCAAAGTTAGATTCATAAAATAAATTTTTGAACAAGCAGATGAAGTATACAATAAATTCTCATTTAATGTTGTCTCATTAACATTAGTCTACTATAATGTTGTAAAGTTTATTTGAAGAATATTTATGGATCATTGCTTAAAACTATTATTAAATCATTGCAGAAAAAGATTGTACATATTGGCTTACCTCATACTATATATTTGACAGATCCAGGCCAAATGCAATGGTGCTCAAAATTAATATATCATATTTTAAAAATGATATAAGGAAATGAGATGCAAGTGAGGTACATCTAAATTTTGCATTGGGGAAGAAGAAAATATGTGCATTTTAACCAACATGAAAAAGAGAATGCAAATTAGGGTTGTTTAAAAGAGTATATGGCTGCAGTTGCAATTTCCTTTCCAGCCAGCCTGGTGTTAACTTGGGTACCATTTGATTTCACCAAGTTACAAAAATGCCTATGACTGATTACATATAGTGATTGTGTGATGCCCCATCGTTCACTTTTGCTTTACCTTAACCAGTTTTGTTTAATTTACGTTATATTTATCATTTTGGGGATTTTTTTATTTCCTTTTTGGCATCACAGCGTTCACATCCAAGAGATTCCAGGAGTTGCGTACGCGCAACTCCGAACTTCCGACCGTAACCGTTAAAGCGCGTGCCAAGGACACGCCCCCTCTTGCGTCCTTCGTCATTGTATGCAAATGTCTTTCCCGGCATGCGCCGGCCCATTGTCAAAACCGTGACCTGCGAGGCACTAGAGCACTTGAGAGTTGTAGAGCACTGGAGCACTTGAGCGCCTGAGAGCAGAGTTGTAGAGAGAGCAGAGAGATGTAGTAAGGTGCGTGTAGCACAGAATTTAGTTTCTTCATTGATGTCTTGGTGAGTTAATTATTTTGGAAATAAATCTATTTTGTTTTGTTACAAACTTTTGAGTCTGTAGTTTTTATCTTGAGCAACGCTAATTTAGGATCTTTTTTACATTAACTCTTATTTTGTTAAGAATCATTTTTGACTCTTACTTATGAACGCTCGCTGGCTTTTGAACCCTAAATCAACTTATTCTACATTTTGGCAATTTGTTAATGATTGCCTGGCGCCCGTCTAAGCTATCCGGAGCATAAAACTTAAAGTATTTTGCATTGTTTGGAGCGTTACAATTGTTCAGAATGAAGTGAGTCAATCCAGACTGAGGCATTCATGGCCTTAAATGCACCATAAATGTATTCTTAAGATTTTGGTGAAAATTTGAGGTCAATTGTATATTAGAACAAGATCATAACAGGGCCATAACTACTCAGGACAGCGCACAACTGTCATTTTCATAGACAAATCTAAATACAATTCGAACATTAATTCCTGATATGTGTTCATGTGGAGAGAATAAGGAATTTGTCATAACTGCTATAAGAGAAAGAAGCCATTTTGGTGACTAATTCGGATGGTATCATGATGATTGGCTGCACAGAGCTTATATCTTTCAGGGTGGGATGATGACTGCTGAGTAACATAGAGATGGATTCTTGTGACCTTTCAGTGGGGCTCTGTCCTAGTTTTATCTGTATGGACTATAATGCTCATCTACATAGGGCTTACATAGTCAACAATTGTTTTGAAAGTAAAGATATTCATAAGATGAATGGCCAGCCAGATCCCCAGACCAGAATCCAATCAAATATGTGGGACACCATAGATAGGTGTCCCACATTCATAGATAGGAGTTCCACCCTACATGGGCTCAGATGTCTTGTAGAGGAATGGGCTTTATTCCCACAAAACTCAACAGTATGAGAATATATAGCATGAATTATAAGATTGGCGAGGATTATCATACATCTTACTAATATCTCCTCTTCCCTAATTCCAGCACTTTCATCATGGAAACTTATGCTCTCATATGCAGCACCACACATATTACACAATATGGTCATTGTCTCACTAGCTGTTACTCAGCCATACCACACTTTTCCATACATTTATTTGCATTTGCTGAAGATAATTTTGATATATGTGCTTTTTTCACATTATACTTTAATGTTGAGCTTGAGGTAACCACTGTCACCATTCATCTCACTACTTCACCACACTCTGTTCTGCTTATAAATATTATAAAAATTCTTGATCGTATATGCAATGTAATATATATAGATATGTGCACTGATCCTTTATACCAGTGATGGGATGCCTTTTCTCTTCAGTAGACCACGAGGATTTTTCAGTATGGCACAGGCCAGAATGCAGTATGTCCCCTCCCCCCCACATCCAATACCCTGAGTAGACTATATACTTTCGTAATCAAGGAAATTATATTAACTCTAAATATAAACATTTAAATTTTCACATAAACATTTATTACAGAAAGGAACCTAAGGATTAAAAATGAAAGAACCTTGATAAAAATGAAACACATTTTAATGGAAATTAACATCGAATTCATGCACAAATACTGTTAGTTTAACTAAGCTGTGTCATAAACATCAGTACTTTTATCAAAAGCCAAAGAAAAATATTAATATTTCAATGTAATTCTGTAAAGATATTTTCTTTATTGGAATTCATCAATCCACCTGGTTATACTTTTGTGGAATAAACTTATGTTATCAACATATGTTGGGTAAAATAAGTTGAAAATAAGAGAAAAGTTGTTATCAACACAATTCATCATCAGAATAATTTTTGGAGTATTTTGCAATTTTCTCACTAATAACACAATTTGTATGTACAAAAACACAATAACATTGGAGTTTTGATACCTTTAGGTTTTTATTTTTTCATGTTTACGACAGGCATGTTTCTCAACATTTTCTTTTCTATGTTGGCCTTGATCATTTCAGAATTAGAATGTTTACTGATGTAGCAACTTTTATTCTGTAATGACAAAAACTGACTCCAAACAATCAAACTGACTGGTATATATTTCAGTTGCATAAAAAATTTTTTTTCAGTATTCTGTCTTTCTTGAAATCAGTGCTCATCATCTAATTTTCTTCAATGGCATTTCAGGGATAAAAGTGATAAAAAGAATTAAACAATTACTTTCTACACAGGAAATATGACATGCACCTAACATGAATAGCATTCCTGGAATAACACAAAATTACCTAATATGTGATACACTTCCACTATCCCTTTACTCAACGCTAAGCTTCAGCACCCTTTTCAGGGAACAGTTCACTGTTGAAAATATGGTCCAAGAAAAGAAGTTTGGCCAGAAAGAACTGATCTGTGCATACAACATTCCTAACCTGGCCTATCTCATCCTCCTTAAAAAAAAAGGTGCACTTTGTTTGAGGATAATCAAGGTCAAGGCTCTTTAATTGGAAGCCGATTCAGAAAACCTGATCTCTCTGCACAAAGTGATGTCACATGGGTCATTGTCATCATAAATTGAATTTAGGCTAAAGAACACCATTTCAAAACTGGTGTAAAGGTAAATTGGGAAATTAAAAATTTGCATTCCACAAAGTGAGATAAAATTTTTTTTTAATAATTTGCAGGCCACTTGAAAAGTTTCTGCAGGCCACAAGTTGCCCATGACTGCTTTATACCATGAGATTTCAAGAAGTATTTATGGTAGGAAGATGATTCTTGGACCAACTCTTTTCAATTTTGCATAGATTGAACCATTGTTTTCATATTTCAAAAAAGCTCACAGGTTTGGGTCCAGAATTTTTGTATTCTCTAAAATTGTGCCTGCAAGACATATTCTGATATAGTGCTGAGCAAGCTTCCGACAGAAATGACTAATAGAAGCACATTACTTTTGACTGCTGAAAAGTTGCTGCCATTTTTAACAGACCCAGATATCTTGTAATATCTCAAACACACGATCAACCAATCTTAAATTTTATACATGGGTTCCCCATGTTGGATAAAAATTCAAGTCCCTATCTACAATAAAACTCTATTTAGAATCTTGAATAACTTTCTTCCTTTCATTTTTATAGTTCATCATTTTGAATTTTAAATTCATCCTTCTTTTGACTGCCCATCTACCCTTTAACTTCTGAAATTGACTGGTCTGTACAAAATTTCTCATACAGGTTTCTGTCTTGCCTCCTCATGTTGCATTAAAAATTCAAGTAACTACCTATAATAGAACCGAAGTTTAAATATAAAACAATTGTTTGCTTTTTCATTTCATTGGAGTGATCAAGGAACCAGCTGATTTTGAATAGGAAATTTATTTCATTAAAACTCAATGTCCATACCCATAACAGAACACGATTTAAAAACCTGAAATCAATTATTTTTTTCATTCTTAGCAAATTGCCAATTCAGATTTTAAGTTTTCAATAGACTATATGCCAGCATCAATAATAATCAGTTGAATTTATATTTTTAGAAGTGAATGACTACTTCTTCGAACACTCATATGTAATACACATAATATGCAGTTCAAGGAAGTTTTTTAACATACAGCCTTTCTGCACATAGACTTAATGTTTTGTGAATGTGCAGAATCATTAGAAAGCCAGAACAACTCTTTAGTTTATTGACTACTTTAAGCCCATACTTTAGCATTGAATTTCACATATGCACAGCAATCAAAATATAAATTGACTTTAAAATTTAACCCTTTTAAAGTTCATGGCTCCAAAGGTTACAATTTAAATGGACTAGCCTGAATAAATCATTTCCTATCTTTACTACTCTATACCCTTTTTCAGGTCATCTTGGCATTAAATGGTTAAATAAGAAAAGCTATCAATACTTACCCAATGACACAAATGATTACACACAGAATTATTAACAAACATTTTCCTAGCCCAAACGTTGATATGGAAAGAGCTACAACCAGTCCTATCCAACAGCCAATACCTAATAGCATCTGCAAAAAAGGTTTAAAAGAAGTAATTAAACACCTTATATAATTTATTTCATTCATCTACTAATTCTATTATTAGTGATATAAAACACATATTTAAAATAACCTTATATCAGAAAATGTATCACTGCAGAAATATGAAACACATTCAACAGAATGAAAGAAAAAAAAAGTAACCTATATGAATGCAATATTTTGTAGTCTATTTTGCAAATTAAAACTTACCTTTCATTGAATAAGCTGCTCAAGGAAGGCAGAATAGGGTAGCTAGATAATGATTGAATTACTGCAATAAATACTTCAGATTTCGTACTTGATGCATGCTACATTTTCACAACACACAAAGGCATATAAGATGATTTGCAAATTATAATCACCATGTGACATAATTATGCTGGCCATAATTCTTTTGTATAAGAGCATTCTCCAGTTACCTTTTCCTTGGTTTGTTGTCTTTTATATCCATCTGTCAAAATATAAAAATAAAGGAAAAAGATATTAGATTTATATTTACAAATGCATCAGTTCAATCATCAGTAACTTTTTAACCCTTATTTCAAATTGCAAAATTATTTTTTAATGTTTCACATTTCATTCTATAAATCTTGCTAGATAGATATAATTTTTAATTACACACCATTAGTTTTGACTGCTAAATGTTGCCTCTACACTAAAAACAGTACAGATTATCCTCTGGTGGCAAGCAAGAACAAAAAGTTAATAACCTTGAACCATGTAACTTGGGATAACCACCAACCCAGAACAAAAAATGATAGAGTAAATTTTGCACATAACAAGATATCTTTAAGCACTGGGAAAAAAAGGGAATATAAATTTTTTAAAGTAGCTAAATGATTAACAAGTTTGGCTACAAAGTAGAATGAAATGAGTTTACAACTTGGATAAGGTATCGAGATTTCTTTTGGATTGATGTCTTTATGCTGAGGTTTTTCCTTCCTTGTATATTTTTATATTATAGTAACAGATTCCTGAAAAACCTTTGTGGTAAATGAGATGCCTAAAAAGATATTTTAATAATTAATGCATTCATATAATAGTTATACTACAGGAAGAGAGGGATATGTGGAAAGGCACACAGGAAAATGGCTAAAATAGATCACGAATGATCCTCTTTGTTAATGCATCCAAGTTATTTTCAAATCTTCCGATGTTTCCAGGCACCAGTTACGATGTACTTAAAATGTACTTCCACAAAGTCATTGTGACAGCTTCAAGTTAACATTTCAATATTGTTATAAAAATGTTTTCTTTCCCCATAGGATTTGTATGCACATAATATCTTTTTTTGTGCAACACATAAAGACTTTGGATTTAAATCTTCTGAGTTGCAGTTAACTGTGAACAGTAATTGGCAAGCAGCATCTTATACACTGCTGTCATTGAAATTTTATCTAGAAAGAATGGACAGATTTACAGATTATATTTTATATGCAGAGTTGTGATACATATGGACAAACTATTTGTATATCAAGCCAATTTGCATAATAGAATGTTCAAAAACATATAAATAATGGCTATATAAATGGGGGGCACTAATGTAGATATCTGAAACTATATAATGGCTATATAAATGGATTGGGTGTTTTACCTCTGAGCAGCACTTTTTTGCAAACAATGGGCTAAATGATCAGGTCACAAGGACCCTGAAGGCTCACAGAAGGTTGGGAAGGGGATCCACTGGAATAGCTGTTGAGAGACAGATGGTAGCCTCCATTCAAGGCCATCCAGCATGTTCTTTAATGTGCACAGGGTGCGGCTCTCCTGCACACAGGACCACAGTTTAATGTCCCATCCAATGGACGTCAGCCTTTCCAAGCCCATTGGTGTCCCCTACTGACCGTGGGCAGGGTGAGGAGTTTTGTAGAGATAAATCTCAATTCTGACCCAGCTGGGACTTGATTCTGGGAACTGCAGATTACGAGCCTGGCGCGCTACTGACTGAGCCACCCCGCCCTGCTATATAAATGGTAAGTAAATGTCAGCAATCAAACAAAATGGTGAATGAGTGACCTAGGAAGAGTGTGTAATCTTTTAATATGTGCAAGGTTATCATGCATAGCTGATAGAATTAGAAGATCGTTGCAGGTCCATATCTAGTAAAAAAGTAAAGAGGAGGGGGGGGGACAATGCAACTGAGTTGAAAAAAAAGTAAAAGGGGGTCCAAAGAGACTGGATTTCCATTGCAGTGTAACATTTTCCTCTTCATTTTACAGGTTCAAAAAAATTAATCAAAAATATATGAAATATACAAAAGTTTAATATTTTTTGGCCTTATTTACCCTTACTATTATTCTACTTATCCTTACTATTATTTTTTAAGCATTTCTGCCTTGACGTGAATTTCTGCCATTAATTCTCTGAGTGGCACTTTTTTTTGCACACAATAGACTAAATTGTCCTGAGAGCTAAGAGAAGGTTGGGGAAAGGGGATCCACTGGACAGCTGTTAGGAGAAATGGTAGCCTCCTATCAAGGCCATCCAGCATTTTCCATAAAGATCATAGGACATGGTTCTCCTGCACACAGGGCCACAGCTCTACATCCCATCTGACAGACAGCAGCCATTCAAAACCCATCGGTATCCCCTACTGACCAAGGGCAAGGCAAAGAGTTTTGTAGAGATTAATCTCAATGCTGGCATAGGTATGACTCGAATCTGGAACATATTTTTCAGAATTTTTTCAAGGGCCACAGAATATATTTCTTACACTACAGACAACTACTTACTTTTTCCTGGAAAACATGGATATAAACTAGTGATTCTCACATGTTTTGAGCCAAATACACTAATTTATGGCAAGCTATTTAATTTATGGTAGTATTGGATATTCTATTTAATATATCTCCACAGAAAAACAAAACAAAATGTATTTGCTGGAAATCACTGGTATAAGCAAACCAAAGATGAATTTGGGCTCAAAATTTTGAGCCCCACTTGCCCGAGCTTGAACTATTTGAATTGTTGAGCCTGAGCCCTTAGCTGAGCTACCCCTACCCCTGTTATCAGTGGTGTCTAACTAATTCACCTTGGTAAACCAGTTTCTAAAAATATTATTAACTACCAAGCATTTTTAATAAAAAATATGGAATAATAAAAAATTAATATAAACATATACATGTATATAAAAAGAGTCATTGTGGTTTTCCTTCATTTATCTTAACTTGAGATTAGTAATTGTTGGTCTGTCACTATAAAAATTCAGAAAAATAAGTGTTTCTAACACTTGCTTTTCACATAAAATCCTCTGACAAGCAACAGAGTAAGGTGAGATAACAAATGCTAATATATTTTGTATGGAGATGCAAAAGTCTATCAGTCCTGCCAGACTTCTGTGGTAAGAGGGCTGCATGTGTGCATATTTGATGTCCATAGATTCTTCCATCGATCCACGTCTGCTTATCTAACTGGTCTTTAAAATTCTTACTGTAGAGCAGTGGCTGCTCCTGATTAAAATTTTTGGTGGGGCACTTGGTACTTGTACATGCAGAGTCTGGATGTAGTAAAAAAAAATTGGAATATGCCCGATATTAAATTGAATGGAATTGGACTAAAAAGATGTTCCGTAGTGCATTTGCACCCCCATTATTTCAAAAATGTTTTTATTAAAAAAATTTAGAGGAAAAAAACTTGGGAAAGATGTTCTGATTCTTTATGGTTCATTTTGGTATTTTTGCTCCTCTCCTATCATATATAAATTAAAAAAAAATAAATAAATACCCCCTCAAGCAGCTACTTGCCACAGAGGTCTGACAGGAGCCTATCAGTTTAATATGCCATAGTAGAAGGTCTGTGAGGATGGCAGGACCTCAGCAGAAAAACAACACACATCCATGCCTTACCTGGGGCTCAAACCCAGGTCCCTTAGATCAGTAGCAAAGCGCGCCAACCACAGGACAGCTCTCCTATCATAGGAAACTATGATAGGAGATATATATATATATTCTCTCTATTCTAGTAGTATTTAAAAAAACTATTTGTTGAAAACAGCCTAATATATATAGGTTTAGGGTTTTTTTTTTACTTTATTCCAATTATAAATTTACTTATATTATTTTAAACTGAATTACTGTCATAAATTAGCACTTGAACAGTTGTCTTTTATGGTCATAATATTTAATTTATATTATTATAAATATTATTTCATATATTAATTTATTATAAAATGAATTATAGAAATGTGATATGATGATTTTATTACATAACTCAACAGGGCCAGATCTAGAGGAAGCTCTAGAGGAATACAATGACAAAGACTGAAAAAAAATAATGAAGGCAGCTGATATTGGACACCTATGTAAGTCAAAAGACATTGCACTGAGCTAAGCACTGCTGAAGAAACACTTTGTTGAATGTGTTATTAGTATTCCATTGCAAACCAAATGTTCAAAATACTGTCATATTTTCATATTTAAATGTCCTTCCTAAATTGGTTATAGTTAAATGACCTTTCTAAATGGTTATACATAAATGTCCTTCCTTGGTAAAATAAAAAGATGATTCAACCAAATTAACACTTTGACACAAATGAACCAGAAAAATATAAGGTGAGGGGGGGGGGGAGAGACTGAATTTCCAATGTAGTAAAACATTTCCCTCTGTTTTACCGATCTTTAAAAATTTTCCTTAAAAAATGTATGAAATATAAATAGTTTTAATAATTTTTTTGCCTCTGTCATTACTCATACTGGCATTCTGAAAGGTAGATGGGTGATGGTCCCTCCTCCCCTAGATCTGGCACTGGTTGAGTTATGTAACAAAATGCATCAATTTATATGATTGGCTTTGGAATTTATTGATCATCAAATTATTATATTGGGTTAAAAACTGATACCATTATAAAATACACACATCTCTAGATTTACATGGCAGATAGGTTCCACGAAATTGCCGTGTAAATCGAAAGTGTGCAACTCAAAACCAACAAATTATGGGAAAAGGGTTAAGTTCCGGAAAAATCCTTATTAGGAATAAAATGTACATTGAAAGTTTTATTTATACATACTTATCTCAAATTTCAGTTCAGCAGTAATAATAACCATTATACAACATTATTTTGCATTTTATTTGTACTAATTCAGATAAGCTTAGATTACTTTCTCATACATTTCTTTTTGTAATAAAAACTACTTGTTATCAATGTAGTACACTATTGAATCTGAAGAAATTTCAAAGGATATTTCTGAACTGAATATAAATGAGAAATTAAGCATTTGTACCAGCACTTAGTGCTAATTTTGTTAAATTAGTATTTATATGATATTTTATGAAAGTGTACTTATGAATCAGCTATATTTAGCCTATATAATAGTCTACAAAGTTAAACTTCTTGTGAAACATGAGATAAAACACAGTTTTTTCTAGTCTGAAAATTTCAGTCTAGTAAAGCCAGCTTTTGCTGCTGAATCAATTCATTAAGATGTCGTAAAGCAGACTACATTACAATGCAAGAATTTTAGAAAAATAATATACACATAACTTGTTAAGATGGCAATTTTATTAATACAGAATTTACCATTCTTATTCTTAAAAATAAATGATATTAATTAAAATCATTTACTTGATTATTACTTTGGAATGACATTCTAATAATCTCCCTTGACACTATATCCCCACTGCTACTTCATATGCATTATAAAAAAAAAATCAATCTGTACCATGGAAAACCAAGTCTGCAATGTTTAAAACAAAACTGACTGCATTTTCTTGACCATGTAAAAAGCAGAATCTATCTCTCATGTAAATCAAAACTGGTTGGATTTTTTAGACCATCTAAAACCAAAGCCGTGTAGCTGTATGTGGATAATTAGTGCAATGTGTCAACTTTGATTCTTGAGATAAAAATGATTGCTTTGTAAGATTGGTCACATTAGACAGTTCCTTCCACTCAGTGACCTAACTGGAATTGACAATGTGACAAAGAGTTGCCCCTAGCTTTTTGTGTGTTATTGTTTTTGGAACTGTTCTGATGTAGTATATGAGCACTAATAATAATTTTCTTTCTCATTTTAATTACTTTCCAACAAATCACAGCATTTACTAAAATATAAGGATTTTAATTTTAATAGTTTTTGACCCCTTCAGTCAGAATTTTCCTGATGTTATGGAACACTTATATGCAGAGAATATTTTAATTGACCAAACACCCAGGAATCTTTGATACCTGAAAATCATTATTGAAGATAAACAAAAACAGGTAAAAAAAAGGGTTAAAAATCAGTTCTTAAATCCAAAACCTTTTAAGAGTTTAAGCTTAGCAATTAAAATCAAGTGAAATTATAAAAGTTTATCACAGCTATATTAAAAATTTTGAACCTCAAAATACAATTTTAAATAATACAATCATTTAAATATAAAAAATGAGTCAGTTGCTGAGCATTTCTACTGTGATTACACATTCACAAAATTGCTTCAATATTATCTAGATTTTAACTGCAATATCTTAATTTGCATCACATGGAACACAGTTTGTGAACACTTAAATCCCATCTGTTTCAATTCCACATAAAGTAGAATTTATCAGATTTAGGTAAACAGCTGTGAAAAATGACTGATAACCAGTAAAAGAGAAAATAGTTATTTCTCTATATTTCATATTATTAGTTGTATACACTGTTTTCACTTAAAAATGTCCTTTTGTTTTTTATATTAAAAAAAAGCCTTTAATATTATACATCTATAACATCTGCTTTTTTTTTTCAGAGAAAAAAAAATAAAATTTCTTAGAATTAAGTATAGAAAATTCGTTAGAAATATAATAATTAGAAGAAATGTAAGAAAAAAAAAATTAAGATATTCATTTGCAAATTATTTTTCTAGCACAAAAATCACTAAATTATTGTTTATATGATTATTGAACAGAAAATTTGGGTGTCCAATTAAGTAAAAGTACTCTATAAGGGGAAAACAAATACAAAAACAAGTAGGGTTACTACACATAGTTAAAATATTGTTTCAGATACAAGGTTTTCCTATATCATTTCATTTTACTTTACCTTCTAGACATAGGCTTACTGATGGTACATATCTATATTTGGTATGTAAAAAAAACACAAAACACCAATATTGAAAAATATCTTAACTTAATATCCCATAACATTTAACTTCGTGTTTTGAAACATTATTAATCGTAACGAGAGCACAAGTGATGCCATCCATAACAGTAAAATTTATTTCCTTTAAAGCTCTTGTACGAAACGTGTTTTGGCTTGGCCAACAATGGCAACCGCAGCGAGTCCACTAACTCTGTTGACAACGTAGGACACAATTTTTCAGAACTTTTTTTTTCGACTCAGAAATTATATAGCATTAACAAATTTATTAGGCGTTGCTAAAGCAAGTAGATGAAGCACTGTAAAATGTAAGATGACAACTCTCAGCTCCATAGAAATTTAATTCTCTTACAACTGATTACGTTTGACTCCCTTATCGAAAAATGTTAGAGAAATTTTCTTATGTTTTTTTACGAAAGGGTGTCAGGCGTTTAGTTGAATTTTACCCTAGTTATAGCAAAGAATGTCTAGGGAGAAGGTCATCTTCCATAAAGACTATTGTAAATCGAGTATAGTGCTTTTGGCTTAGGTGTGAAACTAACTTAACAGGGGACGAACACTTCCGAAATTGCATGTTATTGTAAAATTCCATTGCCTTCACTTCTGCTATGTAAGAATTACCCATTGGTATCTTACAGAACATATTAATATTAAATCTATTGATTAATTAAAACATTCTTAAAATCTTTTAATTGTAATAATTTATTTCTATAAATTGACTTCAAACTATTTTAAAAGCTTTTCTATTGGTTGTTGGGTTGTTTTACTTTTGAGCGGCACTTTTTTGCACACAATGGGCTAAATAGCCAGGTCACAAGAACCCCGAAGTCTCCGAGAAGGTTGGGGGAGGGGACCCACTGGAACAGCTGTTAGGAGACAGATGGTAGTAATTATTGGTTTAACACAAATTAATTCCAACGGAGAAAATGAACCTTTATTAAAATCATGATATATATATTTTTTTCAAACACAAAGTGCAGTTTGTTTTTCTTTTTTGAATTGCAAATTTATTCTTCTCTATACATAATTCATTTGTCCCTTATTATTTGTTTACCAGCGATATCAAATGGGTGATACGAATCGAAACACTGCTTGAGATCACCACTTAAGCTGACTGGACATCTTGGTGACCGACTGCCATTGACTGACTGAGTGACGTGGTTTACGGGCACCATGTTTTGTCGTATTATGAGAAGAAAGCCTATGTGTTAGTATGTGTACCTATTAAAGTTTCTCAGTCAGTAGCGAGGCATCCATAGAAGCAATGGAAGCAATGCTTCACTTGAAAAATCTCATAACCAGCAAAAACAACAAAAAAAAAATATTAATTAAATATATATATAAACTTTTTAACATAAAAGTAAAAGTATTTTCTTAACTTTAATAAGTTTATTTTAACATAAATTTTACATTTATATAATATTTTTCAAGTTTCCCTGTATAGTGCATAATTAACAGAAGCACCAATTTGCCATGCCAATTGAGCTAGGAGTGTCCGAGAAACCTTATTTCATTGCTACTGCGGGGCGGGGTCAGTCGGTAGCGCGCCAGACTCGTAATCTGTAGTTCCCAGGTTCGAGTCCCAGCTGGGTAAGCATTGAGATTTATCTCTGCAAAATTCCCCGCCCTGCCCATGGTCAGTAGGAGACACTGATGAGCTTGGAAAGGCCGCCGTCCGTCGGATGGGACGTTAAGCCGTGGCCCCGTGTATGGGAGAGTCATACCCTGTGCACGTTAAAGAACACGCTGGATGGCCTTGACGGGAGGTTACCATCTGTCTCCCAACAGCTGTTCCAGTGGGTCCCCTCCCCTAAGCTTCTCTGAGCCTTCGGGGTCCATGTGACCTGGCCATTTAGCCCATGGCGTGCAAAAAAGTGCCGCTCAGAGGTAAAACAACTAAACCCAACTCATTGTTACTGCATTGTTCATCACATCGCGCAATAGAAGTCCCATTTTCCATATTCAACCAGCAAAATTTTCCTCGTGGACTAAACTTATCTTATTGCTTTGTAGCATTGTGTCACATTTCATAATTGTCATACCTTCCTCACTAACCGATAGAGGCCGCTGTAATTGGTTGTTGTCATTATCGGGAATCGAGTTCAAGACTCAAGGAGAAGCTCAAATCGAAGTGTAGTTATTTTTAACTATTATTTTAGAAAAATGAAGAGTACTCTTCCTTTATCCTTAATTGTACTTTGTCGGTTTCACTCGTTCCATATTAAAAAGAATTTCTTAATTAGTAACGCTCTGCTGGCGAAAGTTAATCGTGCGTTTTCTGTTCAGATGCCGTCTAAGCATAATTGTCTTGATGCGCATTTGCTGAAAAGATTTATAAATTTATTACTACGTTTTACTGCTATCATCGTTACCATAACAAGCAGAGATATTTTTATTACTAGTTGTTTTACCTCTGAGCGGCACTTTTTTGCCCACAATGGGATAAATGGCTATGTCACGAGGACTCTGAAGGCTGAGGAAAGTTTAGGAGGAGAGAGGAGAGGACCCACTGGACAGCTGTTAGAGACCTCCCGTTCAGGGCATCCAGCATTTTCTTTAACGGGCACAGGCTATGGTTCCGCAGCACACAACGCCATGACTTAATGTTGCATTCAATAGATTGTGGCCTTTCCAAGTCCATCAGTGCCCCCTACTGACGTTTTCATGTTTCCCCTTTTTTGGGGGGAAGAAACAGGGAACGGAATTTTTTTAACATGTAACATTCCCTGCATCATAAGTTTTCATTTGACGCATAGCTTGCTACTTTCGGCAGTCATGTGCTGGAGATATAGAGGTAGAATCATTTTTATTTTTCTCCTTTTTTAGGAGAAATTTAATCGACTGTCAATTTTTTTTAGCCCATGATACTCCCCGCCTCTAGGCTATCTAGAATGTTCTTTGACGTGCACAGGCTATGGCTTTCCAATCACAGGACCATGGCTTAATACCACATCCGATGGATGGTGGTCTTAAAAACCCATCACTGCAGTGTCCCCTACTGACAGGGACAGGGTGTAGAGTTTTGCAGAGATAAATCTCAATGCTGGCCCAAGTGGGACTCGAATCTGAGAACTACAAATTACGAGCCTGGCTGCTACCGACCGGGCCATCCAAGACCCGTGTTCAGGAGAGCCCTACTATGATGAGTACATTGAAAGAGATGCTAGATGATTTTAAAGAGATTTCCCCTTGTCTACTAACTGTTGTCCAATGGATCCCCTTCCCCTTTTCAACTCTGAACCCTGATGAAGGGAGGGGGGGGGGGGTTGTGACCTGATCTTTAGCCCTTGTGTATACAAATGTGCTGCTCAGAGGTAAAACGTTTCAAATCTGGCATAATGGATGTTTTATGGATGGCGACAAAATTTTGAGTCTTCCATACAGGTCTGTTTATGGAATTCGATATTGGAATGAGAAATTGTAGTGCATTTTTTAAAATAATAATAATAATGCCTTTATTCAAGCACAAATACAATATTAATTAAATGAACAAAAATAGGAATGGAATTTAGGAATTGTACACAATTCTTTCATATGCAATCAGTGTCATAGCTAAGATTAGCCAAAACATTTGTAATTATAAGGTTTTCAAAAAATTTGTTAACATTTTTATTACTGCAAATAACTCACCCCTCAAGCAGCTGCTTGCCACATAAACCATTCAGGAGCCTGTCAGCATGATATCCTTGTATTTTATGCAGTATTTAACCCATGTTCCTAAGATCAGTAGCTAAGCAAGCTAACCACTCGGTCACTGAGACGCTGATAAATGATTTCTTAAAAATAAATGTCTTGAATGTGGGGAAGTTGCACCCTCACCCTCTTCCCTCCTCCTTCATTTCTTTGAGATAAATCGTAGTTATATACACAGTCGTATCAGAATAATATGATCACCTACAACAGATAATACCTAGTAGATGGTCATATTATCCTGATACCACTGTGTGTGTATATACAGATACTGGACTGAAAAATGAAAACAGTTCCATGTTATATTAGTAGATAATCACATCCAGAGCTCAATAACTTCCTCGGTATGACTTTTAGTGGAAAATATGTCTGAAGATAAAGATCTGAATGAAATATGTCTAAATCCCGATTTTAAACGATATTTGTTCAGTATTGAACGAGATATAAACGCTGGAATATTTAATAGGCTACAGAAAAATTGATCCCAAAATTTAATTATCACATTAAAACAGGTAAGAGATCAGTAATGGGTACAATGCATTCTGTACTCTACTATGCTCTGTTTCATATGAAGAATGGAGCGGCAAATCTCCCTAAAAAATTTTTTTGTGCAATCGTAGGTTATTACGCTTAACCACGAAGCCAAAAGCAAGATTCTAGCCTGAAACGTATCAATCCTCAACTGGTTAGGGAGCTTCTGTGACAAGTGTCTTACATCTATAATAATAAAAGAGGCCTGCGGTCGACGTAACTCTTCACATAAAAGTTCTGGGAACCTGGAATGTTGGCAGAAGATTAAGCATGGCATGAGAATGTCCACTTCAAAATATAAACATGGTAGTTGAATAGGTGGTTAGAAATTGCTGTTTTGAATTAAAACGTCTTTTTACTGCGCTCTCTCTTCATAGCTTCTTCTCATTCGCAAATTCTAATTGAGAAAGCCCACAACCATTTTCAGATCCCTCACATTCCCAAAGATTATGATTGATATGATTTGATTGATATCCAGTGATTTGCATAGAGACGAATTCGTGGCCTATAATGGCGCTCGTTGACGTTAGGAACGACCTGAACAACACCAGGCAATTCTTCTAGTCGCTAATATACGAATGTAAAAGATATTTTTCTTTATTTTGCATTTTGCAATATTCCGAAATTAAAAACAGCATTTTTAATTGCTTACTTGCATAAAATAATCCATAAGCTATAAATGAGTACATTAGAAAAAATACTTTCTCACATACGGTGTGGAACTATTTGTCGTGGCGGAATTACATCTGCGATTTGTTCTTGCAAGATCTTATGTGCTTGTGGCCAGCTTTCTTTGATCTTCAGATTTACCGCTTCATTTTTTATCTGAAACAGGGTATAGAGTGAATTATGAGCTCTGATCTCAACTTGTTTTAATGTTTTAATTAAGTTATGAGGTCCATTTTTACCTATCTCCTATATTGCTTTTCGCTTTGACTTTCGTCGGTTTGAGAATTTGTCAAAACAGTTGTTCCACCACATCTTTCGAACGCGATGGAGAATCTTAATGCTTTATGTGCCATATGAAAGCTTGTAACGCGGGGAGTCATAGGTTATATAAAATTGACTCCTCCGATGCTTTCTCCTCCTAAAAAAGAGGAAATATGAAAATAGTTGCTCCCGTATATCTCCAGAACGCGAGTTCTGAAAGTAACAAGCTATGAGTCAAATGAAAGCTTGTGACGCGGGGAGTGTCATAAACTATAAAATAATGACCTCTATGCTTTCTTCCCCCCTAAAAAGAGGGAAATATGGAAAATATTCTTCTGCTATATCTTCAGAACGCGAGTGCTGAAAGTAACAAACTATACATTAAATGAAAGCTTCTGAAGCGGCGAATGTCATTGGCTATAATAAAAATTCTCTTATGCTTTCTTTCCCCCTAAAAAAGGGGGAGGGGAATATGAAAACGATTGTTCCTCTACATCTCCTGAACGCGAATGCGGAAAGTAACAAGCCATGAATCAAATGAAAGTTTGTGAAGCGGGGAGTGTCGTAGGCAATACAAATTTGACCCCCCCCTGTTTTCTTCCCCTTAAAAAAGGGGAAATAATGAAAACAATTCTTCCGCTATATCTCCAAAACCCTAGTTCCGAAAGTAACAAGCTGTCGTAGTTAATTGACTGCCCATACTTTCTCCCCCCCCCCCCAAAAAAAAAAAAACAACAACAAAAAACAAGAAAAAAAAAACGGGAAATGTAAAAAGTCATTCTATTATATTTTCCGAACAGAGGGTCGACAGTTTGGAGCTAGGTGTCAAATGAAAGCTCATATAATGACCGGTCGAAAATTATTTCGAAACAGTCATGAACTATTTCGAAAATTTCCCCCAGTATTCTCTCCCCCCTGTGAAAGGGGAGGGGAGCGGATTTTTGCGTCGTTAGACTTTAACGAATCATATCTCAAATTAAAGCTTGTGATGTCTCCAACATCACAAGCGACCTCAAACATGAGTACAAAAGGGAGGAGAAATGGAGTCGATGTTTACGAGTCACATATGAAATGAATGTTTTTGAAGGTAGGTGTTTCTAATAGACCAAAAAAAAAATAAATTAAAATTTTTTTAAAATATCTATCTCCCTATATGGGCCCTGAGAAGTAGAAAATAAACTTAAAGCATAGCGATGATGCAATCAGTCACTAACTTCATAGGAAGATAATAATTTTGAAGTAATAGAAATAATATATAGATAATAATTTTGAAGTAATAGAAGATAATAATTTTGAAGTATTCACTTCAAAGGAAGATAAGGGCGCCGATTATCTACTCAACGAGATTGCCGGAGCTTTTTCTTCCTTTGAAATGAATACAAACTCAGTGACTGATTGCACCATCGCTATGCTTCAGGATTATTTCTTCTTTTTAGGGTCCATATAGGAAAATAGGTATTAAAATTTTTAGCCTGTTAAATATATTCCAGCTTTTATAACCCTTTGAATACTGAACAAATATAGTTTTAAATCGAGATTTAGATAGATTTCATTGTGATCTTTAATTCATCTTTAGACATAGTTTTCATTAAAAATCATATTAAAGAAGCTATTGACTTCTGAATACGATTTTTATGTTGAGATAATATGGAACTATTTCCATTTTTATGTCTAGTACCTGCATATTATACCAAGGCTTTTTTTTTTCTGAGGATACACAGGTATGCTCGTATTCCATTCTGTTTTCATTCGTATAAAAACAAAATTTAATTATTATCTTTTTGTTGAGAGTTTGTTAATAAAAGTTTTTTTAACGTAGAGTTGGTGATATTTTTCTTTACCCCATTTTCGACTGGACTACATATTTCACAGTGTCAACACCAAAAGCAAAGAGCGAAATTCAGATATTCCTCAGAACGCATGACTCAAATTTGGAGGGGGGGGGGGGGGGGCTCAGTCGGTAGCGCCCCAAGCTTGTAATCTGTAGTTCCCAGGTTCGAGTCTGAGCTGGGTCAGCGTTGAGATTTATCTCCGCAAAATTCCCCGCCCTGCCCATGGTCAGTAGGGACACCGATGGGCTTGAAAAGGCCGCCGTCCGTCGGTTGGGACGTTAAGCCGTGGCCTCATGTGCCGGAGAGCCATACCCTGTGCACGTTAAAGAACACGTTGGATGGCCTTGACGGGAGGCTACCATCTGTCTCCCAACATCTATTCCAGTGGGTCACCTCACCCCACCTTCTCTGAGCCTTAGGGGTCCATGTGAACCTTTCTCATGCGCTTGGACCATTTTCTCACAACAAAATTGTGCAAGGCCGCAGCATCCCCACATTTTTTTTTCCTAGAAAAGACACGATGTGTAATACTAATTTCCAATAATATTTGATTTAAAAAGTATAGAACTATTTTCATTCAGAGATTAGGAAACTTCAAGTACCGGATAGGTGATCCTGTTCAATGATTCGGATATATCGGCGTTCTGGTTCAGTGATTCTGAAACATAAATACTGGAACAACCTTCCGGTTCAGTGATTGGGGAACATCGATTACCGGAACGGTATTCCGATTTATTTACAGCACTACTTCTGATAATTGCTTCCCTACTCAAAATGTCATCCTTCGCCACTGTTCACAATTGTTGTAATTTTATGTATTTCTACTTTTTCTTGCTTATAAAAGCTTCCATATTTTAGCAGTGTTCCACTGCGTTGCATTTGGTTATGATAATTCCACTCATAGAAGTAAATTAATGAACATTTTCCCATGGAACCCTGTCAGAAAACAACAATGGGTTGCAAAAGTGAAATCAGATAACTGAAAACCAAACATACAATTTCGGTTTAGCTCGTTTGCAAAAAACGAGCTAATGTTTTCCCTTTGTCGTCTGTCTATACCAGTGTTTCTCAACCTTTTATGCTTCACGTACCCCCTGGAAATGTGTATGTAACTGGCGTACCCCTTGTATAGATAGATAAAACTATAGTTATGGTATAACAATGGGAATAAAATAAAACATATATATCAGTGGTTCTCAACCTTTTATGTTTCACGTACCCCCTGGAAATGTGTATGTAACTGGCGTACCCCTTGTATAGATAGATAAAACTATAGTTATGGTATAACAATGGGAATAAAATAAAACATATATATCAGTGGTTCTCAAACTTTTATGCTTCACGTACCCCCTGGAAATGTGAATGTAACTGGCGTACCCCTTGTATAGATAGATAAAACTATAGTTATAGTATAACAATGGGAATAAAATAAAACGTATATATCAGTGGTTCTCAACCTTTTATGCTTCACGTACCCCCTGGAAATGTGAATGTAACTGGCGTACCCCTTGTATAGATAGATAAAACTATAGTTATAGTATAACAATGGGAATAAAATAAAACATATATATCAGTGGTTCTCAACCTTTTATGCTTCACGTACCCCCTGGAAATGTGTATGTAACTGGCGTACCCCTTGTATAGATAGAAAAAACTGTAGTTATAGCATAACAATGGGAATAAAATAACACTGACTTTGTTACTAGATCTAACGACTTTTGAGCTCTCTGGCGTATCCCACGTTGAGAACCCCTAGTCTATACCAATGTTTGTTCGTTTATCTGCCCATCCATCTGTCTGTCTGTCTTTCCATCGGTCTATCCTGTAGGCATTGAATGTTTTTTGCTTTTAGAGATAAAATGAAAAATTCGGTTCGCAATTTTCAACTCTTCCAATAGCTTTAACAACGACTTCTAGCGGTGGAAAAAAGCTGGAAAATAGCAAAATTTTAAGCTAATATTGCAAACGATGTGAAATTTTGATACTGGAGTGGTAGGGTAAGGAGGTTTACATTGGAAACAATGCTTTGCCTTTGTGGGGGGGATTTTTTAAGAGGTAAACGAAAAATAATTTTTGTGCTTTATAGATACTAATAAAATATTACTATTTACATTTTCCCAATTACCCATGAGTTGCAATTTCAACTGTTATAGAGTGCTAAAAGCAAAAAATGAAAACTCAAAAATCGGCCCCTAGCGGTGGAAAAAGTAGGAAAAATACTAAATCTTTAAATGAATATTGCAAACAATCTATTTATGATATGGAAATTTAAAATTTTGGTGATTAAGTGTGATGAACAAGTAGTTTACTTTAGCAGTAATGATTTCTCCCCTTATACCCAGGGGGTGGTAAAACGTAACTTTTTTGTTTTACGAAATAAAGCTATTTTTTATATTGTACAGGTACTAATAAAATTTAAGAGTTTATTTTCCCAATCAACCCTTTATTTTTCTTTTCGATCCAAATAAACTTGAATGAAAACTTCATTTCTCTGCTCTCAAAAAATTCTAGCTAAGATACAGTCTTTCAACGTTATTTTCTATAAAGTAGTCTAAAGCCCTGCTATCCTTTAAATGATGCCAATGGCTTATAAGCAGACTAAATAGTTTCTAACAATGGGTAGCCAAGCGGAAATTGTAAGTTTAAAGCCTACTTTTAAAAAAAATCGGTATTTCTTCATTT
Source organism: Ryuthela nishihirai (assembly GCA_038380435.1). NCBI lineage: Eukaryota > Metazoa > Arthropoda > Arachnida > Araneae > Heptathelidae > Ryuthela > Ryuthela nishihirai. The sequence continues at coordinate 29,270,516 of JAWZYU010000025.1, forward strand.
TACATTAACGGAAACATCAGGAAATTTTCACCTACATCCCATTTTCCACAAAACATGTCTAGGCTACTGATTCCTAGTGAAGTTTCTTGACCTATTTGTTTACGAATGTTTCTTGACCCGTTAAGATAAAGGAAACACAATATACCGCTATCCAGTTGCCACTTCCTAACACAGCTCTAGATCCTTGAGGCGTGCAACCATGCGTGAACGAAGTATTCCATCTGACAGATCAGAAGAAATAAATTGAAAGAGAATTTCAGAAACATGAAGATAATTTTAACACTTAATTGTTCGATGAGAAAATTAAACACTTATACACGCCTTCCCAAAATATTAGAAAATTTCCATGTTAGGTTAAAAGGAAATTTAACTTCTAAAATAAGCATTTTAATGGAAAAATGTGACTGAAGATAAATTAAAGATCATAATTAAATCTATTTAAATTTTGATTTTCAACAATACTCATTCAGTATTTAAAGAGTTATGGGAGCTGGAATATTCAACGTAAATTTTCTTGTTGTATAAAAATCATTCATAATGTATAATATTAAAATAATCATTACGTCAACATTTAAAATGTATTTTTATTATATTAAAAGGTTTAAAACAATATTTATTATTTAGGTTTTAATTAATTTCTGAGGCAATTCCTGCAACGCATTACTGTTGTGAAATATTCCAGCTTCTATAACTCTTTAAACCTGAAAGAATAGTATTGAAAATCGAGATTTAAATAGATTTAATTATGATCTTTATCTGAAATCACAGTTTTCCACTGTTCCAGTGGGTCCCTCCCCCATCCTTCTCTGAGTGTTCGGGATCCTTATGACGTGGCCATTTAGCCCATTGTGTGCAAAAAAGTGCCGCTCAGAGGTAAAACAACCCAACCCAACAGTTTTCCATTAAATGCATATTTTAGAAGTTATAAAGCTTCGTAATTAGATTTCTACTGGCATAACACTGAAATTCTCTAGTATTTTGGTAGGGCAGGATATAAATACAATCAAAAAAATTATCGATCTCTGACATGTTATGCAAATGAAATATACATTTGGAATTCCATAACTTTGTAAATATGAATATTGCAGGGTTTTTTTTGCATTTTGTGTATGACGGTACACATCGGTACGGTGTACAGGCATCTTTTTTTTTCCAGTGCGACTTCCATTCGATGTTTAACAATTTTATTATTGATCTCAACGATATTTTTTTAAAATTTATCACAAATTCGATAAAGAAGGATGAGGGGATACAGGAAGAAGAGAAGTGGGAGGGGCATTCTGCAAATTTTCTATCATAATATACAGTCGCTGAAAAAAATATCCGAACACTATGGCTGATTACAGAATTTAGAAAAAATATCTGGCAACCATTTTTTTTAGAAATTAGTGATCTAGCAACATTCCTGTATTGTACACGAAGGTTACCAGATCATTAATTTCTAAAAAAATCGCTGCCAGATATGTTTCCTAAATTCTGTAATCAACCATAGTGTTCGAATATTTTTTTGAGCGACTACATGTACTGACACCTTTTTTCCAAAAAAATGAAAGGAAAATTATCATTAAGGATAAAATCAGTAGAAATAATATATATTTAAACAGTCAGGGGAAGAAATTAACTAGAGGAATAACATAACGCCTCTGGCGTTATGTTATTCCTCTAGTTAATTCGTTATTCGGTTGTTCGTTTCCAGAGAATTGATCTCTATGTTGCGATCTTGTGCAACCACGGCAATTCCCGGTTCCGCCTGACAGCACTACCTGGTTAAGAAAAGCCATGACTACCTAGAGCCGGGGGCAAGGAATACGCCCTATAGGCGCACCTCAACCCCGGCCTCACATGGCAGCAGTCCTATAGAAGGAAAGCTGACCACCGGAAGAAACCTTACTTTAATCTATTCCCCGGTTTGCAAATGTGCAAGGATATAAAGATCCAAGCTCGATCGGCACCCGGGGTGGAGACTCTTAGTAAGACCCAGACTTTTTGAACAGCTCGTGCCTACTAGGCCGGGGGTACCTTTCGGCAGAGCCGTTGAACTGACCACACAGGTCCCTGAGAGAATATGAAGATTTTCATTTTTTCGAATTTTGTACCCTTAAACCATTGTAATTTGTATTAATAGGTGACCGGATGGGCTAGGAAACACCGCCGTCCGTCGAATGGGACATTGAGCCTTGGCCCCGTGTGCGGGAGAGCATACTCCGTGAACTTTAAAGAACACGCTAAATGGCATTGGTGGGAGGCTGCCATCTGTATACCAATAGCTGTCCAGTGGGTCTTTCCTCCAACCTTCTCTGGGATCTCGAGGTTCTTTTGACCTGGCTTGGTCACAAGGACCCCGAAGACTCAGGGAAGGTTGGGGGAGGAGACCCACTGGAACAGCTGTTGGGAGACAGATGGCAGACTCCCGTCAAGTCCATCTAGCGTGTTCTTTAACGTGCACAGGATGTGGCTCTCCCGTACACGGGCCTACGGCTTAACGTCCCATCCGACGGACGGCGGCCTTTTCAAGCCCATTGGTGTTCCCTACTGACCGTGGTCAGGGCAGGGAATTTTGCGGAGATAAATCTTAACGCTGACCCAGCTGGGACTCGAACTTGGGAACTACAGATTACGAGTCTGGCGCGCTACCGACTGAGCCACCCCCGCCCCTACTATGCTCGTAATCTGCAGTTCGGGTTCGGGTCCCAGTTGTGCTAGCTTTGATATTCATGTCCGCTAAACACCCACCCTTCCCTCGGTCAGTAGAGGACACCGGTGGGCTTGGAAAGGACGCCGTCTGTTGGATAGGACGTTAAGCCGTAGACAGTGTGCAGAAGAACTAGACTGTACACTTTAAGGAGCAGTCTAGTGGCCTTGACGGGAGATTACCATCTGCCTCCAAACAGATGTATAGCGTATCCTCTTCCCCCGATCTTCTCTGAGCCCTTGAGTTCAATATGACTTGGATATTTTGCCCATTTTGTATAAAAAAGTCCCACTTTTTTATACACAATGGGCTAAATCTCCAAGTATCCTAAAAATCCAATCTCCAATTCCTAAAAATCCAATCTCCAAGTATTCTAAAAATTCTTTCTCTATTAATACAGAGAAAACTGAATTCTTTCTCTATTAATACAGGGAAAACTTACAGGGAAAACAACCCACCCAGCCTTCTAAAGAAAAAAGAAAAATCGGAAACCAAAAGATATAAAGAAGTTGAAACTCACTTACAGGCAACAGAGGAGAGTTGCTGTCATTGGTAACTTCGTAGACGTTAGATCTGTGAAGTTTCTTACCAGTTCCATAATTGGTTTATAAGTGCTACAAAGTTTCGTAATTGGATGCCGGAAGTCGACGCATTCTCCCCAGGCTTCTTCCGGATTAGGAGAAATGGCAATTAAGTACTGGAGACTAGCCAAAAGATTTGACATTTCTGAACGTTGTTAAATGCCATTGTTTGTCAACTCTAAATTGTTGTTAAATGTCAGCATACAAATTCGTTACATGCAGAGATGCTTTACGATTATGCGTCGCTCTAGGCAAGCAATGGCTTACCATCCTTCTTTCAGTGGTTAGATGATGAATGGTTTGATTAACTATAAAAAAAAATTGCTAACTAAATATATAAACTGCATGGTTAATGTACATATTTCACATTAATTTCTTTTGTCCTTTGGGGCATAAAATAATTTGAGCAGAACTTTTTTTGGCCCTTGCGGAATAAATTCTGCCTAGTGCTAGGGTCTCAGACTCAAATCATATAAAAAAATACCCCCTCAAACAGCTGCTTGCCACTGATATTCTTGCCACTGATATTCTTGCCACGTATAAAGTGACAGGAGCCTGTCACTTTATACGTCAAAGTAGGTCTATGAGGATGGCGGGACCTCAACAGAAAAACAACACGAACAAAATATTTCCGAATGCACAACTCCTATCTCAAAAGCACATCTCTTCTGTTTAATCAATTTGGTACTTGATACCTATGCTCTTTATAAAACTTTCAGAGTTCGCCGTTCTCAAAAGCCTTGGATTACAAAACACCTTCTGAAAATGATCTTATTAAAAAATAATGCTTTTAACTCTAATCACCCATACACGTGGGAGAACTATAAAACGTTCCGTAATCTGATCAACAATAGTATTAAAAATGCCAAGCGTTTATATTTTCTTAATCGACTTTCCGTTATTAATCCAAATGGTAAAGAAATGTTTAGAATTTTTGATTCCGTTATTGATAACTTTAGAAACCAAACCAAAATTAATAAGATCGTTTACAAAGACAATTCCTTCTATGATCCTAAAGACATTGCTAATGTTTTGAATAATATATTCTGTAAATCCTGCACTTCTACAGAAAATCATACAAACGCAAATGAATCATTGTCCTATTCCAATAAATCATTTAATAATCTGAAACCTTTAATCTAAAAAATGTTATCGAACTTCAAGTTCTTATCATATAAATTCGCTAAAAAACACTCGCAGCGTCGGACCAGATGGAATCCCTGTCATTATTCTAAAAATTCTTTCTCTATTAATTTCTGCACCCCTTTGTGATCTAATTAATTGTTCATTTAACTCTAATGAATTCCCAGTTCCGTGGAAAGAAGCCATCATCTTATCTATACCTAAAATTTCAAATCCTTCTAACCCTTTGGACTGTCGACCTATTTCAGTTACACGTGCTTTAAGCAAAATTTTAGAAAAAACCGTGGGAGACAATTATCGACTTTTGTTGAATAATTTAATTTACTTTCGTGAAGACAATTCGGGTTTGAAAAATCGGTCAACTGAAACTCTCATAACACTTCTTATTAATCAATGGAGATTGGTTTAGACAGCAAAGTGAAAACGGTTGTGGGACTGGGTTGGGTTGGGTTGTTTTACCTCTGAGCGGCACTTTTTTGCACACCATGGGCTAAATGGCCAGGTCACACGGACCCCGAAGGCTCAGAGAAGGTTGGGGAGGGGACCCACTGGAACAGCTGTTGGGAGACAGATGGTAGCCTCCCGTCAAGGTCATCCAGCGTGTTTTTTAACGTGCACAGGTTGTGGGACTGGTTTCCCTTGACATATCAAAAGCATTTGATTCAGTTGAACACAAACTTATCTTGCAAAAACTCTGCTATAATCTTAATCTATCGCCCTCAGCTCTTTTTTGGTTTAAAATTATCTCACCGACCGTGTTAGGCGAACTAAATTAAGCACTAATGAAATCTCTACACCTCTTAAAATCAATCGGGGAGTACCTCAAGGAAAATTCTTAGCCCATTTCTCCTTTTCGTTAATCATCTTCTAGAATCCTCCACCAACTACAATATTTTTACGTATGCAGAAGATTGTCTTCTTTCTTTTACCTCAAGTTCTTCCACTTTTCTAAAGCAAAATATAGAAAATATTATTCATGATGTGCTTTATTGGTATACTAAAAATGGACTCAATGTCAATATGAAGAAAACCAATATTGTTTTTCTTCCAACTTCAAATTCTCCCCTGCATGACACAAATATTAAAATCAATAACACCCATATTACAGTTTCCACCTCCATGAAGTTCTTAGGTACGACGACAGATAATAATCTTGACTTTGGAATTCACATTAGTAAAACCGTCGCTTCAGCTTCTAAAAGAACTTATATGTATATTGAGGTACATTCGAAACTATATATTCTCCTATGCCCCAATGTTCAACAAAATTTATATGCGACCAAAACTCGAATACTGTGCTTCCACTCTTTTTGTTATTAATTAAAAAACGCTTATAACTTAGAAAAAGTTCAAAACGTAGCTCTTGAAATTATCAGCAAAATCTATTTTAACAAACGAGAATCTCTGACACTTTCTGATATTCGTTCCAACTACCAAATTCCCACTCTTAATTCTAGAAGAAAGCTGCGGTTTATTACCCTTATTCACGACATTATTTATGACAAGTCTCATCCCCTTCATTCGATTCTTACACCCTATATTCGATTACGACAAAGCCACATCCTTCGCTCTGATAATAAAATGTTTTCTACTCCCAAGACTTTCAAAGCTAAGTATGGTGAAATTTCTTTTGGCTTTCAAGCAACCTCAACTTGGAACTCTCTACCGAGCGATATCACTTTTTTATATTCTAAAACAAAATTCAAAAACTATATTACTCCACTCCTATTAGAATATTGAAACGTTTGACTAACAATATCTCCTCATCCCTATTACCACTCCCCATCTTTGCCTTTTGTCTGGATTATCCGCAATCTTTTTTTCCCCTGTTCATTCATTTAATATTTTAATATTACTCTTTCTTGTCTTAAAACTTCTTTTTCTTCCCTCTAAGTTTATAGTTTTTTTTAAAATCATATTTCATATTATATATTTGTCTTCCTCTGTGCAACTTGTCATTTTGTTTATATGTATCAAATAATTTTGCAATTCCTATAAACATGTTTGTATTTTAGTACCATCCTCAATATTTCTTTTAAATTTCTCAAATGTATTGGGGCATCATGCCACTTGAACGTTTAAATTAATATCCAAAATTGTCTGTACCTTGGCTTTACTGTTAACCCCTTGTATGAAATAATTTATAATTATTATTATTAATATACGTTGGGCCGCATTTTATATTGACCAATCATATAAAGATTAAATCAATTACAGTAATCCCTTCGTATTCCTGAGCGTTGTGCTTTTGGAAAACACCATGAATACTGAATTCGCGAATGCTGAACTTAATAACATAAGGTAAAAAATGTGGCTTGGTTCTGGGCACCAAGATTACCACTTTTCTCCTGATATTTTTCAGTTTAAATGATACAATGTTCTTGACATTATGTTAATATTTACATGGAGTATGGTTTTATGATGAAAATTAATCCATTAGCAGAAAAATCGTGTATATAACACGGTAATTGAAGTTTGAGTAGCCAAAGGTACAGACCGCAACTTACAGAAAAATGGTGGAATACGAAAAACAATTTATTCTCTTGCACTTTACATTTATTACATTGTGCTTCTTTTTTCCCCTCTCCATTTGTGGGTTTTCTGCAGTGCTTTATTCTCTATCATTTTCCTCAGGTTTCTGGGGCCAAGTTAGCTCAGTCGGTAGCGCTCCAGGCTCGTAATCTGCACTTTCCAGATTCGAAACTCAGCTGGACTGGGGTTAAGATTCCCCCCACAAATCTCTCCGCCTTGCCCTCAGTCAGTAAGGGACACTGGGATTGGAAATGCCGCCGTTATCGGATGTGACGTAAAGCCGTGACCCCATATGCGGGAGAGCCATACCCTGTGCACGTTAAAGAACATGTTGGATGGGCTTGATGGGAGGCTACCATCTGTCTCCTAATAACTGTCCAATGGGTCGTCTCCTAACAGCTTCCAGTGGGTCCCCTCCCTCCAAGTTTCTCTGAGTCCTCAGGGTCCTTGTGATCTCTACATTTAACCCATTGTGTGCGAAAAAAAATTGCCGATCAGAATTAACTTACACAGGATGTGACTCTCCTGGACACTTGCCTTTCCAAGCCCATTGGTGTCTCCTTTCGGACCGAACGTTGGCAAAGGTGGAAATTGAACCTGGGAACTGCAGATTACGAGACTGGCGCTCTACCGACTGAGCCAACAGGGAAAAATTTCCATGTTAACCGGAATGTAATTTAAAAGATTTATAATTGCTAAAATATGCAATTAATGGAAAAAATATGACTGAAGATAAAAGATCATAATCAATCTTATTTATGTCTCAATTTTCAACAACATTCATTTAATATTTAAAGAGTTAGGGAAGCTGGAATATTTTGCAAAAATGGTGGGTCATACGAATTAACCGCAAAAATTAATAAAACTTTAATAATACGTATTGTTTCAAACCATTTAATGAAATAAAAATATATTTTGGAAGTTTGCGCAATGATTATTTCAGTATTAGACAATTATGACTGAATTAATTTATTGTTAAATATTTCAGCTTCAATGACTCTTCAAATCCTAAAGATTATTTTTAAAATCCAGATTTAAACAGATTTTAATCTTTAATTTATTTTCAATCACATTTTTGCATTAAATGCATTTTTTAGAAGTTTTACAGAGCTTCGATATTAGAGTCTTATTGCCGTAACAAGGAATTCCTTTAATATTTTGTTACAACAGTGTATATGTATTCTAAATTAAGATAATTTTTTTACCGAAAAACTGACTGAAGATGATGATTATGACTGAAGATGCCTATCCAGCATCTAAATCTAACTGGAACAGGATGGTAGTCTCCCTTCAAGATCATCCAGCGTGTTTTTTAACGGAAAGAAAAAGCCATGGCTTAATATCCCATCCTTTCCAAGCCCATCGGTGTCCCCTACTGACCGTAGGCAGGACGGGGAGTTTTGCGGAAATAAGTCTTAACGCTGACCCAGCTGGGACTCGAACCTGGGAACTGCAGATTAGGAGCCTGGCGCTACCGACTGAGCCACCCCCGCCCCTGCAGGGGAGGAGGATAAGATTTGGGGTTATAACCCCCCCCCCCCAGAACTTCCATATCATGTAGTTTTTAAGTATTCCTCGGATAACAGACTCAAGTCCGGCAAATAAAGATGAAGCCAGCATGTCAAATCATCCCACTTTGGGAGTTCTGGCTATGCCACAATATTCTACAATAGTATCATGCACTGAGCATACATGTTTTTTGAAAAATTTCTCGTTTGAAGCAATAATCGAGAAATATACCTTAATGTTTGCTGACAAGTGCTGCCATCTATCGGTGCTTACGTGATATAGAGCAGCAGAGGTGAACTCGAATTCAATTTTTCATCCCAAGCCAGATTTTGAAAAATAAATTGCTGTGACTCATCATAAGACCTATATACATCAATGCATGTCACTAATAATTTATTTTATTATTAAATTATTCATTAAAATCATTTTATGGCAAAATAAAAAAAAAAGTTAATCTGCAACTAATATTAACTGGAACGAAAACTATTAGAAATACTAGTAGAAACTGAAAGTTCGTGGGTAACATCATCATAATTTACCGTATTTTAACGTGTATAAAGAACCCCTTTTTGCCAAAAATTGGGTCCCAAAAATAGGGGGGTTTCTTATATATGGATAGTATTCTTAAATAAATGATTATATCTTAAAATAAAAATATCTTTGATGAAAAATCAGGGGGTTCCATATACACGTTAATATACGGTACCTGTTGATCGAAACTTTTTCTCAACAATGGGCTAAATGTCCAGCATTGAATTGAATTGAAAGAAACTCAACAAATGAATATTCCTACATAGATAATTACTATGCAGACTCATTCAGTCACAAATTAAATATATATATATTTTTTCCTTTTTTCATAAGAAATCAAACATATCAATGTCTTTTAGATATGAAATTAAAAGCTTGTAGAACTTTCTTTTCAGATTTTTGTTTTCAGGTTCCAAAATGGTTTTAAATGAGAACATGTTAACATTATAATTCTTTAAGTTGGAGAAGTATTTTTCTCTTTCTGTTTTATATTTTTTACAATGAAATATTAAATGTTCAATATTTTCATATTGATTACATATTGTGCAGTTAGGAGAGTTTACTTTTTTCAAGTGAAATAAAAATGGTTTTGTTATTGCAGCATTTACTTTTATTCTTAGTATAATAGTGTTCTCTTTTTTGCTCAATCCATAGTTTTTAAAGGTTGTAATTTTATTTGAAATGTTATGTCTATGAGTATTTATAGCAGTTAAATCATACCAGTTTTGTGTTTCTTCTAGTAATTTTATTTTATTATTATTTTTAATTATGTTTATAAATATTAATGATTCCATAGTGTTATTAAGATATATTGCATCTTTTGCCAATGTATCAACTCTTTCATTGTGTTCAATACCAGTGTGAGCTGGCATCCATTGAATATACAATTTATTATTATTTTCTATGTGTTGTTTTGTTAAAATAAGGATATCATTTATTAGAACTTTAAAATTATTATTATTTGGATTTTGAAATATAGTATCAATAGAAGATTTTGAATCAGTAAAGATTACAATCTTTTTACCTTTAAAGTAAAGTGCCCATTGAATGGCTAATATTATAGCAGTTAGTTCTGTTATAATTATTGGATTTAATTTATTTAGTTTAAATTGAAATTCATAATTTGTTATTGGGCAATAATAGGCTCCAGATGAATTGTTGTTTTCAGCATTCACTGAACCATCCGTGTATATGTGTATAAAATCTTTGTATTGTTCTTCAATGTGAAGTTCCGCCAAATTTTTTAGGTTTTCTTTGTCTATATATTTTTTAGATGTAATTCCTTTAACTTCAGTTTCCAAAATAGGGAAACAAAACTTCCAAAAAGGAGCCAAAATTTATTTGTCACCACTAAGATTATTTTGTATAATATGTTTTAATTGTTCTTTATCGTTAAATAGGTTTATAATGTTATCATTAAAATTTTCATTTATTTTATCAATGATTGGATGATCATTGTTTTTTAATACTATTCTAAATAAAAGATTATGCAAGAGATATTTTTTTTTTATTTCCAATGGAGGTATGGATGTTTCTGCATAAATATTTAATTTATTTGTATTTTGTAATAAACCTAAACAGAATTTTAAAATTTTTATTTGTATATTTTCTAAAGTTTTATAATTTTTTTTTGTTAAGTAATATATCAGTTCAATTCCATAAGTAAATTTGGGTAGAATAATAGAATTGTATAATAATAGTAGGTTTTTTTTATTACATCCCCATTTTGAGTTGCCAAGAAATCTTAGAAAATGATAAAGCTTGGTTGCTTTGTTTTTAGCTTCTGTAATAAATTTATTCCAGTTCAGTTTTGAGTCAAAGTGAATTCTTAGATATTTAAAATGATTTACGATATTTATATTTTTTTCATTTATTTTAATTATGAAATCTTCTGGTAGTTTTCTATTAGCGTGAAAGTATGAAATGACAGTTTTTTCATTTGAAATTTTTAGATTCCAATTTTCACAGTAATTGTTTACTTTTTTAATTGTGTCTTGTATTCTTTTTTGTATTACATCTATATTTTCATGGAATGTCCAGAAGATTAAATCGTCTGCATATGTTCCAAATTTTGTTTCTGGTTTAAAAATTTTCTGAATATCATTTAAGTATAGGTTAAAAAGAAGCGGGGATAATATATCTCCTTGTACAAGACCATTTAGTAATTTATTTGATGTAGAAGTATTATTTCCTAATTTTACTTTATAAGATCTCTTTCTAATAAAATGTAAAAGAAAATTATAAATGTTACCACATATTTTTAATTTCCTAATTTTATATAAAGGTGCGTTGTGATCTATCGAATCAAAGGCCTTCTTAAGATCAATTATGACAACTACCAAAAATATTTTCTTTTTTTTTGTAAATTCAACATCAGAAATGAAGTTTAACAGAAGATCCTTGGTTGACCTTCCAGGCCGGAAGCCAAACACATTCCTGTGAAAAATGCGTTCATGTTCAAAAAACCAGTTCAATCTGTTTACAATCATTCTTTCGAATAACTTGAATAAATTTGAACTCAAACAGATTGGTCGATACGATTCTAGTATTTCATATGGTTTATTAGATTTTTTTATAAATATCATGTAATTTTCTAGCCAAATTGTTGGATAATTATTAGTTGTCCAGAAATTGTTAAATTCTTTTAGTAGTTTTTTTATATATTTAATTGGTAGATTTTTTATTAAATTATTTGAAAATTGATCTGGTCCTACAGCTGTATTCTTTTTTATTTTTTTATAGCAAATATTAATTCATATAATGAAAATGGAAGATTTATAAAATCGGTTTTATTATTATAATATGTTTGATGGAAGATATTTGAGTCATTATATAATTTGTATAATTTATTGTTTGGTTTATAGTGTAATGTATTGAAAAATTTTGCTATTTGTTCTGTTGTTTCTTGGATTGTTAATTTATGTTTTAATGCATAGTTATATAAAGGGTTTATTGGTTCTGTTTCCTTTGTTAATTTTTTATATATAGACCATAAATTTTTTGTAGATGTTGTGGGGGATAGTTTTTCTGTAGATATTCTCCAGTTTTGTTTCAAAATATTTTTGATTTTTTTATTGATAGCTGCTGCTAGTCTATTAAAATTTTGGCATGCAATAAATGTTTTTGTTTGTTTCATATGTCTTTCTGTTTTTCTGCGGATTGCTATTAGTTTGTTTATAAATATAGTATGTATATTGTTTACTGGTATTTTTTTTGTTATTGTTGTTGTGTTATTTTTTTTTTATCCTGTATTTTATCAATTAGTGTAGTGTAATCCAAAGTTTCATAATTAATTTTGCTTAAATCTTCCTTAAAACCTTTCCAATTAATGGAGTTTATTTTTGGTTTCCTGATAAAAGGATCATTATAGTAAATAAAAATAGGTCTATGGTCACTACCATAACTGTCTATTGAAATGGACCATTGTAATTCATTTTTTAATCTATTTGAGCATAGTGTTAGGTCAATGATTGAATTTATTTTTTCATTTTTCAAACAGGTGGGTGTGTTGTTATTAAGTATGTTTAAATTTAATTCTTCAATAAATTTTAATAAATATTTGCTTTTATGATCATTTTTATACGAAAACCAAACTTTATTATGTGTGTTTAGGTCTCCACATATTAAAATTTCTCCATTTAAATTTTCAACAATTTGTACATATGTTTTTGTATCTATTAAGATTCCTGGATTGTATATATTTATAATATTAACAATTATTTTTTTTATTTGAGTTTGAATTATTATTATTTCTAATTTTTCTTTTAATATTGGTATATTTAATTGTCTATGTATTATATCTTTATGTATATAAGTTGCAATACCTCTAGAATTATTACTATTTTTTTGTATATAAGTTATAAAATTATTAAATTTAGGTAAGTTTGTTGTATTTATTTCTTGTATGCACATTATTTTTATTTTTTTATGTTCAAAAAGTGTTTTAAGATATGTTTCTTACTTTCTATTCCACGACAGTTCCACTGAAGAATACTGAAATTGTCTACCATGGACCACTATTCAGTAAAGAAAGTAAGATGTCTTTTATGAGGTTCACCTCCGGACATTGTGGGAGGATAATATCAAACAATTTGATGATTAGGCCTATGATTTGGCTCCTATTATTCCAATTGGAAGGTTCATTTGTCCCTCTATTATTTCCTTGCGTTGTAGGACAAAGAGTAGCTTCCAAATTCCTTTCATCATTCATTTGTAGTTTGGAAGTTTTATGAATTGAATTTTTAGCTCCAGTGATGTTTTTCTTTACTGTACTAGCATAGTTTCTTTGAATTACATTATTCTGAGTTACGGAGATTCTGTTGTCAATGTCAGTAGATGTTGAAGGTAAGTTTGTTAGAGGTGGGAAGTTTTCTCTCACTCCTTCGCAGAATCCCTGTGTAAAGTCCTCTCTCAGGTCCTCACATTCTTTTGCTTTGAATCCTATCGGTGATCAAGGTCGAATCACTAGTTAAAACCTCACTTTTATTAAGAAAGTCTTTTATTTTGAAGTGGTTAATAATATCTGGGTATTGTTTGGCTTTCTTAAATGCTTGTTGACAATTCAAACCCTCATTTAACTGGATCATTTTAGCTTTACATGCGATCAGTCTCACTGGACATCCAGCATATGTTGCAGGGTGTTGATCCCCGCAATTTGGGCATTTTAAGACATGAGCTTTACAAAATTTGTGATGATGGTGTTCTCCACAACGTTTGCATGTGAGCTTTCCTCTACAAGTGGATACTGCATGACCAAATGTGTAACATCTGAAGCACAAATTAGATGGAGTTGTGTATGGTTTGACATTATGTCGTGAAAATCCAAGAAAAACGTGAGTGGGAAGTATATCTCCTTCAAATAAATGTCCAGCTCCCAAGGACTCCAAAGACTCAGAGAAGGTTGGACCCAGTGGAACACTTTAGGAGACAAATAATGGGCGTCTCCTATCAAAGCCATCAAGTGTGTTCTTTAACGTGCATAGGGTATGGCCTTCCCACACACGGGGCCACGACTTAACTTATCATAAACAAAAAAGCGATTGATTTATTAAACATGGAGAATACGTCAAAATAATCGAAGCCGCATGGTGCTTATTTTTAATTATCAAAGACTGATTAAAAGGTTGAAACAATTATTTTTTTTCTTTATATTTTTAGCTTTTTTTTTCAATTTCAAGAAATATTTGAAATATAAATTATTTTGTGGCCGGCAAACCCGAAGAACGAACTCGTCTCTAATAGGCACCTCTAAATAGGCCCGTGTTATCTAATAGAGAGTAGGCACCTCTAAATAGGCCCGTGTTATCTAATAGAGAGTAGGCACCTCTAAATAGGCCCGTGTTATCTAATAGAGAGTAGGCACTGTGCCTACGAAAATAATTTGAAGATTGATGATAAAAACTAACAAATCTAGAGAATAAATAGTATTCAAATCATCTGTTAGACCCGTTCATCATCATCCTCCTCAAGCAATTGCTACTGTTTTATTTTCCGAAGAAAATGATTCAAGATAATTTCGATAACCTATCTAGTCATTAAAATCGATGTGCCCATAAAAATGCATCAGCCAAAGAGCCTAAGAGACAGAAGTGCTTAGGGCCTACGAGCACCTTAATACGACCCTACTACTAGATATACTTTTACAATACGATTAAATGTATAAAACTAAGTACACGCTGTTTTAACTTCTATACTAAGTGGCGATAATTATATAGTGGGCACACTTTTCTATAAAGTAGGGCAGGGGTGGCTCAGTCGGTAGCGCGCCAGGCTCGTAATCTGCAGGTTCGCGTCCCAGCTGGGTCAGCGTTGAGATTTATCTCAACAAAACGTCCTGCCCTCGGTCAATAGGGGACAACAATGAGCTTGAAAATGCCGTCGTCCGCCGGATGGGACGCTAAGCTCTGGCCCCCTGTGCGGGAGAGCCATACCTTGAGCAAGTTGAAGAACACGCCTTAACGGGAGGCTACCATCTGCCTCCTAACAGCTATCCAATGGATCCTCTTCCACCAACCTTCTATAAGCCCTCGGGGTCCTTGTGACCTGGCCATTTAGCCTATTATGCTCAGCAGAAAGAGTTCGTTGTTTGGGTTGTTTTACCTCTGAGCGGCACTTTTTTGCACACCATGGGCTAAATGTCCAGGTCACAAAGACCCCGAAGGATCAGAGAAAGTTGGAGGAGGGGACCCACTGGAACGGCTGTTGGGAGACAGATGGTAGCCTCCCGTGGCCAATCAGCGTGTTCTATAACGTGCACAGGGTATGGCTCTCCCGCACATGGGGCCACGGCTTAATGTTCCATCCGACGGACAGCGGCCTTTCCAAGCCCATCGGTGTCCCCTACTGACCATGGGCAGGGCGGAGATAAATCTCAACGCTGACCTAGCTGGTACTGAACCTAGGAACTACAGACGAGCCTGGCGCGCTACCGACTGAGCCACTCCCGCCCTCCTGCGATTCGAACCTGCCTTTGATTAGTAGCCCAGCATGCTAACCACTTTGCCACGGAACGGGTAAACTTTGTTAACAAATCAAAATTTAAGGGTAGTTACAAATCAAATCATCTTATTTGCGGTTCAGCACCCTAAGACAAGCTCAATAATAAAACTTCACCTCGCTTTTAATCAATTAATAACTTACTACACTTAAGCATATTAAGTACAAGACACAGAACTAGAACTGGAAACATCAACAGTGGAACAGCCTTCATCAAAAATCTAAGCAACTTATTACCACTTAACAGTTAACTAAGTGGATGTTTTTCAAAATCTGCTACACGATGCAACGTTAACCAACATTTTGGGAACTCATCGAAATTCAACAACACTGAATTCAATCACAATTCAAACTCACATGCCTGTATTACAGACAATGACGAATTCTTTCCAACGCTTAGAACATCTTGTGATACAATACGCACACGTTATCATGAACTGTTGTTGTTCTTTCACACGTGGTTTCAATATATATCTATGGGAATATATACTTATCAAACTTGATATAGCTTATCTGAACTTTACGGATACTTATAGGTTCTTCATAACTGTAATATTTTAGTTGGGTTGTTTTACCTCAGAGCGGCACTTTCTTTGCCCACAACGCTCTAAATGGCTGGCCACAAGGACTCCGAACAGGCTTACAGAAGGTTCGGGAGGGAACCCATTGGAACTGCTGTTAGGAGACAACGGTATCCTCCCGTCAAGGCCATCCAGCGTGTTCTTTAATGTGCAGAGAGTATGACTCTCCCGCACATGGTGCCGCGGTTTAACGTCCCATCCGAAGGACGGCGGCCTTTCCATGCCCATCGGTGTCCCCAAAACGACAACCATGCCTTACCCCGGGCTCGAACCCAGATCCCTTAGAGTAGGAGCCCAACACGCTAATCACTCGGCCATGGGACGGCATGAAGTAGTGAGGAGGAGGTGGGGGGGGGGATTGAAATTCGTTGAATTTAAAAGTGAAATTGTTAAAAGTTTTATTTTATTCAAAACGAAATGTTTATTTAAAACGAGTTTATTTAAATGCATTTGTATCTACTGCTACTTATAAGAATTGTACAAGTTCCACACAAAATCCAAATCCTTCGGGGCACGGCATTGGCTCAGTCTGTAGAGCGTCAGGTTCGTAATCTGCAGTTCCCAGGTTCGAGTCCTAGCTGGGCCAGAGTTGAGATTTATCTCCGCAAAACTCTCCGTCCTGCCCTCGGTCTTTAGGGGACACCGATGGGCTTGAAAAGGCCGCCTTCCGTCGGATGGGACGTTGAGCCGTGGTCTCGTGTGGGGGAAAGCCATACCCTGTGCACGTTAAAGAACACACTGGATGACTTGAAGGAATACCATCTGTCTTCTAACAGCTGTTCAATTGGTTACCTGACCCCTATCTTCTCTGAGCTCTCTGGGTCCTTGTGACCTGGCAATTTAGCTCATTGTATAAATAAAAAAATAAATAAATACCCCCTCAAGCAGCTGCTTGCCACAGAGGTCTGACAGGAGCCTGTCAGTTTATAATGCCACAGTAGAAGGTGCAAAAAAAAAATCCCAGTTAGAGGTAAAACAACTCAAGAACAACAAATCTGTAGCTGTGTTTATTTCCCCTTTGATTTGTTTGATCGATAATATTGTCCATTTCCGTTCCAAAATATTCCATCTTAAAATTTAAACTTTTCGTTTTCTATACACAAGGAATTCCACTCTTAAACAGTGCTCCTACAGAACGCGACAAATTTTTAAATTTGATTTATAACACGGTGGCCTAAACAAGTCATAAACATGGATTACAGAAAACGTTATGACTATAAATCGTTAAGCCTTACAAATAAGGCTCCTCCGCGAAGTTGATAGTTCGATGGAAAACTTTGAATGAAAACTAATCATTTTAAGATCACATTAGTACATCCGAGTGCGACCCTTGGGCCTAATTCTCCTTCGATATTATTATTCACGATATTCTTGCTTGGTACCGAAATGCTCTGCATTCAGTCAAATGAGAAGAAGACACTTTCATAGTTAAGCAAGACGAATGGACGAAAGGGACACAGGTCAGGCAAATTTTCATTTATTGGCGTAAGTTAAACGTTCACTACTGAATTTGGTGTGACGTTGAACGTATGTTTCCCAACTAGAATCCGAGGCTCCACTTTTCATTTCCTGTACTTTCTCTTTTCTTTTGCATTTGATTTCCGTTACTCTCACTTTTCATTTCATTCACGATACTCTCAATTTCATTTAATTTTCGAGATTCATTTTTCGAGACTCACTTTTCGTTTCAAATACCCACTTTTTATTTTAATTTCCTATACTCACATTTCTCATTTCCGAGAATAATATTTTATTTCATTTCCGAAACTCCCCCTTTTCATTTCCGAAACTCTCTCTTTTCATTTCATATACTCTCACTTTTCATTTCCGAAACTATCTCTTTTCATTTCAGATACTCTCACTTTTCATTTCCGAAATTCTCTCTTTTCATTTCCGAAACTATCCCTTTTCATTTCCGAAACTCCCCCTTTTCATTTCCGAAACTATCTCTTTTCATTTCCGAAACTCCCCCTTTTCATTTCCGAAACTATCCCTTTTCATTTCAGTTATTCTCTCTTTTCATTTCCGAAACTATCTCTTTTCATTTCCGAAACTCTCCCTTTTCATTTCAGATACTTTCCCTTTTGATTTCATTTCGGATACTTTCATTTTCATTTTAACGAAATTCATTTTGAAAATAATTGCTCACGGAAGCGTCGAGATCTGAAGAATTTGAGAAGTACGAAGGCTAAGATGGATAGTTATCGAATATGGAGGAAAAACTGTCTTGAGCCAGAGGGATGAGGACCCACGATTTCCCTACTCTGCCCCTGATAACATGTCAGGTACTCTGACTCCTGAGCTACCGTAGATGGTCAACTTCGAGAACGACAAAAAGCGAAAGGAAAACAACGACGAAGAATGATGAAAAGTGAAAGGTATCCTCTATGAGTGGCTCTAAGCATTATATCATGTAATGGGTCATTGGCATCTATATTTATTGTATTTGCGCACAATATAAAAAACTTTACAAAACACTCCAGTCAAGGTCGTCCAGCGCGTTCTTTAACGTGCACAAAGTATAGCTCTGTTGTACATTAACTGCTTAACGTTCCATTCTATAGGGGGAGCGATCGCGGCTCAGTCAGTAGTACGGCAGGCTCGTAATCTGCAGTTCCCAGGTTCGAGTCTGACCTGGACCAGCGTTGAGATTTATCTCCGCAAAGCTCCTCCGCTCTGCTCTCGGTCAGTAGTGGATATCGATGGCTTTGGAAAGCAGTCGCCCGTCGGATGGGACTTAAGCCGTGGTCCCGTTTTCAGGAAAGTCATACCCTGTGCATGTTAAGAACGAGGTAGATGGCTTTAATGGGAGACTACCATCTGTCTACCTTTCCAAGCCAAACGATGTCCCCTATTGTCGGTTGTTGGGTTGTTTTACCTCTGAGCGGCACTTTTTTGCACACCATAGGCAAAATGGCCAGGTCACAAGGACCCCGAAGGCTCAGAGAAGGTTAGGGGAGGGGACCCACTGGAACAGCTGTTAGGAGACAGATGGAAACCTCCCGCCAAGGCCATCCAGTGTGTTCTTTAACGTGCACAGGGTACGACTCTCCCGCACAAGGGGCCACGGCAAAACATCCATCCGACGGACGACGGACTTTCCAAGCCCATCGGCATCCCTTACTGACCGTGGGCAGGGCGAGAGCTGGGTCAGCGTGAGATAAATCTCAACGCTGACCCAGCTGGGATTCGAACCTGGGAACTGCAGATTACGAGCCTGGCGCGCTACCGACTGAGCCCCCCCCCCCCCCCCCCCTTTTGTCGGAGGGCAAGGTGGAGAGCATAGCATCCTTGGAGATTTAATTCTTAAAAAAGTTGTTTTGATATTAATCAGTACAAAGAGCAACTCATACTTCAGTTTCCTATTGTCCACTTCTACGTCATGTGGAATTAATACTTCAAGTTTCTGCTGTCCACTTCTATCACCACCAGCACACATACGGAAACAAAAAAAAAAAATTCAAATTCCACTTAATCATTTCCACTCCACTGCATCCATTTCTGTTTTAAGCACAGGCAATCACGATCTGACTAAGCGATGGCCGGTAGTTGTTGACTCACAATGCAGCCTCACTCAGAATCCACTTCTCCGGCACTAACTCTTCCAATAGTGTCATACAAAATTCGTTTCCGTGATAAATTTAATGATCATCTCTAGGACTGAACTCGACTGTAATTAAAAGATTTAGTTTACCAGCGCATTCTCTCGGAGCAATTAAAAGATGATTTCCGACATTGACTGTTTGGTAATGTGTTGTTGTTTTAACAGATGCTACGACGAACGGTCCAATTCGAGAAATAATGAATGGAGTTTTAAATTATCGTTATCGTTCTCTCCTGCCTCGTATTGAGTTCGGATGTTGCTAAGAGTTACGCGTCAAGCTGGATGGAGGCATTGTCTGGATTAATTGGCTTCTCATCACAGTGGAAGAGGCAACACATCTGATGCCTTTGCGGGTGGTATGGGAGCTTTAAAGATGTTTCGCTGGTGTGATAGTAGATGGGGGAACGTGTGCAGTGTGTCTTTTGAGTGCTGGAATGGGTAGAACTGTAATGGTCTAGATCTTGAGCGCAGGGGTGGCTCTGTCGGTAGCGTGCCAGGCTTTTAATCTACAGTTCCCAGGTTCGAGTTGGGTTGGGGTTGTTTTACCTCTGAACGGCACTTTTTTGCACACCATGGGCTAAATGGGCTGGTCACATGGACCCCGAAAACTCAGAGAAGGTTGGGGGAGGAGTTAGGTTGGGTTGTTTTACCTCTGAGCGGCGCTTTTTTGCACACAATGGGCTAAATGGCCAGGTCACATGGACTTCGAAGGCTCAGAGAAGGTTGGGGGAGGGGACCCACTGGAACAGCTGTTGGGAGACAGATGGTAGCCTCCCGTCAAGGCCATCCAGCGTGTTCTTTAATGTGCACAGGGTATGTCTCTCCCGCACACGGGGCCACGGCTTAACGTCCCATCCGACAGACGGCGGCCTTTCCAAGCCCATCGGTGTCCCCTAATGACCGTGGGCAGGGCTGGGAATTTTGCGGAGATAAATCTCAACGCTGACCCAGCTGGGACTCGAACCTGGGAAGTACAGATTACGAGCCCCAGGTTCGAGTCCTAGTTGGGCCAGAGTTGAGATTTATCTTCGCAAAACTCCCTGCCCTCCCCTCTGTCAGTAGAGAACACCGATGGGCTGCGAAAAGCCACCGTCTATCAGATGGAATGTTAACCGTGTACGGTGTGCGAGAGAGCTATACCCTGTGCAAGTTAAAAAACGTTCCCCACTCATCAGTCCAATCTAGCATCTGTGGTTTGTGTTGGAACAGCATATCCAATCTGCGGCGGCTCAACCACATAACTTACAAGAGTTAAAGGATCTGCTGGTAATGTGTTGGTACCATATACCATAAGACACCTTAATCTTCTAGCATCCATGTCTTGCCGGGTAAGTCTTGGCGGTACGTTGAGGACCATCATCATATTAGGCAGGTGGCCATAATGTTTTGGCTCTTCGGTGTATTTCTAAAGAGTATATGAATTGAAAATAATTTTTTTAAGGAATGTTGAAAACATCTTGATTAAACAATAGAACCAACGGTGTAGTCATCGTCACAAGCCCAATCAGTGCTCGTGACGATGACCACACAGTTGGTTGAAACCGGGCAGCACACTAAGGAATAGTATAAATAAAACCAGTTAGGAAGAACTACTGCGAACCCCAACAGTAAACTTAAAGCTATCTAAAACCTTTATACAATAGAAAATATAAAAAAAATTATGTGTATTTTAAAGAAAATTGCACCTGCGTAACAAAACATCATAGTTCTCGGACATTTAATAGAAAATAATGAAAACAGAAGGAATCTCCAATCACACAAACCGGACTATCTGTGAAACAGTGAACATATACTAAACGTGAATCAAAGAACTGTGATAAACCTGGAAATAAGGATCTTCCAACTCCACATCTCGGAACAACTCTGGAGAACTGGATTTTGGCAATATTCTGGGCTGTTGGGTTGTTTTACCTCTGAGCGGCACTTTTTTTCACACCATGGGCTAAATGGCCAGGTCACATGGACCCCGAAGGCTCAGAGAAGGTTGGGGGAGGGGACACACTGGAACAGCTGTTGGGAAACAGATGGTAGCCTCCCGTCAAGGCCATCCAGCGTATTCTTTAACGTGCACAGGGTATGTCTCTGCCACACACGGGTCCACGGCTTAACGTCCCATCCGACGGACGGCGGCCTTTCAAAGCCCATCGGTGTCCCCTACTGACCGTGGGCAAGGTGGGGAATTTTGCGGAGATAAATCTCAACGCTGACCCAGCTGGGACTCGAACCTGGGAACTACAGATTACGAGCCTGGCGCGCTACCGACTGAGCCACTCCCGCCCCACAAGGTCATAAGGACCCCGAAAGCTCAGAAGGTTGGGGTTGGGTTGTTTTACCTCTGAGCGGCACTTTTTTGCACACCATGTGCTAAATGGCCAGGTCACATAGGACCCCGAAGGCTCAGAGAAGGTTGGGGGAGGAGACACACTGGAAGAGCTGTTGGGAGACAGGTGGTAGCCTCCCATCAAGGCCGTCCAGCGAGTTCTTTCACGTGCTCAGGGTGTGGCTCTCACGTACACGGGACCACGGCTTAACGTCCCATACGACGGACGACGGAAAGCCGTTCATCTTTTCAAGCCCATCGGTGTCCCCTACTGACCGTGAGCAGGGTAGAAAATTTTGCGGAGATAAATCTTAACGGTGACCCAGCTGGGACTCGAATCTAGGAACTGCAGATTACGAGTCTGGCGTGCTAACGACCTCGTCAACCCCAGTCCCAGACTACTTGGGAAGTAATTAATTATTAAACAAATCAGACTGGAAAAATATATGTAAAAAATTTTTAAAAAAATTTCAGAAAAAAAAAGACGAAAGAGAAAATGTTAATCCCGAAACTTCGGCAATAAAAAAAACTATATGAATCAAAATAAAAAGAGTTTTTTTTTTAATGCAAGAAGTCTGAGCTATTAGGAAGCTAATATCTGGAAAGCATACAAACTAGTGCACTGTCTTTAATTAGAATGGTGACGTTGTCAAGTGATCGGTGATATTCTCTTGGACTAATCTTTTTCCCCCGTCCTCATTCTACACTTGACTGCTTTCAAGTGGCATTGATTTTCCATAAAGTCTGTCATAGTTGAAGACGAAGAGGAAAATTCCTAGGTGAGAGTTAAGTGATTCAAGTAACTGTGATCAAAGTGACGTCTTTTTATTCAAACAGCTACTGTCGTTTTCTTTAAACTTTTGTTCCTGTGAACTCGTAAAAAAAATACAGTAACGAAAAACCTCATGCTGTGACTTCCCTACAATCAAAATGATAGAAAATTTCCGTGTTATGTTGGGGCGGGGGTGGCTCAGTCAGTAGCGCACCGGCCCCCCCCCCCCCCCCCCCTTGTAATCTGTAGTTCCCAGGGTCGAGTCCCAGTTGGGTCAGCGTCGAGATATATCTCCACAAAATTCCCCGCCCTATCCACGGTCAGTAGGGGACACCGATGGGCTGGAAAAGACCGCCGTCCGTCGGATGGGGCGTTAAGCCGTGGCGCCGTATGCGGAAGAACCATACCCTGTGCACGTTAAAGAACACACTGGATAGCCTTGACGGGAGGCTACCATCTGTCTCCTAACAGCTATTCCGGTGTGTCCCCTCCCCCAACCTTCTCTGAGCCTTTGGGGTCCTTGTGACCTGGTCATTTAGACCACTGTGTGCAAAAAAGTGCCGCTCAGAGGTAAAACAACCCAATCCAAATCCGTGTTATGTCAATGGAAATCTTAACTTCGAAGCTCTATAACTTCTAAAATATTCCTTTCATGGTAAAAGGAGACTAAAGATAAATATTTTGATCAAATCTATTTCTATCTCAATTTCGACAATTTCACGAATTTCATATCTACAGGACACATCCTGTGATTCTTTACTATTGAAATGTTGATTTAACCCCATGAACGTGAGTGACAAATACTAAATTCCATCTCTAAGTGACAACAAAATTGTCTATTTCCCGACAGATGGCGCCACTATGCGAAATAAAAAAATTATGGAAAGTTGATAAATGATAATAATAATAAATACCCCGTCAAGCAGCTGCTTGCCACAGAGGTCTGACAGGAGCCTGTCAGTTTATATGCCATAGTAGGAGATCTGAGAGGATGGCAGGACCTCAGCAGAAAAACGACACACACATCCATGCCTAACCCGGGGCTCGAACCCAGGTCCCTTAGATCAGTAGCCAAGCGTGCTAACCACTCGGCCACTCAGTGAAGAAGAAACGTTAGCTGATGATGATGTAATGGTTAGCATAACTGGCATGTTTCCAGGAGACGTGGGTTCGAATCCAGCTTTTTTCAACTTATTATTTCATGAGTTCGACAATATTCGTTTAGTATTTAAAGTGTTGTGGTGGCGGGAATGTTTGACAAATTATCTCGTTTTATAAAAACCGTTCTAAATTGTCTAATATTGAAATAATAATTTCACACACTTCTAAAATGCACATTTATTCTATTAAAAGGTTTCACACAGGGCCGGTCTAGAAGTGAACGGGGGGGGGGGGGTCATAATTCCCAACCCCTTTCAGAATCCTAGTAAGGGTAATAGAGGCAAAAATCATTCAAGTTACCTTTATTTCAGACATTTTTTTTAGTTCTTTCTTTTAAATCTAGAAAACGGAAAGGGAAAATCTCAGGCTAGAGACCTTCTTAAATTTTTTTTTTTGTTTTGTACATTATTTGGTATTTCACCAAAGAGGCATGTGCGATGTGGGAGGTCTCCGTTCCAGCAACTGGAATGTTAATCGATGCATCAGTGTCTATGAGACGAGAGTCACCCACTGCGGGTGTCCGCTGACCCCCGGCCCAGGGTCACTTGTCCGTAGTCGGAGTAGGGAGCAGAGTGTTGGGAACGACCAAGAGGGGAGACCCCGGACGAAGAACTAGCAGTGAGGACGTAAGAATTTTGGCTCGTAAATGCCGACTGGAAATAACGGCATTGGGCTCTGGGCAAACAGCTGAACAGGCATAGTAAGCTGGTGATATAATGTCATGTAACTGAACATATGTCCTTGTCTTTAGTTAACTATGACAATTATGGAACACATAAACATGACTGATGAGTCATGTTTATGTGTTCCATAATTGTCATAGTTGACTGAAGTCGAACCAATTTTTTAAGTGTAGTTCAGTATTGAGTCCAGCATTTTCTCTCGAATCACAGAAGACTCTTTCATCCGTTCGCTAATTGCGATCGAACCAGAGGGACATTCCAAAAGATCTTAATAGACAGATGGCCGAGAGAAGCAACATCACCGGGGGGAAGGGGAATATTATACTGCATTGGAAATCCAGTGCTACAGACTCAGCACCCCCCCCCCCCCCCCCCAAGGGTTGGAATATGTTGGATAGTCTAATACAGGATGCACTTCCCCTAACCAGAACATTTCAGTTATTTAATACGAGAAAATTGCTCTCGTTTCCAGCGAATTTGATTTAGAGGAACTCATTATCACCTTCCAACCGAAAATTACCTGTAGTTAGAGTGGGTTAATTGCTCAAACAACTTAGATTTCGAAAGCAGTTCAAGTTTTGCAGCAAGCAGGCTAACACCATTCGTTCCTCAGTTTTCTGTTTACTCAGATACGACATAAGGGAAACTGACATCTGTCGCATTTCCAAGGAACCGAAGCAATTATTAGAGAAAATTGCGTCAGAGCACTCGTCTTTAATTGCATTTGCCCACTTTATGAGTCTGCATTGGCGGACAGACACCTGGACAAGACAAGCAATGGAAACGTTTACTGGCTGATAAAATTTGTTTCCATAGTCGACATGTGCTGTATGGGTCAACATCGATTGACTATTACTTCCACGTGTAGCTGGATTGTTTTACTTCTGATCGGCACTTTTTTTGCGCACCATGGTCTAAATGGGCAGATCACAACAAGGAATTTTTCTTGTTCTTTAACAATATAGCTTTTTTTTCCTAGGGGTTTTTCACTAAGTTTGGCATGGAGGGTTGGATTGGGTTGTTCTACCTCTGAGCGGCACTTTTTTGCACACCATGGGCTAAATGGCCAGGTCACAAAGACCCCGAAGGCTCAGAGAAGATTGAGGGTGGGGACCCACTGGAACAGCTGTTGGAAGACAGATGGTAGCTTCCTGTCAAGGCAATCCAGTGGGTTTTTAACGTGCACAGGGTATGGCTCTCCCACACACGGGGCCACGGCTTAACTTCCCATCCGACGAATTCGATATCTACAACTTTCCAAGTCTATCGGTGTCTCCTGCTGACCGTGGGCAGGGTGGGGAGATTTGTGGAGATAAATCTCAATGCTGACCCATCTGGGACTCGAACCTGGTAACTGCAGATTACGAGCTTGGCACGCTACCGACTAAGCCACCCCCGCCCCGATGCTATGGAGGGGCTTGGGATAAATGGATAGGTCACAAGGAGCTCAACGGCCAGCGTTCTCACTGGACAACTGTTAGGAGATAAATCTGAAGCGTGATCGAGTCAAGTGTCCTGGCATGGGTGGCACATTTTTGCACACAACGGGCTAAATGGTTAAGTCACTAGGTCATCAAGGGCTCAGAAAAGGTTGGGGAAGGGGATCCACTGGACAGCTGGTAATGGACATTGATTTATAATTGTCTAATATCGAAACAATTATTGCACAAATTTCTAAAAATGTATATTTATTTTCCCCGCCCTGCGACAGTCAGTAGTGGACACCGATGGGCTTGGAAAAGCTGCCGCCCGTCGGATGGGACGTTAAGCCTTGGCCCTGTGTGCGGGAGAGAGCCATACCTTGTGCACGATAAAGAACTGCTGGATGGCTTTGATGAGAAGCTACCATCTGTCTCCCAATGGCTGTTCCAGTGGGTTCCCTACATTAACCTCTCTGAGCCTTCGAGTTTCATGTGACCTGGCCATTTAGCCCATGTGTGCACAAAAAGTGCCACTCAAAGGCAAAACAACCAACCCAAATGTATATTTTATTTTGTTAAATAAGCATTATTTCAAGAAATTTAGGTTGTAATTTATTTCCGATGTAATTTTAGACGCATTATTGTTGTGAAATATTCTAGCTTCCATAACTCTTACGAACGAATATTGTTAAAAAAAACCGATAATAGATTTGATTGAGATCCTTATTTTTCCGAAATTAGACTCCCATTGACCTAACGTTGAAATTCTCAAATACTTTGGTAAGGCGATGTAGAATTTATTCGAATTATTGTTTCTTGTTTCGTTTTATTATTGTCGCGTTGGCAACAGTAAAGGCACTTGTGAATTGCAAGCGGAAGGAAATTAAATATGGCATGCATAAAGACACCAATAACCTGTGACGCTACAACTTCGAATGCTGTTGTTATCTCTTATTCGGTAACGTCGAAGCAGCCATATAAGTTTGAATTTCGGGTTAAACATCACCGCACAGGTGGTTCTGACGTCATATATGGGCCATTCACTCGAGAAATTCCAATACGACACTGCGATAGAAATCAACAAGCCTTTTAATTACGTAGCCATAACATTATTGTCACTGATAACATAGAGGTATCTCACTCACTGTTGCCACCACCGCCTAACGGGATTCTAAAAGTGATAAATGCAGATTTATGGATCGAAATTGGCGGTCGTCTAAGCTAGGCGACTAGGGAAGGCAATGGGTGGGAAATTGGTTTCTATTCGGCCCATCATGTGGATCGTAACCTGGGTAACCGTCCCTTTCCAGCTGTCCGCTGCAGTTACAGGAAGGGGACACGGGCCAGTGACGCTGATAAGCATTATTCTGTAGTAATTAAATACTTACTGACTTTGCTATCATATATTGTTGCTACTTTAGTGACGAAACTTGGGTTAAATTTCGATTCTTTTGCTTCAGAGGGGCATTATTGTTTTTACATCAAGTTAACTAACTGTTAGAGTGACAAAGACCACAAGGGCTCAGAGCACGGGGATTGTTCCACCATTGCGGGGCACTTTATGTAGCTAATATTCTTGCCAATTTCTTGAAAAAACATAACATTATTAGTGAAAAGCAATATGGTTTCCAAAAAGGTAAAAATGCAATTACACTTTCAACTCAGTTTTCTGGCGTCATTAACAGAACTTTAAACAATGGGATAAAAAGCAGCTGTTATCTTTCTGGACTTCCGTAAGGCATTTGATACGTTAGATCACGATATTCTACTTCAAAATTGTATATTTATGGTATCTGAGGTATTACCCTTAAATGGTTCGGAAATTATTTGAAAAACAGTGCATGTTACTAAAATTAATGTCGCTTTTAGTGAGAACAGTCTAAACTGGGGTCTCACAAGGCTCAATTTTAGGTCCGCTCTTATTCATTATTTATGTTAATGATCTAACAAACCTTAAATTGAAGGGCTCTCCTTATATATACGCTGATGAAACCGCCTTGATTAACGTGAATCACAATATAGGGTTGGGTTGTTTAACCTCTGAGAGGCACTTTTTTGCACACCATGGACTAAATGGCCAGGTCACAAGGACCCCGAAGGCTCAGAGAAGGTTGGGGGAGGGGACCCACTGGAACAGCTATTGGGAGACAGATGGTAGCCTCCCGTCAAGGCAATCCAGCGTGTTCTTTAACGTGCACAGAGTATGGCTCTCCCGCACACGGGGCCACGGCTTAACGTCCCATCCGACGGACGGCGGCCTTTCCAAGCCCATCGGTGTCCCCTACTGACCGTGGGCAGGGCGGGGAATTTTGCGGAGAGAAATCTCAACGCTGACCCAGCTGGGACTCGAACCTGGGAACTACAGATTACGAGCCTGGCGCGCTACCGACTGAGCCACTACGCCCCATACAATATAGGAGAAGCAGTCCGAGATACACAGGATGATTTTAACAAAATTATTAACTGGTCTCATATTAATCGTATTTGCATAAACTCAAAATTAAATGGATTAGCTTTCATTCACCAGGATATTATGATCTTTCATCTTATGCAATAAAAAAACACGAACTCTTCTGTCCTCATGAATCGAGAGCCATAAATATCTTGGAATTTACATGGATACAACCTTGCAGTGGAATACACATATTCAAAAGTTAGCAGAGAAATTGCGTCTATGTACATCTAAACTTTACAAGCTACAATTTGCTGCAAGTGTATTTTGATTTACAAAGCTATATGTGAATCTATATTGACTTATGGTTTGATAATAAACGGCTCAACTAACCTCACAAATAAAAAGAAAACAGGAACCATTCAATCATCCATTCCTAAAAATATAATCTCATATTACTTAAGAAATTAATTTCATCATAGCGAAGAAAGACTAAATTATCTAAGCGTATTTTCCTATCACAACCTTTACAATTACAGTATCACTTTAAAAAAATTTTGACAATCAATTTAAATCAAAAATCTCTCATGAGAAAAACACAAAGCTACAATCCAATAATTATTTCTAACTTCCAAAAATATTAAAGAATTACGGGAAATGTACGAGGACATATAAAATACCTTATGTGTTCAATCAATTACCAAGAGAAATTGTTTTATTAAACAAATTTAAAGAAATCAAAAATAAGACTATCTTCATCTATCTTTTAGGAACTAAAATCAATATAAAAATTTGAAACACCACAATGGAGCTTCCACTGAAATTTCACATAATTAAATATTCGATGACATTGTCTTAAACTATATCAATGTATTTTCATTTAATATTCATCTCTCCTGCAGATAAGAAGATGCTTTGCGGATCTTTCGTTTAAACTTTTGTATAACTAATATGAATAAAGATTATTACATATTATTATACAATGGATTAAATCAGAACCGTCTAACCGGCGTCTCATGACTCGCAGGCAAATTATTGCAAAAGAACTCGCTGCTCAGGAAACAAATAATCAATATATTGAATACGTCTCATTTCTTGCAATTTTTTGGTCAAACATTTTTTAGAGGTATAAATGATTCATTAAAAGTGTATATTTTTGTTATTTAATCAAGATATTTTATTGGTTCCTTAAAAATATTTTTTTATTTCAATTGCTATTCATTTGAATCGTATGTTTTCGTGGGCGGGGGTGGCTCAGTCGGTAGTGTTTTCGTGGGCGGAGGTGGCTCAGTCGGTAGTGCGCCAGGCTCGTAATCTGTAGTTCCCAGGTTCGAGTCCCAGCTGGGTCAGCGTTGAGATTTATCTCCGCAAAACTCTCTGCCCTGCCCACGGTCAGTAGGGGACACCGATGGGCTTGAAAAGGCCGCCGTTCTTCGGATGGGACGTTGAGCCGTGGCCTCGTGTGCGGGAGAGCCATACCCTGTGCACGTTAAAGAACACGCTGGATGGCCTTGACGGGAGGCTACCATCTGTCTCCCAACAGTTGTTCCAGTGGGTCCCCTCCCCCAACCTTCTCTGAGCCTTCGGGGTCCATGTGACCTGGCCATTTAGCCCATGGTGTGCAAAAAAGTGCCGCTCTGAGGTAAAACAATCCAATACGTATGTTTTCGTTTTAAAGTACAGTACTTCTGCGAGCCCTTAAAGTCCTAATGAGCTCAAGGGCTCAGAGAGAGAGAGGGTGAAGGGTTTCCACTGGGTAATTGTTAGGAGATAAATGGAAGCCTCCTGTTAATGCCATCCAGCGTGTTCTTTAAACTGCAAGTGGAGGGTGATCGCGTGAAGTGTATGGTCATGGGTGGCACTTTTTTGTGCACAATGGGCTAAATGTATAGGTCACAAGATCCTTAAGGTTCAGAAATGGTTGGGTAAGGGGATTCACTGGATAGCTGGTAGCAAAGAGATGCGAGACTCAAATCAAGGCCATCCAATGGGTTTTTAATGTGTATAAGGCATGGTTCTCCTGTACACGAACCACGACTTAACGTTTGATGGGTCTTTAAGCCGTGGCCCCGTGTGCGGGAGAGCCATACACTGTGCACGTTAAAGAACACGCTAGATGTCCTTGACGGGAGGCTACCATATGTCTCCCAATAGCTGTTCTAGTGGGTCGTCTCCCCCAACCTTCTCTGATCCCTCAGGGTCCTTGTGACCTGACCATCTAGCCTATTGTGTGCAAAAAAGGGCAGTTCAGAGGTAGAAAATCCAGTCCTTGATGGAAGACATCCATATATCCTAATAGCTGTCCAGCGTATCCCTCTCCCTCAATCTACTCTGCATCCTTGGGTTCTTTGTGACCTATCTTTTTAGTTCTTTATGTGAAAAAAAGGCCACTCAGAGATAAAATAACCGTACAACATTCCCACTTTTTTTGCTGGGGGGAGGGAGGTTAATTTGGTCAGTCGAACTCTTACATTGCTTTAAATTCCGATAACAGGAAGCTTATATCGAAGTTGGTGGTGTACCGTTTAGAAAGTCGTGATAAAAAACTCTAGTATATACAGGGTGTTTATAAAGTAACTATTAATTTTTGTTGTGTTGGGTTGAGTTGTTTTACATCTGAGAGGCACTTTTTTGCACACCATGGGTTAAATGGCCATGTCTCAAGAACCCCGAAAGCTCAGAGAAGGTTGAGGGAGGGGACCCACTGGAACAGCTGTTGGGAGATAGATGGTAGTCTCCCGTCAAGGCCATCCAGCTTGTTCTTTAATGTGTGGAGGGTATGGCTCTCCCACATAGTGCGCCACAGCTTAACGTCCAATCTGAAGGACGGTGGCCTTTCAAAGCCCATTGGTGTCCCCTAGTGACCGTGAGCAGGGCCGGGAGTTTTGCGGAGATAAATCTCAACGCTGCCTCAGATGAGACTCGAATCTGGGAACCGCAGATTACGAGCCTGGGCGCGCTACCAACTAAGCCCTCCACGCCCCCCATTCATTTCTATGAACAAACCTTTTAATAACTCTCTTTGTGTTAGAAATGAATCAAAAACATGAAAACAGCAAAATATTAATACGATTCAACATGACCTCCTTGTATGTCTACACACAAATCCCAAAGTTCAGTGGTAGCAAGGTAAATCCTATCCAAGATATCAGGTGTAATCTTAGCGACTGCAGCTGTGATCCGCTCCTTCAGTTGATTGATGCTGTTATTCGTCACCTTGTACACCTCTGATTTGATATAACCCCACACAAAAATATCTAGAGGTGTGATATTGCTCCTTGTTGATGCACGAGGGCTACGATTGATTGCATCCTCGATGCGTTCCACGGTTTCTGGTGATACTGGAGGTCGACCAGAACGTTTCTCATCACGAAGACTCCCTGTCCTCCGAAATTTGTTCATCAGGGATCTGATTCCTGCCCTTGTTGGCTGTGGTTTATGGAATTTACGAGTGAACTCTTATCTCACCCCTTCGAAGAACAGACTTCGCAGACGTGCCTCAACTACTGCTATTCTTTCTTCAGTCGTCAGCATGATTTAAAAAATCTGGAACAGAAAACGATCAGTCAGAGTTTTCAGGAAAATGGATAGTTACTTTATAAACACTCTGTATAATAGATTTAAGAATAAAAAAAAACAACAAACAAAACGTGAGTTTTTCTTCCAAAATATATTAAAGTGTTAATTAATCTAAAGAACTCTCTCCAATGTAGACAAAATCAATCCTCTTAATCCCATTTTCTTTTCAAAACTAAATTCCATACCTTTTCTTTAATATAAGCATAATAATAAAGTTGCATAATAAAACAATTTCTTCTTCTTTGAGAAATTATTACATCTCGGTTACTACTCGACACACCCAGAATTCCGTTTCAAGGTATTCCCCTTGCTTTTTAATAATATTTCACTTCTACTACAATACACAACAAAAGATAAAGATGCTGAAGAGCAACATCAAGAAGCAAATTGAATGCGATAGAGAAACACATTACCATATCAACAAATTTTCATTCACTGATGCCATTTGGGGATAGAGATACGCTTGAAAAAACTTAATGTGAACTGGAAAACTGATTTTTAAATAAGTTTTTTTTCCTTCGAAGATTTTATTTCACTTTTTTTTTCATTTCCTATTCGTTTTAATTAATGTTTTCAATTTGGTCTTATTTTTGGAAGAAGTACTCGAATCCGAACGGTGCAACAGAAGAAAGCTCTCTTTGGAGTTAATTAAAGTCTTGAAGTTCTCCGTCTGTGCATCCTCTTTGAGCACAAGTCTCGCTCTGTTGATTTTCCAAAAAGCGAAAACCAATCACCCTGATTACTCGGTGTGCTTCAGGAAAGACAGTCGATCGTTATGAAAGAAAAGATCATATTAGCAGAGTATCTTCATCATGAGAGTTGACAACATAGTGCCTAAAAGTGCCAGTGTAGAGATTATAGTTCGCACAATTGTTTTTCGTATAAACAAAAAAATAAATACCCCTCAAGCAGCTGCTTGCCAAAGAGATCTGACAGGTGCATGTCAGTTTATATGCCACAGTAGGAGAGCTGAGAGGATGGCAGGACCTCAGCAGAAAAACGACACACACATCCATGCCTCGAACCCAGGTCCCTTAGATCAGCAGCCAAGCGTGCTAACCACTCGCCCACAGGACGTCGTATAAAAGAGGATTCGAAAAAAGAATGTGCTTTTTTTTAATAACCCGGAAAGGTATGTTGTTCCAACTCTCACAAACTGCTTAGTCGTTATCTTAGAGTACAATCAGTATATTAGCTTACTTTTCGATTAAGGAATATGATCATACGATCAACCAACTAGGATATTAGGGTTGGGTTGTTTTATCTCTGAGCAGCACTTTTTTTGCACACAATGGGCTAAATGATCAAGTCACGAAGGTTGCCAAATCACTAATTTCTAAAAAAATCGTTGCCAGATATTTTTCTGAATTTTGTAATAAACCATAGCGTTCGTATAATTTTTTGAGCGACTGTAGATATACTTGTTAAGGTCCACCCCCGATAAAATCAGCTTATTTTTTAATAAATGTGGGGGGGGGGGGGGTGAAATTCGAAACAGTCTGTGACGGTCCTCATACGAGCTTAAATTTGACATATAACTCGTAATTGTGTAATTCCTCGCTTTCGGAAGATATAGCGGAACTATCGTTTTCATATTTACCCTTTTTCAGGGGGGAAGAAAGCAAGGAGGGTTAATTTTTTTTATAGCCTATGACAATTCCCACTTCATAAGCTTCAATTTGGTTGATAAATCATTAAATAGGCCAGTCGCGTTCGAAAGCTATGAGGAGGATGAAAGAGATCTATACCAGTGCCCAAAACTTGAGGAAGGAAGGGACACGAGGTTACCGAGGTTCAAGATTAGGGGTGGAGGAAAGACGGGGAAGTGCACGAGGTTCAAAGTTAGAGGTATGAAAGAAGGGGAAGAATACGAGGTTCAATATTAGAGATGGAGAAAGGAGGGGAACTGCATGAGGTTTAAAAACGAGGTTCAAGATTGGAGGAAGGGGAGAGTGTTCGAGGTTCAAGATTAGAGGAAGGGAAGAGTGCTCGAGTTCAAAATTAGAGGAAGGGGAGAGTGCTCAAGGTTCAAGATTAGAGGAAGGGGAGAGTGCTCGAGTTCAAGATTAGAGGAAGGGGAGAGTGCCCAAGGTTTAAGGTTAGAGGAAGGGGGAGAGTGCACGAGGTTTAAAAACGAGGTTCAAGATTGGAGGAAGGGGAGAGTGTTCGAGGTTCAAGATTAGAGGAAGGGAAGAGTGCTCGAGTTCAAGATTAGAGGAAGGGGAGAGTGCTCAAGGTTCAAGATTAGAGGAAGGGGAGAGTGCTCGAGTTCAAGATTAGAGGAAGGGGAGAGTGCCCAAGGTTTAAGGTTAGAGGAAGGGGGAGAGTGCACGAGGTTTAAAAACGAGGTTCAAGATTGGAGGAAGGGGAGAGTGTTCGAGGTTCAAGATTAGAGGAAGGGAAGAGTGCTCGAGTTCAAGATTAGAGGAAGGGGAGAGTGCTCAAGGTTCAAGATTAGAGGAAGGGGAGAGTGCTCGAGTTCAAGATTAGAGGAAGGGGAGAGTGCCCAAGGTTTAAGGTTAGAGGAAGGGGGAGAGTGCACGAGGTTTAAAAACGAGGTTCAAGATTGGAGGAAGGGGAGAGTGTTCGAGGTTCAAGATTAGAGGAAGGGAAGAGTGCTCGAGTTCAAGATTAGAGGAAGGGGAGAGTGCTCAAGGTTCAAGATTAGAGGAAGGGGAGAGTGCTCGAGTTCAAGATTAGAGGAAGGGGAGAGTGCCCAAGGTTTAAGGTTAGAGGAAGGGGGAGAGTGCACGAGGTTCAAGATCGTAGTGGAAGGAGAAAGTGGATGAGGTTCAAGATTAGAGTAGGGGAGAGTGCCCGAGGTTCAGTATTAGAGGAAAGGGGAGAGTGCACGAGGTTCAAGATCATAGAGGAAGGAGAAAATGGACGAGGCTTAAGATTAGAGGAAGGGGGAAATTGCAAGTGGTTCAAGATCGTAGTGGAAGGAGGAAGTGGACGAAGTTCAAGATTAGAGGAAGGGGAGAGTGCCCGAGGTTCAAGAATATAGAGGAAGGAGAAAGTACACGAGGTTCAAGATCGTAGAGGAAGGAGAATGTGCACGAGGTTCAAGATCGTAGAGGAAGGAGAAAGTATACGAGGTTCAAGATCGTAGAGGAAGGAGAATGTGCATGAGGTTCAAGATCGTAAAGGAAGGAGAATGTGCACGAGGTTGAGGTTAGAGGATGGGGAGAGAAAGAGAAGTGCACGCGGTTTAAGTCACGAGTATGGCGAGGAAGGAGGATTCCAACTGATGGAGCAACCAGAAGATCCATTGTTCCAATCCAGGAGGTAGTCAGTTTTCATCATGTTTTTTTGGAGCTAAATATCTCTTACGACTTGTGTGTTGTATTGCTTTGCTATTATATGAAATTATATTTTCAAAATTTATTATTAAAAACTGATTAAAAGGTTGAAATTATAATGAAAAAATATTCTATATATATTTATATGCATACATGCTTTCACAATTAAAAGAAATATTTGAAATTTAAATTATTTTGTGCCATTTTGAACCTGAGCTTATCTCTAGTATGCATAGCTTGTTCTGGCAAATACTCATACGGTAAGAAAAAACGTTCGTTTAACGAGGGAGGAGGGGGCGGGGGTGGCTCAGTCGGTAGCGCGCCAGTCTCGTAATCTGTAGTTCTCAGGTTCGAGTCGCAGCTGGGGCAGCGTTGAGATTTATCTCCGTAAAATTCCCCGCCCTGCCCACGGTCAGTAGGGGACACCGATGGGCTTGGAAAGGCCGCCGTCCGTCGGATAGGACGTTAATCCGTGGCCCCGTGTGCGGGAGAGCCATACCCTGTGCACGTTAAAGAACACGCTGGATGGCCATGACGGGAGGCTACCATCTGTCTCCCAACAGCTGTTCCAGTGGGTCCCCTCCCCCAACCTTCTCTGAGCCTTCGGGGTCCATGTGACCTGGCCATTTAGCCCATGGTGTGCAAAAAAGTGCCGCTCAGAGGTAAAACAACCCAACCCAACACAGCAAAAAAGTCACTGAATCTTTTCCCTACTAGTCTATTCCTGTTTAATACAGTGACTTCACTTCAACACCTCTCTTCAGATTTTTTGGAATTCGAACCTGATAACCACAGGTTACGAACCTGGCTCAATACCTAACGAGACCCTCTCCTCCATATTCGCCGAATTTTATTCAACAATGTTATTATTCTTCAAGTTCCCCTTCCGTCCTAGTAATATTTAAAACAAAAAATCAAAATATCCATTTCAATTAACTAAAGCTTTCCCGGAGATGTAAAGAAAGGGCGTTACCCTTCTCCGGGAAACAGGGCCCGATCAAGGGGGAAGGGGGGAATGACACTCTTTGAGAATGCCAGTAAGGATAATAGGTGGGCTTGTTTTACCTCTGAGCGGCACTTTTTTGCACACCATGGGCTAAATGGCCAGATCACATGGACCCCGAAGGCTCAGAGAAGGTTGGGGCAAGGGACCCACTGGAACAGCTGTTGGGAGACAGATGGTAGCCTCCCGTCAAGGCCATCCAGCGTGTTCTTTAGCGTGCACATGGTATGGCTCTCCCGCACACGGGGTCACGGTTTAACGTCTCATACGACGGACGGTGGCCTTTCCAAGCCCATCAAGGATAATAGGAGCCAAAAATGATTAAACTTTTGCGTATTCTACGCAGTTTTTGAAGATTTTCTTTTAATCTTTAAAACGAAGGGGAAAATGTTACACGGCAATGGAAATCTAGTTTCTTGGCCAACCATTTCATGGGGCGGAGGATGGTTTAGGCAATAGCACACCAGGCTCGTAATCTGCAGTTCTCAGGTTCGAGTCCCAGCTGGGTCAGTGTTGAGATTTATATCCGTAAATCTCCCCGCCCTGCTCACGGTCAGTAAGGGGACATCGATGGCTGGGAAAGCCACGTCCGTCTTTTGTAACGTTAAGCCGTGGCTCTGTGTGCGGGAGAACCATACCCTGTGCACGTTAAAGAACACGCTGGATGGCCTTGACGGGAGTCTATCATCTGTCTCCCAATAGCTGTTTCAGTAGGTCCCCTCCTCCAACCTTCTCTGAGTCATCGGGGTTCTTGTGATCTGACCATTTAGCCCATTGTGTGCAAAAAACTGCCGCTCAGAGGTAAAACAACCCAAATCCATCACTTTAACTTTTTTTTCTCTTGATCGCGTCTCCCCTCCCCCAATTTTTTTTCTTTTTCTAGATTCTAGATCCGAGACTGCTCGGATGCATTTATTTGCGGAGCATCATATTCCTCTGACGATCATCAACTAAGACAGAAGTAGTTTTACCCGCCATTTTTCCTCCTTGGAGATTCCCGCTTCTTACTGCGGTGTCACGTCATCATGTTACGGGATCTTCGCAGAGACTGAGAAGTTCATTGCTCTGACGAATGCAGAAGAGCGCGAAATGCCGTGTCATCAGGAGATGGAGCAACGTGTTGCACACAGCTCGAGAAACGATTCCTGAATTCTTCTTCGTGTTCAACAAAAAGACTTCATTTCACCAGAGAGAGTGTTGGGAGCATTCCTGTAGATTGACTTGTTTTACCTATGAGCTGCACATTTTTACACACAGTGGGCTAAATGGCCAGTCAGAAGGACCCTAAGGGCTCAGAGAAGATTGGGGGGTTGGGTTGTTTTACCGCTGAGCGGCACTTTTTTGCACACCATGGGCTAAATGGCCAGGTCACAAGGACCCCGAATGCTCAGAGAAGGTTGGGGGAGGGGACCCACTGGAACAGCTGTTGGGAGACAGATGATAGCCTCCCGTCAAGGCCATCCAGTGTGTTCTTTAACGTGCACAGGGTATGGCCCTCCCGCACACGGGGCCACGGCCTAATGTCCCATCCGACGGACGGCGGCCTTTCAAACCCCATCGGTGTCCCCTACTGACCGTGCGCAGGGCGGGTAATTTTGCGGAGATAAATCTCAATGCTGACCCAGCTGGGACTCGAACCTGGGAACTACAGATTACGAGCCTGGCGCGCTACCGACTGAGCCACCCCCGCTCCAAGATTGGGGGAAGGATACCCACTGGAGAGATATTAGGAGATAGACGGTAGCCTCCCGTCAAAACTATCCAGTTCAAGTCATCCTTCGCATGAAACCATGTCCGTCTCTGACCTATTGCGGCCTTTCTAGGCGCATCGGTGTCCTCTTTCCGACCGAAGGCCAGGGGATTGACACTGCTGATCCAGCCTCCGATTCTTGTACATGTGGAATTCCACCCCCTCACTTTCGATGCTAAATTTATAATTAAAAATGTTACAAGACTAAAAAAAAATGATTCTAGATGCTTATGCAGTATCTTGAGCATTAGGTGGTTGGACTTTGTAAGTAATGATGAGGTTAGAAGAAGGAGTCCTAGGATGCGATAGGGAGACCTAGGATGCGATGGGCAGACAATGTCAAAGAGGACCTTGCTAGAATGGCCTAGGGTGGCCAAATGCTGTTCAAAAGAGACGTCTGGAGAGGAAAATTGCACTGTCTGGTTGGACCTCCGTAGCCGATGGCTGCATGAGGATTTTGTATGTATGTATGTATGTATGTATGTAGAAGGGTTGGGTTGTTGGGTTGTTTTACCTTTGAGCGGCACTTTTTTGCACACCATGGGCTAAATGGCCAGGTCATATGGACCCCGAAGGCTCAGAGAAGGTTGTGGGAGGGGACCCACTGGAACAGCTGTTGGGAGACAGATGGTAGCCCCCCGTCAAGGCCATCCAGAGTGTTCTTTAACGTGCACAGGGTATGGCTCTCCCGCACACGGGGCCACGGCTTAACGTCCCATCCGACAAACGGCGGCCTTTCCAAGCCCATCGGTGTCCCCTACTGACCGTGGGCAGGGCGGGGAATTTTGCGGAGATAAATCTCAACGCTGACCCAGCTGGGACTCGAACCTGGGAACTACAGATTACGAGCCTGGCACGCTACAGACTTAGCCACCCCCGCCCCTGTATGTACAAGACTAAGAACCGAGAACATAGAGAGACAAACAGGGATGCGTTAGTTTACCTCTGTGGTACACTTTTTTTCGCACACAATGGATAAACGGTCAGGTCACAAAAACCCCCAAGAGCTCAGAGGAGGTTAGAGGAAAGGGACTCACTGGACAGCTATTAGGAGACAGATGATATCCTCCGATCAAGCTATCCAATTAGATAGATTTCAAGACTATTTTCAGAGTCTTTCGGATTTTCATAATTATGTAACACGTCATAGACAGAATCTGAGTATACCTATGTGTCGATTGTCAATTGGGCAGAGATCTATCAAACATAATTCAGTAAAAATTTTGTCTGAACTTCCAGATGATGTTAAAAATGCAAAAACTTTAGAATGTTTTAAAATCAAATGTAGAACGTTTCTTCTTACAAAGCAGCGAAACCTTCTTCTATCTATCAGTATAATATGTCTCATAACCATTTGATCTTTTATTATTTTATAGATTACTGTTGTCACAATGGAACTTTAAAGAAAATAGAGAGCATTAACTAAAAATAATCGTGAGCTTACTATGCTCTCCTTTTTTGTTTCGCCTTTCCTATTAATCACTAATATTTAATATGATTATTATTTCCCTTTTCTGATGCAATTGATATTTCTCAGCTATTTCACTTCTCAATTTTTCTCATGTATGTATCAATTGTTATTAGATAATTATGCTATGTATATGGGGCGGGGGTGGTTCAGTCGGTAGCGCGCCAGGCTTGTAATCTGTAGTTCCCAGGATCGAGTTCCAGCTGGGTGAGCGTTGAGATTTATCTCCGCAAAATTCCCCGCCGTGTTCACGGTCAGTAGGGGACACCGATGGGCTTGGAAAGGCCGCCGTCCGTCGGATG
Organism: Ryuthela nishihirai; assembly: GCA_038380435.1. Classification (NCBI taxonomy): domain Eukaryota; kingdom Metazoa; phylum Arthropoda; class Arachnida; order Araneae; family Heptathelidae; genus Ryuthela; species Ryuthela nishihirai. Next base: position 29,310,337 of record JAWZYU010000025.1, read on the forward strand.
GGACGTTAAGCCGTGACCCCGTGTGTGGGAGAGCCATACCCTGTGCACGTTAAAGAACACGCTGGATGGCCTTGACGGGAGGCTACCATCTGTCTCCCAACAGCTGTTCCAGTGGGTCCACTCCCCCAACCTTCTCTGAGCCTTCGGGGTCCATGTGACCTGGCCATTTAGCCCATGGTGTGCAAAAAAGTGCCGCTCAGAGGTAAAACAACCCAACCCAACCCTTCCCCAACCTTCTCTGATCTTTTGAGGTGATTGTGACCTGGGCTCTTAGCCCATTGTGTGCAAAAAAGTGTCGCTTAGAACTAAAACATCCAAATCGCTATCGGAACAAATCCTTATAAAAGATAAAAGTTCTGAAAGCACACACATACCTTCCGCTCTTCTAAAGAAAAAATCGTGCTCTTTCAGACAATACATTTCTTGAGCAAGCAGTCAAATTCCTAGTGAGAGCTTCTCTCAATTTCATTTGCATAACTTTGTGCCATTTACGCCTATAATTTGCGAGAACGCTTCAGACACATCATAAATTACTTTTATGCAACTGTCTGAAGAACGAAACATTTGGGTACGGTAGAACACATAAAGGACTCAAACAGGTGATTCTTTAGAAAACCTTAGAAAGGAAATCTAACATTCCCCTCACGAACTGAGATACGAAAGAGGCTGAAAAAGAAAAAAAAGATCCAGAATAATAAAAACTCGCCTGGAGGTGTCTTTCAACCCTGTTACCTCTAGAATGCTTGGTTATTGCAGCTTTCTCCGGAAGGTGCAGTCTGTGAGCCAGGTAACGTCATAGCTATTTGGGATGCACGTTCACGGTTCAACGACGACATTGAATATAATGCTGACTGATGTCCTCTATTCAAATGCAGATAAGATGCAGATGGCTTTGGAAAATTTCGTTTTTGGGGGGCGTTTTTCTCCTTTTCTGTTTATTCTCCGAGAAGGAAAAATAAGAAACGAAAACGACTTGTGAAGAATATGATGAAATCTGAAACTATATTCCTTCTGGTGCAAGAGGGAATGAAGGAGGAAATGGGTAGGAATGAATCGTCTTTGATGTCGGGTGATTCGTCAAGTTGTTAAAAGTTCAGTCGTGTTTTGAGAATGATTTCTTGATATTAGAGGAATCATTTATCATAAGGTAATGTTACTCTGAATGGAGATGCTAATAAAGGTGTTTTGAGGAATTTAAGACACTTGATAGTGAAAAAAGAAAATGTATAGTTTGGAGGTTTATTTACTTGGATGTTTTCTCTATATCGTTTTTCTATAGTTCAGATTTCGTCATATTCTTGAGAATAATGGCAGTTGGGTTGTTTTATCTCTGAGCGGCACTTTTTTGCGCACAATGAACTAAATGGCGAGGTCACAAGGACCCCGAAGACTCAGAGAAGATTGGGGAGGGGTAGAGGATCACTGGACAGCTGTTAGGCCCCCCCCAATAGGGGATCACCTTGACGTGGTGGGGGCCTAGGGTCCAGCAACCCGGTCGAAGGTTGTGCCGACCGGCGTGGCTGCACTGGTTGGACATAGCCAAGACCAACCGAGGTCGACGATGCCGCTGACCGGTTCCGTGTCCGGTTGGATGGTGACGGTGTCTGAGACCTCACCTCTCAGGTGCTCTGGGTGAGCAGTTCGAGGGCTCTTCTGAAAAGATTTGTGCCCCAGTAGGTCGAGCCCTCACCAAAGTCTGGGCCTTACTAAGAGTCTCCACCCCGGGTGCCGAGCGAACTTGGATCTACATATCCTTGTTCATGGCTAACCGGGGAACATATTAAAGTTAGGTTTCTTCCGGTGGTTAGCTTTCCTTCTATAGGACTGCTGCCATGTGAGGCCGGGGTTGAGGTGCGTCTATATGGCATATTCCTTGCCCCGGCTCTAGATAAGCACGGCTTTTCAAAACTGGTAGTGTCGTATAGGCGAAATCGGGAATTCCCGTGGTTGCATGAGATCGCAACAAAAGAGAGGTGTGGACAGCTGTTAGGAGACAGATGTAGCGTCCGATCAAGGTCATTCAGCGTGTTTTTTAACGTGCACAGATATGGCTTTCCCGCACACGGGGCACGACTTAACGTCTCGTCCGACGGATGGCTATCTTTCCAAAACCATCGCTGTCCCCTACTGATCGAGGGCAGTACGGGGAGTTTTGCGGAGATAAATCTCAACGCTGCCACAAGGGGGACTCAAACCCAGGAACTACAGATTACGAGCCTGACCCACTACCGAATAAGCCTCTCTTTCCATAACAAATGGATAAAATTTGAATATAGATGCTGTTATGTAACCAAGATATTTCGATATAAAATTTTTATCGAGTAAAACTTAATAAATTAAAAAAAGATTAAAAGTGTAGTTTTTAAAGATATATTTCTGTCGGAGATTTTGTCTTTATGAACTCTATCAAATTTTACTATAATATGTTTGGTAAAGATAAGTGGTGGACAAAAGTTACATACCTATGCAAATGAGAAGCTAACGTCGAAGTTCTGTAACTTCTAAACGAAATTTTTTTGTTTTGCAAAGTGTGATAGCAGATAAAAATCTCAATCAAAAATATCAATATCTTGATTTTCAACAAAAAAGTTCAGTACTTATTGGATTATGGAGTTTGGAATACTTAATAATAACAAAGCCAGGCTTAAGAATTCAATATGTATTACTATTTCAAATAAATGTATATTTCAGAAGTTTGTGCAAATTAATCTTTCAGCATTCGTCAATTTTTTTTATAATTTCTGAGGACTGCCATTGTTAAATATTGAAACTTCCACAACTCATTAAATACTGGACGAATATTGTTGAAAAATCGATATATTTAATTAAGATTTTATTTGTATTACACTTTTTAAAAAATACATAAAGCTAATGGAGCTCCCACGTTATAGCTTTCCATTTATATATACAGAACATCGGGTTGTAAAATAAGTTTTACTCACCAGTGTACCTGGGGCGTTATGAGAAAAAATGGCAACGATTTCGTCTGATGTAGTATAAAAAATTTCGCCAGAATAAATTACGCCCTCTCTTAATAATCTACTGGGGCAGAGATTGTCCCTAACCCAAAGCTTTCAGTCCATCCCCTAATGGCTGTCAGTGGATCCCCTTCCCAAACTTTCTCTGAGCTTTCGGGTCCTTGTGGTCTGACCATTTAGCCCATTGTGTTAAAAAAAGCGTCGCTCATAAATAAAACAACTCATCCCAATCCTAATTACTGAAGTTTCATTATTTACACTGTATCTAAGTTCGCCAATTCCTTCGGTAGGTCTATTTAATACTACTAGGGGATAAGTTGATATCCCGTCAGACTCATAATCTGCATTTCGGTGTTCCAATCCCAACTCTACTAAAGTTAAAGCAGTCAATGTGCTACATGTAGCGGATAGCTGAGCAGTCACTGTGTTACCTGGAGGGGATAGCTGAGCAGTCACTGTGTTACCTGGAGGGGATAGCTGAGCAGTCACTGTGTTACCTGGATGGGATAGCTGAGCAGTCACTGTGTTACCTGGAGGGATTACCTGGATAGCTGAGCAGCCACTGTGCTACCTGGAGGGATTGCTGCGCAGCCACAGTGTTACCTGGAGGGATAACTCAGGAGTCAACCTATTTCCGTCAGTGGTCAACATCTTATCAGGAGAGACAGCTCAGTGGTCAACATCTTATCAGGAGAGACAGCTCAGTGGTGAACATCTTATCAGGCGGGATAGCTCGGAGATCAACATCTTATCAGGAGCGATAGCTCAGTGGTCAACATCTTATCAGGATGGATAGCTCAGTGTGGTCAGCATCTTATCAGGCGGGATAGATCAGTGGTCAACATCTTATCAGGATGGATAGCTCAGTGTGGTCAGCATCTTATCAGGCGGGATAGATCAGTGGTCAACATCTTATCAGGAGGGATAGATCAGTGGTCAACATCTTATCAGGAGGGATAGCTCAGTGGTTCACATCTTATCAGGAGGGATAGCTCAGCGGTTAACATCTTATCAGGAGGGATAGTTCAGAGGTCAACATCTTATCAGGAGGGATAGCTCAGTGGTCAACATCTTATCAGGAGGGATAGCTCAGTGGTCAACATCTTATCAGGATGGATAGCTCAGTGGTCAACATCTTATCAGGAGGGATAGCTCAGTGGTTCACATCTTATCAGGAGGGATAGCTCAGCGGTTAACATCTTATCAGGAGGGATAGCTCAGTGGTTCACATCTTATCAGGAGGGATAGCTCAGCGGTCAACATCTTATCAGGAGGGATAGCTCAGTGGTCAACATCTTATCAGGAGGGATAGCTCAGTGGCCAACGAGTACCAGTAGAGAAGATAATAATTTTTTTATATAAATGAATAATTATTTCAGTAAAATTAAATTTTTCTATCAGCTTTGAATTATACTTCGGAACTGGTTATTATACTGAATTGTACATATGTGACTATGCATTGTTTTATATTTGCATTGGACGCAAATTTCTTCTCTGCTCTCTCTCCTCAGAAGAGACTCATCCACACTCATTATCACCTTCTCCCTTTGACATTATTAACTGAGAGGTGAAGTAGTGAGTTGTTTATCAGTCGAAATCGCTTTCATGTGATTAATTCCACTTCCTCAAACACTTCTCCCATTTCCGAAGAGACCGTCTTCCATACTTCCAAAAGAACTGTTGCGAACGCGTGGCCTTATGGGAATCGCGGAAGATGCCCCAATGCGTGAGGATAGAGAGAAAGAAAGACGCTGGAGAGTCTCTGATGCGATTGAGATGGGAGGATAGTCGTCCATCAGATGGTCAATCCCCGGAACAAAAAATATATTATGAGAAATCATCTAATGTGTTTCCAAAGAAGTAAAGGCAAAATCATCAGATTTGCAGCATTATGTCTTTCTTTCCCGATTTCAGCTTCGTTTTTTTCCCATTGGAGGTTATCGAAAACGCTTTCAAAGAAATTGATGTTTTTTTTTTCCGGCCTTCACTCTTTTCTTCTTTCTCTTTCGAGTCCCGTTCTTTTATTTCTTCTGCATTTTTCAACTCCTGGTATGATGGGAAAATATTTGTTGATGGAGTAATACAAACACTATAATAGAAAAGAAAAGAAATAGACGCTGAAAATAAAAAAAAAAAGTCCCGACTAAAAAATGTTTCTTTTATAATGCGCATTTTGGTGATTAAAGCAAAAACAGTGGAGAAATAATAGAACAGTTAAAATTTCCATTTCTGATGTATATAATGTACTTCTTTTCAAGTAAAAAATTATAGTGTGCACGCACATCCTACTCTCCTCCCGCAAATGTACACTTACTATACCATCCTCATAAAAAACATCTGCCCTCTTCTCATTCTCGCACATACACCAATCGTCCTCTCTCTCACACACATAACAACTATACTTTCACTCTGAATTCTCTTCTCACTTTTTCTATCTCTCACACATATCACTATCCTTTCACTTTGTCTCACATACACCAATTATCCTTTCATTCTGTCACTTACACCAACTATACTTTCATCGTCTTGCACGCAAACCAACTTTCTTTTCTCTCTCTCTCTTGCCCGCAAACACACATAACAACTATTCCTTCACTCTCACTCACCTACACAAAATATCATTTCATCTTCACTCATACACACCAACTATCCTTTCACTTTCTATCGCACATTTCAGTCCTCCTTTTACACATACACACCAACTATCCTTTCAATCTCTCTCACGTACACCAACTATCCTTTCACTCTCTCACACTCCCTCTCTCACACACACGAACTATCCTTTCAATCTCTCTCATGTACACCAACTATCTTTTCACTCTCTCATACACACTCACCAACTATACTTTCAATCTCTCTCACGTACAAAAACTATCCTTTCACTCTCTCACTCTCTCTCTCTCTCACACCAACTATCCTTTCAATCTCTCTCATGTATACCAACTATTTTTTCACTCTCTCATACACACTCACCAACTATCCTTTCAATCTCTCTCATGTATACCAACTATCTTTTCACTCTCTCATACACACTCACCAACTATCCTTTCAATCTCTCTCATGTATACCAACTATCTTTTCACTCTCTCTCATGCATACCAACTATCTTTTCACTCTCTCATACACACTCACCAACTATACTTTCAATCTCTCTCATGTACACCAACTATACTTTCAATCTCTCTCATGTACACCAACTATCTTTTCACTCTCTGTCACACACCAACTATCCTTTCACTCTCTCACTCTCACACACACCAACTATCCTTTCACTCTCTCACTCTCACACACACCAACTATCCTTTCAATCTCTCTCATGTATACCAACTATCTTTTCACTCTCTCTCATGTATACCAACTATCTTTTCACTCTCTCACCCACACTCACCAACCATACTTTCAATCTCTCTCTCGTATACCAACTATCCTTTCACTCTCTTACACACATACCAGCTATTATTTCAATCTCTCACTCTCTCTCTCGTATACCAACTATCCTTTCACTCTCTTACACACATACCAGCTATTATTTCAATCTCTCACGTACACCAATTATGTTTTCCCTCTGTTTCATGTAAACCAACTATCCTTTCACTTTCTCACACACACACTATTCTGTCACTCACTTACACACACACCAACTATCCTTTCAGTCTCTCTCCCATGTACACCAACTATATTTTCACTCTCTCTATCACGTGCACCAACTATCCTTTTACTCTCTCACACACCGTATCATTTTACACACACACACACACAATATCCTGACATACTGTATTCTCCTCTCTATTTCTTATGCATTAATAGTGAGGAAGATAGTGTTTGTGTATGGGATATATAAATATATATACCCCCCCTCTCTCTCTATACATATATATATATATATCCCACACACACAGTACACTGGGGCGGGGGTGGCTCAGTCGGTAGCGCGCCAGGCTTGTAATCTGTAGTTCCCAGGTTCGAGTCCCAGCTGGGTCAGCGTTGAGATTTATCTCCGCAAAATTATTCCCCGCCCTGCCCACGGTCAGTAGGGGACACCGATGGGCTTGGAAAGGCCGCCGTCGGTCCGTCGGATGGGACGTTAAGCCGTGGCCCCGTATGCGGGAGAACCATACCCTGTGCACGTTAAAGAACACACTGGATAGCCTTGACGGGAGGCTACCATCTGTCTCCCAACAGCTATTCCAGTGGGTCCCCTCCCCCAACCTTCTCTGAGCCTTCGGGGTCCATGTGACCTGGCCATTTAGCCCATGGTGTGCAAAAAAGTGCCGCTCAGAGGTAAAACAACCCAACCCAACAACACAGTACCCTCCTCACCATTAATGGGGATGTGCTGACTGCTAGAAATCTACTAAATTTCGAGTTCTTATGAAAGCTTTATCAAGCGTGATCTATGACAGTAGGCTGCATCACCCTAAAGGGACTGCAACACGTTTTACTGTGAGTTAAGAAATTACACTGTTTCCTCGTATTACCAATGGCAATAGTTACCTCAGCATAAACTGGTATGCCTCCCAATTAAGAACCGACTAAACTAACCTATGGAAATGGCGGATATTCCATAATGTAGAGCAGGGACGGGGGTGGCTCAGTCGGTAGCGCGCCAGGCTCGTAATCTGCAGTTCCCAGGTTCGAGTTCCAGCTGGGTCAGCGTTGAGATTTATCTCCGCAAAACTCTCTGCCCTGCCCACGGTCAGTAGGGGACACCGATGGGTTTGGAAAGGTCGCCGTTCATCGGAGGGGACGTTAAGCCGTGGCCCCTTGTACGGGAGAGCCATACCCTGTGCACGTTAAAGAACACGCTGGATGGCCTTGACGGGAGGCTACCATCTGTCTCCCAACAGCTTTCCAGTGGGTCCCTCCACCGAATTCTCTGAGCCTTCGGGGTCCTTGTGACCTGACCATTTAGGCCATGGTGTGCAAAAAAGTGCCGCTCAGAGGTAAAACAACCACAACAACCCAACCTAACGTAGAGCATGTCCCATATTTAGGAATCCACTAAGTCAAAACTATGCCAATATGCATTTTCAGTTTTTAATCTATCATCTCTCTATTTCATCTTATCTGCCACTAAATAGATCGAAACAGTTAAAAAAAGAATCCTACTCTTCAGTTTTCCGTAAACCTTCAGAAAAATAAGACTGAGATAGAAAGAAAAACTAATTCCGAAGAGAGAATTACTCGCGATTTTGGAGCTTTAGTCTTTATTTCGCGATAAGAAAAGAAGGAAAAGCTCGTCTAAAAGAGGATGCGACTAGAAGGATGAAGCCGGAGGAGACAGAGGAGAAGGAGGGATGCTCTAGAGGAGATTGATGAGTGTTCGTTATGGGTGCCATCTCAGATCCCCACTGAGAGCAAGGATGAGGAAGTGATAACGTGCAACTGTCATGGCCTTGCTGATGGCGGTCGCAGATAGGAGCAGAAATAATCGTTATCTGATCAACTGCCAGGGATGCTGTTGCAGCAACAGTTTGATGGTGGTTGAGGAGCGGTTTGTTGCGCAGCGTCGCCTCAACGCTTCGCGAGCTGATGATGTAAGTGGTTAAAGTGCACGGCCGCACAGAGGGCGATTCGAACTGTTTACCGTTATTCCCATTTCCAAAAGAGCTAGCTGTGATGCTAACTGGAGTTTGTGCATCCAATCCAAATCCTTAAAAGCATTTTCAACGATGAAAGTGGTCGAACAGTAAACTGCAGAGTGTGAAGTAACTATATAGGCACTAGTCTCAACCTAAAACCATTATCAGTAATGAAGGTGGACTAACAGTAAACTGGAGCGTGCGCAGTAATTATATATACTCCAGTCTCAACACAAAACAATTACCGACAATGGAGGTGGCTTCATAGTAAACTAGAGCGAAGGTAATAACTAAGGGAGGGTAGGGTTGTTTTACCTCTGAGCGGCACTTTTTGCACACCATGGGCTAAATGGCCAGGTCACATGGACCCCGAAGGCTCAGAGAATGTTGGGGGAGGGGATCCACTGGAACAGCTGTTGGGAGACAGAGTGTAAAACAACCCAACCCAATGGCAACATTTGTTTCCCGTCAAGGCCATCCAGCGTGCTCTTCTACGTGCACAGGGTATGGCTCTCCCGCACACGGGGTCACGGCTTAACGTCCCATCCGACGGACGGCGGCCTTTCCAAGCCCATCGTATCCCCTACTGACCGTGGGCAGGGCGGGGAATTTTGCGGAGATAAATCTCAACGCTGACCCAGCTGGGGCTCGAACCTGGATACGAGCCCCAGCTGGGGCTCGAACCTGGATAGGGCTCGAACCAGATTACGAGCCTGGCGCGCTACCGACTGAGCCACCCCCGCCCATAACTAAGGGAGAAGTTGTGTAGTATGTAAAACAGGAACGTGTGTAGTAATAAAAACAACTACCACATTCTTCGGTTTGCAAAACAGCGAAAATACAACGGTTTTGTTTAAGAGATGAATAAGGAATTATTTTTACATTGTATAATATATTTATTATTTACTAATAAGACATTATTATTATTTCCATTTTCCCCAATCATCCATTAGTATCTATTATTGTTAGTGCCAAAACTAAAAAACTCTTTCCTAACGGGAGGAAATTCTCAATACAGATATAGTTGGGATTATCGAACCTAAGACCACGAGTTTACTAAACTGGCGCGTTGCGGACTGAACAATCCCGGCAAGATGTTCCGAAAAATGTTTGGAAATCATTGAAATTTCTCATATGCAAGGATCAATAGATCTCTATCTAAAAATCGCGCTTAAATTCGGTTTTTTCAATATACTTTATTAATGATATATATTAATTCAAAATACACTGGTTTTCATAAATTAAGGAACTACCTGAGAACCAGGGTTGTCCTTGAAGATCTGTTGAATCTTTTGCTTGTGAATCTGAAGATAAGTGTATTTAAATACTGTGCGTAAGAATAACAATTGAAAAAGGGAATACCACTTTCAATTCCAAAAATTGTATACGAATACAGCTACATGGTAAAAAGTTAAATGTAAACTGAGCTAGCCCAAGTAGTTTTAAACCACTTTGTTCCGGGGTTCAGATTTGCAACCACACTTTGTTCGTGGGTTGAGATTTGCAACACACTTTGTTCTGGGGATCGGATTTGCAACCACATTTTGTTCTTGGGTTCAGATTTGCAACACATTTTATTCTGGGAATCAGATTTGAAACCACACTTTGTTCTGGAGATCAGATTTGCAACCACACTTTGTTCATGGGTTCAGATTTGCAACACACTTTGTTCCGGGGTTCAGATTTGCAACCACACTTTGTTCTGGGGATCAGATTTGCAACCACATTTTGGTCGTGCGTTCAGATTTGTAACCACACTTTGTTCGCAGATTCAGATTTGCAGCACACTTTGTTCTGGAGATCAGATTTGCAACCACATTTTGGTCGTGCGTTCAGATTTGTAACCACACTTTGTTCCGGGGTTCAGATTTGCAACCACACTTTGTTCTGGGGATCAGATTTGCAACCACATTTTTCTCGTGCGTTCAGATTTGCAACCACACTTTGTTCTGAGGTTCAGATTTGCAACCACACTTTGTTCTGGGGATCAGATTTGCAACCACACTTTGTTCTGAGGTTCAGATTTTCAACCACACTTTGTTCTGGTGATCAGATTTGCAACCACATTTTGCTCGTGCGTTCAGATTTGCAACCACACTTTGTTCGTGGGTTAAGATTTGTAGCACACTTTGTTCTGGGATCAGATTTGCAACACACTTTGTTCCGGGGTTCAGATTTGCAGCACACTTTGTTCTGGAGATCAGATTTGCAACCACATTTTGTTCGTGGATTCAGATTTGCAACCACACTTTGTTCCGGATTTCAGATTTTCAACTACTCTTTGTTCGTGGGTTCAGATCTGCAACACACTTTGTTCCAGGGTTAAGATTTGCAACCACACTTTGTTCCAGGGTTCAGATTTGCAACCACACTTTTTTCATGGGTTCAGATTTGCAACCACACTTTGTTCCAGGGTTCAGATTTGCAACCACACTTCGTTCATGGGTTCAGATTTGCAACCACACTTTGTTCTGGGGATAAGATTTGCAACCACATTTTGTTCGTTGGTTCAGATTTGCAACCACACTTTATTTGTGGGTTCAGATTTGCAACCACACTTTATTTGTGGGTTCAGATTTGCAACATACTTTGTTCCGGGGTTCAGATTTGCAACCACACTTTGTTCCGGGGTTCAGATTTACAACCACACTTTGTTCCGAGGTTCAGATTTGTACCATATCCTGTGCACTTGAAAGAACATGCCAGCGTGTTCTTTAACATGCACAGAATATGGTTCTCCCGCACATGGGGCCATAGCTTAACGTCCCAACCAATGGATGGCGGTCTTTCCAACCCATCGGTGTTCCCTACTGATCGTGAGCAGGGCGGGGAGTTTTGCGGAGATAAATCTCAACGCTGACCCAACTGGGACTCGAACCTCGGAACTGCAGATTACGAGTCTATTGTTCGCCAAAATTACTGCTCAAAGGTAAAACAACTCAGCCCAGTGAAAAAAGTGTGTGATCTCCATATGTGACGTCTTATTAACTCCTGCTTTGCCTGGATCTATTTCTGTCTGTGAGAGTTTTTTCTCTATCATGCTACGCAGATACTCAATGTGAAACGGATCTTCCGCCCGGCAGACCATAAATGTTTCATCATTGCTGGCATTCCGGAATGATTGAGCACTGCGCGTGGGAGTACTTCGTCCTCCTGGAACACGTTACCTTAGATGTCTTATACCAAGAATATTTCGAGTCATACAGAGAGAGAAAAACATCTATTCCATGTGATACTATAATCATCTTTTCGTCAGAGAGATTACAGTAAAAGCCAAGGTAAACATGGCGAAAGATCATATGCAGAACAGACACAGATTGGACTGCTGGTGAATCCACGTTTGCACGCCAAGGCATTCAAATATCAGAAAAGGAACAAAGTGGACCGTGAAATAAACTTGGATGTGTAATAAGAGACGACTGCGAGTCCACTGAGTGCACTCTGGAAAATTTTATGCTGAACGAAATATATACATGGTATAACAAAATAGGATCAAGAATAGTTTTTTAGTAAATATGAAGTGATGATAGCTGATCAGATGTTCTAGGCTCTTTTGAATGGTTTTGTTTTTGAACAAGTTTCTCAATTTATTTTGGAGTTGGGTAACAAATATCAGGGGCTGTCCAAAGTCTATAGGGGGCCATTTAAGGACGTATGAAGGATTTCATAGTCCAGAAAAAATATTCTTAATTTTACTAATGAATTGTTCAGTAATCGATATCTTTTTTTTTAGTAGCAGAGGACGTTAGTTTTCTTTTCCTGAAAAAGAAATGGTGAGAAATCCCTGCGTCGCTAATCCTTTCAGGAATGTAAAAATGTCTGCTTGTTAGAGTGAAAAAAACAAAAAACTCAACTTTCTTGCAGGGCCCATAGCTTATGGCCCATACAATGATTATCATGATGACGATTACCACTGAATTAGGCACCAGTGTGTAATTCGTGAAATTTCATAACCGATGCATCATTATCATCTTTTCTTATCGTGGGTTTTTAATGGTTATGTTCACAACGCATAATTGTTATGAACAATAATATTTTTTTCTCATTATTATTATTATTTTTGTTATCGAAATACTCATTATTATTATTACTCAAATAAACAGACAAAAATATGTCGAAATTATGGCACTAACTATTATGTTTTGAATTCCAAATCAAGATTTTCGAATTATCCACTTTGTAAGAAATCTGCATATTGGATCTTAAAATTAAAAAGAAATTCGAATTGCTGTGGATATTTCGAAATAGGGTTTTGGAATTAACCAGGTTTTAAAAGTGTGTAATTCGTGAAATTTCATAACCGATGCATCATTATCATCTTTTCTTATCGTGGGTTTTTAATGGTTATGTTCACAACGCATAATTGTTATGAACAATAATATTTTTTTCTCATTATTATTATTATTTTTGTTATCGAAATACTCATTATTATTATTACTCAAATAAACAGACAAAAATATGTCGAAATTATGGCACTAACTATTATGTTTTGAATTCCAAATCAAGATTTTCGAATTATCCACTTTGTAAGAAATCTGCATATTGGATCTTAAAATTAAAAAGAAATTCGAATTGCTGTGGATATTTCGAAATAGAGTTTTGGAATTAACCAGGTTTTAACGTACGTGATCTTGGACAACTGTAGTCTTTGAGGTGCTTCAAGGCTTTGTATTACACTGCAATTTCACTGTTTACTTTTTCCCAGTTTAATTAAGAAATTAAATCACTCAGTGAGAAGTTAAAAAAATTGCTCAGAAAAGTGTCAATAAGAAGATGAAATTTAAACCTCTCAACTACTTTCGCTCCAAAATATTTCAGTGGCAGATGCCTTATTTTCTCTTTTTATCAAAACGATTTAATCAAAGGCATGCTTCTCCTCTCCTTTGTTAAGACACACTTCAAAGGATAAACTTTCTTTATTTTTATTAAGCGAAATAAACGAATTGCTCTGGGTTTATCGCCGAAAAAGGAAATTTGCAAACTACTTTCTTTCGATGAGTAATTCATAGTTGGATATTTATATATCAAGAGAACGGCTCTCTTTTCACGAGTGACGCTGCTCTGCAGAGGGAACAAATCAAGAGCTTCTGTTTGTTTAAAATGCTTTGCTGAATAAAACAATTCTACTTTCTTCGCTTGGTAAAATTCTCTGCCAAATCTCAACGTCTGAGATTACGGTTGGCTGTTTGATTAAAAAACAAACTTCGGTTGTAAAGAAGTCGCCTATAGCTATTGTAAGGGTGTGGGTCTCAGTGGTTTTCTACAGTGGGAGCATAAAAAGCTTAAAAACCGTGAACTAAAAAATATAATGGAATGTTCGAAAAAAGAAAAAAAGAAAAAAAAAAAGCTTTCAGTTAATTCTAAAGGTTTGAAAATATGCCTAAAAATAATACTGAAGCACAGTGTACAACATTAATACTTACCGAAAGAAAAAATTTCGAAAACATGAAATGAAATATAAATTTTAAGGAATCAAAAATTTCTGATGCATGTATTTATTTACATTTTTTTAAAAAAATTCAGAGCTGAATCAACTGGGTAGAAAGTGTAGCTCCCGAGAGCATAGCAGTTGGCTAGTTGGAAATAAAAGTCAAAACAACAATAATAGAAAAAAATATTGTGAGCACGCTTCTAGTTACGGATATGGAGTTCCAGAACTCTCGAAACTTGTAAAAAAATGCTTAGCACTCTTTATGAGTGTCTAACTATCAATAATAAGATATCGTACATCATGGAAGGTTTTGGTTATTTCACCTTTGATTGACATTATTATTGCACACAATGTGTTAAATAGCTAGGCCAGTGGTTCTCAACCTTTTATGCTTCAGGTACCCCCTGGAAATGTGTATGTTACTGGCATACCCCTTGTATATATAGATAAAACTATAGTTATAGTAAAACAATGGTTATTTTTACTTTGTTACTAGCTCTAGCGGGGGTGGCTCAGTCGGTAGCGAATCTGTAGTTCCCAGGTTCGAGTCCCAGCTGGGTCAGCGTTGAGATTTATCTCCGCAAAATTCCCCGCCCTGCTCACGGTCAGTAGGGGACACCGATGGGCTTGAAAAGGCCGCCGTCCGTCGGATGGGACGTTAAGCCGTGGCCCCGTGTGCGGGCGAACCATACCCTGTGCACGTTAAAGAACACGCTGAATGGCTTTGACGGGAGGCAACCATCTGTCTCCCAACAGCTATTCCAGTGAGTCCCCTCCCCCAACCTTCTCTGAGCCTTCGGGGTCCATGTGACCTGGCCATTTAGCCCATTGTAAAAATGTGCCGCTCAGAGGTAAAACAACCTACTAGCTCTAGCGACTTTTGAGCTCTCACGGCGTACCCCAAAATTTTTTTACTGCGTACCCTACGTTGAGAACCCCTAAGCTAAGCTATTAGGATTCCAAGATCTCCAGCTGGTTAGGTTTAACTGGAAAGCTCCTTGGAGATAGAAATTTCCTCCCAAGGATATCTCAGCTTGTTCTGTAACGTGTATAAGATATGGCTCTCTTTTCACATAGGGCAAAGGCCTTAATGTCCCATCTGCAGGAAATGCGAAAGGAATTCACTGGATAGTTGTTAGGATACAAATAGAAGCCTCTTTGCAAGGTCATACAACTTGTCCTTTAATTTATATAAGATATGCCTTTTTTGCACACGGGGTAAAGGCGTGACGGTCCATTTTGGAGGAAATGCGAAGCGTATCCACGTAAACATTTGCTAAGAGAAAGAAATCTGCCAGTAAGGACACTCAGCGTTTACTTTAACGTGTATAGAATAAGACTTTCCTACATATGGGGAAACATAATGTTACGACAGATGAACGAGTAACAATAAAATCGTGATCTGAAGTATCATTTTGATGCTTGCGTGTACTTCAGCTTGAGAATTACGTCACCAGAGGATTAGAACAGCCTAACTCGAAATCTAACGATGTTCTTAGACTAATAAAAAAGTTGGCTTGTATTAATTGAGAGATTGAGATTCTCGGAAGAAATGATATCAAGTAGAAAGTTAAAGGTATTTGGTGTGTGCGCGGGAGGATAAAAGATTTTATTAGTGTGAGTTTTGTTAGTAAATTGGTAAGAAAAGGGAAGAATTCATTGTCTGATGTGCAGTGATCAACATATGAAAAGAATTGGTTCTGAGAGACTAGTGTACTTACTTAGCAGCAGTTTTAGAGCACTTGATGACTAAAATCCTGGAAGAAAGTCATTTGGTGTATAGTTATATTTAGTTTGTTTAAGGAATTGGTAAGGTTATTCTCGGTAGTTCGCAAATATGGGTTGGGTTGTTTTACCTCTGAGCGGCACTTTTTTGCACACCATGGGCTAAATGGCCAGGTCACATGGACCCCGAAGGCTCAGAGAAGGTTGGGGGAGGGGACCCACTGGAACAGCTGTTGGGAGACAGATGATAGCCTTCTGTCAAGGCCATCCAGTGTGTTCTTTAGCGTGCACATGGTATGGCTCTCCTGCACACGGGGCCACGGCTTAACGTCCCATCCGACGGACGGCGGCCTTCCCAAGCCCATCGGTGTCCCCTACTGACCGTGGGCAGGGCGGGGAATTTTGCGGAGATAAATCTCAACGCTGACCCAGCTGGGACTCGAACCTGGGAACTACAGATTACGAGCCTGGCGCGCTACCGACTGAGCCACCCCCGCCCCTCGCCAATATGATTATGACACTTATTGAGCATTGTAAAAAGTCTTATTTTATGTTTTGAGTGGAGACTGTAAGAATTCTCAAGAAACGACTATTTGTAGTAATAGCGATAAGGTGAAACAGTCTTCTGACGGTTTATTTTCACACCGATGAAGATAAAGATGTTAGTTGAATTTAGTTTATATAAATGTTTTTATTCATATTTTTGTGATAAATTACATTATTTTAGAATTATTGTTCCTAAATATTCTTTTGAACTCACTCTCAGTTTCCATCCGTTAAATTTATAACAAAACATAGAAACTGCAAAAAGGGTCTTAACGTTCATTGTGACGGAAAATAGGAATGGTAACATTTTAGTAGTATCAATCGAAATAAAAATGAAATTCACTTATTTCACAAACGAAAAAAAAATTGAATGTTTATAGACAAATAGTTTTTATGTCTTTCCTGCGCAGAAGTTTATGTTCGCAATAATTCCCCGCCTTGCCCACGGTCAGTAAGGGGCACCGATGAACTTGGAAATGCCGCCGTCCGTCGGATGGGAGTTAAGCCGTGGCCGTGTGCTGGAGAGTTATACCCTGTGCACGTTAAAGGACACGCTGGATGGCCTTGACGGGAGGCTACTATCTGTCTCCCAACAGCTGTTTCAGTGGGTCCCCTCCCTCAACCTTCTCTGAGCCTTCTGGGTGTCCAGGGTGTCCAGCCCAGGGTGCGCAAAAAAGTGCAGCTCAGTGGTAAAACAACCCAACCCAACCTGCGCAGAAGACCACGGCTCAATGGCACATCCGACGGACGAGAACTTATTAGATGGCATTGACAGGCGGATTCGATCTGTTCCCTAAGAACTGTCCAACGGCTCCACTACTCAACAAAGTTAAAAGAGTAATTTTTTTTTTCAAATAATCTAGGATTGGCTTTCTATTGGATGTTTTCTTGCCCTTTCGTCCACGAAAATAATAACTGGATATGTATATACTGTGATCTATTCTTGATCAATTCTGGAAGATGATATTCTTGATCAATTCTGGAAGATATAAATAAAAACATTTATATCACATCCTTCGATATAAATACTTCGCAAATACTTCATTACAGTATTTCACATCCTTCGATTATATTTCTTCAATCGTACATCATTGTGATTCGTAGTAAGCCATTGCAGTCAGGTACCAAAAATAACTCCAGATATAAAACCCTCTTAAAGGAATCATAAAAAAACCAAACCGATACCTTTACCAGCTAAATAACAGTTTCAAAGAGCGAAACAAACGGACATCAA
The DNA here is from genome assembly GCA_038380435.1 of Ryuthela nishihirai. Classification (NCBI taxonomy): domain Eukaryota; kingdom Metazoa; phylum Arthropoda; class Arachnida; order Araneae; family Heptathelidae; genus Ryuthela; species Ryuthela nishihirai. The sequence goes on from JAWZYU010000025.1 coordinate 29,327,833, forward strand.
GACGACACACACAACCCCCCCCCCCCCGCACAATTTGCGCAGTTTTCATACCTTTTGCAAAGATTTTATGAGTCACATTTAAAACCTTTTCCATTCGTTTGTCGGACGTTATTTATAGGTCAGTAAAGAGAAATTTTTACAATCACAAATAAAACATTCTTTGCCCGTAACTCGAAATAACATTTGAGAACATTCTACGAATCTAAAAACAAAGCTATTTGACTGCAAATAATCGGGAATGGGAAAATATCAACATTCCTATGCGGAAGAAGTCGGACAATGGAAAACGTCAGGAACGTAACGGTACATCAAAGAACGAAAGTCGGTGCAGCATTAGTTAATCCTTCTACTTCTTCTGTTGCAGCGAGTCAAATTTCGGATTCGGTTTTTATATCGAAACTTTATTTTTAACAATCTGTTTCACCATATAAAGTCTGTTATTTCGGCGAATTCCTTTTGGCTTTATTTTTAAACGAGGTGGTTCTCCAAACTTCCGAGATTTCTAAGGAATGTTTAGTGTTTATTGTTACAAAACATAATGGCGTCTTAAACATCCATTTTTTTTTTCACTTTCATTACAAAACTAGTTATTTTTAACTTTTTTCTTTCAGCTTTAGGATTACATTCATTAAACAGCTTATAGTTACCATTTTTGGTTATCATTTTCTTAGACCGTATTTCTAAAACTGTAGCATGGAATTTTTAAAAACTCTCTGTATTATTTAAATTATTACTTTAATGTTTTTTAATTCTTATTTTTTCAACTGTAAGATATATTCAACTTATTTTTAATGTTTTTGGTTACTATTTTCTTAGAAAGATTTAATTTTTTATTTATTTTTTTAAACTGGAACATATATTTATTGAAACTATTTGTACTACTTCAGTTATTATTATTATTATTATTATATTTTCCAATTTTTATTTTTCAACTGTACGATATATTCAAGTTACAACTTTACTATTTTTCGGTTATTACTTTCTTAGAAACTTTTTAGTTTTTAAAATTTTTAAACTCTGCACAAATTTGTTAAAGAACTCTTTTTACTACTTTACGTCCCTAGTTTGTTACTTTTTTCCAGTTCTTATTTTTTCAAGTGTACATATGACTGCCCCCCACCCCTTATTTTTTTATATATCCTGACCTAGCTATAGTTTACAACAATTTTTAGTTCGCTAAAAGATTGATTGCATTCAACTCAGCTTGTGAAAAAGGACTATAGGTTCTAAACAATAACTCCTTGTAATTGAGGATGTTAATTTAGAAAGATCTGCATCAAAATCATCATCAACAACCTTATTTTTTTTCCCAAATCATGCCGATATAAATTCGCATCTAGGATCGTAACAGAACAAAGATGCAACCTACAGTCATCCATTTTCTTTCTGTCAGACCTAATTCCAAACACTATTCTATCGCATGCCGAGCTGGTAGGGCGTGGAATTCTGTTCCGTTCGATATCACATAGTTTCCTCCGTTTCTTAGGCTTAAGGGGCGGGGTTGCTCAGTCGGTAGCGCGCCAGGCTCGTAATCAGCCTGGTAATCAGTCAGGTAGCGCGCCAACCTGTAGTTCCTAGGTTCGAGTCCCAGCTGGGTCAGCGTTGAGATTTATCTCCCCAAAACTCTCTGCCCTGCCCACGGTCAGCAGGGGGACACCGATGGGCTTGGAAAGGTCGCCGTCCGTCGGATTGGACTTAAGCCGTGGCTCCGTGTGCGGGAGAGCCATACCCTGTGCACGTTAAAGAACACGCTGGATGGCCTTGACGAGAGGCTACCATCTGTCTCCCAACAGCTGTTCCAGTGGGTCCCTCCCCCAACCTTCTCTGAGCCTTCGGGGTCCATGTGACCTGACCATTTAGCCCATGGTGTGCAAAAAAGTGCCGCTCAGAGGTAAAACAACCAACCCTTACGTTTAACAATGGACTAATGCCAGTCGATACATTTAAATTTAAAAAAAAAATGTTTCAAGGTTTAATTGGTTTGTTGCAGATTTTGAGTTGTTTTACCAAAGAGTGACATTATTTTTTGCACACAATGGGCTAAATGACAAGATCACAAGGACCCCAAGGGTTCAGAGAACGTCAGGATAAGGGGAGACACTAAACAGGTGTTAGGAGAGAGAGATGGAAGCTTCTTGTCAAAGGCATCCAGCGTGTTCTTTAACGTTCACCAGGTATGGCTCTCCTGAACATGGAGCCACGGCTTAACGTCCCATCCGACGGACGGCGGCCTTTACAAGCCCATCGGTGTCCCCTACTGACCGTTTGCAGGGCGGGGAGTTTTGCGGAGATAAGTCTCAACGCTGACCCAGCTGAGATTCGAATATGGGAATTGTAGATTACGATCCTGACGCTATTACCCACTATGCCAACCATGTCGCAATTATAAAAAACAACAAAAAACATTGACACAAATATTAAACAAATATCAAAACAGTATCAAAAATTTTGGCATATCTTAAATATGCCTCTGTCACAATGTAAATGTTCTTCCACTTCATATTGCTTACATTTATACTACAGTGCATATTTTGCATAAATATCCAATTCTATCGTATGTCTTCTGCTGATAATTTTGTACTTTTCTCCTAATAGAATCAACAATAATGTCGTCTGGAAACAGCATTTTGAAGTAAAATAACACTATTATTAAACATTTTTCTGTGGATTTCGGGATTGCTAATCATTTTGCCACTTTTCCGCTTCATTTTCAGTGTGCTATTTCCATGTGGATTATCGGTATTTTTTATCCAAATTTCCATTTCTCATAACTAAGTGGAGTATTTTCCACTATTTTTCGAGCTCCCTAGGAACTGTATTACTACACAAGAAGCTCAGTCGGTTTCCCGCCGGGCTCCTAATCTGCAGTTCCCAGGTTCGAGTCCCAGCTAGGTCAGCGTTGAGATTTTTCTCCGCAAAATTCCCCGCCCTGCCCACGGTCAGTAGGGGACACCGATGGGCTTGGAAAGGCCGCCGTCCGTCGGATGGGACGTTAAGCCGTGGCTCCGTGTGCGGGAGAGCCATACCCTGTGCACGTTAAAGAACACGCTGGATGGCCTTGACGGGAGGCTACTATCTGTCTCCCAACAGCTGTTCCACTGGGTCCCCTACCCCAATTTCCTCTGAGCCTTCGGTGTCCATGTGATCTGGCCATTTAGCCCATTGTGTGCAAAAAGTGCAGTTCAGAGTTAAAACAACTCAACCCAATTACACAAGATATAAATCTGTGACTTCGGCACCTCTGGATTTTGAACCTCTGAATTTGACCTTTGACCACAAAGACCCATGAGATCTGAAATTTAACCTAATTTTCAAGACCACGACTCAAAATATACCAGGGCTCCAATTTGTAGCCCCCTGTACTATTGGTAGGTCTGAATTTTATCTTCGACCTCGAAGGAATCTCTGGATCCGAAATGTCGTAACGTTTCCGATATCGACAGCCCCAAATACCAATTTTCACATTTCTAACACTTGTAGATCAAGGTGCCCTGTATTTGATATGTATTTGACTTTGAAGGACACGGCGGAGGTCAAAAGTTTGGATTTTTCTCCATTTCTACGACTCGGATTACCCCTGGGTGCAAATTTTCAAAGCTCTTTCATTTCTTCATCAACCGTCAGGCAATCACTCCCATTCGTCTATATATACATATCAGATAGTCTTTACTGATAGTGTTTTACAGGTTATCCATAAGTATCCAGTATTTTTTTGTGGCAGGTTTTCGATAAGATTTCCCAAGTTCTTAGTGCACCTATCGAGGATATTCCCACCCTGCCCTAGGCTAGAAAAGAGCCAACAGAGAGCAGGTGAAGAGCGGAAAACAGAGAATGTGAAGGGTGAAAATGAGAGCATTTTGAAGGGTAGTAAAGAGAGCACGTGAAAGGGTAGAAAAGAGAGCACATTCAGGGTAGAAATGATAGCAATTTTGAAGGGTAGAAAAGAGAGCATATTCAGGGTAGAAAGAGCCAATAGAGAGCAGGTAAAGAGCGGAAAAGAGAGCATGTGAAGAGTATATAAGAGAGCACAAGGTAGAAAAGAGAGCACGTGAAAGACTAGAAAAGAGCATTTTTGAAGGGTAGAAAAGAGTATATTCAGGGTGAAAAAGAAGGCATATTCAGGGTAGAAAAGAGAGCACTTTTGAAGGGTAGAAACGACAGCAAATTCAGGGTAGAAAAGGGCATTTTTAAAGAGTAGAAAAGAGTGCATGTTTGAAGGGTAGAAAAGAGCATATTCAGGGTGAAAAGGAGAGCATATTCAGGGTGAAATGGAGAGCATATTCAGGGTGAAATGGAGAGCATATTCAGAGCAGAAAAGAGCATATTCAGTGTAGAAAAGAGAGCACCTTTGAAGGGTAGAAAAGAGCATATTCAGGATAGAAAAGAGCATATTCAGAGTAGAAAAGAGGACATTTTTGAAGGGTAGAAAGGACAGCAAATTCAGGGTAGAAAAGAGCATTTTTTGAAGAATAGAAAAAGAGAGAATTTTTGAAGGCAAAAAAGAGAGCATATTCAGGGGTAGAAAAGAGAGCATATTTTGGGTAGAAAAGACAGCATTTTTGAAGGGTAGAAAAGAGCGCACGTGAAGAGTGTTCCATGTACAAGAAAACATACTCTGTTGATGCTGAAAAACCCTCTGAATGACATTCCACCTGTCTCACAAGAGCTCTACAGTAGAAACCCCTTCCTGCTCTGACCTACTGGTGTCCTTGTGACCTGTCCACTTAACCCTTTATGTGCACAAAATATGCCGCTCGGAAAAGAGACTTCTGGCAAAGACCCTTCGATTTACACAGCAGCAACTGTTAATGTGCTGCCTTGGGTTATTTTCTTATGGCTCCCGTTAAAAATCTAGTTAATGATTTTTCCACATAAACCTTCTGAAAAAAGAAACGGTTCTCTGCCGTGAGGTCACAATGACGTTTCCCTATTGAGAAAATCTTGAAGATTTCTATTCGTTTGCGATGCTGAAAAAATACGAATATTTCTATCCTAACAACTACAATGAAGAAAGGAAAATATGTATCGAGCTTTTTTTTTTTAACGTTTTGTCCTAATGACGTTTCTCTGATATTTTTTTTCTTCCGATTCTCTTCGAGAAAAACCCATTAAGGAATGTCGTGAGTTTTTTTTAGCTCGACTTTTTTTTTATTTTGCGGCATACAAAAGTTTATCTTTAACGAAAAATATGTTGTGCCCAATATTTTGAAAAGATAAATTAAGTTCGTTTACGTTCTGTAAAATGTGCACACAGTTTTTCTTGGAGATTATTTCCCCAATCATTAAATAATCCAATAATCAGTGAAGCTGATTATTGAACCAGGAAGCACATCTCTGTGCTTCTATGTTGTATAACGAATCAGGACAAAATCTATACAGCTTCCAGGTTATCTCCTTCCTTTGTGTAGGGTGGGGCCACGGGGCTGGGTGGCTCAGTCGATAACGCGCCAGGCTCGTAATCTGCAGTTCCCGGGTTCGAGTCCCAGCTGGGTCAGCGTCGAGGTTTATCTCCGCAAAACTCCCCGCCCTGCCCACGGTGGGTAGGGGATATCGATGGACTTGGAAAGACCACCGTCCGTCGGATGGGACGTTAAGCCGCGGCCCCGTGTGCGGGAGAGTCATATCGTGTGCACGTTAAAGAACACGCTGGCTGGCCTTGACGGGAGGCTACCATCTGTCTCCCAACAGCTGTTCCAGTGGGTCCCCTCCCCCAACTTCTCTGAGCCTTCGGTGTCCTTTTGATCTGGCCATTTAGCCCATGGTGCGCAAAAAAGTGCCGCTCAGAGGTAAAACAAATCAAAATCCTTTGTGTAGGGCAGTACCTTCTTCCCTTTTTAAAAGTTAAGAAAAAAATGCAAAAATATTCGTTCTCTGTACTAGGGGTTCTCAACATGGGGTACGCGGTAAAATTTTTGCGGTACGCCGTGAGAGTTCAAAAGTCGCTAGATGTATGGTATATATATATACATGTATATTATTTTATTTCCATTGTTATACTATAACTATAGTTTTATCTATCTATACAAGGGGTACGCCAGTTACATACACATTTCCAGAGGGTACGTGAAGCATTAAAGGTTGAGAACCACTGATATATATGTTTTATTTTATTACCATTGCTATACTATAAAAATAGTTTTATCTATCTATACAAGGGGTAGGCCAGTTACATACACATTTCCAGGGGGTACGTGAAGCATAAAAGGTTGAGAACCACTGATATATGTTTTATTTTATTCCCACTGTTATACTATAACCATAGTTTTATCTATCTATACAAGGGGTAGGCCAGTTACATACACATTTCCAGGGGGTACGTGAAGCATAAAAGGTTGAGAACTACTGATATATGTTTTATTTTATTCCCACTGTTATACTATAACCATAGTTTTATCTATCTATACAAGGGGTACGCCAGTTACATAGACATTTCCAGGGGTTACGTGAAGCATAAAAGGTTGAGAACCACTGATATATATGTTTTATTTTATTACCATTGTTATACTATAACTAGTTTTATCCATCTATACAAGGGGTACGTCAGTTACATACACATTTCCAGGGGTACGTGAAGCATAAAAGGTTGAGAACCACTGATATATATGTTTTATTTTATTCTCATTGTTATACTATAACTATAGTTTTATCTATCTATACCCCCTCAAGCAGCTGCTTGCCACAGAGGTCTGACAGGAGCCTGTCAGTTTATATGCCATAGTAGAAGGTCTGAGAGGAAATAGTTTTATCTATCTATACAAGGGGTGCGCCAGTTACATACACATTTCCAGGGAGTACGTGAAGCATAAAAGGTTGAGAACCACCGATATATATGTTTTATTTTATTCTCATTGTTATACTATAACTATTGTTTTATCTATCTATACAAGGGGTGAGCCAGTTACATACACATTTTGCAGGGGGTACGTGAAGCATAAAAGGTTGAGAACCACTGATATATATGTTGTATTTTATTACCATTGTTATACTATAACTATAGTTTTATCTATCTATACAAGGGGTACGCCAGTTATATACACATTTCCAGGGGGTATGTGAAGCATAAAATGTTGAGAACCACTGATATGTATATGTTTTATTTTATTCCCATTGCTATACTATAATTATAGTTTTATACATCTATACAAGGGGTGCGCCAGTTACATACACATTTCCAGGGGGTACGTGAAATATAAAATGTTGAGAACCACTGATATACATGTTTTATTTTATTCCCATTGCTATACTATAACTATAGTTTTATCCATCTATACAAGGGGTGCGCCAGTTACATACACATTTCCAGGGGGTACGTGAAGCATAAAAGTTTGAGAACCACTGATATATATGTGTTATTTTATTCCCATTGCTATACTCTAACTATAGTTTTATCCATCTATACAAGGGGTGCGCCAGTTACATACACATTTCCAGGAGGTATGTGAAGCATAAAAGGTTTGAGAACTACTACTCTATACTATGAATATGTTTTACCTCTGAGCAGCACTTTTCTGCACACAGTGGGAATAAATGTCCAAGTCACAAGGACTCCGAAGGTTCAGAGAAGGTTGGGGGAGGGAATTCACTGGATAGCTGTTATAAGACGGATCTCCCATCTAGGTCATCCAGCGTATTCTTTAACGTGCACAAGGTATGGCTCTCTCGCACATGGGAACCACGACATAAAACCATCCGACGGACGGCTGCCTTTCGAAGTCAATCGGTGTCCCTTGCTGACATGGTTCAGGGCGTGCAGTTTTATGGAGATAAGTCTCAACTCTGGTGTAGGTGCGACTCGAACCCGAGAACTTCAGATTTCGAGATTGGACCACTACCGACTGCGCACTAGCATTTCAGGTTGTGAGCGGTTATGGGATGTTAGAAGCAAATATCACGCACTAAACTGAGATGAGCAAAGCAAATCACTCAAGATTTTCTCTTATTATGAAACAAATTATAAAATTAAATAATGGATCATACATGTACATGTTTAGGCAATTATTTACGTATTTATGTAAGTTTTTAATACAAATCGTGATTTGCAATTATTTTAGCTGAAAGAAAACATCCATTATAATTCAAAACACAAAAGATCAATATACAAGAAAAAAAGCAAATAAAAAATACCTCCGTTTAATGAGGGTCACCCCGGAATATATATTCCGCGTAAAATGTGGGTTACCTGTAATTTTCCATTTTGGTCATAATTGTACACCTGTAAAGGCTAACGTCACAATCCATCAAAATCCAAAATCTGCAATTTCCCAAAAGTATTATCGTTGAGATTTCTATCCTTTGTAAGAAATGTGTCGCTGTTCAGCTTGGAAAGGCCGTCATCCGTCGGATGAAACTTTAAAACGTGGTCCCGTGTACATGAGGGAGAGAGAGATCCATATTCTGTGCGCGTTAAAGCACACGCTGGATGGGCTTGATGGTTGCCTCAATCGTTAGCGAGCCAGGGTCGTAATCTGTAGTTCCCAGGTTCGAGTCATACCTGGGCTAGCTTTGAGATTTATCTCCGCTAAACCCCCACCTTGCCCTCGGTGAAAGAGGAGACACCGATGTCCATGCTGTCACCGTCCTTCAAATGGGACATTAAACCATGGCTCCGTGTCCTGTTTCACTTTAAAGAGCAAGCTGAATTAGGGTTACCATTTGTCTCGCAACAGCTGTCCAATTGGTCCCCTTCCAGCAACGTTCTCTGAATCCTTGGGGTCCTTGTAACCTGACCATTTAGTCCAGTGTGCATAAAAAAGCAGCTCAGATGTAAATCAACTCAACTCTCCTTTTATAACTGCGATTTACACGAAGAGAGTTCATCTATTCTTTTCAAAAGCATGCAATAGCAATTCATCCGGAAAAATCCTTTTAACTTTGAAGAATAATTAAGCTTCTTTTAAATAGAGTTCAAGTCACGAATTTATTTTTCTACTCCGTCTAGACTGTGTGGCAGACAGAGAGATGCTAGTTTCCTGTTTCACGGTTGAAAGTACATAACTAGAAGTACGATATACTTTGAACAAAGTTTCTCATGCATGTAGCTTGTTAACAAAGATTTAAGAGCAGCGTCAGAGTTGAATTTTATATTGTTTCATACTGAAGGATTTGTGATGTCTGAAGCTAACTTTGAAGTACCCTAAAGTGCAAATTTCCGTGGTATTTAAACTTAATTCAAGAAGCCTTTGCTGTAAGATGAATTCAGAACTAGCTTGAAATATTTATTATTATCCGTCTTGCTTATGATTATGCAGAGCTCGGAATCGCGCTTCATTGTAGATCAAAGTGACCAGGGTCAAGCCCTGGGGAAGGTATGGTAGATTCTGGTGAAGTTTTTCTATTGGGTTGGGCTGTTTTATATGTGAGATGCACTTTTTTTGCACACAATGGACTAAATGGCCACGTAACAAGGATCCCAAGTGATCAGAAAAGGTTGGGTTGTTTTACCTCTGAGATGCACTTTTTTCGTACATAATGGACTAAATGGCCACGTAACAAGGATCCTAAGGGATCGGAAGGTTCGATTGTTTTACCTCTGAGATGCACTTTTTTTGCACACAATGGACTAAATGGCCTAAGGCCATTAACTAAATGGCCTAACAAGGATCCCAAGGGATCAGAGAAGGTTGGGTTGTTTTACCTCTGAGATGCACTTTTTTTCGTACATAATGGACTAAATGGCCACGTAACAAGGATCCCAAGGGATCAGAAGGTTCGATTGTTTTACCTCTGAGATGCACTTTTTTTTTGCACACAGTGGTCTAAATGGCCACGTAACAAGGACACCAAGGGATCAGAAAAGGTTGGGGTGTTTTACCTCTCAGATGCACTTTTTTGCACACAATGGACTAAATGGCCACGTAACAAGGACCCAAAGAGATCAGAGAAAGTTGGGTTTGTTTACTTCTGAGAGGCTCTTTTTACACACAATGAACTAAATTGCCAGGTAACAAGGACCCCAAGAGATCAGAGAAGGTTGGGGGAACAGTTGGGTTGTTTTACTTCTGAGCGCACTTTTTTTTCGCACAATGGACTAAATCGCCATCTAAGAAGGACCCCCCCCCAAGGGATCAGAGAATGTTGGGGGAAAGGAACCCAGTGGACACCTGTTAGGAGATAAATGAAAGCCTCCCATCAGGGCTATCCATCACGTTCTTCATTATGCATAGGGTATGGCTCTTCCACACACGGGGACACGGCTGAACATCTCATCCGACAGCGGCCATTCTGAGCCATAAGTTTTCTTGTGAACTTTTCACAAAGGGAGAGTCTTCAAGCTCCTATAGACTCTTCCTCCCTGACCCAGGCAAAGAGGAGAGTTTTGCGGAGATAAATCTCAATGGTATCCCAGGTGGGATTCGAACCTGGGATACCATTGAGATTATACTGCAGATTATGAGCTTAGCTCACTACCTACTTAGCCAATCCCTGCCCCCATAGGTGTGGTGAAGAGACATGGGAAACATCAACGGATTTTCAAAAACCTGGAAACCTAGCTGAAGTAATTTAAAAAGCGTCTGATGATTGGGTTGTTAGAAACTAAAAACTGAACACGCTAAATCGGATATCTTTTGTGGATGATGTTAGGAGAAGCCCATCGGGGAACCAACGTTTGGAAATTCATTGGGGACAGAGATCCCTGATGCAGATTCAAGCCTGCATCAGGGATCGTCATATCGGGCCAACTCCCAGAATCGTGGTTTGGATAGCCATCAGTCACAACAGCCGTTTACCTCTGACCGTTATTGATGGTCAAGACATTGTTTTGAAACCATCCTGGATAATTTTCGGTTATCTCCGGCGACATTTCTTGGCGACTTTTTTTGGAAAATATGGCAGTTTTTGATGGAGTCAGGAAGGTTAATGAGTAATTTAGGGGTGGGTTATTTCAGCTATAAGATATTTTTTGTTGTTGTCTATGATGAGATTATTTAGTTTCGGGGGCTTTTTTATAATTCGGTCGGCACTACACTTTCCGATTTTCATGTTTTTCGGTTTGTGTTGTCTGCGAGGACATTTAGTTTTGGTTTTTTTTTATAATTTGGTCGGCAGTGCACTGTTTCCGATTTTCATGCTTTTTGGCATGTATTATCTCCAACGAGATTATTTAGTTTTGGGGGCTTTTTTATAATGCCGGTCGGCGATGCATTGTCGATGATGTTCTTGGTTTACTTTGGTGTTTATTTTTCGTCGCCAAGAAAATCTGACCGGAGCGTAAAAAAAAGCCCCAAAACTAAATAATCACATCGAGAATGAAAAAGCATGAAAATCGGAAACAGTGCACTGCCGACCAAATTCTAAAAAAAAGTCCCCGAAACTAAATAATCTCATCCACCCCTAAATTACTCATTAACCTTCCTGACTCCATCAAAAACTGCCATTTTTTCCAAAAAAAAGCCGCCAAGAAAATGTGACCGGAGATAACCGAAAAGTACCCCATCCTGGGACCAGTGGTTCTGCTCTTTATACGCCCAATCCCAAATACTATTTACTAGCAGGTCATTGTCCACTCACAAATAGCTCTCATATTCCGACAGTACCTAAGTGTTGTGGATATACTTCCTTGGACCGCACATTCCCCCGATATGTCGCCCATCAGATACGTTTAAGATATCATAAGATGTTCATTGACTACTGTCTCTGAACCCGTATCATGATTGACAAGCTCAGGGCAAAAGGGCACGGAGCATGGCTCATTGCTCAGCAGGATGACATTCGCTACTTTTCTGACTCGCTACTGCGATGTTTGGTATCTTGTATCGCTGTTCACGGAGGCCATATTTCTTATTGATGTACAGTCGCTCAAAAAAGTATCCGAACGGTATGGTTGATTACGGAATTCAGAAAAAATATCTGGCTACGATTTTTTTTAGAAATTAGTAATCTGGCAACCTTCGTGTCACGTGACAACGAAGGTTGCCAGATCACTAATTTCCAAAAAAATCGTAGCCGGATATTTTTTCTGAATTCTGTAATCAACCATAGCGTTTGGATACTTTTTTGAGCGACTGTATACCATCAATAAGAAGACAGCGGCCTTTCTAAGTAGACAAAAATGAACGATATTTTCATAAGTACAGTCGCTCAAGAAAATATCCGAACACTATGATTCTAACTTACGTGTACCTATGTATAGTACACAAAGGTTGCCAGATTGCTAATTTCTAAAAAAATCGTTGCCAGATATTTTTTTCTTAATTCTGTAATTAACCATAGTGTTCGGATATTTTTTTGAGCGACTGTACATGAAAACTGCTGATTTGATACACAAGCTTAGTCATTATTTTTGTCTACATTGTTATCTGTCACTACACTTGTTGCGAGTTCAAAGTGAGTTTTTTTATAGGTGGGACAATTTCAATGGCGAGCAGTGTATATATAATTTATGATTGGGTCAGACATTTATTTTTTCTTTTTTTTTTCTTTCATCTGGAGTTCACTCAGTAATTATCGAAACAAATCTGGCTCGAAAATTTGAGTCTGAATTCATCTTTGCCGCCCCGTGGTCGAGTGGTTAGCGCGCTTGGCTACTGATCTAAGGGACCTGGGTTCGAGCCCCGGCTAAGGCATGGATGTTCGTGTTGTTTTCTGCTGAGGTCCTGCCATCCTCGCAGATCTTTTACTGTGGCATATAAACTGACAGGCTCCTGTCAGACCTCTGTGGCAAGCAGCTGCTTGAGGGGGTATTTATTTATTTTTATGCTTCACTCGTATGCGTGTTTCTGTTCGGGAGGTGGCTCAAAAAATGAGACCTGATATTTGGTGGTTTAAATTCCAATTTGATATCTAGAGGTGAAATCCGACGGACGGCGGCCTTTTCAAGCCCATCAGTGTCCCCTACTGACCATGGGCAGGGCGAGGAATTTTGCGGAGATAAATCTCAACGGTGACCCAGCTGGGATTCGAACCTGGGAACTGTAGATTATATAATTCCCCGCCCTGCCCACGGTCAGTAGGGGACACCGATGGGCTTGAAAAGGCCGCCGTCCGTCGGATGGGACGTTAAGCCGTGGCCCCGTGTGCGGGAGAGCCATACCCTGTGCACGTTAAAGAACACGCTGGATGGCCTTGACAGAAGGCTACCATCTGTCTCCCAACAGCTGTTCCAGTGGGTCCCCTCCCCCAACCTTCTCTGAGCCTTCGGGGTCCATGTGACCTGGCCATTTAGCCCATGGTGGGCAAAAAAGTGCCGCTCAGAGGTAAAACAACACAACCCAACTCAAATTGAATTTTCGACATAAGTCACGTTTGTCAGGTGAGAGAACAGGGCCCTGATGACAATAAATCCACCTCTGAACATAACAAAGGCAAAAAAGTTGGAAAAGAAATGCAAAAAAAGGCGAACATCACGGCAACAGTCGATGAGATTGCATTTGCCCAGAACACCAACCTAAAAAATACGGCTTTTGTATGCGAAGAGGGTAATTCCGAAGCATTCTGATTTGAAAAAAGAAAATCAAGACAGTTTGCGGAGTTGAGCACCTTTTTATAGACTCGAGCATGTAACAAAAGTAGAAAGCACCGAAGTTTAAAATGCTTTGTTGGTGAATGCGGTTTCGAAAGAAAATATGTCTCCTTCCGGTGCCGAAATGATGGTCTTTACTTTCCGGAAAGAGTTCGGAAGTCATTTGTAGTCTGACTGAGTTCGGTGGCTCTGGAATCACTTGTGAAAAAGCGAAAGGAATCTGTCGAGGCACGACAAAGGAGATTGTTTTTCTGATGTCGTTATTTGGGAGAATATGGAAAAACTTTCCCAAGTCCGCAAAAATTCCCCGCCCTGCCCACGGTCAGTAAGGGACACCGATGGGCTTGGAAAGGCCGCCGTCCGTCGGATGGGACGTTAAGCCGTGACCCCGTATGCGGGAGAGCCATACCCTGTGCACGTTAAAGAACACTCTGGATGGCCTTGACGGGAGGCTACCATCTGTCTCCCAACAGCTGTTCCAGTGGGTCCCCTCCCCCAACCTTCTCTGAGCCTTCGGGGTCCATGTGACCTGACCATTTAGCCCACGGTGTGCAAAAAAGTGCCGCTCAGAGGTAAAACAACCCAACTTTCCCAAGTGGGGGTGTTTTACCTTTGAGCGGCACCTTTTTGCACACAATGGGCTAAATTGCCAGATCACGTGGACCTCCGAGGGCTGAGAGAAGGTTGGGGGAGAAGGGACCCACTGGACAGTGTTAGGAGACAAATGGTATCCTCTCGTCAAGGCCATCTAAATGGTGTTCTTTAACGTGCACAGGGTATGGCTTTCACACACACGGATCATCTGATGAATGGCTATCTTTCCAAGCCCATCGGTGATCCTTACTGATCGAGGGCAAGGTGGGGAATTTTGCGGTGTTGAATTTCAAAGCTGGGATTCGAACCTGGGAACTGCAGATTACGAGTCCGGCGGGCTGTTGGCTGAGCGCCCCCACCCTTCCCAAGTGGGGGCGAGGGTTGGTTCAATCGGTAAGCGCGTCACTCTCGTAATCTGCAGTTCCCAGTTTGAGTCGAAACTGTGCCAGCGTTGAGATTCATCTCAACTAAATCCCCATGCTGCCCTTGATCAGAAAGGGAAATACCAATGGCTTGGATAGACCACCGTCCATCGAATGGGACGTTAAGCCGTGGCTCCGTGTGAGGGAGAGCCATTCACTGTGCATGCTACAGAACACGCTGGATGATCTTGACGGAAGGCTGCCATCTGTCTCCCAACAGCTGTTCCATTGGGTCCCCTACCCCAATCTTCTCTCAGCCCTCGAGGTCCTTGTGAACTTGCCATTTAGTCCATTGTGTGCAAAAAAAGTGCCGCTTAGAGGTAAAACAACCCAACCACTCATATGAAATTAAATTTTTAGTACCACTTATCAAATTAAGCTAAAAAAACTATTAATAATATTTCATCCACTCTAGGTATTAATGAAATTCCAGCTTAAACGAAATCATTTTGTCATTAAATACAATGACATCAAATTGTGAGCTAAATCACTTTAAAAATAAAATAAAAATAAATACCCCTCTCAAGTAGCTGCTTGCCTCAGAGGTCTGACACGAGACTCTCAGTTTATATGCCATAGCAGAAGGTCTGTGAAGATGACAGGTCCTCAGCAGAAAAATTTACCACTTAAATATCAGTGAGATATCAATTGTACACCAAATCACTTATTCTTAAATTTTTTAAAACTCTGTTTTCTGTTGGGATTTCATCATAACGACGATAAAACATTCATCTAAACGATTTTCACCAAAAAAAATAAAACAGTATCGTTGCTAGGCACGAAAAATCTACAACTTTTGGAAAGTTGTTTAATAACAATAACAGCTGTTGCAGTTAGTTGTTGTTGTTGCAACCAAACACACAACATTTCCGTGACGCATTGGTTAGGCTTAACAGAGAACCAGCACAAAGCGGCTCACACAGAAATGATGTTTACAATCTACAAATCACTTCCCCTGTTGGGGCGGGGGTCGCTCAGTCGGTAGCGCGCCAGGCTCGTAATCTGCAGTTCCAAGGTTTGAGTCCCAGCTGGGTCAACGTTGAGATTTATCTCCGCAAAATTCCCCTCCCTGCCCACGGTCAGTAGGGGACACCGATGGGCTTCAAAAGGCCGCCGTCCGTCGGATGGGACGTTAAGCCGTGGCCCCGTGTGCCAGAGAGCCAAAATTCCCTGCCCTACCCACGGTCAGTAGGGGACACCGATGGCTTGGGAAGGACGCCGTCGTCAGATGGGATGTTAAGCCGTGGCCCCGTGTGCGGGAGAGCCAAAATTCCCCACCCTCCCCACGGTCAGTAGGGGACACTGATGGGCTTGGGAAGGACGCCGTCCTTAGGATGGGATGTTAAGCCGTGGCCCCGTGTGCAGGAGAGCCAAAATTCCCCATCCTCCCCACGGTCAGTAGGGGACACTGATGGGCTTGGGAAGGACGCCGTCCGTAGGATGGGATGTTAAGCCGTGGCCCCGTGTGCGGGAGAGCCATACCCTGCGCACGTTAAAAAACACACTGGATGGCCTTGACGGGAGGCTACCATCTGTCTCCCAACAGCTTTCCCAGTGGGTCCCCTCCCCCAACCTTCTCTGAGCCTTCGGGGTCCATGTAACCTGGCCATTAAACCCTTGGTGTGCAAAAAAGTGCCACTCAGAGGTAAAACAACCAACCAACCAATCAACCGCCCGGAGCGAGCTTGGATTCTGCAGTCCCATTTTTAAAAGCAATAGTAAATCATCTGTTGAATTATTTTAGGTTGTACTTACTCCAGTCAACCTTACTACAGCTATGGTCATTAGTTTGCTTGCAAATTTGCCGCCCCTAAAAAACGTCGCACCAGTTACACGTGCGGTAGCGCATCCCCTGACTATACTCTGTTTCACATAAAGAATGAAACGACAAATCTCTCTCAAAGAGTTTCTTTATCCAGTCATACTTTATTACGCTTAACGACGAAAGCCAATGAAACGCAAAATTCTACAACTTGAAATGTATCAATCGTCAATTCGTTAGAGAGCTTCTATGGCAAGTGTTTTACATCTATAATCATAAAATATGCCTCTAGTCGCCAAAACCAAGGGCGTAGCGAAGAGTCTCTAGTTGGGGGTTAGGGAGGATAACAAAAATTTCTAACTGAGAAAATAAGTACTTTCAAGAACGTACCAAGGATTTAGTTCCCGGGTGGAGGAAGGGCAGCTCCCCAAGGTTTTGCCAAGTTGGCTAAATTTTGCCAAATCGTCATAATTTTACAAAAAAATCCCAATATTTACATTCCACCTGAATCTTACCCCAGGTCACTTCGAGTTTTGCCAACGCCCCACGATTTTACCAAGTTGGGTTGGGTTGTTTTACCTCTGAGCGGCACTTTTTTGCACACCATGGGCTAAATGGCCAGGTCACATGGACCCCGAAGGCTCAGAGAAGGTTGGGGGAGGGGATCCACTGGAATAGCTGTTGGGAGACAGATGGTAGCCTCCCGACAAGACCATCCAGCGTGTTCTTTAACGTGCACAGGATATGGCTCTCCCGCACACGGGGCCACGGCTTAACGTCCCATACGACGGACGACGGCCTTTCCAAACCCATCGGTGTCCCCTACTGACCGTGGGCAGGGCGGGGAATTTTGTGGAGATCAATCTCAACGCTGACCCAGCTGGGACTCGAACCTGGGAACTACAGATTACGAGCCTGGCGCGCTATCAACTGAGCCACCCCCCCAACCCGATTTTACCAAGTTGTCTCGATTTTGTCAATTCGACTTAATTTCAAAAAACAATTTCAATTTTCCCAAGAGTATTATATTTTACCAAGTGGTTTCGAATTTTGCTAACTCCGTTTACTTTGGGTATGAGGGTAAAAGTTAAAGGTCGTGGCCTATAAATATATATCTACTACAAAACTATAACAAAATTAGAAAACGTCGCCATAAGATTACACTACAGCTAGCGAGAACAAGTGAGACGAAAGGACTCGCGAGAGTGGAGAGCTTCTTTTGTTACGTCACAGTCACGTGATATTTGCTACGTCAGCAGGCGAGGAGGAGAGTTTTTCGGAGATTTCAACGCTTATTCAGCTGGGATTCGAACCTGGGGACTGCAGATTACGAGCCTGCCGCGCTACCGACTGATCCCCTCCCCGCCTTCGTCCCTCAGAGAGAGCTGACTGAACGTCAACTATGAAGGTCAACTGAAGGAGAAGTGATATATTCGATTTTTACCCATCCAAAAAAATGGCCGTGTTCGTTAGAGATCTGGAACAAATTCCGACGTCTTGTATTTCGGTGCGAAGAGGAGCGGTTAGTGTTTGAAATCTCAAGTGAGATGCAGCGGAAAAAAGGAAAGTATCCTCACTTCTTGATCCCAATAAGGAGAGGGAAAACAAGCTGTGAAGGGGGCCAAAGAAATGGAAGTTGAAGTCTTCAGAAAGAGAGATATTGCTCAGAGGAAGATGAGGGGAAAAAAACAAATATTATTTTTTTTCGTTTGACTTTTTTTAGTATCACAACGTCGCCTTTAGAACTTGCCACACGAAAACAGGATTTCATCGAAATTGATCCATCAGAAAATTTGCTCGAGTTTCGAGATGGGAAATATTGTTAGGGATCTTAGCTGGAAAGAAAAAAAAAACTCGAGTTTTTTTTAGTAGGTTGGTAAAAATAATAAAAATAATGTTATCGGAAAAAAAAATGGGGAAACGATGTAGTAGATGTAAATATACTATATACTGTATACCTCACATATAAGTTTAAGACGCAATAATGAAAAACTATTAAATCTAACAAATATTTATTTAAAAAAAAAACGAAATGTATTATTATTGTGTTGGGTTGTTTTACCTCTGAGCTGCACTTTTTTGCACACCATGGGCTTAATGGCCAGGTCAAAAGGACCCTGAAGACTCAGAGAAGGTTGGGAGAGGGGACCCACTGGAACACCTGTTGGGAGACAGATAGTAGCCTCCCGTCAAGGCCATCTAGCGTGTTCTTTAACGTGCACAAGGTATGGCTCTCCCGCACACGGAGCCAGGGCTTAACGTCCCATCCGACGGACGGCGGTCTTTCCAAGCCCATCGGTATCCCCTACTGACCATGGGCAGGGCGGGAAATTTTGCAGAACTTTATTATTGGAGGAATAAGAATGGAAGTCTTCCGTTAAGGCAATCCATCGTGTTCTTTAACGTGCACAAGACTCACGTGTATTCTAGGCTTAATGCCCCGTCCTATTTCGGCTTTTGAAGCCCGTCGGAGTCTCCGTTCTCACCGAGGACAGGGTGGGGATTAACGGAGATTAGTCTCAACGTTGTAACAGTTGGGACTTAAATCTGGGAACTGCAGATTACGAGTCAATCTCCACCCCAGACAAAGTTGTTGGTGTTCTTACAGACAAAGTTTGTTTCTGTCGGTCCCCGAGCAAAATCTTGTTTCTGTAGTCTCAGAGCAAGTTTGTTTTTGCTGGGCTTTGGACAAAGTTTATTTATTGTAGTATCCAGTCCGAATTGTTTCGTTAATCCTTTCAGTACTGAATAAATTTGGTTCACACACAGTGCTTGGATCATCGTAATTTTATTATTTAGAATAGAGTTTCCCAAACGTATTTGTCCTACTGCCCCCCTTTTCAGAAAAAAAATTACTCAGCGCCCCCCTGGAAATCTACCTTCTTTAAGCGAACAAACAGAAAGATGCAGTGATAAATTTGCATTCTTTTATGTATCTATATTTCTACCTACGTCCTATAACATAATAAAGAAAGATGTTGTTGTAAATAAGACACCTTGAAGCTTGATTTTATAAAATTATTTATTAAAATCATTCATCATCATAGTAACATTCGCATTACACACAGAAAATTAAGATAACGAAGGATAATTTTATGTGTTTATTTGAAAAATAAAGTAATCACTACGACTTTAACTCTATGTTACACAACAGTAGTAGGGATACTTTTTTGGCAGTTCCTTCCCCCCTTCCCCCATGTGTTCGCTGGAAGCTTTCTGTTCTAGGTTAAGGGGTGCAATCCTTCGACCCCCACTATAACCCTTTAGTCTCTAGGTCTGGTTGGTTGTTACCCCTTTAGTCTCTAGGTTTGATTGGTCATTAACCCCTTCGCCCTTCAATTTTTAATTGGATGACCTCATTTTTCTGGAATGTGATTGGACGTGTTGCTCATTGGTGGAGGTTTCGAATGAAAAGGCACTGCAGCGGTTCGGGAGCCACAGTCATGGCTTTTGCAGATGTTGTCTTCGAATCTGTTCAGCAGCATTGGTGTGGTCAGCCCGATGAGCAATTAGTGCCTGTGTTTCCCGGACTCCTGCAGCAGTTAGTGTGCGACAGCATCATTAGATAACTGTCCGATCCTTCTGTAGAGAAAGTGGCGCTCACGTTCACGCCGAAAGCCCACAAATATGGTTATCCTGTGCTTGAAGGACTTGAGCGTATCGACTTTGAAGACTTGGTTGAGACAGTGAAGGCAGTCAGTGTCCTCTCCCAGTGAAAGACATCCTCATCAATGTGAAGTCAGGTGTGCTAGATATTAGCTGTGTTCCAGATCATTGTGAAATACGCCATGTCTGCTGCGTCTTAGATTTAGATGGTTTCACCGTGAAGAGTAAATTCCTGACCCGTGAACTAGGTTATTTGGACTGTAGGGACCTGACAGGTGTCTACAGATTCGACCTTTCCTTTGTGACGGACATTCCTCAGAAGGACTGGAAAACAATTTGTTATGTGTCCAAACACGTTAGGGGCCTTCCCTTTTACCCTCGTTTCGATGAAATGGTTTGGGAGTATGGGTGTCTGGACGATATTGTACGTCACATCCACGAAAAGTGTCACAAGCCTTTAGCTTCTGTCATCGCTTACAAGGGAGGATTCTACGAGAAGCGACTATTGACCAGACTTGGTATAACCTCGCTGGATTTAGAAAAAATTGGCTGTCTACGTTTCAAAGACCTTCCTAAAATACCTGGAACTGAGTGCGGTTATCACGAAGGGTGTGGAGTGCATTGTTCACAAGCCGAGACAGCAGCATTTAGCACATGGATGAACGAGTATATCGAGAAGCACTCTACGCAATGGACCAGTCGTTAATTGGTCAACCACACGGGCAATTAGAGGCTTTTCCTTTGATGAATTTATGGGACTTGTTCGACGAACCTGACTATTTTGGCGAGGACTCTCCACCTATGATTGAAGATCCGGTCCCTATTGAAGACAACTCTTCTGTGAATGAAGAAAGCAGCCGTCCTGTGAATGAATGCAACCCTCCTATTAGTGATGAGGGAAACCCTTCATGTGTTAAACGACAGAGGGAACCATCCGTGTCAACCGTGACTCTGCCACCGTTCCCGGTTCCAATGCACCCCCCACCCCTCAAGCCAAAACCTAGACAGAAAATGGTGTGGAAGCCTGTCCCTCCCCAGTACGAGGATTCTCCACTAGAGGCGCAACCTGCACAACCTAGGAGGAAGAAAGGTGACGTCATCCCTGCCAGCATTAAGCAGCTGAAAAACCTGTAGAACACAACAGTTGTCACCATGTGGCCTGCTAGTGAACACTCCTACCCTCTAGGAGGTGGGATTTTCGCCATGCCTAGACTGTACCGTGAACGTCTCCAGGTCCACGTGCGTCGTTACCGCAGCTTCAGTGAAGGAGGCCTACTTTACCCAACAAAGGAAGGGATCACTCTAACCTTCCGGAGTGGCAGGAATTACTAGCAGTGTAGGACAGAATCGACGTCACTAATTCCACCAAAGAGAGACTTGGTTCGTGATGAGCAACCTACAATTGTGCGGTTATTGCAATAATGATGGACTCGACATCATCAAATCCCTACCTGGTTTGACAACTTGCGATGTGAATCTCGACTTGGCAGAGTGGGAGGAAATGCGAAAGCGTCGCGACGATGTGAAGAACAGTCTCGATCATCACCGCAGGTCCGATGTTAATTTTCACCTGCGGCACGTCATCGGTGAACAGAGAGACCTTTTACTAGCGTTTTTTTTGACTCCCCCGGCAGAGGGTCAAGGACGTTTGATGCAGTTATTGACGGACATTGTGGTGCACGATCTAATTCAAGCCTTGCTACCTGGAAGTAGACTTAGAGAGCCCGAGGATAAAGAACATTGTTTGAATACTTATTTGAAAGATGCAGTGCGCTCATTGGACATTGACGCTATTGCTAATGCAATTGTTGACACGGCATGGGCTCGAGGCCTCTTCTGCTATGTAGACAACGCTTTTCTTTTCTCTCTGTCCTTTGGTGACGTGTTAAAGAGAGCGAAAGACAATCTGTATACTAGCGACAATTGGTTTTGTAAATAAAAGTCAGATATTACCTAACAATTACTAGCAGTGTCGGACCAATCGATGTAAATGAGTACACAACACATTTACGTTATGAATCGTGTGAAGACAGCATCAGCAACAGCTGTTCTTTGCACGCTGATAGGGATAGCTGTTATTTGCGGGTTATGTTATCTCAAGATTATTTAGTCACACGTTGCGGAGATTCTAGACATTTGGGAGGAAATATTTGGTTGAGCGTGTGTAATAAAATAGTGGATATCAGATTATTTTTACGTAATCAACCGACGGTGAAAAAAATTATTTTTTTCTCAGTGGAAGAAACTCGTTACTCTGGACGGTTGGGTCGAGAAAAATGTTGTGGGCTCCGAGTTACCGATTCTGTCTGGTGGAGGTGGGAACAAAAGCGATGTACTATGACCATCCGGTCATGTACACATCGTGAGAGTTGTGTGAAGAGGCTGCAGACCGTACATCTATAGACGAACCTTACTCCCTTCCTATCGAGGTCTGGATTAAAGAGGGAAACCTACTGCTGGTCGATGAACACCGCTTTGGAAAAAGCTTCTTACGATCCCAAGAACCCTGGCAGCTGTGGAGGGGTGACTCAAATATCCCAGAGTACTGGACAGGATCCAAAGACAGTCAGTTGGGTTGGGTTGTTTTACCTCTGAGCGGCACTTTTTTGCACACTATGGGCTAAATGGCCAGGTCACAGGGACCCCAAAGGCTCAGAGAATGTTGGGGGAGGAGACCGACTGGAACAGCTGTTCGGAGACAGATGGTAGCCTCCCGTCAAGGCCATCCAGCGTGTTCTTTAACGTGCACAGGGTATGGCTCTCTTGCACACGGGGCCACGGCTTAACGTCCCATCCGACGGACGGCGGCCTTTCCAAGCCCATCGGTGTCCCCTACTGACCCAGCTGGGACTCGAACCTGAGAACTACAGATTACGAGCCTGGCTCGCTACTGACTGAGCCACCCCCGCCCCAAAGACAGTCAGAGAATGGTTAGCGGGTCAAGAGACGTACACTCTCCACAGACCGGCAACGAGCAAATTCAGAAGGAACCAAACATAAATGACAGGTCTGGATCAACAATGGCAGCTGGATTTAATGTTCGTGAAAAATATTCACGATTTAATGATGCTTATGGATACATATTAGTCGCTATCGATATTTTATCTCGCTATGCGTTGGCGGTTCCTGTGAAAAAGAAAAGAGGAACTGCTGTGATAGAAGCATTTGAACAGATTCTAACAAAGGGTCGTGAACCCATGACTGTAAACACCGATCAGGGGACAGAATTCACAAACCGTGTTTTTCAAAAATTCCTAAAAGAAAAAAACATTCACTTCTTCGTGTTTTATAGTGATAAGAAAGCTGCGTTGGTAGCAAGACTGAATCGAACTCTGAGAGAAAAATTATGGCATTATTTCACTAAACATAAAAATTTTAGATTCTTACACGTTCTGGATTCCATAGTGAAGGGTTATAATGCTTCTAAACATCGAGCTCATGGCTTTGCTCCCAAGGACGTGGATCTCTTTAATGAGAGTATCGTCTGGGAGAGATTATACGGAGCGCCAAAGCAGGCAGAACCTGTATATTTTAAAGAGGGAGATCACGTGAGACTCAGCAGTTTGAAGCTTCCATTCAAAAAAGGTGCATCGCAACAGTGGACTCGAGAGATATTTCGAGTGAAAAGAATCGTACCTAGAACACCTCCCGTTTACGAAGTAATAGATAGTGATGGTAACAAGATACGTGGAACTTTCTATAGCCGAGAACTGCAGAAAATAAATCCTCCTGAACTCTACGCAGTGGAAAAAATCTTGGACCGGAAAAAAGGCGTCTTAGTGAAGTGGAGAGATTATCCTACTCCCAGCTGGATACCTAGAAAATGGCTTTGTACTTAACTCTCCCTTCCTCTGCCAGCATTGACGTTTACCCTTCTAACTCTCAGAGCGATTATACTACGAGACTGGCCCAGCCAACCGAGCTGAATAGCGAATGGGAGGTGGCGCTATCCGAGATTCACATTCCTACGAGTTGGTACAATATCGACGATTCGAATAGCTCCTTCTGCACACATTTCAGATGGTTCCCCTCCTTTCCTAAAGATGCCATTAAGATCTCGCTAAGTTCGCAATACTTTGGAAAGTCTATGAAGAGAGCGGGGAATGTAAAAAATATTCAGCATCAAATTCCTACAGATATAGATATTAAAGTGATGAAAAGAGATGATTTATGGTTGTTCCAGATTGGAGCTCCTAATCACGCTTTTTTTTTTACGAAAGAGGCAGAGAGTTTCAATATATTTTTCAATATCTACGCGTCGTACATGGAAACTCTTCACTACGGCAACTTCGCTAGCAAGGTCAGATAGGATGACGGCGATTTCTTCAGCCCCGATTCTTCATTTTATTTTTACTTACTATCCCATCCTGTGATAAGAGGAAACGAGAACCAGATGCCCCACTGTCGTTACGAAAATGTGGAGGCTATTTTCTCTGCTATACTTCAAACTAAGCCTTCTGAAGATAGAAAACGTTATGGTCTCAAGAAACTGGCTAATAATCATACACAAATCATCAATAGTGCTAGTTATTACCTCATGTTTCCTAACTCCTCCAATGGGTTGGGAGAATTACTAGGTTTTGACAAATTCGAATATTTGTGTAATATCTCCGTGTCCAAGTATGCCATTGATATTAACGCGGGTATATCTGGTTTTTATGTGTACTCCGACCTGGTAGCACCTCATTTATTAGGCGACACTTATGCAGAGCTGTTATGTGTGATTAACCCCTCTACAAGAACAGCCAACAACGAGACTATAGTGAAAACTTTTACGAGTGCTGATTATTACCCTCTGGCAAGGAACGTGTTCGAGAGTATGAGAATATTTCTTCGCACAGATAGTGGTGAACCGTTATCTTTTAAGTACGGTAAAGTTTTAGTCAAGCTGCACTTTCGTCATGAAAATCAAGTACACAGAGCCTAGCCCCTCCACCTACCTGACGTACTATAGGGCTCAGGTGGGTGCAGGGTGTTCAGGGGACTCAGGTATCAAAGAGCAGGAGTGATCGGATCCTTATTTAGAAGTATCGGACGTTTCGTATCCCCGATTTTGAAGCCCATGGCCCTAGCCCCTCCACCTACCTGACGTACTATAGGGCTCAGGTGGGTGCAGGGGTGTTCAGGGGACTCCGGTATCAAAGAGCAGGAGTGATCGGATCCTTATTTAGAAGTATCGGACGTTTCGTATCCCCGATTCTGAAGCCCATGGCGTTTTCTCTAGGAAAGCAAGCAGCTAGATCAGGAATTGAATTCGCTTCGGAAGTCTCATCAGGTCGCGACCCAAAAGAAGCGCTCAAATCGAATTTGAAGGACGGTGCGGCTAACTTGTTAGAAGAAGCCGGAAGAAACCTGTGTGGGAGAGGTAAAAAGGTAATAAAAATTGTCAGATTGTCAAAGAGATACTGTAGAGTGAAGGACGTCTTTGCAAAATGAGCGAAAGAATCCACGGTTCGTCTGTCGATTGCGCTCTATCGGAACTCGACCTGTTTGCTATACCACTGACCAACTCACAGACTGAAAGAGCTACTTATGTTGCTTACCAGCCCCTTGCTTCGTTAGAAGGAAATGCCCCGTTGAAATTTAACGTCGTTGGAGGTGACGAATATATCGATTTATTCCGATGTCACTTAAAAATCAAGGCAAGAATAACAGACGCTGCAGGAAGGTCAATAACGGATGCGGAAGCTGTTAGTCCATCGAACAATTTTTTACACGGCTTGTTTAGTCAAGTGAATGTGTACTTGAACGAACAATTAGTGAGTGGAAGCCACAGTCTTTACCCCTAGAGAGGTTATCTGGAATCTTTACTTAATTATGGCGCCGATGCAGTAAAATGCCATTTAACGTGTGGGTTATGGCATCTGGATGTTGCAAGCAAAATGGAAGAATGAGGGGATGCTAATCTCGGTTGGAAAACTGGGAAAACTTAACAGGTTCGCGTAGCATCGAATTAATCGGATGGGTATATGCGGATCTATTTCTACAAGATAGGTATTTACTGAATCTCGTAGACCTTCGATTGAGGATGACGAGGTCAAAACCAGAATTCGGTCTCATAACTAGCGGAGCAAACCCTGCTTACAAAGTGAAATTTGAAGAAGCCGCTTTCTATATAAGGAAAGTCAAAGTCAGCAGTCCAACGCTACTCACTCAGGCCCAGATGCTACACACGACTTCGGCCAAATATCCTTTAAGACCTGTGGAAGTCAGATCGTTCATTCTCAGCCCTGGAATTACTTCATGCAGGAGAGATAATTTATTCAGCTCTCAGATGCTCAAAAGAGTCATTGTAGGGATCGTCTACTCAGTTGCCATGAACGGGGATTTTGCAAGAAATCCATACAACTTCAATCATTACTATCTAAATTATATATCTCTGCATGCTGACACCGAGCAATTCCCCTTTCAACCGCTCACCCCTGACTATAAAAATCATCAATATATATGCTCTTATCAAACATTATTAGAATCACTAGACGTCTGGAAAACAACAAAGGGGTACAATTTGGTCGCTCAGCTTATGCGAAAGGGTTCGAACTGTCTGCAGATGTACGGGTTCGACCTGTCTGCAGATGGTAAACAATGTGAAGATTATTTTAATCTAGTGAAGAGTGCAAATTGTAGATCAAATTCGGAACCCCTCTAATCGAAGCAGTGAGCGTGATTCTATATGTGGAATTCAAGAACCTTTTGGATACAGACCAACATCGTAAAATTTTATTTGATTTCTTTGCATGATGGATATCCTTCAACTATTTCACGTTCTTCGAAATGACCCCTTTACTCGTCCTTTGTTTCTAGGAGTGTTTGCTAGAGACCAGCTGCCAAACATTACGAAGAAGCCGTGTCTTTTTATCTTTAACACCGATGTTTCGACCTCTACTGGAGAACACTTTATAGCTCTCTACGTGAACAAGAGAACAGTCAAACATTTTGACCCCCTAGGCATGGAGCCCAGCATCGAAGAATATTATAGGAAGATAGGGATGAACCGGATATTGTACCCAACGTTACCGCTACAGTCCCCAGTTTCCATCACATGTGGGGTTCACTGTCACTATTTCCTCTTTCTATGTACGAGAGGCGTGATCTTGAAGCGGTTCCTGAAGGAGCGTTATTCTTGCCACCTGGGATTTAATGAGCTCTTGATAACGCTATTTAATGGCATGCTCGATCATTAGCCAGTCTTTTTCCACTATGCAATCCCCAAGTACAATTCTTGTTAGCGGACCCAGCTAGTGTGGGAAAACCACTTTTGTTTTGGAACTCATACGCTAGGCAGATAAAGTGTTCTCTCCGAATCCCGACAGAATCATCTACTGTTATTCTTTGTGGCAGCCTGCGTTCGAATCCTTCAAACGAAAAGTAGAATTCGTGGAAGGCTTCCCCGACCTACAGTTGAATGCAAAGCAACGTACTGCTCGTGCTGGATGATATATTTGTTCAAGCTGCAGATAATACAAGGGTATCTGATATATTCACAAAGGAGTCTCATCATCTGAATGCCACGGTCGTCCTCATCACTCAGAATTTATTTTTTCAAGGTAAATGCGCAAGGAATATCAGTCTCAACTCGCATTATTTAGTTTTATTCAAAAACCCCAGGGACGTTTCTCAGATTAGTTATTTAGCAAAACAAATGTTTCTCGGAGAGACGAAATTATTATTGGATGCATTTAAACTAGCTACACAGAGACCTCATGGCTATTTATTGCTGGACTGTGGCGTGAAAACACCAGATGAGCAGCGTCTTAGAAGTAGAATACTTCCTTCTGAGTATCCTGAAATTATTTACATGAGGAATGAGAATTAAAACGGAGTCGCAAGTGAAAGCCGCAAGTGACAGTGAGCTACTCGCTTTGTGCGAAATTTGTTTCAATTTAGTGAGAACCAATCTACCAGTTTCTCCAAATGTACTGAAAAAATTGTCCAAACACAAGTGCATTATACGAAAGCTAGCTGCAAAAAACATTAGTGTGAAATCTAAATGTGCATACATACGTCAGAAAGGTGCCGGATTTCTGCTTCCTCTTCTCTCAAGTGTGGTTCCCCTGATAGCTAATTTATTCCAGCGATGAGTCTCTCTGTTAAAGCCGTTGAAAAGCGCCACCTAAAAGGGAAAACTGATGATCTCGATAGCGACATGCAACGTATTTTGAAATCTCCTGGAAATCCCGATCAGAAAGCAGAGGCATATCTGACCGCTTTATGGAAATATTTACAATGTTAGAAAAAAAACTAGGCGCCAGACGAAATGACAATCACTCCAGGGCTATCAGTAAGAGACATCATTGACATGTCTCCTCGTCACTTCAAAAGCAAGGTTCAAGAAAAAACGAAATCTTTGCCCGAAACAGTTCGATGGGATTCAAGAGACAGACTTTTAAATTACGGTAGAGCCATAGACTCATATTTACCCGACCATCTCACAGAAGCAGTCAGAAAAAAACGAAAACCCGACATCCCCGACCAGAAGGAATTTATGCAGCAAATGAATTGGGGAATTTTTTAATGTAAACATCGGAAATATTAATGTAGTCTCAGGAATCGCTTTAATAAAAAGAATGTATCCCCCGTACTAACATGTCTAGATTCGTTTTCCTTCCGATTGCATAACACGAATTCCAAAGCCTGGCTTCCCACGCTCGTGGAATGCAGTGCATCTCCCCCATACCTGGAAGACCCGGAGCTATGGAGGGTTCCAGTGTTCGTTAACCGTGCACTGTACGTAACCTGTTCGTAGGTAATACCATTCAGCTTTGCAGGAGTAAAACAAAACTCATAGATCGTGCAGTACACACAATTCAGGATTTAAAAACATTTCAGGTTTAATCAAAATAATAACTTGAACAGTCATAACATAAGATGTCAGAATAAAAACAACGACATAATTTAAAATCATACTGCAAGAAGAAGAATAATAAGTAAAGTACCGACATAGCATAAATTACAAAAATAAGTGAATGACCAATTTAAATCGTAGTGCAGAAATAATTTACAAAAATAAGTGAATGACAATTTAAATCGTAGAAACAATAATGTAAAATCAGAGTATATCAGTAGCATAATAAACCATATCATTTAAATCACACTACAGAAATAAGTAGTAAAGTAGCGAAACAGTATAATTTACAAATAATCCGTGCATGACCAATTTAAAACGTAGTGCAGAAATAATAAAAATCAGAATGAAATAAACCACATCATTTAAAATCATACTGCAGAAATAATAAGGAAAGTACCGACATAGCATAATTTACAATAATACGCAACATGACCAATTTAAAACGCAGTGTAGAAATAATAAACTATATCATACTACAGAAGTAATAAAGCAGCGACATAGCATAATAAAGAAATGATATAACATAATGTGAAAATAATACTTGTCTGTCCAATTTAAATAGTAGTGTAGAAATAATAAAGCAGCGATATAGCATAATTTACAAAATGTGCATGACCAATTTAAAACGTAGTGCAGAAATAATAAAAATCAGAGTAAAATAAACCATATCATTTAAAATCATACTGCAGAAATAATAAGTAAAGTACCGACATAGCATAATTTACAATAATACGCACATGACCAATTTAAAACGTAGTGTAGAAATAATAAAAATCAGAGTATAATAAACCATATCATATTACAGAAATAATAAAGCAGTGACATAAAAAATAATACTTGTCTGTCCAATTTAAATAGTAGTGTAGAAATAATAAAGCAGTGACATAGCATAAAAATCATACTACATAAAGCAGTGACATGACATAAAAATCATAGCTCAGGAATAATAATAATAAACCATAATTTACAAAAAAATACTTTTGTGTCCAATTTAAATAGTAGTGTTCGAATAATACCAAATCAGATTATGTCATAATTTTAAAATAACCCCTGCATGTTAAAAACAGTGACCTACTGCAGAAAGAGTTAGAATGTGTCAAAGTGGTTAAAGAATGTAAAATATGGTTTTAATGAGGTCTGATGATTGCTTATCTGAATGGTTAACTGGAATTTAAGCTTTGAAACCGAAAGGGAATGTGTCACTTTGACAGGTTTAAAGATCCTCTTATTAAAATTAAAAGATAGTTTTTTATGGAAAAGGCAGTTAGTGAGGGTGGCCTTGTGTTTGTCAATTTGAACGTTGAATGGGACGGCAAAAGTGGCTGGGGGACCTCCTAGAATTAGATCGTGGAGAAGCTCCATAGTGTAGCGTTCTCTATTACCCACACTCAATTTAAATCCCTTAGCACGGGTGATAGTTTCACCGTTTGAAAGTTCCAGTATATAATTTTTAGGGGCTATGGAGATGTACCGATCTATAGTGACGCTGGGTCCATACTGATCGGTTATCTCGTTTTTTAAATGCCACATGAAAACAGAGGACTCTGGAATTAATGTGTCGCTGGATGAGGTTTTAAAAATGCACGAATCTGTGTCGGCGTAGAGGGCTCGCTGTTTTAATTTAGAAAGCATATCATATAGAGTGCGACGTGCTTGGGCGGTGACGAATGAGGCCACGATAATATTACCTTTATGTTTGTTGGGGTGAATTCTTTGCGGGTTTGCAGGTCACTAGGACCGCGTCCTAGTGAAATCCGAATTGACCGCGTGGAGGTCATTGAGAATTTTGGAGCAATCGTTCGCTAAGTCCAATAATTTTATGGGGTTGTCGATGATTTGAGACACAGGCCTAGAAAGGTCTTCTGATACTTTCCCCCATAAATTATTTAACGCACCCTTCGAATGGCTTCTTTTAGTGCTGTTAAACACGACCTCCTGTGGGTTTATTTTCACCCCCTCTGCAAGAGAAAAATCTTTGCAAAATTTTGATTTTTTGGCGTCTGTGTTGACGTTTGACGGGTAACCTGAATATTTCTGTTTGCACTCTAAGAAAGTGTTGAGGTATTTTCCAAATAAGCCGGGGTCCTGGGCAATGTAAGTAATATTTTGCGAATAGTGCCAAAAATGGTGAATTTTGAGAATTTTGTAGCCTTCAGAGACTGCTTTATACAGTTCCAGCGACACGTAAGAGGCTCTGAGAACTCTCTGTGCAGATTCTGAGAACATGGGTCTACCTGTGCTAATTCTGCACAAGTGCTGCACAGAGGGAACAACAGTTTGTTGCGACAACGGTAGGGAAGTACGGGGATGTAGAGATTGGTAGGAGGTAACACAGTTCAGTGAATAATGCCAAAATAAGCTTGGGGGGTGTAATTAAAATTTTCTGTGATCCTCCTGTGGTGTTTAACAGGGAAAACCCCACGCTTACACACGGCAGGATAGAGCGAGTTCACGTCGAAATGCTTCACGTCACAGTTTTCGACCTTCGTGTCACAAAACAAGAAGAATGTCTCCGTTCTCCCACTGTAGACGAAGGAGCACCAGTTAATTCTCCTTACCTCTTCTGTTTGCTGATAAATGCGCTCAGCGGTGGGATCTGTTTTGAGTAGCCGGTTGAAATCTTGTTCCCAGCACACTCTGTACCTGTAATCAGGTAAAAGCCGTCGAATACATCGCTCTCTATCCAGCGTCCTTAAATAATTTCGCCCCATGGGTTGTCCAGTGAGGGGGTGGATAATGCTGGGGCTGAAACATTCAGCACAAGAGTGGAAATAACATTCGGCGAAATCCATGGCCTGCTTGGTTTGCCTACACAGGTCATCCAAATAATAACAATCAACTTTAGCTTTCCCCTCTGCAGAGCGAGTGGTCTGGAGGGTGAGATTCTCAGTCTCTGCTATGTAGGCTAGCCAGGCAAGGCCTTTTCTGCTCTGTCTATCACCCGAGGAATATCTGTTAGAGGGGTAAACACCAATCACTCCTTCGGGCATGAATTTCTGTCTGTAGACCTACAGACAAGCCGAAGGAACAGTAATTTTAGAAAAAGGGTCTACCCCTGTCATCCCTAAAAATTCTGTTCGGAAGCTCTCAGAACCTCGCATTAAAGTGTGCACGTCAGATTTACAGTACGCAATCATTTCAGTTTTAAAATCCCTGTGAGTCCCCTTCATTGTTTCATACCACTGATGGAATTCTGAAGCTTCTCCAGGGGTCACGTATTGCGGTTCAAAATAATGGGCATCGAGAATGGGTCCAGAATAGTTTAAATTCTGTCTCGTGCAAAAAGCTTGAGAAAAGAAACCTTTTTTGACTTCGCTAATGTCGAAAGTTTTAGGAAAAGATCGTAAAGGGGCCTGAATGAAAGAGAGAATCAATAAACCTGATTTTGAGGCCGGGTAAATTAAGAAGAAGAATTTTGTTGCTGTTAAAAATCAATTTCGGCCTCAGGCACTTTCGATAGAGGTAATTTAGAACGGGAATGAAATCGAATCCTCTACCGTTATGTGCTAGCAAAGTAACATCTCTAAATTTAGGTTTACCGTTCTGGATAGACAGCAACCAGTCCATGAAGGTGTCCATATGCTCGAACTCTTCATATTTCCGTACACCGTCACTGTCTTCGTAGGTGACGATGCATAGAATGGGGGTTAATAAACCATCTTCTTAAACCATCTCTGTATCAAAATAGAGACGGATTCCGGTGACTTCACATTCTTTAGCCATTTTGACACACTCCAGTTCTTTCTGCACACACTGGTGAGGAGAGTCAGAGGTCTGGTAAATGACCCCACAGTTGACACACCTCTGCTGCTTAACACAGGTTCCGTTAAGAAGATGGGAGGTCAAACACTGTTGACCTTTAAAGTAACCACGACACGGTTCACAAAAGATGCTAGTACCTTTTTTTCCCCAGTCTGGTGTCATACATTCCCGACAGGTGCCCTTGCAGACGTAGTAGATGGGTTTCAGACAGGGAACACAGAAACTCAAAGTGCGGAAGTACCCTGCTGTCCAGATTGTTAACTGGATGATGGCGAAGTGTTCTGAGTCGTGTAGTAGATAAATAACACTTTCTGCATCTTTCTTACTGGCGAAAATCACTTGAAAGTCGTCCTGTGCCCCGAACACGAATCATTAGATTGAAGAATCTTCTCCACTGTAGCCATGACCTCATTACGTGAGGTCAGTGG
The DNA here is from genome assembly GCA_038380435.1 of Ryuthela nishihirai. Lineage (NCBI taxonomy): Eukaryota > Metazoa > Arthropoda > Arachnida > Araneae > Heptathelidae > Ryuthela > Ryuthela nishihirai. The sequence continues at coordinate 29,360,714 of JAWZYU010000025.1, forward strand.
TAGGTTGATGGGGTTCCAGAGGCATTTGGAACAGATGCACAGTCTGACATGACTGTATTCCTTCTCTGGCAATAGTTCTTTAAAGATGTTCTTTTGAACGTCCAGAAGAGTGTCCATGAATTCAAGGGATTCACAGGTTCAAAGTTAATTAAACGCAGTGTGTGACTCGTGCACTGGGCGTTATATTTTGAAGAGCAATAGCTGCTGGTCTTCGTAATGACGTAGCCTGCCTCATCAGCGATGGCAGCCGTTGGCATGGTAATGGCTGCAGAAGTGCTTGGCTGCTGCTCCATTGTCATGGTAATGGCTGGTGCAGGCACACTCACTCCTTCCCTGGCATGCGGCGGTACTTCCACTCTCTGGTGTTTCGACGGTGGCGCCACCTGTCCACACCATCTCTTCAGACTAAGCCCTGATCTTGACTCAAGTACGGTAGGTGCCGGAGATACTGCGGGGTCTCCTTTGTCGGTGTGCTGCAGGCTTGCCAGTCCAGTCCCGATAGATGAGACCTCTACCCTCGCATGCTTCGGCGCCTGGTCGCTCTTTCTCCATCTCTTGAGACTGTCATGAAGTTTTTGCTGAACGTTTCACCCTAGTTAAAATAGCATCTAGCTCATGCTGATTGTTGTCTAAGGAGGCTAATTTCTCTTCATAGGTGAGATCCATTGCTTAATGACTTCTTCCGCACTGTGCAGGAGTTTATAAAGCGCTTCATGCACATGCGCGAGTCCACCCACTTTCACCTCCCTCCAATGGTGTGGTGGGATGTTTTAAATTCCTTCCCTCTGTGACCGTACTGATTTTTTCTTTGGATAGGAGGTTGCATCACAAGCCTGCTTAAATGTCACACCTGAAGTGGCAACTCCCCGCGCTTCTATTGTATACTGACATGAGTTATGACATTTCTCGACGCGTTTAGAGTATACCTGGCACGGATCGACTTAGAGCGACCTTTCAATGCTGACGTGAGTTATGGGTTTTTTCGCTACCTTCCCCGCTTCTGTTACAATGTAGCAATGCGCAGATGGGAAGACCTTCCCTTGGGGATTTCTTATCGCCAACCCAAGACTAAGACTCCCATTCATTGTCAGTAGCGTCCTTCTGTTAAACGGAATGTGCCGTTGGGTAAGATTCAGTAACAAGTAATGGCCCGTCCGAGTGGATGTTACGCCCCCTAGAAGGACCCCTGATTAAAAAGAGTCCCAAAAGGACATTGTTATCAGTGCACATACCTGGCTAAGTGCCAGTCCCCTATAATTATTTCTCGACAGAACAGGCTTTCTGACACACCTCCTTTAATGCTCTCACATTGTCATTCAGCATCCTGGTTTATTGTGCATCCACTTGTATTACCTAGTGCACCCGACCTCCAGCGAACACTTTCTTCCTCCCTCTCCTTTGGTGATGTGAGTTACGGGCCTTTTTCATTAACAATCAGATACTAGGCGACAAGGATTGGCGCTGTTCAGAGACACACCTCCTTGGGTTGTTACATTCGTGCTTATTCTCACGTTTATGACTTGAACAACACAACCCTTACTGCAGAGACCCTGAAGGACATTGTCGCCCTCCCTATTATTAAGCTTACCTGTCTAAGTAGCAGGTAACACGTCGACTATAATTATTTTGTCAACAGAGCTGCCCTTGAAGCAATTCGTTCACAGCGACTATTTGAAAACACGCTTCCTTCAAGAGTTTTGTTGCAGGGAGCTGTTACGTTTCCTAAGTACAATACCCCTTCCAAATGCTTCTCAAAGCACCTCGCTCTTGATTGAGGGGACCTCCCAGAATAGGAATGACACTCACGAAACAATGAGAGCGATAGAAACTGGACCGTTAGCCTAGCTTTCAATACTGACATTTTCACTGATGCTATCAAGTTTAGAGAACACCTGAGTGAAGCGTTCGTGGGAACCCCAACTCTTCAGCGACAGTGAGGGGGTTCAACCAATAAATTTCGTAGACCCATCCTAGGATGTCGAACTCTTCACTGTCCCAAGTTAGAATGCCACTGGAGAGCAACAGAAAGCAGCCAGTGAACACACAGCGATGACATCATTTTGGTCACTCCCCTCCTAAAAGAAGATGAAACCTAGCAACAGAAAGCATCCAGCGAACACACATGGGAAGGGGGGAAGGAACTGCCTAAAAGTATCCCTACTACTCACAACAGATGAAACATGCACGAATGGTTTTTTAAAATTTTCTTCTCATTCCTTCTTTCTTTATGCTTCCACTGCCCCCCAATTGTACCCGAAGCTACTACCGACCCCCTGGATCGTTCCAGCGTCCCCCAGAGGACGGTATCGCCCACTTTGGGAAACATTGATTTTTAAACCCATATAGATAATTTTTTTTTTAGAAAAAAATTAAAAAGAATGAAATACCAAAATGTGATAGTACAAAATAAAGTTAGAAATGCAAAATATAAAATTCCTTTATTGAATGTAGGTGTTTAAACTTTTTCTCGTGTGAGAGACAATTTTCGAAAATATATTTTGTTTCGAACGTTTACGTTAATTGAAAATGGTTTTACAGTTAATGTTTCCGTGTTAACACATTGGAACTGGAAGGTTGAAATCACAGCAAAATTTGTTTCTGGTGTGCCCCGAACAAAGTTTTTTTTGCGGTTCCTGGAAAAACGATTGTGACACTAATATCCAGGGTGGAAATTTTTTTTAGTTGGCACCAAGAAAAGACTATTTTGTTTTTACTAGGCATTTAACATACAAACATACACAGTCGAATCAGAATAATATGACCACCTACCATATAGTATTTAATATATATATGGTAGGTGGTAATATTATTCTTATACGACTGTGTACATACACACATACATAAAAAATCCTCATTCAGCAATGGGCTACGGAGGTCGTACCATACTGTGTAATTTTCCTCTCCAGACATGTCTGTTACACATGCTACATTTGGCCACAGTAGGACAACTTTAGGAAGGTACTGTTTGAAATTTTCTGCTCATTGCATTCTAGTTTCCCCATTTTTCTGAAACCCTTAGGTACACTGTTCATAATCCTATTTACCAATCGGCAGCTATGCATACGGGCAACATGGCCAATCCAACGCAGTCTCTCTCTGCGCAAAATGCTGCTCAAAGGAGGTTGTTGACTCATCATTACTTACAAAATCAAACCACATGATACTCAAGATACTGCGCAAGTGGGATCCGAACGCAGGACTTCATGACGACATGACGTGGGTTCGAATCCCATCAGGTTCAAGACAAATTTTTCTCTATACCCATTGTTATCACGATAATTAAAAAGCCTAACAGGGATTAAATGCTTAATAAATCAAATAAAAATGTTTTGTGATCAGCTTAATTAAAAAGCTGAGGATTAATTTTTGCAGAATATTTATATTAGCCTTAGGATCATTGAAAAGAAAATGAAAGATTTAGACCGAAACATTAAATATGTTCTGAAAAAGAAATTGAAACAGATTAAATAATATCACATAAAAATATGTGAATTTGCTTTTAGAAGTTTCTGTAATAAATATCATTTCAATTTTTCAGTTTTACTCATCCTCAGTGGGTGTTTTTTCTTCGTCAGAAGTATCTACTGCTGAAGGAATACTGTTGAAAATCTAGCTTTAGAGGCATCCTAAGGGAAAATTGGCCTAGATCCAGTGAGTTAAAACCATCGACAACTTCAGGAGTTAAAACCATCGACAACATCAGGAGTTAAAACCGTCACAGCTCTCAGCTAAAACAAGTCTCGAGTTCCTACAGCTTAAAAAGGCTCAGGACCCTGTTATGGATTTAACTAAAACGTCCGGGTCTCATTATCAAAACTGACTCTGGCTATTAAAAAATCTTCTCTCGGAACCTCCAAATTGAAATCCATTCTGGCTCTCATAGTTAACACTAGCCTTACAGCTAAAATTCGTTCCAATAACTAAAATCGGTTCTGGTTTTCATAATTAAAAATCATCATCATCGGCTTTTCCACTCTCATCTAAAACCGGCTCTAACGCTCACAGCTTAAATCTGTGTGAGCCCTTGTAGCTAAAACCCACAGAACAAAACATCTTCGGTAATGACATCAACATTGGTGGCTTTTACCCCCCGAGATCTGAAGTACGGAAAAAGTGTCAGCACCCCCCAAAAACAAACGGTGGTGAAAAAACAATACAAAGAAGGAAGATCCACGCTGTTTTAATTAACTGTCGTTCTTTCACATGTTGAGAAGCAGATGAGGTCTTACTCTTCCACGCGTCTGAAAAAAAAAAACGTTTGGCACTTCTTTCTTTTTTTATTATTTTAGGTGTTCGCGAGTTTCAAACTAATTAGCCATTTTTTTTTACTTCTTTTCGACTGCTTCTGCCCTGCTTCTTTTTTAAATTTTTCTTGCAGTGTTGTTGGAAACAAACCAGGGCCAAAAGTAACGACTTCAGCAGCATAAAGTACACTAAGCTCACAGAGAAGTGGTAATGAAGAACTCGAAAAGTGAGAAACGCGTTCCCTGGTGTGCGATGTGTCTGTTGAGTGATTTGAACGCGTGTGTAATGAATTCGCAAATTTTCGATGTTGGAAGCAACGTTAATCGTCTGCAGGAAAAAATGTTTTATTGGGATGAATTTTTTAAACTTTTTTTACTGTTTAACGAAGTAGGGAAGTTTTTTTTTAATCTTGATGTTTATCAGAATGTGCCCTTTTAAAAAGTTTCGAGTTTCTCGTGCAAGAGTTGTTTCTCAACAGTTGGTGAAAAAAAAAATTATTTTTAAAAATTAAACTTTTTTAAACCATCCTATATTACATTGTGGTTTTAACTGTGATTGTATATTGAGTCCTTTGCCGAAATTCAACATTGAAAAATTTCTTCATTAAGACAATGAAAATTAACTTTGCTAAAATGCGGTTCCAGATTCAGACTAACAAATACCATTTTCCACAATTTATTTGGGGGGAGGGAGCTCAGTCGGTAGCGCGCCAGGCTCATAATCAGCAGTTCCCAGATCCGAGTCCCAGCGTTGAGATTTATTTCCGTAAAACTCCCAGACCTAATCACGGTCAGTAGGGGACACCGATAGGCTTGAAAAGGCCGCCGTCCGTCGGATGGGATGTTAAGCCGTGGCCCCTTGTGCAGAAGAATCATACCTTATCCACGTTAAAGAATACGCTAGATGGCCTTGACGGGTGTTTCCATCTGTCACCTAACAGATATTCAGTGGGTTTCCTTCCCCCAACCTTTTTCAAGGGGTCCTTGTGACTTGGCCATTTAGCTCAATGTGTGCAAAAAAGTGCCACTCAGAGGTAAAGCAATCATACCTTATTCACGTTGAAGAATACGCTAGATTGCCTTGACGGGTGTTTCCATCTGTCACCTAAAAGATATCCAGTGGGTTTCCTTCCCCCAACCTTTTTTAAGGGATCCTTGTGACTTGGCCATTTAGCTCAATGTGTGCAAAAAAGTGCCACTCAGAGGTAAAGCAACACAACCCAGTCCATGTGCTGAACATACGCAAGAAAAACATTCATTATCGTTAAACCACAAAATAAAGTTTATTTTTTTATGAAAAAGTCATGCATATTTCAAAGTGTTGTTTGGTTCTCTAATATCCTCCAGTTGATGAATTGTTTTTACCCTCTACCTCATGGGAGACTTAAGAGTTTGACAAACGATACGAGGTGCATAATTATGGAAATATTTCATTGTGCATAGCAAATTTGCTGCAAGTTACATTACGGTGAAGTTCGAAACATTATGCTCGTGAAGCTATGTAAGAGGTTGCCTCTTGGGTGTACTTTACATGCAGATGTAACAATAAGAAATGAGAGTCACAATGATGACGACCGTGTTTTATAATATTCATCATCTTCAGGCTGGTCATTAAAACAGATATCTTCATTGTATGTCCCAACGAGCATTTTATAGTAAAATTGTCCGTATAATAGACCCACACTAGTTTTTCTAGTAGAATTATCGCCATGCCAGGACTAGAATTTTTTTTTTATCGGCTCGATTGCATCGCTTGCAATCGAGCCGTTGGGTTGGTTGTTTGACCTCTGAGCGGCACTTTTTTGCACACCATGGGCTAAATGGCCAGGTTACAAGGACCCCGAAGGCTCAGAGAAGGTTGGGGGAGGAGACCCACTGGAACAGCTGTTGGGAGACAAATGGTAGCCTCCCGTCAAGGCCATCCAGCGTGTTCTTTAACGTGCACAGGGAATAGTCTCCCAAACACGGAGCCACGGCTTAATGTCCCATCCGACGGACGGCGGCCTTTTCCAAGCCATCAGTGTCCCCTAGTGACCGTGGGCATAGCGGGGAATTTTGCGGCAATCGAGCCGATAAAGGAGGGGGCCGGGAGAGACTGTATTCCCATTGCAGTGTAGCAGGTTTTCCTTCGTTTCAAAGGTTTTTAAAAGCACCCTTGAAAATTGCGTGAAATATGCAATAGTGTTATAATTTTTGGCCTTTATTACCCCTTTGGCCATAGTAGGGGTAAACTATATACATTTTGGCGTATACTTTACCCCTTAGTATCATTCTCAAGAAGATGGATGGTTTCTTTGCAAGGCCATGACAGCGATACTGTGACGTCACGGACGGAGGGAGAACAAGCGAATGAACTGCGCTATATAAAAACCTGTTTGCTGCGTTGGCTTTAACGGAGATACCTCAATCGTTTGTTCCCCCTCCGTCCGTGACGTCACAGTGTCGCTGTCACGGCCTTGCTCCTTGCCCCTTCCTCTAGTTCTGGCCCTCTATGACGCAATGTACTGATTCTAATAGAATTGTTCATCACAACAAATTTTTAAAATCCGATTTTTCGTTGAATAATCTAATTTTAGTTTTGAAATCTGAAATTTTTAAAGGTAATTTTTGAAGATGTAAATCACAGGAGGGAAAATTCTACGAAAAAATTTGAAATGGAATTAAAACTTCTCGAGAATTTTTGATATTGAGTCTTTTATTACCATTTCATTAGCATCATTCTCTGTCGATGCATTTTAATATTAGTTGGTCGAGTGGTTAGCGCGCTTGGATACTGATCAAAGGGACCTGGGTTCGAGCCCTGGGTAAGGCATGGATGTTCGTGTTGTTTTTCTGCTGAGGTCCTGCCATCTTCATAGACTTTCTACTCTGGCGTATAAAAGGGGCGGGGGTGGCTCAGTCGGTAGCGCGCCAGGCTCGTAATCTGTAGATCCCAGGTTCGAGTCCCAGCTGGGTCAGCGTTGAGATTTATCTCCGCAAAAATTCCCCGCCCTACCCACGGTCAGTAGGGGACACCGATGGGCTTGGAAAGGCCGTCGTCTGTCGGATGGGACGTTAAGCCGTGGCCCCGTGTGCGGGAGAGCCATACCCTGTGCACGTTAAAGAACACGCTGGATGGCCTTGACGGGAGGCTACCATCTGTCTCCCAACAGCTGTTCCAGTGGGTCCCCTCCCACAACATTCTCTGAGCCTTCGGGGTCCATGTGACCTGGCCATTTAGCCCATGGTGTGCAAAAAAGTGCCGTTCAGAGGTAAAACAACCCAACCCTGGCGTATAAACTGACAAAGCTCCTGTCAGACCTCTGTGGCAAGCAGCTGCTTGAGAAGTTAGTTATTATTTTTTTTTTTACTTTAAATTCTTTTTTAAATTGGTTAAGTTATATACTTAGGTATATGACACTTAGAGGAATATCTTTCAGCAATAGATTCACATATTACCTTTTGACATATAATTGACGAAATAATTTTTATATAAAATTATTTCTTGAATTATATGTCAACAGGTAATTCATGTTGCGCTTTCTGATAACAAGAATTCAAAGCGAACCTTGGTTGACTTAACAGTTTTAGGAACTCAATTATTCAACATCAAAAATATCCTTATTTATTCTTTCATTCTTCCGTCTCTCTCTTATGCAATTAAAAATATTCTGAAATTATATTTTACATATGTTCTCTATACTGTACATTACTGTACAGGGTTGGATACACAAAACTACGTATATTGTACTTTATGGCGAATTTAACAGATTTTCAAGGATTATTTTGACTATACTCGATTTTAACCCCCGTGTAAGATGCGACCTCCACACTATAAGCAAAGTATTTGCTACGAAAGGTTTACTAGAAAAAAGGCTAAGGGTTTTTTAAAGCAACTAAATCGCTGTAACAATTATGGACGAAATTCCAAAGAATATCAAAATCCCTTCCTATTTAACTTGTTTCCAAGAGAAATTGTAAACTTAAGAAAAATTTCTGATGTTAAAAATATATTATTTGAATGGTTGATGAAAAAGTGATGTTTTTAATCCGAAACTTTTATCTCTTTATTAAATCTTTCTGTTTACTTATTTTTCTCTCCCTTCATTTTATGTATGCCGTCGCATGGCCGAGTGGAGCGCGCTTGGCTACTGATCCTAAGGGACCTGGGTTCGAGCCCCGGGTAAGGCATGGATGTTCGTGGTGTTTTTCTACTGAGGTCCTGCCAGCCTCACAGACCTTCTACTATGGCATATAAATTGACGGGCTCCTGTCAGACCTCTGTGGCAAGCAGCTGCTTGAGGAGTTTTTTTTTGTCATTTTATGTCATGATATTGATGTCATCTGGTCTGTAAATGGTAGCTAGGTAGTCACTGGAAGGAGAGCTATGCACCAATCCCCTGTGATGATGCATAGAACCGGCCAGGCCTAGCACCTAATGTCCGACCCCGCCTTCTTGTGGTGCAGACCGTTAGTACCTTTCAAAATAGATACTCTCTTGTGGAAGTGAACGGAAGGGGAGGGCTGCCAGATTAGTGTGGCCTACTGATCTGGACAACTATGGCTACTTTTCTTTTTTTTCTACCCTGCTGAGGAGTGGTCAACCACACAGGGTCCTGGTGCTGACCATATAAACCCACTGGACTGGACAGATATATGGCTCTGAGCTTGATTATGGATACTGATTTTGCTGCACTGGTGGGCTTCTGTGGAGGGAAAATCCTCCGCTGTGTTCTCTGTTTGTTTGTGGGTTGACAGCCCCAAGTGAATAGATCCACAGGATTTGTTTATCAGCTGGTGGATAATCCTGAGCAGAGGTCATCGCAGGCACCTGAACTCTTTGCTTCTATTGGCATCGTCAAATTCTACATTGGAGGAAGTCTTCCAGTGTAGATGGCTTCAGCCTTTAGTAGTTGGGGAACGGGTCTTTGCCCCATGTCTGCGATTAGGGGGCTGTTTGATATTGTCGGCATTCCCTCTCTCAATAAACATAGTTTCTTTAAACATCCCTCTAACCATTTTCTCTCCATAGGTAGTTGGAATATTTGGACTCTGCACAGAGCTTTTTCTCTTGATGTCCTCACACAAGAATTCCACCATTATAATTTAGATATTCTCGGCTTGCAAGAGACCAGATGGACAGATAAAGGTCATATTCTTAAAAATAATCTTAAATTTCCCTTTTCAGGGAGGGACTACAATAAGCATCACCAAGGCGTGGATCTGCTTCTCAGCAGACACGCTAGTGATGCTATTCTAGGATATGAGTGCATTAATGAAAGGTTTCTTACAGCAAAATTTCAGACAAGCGTTAAAGACTTGAATGTTATCTGCTGTTATGCCCCCACTGAGGATGCTGTTGAGGATGAGAAGGATAGGTTTTATGGACAACTTCAGGATATTTTGAATTCTGTGAAGAAAGAAGATGTTACCCTTGTTCTTGGTGACTTCAATGCCAAAGTTGGTACTGACTCTGATCTTTGGGGAGGAGTAATAGGCCCTTTTGGTATTGGTAGCTGCAATGGCAATGGGCAGCGTCTCCTGCAGGTAAGTAAACTCAATGGATTCAGAATAACTAACACTTATTACAAACACCGCGACATATATAAGTACACATGGGTTTCACCCGATGGGTTGCATAAGAATATGATTGATTATATATTAATTAACAGCAAATGGGCTAGTTCTGTTAGGAATACCAGGTCATATAGGGGAGCTGAAATTGGATCTGACCATTATCTTGTTAAAAGTGTCTTGCAACTTAAACTTAAAAAGTGTTGTGCTAGGGTTAAAAAATTTGCTTTTAATACTGAAGCTCTGAAAGACCCAGTTATAGCCAAAGCTTACCATGATAGGTTATTTAGTCATTATGACAGTCATGGTATGATTACTACTGAAGTTGAGGAAGAATGGGATCATTTTAAACAGGCTTTTTTGGACACTAACAGTACTCTTTTAGGAAAAAAGGAGCAGAAGAGACAGAATTATCTGAATGATAAGGCACTTGAGCTTATTTCGGAAAGAAAGAACTGCAGGAATGCCCTTAATCAATACCCTACTAGTCCTAATAGAAAGCATTACAGAGAACTTAATAAACGTGTAAAAGATCAGTTAACTGCTGATAAGAAGAAGATCTTTGGCTTGATGGTTTGGCTGGCAAAGCCGAGGAAGCAGTTAGACAGCACAACAGCAGAGAGCTGTACCAGATATTTAATGTTTTGTGTGGTAGAAAACGGACAGGTATACAGGGATTGAAGGATAAACAAGGTAAGGTTATAGAAGGTGAGGATTCTGTCATGGCTAGGTGGGCTGAGCATTTCAGTGATATTCTAAACAATGCGGTTAGTTCTATTCCCATTGTTTGCAATGATGATTGATGCATTGGTGGCTTTAATGTTGGCCCTATAATACAATCTGAAGTTATTTTGGCTGTTTCTAAACTTAAACTTCATAAATCCCCAGGGGTAGATGAAATTACTTCAGAAATGCTTAGAGCTGGTAATGTTTCGGTTACCACTTGGATGACTGAAATTCTGAATATCGTTTATGGTAAAGGCATGGTTACTAAGGATTTTACCAGAGCTATTGTTATCCCTGTTTTCGAAAAAGGTGATTGCAGTTCTTGTGATAACTGTAGGGGTATCAGCCTACTCTCTGTTCCAGGTAAAGTTCTTTCCATGATTGTGCTTAATAGAATTAAGAATCTGGTTGACAGTCAATTGCGTGATGAGCAATGTGGATTCGGAAGTGGTAGGGGATGTGTGGATCAGATATTTTCACTTTGGCAGATTCTTGAGAAATGTTTAGAGTTTCAGAAACCTTTGGTTGCTAGCTTTGTTGATTTCAAAAAGGCTTTCGACTCTGTTGATCGTCATAATTTGTGGTTGATTGTGAAATCATATGGTATACCAGACAAGTTAGTTAACATAATGAAAGCTCTCCATAATAACACTGAGTCATGTGTGAGAGTTGGTAAGGCTTGTAGCAATTGGTTTAGCATTATTTCTGGTGTTCGGCAAGGGTGCATTTTGTCTCCTTTTCTCTTTAGCTTGGTTATTGATTATGTTATGCAAAATTCACTTCAAGGGAAAATTTTTGGCCTTAAATGGACTGGAGATACGAAAATTTCTGATTTAGATTATGCTGATGATTTAGCCCTTTTGGCAAATGACGTTGATGAGATGAACATTTTCATTCGAGCTGTTGATGAAACTGGTAGTAGAGTAGGTTTGGTTATAAACAGAGAGAAAACTAAAGTGATGAAAATTGGTCAGGCAGGCTGTGATTCAGTTAATCTGAATGGTTGCAGTCTTGAGCAGGTGTCACAGTTTAATTATCTTGGGAGCTATGTAACAGATACCGGTGATGTGCGGCATGAGATTAACAGACGAATAGGGATTGCTGCCGGGACTTTTAAGAATCTAGGGAGAGTGTGGAGAAATAGGCGTATACACTTAAAGACTAAAATTAGACTGTATAATAGTTTGGTTCTTTCTAAGGTTAGTTATGGTAGTGAAACTTGGACACTTTGTAAACAAGATAACAGGAAACTAGATGCTTTTGATTCCAGATGCTTACGCAGTATCTTGGGCATTAGGTGGTTCAACTTTGTAACTAATGATGAGGTTAGGCAAAGGAGTTTGCAACCTCCTTTAAGCAGCATGTTGTGCAGAGAGAGACTCCGTTGGTTTGGTCATGTTGCCCGTATGAATAATTATAGATTGGCGAACAGGGTTATGAACAGTGTGCCTAAAGGCCTCAGAAAGAAGGGGAGACCTAGGATGCGGTGGGCAGACAATGTCAAACAGGACCTTGCTAGAATTGGTGTGCAGTGGCCAGATGCAGTACATGTAGCTCAGGATAGACTTGCTTGGAGAACTAAATTGCACAGTCTGGTTGGACCTCCGTAGCCCATGTCTGCTTGATGATGATGATGACGATGATGATGATGATGATGTCATCTAGATCAGGGCATCTTAAACTTTTTCCACTCGCGACCCCTTTTCGCCCGAGAAATTTTTACGCGACCCTGGTATATATGTATGTATAATATATACAGATAAAACATTTACTGATAATAAATCATAAAAAATTTATTTTAAAACAATTCTTTGGTATACATAAAATTTTTCCATTTATTAAAGACGAAAGCAAATTGGTATACTAATAAGATGGATGTGCTTGGTTATTTTAACATAAAGAATTAAATTTTGGCTGAATATTTGACACTGCAGGACGTAGAGCATCTTCAACATTTTTCAGAGTTGATCGATATTTTGATTTTATAATCGTGAATGCTGAGAACGCCGCTTCGTTTAAATACGTAGTACAAAATGGGAGAAGTATGTTTAGGGCCATTTCAGAAATTGTTGGAAATTCTGTCCTAATCTCCAGCCAAAATTCATTTAAAGATTTTTTAGGAAACTCAAGTTTTAAAACTGTGTCACTTGATAACTCGGCAAATTGTTCTTGAACTTTTATTGGCAGATGACTGACGTTTTTGATTTCAATTGAGTATAGTTTATGAACCCAACTTAGTTTTTTTAGAATCAAAATTTGAAGGGAAGTATTTCTGAAACTGTATCTCCAGGCACTTCAGATGATCAATTGCAATTCTTACAATTAAATCTTTGGGAAGGTTATTTTCAATTATAAAATTATCTGCAGCAGTAAACATTTCTAAAGAACCATTTTCCACCCTCTTCTTCCATACGTTACTTTTTTAGTAAAACTTTCAATTTTATCTTTTAACATAAATATGTTACAATTTTATCCTTGAAGCGACATGTTTAAATCATCGGGTTTTTCAAAAATATCCAACAAATAACACAGTTTTTAAAGCCATAAGTCATTACGAAAAAAATTAACAAAATTGGATTTCTGCTCAGTCAAAAATATAACAACTTCATTTTTCAATTTCAATAATCTGTTTAAACTTCGCCCTCTTGAGAGCCACCTTACCTCTGCATGTAGTAATAAGCTTTTGTAATCGGAGTCCATATCTTTGCCAAGATTTGAAAAGAAACGACTGTTAAGGACACGCTTTTAATGAAGTTAATGAGTTTGATAGTATCGCGAAACACAATATCTAACTCTGGTGATATTGTTTTGGCTACGAATGCCTTTCGAAGGATCATGCAGTGAGTAAAAGTGATATGTTCATTGCCATCAGCTTTAACTTTTGCTACAAATCCAACATTCTCGCCCATCATTGCTCCAGCACCGTCTGTACAGACTCCAACGCAATTTTTCCACTGTAAACCTTCATTTGTGAAAAATTCATCGACTTTAAGATATATATATATTCCCTCTTGTGTGCCCTTCCAAAGGGCGACAAAACAATAATTCCTCATGTATGCTTCCTTCATAAACATATCTTACATAAAGTAACAACTGTACCATGGTAGAAATATCAGTTGTTTCATCTAACTGAATTGCAAACTTTGGGCTGCCCTTAAGCCTAGTAATAAGCTGCTGGAATTGGTCTTTACTAATTTCAGAAATTCTTTCGGAAACAGTATCATTCGATAAAGGAATTTTACGAATTTCATCCCCATACTTTTTCTCATGAACTATTTCTGACATTTTAAAAGCAGCAGGTAACACGATATCTTCTCCTATCGCGTAGGGCTTTTTAGTTTTTGCAATTAAATAAGAAGTTTAATTAGATGCAAGTAAATACTTTTCGTTGACAGTAGCAAATTTCTCAAAACATTGTTTTTCTTTATTTGAAGATTTTACAAGTCGTTCAAAATATTCCTTTGGTTTATTGCAGTACGCTGTATGCTTGGCATTAAGATGTCGTTTTAGTTTGGCTGGTTTCATGCTCTCCGCTGCCAAACCTTCATTACAAATTAAGCAAAGAGGTTTTTCCACACCATCATGATTATTAGAAGTAAATCCATATTGCAAAAATAATTCGACATATTTTCTTTTTCTTGTCAATTTAGGTGTACTACAACCTGGTAGCGAAGACTGCCACATTGTCATCAGTATTTTTACCACTTCTGTGTAAATTTAGCCACTTATCCATAATCCAATACAATCCAAAGATAAACTATTTTGATACTTACATGCTGAGGAATGACGGTAGGAAAATATTAAAAGTCTTTATTTTCCGTAGTTAAACTATTATGTTTTAATAAGAGCAGAATACTTTATATGTACAGACAAAACAATGCTAATCATAAAATACAATAGTCTCGAATCCGAGCCGAGGTGTTTCTGGCAGCGTCGTTGACGTTGCGTGGCGTGACGGCATGCAAATGGTGTGAGTTAAGAACAAGGCTGCAGTGAAGTCGCGCTGCCAGAAACACCTCGGATTCATTACGCGTTTCATTTTGAATTAATTTTTGGTCGTTGGGCGTTCATAAACCTTTTACTCTTGCCAAATTTTTCGTGACCCCCGCATTCAGTTACGCGACCCCATATAGGGTCGCGACCCATAGTTTAAGAAGCTATGATCTAGATCATATCTGTAAAAACCATATACATTCCCTCTGATAAACTTCGGCTTAATGGAGTTTTTCACGGAAAATAATTATATAAATTATACTTCGGAAAATAAATAAACTTGAATTTGAAATTCTTGCATTATAACGCTTTAGCATGAGTGACTTCGTTATTTAATATCTATTAAATATATCGAACAATATTGGATTAATTGCGTTTCCTGATCATAGATGGCGCCATGAGCGACAAGATCAATCAGATTTAAAAGTCGCAACTAAGCGTATAAATGACAGAGCTGGTGATAGCTTAGTGGTCAGAGCACCTGGCATAAAACTGGGAGGTTTTATAACAGCTTTATTGCGTAATTCGATTACTTTCTGAGACCAGTGGACATAATCTTGTCACGTGATAAGGCCCTTTCTCCACACGACAGAAAAATATTTACAGTATCATTTCCTATTTATTTAATTCGTTTCTAATGAGTTCTGCAACACTATCTAATCTGTATAATAATAGCATAAGCTAATAACAATATATTATGACATGTCTCATAAACCAAATTAAGGCTTTATAAGCTGTACATAAACAAAAGTGATGGAATTGAAGTAAAAAGCAATTGGGCGACGCGTTAATTAGTAAATTCTGCAGTGAACAGACTGCCAAAAGGAAATGAGCTTTTGTTTTATTGTATTTAATTAGTCTGGCTTCTTCTACACTTTAGGGCAACTGCTGGATGCTTCATAAATCAAAAAAATAAAAAAATTAAAAATACTGATGTGACCTAAATTCGTGTAAATACTGTGGCGAGGAACTCTATCGTCTCTTTGATAGGGTTAAAATGAAATAATTCTCTAACAACAAGAAGAATAGCTGTTTCGGTTTCTTCCTTATTAGCGGTTAATTGATAATTATACGTTATTACTTTTTTAACTTTGGGATGGTGAAATGAAATAATCTTGTAACCATCAATGCTTCTGACTTTCACACTTTGGGGTGAGAATAATGACTTCCAAACCATTGAAAAGTAATTTTAAGTGCTTTTGGTTTGCAAACCTTTTCTGTTTTTTTTTGCAGAGGGTGGGAGCCTTAACACTGTGTACATTACAATCTACATTACTTTTTAGAATTGCTCTTAACAGAGGAAGAGGTGCATGTTGTCTTGCGGGGTCGGATCTTGGATGAGGAGGGTGGGGGAGCCATTGCCCCACCTTTCAGAATGCTAATAAATAACAAACATTTATGTTTTATGCATTTTTCAAGAAATTTTTTAAAGATCTGTGAAATAGGAGTGGAAATATGCTGCATTGGAAATCAAATCTCTGGCCCCTCCACCTGTACATTTATCCAGCTCAATTGTGCTTCTGACACGCCCCCCCCCCCCCCCCCCCTCCATACAGTTATCCGGCTCATTTGTGTTACTTGTCCCTCCATACATTTTTTCGGTTCGATTATATTTCTTCCCTCTCCCGTCTTCACATAAAAATTTTCAGCTCGATTGTATTTCTTCTTCCTCACGTGCAATTTTATGGCTCGATTGCATTCCACCCTACAAACAATTTTCCGGCTCGATTGCGTTTCTCCCCCCACATACAAGTTTCTGATTCGAATGTGTTTCTTCCCCCCTACATGAAAATTCACGGCTCGATTGTTTTTCTTCCCCCCACATACAGTTTTTCGGCTCAATTGTGTTTCTTTCCCCCACACGAAAATTTCTAACTCGATTGTATTTCCTTTCCCCCACATACAATTTTCCAGCTCAATTGTGTTTCTTTACCCCACACACAAGATTTTGGCTCAATTGTGTTTCTTTACCCCACACACAAGGTTTTGGCTCAATTGTGTTTCTTTCACCCCAACATAAAAATTTTCAGCTCGATTTTGTTTCCTTCCCCAACATGAAAATTTCTGACTCGATTGTGTTTCTTTCACCCACGTGAAAATTTCTGACTCGATTGTGATTCCTTCCCCCACGTGAAAATTTCTGACTCGATTGTGTTTCTTTCACCAACGTGAAAATTTCTGACTCGATTGTGTTTCTTTCACCAACGTGAAAATTTCTGACTCGATTGTGTTTCTTTCACCAACGTGAAAATTTCTGACTCGATTGTGTTTCTTTCACCAACGTGAAAATTTCTGACTCGATTGTGTTTCTTTCACCAACGTGAAAATTTCTGACTCGATTGTGTTTCTTTCACCAACGTGAAAATTTCTGACTCGATTGTGTTTCTTTCACCAACGTGAAAATTTCTGACTCGATTGTGTTTCTTTCCCCCCATAAAATTTTCCAGCTCAATTTTGTTTCTTTCCAATCCACATAAAATATTTTATCTCGATTATGTTTCTTTCTCCCAAATAAAAATTTCCGACTCGATTTTGTTTCTTTCCATCCCCACATGCACTTTTCCGGCTCGATTGTGTTTCTTTCCACCCAAATGAAAATTTCTGACTTGATTGTGTTTCTTTCCCCCACATGAAAATTTCTGACACGAATGTGTTTCTTTCCACCACGTGAAAATTTCTGACTCGAATGTGTTCCTTTCCCCCACACGATAATTTGCGGTCGATTGTGTTTCTTTCCACCACATGATAATTTCCTCCTCGATTGTGTTTCTTTCCCCCCACATGAAAATTTCCGACTCAATTTTGTTTCTTTCCCTCCTCACGTACACTTTATCGGCTCGATTGTGTTTCTTTCCACCCATATGAAAATTTCCGACTCGATTGTGTTTCTTTCCCCCCACAGAAAAATTTCAGACTCCATTGTGTTTCTTTCCCCCACATGAAAATTTCTGACTCGATTGTGTTTCTTCTCCCTCACATACAATTTTCCAGTTCAATTGTGTTTCTTTCCCCCCACATACAATGTCTTGGCTCGAGTGTGTTTCTTTGCCCCCCCATGAAAATTTCCGACTCGATTGTGTTTCTTTCCTTCCCCACATACAATTTTTTGGCTCGATTGTGTTTCTTTCCCTCCCCACAGGAAAATTTCTGACTCGAATGTGTTCCTTTCACCCACATGATAATTTCCGGCTCAATTGTGTTTCTTTCCCCCACATGAAAATTTGTGATTAGATTCTGTTTCTTTCCCCCACATGAAAATTTCTGATTCGATTCTGTTTCTTTCCTCCACATGAAAATTTCTGACTCGATTGTGTTTCTTTCCCCCCAAATGAAAATTTCTGATTCGATTGTTTCTTTCATACCATATACAATTTTCCTGCTCAATTGTGTTTCTGTCCCCCACATACAATGCTTCAGCTCGATTGTGTTTCTTTCTTCCCATGTAAAATTTTCCGACTCGATTGCGTTTCTTTCCCCTCACATACAATTTTCCAGTTCAATTGTGTTTCTTTCCCCCCTACATACAATATCTCGGGTAGATAGTGTTACTTTTTCCTACATGAAAATTTCCGGCTCGATTGTGTTTCTGCCACCTCCCTCGATTTTTCAAAGATTTTTCACCCTGTTGTCTTGCAATGTTTGCAAAGTGTAGATTACTCTTTATTTATGCGGGATTGAACTGGAATTTGGTGGCATGTATGAATGTCAAGATCTCTTTTCCTTATTTGAGAGATCCGTTAGCTGACTTTATTACACCCTAGTTATCGTACTCAACAATACAGCCATCAACTCGGCTTCTCTTGATTAAATATTACGTTTAATGGAAAACCCTTTACATAAACTAATAGATCAACTCCAATTGGGCGCAGCCTTAATTCAATCCCCTACCGAGACACCCAGTCACACACTCCCAGATGTTGACGGGGGCGGGGGTGGCTCAGTCAGTAGCGCGCCAGGTTCGTAATCTGTAATTCCCAGGTTCGAGTCCCAGCTGGGTCAGCGTTGAGATTTATCTCCGCAAATTTCCCTGCCCTGCCCACGGTCAGTAGGGGACACCGATGGGCTTGGAAAGGCCGCCGTCCGTCGGATGGGACGTTAAACCGTGGCCCCGTGTGCGGGAGAGCCATACCCTGTGCACGTTAAAGAACACGCTGGATGGCCTTGACGCGAGGCTACCATCTGTCTCCCAACAGCTGTTCCAGTGGGTCCCCTCCCCCAACCTCTCTGAGCCTTCGGGGTCCTTGTGACCTGGCCATTTAGCCCATGGTGTGCAGCTCAGAAAAAAGTGCCACTCAGAGGTAAAACAACCCAACAACCCAGATGTTGACCCGACTTTACTAAAATGTCCTTCAACGATGTTGGCTCCCAGAGCACAGCAATCCACTTTACTTCTGACAGTCAGGGAGAAGTCCCTTTCTTTTCCGATGGGCACCACTACCCATGGCGCGCTACCGATGGCACCCTTCCCGCTGTAAACGCGCAGCAGACCTCACTTCACGGCATATTAAGATGTGTCGGTCCAGTTCTTCTGGGCTACACATAGCTCTCGCTTAAACAGCATACAGCGGAGAGGCAACGTGAAAGACTGATGGCAACATCCTCGAATGAATGTAATAAAAACTAGTTAAAAACTACGGGAATCGAACCCGCAACTCTCTAGTTCAGTGGTTTCAAACTTTTATGCTTCACGTACCCTCTGGAAATGTGTATGTAACTGGCGTACCCCTTGTATAGATGGAAAAAACTATAGTTATAGTATAGCAATGGTTATTTTTGCTTTGTTACTAGATCTAAAGGTTTTTGAGGTCTCTTGTCGTACCCCCCAAAAAATATTTTACCGCGTACCCCACGTTGAGAACTCGTACTCTAGATCAACGCTGCCCAACTATATGTCCAACAAGGATTTTTGGGGCCCGCGAACAAAATCAAGTTTTTACTTGAAATTCTAAATAAATATCTGTAATTCACCTTTTAATTTTTCGTCAACTTATATTACTTTACTTCATATGCAATCTTCAACTTACTCATTCTATTTGAAATTATTATTGCATTTTTTCAACTTTCTCATTCTATTCTTATTGCGCAACAACTACGGCCACAATGCTCCCATTAAATTTATTAAATATTTGATAAGGTTTTGAAAATTTATATTGGTTATTATAATTTATTAATTTTTGTATAAATAAAATAACTTTTTGAGGTTTATTATTACTTATTATTTTTTGCATAAATAAAAAAATTTTTTGAGGTTTTTGAGGTTTATTATTACTTATTATTTTTTGTATAAATAAAATAATTTTTTGAGGTGTCATGAATTGACTTTTCAATTACCTATCCTATTCTGTTTTTTGGCCCGCGAAATATTGGCAAAAGAAAAAAATGGCCCGCTGTTTTAGAGAAGTTGGACAGCACTGCTCTAGATACATGCCAGAGCGCTCTAACCATTAAACCACGCATCAGACGCCTCGATACATGCCAGAGCGCTCTAACCATTAAACCACGCATCAGACGCTACAATCTTCCTGAATAACACCTATAAATATTTCACCTGATGTGGCGGACCTTGCGCCATCTATAATTCACGAGAGGCAAGTTATTCAATTGTTGCTAATGATTTAGATGTTAATGAGCAGGTCAATTACGCTTAAGCGTTTATTATTAAAATAATTGCAATAACATTGAAGATAACCTGGCACACAACAAGAACAGTTTCGCTACATTTCAAAGGAAACCACAAAAATTGTTTCTTGCATTTCAAACGTTACCATTGGTTTGATGCGTTTATCAAGATAATATTCCTATAGACTAGGGGTTATCAACATGGGGTACTAGGCAAAATTTTTTGGGATACTCCGTGAGAGTTCAAAAGTCGCTCGATCTTCCATTGTCCAATATAGAAGAGTTGATTGAGATATCTTGTGACAATAGTTTAAAAAGCATTCATTCCAAAAAGCCATTGATTAGTTTTTGGATTGGAGTGGAGAAGGAATTTCCGACGTTGTCAAGAATTGCAGTCAAATATTTGTTACCTTTGACAACAACTTGTATGAAACTGGTGTTTCATCTTTTACTGGTTTAAAAAATAAATATAGGAACAGGCTGGATGTTGAAGATGACTTGCGACTCTACCTTAGCAGGATAACCTCAAACATTAATGAACTGTGCAAGTGCAAACATTTCACTGATTATCCAATAAAATTTTTAGAATTTTATAAGATTTGTTAAATTGTTTATGTCATTTTTTTGTGTTTATCGATATATGTAATTTATGAATACAAAATTTAATGTGTGTGTGTATTATGTTTTATTTCATTCCCATTGTTATACTATAACTATAGATTTATCTATCTATACAAGGGGTACGCCAGTTACATACACATTTCCAGGGGGTACGTGAAGCATAAAAGGTTGAGAACCACTGATATATATGTTTTATTTTATTCCCATTGTTATACTATAACTCTAGTTTTATCTATCTATACAAGGGGTACGTCAGTGACATACAGATTTCCAGGGGGTACGTGAAGCATAAAAGGTTGAGAACCACTGATATATATGTTTTATTTTATTCCCATTTTTATACTATAACCATAGTTTTATCTATCTATACAAGGGGTACGCCAGTTACATACACATTTCCAGGGGGTACGTGAAGCATAAAAGGTTGAGAACCACTGATATATATGTTTTATTTTATTCCCATTTTTATACTATAACTATAGTTTTATCTATCTATACAAGGGGTACGCCAGTTACATACACATTTCCAGGGGGTACGTGAAGCATAAAAGGTTGAGAACCACTGATATATATGTTTTATTTTATTCCCATTTTTATAATATAACTATAGTTTTATCTATGTATACAAGGGGTACGCCAGTTACATACACATTTCCAGGGGATACGTGAAGCATAAAAGGTTGAGAACCACTGATATATATGTTTTATTTTATTCCAATTGTTATACTATAACTATAGTTTTATCTATCTATACAAGGGGTACGCCAGTTACATACACATTTCCAGGGGGTACGTGAAGCATAAAAGGTTGAGAACCACTGATATATATGTTTTATTTTATTCCCATTGTTATACTATAACCATAATTTTATCTATCTATACAAGGGCTACGCCAGTTACATACACATTTCCAGGGGGTACGTGAAGCATAAAAGGTTGAGAACCACTGATATATATGTTTTATTTTATTCCCATTTTTATACTATAACCATAGTTTTATCTATCTATACAAGGGGTACGCCAGTTACATACACATTTCCAGGGGGTACGTGAAGCATAAAAGGTTGAGAACCACTGATATATATGTTTTATTTTATTCCCATTTTTATACTATAACTATAGTTTTATCTATCTATACAAGGGGTACGCCAGTTACATACACATTTCCAGGGGGTACGTGAAGCATAAAAGGTTGAGAACCACTGATATATATGTTTTATTTTATTCCCATTTTTATAATATAACTATAGTTTTATCTATGTATACAAGGGGTACGCCAGTTACATACACATTTCCAGGGGATACGTGAAGCATAAAAGGTTGAGAACCACTGATATATATGTTTTATTTTATTCCAATTGTTATACTATAACTATAGTTTTATCTATCTATACAAGGGGTACGCCAGTTACATACACATTTCCAGGGGGTACGTGAAGCATAAAAGGTTGAGAACCACTGATATATATGTTTTATTTTATTCCCATTGTTATACTATAACCATAATTTTATCTATCTATACAAGGGCTACGCCAGTTACATACACATTTCCAGGGGGTACGTGAAGCATAAAAGGTTGAGAACCACTGATATATATGTTTTATTTTATTCCCATTTTTATACTATAACTATAGTTTTATCTATCTATACAAGGGGTACGCCAGTTACATACACATTTCCAGGGGGTACGTGAAGCATAAAAGGTTGAGAACCATTGATATATATGTTTTATTTTATTCCCATTTTTATACTATAACTATAGTTTTATCTATGTATACAAGGGGTACGCCAGTTACATACACATTTCCAGGGGGTACGTGAAGCATAAAAGGTTGAGAACCACTGATATATATGTTTTATTTTATTCCAATTGTTATACTATAACTATAGTTTTATCTATCTATACAAGGGGTACGCCAGTTACATACACATTTCCAGGGGGTACGTGAAGCATAAAAGGTTGAGAACCACTGATATATATGTTTTATTTTATTCCCATTGTTATACTATAACTATAATTTTATCTATCTATACAAGGGGTACGCCAGTTACATACACATTTCCAGGGGGTACGTGAAGCATAAAAGGTTGAGAACCACTGATATATATGTTTTATTTTATTACCATTGTTATACTATAGCTATAGTTTTATCTATCTATACAAGGAGTACGCCAGTTACATACACATTTCCAAGGGGTACGTGAAGCATAAAAGTTTGAGAACCCCTAATATAGACTATAATTCCTTTTCACTATTTTCTGAGATTTTATAATTTCGCAACTTTTGGGAAGGTTTCTACATTATAAAAGTGAAATTGTTCTAATTGGCGAAGGTATTTAACTTTTGAACTTGTTTTAATCACCGATAGTGTTCACCACTTGAAAGATAGGAATTTATGGCAACCATATTTTGTTCTAAACTGCTGTAGTATTCTTTAACTTGAGATATTTGTGGTGCCACTTTTTGTTCTAATTGGTGGTGTTATCTGACCAGTAACTTCAGACACTGGAAGCCACCGCTTTTTTTCATTAATAGGCAATCATATTTCTTTGAACTTGAAACATTTGTGATAGCCATTTTTTGTTCCTGTCGATGGAGATACTTAAACTTGGGACTTGAGACAACCGCTGCCTCTACGTTTTGTTCCAATCGGTGGAGACACATAACCTTGGGACTTAAGACAATTGCGACCTCCATGTTTTGTTCCAATAGGTGGAGACACTTAACCTTGGGACTTCAGACAATTGCGTCCTCTATGTTTTGTTTCGAATCGGTCGAGATATTTAACCTTGGGACTTAAGACAATTACGGCCTCCATGTTTTGTTCCAATCGGTGGAGACAATTAACCTTGGGACTTGAGACAATTGCGTCCTCTACGTTTTGTTTCAAATCGGTGGAGATATTTAACCTTGGGACTTGAGATAATTGCCTCCTCCATATTTTGTTCCAATCAGTGGAGACACTTAACCTTGTGACTTGAGACAATTGCGTCCTCCATGTTTTGTTCCAATCGGTGGAGACACTTAACCTTGGGACTTCAGACAATTGCGTCCTCTATGTTTTGTTTCGATTCGGTGGAGATATTTAACCTTGGGACTTAAGACAATTGCGGTCTCCATGTTTTGTTCCAATCGGTGAAGACACTTAACCTTGGGACTTCAGACAATTGCGTCCTCTACGTTTTGTTTCGAATCGGTGGAGATATTTAACCTTGGGACTTAAGATAATTGCGGTCTCCATGTTTTCTTCCAATCGGTGAAGACACTTAACCTTGGGACTTGAGACAATTGCTGCCTCTATGTTTTGTTCCAATCAGTGGAGACACTTAACCTTGGGACTTGAGACAATTGCGTCATCTACGTTTTGTTACGAATTGGTGGAGATATTTAACCTTGGGATTTAGACAATTGCGGCCTCCATGTTTTGTTCCAATCAGTGGAGACACTTAACCTTGGGACTTGAGACAATTGCTGCCTCTATGTTTTATTCCAATCAGTGGAGACACTTAACCTTGGGACTTGAGACAATTGCGTCCTCTACGTTTTGTTACGAATCGGTGGAGATATTTAACCTTGGGACTTAGACAATTGATGCCTCCATATTTTGTTCCAATCAGTGGAGACACTTAACCTTGGGACTTGAGATAATTGTGTCCTCCATGTTTTGTTCCAATCGGTGGAGACACTTAACCTTGGGACTTCAGACAATTTCGTCCTCTATGTTTTGTTTCGAATCGGTGGAGATATTTAACCTTGGGACTTGAGACAATTGCGGCCTCCATGTTTTGTTCCAATCGGTGGAGACACTTAACCTTGGGACTTCAGACAATTGCGTCCTCTATGTTTTTTTTTTTTTAATAATAATAATAATCTTTATTCATATTCATGTTAGTTATACAAAATTTTAAACAAATGACCCGCAAAGCATTTGCTTATCTGCAGGAGAGAAGAATAATAACGTTACATGAAAATACATAAGATATAGTTTAAAACAATGTCATCAAATTATATGAATTTCAGTGGAAGCTCCATTGTAGTGGTTGAAATTTTTATTTAAAATTTAGTGCCTAGAAGAAAATTTTTTGTCTTATTTTTGATTTCTTTAAAATTGTTTAATAAAGTAATTTCCCTTGGCAGTTGATTGAACACGTAAGGTATTGTATATGCCCTTGTACATTTCCCGTAATTGTTTAATATTTTTGGAAGTTGGAAATAATTTTTGGATTGTAACCTTGTGTTTTTCCCATGAGAGATTTTATATTTAAATTGATTATCAAAAAAATATTTTAAAGTGATGCTGCATTTGTAAAGGTTGTGAAAAGAGAGTATGCCTAGATAATTTAGTCTTTCTTCGCTATGATAAAATGAATTTCTTAAGTTGTATGGGATTATATTTTTAGCAATGGATGATTGAATAGTTTCTATTTTCTTTATATTTGTGAGGTTAGTTGAGCCGTATATTGTCAAACCATAGGTCAATATAGATTCACAGATAGCTTTGTAAACCAAAATACATGTATGTGTGCTTGCAACAAATTGTAGTTTATAAAGTTTAGATGCACATAGACGCAATTTCCCTGCTAACTTTTGAATATGTGTATTCCATCGGAAGGTTGTGTCCATGTAGAGTCCAAGATATTTATGGCTCTCAACACGCTCAATAACATCACAGTCGCAGCAGTCAGGGTCATGAGTTATCATGTTGTGGGAACACAAGGGTTCGTGGTTTTTAATTGCATAAGATGAGAGATCATAGTATCCTGGTGAATGAAAGCTCATCCATTTGGTTTTTTCTGAATTTATGTAAATGCGATTAATGTTAGACCAGTAAATAATTTTGTTAAAATCATCCTGTGTATCTCGGACTGCGTCTCCTATATTGTGATTCACGTTAACCAAGGCGGTGTCATCAGCATATATATAAAGAGAGCCCTTCAGTTTAAGGTTAGCTAGATCATTAATATAAATAATAAATAAAAGCGGACCTAAAATTGAACCTTGTGGAACACCAGTGTACACTGTTCTCTTCTCACTAAATACGCCATTAATTTTGGTAACATGCACTCTATTTTTTAAATAATTTTCAAACCATTTAAGGGTAATACCTCGGACACCATAAATATACAATTTTTGAAGCAAAATATCGTGATCCAACGTGTCAAATGCCTTACGAAAGTCCAGAAAGAGAGCTGATGCTTTTTTTCCGTTGTTTAAAGTTCCGTTAATGACGTCAGAAAACTCCGTTAAAAGTGTAATTGTATTTTTACCTTTTTGGAAACCACATTGCTTTTCACTAATAATGTTATGTTTTTTCAAGAAATTGGCTAGAACGTTAGCTACATATCTTTCAAGTATTTTGTGAAGGACGGGTAAGATGGCAATGGGCCTATAGTTAGTGCAATCGGATTTAGTTCCACTTTTGTAAATTGGTCTTAGAATAGCAATTTTGAGTTTATTAGGGATGTTTCCTGTAGATATGCTTTCATTGATAAAGTTTGTCACGAGATCAGCTAAGGAGGTTTTGCATGCTTTAATGTGCTTTATGTGTACCTGATCGTATCCACATGATTTTCTTTCATTTAAGTCACTTAGAATTTTGAAAGTTTCTTGTTTTGAGATGGGAGGAATAAAAATTGAGGGGACAGAAGGTTGGATATGTTTAGGAACTGTAGAGAGATTCTGTATACGGTTATCGTCTCTGAGATTGACAATAATGTCTGCAAAGGTGTTGTTAAATTTCTCTGCTGCTTGAGTTTCAGACATACCTTGTGGCATATTCTTCATGATAAAATCGTCAATGGCAGTTTTAGGTTTATTGTTGATAATTTGGTTGATGAGTTCCCAATTTTGTTTTGGTTTATTTTTACATGACTCAAATTGTTTGAAGTAATATTTTTTCATTTCCTGCCTAATAACGGACGTGACTGTGTTTCTTAAGTTTGTGTATAGTAATTTAAAATTTCTGTTTCTCTTGTTATTTTTGTAATCAATCCAAGCCGAGTCTCTTTTACGTATTAAGTTTATTATTTCCTGATTTATCCAGTCTTTGCTACAATTTCGTTGTTTCATTTTTGAGCCATCCGATAGTTTATTAATTTTGCTATTGTTGACAATCGCCATATATTTTTTTATGAATGTTTCATAAAGTACGTCTATTAGTTCTGAATTTGGGGTTTCGTTTCCAGTGCCTCTGTCCAGCCAGTCTGTTAGACTTATTTCTTTGCATATGTTTTTATGATCTAAGATAGTTTTCGTGTTAAAATTGCTGTCTAGCTTTTTAGTGTGATTGGACGAATTCCCAAGTTTTTTCCCCCCGCAAATTGCCGCGATTAAGTAGTGGTCTGCGATCCTACTGCCAAAAATCATTGAATTTGTGTCGAGTTTAATGTCAAGTCGGACGTTAATGTGATCAATGCATGTCTGAGAAAGAGAGTCACCAATGATGTCTTCCCTGGTGATACCAGTAATGATAGGTGAGAAACCAAACTCGGTTAACAATTCTACGTATTTGGCAACTCCGTGTTTTTTGATATTTTTGATATCTAAATTAAAGTCTCCAACTAGTATTTGATTGCGTTGTTTATCAGTTGTTTCGAACCAATTTTTGAGATTAGAAAGAAAAGTGTTAATGTTCGAGCTTGGTGATCTGTAAATAGCAAGTAAATTGGAAGTTAAATTACCCTTGTAGATATTTATATTCAGTGTTTCAGCAGGGATTACAAGTGAAGGTATCGTTTTGACTAATAATGTGTCGCGGAAGAAAAGTAGAATCCCATGTTCAAACGCACCAGTAGTTCTCGTAAAAAGTTGATTAAAATTTTCTAGATTGAACAATGGAGCATCCGTGCTGAGGATGTTAGTTTCTGTTAATATAATAATATCTAAGAAATTCAAGATATCTTTAAGATAAACACAGAGAGTATCCCAGTTTTTTTTCAGACTTCGAATGTTCACATGCAGAAAGCTTAAATGTTCATCAGATTCATAACATAATTTACTAGTCAAGAACCATTTCTTAACTTCTTCATAGTCGCACAGGACATTTTCGTTGTGATGAAATGTTGGTAAGTCATCAAAATGAAAAGTCGCCATGGCAGAACAAATAAGGTGGAGCAAATAAACAATATAGTTCCCGTTTAAAATTCGTCGAAATTCGTTTGCATATCAATTCGAATTACGCTGTCACCATCAGTTTTTCTCATCATGATTTTCCCGTTTTTTGATTTGGCCAGGCACCTCGCTTTCCAGAAAAGTTCTCTGTTTATTGGAGTTAAATTTTCATTTATATACACTGGAGTTTTTTTAGCGTCATCAATAACGTTACTGGCAAAGATTTTCGATTTCTTTTTTGACATCCATTGTTCACGTTCGTTTCTAGATTTAAATTGGGCAATAATCGCAGGTGTTTTTTTCTTGTTCCTTGTTGGCAGTCTATGTAAGGCTTCAAGTTGATCAATGTTAAAATTATTTATATCTAGCGCTTTTGCAACGTTGATCATTATCTGATTTAGATTTTCATTCTCATCCTGGTCGTCCATTGGAATGCCATGTATCTCGATATTTCGGTTTCTGCCGTATTGTTCAAGATCATTAATTTGCGACTTTAGAGCCGTATTCTCTTGAGTGAGATCTGCACATGTAGTTTCAATGGTAGCTAGTTTACTCATAGTGTCTAGTTGCGTCGCTTCATATTCGTGAAATTTATTCAATAGTGTATCATATTGAGATGAGAAAAATTCTACTGAATGCCTTAAGTCTTTGATTTCGTTTCTTAAGTGCGTTATTTCATTCAGTAATGTTTGAAAGTTTCTAGCTTCTTGTTGCGCCGAAGATGGGGGCCGTATACTATTAGAGTTACAGCCTTCTCCAGGTGTCTTAGAGGAGCGGTGACCCAAGGATGTCTCCTGGCTATAGTTACTATTGTTATTCGATGTCGGTGAGGGTGATACACGTGTGTTGTTCTTTAGAGGCGTATTGTCTCTGTTTTCTTTATCTGAAACGGGCCTGTTGTTTGTCCTGCTTAATTTGCAGTCAGTACAGAGCCACGTTTTCTTCTTCTCTTGAGTCATCTTTTTATAGTTTCTCTCCGTTGTGCCAGAGCACCCAAAATGCAGTTTCCCTTTGCATCCACTGCATAGGATATGGTCGGTATGCATATGGTCGGTCTGCATAGGATATATTTCGTTTCGATTCGGTGGAGATATTTAACCTTGGGACTTAAGACAATTGCGGCCTCCATGTTTTGTTCCAATCAGTGGAGACACTTAACTTTGTGACTTGAGACAATTGCGTCCATGTTTTGTTCCACTCGGTGGAGACACTTAACCTTGGGACTTCAGACAATTGCGTCCTCTATGTTTTTTTCGAATCGGTGGAGTTACTTAACCTTGAGACTTAAGACAATTGCGGCCTCCATGTTTTGTTCCAATCGGTGGAGACAATTAACCTTGGGACTTGAGACAATTGCAGCCTCCATGTTTTGTTACAATCGATTATAGATATTTAACTTTAAACCCGAGCTATTTATGGACCCCATTTTATGTGTCAATCGGAGGAGGTATTTAAACCTTTAAATTTGAGACATTTATGTCTGTCGATTTTTGTTCCAATCGGAGTTGATATTTAATAATTTGAACTTGAGAGATCTGTGACTCCTAATTTTGTTTCTAATCGGCGAAGATATTCTTTCAAACACGAGACGTATTTAAAGATAAACATTTAATGTACCAAACATCAAAATATAAGTTCCAAACATACCGCGAAATAAAACTCGTTCGAAGAAAAAAAGGAATAATCTTGAACAGAATAGAAATTCTTCCGTCAAATATTTCCTTCCATAGGACACTTAACCTTGGGACTTGAGACAATTGCTGCTCAACACGCTATTTAACTCAAAGTTTTCGCAAATTTTTCAAAACACATTCTGCAAATTCAGCTAATTCCATAATTTTATCGACAGGCGAAGACCATCATAATTTACTTTATCAGGTGAAGATTAAATTTTGTACTTTTTTTTTCACTCCCCCGATTTTCCCTTCAGATTATAATAAAGCCGTTTCGAAAACCCGCCGTGATAGGAACGAGGAGGATTTCGATTACGATACAGGCACGGCTAATAGTCTATCGATAATCGATGCCATCGGACTATCGATAATTACTTGCGAGTAGCTCTCTTCACCTGATATGAAAAGCACCACGCCGATATCGATAATTCTTCGAAACATACGAGGTTATAATGAGTGCCAGAGCGAAAGTTATTAGCGGTAGTTAATTTTCTTCGGATCGTAGAACTTTTTCTAATCTTGGCAGTTTTGTAATTAGCTCTCATTACTCAAGAATCTTTCATTCTTTTTTTAACTAGTTTTTTTTTTGCAGCGAAAATTCTAGCTCTTCTATTATTCTACAGAGAACAGATCTCTTATGAGACACAAATATTTATTTGAAATGAACTTTGATTACAGAGCTATGGATGGCGCGGAAAAGCTAGAAAAAATCTATCTGTTAATTATTTTGAAATGAATTACGGTTTAATAGGAAAAACGTTTTTTATTAATAAAAAGCGCTTATTTCTTTTATTACTGTAGATTTTTTAATACATTTTCGAATGCGTTGAGTTGTTTTATTTCTGAGCTACGGTCTCAGTCGGTAACGCGCCAGACTCGTAATTTGCAGTTCCCAGGTTCGAGTCCCAGCTGGGCTAACATTGAGATTTATCTCCGCAAAACTCTCCGCCTTGCATTCTATAAATAATAGGGTATATCGATGGGTTTGGAAAGTCCGTCGGATGAGGCGTTAGGCTGTGGCCCCGTGTGCGGGAGAGTCATACCATGTGCACATAATAAAACAGGCTGGATGGCCTTGATGGGCGGCTACCATCTGCCTCCTAACAAGCTATTTAGTAAGTTCCCTTCCCGCAACTTTCGGAGTATTTGTGACCTGCCATTTATTCCATTGTGAGAAAAAAAATTGCGTCTCAGAAATAAAACAACCAAACTCTATGAGCGGCTCATTTTTCATGCAAAATGGGCTAAATGGCCAGGTCACAATGACACTAAAGTCTCAGAAAATGTTAGGGAAAAGAGATCCACTGGATATTTGTTACGAAACAGATAGGAACTTCCCATCAAGGCCATCCAGCGTATACTTTAGCTTGCGCATGTATAGAATAGTATAGAATAGAATGATTAGGTATGGTTCTCCTGCACAAAGGGGAGGGGGGAGCTCAGTCGGTAGCGCACCAGGCTCGTAATCTGTAATTCCCAGGTTCGAGTCCCAGCTGTGTCAGCGTTGAGATTTAAATAATAAATAAATACCCCCTCAAGCAGCTGCTTGCCACAGAGGTCTGACAGGAGCCTGCCAGTTTATATGCCAATTATCTCCGCAAAATTCTCCGCCCTGCCCACGGTCAGTAGGGGACATCGATGGGCTTGGAAATGCCGCCGTCCATCGGATGGGACGTTAAGCCGTGGCCCCGTGTTCGGGAGAGAGCCATACCCTATGCACGTTAAAGAACACGCTAAATGGCCTTGACGGGAAGGCTAACATCAGCCTCTCAACAGCTGTTCCAGTGGGTCCCGTCCCCCAACCTTCTCTGAGCTTTCGGGGTTCATGTGACCTGGCCATTTGGCCCGTGGTGTGGAAAAAAGTGCCGTTCAGAGGTAAAACAACCCAATCCAACTTGCACAAAGGGCCACGGCTTAAGATCCCATGGACGGCGGCTTTTCAAAACCCATCGGTGTCCCGTTTTACACAGAGGCCAGAATGGGGATTAGCGGACAAATTCAACCAAAGAAGAGTTGCGACTCGAACTTGATAACTGCAGATTACGGGCCTGGCGCACTGCCGGTTGAGCACCCTCACCCTCGTAACTGAGATGATGCTTAAAATTAGTTAATGACATGTAGTTTTTATTATAAATTATAAAATCAAGAATTATAATTGCATTCTTTTTTTATACCTATCCATGTCAGGAACCGAAAATTGACTTTACATGATGAAAAAGTTAATTTTTGGGATCCAATGTTGGACTTAGTCTGTCTCTACTATGTTCTGCAGTATTGGACTCAGTCCGACATTGGAATCAATTGGACCGATAGGACAGACAGTGGCAAAATCTTAACCCCAAAGAGAAAATGCAATAATTTTTCTTCTTGAACAACTTTAGAATCTTCGTGGATTTCTATTCCATTTCTTTGATTGGCATCACAATTTTTGATGCTGCCGTTACCTTTAAATTGCAAGATACTTGTAAGCACCATTTTTTTAAATTTGGAGTTTACATGGTTAATTCATTATCGGTAAAAATTATCTGCCCAAGGAGCAAGAAACATAACCACAAATACACTTCATATCGATATGATTATGAACACCTACCTAATGCTTCGTCGTTTGTATCATGGTACAGTTCCCAATTTTAATTTCTAATTCTCTTCGCATAGTTTTCGTTAAAGTGGGTTTTGCCTTACTGTTAGCGGTAATTTCTCTCAGCTGATGACATGTAGCAGATCTGTTTAGCCGTACTGTTAGCGGTCATTTCTCTTAGCTGATGACATGTAGCAGATCTGTTTAGCCATACTGATAGCAGTCATTTCTCTCAGCTGATGACATGTAGCAGGTCTGAAATGTAGACATACTGTTAGCGGTCATTTCTCTCAGCTGATGACATGTAGCAGTTCTGTTTGGCCGTACTGTTAGCGGTCATTTCTCTCAGCTGATGACATGTAGCAGTTCTGTTTGGCCGTACGGTTGGCGGTCATTTCTCTCAGCTGATGACATGTAGCAGATCTGTTTAGCTGTACTGTTAGCGGTCATTTCTCTCAGCTGATGACATGTAGCAGGTCTGTTTAGCCATACTGATAGCGGTCATTTCTCTCAGCTGATGACATGTAGCAGGTCTGTTTAGCTTTACTGTTAGCGGTCATTTCTCTTAACTGATGACATGTAGCAGTTCTGTTTGGCCGTACTGTTAGCGGTCATTTCTCTCAGCTGATGACATGTAGCAGGTCTGTTTAGCCATACTGTTAGCGGTCATTTCTCTCAGCTGATGACATGTAGCAGGTCTGTTTAGCTGTACTGTTAGCAGTCATTTCTCGTAGCTGATGACATGTAGCAGGTCTGTTTAGCCGTACTGTTAGCGGTCATTTCTCTCAGCTGATGACATGTAGCAGGTCTGTTTAGCCGTACTGTTAGCAGTCATTTCTCGTAGCTGATGACATGTAGCAGGTCTGTTTAGCCGTACTGTTAGCGGTCATTTCTCTTAGCTGATGACATGTAGCAGGTCTGTTTAGCCGTACTGTTAGGGGTCATTTCTCTTAGCTGATGACATGTAGCAGGTCTGTTTGGCCGTACTGATAGTGGTCATTTCTCTTAGCTGATGACATGTAGCAGGTCTGTTTAGCCGTACTGTTAGCGGTCATTTCTCTCAGCTGATGACATGTAGCAGGTCTGTTTAGCCATACTGATAGCGGTCATTTCTCTCAGCTGATGACATGTAGCAGGTCTGTTTAGATTTACTGTTAGCGGTCATTTCTCTTAACTGATGACATGTAGCAGTTCTGTTTGGCCGTACTGTTAGCGGTCATTTCTCTCAGCTGATGACATGTAGCAGGTCTGTTTAGCCGTACTGTTAGCAGTCATTTCTCGTAGCTGATAACATGTAGCAGGTCTGTTTAGCCGTACTGTTAGCGGTCATTTCTCTTAGCTGATGACATGTAGCAGGTCTGTTTAGCCGTACTGTTAGGGGTCATTTCTCTTAGCTGATGACATGTAGCAGGTCTGTTTGGCCGTACTGATAGTGGTCATTTCTCTTAGCTGATGACATGTAGCAGGTCTGTTTAGCCGTACTGTTAGCGGTCATTTCTCTCAGCTGATGACATGTAGCAGGTCTGTTTAGCCGTACTGATAGCGGTCATTTCTCTTAGCTGATGACATGTAGCAGGTCTGTTTAGCCGTACTGTTAGGGGTCATTTCTCTTAGCTGATGACATGTAGCAGGTCTGTTTGGCCGTACTGATAGTGGTCATTTCTCTTAGCTGATGACATGTAGCAGGTCTGTTTAGCCGTACTGTTAGCAGTCATTTCTCTCAGCTGATGACATGTAGCAGATCTGTTTAGCCGTACTGTTAGCGGTCATTTCTCTTAGCTGATGACATGTAGCAGGTCTGTTTAGCCATACTGTCAGCGGCTATCTCTCTCAGATGATGAAATGTAGCAGGTCTGTTTAGCCGTACTGTTAGCGGTCATTTCTCAGTTGTTAGCGGTCAGAACTGAGGTACGTTTCGCACCAAATCTTTTGCGCAATGTAACTACGACATTGCTGCATTCAAGAAACTATGCTTTTGAATTTTCTGATTCATTTCATTTTTAATTGCGATGCGAAATATTTTCATATTATGTATGTTAAGTTTAATTTCTGTAGTCAAGAATTCCGTACTACTTATAGAGAAATGACCGCTACTTATGTAATATCTATTATTTCAGGAACCTCTGGAAAGGTAATATTGTTCTAGTAGTGTTTTACGGAATATACAAAATAGGCACAAAGTTTACACACAATTTTTATTCGAAAGCCATCAACAATTTGCACATATTTTGTTTTACAGCAAGACGAGAGAAACAAAATATTCTTAATTTTACATCACAAACAAGTCAACTGAGAAACACACAAAATATCATTGGTACAGATGTAGTTTGGTTTAGGTTTATGAGACAACATTTCTGTTCTGTAGTTTAATTTTTTTAACCTCTAGATTTTAACTTGTCGATTGTTAAAATGTCTATTAAGGGAAAAAATCAGTTTGCTATTAATAAAGGAGAAAAAAAAAGCCAACATTTTTAAATCGAAGACTCATATTTGTACTTAAGTTTCACTATTTAATAAGCTCATTTTGTTCCTTTTGTGTGGAAGAATTAAAATATGAAGAGTATGAAAATGACTTTGCAACAATTGGAAACAGATCGTATTTTATTATTATTCTTATTTTTTTTATTCCATGCACGGGAGGGGGGAGGAGTGTTAGGTAAAGTCAATGTACATGTGATTTAGTACTGACAGGAATTATTCCATTAGTTTTAAAATAGGTTTTGGTTCATTAATAAAGTATCACAGGAAGTGTCCTGTGAAAAAAAATGTTGTCCCAGAAGCATGCTAAGAGATGACGCCTGGCATGCCTATGGGAGACGTAGGTTCGATTCCACTCAGGACGAAACCACATTTTTAAGTAAATTATTGCAAGTGTTTCTCGTGATACTTTACTAATGAATGATTTATATAACGCTGTGAGCGTGAGTGACAAATATTACTTCTATGATATGAGGCAGCGTGGTTGACCAGTTCCCGATATAGATGGCGCCAGTGGGAATCAACAAAATATGCAGGGAATGCTTATATGTCACATTGTTGTAGAAAATAACTTTTGGTCGTTTGCGGTTTTGAAAATGTACGATATACAATCCTGACCAAGTCGCAAAATGTTATTATGTAAAGATGACATAAATGAGAAGGGAACTTTAAAGAGAGTTGTGTACGTAGAAATAAGGAAAACTACAAAAATATGTATTTTGAAGGTTGTCATGAAAAGAACTTCAAAACGATTAGTTGGGGAGAGTTGTGAAAAAATGTAAAGAAAGTAGTAGAAGTGGAGTTGAGGAAAACTGTAAAGAAATTAGTGGAAGTGGAGTTGAGTAAAACTGTAAAGAAATTAGTGGAAGTGAAGTTGAGGGAAACTGTAAAGAAATTAGTGGAAGTGGAGTTGAGGAAAACTGTAAAGAAATTAGTGGAAGTGGAGTTGAGTAAAACTGTAAAGAAATTAGTGGAAGTGGAGATGAGGCAAACTGTAAAGAAATTAGTGGAAGTGGAGTTGAGGAAAACTGTAAAGAAATTAGTGGAAGTGGAGTTGAGGAAAACTGTAAAGAAATTAGTGGAAGTGAAGTTGAGGAAAACTGTAAAGAAATTAGTGGATGTGAAGTTGAGGAAAACTGTAAAGAAATTAGTGGATGTGAAGTTGAGGGAAACTGTAAAGAAATTAGTGGAAATGGAGTTGAGGAAAATTGTAAAGATATTAGTGGAAGCGGAGATGAGGAAAACTGTAAAGAAATTAGTGGAAATGGAGTTGAAGAAACTGTAAAGAAATTAGTGGAAGTGGAGTTGTTGAAAACTGTAATGAAATTAGTGAAAGTTTAGTTGAGGTAAAGAGTAAAGAACTAATATAAGTGGAACTGAGGAAAACTGTTAATAAACTAGTGAAGTCGAGTTGATGAAAATTGCAAAGAATTTAGTGGTAGTAGAGAAGAGAAAAATATAATTAGTGGAAGTGGAGTTGAAGAAAACTGCAAAGATATAACGTATGTGGAGTTGAGGAAGATGTAAAGAATTTTGTGGAATTGGAGTTGAGAAAAACTCTAGAATTTGGTAGCCGATTAGAAAAACTGAAAAAAAAAAATGGTGGAATTGAGAAACACTAGAAAGAAACTAATAGCAGTTAAGTTGAAGAGAACAAAGAAATTAGTGATAGTCGAGATGGAACAGAGTACTTATTTCATAAAGATTTGTTACGGACCAAGCTTAAAACTTTTACATATACTTTTGAAAAATTTAAATTAAGACTAAAACAGTTTTAATTGGATTCAAAACTTGAGTTCAGTAGATTACATCTTTTTTTTTATTTTTTTTACTGGCTCATTATAGAGTTTAAAGTTTCCAGTTTTTTTTATCAGAACGATAGAAATATTTGTAACCGAAAAAACGCTAAAAGATTGATGTTCCAATTATTTCTATAGTATATCTTGCTCGTTTAAAATTATTCGTTATACACTAGCGTACTTAAGATGACCATATTCTCAAAGTAAAAAGGAACTATCATAATCTCTCTTGAGACAAGAATATTGATTGTTATATCGAGAATGGAATTAAAGTAGGCTTATTCTCTGTCCGATAAACTTTGACGAAGCTGAGGTGTTTCCTTTTTTTAGTTTAAAACTAAAGCGATAATTAAATTCCTCCTGCTTACTTTTTGCTATGATAAAGGAATTAGCTCTAGGCATAAAGATTGTTTTTTTAACAAATAATTAATAATTAATTCTCCCGGAATCAAAAGTCTATTTTCAAAAAGAAAGAAAAAAGAAAAAACAGTACATAATAATTAACGATTTTCTTTTGCTGATATACATATTACAAGATAAAATTTTCTGTTGCCTAAAGGAAACAACTGAGAGTTTTATAATATTTTGTAAATAGTGTTTTATTGCTAAGAAACGTTTTTCACTTCAAAAATTGTTTTAAGAGCGTTTTTAAACAATGTTCGTTTGTTGTCTCTTATAACAAAGTTGTCAAAAGTTTTAGGTTTGCGGAGTTTAACTAAGTACATTTTTTGAGAATTTAATTAGACAATGACAATAAAAGTTAAATAAGACTGTTTAGGAATGGTTTATTTACAAACCACTAATTTTTTGCAGCGAACTCCATTTTTTTATTTTTCAATATTGAAGAAGTTATGTTGTCTTAATATTGAAGTCATGATTTTTTTTCCTTTTCATAATACCGATGTAATGTTTTCTTTTCATAATAATGAAGTAATGCTTTCTTTTCTCAATATTGAAGTAATGTTTTCTTAACACTGAAGAATTTTTTTTAACTTTGAACTTGTTTTCAGTTCTTAATAATGAAGTTATTTTATCTTTTTTACCATATTAAAGAAGTTATGTTCTCGTTTTTTCCACATTAAGAAAGGCTTTTTCGAATCAAAGTAAGCTTGTCGTCTTTTATCCACATTAAATAAGTAATGACGTCTTTTTTCCATATTAAAGTTTTTTTACCATGTTAAAAAAAGTTACTCTGCCTTTTTCCAATATCAAATAATTATGCTCTGATTCGTAACACTGCAAAGCTTTGTTG
This sequence comes from Ryuthela nishihirai, assembly GCA_038380435.1. Lineage (NCBI taxonomy): Eukaryota > Metazoa > Arthropoda > Arachnida > Araneae > Heptathelidae > Ryuthela > Ryuthela nishihirai. Next base: position 29,398,361 of record JAWZYU010000025.1, read on the forward strand.
TCTGTTCTTTTATTACTGAAAAGCTTATTTTGTCTTTCTTTGCCAATACTGAAGATCTTCACAGGTTCAGTTTTGCTCAAGAATGCTCCTAGTCAAATGCAGCAAAACTGGCTATTTATAATTCACTTTACATACTTCTCACACAACCAACTGGAATTAAAGATTATCACGCTAATTATGAGATCTGAATAAGTCAGTTGCATACTTCCCCGTAGAATCAAGTCAGACATACATGTCGAAGAAAATGCCTCAATATTGTTTTCTCCTTTTACTCTTTACTTTAATCGTAATATGCAAGGGAATTATCAAGTATGTTCAAAAGATAAATAGGATTTTTTCTTCTTCTTTACTTTTGAAAAGTGTAAAAATTTTGTCTTTCGTTCGAATAAAGATAAAAATCACACTGAAGAAATAAAATTGTATCAGTCTTGAATGGAATAGAAAATGTTATTTTCATCTCGAATAAGGAATAGCACTTATTTTCTTCATTTTGGATAAAAGTAGATTCAATCCCCCCCCCCCCCCACTTTCATTTCGAATAAAATACGAAACTATCTTTGCTCTGATTACATTAAAAAAAGTTTTGTTTTCTAATTTGAAAGTACGAAACTATTTAAATATTCAATTACAGAGAAGAAAAAAAACGATTTTCTTATTTCCCAATTAAAGAGTACGAATTATCACTTTCAGTTTGGGAACAAAATAAGAACGGAAATTGTCCCTGTTCAATATGAAGAAAGAGGATAAATTATCACCCTAATTTTTCGATAAATAGTAAATACTGACGTCCATTTCAAATAAAGAACAGATGAACAGTAATTCTCTTTTAGTATTAGGGATAAAGTTCTTTTCAGTTAAGGGAAAAGATTTAAACTCTCAGATGTGATGCAGTCACTTTCAAGGGTGGTTATTTGCACTGATTCAGCCTTCGCTGCTATGGAACGATATCTATATTAAATAATGATATTTCTTCTAGTTACCATGATGAACAGATTTATGAAGTGTCATGACATGATTACAAACATAAAACCTTTTGTGAAGTACTACGAAGTGAGTATCGTCATCTTTAGAGAAAGTCCATGATAACATTCACACAGGGGACAAATCAAATATTCCGAAAGCATATTTTAAAAAAACCTTTTTCAAAAATGGAAATTTCTATGAATGAATTGAAGTATGTATATTAACTACTAATAAATGTATATTTATTTCAACAAAATGACTTCATTTACAACTAACTCCAGTGAATACTAAATTATCGTTATAACAAAAGTATATTAAAAGAGAATTGAAGCATGCATATTAACTACTAATAAACTTTATATTTATTTCAACAAAATGACTTCATTTACAACAACTCCAGTGAATACTAAATTATCGTTATAACAAAAGTATATTAAAAGAGAAAATAATTCTTTTACAATTGATATGAGGTAAAATTACTTTTAAACTATACATGTCAAGGAAGCCTTCAGCCCCTGAGGAATGAAAAATATTAAGAAAATGATAAAAGTGGCAAGACAGTGTGTTATCAAGCTAAATATTTGAAAATGCAACACTGGTTTTATCACCTTTATTGCGTGTCTGATATTTTACACACCTCGAAAACTTCCTGTTTATGTAGTAGTTTTTAATAATTTTCGTGAATATAAAATAAGATCCATAATCAATAGAACTAATAATGATTTGAAGTGTTTGATGCAGAACAAAGTTTTTCAATTTAATGACCTGTTCTTGAAACCTGTCCACTCAACATTTCGTATGATACTTCGATACAAGAGTATCTGTCTAGAAGTTAAATTGGATTAAAGTCTTTATCCTATAACTTAATTCACACTTAAACAAAGAAAATGAAATTAAAGTCTTGATGTAACTGAGAATGTTAATTAGTTTTTACATAGAGTACAACGTTTTCTTTATCAAGCCACAGCTCTACTTTTACATATTTAACACATACATCCATACTGTAATACACACAATAGTTTAAGCACCATTCAAATAATAAATGCTTGTTTACTAATTTCATGTCGTGTGGATTTATGAGCAATTTTTGAGATAAGGTAACGGTTTTTTTTTTGTTGTACATTGGTTAACGTTATAAAACCTCAACTGAAACAACAACCTGGAATCCTGAGGTGGTACATCTCTTTCATTACAATATTAAATCATTATAATTTTGTATTAGGTTTCTTGGCTTCTCAGACAAGGAATCTGGGTTCTAGTCAAGGACAGATTAAGGTCCTTCTAGACACTTTTTGTTTCTTAGGTCCTTTGGTAGACGAATTTTTATGGGTGTTTCGATTCTGATGAGTGATCAAAACTATCTAGAATAATTTTTATCGGACAGCAAAACGGTATATACTTGGTGCGGTATGTATCAGGCCTTAACAACTGACTAACAAAACGGTATATACTTGGTGCGGTATGTATCAGGCCTTAACAACTGACTAACAAAACGGTATATACTTGGTGCGGTATGTATCAGGCCTTAACAACTGATTTAATCACTATTTATTCAATAAAAAAACTTTGTAACAATTATTATCTTACAAAGCTAAAAATGGTCAGTTATTTTTCGTAGCCCCCCCCCCACCACCAGAAAATTTTGTCGTCTTATACTAAATCTCAAATTTGTCTACCTGCTTGAAATCCAAGATAGTTTTCTTTCTATAATTTTATTTTAGCCCCATATTTTATGTCCGACACTAAAAATAGATTTAAAAATACAACTGTAAAATATCATTCCATATTAACTATTTAACGTATAACTCTGTATATGTTGTTAATAATCTGTTGAAATTTCGCGGATAATATTATATATTATCCGCGAAATAAAAATTATATGCTTTAAAAATAGATACTAAATATGCTTACATTATTGTTGTCAAAGATGATTGATCAGATGTATCCGAGTTTAAGAACACGTCTCTGGATTTTATTAATCTCTTATTGATTTCATAAATTTACATTTTAAATATTTCTTCCCCTTGGGACTAAGGAATCAACTGCATGATTTTTTGAGGAAATAAATATTGTATTTTTTATAAAACAAGATAATTTATTGTTAAATATTCCAGCTTCCATAACTTTATAAGTACTAAACGAATATTATTCGGAAAAAAAATCGAGATTTAAATAGGATTGATTATGATTTTTATTTTACATTCAGTCACAGTTTTCCCATTAAATGAATATTTTAAATGTTATAGAGCTTCGAAGTTAGATTCCCATTGACTTCTTACATAACCTAAACTTCTCTGATATTTTGGTACGGAAGTGTATCTAAGCGACTAAAAAAATTTAATTTCATTATTTAAATATTTTAATTCCATTGTGTAGGAAAATAAGGAGATCCGGAAATTAATGGAAGATTCAAGTGTTATATTTTTCTGAATATACTCTTGTACAAAGTATGTAAAATATGTACTAATATGTAAAAATATTGTGTACAAACTTCTACAGGTTACAATAATGCATGAACTGGAGTGTGACTGTATAAAGGTATCAGTCAGTACACAACGCCTTGAAAATTTATTTATGTGTTAGATATATAATATAATCTCACTAATTCGGACACTACTGGATTTTTAGCATTCTATGATTTTTATCTCTTTTTTTTCAAAAAAAAAATAACGTCATATCTCGACGTCTACTGATTGGAATAGTTTTTTTTCTGTGCTTCTTGAAATTTAGTGAACGAAGATTGTTAGTTGGTTTGGGTAGTTTAACCTCTGAGCGGCACTTTTTTACACACCATGGGCTAAATGGCCAGGTCACATGGACCCCGATGACTCAGAGAAGGTTGGGGGAGTGGACCCACTAGAACAGCTGTTGAGAGACAGATGGTAGCCTCACGTCATGGCCATCCAGTGTGTTATTTAACATTCACAGGGTATGGTCTTCGCATATGGAGCGAAGGCTTAACATCCCATCCGACGGACGGCGGCCTTTCCCAGCCCATCGGTGACCCCTACTGACCGTGGGAAGGGCGGAGAATTTTGCCTACGAAGATTGTATCAATGATAATCGGATGATGGAAATGTAACATATTTCAAAACATTTAATAAAGCAATCGTTTCCGACAAATATTTTATTGAGATGAGAAAAAAATTCGATTTCGAGAAACGTTTACCTAATTTAGAGGGATACAAATAAGTGAATGAAATGCGTGGAAATGTTTAAAGGTGAAAAAAAAATAGACTCTATTTCAATGATGTGTTTAGTTCTAGTCATAAACAGATCGGAGGTGGAGTAGAAATGGCGAAGTTACAATACTGTTGTGTCCCTTCCCATTCTTTTCTTTGTATTCAAATTTGTGTTTGAATGCAAAAAATATATACAGGGTGAATCTGAAAAAGTGGGCAAAACTTTACGGGGTGGTAGAACGCAGCTATACGAGCAATATTCGTCATAGAATGTATGGTCGGAACGCAAACGGCGAGCCGCTAGGTGGCGTTGGAAATGGTATAAAAGGGTCGGTCCTCGCACCCAACGGCATTTCTACCGTGGATATATCCACTATCCCGCAGGTGTGAAGCCTGCATTACAGCTGGCGGCAGCTCTTTTGAGCAATTTCTTTGAGCATGTACCTCAATTACATTCCTGTTAATAAAATGTTTTCTGAAGTATCTCCTCTCCTTCTTGTGTTCATTCTTTAAATGTGACAGTGGAAAACTACCTTTTAACTTCTCACGGCTTGCGTTCCGACCATACATTCTATGACGAATATTGCTCGTATAGCTGCGTTCTACCACCCCGTAAAGTTTTGCCCACTTTTTCAGATTCACCCTGTATATACATAGATGATTGTGAGTGATTGACTTAATGACTGACTGATGACTCTGTGATGTGCAAATGATATAGCCCTGGAAGTTACCGGAAGTAATTCGGATCCTAGAATTCTAATCCGGTGACCTATAAGTAATTCGGATCGCAGTATTCGGGAAAAAATGCGAAATTTGACCTTCGAAGATCATGGTCAAAATATCACGATCAAATAGAGATAATGTAGGGGTCAAATCCTTAATCTTACGAGCGCTAGAAATGTAAAAATTGGTGTCTGATCTGAGAGTTCGGGTACTAGATCTCGGAAACGTTACGAAATTTCCTTTCTCCCCACATACCAAGGTCGAATCTAGGGGAGGAAGGGGAACATATCTTCCCTTCTTTGAGAATGGCAGTAAAAGCAATTGAGACCAAAAATTATCAATCCTGTGCATGTTTAATGCATTTTTCATGGAAATTTTTAAAAACCTTTAAGACAAAGAAAAAATATCCAGTCTCTAGCCCCCCATTTTATCTATTTCCGCTCCCCACCCCTTTTATTTCTAGATCCGGGCTTAATACAACACACACACATTTTGATAAACTTTTAATTTGTTTTTCGTCATATTGTATCCTAATACCATCTGATTAACATTTACTGCGGGGATATGAAAATATTTGCTTGTTTTTATGAAATACAATTTTTAGAGTATATAATTAATTATGTTCTATAATTCGAAATAGTCGTTCGCACTATTAATCCGAATCAGCGAGATTTTATTGCCAAATAAATGAATTAGATTATTTACGATGTTTAAAATGTTAAAAGTAAAATTAATGAACTTGACCATTCACGAAAGAGAAAAAAGGATTTGCATAATAATAAAAATACGAAAAATAAACTTTTTTTTCTATTCGAATTGAATTTTCCAAACTACAGCAAAAAGCTCAATTTCTGTGCATTATTAATCCATAAATTATATAAATAAATTAAAAAAAGCCGCAAAGGTCTGACAAGAACCTATTAGTTTATACGCCATAGTATAAGGTCTGCGAGGACGGCAGGACCTCAGCAGAAAGAAAACACAAATATCAAAGTCATAGTTGGGGATCTAACCCAGTTCCCTTTGCTCAGTGGTCAAGCACGCTAACCACTCGGTCACGGCTATAAATTATAAAATAAATGCTCATTTACATATTTATTGTGTAGGTTTTACGGTTTTCTAACTTTCCATCGCAAAAAGGAAACCATTTTCCTTAGTTAACTCGGACCACATTTTGATCTTTAATAACAAATCAAAAGTTTCGCTATCATTTTACGATATTTGTATTCGATACCAGGTAGTTTATTTTTTTTTGATACTATTCAAAATATCAAGTTGGTGTTTCAGTCAGTTGTTTTATTATCGTACATCATAATTACATTAATTCCTCTTCATTTTAGAATTAGCAGACAACAGAATCATTTCAAGGTTCGCAATAGGAGTGTCTCCAACATTTTTTGACCGTAACAACTGTGAACATTAAATGGGAGAGTTGTTTTTTTCCCCAGTTTAAAAGCTCAGTCAGTTCTGTGAGAAAACGTCAACAAACGTTCATATAATGTATCGCAAAAATATTCCATTCTTAGATATTCTTCTTAAAAGTGCGCTTGGAAAATTCAGGCAGAGAGAAAATTCATCGCTTGAACCTCGTTTCAATTTTCCCCGTTGCCCAAAATGTTTTTCTGTATACGATCATCTTTTTTTAGAAAGTTCACGATTAAAGTCCGAAGTTAAGGTCTTTGAGTGGCGTACTGAGTACCACAAAGCATCCTCTTGAAAGCATTCCTGAAGTCTGGACTGAAGATAGTGTAAATGATAGGATTGAGCAAGGAGTTGGTGTATCCTAGCCACAACAGAAAGCTGAAGAGATACTCATTCGGTTCGCACGAACTGCAGACAGCCATCAACAAGGCCATGACAAAGAAAGGAAGCCAACAACCAACAAACACTCCAGTTATGATCATCAGCGTCTTGGCGGCTTTTCTTTCTCGTTTGGCTTCAGTGGACTCCTTAACATGCTTTTTTTCTCGCTTGGCAAGCACGAGGAGGCGGCCGACTCCCCCGTGCATCGCCGTGACTCCATTTTCCGAAACTGGGGTCTGTTGTGGCTGCTGCTGTTGTTGTTGTTGAGTGTCGTCGTTTAGAGCTTCCCCACTTGATGGAGGGGTCGTGTTTTCGCCGCTCTTCTCCACGATGAGCACGGCTTTCGCTCCCGGTCTATGCCGAATGCGTTTTCGAGCCTGTTTGAAGATGTTCCAATACAGGAGGAGAATAATCACCAGTGGTATATAGAAGCTCATAAAAGTTGCGAAGACTTGGTAGAATACGTTTTGACTCACAAGGCATCGCTTCTCTTCTCTGAGTCTCCTCTGGAAATCAGGATCCTTCCATCCGAACAAAGGAGCGAAGGATATGACGAACGATCCCGCCCATACGCTAGCGATCAGTATGGAAATACGTCTGGGATTGCGTCTCCTGGCGTAATCGACGTTTGTCACTGCCCAGTAGCGATCCACGGCGATGGCGAGAAGATGAAGGATAGATGACGTGCAACAGAGCACGTCAAAAGAAGTCCACATCTCGCAGAGTTCAGGGCCAAGGATCCACTCCTTGGTGACCTCATATATGGCACTAAGGGGCATCACTAGGACGGCGACCATCAGATCGGCGGCGGCCAGAGAGAGGATGAGAGAGTTCCCCACCCCTTTAAGATTCCTCTCGGTAAGGATGGCGAAGATGACAAACACGTTTCCGATGATCGTCATCAGGATGAGGATGCCGAGGATGACGGCTGTTATGACGGTGGAGATCGGATCCGTGATCCGTGGGAAGAGCATGTCCCCGATAGTGAAGTTGGCGTCGTCGTTTTGGGTGTGTTGAGAAGTGCCTGGCAGCGTGGTGGATGTGTTGACCCGATGTGACATGACAGGTAACGGGAGATTATCCGATACGGCGTGTGAGAAAGGCAACACTGCTCGCCAGATGGCGAGCACTGGCCAAGAGATGTTGCTCATGATGACTGGCTTCTGGATTCCTGCGCTGTCACGTGTCGACCTTCGGGATGAAGAGAGAAGAAGCGACTTCCATTGGAATCATCTGTGGAAGATAGGAAGAAAATTTGATTTATCAATTGAAAATCAAAAGTACACCTCATCAATAATTTGAGTTCAAATTCTCACTAATATTTTTAATTTTTTCGTGAAATCTATGGAGAAATTACAGGATCATTATACGCAGTTTATAATAATACTGAGCGGCACTTTTTTTGGACACCATGGACTAAATTGCCAATTCACAAGGACCCTGTAGGCTCAGAGAAGTTTGGGGGAGACGACCCATTTGAACAGCTATTGGGAGAGAGATGGTAGCCTCCCGTCAAGGCCATCCAGCGTGTTCTTTAACGTTGGTTAGTTTTACCTCTGAGCGGCACTTTTTTGCACACCATGGGCTAAATGGCCAGGTCACAAGGACCCCGAAGGCTCAGAGAAGGTTGGGGGAGGGACCCACTTGGACAGCTATTGGGAGACAGATGGTAGCCTCCCGTCAAGGCCATCCAGCGTGTTCTTTAACGAGCACAGAGTATGCCTCTCCCGCACACGGAGCCACGGCTTAACGTCACATCCGACGGACGGCGGCCTTTCAAAGCCCATCGGTGTCCCCTACTGACCGTGGGCAGGGCGGGGAATTTTGCGGAGATAAATCTCAACGCTGACCCAGCTGGGACTCGAACCTGGCAACTAGCATATTACGAGCCTGGCGCGCTACCCACTGAGCCACCCCCGCTCCCTGTGTGTCTGTGTGAACACAAGAGTCATAAAAACATGAACGTTTACTGCCATTGTCAGATCCCCCTCAGATTTCCAAAGGGCATTATTATATTAAGGCGTTCCATTGTAGATATCATATAAATATACGGCTTTTAAGCGTAAGCATTAAGAATTTATTTTTGTTTTTTATCCCTTTTATATAGCGTCTTGTAACGTTAGAAATTCATGCGACTTAACGGAATAGAGTTGTACAGTTGCATTCGAAGCGTCAGCAGCAGGTCAACAATCTTTTTTGTTCCACATCCGGGTGTTATCATCAGGATCATCAGGGTAAGTTCTTTTGAATGTCTTGATTTTTGCCGTAACAGGAACACACATAGCAGCTCTATTTTGCAAACAAGATGGATGATATAAACGAGTTAAAAAGTCAAAAAAATTCTTTAGAAGGCGCCGAAAGTTTGACTTTTTAACTCGTTTGTTTATATCATCTCTCTTGTTTACAAAATAGAGCTGCTATATGCGTTCCTGTTACAGTAAAAATCAAGATATTCAAAAGAACTTACCCCGTAGATAACACCCGGATGTGGAACAAACAAGGACTGTTTGCCTGCTGCTGACTACAGTTGGGTTGTTTTACCTCTGAGCGGCACTTTTTTTGCACACCATGGGCTAAATGACTTGGTATGCTTTTGGTATGGTACACGAATATAAGATAGCTTGGAAAAATGGATACTTTATCTGAAATCAGGACCGAATCTAGGGGGATGGGCAAGGGAGCCATACCCCCCCCCCCCTTCAAGAATGTTAATAAAAAGGCAAAGCAAGTCATTTTAAATTTATTTAAAAACTATTGTTTTGAAACCTGTGCCGGATCAAGAAGGGAAAGGGGACCATCAACCCCAAGAAAAGGCCAACATCCTTTGAGAATGCTAGTAAGCGCAATGGAGGCAAAGATTTATTAAACTTCTTTATATTTTATGCATTTTTCAAAAAATGTTTTAAAGACCTGCGAAACGGATGGAGAAATGCTACACTGCATTGGAAATTTATCTGTTTATCTCCCACCTTTGTATTTTTTCGCTTCGATTATGTTTCTTGCTCAATTCCACCCAGATTTTTTTTTATCTAAATCCGGCTTCTCTTGAGAGAAGGATATGAGACTTAACAACAACAGGGGAAATCTTTATCGGCGGTAAGATCACCTGACATGTAGGGGCGGGGGTGGCTCAGTAGGTAGCGCGCAGGTCGTAATCTGTAGTTCCCAGGTTCGACTCCCAGTTGGGTCAGCGTTAAGATTTATCTCCGCAAAATTCCCCGCCTTGCCCACGGTCAGTAGGGGACACTGATGGGCTTGGAAAGGCAGCCGTCCGTCGGATGGGATGTTAAGCCGTGGCCCCCGTATGCGGGAGAGCCATAACCTGTGCCCGTTAAAGAAAACGCTGGATGGCTTTGACGGGAGGCTACCATCTGTCTCTCAACAGCCGTTCCAGTGGGTCCCCTCCCCCAACCTTCTCTGAGCCTTCGGGGTCCATGTGACCTGGCAATTTAGCCCATGTTGTGCAAAAAAGTGCCGCTCAGAGGTAAAACAACCCAACCCATCAATTGTAGTGTGGAAACAATTTTCATCAAGTTTTAAAGTTCCAAAAGACCGGTGCCAAATGGGTACTCCACAAACTGACAGAACAACAGAAAAATGGCTACAGTCGACTCGTGCAAGGAGATTCTGGCAATGTTTGAATTTAGTCACCCCAAACAGTTAACATACATTGTCACAGTTAATGAGACGTGATTTCATTAGTAAGCAACATCCAGAAAGATCGACAACTGTGTTTAGGTTGAAGAAGATAAACCGCGTTCCGAAATCTTCTAACAAGATTTTTGCTCAAGGAAGAAGATGTTTAATTTTTTTTTTAAACTCCCAAGGAGTGGTTGCCTTGGACACCTTTATCTGAAAAAATGGCTATAAAGGGTCAAAGTTACACCAACATTGTTTTCCCCAAAATGGTAAAGGAAATGAAGGAGCAGCATTCAACAACAAGCGTGTCAAGGGAATGTACTAAAACAAACGTGTCACGAAAATGCCAGTGTTTACAAAACCCGGCAAGTAAGGGCCTATGTGGAGCAGGAAAAAAATCAAATAGCTACCCTATCCTGCATATTTCCCCGATGTTGCACCATGCGATTTTTTTTTATTTCCAAAAATTGAAAAGAAACTTGCTGGGAAGCCTTTTTCAAGGATTTGCAAAATGTGTTCATTCAGAGTTGCGGAGTATTCCCCAACAGGAGTAAGAGCGGGGGTGGTTCAGTCGGTAGCGCGCTAGGCCTGTGATCTGTAATTCCCAGGTTCGAATCCCAGCTGGGTCAGCGTTGAGATTTATCTCCGCAAAATTCCCGCTCTGCCCACGGTCAGTAGAGGACACCGATGGGCTTGAAAAGGCTGCCGTGGCCCCGTGTGCGGGAGAGCCACACCCTGTGCACGTTAAAGAACACTCTGGATGGCCTTGACGGGAGACTACCATCTGTCTCCCAACAGCTATTCCAGTGGGTCCACTCCCCCAACCTTCATTTATCTCCGCAAAATTCCCCGCCCTGCCCACGGTCAGTAGGGGACACCGATGGGCTTGGAAAGGCAGCCGTCCGTCGAATGGGACGTTAAGCCGTGGCCCCGTGTGCGGGAGAGCCATACCCTGTGCACGTTAAAGAACACGCTGGATGGCCTTGACGGGAGACTACCATCTGTCTCCCAACAGCTGTTCCAGTGGGTCCCCTCCCCCAACCTTCTCTGAGCCTTCGGGGTCCATGTGACCTGGCCATTTAGCCCATGGTGTGCAAAAAAGTGCCGCTCAGAGGTAAAACAACCCAACAACCCAACCCAACAGGAGTACCACCAAACGTTCCAGAATGGGCGTAAAGAGATAAACTTTGGGACTACTTTGAAGGACAATAAAAGTTTAGATATTGTAAGTGTATAGTTTTTGTTCTGCAGATGCATGTCAAGAACGTTTTGAACGTCCCCTCGTAAAGAGAATTCTGTAATTATGGCAAGCAGCACCTCGTCTTGATTTCCACGACAACTAGCGAGAATTATTTGTTCGCACCATTCCAACCCGACGAACCGAATGGAAAAGTCATCGAAGGAGAAATTCAGTGCGGTTACTCGCTTTTTAACCACGAGAAATGTGCCGGCTGTAGAAATTGAGCGCCAGCTGGTGAAAGATTACGGAGAAAACGGCATGAGCGAGAAAGTGTAGATAAGAAATGTGCGACCGTTTTCTGTCATTGCAACCCGACAGCTTTTCTTTTGGTTCAAAGGAAACTTTCTCTTATAGCCCTGACACCAAGCGATTATCATTTACATACTTCTTCGAATAATAATAAGACACTGAAATCCAATTTCAGGGAGCGCCGAGGGACTTGAAAAGGACATCCTCCATCAGAGGTGGGCGGGGGTGGCTCAGTCGGTAGCGCGCCAGGCTCGTAATCTGTAGTTCCCAGGTTCGAGTCCCAGCTGGGTCAGCGTTGAGATTTATCTCCGCAAAATTCCCCGTCCTGCCCACGGTCAGTAGGGGACACCGATGGGCTTGGAAAAGCCGCCGTCCATCGGATGGGACGTTAAGCCGTGGCTCCGTGTGCGGGAGAGCCATACCTTGTGCACGTTAAAGAACATGCTGAATGGCCTTGACGGGGGGCTACCATCTGTCTCCCAACAGCTTGTTCCAGTGAGTCCCCTCCCCCAACCTTCTCTGAGCCTTCGGGGTCCATGTGACCTGGCGATTTAGCCCATGGTGTGCAAAAAAGTGCCGCTCAGAGGTAAAACAACCCAACAACCCTCCATCAGATGGGTCATTTAAAGAGGTTTCGAAGCTAAAATGTTTCCCAACAGCAATGCGAAATGAAAATTTACTTCAGAAATGAATTAAAACTTAAATAATAAGTTTTGTTTCAAGGTGTTTAATAAAACAAATATGCATCGCAGCATAATGGTTATTTTCAATATTAGATGATTCTGAATGATTTTTTTTGTAAAACAAGAGAATTTATTGTGAAATATTCCAGCTTCGTAAAACTATAAATACTGAACGAATGTAGTTGAAAATGGAAATTTAAATACCGCATTTCTTCGAACCTTAATTTCATTACCACCAACAGAAAAAAAAAGCTTTGATTCTAAGAAAAAAAAATAAAACGCTAAAATATATATAACAAATGTATAGAATTCAATTTACTAACAACAATAGTACCTATTTATTAATCAGGCTCGTAATCTGTAGTTCCCAGGTTCGAGTCCCAGCTGGGTCAGCGTTAAGATTTATCTCCGCAAAATTCCCTGCCCACGGTCAACAGGGAACACCGATGGGCTTGTAAAGGTCGCCGTTCGTCGGATGGGACGTTAAGCCGTGGTCCCGTGTGCGGGAGAGACATACCCTGTGCACGTTAAAGAACACGCTGGATGGCCTTGACGGGGGGCTACCATCTGTCTCCCAACAGCTGTTCCAGTGGGTCCCCTCCCCCAACCTTCTCTGAGCCTTCGGGGTCCATGTGACCTGGCCATTTAGCCCATGGTGTGCAAAAAAGTGCCGCTCAGAGGTAAAACAACCCAACAACAACCTATTTATTAGTAGGTACGTTATTTATCACTTCCTTCTGAATCAATATCAAAGTCCGATTCTTCTGAGCCGTCGATATCTGCATCTGAATCAATATCGTAGTCTACTTCACATTCAGAGTCTGATTCTTCAGAGCAGCCTTTATCTTCATTATCCCATAATATATCGTCTTCTGAGCCATCGATAGCGTTGGTGATGCAACATTTTTTAAATGAGTGCTGCCCTATTCTTTCTGGGATTAGCTTCCAAGCTGTTGATACCCATTCCACCAATTTTGATGCCGGCACTTTCTTAATTTTTCCCGATGGTGTCAGCGGAAGATTGTCAATCAACAGCCAGGTTCCAAGCTCACTATAAATTCACTCACAGAGCTCCACTGTAATGAAATAACGGTGGCTTCACATTTGGAAAGCGAGGAAAAATACCGACGCCCCTTTATTCTCCAATGGAATTGGAGAATGCGATAACGGTCAAACTTGGTGGCAGGGTTTCCGCGTAAAAAGAAAACATGTGATGCCGTGTGCAAAGCGCGGGAAAATTTGAAAAAAACAACAAAAAAACTGCGATTCTAAGACGCATCCCTTTTTTAGAGACTTTTATATGGGAAAAAAAGTGCGTCTTAGAATCGAAGAATTACGGTAGATTTGATAGTGATCTTTAACTTCCGCCATAATTTTCATTAAATGCGTATTTTAGAAGTTATAGAGCTTCGAAGTTAGATTCCCATTGATATAACATGAAAATTCTTTAATATTTTTGGTAGGGCATGTATCATGATCATGATAATGATCAAACTGTGACTCATGCGAACAGGTAGAATATGGTCGCGTTAAGCCGAAGATAAAACCACTACAAATAAAATTTAGGCCCATGTTTTAGTACTTTAAATACTAAAACTGTACACTGTTTAGTACACTTATATACTAAAACAACAATATAAGTAATTATTACTTAAAATGCATCAGTCATATATTGATCCACTAAATCCCAACCCTGCTCTCGATCAGAATGTGGATGCCGAGAGGCTTGAAAAGTCCATCGGTTGTGGCGCAAAGCCGCGGTTCCGTGTATAGGAGAGCCATCCTTCTTTGCACGTTAAAAGAACGCAGGATGGCTTTGACAGGAGACTTCCATCTCTCTCCTAACAGCTGCTCAGTGGATTCCCTTTCCCAAACCTTCTCTGAGCTCTCGTGGTCCTTTTTTACTTGGCAAATCAGATGTGACTGATTTGGGTCCTATACGATTTTTTGAAATATAGTGCGGCCTGCCGTTTATTGAAAAGTAAAGGATTTTTCCTCCTGTATGATTTCAGCCTTAAGACCCCTGGGTTAGGAGTGTAGGTATACTCGTAGAAGTGATAAAAATATTGGTAAAGATGATTCATCATATTACTAGGTTTTACCTCTGAGCGGCACTTTTTGGTACACCATGGGCTAAATGGCCAGGTCACATGGACCCCGAAAGCTCAGAGAAGGTTGAGGGAGGAGACCGACTGGAATAGCTGTTGGGAGACAGATGGTAGCCTCCCGTCAAGGTCATCCAGCGTGTTCTTTAGCGTGCACAGTGTATGGCTCTCCCGCACACGGGGCCACGGCTTAACGTCCCATCCGACGGACGGCGGCCTTTCCCCTACAGACCATGGGCAGGGCGGGGAGTTTTGCGGAGATAAGTCTCAACGCTGACCCAGCTGAGCCTCAAGGCCTCGAACCTGGGAACTGCAGATTATGAGCCTGGCGCGCTACCGACTGAGCCCCCCCCCCCCCCCCATCATCATGTTACTGACTGTTCCCAAAGAATGTACAGGTCAAAAAACAGAAAAACATTGCTTAAGTGCAATAAATCATTCCTGATGTGTGAATGAGCATCAAGAGATATTTTGTTTTTTTGGGGGGGAGGGGATCAGGGTGGTTCAAAGCGTTTTCAGGTGAGAGGAAATCAAAAAAGCATATCAATATATCAAGATAGAAATATTTAACTCGAGTCATTTATTAATCAGAGGAGGCGTAATATGTAGTTCCTAGGTTCGAGTCTCACCTGACCCAGCGTTGAGATTTATCTCCACTAAATCCCAATCCTGCTCTCGATCAGAATATGGATGCCGAGAGGCTTGAAAAGTCCATCGGTTGTGGCGCAAAGCCGCGGTTCCGTGTATAGGAGAGCCATCCTTCTTTGCACGTTAAAAGAACGCAGGATGGCTTTGACAGGACACTTCCATCTCTCTCCTAACAGCTGCTCAGTGGATTCCCTTTCCCAAACCTTCTCTGAGCCCTCGTGGTCCTTTTTTACTTGGCAATTCAGTCCATTTGTTCCAAAACGTGCAGCTAAGAGGGTTGGGTTGTTTTACCTCTGAGCGGCACTTTTTTGCGCACCATGGGCTAAATGGCCAGGTTGGGAGACAACCTCCCTTCAAGGCCATCCAACGTTTCTTTAAGGTGCACAGCGTATGGCTCTCCCGCACACGGGGCCACGGCTTAACGTCCCATCCGACGGACGGTGGTCTTTCCAAGCCCATCGGTGTCACCTACTGACCGTGGGCAGGGCGGAAAGTTTTGCGAAGATAAATCTCAACGCTGACCCAGCTGGGACTCGAAACTGGGAACTACAGATTACGAGCCTGGCAGCAGCTAAGAGGTAAAGCAACCCAAATCCACAACGTTCATTAGCCAGTACAGTTGCGAAAACAGCAATCATGTATATATCATATTACAAGAATGCCCGAAAACAATACAAAAAAGGGAAATTCATTATTAAAAAAACGGGTAAAATTATTATTTTCGTATTAATCAGTAAAAATAAAGGATATGATTCCGCCTCCTCCTTCTCAAGCAGCTGCTTGCCACAGAGTTTTTATAAGGAGCGTGGCAGTTTAATACGTGACAGAGAAGATCTGTGAGGATGGCGGGGCCTCAGCGGAAAGACAACACAAACATCCATGCCTTAACCGGGGGGGGGGGGGGGAAGCTCAGTCGGTAGCGCGCCAGTCTCGTAATCTGTAATTCCCAGGGTCGAGTCCCAGCTGGGTCAGCGTTGAGATTTATCTCCGCAAAATTCCCCGCCCTGCCCACGGTCAGTAGGGAACACCGATGGGTTTTGAAAGGCCGTCGTCCGTCGGATGAGACGTTAAGCAGTGGCCCCGTGTGCGGGAGAGACATACCCTGTGCACGTTAAAGAACACGCTGGATGGCCTTGACGGGAGGCTAGCATCTGTCTCCCAACAGCTGTTCCAGTGGGTCCCATCCCCCAACCTTCTCTGAGCCTTCGGGGTCCATGTGACCTGGCCATTTAGCCCATGGTGTGCAAAAAAGTGTCGCTCAGAGGTAAAACAACCCAACCCGCTGCCGACCTAATGGATATGTGCCATGAGAAAATTTCCTTTTTTCAATTTGCAGTAGCAAGAGTGTTTTGGAATAACTTTAATCTTTTATTTTGTGCACGATTTTATTTGTATACGATTTTATCTTATTTTTTGTGTGTACGATTTTATCTTATTTTTTTGTGTGTACGATATTATTATTTGCTTAACTTTAATATTTTATTTTGTGTACGTTTTATTTTTGTATTCGATTCTCAGCCGTCCCATGGCCGAGTAGTTAGCACGCTTGGCTACTGATCTAAGGGACCCTGGTTCGAGCCCCGGGTAAGGCATGGATGTGGGTGTGTTGTTTTTCTGCTGAGGTCCTGCCATCCTCACAGACCTTCTACTATGGCATATAAACTGACAGGCTCCTTTCAGACGTCTGTGGCAAGCAGCTGCTTGAGGGGGTATTTATTATTTTTATTTATTATTCGATTCCTTATTTTGTATTCGATTCATGATGATAGATAGTAACCTACTATTTCTCAATCTCATCATGAAAGAACTGCAACCAGGAATCTCCTGCACCTGGAGGCAAATTTTGAGACATTCGCATTGGTTCAGGAAGTTATTATGAGGTGCCCTGATGCTCATTGTACTATATCGGGTTCTCAAAGTGGGGTACGCGATAAAAGTTTTTGGAGTACGCCGTGAGAACTCAAAAGTCTCTAGATGTAGCAACAAAGTCGCTCAGTTGGCAACACTGCTGTGAAAAAATGTCGTGTTTATCGATATATGTAATTTATGAATACAAAATTTAATGTATATATATATATGTTTTATTTTAATCCCATTGTTATAATATAACTATAGGTTTATCTATCTATACAAGGGGTACGCCAGTTACATACACATTTCCAGGGGTACGTGGAGCATAAAAGGTTGAGAACCACTGATATATATGTTTTATTTTATTCCCATTGTTATACTATAACTATAGTTTTATCTATCTATACAAGGGGTACGCCAGTTACATACAAATTTCCAGGGGGTACGTGAAGCATAAAAGGTTGAGAACCACTGATATATATGTTTTATTTTAATCCCATTGTTACACTATAATTATAGTTTTATCTATTTATACAAAGGGTACGCCAGTTACATACACATTTCCAGGGGGTACGTGAAGCATAAGAGGTTGAGAACCACTGATATATATGTTTTATTTTATTCCCATTGTTACATTATAACTATAGTTTTATCTATCTGTACAAGGGGTACGCCAGTTACATACACATTTCCAGGGGGTACCTGAAGCATAAAAGGTTGAGAACCACTGATATATATGTTTTATTTTATTCCCATTGTTATACTATAACTATAGATTTATCTATCTACACAAGGGGTACGCCAGTTACATACACATTTCCAGGGGGTGCGTGAAGCATAAAAGGTTGAGAACCACATATATATATGTTTTATTTTATTCGTATTGTTATACTATAAGTATAGTTTTATCTATCTATACAAGGGGTACGCCAGTTGCACACACATTTCCAGGGGGTACGTGAAGCATAAAAGGTTGAGAACCACTGATATATATGTTTTATTTTATTCCCATTGTTATACTATAACTATAGATTTATCTATCTACACAAGGGGTACGCCAGTTACATACACATTTCCAGGGGGTGCGTGAAGCATAAAAGGTTGAGAACCACATATATATATGTTTTATTTTATTCGTATTGTTATACTATAAGTATAGTTTTATCTATCTATACAAGGGGTACGCCAGTTGCATACACATTTCCAGGGGGTACGTGAAGCATAAAAGGTTGAGAACCACTGATATATATGTTTTATTTTATTCCCATTGTTATACTATAACTATAGATTTATCTATCTACACAAGGGGTACGCCAGTTACATACACATTTCCAGGGGGTGCGTGAAGCATAAAAGGTTGAGAACCACATATATATATGTTTTATTTTATTCGTATTGTTATACTATAAGTATAGTTTTATCTATCTATACAAGGGGTACGCCAGTTGCATACACATTTCCAGGGGGTACGTGAAGCATAAAAGGTTGAGAACCACTGATATATATGTTTTATTTTATTCCCATTGTTACACTATAACTATAGATTTATCTATCTACACAAGGGGTACGCCAGTTACATACACATTTCCAGGGGGTGTGTGAAGTATAAAATGTTGAGAACCACTGATATATGTTTTATTTTATTCCCATTATTATACTATAAGTATAGTTTTATCTATCTATACAAGGGGTACGCCAGTCAATACACATTTCCAGGGGGTACGTGAAGCATTAAAGGTTGAGAACCACTGATATATATGTTTTATTTTATTCCCATTGTTATACTATAACTATAGGTTTATCTATCTATACAAGGGGTACGCCAGTCAATACACATTTCCAGGGAGTGCGTGAAACATAAAAGGTTGAGAACCACTGATATATATGTTTTATTTTATTCCCATTGTTATGCTATAAGTATAGTTTTATCTATCTATACAAGGGGTACGCCAGTTACATACACATTTCCAGGGGGTACGTGAAGCATAAAAGGATGAGAACCACTGATATATATGTTTTATTTTATTCCCATTTTTATACTATAACTATAGTTTTATCTATCAATAAAGGCGTACGCCTGTTACATACACATTTCCAGGGGTCTACGTGAAGCATAAAAGGTTGAGAACCACTGATATATATGTTTTATTTTATTCCTCTTGTTATACTATAAGTATAGTTTTATCTATCTATACAAGGGGTACGCCAGTTGCATAAACATTTCCAGGGGGTACGTGAAGCATAAAATGTTGAGAACCACTGATATATATGTTTTATTTTATTCCCATTGTTATACTATAACTATAGATTTATCTATCTATACAAGGGGTACGCCAGTTACATACACATTTCCAGGGGGTGCGTGAAGCATAAAAGGTTGAGAACCACTGATATATGTTTTATTTTATTTCCATTGTTATACTATAACTATAGTTTTTTCTACCTACACAAGGGGTACGCCAGTTACATACACATTTCCAGGGGGTACGTGAAGCATAAAAGGTTGAGAACCACTGATATATGTTTTATTTTATTTCCATTGTTATACTATAACTATAGTTTTTTCTACCTACACAAGGGGTACGCCAGTTACATACACATTTCCAGGGGGTACGTGAAGCATAAAAGGTTGAGAACCACTAATATATATGTTTTATTTTAATCCCATTGTTACACTATAACTATAGTTTTATCTATCTATACAAGGGGTACGCCAGTTACATACAAATTTCCAGGGGGTACGTGAAGCATAAAAGGTTGAGAACCACTGATATATATGTTTTATTTTATTCCCATTGTTATACTATAACTATAGTTTTATCTATCTATACAAGGGGTTCGCCAGTTACATACACATTTCCAGGGGGTGCGTGAAGCATAAAAGGTTGAGAACCACATATATATATATATGTTTTATTTTATTCGTATTGTTATACTATAAGTATAGTTTTATCTATCTATACAAGGGGTACGCCAGTTGCATACACATTTCCAGGGGGTACGTGAAGCATTAAAGGTTGAGAACCACTGATATATATGTTTTATTTTATTCCCATTGTTATACTATAACTATAGGTTTATCTATCTATACAAGGGGTACGCCAGTCAATACACATTTCCAGGGAGTACGTGAAACATAAAAGGTTGAGAACCACTGATATATATGTTTTATTTTATTCCCATTGTTACATTATAACTATAGTTTTATCTATCTGTACAAGGGGTACGCCAGTTACATACACATTTCCAGGGGGTGCGTGAAGCATAAAAGGTTGAGAACCACATATATATATGTTTTATTTTATTCGTATTGTTATACTATAAGTATAGTTTTATCTATCTATACAAGGGGTACGCCAGTTGCATACACATTTCCAGGGGGTACGTGAAGCATAAAAGGTTGAGAACCACTGATATATATGTTTTATTTTATTCCCATTGTTATACTATAACTATAGATTTATCTATCTACACAAGGGGTACGCCAGTTACATACACATTTCCAGGGGGTGTGTGAAGTATAAAATGTTGAGAACCACTGATATATATGTTTTATTTTATTCCCATTATTATACTATAAGTATAGTTTTATCTATCTATACAAGGGGTACGCCAGTCAATACACATTTCCAGGGGGTACGTGAAGCATTAAAGGTTGAGAACCACTGATATATATGTTTTATTTTATTCCCATTGTTATACTATAACTATAGGTTTATCTATCTATACAAGGGGTACGCCAGTCAATACACATTTCCAGGGAGTACGTGAAACATAAAAGGTTAAGAACCACTGATATATATGTTTTATTTTATTCCCATTGTTATGCTATAAGTATAGTTTTATCTATCTATACAAGGGGTACGCCAGTTACATACACATTTCCAGGGGGTACGTGAAGCATAAAAGGATGAGAACCACTGATATATATGTTTTATTTTATTCCCATTTTTATACTATAACTATAGTTTTATCTATCAATAAAGGCGTACGCCTGTTACATACACATTTCCAGGGGTCTACGTGAAGCATAAAAGGTTGAGAACCACTGATATATATGTTTTATTTTATTCCTCTTGTTATACTATAAGTATAGTTTATCTATCTATACAAGGGGTACGCCAGTTGCATAAACATTTCCAGGGGGTACGTGAAGCATAAAATGTTGAGAACCACTGATATATATGTTTTATTTTATTCCCATTGTTATACTATAACTATAGATTTATCTATCTATACAAGGGGTACGACAGTTACATACACATTTCCAGGGGGTGCGTGAAGCATAAAAGGTTGAGAACCACTGATATATGTTTTATTTTATTTCCATTGTTATACTATAACTATAGTTTTTTCTACCTACACAAGGGGTACGCCAGTTACATACACATTTCCAGGGGGTACGTGAAGCATAAAAGGTTGAGAACCACTGATATATGTTTTATTTTATTTCCATTGTTATACTATAACTATAGTTTTTTCTACCTACACAAGGGGTACGCCAGTTACATACACATTTCCAGGGGGTACGTGAAGCATAAAAGGTTGAGAACCACTGATATATATGTTTTATTTTATTCCCATTGTTATACTATAACTATAGTTTTATCTATCTATACAAGGGGTACGCCTGTTACATACACATTTCCAGGGGGTACGTGAAGCATAAAAGGTTGAGAACCACTGATATATATGTTTTATTTTATTCCCATTTTTATACTATAACTATAGTTTTATCTATCAATAAAGGCGTACGCCAGTTACATACACATTTCCAGGGGGTACGTGAAGCATATAAGGTTGAGAACCACTGATATATATGTTTTATTCCTATTGTTATACTATAAGTATAGTTTTATCTATCTATACAAGGGGTACGCCAGTTGCATACACATTTCCAGGGGGTACGTGAAGCATAAAAGGTTGAGAACCACTGATATATATGTTTTATTTTATTCCCATTGTTATACTATAAGTATAGTTTTATCTACCTATACAAGGGGTACGCCAGTTACATACACATTTCCAGGGTGTACGTGAAGCATAAAAGGTTGAGAACCACTGATATATGTTTTATTTTATTCCCATTGTTATACTATAAGTATAGTTTTATCTATCTATACAAGGAGTACGCCAGTTGCATACACATTTCCAGGGGGTACGTGAAGCATAAAAGGTTGAGAACCACTGATATATATGTTTTATTTTATTCCCATTGTTATACTATAACTATAGATTTATCTATCTACACAAGGGGTACGCCAGTTACATACACCTTTCCAGGAAGTACGTGAAGCATGAAAGGTTGAGAACCACTGATATATATGTTTTATTTTATTCCCATTTTTATACTCTAACTATAGTTTTATCTATCAATACAAGGCGTACGCCAGTTACATACACATTTCCAGGGGTTACGTGAAGCATAAAAGGTTGAGAACCACTGATATATATGTTTTATTTTATTCCTATTGTTATACTATAAGTATAGTTTTATTTATCTATACAAGGGGCACGCCAGTTACATACACATTTCCAGGGGGTGCGTGAAGCATAAAAGTTTGAGAACCACATATATATATGTTTTATTTTATTCCTATTGTTATACTATAAGTATAGTTTTATCTATCTATACAAAGGGTACGCCAGTTGCATACACATTTCCAGGGGGTTCGTGAAGCATAAAAGGTTGAGAACCACATATATATATATGTTTTATTTTATTCCTATTGTTATACTATAAGTATAGTTTTATCTATCTATACAAGGGGTACGCCAGTTATATACACATTTCCAGGGAGTACGTGAAGCATAAAAGTTTGAGAACCACTGCACTAGATAATTGCTGTAAACAAATTATCAGCTATAATCACGAGTTCCAGAAGTTCGCCTATTAACTCTAATGTCAATAATTAAGTAATCACGTTCGAACCAAAGCTCAAAAGATGCTTCAGGCCACGTTCGTGTTTCGTTAAGAGAAATATGTACAAATAGAAGGAAAGATATTTCCTTAACTTTAATCCTCACGACTCTTCTGCAACAAAACACTAAACAGTCTCGTTGCTATTACATTAATCGACGCTACGCTAAATTTCTCTGGTGAAATTTCTTCATCGAGGGAAAGCGTACTTCAACTTAATTTAATCAGCTGGCTAAATATTAGATAGAAGAGTTTTCGTAACATTGCTTTGCCGGATGGAAAAATAGATTTTTGCTGATAGTTTGGGCTCTTAGCCAGAGGCTTCGATTACTTACCTCTCGAAAAGGTGATTAACATTGACAGATATGATATGAAGCCAAAACAAATTGTACGCTAAGAAATAATAATTGATTTTGCTTGTTTTTTAGGGTTGAAGGTGTCTGATTTTATTCAGCCTATAGCGCCAGCTCTAAGACTGCTTCCCAGGGTTGGTATCTGGAATTAAACTAAAAAAATGGGGAAATCACTGGATTTTCATTGCAGTATAACACTTTCTCCTTGGTTTAAGGGGTCTTTAAAAATTTCTTGAAAATTGAGTGAAACACGCACACGTTTAATAATAATGTTTTTGTTCCATTACCCTACTAGAATTCTGAAAAATGGGGGGAGAAGTTTCATGGCCCCCTTGACCCCCAACCCACACCCTCTAGACTATCACATTTTTTGTCTACAAAATTTCCAGCATCGTTAGGTTGTTTTTCTTCCGAGTGGTATTTTTTGCACACAATGGGCTAAATGGCCATGTCACAGGTTGGGTTGTTTTACCTCTGAGCGGCACTTTTTTGCGCACCGTGGGCTAAATGGCCAGGTCACAAGGACCCTGAAGGCTCACAGAAGGTTGGGGGAGGAACCCACTGGAACGGCTGTTGGGAGACAGATGGTAGCCTCCCGTCAAAGCCATTCAGTTTTCTTTAACGGGCACAGGGTATGGCTCTCCCGCACACGGGGGCACGTCTTAACGTCCCATCGGATGGACGGTGGCCTTTCCAAGCCCATCAGTGTCCCCTACTGACCGTGTGCAGGGCGAGGAATTTTGCGGAGATAAATCTCAACGCTGACCAAGCTGGGACTCAAACCTGGGAACTACAGTTTACGAGCCTGCCGCGCTACCGACTGAGCCCCCCCCCCGCCCCCCATGTCACAGGGACCACAAGTAATCCAATGGCTCATAGAAAACCTAAGAAGGGTATCCACTGAACAGCTCTTAAGAGACGGATGGAAACCTCCGGTCAAGGCAATCCAGCTTGTTTTCTAACGTGCACAGAGTATATCTCTCGTGCCCACGCATCATGGCCTAACGTTCCATCTAATGGATGACGGCATTTACAAACCCATTAGTGTTCTTTTACTCATCGAGGGCAGGGTGAGGGTCAGCGGAGAAAAATATGAACGCAGATACAATTGAGAGTTGAATCTGGGAACTACAAATTACGAGCAGCAGTTCTACTGGCGGAGCCACCACGTGTGCCAAGGGTAGAGTATTATGGTGGGTTTGACAGGAATATAATATGCATAGTTTTTTGATGATGATATGTATGATGTGGTAAGGACATTGTATATGTGTGATACCATGTTGGGTTGTTTTACCTCTGAGCGGCACTTTTTGTACACCATGGGGCTAAATGGTCATGTCACAATGACCCTGAAGGCTCAGAGAAGGTTGGGGGATGGGACCCACTGGAACAGCTGTTGGAAGACAGATGGCAGCCTCCCGTCAAGGCTATCCAGTGTGTTCTTTAACATGTGCAGGATATGGCTCTCCCGCACACGGGGCCACGTGTCCTTGGAAAAGCCGCCATCCCATCCGACGGATGGCGGCTTTTCCAAGCCGATCGGTGTTCCCTACTGACCGTGGACAGGCGGGGAGTTTTGCAGAGATAAATCTCAATGCTGACCCAGCTGGGACTCGAACCTGGGAACTGCAGATTACGAGCCTGGCGCGCTACCGACTGAGCCAACTGTCCCTCCATTGAAAAGAGAGAAAAATAAATCAATGCAAAAAAAAAAAAAAAAAAATATTGCGTGACGAAACTAGCTATATGACAGTTTCTACCCCATCTATTTAAGTTTCCCCCGTTTTCTGAAACCGTTACAGTTTCAAATGGAGCAAAAATCATCTTCACATAAACGGAAAAAAAGAGTAGGACATCTTCCCGAAGTTGCAATCATATCCTCCTTAAGATTTATTTTTCTGCTAAACAACTGGAGAGAAAAAATGGCGTCTCTTTTCTTTTGGACTAGTTCTTTTGTTGTTGTAGTAAATCAAGGAGGAAAAAAGTTTGCTTCAATTTCCTCTCTTAAGCTCCTGAAGTTCTTTTCTGGAGAAACAGTTTCCTGGCGGTGGCTGGCATCCAATTTTCCTCGCTTTATACGTGTCAGTAACCGGGTTGCCGTTTACAAAAGATAGGCAGTGAGAGTTTATAACTGGGGGAAACCTTTGCTTCGTTCCGAGTTTCTTTACAATCGAAACAATCGGCGAATGAGTAGCGAATTCTCCAAACCTTTTGTGTGTACGTGTGAGGGTTTTAGTTTTGATCCTAAGGTGATGGATTTCGATTGTCTGGGAGTTCCAGAAAGCTATTCTTGGGTTTGAGGATCGTATTCAAAGTTTGGAAAGTGATTGGAGCTAGGATTATTTTTTTGCGTTCTCTCTTCGATTGCTTTTTTTTTTTGACTAAGTTTCGGGACTGTTTTATGTTTAGAGATGAAAGTCTTAAACTAAAACGGAAATTGGTCAGGGAGGAAGCTCGATAGTTGCACGAGATCACTGACCATTTTTGTAAATGGAATAACACAATTTGACTATATTATAGGAAAGGCGGGGGAATTTGATTTATTTATGAAAATAAGAAGCTTTGATTCTCAAGAGAGTCAGTTATTGCTTTTTACCAACCAGTCTACTGTGAGTCCCTAGGTAAAAAAACAATATTATTGCCCTAATAACACAATTAGGGGCACATCAACAACGGGGAAAAAAATCTCCAAAAACCGGATTGGGTTGGGTTGTTTTACCTCTGAGCGGCACTTTTTTGCACACCATGGGCTAAATGGCCAGGTCACATGGACCCCGAAGGCTCAGAGAAGGTAGGGAGAGAGGACCCACTGGAACAGCTGTTGGTAGCCTCCCGTCAAGGCCATCCAGCGTGTTCTTTAACGTGCACAGGGTATGGCTCTCCCGCACACGGGGGCCACGGCGTAACGTACCATCCGACGGACGGAGGCCTTTCCAAGCCCATCAGTGTCTCCTACTGACCGTGGGCAGGGCGGGGGAATTTTTGCGGAGATAAATCTCAACGCTGACCCAGCTGGGACTCGAACCTGGGAACTTCAGATTACGAGTCTGGCGCGCTACCGACTGAGCCTCCGCCCGCCCCCCAAAAACCGGAATTGATTAGAAGAACTGAAATATCGCCTAAGGTGAACATGGGGAACTTGTTGGAATCCGAATTATGCACCTCACCCTGCACCCGGCCAGAAATGGACACCGATGTCTATTGAGTGCGATGTAAAACCATGGCCTGTTGTGCAGGAGAGCTATACTTTGTGCATATGAAAACAACACGTTGGGTGGCTTTGACAGAATAATTCCATCTACTCAAAATAATCTAAGAGCCGTTCAGTGGGCCCCTTTCCCCCAGCTTTCTCTGAACTCTTGGGGACTTTGTGATCTGGCCGTTTAGCCCATTGTATTAAAAGAGTGCCGCTCAGAGATAAAAAAAAATAACTATTCTCTATAAACCTCACTGAAGGAATAATGTAGTGAAGTGACATTTAGATATTTTTGACAGATATATTTCGTTTACTTTCTGACATTTATCTCCCTAAAAATGTTCGTTTTAGAAGTTGCAAGCTTTAATTTCAGTTTCTTTGAACACAAGGATGTTCCTAATCACGTGGCATGGGGTTGTGTTCAGTACTCAATGCGCCAGATTCTTGATTCTGCAGTTTCCAGGTTAGAATCCCAATTGTGCCAGCGTTGAGATTTATCTACGCAAAATCCACACCAATTCTCGGTGCGAATGGGAACACCCATGGACTTGCAATGCCTGTCGTCCGTCAGATGAGATGTTAAGCCTCGGCTCTTGTGCAGGAGAGCCATCTGTCTGCAAGTGAAAGAATACGCTGAATGTCCTTGACGGTAGTCTTCCATGTGTCCCCTAGGAGATGTCCAGTAGATCCCTTCAACTTTCTCAGAGCCCTTTGGGTCCTCGTGATCCTGCCATTTAGCCCATTATGCGCAAAAATTGTAGCTCAGAAATGAAACAAGACAACTGAGATAAAATCACCCAACTAAATATAGATGCGTATAAAAAAAATATCGGACATACATTAATAAATATTCTAAACATATAACGTCAGATGCTTCTGTTTTTCTTCGTAGCACAGTAAGTTTTCCTAAGAAAGTGAGTAGAACAACTTTTCTTGGTGGTTCGTAATTCAATATTCTTTTCCCATCTTTTCCCCATTTGCTAGTTCCAGCTAACCAATGGGAAGCGATCTCTCTCCGCTTCGGTTATGGTCCATAATGGTAGTTTTATTGATTGACCTCGGGTTGTTTGGGTTCTCATGATGTATTTTTGATCAGGCTGGAATGACATCTTTCTGATCTGACTACCCGAGACTTGCATTACATCGCTATTTACTCAAAGTGCCAAGAAGAAATCGAGTTCGCTAAAGCTCTAGAAATGATGAACAGACAAAAATATGCTTTCGTCTCCTTCCCCCCGCTTTCGGTTACTTTTTTTAACTGAACAAGCTGCAGTGAGCTGCACAGTGATTTCTGAAAAACGAAGAGATTGTTTCGTTTACTTTTCTAACATGCTGCAGTGAGTGGTGCAATGTTTTCTCAAAAACTTTGGGAGATTGTGTCGTTTACCTTTCTAACTGAACATGCTGCGGTGAGGTGTACAGTGTTTTCTTAAATACTTTGGGGAGATTGTATCGTTTACTTTTCTAACTGAACATGCTGCGGTGAGGTGTACAGTGTTTTCTTAAAAACTTTGGGGGGATTGTATCGTTTACTTTTCTAACTGAACATGCTGCGGTGAGGTGTACAGTGTTTTCTTAAAAACTTTGGGGAGATTGTATCGTTTACTTTTCTAACTGAACATGCTGCGGTGAGGTGTACAGTGTTTTCTTAAAAACTTTGGGGGGATTGTGTCGTTTACTTTTCAAACTGAACATGCTGCGGTGAGGTGTACAGTGTTTTCTTGAAAACTTTGGGGAGATTGTATCGTTTACTTTTCTAACTGAACATGCTGCGGTGAGGTGTACAGTGTTTTCTTAAAAACTTTGGGGAGATTGTATCGTTTACTTTTCTAACTGAACATGCTGCGGTGAGGTATACAGTGTTTTTTTAAAAACTTTGGGGGGATTGTATCGTTTACTTTTCTAACTGAACATGCTGCGCTGAGGTGTACAGTGTTTTCTTAAAAACTTTGGGGGATTGTATCGTTTACCTTTCTAACTGAACACGCTGCGGTGAGGTGTACAGTGTTTTCTTAAAAATTTTGGGGGGATTGTATCGTTTACTTTTCTAACTGAACATGCTGCGGTGAGGTGTAGAATGTTTTCTTAAAAACCTTTGGGGAATTGTGTCGTTTACTTTTCTAACTGAACATGCTGCGGTGAGGTGTACAGTGTTTTCTTAAAAACTTTGGGGAGATTGTATCGTTTACTTTTCTAACTGAACATGCTGCGGTGAGGTGTAGAATGTTTTCTTAAAAACCTTCGGGGAATTGTGTCGTTTACTTTTCTAACTGAACATGCTGCGGTGAGGTGTAGAATGTTTTCTTAAAAACCTTCGGGGAATTGTGTCGTTTACTTTTCTAACTGAACATGCTGCGGTGAGGTGTACAGTGTTTTCTTAAAAACTTTGGGGTTTTGTATCGTTTACTTTTCTAACTGAACATGCTGCGGTGAGGTGTACAGTGTTTTCTTAAAAACTTTGGGGGGATTGTATCATTTACTTTTCTAACTGAACATGCTGCGGTGAGGTGTACAGTGTTTTCTTAAAAACTTTGGGGGGATTGTATCGTTTACTTTTCTAACTGAACATGCTGCGGTGAGGTGTACAGTGTTTTCTTAAAAACTTTGGGGGGATATTGTCGTTTACTTTTCTAACTGAACATGCTGCGGTGAGGTGTACAGTGTTTTCTCAAAAACTTTGGGGGATTGTGTCGTTTACTTTTCTAACTGAACATGCTGCGGTGAGGTGTACAGTGTTTTCTTAAAAATTTTGGGGGGATTGTGTCGTTTACTTTTCTAACTGAACATGCTGCGGTGAGGTGTGCAGTGTTTTCTTAAAAACTTTGGGGAGATTGTATCGTTTACTTTTCTAACTGAACATGCTGCGGTGAGGTGTACAGTGTTTTCTTAAAAACTTTGGGGGGATTGTATCGTTTACTTTTCTAACTGAACATGCTGCGGTGAGGTGTACAGTGTTTTCTTAAAATCTTTGGGGGATTGTACCGTTTACTTTTCTAACTGAATATGCTGCGGTGAGGTGTACAGTGTTTTCTTAAAAATTTTGGGGGGATTGTATCATTTACTTTTCTAACTGAACATGCTGCGGTGAGGTGTACAGTGTTTTCTTAAAAACTTTGGGGGGATTGTATCGTTTACTTTTCTAACTGAACATGCTGCGGTGAGGTGTACAGTGTTTTCTTAAAAACTTTGGGGGGATTGTGTCGTTTACTTTTCTAACTGAACATGCTGCGGTGAGGTGTACAGTGTTTTCTTAAAAACTTTGGGGGGATTGTATCATTTACTTTTCTAACTGAACATGCTGCGGTGAGGTGTACAGTGTTTTCTTAAAAACTTTGGGGGGATTGTATCGTTTACTTTTCTAACTGAACATGCTGCGGTGAGGTGTACAGTGTTTTCTTAAAAACTTTGGGGGGATATTGTCGTTTACTTTTCTAACTGAACATGCTGCGGTGAGGTGTACAGTGTTTTCTCAAAAACTTTGGGGGATTGTGTCGTTTACTTTTCTAACTGAACATGCTGCGGTGAGGTGTACAGTGTTTTCTTAAAAATTTTGGGGGGATTGTGTCGTTTACTTTTCTAACTGAACATGCTGCGGTGAGGTGTGCAGTGTTTTCTTAAAAACTTTGGGGAGATTGTATCGTTTACTTTTCTAACTGAACATGCTGCGGTGAGGTGTACAGTGTTTTCTTAAAAACTTTGGGGGGATTGTATCGTTTACTTTTCTAACTGAACATGCTGCGGTGAGGTGTACAGTGTTTTCTTAAAATCTTTGGGGGATTGTACCGTTTACTTTTCTAACTGAATATGCTGCGGTGAGGTGTACAGTGTTTTCTTAAAAATTTTGGGGGGATTGTATCATTTACTTTTCTAACTGAACATGCTGCGGTGAGGTGTACAGTGTTTTCTTAAAAACTTTGGGGGGATTGTATCGTTTACTTTTCTAACTGAACATGCTGCGGTGAGGTGTACAGTGTTTTCTTAAAAACTTTGGGGGGATTGTGTCGTTTACTTTTCTAACTGAACATGCTGCGGTGAGGTGTACAGTGTTTTCTTAAAAACTTTGGGGGGATTGTATCATTTACTTTTCTAACTGAACATGCTGCGGTGAGGTGTACAGTGTTTTCTTAAAAACTTTGGGGGGATTGTATCGTTTACTTTTCTAACTGAACATGCTGCGGTGAGGTGTACAGTGTTTTCTTAAAAACTTTGGGGGGATATTGTCGTTTACTTTTCTAACTGAACATGCTGCGGTGAGGTGTACAGTGTTTTCTCAAAAACTTTGGGGGATTGTGTCTTTCACTTTTCTAACTGAACATGCTGCGGTGAGGTGTACAGTGTTTTCTTAAAAATTTTGGGGGGATTGTGTCGTTTACTTTTCTAACTGAACATGCTGCGGTGAGGTGTGCAGTGTTTTCTTAAAAACTTTGGGGAGATTGTATCGTTTACTTTTCTAACTGAACATGCTGCGGTGAGGTGTACAGTGTTTTCTTAAAAACTTTGGGGGGATTGTATCGTTTACTTTTCTAACTGAACATGCTGCGGTGAGGTGTACAGTGTTTTCTTAAAATCTTTGGGGGATTGTACCGTTTACTTTTCTAACTGAATATGCTGCGGTGAGGTGTACAGTGTTTTCTTAAAAATTTTGGGGGGATTGTATCATTTACTTTTCTAACTGAACATGCTGCGGTGAGGTGTACAGTGTTTTCTTAAAAACTTTGGGGGGATTGTATCGTTTACTTTTCTAACTGAACATGCTGCGGTGAGGTGTACAGTGTTTTCTTAAAAACTTTGGGGGGATTGTGTCGTTTACTTTTCTAACTGAACATGCTGCGGTGAGGTGTACAGTGTTTTCTTAAAAACTTTGGGGGGATTGTATCATTTACTTTTCTAACTGAACATGCTGCGGTGAGGTGTACAGTGTTTTCTTAAAAACTTTGGGGGGATTGTATCGTTTACTTTTCTAACTGAACATGCTGCGGTGAGGTGTACAGTGTTTTCTTAAAAACTTTGGGGGGATATTGTCGTTTACTTTTCTAACTGAACATGCTGCGGTGAGGTGTACAGTGTTTTCTCAAAAACTTTGGGGGATTGTGTCGTTTACTTTTCTAACTGAACATGCTGCGGTGAGGTGTGCAGTGTTTTCTTAAAAACTTTGGGGAGATTGTATCGTTTACTTTTCTAACTGAACATGCTGCGGTGAGGTGTACAGTGTTTTCTTAAAAACTTTGGGGGGATTGTATCGTTTACTTTTCTAACTGAACATGCTGCGGTGAGGTGTACAGTGTTTTCTTAAAATCTTTGGGGGATTGTACCGTTTACTTTTCTAACTGAATATGCTGCGGTGAGGTGTACAGTGTTTTCTTAAAAATTTTGGGGGGATTGTATCATTTACTTTTCTAACTGAACATGCTGCGGTGAGGTGTACAGTGTTTTCTTAAAAACTTTGGGGGGATTGTATCGTTTACTTTTCTAACTGAACATGCTGCGGTGAGGTGTACAGTGTTTTCTTAAAAACTTTGGGGGGATTGTGTCGTTTACTTTTCTAACTGAACATGCTGCGGTGAGGTGTACAGTGTTTTCTCAAAAACTTTGGCGGGATTGTGTCGTTTACTTTTCTAATTGAACATGCTGCGGTGAGGTGTACAGTGTTTTCTTAAAAATTTTGGGGGGTTTGTGGCGTTTAGTTTTCTAACTGAACATGCTGCGGTGAGGTGTACAGTGTTTTCTTAAATACTTTGGGGAGATTGTATCGTTTACTTTTCTAACTGAACATGCTGCGGTGAGGTGTACAGTGTTTTCTTGAAAACTTTGGGGATTGTGTCGTTTACTTTTCTAACTGAACATGCTGCGGTGAGGTGTACAGTGTTTTCTTAAAAACTTTGGGGGATTGTATCGTTTACTTTTCTAACTGAACATGCTGCTGTGAGGTGTACAGTGTTTTCTTAAAAACTTTGGGGGGATTGTGTCGTTTACTTTTCTAACTGAACATGCTGCGGTGAGGTGTACAGTGTTTTCTTAAAAACTTTGGGGGATTGTATCGTTTACTTTTCTAACTGAACATGCTGCGGTGAGGTGTACAGTGTTTTTTAAAAACTTTGGGGGGATTGTATCGTTTACTTTTCTAACTGAACATGCTGCGGTGAGGTGTACAGTGTTTTCTTAAAAACTTTGGGGGGATTGTATCGTTTACTTTTCTAACTGAACATGCTGCGGTGAGGTGTAGAATGTTTTCTTAAAAACCTTGGGGGAATTGTGTCGTTTACTTTTCTAACTGAACATGCTGCGGTGAGGTGTACAGTGTTTTCTTAAAAACTTTGGGGGGATTGTATCGTTTACTTTTCTAACTGAACATGCTGCGGTGAGGTACAGTGTTTTCTTAAAAACTTTGGGGGGATTGTGTCGTTTACTTTTCTAACTGAACATGCTGCGGTGAGGTGTACAGTGTTTTCTCAAAAATTTTGGGAGATTGTGTCGTTTACTTTTCTAACTGAACATGCTGCGGTGAGGTGTACAGTGTTTTCATAAAAATTTTGGGGGGAATGTGTCGTTTACCTTTCTAACTGAACATGCTGCGGTGAGGTGTACAGTGTTTTCTTAAAAATTTTGGGGAGATTGTATCGTTTACTTTTCTAACTGAACATGCTGCGGTGAGGTGCACAGTGTTTTCTTAAAATCTTTGGGGGATTGTATCGTTTACTTTTCTAACTGAACATGCTGCGGTGAGGTGTACGGTGTTTTCTTAAAAGCTTTGGGGGGATTGTATCATTTACTTTTCTAACTGAACATGCTGCGGTGAGGTGTACAGTGTTTTCTTAAAAACTTTGGGGGGATTGTATCGTTTACTTTTCTAACTGAACATGCTGCGGTGAGGTACAGTGTTTTCTTAAAAACTTTGGGGGGATTGTGTCGTTTACTTTTCTAACTGAACATGCTGCGGTGAGGTGTACAGTGTTTTCTCAAACACTTTGGGGGAATTGGGTCGTTTACTTTTCTAACTGAACATGCTGCGGTGAGGTGTACAGTGTTTTCTTAAAAATTTTGGGGGGATTGTGTCGTTTACTTTTCTAACTGAACATGCTGCGGTGAGGTGTACAGTGTTTTCTTAAAAACTTTGGGGAGATTGTATCGTTTACTTTTCTAATTGAACATGCTGCGGTGAGGTGTACAGTGTTTTCTTAAAAACTTTGGGGGGATTGTATCGTTTACTTTTCTAAGTGAACACGCTGCGGTGAGGTGTACAGTGTTTTCTTAAAAACTTTGGAGGATTGTATCGTTTACTTTTCTAACTGAACATGCTGCGGTGAGGTGTACAGTGTTTTCTTAAAAACTTTGGGGGGATTGTATCGTTTACTTTTCTAACTGAACATGCTGCGGTGAGGTGTAGAGTGTTTTCTTAAAAACTTTGGGGGATTGTGTCGTTTATTTTTTCTAACTTAACATGCTGCGGTGAGGTGTACAGTGTTTTCTCAAAAACGTTGGGGGATTGTGTCGTTTACTTTTCTAACTGAACATGCTGCGGTGAGGTGTACAGTATTTTCTTAAAAACTTTGGGGGGATTGTGTCGTTTACTTTTCTAACTGAACATGCTGCGGTGAGGTGTACAGTGTTTTCTTAAAAACTTTGGGGGGATTGTGTCGTTTACTTTTCTAACTGAACATGCTGCGGTGAGGTGTACAGTGTTTTCTTAAAAACTTTGGGGGATTGTATCGTTTACTTTTCTAACTGAACATGCTGCGGTGAGGTGTACAGTGTTTTCTCAAAAACTTTGGGGGGATTGTGTCGTTTACGTTTCTAACTGAACATGCTGCGGTGAGGTGTACAGTGTTTTCTTAAAAACTTTGGGGGATTGTATCGTTTACTTTTCTAACTGAACATGCTGCGGTGAGGTGCAGTGTTTTCTTAAAAACTTTGGGGGGATGGTATCGTTTATTTTTCTAATTGAACATGCTGCGGTGAGGTGTACAGTGTTTTCTCAAAAACTTTGAGGAGATTGTATCGTTTACTTTTCTAACTGAACATGCTGCGGTGAGGTGTACAGTGTTTTCTTAAAAACTTTGGGGAGATTGTATCGTTTACTTTTCTAACTGAACATGCTGCGGTGAGGTGTACAGTGTTTTCTTAAAAACTTTGGGGGGATTGTATCGTTTACTTTTCTAAGTGAACACGCTGCGGTGAGGTGTACAGTGTTTTCTTAAAAACTTTGGAGGATTGTAACGTTTACTTTTCTAACTGAACATGCTGCGGTGAGGTGTACAGTGTTTTCTTAAAAACTTTGGGGGGATTGTATCGTTTACTTTTCTAACTGAACATGCTGCGGTGAGGTGTAGAGTGTTTTCTTAAAAACTTTGGGGGATTGTGTCGTTTATTTTTTCTAACTTAACATGCTGCGGTGAGGTGTACAGTGTTTTCTCAAAAACGTTGGGGGGATTGTATCGTTTACCTTTCTAACTGAACATGCTGCGGTGAGGTGTACAGTTTTTTCTTAAAAACTTTGGGGGGATTGTATCGTTTACTTTTCTAACTGAACATGCTGCGGTGAGGTGTACAATGTTTTCTTAAAAACTTTGGGGGATTGTATCGTTTACCTTTCTAACTGAACATGCTGCGGTGAGGTGTACAGTGTTTTCTTAAAAACTTTGGGGGGATTGTATCGTTTACTTTTCTAACTGAACATGCTGCGGTGAGGTGTATAGTGTTTTCTTAAAAACTTTGGGGGGATTGTGTCGTTTACTTTTCTAACTGAACATGCTGCGGTGAGGTGTACAGTGTTTTCTCAAAAACGTTGGGGGATTGTGTCGTTTACTTTTCTAACTGAACATGCTGCGGTGAGGTGTACAGTATTTTCTTAAAAACTTTGGGGGGATTGTGTCGTTTACTTTTCTAACTGAACATGCTGCGGTGAGGTGTACAGTGTTTTCTTAAAAACTTTGGGGGGATTGTGTCGTTTACTTTTCTAACTGAACATGCTGCGGTGAGGTGTACAGTGTTTTCTTAAAAACTTTGGGGGATTGTATCGTTTACTTTTCTAACTGAACATGCTGCGGTGAGGTGTACAGTGTTTTCTCAAAAACTTTGGGGGGATTGTGTCGTTTACGTTTCTAACTGAACATGCTGCGGTGAGGTGTACAATGTTTTCTTAAAAACTTTGGGGGATTGTATCGTTTACTTTTCTAACTGAACATGCTGCGGTGAGGTGCAGTGTTTTCTTAAAAACTTTGGGGGGATGGTATCGTTTATTTTTCTAATTGAACATGCTGCGGTGAGGTGTACAGTGTTTTCTCAAAAACTTTGAGGAGATTGTATCGTTTACTTTTCTAACTGAACATGCTGCGGTGAGGTGTACAGTGTTTTCTTAAAAACTTTGGGGGATTGTATCGTTTACTTTTCTAACTGAACATGCTGCGGTGAGGTGTACAGTGTTTTCTTAAAAACTTTGGGGGGATTGTATCGTTTACTTTTCTAACTGAACATGCTGCGGTGAGGTGTACAGTGTTTTCTTAAAAACTTTGGGGGGATTGTGTCGTTTACTTTTCTAACTGAACATGCTGCGGTGAGGTGTACAGTGTGTTCTCAAAAACGTTGGGGGATTGTGTCGTTTACTTTTCTAACTGAACATGCTGCGGTGAGGTGTACAATGTTTTCTTAAAAACTTTGGGGGATTGTGTCGTTTACTTTTCTAACTGAACATGCTGCGATGAGGTGTACAGTATTTTCTTAAAAACTTTGGAGAGATTGTATCGTTTACTTCTCTAACTGAACATGCTGCGGTGAGGTGTACAGTGTTTTCTTAAAAACTTTGAGGGGATTGTGTCGTTTACTTTTCTAACTGAACATGCTGCGGTGAGGTGTACAGTGTTTTCTTAAAAACTTTGGGGGATTGTATCGTTTTCTTTTCTAACTGAACATGCTGCGGTGAGGTGTACAGTGTTTTCTTAAAAACTTTGGGGGGATTGTATCGTTTACTTTTCTAACTGAACATGCTGCGGTGAGGTGCAGTGTTTTCTTAAAAACTTTGGGGGGATGGTATCGTTTATTTTTCTAATTGAACATATTGCGGTGAGGTGTACAGTGTTTTCTCAAAAACTTTGAGGTGATTGTATCGTTTAATTTTCTAACTGAACATGCTGAGGTGACCCCGTCCCTCAAAAATCTAGAGAGTCTGGAAGAATGGAATGTAGGAATATGTAACAGTTGATTCCCAAAAACTAGAAGTTGGGAAAGTGTAAAATAGGAATGTGCACAGTGCATCATAAAAAAGCTTCGAGACATCAAAAGAGTGGAATGTAAGGATGAGTATAGCGCTTTCTTAAAAGTTTAGAGAGATTGGAGAAGTGATTTCATTTTTCTGCGTCAAACCTGATCAACAGAGACTGAGAAGTGTGAGTGATTTAGTGACAGGAGGTAAAGACATTACTGAAATCTGTCTAAATGTTAATCTGCAACATTATTTGATATTTTATTATTGCAATATTTTTACCAATAACCGCCGTTAAAATCTAATTGATCTGGAAAGTTTTTTTAAACTATATAAAACGCAAGCAATAATTGTTATATTAATCAACTTGACTGAAGTACATTCAAGTATAGTATTATTTTAAAATCATTTATTTAGTCAAACAATTATAAATAAATCACTTCAGTTTACAGATATTCCGCAAAACTAAGAGCTTATCTGCATGAGGGAATAATACAATATTTCATAATCACATCGTATTTTTATATTCCTCTTAAGCTTGGGTTGGGTTGTTTTACCTCTGAGAGGCACTGTTTTGCATACCATGGGCTAAATGGCCAGGTCACATGGACCCCGAAGGCTCAGAGAAGTTTGGGGGAGGGGACCCACTGGAACAGTTGTTGGGAGACAGATGGTAGCCTCCCGTCAAGGCCATTCAGTTCTTTAACGTGCACAGGGTATGGCTCTCCCGCACACGGGGCCACGGCTTATTCCCCTTAAGAACTAGACAATTTGTTAGTAGATGTAAATTTTAATTTCTGAAAATCTATTTAATTTCAGTTCTCAAAAAGAACTTATTTTTAGCAGTTCCCTTGATAACAGATTAAAATTGCAAGGAATTTTGTAGCCACATCTCTTCTTCCATAGTTATTTGTAAAGTTCGGTAGTTGGAAATAATTTTTTCCTTTGAATCTTCGTTTATATCATATTGAACTTTTATGTGTATTGTGAAACAAACTAAGTATAATTACGTTGTATTTATTTAGGCTCTAGTACGGTAAAACATTCAAGTAAATAAATCTATCCTGACCTGTAGTTAGATGTGTATGGTCTTTAATGGCATTATGTTTTAAGCTATTGAGGATTGAATACGTTCTATTTTTCTAATATTTGTTATGTTGGTTGTACCATGTATTGTTATGGTATAATTTAAAACGGACTCACAGATTACTTTATAAAACTATTCAAGTGTTTGCATCCATAATATAACGTAGTTTATTTAACTTTAAAGTAGAAACCTTAATGTGTCGCAGATTGTTCTCCATGTGAACGTTCCATTGAAGAGTGCTGTCAATATGTCATCGTACATACTTTATGGTATGTATTGTCTCATTTTTGATGCATCTGCAGTTGACTAGCTCAGAAATAGTTTCTTTTTTGTGTACACTTTAATTTGTGTGTTAGGGTAATACGCGTATTAACCTAGGAACTGCAGATTTATGATCCTGGCGTGATCCTACTGAGACAATCCCCGACTCATTCTGAAAAAAAAAAACTCAATTTTTTTTATATAACAAAAAATGGCACGGGGGAATCCCATCTGCCAAATTTGGGATCGGGCCTCCAAGTATTGACATAAATTACAAAGGAATCAAATCTGCTGAATACGGATAGCCATTTTATTAATAGTTAATCAGGCTCCAACGCCTTTATTGCGAGTTTCACGTGGAAATTATTAAGCGTGACGTGATATTAGTATGCATTGAAAGAAGAAAAAATGTCAGAATACGCCCGCTCAACCCGAAATTAATTATCGATATTATTTATAATACCTTTTTTTGCATTTCGAATGCAATGCACATACAGTAAGATTGAACACTTTGTTTGCACACAGTGGGGTAAATGGCTCGATCATAAAGATCTCGTGGGTTCAGAGAAGGTTAGGGGGAGGGAACCCACTGGAAGAGCTGTTGGGAGACAGATGGTAGCCTCCCATCAAGGCCACCCAGGTTTCTTTAACGTGCACAGGGTATGGCTCTCATGCACACGGGGCCATGGCTTAACGTCCCATCCGACGGACGGTGGCCTTTTCAAGCCCATCGGTGACCCCTACTGACCGAGGGAAGGGCGGGGAGTTTTGCGGAGATTAATCTCAATGCTGGCCCAGCTGGAACTCGAACCTGGGAACTACAGATTACGAGCCTGGAGCGCTACGTCTGAGCCAACCCCACCCCCATATATACAGTAGGAATATCGATACATGCAAATACGATAGAAATACCAATACAAATATAATTGGAATCCACAATTAGTTAGAATATCTCTGAGAGATACTAGTCAATCCAAAGATTTATTTTTTTTAAATATTATTGCTAGTAAAAGTTTAAATAAAATTTTTTTTGGCTCTTTAATTTTTCATGTTTTTTGAAATGAAATCGAAGATATATGCAATGATAAAACATTTGTAAAAGAACTGAAAAAATAAATATTAAACCAAGAGAACGTTGATTTTTTTGTTTATTTAACCTGTGTCTCCAAAACGGTATTATTTAATTGCTATTGAGATTGTTCAAACACCTAAACATTATAGTGTGAACATATAATAAATTCTATTACTAATATCCACATGCGAGTCATAACACTCTTGCGAATAAATAATTATTTTTGTTAAATACATCTGTATTCAGACAATTAAATGATAAATATTATATGGCTGTAAATAAATAATTAATAAAAAAATATAAAAAAATTCTGAGAGAAAAATTATAACGTATATATGCAACTGTTTCAAAATAAACACTTCAAAGGGAAATTATTTTGTTGAACCAGTTTTTCACAATAATTATGGAAAAGCGCGGATATCTTATCAAATACCCAAAAATTTTAATTATCTACCGAGAGATCTGTTATGCCTGAGCACATATTCAAAAATTAAAACTAAAGTTTTGAAATGGTTATTAGATGTAAGTAATTGAAAAGTAATGCTTAAAAAGTCATATCCTGTATCTGGTATCTTTTAAGCATGTGCAATTTTAATGTGAAACGATGACTTGTACAATAGGTGATAGTTTTGTGCAATATGTGCTGTAATCTGAAATTTTATAGGTTTATTTTATAAATGTGTTTAATTTTTCATGTCTATGTTTTAATACGTGTTTTTCTTTTTTGTTGTTGTTATTGGATTGGATTGTTTTACCTCTGAGCGGCACTTTTTTGCACACCATGGGCTAAATGGCCAGGCTACAAGGACCCCGAAGGCTCAGAGAAGGTTGGGGGAGGGGACCCACTGGAACAGCTGTTGGGAGACAGATGGTAGCCTCCCGTCAAGGTCATCCAGCGTGTTCTTTAACGTGCGCAGGGTATGGCTCTCCCGCACACGGGGCCACGGCTTAACGTCCCATCCGACGGACGGCGGCCTTTTCAAGCCCATCGGTGTCCCCTACTGACCGTGGGCAGGGCGGGGAAATTTTGCGGAGATAAATCTCAACGCTGACCCAGCTGGGACTCGAACCTGGGAACTACAGATTACGAGCCTGGCGAGCTACCGACTAAGCCACCCCCGCCCCGTTGTTGTTATTGTTTTAGTTTCTTTTTTTAATCATGTGTTTATTTTCCATTATACATGTCATATTCTTCAATAAACCTGTCATGTGATTGAAAGGAATCCTGCTGACAAGCCATAAGGCTTAGCGGGGTAATCTATGTATTTAACCATACTAAGGCTTAAGGAAAGGCAGCTGTGAAATGTAGGAAAATTGTTCGTGTTCAATGTTTGGAACAGTTAACTTCAGTGTTATTGTATGTAGTTTCTATTATAAATATAAATACATAAATAAATAAATACTCCCTCAAGCAGCTGCTTGCCACAGAGATCTGACAGGAGCCTATCAGTTTAATACGCCATAGTAGAAGGTCTGTGAGGATGGCGGGACCTCAGCAGAAAAACAGCACACACATCCATGCCTTACCCAAAGCTCGAACCCAGGTCCCGCAGATCAGTAGCCACGCGTGCTAACCACTCGGCCATAGACGTTACCAAATTCAATTCCATTACTTTATACTGAAGACTAACTTAGACTTTGCAAACAGTACTAGATCACAGGCATCTGTTACTGTTTTCATAAAAACAAATTATAAAAAAAATATACGTTGTAATGCGCAAGGTCTAAACGGGCAAAATAAAAATGCAAAACGGAAAATCTAAAAGCAAATTCATAGTACAAATTCTAGGGTTTTCTTTATTCTTATGAAAGGGCACTTAACGTTTAAGTTATACGATTTCGTAACCGTACCGCGAGCGATCGAATGTCAAAATTCAAAAGTTGCGACAAATGTACTTTAAAAGACTTTTAAAAATCCCTACCAAGTCAATAAAGCTGTCGTATTTCCTTACGTCACATTCCTGATATCTTCTTGCTTACAACACTGTCTCGTACTCTCCTACATCTCTAAGCCGTCCTCGTCCATATTTTCAAGGATTCCCGAGCACCAAAGACGATGCTGTAGCACTTAACTCTTTATGTGACATGTACGCCGTCAGTGGAAGAATACGTTGTCAACACTTGAAACAGAAAATGTTAAACTAAGTTCTCGAAAACTTTCGTTCTTCTTCCTGCATAGAGAGAATG
The DNA here is from genome assembly GCA_038380435.1 of Ryuthela nishihirai. Classification (NCBI taxonomy): domain Eukaryota; kingdom Metazoa; phylum Arthropoda; class Arachnida; order Araneae; family Heptathelidae; genus Ryuthela; species Ryuthela nishihirai. The sequence goes on from JAWZYU010000025.1 coordinate 29,439,718, forward strand.
TGCACGAAACATTTTTTGTTTTCGGGAGACAGAGAGAAAGAGTTCTCTTTCAGCAGAAACGACGAAGCAGAACCGTAAACTGAAACGGTAATATGCCGAAAGAGGAAGACAGAGAGCGAATGTAATGAGACTCTCAATCCTGAATACCATTCCAAGGCTTCTGTAGAAAGAAGTACAACTTAAAGATCAGAATGGAAGCAGTTATGTCGTATGATCTGAATCCACCTTGTTCTGAGCAGGGGTTGGCTTTGTTGGCAGTGCGCAAGGCTCGTAATCTAAAGTTTTCAGGCTTCGAGTTCCACCTGGCCCAGCGTTGATTTTTATCTGTGCAAAACTTCCTGCCCTGCCATCGGTGCGAAAGGGGGCACCCATGGGGTTGGAAAGGCCGCCGTTCGTCAGATGGGACTACAAACCGTGGCCCCTTGTGCAGGAGAGCCATACTCTGTGCACGTTAAAGAACACGCTGGGTGGTGGGGCGGGGTGGCTCAGTCGGTAGCGCGCCAGGCTCGTAATCTGTAGTTCCCAGGTTCGAGTCCCAGATGGGTCAGCGTTGAGATTTATCTCCTCAAAATTCCCCGCCCTGCCCACGGTCAGTAGGGGACACCGATGGGCTTGGAAAGGCCGCCGTCCGTCGGATGGGATGTTAAGCCGTGGCCCCGTGTGCGGGAGAGCCATACCCTGTTCACGTTAAAGAACACGCTGGATGGCCTTGACGGGAGGCTACCATCTGTCTCCCAACAGCTGTTCCAGTGGGTCCCCTCCCCCAACCTTCTCTGAGCATTCGGGGTCCATGTGACCTGGCCATTTAGTCCATGGTGTGCAAAAAAGTGCCGCTCAGAGGTAAAACAACCCAACAACAAAGCTGGGTGGCTATCATCTGTCTCCTAACAGGTAAAAAGCTCATTGGTAAAAAGTGTCGCTCAGAGGTAAAACAACCCAACAACAACGCTGGGTGGCTATCATCTGTCTCCTAACAGGTGTCCAGTGGGTTCCCCAACCTTCTCCGAGCACTTGGGATCCTCGTAACCTGGGTTGGATGATGAAGTGCCTTCACGCTCACTGCCATCGCACTCAGGGTTGATAGTCAGGGTAGATATTTTACCAATGAGCAGCACTTTTTTTTGCACACAATAGGCTAGATGGCCAGGTCACAAGGACCCCGAAGGCTCAGAGAAGGTTAGGAGAAGGGTTCAGCTGTTAGGGAACAGATGGTAGCCTCCCGTCAAAGCCATACAGCGTGTTCTTTAACGTTCACAGGGTATGGTCTCCTGCACACAGGACAACGGCTTAAACGTCCCATCCGATGGACAGCGGCCTTTCCAAGCCATTGGTGTCCCCTACTGACTGGTTTTACCTCTCAACGGCACTTTTTTGCACACCATAGGCTAAAACTGGAATAACTGTTGGGAGACCATATGGTAACCTCCCGTCAAGGCCATCCAGCGTGTTCTTTAACGTGCACAGGGTATGGCTCTCCCTCACACGGAGCCACGGCTTAACGTCCAATCCGACGGACTGCGGTCTTCTGAAGCCAATCGGTGTCCCCTACTGACCGTGGGCAGGGCGCGGAGTTTTGCGGAGATAAATCTCAACGCTGACCCAGCTGGGACTCGAATCTGGGAACTTTAGATTACGAGTCTGGCGCGTTACCGACTGAGCCACCCCCGGCCCCTCTCCTACAGACGGAGGATAGTGTGAAGAGTTTTACGTCCTTGTGATCTGACCATTTTGCTCATTGTGTGCCAAAAATGGGCCACTAAATTATAAAGCAACCCAACCGAAATCTTATCCGGAATTCGACCGTATAAACTCTTCGTGGTTCAAAAATTGAGGCTAGATAGTGAGCCAAGATAATATAAATAACTGATTTACCCATTAAAGGGGATATTATTACCCCCTTTCATGGGGGGTATAACTGGGAAAGATGTCTTGCCGAGCAGCTCGGATAGTCGTTCGTCAATTTAATGGCGCCCTAAGCAACAAAGACTAGGAGTGCGCCAAACGAGATATAAGGCAAAATAGGTAAAAGCCACTTGACTCTTAACCGAGCAGATGGGCGTCGGTTTATTGATCACAAATGTGCTGTTTACGGTCGGATGCTATTCAAAGGAATACTTAAATCGGGTATGTGAGCTCGGAAAGAGAGCTTTTATTTCGCTAGGTCACCAGCTGCAATAATCAGAACCACGTGAGACAGATGCGAGGGAAGAACAAAATCCCATTGCGGACTATCAACCCTGAGTGTGATGGCAGTGAGTGTGAAGGCACTTCATCATCCTAGAATAAGAGGAGACTATTGATAGGAGGAATCTGAACTACTGCGCTGCATAAAGGATCCTTAATGTTCTTCTAAGGTCACTGAGGAAGGAGGAAAAAAAGGACTTTCAGGTTAGTTAAATTTACAACCCGGAAGTACTCAGGAATAAGTTTGAACGACTTTATTGGAAGAGCATCTCATGGAAGAGTGTGTATCTTCGCTTTTACTCAGCAAGTGATATTTGTCACAACTTTTGAACCTACCGTCGTATATATATAAATATATGCTCTCAGTCAAGACCAGATCTGCTGATTGGGTTGGGTTGTTTTACATCTGAGCGGCACTTTTTTGCACAACATGGGTTAAATGGACAGGTCACAAGGATCCCGAAGGCTCAGAGAAGGTTGGAAGAGGGGACCCACTGGAATAGCTGTTGAGAGACAGATGGTAGCCTCCCGTCTACGCCATCCAGTGTGTTCTTTAACGTGCACAGGGTATGGTTCTCCAGCACACGGGGCCACGACTTAACGTCCCATCCGACGGACGGCGGCCTTTCCAAGCCCATCGGTGTCCCCTACTGACCGTGGGCAGGGCGAGGTATTTTGCGGAGATCAGATATGTGGGTGGGAGGGGGTGTGGGGTGGGTGGGAAAAAGGGACCATTTTCTCCTCCTTTGGCCGTGAGGAAGAGAAAACGGAATGGAGACGAATAAACTATTAAACAAAATGCAAATTAACTGAGTTTTTGAAGAAATTTTTTAAAAATAACTAAAAAGGAGGGGGGGGGATATATAACGAGAAGGAATTCCGGTCCATTCCAGCTCAATCTTGCCCCTCCTCCCCATTTAATATTTTTCTAGGCCCGGTCCTGCACTTGGTGTCCACTTTGGTAGAGGTAGTTGGATTGTTTTACCTCTGAACGACGCTTTTGTATCGTCGCTCAAATAAGTATCCGAACGCTATGGTTGATTACAGAATTAAGAAAAAATATCTGGCAGCGATTTTTTTAGAAATTAGTGATCTGACAACCTTCGTGTCACGTGGCACGAAGTTTTTCAGATCACTAATTTCTAAAAAATCGCTGCCAGACATTTTTTTCTTAATTCTGAAATCAACCATAGCGTTCGGATATTTTTTTGAGCGACTGTACACAGAGTAAGATAAATGACCATGAGACAACCTCCGTCCAAACGTTTCGGAGCAAACCGAATAGGTAAATATGGGACAGACTGAAGCTGAGTAATTTCTTTAAAAACGTCAATCATTTTTTATATATACGTCAATCACATTTTCCTAAATTTCGATTTTCAACTATGTTTAATCCGTAATCAAAGAGTTATGGAAGTCGACAAATTTAAGAGATAATTCTGCAAAAATTGCAAAAAATATAAATGATAATATAAACTAGATTTGAGTTCGGATTTCGGATTTGTCTGGTTCAATCTCACTCGATCCGGGAAAGCTCTGACTTGTTTGGGTTGGGTTGTTTTACCTCTGAGCGGCACTTTTTTGCACACCATGGGCTAAATGGCCAGGTCACATGGACCCCGAAGGCTCAGAGAAAGTTGGGGGAGGGGACCCACTGAAACAGCTGTTGGGAGACAAGATGGTAGCCTCCCGTCAAGGATATCCAGCGTGTTCTTTAACGTGCACAGGGTATGGTTCTCCCGCATACGGGGCCACGGCTTAACGTCCCATCCGACGGACGGCGGCCTTTCCAAGCACATCGGTGTCTCCTACTGACCGTGGGCAGGGCGGGGAATTTTGCGGAGATAAATCTCAACGCTGACCCAGCTGGGACTCGAACCTGGGAACTACAGATTACGAGAAGCTCTGACTAAGTTATAATATAAATATTTTGTTGTGTGTGCGTGTTATGGAAAAAAAATGCGTAAAATAATATATTTTTAATTATAATTTTAGTTTCTTAATCAGTCTTTAGAAGGCCCGCGTCCAGAAAAAAATAAGGAAGGGGCAGGGGGGAAAGAAACTCAATCGGGTCCGAAAAATACAACAGGGGAGAAAGGCGGGGGGGGGGGGTGCGCCCCCAACAGATTGGATTTCCTTTATAGTATAACATTACCCTTTCTGTTTTGTTATATATAATATATATATATCTCGGTTTTATTTCCCTCCCCCTATGTGTACAAAAGCGTCTCTCAGATGTAAAACAATCCATTTCAATCTACGGAATTGGGCACAGAGTGCAGGCCCGGACCTAGAAAAAATAAAGGGGGCGAAGGTCCGAGTGATTCGAATGAAAGGGGGGGGGAGACAAGTAAAGCTGGAATGAACCAGAAATCCGTTATATATTGCTCTCTCTTTTTAAGTTGCTTTTAACAAATTTCTTGAAAAATACGGTTAATTTTAAATTTTTAGTTTTTTCGCCTCCGTTCCGTTTTCTCCCGCTTAAGTGGAGAGGGAGACAAAAAATAGCTACCCCCCTCAGATCTGATCCTGACAGTGTATATACGATGGCAGGTTAAAACATTCTAACAAATGTCACTTGCCAAGCTAGTTTTATCTCCCACTGCGAGATATATACATAATAAGAGGTGTCTGTGTGTGAATGTGGCAGCCATAACTCATCGGGAAAGCTACGTAAAAGCTTTAAAATTTCATAGAATGTTTCTCGTTGTGGTCTGAATTGCAGTGCCAAATCGCAAGTCGAAAGTCCAAACAGGGGGCTTGCTAGAAGCGAAAACTTTTACCATGCTATTCCCAGGTAAAACGAGAATCGCTGTCAAATTTATTGTTGCCATTTACTGCTCCCTAACTGTGAACGTAAAGAGTTAAAACAGCATTTAAATCTGCTGCCGTTGCCAGATCTTCAAAATTTCAAAGACATTATTGAAGCGTACCATTTTAGCCAGGGACCTGATTTTCTAACCCGACATGGGGTCGGGCAGGGGGAACCGCCTACGAAATTTGGGACCTTTCGGTGAAGCATGTCGGGAATTACAGAATATCAAAATCTGACGAAATGAATATCTTGATCATTTGACACGGGCTCTGAGAGCGCGTGCCGTCTCAGCAATGACCTTTGCAACACCGGGAAATTATGTTCAAATTGTGATAAAATGTATAACAAAATACTAACAAATAAAGAAACTAACCTTTAGTGCTAATCTTTAGAACTAACCTTTAGTGCTAACCTTTAGAACTAACCTTCAGTGCAGAACGAACTTTTAGTGCAGAAAGAAACTAACCTTTAGTGCTGGAAACAACAGAATATGCAGATCAAAAGTGAGACACTAGTTGTGACAATTTGTGTAGAAAAGAAGCCACGGGCCAAACGGGAACCTGTTTTTTAAACCAATCACCGGGCACACGAGTATGCCATGCAAAAAATGTGGACCGTGCGGACGAATATCACGGGAGCCATAAGGCAGCAAAATTTGTGGTAACGGAAATAAAAATCTAGATAGCTTAAACAGAAATTAAGCCACGGGCTATGAGAGAGCTCGCTGACGTCGACAAGGATTCAAGCAAACACCAGACAAATTCCTTCCTGTTGAAAATCGTGCTGAAGTGTTGGGGGGCGAGTACTACAAAATTTACCTTTAGTGCATTGAAAATAAGAATGTACAGATTAAAGGTGTCCGGACAGCGCCTGGTACCGTTAAGCTAGTCTAATGTAATAAAAGAAGGTGTCTCTGTGTGTGTGTGTGTGTGTCTGTGGCAGCCATAATTCATCGGGAAATCAACGTAGACGCATCTATTTTTCAGAGAATGTTTCTGGTTGTGGTCGTTTTTGCAGTGCCAAATTTCAAGTCGGAAGTCTAAAACGGAGGCTTTCTAGAAGCAAAAATATTTACCATGCTATTCCTACGGGAATTGTTGCCATTTATTATTCCTAACTATGAACTTAAATCAACATTCAAATCTGCTGCCATTGCCACATTTCCCACATTTCCGAGGGCATTATTAAGGTGCCCCATTTCAGCTAGAGGCCTGATTTTCTGTCGAAAAAAAAACTCGATCGTTTGCGACGAAGCCATGAGCTATGAGAGCGCGAGCTGAATCGGCAATGACTTTGCAACACCGGGAAATTCTACGTGTTAAAACTGTGCTAAAATGTCGGGGGGGGGGGGGGGTGAGATACTTACAAAACTAACCTTTAATGCTGTAAACAACTGAATATGCAAATTAAAAGTGTAACAATTTGTTTAGAAACGAAGCCATGGGACAAGGGGAACCTGATTTATAAACCAATCACCGGGGCCCAAGGGGAGGCTGTGCAGGAAATTTGGACCATAGATCAAGTATCACTGGAGCAGTAGGGCAGAAAAATCTGTCGTAATGGAAATAAAAATCTTTGTAACTTAGGTAGAAACTAAGCCACGGGCTATGAGAGAGCTCGCTGACGTCAACAACAATACAAGAAAACATCGAGAAATTTTCTTCGTGTTGGAAATCTGTGCTAAAATGTCGAGGGAGGGGAGAGTTAGTACTTACAAAATTTACCTTTAGTGCAGTGAAAACAATAATATATAGATTAAAAATGACATCCGGGTAGCGACGGGTGCTGTTCCGCTAGTAAGTAATAAAAAAGAAGATACATGCTCTTCCATGGGAAATCCTTGGGAGTCATCAAAAATTACTTTTGGCCGTAAAAAAGTAAATTTTACTTAAGGCAGCAAAAGTAAATTTTATTTAGGAATATCAAACGCAAATTTTTCTTGATCGAGTAAATTTTATTCAGAGCGACAAAAATTAATTTTATTTAGAGCGGCGAAAAGTAAATTTACGTTATGGCGGCAAAAAGCTCATTTTACATAGAGCAGCTTTTGGGTTGTTTTACCTCAGAGAATGTTGGGAGAGGGGACCCACTGGAACAGCTGTTAGGAGACAGATGGTAACCTCCCGTCAAAGCCATCCAGTGTGTTCTTTAACGTGCACAGGGTATGGCTCTCCCGCACACGGAACCACGTCTCAAACGTCCCATCCGACGGATGGTGGCCTTTCCTAGCCCATCGGTGTCACCTACTGACCGTGTGCAGGGTGGGGGTGTTTTGCGGAGATAAATCTCAACGCTGACCCAGCTGGGACTCGAACCTGGAAATTTCAGATTACGAGCCTGGCGCACTACCGACTGAGCAACCCCCGCCCCACGTAGAGCAGCAAAAAGTAAATTTTATTTAGGGACACAAAAAGTAAATTTATGTGATGGAGGCAAAATACATTTTATTTACTACGTTAAAGAGTGAGTTTTATTCTGGATGGAAAGAGCTCATTTTTCTTAGGGCGGCAAAATTTAAATTCTTCAGGGAGGCAAAAAGTAAATTTTAGGGCGGCAAAGCACAGTTATCCAGTGCGGCAAAAAAGTATTTAGAGTTCCAAAAAAAAATTTTTATTCAGGGCAGCAAAAATGAATTTTATTTAGGGCTACAGAAAATAAATTTCAATTAGAGCGGCAAAAAGTAAATTTTAGAGTGGCGAAAAGGAATTTTTTTGAGGGTGGGAAAAAATTTGTTAATTTGGGGCTGTGAAATATTTTAGGCCATTGCTGGATATTTTTAACCGCCTTCCAACAGATAATAGGATTTTCCATTTATCTGTTTAATTCATTACGAATATTATTCACTTTGTAATTTTTGTTTCATCATTATCATTTATCTGTTTAATCAAAGCATTTAAGTGTCTGTTATTAACAAAGAAAAGTAATAACCCTTTTTTGGAAAACCAGCTTAAAAAATATATTTTAATCTTTAAATCTTATTTTGACCTGTTGAATGAATCGACGAACAATTCGTACAGATTTTGTTTATTTTTACATAGAGATTACGTTTCAAGTACCAATTTTGGCTCTGACTATTCACGGAAATCTTCCCCATTTATTCACATGCTCTACACTTACCTCTTTTTTCTTTACAAAAGCCTTTTTACTTCTGGAAATATGAACGTTTTTATTGGCGGGCATACAAAACCTAGATATTTCGACGTTGGAAAAAAAGCTTAAAGAGCTTCGGGGCAGGGTAACTCGAGATTTATCCTCAAATAAAAATTTGATTCTTCGTTGAAGTTTCTGAACAAATGAGCACTCTACAAGCTTGAAAGGTTTCTCTTCCTTCTTCACGTCATACGGGCAAAACCAAGCAAAATTCAACTGAGCTTTTTGCAAATTGGAAGCTACCAAAATATGTTTTATACCCGAAATAAATTTTCAGTGAGTGTTATTTTCTGAATGGGTAATCTGGCAACGGGCTGAGAGCTCGAGTGGAACAGTTTAATTCAATTCAAATTCATTTCGCACTTTTGATACATTACAAACATGCAATTTAAAACTTATAATAACAAAAGGAATAAATGTTTTTTTCTTTTCCAAAGTAAATAGACAATTTTGAAAGTGTAAAATTCAAAACTCCACATGAGCCAAAGGTCGTTTATGAAGATATTAGATTAATTAAGAAAACATAAAATATTGTAAACCAACACTACCAACTTATATAACGCTGACATATAATAAACTCGTTAATATTATAACTCAAAATGTGTATTTAGACACTATAATCATGCAAGTCATAGTTACTATAACAAATTTTCTACCTTTTGCTCGAGTATCCATTTCATAATTAATTTTTTAAAAAGATAAATATTTCTTTCATTTTTTATGCTGTAAGGTAAAGTATTTGAATATTTTAGGAGTCAGGTATACATAATGTTTGCAAAAAGCTGTTTTTCTGGGAGTAATCACATTTAAATGTCCAACTGTTGAAAGTCTGGTATTTTCATTGAAAACTTTTACATTTGAATCATCCCAATTTTTGACAATATATGGTAATATATAATTTTTATGCAAATGGTAAATATATAATTTTAGGATTTGTAAAATTTGTAAAGAAGTATATTAATTTTGGATGCTATCAAACGTTCGTTTCTTGAGCATGCACCTCAACGCATAGTTTTGAAGATTCTGAAGGTCTCAAATTTGATTCATAAAGGCCACCCCATGAAACAATACCATATTCCAAATAAGATTTTATCCACGAATTGTAAATTTTTTTTTAACATGGACAAATTCAAAAAACTTCTAATAAAATATATTCTTGAAATCATGATATTCAAGCTTTTTACTACGTTTATTACATGCAACTTCCATGTGAGGTTACTATCTATAAATACTCCCAGATATCTAAAACCATCAACACCCTGTATAACTGGACAAGAACATGACCAATTTTGACAGTTTATATCATGATAAATTAACTTATTGTATAGTTCATCAATAGACTTATTTTTTAGTCTAAAATTTATATATTTCGATTTGTTGACATTTAAAAATAGCATATTTTTCACAAACCAGTTATTTATTTCTTTTAAATCCTCATTTATTTTTAAAACAATATTTTCAATGTTGCCAAGGTAAACCAGTGCAATATCATCTGCAAATACAATGTTAATCCCGTTCAATGGTAAATCACATAGGTCATTAAAAAATATTAAAAATAATATTGATCCAAGGACTGAACCCTGTGGGACCCCAAAATTAACATAAGCAGAGGTACTATAACAATTTTTTTTATTTTTACAATTTTTTTGTCTTTCACTTAAATAACTAGTTAGCCAAGATAGAAAAAGTTGGAATGAGAGGTCTTATGCTAATTTTTTCAGCAACACACTGTGAGAAACAGATTCAAATGTTTTTTTTACATCTAGAAACCAAACAGCAACTCTCAAATTATCGTTAATACCACGATGAATAATTGAGGTGGATCTCAAAATTACATCTTCAGTCCCCCTATTTTTCCGAAAACCATATTTGTTGTCTGGGAAAAAATTGTATTTATCTAAAAAATTTAATAACCTCTTCTTAACTATTTTTTCAAATATTTTGGTCAAAATCGGCAAAATAGATATAGGTCGATAATTTTGAAATTTTGTTTCATCACCCCCCTTGAAAATTGGTACAACAGTAGCAACTTTAAGGCAAACAGGAAAAGAACCTGATAACAGAGAATTATTACATAGAGAACACAAAATGCCCTTGAGTTCTTTGTTTATTTCCTTTAAAATATATGTAGAAATATTATCAGTTCCACAAGACTTTCCAGAATTTAAATTCTTTATAACTGCTTCTACTTCAATGTCGTATATTTCTTCAATAAAGAATGAACTGTATATTTCTTTAAATGGAAATATCTCAATATCATTTGATTCTGGAATAGTTTGGGTTAATTTATATATTATACCAGTGAAATAGTCGTTGAAAGCATTAGCTAAAGCTACTGGATTTTTCTATTTCACTATATTTTTGATCATTATCAACAATTATTTTAGGACAATTGTATTCTTTTTTAGTTCTTCCACTCAACTCATTAATGATATCCCATTGTTTCTTAAAATTTACTTTGATATAACAATAATTTATTGCTATAATAGTTTGATTTCGCTTCCCTGATAACTTTAGTTAAGGTATTACGATATTTCTTGTAATTTTGAACTAAATTTGTTCCATTGATATTATTCTCACTTTGCAATTTAAACATTCTATTTCTTTCTTTGATAGAAACTAAAATTGCATCTGAAATCCACGGCTTAAATTTCTTACTCACTTTTATATTTCTTTCAATTGAAGTAGCTTCATCTATCATATAATTAATTCTCTGATAAAGTTCTCAAAAGAACTATTAATATCAGGATCAATTATAATTGAACTCCAATCCTTTACGCTCAACATATTTTTTAATTTACTTATATTAGTTTTCCTTTTATTTATAGTGTTAGGTTTCGAATTAATGTGTTTCATGTCATTTCTTACAGTATGTAAACCAACAAAATAATGATCTGAAATATGTAGTTTAATAATGTACGCTGTTAAATCCCTGCTGTTAAAATTCCTTACAAACAAATGATGAATGTAGGGTTGGGTTGTTTTACCTCTGAGCGGCACTTTTTTTGCACACAATGGCTAAATGACCAGGTCACAAGGACCCCGAGGGCTCAGAAGGTTAGGGGGTTGGGTTGTTTCACCTCTGAGCGGCACTTTTTTTGCACACAATGGCTAAATGACCAGGTCACAAGGACCCCGAGGGCTCAGAAGGTCAGGGGGTTTGGTTGTTTTACCTCTGAACGGCACTTTTTTGTACACAATGGGCTAAATGGCCAGGTCACATGGACGCCGAAGGCTCAGAGAAGGTTGGGGGAGGGGACCCACTGGAACAGCTGTTGGGAGACAGATGGTAGGCTCCCATCAAGGATATCCAGCGTGTTCTTTAACGTGCACAGAGTATGGCACTCCCCACACGGGGCCACGGCTTAACGTCCCATCCGACGGACGGCGGCCTTTCCAAGCCCATCGGTGTCCCCTACTGACCGTGGGCAGGACGGGGAATTTTACGGAGATAAATCTCAACGCTGACCCAGCTGGGCATAAATTATCTATACAAGGGGAACCTGGGAACTACAGATTACGAACCTGGCGTGCTACCGACTGAGTCACCCCCGCCCCCGAACGTTAGGGGGACGGGACCCACTAAACAGCTGTTAGGAGACTGATGTTATTCTTACACAGGCACAAGGTATATCGTCTCCCGCACATGGACCACGATTTAATGTCCCATCCGACAGCTTCCCAAACCCATCAGTGTCCCTTATTCAACGACGGCAGTGTGTGGAGTTTTGAGGAGACAAATTTCAACGCCGGCACAGGTGGGAATCGAACCTAGGAAAATTACGAGTCTGATACGCTACCGTCTAACCACCTCGCCCCTTTAATTTCAGAGGGGGGGGGGGTCTGAGAATAAGATTTGAGTAAGGTATCCCAATTACTAAAATATTCCACCAGACAGGAAAGGTTAAAATGATATTCAACAGATCAGTAGTTCTCAACCTTTTATGCTTCAGGTACAGTCTCTCAAAAAAGTATCCGAACATTATGGTTCATTACAGAATTCAGAAAAAATATCTGGCAACGATTTTTTTAGAAATGAGTGATCTGGCAACCTTCGTGTCACGTGACACGAAGGTTGCCAGATCACCAATTTCTAAAAATATCGTTGCCAGATATTTTTTCTGAATTCTGTAATCAACCATAGTGTTCGGATATTTTTTTGAGCGACTGTACTCCCTGGAAATGTGTATTTAACTGGCGTACCCCTTGTATAGATAGATAAAAACTATAGTTACAGTATAACAATGGGAATAAAATAAAACATATATATCAATGGTTCTCAACCTTTTATGCTTCACGTACTCCCTGGAAATGTGTATGTAACTGGCGTACCCCTTGTATAGATAAATAAAACTATAGTTATAGTATAACAATATGAATAAAATAAAACATATATATCATTGGTTCTCAACCTTTTATGCTTCACGTACCCCCTGGAAATGTGCATGTAACTGGCGTACCCCTTGTATAGATAGAAAAAACTATAGTTATAGTATAACAATGGGAATAAAATAAACATATATATCAGTGGTTCTCAACCTTTTATGCTTCACGTACTCCCTGGAAATGTGTATGTAACTGGCGTACCCCTTGTATAGATAGATAAAACTATAGTTATATTATAACAATGGGAATAAAATAAAACATATATATCAGTGGTTCTCAACCTTTTATGCTTCACGTACTCCCTGGAAATGTGTATGTAACTGTCGTACCCCTTGTATAGATAGTTAAAACTATAGTTATATTATAACAATGGGAATAAAATAAAACATATATATCAGTGGTTCTCAACCTTTTATGCTTCACATACCCCCTGGAAATGTGTATGTAACTGGCGTACCCCTTGTATAGATAGATAAAAACTATAGTTATAGTATAACAAAGGGAATAAAATAAAACATATATATCAGTGGTTCTCAACCTTTAATGCTTCACATACCCCCTGGAAATGTGTATGTAACTGGCGTACCCCTTGTATAGATATACTATAACTATAGGTTTTATCTAACAATGAGAATAAAACAAAACATATATATCAGTGGTTTTCAACCTTTTATGCTTCACGTACCCCCTGGAAATGTGTATGTAACTGGCGTACCCCTTGTATAGATAGATAAAAACTATAGTTATAGTATAACAATAGGAATAAAACAAAACATATATATCAGTGGTTTTCAACCTTTTATGCTTCACGTACCCCCTGGAAATGTGTATGTAACTGGCGTACCCCTTGTATAGATAGATAAAAACTATAGTTATAGTATAACAATAGGAATAAAATAAAACATATATATCAGTGGTTCTCAACCTTTAATGCTTCACGTACCCCCTGGAAATGTGTATGTAAGTGGCGTACCCCTTGTATAGATAGATAAAAACTATAGTTATAGTATAACAATGGGAATAAAATAAAACATATATATCAGTGGTTCTCAACCTTTTATGCTTCACATACCCCCTGGAAATGTGTATGTAACTGGCGTACCCCTTGTATAGATAGATAAAACTATAGTTATAGTATAACAATGGGAATAAAATAAAACATATATATCAGTGGTTCTCAACCTTTTATGCTTCAGGTACTCCCATTTGGAAATGTGTATGTAACCGGCGTACCCCTTGTATAGATATATAAAAACTGTAGTTATAGTATAACAATGGGAAAAAAATAAAACCTATATATCAGTGGTTCTCAACCTTTTATGCTTCACGTACCCCCTGGAAATGTGTATGTAACTGGCGTACCCCTTGTATGCATAGATAGATAAAACTATAGTTATAGTATAACAATGGGAATAAAATAAAACATATATATCAATGGTTCTCAACCTTTTATGCTTCACGTACCCCCTGGAAATGTGTATGTAACTGGCGTACCCCTTGTATAGATAGATAAAACTATAGTTATATGATAACAATGGGAATAAAATAAAACATATATATCAGTGGTTCTCAACCTTTTATGCTTCACGTACCCCCTGGAAATGTGTATGTAACTGGCGTACCCCTTGTGTAGATAGATAAAACTATAGTTATAGTATAACAATGGGAATGAAATAAAACATCTATATATCAGTGGTTCTCAACCTTTTATACTTCACGTACCCCCTGGAAATGCGTATGTAACTTGCGTACCCCTTGTATAGATAGATAAAACTGTAGTTGTATTATAACAATGGGAATAAAATAAAACATCTATATATATATCAGTGGTTCTGAACCTTTTATGCTTCACGTACCACCTGGAAATGTGTATGTAACCCTTGTATAGATAGATAAAACTATAGTTATAGTAGAACAATAGGAATAAAATGAAACATATATATCAGTGGTTCTCAACCTTTTTTGCTTCACGTACCCCTGGAAATGTGTATGTAACTGGCGTTCACCTTGTACAGATAGATAAAACTATAGTCATAGTATTACAATGGGAATAAAATAAAACATATATATCCGTGGTTTTCAAACTTTTATGCTTCACGTACCTCTTGGAAATGTATATGTCACTGGTACGTGACCTTACGTACCAGTGACCTTGTACAGACACTTTGTACAGATAGATAAAACTATAGTTATATTATAACAATTGGAATAAAGCATATATACATTAAATTTTGTATTCATAAATTACATATATTGATAAACACAAAAAAATGACATTTTTTGCAGATCAGTGTTGCCAGTTTAGCGACTTTTTTACTAGATCTAGCGACTTTTGTACTCTCACTGCGTAATCCCATAAAAGTTTACCGCGTACCCCACCTTGACAACCCCTGCTCTATGGAATAAAATTTTTTAGCTGCTTTTTAAATCGATTTTTTAGTGTGGGACATATACTATTGTGCTAAAATAAAATTATTCAAGACAACTCTTTTGGATTCCAAAGCATTTAGGCAAGTTTGAGATTTAGTGTAAGACGATCAGATTTTCGGTGGTATGTCTTTGGATACCTTGGGTACGTCTATTGCAAGCGAATGAAACGATCAGGAATGATCGGCAATGAATTTTGTGTCCCTAAAGGGGTGGAATCCCCCAAGAAAACGGTTGCAAATCTTCGAGCTTAGGGCATCTTTATTCAAATCGTGCCTCCATGAGTTTAACCTCTTTAAAAGGGCTGGTGTGATATTGGATAACCTTGCTTCACTTTAATAAATCTATTGCTCCATGTGTTGGTGTGATACCTAACATATCTCAACGTTTTTGTTTGTTGTGTTCGAGTCCCAGCTGGGTCAGCGTTGAGACTTATCTCCGCAAAACTCTCCGCCCTATCCACGGTCAGTAGTGGAATACCGATGGGCTTGGCAAGGCCTCCGTCCGTCGGATGGGACGTTAAGCCGTCTCTCTGTGTACGGGAGAGCCATACCCTGTGAATATTAAAGAACACGCTGGATGGCCTTGACGGGAAGCTACCATCTGTCTCCCAACAGTTGTTTCAGTGAATCTCCTCCTCCAACCTTCTCTGAGCCTTCGGGGTCTTTGTGACCTGGCCATTTAGCCCATGGTGTGCAAAAAAGTGCCGCTCGGTGGTAAAATAACCCAACCCAACGTTTTTGAAATCTACTGCTCGAAACAATCCTACGCATCAATTTTAAGCTCTCTCTACCATCGGTACAGCGAAATTCGAATTTTGACCTCGAAGGACACGTCGCATCGAAAATTCCACAAAGTGTCTTGGATCTACAACCCGAAATATCACCAGACACCGAATTTTAGCTCTCTAGCGTCTGTAGATCGAACCTTTGACTACAAAGGACCTGTCAGATCCAACATTTTGTAGCATTTCTGATATCTAAAACACACCAGACGCCATTTTTCACATTTCTAGCATTCGTAGATCAACTGCCATAACCTCTATTTGAACTTTAAGGATAAGTCGATGGTTGGATTTTAAATTTTTCTCGAGATCTATGACCCGGATTACCTCTAGATACAAATTTTTCACAGCTCTACCATTCCTATTTCATAGTTAGATTAGCGTTATCTACTGTCAGTCGGGGGTGGGGGTGGCTCAGTCGGTAGCGCGCCAGGCTCGTAATCAACAGTTCCCAGGTTCGAGTCCCAGCTGGGTGAACGTTGATATTTATCTCCGCAAAACTCCCCGCCCTGCCCATGGTCAGTAGGGGACACCGATGGGCTTGGAAAGGCGTCGTATGGAACGTTAAGTCGTGGCCCCGTGTGTGGGAGAGCCATACCCTGTGCACGTTAAAGAACACGCTGGATGGCCTTGATGGGAAGCTACCATCTGTCTCCTAACAGCTATCCAGTGAGTCCCCTCCTCCAAAGAGCTCTGAGCTCTTCCGGTCCTTGTGATCTGGACATTTAGCCAACTGTAGGCAGAATAAAAACTGTTGCTCGGAGTATAAAGCAACAACCAAACACATAATCATATTCTCTTAAAGTTTCTATTTTGAAATCACAAATAAATTATTGCAATAAAACGAAATATTTCTTTTCGGTAACGACATGAAGGCCTTTTTAAGCCCCTGAAAGTATTGGAGCCAAAATGAAATACGGGTTAAAAATACGGATATGATTTCCTGTCATATTATTGGTTTTCGCTACTTCACAGAAATCAATGTTTCTACAGGCAGCAGCCTCCAGTTTTGGAAGCAGTAAGTTACAATCGAAAATCTTCTTAATCTCTTAGAACTGTCTTAAAATTGATTGTTCGTCATTATTGATCACTTAACACGATACGCAGTGGCCTACACAATTCATCATCCATTTATTTTCTGAGTTTATTAAAAGATCTATAACCTATCATCCATCACATTGTCTCTTGAAGAAAATGGTTTTGACAGAACATCCATTATGTTAACCAATGAGTTGATTGAATGATGCACATTTAGTCAACTTCGTATCGACCTGTTTCTCCTGGTTCATGACCCATAAAATCATTCATCATGTTTTTGAGACAACTGAAGTCTTCTATTGATAATCTATCTCGTTGGAGCCTTCGGTCGATTGGAGACCAAACAGTTGATTTTTATATTGGTGTTTTTATGAAATCGGAACAAGTGTGAAGAAGTTAAAGCTAAATTTCTTTTCAGGATCACACTATCTGCATTGGTCGGTTGATACTATGGGATAAATTGCATCTCCAGCTGTAGATGAGATTGGTCCTTAGTTTCCCAGGTTATCGTCCAGTTGCAGATGGACAGGGTTGGGTTGTTTTACCTCTGAGCGGCACTTTTTTGCACACCATGGGCTAAATGGACCCCGAAGTCTCAGAGAAGGTTGGGGGAGAGGACCCACTGGAACAGCTGTTGGGAGACAGATGGTAGCCTCCCGTCAAGGCCATCCAGCGTGTTCTTTAACGTGCACAGGGTATGGCTCTCCCGCACACGGGGCCACCGCTTAACGTTCCATCCGACGGACGGCGGCCTTTCCAAGCCCATCGGTGTCTCCTACTGACCGTGGGCAGGGCGGGGAGTTATGCGGAGATAAATCTCAACGCTGACCCAGCTGGGACTCGAACCTGGGAACTACAGATTACGAGCCTGGCGCGCTACCGACTGAGCCACCCCCGCCCCCAGATGGACAGGTTTCTAGGAAATACGAGAAGATGGTCATGCTACATCTATAACATGAGGTCTTAATTTATGTATGCAGCTGTATAGGTCCATAATTTGAAGTTACATCGAAGAACCAAAACTTTCTGACCACCTGCCTAATATGATGTTGGTCCTTCACGTGTCACCAAAATAGCTCTTATCCGGCGAGGCATGGACGCTACAAGATTTGTAAAGGTGTCTTGTGGTATCTGTGGTGCTCTTGCAAGTTACGTGGATGAGCCGCGGCAGATCGGATATGCTGTTCCAACACAAACCACAGATGCTCGATTGGATTGATGTCTGGGGAATTTGATTTTCCAGGGCAATACTAGAAGTCTTCCTCATGTTCCACGAAACATTCTCGAACAATCCAGGCAGTGTGGCATGGCGCATTATCCTGCTGAAAGAAGGCACTACTAGAGGGAGATACCGTTGTTATGAAAGGATGTACCTGGTCTGCAATGATGTTTAAGTAGATGGTTGACATCATAGATGACATGACATACATGACATACATCATAGACATACAGTCACACAAAAAAATATCCGAACACTATGGTTGATTACAGAATTCAGAAAAAAATACCTGGCAACGTTTTTTTAGAAATTAGTGATCTGGCAACCTTCGTGTACGTACAACGAAGGTTGCCAGATCACTAAATTCTAAAAAAATCGTTGCCAGATATTTTTTCTGAATTCTGTAATCAACCATAGTGTTCGAATATTTTTTTGAGCGACTGTACATAATTGACTGTACCCAGGGCTTCTCAGCAAAACTTTGGGCCTCTTGGGATCCTTGTAACCTGGCCATTTAATCATGCACAAAAGACCCACTAAGAGATAAAACACAATCTATGCATTCAAGAGTTATTTTGAATTTATGATATAGGAAAAAAAAAAGCGAATTTAAGTCGTTCGATTTGTGTCCAAGCTTTGGTGTGTAACGCAGCTAACTGCTGAATATTGTGCAGCTAACTGCTGAATAACGGTAGAATGTGCTGAGATAAGCAACTGAAAGAAGTTGCTGATTAGAACGCGATTTATAAGTTCAGAGAAGTACTTAATACGTTTTTCTGAACATTAGCTCCCGAATTATCTGGAACATTAGTTCCCGAATTACGGACACGAAGCATTATAGCGGGATTTTTGCATTGACGCCGACAGGTTAAAGAAAAAATTGTTTTTTTGAGGAGGAAAATGTTCCGATATGATTTGCATCACAAAAAATAATAATTTCTATTTAAAGAGGTAATTTAAAACATATAAAATATTGCTTTGAATATAATTAGATAAAAGAAATCCGCAGCCTTTGGTAAGTTTCTTTCGGTTGGGTTGTTTTACCTCTGAGCGGCAATTGTTTACAAACCATGGGCTAAATGGTCAGGTCACATGGACCCCGAAGGCTCAGAGAAGGTTTTGGGAAGGGACACACTGGAACAGCTGTTGGGAGACAGATGGTAGCCGCCTGTCAAGGCCATCCAGTGTGTTCTTTAACGTGTAGAGGATATGGCTCTCCTACACACGGAACCACATCTCAAACGTCCAATCCGACGGATTGTGGCCTTCTCAATCCCATCGGTGTCCCCTACTGACCGTGGGCAGGGCGGGGAATTTTGCGGAGATAAGTCTCAACGCTGACCCAGCTGGGACTCGAACCTAGGAACTACAGATCACGAGCCTGGCGCGCTAACGCCCCCCTCACCCCCCAACTTTCTTTCGGTGTTAGGGTTAAACAACAAGATTTGAGCAAACCTATTGAAGACAAAAAACTTTTGCACTATAAAACTATAAAACTTTTGCAAGAAATCCCGTCAAAATTCGAAAGCTCAAAATTCGAAATGATGAACTAAAGAGGTGGGAGTGAAAGGAAATCAATTCCAGGTATCGAAATCGTATTGATTTCTATAAAGGTCGTTCGAATGAAAAGTAGACGTGCGGAATAAAGGATTTTTTTCTCTGAATACATTGCCCGTTCCTCTTGACCCAGGGGCGGAGGTGGCTCAGTCGGTGGCGCGCCAAGCTCGTAATCTGCAGTTCCCAGGTTCGAGTCCCAGCTGGGTCAGCGTTGAGATTTGTCTCCGCAAAATTCCTTGCCCTGCCCACGGTCAGTAGAGGACACCGATGGGCTTGGAAAGGCCGCCTCCGTCGTATTGCACGTTAAGCCGTTGCACCGTGTGCGGGAGAGCTACACTCTGTGCACGTTAAAGAACACACTGGATGGCCTTGACGGAAGGCTACCATCTGTCTCCCAACAGCTGTTCCAGTGGGTCTCCTTCCCAACCTTCTCTGAGCCTTTGGGGTCCTTGTGACCTGGCCATTTAGCCCATTGTGTACAAAAAAGTGCCGCTCAGAGGTAAATCAATCCAATCCAACCTCTTGACCCATTTGAATCAATGGGAAATTAGGAACATGATACTCTGTTTGTAGGGTGGGTCTTAACCCAGTTGGTAGAGCTCCAGGCTCGTAAACTGCAGTCTCCCAAGTTCCGAAAGGCCTCCGTCCGTCGGATTGGATGGAAAGCCAATGCCCGTGTGCAGGAGAGCCATAACCTGTGCACTTTGAAGAACACGCTGGATTGCCTTGACGGCAGGCTTCCATCGGTTTCCCAGCAGTTCTCCAGTGGATCTCCTTCCCCGACTTTCTCTGAACCCTCCGGGTTCTTGTGACCTGGCCATTTCGCCCATTGTGTGAAAAAAAGTGCCGCACATAAGTAAAACAGCCCAACTCTACCCCGTTGGTAGAATGACTTTGGATGTTCTTTGAGTCATTCTGTGACCTTGAACTTCACCTTTTAGTCCAAACGAAACCCCCTTCCTTCAGTGTTTTCTTTTAGAAGACTGAAAATCCCAGTGGCAGATGTCAGGTCTTCAGGGAGTGCCACACAATCCCAATGACATGTGTTCAAATTTGTTATTATTAATTGGGCAATATGATAGGGGGACGGGTTGTCGCGCCACAGAACAACCTTCATCCTGTGTGTTCTTTAACATGCACATGGAACCATGGCTTAACATCCCATCCGACTGACAGTAGTCCCTTTCTCACTGTAGCAGAATGGGAGTTAGTAGAAATAAATCTCCATTCAGGCGCAGCTGCGTTGTTTGACACTTTTTGTGCTCAATGGGCTAAATGGCCAAGTCACAACAACCCCAAGGGCTCAGAGAAGGCTGGGAGAGGAAACCCACTGGATAGCTGTTACGAGACAGATGCATCTTCCCATCAAGGCCATTCAGCGTCTTCTTTAACTTGCATAAGGTATGACTCTCCCGTACAACGGGGTCATGGACGACCTTTTCAAGCCCGTTGCTGTTCCCTACTGACTAGGTTGGGTTGAGTTGTTTTACCTCTGAGCGGCACTTTTTTGCACACCATGGAGGTCAGGCCAGGTCAATGGCCAGGTCAATGGACCCCGAAGGTTCAGAGAAGGTTGGGGGAGGGGACCCACTGGAACAGTTGTTGGGAGACAGATAATAGCCTCCCGTCAAGGCCATCCAGCGTGTTCTTTAACGTGCACAGGGTATGGCTCTCCCGCACACGGGGACACAGCTTAACGTCCCATCCGACGGATGGCGGCCTTTCCAAGCCCATCGGTGTCCCCTACTGACCGTGGGCAGGGCGGGGAATTTTGTGGAGATAAATCTCAACGCTGACCCAGCTGGGACTCGAACCTGGGAACTGCAGATTACGAGTCTGGCGCGCTACCGACTGAGCCACCCCCGCCCCCACTGACCTAGGACAGGGCGGGAGTTTTGTGGAGATAAATAACAACGTTGACACAGAAGTGACTCGAACCAGGGATCATCGGATTACAATCCTCACGTGGTACCAACTGAGCTAACCTCCATCCCCAATAGCAACAAGAATTATAAACTTACACTTTAGCGTCATGAAAAATTTAAGAGTGTAATCCTGAGTTAATGAAAATGACTTACCTTTATGAGAAACATTTAGGACGAATGAGTCAAACCAACGACAATTTGTTTATACACAAGACAGCTCCCAATGATGGCAAGCCCATTTCGTTGAATCTTCCTCTCATTATTCACAAAAATCAAGACACAATTTACACATGGCATCAAGAAAGCAGAGTAACCAGGTTTACCAACCATCTGTAAAAATATTGAAATGTCAGTAAGAATACCAGGAAACTTCAAGGTTTTTTTTTAACATATAGTGTTTCTTCACTTTATAAATTTTCATTTTGGCTCGTTCTTGAAAGTATTGAAACTTTTAATTAATGCAAATTGAAATGGGAAATAAATTGCAGTAAGTCACAAGTTTTAAACATTTCGCACTTGCGGCTTGCTGAAGTTAGTTAACTGAAACTGGGTGGACAAATTATTATAAACATCTACCTAATACTTCGTTGTATTCATTATGGTACAATCCACAAATTTTGAAGTTTCCAATTCTTTGCACATAGTTCTCGCTGAAATCGGTTTTGAAGTATTGTTATTTGCCATCTCTCTCAACTGATGAACTGTAGTAGCTCTGCCTAGAGGCGTACAGTTCGTGACAACTAAACACCTGTCCCTCTCTGTCAGAGCATTTGGTTTCCTCATTCGCCACGACCGATGAACAATTTTTGAGGGGACACGGTTGCTCAGTCGATACCGCACCAGACTCGTAATCTGCAGTCCCCAGGTTCGAGTTCCACTTGAGCGAACGTTGAGATTTATCTTCGAAAAACTCGCCGCTCTGCCCTCGGTCAGTAGGGAACACCTATAGACTTGGAAAGGCCGCCGTTCGTCTGATGGGATATTAAGCCGTGGCTCCGTGTGCGGGAGAGCCATACCTCTATCCACATTAAAGAACATTCTGGATGGCCTTGACGAGAGACTACCATCTGTCTCCTAACAGCAGTCCAGTGGTTCCTCTCCAACCTTCTCTGAGCCCTCGGGGTCCTTGTGACCTGGCCATTTAGCCCATTGTGGGCAAAAAAGTGCCACTCAGAGGTAAAACAACCCAACATTTTTTGAGACCGTTGCCAATCTACGTACATTTGGGATATTATGTCACGTGATTTTCATGAGTTCCATCACCTCAATACGGATGTTCCTACTCATAGCGCTCCAACGATGAGCCCTCTTTCAAAATCAGTGAGATCAGCCTTTTTCCCCATGTCTCACTTAACTTTGCTTTCCATCATGTCTTGACGGCTTTTCTAGGGCTTCGTACTGACGTCAGTAAGAAATTTTGCAAATATTGACATGTTTCATGGTTCTTCGCGCCCCAAACATTCATAATAATTTGTCCAGACAGTGTATTTTTCTATTTTCTTCAGCGACCAATCTCTATAAGTAGATTTAACAACAGGGCAATTTCAAAGCTGCTGTGCAACTTCGAACGTAACAAAAAGGTTTCCAACGTGATAGTCATGGATGCATTCTTGTAATCGAAGTGTATCTCTGGAAGAATATTTCCATAAACCCTTACGCTAAAATGAATAACGTATTCTTAGCTCAAAGATTTCATTGTAATCTTCAAATAATTATAGTGAACATAGTTTATAGACTACTCTATCATCATATTTGAGAATTTACATGTTAGGCAATTAGGGAAGAGTGAAAGAAAATCCAACCATCCGCCTTCCGGTCTCGAACTTGGGATCTCATAGTTGTGCATCAGGTGCTCTGTCATATAAACTAAAGCGGGGGGGGGGGAAATTCACACTTCCTTAGGGACGGGTTGTGATGCAATATTATAGTAATAATTTGGGCATAGGGCAATTTAAATATCATAAAAAAAGGCACAGAAATAAAACAAATAGAAATGAGATATTTTTTCTTCGCCGAGGTTTAGACAAAATTAGTGACGATGCACAAACTTGTTTCTAATCACTATGGACATTAGTAAAAAAAATTCAGGACGGGGGGGAGACAGAAATCGCTCGAGGGAGAGCAAAAAGTTACTCAAG
This sequence comes from Ryuthela nishihirai, assembly GCA_038380435.1. Classification (NCBI taxonomy): domain Eukaryota; kingdom Metazoa; phylum Arthropoda; class Arachnida; order Araneae; family Heptathelidae; genus Ryuthela; species Ryuthela nishihirai. Next base: position 29,463,341 of record JAWZYU010000025.1, read on the forward strand.
AGGTAGAAACAAATAAAAGTTCCAAGATAAAAATATCATTAATGAACAACATACATTAATCATACATACGTCATACCATAATACAACAAATGATGACCAAAAATAAAACGAAACAAAAAAAATGGAAACTTTTTTTTTCATATTAATAAATAAAAATAAATGGTATTCGTCTGAAAACAAAAACCAAACAAAATTATGTTTCGTCAAGGAAAAAAAAATAACAAAATAAAAGGTAATATTTTGGTACATGTAATGTTATTCAACACTTTTTTAATAGTTCTTTAAAAGGGGATTTCCTTTTTTCTATCTCCCTCCCAGGCCGACGCCCATGCTAGTCGAAAAATTTCCTCCTATGTCTCTTGACATAGCCTTATAAATTTTATTATTAATAAATAGTCTATCTTGTACGTCTTATTGAACATCCTGTATAAAACATAACTTTCCCCAAGATATGGTTTTAAAAGATACTCTAACAGTTTTGTTATTATTGTTTAAAAATGGGATCTCTTATGAGGCAAAAAATGATCTCTTTCTTTGTCTGACGTCATAGAATAACGTTAGTAACCACCCTGAGGAGAATAAGAAATAAAGAGAGGGTAAAGATCAGTAGAATATTCCAACGCGAAAAATAGAAAGACTCATTAATTTGGTTTCTTATTCTTGATTTTGATCCGAAAAAAAAATAATACCAGTGATTTATTTATATTTTTCGATGGTTGATTTTTCCGTGTCACGCATCTAATAACGATCTACATGCAAGTTTCTCTTCTGGGGAAAAAACTGCTTAAGGCGTTAATTATTTTTGAAATTTACTGCCTTTAAGAATAATGATATAAAAAAGAATAAGGTACTTTTCGGTTAACGGGGCGCCAGTCGTAATTGTGCGCCAATCTTCGTATCCAGTGAATCTGTCGTCCGCATTATAAAAAACACCCCGATTGAGCGGAAGCCAAGTGAAAACAAATTAGTAAAGTCTTTTTTATTCGAGGGTACCGTTTGAGAACCCTAGCTGCCATAGAAAGAGAGTAAAGGTCAAAAAACGGATTCCAAAAAGTTATCAAAAACTAGATATCACTGGCATCTGTTAACTTCACCGAAATGGATTTGACAAGTAGTAAAGTGAAATATTAGTGTTCTAACTCGAATTGGACAACCTCGAATAAAAAACACTTTACTGATTCGTTCTCACTTGGCCTCCGCTCAATCGGGGCGTTTTCTATAATGCGGACAACAGATTCACTGGATACGAAGATTGGCGCACAATTACGACTGGCGCAAAAAGTTAACCAAAAAGTACCAAAAATAAGAATGGAGGAGGGAAGTTTTGCTAGAGAGTATGCAGTCGATTTCTTCCAAGTTCCGTGCGATTCGTGTTAGCTAAAATCAGGCCGATCTCACATTTTAACTCCGATCTCTACTCACTTTCGAATATGGGGGCGGGATGGCTCAGTCGGTAGCGCGCCAGGCTCGTAATCTGCAGTTCCCAGGTTCGAGTCCCAGCTGGGTCAACGTTGAGATTTATCTCCGCATAACTCCCCGCCCTGCCCACGGTTAGTAGGGGACACCGATGGCCTTGGAAAGGCCGCCGTCCGTCGGATGGGACGTTAAGCCGTGGCCCCGTGTGTGGGAGAGCCATACCCTGTGCACGTTAAAGAAACGCTGGATGGCCTTGACGGGAGACTACCATCTGTCTCCCAACAGCTGTTCCAGTGGGTCCCCTCCCCCAACCTTCTCTGAGCCTTCGGGGTTCATGTGACCTGGCCATTTAGCCCACGGTGTGCAAAAAAGTGCCGCTCAGAGGTAAAACAACCCAACACTTTCGAAACTTTTTTGTTCCTTGTGATGTGCTCTACTGACATTGCAGTCAGAAAAAATCTGAATATCAGCTTATGTGTGCTTCAAATGTCAGTTATGGCGGCAATGTTTCATTTTTAACAAAGAGGTTGTCTTCCTTTTTTTAGGCTTTTTGCATACATAATGCGCTGAATTTTCATCATGTCCACTTTAAAAAATAAAGTCAGCAAATTTATTACTTCCGAGTTCAAATTTGTTGCAGTTTTCCTATTTCCTGAAACAAACTTACCATTAATTATTTCTTATAAAAAATGTTCGTTTATCGTTTTTTATTATTCAGAAAGTAATCTCTTAGGTGGCGTGAACGGATTACTTTCTGTAGCTGACGTCACAGAATAATGTTACGGATTTTTCATGCGGAAGAAATTGAAAAATTGTGATGATAAGTGGGTAAATAAATATTTGAATATTATATTATATTTTTATTATATTTTTATATAATATTATATTATATAATATAATAAAATATAATATAATATAATAAAATATATTTTATTATATTATATTATATTTTATTATATTATATTATATAATATTATATTTTTATATAATATTATATAATATAATATAATAAAATATAATATAATAAAATATAATATTATATTATATTATATTTTATTATATTATAGTTAATGTATTATATTTATTTATATCTGCCTACAAAAGCTTTGTACTTAATATGCATTCTTAATCGTAAGAAAAAATACACTCAGTAGCCACTTTATTAGGAAAACTTTTATGTTTGGGCTGTTTTACCTCTGAGTGGCTTTTTTTTTTCGCATAAAATGGGCCAAATGGCCAGGTCACAAGGACCCCAAGGGTTCAGAGAAGGTTGGAGGAAGGGGGTTCAATGAACAACAGTTAGCGGACAAATGTGGAACCTCCCGTCAAGCCATGCATCGTGTTCTTTAACGTGCACAGCATATGGACTTCCCATATACCGAACCACGACTTAAATTCGCATCCGACGGACGGCGGTATTTCCAAGCCCATCGATGTCCCCTACTGACCGAGGGCAGGGCTGGGAGTTTTGCGAAGATAAATCTCAATGCTGGCCCAGCTTGGACTCGAATCTGGGTGCGCTACTGGCTGAGCCACCCGCTCGCTGAGACATCCGTTCAAACTCCGATGACTATAATTCAGTAGTAAAGTATCACAGGAAATGTCCGGTAGACATGGGAACTCATGGAATAGTTAGCTGAAAAAAATCTTATTTTTGCCGTGAGTGGGATTCGAACCCACATCTTCCAGTGACATGCCAGCAGTGCTAACCAATAACCATCACCAGCTAAACTTTTCTTCAGCTAATGTGACTTGTAGACCTTCCATGCATATTATATGATTCGCACGTGGCGCCATTCATATCGGGTTGGGTTGTTTTACCTCTGAGCGGCACTTTTTTGCACACCATGGGCAAAATGGCCAGGTCCATGGACCCTGAAGGCTCAGAGAAGGTTTTGGGGAGGGACCCACTGGAACAGCTGTTGGGAGACAGATGGTAGCCTCCCGTCAAGGCCATCCAGCGTGTTCTTTAACGTACACACGGAGACACGGCTTAAAGTCCCATCCGACGGATGGAGGCCTTTCCAAGCCCATCGGCGCTACTGACCTTGGGCAGGGCGGTGAGGTTTGCTGAGATAAATCTCAAAGCTGACCCAGCTGGGATTCGAACCTGGGAACTGCAGATTACGACCCTAGCGCGGCTTCTCTCAGATCTCTGTGGCAAGCAGCTGTTTGAATAGCGGTTTTTTTTTTGAGAATTTCTGTGTCCATTTTCTTTGCAATGATTCTTGATCTATCCCATTATTCTTTCTCTCCGTGGGGCAGAAGTGGAACCGGAAGGGCGCCAGGTTCGTATTGGATTGGATTGTTTTACCTCTGAGCGGCACTTTTTTGCACACCATGGGCTAAATGGCCAGGTCACATGGACCCTGAAGGCTCAGAGAAGGTTGGAGGAGGGGACCCACTGGAACAGCTGTTGGGAGACAGATGGTAGCCTCCCGTCAAGGCCATCCAGCGTGTTCTTTAACGTGCACAGGGTATGGCTCTCCCGCACACGGGGCCACGGCTTAACGTCCCATCCGATGGACGGCGGCCTTTCCAAGTCCATCGCTGTCCCCTACTGACCGTGGGCAGGGCGGGGAATTTTTGCGGAGATAAATCTCAACGCTGACTCAGCTGGGACTCGAACCTGGGAACTACAGATTACGAGCTTGGCGCGCTACCGACTGAGCCACCCCCGCCCCATCCATCCATATCGGGGAAAAGAAATCAAATTATTGATTTAGCGCCATGCGCATGAGCGCCAAATCGTTAATTTCCATAATACATGGCAACTTGGTTGTCCGTTTCCCCACGTAAATGGCGACACGAGCAAATCAAATAATATCTGCCGAAAGTCTATAAGCAACACCTCGTACAACAGAAGGCGATTGATAAACTTATGACGTCTGCATTAGTAGTCGTGTAATCTAGAAAATCCTTATATAACTATTTCTATTATTATTACTGGTGTACTTTTGTAATAATATCTATATTAATGTTAATTTTTTAAATATACCATATAAGAAAGAAAATTATTCTTTTGTATTGGCATTAAGATAATTTCTTATAAATACGAATAATCTTCCTTCCTAAATAAGGTAGGTTGGGTTGTGTTGTTTTTCCTCTGAGCGGCACTTTTTTGCACACCATGGGCTAAATGGCCAGGTCACATGGACCCCGATGGCTCAGAGAAGGTTGGGGGAGGGGACCCACTGGAACAGCTGTTGGGAGACAGATGGTAGCCTCCCGTCAAGGACATCCAGCGTGTTCTTTAACGTGCACAGTGTATGGCTCTCCCGCACACGGGGCCACGGGTTAACGTTCCATCCGACGGACGGCGGCCTTTCCAAGCCCATCGGTGTCCCCTACTGACCGTGGGCAGGGCGGGGAATTTTGCGGAGATAAATCTCAACGCTGACCCAGCTGGGATTCGAACCTGGGAACTACAGATTACGAGCCAGGCGCGCTACCGACTGAGCCCCCCCCCCCCCCTAAATAAGGTATATTTATGAATAAATATCATTATACATAGTAGTATACCAGTAATAAAATTAGAAATAAATTTCTAAGACTTTTTTCCAGATAATAATATTATATAATACTAAAATAATAATAATATCTTAATCCAGATAATAATATTATATAATTACTGGAAAAAAATCTTAGAAAATAAATTTTTAAAATTTTTTTCCAGTAATAATATTACATAGAACTACTACTGACCATGACGTCATAACTTGGTCCATCGGTCTTCTGTTATAGGCACGCGAGCTGAAAAAACGGTTAATCAGTGATGTAGTGGTTAGCACGCCTGGCACGTTACTGGAAGATGCTGTTCGAATTCAACTCACCGCAGAGCTAAATTATTTCAGCTAACTATTCCATGAGTCCGATTAGGTATTTTAACACGTGATAGATCAATGAATTTTATTGCACAAAGAAACTGAACACATTCAAAAGTTGAAAATTCACAAAGAAACTGAACACGTTCAAAAGTTGAAAATTCACAAAGAAACTGAACACGTTCAAAAGTTGAAAATTCACAAAGAAACTGAACACGTTCATGTAAAAAGAGAGTCAAAGCTCTCTTAACTTTGAAAAAAATAAGTTTTTCATGCAAAAATATTACGAGAGATAAAATTAAAATCTCATTAAAATCTTTCTAAATATTCATTTTCCGCAATATTCGTTTAACATTTAAAGTATTATGGTAGCTGAAAACATTTAACTGTAAGTTTTGATACTCACGAAAATTTACTTCAAAAGATAAAACATGGCTCCGAAACATGGGAAAACATGGGAGAGCCATACCCTGTGCACGTTAAAGAACACGCTGGATGGCCTTGACGGGAGGCTACCATCTGTCTCCCAACAGCTGTTCCAGTGAGTCCCCTCCCCCAATCTTCTCTGAGCCTTTGGGGTCCATGTGACCTGGCCATTTAGCCCATGGTGTGCAAAAAAGTGCCGCTCAGAGGTAAAACAACACAACAAACGCTTATAAATTGTTTTTTGCGCAAACTAAATTAATTTTAAAATGCTTGAACTTGAAAACTGTATGACTCTTTGTTACATCAGAATCTGTGACAAATGCAACATGCCAACTTGCCTTTATAAAACGTTGCATTCTCATATACATTAGATTACAAAAAGTAACCGAACAGTTCCATATTATGTGAACGACACAAACATCCATGCCTTATCCGAGGCTCGAACTCAGGTCCCTTAGATCAATAGCCAAACGCGCTAACCACTCGGCCACAGGATGGCAAAAATGCCTGAATGTTACATGCTACGAATAATATTAATTTATTGCAATAATTTTAATATTTGTTAACAAAAATGCATAGAAAGCTGCTACACTCATTTTACTTGCTTAATTTCATTCTTTTGTGAAAGTAAAATTAAAGTCTGAACGTGGTTTGAATCCCACTCAGGAAGAAATCAGTTTTTTATTCATAAAAAACTACTTCATATAAGGGCTCATAAGGTGTAAATACGACCCTAGACCTACTGGTTTATAAACCTGGTCACTTAGACTAACTGGTCTTTAAACCTAGTCATTTAGACTCACTGGTCTTTAAACTTGGTCAGTTTTGGTCATTGAGACTTGGTCTTTACACCTAGTCAGTTAATCTTTTGGGACGGGGTGGCTCAGTCGGTAGCGCGCCAGGCTCGTAATCTGTAGTTCCCAGGTTCGAGTCCCAGCTGGGTCAGCGTTGAGATTTATCTCCGCAAAATTCCCCGCCATGCCCACGGTCAGTAGGGGACACCGATGGGCTTGGAAAGGCCGCCGTCCGTCGGATGGGACGTTAAGCCGTGGCTCCGTGTGCGGGAGAGCCATACCCTGTGCACGTTAAAGAACACGCTGGATGGCCTTGACGGGAGGCTACCATCTGTCTCCCAACAGCTGTTCCAGTGGGTCCCCTCCCCCAACCTTCTCTGAGCCTTCCGGGTCCATGTGACCTGGCCATTTAGCCCATGGTGTGCAAAAAAGTGCCGCTCAGAGGTAAAACAACCCAACTCAGTTAATCTTACTGACATTTAAATGTTTTCATTTAGTCTCAAAGGGCTTTAAACTTGTTCATTTAGCCTTTACTGTTTTTTAAACTGGTCAGTTAGGCTTACTGGTTTGTACACTTAGTTACTACAGTAAATCTTACCGATATCTAAATCTGGTCAGTTAGCCTCAACGATCTTACTGGTGTAGGGAGTCCCTTATTGGAGGCTAATTTCACCAGAACTCACAACACCTTGAATCAATGGTCTTTGAACCTGGTCATTTATATTTGCTGGACTTTTAAACCTTCTTAATTAAGCTTATTGGTCTTTAAACCTAATAAGTTACACTTAATAGTCGTTAAATCTGGTTAAATAGCCTTACTATCAAAAATTCAGAATCCAGCCTAACAAAATAACAATCACCACCTGATCACCACAGATCTGTAGTGATCACCTGAATCACCACAGATCTAGAGGCAAGAGGATCATCCCCCCCCCCCTTTCTTGAGAAAGCAACTAATGGTAATAGAGGGAAAAAAATTATAAAATTTGTGCATATATCACGCATTTTTCAAGAATTTGCTTAAAGACCTCTATAAAATGGAGTGGAAAATGCTACACTATAATGGGAACCCAGTCCCTTTTAATTTCCCCCCCCCCTGCACGATGGCGTTACTTGCTGCACCCCTATTTCCTCCCTTGATCCAGGCCTGATCACCACCATCTTCTAGTAAGGAAAATAAAATCATTTTGGATAGCACCATTATAATAATGATTGTTTTTGTATCATTTCTGACATTGCCAGCATAGACACAAAAATTCTAGAGAGAATCCAAAGCAAAATAGCCTCAAGCCAAAAAGATTTCTGGACACTTCAAAAATATTTATTCGACGCTTAGATAAAGCTTTAGAAGCAAATGGAGAAAAAAAAAACGCACACAAAAATATATTTTTTGAGAAACGAATACCTCGTGCAATCGAAAGATTCCAGATATGGTTGACTTTCTTTTCTTATTGTTCAGAGCAATTCCCTAAATAAACTGTGATTGTTATATAGACCTCGACAACTTCGCTGTGTGTGTGTGTGTGTGTGTGGGGGGGGGGGGGGGGGGGGGTCAATCTTAACGTTTGAGCGAAGATCAAGAAAAAAAAGAATTCTTAACGTTTAAAGAAAATCAGGAAGTAAAATAAAATTCTGTCTGGCTGTCACAATGTAGCACAATATACATAAAAATAAACATGGCAAAAAAAAATCAAAATCAAAATGGCATTAAAAAATAACATGGGAAAAACCATTTTATCACAGATGTTATGGAACCTAGTTATCACCGATGATCACCGATGTCCAAGTGGTCAGATCATAAGTATCCCAAGGGTTCAGAGAAGGTTGGATAAAGGATCCATTGGACTGTTGTTAGGAAGTGTCCTTTTAGATTTCCAGTTCTCAACGTACACAATTGTATAACTTTCCCGCACACGGAGCCAAGTCTTAATATTTCATTCGAAGGACGGCGGACTTATCAAGCCAGTCGATGTCCCCCTTTCTAACTGGAGGTCGCCATTCGTCGGATGCGACGTTAAGCCGTGGCTGCGTGTGCAATAGAGCCATACCTTGTGCACGTTAAACAACAAGTTGGATGGCCTTGCTGGGAAGCTTATATCTGTCTCCTAATAGTTATCCAATGGGTCCCCTTACCCTAACCTTCTCTTACCTCTTGGGTCCTTGTGACCTGGGGGCGAGGTGGTTCAGTCAGTAGCGGGGGAGGCTCGTAATCTGTAGTTCCCAGGTTCGAGTCCCATCTGGGCCAGCGTTGAGATTTGTCTCCGCAAAACTCCCGGCCCTGCCCACAGTCAGTAGGGGACACCGATGGGCTTGGAAAGGCCGCTGTCCGTCGGATGGAACGTTAAGCCGTTGCCCCGTGTGCGGAAGAGCCACACCCTGCGCACATTAAAGAACACGCTGGATGGCCTTGACGGGAGGCTACCATCTGTCTCCCAACAGCTGTTCCAGTGGATCTCCTCCCATAACCTTCTCTGAGCCTTCGGGGTCCTTGTGACCTGGCCATTTAGCCCATGGTGTGCAAAAAAGTGCCACTCAGAGGTAAAACAACCCAAGCCAACCTTGTGACCTGGACATTTAGTCCATTGTGTGCTGAAAAATGACGTTCAGAGGAAAAAGAGGAATCCAACGAAAGAGAAAAACTCACCCATTTCATAACTGAACATCCTTCTTGTAAAACACCTTAAATTCTTTAGATGATGATCAAAATTTATGCCCTCAGAGTGGCTATATTCTCTCCCGTATTATTTTTCTGATTTCTAACATAACATGACACCTTTCTAGCTCTCCCCAGTCTTAATCTTAGAGGAACTCTCTCCTCCCCATCTCCGCTTTTTATCGCACCTGAGTTGCAAACTTTGTCTGAAGGCAAAACCAACCATGTTTCGAGACATTGCCCTCTATCGGCTCTGCAGGGGAAGATTATTTTTCCGATATTCAACAGCGAATGGGTGATATTACGTCCAACAAATGGCGGCAGTTTCGTTTTGCTCTCCTTTATTTTTTTTATCTCCTTTACTGAGACGCGTGAGTATTTGCATCTGGATAATTTCTTGAAACACGCAATGGCTTACGTTTTTCCTTTAATCTTCCTGATCCGTTTCTTTATGGATGTAATGGAAATGATGTAAATATCAAACTCTTGATGTGTTCTGGTGGATTTTTCTTTTCTTTTTTTTTTGAAACGTTATCAATATTGAAATGTTCTTTTAACAGTAGTCTTCTTTACGAGGCAGAAAAATATTTTAATGTTATTCGAAAGTTAAGAAATCAATTCAAATGTATACAATGAAATCCCGCTGGTTGGTCATTTCTATAACTTTTTACCTTCACAAACTGCAATTTTCTTTTTATCCTAATTTCTCCTCTCAAGAGTTGGGTTGTTTGGTTTGTTTAACCTCTGAGCTGCACTTTTTTGCACACCATGGGCTAAATGGCCAGGTCACAAGGACCCGGAAGGCTCAGAGAAGGTTGGGGAAGGGGAGCCACTGGAACAACTGTTGGGAGACAGATGGTAGTCTCCCGTCAAGGCCATGCAACGTGTTCTTTAACGTGCACAGGGTATAGCTCTCCCGCACACGGGGCCACGGCTTAACATCCCATCCGACGGACTGCGGCCTTTCCAAGTCCATTGGTGTCCCCTACTGACCGTGGGCAGGGCGGGGAATTTTTGCGGAGATAAATCTCAACGCTGACCCAGCTGGGACTCGGACCTGGGAACTTCAGATTACGAGCCTGGCTCGCTACCGACTGAGCCACCCCCGACCCTCTCTTCTCAAGAAGAAAGGTCGGTAACTCGAAAGATCCTCGAGTTGCGACTTATTTTCAGTTCGGCTTAAAATTGAAATTACCAAGTTTTTCCTGTACAAAAAGTTGTTTCACCTCTGAGCGGCACTGTTCGGCACACAATGGGCTAAATGACCAGGTCATAAAGACCCCGAGGGCTAAAATAAAGTTGGAGGGAAGAGAAACACTGAACAATTGATGGTAGTCAAAGATAGGAGATTGATGGTAGCCTCCAGTCAAGACCAGCCAGCGTGTTCTTTAACGTGCACACAGTACCACGGTTAACACATCATCCGACGGACGGAGATCTTTCCAAACCTATCGACCGACTTATGTTATGATTTGAGGACCGGAATGTTTGCGTAAGACGACGAGTGTCGGTAAACCGAACTGCCTCAGAAGTTTGCAATTTACATTGGCAAATAAATCAAATTGCCTCAAAAGCTTGCAATTTGCTTTGGCAAATATATCAAATTGCCTCGGAAGTTTATGTTAGAAAATAAACAAAACTGCCCAAAAGTTTGAAATATAAAATAAATAAAAAAATACCCCCTCAAGCAGCTGCTTGCCACAGAGGTCTGACAGGAGCCTGTCAGTTTATATGCCATAGTAGAAATCTGTGAGGATGGCAGGATCTCAGCAGAAAAACAACACGAACATCCGTGCCTTACCCTGGGCTCGAACCCAGGTTCCTCAAATCAGCAGCCAAGCTACATTGGTCCACTGAATGAAAACCGAAATGCTCTATTGAGTTTCAGCACCATAATCAGTACGTAAGTTGAGTTGTTTTACCTCTGCGCAGCACCTATATGTAGAGAAAGGTTCAGTGACCAAGTCACATGTTTGGGTTGGGTTGTTTTACCTCCGAACGGCACTTTTTTCCACACAATCGGCAGGTCAAAAGGACCCGGAGAGCTCAGAGGAGGTTTGGGGAAATGGATCCACTGGACAGATGTTAGGAGACAGATGATAGCCGCCCATCAAGGCTATCCAACGTGTTTTTTAACGCATAAGATATGGCTCTCCCGTACACGGAGCCATGGCTTAACATTCCATCCGACGGACGGCGGAATTTCCAAGTCCAACGGTGTCCCCTACTGACCGACGGCAGGGAATTTTGCGGAGATAAATCTCAACGCTGGCGCAGGTGGGACTTGATCCTGGCGCGCGAATCCTACGAGCTTGGCGCGCTACCAACTGAGCCATCCCCGCCTCTGCTATACCGAGGACCTTTCACACCCGCTTAAGAAAAATTACTATTCCCTCCACACCCTTTTCTTTCTTAACAGTTCATTCCCATTAAGTTGTTTGTTGTCATTCAAACTACAAAAAAAACCCCATAAAAAACATTAGATTTTTTAACAACTTATACAAAAATATCCACTTTTCACGTAATAAGTGCACTGCGAACATGACAGTTAACATGCGAGCTCTTTCTACGAACGTTTTTCTTTGAACGTTTCTGATTCAAATGAAATATATTTTAATAAATAAGCGCAAATTTTTCTTCTTCATTTTTTTTAATCTTTCAATTCCGCAGCATTTTTTTTAACCTCCACATCTTCATCCTCTTTCCCGCATCCGTTGCTCTGGTGATTTCTATACAACACGTGTTCGTCCTGCTATTCATCCAATCAGGGCGTACAACCGGGGAAATAAATGGAACGCTAGGGACTAATTCAGCCTCCATAATTATGGCGTGACACGGTTGCTATGGTAACTGGACGACATCCTCCTCCGACAGCACACCTGAGTGAGTCGGACCTAGTAAACACGCCGACACTTGAGCGGTTAGCACTGGCAACAACCGCGGCCGAGTGCTTTCAGCGCCCCCTATCGTTAACAAAGCATACGATGCGGCAACTCGACCAACTAATAGAGCACAGCTTGCTAAACCACCAGGGGTGCTACCTGTCGCTGTTGAACACTCCTGGGCAAGTCTGCACGAAAATGATATAGTAACAGATCTCATACTCTAGATATCATTGCATGCTGGAGAAATGCAGTTGCTCTAAATAGATTATTTGGTTAGAAATATACCCTTTTAGGAGACGGAAAGAGGAGGCTTGCTTACTTGTCGTCATCTAGTTGAAAGTTAAACATAATCGTAACTGAATGATGATTGATCGAATTTTCAATTGACTGACAATTTTTTTTTAAATTCTTTACTCTACTGCTATAATAATAGGCTAATTATACAACGCTGCCCGGTTGCCAGATCGTCAAAGGAAACTATTAGTTGAAATATATTTTGCAAGATTATGACATGATTAGTTTTCGTTGAATGGCAACTTTACAGTCACGGTAAAAAGTTCGTACGTTACTTTCCTAAATCGTTCTATTTTGATGACGTTTTGTGCAGCATTCGAAATTTTAAAGTTTTTGAACTTAAGTGCATCGTACGATTGAAAGAGTGAATTATAAATATATATATGGAAGTGTGCTGCGAAATATTTGATGGAATGGTTGCATCAATTAACTCTGTCGAAATTTACAATTGAAAAAATATATTTTACTAGATTATCAGAAGATTAGCTTTCATTGAATGGCAACTTGACTGTGCCTCACAAAGAAAGAGTTCGAAGTTCTTTCTAATCGAGTGAATCATAAATATATTGTGCTGTGAAATATTTTCCTGGCTCTGGTGAATAATTTAATATCTGAGCGGGACTCTTTTGCACACTATAGACTAAATGGCCAGGTCTCAAGGACCCAATGTACAGCGTTAGGAGACAGATTCCGGGGTAGCTGCATTTAAAACAAATTCCATTGTGCTGAAATCTAAACTCTATTTCGTGTGATGAACAAAAGTTAACTTTTGACTGTGCAGCATTCGAAATTTTAAAGCATTTCTTTACCTGGCCGCTCTGGTAACCTGGAGGGCGGGGGTGGCTTAGTCGGTAGCGCGCCAGGCTCGTAATCTGTAGTTCCCAGGTTCGAGTCCCAGCTGGTCAGCGTTGAGATTTATCTCCGGAAAACTTCCCTCCCTGCCCACGGTCAGTAGGGACACCGATGGGCTTGAAAAGGTCGCCGTCCGTCGGATGGGACGTTACGACTTGGTTCCGTGTGCGGGAGAGCCATAAACTCTGCACGTTAAAGAACACGCTGGATGGCCTTGACGGGAGGCTACCATCTGTCTCCCAACAGCTGTTCCAGTGGGTCCCCTCCCCCAACCTTCTCTGAGCATTCGGGGTCCATGTGACCTGGCCATTTATCCCATGGTGTGCAAAAAAGTGCCGCTGAGAGGTAAAACAACCCAACCTGGTAACCTGGGTCTGATGATGTCATTTCTCTGAAAGGAGCAAGCCAGCAATAGGACATCCGCTGCTTAGACTGCCAACTCCCCTCCCCAACGTTGTCGGGGTTTATGGTCTAGGTCGCAGTGGTGGAGGACCTAGTTTAAATATAATATATATGTATCAGTATTAAGATGTATAGATATCCATTTTAAGGAGAAATAATGCACATTTCAAAATCTTTTAACTTTGTAAAAAGTAGTTTTACTGGAAAATTTTACTGGAAACTTTACCAGAAACGTTTCGAATTCTTTTCTTTTTAGAAACCATTGTAATTGCGAAACAGCTAAAATAAACACATTAATTGAATTTTACTTTTTAACACCTAATTAAAATGTTTGTTCCTCGACTGAAGGAGGGGAAACATTCATTAAATTTCCCTTTGTCGTATGTGTTGAAACAACTCAAAAATCAAAAGCAGAAGCCAATGGAAGATGGCAATTCCCAGTTGGTTTCGTCATTTCTTGCTTTCAGACCGAAATGTAAATAATATCGTTTCTAATTTTAATGTACTTGAGAGCAGTTTAAGAGAATTCGGATGGATTTTGCACCTCAGTTTCTTTCTACCCTGGTCATGTTGTTTTACCTCTGAGCGGCACTTTTTTGCAAACCATGGGCTAAATAGCCAGGTCACATGGACCCCAAAGGCTCAGAGAAGGTTTGTGGGAGGGGACCCACTGGAGCAGCTGTTGGGAGACAGATGGTAGCTCCCGTCAAGGCCATCCAGCGTGTTCTTTAGCGCGCACAGGGTATGTCTCTCCGGCACAAGGGGGCCATGGCTTAAAGACCCATCCGACGGACGGAGGTCTTTCCAAGCCCATCTGTTCCCCTACTGACCGTGGGTAGGGCGGGGAATTTTGCGGAGATAAGTGTCAACGGTGACCTAGCTGGGACTCGAACTTGGGAACTACAGATTACACTCTCAAATTTCTTTACTTCAATACGTTTTAAGTTCGTCTATTGAAAAAATCCCCCCCCCCAAAAAAAAACTCTTTCACTCTTTGATGTTTAAACATTTTCGTCGTCTATCTTAAGATATTCTTAAAGTGATGAATAAAGCTGCTCTACTCAGTGAAACCTTATCTTGGCTTATCGTATAAAAGCCAATAATCAAACAATCTCTTCGCAACACTAGGCAAGCTTCGACAGCTATTACCCAGGCAACGACGGAATTTCATAAGGCCGTTAAGTTTATTTTTAGCTGTTTGTAATTAAAATTCCAATCGTTAATGAGCCGGCTATTTTTTTTTTGGTCACACCAATCTCGTGCCGAAGATTAATTGGATATAAAATTGATTTTGAAGCAAAGACGATTATGATGGTAAAGTGATGCTTTAGGAATTGCACAGTAAACGAGAAGTTTATGAAGATAAAAACTAATGAAGAACAGATTAATAACAACTTGAGGGTGGGATTCAGAATGGAAGTAGGAAATACATTTATGTTATGTTTTTTCACAGTTATGTTTTTTCTAGAATTACAGTTTGAATCCAGAATTCTCGGCAACGGCGGGGATTGGATCGGTCGGTAACGCGCCAGGCTTGTAATCTGATCAGGTAACACTCCTACCTGGTTCAGTGTACATATTATCTTTGCTAAATCCACCACCATATTATCTTTGCTAAATCACCACAACCCAACGTGACCTCGTTTGGGTTGGGTTGTTTTACTTCTGAGCGCCACTTTTTCGCACACAGTGGGCTAAATGGCCAGATCATTAGGACTCCGAAGGCTCAGTGGTTTGGGGAAATGGGACCCACTGGACAGATGTTGGGCGACAGATGGTACCCTCCCGTCAAGGCCATTCAGTGTGTTCTTTAAAGTGCATAGAGTATGGCTCTCCCACAAAGGGGCCATGGTTTAACTTCCCATTCAATGGACGTCGGCCTTTCCAAGCCCATTGGTGTCCCCTACTGACCGTGGGCAGGGCGGGGAGTTTTGCGGAGAGATTTTACTGGGAATCGAACCTGGGAAAGGCAGATTACGAGCCTCGTGCGCTATCTACTGAGCCACCTCTCCCTCCACCTGCCGTCGGTAAGAAAAGGAACAGCGATGGGCTTGCAAAGTCTACCGTCCATCGAATGGAACATAAAGCCGTGGGCTCGTATAGGGATAGCTATACCTTGTACACTTTAAAGAACACGTTGGATGGCTTTAACGGGAAGTTTCTGTCTCTTAATAGCTGTCCATCAGGTCCTCTTCCCCAACCTTCTCTGAGCCTCTGCGGTCCTTATGACCTGGCTGTTTATCCTATTGTGAGTTAAAAGTGCCGCTCAGATATTAAACAACCCAACCCATTCCCGTAGTATTGGGAAAAGGTATGGCTTACTTGTCAGCTCACCAGACTCGTTATCTGTAGTTCCCAGGTTCTAGTCTCACATGTGCCAGCGTTGAGACTTATCTCCGCTAAACCCCTATTCTGTCCTTTGTCAAAAAAGGACACAACCTGTCCAACGGACGGGTTGACGGGAACCTCTATCTGTCTCATAAGAGCTGTTTAGTGTTTCCCTTACCTAAACCTTCTCTAAGCCTTTGGGCATCCTTGTGACCTGGCCAATTAGCCCCATTATGTACATAAAGTACAGCTCAGAGGTAAAACAACCCAACACAGAATTCTAGTTTATGCGGAGCTACAAATTTAGAATCACTTTGAAATAATATCATTGACTTGGAAATAGAATTAAAGTTCAATTTCAGCAGCGTACAATGCATAAACTGGTACTATAGTTGTATTTTAGAGGAGATGACATCACATAAGCAATGTACGCGTTCACGAAAGTTTGTGGAAAAGTGAGTAAACTCTACGTTTATTAACTTCGTAACAGGCAATTGAATTTCTAATTACCACATATACACCGAAGAGCCAAAACGTTATGACCACCTGCCTAACATGATGTTGGTCCTCTACGTGCCTCCAAAACCGCCCTTACCCGGCGAGGTATGGACGCTACAAGATTTCTAAAGGTTCTGGTACCAACACGTTACCAGCAGATCCTTTAACTCTTGTAAGTTACGTGGTTGAGCCGCCACAGATCGGATATGCTGTTCCAACACAAACTACAGATACTCGATTGGATTGATGTCTGGGGAATTTGGTTTTCCAAGGCAATACTGGAAGTCTTCCTCATTTTTGCACGAAACATTCTCGAACAATCCGGGCAGTGTGGCATGGTCCATTATCCTGCTGAAAGAAGGCACTACTAGAGGTAAATACCGTTGCCATGAAAGGATGTACCTGGTCTACAATGATATTTAGGTAGGTAGTAGACGTCATAGTTTCTTGCACATGAATGACTGGACCCAGGGTTTCCCAGCAGAACATTGTTCAAAACATTTCATTGCCTCCATTGGCTTGTTTTGGGGCGGGGGTGGCTCAGTCGGTAGCGCGCCAGGCTCGTAATCTGTAGTTCCCAGGTTCGAGTCCCAGCTGGGTCAGCGTTGAGATTTATCTCCGCAAAATTCCCCGCCCTGCCCACGGTCAGTAGGGGACACCGATGGGCTTGTAAAGACCGCCGTCCGTCGGATGGGACTTTAAGCCGTGGCCCCGTGTGCGGGAGAGCCATACCCTGTGCACGTTAAAGAACACGCTGGATGGCCTTGACGGGAGGCTACCACCTGTCTCCCAACAGCTGTTCCAGTGGGTCCCCTCCCCCAACCTTCTCTGAGCCTTCGGGGTCCTTGTGGCCTGGCCATTTAGCCCATGGTGTGCAAAAAAGTGCCGCTCAGAGGTAAAACAATCCAATCCAATCTTGGAAATAGAATTAAAGTTCAATTTCAGCAGCGTATAATGCATAAACTGGTACTATAGTTGTATTTTAGAGGAGATGACATCACATAAGCAATGTACGCGTTCACGAAAGTTTGTGGAAAAGTGAGTAAACTCTACGTTTATTAACTTCGTAACAGGCAATTGAATTTCTAATTACCACATATACACCGAAGAGCCAAAACGTTATGACCACCTGCCTAACATGATGTTGGTCCTCTACGTGCCTCCAAAACCGCCCTTACCCGGCGAGGTATGGACGCTACAAGATTTCTAAAGGTTCTGGTACCAACACGTTACCAGCAGATCCTTTAACTCTTGTAAGTTACGTGGTTGAGCCGCCACAGATCGGATATGCTGTTCCAACACAAACTACAGATACTCGATTGGATTGATGTCTGGGGAATTTGATTTTCCAAGGCAATACTGGAAGTCTTCCTCATTTTTGCACGAAACATTCTCGAACAATCCGGGCAGTGTGGCATGGTCCATTATCCTGCTGAAAGAAGGCACTACTAGAGGTAAATACCGTTGCCATGAAAGGATGTACCTGGTCTACAATGATATTTAGGTAGGTAGTAGACGTCATAGTTTCTTGCACATGAATGACTGGACCCAGGGTTTCCCAGCAGAACATTGTTCAAAACATTTCATTGCCTCCATTGGCTTGTTTTGGGGCGGGGGTGGCTCAGTCGGTAGCGCGCCAGGCTCGTAATCTGTAGTTCCCAGGTTCGAGTCCCAGCTGGGTCAGCGTTGAGATTTATCTCCGCAAAAATTCCCTGCCCTACCCACGGTCAGTAGGGGACACCGATGGGCTTGGAAAGGCCGCCGTCCGTTGGATGGGACGTTAAGCCGTGGCCCCGTGTGCGGGAGAGCCATACCCTGTGCACGTTAAAGAACACGCTGGATGGCCTTAACGGGAGGCTACTATCTGTCTCCCAACAGACAGCTGTTCCAGTGGGTCCTCTCTCCCAACTTTCTCTGAGCCTTCGGGGTCCATGTGACCTGGCTATTTAGCCCATGGTGTGCAAAAAAGTGCCGCTCAGAGGTAAAGCAACCCAACCCAAAATTGGCTTGTTTTCATCCCGCAGTGCATCCTAGTGCCAACACTTCCACAGGTAAACGACGCACACGTACCCGGCTGTCCACATGGTGCAACAGGAAACGAGATTCATCGGATCAGACGACCTTCTTCCAATCATTCAAGGTTCAGTTTTGATGCTCGCGTGCTCATTGTAGGCGCATTCGACAGTGTTTTACCTAGTTGTATGATGTTATTCAAATTGTTCGGTTTATTGGTGTAAGGAGCCCCTCATTGTAGGCTAATTTCACCATGACCTTACAACACCTTGAACCTTGGTTTATTGTACGGTTTTCGACGGTGTTGTACCTAGTTGTATAATGTTACCATGTTGTATGATGTCAGTGAAAATGTGCCTTCGGCTACGCACCCTCATTTTTAGCAGGGTTCGATGTATTGTGTGTTGTGACACATTACTCCCGTCACCAGCACTCAAATACGGACGAGTTGAGCCACAGTATCCCTTCTGTTTTCTCGTATCATATGGGATAGCCTTCGTTCACCTCTAGCATCGATGAGCCGTGGTCGGCCCACGCCTTGCCAGCTATTCGACGTTTTTTCCTCCTCGGACCACTTTTTAAAGGTACTAACCACAGCTGACCGTGAGCATCCCACAAGCTTTACCGTCTCGGAAATGCTCTGACCCAGTTGTCTGTCCATTACAATTTGCCCTTGTCAAACTCATTTGGCCTGCTGCCTTTCCTATCTGAAGAAAAAGAATAACACTGATTAACAGAGCTCAGTGTCAGGTGTTATTTCTACCGTTTCATGACCTTCATACCTGCACTTGCTTCGATTTGCATAAAAACGCGCTGGTCATAATGTTTTGCCTCCTCGGTGTAAAAAGTTTGATATTCTGTCATAGCAAAATGTCAGGGACTGGTCGCATTTCGTCTATATCAACATTAGCAGATTTATAAAACGAAACTACTGTTATCAGTTCATCATTTCTATCCATTGACGTAGTTCTCCCTGCCATTCTGTTAATCCACTATGTCCCTAAATGTTTTAACAAAAAATGTTTCCAACACTGAGTTTGATGTTCAGATTTTTGCCTAGAAGTAGAAAGTTACAAAACAAATTGTTGAAGTTAAATTAAATACTAGAGATTATTACGAGTGCATATTTTTGTTCCCTATGTTGTATATCGGACTTAAAAGACCGCAAAATGTTTGAATTTCACTAGTATTATCGTAGATCTAATTAGTTCCCTTTATGTCAAACTAAGCGACGTGCTCCTTACTGAATTCCTCGTTGAGAAGTAAAAACACTGATGTCTTTTTTATGCATGAAAAATTCAAAAATTATTTATAGGCATTTCCTTTCACATAAGAATTTACTTCTCCCATACGAATTTATTTCTCCATTATATAAAGCGGTTCACAACTCATAGTGAATCAAATTCTCTTTTGTAGATGCAGAATTTAAAAATAGGGTAGATTGCAATAGTTTTCAAAGCATATGCCACTTTTCTTTAATTCAATTCTGTGACTCCCGTTATGGTAGAAGGAACTGTGTTTGAGAGACATCGATAATAAATAAAATAAATACCCTCTCAAGCAGCTATTTGCCACAAAGGTCTGACAGAAACCTGTCAGTTTATATGCCGTTGTTGGGTTGTTTTACCTCTGAGCGGCACTTTTTTTGCACACCATGGGCTAAATGGCCAAGTCACAAGGAACCCGAAGGCTCAGAGAAGGTTGGGGGAGGGGATCCACTGGAACAGCTGTTGGGAGACAGATGGTAGCCTCCCGTCAAGGCCATCCAGCGTGTTCTTTAACGTGCACAGGGTATGTCTCTCCCGTACATGGGGCCACGGCTTAACGTTCCATCCGACGGACGGTGCCCTTTCGAAGCCCATCGGTGTCCCCTACTGACCGTGGGCAGGGCGGGGAATTTTGCGGAGATAAATCAACGCTGATCCAGCCGAGACTCGAACCTGGGAACAACAGGTTACGAGCCTGGTGCGCTACCGACTGAAGCGCCCCGCCCCCTTATATGCCATAGTAGAAGGTCTGAGAGGATGATAGGGCCTCAGCAGAAAAACAACACAAACGTCCATGCCTTATTCGGGGCTCGAACCCAGGTCCTTTAGATCAGTAGCCAAGCGCGCTAACCACTCGGTCACTAGACACCAGATCCTTATTGCACAATTTTATCCATGGACCTCTCTGGTTCAAACACGTTGAGCCATTGAGAGAAAATGCGAATTAAATATAAGCAATCCATTTTGAAAAGTAATAATATTGGTCCTAAAGAACTGGGCGTGAAAATACCTGGACTTTAGATGCAAACGCTGTCTGAGGTCGATAGAATGAGCTGGATGGTCAAGATACCAAACGGAGCAATGTTAGATTAATCAGATTAGAAATGAGCACTGGCTTTTCTTAACTTCAGTCGAATGGGAGTTAAAAACCTACGAAGTTGGAGGAAGTCACAGATTATAAGAAGGTAACTTTTATTTCGAAACAATATTGCTATTTGATTTGATATTTGTTGAATATTTCATTGGAACTAAGGCTTGGTTAAGTTTCTTATAGGCCCTAGGCCCTTCTGTTTCGTAGGCCCCAGGTTCTCATATTTCTTATCACTAGCCCCTTCTGTTCGGTAGATAGTTCTATCCCGTAGGCCCAAGGTTCTTCTATTTCTTATCACTAGCCTCATCTGTTCCATAGATCCTTCTACCCTATAGGCCCCAGGTTCTTCTATTTCTTATCACTAGCCCCTTCTGTTCCGTAGATCCTTCTATTCCGTAGGCCCCAGGTTCTTCTATTTCTTATCACTAGCCTCTTCTGTTCCATAGATTCTTCTACCCTATAGGCCCCAGGTTCTTCTATTTCTTCTCACTAGCCCCTTCTGTTCCGCAGATCCTTCTATTCCGTAGGCCCCAGGTTCTTCTATTTCTTATCACTAGCCCCTTCTGTTCCGTAGATCCTTCTATTCCGTAGGCCCCAAGTTCTTCTATTTCTTATCACTAGCCTCTTCTGTTCCATAGATCCTTCTACCCTATAGCCCCAGGTTCTTCTATTTCTTATCACTAGCCCCTTATGTTCCGTAGATCCTTCTATTCCGTAGGCCCCAGGTTCTTCTATTTCTTATCACTAGCCTCTTCTGTTCCATAGATCCTTCTACCCTATAGGCCCCAGGTTCTTCTATTTCTTATCACTAGCCTCTTCTGTTCCATAGATCCTTCTACCCTATAGGCCCCAGGTTCTTCTATTTCTTATCACTAGCCCCTTCTGTTCCGTAGACCCTTCTATCCCGTAGCTCCCAGATTCTTCTATTTCTTATCATTAGCCCCTAATGTTCCGTAGATCCTTCTACCCTATAGGCCCTAGGTTCTTCTATATCTTATCAATAGACCCTTCTGTTCCGTAGGCCAGAGGTCCTTCTATTCCTTAGGCCGTAAACCCTTCTGTTCCGTAGGCCCTAGCCTTTCTATTCTGTAAGTCCTATCCTTTCTATTCTGTAAGTTCTAGGTTTTATCCCATAGGAAATAGGTTCTTCTGTTTCTTATCACTAGACCCTTCTGCTTCGTAGGCCCTAGGCCCTAGAATTCCGCACAGAGGAACTGTGGTTATGAGATAATACGGCCCTGTCATACCCGTTCGAAAAACATAAAGTTAAGGTTAACGCAATTATATATAAAAAAGCCATAAAACTGAACTATTTAACTCTAGATGTTAAAAAGATAATAATGAAAATCAACTATCGTAGTAACATCACCTGTTGTACATAGACTTGTGTAGCAGACGTACACAAACACTGGCTCTTTTAACAATTATTTTCCCGACCGAGTGAAATATGTGAAATTTAAAATAATATTTTTTAATCTGGCGCTACTAAAGTGAATGATATTTTAAAAAGACGTAAGACGAAAATTTGAATAATATCATACAACTAGGTACAGTCGGTCAAAAAATATCCAAACACTATGGTTGATTACAGAATTCAGAAAAAAATATCTGGCAATGATTTTTTTAGAAATTAGTGATCTGGCAACCTTCGTGTACATTCTCCGCCCTGTCCACGTGTCAGTAGGGAGACACCGATGGGTTTGAAAAGGTCACCGTCCATCGAATGGGACGTTAAGTCGTGGCGCCGTGTGCGGGAGAGCCATACCCTGTGCACGTTAAAGAACACGTTGGATGGCTTTGACAGGAGACTACCATCTGTCTCCCAACAGTTGTTCCAGTGGGTCCCCTCCCCCAACCTTCTCTGAGCCTTCGGGGTCCATGTGACCTGGCCATTTAGCCCATGGTGTGCAAAAAGTGCCGCTCAGAGATAATACAACCCAACCCAAACCCCAATTATTAGCCTAGAGTGAACTTAAAATATCTTTCTATTCGGCTCAATGTCAAAAGAGTTTGTGCACCACTGTTACATAACACAGAAAGGAAATACCGCTTTGGCATTTCCCTAGAATACTGCTGTCCAGGACTGGAGAAAATTTCCTGGAACTGAGAATTTCCAGCAGTAGTCAATGATATTTGCATGGCTCGTTTACTCCCAGAGCTACTGACCTTTATCCTATAATCCTTTAATACATAGCGGCAATCTCCCTTTCAACGTAGAAAGGGATTAATGCCATCATTTTTGTGTGATTGAATGCACAGAAGATCCCTTTCTTCATGACCCAGTTCCATTCGCCTGAGGAGCATGCCATGGGAGGATAAAGTGCACCAGAAAGAAGATGTGTATCTTCTCCCGTCTATGTACTATTTCTTTATAATGATATAAATAATCTTTGCATGTTCCCAATATTTAATCTCTCTTGCAGGCAACTTTGGTGGTACTCTGAATAAAGTTCTGTTAAGGAAAAGATTCTTTAAACCGAAGTTTTAGCCTCCTTTAAAATGCAGGTTGTTGTTTTTTTTTGTAGCAAAATAAAGAGAAGGTTTTAAAAAAAAGATGTTAAGAGACACTAACGTAATTAGAGGAGCACTGCTCGACGAAGCACTTGAGTGACATGAACAATGAGCAGAAGAAGCTCCTAAAGAGAGGAACACTGTCCGAAGCGACTGCTGAACGAGATGAACACTGTTCGGAAGAAGTTCCTGAACAAGAGGAACACTCGTCAGAAGGAGCTCCTGAACGAAAACAACACTGGTCGGAAGAAACTTCTGAACAAGAGAAACACTGGTCAGAAGGATTTCCTAAACTAAAAGAACACTGGTCGGAAGAATCTCCTGAAAACGAGAAACATTTTCAGTAGAATCTCCTGAACGAAAGAACACTTTTCTAAAGAAGCTCCTGAACGCGAGGAACGTTTGTCAAAAGAAGTTCCTGAACGAAAAGAACACTTTTCTAAAGAAGCTCCTGAACGCGAGGAACGTTTGTCAAAAGAAGTTCCTGAACGAAAAGAACACTTTTCTAAAGAAGCTCCTGAACGAAAAGAACACTTTTCTAAAGAAGCTCCTGAACGCGAAGAAAACTTGTCAAAAGAAGCTCCTGAACGAAAGGAACACTTGTCTAAAGAAAGGTCCTGAACGCGAGGAACACTTGTCAAAAGGAGCTCCTGAATGAAAAAGAACACTTGTCTAAAGAAGCTCCTGAACGAAAAGAAACTCCTGAATGAAAAGAACACTTGTCAAAAGAAGCTCCTGAACGAAAAGAACATTTGTCTAAAGAAGCTCCTGAACGAAAAGAACACTTGTCGAAAGAAGCTCCTGAACGAAAAGAACATTTGTCTAAAGAAGCTCCTGAACGAAAAGAACACTTGTCAAAAGAAGCTCCTGAACGAAAAGAACATTTGTCTAAAGAAGCTCCTGAACGAAAAGAACATTTGTCTAAAGAAGCTCCTGAACGAAAAGAACACTTGTCGAAAGAAGCTCCTGAACGAAAAGAACATTTGTCTAAAGAAGCTCCTGAACGAAAAGAACACTTGTCAAAAGAAGCTCCTGAACGAAAAGAACATTTGTCTAAAGAAGCTCCTGAACGAAAAGAACACTTGTCGAAAGAAGCTCCTGAACGAAAAGAACATTTGTCTAAAGAAGCTCCTGAACGAAAAGAACACTTGTCAAAAGAAGCTCCTGAACGAAAAGAACATTTGTCTAAAGAAGCTCCTGAGCGAAAAGAACACTTGTCTAAAGAAGCTCCTTGAACGCGAGGAACGCTTGTCTAAAGAAGCTCCTGAATGCAAGGGACACTTGTCAAAAGAAGCTCCTGAATGCAAGGAACACTTGTCAAAAGAAGCTCCTGAACGAAAAGAACACTTGTCTAAAGAAGCTCGTAAACGAGAGCAACACTGAGTGGAAGTAACTCGTCAACAAGAGAACTAAACTAAGATTCTGGCTGTAGTATCGCATTTACGATGCAATATACCGATTCGAGTCTGAGTTTACAGAAGGTGGCTAGTTTTGTCTGCTCTCTTTCCCTGTGTGATCTCTAATTAAAAAAAAAGTTTTTTAAACAGGTGAAAGAAAGTATTTTATGACCTCACCGTTTCATCCATTGTGTAAAAAGAGCGCATCTCAGAGGTACAACAACTCTTAACCAGTTCTGAACTTTTTTGGTATTCTTTCGACCTGAATGTGTAGTCCAGCGCCTATCAACCTTGGTCCCTTTCATGGAAATCAAATAATGTTTTTCTGTATAAAACTAGTTTAAAAAATATTTATCACATATACCATGATTTATCACATATATCCATGAATTTCAACAATTTTTCTGTCCAAATGAAACCCGCATGCTAATCTATAAAAAATATCAAGAAAACGTCTGCGTTGAAATCCACTAATTAGCCCATTATGTGAAAAAAAATCCTCTTTGAGATAAAACATCGAAGCCATTGGGGAGAGTTTTGACTCAGTCGGTAACGCGCCCCGATCGCAATCTGATGTTTCAAGGTTCAGATTGGGTTGTTTTACCTCTGAGCGGCACTTTTTTTGCACACAATGGGCTAAATGGCCAGGTCACAAGGACCCCGAGGGCTCAGAGAAGGTTGGGGGAGGTGTCCCACTGAACAGCCGTTGGGAGACAGAAGGTAGCCTCCCGTTTAGGCCTTCTAGCGTGTTCTTTAACGTGCGCAGGGTATGTCTCTCCCGCACACGGAGCCACGGTTTAACTTCCCATCCTATGAACGCCGGCCTGTCCGAGCCCATCGGTGTTCCCTACTGACTGTGTGAGCAGGGCATGGAGTTTTGCGGAGCTAAACCTCAACGATGACGCAGCTGGAACTCGAACCTGGGAACTGCAGATTACGAGACAGCGCGCTACCGACTGAGCGACCCCCGCCCCTTCAAGGTTCAGGTCCTAACCGTGTCTGTGTTCAGAAGTGTTTAGTGAGAAAGGAGTCGTCATTGGGCTTGGAAAGCCAGCTCGTCATTGGGCTTGGAAAGTCAGATAAGCCGTCATTGGAAAGGAGCCGTCATTGGAAAGGAGCCGTCATTGGGCTTGGAAAGCCAGCTCGTCATTGGGCTTGAAAAGTCAGATAAGCCGTCATTGGAAAGGAGCCGTCATTGGGCTTGGAAAGCCAGCTCGTCATTGGGCTTGAAAAGTCAGATAAGCCGTCATCGGAAAGGAGCCGTCATTGGGCTTGGAAAGTCAGATAAGCCGTCATTGGAAAGGAGCCGTCATTGGGCTTGGAAAGCCAGCTCGTCATTGGGCTTGGGAAGTCAGATAGGATGTTAAGCCCGGCTCCGGGTGCAAGAGAAAGTGGTTGTTAAAGAACATGTTGGATATCCTTGACGGGAAACTGTCATTTGTTTCCCAACAGCTGTCTAGTGGACCATTTTACTCCAACCTTCTCTGATCACTTAAGGTCCTTGTGACCTGGCCATTTAGACCAGAGTGTGCAAAAAAAAAGTGCCGCAAACAACCCAATAACCTAAGCCATTTGTTAGTACTGTCTTACAAGTGGTTGGCAAGGTAATGACAATCCAAGGACTGCAAAATTAGGTGGTGGGAAGGGGGTAAAGGGCTTTGTCGGTAGCATGACAGACTCGTAATCTGCAGTTCTCAGGTTCGAGTCCCAATTGTTGAGATTTATCTCTCTAAACCCCCATCCTGGGGGCGGGGGTGGTTCAGTCGGCAGCGCGCCATGCTCGTAATCTGTAGTTCCCAGGTTCGAGTCCCAGCTGGGTCAGCGTTGAGAGTTACCTCCGCAAAATTCCCCGCCCTACCCACGGTCAGTAAGGGACACCGATGGGCTTGGAAAGGCCGCCGTCTGTCGGATGGAACATTAAGCCGTGGCTCCGTGTGGGGAGAGCCATACCCTGTGCACGTTAAAGAACACGCTAGATGGCCTTCACGGGAGGCTACCATCTGTCTCCCAACAGCTGTTCCAGTGGGTCCCCTCCCCCAACCTTCTCTGAGCCTTCGGGGTCCTCGTGACCTGGCCATTTAGCCCATTGTGTGCAATAAAAGTGCCGCTCAGAGGTTAAAAAAACCCAACCCCATCCTGCCTTCGGTCAGAAAGTCAATACCGATTGGAAGGACCGCTGTCCGTTGAAGGGGATGTTAAACCGTGCCCACATGTACAAGAGTAGAGCCATACCCTGTGTACGTTAAAGAACACGCTGGATGGCTTTGATGGGAGGTTACTATCTGCCTCCTAATAGCTGCCCAGTGGATCCTGTTCCCGCACTGAACTCTGAGCCTCTGTTGGCTTGGCCATTTAGCCCATTGTGTGCAAAACAAGTGTCGCTCAGGGGTAAACCAACCCAACTTCAAAATTAACGTATCTACACAAATAAATCGAATGATACGAAGTCTATTTGACAGCTGCTCACTACTATTTATCAGAATTTGTTACTTTGTACCGCCTTGAATTGAAGCAGGGGGAAAACTTTGCCTGTTAAACATCAAAACTCGTGAAGGTTTGCATGCCGCGTTTCTTCATACTACGCTGTCAATCAGAACTCTTTCACACTTCACTGGACATACTGCGCATGTCTCGTCCAGAGTCAGAGGTTTCTGGAACGCCAGCTACGCCGGGAGCTCTTGGGGGCATGTTCTTTTATTGATTGCCACCTTGAGCTCTTTGCTTCGGTCGAGGAGAAGAGGATGTGCGAAGTGATGAAAAGAGAAACCTGTTCGCATTTTCACTTCGGTGCCTATTTCTTTCCTTTTCGACAATGCATAAAGTTTCAATAAAAGACAATGTACAGATTATAAGAGTAGTTATATATAGAACTAAACCGACCAGACATTTTTTTCCGTCCGTCGGATGGGACGTTAAGCCGTGGCCCCGTGTGCGGGAGAGCCATACCCTGTGCACGTTAAAGAACACGCTAGATGGCCTTGACGGGAGGCTACCATCTGTCTCCTAACATTTGTTCCAGTGGGTCTCCTCCCCCAACCTTTTCTGAGCCTTCGGGGTCCTTGTGACCTAGCCATTTTGTTTATGTGTATTGTAAATTTTTAAATTTGGTTGTGGGCCTTATGACTTTTAGCATTTATTTTGACATTTGTTTGGCGCATTATAGCTTGAGATGCTAATGCGCCATTAAACCCAAAACAACCAAAAACAACCAACCTAGCCATTTAGCCAATGGTGTGCAAAAAAGTGCCGCTCAGAGGTAAAACAACCCAACAACCCAACTGTCCTGTAAAATGTATTTTAAAACGTCCTATAAAAGTAAGAGCTCTGTTTTTGTTTCGTTTTCTCTGAATTGCTCTGCAAATATCCATTTAATAAGCAGTCCTTATTCTTTATTAAGCTACTTTAGCAAAGTCCAGATTATCGAAGAATTGGCCTATAAATGTATTATATTTTGGTTTAAATTGTTTTTACCTCTGAGCGTCAGAAATTTTAGAATAGAAAATAGAAAATAAGCTAATGAAAAATTCTTATGACAGATGGAAAGACAGTTGCCCACAGAAATAAATTGGTCGCAGTGCAGTTATTGGGTTGATTCACTTCAGCGACCCATTTGTTTGGCTTTTTGCATAAACATTTTTTTGTTTTTGTAGTTAAAGAACGCGCTGGATGGCTTTGATGGGAGACAGATGATAGCCTCCCAACAAAGACATCTAGCGTGTTCTTTAACGTACACAGGGTATTGCTCTTTTCATGTATACTTGGATACGGCTTAACGCCCCCTACAACAGACGACGGTCCTTCCAATGGGCTAAATGACTGGGGCACAAGGACCCTTAGGGCTAAGAGAACGTTGGGGAAGGGAATCCACTAGTCAGCCGTCAGGAGACAGATGTTAGCCTCCGATCAAGGCTATCCAGAGTGTTCTTTACCTCACACGGAACCTCACACGGAACCAAGCTACCTCACACGGAACCAAGCTTAACGTTCCAAGTCTACCTCACACGGAACCAAGCTTAACGTTCCATTCGATGGACGGTGGTCTTTCCTAGTCCATAGGTGTTCCCTTTCTGACCGAGGGCAATGTTAAAGGTTTGGTGGAGATAAATCTCAACGCTGACCCAAGTGGGAGTCGAACCTGGGACTGCAGATTACGAGCCTGGCGTGACACCGTTGAATCAGTAGAGTAGCATACACACACACACAAAAGAAAAAACAAAAAATTTATCAAAGTGGTGTCCAGGAATCATCATATTATACAATATCTTCAGGGACGTACTCAGAAATAGATAGATAATTTTTATTTCAGATGATGTTTAACAGTATACAAAAGCTTTTGAGGTCTCACAAGAGTAGACTCGGTCATGAGATCTCCATTCAGAAACAATTTAAATTTAAAACATCAGTCGTCACATTGAATACACAAAAAACGAAAACAACTCAAAACAAAAAATGGGGAGGGGGGTGGCTTAGTCGGTAGCGAGCCAGGCTCGTAACCTGTAGTTCCCAGTTCGAGTCCCAGCTGGGTTAGCGTTGAGATTTATCTCCGCAAAATTCCTCGCCCTGCCCACAGTCAGTAGGGAACACCAATGGGCTTGAAAAGGACGCCGTCCATCGGATGGAACGTTAAGCCGTGGCTCCGTGTGCGGGAGAGTCATGCACGTTAATTACCCTGTGCACGTTAAAGAACACACTGGATGGCCTTGACGATCTGTCTCCCAACAGCTGTTCCAGTGGGTCCCTCCCCAACCTTCTCTGAGCCTTTGGGGTCCATGTGACCTGGCCATTTAGCCCATGGTGTGCAAAAAAGTGCCGCTCAGAGGTAAAACAACCCAACCTAGGTACGTACCTGAATAACCGTAATTCCGGCAGAACGAAGAGGCAAATGAACGAACAAACACGTGTGAACACGTGTGATGTCATCGGTGGAAGAAATTGTCAGTTTTCATCCTGCGGTTCCGCGGCTGCTTGAGCGATCGGTCCCAAATTTGGTGGGTTGGTCTCACTTAGTTCTGGCCCACTTGGACAAACAGATCGGGTTCCTAGCTGAAAGTGGGTCGAGAGTGATCCCTCAAAAAACGTCCGAAATTTCTGGGGGCGTTGCCATCACCTACCTTGTGAATGGTGTAGTATGTTGTAAGCACAATATATGTACGTGTGGGAAGCTGTGAATGAAGTTATCAATGGTCATACGTTTGGCACCAAGCTTTTGGCGGGATTTAATTGTGACTGGAGTGGTATGATAACGGTAGAAAGATGTGAATGAACTTATGGATGGAAAGAGTTATCAACAGATATATGTTTCGCGCCAAATTTTTTGCGTAGGTTTAACACATTGGTAATAAAAGAGGAACTCGAAAACGTTTTTTACGAAATTCATAACCTAATTTCCCGCTTTATTCACCACAAAATTTATTTTAGCACGACACGATTCTGATCTAACATTTCCCAGGAGAAAATCAGAATTTACACAAATTTAAATCTTCCATTCAGATGCGTTAGAATATTAAGATCCTGATTCTTAGGAATTTTTTTGCCTTTAAATTGACCCGCCTTATAAAAAGGTTGACCACTCCTATCTTAATGAATATAATTTCCCGAAATTACTCTAAATGTGGATCGCTACATAACATTGGATAATAAAAGACTAATCTCATCTAGAAGTTTCTTCCGTCCATTATTCTAACATCCAAATATTAAAGGCATCTCGAAGCATCTTAATGTAGGCCTTTCTCAAGAGATGTCTTCTCTAAAAGCAGATGAACACCATTAGCGCAATCATTAGAGCTCCCCTGTACGTACCATTTCTCTGCACAACTGCAATGCTATGCGATGAAAGGATAGAGGTAGGCGAGAGAGGTGCAATTGGATCCAAATGAATTCTACGGAAATCCCATCTCCAGATGTGAACATCTCTGAGAAGAGACTGGAGGTAATGTCTACTAATTCCGTTCCGAGAACTCTAGAAATTGTTCCCTGTGCGTGACAAGGACGAATTCATTTCTTGTAATGACCTGACATCTTTGGTACACTGATAGAATTGTAATTTCAGGAGAATCAATGTCAGAACAAATTCGGTTTAATATTTAGAACTCGTGAAGGAGTTTTCCCATTATTGTTGAGTACATTTTGAAACATTCCTTCAAAATAGTTCATTTAGTAGAGAATTATTTTCCTAGATTACCCTAAAGCAGTGCTGTCCAACTTCTCTAAGACTGCGGGACATTTTTTCTTTTGCCAATATTTCGCAGGCCAAAAAACAGAATAGGATAGGTAATTGAAAAGTCAATTCATGACACCTCAAAAAATTATTTTATTTATACGAAAAATAATAAGTAATAATAAACCTCAAAAAATTACTTTATACAAAAAATAATAATTAATAATAAACCTCAAAAACCTCAAAAAATTATTTTATTCATACGAAAAGTAATAAGTAATAATAAACCTCAAAAAATTACTTTATACGAAAAAGAAAAATAATAATAAACCTCAAAAACCACAAAAAATTATTTTATTTATGCGAAAAATAATAAGTAATAATAAACCTCAAAAAATTACTTTATACGAAAAATAATAAGTAATAATAAACCTCAAAAAACTAAAAAAATTATTTTATTTATACGAAAAGTAATAAGTAATAATAAACCACAAAAAATTACTTTATACGAAAAATAATAAGTAATAATAAAACTCAAAAACCTCAAAAAATTATTTTATTTATACGAAAAATAATAAGTTATAATAAACCACAAAAAATTACTTTATACGAAAAATAATAAGTAATAATAAACCTCAAAAACCTCAAAAAATTATTTTATTTATACGAAAAATAATAAGTAATAATAAATTTATATAAATTTTCTAAACCTTATCAAATATTTAATAAATTTAATGGGAGCATTATGGCCGTAGTTGTTGGGCAATAAAAATAGAATGAGTAAGTTAAAAAAATGCAATAATAATTGCAAATAGAATGAGTAAGTTGAAGATTGCATATCAAGTAAAGTAATATAAGTTGACGAAAAATTAAAAGGTGAATTACAGATATTTATTTAGAATTTCATGTAAAAACTTGATTTTGTTAGCGGGCCACAAAAATCCTGGTGCGGGCCAATAGTTGGACAGCGTTGCCCTAAAGAGTAATTATATTTCTTCTATACCAATTTTCTGATTCCCCAGGACATATAGTCATAGAATTGGTCCTAAAATTACTGTCCGTGTTTAGAGTTACTTCCCTAATATTTTCCAGGACTACTACTGTAATCACCATTCTGCATCATTGGATAATCACTGAAACTAAAAAGGTTTAAACTGTAGCTGAAAACTATAACAGGGTTGGGTTAACTTCTATGCGTCATTTTTTGCATACAATGGGCTAAATGGCCAGGTCACAAGAACCTCAAGGGCTCAGAGAAGGTTGGGGGAAGGGAACCCACTGTAGAACTGTTAAGAAAAATAATAGTTTTCCAACAAGGCCATCTTAGCGTGGGATCTGGGATGGCTCAGTCGGTAGCACGCCAGGTTCATAATCTGCAATTCCTAGGTTCGAGTACTGCCTGGACAAGCGTTGAGATATATCTCCGCAAAACCCCTTTCCCTGCCCTTGGTCATTAGAGGACACTGATGGGCATTAGAAATGCCGCCGTCCGTCGGATGTGACATTTTTGTTTAGGGGGGGGGGGGGGTGGCTAGAGCCCTAAAATATTGGACCTCGGGACTGGGATGGACCTCGGAATTGTAAAAAATGGGATGACCCTCGGAACTGTAAAAAATGTCACATCCGACGGACGGCGGCTTTAGAAATGTCGCCGTCCGTCGGATGTGACATTTTTTTTTTTGGGGGGGGGGGGGGGGCTAGAGCCCTAAAAAATTCGACCTCGGGAGAACTAGGAGCTCCTAGGATTTCAACCTCTGTATTGTTAAGATTTCATATCTTGCCTTAAGGAGCCGTAAGATCCTATAATGTCTTGGGAAGAGTAGGACCCAAGAATTTGGTCTTGGTGTTCTCTAGATACTTCAGGCTGAAAAACTCGATCCTGAAGTCATCTCGAATATCATATCGTAAAAAAAATCATCGTTTTATAAATTTTCGAACCATTTTCTTTAATTTTTTGAATCAATGGGATACGTGATTTACATTGAACAAAACTTCCATAACATGAATTATTTCTTACATCAAGAGTTTATTTATCAACGCTCTGATGAAGAAAGAAATGCGTTAGGCCTAGAGATCAATATCGCGAGGTAGAATCCAAGAGATCGAAGCTGACACTGTGAGTGATGTTCCTTTGGCGCCAAGGATCGGTGATGCCCTGGAGCAGCTTTCTCGCTTTTACATACTTTAGTGACACCGTTAGTGATTCTACAGGACGAAGCATCAGAAGCAGTCAGAGAGAAAAATAAAGAAAAGGAACGGCAGCTGCGAGATTTAAGGAAGCACGGAGGATGCAGAGAATTATTGGGTTTTGTTGTTTTGCGCCGGGAGTGCTATTTCTTCTACTACGCACACATGGTTCAAGAATCTGTGGGATCAAGATCGGAAACAGCTAGAAGATGTATCGGAAAACTCTTTTGGGAAATGGGAATTAGTGTGAAAAACAATCCAACATTTTTTGAAAATGTGAGTTGGGTTGTTTGGGTTGTTTTATCTCTGAGCGGCACTTTTTTGCACACCATGAGCTAAATGGCCAGGTCACATGGACCCCGAAGGCTCAGAGAAGGTTGGGGGAGGGGACCCACTGGAACACAGATGGTAGCCTCCCGTCAAGGGAGACAGATGGTAGCCTCCCGTCAAGGC
The DNA here is from genome assembly GCA_038380435.1 of Ryuthela nishihirai. Taxonomy (NCBI): domain Eukaryota; kingdom Metazoa; phylum Arthropoda; class Arachnida; order Araneae; family Heptathelidae; genus Ryuthela; species Ryuthela nishihirai. Next base: position 29,496,789 of record JAWZYU010000025.1, read on the forward strand.
CATCCAGCGTGTTCTTTAATGTGCACAGGGTATGGCTCTCCCGCACACGGGGTCACGGCTCAACGTCCCATCCGACGGACGGCGGCCTTTTCAAGCCCATCGGTGTCCCCTACTGACCGTGGGCAGGGCAGAGAGTTTTGCGGAGATAAATCTCAACGCTGACCCAGCTGGAACTCGAACCTGGGAACTACAGATTACGAGCCTGGCTCGCTACCGACTGAGCCACCCCCGCCCCTTGAAAATGTGAAGTGGGGTCTTTGATTCTACAGGATTTTTTAATGATTTATTATTATTATTATTATTATTATATGAAAGTTTGTGGATATCTTTGTTGTAATCGGAAGTAAGGTATTTATTGTTAGCTAAGATCTTCACTAGCAAGCTCCCTTCGCTTAACTGTTAATATTTCTCTTAGCTCGCACGCAATCCTATATGACCTAGCAATCTGGCGATCCTGGATGGCAGGCAAGTTTGTGACTCTTGATGGCATATGGCAAGTCGCCGATTTTAATGAGTAGGCAAGTCTGGCATTCCCAGACGTGTCAGGAAGTTAATAATTAATAATTAATTAATCCTAGATAATCTAAAACTCCCTGTGATTATGAATGGCTTAGATGGTGGCAAAAAAAGATGACCTAGCAAATTAACTATCCCAGAATATTTAACAAGCCGATGATCCGAGAAGACCTAACAAGACAGCGATCCCAGATGATTTAACAAGATGGAGATCCCAAATGACTTAGCAAGCCACAGATAACAGGTGACTTAACAGTCCACCGAATCCAGCGTTTGTTAGATAATTTGGTATCTTGGCTTGTTAACAAGCCAAGATACCAAACAAGCCAAGATACCAAATTATCTAACAAACGCTAACAAGCCAAGATACCAAATTATCTAACAAAAGTTGAATTCCAGATGATCTAGGAAGTCGACGATCCCAGATTACACCAAATCGACGATCCCAGCTGACTTGACAAACCGGCGATCCTAGATGTCTTAGCAAATTGATTATCCTAGTTGACCTAGTATGCTAGTGATTCCAGATGACCTAGTAAACCAGCGATCCTAGATGACTTTAGCAAATCGACTATCCTAGTTGACCTAGTAAGCTAGTGATTCCAGATGACCAATAAATCAGCGATCCTAGATGACTTACCAAATACACTATCCTATTTGACCTAGTAAGCTAGTGATTCCAGATGACATAGTAAATTGTCGATCCCATATGACTTAGCAAATCGACTATCCTAGTTGACCTAGTAAGCTAGTGATTCCAGATGACCAATAAATCAGCGATCCTAGATAACTTACCAAATACACTATCCTAGTTGACATAGTAAGCTAGTGATTCCAGATGACATAGCAAATCGTCGATCCCATATGACTTAGCAAATCGATTCTCCTAGTTGACCTAGTAAGCTAGTGATTCCAGATGACATAGTAAATCGTCGATCCCATATGATTTAGTAAATCGACTATCCTAGATGACTTAATAAGCTAGTGATTCCAGATGACCAATAAACCGGCAATCCTAGATGACTTAACAAATCCACTATTCTAGTTGACCTAATAAGCTAACGATTCCAAATGACCAATTAACCGGTGATTCTAGATGTTTTAGCAAATCGACTATCCTAGTTGATCTAATAAGTTAGTGATTCCAGATGACAAATAAACCAGCGATCCAGATAACTTAGCAAATCGACTATCCTGGTGACCAAATAAGCTAGTGATTCCAGATGACCAATAAACCGGCAATGTTAGATGTTTAGCAAATCGACTATCCTAGTTGACCTAGTAGGCTGGTGATTGCAGATGACCTGCAAACCGCCGATCCTAGATGACTTAGCAAATCCACTATCCTGGTTGTCCTTTATTAGAGTGATTCTCCCTATCTAAGTTGTGAATCTGAGTGATTCCAGATGACCTTGTAAACTGGCGATCCTAGGTGACTTAGCAAATCCACTATCCTGGTTGACCTTTATTAGAGTGATTCTCCCTATCTAAGTTGTGAATCTGAGTGATTCCAGATGACCTTGTAAACTGGCGATCCTAGATGACTTAGCAAATCCACTATCCTGGTTGTCCTTTATTAGAGTGATTCTCCCTATCTAAGTTGTGAATGTGAGTGATTCCAGGTGACCTTGTAAACCGGCGATCCTAGATGACTTAGCAAATCCACTATCCTGGTTGTCCTTTATTAGAGTGATTCTCCCTATCTAAGTTGTGAATCTGAGTGATTCCAGATGACCTTGTAAACCAGCGATCCTAGATGACTTAGCAAATCCACTATCCTGGTTGTCCTTTATTAGAGTGATTCTCCCTATCCAAGTTGTGAATCTGAGTGATTCCAGATGACCTTGTAAACCAGCGATCCTAGATGACTTAGCAAATCCACTATCCTGGTTGTCCTTTATTAGAGTGATTCTCCCTATCTAAGTTGTGAATCTGAGTGATTCCAGATGACCTTGTAAACCAGCGATCCTAGATGACTTAGCAAATCCACTATCCTGGTTGTCCTTTATTAGAGTGATTCTCCCTATCTAAGTTGTGAATCTGAGTGATTCCAGATGACCTTGTAAACCAGCGATCCTAGATGACTTAGCAAATCCACTATCCTGGTTGTCCTTTATTAGAGTGATTCTCCCTATCTAAGTTGTGAATCTGAGTGATTCCAGATGACCTTGTAAACCAGCGATCCTAGATGACTTAGCAAATCCACTATCCTTGTTGACCTTAATTAGAGTGATTCTCCCTATCTAAGTTGTGAATCTGAGTGATTCCAGATGACCTTGTAAACTGGCGATCCTAGATGACTTAGCAAATCCACTATCCTGGTTGTCCTTTATTAGAGTGATTCTCCCTATCTAAGTTGTGAATGTGAGTGATTCCAGGTGACCTTGTAAACCGGCGATCCTAGATGACTTAGCAAATCCACTATCCTGGTTGTCCTTTATTAGAGTGATTCTCCCTATCTAAGTTGTGAATCTGAGTGATTCCAGATGACCTTGTAAACCAGCGATCCTAGATGACTTAGCAAATCCACTATCCTGGTTGTCCTTTATTAGAGTGATTCTCCCTATCCAAGTTGTGAATCTGAGTGATTCCAGATGACCTTGTAAACCAGCGATCCTAGATGACTTAGCAAATCCACTATCCTGGTTGTCCTTTATTAGAGTGATTCTCCCTATCTAAGTTGTGAATCTGAGTGATTCCAGATGACCTTGTAAACCAGCGATCCTAGATGACTTAGCAAATCCACTATCCTGGTTGTCCTTTATTAGAGTGATTCTCCCTATCCAAGTTGTGAATCTGAGTGATTCCAGATGACGTTGTAAACCAGCGATCCTAGATGACTTAGCAAATCCACTATCCTGGTTGTCCTTTATTAGAGTGATTCTCCCTATCTAAGTTGTGAATCTGAGTGATTCCAGATGACCTTGTAAACTGGCGATCCTAGGTGACTTAGCAAATCCACTATCCTGGTTGTCCTTTATTAGAGTGATTCTCCCTATCTAAGTTGTGTATGTGAGTGATTCCAGATGACCTTTTAAACTGGCGATCCTAGACGATTTAACAAGCCAGCGACCATAAGTGACCTAGTGAGATATTTCTGGTTTGTAAAGGGAGATGATATACGTTAAAAACACATAAAAAAACTCATCTTAATCTTATGTATTTTCGAAATAATTGTTTCACTCTTTCTTGAATATTTTTGACTAATTAATTATATATTATTGGTTTGTTTAAGAAGTTATTGATCTAATCTTATGCTAATTTGTGAATCTGACTGATTATTGACAGGTTAGTCTTCTTTATTTCTCAGAGGTGCTTTTTTGAGCAGAATGGGCTAAATGGCCAGGCCACAAGAACCCCAGGACGGTTAGGGAAGAGGACCCACTGAACAGCTGTTAGGACACACGGATGGTAGCCTCTAATCGAGGTCACCAGCATGTTCATTACCATTCATTACCATGCACTGCGTATGGCCCCCTCACACAAGGAGCCACGGCTCAATGTCTCATTCGACGGATGACGATAGTTCCAACCCCAACTGTGTACCCTACTGGCCGGAGGTAAGGTGGGAGTTTAGCGAGATAAATTTCAAACACTGGCACAGTTCAGATTCGAACGTGGGAACTTGAGATTACGACTCGGGCGCGTTACCGACTGCACCACCCTCGCCCTGACATCACAAGATTCTTAAAAAAATGTCTATTGAACACATTATAACGTGTGGGCGGGTTTGGCTCAGTCGGTAGCGCGCCAGGCTCGTAATCTGTAGTTCCCAGGTTCGAGTCCCAGCTGGGTCAGTGTTGAGATTTATCTCCGCAAAATTCCCCGCCCTGCCCACGGTCAGTAGGGGACACCGATGGGCTTGGAAAGGTCGCCGTCCGTCGGATGGGACGTTAAGCCGTGGCCCCGTGTGCGGGAGAGTCATACCCTGTGCACGTTAAAGAACACGCTGGATGGCCTTGACGGGAGGCTACCATCTGTCTCCCAACAGCTGTTCCAGTGGGTCCCCTCCTCCAATCTTCTCTGAGCCTTCGGGGTCCATGTGACCTGCCCATGGTGTGCAAAAAAGTGCCGCTCAGAGGTAAAACAACCCAAACAACCCAACTCACATTTTCAAAAAATGTTGGATTGTTTTTCACACTAATTCCCATTTCCCAAAAGAGTTTTCCGATACATCTTCTAGCTGTTTCCGATCTTGATCCCACAGATTCTTGAACCATGTGTGCGTAGTAGAAGAAATAGCACTCCCGGCGCAAAACAACAAAACCCAATAATTCTCTGCATCTTCCGTGCTTCCTTAAATCTCGCAGCTGCCGTTCCTTTTCTTTATTTTTCTCTTTCTTTTTCTTACCTCATCAAACAGATAACACAAACATCCATGCTTTACCCGGGGCTCGAACCCAGGTCCTTTTGATCAGTAGCTAAGGACACTAACCACATAATGGCTAATATGAGCATCAGCTTTCTCATCGAAGACAACTAACATATACGAAGCGGATGAGTTGAATATCTATCACAAATCTTTCACTTCTTCGAAGATGGGGCGGGGGTGGCTCATTCAGTAGCGCGCCAGGCTTGTAATCTGCAGTTCCCAGGTTCGAGTCCAATCTGAGTCAGCGTTGAGGTTTATCTCTGCAAAACTCCCCGCCCTGCCCACGGTCAGTAGGGGACACCGATGGGCTTGGAAAGGTCCCCGTCTGTCTGATGGGACGTTAAGTCGTGACCCCGTGTACGAGAGAGACATACCCTGTGCAGATTAAAGAACACGCTGGATGGCCTTGACCAGAGGCTACGATTTGTCTCGCAACAACCGTTTCAGTGTGTCCCCTCTCCCAACCTTCTTTGAGACCTTGTGACCTGGCCATTTAGCCCATGGTGTGCCAAAAAAGTGCCGCTCAGAGGTAAAACAACCCAACTTCTTCTAAGACACTTCGCTCACATAGTCTAAACTTCGTACCTCACCTTATTAGTGACAAAAAATAGGTTGGCTTACCTCTGAACGGTGTTTTTGTGCGCAAAATAAGCTAAACTGTCAGGTCACAAAGACCCCAAGGACTTAGAGGACGATGGGGAAGGGGACCCACTGGACAGTTAGGAGACAATAACCTCCCGTCAAGTCCATCCAGTGTGTTCTTTAACGTGCACAGGGTGTGGCTCTCCCGCACAGGGGCCACGGTTTAATGTCCCATTCGACAGACTTTGCAAGCCCGTCGGTGTCTCCTACTGACAGAGCTCAGGGCAGGCAGTGTTGCGCAAATAAATATCAACGCTGGCCAAGGCGAGACTCGAACCTGGGAACTGCAGATTACGAACCTGGCGCGTTAACGGCTGAGCCACTTCCGCCCCAACCGAAGGCAGGGTGGTGAATATCCACCACATATACGGTGATGGTGGTTGGGGGGGGGGGACTTAATGGAGATAAATCTCAACACTGCCACAGGTTGGACTCTAACCTGGAAACTGCAGATTACGAGCCAAGAGCTCTTCCGACTAAACCAACCAACGCCTTGCCAAAAAGATGTTTAAACAACTTGTAAAATTCGAAGCCTCTCTCATCAGTCGCTTCGTTGGCAATTTACAGCCAGGATGGCATGCCCCTAGAGTCAAGAGAGCTCATCGTCTCCTTCATCACTGTCTTCTGTCGATATATCACGTAGAGGCAGTCATCAGTGTTAGAGCGAGCATCCTTCTATGGCCTCATTACCTCCAGATGAGTGGCTGCCGTAGCTGATAGGCCGTCCCCGCCCTACACTCCCACGATCACGAGCCCTTCACTTAATTATTAGCGAATAGGGCAGCTAAGCGAGCAAAGCTTATCAGCTTACCTGATGCCTGGCGCGCTATCGTCGTAAACGTGACGTCTCCCTGACGTGTATTCCTGTCGTTGGGATTCCTCAGCGTGTGGTTGGAAGCTAATCAGTCGCTATTCTTGCTTCCGGTAAACTTCTCGCGTCACCATTTCCTATCCCCCCCCCCTGCAAGTATTGGATACCGGAAATGCACTGCATCAAAGGTCACTTAGTTCGTATTCGTTAAGTTTAATGCCAGTCGGATAATTTTCGTGTATTGGATAATTAATCCCAGAGTTTTAATTTAATGATTTAGCGGAGGGTGAGTAGAATTTCAGAAAGAGAAGTTTTCGGAATTCGCCCAACTTAAAGAATAAAACTTAGAATATATCGTTCCTGGAGAATATGGGAATATTTGAAGTTTTTTAGCACTCTCTAGTGGCAGAAATTCGAACTAATGGATGATTGAGAAAATGGGAATGGGTTGGGGTAGTTTTTACTCTTCGGCAGCACTATTTTTGCAAACAATGGTCTAAATGGGCAAGTCATGAAGGTTCCAAAGACTCAGAATAGGTTGGCGGGAAGGGCAGTCAATGGGCAGCTATTGGTAGCACCCAGGTTCGAGTCTCACCTATGCCAAAGTTATGATTCATCTTCACATAGCCCCCGCCCTCAGTAGGAAAGGGGGCACCGTTGGTCTGGAAAGACCGCCATCAGTAAGATGAGGCGTTAAACCGTGGTCCTGTGTGCAGGAGAGTCATAACCTACGTACTTTAAAGAACACGCTAGATGGCCTTGACGTGGAGGCTTCCATTTGTTCCCTTACAGCTGTCCAGGATTTCCTCCCCCTACCTTCTCTGAGCCCCTCGGAGTCCTTGTGACCTGGCTGTTTAGACCATTGTGTGGACAAAAGTGCCACTCAAAAGTAAAAGAAACCCACCCGAGCAAACCAATTATGTTAAACCAAACTAATATTTTGCAAGCAAATCGTCAGATTTTAAAACTAGAACATTTTGAACAAACTGATTCGTTTTTTTTTTGACAGAATGCTTTAACCTTTTCTTCTCTGAGTGGGTTTTTTTGTCATTGCAATATCATTTAAAAGCACACAAAAGAAAGTTTACCAAATACCAGAAGAATTACGAAAAGTCTTTGCTAAACGAAACGAATAGCCAAGTAAAGCGAATAGCAAAAAAAATGCGTCAGCAGACTTAAAACGTTTATGTTTAACAGGCACTTAAAATTGATTTAATTAAAGTACCCATTCGGTTAGAGAAATTAGGTAAAATTTCGATAATACTGCAACAGGGTAGTTGATTTACTTCAGAGCTCTCTCAATACACTTTTCTTCAATGCGTTCGAAGTTTTGCTTCATTTAATTGGATTAGGTCGTTTGCTATTCATTTTGCTTTCAAAAAGATTCGTCTGTCTGTAGACATCGAATTGTTTATAGAAATTACTTAAGTTGGGTTGTTTTACCTCTAGGCGGCACTTTTTTCCACACCATAGGCTAAATGGCCAGGTCACAAGGACTCCGAAGGCTCAGAGAAGGTTGGGGGAGTTGACCCACTGGAACAGCTGTTGGGTTGGGTTGTTTTACCTCTGAGCGGCAGTTTTTTTCACACCATGGGCTAAATGGCCAGGTCACAAGGACCCCGAAGGCTCAGAGAAGGTTGGGGGAGTTGAGCCACTGGAACAGCTGTTGGGTTGGGTTGTTTTACCTCTGAGCGGCACTTTTTTTCACACCATGGGCTAAATGGCCAGGTCACAAGGACCCCGAAGGCTCAGAGAAGGTTGAGGGATTGACCCACTGGAACAGCTGTTGGGTTGTTTTACCTCTGAGCGGCACTTTTTTTCACACCATGGGCTAAATGGCCAGGTCACAAGGACACCGAAGGCTCAGAGAAGGTTGGGGGAGTTGACCCACTGGAACAGCTGTTGGGTTGGGTTGTTTTTCCTCTGAGCGGCAATTTTTTGCACACAATGGTCTAAATGGCCAGGTCACAAAGACCCCGAAGGCTCAGAGAAGGTTGGGGGAGGTGACCCACGGGAACAGCTGTTAAGAGACAGATGTTAGCCTCCCGTCAATGCCATCCAGCGTGTTCTTTAACGTGCACACGGTATGGCTCTCCCGCATACGGGGCCACGGCTTAACGTCCCATCCGACGGACGGCGGCCTTTCCAAGCCCATAGGTATCCCCTACTGACCGTGGGCAGGGCGGGGAGATTTGCGGCGATAAATCTCAACGCTGACCCAGCTGGGACTTGAACCTGGGAACTATAGATTACGAGTCTGGCGCGCTACCGACTGAGCCGCCCCCGCCCATAGAGATTACTTAAAATTGCTTTTTGGGTTGGATAGGTATTAATTACGATTTGTACTTTCCGAATTTAGCAGAAGCTGTAATTGCGCCCCCTAACGGTGGAAAGTTTTGAAAATTGCAAAATTTTAAACGAATATTGTAAACTATGTATTTATGCCAGAAATGTGAAATTTTGGTGGTGGAATGTGAAGATCGTTAAGGTTTAATTGATAACAATGTTTACCCCTTACCCCCAGGTATGGATGGGGAAATCTAGCTTTTTTTTTCCAAGAGACAAATGTTTCCTTTTAGAGATAAATTAAAAATTCCTTTCGTTTGTCAAAAATTTCAACAGAGTAATGTTGAACTATTTTGATTTTCATTTTCCGAATGTCCCAAAAGTTTAAATGCGCCCTCTGACGCTCGAAATGTTTGAAAAGGGAAACATTTAAAGCGAATATTGCAAGCGATGAATTTATGCTAGAGATTTGAAATTTCGATGGTGGAATGTGAAACGTCCTTTCTAAGATTTGCATTTGCAACAATAAGTTGCCCCCTTACACCTAGGGTGAGTAGGAAATGCGACTGTTTTTTAGAGATAATTTGAAAATTCATTTTTGCTTGGAATGCTACCAAAGAAATATAATAATTCCGAATTATTAAATTCCTCGGCTGCTTTATACAGAAATAGAGATTTTTAAAGAATATTGCAAGTGATTTCTGTGTAGTAAAAATTCAAAATTTCGGTGTAGAGTGTCAAGAGATATTCCACTGATAGCATCTGATTCTACTGATAACCACTGATAATAATCCGCCCCATTTTCTTAAAGGGATGTGGGTTGGGTTGTTTTAGCTCTGAGCGGCACTTTTTTGCACACCATGGGCTAAATGGCCAGGTCACAAGAACCCCCAAGGCTCAGAGAAGGTTGGGGGAGGGGACCCACTGGAACAGCTGTTGGGAGACAGATGGTAGCTTCCCGTCAAGGCCATCCAGTGTGTTTTTTAACGTGCACAGGGTATGACTTTCCCGTACACGGGGCCACGGATTAACGTTCCATCCGTCGGACGGCGACTTTTCCAAGCCCATCGGTGTCCCCTACTGACCGATGGGCAGGGCGGAGAGTTTTGCGCAGAACTCGAACCTGGGAACTGCAGATTACGAGCCTGACGCGCTACCGACTGAGCCACCCCCGCCCCTAAAGGGATGTGAGAAAAGGAACTTTTGAAATTGAAGGAATAAAAAACAAATACTTTTTTACGTTATAAAAGTGCTGATTAAACACTACTATTTGCACTTTTCCATCATCCATTAGATCGAATTAAAACTTTTAAAAAGTGAAAAAGTAGGTAAACGAAGAAACGTCATTCTTCTTTGCAAACGAGATCCTTATAGGCGGCAGAGGCGATATGATTCCTCTCGTTAAATATTTGAAACGATTTACCTGAAACGAACATTTCATCGGGGTAATCAGCTTGGTTTCAAAATTAAAAACAATTCATGTTTGATGTTAACGTTATGTTTTTTTTAGTTCTCCTTATAGGCGGAGCTTTTTTGCGCAAAAAGAAACAAAACAAGAAAAAAACTGTATATCGTTTTCCTCTCTAAAAGAAATTTAAGATATATTCTAAAAATATAAATTGCAGACAAACAGAATACTGGAAATCTGATTAATTTAAATGATAATTAATTTTTTAGCCTTCTTAAAACAAATGTTTTCTTAATAGGGAATGCACTGGGAGCGTTCGATAATAATGATGGTCGAAAAAAAGAATATCGTAGAATTTAGACAAATATCACAAAAACTAAAGTTGTTTAACAAAATTTTGTTCATACCTCATTTACGTTTTCTGTACGGCTGTGGTGTTGAGGAGAGTTTTGTTTAAATTCGATTGTTTTACCTCCGAAGTGGGCCTTTTTGCGCTTAGTCAGTTAAACTACCAGTCACAATGACTAAAATCTGGGTCTGATATTGATGACCCCAATGACTAAAATCTGGGTCTGATATTGATGATCCAAATGATTAAAATCTGGTTCTGATATTGATGATTCCAATGACTAAAATATGGTTCTGCTATTGATGATTCCATGACTAAAATATAGTTCTGACATTGATGATCCCAATGACTAAAATCTGTTCTGATATTGATGATCCAATGACTAAAATCTGGGTCTGATATTGATGATCCAAATGAATAAAATCTGGTTCTGATATTGATGATTCCAATGATTAAAATATGGTTCTGATATTGATAATTCCATGACTAATATATAGTTCTGACATTGATGATCCCAATGACTAAAATCTGTTCTGATATTGATGATCCAATGACTAGAATCCGGGTCTGATATTGATGATCCAAATGACTAAAATCTGGGTCTGATATTGATCATCCCAATGACTAAAATCTGGGTCTGATATTGATCATCCCAATGACTAAAATCTGGGTCTGATATTGATGATCCCATCAATATCATATATAAAAACATTTGTATAAACTAAATTCAACTAACACAAATCTTTATTATCATCAGTATGAAAATAAACAATCAGAAGACTATTTCACCTTATCACTATTATTACAAATTGTCGTTACTTGAGAATTCTTACAGTCCTCACTCAAAACATAAATTAAGACTTTTTACAATATTCAATAAGTGTCATAATAATATTTGCGAATAAACTTGTAATCTATCGAGAATAACCTTACCAATTCCTTAAACAAATTAAATATAACCATTCACCAAATGACTTTCTTGTAGAATTTTAGTCATTAAGTACTTCAACACTTCAGCTAAGTATACTGGTCTCTCAGAGCCAATTCTTTTCAGACGCTGATCACCGCACATCAGACGATGGATTCTTCCTTTTTCTGACCAGTTTACTAACAAGATCCACATCAGTAAACTCTTTTATCGTCCCGCGCACACACCAAATAAAATAACTCTTCTTAGACTAATTTCACACAAACCAAATTATAATTAACTTTCTACTTGACATTATTTCTTCCGAGAATCTACCTCGTTCAACGTTAAATTTCGAGTTCGACTGCTCTAATTCACTGGTGACGTAATTCTCTTGCTGAAATACACGCGAGCATCTATATGATACAGTACATCACGGTTTCATTGCTGCTCGTTCAATCAATCGCAACCATATGAACGTTGGTACATATGGGACGTGAACCTGAGAACTAGATTACGAGCCCTGCGCGTTACTAACTGAGCCAAACACTACGCCGGCTAGTTGAATGAATACGCTGAATGGTCTTGAAAGGAGGTTTCCAGTTGTCTCCTAAAAACTTCCCAGTGGATGCATCACCCCCGTACAAGCTCATAGTCCTTGAGTTTTCATGATCTGAGCATTTTGCTTCGTAAAAAAAAAATGGGCGGGGGTGGCTCAGTCGGTAGCTCGCCAGGCTCGTAATCTGTAGTTTCCAGGTTCGGTCCCAGCTGAGTCAGCATTGAGATTTATCTCCGCAAAATTCCCCGCCCTGCCCACGGTCAGTAGGGGACACCGATGGGCTTGGAAAGGCCGCCGTTCGTCTGATAGGACGTTAAGCTGTGGCCGCGTGAGGGAGAGCCATATCCTCTGCACGTTAAAGAACACACTGGATGGCCTTGACGGGAGGCTACTATCTCTCTCCCAACAGCTGGGAGCGGGGGTGGCTCAGTCGGTAGCGCGCCAGGCTCGTAATCTGTAGTTCCCAGGTTCGAGTACCAGTTGGGTCAGCGTTGAGATTTATCTCCACAAAATTCCCCGCCCTGCCCACGGTCAGTAGGGGACACCGATGGGCTTGGAAAGGCCGCCGTTCGTCTGATAGGACGTTAAGCCGTGGCCGCGTGAGGGAGAGCCATATCCTCTGCACGTTAAAGAACACACTGGATGGCCTTGACGGGAGGCTACTATCTCTCTCCCAACAGCTGGGAGCGGGGGTGGCTCAGTCGGTAGCGCGCCAGGCTCGTAATCTGTAGTTCCCAGGTTCGAGTACCAGTTGGGTCAGCGTTGAGATTTATCTCCACAAAATTCCCCGCCCTGCCCACGGTCAGTAGGGGACACCGATGGGCTTGAAAAGGCCGCCATCCGTCGGATGGGACGTGAAGCCGTGGCCCCGTGTGCGGGAGAGCCATACCCTGTGCACGTTAAAGAACACGCTGGATGGTCTTGACGGGAGGCTACCATCTGTCTCCCAACAGCTGTTTCAGTGGGTCCCCTCCCCCAAACTTCTCTGAGCCTTCGGGGTCCATGTGACTTGGCCATTTAGCCCATGGTGTGCAAAAAAGTGCCGCTCAGAGGTAAAACAATCCAATCCAAACCCAACAGCTGTTTCAGTGGGTCCCCTCCCCCAATCTTCTCTGAGCCTTCGGGGTCCATGTGACTTGGCCATTTAGCCCATGGTGTGCAAAAAAAGTGCCGCTCAGAGGTAAAACGACCGAAACAACCCCCCCCCCCCCCGAAAAAAAAATACCTGCTACTATTGGAAATAAATCTGTAAATTTTCTTTTCAAAGTTTTCTTTCTTTTTAAAGATATATTTATATTTTCTGATTTATTTTTCTGGACATTTTTATATTCTTTCTAATTGGCAAAGTTTCAACAAACATCCATGTTTTCTGAAGTTTTTATGGTTTTCTGGCTTACGTGGATTTGACAGTTATGACCGCAATATTTCATGATCTCTGACAATTTAAGGAGCTTTGACAAATATCAGTTTACCTCCTTTGGATGCTTCCGCTCTATCGTTCAAGTTTCGGGAATATTATTGGAAAATGCTGCACAACATCAAATGATTTTTATGAAGCACGGCCGGATGCAGGCGATGTCAAAGGGTATTTTTTTCCCTTTCTTGCATCTACTGAAATTTTTTTTTAATGTTAAAACATTTTTGATGGAATGAAGTTCATGGTTGTAGTGTATTGCTTGAAACTTTACACCCGATTGAAAATTTGACACAGTCATGGCTGCCGAGTACCGTGTTTGAGGCATTATTTTAAGTAGATCCGGGTTCGAATCCCGGGATGAGACATCGGTGCTTTCTTTCTTGTGTTGGGTTGGTTTGTTTTACCTCTGAGCGGTACTTTTTTGCACACCATGAGTAAAATAGCCAGGTCCATGGACCCCGAAGGCTCAGAGAAGGTTTTGGGGAGGGACCAATTGGAACAGCTGTTGGGAGACAGATGGTAGCCTCCCGTCAAGGCCATCCAGCGTGTTCTTTAACGTACACACGGAGACACGCCTTAACGTCCCATCCGACGGATGGAGGCCTTTCCAAGCCCATCGGCCCTACTGACCTTGGGCAGGGCGGTGAGTTTTGCTGAGATAAATCTCAAAGGTAACCCCGCTGGGATTCGAACCTGGGAACTGCAGATTACGACCCTAGCTCGGCTTCTCTCAGATCTCTGTGGCAAGCAGCTGTTTGAATAGCGTTTTTTTTTTGAGAATTTCTGTGTCCATTTTCTTTGCAGTGATTCTTGATCTATCCCATGATTCTTTCTCTCCGTGGGGCAGGAGTGGAACCGGAAGGGGAGTTGACCCACTGGAACAGCTGTTGGGTTGGGTTATTTTACCTCTGAGCGGCACTTTTTTTCACACCATGGGCTAAATGGCCAGGTCACAAGGACCCCGAAGGCTCAGAGAAGGTTGAGGGATTGACCCACTGGAACAGCTGTTGGGTTGTTTTACCTCTGAGCGGCACTTTTTTGCACACCATGGGCTAAATGGCCAGGCCACAAGGACCCCGAAGGCTCAGAGAAGGTTGGGGGAGGGGACCCACTGGAACAGCTGTTGGGAGACAGATGGTAGTCTCCCGTCAAGGCCATCCAGCGTGTTCTTTAATGTGCACAGGGTATGGCTCTCCCACACACGGGGCCACGGCTTAATGTCCCATCCGACGGACGGCGGCCTTTCCAAGCGCATCGGTGTCCCTTACTGACCGTGGGCAGGGCGGGGAATTTTGCGGAGGTAACTCTCAACGCTGACCCAGCTGAGACTCGAACCTGGGAACTGCAGATTACGAGCATGGCGCGCTGCCGACTGAGCCACCCCCGCCCCCGCCAGGTTCGTAATCTATATTCAAATTAGTCATTGGGATCATGAATCTCAGATTCAGATTTTATATAGACCAGATTTTAGATCATCAATATCAGACCCAGATTTCAGAATTTATACCTATGACTAAAATCTGGGTCTGATATTTGATCAGACCCAGATGATCCCAATGATTCCCCTACCCTGCCCTCGGTGAAAAAGGGAACATCGATGGGCTTGGAAAGGCTGCCGTTCGTTGGCTGGAAAGTTAAGCAAGGGTTCCTTGTCTATGAGAACCATAATCTATATACGTTAAAAACGTGCGGCCAATCTATCCTATATTTGGCCCTGCCCATGATCAGTAGGGGATACCGATGGGTTTGGAAAGGGCGCCGTCCGTCGGATGGTACGTTAAGCTGTGGCACCATGTGCGGAAGATACACATCCTGTGCACGTTAAAGAATTCGCTAGATTGCTTTGACGGGAGTCTACCATCTGTCTCCAGTGGGTCCCCTCCCCAACCTTCTCTGAGCCTTCGGGATCTGTGTGACCTGGCTATTTAGCCATTGTGTGAAAAAAAAAGTGCCGCTCAGAAGTAAAACAACCCAACCGATGGGCTTGGAAAGGATGGCGTCCTTCGTGTGAGACGTTAAGCCATGGGTCCTTGTGCATGAGAGCCATAATCTTTGAACGTTAGAGTACAAAAAATGTGCGGCTAAGAGTGCAACGTAACCCAATCGGCCCTATAAATGAATCTACCATTGGGTTGGGTTGGGTTGTTTTACCTCTGAGCTGCACTTTTTTGCACACCATGGGCTAAATGGCCAGGTCACATGGACCCCGAAGGCTCAGAGAAGGTTGGGGGAGGGGATCCACTGGAACAGCTGTTGGGAGACAGATGGTAGCCTCCCGTCAAGGCCATCCAGCGTGTTCTTTAACGTGCACAGGGTATGGCTCTCCCGCACACGGGGCCACGGCCTAACGTCCCATCCGACGAACGGCGGTCTTTCCAAGCCCATCGGTGTCCCCTACTGACCGTGGGCAGGGCGGGGAATTTTGCGGAGATAAATCTCAACGCTGACCCAGCTGGGACTCGAACCTGGTAACTACAGATTACGGATGAATCTAACATTACATATATCAGATACACTACGTGATGCAACACAAATTAATAATTGGACAAAAATCCACGTGTCTTTGAACAAATCACTGTAATGATCACTCGATTTGGTTGCTGAAGCACGGAATTCTGAATTGTGCGCAAATTCTCAATACACAACGGTTATTGTAATGCTCGCAGTCACGAGCTTAAATTGCCTTCGAAATGCCGCGAATATTACCTTGTGGATTCTATTGCGTGACTCTCGTGAAGCGGAAAATTTGCATTTGGAAGGGAATTACGAGAAGTTTCAGGTCGGTACTAAATCAGCACGGAACTGTGAACAGATTTAATAACAGATATAATATCCAACGAACAATGTCATGTCTTTATGAAATCCTTCAATTAACTGTCATTAAGAGACCATTTCATTGGTTCACTGAAGTTTCTGATTCTCTTTTTCGTCCCTTTTTCTTCTTCCCTTAATCAATCATTGTCTTAATTGTTCCTTGTTTGTTTCTTTTTTCATTTTGTTGTTTCCCTGGTACCGTTGAAGTAGCATATATACAGAATAAGGAACTAGGTTTCTCTTTATGTTATGCGCTTGATGTTCTCGCTAGGTTTCTCTTTATGTTATGCGTTCTATGACTATTCTTGGACAACATTTCATTAATGCAGTGTCTCGCAAATTGTGTGCCGCGGTACAGTAGTGTGCCGCGAGAGATTCCAAGTGATAGATTTTCGCGATTTTCCAATTTTCGCGATTTTCCAAAGCGAGAGATTTTCAAATTGACACTAGATATTCCAAAGATTTCATTTTGACTTGACTTGTGTTATCCACTTGCTTTAATATCGACGTGCTTTAATAAAAATCTTTAACATTTTATCAATTGGGATCTTGTAAGTATTTATCAAGCTTTTTCCAAATTTTGGTAGTAATTTTTGATTATTTCAAGCCATAGAATGGACAAATATTTAAAACAAACACCGAGTTATGAATTAAAGAACGAGAGCAAATCTTCAAGTAAAACCAGGCTGATGACTTCAACAAAGCGCAAATATAATGACGATTATATAGAGTTTGCTTTTACTCTTTTTTAGGTGTGCCGCGGAAAAAAAATTTACATTCACTGTGCCGCGGAAAAAAAATTTGATTCAGTGTGCCGCAGAGTAAAAAAGTTTGCGAGACACTGCATTAATGATTTAAACCAATTCAAAACATTGCTATCAATCCTAAATGTGGTCTAAAAAGTTAAAAAAAAAAAAACTATCAGTGTTCAAATTATGTACTTATATTGAATGGGTTGGGTTGTTTTACCTCTTAGAGACTTTTTTTTTGCACATCATCATCATCATCATCCTCAAGCAGCCATGAGCTACGGAGGTCCAACCAGACCACGCAGTTTAATTCTCCAAGCATATCTGTCCTGAGCTACATCAGTTGCATCCGGCCACTGCACACCAATTCTAACAAGGTCCTGTTTGACATTGTCTGCCCACCGCATCCTAGGTCTCCCCCTCCTTCTGAGGCCTCTAGGCACACTGTTCATAACCCTATTCGCCAATCTATAATTATCCATACGGGCAACATGGCCAAACCAGCGGAGTCTCTCTCTGCACAATATGCTGCTTAAAGGAGGTTGCAGACTCCTTTGCCTAACCTCATCATTAGTTACAAAGTTAAACCACCTAATACCCAAGATACTGCGTAAGCATCTAGAATCAAAAGCATCTAGTTTCCTGTTATCTTGTTTACACAGCATCCAAGTTTCACTACCATAACTAACCCTAGAAAAAACCAAACTATTATACAGTCTAATTTTAATCTTTAGGTGTATACGCCTATTTCTCCACAATCTCCATAGATTCTTAAAAGTCCCGGCAGCAATACCTATTCGTCTGTTAATCTCATGCCGCACATCACCAGTATCAGTTACATAGCTCCCAAGGTAATTAAACTGTGACACCTGCTCAAGACTGCAACCAATCAGATTAACTGAATCACCACCAGCCCGACCAATTTTCATCACTTTAGTTTTCTCTCTGTTTATAACCAAACCTACTCTACTACCAGTCTCATCAACAGCTCGAATGAAAGAGTTCATCTCATCAACATCATTTGCCAAAAGGGCTAAATCATCAGCATAATCTAAATCAGAAATTTTCGTATCTCCAACCCATTTAAGGCCAAAATCTTTCCCTCGAAGTGAATTTCGCATAACATAATCAACAACCAAACTAAAGAGAAAAGGAGACAAAATGCACCCTTGTCGAACACCAGACGTAATGCTAAACCAATTGCTATAAGACTTACCAACTCTCACACATGACTCAGTGTTATTATAGAGAGCTTTCATTATGTTAACTAACTTGTCTGGTATCCCATATGATCCCACAATCAACCACAAATTATGACGATCAACAGAGTCGAAAGCCTTTTTGAAATCAACAAAGCTAGCAACCAAAGGTTTCTGAAACTCTAAACATTTCTCAAGAATCTGCCTAAGTGAAAATATCTGATCCACACATCCCCTACCACTTCTGAATCCACATTGCTCATCACGCAATTGCCTGTCAACCAGATTCTTAATTCTATTAAGCACAATCATGGAAAGAACTTTACCTGGAACAGAGAGTAGGCTGATACCCCTATAGTTATCAGAAGAACTGCGATCACCTTTTTTGAAAATAGGGATAATAATAGCTCTGGTAAAATCTTTAGGAACCATGCCTTTATCATAAAAGTTATTCAAAATTTCAGTCATCCAAGTGGTAACCAAAACATTCCCAGCTCTGAGCATTTCTGTAGTAATTTCATCTACCCCTGGGGATTTATGAAGTTTAAGTTTAGAGATAGCCAAACTAACTTCAGATTGTGTTATAGGGCCAACATTAAAGCTGCCAATACATCTATCATCATTACAAACAATGGGAGTAGAACTAACCACATTGTTTAGAACATCACTGAAATGCTCAGCCCACCTAGCCATGACAGAATCCTCACCTTCTATAACCTTACCTTGTTTATCCTTCAAGCCCTGTATGCCTGTCCGTTTTCTGCCACATAAAACATTAACTATCTGGTACAGCTCTCTGCTGTTGTGCTGCCTAACTGCTTCCTCAGCTTTGTCAGCCAAGCTATCAAGCCAAAGATTTTTATCAGTAGCTAACTGATCCTTTACATGTTTATTAAGCTCTCTGTAATCTTTTCTGTTAGGACTAGTAGGGTACTGATTAAGGACATTCCTGCAGTTCCTTCTTTCTGAAATAAGCTCAATTGCCTTATCACTTAAATAATTCTGCCTCCTCTGCTCCTTTTTTCCTAAAAGAGTACTGTTAGTTTCCAAAAAAAAGCCTGTTTAAAATGGCCCCATTCTTCCTCAACTTCAGTATTAAGCAAACCATGATTGTCATAATGACTAAGTAACCTATCATGGTAAGCTTTAGCTATAACTGGGTCTTTCAGAGCTTCGGTATTAAAGGTAAATTTTTTAACCCTAGCACAACACTTTTTAAGTTTAAGTTGCAAGACACTTTTAACAAGGTAATGGTCAGATCCAATTTCAGCTCCCCTATATGCCCTGGTATTTCTAACAGAACTAGCCCATTTGCTGTTAATTAAACGATCGACTAAATGATCAGAGCACAAGGATCCCGAGGGTTCAGAGAAGGTCTGGGGAAGGGAACCCCACTAGACAGCTGTTAACAGATAGATGGTAGTCTCTCATCAAGGCCAAATCTTACATTGTCCCATTTCTGACCAAGAAGAGAGTGAGATATAGCAGAGACAAATCTCAACTCTGGTATAATAACTCTGGAACTCGAACCCGGGAACTACAGATTACGAGCCTAGCATTCCCCCTATACTCTGAGCAGCACTTTGTGCACATAATACTGAATAGCAGGGTCACAAGGACCCCGAAGGCTTAGAGAAGGTTACAATACAGAAGTTAACCTTCCCGTTAAGGCCATTTAGCATATTTTTTAACGAACACAATTTATGGCTCTCCCGCATATGGACACGGTCTTGATATGGTTCAATATCTTTATGTCCCATCCAACGGACGGCGGTTTTTCTAGACCATTTGTTGTCCCCTTGGTCACCGAGGGGGGGGGAACAACAAAATGGGAATTTTGCTCAACTCTGGCACAGGTGGAACTCTAACCAGGTAACTGCAGATTACGAGCATGGTGCGCTAACGATTGAGTCAACCCCAGAAGCATTTATACTGGGTAAACAACAAAATGGGTAGAGAAAGAAATAGGAAGCAATTAAAGGGGCGGGGGTGGCTCAGTCGGTAATGCGCCAGGCTCGTAATCTGTAGTTCCCAGGTTCGAGTCCCAGCTGGGTCAGCGTTGAGATTTATCTCCGCAAAATTCCCCGCCCTGCCCACGGTCAGTAGTGGACACCGAGGGGCTTGGAAAGGCCGAGGTCCGTCGGATGGGACGTTAAGCCGTGGTCCCGTGTGCGGGACAGCCATACCCTGTGCACGTTAAAGAACACGCTGGATGGCCTTGACGGGAGGCTACCATCTGTCTCCCAACAGCTGTTCCAGTGGGTCCCCTCCCCTAACCTTCTCTGAGCCTTCGGGGTCCATGTGACCTGGCCATTTAGCCCATGGTGTGCAAAAAAGTGCCGCTCAGAGGTAAAACAACCCAACCCAAGGAAGCAATTAAGACATTGATTAATTAAAGGAAGAAGAAAAGGGATGAAGAAGAGAATCTTCCTTCTTTCCAACCTTCATTTTTCAAGAGCATGAGAGGGATGGCTGAGTCGGTAGAGCGCTAGTTCGTAATCTACGGTTCCCAGGTTCGAGTCACGTCTTAGCAGCGTTGAGATTTATCTCCCCAAAACTTCCCCCTGTCTTCGGTCAGTAAGTGACACCTATCGGTTTGGAAAGGCCGCCGTCCGTCAGATGGGAGATTAAGCAGCCGTCCGTGTGCAGAAGAGCCATGCCCTGTGTTACGAACATACTGGATGGCCTTGACAGCATCCAGTGTGTTCGTAACACAGGGTGTGGCTCATGTTAAAGAACACAATGGATGGCCTTGATGACAGGTTTCCATCTGTCTCCTAACATCTATGCAGTGCGTCCCTGCTTCGCAAACTTCTCTGAAATTCGGGGTCCTTGTGACCTGGATATTTTGTCCATTGTATGCAAAAAAGTGCTGCTCAGAGATAAAACAATTCAATCCTTCCTTTCATGACGTTTTCATGCAACGAAGCAACCATATTACTCAAAAGCCCCACGCGCTTATGCCTGCCTTCAAATGGCCATAGTTTTGCAATAGCGTTGCGAGTTGTAAAATAAAAGTTACCTTCCCTGATCATAGATGGCACCATGAGCAACCGTTGCGGGATATTTTAACACTCACATTAGTAGATAAATGGTGGAACCTGTGTTAGTTTAGTGGTTAGAACACTCTTGCATGAAAGTAGAGAGGCCTGAGTTCGAGTACCGCGCATCGACAAAATTTATTTTTTTCACAAAGTTATTAATTGATTTTTTGACTTCTAAGGTCAAATACTCTTTATATTGACTTTTCACTGATGCAATTTCAGTTTTGATGACTTTTAGATTCCAGCGTGAAAAGCGATGTAGGAGAAAAGTTGAAATAAGTTTGATTTCAAAACAAATTTCTACTTGTTTTATTATAAAAAAACACAGAAATCCCAACTCTTTCCTTGTGTTCATGAATCCACCAGCCAAGAAAACAACACCGAATCCAAATCCACTCTTTCTGGCATTAGATATTAGAAGCACAAGTTCTGAGAGAAAGCGAGAACGAAACGAAAAGAAAAAGAAAAAGTATATATAGAAACATTTCCTCTTTCCGCTCAGTTTCGGATGAGGAAGATCTTCACGTGGAGACTGACTAGGAAATAAGATGGATGTGGGAAAGGAAGAGGAGGATGGACAGAAGCGACGATGAAGAGGAAGGAAAAGCGACTTAGCTCAACGTTGTCCCCCATTCTGAAGTGCAGAAGGAAACTGTCCGCTGAACAGCTTCATAACGTTCTCTTCTCTAGGGAGATACGGCTGAAAAGGAGACTCAGACCTCACTAATAGTCTCCCTAGCGACGGCGCGCGACGGCACCGCGGAGTGATGGATAGAGAAGTATTTCACGCCCAAGTCCGTACATGAGGCTGTCACAGTAGCGGCACATATTGAAGGCTGCCACACGGCGAGACCTACATGATGCACCCAAGCCCTTGATGTTTTCTTGGAGGTTGCCTTCGAGTTCATAAGGCGGTTCAGTGACTGGAAACGAACAAAGGATGTGATGAAATTGTTTTGTGTCTTTCTTTTCGCTTTATCTAATGAAATAGTGTAGAGGTAGTATTGTTTTCCCAGGAATTGAAGAGAGGGAGGATGTCATTATAAGAAGTTGTTCCACATGCGATATGGAACAACTTTTTGTAATGATATTACTTTTTGTCACCGTAAATAAATCTATTTTTTATTAGCTACAAGTAAAAAAATACCCCCCGACAAAACACACGTTTTTACGCCACCAAAATCTTTGCTTTTCTACTTCAACTCAATTTGCTCTTTTTGGGCCATTGCGGTTGATTTTTTTTTTGCGAGCTAAAGAAATCTTAAAATTTTTGTGGAATTAACGGACTACATTTTTTTTTACTTCTACACTTGAAATAAAATGCCAGGTAAATCTTAAGTAATGCGATTTCGAAATTATTATGCTAGCAAAATCATGTAAAGATATTAGAATTCTGCTTAAATTATGAAATTAAAAGTAGTCTGTCCAGTCACTAGAATGCAGCGATAAAATTGCTCAGTGCCCAAGCAGACATTTCGAATGCTTATGCTGTCCAGCAGTCTCTGTTTGTAAGAATAACATCCCAAAATCCAGATAAAGTTGGGGAAGAGAGTTCCACTTATAACTGTAAGGAGACACATCGAAGCTACTCCTCAAAATGGTGTGTTGTGTTACCTTTGAGCTGCCCTTTTTTGCACACAATGGGCTAAATGTCAGGTCACACGGATCCTAATGTTTCAGAGAAGTTTGGGACCCTCTGGACAGATGTTGGAATGCAGATGGCAGCCTGCTGTCAAGGCCATTCAGTGTGTTCTTTAACGTGAGCACAGGGTTTGGCTCTCCAACACACAGTGCCAAGGTTTAACGTCCCATCAACGGACGGCGGCCTTTCCAAGCCAGTCGGTATCCCCTTTCTGATCGAGGTCACGGTGGGGGTTTAGCGAGACAAATCTGAACGATGGCAACAGATGGGAAAGTCTGCTAAGGAGAAGTAGGTGTCGCGATGGAGTTTAACACGCAGCAGTCCGTCGGATGGGAAGTTAAGCTGCTGTCCCGTGCGCAGTAGAACCATAATCTGTGCACTTTAAAAATGTGTTAACAGTTTTGATTGGAAGCTTTCATCTACCTTCTAACAGCTGTTCAATGGATTCCGTTTCCCAAACTGCTATGACCCCTAGAGGTCCTGAAGACCTGGTCAGTTAGCCCATTACGCATGGAAAAGTACCGCTCAGAGTTAAAACAACCTCCACTAGAGTAAATTGTGTGACAAATGTCTGCTTCATTGTATCGCAACTTTAATTACTGCCGATTAGATTAAAACTAATACAGATATTGATGCATTCGTTTCCCAGGTTGGGTTGTTTTACTTCTGAGCGGCACTTTTTTGCACACCATAGGCTAAATGGCCAGGTCACAAGGACCCCGAAGTCTCAGAAAAGGTTGGGGGGAGAGGACCCACTGGAACAGCTGTTGGGAGACAGAGGGTAACCTCCCGTCAAGGCCATCCAGCGTGTTCTGCACAGGGTATGGCTCACGGCTTAACGTCCCATCCGACGGACGGCGGCCTTTCCAAGTCCATCGGTGTCCCCTACTGACCGTGGGCAGGGTGGGGAATTTTGCGGAGATAAATCTGAATGCTGACCCAGCTGGGACTCGAACCTGGGAACTACAGTTTACGAGACTGCGCACTACCGACTGAGCCACCCGTGCCCCTCGTTTCCTGTGGCGAAAGGGTTTGGATCACTCAGTAGCGTTTGAGGCTCGTAATCGGCATTTCCTACCTGCGCCAGGGTTGAGATTTATTTCAGCAAATTCCCCACCCTAATCTCGGTGAGAAAAAAGACACCGTTGGGCTTGGAACAGACGGGGACTAAATGACCAGGTAACAAAAACCCTGAGGGCTTAGAGAAGGTTGGAAGGGGGGGTGGGGGTGGAATAGTAACAAGCTTTCCAAACCCATCGGTGCTCCCTACTGACTAAAGGCAGGGCTGAGAATTTTGCAGAGATAAATTTCAACGCTGGCCCAGGTGGGATTCGAACCTGGGAATTGCAGATTACGAGCCTGGAGCGCTACCAACTCGGCCACGCTCATCCCACACCGTGCACAGGAGAACCATACACTGTTCACTTTAAAGCACACGGTAATTGACTTTGACACGAGGCCTCCATCTGTTTCTTGGATCTCTTTCGTACCAACCTTCTCTATCAGCCTTTGTGGGTCCTTGTGACCTGCCCATTTAGTGTACCAAAAAAGTGCCACTGAAAGGTAAACAATCCTACCCATGCTTAACCGTTAAATTACTGTACAGTCGCTCAAAAAATACCCGAACAATATAGTTGATTACAGAATTCAGGAAAAATATCTGGCAACGATTTTTTTTAGAAATTAGTGATCTGGCAACCTTCGTGTCACGTGACACGAAGGTTGCCAGATCACTAATTTCTAAAAAAAACGTTGCCAGATATTTTTTCTGAATTCTGTAATCAACCATAATGTTCGGATACTTTTTTGAACGACTGTACACATCAGACTATTTTCTACGAATATGCAAGCGAAGTATTTTTGTATATTGCAACAGTATCTGCGAACTGATCGGTCCTTTTCACTGCGATCACGCTCCAGCGAAAACACAGCGAAGAATTCTTTCTGTAATTGGAATCCTTCGGTAACAAGCTGACCGAAATGAAAGATTCCATCCTAATTGAAATACTTCGGTAACAAACAGAGTTCTTCAAACGAGCATTTAATTTCAATCTATTTACGCTAAGTCACTTTTCTACAATTCCTTCGAAGAAGAGGCTTCACTGACCTTCTAAATCTTTTCACCTCTGTTGTTCATCCTTACTGCAATTCGATCTCGACTAAATGACCTCAACATTTGCTCTCTCATCCGATCATTCCTGCGTTACCATCTAAGCAGTTTCAGAAATGAATAGACGTTGAAAGACGCTAATCCATAGTGTTCATCCGGGGATGCATCATCCCACAGAAGGAAGCCCCAGGAAAGAAGGAAAAATTTGTCTTTCATTTACCCTGCTATTCGAGGCTAACAGATACGGTGACCTTCGAAGCATTCTGATGTTTCCCTCGTCATCTCACTATCCTGCTCCCTCTCTCCTTTTCCTCATCCCGCTCCTCTCTCCTCATCCAGCTCTTCTCTCCCCATCACCTCTCTTCCTCCCCTCTTTACCTTCATCCTGATCTTTTCTCCTCCTTCCCCTCTCTTTTCCCTCTGCTCTCTTCTCCTCTTCGTCTTCCTCTATCTCCTCTTCTCATCATCCCCTCTCTCTCCCTCCTTCTTGCTTCCTCCTCCATGTTATTTCGTCATCGTCTATCTAGTTATTCCCAGCATCCTCTAACCATGCCTCTGGAGGGGATGGAGAGGGAGAGAGAATGCCAGGCACGTAGAAGAAATCAACCCTCACGACGAATGCAGGTTCACGTGGGAGTATCCAAATGACAAACGCAGACAACAAGATAAGACTCCGAATGATAATCTCGAGAAAGTTTTTCTTTTCTGTCAAAGTAGATAATATCATGGGATTGTCTTAAGAGAATATTGTTCTGGATCATAAAGAGATTTTCGGTTTTCATCAACAAGTTGGTTGAACTGTTTAGTATTAAAAATATTATAAAGATTTGTCAGTTGCTGTGTCAATATACAGAAATACTTCGCTTGCATATTCGTAGAATATAATGGGATATGTATGATTCACATCTCATCTAACGTTCAGCTCATCAATCGTAGGTTGTATAGCTAGTCTTGATGAATTTCGCAGATAACACTTGAAATGTGTGAGGGTTGTTTACTTTTCAGTGACACTTATTTGGCACACTAAATGTTGGTTGAAATGTTTAGTGTTTAAAATACTATAAGCTTAAATCTTATGGTATTGCATACTGCTTGTATCATCATTATTAGGTGGGCTTTTGTCAACATCTCAGTTACAAATCACTCGAAGAAGAACTAAAGTAATTTTGACCCGTATTGAAATTGTTGCATTTTAAGTTTCAACGGCTTTACAAACATGAATTACCTAACCATAACTATTGCAAGTCTTTCATCAATGGTTGCTAGCTTAACAAAGCTACGACCTCTTTGCTTACAAAAATACATGTTGACGTTGAGTTTGCAGTTATCGTATTACACGCCCAATAAAGTCGTGGCCACTGGATTAACTGTTGAGATGATTGTTATACGTCTTTAACAGACTAGGATTCTCACTGTTAGCGAGAGCGGGGGTGGCTCAGTCGGTAGCGCGCCAGGCTCATAATCTGTAGTTCCTAGATTGGAGTCCCAGCTGGGTCAGCGTTGAGATTTATCTCCGCAAAATTCCCCGCCCTGCCCACGGGCAGTAGGGGACACCGATGGGCTTGGAAAGACCGCTGTCCGTCGGATGGGACGTTAAGCCGTGGCCCCGTGTGCGGGAGAGCCATACCCTGTGCACGTTAAAGAACACGCTGGATGGCCTTGACGGGAGGCTACCATCTGTCTCTCAACAGCCGTTCCAGTGGGTTCCCTCCCCCATCCTTCTCTGAGACTTCGGTGTCCATGTGACCTGGCCACTTAGACCATGGTGTGCAAAAAAATGCCGCTCAGACGTAAAACAACCCAACCCAATCACTGTTAACGAGAGCTTAATTACTGCACAAATGTAGGAGTGTAGTCAGTGAGTAGCGCGCCACGATAGTAATCTGCAGTTCCCAGGTCCGAGTCCCAGCTGGGTCAGCGTTGAGTTTTATCTTCGCAAAACTCTACGCCCTGACCTCGGTCAGTAGCGGGTACCGATAGGCTTGGAAAGGCCACCGTTCGTCGAATGGGACTTTAAACCAAAAAACTCATCCTTGTTTTAAAAAATACAAGCCATCCCATTATCATTTAAAAATAAACGAGTATTTACCGCAGAACATTCCCGATACTATTTTTAGCTTTGATTAACTCTGAAGCTCGACACCAAAGAAATAATTTCAGAACTTCACTGATCCGTTCTCATCTAGAGGTCGTCATAAATTTGAAACTGAGCAATGGATCTTCCTTTAGGCGCTTCGTGCATTGAAAGGTCTCTAAGCTTTCATTCCACTCGCGTCTCAGACTTGACTCTTCTGGCTTTCCTCGCCTCTTCATCACTGAATCTATAAAAGAAGCAATGCAATCCAGGAGCAGACAGACTCTTATCCATTCGTAAGAGGGTTAACAATGATTTGAAAGTCCGTTTCGGAAGAGAAAAAAAAAGAGATGCTTTTTCGGATAACAGAAAAAGGGAAGAAACCATGAGGATAAAAAAAGTGGATGCAAATACTCCTTCTTTTGATACATTTTTTCTAAACGATTGCAGTTTTCCTTGGGGTGGATTGTTTTAACTCTGAACGGCATTTTTTGCATACAATGGGCTAAATGGCCAAGTCACAAGGACCCGAAGGCTCAGAGAAGGTTGGGGGAGAGAACCTACTGGAACAGCTGTTAGGAGACAGATGGTTGCCTACCGTCAAAGTCATTCAGCGTGTTCTTTAACGTGCACAAGGTATGGCTCTCTCACACACTGAGCCACGGCTTAACGTTCCATCCGAAGGACGGCGGCTTTTCCAAGCCCATCGGTATCCCCCTACTGACCGTGGGTAGGGCGGGGAGTTTTTGGAGATAAATCTCAACGCCGACCAAGTTGTGACTCGAACCTGGGAACTACAGATTACAAGCCTGGCGCGCTACCGACTGAACCACCTCTGCCCCTGTTTTCTTCGGAGTTTGTCGATTGATTGGGTTGTTCTACCTCTGAACAGCACCTTTTATGCACACACTAAGCTAAATGGCCAGGTCACAAGACCCCCGAAAGGTCAGAGAAGGTTGGGAGAGGGGACGAACTGGAACAGTTGTTCGGAAACAGATGGTAGCCTCCCATGAAGGATATCCAGCGTATTCTTTAACCTGCATTGGCTATGGGTTTCCCGTACACGAGGCCACGATTTAATGTCCCATCCAATGAACGAATTTTTACCAGAAAAAATTTCCTTTTTTTTCTATCCCTTATATGCGTTTAAGAGGAAAAACAATAAAGTTTCTTACAAAAGAGTATAATAGAAGGAAAACCACTGTAAATAAGGAATAATCCTTTTCGATCCGAAAATTTCCTTTTAATATTCCTACTTTGCCGTCCTCTAACGGTAGAAATTCAAATTAATGGAACATTTATTAAATGATAATAGCAGTGGCCGAGTGGTTAGCGCGCTTGGCTACTGTTCAGAGCGACCTGTGTTCGACCCCGGGTAAGGCATGGATGTTTGTGTTGTTTTTCTGATGAGGTCCTGCCATCCTCAAAGATCTACTATGGCGTATAAACCGACAGGCTTCTGTCAGACCTCTGTGGCAAGCAGCTACTTGAGTGGTGTTTATTTTTTTAATATTTAGAGCCGTTATTTCATATAAGAAGCCGTTTCATTACCCCCTCCAACCATTTATCTGTGCAAAATTTTCCGCCCTTCCCACGGTCAGTAGGGGACACCTATTGGCTTGGAAATGCCGCCGTCCGTTGGATGGGACGTTAAGCCGTGGTCCCGCATGCGGGAGAGCCATATCCTGTGCACGTTAAAGAACACGCCGGATGGCCTTGACGGGAGGCTACCATCTGTCTCCCAACAGCTCTTCCAGTGGGTCCCCTCCCCCAACCTTCTCTGAGTCTTCGGGGTTCTTGTGACCTGGCCATTTAGTCCATGGTGTGCAAAAAAGTGCCGCTCGGAGGTAAAACAACCCAACCCTATAGCGCTGGTCCCATGAATACATCTCTAAGATAATCAACATCATATAGGATTAAATCCCATCCTTCAATTCAATGTTCGAAATGACGTCTATCAAATCCTCCTCCTCTTTTTTAAACATCCTTCTTTTTCTTTCCTGTCCATTAACAGAATCTACACAAATAAACTTAATTAACCTCTTTCGAACACACCAAATAAAAACACTTTTCTCTACACTATAGTGTACAGAATAAAACAAACTATGTTTTTCTTCACACTCCAATTTTTCTTAATTATAACATCTTATTCCCTATTTTTAAATTAAGTTCGTTCGAAGTAGTTGGTGACGTAATTCTCACGTTGTAGTTCACGCGAGCATCAAGAAAACGCATCACATCACGGTTCATTGTAGCTCGTTTATCTGTCGTAACAATATTATTGCAGGTTGCTTTAAAATAGGCCTAATAAAGTAATAAAAAATAATTAAATATATCTTTATCTAAAAGTTTACTTTTGTTCAATATAGCTTAGTTAATTAAAGCAAGACAGTTCAACCCAAATTTATGGAAGAGCCACTAGAAAACAAATTGCAAAATTGTGTCTGTGGCCTCGACGGGAGGCAACCATCTGTCTCCTAACAGCTGTCCAGTGGGTTCCCTTCCCCCACATTTCTCTCAGCCCTTGAGTCCTTATGACATGATCATTTAGATGCTGAAGACAAAAAAAAAAAGGGGGGAAAAATTGCCTTTCAGGGGCAAAAAAAGTGGGACTAAGTTCCACTAAAATGGCAAAAAAGTGGGACTAAGTTCCACTAAAAGGGCAAAAAAAAGTGGCACTATGCTCCACTAAAAGGGCAAAAAAAGTGGCACTAAGTTTCACTAAAAGGGCAAAAAAAAGTGGGACTGTTCCACTAAAAGGGCAAAAAAAGTGGCACTAAGTTCCACTAATAGGGCAAAAAAAAGTGGGACTGTTCCACCAAAAGGGCAAAAAAAGTGGCACTAAGTTCCACTAAAAGGGCAAAAAAAGTGGGACTAAGTTCCACTAAAATGGCAAAAAAGTGGGACTAAGTTCCACTAAAAGGGCAAAAAAAAGTGGCACTATGCTCCACTAAAAGTGCAAAAAAAGTGGCACTAAGTTTCACTAAAAGGGCAAAAAAAAGTGGGACTGTTCCACTAAAAGGGCAAAAAAAGTGGCACTAAGTTCCACTAATAGGGCAAAAAAAAGTGGGACTGTTCCACCAAAAGGGCAAAAAAAGTGGCACTAAGTTCCACTAAAAGGGCAAAAAAAGTGGGACTAAGTTCCACTAAAATGGCAAAAAAGTGGGACTAAGTTCCACTAAAAGGGCAAAAAAAAGTGGCACTATGCTCCACTAAAAGGGCAAAAAAAGTGGCACTAAGTTTCACTAAAAGGGCAAAAAAAAGTGGGACTGTTCCACTAAAAGGGCAAAAAAAGTGGCACTAAGTTCCACTAATAGGGCAAAAGAAAGTGGGACTGTTCCACTAAAAGGGCAAAAAAAGTGGCACTAAGTTCCACTAAAAGGGCAAAAAAAAGTGGGACTGTTCCACTAAAAGGGCAAAAAAAGTGGCACTAAGTTCCACTAATAGGGCAAAAAAAAGTGGCATTAAGTTCCACTAAAAGGACAAAAAAAGTGGCACTAAGTTCCACTAAAAGGGCAAAAAAAGGTGGGACTGTTCCACTAAAAGGGCAAAAAAAGTGGCACTAAGTTCCACTAATAGGGCAAAAAAAAGTGGGACTGTTCCACTAAAAGGGCAAAAAAAGTGGCACTAAGTTCCACTAAAAGGGCAAAAAAAAGTGGGACTGTTCCACTAAAAGGGCAAAAAAAGTGGCACTAAGTCCACTAATAGGGCAAAAAAAAGTGGCATTAAGTTCCATTAAAAGGACAAAAAAAGTGGCACTAAGTTCCACTAAAAGGGCAAAAAAAGTGGCACTAAGTTGCACTATAAGTGGCAAAAAAGCTGCCATTTAGGGGCAAAAAAATGGCTCTAAGTGTTTTTCAGGGGCAATAAAAAGTGGCAAAAAAGTGCCTTTCAGGGGTAAAGTAGTCTAATTGTTGTCTGGGATAAATACTCTTATGCCTCAGATAATCACGTTGTATTTGCTACTAAACAATATGTTGTCCTGATTATAGCCTTAATCGCACTTATTGAATACTAGCTGAACGACAGCTGGCGCTGCCCGGATCTCACTTTTAATCTTTATATATTGTTTTTTACTGCACTAAAGACTAGCTTTGTGAGTTCTGCCGTCACCCGACATTTCAGTACAGATTCAACACGAAGAATTGGCCGATGTTCCTCAGCTCGTTTCTGTCGTCGGCGCGCGCTCTCATAGTCCGTGCTTCGTCACCAACTAACGAGATTTTCATGGAGGTGTTCGAAAGGTTCTTGACACGTGTCTGTAGATCTGTCCTCGTTCCTCCGAAGTTAACGAACTACGACTTGTTTGATAGCTTGTCTAAACTTGTCATTACGTGTTAAAAACAAAGGCCGTATCGTCATTTCTCTCTTCGTTGGCGGCGCGTAAAGTTCGATCTGTGAAAAATGTGCTTTGTTGCTATGGGGCGCACTAAGGACGGGGGAAGATTTCACATTTTCACATTGACGCAGTTTAGGGACGATGCGAAAAAAATCATGCCGAGTTATCATATGGGAGATCATGACTCTTCATATGACACTGTTACGGGATAGATGCGAAAATTCAGAGAAGGATGGCAGAACTTCGAAGATCTCTCTCGTTCAGTAAGACGGAAGGAAGCCGTGAACGGAGAAAACCATCGCTGCTGTTCGTGGAGTCATTAAGGAAGACCCACATATCACCTTTCAGGTAATAAGTTTAGATGTCAGTGTATTGATTGCCAGCGTGGAAACAATTATTCATCAACATTTAAAGTCCCAAAATATCTGTGACAAATGGGTATCCCAAAAACAGACAGAACAGCATAAAAGGTTAGAGTCGACGACTCGAGCAACGAGTGTTAGAATCTAGTGCTCCAAATGGTTAACAGACATTGTCACAGGTGACGAGACGTGGTTTTATTGCTATACCAAATTTTTATTACGGAAGATGAACCACGTCCCGAAATCCTCCGACACTACATTCGCTCAAGGAAGATGATGTTCACAATTTTTTTTTTCAATTACCAAATAGTGGTAGCCGTGGACACCTTACCTGAAAAATGGCTGTAAATGACCAATATTACACCATTTTGTTTAACCCAAAATGATTAAGGAAATAAAGTGGAACGTCCAACAACAGGGTTGTTTCCACAAAATATAAAAATGGGAAAGTCTGAAGAAGGAATTCCCAATATTTGTGATGTTTTCAATTCAATTCAACAGGGTTGTTAAGGGTTCTCCTTCTTCGTCATAATGCTAGGGATCAGAAACCCTACAAGTTACGTCTTATCTAGAGCAGGAAAAAATCAAATAGTTACCCATCCTGCATATTCACTCGATCTTGCACCATGTGATTTTTGGATGTTTCCAAAAATTTAAAAGGAACTTAA
Organism: Ryuthela nishihirai; assembly: GCA_038380435.1. Taxonomy (NCBI): domain Eukaryota; kingdom Metazoa; phylum Arthropoda; class Arachnida; order Araneae; family Heptathelidae; genus Ryuthela; species Ryuthela nishihirai. The sequence continues at coordinate 29,529,057 of JAWZYU010000025.1, forward strand.
TGTGTAGCCTTTTTTAAGAGTGCAGAATCTTGCAAAATGAGTTCATTCAGAGTTGCCGAGTATTCCTGAACAGGAGGTATCATCAAGTGTTCCATAATTGGCGTAGACTGCAATTTTGCATAGATGCTGGAGGGGATTAAAATCTTATGATCGGGTATATACCACAGAGGATTAAACTCCTGCAAACATGGATAAACCTCCTGCCTGACCCCGTGTTGGGTTAAAAAATCAGGTCCCTAACTGCAATGGAACGCCTTAAAATAATAATGCCTTTCGAAATGTGGGGAATATGGCAACGGCAGCAGATTTAAATGCTATTATGAGTCTTACGTTCGCAGTTAGGAAGCTGTGAATGGCAACAATAAATTTGACAGAGAATGCCATTTCCGTAGGAATAATATGACAAATATTTTTGCTTCCGCAAGCACCACGTTTTGGAATTTCGACTTGAAATTCGGCACTGCAACCAGGACCACAACCAAAAATATTCTCTGAAAATTTGAATCCTCTACCATGATTTCCCGATGAGTTAGAGCTGCCACAGATACACGCACATCTTCCTTTATTGTTATAAAATATGCTACATTTAGTTTAGTATTAAACATCCTTGCCTACTAAGAGAAATTCCATTTTAATGATTGATCATAAGCTTTTACTCTATGATATGATCATCAGACCGGTGATTCTCTATGCTTCACCAATATGGGCGAATACTGCACCCATCAATATTCGTAAGATTCAGGTCTTACAAAACAAGATTTTGAGAACTGCGGTCGATGCCCCCTGGTTTGTCACTAACAGACAACTCCATAAAGACCTGGGCATCGACCATATATATATATACACATATAAAAGGCAACTCAAAAAGATTTTTTGAGGCTGAAAGCAATAATCCTAATGAGATTATTTCTTCCCTGATTCTTTAAGTTTTGAACAAGTACATGAGGCCTAAAACGGTAGCGTTCTCTGAGAAGACCTACCCGTTTTAGGTTTCTTATAAAATTTTACTGCTATTTTTAGCTTTTCTTATGTTTGCCCTTAGGGACCCACCTAAGGGTGGTTTACTTATATATTTTGTTTTTACTCATGCCAAATAGGCATATCTTTATGATAGAGATGGTTAGGGGTAAAATTATTACCCGGTACATCGAATATGATTATACGATTTACGATCTACGATATCCTTGCCTACATCCCGGACCGTGATGTTTATAGTGCTGTGTACGTAATATACATGCCTACCGTAGTTTTTGGGAAAAAAGTGTAAGTAATGGACTGTTCCTATTAATTATACCAGGGGCTATTTCCTTTGTATTTTGACGTTAGCGTGTAATTTTTCTTGCACACATCTTGGAAAAACATTTGTTTCAAAATCGAGAGATATTGTTCCTGGTGGAAGAAATAAGAAAAATACATTCCGTTGCAGACTTTTGTTAAAAATGGCTAGCAGAAACATCATCTAGGCATCACCTAAGGCCAATGAGAGTGATTTGAGTCACGTCACGCACAAAGGCATTTTCTTTTTAAACTAAATTTGGGTATAATGTTATTGAGATTGCTTTAAAATAGGCCTAACAAAGTACTAAACAATGATTAAGTGTATCTTTATCTAAAACTTTACTTTTGTTAAATATAGCTTTAGTTAATTAAAGCAAGGCAGTCCAATCCAAATTTAGTGAAAAGCCACTAGAAAAAAAACTATATATGTATTAATATATATTTTAAAACCGCAGGAAGAAACTAGTTAAAAGGTGAAAAATACATTTCTAATGAGTAGTGGGGAAAAAAATTACGCATTGTGATTAAGAAATATACTTTTTTAAAGTGTACTATGAACCGAAAAAATTGTGCATTATGTACCAAGAATTGTTTGGTCAAAAAAATATACGAAATGAGCCAAATTAAGTGTGTCTGAGTATATCGAATTATTTGAAATAATAAGTTGAGAAAAATTGGTTCTCCTGAGTGGAATTCGAAGCATGTGTCCCAGAAACATGCAGGGCATCAAAATACTTAGGGTACTACCCACACAACCACAATCTCCCAAAAAAATCCAGAAGCTATCTTAGATGGCCAGTGGATATCTGATGGACATCTTAGATATCTATCGGATATTTTCTGGATATTCTGGTTGTGTGAGCAGAAGCTAACCATTTCTACAACAAAGTGATCGGGCAGCCAAGCTTCGACATAGGATAGTCGTAATATATTATTATCATCATATGTGGATTCGAACCTCACTCAAAAAAAAAAAAACAATTCTCTTCAGCTAATTATTTCAAGCATTTCTTGTCTAAAGGACGTTTTCCTGATACATTATTACTGAAATATTTATTATTTGTTTTATGACCCGCGGGTTCGACGGTCATGTCCTAAAAGAACCTGCAATAATATTAAACAAAATTTATTTAAAAAACCTCCGTGCGTCACTAAAATTATTTCAAGTATGAAGATTGTTTCGGCCATGCTCCTTATAGCGATGGGGCGGGGGTGGCTCAGTCGGTAGTGCGCCAGGCTCATAATCTGTAGTTCCCAGGTTCGAGTCCCAGCTGAGTCAGTGTTGAGACTTATCTCCGCATAACTCCGCGTCCTGCTCTCGGTCAGTAAGGGACACCGATGGGCTAGGAAATACCGCCGTCCGTAGGATGGGTCGTTAAGCCGTGGTTCCGTACAAGGGAGAGAGCCATACCTTGTGCACGCTAAAGAACACATTGGATGGCCTTGACGAGAGGCTACCATTTGTCTCCTAACAGCTGTTCCAGTGGGTCGCCTCCCCAACCTTCTCTGAGCCTTCGGGGTCCTTGTGACTTGGTCATTTAGCCCATTGTGTGTAAAAAAGTGCCGCTCAGAGGTAAAACAATCCAACCCTATAGCGCTGGTCCTATGAATACATCTCTAAGATAATCAACATCATATAGGATTAAATTCCATCCCTTCAGCTCAATGCTCGAAATGACGTTTATCAAATCCTCCTTCTCCAATTTCCCTCTAACCAAACAACCATATCCAAAGCCGACACACTCGATAAAATTGATTCGATTCAATGGAGCATTTCTTTAAATGGCACAAGAAAATCCAGTATCAATATATTTTAACGTTTCATAAACGACCAAGTAGCAGTAACACAGTAAGTAACGTTCATTTCTTTTTAATTACCGCCATCTGAATCGTCCAGAGCTTATTTAAGGATAAAGAAATTATGAAACGTATCTTTGTCACAGGAAAGAAATTGTTCATCAGACACGAGACTGATTAGTAGTGGTCCTCACAGAATAACGGAATTGTGAAGACAGAGTCTTTCTTTCACTAGCTTCTGTCTGCTTTTATTAAACTGGAAAGATCGATGAACAGAATATCAGTAAGTCTAACAGTAGCGTTTTATTAGTCACATAAAAATGGGAGTAGTGGTACTTTGTAACGTGTGACGCTTCCGTTACGGAGTCTAGGTGGATTGAAATCGTTAGATTTTTATTAGTTCTTTAATGCACATTTTCTGCGGTGCCCCGTATTTGGGATCAGTGGTTTCCTCGTTTTCTGATGAGTCGGCTGTGGGGATTTCTTCTCGGAGGATTCGTTTCTCGTCTCTTCCACTTTGGGCGATGTCAAGGTGAGTTCAGGATGTTATCCTTGTAGGATTCGCTCGAGCGATCGTCATTACCACCGGAAAAAACATGACGATCTGAAAAATCGCTTAAAAATCGATTGTTTCATAGTGCTCAAAGACTTCGTATGAAATGAGTCAATATATGAACGATATATCGGCTTCTCTCTTTCTTTTACCTTTTTTGTTGAATATATATGACTGAATCGCCCATACTTAATCTAATGGTTAGCATATCTGACTGATAACCAGTTGGATTGTTTTACCTCTGAGTGGCACGTTTTTGCACACAATAGGCTAAATGGGCCAGGTCACATGGACCCCGAAGGCTCAGAGAAGGTTGGGAAAGGGGACTCACCAGAACTGCTGTTGGGAGACAGATGGTAGCCTCCAGTCAAGGCTATCCAGCATATCTTTAACATGCATAGGGTATGGCTCCCCGCACACAAGGGCCACGGCTTAACGTTCCATCCGACTCACAGCAGCCTTTCCAAGCCATCGGTGTCCTCTATTGACTGTGGTCAGGACGGCGAGTTTTACGGAAATAAATCTCGACGCTGACCCAGTTAGGACTCGAACCTGGGAGCAGCAGATTACGAGTCTGGCGTGTTACCGACTATGCCACCCCCGCCTCCTGATAACCAGTGGGCATGTAGTTGTGTACACAGTCGTATCACAATAATATGACCACCTACCATACATATACTATGGTAGGTGGTCATATTATTCTGATATATGCTATATAAGAAACCAAGCCTAGTAGATCTTCTTGGTCATCTCCGTCCTTTGTGTAGGAAAGTACCTTCTTCTTTATTTAATAATGATAAAAATATACTGAAAGCATAACTTTATATTTCTTAATCTTTAATACTTCGTTGTGAAAATTACAGATATAATTACATTATTCTCAAATTTGTAACAATAACAACAATAAAGATAACAAATAATGGGAAAAACCTTTTAAATATTTGACAACAACATAAGCGAACACAAACTTAGCACCACCGTGATACCATCTAAATTTGAGCTTATAGAGTTAAAAACACTTTGCAACAATTGTGAATATTCATCAATTTATATCCTATATATGAAGATAATCCTCGTTAATATGTTTGTACATTCTTATGCTACGATATTCTTTAACACATGCTCAAAAATAAATTTAATAAATTATTTGCTTTTAAATGCATGGCATTCTGAATTCCTAGAGAGTTTTGCTATCACATACTACATTTGAAATAAGGAAAAAAAAAACATTTTTTACATATTTAAACAACCTGAAAAATTAATGAGGGGATGGTTCGGTAGCTCAGTCTGTAGCACTTCGGACTCGTAGTCGGCAGTACCCAGATTCGAGTCCCACCTGGGGCAGCGTTGAGATATATCTCTACAAAACTTCCCACCTTGCTCTCGGTCAGTAGGGACATCGATGGGCCTGAAAAGGTTGTCATCCGTCGGATATAACTTTAAGCCGTGACTCGTGTGCGGGAGAGTCATACCATATGCACGCTACAGGACACCCTGGATGGCCTTTAAGGGAGGCTACCATTTGTCTCCTAACATCTGGCCAGTGGGTAACCTCCCTCCAACCTTCTCTGGGCCCTTGTGACCTGGCCATTTAATCCATTGTGTGCAAAAAAAGTGCCGCTCAGAGATATAACAATCCAACATAATCATTTTATATACCTAAACATTGTTTTCCAAAGACAACATTCTAAAGGTATTTCTAAATTATAAAGAATGATTATAATCCCCCGAATAATACGAGTAACATTAAAAAGCAATAAATTTTAAACATTACGTCTCATTTCAAATTGCGTCGGTCAAACTGGTATTTTTGGATCATTTTTTAATAACTTTATGGATGAAAAAATTCGCAAGAAAATATACCGATTAGGAATTTGGGTTGGGTTGCTTTACCACTGAGCTCTCTTGCAAACGGAGGTATATCACTCTCCTGCAAATGGAGGTATATCACTCTCCTGCAAACGGAGATATATCACTCTCCTGCACACGGAGGTATATTACTCTCCTGCACACGGAGGTATATTACTCTTCTACACACGGAGGTATATTACTCTCCTGAACACGGAGGTATATTACTCTCCTGCACACGGAGGTATATTACTCTTCTACACACGGAGGTATATCACTCTCCTGCACACGGAGGTATATTACTCTCCTGCACACGGAGGTATATTACTCTTCTACACACGGAGGTATGTTACTCTCCTGAACACGGAGGTATATTACTCTCCTGCACACGGAGGTATATTACTCTTCTACACACGGAGGTATATCACTCTCCTGCACACGGAGGTATATTACTCTCCTGCACACGGAGGTATATTACTCTTCTACACACGGAAGTATATTACTCTCCTGAACACGGAGGTATATTACCTTCCTGCACACGGAGGTATATCACTCTCCTGCACACGGAGGTATATTACTGTCCTGCACACGGAGGTATATTACTCTCCTGCACACGGAGGTATATTACTCTCCTGCACACGGAGGTATATTACTCTCCTGCAAACGGAAGTATAGCACTCTTCTGCAAACGGAGGTATATTACTCTCCTGCAAACGGAGGTATAGCACTCTTCTGCAAACGGAGGTATATCACTCTCCTGCAAACGGAGGTATATCATTCTCCTGCAAACGGAGGTATAGCACTCTCCTTTAAACGGAGGTATATTACTCTCCTGCAAACGGAAGTATAGCACTCTCCTGCAAACGGAGATATATCACTCTCCTGCAAACGGAGATATATCACTCTCCTACAAACGGAGGTATATCACTCTCCTGCAAACGGAGATATATCACTCTCCTGCACACGGAGATATATCACTCTCCTCCAAACGGAGGTATATCACTCTCCTGCAAACGGAGGTATGTCACTCTCCTGCAAACGGAGATATATCACTCTCCTGAACACGGAGATATATTACTCTCCTGAACACAGAGGTATATTACTCTCTTGTTCACGGAGGTATATTACTCTCCTGAACACGGAGGTATATTGCTCTCTTGCAAACGGAGGTATATTACTTTCCGGCACAAAAATACGTTCATATGGTAATAATTGCCAAATCTGAATCTGAGCCTTTGGGGTCCTTGTGACCTGGCCATTTAATCTCCACACGATTGACTGTGGCATTTCAATACCTTTCGGATTTCGGTGATACCTTTCGCATCGAGGTGTAGGTGGGAGTTTATAGCACATAAATCGGAACCTGACACAGTTTGCACTCGAATCTGGGAACTGTCGATTACGAACCTGGCGCGCTACTTACTAAGCCAGCCTCTGCCTCACGAAAAAGTGAAGAAATCACTCTTAATATTTGACAGGAACCTAAAAAGAAGCGTGACTTTAAGATGCAACTGATTTCGAAGGCATCTTCCGATGTCCATTAATTCACAGAAGAGCGAAATAAAACACGTTTTTTTTTTTCAAATTTACGGACCAAGTATTTATGTCAATTATACGCATGAAAAGAGTGCCGGACTGTTACTTTTCCACATGGTTTGGTCAGAGGATTAATTACATTCCACTTAATCGTTCCTCACATCATTAGTCTCGCATCTAATATAAAAAAAAAAGAAATAAAGGAGGAATGGTGCGTGAAAAACCATAATTGCATTTTATTATGCTCAGCACTTAGCCGGAAGTAATATCAATTACAGTTTTACCTCAAATTTCGTTTTCTTTTTATTGGGACGCATCTCTTGTAAACGCTCCTTCCTTTTCTGACGTATTTAGAATCTTAGCGATAAGACTTGAGTTTTCTACCAAATAATTCTAAATTAGCAGATAAATTAATTTTAACTTTTTAGCACATAGAAATATTGCAGAAAAAAATGGAACCATTCCCATGTAAGTTAATGAATAGTCAAATTCGAAGATCTGGGTGGGTTGTTTTACCTCTGAGCGGCACGTTTTTGCACATCATGGGCTAAATAGCCAGGTCATAAGGACCCCGAAGGCTCAGAGGAGGTTGGGGAGGGAATCCAACTGGAACAGCTATTGGGAGACAGATGGTAGCCTCCCGTCATGGCCATCCAGCGTGTTCTTTAACGGGCACAGGGTATGGCTCTCCCACACTGGGGGCCACGGCTTAACGTCCCTTCCGACGGACGGTAGACTTTCCAAGCCCATCGGTGTCCCCTACTTACCGTGGGCAGGGCGAGAATTTTGTGGAGATAAATCAATGCTAATCCAGCTGGAACTCGAACCTGGGAACTGCAGATTACGAGCCATCCCGCCCCCATTGGAAGATTTGTAATTTCTACAATAAGCGATTTACAGAAAAAATGGGACTGAATAAATTTAAATCTTTTTCAAATCTAATTAAATCTCGATTTCAACAATATTTGTTTGGTATTTAAAGAGCTATGGAGCCTGGAATACTCAGGTTTAAGAAATTTATGTAAAACCGAAAATTATTGAAAGAATTATTTGCACAAAATTCTAAAACATACACATATTTTATTAAATGGTTTATAATAATGCTTATTTTATAAAATTTTAATTAACCTCTGAAGTGAATTCTTATGATTGATATTTCCGTTATTCAAAGGGAGGGGATGGCTCAGTCGGTAGCGCGCCAGGCTCGTAATCTGTAGTTCCCAGGTTCGAGTCCCAGCTGGGTTAGCGTTGAGATTTATCTCCGCAAAAATTCCCCGCCCTGCCCACGGTCAATAGGGGACACCGGTGGGCTTGGAAAAGCCGCCATCCGTCGGATGGGACGTTAAGCCGTGGCCCCGTGTGTGGCAGAGCCATACCCTGTGCACGTCAAAGAACACGCTGGGTGGTCTTGACGGGAGGCTACCATCTGTCTCCCAACAGCTGTTCCAGTGGGTCCACTTCCCCAACCTTCTCTGAGTCTTCGGGGTCCTTGTGGCCTGGTCATTTAGCCCATGGTGTGCAAAAAAGTGCCGCTCAGAGGTAAAACAATCCGTTATTCAATATTCAAACTTCTATAACTCTTCAAGTACTGAATGGATATTGTTTAAAATCGAAATTCAAACCATTTAATTGACACCTTTATTTATTTTCAGTCATGTGTTTCCACAAAAAATTATTTAAGCAGTTATAGAGCCTCGAATTAAATTCTCCATTGACTTTGAGATGAGGATGTTCCATTTTACTGTCCATGCATGAAACACAAAGCATTAGTTCCCAGTCCATTCATCTCCTCTGAGATATTTTAGCACGTAAAAAAATCCATAAGGGTTACATTGATGATTGTTTCATGCAAACCTTTCATTTTTTTTAAAGAAATTTGTTGCATATCAATGTTTTTATAATTCGTTTATTACTTCATTGCGTGAAATTCTAAATTTTATAAGAAATAAATAATAAAAGTTCACCAGCTTCTTGACAATGTCAGGATGATTTAAAAGTCACCATTAGTGGATAAATCAGAGATCTGGTGATAACCACAAATGTTATCACCAGATCTCTGATTATGTAACTGGGAATTGCCCTAACTACTAAGTTATCACCAGATCTCTGTTTTATCCAATAATTGTAACTTTTAAATCTTCATCAAGTAAAACATTTTGTGGGAAAAAAATTATCTTCGCCGATGAGAGGGATTCGAACCCACGTCTCCCAGGTATATGCCAGGTGCTCTAACCATTAAGTTATCGCCAAATCTCTGATTTATCCACTAATTGTGACTTTTAAATCTTCCTGACATTGTCCAGAGCTGGTGAGAGCTTAGTGATTTGTTTTTCCACAAAAAATTTCTTGAAGTAAATGTCAACAGGTAATCTGTGTATTTATTATTGATTGATACTTCACCATTATCGTGCTTTTATTCTCTTCCTAATCCATCGGTATTTAAGTTTTCATATCCCCCCCTTTCCGCCGATGTCAATTAGTCCACTGATATGAGGGGCGGGGTGGCTCAGTCAGTAGCGCGCCAGGCTCGTAATCTGCAGTTCCCAGGTTCGAGTCCCAGCTGGGTCAGCGTTGAGATTTATCTCCGCAAAATTCCCCGCCCTGCCCACGGTCAGTAGGGGACACCGATGGGTTTGGAAAGTCCGCCGTCCGTCGTATGGGACGTTAAGCCGTCGTATGGACGTGCACAGGGTATGGCTCTCCCGCACACAGGTGTGCGGGAGAGCCATACCCTGTGCACGTTAAAGAACACGCTGGATGGCCTTGACGGGAGGCTACTATCTGTCTCCCAACAGCTGTTCCAGTTGGGTCCCCTCCCCCAACCTTCTCTGAGCCTTCGGGGTCCATGTGACCTGGCCATTTAGCCCATGGTGTGCAAAAACGTGCTGCTCAGAGGTAAAACAACCCAACCCACTGATATGATGTAAGACTTGGTATTGATATAATCCTTATCATCATATCGCTAATACTTGAGGTTCGTCAAGAATAAACCACAGGCTTTTCATCAGGAAATCATTAGAAGTCCCATGTTACTTCGATCATTAAAATTTTCATGTTTCTTCGATCATTAAGTCATTAAAAATTTCATGCTTCTTCGATCATTAAGTCATTAAAATTTTCATGCGTATTCAATCAAGTCATTAAAATTTTCATGCTTCTTCGATCATTACGTCATTAAACTTTTCACACTTCTTCCATCATTAAACCATTAAACTTTTCATGCTTCTTCGATCATTAAGTTATTAAACTTTTCATGCTTCTTCGATCATTAAGTCATTAAACTTTTAATGCTCATTCCATCAATAAATTTTTCGAATAAGTCTCTTTTTTGCATCACGAACGTATCAGAAAAAAATCGTATTAATCTTCCATTGCGAAAGTATCGGAAGAGGTATCCTTATTCTTCTGTTATGAAATCATCGGAAGAAGTTTCCTGTTTTTTCTGTCATGAAATTATTGGAAGAAATATCAAAGAAAAAATGGAAGTCTCCTATTTCTTTTTATAATAATAATACCAAAAAAATGTCGCACTTCTTTCATCATGAAAATATTGGAAGATGTCGAGGTGTTCGTCAGGAAATCCTTGGAAAAATTATCATATTTCTTTTTTCATAAAGTTATTCGAATTAATCACATGCTTCTTCCGCGGAAAAACTATTGGGATAAATATATTTCTTTTTAAAAAAGAAGGTACTTCCCTACACAAAGGACCGAGATAGCATAGAATCTATGCTTGCCCTTGTTTCTCATACAACATACAAACACTTACGCAATGGCCTGCTGGTCTTAAGAGTCAGGTACGCTAACCACTAGAGCAGGTACAGCTTTTCGCACGTGGCCTAGTAATATCATAGCTATACGATCATGAAAACAGTAGAAGATTGGATTGTTTTACCTCTGAGCGCACTTTTTTGCACACCATGGGCTAAATGGCCAGGTCACATGGACCCCGAAGGCTCAGAGAAGGTTGGGGGAGGGGACCCACTGGAACAGCTGTTGAGAGACAGATGGTAGCCTCCCGTCAAGGCCATCCAGCGTGTTCTTTAACGTGCACAGGGTATGGCTCTCCCACACACGGGCCACAGCTTAACGTCCCATCCGACGGACGGTGGCCTTTATAAGCCCATCGGTGTCCCCTACTGACCGTGGGCAGGGCGGGGAATTTTGCGGAGATAAATCTCAACGTTGACCCAGCTGGGACTCGAACCTGGGAACTACAGATTACGAGCCAGGCGCGCTACCGACTGAGCCAGCCCCGCCCCCTCTAACCACTAGAGCAGGTACAGCTTTTTGTACGTGGCCTAGTAATATCATAGCTATATCATCATGAAAACAGTAGAAGATTTATTATTTTACCGCCTTGAGCTTACTTTAAGTCTCATACTTTATGAAATTATTCGAAGAAATCATGTTACTTCCATCGCGAAAATATTGTAAGAAGTTTCTTGTTTCTTCCATCGTAAAACTGTTGAGAAAAAGTTTTTTTTTTGCTTCTTCAAGCGTGAAAATAATAAAAGAAATTTCATGCTTCTTCCATCAGGAAATAGTTGAAAGAAGTTTCTTGCCTCTTCCCTTATGAAAATAATAGAAATTCCACACTTCTTCCATCATGAAATAGTTGAAGGAAGTTTCATTTTTTTTCCATCGTCAAGTTATTTAAAAAGTTTTTGGTTTCTTTTATCTTCAAAATAATGAAAAAAGATTCATGTTTCTTCCATTATTAAATTGCTGGAATCAATTTCTTTCTTCATCCATCACGAAAATATTGGAAGAAGTCCATGCTTCTTCCATCAGTAAACTGTTGAAAGAATTTCTTGCCTTCTTTCATCTAATATGGGGAGAATCCCGATGATTCTTCCATCATTACAGTGTTGAAATAAATTTCCTGCTTCTTCCACCGTGAAAATAGTGGAAGAAATTTCATACTTCTTCCATCATGAAATTGTTAAAGGAATTTTCTTCTTCCACCATGAAAATATTGGAAGAAGTTTCATGCCTCTTCCATCATGAACCTGTTGAAAAAAAAAGTCTCTTGTTTCTTTCATCATGGAAATATTGAAACAGGTCTCTTGCTTCTAGCATCAAGGAAATATTGGAAGTTTCATGCTTCTTTTATCATGGAAATATTTTATAAAGCTTAGTGTTTCTTTCACCACAAAAATATTGGAAACGTTTCCTGATTCTTCCATTGTGAAATCGTTGAAAGAATATTTTTGCTTCTTTGAACTGGCAAATTTGTCAGTGATAGAAGAACCAGTGATTTAAATTTAGCAGGAAAGAGCTGTAGTTAAATTGTAAGCTCATGTGATGACTGCAGATAGAGAGAATTTAAAATGAGGTGTCGAGAGATGAATTAGATTAGAGAGTTAGAAATGAGTCAGCGAAATAAATGAAACCTGGCCTGCAATCTGTTTCCCTGGTAACGTGATGGTGTGAGCGGGATACGCTAAAGTTCAAGACCGTAATAACTAAGGCTATGAAGATAAGATCATTGATCGTGCACGGGAGAGATCATTTAACATTTAGAAAGATATTCATTTTATAGTCCATTTTGTCAATCCGGAAATAAAAGTGACAAATTCATTCTTAATAACTCGCAAGTAAGACAGTGAATTGCTTCTGTCAATCACATTTATTCTTAGCTCTTGCTAGAGGAGATTGGATAAGATGCTGGTCGTTTTTAGGGTTAGAACAATTTTCAGGGTTGGGTTGAATTGGTTTATCTCTGAGAGTCATTTTTTGCACAAAACGTAATTTCTACAGAGCAAGATATAATTTCCAGAGATAATGATACATTTTTGGAAGAGCAGAATACAATTTCGATATAACAGGGCACAACAGTTCAAGAGGATAGGAAGAACAAATTTGAGAGAACAGGATGCAAATTTGGAGGAGCAGGCCACAATTTCGAAAGAGCATGATACTAACCCGAGAGAGAATCTGATACTATTCTGAGAGAGAAAGAGCACGATATTATTCCGAGAGAGAGAGAACAGGATACTATTACAAGAGAGGAAGATCCCATTCCGCGAAACAGAGCAAGATGCTATTACGAGAGAGCAGGATACTGTCACGAGAGAGAGAGAGAGCAGGATACTATTACGATAAAACAGGAAACTATTCTCGAGAAAGAGAGTAGGATACTATTACGAGAAAGGGAGCAGGATACTACTCCCGAGAAAGAGAGCAAGATACTATTCGGAGAAAAAGAGTAGAATACTATTATGAAAGAGCAGGATACTATCACGAGAGAGAGAACAGGACACTATTACGAGAAGGCAGGATACTATTTCTGAGAGAGAGAGAGACCAAGACACCATTCCGAGCGAGAGACCAAGATACCATTACGAGAGAAAGACCAAGATACTATTTCTAGAGAGAGAGAGACCAAGATACCACTCCGAGAGAAAGACCAAGATACTATTTCGAAAGAGTGAGAGAGAGAGAGAGACCAAGATACCATTCCGAGAGAGAGAACAAGATACTATTTCGAGAGAGAGAGAGAGACCAAAATACCACTCCGAGAGAAAGACCAAGAAACTATTTCGAAAGAGAGAGAGAGAGACCAAGATACCATTCCGTTAGAGAGAACAAGATACTATTTCGAGAGAGAGACCAAGATAACATTCCGAGAGAAAGACCAAGATACTATTTCGGGAGAGAGAGAGAGAGAGACCAAGATACCATTCCGAGAGAAAGACCATGATACTACTTCGAAAGAGAGAGAGATTAAGATACCATTCCGAGAGAAAAACCAAGATACCACTTCGAAAGAAAGAGAGATTAAGATACCACTCCGAGAGAGAGAACAATATACTATTTCGAAAGAGAGAGAGAATAAGATACTATTTCGAGAGAGAGTGAGAGCAGGATACTATTTCGAAAGAGAGAGAGAATAAGATACTATTTCGAGAGAGAGAGTGAGGACAGGATACTATTCCCGAGAGAGAGCGCAAGATATTATTAAGCAGGGCACAAATGCGGGAGAAGAGGAGAGTGTCGGGAGGGTGATAAAACATGAAGCGAGTAATTTCACTGATTAAATTACTCTTATTTCTGAAAAGAGACTAACAGTGACAGGAGATTAAAATATATAGTTTCTGATATTTCTTCTACAGTTCAGAACTTCACAGAAACGTAAACAAATCGTTTTTATTTCTGACAGTAATCTGAAACGAAAAAAGGGATAATTACCTTAATTGCAACTGATTTCAGAGATTTTTTTCAATATACCTTACTCCATAGAATAGCGAAAAAAAACAACAATATTTCTCCCAATTTGAGGACCAAGCAAATGAACTGAATAATCAGGTCATAAGGACCCCAAAACTCAGTAAATAATTTCCCTTAACTTTACTCAATTCTACCTGTTAGGGGATTGATGAAAACCACGAACTGAACTGTGTTACTTATGATCGGAACTATTTTTCTATACAACGGGCCTTAATGGATAAGAACAGCTGAATAGGAGAAGGGTTGGGATGGATTGTTTTTCGCAAACAAGGGACTAACTGGCCTGGTCACAAGAATCCAGAGCTTAGAGAAGGACACCCACTGGTTGTGGTGAGGAGTTAGAATCTTCTTGTTTCCTCTTATTAGTAGAGAGTGGTGGTGAGAAGGAGCTTGAATCCTCGTGTTGCCTCCTACTCTAGAAAGTTGGGGTGAGTAGCTAGAATCTTCCTGTTGCCTCTTACTAGTAGAAAGTGATGGTGAAAGGCTTGAATTATCCTGTTGCGCCTTACTAGTATAGAGTTGGGGTAAGGAGCTTGAATCATCCTGTTGCATCTTACAAGTAGAGAGTGTTGATAGTAGAGAGTGGTGATGAGGAGATGGAATGCTGCTCTTAGTAGTAGAGAGTTGGAGTGAGGAGTTATAATATTCCTATTTCCTCTTACTAGTAAAGAGTGATGGGGAGGAGTTAGAATCCTCCTGTTGCCTCTCTCTAAGTAGAGAGTGATGGTGAGGCTTTAATCCTGCTGTTGCTCTTACTAGTAGAGAGTGATGGTGAGGAGCTTGCATCTTCTTATTGCCTCTTGCTAGTAGAGAGTGGGGAAGAGGAGCTTCAATCGTCAACAATTCCCCTGTTGTCTCTTACTAGTAGAGAGTGATAGTGAGGAGCTTCAATCGTCCTATTGCTTCTTACTAGTAGAGAGTGGTGGTGAGAAGGAGCTTGAATCTTCCTGTTGCCTCTTACCAGTAGAGAGTGGTGGTGAGAAGGAGCTTGAATCCTCCTTTTGCCTCATCTTAGTAGAGAGTTGGGGTGAGGAGCTAGAATCTTCCTCTGCCTCTTATTAGTAGCGAGTTGGGGTGAGGAGCTTGAATCCTCCTGTTGCGTCTTATTAGTAGAGAGTTTGGTGAGAAGTAGCTTGAATCCTCCTGTTGCCTCTTACTAGTAGAGAGTCGGGGTGAGGAGCTTGAATCCTGTTGCATCTTACTAGTAGAGAGTTGGGGTGAGGAGCTAGAATCCTCCTATTGTCTCTTATTAGTATCGAGTTGGGGTGAGGAGCTAGAATCCTCCTGCTGCGTATTATAGTAGAGAATTGGGGTGAGGAGCTAAAATCCTCCTGTTGACTCTTACTAGTAGAGAGGGTGGTGAGGAGCTTGAATCCTCCAGTTAACTCTTACTAGTAGAGAGTGGTGGTGAGGAACTTGAATCCACCTGTTGACTCTTATTAGTAGAGAGTTGGGGAGAGGAGCTAGAATCTTCCTGTTGCCTCTTATTAGTAGCGAGTAGGGGTGAGGAGCTAGAATCTTCCTGTTGACTCTTATTAGTAGAGAGTTGGGGAGAGGAGCTAGAATCTTCCTGTTGCCTCTTATTAGTAGCGAGTAGGGGTGAGGAGCTAGAATCTTCCAGTTGCCTCTTATTAGTAGCGAGTAGGGGTGAGGAGCTAGAATCCTCCTGTTGACTCTTACTAGTAGAGAATGATGGTGAGAAGCTTGACTCCTTCTGTTGACTCTTACTAGTAGAGAGTGATGGTGAGAAGATTGATTCCTCCTGTTGACTCTTACTAGTAGAGAGTGATGGTGAGAAGATTGATTCCTCATGTTGACTCTTACTAGTAGAGAGTGATGGTGAAAAGATTGATTCCTCCTGTTGACTCTTACTAGTAGAGAGTGATGATAAAGAGCTTGAATCCTTCTATTAACTCTTACTAGTGGAGAGTGGTGGTGAGAGAGACTTGGAAGAAGGAGCAAAACATTTGAGGAAATTTAAGAGCAAATTGTGACTTTCACTGAACCAAAGAGATTGAACTGGTTTGTCGCGAGGCAGATGGGTGCTGCCCGTAAAATCCGAAATCCATTTGATTTCCATCGAGGTTTTATGGAACTCAGTTCAATTACGATTTAAATAGAACGTTTGAGAAATTCCCGTGACATCTTGGTTTACTTCATCTGTAACCTTATTTAAATCAAAGTGAATCGTCACAGTTTGCATAGGGAAGTGATTCGCAAAGGTTTTCAACCTAACGCCCCTTTACCCGTAATCCTTCATCGAATCTGGAATATTTTTTCCTATATGAAACTGGTTGAAATAATACTTACCGTGTATTAAAATTTACGAGGATTTTTTGATAATATATCCATGATTTTCTAAATGTTTATATTTCGAAATAAAACTTGCCCAATTATGTTAATCCAAGAACTGTTCGTTATATCATTTAATCTATTTCTACCGAAACACTTAAGAACGCCTCCCCCAAATTTGCGGGGAGGGGTTGCTGGGAACTTCAGAACGCGACAGTCTCGTATTCTGAAATCCCCAGGTCGAGTCCCAGCTGGGTCACTGTTGAGATTCATCTCCGCAAAACTCCCCGCCCTTCAGGAGGGTACACCGATGGGCTTGGAAAGGCCGCCGACAGTCGGATGGGACGTTAAGCCGTGGTCCCATGTGCGGGAGAGCCATATCTTGTACGCGTTAAAGAACGCGCTAGATGGCCTTGACGGGAGGCCACCATCTGTTTCCCAACAGCTGTTCTAGTATGTCCCTCCCCTAACCTTCTCTGCGCCTTCGGAGTCTTTGTGACCTGTCCATTTAGCCCATTGTATGCAAAAAAGACCGTTCAGAGTTAAAACAACCCTACCCAATGCCAAATTTGTAAAACGCCCCAGTTGGAATTCATTGACTTAAGGAAACTGGCAGTGAAGTTGACGCGTAACCAAAAGACCCAGTGTTCGAATCCAAAACGTAGTTTTTTGATTTTCTTTTTCTGAACTTGTCAAAACACTGAACTCAGGAAAAAAAAAACATTTCCACAATGTATATTTCATTGCTTTTACTGGCGAAAACAAAAATTGAAAGTTCGTTTGAATGTTCGCATGATTTGGCATATTACGCTGAACAAAGAATAAGATATTAAAATGAAACAAATGCTCTGACGTTGTCAGGTGAGGGGGGATGCGCCGAAGACCTTCTTTCCCCTGGAGCACCATTCGGTCTAGAGGGCCACTCAAAGAGATAAGAGTAACAGTTTGGGGGGAGATCTTACCGACAGCCTAATCCTAGAACTGTCGGCTGATCGTTAGCTGACTTCGTCTTGGAAAAGATTACGAAGCTAATGCTCTCCGTTCCCTAACGTAAAATATTTCTCCCGATGCCCTTGCGAATTCTATCGAGCATCTGCTAAGCCAGCCCATCTGACAGTATAAACTGACTTGCCAAATAAATATGCCAAGAATAACCATTAATATTGCACTATCTGTACGAATTCTCTGAGAATAGAATTTCTTGGAGATTGAAGTTTTATTGTTGGAGAGTTTTCAAGTAGAATTTCTTATAGATTAAAGGGAATGAAAACTAAGGCGCTCGAAGCAGGTTTATCAGACTCGCCTAATATTTGGTTGTTTTACCTCTGAGCGACACTTTTTTTGCACACAATGGGATAAATGGCCAGGTTACAAGGACCCTGAGGGTTCGGAGCAGGTTGGGGGAAGAGGTTGGGTTGTTTTACTTCTGAGAGGCACTGTTTTGCACACTATAGGCTAAATGGCCAGGTTACAAGGATCCTGAGGGTTCGGAGGAGGTTGGGGGAAAGGGTTGGATTGTTTTTCCCTCTGAGCGGCAGCAATGTTTTGCACACAATGAGCTAAATGACCAGGTTACAAGCACCCCGAGGGTTGGGTTGTTTCATCTCTGAGCGATAGAAACCCGAGGGCTCAGATAAGGTTTGTGCAGGGAGCCCACTGGACAGCTGTTAGGAAACAGCAATCTTTCGCCAAGACCACCAGGTGTGATCTTTAACGTGCACAGGGTATGCACGCGCAGGCCATGCACACACGGAACCACGGCTTAACTTCCCATCCGACGGACAGCCACATTTCCAAGCCCATCCGTATTCCCTACTGACGAAGGGCAGACGGGAGAGTTTTGTTGAGATAAATCCCAACGTTGGCCCAGGTGGCGCGTTGCGTCTCAACGCTGAACTGCAGATTACATGCCAAGTGCGCTACCGACTGAGCTACCGCCGCCCTATATTCACCTAGGGAATATACACTCAGTGGCCATTATATTAGGACCTTCCTCATGTTATTCCTATGAAAAAATCAGATTCATAGCACAATAACCTCTTAAATTAGCTTTTTATGGGAAAATGTGATTGAAGGTAGCGATATCAATCAAATCTCTCGAAATATCGATTTTCAAATGCAATCATTCGGTCTTTAAAGAGTTAAAGAAGTGAAAATGTTTAACAGCAGCAATGCCAGTTATTTTAAAAGGCAATATGAAAGCAGTATATCTTATAGTAAACTTTACTAAAATATATAGACCTATTTCGCAGCAGTCTGTGTAATGATTGATGATTATTTAAATGTTCGCCCATTTTCGAATGATATTCCAAATCGTTAAATTGTTGTTAACTGTTTTAAGCCATAACTCAAAATACCGAACGAGTATAGGTTGAAAATCTAGATTTTGATAGATTTAATCTTCAATCATATTCTTCTATAAAAAGCTTTTTTTAGAGAAGTTAGTGAACTCTGAATTTGACTTCCTTACAAACTTATTTATATAATACTTAGGTGGTCATAATCTTTCTACACTTATCCCTAAATGTAGAAAGGATTTTAATGTTTTCGCATAATTGAGAAATGGTATTAATTTTATAGTAGTCAGTGTTAATTATTGAAGAGAGACTGTGTGGAAGCTTCTGAATTAAATCAACGTGTTGTTGATGGCCTGTATACATTCTAGATGTACAACATACACAGAAGAGCCAAAACGTTAGCCAAATCGTTATCCAAAACGTTATGCCCGTCTTTATGCAAATCGAAGCAACTGCAGGTAAACGACGGTGCCCGTGAAGGTCATGAAACGGTATAAATAACACCTAAAGCTCTGTTAATCAAAGTTATTCTTGTTCTTCAGACGGGAAAGGCAGCGGACTTCAATGAGTTTGACAAAGGCCAATTTGTAATGGCCAGACGACTGGGTCAGAGCATTTCCCAGATGGCAAAGCTTGTGGGATGCTCACAGTAAGCCGTGAGAATAACACAAGCTACCTACCTTCAAAACAAGCTCCTACCTTCAAAAGCCTCCTGCCTTCAAAGAGTAGTTCAAGGAGGGAAAAATCACGAACCGCCAGCAAGGTGTGGGCAGACCACGGTTCACCGATGCTAGTGGTAAGTGAAGCTTTGCCGTATGGTACGAGCCAACAGGACGGATACTGTGGCACAATTCGTTCCTAATTTGAATGCTGGTGAATGGAGTAATGTGTCACAACATGCAGTACATCGAACCCTGCTAAAAATAGGGCTGTGTAGCCACAGGCCGCTCCGAGTGGCCATGCTAACCTCGGTTCACCATCGAAAGAGCCTACAATGGGCACACAAGTATCAAAACTGGACCTTGAATGATTGGAAGAAGGTCGTCTGGTCCAATGAATCTCGCATCCTGTTGCACCATGTGGTCAGCCGGGTACGTATGCATCGTTTGCCAGGGGAAGTGTTGGCACCAGGATGCACTGCAGGACGAAAACTTGGCAGTAGAGGAAGTGTAATGCTTTGCGCAATGTTATGCTGGGAAACCCTGAGTCCAGTCATTAATGTGCAGGAAACTATGACGTCTACTACCTACTTAAACATCATTGCAGACTAGGTTCATCCGTGCATAGCAACGGTATAACCCTCTAGTAGTGCCTTCTTTCAGCAGGATAATGCGCCATGTCACACTGCCCGGATTGAATAGTTCGCGAAACATGAGGAATACTTTCAGGTATTGACCTGGCTTCCAAATTCACTGAATACATCAAACCAATCGAGCATCTGTGGTTTGTGTTGGAACAGCATGTACGATCTGCGGCGGCTCAACCACGTAACTTACAAGAGTTAAAGGATCTGCTGGTAATGTTTTGGTACCAGATACCACAAGACACCTTTAGAAACCTTGTAGTGTCTGTGCCTCTCCCGGTGAGAGCTGTTTTGGCACCACGTGCAGGACCAACATCATAGTATTCAGGTGGTCATAACGTTTTGGCTCTTCGGTGTATATACACCGTTGTTCAAAATTCGAAGACTGCAATATGCAAATTAAGATGCAGGAATAAGAGCAGTTTCAGGAACGAGTGCTTCTCATTTCGGATTAAGAGCAACTTTAGGAGCGAAAGCTTCTCACTTATAATTAAGAGCGGCTTTATAGATCGTTTCGGATTATAGCTATTGTTAAAATGCAAAAGAAGTACGATTTAGAAAATGGTCGGAAATTGAGAGTTTTTGGAGTGGTGGAAGCAGGGCTGTCATATAGAGAGGTTGTCGGATTCATGAATGTGTCGGAAAGTGTAATTTACGAACTTTGGAGATGGTTTCAAGACACTGGAAAATGTTTTCCAGTAATCGAGGAAACTCGGAGGACCGAGTTTCCTCGATTACTGAAAAGTGGCCAGTCTGCTGTTCAACCCTTGAAAACTGGCTAGTCAGTTGTTTCCACTATTGAAAAATGGCCAGTCTGTTGGTTCCACTATCTATTGTTCCACTAATCTATTGATACAAGTATAATATGCCCGTCCTTTACAATTTAAAAATGGCCAATCTATTGATACGAGTATAATATGTCTGTCTTTTACTATTGAAAAGTGACCAATATATTGCTTCCACTACTGAAAAGTAGCCAGTCTGTTTATTCCATTATAGAAATGTGGTCTGCCTGTTGCTTTCACTATTAAATTGTGGTCTGTCGGTTGCTTATATTGTTTAAAAGTATCCATTTGTTGGTTCAACTGCAGAGAATTGACCAGTCTGTTGGTTCCATTGTTAAAAAGTGTCTATTCTTATACTTCCACTATTGAAAAGGGTCCAGTCTGAGCTTCCATTGTTTTAAAAGTGTCCAGTCTGTTGCTTCCATTGTTTTAAAAGTGTCCAGTCTGTTGCTTCCATTGTTTCAAAAGTGTCCAGTCTGTTGCTTCCATTGTTTCAAAAGTGTCCAGTCTGTTGCTTCCATTGTTTCAAAAGTGTCCAGTCTGTTGCTTCCATTGTTTTAAGTGTCCAGTCTGTTGCTTCCATTGTTTTAAAAGTGTCCAGTCTGTTGCTTCCATTGTTTTAAAAGCGTCCAGTCTGTTGCTTCCATTGTTTTAAAAGTGTCCAGTCTGTTGCTTCCATTGCAGAGAATTGACCAATCTGTTGGTTCCATTGTTAAAAAGTGTCTATTCTTATACTTCCACTATTGAAAAGGGTCCAGTCTTTTCAATAGTTGTTTTCAAGTTTTTGCACACAATGGGTTAAATGGCCAAGTCACAAGGACCTCAAGGGCTCAGAAAAGATTGGGAGAAGGGGACCCATTGGATTACTGTTAAGAAACAGATAGTAGCTTCCAGTCATTTAAAAATGGCCAGTCTGTTGGTTCCACTATCTATTGTTCCACTAATCTATTGATGCAAGTGATAGAAGTCAAGGTCATCCAGTGTGTTCTCTAAAGTTCTCACAGTATAACTCTCCCGCACACGGTGGCATGGCTTAACATCCAATATGACGGACGGCGGCCTCTCCAAGACCATAAGTGTCCTTTCTTACTGAGTGGAGAATGAAGAGTTGCGAAGACAATTCTCAACGCTATCACACTTGAGACTCGAACTTGGGAACTGCAGATTACGATTTTGTAAGCTACTGACCAGTCACTCCTAACCCGATCTGTGAGGAAGTTTCCTTTCATCAATAGATAAGAATGCTTACTTGTCCGCCGGGACAGCATCGAGGTAGAAATTAGTACTATGTTCAAAAATTATTATAAAAAAAATACCCCCTCAAGCAGCTGCTTGCCACAGAGATCTGATAGGAGCCTGTCAGATTATATGCCGTAGTAGAAGATCTGAGAGGATGGCAGGACCTCAACAGAAAAACAACACATACATCCATGCCTTAACCGGGGATCGAACCCAGATCCCTTAAATCAGTAGCCAAGCGCGCTAACCACTCGACCACGGGATGGCAAACATTATTATATGAGGTAGAAATTAATAATTTTACCTTTTTAATTATCATCTACTATTAATCACCATTAGGGATGAGTTCGACTTAAAGGTTCGATCCCGTACAGTCGCTCAAAAAAAGTATCCGAACATTATGGTTGATTGCAGAATTCAGGAAAAATATCTGGCAACGATTTTTTCAGAAATTAGTGATCTGGCAACCTTCGTGTCACGTGACACGAAGATTGCCAGATCACTAATTTCTGGAAAAATCGTTACCAGATATTTTTCCTGAATTCTGCAATCAACCATAGTGTTCGGATACTTTTTTTGAGCGACTGTACCCGAAATTACTGCTTCTGAGCGGTGTTAAGGAAAAATAATTATCTGTTTCACATTACATACAGAAATATTTACCGTTAAATTATTTTTACGTTCTTCGTCTTACAGGATATTACAAACTTGAACATAACTGCAATTATTTCATGACTTAATTAAAATCCTATTGTTAACTTTAAATTAAAAACTATTAGAAAAAATCTGTAGAAACTGAAAAAGAATATCATTAAAAAATGCAAAAAGTGACGGATTAATAAAAGTGAGAGAACAGCTGAGAAAAACGTTGAATAATGATAATTTTTATTTACTGAAGATTGAATTAATAGTTAAGATCAAATAAAAGGAATTCTTTTTTCCCTAATTTTTTGACATTCCTGTCCCGCCAGGGCCAGAATTGAAACTTATCTCCGAAAAATTCCTCGCCCTGCCCTCGCTGAGTAGGGAACACCGATGGGCTTGTAATGCTCGCCGTGCGTCGCATGGGACGTTAGGAAAATACCCCCTCAAGCAGCTGCTTGCCACAGAGGTCTGACAGGAGCCTGTCAGTTTATATGCCACAATAGAAGGTCTGAGATGATGGCAGGACCTCAGCAGAAAAACGACAAAAACAGCCATGCCTTACCCGGGGCTCGAACCCAGGTCCCGTAGATCAGTAGCCAAGCGCGCTAACCACTCGGCCACTGGCGTTAAGCTCAGTGCGTAAGAGCCATACCCTGTGCACGTTAAAGAATACGCTGGATGGCCTTGACGGGAGTTTGAGGCTACCATCTATCTTCCAACGGATGTCCAAGGGTCCCCTCCCAAAACCTTCTCTGAGCCTTCGGGGTCCTTGTGACATGGCCATTTAGCCTATTGTGCGCAAAAAAAGTGCCGCTCAGATGTAAACCAACATAACCCATGTTACATTCTACACTAAATGCCCACGTGATCCAGAGCAGACTCGTGTTTATGCCAGTTGCCCGCTTCGAAACTCAATATCTTCGTTAATAAGCTTTCGGTGAAATGGAAAAATTTTTAGAAAGTGTTGCTGAAGGTGAATTAAAGATCTCAATCAAATCTGTCTATATCTCGATTATTTCATAATATTCATTAGGAATTTAAAGAGCTATGGACCTTGAAACGTTTCGAATTTTGGCTTCTCTGCATAATATCACAGAAGTGGAAAAAAATTAAATTATCATTTATATAAACTGTTAAACACATACATATATTAGTAAAGTCGGTTATGCTCTCATTTGAAACATGTTTGTACTAACCTAGGGGCGGGGTGGCTCAGTCAGTAGCGCGCCAGGCTCGTAATCTGTAGTTCCCAGGTTCGAGTCCCAGGTGGGTCAGCGTTGAGATTTATCTCCGCAAAATTCCCCGCCCTGCCCACGGTCAGTAGGGGACACCGATGGGCTTGGAAAGGCCGCCGTCCTTCGGATGGGACGTTAAGCCGTGGCCCCGTGTGCGGGAGAGCCATACCCTGTGCACGTTAAAGAACACGCTGGATGGCCTTGACGGAAGACTACCATCTGTCTCCCAACAGCTGTTCCAGTGGGTCCCCTCCCCCAACCTTCTCTGAGCCTTCGGGGTCCATGTGACCTGGCCATTTAGCCCATGGTGTGCAAAAAAGTGCAGCTCAGAGGTAAAACAACAACAACAAAAAAAGTATAAACCTTTAGTTATTTAAACCGGCATTGTTATTGTAAAATATTTCAATTTTCATAACTCTCTAAATACCGAAGGAATACTGATGAAAATCGAAATTGAAATAGATTTGATTGAGATCTTTCATTCCATTATTTTCAGTCACATTTTTTCATAAAAAGCTTATTTAAAACGTTGCAAAGTTTTGTATCTGAGTTACTATTAACATGGAACTCTACCTAATAAGGTGGTCGCCGAGTGTATAAAAAAGTTTTTTTATCACAAAATATTTCAAAAACACACTAAATCCACAAATGTATTCAAACGTGTCCCTTGAATGTCAATGAAATGAGTAATTCGAAGTACGATAACTTCTAGAACCAAAAACAAAATGGATCTAGAGTTAAGGTTGTAAATCAGAACTTTTATTTAGTTGAACAAAAAGTCATTTATTGCTTTAAGAATTATGAGTGTGTGGCATTTAATATCTAAACTATAAGTCGTAATGTTTTTTAACAGTTCGACTAAAATGAAGCTAATAAGTGATGCGTGAAATCATTTACTACAACAAGTTGAGTTTCAAAAGTATATGTATTATTCTATCAGTACATTTTCTCAGTTTCCGGTGAATTTTAGAATTTTCCTATTTCCAGGGCACTGCTCTGAGGTAAGTAATAATTATAAAATAGTGAGGGAATATTATTGCTGAAAGAGATTTAGGTTATTTCGACTGCGGAATTTTGACTTATCTTCAGTCTAGACTTGCACAAAACATTTGTTTCATTCAAGAATATTTATCAATAAAATCAAGTCCGGATCTAGTAAAAAATAAAGGGGCAGGAAAGGGAGCAGGGTGGAGGGGAAAAGTGACGGAAGAAGTAAAATGGGAGGAGGGAAGGAATTTCCTTTTCCATTTTAGAGGTCTTTAGGGGCTCAGTCGGTAGCGCGCCTGCCTCGAAATCTGCAGTTCTCATGTTGGAATCCCAGCGGGTCAGCGTTGAGATTTATCTCCGCAAAATCTCCGCCCTGCCCACGAACAGTAGGGGATACCGATGGGCTTGGAAAGGCCGCCATCCATCGGATGGGACTCTAATCCGTGGGTCCGTGTGCGGGACAGCCACACCCTGTGGACATTAAAGAATACGCTGGATGACCTTGACGGGAGGCTACCATCTGTCTCCCAACAGCTGTTCCAGTGGGTCCCCTCCCCCAACCTTCTCTGAGCCTTAGGGGTCCTTGTGACCTGGCCATTTAGCCCATGGTGTGCAAAAAAGTGCCGCTCAGAGGTAAAACAACCCAACTTTAGAGGTCTTTAAATTTTCTTTAAAAAATGTTTGAAATGTGCACAAGCTTAATATTTTTTGACTATATTTGCAACCATTCTTACTAGAATTCTCAAAGGGGGAGGGGAGGCATCCCCCTTGCTCTTCCTCCCTTAGATACATTCCTGAATACAATTATTAAACAAAAAATATACGACTGTCAAGGAGGGTACAGTCGCTCAAAAAAGTATCCGAACGCTATGGTTGATTACAGAATTCAGAAAAAAATATCTGGCATCGATTTTTTAGAAATTAGTGATCTGGCAACCTTCGTGTCACGTGACACGAAGGTTGCCAGATCACTAATTTCTAAAAAAATCAATGCCAGATATTTTTTCTGAATTCTGTAATCAACCATGGCGTTCGGATACTTTTTTGAGCGACTGTACCGGGCTTAGTTTAACGTCGATAGGAGTTAGAGGAAAAATTGTCTTGAGCCAGGTTTTCTCCTCAAAAATTGATATCGACGTCAAATTAAGAGTGATAACTTTTCTTGATAGTTTAACAAAAATGTCGAGAAATTTATTAAAAAATGCACATTTGAACTAATGATTATCCGCGAAATAATATTCAGATTTTCACAATTCATTATCTAGATCAGTGTTTTTGAACTATTTAGGTACTGGTTACACCTCAGGATGTCTCGCTACTTTCCGGAACTAACTAAGACCGATATATTATCCCCAAAGGGAAGTCCTTCCCTCTTTCAAAATGATCTTATATATTTTGATTAAATAGAGCATAAATACCTAAAATATAAAGAAAGAGAGCTACAGATGTTTTTCATCTTTTTTGCTGTAATGTGGAAATAGAAAATGGCTGAAGAAAAAAATAACTTAAATGAAAACTTTATAAAGTAACATTAAAAGTTGAAATGTTTACAAATAAAAAGTTACTTAAATTGTATTAAGTCAAAGCAAAAAAAAATGATTGGTTGGGATTTTAAAACACATTAGCAACTTAGGCTATAAGGCACCAAACAAAAACACATTAGCAACTTAGGCTATAAGGCACCAAACAAAAACACATAATAAACGATAAACAAAAAATTATTACAGAAAATAATAAGTGTTCTAGCATTAATGACAATAATCTAATAGAATCTATTCAACTCGAGAACCACTTAGGCGCAACTCTTCAGGACCCCGTTTGAGAAACACTGATCAAGATGGCATTTTATGTCTTACTTCGAAGTTTGCTCTCTGTTAACTTGGAAATGGAGTCTTCATGTTCGAGGCTCCCGTACTCATAAAAGTGTGATTATTGTATCATGAGACACGGCGTGTGCTGTGTAAATGCGCAGCACACGCCCTATTCGTGATATAGTAATCATGAGACACGTTGTTACTCGTGTCTTTAATCGAAGAGACACTTTGGTTTGAAAAGTGTATCAGAAGTAAAAGTTTAGTAGTTGTTTTGATGAGTGGCGGGTATTGTCGGCTTAGATTCCCGTAGTTTATTGATTAGTTTTTCTATATATATAAAAAAAATATGTGTTGAGTCATGTCGATTGTATTACTGAAGTTAAGTCTTCAAAACCGTTTAATAGAATATCATTCCTAACAAACATATTTTTTGTCATGAAGTATGATTTTTATTTGGTAAGAATCGATGTATAATTTGGTTAAATAGAACGCATTGTAGAGGAAAATTCCAACGTTTTATCTGTTAGAATTTGTCACTAAAATAATCAGTAGTAATTAGACACTAGTTTAGTTAGTCAATTGGTTCATAAAGTTAATAATTCAAGTTATACTTATTTTTTCTTTCTCGTACTCTAGGTCGTTAAGACCAAATTCAACGCTGACCCAGCTGGTACTCGAACCTGGAAACTGCAGATTACGAGCCTGGCGCGCTAGCGACTGAGCCACCCCCGCCCCTAAAGACCTCTAAAACGGTAGGGAAAATGTTATAATGCAAAGGAAATTCCTTCCCTTCTTCCAATTTTACTTTTTCCGTCACTTACCCCCTCCATCCTGCTCCCCTCCCTGTCCCTTTATTTTTCACTAGATCCGAACCTGATTTTATTGATAATATTCTTGAATGAAACAAATGTCAAAATAAGTTACCTTACCTATTAAATAAGTTAATTTATTTATGTTTGGTTATTTCGAATCCAAGACACACAATAGTATCAAATAATTATTGCTGCATTCCTGTAACAATAACACACGGAAACGACCATGTATTTTTTTTTTGCGAATGAAATATATAATCAACAGACTGGAAAACAAATACGGTAACTAACTTTAATTCTAGAGTGAATCACGAACGTAGAAACGAGAAGCTGTTGAAATCACGACAAAACCAAGTCAACAAGTAAGTACAAATTATCGAACAAGATACAACACGTACCAGCAGTAGTCACGATCGGAGTTTGGGACGCGCAAAAAAGAAACTACAACTCACCATTCTTCTTCTTTCGGTGCTAGTCGCCCTTTTGTCAGCTGTACAAGATGGATGGGGACAGCTGTAGTCACTTGTTCTCAGGAGTCTGTAAACTGTCATGTGTTTCTATCACGAGAGAAAGTGTGAACCACACGGCTTCAACTCGTGACATTCCTTGTCACTGCTGGACGGACACGGAAATACAAGCACACGGACACAAAGGCGCGCGTAGAGCGTTAAAAAAACGAGGGTTGTGGCGATGGTGGAGAGAGAGTTGAGAGGAAGGGAAGAAAGTGAGATACGCGAACCAAAATTGAACTTGGGATGCGAGAGATACCGACTGTCGTGTGCATCTCGAACCGGAGACTGATACACACTACGATCCGAGAGGCCTGGGAGCAGATGTTCCAACTCACCTTAGCTTCGCCCGATCGATCTTGGACTTCGGAACCACCAGCTACGTTCTCGGAATGATGTTTTCTCGCTCTCTTTCTCTAGATCGTTCTTTTGCTCTCTTTCTTTCTTTCTCTCTCACTCAAACTTTCTTTAGATCCGCTCCTTCTTCCTCTTTTTTTTCTTTTCTTCGTTTGCTCTGTCTTTCTGCCCTTTCAGTGGGCAGCTGAGGAAACCGATACGACCTAGAGTAAGAATAAGGAGATGCTGATGAGGATATGATGGAATAGAGAAACAGAAGATGGATCTTCAGACGCAGGGCAAGGTAGCTAGATATATAGTTGACCTAAAAACAACAACACTGTCTATAGATACGGCATTCTGATGGATGGGTGGATTATGGAAAAAAAGTATTCTCCGGGAAAGAAATCTACATACGGAATAGAAATGGAAAGTTATTGACTTTGAATTATTTGAGAAAAGAACTCGACTATGATATCGTGTGAAAATGTTATTTATCTTGACTATGATACTAGAATGTTGTGTTCAAGTGCTTTGTATCGACAGTAGCAACTTATCACCGAAGGTTGGGGTTTTGTGGGGGGGGGGGGGGAGGGAGAAGTAGGATTCAGGTCAATTATTTAATTAATTTCTCACTGTTACACCAGAATAATTGTATATCACTCTTAGTTTAACATCAATATCAAAATCTCGATTCCTCGAAATTTAATATTGTGATGTTGAAGTTAAACTAAGAATGATTGCATACCTTTCTGCTGATATAATATCGAGAAATTTATTAAGTATTAATTTTTAGCATTAATTATTAAAGACATTTATAAAACAAGATGATTTATTGATAAATATTCCAGTTTCCGTAACTCTTTAAATACAAAACGCATATTTTTAAAAAACGACATTTAAATAGTTTTGATTATGATCTTTGATTTATCTTGGGTCATATATTTTTTTCTGCTGCATTCCGGATACTAGCATTTTCAAAGGTGGGAGGAAAGTCATACCCCTCCGCAGCACCGGCCGCGGATTCTAACACGAAAAACTCCGCAGCTTCGGGGGACGGGGGTGGCTCAGTCGGTAGCGCGCCAGGCTCGTAATCTGCAGTTCTCAGGTTCGAGTCCCAGCTGTGTCAGCGTTGAGACGTATCTCCGAAAAACCTCCCCTCCTGCTCACGGTCAATAGGGGACACCGATGAGCTTGGAAAGGCAGCCGTCCGTCGGATGGGACGTTAAGCTCTGGCTCCGTGTGCGGGAGAGCCATACCCTGTGCATGTTAAAGAACACACTTGATGTCCTTGACGGAAGGCTACCATCTGTCTCCCAACAGCTGTTCCAGTGGGTCCCCTCCCCCAACCTTCTCTGATGTTTCGGGGTCCATGTTACCTGGCCACTTAGCCCATGGTGTGCAAAAAAGCCGCTCAGAGGTAAAACCCAACCCGCAGCTTCGGCCATGGATTCTAACAATAAACACTCGCACCACTCCAGACTTGGATTCTAACCAGAAACACTCGGCAGTCCAGTTCTTGAATTCTAACCGAAAACACACTGCAGCCCAGACTTTGGATTCTAACGAGAAATATTCGACAGTCCCAGCCTTGGATTCTAACCAGAAACACTCCACAGCCTCAATATTCTCTGATAGAGTGACAGTTTTTATTCATTACGAAATCTCTCCGACGTCGAAATGACGATCCCATCTTCAATTTCTCAACTTTACAAGCCTCTTTTGGGCGAGTTAAACGTGCGAAACAGAAACACGAACAGTGCACTTGGACTTCATTGCTCTAACGAGTCATTTTTCTGAAGCTGAAAAGCTCTGCAAACGGCAATTCTCCTTTTATGCATTTGTACGAAACT
The DNA here is from genome assembly GCA_038380435.1 of Ryuthela nishihirai. NCBI lineage: Eukaryota > Metazoa > Arthropoda > Arachnida > Araneae > Heptathelidae > Ryuthela > Ryuthela nishihirai. The sequence continues at coordinate 29,559,409 of JAWZYU010000025.1, forward strand.
TGAGAGCTTTAGAGAAAGCGAGCTAAGGATGTAAATTTGATTCTGATGCTTTCATTTGATTTCTTTGTCGTGGATGAATTACGGTTTAAATTGAAGGTGGTAGAAAAGTTAAAAAAAAGATACCGAGCGGGAACAAAGGAATAATGCAGAACATAAAAAGGTGAAGTGAGTTTAAAGATAGTGAATAAAAAGTAGAGTGCTGTTGGAGAAGGTAATGTGAAAAAGAGAAACAAATTAGAGAGGCGTACAGAAGTAAAGAGAAATTTGACGACAATTTTCTTAGCTTTACTGAAAGGAAAGCAAATGCAAATGGAGACAGAAGGTTGGGTTGTTTTTACCTCTGAGCGGCACATTTTTGCCACCATGGCTAAATGATCAGGTCACATGGATCCCGAAGGCTCACAGAAGGTTGTGGGAGAGGACCTACTGGAACAGCTGTTGGGAGACAGATGGAAGCTTTCCGTCAAGGCCATCCAGCGGGTTCTTATAACGTGCAGTGGGTATGGCTCTCCCGCACACGGGTCCACGACTTAACGTCCCATCCAACGGACGGCGGCCTTTCCAAGCCTATCAGTGTGACCGTGGGCAGGGCGGGAAATTTTGCTGAGAAAAATCTCAACGCTGACCCAGCTGGGACTGGAACCTGGGAACTACAGATTTCGAGTCTGGCCCGCTACTGACTGAGCCACCCCCGGCCCTGGGTAAATGATGATAATGAGGGTGAAAAAACGATGAAGAACGATAAGATAAAGAAAACATATATAAAAGATCGGTTATTAAAATGATCTTTTCGTGAGCAGCATTATTTTCGTAAGTTCTCAATAACTAGTTTGAAGTTACTAAGCTTTTGTTGTTTTACCTCTGAGAGGGGGCAGCTCAGTCGGTAGAGCAGAAGGCTAGTAATCTGTAATTCTCAGATTCGAGTCTCATCGATCAGGGTGGGTTGAGATTCATTTCCGGAAAACCCCCACCCTGTCCTCTGTTGGAAAACGGGCATCAATGGGTTTGGAAAGGCCGTCGCCGCCAGTCGGATGCAATGTTAAGCTGTGACTCCGTGCGCAGGAGAGTCATATCTTGTGCATATTAAAGAACACGCTGGATGGCCTTTACCAGAGGCTACGATCTGTCTTCTAATAGCTGTCCAGTGGGTTCCGTCCTGAAGCTTTCTCTGAACCCTTGAGGAAAATTCCTTTCTGACCGAGGGCAGAAGGTGGAGGTTAAGCGGAGATTAATCTCAACTCTGGTACAGGTAGGACTCGAACCTGGGAAATGCAGATTACGAGACTGGACTAATTTCAACTGATATTGGCCCTTTTCCAAAGATATGGTGGGAGACGAAGAAGAACCATAATGACTTTTGCTTGATAAATATTAAATGTTTTACCAAGAAGACACAGTGCAGGAGAGCCGTACCTTGTGCACGTTAAAAGAACACGCTGGATGGCCTTCACGGCAGGCTACTATCTGTCTCTTAACAACTGTCCAATAGTTTCCCTGATCTTTTCTGAGCCGTTGGAGCCCTTGCGACATAATAATAATAATTTATTTCATGCAAGGGGTTACAGTAAAGCCAAGGTACTGGAACAGCTGTTGGGAGACAGATGATAGCCTCCCGTCAAGATCATTCAGCGTGTTCTTTAACGTGCACAAGGTATGGCTTGACGTCATATCCGACAGACGGCGGACTTTCTTAGTCCATCGGTGTCTCCTTTCTGACCGGAAGCAGTGTGAGGGTTAAGCGGAGATAAATCTCAACGACTCAAACCTGAAAAATTCAGATTTCCAGCCTGACGCGCTATTGAATCAACTTCCGTCCCATGGTTTACAGTAAAAAGTAGTACGTCATTTGATAATGCAATGATCTGGCCGGAGCCAAAAAAGCATCATAAATTTTGTTTAAGAAATATAAAAGGTTTCACCAAGAACACGAGGAACGAAATAAAATCCCGAAATCTCAGAATCTTCTACATCTGATATAGAACCAGAAAAATCTCACTCAGAAAATATAGTTCTGGTTTGGGTTGTTTTACCTCTGAGCGGATTGCTCATTTAGTGGAGTAGTTCATTTTCATCTCTGATGTAGTAGTTCATTTTTTCCTTAGTAGTTCATTTTTCATCTTTGATGCTCCTTTAGTGGAGAACCAGAATCATAATCTGAAATTCTCGCGATCGGGTCTGTATGTTTTTAGCAACGAGTCGTGTCTTAGCATGAAGTCGTATATTAACACTAGGCACTTTTTTGCACACAAATGGGCTAAATGGCCAGGTCACAAGAACCTCGAAGGCTCAGAGAAGGTTGGGGGAAGGAACCCACTGGAACAGCTGTTGGGAGACAGATGGTAGCCTCCCGTCAAGGCCATCCAGTTTGTTCTTTAACGTGCACAGGGTATGTCTCTCCCGCACACGGGGCCACGGCTTAACGTCCCATCCGACGGACGGCGGCCTTTCGAAGCCCATCGGTGTCCCCTACTGACCGTGGGCAGGGTGGGGAATTTTGCGGAGATAAATCTCAACGCTGACCCAGCTGGGACTCGAACCTGGCAACTAGAGATTACGAGTCTGAGCCGCTGGTCCTCACAGATTCTCTACAGAGTATTGAACTGATAGATTGTTATCAGACCTCTGTGGCAAACAGCTGCTTGAGGGGGAATTATTTGATGCCTCTAGAGGTGTGTCCAATGATGGTAACAATGTTTTTTATGTGAACTTTATTTTCTTCAATATAGTAATTAGAAATAACGTTTTTGGAATTTTTTCCAAACTTTTTTTTGACTTCGGACATGATAAAGACAAACGGATTTGTATTCAAAATGAAATTCAAGATACTGAAATTGATCAAAGAGAAGCAATATTTTTAGCAGGAATCGGAAAAAAAAGTTGAAATATGCATACCTGTATTAATAACTCTCCTCTCCTATGAATAATAAGTTGTTTGGCTTTGATTTTCCGGTGAATTTAGAAATTCACGTTTTGGTCGAAGTTATAATTAAAACGTATTAAAACGTTATTATGAAGGATATAATCTACTATGAATTGATGAAGTAAAATTACGGCATAAAGTTTAGAATGGTGGATATTTGCATTTTAGTAATAAGGGGGAAAAATCGATACAGATAGCGTATCTGTGTCCCATTTCCATGAATAAGGCTGTTGTTATCTCCCACTTATAGAAATCAATACCAGTAAATCTATATTTTCAGTCAATTCTTTTTGCGTTACTTCCAAATGATCTATCATCATTCTGTCTTTCTTGGCAATTCCACTTATTGAATTCGTACCAATTTTTTTTCGCTTACGAATAAAAGTAATTTGAATGAATCCTGAATGTTGTCAGTATAAAATGACTGAAAAGATGTATTAAAAGGAAACACTATCAATAAACACCATGTAAAAAGATTCCACTAACATTTTATATCTTCCAAAGAAAGAAATTACAATATAAGCTATTGCGAAGAGTGAAACGCACTATAATTAGGCTATACTACCAAACGCAATTGAATTATAGATGAATAAATCTAAAAAGTTTGAACGAAAATGGCTGCTTTTTGCTGTGCTGCACTAAACTCTAAAATTCTGAAAAACTGTGGTTCACTTTCTGAAAATACAGTGGACCTTCGTTATAGCGCAGGCGATGTTCGCGATAAGTTCAAACATGTTTATACAGGTCCGTGCGGCGTTAGTGAGTATCGCATTTTATTGTTACTGCGTATTGAGTAATTGTGTATGTATTGAGTTCCTGCATGTATTTTGAATAGTGTTTAATTATTGTATGCATGATGAGTAAAAGAAAAGCTTACAGTGTGAAATTTATTCTGTCGCCACCGCGCCGCTCGGAATAACGCGGTTCACCTTATAACGCGGGTGTTGTTTCCCGCCCGACATGCGCGTTATATCGGGGTTCCACTGTACTTTTTCGTAGGAGTAAATATTGCGATTGAATGTCATCCATTCCTAAAGAAGTTTACAGTGATAAGTGATTTGCTTTGTGAGAATTATTGTTTAATAAGTTTAGGTATTTAATTTGTATTAACGCTCGAGTGGTTAGCACGCTTGGCTACTGATCTAAGGGACCTGGGTTCGAGCCCCGGGTAAGGCATGGATGTGTGTGTCGTTTTTCTGCTGAGGTCCTGCCATTCTCTCAGATCTCCTACTGTGGCATATAAACTGACAGGCTCCTGTCAGACCTCTGTGGCAAGCAGCTGCTTGAGGGGGTATTTATTTTTTTTTAACATAATTGAAATTTTGAACTTTACTATTTTACAGATTATGTGGTGATCCAAGGAGATTCCAGAGAAATAAACTTGCAAAAGGACGAAAATCTTTCGGATTAGTTTCAAAAACAGATAAAAGTGTTTCAGAACTTGTTACTGTTAAACCGCATATAGTGACATTTGTTATCATCTAACGACATAGACATTTATATATATATATAATAGAAGAATCAAAGGTGTGCTTTTAAAGAACAAATGAATAATCAATTTTTTCTGGTGCTGAAACCATGTTGAACTGATATTAATAACGTTGTTGATAGCATCTTTATTTTAAGGTTTGTTTTCTCTTATATACATCAAATGTTTTTCTCAAATATATCTACGAATTTTGGAATCTCTCTCACTGAGATGCAGTGCACGGAATAAACAGATGCTATAAGCTCGAATAATATAGACTATAATTTCTAAAGCAATCAGAGTACAAACGAACAAATGTTGGAGTTACTTTTTTGCTGTACAGTGCAAATCATCTAAATAGGAAAACTGTAGGATACAGTTGATATTAGTTTTGTTCTTCAGTCAGCCACAAACAAATATCTTATTTACGTTAAATATATTCATTAACCGAAAATATTTCAGCAATAAATAATTAATTTGCACCTAGTGAAGGAAAGCAAAAAATGTTACAAGTCCACTGTTTAATACTTTTAGGTGTATAAGTTTGATTACTAGAACAAATTCGGAATTTTGAACTTGTGTTTTGAATTTCATTTTATTGCGTACTATTTATGTTCAGTTAAGAGTTTGTGATAGCCTGAAGAAAATACATTTAAAGAATAAAATTTAATGATTATTTTGAAAAGTTTTCAAAACTGCAGGAAAATTGCATTAGGAACAAAACAATTTGCAACTAATGCAAGTAAAATTTGCGTTAGAAACAAAACAATTTGCAACTAATGCAAGGAAAATTTGCATTAGAACAAACTCCATTTAATTATACCTGCCATCATCGTTAAACAACAAGCAATCTTAAACATTTCATTTAGAAGAACAAGCGAGTGTATGATTGCAACTAGTGTTCCCACTATTTTCAGCTATGAGACTGGTAAAAATCTGTGTTCTACATTTTAAGATTTGTTTTCTCTCATATATACTAAAACAGAAATTAACTAAGAGTTTTATTAGGCATAACCTGAAGGTTAATGCAAATGATGTCTTCATTCTCTATCCTTGTAAGTAGATTTCAGATTTTACTTTTATATATGTCTTTCGATTCAAATTATTAAACTTCACGAATTTTTTTCTGTAAACGACGGTGACGTATGCAACTTTCGGAGAACTATAAGTTATAGTTTTGTGATATTATGCTCTGTTTCAAATTTGCCTCTGAAGAGATTAAATTTTGGTTTGTTAGCTTTAAATAATCATTCACTAACCACAAATATTAAAATGATGCGCAGAATCGACAACCTTGCTCCTACGGAACCAGAATGTTCCCTATATGTGGGCGAAGATAGGGAATTATATCATACTAAACCTGATTTAAATCTCATGATGAAAATATTGGCTTTCGTAGGAATTGGAACTTTTCAAATAAGTTCTGAAAGACAAAGCTGGCTTCGAAAAACCCTCGCCTACATTTTCATTTCAGAAATACATTTGTTCTTCATATATATTGTATCAACATTAACTTTTTCAGTATTAACATTACAAAACAATGATTTAAAGACTCTGATTTCAGCGAAATCAATAGAAATTGTTCCGGTTTTCTTATGGCGTAGTATCCGTTTCCAAAGGCAGCGTTTGCTCACTTTATTCTTAAACTTGCAAAAAGCAAACATTGATTTTCCAGCTAACCATTCCCAGTCATTGAAGCAATGGATTAAATTCTTCGTCATCTGGATAGTTTTATATCTGATTGTTCGCGCAACTTTGCATATATTTGTTCTTACAGCTTTAGATGCACAAGGAATAATCCAATACTTCTTTTTCGGTTTAATAGTTGAAAAACTACCTTTATGCGCTTATATCCTCCTATACGTGTTCCTGCTATTCTATTTGGCAAATACATATTTATTCCCAAACATTGTGACAATGATCTACGTGTTGCTATGCATCCACTTAAAGAGGATGTTGCACATCTGTCATGACCTTTTGCAAAAGAATGGAAACTGATCGTTTAGTTCAATGCTTATAAACATATCGTCAAATACCATCGTTTATTTCTCTAATGGAAGAGTCATTATCCTTTCCGATATTTTTAGTGCTAATAACAAACTTTTTTGCCTATTATCCTTTTTATGTTTTGTACTTGGTTTTACATCTATTAATTTCACCATCTCTCTAAACATTTCTGCTATCTCAGCGTTCATTAATAATACTATTTCATTCTTCGTTGTTGCTTTCTCTGCTTCAGAGATAAACAAAAAGGAGAGAGAAGTTAGAAATACTCTGTCGGAGATTGCTATGAATATGGCAACATCTTGTAATCCCTCAGACCCTGCTTTCTTACTAATTCGAGAAATTCACACAAAAGATGTCAATATTTTGTCAAGGGTGGCAAATGTTCACTTTCACCAGAAGCTTTGCCCTTTCTGCCTGTGGAAGTTTGCTTACTTACAGTCTACTTATTCTTCAACTTAAATCTTGAATTCATTCATACAGGAATAATTTTAAATGTAATGTTGGGTTGTTTTACCTCTGAGCGGCACTTTTTTGCACACCATAGGCTAAATGGCCAGGTCACATGGACCCCGAAGGCTCAGAGAAGGTTTGGGGAGGGGACCCACTGGAACAGCTGTTGGGAGACAGATGGTAGCCTCCTATCAAGGACATCCAGCGTGTTCTTTAACGTGCACAGGGTATGGCTCTCCCGCACAGGGGCCACGGCTTAACGTCCCATCCGACGGACGGTGGACTTTCCAAGCCCATCGGTGTCCTCTACTGACCGTGGGCAGGGCGGGGAATTTTGCGGAGATAAATCTCAACGCTTACCCAGCTGGGACTCGAACCTGGGACTACAGACTACGAGCCTGGCGCGCTACCGACTGAGCCACCCCCGCCCCCTTTAAATGTAATGTACTGCATGTTAAAGTAATATTCATTTTAGTAAAACAGTGTTTTTTTTAAATAAGTCTATAAGTAAATGCAATATCTGATAAATCTTATTCACGACTTCTATTAATGTTGTGGTTAACTTTTCGAAATCTTTATGATGTTCATGAATTGTTTTAAGAACTGTAGATTAAAACTGAGAAATTATAAATAATTACTACCAGCTGGTCTGTTGGAATTCTTTCCTTGATGACGTTAAAGTGAAAATAGTAATTGTTTAAATGGCTATGCAAATACATTTTCATCTGTATTTATATACTAGATATCAAAGGGTGTCTTCTGCACCACTTAATTTCCAGACTGTCACTCCGACTTCTATTTGACCTTGTTTGTGACATCAGATCTGAAAAGTTCTCTTATTTCTCAGTTCTACTGCCGGAAATAGTCTGATAAGCCGGAAATAACGAAAAATATGAAATTTGACATCTGACTCAGAGGACGGACCCATTGCATCAAATATTTGACATAATTTCTGAGATTATGATTCAAAATATCACAGGCACTAATTTTTATCTCTTTAACACCGGTAGATATAAATTTGATCTTTGACCTCGGAAGACCCCGGATCCGAAATTTCATAACGGTACCAACATCTACAACCCAAAACGCCCCAGATAGCAATTTTTACTTTTCTAGCACTTGTAGATCGAGGTTTGATCCCTATGTAACCTCTTTGTGACCTTGTGGACACGTCAGAGGTCAGATTTCGGATTTTTCCAGAGATCAGCAACCCGAATTACCGTGAGGTGCAAATTTTCAGAGCTCTACCATTTCTGCATCATAGTTAAAATTAGCTTGATCCCCTAACTGACATCTATCTCCCAACAGCTGTTCCAGTGGGTCCCCTCCCCCAACATTCTCTGATCCTTCGGGGTCCATGTGACCTGGCTATTTAGCCCATGGTGTGAAAAAAAGTGCCGCTCAGAGTTATAACAACCCAACTCAACCGCTAACTGAGTAGTCAGTAACTCTTCCTCATTAAATATCTTTCTATTGCTTTTCGTTCGCCAGTTTATGTGGTTGACAAAATAGTTGTTCCACCAAATCTTTCGAACATGATGGACAAACTTAACCATTTATGTGCCAAGTGAAAGCTTGTGATGTGGGGAGTGTCATAGGCTATAAAACATTTACCACCCATTCTTTCTTTTTTCCTGAAAATGGGAAAATATGAAAACTATTGTTCCTCTATATCTTCGGAAAACGAGAGCCGAAAGTAACTATCTATGAGTCAAATGAAAGTTTGTGGCAGGGGGAGTCTCATAGTTACATAACTTCCCCTCCCATGCTTTTTCCCCCTCCCGGTAAAAACGGGAAATATGTGTGAAGGATTTGTCCTACTATATCTGTCGAAGGCGAGGATCAAACATAACATGTACATATGTTAAATGAAGGCTTATGAAGTGGGGAGAATCTGAGGATCTTTTCGTAATAAAAATATTACGTGAAAAAAATATAATATAATGCTACGTAATAAAAATATTACGAGTTACGTGTCAAATGAACGTTCATAAGAGCATCCTTCGTAGACTACTTAGAAGTTTTTCCCGTCCATTTTCTACACCCAAGGGGGCAGAAATTTAGCGGGGATCGACCTTAATGAGTTATGTCTCAAATTACAGCTTGTGATATCTCCAGTGACATATCCAAACCTAAAGCACGACTCGAAAGGCTAAATTATTTCTGCTTAATCTGGTATTTGAAATCGCGATCTTTGCCCCATAAATGAAGGAAAAAAGATTAATTCAAATCCTAGAAATAAAATTTTAAAACCATCTCTTAATTTTTTTCATTTATTCCTGTTTGAAGTCAGTGTTTGTCATCTTATACCAAATCTCAAACTTGTCTACCTGCTTTGAAATCCAAAACAGTTCTCTTTGTATAATTTTATTTTAGTCCCATATTTTGTCCGAGACTAAAAATAGATTTAAAGAAATATAAAATCTCCCTTCATATAGAATAGCATTTTAACCTTTCCTGTCTGTTCGGTGGAATGTTTTAATAATTGGGAAACCTTATTCAAGTCTTATTCTCATTTCTTATTCATTTTATTTCTCAGTCTTATTCTTCAGCTCTCCCCACAACCCCGAAACTAAACTCTCGGAGTTTCCCGAAACTGAATTCATGATGAAGACATACTGAATTCTCTGCCCCCTCCCTCCCCAAAAAAGAAACGAGGGTCCGCCGTATTTTTTCAAATAAAAATAGAGGTCTTCCGCTTTCAAAAAGTTGGGAACCGCTGACCTATAGGTTTCTAGGCATCCCATAGAAGTTTTATGTTAGATTTAAACGCATGCTACTGTGCTAGAAACATACACAGTCGTATCAGAATAATATGACCACCTACCATACATATACCATGATAGGTGGTCATATTATTCCGATACGACTGTGTATATAGGATCAAGGGTTGGGGTGGGGGCAAAGGAGCTTTGGGTTAAGAATTCTGATAAGGATAACAGAGGGCGAATATTAATGATATGTTGTCAGAGTATAGCTGGCCAGGTTTCGCAGCAGTTTCTGTTTTATTAAAAATTCACGCTTTGGTTAAAACTTTAGTGGAAACGTAATAAAAACCTCACTAATGGTGGATATCATGCACTATTAACTATCAAAGTAAAATTGTAGGGTATTGTTCAGAAATATGAAGGATTGCTAAAAATCTACACTTGAGTAGGAAGGAAATAAACAAAAATCTTAGTTGATGTTTCTTGTTTCCGTAAATAAGGCAATTGTTACCTTCTATTAACCGAAATCAATACCAGTAAATCCATCTCTTTAATATTTTATTGTATCGTATTTAATATCTATCGCCATTTGCTCCTTTCATGTTAGTTTCGTTTATAAGTTTCACATCGAATTTTCTCTTATTTAAATAAAACTAATTTGAATGAAAACTGAAATGTTGCCACTATAAAATGGCTAAAAGTTATATTAAAATGAAACGCTATTGATAAACACCATGAAAAATGATCTACTAACTTTTTTATATCTTCCAGAGAAACAAATTACAGGATATACATTGCTAAATGTTAAACGTAATATAATTAGTCAATGCCAGGGGTGGGCAAATAGCGGCCTGCAGGCCGCATTAGGCCCGCTAAGAGTTTTTTGTGGCCCGCTAAGACAGTCAGAAAAATCCGCCTTGAACCGAGATTTCCTTCCCGTGCGCGACCGAAGATTCGTCTCGTATTTTCCACTAGGACAGCCACGTCAATACGCATCCGCAGTGTAGATACAAAAACAATTGCCCACCCCTGGTCTATGCTAAAGAAAAACAAAATGGCTTGTGTAAAATTCGGAGAGTGAATTTTCAAATACTTAGGTACGTAGTTTTAATATTTATATCTTTACAGCGTACTAAATGTGGAAACGATAGAATTGTTATCGAGTTTTTCAAATAATATATATATTACAAATTTAAGTGGCTTTTTAAAAAAATATTCCCCTGACTGTAAAAATCTAACCTTTTTTCTGAGAGGTGTTGAAAATGTACGTTTTTAAATTTAATAATTAAAAGACAAATAAATACCTATATGCTGTATAATTACTAATAATATATTATTTACATTTTCCTCTTCATCTGCCACCTCAAATTATAACATTTAAGGAATGAAAGAGTAGATAAAGGAAAAACTTCATTCTCTTTGAAAACGAGATTCTCATATGCGCCAGAGTGATATGCTTTCTTCTAGTTGTACTGATGATAAAAGTTTATTCAATGTTGATATATTGGTGCTTTTGCACACTATTCAATGTATTGATTTTAGAAAATTGAATTTAGGCTAAATTACATGAGATTCAAATTAATTCTCTGTCATATTTATTTATGGAACGGCCACACTTAAAGCTATAAAATGTAAACTTTTGTACCTTGTCGCTGGCGATGAGTTCTGGCTCGAACTTTGTCGGTCTGAGCTCGAAAATTAAAGTAATTTAAATTTCAAATATTTTTTAAAAATTTGAAGGGCATTAATAAAAAATATTTTTGATTATAGTTTCAAATTTTTAATCAATCTTTGGTATTTAAAAATAAGCACCAAGCAGTTTTTAATTTTTGTGTATTCTTTTATTTTTAATAAATTCATGGCTCTTTACATTTGTAATGATTACTACCCACAAAATTTCACTTTCTGATAGTATTTCTAGTGTTTTCTGTTCCAAATAGCATTAACATTCAATTTTGTCATAAAACGATTTTAATTAACATTTTAACAATAAAATAACAAATTGCCGACAATTATTTCAACATATATGTTTTGTGATGCCTATAAATTTCTTTTTCCCAAAGCGGGCTCAGTAGGATGCGGATTCGAAAAACAGCCCAAAAATCATCTCCACTTCTCACTAAACGGTCTCTTTTGATGTTTTGCATATATATATATAAATAGATAAAGTTTTATTACATACTGAAAAATACATTTACATAGACTCAAATTTTGAGTCATTATAATATTCGAGATTCCACTCGTCTGTGGGATATGTGGGATAATAACACAAACATTTTAATAGTTAAAGTGTCTACATTAAAAAATAAAAATTTACGTTATAAATAGAGTCGTATTAAGTTTTAAACATTAATAATTATCTGAGAAAAACATAGAAGCATTATGATAGTCTTACACTTTGAAATCATAAATGATTCAATTTCTTAAAGCAACAGAATACTGTTTAACATTATGTATAAGCTTAAGATAATTTGGCAACATGTTACACAGTCTGTAAACCAAGAAAACATGATGTTTAGTAGAAATATTTTTCTTAACTAGTACTTCAGTTAATATGTTTTCAGATAATCTCGTGTGGACAGGAAATTTTCTAATTCTGCCAATATCCTAATTTTTATTTAAATGTATTAAAGAATTTAATGCATATAATTTGCCTAATATTAAAACACCAAGATATCTATAACTCTCACTAACACTTTCTCTTCTTTTGTGCTTCAAAATACATCTTAAAACATGACTTTGAACAATTTCAATAATCTTTAAAAAGTTGTTAAATGTACCTCTTCAAGATGATAAGCCCTTATGAGAAATATGATTTAATCCATGAGTTATAAATTATTTTAAGCAAAGAAATATCAACAAAATTTATTATGTAATATGTTTTTGGGATAATGGCATTAATTCTTTTATAGACACTTTGTATATTATCTTTCCATGTCATTTTCCTGTCCAACGTGATTTCCTGGTAATTATAGTATTCAACTCTCAAGGGCTTCACAGTTACACAGTAAAATTACAATGTCTTTCATGATATATTAATTTTCCTGTAAAATACTTTTCTTTATTATTCCTTAGTCTAATATACATATATTTCGTTTTTTGACATTTAATATTAATTAATTTTGAACAAGCCAATTTTTAACAATCCCTAAACTATTTTTGACTATGTCTATTAGTGATTTATGTTCACCTGTATAAACAATTGCTGTATCATCAGCAAATGTAATAATTTTTCCATTCAGTTGTAAATTACGAAGATTGTTTATGTAAATTAAAAATAAAATTGGGCCTAATACCTAACCTTGAGGCACTCCATAATTTAATTCTCTTTTATTGATTACCCATTTATCTATTTCAACTCTTTGTATTCTACCTCGTAAATAACTTTCAAACCATTTCTTAATCGTTCCCCTAAAACCAGCCTTTCAATTTTGTCTAAAAGTATTTTGTGAGATACAGTATCGACAGCTTTTTTATATCTAAGAATAAAATGATTGTTTTCAGATTTTCATTCAAGTTACAGTAAATCCGAGAAGTCAAATCCAGAATTGCATCTTCGATACCACGTCCCTTCCTAAAACCATATTGATTATTAGAAAAATAATAATTTTTCTACAAAAAAGGGACAATTTTTTGTGTAACCACCTTTTCATATATTTTTGAAAAAACAGACAGAAGAGAGACTGATGATGATTTTCTAGTTGAGTAGGATTTTCTTCTTTATAAACTGGGATAACCTGAGCAACTTTCAAAATAGAAGGGAAAATACTCTGCTGAAATGTATTGTTGATTAAATGACATAAAACTACTTTCATTTCATCATAAATTTCTTTAAACATTTACTGATATTCCACCTAAACCCAGAGTCTTTCCATTTTCAAGGCCTTTTACAACTTCTGCTATTTTTCTGTGATATAGTTCTGAAAAAAGGAAGAACTGTTGGAATAATTTGTTTGTTTACAGTCTTCATTGTATTGGTATTATTACCAACTAAAGCACATGGAATCTCAGCATAATAATTATTAAACTTATTTGTTAACTCATACCTCTAACATATCGATTATTCCTTCAGTTATTTCCTTTGGCAACCCATAAAATTTCCATAAAATCTATATTATAAAAGAAGGTCTGTCTGACTGTGGCAGCCATAACTCATCGGGAAATTAACGTACACGTTCCAAATTTTCAGAATGTGTTTCTGGTTGTGGTTCGGATTACAGTGCCAAATGTCAAGGTCGAAAGTCCAAAAGGGAGGCTTGCTAGAAGCAAAAATATTTACCATGCTATTCGAACGGGAAACGAGAATTGCTGCCACTTACTGTTCCATAACTGTGAATGTAAAGGTTAAAATAGCATTTAAATCTACTGCCGTTGCCAGATTTCCCACATTTACAAAGGTATTATTGAGGCGTTCCATTGCAGCTAGGGACCTGATTTCCTAACCAAACATGGTGTCGGGCAGGGGAAACCCGCCTACGAAATTTGGGAAGTACTTTCGATGAAGTATGTCAGGAATTACAGAATGCCAAATCTGACGAAATAAATATCTCGATCATTTGTTACGGGCTCTGAGAGCGCGCGCCGAGTCAGCAATGACCTAGGCAACGCCGGGAAATTCTTCGTGTTGAAACTGTGATAAAATGTCGGGAGGAGGGGGAGTACTCACAAAACTAACCTTTAGTGCAGGAAACAACAGAATATGAAGATTAAAAATGAGATACGAACTTTCACATTTGTGTTGAAACGAAGCCACGGGCCAAGTGAGAACCTGATTTTTAAACCAATCACTGGGGCACACGGAGGATGATATGTAGGAAATTTGGACCACGGACGAATATCACGGGAGCCACAGAGCGGCAAAATCTGTGGTAACTGAAATAAAAATATCGATAGTTTACGCAGAAACTAAGACACGGGCTATGAGAGAGCTCGCTGACGTCAACAACGATCCAAGTCATCACCGGGTAAATTTCTTCCTGTTGAAAATCTCTGCTAAAGTGTCGGGGGGGGGGGGGGGGGGGGATTTTCAAAATTTACCTTTAGTGCAGTGAAAAATAAGAATATACATATTAAAAGCTATACCCGGGCAGCGCCGGGTACGTTCAGCTAATAGAGAATAAAACAGAAAACACTTGTTGTGAAGTTATGATAGCGTAGTTTTTATTTTGGGGATTATAGCGCACAAAATGTGTATCTACAGTACATTTTCAAAGTTAAAACTACTTCGAAAAATGTGACCATAAAAGCGGCATCTTTCTTATAAATGTAAATTCTAAGAATTTTTTCTTGAATAGGAATATTTATTCACAATTAAATTCAAATGGAGTTTTTTTTAAAAAAAGCACTGTTTGAATCGTGTTAGATCAAAATAAATCTTATAAAAAGATAATTGAATTTTTTTTAAATCGTGTTAAATCAAAATCATGTAAAAAAAATCCGTGTAAAAACAGAATTCGGTACACTTATAGTTCGTTTTGGAAATTAAAGAAGCTATTTATAATCATTTTCAGGGATCCTATTCACAGACTTTTGCGAAAGCACTCTAGTACTAAGTATAGTGAGGATTATTTAGCATTTCACATTATTCGTACCACGCATAACAATAAAATGCAGAAGTATTTTAAATCCATTAAAGGTTTTAAATTAACACCTACTTAAGCGTTTGGAAATAAATATAAGCAAACTTCCTTTCTTATCTTAATTGCGGAGCTTACTTCAGGAATCTCCCTTTTTCTTATAAGAGTTCCAGCGCTTACTTTAATATCTATTTCACATAAAAAAGAGCAGCAAAACCTGAAGATGAAAGAAGGTAACCACCATGAAAGCATGCCATACGCACATGTTTCTAGCAATAACAACTCACAAATGCAATTCTCCGCTACAAGAAATAGTTTCATATTTTATGGAAGAAACAAATCCTTTGTTACAAAGAGAATCATATATTGTGTATGGGAGTGGTAAGGACTCCTTGGTTAGAACTCAATGAGGTGTTCAAAACAGGGAGTTGGTATTGCCACCCATGAAGAGAGGATCGGCTATCATAGAGCGCCCACAGTTGATGGTGGGGATTGGCGGGCTCGAACAGGTCTTTCCAATTCCTCCCACAAATTCTCAATAGGGTTGAGGTCCGGCGATCCAGGAGGAATTCGATTGTGGTTAACTCACTTGAATGCTTCTGGAGTCAATCGCCACTTGGGAAGTATGCGATGTGGCGTTGTCCTGTTGAAAGTTGGCGTCACGGTGCGGAAAGAGAATTTTTATGAACTTGTGTAGACGGTCGGCGAGGATGTTCACATACCTTGTGCCGGTGAGGGTCTCAACAGACCTCCATCACCGGCATAACAAGTACGAGAGGGGCCCTAAGGAAGCGCATGTAAACACACCCGAAATTGTTACACTTTTTCCACCTGTCTCTATGACCCGGAACTAGAAAGCTGTATCCATCGCTTCATGTGGTTTACGTCACACACGTGCTCTCCCATTGACGAGATAGAGTTTAAACCGTGATTCGTCAGACCAGATGATGTGTTTCCAGTCCTCTGCATTGCAGTTGCGATAGGCCTTTCCAAACTGCAGACTAATCTTTCGGTAACTTGTAGTCAACAAGGAGACACGATGTGAACGTCGCCAAATACTATTTTTTCCATGGTTTGATGGATAGTCTTGTGCATAAGTTTGTGGATGTGTCCTCATTTAATTTGGACGTTATCTGCTTCATGGTAGACGTGAAATTCCTCAAAACGATGTGGGACAGTTAGCGGTCACCTCGAGAGTCAATTGCACGTTAGGTCCACACTTCTCCCACTGATTGGAAGTTTTCCGTATTTCACATAACCTTGGTATACACGTGTGATGGTCTGACGTGGATATCCCAACAGTTCAGCAATTGCGATGATTGAACAACTGGTCTTCCTAGTATCTACTATCTGGCCACGGTTAAACTCACTTACGCCGGTGCCTTTACCCATAATTACTTTTCAGTGACTGGTTTCCAAGACACCTACTCTATTTATAGGCATTGCCAGTTTTATCGTCCCATGTGACTGGATGCAATATATCTGCTTTATATATTGTTATCGGGTGTATAAAATAATTTGTCCATTCGGTGTATATCATATATAAGTTTTGAATAATAATATTTTAAAATACCATTAGAACGGAGGAAAAAAACATATATACAGGTAATTAAGAGTGAAGGGTCAAATTATAAAACTGAAGCAGAAAAGTGTTAAATAATGAATTTTTGAATAAAAATGCTGAAAGAAAACAAGTATATTTGCATTAAATACCATATTTTGAGTTCTATTCGGAAAAATTGAATATCAAGTATTTCCCCAAATTTTTTCCTTCAATCAGGGCACTGTCTGTAGTAGTCAAAGAACCACATCCAAAATTTTAGTCACGGCCGCTATCGAGTGTACGGTTCAAAAAGATAATGTATTGCTACAAATCTACACTTGAGTAGGAAGGAAACAAACAAAACACCTAGTGCACATGTTTCTGTTTCCATGAATAAGGCAGTTATCCGAAATCAATACCAGTAAGTTCAGCTCTCTAATGAATTCTTGATACGCACTTCCAAATGATCTATCACTCGCTCCTTTCATGTTAGTTTCGTTTACAGATTTAATATGAAATTTCCTCGTACATGAATAAAACTAATTTGAATGAATCCTGAATATTGTGAAAACAAAATGGGTGGGAAGATGCATTAAAAAGAAACGCCATTGATAAACAACGTGCAAAATGATCCACTAAACGTTTTTTATATCTTCAACAGAAAGAAATTTCTATAAGCTATTACGTTAAACATAATAACTAGGCTCTACACCAGACTCAATTGGACTATAGATGCAAAACTCTCGAAAGTGCAAGCGTAAAAGAGTGCTCTTTGCTGTGCTGCTCTACACTAAACTTCTGAAAACTGTGGTTCATACTCTAACGTACTTCTCATTTGCAGAGTAAATGTTATGACTGAATTTGGGTCATTCGCAAAGAAGTCTTCAGCGATTAGCTATTTTCTGCAAGTTATTCCTTAATACGTTGAGGTATTCAATTTTCATTTCCCTAATACAGCGGAAAATTTGAACTGTACTCTGTTGCTTTGTAGATTATATGGTGACCTGAGCAGATTTCGAAAAATAAACTTGCGAAAGCACGAAAATTCGTGTGATTATTTTGAAGACAAGGATAATTTTTGCAGAAGCTGTTATGGTTAAATCACATATAATTAAATTGTTATCTTAGAATTTTATAGCAGCATCAAAGATTTGTTTTTAAAGAAGATATGACTAATCAGTTATAATTCGTAATGAATCTTATAAACTGCTACTAACTGCGTCATTGCTGGTATCTTTTTATTCGTAGTGCTGTTTCATCTCATATGCAGCTGATAAATGTTTTCAAATATATCTATGAATTTTTTTACTGTATCTCAGTGAGATACACTACATGAACGAGCATTTGCTAAAGGCAAAAAAATGTAACTTTCTAAACTAATCAGATTACACACGAATAAATATTACTTTTTGTACGATGTAAATCATCTAACAGGAGAACTGCAGTTTTACGTCTTCAGAGTGTCAGAAGCAAATGTTTTGGTAAAATGTGTCCATTCTCTAAAATAATTTCTATAATTAAAGATTTACTTTCTCGCAGTGCGAAAAGTTTAGAAATTTGATTACAGGGATGTACCGAGAATTTTTTTAATCGCATTTTATTGCCTATTGTGTTTATTCTGTTATTATTTTGTGCGGTGGCTGGAAGATGAGATATTTGAAGACGAAAGAAAATATTTACGAATATTTTGAAATTTTGTAAACCTCGACAAATATTGTACCACAATCTGCTTCAGTTAAACATCATTTAGTAATATTTGTTAACGTCAAATAAACCTACTTTAAACGTATCATTTGAGAGAAAAGACAACTATGATTGCTCCTGGAGTTCCAAATATTCCCAAATATGTCATTGATAAAAGTTCAGTTTGAAGTTTTGTTTAATCTTATATACTGTATACCTAAAGAGATATATTTAACCTAAGACTTTTATTATGCATAACTTCATGATTAATGCAAATTCTCTCTTTCTTCATTACAGTTTTAAGTAAAACTGATCAGATTTTGCTTTTATATATCTTTTTGTCCTACTTCAAAAAGCTTATAGCTTTCTGATTTTATGCTTTATTTCATGAATTTTTGAGAACTATAAGAAAATTGTGAGTAGATTAGATAGTGAGTATAAAATTGTGTTTTAAAATTGTGAGCAAATTAAATTTTGTTTTGTTAACTTTAAATGTCAATTAACTAGTACCAGTTGTTAAAATGATCCGTATAAATGGCATTCTTTCTCCTAAGTGTTGTCCCATGGACGTAGAAAGCAGAATCCATATTGACTTATTAGATGATTCTGTTAATTCAGAATCACAATGTTCTCTGACCGAAGATAGTAAATTAAATCGCACTAAATCTGATTTGAATGTCATGATGAAAATATTGGCTCTTTCTGGTTTTGGAATTTTTCAAAGAAATTCTGGAAGACAAAAAAGCAGGCTTGAAAAAATACTTGCTTTCTTGTTCACTTTAGGAATGCATCTCTTCTTGATCTACACTATATCAAAAGTTACGTTTCAAGAAGTCACATCAAAAAAATATAATATAAAAATGCAAATTGCAATGCGATTAACTGAATTTGCTCCGTGTTTTATATGGCACAGTGTCCGTTTTCAACGACAACGCTTGTTCAATTTGTTCCAAACCTTAGACAAAGGAAACATTGATTTTCAGATGAAGCTTCCGCAGTCATTAAAAGTATGCATTATATTTTGCATCTTGTTGATAATTTTATCCCCAATTGTTTCCACAACTTTGCTTATAGTTCACATTGGAGATTCAAATGCATCAGGATTGATAAAAAATTTATTTTTCGGTTTTACGGTTGAAAAAATGTCCTTCGATGCCTATCTCATCCTGTACTTGTTCCTGGTATTCCATTTCGCAAATGTTTCTTTATTCCCGCTGATTGTGACAATGATCTATGTAATCCTATGCATTCATTTAAAGAGGATGCTTCAGATCTACCATGACATTTTGCAAAAGAATGTTTCATTACCTACTGAAACTACCAATTTACTTCAGTACTTAAAGATATATCTTAAAATATCAAGTTGTATTCGTCTGATGGAAGATTCATTATCTTTTCCGATATTTTTAGTGATGCTAACGAACTTTTTTTCTCTATTTAGATTTTTAGCAGTTTCCCTAGGTTTTTCATTGTACGGTTATTCATCCTGCATAAAAACGGTTTCATTCGGATATGTGATTAACAATATTTTATCATTTCTCGGGGTTGCCTTTTTTGCTTCAGAGATAAACAAAAAGGATAGAGAAATTAGAAATACTCTGTCGGATATTTCGGTGAATATGACAACATCTTGTGATCCTTCAGACCTTGCTTTCTTATTAATTCGAGAAATTAATTCGAAAGATGCTAATATTTTATCAGGTTGGCAAATGTTCACTTTCACCAGAAGTTTTATACTTTCTGCATGTGGAAGTTTGCTTACTTACAGTCTGCTAATTCTTCAATTGAAACAATGAAATCACTCTTATATACCTCATTCTAAATGGAATGCATTGCGTGTTAAAGTAATATTAATTTTGATAAACACTATTGCCTTCTGATAAACAGTAAGTTCTAGCTAATTATTCCTTAACTAGCATAGTGGTTAGGTAGCTAGCGACTGTTCCAGGAAGACAAACTCTGTGTGTTGTGTTAGCGCTAAGTGAGGCAGTAGTCAGCAGTGACTTCCGCCTTGTCTTAGGGCATGTTTTTTTTATGCGAAGACTTTTAAAAGCTAAGAGTAGCTTCTAGGATTCTTCTTTATCCTATATGTCGCAAAAAAATTAAAAAATGTATGTGTTGATAAACTTTATTCACTTCTGTTAATGACGTGATTAACATTTTCATCTCTTTAAAGTATTGGTGAATTGTTTTAAGTACTGTATGTGAAAATTAAGAAATTAAATAATTTTTTCACCCACATACGTTTTTTTTGTTCGTTTATCTTTGCTTGTTGAATTTAAAGTGAAAATACAACAATGTTCAAATTCCTAGCAGTATAAACCTTTCTCTGTATTATATTTGTCACATGTAAAAGTGATTATTAATACAGTAATAATTGTATTCATTTCTGTCGTAGAATTGGTATATTAATCTCCGTTGGAACCTATGACATATTACTCCCAAATAAGTGAATTTATTTGTCTTCAAGTTCCAACGAAGATTGATATATTTTTCCTACTTACGTGAAACCCAGCTAAGATCGTGATATTAAAGAAAAAAATATATATGTATAACAAAGACATACGTCTTAAAAAATGCTTATTACGTGTTTAAAATTTTAAAATTATTAAGTGTTTCTATACATTGAATTATATTTACATATTAGACGTGGATTCGGGCTCGAATTCAGAATAACTTAATTCTAATTCTTTTTGTAATTGTGAAAAATTAAAAATATTAAATATAATTGTTATTATTAATTCGAACCTTTTAAATAGTCATTACTACTTAAAAATAAGAGCCACGATGCTTTTCACTACTTTTACGTGTTCTCTGTCTTTTATAAGTGAATGACTCTTTCATTTATAATGATGTCAACCACGAACTTTCAGTTTCTACTATTTTTTTTATATTTTTCGTTCCAAATAACTTGTATGCGAAATTTGCTTAAATACAATTTACTAATTCTTCAACTGAAAACAAGAAATGATTCCTATATGCAAAATTCTAGATGGAATATACTGAAATTAAAATTTATTTTAAATTTTTATATAAAATATATATTATTAACAATATAAGAATGAAGTAAATGATTAGCGACGTGAATCTTAGGATGGGCTGAGAAATGTTTCCCCCAAATGAGGCTCAGGCTCAACAATTGTCGAAATGGTTCGGGCTTGGGCAGACGCGACGGAGATGAAAAATATCGGGTAGCTTCTATGAACTTGGATTAAAAAAATTAAGCCCGAACTCATCTCTACTATATACACACACTAGGAGATGTCAGTTGAAACCGAATTTTTTTTAGCTTTCGCCCGACGTGGCGGGGTGGCTCAGTCGGTAGCGCGCCAAACTCATAATCTGTAGTTCGCAGGTTTGAGTCTTAGTTGGGTCAGCGTTGACATTTATCTCCGCAAAATTCCCCGCCCTGCCCACGGTCCGTAAGGAACACCGATGGACTTGTAAAGGCCGGCGTCCGTCGGATGGGGAGAGCCATATCTTGTGCATGCTAAGGGTCACTTTGGATAGCCTTGACGGAGGCTATCAACTGTCTCCCAACAGCTGTTCCAGTGGGTCCCCTCTCATAACCTACTCTGAGCCTTCGGGTCCTTGTGTCCTGGCCATTTATCCCATTGTGCAAAAAATCCATTATCCATTATTGCAAAAAACGTGCCGCTCAGAGGTAAAACAACCCAACTCTCCCGACTTGAAAGTGTTAAAATAAATATAATTTAAATATTTCAAAAATAATGTAAGTTTTTTAATTCCAGTTTTCAGATTTTGAAACATAGTGCTACGTAATGGTACGTTTTTCCCCGTGGCATGATATCTGATGTCGTTTTAGCTATTGTGTTTCATCTGATTTTACAGTTAGCTCAAGAATTTTTTAAAATAATCATTAAAGCACGCCTTCTTAAATCTAATTTTGGAGTTTGGTAGAAAAGGAAATGAGAATTTTACAAGTGTTTAATTGAAACTATATAATACCCGGCTTGAATTCTGGGGTCAGCAATTGAAATTCAAAATCAAATTTATTGCAACGTAAAGAAAAGTATTACCAAATATCAGTATTACCAAATATCAGTTCTTATATAAATGCTATCAAAATATTATTTAATCACAGTAAAGATACATTCAATGTTGTCTAACTTTGACAAATATGCACGCAGACATTTCTTAAAAGTTGTAAAACATTTTTCGTTTTTTATTGTATACTCCTGTGAATTAAAAAATTTAGGCGCAATAAAATAAAATTTTTTATAATTTTTTTTTTCGATTTCTCTATATAAAATAGTAAACCCAAAATTCTGGAGTTAAAATTAGGATTTCTAACCGGAATTAAAATTTGATTTTTATACAAAAAAGATAATTGAAAAATATAAATATAATTTCCTAAGTGGCAAAATATTGTGTTTGTTGTATAACATTTTTTTCCCAGCAAAATAATTATAATTAAGATTACGAACTATTTTATTTTTTACATATATTAAATGCAATAAATTTGATTTATATTCTCCTCCCCAACAGCAAATCCCATAAATTAAGGAAAACTGAACCCATGCAAAATAAATATTCCGTAGGAAATTATAATTAACATAACGTTTTAAATAGTAAATTTTATATAATGTTCTGTTTAGTTTAGAAGAAAGTGTTTAAATATATTTTTCCATGATAAAAAAAGATTCTATTATTAATCGTAAATAATTGTAGCTATCAGTCATTCGATAATATCACAGTTACAGCAGAATGTACTTAAACAGTTCAATTCGTGGAGTTTGATGTTATTTCCAAATGTGTACAATGAAGTTAATGTAAAAGATATGTACTTAGTTTTTTTTACGTTTAATTCTAGTTAATTATTAGTGAGCCATTTTTTAACAATTATTAAACTACTATTAATATTTTATTCCGAGTGCAAACTATCATATAAGAAATTCTGATGATTTCTTATGATCTATTCATAAGAAATTTCTGATTTTCCGTTTTCTGAGACAGCGGTTCTGAACCTTTTATGCTTCATGTACCCCTGGAAATGTGTATGTAACTGGCGTAACCCTTGTACAGATAGATAAAACTACAGTTATAGTATAACAATGGGAATGAAATAAAATGCATATATATATATAACATATATCTAGCGACTTTTGAACTCTCACGGCGTAATCCAAAATATTTCATCGTGTGCCCCACTTTGAGAACCCCCATTCTAAGATAATCAAAGAGAACACCAATGAGTGAGGAAGGCAAGCTACTGTCAGTTACATCTGTCGCCGGCCTTGATATACATCCCCCGTTCATGGATTGAACTGTTTCCTCCTCTGAGCGGAATTTTGTGCACAATGAACTAAATGATCTGGTCACATATACCCCGGAGCTCAGACTTGGGTAAGAGAAGGATTTTTGGGTGGGTTGTTTTACCTCTGAGCGGTAGATTGTTGCACACAATGGGCTAAATGGCTAGCACATAGAGACCTCGAAGGCTGAGAGAAGGTTGAGGGAGGAAACCATTTGGAACAGCTGTTGAGAGACAGATAGTAGCCTCCCGTCAGGGCCATCCAGCGTGTTCTTTAACGTGCATAGGTTATGGCTCTTCTGCACACGTAACCACGACTTAGCGTCCCATCCGACGGTCGGCGGCCTTTTCAAGCCCAAAGGTTTCCCATCTTGACCGTGGAAAGGCGGGGAGTTTTGCGGAGATAAATCTCAACGCTGACCCAGCTGGGAATCGAACCTGGGAACTGCAGATTACGAGCCTGGCGCGCCAATGAGTGAGACACCTTGTCCCTAGTAAAAGAAGGAAACCAACAGACACTTCTTAAGATAAAGGTAAAAGCTTATCTTTAAGGCATTTCATCATATTCTTTAACATGCAGAGGATGTATATCTCATGCACACAGAGTTACAGTTTTAGCCATCCGTCGGACGGAGTTCTTTCCGTGCCCATTAGTTTCTTTTTCTGACAAAGGGCAGTATGGGTATTTTTCAGGTACCTTAATGGAAATTTTCAACAACTTTAACCACACAATCCTATATATATTGGTGTGAGGGTTTTGTCAGTGGGTATTGCGCCAGGCACGTAATCTGCAGTACCTACGTTTCCGTATCATCTGGGCGAGTGTTGAGATTTCTCTCTGCGAAACACCTTCTTTCACGTCTTAGACGACTTTAAATTTTTTTTTGAAAAATGCATGAAATATGAATACGTTTTGTAATTTTTTGCTTCCCTTATCCTTATCAGCATTCCCAAAGTAAAGGAGGGGTGGAAATAAATGAAAAATGTACATTTGCATTAAAACAACATTTTGAGTTCTATTCAGTACAATTGAATATCAAGCATTTCCTCAATTTTTTCTCTTTAAATCGGAGCCCTGCCTGTAGCAGTCAAAGTACCACATTGAAAATTTTAGTCCGAGCCGCTATTGAGTGTACAAAGGTTTGAGAAAGACAAAGGTTTACTACAAATCCGTACTTGAGTAGGAAAGAAAAAAAAAACACCTAGTGCACATGTTTCTTGTTCCATGAATAAGGCAGTTATCTGAAATCAATAGCAGTAAGTTCAGCTCTCTAATGAATTCTTGATACGTACTTCCAAATGATCTATCACTCGCTCCTTTCTTGTTAGTTTCGTTTACAGATTTAATATGAAATTTTCTCGTACATGAATAAAACCAATTTGAATGAATCCTGAATGTTGTCACAACAAAATGGCTGGAAAGATGTATTAAAAAGAAACGCCATTGATAAACAACATGCAAAATGATCCACTAACTTTTTTTTATATATTCCAGAGAAACAAATTTCAATAAGCTATTGCGTTTAACATAATATAATTAGACTCTACACCAGACTCAATTGGACTATAGATACAAAACTCTCGAAAGTGCAAGCCTAAAAGAGTGCTCCTTGTTGTGCTGCTCTACACTAAACTTCTGAAAACTGTGGTTCATACTCTAACATACTACTCATTTGCAGGAATAAATGTTACGACTGAATGTGAGTCATTCCCAAAGAAATCTTCAGCGATTAGTTACTTTCTGCAAGTTTTTCCTTAGTAAGTTGAGGTATTTAATTTTCATTTCCCTAATACAGCGGAAAATTTGAACTGTACTCTATTGCTTTGAAGATTCTATGGTGACCTGAGCAGATTTCGAAGAATAAACTTACGAAAGCACGAAAATTCTTGTGATTATTTTGAAGACAAGGATAATTTTTGCAGAAGCTGTTATGGTTAAATCACATATAATTAAATTATTACCTTAGAACATTATAGCAGCATCAAAGTTTTGTTTTTAAAGAAGATGTGACTAATCAATTATAATTCGTAATGAAACTTATGTTATAAACTGTTATTAACTGCATTATTGCTGGTGTCTTTAGTCTTTGGGCTATATTGTCTCATATGCAGCTGATACATTTCTCAAATATATCTAGGAATTATTTTGCTATCTCCAACTGGGATATACTACATGGAACGAGCATTTGCAAAAAGCTAAAAAAAACGTAACTTTCTAAACTAATCAGATTGCACACGAATAAATACTACATTTTGTACGATGTAAATCATCTAACAGGAGAACTGCGGTTTTCTGTCTTCAGAGTGTCAGAAGCAAATGTTTTGGTAAAATGTGTCCATTCTCTGAAATAATTTCTAGAATTAAAGATTAACTTTCTCGCAGTGCGAAAAGTTTAGAAATTTGATTACAGGGTTGTACTGAGAATTTCTTGAATCGCATTTTATTGCCTACTGTGTTTATTCTGTTATTATTTTGTGCGGTGGTTGGAAGATAAGATATTTGAAGACGAAAGAAAATATTTACGAATATTTTGAAATTTTATAAACCTTGACAAATATTGTACCACAATCTGCTTCAGTTAAACATCATTTAGTAATATTTGTTAACGTCAAATAAATTTACTTTAAACGTTTCATTTGAGAGAAAAGACAATTATGATTGCTCCTGCAGTTCCAAATATTTCCAAATATGTGATTGGTAAAAGTTCAGTTTGAAGTTTTGTTTAATCTTATATACTGTATACCTAAAGAGATATATTTAACCTAAGACTTTTATTATGCATAACTTCATGATTAATGCAAATTCTCTCTTTCTTCATTACATTTTTAAGTCAAATTGATCAGATTTTGCTTTTATATATCTTTTTGTCCTACTTCAAAAAGCTTATAGCTTTCTGATTTTATGCTTTATTTCATAAACTTTTGAGAACTATAAGAAAAATTGCGAGTAGATTAGATTGTGATAAATTTTTGATTAGATTGTGATTAAATTGTGAGTAGATTAGATAGTGAGTATAAAATTGTGTTTTAAAATTGTGAGCAAATTAAATTTTGATTTGTTAACTTTAAATATCAATTAACTAGTACCAGTTGTTAAAATGATTCGTATAAATGGCATTCTTTCTCCTAAGTGTTATCCCATGGACGTAGAAAGCAGAATCCATATTGACTTATTAGATAATTCTGTTAATTCAGAATCACAATGTTCTCTGACCGAAGATAGTAAATTAAATCGCACTAAAACTGATTTGAATGTCATGATGAAAATATTGGCTCTTTCTGGTTTTGGAATTTTTCAGAGAAATTCTGCAAGACAAAAATGCAGGCTTGAAAAAATACTTGCTTTCTTGTTCGCTTTAGGAATACATCTCTTCTTGATCTACACTATATCAAAAGTTACGTTTCAAGTAGTCACATCAAAACAAAATAATCTAATGGAAATTGCAATGCGATTAACTGAAATTGCTCCGTGTTTTATATGGCACAGTGTCCGTTTTCAACGACAACGCTTGTTCAATTTGTTCCAAACCTTAGACAAAGGAAACATTGATTTTCAGATGAAGCTTCCGCAGTCATTAAAAGTATGCATTATATTTTGCATCTTGTTGATAATTTTATCCCCAATTGTTTCCATAACTTTGATTATAGCTCACATTGGAGATTCAAATGCATCAGGATTGATAAAAAATTTATTTTTCGGTTTTACGGTTGAAAAAATGTCCTTCGATGCCTATCTCATCCTGAACTTGTTCCAGGTATTCCATTTGGCAAATGTTTCTTTATTCCCGCTGATTGTGACAATGATCTATGTAATCCTATGCATTCATTTAAAGAGGATGCTTCAGATCCACCATGACATTTTGCAAAAGAATGTTACATTACCTACTGAAACTACCAATTTACTTCAGTACCTAAAAAGATATCTTAAAATATCAAGTTGTATTCGTCTGATGGAAGATTCATTATCTTTTACGATATTTTTAGTGATGCTAACGAACTTTTTTTCCTTATTTAGGTTTTTAGGTATTTCCTTAGGTTTTGTTTTTCACGGTTTGGCAGCCTCCATAAAAATGCTTTCATTCGGATATGTGATTAACAATATTTTATCATTTCTCGGGGTTGCCTTTTTTGCTTCAGAGATAAACAAAAAGGATAGAGAAATTAGAAATACTCTGTCGGATATTTCGGTGAATCTGACAACATCTTGTGATCCTTCAGACCCGGCTTTCTTATTAATTCGAGAAATTAATTCGAAAGACGCTAATGTTCTGTCAGGGTGGGAAATGTTCACTTTCACCAGAAGTTTTATGCTTTCTGCATGTGGAAGTTTGCTTACTTACAGTCTGCTAATTCTTCAACTGAAACCATGAAATCACTCTTATATACATAATTCTAAATGGAATGTGTTGCGTGTTAAAGTAATATTAATTTTAATAAACGCCATTGCTTTATAAATAAATATTCTAGCCACTTATGACTTAACCGTCATAGTGGTTAGGCATCTAGGGACTGTTCCAGCAAGGCAAACGTTGTGTGTGACGCTAGCTCTAAGTGAGACAGTGGTCAGCAGTGACTTCGGTCTTAGTAGTGTATGTCCTTGTATGAGAAGACCTGTAAAAGCTAGGAGTAGCTTCTGGGTTTCTTCTCTGTCCTATATGTCGCAAAAGAGTTTAAAAAAAGTTAAAGAAATGCATAATTTTATTCACTTCTGTAAATGACGTGATTAACATTTTCATCTCTTTAACGTTTATCGTAAATTGTTTTAAGTACTGTATGTGAAATTTAAGAAATTACATAATTTTTACACCCACATACGATTGTTTTCGTTCGTAGTTCTTTGCTTGTTGAATTTAAAGTAAAAATACACATTTTTCAAATACCTAGGAGTATAAACTTTCGTCTGTATTATATTTATCACATGTGAAAGAGGTGATTAATACAGTAATAATTGTATTCATTTCTGTCGTAGAATTGGTATATTAATCTCCGTTGGAAATTATAACGGATTACTCCCAAATAAGAGAATTTATTTGTCTTCAAGTTCCAACGAAGATTGATATATTTTTCCTACTTAGGTGAAACTCGGCTAAGATCGTGATATTAATATAGAAAATATATTAATATATAAAATATATGTATATGGAAGAGATATGCCATAAAAAGAAAGAAAAAAGTGCTTTTTACGTGTTTAAAATAGAATTTTTTCATAATAGTATTATATATATTAGATATGGATTTGGGCTCGGATTCAGAATAATTTAAATTTCGAATTTTGTTTTGTAATTGCGAAAAAATGTAAAAATATAAAATATGATTATTATTATTATTTTGAACCTTTTCATTATTCATTAGTAATTAACAATAAGCACCATGATGCTTTTCACTATTTTTACGTATTCTTTGTCTCTTATGAGTGAATGACTCTTTCAATTATAATAATGTTAATCACGAGCTTTGAGGCATCTATTAATATTTTTCATTCCAAATAACTTGTATGCGGAATTTGCTTAAATACAGTCTACTAACTCTTCAACTGAAAGCAAGTAATCATTCCTATATGCAAAAGTCTAAACGAAATATACTAAAATTAAAATTTACTTTAAATTTTTATATAAAATGGATATTATTAACAGTATAAGAATGAAGTAAATGATTAGCGACGTGAAACTTAGGATGAGGCTAAGAAATGTTTCCCCCAAATGAGGTTCAGGCTCAACAATTGTGTAAATGGTTCATGCTCAAGAACTTCTGACTCTGTCTAAACAATTGTCGAAATGGTTCGGGCTTGGGCGAACGCGACGGAGATGAAAAAAATCGGGCAGCTTCTATGAGCTTGGGTTCAAAAAATTAAGCCCGAACTCATCTCTACTATATACATACTAGGAGATGTCAGTTGAAACCGAATTTTGTTTTTTAGTTTTCGCCCGACGTGGCGGCTCAGTCGGTAGCGCGCCAAACTCATAATCTGTAGTACGCAGGTTTGAATTTTAGTTGGGTCAGCGTTCACATTTATCTCCGCAAAATTCCCCGCCCTGCCGACGGTCCGTAGGAAACACCGATGGCTTTGGAAAGGCCGCCTTCCGTCGGATGGGGAGAGCCATATCTTGTGCATGTTAAGGGACACTTTGGATGGCCTTGACGGAGGCTATCAAATGTCTCCCAACAGCTGTTCCAGTGGGTCCCCTCTCATAACCTACTCTGAGCCTTCGGGTCCTTGTGTCCTGGCCATTTATCCCATTGTGTGCAAAAAACGTGCCGCTCAGAGGTAAAACAACCCAACTCTCCCGACTTGAAAGTGTTAAAATAGATATAATTTAAATATTTCAAAAATAATGTAAGTTTTTTAATTCCAGTTTTCAGATTTTGAAACATAGTGCTACGTAATGGTACGTTTTTCTCCGTGGCATTACATCTGATGTCGTTTTAGCTATTGTGTTTCATCTGATTACAGTTACCTCAAGTATTTTTAAAAATAATTATTAAAGCACCCCTTCTTAAATCTAATTTTGGAGTTTGGTACAAAAGGAAATGAGAATTTTATAAGTGTTTAATTAAAACTATATAATACCCGACTTGAATTATGGGGTCAGCAATTGAAATTCAAATTTATTACAACGTAAAGAAATACACGAGGACAATAAACACGCAATGCACAACACATTGTCAAATACATTATCAATACAACACTTTACAGAGAACACAGACAATAAAAGCACAAAATTAAGTAAAGCCATCAATAGTTTATATGTGAACAAACAAGGAGCTTTCGTGCTCTTCCAGGTTACAAAAAAATAATTGATTTTTGTTAAAGAAAATGAAATAAATAAGAAATAAAAAGTAAAACGTATCTATTACGAGTTGTGTGTGCAGTTTTACCAAATATCAGTTCCTATATAAATGCTATCAAAATATTATTTATTCAAATTTGGGCGAACGCGACGGAGATAAAAAATATCCCGCAGCTTCCACTATTACTATCTGCTACGAGTGGTATGTTCAGTTTTACCAAATAGCAGTTCCTTTGTAAATGCTATCAAAATATTATTTATTCCCAGTAAACATATATTCAATGTTGTCTAACTTCGACAAATATGCACGCAAACATTTCTTAAAAGTTGTATAACATTTTTCGTTTCTTATTGTATACTCCAGTGAATTAATAAATTTAGGCGCATTAAAATAAAATTTTTTGTGAAAAATTTCCTTTTTCGTTTTTCTATATAAAATTGTAAACCCAAAACTCTGGAGTTATAATTAGGATTTCTAATCGGAATTAAATCTTGATTTTTATGCAAAAAACATAGCTGAAAAATATAAATATAATTTCCTTAGTAGCAATATATTGTGTTTGTTGTATAATATTGTGTTCTCCGAAAAATAATTATAATGAAGATTACGAACTATTTTATTTTGTACATATTAAAGGCAATAGATTTGACTTATATTCTACTCCCCAAAAATAAATCCCAGAAATTAAGGAAAACTGAACCCATGCAAAATAAATATCCTGTAGGAAATTATAATTAACATAACATTGTAAGTAGTAAATTTTATATAATATTCTGTTTAGTTTTGTAGAAAGTGTGTAAATATGTTCTTTTCCATTTTAAATTAGATTCTCTTATTAATCCTAATTAATTTTAGCTGTCAGTCACTTCGATAGTATCAGAGTTACAGCAGTCTGTACTTAAACAGTTCAATTCGTGGAGTTTCATGTTATTTCCAAATGTGTGCAATGAAGTTAATGGGAAACATGTGTACTTAGTTTCTTTCACATTTAATTCTAGTCCACTTCTAGCCATTTTTTAACAATTATTAAACTACTATTAATATTTTATTCCGAGTGCAAACTATCATATTTAAGAAATTTGTGATTTTCCGTTTTCTAAGACAGTGGTTCTGAAACTTTTATGCTTCACGTACCCCTGGAAATGTGTATGTAACTGGCGTAACCCTTGTACAGATAGATAAAACTACAGTTATAGTATAACAATGGGAATGAAATAAAACACACACATATATATATACGTGACCCGTCAAAATAGCTCAAGACAAAACAGCCCCGACAAAATAGCCTGTTCTAAAATAGCCCAAGACTAAATAGCCCCGACAAAATAGCCCCGGAGAAATAGCTTAGCCTATTTAAATTCTAAATTTCGCATTTTAAAAATTGTATACAGACATATAAATAAAAATTCTAAATATGGTTTGGTAATTCTTTACAAGTCTTTAAGGTTTGTGTTCCTTGCCACATTCTTTACAAAAATTACATTTCAAGGTTATGTGAAATGCCACGAAGAAAGTCCATATGTTCCATAGTTGCATAATTTTCCACTAATGCTTCCAGGCGTCGATTCAGTTGCACATATTTAGTTTTGCTAGCATCTAGGTTGCGAATACCTGCAGCAAGACGGGTTAAGCGGATTTCTACCATATCCTGCTCTTTTCGGAAATGGTCGATGAGTTTGTAGACGGATGGATGATGGCAATCTACAGTTTGCTGGAATGCCCTATGCCACCCTTCTACCGAATTATTTGTCCTCGGAAGACCATTGACAACGCGCTCATGAACATTCCATATATGTATTGCATATCGTGGTTGTGCTCGGCGATTGCGTCTTATTCGTCCTATATTATGTATCTTCCCAGTAATCGATAATGGGGTCTAGTTCGTTTTGGCATTTTTCAATTAATTCTTCAAATACTCCTATAACATCATGTACCGGTACAAAACTCAACGCAAACAACATTTTTATATAAGCACGCACATTTTCATTATTTACATAAAGTTCCGCTAAATTCAGTTCTTGCACTTTTCGCCATAAGCACTGTCCCAAATGAAACAAACAGCCAACAACTTCTGTGTTATTAAAAACTTGTTGCACGGCGTTTTTGAACTGCTTTCTCGTAATCACTTAACACACTTGTTGGATTTAAAGTTTCCTTCAACTGTAATAGTTTCTGAAATACGCGAACATATATTGCTTCACTTTTATTTCTTAACAATACATATATCAGTGGAATACAACACTTTTCTATTAGTCCGTGTATCGTGAATAATTGAAAAAACTGTTCAGGTGATACTTTAAACGTGCCATCAACAAACCAATGATGATTCTGTTCCAATATTCTCAAATTTTCCTCAGTGCCGAACATTAGAATTCGATCAGGATCGTTTTCTCCAGAATCCCACAGAATAAAATTTTCGTTTCTTGTGGTACTTTGAAGATGAACTGGAATTGCAATATTGGCAACACTTGCAGGATTTGGATATGGGAGATTCGTTTTTTTTCGTATACGTTCTATTGCTCTCTGGGAGGCAATATAATTTGGAAGCTGAATCGATGCTTCCAAAGATATTCCACTTGTGCAGGCTTGATATATTTGTCTAGGCTTCTCCACAGCACTCTGTGCTCTATGTTTCATTTCAGAAACGCATTTCAATGCCTGATTTTTAGCTGGATTTGGCGCATGGTTGTGTTCCGTCACGACCCGGAAGTCAGCACCCAATGTTCTTAGACGCCCTTTACAAGTCGGAACTACACACCTCCACGATGTACTTTCATCCCGGTTTTCCCTAGCCTTGCGATATCGATGACCATCTTTCAGCAGCAGATCTTTTCCTTTTTGCGACGAGATTTTCTCAATTTTTCTTGCAAAACACAAATAATAACGGATTATCAGTTAATATCTATTAAATAGTTCTATATTATATCAATAAATAAACGCATCCGGTAAAATAGATATTAAAATAGCTTACTTATTTCCGTTAGAGATCTCTTGCAACGACTCCCGCAAGACACACGTGCGCCACGTGCGAACAAAAAACTAAAACTAGAAGCTAAACTAGAAGCATTGGTTTTAATACTAAAACTAAATCACATGGCTCCGCCTACCGGTGAGCCATGTGCCTGTCACGTGACTCATTTGTTACTATAATATTTCTAATTATAGATGCACTCAACGCAACTTGTTGCAAAGTTACCTTCATTTTACGAAAGTATAGGAAGACATATTACGCGCGTTTTCCGACAAGCAAGTTGGATTTTTACTTTTTATTTTAAATAGGCTCAGCTATTTCTTCGGAGCTATTTAGTCTTGGACTATTTTAGAATAGGCTATTTTGTCGGGGCTATTTAGTCTTAGGCTATTTTAGAATAGGCTATTTTGTCGGGGCTATTTAGTCTTGGGCTATTTTGACGGGGTACCATATATATAACATATGTCTAGCGACTTTTGAACTCTCACGGGCGGCACTTCTTTGTACACAATGGGCTAAATGGCTAGGTCACAAAGACCGCGAAGGCTGAGAGAAGATTGAGGGAGGAAACCATTTGGAACAGCTGTTGAGAGACAGATAGTAGCCTCCCGTCAAGGCTATCCAGCGTGTTCTTTAACGTGCATAGGTTATGGCTCTTCTGCACACGCAACCACGACTTAGCGTCCCATTCGAAGGTCGGCGGCCTTTTCAAGCCCAAAGCTGACCCCTCTTGACCGTGGACAGGCGGGAAGTTTGGCGGAGATAAATCTCAACGCTGACCCAGCTGGGAATCGAACCTGGGAACTGCAGATTTCGAGCCTGGCGCACCAACGACTGAGCCACCCCCGTCCTCGGAAATAGAAGGAAACCAACAGACAGTTTTTAAGAGACAGGTAAAAGCTTACCTTTAAGCCATTTCTTCATATTATTTAAGATGCACAGGATGTATATCTCCTGCACAAAGAGTTATATCTTTACGTACGATCCGTCGGACGGAGTTCTTTCCGTGACCATTAGTGTTTTTTTCTGACAAAGGGCAGTATGGGTATTTATCAGGTATGATAATGCAAATTTTGAACAATTTTAACCGCACAATCCTATTTATATTGGGGCGAGTGATGGGTCAGTGCCTAGTGCGCCAGGTTCGTAATCTGCAGTACCTACATGCCCCTGCCATCTGGGCGAGTGTTGAGATTTCTCTCTGCGAAACACCCTACGGTTTAGACGATTTAAATTTTTTTTTGAAAAATGAATGAAATATGAATACGTTTTGTAATTTTTTGCTTCCCGTATCCTTATTAGCATTCCCAAAGTGAGGGAGGGGATAAAAAAAATTAAAAAAATGCAGATTTGCAGTAAAAACATTATTTTGAGTTCATTCTGTACAATTGAAGATCAAGTATTACCCTAATTTTTTCTCTTTAAATCCGGTCGTGCCTTTAATAATCAAAGTACCACGTCAAAAATTTTAGTCACGAGCAGCTATTGAGTATACGGTTCAGAAAGACGAAGGATTGCTACAAATCTACACTTGAGTAGGAAGGAAACAAACAAAACAACTAGTGCATATGTTTCTTGTTTCCATGAATAAGGTAGTTATCCGAAATCAATACCAGTAAGTCCAACTCTCTAAGGAAATCTTGATACGTAATTGCAAAAGATCTATCACTCGCTCCTTTCATGTTAGTTTCGTTTACAGGTTTAATAATAAATTTCCTCGTACATGAATAAAACTAATTTGAATGAATTCTGAATGTTGTCACAATAAAATGGCTGGAAAGATATATTAAAAAAAAAGTAATAAACATTTAAAAACTAACTTTTCTTTATATCTTCCAAAGAAACAAATTTCAATAAACTATTGCGTTTAACATAATATAATTAGACTCTACACCCGATTCAATTGGACTATAGATGCAAAAATCTCGAAAGTGCAAGGGTAAAAGAGTGCTCCTTGTTGTGCTGCTCTACACTAAACTTCTGAAAACTGTGGTTCATACTCTAACGTACTTCTCATTTGCAGAGTAAATGTTATGACTGAATTTGGGTCATTCGCAAAGAAGTCTTTAGCTATTAGTTACTTTCTGCAAGTTATTCCTTAATACGTTGAGGTATTTAATATTCATTACCTTAATACAGCGGAAAATTTGATCTGTACTCTGTTGTTTTATAGATTATATGGTGACCTTAGCAGATTTCAAAGAATAAACTTGCAAAAGCACGAAAATTCGTGTGATTATTTTGAAGACAAGGAAATTTTTTGCAGAGGCTGTTTGGTTAAATCACATATAATTAAATTGTTATCTTAAAACGTTATAGCAGCATAAAACATTTGTTTTCAAAAAAGATATGACATCAATTATAATTCGTAATGAAATTTATTCTATAAACTGTTATTAACTGCGTTATTGTTGGTATCTTTATTTTTAGTACTGTTTCATCTGATATGCAGCTGATAAATTTTTTCAAATATATCTATGAATTTTTTTACTGTATCTCAGTGAGATATACTACATGAACGAGCCTTTGCTAAAGGCTAAAAAAATGTAACTTTCTAAACTAATCAGATTACACACGAATAAATACTACTTTTTGTACGATGTAAATCATCTAACAC
The DNA here is from genome assembly GCA_038380435.1 of Ryuthela nishihirai. Classification (NCBI taxonomy): domain Eukaryota; kingdom Metazoa; phylum Arthropoda; class Arachnida; order Araneae; family Heptathelidae; genus Ryuthela; species Ryuthela nishihirai. The sequence goes on from JAWZYU010000025.1 coordinate 29,595,416, forward strand.
GAAACTTGTAGTTTTATCTCTTCAGAGTGTCAGAAGAAAACGTTTTGGTTAAATGTGTCCACTCTCTGAAATAATTTCAAGAATAAAAGATTTACTTTCTCACAGTACAAGAAGTTTGGAAATTTGATAAAAGGGATGTACCGAGAATTTTTTTAATCGCATTTTATTGCCTACTGTGTTTACTCTGTTATCATTTTGTGCGGTGGCTTCAAGAGAACAAATTTGAAGACGAAAGAAAATATATACGACTATTTTGAAATTTTGTAAACCTCGAAAAATGACGTGATTAACATTTTCATATCTTTAATGTATTCGTGAATTATTTTAAGTACTGTATATGAAAATTAAGAAATTAAATAATTTTTACACCCACATACGATTTTTTTTCGATTGTTGAAATTAAAGTGAATTTGATTTAAAGTGAATTAAAGTGAAGTTGATTGGTTGTTGAAATTAAAGTGAAAATACAAATTGTTTAAATACCTAGGAGTATAAACTTTCGTCTGTATTATATTTATTTCATGTAAAAGAGGTAATTAATACAGTAATAATTGTATTCATTTCTGTCTTAGAATAGGTAGATTAATATTCGTTGGTATTTATGACATACACAGTCGTATCAGAATAATATGACCACCTACCATAGTATATGTATGGTAGGTGGCCATATTATTCTGATACGACTGTGTATTACTCCCAAATAAGTGAATTTCTTTGTCTTCAAGTTCCAACGAAGATTAATATATTTTTCCTACTTAGGTGAAATTCGGCTAAGATTGTGATATTAAGATAGAAACTATATATGTATAAGGAAAAGATATGTCACAACAATAAAAGAAATTTGCTTATTACGTGTCTAAATCAGTGTTTTTTTTATAATAATATTATATATATTAGACATGGATATTCGGATATTATATATATTAGATATTAGACATGGATATTCGGATATTATATATATTAGACATGGAGATTCGGGCTCAGATTCAGAATAATTTAAATTTCTAATTCTTTTGTAATTGCGAAAAAAAGGTAAAAAAATAAAATATAATCATTATTATTTTGAACCTTTTATAAAAATAATTTATTTTAATAAATTTTAAATAATATTTATTTTGAACCCTTTTTTTTGAAACCATTAGTAATTGAAAATAAACACCATGATGCTTTTCGCTACTTTTACATATTCTCTGTCTTTTATAAGTGAATGACTCTTTCAATTATAATGATGTCAACCACGAACTTCCAGTTTCTACTAATATTTTTTATATTTTTTTGCTCCAAATAACTTACATGCGAAATTTGCTTAAATACAGTTTACTAATTCTTCAACTGAAAGCAAGAAAACATTCCTATATGCAAAATTCTAAATGGAATATACTGAAATTAAAATTTATTTAAAATTTTTATTTAAAATGATTATTATTAACAATATAAGAATGAAGCAAATGATTAGCGACGTGAATCTTAGGATGAGGCTGAGAAATATTTCCCCCAAATGAGGCTCAGGCTCAACAATTGTCTAAATGGTTCGTGCTCAAGAACGTCGGACTCGGGCTAAATATTTGTGGAAATGGTTTCGGGCTTGGGCGGACGCAACGGAAGAGAAAAAAATCGGCAGGTTCTATGAACTTGGGTTCAAAAAATTAAGCCCGAACTCATCTCTACTATATATACACTGGGAGATGTGAGCTGAAACCGAATTTTGTTTTTTAGTTTTCGCCCGATTTCGGGGGTAGCTCAATTGGTAGCGTGGCAAACTAATAATCTGTAGTTCGCAGGTTCGACTCGTAGTTGCGTGAACGTTGAGATTTTTATTCGTAGAAAAAATAATTTCATATAAAATAAAAATTGAGAACATTAATAACAGGAGTAATATAGGGAAATGAATTATCAATAGTTAAAAAATCAGGAATAAAAACTACACATATGGTGAAGTAAATTTTGAGAATGCCGTAGACTTGTAAGAATCCGAGAACTTAAAGCTATTAAAATGTTTCAATATACACATTTTATAGAGATGAAGAAAGTAAAATAGTAACGTATTTTATGATATTAGTAACAAAATGCTCAAGCACTATAAAGTGTATTGCTTTAACATCAAATTACGAACCTGGTATATTATGTATCGTGCCAATCTCCATCCCTCAGAAGAAGTAATCCATAGTGGGCAGATGGTAAGATATTAGGTTGGTTGGTTGGTTGGTTGGTTGTTTCGGGTTTCATGGGGCATGGGCAATAGGGCCATAACGCACCAAACAAGATAAAAAAAAAAGAGTAAAAGGCAGACAAACCCACAACCAAAGTTAAAAGCAATAAGTGTAAATTTAGGAGACAAAACCAGTACACATCAAAAAGATAAAACTAACCTGGGTATGAAACACCCAGGATAATCAGGGTAAAACATAAAAGACATAAAATCACAGTCTGCTAAAATAATCTGTTAAACGTAAAACGGCAAAGACAGATGGTAAAAAAAGAGTCATCAGATAAATGGCCGAGTGTAAGAGACTTGGCTGTAAAATTATGGAAGGTAAAATATATACGTCGTTCAAGCATAAAAGCAGGAGAAGCGATTAAAATATGTTTAATAGTTAAAGTGGTGTCAAAAAACTCACACATAGGTTCGTTGTCCGCCCGAAGACCTAAGCGGAGCCGAGCAAGTACAACTATCTCCTTGCGATTCCTGCGAAAACAAGACTGCCACGGTTTTACAATGGGCTTGATCTCGAAAAGCTTTTTACCTACCTGTTCCGACCAAGATCTTTGCCACAGTGCTCGGAGCTCGATGGGAAAACGATGCCGGGAGTCCAAATATGGGACTGGAAGCAGAGAGTAGGATATGGGCGTGGCTGACCTGACAGCAGCATCTGCCAAGTCGAGCTCTGTGGGTCTACTGGCTTTGTCAGACCTCCGTAGCAAGCAGCTGCTTGAGGGTGTTTTAATTTTTTTTTATTTTGCAGAAATAGGGAAGTTAGATTTTTAGAAAACTTGAAGGAAAAAATATCGCCCCAGACGAAATGGGATACTCGCTTTCGGAGAAAATGAAGTTTTCCCTTTCCGAATTTTGCACACTTTAACAGTGGTAATTCATACAAATAGGTTACGTGAAAATGCAAATAACAATATATTATTGGCCATACAAATGTGAAAAGCATATCTCACTTATCTCTTAAAACGAAAAAAAATTGCATTTTTCTTATCTCCCAGGATTAAGGGCAGATCATCCGGTGTATAAAAAATAAAATTTTTCATTTTTACTACATTGAAATATTATTAGATATATTCGTATTAAATAGCAAATTTATAAAAATAAACCAACGGTCGAATTTTAACCAATGATTTATTTCAAACTTATGTGATTATCAAATATTATTTTCTTTACAATACATTCTGTCACAAGAATTTCTAATTTCTAGCATAAAATAATGTTGTTAACATTTATTATTTTAAGTTCTACATTTTCTACACCTAGCGCTCTCTAACGATGGTACATTAAGGCCATTTGGGGAATTTGTAACCTATGAATTATCATACAGTATTTGGTTAGTATCTATTCAACTCAAAAATAATTTTTCATTAATCTATCATAAATCAAATTTGCATTTTCCCACCCATACTGGGGTAAAGGAATTACTGCCAATGTAAACATTTTGATCATCACGTACAGTCAGAAGTTCAGTAGTAAATTATGAAATTTTAAGCCCAAATCGATCGTTTGTAATATTCGATTAAAATTTGGAAATTTATGAAACATTTCACCGTCAGAGGGCTCAATTAAAGCTTTTGGTAAAATCTAAAAGTATGAATCATAATAATTTATCAAGGCCTATCTATTCCAAAAAGAATTTCCAGTTTATCTCTAAAAACAGATAATTATCTCTTAAAACAAAAATATTCGCATTTTCCCATCCCTTATGGAGTTATTTTATAGGTAAAAACAAAAATGTTGGTGTCTACAGACGTATAGACAGATAGATGAGAAAATGAAAACGTCATCGCGTTATTTCTGAAAACGATTTTAAAACAATAATCCATTAAGGGCCAAATAAAATTGTAGAGCCGTAAATGTATATTAATAGTTCGTTTTGGAAATTAAAGAGGCTATTTAATTATTTTCAGAGATCCTATGCACAGATTTTTGATTTCTTTTTGCAGCTACGTTGAACGTGAGGACGTTACATAGATAATATTCTCTTGATGTCCTCACGCAGAAATTCCAGCGATATAACTTAGATATTCTAGGCTCGCATGAGACCGATGGACAGGTAAAGGTGAAATACTTAAAAATAACTTTAAATTTCGCTTTTCAGGGAGGGAGGATGGAAAGTATCTCAAAGGTGTAGGGTTGCTTCTCAACAGACGTGACAGTGATGCTTTCTTAGGATATGACTGCAATAATGAAAAATTTCTTACCTCAAAAAATTTGTCTGCCCACCGCATCCTAGGTCTGCCCTTTTTCTGAGGCCTTTAGGCACACTGTTCATAACCCTATTCGCCAATCTCTAAATTCCATACGGGCAACATGGCCAAACCAACCTAGTCTCTCTATGCACATTATGCTGCTTAAAGGAGGTTACCGACTCCTTTGCCTAACCTCGTCATTAGTTACAAAGTTAAACTACCTAATACCCAAGATACTGTGTACGCATCTAGAATCAAAAGCATCTAGTTTCTTGTTATCTTGTTTACAAAGTTCAAGTTTCACTACCATAACTAACCCTAGAAAGAACCTAGAGAAGTTTCCAACTATTATACAGTCTAATTTTAGTCTTTAGGTGTATACGCCTATTTCTCCACAATCTCCATATATTCTTAAAAGTCCCGGCAGCAATCTTTATTCGTCTGTTAATCTTATGCCGCACATCACCATTATCTGTTAAATTAAACTGTGACACCTGTTCAAGATTGTAACTATTCAGATGAACTGAATCACAACTTGACTGACCAATTTTCATCACTTTAGTTTTCTCTCTGTTTATAACCAAACCTACTCTACTACCAGTCTCATCAACAGCTCGAATGAAAGAGTTCATCTCATCAACATCATTTGCCATAAGGGCTAAATCATCAGCATAATCTAAATCAGAAATTTTAGTATCTCCAGACCATTTAAGGCCAAAATCTTTCACTTGCAACGAGTTTCGCATAACGTAATCAATAACCAAACTAAAGAGAAAAGGAGACAAAATGCACCCTTCTCGAACACCAGAAGTAATGCTAAACCAATTGCTACAAGCCTTACTAACCCTCACACACGACTCAGTGTTTTTGTTGATAGATTCCAAACATGCGTTTTCAGAAATCTAAAATCTAAAATTACCACTGATATAATTTAGTTACAGGTTTGTCCTATACCAAGAATAGTTCTCGTATACTTATGTGTAATCTGATTATTGATTAAGTAAATTTCCGAAATTATCATACGTTTTGTAAATTGATTGTCTTAGTTATTAAATAAGTTCATTTATTATCTGTTTGATTATTTAGAATCCATTATACAGTATTGACAAATACTTACTACTGTAATTCCGAAACATTACGCTAATTTTGTTTGTAGGATAAATCGCTAAAAATTTTGCCACTAGATACCGTTAGAACAAATTTTTACTCAAGAAAATGCGCTATTGCCTTAACAATAATTTCAATCAATTCCAAAGGAAACATTATTTCCCTACGTTATTATAGCATTATACTTCTTTGATCCGATTTGAAATTTGTCAGGAAATAAATATATTTTCAAAAGATTTATATGTTACTTTTACCAAGGTGGTAATCTGAGTTTTCCAATTTCGACAGCCAACTTTATCAGCTTTCGCAATTTGTTCCCATTTGAAAATCCAATCTCGGATAACAAGGAGACATTGATGGGTTTAGAAAGACCTGAATCCATCAGATAGGGCATTAAACCTGTGTTTGGAATGTTTCAACGTTAATGAAGACTTTGGAAAGTTTCAACGACGCAATTCCATCTACGCGTAAAAGCTTATAGGGAAGTTCTTTTTTAACTTCTGTTCCAAAGTGTTGTTGTGACCTGAAACTCTATGAAGAAATAAAAAAAAAATTACGATTAAAAGATATACAGGATGGTTAAAAAGTCTCTAGACAATTTCGAAAATGCATTAAAAGAAGTACCTCAGAGAATGTGCTACGTTACATTTGAAAGTCCATCTGAAGAAGTTTTCCTGGCATTGGGGCCATGCAAAAAAGCCAGATTATAAAATGGCGAGTCCACAGGATAACGCTACCTGCGTAGTTTATTTTTTAATGAAATAGGTTGGGTTGTTTTACCTCTGAGAGGCACTTTTTTCCACACCATGGGCTAAATGGCCAGTTCACATGGACCCCGAAGGCTCAGAGAAGGTTGGGGGAGGCTCAGAGAAGGTTGGACCAGCTGGGACTCGAACCTGGGAACTACAGATTACGAGCCTGGCGCGCTACCAACTGAGCTACCCCCGCCCCAATGAAATAGGTTATTAAAGTAATAAATAATTTTCGTATAATAGTTCAACAAAGACCCACCATCCTGTAGTAGCAGCAGAACTTGGCACAAGAAATTCCTATAAATTGACAGCGTTCTTGGTCGGAAAAATAATGGGCAGACCAGGAGCGTCTAAAATGGCTTACACTTAAACGTTGGTTAGATATGTTCCAAGCCCAATAAAGGTGCTCACACTGAAGTGTATTAAGTTTGCGAAAAAAAAAAAACCTTTTGAACTGGAGTATGAAACACAATATATCGCAAGCTTCTGAAATAAGCAGTTTTTTATTTCAGTTTTTAAGTTTTATTAGAACTTAATGTCTGACTCTTGGTCTACCCTGTAGAAAATTTTAGGATGTATTGTATAAAGAAATGAAAAAATTAAATTTGATTGCTAAAACTTAAAAAAAAAAGGTACTAGTGGAATATGTAAAATATTCTCAGTGTATTTTTACAGAGATTTGGTATCGTACGGGGTAGACATAGGATGCTCTGAGCAGATAATATCAAACAGTACCTTGCCAGATTTGGCTGACAGTGGCCAAATGCAGCAACTGGAGCTCAGGGCAGATGTGTTTGGAGAAATGAATTAGTCTGGTTGGACCTCCGTAGCGCTTTGTTGATTGAGGATTTTCTGTGTGTATGTGTGTGTAATATAACGCATATCCAGTTCTCTTTTTAGGAACTTTCCATTTACGGTACCTCGGAGACATGCTTTTGATATAAATAATTTACTTCTCAGAGATTCGCGAATATTTTCAGAGAAGCAATTCATAAAAAAAAATCTTGTCCGTATTAAAAACACAGAAACGTGAAATGCGAAGCTATACAATAAATTCGAAATGGCCTAACAGAGACTGAATTCCTGGTAGTCATTTAACATCAAAGAAGCAAAGGCCATAATCATAGAAGATTGGAATGATGCCAATCGACGTTCCTTAAATAGTTCGTGTCAAATGTTGCTTCCCGAATTCGTCCACGACTTCGAAGGCTTTAATTGCAACAGATTTTAGCTCAGAACACGTTAAAAATGTGTAACTTTTGGCAAAGAAGACATAATTTGAACAAGTTAATGAAGGTGATTTTGAAACTCTGATAAAATAATAGAAAGCGGAGATGGGCAAGGGTTGGGTTGTTTTACCTCTGAGAGGCACTTTTTTCCACACCATGGGCTAAATGGCCAGTTCACATGGACCCCGAAGGCTCAGAGAATGTTGGGGGAGGGTATACACTGGAACAGCTGTTGGGAGACAGATGGTAGCCTCCCGTCAAGGCCATCCAGCGTGTTCTTTAACGTGCATAGGGTATGGCTCTCCTGCACACGGAGTCACGGCTTAACGTCCCATCCGACGGACGGCGGTCTTTCCAAGCCCATCGATGTTCCCTACTGACCGTGGGCAGGGTGGGGAATTTTGCGGAGATAAATCTCAACGCTGACCCAGATGGGACTCGAACCTGGAAACTACAGATTACGAACCTGGCGCGCTACCGACTGAGCCACTCCCGCCCCTAGCGAAACATGAATGAATTTGAACGCACTCAGTATGCCACTTATGATAGACATAATCTATTAACGAATTGGAAAAGCGAGATTGCTGAATAAGTTCTACCATCATGGAGAAACAACGTAATATTTTCTAGAAAAAACAATCATGTTCCGATCAAATTAGGCTATCCCTATTTCTCAATTTGGTTTATAGAAATCTTTTCCCGTACATCTTTCCGTTGAATTACTCAATTATTTTCTATTTTCATGAGATCAGTTATCGTCATCATCATCGATCATTATCTGCCAGTTTCGGGTACAGTCACAGAAGAATAAGAATATTTTATGTAATGCTGCATTGTTATCAATGTGCAGAGCAGAAAAAAAATATTGATAGAGAGAAATCTATCTTCGATACCAATAATGTGTTGTGTTCAGAGCATTATTTTCTGACTTTTAGTGAAGCAAAATACACACGCAATATATTATTTGCTGACGTAAGTATCAATAGAATGTATCATAAATTGTCTTTGATTTATAAATCACGTTATTCCTGAAGTTGAGAGGAAATGAGGAGATTTCGTTTGCTGCACTGAATGAGAAAATATTTTGGGAGGAATACTGATGGTTTGATGTTGAGTTGCTACCTGGATTTGCAGTTATAAATTTTGAAGATTGATTCACGCCTTTCTCCGGGAAGTCAGCAGAGATGTGATTTATTCGACCACAGTGAAGAGAGATATAAATAGTAAAAATACTTTCATTTTCACTGGGTTTTTAACTTTGAAAAAACAGGATTACTCGAAATTTGAAACATAAAATAATTCCTGAGATTATTTTGAAGATCTTCAAGTTCTTCAGAAACATTTTTGGATATTTTAGATTGTAAGAAAATGCACGAAACTCGGCAATATTTTTTTTAAAGAATATTTCAGATTTTTAAGAATCTGTTGCAATTAAAGACCAAAGCGGATTTTAAGAGTTTCTTTTTTGGAAGATAAAGTGACTGATAAAATCAAAGTGGTTATATAAATACTTTTAGTGTACATCAAATGGGCTGATTCTGGCCCAATCAAGGTTCGTTTCAGAAAAGGTTTATTAAATTATAACTTCATTGCTTATAACATGATGATTAATGAATTTATTTCTAGGCATACTTGTTAGTATTGAAGTCCCAGTCCAGCGATCACCCTTTGCGCAGTGATTTCCCCACTATGACGCCACCTGCCACGCCCCCTTTCGGTCACGTAATATAACGTCACCGACCACACCCCTTTATTGATATTCATAATTCATAATTTATAATTAATAACTTATAATTAATAAAGACCCCTTATTTTTTATCCCCCTTATTAAAAACCTTTTATTAAAAACCCGTGGCGCCATCTAGTGTATACTATGAGTACTATACTTTGGAAAAGCCCTCTATTTTAACTGAAATTATTCCCAATTTTTGACTCACCCTCATTAACCCCTTTATCAAAAGTTCCGTCCCCCTTTATTAAAAACCCGTGGCTCCATCTAGTGTGTATTATGAGTACTATACGTTAGAAAAGCCCTCTATTTTAACCGAAATTATTCCCAATTTTTTAAGCCCCCCCTCATTAAAAAAACCCTTTTTTAAAAGTTCCACCCCCTTTATTAAAAACCCTATCAAAACTGCCCCCTGGTTAACATGTATTTTTAATCCCCCCTTATCAAAAGTTCCACCCCTTTATTGAAAACCCTATCAAAAGTTCCGCCCCCTCTATTAAACTCCCCCTCACCGATCGCAAACTCCCGAATAAGTCCCTCGGTTTCTGCCAAGTCCAACTGAACTTTCGGTGACAACGTTCAGAATGGGTGATGCAATCCTCAAAAATAATTGCAAAGAACAATTAAACTTTCGGTGGCAACGTTCAGAATGGCTGATGCAATCCTCAAAAATAATTACAAAGTCCCATATTTTGCGAATTCGATCTTCACTAGAATATGGACTATCCTGCAGTAACTGTTTTAAAAGACTGTCCCGCAGAAAAAGAAGTGAAAAAATGCTATTGGGTAAAAATAAAAAAAAAATAATTAAAGGAAAACGGCGAAAAAAAAATCCTTGTTTTAAAAACAAATTATTCGTAATTATGAAAAAATATTGAGGGGTAATATGGTCTGGTGACCTGTATGGGTGACATAAAAAACCTGCTTTAGAACACGCAACAAGTGTTCAGTACCTCACCCCTACTATGGACCACGTTTTATTGAAGGATGAATCTTGGATCACGTCACCCCCTGCGCTGTCGATACCCCTTTATCGATTACCCTTTGCTTCTGTATCAGAAGCGATGTCTTACAACATAAAAACCCACTCGCAGCCTTGACCACCGTTTTAGGACCCATCTCGAAATTTTTCTAAGTCCAGAGACGGTTGACAGCACTTCTGACTAAACCGCATTGTCACCCCCAATTCTACCCCCATTTGTCTCAGGCCATCACACGAGATAAGATATGGAAACAATGTTTTGGAAACAATTTTCCATCCTCTTATCGAAACATCCCATTTCCCCTTTATGATAGGTCAGCTCTTTGTTTCAATGTACCCTGTCGGAGGAAGATAACGAAATAAATCGTGACAATCCCTTGCACCGCAGTACTGTGACTGCATATCACCTTTAGGGAATTGTCATTGAAACCACCATCGACTAAAAAGGTTCCTGTCAGTTAAGCTTGCCTTACATTGAACCTGCCTACAGCGGGAGAAGACCTGTGTGAAGAGAAAAGCACTGCATGGGATTTATTTGCCTGCCTGTAGAGATAATCATTGAGGTGCAGTGAGAGTGGGATCTTTTGAAATTTTTAGTGGTGTCTAGGAATATGCCCAACACTCACTGAATTTTGTCCAGATAATTGCCAACAAATAAAATAAAAGATGGAATCTTTCGAATTTTGAGCCAGAAAAATAAATAGAAGTCCTAACTTTTTGAGTCCTCCGCAGCAGAGCCTCTTAGGCACTTCCATCGATAGGCCACACCTAATCGGGTGACCAAGCCTTTCAGCATGACCTTCAACTTCGTCCTCTCCATCGAGCCGGGCAACCACAGCCCGCTCACCGTCTCGGCCTTAACAACCAAGCCATTTTGAAATTACGCGCCCCTAAACCTCCAAGAGTTGAGCTTCTCTTATTAAAATTAGTCTCCATCGGGTTGAAGGATGTTGCCATCAGATATTTGTATTCACACATATTCTGCACTTTCTGCGTCAGGACTTGTTCTGGAACGATAAAGTGGTTTTACGTTTGTCTCAATTAATTACTCTCCGCAAGTATATCTGTTACGCGACATGGTTTAAAACTTTTTATTCCTAATACTTATTGCTGCTGTATCCTCAACATATGATGCAAAATATTACTCGCTCCTAGGAAGTAACGCTACGCAGTAACAGTCGATAACAATTTCTTCCTCGGAAGAAAATCAGCTAATTATTTGGAAGTAATCATTTTAAAAAAAAATCTGCAAATGTAAACACTCTTACTGTTTTAAAAATCGTCTTTCCCACCGTTTACCGGCGAATGCGTGATTTCAAGACTCATCATGCTGATGAACAACTTTGCTAAAAAACAAACCTGGTCAATAAACGATGATCAGGAAAATATGTAATTAAGATTTGAACTAAAAGTAATGACATGGCTGAAATTAGATGTTTCACTACATGAGGAAATCTAACAAGCGCATTTCATGTCTAAGAATCGGTTTAGTTATTTTTCCTGCATCAGAATACATATTTCTATCCTAGTGTGGAATTCTTAGAACAAGTATGTAAGTTTGTGTAAGTGCGAAAATGGTTGTTTTTCCCGCACGGTGTGGAATTCTTAGAACAAGTGGCAATATGTTTTATAAGTGTGAAAGTAGTTGTTTTTCCGGCAAGGACACGTTTTTTGATAATTTTAATAAGAGAAGCTCAACTCTTGGAGGTTTAGGGGCGCGTAATTTCAAAATGGCTTGTCTTCTTCCGATGGGGTACATTGAAACAAATAGCTGACCTATCATAAAGGGGAAATGGGGTGTTTCGATAAGAGGATGGAAAATTATTTCCAAAACATTGTTTCCATACCCTATCTCGTGTGATGGCCTGACACAAAGGGGGGTATAATTGGTGGGTGACAATACGGTTTAGTGAGAAGGGCTGTCAACCGTCTCTGGACTTAGAAAAATTTCGAGATGGGTTGGGTTGTTTTACCTCTGAGCGGCACTTTTTTGCACACCATGGGCTAAATGGCCAGGTCACATGGACCCCGAAGGCTCAGAGAAGGTTGGGGCAGGGGATCCACTGGAACAGCTGTTGGGAGACAGATAGTAGTCTCCCGTCAAGGCCATCCAGCGTGTTCTTTAACGTGCACAAGTTATGGCTCTCCCACACATGGGGCCACGGCTTAACGTCCCACCCGACGGACAGCGGCCTTTCCAAGCCCATCAGTGTCCCCTACTGACCGTGGGCAGGGCGGGGAATTTTGCGGAGAAAAATCTCAACGCTGACCCAGCTGGGACTCGAACCTGGGAACTACAGATTACAAGCCTGGCGCGCTACCGACTGAGCCACCCCCGCCCCATTTCGAGATGGGTCCTAAAACAGTGGTGAAGCTGCGAGTGGGTTTTCATGTTGTAAGACATTGCATCTGATACGGAAGCAAAGGGGTATCGACAGCGCAGGGGGTGACGTGATTCAAGATTCATCCTTCAATAAAACGTGGTCCATAGTAGGGGTGACGTACTGAACGCTTGTTGCGTGTTCTAAAGTGGCTCTTTTATGTGACCCATACAGGTCACCAGACTATATTAATAAATAATAAATAAATACCCCCTCAAGCAGCTGCTTGCCACAGAGGTCTGACAGCAGCCTGTCAGTTTATATGCCATAGTGGAAGGTCTGAGAGGATGGCAGGCCCTCAGGGGAAAAACGGTACTAAGAGCCATGCTTTACCGGGGGCTCGAACCCAGGTCCCTTATATCAGTAGCCAAGTGCGCTAACCACTCGGCAATGGGACGGCCACCAGACCATATTACCCCTCAATATTTTTCATAATTACGAATAATTTGTTTTTAAAACAAAGATTTTTTTCGCTGTTTTCTTTTTATTAATATTTTTTATTTTGACCCAATAGCATTTTTCATTTCATTTTCTGCGAGTAAGTTTTTCAAACAGTTACTGCGGGATAGTCCTTATTCTAGTGAAGGTCGAATTCGCAAAATATGGGACCTTGTAATTATTTTTGAGGATTACATCAGCCATTCTGAACGTGCCACCGAAGGTTTAGTTGTTCTTTGCAATTATTTTTGAGGATTGCATCACCCATTCTGAACGTTGCCACCAAAGTTCAGCTGGACTTGGCAGAAACCGAGGGACTTATTCGGGAGTTTGTTAGAGGGGGCGGAACTTTTGGTGCTTTATGAGAGGTCCCCTCTCATAAAGCAGCAAAAGTGCGCATAAGCACCAAAGCACCAAAAAACAAAACCTTTCGATAGGGTTTTTAATAAAGGGACGGAACTTTTGATAAGGGGGGATTAAAATATACATGTCAACCAGGGGGCAGTTTTGATAGGGTGTTTAATAAAGGGGCAGAACTTTTAATAAGGGGTTTTTTAATGGGGGGCTTAAAAATTGGGAATAATTTCGGTTAAAATAGAGGGCTTTTCTAACGTATAGTACTCGTAATATACACTAGATGGAGCCACGGGTTTTTAATAAAGGGGGACGGAACTTTTGATAAATGGAGTTTTTAATGAGTGGTAGTCAAAAATTGGGAATAATGTCAGTTAAAATATAGGGCTTTTCTAAAGTATAGTACTCATAGTATACATTAGATAGTGCCAAGGGTTTTTAATAAAGGGGGGTTTTAATGAGTGGGGATTAAAAAATAAGGGGATCTTAATTAATTATGAGGTATCAATGATTAATTATGAATTATGAATATTAATAAGGGGCCGTGGTCAGTGACGTCATATCACGTGCCCGAAAGGGGCGTGGTCGGTGTCGTCATGAGGGGAAAGCACTATGTAAAGGGGAATCACTGTATTGGGACTTTACTACTCTTGTTTCGCAAATGCCAAGGTGTTCGGATTATCCACCTTTACCTGTTTCGAAAAATATCAGTCATCACTTAGGGATTACTTATGTGAGTGAACGTTTTGAATGAAAAAAGGAAAAGTATCATTTAGGACTTTACATTAACGCCAAAAACTGACGTCCAGCAAAAATGTATTTAAATAAATTAATGTATATCGTTTAATTACATCAAAATTCTAACATTGATGCGCTTAAACGAAATATTTGATGCTACTAACACTCTTTCAGTAGCTACAGAAAATAGAAGCTGCACTCACAGACCAAATCATAGACTACAGGGTTGGGTTGTTTTACCTCTGAGCGGCACTTTTTTGCACAACATGGGCTAAATGGCCAGGTCACATGGACCCCGAAGGCTCAGAGAAGGTTGGGGGAGAGGACCCACTGGAACAGCTGTTGGGAGACAGTTGGTAGCCTCCCGTCAAGGCTCCTAATCTGTAGTAAAGCGTTGTGATGAGGTTGCTCTAAAATTAGAAAGGATAATGAGTGGATGAATAGCAAATGTTCTACTAAAATGACCAAAACGCTAAGTATTTTTTGAAACCAATTTGGTATTTCATGACTCCTTTAGAAAATTTCAATTCCTACGAAATCCAAGGGAGTTAAATCAGAATTAATATTCTTCAAATAATTGTCATCAGTGCCATCCAGCGTGTTCTTTAACGTGCACAGGGTATGGCTCTACCGGACAGCGGACTACGGCTTAACGTCCCATCCGACGGACGGCGGCCTTTCCAAGCCCATCGGTGTCCCGTACTGACCGTGAGCAGGGCGGGGAATTTTGCGGAGATAAATCTCAACGCTGACCCAACTGGGACTCGAACCTGGGAACTACAGATTACCAGCCTGACGCGCTACCGACTGAGTCACCCCCGCCCCTCATAGACTCCAGCAAACGTTATATATCGCTGATGCCAATTATTTGAAGATAACTGGCATTGTGGTTAGGCAGCTAGCGACTGTTCCAGCAAGGCAAACTTTGTGTGTTGTGTTAGCTCTAACTAAGGCAGTGGTCAGCAGTGACTTCGGTCTTAGTAGGGCATGTCCTTGTATGAGAAGGCCTGTAAAAGCTAGGAGTAGCTTATAGAATTCTTCTCTGTCCTATATGTCGCAAATCAAAAAAATGGTTCACGTTGTCTTATGGCATAGTCTGCGGCTTTGACAGCATCGATTACTCGATTTTTTCTTAAACTGGAATAAATAAGGTTGAAGTTGGATTGAAACCTCAGCATATGAAAAGATGGATTAAATTCTTCAGCTTCTTGATTATTTTGATTCCGATAATTGGAGCATGTTTATGTACATTCTTCCTCACAGAATCGTCTATGCAAGTTTTTGCGAATAGTTATCTTTTCGGTTTGAAAACTGAAAAATTATTTGTATGCACATATTTACTCGTGAACGTGCAACTTATATTTTGTTTTACAGGTACATATTTAGTACGGAGTGTTATTACGCTGGATGGCCTAGACGGGAGGCTACCATTTTCTACCCTTTTCTATGCATCTATTTCAAGGCGATGGGTTGGGTTGTTTTACCTCTGAGCGGCACTTTTTTGCACACCATGGGCTAAATGGCCAGGTCACATGGACCCCGAAGGCTCAGAGAAGGTTGGGGGAGGGGACCCACTATAACAGCTGTTGGGAGACAGATGGTAGCCTCCCGTCAAGGCCATCCAGCGTGTTCTTTAACGTGCACAGGGTATGGCTCTCCCGCACACGGGGCCACGGCTTAACGTCCCATCCGACGGGCTGCGGCCTTTCCAAGCCCATCGGTGTCCCCTACTGACCGTGGGCAGGACGGGGGAAATTTTGCGGAGATAAATCTCAACGCTGACCCAACTGGGACTCGAACCTGGGAACTACAGATTACGAGTCTGGCGCGCTACCGACTGAGCCACCCCCTTCAAGGCGATGCTTCAGATTTACCACGAATGTTTGCAGAGTAATGTCACCAAACCAACGGAAACAAATCTGTTTATTGAACGTGTCTATAAGAGAATACGTTAAAATCTCATCTTTTATTCGTCACATAGAAGATTTGTTTTGCCTTCCAATAATTTTGGTTTTAATAACCAACTTTTTATAAATCTTTTTATTTCTTAGTTTTGTGTTGTTTTTATACATTTCGATTTCCTACCCTTTATTCGGATATATCTCTTCGTGGTGTTAATCAATTGCTACGCGTGATTTTCGGGATTGCTTTTGCTGCTGCAGAGATTCATGACAAAGATAAAGCAATTAGAAATAACCCTTTGTGAGATTTTGGAACCCACATCCTGAAGGGCGCCTCCAGGCCAGGATCTTTGGCGGGCCCCCTACCTACCGCTAAGGTTAGGAAGCAGTGTGCTGCTCTACAGGATTTAGGATAAAATAAGGCAGTTTAAATAATGACACAAAAGTAATATTTATATTCATTAAAAAAACTACATGAATTTACATATAAAAACTTAAAATAATATCAAAAATTATCTGAAAGTATATTTTCTAGCTTTGGTCGTCTCAAATCTTTCAATAACTTCAGTAAAATCAACTTGCTTAGCTAAATCATTTTCGATGCACAAATTTGCTAGATGATTAAGTCGCTCTTGACTAGTTGGGCTTCTCTGCCATGTTTTCAATGAATTTGCCAGTCTGCTGAACGATCTTTCCAGCTGAAGAAACAATAACTGGTACTGTACAAAACAGTTTAATGGCGAGGCAGATATTGGCAAATATACCTTGTTGGGTTGGTTGTTGGGTTGTTTAAACCTCTGAGCGGCACCTTTTTGCACACCATGAGTTAAATGGCCAGGTCACATGGACCCCGAAGGCTCAGAGAAGGTTGGGGGAGGGGACCCACTGGAACAGCTGTTGGAAGACAGATGGTAGCCTCCCGTCAAGGCCATCCAGCGTGTTCTTTGACGTGCACAGGGTATGGCTCTCCCGCACACGGGGTCACGGCTTAACGTCCCATCCGACGGACGGCGGCCTTTCCAAGCCCATCGGTGTCCCCTACTGACCGTGGGCAGGGCGGTGAATTTTGCGGAGATAAATCTCAACGTTGACCCAGCTGGGACTCGAACCTGGGAACTACAGATTACGAACCTGGCGGGCTACCGGCTGAGCCACCCCCGCCCCAATATACCTTGTGAAATAAAAAGTCGGTATGATGAGAGGATAATGTAATGTGCCTAATAAAATAATTAATTTTAGTTGGATGGGCAAAACAAAAGTCAATATTTTATAAAGTCTCTTTTTGTCTTCGGTTCATCTCGCTTAGCTGGCCGACCAGCCACGCCGGGCCCCCTAATCCCGGGCCCCCAGGCTATAGCCATGTCAGCCCCCCCCCCCCCCCCTTGTGGGGACCATGTTTTGGAGAATATGGTAACATCCTGTGATGGTACAAACATTGCTTTCTTATTACTGAACGAAATTAAAGCGAAAGCGCATAATATTTTAACGGGGTGGAAAATGTTTAACTTCACCAGAGCTTTATTATTTCTGCCTGCGGAAATTTGCTTGCTTACAGTTTGTTAATTATTCAACTCAACTGATGGAACAGAAACTTGCGAAAACACGCTCTGATATGCGATATTTTCAGTGTTGATAACTCTGTTTTCATTTTATTAAATATATATCGTCTTATTAAATTACACTAGGGTAACATAAAACACTTAAAAGCAGATGTTCAATGTTTGCTTTAATGTTATGTAATATTGGTTATGTTTGTTGGCTAATTCTCTGTTGAATATTTGCTGATCTTTAAGATATTAATCCTGTTTCGTAAATATTGAATGTCACGTAATTAGAAAACTTTATATTTATTTATTACATTACATTGTCGAATTATGAAATTGGAAGGCAATTGGACCTTATTCGTACAATTGTGTAAACAATCGCTCAAGAAAAGATCAGAATCAGTGCTGGAATTCTAGGCTTATCCTCATTACAATCAACAATTATTATAAGGCAATATGCAGAAGTTGTGACTGATGTGGAAAGACTTAACATGGATTCATCGTCAAACTCAGCATCGTGTGAAGTATTCAAAAAGGAATGCTTCAATGCAGATAATTCCCATATGCTTTTAAAGGCTGATATTGCGGAGAACTATTTACATACTAATTGTAAATTATTATACTACTTCATATGTTATTAGTAATTGATCAAACACGTTTTTGCATTCATGTTTATGAAAGTTGCATATCGATCCTTGGTCTCTCTACTACATAGATGGGGGCTGGAGTGGCTCAGTCGGTAGCGCGCCAAGCTCGTATTTGCAGTACTCAGGTTCGAGTCCCAAATGTTTAACGTCACTAGATTGCAAAATGAGTCCCAAATGTTTAACTTCACTATATTGCAATTGCTTTCGCAGATTCCTTTGCAAAAACAAATGCAATTCTTTACACATTCATTACACATTACCATCTTTTACACATTACCATCTTTTACACATTCTTTGCGATCCACTAACTTCTTTTCTCAGACCGGATGTAGACCGTTCTTGGTCATTTCAATTGCCTGTTCTATTATATCGTTGTTTTTATGGGTTTTTGCGACAAAATCGGTCCGACTTATCATACCTTCTCTAGAAACATCCTCAGATGAAAGTCTGAGGACCGAGTGCATATTAATAAATTCAGGTTTAGGCAGAAAACATCCGCAGTATATGTGGAGGAGGTAGAATTGGGGAGGAACAGAATCAAACTAAAAAAACTCTGCCAGGCAGACTTTCAGTATATTTCCGTGGTCCGATAGTGCAAATTTACAAACGCATGCGTAGAATAATTTTTTGACTTAAACGATTACGGTCCAGATTTCCAGTTTATGGTGAACATAATTGAGATTCTTAGCTTATTTTCAAATTATTCGTTACGCATATATACATATTTGATGGCGAGATGAGTTTATTTTCAAGTTTCTTTTATCTTACGTATATGTGCATATGTGTATATGTGTATGGAAGAATCGTATATTCAATGTATGGAATATCGTACTTCAGAAATAATTTCACTGCCCGGTAAGAGGGATCTTGTAGTCCGGAGATCAAGAAAGACTTTTCTAGATCCTGAATTTCTATAGTCATTTTGAAAATATTAAATAATTACGTAACAATAAACAAACAATTTTGAAGAATACATATCTTGTAGAAATTTTCATAAGTTTTATAGCTTTTAATATTTTATATGAACTTAAACACAGCTAGACACAATTACAGTGAAACCTGTTGGTTGCCTAGGTTAGCCATGTTTTTGTAGAATCCCAAAGAATCCTCTATGCTTTTATGTACATATTCATCCTTGTATTACTTGGCACCTTGTTAAGTTGATCATATTTTGGTCAATATTATTTTGTTCGAGCATTAATTATCGAGTATTAAGTTGATATTATTTTCACAACTGGCCAGTATGAAAAGTTTCACTGTATATTTTCTTGCAAAAATGTACAACGCTATTTAATTGAATATAAACCTATAATCACGATCTGCATCAACCAAGCTCTTGATTTTGAAAACTGTTAGTAGATATAGAGAGCAAAAACCGTAATCACAGGAGAAATATTTGGAATCAAACACAGACACAACGTTCCTTACAATTTAAGAATAATAGCGAATTCAAGCTCACTGCGTGTGATTTGAAAATTATGATCATCAAGGAAAAAGAAATAGGATTGTGTGTGTGTGTGGGGGGGGGGGCAGAGAATGAATTTCCATTGCAATGTAACATTTCCCCCTCCGTTTCAGGGTCTTCCAAACTTTCTAGAAAAATGCATTAAATATACAAAAGTTTAATATTTTATTTGCTTCTACTACCCTTACTAGCATCCTCAAAGGTGGGGGCATGAACCCTTTGCTTCCCACCTTTTTTTGTGTTAACACTATTCATCAACACTATCGTAACATTACTCTGGGGCGGGGGTGGCTCAGTCGGTAGCGCACCAAGCTCATAATCTGCAGTTCGAATCCCAACTGACCAGTGTTGAGATTTACCTCCCAAAACTCCCCGCCCACGGTCAGTAGGGACACCGATAGGCTTGGAAAGGCCGCCGTCCGTCGGATAGGACGTTAAGCCGTGAGCCCGTGTACAGGAGAGCCGTACCATGCGCACGTTAAATACGCTGGATGGCCTTGATGGGAGACTACCATCTGTCTCCCAACAGATGCTTCAGCGGGTCCCCTCCCCCAACTTTCTCTGAGTCTTCGGGGTCCTTGTGACCTGGCCATTTAACCCATGGTGTGCAAAAAAGCGCCGCTCAGAGATAAAACAACCCAACTCTGATTACTCTATCTGCCTCAGATATAAAAAAAGGCTAAAGGAATTAGAAATACACTTTCAGAGATTTCAAAGAATAGGCAATATCATCTGATCGTGTGGAAACTGCTTTCGAATTGTTAAAAACAATTAATTCCAAAGACGCTATTATTTTGTTGGGGAAGGGGGAGTTTCACTTCACGAGAAGCTTTGTTCTCCTTCTTTGGGTGCAGCAGCAATTCTCAAAAGAACATTATTAAATGTGATTACTTTCATCGTGAAGACATATACATATATGAATAATTTGTTTTATTGAGCCATATTTTTGTGTAATAAAATATTACTGCTTGTTGCAGCTTTCCTTATAAAACTTTGATATTTGCATATCTTAGTGACTTTAATGTTGCTTGTGTATGAAATAGATGCAAATAAAACTTTAAATATACGTAATGTAGTCTTAAAAGACGCAGTTATAACCATTAATAATAAGTTTAAGAATGTTTATGGAATTTACAATGTAAAAGAGAAATATCTAATATATCAATATCCGTAGAATTTGGTATGTGTTCTACATACCAAGTAACTTTTTGTAACATAGTGCATTTAATGAAATGCATATTGAAATACTCATAACTTGATTTTAAAAGAAATTATCACTCCTTTAAACTGTGTTCGGAACTTCAACTATTTTCACTTTAAATTTAGAATAAACCGTAGAAAACAGTAAGAGACTGCCTATTTTCTAAAAATTTGGTCAGAAGGACCAAAATGCAAAATAAAGAACGGACATGATGGCATATTTCGACAAAAGCGAAATTTCAATTTATAGTTAATTTATTCCATTAATATATTTACCATATATGACAATAAACGCCTTGGCCTAAATTATAACCTATGAATTGTGGCCTGCCATAGTGCAAAATTGGTAAATATGGAGGGCATTCAAAAAGTACTTGATGCGTGTCTGTAGATTTACACTCGTTCCTCCGAAGTTAACGAGCTACGACTTGTTCAAAAAGTTGTTTAAACTTGTCATTACGTGTTAAAAACAAAGGCCGGATCATCATTTCTCTCTTCGCCTGCATAGTGTAAAATTCGGTCTGCGAAATCTGTACGTTGTTGCTATGGTGCCTACTAAAGGGAGGGAAATATTTTACGTTTTCACAAGGATGAAGTTCGGAGACGACGCCCAAAAACTTCATGCCGATTTATCACAAGTATATGGGGATTATGCCTGTTTATATGGCACTGTTACGGGATGGATGCGCAAATTCAGAGAAGTACAGTCACTGAAAAAATATCCGAACACTATGGTTGATTAGCCGTCCCGTGGCCGAGTGGTTAGCGCGCTTGGCTACTGATCTACGGGACCTGGGTTCGAGCCCCGGGTAAGGCATGGATGTTCGTGTTGTTTTCTGCTGAGGTCCTGCCATCCTCTCAGATCTTCTACTGTGGCATATAAACTGACAGGCTCCTGTCAGACATCTGTGGCAAGCAGCTGCTTGAGGGGGTATTTATTTTATTTATATTTATTTTATGGTTGATTACAGAATTCAGAAAAAAATATCTAGCAACGATTTTTTTAGAAATTTTAGAAAAATCTGGCAAACTTCGTGTACGTACACAAAGGTTGCCAGATCACTAATTTCTAAAAAAAATCGGTGCCAGATATTTTTATGAATTCTGTAATCAACCATAGTGTTCGAATACTTTTTTGAGCGACTGTACGGTAGAATTTCGAAAACCTCCCTAGTGCAGAAAGACAGGAAGCCGTGAACGAGAGAACCATCGCTGCTGTTCCCACACATCCCCATTTAGGTAATAGGTTTAGAAGTCATGGTATCGATTGGCAGTATGGAAATAAATATTGATCAACATTTAAAGTTGCGAAAGCTCTGTGACAAATGGGTACCTCATAATTAATTGACAGAACAGCAAAAAAGGACTGGAGAAGACTCGGGCAAGGAAATGCTGGTAATGTTAGAACCTAGTGGCTCCAAATGGTTAACAGATATCGTCACAGCTGATGAAACGTGGTTTTATTACTCTACAACTATCAGAAAGGTCGACAACTACGTTTGGGTTACGGAAGATGAAACGCTTCTTCAAATTCTACGACAAGACTTTCGCTCAAGGAAGAGCTCACAAAACCCGACAAGTTATGGCCTATCTGGGGGACAGCTACCCATCCTGCATATTCACTCGATCTTTTACCATGTCATTTTTGGCTTTTACCAAAATTTAAAAAGAAACTTGCTGGGAAGCCTTTTTTTAAAGGGTCCAAGACCTTGTCAAATGCGTTCATTCAGAGTTGCGGAGCATTCCGCGAAAGGAATACTACTAAGCATTCCAGAAGAGGGTTGGGTTGGGTTGTTTTACCTCTGAGCGGCACTTTTTTGCACACCATGGGCTAAATGGCCAGGTCACATGGACCCCGAAGGCTCAGAGAAGGTTGGGGGAGGGGACCCACTGGAAAAGCTGTTGGGAGACAGATGGTAGCCTCCCGTCAAGGCCATCCAGCGTGTTCTTTAACGTTGGGTTGTTTTACCTCTGAGTGGCACTTTTTTGCACACCATGGGCTAAATGGCCAGGTCACATGGACCCCGAAGGCTCAGAGAAGGTTGGGGGAGAGGACCCACTGGAACAGCTGTTGGGAGACAGATGATAGCCTCCCGTCAAGGCCATCCAGCGTGTTCTTTAACGTGCACAGGGTATGGCTCTCCCGCACACGGGGCCACGGCTTAACGTCCCATCCGACGGACGGTGGCCTTTCCAAGCCCATCGGTGTCCCCTACTGATCGTGGGCAGGGCGGAGAATTTTGCGGAGATAAATCTCAACGCTGACACAGCTGGGACTCGAACCTGGGAACTACAGATTACGAGCCTGGCGCGCTACCGACTGAGCCCCCCCCCCCGCCCCCCAGAAGAGGCGTAGACGTCTGAAATTTTGCGTAGATGCTGGGCAGGAGTAATTTGAAGGACGGTAAAAGTCTTGTTGAAGTAAGTGCAATGGTTGTTGTACTGCAGAGGCATGTCAAAACCTTTTTGAACGCCCCTCATGATGACAGGGTGTCAGACAGAGATATCAGATGTCCCGGAATCTGTGTGACTTTCAGGAGACATCAATTTGGTGGGATCCAGAAGAGAAGGATCCAGTAAATCATCAATTTGCATCACGTCACCCAACAAAATTCAAATGTCGTGTGAAATTAATTCCTGTAGAGTCGGTGTTATTTCTTACTATAAATCAATCAGAGACTTCGGACCCGTTTGGTTTCTAACCAGTCACTCCGAACCCTATTTGACCTTGAATGCAACACCGGATCTCAAAACTTCTCTTATTTCTGAGTTCTGCATGAAATAGCCCTATTCACCAATTTTTAGCCCTCCACCACCGTATATCGATATTTGACCTTTGACCTCGAAGAACCAATCGTATCCAAAATTTGGCACACTTTCTGAGATCTACGACTCAAAATACCCCCAGACATCAATTTCCAGCCCTCTAACACTAGCAGATCTATATATTACATATGACCTCGAATGACTCTCTGGATCGAAATTTCGTAACGCTTCCGACATCTACAACCCGAAACACCCCCAGATACCAATTTTTTACGTTTCTAGCACTCGTAGATCATGGTTTGATTTCTGCGTGATCTGTATTTGATCATAAAGGATGGAAGTCAAATTTCGGATTTTTTCCGAGGTCTATGACCCGAATTACCTATATGTGCTATATTTTTGAAGCTCGGTTATTTCTTTTTCGTAAGGCTCAGTCGGTAGCGCGCCAGGCTCGTAATCTGCAGTTCCCAGGTTCGAGTCCCAGCTGGGCCAGCAGATGTTTCCAGCAGAACTAAAAAGTGCTGTGATAAACCTGGAAACAAGGGAACTCCAACTTCACATCTCGGAACAATTCTGCTATGAAGAACGGGATTTCGGCAAAATTATGAAACAGTATCTAAAGGTATTTATTAACCATGTATTTAGCCAATGCAGGTGTTTACCTTTCGACTGCTCTACAGCTTTAATTGTGCATTATCTCTAAACTTGTCTAAATATTAAATTGTGCCAATTTTTTTTCCGCAATAAAATTATGTAAATTATGTCTCTATATTGCTATAATAATGATATATAGATGGTGTTTTAATAAACAATGTGTAAAACAAAGGGTTCACTACATCCCCTTTTTGAAGAAAATATGTATGTTAAAATAAACACTCATAAATTACAAAAAAATTGCAAAGTTTCGTATTCGAAACTGTAAACCTTTTAGATGTACTAGTTTTGCTTTGGTTTAAAAATCGATTCACTAGCATCATTTTTTCTTTTTTTGTGGGTGCGCCATAACGCCCGCCCCACCCCCCCCCCCCTCTTTGGTACGTCTTTCTCTTTTACCCTCTTATTTTTCCTGCTTGACGCATCATAGCTTGATGTGCTTATGATCCACAAATCCCAAACAAAAACTAAACCTGGGCAGTGGTATATATAAAATAGACCGCTCTTAGTTTCATTTTGCGACATAAGTGCTTTATTTCTAAGATCCTTGCAGCTGTATTACTGTCTTATCAATCAGTCTTTTCGCAGCACTTATTATGGCAGATCAAAATAAAATCTCTTCCAGATACAATATCTTAAAGACATTAAATGATATGAGCAATTCAACCGCGAAATTTGCGACCATTTCTTGAGTTGCATATTTAAAACATTTGTCCAGTACTATAAACATAACGAATAATCAGAAAACAATGCACACGATATTGAAATTTCAGGTATTTCTTTGTCTTTTGGTGGATTATCGCCCTCATTTTGTTCCAATGAGCGGAATTCGTTCATCATCAGAGTTGAGGCGTTAACATGAAAAACTGGAGACCAAAAATCAAAACGATCAAGGAAATACATTAAAAATTATTATGGAGCAAAAATAATTAGGAAGAAAAACAACTCACCTAGAAACGAAAAGAAATCTTAAAAAGCCCTATTGTTATAATTTAATATAATTCTGTCGTTTTGCCTCTGAGGG
Organism: Ryuthela nishihirai; assembly: GCA_038380435.1. NCBI lineage: Eukaryota > Metazoa > Arthropoda > Arachnida > Araneae > Heptathelidae > Ryuthela > Ryuthela nishihirai. Next base: position 29,620,731 of record JAWZYU010000025.1, read on the forward strand.
GCACCCATGTGCATATAATGGGAAAAATGACAAGGTCGTAAGGACCCCAGCGGCTTTAAGCTGGATAAGTAAAAGCGATTCCATGAGCAGCTGTTAGGAGACAGATGGAAGCTTCCTCTCAAAGCCATTCAGCGCATTCTTTAACTGCACAAAGTGCAGTTCTCCTGCTCAGGAGACCATGGTTTAAAGTCCCATCCGACAGACGGCAGCCTTTCTAAGTCCATCAGTATCGTCTTTGTGATTGAAAAACAGAGCGAGGTTTAGTGGAGAAAAATGACGCACTGTTACAGTAGGAATTTGATTTTGGGAACGTGAGGTCAGAAACCTTCTGGTACCGACTGAGTTCTTTCATCTGTTAGGATGAAACTGAGCCTTCTGTCTATGCGATACAGCTGTTCTTCAAAGTTTAAGGATACAACTGGGAAAAGATAAAATAAATCGAGACAAGTGAAGAAACTGCCAGTTACGATACAGAAAGCCTCACACGTAAAGGAAAAAATACTTACTTACACAGTTAAAACACACAAAAAAAATCCGTTAAGGTGCATCTCTTGAGTCTAGTAGCACTATACAGTAGTGAGTGTTATATAGCAGAACATAAGGTAATTTAGGATATAAATTTTTCTAGTTTGATATTTAGAAACAGGATTTTAACTTCCTCGCTCTCTCTCGCTCAGACACACACACACAAAGAGAAAGAGATATTTGCATTTTCAGTTTAACCTTAAAAAATCTAAAATTATTTAAGGATTGCAATATTCGATTTTATACAATTAAATCGAATAATATAGTTTTTTTTATGCAAGTGTGAGTATGTAGAGATATATTTTATTTATTAGTTATACTTTTTTACTTTAAATAAATAATGTATATTATAGATTGCTTTTGGTGAATGTGTATGCACAGATGCATTTGGTTTATCAATGGCGTTTTTTTAGTTTAAATAAAGAAATATATGGCAATTAAGGATGCAAATCAGGGTACGAGAAGTACAAAAATATAGCTTTATAATAAGAATGTTTAACTTCATCAGAAGTTTTACATTACACCAGAAATGAAAGCAACAAGAATCTAATTAAATGACTTGGAAAATATTCCAAAAATATGACTCTGGAAATAACAGTATTCGAAAACATCGTATGAAAAATCTCAGGAAAATCTGAAATCCTGAAAATATTTGATTTTCATTTAATTATGAAATATCGGTCGGTTTGATTGATTAAAATTATACGTTAAATTTTACACTATTCCTGACAAAAATCAGATTTTAATAAATTAGCATCAATTTTATTTAACCTTATCAAAAAATTATGAAAAAATGACACATGTAACGGAACGTCTTCATTCAAAGAATCCTTCGGTAGACAAGCTAAATGGAATGTGTAATCACAGAGTTGATAATTCCTTTCATAGAAATATAAAACGATTTTTACGTCACAGAGGAACTAAAGAGTTAGATAGTGCTAAATCTGATTTGAATCTCCTGATTAAAATATTGGGATTCGCAGGTTTTGAAATTTTTAAACTAAGTCATCGAAGACAAAGGCAGTGTTCTAATAATGACTGATTTCTTGAAGAACAAATACTTTTCATTGGAAATGCATTTGTTCTTATCTACTCTTTATCACTTCTAATATATTCTGCAATCACAACAAAGCATTTTTTCTTTGAAGTTTCAAACCGCGGAAATTTTTTGAAATATTTCCCATTGTCTTGCGGCGTTCCATCGAAGTCGGCGACATCGTTTGCACGCTTTGTTCCTGAGGGTGAATGAATTGAGCTCTGAAGAATTTCCGATAGAGGAACATCAGTGTTTGAAACCATGGATTAAATTCTGCATCATTCTGATTATTCCATATCTCGTTTTTCTGACAGTTTTATATGCATCAGTATGTACAGAGTCAGAATTAAAAAGCTATAGAATACCGATATTTTGGTCTCGTAGTTGAAAAAAATGGTCATATATGTATATTTGTTCACGTAAGTTGTTTAAATACTCTGCATGGCTGGCTTGTCTATTTCTAAATATAATGGCAATGATCTATGTTTTTCTATGCCTCTATTTCAAGAATTTGCTGCGGAATTGAGACAATGTTTTGCAAACAAATGTGACCTCACGTAGAGTTGGGTTGTTTTACCTCTGAGCGGCACTTTTGTGCACACCATGGGCTAAATGTCCAGGTTACATGGACCCCGAAGGCTCAGAGAAGGTTGGGGGGACACACGGAACCACGGCTCCACACACGGAACCACGGCTTAACGTCCCATCCGACGGACGGCAGCCTTTCCAAACCCATCGGTGTCCCCTATTGACCGTGGGCAGGGCGGGGAATTTTGCGGAGATAAATCTCAACGCTGACCCAGCTGTGACTCCAACCTGGGAACTACAGATTACGAGCCTGGCGCGCTACCGACTGAGCCACCCCCGCCCCCACCTCACGTAGAAAGAGACTTGTGTTTTCAAACGTCTCAAAGCGTATAACGAAATCTCATCATGTATTCGTCTCATGGAAGATTCACTAACTTTTCTAATATTTGAAAGAATAGTAATAAACTTTGTTCAGCTCTTTATATATAATTCAATATTTGTTCGGTGTTTCTAATATGCCATTTACCCTTTCTACCCAAATTTATCTGTTTGGAATGTTCATGAACAATATTGTATTGTTCCTTGGAGTCGCCGTTTCTGCAACACATCAACGAAATAGATAAAGGAATTAGAAATACCATGCTAAAGATTTCGGAGAATATAGTAAAGACATGTATTCGGGAAAACGTTGCTTTCCTACTGTTACAAGAAATTAATGCAAAAAACGTTAATATTTTGTCAGGTTGGAAAATGTTTAACTTCATCAGAAGTTTTATATTTTAAGCCTTCGGAACTTTTCTTTCTAACAGTATGCTTATTCCTCAACTGAAAAGGGGCGGGAGGTTGCTCAGTCGGTAGCGCGCCAGGCTTGTGATTTGTAATTCCCAGGTTTGAGTTCCAGCTGGGTCAGCGTTGAGATTTATCTCGCAAAACTCCTCGCCCTACCCAGGGTCAGTAGGGGACACCGATGGGCTTGGAAAGGCTGTCGTCCGTCGGATGCGACGTTAAGCCGTGGCCCCGTGTGCGGGAGAGCCATACCCTGTGCACGTTAAAGAACATGCTTGATGGCTTGACGGGAGATTATCATCTGTCTCCTAACAGCTGTTCCAGTGGGTCCCGTCTCCCCAACCTTCTCTGAGCCTTCGGGATCCATGTGACCTGGCCATTTAGTCCATGGTGTGCAAAAAAGAGCCACTTAGAGGTAAAACAACCCAACCTCAACTCAAATCATAAAACATAAACTTTTCAGAAGCACATTCGTGGATGTGATATATGGTCTGTGAAATTTTGTCTTATCCATCGTAGAACAATATTCACTATATGGAAAAATAAAGAAAATTATATTCATGTCATGAAAATGATAAATAACTGCACTTGGTTAAAAGTTCGCAATTTATGTTGGTTTATACTAAATATTATGTGATGAATATTGCTGAATTCACTGTTAATGCCTTTTTGAGAAATTTGTGTCAGAGATCAAAATGTTAAATCTCGCCAGAACCTTTGTTTTTTTGCTGCATGTAGAAGTTATCTTGTTTAAGTGCGCTAAGCGTTGGAACAGAAAATCTGGAGTGCAAACTTTAAAAAATAGTAGTACATTCTGAAACGAGTTTTTTAAACATTATGAAGTGCATTAGACAGGAAAATTAAGTTATTTTTTTCTAAAAAATAATACAATCCTGACAAAATTAATTTATAGTGGAAATGTGTTTAACGATGCTTTAAATAACTGTTAAAAGTCCGCATTGGTCCAAAACTGAACTCACGCCGTCGTATTTAAAGATGGCTGTCGGCTTCGATCTTCAACTCACTTTTTTTTTGTAGAAACGTTGGAAACAGTAAAGTTTCACATAAATGGAAAGAATGTGCAAATATTCTTTACAAAATGGTTTTAATAATACATGTTCTATATTGGGTTCAGTGAGTTAAAAAAAATCCATTCAAATAAATACAATTATATGTATTATATCAGTGGTGCCTGTTACAGCGCCCGCGGTCTACCACGTGCTCTTTAGCAATATAGGAGTGGTAATGAGCAAAGTTAGTTTTTAAGAAGTAGGTTGTTTTCGACTAAAACTTTTACTACTTTGAGGTAAAAAAAAATTAAAGTTTGACTTGATATGTCAAAGTACCTGATATGCTATCATGTCAGGCGCTCTGATCGCTGAGCTACCGGCTGCCAGTATATGTCATCACATAAATAAATGCAGCATAATAGTGTGTGAAAAGTACGTAAATACCCTGTAAAAGCTTATGAGCTGTGAATTTAATTAATAATTCCATCTTGTGTCTGGCGCTCTACCGACTGACCGAATCCTCCCCTAAGTAAAGAAGGAATATATTTAATGCAACCAATGTACAACAGGAAAATTCAGTCACCTGTGGTGAATATGAAATGTGACTGTTAATCTGTCAATACAACCCTCTTGTTTACCATACTTTACAATATAAACAAGAAATTGATAGCATATACTATTTACAATCTATGTTATAAAAATTGTTGATTTCATATGTATACACGTATTATTATATCCTACCTTTTAGGGCCCATCACAAAGATGGGTATATTTAAAATTTTTTAATTTATTTATATTTTTTCCTCATTATGTTTATTCACCATTCAGGGTAGTACTAGTAATAAGACTATTTCTGAATTGTGTTGTATTGAATTGAATTGTGTTGTATTGAACTGAATTGAATTGTAGTAAATAGACTATTTCTGAATTGTGTTGTGATAAATGGACTATTTCGGAAGTGTGTTATGGTAAATAGACTATTTCAGAAGTGTCAGCCTTCTTTCGTATCAGAATAAAATCATAGTTTCTTAATAATATCAGTATACAACAAATATCAGTATGCTGTACAGAAATATAAAAACATACCAATATCATAAAAACATCTAATAACACTTTTTTAAGGTTTTAAATGATGTATTGTCGATCCCCACATTTAGTCTACATTTATGCATATACATATGCAATGGTATTATCGTATAATCTTTTTCCAAGTTTTATAGTTTCTGTGTCGTGATAAATGGACTATTTCAGAAGTGTGTCGTGATAAATGGACCATTTCAGAAGTGTGTCGCCAAGTGATAAGTTTCAAAAACACTTCCTTTTGAAAACCGAACTACAAATCAATTACGTGTATTTCATGTAAAAAATAAGCAAAGTATTGGTATTAATTTATTGATATATTAAAAATATTCACATTGATCGCAGCTTTGTGGCAACAACATTGAGAAACCCACTTCTAACATTTACACTGACGGACCGTCAAAATGAAAGGCAGTGATCCTTAAGATAAACTACCAAACATTTATTTGTTATACAAGGCAGTGTTATATGGATAAGCATACAATGTATTCACCAGTGCGACTCGTGAGCTTCTAAACAGGAGGGTTCAGATCACTGTAGAGAGAAACCAACTTGCAGGGACGGTGGAAGATATGCTTGTTGGTAATGCTCCAGGTTTTAAATTATTATATTGGCAAAAAATATATAGGCCAAATTTTAGATAAATTTAAAGAAAATTATAATTTAAGATAAATGAATATTATAGAAATGTTGGTGGGCCCTGACCCCTATGACCTTTAACGGCCCCTGGTACTCACTTTTAAGTTCGTTTCACACATACACATCTATTCCAGTGAATTCTTTAATAATTCTTGTTAAATATATTTTTTTTGAGGAATATAATTTTGGCTAGCAAGCGAAAATCTTTACTAAAGACCTTGTTATTATCATTGTGGAAGAATTTAATAAGATACCGAAAAAATATTACGATCAATTCACGTATTGTGTTTCAACAAATCATTTTCTATTTCGGAGAACAAAACAAACTTCACCGAATGAAAAGCCGTGTCACAGGTAGCGAGGAATCAATAAAGCGAACGGTACCTAAAGCTTTTGAATTACAGATGGATAAGTCCCGAAGATTCAGAAAGTGAAAAGTTGTCTTACGCTGGAGTTCTATAACGTAGAAAATTCTCAGAGAAAAATTACAGATTTGATATTCGGTTCGTACGTGACTCTGCGGATATCTGTGTTGAAGTTGAATGCTTTCAATTTCTAAGGAAGTCTACGTGGTAAAAATATTTTGTCAGAGTGTAAAAAAAATCAAGCATTGTACAGGGAATTTGCTTCATCATTAGGTGTTTAACTGTGATTATGAAAAAAAATGAATTTTATTTTATTTTTTTAATCATCTCTGATTATAAATATATGCATGGTTTTCTGAAAGATTTTGTGCTGGCTTAATAAGATGCAGATAGAATAAATTTGCCATTCACTATTACTAATTTGAAGATTTCAGAAGAATCGTTCAAGATTCTGCCGCATTTGGAAGTATCTGAATCATGTTTTTAAACTCCTACCATTCTTAAACACTAAGACAGCTTATACATTTGGCTATTACATTTGGAGAAAGCAATTGGGTTATTAAATCAAATTGGTGATTAGACTATTTTCAGTGTATTTTATTTATGCTGTTGCTAACAGTTGACGTAAGTCGTTGAAGTAAGTTTTTGTCCTCTTCTATTGAACTGAAAGAAAAACTGTCATAAACAATTCAATATATTGTTATATAACAATTCAATATATTGTTACGACAGAAGAACGTGCTACAATAAAGCCAAGATTGATGTGTCATTGACACACGCGTTGTGCCTAAGCGTGAGAATTACGTCACTAGCCTATTAATACAGACAGACTTAAAAAAACAATAACGGTGAAAAAAAAGCGAATTTAAAAGTTTTCCTTGTGGCTGAAATTGCACATTTGTGTTCCTTTTAGTGAATTAGTATTAGGTTAATCTAAGTGAAGATTATTCAAGAGATTTGACAATAAAACCTAAGAGGCAATATGATAGTCGAGCAAGAGGTTGGCTTTAGTCTTTTGGTAGGAAGAGTTCATCGTCTGATGCGTGGTGATCGTAATGTGTAAAAAATAATTGGTATGGTTAATCTTGGTAACTATAGGCTTATTCACAAAGATAATTGTGTCATTTATTGAATGCTGTAGAAAATTTCCTTTTTTGCTTTGAAAAGAGTCTGTTAGAATTCTAATGCGACTCTTTTAAGTATAGGTAGATAATGTGAAATATTCTTTTGTAGTTTAACTTCATACTCGTGAAGACAAGGATCTGTGTTAGTTGAATTTATTTTATAATAATAAAATAAATATATATATATATAATAATAAAATAAATACCCCCTCAAGCAGCTGCTTGCCCCAGAGGTCTGACAGGAGCCCGTCAGTTTATGTGCCATAGTAGAAGGTCTGTGAGGCTGGCAGGACCTCAGCAGAAAAACAACACGAACATCCATGCCTTATCTGAGGCTCGAACCCAGGTCCCTTAGATCAGTAGCCAAGCGCGCTAACCAGTCGGTCATGGGACGGGTGGTTTTATACTTTCGTAGTAAATTAGTTCATTTATGAATTTTTTTGCTGAAAAAAAACCCATGCTCAAGATTTTCTATTAAAAAATTATAAAAATATATATTATATTCCTCACATCTAAGGAATTATCCTTACTTTGAATACGACACTTTTAGAGCCTACTACCTCTTAAACTAAATTCTTAAAAACTGTAGTACATAAACTGTCCCAGAATTTGTAAGTTCGAAATTAAGAAACTGACAATGATTAGAACGATGCAAAGGTTAAGGACTGTTTGTGTGAAAAGATAGATTAAAAAAATGATATACAATATTTGTTTAAAACATCTGAAAATGTTAAAAAATGAAACGTATAAACAAATCTCTTAACTTTAAGAATCGTTCAGTCGATACAGAAATTGGAATCCATAATCACGGAGTAGAAAATTACATTCATGTAAAGCCACAACTACCTTTCTGTCTTATAGATGCTAATGATTTTAATCAAGATAAACCTGATTTGAATTTCATGACGAAAGTATTAGAGATCGCAAGATTTGGAAATTTCCAGAGATGTCATGGAAAGCGCAGCTGTATTCTGAACATACGTGATTCCTTGAGGAATATATTTATTCTTCATCTAGTTTATGTTGATTCTAATCTTTGAGCAATTATGTCAAAACATTTAGTTTAAAGTTTCAGATTTCTTGGAGACTTTTCGAAATAGTTTCAATTGTCTTGTGGTGTATCCTTCGAGTTCGACGAAATCGTGTAAACACTTGTTGCAGAATTTGAATGAATTTGATTGTGATCAACTAACCATAAAAGAACATGTCTTGTGAAATAATGTATCAAATCCTTTTGTCTCACCGTCTTTATATATATATATATTTCTTCTTAAAGAGTCAGAAATAACTGCTTACTTAGATTATTGCTATTTTGATTTAAAGGCTGAAAAAATCTCCATATTCATTTACATATTGTTGTACAGTCGCTCAAAAAATATCCGAACACTATGGATTAGGCATGGAAGTGTGTGTGTGTCGTTTTTCTGCTGAGGTCCTGCCATCCTCTCAGATCTCCTACTGTGGCATATAAACTGACAGGCTCCTGTCAGACCTCTGTGGCAAGCAGCTGCTTGAGGGGGTATTTATTTTTTCTTTATTATGGTTGATTACAGAATTCATAAAAAAACATCTGGCAACGATATTTTTAGAAATTAATGATCTGGCAACCTTCGTGTACTGTACACGAAGGTTGCCAGATCACTAATTTCTAAATAAATCGTTGCCAGATATTTTTTCTGAATTCTGTAATCAGGCATAGCGTTCGGATTTTTTTGAGCGACTGTACTGCTGTACTACTGTACTACTGTACTACAGAAATAGAAGACGCTGTACTACTGTACTACAGAACTGTAAGTATACGAAGAATACAGTTATAAATACAGTATAAAAATATATACACAAACTGTAAGTATACTCTCTATTTTGGAAACACCATTGATGTCACGAATAGGTTCAATATTAAGCATGGAATTAATAAAAGCTATGAGTGATTTTGATTCTGACATGAGTTTAAATTTTCCTTTTATTTATTACAAAGTTGAAGGAACATATTTCTAAACGCAAAGCATTTATTTTGTACTATACTAGTACAGTTATAGAAGACGCTGTACTACTGTACTACAGAACTGTAAGAATGAAGTACTTTTTTATGCATATATTTTAAGAAGGTATTGCAGATTTGCCACGATGTTTTGCCGACGAAAATCACTTCACCTAATAAAAAAAATGTTCTCTTACAACACTTAGCATCATATGGTAAAATTTCGTCCTACATCACTCTGATGCAAAATTCATTATCATTTCCGATATTTGTAGTAATAACGAGATATCGTTTGGAAATGCATTTATATTTTGGTTTTATACTTGGATTTTAAAATTTACCTTTTACATCATCTGTGCAAAGCATTTTTCTACAGTGTCGTATGATTCCTCTGTATTACTGTCTCTTGCATCCGAAATCAACGAGAAAGACAAAGAGATTAGAAATATGCTGTTGAAAATTTCGGAGAGTATGGCAATATGAAACGATCGTGAGAGCATCGCTTTCCTATTTCTCAAATAAATTACGGAGAAAGATGTTAATATTTTGTCAGGGTGGGAAATGTCAACTACACCAGAAATTTCATCCATTCTGCCTGTGGAGCTTCGTATACTTACAGTTTGCTGATTCTTCAACTGAATGGGGCGGAGGTGGCTCAGTTGGTAGCGCGCCAGGCTCGTAATCTGCAGTTACTAGGTTCGAGTCCCAGCTAAGTCAGCGGTGAGATTTATCTCCGCAATAATTCCCCGCCCTGCCCACGGTCAGTAGGGGACACCGATGGGCTTGGAAAGTCCGCCGTCCGTCGGATGGGACGTTAAGCCGTGGCTCCGTGTGCGGGAGAGCCATACCCTGTGAACGTTAAAGAACACCTGATGGGAGGCTACTATCTGTCTCCTAACAGCTGTTCCAGTGGGTCCCCTCCCTCAACCTTCTCTGAACCTTCGGGGTCAATGTGACCTGGCCATTTAGCCCATGGTGTGCAAAAAAGTGCCGCTCAGAGGTAAAACAACCCAACTTCAACTGAAATCACGAAGAAAAATCTTTTAAAGCATATTTTAAATACAATGTTTTGCTTTTAGAAATATGTTCCTTCAACTTTGTAATAAATAAAAGGAAAATTTAAACTCATGTCAATATCAAAATCACTCATAGCTTTTATTAATTCCATGCTTAATATTGAACCTATTCGTGACATCAATGCTGTTTCCAAAATAGAGAGTATGACAATATATAATTATATAACTTTCCCATTTCTCACAGAAATTACGGATAAAGATGTTCTTATTATATCAGGGTGGAAAATGTTAACTTCACCAGAAGTTTCATCCTTTCTGCTGTGGATCTTTCTTTACTTACAGTCTGTTGGTTCTCCAATTGAAATCATAAAATGTAAATTTCTAAAGTACATTTTTAAATGTGATATTTTGGATTGAAAAACATGTTCGTTCTACTAAACCTTCATTTTTTTGTAAAGAAATAAAGGAAAAATGCAAATTCATGTCACGATTAAAACCACTCCTAGAACTATTCTTAATATTGCACATGTAGGAGATATAATTGATTAAGGACATTATCCTTAATCAATACCCTACTAGTCCTAATAGAAAGCATTACAGAGAACTTAATAAACGTGTAAAGGATTAGTTAGCTGCTGATAAGAATCTTTGGCTTGATGGCTCGCCTGACAACGCCGAGGAAGCAGTTAGACAGCACAACAGCAGAGAGTTGTACCAGATAGTTAATGTGCGAGTTTTAGGACACCAAAAAATATTAAACATATTTTAATCGAATGTCCTTGTTTTAATTTTGAACGACGCATGTTTTTTAGCTTTCACCATTTTACGTCCGAGCCACTTGCACTCGGACAACGTTTATCATATGAATCGATTTTAACTCCTTTTTTTGAATTTTTACGTTTTTGTGGCTATTTTAACCGATTTAAATCTTCTACCATTGTTGTTTTTTACATGGGCGTTTTACACCCGTTGTTATTTTCTCGGTTTTACTTGTTGACCTTTTACGTACTTTATTTTTATTGACTTTTATGTTGTATTTTATCACCTATATATTTTGTTTTAAGCTTTGATTGTGGGTTTTCACGATTTTTATCTTTTTTACTATTTGTCTTGTCTGGCGCATTATGGACTTAGTTGCCAATGCGCCATTAAAACCCAACCAACCAACTAACCAACCAACCTCTCAGAAAAGGGAATAGCTTGCTGTTGCCAGTGGAATACCTCTTGGCACTCTACCACCGAAATTTCAAATATCTATCAGAAATAAATCACTCGTAATATTCGTTAAAAGTTTAACATTTCCCCTAATTAGTGTCCTGTAACGAATCAGATTAAAACCCCGTAAGGATTTGAAAAATGCGAATTATAATGCTTCGTTAACACCAATTCAATTAAAAAATAATTTCCAGTTATCTCTTTAAAAAAAGGTTGCATTCACCTCCCCTCCCCCTGATGTAAGGGGGCAACTTATTGTTGCAGACGCAAACTTCATGACCTTCATATTCCACTACCAAAATATCAAATTTCCAGATTAAATACATAGATTGCAATATTTGTTTAAACGTTTGCAAACTTTCAACTCTTTCCACTTTTAGAGAGCGCAGCTCAAATTTTTGAGAGATTTGGAAAGAGTTAATTGCAATATTTCATCAATACCTCCCAATACAGAAAGAATATTTAATTCATCTCCAAAAACAGACAATTATTTCTTGAAACAAAAAACGCCAGTTTCCTATCCATCCAGGGGCGGGGGTGGCTCAGTCGGTAGCGCGCCAGACACGTAATCTGCAGTTCCCAGGTTCAAGTTCCAGCTGTCTCATCGTTGAGATTTATCTCCGCAATAATTCCTCGCCCTACCCACGGTTAGTAGGGGACACCGATGGGCTTGGAAAGGCTGCCGTCCGTAGGATGGGACGTTAAGCCGTGACCCCATGTTCGGGAGAGCCATACCCTGTGAACGTTGAAGAACACTCTGGATAGCCTTGACGGGAGGCTACCATCTGTCTCCCAACAGCTGTTCCAGTGGGTCCCCTCTCCCAACCTTCTCTGAGCCTTCGGGGTCCATGTGACTTGGTCATTTAGCTCATGGTGTGCAAGAAAGTGCCGCTCAGAGGTAAAACAACCAACCCTATCCATCCTGGAGTAAGGAATTCATTGTTGCCAATGCAAACCACACGACCTTCACATTCTACCACCAAAAGTTGGAATTTCTAGCGTAAATACATCATTCATAATATTCGTTTAGAATTTTGCCATTTTTCGCGTATTCTAACGCTAAGTTAATGAATATCGTTGAAAAATTTCAGAAGAATTTTCAGTTTGTAAGAATTATGTCTATAATTTTATCATCTAATAATTATAATTGTTTCAAGTTTGCAATAACTTACAAGATGAAGAATTAAATAATGGTTTAACAACATATATACTTTAACACGCATTATAATTGTGTCAGATTTTCTCTTTAAAAAGCTCGGTCTCAGTAATTATGGGATTAGGTCGGGGTGCAGAAGAAATAGGACTCTTTTATTCAAACCTCGGGATGGCTCGGAATCGAAAATTTGAACCTGAACTCAGATCTGTTTGCTAAATTATGTAACCTCAACAATAAAACTTCGACGTATACTTCAATGACAGTTTTGGCTTTAACAATTTATAAAACTACTAGAATGAATTCAATGTGATTAATGGTCCAAGGACGAAATTAAATAGTTTATGTATAAAAAATTAGTGCGTTGTAATCAATTCAGTGGCAAAGACACTCAGGAAACCTCCCCTGAATGACATCATCTAATAATGACTTAGAAAGTAAGATTTTGTCACAGGATTTAATAAAGTGATCATTTATCGAACAGCTCTTTGTTATGCAAAACAACCCTGTTTGGGGCACCATACGATGAAGAATTTCGATCTAAACATTCATTTTCGAAACATCAGTTGCGAAAAATATTTCCTTTAAAATAATTCTTGGTCCATTGATATCATTATAGTCATCCATCATATCAGCTTTTCGCATGCAATAGAGCAGGAGATTAATAGAGGTATTAGAAAAGACAGCATTAATGTAACTGAGAAAGGATGTGGTTTCTTGGGTTGAATTGTTTTACCTCTGAGCGGCACTTTTTTGCATACAATGGGCTAAATGGCCAGTTCACAAGAACCCCGAACTCAGAGAAGGTTGAGGGAGAGTTCCTACTGGAACAGCTGTTAGGAGACAGATGGTTGCCTACCGTCAAAGCCATCCAGTGTATTCTTTAACGTGCACAGGATATGGCTCTCCCGCACACGGGGCCACGGCTTAACGTCCCATCCGACAGACGGCGGCCTTTCCAAGCCCATCGGTATCCGCTACTGACCGTGGGCAGGGCGGGGAATTTTGCGGAGATAAATCTCAACACTGACCCAGCTGGGACTCAAACCTGGGAACTACAGATTATGAGCCTGGCGCGCTACCGACTGAGCCACCCCAGGCCCAAAGGATGTGGTCGACACCAAGGGAAACTATATTGAAAACAATTAAGGCATCGTGTTTCCCGAAATGATTTTGTATATTTCCGGAATGTCGGTCATGTTCAGCACGTGTTTCGTCCATCCTACAATCAAGAAGATTCTCATTAACATCACCCATCATATTAACTTAGCATACAAAATAGGAAAGATGAAAGGTAAAATTTAGGAAAGACAGCAATTCTCTCACAGTGAAACGATTTACTAGTTCAAACGGAAACTCTGTTTTATACCCAAATAATCTATTGTGTGCTGTACTTACTATGGATACAAAGTAAAACAAATATAGCCCTTTTGTAACAGATTAACCAATAGAAAGTACAATACCTGAAGACCTTGTTTTACAGATGCATAAATCTTGAAGCATCAGACGGAAATTTTCTGCTGTATTGCTGTTCGCATGCGACTCAGCAGGTTGAACAAGTTGCGATGAATGCTCTCCATTCCAAAGTATAGCTGCAACGAAAATAATATTTTTTTCATCGAAGTGCACCATAGAAATAATAATAGAAGTCACTATTCATCATTAGTTGCCAACTTGGGTAAATAAATAAATTCTCAAGTTTCAACTGTTTTGAATTCTGCATCGTTATGTATGATTGCAAAAAAGAATGCTCTGTGGATTAAGTGAATATTATTGGAATACATTTGCAAAAGTAACGTTTCAATGTGATTAATTTGACACATTGAAGGATTTTGTAGATTCTGTGTATTTAAGAACATAAAATACATTATAACTCTTCTTATCATCGGAGGGTAAAGAATATTTCATCTTTCAATCAGATGAACAAGTGAGTGATAAATTAAAACTGGTGACGCTAATGTCTTGAATTAACGTTATCTTGGATTAGTTAGATCGCAGCATTAAAGTTTGTTTTCTCTCATGTAGAGCGAAAAGCAAAATGCAATGAGGTTCACAAGTTTCATTCATCATATCATGATCCACTGACTCGTCACTTTTAATCCCTCGTTCCTAAAGATAAATCGTCAAGATCCTACACGCCCATTTGTGTTTTGAACTAAATTGGAGAAGCTATTTAATGTTATTTGTGAACTGTTTTGATGAATACATATTTTGAAAACTAAAACACATTTATAACATTTTTCTGTTCCAAAAAAAAATATTTTCGTTTCGAAAATAGACAAAGTGGAATTCATAATCTCAGAGTAGATAATTCAAACCATCCGTAGTCAAAAATCTCCTTATCTGCTACAGGTTGGGTTGTTTTACCTCTGAGCGGCACTTTTTTGCACACCATGGGCTAAATGGCCAGTTCACATGGACCCCGAAGGCTCAGAGAAGGTTGGGGGAGGGGACCCACTGGAACAGCTGTTGGGAGACACATGGTAACCTCCCGTCAAGGCCATCAGCGTGTTCTTCAACGTGCACAGGGTATGGGTCTCCCGCACACGGAGCCACGGCTTAACGTCCCATCCGACGGACGGCGGCCTTTCCAAGCCCATCGGTGTCCCCTACTGACCGTGAGCAGGGCGGGGAATTTTGCGGAGATAAATCTCAATGCTGACCCAGCTGGGACTCGAACCTGGGAACTACAGATTACGAGCCTGGCGCGCTACCGACTGAGCCACCCCCGCCCCCTATCTGCTACAGACACCGATGAATTAAATTACGAAAGGGGGTTATGGTAAAGCCAAAGTACAGTAATTTTAGATATTAATTTAAACGTTCAAGTGGCTTGATGCCCCAGTACATTTGAGAAATTAAAAGAAATATTGATGATAGTACAAAAATACAAACAGGTATACAGGAATTGCATAATTATTTGATACATATAAACAAAATGACAAGTTGCACAGACGAAGACAAACATATAATACGAAATATGATAAAAAAAAAACATAGCAAACTTAGGGGGAAGTAAAAGAAGGTTTAAGACAAGAAAGAGTAATTAAATGAATGAACAGGGGAAAAAAGATTGCGGATAATACAGACAAAAGGCAAAGATGGGGAGTTGGAATAGGGATGAGGAGATATTGTTAGTCAAACGTTTCAATATTCTAACAGGAGTGGAGTAATATAGTTTTTTTAATTTTGTTTTAAAATTTAAAGAAGTGATATCGCTCGGTAGAGAGTTTCAAGTTGAGATTCCTTGAAAGGCAAAGGAAATTTCGCCATATTTAGCTTCGAAAATCTTGGGAGTAGGAAACATTTTATTATTAGAGCGAAGGATATGGCGATGTCTTAATCGAATATTGGATGTAAGAATCGAAAGAAGGGCAATTACAGGTGTCGGCAGTTTTCGAACAAGCCATGAAAGACAAAGCTTTGTTCAAAAAATTCTGAACTACATTATTTCGATGGGGGCGTATATCTTCTGCATCTATTCTGTATCATTTCTAATTTCTTCAGCAATCACATCACATAATTTTAATTATTAAGTTCCTTGCGACCTGGAGATTTCTCGAAATAGATCCTATTGTCTTATGGTACGGTGTTCAACTTGAACGACATCGTTTGCAAACTTTATTTCAGAATTTGAATGTATATAATTCCAATCAATTTGCGACCACGAAATATCATTTGTTGACACTATGAATCAAAATCTGCACCTTCTTGATTATGTTAATAATCAAGATTATATTTCACCCAAAGATTAATATTCACCCAATATTTTTCTCTACATATCGTTTTTCAGAGAATCAGAATAAAACATTTAGATACGATATTTTGCCTTTGACTTAATAGTTCAAAAAGAAACTGTCTACATTTACCTGTGCTTTTACTTCTTTCAAATATACCAGTTAGCGAACATATGCTTATTTCCGAATATTATTGTACTGATATACGCTTTTCTTTGCATCTGTCTCAATAGGTTGCTGCAGATTTTCCACTTCAATTTTGCAAAAAAAATATCTCCTCATCTATTGAAACTCATAAGTTTACCTATGCCTGGCGGGGCGGGGCCAGGGGGGGGGGCTCAGTCGGTAGCGCGCCAGGTTCATAATCTATAGTTCCCAGGTTCGATAGTCCCAGCTGGGTCAGCGTTGAGATTTATCTCCGCAAAACTTCCTGCCCACGGTCAGTAGGGGACACTGATGAGCTTGGAAAGACCGTCGTCCGTCGGATGGGACGTTAAGCCGTGACCCCGTGTGCGGGAGAGCCATACCCTGTGCATGTTAAAGAACACGCTGGATGGCCTTGATGGAAGGCTACCATCTGTCTCGCAACAGCTGTTCCAGTGGGTCCCCTCTACCAACCTTCTCTGAGCTTTCGGGGTCCATGTGACCTGGCCATTTAGCCCATGGTGTGCAAAAAAGTGCCGCTCAGAGGTAAAACAATCCAACCCACTTCAGTTTTGGAAAAAAAAATATTTCCTCATTTATTGAAACTCAGAAGTTTATCTATGCCTGGCTGGGCGGGGCGGGGCGGGGCGGGGCCGGGGGTGGCTCAGTCAGTAGCGCTCCAGGCTCGTAATCTGCAGTTCCCATGTTCGAGTTCCAGCTGGGTCAGCGTTGAGATTTATCTCCGCAAAACTTACTGCCCACGGTCAGTAGGGGACACTGATGAGCTTGGAAAGACCGTCGTCCGTCGGATGGGACGTTAAGCCGTGACCCCGTGTGCGGGAGAGCCATACCCTGTGCACGTTAAAGAACACGCTGGATAGCCTTGACGGAAGGCTACCATCTATCTCCCAACAGCTGTTCCAGTGGGTCCCCTCCCACAACCTTCTCTCAGCCTTCGGGGTCCATGTGACCTGGCCACTTAGCCCATGGTGTGCAAAAAAGTGCGCTCAGAGGTAAAACAACCCAAATCTATGCCTGGGAACACATAGAAAATTTTCATCCATGGAAGAATCGCTATCTTGTCCAATATTTATAGCAACTATAAGAAATTTATTTCACCTCTTCACATTCTTGGAGGTTTTTCTCGGCTTTTCAAATGAACCCATCACACCTTCTTTAAAAATTTATATTCTTCCATCATCTATCAAGAGTATCGTATCATTCCTTGCATTTGCTATCTTTGCAGCAGAGGTTAACACGAAAAAAAAACAACAATGAAGCGAAAATAACTCTTTTACTAGTATCTGAAAAATTAGCAATGTCCTGCAATCGCGAAAACATTGCTTTCTTATTGCTAAATGAAATTAAAGCTAAAGACGTTATTGTTTTTTTCGGGGTGTAAAATGTCCACGTTTACTAGGAGCTTATTCTTTCTGCCTGTGGGTACTTATTCACTTACAGTCTGCTAATTCTTGAACTGAAATCTTCATTCTCAAGGGATTTACGAAATAAGTTCATTGCAGTAAAACTGCCTTAAAAAATGTATTCTCTTCCAAAGTGTCACTATATTTTTCATCTATTTCATCATTTATTCTGTGTTTCAGGATTTTGCTTGGCTTTTAAATTTACCATTCACACTTCCGTTGCGAATTTTATATAATGTAGCATTTAATAAACACTTGTATCATTCATTGGAATCACTGGACTGGAACGGCTCAGTCGACAGCGCGCCAGGCTTCTAATCTTCAGTTCCTAGGTTCGAGTCCCAGCGTAATCAGAGTTGAGATTTATCTCCGCAAAATTCCCCGCTCTGCCCACGGTCAGTAGTGGACACCGATGGACTTGGAATACGGCGCCGCCCGTCGGATGGGACGTTAAGCCGTGGTCCGTGTGCGGGAGAGACAGACCATGTGCACGCTAAAAACACACTGGATGACCTTGACGGGAGGCTACCATCTGTCTCCTAACAGCTGTTCCAGTGGGTCCCTTCCCCCAACTTTCTTTGAGCCTTCGGTGTGCTTGCGAACTCGCTATTTAGCCCACTGTGCACAAAAAAGTGCCGCTCAGAGGTAAAACAACCCAACCCTGGAATCACTGTCTTTGAAGTGTAGATTAAAGAAGAAGAAAACCTTTTTGGATACAACATTTCTCTTTTTAGACCCTGCAGATACCCGAGAATTTGGCAATGTCTTTGTCGCCGCAAAAGCATTGCTTTATTATTGCTAAAAGAAATTAAGGCTAAAAATGTTTACTTTTTTTTTGCACGGTAGAAAATGTTCACCTTTTCCCGATGTTTTATTCTTTCTGTCGGCAAAAGTTTACTTACCGCTCGCTAATTCATGAACTGAAATTCTGAAGCATTAATGTTTTGCGAAAATGTTTATTGTAGTGTGATTGTATTCCAGAGTTGGATTTTCTTTCAAAGTATTACACAATGTACTATATTATTCTCATATCAAGAATAAATTGAAAACAAAATTTTATTCACGGTAATGATGCATTTTTGCTTTTGGAAATGCTCTTCGTAATATTCGCCCATCTCTATGACATTGATGTTGTTAGGTAAGTATTATGTACCCTATATTCTGATGCAAAAATATTACTATTTCGAATAATAATGTCTTATGAGGAATCATTTCTTTATGGAATAAATTCATCATATTCTTATAAGTGACTTATTCAGGATTTATGTAATTCAGCTGTGATTTATCTAATCATTGAAAGAATAATTGATTATTCTCTCAGTAGTTGGTGTATCACAGGACTTAGATAGGATTCTTTTCTCTTAATTTACATCTGTACTTTAAGAAACATAGTACACAAATATAGAGAGAGACGATTATAAATCATGAGAAGACTGACTGATTGACTAACTGAGTGAATGTTTGACAGAGGATCACTCTAAGTTGTAGAGTTCTGAAAATTTGCACTTAGCTGCAATTCAGGTCGTAGATATCGAGAAAAATCCGAAATATGACCTCAGAGGTGTCCTTCAGGGTCAAATACAGGTCACGTATCCTTTAGCAGATTGGTTGAGGCAGGTTTGTGCTTTCACCAGCCATTGCAACGATTGCCACTCACTGCAGCACATCATCGCACAAGGTTGCAGTGGTGCCATAACAGATACGCATGGGGGCGGGACGAATGGAACCAGGCTGTATTCAGCGACAAGTCTGGAGATGACATTGTCACCAGGCTGATCTTGCTAACATCCGTGAGCTTCATACGGCTCCTCAGCCATGGTGTCATGGTTTGGGGAGCCATCTGTTTCAACAGCCATTCACTGCACTTGCACATAGTGGCTACAATGACAGCACAACGATAAGTACATGTAGTGCTGCAGGTGATTTCGTTGCCATATCTCCATGGTATCCCTGATGCCCAGTTTCAACACGATAACGCCTGCACACTGTCAACATCAGCAGACCGTGCCTACAAGGTGTCCAGTTGCTGCTTTGGTCAGCACGATCCCCAGACTTCTACCCAATAGACAACGTGTAGGACATCGTTGGCAGACAACTTCATCCCTCTGCACTACCCCATCACAATGTCGATGACTTATGTACACAGATCAATGACGCATGGTCCGCGATACCTCAGCACACCATTCGGGGACTTTTCCACTCGATGTCACGCAGTATTGCCGAATATATACCCCAGTACAGAGATCATAGGACTTACTGACTCAGGCCGCATTATACTGTCTTCTCGTCCATCGCATTCATGAAATTCTTCATAAATAAAATCACATCTTTCCCACATATTTGTCTACATGTGTGGTAAGTTTCGTCTCATTTCGTGCATTCCTTCATGGTGTGGTATTTTCTATGTAGAGCAGTGTAGATTAATTTTTTATAAATTTTTCCAGGGTTGATAATTACAGAAATTTCAATTAAGACATTGATGTTCATAATCTCATTGGAAATCGAAGGTAGAATATAAATATTGAAAAGCAATCAAAATTTTTCTTTCGCATCCAGAGTTATGGAATAAAAGCTAACGAAATGCATAGTTATAAATTATGTTGCCCACTGATTGGCATCATTCGGCAACTGGAGTGTAATTTACAGCTCCCAAGTCAGGATGCTAGCCATTTCTGTCCTACCTTTTACCAGTCGCCATTTTTATAGTTGGTCGAGTCATGTAGTCCTCCATAAACAGCTGCCTGATACAATTGTCATCAAGTACGGAGAGATAAACTTGCTGTGATATACCTTTAGCCAAAGTCCAGGGAATAGAAGTAAACTAATAAATAACGGGATAGCAACATTGATGGAAGGTGAAAGGGAATCTTGAAGAGAAGAGAATGGAGCAAAGCAGTTTCTTAGATAATCAAAAAGCAAACATAAAGGCTCTGTGCACCCACTTGACAACAGGAGCAGAATCAGAAGTTTATGGCGGTTGAAATGAGCCCCTTGCAGTAGAGGCAAAGGATTGATGGAGCAGCCCTGATGAGCAGGAAAAACCTCATTACCCTTCAAGTAAACAATGAAGAATGGTCAATCTAGTTACTGTTAGAGTGAAGTAATCATTTTGGTTTCTGTCTTCAACGTCGAATAAGTGTTGGCAGCGACTTAACTGTTAGGGAACCTGGAACTATTAGTTAAAATATATATATAGAATTTTCCCCTTAACTCAGGGCAGGCCCTTCCTAAGAAGCATTTGGAGACATCGAATATAAAAGTATCCTCAGCCCCTTTGAACTGTAAAATCCTTGCTAAAGAAGCAGTTATCAGTTTCTCTGATGAAATTTGGGAACAACAAGCACGTTAACGATCCACAGGGTCTGTCTGGGACTTTGCTTCCTGCTCCCCCAGATGCGCTATCAATGCCCCTCCTCTCTCAGCTTGAACGACTTGATTAGACGTCTGTAGCAGTACCATGGTTTTCGCGAATCATCAGTGTTTCTATCGTCCAGTTTGTGAACTATCTGATTACACTAATTAGTGTAAGGACAACAAATGAAAAGCATTATCCCGTTTACTCTCCCGTCTGTGGGAAGATCTAGAATTTTCTGATAGGGAGATATTAGTGTGCCAAGTTCGAGGTGGCACGTTTTCCAAAACTAAACCAAAGAACAATTAGAGTATTATTCAGAGACTTATTATGATTTGTAACCTTGGTACATGAGAAGATTTGAAGATGTCTTCCGTAGTGTCTGGAAACCTTTGCAAGTAGAGAATTTGTAGTCGCCATTTTTTTCGCTTTTGCCTTGCTCCCTTTAGTTGTAGTACATTGTAGATTTAAAATAAAATAAAGTTAGTGTAAGTTTAGTGCGGGTTTAGAGAAGGAGTGTTATTTCTTTCTTCTGTATAGGTTGACACGGTTGACATTTAGTTGTCAATTGAGTTCACAAAAGTTCAATGTTGTCGTTTGCAAGCTTAATAAATTCGTTGATATTCTTTTATACTCAATTGCCAGACTTACGCCGTAATTTCAGAGTTCGGTGCATTGCTCATCAGAAGGAGTCTGGCAGAGTTAAGTGACCAGCTACCCGAAAGACGGTGGAAGAGGACATTTGGCTGCTGTAGCATGTTTGCTTAGCCAAGTGAGATCCTAAATCTCTGTGTATCCTTGTTGTCAAGAGGTGAGCCCTGAGGAAAAGGAGAACTAGGCAAGTGTCCTTAACTTTGCGACAGACAGTCTCCTAGTTTGCTTTGCTATTCTTCCTTAGCAAAGCGCTCTAGCTTAATTGATTGCTCATTGAGTGAAGATTACTCTTTGAAGTGACAGCAACATCTTAGCAGCATTTGCCTATTTTTAGAAGCAATCACTTATTCATTAAAATCAGTTTTATTTACCTTTCATATCGGTATCCAGGTTAACTTGTGGGACTTAAGAGTGTGAGGGAAAGGGGTAACCTTCAGCCACAATCTCCACAGTTTACCTGTTTTTCACGTGGGCTCTATACACTGAAATGCCATTGAATTAGGGATAGCAACCTAGTGACTTGTTGGACCACCTCTGGTCCTGATAACGACCGCCACACGACGAGTCAAGGACTCCATAAGCTTGCATAAATGTTCCACAGGAATGGCGGCCCATGCATCCTCCAGAGCTGTCCACAATTCTCTCAAGGTCGACGCCAATGGGACACGTGCCCGAAAACTCTGCTCGACATTATCCTAAAAATTTTCGATGGGATTTAAATCTGAGCTTCTAGGTGCCCAATTCATTATTTCAAAGTCAGCAGAATGCTCCTGCAACCATGCAGTAGCCAACCTGGACCTGTGAGATGAACAGTTGTCTTGCTGGTAGACGCCATATCCATTGGGATGCATGATGACCATAAATGGGTGTAAATCGTCAGCCATGATTTCTATGTACTGGGATACATTGAGAGTCGTCGGTACACGTACCAAAAGTCCCATAGACGTCCAACTGAAGACACCCCAGGCCATCACTGAGCCACCACCAGCTTGTACTGTTCCAACTTGACATGCAGGATCCATGGCTTTATGGGGTTGGCGGCTTACCATCAGTCTCTGATCGGCGTGATGAAGTTTAAATCGGGATTCATCACTCCAGGCTATCCATTGCCAATTTTCGATGATCAAGTTTCGATGTTCTTTAGCCCAGGCAAGCCGTTGAGCCCGGGTTGGGTTGTTTTACCTCTGAGCGGCACTTTTTTTGCACACCATGGGCTAAATGGCCAGGTCTTATGGACCCCGAAGGATCAGGAAAGGTTGGGGGAGGGGACCCACTGGAACAGCTGTTGGGAGACAGATGGCAGCCTCCCGTCTAGGCCACCCAGAGTGTTCTTTAACGTGCATAGGGTATGTGAGCCTGGTGTTGTGCCGTTTGAAGTGGGACTCTCATAAGTCAGTGGCTCGTGAAGCCAAGAGAATGAAGTGGACGTTGCATAGTCCGTGCACTGACTTCCCAGCTGGAACCCGCGTTCAGATGGGAGGTGATTTCAGATAATGTCTGGCTCCTATCAGTCCGTATGATACGTGTCAGATGGCGAAGCCCACGATCATTCAGGGGCTGGCTTGTCCTTTGCAGTTTGTCCAGATGCTTGTTTTTTTGCCGGAAATTTCATATTCCTGGAACACTCTTGAAATTGTCGCACGAGAAAATCCAAGTTCGATGACAATTTCGGAGATCGAGTGTCCCATCCGTCGGGCACCTACGACCTGCCTCTGTCAAATGCATCTAAATCCCGCACCTTTCCCATTACCCTTCTCACGACGAATGTTTGGGGACGCCAAAGCTGACAGCTATTTATGGCCAGAGTTTCAGCCACGCATGCGCGCAAATGCGGGACTTGTAGTACTTAATTTGGATAATGTCTCTTATCCCTAATTCAATGGCACTTCAGTGTACAACACATATAACCTCTTGGTGAGTGGTATAGAGCTACACAATGCAACCCACTTTCAATCACACATCAGCCTGGAATCCCACGTGACCCAACATCTGGGGACATGTGATAATTGCTTGAACGCGATAATTTTGAAACGCGTGAGAAACGATTTCAATGGACCATTAACTAAATTAATCTGGATTAACCTTTCTGACAGAAAAGATCAGATCTACTAGTTCAACTTACATAAAACCTCTTAAGATACGTCTTTAAGTGTCCTAAAGATCTTTATTTTTCTTACCGGTCCGCTAACCGGATCACACTAATTCATTTATTTATCGTTCCGCTAACACACCAAAGAAAAACACTTCTTATTCATTAGACTGTATTGACTTAAATTACTTATTTCTTCTCACTCAAATTACGCTTCATACAACTTTCTTTTCTTATTTTTCCAATGAAGTTCGTTCGATGTCATTGATTAGGTAATTCTCACGCTGAAGCATACGCGAGTGTTCACGACGCGTTTATCATACATTCATTGTAGCACGTTCATCTGTCGTTAACATCTATTTATGGCGATTATTAATATTGAACTATTCTTGCACGATGACAAAGGTACCACATAGTAAAAAGGATAAAATCTCATTTGGGCCGTAACATGCCACAAACTGATCGCGAAATGTATGTAACGTAGATAATATATGTACAGTGCAAAACGATTAACACGAAGGGGGCCAGTGTAAATATTTCGTGTTGGTTGGATTTTTTTACCTCTGAGCGGCACTTTTTTGCACACCATGGGCTAAATAGCCTGGTCTTCTCTGAGCCATCGGGCTAAATAGCCCGATGGCTCAGAGAAGGTTTGGGGAGGGGACCCACTGGAACAGCTGTTAGGAGAGAGATAGTAGCCTCCCGTCAAGGCTATCCAGCATGTTCTTTAACGTGCACAGGGTATAGCTCTCCCGCACACAGAACCACGGCTTAACGTTCCATCCGACGGACGGCGGACTTTCCAAGCCCATCGGTGTCCCTTACTGACCGTGGGCAGGGGGGGGGGGAGTTTTGCGGATACAAAAATATTTCGTGTTAACTGAATATCGCGTTAATAGTATATTGATGAATACATTGCCTTATTGGCTCGTAAACGCTATTCATAACCTACGCCGTAAAACCGCTGTAAAAGTGAGGGTGAAGATCAAGACAAAGATTGAATGAGACCTTTTTTATTGACTCAAGTTCTCGGGTATAAACTCATCCAGCCTTCAGTATAAATGTTATTCCCGATCTAAAATTAACGAGGTTGACAATCTGAATGCAGCGTATAAAACTGCTGTCATAATCGGCATACAAAACGAGCAAAGCCTAAAACATACTAGTGTATTTACAGCCACCGTTAAATAACTGATTAGCAAGACATTTCAAGATGTTGAAAATTTATCAAACACTGGCTGGGATTATGTCTGTCGATTTTTTTTTATAAATTTCTTGTTAACCGAGTTTGGGTTGCGTTGTTTTACCTCTCAGCGGCAATTTTTTGCACACAATGGGCTAAATGGCCAGGTCACAAGGATCCAGAAGGCTAAGAGAAGGTTGGGGAAAGGGGGCATACTGGAACAGCTGTTGGGAGACAGATGGTAATCTCCTGTTACGGCCATCGTGCGTGTGCTTTAACGTGCACATGATATGGCTCCCCCGCACACGAAGACGCAGCTTAACATCCTATCCAACGGACGGCGGTCTTTCCAAGTCCATCAGTGTACCCTACTGAGCGTGGGCATGGGGATGAGTTTTGCCAAGATAAATCTTAAAGCTGGTCCAGCTGGGACTCGAACACGTGAACTGCAGATTACGAGCCTGGTGCGCCACCGACTAAGCAACCTGACTCCTGTTAACCGATGAATTATGAATAAATTTTTATTCCTTAGACCCCAAAAACTTTTCGCGTTAAAGGAATATTTATTCATGTAAATGTATTGTCGCAAGAACGGAACAAACCCTAGTTTCATGTTAACCAATATTATGACAAGCGGATTGCTATTTGGCTTTCATCATTTTGCTCATTAAACGTTTATTATTCTCAGTATATTTCGGGAGATATCCGCAAAGCTACTTAACAGGGCCTCGTATATTAAAAATCTCTCACTATAACACTGCAGTTTTACCAGAAAAAAATTCATCTCTATTACGAACAACGTGTTTCGAACATCATACGTTATATTTATTTCCCAACTGAATTTGCAAAGATCAATTTCAGAAAATTCTCTATACTTTCATGAAGAAGGTAATATATAATCATTCATCATTTCCATCATATCAGTTTCGCACACAAAATGTAGACGAAGATGAAAAAGAATGATCTATCAGAGTCTGCTAGGTTGAAATAAATAGTATTCGATTGATAGGGAATGATCTATCTTCGATACGAACCAAGTTTCAGAAGTTATTCCTTTTCAACGAGAGGGACGAATGGGAAAATTTCCTTTCTATTGTTAGAAACGACGAATCAATAGAAATTAAAGCGTGGTTAGATAAAAAAGACTCTTTGGAACGCCATACGTCCAGATGGAAAAGTTGTCTTATGCTGTGCAGAGCTAAGTAACATTTACAATAAGCAGATTACTGGAGATATTCAGTTGGTACTTAACTCTATCTAAGTGGAAAGTGGTGGATAAAAGACCAACCTTCCTAATGAATTCAGCAGCGGTGATTTTCCTGACATTGTGTGCCAGGTGGCATTAGACTCTCATTACTTGAATATATTCTGGATTATAACTTTATTCAATTATACTTCATTACATACAACGTGCGGTTTCATAAAGGTTGTGCAAGTCCGATTGGATACTGCTGACAACAATCTGTAAAAAAGAGATAATTACTGTGAGTATTTTGAAGATTTTGAAGGGGTACAGGAAACTTCTCGGACTTCTCGTTTTGAATTGGTTAAACTGCATTTTAAACCAAGTGCTATTAGAGCAAAGATTAAATCCCGTTCTTTGGGGAGGATGAGAAAAGAGGACAATATTTTCTAAAATTATTGATGGACTCAACCTGATGAAACTTATTGCAATTCGTTTTTTAATTAGAGGACTACACACATTTTGAAACTAAGGTGTGAATTTTCCAACACTAAGCAAAACTGACAGTGTTATTTGCCAATAAGGGTCTCTAAGTATAAATTGTTACGTTTGGTGTACGATATTTTACGATTAATCCCTTATTCCTTTTTTACGATGATGCGTGCAAATGAAATCCTTAATATTGATCATCTTTCGACAGATACAGAACACAAGATCGATATTAACAAACCATGTAACTCCATTCAACCCAAGTCCCAAAGACCTTTGTGTCCTAGGGACTCTAATAGATTTCATAACACGCAATCTGATTGGAATTTCATGCTTCAAGTATTATCTTTTGCAGGTTTTGGAATATTTCAAAGAAATCATCGTGTACAAAGCTTGATTCAAAAAATCTCTGCCTCTTTGATCGCTTTAGGAATACATTTATTTTTAATTTTCTTTATGTGCCAACAGATCATTTCAACAATCTTAGCACAAAATATTAGTTTGAGACTTGAAATATCATCACGATTAATCGAAATGATTTCCGTTGCCTTGTGGCATAGTCTGAGAGTTCGGCGACATCGTTTGGTTACTTTGTTCTCGAATTTGAATGAATTTAACGACGATGCATTTGCGACGAGGAGACGATTTTTGAAACCATGGATGAAATTCTGCATCTTCCTGATCATAATATACCCTTTTATTTATGTATTGTTACTTGCATTGTTTTTAACAGAGAAAGATTTGGTCATTTTTCGACATTATTCTGTTTTTGGCTTCAAATTTGATAAATTGTCTGTTTATACTTATCTGATTGTATATTTGTTTGAAACGTTCTACGCGGGAACAGTATATTTTGTTCCCAGTATCATGACCTTCATCTATATTTTTCCATGCATCTTTCTCAAGAGAAAGCTACAGGCCTGTCATGACAGTTTTCAAAATAATGTCACTTTACCTATCAAGTCAAATCTGCTGGTTCGTAGCTTAAAAGTATACCTTAAAATATCATCTGCTATTGATCTGATGGAAAATTCTCTGTCGTTTCCGATATTTTTAGTGATTGTATCACACTTTTTTCAATTGTTTATGATTTCCACTTTTATATTTGGATTTTTAGAATTCAATGCCACTCCCTATATAAAAATTTCTCTTATCCTATTATTCATCAGTAGTACCTTATCATTCCTTGGTGTTACTATCTCAGCATCAGAGATCACAGAAAAGAACAAAGAAATTAGAAATACTCTATCAGAAATCTCGGACAACATGTCAACATCATGTGATCGTACAGACGTCGCTTTCTTATTACTAAAAAATATTATTGCAAAAGATGTTAATATTTTATCAGGGTGGAAAATGTTCAACCTCACTAGAAGTTTTATTCTCTCTGCCTTAGGAAGTTTGCTTACTTACAGTCTTTTAATTCTTCAACTGAAATCATAAAGAAAGAAAATCAAAATGCACATTTTGAAATGCATATTTTGTGTTAGAAACATTTTCGTTTTATTAAGTCATAGTCTTAGAGTGTAAAATTATACATGTAGCACTTGTGTGTTGCCTGATAAAATTGTTCATGAGATTTTCTTATAATATATAATATTTTCCCCTTTTCGACTCAAACAAATTTAATATGGCACATATGGCCCACTCTCCGCAGAAGTATAATAATATATGTATCACAAATGTATTATCATTATGTATTATTTATGTTTAAAATGTGCCTAGTATCAAAACCAGAAGAATATATTCCCCTTTTTGCATGATCGATACTAAGCATTCTTTTGTGAAAATTAATACTATAGATAATATACCTTACAAATCTCAATGTTTGTGATTGTTATTGTAAAAATAATAAATTCACAAATTATGCATTTATTTATGTTCAAAATATTCCTAGTATCAAAAACAGGAGAATCAATTCCCCTTTCTACACGATCAATTAACAACCAAATTATATCAGAATGAAAATTGCTATCGTTCAATCTTCATAAAAGCTCCAATTAGTTTATCTATTTCGCCTCAATAGTTTGTTCACTGCACTAAAGTGTTAAATGACAATTTCGACATGCTGTGCTTTGCTACACTTAATACATTCGTTAGATCTGCTGAACAAGGGTGTCAAGTTTGCATCATCAGAAACGACTCTGAAGGATACGAAAGGGCATAAAGAAGGACACACGAGGACGCACAGTTCCTAGAAGGAGGACACACGAGGTCGCACAGTCCTAGATGGAGGACACGCGAGGGTGCATAGTCCTAGATGGAGGACACACGAGGACGCATAGTCCTAGAAGGAGGACACACGAGGGCGCATAGTTCCTAGAAGGCGGACAAAAAGGAGACATTGGTTACGCTGACTGGAACAACCAGTAGTGTTATATATGATCACAATGAATAATTCATCTTCTGTTATTTTTTTTTCGTGTTGCTGTTTTGTTTTCTGTTTTTCATTACGTGTATATTTTTCGTTATGCGTGCCTTATTCTTTAATTAATCCGTCATGCCCTTCAGAGGATTCCTGCTGACAACCAATAAAGCTTAAAGGGTTATTTTATGTATATAGCCATATTATAAATGTAAATAAAGCTCTTATTATTATAAGGAGGTGTTGCTATTTCAATTATTGTCGTGAAAGCAAATTCACTTTTGTTCAGCGTTCATCATTATTCAATGTACATAATATTAGCACTATTTCTTTTTAAGCCAATGTGTACTGAATGGCTATTTTATTAGGAACACTTAACTAATAGCGAGCATCTCTCCCACTTGCCTTTAGAAAAGCCTGAATTCTTCCGGGGCAAGGACTTAACTAGGATTGCTACAAAGATACCTGGTCCTTATCAATTCCACCGCTTTCCATAAGGGATGCAAATTGTCTGCTTGTGGATCTCTGTTCAGAATATCTCATTCCATCTCATCCCACAGATGGTAGATTGCATTGAGATCGGGTGACTGGGAATGCCGTTGCAGTATACTGAAGCCACTGTCATGTTCCCAGAACTATTCCTGAACGATCCTTGCTTTGTAACACGGAGTATTATACTGCTGAAAGAACCCTTTGGCGGAATGATACATTGCTGTCATTAAGAGAGATACACCTTATCGACAGCGATGTTCAAATTGCTCGTGACATTCAAACGTTGTTCAACTGGTATCAAGGGACCCAATGTGTGCCACGAAAACACTCCCATATCATTATACCACCAGCAGCAGCCGGTTGGATGTTGTTTGGGTGTTGGATTATTCTCTATACGCCAGAAACATTGTCATGTGCGAAACCTCCAGCAGTCTAACCATTTCCAAGATGATCATCCAGGCGTGTCCGACACTAAGTACCATACCACAAGGGGCGGGGCTGGTTCAGTCGGTAGCGCACCAGGCTCATAATAGGTAGCTCTCAGGTTCGAGTCCCAACTGGGTCGGCGTTCAGATTTATCTCCAGAAACTCCCGCTCTGCTCTCAGTCACTAGGGGACACAGATGAGCTTGGAAAGGTCGCCGTCCGTCTCATGGGGCATAAAGTGCTATGCGGCTATGCGGGAGAGTCATACCCTGCGCACGTTAAAGAATACTCTGAATGGCTTTGACTGTCACCTAACAGCTATCAGTGATTCCTCTCCCCCCAACCTTCTATAAGTCTTCGGGGTCCTTGTGATCTGGCCATATAGTCTATTTTGTGCAAAAAAAGTGTCGCTCAGAGGTAAAACAACTCAATAAAACAACCATGCCATGTTCCAAGTCGCTTAAATATTTCATCTTGCCCATTCTCGCGCTCAGTTATATGAAAAAAAAAGGAAAAAAAGAAATACTGATAAGAATAAATTGTGTGTTAATATAAAATAAAACAACATATATATATATATACACCGAAGAGCCAAAACGTTATGACCACCTGCCTAATATGATGCTGGTCCTCCACGTACCAACAAAACAGCTCTTACCTGGCGAGGCAAGGACGCTACAAGATTTCTAAAGGTGTCTTGTGGCATCTGGTACCAATACGTTACCAGCAGATCCTTTAATTCTTGTAAGTTGCGTGGTTGAGCCGACGCATATCGGATAAGCTGTTACAACACCAACTAGAGATGCTCGATTGGATTGATGTCTGGGGAATTTGGAGGCCAGGGCAATACCTGGAAGTCTTCCTCATGTTCCGTGAACCATTCTCGAACAATCCGGGCAGTGTGGCATGGCGCATTATCCTGCTGAAAGAAGGCACTACTAGATTTATCTCTACAAAACACGTTCAGATTTACTGAGGCTTACTGTTACCATGAAAGAATGTACCTAGTCTGCAATGATGTTTAAATAGGTAGTAAACGTCATAGTTTCCTGCACATGAATGATGGACAAAGGGTTTGCCATCAGAACTTTGCCCAAAGCATTACACTTCCTTCACCGGCTTGTTTTCATCTCACGGTGCATCCTGGTGTCAACACTTCCCCAGGTTAACGGCTCACATGTACCCGACGGTCCACATGGTGCAACAGGAAATGACATTCATTGGACCAGAAGACCTTTTTCCAATCATTCAAGATCCAGTTTTGATGCTCTGATGCCCATTGTAGGCGCTTTCGACGGTGAACCGCTGTTAGTAAGGGCACTCGGAGAGATCTGTGACTATGCAGCCCCATTTTCAGCAGGGTTCGATGTACTGTGTGTTGTGACACATTATTCCGTCACAAGCATTGAAATTACGGGCAAGTTGCGCCCGTAATTTGAATGCTGGTGACGGAGTAAGCGGACTTCAGTGTCCCAGGTTGTTTTACCTCTAAGTATAGTATCCCTTCTGTTGGTTTGTACCATATGGGATAGCCTTCGTTCACCTCTAGCATCGATGAGTCGTGGTAGGCCCACACTTTGCCGGCGTTTCGTGGCTTTTCACTCCTCGGACCACTTTTTGAAGGTTTTAACCACGGCTGACCGTGAGCACCTCACAGGCCTTTCCGTCTCGGAAATGCTCTGCCTTTCCCATCTGAAGAACAAGAATAACACTGATTAACAGAGCTCAGTATCCGGTGATATTTGTACCATTTCATGACCTTCACACACACCGTCATCAACCCTGCTGTTGCTTCGATTTGCATGAAGACGCGCTAGTAATAATGTTTTGGCTCTTCGGTGTATATTTATTTTAATACAGAAAAAAGGTATTATTACTGATGTTGGAGATCGCTATTATCATACTTTAAGTGCTTTCTTCTAGTAATAACAGCACAAATTTTCAGTGTGACTGTCAAAAAATAAGCTGCACATTTGGGTCGTTTTACCTCTGAGCGGCACTTCTTTGCACACCATGGGCTAAATCGCCAGGGAAGGTTGCACACCATGGGCTAAGTTTGTCAGGGACTCGAGAAAGGTCGGGGAGGGAACCCACTGGAACAGCTGTTGGGAGACAGATGATAGCCTCCTGTCAAGGCCAGTTTGCACACCATGAGCTTAGTCGCCAGGGACTCGAGAAGATTCGGGGAGGGAACCCACTGGAACAGCTGTTGGGAGACAGATGATAGCCTCCCGTCAAGACCATCCAGCGTGTTCTTTAATGTACACAATGTATGGCTCTCCCGCACACAGTGCCACGGCTTAGCGTCCCATCCGACGGACGCCGTCTTTTCAAGCCCATCGGTGTCCTCTACTGACCGTGGGCAGGGCGGGGAGTTTTGAGGAGATAAATCTCAACGCTGACCAAACTGGGACTCGAGACTGGGAACTGCAGATTACGAGCCTGATACGCTACCTGAGCCATCCCCGTCCCATAAACCGTACAGATACAATGAAATATCTAGGTATTATGTTTGAGAAACATTTGATTTAGAATAATTACATACAAAAAGTAGTTAAAGGTATTAAACGAATTATGACCCAAATGTATATATACAAAGAAAATTGTTGGATATATATATATGTTTAGTGTGCAAAAAAGTGCCGCTCAGAGGTAAAACAACCCAACCCAATATATATATGTACATTGAAGAAAAAAATTAGTTTGTTTTCATTCATTTTAGAATACAATACGGAATAACTTCAAAATAACTTATGAAAATTTTTTATTAGAGTTAATAAAACAAATTCAAAAAATATAAGTGATAAAATTTAAAAATGAAATGTTCTTTTCAAAGTGTTTTTGGATCTAAATTATTGAATTTACATAAATTAAAATTTTTAATTTTTATGCATAAAATATTCACATGTCTAATAGAAGGAAAAAACTTTTATAATCCCAGATTTGTGGAAAATATATTATCGTAATTGGGGCTTCTTCTTCTTCTTCAAAGAAAAAGGAAGTAGTTTTGGAAAATACTGAACGTCTGGTAAATCCTGTTAATAGCAGGTTAGTGAAGTGAAAGCAATAAAGATTTGCTTAGAATTAACAATATTTTTTTCAGCAAGAGATAACAGTGAATACTGCTATTGAATTTGTAGTTTGGAATCTTAAAAATAGTAAGTATTAACTGGTCTGCAGTTTGTTTTGAGAGACATTTGTTTAACATAATTCTTGAGGTTATATTTCGATATAGCTATGTTGGCTATCAACTCGGATCCACAAAAAATAAAGGTGGGGAGGGAGATAAGAGACTGGATTTCTATTGAAGTGTAACCTTTTCTCCATCGTTTTATAGGCTTTTAAAAAATTTCGTGCAGAATGAGGGAAATGTGCATATGTTTAATATTTTTTGGCCTCCATTACCGTTATTAGCATTCTCAAAGTAGGGGGAGGGGGGCATTGCCCACCCCCTTGTTTTCTCCCTAGTGGGCAATGCCCCCTCCCCTTTATTGCCTTATTTGCCCTGTTGGCTATGTTACATTTTGTGTAAGGATTCGTCAATTGAAAAATGGCCTCAGAATATGGAACTCTTTGGCATTTTCGGATACGACAAAAGAAAAAAAAATATGAAAATTGGAATTTTGAAATATTATAGTCGGGCTACATTACAAGTTATAAATAAAATACTTTCGAATTCGTTGGAATAACTGACATTTAGGTGTCAAATGTGAACTGATCCTTATGGTGAAATTGCTGTCATGGTTCCGAAGGATACGAATAATCTTATATTCTGAAGTAAGAAATCCAATGGATGGTGCTCGTTGAATGTGTTGTGCTCCTTTTCAAAGACGAAACCTTTTTGTCATTTTCCAATTTTATTAGCGGTTGGGTTGTTTTACCTCTGAGCGGCACTTTTTTGCACACCATGGGCTAAATGGCCAGATCACTAATCAGGCTAAATCACATGGACCCCGAAGACTCAGAGAAGGTTGGGTGAAGGGACCTATTGGATCAGCTGTTGGGAGAAAGATGGTAGCCTCCCGTCAAGGCCATCCAGTGTGTTCTTTAACTTGCACAGGGTATGGCTCTCCTGCATACGGGGCCACGAGTTAACGTCACATCCGGCGGACGGCGGCCTTTCCAAGCTCATCGGTGTCCCCTACTGACCGTGAGCAGGGCGAGGAATTATTGCGGAGATAAATCTCAACGCTGACTCAACTGGGACTCGAACCTGGTGCGCTACCGACTGAGCCACCCCCGCCCCCAAGTTATCCGCTACCTCTAATAAACGTGGATATAGGGAGTACATGGTTGAGCTCCAACAACTTGACTATAGACAGTACAACGAGGTAAAAAACTTTTTTACGAAAGGATTGATTAGAATGTCATATAGTATACTCATTTCTTAATTTAGGTTGTAAATATCAATGCCAGTAAATCTGCTCTTTTAACTTCTATTTCCTTCATATTTTTATAAAGTGCGCAATATGTCATCATCCATCACTTACACCACGTCAGCCTCGCGTGCAGAATAGAGGCGGAGATGAGAAAGAACAATATTTTATTAAATCCGCTATATCATCACTGAAAAGAGGATTCAATATATAAAACTTAAAAAAGTAGCTTCATTACAAACCACGTTTCACAAATTGTAATTTTTCTGTCATAGAGACTAATTAAAAAATAAAACTCTTTGTTGGAGGAAACTATATATAATTCAGTAGAAAATATAACGTGGTATATAAAGTCTTTCCTCGATTATAGATTCACAAAATCCCAAACGTCCAGAAGGAAACATCTCTCAGTGTGCAGTACGACGCAAAAATTATGATAACGAAACTACAGTTCGCATTCAATTGGTACTTGCCTTTACCAAATTGGAAATGTAGAGGGGAAAATGACCCGCGGTTCCAATGAATTCAGCAGTGATGATTTTTCTGACACTGTGATCTATGTGTGAATAATACAAGAGAATACTTAGGAAATTAACTTTCATTACCTGGAAATATTCTGAATTTTGACATTTTCTGAACTAAACCTCATCACATACGGCTTGTGGTGTCGTAAAAGTTAGCAGGACTAGATGTTGCTATCATAGGTTGATAAAAACCAGAGAATAACTGTGAGTATTTTGAAGATCTTGAAAACCTTCAAGGAAATTTTTTCGACCTTTGTTACATTTTGAAACTCAGGAAGCTTATTAACTTACAGTCTTTTAATTCTTCAACTCAGAGCATATAGAAAATCTGGAAAGCATATTTTTAAATGTACCTTTGTAAGAGTTACGAATATGTTCGTTTTACTAATTACAATTTGGTTAAACCTTCTTGTAAAACTGCTGTTATAGTCAAACACCAAAGCATCTTTTATCTCTAAATCTGTTTTTGAAGTCACTAACAAACTGAAACGTTTAAAACTAAATTAAGTCAGTTTTAAATACAGGATTACAAAACATCTGAGAGTAAGATTTGTTTTCTCTAACACTAAGGGAAGCTGGAGGTGTTATTTCCTAATGAACTTCACGGAATATAAGATTGTTGTATCTGATATTAAGGAAAGTTTACTTTCATGCTGTTTTTTAATGCCGATCGCTTTAATTACCATCCCTCTAATTATTTTAAAATACAGAATAAAATGCAGTGCAATTTAAGTGAAATGGATACAATGCATATAGCATTCGACCAGTGAACATATTTATATTTTAACGAATTAAGGTAAAATATTGTTCAATTTATATGAAATTTTTGCCATGATCCGTGTAACCGAAACACTCGATATTAGGAATGTTTCGACAAATAGAGAACATGGAATTCATAATAAGAAATCAGACAACTCTATTCATCCAATGTCTCGACGATCTTTGTGCCTCAGAGAGTCTAACGAATTAAATAACGTCCCATCTGATTGGGATTTCATGCTTAAAGTACTGTCTTTTGTAGGATTTGGAATGTTTGAAAGAAATCGTAAATGGCAAAGCTGGGTTCAAAAAACCGTTGCCACTTTCATCGCTTTTGAAATACATTTCATTTTCATCTTCTTTGCATGCAGTCAAATCTTTCAAGCGATCAGAAAACGACACTTCAATGTAAAACTTGAAATATCATTGCGATTAGTCGAAATGAGTTCCATTCTCTTGTGGCATAGTCTACGATTTCGACGCCAACGTTTACTCACTTTGTTCTCGAATTTGAATGAATTTCAGAGCAGTAAACGTCACTATTTGAAACCACGGATGAAATTTTGCATCTTCTTGATCATTTTATATATTATTATAACGGAATTTTCAAATGTATCATTTACTACACAGGCGGAATTGCAAAGTATAATAGATTACAGCTTTTTTGGTTTAAAAGTTGACAAATTTCCTGTTTACATTTATCTTCTTGCATATTTCTTTCACGTATTCAACTTAGGAACATACTACTTAATTCCCAATATTGTTATTGTTATCTACATTTTTCCATGCATCTTTATCAAGAGGAATTTACAGGCCTGCCATGATGTTTTGAAATGCAATGCAAAAAATACCGAAACAAATGTATTGGTTCATCGGTTAAAAGAATATCTTAAAATCTCATCCTCTATTGGTCTGATGGAAGATGCACTCTCCTTTCCTGTATTTTTAGTGGTTGTAATAAATCTTTTTCAGTTGTTTATGTTTTCCACTTTTGTGTTTGGATTTCTACAATTTAATATCTCATTCAGTTTGAAAATTGCTTTTCTCCTATTATTCATTAACAGCATTGTATCATTCCTTTGTATTACTATCTCAGCATCAGAGATCACAGAAAAGAACAAAGAAATTCAAAATACTCTATCAGATATTTCGGACAGCATGTCAGTATCATGTGATCGTACAAACGTCGCTTTCTTATTATTAAAAGACATTATTGCCAAAGACGTTAATGTTTTGTCAGGGTGGAAAATGTTCAACTTCACCAGAGCTTTTATTCTTTCTGCCTTAGGAAGTTTGTTAACTTACAGTCTTTTAATTCTTCAACTCAAAGTGTAAAGTAAATCCGGAAAGCATATTTTTAATGTTTGCTTTGTAAGAGGTACCTTAGTAATACATTAGTTTTACTAAGTAATAGTGTGTAAAGGTCGTAGTGTGTTACATCCAATAGTCAAATAATGTATGTTGATAAAATTGTTAACCGAGTTTTACTAAAGATGTTTAATAATTGTTCATCAGTCTGAAATAAATCAAGTATGGCATATACTATATATTAAACGTTATTTTGTGAAGAATAATATCATAAATAATGTTCTTTAAGTATCTCAAGTGTTGTGGAAGCAAAAAGGAAAGTTAATGAATTCATTAATTAGACACCTAAAGCTTTTTATACTGAATGTTCATCATATCGAAAGCATTAAATATTGTTCCACATGAAATATCTCAATTTGCATTTTTTTTAGTCTTCCGATTAGATTTAAATTACACTATTAGAGGGTCATTAAAGTGGAAACTCCAAATGTTTATCATTTCAGTTCGCATCTACTATAGGGGTAAACTAATTTCAAGACTATTTTTAATCAATATATATGATAGCTTGATTAAATAAAGTGTATTTTCGAATATTGTTTCACATAGAAAGTAATATATTGTCAGCTGCCACTTCACTAGGTACAATTCCATGTTTTATGAATAATAACGCAGATGACTTCTTAAAGGAGCTTCTCATAAAAAAATGTGACTAAAGGCAATTTAAATATATCAATCAAATCAATTTCAATGACGAATTTAGAAACTATTTGTGATATTGAGAGAGTTACGCACATTGGAATATTTAACAGCATCAATGTCTGTTTAAATAACTGATCGTAAAAGTTAATAAAAACAAGTTAGAAACGAAATCAATAACCGTTATACTAGAATTTTCTAATACGTGTGAGAGTATTTTTAGTTGTTCGAATAATAATTATGTTAATTTTCGACAATATTGAATGACTGTTTCTAGAAACAGACATTCTGCTAAATTCTTCAACTGCCATAAATCTTTAAACACTGAACGCATATTGTTGGAAATAAAGATTTAAATCGCTTGGATTCAGATCTTTAATTTATCTTCAATCATGTTATCGCTCAAAAACAATATTTAAGAAATTACTGCAATTTATATCTGACTGCCTATTGATTTAACTTGATACTGTATCTAACAAAATGGCCACCGAGTGCATTGAAAATTCATAAATGTTTCAAAATGTTTCTTCATTATAATATGAATTTGCTTGTTTTTCTTTATTTTTGTCTTTTTTTTATTTTTTTTGCACGAAATATATTTATTTTGATCTGAAAAAAAACATGGTCCAAACATTTATGAAGTTCTAAAAATTAAAAATGGGAGTGATATGATTGAATGAGTATTTTAAACAACCTAATCATTCCATAGATTTCAGAGGCGGGGGTGGCTCAGCCGGTAGCGCGCCAGGCTCACAATCTGTAGTTCCCAGGTTCGAGTCCCAGCTGGGTCACCGTTGAGATTTATCTCCGCAAAATTTCCCCGCCTTGCCCACGGTCAGTAGGGGACACCGATGGGCTTGAAAAGGCCGCCGTCCGTCGGATGGGACGTTAAGCCGTGGCCCCGTGTGCGGGAGAGCCATACCCTGTGAACGTTAAAGAACACGCTGAATGGCCTTGACGGGAGGCTACCATCTGTCTCCCAACAGCTGTTCCAGCGGGTCCCCTCCCCCAACCTTCTCTGAGCCTTCGGGGTCCTTGTGGCCTGGCCATTTAGCCCATGGTGTTCAAAAAAGTGCCGCTCAGAGGTAAAACAATCCAATCCATAGATTTCAAATTCTGGTGCTGGAATGTGACGATCAAGGAGTTTACATTGATGGAAGTGATTTGGCCCTTGCTCCCGAAGAGGGTGCAGAAAAATCATTTTATTTTAAAAGAAAAACGAAAAAAAAATTTTGAGTTCGATAGTTATTAACGAAATATTTTAATCTGCATTTTCAGAATCTTCCAATATTACTAATATCAATAGTTTTAATTCCTCCAGTCCTAAATTTTAAAAAAGTAAAACTTTTAACCATTATCACAAACGATCTATTGAAGCTGAAATTTGGAAATTTGACGATAGAATATCATTGTCAAGGGGTTTATACTAACAAGAATATTGGACTCCTTACTCCCAACCGAAGCGGGTGATAAAGGACATAGGCAATATTATTTTAAGAATTAATCAAAACAGTTTTGGGTTGAGTTGTTTTACCTCTGAGCGGCACTTTTTGCACACCATAGGCTAAATGGTCAGGTCACATGGACCCCGAAGGCTCAGAGAAGGTTGGGGGAGGGGACCTACTGGAACAGCTGTTGGGAGACAGAAAGTAGCCTCTCGTCAAGGCCATCCAGCGTGTTCTTTAACGTGCACAGGTTATGGCTCTCCCGCACGCGGAGCCATGGCTTAACGTCCCATCCGACGGACGGCGGCCTTTCCAAGCCTTTCGGTGTCCCCTACTGACCGTGGGCAGGGAATTTTGCGGAGATAAATCTCAACGCTGACCCAGTTGGGACTTGAACCTAGGAACTGCAGATTACGTGCCTGGCGCGTTACCGACTGAGCCACCCCAGCCCAATTTGCGTTGGATATGTATTATTTAAATATTATGATTTACATTCTACGAATCATTCATTTGTTCGAATTCCACCGTCAAAGGGTGCTAAATTCCTGCAATAACAAAAATTTTATTTCTTTAGTTATTTAACAAACACACAACTGAGCTGTCGGTCTAGACCACTCGCTGATAGAACAATTAAGACATCATAAGAAGTATTTCTGTACGATGAAGAATCAAAGACATTTAGGAGCAATTTGATAACAATAGATTTAATATTTAGAAAAATTTAAAGTTTATGAAAAATATGTAATTTTAATTTTGGGTTGGGTTGTTTTACCTCTGATGGCACTTTTTTGCACACCATGGGCTAAATGGCCAGGTCACATGGACCCCGAAGGCTCAGAGAAGGTAGGGGGAGGGGACCCACTGGAACAGCTGTTGGGAGACAGATGGTAATTTCCCGTCAAGGCCATCCAGCGTGTTCTTTAACGTGCACAGGGTATGTCTCTCCCGCACACGGGGCCACGGCTTAACATCTCATCCGACGGACGGCGGCCTTTCCAAGCCCATCGGTGTCCCCTACTGACCGTGGGCAGGGCGGGGAATTTTGCGGAGATAAATCTCAACGCTGACTCAGCTGGGACTCGAACTTGGGAACTACAGATTACGAGCCTGGCGCGCTACCGACTGAGCTACCCCCGCCCCATGTAATTTTAATAAAAAGCTGATTAAGATTAACCAGCAGTGTCTTTAATATTTTAATTTGTATGACTCAACATAGTCTGGATATTGATTTCTTTTATATTGATATTTAGTAGATCTTGAAAAATATTTCTTTTTGCTTTCCCATCTTTTATAATTTAATATTTAGTGATTAATTGTATCTGAAACTTTACAAACGCAACAGTTATATAAAATTAAAAAAGTTAATTCACTTAAGTAATAATTTAATCCTATATTTCCAGTTCTCATCCTATAATTAACTGTTAAATGATGTCTTTCGAAACAAATTTTCTTCTTTTCGAAAACTATCTGTAAACCCGAAGTTGATGTTTTCGACTAACTCCTGAGGAAAGGAAATCTTTGTCGGGTGTTTAGGGAAAAAATTGCAATTTAAAAATTTAAGTTTCTCATGTGTCATGATAAAATTTTCTCATATGTCATAAAAAGATAAAATTATTTTTATTTCTTTCTTTTCATACTGGTTAAATGGAACTTTTAGGGACTGTGAATTTATTATACTTAGGGCTAATTATGCTCTTAATTTTTCTCTCTGAATATATTTTTTTGTTTTAATTTTTTTATTTCGTATTCATTTGAGTCATTGCTAGGGAAATTCTTTTATTTGTTTTATTCATAAGTGTCATTGTCCTGCTGGATAATATACAATTTTCCTATTATTCTAAAAATGTTAAAAATTGAAGAGAGAATTACTTAACGCAAAAATATTTAATAAGCGCTAAAATGCATCTAAAAAATAAAGCATTCTTTGACTTTGCATATTTTCCATAAATAAAATGTTCTTACTTGCTCTTTAGTGAGAAAGATATTCGAAACTATATCTATGTAGGCAGTCTAATATTAATCAATTCTAAAAATAACATTCTATTACAGGTTTCACAAGAAAGAATTGAGAAAAAAATTGTTTCGAAACAGAATCATGGGTTGGGTTGTTTTACCTCTGAGTGGCACTTTTCTGCACACAGTTGGCTAAATGGCCAGGTTACAAGGACAACGAAGGCGCAGAGAAGATTGTGGGAGGGGACCCACTGGAACAGCTGTTGAGAGACAGATGGTAGCCTCCCGTCAAGGCCATCCAATGTGTTCTTTAACGTGCACAAGGTATGACTCTCCCGCACACGGCGCCACGCTTTAACGTCCCATCCGACGGACGACGGTCTTTCCAAGCCCATCGGTGTCCCCTACTGACCGTGGGCAGGGCGGGGAATTTTGCGGAGATAAATCTCAACGCTGACCCAGCTGGGACTCGAACCTGGGAACTGCAGAGTACGAACCTTGCGCGCTATTGACTGAGCCACACCCGCCCCCGCCCCGAAACAGAATCATGTTTGAAACATTATTATATCACATCAATTTTTCAGTTGAATTTTCAGAAATCACTTCCAGTAACTTCGCGCTTTTAATACACTTTTCATCTATACTTCAGCTTAAACATCATCCATCACCCGCACCATGTCAGCTCTGCTTTTGAGTATACGCGGAGATGAATTGCGTGAATATTCATATATTCGCTATGTTATTACTGCAAGAGGATCCAGATTGATGTCGGAAACATACTATACTGGATGCAAACAATAAAATCAAAATAAGTATCATCCCACCACAGAAAAATATTAAAAACGAACTTCTTTTAGCGGAAACGACGAATCAATAGAAATAGAAATATGATACATAGATGATTTCCGGATTACAGATGCATAAACCCCAAAAGTTCAAAAGGGAAAAGTTGTCTTATGTTGTGCTGTAAGAAGTAGTTCGCTCGGATGTATAAGTCCTGAACAGTCCAAAGGTCAAGTTCTGTGTATTGTGTTACAAGATTAACGATTCTGAAATAGAATTTACTGTTGATGCACGTTGTTTCTTCATTCAGAGGGAAGTTAATGAATGACATAAATACTTATCTTTCTGAACAAAGTCTGCGATAATAACATTTCTTCATAGTATACGAAATCATGAACAATATTTGAAACAATTTCGCTGTCGGCCTTAAACTTTAGTTACAGTGAAATAATTATTATTTTCAGCATTCTAGAATTATGCACAATCAAAAATAATATGCAATTTCCCAAGAGATTTTGTAGTGAACCTAACTGGATGCTTACGAATTAAATTATTGTGAGTGTTTTATTTATATTATGTTAAAGATCATGAAGTCGTTTAAAGAACTTAAAAAATTGAGATTTCAAAATTTGAGTTTTGGATATTGGAGAAAAAAATAGTTTGCGATTCTCCTACATTTTGAAGTGGTTACACCGAATAGTAAGGTTCGTTCTGATAGTGATCAAAATCTCTTGGTTGAATACTTTGAAAGGTATCATCTGGAAGAAAAAGGAACTGATTAAACTGAGACTCTTCATAGTGTTACTAAAAATATTTTCGATTGATTTTAACTATGACTTTACTACAGATCAAAACAGATTCAAAGGTGTCATTCAAAGGCATTTAGAAAAAAATGTAATTAATCATACTGAAACGATTCATATTTCTACAATTATTTTCAATTATGCCATTAAGAGTGTCAAAATATTCAAGGATTGTTTCTCTCATATAGTGAAATTGTTACTTATTAGCTTCACACATGGTGATTAACTCACTATTTGCATGTTCTAAATTCTACATGTGCTAAATGGTGCCTCGACTCACTATTTGCATGTGCTAAATTCTTCAGCACTGATAAACTAATTCATACGTTTTGAAACCTACTAAGAAACATCACTTAATATATTGTTACGACAGATAAACGAGCAACAGTGACTTCGTGACTTAGCTTGGCTTCGGCCCTCGTGTGTGCTTCTGCGTGGGATTTAATTGGCCAACGAATTGGAATTTAGAACGATTCGGAAGAAATATAAGATAACACTGCAGTGTGTAAAAAGTTGTGAGATCTGAAAGGACGTTCAGATGATCTGAGTCAGTGCGCGTTAAGTGAAAATAAGTATTTTTTATGTGTAAGCGTGGGCGGTCGTTTTGTTTTGCTAGTGTGATAAGTTTAGTGAACTAGCACAGGACGAGAGTTTGTTTACGTCTGAAGATATTCGAGTGACATGGTAAACAAAGTGAAGAGGTAGTATTTAGTAGAACAGACAGTGCTGATATTGTATACTCTGTACAAAAAGGTTAATGACATATGCATGATAGTAGTTAATTTGTTTATCAGATACTTCATCCATATTTTCTTTGTAACAATTTTCATTGTATTGTAATTGGTTTTAAAATATAGTTATTAATACTCACGCTCAGTGCCTATCCATTTTGTAATTCGCAACAATATTAACAAACATTTTTCATCGCATAATACATTTACGAACTTTCTTTATCACTTAACAACAAATTTTAATCACATATACATTTTAATATTTTACTTTTAAATCATAAAATACTATTTAATAACTTTTTAACCACATAATACATTTATGAACTTTTTTCATCATTTGACGCATTTACGACATTTTCACCACAACATATTTAAGAACTTTTTCATCATTTAACACATTTACGAATATTTTCATCACTTAATATATTTACGAAAGTTTTAAACGTTGAGAACTGTTTTTGATGTTTATACGTAGTATAGAATGAAAAGCTTTAAAACTTTAATATTGAGGGATGCTTTTGAAGAGGACTGGGATTTTAAATAAAATAAGATACAAAAGTTCAGATTACTATTTCAAGAGGATGCTGCAGATTTGCCACGAAGTTTCGCAGAGGAATGCCACGCTACCTACAGAAATTAATCTATTTGTTCAAAGCCTCAAGACTTTCGAAATAGTTAACGACCGACATTACGCGAGCTTTCATTTGACACCTAGCTCATAACTGTAGGCCGTCGCGTTCGGAAGATATAGTAGAACGACTTTCATATTTCCTGTTTTTTAGGGGGATAGAAAGCATAGGAGGATCAATTTATAGCCTATGACACTTCCCGTGTCCACAAGCTTTCATTTGACACATAGCTCGTTACTTTCCGCACTTGACAGGGGCGGGAGTGGTTCAGTCGGTAGCGCGCCAGGTTCGTAATCTGCAGTTCCCAGATTCGAGTCACAGCTGGGTTAGCTTTGAGATTTATCTCCTGAAAACTCCCCGCTCTGCCCACGGTCAGTAGGGGACACCGATGGGCTTGGAAAGGCCGCCATCCGTTGGATGGGACATTAAGCCGTGGCCCCATGTGCGGGAGAGTCATACCCTGTGCACATTAAAGAACACGCTGGATGGCCTTGACGGGAGGTTACTATCTGTCTCCTATCAGCTGTTCCAGTGGTTCCCCTTCCCCAACCTTCACTGAGCCTTCGGGGTCTGTGTGATCTGGCCATTTAGCCCATGGTGTGCAAAAAAG
This sequence comes from Ryuthela nishihirai, assembly GCA_038380435.1. NCBI lineage: Eukaryota > Metazoa > Arthropoda > Arachnida > Araneae > Heptathelidae > Ryuthela > Ryuthela nishihirai. The sequence continues at coordinate 29,665,343 of JAWZYU010000025.1, forward strand.
TGCCGCTCAGAGATAAAACAATTTCAATCGACACGTAGCTCGTTACTTTCCGCACTCGCGTTCAGGAGATATAGAGGAACAATCATGTTCATTTCCCCCTTTTTTAGGGGGAAGAAAACACGGGTGTCAATTATTCGTTGCCTATGACATTCCCCGCGTCAGAAGCTTTCATTCGATATATTAGCTTGTTACTTTCGGCCTTGGCGTTCTGGAGATATAATTCAAGAATTGTTTTTATATTTCCCCTTTTTAGGGAGAAGAAAGCAAGGGTTAATATTTTACAGCCGATGACACTCCCGCGTTCATTAGCTTTCATTTGGCACTTAAATCATTAAGTTTCACCATCGCGTTCGAAAGATATGGTAGGACAACGTTTCGTCAAATCCACAAACCGACCAACCGGCAAAAAGCCAGAAGCAATAGGAAGATAGGTAATAAAAATAAAATCTCTTTGTTAGAGAGTGATCGATGAATCAATAGCAAGTATAGTGCCTGACGCCCTGGATTTACAGACGCATAATTCCCGAAAGTTCAGAGGAAAAGGTTTAGTTATGCTGTGCTTCATGACGCAAAACAACTGACTGGAAACGTACGTTTGATATCCGCATTGATAGTTTATTGTGACAGATGCAAATATAGTGCATAAATGCTAATTGTTGAGAAAAATGTCTGATGACAGAATAGTTATTTCCTCATAGTGTAACAAGAGAAACAATACAGCCCTTTTTTTGATTCGGTATTTAATACAGAATCCAAAGCTTTCAAAATGGCTGAGTGTATAACCTGAATTATAACCTTCCCTGAATTGCGTTAGAATGCCCAAGAGATTGTGCGGTGGTTGAAGGGATTCCTGTGAATAAACCGATTATTCAGTAGATTCTGAAGTCTTTCAGGAAAATGACGGAAATTGGAGGTTTAACGATCAAATGATTTAAGGTGAAACATATTATATTCATTCTCAAAGAGACATATTCCATGAAACAAAACTTTTTCGTTGTTGAAAGAGAGAAATAAATAGAATTTAGAATGTCTGAAGACCTTGATTTACAGAAGCATAAATCCAAACATTTTAGAGGAAAATCTTGAATAATCAAGTTCTATTAGAAAAATTCAGAGTGAAAAACTTTCAGTTGGTTTCTGTGACAGAAGCAAATGCCTGGGTTCAATGCAAATCCTTTCTACTAACGATCATAAAATAGCTGTTTGCTAAAAGAGGAACTTCTAATAATTCAAAGGAGTTTTCCACATTAAGTGTTTAACAACGTGCATGTTAAATTTATTGGGGTTCTCCACTTTTCTAAGATCATGAATAAATCTTTTGGATAATTATACTTTCTTATTTTCAGAAACTGAGACGATGCCTGGATAAATGCTGGCGAATTATTGTGATTATTTTGAAGAATTTAAAACTCGTTAGGGAAGCATCTGAAATTGGAGATTTTAAGAACCTCCATAAAAGCCGTTTCAGATTATCTACTATTTCCAAACGGCTAGGCCTAAATTAAAAAACACTCATTTCGATTGTTTTTGAATATACTGCTGATCACATCTACGTTTCAAGGTTTGTGACCACTTATACACAGAACACTGCATCTATTTGCTAGTTATTAGTTTCATTCACTATTGTAACCGATTAATGCAATTGCTGATTTTAATTAATAGTTGTGAATGTCGAATCGTCAGAATCCTGCACTCATATAGTATTTTAACTAAATTCCCTTTGTTTAAATAGAGTTTAAAACAAACTGCTCTGACTTGTATGTGCATAATTCAAAATCAAACTACTTTAATGCGAATGTTTAAAGTTTAAAACAAACTGTCTTAATAGCTATATCTGTAATTTAAAAGAAACTGTCCTAAGGTGTATGTCTATAGTTTAAAAGAAACTGTCCTAAGGTGTATGTCTATAGTTTAAAACAAACTGTTTTAAAGAGCATTGTTTATAAAACACACGGTTTGATGAGTAAATCTTTGAATGAAAAAAACTGTATTCATTATAGATCACGTGAACTTCAAAACGTAATCGTTAGTAAAACGAGATTTTTGAATATTAACTGATCAATCGAGTTCGTAAAAACTGTAAAATGATTCTTATAAACGAAACTACACATCCTAAACATTATTCGAGGAGCACAGAAAGCAGAATTTATATACACAGATCACCTAATCTCACTCATCCAATTTCACAGAGATGCATAGGAGAAGCTAAGCACTTACCGAACGTTAGGTCCGATTTAAGTCTTATAATAAAAATACTAGCTTTAACTGGAATCCGAATTTTTCAAAGGAATCACGCAAGACGAAGCTGGATTCAAACTATCCTTGCCCACTTGATCCCTTTTGGTATTCATATACTTTTCATCTTCGTTTTCTCAAATCTAATTTTTTCAGTAATCGTATCACAAAAAATGAGTTTAAAGATTGTGATTTCTACTAAATTATTCGAAATGGTAACTTTTGTCTTGTGGCATGTTCTGAGAGTTCGACGGCAACGTTTACTCACTTTGTTCCTGAGTCTGAATGAATTTAACGATGATGAATTTAAAATCGAGAATTCTCAGCCTCCGAGATCAAGGATCAGAATTTACATCTTCTTGATCGTTTTAAATCCCATATTTTGGGCATCATTAATGTTTGCTTTTAATACGGAATCGGATATTCTTTTTTTAATAAAATATGATATGATCGGCATAATACTTGATAAAATATCACTATCTGTTTATCTGTACACTTACTTGTACGATATATTATATTTTGCGAACATATTCTTTATCAACAACATTTTGAACATGATTTATGTTTTCCTGTGCACCCAATTAGAGAGGATGCTGAACATTTGCCACAGTGCTTTGCAAAAGAATGTCAGATCACCTACTGAACCTAATACTGTCTTTCAAAGCATTAAAACTTATCGCAAAATCTCATCTTCTATTGGTCTGATGGAAGATGCACTCTCTTTTCCAATATTTTTGGTAACTGTTGAGAACTTCTTTATTCTTTTTACAATCTTCGGTTACATGCTTGGTTTCTCAAAATTTACTCCCACACTCTCCCTAATGATCGGTTTATTCGGATTATTCTTTAACAGTATCGTATCATTTTTGGCTATTGCTTTCTCTGCAGCAAAAGTAAATGAAAAACAAGAGGAAATTCAAATCACTCTATCAGAGATTTCGGAGAATATGGGGACAACATACAGTTATCGTACAGACATTAATTTATTTTTATTAAAGATTATTAACGCAAAAAATATTAATGTTTTATCAGGATGGAAAATGTTCAAGTTTTCAAGAAGCTTTATACTTTCTGCTTTCGGAACTCTGTTTACTTACAGTTTATTAATTCTTGAAGTTAAATCGTAAATAGAATCTTCAAAAAAAAATAAAATTGCTTCCAAATTTTGATATGTTAAAAAGTATATTAGTTTGGCCAATGATTGTTTTTACTTATTGAGTTCCCAATTTCATAAGCATATTCTAATGCACCATGTTCATAATTTTATTATTACTATGTCTAAGGTTTGGTCATTTTATAGCACTAATCAAGATAAATAAAATAATGTATATGAAGCAAAAATAATTTCCGGACTTAGTTCTATCGTTTTTGTAGAGTGTTCTATTTATCATGAGAAATTCCGTTGTAAAGAAAAATAATGAATTGTATTTTAGATTAATACAAAATTCTTTTTAAAAAAAATCTAGAAAATCAGAACTTGTAAAAAAGAATCTTCAAATCTGAAGCTTTTGGGGAAAAAACATATGATATAATTTTTTTAAATTGCAATATTATTTTATTAACTTATATCTACGACAACAAGAGCATACACAACATTCGAAAATGGTATTTTTCCACGTGCCACTGGAAACGATTCATTGCGCTTTTATCTGAGTATATGGCGACCTACTGTGTGCAATCTAGGGATCCCCATATCTTTTTGTTACGTTCGTACAATAATCTCTACAGACACAATACTGAGTTGCTTGATTTCATGAAAAAATAACAGATATATTTTTGCTGGCAAAATATAAAGAGAAAACTATAAACCTTCAATGGAAATAAAAATAAAATTACTATTTTTGCAAGGAGAGGGGTTAGCTCAGTCAGTAGCGCGCCAGGCTCGTAATCTGAAGTTCTCCGTTTTGAGTCCCAACGACGCCAGTATTGAGATAAATCTCCGCTACACTTCACCCGACCGTCAATGAGAAAGGGGGAAGTGATGAGATTTTAAATGCCGTCGTCGGTCGTATGGAATAAGAAAGAAGGTACTTCCATACAAAATGGACGGAGATAACCTAGAAGCTATATTAGGCTTGTCCTAATTTTCTGATACAATATACAAACACTTACACAAGGACATGTCCCGCTGGTCTTAGTAGTCAGAGGTAGGCTAACCACTAGACCAGGTAAGTGGATATATGTGGGAGGCTAAGGTAGGTCGGGGTGTTTGAAAACAAGTCGTTCATCACATTGTATGAAAAAAAAATATCCCTCATAGGTAAAAGAAACCAAACTTTTTGTTTCTATTTTGTTTTTTCGTGAATTAACTTTCAATATGGGTTTTGGCAATCCAGGACTGTCTTACTTCAGCTAAAGTAAATGTGCACTAAAGATATTTTTATTATTTGTTAAGAAAAATTCACTCGGCAGTTTCATAGAGATCTTTTTGCGGCATTTCTAAATATTATTGGTGCGATAAATATAGTATTCCTTTCTTTACAAACCAATGCTGCAAATAACTTTTCAAGTAGAAGATGCAATATTTCATTTAGAGAGCAATGCTGATCATTTCGAAATTTTCGACGAATTATATCAATGAAAATGGCATTAAAGTTTCAAATATATTGTATTTTTAATAAATGGCAGCAAATTTACCAGGGACTAAACACAATAAAGGATGTATAGTTGGCACTAACAACGCCGTAAACTGTTGCTTGACAAAAACCGCATTATGATCTTTCCTTTCTGTTGGGGGGGGGGGGTAAGGTGTGGACGTAATTTGAAGTAGTACATGAAACTCCTCATATCAGAAGCTTTTATTTGAAATTTAAGTTGTTATCTTAGTGATCGCTTCAATAGTTCACATTTTTTTGAGGGAAGAAAATCTGTGGGATCAATCCTAGGTTTGGTTTGGTTTTTAGAACTAGATATAGGTTCTAAAAATTAAATAGGTTTGGTTTTTATAACTAGATAGAGAACTTCCACACGTCAAGTGTGGAAGATCTCTATCTAGTTCTAAAATCCTATCTCTTCCAGTTTAACAAATATTCTTTCTCTATTTCTATGAAGACTGTTTTTGTGCGGGGGAGTGGATTATTAACGGTAAAACTCTTAAATAACTTTAATTAACAGTGAGAAAAAGCTGTACAATAAATTCGGTGATCGCAAATGCTACCATTTGAAAAATATCCCACTTCGGGTTCTTTCCTTCGGGTGTGTGGGAGAAACGGGGTTAGGATCTAAAAAAAAATAAAGGGGAGGTAGAGCGACGCAATCGATCCGGAAAAAAGGAAAGGGGAAGAGGGCAAGATACTGAATTTCGATTGCAATGCGACGTTTTCCCCTTCGTTTTAGATGTTTTAAACCTTTTTCATGACAAATGCTTGGACTATGAACAAGTTTAATAATTTTTGGCCTATATTATCTTTTCTAGCATTTTTAAATTGGGATATGTGGTCTCCTTGCACCCCTCTTCTACACCACCCTAAATCCGACCTGGATACAGTAGAACTTTATAAATTCCGCATATTTGACAAATGCGATTATTAAAATTTATGGAACGGTGAATGCACAGCTTCACATTAAATTCACAAATTCTGGACAAATTTTCAGACACCCAATCAAAACACATCAAATTGTCAACTGACTGATACATGTTGGTTCGTGTTGTGAAACGTAGAGTAAAAGGGTTGGGTTGTTTTACCTCTGAGCGACAATTTTTTGAACACCATGGGCTAAATGGCCAGGTCACAAGGACCCAGAATGCTGGGGGACGGGACCCACTGGAACGGCTGTTGGGAGACAGATGGTAGCCTCCCGTTAAGGCCATCCAGCGTGTTTTTAACGGTCACAGGGTATGGCTCTCCCCAATACGGGCCCATGATTTAACGTCCCATCCGACGGACGGCGGCCTTTCCAAGCCCATCGGTGTCCCGTACTGACCGTGGACAGGGTGGAGAATTTTTCGGAGATAAATCTCAACGCTGACCCAGCTGGGACTCGAACTTGGGAACTACAGAGTACGGACCTGGCGCGCTACCGACAGAGTCACCCCTTGCCCCGCAGAGTAGGAGGTACAGAGAGATACTCATCGTATTATGAGATACTCTAAGATAATTTGTTAATATTTTGCATATATTTTGTCTATGTATTTTATATTTTGAAGCATTCTAGTGTGATTTCCAATTAAATTTTGAAATGCATTATATGGATTACAAAAACGGTTCTTTTGCTTTATCCACAACAGTCTAATTTGCCTCTGAATAATTAGTCTATTTGCAGCACATTTTAAAACTCAGAATTTCCAAAAGTTCGGCTCGTGCTACTGTCGAGAGTGCCAGAACGTGAGGCTCTACTGTAATAAAATTAGTTTTTCAGATTTCATCTGCCATCACGAAAATAACATCCCTTTATATAAGTTGTTGTTATTGTTGCGAATTACAAAATATGGATAGCACTGGGCGTGAGTTTCAATAAGTGTATTTTCAAACTAATTACAATACAATGCATATCGTTTCAATAATACAAATGAAGTATCTCATAAACAAATTAACTACTGTTATACATAAGTCATTAACACATTTTCTACAGAGCATACAAGACCAGTCTGTTTTACTAAACTATTACCTCTATACTGTCTGTCGTATCTCTTGAATACATTCACTTCAGGCGTAAATAATCCTTCGTTTTTGATTAGATCACTAGACGTATCACTCTAACAAAACATAACGACAGCCCGCGCACACATCACATAAAAGATACTTATTTTCTTTTACTTATCGCGCACAGACTCAGACCATCTGAACATCCTTTCAGATCTCACAACTTTAACACACTGCACTGCTATATTTTCATTCTTCTGAATCGTTCTAAGTTCCAAATCGTTGGCTAGTTGAACCTCACGTAGAAGCACACACGAGGGCTCTAGTCACGTTAACTCGTGAAGTCACTGTTGCTCGTTCATCTGTCGTAACATTATTTTAAAATGAGTTGTTCCACAAAATTTCAGTCTATCTCTTAGACAGGTTACTAGTATATGACAATAAAAAAAACCTTACTTTCTTTGAAGTTTTGTCAGAGGCAGGCACGCATATAGACAACAAATAAGAGGGGAAGGGGAGGCAAGAAACATAATTGAGCCAGGAAAAAAGTTAAGTAGCTGGGGAACAGGATGGTGGATATCCATTGTGGTGTAGCATCCCCCATTCCGTTCTCATGGTCTTTAAAATTTTCCTCAAAAATGCAAGAAATATACATTAGTTTAACAATTTTTTTACCTATACTACCCTTACCAGTATTCTCAAGGTAGAGAGAGAGGGCACCCTCCCCCTAAATACGGCCCTGGTCAGAAGGATAAGTATACAAAATCCTTTATGGTAAATCCTCCCTAACTTTTACCATGAGGACATACAGTTTAAATCAGGATTGTTTCTTATTCTACGCTAAGGGCTTTATTTTTTCGTATCTTTCAACCTAGAAGTTCTTGATCAACTTTTTGTTTCCACAAAAAAAATCGTGCTTTTCTTGTTCTCTTCAGCTCCTGACTTAAAAAAATTATTTAATAAGAATTATTCTCAGATATATTATTTAATAAGAATATTTCTCAGACTTTAGTCATAATAAGAATTATTATGTCAAACCATTTATTTATTTAAAAAAGTGTATATTTTAGAAGTGTGCAAATTAATCTTTCAGTGTTTGTCATTTTTTTTTATAATTTCTTAGGATTGACATTGTTATTGTTAACCCGATACTACTATTACTCTCCTTTGAACTTCACACATTTTTTGCCATCATTGTACCCATGCATTAAAAGCGTCTTTGAAGCCATTTTTCGAAAGCGTGCAAAGTGTTGTTGTTGTGGCTCTGAAAGCTTCGTCATCAGATGCGAAATGTTTCCCTTTCAAAGGTTTCTTCAGTCGCAGAAAAAGGAAAAAATCCCAGGGTGCTAAGTCTGGGGAATATGGAGGATGTGGCAGAACCTCAGCACCTATGGCAGTGATCACTCTCTGAGCAATATTAGCCTTATGGGGCCTGGCGTTGTCGTGATGGGGAAACCAAGTCACACCAGAAAGTTGCGGAAGTTTTTCATTAATGGCACGCCGAAGTTTGGTTCGGAGAACCTTCGAATAGACTTAATTATTCAAAGTTGTTCCACGAGGCACAAAGTGAGTAACGAGAACATTTTTGATGTCAAAAAACACAAGTGCCGCTTGCTTTGCAGCTGAAGGAGAAACCTGAATTTTCTTGGGTGTCGGTGAATCGGGATGCTTCGGTTGACTCGACCTGTTTCGTTTCGGGATCGTAGTGAAAGATCCAAGTTTCATCACATGTCACAATTCGACTCATGAAGGTTGGATCCTGGCTTTCAAAACGATTAAGCATCTCCTTGCACAGCTGTACCCTTTTTAGTTTTCCTTCTGGAGTCAAATTGTTTGAAATCCATTGCGCACAGATTCGTGACATTTTCAGATGGGTTTTTCACAATCGCGTGAGAGCTTCCGTGTGAAACTGACATTTTCACAGCCTCTTCACGAAATGTTATTCTTCCGTCTTCATTCAGGTTTGTCAGGGCTCTTTCGATTTGCTCAAGAGTTATTGAGGAAGAAGGATGACTGGGTCTTGGGTCATATACAAGATATTCGCGTCCTTCTTTCAATCGATTATGCTACTTAAAAATGGCAGACTTTCGAAGACAGTCATTACCATAGGCTTCACTCATCTCTTCAACAGGCACAGCAGAAATTAGGCCTAGTCTAACACAATAACAACATACTGCTATTCCGTCTGAATTTCAGACATTCTGAACGAATCCCTAACAAGCAACTTGAATCACAGTTTTAACATAACAACAGTCGACGCCAAATGACCTTGGTACCTGGAGCCTCCTTCGCAGCGGCCACGCACAGCGCCATCTAGTGTTACTTTGGTAAAAGCGCTATATACTAATACTTATGGCGTAATTCCAGGAATTAAATGATCACTCCCACATCTTTTTTTCTTTAAATTTATCACTTATCATATATGCTATTAAATATCCTTTCTTTTTTCCACTTTGAATCCGTTTACGCCTTATATTAGTATTTTTAAATTAAACAATAATGGTTTTAATTTTATTCTGTCACAGAGTTGGAACTCTATGGGCTACACCAACTTCATCAGTCCCACAACGATAAGAAGAATTTAAGATCTTTTCAAAAACCTCAAACGCAATTTCTTGTGACTGTTCTGTATTCAAACAATCTCAACAGTTTTTGCTTTTTCACCTGAATTCCAAGTGATTCAAATCATTCCTGAGTTCACTGAAAATTTGTTTCATAAAATTGTTTTCTTTCACCAAAAGAAAAATTTTCTTGTCTCAGTTGTTTGATTTCTGTCCTTAACTCTTTTAGAGAATTCGTGAATTCTTCTATTTGACTATTATTAAACTCTAGAGGATCTTTAATTTCCTTGATATTACTATTAATATCTTTTATATCTGTTACGAAGTTTCTTAGTTCAGCAGGAAAATTCTGTATTTCTTTCTTTAGCAGAGTGTACTCACCTTTTGCTTCCTTAGTAACATATTCATCATGCCAAGACATCTCCTCCAATTTCTGAAACTAATGATGATTTTGAAGACATAATGCACCCTGTGCATCTCCAGTTCTTTTACTTGTCCTTATTAATCTTAATAAAGTTTGAATCAGTAGTTCCAATGCACTTGGGACGGAAAAAATCTTTACCTCCGACCTTGCACTAAAACACTTCAGTTATATCAAACCCTTCCTGTAAGCAACGGGCATAAAAAATCATTGGACATCTTTTTATTGAAGTTATAGGAATTTCCAATTAACACTTAATTACAGTTTACGAGTTTCATATCCAGAGTATAGGGGGCGATATTAGCTAACCTTCCATGAATCATTACATATATATTCATTAGGATATATATACCTCTATTTTAAGCGTTCTATTTTGGAACAGAGCTTTTTTATGCTGACTAAATTTATGTTTCAAGAAAATGTAAAAGAAAAGAAAATAAACAATTCACATATTCAAACTTGAGCTTCAACGGTGGCTTCCCATTTACATGACAGAGGTTTGTTAATTAACTTTTTAAAACCTTTATATATAAGATTAATTCTTACCGTTTGCAAAAAAAAACAACAACATACGAATAAAAGAAAAATATTCGCCCTGTGTTGTACAGCACGAAAACCTGGAAGTATTTAATGTAGAGTTTAAGGAAGAGCGCACAGTTCCGCAATTTGCAACAGCAATGCGACGATGTTCTCTCCTATAAGGTGCATTTTATAAGTATGTACCTAAAGGTTCTTAGAATTCTAAAGGCCCATCGATGCACTTAAAGGTACTTACAATGTTCTATGAATATTCTTAGAATGCATTTTAAAGAAGAAATTGCAATCGTCGTCGCATTTTAGTGTAAATTTTGGCGGTGTGCGCCCTGCCTAACGGGCACACTGCACGCTTAGCATCCCATCCGGATGGAGACAGTGTGTGCTCTTTGAGATATCATACATGAGCAATAGGGACTCGAATCTCAGAACAGCACGTGGCACCGAACTGATTGAACCAATTCACGCTCCGAGAAACTTTCGTCCATTTAAACTATGTTTTCCAAAATAAACAATATTATTTTTCAAACAAAGGGTGAAGCCTATTCATTTCGGGGCAGGGGTGGCTCAGTCGGTAGGGCGCAAGACTCGCAATCCGCAGTTCTTAGGTTAAAGTCCCACTTCGGGCAGCGAGATTTATCTCTACAAAATTCGATTTAAACTTTAGTTACAGTGAAATAATTATTATTTTCAGCATTCTAGAATTATGCACAATCAAAAATAATATGCAATTTCCCAAGAGATTTTGTAGTGAACCTAAATGGATACTTACGAATTAAATTACTGTGAGTGTTTTATTTATATTATGTTAAAGATCATGAAGTCGTTCAAAAAACTTAAAAAATTGAGATTTCAAAATTTGAGTTTTGGATATTGGAGAGAAAAATAGTTTGCGATTCTCCTATATTTTGAAGTGGTTACACCGAATAGTAAGGTTCGTTCTGATAGTGATCAAAACCTCTTGGTTGAATACTTTGAAAGGTATCATCTGGAAGAAAAAGGAACTGATTAAACTGAGACTGTTCCTAGTGCTACTAAAAATATTTTCAATTGATTTTAACTATGGCTTTACTACTGATCAAAACAGATTCAAATGTGTCATTCAAAGGCATTTAGAAAAAAAATGTAATTAATCATACTGAAACGATTCATATTTCTCCAATTATTTTCAATTATGCCATTAAGAGTGTCAAAATATTCAAGGTTTGTTTTTCTCATATAGTGAAGTTGTTACTTATTAGCTTCACACATGGTGATTAATGCATTGCCTCGACTCACTATTTGCATATTCTAAATTCTTCAGCACTGATAAACTAATTCATACGTTTTGAAACCTACTAAGAAACATCACTTAATATATTGTTACGACAGATGAACGAGCAACAGTGACTTCGTGACTTAGCGTGGCTTGTGCCCTCGTGTGTGCTTCTGCGTCGGATTTAATTGGCCAACGAATTGGAATTTAGAACGATTCGGAAGAAATATAAGATAACACTGCAGGGTGTAAAAAGTTGTGAGATCTGAAAGGACGTTCAGATGATCTGAGTCAGTGCGCGTTAAGTGAAAATAAGTATTTTTTATGTGTATGCGTAGACGGTCGTTTTGTTTTGCTAGTGTGATAAGTTTAGTGAACTAGCACAGGACGAGAGTTTGTTTACGTCTGAAGATATTCAAGTGACATGGTAAACAAAGTGAAGAGGTAGTATTTAGTAGAACAGACAGAGCTGATATTGTATACTCTGTACAAAGAGGTTAATGACATATGCATGATAGTAGTTAATTTGTTTATAAGGTACTTCATCCATATTTTCTTTGTAACAATTTGCATTGTATTGTAATTGGTTTTAAAATATAGTTATTAATACTCACGCTCAGTGCCTATCCATTTTGTAATTCGCAACAATATTAACAAACATTTTTCATCGCATAATACATTTACGAACTGTCTTTATCACTTAACAACAAATTTTAATCACATATACATTTTAATATTTTACTTTTAAATCATAAAATACTATTTAATAACTTTTTAACCACATAATACATTTATGAACTTTTTTCATCATTTGACGCATTTACGACATTTTCACCACAACATATTTAAGAATTTTTTCATCATTTAACACATTTACGAATATTTTCATCACTTAATATATTTACGAAAGTTTTAAACGTTGAGAACTGTTTTTGATGTTTATACATAGTATAGAATGAAAAACTTTTAAAACTTTAATATTGAGGAATGCTTTTGAAGAGGACTGGGATTTTAAATAAAATAAGATACAAAAGTTCAGATTACTATTTCAAGAGGATGCTGCAGATTTGCCACGAAGTTTTGCAGAGGAATGCCACGCTACCTACAGAAATTAATCTATTTGTTCAAAGCCTCAAGACTTTCGAAATAGTTAACGACCGACATTACGCGAGCTTTCATTTGACACCTAGCTCATAACTGTAGGCCGTCGCGTTCGGAAGATATAGTAGAACGACTTTCACATTTCCCGTTTTTTAGGGGGATAGAAAGCATAGGAGGATCAATTTATAGCCTATGACACTTCCCGTGTCCACAAGCTTTCATTTGACACATAGCTCGTTACTCTCCGCACTTGCCAGGGGCGGGAGTGGTTCAGTCGGTAGCGCGCCAGGTTCGTAATCTGCAGTTCCCAGATTCGAGTCACAGCTGGGTTAGCTTTGAGATTTATCTCCTGAAAACTCCCCGCTCTGCCCACGGTCAGTAGGGGACACCGATGGGCTTGGAAAGGCCGCCATCCGTTGGATGGGACATTAAGCCGTGGCCCCATGTGCGGGAGAGTCATACCCTGTGCACATTAAAGAACACGCTGGATGGCCTTGACGGGAGGTTACTATCTGTCTCCTATCAGCTGTTCCAGTGGTTCCCCTTCCCCAACCTTCACTGAGCCTTCGGGGTCTGTGTGATCTGGCCATTTAGCCCATGGTGTGCAAAAAAGTGCCGCTCAGAGATAAAACAATTTCAATCGACACGTAGCTCGTTACTTTCCGCACTCGCGTTCAGGAGATATAGATCAACAATCATGTTCATTTCCCCCTTTTTTAGGGGGAAGAAAACACGGGTGTCAATTATTCGTTGCCTATGACATTCCCCGCGTCAGAAGCTTTCATTCGATATATTAGCTTGTTACTTTCGGCCTTGGCGTTCTGGAGATATAATTCAAGAATTGTTTTTATATTTCCCCTTTTTAGGGAGAAGAAAGCAAGGGTTAATATTTTACAGCCGATGACACTCCCGCGTTCATTAGCTTTCATTTGGCACTTAAATCATTAAGTTTCACCATCGCGTTCGAAAGATATGGTAGGACAACGTTTCTTCAAATCCACAAACCGACCAACCGGCAAAAAGCCAGAAGCAATAGGAAGATAGGTAATAAAAATAAAATCTCTTTGTTAGAGAGTGATCGATGAATCAATAGCAAGTATAGTGCCTGACGCCCTGGATTTACAGACGCATAATTCCCGAAAGTTCAGAGGAAAAGGTTTAGTTATGCTGTGCTTCATGACGCAAAACAACTGACTGGAAACGTACGTTTGATATCCGCATTGATAGTTTATTGTGACAGATGCAAATATAGTGCATAAATGCTAATTGTTGAGAAAAATGTCTGATGACAGAATAGTTATTTCCTCATAGTGTAACAAGAGAAACAATACAGCCCTTTTTTTGATTCGGTATTTAATACAGAATCCAAAGCTTTCAAAATGGCTGAGTGTATAACCTGAATTATAACCTTCCCTGAATTGCGTTAGAATGCCCAAGAGATTGTGCGGTGGTTGAAGGGATTCCTGTGAATAAACCGATTATTCAGTAGATTCTGAAGTCTTTCAGGAAAATGACGGAAATTGGAGGTTTAACGATCAAATGATTTAAGGTGAAACATATTATATTCATTCTCAAAGAGACATATTCCATGAAACAAAACTTTTTCGTTGTTGAAAGAGAGAAATAAATAGAATTTAGAATGTCTGAAGACCTTGATTTACAGAAGCATAAATCCAAACATTTTAGAGGAAAATCTTGAATAATCAAGTTCTATTAGAAAAATTCAGAGTGAAAAACTTTCAGTTGGTTTCTGTGACAGAAGCAAATGCCTGGGTTCAATGCAAATCCTTTCTACTAACGATCATAAAATAGCTGTTTGCTAAAAGAGGAACTTCTAATAATTCAAAGGAGTTTTCCACATTAAGTATTTAACAACGTGCATGTTAAATTTATTGGGGTTCTCCACTTTTCTAAGATCATGAATAAATCTTTTGGATAATTATACTTTCTTATTTTCAGAAACTGTGACGATGCCTGGATAAATGCTGGCGAATTATTGTGATTATTTTGAAGAATTTAAAACTCGTTAGGGAAGCATCAGAAATTGGAGATTTTAAGAACCTCCATAAAAGCCGTTTCAGATTATCTACTATTTCCAAACGGCTAGGCCTAAATTAAAAAAACACTCATTTCGATTGTTTTTGAATATACTGCTGATCACATCTACGTTTCAAGGTTTGTGACCACTTATACACAGAACACTGCATCTATTTGCTAGTTATTAGTTTCATTCACTATTGTAACCGATTAATGCAATTGCTGATTTTAATTAATAGTTGTGAATGTCGAATCGTCAGAATCCTGCACTCATATAGTATTTTAACTAAATTCCCTTTGTTTAAATAGAGTTTAAAACAAACTGCTCTGACTTGTATGTGCATAATTCAAAATCAAACTACTTTAATGCGAATGTTTAAAGTTTAAAACAAACTGTCTTAATAGCTATGTCTGTAATTTAAAAGAAACTGTCCTAAGGTGTATGTCTATAGTTTAAAAGAAACTGTCCTAAGGTGTATGTCTATAGTTTAAAACAAACTGTTTTAAAGAGCATTGTTTATAAAACAACGGTTTGATGAGTAAATCTTTGAATGAAAAAAACTGTATTCATTATAGATCACGTGAACTTCAAAACGTAATCGTTAGTAAAACGAGATTTTTGAATATTAACTGATCAATCGAGTTCGTAAAAACTGTAAAATGATTCTTATAAACGAAACTACACATCCTAAACATTATTCGAGGAGCACAGAAAGCAGAATTTATATACACAGATCATCTAATCTCACTCATCCAATTTCACAGAGATGCATAGGAGAAGCTAAGCACTTACCGAACGTTAGGTCCGATTTAAGTCTCATAATAAAAATACTAGCTTTAACTGGAATCCGAATTTTTCAAAGGAATCACGCAAGACGAAGCTGGATTCAAACTATCCTTGCCCACTTGATCCCTTTTGGTATTCATATACTTTTCATCTTCGTTTTCTCAAATCTAATTTTTTCAGTAATCGTATCACAAAGAATGAGTTTAAAGATTGTGATTTCTACTAAATTATTCGAAATGGTAACTTTTGTCTTGTGGCATGTTCTGAGAATTCGACGGCAACGTTTACTCACTTTGTTCCTGAGTCTGAATGAATTTAACGATGATGAATTTAAAATCGAGAATTCTCAGCCTCCGAGATCAAGGATCAGAATTTACATCTTCTTGATCGTTTTAAATCCCATATTTTGGGCATCATTAATGTTTGCTTTTAATACGGAATCGGATATTCTTTTTTTAATAAAATATGATATGATCGGCATAATACTTGATAAAATATCACTATCTGTTTATCTGTACACTTACTTGTACGATATATTATATTTTGCGAACATATTCTTTATCAACAACATTTTGAACATGATTTATGTTTTCCTGTGCACCCAATTAGAGAGGATGCTGAACATTTGCCACAGTGCTTTGCAAAAGAATGTCAGATCACCTACTGAACCTAATACTGTCTTTCAAAGCATTAAAACTTATCGCAAAATCTCATCTTCTATTGGTCTGATGGAAGATGCACTCTCTTTTCCAATATTTTTGGTAACTGTTGAGAACTTCTTTATTCTTTTTACAATCTTCGGTTACATGCTTGGTTTCTCAAAATTTACTCCCACACTCTCCCTAATGATCGGTTTATTCGGATTATTCTTTAACAGTATCGTATCATTTTTGGCTATTGCTTTCTCTGCAGCAAAAGTAAATGAAAAACAAGAGGAAATTCAAATCACTCTATCAGAGATTTCGGAGAATATGGGGACAACATACAGTTATCGTACAGACATTAATTTATTTTTATTAAAGATTATTAACGCAAAAAATATTAATGTTTTATCAGGATGGAAAATGTTCAAGTTTTCAAGAAGCTTTATACTTTCTGCTTTCGGAACTCTGTTTACTTACAGTTTATTAATTCTTGAAGTTAAATCGTAAATAGAATCTTCAAAAAAAAATAAAATTGCTTCCAAATTTTGATATGTTAAAAAGTATATTAGTTTGGCCAATGATTGTTTTTACTTATTGAGTTCCCAATTTCATAAGCATATTCTAATGCACCATGTTCATAATTTTATTATTACTATGTCTAAGGTTTGGTCATTTTATAGCACTAATCAAGATAAATAAAATACTGTATATGAAGCAAAAATATTTTTCGGACCCAGTTCTATCGTTTTTGTAGAGTGTTCTATTTATCATGAGAAATTCCGTTGTAAAGAAAAATAATGAATTGTATTTTAGATTAATACAAAATTCTTTTTAAAAAAATCTAGAAAATCAGAACTTGTAAAAAAGAATCTTCAAATCTGAAGCTTTCGGGGAAAAAACATATGATATAATTTTTTTAAATTGCAATATTATTTTATTAACTTATATCTACGACAACAAGAGCATACACAACATTCGAAAATGGTATTTTTCCACGTGCCACTGGAAACGATTCATTGCGCTTTTATCTGAGTATATGGCGACCTAGTGTGTGCAATCTAGGGATCCCCATATCTTTTTGTTACGTTCGTAGAATAATCTCTACAGACACAATACTGAGTTGCTTGATTTCATGAAAAAATAACAGATATATTTTTTGCTGGCAAAATATAAAGAGAAAACTATAAACCTTCAATGGAAATAAAAATAAAATTACTATTTTTGCGAGGAGAGGGAGGGGTTAGCTCAGTCAGTAGCGCGCCAGGCTCGTAATCTGATGTTCTCTGTTTTGAGTCCCAACGACGCCAGTATTCAGATAAATATCCGCTACACTTCACCCGACCGTCAATGAGAAAGGGGACAGCGATGAGATTTTAAATGCCGTCGTCGGTCGTATGGAATAAGAAAGAAGGACTTCCATACAAAATGGACGGAGATAACCTAGAAGCTATATTAGGCTTGTCCTAATTTTCTGATACAATGTACAAACACTTACACAAGGACATGTCCCGCTGGTCTTAGTAGTCAGAGGTAGGCTAACCACTAGACCAGGTAAGTGGATATTTGTGGGAGGCTAAGGTAGGTCGGGGTGTCTGAAATCAAGTCGTTCATCCCATTGTATGAAAAAAAAATATCCCTCATAGGTAAAAGAAACCAAACTTTTTGTTTCTATTTTGTTTTTTCGTGAATTAACTTTCAATATATGTTTTGGCAATCCAGGACTGTCTTACTTCAGCTAAAGTAAATGTGCACTAAAGATATTTTTATTATTTGTTAAGAAAAATTCACTTGGCAGTTTCATAGAGATCTTTTTGCGGCATTTCTAAATATTATTGGTGCGATAAATATAGTATTCCTTTCTTTACAAACCAATGCTGCAAATAACTTTTCAAGTAGAAGATGCAATATTTCATTTAGAGAGCAATGCTGATCATTTCGAAATTTTCGACAAATTATATCAATGAAAATGGCATTAAAGTTTCAAATATATTGTGTTTTTAATAAATGGCAGCAAATTTACCAGGGACTAAACACAATAAAGGATGTAAAGTTGGCACTAACAACGCCGTAAACTGTTGTTTGATAAAAAGCGCATTATGATATTTCCTTTCTGTTAGGTTAAGGTGTGGACGTAATTTGAAGTAGTACATGAAACTCCTCATATCAGAAGCTTTTATTTGAAATTTAAGTTGTTATCTTAGTGATCGCTTCTATAGTTCACATTTGTTTGAGGAAAGAAAATCTGTGGGATCAATCCTAGGTTTGGTTTGGTTTTTAGAACTAGATATAGGTTCTAAAATTAAATAGGTTTGGTTTTTATAACTAGATAGAGAACTTCCACACGTCAAGTGTGGAAGATCTCTATCTAGTTCTAAAATCCTATCTCTTCCAGTTTAACAAATATTCTTTCTCTATTTCTATGAAGACTGTTTTTGTGCGGGGGAGGGGATTGTTAACGGTAAAACACTTAAATAACTTTAATTAACAGTGAGAAAAAGCTGTACAATAAATTCGGTGATCGCAAATGCTACCATTTGAAAAATATCCCACTTCGGGTTCTTTCCTTCGGGTGTGTGGGAGAAACGGGGTTAGGATCTAAAAAAAAATAAAGGGGAGGGAGAGCGACGCAATCGATCCGGAAGAAGGGAAAGGGGAAGAGGGCAAGATACTGAATTTCGATTGCAATGCGACGTTTTCCCCTTCGTTTTAGATGTTTTAAAACTTTTTCATGACAAATGCTTGGACTATGAACAAGTTTAATAATTTTTGGCCTATATTATCTTTTCTAACATTTTTAAATTGGGATATATGGTCTCCTTGCACCCCTCTTCTACACCACCCTAAATCCGACCTGGATACAGTAGAACTTTATAAATTCCGCATATTTGACAAATGCGATTATTAAAATTTATGGAACGGTGAATGCACAGCTTCACATTAAATTCACAAATTCTGGACAAATTTTCAGACACCCAATCAAAACACATCAAATTGTCAACTGACTGATACATGTTGGTTCGTGTTGTGAAACGTCGAGTAAAAGGGTTGGGTTGTTTTACCTCTGAGCGACAATTTTTTGAACACCATGGGCTAAATGGCCAGGTCACAAGGACCCAGAATGCTGGGGGACGGGACCCACTGGAACGGCTGTTGGGAGACAGATGGTAGCCTCCCGTTAAGGCCATCCAGCGTGTTTTTAACGTTCACAGGGTATGGTTAACGTATGATTTAACGTCCCATCCGACGGACGGCGGCCTTTCCAAGCCCATCGGTGTCCCGTACTGACCGTGGACAGGGTGGAGAATTTTGCGGAGATAAATCTCAACGCTGACCCAGCTGGGACTCGAACTTGGGAACTACAGAGTACGGACCTGGCGCGCTACCGACAGAGTCACCCCTTGCCCCGCAGAGTAGGAGGTACAGAGAGATACTCATCGTATTATGAGATACTCTAAGATAATCAGTTAATATTTTGCATATATTTTGTCTATGTATTTTATATTTTGAAGCATTCTAGTGTGATTTCTAATTAAATTTTGAAATGCATTATATGGATTACAAAAACGGTTCTTTTGCTTTATCCACAACAGTCTAATTTGCCTCTGGATAATTAGTCTATTTGCAGCACATTTTAAAACTCAGAATTTCCAAAAGTTCGGCTCGTGCTACTGTCGAGAGTGCCAGAACGTGAGGCTCTACTGTAATAAAATTAGATTTTCAGATTTCATCTGCCATCACGAAAATAACATCCCTTTATATAAGTTGTTGTTATTGTTGCGAATTACAAAATATGGATAGCACTGGGCGTGAGTTTCAATAAGTGTATTTTCAAACTAATTACAATACAATGCATATCGTTTCAATAATACAAATGAAGTATCTCATAAACAAATTAACTACTGTTATACATAAGTCATTAACACATTTTCTACAGAGCATACAAGACCAGTCTGTTTTACTAAACTATTACCTCTATACTGTCTGTCGTATCTCTTGAATACATTCACTTCAGGCGTAAATAATCCTTGGTTTTTGATTAGATCACTAGACCTATCACTCTAACAAAACATAACGACAGCCCACGAACACATCACATAAAAGATACTTATTTTCTTTTACTTATCGCGCACAGACTCAGACCATCTGAACATCCTTTCAGATCTCACAACTTTAACACACTGCACTGCTATATTTTTATTCTTCTGAATCGTTCTAAGTTCCAAATCGTTGGCTAATTGAACCTCACGTAGAAGCACACACGAGGGCTCTAGTCACATTAACTCGTGAAGTCACTGTTGCTCGTTCATCTGTCGTAACATTATTTTAAAATGAGTTGTTCCACAAAATTTCAGTCTATCTCTTAGACAGGTTACCAGTATATGACAATAAAAAAAAACCTTACCTTCTTTGAAGTTTTGTCAGAGACAGGCACGCATATAGACAACAAATAAGAATGGAAGGGGAGGCAAGAAACATAATTGAGCCAGGAAAAAAGTTAAGTAGCTGGGGAACAAGATGGTGGATATCCATTGTGGTGTAGCATCCCCCATTCCGTTCTAATGATCTTTAAAATTTTCTCAAAAATGCAAGAAATATACATTAGTTTAACAATTTTTTTACCTATACTACCCTTACCAGTATTCTCAAGGTAGAGGGAGAGGGCACCCTACCCCTAAATACGGCCCTGGTCAGAAGGATAAGTATACAAAATCTTTTATGGTAAATCCTCCCTAACTTTTACCATGAGGACATACAGTTCAAATCAGGATTGTTCCTTATTCTACGCTAAGGGCTTTATTTTTTCGTATCTTTCAACCTAGAAGTTCTTGATCAACTTTTTGTTTCCACAAAAAGAATCGTGCTTTTCTTGTTCTCTTCAGCTCCTGACTTAAAAGTATTATTTTACCTAGTTATCGCCCAATGTCTTTATCACGTGAAAGCAGAATTTACTCAAGCTGTTTCTTATTTTAAATTTATTGATGGCAAAAATAATTTTCAATAACCGCTAATTTGAATTCTATGGAAAATTCAGCATTGTCCAAACAAATTTTTGTTGATCCAACTGGTTCCCACATAGCTTATAATTTCCCTCTGTGTCAAGGAAAAGTTCACGCAAAGTTATCTCTTCTTCATATACACTAGTTTCCAAGAATTAACGTTCAAGCTCCATAGAGCTTCGACTTCGGCTTATCCATTGACATAACATAAGGTTAATCCTTTTTAGATCAAATAAGGTTTTTTTTGTAAATGTGATTGTAGATAAAGATTTCAATCAAATATATATTAATATTTTTATTTTCAACAATATTCGTTCAGCACTTAAGAGTTATAGAAGTTTGAATATGTAAAATTAATAATGTCAGTCATAAGAATATTTCTCAGACTTTAGTCATAATAAGAATTATTATGTCAAACCATTTATTTATTTAAAAAAGTGTATATTTTAGAAGTGTGCAAATTAATCTTTCAGTGTTTGTCATTTTTTTTTAATAATTTCTTAGGATTGACATTGTTATTGTTAACCCGATACTACTATTACTCTCCTTTGAACTTCACACATTTTTTGCCATCATTGCATCCATGCATTAAAAGGTCTTTGAAGCCATTTTTCGAAAGCGTGGAAAGTGTTGTTGTTGTGGCTCTGAAAGCTTCGTCATCAGATGCGAAATGTTTCCCTTTCAAAGGTTTCTTCAGTCGCAGAAAAAGGAAAAAATCACAGGGTGCTAAGTCCGGGGAATATGGAGGATGTGGCAGAACCTCAGCACCTATGGCAGTGATCACTGTCTGAGCAATATTAGCCGTATGGGGCCTGGCGTTGTCGTGATGGGGAAACCAAGTCACACCAGAAAGTTGCGGAAGTTTTTCATTAATGGCACGCCGAAGTTTGGTTCTGAGAACCTTCGAATGGACTTAATTATTCATAGTTGTTCCACGAGGTACAAAGTGAGTAACGAGAACATTTTTGATGTCAAAAAACACAAGAGCCGCTTGCTTTGCAGCTGAAGGAGAAACCTGATTTTTCGATCTGTTTCGTTTCGGGATCGTAGTGAAAGATCCAAGTTTCATCACATGTCACAATTCGACTCATGAAGGTTGGATCCTGGCTTTCAAAACGATTAAGCATCTCCTTGCACAGCTGTACCCTTTTTAGTTTTCCTTCTGGAGTCAAATTGTTTGGAATCCATTGCGCACAGATTCGTGACATTTTCAGATGGGTTTTCACAATCGCGTGAGCGCTTCCGTGTGAAACTGACATTTTCACAGCCTCTTCACGAAATGTTAATCTTCCGTCTTCATTCAGGTTTGTCAGGGCTTTCGATTTGCTCAAGAGTTATTGAGGAAGAAGGATGACTGGGTCTTGGGTCATATACAAGATATTCGCGTCCTTCTTTGAATCGATTATGCCACTTAAAAATGGCAGACTTTCGAAGACAGTCATTACCATAGGCTTCACTCATCTCTTCAACAGGCACAGCAGAAATTAGGCCTAGTCTAACACAATAACAACATACTGCTATTCCGTCTGAATTTCAGACATTCTGAACGAATCCCTAACACGCAACTTGAATCACAGTTTTAACATAACAACAGTCGACGCCAAATGACCTTGGTACGTGGAGCCTCCTTCGCAGCGGCCACGCACAGCGCCATCTAGTGTTACTTTGGTAAAAGCGCTATATACTAATACTTATAGCGTAAGTCCAGGAATTAAATGATCATTCCCACATCTTTTTTTCTTTAAATTTATCACTTATCATATATGCTATTAAATATCCTTTCTTTTTTCCACTTTGAATCCGTTTACGCTTTATATTAGTATTTTTAAATTAAACAATAATGGTTTTAATTTTATTCTGTCACATCGTTGGAACTCTATGGGCTACACCAACTTCATCAGTCCCACAACGATTTGAAGAATTTGAGATCTTTTCAAAAATCTCAAACGCAATTTCTTGTGGATGTTCTGTATTCCAACAATCTCAACAGTTTTTGCTTTTTGACCTGAATTCCAAGTGATTCAAATCATTCCTGAGTTCACTGAAAATTTGTTTCATAACATTGTTTTCTTACACTAAAAGAAAATTTTCTTGTCTCAGTTGTTTCATTTCTGTCCTTAACTCTTTTAGAGAATTCGTGAATTCTTCTATTTGACTATTATTAAACTCTAGAGGATCTTAATTTCCTTGATATTACTATTAATATCTTTTATATCGGTTACGAAGTTCCTTAGTTCAGTAGGAAAATTCTGCATTTCTTTCTTTAGCAGAGTGTACTCACCTTTTGCTTCCTTAGTAACATATTCATCATGCCAAGACATCTCCTCCAATTTCTGAAACTAATGATGATTTTGAAGACATAATGCACCCTGTGCATCTCCAGTTCTTTTACTTGTCCTTATTATGCTTAATAAAGTTTGAATCAGTAGTTCCAATGCACTTGGGACGGAAAAAATCTTTACCTCCGAACTTGCACTAAAACACTTCAGTTATATCAAACCCTTCCTGTAAGCAACGGGCATAAAAAATCATTGGACATCTTTTTATTGAAGTTATAGGTATTTCCAATTAACACTTAATTACAGTTTACGAGTTTCATATCCAGAGTATAGGGGGCGATATTAGCTAACCTTCCATGAATCATTACATGTATCTTCATTAGGATATTTATACCTCTATTTTAAGCGTTCTATTTTGGAACAGAGCTTTTTTATGCTGACTAAATTTATGTTTCAAGAAAATGTAAAAGAAAAAAAAATAAACATTGCACATATTCAAACTTGAGCTTCAACGGTGGCTTCCCATTTACATGACAGAGGTTTGTTAATTAACTTTTTAAAACCTTTATATATAAGATGAATTCTTACCGTTTGCAAAAAAAAAACAACAACATAGGAATAAAAGAAAAATATTCGCCCTGTGTTGTACAGCACGAAAACCTGGAACTATTTAATGTAGAGTTTAAGGAAGAGCGCACAGTGCCGCAATTTGCAACAGCAATGCGACGATGTTCTCTCCTATAAGGTGCATTTTATGAGTATGTACCTAAAGGTTTTTAGAATTCTAAAGGCCCATCGATGCACTTAAAGGTACTTACAATGTTCTATGAATATTCTTAGAATGCATTTTAAAGAAGCAATTGCAATCGTCGTCGCATTGTTGTTGTAAATTGTGGCGGTGTGCGCCCTGCCTAACGGGCACACTGCACGCTTAGCATCCCATCCGACTGGAGATAGTGTGTGCTCTTTCAGATATCATACATGAGCAATAGGGACTCGAATCTCAGAACAGCACGTGGCACCGAACTGATTGAACCAATTCACGTTCCGAGAAACTTTCGTCCATTTAAACTCTGTTTTCCAAAATAAACAATATTATTTTCCAAACAAAGGGTGAAGCCAATTCATTTCAGGGCAGGGGTGGCTCAGTCGGTAGCGCGCAAGACTCGTAATCCGCAGTTCTTAGGTTCAAATCCCACTTCGGGAAGCGAGATTTATCTCTACAAAATTCCTCTCTCTGACGTCGATCAGTAGGGGATACCGATGGACTTCGAAGACCAGTGTCCATAGCATGGGACGTTAAGCTGTGGCACGTGTGCGGGAGAACCATACCGTGTGAACGTTAGAGAGCATCCCGGATGGCTTGACAGGAGACTACCATCTAAACAGTTGTTCAGTGGGTCCCCTTATCGCAATCTGCTCTGAAACCTTGGATCCTTGTGACCTTGACATTTAGTCCATCGAGTGCAAAAAAATAAAGCGCTGTTTAGAGGAAAAGAACCAACGATATTCATTTCCGAGTTTCTAAAATATTAACTAGATATCTGGCAATTTCGAAATGTATAAAAATGACACTCAAGTGATACCTCTTTTCTTTTGCCAAAACAGAAGTATATTTATCTCTACTGTTCAAATACGCTCTTGATTAAATTTAATTAATATAATATTTTTGGGAATTGAGATGGAAACAGCATGAAAGGAGTTAATTTGATGATTCTGTCTAAACAAAAGTTTCTCAATAACCAAGCTTGGGCTATTTTAACTGTGAACGACATTTTTCTTGCACACAATGGGCTAAATGGCCAGGTGACAAGAACTTGGAGAAGATTGTGAGAAGCGGAAGAATCGTCATCTGTTAGGAGACAGATATTAGCCTGCTGAAAAGGTCATCTGCCGCGTTCTTTAACTCTCCAAAATATGCTGCTCAAAGGAGGTACCGACTCCTTTGCCTAATCTCTTCGTTACTTATAAAGTCGAATCACCGAATGCACAAGATATTGCGCAAGCACATAAAATCAAAATCATTAAGCTTCCTGTTATCTTGTTTAAAAAGTGTCCATGTTTCACTACGTACCTAACTTTAGAAAGAGCCAAACTATTATACAGTCTAATTCTAGTCTTTAAGTGAATAGGCCCATTTCTCCACACTCTACACAGATTCTTAAATGTCCCAGCGGCAATCCCTATTCGTCTATTAATCTCATGCCGAACATCACCAGTATATGTTACATAACTCCCAGACCAACGTGATCTTCACGTTCCCAAAACGAAATTTCAACTTTCTAGCATGGAAAAATCGTTTGTAATGTCCAATTGAAATTTTGGAATTTTCAAATTTTTTCACTTTTAGAAGTGCAATTACAGATTTTGAGAGATTCAAAAAGTGCAAATTAGAATATTTCATCAACAACTATCCAGCACAAAAATAGTTTTTAACTGATCTCTATAAACAAAAAAGTTCGATGTCTACAGACGTGAAGCAGTGGCTAACCACTGCTCCGTCCTTCATAAGAAAGAAGACACCGATGACTTTGGAAAGGACATCATATCGGAAGGAAATATGAAACGATGTTAAAACTCAAAGGAGAGTTTTACCTGAAGCTAAAAACGTAATTGAATTAATACAAACATAAAGAAAACGAAACATAACTTAATGAAGAGCAACATAATTTAATGCTAAAAAACATACTGAAGGGTCTTGACCAGATGCTACCATTTCTCTCTTAACAGTGTCGAATGAAATTTTTTCCAGCTTCTGTTTTACCTCTGAGTCAGCTTTGAGGTTGGGGTGTTTTACCGTCCTGCTCACATTTGTTTTAAAATGTGGACACGACAGCATCAAGGGAAAGCCACGGCCGCTATTATCACCAGCCACTGGTGCCTTTTCACTTTTGTGGCCAGTCCAGCCAAGGACGGATGGAATCCTCTCATCAAGGCCATTCAGCGTTTTCCATTAAGCACACTTTATGACTCTCCATACACACAGCCATGACCAAACGTCCCAAAAGGTAGACAGTAGCATTTTCAATGACCATCTGTGCCCCCTATTGCCGATTGATTTTGCATGGAATTTTGAGGATATAAATCTCAAACTTGGGCGTGGTGCGACTCGAACCTAGGATTACTGGCGACGATAACTGGAACTCCAGATTACTGGCGCGCTACAGAACTGAGCTACCACCACCCAATAAAGTTAGAGACTTAGAGCATCAAACTACTAATGCAGGCAACTCGAGTAATTGGGAAAGCCCCAACTGATTGTTACATGTCTCGTAAGTGAGGAAGCGAAAGTATTTTAGTCATTATAGATTTCAAGGGAATAGTAAGTTGTTTCACCCTCAGCAGCACTTTTTTGTACATAACGGGATATATAACCTAATCAAAAAGACTGGAGGTGGGGTTTGGTTAAGTCGGTATCACACCAGGCCATAATAAGCGGATTGCAGAGTCTCTGTTCTAGTGGCAAGGAAAAATACTACCACCAGCACAAAGACTGCAACATGGTCTGGTGGGCCCCAGATGGAAGGGAGCTTAAGTGGACTGTTGTTGTAAACAAACCGCGTGGGCCAATGAACAGCATCCACGAGTATCGGGTTAACCTTCTGCCAAGGGTTGAGCAAAGGTGAAGCGAAAAAGGCGTGCAAGAAATTCAATTCGGTTCTTAACAGCAAGGCAGGAGGACGTGTCAAGTCCTTCTTGCAAGCCAAAAGAGCGGAGCAGGACGAGCGTACATATGCGAAGTGTAGCTGCCGACCGATCAGCGAGGACGCCAAACTACCTACGGCGCATGAACTAACTGTGGCAGGATGGCCAACGAACTGCACTGCACTCCCCATAAGGAACAGGAGAGCATCTTTTGTTTGCCCACATGAATAGAGCGAGGTAAGAGTCGAATTTCTCTGATCTGGTTTCCCCACGCGAGTTTAGTGCTAATTGTCGCTGTCACGCCGCTCCTCAAAGAGATGATAAGCTGTTGGATTTTACCAGCCTCTCTGAACATTTTCTCGTAATTACAAACTTGGACTGGCTTATTGTATGCCACTCGTGAAGTTTCCGTTGGAAGAAAGGGACAGCGCCAAAAGCTCTTGTAAATTAAGTTACTGAGAAAGTGGGCCGAATAAATGTTTATTTTTATGGGGATAAGATTTTGTTTAAATATATATGTGAAGCATTATTATGTTTGTTCTGAAAACCAGCCACAGGCAGACTGCAGGATGGTAGTCTGCCAGAAACGTTGTGTCACCTCCAAAATACAACCATTTTACAACATTACCTCTGATAGGCATATTGCATACAACAGTTCTAAATGGCCACGTCACACGGTGCTCAACGGGTCAGAGAAGGTCAGCGAAGGGGTTGCACTGTACAACTGTTAGGAGACAGATGGTAACCTCCATTCAAGGCGATTAAGCGCGTTCTTTGACATGCACAGGATGTGGCTCTCCTGTACCTGGGGCCAGGTTTTAACATTCCATATGACGGATGGCGCATTTATCCAAGTCCAGCTGTGTCTTCTTTCTCATCGAATGTAGGATGAATGTTATCGGAGATAAATCTCAGCGCTGGAGAGTTGGGATTCGAACCTGGGAACCGTTTATTAGGGCCTGGTGTGACACCGACTTAACCAAACTTCACCTCCAGTCTTTGTGATTAGGTTATATATTCCTTTATGTACAAAAAATGTGCCGTTGAGAGGTAAAACAACTTACTCTTGCCTTGAAATCTAGAATAGCGAAGATACTTTTCCTTCCTCACTTACGAGACATGTAACAGTCAGTTGGGGCTTTCCCAATTACTCGAGTTGCCTGCATTACTTTTTTTTAATTTTTCTAAAATATCAAAAAAAAAAACTAGTTTTTTAAAGTAAGTAGTAACCCTGACTTTATTGGGTGGTGGTGGCTCAGTTCGGTAGCACGCCAGTAATTTGGTGTTCCTAGGTACGAGTAGCACCTTGCCCAAGTTTGAGATTTATCTCCTCAAAATTCGATGCCCAATGAAACGGTCAATAGGGGGCACAGATGCCACTGTCTACCTTTTGGGACGTTAGATCGTGGCTGTGTGTATGGAAAATCATAAAGTGTGCTTAATGGAACACGCTGAATGGCCTTGATGGGAGGATTCCATCTGTCCTCTAACTTGTCCATCCCCCAACTTTCTCTGAGCTCTGAAGGTATTGTGTTTTGACCATGGTATGCAAAACAAGCAGGATTTATTGTCCTATGAAAATGTATGACTGAAAACAAACCTATAAATTTCATGAGTTCTGAACATCTCTCTTCTTTTAGTGTCGTTTATTTTTAACCAAAGGCAGGAAAAAGGAAGAGAAAATTTGATGATGCTACACATCATACATACACATATACATACAAAATCCTCGTGCAGCCATGGGCTACCCAGGTCCAACCAGACTGTGTAAATTTCCTCTCCAGAAGTGTCTGTTCTGAGCTACTGCTGCTGCATTTGGCCACTCTAAGCCAGTTCTAGCAAAGATCCTGTTAGACATTGTCCGCTCATCGCTTCCTAGGTCTTCCCCTTTTTCTGAAACTGTAGGCACACTGTTCATAATCCTGTTTGCTAACACTGGGCAACAAACAAAAAGGCTTTGAAATGAAAACAGCCAATCATTACTAATTTCGAGGTGCCGAACACCAAAATGACAATAAAATTTGTCGACAAGCTCTTGTTTAGGAGAGACAGAGATGGTCACGTATAAACGATTCAGTCCGCATTGAGTACATAGGTAACCATTTGGCAACATTGTATTTTAAACTCCAGATTGCAACATATTGCAAGGTATTGCATCATCCCACCATACACATAACCCCGGGAGGTATTGCATCATTGTCTGATGCAATGTAGTTGAGTTATGACATCGTGGCTTTACAATCGCGGACAAAATATGATGCAATCGTTAGTAGTAAGCGAAGTCTCGTAGGGTGAGAAAGTCTTTTGAACGACTCCCACTTACCACTGAGTCATAAGTACAACTAAGTGATCCTTGCAGTTTTAATCCAGCAGTAGTGACGCCTCGTAGCTGTTTTAATGGTGTAAATACATTTTGTTACATTTGCGGGATGTGACATTTGCAAGCCAGAAAAGGGTCATCACTCCAATAGTGAAAGTGGCATATGAATTTATTTTGGATGCAAGATCGGGACCCAGGACGAGGCCTGGGCACCACACATATAGTTCAGTACGTGGGCAAGAAATCTTCCGAAGTGGCTAAAAGGCAGAAAAGTGGCGATGGCATTTGCTGTTCCTATGGTTTGGTGAGAGCCAAGCAATCGCGCAAATGACTGCTACTTCTGCGTGATTTCACCTGTTTCTGGAGGCATCACAAAGAAACAGAAGTGGACAATAGCATACCCGAATATAAAATCTGCTCACCGACCAGTTCTACACGGCGAAGACCTCCTCGTTCCGGAACCTCCAAAAGAATTTTTCTTTGATTCAGATGACGAGGAAGGATGCGAACTGGCGTCGGGTTCTCCGCAGCCTTCAGTGTCTAATGATGATCCATACATCTGCCACAGTGTGTCATCTGCGCCACACATTCACACCGAAGAAGAATTGAACGAATCTGTTCCTGATCTGGAGCTGTCCAAGGCCAAAGCAGAGATACATGGATCAAGACTTAAACAATGTAATCTTCTCAAGGAAAATGTCCGAGTCACTTCGTTTCGAACTCGTCATGAGCAGTTTCCATCTTATTTCAGAAAGGAAGATGATCTTGTGTTCTGCTTCGATGTAGGTTGGTCTGATGAATGCCCTCGGAATCAAACATGACACTCAAGAAAATGGTCCACTTCAATGTTGGCTGACTAATGTTGGACGCTGATCAGAGATGATCCTGAGCAGCTATCAAAGCGACGGGCAAAGAGACATCGGGAGTAGAAGCAGAGTTCTACAGATATATGTCATATGTACGTATTACTCTATTATATAAGAAACTATTGCGAATATCTCAGAAATCGTAGCCAATTTTCATTGTCATATTCGGGTTCAGCACCTTGAAATTTTTCAGAAATGGCTACTTTCATATCAGAGGAATGACTTTATGAGAATTTGTTGCCCAGTGCAATCTGCAGCTATGCATAGGGGCAACATGGCCAAACTAACGTATTCTCTCTCAGCACAATATGCAACTCAAAGGAGGTTGGTGACTCCTTCTAAACTCATCATTACTTACAAACTCAAACCAACTAATGCTCAAGATACACGTTAGTAAATTAAAAAGTAATAAATAAATTTAGTGCATAATAAATTAGTAATCTAAATTAATCGTCAAACTAAGTTCTGCATTAACACGTATCTCAGGTGACGAGAAACATAGTACTCTTCCCGATTAAGTTACACAGGAACAATTCTCGATGTTCGCGACTTAGTCACGTAAAAGTCTTAGCTGAGACGAAGGATCGATTATTTTAAACGATCGTCAGATTGCACCAGTAGTTGAGCGAAAAGTAATATTCCAGAAAAATATTTTAATTATGGGAATCAATCATATTCTTATCAACATAATTTCGGCCATTTTTTAAATTCCATTTCGAGAAAACAATTTTAGTGGATTTCCTTCCATTTCCAATTAATATTTCGGTGATACTTTTCTGAATAATTTCATAATCATCATCCATCATTTCTCTAATGCCAGTTCCGCCTATAAAGTAAAGACTCAGTTGAATAAATTCCATTTACATAGAGCCGTAACGTTATCAATGTGAAAGGATACAACTGGCGAAGAAACATTTATCTTGGATATAAAGCATGTATCGTGTTCACCAAGTTATTTTCTCCAAATGGGAGTATTAATTCCCAAATAGGCCAAATCGAAAAAGAAAATTCTCTTTGTTACAGAGAAATATGGATCGATTGCAAGTAGGATACCTGACGCCCGCGATTTACAGACGCATAAAATCCGAATGTTCAGAGGAAATGGTTGAGTTATTCTGTGTTGTACGACGGATAATTTCTGAGTGGAAACCTACGTTTGATATTAGCATTTCTATTTTATTCTGATAGATGCAAATATAGTTCAAAAATATGCATCGTTACGAAAAACTTCTGCGATGACAGAATATTTATTTCCTCATAGTGTAACGACAGAAATAATGCCGGTTTTTTTATGATTCCGTATTAAATACTGAATACGTGAATTAACCTGAATTTTCATCTTCTCTGAAATGCTTTATAATGCCCAAGAGATTCTGCGATCTTTGAAGGGATTCCTGTGAACAGTCCAATTATTCAGAAGTTTCTGAGGTATTTCAGGATAATGCAAGAAACTTGAGATTTTACGATCAAATGATTTAAGATAAAACAAATTATATTCTTTCCCAAAGAGATATATACATATATGGAGGGACCGGGAACGAAAATTCCCGGATGAGACCGTGAACGAAAATTCCCGGAAGAGACCGGGAACGAAACCTTTTGTTGTTGAAAACGACAAGTAAATGGAATTTAGAATGTCTGAAGATCTTGGTTTACAGACACAGAAACGCAGATATGTTTGAGTAAATATTGAACAATTACAAGATCTACTGTCTAAAATTAAGACAGAAAATCTTATCCTTCTAATCCTTCTTAATAACGATGGTAAAATAGGTTTTTAGGTCATAACAGAGGAGCAGAAGTGAATTTTCCACATTAAGTATTTAACATCGTTCACGTCGAATTTATTGCCATTCTCCCCATTTATAAGATCATGAATAACTTTTATGGATAATTATGCTTTATTTTCCGAAACTGTGACGATGAATGCTGAATGCTGCTGACTTATTGTGATTATTTTGAAGAATCTAAAGCTCTTTAGGAAGCGCATAAAAGATTTGAGATTTTAAGAACCTTCAGAAAAACAGTTTTGAAATTATCTTCTATTTCGAAACGGCTATGCATCTATTTCTTTAAAATCATTTTCGATTATTTTTGGGTATACTGCTGCTTGCATCGGTCTTTCAAGGTTTGTGACTTCTCATAAACAGATAAATTGCATCTATTAGCTAGTTATTTGCTTCAGTCACTGTTGTAAATGATTAATGCAATTGCTGATACTAATTACTAGTTCTGAATGTCGAATTGTTCGAATCCTGCATTCATATGGCGGTATAACAAAATTACCTTTGTTTAAATATAGTTCAAAACAATTCCTTTAATAAGTATTTCCTATAATTCAAAACAAACTGTTTTAACTTGCATGTATATAATTTAAAACAAACTGTTTAAATGCACATGCCTAAATGAAACTCTCTTAATGACTGTAATTTTAAACGAACTGTTTAAATGGGTATGTCTCAGTTTAAGGCAGACTGCTTTAAAGAGAAATGTTTATAAACACGGTTTGATGCGTACATCTTTGAATGAAGAAAACTTTATACATTATTGATTACGTGAACGTCAAAACGTATTCGTTCACAGCACGGAATTTTTGAAAACTAACTTATCAACTCATTTCTTTAAAACTGCAAAATGATTCGTATAAACGACACTACTTGTCCTAAACACCATTCGAGGAATACACAAAGTCGAATTCATGCACACAGATCACCTAATTACATTCTGCCAGTCTCACAGGAAAGCCTAGGAGAAGCTAAACACTTACCTAACAAAAGGTCCGATTTAAGTCTCATAATGAAAATACTGGCTTTAACAGGACTCGGAATTTTTCAAAGAAATCACGGAATACGAAGCTGGATTCAAACTATTCTTGCCCGCTTGATCCCTTTTGGTATCCATATATTTTTCATCTTCACCTTATCCAATTTAATATTTTCAGCAATCGTGTCACGAAAAGTTAGTTTGAAAATTGAGATTTCTTCAAAATTGATAAAAATGGCAACATGTGTCTTGTGGCATGTTCTGAGAGTTCGACAGCATCGTTTACTCACTTTGTTCCTGAGTTTGAATGAATTTAGAGCTGACGAATTTCATAACCAGAATCCTCATCCTCTGAAACCATGGATCAGAATTTACACCTTCTTGATCGTTTTAAATCCCATATTTTGGGCATCTTTAACATTAGCTTTTAACACGGAATCTGATGTTCGCGATTACCTTAATTATCACATGTTCGGCATAACACTTGATAAAATATCACTCTCGGTTTATCTGTACACATACTTGTATCTAATATTCAATTTTGCAAACTTATACTTTATGAACAGCATTTTGACTATGATTTATGTTTTCCTGTGCAACCAATTACAGAGGATGCTAAACGTTTGCCACGACGCTTTGCAAAAGAATATGATCTTACCTACTGATCCTAATTCTGTTTTTCAGAGCATTAAAATTTATCGCAAAATCTCATCTCTTATTGGTCTGATGGAAGATGCACTCTCTTTTCCAATATTTTTGGTGACTGTTGAGAACTTCTTTATTCTTTTTACAGTACTCGGTTACATGCTTGGTTTCTCAAAATATCGTTTCACACCCTCCGTGATAATAAGCTTATTCGGATATTTCCTCAACGGTATCGTATCATTTTTGGCTGTTACATTTTCTGCAGCAAAGGTAAATGAAAAGCAGGAGGAGATTCAAATTACCCTATCGGATATTTCGGAGAATATGGGAACAACATCCAGTTATCGAACCGAGATTAATTTATTTTTATTAAAGATTATTAACGCGAAGACTGTTAATGTTTTATCAGGATGGAAAATGTTCAAGTTTTCAAGAAGCTTTATTCTTTCTGCTTTCGGAAGTCTGTTTACTTACAGTTTACTAATTCTTGAACTTAAATCGTGAACACAATCTTCAAACAAAATTTAAAATTGCTTCCAAATTTTGATTTGTTAAAGAGTATATTCGTTTTGCCAACTATTATTAATATTTATTGAGTTCCGAGTATAATAAGCATATTCTAATGCACCATGTTCATGATTTTGTTAATATTATGTTTATGGTTTTGTCACTTTATAACATAATCAAGAGAAATAAAATACTGTATATGAAACAAAAATAATTTCCGGACCCAGTTCTGTCGTTCTTTGTAGAGTGTTCTATTTATCATGAGAAATTCCGTTGTGAAGAAAAATAATGCGTTGTATTTTAGGTTAATACAAAATGCTCTGAAACAGATATCTAGAAGATCAGAATTTGTAGAAAAGAGTCTTCAAACCTGAAGCATTAAGGAAAAGAAAAATATCATATGATTTAAATATTTTCAATTGCAATATTATTTTATTAATTAATTTTGACGAAAACAACACTATACACCACACTCGAAATTGTATTTTTCCTCGTGCCACGGGAAACGATTTGTCGCTATTTTATCTGAGTATATGGCTACCTATAGTGTGCAATCCTCGGGCTACCTATAGTGTGCAATCCTCGGGCTACCTATAGTGTGCAATCCTCAGTAGCGCGCCAGGCCCGTAATCTGAAGTTCTCTGTTTTGAGTCCTAAC
Organism: Ryuthela nishihirai; assembly: GCA_038380435.1. Lineage (NCBI taxonomy): Eukaryota > Metazoa > Arthropoda > Arachnida > Araneae > Heptathelidae > Ryuthela > Ryuthela nishihirai. Next base: position 29,700,181 of record JAWZYU010000025.1, read on the forward strand.
GACGCCAGTATTCAGATAAATATCCCCGACCGTCACTTCACCGTACACTTCACGCGACCGTCAATGAGAAAGGGGACAGCGATGAGATTTTAAATGCCGTCGTCGGTCGTATGGAATAAGAAAGAAGGTACTTCCATACAAAATGGACGGAGATAACCTAGAAGCTATATTAGGCTTGTCCTTATTTTCTCATAGAATAGACAAACACTTATAAAAGGACATGTCCCGCTGGTCTTAGTAGTCAGAGGTAGGCTAACCACTAGACCAGGTAGGTGGATATATGTGGGAGGCTAAGATAGGTCGGGGTGTTTAGAAACAAGTCATTTATCCCATTGTGTGAAACAAAATATACCTCATAGATAAAAAAAAAACCCAAACCTTTTGTTTTTATTTTGTTTTTTTTTTGTGCATTAACTTTCAATATGGGCTTTGGCAATCACGGACTGACTTACTTCAGCTATAGTAAAGATTCTCTAAAGATACTTTTATTATCTGCTAAGAATAATTCATTTGGCAGTTTCATAGAGATCTTTTTGCGACATTTCTAAATATTGTGTTGCGATAAATATAGTATTCCTTTCATTACAAACCAATGCTGCAAATAACGTTTAATGTAGAAGATGCAATATTTTATTTAGGGCAGTAATTCTGATACATTTCGAAATTTTCGACAAATTATATCAATAAAAATGGCATTAAAGTTTCAAATATATTGTATTTTTAATAAATGCCAGCAAATTTAGCAGGGTCTAAACGCAATAAAGGATGTATAGTTGGCACTACCAATGCCGTAAGCTGTTGTTTGACAAAAAAGCGCATTATGATCTTTCCTTTCTGTTAGGGGTGAAAGGTGTGGACGTAATTTGAAGTAGTACATGAAACTCCGCATATTAGAAGCTCTTAATTGATATTTAAGTTGTTATCTTAGTGATCGCTTCTATAGTTCACATTTGTTTCAGGGAAGAAAATTTGTTGGATGAAACCTGGCTTTGTTTTAAGTCATGATGTATGGAAGTTCTCTATCTAATTCTAAAATCCTATCTCTTCCAGTTTAACAAAAATTCTTCCCCTGTTTCTATGAAAACTGTTTTGGTGCGGGGGAGGGGATTATTAAGGGTCAAACTCTTAAATAACTTTAAATTACAGTGAGAAAAAGCTGTACACCAAATTCGGTGATCGTAATTGTTACCATTTGAAAAATATCCTATTGCAGGTTCTTGCCTTGGGGTGTGTGGGAGAAACGGAGTCAGGATCTAAAAAAAAATAAGGGGGAGCGGGAGTGACGTAATCGATATGGAAGAAGGGAAAGGGGATGGGGGAAGAGATTATATTTCCATTGCAGTGCGACGTTTTCCCCTTCGTTTTAGATGTTTTAAACATTTTTCATGAAAACTATACTGGATTATGAACAAGTTAAATAATTTTTGACCTCTATTATCTTTTCTAGCATTTTTAAATTAGGACATATGGTCTCCTTGCACCCCTCTCCTACACCACCCTAAATCCGATCTGGATATAGTAGAATTTTATAAATTCCGCATATTTGACAAATGCGATTATTAAAATTTATGGAACGGTGAATGCACAGCTTCACATTAAATTCACAAATTCTGGACAAATTTTCAGACAGCCAATCAAGACACATCGAATTGTCAACTGACTGATACATGTTGGTTCGTGTTGTGAAACGCAGAGTAGGAGGGTTGGGTTGTTTTACCTCTGAGCGACATTTTTTGAACACCATGGGCTAATGACCAGGTCACAAGGACCCAGAATGCTGGGGGATATGAACCACTGGAACGGCTGTTGGGAGACAGATGGTAACCTCCCATCAAGGCCATCCAGCGTATTTTTAACGTTCACAGGGTATGGCTTTCCCGCATACGGGCCCACGGTTTACCGTCCCATCCGACGGACGGCGGCCTTTCCAAGCCCATCGGTGTCCCGTACTGACCGTGGACAGGGTGGAGAATTTTGCGGAGATATATCTCAACGCTGACCCAGCTGGGACTCGAAACTTGGGAACTACAGAGTACGGACTTGGCGCGCTACCGACTGAGCCACCCCTTGCCCCGCAGAGTAGGAGGTACAGAGATATACTCATCATATTATGAGATACTCTAAGATAATCTGTTAATATTTTGCATATATTTTGTCTATGTATTTTATATTTTGAAGCATTCTAGTGTAATTTCTAATTAAATTTTAAAATGCATCATATGGATTACAAAAACGGTTCTTTTGCTTTATCCACAACAGTCTAATTTGCCTCTGGATAATTAGTCTACTTGCAGCACATTTTAAAAATCAGAATTTCCAAAAATTGGGCTCGTGCTACTGTCGAGAGTGCCAGAACGTGATGCTCTACTCTAATAAAATTAGATTTTCAGATTTCATCTGCCATCACGAAAATAACATCCCTTTATATAAGTTGATGTTATTGTTGCGAATTACAAAATATGGATAGCACTGGGCGTGAGTTTCAATAAGTGTATTTTCAAACTAATTACAATACAGTGCAAATCGTTTCAATAATATGGATGAAGTATCTCATAAACAAATTAACTACTGTTATACATAAGTCATTAACACTTTTTCTATAGAGCATACAAGACCAGTCTGTTCTACTAAACTATTACCTCTCTACTGTCTGTCGTATCTCTTGAATACATTCACTTCAGGCGTAAAAAATCCTTCGTTTTTGATTACATCACTAGACGTATCACTCTAACAAAACATAATGACATCCCGCGCACACATCACATAAAAGATACTTATTTTCTTTTACTTATCGCGCACAGACTCAGACCATCTGAACATCCTTTCAGATCTCACAACTTTAACACACTGCACTGCTATATTTTCATTCTTCTGAATCGTTCTAAGTTCCAAATCGTTGGCTAATTGAATCTCACGTAGAAGCACAAAGGCTCTAAAGGCACACGAGGGCTCTAGTCACGTTAACTCGTGAAGTCACTGTTGCTCGTTCATCTGTCGTAACACTGCTTCCTCCTTAGGTATTGTTCGACCCGAACAATTCTGGATTCCGAAGCTTCTTCAGTTGTTCGATGAAACGGGGCCAAACGATCCATGGGAACCACCTTGCACTTTGTAGTTGAACGTCGACGAATGCGATACATCACGTCGTTAATCCTGTTAAGTACTGGAGTATGCCAAGACATCTCCTCCAATTTCTGAAACTAATGATGATTTTGAAGACAGAATGCACCCTGGGCATCTCCAGTTCTTTTACTTGTCCTTATTAAGCTTAATAAAGTTTGAATCAGTAGTTCCAATGCACTTGGGACGGAGAAAATCTTTACCTCCGAACTTGCACTAAAACACTTCAGTTATATCAAACCCTTCCTGTAAGCAACGGGCATAAAAAAATCATTGGACATCTTTTTATTGAAGTTATAGGTATTTCCAATTAACACTTAATTACAGTTTACGAGTTTCATATCCAGAGTATAGGGGGCGATATTAGCTAACGTTCCATGAATTATTACATATATCTTCATTAGGATATTTATACCTCTATTTTAAGCGTTCTATTTTGGAACAGAGCTTTTTTATGCTGACTAAATTTATGTTTCAAGAAAATGTAAAAGAAAAAAAAAACATTGCACATATTCAAACTTGAGCTTCAACGGTGGCTTCCCATTTACATGACAGAGGTTTGTTAATTAACTTTTTAAAACCTTTACATATAAGATTAATTCTCACCGTTTTCAAAAAAAAACTACAACATAGGAATAAAAGAAAAATATTCGCCCTGTGTTGTACAGCACGAAAACCTGGAACTATTTAATGTAGAGTTTAAGGAAGAGCGCACAGTGCCGCAATTTGCAACAGCAATGCGACGATGTTCTCTCCTATAAGGTGCATTTTATGAGTATGTACCTAAAGGTTTTTAGAATTCTAAAGGCCCATCGATGCACTTAAAGGTACTTACAATGTTCTATGAATATTCTTAGAATGCATTTTAAAGAAGCAATTGCAATCGTCGTCGCATTGTTGTTGTAAATTGTGGCGGTGTGCGCCCTGCCTAACGGGCACACTGCACGCTTAGCATGCCATCCGACTGGAGATAGTGTGTGCTCTTTCAGATATCATACATGAGCAATAGGGACTCGAATCTCAGAACAGCACGTGGCACCGAACTGATTGAACCAATTCACGTTCCGAGAAACTTTCGTCCATTTAAACTATGTTTTCCAAAATAAACAATATTATTTTTCAAACAAAGGGTGAAGCCTATTCATTTCGGGACAGGAGTGGCTCAGTCGGTAGCGCGCAAGACTCGTAATCCGCAGTTCTTAGGTTCAAGTCCCACTTCGGGAAGCGAGATTTATCTCTACAAAATTCCCCTCTCTGACGTCGATCAGTAGGGGATACCGATGGACTTCGACGACCAGTGTCCATAGCATGGGACGTTAAGCTGTGGCACGTGTGCAGGAGAACCATACCCTGTGAACGTTAGAGAACATCCTGGATGGCTTGACAGGAGTCTACGATCTAAAGAGTTGTTCAGTGGGTCCCCTTATCGCAATCTGCTCTTAATCCTTGGGTCCTTGTGACCTTGACATTTAGTCCATCGAGTGCAAAAAAATAAAGCGCTGTTTAGAGGAAAAGAACCAACGATATTCATTTCCGAGTTTCTAAAATATTAACTAGATATCTGGCAACTTCGAAATGTATAAAAATGACACTCAAGTGTTCTTGTCTTTTCTTTTGCCCAAACATAAGTATATTTATCTCTACTCTTCAAATACATTCTTGATTAAATTTAATTAATATAATTTTTTTGGGAATTAAGATGGAAGCAGCATGAAAGGAGTTAATTTGATGATTCTGTCTAAACAAGAGTTTCTCAATAACCAAGCTTGGGCTATTTTAACTGTGAACGACATTTTTCTTGCACACAGTGGGCTAAATGGCCTGGTGACAAGGACTTGGAGAAGATTGTGAGAAGCGGAAGAATCGTCATCTGTTAGGAGACAGATATTAGCCTGCTGGAAAGTTCATCTGCCGCGTTCTTTAACTCTCGAAAATATGCTGCTCAAAGGAGGTTACCGACTCCTTTGCCTAATCCCTTCGTTACTTACAAAGTCGAATCACCTAATGCCCAATGTACTGCGCAAGCATTTAGAATCAAAATCATTAAGTTTCCTGTTATCTTGTTTAAAAAGTGTCCATGTTTCACTACGTACCTAACTTTAGAAAGAGCCAAACTATTATACAGTCTAATTCTAGTCTTTATGTGTATATGCCCATTTCTCCACACTCTACATAGATTCTTAAAATGTCCCAACGGCAATCCCTATTCGTCTATTAATATCATGCCGCACATCAGCAGTATATGTTACATAACTCCCAGACCAACGTGATCTTCACGTTCCCAAAACGAAATTTCAACTTTCTAGCATGAAAAAATCGTTTGTAATGTCCAGTTGAAATTTAGGAATTTTCAAATTTTTTCACTTTTAGAAGTGCAATTATAGATTTTGAGCGATTCAAAAAGTGCAAATCATAATATTTCATTAACACCTATCCAGCACAAAATGAGTTTTTAACTGATCTCTATAAACAAAAAAGTTCGATGTCTACAGACGGAGGCAGTGGCTAACCACTGCTCCGTCCTTCATAAGAAAGAGAACACCAATGACTTTGGAAAGGACATCATATCGGAAGGAAATATGAAACGATGTTACAATTCAATGGAGAGTTTTACCTGAAGCTAAAAACATAATTGAATTAATACAAACATAAAGAAGACGAAACATAACTTAATGAAGAGCAACATAATTTAATGCAAAAAACATACTGAAGGGAATTGACCAGATGCTACCATTTCTCTCTTAACAGTGTCGAATGAAATTTTTTCCATCTTTTATGTTACTTCTGAGTCGGCTTTGAGGTTGGGTTGTTTTACTGTCGTGCTCACATTTGTTTCCAAATGTGGACACGACGGCATCACGGGAAAGCCACGGCCGCCATTATCACCAGCCACTGGTGCCTTTTCATTTTTGTGTCCAGTCCAGCCAAGGACGGATGGAATCCTCTCATCAAGGCCATTCAGCGTGTTCCATTCAGCACACCTTTTTATCTCCATACACACAGGCACGACCTAACGTCCCAAAAGATAGACAGTGGCATTTAAAATTACCATCTGTGCCCCCTATTGACCGATTGATTGGACATGGAATTTTGAGGAAATAAATCTCAAACTGTGCAAGGTGCGATTCGAACCTATGAACTCCAGATTACTGGCACGTTACCGAACTGAGCCACCAGCACTCAATAAAGTTAGGGATTTAGAGCATCAAATTAGTAATGCAGGCAACTCGAGTAATTGGGAAAGCCCCAACTGATTGTTACATGTCTCGTAAGTGAGGAAGCGAAAGTATCTTGGTTATTCTAGATTTCAAGGCAAGAGTAAGTTTTTTTTACCTCTCAACGGCACTTTTTTGTACATAACGGGATAAATAAGTTAATCACAAGGACTGGAGGTTGGGTTTGGTTAAGTCGGTATCACGCCAGGCCCTAATAAGCGGATTGCACTGCAACATGGTGGCATGGAACATCATGCAACACAGAGACTCTACAACATGGTCTGGTGGGCCCCAGATGACAGGGAGCTTACGTAGCCTGTTGTTGTAAACAAACCTCGAGGGCCAATGAACAGCATCCACGAGTATTCGGTTGTTGACCTTCTGCCAAAGGTTGAGTAAACGCGAAGCGAAAAAGGCGTGCAAGAAATTCATTTCGGTTCTGAACAGCAAAGCAGGAGGACGTGTGTCAAGTCCTTCCTGCAAGTCAAAAGAGCGGAGCAGGACGAGCGTACATATGCGAAGTGTAGCTGCCGACCGATCAGCAAGGACGCCAAACTACCTGCGGCGCATGAACTAATTGTGGCAGGATGGCCAACGAGCTGCACTGCACTCCCCATAAGGAACAGGATGGCATCTTTTGTTTTCCCACATGAGTAGAGCGAGGTAAGAGTCGAATTTCTCTGATCTGGTTTCCCCACGCGAGTTTAGTGCTAATTGTCGATGCCACACCGCTCCTCCAAGAGATGATAAGCTGTTGGATTTTACCAGCCTCTCTGAACATTTTCTCGTAATTACAAACTTGGACTGGCTTATTGTATGCCACTCATGAATTTTCCCTTAGAAGAAAGGGAGAGCGGCAAAAGCTCTTGTAAGTAAAGTTATTGAGAAAGTGGGCTGAATAAATGTTTATTTTTATGAGGATAAGATTTTGTTTAAATATATATGTGATGTTGCTTCTTCGTTTGTTTGTCTATTGGGACCACTTTGGAATGTCCCCTCGGTTCGATCGCAATACGCGACGGGTGAAAGAGTTTTTCAGATAAAATCAACGGTTTTATCACAATTGCAGACACTCAATACTGAGGCTCCTCCCCAATAAATTGGTTCAACTTCAGACTTTACTTAAAAATAACAATTATTTGTTGAACCTTCCAAACATGCTTGATAGAACAAGGACATATGCTCAATTACATAGCATTACAACAACACCAGCTTACTATGCCTGTTCAGCTGTATTCACAGAGCAAAATGCCGTTATTACCAGTCGGCATTTCCCAGCTTTACAACTTTTCGTCTGCACGCTTTCGTTCCTCAACTGGCTCTCTCTTCCTCCTCGTTGTTGCCAACCCTTTCTCTTTCTCTCTCCGCCTTGACCATCTGGGATGTCCGCCAGCAGTGGGGTGACCTCCGTCCCCTCTGGGCACTGCTACTTCAATTAACTCTCCAGATGCTGGGACAGAGGGCCTCCCACGTAGCATATGCCTTGTTGGTGAAATCCAATATAATATACAAAACCCGAACAAAAAAAATATTTAAAAAGGCCTCTAGCCTGACACCTCCCTGCCAGAAGTCAGTAGTTAGTCCTGTTAACTGCTGACTAAAAAGTCAAGTTGAATGCTAAAAATCAGAGTTCATTTTCGCGTTAATCTTAGAGTTCAATGCCATAAAATCAGAGTTCTAAGTCGCTTTATGAAATCTATAAATTCTCTGCGAATTGGCACATCTTTTACACCTCTATGTACACTACACTTAAATATAAAAGAACTTCTAGATATATCCCGGTGCACTGGGTCTAAATATTCTTTTTGCGTTAAACAAAAAAAACCTGGTGACTGAAGTAGTTGTCCAAGAGTAAACAGTTTATAAATTAATTCTCTCACTAATAACTGTCTTTGACGAAGGTATGCTGTACTGGCGGTGTTCATTCGTGCACAGGTGACATACCAGGTAAAAGGCTATGCACACCTTTGGTGACTACCTAGATATCACTTTCCCGTACGTACCCTCTGACTTTACAGGCTGAACGTCATCGACATTGGCGTCGGCCTGACCCATTGTTACCTATAATTGCCATGTTCGCTCCCTCCCCTGCATAATTTTGATCATCGTAGACATCGAGTCTGACAGATTGCTGCACATGTTTGGGCTGGGAGATAGGACAGTGTTGATTGGACAGTCTCCATGGAGCATACATTTCCCTTTTTCTAACTGGAATTTCTCTACCTCTTTCATAGCAGCTTCCTCTATTGGCCCACGGCTCGTGGATTTTCCTCCTGGGGTTACCAGTTACAGGCCTTCTCTCCTTCTTTCTAATTAACTTACCATATGCTTCCACACTCAGAAGTACCTCCTTCCGCAGATTTGCTACTACTGCGCATAGCACTTTAATTTCTCCGCTACTCCCAGTGCTATTGTCTGTACCATCAGTCAAACTTAAAGGTAGCTCTTTTACCTCTGCCCTTTTGGCATCACCAAACGGTCCATGCAACAACAGATGGTCTTTTACTGGGTGTTTTTCTTCGTTCAGCATCCCCTTTCTGATTATTGTCAGGTCTGCCCCCGAATCCACGACTGCTCTATCTGTCTCATCGCCACCTCTGATTCGAACCTCTTTATAATCTACTGGGATACGTATCTTTCCCTGTTCCATTACTCGTCTGCTTGGACTTGGTTTTGAATGTGTGGTAACCCTTCCTATCATTGCCTCACAAATATCTTCAGAATTCTGATCCAAGGTGCTAACTTGGTATACCTGAGTTCGACTCTCACGGTCCCCAGTTCTCAGTGGGCAATCTCTCATCAAATGTTGATCGGATCTACATTTATGGCACCTCTTACCTTTGGGACATTTCTATATTCAGCTAAATTAACTGCCGGTTGATACCTTCTGCTCGAATAATTTCTCTCTGAGTCTATCCTCTGCTGGGGGGAAACAACACGTTTTGCATATTGCCTATGCCTTACCTCTTTAAAAGTTAGGACCTCTTCCATTTCGTTTACACTGGCTAGATGGATTTCTGCCCACGTGGCTATTTCGTCTGCTTTTGCCCATGACTCCGCCTCTTTCTGTACTACGTAAGCATGAGTGTCTTGAGGAAGGCTATCACGTAATTTATCCGACACTATCAGGTCCATAAGCTCTTCAAATTTTGTCACCTTCCTACTTTGGACGTAGTAATCCCAGCTATTTCTGAGCCTCGAGGCTACTGATTATATGACTCATTCGGTTCTTTCGCGATAGTTTCAAACTTTCTCTTGTACGCAGAGGGAGTGAGCTTAAACTCTTTTAATACGGCCTCTTTAACTTGCTTATAATTAGTAAAATCCTCTGCACTTAATTTTCGAAAAACATGGTTTGCATATTTACCGTCTAAAAAAGAAGTGATGACTTTGCCTTGAAACTCCTCTGGTACTTCATATATCTTAAATCCCCTTTCCGCTGTCTCAAAGAGATTTATCACCTCTTCTGGGATTTTAGGGCTTCCAGCTAACATATTCCCCAATAATTTTATATAATTAGCCAGCCGCGCATCTGCTGGATTACTAGAAACTGCCACCGTTTGCACATCACCCCTCTCCTCGTTTGCATTCCTCATTTGCAGTTCCAGCATTCTATACTCATGCTCTCTCTCCTTTTCCCTTTCTGCTGCCTCTCTCTCTTCCCTTCTCAGCTGCATCTCTAACCTCATCCTTTCTAATTCAAAATCATATCCAATCCTTTCTTTAGCTCTCTGCTTTCTGGTCCGCTCTGCAGCATATCCGTATCGTTGTCATTGCCATAATCCCTCAACCCTCTCATGTCTTCCGCAGCATCAGACTCTCTGTCTATTGTCACCTCCTCGCTTCCCAGGCACTCCCTGAAGCACCACCCTGGCGCTATCCCTTTCTGTGACTGTGTAGCCTCGCCTTAACTCATCCCTTTCCCTATCGCGACCACTCCTAAGCTCCATTTTAGCTCGTACAGGCCTCTGCCATATCTAACTACTCACCCCTAGAGTAAGAGGATACTTACCTCCGATGTGACGACAGGAACGAACCGCCTCGTCAATCTGCCACCTGAAGCACACAGTCGGAACACTCTTGGCAGTATCAGCCTTGCGCTGGTCAGCTCCCAGTGGATGTTGAACTTTTCCGTCACCTTCACAGCTTTTTCCACAGTTCGAACGTGATGCACGATTCTTCAGGTACCTTCACAGCTATTCTATCGCCTGAAGCACACCGCAGAACACTCTTGGCAGTACAGCCTTGTTCTGGTCAGCTCACAATGGATGAACTCTTCCGTCACCTTCGCCGCTACTTTTACCTCTGTTGCGTACTGGCGGCTGCGCCACTTTGTGATGTTGCTTCTTCATTTGTTTGTCTATTGGGACCACTTAGGAATGTCCCCTAAGTTCGATCGCAATACGCGATGGGTGAAAGAGTTTTTCAGATAAAATCAACGGTTTTATCACAATTGCAGAGACTGAATACTGTCGCTCCTCCGGAATAAATTGGTTCAACTTCAGACTTTACTTAAAAATAACAATTATTTATTGAACCTTCCAAACATGCTTGATAGAACAAGGACATATGCTCAATTACATAGCATTACAACAACACCAGCTTACTATGCCTGTTCAGCAGTATTCACAGAGCCCAATGCCGTTATTACCAGTCGGCATTTCCCAGCTTTACAACTTTTCGCCTGCACGCTTTCTTTCCTCGACTGGCTCTCTCTTCCTCCTCATTGTTGCCAACTCTTTCTCTTTCTCTCTCCGCCTTGACCATCTGGGATGTCCGCCAGCAGCGGGGTGACCTCCGTCTTCTCCAGGCACTGCTACTTCAATTAACTCTCCAGATGCTGGGACAGAGGGCCTCCCACGTAGCATATGCCTTGTTGGTGAAATCCAAAATAATATACAAAACCCGAACAAAAAAAATATTTAAAAAGGCCTCTAGCCTGACAATATATGTGTAGCATATATATTTAAACAAAATTTATAAAAATTTATGTTTGTTCTGAAAACCAGCCACAGGCAGACTGCAGGATAGGCAGTCGGCCACAAACGTTGTGCCACCTCCAAAATACAACCATTTTACAACATTACCTCTGATAGGCATACTACATACAAAAGGTCTAAATGTCCACGTCACACGAAGTTCAACGGGTCAAAGAAGGTCGGCAAAGGGGTTGCACTGTACAACTGTTAGGAGACAGATGGTAACCTCCATTCAAGACGATTAAGCATGTTCTTTGATATGCAAAAGATGTGGCTCTCCTTTACCTGAGGGGGCGGGGGTGGCTCAGTCGGTAGCGCACCAGGCTCGTAATCTCTAGTTCCCAGGTTCGAGTCCCAGCTGGGTCAGCGTTGAGATTTATCTCCACAAATATTCCCCACCCTGCCCACGGTCAGTAGGGGACACCGATGGGTTTGGAAAGGCCGCCGTCCGTCGGATGGGACGTTAAGCCGTGGCCCCGTGTGCAGGAGAACACGCTGGACGTTTAGCCGTGGCACTGTGTACGTTAAAGAACACGCTGGATGGCCTTGACGAGAGGCTATCTTCTGTCTCCCAACAGCTATTCCAGTGGGTCCACTACCCGAACCTTCTCTGAGTCTTCGGAGTCCATGTGACCTGGCCATTTAGTCCATGGTGTGCAAAAAAGTGCCGCTCAGAGGTAAAACAACCCAACCCAACCCTGTACCTGTGGCCAAGTTTTAACATTCCATATGACGGATAGCGTCTTTATTCAAGTCCGGCTATGTCTTCTTTCTCATCGAGTGTAGGATGAATGATATTGGAGATTAATCTCAGCGCTGGAGAGTTGGGATTCGAACCTGGAAACCGCTTATTAGGACCTGGCATGATACCGACTTAACCAAACCCCACCTCCGGTCTTTGTGATTAGGTTATATATCCCGTTATGTACAAAAAATGTGCCGTTGAGAGGTAAAACAACTTACTCTCGCCTTGAAATCTAGAATTATTTAATTAGCCTTGAATTCTAGAATAACCAAGATACTTCGCCTTAAAATCTAGAATAACCAAGATACTTTTGCTTCCTCATTTACAAGACATGTAACACTCAGTTGGGGCTTTCCAAATTACTCGAGTTGCCTGCATTACTAGTTTGATGCTCTAAATCCCTAACTTTATTGGGTGGTGGTGGCTCAGTTCGGAAACGCGCCAGTAATCTGGGGTTCCTAGGTTCGAGTCGCACCTTGCCCAAGTTTGAGATTTATCTCCTCAAAATTCCATGCCCAATCAATCGGTCAATAGGGGGCAGTGATGGTCATTGAAAATGCCACTGTCTACCTTTTGGGACGTTAGGTCGTGGCTGTGTGTACGGAGAGTCATAAGGTGTGCTGAATGGAACACGCTGAATGGCCTTGATGAGAGGATTCCATCTGTCTTCTAACTTGTCCATCCCCAACCATATCTGAGCTCTTGGGGTATTGTGGTTTGACCATGGTGTGGAAAAAATGCAGGACTTATTGTCCTATGAAAATGTATGATTCAAAGCAAACCTAGAAAGTTCATGAGTTCTAAACAACTTTCTTCTTTTAGTGTCGTTTATTTTTAACAAAGGCAGGAAAAAGGAAGAGAAATTTTGAAGATGCTACACATCATACCCACATACAAAATCCTCGTGGCAGCCATGGGCTACCTAGGTCCAACCAGAATGTGTAAATGTCCTCTCCAGACATGTCTGTTCTGAGCTACTGCTGCTGCATTAGGCCACTCTAAGTCAGTTCTAGCAAAGATCCGGTTAGACATTGTCCGCTCATCGCTTCCTAGGTCTCCCTCTTTTTTCTGAAAGCCTTAGGCACACTGTTCATAATCCTGTTTGCTAACACTGGACAACAAACAAAAAGGCTTTGAAATGAAAATAGCCAATCATTACTAATTTCGAGGTGCCACACACGAAAATGACAATAAAATTTGTCGATAGGCTCTTGTTTAGGAGAGACAGAGATGGTCACGTATAAACGACTCAGTCCGCATTGAGTACATAGGTAACCATTTGACCTTGTATTTGGTAACATTGTATTTTAAACTCCAGATTGCAACGTATTGCAATGTATTGCATCATCCCGCCATACACATAACCTCGGGAGGTATGGCATCATTGTCTGATGCAATGTAGCTGAGTTATGACATCGTGGCTTTACAATTGCGGACAAAATATGATGCAATCATTAGTTGTAAGCGACGTCTCTCGTAGGATGAGAAAGTCTTTGAACGACTCCCACTTACCACTGAGTCATAAGTACAACAAAGTGATCCTTGCAGTTTTAATTCAGCAGTAGTGACGCCTCGTAGCTGTTTTAATGGTGTAGATACATTTTGTTACATTTGCGGGGATGTGACATTTGCAAGTCAGAAAAGGGTCATCACTCCAATAGTGAAAGTGGCATATGAGTTTATTTTGGATGCAAGATCGGGGACCAGGACGAGGCCTGGGCACCACACATATGCTGCAGTACATGGGCAAGAAATCTTCCGAAGTGGCTGAAAGGTGAAAAAGTGGCAATGCCATTTGCTGTTCCTATGGTTTGGAGAGAGCCAAGCAATGACTCAAATGAATGTTACATCTGCATGGTTTCCCCAGTTTCTGAAGGTATCACAAGGAAAAAAATGTGGACAATAGCGTACTCGAATATAAAATATGCTCTCCTATCAGTTCTGCATGGTGAAGGCCTCCCCGTTCCCGAACCTCTGAAAGAATTTTTCATTTATTTAGATGACGAGGAAGGAGGCGAATTGGCGTCGGGTTCTCCGCAGTTTCGGTGTCTAATGATGGTCCATATGTCTGCCACAGTGCGTCATCTGCGCCACAAATTCATACCAAAGAAGAAACGAACGAATCTGTTCCTGATCTGGAGCTGTCCAAGGCCAAAGCAGAGTTACATGGATCAAGACTTAAACATATAATTTTCTCAAGGAAAATGTCCGAGTCACTTCGTTTCGAACTCATCACCTTACTTCAGAAAGGAAGATGATCTTGTGTTCTGCTTCGATGTAGATGGCCTGATGAATGCCCTACGAATCAAACATGACATTCAAGAATGGCGACTATTAATAGCGTCCTCGAAATTGAGTCTCAAGACACTGTTGCTGCATAATGGAAATCGACTTCTATTCATTCCTACCGGACATGCTAAAAGAAACCTACGACAACCTAAAATAACAAATATGGCTGGCATGTCTGTTGTGATTTGAAGGTAGTGTCTCTGTTGATGGGTCTGCAGCTGGGATGTACGAAGTACTGTTGTTTCTCATTCGAATGGGACAGCCGAGCAAAGAATTTACACTTTGTGAAGGGAAACTGGTCTCAGTGGAAATCTCTGAAGGTCAGAGAGAAAAATATGGAAGACCCAGCAGTGGCAGAAACGCACAAAATCTTGCTACCGTCCCTACACATCAAACTGGTTGTGATGAAAAACTTCGTAAAAGCCACTGCATCAGCTTTTAAGTACTTGGCTGACAAATTTCCTCGACTCGGGAACCGAAAATTAAAGAGGGATTTTTATGGATCCCCAGATCCGCGAGCTGTTCCGAGACCAGATATTCGACAATCTGCTTCAGGGTGACGAGAAAAAGACTTGGGACGCATTTCATCTGGTGCCAATTAAATTCCTCGGGAATGTCAGGACAGACAATTACAAGAAACTGGTTAAGGGCATGTTGTCTCTGTATCACAAACTTGGCTGAAATATGTCCTTAAAGATCCCATTCTCCATTCCCACTTAAGAGTTCTTCCCCAGACAACTGCGACATAATTAGTGATGAGCACTGTGAACGTTTTCACCAGGACATTGCAACGAAGGAGAAACGATATTAGGGAAACTGGTCCACTTCAACGTTGGCTGACTAGTGTTGGACGCTCATCAGAGATGATCCTGAGCAGCTGTCAAAACGACGGGCAATGAGACGTCGGAAGTAGGAGCATAGTTTTACCGATATATGTCATATGTACGTATTACTCTATTATATAAGAAACTATTGCGAATATCTCAGAAATCGTAGCCAATTTTCATTGTCATATTCGGGTTCAGCACCTTGAAATCTTTAATAAATGGCTACTTTCATATCAGAGGAATGACTTTTATGAGAATTTGTTGCCCAGTGCAATCTGCAGCTATGCATACGGGCAACATGGCCAAACTAACGCAGTCTCTCTCTGAACAATATGCAGCTCAAAGGAGGTTGGTGACTCCTTCTTCTAAACTCATCATTACTTACAAAGTCGAACCAATTAATGTTCAAGATACACGTCAGTAAATTAAAAAGTAATAAATAAATTAGTGCATAATAAATTAGTAATCTAAATTAATCGTCAAACTAAGTTCTACATTAACGCGTACCTCAGGTGACGACAAACATAGTACTCTTCCCGATTAAGTTACACAGGAACAATTCTCGATGTTCGCGACTTAGTCACGTAAAGGTGTTAGTTGAGACGAAGGATCGATTATTTTAAACGATCGTAAGATTGCACCAGTAGTTGAGCGAAGAGCAATATTGCAAAAGAAATATTTTAAATATGGGATTCAGTCATATTCTGATCAACATAAGTTTCAGCCATTTTTTAAATTCCATTTCGAGAAAGCAATTCTAGTGGATTTCCTTCCACTTTCAATTAATATTTCGGTGATACTTTTCTGAAGTATTTCATAATAATCATCCATCATTTCTCTTATGTCAGTTCCACCTATAAAGTAAAGACCCAGTTGAATAAATTCAAATTACATTGAGCCGTAACGTTATCAATGTGAAAAAATACAACTGTCGAAGAAACATTTACCTCGGATATATAGCATATATCGTGTTCACCAAGTTATTTTTCCAAATGGGAGTATTAATTCCCAAATAGGCAAATTCCAAAAAGAAAAATTCTCTTTCTTAGAGAGAGATACGGATCGATAGCAAGTAGGATGCCTGACGCCCGCGTTTTACAGACGCATAAAATCCGAATGTTCAGAGGAAATGGTTGAGTTCTTCTGTGTTGTATGACGGAAAATTTCTGAGTGTAAACCTACGTTTGATATTAAAAATTCTAGTTTATTCTGATAGATGCAAATATAGTTCAAAAATATGCATCGTTACGAAAAACTTCTGCGATGACAGAATATTCATTTCCTCATAGTGTAACGACAGAAATAATGCCGGCTCTTTTGTGATTCCGTATAAAATACTGAATACGTGGAATTAACCAGAATTTTCATCTTCTCTGAATTGTCTTAAAATGCGCAAGAGATTGTACGATCTTTGAAGGGTTTCCTGTGAATAGTCCAATTATTCAGAAGATTCTGAAATATTTGAGGAAAATGCCAGAAAGTAGAGATTTTACAATCAAATGATTTAAGATAAACAAATTATATTCCTTCCCAAAGAGACAAATTCCGAGAACAAAACCTTTTGCTTTAGAAAGCGACAAGTAAATAGAATTTAGAATATATGAAGAACTTGGTTTACAGACGGAGAAATGCAGATATATATTAGAGGAAAATCTGGAACAATTACAAGCTCTACTGTCAAAAATTAAGGCAGAAGACTTCAATTGGTTTCCAACTGTAAGAGAAGCAAATGCCAGTGATAACTGCATACACTTCTTAATAACGATGGTAAAATATCTGTTTGGTCATAACAGAGGAGAAAAAGGGAGTTTACCATATTAACTATTTAACATCGTTCACGTCGAGTTTATTGTCATTCTCCACATTTATAAGATTATGAATAACTTTTATGGACAATTATACTTTATTTTCGGAAACTGTGACGATGAATGCTGAATGCTGCTGACTTATTGTGATTATTTTGAACAATCTAAAGCTCTTCAGGAAAGCATGAGAGATTTGAGATTTTAAGAACCTTCAGAAAAGGAGTTTAGAGATTATCTTCTATTTCGAAACGGCTATGCATCTATTTCTCTGAAACCATTTTCAACTATTTTTGGGTATACTGCTGCTTGCATCGGCGTTTCAAGGTTTGTGACCTCTCATACACAGATAAACTGCATCTATTTGCTAGTTATTTACTTCAGTCACTGTAGTAAATGATTAATGCAATTGCTGATACTAATTACTAGATCTGAATGTCGAATTGCTCGAATCCTGCATTCGTATGGTGGTATAACAAAATTACCTTTGTTTAAATATAGTTCAAAACAATTCCTTTAATAAATATTTCTATAATTCAAAACGCAATTGTTTTAACTTGCATGCATATAAATTAAAACAAACTGTTTAGATGCACATGTCTAAATGAAACTCTCTTAATGACTCTGTAATTCTAAACGAACTGTTTAAATGAGTATGTCTGAGTTTAAGGCAGACTGCTTTAAAGAGTAATGTTTATAAACACGGTTTGATGCGTACATCTTTGAATGAAGAAAACTTCATTCATTATTGATTAGGTGAGCGTCAAAACGTATTCGTTCGCAGCACGGAATTTTTGAAAACTAACTTATCAACTAATTTCTTAACAACTGTAAAATGATTCGTACAAACGAAACTACTTGTCCTAAACACCATTCGAGGAATACACAAAGTCGAATTAATGCACACAGATCACCTAATTACATTCTGCCAGTCTCACAGGAAAGCCTAGGAGAAGCTAAACACTTACCTAACAAAAGGTCCGATTTAAGTCTCATAATGAAAATACTGGCTTTAACAGGACTCGGAATTTTTCAAAAAAATCACGGAAAACGAAGCTGGATTCAAACTATTCTTGGCCACTTGATCCCTTTTGGTATCCATATATTTTTCTTCTTCACCTTATCCAATTTATTATTTTCAGCAATCGTGTCACGAAAAGTTAGTTTAAAAATTCAGATTTCTTCTACATTAATAAAAATGGCAACATGTGTCTTGTGGCATGTTCTGAGAGTTCGACAGCATCGTTTACTCACTTTGTTCCTGAGTTTGAATGAACTTAGAGCTGAGGAATTTCATATCCATAATCCTCATTCTCTGAAACCATGGATCAGAATTTACACCTGCTTGATCGTTTTAAATCCCATATTTTGGGCATCTTTAACATTAGCTTTTAACACGGAATCTGATTTTCGCGTTTACCTTAATTATCACATGTTCGGCATAACACTTGATAAAATATCACTATCGATTTATCTGTACACATACTTGTACCAAATATTGAATTTTGCAAACTTATACTTTATCAACAGCATTTTGACTATGATTTATGTTTTCCTGTGCAACCAATTACAGAGAATGCTAAATGTTTGCCACGACGCTTTGCAAAAGAACTAACCTTACCTACTGAACCTAATTCTGTTTTTCAGAGCATTAAAATTTATCGCAAAATCTCATCCACTATTGGTCTGATGGAAGATGCACTCTCTTTTCCAATATTTTTGGTGACTGTTGAGAATTTCTTTATTCTTTTTACAGTCTTCGGTAACATGCTTGGTTTCTCAAAATATCCTGTCACACCCTCCGTGATAATCAGCTTATTCGGATATTTCCTCAACGGTATCGTATCATTTTTGGCTGTTACATTTTCTGCAGCAAAAGTAAATGAAAAGCAGGAGGAAATTCAAATTACTCTGTCGGATATTTCGGAGAATGTGGGAACAACATCCAGTCATCGTACCGACATTAATTTATTTTTATTAAAGATTATTAACGCGAAAAATGTTAATGTTTTATCAGGATGGAAAATGTTCAAGTTTTCAAGAAGCTTTATTCTTTCTGCTTTCGGAACTCTGTTTACTTACAGTTTACTAATTCTTGAACTTAAATCGTGAACAGAATCTTCAAAAAAAATTTAAAATTGCTTCCAAATTTTGATATGTTAAAGAGTATATTCGTTTTGCCAACTATTATTAATATTTATTGAGTTCCGAATATAATAAGCATATTCTAATGC
The DNA here is from genome assembly GCA_038380435.1 of Ryuthela nishihirai. Taxonomy (NCBI): domain Eukaryota; kingdom Metazoa; phylum Arthropoda; class Arachnida; order Araneae; family Heptathelidae; genus Ryuthela; species Ryuthela nishihirai. Next base: position 29,719,392 of record JAWZYU010000025.1, read on the forward strand.
ACCATGTTCATGATTTTGTTAATATTATGTCTATGGTTTTGTCACTTTATAACATAATCAAGAGATATAAAATACTGTATATGAAACAAAAATAATTTCCGGACCCAGTTCTGTCGTTCTTTGTAGAGTGTTCTATTTATCATGAGAAATTCCGTTGTAAAGAAAAATAATGCATTGTATTTTAGGTTAATACAAAATGCTCTGAAACAGAAATCTAGAAGATCAGAATTTGTAGAAAAGAGTCTTCAAACCTGAAGCATTAAGGAAAAGAAAAATATCATATGATTTAAATATTTTTAATTGCAATATTATTTTATTAATTCATTTTTACGAAAACAACACTATACACCACACCCGAAATTGTATTTTTCCTCGTGCCACGGAAAACGATTTGTTGCTATTTTATCTGAATATATGGCGACCTAATGTGTGCAATCCTCGGGCTCCTTTAACTTTTTGTTAAGTTTGTACATTAATCTCCGCAGACACAATATTCAGTTGTTTGATTTCATGAAAATTTTTCATGAATCTTTTGCATCTTTTCATGCATCTTTTCATGCATCTTTTGCTGGCAAAATATAAAGAGAAAACTATAAACCTTCAATGGTAATAAAAATGAAATTACTACTTTTTTGCAGGGAGAGGGGTTAGCTCAGTCAGTAGCGCGACAGGCTCGTAATCTGATATTCTCTGTTTTGAGTCCCAACGACGCCAGTATTGAGATAAATCTCCGCTACACTTCACCCGACCGTCAATGAGAAAGGGGGCAGCGATGAGTTTTGCAAGGGGACACCGATGAGTTTTGAAATGTCGTCGTCGGTCGTATGGAATAAGAAAGAAGGTACTTCCATACAAAATGGACGGAGATAACCTAGAAGCTATATTAGGCTTATCATGGTTTTCTCATACAATATGGAAACACTTACACAAGTACATGTGCCACTGGTCTTAGTAGTCAGAGGTAGGCTAACCACTAGACCAGGTAGGTGGATATATGTGGGAAGCTAAGATAGGTCGGGGTGTTTAGAAACAAGTCATTTATCCCATTCTGTGAAAAAAAATGTCCCTCATAAATAAAAAAAACAAAACAAACTTTTTGTTTTTATTTTGTTTTTTTTGCACTAACTTTCAATATGGGCTTTCGCAATCCGGGACTGACTTACTTCAGCTAAAGTAAATATGCACTAAAGATACTTTTATTTTCTGCTCAGAATAATTCACTTGGCAGTTTCATAGAGATCTTTTTACGACATTTCTAAATATTGTGGTGCGATAAATATAGTATTCCTTTCATTACAAACCAATGCTGCAAATAACGTTTAATGTAGAAGATGCAATATTTTATTTAGGGCAGTAATTCTGATGCATTTCGAAATTTTCGACAAATTATATCAATAAAAATGGCATTAAAGTTTCAAATACATTGTATTTTTAATAAATGCCAGCAAATTTACCAGGGTCTAAACACAATAAAGGATGTGTAGTTGACACTCCCAATGGCGTAAGCTTTTGTTTGACAAAAAGCGCATTATGATCTTTCCTTTCTGTTAGGGGGGGGAAAGGTGTGGATGTAATTTGAAGAAGTACATGAAACTCTTCATATCAGAAGATTTCATTTCAAATTTAAGTTGTTATCTTACTGATCCCTTCTATAGTTCACATTTGTTTGAAGGAAGAAAATTTGTGGGATGAAACCTGGCTTTGTTTTAAGTCATGATGTATGGAAGTTCTCTATCTGATTCTAAAATCCTATCTCTTCCAGTTTAACAAAAATTCTTCCTCTGTTTCTATGAAGACTGTTTTGGTGCGGGGGAGGGGATTATTAAGGGTCAAACTCTTAAATAACTTTAATTTACAGTGAGAAAAAGCTGTACACCAAATTCGGTGATCGTAATTGATACCATTTGAAAAATATCCTACTGCAGGTTCTTTCCTTGGTGTGTGTGGGAGAAACGGGGTCAGGATCTAAAAAAAATTAAGGGGAGGGGGAGTGACGTAATCGATATGGAAGAAGGGAAAGAGGAAGAGGGCAAAAGATTAGATTTCGATTGCAGTGCGACGTTTTCCCCTTCGTTTTAGATGTTTCAAACATTTTTCATGAAAACTATACTGGACTATGAACAAGTTTAATACTTTTTGACCTCTATTATCTTTTCTAGCATTTTTAAATTGGGTTATATGGTCTCCTTGCACCGCTCTTCCACACCACCCTAAATCTGAACATGATACAGTAGAACTTTATAAATTCCGCATATTTGACAAATGCGTTTATTAAAATTTATGGAACGGTGAATGCACAGTTTCACATTAAATTCACAAATTCTGGACAAATTTTCAGACAGCCAATCAAGACACATCGATTTGTCAACTGACTGATACATGTTGGTTCGTGTTGTGAAACGCAGAGTAGGAGGGTTGGGTTGTTTTACCTCTGAGCGACACTTTTTTGAACACCATGGGCTAATGGCCAGGTCACAAGGACCCAGAATGCTGGGGGATAGGACCCACTGGAACGGCTGTTGGGAGACAGATGGTACCCTCCCGTCAAGGCCATCCAGCGTGTTTTTAACGTTCACAGGGTATGGCTCACCCGCATACGGGCCCATGTTTTAATGTCCCATCCGACGGATGGCGGCCTTTGCAAGCCCATCGGTGTCCCGTACTGACCGTGGACAGAGTGGAGAATTTTGCGGAGATAAATCTCAACGCTGACCCAGCTGGGACTCAAACGTGGGAACTACAGAGTACGGACCTGGCGCGCTACCGACTGAGCAACCCCTGCCCCGCAGACTAGGAGGTACAGAGAGATACTCATCGTATTTTGAGATACTATAAGATAATCTGTTAATATTTTGCATATATTTTGTCTATGTATTTTATATTTTGTAGCATTCTAGTGTGATTTCTAATTAAATTTTGAAATGCATTATATGGATTACAAAAACGGTCTTTTGCTTTATCCAGAACAGTCTAATTTGCCTCTGGAAAAATAGTCTATTTGCAGCACATTTTAAAAATCAGAATTTCCAAAAATTCGGCTCGTGCTACTGTCGAGAGTGCCAGAACGCGAGGCTCTACTGTAATAAAATCAGATTTTCAGATTTCATCTGCCATCACGAAAATAACATCCCTTTATATATAAGTTGTTGTTATTTTAAAATGAGTTGTTCCACAAAATTTCAGTCTATATCTTAGACAGGTTACCAGTATATGACAATAAAAATACCTTACCCTCTTTGAAGTTTTGTCAGAGGCAGGCACGCATATAGACAACAAATAAGAGGGGAAGGGGAGGCAAGAAACATTATTGATCCAGGAAAAAAGTTAAGTTGCTGGGGAACAAGAGGGTGGATATCCGTTGTGGTATAGCATCCCCCATTCCGTTCTAATGATCTTTAAAATTTTCCTCAAAAATGCAGGAAATATACATTAGATTAACAATTTTTTTACCTATACTACCCTTATCAGCATTCTCAAGGTAGAGGGAGAGGGCACCCTTCCCCTAAATACGACCCTGGTCAGAAGGATAAGTATACAAAATACTTCATGTTAAATCCTCCCTAACTTTTACCATGAGGACATACAGTTCAAATCAGGGTTGTTCCTTATTCTACGTTAAGGGCTTTATTTTTTCGTATCCTCCAACCTAGAAGTTCTGATCAACTTTTTGTTTCCAGAAAAAGAATCGTGCTTTTCTTGTTCTCTACAGCTCCTGACTTAAAAAATTTATTTTACCTAGTTATCGAACAATGTCTTTATCAAGTGAAAGCAGAATTTACTCAAGCTGTTTCTTATTTCAAATTTATTGATGGCAAAAATGATTTTCAATAACCGCTAATTTGAATTCTACGGAAAATTCAGCATTGTCCGCACAAATTTTTGTTGATCCAACTGGTTCGCACATAGCTTATAATTTCCCTCTTAGTAAAGGAAAAGTTCATGCAAAGTTATCTCTTCTTCATGTTCACTAGTTTCCAAGAATTAAGGAACAACCGTATGTTATGTCAATGGCAAGGTAACGTCCAAGCTCCATAGAGCTTCGATTTCGGCTTATCCATTGACATAACATAGGGCTAATCCTTATTAGATGAAATAAAGTTTTTTTTTTAAATGTGATTGTAGATAAAGATTTCAATCAAATATATATTAATATTTTTATTTTCAACAATATTCGTTCAGCACTTAACGAGTTATAGAAGTTTGAATATGTAAAATTAACGATCCAGTGACAAGAATATTTCTCAGACCTTAGACTTAATAAGAATTATTATGTCAAACCATTTATTTATTTAAAACAAGTGTATATTTTAGAAGTGTGCAAATTAATCTTTCAGTGTTCGTCAGTTTTTTTATAATTTCTTAGGATTGACATTGTTATTGTTAACCCGATACTACTATTACTCTCCTTTGAACTTCACACATTTTTTGCCATCATTGTACCCATGCATTAAAAGAGTCTTTGAAGCCATTTTTCGAAAGCGTGCAAAGTGTTGTCGTTGTGGCTCTGAAAGCTTCGTCATCAGATGAGAAATGTTTCCCTTTGAAAGGTTTCTTCAGTCGCAGAAAAAGGAAAAAATCTCAGGGTGCTAAGTCTGGGGAATATGGAGGATGTGGCAGAACCTCAGCACCTATGGCAGTGATCACTGTCTGAGCAATATTAGCCGTATGGGGCCTGGCGTTGTCGTGATGGGGAAACCAAGTCACACCAGAAAGTTGCGGAAGTTCTTCATTAATGGCACGCCGAAGTTTGGTTCTGAGAACCTTCGAATAGACTTAATTATTCATAGTTGTTCCACGAGGCACAAAGTGAGTAACGAGAACATTTTTGATGTCAAAAAACACAAGAGCTATTTGCTTCGCAGCTGAACGAGAAACCTGAATTTTCTTGGGTATCGGTGAATCGGGATGCTTCCGCTGACTCGACCTGTTTCGTTTCGGGATCGTAGTGAAAGATCCAAGTTTCATCACAAGTCACAATTCCACTCATGAAGGTTGGACCCTGGCTTTCAAAACGATTAATCCTCTCCTTGCACAGCTGTACCCTTTTTAGTTTTCCTTCTGGAGTCAAATTATTTGGAATCCATTGAGTACAGATTCGTGATAGTTTCAGGTGGGTTTTCACAATCGCATGAGCGCTTCCGTATGAAACGGACATTTTCACAGGTTCTTCACAAAATGTTATTCCTCCGTCTTCATTCAGGTTTGTCAGGGCTCTTTCGATTTGCTCAAGAGTTATTGAGGAAGAAGGATGGCTGGGTCTTGGGTAGTAGACAAGATTTTCGCGTCCTTCTTTGAATCGATTATGCCACTTAAAAATGGCAGACTTTCGAAGACAGTCATTACCATAGGCTTCACTCATCTCTTCAACAGTCACAGCAACAGTTAGGCCTAGTCTAATACAATAACAACATATTGCTATTCTGTCTGAATTTCAGACATTCTGAACGAATGCCTAACATGCAAACTGAATCACAGTCTTAACACAACAAATAAAAATAAAATAAATACCCCCTCAAGCAGCTGCTTGCCAAAGTAGAAGATCTGAGAGGATGGCAGGACCTCAGCAGAAAAACAACACATACAACCATGCCTTATCCGGGGCTCGAACCCAGGTCCCTTAGATCAGTAGCCAAGCGCGCTAACCACTCGGCCATGGGACGGCCTAACACAACAACAGTCGACGCGAAATGACTTTGGTACGTAGAGCCTCCTTCGCAGCGGCCACGCACAGCGCCACCTAATGTTACTTTGGTAAAAGCGCTATATACGAGTACTTATGGCGTAAGTTCACGAATTAAATGATCACTCCCGTATCTTGTTTTCTTTAAATTTATCACTTATCATATATGCTATTAAATATCCTTTCTTTTTTTCCACTTTGAATACGTTTACTCCTTATATTAGTATTTTTAAATTAAACACTAATTGTTTTAATTTTATTCTGTCACATAGTTGGAACTCTATGGGCTACACCAACTTCATCAGTCACACAACGATAAGAAGAATTTTAGATCTTTTCAAAAATCTTAAACGCAATTTCTTGTGGTTGTTCTGTATTCCAACAATCTGAACAGTATTTGCTTTTTGGCCTGAATTCCAAGTGATTCAAATCACTTCTGAGTTCACTGAAGTTTTGTTTCATAACAGTGTTTTCTTTCACTAAAAGAAAATTTTCTTCTCTCAGTTGTTTGATTTCTGTCCTTAACTCTTTTAGAGATTTCATGAATTCTTCTATTTGACTATTATTAAACTCTAGAGGATCTTTAATTTCCTTGATATTACTATTAATATCTTTTATATCTGTTACGAAGTTTCTTAGTTCAGTAGGAAAAGTCTGTATTTCTTTTTTTAGCAGAGTGTACTCACCTTTTGCTTCCTTAGTAACATATTCATCATGCCAAGACATCTGCTCCAATTTCTGAAACTAATGATGATTTTGAAGACATAATGCACCCTGTGCATCTCCAGTTCTTTTTCTTTCCTTATTAATCTTAATAAAGTTTGAATCAGTAGTTCCAATGCACTTGGGACGGAAAAAATCTTTACCTCCGACATTGCACTAAAACACTTCAGTTATATCAAACCCTTCCTGTAAGCAACGGGCATAAAAAAATCATTGGACATCTTTTTATTGAAGTTATAGGTATTTCCAATTAACACTTAATTACAGTTTACGAGTTTCATATCCAGAGTATAGGGGGCGATATTAGCTAACGTTCCATGAATCATTACATATATCCTCATTAGGATATTTATACCTCTATTTTAAGCGTTCTATGTTGGAACAAAGCTATTTTATGCTGACTAAATTTATGTTTCAATTCAATGTAAAAGAAAAAATAATTGCAATCGTCGTCGCATTGTTGTTGTAAATTGTGGCGGTGTGCGCCCTGCCTAACGGGCACACTGCACGCTTAGCATCCCATCCGACTGGAGACAGTGTGTGCTCTTTGAGATATCATACATGAGCAATAGGGACTCGAATCTCAGAACAGCACGTTATGCACGTGGCACCGAACTGACTGAACCAATTCACGTTCCGAGAAACTTTCGTCCATTTAAACTCTGTTTTCCAAAATAAACAATATTATTTTTCAAACAAAGGGTGAAGCCTATTCATTTCGGGGCAGGGGTGGCTCAGTCGGTAGCGCGTAAGACTCGTAATCCTCAATTCTAAGGTTCAAGTCCCACTTCGTGCAGCAAGATTTATCTCTACAAAATTCCCCTCTCTGACGTCGATCAGTAGGGGATACCGATGAACTTCGAAGACCAGTGTCCATAGCATGGGACGTTAAGGTGTGGCACGTGTGCGGTAGAACCATACCCTGTGAACGTTAGAGAACATCCTGGATGGCTTGACAGGAGTCTACCATCTAAACAGTTGTTCAGTGGGTCCCCTTATCGCAATCTGCTCTGAAACCTTGGGTCCTTGTGACCTTGACATTTAGTCCATCGAGTGCAAAAAAAAGCGCTGTTTAGAGGAAAAGAACCAACCATATTCATTTCCAAGTTTCTAAAATATTAACTAGATATCTGGCAACTTCGAAATGTATAAAAATGACACTCAAGTGATACCTCTTTTCTTTTGCCCAAACATAAGTATATTTATCTCTACTGTTCAAATACATTCTTGATTAAATTTAATTAATATAATGTTTTTGAGAATTGAGATGGAAACAGCATGAATGGAATTAATTTGATGATTCTGTCTAAACAAGAGTTTCTCAATAACCAAGCTTGGGCTGTTTTAACTGTGAACGACACATTTCTTGCACACAATGGGCTAAATGGCCCTGGTGACAAGGACTTGGAGAAGATTGTGAGAAGCGGAAGAATCGTCATCTGTTAGGAGACAGATATTAGCCTGCTGGAAAGTTCATCTGCCGCGTTCTTTAACTCTCGAAAATATGCTGCTCAAAGGAGGTTACCGACTCCTTTGCCTAATCCCTTCGTTACTTACACAGTCGAATCACCTAATGCCCAAGATACTGCGCAAGCATCTAGAATCAAAATCATTAAGTTTCCTGTTATCTTGTTTAAAAAGTGTCCATGTTTCACTACGTACCTAACTTTAGAAAGAGCCAAACTATTATACAGTCTAATTCTAGTCTTTAGGTGTATATGCCCATGTCTCCACACTCTACATAGGTTCTTAAATGTCCCAGCGGCAATCCCTATTCGTCTATTAATCTCATGCCGGACATCACCAGTATATGTTACATAACTCCCAGACCAACGTGATCTTCACGTTTCCAAAACGAAATTTCAACATTCTAGCATGAAAAATTCGTTTGTAATGTCCAGTTGAAATTTTGGAATTTTCAAATTTTTTCCACTTTTAAAAGTGCAATTATAGATTTTGGGAGATTCAAAAAGTGCAAATCATAATATTTCATCAACACCTATCCAGCACAAAAATAGTTTTTAACTGATCTCTATAAACAAAAAAGTTCGATGTCTACAGACGGAAGCAGTGACTAACCACTGCTCCGTCCTTCATAAGAAAGAGAACAACAATGATTTTGCAAAGGACATCATATCGAAAGGAAATATGAAACGATGTTACAATTCAAAGGAGAGTTTTACCTGAAACTTAAAACATAATTGAATTAATACAAACATAAAGAAAACGAAACATAACTTAATGAAGAGCAACATAATTTAATGCTAAAAAATATATTGAAAGGTCTTGACCACATGCTTCCATTTCTCTCTTAACAGTGTCGAATGAAATTTTTTCCAGCTTTTGTTTTTACTCAGAGTCAGCTTTGAGGTTGTGTTGTTTTACTGTCTGTTTTTGAAACAATGTTACTCACATTTGTTTCAAAATGTGGACACGACGGCATCACGGGAAAGCTACCGCCGCCATTATCACCAGCTACTGATGCCTTTTCATTTTTGTGGCCAGTCCAGCCAAGGACAGATGGAATCCTCTCATCAAGGCCATTCAGCGTGTTCCATTAAGCACACCTTATTACTCTCCTTACACACAGCCACGACGTAACGTCCCAAAAGGTAGACAGTGGCATTTTCAATGACCATATGTGCCCCCTATTGCCGATTGATTGGGCATGGAATTTTGAGGAGATAAATCTCAAACTTGGGCGAGGTGGGACTCGAACCTAGGATTACTGGCGCGCTACTGAACTGAGCTACCACCACCCAATAATGTGTACCACCAATATAGAGACTTAGAGCATCAAACTAATAATGCAGGCAACTCGACTCTAATAATGCACCAACTGATTGTTACATGTCTCGTAAGTGAGGAAGCGAAAGTATTTTGGTCATTCTAGATTTCAAGGCAATAGTAAGTTGTTTTACCTCTCAACGGCACTTTTTTTTGTACATAGCGGGATATATAACTTAATCACAAAGGCTGGATGTGGGGTTTGGTTAAATCGGTATCACACCAGGCCCTAATAAGCGGATTGCAGAGTCTCTGTTCTAGTGGCAAGGAAAAATACTGCCACCAGCACAAAGACTGCAACATGGTCTGGTGGGCCCCAGATGGAAGGGAGCTTAAGTGGACTGTTGTTGTAAACAAACCGCGTGGGCCAATGAACAGCATCCACGAGTATCCGGTTAACCTTCTTACCAAGGGTTGAGCAAAGGTGAAGCGAAAAAGGCGTGCAATATATTCAATTCGGTTCTTAACAGCAAGGCAGGAGGACGTGTCAAGTCCTTCTTGCAAGTCAAAAGAGCGGAGCAGGACGAGCGTACATATGCGAAGTGTAGCTGCCGACCGATCAGCGAGGACGCAAAACTACCTGCGGTGCATGAACTAACTGTGGCAGGATGGCAAACGAACTGCACTGTACTCCCCATAAGGAACAGGAAGGCATCTTTTGTTTGCCCACAGGAGTAGAGCGAGGTAAGGGTCGAATTTCTTTGATCTGGTGTCCTCACGCGAGTATAGTGCTAATTGTCGATGCCACACCACTCCTCCAAGAGATGATAAGCTGTTGGATTTTACCAGCCTCTCTGAACATTTTCTCGTAATTACAAACTTGGACTGGCTTATTGTATGCCACTCGTGAAATTTCCCTTAGAAGAAAGGGACAGCGCCATCAGCTCTTGAAAGTAAAGTTATTGAGAAAGTGGGCTGAATAAATGTTTATTTTTATGGGGATAAGATTTTGTTTAAATATATATGTGTAGCATTATTATGTTTGTTCTGAAAACCAGCCACAGGCAGACTGCAGGATAGGCAGTCGGCCACAAACTTTGTGTCATCTCCAAAATACAACCATTTTACAACATTACCTCTGATAGGCATACTGCATACAAAAGGTCTAAATGGCCACGTCACACGGAGCTCAACGGGTCAGAGAAGGTCGGCGAAGGGGTTGCACTGTACAACTGTTAGGAGACAGATGATAATCTTTCTTGAAGGCGATGATTAAGCGCGTTCTTTGACATGCACAGGATGTGGCTCTCCTGTACCTGGGGCCAGGTTTTAACATCCCATATGACGGATGGCGCAATTATCCAAGTCCAGCTGTGTCTTCTTTCTCATCGAGTGTAGGATGAATGTTATTGGAGATAAATCTCACCGCTGGAGAGTTGGGATTCGAACCTGGAACCGCTTATTAGGGCCTGGTGTGACACCGACTTAAGCACATTCCACCTCCAGTCTTTGTGATTAGGTTATATATCCCGTTATGTACAAAAAATGTACCGTTGAGAGGTAAAACAACTTACTCTTGCCTTGAAATCTAGAATAGCGAAGATACTTTTCCTTCCTCACTTACGAGACATGTAACAGTCAGTTGGGGCTTTCCCAATTACTCGAGTTGCCTGCATTACTTTTTTTTTATTTTTCTAAAATATCAAAAACACTAGTTTTTTAAAGTAAGTAGTAACCCTGACTTTATTGGGTGGTGGTGGCTCAGTTCGGTAGCGCGCCAGTAATTTGGAGTTCCTTGGTTCGAGTCGTACCTCGCCCAAGTTTGAGATTTATCTCCACAAATTTCCATGCCCAATGAATCGGTCAATAGGGGGCACAGATGGTCATTGAAACTGCCACTGTCTACCTTTTGAGACGTTAGATCGTGGCTGTGTGCATGGAGAATCATAAGGTGTGCTTAATGGAACACGCTGAATGGCCTTGATGGGTGGACTCCATCTGTCCTCTAACTTGTTCATCCCCCAACATTCTCTGAGCTCTTGGGGTATTGTGGTTTGACCATGGTATGCAAAACAAGCAGGATTTATTGTCCTATGAAAATGTATGACTCAAAACAAACCTATAAATTTCATGAGTTCTGAACATCTTTCTTCTTTTAGTGTCGTTTATTTTTAACCAAAGGCAAGAAACAGGAAGAGAAAATTTGATGATGCTACACATCATACATACACATATACATACAAAATCCTCGTGCAACCATGGGCTACCCAGGTCCAACCAGACTGTGTAAGTTTCCTCTCCAGTCGTGTCTGTTCTGAACTACTGCTGCTGCATTAGGCCACTCTAAGCCAGTTCCAGCAAGACCCTGTTTGACATTGTCCGCTCATCGCTTCCTAGGTCTCTCCTTTTTTCTGAAAGACTTAGGCACACTGTTAATAATCCTGTTTGCCAACAAACAAAAAGGCTTTGAAATGAAAATAGCCAATCATTACTAATTTCGAGGTGCCGAACACGAATATGACAATAAATTTTGTCGATAGAGTCAGTAAAATTAAATCGATATTGTCGATAGATTTTGTCGATAGAGTCAGTAAAATTAAAAAGTAATAAATAAATTAGTGCATAATAAATTAGTAATCTAAATTAATCGTCAAACTAAGTTCTACATTAACGCGTACCTCAGGTGACGAGAAACATAGTACTCTTCCCGATTAAGTTACACAGGAACAATTCTCGATGTTCGCGACTTAGTCACGTAAAGGTTTTAGCTGAGACGAAGGATCGATTATTTTAAACGATCGTCAGATTGCACCTGTAGTTGAGCGAAAAGTAATATTGCAGAAAAAATATTTTAATTATGGGAATCAATCATATTCTGATCAACATAAGTTTCAGCCATTTTTTAAATTCCATTTCGAGAAAGCAATTTTAGTGGATTTCCTTCCACTTCCAATTAATATTTCGGTGATACTTTTCTGAAGAATTTCATAATCATCATCCATCATTTCTCTCAAGCCAGTTCCACCTATAAAGTAAAGACACATTTGAATAAATTCAAATTACATAGAGCCGTAACGTTATCAATATGAAAGGATACAACTGGCGAAGTTAATGGATATAAAGCATGTATCGTGTTCACCAAGTTATTTTCCCAAATGGGAGTATTAATTCCCAAATAGGCCAATCGAAAAAGAAATTCTCTTTGTTAGAGAGAAATATGGATCGATAGCAAGTAGGATGCCTGACGCCCGCGATTTACAGACGCATAAAATCCGAATGTTCAGAGGAAATGGTTGAGTTATTCTCTGTTGTACGACGTAAAATTTGTGAGTGGAAACCTACGTTTGACATTAGCATTTCTAGTTTATTCTGATAGATGCGAATATAGTTAAAAATATGCATCGTTACGAAAAACTTCTGCGATGACAGAATATTTATTTCTTCATAATGCAACAAATGAAATAGTGTCGGCTTTTTTATGATTCCGTATTAAATACTGAATACGTGGAATTAGCCTGAATTTTCATCTTCTCGGAATTGCCTTAAAATGCCCAAGAGATTCGACGATCTTTGAAGGGTTTCCTGTGAATAGTCCAATTATTCAGAAGATTCTGAAGTATTTCAGGAAAATGCCAGAAACTTGAGATTTTACGATCAAATGATTTAAGATAAAACAAATTATATTCCTTCACAAAGAGACATATATATGGAGAGACCGGGAAAGAAATTTCCCGGGAGAGACCCGGAACGACACCTTTTGTTGTTGGAAACGACAAGTAAATAGAATTGAGAATGTCTGAAGAACTTGGTTTACAGACGCAGAAACGCAGATATGTTTGAGGAAAATCTTGAAAAATTTTAAGCTCTACTGTCAAAAATTAAGACAGAAAATTTCAGTTGATTTCTAACTGATTGATTTCTAATCCTTGTTAATAACGATGGTAAAATAGCTTTTTGGTCATAACAGAGGAGCAAAAGGCAATTTACCACATTAAGTATTTAACATCGTTCACGTCAAATTTATTGCCATTCTCCCCATTTATAAGATCATTAATAACTTTTATGGACAATTATACTTTATTTTCCGAAACTGTGACGATGAATGCTGAATGCTGCTGACTTGTTGTGATTATTTTGAAGAATCTATAGCTCTTTAGGAAAGCATAAGAGATTTGAGATTTTAAGATACTTCAGAAAAACAGTTTTGAGATTATCTTCTATTTCGAAACGGCTATGCATCTATTTCTTTAAAATCATTTTCGATTATTTTTGGGTATACTGCTGCTTGCATCGGCCTCTCAAGGTTTGTGACCTCTCATACATAGATAAACTGCATCAAAATGCTAGTTATTTGCTTCAATCACTCTAGTAAATGATTAATGCAATTGTTGATACTAATTACTAGTTCTGAATGTCGAATTGTTCGAATCCTGCATTCATATGGCGGTATAACAAAATTACCTTTGTTTAAATATAGTTCAAAACAATTCCTTTAATAGGTATTTCTATAATTTAAAACAAGCTGTTTTAACTTGCATGTATATAATTTGAAACAAACTGTTTAAATGCACAGGCCTAAATGAAACTCTCTTAATGACTCTGTAATTTTAAACGAAATGTTTAAATAAATATGTTTGACTTCAAGGCAGACTGCTTTAAAGAGAAATATTTATAAACACGGTTTGATGCGTACATCTTTGAATGAAGAAAACTTTATTCATTATTGATTACGTGAACGTCAAAACGTATTCGTTCCCAGCACGGAAGTTTTGAAAACTAACTTATCAACTAATTTCTTAAAAACTGTAAAATGATGCGTATAAACGAAACTACTTGTCCTAAACACCATTCAAGGAATACACAAAGTCGAATGAATGCACACAGATCACCTAATTGCACTCTGCCAGTCTCACAGGAATGCCTAGGAGAAGCTAAACACTTACCAAACAAAAGGTCCGATTTAAGACTCATAATGAAAATACTGGCTTTAACAGGTCTGGGAATTTTTCAACGAAATCACGGAAAACGAAGCTGGATTCAAACTATTCTTGCCCACTTGATCCCTTTTGGTATCCATATATTTTTCTTCTTCACCTTATCCAATTTATTATTTTCAGCAATCGTGTCACGAAAAGTTAGTTTAAAAATTCAGATTTCTTCTAAATTAATAAAAATGACAACATGTGTTTTGTGGCATGTTCTGAGAGTTCGACAGCATCGTTTACTCACTTTGTTCCTGAGTTTGAATGAACTTAGAGCTGACGAATATCATATCCAGAATCGTCATTCTCTGAAACCATGGATCAGAATTTACACCTTCTTGATCATTTTAAATCCCATATTATGGGCATCTTTAACATTAGCTTTTAACACGGATTCTGATTTTCGCGTAATCCTACACTATGAAATGTTCGGCATAACAGTTGACAAAATATCAGTATCGGTTTATCTGTACACATACTTGTATCTAATATTCAATTTTGCAAATTTATACTTTATCAACAGCATTTTAACTATGATTTATGTTTTCCTGTGCAACCAATTACAGAGGATGCTAAATGATTGCCACGACGCTTTGCAAAAGAACCTAACCTTACCTACTGAACCTAATTCTGTTTTTCAGAGCATTAAAATTTATCGCAAAATCTCATCCACTATTGGTCTGATGGAAGATGCACTCTCTTTTCCAATATTTTTGGTGATTGTTGAGAACTTCTTTATTCTTTTTATAGTACTTGGTTACATGCTTGGTTTCTCAAAATATCCTCTCACACCCTCCGTGATAATCAGCTTTTTCGGATTTTTCCTCAACGGTATCGTATCATTTTTGGCTGTTATATTTTCTGCAGCAAAAGTAAATGAAAAGCAGGAGGAAATTCAAATTACTCTATCGGAGATTTCGGATTATATGGGAACAACATCCACTTATGGTACCGACATTAATTTATTTTTATTAAAGATTATTAACGCGAAAAATGTTAATGTTTTATCAGGATGGAAAATGTTCAAGTTTTCAAGAAGCTTTGTTCTTTCTGCTTTCGGAAATCTGTTTACTTACAGTTTACTAATTCTTGAACTTAAATCGTGAACAGAATCTTCAAAAAAAATTTAAAATTGCTTCTAAATTTTGATATGTTAAAAAGCATATTAGTTTTGCCAACTATTGTTAATATTTATTGAGTTTTCAATTTCATAAGCATATTCTAATACTGCTGCTTGGGGGGATATTTATTTATTTTTTTTATTCTAATGCACCATGTTCATGATTTTGTTATTATTATGTCTATGGTTTTGTCACTTTATAACACTAATCAAGAGAAATAAAATACTGTATATGAAACAAAAATAATTTCCGGACCCAATTCTGTCGTTCTTTGTAGAGTGTTCTATTTATCATTAGAAATTCAGTTGTAAAGAAAAATAATGCATTGAATTTTCAGTTAATACAAAATGCTCTGAAACAGAAATCTAGAAAATCAGAATTTGTAGAAAAGAGTCTTCAAACCTGAAGCATTCGGGAAAGGAAAAATTTCAGATGATTTAAATATTTTTAATTGCAATATTATTTTGTTAATTCATTTTTACGAAAACAACACTATATACAACACTCGAAATGGTTTTTTTCTCGTGCCACTGGAAGCGATTTATCGCTATTTTTTCTTAGGTATATGGCGACCTAATGTGTGCAATCCTCGGGATCATCATCATCATCATCATCATCATCATCATCATCATCATCATCATCATCATCATCATCATCATCATCAAGCAGCCATTGGCTACAGAGGTCCAACCAGACCGCGCAGTTTATTTCTCCAAGCATATCTGTCCTGAGCTACATCTGCTGCATTCGGCCACTGCACACCAATTCTAACAAGGTCTTGTTTCACATTGTCTGCCCACCGCATCCTAGGTCCCCCCCTCCTTCTGAGGCCTCTAGGCACATTGTTCATAACCCTATTCGCCAATCTATAATTATCCATACGGGCAACATGGCCAAACCAGCGGAGTTTCTCTCTGCACAATATGCCGCTTAAAGGAAGTTGCAGACTCCTTTGCCTAACCTCATCATTAGTTGCACAGTTAAACCACCTAATACCCAAGATACTGCGTAAGCATCTAGAATCAAAAGCATCTAGTTTCCTGTTATCTTGTTTACACAGCGTCCAAGTTTCACTACCATAATTAACCCTAGAAAGAACCAAACTATTATACAGTCTAATTTTAGTCTTTAGGTGTATACGCCTATTTCTCCACAATCTCCATAAATTCTTAAAAGTCCAGGCAGCAATACCTATTCGTCTCTTCATCTCATGCCGCACATCACCATTATCTGTTACATAGCTCCCAAAGTAATTAAACTGTGACACCTGCTCAAGACTGCAACCATTCAGATTAACTGAATCACAACTTGCCTGACCAATTTTCATCACTTTAGTTTTCTCTCTGTTTATAACCAAACCTACTCTACTACCAGTCTCACCAACAGCTCGAATGAAAGAGTTCATCTCATCAACATCATCTGTCAAAAGGCTAAATCATCAGCATAATCTAAATCAGAAATTTTCGTATCTCCAGCCCATTTAAGGCCAAAATCTTTCCCTTGAAGTGAATTTCGCACAACATAATCAACAACCAAACTAAAGAGAAAAGGAGATAAAATGCATCCTTGTCCAACACCAGATGTAATGCTAAACCAATTGCTACAAGACTTGACAACTCTCACACATGACTCACTGTTATTATAGAGAGCTTTCATTATGTTAACTAATTTGTCTGGTATACCATATGATCTCATAATCAACCACAAATTATGACGATCAACAGAGTCGAAAGCCTTTTTGAAGTCAACAAAGCTAGCAACCAAAGGTTTTTGAAACTCTAAATATTTCTCAAGAATCTGCCTAAGTGAAAATATCTGATCCACACATCCCCTATCACTTCTTCATTGCACATTCCACATTGCTCATCACGCAATTGCCTGTCAACCAGATTCTTAATTATATTAAGCACAATCATGGAAAGAACTTTACCTGGAACAGAGAGTAGGCTGATACCCTAATAGTTATCACAAGAACTGCGGTCACCTTTTTTGAAAATAGGGATAATATTAGCTCTGGAAAAGTCTTTAGGAACCATGCCTTTATCATAAACGTTATTCAAAATTTCAGTCATCCAAGTGGTAACCGAAACATTCCCAGCTCTGAGCATTTCTGTAGTAATTTCATCTACCCCTGGGGATTTATGACGTTTAAGTTTTGAGATAGCCAAAATAACTTCAGAGTGTGTTATAGGGACAACATTAAAGCTGCCAATGCATCTATCATCATTACAAACAATGAGAGTAGAACTAACCACATTGTTTAGGACATCAATGAAATGCTCAGCCCACCTAGTCATGACAGAATCCTCACCATCTATAACCTTACCTTGTTTATCCTGCAATCATTGTATGCCTGTCCGTTTTCCACCACATAAAACATTAACTATCCGGTACAGCTCTCTGCTGTTGTGCTGCCCAACTGCTTCCTCAGCTTTGTCAGCCAAACCATCAAGCCAAAGATTCTTATCAGTAGCTAACTGATCCTTTACACGTTTATTAAGCTCTCTGTAATGCTTTCTATTAGGACTAGTAGGGTACTGATTAAGGACATTCCTGCAGTTCCTTCTTTCTGAAATAAGCTCAAGTGCCTTATCACTTAAATAATTCTATCTCCTCTGCTCCTTTTTTCCTTAAAAGCGTACTGTTAGTTTCCAAAAAAGCCTGTTTAAAATGGCCCCATTCATCCTCAACTTCAGTATTAAGCAAACCATGACTGTCATAATGACTAAGTAACCTATCATGGTAAGCTTTAGCTATAACTGGGTCTTCCAGAGCTTCAGTATTAAAGGTAAATTTTTTAACCCTAGCACAACACTTTTTAAGTTTAAGTTGCAAGACACTTTTAACAATGTAATGGTCAGATCCAATTTCAGCTCCCCTATATGCCCTGGTATTTCTAACAGAACTAGCCCATTTGCTGTTAATTAATATATAATCAATCATATTCCTATGCAGCCCATCAGGTGAAACCCATGTGTATTTATGTATGTCGCGGTGTTTGTAATATGTGTCAGTTATTCTGAAACCATTGAGTTTACTTACCTGTAGAAGACGTTGCCCATTGCCATTGCAGCTACCAATACCAAAAGGGCCTATCACTCCTCCCCAAAAGTCAGAGCCAGTACCAACTTTGGCATTGAAGTCACCTAGAACAAGGGTAATATCTCCTTTCTTGACAGAATTCAAAATATCCTGAAGTCGTCCGTAAAACCTATCCTTCTCATCCTCATCAGCATCCTCAGTGGGGGCATAACAGCAGATAACATTCAAATCTTTAATGCTTGTCTGAAATTTTGCTGTAAGAAACCTTTCATTAATGCACTCATATCCTAGAAGAGCATCACTAACATGTCTGCTGAGCAGCAGACCCACGCCTTGGTGATGCTTTCCATCCTCCCTCCCTGTAAAGAGAAATTTAAAGTTATTTTTAAGTATCTCACCTTTACCTGTCCATCAAGGTCTCTTGCAAGCCTAGAATATCTAGGTTATAGCGCTGGAATTCCTGCATGAGGACATCAAGAGAATAATCTCTATGTAATGTCCTCACGTTCCACGTTCCTGCAGAGAGAAAATGATTAGTAGGATTTTTAAAGAAATTAGGTTTATTGAGATTGGTAGGGCCAACAATATCAAACAGCCCCCCCTGATCGCAGGCATGGGGCAAAGACCTGTTCCTCCTCTGCTAAAGGCTGAAGTCACCGATGCTGGTAGGAACTTCAGGCACCACCATTTCAAGTGGACTTTTTCAAGAGCCATATGGCCTGCCTGAGACACATTACTCCAGTTTAGGTTTGACGATGCCCATCTAGCTAAGTAAGGTTCAGGTACCTGCAATGGCCTCTGATTAGGATTATCCACCAGCTGATATAAGGTATCCCATGCCTCTGTTCACTTAGAGCTGGCAACCCAGAAGCAAACAGAGTGGCAGACTCTCCCTCAACAGAGGCTCACCAGTGCAGCAAGTCCAGGATCAATAACCAAGTTGAAATCCATAAACAAGTCCAGTCTAGTAGGTATAAATGGTCAGCACCAGGATCCTGTGAAGTTGACCACTCCTCAGCAGGGTTGAAAAAAAAGAACAAAAAGTGGCCGTAGATGACCAGATCAGTAGGCCATACTGAACTGGCAGCCCTCCCCTTCCGTTCCCTTCCAAAAGAGAATATCTCTTTTGAAAGGTACTAACGGCCTGCACCACGAGAAGGCGGGGTCGGACATTAGGTGCTAGACCTGACCGGTTCCTTTATCTTTTGTTAAGTTCGTACATTAATCTCCGCAGACACAATATTCAGTTGTTTGATTTCATGAAAAAAAACAGAAGCATTTTTTGCTGGCAAAATATAAAGAGAAAACTAAACCTTCAATGGTAATAAAAATAAAATTACTACTTTTTTGCGGGGAGAAAGGTTAGCTCAGTCAGTAGGGCGCCAGGCTCGTAATCTGATGTTCTCTGTTTTGAGTCCCAACATCGCCAGTATTGAGATAAATCTCCGGTACACTTCACCCGACCGTCAATGAGAAAGGGGGCAGCGATGAGTTTTTCAAGGGGACACCGATGAGTTTTGAAATGCCGTCGTCGGTCGTATGGAATAAGAAAGAAGGTACTTCCATACAAAAGGGACGGAGATAACCTAGAAGCAATATTAGACTTGTCCTGGTTTTCTCATACAATATGCAAACACTTACACAAGGACATGTCCTGCTGGTCTTAGTAGTCAGAGGTAGGCTAACCACTAGACCAGGTAGGTGGATATATGTGGGAAGCTAAGATAGGTCGGGGTGTTTAGAAACAAGTCATTTATCCCATTGTGTGAAAAAAATGTCCCTCATAGATTAAAAAAAACAAACTTTTTGTTTTTATTTATTTTTTTTTTTTGCATTAACTTTCAATATGGGATTTCGCAATACGGGACTGACTTACTTCAGCTAAAGTAAATATGCACTAAAGATACTTTTATTTTCTGCTAAGAATAATTCACTTGGCAGTTTCATAGAGATCTTTTTACGACATTTCTAAATATTGTGGTGCGATAAATATAGTATTCCTTTCATTACAAACCAATGCTGCAAATAACGTTTAATGTAGAAGATGCAATATTTTATTTAGGGCAGTAATTCTGATGCATTTCGAAATTTTCGACAAATTATATCAATAAAAATGGCATTAAAGTTTCAAATATATTGTATTTTTAATAAATGCCAGCAAATTTACCAGGGTCTAAACACAATAAAGGATGTATAGTTGGCACTGCCAATGCCGTAAGCTGTTGTTTGACAAAAAGCGCATTATGATCTTTCCTTTCTGTTAGGGGGGGAAAGGTGTGGATGTAATTTGAAGAAGTACATGAAACTCTTCATATCAGAAGATTTTATTTCAAATTTAAGTTCTTATCTTACTGATCCCTTCTATAACTCACATTTGTTTGAGGGAAGAAAATTTGTGGGATGAAACCTGGCTTTGTTTTAAGTCATGATGTATGGAAGTTCTCTATCTGATTCTAAAATCCTATCTCTTCCAGTTTAACAAAAATTCTTCCTCTGTTTCTATGAAGACTGTTTTGGTGCGGGGGAGGGGATTATTAAGGGTCAAACTCTTAAATAACTTTAATTTACAGTGAGAAAAAGCTGTACACCAAATTCGGTGATCGTAATTGATACCATTTGAAAAATATCCTACTGCAGGTTCTTTCCTTGGTGTGTGTGGGAGAAACGGGGTCAGGATCTAAAAAAAATTAAGGGGAGCGGGAGTGACGTAATCGATATGGAAGAAGGGAAAGGGGAAGAGGGCAAAAGATTAGATTTCCATTGCAGTGCGACGTTTTCCCCTTCGTTTTAGATGTTTTAAACATTTTTCATGAAAACTATACTGGACTATGAACAAGTTTAATAATATTTGACCTCTATTATCTTTTCTAGCATTTTTAAATTGGGTTATATGGTCTCCTTGCACCGCTCTTCCACACCACCCTAAATCTGAACATGATACAGTAGAACTTTATAAATTCCGCATATTTGACAAATGCGTTTATTAAAATTTATGGAACGGTGAATGCACAGTTTCACATTAAATTCACAAATTCTGGACAAATTTTCAGACAGCCAATCAAGACACATCGAATTGTAAACTGACAGATACATGTTGGCATGCGTTGTCAAAGCAGAGTAGGAGTGTAGGGTTGTTTTACCTCTGAGCGGCTCTTTTTTGCACACCATGGGCTAAATGGCCAGGTCACAAGGACCTATAAGGCTGGGGGAAGGGATCCACTGGAACCGCTGTTGGGAGACAGATGGTAGCTTCCTCGTCAAGGCCATCCAGCGTGTTTTTAACGTTCACAGGGTATGGCTCTCCCGCACACGGGGCCTCGGTTTAACGTCCCTCCGAAGGACGGCGACCTTTCCAAACCCATCGGTGTCCCATACTGACCGTGGGCAGGGAGGGAAGTATTGCGGAGAGAAGTCTGAACGCTGACCCAGATGGGACTCGAACCTGGGAACTGCAAATTACGAGCCTAGCGAGCTACCGACTGAGCCACCCGTGCCCCCCAAAGTAGGAGGTACAGAGAGATACTCATAGTATTATGAGACACTCTAAGATAATCTGTTAATATTTTGCATATATTTTGTCTATGTTACCAACTGTTAGGAAAAAGATGGTAACCTGCATTCAAGGCGATTAAGCGTGTTCTTTGATATGCACAGGATGTGGCTCTCCTGTACCTGGGGCCAGGTTTTATCACCCCATTCGACGCTTAGCGTCTTTATCCATGTCCATCTATGTCTTCTTTCTCATCGATTGTATGATGAATGTTATTGGAGATAATTCTCAGTTGGGATTCGAACCTGGAAACCGCTTATTAGTGCCTGGCGTGATACTGGCTTAACAAAACACGACCTCCAGTCTTTGTGATTGGGTTATATATCCCGTTGTGTACAAAAAAAAGTTCCGTTAAGAGGTAAAACAACTTACTCTCGCCTTGAAATCTAGAATTACCAAGATACTTTCGCTTCCTCACTTACGAGACATGTAACACTGAGTTGGAGCTTTCCCAATTACTCGAGTTGCCTGCATTACGGGTTTGATGCTCTAAGTCCCAAACTTTATTGGGTGGCGGTGGCTCAGTTCAGTAGCGCGCCAGTAATGTGGAATTCCTAGGTTCGAGTCGCACCTTGCACAGGTTTGAGATTTATCCCCGCAAAATTCCATGTCCTGCCTTCGGTCAATAGAAAACATAGATGGTTATTGAAAGTGCCACCATCTACCTTTTGGAACGTTCGGTCGTGGCTGCGTGTGCGGAGAATCATAAGTTGTGCTGAATGGAACACACTGAATGGCCTTGACGAGAGTTTCCATCTGTCCTCTAACTTGTCCATCCCCCAACCTTCTCTGAGCTCTCAGGGAATTGTGGTTTGACAATAGTGTGCAATCAAAAGCAAGATTTATTGTCCTATAAAAATATATGATTCAAAGCAAACCTAGAAAGTTCATCAGTTCTAAACAACTTTCTTCTTTTAGTAGCGTTTATTTCTAACCAAAGACACAAAATGGGAAGAGGTGAAAATTTCACGATGATACACATCATACACACATACAAAATCTTCGTGCAGCCATGGGCTACCTAGGTCCAACCAGACTGTGTAAAGTTCCTCTCCAGACGTGTCTGTTCTGCTGCAGCCACTGCTGCTGCATTTGGCCACTCTAAGCCAGTTCTAGCAAAGATCCTGTTAGACATTGTCCGCTCTCGCTTCCTAGGTCTTCCCCTTTTTCTGAAAGCATTAGGCACACTGTTCATAATCCTATTTGTTAACACTGGGCAACATACAAAAAGGCTTTGAAATGAAAATAGCAAATCATTACTAATTTCGAGGTGAACACGAAAATGACAACAAAATTTGTCGATTGGCTCTTGTTTAGGAGAGATAGAGATGGTCATGTATAAACGACTCAGTCCGCATTGGGTACATAGGTAACCATTTCGCAAAGCTATATTTTAAACTCCAAATTGCCACATATTGTATTGTATTGCATCAGTCCACCATACACCTAACCCGAGAGGCATTGCATCATTGTCTGATGCAATGTAGTCGAGTCATGACATCGCGTCTTTACGATCGCGGACAAAAGATTATGCAATCGTTAGTTGTAAGCGACGTCTCGTAGGGTGAGAAAGCCTTTTGAGCCACTCCCATTTACCAGTGAGTCATAAGTACAACAAAAGTGATCCTTACAGTTTTAATCCAGCAGAAGTGATGCCTCATAACTGTGTTAATGGTGAAGATACATTTTGTTACATTTGCGGGGAAGTGACTTTTGCAAGCCACAAAAGGGTCATCACTCCAATAGTGAAAGTGGCATATGAGTTTTATTTTGGTTTCAAGGTCGGGACAGGACGAGGCCTGGGCCCCACGCATATGCTGTAGTACGTGTGCAAGAAATCTTCCAAAATGGTTGAAAGGCAAAAAAGTGGCGATGACATTTGCTGTTCCTATGGTTTGGTGAGAGCCAAGCAATCGCGCAAATGACTGCTATTTCTGCATGATTTCACCTGTTTCTGGAGGCATCACAAAGAAAAAGAGATGGACAATAGCATACCCGAATATAAAATCTGCTCACCGACCAGTTCTGCACAGCGAAGGCCTCCTCGTTCCCGAACCTCCAAAAGAATTTTACATTGATTTGGATGACGAGGAAGTAGGCGAACTGGCGTCGGGTTCTCTGCAGCCTTTAGTGTCTAATGATGATCCATACATCTGCGCACAGTGTGTGATCTGCGCCACACATTCACACCGAAGAAGAATTGAACGAATCTCTTCCTGATCTGGAGCTGTCCAAGGCAAAAGCAGAGTTACTTGGATCAAGACTTAATGCAATCTTCTCAAGGAAAATGTCCGAGTCACTTCGTTTCGAAATCGTCATGAGCAGTTTGCACCTTACTTCGGAAAGGAAGATGGCCTTGTGTTCTGCTTCGATGTAGATGGCCTGATGAATGCCCTCGGAATCAAACATGACACTCAAGAATGGCGACTATTCATAGATTCCTCAAAATTGAGCCTCAAGGTAGTGTTGCTGCATAATGGAAATCGACTTCTATCCATTCCTGTCGGACACGTTGTCTTCATGAAAGAAACCTACGACAATCTAAAACAACAAGTATGGCCGGCATCCCTGATGTGACTTGAAGGTAGTGGCTTTGTTGATGGGTCTGCAGCTGGGATATACGAAGTACTGCTGTTTCTTATGTGATTGGGGCAGCCGAGAAAAGCCTTTACATTATGTGAAGACAAACTGGTCTCAGAGGAAATCTCTGAAGGTCAGAGAGAAAAATATGGAAGACCCAGCACTGGCAGAAACGCACAAAATCCTGCTATCGTCCCTACACATCAAACTGGGTGTGATGAAAAACTTCGTAAAAGCCACTGCATCAGCTTTTAAGTACTTGGCTGACAAATTCCCTCGACTCAGGGAAGCGAAAATTAAAGAGGGATTTTTATGGATCCTCAGATCCGCGAACTGTTCAGAGACCAGATGCTCGACAATCTGCTTCAGGGTTACGAGAAAAAGACTTGGGACGCATTTCGTCTGGTGTCAACTAAATTCCTCAGCAATGTCAGGGCAGACAACTACAAGAAACTGGTTAAGGGCATGTTGTCTCTGTATCACAAACTTGGCTGAAATATGTCCTTAAAGATCCACTTTCTCCATTCCCACTTAAGAGTTCTTCCCCCGACAACTGCAGCATGATTAGTGATGAGGATGGTGAACGTTTTCACCAGGACATTGCAACGAAGGGGAAACGATATCAGGGAAACTGGTCCACTTCAATGTTGGCTGACTGGTGTTGGACGCTCACCAGAGATGATCCTGAGCAGCTGTTCAAGCGCCGGGCAGAACGACGTCGGAAGTACAAGCGGAGTTCTACCGATATATGTCATATGTACGTATTACTCTATTATATAAGAAACTATTACAGATTTCTCAGAAATCGTACCCAATTTTCATTGTAATATTCGTGTTCAGCACCTTGAAACCTTTAAGAAATGGCTACTTTTATCTCAGAGGCATGACTTTTATAAAAATGTTTTGCCCAGTGTAACCTGCAGCTATGCATACGGGCAACATGGCGAAACCTACATAGTTTCTTTCTGCACAATATGCAGCTCAAAGGAGGTTGGAGACTCTTACTTTTAACCTCCTCATTACTTACAAAGTCAAACCACCTAATGCAAAATATACATCACTAAATTTAAAAATAATAAATATGTTCAGTGCAAGTAATTTACATTAATCGTCAAAGTTCACCTGAGGTCACTAGAAACATAGCACTCTTCCCGTTTAAGTTATACAGAAACAATTCCAGATGTTCGCGACTGTCGGAAAAAGTCACGAAAACGTCTTAGCTGTTACGAAGGATTGATTATGTTAAACGATCGTCAGAATGCACCTGTAGTTGAACAAAAATTAATATTGGAGAAAAAGTATTTTAATTATGGGAATCAATCATATTCTGATCAACATAAGTTTCAGTCATTCTTTATATTCCATTTCGAGAAAGCAATTCTAGTGGATTTCCATCCGCTTCCAATTAATATTTCGGTAATACTTTTCTGAAGTATTTCATAATCATCATCCATCATTTTTCTTGTACCAGTTCCGCCTATAAAGTAAAGACCCAGTTCAATAAAGTCATATTATATAGAGCCATAATCTTATCAATGTGAAAGGATTCAATTGACGAAGAAAAACTTATTTTGGATATAAAGTACGTATCGTGGTTCACCAAGTTATTTTTCCCAAATAGTCAAATTACATAAAAAATTCTCTTTGTTAGAGAGAGAGAGACGAATCAATAGCAAGTAGGATGCATGACGCCTTAGATTTACAGACGCATAAATCCTGAACGTTCATAGGAAATAATTGAGTTATTCTGTGCTCTACGACGCAAAACCCCTGACGGGAATCCTGTGTTTGATATTCGCATTCATAGTTTATTCTGATACATGCAAATATAGGTGAAAAATACGCATCGTTACGAAAAACGTATGCGATGACTCATAGTGTAATGAAAGAAACAATGCCGGATTTTTTATGATTCCGTATTAAATACTGAATACGTGGAATTAACCTGAATTTTCATCTTCTCTGAATTGCCTTAAAATGCCCAAGAGATTCTGCGATCTTTGAAGGGTTTCCTGTGAACAGTCCAATTATTCAGAAGATTCTGAGGTATTTCAGGAAAATGCCAGAAACTTGAGATTTTAAGATCAAATGATTTAAGATAAAACAAATTATATTCCTTCCCAAAGAGACATATATATGGAGAGACCGGGAACGAATACTTTTGTTGTTGAAAACGACAAGTAAATAGATTTTAGAATGTCTGAAGAACTTGGTTTACAGACGCAGAAACGCAGATATGTTTGAGGTAAATATTGAACAATTACAAGCTCTACTGTCAAAAATTAAGACATAAAACTTCAATTGATTTCTAACTGATTGATTTCTAATCCTTCTTAATAACGATGGTAAAATAGCTTTTTGGTCATAACAGAGAAGAAAAAGGGAGTTTACCACATTAAGTATTTAACATCGTTCACCTCGAATTTATTGCCATTCTCCTCATTTATAAGATCATGAATAACTTTTATGGACAATTATACTTTATTTTCCGAAACTGTGACGATGAATGCTGAATGCTGCTGACTTATTGTGATTATTTTGAAGAATCTAAAGCTCTTTAGGAAAGCATAAGAGATTTGAAATTTTAAGAACCTTCAGAAAAACAGTTTTGAGATTATCTTCTATTTCGAAACGGCTATGCATCTATTTCTTTAAAAACATTTTCGACTATTTTTGGGTATACTGCTGCTTGCATCGGCTTTTCAAGGTTTGTGACTTCTCATAAACAGATAAACTGCATCTATTTGCTAGTTATTAGCTTCAGTCACTGTAGTAAATGATTAATGCAATTGTTGATACTAAGTACTAGTTCTGAATGTCGAATTGTTCGAATCCTGCATTCATATGGCGGTATAACAAAATTACATTTGTTTAAATATAGTTCAAAACAATTCCTTTAATAAATATTTCTATAGTTTAAAACAAACTGTTTTAACTTGCATGTATATAATTTAAAACAAACTGTTTTAACTTGCATGTATATAATTTAAATCAAACTGTTTAGATGCACATGCCTAAATGAAACTCTCTTAATGACTCTGTAATTTTAAACGAACTATTTAAATGAGTATGTCTGAGTTTAAGGCAGACTGTTTTAAAGAGAAATATTTATAAACACGGTTTGATGCGTACATCTTTGAATGAAGAAAACTTTATTCATTATTGATTACGTGAACGTCAAAACGTATTCGTTCGCAGCGCGGAATTTTTGAAAACTAACTTATCAACTAATTGCTTAAAAACTGTAAAATGATTCGTATAAACGAAACTATTTGTCCTAAACACCATTCGAGGAATACACAAAGTCGAATTCATGCACACAGTTCACCTAATTACATTCTGCCAGTCTCACAGGAAAGCCTAGGAGAAGCTAAACACTTATCTAACAAATGGTCCGATTTAAGTCTCATAATGAAAATACTGGCTTTAACAGGACTCGGAATTTTTCAAAGAAATCACGGAAGACGAAGCTGGATTCAAACTATTCTTGCCCATTTGATCCCTTTCGGTATCCATATATTTTTCATCTTCACCTTATCCAGTTTAATATTTTCAGCATTCATGTCACGAAAAAATAGTTTAAAAATTCAGATTTCTTCTACATTAATAAAAATGGCATCATGTGTCTTGTGGCATGTTCTGAGAGTTCGACAGCATCGTTTACTCACTTTGTTCCTGAGTTTGAATGAACTTAGAGCTGAGGAATTTCATATCCAGAATCCTCATCCTCTGAAACCATGGATCAAAATTTACACCTTCTTGATCGTTTTAAATCCCATATTTTGGGCATCTTTAACATTAGCTTTTAACACGGATTCTGATTTTCGCGTTCTCCTAAGCTATCAAATGTTCGGCATAACACTTGATAAAATATCACTATCGGTTTATCTGTACACATACTTGTACCAAATATTGAATTTTGCAAACTTATACTTTATCAACAGCATTTTAACTATGATTTATGCTTTCCTGTGCAACCAATTACAGAGGATGCTAAATGTTTGCCACGACGCTTTGCAAAAGAATGTCAGATTACCTACTGAACTTAATTCTGTTTTTGAAAGCATTAAAACGTATCGCAAAATCTCATCTCTTATTGGTCTGATGGAAGATGCACTCTCTTTTCCAATATTTTTGGTGACTGTTGAGAACTTCTTTATTCTTTTCACAGTCTTCGGTTACATGCTTGGTTTTTCAAAATATCCTCTCACACCCTCCATGATAATAAGCTTATTCGGATTTTTCCTCAACGGTATCGTATCATTTTTGGCTGTTACATTTTCTGCAGCAAAAGTAAATGAAAAGCAGGAAGAAATTCAAATTACTCTATCGGAGATTTCGGATTATATGGGAACAACATCCACTTATGGTACCGACATTAATTTATTTTTATTAAAGATTATTAACGCGAAAAATATTAATGTTTTATCAGGATGGAAAATGTTCAAGTTTTCAAGAAGCTTTATTCTTTCTGCTTTCGGAAGTCTGTTTACTTACAGTTTATTAATTCTTGAACTTAAATCGTGAACAGAATCTTTAGAAATGTATTTTCTTGGAAATTTTGGCATGTTAAGGAAAATATTAGTTTTGCCAATGACTGTTTTTATTTATTGAATTCCCAAATTCAGAAGCATATTCCAATGCACTATATTCATGATTTTATTATTAATGTTTATTTCATTGTATAAATAATCAACTTATCAGTAATCAAGTTAAATAAAAGAAATTAAACTGAAAAATTACCGAAGTCAGTTCTGTATTTCTTTGCAGAGTGTTTCATTTATCGTGAGAAATTACGTTGTAAAAAAAAATGCATTACATTTTTAGATTAATAAAAAGGCTTGGAAACAAAAATCTCGAAAATCAAAACTTGTAGAAAAGATCTCCGAATCTGCAGCTTTCGGTGAAAGAAAATACCACATGATTATCATAAATTTTTTTATCTCTAAATTACAATTCGATATTATCGATTTGTATCTACGAAAACGACAGTATACAAAGAATTTGAAAAGAGGAATTTCCCACCTGCCGCTGTAAACGATCCATTACGTTTTTTCTCTGCAGTATATTGCGACCTACCACAAATTCATGTCTAAAATACTATTCACTTAATCCTGTACGTAATCTCCGGCCTCCCTCCATATTTTTATCACGCTCGGGAATTAATTTCTGCAGACATAATTTTGAATTAATTAATTTCATGAAAAAATAACAGACATATTTTAAGATGAAAAAAAACAAAGAGACAACTATAACTATAAAAATTTTAATATGATGTTTGCAATTAAAACGGCAACTGGACGGGGCAGTTTAGCTCCTTGGTTTCGGAATGTAATACCTAAAATTATGTATGTGGTTTTTATTTTCCTTGCTCTATTTTTGTTGGTTTTGTGTATTTGTGTTTCCACCATTGTTATTGTTACATGTATGAAAATTTGTGATGTTATATGTTATATATGTATGGATAATGAATCGAAATAAATGCTACTACTACTACTACCCTCAACAGCATAACTATAAACTCTCAAATTACTACTTTTTTTTTTCTTTGGGAGGGGGGGGGGAGGAAGCGGGGTTAGTCCAGCGGAAAAAGCGCCAGGCTCATAACTTGCTCTTTCCTGGTTTGAGTCCCAACTATGCAAGCGTTGAGATTTATCTCCACTGCATCTCATCCTACCATCGGTGAGAAAGGGGATACCGATGATGTTTGAAAAGCAGCTGACCGTCGTATGGGACGCTAGGTTATGTTCCCATGTGCAGGAGAGTTATAACTCACCATCCTCTCGTATCATGGGAAGCTTCTGTCAATTTCACATTTCAAACGTTCCAAGATTTTAGGTTGGTACCACACAGAGAGAGAAATGGGTTGCAAGTTAATTGCAAGAAATTACTTGCAAGAAACCTGCTGTTTCCTTTCCTTCTATATTCTGTTGTACAACGTGGTGTCTTTTAGAAACTTGATGATTAGAAAATATATTTTATTTTTGGGGTTCTTAGGGGAAAGAATACTTTAAAGTGAGAATTCTTGCACTCCTAGTTTTCTCAATTCATCAAAGAGAATATTTCTATGTATAGAGTAAGCCGAACAGTTGAGGATAACAAGTGACACGGTTTTATTTACATTACAATTTTGGCATTTGCTGGTCTCCGATTTTTTCATTAGACGCATTTTATCATTTAATCGTGTATGGCCTGTTCTTAAGCGAGTGAGTTTTTCTTGGTCTTTCCTGTTTTTGAGGCAAGAGTATGTTTCCGGGATACTTTAGGACACTAGTCTTCTATGATTGGCGCCAATGAAGTTTGTTCTGTGAAAATATTTTGAAGACTTTCCAATGGTTGCGAATTGATGATTGCATTGAATTTATTGATATTGTGTGAGTTTTGGATCATGCGAGTAGTACTATTGATTTCCTTAGTTTATCAGCAATCTCATTTCCAGTGAGTCCTATGTGGCTATGCAACCACTGGAAAGATATTTAATTATTTTTTTTGACAGTTGTAGAGATATAGGATGTTTTGAACAGTCGCTCAAAAAATATCCGAAAAGTATGGTTGATTACAGAATTCAGAAAAAACATCTGGTAAAGATTTTTTTTAGAAATTAATGATCTGGCAACCTTCGTGTACGTACATGAAGGTTGCCAGATTTTTTTTTTGAATTCTGCAATCAGCCATAGTGTTTCGGATATTTTTTTGAGCGACTGTACTATATTCTGGTGGCAGGATTTGTAGGGTTCTTTTTCTTGGAAAAAAGTGCTGCTTTACTTTCTGTGATAAACACGATTCTTCTATTTCTTTCCTTTTCTGTCCATCTTAAGACTTCTTTCAGTGCCATGAGTTCTGTGTCTGTTGAGCTGGTACATGTTGTCAGCTTGAACATTAATCTATAGTCTCCTTTGTCGTAGAATGCCCCTGAGGGAAAGTTTGTTTCTATGTTCAGAGCTCCATGCATAATATTTTTTATGTGAGAGGTAGAGAGACTCCAGGTGCCTTTCAGTTTCCTCAAGGATATCTTCTGAATGTAATTGTGTTTGCAGTTGTGATTCCTGTAATATCTGTTATTATTTCTGGAATGTCGAGAGTCCAGGGTGGCAAATCTAAGAGCCATTTGAATTTTCCTTTCATCTGTTTTATATCTTCATAGATTGGATCTTGTTTTGAATATTGTAGGATTTTTCCTGATGGTATGATATATATGCGATTTTATTAAACAGATGATGGTTTTGAGGCCTGCTGGCCACTCTTAGGAAATATTTTTCATCCCTTTTTGTAATCTGATTTTAATGGGAGGCATAAAGGTCTCTGCCAAAATAGAAATATTGGGACATGATATTAGTTCTCCTTGCAAAATTTTTGGATTTGATGTTGAAGTATCTCAATTTTTTGTTTTAGTGTTTCTGTTGCATTGACTGTTAGGTATAGACCATATTCAATTTTGGGCAATGAGTAAGGATTTATTAGGCATTTTGGTTTGCATCCCCAGGTTGTACTTGCCAAGCATCTGAGAATTTGTAGGTGCTTTGTACTGACCAAATGGAAGCTATCGTAATGCTCATTCAAGAGCATTTTGTTGTTGAAAATAAGGCCTAAACAATAGTGTGATACCACCTGGTTTTCTTCCTCAATTTTAAAATTAATTGCTGGTGTGGATCTCCGTTTTCTACTGATGGGGAGCATTACTGTTTTATCTCTCGAAATATGAATGTGCCATTTTTTGAAGTATACTTGAAGGAAGTTTACGGAGAGTTGCAGATTTTCTTCCAACTTGTGGGAGGAGGTGTTTCTACTCCATATGGCAATGTCATCCGCGTAGACCGAAATTTTGATGTGAGATGGTAATATATTTGTGAGGTCATGCAGATAAATATTGAATAATAGAGCCGAAATTCTGCTTTCCTGGATGATGCTTGTCTCGATATATTTTTTTTTCTAGAGAGAGCTGTGTCCAATTTTATTTGTATGATTTTATTTTTTATGATTTGTTCAAGGGCTTGAAACATATTGACATGAATGCCTATTTGCTGTATTTTGAAGAGAATGCATTCTTGCCAGACTGCAATAATGCTTCCTTTATATCCAAAAAGGTGACGGCAGTAGGCCTATCATGGTGCAGTGCCGGTTGAAGATCTAGAATAAGATCTGTGGGGTTATCTTGTGTACATCTAGCTGGTCTGAATCCTGTTGAGTGCTCACTTAAGATGTTGTTTGTCTCAATATACCACTTGAGTCCAGATTTCATGAACTTTTCGAATGTTTTCAGGAGGCATGAACTCAATATGGTGGGTGTATATGTTTCTAGAAAATTACGGATTTTGTTTGGAGTTCTAATGAGTTTAGTGGAGTATATAGTTCAACCCAAAATTGGTTGATTTCTTTAGTAAATGGTTTCCTCTCCCAATATTGTTTGAATTCTTTGGGAAATGGTTTCCCCTCCCAAAACGAAATGGGCTGTGAGCATTAAAATCTCTATTCATTGAGAAATGAATAGGTTTAAAAGTTTTTTTGGACGTTTTGTAGTTATTTAATTGCTTTATATGTAATTCCATCAGGACCTGGAGAGAAGTTTTTTTCAAGCTATTTAAAGCAGATTTCAGTTCAGAGAATATGAAAGCTGTATTGAGGCTCATGAAATGTTCTTTGATGTTTCCATTAGGTGTATTCTCTTCTATGTCTCGGATGATTTCCTGATCTTGTGTGGAGGAATAATTGTTATGGTTTTCTGGATGAAGATGGTTGCAAACTTATTGGTCAGTTCTTCTGGGTTAAGATTTTGGGCCATGCAGAATTTTTATCATTCATGTGAGGGCGGTATCACCTTTGTAAGTGAAATAAAAATTTTCCAGATTTTTGAAGTTGGTGTAAAAAGCGAAAGTTCTTCCGAGAAATTTTTCCGTATGGATTTAAATATTCATTAGATATAAATATTTTAATCCTTTCATTGATTATTTTGGAATCCAGGATGTGGAAGAATTTTCTGGACCTCCTCGTCATTCTTTCCTTTCTTCTACGAATGGCAATAAGTTTTTTTTTTACATGGCATGTGTTAAAGTTGAAGGAGTTGGAAGTGTTTTCGGAATTTTTTTTTCATGTTCTTACTTATCTAGTTATAATTTATGAAACGGGTTCATTTTTCTTGATCTTCCCATATTTCCGCATATTTTTTGCAGTTTGCAATTTTCATCCTTCTGGAGTTTACCTCAAATGTGTAGGAATTGGATAGAGTGACCACAATAGGGAAGTGGTCACTTCCCATTGTGTCCAGAAGTGTTTTCGAAGTCAGATATTTGAAAAGACTAGGGTCTGCCAAGGTAAGGTCTATGGCAGATTCCTCTTTCCAAATCTACGGTACATCTACCGTATTGACTCATTACTCATTGAGTTTGGAGAAATTATTGTATTCAATGAATTGTTCCATAACTTCCCCTATGTCATCGGTTTTGTGAGAGCCCCATAATGGGCTCTGAACATTGAAATCTTCACAGAGAATGACAGGTTTTGGGCATTGGTCAATGACGTCTTGAACTTGTTGGAGAGCTAAAATATTTCCTGGATCATAGATATTTATAACTGCGATTTCCTTCTTGTTAATACTTAGTTGAGTAACTTGGGCTTCTATCAGATCATGATCAAATAAAAGCTCTATTTCTCTTTGGGGAATTTGTTGATGTATTAGAGTAGCAATTCCTCCTGCTATGTTGTTTTTGTTTATCTGGTAGATGAAATAAGGTGAAATTTTGATAAGGAGAGTGGCTTCAGTCTCCTGTAAAGTGATTATGCTGGCAGGTATAGTTCCCAGGTTCGAGTCCCAGCTGCGCCAGCGTTGAGATTTATCTCCGAAAAATTCCCCGCCCTGCCCACGGTCAGTAGGGGACACCGATGGGCTTGGAAAGCCCGCCGTCCGTCGGATGGGACGTTAAGACGTGGCCCCGTGTGTGGGAGAGCCATACCCTGTGCACGTTAAAGAACACGCTGGATGGCCTTGACGGGAGGCTACCATCTGTCTCCCAACAGCTGTTCCAGTGGGTCCCCTCCCCCAACCTTCTCTGAGCCTTCGGGGTCCATGTGACCTGGCCATTTAGCCCATGGTGTGCAAAAAAGTGCCGCTCAGAGGTAAAACAACCCAACCCAACCCTGGCAGGTATTGCACAGTTGTTTTAAAATATTTTTTTACGTCTTAGTGTTTTTGAGATTCCATCGAAGGAGGTTCTATTTCTTTTCGTACTAAGAGTAAGTTAAATTTTTGGATTATTTTCCTTCATATTAAGAGTGAATTAAAGTAG
Organism: Ryuthela nishihirai; assembly: GCA_038380435.1. Lineage (NCBI taxonomy): Eukaryota > Metazoa > Arthropoda > Arachnida > Araneae > Heptathelidae > Ryuthela > Ryuthela nishihirai. The sequence continues at coordinate 29,754,077 of JAWZYU010000025.1, forward strand.
TCGTTTGATCTAAAATTTTCTCAATTTTTTTCTTGTCAGTAGATTTGTTGTTTATTAGACTTTTAATTCTCTCGATGGGAATGCGGATCGATTGCTCTGGTGTAATCGTTTACAGATTTTTATTCACTTCTCCAATTTCGTTAATTTGTGATGAGGTTTCTCCTTCAGTGGTTCTATTTGTGTTATCCTGTTCTTCATCTATTTGCAGAGATATATCTCTGGGAAAATTCTCTTTTGCTTTTTCCTGTGAAGAGATATCTTGTTGTTTATCAGTATGTTGCCTAACCTCTTTCGGTTCCATGTGTTTTCTGCCAAGAAAATTATATTCCTGTTGGATGTCAGTAGAGGTTAAGTTGATTTTCCTTTTTGGGTGATTTGGTTGCTGTTGTCTGTTTCTTGTGCTGTAAGCCTTTTTGGGGATGTCATAATCATCTGGAAAACTATTTCTTTCAACTCTCCTATTGGTATATGTTTGGGAATTATAATAATGGTTATAAAGTGCGTTCTCAAAATCCTTTTAATTCGATTGAAACCGATTATTCTCAAGTCTGATCTTTTTATATGCTGATGACCAGCTTATATTTTCCGTAATATGAATTTTTTTAGCTTTGCATGCTATTGGTTTTTCTGGATATTTGGCCCAAGTTGCTGGATGGTTTCCTCCATTTCGGAGATCCGGTCCTTATCAGGTCACTAGCAATTTCGAATTATATAGAAATGATGCCAAATGATGCACGTTTTTAAACATCGATATCTTTATCTTAACTGTTAAAACGCACTTTTGATTAAATGGAATTAATAATATGTTTTGGGGAATTGAGCTGAAAACAACAATTAGTTGTGATTCAGTTTGTTGATTCTGTCTAAATAATAGTTTCTTAATCACCAGGAATCCGATGGTTCACCTGCGAACGACATTCTTTCATGCACACAATGGACTAAATGTGCAGATGACAAAGTCCCAAGGGCTGGAAGCAGGTTAGGAGAAGGGGATCGAATGGTCAGCTTTAGGAGACAGATGATAGCTTCTCTTCAAGGTCATACAGAGCGGTCTTTAAAGTGCACATCCGAAGGACAGGGGCTTTCAAACTACATAGGTGTCTTTTACTGATCGATTGCAGGGTAGGAGTTTCGTCTAGATAAATTTCAAAGCTCGCACCAGTGAGACTCGAACCTGGGAAATGCAGATTACGAGCCAACCCCCTCCTCAACACTGAATCAACTCCTCTTCAATCACTGAACAGTGGAAAATTAATTCCGAGTTCACACCTGAAATGGATTCTAAAACGATAATATTTCTGAATATAATCACTGCATCGTCTTATAGCTAAAATCAAATAATAAATCAAATACATGTTAAGTCATTTTTTTACTAATACTCACCGTGATTAAAGTAAATAAAATACTGAGCATATATAAAATAAATTTTTCACACGTGCTTTGAAGGAAGATGTGCCAGTCTCGTAACTGGATTTTTTAGGTTGGGGTTTTTGCTGTTTTTGAACTGAGAATTTTTCTCCTTACCTTAGTTTTGCCGTGGTTAAAAAAATGACCCCGATTACTGTGGAAATGATGCTCTTAGTCGTATGGGACGTTAGGCTTGCTTTGGAAAAAGTGAGAGTTTTACGTATTCATGTTAAAAATATACCTTTTCCACTGAACCTTTTTTTGTCGGTAAACACATGAACATTACTATGAAGGTTTGTGCAATGACCATTGAGCATAAGATGGCACAACTTGACTATTGGAACCAATACACACAACAGTACGTCACGGTCTATGAGACTACAGTGGGTGAATTGACATCGCCAATTGACTGTGGAAGGCTTGAAATGGGTAGCATGGTCGGACGAATAGAGGTCCCAAAAAGAACACGCTGAAGCAAAGTTACATGTGGGAAAGCCCACACGAGGTTGTGGTCCCCAGCACCCAAGTCGATTGTTACAGGCTTGAGGCCCTTCCAGCTATTATGGTATTTATGATCCTATCATTAATCCACTATGTGCAAAACAGGGTCACTTAGACGTTGGGATGGGTTTCCTCTGAGAGGCATCTTTTTCTCACCCAGTGGAAGTGGTGTCGAGTCATTAGAGACCACCAGGGGCAGCCCCAAGGCTACTTCAATTGTTTAGACCAGTATTTTTCAACCTTTCCTTGCATGTATCCTTTTGAGCTTCACCGTGGCCGAGTGGTTAGCGCGCTTGGCTACTGATCTACGGGACCTGGGTTCGAGCCCCGGGTAAGGCATGGATGTTCGTGTTGTTTTCTGCTGAGGTCCTGCCATCCTCTCAGATCTTCTACTGTGGCATATAAACTGACAGGCTCCTGTCAGACCTCTGTGGCAAGCAGCTGCTTGAGGGGGTATTTATATTTATTTTTTTATATATCTCTGTGGGTCCCCTCATTGTCGCTGTTAGTTGAAAAAAAATACGTTATCATCTTCGCTGTATGTAATCTTAATATAAACTTTATATCTTATATATTTTAATAATCGGTACCATATTTCTAAGTAGCAAACAAAATTCTTAAAGGCATAAAACGTCAATAGCAGCAAAAGACCTGCCAACAACAAATATTCTGATAATTGGCACTCTATTCAGTGTGATTTTTGTGACTGATGCAAACTTGCAATCGTTTCATAATTTATGGTTATGTGTACCAAAAAATGAACGCAATGCTCCAGGGAGCCTTGTTAAAAGTTATCAAAAAAGTTCGTCATGAAAATAATAAATATGCTTTTTACATCTCATTCGTAATATTTTATTCTGGCAGTTAAATTTGAGTGACCCCCTAATGTTCCTTTTTTTCCCCTCTATATGACCCCATAGAAGCACAGTCGCTCAAAAAAGTATCCGAACGCTATGGTTGATTACAGAATTCAGAAAAAATATCTGGCAACAATGTTTTTTAGAAATTAGTGATCTGCTAACCATCGTGTACAGTATACGAAGGTTGCCAGATCACTAATTTCTAAAAATATCGTTGCCAGATATTTTTTTAAATTCTGTAATCAACCATAGCGTTCGGATACTTTTTTGAGCGACTGTACGCGATTGCTCCTTCGAGCCATAGGAAGCACCTTGGGAACCACTAGTTTAGATTACGACAGCGCTTTTATAAGCATCATCATCTTCTTCTTCAACATTAACTATTATTCCGGAAATCACTCGGGGCCTTTCGCCCCTCTCGTCCGGAAATTCTTTTAAGAAAGGTCCGTGCACTATGTCGGAGAGTTCTCCCAATTGAGTCTGGAAAACCTAAATTTCAAAAGCAAAACCATGAAATTGGCAGTAATCTTAGATTAGATAATCTTAGATGGTCAGTAATCTTAGATTGGCGGTCAAATAAACATTCCATAAACATTCCAGAGTTTTCTGAAGGAAGAGGTAGTTCAGTAGAAACAGAAAGTTCTTGATTTACATCATTAAACTTTTAAGAGCGTTTAATTTCCAAATGTAGAAACATCATGGCACTTTTGGGCACTAAATCAAATTCTGTCAATCAAATTAATATCCTTTAAAAATTGTAAAATTAATTTAAAAGTATATTTTCTTTTTCTTTTTATCACATTCTGGTGTCCGAGTAGATATTTGAGTGTAAATTCCTTAATTACAATTTCTTCCAGTGAGTGAAACATTTGATCTCTATGAGTATCAAATTTGCTGCAAATAAGTAACACATGAGAGATTGTTTCTTTTGTTCTACATGTATCGCAGGCAAATGACTCAGCTCTGTTCATCTTATGCATTTGATCATTCAGTCTTGTGGTCCCTATTCTGAGTCTGGTAACGGTCACAATGTCATTTTTAATCAGTCCGAAATCGTGAAATGGATCAATGGTTTGACTAATCAAACTCCTGTGATTCAGATGCGAGGAAGAATGAAGTTTAAAATAATGCCAAAAATTTTGTTTTAAAATTTGCTTATTTTTGCTTTTATAATAATTGAAACCTCTTGGAATATTGAGTCAGTTTTCATGTAATAACGCTTCCTTAGCAATTTTGTCAATAATTTCATTTCCTCCAACGCCGACGTGGCTGGGAATCCACTGCACGTTTAACTCAATGCCTTTTTTTCATTTTATTCGCCAACTTCAAAATGTTGCAAAAAAACTCATTGTTGCTAGATCTTCCCGGATCTCCTTGTAAAAATTGAATAACTGATCGGCAATCAGACAGAATAACAACTTTGTCACAGGACAGAGTATTAGCCCACTTAAGGGCCACTTCTATGGCTACTAATTCAGTTGTGAAAACTTGTTTGGTCTGGTAGTCTAACTGCTAAATGAATATTTTGATCTGGGATCCAAACTGCAGCAGCGGCTCTTCCCTCATCCTTGTTTACAGAGCCATCAGTAAATAGTTTTGTAAAGGAAGCATACTTTGCCTGAATTAAAGTTTCAGCTAACGTCTTGAGTACGTAGACATCTTTATTTTTCTTAATAGAAATATCATGTATATAAACATCATGAACAGAGTAAATATTTTATAAATCTAAGAGTAATATTACTGCAGGTAGGTTTTGGATATACCTATCAAATGAATATAATATTAAATGTATTATATTTACATCAATAGAACAAAATTAAAAATAGTAAAACTCTTAGCTACATATATATATATTTAATTATTGTTATTTAAATACTGTTATTAAATCTTGAAGGCTCCTGTCAGACCTCTGTGGCAAGCAGCTGTTTTAGGGGGTATTTTTTTATTTAATCATCGTTCGATTCATTTGTTATATACTAAAGCAACCTGAAGTAATATGATATTAAATATCAAAAAATTATCACTACAATTTCAACGTTATCAAAAATCGCTGTCACGTCCATATTCTGGCTAAGCACCCGGTAGCTCCTAACGAGACGCCACTGCTCAATGGGCTAAATGGTCATATCACAAATTATCTTAGCTACAGGGCTAAGAGAAGATTGGGGGAAGGGAACGCTCAGCTGCTAAAAGACAAATAGAAACATCTCCTCAGGGGGAGGTCCCAGTCGATAGCGTGCCAGCCGCGCAATTTGCAGTTCCCGAATGTGGGAGTCCCAGACGTGCCTGTGTTGAAATTTATCTCCTGTAAGTCCCATGCTGCTCTCGGTGAGAAATGGAACAACGATGGGCTTCAAAAGGTCATCGTACGTCGGATGAGACAAATCTGTTGTATTGTGTGTAGGAGAGCCATGCCCTATACACCTTAAAGAACATGCTGAATAACCTAAACGGGAGACTTCCATATCTTCTAATAGTTGCCAGTGGGTTCCCTACTCTCAACCTTCTCTGAGTCTTTGGGGTCCTTGTGACCCCATGTACCCCCCTTGGGTTGGGTTGGGTTGTTTTACCTCTGAGCGGCACTTTTTTGCACACCATGGGCTAAATGGCCAGGTCACATGGACCCCGAAGGCTCAGAGAAGGTTGGGGGAGGGGACCAACTAGAACAGCTGTTGGGAGACAGATGGTAGCCTCCCGTCAAGGCCATCCAGCGTGTTCTTTAACGTGCACAGGGTATGGCTCTTCCACACACGGGACCACGGCTTAACGTACCATCCGACGGACGGCGGCCTTTGCAAGCCCATCGGTGTCCCCTACTGACCGTGGGCAGGGCGGGGAATTTTGCGGAGATAAATCTCAACGCTGACCCAGCTGGGACTCGAACCTGGGAACTACAGATTATCAGCCTGGCGCGCTACCGACTGACCCCCCCCCCTCCCCTTGGGTTAACAAAAATAGTTCCGCTCAAAGATATAACAAAACCAACAGTCTCCCGTCAAAGCTATCCAGCATGATTTAAAGCTTTCCAGAGTTATCTTTAACATGCACCTCTGGTTACGAGGGGCCCCGGTTTAATTCTCCATCCAGAGGATGGCGGCCTGTCTATGCCCAGTGGTGTCCGTTTCTCACTAAGAGCAGGGTGGTGATTAGCGGAGATAGATCTCAACCCTGGCACAGTACAGACTCGAACCTGAGAACTCCATATTAGGAAATTGACTCACTATCGACTCAGCCACCCCGACTCCTCCCCCCCCCCCACACACTAAAGCGGTAAAACAGAATAACATCTGCATTGGAATCTTGAATAATCACGTTACTTTAGCTGCTTCTTTAATACGATTTTTAGCTTTAATTACAGTTTCTTATATTACCATTGTTGCTTTCATATCTTAATTTGAGGAGGGGTGGCTCAGTCGGGTAACGTTCGAGGCTCATAATATGTTCACAGGTTTGACTCCCGCCTGGGCCAGAGTCGAAATTTATCTCCACAAAACTCCCTCCCTCCCCTCAGTCACTAGGGGACCCGATGGGCTTGGAAAGGTCTCTGTCCGACGGATGGAACGTTAAAAGCCATATCATCATGTGCACCTTAAAGGTCACGCTTGATTGTCTTGACGGGAGGCTGCCATCTGTCTCTTCCCCCAACCTTCTCTGAGCCCTTGGTGTCCTTGTGACCTTGCTATTCAGCCCTTTGTATGCAAAAAAATTACCGCTCCGATGAAATTTAACCGAACAGATATCTAAATTTGACTGTGCCACTAACTATCATTGATCTATGAGGAAATATGACCCTTAAAGCAAACAAGTCAGAAAGTTAGACAAGGTTTCATATAACTGGGAACTGGATTTTTTTAACACCTTCTTTAGCGGCCCAAAAATGTAAAAGCATATAAAAAAAATGAAATTTTCACTCTTAACCTTTATAAAAATGCCATTTATTATGTGTGCACGTTGTAACTTTTAAATATCTAAGGGGAGATCATCTAAACATAGATCGTTTTTTTATAATATACATTCAGTATTTAAGTAGTATAGAAGCTTGAATATTTATGAACAGCAGTGCAAAAAATTTTAATTTTTTCAGAAATTAATTACGGTTTGAAAAACAAGTAATATTTCACACCATTTAAAAAATTGATCCATATTTAAAAAGTTTGTTTAAATTATATTTTCCATCTTTTTTAATTTTCTTAACAAGCGTTATTGTTCTTAATTGTTCAGATCTCCATAACTATTTAAATACAAAGCGAATATTGTTGGAAATCGAGAGTTAGATTTAATTCAGATGTTGAATCTATCTTCAGTCAAATGCTATCATAAAATGCTTACTTTAGTAGGTATAGAGCTTCGAATTTAGCTACCGTGTTCATAGCACGGAGGGGTATTCATATTTTAATAATCACTCAATGTATACTTAGGTTTTATGATACAAATATATAACATAGCTTGTGTTAATATATGATTGAAATTTTAACAACTTTTTAATACTAATCACTCTAAATAATATGTGTATATATTAACAATTACTGTTTTGAATATTTTCCAAGAATACTACATTTTTAGAGTGCTAAAATTAAACTCTGAAAAATTTCACTCAAATGTTATCGCAAATATTGCGAGAAATCTGATTATTATTATTATTATGTGCATAATTCCTCTAATAAGCATTTAAAAATAAATAATTAAAACGCTGAATATATATTGGGGTAATTTTAGAAACAGTCGTATAAAAAAGAAAAAAAATCAGGTATATAATTATCATTAGAATAGGTTTGGTTATAAACAGAGAAAAACTAAAGTGATGAAAATTGGTCAGGCAGGCTGTGATTCAGTTGATCTGAATGGTTGCAGTCTTGAGCAGGTTTCGTTGGGTTCTTTTACTTCTGAGCGGCACTTTATTGCACACCATGGGCTAAATGGCCAGGTCACAAGAATCCCGAAGGCTGAGAAAAGGTTGGAGGAGGGGACCATTGTAACAGCTGTTGGGAGACAGATGGTAGCCTTGCGTCAAAACCATCCACCGTGTTCTTTAACGTGCACAGGGTATGGCTCTCCCGCACACGAGTCCACGGCTTAACGTCCCATCCGACGGACAGCAGCCTTTTCAAGCCCATCGGTGTCCCCTACTGACCGTGGGCAGGGCGGGGAGTTTTGCGGAGATAAATCTCAACGCTGACCCAGCTGGGACTCAAACCTGGTAACTGAAGATTACGAGCCTGGCTCGTTACCGACAGAGCCACCCCCGCCCCGTCTTGAGCAGGTGTCACAGTTTAATTATCTTGGAAGTTATGTAAACAGATACTAGTGATTTGAGTCATGAGATTAACAGGCGAATAGGGACTGCCTCTGGGACTTTTAGGAATCTATGGAGAGTGTGGAGAAATAGGCGTATACACCTAAAACACCTAAAGACTAAAATTAGAGTGTATAATAGTTTGGTTCTTTCTAGGGTTAGTTATGGTAGTGAAACTTGGACGCTTTGTAAACAAGATAACAGGAAACTTGATGCTTTTGATTCCATATGCTTACGCAGTATCTTGGGTATTAAATGGTTCTATTTTGTAACTAATGATGAGGTTAGGCAAAGGAGTCGGCAACCTCCTTTAAGCAGCATATTGTGCAGAGAGACTGCGTTGGTTTGGACATGTTACTCGTATGCGTAGCTGCAGATTGAAATCAGGATTATGTGAGAGTGTGAATTTTAAATTGACAACATGAATTTGTAGTAATCTTTTACATTTGATTCACTTATTATAACTACCATGATTGACATAATTTACCGTTCTGTTACTGAAACAGGTTATTGTTTATGAAATAATATTTCTATTAAAAATATTTCTGACTTGTTAATGCCTAATACGTAGTGATTCAAATGGTTAAGAACTTAAATTAGTTATTGTTACTGTTAAAGTATACGATAAAAAAAATTATAATTGGGGTAAGGTCATTAAAATTTTGCAATTTAATACTAAGACTACAATTAAAACATTCATCACATTTAGTATATTTACATTTATGAAAACTGCTGCCTGATGCCATTGTATTAACCGAAATATGGGTAAAAGATAATGAAATAAATTTACATAAAGTTGGTGGCTACAATCACTACAGTAAATGCCATAAAAATAAACTCTCACGCAGTATTGCTATTTATGTTTCAAAAGAAGTTGTTGCAAAGAAAACGTTAACGTCTTTTATTACTGTTGATTCTATTCTATGTGTCTAAAATTAGATAACATTACCATAGCTCTACTGCGTTTATACAGATCTCATGACTTCACAAAAGTATCGATGAGTTTGGAAACTGCATTAATCCATGAAACTGAAATAGCCTCATCGTAACTGGTGACTAACATTGATTTTATTAATGTTAGTGCTGTTACGGAGGACGTTCAAAAAGTTCTTGTCAATTGTCTACAGATTTGCACTCGTTCCACCGAAGTTAACGAGTTACGACGTGTTTGAAAGCTTGTGTAAACTTGCCATTACGTGTCAAAAACAAAGGCCGCATCATCATTTCTCTCTTCGCTGGCGGCGCATAAAGTTAGTTCAGCGAAATCTGTGCGTTTCTTTTATGGAGCCTACTAATGAAGGAAAAATATTTTACATTTTCACAGGAATGTAGCTTGGGGCAATACGAAAAACAATCATGCCAATTTATCACAAGTATATGGGGATCATGGCTGTTCATATGGCTCTGTTACGGGATGGATGGGCAAATTCAGAGGACAGCAAAGCTTCGAAGACCCCTCTCGTGCGGAAGACCAAAGGAGGCGGTGAACGAGAGAACCATTGCTGCTGTTCTAGAACTCATTAAGGAAAACAAATACCTCACACTTCAGAATGTAAGTTAAGATATCAGCGTATCAATTGACAATATGTGTAAGCAATTTTTCATCAACATTGAAAGTTCCGAAATATCCATGCCAAATATATACCCCAAACACTGATAGAACAGCAAAAAGAGCTAGAGTCGATGTGTGCAAGGAGATGATGGAAATGTGTATACCTAGTGGCCCGAAACGGTCAACAAACATTGTCACTGGTGAATAGACATTATTTTATTGCTATACAGCTTCCAGAAAGATCCAAAACTACGTTTGGGTTGCCGAACATGAACCGAATTCCTAAATTATCCAACAAGAGTTTCGCTCAAAGATCATGTTTCTCAATTCCCAAAGAGTGGTAGCCGTGGACATCTTTCTTGAAGAAATGGCTATTAATGGCCAATACTACACTAACATTGTTTTGCCTTAAATAATTAAGGAAACGAAGGAGCAGCGTCACACAACAGGCTTGTTGTTTGCCGTTCTTCATGGAAAAACCAGTAAACCTTGCAAGTTTCCAGTAAACCAGGAAAAACCTGGCAAGTTACAATATATCTGGAGCAGGAAAAAAACAAACAACTACCCCATCCTGCAACTTCAGCCGATTTTGCTACTTGCGATTTTTGGTTGTTTCAAAAGATTGAAGAGGAATTTGCCGGGAAGTTTTCTTCGAGGGTGAATGAATACCTTCTTCACTCTGAATGAATGCCTTGCAAAATGCATTCATTCAGAGTGGGGAGTATTCTTCAACAGTAATACCACCAAACTTCCCAGAATTAAGGTAGACGTCAGCAATTTTGCATAGATGCTGGAGGGGAGTACGTTGAACGACAGAAAAAATTTCTTGAGGGAAGTGCAAAAATTTATGTTCTGAGATAGTTGTAAAGAGGTTTTTGAACTCCCTTCGTAATAAATTGATTCAAGTAAGAATTCAAAACGGGTTATTTCCACTCATAAAGGTGTCATGATGCTGATGTCAAACACCTATTTAGATCACTATTTGGTAAGAAACGAAATCAGAATATTTACCACTTACATTAATACAAAATATTATAAAAACAAGATTAGTGCTGATTATTTTGTTAGTTTTTGAATATTTTTCTAGAGGTAATTAGGTAACAATAAGTTAAAGAGTTTTTGCGATTTGAAATACGAAATCAAATAATAATAATTTTTTAACAGACAAATTATTAGAATTTTCGAATACAAAAAAATCTGATAATATTTGCAATACTGATATCAATAGAGGTTGGAAAGAATTATAAGTGATTTACAATTGTTAGTCGAAAAATCTAAGTTCTAACCTCAGAGAAGGGAAATAGAAAAAAATTAAGTCATGGATAATAAGAGCGTTTAGAAAGTTCTATAAATCAGAAATAAATGGTATAGGCAATTTAACAAAATAGATTTACAGCAGGATCAAATATAGTATTTTAAGAAATATCATAATATTTTGACAACCTTAATATGGGAGGCAAAAGATAAATTTTACAAGGATAAAATTTTTCAATAATTGTAATAATTATTAAAAAAGAACTGACATACAAACAATTAAATATGTATTAGGTCTAGGGGATGTAATATTTTACCTAAATTTGTTAGAGTTAAAGGGAAAATTTCACTCTTGAACGGCAAATCTAAACTGAATGAGGAAAGGTTTGAATACTTATAAGAAGCTATTTTGAATTTAACTACAATGATTCATCGATGTTTCAATAAAATGTCTCTTGTTCTCTTTCTAGATATTAAAAAATTATTTGACTCTGTTCCACATGTAATCTTATTTAAGAAAGTTATCGAAATTTGAAAATTAGGAGTAAAATGTTTGATTGAGTTAAAAGTTATTTACAGAACAGAAAAGAAAATAGGTAAACATATTAATAAGTATATTAAGTATGGGGTTCGACAGGGTGATGTTCTTGGTCTTCATTACTTTTAATTTTAGTTTTTGATTTCTAGTGAATTTAGAGAATTGAAATTATTTGTAAAGTACATTCGCTCAAAAAAGTATACGAAAGCCATGGTTGATTACAGAATTGAAAAAAATATCTGGCAACGATTTTTTTAGAAATTAGTGATCTGCTAACCTTCGTGTACTGTACACGAAAGTTAACAGATCACTCATTTCTAAAAAAATCGTTGCCAGATATTTTTTCTGAATTCTGTAATCAACCATAGCGTTCGGATACTTTTTTGAGCGACTGTACTGGATGGCATTTGCTGATGACTCATTAATAATTTATGAAGGCAGTGACAGAGAGATTTTAGAAATTGTTAGAAGTGATGTTCGGGTTGTTTAGTAATTAGTTGAAATATTCAATGATCCAGTTTTACATGTACAAAAAACTGAACATATTAATATCAGATAATGAGAAAATATGACTGATTTTTAAGGTCAAATTCAGTTTTGTAAAGTATTATGCAATTATGTAGAATGTAGTTGCCCTGTAATTGGTTCTACTGATTGTTACAAATATTTTGGTACGATCATTGATTGGAAGTTAACATGGTGTTTACATAAAAATGAAGTAATTAAAAGAATTCATTCAATAATTTTTAATATTTATTTTATAAGAACATTTGGTGATACATCTGTTAAAAAATTATGTATTTGGAATGGGTTGAATATTACTAATTATATGGACTCTTGTAATGGAGGTTCTTGTATAATATACATTAAACCATTACAATATGGGCAAAAATATGTTAATAAGACAATAATAAATTTGGAAAATTTGATTACGTTGATGGAATTTGCAAAACTTTACAAATTCGTACTGTGCTGAAATTATATAATATTTTTTTTTAATTTAGACAGATAATATTTAGCAGTATACAATACGCTTTTGAGGTCTCACAAGAGTAGTTTGAAACAATTGAAAACATCAGTCGTCACATTGAATAAAATACACAAAAAACGAAGAAACTCAAAACAGGATATTTCTAGTAATCCAGAAAGTTGAAAGTCAGAAAGGAAAAAACATTCAACATCTATGTTACAAATAAACAGTTCTAGTAAATCAATGCAAAAAGGTTTCCACATCATCAAGTTTCAAAATGTAATTCTGGAGAACTTTAGAAAACAAATGATAATTCTTGATATTTTTCATGCTGACCGAAAGAGAGAGAGGAAAGGAATTTCGGTGCTAAGTACAAATAATAGTATCCAAAAAATTCCTTATGTAATGCAGGAATTTTATAATTTATGTTTTTATCTCGTTCTAACTGGCAATTATTCGTATCAATTTCATTGCTTTCATTTCTAAAGTATAAGTATTTAGTAATTTCCAAAAAATAATGATATCGTAAACGCAAATTTCCTGCTCCCCGAAACAAAGATAATGAAGGTTGCATTATTGGGCTTTTAGTTAATAAGCGAATAAATCTCTTTTGCAGCACTAAGAGATGTTTATAATAACTGAAATATATACCCCCCAAGGTTTTATACGATATGCCAATAGAGAACGGATTAATGCATAATATAGTGCCGTCCCATGGCCGAGTGGTTAGCGCGCTTGGCTACTGATCTAAGGGACCTGGGTTCGAGCCCCGGGTAAGGCATGGATGTATGTGTCGTTTTTCTGCCGAGGTCCTGCCATCCTCTCAGATCTTCTACTTTGGCATATAAACTGATAGGCTCCTGTCGGACCTCTGTGGTAAGCAGCTGCTTGAGGGGGTGTTTGCCGTCCCGTGGCCGAGTGGTTAGCACTCTTGGCTACTGATCTAAGGGACCTGGGTTCGAGCCCCGGATTAGGCATGGATGTGTGTGTCGTTTTTCTGCTGAGGTCCTGCCATCCTCTCAGATCTCCTACTATGGCATATAAACTGACAGGCTCCTGTCAGACCTCTGTGGCAAGCAGCTGCTTGAGGGGGTATTTATTTTTTTATTTTTTTTTTATTATAGTGTACAGGTAAATTTAAATGAAACTAGGTGTCTTATGAGATATAAAAGGGCCAAGTTGCGAATCAACGTCCTTTTAACCCATGTTACATGCACGTTCCAAGTTAGGCATGCATCATTCCAAATACCTAAATATTTCACTGACAGCACAAAAGAAATTTGAGGACAGTTACAGTGGCTTTTAGATGAACGTTTTCTATCTTGATATTTCAATTTATTGCGATGCAAAATATATGTAAGAAAATTATTATTCTTAAGTAGAAATAAACTGCATTTGTCTTTTTTAGATTTATTGTTAAAACATTACTTGTAGTCCAGTTTCTAATTAATTCTACATCACTTTTGCTTGCTTAAAAACAATCGAAGAATCAGAACTAATATATGTTAGGCAAGTGTCGACTGCAAAAATAGTTAATTAACCTTAAACAATTGCTTTAAATAGTTAATTATTAGGTTAATGGAATTTAAATCATTAATGCAAACAATAAATAATATGGGACCCAGAACAAATCCTTTCGGCATTCTGGTATTTACAGGGGTATATCAAAATAATGGAAACACGTACTGTTTGTGGAGAACATTTTATTAATAAGCTGAAGGCCCACCCCAGGCGTTCAGAAGAGACAAAATCGACGGGAAATAGATTTATACAAGTCATGCCCTAACGGTAATGGAATGTCGGAACATTCTTCCTGTAAAATATGGCCCAACTGTGCCAGTGATGCTAGAGGTAGAAAGTGTGATCTGACCTTGGGATCCAGATATTCCCACAAATATTTAATAACATTGAGGTCTGGAGATTGAGGTGGCAAGGGTAACTGCTGTACCTCATCCTCACGCTCTCGAAATCACAACTTGACACGTTTCGCACAATGCAGAGGTCCATTATCCTCTTGAAACCAGAGGCAGTCATTAGAGAACAATGTCCGCAACATTGGATGTAGGTGATCGCCGGGATTGGATTTCCACGTTGCGGATGTGATACTAATGGACTAAGGAATAACATGATATGGCACTCTACAGCTTCAGGGATTCACATCCATGCTACACAATCCGAACCAAACAGTCGGGGTGATGCGGTACGCTTCTGCAGGTTTTCACTAGACGTATACTCTACGTGGTGGGAAACAATATTTAGCACGATTCATCAGACCAGATGACACGTTGCCGGTTTTAGCATCAAAGTTTTTCTGTGGTTTCCACCATCTTGCACGTTTTGTTGCATTGATGTTGAGAATCAGATGTTTGTGAATTGTAGAACGGGCATAAATACCGGCATGATGAATTCCCAACGAACTGTTACGACGGAAACGGGATAATTCCGACTGGTGTTCAACTCTGCTGCTATTTGCGGTGGTGCCGTGGTCTTGTGCTTCCGTTGTACAATCTGTGCCAAATTTCGCCTATCCCTATCTGATAATTTCATATGGCGTCGACAATTTGCACGTTTGGAGGCAATGCCGTGTCCTTTTGATTGGTAGTCATAGTCTTCGGTAGGTTCCTCGTGTTACACCTACTATTTCCGCCGTTCTGGTTACTGAAGCTCCTGCAAGACACATACCAATGATAATGCCTTTTTGGAGGTCACTGAGATTTCATATTGTCGACAATTACGCCATACAACTATTTCAATTGCACCTGTGGCATTGCTACGTGATAGATGATAACGAACGTCTCCGCTTTATATAACTCACAACTTGGGTGACGTTGTCTCTGTGATATGCATACGGCGTAATGTGTGTACTCCAGTCGCCGTCGGTGTTACCATTATTTTGATAAACCCTTGTATATTCCAAATGATCAATAATATTAAAAGAACTTGAGGCAACAAGAAATAAAAAATTTGGAATTAACAAAATGTTATCAAATCAATTATTTTTTACAAATTGTTGTTATCATCATCATCATCCTCAAGCAGCCATGGGCTACGGAGGTCCAACCAGACCGTGCAAATTAGTTCTCCAAGCAAGTCTGTCCTGAGCTATATCTGCTGTATCTGGCCACTGCACACCAATTCTAATAAGGTCCTGTTTGACATTGTCTGCCCACCGCAGCCCTGGTCTCCCCCTCTTCCTGAAGCGTTTAGGCACACTGTTCATAACCCTATTCGCCCATCTATAATTATCCATACGGGCAACATGGCCAAACCAAAGGAGTCTCTCTCTCTGCACAATATGCTGCTTAAAGGAGGTTGCCGACTCCTTTGACCAACCTTTACTTAAAGGAGGTTGCCGACTCCTTTTGCAAATCATTAGTTACAAAATTGAACCACTTAATGCCCAAGAATGCCGTCCCGTGGCCGAGTGGTTAGCGCACTTGGCTACTGATCTACGGGACCTGGGTTCGAGCCCCGGGTAAGGCACGGATGTTCGTGTTGTTTTCTGCTGAGGTCCTGCCATCCTCTCAGATCTTCTACTTTGGCATATAAACTGACAGGCTCCTGTCAGACCTCTGTGGCAAGCAGCTGCTTGAGGGGGTATTTATTTTATTTAATTTAATGCCCAAGATACTGCGTAAGCATCTAGAATCAAAAGTATCTAGTTTCCTGTTATCTTGTTTACAAAGTGTCCAGGTTTTACTGCCATAACTAACCCTAGAAAGACCCTGGTATGCCATAAGATCTCACAATCAACCACAAATTATGACGATCAACAGAATCGAAAGCCTTTTTGAAATCAATAAAGCTAGCAACCAAAGGTTTCAGAAACTCTAACGATTTCTCAAAAATCTTTCTAAGTGAAAATATCTTATCCGCAATTGCCTGTCAACCAGATTCTTAATTCTATTCAGCACAATCATGCAAAGAACTTTCCCTAGAACAGAGAGCAGGCTGATACCCCTATAGTTATCACAAGAACTGCGATCACCTTTTTTGAAAATAGAGATAATAATAGCTCTGGTAAAATCTTTAGGAACCATGCCTTTATCATAAAAGATATTCAATTTTCAGTCATCCAAATGGTAACAGAAACAATCCCAGTTCTAAATATTTCCGTAGTAATTTCATCTACAACAGGGAATTTATGAAGTTTAAGTTTAGAAACAGCCAAAATAACTTCAGATTTTGTTATAGGGACAATATTAAAACCAATAATGCATCTATCATCATTGCAAACAATGGGAGTAGAACTACCCACATTGTTTAGAACATCACTGAAATGATCAGCCCACCTAGCCATGACAGAATCCTCACTTTCTATAACCTTACCTTGTTTATCCTTCAAGCCCTGTATACCTGTCCGTTTTCTACCACACAAAACATTAACTATCTGGTACAGCTCTCTGCTCTTGTGCTGTCTAACTGCTTCCACGGCTTTGTCAGCCAAGCCATCAAGCCAAAGATTCTTATCGGCAGCTAACTGATCCTTTACACGTTTATTAAGCTCTATGTAATGCTTTCTATTAGGACTGGTAAGGTATTGATTAAGGACATTCCTGCAGTTCTTTCTTTCTGAAATAGCTCAAGTGCCTTATCACTCAAATAATTCTGCCTCCTCTGCTCCTTTTTCCCTACAAGAGTAAGGTTAGTTACGAAAAAATCCTGTTTAGAATAGTACCATTCTTCCTCAACTTCAGTAGTAAGCAAACCATGACTGTCATAATGAATAAGCAACCTATCATGGTAAGCTTTAACTACAACTGGGTCTTTCAGCGCTTCAGTATTAAAGGTAAAATTTTTAACCCTAGCATAACCCTTTTTAAGTTTAAGTTGCAAGACACTTTTAACAAGATAATGGTCAGATCCAATTTCAGCTCCCCTATATGACCTGGTATTCCTTACAGAACTAGCGCATTTGCTGTTAATTAATATATAATCAATCATATTCTTATGCAGCCCATCAGGTGAAACCCACGTGTACTTATGTATGTCGCGGTGTTTGTAATATGTGTTAGTTATTCTGAATCCATTGAGTTTACTTACCTGTAGGAGACGTTGCCCATTGCCATTGCAGCTACCAATACCAAAAGGGCCTATTACTCCTCCCCAAAGGTCAGAGTCAGTACCAACTTTGGCATTGAAATCACCAAGACCAAGGGTAATATCTCCTTTCTTGACAGAATTCAAAATATCCTGAAGTTGTTCATAAAACCTATCCTTCTCATCCTCATCGTCATCCTAAGTGCTGGCATAACAGCAGATAACATTCAAGTCTTTAACGCTTGTCTGAAATTTTGCTGTAAGAAACCTTTCATTAATGCACTCATATCCTAGAAGAGCATCACTAGCGTGTCTGCTGAGAAGCAGACCCAGACTTTGGTGATGCTTATTGTCGTCCCTCCCTGAAAAGAGAAATTTAAGATTATTTTTAAGAATCTGACCTTTATCTGTCCATCTGGTCTCTTGCAAGCCGAGAATATCTAAATTATAATGGTGGAATTCTTGTGTGAGGACATCAAGAGAAAAAGCTCTGTGCAGAGTCCTCACATTCCAACTACCTATGGAGAGAAATGGTTAATGGGATGTTTAAAGAAACTATATTTCATGAGAGAGGGGATTCCGACAATATCAAACAGCCCCCCTAATCGCAGACATTAGGCAAACACCCGTTACCCCACCACTAAAGGCTGAAGCCATCTACACTGGAAGACTTCCTCCAATGTAGAATTTGACGATGCCAATAGAAGCAAAGAGTTCAGGTGCCTGCGATGACCTCTGCTCAGGATTATCCACCAGCTGTTAAACATATCCTGTGAATCTATTCACTTGGGGCTTTCAACCCACAAACAAACAGAAAACACAGCGGAAGATTTTCCCTCCACAGAAGCCCACCAGTTCAGCAAATTCAGGATCCGTAATCAAGCTCAGAGCCATAATTCAGTCCAGTCCAGTGGGTTTATATGGTCAGCACCAGGACCTGTGTGGTTGACCACTCCTCAGCAGGGTAGAAAAGAAAAGAAAAGTAGCTATAGTTGTCCAGATCAGTAGGCCACATTAATCTGGCAGCCCTCGTCTTCCGTTCACTTTCACAAGAGAGTATCTCTTTTGAAAGGTACTAACTGTCTGCACCATTAAAAGGTGAGATGAGATTAGGTGCTAGGCCTTGTCGGTTATATGCATCATCTCAGGGGATTGGGGCATAGCTCTCCTTCCAGTGACTACCTAACTACCATTTACAGATAATTATTGTAGCAAGAGGCAATATTTCTATGAGGAAACATGACTTGACTCTAAACGTTTCATACCCTATTCTTGCTTTTCATACCGTTATTTTCTAACCAAGGGCCGAATGACGGACACAGGAAATAATTTCAGTAATAGCCCATATCTAGTCATACGAGTTGCGCCACAGTATCCCTTCTGTTGGCTCATACCATACCGGTTAGCCTTCGCTCACCACTAGCATTGATGAACCATGCCCACTCCTTGCCGGCGGTTCGTGATATTTCCATGCTCCGACCACTTGCTTATTCAGAATTTTGAAGGTACTAACCACGAGTGATTGTGAGCATCCCATCTTGCCGTCTCGGAAATGCTCTGACCCTGTCGTCTGGCCACTACAATTTCGCTTTTGTCAAACTCACTTAAGTCCGCTGCTTTTCCCATCTGAATTACAAGAATAACACTGATTAACAGAGCTCAGTATCAGGCAGTATTTTTTATACCCTTTCACTTGAAATCATTTAATCAAATAGATGTATCTTGAAAAATTTACATGAATAATTCTTTTGATATCTCTAATTTTCTTAGGACACATTGTTGCTTTTAAATATTAGAACTTACATAACTTTAAATAGAAAGGGAAGATTGTTGAAATTCGAGATTCAGGGTAATTCTAATCTTTAATTTATCAGAAGTGAAATTTTATCTTCAAAGCTCTTTTGTTAAACGTTATAGTGTTTTGAAGTTAGCTTCGACAGACATAAAATGGATGGGATGGTAAGAATTCAATCCTTTCTCATTGCATATTTCGCTTTTTGGCAGAAATATATAATGTAGCTTTTAAGATAGTGGAAGTCTTTAGTAAGAAAGGGGACACCGATGACTTTGGAAAGGGCTTCATATCGGAAGGCAATATGAAACGATGTTACTGTTAAAAGGAGAGTTTTACATGAGCTAAAAACATAACTGAATTAATACAAACATAAGATTAACGTAACATGATTTAATGCTAAAGAAACGTACTGAAGGGTCTTGACCAGATACTACCATTTCTCTCTTAACAGTGTCGAATGAATTTTTTCCATCTTTCAGGATGAGTTGTTTTATTTGTGAGTCAGCTTTGAGGTTGGGTTGTTTTACCTCTGATCGGCATACTGTATACAAAAGATCGAAATAGCCACGTCACACGGAGCTCAACGAGTCAGATAAGGTCGGCGAAGGGGGTGCACTGTACAACTGTTAGGAGACAGATAGTAACCTCTATTGAAGGCGATTAACCGCGTTCTTTCATATGCGCAATATGTGGCTCTCCTGTAACTGGGGCAGGTGTAAACATCCCATTCGGTGGATACATCTTTATCCAAGTCCAACTGTGTCCTCTTTCTCAACGAGTGTAGGGTGAGTATTATTGGACATAAATCTCAGCACTGGCACAGCTGGGATTCGAACCTGGAAGCCTCTTATTAGGGCCTGGCGTGATACCGACTGAACCAACCCCCGCCTCGAGTATTTGTAATTAGGTTGTATGTCCCGTTGTGGACAAAAAAAGTGCCGTTGAGAGGTAAACCAACTTAGTTTCGCCTCAAAATTTAGAATAACCTAGTTACTGTTCTCTGTCGACGGCACTCTCCTCTGCCTGTCTGGGCTGAGTTATTTTACAAACCGTGTGTGTGAGAGCTTTGTAGAAGGGTACCTGTCCCTATCTTGTCAGGATAATCACTCATCCTGTTGTGGACAAAAAAGTGCCGGTGAGAGACAAAACAACTTACTCTCGCCTTAAAATCTAGAATAACTGAGTTACTGTCGCTGCCTCACTTACGAAGCATGTAACATTCATTTAGGGCTTTCTGAATTACTCGAGTTGCCTGCATTACTAGTTTGATTCTCTAAGTCCCTAACGTTATTGGGCGGTGGTGGATCAGTCGGTAGCGCCCAGTAATATGGAGTCCAGTCGTACTCTGAAATTCCAAGGTTCAAGTCGTACCTCTACCAGGTTGAGATTTTTCTTCCCAAAATTCCATGACCTGCCTTCGATAAATAGGGGACACATATGGTCATTGAAAGTGCCGCCATCTACGTTGCTGCACGTTAGGTTGTGGCTGAGTGTGCGGGAGAGTCACTGTATGTGAATGGAACACGCTGAATGGCCTTCACGAGAGGATTCCATCTGCCCTCGAACTTTTCTATCCCTCAACCTTCTCTGAGACCTCGGAGTATTGTGGTCTGATCATGGTGTGCAAAAAACACCAGAATTTATTGTCCTATGATAAAGTATGACTTAAAGTAAACATATAAAATTCATGAGTTCTGAACAACTTTCTTCTTTTAGTATCATTTATTTCTAACCAAGAGCAGGAAAAAGGAAGAGAAATTTTGATTATGCTACACATCATATATACATATATACTTAGAAAATCCTCGTGCAGTCATGGGCTACCTAGGTACAACCAAACTGTGTTATTTTCCTCTCCATACGTGTCTGTTCTGATCTATTGCTACTGCATTTGGCCACTCTAATTCAGTTCCAGCAAGATTCCCTCTGACATTGTCTGCCCATCGCTTCCTGGGTCTACCCCTTTTAGTGAAAACCTTAGGCACACTGTTCATAATCCCGTTTGCTAACCTGCAGCTATGCAAATACGGACATGTCTAAACCAATGTAGTCTCTCTCTGCACAATATGCTGCTTAAAGGAGGTTGATGAATCCTTCTTCTAACCTTATCAGTACTTACAAACTGAAACCACCTAATGCCCAAGATACATATCAGTATATTAAAAAGTTATAAATAAATTTCGTGCATGTAATATCCATTAATCGTCAAAGTTCACCTGAGGTGACTTGAAACATAGTACTCTTCATGATTATGTTACACAGAAACAATTCCCGATGTTCGCAACTTAGTCACGAAAACGTCTTAGGTGTTACGAAGGATCGATTATTTTTAAACGATCGTAAGAATACATAAGTATTTGAATGAAAAGAAATTTTACAGAAAAAGTATTTTAATTATGGGTATCAATCATATTCTGATCAACATAAGTTTCTAGCATTTTTTAAATTCCATTTCGAGAAAGGAATTCTAGTCGATTTTCTTCCTTTCCCCTAATTCTTCGGTGATACTTTTCTGAATAATTTCATAATCATCTTCCTTCATTTCTCTTTTGTCAGTTACGCCTATAAAGTAAACACCCAGCTGAATAAAGTCAAATTGCATAGAGCCGTAATCTTATCGATGTGAAAGGATTCCAATGACGAAAGAAAACTTATCTTGGATATAAAGCATCTATCGTGGTTCACCAAATTATTTTCCCCAATAGGCAAATTACATAAAAAAATTCTCTTTGTTAGAGAGAGAAACGAATCAATAGCAAGTAGGATGTCTGACGCCCTCGATTTGCAGACGCATAAAATCCTAACGTTCAGAGGAAATGGTTGAGTTATTCTGTGCTGTACGACGCATAATACTGACTGGAAACCTACGTTTGATATTCCCATTCGTAGATAATTGTGATAGATGCAAATATAGCTCAAAAATACGCATCGTTAAGAAGAGATTGTGCGATCTTTGATGGGTTTCATGTGAATAGTCCAATTATTCAGAAGATTCTGAAGTATTTCAGGAAAATGACAGGAACTATAGAATTCAGGATCAAATGATTTGAGATAAAACAAATTATATTCCTTCCCAAAGAGACAAATTCCGGGAACTATACCTTTTGTTGTTGAAAGCAACAAGTAAATAGAAATTGGAATATCTGAAGAACTTGGTTTACAGAAGCAGAAATGCAGAAATGTTAGAGGAAAATCTGTCAGAAATTAAGATAGAAAACTTCCATTGATTTCCAACTGTGACAAGAGCAAATGCCAGTGATAAATGCAAATCCTTCATAATAACGATAGCGAAATAGCTGTTTGGTTACACATTAAGTATTTGACATCGTTCACTTCGATATATTGGCATTCTCACTTTCATAAGGTCATGAATAACTCTTATGGACAATTATATTTCCTTATTTTCGGAAACTGTTACGATGCCTGGGAGAATGCTGCCGAATAATTGTGAATATTTTGAAGAATCTAAAGCTCTTTAGGAAAGCATGAGAGAGTTGAGATTTTAAGAACTTTCAGAAAAACAGATTTGGGATTATCTTCTATTTCGGAACCGGTACGCCTCTATTTGTTTAAAAACTTTATGGTTATTTTTCAGTATACTGCTGCTTACCTCGACATTTCAAGGTTTGTGACCTCTCATATACAGATAAACTGCATCTATTTGCTAGTTATTAGCTTCAGTCACTGTAGTAAACGATTAATGCAATGGCTGATTTTAATTGCTAATTCTGATTGCGGAATTGCTCGAATCCTGCATTCATATGGTAATATAACAAAATTACCTTTGTTCAAATATAGTTCCAAACAAATTGCTTTAATTCGTATTTCTATAGTTTAAAACAAACAGTTTAAATTTCTATGTATATATTGAAAACAAAGTGTTTTAATGCGTATGTCTAAATGAAACTCTCTTAATGACTCTGTCTGCAATTTGAAACGACTTGTTTTAATGAGATGTCTAGAGTTTAAAAGAGACTGCGTTAAAGAGCACTGTTTATAAAATACACGGTTTGATGCGTACATTTTTGAATGAATAAAACTTTGTTGATTATTGATTACGTGAACTTCAAAATGTACTCGTTCGCAGAACGGGATTTTTGAACATTAACTTATCAACTAATTTCTTAAAACCTGTAAAATGATTCGTATAAACGAAACTACTTGTCCTAAACACCATTCGAGGAATACACAAAGTCGAATCCATGCACACAGATCATCTAATTACATTCTGCCAGTCTCACAGGAATGCCTAGGAGAAGCTAAACACTTATCTAACAAATGGTCCGATTTAAGTCTCATAATGAAAATACTGGCTTTTACAGGACTCGGAATTTTTCAAAGAAATCACGGAAGACGAAGCTGGATTCAAACTATTCTTGCCCACTTGATCCCTTTTGGTATCCATATATTTTTCATCTTCACCTTATGCAATTTAATTTTTTCAGCAATCGTGTCACGAAAAGGTAGTTTAAAAATTCAGATTTCTTCTAAATTAATGAAAATGGCATCATGTGTCTTGTGGCATGTTCTGAGAGTTCGACAGCATCGTTTACTCACTTTGTTCCTGAGTTTGAATGAACTTAGAGCTGATCAATTTCATATCCAGAATCCTCATCCTCTGAAACCATGGATCAAAAGCTATATCCTCTTGATCATTTTAAATCCCATATTATGGGTATCTTTAATGTTAGCTTTTATCACGGAATCTGAATTTCGCGATAACTTACGTTATAACATGTTCGGCTTAACACTTGATAAAATATCACTATCGGTTTATCTGTACACATACTTGTATCTAATATTGAATTTAGCAAACTTATACTTAATCGACAGCATTTTGACTATGGTTTATGTTTTCCTGTGCACCCAATTACAGAGGATGCTAATGGTTTGCCACGACGCTTTGCAAAAGGATATGAGCTTACCTACTGATCCTAATTCTGTTTTTCAGAGCATTAAAATTTATCGCAAAATCTCATCCGCTATTGGTCTGATGGAAGATGCACTCTCTTTTCCAATATTTTTGGTGACTGTTGAGAACTTCTTTATTCTTTTTACAGTCTTCGGTAACATGCTTGGTTTCTCAAAATATCGTTTCACACCCTCCTTCATAATCAGCTTATTCGGATATTTCCTCAACGGTATCGTATCATTTTTGGCTGTTACATTTTCTGCAGCAAAAGTAAACGAAAAGCAGGAGGAAATTCAAATTACTCTGTCGGATATTTCGGAGAATGTGGGAACAACATCCACTTATGGTACCGACATTAATTTATTTTTATTAAAGATTATTAACGCGAAGAATGTTAATGTTTTGTCGGGATGGAAAATGTTCAAGTTTTCAAGAAGCTTTATTCTTTCTGCTTTCGGAACTCTGTTTACTTACAGTTTACTAATTCTTCAACTTAAATCGTGAACACAATCTTTAGAAATATATTTTCTTGGAAATTTTGGCATGTTAAGGAAAATATTAGTTTTGCCAATGATTGTTCTTATTTATTGACTCTCCAATTTGAGAAGCATATTCCAATGCACAATGTTCATGATTTCATTATTAATGTTTGTTTTATTCTATAAATATTCAACTTAACACTAATCATGTTAAATAAAAGAAATTAAACAGAAATAATTACCGAAGCCAGTTCTGTAGTTCTTTTTAGAGTGTTTCATTTATCATCAGAAAATACGATGTAAAGAAAAAAAAATGCATTACATTTTTAGATTAATAAAAAGGCTTGGAAACAAAAATTTCGAAAATCAGAACTTGTAGAAAAGAACATGATTTTAAAAAATGATTTTTTTCTCTAAATTGCAATTCGATCTTATTGATTTATATCTTCGAAAACGACAGGATATACTGCCTTTCAAAAGAGCAAATTCCCACCTGCCGCTGTATATTGCGACCTCTCACAAATTCAGGTTTTAAAAACAGTTTCACGTAATCCTGTTTAATCCCCGGTCTCCCTACATACTTTTATCACGCCGGGGAATTAATTTTTGCATATATAATATTGAGTTATTTGATTTCCTGAAAAAATAGCAGACATATTTTGAGATGAAAAAAAAATAAAGAGAAACCTATAACTATAAAAGTTTTAATATGATGTTAGTAATTTAAACGGCAACTGGACGGATAGTTTAGCCCCTTGGTTTCGGCAAGTAATAAGGCAAATTATTGTATGGTTTTTATTTTCCTTGCTCTATATTTGTTGGATTTGTGTATTTGTGTCTCTATCATTGTTATTGTTACATGTATGAAAATTTGTGATATATAAATATATATGTATGGATTATGAGTGGAAATAATTCCTATTACTATTATTGACCTCAATAGTATAACTATAAACTCTCAAATAAATACTTTTTTTTCTCTGGGAATGGAGGGAGAAAAAGTGGGTTAGTCCAACCGGAAAGCCGCCAGGCTCATAATCTGTTGTTTTTTGGTTTGAGTCCCAACTTGTCCAAAGTTAAGATTTAACTCCGCTACATCTCCCCTTACCATCGGTGGGAAATGGAATACCGATGACTTTTGAAAGGCAGCCGACCATCGTATGGGACGCTAGGATATGTTCCCATGTGCAGGAGAGTTATAACTCATCATCCTCTCGTATCTTTGGAAGATTCTGTCAATTCTACATTGCAAACGTTCCAAGATTTTAGGTTAGTACCACACAGAGAGAGAAATGGGATAGGGTAATGTGCGTAGAAATTCCGGAATAAAGTTATAATTTTTGTAGATGCAGTCGATATGAGAGAGGCAAAAGAAAAAGCCGTCCGAGTATCTTCTCTTTCCGGGTTGAGGTGATACGATACAGTTCAGGGGGAAAGTTATATACTAGTTCATCATCTAGGTATGGTAGTTGTGTCGTAGCTTCCTTTCTTGGGTTTTTGGAGGGGAGAAATTCCATGGGGGTTCTGCAATCTGAGATTTCAAGGAAACTTGCAGTTTTCTTTCCTTCTATAATCTGTTGTATAACGTGGTGTATTTTAGAAAATTGATGTGTGGAAAGTATATTACATTTTTGTGGTTCTTACGGGAAAGAATACTTTCAGGTGAGAATTCTTGCACTGCCAGTTTTCTCATTTCATCAAAGAGAATATTTTTATGCATAGAGTAGGCCGGACAGTTGAGGATAACATGTGGCACGGTTTCATATACATTACAATTTTCGCATTTGCTAGTCGCCGAATTTTTCATTAGATGCATTTTATCGTTTAATCGTGTATGGCCTGTTCTTAACCAAGTGATTTTTTTCTTGGTTTTTTTCTGTTTTTGAGGCAAGAGTATGTTTCCGAGATATTTGTGGACACTAGTCTTCTATGATTGGGCGCCAATGAAGTTTGTTCTGTGAAAATATTTTGAAGATTTTCCAATGGTTGCCGATTTATGATTACCTTGAATTTATTGATATTGTGGGAGTTTTGGATCATGGCTCGGTTGGTTCATTGTTTGGGATTTGACACCGAAGGTAATAAAAACAGAGAACGTAAAAAGATCAAAAAGTGTATAACCGGGAAAATAACAACGGGTTTAGATGGCCCATGTAAAAATAACAAGGGTAAAAGGTTACAACGGTTAAAATATCAACAATAACGTCAAAAATCAAAGACAGGAGTTAAAACTGATTCATCTGATAAACGTTTTCCGAGTGTAAGAGGCTCGGACATAAAATTATGACAGCTAAAATGCAAACTTCTTTCGATATTAAAACAAGGACATACGATTAAAATTTGTTCAATAGTGTTGTGTTGTGTTGTTTTACCTCTGAGCGGCACTTTTTTGCACACCATGGGCTAAATGGCCAGGTCACATGGACCCCGAAGGCTCAGAGAAGGTTGGGGGAGGGGACCCACTGGAACAGCTGTTGGGAGACAGATGGTAGCCTCCCGTCAAGGCCACCCAGCGTGTTCTTTAACGTGCACAGGGTATGGCTCTCCCGCACACGGGGCCACGGCTTAACGTCCCATCCGACGGACGGCGGCCTTTCCAAGCCCATCGGTGTCCCCTACTGACCGTGGGCAGGGCAGGGAATTTTGCGGAGATAAATCTCAACGCTGACCCAGCTGGGACTCGAACCTGGGAACTACAGATTACGAACCTGGCGCGCTACCGACTGAGCCACCCCCGCCCCTGTTCAATAGTGAAAACGGTGTCAGAAAACTCGCACTTAGGTTCGTCTTCCGCCCGTAGAAGAAACGAATGAGCTAAGTGGAGCCGAGCAAGTACAACTTCCTTCTTGCGATTCCTGCGGTAACATCACTGCCATGATTTGATGATAGGTTTGATCTCAAAGCGCTTGTTGGCAAGCTGTTCTTACCAAGATCTCTGCCACTGTGCCCGGAGCTCGATGGTAATACGTTGCCAGAAATCTTGATATGGAAATGGCCACGGAGAGCCGCATATGAGTGTGGCTGACTTGGCAGCAGCATCTGCCAAGTCATTGCCCCTGATACCGACGTGACTGGGCACCCAACAGAAATGGATATTTGTTGTGGCTGCCAGACGATGTAACTGCTGGGCGGATCTTAGAAAGAACTAGGTGAGGCCAATGCCTCAATGAGATCAAAGCCTGAAGCGAGTTAAGCAAGTCGGTGTAAAGCACACACCGATGATGACGCTTAGCTGCCATGTGATCTAAGGCGAGACTGATAGCATGCAACTCGCAGTGAAGATGAAACACTGCAGTGGGTTCTGGTCTGCAATGATTACATCACAGCAGACCATGGCCGATCCCACTGATGTGCCGGACTTTGAGCCATCTGTGAAGACAGGCAAAAAGTCCAGTTCCTCAACACGATGGCTGGCAAAGAGTTGCCAGTACAGACAGTCAGGTGTAAAGGCCTTCCCCCTTCCTGCACAGGGAAAAATTACAGAAAGGGTAAACAGGGAGCCATGGTGGAATTGGCTTGCCTGTCGACTTTTCGATGCTGTCGAGACTGATGTCTTTGTCTCTTAGGTAGATACTTAGCCTCGGATTCGCAAACCAAAAGGACGAATGGCAGTCGGCCAATTTGTGTAAAGCATTCCCCACTTTGGACTGAAAATGCAGTCCAAGTGGAATGGCCAGGCAGGGATCGCAATTTAGATGCATATTGTAGGGACAACTGCTGATGGTGAAGAGATAAAGATGGTTCGTCGGTCGGTTCGTACTCTGAACCAGTGAGGTGTGGAAGGCTCCGGTACAAACACGGAGGTCCTGATGATGGAGGTGGTCCTGCACCTTCACCTCTGAATCCTAGGCGGAGTCGTACACCTGGAATCCGTAGTCCAGTTTCGATCGGACAAGTGCACGGTACAGGCGGAGCAGAAAATATCGGTCAGGTCCCCAGGAGAGAGAGGAGAGGACTTGATGATGTTCAATGCCTGCATACACTTGGACCTGAGATGACGTATGTGTGATAAAAAAGTCAATTTCCTATCGAAGATGAGACCGAGAAACTTTGTCTCCACCACAACTGGAATGATGTTACCACCGAGCCACAGCTCGGGGTCCAGATAAAGATTACGCTTGAGGCAAAAGTGCATGAAAGCGGTCTTCTGTGGGCAGAACCGAAACCCATTGGCCGTCGCCCAAACCGAGAGATTCTTTAGGGCAGTTTGAAGTTGTCATTCAATGACCCTCATGATTGGACGATGAGCAAAAGATGCTAAAGTCATCAACATAGAGGGCATTTCCTACAGATGGAGGAAGTTGTCTAGTAATAGAATTAATCATGACAGCAAAAAGCGTAACTCTCAGAACACAGCCTTGTGGCACCCCTTGTTCTTGGGGGTACGGCTGCGACAGAGTGCTGCCCACACGGACACGTAAAGAACGTGCCGATAAAAGTTGGAGATGAAGATCGGTATGTGACCTCTCAAGTCAAACTATGGAGGTCACGGAGAATGCCGAATCTCCAAGCTCTGTTTAAGTTTTTTTTATGTCCAAGAAAATTGACACCAGCTGCTCTCTACATAAAAAGGAATTTATGATAGCCGATTCGAGGTGTATCAGATAGTCAAGAGTTCACCGTTGCCTGTGAAAGCCACACTGGATGTTGGATGAAAGAGAGCGAAGAATGGGGCTCATGTCGAGCTCTCTTAGCGGCATTGATCGATTCCATTTCATCTTCAACTCTCATAGTTGTTTTTGTGTGGTTCAATACACTCCATGGAACCAAACAAAGGGAAGCCCAGGCGGACGCCAGGGCAAGACAGGCACTTACCCACACAGACAGTGAGCAAATCCCTCACATATAAATAAAAGAAAAATGAAAAGATAAATGTCCAAAAAAAACTTTTCTTCACAAAAAGAACTAAGTGAAAAATAAGAAAATTGTGAACAGTAAAACTGGCCACACGAAGAAAGGATAACTATAAAAGGAAAATAAGTTGTGAGGAAACTCGCAAACCTGTACCTGGACGTGGGCAAGGTTACTCACCGCTCTGCAAACTTGACCCTAGCAGGACCTGCCCAGCAGCCGATAGCTCCAGGGGGGGGGGGGGCACTCAAGGAGCTCCCATTTACCGGCCTTGGAATCTGCTACCCAGCCCTACGACGACAGGTTCCCCAATGGCAAGGTGGCCAAAGGGACCTTGCCAGTCAAGAGCTGAGGAGAGAAGACGGAAATTCCCGAGCAACTACAAGAATCCTCATTTCCCAGGACATGGGTCTCTGTGCACAACAAACATGTGCGCTAGCATTCAGGACCCAGTAAAGGAAACTGAGCAAGTGAAACCTTCACAAGGTGGTCCCCTCAACATGTACAGGAGCTCGCACTGAATGATGGATTATGGGAGTAGCACTATTGATTACTTTAATTTGTCAGCAATCTCATTTCCAGTGAGTCCTATGTGGCTAGGCACCCACTGGAAAGATATTTTATTATTATTTTTTGATGCAGTTTTTGATTCCTCTAACATCTTTTATCATTTCTGGAATATCCAGGATGACAAATCTCAGAGTCATTTGAATATTCCTTTCATCTGTTTTATATCTTCAAAGATTAAATCTTGTTTTAAATATTGTACCATTATTCCTATGGGTATGATGTTTGTAATTTTATTAAACACATGATGGTTCTGATGCCTGGTGGCAATTCTTAGGAAATTTATTTTCAACTGTTTCTGTAATCCGATTTTAAATCGGGGGCATGGAGATCTCTGCCACATTAGAAATATTGGAACATGATGGAACATGATCTGAATGTTTGTTGCATTGACTGTTAGGTAGAGATCATATTCAATTTTTGGCCTCAGCCAAAAACTCTTTACTCATTGCTGAGTAAAGATTTATTAGGCATTTTGGTTTGCATTCATAGTTCTACTTGCCAAGCATCTGAGAAGTTGTAGGTGCTTTTTACTGGCCAAATGAAGGCTACCATAGCGCTCATTCCAGGACATTTTGTTGTTGAAAATAGGGCCTAAAAATTTGTGATGCCACCTGTTTGATATTTTCTTCCTCAATTTTAATATCGTTTGCTGGTATGGCTCTACTTTTCCTACTGATGGGTAGCATTACTGCTCTATCTTTCGAAATTTGAATGTGACATTTTTTAAGTATACTTAAATCAAATTTACGGAGAGTTGCAGATTTTCTTCCAACTTGTGGAAGGAGGTGTTGATACTCCATATGGCAATGTCATCCGCGTAGACCGAAATTTTGGTGTGTGATGGTAAAATATTTGGCAGGTGATGCAAACAAATATTGAATAATAGAGCCGAAATTATGCTTCCCTCGATGATGACTTTCTTGATATGTTATATTTTCTAGAGAGAGCTGTGTCTAATTTTATTTGTATAATATTATTTTTAATGATATGTTGAAGGACTTCATACATATTGACATGAATGCCTATTAGTTGTATTTTGAAGAAAAGGTCATTTTGCCAGACTGCATCAAATGCCCCTTTATATCCAAAAACATGACGGTAGTAGGCCTGTCATAGTACAGTGCATGTTCAAGATCAAGGATAAGATCTGTGGGGTTATCTTCTGTACATCTAGCTGGTCTGAATCCTGAGAGTGCTCACTTAAGATGTTGTTTGTCTCAATATAGCAGTTGAGTCTACAGTTCATCAACTTTTCGAATGTTTTCAGAAGGCATGAACTCAATACAATGGGTCTATATGTTTCTAGACAATTGGGGATTTTGTTCGGAGTTCTAATGATTATAGTGGAGTATATAGTTCAATCCAAAATTGTTTGATTTCTTTACTAAATGGTTTCCTCTCCAAATATTGTTTGAATTCCTTAAGAAATGGTTTCCCCTCCTAAAACAAAATGGGCTGTGAGCATTAAAATCTCTATTCATTGAGAAATGAATAGGTTTAAAAGTTTTTTTGGACGTTTTGTAGTTATTTAATTGCTTTATATGTAATTCTATCAGGACCTGGAGAGAAGTTTTTTTTCAAGCTATTTAAAGCAGATTTCAGTTCAGAGAATATGAAAGCTGTATTGAGGCTCATGAAATGTTCTTTGATGTTTCCATTAGGTGTATTCTTTTCCATGTCTTGGATGATTTCCTGATCTTGTGTGGAGGAATATTTGTTATGGTTTTCTGGATGAAGATGATTTGCAAACTTATTGGCCAGTTCTTCTGGATTAAGATTTTGGGCCATGTAGAATTTTTACCATTCATGTGAGGGTGGTATCACATTTGTAAGTGATTTAAAAATTTTACAGATTTTTGAGGTTGGAGTACAAGGCGAAAGTTCTTCTAGGAAATTTCTCCATATTGATTGGTCATTAGATATAAATTTTGTAATCCTTTCATTGATTATTTTGGAATCCAGGATGTGGAAGATGTTTCTGGACCACCTTGACATTTTTTCCTTTCTTCTACGAATGGCAATAAGTTTTTTGTTTTCCAACTGTTGTGTGTTAATGTTGAAGGAGGTGGGAGTGTTCTCGCATTTTCTTTCCTGTTCTTTCTTAGCTCCCTATAATTTACGAAAGGGGTTTCTTTTTCTTGAGCTTGTGATTTTTCCGTATTTTTTTTCAGTTTCTGATTTTCATTCTTCTAGAGTTTAGCTCAAATGTGTAGGAATTGGTCAGTCAGAGATTTGAAAAGACTAGGGTATGCTAAGGTAAGGTGTATGGCAGATTCCTGTTTTCCAAATCTATGATAGGTGGTATCACAGTCATTGAGTATGGAGAAATTATTGTATTCAATGAATTATTCCATAACTTCCCCTATGTTATCGATTTTGTGAGTGTCCCATAATGGACTGAGAACATTGAAATCTCCGCAGATAATGACAGGTTTTGGGAATTGGTCAATGATGTGTTGAAATTTTTGAAGGATAAAAATATTTCCTGGATTGTAGATATTTATAAATGTTATTGCTTTCTTCTAAATATTTATTTGAGTAATTTGCCCTTCTATCAGATAATGATCAAGTATAAGCTCTATTTCCCTTTGGGGGAATTTATTGATGTATTAGAGTAACAATTCCTCTTTCTATGTTGTTTTTGTTTTTCTAATAGGTGACATAAGGTGAGATTTTGATAGGGAGAGTAGCTTTAGTCTCCTGTAAAGTGATTATGGTGACAGGTATTGCAGAGTTGTATTAAATTTTTTTGTCTAAATGTTCTAATATTCCATTGAAGGAAATTCTATTTTTTCCATATCGAAAATGGGTTACGTTTTTGGATTATATTCCTTCATTCTCAGAGTGGGTTAAGGAAGTTGCTTGATCTAAATTATTCTGAATTTTTTGCTTCTCAGTAGATTTGTTGTTTATTAGACTTTTAATTATTCGATAGGAATGCGGATCAATTGCTCTGGTGTACTCTTTTCCAGATTTTTATCCAATTCTCAAATTTTGTCAATTTCTAATGTAGTTTCTCCTTCAGTGGGTCTATTACTGTTATCTTGTTCTTCATTTATTTGCAGATATATCTCTGGGAATATTTCCTGTTGTTTTTTCCTGTCAAAAGGTATCTTGTTCTTTATCCGTATGTTGCCTAACCTCTTTTGGTTCCATGTGTTTTCTGCCAAGAAAATTATATTCTGTTGGATGTCAGTAGAGTTTAAGTTGATTTTCCTTTTTGGGTGATTTGGTTGCTGTTGTCTGTTTCTTGTGCTGTAAGCATTTTTGGGGATGTCATAATCATCTAGAAAACATTTCTTTCAACTCTCCTATTGGTATATGTTTGGGAATTATAATAATGTTTATATGGTGTGTTCTCAAAATCCTTTTAATTCGATTGAAACCGATTATTCTGAAGTCTGACCTTCTTATAAGCTGATGACAAGCTTATATTTTCCGTAATATGAATTTTTTTAGCTCTGCTTTCTATTCTTTTTTCTGGGTATTTGGCCCAAGTTGCTGGAAAGTTTCCCCCATCTCGTAGATCCGGTCATTTCCAGGTCACTAGTAACTTCGAATTATATAGAAATGATACCCAAATGATGCACCTTTTTAAACATCGGTATCTTTATCTTAACTGTTAAAACGCACTTTTGATTAAATGGAATTAACAATAGGTTTGTGGTAATTGAGCTGAAAACAACAATAAGTTGTGATTCAATTAGTTGATTCTGTCTAAATAAGAGTTTCTTAATCACCAGGAATCCGATGGTTCACCTGCGAACGACATTCTTTCATGCACACAATGGACTAAATGTGCAGATGACAAAGTCCCAAGGTCTCGAAGCAGGTTAGGAGAAGGGGATCGAACAGTCAGCTTTAGGAGACAGATGATAGCTTCTCATCAAGGTCAGACATAGCGGTCTTTAAATTGCACTTCCGACGGACAGGGGCCTTTCAAACTACATAGGTGTCTTTTACTGATCGATTGCATAGAAGAGGTTTCGTCTAGATAAATTTCAAAGCTCGCACCAGTGAGACTCGAAACTGGGAACTGCAGATTACGAACCAACCCCCTCCGCAACAATCATTGAACAGTGGAAAATTAATTCCGAGTTTAATACCTGAAATGGATTCTAAAATGATAATATTTCTGGATATAATCACTGCATCGTCTTATAGTTAAAATCAAAAAATAAATCAAATATATGTTAAGTCATTTTTTAACTAATACTTACCCTGATTAAAGTAAAATAAAATACTGAACATATGTTAGGTTGGGTTGGGTTGTTTTTCCTCTGAGCGGCACTTTTTTTGCACACCATGGGCTAAATGGCCAGGTCACAAGGACCCCAAAGGCTCAGAGAATGTTGGGAGAGGGATAGCTAACATATAGCTAACATTAGTTTCAGAAACAACAATAACATGAATATAACGCAGAAAATCATCTAAAATAACAGTAAATTGGCGAGAGTATTTTTCTACACTAAGTATATTAAAATGAAGAAGTACCACTAAACTTAGCACAGAGTCAATTAGTTAAATTTGTTGTAGTATAACAGTCAGGTTCTAACACGTTGATCAGTTCAGCTTCGTCAAAATCCATAAAGGGAATAGAAATCTGAATTCTCTCTTATGCAGGTTAAAGTGTTCGAAGTTTAGTGCCGAAGTCAATTCTCCTTGAACTCTCAGATTCTGATTTTCCGATGTAAATTCCCCCCGCCCCCACTTGCACCAAACAAATCTAATATTGTTTCTCTTAGAAAATATTTTCACTCTTCCAAACAAATCTTTGTTTGCACTTGTTACCTTTTTATTTGTATATACGTAAGTTCCCAGCTATATATATCCATTGAAACATCAGCAGTCTGCATTCTATTATCTATTTTGCAATTCATTCATCCCTGTAATGTTTGTTTTTAATTCTGACAAAGACAGTAGATGGCATACTCTTATTTTTCTTGGAAAATCTATGCATATTTTCGATTGTATGTATTTTTAATTTCTAGCGTAGTACCTAATTTAGATGCTATGGAGAGGAGGTCTCCTTTAACTTCATATGTAGTCTCAGGAACATTTTGGGTTTTAATTTTACAATTAGGAAGGAACGTCAGGAATGGAACAACGAAAGGCTAGAAATTCTGCCTTCCGTCGGATGGAGGAGAATCTTATCCTGAACACTTTAAAGAACACCTAAATGGCATTGCTGGAAGACTATCATATGTCTCCTAACAGTTGTTCACTGGGTTCCCTTCCCGAAACACTCTCTGAATCTTTGCAGGTCCTTGTGTCCTGGCCATTGAGCCCATTGTGTGCGGAAAAGGGTTCTCAGAGGTACAACAGCACAAAAAAAAGATTTTTACCTTAATCTAGCTTTTTATACCATTGTTTTCTAACCAAAGGACAAATGACGGATGCAGGAAATAATTTCAGTCATGGCACACAAACTAGCAAAAGAAATCTTAATATATACACTGCTGTCCAAGAATATCAGAACACCGAGAAGGAAAGAGTAAGGACTGTGATTTCATGGGGTATATACTTAGTACATTCTAATTAAGAAGTGATTGTAGTTTTAAGGTCATTAATGCAGTGGTTTCTGCTACAGGATAGTGAGAAATTTTGGAAAGTGTGTGACTGAAACCTTTCCAAAGATATTTAAAGGGGTGTTAACCATTTTGAGAACAGTATTTCTGTAGGTGTTAAGATATGGTACACAGTCTGGTCCAAGCTCCATATTTCCGGGTGGGCGAGTTCAACAGACGACTGTGTCCATCCCTTGCTTATGCTGGTCGTATTGTTGGCACGAGAGAAGGCAAATCTTCGTATCGAGAAATTGCTTCTCGGTGGGACACAGTGTATCTGTTGTGCATCGAATGTACAGGGAATGTTTCAAAGACAGGCAACAAACACTCCAGAAAGGTTCTGGACTTCTTCCACAGCTAACCTCATGGGAAGATCGACATCTTCAGAGGCTGGTTATAACAGAGCGCTCTGCCAACAGTGCTCTTTTGCCAACAGTGGAGGTCAGTAACACATCTTCCAATGTCTGCAATAACATTTCGGCGCTGTTTATTGGAATTCAGATTATACGCCCACCATTCTGACACCCCAACAAAAAACCGTCAGATTAAAGTGGTGCATCGAGCGAGACAGTGGTGCAATAGA
This sequence comes from Ryuthela nishihirai, assembly GCA_038380435.1. Taxonomy (NCBI): domain Eukaryota; kingdom Metazoa; phylum Arthropoda; class Arachnida; order Araneae; family Heptathelidae; genus Ryuthela; species Ryuthela nishihirai. Next base: position 29,790,249 of record JAWZYU010000025.1, read on the forward strand.
TTGTATAACGTCGTCTTTTCTAATGAATCCCGCTTCCATGCTTGCTGAATCTCATGGAAGAAATCTGTCCCACCGAAGGAATAATGAGAGGCGTTGAGAGAAATGTATTTGGACGAGGCATATAGCATCAATGCATGTGATTAGTGTGGGGTCCAATCAGTTATTAAAATAAATTCCCAATGGTGCGGATCCACGCCACCATTACCAGTGCTCGTTACATCCATGACATTTTACAGCCAATGACTCTTCTGTACTTACAGACTGCTCCACACGCCATATTTCAGCAGGACAATGCAAGACCCTATTCAGCAGTTGTCACTGTTCAATACATGAGGCAAACCATGTGCATATCCTTCCGTGGTCCGTTAGATGACCTCACTTCTCACTCAAAGAAAATGTATGGATAAGGTCAAACGGACATTGCGGATATACCAGCATATACTGGCATATGTAGAAGAAATTTGGTCGTGGGTGCATAGTGCTTGGACGGCTATTCGAAAAACCAGCATCAATTTTTTTTTATGAGTCCATGCCTCACCTTAAAGCAGATTATATAAGGAAGGGAAGAACACAGTCATTATTAAACAACTTTGTATGTAACTCTCCAATTGTCTCCATATTGTAATCATTTATTACTATAATAAAGCTATATTAAACAGCCAAAAATGAGCGTTTCTGATTGGTCCTCCTTGATGTTTGATTTTCGTGAATACCAGTATATATTATGAAAATAATCTACATAAATCTATAAAGGTCATCTCTCGGGACTAGTCTGCAAGTGTTCTGATCATTTCCTTTTACGTTAAAAACTCCTACATATCCACTAGTTATGTAAGTTAGTGACAAAGACATTCAAAAAGCGTTTTTTTAAAGACGGCATCTAGTAACGGAAGATGAAAATAAGATTTTACTATTGGTTGAAAGGAAATAAAATTTTACAGAAAAGTTATTTTAGATACAGCAGACAAACCTATTTGTACGAACAATCGTTTACAGGACTTTCTCAGTAAAAGTTTCAAAAATCGTTGCCTATACATTCACCCCATTTCCTTAATTACTTTCTTATTCCTTCAGAAAGGAAGTGCTTAGCATCATCCATCATTTCCTTCATGTTACATTCATGTATGAAATAGAGGCACAACTGAATAAGGTCAAACAGCATAAAGCCACGATGTTTTCAATGTAGGATATTTCAATAGATAGAGCAAACAAACTGATCTGCGATACAAAGTTGTAGTCATCAAATAAAATTCTCTGTCTTCTAGAAAGGCAAAGTACAAAATCTCTCCTACAGGAAGCTACGAATCAATAATGTCTAGAACACCTGAAGTCTTCAGTTTACAGGTACATAATTCCCGAAAATTGAAGGGGGAAAAGCTGACTTATCTTGTGCTGTGCGAGTGGAAACGAAGTTTTCATATTCATTTAACACTTGAATGTAGCAGATGTGAATGTCGCAAATTAATGTGAAACATTTGCTCTGGTGACGAAATGATCGTTTCTTCATAGTATAGGAAATCATGCACAATTAGCGACTCCCTAAGAAAATTACGGGTGTTAAGAAATTTGTTGCGTTAAAACGTAAAAGATGTAGCATTATGAAAGAGTGACTTTCTAAGTAATTGTGCTTTTCCAAAGGGAGGATGAGAAATTAAATAATTATATGAATATCCTATAGTCCGCCAAGAAAACATTCGAGCTGAGAGATTTTGCGAATCAAGAAATGTAATTTGTTATTCTCTTCTGTTTTGAAACGGTTCACGGATTGGAGGACTCTCGTTCTTGTGAAGACCAAAGCAGATTGATATATTTCATTTAGAAAAAAAGTAATTGATGAAATAAAACCTCTGTAACAACTATTTTATAGATTATACCTCTACTACTGTTGAATATGTGATTCAAAAAAATATCCGAGCTTGGAGAATTTCCAATTATCTTTTGTTTTCAAAGAGTTCACTGCATTTTGGTGTTTTCTCTCTTCTTCAGGACCAAAGCAAATTTAAATAATGCCTGCAGGAAAAAAGGGATTCATAAAGTAAATCTGTGTTACAACGATGTTAACAGATTCCACCTCTGTAACTGTTACATCTATTGTTTCAAGGTTTGTAGACTCCAGTACATATTAACAGACTAGTAGTTTGCTAGTTATTATTTTCATTCAGCCTAAAAATATGATTATTTCAATTAGAATCTTCACTTGTTATTTGTGAATAGTTTTGCATAAAATCTGCAAACAGAAAAAAAAATATACAAAAAGACAATATTTTTTAAACGATTAAGTGCACTTTGAATCTTATTTCTCCGATGAATTGGTTTTTATACATTTCCTTGAAATAGTAATTAATTATATATAAATATTAAAATGATTCCCTTAAACCAGATACCTGAGCCTAAATGTCGTTCTGAGGATGCAGAAAGTGGAATCTTTATTCACAGATCACGTAATCCTAATTATCAAATATTACATCCTTCTATCTCTCTAAGGAATGCTAGAGAATTACAGCACACTAGGTCTGATTTAAGTCTCATGATGAAAGTATTGGCATTAGTAGGATTCAGAATCTTTCAAAGGCGTATTAGAAAACGAAATTGGACTCAAAAACTCTTTGCCAATTTCACTATTCTGGGAATCCATATCCTTTTTATCTACTCTACATGTCTTTTAATTTTTAAAGCAATCAATCGAAGAAATTTTAGATTAAGGATTGAGACTACAGCGAGAATAACCGAAATGTTCTCCTTTGTGTCGTGGCATACGTTGAGAGTTCGTCAACATCGTTTACTAAATTTGTTCTTGAATTTGAATAAATTTGATAAAGATTATTCGCTCGAGAATCGTCAGTCTTTAAAATCATGGATTACACTTTACATTTTTCTCATATTTTTAAATCCAATATTTTCGGCATCCTTACTTGTATTGCTTATTACAGATTCGGACTTAGGCAATTTCGTAGATTATTTCTTTTTTGAATCAAAACCTGACGAATTGTCTGTAGCTATTCATCTGCTCTTATACATTTTTCACATGATTTATTTTGCAAATGTATATTTAATTACCAATATTTTAACTCTGATTTACGTTTTCCTATGTGTCCGTTGTTGGAAGATGCTCCATATTTGCCACGACGTTTTGCAGCGAAGTGTCTCATTACCTACACAAACTAATTTGTCTGTTCAACATCTTGATGTTTATGGTAAAATTTCATGTTTAGTTTGTCTGATCGAAGATTCCTTATCCTTTCCAGTATTTTTAGTAATGGTGAAACACTTTTTACTTCTGTTTACATTCTTTGGTAATGTGCTTGGTTTTACAAATTTTCACCTGACACCTCTTCGGGAATGTTTTTCTTCACGATGTTCATTAACACTGCCGTATCATTTCTTTGCATATCATTCTATGCTGCAGAGGTAAATGAAAAGCACAATGAAATTAGAATTACTCTGTCAGAGATTGCGCAGAATATGAGAAAAACCGTCTGTCTCGCTGACACTAATTTCTTGCTGTTAAAGATAATTAACGCTGGAAATGTTAATATTTTGTCCGGTTGGAAAATGTTCAAATTCAGCAGAAGTTTTATTCTTTCTGCTTGCGGAAGCTTGTTAACGTACATTTTGTTAATTCTTCAATTGAAATCGTAAAACGTTTAACGAATAACTTTTACGACCCACATTTTAAAGTGTTACCAGCAATATTCTGTGTAGTAAATCTTATTTCGCTTTAATGAAATATAAATTGTAAATGTATATATATATATATCCTGATATGCACTGAATGGTCATTGAAATATTGTACCCCCCTTTCTTATTTTCAGTAGAAGCTACATTTGATGTTTTACAATTTTTATAATTTAGGCGTTTAGGAAAAAATGTGATTCAAGAGAAATTAATTATCTCTATCAATCCTACCAAAATGTCGATTTTCAGCAATATTCGTTCAGTATTTAAAGAGATACGAGAGCTTTACTATTTATTCAACGTCAATGCAAAACATTAAAATTTGCATCACCACTTAAAAATAAATTGAATCAGCAACATTATTTTAAACAATTTAATTCAATGGATATATGTTTAAAATGTTTTTATAAATCTTTCGATATTTTAAAATTTTTTTGGCGCGTTGTTGATCTTTAATATCCAAATTTCCATAACTCTAAGCACAAAGTGAATATTTTTAAAGATTGAGATTTATAAAGACTTAATAGAGATCTTTAATTGGTATGCAGTCGAATTTTATAATAAAAGCTTTTTTTAGACGTTATGGAGTTTCAAAATTAGTTTTGACAGACAAAATGTAAAGAGGGTGGTAATGATTCAACAATCACTCAGTGGATTTTTAGCTATTATGAGAGATATATATAATATGGCTTTTGTAAAGAATGCTTGATATTTGCAAAACTTTATATTACGAATCGTTCTAAATAATATATATATTAAGAATTAGTGTTTTAAATAATTATCAATCGTATTTCCATTATCCTCGCATTTTATTTTTAATCTGGTAAAATAAAGCTATGAAAAATTTTACTCAATTGTTATTGAATGTATTATATATTATATTGTGCTATATCTGACTGTTAGAGAAATTTCGCATATAATAATTAAGTATTTAAAAATAAATTACTGAATCGCTCAGTGCATATTGAGGTAATTTTGGAAACAGTTCCTTCATAAAAAAAGTATTTATAATTTTCGTATTATAAGAACGACGAAAATAATTTTAAGCGACTCACGTAAAATTTCATTGTTTTAGATTTTAATTTTTGAACCCAATTTCTCAATATTCAATTTGTTTGACGCATTCGAAAAACGGGTATCATATTTTTAAAGAAACAAAAACAAATGAAATTCATACTTATGTTCTTAGCTCAATAAGGAGCAAAGGTTAGCGAAAATGTCTACTGTGTTATCGATTTTTCATGCAATTTTATGATGGCACATTTTATATGTCACTTAAATTGCACATTTAACTGGAAGTTTAAAGAGGAAGTGTTTGTTTTGCACTTGATTTTAAGTTTTCTTACTTGACGACTGCAAGAATAATAAACTTTATCGAGTGACAGATGTAACAGAAATTAAAGAAAAACAGAAATCATATAGAGTGCAGGACTCGAAATAAAATGGAGTTGTTTTATCTCTGAGTGGAAATTTGATGGACGAAATGGTAGATGATATGGAATCTAAAGACTAAGAAACGTTTGAGATGGTGATCTATTGGACAGTTGTTAAGAGACAGAGGGATGCCTCCCATCAAACTCGGTAGTGTGTTTTTCCAAGTGCATAGGGTTTGGCTGTCATTCAGATGAGATGACTAGTTCCTCCGATGGACTTCGAAATTTCCAACTCTCTAGATGTCCTCTTTCGGACCAAGGACAGAGTTCAGTTTAATGGAAAAAGCCTCAAAGCAGGCACAGTTAGGACTAGAACCCTGAAATAGCAGATTACAAGCTTGACGACAAGATTACAAAAAAAAGGTTACACAAAATTTATCAATTCTGTGGAATTTTTTTTTTATCTTATTTTCATTTTTAAAATAAATGCAAATTTTCTCTTCACGACTGACTGACAAATTTTGTCCACATTTCTTGTTTCCATTTATATCAACTTAATAATACTCTCTACTGGGTTTTCTGTTATTATTATTTTATTTTTAGAGGAAAAAGGCGATAGCAAGTAGACTGAACCAGAACGCTGTTTTTTTGTGTTTCATCTTCAAACAGATGCTTTTTCCTACATTAAAATTGTTTGAAAATAAAAAAAAACTTGCAAAATATCTGAAATATAGATTGGTTTTATGTTTCAGAAGTTTTGTTTCAACCAAATTGATGCTGAAAGCTCGCACTATTTAAATTGCACAACCTACGTTTTTGGATCCATAATAAATTACGCAATAATTAATATATTTCAGCACTTAGCTATTACACAATCTACTCGACTAAATGACAGAACAATTTTTCAAATCAAATGTAATTTTTCGGATATCAATATTTTTTGCAATCTAAAACACTACGAAAGCCAGTTTAAAACGGAATCGAATCTAGGAGGGTGGAACAAGAAAATCACTTTGCAGTCCGTTATCGATAATTTGAACCTCCGGTCTTGATTTGAAAAAATCTTGATTGAAATTGCAAATAATATAAAATAATCTACGAAATATTAGGGTATTCTCGTGTTACGTAAATGGAAATCTAATTTTGATGCTCTGTAACTTCAAATATATGCACATAATGGAAGTATGTCACCAAAGACAGCACAATATGATAAGAAAATCCATTTATAACATCGATTTTTCAAAAATATTAATTCAATATTTAAAGATATTGGATACAGGATTTGTCGTCAGTTGTGCATACGAGTTTTATTGCCGTATGAATTATTAAATTTAATATGTAACTGCTGTGTTTTTAGTGTGAATAACTGATTTCTTTTTCACTGTGATATTTAAGTCTTCTGAATTAGTTTTACTTTTATGACAACTGAACTAAAATGAATGTATAATGTGTTAAAATGTATCTTGTTGAACATTTGTATCAGTTGTTGCTATGACATATTAGCACTTTCTGATTCTTATTAAACCAAATTCTTTGTGTAAATAAACATAAACGTATATAAATAAATAACCCTTTCTTGATCATATGCTATATGTGAACTGTGGTTTTTGCATTATGTTAAATTCAACTTTCCTCAACTCTTCTTCCACTATTGTCTTATCAAACCAGCTTCTTCTCTTTGTATAAATAAACATAAGCTTATGTAAATAAATAGCTCTTTTCTTGATCATATGTTATGTGATTCTCGAAAAGAGTTTCTTTTTGTTCAGAAATATTGGATGATAATTTGATGTTATGAACTATGGCTTTTTTTGCATTATGTTAAATTCAACTTTCCTCTACAAAAAATTAAATTCATTGCATTGGAATATGTAATAGTTATTTTCATTTAAAACTTGTAAGTATTTAATAAACAGCTAACAAAAAATGTCATATGAAAAAAGAAATGCATTCAGAATTTTTGAATGCAAAACTAAACGTATGAAAGAAAAGAATTATGATATATTAAAAGACTCAGTTGCTGAAAAAGCATCAGTCTGTAGAATAAAAGACAAAAGATTATTGTCATGTTCATTTAATGGTGGGTCTGAAAATCTATTAATTACACTTACAAATAATGGCTCCTTTAGTAACAGTATAGCTAAACATATGACAAAGAAATTATCACAAAAGAGGAAGATAATATTTGTCAGATTAATAAAGATTTTAAGATATACAGGTAATGGACAGAAAAATGGAAAGCCCAAGGTTTGCGGAAAACCTTCGGTTTAAATTAAGGAGCATCATCTACGTGCCACTGACAAAGGCATGAAACAAACAAATGGCATCCCAACATGCTTAGCGTCATGTCTATAAAGTTAAACCTGTTGTAACTGCATGTAATTATTGGTACGATGTCGTCTTAGCGATTTCGAAAGGGGCTTCATGAAGAATAATTTCGAAGGCAATTTCTGCATGGGAATCCAAAAGGAAAACATCATCTGCAAAAGGCAACAGTGGGCAAAAGAGCATAATGTAAAATGGGCGTTATACGATGTGCCAAACGAAAAAAGCGAGACACAAAACTGATCACTTATGCATGGCTTTCAGTATAACGCGAGAGACCAGTTTCTCAAATATTAGTAATTCTATCAAGCTTTCCAGAATTACCGAAGAGCCAAAACATTATGACCACCTGCTAAATATGATGCTGGTCCTCCACCTGCCGCTAAAATAGCTCTTACCTGTCGAGGCATGGACGGTACAAGATTTCTAAAAGTATCTGGTGGCATTTGATGCCAATTCATTACCAGAAGATCTTTTAACTTTCCTAAGTTACGTTGTTGAGCCGCCGTAGATCGGTTAAACTATTCCAACACAAACCACAGAGGCTCTATTTTATTAATGTCTGTTTAATTTAGAGGCCAAAGAAGTACCTGGAAGTCTTCCTCATGTTCCGCGAACCATTCTCGAACATTCCGGGCAGTGTGGCGCATTATCCCGCTGGAAGAAGGCACTACTAGAGGAGTATACCTTTGCCATGAAAGGATGTAGCTGGAATGCAATGACGTTTAGGTAGGTAGTAGACGTCATTGTTTTCTGCACATGAATCACCAGAGAGTTAATGTTTTGTGTGGTAGAAAACGGACAGGTATACAGGGATTGAAGGATAAACAAGGTAAGGTTATAGAAGGTGAGGATTCTGTCATGGCTAGGTGGGCTGAGCTTTTCAGAGATATTCTAAACCAGGCGTGTCCAAACTTTTAACTTCCCTGGGCCACATTGAGTGAATATTTGACTTCCCTGGGCCACACTAAGTGAAGATCAAGTGTTTTGGGCCGCACATAAAATATAAAATATAGTTAATGAACATGAATAATAAAACTTCATTTATTTTCTTATGTTCTCTATTATAAAATAAAAAAGGGCAATATAAAACTAGTGGGATATCAAAAACTCGCTGAAAATTCAGCGAGAGGAAAGCCAACGGGTCGGATCGATTTGGCGAACTTTCGCGAACGTTCGATTGGCCCTTTTTCTGTGAAGGGCTCCCTTGGCCGAAAGGATTAGGAAATCAAAATACAATGCAATATTTTGCATACAAATAGTGTAATTCTTCAAAAAATTCGCCGTCGAGTGGATACACACATAATTCGAAACGTAAATTCTCATGGCATACTAAGATGTTTTTATTTAAATTTTTATTTCAAAATAAATGTCAACGAATCGATTATATATGAAAAATATTGCAAACATTTATTTTTTTAATAAAAATGTGTAAATTTAAATATTTTCATAATTTGTGTTTGGGCCGCATTTTAAAGGCTTTTGGGCCGCACTTTAGACAAGCATGTTCTAAACAATGCGGTTAGTTCTATTCCCATTGTTTGCAATGATGATAGATGCATTGGTGGCTTTAATGTTGGCCCTATAACACAATCTGAAGTTATTTTGGCTGTTTCTAAACTTAAACTTCATAAATCCCCAGGGGTAGATGAAATTACTACCGAAATGCTTAGAGCTGGAAATGTTTCGGTTACCACTTGGATGACTGAAATTCTGAATATCTTTTATGATAAAGGCATGGTTCGTAAGGATTTTACCAGAGCTATTGTTATCCCTATTTTCAAAAAAGGTGATCGCAGTTCTTGTGATAACTATAGGGGTATCAGCCTACTCTCTGTTCCAGGTAAAGTTCCTTCCATGATTGTGCTTAATAGAATTAAGAATCTGGTTGACAGTCAATTGTGTGATGAGCAATGTGGATTCAGAAGTGGTAGGGGATGTGTGGATCAGATATTTTCACTTAGGCAGATTCTTGAGAAATGTTTAGAGTTTCAGAAACCTTTGGTTGCTAGCTTTGTTGATTTCAAAAAGGCTTTAGACTCTGTTGATCGTCATAATTTGTGGTTGATTGTGAAATCATATGGTATACCTGACAAGTTAGTTAACATAATGAAAGCTCTCTATAATAACACTGAGTCGTGTGTGAGAGTTGGTAAGGCTTGTAGCAATTGGTTTAGCATTAATTCTGGTGTTAACAAGGGTGCATTTTGTCTCCTTTCCTCTTTGGTTTGGTTATTGATTATGTTATGCGAAATTCACTTCAAGGGAAAGATTTTGGCCTTAAATGGGCTGGAGATACGAAAATTTCTGAATTAGATTATGCTGATGATTTCGCCTTTTGACAGATGATGTTGATGAGATGAACTCTTTCATTCAAGCTGTTGATGAAACTGCTAGTAGAGTAGGTTTGCTTATAAACAGAGAGAAAATTAAAGTGATGAAAATTGGTCAGGCAGGCTGTGATTCAGTTAATCTGAATGGTTGCAGTCTTGAGCAGGTGTCACAGTTTAATTATCTTGGGAGCTATGTAACAGATAATGGTGATGTGCGGCATGAGATTAACAGACGAATAAGGATTGCTGCTGAGACTTTTAAGAATCTATGGAGAGTATGGAGAAATAGGTGTATACACCTAAAGACTAAAATTAGGCTGTATAATAGATGCTTTTGATTCCAGATGCTTACGCAGTATCTTGGGCATTAGGTGGTTCAACTTTGTAACTAATGATGAGGTTAGGCAAAGGAGTTTGCAACCTCCTTAAGTTTATTGTGCAGAGAGAAACTCCGTTGGTTTGGCCATGTTGCCCGTATGAATAATTATAGATTGGCGAATAGGGTTATGAACAGTATGCCTAAAGGCCTCAGAAAGAAGGGGAGACCTAGGATGCGGTGGGCAGACAATGTCAAACAGGACCTTGTTAGAATTGGTGTGCAGTGGCCAGATGCAGTAGATGTAGCTCAGGATAGACTTGCTTGGAGAACTAAATTGCACTGTCTGGTTGGACCTCCGTAGCCCATGGCTGCTTGAGGATGATGATGATGATAATAAAGAAAATAAGGTAAAAACGTTTTTGTGATTTGAAATATGAAATCCACATAAACAACCTATTGAAATCTTCTAATGCAAATATTGTGATAATATTCTTTATAATACTGATATCAATAGAGCATTTGAAAGTATTATAAATAATTTACAATTATTAGTTGAAAACTCAAAATTCTCACATCAGAGAATGAAAATGGAAAAACCTGTGAAGTCTTGGACAACATTAGTTTACGTATAAAACGAAAATCAGAGAAATCAACGGTGTAGGCAATTTAACCAAACAGATTACAGCAGGATGAAATTAAAGTATTTTAAGAAATATCGTAATATTTTGACAACAAATTAAAAATTTGTTAATAAGGGAGGAAAAAGAAAAATTTTACAAGGATAATTTTTTTCAGAAATTGTAATAACTATTAAAAATGAACTGAGATGCAATCACTGAAATGCCTATCAGGTGTAGGGGAAGTAATATTTTATCAAATTATGTTAGAGTTCAAGGGAAAAATTTAACTCTTGAACGCAATTTAATGAGGAAGGGTTTGAGTACTTAACAAGCTATTTTGAATATAACTACAATGATTGAACGATGTTTCGATAAAAAATGAAAGTTTGTTCTTCTCTTTCTACATACTAAAAATCATCTGACCCTGTTTCGCAGGTAATCTTATTTAAAAAATTGGCGAAATATGTTGGGAAAAAAAAGTTGGGAAATTCGGAGTAAAATGTTTGATTGGTTTAAATTTATTTAGACAATAGAACAAAATGTGCTAGAATCGATAAACATATTAGTAAATAAATATAAATAATATGTATGGGGTTCAACAAAGTGATGTTCTTGGACCTTCCCTATTTTTAATTTTCGTTATTGATTTCTGTGAATGGAAATTATTTACAGATTACTGGCATTTGCTGATGACTCAACAATAATTTATGAAGAAGGTGACAGAGAGATTTTAGAAATTGTTAGAAATGATGTTCGGGCTATTTATTTATTAGTTGAAATATCCAAAGAAACTTTTTTCATGTCCAAAAATCTGAACATATTAATGTCAGATAAAGAAGAAATATGACTAATTTTTAAGATAAAATTGAGTTTTATAAAGTATTATGCAATGATATAGAATGCCATTGCCCTGTAATTAGTTCTACTGATTATTATAAATATTTGGGTGCTTCATTGATCGAAAGTTAACTTAGGGTTTACATATAAATGAAATAATCATAAAGAATAAATTGAACAATTCCTAATATGTGTTTTATACGAAAATTTGGTGAAAAGTCTGTTTAAAAAATTAGGTATTTAGGATGGGTTACATCTTACTTATTATATGGTCTCTTGTAATGGGGGTGCTTGTATAACCTAAATTAAGACTTTACAATATGGGCAAAATATCTTAATCGGACAATAATGAATTTGGAAAATTTGTTCACGTTGATGGACTTTATAACATTTACAAATTCTTACTGTGTGGAAATTATAGCTCAGGATTCCAAATGTTCAAACGTATTAAAAGAACTTGAGACAACAAGAAATAATAATTTTCAAAATAATATAAGATATATAATATAAGAATTAACAAAATATTACCAAATCAATTATTTTTACAAAACATTGTGTTATGAGGCCATTTGGGCTATGAGGAAATAACGCTTTAGAATAAACATGACAGAGTCCAAAAGTTTCATACCTTAAGCTTGCTTTTCATACAGCTGTTCATACAGCAACCAAAGGCAGAACGACGAACACAGAAAATAATTTCAATAATAGCCCATAACTTGTAAAATAAACTCTAATATATATATAACCCAAAGAAACTTCATTTATTGATAATCATATCCTCGTGTGACTAATTTGCCAAGAAGTAATGATAATTTTACGATAAAAACTCCTATGATTTGCAGGCTAATGACAAAGACATTTATAATCCTTCTTCCTAAGGATATTCTTTAATATGAGAGAAGTAAATAAGATTGTAATATTTTGTTGCATGAAAAGAAAAATATAACAGAAATGTTTCATACGGTAGATAATCTAATTCGGACCAAAAAACATATAGGCCTTTCTCGCTACTATCTACAGACAAGATTTCCAAAACATTCGACCCATTTCGTTACTCCTTTTCTTATTCTTTCATGAAAGTCTGATTTATCATTCATTTTAACTTTGGTGTCTCATTCACGTATATAATAAAGCCACAACTGAAAAAGGTCAAATTGCATAAAATCACGAAATTATAAATGCGGAATATTTCAAAAGACAAATTAAAAAAAAAAAACATGATACTGAATACACTAGGGAGCATCTGGTTTCATACAAAGCATACATCAAATTATCTTCCATTTCCCAGAGAGACAAATTACGTACAAAAAAATTTGTGGCGGAGAGTTACGGATCAATAATATCTTAATCACTTAAAGCCTGCAATTTACAGGCGCATAATTCTAGAAGGTAGAATGGGAAATGCTCACTTATGCTGTGCTTTCCGAGCAGTAATCTTTATATTCGCTTAGTACTTTAGTGTGGCAGATGTGAATGTCGGTGACTGATGTGAACCTTTGTCTAGAACGATTAGTTATTTCTTCATAGTATACGAAGTCATTCACAATTAGCGAATCCTAAGAGAATGAGGCGTGATATAATATCTATTTCTTCAAAACGTAATATGTAAAGAATGAACTATTCCCAATGAATATTCTGGTGGTGAAATAATTATTTTTTCATGGTATACGATGTCACGATCTATTAGGGACGACAGGAAACACAGACGACATAAACATTTGTTTCCTGATAACGAAAGTGAATAATTATGCAACAGATTACATTATCATTCAGCTTTTAACGTTCATTACGTTGAAACAATGTGATGAATATTGATATTGTTACAAATTTAACGGGTGGAAACTGAGCGTGAGTTCAAAAGAATATTTAGCAAAAAAATTCTATAATAAGGTAATTAATTACAAAAGTATGAATAAAAACATGTATATAAACTAAATTCAACTAACACAAATCTATATCTTCATCAGTATGAAAATAAACCATCAGAAGACTATTTCACCATATCACTTTCACCTTATCACAGCACTCAGGTATTTAGAGGGGTTTATCAAAATAATGGAAACACGTACTGTTAGTGGAGAACATTTTATTAATAATCTCTAGACCCACCTCAGGCGTTCAGAACAGACAAAATTTGACGGGAAATAGATTTATACAAGTCATGCCCATACGGTAATGGAATGTGGGAACATTCTTCCTGTGAAATATGGCCCAACTGTGCCAGTGATGCTAGAGGTAGAAAGTGTGATCTGACCTTGGGATCCAGATATTCCCACAAATATTTAATAGCATTGAGGTCTGGAGATTGAGGTGGCAAGGGTAGCTGCTGTACCTCATCCTCACGCTCTCGAAATCACAACGTGACACGTTTCGCGCAATGCACGGGTGCATTATCCGCTTGAAACCTGAGACAGTCATTAGAGAACAATGTCCGCATCATTGGATGCAGATGGTCCTCGAGAATGGAATTTCAGATTGCGGATGTGACACGACATTGCAGAATGACTAATGGCCCTAAGGAATGCAATGATATGACATCAGGGATCCATATCCATGCTTCACAGTTCGAACCAAATAGTCAGGGTGATACAGTACGTTTCTGCAGGTTTTCACCAGACGTATACTCTACCAGTTGTGGGAAACAATCTGTAGCACGATTCATCAGACCAGATGACACGTTGCCAGTCTTTAGCATTACAGTATTTATGTGCTTTGCATCACCTTACACGTTTTCTAACATTGATGTTGGTAATCAGAGGTTTGTGAATTGTAGAACGGCTATAAATGCCGACATGATGAAGTTGCCGACGAACTATTATGACGGAAACGGGATAATTCCGACTGGTGTTCAACTCTGCTGCTATTTGCGGTGCCGTGGTCTTGTACTTCCGTTGTAGAATTTGTGCCAACTTTCGCCTATCCCTATCTGACAACTTCGTATGGTGTCCACAATTTGCACGTTTGGAGGCAATATCGTCTCTATTTTGATAGTTAGTCATAGTCTTCGATTTAGTTACTCGTGTTACACCTACTATTTCCGCCATTCTGGCTACTGAAGCTCCTGCAAGATACGCACCAATGATCATACATTTTTGGAGGTCACTGAGATCTGACGTTGTCGACAATTACACCACAACAGTTGTTTCAACTGCAGCTGTGGCACTGCTACGTTGTAGACGACAACGTGCTACTCCCCTTCATATATCACATCGAGGGTGACGTTGTCCCTGTGATATGCATGTGGCGCATTGGGTGTACTCCGGTCGTAGTCGGTGTTCCCATTATTTTGATAAACCCCTGTATATTCCAAATGATCAATAAAATTAAAAGAACTTGAGACAACACGAAATATAAATTTTGAAACCCACAAAATGTTATCAAATCAATTATTTTACAAAACTTAGTAGCAAGAGGCAACATGTCTATGAGGAAACAAGACAAAGACTAAACGTTTCATATCTTATTCTTTCTTTTCATACCGTTATTTTCTAACCAAGGGCTGAATGACGGACACAGGAAAAAATTTCAGTGATAGTCCATATCTAGTAAAATGAACTCTAATATACAACGAAGAGCCAAAACATTATGATCACCTGCTTAATATGATATTGGTCCTCCACATGCTGCCAAAACAGCTCTGACCCCGCGAGGCTTGGAGGCTACAAGATTTCTAAACGTGTCTTGTGGTATATGGTACCAACACATTGCCAGCAGATCCTTTAACTCTTGTACGTTACGTGGTTGAGCCACTGCAGATCGAATATGCTGTTCCAATACAAACCAGAGATACTCGATTGGATTAATATCTGTGGAATTTGATCATCCAGGAGAATATCTGGAAGCTTTCCTCGTGTTCCGCGAAGAATTCTCGAATAAATCGGGCAGTGTGGCATGGCGCATTATCCTGCTGAAAGAAGGCACTACTAGAGGAATATACTATTGCCATGAAAGGATGTACCTGGTATGCAATGACATTTAGGTAGATGGCAGAGACTAGAGTTTCTGCACATGAACGACTGGACCTAGGTTTTCCCAGAAGAACAACCTAGGTTCAGTCATCTAAGTATTCTATCTTCTTTTAGGGTTTCCCAGAATGACATTGTCCAAAGCATTACATATCCTCCAACGACTTCTTTTCGTCCCATGCTGCATCCTGGTGCCAAAATATCCCCAGGTAAATGACTCAATCGTACCCGGCCGTCCACATGGTAAAACAGGAAACAAGATTCATCGAACCAGACAACCTTCTTCCAGTCATTCAAGGTCCAGTTTTGATGCTCGCGTGTCAATTGTAGGCGCTTTCCACGGTGAACCGTTTTTTCTTAAACGTTTTAGTGTTTTGAAGTTAGCTTCGACTGACATAAGATGGATCGGGTGGTAACAATTCAATCATTTCTCAGCGTATATTTAGCTTTTTGGCAGAAATATACAATGTAGCTTTTAAGAAAATGGAAGTCTTTAGTAAGAAAGGGGACACCGATGACTTCTGAAAGGGTTTCATATCGGAAGGAAATATGAAACGATGTTACAGTTCAAAGGAGAGTTTTACGTGACCTAAAAACATAACTGAATTAATACAAACATAAGAAACACGTAACATAATTTAATGCTAAATAATATGTTGAATGGTCTTGACCAGATGCTACCAATTCTCTCTTAATAGTGTCGAATTAAATTTTTTCCCAACTTTCAGGATGAGTTGTTTACTTATGAACCAGCTTTGAGGTTGGGTTGTTTTACCTTTGATCGGCATACTGTATACAAAAGATGAAAATGGCCAAGTCACACGGAGCTCAACGGGTCAGAAAAGGTCTGCAAAGGAGTTCCACTGTACAACTGTTAGGAGACAGATGGTAACCTCCATTGAAGGAGATTAAGCGCGTTCTTTCATATGCGCAATATGTGGCTCTCCTGTACTGGGGCCAGGTCTAAACATTACATTCGGCAGACTCATCTTCATCCAAGTCGAACTGTGTCCTCTTTCTCAACGAGTGTAGGGTGAGTATTATTGGACATAAATCTCAGCATTGGCACAGTGGGGATTCGAACCTGGAAACCTGTTATTAGGGCCTGGCCTGATACCGACTTTACCAACCCCGCCTCGAGTATTTGTAATTAGGTTGTATGTCCCGTTATGGTAAAAAAGTTGCCGTTGAGAGGTAAACCAACTTAGTTTCGCCTCAAAATTTAAAATAACCTAGTTACTGTTGTCTGTCGACGGCACTCTCCTCTGCCTGTCTGGGCTGTTATTTTACAAACTGTGTGTGTGAGAGCTTTGTAGAAGGGTACCTGTCCCTATCTTGTCAGGATAATCACTCAGGTGGCCGAATACACAAACTGATGTATTTCAACTATGTACACTTTTATATACATACAGTAACTGCCCACACTGCCAAATACCTGGAGCGGGTCAAGATCGCTACACACAGTTACTGCGGCTGTGGGGCTCCAGAAGCAGATGTCGGGCACTACATCCTCAGGTGTCTGATTACAGAAGTGTTCGCTTACGAACTCAGGGACTCCCAAGCGATCAATGAGGTAGCAGGCGAGTTGGTCTCAGTGTCCATTGAGAGCGCCCGTGTCAGGGCGCACTTGAGGGACATAGGCTTTATTAATTAAAGAGAGGTACAGTTCACTGGCCAAATATAACACAGGCTATA
Source organism: Ryuthela nishihirai (assembly GCA_038380435.1). Lineage (NCBI taxonomy): Eukaryota > Metazoa > Arthropoda > Arachnida > Araneae > Heptathelidae > Ryuthela > Ryuthela nishihirai. The sequence goes on from JAWZYU010000025.1 coordinate 29,807,391, forward strand.
ATGAAGCCTCAGCGGTCCCACCGCTAGATACAGAACAAAGCTTAAAAAACGAGGTGCAGACTATCCACCTGACATCCAGGCAGCATCGTGGTCCACGTGCAAATCTCGTTTGAACCATCCACCTGATGATGTCACGTGTCCTTTCGGACACGTTAGGGTGTCTCGGCCAATAGTGTTCGAACACGATCGCCGTGCCAGGACGACTCTTGTCGCCTTTCTTCATCGTGCTCTGAAACTGGCCCTGCCGCTGGCGCGATGTCGCAAGGCGGGTAGGCACTGCCGCCAAAATGGCGATCCTGACCCTTCACTCCCGCCGAGTCCCTACACTGTTGCTGCCACACTTACGAAGCATGTAACATTCATTTGGGGCTCGTTGTTACTCGAGTTGCCTGCCTTACTAGTTTGATGCTCTAAGTCCCTAACTTTATTGGGCGGTGGTGGCTCAGTCCGTAGCGCCCCAGTAATCTAGAGTTCAGTCGTAATCTGAAGTTCCTTGGTTCGAGTCGCACCTCGACCAGGTTGAAATTTTTCTCCTCAAAATTCCATGACCTGCCTTCGATAAATAGGGGACACATATGGTCATTGAAAGTGCCGCCATCTACGTTTCTGGACGTTAGGTTGTGGCTGAGTGTGTGGGAGAGTCAATGTGTGTGAATGGAATACGCTGAATGGTCTTCACGAGAGGATTCGATCTGCCCTCGAACTTGTCTATCCCTCAACCTTCTCTGATACCTCGGGGTATTGCGGTCTGACCATGGTGTGCAAAAAACAGCAGAATTTATTGTCTATGATAAAATATGACGTAAAGTAAACAAATAAAGTTCACGAGTTCTGAACAACTTTCTTCTTTTACTATCGTTTATTTCTAACCAAAAGCAGGAAAAAGGAAGAGAAAATTAGATTATGCTACACATCATACATACATACATACATACATACATACATACATACATACATAGAAATTCCTCGTGCAGCCATAGGCTACCTAGGTACAACCCAACTGTGTAATTTTCCTCTCCAGACGTGACTCTTCTGATCTATTGCTACTGCATTTGGCCACTCGAAGCCAGTTCTAGCAAGATCCTCTTTGACATTGTCTACCTGTAGCTTCCTAGGTCTTCCCCTTTTAATGAAACCCTTAGGCACACTGTTCATAATTCCGTTTGCTAATCTGCAGCTATGCTATACGGACAACATGGCGAAACCAATGTAGTCTCTCTCTGCACAATATGCTGTTTAAAGTAGGTTGATGAATCCTTCTTCTAACCTTATCATTACTTACAAATTGAAACCAACCAATGCCCAAGATACACATCAGTAAATTAAAAAGTTATAAATAAATTTAGTGCATGTAATCTCCATTAATCCTCAAAGTTCACCTGAGGTGACTAGAAACATAGTACTCTTTATGATTATGTTACACAGAAACAATTCCCGTGTTCGCGACAGAAAAAGTATTTTAATTATAGGTATCAATCATATTCTGATCAACATAAGTTTCAAGTATTTTTTAAATTCCCTTCGATAAAGAAATTCTAGTCGATTTTCTTCCTTTAATTCTTCGGTGATACTTTTCTGAAGAATTTCATATTCATCATCCTTCATTTCTCTTTTGTCAGTTCCGCCTATAAAGTAAACACCAAGCTGAATAAAGTCAAATTGCATAGAGCCGTAATATTATCGATGTGAAACGATTACAATGACGAAGGAAAACTTATCTTGGATGTAAAGCATCTATCGTGGTTCATCAAATTATTTTCCCCAATAGACAAATTACATAAAAAAAATTCTCTTTGTTAGAGAGAGAAACGAATCAATAGCAAGTAGGATGCCTGACGCCCTCGATTTACAGACGCATAAAATACTAACGTTCAGATGAAATGGTTGAGTTATTCTGTGCTGTACGACGCATAATACTGACTGGAAACCTACGTTTGATATTCCCATTCGTAGATAATTGTGATAGATGCAAATATAGCTCAAAAATACCCATCTTTAAGAAGAGATTGTGCGATCTTTGAAGGGTTTTCTGTGAATAGTTAAATTGTTCAGAAGATTCTGAGGTATTTCAGGAAAATGACAGGAACTATAGATATCAGGATCGAATGATTTGAGATAAAACAAATTATATTCCTTCCCAAAGGGACAAATTCCGGGAACTAAATCTTTTGTTGTTGAAAGCAACAATTAAATAGAAATTAGAATATCTGAAGAACTTGGTTTAGAGAAGCAGAAATGCAGAAATGTTAGAGGAAAATCTTGAATAATTCCAAGCTCTACTGTCAAAAATTAAGACAGAAAACTTCAATTGATTTCTATCTGTAACAAAAGCAAATGCCAGTGATAAATGCAAATCCTTCATAATAACGATAGCGAAATAGCTGTTTGGTTACACATTAAGTATTTGACATCGTTCACTTCGTATCTATTGGCATTCTCACTTTCATAAGGTCATGAATAACTCTTATGGACAATTATACTTCCTTATTTTCGGAAACTGTGACGAGGCCTGGGTGAATGCTGCCGAATTATTGTGAATATTTTGAAGATTCTAAAGCTCTTTAGGAAATCATGAGAGAGTTGAGATTTTAAGAACCTTCAGAAAAACAGATTTGGGATTATCTTCTATTTCGGAACCGGTACACCTCTATTTGTTTAAAAACGTTTTGGTTAGTTTTCAGTATACTGCTGCTTACCTCGACAATTCAAGGTTTGTGACCTCTCATATACAGGTAAACTGCATCTATTTGCTAGTTATTAGCTTCAGTCACTGTACTAAACGATTAATGCAATGGCTGATTTTAATTGCTCGTTCTGAATGCGGAATTGCACGATTCCTGTATTCATATGGTACTATAACAAAATTACCTTTGTTAAAATATAATTCCAAACAAATTGCTCTAATTCGTATTTCTATAGTTCAAAACAAATAGTTTAAACTTCTATGTATATAGTTGAAATCAAACTGTTTTAATGCGTATGTCTAAATGAAACTCTCTTAATGACTCTGTCTGCAATTTTAATGGGTATGTCTAGAGTTTAAAAGAGACTGCTTAAAAGAGCACTGTTTATAAATCACACGGGTGATGCGTACATCTTTGAATGACGAAAACTTTATTGATTATTGATTACTTGAACTTCAAAACGTACTCTTTAGAATAACGGGATTTTTGAACATTAACTTATCAACTAATTTCTTAAAAACTCTAAAATGATTCGTATAAACGAAACTAGTTGTCCTAAACACCATTCGAGGAATACACAAAGTCGAATTCATGCACACAGATCACCTAATTACATTCTGCCAGTCTCACAGGAATGCCTAGGAGAAGCTAAACAGTTATCTAACAAATGGTCCGATTTAAGCCTCATAATAAAAATACTGGCTTTAACAGGACTCGGAATTTTTCAAAGAAATCACGGAAGACGAAGCTGGATTCAAACTATTCTTGCCCATTTGATCCCTTTTGGTATCCATATATTTTTCATCTTCACCTTATCCAGTTTGATATTTTCAGCATTCATGTCACGAAAAGGTAGTTTAAAAACTCAGATTTCTTCTAAATTAATGAAAATGGCATCATGTGTCTTGTGGCATGTTCTGAGAGTTCGACAGCATCGTTTACTCACTTTGTTCCTGAGTTTGAATGAATTTAGAGCTGACGAATTTCATAACCAGAATCCTCATCCTCTGAAACCATGGATCAGAATTTACACCTTCTTGATCGTTTTAAATCCCATATTTTGGGCATCTTTAACATTAGCTTTTAACACGGAATCTGATGTTCGCGATATCTTACATTATCACATGTTTGGCTTAACAGTTGATAAAATATCACTCTCGGTTTATCTGTACACATACTTGTATGAAATATTGACTTTTGCAAACTTATACTTTATCAACAGCATTTTGACTATGATTTATGTTTTCCTGTGCAACCAATTACAGAGGATGCTAAACGTTTGCCACGACGCTTTGCAAAAGAATATGATCTTACCTACTGAACCTAATTCTGTTTTTCAGAGCATTAAAATTTATCGCAAAATCTCATCCGTTATTGGTCTGATGGAAGATGCACTCTCTTTTCCAATATTTTTGTTGACTGTTGAGAACTTCTTTATTCTTTTCACAGTCTTCGGTTTCATGCTTGGTTTCTCAAATTATCTTGTCACACCCTCCTTCATAATCAGCTTATTCGGATATTTCCTCAACGGTATCGTATCATTTTTGGCTGTTACATTTTCTGCAGCAAAAGTAAATGAAAAGCAGGAGGAAATTCAAATTACTCTATCGGATATTTCGGAGAATGTGGGAACAACATCTACTTATGGTACCGACATTAATTTATTTTTATTAAAGATTATTAACGCGAAGAATGTTAATGTTTTGTCGGGATGGAAAATGTTCAAGTTCTCAAGAAGCTTTATTCTTTCTGCTTTCGGAAGTCTGTTTACTTACAGTTTACTAATTCTTCAACTTAAATCGTGAACACAATCTTTAGAAATATATTGTCTTGGAAATTTTGACATGTTAAGGAAAATATCAGTTTTGCAAATGATTGTTCATATTTATTGAATTCCCAATTTCAGAAGCAGATTCAAATACACAATGTTCATGATTTCGTAATTAATGTTTGTTATATTGTATAAATAATCATTTTAACACTAACAATGTAAAATAAAAGAAATTAAACAGAAATAATTACCGAAGCCAGTTATGTAGTTCTTTCTAGAGTGTTTCATTTATCATTAGAAATTACGACGTGAAAAAAATGCTTTTCATTTTTAGGTCAATAAAAATGCTTGGAAACAGAAATCTCGAAAATCAGAATTTGTAGAAAAGAATCTTCGCATCTGGAGCATTCAGGAATAGAAAATACTATATGATTTTAAACAATGATTTTTTCTCTAAATTCCAATTTATTTTATTGATTTATATCTACGAAAACGACAGGATATTACTGCCTTTCAAAAGAGGAAATTCCCACCTGCCGCTGTAAACGATACGTTACGTTTTTATCTTCTGTATATTGCGACCTAACACAAATTCATGTTTTAAAAACAGTTCACTTAATCCTATATAATCTCCGACCTGTATAATCTCCGGACTGTACATCTCCCCCTACCATCGGTTTGAAAGGGGATACCGATGACTTTTGAAAGACAGCTGACCGTCGTATGGGACGCTTGAATATGTTCCCATGTGCAGGAGAGTTATAACTCATCATCCTCTCGTATCGTGGGAAAATTCTATCAATTCCACATTGCAAACGTTCCAAGATTTTAGGTTAGTACCACACAGAGAGAGAAATGGGATAGGGTAATGTCTGTAGAAATTCGGGAATAAAGTTATAATTTTTGTAGATGCAGTCGTTATGAGAGAGAAAAAAGGAAAAGCCGTCCGAGTATCTTCTCTTCCCGGGTTGAGGTGATACGATACAGTTCAGGGGGAAAGTTCTATACTAGTTCATCATCTAGGTATGGTAGTTGTGTCGTAGCTTCCTTTCTTGGGCTTTTTGGAGGGGAGCAATTCCAGGTGGGTTTTGCAATCAGAGTTTCAGTTTTCTTTCCTTCTATATTCTATTGTATAACGTGGTGTCTTTTAGAAAATTGATGATTAGAAGTTTATGTTATATTTTTGTGGTTCTTAGGGGAAAGAATACTTTCAGGTGAGAATTCTTGCACTCCGAGTTTTCTCATTTCATGAAAGAGAATATTTCTAGGCATAGAGTAAGCCGGAAAGTTGAGGATAACATGGGACAAGGTTTCATTTACATTACAATTTTGGCATTTCCTGGTCTCCGATTTTTCATTAGATGCATTTTATCATTAAATCGTGTATGGACTGTTCTTAACCTAGTAATATTTTTCTCTTTTTAAGACAAGAGCATGTTACCGAGATATTTGTGGACACTAATCTTCAATGATTGGGCGCAATGATTGGGGCAATGATATTGTTTCTGTGAAAATGTTTTGAAGACTTTCCAATGGTTGCGAATTGATGATTGTCTTGAATTTGTTGATATTGTGAGAGTTTTGGATCATGGCTTGGTTGGTTCATTGTTTGGGGTTTAATGGCGCATCGGCAGCTAATGCCATATTGCGCCAGACAAGACAAATAGTAACATTTAGATAAAAATCATGAAAACCAAAAACTAAATCTAAAAGTAAAATGTAAATGTGATAAATTACAACACAAAAGCCAATAAAAACAGAGGACGTGAAAAGATCAAAAATTGTATAACCGGGAAAATAACAACGGATGTAGATGGCACATGTAAAAAATAACAAGGGTAAAAGATTACAACGGTTAAAATATCCACAATAACGTGAAAAATCAATGACAGGATTTAAAAGCGATTCATCTGATAAAAGTTGTCCGAGTGTAAGAGGCTCGGACATAAAATTATGAGAGCTGAAATATAAACGTCGTTCGATATTAAAACAAGGACATACCATTAAAATATGTTCAATAGTGAAAACGGTGTCAGAAAACTCGCACTTAGGTTCGTCGTCCACCCGTAGAAGAAACGAATGAGCTAAGCAAGCAAGTACAACTTGCTTCTTGCGATTCCTGCGGTAACATCACTGCCATGATTTGATGATAGGTTTGATCTCAAAGCGCTTGTTGGCAAGCTGTTCTTACCAAGATCTCTGCCTCCGTTCCCGGAGCTCGATGGTAATACGTTGCCAGAAATCTTGTTATGGAAACGGCCACGGATAGCAGCACAGGAGTGTGGCTGACTTGGCAGCAGCATCTGCCAAGTCATTGCCCCTGATACCGACGTGACTGGGCACCCAACAGAAATGGATATTTGTTGTGGCTGCCAGACGATGTAACTGCTGGTGGATCTTAGAAAGAACTAGGTGAGGCAGATGCCTCACTGAGTTCAAAGCCTGTAGCGAGCTAAGCAAGTCGGTGTAAAGCACACACCGATGATGACGCTTAGCTGCCACGTGGTCCAAGCCGAGATTGATTGCGTGCAACTCTGCAGTGAAGATGGAACACTGCAATGGGATCTGGTCTGCAATGATTACATCACAGCAGACCATGGCGATCCGAATGATGTGCCGGACTTTCAGCCATCTATAAAGACAGTTAAAAAGTCCAGTTACTCAACACGATAGTTGGCAAAGAGTTGCCAGTACACACAGTCAGGTGTAAAGGCGTTCCCCTTCCTGCACAGGGAAATATTATAGGAAACGAAAACAGGGAACCAATGTGGAATTGGCTCGGCTGTCGACTGTGCGATGCTATCGAGACTGATGTCTTTGTCTGTTAGGTAGACTCTTAGCCTGGGATTCGCAAAAGAAAATGACGAATGGCAGTCGGCCAATTTGTGTAAAAAATTCCCCCACTTTGGACTGAAAACGCAGTCCCAAGGGGAATGGCCAGGCAAGGATCGCAATTTAGATGCATATTGTAGGGACAACTGCTGATGGTGAAGAGATAAAAACGGTTCGTCACTCTCAACATAAAGACTCTGAACCAGGTGAGAGATGTTGGTGCATGGCACAATGGACATTGTCCGGACTGACAGCAGATGCACGAGAGGTGCACAGAGCAAGGCGAAGCTCCTCCACTGTGAATAGCCTGTTGTAGGGCTCCAGGCCATTAGAGTGGAAGGACAGCAGAGAGCGTTCCGCCCCGCTATTCTGGGCCAGAAACTTGGGGAAGTCAGACAAAGAAGAGATGGAGGAGAATGACTCCCCCACAGTGTTCACCTTAGATCTGGTCGTGCGGGTGATACAAGACGTATATTTGATCCAAGATTCCTTCTGGCTCTGGCGCTTGATGAAACGAACTTACGCCCTGACGCTTTTGAACTTTTCGAGGTTGAGGGACGTTGGAAATCTCCGAAAACCCGCAAGCCTGGTTCTGAGCCTTACGAACTGCAGTGTAATCTGGATTCCACCACGGTTTCGAAAAACGAGGAAACATTGTCGAAGTTTGAAGAATTGTTGATGCAGCTGCATCTACAATACAGTCCGTTATCTCCGTTACTGTCACATTGATGGACTCCTGGCTGACAGAGTGGTCATCGAGCTCAGAGAGCAGCTCGAAACCACTTCAGTCAGCCCAATCAAGACTCCACCTTGAGATGCATGAAGGGCTGGAAAGCTCCCCACGGAAGATGGTGCACACCACAGGGAGGTGATCGCTTTTATAAGGGTTGTCCTCGACCTCCCGTGTAAAGAGTGGAAGGGTCGAAAAGGAGCAGATGGTGAGGTCAATTGCAGTGGATGTGCGGGTTGGGGAGAGAAAGTAAGTACTGACACCGGTGTTCTACAGAGAGAGAGATCCAGGAGCTACTGCTCCATGACCCCCCCCCCCCAATCTTCTTGATTTCAGCATTGCTCCAAAGTGGACTGTATACTTTGAAGTCCCCCATTATGAGGAAGAGGGACGGCAGCTGCGCAACGACATCAAGGTCTCCCTGGAAGACAATGCTCCCAGGTGGAAGATATACAGAGCAGAGAGTCAGCGAGAATGACCTGGAATGGAGAATGGTTTTTCGCGAGGATGGTGACACCCCTGAGAGTTGGACCATCTCCATCCCGGTCCTGCCGAACTGGAGAAAAGTGTCGGATCGTGTAATATGTAACTGACTGCAAGTATGTCTCCTGCAAGCACACACAGATGAGCTGGTGTTCCTGAAGGAGAGCCTTGATGTCGTCATTATTCCTCTGGAATCCAAAAGAAATCCATTGTAGGAGTGTGGCCATCTTAGGAGTTAGAAAAAGGAGCTGACGACGAATTCCTATTCAGCTTAACCGCCACAGAGGGTGGTTTACTGAATAAGGGTCGGTCGGTATCGGTGACCTCAGATTCGTTCCAGAGACATTTATCGGTGACCACCCTTTGTGGAGGAGTGATTTCTTTTTTCGCCCCTGTGGGGGCCCTTCTGTTTGTAAAGTGTTGCTGTCTGAAGACTGGAAGGAAGGGGCCTTCCTGTGGAGGTGGAAGGCTGACTTGCAGGAATGGAAAACGGGGTTGATGTCGAAGTCGACACCACCCTAGGTTTCACCTGCCTCAGGAGGTACTTAGCTTCGGGCGAGAAAGACTCATAGGTGGTACACTGATGTCAGTCTGCGCCGCCACCGAAGTCATTGGAATGATGGGCATTCCAATGACTGCACGGGCATAGGATACCTTGCCAGGTAGGGTGGGCAGTGCAGCAAGCTTTCTTACCTCAGCGTATGTCATGTAATTTATGATCTTTAGGAGTTATACCTCCTTTTTGCTCCTTCCATTTGGGACAGTCGAGGGAATATGCCGGATGTTCACCACTACAGTTCACACAGCTTGCCTTTTCTCCTATGCAGTCAGGATCAAGGTGATCCTCACTGCCACAGCGAGCACAGGTGGGCATAATCATATATCTGGCACCGAAAACAGCATAGAGGGTTCGGTATATATCGCCTTACTTCACAATGTAAATAACCTGTCTTCATGGAAAGAGGCAGGCGTGGCGTGCTGAAGGTTATAATCAGTACCCAGGTGGGTACCAATTTCCCATAATGGTGTGTCGAAACCGGATGACCCACTGTTACTCCTTGAGGTGTGAGCTCCGAGAGGATTACCTCCTCAGTGACTTTGAGGAGGCCCCACTCAGTGATCACACCAAGAGAGGAATTCACAGTTTTGTGGGGAATGACCTCGGCAGCCACCCCACCAATCTCTGTAACTTTCAGGAGTAGTTCCGAATGTTTGGAACAAGCGGTCTCAACTTGCAAGTCGCCAGATCGTAAACGATTGACGGATTTCGGCTCTCCCGCAAGACCTTTCAAACCATTTTTTACAAAAAATGGGGACATGTCCCCAAGTACCTGATCACTCATGGAGTGGATGATCAGGAATCTCTGGAACGAAGACACAGACAAAGAAGACGACGTCGTAGATGACAAAAAACGGAGAATGGGGCTCATGTAGAGCGCTCTTAGCGGCATTGATCGATTCAATTTCATCTTTAACTCTCATAGTTGTTTTTGTGTGGTTCAATGCCCGCTCTCCCTACCCTCCATGGAGCCCAACAAGGGGACCCCCAACAAGGGGACCCCCAACAAGGGGACCGCCAGGGCTAGGCAGGCACTTACCCACACAGACAGTGAGCCAAGCCCTAACAAATAAATAAAAGAAAAATGAAAAGAGGAATGTGCAAAAAAATTTCTTCACAAAAAGAACTAAGTGAAAAATAACAATATTGTGAACAGTCAAACTGGCCACACGAAGAAAGGATAACTATGAAAGGAAAATAAATTGTGGGAAACTCGCAAACCTGTATCTGGACGTGGGCAAGGTTACTCACCGCTCTGCAAAGTTGACCCTAGCAGGACCTAGGAGTGACCTAGCATGACCCAAGGAGCTCCCATTTACCGGAAGCAGCCAAAGCAGTGTAGCAGTGGCTTTGGAATCTTCTGCCCAGCCCTACGACGACAGGTTCCCTAATGGCAAGGTGGCCAAAGGGACCTTGCCAGTCAAGAGCTGAGGAGAGAAGAAGGAAATTCCCGAGCAACTACCAGAATCCTCATTTCCCAGGACATGGGTCTCTGTGCACAACAAACATGTGCGCGAGCATTCAGGACCCTGTGAAGGTAACTGAGCAAGTGGAACCTTCCCAAGATGGTCCCCTCAAAATGTACAGGAGCTCGCACTGAAGGATGGATTATGGGAGTAGCACTATTGATTACTTTAATTTGTCAGCAATCTCATTTCCAGTGAGTCCTATGTGGCTAGGCACCCACTGGAAGGATATTTTATTTTTATTATTTGATGCAGTTTTTGATTCCTGTAATATCTTTTATCATTTCTGGAATGTCCAGGATGACAAATCTCAGTGTCATTTGAATATTCCTTTCATCTGTTTTATATCTTCATAGATTAGATCTTGTTTTAAATATTGTACGATTATTCCTATGGGTATGATGTTTGTAATTTTATTAAACACATGATGGTCTGATGCCTGGTGGCAATTCTTAGGAACGTTTTTTTCAACTGTTTCTGTAATCCGATTTTAAATCGGGGACATGGAGGTCTCTGCCACAATAGAAATATTGCAACATGATGGAAGTTGTCCTGTGCCAAATTTTAGGATTTTATGTTGAGATATCTGAATTTTTGTTGCATTGACCGTTAGGTAGAGATCATATTCAATATTTGGCCTCAGGATTGCTGAGTAAAGATTTATTAGGCATTTTGGTTTGCATTCATAGTTCTACTTGCCAAGCATCTGAGAAGTTGTAGGTGCTTTTTACTGGCCAAATGAAGGCTACCATAGCGCTCATTCGAAGACATTTTGTTGTTGAAAATAGGGCCTAAAAATTTGTGATGCCACCTGTTTGATATTTTCTTTCTCAATTTTAATATCGTTTGCTGGTGTGGCTCTTGTTTTCCTACTGATGGGTAGCATTACTGCTCTGTCTTTCGAAATTTGAATGTGCCATTTTTTAAAGTATACTTAAAGCAAGTTTACGGAGAGTTGCAGATTTTCTTCCAACTTGTGGAAGGAGGTGTTGATACTCGTTATGGCAATGTCATCCGCGTAGACCGAAATTTTGTTGTGTGATGGTAAACAATTTGGCAGGTCATGCTGACAAATATTGAATAATAGAGCCGAAATTATGCTTCCCTCGATGATACCTTTCTTGATATGTTATATTTTCTAGAGAGAACTGTGTCTAATTTTATTTGTATAATATAATGATTAATATTAATATATAATTAATATTATTTATTATAATTAATTATATGATATAATTTAATGATTTGTTGAAGGACTTCCTTCAAAATTGTTGTATTTGTTGTATTTTGAAGAAAAGGTCATCTTGCCAGACTGCATGAAATACTCCTTTTTTATCCAAAAACATGACGGCAGTTGGCCTGTCATAGTGCAGTGCATGTTCAAGATCTAGGAAAAGATCTGTGGGGTTATCTTCTGTACATCTAGCTGTCTGAATCCTGAGAGTGCTCACTTAAGATATTGTTTGTCTCAATATACCAGTTGAGTCTAGATTTCATCAACTTTTCGAATATTTTCAGAAGGCATAAATTCAATATAATGGGTCTATATGCTTCTAGACTGGTGGGGATTTTATTTGGCGTTCTAATGAGTAGAGCGGAGTATAGTTCAACTCAAAATTGGTTGATTTCTTTAGTAAATGGTTTCCCCTTCCAAAATTTGTTGAATTCCTTGGGAAATGATTTCTCCTCCCAAAACAAGATGGGCTGTGAGCATTAAAATCTTGATTGATTGAAAAATGAATCGGTTTGAAAGCTTTTTTTGGACGATGCTTGTGAGTTTTTAATTGCTTTATAAGTAATTCCATCAGGACCTGGAGAGGAGTTTTTGTCAGGATATTTAAAGCATATTCAGTTCAGAGAATGTGAAAGCTATATTGAGGCTCATGAAAGGCTCTTTGATGTTTCCGTTAGGTGTATTCTCTTCTATGACTTGGATGATTTCCTGATCTTGTGTGGTGGAATAATTGTAGTGGTTTTCTGGATAAAGATGTGTTGCACACTTATTGGTCAGTTCTTATGGGTTAAGATTTTGAGCCTTGCAGAATTTTTGCCATTTATGTGAGGGTGTTTACTTTTTCAGTTTTGTTAGTGACATTTGTTAGTGAATTAAAAAATTTCCAGATTTTTCAGGTTGGAGTAAAAGGCGAAAGTTCTTCAGAGAAATCTTTCCATATTGATTGGTCATTAGATATATTTTTTTTTAATCCGTGCATTGGTTATTTTGGAATCCAGGATGTGGAAGAAGTTCCTGGACCTTCTTGCCATTCTTTCCTTTCTTCTACGAATGGCAATAAGTGTTTTTGTTTTCCATGAAATGTTATTCACATGGCATGTATTAATGTTGAAGGAGGTGGAAGTGTTTTCGCATTTTTTTCATGTTCTTTCTTAGCTGCCTATAATTTACGAAAGGGGTTTCCTATTCTTGAGCTTATGATTTTTCCTTATTTTTCTTTCAGTTTGTGATTTTCATTCCTCTGGAGTTTAGCTCAAATGTATAGAAATTGGGTAGAGTGACTACAGTAGAGAAGTGGTCACTTCCCATTGTGTCAGGAAGTGTTTTCCAAGTCAGAGATTTGAAAAGACTAGGGTCTGCTAAGGTAAGGCGTATGGCAGATTCCTGTTTTCCAAATCTATGATAGGTGGTAGCACAGTCATGAGTATGGAGAAATTATTGTATTCAATGAATTGTTCCATAACTTCCCCTATGTTATCGATTTTGTGAGTGTTCCATAATGGGCTGAGAACATTGAAATCTCCGCAGATAATGACAGGTTTTGGGAATTGGTCAATGATGTGTTGAAATTTTTGAAGGATTAAAATATTTCATGGATTGTAGATATTTATAAATGTTATTGCCTCCTTGTAAATATTTATTTGAGTAATTTGGGCTTCTATCAGATAATGATCAAGTATAAGCTCTATTTCCCTTTGGGGAATTTGGTGATGTATTAGAGTAACAATTCTTCCTGCTATGTTGTTTTCGTTTTTCTGGTAGGTGAAATAAGATGAGATTTTGATAGGGAGAGCGACTTTTGTCTCCTACAGAGAGATTATGGTGGCAATTATTGCAGAGTTGTTTTAAAATATTTTTTATGTCTTAATGTTCTGAAATTCCATTGAAGGAAGTTCTATTTTTCCATACCGAAAGTGGGTTAAACTTTTGGATTATTTTCCTTCATTCTGAGAGTGGGTTAGGGAAGTTGCTTGATCTAAATTCTTCTCAATTTTTTGCCTCTCAGTAGATTTTTATGTTTATTAGACTTTTAATTATGTCGATGGGAATGCGGATCAATTGCTCTGGTGTACTCTTTTCCAGATTATTATCCAATTCTCAAATTTTGTCAATTTGAATGAGGTTTCTCATTCAGTGGATCTATTATTGTTATCCTATTCTTCATTTATTTGCAGAGATACAGTACTGTGCAAATTAGTTGGGATAATAGGAAAATGCAGTAACAAAGACACAACTAAAATATTTATATGTTTAATAGTGTAGTTAATAGTGAATGTGACTCCCCTTAATTTTAGTTACTTCTTTCACCCTCTCAACCATTGATGCCACTAGCTTTCCACACATCTTCACTTCAGAGTCGTGGTACCACACTTTCATGACACTTTCTATCATTTTGGTTTTCATCGTGCAATCCATCTTAGATATGTACGCTTTAAAAACGGCCCACAAATTTTCAATGGGGTTTAGATCAGGTGAATTTTCTTGCCACTCCAATACCTTCAAATGTTGCTAGGTGAAGAAGCTCTTAGCAAACTTAGAATTGTGGCATGGAGTCAGATCCTGCTGAAATACCCCATCGCCGTTAGGAAACAGCTTCTGCCGTGACACCGTTAGGAATCGTCGTTAGGAAACAGCTTCTGCACCATTTCGCCTCCAGAACGCCTATGTACTTTTTGCTGTACATCATTCCTTCAATGGGATGAAGCGTCTGTATCCCGGCAGCTGTGAAACATCCCCAAAACATGACCTTGGGTGGGTGTTTGGGGGATTGTTGGATGTGGCCAGATCGAAGAGATTCTCCAGGCTTTGCTTGTCCCAACTAATTCGCACAGTACTGTATATTTCTGGGAATATTCTCGTTTGTTTTTTCCTGTGAAAAGGTATCTTGCTGTTTATCAGTATGTTGCCTAACCTCTTTTGGTTCCATGTGTTTTCTGCCAAGATAATTATATTTCTGTTGGATGTTAGTATACTTTAAGTTGATTTTCCTTTTTGGGTAATTTGGTTGCTGTTGTTAATTTGGTTCTGCTGTAAGCATTTTGAGGAATGTCATAATCATCCGGAAAACTATTTCTTTCAACTCTCCTATTGGTATACGTTTGGGAATTATAATAATAGTTATAAGGTGTGTTCACAAAATCCTTTTGGTTCGATTGAAACCGATTATCCTCAAGCAATATAAGCTGATGACCAGCTTATATTTTCCGAAAAGGGAATTTTTTTACCTTTACATGCTATTCGTTTTTCTGGGTATTTGGCCCAGTTGCTGGATGGTTTCCCCCATCTCGCAGATCCGGTCCATACCAGATCATTAGCAACTTCGAATTATATAGAAATTATACACAAATAATGCACGTTTCTAAAACAACATCGATATCTTTATCTTAACTGTTAAAACGCACTTTTGATTAAATGGAAAAATGTTTGTGGTAATTGAGCTCAAAACAACAATTAGTTGTAATTCAATTTGTTGATTCTGTCTAAATAAGAGTTTCTTAATCACCAGGAATCCGATGTTTCACCTGTGAAAGACACTCTTTCATGCACACAATGGACTAAATGGACAGATGGAAAAGTTCCAAGGGCTCGAAGGAGGTTAGGATAAGGGGCCGAATGGTCATCTTTAGGAGACAGAAGAAAGCTTCTCATCAAGGTTATACAGAGCGGTCTTTAAAGTGCACATCCGACGGACAGGGGACTTTCAAACTGCATAGGTGTCTTTTACTGATCGATTGCAGGACAGGAGTTTCGTCTAGATAAATTTCAATGCTCGCGCCAGTGGGACTCGAACCTGGGAACTACAGGTTACGAGCCAACCCCTTTCGCAACAATCACCGGGTAGTGGAAAATTAATTCCGAGCTTAACACCTAAAATGGATTCTAAAACGATAATATTTCTGGATATGATCACTGCATCGTCTTATAGTTAAAATCAAAAAATAAACCAAATACATGTTAAGTCATTTTTTAACTAATTCTCTCCGTGATTAAAGTAAAATAAAATACTGATCATATGTTGGGTTGGGTTCGGTTGTTTTTCCTCTGAGCGGAACTTTTTGCACACCATGGGCTCAATGGCCAGGTCACAAGGACCCCAAAAGCTCAGAGTAGGTTGGGACAGGGATAGCAAACATTAGTTTCAGAAGCTAACAGATAGCTAACATTAGTTTCAAAAACAACAATAACATGGATATAATGCAGAAAATCATCTAAAATAACAATAAATTGGCCAGAGTATTTTTCTACACTAAGAATATTAAAATGAAGAAGTACCACTAAATTTAGCACAGAGCCAATTAGTTAAATTTGTTGTAGTATAACAGTCAGGTTCTAACACGTTGATCAGTTCAGCTTTGTCAAAATCCATAAAGTGGAATAGAAATCTGAATTCTCTCTTATGCAGGTTAAAGTGTTTGAAGTTTAGTGTTTAAGTCAATTCTCCTTGAACTCGCAGATTTTGATTTTCTGATGTAAATTCCCCCAGCCCCCACTTGCACCAAACAAATCTAATATTGTTTTTCTTAGAAACTATTTTCACTCTTCCAAACAACTCTTTGTTTGCACTTGTTACCTTTTTATTTGTATATACGTAAGTTCCCAGCTACATATATCCATTGAAACATCAGCAGTCTGAATTCTATTATCTATTTTGCAATCCATTCATCACTGAAGTGTTTGTTTTTAATTCTGACAAAGACAGTAGATGGCATACTCTTATTTTTCTTCGAAAATCTATGCATATTTTCGATTGTATGTATTTTTAATTTCTAGCGTAGTACCTAATTTAGGTGCTATGGAGAGGAGGTCTACTTTAACTTCATATGTAGTCTCAGGAACATTTTGTGTTTTAATGTTATAATTAGGAAGGAACGTCAGGAATGGAACAACGAAATGCTAGAAATTCTGCCATCTGTCGGATGGAGGAGAATCTTATCCTGAACACTTTAAAGAACACCTAGATGGCATTGCTGGAAGACTATCAAATGTCTCCTAACAGTTGTTGACTGGGTTCCCTTCACTAAACCCTGTCTGAATCTTTGCAGGTCCTTGTGTCCTGGCCATTAAGCCCATTGTGTGCGGAAAAGGGTTCTCAGAGGTACAACAACACAACAAAAAGATTTTTTTTACCTTAATCTAGCTTTTTATACCGTTGTTTTCTAACCAAGGGACAAATGACGGAAGCAGGAAATAATTTCAGTCATGGCACACAAAGTAGCAAAAGAAATCTTAATATACAGACTGCTGTCCAAGAATATCAGAAAACCGAGAAGGAAAGAGTAAGGACCGTGATTTCATGGGGCATATACTTAGTACATACTAATGAAGAAGTGATTGTAGTTTTAAGGTCATTAGTCCAGTGGTTTCGGCTACAGGACAGTGAGAAATTCTGGAAAGTGTGTGACTGAAACCTTTCCAAAGATATTTAAAGGGGTGTTAACCATTTTGAGAACAGTACTTCTGCAGGTGTTAAGATATGGTACACAGTCTGGTGCAAGCTCCATATCTCCGGGTGGGAGAGTTCGACAGATGACTGTGTCCATCCCTTGCTTATGCTGGTCGTATTGTTGGCACGAGAGAAGGCAAATCTTCGTATCGAGAAATTGCTTCTCGGTGGGACATTGTGTATCTGTTGTGAATCGAATGTACAGGGAATGTTTCAAAGACAGGCAATAAACACTCCAGAAAAGTTCTGGACTTCTTCCACAGCTAACCCCATGTTAAGATCGCCATCTTCAGATGCTGGTTATAACAGAGCGCTCTGCTCCGTCTATGCTTTGGACAACAGTGGAGGTCAGTAACACATCTTTCAATGTCTGCAATAACATTTCGGCGCTGTTTATTGGAATTCAGATTATACGCCCACCATTCTGACACCCCAACAAAAAACCGTCAGATTACAGTGGTGCATCGAGCGAGACAGTGGTGCAATAGATTGTATAACATCGTCTTTTCTAATGAATCCCGCTTCTATGTTTGTTGAATCTCATGGAAGAAATCTGTCCCACCGAAGGAATAATTAGAGGCGTTGAGAGAAATGTATTTGGACGAGGCATAGAGCATCAATTCATGTGATTAGTGTGGAGTCCAATCAGTTATTAAAGTAAATTCGCAATGGTGCGGATCCACGCCACCATTACCAGTGCTTGTTACATCCAGGACATTTTACAGCCAATGACTCTTCTGTACTTACAGACTGCTCCACACGCCATATTTCAGCAGGACAATGCAAGACCCTTTTCAGCAGCTGTCACTCTTCAATACATGAGGCAAACCATGTGCATAATCCTTCCGTGTCCGTTAGATCCCCTCACTTCTCACTCAATGGAAATGTATAGATAAGGTCAAACGGACATTGCGGATATACCAGCACATACTGGCATATGTAGAAGAAATTTGGTCGTGGGTGCAGAGTGCTTGGACGGCTATTCCAAAAACCAGCATCAAATTTCTTTTATGAGTCCATGCCTCGCCTTAAAGCAGATTATATAAGGAAGGGAAGAACACAGTCATTATTAAACAAATTTGCATGTAACTGTCGAATTGTCTCCATATGGTAATCATTTATTACTCTAATAAAGCTATATTAAACAGCCAGAAATGAGCGTTTTCTGATTGGTCCTCCTTGATGTTTTGATTTTCCTGAATACCAGTGTATATTACGAAAATAATCTACATAAATCGAAAAAGGTCGTCTCTCAGGACTAATCTGCAAGTATTCTAATGATTACGTTTTACGCTAAAATACTAGTTACGTAAGTTAGTGACAAAGACATTCAAAAAGCTTTTTTTTAAAGACGGCATCTACTGACGGAAGATGAAAATATGATTGTACTATTGGTTGCAAGGAAATAAAATTTGACAGAAAAGTTATTTTAGATACAGCAGACAAAACTATTTGTAAGAACAATCGTTTACAGGACTTTCTCAGTAAAAGTTTCAAAAGTCGTTGCCTATACATTCACCCCATTTCCTTAATTACTTTCTTATTCCTTCAGAAAGGAAGTGCTTAGCGTTATCCATCATTTCCTTCATGTTACATTCATGTATAAAATAGAGCCACAACTGAATAGGGTCAAACAGCATAAAGCCACGATGTTATCAATGCAGGATATTTCAATAGATAGAGCAAACAAACTGATCTGCGATACAAAGTTGTAGTCATCATATAAAGTTCTCTGCCTTCTAGAAAGGCAAAGTATAAAAACTCTCCTACAGGAGGCTATGAATCAATAATGTGTAGAACACCTGAAATCTTCAGTTTACAGGCACATAATTCACGAAAATTGAAGGGGGAAAAGCTGACTTATCTTGTGCTATCTGAGTGGAAACGTAGTCTTCATATTCATTTAGCACTTGAATGTAGCAGATGTGAATGTCGGCAATTAATGTGAATCATTTACTCTGGTGATGAAATGGTCGTTTCTTCATAGTAGAGGAATTCATGCACAATTAGCGACTCCTTAAGAAAATTGCTTTTTATTAAGAAATTTGTTGCGTTGAAAGATGAAGAATTATGCAAGAGTGACTTTCTAAGAAATTGTGCTTTTCCAAAGGGAGGCTGAGAAATGAAAGAATTATATGAATATCTTAGTGTCTTACAAGAAATCACCCGAGCTGAGAGATTTTGCGATTCAAGAAATGTAATTTGTTATTCTCTATAAGTGAACTTTGAATCTTACTTCTCGGATGAATTGGCTTTTAATACATTTCCTTGAAATAGTAATGAATTATATATGAATATTAAAATGATTCCATAAACTAGATATCTGACCGTAAAAATCGTTCTGCGGATGTAGAAAACGGAATCATTATGCCCAGATCATGCAATGCTATTTACCCAATGTCACACTCTGATATCTTTGTAAGCGATGCTAAAGAATAACAGCACGCTAGGTCCGATCTAAGTCTCACGATGAAAGTACTGGCATTCGCAGGATTCAGAATCTTTCAAAGGAGTAATGGAAAACGAAACTGGATTCAAACAGTGTTTGCCTATTTCACCATTCTGGGAATCCATATCCTTTTCATCTACTCTACCTGTCTTTTCATTTTTAGAGTAATCAATCCGAGAAATATTAATTTAAGGATTGAGACTACAGCGAGAATAACCGAAATGTTCTCCTTTGTGTTGTGGCATACGTTGAGAGTTCGTCAACATCGTTTACTAAATTTGTTCTTGAATTTCAATAAATTTGATAAAGATTATTCTCTCGAGAATCGTCAGTCTTTAAAATCATGGATTACATTTTACAATTTTCTCACAGTTTTAAATCCAATATTTTCGGCATCTTTACTTGTATTGCTTATTACAGATTCGGACTTAGGCAATTTCGTAGATTATTTCTTTTTTGATTCATAACCTGACGAAATGTCTGTATCTATTCATCTGCTCCGATACATTTTTAACATGATTTATTTTGCAAATGTATATTTAATTACCAATATTTCAACTCTGATTTACGTTTTACTATGTGTCCGTTTTCGGAAGATGCTCCGTATTTGCCACGACGTTTTGCAGCGAAGTGTCTCATTACCTACACAAACTAATTTGTCTGTTCAACATCTTGATGCTTATGGTAAAATTTCATGTTTAGTTGGTTTGATCGAAGATTCCTTATTTTTTCCAGTATTTTTGGGTGAAACACTTTTATGGTGAAACACTTTTACTTCTGTTTACGAGTTATCGTATGTTTACATTCTTTGGTAATGTGCTTGGTTTTACAAATTTTCACCTGACACCCTCTTCAGGAATGTTTTTTTTTCACGATGTTCATCAACACTGCCGTATCATTTCTTTGCATATCATTCTATGCTGCAGAGGTAAATGAAAAGCACAATGAAATTAGAATTACTCTGTCAGAGATTGCGCAGAATATGAGAAAAACCGACTGTCTCGCTGACACTAATTTCTTGCTGTTAAAGATAATTAACGCTGGAAATGTTAATATTTTGTCCGGTTGGAAAATGTTCAAATTCAGCAGAAGATTTATTCTTTCTGCTTGAGGAAGCTTGTTAACATACAGTTTGTTAATTCTTCAACTGAAATCGCAAAACCTTTAACAGATAACTTTTACGCCCCACATTTTAAAGTGTTACCAACCAGCAATATTCTGTGTAGTAAAAACTATTTCTAATGAAATATAAATTGCAGATGTATATATATATATATCCTGATATGCACTGAATGGTCATTGAAAATTGTACCCCCCCCCCACTTCTTGTTGTCAGTAGAAGCTACTTTTGAAGTTTTACAATTTTTATAATTTAGGCATTTATGAAAAAATGTGATTCAAGAGAAATGAATTATCTCTATCAATCCAACCAAAACTCGATTTTCTGCAATATTCGTTCAGTATTTAAAGAGATACGGGAGCTTGACTATTTATTCAACGTCAGTGCAAAACATTAAAATTTGCATCACCATTTAGTAATAAATTGAATGAGCAACATTATTTTAAACAATTTAATACAATGGATATATATTTAAAATGTTTTTATAATTCTTTCGATATTTTTAATTTTTATGGCGCATTGTTGATCTTAAATATCCAAACTTCCATAACTCTAAGCACAAAGTGAATATTTTTAAAAATCGAGATTTATAAAGACTTAATAGCGATCTTTAATTGATATGCAGTCGAATTTTATAATAAATGCTTTTTTTAGACGTCATGGAGTTTCGAAATTAGTTTCGACCGACAAAACGTGAAAAGGGTGGTAATAATTCAACGATCACTTAGTGTATTTTTACTTTTCATGATAGACATATATAATATGGCTTTTCTAAAGAATGCTTGACATTTGCAAAACTTTATATTACGAATCGTTCTAAATAATATATATATTAAGGATTAGTGTTTGAAATAATTATCAATCGTATTTCCATTATCCTCGCATTTTATTTTTAGTTTGGTAAAATAAAGCTATGACAAATTTCACTCAATTGTTATTGAAAAAATTATATATTATAGTGTGATATATCTAAATGTTAGAGAAATTTTGCATATAATAATTAAATATTTAAAAATAAATTTCTAAAACTCTGAGTGCATATTGAGGTAATTTTGAAAACAGTTCCTTCACAACGAAAAAAGTATTTATAATTTTCGTATTATAACAACGACGAAAATAATTTTAAGCGAGTCACGTAAAATTTCATTGGTTTAGATTTTAATTTTTGAACCCAATTTCTCAATATTCAATTTTTTTGACGCATTCGGAAACGGCTATCATATTTTTAAAGAAAAAAGAAACAAATGAAATTCCTACTTATGCTCTTTACTCAATAAAGAGCAAATGTTAGCAAAAATGTCTATTGTGTTATCGATTTTTCATGCAATTTTATGATGGCACATTTTATATGTCACTTAAATTGCACATTTAACTGGAAGTTTAAAGATGAAGTGTTTGTTTTGTACTTGATTTTAAGTCTCCTTACTTGATGATTGCAAGAATAATAAACTTTTCCGAGTGACAGATGTAACAGAAATTAGGGAAAAACAGAAATCAATTAAAGTGCAGGTCTTGAAATAAAATGGAGTTGTTTTATCTTTGAGTGAAAATTTGATGGACGGAATGGTAGATGATACGGGATGGAGATCTATTAGATGGAGATCTATTAGACAGTTGTTAAGAGACAAAGGGATGCCTTCCATCAAACTCGTAGTGTGTTTTTCAAAGTGCATAGGGTTTGGCTGTCATTCAGATGAGATGACTAACTTCCTCCGATGGACAGTGAAATTTCCAACGCTCTAGATGTCCTCTTTCTGACCAAGGACATAGTTCAGTTTAATGGAAAAAGCCCCAAAGCAGGCACAGTTAGGACTCGAACCCGGAAATAGCAGATTACAAGCTTGACGATGGTTATTCCATCAATTTTGTGGAATTTTTTTTATCTTATTTTCATTTTTATAATAAATGCAAATTTTCTCTTCGCGACTGACTGACAAATTTTGTCCACACTTCTTGTTTTCCTTTATATCAACTTAATAATAAGCTTTACTGGGTTTTGTGTTATTATTATTTTATTTTTAGAAGAAAAAGGCGATAGCAAGTAGACTGAAACAGAACATTGCTTTTTTTTGTATCTTTTCCAAACAAATGCTTTTTCCTGCATTGAAATTGTCTGAAAATAAGAAACTTGCAAAATATGCGAAATGTACATTGGTTTTATACTTCAGAAGTTTTGTTTCAACCAAATTAATGCTAAATGTTCGCACTATTTAGATTGCACATCCTAAGTTTTTGGATCCATAATAAATTACGCAATAATTAATATATATCAGCACTTAGCTATTACACAATCTACTGGACTAATGTCAAAACAATTTTTCAAATCAAATGCAATTTTCGGACATCAACATTTTCTGCAAGCTGAAAACACTACGAAAGCCAGTTTAAAACGGAATCGAATCTAGGAGGTTGGAACAAGATTATCACTTTGCAGTCCGTTATCGATAATTTGAACTTCCGGTCTTGATTAGAAAGCTGATGTTAGAATTGCAAACAATATAAAATATCCTACGAAACATTAGGGTGTTCTCGTGTTACGTAAATGGAAATCTAAATTCGATGCTCTGTAACTTCAAAAATATGCACATAATGGAAGTATGTCACCAAAGACAGCACAATATCATAATAAAATCCATTTACAATATCGATTTTTCAAAAATATTAATTCAGTATTTAAAGATATTGGCAACAGGATTTGTCGTGAGTTGTGCATACGAGTTTTATTGCCGTATGAAAGATTAATTTTTATCTGTTACTGCTGTGTTGGTAGTGTGAAAAACTGAATTGTTGTTTTTCACTCTGATATTTAAGTCTTCTGAATTAGTTTTACTTTTAAGACAATTGAACTAAATTGAATGTTAATGTGTTAAAATGTAAGTTGTGAGTTCGCACCGTAGTCCCCCCTTTGTACAATGCTTTCCCCCTATGACGTCACACATCTGGTCACGACATATGTCTTTACATCCTGTGCACATTTAGGTTATTGGTTATTTCCGGTCACCCCATATGCCCTGTGGGCCACGTTTTACTGTCGGTTGCTGACTACGTCCTCTTATTAATTTTTCATAACTCATTTTTTTATTAATGCCAAACCCCTTTATTTAACTCCCCCCCACCGATCACAAACTCCCGAATAAGTCCCTGGTCTCTCTCTGCAGTCTCCGTCATTTTGAATCCCGACTTCATACGCCCCCCTGGTTGACCCATCGTTTGTAAATCAATTTTCTCTATGTGAAATAAATCTAATTTTGGCGCCATCTAGCGTCCGTACTATTTTCAATGCGCCTCCTGTATTTAAAAAAACCCCTTCCAACCAGTGATTTGAACCGGTTACCTTGGGATCAGTAATAGAGCGCTAACGCACTCGACTATTCCTTGTTTACTTGATCAGGGATCTTAGATGTGTCTCAAGTGGGGGATAACCGATCGTTATAAATTACGTATCTCTTTATTTCTTTACAGTTTAACACGCGAGTTTTATATTTCATGAATTTTTATTAACATATATTTCATTATGTTGCGTTTTTTTACAACCTTTGTATCTTTTTTATTTCTTTATAACTCGCGTATTTCTGCATAAATCAACCTTCGTTTTTTTTATAACCTACGTATTTTCATTTCTTATAATTAACCCCGTATATTTTAGTCCTTTCATATTAATGAACGTATTTTTATAACCGTCATTATTTTAAGTCCGTTTAAATCAACACACATATTTTTATTTCTTTTACTTAACCCCGTAACTGATGGATGTCGTAATTTTACTAGAAGAAGGTCTATTACCGCAGTAACTGATTTAAAAGACTGTCCCGCAGAAATTAATTTAAAAAACTGTTCCGCAGAAAATGTAAAGAAAAAATGCTATTGGGTAAAAAAAAAAATTAATGAAAGGAAAACGGTGAAAAAAAATCTCTGTTTTAAAAACAAATTATTTGTAATTATGGAAAATATTGAGGGGAAATATGGATTGGTAACCTGTATGGGTGACTTAAAAAATCCACTTTAGAACACAAGGTGACAGGTCTCATAGAATTAACATTAACCCACCTCTGAGAACTCCCATTATCCTCCTACTTGCCACTTTCGCCCCGTTTTTCGTATTTTTATTCCCTACTACCAATCATTATCTTAAATACTAAACCATTTCAAATAACATCGTAAACTGTTTTAACATACCGTAGATTGTGTAATAAGACGACCTTCAGATAAGACGAGGTATAAATTTTCGGCAAAGTTTTATAGTTTTAGCATATATCTGTCCTATAAGACGACCCCAAACTATCAACGGCCTATAAATTTAGTTTAGATCGGCGATCATCATGTGGATAATAATACTGTATCATCATCATCATCATCATCATCATCATCATCATCATCATCATCATCATCATCATCATCATCATCATCATCATCATCATCATCATCAAACAGCCATGGGCTACGGAGGTCCAACCAGACGGTGCAATTTAGTTCTCCAAGCAAGTCTATCCTGAGCTACATCTACTGCATCTGGCCACTGCACACCAATTCTAACAAGGTCCTGTTTGACATTGTCTGCCCACCGCATCCTAGGTCTCCCCTTCTTTCTGAGGCCTTTAGGCGCACTGTTCATAACCCTATTCGCCAATTTATAATTATTCATACGGGCAACATGGCCAAACCAACGGAGTCTCTCTCTGCACAATATGCTGCTTAAAGGAGGTTGCAAACTCCTTTGCCTAATCTCATCATTAGTTACAAAGTTGAACCACCTAATGCCCAAGATACTACGTAAGCATCTGGAATCAAAAGCATCTAGTTTCCTGTTATTTTGTTTACAAAGTGTCCAAGTTTCACTACCATAACTAACCCTAGAAAGAACCAAACTATTATACAGTCTAATTTTAGTCTTTAGGTGTATACGCCTATTTCTCCACACTCTCCATAGGTTCTTAAAAGTCCCGGCAGCAATCCCTATTCGTCTGTTAATCTCATGCCGCACATCACCATTATCTGTTACATAGCTCCCAAGATAATTAAACTGTGACACCTGCTCAAGACTGCAACCATTCAGATTAACTGAATCACAGCCTGCCTGACCAATATTCATCACTTTAGTTTTCTCTCTGTTTATAACCAAACCTACTCTACTACCAGTCTCATCAACAGCTCGAATGAAAGAGTTCATCTCATCAACATCATTTGCCAAAAGGGCTAAATCATCAGCATAATCTAAATCAGAAACTTTCGTATCTCCAGCCCATTTAAGGCCAAAATCTTTCCCTTGAAGTGAATTTCGCATAACATAATCAATAACCAAGAGAAAAGGAGACAAAATGCACCCTTGTCGAACACCAGAAGTAATGCTAAACCAATTGCTACAAGCTTTACCAACTCTCACACACGACTCAGTGTTATTATAGAGAGCTTTCATTATGTTAACTAACTTGTCTGGTATACTATATGATCTCACAATCAACCACAAATTATGACGATCAACAGAGTCGAAAGCCTTTTTGAAACCAACAAAGCTAGCAACCAAAGGTTTCTGAAACTCTAAACATTTCTTAAGAATCTGCCTAAGTGAAAATATCTGATCCACACATCCCCTACCACTTCTGAATCAACATTGCTCATCACGCAATTGACTGTCAACCAGATTTTTAATTCTATTAAGCACAATCATGGAAAGAACTTTACCTGGAACAGAGAGTAGGCTGATACCCCTATAGTTATGACAAGAACTGCGATCATCTTTTTTGAAAATAGGGATAATAATAGCTCTGGTAAAATCCTTAGGAACCATGCCTTTATCATAAAAGATATTCAGAATTTCAGTCAACCAAGTGGTAACCGAAACATTCCCAGCTCTAAACATTTCCGTAGTAATTTCATCAACCCCTGGGGATTTATGAAGTTTAAGTTTAGAAACAGCCAAAATAACTTCAGATTGTGTTATAGGGCCAACAGTAAAGTCACCAATGCATCTATCATCATTGCAAACAATGGGAGTAGAACTAACTACATTGTTTAGAACATCACTGAAATGCTCAGCCCACCTAGCCATGACAGAATCCTCCCCTTCTATAACCTTACTTTGTTTATCCTTCAATCCTTGTATGCCTGTCCCTTTTCTACCCCACAAAACATTAACAATCTGGTACAGCTCTCTGCTGTTGTGCTGTCTAACTGCTTCCTCGGCTTTGTCAGCCAAACCATCAAGCCAAAGATTCTTATCAGCAGCTAACTGATCCTTTACAAGTTTATTAAGGTCTCTGTAATGCTTTCTATTAGGACTAGTAGGGTATTGATTAAGGGCATTCCTGCAGTTCTTTCTTTCCGAAATAAGCTCAAGTGCCTTATCACTCAGATAATTTTGCCTCTTCTGCTCCTTTTTTCCTAAAAGAGTACTGTTAGTGTCCAAAAACGCCTGTTTAAAATGATCCCATTCTTCCTCAACTTCAGTAGTAAGCAAACCATGACTGTCATAATGACTAAGTAACCTATCATGGTAAGCTTTGGCTATAACTGGATCTTTCAGAGCTTCAGTATTAAAAGTAAATTTTTTAACCCTAGCAAAACACTTTTTAAGTTTAAGTTGCAACACACTTTTAACAAGGTAATGGTCAGATCCAATTTCAGCTCCCCTATATGCCCTGGTATTCCTAACAGAACTAGCCCATTTGCTGTTAATTAATATGTAATCAATCATATTCTTATGCAGCCCATCAGGTGAAACCCATGTGTACTTATGTATGTCGCGGTGTTTGTAATAAGTGTTAGTTATTCTGAAACCATTGACTTTACTTACCTGTAGGAGACGTTGCCCATTGCCATTGCAGCTACCAATACCAAAAGGGCCTATTACTCCTCCCCAAAGGTCAGAGTCAGTACCAACTTTGGCATTGAAATCACCAAGACCAAGGGTAATATCTCCTTTCTTGACAGAATTCAAAATATCCTGAAGTTGTTCATAAAACCTATCCTTCTCATCCTCATCGGCATCCTAAGTGCGGGCATAACAGCAGATAACATTCAAGTCTTTAACGCTTGTCTGAAATTTTGCTGTAAGAAACCTTTCATTAATGCACTCATATCCTAGAAGAGCATCACTAGCGTGTCTGCTGAGAAGCAGACCCACGCCTTGGTGATGCTTATTGTCGTCCCTCCCTGAAAAGAGAAATTTAAGATTATTTTTAAGAATCTGACCTTTATCTGTCCATCTGGTCTCTTGCAAGCCGAGAATATCTAAATTATAACGGTGGAATTCTTGTGTGAGGACATCAAGAGAAAAAGCTCTGTGCAGAGTCCTCACATTCCAACTACCTAAGGAGAGAAAATGGTTAGTGGGATGTTTAAAGAAACTATGTTTATTGAGAGAGGGAATGCCGACAGTATCAAACAGCCCCCTAATCGCAGACATGGGGCAAAGACCCGTTCCCCCACTACTAAAGGCTGAAGCCATCTACACTGGAAGACTTCCTCCAATGTAGAATTTGACGATGCCAATAGAAGCAAAGAGTTCAGGTGCCTGCGATGACTTCTGCTCAGGATTATCCACCAGCTGATAAACATATCCTGTGAATCTATTCACTTGGGGCTGTCAACCCACAAACAAACAGAAAACACAGCGGAAGATTTTCCCTCCACAGAAGCCCACCAGTGCAGCAAAATCAGGATCCATAATCAAGCTCAGAGCCATATATCTGTCCAGTCCAGTAGGTTTATATGGTCAGCACCAGGACCCTGTGTGGTTGACCACTCCTCAGCAGGGTAGAAAAAAAAGAAAAGTAGCCATAGTTGTCCAGATCAGTAGGCCACACTAATCTGGCAGCCCTCCCCTTCCGTTCACTTCCACAAGAGAGTATCTCTTTTGAAAGTTACTAACGGTCCGCACCACGAGAAGGCGGGGTCGGACATTAGGTGCTAGGCCTGGCCGGTTCTATGCATCATCACAGGGGAATGGTGCATAGCTCTCCTTCCAGTGACTACCTAGCTACCATTTACAGACCAATACTATATAGCGTTTACGGAATTATGTCCTATTCGCAAACATTCGCACTGATTCGGGCAATGACCTTGATTATTCACAAAAGCGTCGTATGGGCTATTCTAGTTTGTGGACATACCCTACTCTGTATTAGCAAATAATTACGGTTTGTCCGTTTTTTCCTCGGTAGCTCAATAAACATAGCTTTTAATATTTATTTTGTATGTAATGTATTATCATATAGCGTATTTAAATAATATGATAGATTTTTCGATAAGTTGTAGTAATTTTCAAGATCAGTCGCAGTCGGTGGTGAGTGATTTGTTTTATTCTATAATGGTTTCAGTTTATGTAAATTTCATCTAATTATTTTTGTATCTGTCCTATAAGACGACCCGGATTTTGGGGGCCTTTTTTATGATTCAACTGTCGTCTTATCTGCGGAAATATACGGTAGTCCTGTGTTACATAAAGTGAGAGGTCCTTACTCTGTGGAATAATCAGCGTATATGGATATACTTTTCCCATTCTGCGTCAACAGACCAAGTAATAAATCTTTCTCTCATATTTTTATTCTCAACCACGTTTCATAGGCAGCAATAAATGTTTTCAAATATTGTTCCGAAGAGGGAATTACACTCCTCGTTCTGTAGGTGGACGTTTTTTACTGCTTATCTCACTCATCCTGGGGGACCACGTTTCATTGACGGATGTCGCCACATCGGTGACCGTGAAAATGTTTGTAATATTACTATGCATTGGGAATTCCATGCTTTGTTTAAAACAATTTATAACCGTTGTATTTAATCGTATATTAACCACCGGCTGTATGAAATGTTTGCAATGTATCTCACGTTTCCTTCATGTCACGCTAGGAACCATGTTTTAATGACGGATGGTACAGTAAAAGTGACCTAGTAATTCTATGTATTATTTTTTCCATAATAGAATTTACACTCTTAATTCTATATAATGCAACAATATAAGAGTAATATACATTATTTCTGAAATCTGTGAATCACATTCTTCGCACATCTGTTTAATACCATGGGAGTTTTAAAAATATCGTTAAAAACGGGTGGAAATCGTGTTCGTAAAATATTTGTTTAAAACGTAGTGATAAACATTATTTCATTTTGAGAAGAAAAAAATTATAATTATTTCTTCGAACTGAAAAACATCACATTCTTACTTTTTACTCACAAACGACCTTGCAATCTTCGGCTCACAGCGGAGATGAAATGTTATTTACTGTTGGCCCCGTCAATAGTTTACGTGTCTGACGCTGATGAAATTTTAGCTCGTGTTGCTATCCGTCGTTAGCATACGACGTTTCAGCGTGCAAAACGCGCGTTCGATAGGTAATTGTTTCGAACATAAAACTTAATTTGTGATCAAATATATATACACAAAACAAGACACGTGTTTTTATTTCACACGCATTTTTCGTTTAGTGTACAGAAATAAAGACAAAATTTATGCAAGATAGAAATATTAAGGTTCAAAAAAAGGCATAAGGTGGAATTTTACTTCCCATAGGAATAACATGTGATTTGTGTTTTAGTGTACAAATTATGCATCGGATAGAAAAAAATTTTGAACATAAAATTGGTTTGATGATAATTTTATAAACACAAAACTGGAAATGTGTTCTTATTTCAAATTAAATTATGGTTTAGTTGGTAAAATACAGAAATGAAAAATGAAAATCAAAGGGTACAAAAATTAAGGTTTGACTTCTCATTGGATAACATAAAAAATGACAAGTGTGTGTCAAAATTGGTGTCTGTCACTAAAATATTTCAAACAAGAAATTGCTATGGTAATAAAATTTTAACAAGTGGATTGGTGATAAAACTTGGAACAGAAAAACAGACGTTGGTAAAAAGCTTTGATTAAGTATCGGGGATGGTGGTAAAACCGTGAAAGGACTGATCTGGTTGATAAAAATATATGCGAAACGTAATGTACTGACTTGAGGGTTGTTAGCATTGTGTGATAATATAGACAAATTAACTGTAAAATCGGATATAATACAGAGGCAGGGGTTAGCCAAGTCGGTAGCAAGCTGGATTCATAAACTGTTATTTCTAGGCTCGAACCCCCATTGTGTTCCAATTGAGATTTATTTCTGTTATCCCCTGCCCTCCGTGAGAAAAATGACACTGCCTTGAAAAATGCAACTGTTCTCGTCAGATGGGACTTTACGTGTCCAGAAGAGTCCTACTTTCTTAGCGTCAAAAAACACTCTGAATGGGCTTGACAGGAGGATTTCTCTCTTAACAGCTTTCTAGCACCCTTTCTCTATCCAACTATGGTTCATGAGCTAGGTAGTTTAATCAAACTGAATGCATAAAAGAACCCCCTCAGAATTTAAAAAAACCAACGAAGTGGTTGGTAAAAATTGCTTGAAAATTAGTAAAATGAATAGCAGAACATCTGTAAATACGCGCACATTTCAATGGTTGGTAAGTAAATTGCAGTGAAATGGATTTTGGAGTAACTGTAAATGCAAACTAATTTCAGTGAATAGGTGAATATTTTCATAATTCTTCAGAAGTGGAAGGCACAATAACTGAAAAATCAAACAAAGTGTACTGGAGATGATAGAGAATACCTTCAAAATATGATGGAATGGATGAGAGAAAAAACGAAAAAATTAACATAGTAAAAAATATTAATCATATTTTCGAAGACATGGAATGGACAGCACAACATCTGCAAAATGTACTGTGACGAGAGAGAAAAAAAGTGTAAAAATCACATAAAATTGCACTGGGATGACTGTAAAAAACCGCTCCAAAAGGGCAACTTACAGTGCAAATAGTGTAAGACAGAAATTTCAAAGAATGTGATACATGTAACAGTCACAAACAAGGTAAAACGGGAATTTTCTTTGCCATGACTATTAACGAGAGCCATCTAGTGTGGAAAATAAGTGATCCTAAACACTAACTGATAAATGTCCCTCTTTAGCAGTAGGAGTAACACAGGAAAACCATAAAATATTAGGGTCTCACTCTAGAAAATCACGGTCCATTCCATTATTATATATGGATGGATGAATATCACAAATTACATTGCAAATGGAAGAGAAAACATCAGTAAAAAATACATAAAAAACCAAATAATGGTTGGTAGAATTGCTTGAAAGACACTAAAAATGCAGTGAAATGGATGTTGGAATAACATTAAATGCGCACACATTGAAGTGAATGACAGAATATTTTCAAAATTCTTCTGAAGTTGGAAGGCACAATAACTGAAAAATCATCATAGTGTACTGGAGATGATATAATACCTTCAAAATATGCTGGAATGGATGAGAAAAAAAAACGGAAAAATCAACAAACTACATGGGAATTGATCAGAAAATATCTCTGAATGTACAGAATGGACAACACAATATCTGCAAAACATACTGTGACAGGAGAGAAATCTAGCATAAAAATCAGATAAAATTGCACTGGGATGGCTGTAAAAATTCCCTTCAAAAGAGCAAATTATAGCTCAAATAGTATAAGATAGAAATAAATCATAGAAAAATGTTACATATAACAGTCAAAACGGGGTGAACCAGGAATTTTCTTGTCCACGACTCGCGACATTTAGCGTGACAAAAAGTGATCCTAAACACTAACCGATAAATGCCCTCTTTAGCAGAAGGAGTAACACAGGAAAACCATAAAATATTAGTATATTTGGGTCTCACTCTAGAAAATCGCAGTCCATCGCATTCATTATTAGATATGGGTTGATGAATATCACAAAATACATTGCAAATGGAAGAGAAAACATCAGTAAAGTAACACATATAAAAAACAAAGAAATGTTTGAAAGATACTAAAATGTGGTGAAATGGGTGTTGGAATGACTGTAAATGCGCACACATTGCAATGGATGGGTGATTATTTTGAAAATTGTTCCAAGTGGAGGACATCATAACATGCATAATCAGACAAACTGGAGATGATAGAATACCTTCAAAATATGCAGGAATGAGAATATACAGGAATACACAGTAAAATATTTAAGAGTGTTTAAAAGAACATCACCGAAAACTCTTTGAACATAAAACGTGTTTGCTTCTTAATAGCAATTTACTTTGCTATTCTTTCGAGCACAAATGCTAAAATATAGTAATTTCAAAGGAAGATGATACATGCAACAGTCAAAAAATGGTAAATAAGGAATTTTCGCGGTCATCGCCTTTAACCATAACCATCTAGAGGGTAAAAGGAATTTTGAAAACTAAGAGAAAAAATACGTCTTTACTGGAAGGAGTAACAGGGGAAAACCATGAAGTATTACTGTACTGATCTAGAAAAATCACTGTTCATCACATTAAATTTTTATTATATTCATGTATAATAAAAATAATTGTAGCTCTTGTCAAGAGATTATTTGATGAATCATCTTCAAATATCTCACAGCACAGTTTGAATATTTTGGAGCAAAACTATCTTACGATGCGTTTTCTGTCAGATATCTCGTAATGAACAAAACGTGTGTGTTTTTGTTAATGCAGAAGATGACATGAGAGCGGTTAGGTTTAAGAACTTGGAAGCAAAACCCATAACGAGCTTTGCTCAGCACACGAAAAACGATAGAAACTAGCAGCAACCCTAGAATTTTCAAAGTTAGAAAAATCCAAAATCCTGTAGAGGGCACGAAATGCATTAAGAACGAGACGAAGGGATGTTAAAAGGTGATCATGACTTGACACGGGCGAAATCCTTGTTGCTTCGTGCAAAGAGTGAAGAGGTGATAAAACGTAATATCCATGAAGAGGGAAATCCAGTAAAAGGGAAAAATTCCTTGTGCCACAAAAGGATCGCTCCCGTTCCCTTTACTGAAACAACTGAATTTCCCTTTTCATGGATATTACGTCGATAATAACTGCGTTGGAAGGTTTTTTTTTTTAAATACAGGAGACGCATTGAAAATAGTACGGACGCTAGATGGCGCCACAATTAGATTTATTTCACAAAGAGAAAATTGAATTATACGCGATGGGTCAACCAAGGGGGCATGGGACGGCGGGATTCAAAATGGCGGATACTGGACTTAGAAAAATAACAGATGAGGGTTGAAACCAAGGGACATTTTCGGAAGTTTGCGATCGGTGGGGAGAGTTAAATAAAAGGATTTGGCATTATTAAAAAATGAGTTATGAAATATTAATAAGGGGGCGTGGTCAGCAACCGATAGTTAAACGTGGTCCACAGGGCATATAGGGTGACCGGATATAACCAATAACCTAAATGTGTACAGGATGTGTAAGACATATGTCGTGACCGGACGTGTGACGTTACAGGGGTAAAGCACTGTGCAAAGGGGAGGACTACGGTACGAACTCACTATTAATGTATCTTGTAGAACATCTGTATCAGTTGTTGCTATGACATATTAGCACTTTCTGATTCTTATTAAACCAGCTTCTTTCTGAAAATAAACATAAACTTATGTAAATAAATACCTCTTTCTTGATCATATGCTATATGTGAACTGCGTTTTTTTGCATTAAGTTAATTCAACTTTCCTCAACTATTGTCTTATCAAATCAGCTTCTTCTATTTGTATAAATAAACATAAGCTTAGGTAAATAAATAGCTCTTTCTTGATCATATGTTTTGTGATTCTCGAAGTTTCTTTTTGTTCATAAATATTGGATGATAATTTGATGTTATGAACTATGGCTTTTTTTGCATTATGTTAAATTCAACTTTCCTCTACAAATAATTAAATTCATTCCATTCGAATATGTAATAGTTATTTTCATTTAAAACTTGCAAGTATTTAATAAACAGCTTACAAAAATGTCTTATGAAAAAAGCTATGCATACAGAATTTCTGAATCCAAAACTATTCGTATGAAAGAAAAGAATTATGATCTATTGAAAGACTAAGTTGTTGAAAAAGCATGTTTCGAGAATAAAAGACAAAGGAGAATTGTCATGTACATTTAACGTTGGGTCTGAAAATCTATTAATTACACTTACAAATAATGGCTCCTTTAGTAACAGTATAGCTAAACGTACGACAAAGAAATTATCACAAAAGAGGAAGATAATATTTGTCATATTAATCAAAATTTTAAGATATACAGGTAATGGACAGAAAAATGGAAAGCCCAAGGTTTGCGGAAAACCTTCGGTTTAAATTAAGGAGCAGCATCTACGTGCCACTGACAAAGGCATGAAACAAACAAATGGCATCCCAACATGCTTAGCGTCATGTCTATAAAGGTAAACCTGTTGTAACTGCATGTAATTATTGGTACGATGTCCTCTTAGCGATTTCGAAAGGGGCTTCATGAAGAATAATTTCGAAGGCAATTTCTGCATGGGAATCTAAAAGGAAAACATCATCTGGAAAAGGCAACAGTGGGCAAAAGAGCATAATGTAAAATGGGCGTTAGTATGATATGCCAAACGAAAAAAGCGAGACACA
The DNA here is from genome assembly GCA_038380435.1 of Ryuthela nishihirai. Taxonomy (NCBI): domain Eukaryota; kingdom Metazoa; phylum Arthropoda; class Arachnida; order Araneae; family Heptathelidae; genus Ryuthela; species Ryuthela nishihirai. The sequence goes on from JAWZYU010000025.1 coordinate 29,842,581, forward strand.
CAACTGATCACTTATGCACGGATTTCAGTATAACGCGAGAGACTAGTTTCTCAAATATTCTTCAACAGTAATACTTCCAAGCTTTCGAGAATTGAGATAGATGTTTGCAACTTTGCATAGATGCTGGAGGAGAGTACGTTCAATGACAGTAAAAGGTTTGTTGAGATACACCGAAGAGCCAAAACATTATGACCACTTGCTAAATATGATGCTGGTCCTCCTCCTGCCGTTGAAACAGCTCTTACCTGGCGAGGCATGGACGGTACAAGATTTCTAAAAGTATCTGGTGGTATCTGGTGCCAATTCATTACCAGAAGATCTTTTAACTCTTGTAAGTTATGTTATTGAGCCGCCTCAGATCGGTTAAATTGTTCCAACACAAACCACAGATGCTCTATTTGATAAATGTCTGTTTAATTTGGAGGCCACAGGAGTACCTGGAAGTCTTCCTCATGTTCCACGAACCATTCTCGAACAATCAGGGCAGTGTGACGCATTTTCCCGCTGGAAGAAGGCACTACTAGAGGAGTATACCGTTGCCATGAAAGGATGTACCTGGAGTGCAATGACATTTAGGTAGGTGGTAGATGTCATAGTTTCCTGCACATGAATCACTAGACCTAGGGTTTCCCAGCAGAACATTGCCCAAAATATTACACTTCCTCCACCGGTTGGTTTACGTCCCACGGGTCATCCTAGTGCAAAGCTTCCCCAGGTAAACGACACACACATACCCCATCGTGAACATGGTGCAACAGGAAACGAGATTCTTCGGACCAGACGGCCTTCTTCCAATCATTTAAGGTGCAGTTTTGATGCTCGCATGCCCATTGTAATCACTTTCGACGGTGAACCAAAGTAGCATGGCACTCGGAGTGGCCTGCGATTACATAGCCTCATTTGTAACAGGATTCGATGTACTGCGTGTTATGACACATTACTCACGTCACCAGTATTCGAACTACGGCCGAGTTACGCCACAGTATCCCTTCTGTTGGCTCGTACCATACAGATAAACCTTCGCTTACCTCTAGCATCGATGAGCAGTGGTCGGCCAACAACTTGCCGGCAGTTCGCGGTTTTTCCCACCTCCAACCACATTTTGAAGGTACTAACCACGGGTGACCGTGAGCACCGCAGAAGCCTTGCCGTCTCGGAAATGCTCTGACACAGTCGCCTGGCCATTATAATTTGCCCTTTGTCAAACCAACTTAAGTTCGTAGCCTTTTCCATCTGAAGAACAAGAATAACACTGTTTAACAGAGCTCAGTATGAGGTGTTATTTATGCCGTTTCATGACCTTCACACGCGCTGTCGTTTACATGCAGTTGCTTCGATTTGTATAATGACGATTTGGTCATAATATTTTGGCTCTTCGATTTAAGTGCAACGGTTTATGTTCTGTATATATATGTAAAGAAATTTTTGAACGAGCCTTGTAATAAATTGATTCAAGTAAGTAGTGCAAATGGGAATTATTTCCACTCACAAAGGTGTCACGATGCTGATGTCAAACACCTGTTTAGATCACTTTGGTAAGAAACTTCAAACCAGAAATATTTACCACTTATATTATTACCACATATCATAAAAACAATATTAATGCTGATTATTTTGTTAGTTTAAATATTTTTATAGGGTTAATTTAGAAAAATAGGTTAAAATGTTTTTGTGATTTGAAATATGAAATCCACATAAAAAAACTATTGAAATCTTCTAATGTAAAAATTGTGATAATATTCTTTATAATGCTGATATCAATAGAGCATTTGAAAGTATTATAAATAATTTACAATTATTAGTTGAAAACTCAAAATTCTAACCTCAGAGAAGGAAAATGGAAAAACCTGTGAAGTCTTGGATAACAAGTGCATTAGTTTACATATAAAACGAAAATCAGAGAAATCAACGGTGTAGGCAATTTAACCAAAACATTACTGCAGGATGAAATTAAAGAATTTTAAGAAATATCGTAATATTTTGACAAAAAATTACAAATTTGTTAATAAAGGAGGAGAAAGAAAAATTTTACAAGGATATTTTTTTCACAAATTGTAATAACTATTAAAAAAGAACTGAGATGCAATCACTGAAATGCCTATCAGGTGTAGGGGAAGTAATATTTTACTAAATTCTATTAGAGTTAAAGAGAAAAATTTAACGCAATTTAATGAGGAAGTGTTTGAGTACTTAAGAAGCTATTTTGAATTTAACTGCAATGTTTGATCAATGTTTCGATAAAAAATGAAAGTTTCTTGTTCTCTTTCCACATACTAAAAATCATTTGACCCTGTTCTGCAAGTAATCTTATTTAAAAAGTTGGCGAAATATGTTGGAAAAAAAAGTTGGATAATTCGGAGTAAAATGTTTGATTGATTAAAGTTATTTAGATAATAGAACAAAATGTGCTAGAATCGATAAACATATTAGCATATAAATATAAATAATAAGTATGGGGTTCAACAAGGTGATGTTCTTGAACCTTCCCTATTTTTAATTTTCATTTTTCATTTCTGTGAATTGAAATTATTTGTAGATTACTGGCATTTGCTGATGACTCAACAATAATTTTTGAAGACAGTGACAGAGAGATTTTAGAAATTGTTAGAAGTGATGTTCGGGCTATTTATTGATTAGTTGAAATATCCAAAGAAACTTTTTTCATGTCCAAAAGTCTGAACATATTAATATCAAATAAAGAAAAATATGACTAATTTTTAAGATAAAATTGAGTTTTATAAAGTATTATGTAATGATATAGAATGCAATTGCCCTGTAATTGGTTCTACTGATTATTATAAATATTTGGGTGCTTTGTTGATCGAAAGTTAAAGTGGGGTTTACAAATAAATGAAATAATCATAAACAATAAATTCAATAACTAGTAATATGTGTTTTATACGAAAATTTGGTGAAAAGTCTGTTAAAAATTATGTATTTAGGGTGGGTTAAATCTTACTTATTATAGGGTCTCTTGTAATGGGGGTGCTTGTATAACCTAAATTAAGGCTTTACAATATGGGTAAAATATCTTAATCAGACAACAATGAATTTAGAAAATTTGTTCATGTTGATGGACTTTATAATATTTACAAATTCTTACTGTGTGGAAATTCTATACATTCCAAATGTTCAAACTTATTAAAAGAACTTCAGACAACAAGAAATAACAATATACAAAATAATGTAAGATATATAATATAAGAATTAAAAAAATATTACCAAATTAATTATTTTTACAAAACATTGTGTTTTGAAGCCATTTGAGCTATGAGGAAATAAGGCTTTAGAGAAAACATGAAACGAGTCCAAAAGGTTTCATACCTTAAGCTTGCTATTCATACAGGTGTTTTCTAACCAAAGGCAGAATGACGAACACACTAAATTATTTCAATAATAACCCATAACTTGTAAAATGAACTCTAATATATATAACCGAAAGAAACTTCATTTATCGATAATGATAACCTCGTGTGACTAATTTGCCAAGAAGTAATGATAATTTTACGATAAAAACTCCTATGATTTGCAAGCTAATGACAAAGACATTTAAAATCCTTCTTCCTAAGGGTATTCTTTAATATGAGAGAAGAAAAATAAGATTGTAATATTCGTTGCATGAAAAGAAATATATAACAGAAAGGTTTCATACGGTAGATAATCTAATTCGGACCAAAAAACATATAGACCTTTCTCGCTACTGTCTACAGACAAGATTTCCAAAACATTCGTCACATTTCGTTACTTTATTTCTTATTCTTTCATGCAAGTCTGACTTATCATTCATTTTAACTTTGGTGTCTCATTCACGTATATAATAAAGCCACATCTGAAAAAGGTCAAATTGCATAAAATCACGAAATTATAAATGCGGGATATTTTCAAAAGTTAAATTAAAAAAACATGATACTGAATACACCAGGAAGCATCTGGTTTCATACAAAGCATACGTCAAATTATTTTCCATTTCCCAGAAAGACAAATTACGTAAAAAAAACATTTGTGGCAAAGAACTACGAATCAATAATATATTAATCACTTAAAGCCTGCAATTTACAGGCGCATAATTCTAGAAGGTAGAATGAGAAATGCTCACTTATGTTGTGCTTTCCCAGTAGTAAAGTAGGATTTATATTCGCTTTGTACTTTAGTGTGGCAGATGTGAATGTCGGTGACTAATGTGATCTTTTGTCTAGAGTAATTAGTTATTTCTTCATAGTATATGAAGTCATACACAATTAGCGAATCCTAAGAGAATGAGGCGTGATATAATATCTATTTCTTCAAAACGTAAGATGTAAAGAATTAATTATTCCCAATGAATATTCTGGTGGTGAAATAATTATTTTTTCATGGTATACGACGTCACGATCTATTAGGGACGACAGGAAACACAGACGACATAAACATTTGTTTTCTGATAACGAAAGTGAATAATTATGCAACAGATTACATAATTCAGCTTTTAATTCAGCTTTTAACGTTCATTACCTTAAAACAATGTGAAGAATATTGATATCGTTACAAATTTAACGGGTGGAAACTGAGCGTGAGATCAAAAGAATATTTAGGAAAAAAAAGTTCTATAATTAGGTAATTAATTACAAAAGAATGAATAAAAACATGTATATAAACTAAATTCAACTAACACAAATCTGTATCTTCATCAGTATGAAAATAAACCATCAGAAGACTATTTCACCATATCACTTTCACTTTATCACAGCATTCAGGTATTTAGAGGGGTTTATCAAAATAATAGAAACACGTACTGTTAGTGGAGAACATTTTATTAATAATCTCTAGATCCACCTCAGGCGTTCAGAACAGACAAAATTCGACGGGAAATAGATTTATACAAGTCATGCCCATACGGTAATGGAATGTGGGAACATTCTTCCTGTAAAATATGGCCCAATTGTGCCAATGATGCTAGAGGTAGAAAGTGTGATCTGACCTTGGGATCAAGATATTCCCACAAATATTTAATAACACTGAGGTCTGGAGATTGAGGTGGCAATGATAGCTGCTGTACCTCATCCTCACGCTCTCGAAATCACAACTTGACACGTTTCGCGCAATGCACGGGTGCATTATCCGCTTGAAACCAGAGACAGTCGTTAGAGAACATTGTCCGCAATATTGGATGCAGATGGTCCCCGAGAATGGATTTTCAGATTGCGGATGTGACACGACCCTGCAGAATGACTAATGGCCCTAAGGAATCCAATGATATGGCACTCCACAGCATCAGGGATCCATATCCATGCTTCACAGTTCGAACCAAAGAGTCAGGGTGATACAGTACGCTTCTGCAGGTTTTCACCAGACGTATACTCTACCAGTTGTGGGAAGCAATGTGTAGCACGATTCATCAGACCAGATGACACGTTGCCAGTCTCTTCCATCCGAGTTTGAAGGTTCTTTGCATCACCTTACACGTTTTCTAACTTCATGTTGGTAATCAAAGGTTTGTGAATTGTAGAACGGCTATAAATACCGGCATGATGAAGTTGCCGACGAACTGTTATGACGGAAACGGGATAATTCCGATTGGTGTTTAACTCTGCTGCTATTTGCAGTGGTCTTGTGCTTCCGTTGTACAATCTGTGCCAACTTTTGCCTATCCCTATCTGAAAACTTCGTATGGCGTCCACAATTTGCACGTTCAGAGGCAATGCCTTGTCCATTTTGATAGTTAGTCATAGTGTTTGATTAGTTCCTCGTGTTACACCTAATATTTCCGCCATTCTGGTTACTGAAGCTCCTGCAAGACACGCACCAATGATCATACATTTTTGGAGGTCACTAAGATCTGACGTTGTCGACAATTACACCACAACAGCTGTTTCAATTGTAGCTGTGGCATCGCTATGTTATAGAAGATAACGTACTTCTCCCCTTCATACATCACATCGAAGGTGACGTTGTCCCTGTGATATGCGTGTGGCGCATTGGGTGTACTCCGATCACCGTCGGTGTTCCCATTATTTTGATAAACCCCTGTATATTCCAAATGATGAATAATATTAAAAGAACTTGAGACAACAAGAAATAAAAATTTTGAAATTAACAAAATGTTATCAAATCAATTATTTTACAAAACTTCGTAGCAAGAGGCAATATGTCTATGAGGAAACAGACATAGACTAAACGTTTCATACCTTATTCTTGCTTTTCATACCGTTATTTTCTAACCAAGGCCCGAATGACGGATACAGGAAATAATTTCAGTAATAGCCCATATCTAGTAAAATAAACTCTAATATACACCGAAGAGCCAAAACTATGATCACCTGCTTAATATGATATTGGTCCTCCACATGCTGCCAAAACAGCTCTGACCCCGCGAGGCTTGGAGGCTACAAGATTTCAAAACCTGTCTTGTGGTATATGGTACCAACACATTATCGGCAGATCCTTTAACTCTTGTACGTTACGTGGTTGAGCCACTGCAGAACGAATATGCTATTCCAATACAAACCAGAGATGCACAATTGGATTGATGTAAGTGGAAAATGAAATCATCAAGGACAATATCTGGAAGCTTTCCTCGTGTTCCGCGAACAATTCTCGAATAAATCGGGCAGTGTGGCATGGCGCATGGCGCATTATCCTGCTGAAAGAAGGCACTACTAAAGGGATATACTGTTGCCATGAAAGGATGTACCTGGTCTGCAATGATATTTAGGTAGATGGTAGAGACTAGAATTTCTCCACATAAACGACTGGACCTAGGTTTTCCCAGAAGAACAACCTAGGTTCAGTCATCTAAGTATTCTATCTTCTTTTAGGGTTTCCCAGAATGACATTGTCTAAAGCATTACATATCCTCCAACGACTTCTTTTCGTCCCATGCTGCATCCTGGTGCCAAAATATCCCCAGGTAAATGAATCATACGTACCCAGCCGTCTACATGGTGCAACAGGAAACAAGATTCATCGAACCAAACAACATTCTTCCAGTCATTCAAGGTTCAGTTTTGATGCTCGCGTGCCAACTGTAGGCGCTTTCCACGGTGAACCGAGATTAGCGTAGGCTCTTGGAACCGCCTGCGGTTACGTAGCCGCATTCTCAGCAGTGTTCGAGGTATTGTGTGTTTCACACATTACTCCCGTGACCAGCATTCAAATTACAGGACGAGTTGCGCCACAATATCCCTTCTGTAAGCTCATACCATACAGGATAGCCTTCTCTCACCTCTAGCATCGATGAACCAGAGTCGGCCCACACCTTGCCGGAGTTTCGTGGTTTTTCCCTGCTCCGACCACTTGCTTATTCAGAATTTTGAAAGTACTAACCATGACTGATTGTGAGCATCCCACAAGCCTTGCCGTCTCGGAAAAGCTCTGACCCAATCGTCTGGCCATTACAATTTGGCATTTGTCAAATTCACTTAAGTCCGCTGCCTTTTCCATCTGAAGAACAATACTAACACTTATTAACAGAGCTCAGTATCAGGTGTTATTTTTATGCCGTTTCACTCGAAATCATTTACTCAAACAGATGTATGTTGAACGATTTACATAAATAATTCTTTTGATATCTCTAATTTTCTTAAGACACGTTGTTGCTTTTAAATATTCGAGCTTTCATAACTTTAAATGGAAAGGGAAGATGGTTGAAATTCGAGATTCAGGGTAATTCAGATCTTTAATTTATCAGAAGTGAAATTTTATCTTAAAAGCACTTTTCTTAAACTTTATAGTGTTTTGAAGTTAGCTTCGACTGAAATAAAATGGATGGGATGGTAAGAATTCAATCCTTTCTCATTGTATATTTAGCTTTTTGGCAGAAATATATAATGCAGCTTTTAAGAAAGTGGAAGTGTTTAGTAAGAAAGGGGACACCGATGAATTCTGAAAGGGCTTCATATCGGAAGGAAATATGAAACAATGTTACAGTTCAAAGAAGAGATTTAATTGACCTAAAAACATAACTGAATTAATACAAACATAAGAAAAACGTAACATAATTTAATGCTAAAAAATACGTTGAATGGTCTTGACCAGATGCTACCAATTCTCTCTTAATAATGTCGAATGAATTTTTTTCCAGCTTTCAGGATGAGTTGTTTACTTATGAGCCAGCTTTGAGGTTCGGCTGTTTTTAACCTCTGATCGGCATACTGTATACAAAAGGTCGAAATGGCCACGTCACACGGAGCTCAACGGGTCAGAGAAGGTCGGCAAAGGAGTTGCACTGTACAACTCTTAGGAGACAAATGGTAACCTACATTGAAGGCGATTGAGCGCTTTCTTTCATATGCCCAATATGTGGCTCTCCTGTAACTGGTGCCAGGTCTAAACATCCCATTCGGCAGATTCATCTTTATCCAAGTCCCACTGTGTCCTCTTTCTTATCGAGTGTAGGGTGAGTATTATTGGACATAAATCTCAGCATTGGCACAGCTGGGATTCGAACCTGGAAACCTGTAATTAGGGCCTGGCTTGATACCGACTGAACCAAACCCCCGCCTCGAGTATTTGTTATTAGGTTGTATGTCCCGTTGTGAACAAAAAAAGTGCCGTTGATAGGTAAAACAACTTAGTTTCGCCTCAAAATTTAAAATAACCTAGTTACTGTTGTCTGTCGACGGCACTCTCCTCTGCCTGTCTGGGCTGAGTTATTTTACAAACTGTGTGTGAGAGAGCTTTGTAGAAGGGTACTTGTCCCTATTTTGTCAGGATAATCACTCAGGTGGCCGAATACACAAACTGATGTATTTCAACTATGTACACTTTTATTTACAAACACTATAACTATATACATAATCTGTAGCTATGCTATACGGACAACATGGCGAAACCAATGTAGTCTCTCTCTGCACAATATGCTGTTTAAAGCAGGTTGATGAATCCTTCTTCTAACCTTATCATTACCTAAAAAGTGAAACCAACCAATGCCCAAGATACACATCACTATATTAAAAGGTTATAAATAATTTTAGTGTATGTAATCTCCATTAATCGTCAAAGTTCACCTGAGGTGACTTGAAACATAGTACTCTTCATGATTATGTTACACATAAACAATTCCCGATGTTCGCGACTTAGTCACGAAAACGTCTTAGGTGTTACGAAGGATCGATTATTTTTAAACGATCGTAAGAATACATAAATATTTGAACGAAAAGACATTTTACAGAAAAAGTATTTTAATTATGGGTATCAATCATATTCTGATCAACATAAGTTTTAAGCATTTTTTAAATTCCATTTCGAGAAAGGAATTCTAGTCGATTTTCTTCCTTTTCCCTAATTCTTCGGTGACACTTTTCTGAATAATTTCATAATCATCATCCTTCATTTCTCTTTTGTCAGTTCCGCCTATAAAGTAAACACACAGCTGAATAAAGTCAAATTGCATAGAGCCGTAATCTTATCGATGTGAAAGGATTCCAATGACGAAGGGAAACTTATCTTGGATATAAAGCATCTATCGTATGTACACCAAATTATTTTCTCCAATAGGCAAATTACATTAAAAAAAATGCTCTTTGTTAGACAGAGAAACGAATCAATAGCAAGTAGGATCTGACGCCCTCGATTCACAGACGTTCCTAACGTTCAGAGGAAATGGTTGAGTTATTCTGTGCTGTTCGACGCATAATACTGACTGGAGACCTACGTTTGATATTCCCATTCGTAGATAACTGTGATAGATGCAAATATAGCTCAAAAATACGCATCGTTAAGAAGAGATTGTGCGATCTTTGAAGGGTTTCCTGTGAATAGTCGAATTATTCAGAAGATTCTGAGGTATTTCAGGAAAATGAGAGGAAATATAGAATACAGGATCAAATGATTTGAGATAAAACAAATTATATTCCTTCTCAAAGAGACAAATTCCGGGAAATAAAACCTTTTGTTGTTGAAAGCAACAAGTAACTAGAAATTAGAATGTCTGAAGCACTTGGTTTAGAGAAGCAGAAATGCAGAAATGTTAGAGGAAAATCTTGAATAATTCCAAGCTCTACTGTCAAAAATTAAGACAGAAAATTTCAATTGATTTCTAACAGTGACAAAAGAAAATGTCAGTGATAAATGCAAATCCTTAATAATAACGATAGCAAAATAGCTGTTTGGTTAAACATTAAGTATTTGACATCGTTCACTTCGTGTCTATTGGCATTCTCACTTTCATAAGGTCATGAATAACTCTTATGGACAATTATACTTCCTTATTTTCGGAAACTGTGACGAGGCTTGTGTGCATGCTGCCGAATTATTGTGAACATTTTGAAGAATCTAAAGCTCTTTAGGGAAGCATGAAAGATTTGAGATTTAAAAACCTTCAGAAAATCAGTTTTGAGATTATCTTCTATTTCGGAACCGGTAGGCGTCGATTTCTTTAAAAAAGTTTTTGGTTATTTTTCAGTATACTGCTGCTTACCTCGGCATTAAAAGATTTGTGACCTCTCATACACAGATAAACTGCATCTATTTGCTAGTTATTAACTTCAGTCACTGTAGTAAACGATTAATGCAATGTCTGATTTTAATTGCTAGTTCTGAATGCGGAATTGCTCGAATCCTGCATTCATATGGTGGTATAACAAAATTACCTTTGTTCAAATATAGTTCCAAACAAATTGCTTTAATTCGTATTTCTATAGTTTAAAACAAACAGTTTAAACTTCTATGTATATAATTGAAATCAAATTGTTTTAATGCGTATGTCTAAATGAAACTCTCTTAATGACTCTGTCTGCAATTTGAAACGAACTGTTTTAATGGGTATGTCTAGAGTTTAAAAGAGACTGCTTAAAAGAGCACTGTTTATAAATCACACGGTTTGATGCGTACATCTTTGAATGACGAAAATTTTATTGGTTATTGATTACTTGAACTTCAAAACGTACTCGTTCGCAGAGCGGGATTTTTGAACATTAACTTATCAACTAATTTCTTAAAAGCTGTAAAATGATTCGTATAAACCAAACTACTTGTCCTGAACACCATTCGAGGAATACACAAAGTCGAATTCATGCACACAGATCACCTAATTGCACTCTGCCAGTCTCACAGGAATGCAGAGGAGAAGCTAAACACTTACTTAACAAAAGGTCCGATTTAAGTCTCATAATGAAAATAATGGCTTGCACAGGACTCGGAAGTTTTCAAAGAAATCACGGAAGACGAAGCTGGATTCGAACTATTCTTGCCCACTTGATCCCTTTTGGTATCCATATATTTTTCATCTTCACCTTATCCAATTTAATATTTTCAGCAATCGTGTCACGAAAAGTTAGTTTAAAAATTCATATTTCTTCGACATTAGTGAAAATGGCAACATGTGTCTTGTGGCATGTTCTGAGAGTTCGACAGCATCGTTTATTCACTTTGTTCCTAAGTTTGAATGAATTTAGAGCTGACGAATTTCATATCCAGAATCCTCATCCTCTGAAACCATTGATCAGAATTTACACCTTTTTGATCGTTTTAAATCCCATATTTTGGGCATCTTTAACATTAGCTTTCAACACGGAATCTGATTTTCGCGATATCTTACGTTATCAAATGTTTGGCTTAACATTTGATAAAATATCACTATCGGTTTATCTGTACACATACTTGTATCAAATATTCGATTTAGCAAACGTATACTTTATCAACAGTATTTTGACTATGATTTATGTTTTCCTGTGCAACCGATTACAGAGGATGCTAAACGTTTGCCACGACGCTTTGCTAAAGAATATGAGCTTACCTACTGATCCTAATTCTGTTTTTCAGAGCATTAAAATTTATCGCAAAATCTCATCTCTTATTGGTCTGATGGAAGATGCACTCTCTTTTCCAATATTTTTGGTGACTGTTGAGAACTTTTTTATTCTTTTTACAGTACTCGGTTACATGCTTGGTTTCACAAAATTTCTTGTCACACCCTCCTTCATAATCAGCTCATTCGGATATTTCCTCAACGGTATCGTATCATTTTTGGCTGTTACATTTTCTGCAGCAAAAGTAAATGAAAAGCAGGAGGAAATTCAAATTACTCTGTCGGATATTTCGGAGAATATGGGAACAATATCCAGTTATCGTACCGACATTAATTTATTTTTGTTAAAGATTATTAACGCGAAGAACGTTAATGTTTTGTCGGGATGAAAAATATTCAAGTTCTCAAGAAGCTTTATTCTTTCTGCTTTCGGAACTCTGTTTACTTACAGTTTACTAATTCTTGACTTAAATCGTGAACAGAATGTTTAGAAATATATTGCCTTGGAAATTTTGACATGTTAAGGAAAATATCAGTTTTGCTAATGATTGTTCCAATTTATTGAATTCCCAATTTCAGAAGCATATTCCAATGCACAATGTTCATGATTTCATTATTAATGTTTGTTTTATTGTATAAAAAATCATTTTAACACTAATCAAGTTAAATAAAAGAAATTAAACAGAAATAATTACCGTATCCAGTTATGTAGTTCTTTGTAGAGTGTTTCATTCATCATTAGAATTACGACGTGAAAAAAATGCTTTTCATTTTTAGGTCAATAAAAATGCTTGGAAACAGAAATCTCGAAAATCAGAATTTGTAGAAAAGAATCAGCGAATCTGGAGCATTCAGGAAAACAAAATACAATATGATTTTAAAGAATGATTTTTTCTTTAAATTCCAATTTATTTTATTGATTTATATCGCGAAAACGACAGGATATACTGCCTTTCAAAAGAGCAAATTCCCACCTGCCGCTGTAAACGATACGTTTCGTTTTTATCTGCTGAATATTGCGACCTCACACAAATTCATGTTTTAAAAACAGTTCACTCAATCCTATATAATCTCCGGCCAGTATAACCTGCGGACTGTACATCTCCCCCTACCATCGGTGGGAAAGGGGATACCGATGACCTTTGAAAGGCAGCTGACCGTCGTATGGGACGCTAGGATATGTTCCCATATGCAGGAGAGTTATAACTCATCATCCTCTCGTATCATGGGAAGCTTCTGTTAATTCCACATTGCTAACGTTCCAAGATTTTAGGTTAGTACCACACACAGAGAGAAATGGGATACGGTAATATCTGTAGAAATTCCGGAAAAAAGTTATAATTTTTGTAGATGCACTCATTATGAGAGATACAAAGAAAAAGCCGTCCGACTAACTTCTCTTCCCGGGTTGAGGTGATAAGACACACATAGTTCAGGGGGAAAGTTCTATACCAGTTCATCATCTAGGTATGGTAGTTGTGTTGTAGCTTCCTTTCCTGGGTTTTTGGAGGGGAGCAATTCCATGTGGGTTCTGCAATCATAGGTGCAGTTTTCTTTCCTTCTATATTCTGTTGTATAACGTGGTGTCTTTTAGAAAATTGATGATTAGAAGGTATATTATATTTTTGTGGTTCTTATTGGAAAGAATACTTTCAGATGAGAATTTTTGCATTGCCAATTTTCTCATTTCATCAAAGAGAATATTTCTATGTACAGAGTAAGCCGGAAAGTTGAAGATAACATGTGGCAAGGTTTCGTTTACATTACAATTTTGGCATTTCCTGGTCTCCGATGTTTTTCATTAGATGTATTTTATCATTTAATCGTGTATGGACTGTTCTTAACCTAGTAATATTGACTTGGTCTTTTCTGTTTTTGAGGCAAGAGCATGTTTCTGAGATATTTGTGGACACTAATCTTCAATGATTGGGCGCAAATGATTGAGGCAATGATATTTTTTCTGTGAAAATATTTTGAAGACTTTCCAATGGTTGCGAATTGATGATTGTCTTGAATTTGTTGATATTTTGAGAGTTTTGGATCATGGCTTGGTTGGTTCATTGTTTGGGGTATAATTGCGCATGGGCAGCTAATGCCATATTGCGCCAGACAAGACAAATAGTAACATTTAGATAAAAATCATGAAAACCAAAAACCAAATCTAAAAGTAAAATGTAAATGTGATAAATTACAACACAAAAGCCAATAAAAACAGAGGACGTGAAAAGATCAAAAATTGTATAACCGGGAAAATAACAACGGGTGTAGATGGCCCATATAAAAATAACAGGGGTAAAAGATTACAACGGTTAAAATATCCACAATAACGTGAAAAAACAAAGACAGGAGTTAAAAGCGATTCTTCTGATAAACGTTTTCCGAGTACAAGGGGCTCGGACATAAAATTATGACAGCTAAAATACAAACTTCTTTCGATATTAAAACAAGGACATACGATTAAAATATGTTCAATAGTGAAAAAGGTGTCAGAAAAGTCGCACTTAGGTTCGTCGTCCACCCGTAGAAAAAACGAATGAGCTAAGCGGAGCCGAGCAAGTAAAATTTCCTTTTTGCGATTCCTGCGGTAACGTCACTGCCATGATTTGATGATAGGTTTGATCTCAAAGTGCTTGTTTTATCAAGCTTTTCTTACCAAGATCTCTGCCACCATTCCCGGAGCTCGATTGTAATACGTAGCCAGAAATCTTGATATGGAAACGGCCACGGAGAGCCGCACAGGAGTGTGGCTGGCTGGCAGCAGCATCTGCCAAGTCATTGCCCCTGATACCGACGAGACTGGGCACCCAACAGAAATGGATATTTGTTGTGGCTGCCAGACGATGTAACTGCTGGCAGATCTTAGAAAGAACTAGGTGAGGCAGATGCCTCACTGAGTTCAAAGCCTGTAGCGAGCTAAGCAAGTCGGTGTAAAGCACACACCGATGATGACGCTTAGCTGCCACATGGTCCAAGGCGAGGCTGATTGCGTGCAACTCTGCAGTGAAGATGGAACACTGCAATGGGATCTGGTCTGCAATGATTACATCACAGCAGACCATGGCGATCCGAATGATGTGCGGGAATTTGAACCATCTATAAAGACAGTTAAAATGTCCAGTTAATCAACACGATGGTTGGCAAAGAGTTGCCAGTACACACAGTCAGGTGTAAAGGAGTTCCCCGTCCTGCACAGGGAAATATTACAGGAAACGTAAACAGGGAACCAATGTGGAATTGGCTCGGCTGTCGACTGTGCGATGCTATCGAGACTGATGTCTTTGTCTCTTAGGTAGACTCTTAGCCTCGGATTCGCAAAAGAAAAGGCCGAATGGCAGTCGGCCAATTTGTGTAAAGAATTCCCCCACTTTGGACTGAAAACGCAGTCCCAAGGGGAATGGCCAGGCAAGGATCGCAATTTAGATGCATATTGTAGGGACAACTGCTGATGGTGAAGAGATAAAAACGGTTCGTCACTCTCAACATAAAGACTCTGAACCAGGTGAGAGATGTTGGAGCATGGAACAATGGACATTATCCGGACTGACAGCAGATGCACGAGAGGTGCACAGAGCAAGGCGAAGCTCCTCCACTGTGAATAGCCTGTTGTAGGGCTCCAGGCCATTAGAGTGGAAGGACAGCAGAGAGCGTTCCGCCCCGCTATTCTGGGCCAGAAACTTGGGGAAGTCAGACAAAGAAGAGATGGAGGAGAATGACTCCCCCACAGTGTTCACCTTAGAACTGGTCGTGCGGATGATACAAGACGTATATTTGATCCAAGATTCCTTCTGGTTCTGGCGCTTGATGAAACGAACTTACGCCCTGACGCTTTTGAACTTTTCGAGGTTGAGGGACGTTGGAAATCTCCGAAAACCGCAAGCCTGTGCTTTACGAGCTGCAGTGTAATCTAGATTCCACCACGGTTTCGAAAAACGAGGAAACATCGTCGAAGTTTGAAGAATTGTTGATGCAGATGCATCTACAATACAGTCCGTTATCTCCGCTACTGTCACATTGATGGACTCCTGGCTGACAGAGTGGTTATCGAGCTCAGAGAGCAGCTCGAAACCACTTCAGTCAGCCCAATCAAGACTCCACCTTGAGATGCATGAAGGGCTGGAAAGCTCCCCACAGAAGATGGTGCACACCACAGGGAGGTGATCGCTTTTATAAGGGTTGTCCTCGACCTCCCGTGTAAAGAGTGGAAGGGTCAAAAAGGAGCTGATGGTGAGGTCAATTGCAGCGAATGTGCGGGTTGGGGAGTGAAAGTAAGTACTGACACCGGTGCTCTACAGGGAGAGAGATCCAGGAGCTACTGCTCCAGGAACCCCCTCCCTCCACTCCTCTTGATGTCAGTATTGCTCCAAACTGGACTGTATCCTTTGAAGTCCCCCATTATGAGGAAGAGGGACGGCAGCTGCACAACGACATCAAGGTCTCCCTGGAAGACAATGCTCCCAGGTGGAAGATATACAGAGCAGAGAGTCTGCGAGAATGACCTGGAATGGAGAATGGTTTTTCGCGAGGATGGTGACACCCCTGCGAGTTGGACCATCTCCATCCCGGTCCTGCCGAACTGGAGAAAAGTGTCGGATCGTGGAATACGTGACTGGCTGCAAGTATTTCTCCTGTAGGCACACACAGATGAGTTGGTGTTCCTGAAGGAGGGCCTTGATGTCGTCATTATTCCTTGGAATCCAAAAGAAATCCATTGTAGGACTGTGGCCATCTTTGGAGTTAGAAGAATGAGCAGACGACGAATTCCTATTCAGCTTAACCGCCACAGAGGGTTGTTTACTGAATAGGGGGCAATCGGTATCGATATCCTCGGAATCATTCGAGAGACATTTATCGGTGACCACCCTTTGTGGAGGAGTGATTTCCTTTTTGGCCCTGTGGGGGCCCCTTCTGTTTGTAAAGTCTTGCTCTCTGAGGAATGGTAGGAAGGGGCCTTTCTGTGGAAGTGGAAGGCTGACTTGCAGGAATGGAAACCGGGGTTGATGTCGAAGTCGACACCACCCTAGGTTTCACCTGCCTCAAGAGGTACTTAGCTTCGGGCGAGAAAGACTCAGTAGGTGGTACACTGATGTCAATCTGCACCGCCACCGAAGTCATTGGAACGATGGGCATTCCAATGACTGAACAGGCCTAGGATACCTTGCCAGGTGGGGTGGGCAGTGCAGCAAGCTTTCTTACCTCAGCGTATGTCATGTTATTTATGATCTTTAGGCGATGTACCTCCTTTTTGCTCCTTCCATTTGGGACAGTCGAGGGAATATGCTGGATGTTCACCACTACAGTTCACACAGCTTGCCTTTTCTCCTATGCAGTCAGGATCAAAATGTTCCTCACTGCCACAGCGAGCACAGGTGGGCATAATCATATATCTGGCACCGAAAACAGCATAGAGGGTTCGGTATACAGGGTGAATCCGAAAAAGGGAGCAAAATTTTACGGGGTGGTAGAACGCAGCTATAGGAGCAATATTCGGCATAGAATGTATGGTCGGAACGCAAACGGCGAGCCGCTAGGTGGCGTTGGAAATGGTATAAAAGGGTCGGTCCTCGCACCCAACGGCATAAAAATAACGTACACAAAGTGCATATCCGCCATTTCGTGGTTAGTATAACCAGCCATCCTCTCGGCAATCCACGGTAGAAATGCCGTTGGGTGCGAGGACCGACCCTTTTATACCATTTCCAACGCCACCTAGTGGCTCGCCGTTTGCTTTCCGACCATACATTCTATGACGAATATTGCTCGTATAGCTGTGTTCTACCACCCCGTAAAGTTTTGCCCACTTTTTCAGATTCACCCTGTATATGGCCTTACTTCACAATGTAAATAACCTGCCTTGATGGAAAGAGGCAGGCGTGGCGTGTTGAAGGTTATAATCAGTACCCAGGTGGGTACCAATTTCCCATCATGGTGTGTCGAAACCCGATGGACCACTGTTATAATTTTGCATATAATAATTAAGTATTTAAAAATAAATTACTAAATCTCTGAGTGCATGTTGAGGTAATTTTGAAAACAGTTCCTTCACGAAGAAAAAAAATTTATAATTTTCCTATTATAACAACGACGAAAATAATTTTAAGCGAGTCAGGTAAAATTTCATTGGTTTAGATTTTAATTTTTGAACCCAATTTCTCAATATTGAATATTTTTGACGCATTCGTAAAAGGGTATCATATTTTTAAAGAAAAAAAGAAACAAATGAAATTCCTACTTATGCTCTTAACTCAATAAAGAGCAAATGTTAGCGAAAATGTCTATTGTGTTATCGATTTTTCATGCAATTTTATGATAGCACATTTTACATATCACTTAAATTGCACATTTAACTGGGAGTTTAAAGATGAAGTGTTTGTTTTGTACTTCATTTTAAGACAACTGCAAGAATAATAAACTTTTCCGAGTGACAGATGTAACAGAAATTAGGGAAAAACAGAAATCAATTAAAGTGCAGGTCTTGAAAAAAAATGGAGTTGTTATATCTTTGAGTGAAAATTTGATGGACGGAATGGTAGATGATATGGGATCTAAAGATTAAGAAACGTTTGAGATGGAGATCTATTAGACAGTTGTTAAGAGACAGAGGGATGCCTTCCATCAAACTCGTAGTGTGTTTTTCAAAGTGCATAGGGTTTGGCTCTCATTCAGATGAGATGACTAACTTCTTCCGATGGACGGTGAAATTTCCAACGCTCTAGATGTCCTCTTTCTGACCAAGGACAGAGTTCAGTTTAATGGAAAAAGCCCCAAAGCAGGCACAGTTAGGACTCGAATCCGGAAATAGCAGATTACAAGCTTGACGATGGTTATTCCATCAATTTTGTGGAATTTTTTTTTATCTTATTTTCATTTTTATAATAAATGCAAATTTTCTCTTCACGACTGACTGACAAATTTTGTCCACACTTCTTGTTTTCCTTTATATCAACTTAATAATAAGCTCTACTGGGTTTTGTGTTATTAATATTTCATTTTTAGAAGAAAAAGGCGATAGCAAGTAGACTGAAACAGAACGTTGCTTTTTTTTTTGTTTCTTTTCCAAACAGATGCTTTTTCCTACATTAAAATTGTCTGAAAATAAGAAACTTGTAAAATATGAGAAATGTACATTGGTTTTATTCTTCAGAAGTTATGTTTCAACCAAATTAATGCTAAAAGATCACACTATTTAGATTGCACATCCTAAGTTTTTGGATCCATAATAAATTACGCAATAATTAATATATATCAGCACTTAGCTATTACACAATCTACTGGACTAATGTCACAACAATTTTTCAAATCAAATGCAATTTTCGGACATCAACATTTTCTGCAAGCTGAAAACACTACGAAAGCCAGTTTAAAACGGAATCGAATCTAGGAGGTTGGAACAAGATAATCACTTTGCAGTCCGTTATCGATAATTTGAACCTCCGATCTTGATTAGAAAGCTGATGTTAGAATTGCAAATAATATAAAATATCCTACGAAACATTAGGGTATTCTCGTTTTACGTAAATGGAAATCTAAATTCGATGCTCTGCAACTTCAAAAATATGCGCACAATGGAAGTATGTCACCAAAGACAGCACGATATCATAATAAAATCCATTTACAATATCGATTTTTCAAAAATATTAATTCAGTATTTAAAGATATTGGCAACAGGATTTGTCGTGAGTTGTGCATACGAGTTTTATTGCCGTATGAAAGATTAATTTGTATCTGTTACTGCTGTGTTGGTAGTGTGAAAAACTGAATTGTTGTTTTTCACTGTGATATTTAAGTCTTCTGAATTAGTTTTACTTTTAAGACAATTGAACTAAATTGAATGTTAATGTGTTAAAATGTAAGTTGTGAGTTCGTACCGTAGTCCCCCCTTTGTACAATGCTTTCCCCCTATGACGTCACACATCCGGTCACAACATATGTCTTTACATCCTGTGCACATTTAGGTTATTGGTTTTTTCCGGTCACCCCATATGCCCTGTGGGCCACGTTTTACTGTCGGTTGCTGACTACGTCCTCTTATTAATTTTTCATAACTCATTTTTTTATTAATGCCAAACACCTTTATTTAACTCCCCCCCCCCATCGATCACAAACTCCCGAATAAGTCCCTTGGTTCCTACCCTCTCTCTCCAGTCTCCGCCATTTTGAATCCCGACATCATCCGCCCCCATTGACCCATCGTTTGTAAATCAATTTGTGGCGCCATCCAGCGTCCGTACTATTTTCAATGCGTCTTCTGTATTTAAAAAAAACCCCTTCCAACCAGTGATTTGAACCGGCTACCTTGGGATCACTAACGCACTCGACTATTCCTTGTTTACTTGATCAAGGGTCTTAGATGTGTCTCAAGTGGGGGATAACCGATCGTTATAAATTACGTATCTCTTTATTTCCTTACAGTTTAACGCGCGAGTATTATATTTCATGTATTTTTATTAACATATTTTTTTCTATTTTTCATTATGTTGCGTTTTTTTACAACCTTTGTATATTTTTTATTTCTTTATAACTCGCGTTTTTCTGCATAAATCAACCTTCTTTTTTTATAACCTACGTATTTTCATTTTTTATAATTAACCCCGTATATTTTAGTCCTTTCATATTAATGAACGTATTTTTATAACCGTCGTATTTTAAGTCCGTTTAAATCAACACACATATTTTTATTTCTTTTACTTAACCCCGTAACTGATGGATGTCGCAATTTTACTAGAAGAAGGACTATCCCGCAGTAACTGATTTAAAAGACTGTCTAGCAGAAACTGATTTCAAAAACTGTTCCGCACGAAATGTAAAGAAAAAATGCTATTGGGTAAAAAATAATTAATAAAAGGAAAACGGTGAAAAAATCTCTGTTTTAAAAACAAATTTTTTGTAATTATGAAAAATATTAAGGGGAAATATGGATTGGTAACCTGTATGGGTGACTTAAAAAATCCACTTTAGAACACCAGGTGACAGGTCTCATAGAATTAACATTGACCCGCCTCTGAGAACTCCCATTATCCTCCTACTTGCCACTTTCGCCCCGTTTTTCGCATTTTTATTCCCTACTACCAATCATTATTTTAAATACTAAACCATTTCAAATAACATCGGAAACGGTTTTAACATACCGTATATTAAAGCAGATAAGACGAGGTATAAATTTTCGGCAAAGTTTTATAGTTTTAGCATATATCTGTCCTATAAGACGACCCCAAATATCAACGGCCTAAGGCAGGTCCATTCAAAATTTAGTGCCTCTAGCTCTTTGCAGAGTTAAAAGCGGACACACACTTCTTTAAGAAATAACATATATTCTTTACATTTATCACTTATTGACTTTTCTTTAAATATCACGTTCAACTCCATTTCACGAATCCTTAAGCTGCATTTTGACGCGGTCTCCTTGAAGACGCAGACATTTTTTATACCGTGAATTGAGTTTTCTATCCTTTGTATTTCTTTACTGAAACCAGTGTCATGTTCCTTGAAGCATCGTTTCACTTTTATCCCTACGTCGTCAATGGGCTAACATCTTTGTCTTCCCAAATCGAGCTTTAGTGCGGAAAAACAGTTGATAATCGTGCAGTGCAAGATCGAAGCTGAAAGCGGGTGTTCTAAGATACCTCGAGAGATATTAGATAGAGTTGTAGCTAAGGCTGTTTGTTGTGCTGCTATGGCATGATTCGGTTGCGCATTTCGTCGAATTCTTTCGGCTAATGACATCTCAGTACCCATCTGCTAGCTGAATATGAATTTGTGCCGTCAACACACTTATTACAGTGAAAAAATGCGCGATTGTACGAGCTTCTTCTATAGACTTTTCCAATCAAATCGTACAACTTGCATTCACTAATTGGAATGTGAATCAAGGTGCAGTTTTGCCAAACAGAGTTATTTAGTATCTTTTTATGCATTCAATATCAATTTCGGTTGCTAGTTTGCAATTCAAATATTCCCCAATTTTGTATCTTAGAACTGCTGTTGATACTGTTAAATATTGTAGCTTCCATGTCTTTTGTAATATTAC
Organism: Ryuthela nishihirai; assembly: GCA_038380435.1. NCBI lineage: Eukaryota > Metazoa > Arthropoda > Arachnida > Araneae > Heptathelidae > Ryuthela > Ryuthela nishihirai. The sequence goes on from JAWZYU010000025.1 coordinate 29,864,330, forward strand.
TATGTATTGGGAATTCCATGCTTTGTTTAAAACAATTTATAACCGTTGTATTTAATCGTATATTAACCACCGGCTGTATGAAATGTTTGCAATGCATCTCACGCTTCCTTCATGTCTCGCTAGGAACCATGTTTTAATGACGGATGGTACAGTGAAAGTGACCTAGTAATTCTGTGTATCATTTTTTCCATAATGGGATTTACACTCTTAATTCTGTATAATGCAAAAATATAAGAGTAATATACATTATTTCTGAAATCTGTGAATCACATTCTTCGCACATCTGTTTAATACCATGGGGAGTTTTAAAAATATCGTTAAAAACGGGTGGAAATCGTGTTCGTAAAATATTTGTAAGACAAAATAAAGACAAAAAAATAAAGACAAAATTTATGCAAGATAGAAATATTAAGGTTCAAAAAAAGGCATAAGGTGGAATTTTACTTCCCATAGGAATAACATGTGATTTGTGCTTTAGTGTACAAATTATGCATCGGATAGAAAAAATTTTTGAATATAAAATTGGTTTGATGATAATTTTATAAACACAAAACTTCTCATTGACTTCTCATTGGATAACATAAAAAATGACAAGCGTGTGTCAAAATTGGTTTCTGTTACTAAATTATTTCAAACAAGAAATTGCTATGGTAATAAAACTTAAAACAAGAAAGTGGATTGGTGATAAAACTTGGAACAGAAAAACAGACGTTGGTAAAAAGCTTTGATTAAGTATCGGGGATGGTGGTAAAACCGTGAAAGGACTGATCTGGTTGATACAAATATATGCGAAACGTAATGTACTGACTTGAGGGTTGTTAGCATTGTGTGATAATATAGACAAATTAACTGTAAAATCGGATATAATACAGAGGCAGGGGTTAGCCAAGTCGGTAGCAAGCTGGATTCATAAACTGTTATTTCTAGGTTCGAACCCACATTGTGTTCCAATTGGGTTTATTTCTGTTATCCCCTGCCCTCCGTGACAAAAATGATACTGCCTTGAAAAATACAACTGTTCTCGTCAGATGGGACCTTTACTTGTCCAGAAGAGTCCTACTTTCTTGCCGTCAAAAAACACTCTAAATGAGCTTGACAGGAGGATTTGTCTCTTAACAGCGGTCTAGCACCCTTTCTCTATCCAACTATAGTTCATGAGCTAGGTAGTTTAATCAAACTGAATGCATAAAAGACCCCCTCAGAATTTAAAAAAACCAACGAAATGGTTGGTAAAAATTGCTTGAAAATTAGTAAAATGAATAGCAGAATATCTGTAAATACGCACACATTTCAATGGTTGGTAAGTAAATTGCAGTGAAATGGATTTTGGAATAACTGTAAATGCAAACTCATTTCAGTGAATAGGTGAATATTTCCATAATTCTTCAGAAGTGGAAGGCACAATAACTGAAAAATCAAACAAAGTGTACTGGAGATGATAGAGAATACCTTCAAAATACGATGGAATGGATGAGAGAAATAACGGAAATATTAACATAGTACACGGGGATAGATTAGAAAATATCTTCGAATACATGGAATGGACAGCACAACATCTGCAAAACGTACTGTGACGAGAGAGAAAAAAAGTGTTAAAATCACATAAAATTGCTCTGGGATGGCTGTAAAAAACCGCTTCAAAAGAGCAAATTACAGTGCAAATAGTGTAAGACAGAAATTTCAATGAAAGTGATACATCTAACAGTCACAAACAAGGTGAAACGGGAATTTTCTTTGCCATGACCATTAATGCGAGCCATCTAGTGTGGAAAATGTGATCCTAAACACTAACTGATAAATGTCCCTCTTTAGCAGTAGGAGTAACACAGGAAAACCATAAAATATTAGGGTCTCACTCTAGAAAATCACGGTCCATTGCATTATTATATATGGATGGATGAATATCACAAAATACATTAAAAATTAAAGATAAAACATCAGTAAAAAAATACATAAAAAACCAAAAAATGGTTGGTAGAATTGATTGAAAGACATTAAAAATGCAGTGAAATGGATGTTGGAATAACATTAAATGCGCACACATTGAAGTGAATGACAGCATATTTTCAAAATTCTTCTGAAGTTGGAAGGCACAATAACTGAAAAATCATCATAGTGTACTGGAGATGATATAATACCTTCAAAATATGCTGGAATGGATGAGAGAAAAAGACGGAAAAATCAACAAACTACATGGGAATTGATCAGAAAATATCTCTGAATATACAGAATGGACAACACAATATCTGCAAAACATACTGTGACAGGAGAGAAAACTAGCATAAAAATCAGATAAAATTGCACTGGGATGACTGTAAAAATTCCCTTCAAAAGAGCAAATTATAGCTCAAATACTGTGAGATAGAAATAAATCATAGAAAAATGTTACATGTAACAGTCAAAACGGGGTGAATCAGGAATTTTCTTGTCCACGACTCGAGACATTTAGCGTGACAAAAAGTGATCCTAAACACTAACCGATAAATGCCCTCTTTAGCAGAAGGAGTAACACAGGAAAACCATAAAATATTAGTATATTTGGGTCTCACTCTAGAAAATCGCAGTCCATCGCATTCATTATTAGATATGGGTTGATGAATATCACAAAATACATTGCAAATGGAAGAGAAAACATCAGTAAAGTAACACATATAAAAAACAAAGAAATGTTTGAAAGATACTAAAATGTGGTGAAATGGGTGTTGGAATGACTGTAAATGCGCACACATTGCAATGGATGGGTGATTATTTTCAAAATTGTTCCAAGTGGAGGACATCATAACATGCATAATCAGACAAACTGGAGATGATAGAATACCTTCAAAATATGCTGGAATGAGAATATACAGGAATACACAGTAAAATATTTAAGAGTGTTTAAAAGAACATCACCGAAAACTCTTTGAACATAAAACGTGTCTGCTTCTTAAAAGCAATTTACTTTGCTAGTCTTTCGAGCACAAATGCTAAAATATAGTAATTTCAAAGGAAGATGATACATGCAACAGTCAAAAAATGGTAAATAAGGAATTTTCGCGGTCATCGCCTTTAACCATAACCATCTAGAGGGTAAAAGGAATCCTGAAAACTAAGACAAAAAATACGTCTTTACTAGAAGGAGTAACAGGGGAAAACCATGAAGTATTACTGTACTGATTTAGAAAAATCACTGTTCATCACATTAAATTTTTATCTTATTCATGTATTTTAAACCATTTTATTGTCAAGAGATACAATTATTTGATGAATCATCTTCAAATATCTCACAGCACAGTTTGAATATTTTGGAGCAAAACTATCTTACGATGCGTTTTCTGTCAGATATCTCGTAATGAACTAAACGTGTGTGTTTTTGTTAATGCAGAATATGACATGAGAGCGGTTAGGTTTAAGAACTTGGAAGCAAAACCCATAACGAGCTTTGCTCAGCACACGAAAAACGATAGAAACTAGCAGCAACCCGAGAATTTTCAAAGTTAGAAAAATCCAAAATTCTGTAGAGGGCACGAAATGCATTAAGAACGAGACGAAGGGATCTTAAAAGGTGATCATGACTTGACACGGGCGAAATCCTTGTTGCTTCGTGCAAAGAGTGAAGAGGTGATAAAACGTAATATCCATGAAGAGGGAAATCCAGTAAAAGGGAAAAATTCCTTGTGCCACAAAAGGATCGCTCCCGTTCCCTTTACTGAAACAACTGAATTTCCCTTTTCATGGATATTACGTCGATAATCACTGCGTTGGAAGGGTTTTTTTTTTAAATACAGGAGACGCATTGAAAATAGTACGGACGCTAGATGGCGCCACAATTAGATTTATTTCACAAAGAGAAAATTGATTTACACGCGATGGGTCAACCAAGGGGGCATGGGACGTCGGGATTCAAAATGGCGGATACTGGACAGATGAGGGTTGAAACCAAGGGACATTTTCGGAAGTTTGTGATCGGAAGACATATGTCGTGATCGGACGTGTGACGTCATAGGGGGAAAGCACTGTGCAAAGGGGAGGACTACGGTACGAACTCACTATTAATTTATCTTGTAGAACATCTGTATCAGTTGTTGCTATGACATATTAACACTTTCTGATTCTTATTAAACCAGCTTCTTTGTGAAAATAAACATAAACTTATGTAAATAAATACCTCTTTCTTGATCATATGCTATATGCGAACTGTGTTTTTTTGCATTAAGTTAATTCAACTTTCCTCAACTATTGCCTTATCAAATCAGCTTCTTCTATTTGTATAAATAAACATAAGCTTAGGTAAATAAATAGCTCTTTCTTGATCATATGTTTTGTGATTCTCGAAGTTTCTTTTTGTTCATAAATATTGGATGATAATTTGATGTTATGAACTATGGCTTTTTTTGCATTATGTTAAATTCAACTTTCCTCTACAAATAATTAAATTCATTCCATTGGAATATGTAATAGTTATTTTCATTTAAATCTTGCAAATATTTAATAAACAGCTTACAAAAATGTCTTATGAAAAAAGCTACGCATACAGAATTTCTGAATCCAAAACTATTCGTATGAAAGAAAAGAATTATGATCTTTTGAAAGACTAAGTTGTTGAAAAAGCATGTTTCGAGAATAAAAGACAAAGGAGAATTGTCATGTACATTTAACGTTGGGTCTGAAAATCTATTAATTACACTTACAAATAATGGCTCCTTTAGTAACAGTATAGCTAAACATATGACAAAGAAATTATCACAAAAGAGGAAGATAATATTTGTCATATTAATCAAAATTTTAAGATATACAGGTAATGCACAGAAAAATGGAAAGCCGAAGGTTTGCGGAAAACCTTCGGTTTAAATTAAGGAGCAGCATCTACGTGCCACTGAAAAAGGCATGAAACAAACAAATGGCATCCAAACATGCTTAGCGTCATGTCTATAAAGGTAAACCTGTTGTAACTGCATGTAATTATTGATACGATGTCGTCTTAGCGATTTCGAAAGGGGCTTCATGAAGAATAATTTCGAAGGCAATTTCTGCATGGGAATCTAAAAGGAAAACATCATCTGGAAAAGGCAACAGTGGGCAAAAGAGCATAATGTAAAATGGGCGTTAGTATGATATGCCAAACGAAAAAAGCGAGACACACAACTGATCACTTATGCACGGATTTCAGTATAACGCGAGAGATTAGTTTCTCAAATATTCTTCAACAGTAATACTTCCAAGCTTTCGAGAATTGAGATAGATGTTTGCAACTTTGCATAGATGCTGGAGGAGAGTACGTTCAACGACAGTAAAAGGTTTGTTGAGATACACCGGAGAGCCAAAACATTATGACCACTTGCTAAATATGATGCTGGTCCTCCACCTGCCGTTGAAACAGCTCTTACCTGGCGAGGCATGGACGGTACAAGATTTCTAAAAGTATCTGGTGGTATCTGGTGCCAATTCATTACCAGAAGATCTTTTAACTCTTGTAAGTTACGTTAGTGAGCCGCCTCAGATCGGTTAAATTGTTCCAACACAAACCACAGATGCTCTATTTGATAAATGTCTGTTTAATTTGGAGGCCAGAGGAGTACCTGGAAGTCTTCCTCATGTTCCACGAACCATTCTCGAACAATCAGGGCAGTGTGACGCATTTTCTCGCTGGAAGAAGGCACTACTAGAGGAGTATACCGCTGCCATGAAAGGATGTACCTGGAATGCAATGACATTTAGGTAGGTGGTAGACGTCATAGTTTCCTGCACATGAATCACTAGACCTAGGGTTTCCCAGCATAACATTGCCCAAAATATTACGCTTCCTCCACCGGCTGGTTTACGTCCCATGGGTCATCCTAGTGCAAAGCTTCCCCAGGTAAACGACACACACATACCCCATCGTGAACATGGTGCAACAGGAAACGAGATTCTTCGGACCAGACGGCCTTCTTCCAATCATTTAAGGTGCAGTTTTGATGCTCGCATGCCCATTGTAATCACTTTCGACGGTAAACCATAGTTAGCATGGCACTCGGAGTGGCCTGCGATTACGTAGCCCCATTTGTAACAGGGTTCGATGTACTGCGTGTTATGACACATTACTCCCGTCACCTGTATTCGAACTACGGCCGAGTTACGCCACAGTATCCCTTCTGTTGGCTCGTACCATACAGATAAACCTTCGCTTACCTCTAGCATCGATGAGCAGTGGTCGGCCAACACCTTGCCGGCAGTTCGCGGTTTTTCCCACCTCCAACCACATTTTGAAGGTACTAACCACGGGTGATCGTGAGCACCGCAGAAGCCTTGCCGTCTCGGAAATGCTCTGACACAGTCGCCTGGCCATTATAATTTGCCCTTTGTCAAACCAACTTAAGTTCGTAGCCTTTTCCATCTGAAGAACAAGAATAACACTGTTTAACAGAGCTCAGTATGAGGTGTTATTTATAACGTTTCATGACCTTCACACGCGCCGTCGTTTACATGCAGTTGCTTCGATTTGTATAATGACGATTTGGTCATAATATTTTGGCTCTTCGATTTAAGTGCAACGGTTTATGTTCTATAGATATATGTAAAGAAATTTTTGAACGCCCCTTGTAATAAATTGATTCAAGTAAGTAGTGCAAATGGGAATTATTTCCATTCATAAAGGTGTCACGATGCTGATGTCAAACACCTGTTTAGATCACTTTGGTAAGAAACTTCAAACCAGAAATATTTACCACTTATATTATTACCACATATCATAAAAACAATATTAATGCTGATTATTTTGTTAGTTTAAATATTTTTATAGGGTTAATTAAGAAAAAAAGGTTAAAATGTTTTTGTGAATTGAAATATGAAATCCACATAAAGAAACTATTGAAATCTTCTAATGTAAAAATTGTGATAATATTCTTTATAATGCTGATATCAATAGAGCATTTGAAAGTATTATGAATAATTTACAATTATTAGTTGAAAACTCAAAATTCTAACCTCAGAGAAGGAAAATGGAAGAACCTGTGAAGTCTTGGATAACAAGTGCATTAGTTTACATATGAAACGAAAATCAGAGAAATCAACGGTGTAGGCAATTTAACCGAAAGATTACTGCAGGATGAAATTAAAGTATTTTAAGAAATATCGTAATATTTTGACAAAAAATTACAAATTTGTTAATAAAGGAGGAGAAAGAAAATTTTTACAAGGATATTTTTTTCAGAAATTGTAATAACTATTAAAAAAGAACTGAGATGCAATCACTGAAATGCCTATCAGGTGCAGGGGAAGTAATATTTTACTAAATTCTATTATAGTTGAAGAGAAAAATTTAACGCAATTTAATGAGGAAGTGTTTGAGTACTTAAGAAGCTATTTTGAATTTAACTACAATGTTTGATCAATGTTTCGATAAAAAATGAAAGTTTCTTGTTCTCTTTCTAGATACTAAAAATCATTTGACCCTGTTCTGCAAGTAATCTTATTTAAAAAGTTGGCGAAATATGTTGGAAAAAAAAGTTGGATAATTCGGAGTAAAATGTTTGATTGATTTAAAGTTATTTAGATAATAGAACAAAATGTGCTAGAATCGATAAACATATTAGCAAATAAATATAAATAATAAGTATGGGGTTCAACAAGGTAATGTTCTTGAACCTTCCCTATTTTTAATTTTCGTTATTGATTTCTGTGAATTGAAATTATTTGTAGATTACTGGCATTTGCTGATGACTCAACAATAATTTTTGAAGACAGTGACAGAGAGATTTTAGAAATTGTTAGAAGTGATGTTCGGGCTATTTATTGATTAGTTGAAATATCCAAAGAAACTTTTTTCACGTCCAAAAGTCTGAACATATTAATATCAAATAAAGAAAAATATGACTAATTTTTAAGATAAAATTCAGTTTTATAAAGTATTATGTAATGATATAGAATGCAATTGCCTTGTAATTGGTTCTACTGATTATTATAAATATTTGGGTGCTTTATTGATCGAAAGTTAACGTGGGGTTTACATATAAATGAAATAATCATAAACAATAAATTCAATAATTAGTAATATGTGTTTTATACGAAAATTTGGTGAAAAGTCTGTTAAAAATTAGGTATTTAGGGTGGGTTAAATCTTACTTATTATAGGGTCTCTTGTAATGGGGGTGCTTGTATAACCTAAATTAAGGCTTTACAATATGGGCAAAATATCTTAATCAGACAACAATGAATTTAGAAAATTTGTTCATGTTGATGGACGTTATAATATTTACAAATTCTTACTGTGTGGAAATTATATACATTCCAAATGTTCAAACTTATTAAAAGAACTTCAGACAACAAGAAATAACAATATACAAAATAATGTAAGATATATAATATAAGAATTAAAAAAATATTGCCAAATCAATTATTTTTGCAAAACATTGTCTTTTGAAGCCATTTGAGCTATGAGGAAATAAGGCTTTAGAGAAAACATGACACGAGTCCAAAAGGTTTCATACCTTAAGCTTGCTATTCATACAGGTGTTTTCTAACCAAAGGCAGAATGACGAACACAGAAAGTAATATCAATAATAGCCCATAACTTGTAAAATGAACTCTAATATATATAACCGAAAGAAACTTCATTTATCGATAATGATAACCTCGTGTGACTAATTTGCCAAGAAGTAATGATAATTTTACGATAAAAACTCTTATGATTTGCAGGCTAATGACAAAGACATTTAAAATCCTCCTTCCTAAGGGTATTCTTTAATATGAGAGAAGAAAAATAAGATTGTAATATTCGTTGCATGAAAAGAAAAATATAACAGAAATGTTTCATACGGTAGATAACCTAATTCGGACCAAAAAACATATAGACCTTTCTCGCTACTGTCTACAGACAAGATTTCCAAAACATTCGTCACATTTCGTTACTTTATTTCTTATTCTTTCATGCAAGTCTGACTTATCATTCATTTTAACTTTGGTGTCTCATTCACATATATAATAAAGCCACAACTAAAAAAGGTCAAATTGCATAAAATCACGAAATTATAAATGCGGGATATTTCAAAAGATAAATTAAAAAAACATGATACTGAATACACCAGGAAGCATCTGGTTTCATACAAAGCATACGTCAAATTATTTTCCATTTCCCAGAAAGACAAATTACGTAAAAAAAAACATTTGTGGCAAAGAACTACGAATCAATAATATCTTAATCACTTAAAGCCTGCAATTTACAGGCGCATAATTCTAGAAGGTAGAATGAGAAATGCTCACTTATGTTTTGCTTTCCCAGTAGTAAAGTAGGCTTTATATTCGCTTTGTACTTTAGTGTGGCAGATGTGAATGTCGGTGACTAATGTGATCTTTTGTCTAGAGTGATTAGTTATTTCTTTATAGTATACGAAGTCATACACAATTAGCGAATCCTAAGAGAATGAGGCGTGATATAATATCTATTTCTTCAAAATGTAAGATGTAAAGAATGAGGCATTCCCAATGAAAATTCTGGTGGTGAAATAATTATTTTTTCATGGTATACGACGTCACGATCTATTTAGGGACGACAGGAAACACAGACGACATAAACATTTGTTTCCTGATAACGAAAGTGAATAATTATGCAACAGATTACATAATTCAGCTTTTAATTCAGCTTTTAACGTTCATTACCTTAAAACAATGTGAAGAATATTGATATCGTTACAAATTTAACGGGTGGAAACTGAGCGTGAGTTCAAAAGAATATTTAGGAAAAAAAAGTTCTATAATTATGTAATTAATTACAAAAGTATGAATAAAAACATGTATATAAACTAAATTCAACTAACACAAATCTGTATCTTCATCAGTATGAAAATATACCATCAGAAGACTATTTCACCATATCACTTTCACCTTATCACAGCACTCAGGTATTTAGAGGGGTTTATCAAAATAATGGAAACACGTACTGTTTGTGGAGAACATTTTATTAATAATCTCTAGACCCACCTCAGGCGTTCAGAACAGACAAAATTCGACGGGAAATAGATTTATACAAGTCATGCCCATACGTTAATGGAATGTGGGAACATTCTTCCTTTAAAATATGGCCCAATTGTGCCAATGATGCTAGAGGTAGAAAGTGTGATCTGACCTTGGGATCCAGATATTCCCACAAATATTTAATAACACTGAGGTCTGGAGATTGAGGTGGCAAGGGTAGCTGCTGTACCTCATCCTCACGCTCTCGAAATCACAACTTGACACGTTTCGCGCAATGCACGGGTGCATTATTCGCTTGAAACCAGAGACAGTCATTAGAGAACAATGTCCGCAATATTGGATGCAGATGGTCCCCGAGAATGGATTTTCAGATTGCGGATGTGACACGACCCTGCAGAATGACTAATGGCCCTAAGGAATCCAATGATATGGCACCCCACAGCATCAGGGATCCATATCCATGCTTCACAGTTCGAACCAAATAGTCAGGGTGATACAGTACGCTTCTGCAGGTTTTCACCAGACGTATACTCTACCAGTTGTGGGAAGCAATGTGTAGCACGATTCATCAGACCAGATGACACGTTGCCAGTCTCTTCCATCCGAGTTTTAAGGTTCTTTGCATCACGTTACACGTTTTACCAAACATTCATGTTGGTAATCAGAGGTTTGTAAATTGTAGAACGGCTATAAATACCGGCATGATGAAGTTGCCGACGAACTGTTATGACGGAAACGGGATAATTCCGACTGGTGTTTAACTCTGCTGCTATTTGCAGTGATCTTGTGCTTCCGTTGTACAACCTGTGCCAACCTTTGCCTATCCCTATCTGAAAACTTCGTATGGCGTCCACAATTTGCACTTTCAGAGGCAATGCCTTGTCCATTTTGATAGTTAGTCATAGTGTTTGATTAGTTCCTCGTGTTAAACCTACTATTTCCGCCATTCTGGTTACTGAAGCTCCTGCAAGACACGCACCAATGATCATACGTTTTTGGAGGTCACTAAGATCTGACGTTGTCGACAATTACACCACAACAGCTGTTTCAATTGTAGCTGTGGCATCGCTACGTTATAGATGATAACGTACTTCTCCCCTTCATACATCACATCGAGGGTGACGTTGTCCCTGTGATGTGCATGTGGCGCATTGAGTGTACTCCAATCACCGTCGGTGTTCCCATTATTTTGATAAACCCCTGTATATTCCAAATGATCAATAATATTAAAAGAACTTGAGACAACAAGAAATAAAAATTTTGAAATTAACAAAATGTTATCAAATCAATTATTTTACAAAACTTCCTAGCAAGAGGCAATATGTCTATGAGGAAACAGACATAGACTAAACGTTTCATACCTTATTCTTGCTTTTCATACCGTTATTTTCTAACCAAGGCCCGAATGACGGATACAGGAAATAATATCAGTAATAGCCCATATCTAGTAAAATAAACTCTAATATACACCGAAGAGCCAAAACTATGATCACCTGCTTAATATGATATTGGTCCTCCACATGCTGCCAAAACAGCTCTGACCCCGCGAGGCTTGGAGGCTACAAGATTTCAAAACCTGTCTTGTGGTATATGGTACCAACACATTATCGGCAGATCCTTTAACTCTTGTACGTTACGTGGTTGAGCCACTGCAGAACGAAAATGCTGTTCCAATACAAACCAGAGATGCACAATTGGATTGATGTAAGTGGAAAATGAAATCATCAAGGACAATATCTGGAAGCTTTCCTCGTGTTCCGCGAACAATTCTCGAATAAATCGGGCAGTGTGGCATGGCGCATTATCCTGCTGAAAGAAGGCACTACTAAAGGGATATACTGTTGCCATGAAAGGATGTACCTGGTCTGCAATGATATTTAGAGACTAGAGTTTCTCCACAGAAACGACTGGACCTAGGTTTTCCCAGAAGAACAACCTAGGTTCAGTCATCTAAGTATTCTATCTTCTTTTAGGGTTTCCCAGAATGACATTGTCCAAAGCATTACATATCCTCCAACGACTTCTTTTCGTCCCATGATGCATCCTGGTGCCAAATTATCCCCAGGTAAATGAATCATACGTACCCCGCCGTCTACATGGTGCAACAGGAAACAAGATTCATCGAACCAGACAACATTCTTCCAGTTATTCAAGGTTCAGTTTTGATGCTCACGTTCCAATTGTAGTCGCTTTCCGCGGTGAACCGAGGTTAGCATAGGCTCTTCGAATCGCCTGCGGTTACGTAGCCGCATTCTCAGCAGTGTTCGAGGTATTGGGTGTTTCACACATTACTCCCGTGACCAGCATTCAAATTACAGGACGAGTTGCGCCACAATGTCCCTTCTGTAAGCTCATACCATACAGGATAGCCTTCTCTCACCTCTAGCATCGATGAACCAGAGTCGGCCCACACCTTGCCGTAGTTTCGTGGTTTTTCCCTGCTCCGACCACTTGCTTATTCAGAATTTTGAAAGTACTAACCATGACTGATTGTGAGCATCCCACAAGCCTTGCCGTCTCGGAAAAGCTCTGACCCAATCGTCTGGCCATTACAATTTGGCATTTGTCAAATTCACTTAAGTCCGCTGCCTTTTCCATCTGAAGAACAATACTAACACTTATTAACAGAGCTCAGTATCAGGTGTTATTTTTATGCCGTTTCACTCGAAATCATTTACTCAAACAGATGTATATTGAAAGATTTACATAAATAATTCTTTTGATATCTCTAATTTTCTTAAGACATGTTGTTGCTTTTAAATATTCGAGCTTTCATAACTTTAAATGGAAAGGGAAGATGGTTGAAATTCGAGATTCAGGGTAATTCAGATCTTTAATTTATCAGAAGTGAAATTTTATCTTAAAAGCACTTTTCTTAAACTTTATAGTGTTTTGAAGTTAGCTTCGACTGAAATAAAATGGATGGGATGGTAAGAATTCAATCCTTTCTCATTGTATATTTAGCGTTTTGGCAGAAATATATAATGCAGCTTTTAAGAAAGTGGAAGTGTTTAGGAAGAAAGGGGACACCGATGAATTCTGAAAGGGCTTCATATCGGAAGGAAATATGAAACAATGTTACAGTTCAAAGAAGAGTTTTAATTGACCTAAAAACATAACTGAATTAATACAAACATAAGAAAAACGTAACATAATTTAATGCTAAAAAATACGTTGAATGGTCTTGACCAGATGCCACCAATTCTCTCGTAATAGTGTTGAATGAATTTTTTTTCCAGCTTTCAGGATGAGTTGTTTACTTATGAGCCAGCTTTGAGGTTCGGCTGTTTTTACCTCTGATCGGCATACTGTATACAAAAGGTCGAAATGGCCACGTCACACGGAGCTCAACGGGTCAGAGAAGGTAGGCAAAGGAGTTGCACTGTACAACTGTTAGGAGACAGATGGTAACCTCCATTGAAGGCGATTGAGGGCTTTCTTTCATATGCCCAATATGTGGCTCTCCTGTAACTGGTGCCAGGTCTAAACATCCCATTCGGCAGATTCATCTTTATCCAAGTCCCACTGTGTCCTCTTTCTCATCGAGTGTAGAGTGAGTATTATTGGACATAAATCTCAGCATTGGCACAGCTGGGATTCGAACCTGGAAACCTGTAATTAGGGCCTGGCTTGATACCGACTGAACCAAACCCCCGCCTCGAGTATTTGTTATTAGGTTGTATGTCCCGTTGTGAACAAAAACAGTGCCGTTGATAGGTAAAACAACTTAGTTTCGCCTCAAAATTTAAAATAACCTAGTTGCTGTTGTCTGTCGACGGTAGTTTCCTCTGCCTGTCTGGGCTGAGTTATTTTACAAACTGTGTGTGAGAGAGCTTTGTTGAAAGGTACCTGTCCCTATTTTGTCAGGATAATCACTCAGGTGGCCGAATACACAAACTGATGTATTTCAACTATGTACACTTTTATTTACAAACACTATAACTATATACATAATCTGTAGCTATGCTATACGGACAACATGGCGAAACCAATGTAGTCTCTCTCTGCACTATATGCTGTTTAAAGCAGGTTCATGAATCCTTCTTCTAACCTTATCATTACCTAAAAAGTGAAACCAACCAATGCCCAAGATACACATCACTATATTAAAAGGTTATAAATAATTTTAGTGTATGTAATCTCCATTAATCGTCAAAGTTCACCTGAGGTGACTTGAAACATAGTACTCTTCATGATTATGTTACACAGAAACAATTCCCGATGTTCGCGACTTAGTCACGAAAACGTCTTAGGTGTTACGAAGGATCGATTATTTTTAAACGATCGTAAGAATACATAAGTATTTGAATGAAAAGAAATTTTACAGAAAAAGTATTTTAATTATGGGTATCAATCATATTCTGATCAACATAAGTTTCAAGCATTTTTTAAATTCCATTTCGAGAAAGGAATTCTAGTCGATTTTATTCCTTTCCCCTAATTCTTCGGTGACACTTTTCTGAAGAATTTCATAATCATTATCCTTGATTTCTCTTTTGTCAGTTCCGCCTATAAAGTAAACACCCAGATGAATAAAGTCAAATTGCATAGAGCCGTAATCTTATCGATGTGAAAGGATTCCAATGACGAATGACCACCTATCTTGGATATAAAGCATCTATCGTATGTTCACCAAATTATTTTCTCCAATAGGCAAATTACATTAAAAAAAATTCTCTTTGATAGAGAGAGAAACGAATCAATAGCAAGTAGAATGCCTGACGCCCTCGATTTACAGACGTTCCTAATGTTCAGAGGAAATGGTTGAGTTATTCTGTGCTGTTCGACGCATAATACTGACTGGAGACCTACGTTTGATATTCCCATTCGTAGATAATTGTGATAGATGGAAATATAGCTCAAAAATACGCATCGTTAAGAAGAGATTGTGCGATCTTTGAAGGGTTTCCTGTGAATAGTCCAATTATTCAGAAGATTCTGAAGTATTTCAGGAAAATGAGAAGAATTATAGAATACAGGATCAAATGATTTGAGATAAAACAAATTATATTCCTTCCCAAAGAGACAAATTCCGGGAAATAAACCTTTTGTTGTTGAAAGCAACAAGTAAATTGAAATTACAATATCTGAAGCACTTGGTTTAGAGAAGCAGAAATGCAGAAATGTTAGAGGAAAATCTTGAATAATTCCAAGCTCTACTGTCAAAAATTAAGACAGAAAACTTCAATTGATTTCTAACAGTGACAAAAGCAAATGCCAGTGATAAATGCAAATCCTTAATAATAACGATAGCAAAATAGCTGTTTGGTTAAACATTAAGTATTTGACATCGTTCACTTCGTGTCTATTGGCATTCTCACTTTCATAAGGTCATGAATAACTCTTATGGACAATTATACTTCCTTATTTTCGGAAACTGTGACGAGGCTTGTGTGCATGCTGCCGAATTATTGTGAACATTTTGAAGAATCTAAAGCTCTTTAGGGAAGCATGAAAGATTTGAGATTTAAAAACCTTCAGAAAATCAGTTTTGACATTATCTTCTATTTCGGAACCGGTAGGCGTCGATTTCTTTAAAAACGTTTTTGGTTATTTTTTCAGTATACTGCTGCTTACCTCGGCATTAAAAGATTTGTGACCTCTCATACACAGATATACTGCATCTATTTGCTAGTTATTAGCTTCAGTCACTGTAGTAAACGATTAATGCAATGTCTGATTTTAATTGCTAGTTCTGAATGCGGAATTGCTCGAATCCTGCATTCATATGGTGGTATAACAAAATTACCTATGTTCAAATATAGTTCCAAACAAATTGCTTTAATTCGTATTTCTATAGTTTAAAACAAACAGTTTAAACTTCTATGTATATAGTTTAAATCAAATTGTTTTAATGCGTATGTCTAAATGAAACTCTCTAAATGACTCTGTGCAATTTGAAACGAACTGTTTTAATGGGTATGTCTAGAGTTTAAAAGAGACTGCTTAAAAGAGCACTGTTTATAAATCACACGGTTTGATGCGTACATCTTTGAATGACGAAAACTTTATTGGTTATTGATTACTTGAACTTCAAAACGTACTCGTTCGCAGAGCGGGATTTTTGAACATTAACTTATCAACTAATTTCTTAAAAGCTGTAAAATGATTCGTATAAACCAAACTACTTGTCCTGAACACCATTCGAGGAATACACAAAGTCGAATTCATGCACACAGATCACCTAATTGCACTCTGCCAGTCTCACAGGAATGCAGAGGAGAAGCTAAACACTTACTTAACAAAAGGTCCGATTTAAGTCTCATAATGAAAATAATGGCTTGCACAGGACTCGGAATTTTTCAAAGAAATCACGGAAGACGAAGCTGGATTCGAACTATTCTTGCCTACTTGATCCCTTTTGGTATCCATATATTTTTCATCTTCACCTTATCCAATTTAATGTTTTCAGCAATCGTGTCACGAAAAGTTAGTTTGAAAATTCAGATTTCTTCTACATTAGTGAAAATGGCAACATTTGTCTTGTGGCATGTTCTGAGAGTTCGACAGCATCGTTTACTCACTTTGTTCCTGAGTTTGAATGAATTTAGAGCTGAAAAATTTCATATCCAGAATCCTCATCCTCTGAAACCATTGATCAGAATTTACACCTTCTTGATCGTTTTAAATCCCATATTTTGGGCATCTTTAACATTAGCTTTTAACACGGAATCTGATTTTCGCGATGTCTTACGTTATCACGTGTTCGGCTTAACACTTGATAAAATATCACTATCGGTTTATCTGTACACATACTTGTATCTAATATTCAATTTTGCAAACTTATACTTTATGAACAGCATTTTGACTATGATTTATGTTTTCCTGTGCAACCAATTACAGAGGATGCTAAACGTTTGCCACGACGCTTTGCTAAAGAATATGAGCTTACCTACTGATCCTAATTCTGTTTTTCAGAGCATTAAAATTTATCGCAAAATCTCATCTGTTATTGGTCTGATGGAAGATGCACTCTCTTTTCCAATATTTTTGGTGACTGTTGAGAACTTCTTTATTCTTTTTACAGTACTCGGTTACATGCTTGGTTTCACAAAATTTCTTTTCACACCCTCCATGATAATAAGCTTATTCGGATATTTCCTCAACGGTATCGTATCATTTTTGGCTGTTACATTTTCTGCAGCAAAAGTAAATGAAAAGCAGGAGGAAATTCAAATTACTCTGTCGGATATTTCGGAGAATATGGGAACAATATCCAGTTATCGTACCGACATTAATTTATTTTTGTTAAAGATTATTAACGCGAAGAATGTTAATGTTTTGTCGGGATGGAAAATATTCAAGTTCTCAAGAAGCTTTATTCTTTCTGCTTTCGGAACTCTGTTTACTTACAGTTTACTAATTCTTGACTTAAATCGTGAACAGAATGTTTAGAAATATATCGCCTTCGAAATTTTGACATGTTAAGGAAAATATCAGTTTTGCCAATGATTGTTCCAATTTATTGAATTCCCAATTTCAGAAGCATATTCCAATGCACAATGTTCATGATTTCATTATTAATGTTTGTTTTATTGTATAAAAAATCATTTTAACACTAATCAAGTTAAATAAAAGAAATTAAACAGAAATGATTACCGTATCCAGTTATGTAGTTCTTTGTAGAGTGTTTCATTCATCATTAGAAATTACGACGTGAAAAAAATGCTTTTCATTTTTAGGTGAATAAAAATGCTTGGAAACAGAAATCTCGAAAATCAGAATTTGTAGAAAAGAATCAACGAATCTGGAGCATTCAGGAAAAGAAAATGCAATATGATTATAAAGAATGATTTTTTCTCTAAATTCCAATTTATTTTATTGATTTATATCGACGAAAACGACAGGATATACTGCCTTTCAAAAGAGCAAATTCCCACCTGCCGCTGTAAACGATACGTTACGTTTTTATCTGCTGAATATTGCGACCTCACACAAATTCATGTTTTAAAAACAGTTCACTAAATCCTATATAATCTCCGTCCTGTATAACCTCCGGACTGTACATCTCCCCCTACCATCGGTGGGAAAGGGGATACCGATGACCTTTGAAAGGCAGCTGACCGTCGTATGGGACGTTAGGATATGTTCCCATATGCAGGAGAGTTATAACTCATCATCCTCTCGTATCATGGGAAGCTTCTGTTAATTCCACATTGCAAACGTTCCAAGATTTTAGGTTAGTACCACACAGAGAGAGAAATGGGATAGGGTAATGTCTGTAGAAATTCGGGAATAAAGTTATAATTTTTGTAGATGCAGTCGTTATGAGAGAGGCAAAAGAAAAAGCCGTCCGAGTATCATCTCTTCCCGGGTTGAGGTGATGCGACACAATTCAGGGGGAAAGTTCTATACTAGTTCATCATCTAGGTATGGTAGTTGTGTCGTAGCTTCCTTTCCTGGGTTTTTGGAGGGGAGCAATTCCATGGGGGTTCTGCAATCAGAGCTGCAGTTTTCTTTCCTTCTATATTCTGTTGTATAACGTGGTGTCTTTTAGAAAATTGATGATTAGAAGGTATATTATATTTTTGTGGTTCTTATTGTAAAGAATACTTTCAGATGAGAATTCTTGCATTGCCAGTTTTCTCATTTCATCAAAGAGAACATTTCTATGTACAGTGTAAGCCGGAAAGTTGAAGATAACATGTGGCAAGGTTTCGTTTACATTCCAATTTTGGCATTTCCTGGTCTCCGATGTTTTTCATTAGATGTATTTTATCATTTAATCGTGTATGGACTGTTCTTAACCTAGTAATATTGACTTGGTCTTTTCTGTTTTTGAGGCAAGAGCATGTTTCTGAGATATTTGTGGACACTGATCTTCAATGATTGGGCGCAAATGATTGAGGCAATGATATTTTTTCTGTGAAAATGTTTTGAAGACTTTCCAATGGTTGCGAATTGATGATTGTCTTGAATTTGTTGATATTGTGAGAGTTTTGGATCATGGCTTGGTTGGTTCATTGTTTGGGGTATAATTGCGCATCGGCAGCTAATGCCATATTGCGCCAGACAAGACAAATAGTAACATTTAGATAAAAATCATGAAAACCAAAAACCAAATCTAAAAGTAAAATGTAAATGTGATAAATTACAACACAAAAGCCAATAAAAACAGAGGACGTGAAAAGACAAGAGGACAAAAAGTGTATAACCGGGAAAATAA
Organism: Ryuthela nishihirai; assembly: GCA_038380435.1. Classification (NCBI taxonomy): domain Eukaryota; kingdom Metazoa; phylum Arthropoda; class Arachnida; order Araneae; family Heptathelidae; genus Ryuthela; species Ryuthela nishihirai. Next base: position 29,883,426 of record JAWZYU010000025.1, read on the forward strand.
CAACGGGTGTAGATGGCCCATGTAAAAATAACAAGGGTAAAAGATTACAACGGTTAAAATATCCACAATAACGTGAAAAAACAAAGACAGGAGTTAAAAGCGATTCTTCTGATAAACGTTGTCCGAGTATAAGAGGCTCGGACATAAAATTATGACAGCTAAAATACAAACTTCTTTCGATATTAAAACAAGGACATACGATTGAAATATGTTCAATAGTGAAAAAGGTGTCAGAAAACTCGCACTTAGATTCGTCGTCCACCCGTAGAAAAAACGAATGAGCTAAGCGGAGCCGAGCAAGTACAATTTCCTTCTTGCGATTCCTGCGGTAACGTCACTGCCATGATTTGATGATAGGTTTTAACTCAAAGCGCTTGTTGTCAAGCTTTTCTTACCAAGATCTCTGCCACCATTCCCGGAGCTCGATTGTAATACGTAGCCAGAAATCTTGATATGGAAACGGCCACGGAGAGCCGCACAGGAGTGTGGCTGACTTGGCAGCAACATCTGCCAAGTCATTGCCCCTGATACCGACGAGACTGGGCACCCAACAGAAATGGATATTTGTTGTGGCTGCCAGACGATGTAACTGCTGGCGGATCTTAGAAAGAACTAGGTGAGGCAAATGCCTCACTGAGTTCAAAGCCTGTAGCAAGCTAAGCAAGTCGGTGTAAAGCACACACCGATGATGACGCTTAGCTGCCACATGGTCCAAGGCGAGGCTGATTGCGTGCAACTCTGCAGTGAAGATGGAACACTGCAATTGGATCTGGTCTGCAATGATTACATCACAGCAGACCATGGCGATCCGAATGATGCGCCGGAATTTGAACCATCTATAAAGACAGTTAAAAAGTCCAGTTACTCAACACGATGGTTGGCAAAGAGTTGCCAGTACACACAGTCAGGTGTAAAGGCGTTCCCCGTCCTGCACAGGGAAATATTACAGGAAACGAAAACAAGGAACCAATGTGGAATTGGCTCGGCTGTCGACTGTGCGATGCTATCGAGACTGATGTCTTTGTCTCTTAGGTAGACTCTTAGCCTCGGATTCGCAAAAGAAAAGGACGAATGGCAGTCGGCCAATTTGTGTAAAGAATTCCCCCACTTTGGACTGAAAACGCAGTCCCAAGGGGAATGGCCAGGCAAGGATCGCAATTTAGATGCATATTGTAGGGACAACTGCAGATGGTGAAGAGATAAAAACGGTTCGTCACTCTCAATATAAAGACTCTGAACCAGGTGAGAGATGTTGGTGCATGGCACAATGGACATTGTCCGGACTGACAGCAGATGCACGAGAGGTGCACAGAGCAAGGCGAAGCTCCTCCACTGTGAATAGCCTGTTGTAGGGCTCCAGGCCATTAGAGTGGAAGGACAGCAGAGAGCATTCCGCCCCGCTATTCTGGGCCAGAATCTTGGGGAAGTCTGACAAAGAAGAGATGGAGGAGAATGACTCCCCCACAGTGTTCACCTTAGAACTGGTCGTGCGGGGGATACAAGACGTATATATGATCCAAGATTCCTTCTGGCTCTGGCGCTTGATGAAACGAACTTACGCCCTGACGCTTTTGAACTTTTCGAAGTTGAGGGACGTTGGAAATCTCCGAAAACCCGCAAGCCTGATTCTGAGCCTTACGAGCTGCAGTGTAATCTAGATTCCACCACGGTTTCGAGAAACGAGGAAACATCGTCGAAGTTTCAAGAATTGTTGATGCAGCTGCATCTACAATACAGGCCGTTATCTCCGCTACTGTCACATTGATTGACTCCTGGCTGACAGAGTGGTCATCGAGCTCAGAGAGCAGCTCGAAACCACTTCAGTCAGCCCAATCAAGACTCCACCTTGAGATGCATGAAGGGCTGGAAAGCTCCCCACGGAAGATGGTGCACACCAGAGGGAGGTGATCGCTTTTATAAGGGTTGTCCTCGACCTCCCGTGTAAAGAGTGGAAGGGTCGAAAAGGAGCTGATGGTGAGGTCAATTGCAGTGAATGTGCGGGTTGTGGAGTGAAAGTAAGTACTGACACCGGTGTTCTACAGGGAGAGAGATCCAGGAGCTACTGCTCCAGGAACACCCCCCCCCCTCCCACTCCTCTTGATGTCAGTATTGCTTCAAACTGGACTGTATCCTTTGAAGTCCCCCATTATGAGGAAGAGGGACGGCAGCTGTGCAACGACATCAAGGTCTCCCTGGAAGACAATGCTCCCATGTGGAAGATATACATAGCAGAGAGTCTGCGAGAATGACCTGGAATGGAGAATGGTTTTTCGCGAGGATGGTGACACCCCTGCGAGTTGGACCATCTCCATCCCGGTCCTGCCGAACTGGAGAAAAGTGTCGGATCGTGGAATATGTGACTGGCTGCAAGTATTTCTCCTGCAGGCACACACAGATGAGTTGGTGTTCCTGTAGGAGGGCCTTGATGTCGTCATTATTCCTTGGAATCCAAAAGAAATCCATTGTAGGACTGTGGCCATCTTAGGAGTTCGAAAAATGAGCTGACGACGAATTCCTATTCAGCTTAACCGCCACAGATGGTGGTTTACTGAATAGGGGGCAGTCGGTATCGATATCCTCGGAATCGTTCGAGAGACATTTATCGGTGACCACCCTTTGTGGAGGAGTGATTTCCTTTTTGGCCCCTGTGGGGGCCCCTTCTGTTTGTAAAGTCTTGCTGTCTAAGGAATAGTAGGAAGGGGCCTTCCTGTGGAAGTGGAAGGCTGACTTGCAGGAATGGAAACCGGGGTTGATGTCGAAGTCGACACCACCCTAGGTTTCACCTGCCTCAGGAGGTACTTAGCTTCGGGCGAGAAAGACTCAGTAGGTGGTACACTGATGTCAGTCTGCACCGCCACCGAAGTCATTGGAACGATGGGCATTCCAATGACTGAACAGGCATAGGATACCTTGCCAGGTGGGGTGGGCAGTGCAGCAAGCTTTCTTACCTCAGCGTATGTCATGTTATTTATGATCTTTAGGCGTTGTACCTCCTTTTTGCTCCTTCCATTTGGGACAGTCGAGGGAATATGCCGGATGTTCACCACTACAGTTCACACAGCTTGCCTTTTCTCCTATGCAGTCAGGATCAAAATGTTCCTGACTGCCACAGCGAGCAAAGGTGGGCATAATCATATATCTGGCACCGAAAACAGCATAGAGGGTTCGGTATACAGGGTGAATCCGAAAAAGGGGGCAAAACTTTACGGGGTGGTAGAACGCAGCTATACGAGCAATATTTGGCATAGAATGTATGGTCGGAACGCAAACGGCGAGCCGCTAGGTGGCGTTGGAAATGGTATAAAAGGGTCGGTCCTCGCACCCAACGGCATAAAAATAACGTACACAAAGTGCATATCCGCCATTTCGTGGTTAGTATAACCAGCCATCCTCTCGGCAATCCACGGTAGAAATGCCGTTGGGTGCGAGGACCGACCCTTTTATACCATTTCCAACGCCACCTAGTGGCTCGCCGTTTGCGTTCCGACCATACATTCTATGACGAATATTGCTCGTATAGCTGCGTTCTACCACCCCGTAAAGTTTTGCCCACTTTTTCAGATTCACCCTGTATATGGCCTTACTTCACAATTTAAATAACCTGCCTTGATGGAAAGAGGCAGGCGTGGCGTGTTGAAGGTTATAATCAGTACCCAGGTGGGTACCAATTTCCCATCATCGTGTGTCGAAACCCGATGGACCACTGTTATAATTTTGCATATAATAATTAAGTATTTAAAAATAAATTACTAAAGCTCTGAGTGCATATTGAGGTAATTTTGAAAACAGTTCCTTCACAAAGAAAAAAATATTTATAATTTTCGTATTTTAACAACGACGAAAATAATTTTAAGCGAGTCACGTAAAATTTCATTGGTTTAGATTTTAATTTTTGAACCCAATTTCTCAATATTCAATTTTTTTGACGCATTCGTAAAAGGGTATCATATTTTTAAAGAAAAAAAGAAACAAATGAAATTCCTACTTATGCTCTTAACTCAATAAAGAACAAATGTTAGCGAAAATGTCTATTGTGTTATCGATTTTTCATGCAATTTTATGATAGCACATTTTACATATCACTTAAATTGCACATTTAACTGGGAGTTTAAAGATGAAGTGTTTGTTTTGTACTTCATTTTAACACAACTGCAAGAATAATAAACTTTTTCGAGTGACAGATGTAACAGAAATTAGGGAAAAACAGAAATCAATTAAAGTGCAGGTCTTGAAATAAAATGGAGTTGTTTTATCTTTGAGTGAAAATTTGATGGACGGAATGGTAGATGATATGGGATCTAAAGATTAAGAAACGTTTGAGATGGAGATCTATTAGACAGTTGTTAAGAGACAGAGGGATGCCTTCCATCAAACTCGTAGTGTGTTTTTCAAAGTGCATAGGGTTTGGCTGTCATTCAGATGAGATGACTAACTTCTTCCGATGGACGGTGAAATTTCCAACGCTCTAGATGTCCTCTTTCTGACCAAGGACAGAGTTCAGTTTAATGGAAAAAGCCCCAAAGCAGGCACAGTTAGGACTCGAACCCGGAAATAGCAGATTACAAGCTTGACGATAGTTATTCCATCAATTTTGTGGAATTTTTTTTATCTTATTTTCATTTTTATAAATAACTGCAAATTTTCTCTTCACGACTTACTGACAAATTTTGTCCACACTTCTTGTTTTCCTTTATATCAACTTAATAATAAGCTCTACTGGGTTTTGTGTTATTAATATTTCATTTTTAGAAGAAAAAGTCGATAGCAAGTAGACTGAAACAGAACGTTGCTTTTTTTTTGTTTCTTTTCCAAACAGATGCTTTTTCCTACATTGAAATTGTCTGAAAATAAGAAACTTGCAAAATATGCGAAATGTACATTGGTTTTATATTTCAGAAGTTTTGTTTCAACCAAATTAATGCTAAAAGTTCGCACTATTTAGATTGCACATCCTAAGTTTTTGGATCCATAATAAATTACGCAATAATTAATATATATCAGCACTTAGCTATTACACAATCTACTGGACTAATGTCAAAACAATTTTCCAAATCAAATGCAATATTTCGGACATCAACATTTTCTGCAAGCTGAAAACACTACGAAAGCCAGTTTAAAACGGAATCGAATCTAGGAGGTTGGAACAAGATAATCACTTTGCAGTCCGTTATCGATAATTTGAACCTCCTGTCTTGATTAGAAAGCTGATGTTAGAATTGCAAACAATATAAAATATCCTACGAAACATTAGGGTATTCTCGTGTTACGTAAATAGAAATCTAAATTCGATGCTCTGTAACTTCAAAAATATGCACATAATGGAAGTATGTCACCAAAGACAGCTCAATATCATAATAAAATCCATTTACAATATCGATTTTTCAAAAATATTAATTCAGTATTTAAAGATATTGGCAACAGGATTTGTCGTGAGTTGTGCATACGAGTTTTATTGCCGTATGAAAGATTAATTTTTATCTGTTACTGCTGTGTTGGTAGTGTGAAAAACTGAATTGTTTTTCACTCTGATATTTAAGTCTTCTGAATTAGTTTTACTTTTAAGACAATTGAACTAAATTGAATGTTAATGTGTTAAAATGTAAGTTGTGAGTTCGCACCGTAGTCCCCCCTTTGACGTCACACATCCGGTCACCACATCTGTCTTTACATCCTGTGCAGATTTAGGTTATTAGTTATTTCCGGTCACCCCATATGCCCTGTGGGCCACGTTTTACTGTCGGTTGCTGACTACGTCCCCTTATTAATTTTTCATAACTCATTTTTTTATTAATGCCAAACCCCTTTATTTAACTCCCCCCCACCGATCACAAACTCCCGAATAAGTCCCTTGGTTCCTACTCTCTCTCTCCAGTCTCCGCCATTTTGAATCCCGACATCATACGCCCCCACTGACCCATTGTTTGTAAATCAATTTGTGGCGCCATCTAGCGTCCGTACTATTTTTAATGCGTCTTCTGTATTTAAAAAAAAAAACCTTCCAACCAGTGATTTGAACCGGCTACCTTGGGATCACTAACGCACTCGACTATTCCTTGTTTACTTGATCAAGGGTCTTAGATGTGTCTCAAGTGGGGGATAACCGATCGTTATAAATTACGTATCTCTTTATTTCCTTACAGTTTAACGCGCGAGTTTTATATTTCATGTATTTTTATTAACATATTTTTTTTATTTTTCATTATATTGCGTTTTTTTACATCCTTTGTATCTTTTTTATTTCTTTATAACTCGCGTTTTTCTGCATAAATCAACCTTCTTTTTTTATAACCTACGTATTTTCATTTCTTATAATTATCCCCGTATTTTAGTCCTTTCATATTAATGAACGTATTTTTATAACCGTCGTATTTTAAGTCCGTTTAAATCAACACATATATTTTTATTTCTTTTACTTAACCCCGTAAATGATGGATGTCGCAATTTTACTAGAAGAAGGGCTATCCCGCAGTAACTGATTTAAAAAACTGTCTAGCAGAAACTGATTTAAAAAACTGTTCCGCACAAAATGTAAAGAAAAAATGCTATTGGGAAAAAAATAATTAATAAAAGGAAAACGGTGAAAAAAATCTCTGTTTTAAAAACAAATTATTTGCAATTATGAAAAATATTGAGGGTGAAATATGGATTGGTAACCTGTATGGGTGACTTAAAAAATCCACTTTAGAACACAAGTGACAGGTCTTATAGAATTAACATTGACCCGCCTCTGAGAACTCCCATTATCCTCCTACTTGCCACTTTCGCCCCGTTTTTCGCATTTATATTCCCTACTACCAATCATTATTTTAAATACTAAACCATTTCAAATAACATCGTAAACGGTTTTAACATACCGTATATTAAAGCAGATAAGACGAGGTATAAATTTTCGGCAAAGTTTTATAGTTTTAGCATATATCTGTCCTATAAGACGACCCCAAACTATCAACGGCCTATGAATTTAGTTTCGATCGGCGATCATCATCTGGATAATAATACTGTATAGTGTATACGGAATTATGTCCTATTCGCAAACATTCGCACTGATTCGGGCATTCGGGTAATGACCTTGACTATTCACAAAAGCATCGTATGGGCTATTCTATTTTGTCGATATACCCTACTGTGTACTAGTAAATAATTACGGTTTGTCCCTTTTTTCCTCAGTAGCTCAATAAACATAACTTTTAATATTTATTTTGTTTTAGTATTGTTACTACTATTACAATGTAATGTATTATTTACTATTACAATATAATGTATTATTTACTATTACAATGTAATATATTATCATATAGCGTATTTAAATAATATGATAGATTTTTCGGTAAGTTAATAATTAGATTATGCTGATGATTTAGCCCTTTTGGCAAATGATGTTGATGAGATGAATGAACTCTTTCATTCGAGCTGTTGATGAGACTGGTAGTAGAGTAGGTTTGGTTATAAACAGAGAGAAAACTAAAGTGATGAAAATTGGTCAGGCAGGCTGTGATTCAGTTAATCTGAATGGTTGCAGTCTTGAGCAGGTGTCACAGTTTAATTATCTTGGGAGCTATGTAACAGATAATGGTGATGTGCGGCATGAGATTAACAGACGAATAGGGATTGCTTCCGGACTTTTAAGAATCTATGGAGAGTGTGGAGAAATAGGCGTATACACTTAAAGACTAAAATTAGACTGTATAATAGTTTGGTTCTTTCTAGGGTTAGTTATGGTAGTGAAACTTGGACACTTTGTAAACAAGATAACAGGAAACTAGATGCTTTTGATTCCAGATGCTTACGCAGTATCTTGGCATTAGGTGGTTCAACTTTGTAACTAATGATGAGGTTAGGCAAAGGAGTTTGCAACCTCCTTTAAGCAGCATATTGTGCAGAGAGAGACTTCGTTGGTTTGGCCATGTTGCCCGTATGAATAATTATAGATTGGCGAATAGGGTTATGAACAGTGTGCCTAAAGGCCTTAGAAAGAAGGGGAGACCTAGGATGCGGTGGGCAGACAATGTCACACAGGACCTTGTTAGAATTGGTGTGCAGTGGCCAGATGCAGTAGATGTAGCTCAGGATAGACTTGCTTGGAGAACTAAATTGCACGGTCTGGTTGGACCTCCGTAGCCCATGGCTGCTTGAGGATGATGATGATGATGATGATGATGATGATGATGATGATGATGATGTAGTAATTTTCAAGATCAGTCGCAGACGGTGGTGAGTGATTTGTTTTTTTTTTGTAATGGTTTCAATTTATATAAATTTCAATCTAAATTTTTTTGGATCTGTCCTATAAGACCACCCGGATTTTGGGGGCCTTTTTTTATGATTCAATTATCGTCTTATCTGCGGAAATATACGATAGTCCTGTGTTACATAAAGTGGGAGGTCCTTACTCTGTGGAATAATCAGCGCATATGGATATATATTTTCCCATTCTGCGTCAACAGACCAAGTAATAAATCTTTCTCTCACATTTTTATTCTCAACCACGTTTCATAGGCAGTAATAAATGTTTTAAAATATTGTTCCGAATAGGGAATTACACTCCTCGTTCTGTAGGTGGACGTTTTTTACTGCTTATCTCACTCATCCTGGGGGACCAAGTTTCATTGACGTATGTCGCCACATCGGTGACCGTGAAAATGTTTGTAATATTACTATGTATTGGGAATTCCATGCTTTGTTTAAAACAATTTATAACCGTTGTATTTAATCGTATATTAACCACCGGCTGTATGAAATGTTTGCAATGTATCTCACGCTTCTTTCATGTCTCGCTAGGAACCATGTTTTAATGACGGATGGTACAGTGAAAGTGACCTAGTAATTCTGTGTATCATTTTTTCCATTATGGGATTTACACTCTTAATTCTGTATAATGCAAAAATATAAGAGTAATATACATTATTTCTGAAATCTGTGAATCACATTCTTCGCACATCTGTTTAATACCATGGGAGTTTTAAAAATATCGTTAAAAACGGGTGGAAATCGTGTTTGTAAAATATTTGTTTAAAACATAGTGATAAACATTATTTCATTTTGAGAAGAAAAAAATTATTATTATATCTTCGAAAAACATCCACATTCTTACCTTTTACTCACAAACGACCTTGCAATCATCGGCTCACAGCGGAGATGAAATTTTATTTCCTGTTGGCCCCGTCAATAGTGTACGTGTCTGACGCTGATGAAATTTTAGCTCGTGTTGCTATACGTCGTTAGCATACGACGTTTCAGCGTGCGAAACGCGCGTTCGATAGGAAATTGTTTCGAACATAAAACTTATTTTTGTGATCAAATATATAAACAAAACAAGACACGTGTTTTTATTTCACACGCATTTTTCGTTTAGTGTACAAAAATAAAGACAAAATTTATGCAAGATAGAAATATTAAGGTTCAAAAAAAGGCATAAGGTGGAATTTTACTTCCCATAGGAATAACATGCGATTTGTGTTTTAGTCTACAAATTATGCATCAGATAGAAAAAATTTTGAATATAAAATTGGTTTGATGATAATTTTATAAACACAAAACTGGAAATGTGTTCTTATTTCAAATGAAATTTTGGTTTAGTTGGTAAAATACAGAAATGAAAAATGAAAATCAAAGGGTACAAAAATTAAGGTTTGACTTCTCATTGGATAACATAAAAAATGACAAGCGTGTGTCAAAATTGGTGTCTGTTACTAAATTATTTCAAACAAGAAATTGCTATGGTAATAAAACTTTAAACAAGAAAGTGGATTGGTGATAAAACTTGGAACAGAAAAACAGACGTTGGTAAAAAGCTTTGATTAAGTATCGGGGATGGTGGTAAAACCGTGAAAGGACTGATCTCGTTGATAAAAATATATGCGAAACGTAATGTACTGACTTGAGGGTTGTTAGCATTGTGTGATAATATAGACAAATTAACTGTAAAAACGGATATAATACAGAGGCAGGGGTTAGCCAAGTCTTATTCATAAGCTTTATTCATAAACTGTTATTTCTAGGTTCGAACCCTCATTGTGTTCCAATTGGGTTTATTTCTGTTATCCCCTGCCCTCCGTGACAAAAATGATACTGCCTTGAAAAATACAACTGTTCTCGTCAGATGGGACTTTACTTGTCCAGAAGAGTCTTACTTTCTTACCGTCAAAAAACACTCTAAATGAGCTTGACAGGAGGATTTGTCTCTTAACAGCGGTCTAGCACCCTTTCTCTATCCAACTATGGTTCTGAGCTAGGTAGTTTAATCAAACTGAATGCATAAAAGACCCCCCTCAAAATTTAAAAAAAACAACGAAATGGTTGGTAAAAATTGCTTGAAAATTAGTAAAATGAATAGCAGAATATCTGTAAATACGCACACATTTCAATGGTTGGTAAGTAAATGGCAGTGAAATGGATTTTGGAATAACTGTAAATGCAAACTCATTTCAGTGAATAGGTGAATATTTCCATAATTCTTCAGAAGTGGAAGGCACAATAACTGAAAATTCAAACAAAGTGTACTGGAGATGATAGAGAATACCTTCAAAATATGATGGAATGGATGAGAGAAATAACGGAAAAATTAACATAGTACACGGGGATAGATTAGAAAATATCTTCGAATACATGGAATGGACAGCACAACATCTGCAAAACGTACTGTGACGAGAGAGAAAAAAAGTGTTAAAATCACATAAAATTGCACTGGGATGGCTGTAAAAAACCGCTTCAAAAGAGCAAATTACAGTGCAAATAGTGTAAGACAGAAATTTCAATGAAAATGATACATGTAACAGTCACAAACAAGGTGAAACGGGAATTTTCTTTGCCATGACCATTAATGCGAGCCATCTAGTGTGGAAAATAAGTGATCCTAAACACTAACTGATAAATGTCCCTCTTTAGCAGTAGGAGTAACACAGGAAAACCATAAAATATTAGGGTCTCACTCTAGAAAATCACGGTCCATTGCATTATTATATATGGATGGATGAATATCACAAAATACATTACAAATTGAAGAGAAAACATCAGTAAAATAATACATAAAAAACCAAAAAATGGTTGGTAGAATTGCTTGAAAGACACTAAAAATGCAGTGAAATGGATGTTGGAATAACATTAAATGCGCACACATTGAAGTGAATGACAGAATATTTTCAAAATTCTTCTGAAGTTGGAAGGCACAATAACTGAAAAATCATCATAGTGTACTGGAGATGATATAATACCTTCAAAATATGCTGGAATGGATGAGAGAAAAAAACGGAAAAATCAACAAACTACATGGGAATTGATCAGAAAATATCTCTGAATATACAGAATGGACAACACAATATCTACAAAACATACTGTGACAGGAGAGAAAACTAGCATAAAAATCAGATAAAATTGCACTGGGATGACTGTAAAAATTCCCTTCAAAAGAGCAAATTATAGCTCAAATACTGTAAGATAGAAATAAATCATAGAAAAATGTTACATGTAACAGTCAAAACGGGGTGAATCAGGAATTTTCTTGTCCACGACTCGCGACATTTAGCGTGACAAAAAGTGATCCTAAACACTAACCGATAAATGCCCTCTTTAGCAGAAGGAGTAACACAGGAAAACCATAAAATATTAGTATATTTGGGTCTCACTCTAGAAAATCGCAGTCCATCGCATTCATTATTAGATATGGGTTGATGAATATCACAAAATACATTGCAAATGGAAGAGAAAACATCAGTAAAGTAACACATATAAAAAACAAAGAAATGTTTGAAAGATACTAAAATGTGGTGAAATGGGTGTTGGAATGACTGTAAATGCGCACACATTGCAATGGATGGGTGATTATTTTGAAAATTGTTCCAAGTGGAGGACATCATAACATGCATAATCAGACAAACTGGAGATGATAGAAAACCTTCAAAATATGCAGGAATGAGAATATACAGGAATACACAGTAAAATATTTAAGAGTGTTTAAAAGAACATCACCGAAAACTCTTTGAACATAAAACATGTTTGCTTCTTAATAGCAATTTACTTTGCTATTCTTTCGAGCACAAATGCTAAAATATAGTAATTTCAAAGGAAGATGATACATGCAACAGTCAAAAAATGGTAAATAAGGAATTTTCGCGGTCATCGCCTTTAACCATAACCATCTAGAGGGTAAAAGGAATTTTGAAAACTAAGAGAAAAAATACGTCTTTACTGGAAGGAGTAACAGGGGAAAACCATGAAGTATTACTGTACTGATCTAGAAAAATCACTGTTCATCACATTAAATTTTTATTATATTCATGTATAATAAAAATAATTGTAGCTCTTGTCAAGAGATTATTTGATGAATCATCTTCAAATATCTCACAGCACAGTTTGAATATTTTGGAGCAAAACTATCTTACGATGCGTTTTCTGTCAGATATCTCGTAATGAACAAAACGTGTGTGTTTTTGTTAATGCAGAAGATGACATGAGAGCGGTTAGGTTTAAGAACTTGGAAGCAAAACCCATAACGAGCTTTGCTCAGCACACGAAAAACGATAGAAACTAGCAGCAACCCTAGAATTTTCAAAGTTAGAAAAATCCAAAATCCTGTAGAGGGCACGAAATGCATTAAGAACGAGACGAAGGGATGTTAAAAGGTGATCATGACTTGACACGGGCGAAATCCTTGTTGCTTCGTGCAAAGAGTGAAGAGGTGATAAAACGTAATATCCATGAAGAGGGAAATCCAGTAAAAGGGAAAAATTCCTTGTGCCACAAAAGGATCGCTCCCGTTCCCTTTACTGAAACAACTGAATTTCCCTTTTCATGGATATTACGTCGATAATAACTGCGTTGGAAGGTTTTTTTTTTTAAATACAGGAGACGCATTGAAAATAGTACGGACGCTAGATGGCGCCACAATTAGATTTATTTCACAAAGAGAAAATTGAATTATACGCGATGGGTCAACCAAGGGGGCATGGGACGGCGGGATTCAAAATGGCGGATACTGGACTTAGAAAAATAACAGATGAGGGTTGAAACCAAGGGACATTTTCGGAAGTTTGTGATCGGTGGGGAGAGTTAAATAAAAGGATTTGGCATTATTAAAAAATGAGTTATGAAATATTAATAAGGGGGCGTGGTCAGCAACCGGTAGTTAAACGTGGTCCACAGGGCATATAGGGTGACCGGATATAACCAATAACCTAAATGTGTACAGGATGTGTAAGACATATGTCGTGACCGGACGTGTGACGTTACAGGGGTAAAGCACTGTGCAAAGGGGAGGACTACGGTACGAACTCACTATTAATGTATCTTGTAGAACATCTGTATCAGTTGTAGCTATGACATATTAGCACTTTCTGATTCTTATTAAACCAGCTTCTTTCTGAAAATAAACATAAACTTATGTAAATAAATACCTCTTTCTTGATCATATGCTATATGTGAACTGTGTTTTTTTGCATTAAGTTAATTCAACTTTCCTCAACTATTGTCTTATCAAATCAGCTTCTTCTATTTGTATAAATAAACATAAGCTTAGGTAAATAAATAGCTCTTTCTTGATCATATGTTTTGTGATTCTCGAAGTTTCTTTTGTTCATAAATATTGGATGATAATTTGATGTTATGAACTATGGCTTTTTTTGCATTATGTTAAATTCAACTTTCCTCTACAAATAATTAAATTCATTCCATTGGAATATGTAATAGTTATTTTCATTTAAAACTTGCAAGTATTTAATAAACAGCTTACAAAAATGTCTTATGAAAAAAGCTATGCATACAGAATTTCTGAATCCAAAACTATTCGTATGAAAGAAAAGAATTATGATCTATTGAAAGACTAAGTTGTTGAAAAAGCATGTTTCGAGAATAGAAGACAAAGTAGAATTGTCATGTACATTTAACGTTGGGTCTGAAAATATATTAATTACACTTACAAATAATGGCTCCTTTAGTAACAGTATAGCTAAACGTACGACAAAGAAATTATCACAAAAGAGGAAGATAATATTTGTCATATTAATCAAAATTTTAAGATATACAGGTAATGGACAGAAAAATGGAAAGCCCAAGGTTTGCGGAAAACTTTCGGTTTAAATTAAGGAGCAGCATCTACGTGCCACTGACAAAGGCATGAAACAAACAAATGGCATCCCAACATGCTTAGCGTCATGTCTATAAAGGTAAACCTGTTGTAACTGCATGTAATTATTGGTACGATGTCGTCTTAGCGATTTCGAAAGGGGCTTCATGAAGAATAATTTCGAAGGCAATTTCTGCATGGGAATCTAAAAGGAAAACATCATCTGGAAAAGGCAACAGTGGGCAAAAGAGCATAATGTAAAATGGGCGTTAGTATGATATGCCAAATGAAAAAAGCGAGACACACAACTGATCACTTATGCACGGATTTCAGTATAACGCGAGAGACTAGTTTCTCAAATATTCTTCAACAGTAATACTTCCAAGCTTTCGAGAATTGAGATAGATGTTTGCAACTTTGCATAGATGCTGGAGGAGAGTACGTTCAATGACAGTAAAAGGTTTGTTGAGATACACCGAAGAGCCAAAACATTATGACCACTTGCTAAATATGATGCTGGTCCTCCACCTGCCGTTGAAACAGCTCTTACCTGGCGAGGCATGGACGGTACAAGATTTCTAAAATATCTGGTGGTATCTGGTGCCAATTCATTACCAGAAGATCTTTTAACTCTTGTAAGTTACGTTATTGAGCCGCCTGAGATCGGTTAAATTGTTCCAACACAAACCACAGATGCTCTATTTGATAAATGTCTGTTTAATTTGGAGGCCAGAGGAGTACCTGGAAGTCTTCCTCATGTTCCACGAACCATTCTCGAACAATCAGGGCAGTGTGACGCATTTTCTCGCTGGAAGAAGGCACTACTAGAGGAGTATACCGTTGCCATGAAAGGATGTACCTGGAATGCAATGACATTTAGGTAGGTGGTAGACGTCATAGTTTCCTGCACATGAATCACTAGACCTAGGGTTTCCCAGCAGAACATTGCCCAAAATATTACACTTCCTCCACCGGCTGGTTTACGTCCCACGGGTCATCCTAGTGCAAAGCTTCCCCAGGTAAACGACACACACATACCCCATCGTGAACATGGTGCAACAGGAAACGAGATTCTTCGGACCAGACGGCCTTCTTCCAATCATTTAAGGTGCA
This sequence comes from Ryuthela nishihirai, assembly GCA_038380435.1. Taxonomy (NCBI): domain Eukaryota; kingdom Metazoa; phylum Arthropoda; class Arachnida; order Araneae; family Heptathelidae; genus Ryuthela; species Ryuthela nishihirai. The sequence continues at coordinate 29,898,595 of JAWZYU010000025.1, forward strand.
GTTTTGATGCTCGCATGCCCATTATAATCACTTTCGACGGTGAACCAAAGTTAGCATGGCACTCGGAGTGGCCTGCGATTACATAGCCTCATTTGTAAGAGGATTCGATGTACTGCGTGTTATGACACATTACTCCCGTCACCAGTATTCGAACTACGGCCGAGTTACGCCACAGTATCCCTTCTGTTGGCTCGTACCATACAGATAAACCTTCGCTTATCTCTAGCATCGATGAGCAGTTGTCGGCCAACATCTTGCCGGCAGTTCGCGGTTTTTCCCACCTCGAACCACGTTTTGAAGGTACTAACCACGGGTGACCGTGAGCACCGCTAAAGCCTTGCCGTCTCGGAAATGCTCTGACACAGTCGCCTGGCCATTATAATTTGCCCTTTGTCAAACTAACTTAAGTTCGTAGTGCAACGGTTAAGTGCAACGGTTTAGGTTCTGTATATATATGTAAAGAAATTTTTGAACGAGCCTTGTAATAAATTGATTCAAGTAAGTAGCGCAAATGGGAATTATTTCCACTCATAAAGGTGTCACGATGCTGATGTCAAACACCTGTTTAGATCACTTTGGTAAGAAACTTCAAACCAGAAATATTTACCACTTATATTATTACCACATATCATAAAAACAATATTAATGCTGATTATTTTGTTAGTTTAAATATTTTTATAGGGTTAATTAAGAAAAATAGGTTAAAATATTTTTGTGATTTGAAATATGAAATCCACATAAAAAAACTATTGATATCTTCTAATGTAAAAATTGTGATAATATTCTTTATAATGCTGATATCAATAGAGCATTTGAAAGTATTATAAATAATTTACAATTATTAGTTGAAAACTCAAAATTCTAACCTCAGAGAAGGAAAATGGAAAAACCTGTGAAGTCTTGGATAACAAGTGCATTAGTTTACATATAAAACGAAAATCAGAGAAATCAACGGTGTAGGCAATTTAACCAAAAGATTACTGCAGGATGAAATTAAAGAATTTTAAGAAATATCGTAATATTTTGACAAAAAATTACAAATTTTTTAATAAAGGAGGAGAAAGAAAAATTTTACAAGGATATTTTTTTCAGAAATTGTAATAACTATTAAAAAAGAACTGAGATGCAATCACTGAAATGCCTATCAGGTGTAGGGGAAGTAATATTTTACTAAATTCTATTAGAGTTGAAGAGAAAAATTTAACGCAATTTAATGAGGAAGTGTTTGAGTACTTAAGAAGCTATTTTGAATTTAACTACAATGTTTGATCAATGTTTCGATAAAAAATGAAAGTTTCTTGTTCTCTTTCCACATACTAAAAATCATTTGACCCTGTTCTGCAAGTAATCTTATTTAAAAAGTTGGCGAAATATGTTGGAAAAAAAAGTTGGATAATTCGGAGTAAAATGTTTGATTGATTAAAGTTATTTAGATAATAGAACAAAATGTGCTAGAATCGATAAACATATTAGCAAATAAATATAAATAATAAGTATGGGGTTCAACAAGGTGATGTTCTTGAACCTTCCCTATTTTTAATTTTCATTTTTGATTTCTGTGAATTGAAATTATTTGTAGATTACTGGCATTTGCTGATGACTCAACAATAATTCTTGAAGACAGTGACAGAGAGATTTTAGAAATTGTTAGAAGTGATGTTCGGGCTATTTATTGATTAGTTGAAATATCCAAAGAAACTTTTTTCATGTCCAAAAGTCTGAACATATTAATATCAAATAAAGAAAAATATGACTAATTTTTAAGATAAAATTCAGTTTTATAAAGTATTATGTAATGATATAGAATGCAATTGCCCTGTAAGTGGTTCTACTGATTATTATAAATATTTGGGTGCTTTGTTGATCGAAAGTTAAAGTGGGGTTTACATATAAATGAAATAATCATAAACAATAAATTCAATAACTAGTAATATGTTTTTTATACGAAATTTTGGTGAAAAGTCTGTTAAAAATTATGTATTTAGGGTGGGTTAAATCTTACTTATTATAGGGTCTCTTGTAATGGGGGTGCTTGTATAACCTAAATTAAGGCTTTACAATATGGGCAAAATATCTTAATCAGACAACAATGAATTTAGAAAATTTGTTCATGTTGATGGACTTTATAATATTTACAAATTCTTACTGTGTGGAAATTATATACATTCCAAATGTTCAAACTTATTAAAAGAACTTCAGACAACAAGAAATAACAATATACAAAATAATGTAAGATATATAATATAAGAATTAAAAAAATATTACCAAATTAATTATTTTTACAAAACATTGTGTTTTGAAGCCATTTGAGCTATGAGGAAATAAGGCTTTAGAGAAAACATGAAACGAGTCCAAAAGGTTTCATACTTTAAGCTTGCTATTCATACAGGTGTTTTCTAACCAAAGGCAGAATGACGAACACAGTAAATAATTTCAATAATAGCCCATAACTTGTAAAATGAACTCTAATATATATAACCGAAAGAAACTTCATTTATCGATAATGATAACCTCGTGTGACTAATTTGCCAAGAAGTAATGATAATTTTACGATAAAAACTCCTATGATTTGCAAGCTAATGACAAAGACATTTAAAATCCTTCTTCCTAAGGGTATTCTTTAATATGAGAGAAGAAAAATAAGATTGTAATATTCGTTGCATGAAAAGAAATATATAACAGAAAGGTTTCATACGGTAGATAATCTAATTCGGACCAAAAAACATATAGACCTTTCTCGCTACTGTCTACAGACAAGATTTCCAAAACATTCGTCACATTTCGTTACTTTATTTCTTATTCTTTCATGCAAGTCTGACTTATCATTCATTTTAACTTTGGTGTCTCATTCACGTATATAATAAAGCCACAACTGAAAAAGGTCAAATTGCATAAAATCACGAAATTATAAATGCGGGATATTTTCAAAAGTTAAATTAAAAAAACATGATACTGAATACACCAGGAAGCATCTGGTTTCATACAAAGCATACGTCAAATTATTTTCCATTTCCCAGAAAGACAAATTACGTAAAAAAAACATTTGTGGCAAAGAACTACGAATCAATAATATATTAATCACTTAAAGCCTGCAATTTACAGGCGCATAATTCTAGAAGGTAGAATGAGAAATGCTCACTTATGTTGTGCTTTCCCAGTAGTAAAGTAGGATTTATATTCGCTTTGTACTTTAGTGTGGCAGATGTGAATGTCGGTGACTAATGTGATCTTTTGTCTAGAGTAATTAGTTATTTCTTCATAGTATATGAAGTCATACACAATTAGCGAATCCTACGAGAATCAGGCGTGATATAATATCTATTTCTTCAAAACGTAAGATGTAAAGAATTAATTATTCCCAATGAATATTCTGGTGGTGAAATAATTATTTTTTCATGGTATACGACGTCACGATCTATTAGGGACGACAGGAAACACAGACGACATAAACATTTGTTTCCTGATAACGAAAGTGAATAATTATGCAACAGATTACATAATTCAGCTTTTAATTCAGCTTTTAACGTTCATTACCTTAAAACAATGTGAAGAATATTGATATCGTTACAAATTTAACGGGTGGAAACTGAGCGTGAGTTTAAAAGAATATTTAGGAAAAAAAAGTTCTATAATTAGGTAATTAATTACAAAAGAATGAATAAAAACATGTATATAAACTAAATTCAACTAACACAAATCTGTATCTTCATCAGTATGAAAATAAACCATCAGAAGACTATTTCACCATATCACTTTCACTTTATCACAGCATTCAGGTATTTAGAGGGATTTATCAAAATAATGGAAACACGTACTGTTAGTGGAGAACATTTTATTAATAATCTCTAGACCCACCTCAGGCGTTCAGAACAGACAAAATTCGACGGGAAATAGATTTATACAAGTCATGCCCATACGGTAATGGAATGTGGGAACATTCTTCCTGTAAAATATGGCCCAATTGTGCCAATGATGCTAGAGGTAGAAAGTGTGATCTGACCTTGGGATCAAGATATTCCCACAAATATTTAATAACACTGAGGTCTGGAGATTGAGGTGGCAAGGATAGCTGCTGTACCTCATCCTCACGCTCTCGAATTCACAACTTGACACGTTTGGCGCAATGCACGGGTGCATTATCCGCTTGAAACCAGAGACAGTCATTAGAGAACAATGTCCGCAATATTGGATGCAGATGGTCCCCGAGAATGGATTTTCAGATTGCGGATGTGACACGACCCTGCAGAATGACTAATGGCCCTGAGGAATGCAATGATATGACACCCCACAGCATCAGGGATCCATATCCATGCTTCACAGTTCGAACCAAAGAGTCAGGGTGATACAGTACGCTTCTGCAGGTTTTCATCAGACGTATACTCTACCAGTTGTGGGAAGCAATGTGTAGCACGATTCATCAGACCAGATGACACGTTGCCAGTCTCTTCCATCCGAGTTTTAAGGTTCTTTGCATCACCTTACAGGTTTTCTAACTTTATGTTTGTAATCAAAGGTTTGTGAATTGTAGAACGGCTATAAATAGCGGCATGATGAAGTTGCCGACGAACTGTTATGACGGAAACGGGATAATTCCGACTGGTGTTTAACTCTGCTGCTATTTGCAGTGGTCTTGTGCTTCCGTTGTACAATCTGTGCCAACTTTTGCCTATCCCTATCTGAAAACTTCGTATGGCGTCCACAATTTGCACGTTCAGAGGCAATGCCTTGTCCATTTTGATAGTTAGTCATAGTGTTTGATTAGTTCCTCGTGTTACACCTAATATTTCCGCCATTCTGGTTACTGAAGCTCCTGCAAGACATGCACCAATGATCATACATTTTTGGAGGTCACTAAGATCTGACGTTGTCGACAATTACACCACAACAGCTGTTTCAATTGTAGCTGTGGCATCGCTACCTTATAGAAGATAACGTACTTCTCCCCTTCATACATCACATCGAAGGTGAAGTTGTCCCTGTGATATGCATGTGGCGCATTGGGTGTACTCCGATCACCGTCGGTGTTCCCATTATTTTGATAAACCCCTGTATATTCCAAATGATCAATAATATTAAAAGAACTTGAGACAACAAGAAATAAAAATTTTGAAATTAACAAAATGTTATCAAATCAATTATTTTACAAAACTTCGTAGCAAGAGGCAATATGTCTATGAGGAAATATGACATAGACTAAACGTTTCATACCTTATTCTTGCTTTTCATACCGTTATTTTCTAACCAAGGCCCGAATGACGGATACAGGAAATAATTTCGGTAATAGCCCATATCTAGTAAAATAAACTCTAATATACACCGAAGAGCCAAAACTATGATCACCTGCTTAATATGATATTGGTCCTCCACATGCTGCCAAAACAGCTCTGACCCCGCGAGGCTTGGAGGCTACAAGATTTCAAAACCTGTCTTGTGGTATATGGTACCAACACATTATCGGCAGATCCTTTAACTCTTGTACGTTACGTGGTTGAGCCACTGCAGAACGAATATGCTGTTGCAATACAAACCAGAGATGCACAATTGGATTGATGTAAGTGGAAAATGAAATCATCAAGGACAATATCTGGAAGCTTTCCTCGTGTTCCGCGAACAATTCTGGAATAAATCGGGCAGTGTGGCATGGCGCATTATCCTGCTGAAAGAAGGCACTACTAAAGGGATATACTGTTGCCATGAAAGGATGTACCTGGTCTGCAATGATATTTAGGTAGATGGTAGAGACTAGAGTTTCTCCACATAAACGACTGGACCTAGGTTTTCCCAGAAGAACAACCTAGGTTCATTCATCTAAGTATTCTAACTTCTTTTAGGGTTTCCCAGAATGACATTGTCCAAAGCATTACATATCCTCCAACGACTTCTTTTCGTCCCATGATGCATCCTGGTGCCAAAATATCCCCAGGTAAATGAATAATACGTACCCAGCCGTCTACATGGTGCAACAGGAAACAAGATTCATCGAACCAGACAACATTCTTCCAGTCATTCAAGGTTCAGTTTTGATGCTCGCGTGCCAACTGTAGGCGCTTTCCACGGTGAACCGAGATTAGCGTAGGCTCTTGGAACCGCCTGCGGTTACGTAGCCGCATTCTCAGCAGTGTTCGAGGTATTGTGTGTTTCACACATTACTCCCGTGTGCAGCATTCAAATTACAGGACGAGTTGCGCCACAATATCCCTTCTGTAAGCTCATACCAGACAGGATATCCTTCTCTCACCTCTAGCATCGATGAACCAGAGTCGGCCCACACCTTGACGGAGTTTCGTGGTTTTTCCCTGCTCCGACCACTTGCTTATTCAGAATTTTGAAAGTACTAACCATGACTGATTGTGAGCATCCCACAAGCCTTGCCGTCTCGGAAAAGCTCTGACCCAATCGTCTGGCCATTACAATTTGGCATTTGTCATATTCACTTAAGTCCGCTGCCTTTTACATCTGAAGAACAATACTAACACTTATTAACAGAGCTCAGTATCAGGTGTTATTTTTATGCCGTTTCACTCGAAATCATTTACTCAAACAGATGTATATTGAACGATTTACATAAATAATTCTTTTGATATCTCTAATTTTCTTAAGACACGTTGTTGCTTTTAAATATTCGAGCTTTCATAACTTTAAATGGAAAGCGAAGATGGTTGAAATTCGAGATTCAGGGTAATTCAGATCTTTAATTTATCAGAAGTGAAATTTTATCTTAAAAGCACTTTTCTTAAACTTTATAGTGTTTTGAAGTTAGCTTCGACTGAAATAAAATGGATGGGATGGTAAGAATTCAATCCTTTCTCATTGTATATTTAGCTTTTTGGCAGAAATATATAATGCAGCTTTTAAGAAAGTGGAAGTGTTTAGTAAGAAAGGGGACACCGATGAATTCTGAAAGGGCTTCATATCGGAAGGAAATATGAAACAATGTTACAGTTCAAAGAAGAGTTTTAATTGACCTAAAAACATAACTAAATTAATACAAACATAAGAAAAAAGTAACATAATTTAATGCTAAAAAATACGTTGAATGGTCTTGACCAGATGCTACCAATTCTCTCTTAATAGTGTCGAATGAATTTTTTTCCAGCTTTCAGGATGAGTTGTTTACTTATGAGCCAGCTTTGAGGTTCGGCTGTTTTAACCTCTGATCGGCATACTGTATACAAAAGGTCGAAATGGCCACGTCACACGGAGCTCAACTGGTCAGAGAAGGTCGGCAAAGGAGTTGCACTGTACAACTCTTAGGAGACAGATGGTAACCTCCATTGAAGGCGATTGAGCGCTTTCTTTCATATGCCCAATATGTGGTTCTCCTGTAACTGGTGCCAGGTCTAAACATCCCATTCGGCAGATTCATCTTTATCCAAGTCCCACTGTGTCCTCTTTCTTATCGAGTGTAGGGTGAGTATTATTGGACATAAATCTCAGCATTGGCACAGCTGGGATTCGAACCTGGAAACCTGTAATTAGGGCCTGGCTTGATACCGACTGAACCAAACCCCCGCCTCGAGTATTTGTTATTACGTTGTATGTCCCGTTGTGAACAAAAAAAGTGCCGTTGATAGGTAAAACAACTTAGTTTCGCCTCAAAATTTAAAATAACCTAGTTACTGTTGTCTGTCGGCGGCACTCTCCTCTGCCTGTCTGGGCTGAGTTATTTTACAAACTGTGTGTGAGAGAGCTTTGTAGAAGGGTACCTGTCCCCATTTTGTCAGGATAATCACTCAGGTGGCCGAATACACAAACTGATGTATTTCAACTATGTACACTTTTATTTACAAACACTATAACTATATACATAATCTGTAGCTATGCTATACGGACAACATGGCGAAACCAATGTAGTCTCTCTCTGCACAATATGCTGTTTAAAGCAGGTTGATGAATCCTTCTTCTAACCTTATCATTACCTAAAAAGTGAAACCAACCAATGCCCAAGATACACATCACTATATTAAAAGGTTATAAATAATTTTAGTGTATGTAATCTCCATTAATCGTCAAAGTTCACCTGAGGTGACTTGAAACATAGTACTCTTCATGATTATGTTACACAGAAACGATTCCCGATGTTCGCGACTTAGTCACGGAAACGTCTTAGTTGTTACGAAGGATCGATTATTTTTAAACGATCGTAAGAATACATAAGTATTTGAACGAAAAGAAATTTTACAGAAAAAGTATTTTAATTATGGGTATCAATCATATTCTGATCAACATAAGTTTCAAGCATTTTTTAAATTCCATTTCGAGAAAGGAATTCTAGTCGATTTTCTTCCTTTTCCCTAATTCTTCGGTGACACTTTTCTGAATAATTTCATAATCATCATCCTTCATTTCTCTTTTGTCAGTTCCGCCTATAAAGTAAACACACAGCTGAATAAAGTCAAATTGCATAGAGCCGTAATCTTATCGATGTGAAAGGATTCCAATAACGAAGGAAAACTTATCTTGGATATAAAGCATCTATCGTATGTACACCAAATTATTTTCTCCAATAGGCAAATTACATTAAAAAAAATTCTCTTTGTTGGACAGAGAAACGAATCAATAGCAAGTAGGATCTGACGCCCTCGATATACAGACGTTCCTAACGTTCAGAGCAAATGGTTGAGTTATTCTGTGCTGTTCGACGCATAATACTGACTGGAGACCTACGTTTGATATTCCCATTCGTAGATAACTGTGATAGATGCAAATATAGCTCAAAAATACGCATCGTTAAGAAGAGATTGTGCGATCTTTGAAGGGTTTCCTGTGAATAGTCCAATTATTCAGAAGATTCTGAGGTATTTCAGGAAAATGAGAGGAACTATAGAATACAGGATCAAATGATTTGAGATAAAACAAATTATATTCCTTCCCAAAGAGACAAATTCCGGGAAATAAACCTTTTGTTGTTGAAAGCAACAAGTAAATAGAAATTAGAATATCTGAAGCACTTGGTTTAGAGAAGCAGAAATGCAGAAATGTTAAAGGAAAATCTTGAATAATTCCAAGCTCTACTCTCAAAAATTAAGACAGAAAATTTCAATTGATTTCTAACAGTGACAAAAGAAAATGTCAGTGATAAATGCAAATCCTTAATAATAACGATAGCAAAATAGCTGTTTGGTTAAACATTAAGTATTTGACATCGTTCACTTCGTGTCTATTGGCATTCTCACTTTCATAAGGTCATGAATAACTCTTATGGACAATTATACTTCCTTATTTTCGGAAACTGTGACGAGGCTTGTGTGCATGCTGCCGAATTATTGTGAACATTTTGAAGATTCTAAAGCTCTTTAGGGAAGCATGAAAGATTTGAGATTTAAAAACCTTCAGAAAATCAGTTTTGAGATTATCTTCTATTTCGGAACCGGTAGGCGTCGATTTCTTTAAAAAAGTTTTTGGTTATTTTTCAGTATACTGCTGCTTACCTCGGCATTAAAAGATTTGTGACCTCTCATACACAGATAAACTGCATCTATTTGCTAGTTATTAACTTCAGTCACTGTAGTAAACGATTAATGCAATGTCTGATTTTAATTGCTAGTTCTGAATGCGGAATTGCTCGAATCCTGCATTCATATAGTGATATAACAAAATTACCTTTGTTCAAATATAGTTCCAAACAAATTGCTTTAATTCGTATTTCTATAGTTTAAAACAAACAGTTTAAACTTCTATGTATATAGTTGAAATCAAATTGTTTTAATGCGTATGTCTAAATGAAACTCTCTTAATGACTCTGTCTGCAATTTGAAACGAATTGTTTTAATGGTTATGTCTAGAGTTTAAAAGAGACTGCTTAAAAGAGCACTGTTTATAAATCACACGGTTTGATGCGTACATCTTTGAATGACGAAAACTTTATTGGTTATTGATTACTTGAACTTCAAAACGTACTCGTTCGCAGAACGGGATTTTTGAACATTACCTTATCAACTAATTTCTTAAAAGCTGTAAAATGATTCGTATAAACCAAACTACTTGTCCTGAACACCATTCGAGGAATACACAAAGTCGAATTCATGCACACAGATCACCTAATTGCACTCTGCCAGTCTCACAGGAATGCAGAGTAGAAGCTAAACACTTACTTAACAAAAGGTCCGATTTAAGTCTCATAATGAAAATAATGGCTTGCACAGGACTCGGAATTTTTCAAAGAAATCACGGAAGACGAAGCTGGATTCGAACTATTCTTGCCCACTTGATCCCTTTTGGTATCCATATATTTTTCATCTTCACCTTATCCAATTTAATATTTTCAGCAATCGTGTCACGAAAAGTTAGTTTAAAAATTCAGATTTCTTCGACATTAGTGAAAATGGCAACATGTGTCTTGTGGCATGTTCTGAGAGTTCGACAGCATCGTTTACTCACTTTGTTCCTGAGTTTGAATGAATTTAGAGCTGACGAATTTCATATCCAGAATCCTCATCCTCTGAAACCATTGATCAGAATTTACACCTTTTTGATCGTTTTAAATCCCATATTTTGGGCATCTTTAACATTAGCTTTCAACACGGAATCTGATTTTCGCGGTATCTTACGTTATCACATGTTTGGCTTAACAGTTGATAAAATATCACTATCGGTTTATCTGTACACATACTTGTATCAAATATTCGATTTAGCAAACGTATACTTTATCAACAGTATTTTGACTATGATTTATGTTTTCCTGTGCAACCGATTACAGAGGATGCTAAACGTTTGCCACGACGCTTTGCTAAAGAATATGAGCTTACCTACTGATCCTAATTCTGTTTTTCAGAGAATTAAAATTTATCGCAAAATCTCATCTCTTATTGGTCTGATGGAAGATGCACTCTCTTTTCCAATATTTTTGGTGACTGTTGAGAACTTCTTTATTCTTTTTACAGTACTCGGTTACATGCTTGGTTTCACAAAATTTCTTGTCACACCCTCCTTCATAATCAGCTCATTCGGATATTTCCTCAACGGTATCGTATCATTTTTGGCTGTTACATTTTCTGCAGCAAAAGTAAATGAAAAGCAGGAGGAAATTCAAATTACTCTGTCGGATATTTCGGAGAATATGGGAACAATATCCAGTTATCCTACCGACATTAATTTATTTTTGTTAAAGATTATTAACGCGAAGAACGTTAATGTTTTGTCGGGATGGAAAATATTCAAGTTCTCAAGAAGCTTTATTCTTTCTGCTTTCGGAACTCTGTTTACTTACAGTTTACTAATTCTTGACTTAAATCGTGAACAGAATGTTTAGAAATATATTGCCTTGGAAATTTTGACATGTTAAGAAAAATATCAGTTTTGCTAATGATTGTTCCAATTTATTGAATTCCCAATTTCAGAAGCATATTCCAATGCACAATGTTCACGATTTCATTATTAATGTTTGTTTTATTGTATAAATAATCATTTTAACACTAATCAAGTTAAATAAAAGAAATTAAACAGAAATAATTACCGTATCCAGTTATGTAGTTCTTTGTAGAGTGTTTCATTCATCATTAGAAATTACGACGTGAAAAAAATGCTTTTCATTTTTAGGTCAATAAAAATGCTTGGAAACAGAAATCTCGAAAATCAGAATTTGTAGAAAAGAATCAACGAATCTGGAGCATTCAGGAAAAGAAAATACAATATGATTTTAAAGAATGATTTTTTCTTTAAATTCCAATTTATTTTATTGATTTATATCGACGAAAACGACAGGATATACTGCCTTTCAAAAGAGCAAATTCCCACCTGCCGCTGTAAACGATACGTTACGTTTTTATCTGCTGAATATTGCGACCTCACACAAATTCATGTTTTAAAAACAGTTCACTAAATCGTATATAATCTCCTGCCAGTATAACCTGCGGACTGTACATCTCCCCCTACCATCGGTGGGAAAGGGGATACCGATGACCTTTGAAAGGCAGCTGACCGTCGTATGGGACGCTAGGATATGTTCCCATATGCAGGAGAGTTATAACTCATCATCCTCTCGTATCATGGGAAGCTTCTGTTAATTCCACATTGCTAACGTTCCAAGATTTTAGGTTAGTACCACACACAGAGAGAAATGGGATAGGGTAATATCTGTAGAAATTCCGAAATAAAGTTATAATTTTTGTAGATGCAGTCGTTATGAGAGATACAAAGAAAAAGCCGTCCGAGTAACTTCTCTTCCCGGGTTGAGGTGATAAGACACACACAGTTCAGGGGGAAAGTTCTATACCAGTTCATCATCTAGGTATGGTAGTTGTGTCGTAGCTTCCTTTCCTGGGTTTTTGGAGGGGAGCAATTCCATGTGGGTTCTGCAATCATAGGTGCAGTTTTCTTTCCTTCTATATTCTGTTGTATAACGTGGTGTCTTTTAGAAAATTGATGATTAGAAGGTATATTATATTTTTGTGGTTCTTAATGGAAAGAATACTTTCAGATGAGAATTCTTGCATTGCCAGTTTTCTCATTTCATCAAAGAGAATATTTCTATGTACAGAGTAAGCCGGAAAGTTGAAGATAACATGTGGCAAGGTTTCGTTTACATTACAATTTTGGCATTTCCTGGTCTCCGATGTTTTTCATTAGATGTATTTTATCATTTAATCATGTATGGACCGTTCTTAACCTAGTAATATTGACTTGGTCTTTTCTGTTTTTGAGGCAAGAGCATGTTTCTGAGATATTTGTGGACACTAATCTTCAATGATTGGGCGCAAATGATTGAGGCAATGATATTTTTTCTGTGAAAATATTTTGAAGACTTTCCAATGGTTGCGAATTGATGATTGTCTTGAATTTGTTGATATTGTGAGAGTTTTGGATCATGGCTTGGTTGGTTCATTGTTTGGGGTATAATTGCACATGGGCAGCTAATGCCATATTGCGCCAGACAAGACAAATAGTAACATTTAGATAAAAATCATGAAAACCAAAAACGAAATCTAAAAGTAAAATGTAAATGTGATAAATTACAACACAAAAGCCAATAAAAACAGAGGACGTGAAAAGATCAAAAATTGTATAACCGGGAAAATAACAACGGGTGTAGATGGCCCATGTAAAAATAACAGGTGTAAAAGATTACAACGGTTAAAATATCCACAATAACGTGAAAAAACAAAGACAGGAGTTAAAAGCGATTCTTCTGATAAACGTTTTCCGAGTACAAGAGGCTCGGACATAAAATTATGACAGCTAAAATACAAACTTCTTTCGATATTAAAACAAAGACATACGATTAAAATATGTTCAATAGTGAAAAAGGTGTCAGAAAACTCGCATTTAGGTTCGTCGTCAACCCGTAGAAAAAACGAATGAGCTAAGCGGAGCCGAGCAAGTAAAATTTTCTTTTTGCGATTCCTGCGGTAACGTCACTGCCATGATTTGATGATAGGTTTGATCTCAAAGTGCTTGTTGGCAAGCTTTTCTTACCAAGATCTCTGCCACCATTCCCGGAGCTGGATTGTAATACGTAGCCAGAAATCTTGATACGGAAACGGCCACGGAGAGCCGCACAGGAGTGTGGCTGGCTGGCAGCAGCATCTGCCAAGTCATTGCCCCTGATACCGACGAGACTGGGCACCCAACAGAAATGGATATTTGTTGTGGCTGCCAGACGATGTAACTGCTGGCAGATCTTAGAAAGAACTAGGTGAGGCAGATGCCTCACTGAGTTCAAAGCCTGTAGCGAGCTAAGCAAGTCGGTGTAAAGCACACACCGATGATGACGCTTAGCTGCCACATGGTCCTAGGCGAGGCTGATTGCGTGCAACTCTGCAGTGAAGATGGAACACTGCAATGGGATCTGGTCTGCAATGATTACATCACAGCAGACCATGGCGATCCGAATGATGTGCGGGAATTTGAACCATCTATAAAGACAGTTAAAATGTCCAGTTAATCAACACGATGGTTGGCAAAGAGTTGCCAGTACACACAGTCAGGTGTAAAGGAGTTCCCCGTCCTGCACAGGGAAATATTACAGGAAACGTAAACAGGGAACCAATGTGGAATTGGCTCGGCTGTCGACTGTGCGATGCTATCGAGACTGATGTCTTTGTCTCTTAGGTAGACTCTTAGCCTCGGATTCGCAAAAGAAAAGGCCGAATGGCAGTCGGCCAATTTGTGTAAAAAATTCCCCCACTTTGGACTGAAAACGCAGTCCCAAGGGGAATGGCCAGGCAAGGATCGCAATTTAGATGCATATTGTAGGGACAACTGCTGATGGTGAAGAGATAAAAACGGTTCGTCACTCTCAACATAAAGACTCTGAACCAGGTGAGAGATGTTGGAGCATGGCACAATGGACATTATCCGGACTGACAGCAGATGCACGAGAGGTGCACAGAGCAAGGCGAAGCTCCTCCACTGTGAATAGCCTGTTGTAGGGCTCCAGGCCATTAGAGTGGAAGGACAGCAGAGAGCGTTCCGCCCCGCTATTCTGGGCCAGAAACTTGGGGAAGTCAGACAAAGAAGAGATGGAGGAGAATGACTCCCCCACAGTGTTCACCTTAGAACTGGTCGTGCGGATGATACAAGACGTATATTTGATCCAAGATTCCTTCTGGTTCTGGCGCTTGATGAAACGAACTTACGCCCTGACGCTTTTGAACTTTTCGAGGTTGAGGGACGTTGGAAATCTCCGAAAACCCGCAAGGCTGTGCTTTACGAGCTGCAGTGTAATCTAGATTCCACCACGGTTTCGAAAAACGAGGAAACATCGTCGAAGTTTGAAGAATTGTTGATGCAGCTGCATCTACAATACAGTCCGTTATCTCCGCTACTGTCACATTGATGGACTCCTGGCTGACAGAGTGGTTATCGAACTCAGAGAGCAGCTCGAAACCACTTCAGTCAGCCCAATCAAGACTCCACCTTGAGATGCATGAAGGGCTGGAAAGCTCCCCACGGAAGATGGTGCACACCACAGGGAGGTGATCGCTATTATAAGGGTTGTCCTCGACCTCCCGTGTAGAGTGGAAGGGTCAAAAAGGAGCTGATGGTGAGGTCAATTGCAGCGAATGTGCGGGTTGGGGAGTGAAAGTAAGTACTGACACCGGTGCCCTACAGGGAGAGAGATCCAGGAGCTACTGCTCCAGGAACCCCCTCCCTCCACTCCTCTTGATGTCAGTATTGCTCCAAACTGGACTGTATCCTTTGAAGTCCCCCATTATGAGGAAGAGGGACGGCAGCTGCGCAACGACATCAAGGTCTCCCTGGAAGACAATGCTCCCATGTGGAAGATATACATAGGAGAGAGTCTGCGAGAATGACCTGGAATGGAGAATGGTTTTTCGCGAGGATGGTGACACCCCTGCGAGTTGGACCATCTCCATCCCGGTCCTGCCGAACTGGAGAAAAGTGTCGGATCGTGGAATATGTGACTGGCTGCAAGTATTTCTCCTGCAGGCACACACAGATGAGTTGGTGTTCCTGAAGGAGGGCCTTGATGTCGTCATTATTCCTTGGAATCCAAAAGAAATCCATTGTAGGACTGTGGCCATCTTTGGAGTTAGAAGAATGAGCTGACGACGAATTCCTATTCAGCTTAACCGCCACAGAGGGTGGTTTACTGAATAGGGGGCAGTCGGTATCGATATCCTCGGAATCGTTCGAGAAACATTTATCGGTGACCACCCTTTGTGGAGGAGTGATTTCCTTTTTGACCCTGTGGGGGCCCCTTCTGTTTGTAAAGTCTTGCTGTCTGAGGAATGGTAGGAAGGGGCCTTTCTGTGGAAGTGGAAGGCTGACTTGCAGGAATGGAAACCGGGGTTGATGTCGAAGTCGACACCACCCTAGGTTTCACCTGCCTCAAGAGGTACTTAGCTTCGGGCGAGAAAGACTCAGTAGGTGGTACACTGATGTCAGTCTGCACCGCCACCGAAGTCATTGGAACGATGGGCATTCCAATGACTGAACAGGCATAGGATACCTTGCCAGGTGGGGTGGGCAGTGCAGCAAGCTTTCTTACCTCAGCGTATGTCATGTAATTTATGATCTTTAGGCGTTATACCTCCTTTTTGCTCCTTCCATTTGGGACAGTCGAGGAAATAAGCCGGATGTTAACCACTACAGTTCACACAGCTTGCCTTTTCTCCTATGCAGTCAGGATCAAAATGTTCCTCACTGCCACAGCGAGCACAGGTGGGCATAATCATATATCTGGCACCGAAAACAGCATAGAGGGTTCGGTATACAGGGTGAATCCGAAAAAGGGGGCAAAATTTTACGATGTGGTAGAACGCAGCTATACGAGCAATATTCGGCATAGAATGTATGGTCGGAACGCAAACGGCGAGCCGCTAGGTGGCGTTGGAAATGGTATAAAAGGGTCGGTCCTCGCACCCAACGGCATAAAAATAACGTACACAAAGTGCATATCCGCCATTTCGTGGTTAGTATAACCAGCCATCCTCTCGGCAATCCACGGTAGAAATGCCGTTGGGTGCGAGGACCGACCCTTTTACACCATTTCCAACGCCACCTAGTGGCTCGCCGTTTGCTTTCCTACCATACATTCTATGACGAATATTGCTCGTATAGCTGTGTTCTACCACCCCGTAAAGTTTTGCCCACTTTTTCAGATTCACCCTGTATATGGCCTTACTTCACAATGTAAATAACCTGCCTTGATGGAAAGAGGCAGGCGTGGCGTGTTGAAGGTTATAATCAGGGTGGGTACCAATTTCCCATCATGGTGTGTCGAAACCCGATGGACCACTGTTATAATTTTGCATATAATAATTAAGTATTTAAAAATAAATTACTAAATCTCTGAGTGCATATTGAGGTAATTTTGAAAACAGTTCCTTCACGAAGAAAAAAATATTTATAATTTTCCTATTATAACAACGACGAAAATAATTTTAAGCGAGTCAGGTAAAATTTCATTGGTTTAGATTTTAATTTTTGAACCCAATTTCTCAATATTCAATTTTTTTGACGCATTCGTAAAAGGGTATCATATTTTTAAAGAAAAAAAGAAACAAATGAAATTCCTACTTATGCTCTTAACTCAATAAAGAGCAAATGTTAGCGAAAATGTCTATTGTGTTATCGATTTTTCATGCAATTTTATGATAGCACATTTTACATATCACTTAAATTGCACATTTAACTGGGAGTTTAAAGATGAAGTGTTTGTTTTGTACTTCATTTTAAGACAACTGCAAGAATAATAAACTTTTCCGAGTGACAGATGTAACATAAATTAGGGAAAAACAGAAATCAATTAAAGTGCAGGTCTTGAAATAAAATGGAGTTGTTATATCTTTGAGTGAAAATTTGATGGACGGAATGGTAGATGATATGGGATCTAAAGATTAAGAAACGTTTGAGATGGAGATCTATTAGACAGTTGTTAAGAGACAGAGGGATGCCTTCCATCAAACTCGTAGTGTGTTTTTCAAAGTGCATAGGGTTTGGCTGTCATTCAGATGAGATGACTAACTTCTTCCGATGGACGGTGAAATTTCCAACGCTCTAGATGTCCTCTTTCTGACCAAGGACATAGTTCAGTTTAATGGAAAAAGCCCCAAAGCAGGCACAGTTAGGACTCGAACCCGGAAATAGCAGATTACAAGCTTGACGATGGTTATTCCATCAATTTTGTGGAATTTTTTTTATCTTATTTTCATTTTTATAATAAATGCAGATTTTCTCTTCACGACTGACTGACAAATTTTGTCCACACTTCTTGTTTTCCTTTATATCAACTTAATAATAAGCTCTACTGGGTTTTGTGTTATTAATATTTCATTTTTAGAAGAAAAAGTCGATAGCAAGTAGACTGAAACAGAACGTTGCTTTTTTTTTTTGTTTCTTTTCCAAACAGATGCTTTTTCCTACATTGAAATTGTCTGAAAATAAGAAACTTGCAAAATATGCGAAATGTACATTGGTTTTATATTTCAGAAGTTTTGTTTCAACCAAATTAATGCTAAAAGTTCGCACTATTAGATTGCACATCCTAAGTTTTTGGATCCATAATAAATTACGCAATAATTAATATATATCAGCACTAGCTATTACACAATCTACTGGACTAATGTCACAACAATTTTTCAAATCAAATGCAATTTTCGGACATCAACATTTTCTGGAAGCTGAAAACACTACGAAAACCAGTTTAAAACGGAATCGAATCTAGGAGGTTGGAACAAGATAATCACTTTGCAGTCCGTTATCGATAATTTGAACCTCCGGTCTTGATTAGAAAGCTGATGTTAGAATTGCAAATAATATAAAATATCCTACGAAACATTAGGGTATTCTCGTGTTACGTAAATGGAAATCTAAATTCGATGCTCTGCAACTTCAAAAATATGCGCATAATGGAAGTATGTCACCAAAGACAGCACGATATCATAATAAAATCCATTTACAATATCGATTTTTCAAAAATATTAAATCAGTATTTAAAGATATTGGCAACAGGATTTGTCGTGAGTTGTGCATACGAGTTTTATTGCCGTATGAAAGATTAATTTGTATCTGTTACTGCTGTGTTGGTAGTGTGAAAAACTGAATTGTTGTTTTTCACTGTGATATTTAAGTCTTCTGAATTAGTTTTACTTTTAAGACAATTGAACTAAATTGAATGTTAATGTGTTAAAATGTAAGTTGTGAGTTCGCACCGTAGTCCCCCCTTTGTACAATGCTTTCCCCCTATGACGTCACACATCCGGTCACGACATATGTCTTTACATCCTGTGCACATTTAGGTTACTGGTTTTTTCCGGTCACCCCATATGCCCTGTGGGCCACGTTTTACTGTCGGTTGCTGACTACGTCCTCTTATTAATTTTTCATAACTCATTTTTTTATTAATGCCAAACCCCTTTATTTAACTCCCCCCCCACCGATCACAAACTCCCGAATAAGTCCCTTGGTTCCTACCCTCTCTCTCCAGTCTCCGCCATTTTGAATCCCGACATATTCCGCCCCCATTGACCCATCGTTTGTAAATCAATTTGTGGCGCCATCCAGCGTCCGTACTATTTTCAATGCGTCTTCTGTATTTAAAAAAACCCCTTCCAACCAGTGATTTGAACCGGCTACCTTGGGATCACTAACGCACTTGACTATTCCTTGTTTACTTGATCAAGGGTCTTAGATGTGTCTCAAGTGGGGGATAACCGATCGTTATAAATTACGTATCTCTTTATTTCCTTACAGTTTAACGCGCGAGTATTATATTTCATGTATTTTTATTAACATATTTTTTTCTATTTTTCATTATGTTGCGTTTTTTTTACAACCTTTGTATCTTTTTTATTTTTTTATAACTCGCGTTTTTCTGCAAAAATCAACCTTCTTTTTTTATAACCTACGTATTTTCATTTCTTATAATTAACCCCGTATATTTTAGTCCTTTCATATTAATGAACGTATTTTTATAACCGTCGTATTTTAAGTCCGTTTAAATCAACACACATATTTTTATTTCTTTTACTTAACCCCGTAACTGATGGATGTCGCAATTTTACTAGAAGAAGGACTATCCCGCAGTAACTGATTTAAAAGACTGTCTAGCAGAAACTGATTTAAAAAACTGTTCCGCACGAAATGTAAAGAAAAAATGCTATTGGGTAAAAAATAATTAATAAAAGGAAAACGGTGAAAAAAATCTCTGTTTTAAAAACAAATTTTTTGTAATTATGAAAAATATTGAGGGGAAATATGGATTGGTAACCTGTATGGGTGACTTAAAAAATCCACTTTAGAACAGAAGGTGATAGGTCTCATAGAATTAACATTGACCCGCCTCTGAGAACTCCCATTATCCTCCTACTTGCCACTTTCGCCCCGTTTTTCGCATTTTTATTCCCTACTACCAATCATTATTTTAAATACTAAACCATTTCAAATAACATCGGAAACGATTTTAACATACCGTATATTAAAGCACATAAGACGAGGTATAAATTTTCGGCAAAGTTTTATAGTTTTAGCATATATCTGTCCTATAAGACGACCCCAAATATCAACGGCCTATGAATTTAGTTTCGATCGCGATCATCATCTGGATAATAATACTATATAGTGTATACGGAATTATGTCCTATTCGCAAACATTCGCACTGATTCGGCATTCGGGTAATGACCTTGACTATTCACAAAAGCGTCGTATGGGCTATTCTATTTTGTCGATATACCCCACTGTGTACTAGTAAATAATTACGGTTTGTCCGTTTTTTCCTCAGTAGCTCAATAAACATAACTTTTAATATTTATTTCGTTTTAGTATTGTTTTACTATTACAATGTAATGTATTATCATACAGCGTATTTAAATAATATGATAGATTTTTCGGTAAGTTGTAGTAATTTTCAAGATCAGTCGCAGTCGGTGGTGAGTGATTTGTTTTATTTTATAATGGTTTCAATTTATATAAATTTCAATCTAAATTTTTTTGGATATGTCCTATAAGACGACCCGGATTTTGGGGGCCTTTTTTTATGATTCAACTATCGTCTTATCTGCGGAAATAACGGTAGTCCTGTGTTACATAAAGTGGGAGGTCCTTACTCTGTGGAATAATCAGCGTATATAGATATACTTTTAGCATTCTGCGTCAACAGACCAAGTAATAAATCTTTCTCTCCCATTTTTATTCTCAACCACGTTTCATAGGCAGTAATAAATGTTTTAAAATATTGTTCCGAATAGGGAATTACACTCCTCGTTCTGTAGGTCGACGTTTTTTACTGCTTATCTCACTCATCCTGGGGGACCACGTTTCATTGACGGATGTCGCCATATCGGTGACCGTGAAAATGTTTGTAATATTACTATGTATTGGGAATTCCATGCTTTGTTTAAAACAATTTATAACCGTTGTATTTAATCGTATATTAACCACCGGCTGTATGAAATGTTTGCAATGCATCTCACGCTTCCTTCATGTCTCGCTAGGAACCATGTTTTAATGACGGATGGTACAGTGAAAGTGACCTAGTAATTCTGTGTATCATTTTTTCCATAATGGGATTTACACTCTTAATTCTGTATAATGCAAAAATATAAGAGTAATATACATTATTTCTGAAATCTGTGAATCACATTCTTCGCACATCTGTTTAATACCATGGGAGTTTTAAAAATATCGTTAAAAACGGGTGGAAATCGTGTTCGTAAAATATTTGTAAGACAAAATAAAGACAAAAAAATAAAGACAAAATTTATGCAAGATAGAAATATTAAGGTTCAAAAAAAGGCATAAGGTGGAATTTTACTTCCCATAGGAATAACATGTGATTTGTGCTTTAGTGTACAAATTATGCATCGGATAGAAAAAAATTTTGAATATAAAATTGGTTTGATGATAATTTTAATAAACACAAAACTTGAAATGTGTTCTTATTTCAAATTAAATTTTGGTTTAGTTGGTAAAATACAGAAATGAAAAATGAAAATCAAAGGGTACAAAAATTAAGGTTTTACTTCTCATTGGATAACATAAAAAATGACAAGCGTGTGTCAAAATTGGTTTCTGTTACTAAATTATTTCAAACAAGAAATTGCTATGGTAATAAAACTTAAAACAAGAAAGTGGATTGGTGATAAAACTTGGAACAGAAAAACAGACGTTGGTAAAAAGCTTTGATTAAGTATCGGGGATGGTGGTAAAACCGTGAAAGGACTGATCTGGTTGATAAAAATATATGCGAAACGTAATGTACTGACTTGAGGGTTGTTAGCATTGTGTGATAATATAGACAAATTAACTGTAAAATCGGATATAATACAGAGGCAGGGGTTAGCCAAGTCGGTAGCAAGCTGGATTCATAAACTGTTATTTCTAGGTTCGAACCCTCATTGTGTTCCAATTGGGTTTATTTCTGTTATCCCCTGCCCTCCGTGACAAAAATGATACTGCCTTGAAAAATACAACTGTTCTCGTCAGATGGGACTTTACTTGTCCAGAAGAGTCTTACTCTCTTACCGTCAAAAAACACTCTAAATGAGCTTGACAGGAGGATTTGTCTCTTAACAGCGGTCTAGCACCCTTTCTCTATCCAACTATGGTTCTGAGCTAGGTAGTTTAATCAAACTGAATGCATAAAAGACCCCCCTCAAAATTTAAAAAAAACAACGAAATGGTTGGTAAAAATTGCTTGAAAATTAGTAAAATGAATAGCAGAATATCTGTAAATACGCACACATTTCAATGGTTGGTAAGTAAATGGCAGTGAAATGGATTTTGGAATAACTGTAAATGCAAACTCATTTCAGTGAATAGGTGAATATTTCCATAATTCTTCAGAAGTGGAAGGCACAATAACTGAAAATTCAAACAAAGTGTACTGGAGATGATAGAGAATACCTTCAAAATACGATGGAATGGATGAGAGAAATAACGGAAAAATTAACATAGTACACGGGGATAGATTAGAAAATATCTTCGAATACATGGAATGGACAGCACAACATCTGCAAAACGTACTGTGACGAGAGAGAAAAAAAGTGTTAAAATCACATAAAATTGCACTGGGATGGCTGTAAAAAACCGCTTCAAAAGAGCAAATTACAGTGCAAATAGTGTAAGACAGAAATTTCAATGAAAATGATACATGTAACAGTCACAAACAAGGTGAAACGGGAATTTTCTTTGCCATGACCATTAATGCGAGCCATCTAGTGTGGAAAATGTGATCCTAAACAATAACTGATAAATGTCCCTCTTTAGCAGTAGGAGTAACACAGGAAAACCATAAAATATTAGGGTCTCACTCTAGAAAATCACGGTCCATTGCATTATTATATATGGATGGATGAATATCACAAAATACATTAAAAATTAAAGAGAAACCATCAGTAAAAAATACATAAAAAACCAAAAAATGGTTGGTAGAATTGCTTGAAAGACACTAAAAATGCAGTGAAATGGATGTTGGAATAACATTAAATGCGCACACATTGAAGTGAATGACAGAATATTTTCAAAATTTTTCTGAAGTTGGAAGGCACAATAACTGAAAAATCATCATAGTGTACTGGAGATGATATAATACCTTCCAAATATGCTGGAATGGATGAGAGAAAAAAACGGAAAAATCAACAAACTACATGGGAATTGATCAAAAAATATCTCTGAATATACAGAATGGACAACACAATATCTACAAAACATACTGTGACAGGAGAGAAAACTAGCATAAAAATCAGATAAAAATGCACTGGGATGGCTGTAAAAATTCCCTTCAAAAGAGCAAATTATAGCTCAAATACTGTAAGATAGAAATAAATCATAGAAAAATGTTACATGTAACAGTCAAAACGGGGTGAATCAGGAATTTTCTTGTCCACGACTCGCGACATTTAGCGTGACAAAAAGTGATCCTAAACACTAACCGATAAATGCCCTCTTTAGCAGAAGGAGTAACACAGGAAAACCATAAAATATTAGTATATTTGGGTCTCACTCTAGAAAATCGCAGTCCACTGCATTCATTATTAGATATGGGTTGATGAATATCACAAAATACATTGCAAATGGAAGAGAAAACATCAGTAAAGTAACACATATAAAAAACAAAGAAATGTTTGAAAGATACTAAAATGTGGTGAAATGGGTGTTGGAATGACTGTAAATGCGCACACATTGCAATGATGAGTGATTATTTTCAAAATTGTTCCAAGTGGAGGACATCATAACATGCATAATCAGACAAACTGGAGATGATAGAATACCTTCAAAATATGCTGGAATGAGAGTATACAGGAATACACAGTAAAATATTTAAGAGTGTTTAAAAGAACATCACCGAAAACTCTTTGAACATAAAACGTGTCTGCTTCTTAATAGCAATTTACTTTGCTATTCTTTCGAGCACAAATGCTAAAAGATAGTAATTTCAAAGGAAGATGATACATGCAACAGTCAAAAAATGGTAAATAAGGAATTTTCGCGGTCATCGCCTTTAACCATAACCATCTAGAGGGTAAAAGGAATCCTGAAAACTAAGACAAAAAATACGTCTTTACTAGAAGGAGTAACAGGAGAAAACCATGAAGTATTACTGTACTGATCTAGAAAAATCACTGTTCATCACATTAAATTTTTATTATATTCATGTATAATAAAAATAATTGGAGCTCTTGTCAAGAGCTACAATTATTTGATGAATCATCTTCAAATATCTCACAGCACAGTTTGAATATTTTGGAGCAAAACTATCTTACGATACGTTTTCTGTCAGATATCTCGTAATGAACAAAACGTGTGTGTTTTTGTTAATGCAGAAGATGACATGAGAGCGGTTAGGTTTAAGAACTTGGAAGCAAAACCCATAACGAGCTTTGCTCAGCACACGAAAAACGATAGAAACTAGCAGCAACCCGAGAATTTTCAAAGTTAGAAAAATCCAAAATTCTGTAGAGGGCACGAAATGCATTAAGAACGAGACGAAGGGATCTTAAAAGGTGATCATGACTTGACACGGGCGAAATCCTTGTTGCTTCGTGCAAAGAGTGAAGAGGTGATAAAACGTAATATCCATGAAGAGGGAAATCCAGTAAAAGGGAAAAATTCCTTGTGCCACAAAAGGATCGCTCCCGTTCCCTTTACTGAAACAACTGAATTTCCCTTTTCATGGATATTACGTCGATAATCACTGCGTTGGAAGGGTTTTTTTTTTTTAATACAGGAGACGCATTGAAAATAGTACGGACGCTAGATGGCGCCACAATTAGATTTATTTCACAAAGAGAAAATTGATTTACACGCGATGGGTCAACCAAGGGGGCATGGGACGTCGGGATTCAAAATGGCGGATACTGGACAGATGAGGGTTGAAACCAAGGGACATTTTCGGAAGTTTGTGATCGGAAGACATATGTCGTGACCGGACGTGTGACGTCATAGGGGGAAAGCACTGTGCAAAGGGGAGGACTACGGTACGAACTCACTATTAATTTATCTTGTAGAACATCTGTATCAGTTGTTGCTATGACATATTAGCACTTTCTGATTCTTATTAAACCAGCTTCTTTGTGAAAATAAACATAAACTTATGTAAATAAATACCTCTTTCTTGATCATATGCTATATGCGAACTGTGTTTTTTTGCATTAAGTTAATTCAACTTTCCTCAACTATTGTCTTATCAAATCAGCTTCTTCTATTTGTATAAATAAACATAAGCTTAGGAAAATAAATAGCTCTTTCTTGATCATATGTTTTGTGATTCTCGAAGTTTCTTTTTGTTCATAAATATTGGCTGATAATTTGATGTTATGAACTATGGCTTTTTTTGCATTATGTTAAATTCAACTTTCCTCTACAAATAATTAAATTCATTCCATTGGAATATGTAATAGTTATTTTCATTTAAAACTTGCAAATATTTAATAATCAGCTTACAAAAATGTCTTATGAAAAAAGCTATGCATACAGAATTTCTGAATCCAAAACTATTCGTATGAAAGAAAAGAATTATGATCTATTGAAAGACTAAGTTGTTGAAAAAGCATGTTTCGAGAATAAAAGACAAAGGAGAATTGTCATGTACATTTAACGTTGGGTCTGAAAATCTATTAATTACACTTACAAATAATGGCTCCTTTAGTAACAGTATAGCTAAACATATGACAAAGAAATTATCACAAAAGAGGAAGATAATATTTGTCATATTAATCAAAATTTTAAGATATACAGGTAATGGACAGAAAAATGGAAAGCCCAAGGTTTGCGGAAAACCTTCGGTTTAAATTAAGGAGCAGCATCTACGTGCCACTGACAAAGGCATGAAACAAACAAATGGCATCCAAACATGCTTAGCGTCATGTCTATAAAGGTAAACTTGTTGTAACTGCATGTAATTATTGGTACGATGTCGTCTTAGCGATTTCGAAAGGGGCTTCATGAAGAATAATTTCGAAGGCAATTTCTGCATGGGAATCTAAAAGGAAAACATCATCTGGAAAAGGCAACAGTGGGCAAAAGAGCATAATGTAAAATGGGCGTTAGTATGATATGCCAAATGAAAAAAGCGAGACACACAACTGATCACTTATGCACGGATTTCAGTATAACGCGAGAGACTAGTTTCTCAAATATTCTTCAACAGTAATACTTCCAAGCTTTCGAGAATTGAGATAGATGTTTGCAACTTTGCATAGATGCTGGAGGAGAGTACGTTCAACGACAGTAAAAGGTTTGTTGAGATACACCGGAGAGCCAAAACATTATGACCACTTGCTAAATATGATGCTGGTCCTCCACCTGCCGTTGAAACAGCTCTTACCTGGCGAGGCATGGACGGTACAAGATTTCTAAAAGTATCTGGTGATATCTGGTGCCAATTCATTACCAGAAGATCTTTTAACTCTTGTAAGTTACGTTATTGAGCCGCCTCAGATCGGTTAAATTGTTCCAACACAAACCACAGATGCTCTCTTTGATAAATGTCTGTTTAATTTGGAGGCCAGAGGAGTACCTGGAAGTCTCCCTCATGTTCCGCGAACCATTCTCGAACAATCAGGGCAGTGTGACGCATTTTCCCGCTGGAAGAAGGCACTACTAGAGGAGTATACCGTTGCCATGAAAGGATGTACCTGGAATGCAATGACATTTAGGTAGGTGGTAGACGTCATAGTTTCCTGCACATGAATCACTAGACCTAGGGTTTCCCAGCATAACATTGCCCAAAATATTACACTTCCTCCACCGCCTGGTTTACGTCCCACGGGTCATCCTAGTGCAAAGCTTCCCCAGGTAAACGACACACACATACCCCATCGTGAACATGGTGCAACAGGAAACGAGATTCTTGGGACCAGACGGCCTTCTTCCAATCATTTAAGGTGCAGTTTTGATGCTCGCATGCCCATTGTAATCACTTTCGACGGTGAACCAAAGTTAGCATGGCACTCGGAGTGGCCTGCGATTACTTAGCCCCATTTGTAACAGGGTTCGATGTACTGCGTGTTATGACACATTACTCCCGTCACCAGTATTCGAACTACGGCCGAGTTACGCCACAGTATCCCTTCTGTTGGCTCGTACCATACAGATAAACCTTCGCTTACCTCTAGCATCGATGAGCAGTGGTCGGCCAACAACTTGCCGGCAGTTCGCGGTTTTTCCCACCTCCAACCACATTTTGAAGGTACTAACCACGGGTGACCGTGAGCACCGCAGAAGCCTTGCCGTCTCGGAAATGCTCTGACACAGTCGCCTGGCCATTATAATTTGCCCTTTGTCAAACCAACTTAAGTTCGTAGCCTTTTCCATCTGAAGAACAAGAATAACACTGTTTAACAGAGCTCAGTATGAGGTGTTATTTATAACGTTTCATGACCTTCACACGCGCCGTCGTTTACATGCAGTTGCTTCGATTTGTATAATGACGATTTGGTCATAATATTTTGGCTCTTCGATTTAAGTGCAACGGTTTATGTTCTATAGATATATGTAACGAAATTTTTGAACGCCCCTTGTAATAAATTGATTCAAGTAAGTAGTGCAAATGGGAATTATTTCCATTCATAAAGGTGTCAAGATGCTGATGTCAAACACCTGTTTAGATCACTTTGGTAAGAAACTTCAAACCAGAAATATTTACCACTTATATTATTACCACATATCATAAAAACAATATTAATGCTGATTATTTTGTTAGTTTAAATATTTTTATAGGGTTAATTAAGAAAAATAGGTTAAAATGTTTTTGTGAATTGAAATATGAAATCCACATAAACAAACTATTGAAATCTTCTAATGTAAAAATTGTGATAATATTCTTTATAATGCTGATATCAATAGAGCATTTGAAAGTATTATAAATAATTTACAATTATTAGTTGAAAACTCAAAATTCTAACCTCAGAGAAGGAAAATGGAAGAACCTGTGAAGTCTTGGATAACAAGTGCATTAGTTTACATATAAAACGAAAATCAGAGAAATCAACGGTGTAGGCAATTTAACCAAAAGATTACTGCAGGATGAAATTAAAGTATTTTAAGAAATATCGTAATATTTTGACGAAAAAATTACAAATTTGTTAATAAAGGAGGAGAAAGAAAATTTTTACAAGGATATTTTTTTCAGAAATTGTAATAACTATTAAAAAAGAACTGAGATGCAATCACTGAAATGCCTATCAGGTG
Organism: Ryuthela nishihirai; assembly: GCA_038380435.1. Taxonomy (NCBI): domain Eukaryota; kingdom Metazoa; phylum Arthropoda; class Arachnida; order Araneae; family Heptathelidae; genus Ryuthela; species Ryuthela nishihirai. Next base: position 29,926,691 of record JAWZYU010000025.1, read on the forward strand.
TAGGGGAAGTAATATTTTACTAAATTCTATTATAGTTGAAGAGAAAAATTTAACGCAATTTAATGAGAAAGTGTTTGAGTACTTAAGAAGCTATTTTGAATTTAACTACAATGTTTGATCAATGTTTCGATAAAAAATGAAAGTTTCTTGTTCTCTTTCTACATACTAAAAATCATTTGACCCTGTTCTGCAAGTAATCTTATTTAAAAAGTTGGCGAAATATGTTGGAAAAAAAAAGTTGGATAATTCGGAGTAAAATGTTTGATTGATTTAAAGTTATTTAGATAATAGAACAAAATGTGCTAGAATCGATAAACATATTAGCAAATAAATATAAATAATAAGTATGGGGTTGAACAAGGTGATGTTTTTGAACCTTCCCTATTTTTAATTTTCGTTATTGATTTCTGTGAATTGAAATTATTTGTAGATTACTGGCATTTGCTGATGACTCAACAATAATTTTTGAAGACAGTGACAGAAAGATTTTAGAAATTGTTAGAAGTGATGTTCGGGCTATTTATTGATTAGTTGAAATATCCAAAGAAACTTTTTTCATGTCCAAAAGTCTGAACATATTAATATCAAATAAAGAAAAACATGACTAATTTTTAAGATAAAATTAATTTTTATAAAGTATTATGTAATGATATAGAATGCAATTGCCCTGTAATTGGTTCTACTGATTATTATAAATATTTGGGTGCTTTATTGATCGAAAGTTAACGTGGGGTTTACATATAAATGAAATAATCATAAACAATAAATTCAATAACTAGTAATATGTGTTTTATACGAAAATTTGGTGAAAAGTCTGTTAAAAATTAGGTATTTAGGGTGGGTTAAATCTTACTTATTATAGGGTCTCTTGTAATGGGGGTGCTTGTATACCTAAATTAAGGCTTTACAATATGGGCGAAATATCTTAATCAGACAACAATTAATTTAGAAAATTTGTTCATGTTGATGGACTTTATAATATTTACAAATTCTTACTGTGTGGAAATTATATACATTCCATATGTTCAAACTTATTAAAAGAACTTGAGACAACAAGAAATAACAATATACAAAGTAATGTAAGATATATAATATAAGAATTAAAAAAAATTACTAAATCAATTATTTTTACAAAACATTGTGTTTTGATGCCATTTGAGCTATGAGGAAATAAGGCTTTAGAGAAAACATGACACGAGTCCAAAAGGTTTCATACCTTAAGCTTGCTATTCATACAGGTGTTTTCTAACCAAAGGCAGAATGACGAACACAGAAAATAATTTCAATAATAGCCCATAACTTGTAAAATGAACTCTAATATGTATAACCGAAAGAAACTTCATTTATCGATAATGATAACCTCGTGTGACTAATATGCCAAGAAGTAATGATAATTTTACGATAAAAACTCCTATGATTTGCAAGCTAATGACAAAGACATTTAAAATCCTTCTTCCTAAGGGTATTCTTTAATATGAGAGAAGAAAAATAAGATTGTAATATTCGTTGCATGAAAAGAAATATATAACAGAAAGGTTTCATACGGTAGATAATCTAATTCGGACCAAAAAACATATAGACCTTTCTCGCTACTGTCTACAGACAAGATTTCCAAAACATTCGTCACATTTCGTTACTTTATTTCTTATTCTTTCATGCAAGTCTGACTTATCATTCATTTTAACTTTGGTGTCTCATTCACGTATATAATAAAGCCACAACTGAAAAAGGTCAAATTGCATAAAATCACGAAATTATAAATGCGGGATATTTCAAAAGATAAATTAAAAAAACATGATACTGAATACACCAGGAAGCATCTGGTTTCATACAAAGCATACGTCAAATTATTTTCCATTTCCCAAAAAGACAAATTACGTAAAAAAACATTTGTGGCAAAGAACTACGAATCAATAATATCTTAATCACTTAAAGCCTGCAATTTACAGGCGCGTAATTCTAGAAGGTAGAATGAGAAATGCTCACTTATGTTGTGCTTTCCCAGTAGTAAAGTAGGCTTTATATTCGCTTTGTACTTTAGTGTGGCAGATGTGAATGTCGGTGACTAATGTGATCTTTTGTCTAGAGTGATTAGTTATTTCTTCATAGTATACGAAGTCATACACAATTAGCGAATCCTAAGAGAATGAGGCGTGATATAATATCTATTTCTTCAAAACGTAAGATGTAAAGAATGAACTATTCCCAATGAATATTCTGGTGGTGAAATAATTATTTTTTCATGGTATACGACGTCACGATCTATTAGGGACGACAGGAAACACAGACGACATAAACATTTGTTTCCTGATAACGAAAGTGAATAATTATGCAACAGATTACATAATTCAGTTTTTAATTCAGCTTTTAACGTTCATTACCTTAAAACAATGTGAAGAATATTGATATCGTTACAAATTTAACGGGTGGAAACTGAGCGTGAGTTCAAAAGAATATTTAGGAAAAAAAAGTTCTATAATTAGGTAATTAATTACGAAAGTATGAATAAAAACATGTATATAAACTAAATTCAACTAACACAAATCTGTATCTTCATCAGTATGAAAATAAACCATCAAAAGACTATTTCACCATATCACTTTCACCTTATCACAGCACTCAGGTATTTAGAGGGGTTTATCAAAATAATGGAAACACGTACAGTTAGTGGAGAACATTTTATTAATAAGCTGAACGTCTACCTCAGGCGTTCAGAACAGACAAAATTCGACGGGAAATAGATTTATACAAGTCATGCCCATACGGTAATGGAAAGTGGGAACATTCTTCCTGTAAAATATGGCCCAATTGTGCCAATGATGCTAGAGGTAGAAAGTGTGATCTGACCTTGGGATCCAGATATTCCCACAAATATTTAATAACACTGAGGTCTGGAGATTGAGGTGGCAAGGGTAGCTGCTGTACCTCATCCTCACGCTCTCGAAATCACAACTTGACACGTTTTGCGCAATGCATGGGTGCATTATCCGCTTGAAACCAGAGACAGTCATTAGAGAACAATGTCCGCAATATTGGATGCAGATGGTCCCCGAGAATGGATTTTCAGATTGCGGATGTGAGGCGACCCTGCAGAATGACTAATGGCCCTAAGGTGATATGGCACCCCACAGCATCAGGGATCCATATCCATGCTTCACAGTTCGAACCAAAGAGTCAGGGTGATACAGTACGCTTCTGCAGGTTTTCACCAGACGTATACTCTACCAGTTGTGGGAAGCAATGTGTAGCACGATTCATCAGACCAGATGACACGTTGCCAGTCTCTTCCATCCGAGTTTTAAGGTTCTTTGCATCACCTTACACGTTTTCTAACATTCATGTTGGTAATCAAAGGTTTGTGAATTGTACAACGGCTATAAATACCGGCATGATGAAGTTGCCGACGAACTGTTATGACGGACACGGGATAATTCCGACTGGTGTTTAACTCTGCTGCTATTTGCAGTGGTCTTGTGCTTCCGTTGTACAATCTGTGCCAACTTTTGCCTATCCCTATCTGAAAACTTCGTATGGCGTCCACAATTTGCACGTTCAGAGGCAATGCCTTGTCCATTTTGATAGTTAGTCATAGTGTTTGATTAGTTCCTCGTGTTACACCTACTATTTCCGCCATTCTGGTTACTGAAGCTCCTGCAAGACACGCACCAATGATCATACGTTTTTGGAGGTCACTAAGATCTGACGTTGTCGACAATTACACCACAACAGCTGTTTCAATTGTAGCTGTGGCATCGCTACGTTATAGATGATAACGTACTTCTCCCCTTCATACATCACATCGAGGGTGACGTTGTCCCTGTGATATGCATGTGGCGCATTGGGTGTACTCCGATCACCGTCGGTGTTCCCATTATTTTGATAAACCCCTGTAAATTCCAAATGATCAATAATATTAAAAGAACTTGAGACAACAAGAAATAAAAATTTTGAAATTAACAAAATGTTATCAAATCAATTTTTTACAAAACTTCGTAGCAAGAGGCAATATGTCTATGAGGAAACATGACATAGACTAAACGTTTCATAACTTATTCTTGCTTTTCATACCGTTATTTTCTAACCAAGGCCCGAATGACGGATACAGGAAATAATTTCAGTAATAGCCCATATCTAGTAAAATAAACTCTAATATACACCGAAGAGCCAAAACTATGATCACCTGCTTAATATGATATTGCTCCTCCACATGCTGCCAAAACAGCTCTGACCCCGCGAGGCTTGGAGGCTACAAGATTTCAAAACCTGTCTTGTGGTATATGGTACCAACACATTATCGGCAGATCCTTTAACTCTTGTACGTTACGTGGTTGAGCCACTGCAGAACGAATATGCTGTTCCAATACAAACCAGAGATGCACAATTGGATTGATGTAAGTGGAAAATGAAATCATCAAGGACAATATCTGGAAGCTTTCCTCGTGTTCCGCGAACAATTCTCGAATAAATCGGGCAGTGTGGCATGGCGCATTAATCTGCTGAAAGAAGGCACTACTAAAGGGATATACTGTTGCCATGAAAGGATGTACCTGGTCTGCAATGATATTTAGGTAGATGGCAGAGACTAGAGTTTCTGCACATGAACGACTGTACCTAGGTTTTCATAGAAGAACAACCTAGGTTCAGTCATCTAAGTATTCTATCTTCTTTTAGGGTTTCCCAGAATGACATTGTCCAAAGCATTACATATCCTACAACGACTTCTTTTCGTCCCATGATGCATCCTGGTGCCAAATTATCCCCAGGTAAATGAATCATACGTACCCCGCCGTCTACATGGTGCAACAGGAAACAAGATTCATCGAACCAGACAACATTCTTCCAGTCATTCAAGGTTCAGTTTTGATGCTCGCGTGCCAACTGTAGGCGCTTTCCACGGTGAACCGAGGTTAGGGTAGGATCTTGGAACCCCCTGCGGTTACGTAGCCGCATTCTCAGCAGTGTTCGAGGTATTGTGTGTTTCACACATTACTCCCGTGACCAGCATTCAAATTACAGGACGAGCTGCGCCACAATATCCCTTCTGTAAGCTCATACCATACAGGATAGCCTTCTCTCACCTCTAGCATCGATGAACCAGAGTCGGCCCACACCTTGCCGGAGTTTCGTGGTTTTTCCCTGCTCCGATCACTTGCTTATTCAGAATTTTGAAAGTACTAACCATGACTGATTGTGAGCATCCCACAAGCCTTGCTGTCTCGGAAAAGCTCTGACCCAATCGTCTGGCCATTACAATTTGGCATTTGTCAAATTCACTTAAGTCTGCTGCCTTTTCCATCTGAAGAACAATACTAACACTTATTAACAGAGCTCAGTATCAGGTGTTATTTTTATGCCGTTTCACTCGAAATCATTTACTCAAACAGATGTATATTGAAAGATTTACATAAATAATTCTTTTGATATCTCTAATTTTCTTAAGACACGATGTTGCTTTTAAATATTCGAGCTTTCATAACTTTAAATAGAAAGGGAAGATGGTTGAAATTCGAGATTCAGGGTAATTCAGATCTTTAATTTATCAGAAGTGAAATTTTATCTTAAAAGCACTTTTCTTAAACTTTATAGTGTTTGAAGACTATTTGTCTCTTCGACTGAAATAAAATGGATGGGATGGTAAGAATTCAATCCTTTCTCATTGTATATTTAGCTTTTTGGCAGAAATATATAATGCAGCTTTTAAGAAAGTGGAAGTGTTTAGTAAGAAAGGGGACACCGATGAATTCTGAAAGGGCTTCATATCGGAAGGAAATATGAAACAATGTTACAGTTCAAAAAAGAGTTTTAATTGACCTAAAAACATAACTGAATTAATACAACATAAGAAAAACGTAACATAATTTAATGCTAAAAAATACGTTGAATGGTCTTGACCAGATGCTACCAATTCTCTCTTAATAGTGTCGAATGAATTTTTTTCCAGCTTTCAGGATGAGTTGTTTACTTATGAGCCAGCTTTGAGGTTCGGCTGTTTTTTACCTCTTATCGGCATACTGTATACAAAAGGTCGAAATGGCCACGTCACACGGAGCTCAACGGGTCAGAGAAGGTCGGCAAAGGAGTTGCACTGTACAACTCTTAGGAGACAGATGGTAACCTCCTGTAACTGGTGCCAGGTCTAAACATCCCATTCGGCAGATTCATCTTTATCCAAGTCCCACTGTGTCCTCTTTCTCATCGAGTGTAGGGTGAGTATTATTGGACATAAATCTCAGCATTGGCACAGCTGGGATTCGAACCTGGAAACCTGTAATTAGGGCCTGGCTTGATACCGACTGAACCAAACCCCCGCCTCGAGTATTTGTTATTAGGTTGTATATCCCGTTGTGAACAAAAACAGTGCCGTTGATAGGTAAAACAACTTAGTTTCGCCTCAAAATTTAAAATAACCTAGTTGCTGTTGTCTGTCGACTGCACTCTCCTCTGCCTGTGTGGACTGAGTTATTTTACAAACTGTGTGTGAGAGAGCTTTGTAGAAGTGTACCTGTCCCTATTTTGTCAGGATAATCACTCAGGTGGCCGAATACACAAACTGATGTATTTCAACTATGTACACTTTTATTTACAAACACTATAACTATATACATAATCTGTAGCTATGCTATACGGACAACATGGCGAAACCAATGTAGTCTCTCTCTGCAAAATATGCTGTTTAAAGCAGGTTGATGAATCCTTCTTCTAACCTCCTCATTACCTAAAAAGTGAAACCAACCAATGCCCAAGATACACATCACTATATTAAAAAGTTATAAATAATTTTAGTGCATGTAATCTCCATTAATCGTCAAAGTTCACCTGAGGTGACTTGAAACATAGTACCCTTCATGATTATGTTACACAGAAACAATTCCCGATGTTCGCGACTTAGTCACGAAAACGTCTTAGGTGTTACGAAGGATCGATTATTTTTAAACGATCGTAAGAATACATAAGTATTTGAATGAAAAGAAATTTTACAGAAAAAGTATTTTAATTATGGGTATCAATCATATTCTGATCAACATAAGTTTCAAGCATTTTTTAAATTCCATTTCGAGAAAGGAATTCTAGTCGATTTTCTTCCTTTCCCCTAATTCTTTGGTGACACTTTTCTGAAGAATTTCATAATCATCATCCTTCATTTCCCTTTTGTCAGTTCCGCCTATAAACACCCAGATGAATAAAGTCAAATTGCATAGAGCCGTTATCTTATCGATGTGAAAGGATTCCAATGACGAATGACCACCTATCTTGGATATAAAGCATCTATCGTATGTTCACCAAATTATTTTCTCCAATAGGCAAATTACATTAAAAAAAATTCTCTTTATTAGAGAGAGAAACGAATCAATAGCAAGTAGGATGCCTGACGCCCTCGATTTACAGACGTCCTAACGTTCAGAGAAAATGGTTGAGTTATTCTGTGCTGTTCGACGCATAATACTCACTGGAGACCTACGTTTGATATTCCCATTCGTAGATAATTGTGATAGATGCAAATATAGCTCAAAAATACGCATCGTTAAGAAGAGATTGTGCGATCTTTGAAGGGTTTCCTGTGAATAGTCCAATTATTCAGAAGATTCTGAAGTATTTCAGGAAAATGAGAGGAATTATAGAATACAGGATCAAATGATTTGAGATAAAACAAATTATATTCCTTCCCAAAGCGACAAATTCCGGGAAATAAACCTTTTGTTGTTGAAAGCAACAAGTAAATTGAAATTACAATATCTGAAGCACTTGGTTTAGAGAAGCAGAAATGCAGAAATGTTAGAGGAAAATCTTGAATAATTCCAAGCTCTACTGTCAAAAATTAAGACAGAAAAACTTCAATTGATTTCTAACAGTGACAAAAGCAAATGCCAGTGATAAATGCAAATCCTTAATAATAACGATAGCAAAATAGCTGTTTGGTTAAACATTAAGTATTTGACGTCGTTCACTTCGTGTCTATTGGCATTCTCACTTTCATAAGGTCATGAATAAGTCTTATGGACAATTATACTTCCTTATTTTCGGAAACTGTGACGAGGCTTGTGTGCATGCTGCCGAATTATTGTGAACATTTTGAAGAATCTAAAGCTCTTTAGGAAAGCATGAAAGATTTGAGATTTAAAAACCTTCAGAAAATCAGTTTTGACATTATCTTCTATTTCGGAACCGATAGGCGTCGATTTCTTTAAAAATGTTTTTGGTTATTTTTCAGTATACTGCTACTTACCTCGGCATTAAAAGATTTGTGACCTCTCATACACAGATAAACTGCATCTATTTGCTAGTTATTAGCTTCAGTCACTGTAGTAAACGATTAATGCAATGTCTGTTTAATTCCTAGTTCTGAATGCGGAATTGCTCGAATCCTGCATTCATATGGTGGTATAACAAAATTACCTTTGTTCAAATATAGTTCCAAACAAATTGCTTTAATTCGTATTTCTATAGTTTAAAACAAACAGTTTAAACTTCTATGTATATAGTTGAAATCAAATTGTTTTAATGCGTATGTCTAAATGAAACTCTCTTAATGACTCTGTCTGCAATTTGAAACGAACTGTTTTAATGGGCATGTCTAGAGTTTAAAAGAGACTGCTTAAAAGAGCACTGTTTATAAATCACACGGTTTGATGCGTACATCTTTGAATGACGAAAACGTTATTGGTTATTGATTACTTGAACTTCAAAACGTACTCGTTCGCAGAACGGGATTTTTGAATATTAACTTATCAACTAATTTTTTAGAAGCTGTAAAATGATTCGTATAAACCAAACTACTTGTCCTGAACACCATTCGAGGAATACACAAAGTCGAATTCATGCACACAGATCACCTAATTGCACTCTGCCAGTCTCACAGGAATGCAGAGGAGAAGCTAAACACTTACTTAACAAAAGGTCCGATTTAAGTCTCATAATGAAAATAATGGCTTGCACAGGACTCGGAATTTTTCAAAGAAATCACGGAAGACGAAGCTGGATTCGAACTATTCTTGCCTACTTGATCCCTTTTGGTATCCATATATTTTTCATCTTCACCTTATCCAATTTAATATTTTCAGCAATCGTGTCACGAAAAGTTAGTTTGAAAATTCAGATTTCTTCTACATTAGTGAAAATGGCAACATTTGTCTTGTGGCATATTCTGAGAGTTCGACAGCATCGCTTATTCACTTTGTTCCTGAGTTTGAATGAATTTAGAGCTGACGAATTTCATATCCAGAATCCTCATCCTCTGAAACCATGGATCAGAATTTACACCTTCTTGATCGTTTTAAATCCCATATTTTGGGCATCTTTAACATTAGCTTTTAACACGGATTCTGATTTTCGCGATCTCCTACACTATCACATGTTCGGTTTAATACTTGATAAAATATCACTATCGGTTTATTTCTACATATACGTTTTTCTAATATTCGATTTTGCAAACATATATTTGATGAAGAACATTTTCACTATGATTTATGTTTACCTGAGCACCCAATTACACAGAATGCTAAAGGTTTGCCACGACGGTTTGCAAAGCAATGTTAGATTACCTACTGAACTTAATTCTGTTTTTCACAGCATTAAAAGCTATCGCAAAATCTCATCCGTTATTGGTTTGGATGGAAGATGCACTCTCTTTTCCAATATTTTTGGTGACTGTTGAGAACTTCTTTATTCTTTTTACAGTTTTTGGTTACATGCTTGGTTTCTAAAAATATCCTCTCACACTATCCTTAATAATCCGCTTATTCGGATTCTTCCTCAACAGTACCGTATCATTTTTGGCTGTTGCTTTCTCTGCAGCAAGAGTAAATGAAAAGCAGGAGGAAATTCAAATTACTCTATCGGAGATTTTCGAGAATATGGGAACAACATCCATTTTATCGTACTGATATTAATTTATTTTTCTTAAAGATTATTAACGCGAAGAATGTTAATGTTTTGTCGGGATGGAAAATGTTCAAGTTTTCAAGAAGCTTTATTCTTTCTGCTTTCGGAAGTCTCTTTACTTACAGTTTACTAATTCTTGAACTTAAATCGTGAACAGAATCTTTAGAAATATTTTTCTTGGAAATTTTGCCATATTAAAGAAAATATCAGTTTTGCCAACGATTATTCTTATTTATTGAATTCCCAATTTCAGAAACATAATCTAATGCACCATGTTCATGATTTTATAATTGATGTTTATTTTATTATATAAACAATCAACTTAAAACTCATGAAGTTAAATAAAAGTAATTAAAGAGAAATAATTACCGAAGGTAGTTCTTTGTAGAGTGTTTCATTTATCATGAGAAATTACTTAGTAAAGAAAACAAAATGCATTATATTTTTAAGTTAATAAAAATGGTTGGAAACAGAAATTTCGAAAATCAGAACTTGTAGAAAAAAATCTTGGAATCTGAAGCATTAGGGAAAAAAATACCATATGATTTTAGAAAATGATTTATTTTACCTAAATTGCAATTCAATTTTATTGATTTATATCCAAGAAAACGATATGATACACAGCATTTGAAAAGAGCAATTTCCCACCTGCCGTGTAAACGATTCATTACGCTTTATCTGCAGTATATTCCGACCTACCACAAATTCATGTTTAAAATACCGTTTAACTTAATCTTTTGTGTAATCTTCGGCCTCCCTGCATACTTTTATCTCGCACGGGAATTAATCTCTGCAGACATAACATTGAGTTATTTAATTTCATGAAAAAATAAAGGATATATTTTGAGATGAAAAAAAAAGAGAAAACTATAAACCCTCAATAGTATAACTGTAAACTCTAAAATTACAACTTTTTTTTTTCTTTGGGAGGGAGGGGGAGAAGCGGGGTTAATCCAGCGGGAAAGGCGTCAGGCTCGTAACCTACAGTTTCCTGGTTTTAGTCCCAACTACGCCAGCGTTGAGATTTATCTCCGCAACATTTCAAAATATTCGGTGGGAAAGAGGATACCGATGACTTTTGAAAGGCAGTCGACTGTTGTATGGGACACTAGGTTATGTTTCCATGTGCAGGAGAGTTATAACGGGAATATAAATTCGGAAAATTCGGGAATAAAGTTATAATTTTTGTAGATGCAGTCGTTTTGATAGAGACAAAACAAAAAGTCGTCTGAGTATCTTTTCTTCCCGGGTTGAGGTGACAGGTCTATATTCTGTCATGGTTCAGGGGAACAGTTTTGTTCTTGTTGATCATCCAGGTATGGTAGTTGTGTCGTAGCTTCCTTTCTTGTGTTTGTTGGAGGTGAACAATTCAATGGAGGTTCTGCAATCAGAGTGAGTGATTCATGAAGCTTTGAAAGGTGCCAATACTTGCAAGAAAACCTGTTGTTTTCTTTCCTTCTATATTCTGCTGTATAAAGTGGTGTGTTTTAGAAAATTGATGATTTTAGAAGGCATAATTTATTTTTGTGGTTCTCAGCAGAAAGAATACTTTTAAGTGAGAATTCTTGCACTCCCAGCTATCCCATTTCATCAAAGAGAATATGTCTATGTGTAGAGTAAGCCGGATATTTGAGGATAACATGTGGCACGGTTTCATTTACATTACAATTTTGACATTTGCTGGTCTCCGAATTTTCCATTAGATGCATTTTATCATTTAACCATGAATGGCCTGTTCTTAACGGATTGATTTTGACTTTATTTTCTGTTTTTGAGGCAAGAGTATGTTTCCGAGATACTTTTGGACACTAGTTTTCAAAGACTGGGCGACAATGAAGTTTGTTCTGTGAAAATGTTTTGATGATTTTCCAGTTGTTACGAATTTATGATTGCCTTGAATTTGTTAATATTGTGGGAGTTTTGGATCATAGGAGTAGATTGATTTCTTTTGTTTGTCAGCAATCTCATTTAAAGTGAGTCCTATGTGGCTAGGCACACACTAAAGAGATATTTTATTATTATTTTTTTTACAGTTGTAGAGTTGTAGGATGTCTTGTACTTATATTCTGGTGGCAGAATTTGTAGGGTTCTTTATTCATTAAAAAAAAGTGCTGCTTTACAATCTTGATAAACACAATTTTTTTATTTCTTTCCTTTTCTATCGATCTTAAGGCTTCTTTCAGTGCCATGAGTTTTGTGTCTATTTAAATGGTACATATTGTCAGCTTGAACATAAATCCATAGTCTCCTTTGTCGTAGAATGCCCCTGAGGCAAAGTCAGTTTCTATGTTTGGAATTCCATCCGTATATTTTTTTTTATGTGAGAGCATAAAAACAGAGACTAGAGAGACTCCAGGTGCATTTCAGTTTTCTCAAGGATATTTTCCTGAATGTAATTGTATTTGCAGTTTGTGATTCCTGTAAAATCTGTTATTATTTCTGGAATGTCGAGAGTCCAGGTTTGCAAATCTAAGAGCCATTTGAATTTTCATTTCATATGTTTTATATCTTCAGAGACTGGATCTTGTTTTGAATACTGTAGGATTTTTCCTGACGGTATGGTATTTGCGATTGTATTAAACAGATGATGGTTTTGATGCCTGGAGGCCACTCTTAGGAAATGATTTTTTAATTGTACTAATAATCTGATTTTAATGGGAAACATGGAGGTCTCTGCCAGAATAGAAATATTGGTACGTTATGGATGTTGTCCTGTGCAAAATTTTAGGATTTGATGTTGAGATATCTCAATTTTTTTGTTTTAGTATTTACGTTGCATTGACTGTTAGGTAGAGACTATATTCAATTTTGGGCCTCAGGATTGCTGAGTAAAGATTTATTAGGCATTTTGGTTTGCATCCCCAGGATGTACTTGCCAAGCATCTGAGAATTTACAAATGCTTTTTACTGGCCAAATGGAGACTATCATAGTGCTGATTCCAGGGCATTTTGTTCTTGAAAATAAAGCCTAAAAATTTGTGTGATGCCACTTGTTTGATATTTTCTTCCTCAAGTTTAATATTAATTGCTGGTGTGGATCCTCTTTTTCTGCTGATGGGTAGCATTACTGTTTTACCTTTTGAAATTTGAATGAGCCATTTTTTGAAGTATACTTGAAGGAAGTTTACGGAGTGTTGCAGATTTTCTTTCAACTTGCGGGAGGAGGTGTTGCTACTCGTTGTACTACATATGGCAATGTTATCCTCATACACCGAAATTTTGGTTCGTGATGGTAAAATATTTCGTATGTGATGCAGAAAAATATTGTATAATAGAGGAGAAATTATGCTTCCCCGGATGATGCTTATTTTGACATATTTTTTTCTTCTAGATAGAGCAGTGTCCAATTTTATTTGTATAATTTTATTTTTAATGATTTGTTGAAGGGTTTGAAACATATTGACATGAATGCCCATTTGTTGTATTTTGAAGAGAATGCCATCTTGCCAGACTGCAACAATACCTCCTTTATATCCAAAAAGGTGACGGCAGTAGGCCCATCATGGTGCAGTGCAGATTCAAGATATAGGGTAAGATCTGTGGGGTTATCTTCTGTACATCTAGCTAATTTGAATCCTGTTGAGTGCTCATTTAAGGTGTTGTTTATCTCAATATACCAGTTGAGTTCTTGATTTCATCAACTTTTTGAATGTTTTCAGAAGGCATGAACTTAATATAATAGGTCTAAATGCTTCTAGACTGGTGGGAATTTTATTTGGCATTCTAATGAGTATAGTGCAGTATAGTTCAACGCAAAATTCGTTGATTTCTGTAGTAAATCGTTTCTCCTCCCAAAATTTGTTGAATTCCTTGGGAAATGGTTTCCCCACCCAAAACAAGATGGTCTGTGAGCATTAAAGTCTCTATTCATTGAAAAATGAATAGGTTTCGAAGCATTTTTTGGACGATGCTTGGTATGATTTTAATTGCTTTATAGGTAATTCCATCAGGACCTGTAGAGGAGTTTTTTTTTCATGCTATTTAAAGCATATTTCAGTTCTCAGAATGTGAAAGCTGTATTGAGGACCGAATCTAAGAGATTCGGTCCTTACCAGGTCACTAGCAATTTCGAATTATATAGAAATGATACCCAAACGATGCACGTTTTTAAAACAACATCGATATCTTTATCTTAACTGTTTAAACGTACTTTTGATTAAATGGATCTGCAATTATTACATCACAGCAGACCATGAACGATCCCACTAATGTGCCTGACTTCGAGCCATCTGTGAAGACAGGAAAGAAGTCCGGGTACTCAGCAGGATGGCTGGCAGAGAGTTGCCGGCACACACAGTCGGGTGTAAAGGCCTTTCCCGTCGTGGATATGGAAAATTACAGGGAGGGGAAACAGCGAGCCACGGTGGAAGTGGCTTGGCTGTCAATTGTGCGTCACTATCGATACTGATGTCTCTTAGGGAACCTTGGACTCGAAAACAAAAAGGACGAATGGCAGTCGACCGATTTGTGTAAAGCATTTCCCACTTTGGACTGAAAACGCAGTCCCAAATTGGATGGCTAGGCAGGGATCGCAATTTAAATGCATATTGTAGAGGCAACTGCTGACAGTGACACTCTGTCACTGTCAGCAGTTGCCTCTATGAATACGAATAGTGAAGAGATAAAGATGGTCCGTCGGTCTCAATGTAGAGACTCTGGACCGGTGAGGTGCGGAAGGCTCCCGTGCAAAAACGGAGGGCCTGATGACGGAGCGGGTCCAGCACCTTCACCACCAAATCCCAGGCACAGTCGTACACATGGGATCCATAGTTCAGTTTCGATCGGACAAGTGCCTGGTAAAGGTGCAGCAGAGAACCTAGGTCAGCTCCCCACGAGAGAGAGGAGAGGACCTTGATGCTGTTCAGTGCCCGCGTGCATTTGGACCTGACATGATGTATGTGTGGTAAAAAGGTCAATTTGCAATCAAAGATCAGACCAAGAAACTTGGTCTCCGTCACAACTGGAATGAAGTTACTCCCGAGCTGTAGCTCGGGATCCAGGTGAAGATTACGCTTGTGGCAAAAGTGCACAGAAGTGGTCTGTGCGGAGAACCGAAACCCGTTTGCAATCGCCCAAACCGAAAAATTGTTCAGGGCAATTTGCAGTTGTCTTTCAATGACCCTCATTGTGGATGAAGAGGAAAAGATGCTAAAATCGTCAACATAGAGGGCATTGTTCACAGATGGCGGAAGTTGTCTAGTAATAGAATGAATCTTGACAGAGAAAAGCGTAAGACTCAGAATGCAGCTTTGAGGCACCCCCTCTTCCTGGGGTATGGCCGCGACAGAGTGTTGCCGACACGGACACAAAAAGAACGTGCCAATAAGAAGTTAGAGATGAAGATTGACATGTGATCTCTGAAACCAAAGTTATCAAGGTCATGAAGAATGCTGAATCTCCAAGCCATGTCGTATGCTTTTCCGATGTTGAAGAAAATTGACACCAGATGCTCTCTACGTAAAAATGAATTTCTGATAGCCAATTCGAGGCATATCAGATGGTCAAGAGTTGACCGTTGCCTGCAATAGCCACACTGGGCGTTGGAAAGAATGTTGTGGTGTTCTAAACACCAGATTATTCTGGCATTTACCATTCTTTCCAACACCTTGCACATGCAGCTCGTCAACGCAATGGGACGATAATTGGAAAGAATCTTGGAATCCTTTTCAGGCTTCAGAAAGGCCAAGACAATTGCATCACACCAGGAGTCCGGAAACTGCTCTTCGAGAAAAATGCGATTGAAAAGATGGAGCAGCCGATCCTTACTCGATGGTGAGAGATGTTGTAGCATGGAATAATGGACATTGTCCGACCCAGCAGCAAATGTACAAGAGGTGTGCAGAACAAGGCGAAGCTACTCTGCTGTGAATGGCCTGTTGTAAGGCTCCAGGCCATTTGAGCGGAAGGACAGTGGAGAGCGTTGGGCCCTGCTCTTCTGGGCCAGAAACTCGAGGGAGTAAGAAGATGAAGAGATGGAGGAGAATAACTTCCCCAGAGTATCGGCAATTGATTTGGGTTCAGCAATTGCCTGTCCATTGTGCTCCAGGATCGATAACGAGTGGGACGTGTAATTCCCACCCATCTTCCTGACTTTATCCCACACGACCTTAGAATTGGTGATGCGGGTGATAGAAGATGTATATTTGATCCAAGATTCCTTCTGGCTCTGGCGCCAGATGAAACGAGCTTTAGCCCTGGCGCGTTTTAATGTTTCAAGGTTGGGGGACGTCGGATATCTCCGAAACAACCCCCAAGTCTTGTTCTGAGCTTTATGAGCTGCGGTGCAATCTGGATTCCACCATGGTTTCGGAAAACGAGGAAACCGTGTCGAAGTTTGAGGAATTGTTGATACAGCTGCATCTACAATCCATTGTCTCCGCTACAGCCACATTGATGGGCCCCTGGCTGACAGAGCGGTCATCGAGCTCAGAGAGCAGCTTGAAACCAATCCAGTCAGCCTGATCAAGCCTCCATCGTGAGACGTGTGAAGGGCTGCAAAGCCCTCCCCGGGAGATAGTGCACACCACGGGGAGGTGATCGCTACTGTAAAGGTTGTCCTCGACTTCCCATGTAAAGAGTGGAAGAATCGAGGAGGAGTAGATGGTGAGGTCAATAGCAATGAATGTGTGAGTTGGGGGAGTGAAAGTACGTACTGAAACAGGTGTTCAAAAGGGAGAGAGAATGATCGAGGAGCCACTGCTCCAGGACTCCGCCCATCCCATTCGTGTCAGCACTGCTCCAAAGTGGACTGTGTCCATTGAAGTCCCCCATGATGAGGAAGGGAGACGGCAGCTGCGAGACGAGGTTATTAAGGTCTTCCTGGGATACGATGCTTCCAGGTGGAAGATATACTGAGCAGACAGTCAGGGAGAACCCCACGAAAATGCGGATGGTTACCTCCTCTAATTTGGTGGTGAGGGCTATAACCTGGAATGAAGAATGGTTGCTCACGAGGATGGCGACACCCCAGTGAGCTGGACCATCTCCATCTGAATCCCGGCAAACTAGTGAAAAATGTCCGATCATGAGATCAGTGACTGGCTGCAAGTATGTCTCCTGCAGCCACACACAGATGGGTTGGTGTGCCTGAAGGAGGGCCTTGATGTCGTCAAGATTCCTCTGGAATCCATGACAATTCCATTGTAGGTGTGTGGCCATCTCAGGACGTAGAAGAGTGGGCAGACTATGAATTCCTATTCAACTTAACCGATGCAGAGGACAGTTTAGTGAATAGGGGGAGAGACCTAGGATGCGGTGGGCAAACAATGTCAAACCGGACCTTATTAGAATTGGTGTACAGTGGCCAGATGCAGCTGATGTAGCTCAGGAGGGACTTGCTTGGAGAACTAAATTGCACAGTCTGGTTGGACCTCCGTAGCCCATGGATGCTTGATGATGATGATGATGATGATTCTTAGCTTCATATACCGGCATATGTAGACGAACTTTGGTTGAGTTGAGTTGTTTTACCTCTGAGCGGCACTTTTTTTGCACACCATGGGCTAAATGGCCAGGTCACAAGGACCCCGAAGTCTCAGAGAAGATTGGGGAAGAGACCCACTGGAATAGCTGTTGGAAGAAAGATGGTAGCCTCCCGTCAAGGGCATCCAACGTGTTCTTTAACGTGAACAGCGTATGGCTCTCCCACATACGGGCCCACGGCTTAATGTCCCATCCGACGGACGGCGGCATTTCGAAACCCATTGGTGTCTCCTACTGACCATGGGCAGGGCAGGGAGTTTTGCAGAGATAGAGGACAGATATTATCCTCCCGCCAATGCCATCTAGAGTATTCTTACGGTGCACAGGGTATGGCTCCAGAGTAGAGCAAATAACAAGTAGAATGAACCAGAACGCCCTTTTCATCTTTTTTTTTATCATTTCGAATATTGTTTCAAAATAGCGAAAGATATTCTGCTTTACATAAAGAATGGAGCGGCAATACTCCCTCAAAGTTTTTTGTCCAGTCATGGCTTTTACGCTTAACCACGAAAGTCACTGAAAAGAAAGTTTCTACGCCTGAAAAAGTATCAAACTTCAACTCGTTAGGAAGCTTCTACGAGAAGTGTTTTACATCTATAAAGATAAAATTGCCTGTTCACCAACCTCTCACATAATGGGAGTAGGTATCTGGAATTTTGGCAAAAAATTAAGAGGATCATGAAAATCCTCATCCTCATTTTCAAACAGCCATGGGCTACGAAGGTCAATCAGACCATGCAATTTAGTTCTCCAAACGCCTCTGGCCTGAGCTACAACTGCTGTAACTGGCGACTGCAGACCAATTCTAACAAGGTCCTGTTTGATATTGTCTGCCCACAGTATCCTAGGTCTCCCCCTCTTTCTGAGGTCTTTAGACACACTGTATATAACTCTATTCGCTAATCTATAAGTTATGCATACGGGCAACATGGGCAAACCAACGGAGTCTCACGAGAATCATCATCGTCATTTTCAAACAGCCATGGGCTGCGGAGGTCATTCAGACCATGCAATTTAGTTCTCCAAACGCATATGTCATGAGCTACATCTGCTATAACTGGCGGTTGCTTGGGTTTTTATGGGGAAAAGACAACTAAGGGCATGATGCGCCAAACGAGGTGTAAAGAAAAAAGAGAAAGATCTAAAAGTCAAATAGACCCACAACCAAAGTTAAAAGTACAAGACAATATAAATATCAATAAATGCAAAAACTGAAATGGCAAACGACAGAAAACACTTATGTATAATGCAAAGAACAACAATAACAATGATGTAAAAGTAACAATGGACGTATAGCATCCATGTAAAAAACTACGCTGAAAGGTAAAAATCACAGACGGTTAAAACATCAAGGAAAACGTAAAAAAGCAACAACAGAGGTTAAAACAATCATCGGATAAAAGATCTTCGATTGTAAGGAGCTTGGACGGAAAATCGTGAAGATTAAAAAACATACGTCGTTTCAAATTAAAACAGAGACAATGAATTAAACTACGTTTTACAGTTAAAATGATATCACAAAACTCTCACTTAGGTTCATCGTCGGTCCGAAGAAAAATGAATGTGTAATATATGAATGACCTAAGCGAGCAGAGCAAGTACAACTTCCTTCTTGAGATTCCTGCGAAAACATGACTGCCACGGTTTGACAATCGGCTTGATCTCAAAAAGCTTCTTTCCAATCTGCTCAGACCAAGATCTCTGCCACTCTGCCTGGAGCTCAGTGGAAAAACACTGCCGGAAGTCCATGTATGGAACTGGGAATGGAGAGTCGTACAGAGACGTGACTGACTTGGTCAGTCCGCCAAGCAATACCTGCAGCGTCCGCCAAGTCAATACCCCTGATCCCGATGTCACCGGGTACCCAACAGAAGAGAATCATGGTGGTGATTGGCAGATTTTCACTTTTCAATTACATTCTTGAACAATAAACTGCTTTAGTGATAGATGGAAATATTTGTTTGATTGTAATTAGTGCATCTTCGAATCTATTGATATTGGTATATGATCTGGACTGATTTTTTTTTTCTTTGTAATGCCTGTGTAATGTCTCCTCATATCTTGTTATCTTTAACGTGCACAGGATATCGCTCTCCTCGCATGTTATTATCGCGAAAATTGCGAAATCATTCAGGAAAATATCCGGAGATTAGATACTTAGGGATCGTAGAGAAAAAAATTAATTATTTGCTACCTCGTAGAGAGACAAATTAAAGAAACGAAATATTTTTGTTATAGAATATAATTTTTATAATGCGACGTCATATCAGTAAAATGTAGAAAGTTTCAGCACTGAAGCTACAACTCTTCTTTCCTTTCATTCTTTCAACTTATTTTACTCATACCTCGTTGAGCAATGCGGAAATAGAGGTTGTTGTAAAAAATGCCATAAATTTCAAAAACGGGAAACTTCTGTGTAAGAATCGATTGCTTCTTTTCTAATCAAGAACGGTAGCAAGGAAAATCGTAAATTTAAACTTATTACCATACAACAACAAACCTTATTACCAAACCTTATTACCAAGGGGATTATTTGCACACCAGTGGCTAAATGGACAGGTCACAAGGGCCTCCAAACGCTTTGAGAAGGTTTGGGGAAGGGAACCCCCTGAACAGCTGTTAGGAGACAGGTGATAGCCTCCCAGCAAGGCCATCAGGTATGTTCTTTATAATGCATAGGGTATGGCTCTCTCCCCATAGATAGCCACGGCTGAACGTCCAACCGAAAAATTTTGCATAAACTTCGTTTTATTAAAAAGAAACCCATTCACACGATAGTGAAAAACGCATTCAAAACGCTTCTTATCAAGAATGAGTTATTATTATTGTTTGGCTCTAAATGACACTTTTTTGTTTGTAAAATATTGGTAAATAAACAGCTTCAAGGACCTCAACAACAGCTCAGAGATGGTCGGGGAAGGAGATCCACTGGAGAGCGATTACCAAACAGATGGAAGCCTCCCATCAAAGGCCATGCAGAGTGCTCTTTAACGTACATGGGGCGGGGGTGGCTCAGTCGGTAGCGCGCCAGGCTCGTAATCTGTAGTTCCCAGGTTCGAGTCCCAGCTGGGTCAGCGTTGAGATTTATCTCCGCAAAATTTCCCCGCCCTGCCCACGGTCAGTAGGGGACACCGATGGGCTTGGAAAGGCCGCCGTCCGTCGGATGGGACGTTAAGCCGTGGCCCCGTGTGCGGGAGAGACATACCCTGTGCACGTTAAAGAACACGCTGGATGGCCTTGACGGGAGGCTACCATCTGTCTCCCAACAGCTGTTCCAGTGGGTCCCCTCCCCCAACCTTCTCTGAGCCTTCGGGGTCCATATGACCTGGCCATTTAGCCCATGGTGTGCAAAAAAGTGCCGCTCAGAGGTAAAACAACCCAACCCAACTCTTTAACGTACACATAGCATGGCTCTCCTCACACGGCGCCACAGATTTACCCTTCTTCCCCAGCCAGTGTCCATTTTTCCACCTGACAATAATGTGGGAATTAACGTAGATAAATTTTAACACCCCCAATGTTCGGACTACAAGCTGAAAACTGTAGATTACAAGTATGGAGCGTTATCAGCTCAGCCAACCGACGGCCCGTGAATGAAAGAGTATTGAATAAGAATAATTTATATTGCAAATAAACTTAGCATGTTAAGAAAAATCATTCACATGGCTGTGACAAAAGCATTCGAAATACATCACATGAATTTTAATCCATGCAATTGAAACGAAAGTATAATAGTATAATATAGAGTCCACGTATTGATAAAATACTACAGAAAATTTATTTTTGTACTGTCTTTAAATAGGTCTTACTATGTTTTTTATAACAATCTGTTACATGTTCATTAAATAGAAAAACTTCAAAGAGATTTTCCAAAATGTTTCACCGTGAATATATAAAAACACATCACCTGAAAACTCATATTAAACCGTGACATCTCAAGAAATTTGTATTTTTTGGGATATGTCATCCAATCTCGAGTACTACCTATAATTGCGCATTCTTGTGCAAAATTATTTAAGAGTAGCTGACATGTGAGTAAAAAGGACGCGGATTCGTATCTTACTCGGTTGAAGACAATTTTTCCGACATATTCATTGTATATCAAGATACATAACAGCGAAGACAGTGGCTAAAACATTTGGTTATAACAAATAAATCGCTAGGGATATAAAGAATAATGAAAAAAAAAACATTATCGATAACATTAACTTCATTTATATACATTATTTTGGTGAGATTAAAAACTCATGCGAAAGCTTTCTGTACGTTATCTTTCTCATTTATCAGACTTGCAGAATCTATTGCACTTTTCGCTTTAGGACCATAACCGACTGGGACGACCATAACAGACCATAACGAGATTCATCAGACCAGACGACCTTCTTCTAATCATTCAAGGTCCAGTTTTGATGCTCGCGTGCCCATTGTGGGCGCTTGCGACGGTGAACCGAGGTTAGTATGGGCACTCGGGGCGGCCTGCGGCTATGCAGACCCAATTTCAGCAGGGTTCGATATACTGTGTGTTGTGACACATTGTACAGGGGAAAAGAATATAAGACTAATATTCGTAGCATGAAAATAAAATATGACAGAAAAGTTCCATATGGTAGAGAATTTTATTCGGACCAATTAACCTCTTTCATTAGTATTTGCAGATATGATTTCAAATAAATTCGTCACATTTCAATATTTCTTTTCTTATTCCTTCATAAAGAAAGTGTTATTCATCATTAATTATTTATTTCATCTCACATTCAAGAAAAAAATCAAAACAGCCATGAAAATATAGATGTAGAATATTTCAGCAACAGAGAATTAAAAAAAAAATTGGTCTCCGACACAAATCATATGGCGCGCTTCATAAATTTTTTGTTCCATTTCCTACAGACACAAATTACACACAAACGATTTGCTACACAAAGCTAGGAATCAATAATATCTACATCACCTAAGCCTACAATTTACAGGCGTATAAACCTATGCAGTTGACTTCTGTTGTCCGAGAGGAAAAGTAGGCTTTATATTTGCTTAGTACTTTAGTATGGCAGATGTGAATGTCGGTCATTAATGTGAACCTTTGTCTCTGGTATCAAATGATTATTTCTTCATAGTATACGAAGTATTGGATAATTAGCGACTCCAAAGAAAATGAGGTATAATATAATATGTTTCCTCAAAAACGTAAGATGCAAAGAATGAACCAATCCCAATGAATATTCTGGTGGTGAAATAATTATTGTTTTCGTGGTATACGAAGTCACGATCAATTAGCGAAGATAGGAAAGAAAGACATGATAAAAATTGTTCCCTTAAAGTGAAATTCGTGAATAATTATGCAACAGATTATATTATCATTCGGTTTTTAATGCTCATTACCTTGAAAAACAATGATTATTAATATAAGATCGTAATTTTCATCTTTTCTGAATTATACAGAACTGCTTGTAATATCTGACTTTCTACGAAATTCTCCTGTGCCACAGCAATGATGAGTAAAGACATTAACGACTTAATATAATTAATTTGAAGATTTTTAACGAAAATGTCCGAGCTTGGAGATTTTGCGATTCCAGAAAAGTTATTTGACATTCTCTTTTGTTTTGAAACGGTTCAAGGCATTTGAATACTCTCTTTGTTATGAAAGACCAACACAGCTTCAGATATTTCATTCAGAGGAAAAAGTGACTGCTGAAATAAAACTAGTGTTACAACTACATTTCTAGATTTTCGCTACTACAGTTGCATATGTCATTCAGGAAAATATCCAAACTTGAAGAATTTGCAATTCTCTTCTGTTCTGAAAAGTTCACTGCATTTTAGTATTTCCTTTCTTATTAAAGACCAAAGCCACTTAAAAATAATTACTTTGCAGAGAAAATGGGATTGATAAAATAAAAATGTGTGTTACAACTGTTTTAAAAGATTCCATCTTTGCAACTGTTACATCTGTGTTTCAAGGTTTGTAGACTCGAGTTCATATTAGCGGACTTAGTTTGTTAGTTACTATTTTCATTCAGCCTAAAAATATGATTAATGCAATTACTATCTTAACTCGTTATTTGTGAATGTTGACTCTTCCGGAATATGCATTTACTAATGTGGTTTAAATAAAGTCTGAGAACAGAAAATATCGTATACGAAGAAGAAAGAAAATATTTTTTAAACGATTAGGTAAACTTTTAAACTTACTTCTCGGAAGAATTAGTTTTTAATACATTTCCTTGAAATTGTAATTAATTATATATAAATATTAAAATGATTCGCATAAACGAGATACCTGATCCTAAAAGTCGTTCTGAGGATGTAGAAAATGGAATCTTTATTCCCAGATCATCTAATGCTATTTACCCAATGTCACACCCTGCTATCTTTGTAAGAGATGCTAAAGAATTGCAGCACAGTAGTTCCAGTTTAAGTCTCATGATGAAAGTATTGGCATTAGCAGGATTCGGATTCTTTCAAAAGAGTAATGGAAAACGAAAATGGATTCAAACACTCTTTGCCTATTTCACCATTCTGGGAATCCATATCCTTTTCATCTATTCTACATGCATTATAGTTTTTAAAGGAATAACTTCGAGAAATTTTAGTTTAAAGAGTGATATTCCACCGAGACTAACAGAAATGTCTTCCTTTGTGTTGTGGCATTCCTTGAGAGTTCGTCAACATCGTTTACTAAATTTATTCTTGAATTTGAATAAATTTGAAAAAGATTTTCCGATCGAGAATCGTCAATCTTTAAAATCATGGATTACATTTTGCATTTTCCTAATCATTTTACACCCTATACTTTCGGCATCTTTGTATGTATTCCTTAATACAGATCTAGGATTACGCCGTTTCATAGATTATTACTTTTTTGGAGCAAAACCCGATGACATGTCTCTATCTATTTATGTGTCCGTGCACATTTTTTACGTGAGTTATTGTGGAAACATACATTTCATTACCAATTTTTTGGCTATGATTTACGTTTTCCTATGTGTCCGTTTTCAGAAGATGCTTCACATTTGCCACGACGTTTTGCAACGCAATGTCAGATTGCCTACACAGTCAAATCTATTTCTTCAACAACTTCTAGCTTATCGTAAAATCTCATGCTTAGTTGGTCAAATGGAAGATTCGCTATCCTTTCCAATATTTCTAGTAATAGTGAAGCACTTTTTACTTCTGTTTACATTCTTTGGTAAAGTGCTTGGTTTGTCCAATTTTATCAACACACCGTCTTCAGTAATTTTTTTTCTATCGCTGTTCCTCAACAGTTCCGTATCATTTCTTTGTATATCATTCTTTGCTGCAGAGGTAAATGAAAAGCACAATGAAATTAGAATTACTTTGTCAGAGATTGCGCAGAATATGAGAACAACCCGTTGTCATGGTGACACTGATTTCTTGCTGTTAAAGATAATTAACGCTGAAAATGTTAACATTTTATCCGGGTGGAAAATGTTCATATTCAGCAGAAGTTTTATTCTGTCGGCTTGTGGAAGCTTGTTAACTTACAGTTTGTTAATTCTTCAATTGAACTAGTAAAACTTTCATCGCATTATTTTTCCCCTAACATATTCAAGTGAAAAGAGCAATGTTCGGTGTAGAAATGTTTGTTCCTATTTAATGAAATATAAACTGTAAATGTACATGAATTTCCTAATATGCTCTGAGTGGTCATTGGAATATGACCTCCTCCATGTTTTCAGTCGAAGCTAATATCGAAAATCTATAACTTTTAAAATAAGCGATTTACGAAAAAATGAGATTGAAGAAGAAATTACAGATATCCATCAAGTCTCTCCAAGTCACGGTTTTAAACAACATTCTTTCAGTATTTAAAGAGTTATGTAATCTTGAATAATTACCAACATCATTGTCAAAATTAGAATTTAAATCAAAATTTGAATAAGGAACATTGTTTCAAAACATTTAACTCAACAGATGTATATGTAAGAAGTTTATATAAATAATTCTTTCGATATATTTCAGTTTTCTTAAGATGGGAAGAATCTTAAGAAGAAGAATCGAAAATAATGTTTTTTATAACTTTATCCATATACCAAATACTCCTGTGAGCACACGAACCTTTTAATGAATTAATGTACAATGTTATTTACGTGTCAAAGATAAAAAATGATGCGCAACGAAGATATTGACCTTAAAAGAGTTTCGGTAGATACAGAGAATGGAATCAATAATCACACTCCGCATACTTCTTCTTCATCCTGAGCCACAGCCAAAGTGGTGTCACAGTCACAGAGATCCTAACAAATTAAAGTACACAAAGTTTGAATTTAATCTCATGATGAAATTACTGGTCGTAACAGGAATCAGAATGTTTCGAAATTCCCATGGAACACAATATTGGAATCAAAAAACACTTGGCTTTATTTTCTCTTCAGGAATGAATTTATGCTCCACCTACTGTTTATCCGTTCTTATCTTTAGAACAATATCGTCTCAATTTTACAATTTACAGAATCGATTCGCTTGAAGATTAGTCGAAATGGTTTCTGTTTTCTTGTGACATAGTCTGAGAGTTCGACAACGTCGTTTACTCATTTTGTTCGTGAATCTAAACGAATTCGGCAATAGTGACTTTCAAAACAGAAAATTCTCCTTTCCAGATCCTTTTTAATCAAATGTTTTATAAATGTTTCATAATGTTTACCTGGGGATATTGTGACAGTGATTTACATTTTCCTCTGACCTTCTTCAAGAGGAAGTTGCAGATTTGTCACGACGTTTTGCAACGAAATGTCACCACATGTATCAAATCCAATCTGTTTGTTCAATGCCTGAAAGAATACTGTAAAATCTCAAAATCGATTGCTTGGTGCAAGACACTATCTTTCCCAATATTTTAGTGAATGTTATGAAGCATTTTTTTTCACCTGTTTGCATTTATGAGTTTCGTATTCTCTATTATTAAAGTTTAGTTTCTCACCTTTCGTACAAATTTATTTTGTTTTATTATTTACGACCAGTGTCGTATCATTGCTATTTCAGCAGTGGAGGTTTACGAAAAAGATAATCGTAGATCGTGTGGTAGATGCCCAAGTCTTTATGAAGTTGTCTGCTAGTAACAAACCAAGAGGCATCGACCGCAGATCTCAGTATTTTGTTTTGCAAGACCTGAATATCGAAAAAGATAAAGAAATTATCGTTATATTTATACTTTTTACCTTTAAGCCAAAAATGAAAAACAAAAACTATAAAATACTCTCGCAGAGATTTCAGAGAACGTACGAACACCCTGTGATCGAGGGCGTTGATTTCTTTTTGTTAAAAATAACACAAAAGATTTTAATATATTGTCGGGGTGAAAAATAATGCTGTTTCTCTAGATGTTTCACTAGAAGTTTTATTCTTTCTGCTTATGAAAGTTTCTTTGCTTACAGTCTACTAATTCTCCAACTCCGATAATGAGTTAGAAAATCTCAAAAAAATTTTCCTTAAATACGATTTTCAATGTTGCAAAATATTTATATCCTTTTATGTCATTCGTTATTCCATTTCATATTCTTTAAAATTAGACATTCAATTCATAGACATATAACGACATTATATAACAAAGAGTAATGATAGAAATTTAGTGCAACTTGAAAAATATTGTAAATTAGACATTTTACTGCTTTAACATTTGTACATTTTTAGAATGCTAAATGTTTTCTTCTCTAACAGTTCATTGGCGACTGTAAAAGAATTATAATAGTAAATTTAGTGGTTAATATTTATAATTGCAATCGTGAAAAAAAGAAATTATACGTAAACTTCCACTTCCTTGGACCAAAGATTCATTCATTACCTTTATATATACGAAATGAATCAAATGCATACCATTTTAAGTGTCTAATGAAATATTATCTTAAAAATGTTAGCTATGTAGAGCATTTTCTCGCTATTTTACATGATAATTTTTATTACATACATTGATTTTACAATTTATTTTACATAATGATTTAAAATTATCTAGTTTTATTTTTATTTTAGTCTCACGAAATTAAAATATATATATATTCACGGTTGTTTTAAGGAAAAAAAACTTAATACTCACTATTTTAACCTAGACAAGTTATTGCTTTTGGGTTATAAATATCACTTCACAAGCAAATATATGAATACTTTGTTCATCTGCATAAATGTACAAATGTATATGTAAATGTAATAAACTTTGATTTCATTTGATGTGTTCGTGGTTGTTATTAATGCTGTGCTTAATATTTCTACGTCTCCCGTGGCCGAGTGGTTAGCGCGCTTGGCTACTGATCTAAGGGACTTGGGTTCGAGCCCCAGTATAAGGCATGGATGTATGTGTCGTTTTCCTGCTGAGGTCCTGCCATCCTCTCAGACCTTCTACTGTGACATATAAACTGACAGGCTCCTGTCAGACCTCTGTGGCAAGCAGCTGCTTGAGGGGTATTTTATCCTAATATAAGATATTAGGAAAAAATCGGTTTGACATATGCTATATATATAACATATTACGTGAAAAACTTATTTCGACATATCATTAATACAGTCAATTACCGTTTATCCTGTACTCCATCCGGAATTCTCATGCAAGCGCATAAATTTCAAAATTGAACTTTTGAACTTGGTACGGCAAATTTCAGTGCACGTGGATCCGGATGCCACTGATACTGGCGTCGTCTTTAACGCATTCTTACATTTACGCTATGCACACTACTTCTATTACGGCCATTAAAGTAGAGGGTAGTTGAATTTGTGAGCGTGTTGTTCTGTTTATCTTAAATCTTTCGCTCCTCAGTTTGTAAGGCAAAAAAGACTACCATGCAAGGACTAAAGCGAAAACATGTTGTTTTGATTTTGAAATAAAAATTTTAAATATGCAACAGACTGCAAAAGGATGAAAATCGCAATGTGCTTATGGATGAATTCAATGTTAGTTCGTCAACGATCTATGACATTAAAGAGCAAGTGGAAAGCTTCAAGAGTACTTTATGAAATCCGAGTGATAAAACCGTAGAACAGCGTCATACTCTAAGCCAAAATTACTTCCATGGTGGCTTTCAGTGAAGTTGTTCCCAAAGTTCTCTTTCAGTGCATGGATTTAGACATTTATCAAGTCTGCAAATACGTATAAAATCAATTATACTTACGATATTTACATTTGCATTAAGGGAATTACTCTTCATTTTTATTATCATTATTTTAAACTGCCATCATACTAAGGCTTTACTACAAGATTGTACCTACTGTATTTCGTTTGTATAAAAAATATTTCTCAAGCAGCTGATTAGATTCATCTAATCGTCAAGCCCCATTCCCCATAAATGCCCGATAACCTGGAATTTACTGTTCTATCATTTAGTGTTTCATTGTTTACAGTTGTAACTCTGAGGGGTACTTTTCTTCACATAATGTAATAAATAACCAGGTCGCAAAGATGCCAAGGATTCAGTGAAATTTGGGATAGCAAATCCATTGGAAACCCCCATCGAAACAACACAACACACAGAACCGCAGCTTAATGCTCCATCCAACAAATTCGCCCTTATCAAGTGTATCAGTGTCCGCTTTCTCACCAACAGTGTGATGGGGATTAGCAGATGCAAATTTCAACGCTGACCCAGTTGGGACTCGAACCCTGGGGCTGCAGATTACAAGCCTTCCGGGAGGTCAACTTCCACTCATCGTGTGTGGAATTAGGAGAAAATATTCATTTTGCAAAATATAATAAAAACTCATGAAATGATGAGCTGAAAAAAAAATGAGTTCCATGTCTACAGGACTTATCCTGTGATTGTTTACTACAAATATAAACTCGATTATGCGGATTAATTAGGGGATGTAGGTAGTTTGAATAATCGGAAATTTGGATAATCGATTTCAAATAAAACAGATATATATATATATAAATAAAATTTGCATTGTATATTAAAGAAAAAATTACAACAAAAACATTTCACCAATTAAAGTTTATACAAATAAAGTGAAAATTACATATAAAATTAAAAAATAAATGCAGGGTAAGCGATTTTTTAAAACGTGCCATGCCATCTGAATAATGGAATATCCTGGTAATCAGGTTTTTATGTACTTCTTATATCGAAAGAAGGGTTGGGTTGTTTTACCTCTGAGCGGCCCTTTTTTGCACACCATGGGCTAAATGGTCAGGTCACATGGACCCCGAAGGCTCAGAGAAGGTTGGGGGAGGGGACCCACTGGAACAAGCTGTTGGGAGACAGATGGTAGCCTCCCGTCAAGGCCATCCAGCGTGTTCTTTAACGTGCACAGGGTATGTGTCTCCCGCACACGGGGCCACGGCTTAACGTCCCATCCGACGGACGGCGGCCTTTCCAAGCACATCGGTGTCTCCTACTGACCGTGGGCAGGGCGGGGAATTTTGTGGAGATAAATCTCAACGCTGACCCAGCTGGGACTCGAACCTGGGAACTACAGATTACGAGCCTGGCGCGCTACCGACTGAGCCACCCCCGCCCCATCGAAAGAAGAAGAAATACAGTCAGTCCAATTTATATTTCTCTCTATCTTTACTTCCACCATTTTTCTCCCAAAGTTGGCAAGAATGGACCATTCTATTTATATGACATACCACAAGACATCCACATTAAACGGCCATAGTCAGTAACAAGTAATACTTCCATATAGTTCATCAGTCCACTCTGGTCCGACGCGGTGTGATGTTAAAAACCACTTCCTTCTTACTTCCCTCTTACATTGGATTAGGGCAGGCATGGAAAATTCCGGGAAAGTTTTAATAAAAATTCTTTGCCAGAAAACTTAGCGGATAAATTTAAAACGACATCAATAAAACATAGCATTTTTTCAATTATCATTTTCAATCGACAAAAATAAAAATAAAGAAATTTATTCTTCACTATTGTCCACTTTAATTCAATTTCAACTCAGAAATTCAGGCCCGGATCTAGAACAAAATCGAGAGGAAGTGGGGCAAGAAACACAATCGAACCAAATCAAAAACAATTGCAAAAGGGGACGGGGACAAAATACTTGATTTTCAATGAAATATAACATTTCCCACTCCGTTTTACGAGTTTTTAAAAAATTTGAAAATGCTTGAAATGCGTAAAATCACAGCCATCAAGTCTGTCTTGAATTCAACGCTTAAGTATTCAACATCAAGAGTACGACCCTTTAGATTTGCAATTTCTACTTTTACAATAATAGAAACTCCAAATAAAATTTAGCCCATGGTCTAGTGGTTAGCGTAGCTGACTAGTAAACTAACTAGCATGTCCATGTATGTTTGAAAATTGTACGAGGAACTAGGACATGTTTAAGAGAGTTTCTAGGTTATCTCCGTCCTTTGTGTACAGTCGCTCAAAAAAGTATCCGAACACTACGGTTGAGTACAGAATTCAGAAAAAATATCTGGCAATTATTTTTTTTTAGAAATTAGTGATCTGGCAACCTTCGTGTCACGTGACACGAAGGTTGCCAGATCACTAATTTCTAAAAAAATAGTTGCCAGATATTTTTTCTGAATTCTGTAATCAACCGTAGTGTTAGGATACTTTTTTGAGCGACTGTACGAGAGTGCCTTCTTCCATATTATTTTTCAAATTATTCCGAAATCAGAGAACTGATGTCTCGGTACATTTTTGCTGCTGATGCGTGCTGAGGTGTGGAATACAATTCATACCTTAAGAATAATGATATTACGAATGTAATCTTGCTGTGAAATAAATCTGTAACCGTAATGAAAAGCATAGCAGTTCCTATAGAAACAAATATTTGGCCAATTCAGCCATTTATCGTCGTTTCCATTTAGTATTTTTCGTATAAAATAACTTCTAGAGTTAAACTGACGTTTTTATACAGAAAAGGTGCCTAAGGAAAAATAACACGGAAGAAACAAAAATGCTATTTGAAAATTTAAAATCTCTAACGTTTATTACAGTAATGAATCTGTCGCTATTCATTTCATTTGTCCAAAAACATAAATGATGAACTCAGAATGGTGGAGGTGGAGGTAGAACAAAAGGAAAATAGGCAAAAAAAGGGGGGAGGGGGGAGAAAGAGACTGGATTTCCATTGCAGTATAAAGTTTCCCCCTTCGTTTGAGAGGACTTTAAAATTTTCTTGAAAAATGCATGAAATATACATAAGCTTAATCATTTTTGCCTCTGTTGGCCTTAGTAGCATTCTGAAAGGGCGAGGGGAAGGAATAGCTCTTAACACCCTCATATCCTGCCCTGCTTAAAGTAATTAATCAACATAATTCGTTAGCGATCATCTAATGTGACTAGTATATAGAGTATTGCTATTGATAATTTTCCGTATTAAAGATTCCCGTTTTTAACAGTCTAGAGGTCCAGATATCTGAACGGTTTAGTACGGCGTCTACCCTGGACTGTCAAGGCAATATTATTGAATAGCATGCATGAAATTTTAATAATGCTGAAAAAATATTTCTTTCGTAAAAGATAATTGTATCCGATCGAAACAGGTTGCATTCATTTCTCAATTTACAGAATTCAGTTGCAGTAACCTGTACAAATACTGCTTTAACTCTACTCGAAATATATCGTAATCATCATCCAACATTTCAGTTATGTTAGCTTTGCATATTGGATATAAGTCACAGCTGAATAAGACCATTTTGCCTAAAGACGCAATTTTATTGCAATGAATGGATTCAATAGAAAAGTAAAACAAAATCTATCATAAATACCAATCACGTATCATTGTTCATCTAATTCGCTTCTATCCCAGAGAAAAGCAAACTGCACGAAATAAAACTATTTGTTACGCGACCAATCAATAGAGTGTACTGTACACGAAACCGTTGGTTTCCTGACGCATAAATGCAAAAAGCACAGAAAATGTTGAATAATTTTCTCCTCTACAGCGGAAGAATTATCAGAGAAAAATAATGATATGCTATTCGTTTGATATTTTACTGTGGCAGATGTAAATATAAAGAATAAGTAAGAACCTTTGACAATTAAGACTATAGTGGAAAAATAGTTACTTAGTGATAATAAAAGCAATTATGATTCATAGAAAAGTTTTTCATCCTTGATTATTTAACCCTTTCACGACTAAGGGAAACATTTTTCCCATTTTAAAATTGGTGATTGTCGTATTTAATTATAACCTTATCTGCATTTTTTATACAGAATGTCAAAATAGAACTATGCCGAACGCAATTACGTAAACGGGAACGTTTAGAAAACAAAAACAGAACTGTCAGGACCCATAATATATGTACTATGTGCAATGTCCATCTTTGCCTCACTACCAAAAGAAATTGCTTCGCAGAATATCGTAATTAGCACACCTTTTTTATAGTAATTTTATTTCATAATTTTGTATTATTTTAGTTAACATTTTGTTTTAATAAACCAATAAATAAAAGACATTGCATAATAAGCCTAACTATAATTTGTGTTACCTTTATAGTCCATTGGGAAAAATATTTCCCATAAAATTCCAAAAAAACTACACATTGTTATGTATTTTTCTTATGATTTTTATTTATTTTACGTCTAAACAAACTAAAATAAAGAGTTACATACTAATATTTACTCTTAGAAACCTTATGGTCCTGAAAGGGTTAACACTGAATATATTGAATATTTGAATTCTCAGCTTTTCTCAGATATAAAAAATAAAAATAAATACCCCCTGAAACAGCTGCTTGCCACAGAGGTCTGACAGGAGCCTGTCAATTTATATGCCAGAGTAGAAGGTCTGAGAGGATGGCAGGACCTCAGCAGAAAAACAACACGCACATCCATGCCTTACCCGGGGCTCGAACCCAGGTCCCGTAGATCAGTAGCCAAGCGCGCTAACCACTAGGATTGAAAAAATATCGTACTTCATAAGAGATCCTACTATGGTTCAAGTGCATGTTGAAGGAATAAAAGAGTAGAGTTCTTGGGATTATTTTACATAAATGAGTAAACGAGTCCATCGAAAAAGATATCCGCAATTGTATATTTCTAGAAGTTGCAGGATATTTTTTTACATTGTTTTACATTTTCAAATATCTGCATTGTTTTTTATGGTTTTTCTGTGTTTAAAGAGAAAAGCAACTGCAAATGTTTAATTTTAACAAATGAAAACATTTCAGCAAACATTTTTCAGCAACACAACAAGAGATAAAACTTTTTCAACTGATTTTAACTATGTTAATCCTGAAATCTGTGATTCAAAGTTTGTGACCTCTCATATGAAACAGAAGTTATTTTTAAGTTGTCAGTTGTATTGCATTCTCAATGAAAGTACCCCATATAACCACTATTTTCAAATGCTAATGGTTTCATCCGGTTAAACTTGATGATTATTTTATTTATTACATCATCTCACTATTTGCTCGTTATGCTGAACTGTCCAATCTGAAATTTTACGAATTTTAAAGCTTAGCAAAAATCATTACAAAGTAAGTACATTTTGTACAAATAAAACGACAAGTTTTTAAAAATATTCGTTAACATACTCTTTCGAACTGAATTAGATAGATCGTGTATCACAAGACCACTAAATTTCGTATCAACTTAAAGATGATGAGTATAGATGAAGCTTTTGATCTAGAAAATCAAGCTGTGGGTATAGAGACTGGAATGAATAATCAGAGACAATATATGTCCTGTCATCCGATTTCACAACCAGTGTTTTGTGTCGATAATCACAGTGAAGAAAAGCACACTAAATCAGATTTAGATCTCATGATGAAAGTATTCACTTTCTTCGGCTTTGGAATAGTTCAACGAAATCGTGGAAAAAGAAGTTTGATTCAAAACTAATTTCTTCCTTCATCATTTTGTGTATACATATTTGTTTAATCTATTCTATATGCAGTTTAATATTTGCAATAATCGAGTTAGGAACTTTAAGTTTAAAGATTAATATAGCGTGGAAATTAATCAATATGACCTCCTTTGTTTTGCGGCATAGTCTTCGAGTTAGACGACATCGCTTACTCTACTTGTTCCTGAAGTCGAAGAAATGTAACAAAGTTCTCATTAGGATTGGCAATCGTAAATCTCTGAAACCGTTAATTGCATTTTGCATCTTACTGATAATTTTATACCCTATTTCCTGCACAACGATTCTTCTACCCATTCTTCAAGAATTGCACATGTACGTTGTTCATTACTTCTTTGGATTAAGAATTAATAAAATATCCATGTGCGTTTAAGTTTTCTTATTTTTGTTTAATACACTATATTCGGCAAATTTATACTTATTCGATCATTGTGACTGTGATTTACGTTTTCCTGTGTATTTATTTTAAGAGGCAGCTGCGAAATTGTCACGGCGTTTTGCAGAGGAATATATCATTATCTACTGAACCTAATCTGTTTCTTAAACGCCTTAACGCTTATCGTAAAATTTCATACTCTATTGGTCTTATGGAAGATTCACTATCATTTCCAATATATCTAGTGTCAGTAACAAATTTTTTCCTTCTGTATGTATTTTTTGTTATTTCTGCTTGGTTTTGCAAACGTTAGTCTCACTCTGTCTGTTCGAATTTATGTATTTGCAATATTCATCAAGTGCCGTATCATTTTTTGCCATTACTTTTTGTGCAGCTGAGGTAAACGAAAAGAACAAAGATATCAGAAGTACTCTCTCAGAGATATCGAAGAACATGGGAATATCTCGTAATCATACTGCCATCGATATGTTTTTGTCAAAGATAATAAACGCGAAAAATTAATAAACCTGTTCTCTCGGGGTGGAAAATGTTAAAATTCACCAGAAGCTTTACCTTTCTGCCTGTGGATGTTTGTTTGTCCGCTAATTGTCAGTTAAGTCAGACGAAAATAGTCCGTTAATTCTTCAGTTTAAATCGTAAAAAACGAAATTTCAAAGCGATATTCTTACATGTAACACTTTAAATGTTAAGGGCAATATTCTTTTTACTTTGTTCTTTTTTAATGAAATATTCACCTTAATGAATGCTACGAAGTACCATGTCGTCTTTTTGATATTGCTATTTTTAATTATCTGCATTTGTTCACAATATCAATATCGCTTAATACTGTATATTCAAAAAATTCAAGTGATAAAACAATTAAGTAATCCACTACTATTATCTCTGAATGTTTCTGAATTTTTAAACGTAATTTTCTGATCTTAAATTGAAAGCAATAAATGTATGAAATTCTCATGCACATAAAACTAAATAATATAAATAAATAACCCCTCAAGCAGCTGCTTGCCACAGTGGTCTGACAGGAGCTTGTCAGTTTATGTACCAGAGTAGAAGGTCTGAGAGGATGGCAGGACATCAGTAGAAAAACGACACACACATCCATGCCTTACCCAGGGCTCGAACCCAGGTATATATCCAGCACTATAACCTAGATATTCTAGGCTTGCAAGAGACCGGATGGACAGGTAAAGGTGAGATACTTAAAAATAACTTTAAATTTCTCTTTACAGGGAGGGAGGATGGAAAGCATCACCAAGCGTGGGTCTACTGCTCAGCAGACATGCTAGTGATGCTCTTCTAGGATACGAGTGTATTAATGAAAGGTTTCTTACAGCATAATTTCAGACAAGCATTAAAGACTTGAATGTTATCTGCTGTTATGCCCCCACTGAGAATGCTGATGAGGATGAGAACGATAGGTTTTACAGACAACTTCAGGATATTTTGAATTCTGTCAAGAAAGGAGATATTGCCCTTGTTCTTGGTGACTTCAATACCAAAGTTGGTACTGACTCTAACCTTTGGGGAGGGGTGATAGGCCCTTTTGGTATTGGTAGTTGCAATGGCAATGGACAACGCCTCCTACAGGTAAGTATACTCAATGGTTTCAACTCAATTATCCCTCATACCTTCGGCAAGCAAAGACTCATTCGATATTTTCGTGTTGTCGTCTTTGGTACTTTCTACACAGTTTTAAAACTTCGGGCCAAAGTTTTCTCCATGACTTCACAAACGTTGCACGAGGCATTTCTTCAAAAGCTCTTACCATCATGTAGATCATATCCTTGATATTTATTGTTTGAAAGAATTTAAAAGTCGTATTCCGTTATTTTCGGTTCGCTGTAAAATTTCTGAAAGAATCTTTCTCCTGTATCGCCTTTTTAAACTTACAAGCACGCATTAATCCATTGGTTGCACTAAAGACGTTACATTAGGTTACAAAAACATGGCTTTTATGTTATCAGAAATGAGTTCGCTTGGGTGTCTTGGGGCATTGTCGAGAATGAGTAAGGCATTTAAAGACTTGTCAATTTTTTTTTTTTAATTTTGGAACAAATTCTGTAAAGAACCACTCTTAATACAAATACGAGTCTATCCAAGCAGACTTTTGAGCTTTGTAGTAATCTGGTAGAGCAGCTAAATTTAAATGTTTGAATGCTAGGGGTTTTGCTAATTTATCAATTACAAAAAGAGGAAGTCTGTCCGTAACTGCAGCAGAATGCTGCCGGTAAGCACAAATACCATCTCTTTTTTGTAAATATTACACGGTAGAGTGTACTGTGTATACGCGCAGTACAGTCGCTCAAAAAATATCCGTACACTATGGTTGATTACAGAATTCAGAAAAAATTTCTTGCAACGATTTTTTTTTTAGAAATTAGTGATCTGGCAACCTTTGTGTACAATAGACGAAGGTTGCTAGATCACTAATTTCTAAAAAAAATCGCCGGAAATTTTTTCTGAATTCTGTAATCAATCATAGTGTTGGGATATTTTTTGAGCGACTGTACACTGTAATATTCACAAAGAGGAACTGAAGCAAATATCCACTGTACTATAAACAAAACACGCGACAACTTGTTTCCACTTCTTGGAACTGAAGCAAATAAACAAAACAAGCGGCGACTTGCTTCCGCTTCTTGGAACGACCGGTTAAAGCGGAGGCCGGTTGAGCCGAGACCGGATAAGAGAGAGTCTACTGTATGAAGCAAAAACGAACACCTTATAATTGTTCTTTATTAACACTACACAAAATATGGGTTGGGATCTCAGTCGATAGCGCGCCAGGCTCGTAATTTCACAGTTCCCAGGTTCGAGTTCCAGCTGTGCCAGCTTTCAGATGTATCTCCGTAAAACTCCCCACCCTACCCACACTCAGTAGGGGACACTGAAGGGCTTGGTTAATGTTAAACCGTGTCCCGTATGCGGGAGAGCCATACCTTGTGCACGTTAAAGAATATGCTAGATGGCCTTTACGGGAGGCAATTAAATTTAATAACAGTATTTTCAGTTGAGATATTTTCTTTAAATCCTACAGTGATTAATTTTATGATTTCCGGCAAGATTACTGATCCATTTCTGAACGCGAACGCTCGGAATGAAAACTAGATATAACTTCTGGGCTTACCTAAATAATTTTTGATTTCGCTCTCTTGTTGGATAGTTTTCCCCATCTTTGAGAAGGCTAGTAACTGGAACGGAGGGGAAATTATTAAGCATATATATGTTATATTACACATATTTCTGAAAAACATCCTTTAAAAAAACCAAAGAAAAGAAACAATTTTATATTGGTACGGTGTTCCAGTTGATCTTGCCTCCTCCCCCTTCATTCGAATCGCTTGTCCCATCCCTTTAATTTTTTCAATGAAAAAGAAAAGCTTAGTACTAAGTGCTGCTATTGATAACTCTGTATACTTAAAATTCTAATTTTTTACAGTATAGCGGCCAAAACATTCAAACAGCTTATAATGAAGATTGATTTACAATAATAGACTGCGTAGTAACATTATTGAATATAATGCACAAAATTTAACTGCTGTAAAAAAATTATTTTTCTCGTTAGAGACAATCGTATTCGGGACGGAACACCAGGCATTCATATCACGACTTAATTTATACAAATCAATTCCAGTAAACTGACGATTTTATTACATCTTCGTCTATATTTCAATGAAATGCATCATCTTCCATCATTTCCATCGCGTCAACTTCATTTCTGAAATACATCCATAGCTGAATTACGCCCATTTTATACAGTTCAGCTTTTAACCCTATGAATGAATCCACTGAATAATGGAGAACACTGTCTTCGATAGCAATCAGCTATCATTGTTCCCCAAATTCGCCTCTACTTCAATCAGAAAAAGACTGCACGAAATAAAACCTTTTGTTGCCGAAAGCGACCAATCAATATAATGTATTGTACTTAGAGCCTTTTTTTCTACGAGACCGATAAATCCAAACACTTCAGAAGAAAATTTTGAATTGCGGTCTGGTTTGCGACATACGAAGTTTGAGAGAAAGGTTACGGTTTTTTATTCCTTTCCTACTCTACAAAATAAAAACGTCTCAGAACAACCTTTCTAAATGAAGACTGTGGCGATGAATCAGTTATTTAGTTAACGATTGTTGGACTGTTGAATTCTTGTGCATTTAATATTGAATGCAGTAAAATTATTGGAATTTTCCCTTTTTCCAGGTATATAGAATTACAAACAGAACAAACGATTTTGTGCAAGATTGTGCTATTGTCCTATTGGAAAGAATAAATCAGTAAGCGAATATTTATGACTGGTTTGAGTATCTTCAGGAATATCGTACGCGGCTGCAGAGTTCGCGAATTTTCAAAATAATTATTTACGATTCCAGTGTGTTTTTAAATGATTACATCATACTTTAAGAGTTCCTATTATCGTCAAAGAGAAAAGCAGCTTCAAGTATTTAATATTTTATGTGACTCATACAATATAACTGACACTGCAGTTATTTTCAACTGATTTGAACCCTTCCAGTCCTGAAAACTGATTCAAGATTTCGTGACGTCTTTATACGAAATGGAAATTATTTGCAACTCGTTAGCTTCAATGAATTCTTTAAACCTTTACCACATTTAAACATTATGAATGATGATCATTGTATTCGCAATTGCAAGTGAATAACGCTGAAACACCCAGTGTCTTAACTTTCCATGTGTTTTAAAACTAAGTAAAGTTCACTTAATACAGTTTTAAATGATTTCAAGGTATGCCCAATTTCGTAAAATGGAAAAAAAAAGCTTTTAAAACTTTGCATTGACATTTAGAAATTTTATTTGACACAATTAGATCGATAGTGTATTGTGCAATAATACTTAATTTTGTAGAAATTTTAAGATGATGACTAGATGAAAATTTCGATCGTGAAAGTCGTTCGGTTGGTATAGAAATTCAAGTTAATAATCACAGAACAGATACTTCTAGTCATCCTGATTCAGAACGAGCTTTTCGTCTCAGAAATCATAGTGAAATACAATATACAAGGTTTGATTTAAACACCATAATGAAAGTTCTAGCTTTGTTAAGTTTTGGAATATTTCAACGAAATCGTGACAAACTAAGCTGGATTCAAAAATCTCTTGTCTCGTTAGTTACTTTAGGAGTACATACATTTTTCACTTAAGATATATCCATTCCAACTTTTACAATTATCACATCACAACACTTAAATCTAAAAATTATTATTTCATGGAGAGTAACAGAAAGCATCTCTTTTGTTTTATGGCATTGTCTGCGAGTCCGACAAAAACGCTTACTCACTTTGTTCCTGAGATTGAAGGAATATAATCAAGATTTATATCATAGATATTATAATCAGAGATATATAATATCAGAGATTTATAATACCCAATTACGATTGGGTATTATAAATCTCTGAAACAAACCATGGATAAAATCTTGCATCGCCCACATAATTTTAAACCCTATCTTAATCCAAACTTTATATATATATATATAATCTTGAAGAAAAGGATTTAAATGAAATAATAGGTTTTTATTTCTATGGCTTAACAATTAGTAAAATATTCCCATCCGTTTATTACCTTCTATATTTGTTTTCTATATTTTATCTGGCAAACCTTCATTTTCTCTCAAACATTGTGACTATGATTTACGTTTTCCTATGCATTTATTTCCAGATATTGATGCGAACTTGTCACAATGTTTTAAGGACGAATACCTCATTATCTGTTGAATCTAATCTGTTTGTTCAACAACTTAACGCGTATCGTAAAATCTCATCTTGTATTGGTCTTATGGAAGATTCGCTATCATTTCCAATATTTCTAGTAATAGTAACAAACATTTTTCTTCTCTTTGCATTTTTCGGTTATATTCTTGGTTTTTCAAATACTAGTAGCACATTGTCTGTTCGAATTTTTGTATTCGGAGCATTCTTCAACAGTACCATATCATTTTTTGCCATTACTTTCTGTGCAGCTGAGGTAAACGAAGAGAACAAAGGTATCAGAAGTACCTCTCTCAGAGATATCGGAGAATATGGGAATATCTCGTAATCATATTAATATCGATATGTTTTTGTCAAAAGTAATTAACACGAAAAATAAACCTGTTCTCTCGGGGTGGAAAATGCTCAAATTCACCAGAAGCTTTATCCTTTCTGCCTGTGGAAGTTTGCTTATCTACAATCTCTTAATTCTTCAGCTAAAATAGTAAAAACTAAAATTTGAAAGCAATTTTCTTATATAAGTGTTAAGAACAATGTTCCTTCCACTTTGTTCTTTAATTAAATCTTCACCTCAATCAAAGTGTGGCCTGAAATACCAATTACTCTTCTGGTATGCTATTTTTAACATGTTGATATCTTTATAATACGAATTTTACTTATCACTGTGTATTGAAAACATTAAAGTACTAAAGTAATTAATAAATCCACTATCTTTGAAGGTTTTTGTCTATGACTTTCTGATATTACCTTTTATGCAATTAATTCGTAAAATTCTTAGGCATATAGAAACACTCACAGACGAAAATTTTAGAAAGCAGAATCACATATAATAAAATCAATTTATCACGATTATTCCGAAAAAGAATATGCTGTATAATGAGTAGTAAATAATCACAGGATAAGTCCTGTAGACATTGAACTCATGAAATAATGAGCTGAAAAAATTGCACATGCCATTTTATTAAAAAAGATATTTTACATTAATTGATAAGGGAAAAAAACGAAGACGCTGAATATTAAAGAAGTAATTATCAATCTCACAATATTAGTGATTCACGACAGCCTTTATCTCTTATTGTATGACGGATATCAACGCATATGTACATAAACGTCAATTAATGTAAACTACGTCTCAAAATAATAGAATGTAAAACCGTTAAGAACATTTTTTTTTTCAAAATAGCAAAGATATAATTCATCGTTATAAAAAACCAGGAAAATAAACTCTTTTGAACAACCCCAGCATCATTTCTTCACAATATTTTTCAAATTATTGAAGACTAGTTTTAATAGTAAATATTTTAAAACTGGCGTAGATTTTGAATTCATATTCTTTTACGCTGATTGATTATAATAAACAGGATTTTCAAAGGAAAAATAAACTCCATGTTTTTCAATTATTTTCCTAAACTTTCTCTGTATAATAACTTTTCATTCCATTTACTATATCACAAACATTGCTTAATAGAAATCAAATTACTTTCTATTATGTTATTGAAGCGACACTAGGCACTTTATTATAAAATCAAAATGCGAAAATTGAAATTGTTTACTTCCTTTTCACTAGGCGTCATGTGCAAGTATTGTATGTTGATCACTGTTCCGAAAGTGATAATCATTAAATATTAGAAAGTGACAGACAGAAAAATATTACAGGATAAAACTTAACTTCAGTGAAAGTACAGCTTAAAACCGAATGAAAATAATTTCTTCAAACTTTTTATTGTCGTCTAAACATATACGTAGCGTATTTAGTATTTATGTAGAAGACACACCACATTCTGGTTATCAAATAATATAAATTTTCTTTTACGGATATTTATTTACAATTTTATTACTAATTATTTTTAGAAATGACAATAAAAAAAATACCCCCTCAAGCAGCTGCTTGCCACAGAGGTCTGACAGGAGCCTGTCAGTTTATATGCCATAGCAGAAGGTCTGAGAGGATGGCAGGACCTCAGCAGAAAAACGACACAAACAGCCATGCCTTACCCGGGCTCGAACCCCGGTCCCTTAGATCAGTAGCCAAGCGCACTAACCACTCGGCCATGGGACGGCTATGAAGAATTTTAACAGAAGAAACTATAATATCTCTCGTAAATTTTAGATTGAGAAAAAGCAATATCAATAGAAGTAACTATAACAACATCTTTTGAATTTTTACTTGGTTCTTCATTAATGGCTTTCAGGAAAATCTGTTGTGTTCGTACTTTGAATTTTTTTCGTATATGTAACAAGTCTCTTCTCATTATAACCCTTACAAATACAGAAGCTTCAACAGTCGGATGGGGCGGGGGTGGCTCAGTCGGTAGCGCGCCAGGCTCGTAATCTGTAGGTCCCAGGTTCGAGTCCCAGCTGGGTCAGCGTTGAGATTTATCTCCGCAAAATTCTACGCCCTGCCGACGGTCAGTAGGGAACACCGATGGGCTTGGGAAGGCCGCCGTCCGTCGGATGGAACGTTAAGCCGTGGCTCCGTGTGCGGGAGAGCCATACCCTGTGCACGTTAAAGAACACGCTGGATGGCCTTGACGGGAGGCTACCATCTGTCTCCCAACAGCTGTTCCAGTGGGTCCCCTGCCCCAACCTTTTCTGAGCCTTCGGGGTCCATGTGACCTGGCCATTTAGCCCATGGTGTGCAAAAAAGTGCCGCTCAGAGGTAAAACAACCCAACTTCAACAGTCGGAAGCAAGTATGCTTGGGGAATTTAATGGGATAATAAAAGAACTGCGGCTTTTATTCCGGGAACTACTGCAAATGTAACTTTCAGTAGCAGCATGGTCTACAAATGTAGCCCATGCTGCTACTGAATTTCTAGTTAAATATTTCTTCTTTAGACGTCTTAATCCATGAGCCCATCTCAGTTACTGATAGCTCTGTGCATCTTGCTCGCTTGGTATCATTTAGCCATTACATGCGCATCAATTTTCATAATATACTGTGAATGATCTACAATTCGGGTCCAGGCGCCAAAACAAGCAACTGAGTTTTGTTTATTAGTTTGTTGATTTTCTTATTTATTGGAATATTTTCTGAAAACTTTTGGCAATACGTAAATTGTTTATTTCTTTAATGCTTTGTATTAATGGGTTTTACGTTATCTCGTGTACTTCACTAAAAAATGTCACAAAGACTCCAGCCAGTTTAAAAATCCAAATGATCTACACTGCAGTTAACATGCCCAATCGTGTATGTAGTAACCAGGCGATGAGTA
Source organism: Ryuthela nishihirai (assembly GCA_038380435.1). Classification (NCBI taxonomy): domain Eukaryota; kingdom Metazoa; phylum Arthropoda; class Arachnida; order Araneae; family Heptathelidae; genus Ryuthela; species Ryuthela nishihirai. The sequence continues at coordinate 29,970,163 of JAWZYU010000025.1, forward strand.
GCTGCAGTACTGGATCTAATGGGTAGGAATAGGTGGGCCATGGATCCAGTTTTGAGAATGTCACTTAATAGAATGGAGGGGAAAAATATTTTAAATTTGTCTCTATATAAATATTACACGTTCCTCTGTATAAATATATACCGTATATACCGTTTTTCAAGAAATTTGTTAACACCACTTAAACGAAGAGAAAACGTTTATATCGGAACGACGTTACGGTTCATTCGGATTCCATCATACCCTTATCCTCTTATTTTTTTTTTAGATTCAGGTCTGTGAAATTGGTAAGCCAGAAAATATGGCACGTGAAATAATTTAAAGAAAGTCAAAATAGAATAAAAAAAACGCAGAATATGACTTTTTTTTATCCTATTTTAATTTCAGATATGAATTTTTTAACCTCCAAGATATAAAGATACTTTTCAGTTTAAGAATATTACACGCAAGCCATAATTTTTAATATTTGAACAACTACTTTTTACGAGAAATTAAAATATAAGACTTTATACAAAAGGATTGGGTTCGGTTGTTTTACCTCTGAGCGGCACTTTTTTTGCGCACAATGGACTAAACAGCTAGGTCATAAGCATCCTAATGGCATTAGAAGGTTGACTGGAGGGGATACACTGAACAGCTTTTAGGAAACAGATGAGAGCCTTCCACCAAGGCCATCCAGCGTGTTCTTTAACGGCTTAACCTCACATCTGACAGACGGCAGCATTTCCAAGCCATCGGTGTCCCCGCTGACAGAGGTCAGGGTAAGGACATTTGCGGAGAGAAATCTCAACTCTGGCTTAGGTGGTATTCGAACCTGGGAACTTCAGATTACGAGCTTGGCACGTTACCGACTGAGACACCCCGCCCCTTACATAAAAAGAATTTCAAAAACAGTTCCCTTGGATAGATGTTTCAAAGAAACTTGAAATCGTCGATTCATGTTTTCGTTTCTCGTGTTGTAAGGCTCTTAAATAAACGCGACTCAGAGAGAAAACGATTTTAATGGATATATTTTATGTTTCTAATTACTGAGAGGAGGGGGGAAGCGGTACATAATCTCTAGTTTCACGTTGCAAACCTTTTGAAAACTCCAAACATAAACTTAGATCTTTCATTTCAGCATCAAAGTTTATTCAATTGCAATTTCAAAAGCACAAACTCATCCCATTACTCAGTTGTAACCTACTTTATTACAAACAGATCACGATTCCTTAATGAGGTATTTACACTACGGGTAAAAAAAAGTTCCTGAACGCAGCAGTAAGTTTTCAGGAATCTTTTAACAAAAAGTCCTGAAAACATGCTGCCTTCTGATTTCTGCACACTGATGCAAAATAAATTCTGCGTACTGATTTCTAGTCAATAAATCATTAGACTTTTTTTATCATTCGCTTCAAAGAGCGGTTTTTAAACTTTTCATAACGGTTTTCAGTTTTTTTGTTATCTAAAACGATTTTCATGATAAAATTACCTGTAAGCAATCAAATACAAATTGAATATGTTATGGCACACGGATCAATTAACAAAAATTTAAAATGAGTGAAATATTTCACTTTATCCTTAGTTTAATCATTAGACCAGGGTTGTTACACTTATTCATGTAAATATTAAATGTTTCAAAAATTGCTTTGCTTTAATGACAGTTTTACATCTTTTTTACAAGGTATACAGTAATTAAAAAATAATGTTTTTATGTAATATGGCTGAGAGCAAACCTCAATTAACTCACGCTTATTTAAAATTCTTTTCTTAGAAATTTCATAACTAATTTTCTATCATAAGTTCTCAATAGGATTAAGATTCGGAGACTCTCCAGGATCATCATCAGCATCCTCAAGCAGCCATGGGCTACCGAGGTCCAACCAGACCGTGCAATTTAGTTCTCCAAGCATATCTTTCCTGATCTACATCTAATCACTGCACACCAATTCTAGCAAGGTCCTGTTTGACATTGTCGAATGGAGCGGCAATAATCCCTCAAAGAGTTTTTGTCTATTCGCGACTTATTATGCTTATCCACGAAGCAAGTTTATATGCTTGAAAATGTGTCAATCCTCAACTCGTTAAGGCGCTTCTACGGCAAGTGATCTATAATGATAAAATATGTCTCTGGTCGCCAAAGCTGTTCGCATAAAAAGGCTAAATATCTGGAATTTTGACGAAACATTACGAGTAACATGAGAATCATCATCATCATTATCACTTTGAAACAGCCATGGGCAACGGAGGTCCAACTAGAATGTTTAATTTAGTTCTCCAAAAGCATCTGTCCTGAGCTACATCTGCTGAATCTGGTAGAAGAATTCTAACAAGGTCTTCTTTAATATTATCTGCCCACCGCATCTTAGGTTTCCCCCTCTTTCTGAGGCCTTTAGGAACACTGTTCATAACCCTATTCGCTAACCTATAATTATCCATACGAGCATCATGACCAAACTAACGTAGTCTCTCTCTCTCTGCCAAATGTACTGCTCAAAGGAAGTTGCCGACACCTTTACTTAACCTCATCATTAGTTACAAAGTTAAAACATATAATGCCCAAGATACTGCGTAAACATCTAGAATCAAAAACATAAAGTTTCCTGTTATCTTGTTTACAAAGCGTCCATGTTTCACTACCAAAATTTACTCTAGAACGAACAACTATTATACAGTCTAAATTTTATCTTTAGGTGTATAAGCCTATTTCTCCACACTCTCCATAGATCCCTAAAAGTTCCAAAAAAGCAATCCCTATTCCCCAGTTAATCTCATTCCTCACATCACAAGTATCTGTTACATAGCTCCCAAGATATTTAAACTAATACACTTGCTCAAGAGTGGAACTATTCGGATTAACTGAATCACAGCCTTTCTGACCAATTTCCATCACTTTAGTTTTCTCTCTGTTTATAACCAAACCTACTCTACTACCAGTGTCATCAACAGCTCGAATAAAATAGTTCAAACCAACAGAAGAAAAGGATTATTTTTCAACCAACTATGACACCTTTTTACGCTAAAAATGACAGAGTAACCAATTCAAAAGCAAATGAAAGTAAGATTAACTTGGATTGTTTTACCTCTGAGCAGGCACCATTTTGCACATAGAGGGCTACATGGCCAGATTACAAGGACCCCAAATGCTCAGAGAAGGGCGTGAGAAGGGAAACCACTGGATAGCTGTTAAGAGACAGATAACGTCCCGCTACGGCCATCCAGCAGGTTGTTTAAGGTGCACAGGGTATGGTTCTCCTCCATAAGGTTCCACTGCTTTCAGTCCCATCCGAATAACAGCGGCCTTTTCATACCCATCGTAGTCTTCTTTCTTACAGAGGGAAAGCTGGAGATTTATCGGAGATAAATCTCACACTGGCACAGGCGGGACTTGAAATCGGAAACTGCAGATTACGTGTCTGGCCCACTAATAAACTGAGCAAAAGAAACTAAAGTAATAGGGTATGAACAGTATCATCCCATGGCCGAGTGGTTAGCGCGCTTGGCTACTTGATCTAAGGTACCTGGGTTCGAGCCCCGGGTTAAGGCATGGCTGTTTTTCTGCTGAGGAACTGCCTCCTCTCAGACCTTCTACTGTGGCATATAAACTGGCAGGCTCCTGTGGCAAGCAGCTGCTTGAGGGAGTATTTATTGTTTTTTTAAAGTGTTAAACATAAAGCTGACAATAAAATTGCAAAGCTTTTAACTCTTCTGCACTGAATAAATAAAAAAAAATAATAAATACCCCCTCAAGCAGCTGCTTGCCACAGAGGTCTGACAGGAGCCTGTCAGTAATACTACTTAAAAGTTAATCAAAAATATTATTAAAAGCCTTTCGTCCTCCCCCTCATTTTTTACGAAGAGCGAGCTGCAGAAAACTCGAAAAAAATCGCAAACGTAGATCTCAAATTTGAATAAGAATAATATGCAACACAAATAATATATTTAAAAAATGCATATTGATTGTAATACAAAAAAATGCATATTTCTTAGCAGAATAATAAAATGACATTTACAATGACACAAATGAAGGACGTTATCTACTAATGCACTGTAAAAATATAATTGAAGCATCAATTTCAGACGGTGAAGGATTCAGTAATCTAAGCTTTACTATCCTTTTTTTATGGTAATCAGTTTTGCTGGAATCAATCCATTCCCATTTCTCACTGCAATATGCTGAAATCAATAACCGTAAATTCGTCATTTCAATCACTTTTTTTTCCCTCCATTCTTCCACGAAGCATGACACCTTCATCATCATTAATCATTTACATCACATCAGCTTAGCCTATACAATGCAACTGCAAGATTAATAAGGCAATTTTACATGATATCGAAATATTACAAATCAGAAAGGACTCAATTGAAAGGGATAAAAAGCTATTTCCGATATATCTCATATATCATTAATCATACAATTATTTTCTAGCTCCCAGAGAAAAAAAATGAATCAAAATAAAGCTTTTTGTTGCCCAAAGCTGCGAATCAATACAGCTTTAGCGTATCAGAAAAAATCCTGGCTTTTACACGCATAACTCTCGAAAGTTCAGGTTGGGTTGTTTTACGTCTGAGCGGCACTTTTTTGCACACCATGGGCTAAATGGCCAGGTCACATGGACCCCGAAGGCTCAGAGAAGGTTGAGGGAAGGGACCCACTGGAACAGCTGTTGGGAGACAGATGCTAGCCTCCCGTGAAGGCCATCCAGCGTGTTCTTTAACGTGCACAGGGTATGGCTCTCCCACACACAGGGCCACGGCTTAACGTCCCATCCGACGGACCCGCACTTTGACCCGCAAAGCTAAATAGCTTATCTGCAGGAAAATGAATAAATTATATTAAACATAGGTCATTCAGCAACAAAAATGATGTACATCAAATAAATCCACAAAACACAACACATAAAAATCAGCTAACTAGAAAATACCAAATAATTTTTTAATACCAATTTAAGGGGGCAGGGCGGGGAATTTTGCGGAGATAAATCTCAACGCTGACCCAGCTGGGACTCGAACCTGGGAACTATAGATTACGAGCCTGGCGCGCTACCGACTGAGCCACCCCGAAAGTTCAGGAGGAACAGCTCTCTTATATTGCGCTGCACGATACAAAATTCCCAATACGATTATACGCTTCATAACTGACAGGCTCCTGTCAGACCTCTGTGGCAAGCAGCTGCTTGAGGGGGTATTTATTTTTTTTTTATTTATTCATTTGATACTTCATTATGCCAGTGGCAAAGTTTAGAGAAAATGTTCAGAGTTCGCACTTAATTCTAGAGTACTATAATTTAAATTATTTTGTACTGTCATATTGTACTGATGAATGATTAAAGTGATTATATTTAAGTTTTTAAATATCAATACTTGTAAACATTCAGAATTTGGAACTTTTCTCAATTATATCTAATTGCAGACTATGTGATTTTCTAACAGTTTGTGTGGTTGAATTACTGAATTCTGATGATATAAATATTTATTATTTATTAATTTTATATTTATTAATACCGAAGACGATTACTGTGATGATTTTGAAGATGTAAAAAGCGGTTGGGTAAATTATTTTACCTATTGTTTCATTTCGAAATGGTTAAACAGTAATATGAAATTCGTGTTATCGTCCATGAGCAAAACAGTTCTAAAAGTTTTATTTCCAAGACCAAATGAATGATCAACTTCCGATTGCTATTACAACTGTTTCTGACTTTTAATATTATACTGCAATATCTTTGAATAAAGGTCTGTGTGTTTACTATTGAAGAATTATGGCTAATTATATAATTTGCAAGCAATTCTCTTTGATTTAAGGATGAGTTGGTTAAAGAGCTTTGGGTAATTAAAAATTCACAACATGTGGAACGTTAGTTAACGAATATCAAGGATATGGAAAAACACAAAAAATCTTCTAATGGTATTATCCAAGACAAAGGTCCCCAAACCTCGCAATTTTCGGAAAGGCATACTTCTTTTACAAAATTGCTGCATTTTTTAACTTTACTACATAATTAAGACTACATGCATTTTGCAACTAAAATACGAAAATTTCTTTAAATTTACCTCTTTATGATGCGCTGCCATAATTTAAGTAACAAATTTTCTCAATATTCTTTTTCCATCACATATCGATTTTTCGATCTTTATGGACATAATGCACTCATTAATCCATTAGTTTCGCACTTCTTTGGGACTTGTACCCCTTTATGGAAAGGGTCCACAATATTCGTATGCTCCTTTTGAAGGCATATAGGATTTCGCATAACCTTTAATCTAAGAAGGAAATAAAAAACACTATATATATTGTTTTGATTTACAACATATAGGAGAAAGAAGGATCCTAGAAACTATTCCTAGTTTGTAGAGGCCTTCTGATAGAACCTAGAAACTATTCCTAGTTTGTAGAGGCCTTCTGACACAAAGGCATGCTAAGACCGAAGTCACTGCAGACCACTGCCTCAGTTAGAACTAATACAACACACAAAGTTAGCCCTCCTAGAACAGCAGCTAGTTCCCTAACCGCTATGCCAGTCGAGGCCTTTAATAATAAAAGTAACAAATATTTATATTTAAAATTTGGTACAATCAGCTTTATGTCTATAATTACAAGATTTATAACGTTCAATACTCCAAATATTAAATTTATGAGTGTTTATAATTAATATTTGTAAGGTATGATAGATAATATAATTTTTGCTTTAAATCTGGTTCTACTAAAATGAATAATGTTTTAATAAGACGAAAGAGGAAAATTTGAAAAAACTCATACAATTAGCTAGAATGTCATTGAAGCCGGAAGTTCAGCAGCCCATTTCCGGAATCCAGTCCCAACTTTCACATGCTAGTTGACAAACCAACTTCACTTTTGATGTTAAAATAAACTATATATCAATATTTAATTTTCTCTCTTATTATTTGGTATTTGCACATATGACAAATAAAATAAAATAAACTAAATGTTGAACTTGTTTTGTTCTTTTCAATTATACTTCTCTCTACTTCTTGTAATTTTCAATATATATTTATTCCTCCCCCTCCAAACTACCCCAGCAGTAATCATATTGTTGCGGATCACAAAAATGGATAGCCACTGAGCGTGAGTATTAAAAGCTATATTTCAAAACCAAATTCAATACAAGGTAAATTGTTACAAAGGAAATATGGATGAAGTATCTTATTAACAAATCAACTATTAACATGCACAAGTCATCAATCTTCCTGCGTAGAGCACACAATATCAGCTCTGTGTATTTTACTAAATACTACCTTTTACTTGATTTACCAGGTCACCCGAAGATCTTCACTCGTAAACCAATTCTCGTCCTGTGCTAATAACTGTTCACACACTAGCCGAACAAAAAGACAGTCCGTATAGACATTCGAAGTTAGCCATAAAAGTTCCCACTTTTATACTTCCGTGTATACACAACACATCAAGTTACTTCTTGATACTTAACGATAAAAGATCCCACTTTTATCCTTCCGCGTATACACAACACATCAAGTTACTTCTTGATACTTACGCGCACTGTCTCAGAACAGCTCACCGTCCATTTTCGAACTCACCGACCGTTACAACACAACGACCGTTAACGCTCCACTGTCCTTCTCTAAATTCTCCCAAAGTTCAATTCGTTGGCTGAAACTTTGCTTTCGGTTGCCAGATTCTTCTGTCGTAACACTGCCCCCTTCCTAGGTCTTGTTCGTCCCGAACAATTCTGGATTCCAAAGTTTCTTCAGTTCTTCGATGAAACGGGGCCAAACGATCCACGTGAACCACCTTGCACTTTGTAGCTGGACATCGACGAATGCGATATACCACGTCTGTGTCAAAATGAAAGCGAATCTCATTATGACGTAGATTTCTTTTCTGACTGAAGCCTCGTCCACAAACATAATACGTGTAAGGCCTATAGCCCTTGTGAACACGTTTATGTCTCTGCAGGGAGAAGAATCGACTAAGAGTTTTCGTGCAAAACCTGTAAAAAGTTTTCTTCTTTGGATTTTTACTTCTATCAACAGTAACAAGGAATGAAAGTCATTAGTGACATAAAATCTAGGGAGAATTTTCATCCTGCAATCTGACCCTTTTGTCAGCTGACTTTCACTTAATTCAGAACTGTCGTGATGAACCTTCAGCCATATTTCACCTGATTCAATTTGATCCCCAAGGTGCTTCACAATTATAATATCAGCTCCAATATTCTTTTTAGCGCCTCGGTCCATCTCCTCCTTCCATAATCTTGTTAGAACTGCAGCTTCTAATCCGACAACCTTACCTGTTTCTCCTGTATAAGTGAAATCAGTGATGTGTCGGGCTGCTAGCAATATTTTTTCTGTTTTACCTTCACATAGCCAGCTTGCAACATCTTCAGATACTCCTTGTTCTATTAACATGTTACGAAACTTGTTCAAAGCATTGCCGTTATGCAGAACCTTACGGACACGTAATGCTTCATCTACCCTATTATCCACAATGTTCACAAAACGCAGAAGTTCTCCTAACTCTTCGACGAGCTCTTGCAGTTCTAAGGATCCGTTACCAAGGAAACACTGAACAGCTTCCATCACTTCCAGAGAGTTGTCAACAGAGTTTTCAAGAGGTGAATCCATGTTGCTGATTACAGCTGAACAACTCAAACTCTTCATTCCACGAGCTTGTGATGCTGCAACCACTTTCTTAACTAAATCAACAGCAACATCTTCTGTACTGATGAGATCAATAGCTCCTTTTCCGAATTCAACATCATAAACCAAAGCACACACTCCTTCAGCCAGCTTTTTGGACACAATTGAGCATATCATTAGAGGAACGCTATCTATGGTAGCCATCAGATCCTTGCAGCGGCAAATCTCCTTATCTGTTGGCACCAGCTCCCCTGTCTGTACCACGATGCAACATCCGACGTCTTCCATCATCTGCTCGATTTTATCTTTAGTGCAGTCGACTGTGAAGCTAGGGATGGATTCCAATTTGTCCAGAGTATCTCCCGTCAATTGGCGAGCACGACCGGAGATCATAGGGACCTTGAGACCTAAAGCAGCAAGTGCAGGAGCCAAGACAAGACTCACTTTGTTGCCGACACCTCCTGTGCTGTTTTCATCTACCATCCGATGGCGCCACTCGGGTCTCCAGCAAAACACATGACCCGAGGAGGTCATAGTTGCTGTTTCTTCGGAATTCACTTTCTTGGAGCTCTCATTGTAATTAGCCAGGGAAACATCAGTCATGATTGCCAAATTGTTCATTCTGGAGATCAGCGACGAGTTTTGTAACATGATATTGTCCACTTTAGAGCTCTTGTAGTCGTGATAAAACTTTTCTATATCCTTATAATCTAAATGGTTATAATGTCCAAATCTGCACATTGACTGTTCAGAAAAGAAATTCAGCATGGTTTCGTTGAGATTGTCTGAGGGCTTTACTTCTCTCTGATCGTAACTCTGAGGCTTAGTTTCATCCAGAAAGTTAGTCTTTGAAGTACTGTCTCTGCCTGAAGCTCTTTTACTAGCATCACCTGTTATGCTTCTAAGCCATCCTTCGGAATTCCTCTTCCTTAAATCCCCACTTTCTATAAACGATTCGAGTGTGGCTATATGCTTCGGAAAAATCTCTCCGACTTCCGCGGTAAAGTCGAATGGCACTTTGTATCTATGATGAATGGACGCCTCTTCTTTACTCGGACCACTCTGCGAAACGTAAACTCTGTTTCGTTCCCCTTCATTACCACTCGTTACTCTGCCTTTGCGATAATTGTCCATGACGCATTTTGCTGAGAGCGAGGAATAGAATACCTTTCGTGTGGATCTCTCTTCAGATCGTGCCAGACTTGTATACCTAGGTATTTTGAAGTGCAAAGCGTACTGTATAGTCTCGCAGCTCTCTGATCTGTGTGATTGTTCTTCACAGTTCCTAGACATGTCACCAGCGACATAGACACTCTGCCATGCATTACCAGTAGTTGCGTGGTCAAAGGCATTATCTGCGCTATCTCTACGATTCTTGATTTCCAGTAGCAGATCCACATTTTTATATGCGTTGCCTTTCTCTTTTTCTTTTCCATGTTTACAATCTAACTTAACACTATCAAGATCATCTTTTTCACTGACAAATTCAACATTTAAACTATTGCATTGTCTATTGAGTTCGGTTTTATGATCCTTGAACTGATCAATAATCTTACCAACTTGAGAAGCCACTTCAGCTCTCATCTCAGTATTTTGTGCGGCCATTTCGGCTTTCAAATCATCTTTTTGAGAAACTATCTCCGTTCTCAACTCATTATTTTGTGCGGCCATTTCGGCTTTCAAATCACCTATTTTATCGCTTTGGGCAGCTATATCACCTTTAATCTCAGTATTTTGTGCGGCCAGATCACCTCTTTTATTCCTCAACTCATTATTTCGTGCGGCCATTTCGGCTTTCAAATCATCTATTTTATCGCTTTGGGCAGCTATATCGGCTTTCAAATCATCTATTTTATCGCTTTGGGCAGCTATGTCGGCTTTCAAGTCATTATTTTGACTTTTAATGTCATTCATCAACTTTACTAATTCATCCATACTTCTAGTGAAAGGCATTCAATTAAATGATCCCACTTCTGACACCAAATGTTGCGGATCACAAAAATGGATAGCCACTGAGCGTGAGTATTAAAAGCTATATTTCAAAACCAAATTCAATACAAGGTAAATTGTTACAAAGGAAATATGGATGAAGTATCTTATTAACAAATCAACTATTAACATGCACAAGTCATCAATCTTCCTGCGTAGAGCACACAATATCAGCTCTGTGTATTTTACTAAATACTACCTTTTACTTGATTTACCAGGTCACCCGAAGATCTTCACTCGTAAACCAATTCTCGTCCTGTGCTAATAACTGTTCACACACTAGCCGAACAAAAAGACAGTCCGTATAGACATTCGAAGTTAGCCATAAAAGTTCCCACTTTTATACTTCCGTGTATACACAACACATCAAGTTACTTCTTGATACTTAACGATAAAAGATCCCACTTTTATCCTTCCGCGTATACACAACACATCAAGTTACTTCTTGATACTTACGCGCACTGTCTCAGAACAGCTCACCGTCCATTTTCGAACTCACCGACCGTTACAACACAACGACCGTTAACGCTCCACTGTCCTTCTCCAAATTCTCCCAAAGTTCAATTCGTTGGCTGAAACTTTGCTTTCGGTTGCCAGATTCTTCTGTCGTAACAATATTTTAATATTTCAAAAATGCCAAAAACGTTTGTACACTACTGTTGTAAGGATTTCGTGTTGAACCACAATCAGAGCTCTCCAATACGCTCAAAAGATTAGAATTAGAAAAAATACGTTCATTTGTATATTTCAAACGAGAAAATATGATAGTCTAATAAACGTCTACAATAAAGAAAATATTTTACAAATTAGGAAATTGTACGTGTTTCAAATATTATAATATGTTAAAACCCATTGGAATCAATTTTATTTTCGAACATTTCCAAAGTTAACGCGTTTTTCACAAGGTATAGTATTGATGGATACCCTAGCGCATAAAACATTTGTGCAGAGACATTTTATTTACTTATCTAGTAAATTTTTAAATGCTTTACCCACAGACCTCAAAACAATTAATAATGAAAGAGAATTCATTGGAAAAAGCAGGAAGTGGCTACTTAATTTGGAGAATGTACATGTTTTGTTTTAGAATAGTTAATTGGGATTATTTCGTTTTAATATTCTTATATTTATAGCATAAATTTATTGATAATGTACATGAGATTTTTTACCCTCCAAGGGTAAATTGTTCTGTTGTATGCTTACAAGTCTTCTTTGATATTTATGATATATTTATATTTGCTGCCAAATTAACTTATTTCTTATTGAGTTGCATAATTTCCTCCAAACGCGAGTGTTTCACTCCAATGGAGGCTGATACTTATTTTCACTATCATTGTAAATGAAAAAATGAGAAATTGCTGTATTATAATGACAATTATGATAATGTATAGATTTTTTTATTTGAATTCAAGGTTTTCTATAATGTACTGGATAAAAACCACATTTTTTTGTTTTGAAAATCTAAAAAATGTTCAATATCACAAGTTTAGTAATTTCTATTGTATAAAGAGTATTTTTGTTGTAATTGTGAATATGGGAAAATAAAAGTTTTCTTCATCTTACTTTTTGTCTCCGTGTAATATAATTAAACGCATAAAGTTACAAAATCTGAATAACATTTATTTTGTTGATTAAATTGTTCGTGTCAGCAGCTTTTATTATGAAATAAATTATAAAATATAAAAATTATACAAAAACTGTTATTATGAAATATTTAACCTCAGAGTTTAAAACAACAATCCTTTGGATTGTTGTTTTAAACTCTGAGACACTTGGGCTCAATGATCAGATTACAAAGATCTCCAGGACTCAGAGAAGGTTACTGAAGGTGATCCACTGGCACCGCTAACGTAACAGATGGAATCTTATCTTCAAGCCATTCTGCATGTTCTTTAACCATTTAAGTGTCAGAAGTTGATTAATTAGTTACCCAAAAATCGCTACAAGTGAACTTGCGACATTTTTTCATTCTTACCTGCCATTTGTTTTTCATTTCAAGTTTTATATATTTTGTTCAGAATTAAATGCTTTTTCTTTTAGAATGCGATATAAATTATTTCATTCATTAGTGGTTTTCTAATGAGGCTCAAAATTTTAGTTACATTTTTAGAGAAAAAAAACCGATTCTGTAAAAGTTAAAGTGCATAGGGTATTGTTCTCCTAAACTTAGGGGAGCAAGGCTTAACTTCGCATCCGACGGACGCGGCCTTTCCCCCGTGGTTTTCCTTTTTCACCGAGGGAAGAACGGGGGTTACAGGAGAATAATCTCAATTATGGCATAGCTATGACTAAAACCTGGAAACATCAGATTAAGCGGTGGTGGCTCAGTCGGTAGCGCGCCACGCTCGTAATCTGCAGTTCCCAGGTTCGAGTCTCAGCTGGGCCAGCGTTGAGATTTATCTTCGTAGAACTCCCCACCCTACCCACAGTCAGTAGGGGACACCGATGGGTTTGTAAAGACCGCCGTCCGTCGGATGTGACGTTAAACCGTGGCCCCGTGTGAGGGAAAGCCATACCCTGTAGACGTTAACAACACGCTGGATGGCCCTAAAGGGAGGCTACCATGTCTCCCAACAGCTGCCCAGTGGGTCTCCTCGCCAAAACTTCTCGGAGTATTCGGGGTCATTATTATTATTATTATTGTGACCTGGACATTTAGCCCATTGTGCGCAAAGAAGTGCCGTTCAGAGGTAAAACAACCCAACACGGAATAAGAGCCTGGCAAGCTACCAGCATAGCCAACCTCTGCCCCACAAGACGTTTCCCAAAGGGAAAATAATATTTCAGTAAAATTAGGGTGCACGAAAACATGTTTCGGATAATCTCCTTTAATTGTGAAAGGCAATCATATTTTGAACAACATACATTATATCGACTTCTCGTCGACTTCGTTTAGGGAAATTAATTTCAGTAAATTGGTCCATATTTTCTTCTTTCCCTATGATTTCACGAAGTACATTTTAACTATCATCCATCATTTCTATTATGTTAGTTTCGCTTACAAAACATAGTTATAAATCATTAAGGTTAGTTTCAATTGAAAAGGAAATTTTGTCAATGCAAAAGAATTAAATCACCAGAAAGAAAAATATATTCTCTACCAATTATATTTATTCTTTCAGAGAAGCATTTCATACAAGAATGATATTCGCAGAAAGCAAAAATCAATAGAAAGTAGAGTGTCTGAAACCCCGTGGCTTGCAGACGCATAAACCATGAAAGTCCAGAGAAAGAAGTCGAATGTGTCTTGTGAAACTCAAAATTCTGCGAGGAAAACTGTTGATACTCGTCTGGTTGTTTACTGTGCTAAATGCATACGTCAAACCTAATTGTGCATTATTCCTAAAAAAAAACTCTAAAATGATCAAATACTTAATTCTCCTTAGCGCAAGATGTAATAAATAAAACGATGCCGTACCATTCAGTATTTAACGCTGAATATTTCAAAATAATAGGACTATTCGAATTTTCTGCTGTTGAAAATTATGCAGGATTGCAAACTTTATTATTACCGGTTTCCTAAGAGCCGTGCGCAGTGGTCAAATTGGATGCTGACATACTAAGCCAGCAAAAGAATTCTCCCGAACGCCTTGAACTCTCCAGGACTCTCTTGCATATTAAAATCAGTACAGTGGATTTTTAAGATACACTTTGTCGTCAAAACCAAAGCAGCTCCAAATGATTCATTTCTACAAGTTACTGAAAAATGAAACTGGTGATACAACTATTTTCAAAGGATTTTAATTATACTGTTGCTGAAGTATACGATTCACGGTTTTTGATCTCTTTATTATGAGTTGTTTGTTAGTTAATAACTGAATACATTGTCGCAATTAATGAAATTAATTCTACTCTTTGTTAATGTCAGATATTGAACTGTAATAGAATTTTTGATATCCCGAAATTTTGCATGAGTTTCAAAATAAGTTGGTCATTAGGATATAATAAGTTTTAAGAAAGATTTCCAGGTATGTACTCTTTGCAAAATCAGTAATATTTCCTAAATCATTACGCTAACGTCGAACACTACATTTGAACAGATTTATATTTTGATAAATTAACGTACAATAAAAATTAAATTAATATATTCAGAAGATGATGTGGACACGTGAAACTGCTGATTTGAAAAGATGTTCGGTAGTTATAGAATCCCCTCATCCAATATCACAACGCGCTTTTTGTCTCAGAAATGCTAATAAAATGCATTACACAACGTCTGATCTAAATCTGTTAGTGAAAGTATTAGCTTTCTCAGGTGTTGTTATTTTTTAATGTCATGGAAAAGTAAGGTGGATTCAAAAAATCGTTGCTCGTTTGATTACTATGGGAATACATTTATTTTTCGTCTATTCTATAGCTGATCTACTTTATGGGGTAATTACATTAAAAATTTTAAATTCAAATGTTAATATTCCGTGGAAATTAATTGAAACGATTCCTTTTGCTTTGTGGCAGAGTTTGCGAGCTCGACGTCTTTTAGTTACTTTGTTCCTGAGGTTGAACAAGTTTCACAAAAGTCAAATTCTTCTCCAACACGTTCAGTCTCTAAAACCATGGATTAAATTTTTGCATCATCTTGATCACTTTAAATCCCATGTTTTGGGGAACTTTAATTCTCTGCATTTCTAAAGAGTCGGAATTGTTAAAGCTTATAGACCACTGCTTTTATTGTTTAAAGGCAGAAAAAATGTCCATATTCCTTTATCTTATCCTATATTTGTACTGTGTGTGTTATATTTCGCAAGCTTATTTTTACTTTTTCATCATTGTGACTATGATTTACGTTTTCCTCTGCATCTATTTTCAGAGACTGCTTCAAATTTCACACCAAATATTTCAAAGGAATGGAATATTATCTTACTGAAGACAGCTTGTTTCTTCAACATCTTAAAGTTTACCGTAAAATCTCTTCTTCTCGTGGTCTGATGGAAGATTCACTGTCGTTTCCAATATTTTTAATAACAGTGACAAACTTTTTTCTTCTGTTCGTATTTTTTGGATATATGCTTGGAGTTTCAGATATTAGTGCCATAAACTGCATCCTAATTTATCTGTTAGCGATGTTCATCAACAGTATCGTATCATTTTTCGCTATTGCTTTTTCTGCAGCAGAGATAAACGAAAAGCACAAAGAAATTAGAATTACTCTCGCAGACAAATCGGTGAACATGGGAACATCCCGTAATCATATCTATATTGATTTAATTTTGTCAAAAGTAATTAATATGGAATATGTTGATGCTTTGTCGGGATGGAAAATGTTCAAGTTTAACCGAAGTTTTATACTCTCTGCTTGTGGAAGTTTGCTTACCTACAGCCTGGTAATTCTTCAACTGAAATTCTGAAATTTACTTTCAAGGCAGTATTTCTAAACGCAATTTATTCAAATGTTAAAAACAATATTTCATTTCGTCCTGGGTTCGAGTCCCGGTATTAGGCATGGATGTGTGTGTCGTTTTATCTGCTGAGGTCCTGCCATCCTCTCAGATCTCCTACTGTGGCATATAAACTGACAGGCTCCTGTCAGACCTCTGTGGCAAGCAGCTACTTGAGGGGGTATTTATTTTGATTTATTTTATACCTTTATTTCCATGACATGTTATCTTTTTTTCTTATAACATAACTTTTCATACCTGCACACCTATACAATATCAATCGTTTTTAAATATTGCATATCAATTTTAAATCTAATTATCATCTACATTTTCGTAAATCTTTATTTATTTATTGAAAGAGCTACTACAAATATAACTATCTCTAGCTTGTCTATTCACGTATTGACATAATACTACTTATAATATCTGCATATTTTTTTTTCGATACCAATCTCGGTAGTGTAGGTTAAGAGTTATTAAACTAAATATCACAGTATTACTTTTATCTTCTGATATTTCTTTTTGGTATGGAAAAATTAACGCACCTTGAACATATTGATTAATTATTTCGTATAAAATTATTTATATACAAGAAACTAGGAAAGTAGGATTGTGAAAAGTTCGGGTCTGAGAGCAGTCACACTTATATTTCTAATTCTTCTCGTAATTGTGAAAATAATTTACAAAAGAAAACGAAACAAATTATTTTGTCTATAATTTCAACCTTTTAATCAGTCTTTCATAATGAATGATATCCATTCAGCATTTAATTATTTTTAAGTATTTTCTCTCTTTTATAAACGAATCGCACTTAGCCTTTATAATGGTGTTAATAAAGAATTTTCAGTTTCTATAAATTGTTTATAGTATTTTTTTTGTTCCTAAAAATATTTCGATTTTAATTGTGTTTTAAAATAATTATTTTAATATTTGTAACACTCTATACTACGAAGATTTAAAAAATGGCTTAGTGGCATGGATTTCTTTACGTCGTTTTACGATGTGAGTTATTTTCCATTAACCGCACTCGGCCGAATACATTTCGAGCGAATATTGGCTAGAAAATGTGAGTACGAACTCATCTGTAATAGAGAGAAAAGAATGCCAACTGGTTAATGCATTAGGGTCATGTTGAGATAATAACTATTATAAATTGACAGCAACATTTTTAAAATTCATTTAAATAAAATTAATCATTTAAAAGACTCTCTGCCATTGATGTTCTGAATTTCACAAAGTGAAGGATACCGCATTGATTTCAAGCTTAACTTACTTTACATTAGTATTACTTGAAACGTTTCTAAATTAACTTATATTAGTCGGATGTTGCCACAGGAACTTCGGACATTTTCTTACTGTTATTGAATTTGTTTCTGTTATTGAATAAAGTATTTTGTTTCCGTTATGATAATAAATCCTAGTCTGATATTAGCGATATTTTTGGTGTTTTGTTGTAAGAGATATGACGGCTTCTCATAATCTGAAAAAAGTGGTTCACAAATGCTAGAATATTTTCATTGAGTCCCAACTGTAAAATTATTGAATATATGTTCAGTTGCTTTACCTCTGAGCGGCACTTTTTTGCACTCAATGGGCTAAATGGCCAGTCACACGAACCCCGAAGGCTCAAAGAAGGTTGGGGTAAGGGGCCCACTGAACAACAGCTGGGAGACAGATGGTAGCCTCCCGTCAATGCCATCCAGCGTGTTTTTAACGTACACAGGGTGTGGCTGTCCCGCATACGGAGCCAAGATTTTACGTCCCATCCGCCGAACGGCGGCTTTTCCAAGTCCATCGGTGTCTCCTATTGACCGTGCACAGGGCGAAGAGTTTTGCGGAGAAAAATCTCAACGCTGGCCCAGCTGAGACTCGAACATGGGAACTGCAGATTACAAGCCTGGTGCGCTACCGACTGAGCAACCCCCGACCCTGAAATATTTGATATTAAACTTTGAATCATAGAAATGGAACATAACTTTTTTATTGTTATACTTTCATTTATTGTAAAGTGATGATTAATGCATTTACCACCTTTGCTCAGAGTTGGTGAAAGTGCAACACTTTTCAAATCATGAATATTCAGATGTATTTTTAAAAAAAACATAAACTACTGCTTTACGGTTTACGAATTATTTAAGGAGTGTAAATTTTAAAGAATGGTAAAGAAACCTCCCGTCAATAATGGGGAATGACTTTGAACAGAAGAAGTATTCTAGTAAACTAATGTAAAAAAAAAATGCTTATTTTATAAAAATTATAAATTTACAAACATGGAACTTTTTATATTTAGTTGTTCGTTTGATATAAAAACTGGAGTAAATAACTACGGATAAGCTATCAATATGAACCAGAGATCATAAAGATACATTGTTGATAAAGTACGTTACATTGAAGTGTAAGTTTCAACACCATGAGTAGTACCTATTATGTTGCCACCACAAGATGTGCCGACAATATCATTAGCAGAAGTGAAATTAGAAAAATTCAGGAACGAAAGCATGATGAACAACCTGCACTTCAGATATGGTGCAATGTTTTTTTTTCGTACAACTATTCAAAATGGGATTCAGAAAATTAGAGTAAGGTCGGGCAGATATTTTGGACAATGCTAGACCTGGAAGCCCAACTTCGATTGCGACCAGCGATATTATGATACAGTCAGATGCTAATGGTTCTAAAAGACAGATATCTTAGTATCGATGATGCAGCAGAAGCTTTGGAATGCTCATTTGGACGAACACATGGCATTCCATACGATCCACTCTGATTTTCTGATGCGTGCACCTTGCTCTATAATTTTGCACTCGTGCAGCAGCCATTTCTCTCATAAATAACCTTTGATTATCGATACAATTCTATACTGTGATACATGATAGGTACCGCCACCTGTTGCTGAAATTCCGAACTGCTACATAATGGATTTTAGCAGACTTATGCCAAATTATAAACTATATAGCATCTACTACAAAGGGTTGGGTATATTCTGAAATTTCGCAGGGAAAAAGCAAAATCAAAGTGTTATGAAGATATTCTTTGGGTTGGTTTGGGATTTTTCACCTCTGAGTGGCTCTTTCTTGCACAGAATGGGCCAAATTGCCAGGTCACAGGGCCTCCGATGATTAGAGAAGGTTGGGAGAAGAGGTCTCATAGGAGATGAGACAGGTGGTAGCCTCTCGTCAAGGCCATCCAGCATGTTCTAGGGCTTGTTTGTTTGTTTCCACTTCACCGGACTTGGGTGATCCTTCTGCAGGCTTACCCATTTGCATTTTGTGAGAGATGTTCTAGGGCAGTGGTTCTCAACCTTTTATACTTCTCGTACCCCCTGGAAATGTGTATGTAACTGGCATACCCCTTGTATAGACAGATAAAATGTAGTTATAGTATAACAATAGGAATAAAATAAAACATATATATATATTAAATTTTATATTCGTAAATTACATATATCGATAAACATAAAAAAATGACAAACCATTTTACTAATCTTATAAAATTATAAACATTTTACTGGGTAATCTGCTTTTGAGCTCTCATGGCATACCCCAAAACATTTTACCGCGTAACACCTAAAGGGTACGCGGGTAAGGGGTATGCGATTTTAAATTTACCGACGTTGAGAACCCCTAGTCTAGGGTATGTCTTTTCAGCACTCAGCTTAACGTCCCATCCGACGGACGGCGACTTTTCCAATCCCGTCGGTGTTCCCTACTGACCGAGGGAGGGTGGGGGGTTTAGAGGAGATAAATCTCAATGCTGGCACACGTGGGACACGAACCTGGCGTGCTACTGAATGAGCCAACCCCTACCCTTTTGGAAGAGAGACAATTGTCCCCCGACTGTGTCAATAGTCAACCCAGAATAGACTCTAACTGTGGGAAACAACATGTGGCCACATTCGGAAAATGCATTTATGAAAATATTAATTGCAAAATTATGTCTGAAAAAATATTCTGAAAGATTTCATTTGGATGATAATTAATATGCTTGTCTTGTGATATGACAAATATCAATATTGTTTCACCTTGACACCTTTTATAAAGACTTTTCAGACTTTCAGTTATTAACTCGGACTACATGGACTAACATTGGGTGTATTGAATTCGCGTAAAAATCCGAAACAATTCCAAAACCCAAAAATCAAATAAACGAGTCATCGGATAAAACATGTCCGAGTGTAAAGGGCTCGGACATAAATTCATAGAACTTAAAATAAAAACGACGTTCTAGGTTAAAAGCGAACATGCGATTAAAATATGTTTTTCGCATCATATGGCGTCACAGAACTCCAGCATAGGTTCGTTGTCCCCCTTACAAAGAAAAGAATGTATAATAAACGATATGATCTAAGTGGAGACGCGCAAGTACAACTTCCTCCTTGCGATTCCTGTGAAAACATGATTGCCACGGTTTGACAACAGGGTTGATCTCGAAAAGTTTGTTTACAATTTGTTTCGGGACTCTCTGGAAACAGCTGTTAAAGGCAGAACCTAAAACCAACCCTGAAAATGTAGTCATTAACCTAGAATATGTTCCCTACTTCAGTAGGAAAAAACTTTACTTTTTTAAAGAGGCAAAAATCGAACAAAAAAACATGACTTCAAAGCAAACCAACAAACAAGATACTTGTGCAACTTCCGCAAACGAGTTTACAACTTTTCTCAGAAACTTTCTCACCAAATAAGAGTACAAATGACCATTATATTCGTCATTATTCAAACCGTATTAAATAATTAATTATTCAGGTAACTTTCCTATACTCCATTTTTTAATTTAATATTTCATTTTTTAATTCTTTCTTTGTATTCAATCTTGAAGATGGAAATTCTGATCAAAAATAATATTCCAATTTGAATCAAAAATAATATTCCATTCCAATCATGATTTTAAATAAATTCTACAAAATGATATTATAACTTTTATCGAAACTTCTATTACCAGAAAACTAAGTAGAGTTGAAAATATTAATTGCAAAACCCGAGATTCTCCAACTGAAACAACACAGGTTTCCATAAATTAAGTAGCAACCCTAATATTATTTAAATGGGAACCTAACGTTAAAGCTCTATAACTTCTAAAATAAGTTTCTTTGTTTTGAAAAATGTGATACCAGATAAAGATCTCAATCAAATATATCAATATTTCGATTTTCAACAATATTCGTTCAGTTTCTAATGGAAGTTTGAATATGAAACAATAGCAATGCCAATCTTAAGAAACGTATACAAAACTGATGAATAATGAAGAAAATTCTTTACACAAACTATTAAATACACATTTAGTTTTATTAAACACTTTGATACAATACTTATTACTTAGTTTTAATTAACTTCTGAAATTAATATTTGTGACTGTTATTGTTAAATATAAATTTTCATAAATAATTACATACGGAAAGAATACTGTTGAGAATCGAGATAAAGATCTAAATCAAATACATCAATATCTGCTATCGCATTTTACAAAAGAAAAACTTATTTAAGAAATTATAGAGCTTCAACGTTAGCTTTCCATTGACATAACATAGGGTTGTTCGTTAATTTAGGGAAACGAGAAAGGTATATGTATGTATAAAAAGTGAGTTATCTTCGTAACCACTTGTTAAAAGCCTTTTTGTGACTTTTCTTTCAAGTATTTTTACGTTATAGATATCAAAACTCAATAGTGGTGTGCGATAAAATTTTGTGGACTTGGAAAAAGTGTTTCGGAAACTGGACAATTATTGAAAGACTGGTCCCAGCATTCATGCTACTTCTTAAACGTTTTCTAGAACTCGCTGTTTGGAACAACCTTCAAAATAGCCTGCGTTTTGGAACCACCTCCGAATCCCTGCTATACATTCATCCTCTCAATTTTTGTTTTAAAAATGGAAATAACCAGAAGTCACATGGCGACAGATCTCGAACGTACAACACTGTTCAGTTTTGATACCCATAACGTAAAAATTTGAAAGAAACAGTCACAAAATGCGTTGAGGATACCTCACTTCAAACGAGTTCATCTTCAGGATTGGATTCAATTTTTACGCGTAATCGTAAACACTTCAAACAATTTTTATGCGTAATAGAACATTGCAAGAAAGTAAACGACGGTTGTCATGGTTACGAGACAGTATCATTAACCAATGGGTAGACTCGCGCAGCTTCTACAGAGTGTTGCCAATTTACAGTAAAATATTCTCAGTTGTTTTGTGACGACCTTTGTATATTACTGCTAGTGATCAAAGGGACCTGGGTTCGAATCCCGAACAATGCATGGACGTATTGGAAGTATGAGGTCTCGCCTTCCTCACAGAACTTCTCTATGACGTATAAACTGAGAGGTTCCTATCAGATTTTTTGTGTCAAGCAACTGTTTGAGGGAATATTTGTTTATTTTATAGATTACGGTGAGCATATCGTTTGGAGTTAATTTTTTGTGGTGATTATAACCATCTGAAAATAGAATTCTATTGCCATCTGAAAATAGGAGGTGTTTACCTCCTATTTTCAGATAACAGCGGAAAAGAAAAGTACTACTGCACTGTTTTTGAGATTTTCTTCTTTATAATACCATTACAGTATTTTATATGAGAAATATATAGGATTAAACTTAAAATTCAGTTGAAGAGTAGTCTTGAAATTGAAGTGTGTATATATATATATAAAACAATTTAACGAAACGGAAGTGTTATTTTTTACGTAAAACTGTTTTTCTGTTTAGAAACTTCTGATTTGGGAGCATCATGGGTCCTTGAAATATGTCCACTTCTCTCCTCATCTAAAACAAGAGGAGAAAAATTTAACCGGGGCGGACGGGACGAATCTATCGTAATGAGTTTTATGACAAAACAAAGCTTGCGATGAGGGGAACACCATTGACTATAGACATGACAGAGTTTCACACCTCCCCTAAAAGAGGGGAAGAAAAAATTTACTTACATGAGGCACGAGGGAAAGCGAAATGATATTAATGAGCCAAATAAAAACCTGCGACTTGAGGACTACCATGTCCTATATATTTATATATATATAATATAGGACTTAGATATGATAGGTAGGATTAGGATACTAATATAGAGTTTAGAGAGTTTCACACCTTTCCTAAAAGAGGGTGGGGAATATTGTACTGAGTGAGGGACGAGGGAAAGCCAAACGATTGTATTTTGCCAGACGAAAGCGTGCGACGTGGATAGTACAATATACTATAGAGGTTAGAAATTTTAGAGAGTTTCAAACCCTAGTAATGCCGGGTAAATCGGCTAAGGGACCCACTGAACAAATGTTAGGAGACAGATGGTAGTCTTCCGTCAAGGCCATCCAACATATCCTTTAATGTGGACAGGGCAGGGTTCTCCCGCATATGGAGCCATGACTTAACGCATATGGAGCCACGACTCGACGCATATGGAGCCACGACTTAACGCATATGGAGCCACGACTCGACGCATATGGAGCCATGACTTACGCATGTGGAGCCACGACTCAACGCATATGGAGCCACGACTCGACGCATATGGAGCCACGACTTAACGCATGTGGAGCCACGACTTAACGCATGTGGAGCCACGACTCAACGCATATGGAGCCACGACTCGACGATATGGAGCCACGACTTAACGCATGTGGAGCCACGACTTAACGCATGTGGAGCCACGACTCAACGCATATGGAGCCACGACTCGACGCATATGGAGCCACGATTTAATGCATGTGGAGCCACGACTCGACGCATGTGGAGCCACGACTCGACGCATATGGAGCCACGACTTAACGCATGTGGAGCCACGACTTAACGCATGTGGAGCCACGACTCGACACATATGGAGCCATGACTTAACGCATGTGGAGCCACGACTTAACGCATGTGGAGCCACGACTCGACGCATATGGAGCCACGACATTCCGACGGACGACTGCATTTCCAAGACCATCGGTGTCCCCTATTCACTGAGGGCAGAGCGGGGAGTTTTGCGGAGATAAATCTGAAGCTTCTCCAGGTGGAACTCGAACTTCGGAACTGCAGATTACGAACCTAGCGCGCTACCGACTGAGCCACCCCCGCCCCAACTTCTGTAGGTATATATTTATCAAAATACTTGTGTAAGTTATGATTTCTAAAACAGATTTTCATAAACATTAAATAACGTATGTCTAACAGAATAATTTAATAAATATTCTGGAGAGCATCAGTTTTGTTTTTTACAATTTTGTTTTTGTATAGGAGAGCTAGCGAGGGGAGCAAAATGTAATTAAAAAATTGATATTTACCCATAGGATGCGAATTTCTGTTCATAGATTGAATTTTTTGGTATTTTTAAAAAGGAATTTAGTGTTTACTTGACTGCTTTCTTTTTTGAAACTTGCTGACGCGCATGACATTTGAAATGAATTCAAATGTCATGCGAGTCAAAAAATAGTACGACTCTTTTAAATAAAAAGATATTTAGGCACAATTGTGAGAGGAATACGTTTTAATGTGCATCAATTTACAGTGCATAAAACTCAGTTACATTTCCCGATTTGGAGAGCTGGAAATTATAATTTTTATTCCTCCTAACAATGTCAAATAAATCTCAAAACGAAATTATCAGTTGGGAATTATTAAATTTAGTTTGAGAAACAAAAAACGTAATTTTGCATTTTCTTAGATACAAAATTATTAGTTGCGATCACAGCCCTTTTCATAAAACTAAATTGAAATTTCTATAAATGACCAATGCTCGCTTAATCCACGTTAAACAACAATAGATGGTAGATGGCAGAAAGGTGTAGAGAGTAGCACATGAACTTTCTAATTGTTAATGTATTCCACACGGGTGCCTAGATGTTATTGCCTTTAGAGCAGAGCCAGATCCATGGGGGCATGCCCTCCCCCTCACTTTTGAGAATGCTAATAAGATTAGTAGAGGCCAAAATTATAAAATTTGTATTTTTCATGCGTTTTCCAAGAAAGTTTTAAAGATGCTTAAAACGGAGGACTAATTATTATAATGTTAAATGCAGTCTCTTGCTACTTCTCCCCCACCACTTCTCACCACAGTCCCCACCCACTCCATCCCCATCCACAGTACTTCGTTCCCATCCCATTGTACCTTTTACTTTTTTTCCGGCTAATTGAGTTTCATCATCTCCCCACCCCATTTTTTTTCTTCTTCCAGGCCTGCCTAAAAGAAACGGGACTAGGGCATGTGAGCATTCAATTTCATTAATATTCCCCTTCGTTACTTATGTGACCTCAAAGACCAAGCATTCGTACTGTTTTTCCATATTAAATATTATAATTATTTCTAGTCTCATTGAAAAGATATAAAATAACCTCTTTGAAGAATGGCTTTTATGACGTGTGGGAGCAAAGTTATATAAATAACGCGCACGAAGATGAAATATTGCAGATTTTTTTTAAAGGTAATATTCGTATCATAACGAATTTTTCAATTTATCGAAATCAATTTTTGTAGATTTGTCCATTTAATTATTTTCCTATACTTGGGCGAAGCACATCATAATCATCATCTATCATTTCTATAGTGGCAGTTTGGCGTAGGTAATGGAGCTATAGATCAATAAAATCAGTTTACATAGAGCCGCAATTCTATCACTCTGACGGGAACAATACAATAGAAGAAAAGGGCCATCTTCAATACCTCTCATGCACGTTAGCAGATTAAATCATTTTCCATCTCAATTACTCTGAAAAAATTATTCTTCGAGAAGCAATGAATCAATAGCTTGTACAAAATCTGAAGACCTTAAGTAACCGAGGTATAGATCCCGAATGTTGGAAATGAAATGTTGTGTTACACTGTGCTATATAATTTGAAATCTCTGGGAGGAATATTACGCTTGATGTTTTGATTATTTTTCTACTGCCCTTGATGAAAATACTGGACAGAAATCTGCATCATTCCCCAACAAGATCAGGAATAACAAACTGGTTATTTCACTGTGGTAAAACGAAATAAAAAAATATCTCGTTAGTTTGTTTAATCATTCCGCGTTTCTCACCAACTGTGTTAAAATAATCGGAATTTGCGGTTTCTCTCATTTATAGAAAACTAAAGAACTTGCAAAGAGAATATGTGGTTGCCAAATTGGATTCTTCAGATGAGAAAGCAAATCAGTAAGAGAAGTTTAATGGTCAAACCTGTATGACAGTGAATATCAGGATTAGAATTATTAAAATTAAACAGAGTCAATCCTGATATTCACTGTCATACAAGTTTGACCTATTCCAAAACATTTAAGCAACGGCGAATCAACTTTAAGAATGTTAATAAGCTTTTATAAATCTCACTGGACTTGAGAAATATTTGGTTGGTTGGTTGTTAGGTTAGCATCTAAGGCTATAAAGCGTCAAACGAATGTCCAAAAAATAATAAAAGTCGTGATACTTTCAAACAGTTTTTAAAAATATACTACAATGATTCATACAAAAAATTTAAAACAGTAAAATTGAATAAAGTAAACAACAGTAAACAAATGTATAAATATGTTATAAATATCAAGATAAAAGTCACACAGGTGTAAACGACCTGGGTTAAACAAAAAGAGCAAAAAATGAGAGTAAAACTAGAGGATTGTAAAATATCCAGTAAATTGTAAAAAAATTTAAATACTTAGGTAAAACAGAAACGATCAGATAAGAGATGTCCAAGTGTAAAGGTCTCAGACGTAAAATTGTAAAGGCTAAAAAACATACGTCGTTCAAAGTTAAAACAAGGACATTCGATTAAAATATGTGTGTTTAATGCTTAAAATGGTGTCACAGAACTCGCACTTAGGTTCGTCCGCCCGTAGAAGAAATGAATGAGTAATAAACGAATGAACTAAGCGGAGCGCAGCAAGTACAACTTCCTCCTTGCAATTCCTGCAGTAACAAGAATATCATGGTTTGATGATAGGTTTGATCTCAAAGAGCTTGTTCGTAAGCTGTTCTGATCAAGATCTCTGCCAATGTGCCCGGAGCTCGATGGTAAAACCCTGACGGAAATCCAGATATGTCGGATAGGGGCATGTACGACTTGGCAACATTTGCAAAGTCATTACCCCTGATACTGCTGGAGGAAGTTGTCTAGTAATAGAATCAATCATTACAGTGAAAAGTGTAACACTCAGAACGCAGCCTTGTGGCTCCCCCTGTTCTTGGGGGTACGGCTGCGACAGAGCGTTGCCGACACGGACAAGACAAGAACGTGCCGATAAGAAGTTGGATATGAAGATTGGCATGTGACCTCTGAAGTCGAAGCTATGGAGGTCACGAAGAATGCCGAATCTCTAAGCCATGTCGTATGCTTTTTTCGATGTCGAAGAAAATTGACACCAGGTGCTCTCTGCTTAAAAATGAATTTCTGATAGCCGATTCAAGGCATATCAGATGGTCAAGAATTGACCGTTCTAAATACCAGATGATTCTGGCATTTACTATTCTTTCCTTACACATGCAGCTCGTCAACGAAATGGGACGATGATTTGAAGGAATCTTGAAATCCTTTCCTGGCTACGGGAAGGCCAAGACGATGGCCTACCGCCAGGAGTCCGGAAACTGCTCCTCGAGAAAAATGCGATTGAAAAGATGGAGCAGCCGATCCTTACTCGATGGTGATCCAGTAAATTGTAAAATCAAAAAATGGACATTGTCGGTCCCGACAGCAGATGCACGAGAGGACTGCTGAGCAAGGCGAAACTCCTCCACTGTGAATGACCTGTTGTAAAGCTCCAGGCCATTCGAGTGGAACGACAGTGGAGAGCGTTCCGCCATACTCTTCTGGGCCAGAAATGGTGAACTAGGAGGACGATGAGGAGATGGAGGAGAATGTCTGCCCCAGAATGTCGGCAATTGCTTTGGGATTAGGAATTGCCTGTCCATTGTGCTCCAGGATCGATAACGAGTGGAACATGTAGCTCCCACCATCTTCCGGACTTTATCCCACATGACCTTAGAACTGTTCGTGCGTGTGATAGAAGATTTATATTTGATCCAAGATTCCTACTGGCTCTGGCGCTGGACGAAACGAGCTTTCGTCGTGGTGCGTTTGAACTTTTCAAAGTTAGGGTACGTTGGATATCCCCGAAACACCCTCCAAGCCTTGTTCTGAGAATGACGAGCTATAGTGCAATCTGGATTCAACCACGGTTTCGGAAAACGAGGAAACTGTGCCGAAGTTTGAGGAATTTTTTAAGCAGCTGCATTTACGATACAGTCCGTTATCTCGGCTACTGCCACATTGATGAGCTCCTAGCTGACAGAGTGGTCATCGAGTTCAGAGAGGAGCTCGAAGCCACTCCAGTCAGCCCGATCAAGCCTCCACTGTGAGACGTGTGAAGGGCTGCAAGGACCCCCACGGAAGATGTAGCACACCACGGGGAGGTGATCGCTTCTGTAAGGATTGTCCTCGACCTCCCATGTGAAAATTGGAAGTAACGAGGATTAGCAGATGGTGATATCAATGGCAGTGAATGTGCGGGTTGGGGAGTGAAGTGTGTACTGACACCGATGTTAAACAGGGAGAGAGAAGGATCCAGGAACCACTGCTCCAAAACTCCGCCCCTCCCGTTGGTGTCAGCACTGCCCCAAAGTGGACTGTGTCCGTTGAAGTTCCCCATGATGAGGAAGGGGGACGGCATCTGCGAGACGAGGTCATGAAGGTCTTCCTGGAAGACGATGCTTCCAGGTGGGAGATATACCGAGCAGAGTGTCAGGGATAACCTCACGAAGAGGCAGATGGCTACCGCCTCTAAGTTGGTGGAGAGGGGTATGACCTGGAATGGAGAATGGTTGCTCATAAGGATGGTAACACCACCGCAAGCTGGATCATCCCCATCCCGGTCCCGTCGAACTAGTGAAAAGTGCTGGATCGTGGAATCTGTGACTGACTGCTAGTGTGTCTCCTGCAGGCACACACAGATTGGCTGGTGTACCTGAAGGGGGCCTTGATGTTGTCAAGATTCTTCTGGAATCCACGACAATTCCATTGTAGGAGCGTGGCCATCTCAGGACTTAGAAGAGTGGGTGGACAACGAATTCCTATTCAGCTTAACCGCCGCAGAAGACAGTTTAGTGAATAGGGGGCGGTTGGTATCCATGTCCTCGGAATCGTCCGAGGGACATGGATCGGTGACCACTCTTTGTGGAGGTGTGATGGTTTTCCTTTTGGACTCTGGTGTGGGCCTCTTTGGTTTCGAAGGTCTAGCTGAGGACGGGAAGGAGGAGACCTTTCAGTGGAGGTAGCAGGCTGAGTTGCAGGAATAGAAACCGGGGTTGAGGTCGAAGCCGATACCAACCTCGGTTTCGCCTGCATTAGTAGGTATCTTGCTGCAGGTGAGAAATATTCAATAGGTGGTACATTGATGTATTGCACCGCCACCGAAGTCATTGGAACGATGGGCTTTCCAATGACTGCACTGGCATAGGATACCTTGCCAGGTGGTGGGGGGGGGGGGACGGTGCAGCAAGCTTTCTCGCCTCAGCATAAGAGACGTTTTTCATTACTTTGAAGCGTACTTCGAAATAAACTTTCTACACAAAAGGAACTAAGTTAAAAATAACCAAATTATGATCGAAAAAACTGGCGTCAGAAAGAAAGAATAACTACGAAAGTAAAATAAATTGTGAGGAAACTCGCAAATCTGTACCCGAACGTGAGCAAGGTTACTAAACCGCTCTGCATAGTTGACCCTAGCAGGACCTGCCCACCAGCCAATTGCTCCTGGGGGAGCCACCCCAGGAGCTCCCGTTTACTGGAAGCAGAGGCCAAAGCAGTGTGTAGCAGAGGCCCCGTAATCCGCTGCCCAGTCCCGCGACAACAGGCTCCCCAAAGGCAAGGCAGCCAAAGTAGACCTGCCAGTCATGAGCTGAGGAGAGAAAACGGGGACCCCCGAGCAACTACCAGGATCCACCTTTCCCGGGATACGGGTCTCCACACACGGCAAACATGTGGGCGAGCATTCAGGACCCTGCCAAGCCAGCTTAACCTTCAGAGTGTGGTCTCCTCACCGCGTACAGGAGCTGGCACCGAGGGGCTTGAGAAATAAAATGTGTGAATAATTCTTTTCAACCCGACTCTGCTGAACAATACTTGAGGTGGATTTGGGTCATAGAGTGAAATTAGAATCTAGTTTAGGATTCGGAAAAGGAAGCGGCATCACATTCCCCAACAATATCAACGAATAAGAAACCACAGATATCATTACAGAATCAAAATATAAAACTATCTTTCTATATGCGCCTTAAAATGCAGAACATGAACATCTCAATGGTGCAATCAGACACTGAATTGGTAATCTTGTTGAGTAAGTAAATCGTGCCCTATCTTCCTTTTAAATGAATACGAATTCAGTGACAAATTGTGCTATCGATATTCTTTAGATTTATTTTCCACTTTTTTTGAGGCGCATATCGGAAGTATTTTTTTAATTTAGTTACATTTATTTCTTTGTCATCAAAACACCTATTTTCAGGAACTGTCACTTGATATATGAAACATAAATTGAAATTGAATATATGAAACCTAAATTAAAATTGAATATATGAAACCTAAATTAAAATTGAATATATGAAACCTCATATTTGAAATTTTTATGGTAGAATGTGAAGGTAATGAGCTTTGTATGACCATGATAAGGAGACAGTACCTGCTTATCAAGTATTGCCTCCCTACAACGGTCTTTTTTCCTCTCCAGTTTTTTTCCAGAAACTCTATTTTTATATCGTTCTTTTTTAATGCAACCCTAGATTCCATGCTTCAAAACGAATCGTAAATAAATGTTAGTGCATTTCGTTAGAAAATTGCTTATTTTCAGTAATTAATGGAAAAAGCATGACAATGGAGTACCGCTTGTTAGATTTATTCTAAAATAAAACTGTTAATGCTACTAATAATCCAAGTATGTCGACGTAACGCAAACTTTTTAATAGTGACCTGCAAAACTTTTTTAACCCTTTATAAACCAAAATTAAAACAAAAAAGAGGAATACACAATCAAGAAACTATAAATACATTCGGTAACATAAAAATAATAACATAAAAACCAGAGGTCTTTAAGAAATCTATATTAATCGCAACAACCTCTGGTTTCCTTATTAAGATAACAAATAATAATAGCGTGAAGCGCATTAACAAAAACTGTGTGACTTTTCCCACTCCACAGTGTATTTTTAATTCATTCGTTTAGCATGTTTACATTGCAATGACAATTTAAAAGTTTTAGGTATATTTTTTTAAAAACATAAAAAAACAGTTACGATTTTATAAGGAAATGAAAAATCAGAGCTTTACGCAAAATAATTTTTGTGAAATTTCCATTTGCCCAGGGCGGATGAAAGGGAACGTTTCCTTGATATATTTCACTTCTAAATGGTCCAAACTAAAGATGCAACAGCTTTTTTTAGGTCCCCCCTCCTCCTTATCGCGAACTAAAATTATGCGCGTACAAAACTAGATACTTTCGTCTATTGAAAGCAAGAAAGTAGATCAAAATCGGTTGATTAGATATATATGCAGAAATATTGTGTACATAGACAAACGGAAACAAAAATGTCTGCGTGCAAACTGTGAGTCTTTTCCTCCATCCAAAAAAAAAGAATCATCGAAATCGATTTATTGGTTCCAGAGATATTGAAAGCAGAGGCACACAGACGGACTGTCGGACCTGGCGATAGCATTAACAAGTTTTGCTTTTACGAAAATGCTTCATAAAATAATAAATAAATACCCCCTCAAGCATCTGCCTGCCACAGAGGTCTAACAAGGGTCTGTCAGTTTATACGCCATAGTAGAAGATCTATGAGGATGGCGGGATCTCAGTAGAAAAACAACACAATCATCCATGCCTTACCCAGGCTCGAACCCAGATCCCTTTGATCAGTAGCCAAGCGCGCTAACCACTCGGCCCCGGAAAAAGCACATAAAAATTTTTTTTTTGATTCACAATAATACTCACGAAATGTAACATTCAGGCCCAGATCTGGGAAGAAAATAAAGAAAATGGGGATGAGGGTAAGAGACTGGAATACCAATGCAGTAAAATATATTCCCCTCCGCTTTGCAGGTGTTTAAAAAAACTTGAAAAATACATAATATATACACTGAAGAACCAAAGCATTAACCAACGCGTCTTTATGCAAATCGAAGCAGCTGCAGGTAAACGACGGCGCGTGTGAAGGTGATGAAACGGTATAAATAACGCCTGACACTGAGTTCTGTTAATCAGAGTTATTCTTGTTCTTCAGACGGGAAAAGCAGCGGACTTAAGTGAGTTTGACAAAGGGGAAATTGTAATGGTCAGACGACTGGGTCAGAGCATTTCCGAGACGCAAGGCTTTTGAGGTGCTCACAATCAGCCGTGGTTAGTACCTTCGAAAAGTGGTCCGAGGAGGGAAAAACTAGGGACCGCCAGCAAGGCGTAGGCCGATCACGGCTCATCGATACTAGAAGTGAGCGAAGGCTATCCCGTATGGTACGAGATAACAGAAGGGATACTGTGGCGCAACTCGTCCGTAATTTGAATGCTGGTGACGGGAGTAATGTGTCACAACACACAGTACATCGAACCCTGCTGAAAATGGGGCTGCGTAGCTGCAGGCTGCTCCGAGTGCCCATGCTAACTTCGGTTCACCATCGAAAGCGCTTACAATGGGCACACGAGTATCAAAACTGCACTTGAATGATTGGGAGAAGGCCGTCTGGTCCGATGAATCTCGTT
The DNA here is from genome assembly GCA_038380435.1 of Ryuthela nishihirai. Taxonomy (NCBI): domain Eukaryota; kingdom Metazoa; phylum Arthropoda; class Arachnida; order Araneae; family Heptathelidae; genus Ryuthela; species Ryuthela nishihirai. Next base: position 30,002,801 of record JAWZYU010000025.1, read on the forward strand.
TTCTGTTGCACCATGTGGACAATGGGGTACGTGTGCGTCGTTTACCTGGGAAAGTGTTGGCACCAGGATGCTCTGTGCGATGAAATCAAGCTGGTGGAGGAAGTGTAAAGCTTTGAGCAATGTTCTGCTGGGAAACTCTGGGTTCAGTCATTCATGTGCAGGAAACTATGACGTCTACCATCTACCTAAACATAATTGCCGACCAGGCACATTCTTTCATGGCAACAGTATACCCCTCTAGTAGTGCCTTCTTTCAGCGGGATAGTGCACCATGCCACACTGCCTGGATTGTTCGAGAATGGTTTGCGGAACATGAGGGAAACTTCGAAGTATTGCCCGGCCTTCAAATTCCCCAGACATCAATCCAATCCAGCATCTGTGGTTTCTGTTGGAACAGCATATACGATATGGAGCGGCTCAACCACGTAATTTGGAAGAGTTAAAGGATCTGCTAGTAATATGTTGGTACCATTATACCACAAGACACCTTTAGAAATCTTGATAGGGGACCACCTTGTCGTGGTGGGGGGGCCTAGGGTCCAGCAACCAGGTCGAAGGCTGTGCCGACCGGTGTGGCTGCACCGGTTGGACATAGCCAAGACCAACTGAGGTCGACAATGCCGCTGACCGGTTCTGTGTCGACCGGTTGGGCGGTGACGGCGTCTGAGACGCCGTCACCACCCAAACTCTCAGGTGCTCTGGGTGAACAGTTCGAGGGCTCTTCTGAAAAGATTTGTCCCCCAGTAGGTCGAGCCCTCACCAAAGTCTGGGCCTTACTAAGAGTCTCCACCCCGGATGCCGAGCGAACTTGGATCTACATATCCTTGTTCATGGCTAACCGGGAAACAGATTAAAGTTAGGTTTCTTCCGGTGGTTAGCTTTCCTTCTATAGGACTGCTGCCATGAGAGGCCGGGGTTGAGGTGCGTCTATATGGCGTATTCCTTGCCCCCGGCTCTAGATAGCACGGCTTTTCATAACTGATAGTGTAGTATAGGCGGAATCGGGAATTGCCGTGGTTGCATAAGATCGCAACACAAGAGAGGTGTAGCGTCCACGCTTCTCCAGGGAAGAGTTATTTTGGCGGCATGTGAAGGACCAACATCACATTTGGCAGGTGGTCATAATACTTTGGCTCTTCGGTGTATATAAGTTTATCAATTTTTTCATCTCCCTTACTCTTTATAAAATTCTCGAGGGGAAGGAGTGGGGCGTGTCCTCTCAGATCCGGCCATGATAACTTTATATTATCGTCATTGGCTATTGCACTTTTCGACAAACAAACTTTGGACGAATCGAATTTAGACGAATTGTCTCATTGGAAGAATCTACTTTGAATGATCTGTCCTATTGGACGAATTGTCCCCATTAGACGAATTGGCATTTGATGAATAGTACCAGACTTCTGAATATGTACTATGTCTATGTTTTAGGTTTTCTTCGTTTTAGGGCGCATGATACAAAGAGAGAAAAAATATTTTGAAAACACCTATCTCGCTAAAAATACCTTCGACACTTTCATTCGCTATGCGACTCACAGACATCCACATTTTTCTCTCCCGTTATTCTTCGGGATGAAAGGGGCTAGTTCTGTTTCAGGTACATTAGAAACGTCACAAGCATTAATTTCAGATATATCTAACTTAACTTTGACCCTAAATTTCCGTCCCCTTTTGGGTGGAGGGGAGAAATGTGGGGGGAACATAATTCCATATAGTCTACGATGGTCCTCTTATGAGATTTCACTTGACACCTAACTCTTAAATGTAGGCCCTCTAATTCGGATGATATACTAAAAGAACGAATTTCACATTTCGCGTTTTTTAAGGGAGAAGAATTCAAGGATATAATTTATTTCTCATCACATTTCCCACGTTGCAAGATTTCATTTGACATACAGCATATTAATTTCAGAGTAACAAGGTTAGAACAACTAAGCAGTGAATATTATTTATATTAACCTCACGTGACTCGCGCGATGTCAAAATACAAGCATTCGTATCGATTATTTTCGACATTAAATATTTTCGTTATTTCTATCTTCCTTCCAAAGACATAAAAATATCTCTTGTGAAGCATGACTTTATACAAAGAAGAAATGTTGCAGAATTTTTTTAATGAAAAACAACAGCAACCGTGTCATAGGAAACTGAAACCCCTTTCTAAATTTAATTTGCTGAATTCATTTAAAGTACAGTTGTCCATTTCAATAATTCTTTTCGTACACTTGAACGAAGAACATCAAAATTATCCTCTATCATTTCGATCATGGCAGTCTCACGTATAGAATGGGGCAACATGTCATTAAAGTCAGGTACATAAAGCCGCAATTCTATCACACTGAAAGGAATATAACGAAAACAGGGGTGGGTCATCTTCAATATCACTTATGTATCTTAGATGATTAAATCAGTTTCCCTCCTAAAGAGAGAAAACTACGAGGAAAACAGTTTTCCTATAAAATAAACCAACGAATCAATGTTTGGTACAAAATCTCGAGCTCTTGGGTTACAGAGGAATAAAATCCCGAACGCTTGGATTGGAAGGTTCTATTACGCGGTGCTCCATAATCTCTCTGGGTGGAAAATTACGGTAGATATTTGACTGTTATTTTACTGAGCTAGATGAAGCTATTGGACATAAATTTGCATCCTTAGAAACAAGATCAGAAGAGAAATACTAATTATTTCATCGTAGTAAACGAAATCAAAAATCTTACTTTGATTCGTTTGCAAAACCATTCCGCATTTTTCACCCAGTGCATTAGAATTTTCGAAGTTTGCAGGGGTTTTTTTTTTTCGATTATCAAAAATTCTGAAAAATTTCCAAAGAAAATTTTTGTGACCAAAGTGGATTCTTCGAGATGAGAAAATAAATCGTAAAGAGAATAATTGTGGTTAATTTGAATATCTACAGATCGTTGAGGAATATTATTTGATCAGATTTAAAAGGATTTTGAAAACTGAAAAGATATAGTTTACGACTACCTTTTACTGTTAAATGGATATATCGCATTTCAATACTATTCTAGTTTACAACCACAGGAACACCATTTAATGTTTCATTTGGAAGACAATTGACTGATTAAATAAAATTGGAAACGTGTTCTAGAATAACTTCCAATTTGATGCTAAATATGTTATTTTGATGTCAAATTTCAAGGTTTGTAATCTCTCAGATACAGAACAAAACTTGTGTATTAGTCAATAGCTTAATTCATTATACCGTGTTTAATAATACGTACATTATATTTAACTTCACAATTGTGAACGTCCGAATGTTAGGATCACGAACTGTTACTTGCGATTAATGCAAAGCTCTTAATATCACTTAATATGGTGTACAAATGGAGCACGGGAATGATCGTTTTATAAAAGGAAAAAAACTTGGAGCATCTTTTACGTTAACGTTGGGGCGCCTGTAGAAATAATATTAGGTTAAAACTATTTAATCAGCAAAAATTCTGAAAATGATACGTATGCAAAAAACCCCTAATTTTCATAATCATTCTGTGGATATTGAAACTGGTATCAATAGATAGATCAACTCTTTCTATGTATCCGATGTCGCAATATACTTCTCATCCCACCGATGCTTCTGTAGCAAAATATAAGTCTGATTTAAGACTTATGGCGAAAATATTTGCTTTTGTAGGTTAAGGATTTTCTCAGAAAAATCATAAAAGACAAAGCTGGATTCAAAAAATCGTTTCTTTCTTTATAATCATCGAAATGCACAGCATTTTCATCTACTCTACATGTAATGTAATCTTTAGTGCAATCAAAATGGATTTCCCAGACTTTAAATTTAATATTTCGAGGATTTTATGCGAAATATTACCCGTTGTATTGTGGCATAGTCTGCGAGTTCGGCGAGATCGTTTACTGAGTCTGTTCTCAAATTTGAATGAATATAACAGTGCTGATTTTCCGATAGATAGTCTTCAATCTTTGAAATCAAAGATAATATTTTTCAGTTTTTTTATTATTTCATATTCCATTGTGTGGACACTTTTGTTTATGTCGTTTCTAAGCGATTCGGAACTACAGGGTGTCATGAGAAGTTTAATTTTTGGGCTAACAATTGATAAAATGTCACTATCTATATATCCCGCCATATACTACTTCTTTAGGTTACATATTATAAATTTATTTTTAGTTATCAATATTACGACTATGTTTTATGTTTTCTTGTGCACTTATTTTCAAAGGATGCCTCGAATTTGCCACAACGTTTTTCAAAATAATGTCATATCATTAAACGAAACTGATAGGTTTGTTGAATGCCTTCAAGCTTACCGTAAAATCTCAGCTCCATTGGTCTAAAGAAAGATTCACTATCGTTTCCAACATATTTAGTGATAGTCACAAACGTTTCCCACCTGTTTACATTTTTCGGATTCCTATTTGGTTTCTCAAGAGTTAGTCTTATAAACTCATTGACAATTTCCCTGTTCGCAACATTCGTCAACAGTTGCGTGTCGTTTTTTGCAATTGCTTTTTCTGCATCGGAAATAAACGAAAAGCACAATGAAATTAGAATTACGCTCTCATTGATATCGGAGAATATGGGAAAATCCCATTGTCATACCGATATTGATGCATTTTTATCAAAAACAATTAATACGAAAAATATTCCAGTTTTGTCGCGAAGGAAAATGTTTACTTTTTCCAAAAGCTTTCTTCTTTCCGCTTGCGGAAGTTTGCTGATTTCATCCCCATCATCCCCATCATCCTCATCCTCAAGCAGCGATGGGCTACGGAGGTCCAACCAGACCGCACAGTTTAATTCTCCATGCTGACTTACAGCCTGTTAATTCTTCATTTAAAATTGTAGAACAGAAATTTTCCATTTAATGGGCTTTTATGTAGCTTTTTGAACTGTAATATTTCTTTAACTTTATTCTTGTTATTTGAAAATGAAATTCAAGTCAGAACTATTTATCCTAATATAACTCATGCTCATGAACATTATTAATGCTATTTTTAATATTTCAAAATCTTCAAAATATCAAATTACGCTTAATATTGTATAAATAAAGTTACGCTACTAAACTTAATACTAAATACTCTCATTATCTTTCTAGAATTGTTCTTTTGCTTAAATTAATGTGTATAAAACTATTAAATCCTTATCTAGCTAAAGAATACCTATGTACTTAAATTAGATCAATTGAATCTTGAAACCTCAACTCAGTGATCATTGCATTTATTATTGTCTTTTGATTTGACTATACAGTAAAATATTAATAAAAACCATAAACTCACAATTAGTTGGTGTACGAAATTGCTAATAACATTTATGTTTAATACATCAAAATTCCATATTATTAATTTTAAATGACGAAAAATCATCGTTATTACAGAAGCTAAACAAGTCCCTCCCTCACACTTTTAATGACTCACGATGACTGAAAGATTAACCTTATTTCATTAAATATCAATAAGACCCGAGCAAAAGATGCCGATAAAATATGGTTGTTGTTTTTTTCTTCGATGTTTCTCTTTCCTCACAGATGATCTCTGTGGTAGTTGAACAAATAACGAATCTTTTTCAGCTCAATATTCACCTGAATCTTTCGTAACAAAAGCACGCAAACAGCTATTTACAGGAAATTATTTTTATAACACTTTACATTGGGAATATAAGACAAGCCACTAAAGCAGGCATGGCCAACTGTTTTTGCCCCCGGGCCGGATTGGAAAAAAAATATTTTCACGGGCCGGATTGGAAAAAAAATATTTTCACGGGCCGGACGAAATATTAAAATTGAAAAATGTTAAGCAAAACACTTATTTCTTTAAGTAAACAAAATTTTATTATGAAATTTGTTTATGAATAATTGTAAGTAAATCAATACAACAAATTAACATAATAACTAATGCGACGTGTTGAGGCGGTTTGCATCGCTTATTATTTTTTTAAAATCTGGTTCTATACTTGTAGTAGTTATTCTTAACACAGCCTCCAAATGTAAATCATTCAATCTTGATCTTGTTGTACTTTTATTTAGATTCATTAAAGAAAAGGTTTGTTCACAAATATAAGTTGAGCTAAAGATTACTAAATACGTCTTGGCAAGTTTTTTTAAATTTCCATATTTTTCATTATTCAATTGCTTATAAAAATTACACAAATTTTCTTGCTCTTCTCGATATTTCTCATGTAATAATTCGTCACATTGTAAATTAATTATTTCTAATTGTATATCAACAGGAACGTCATCAACTTGTACAGAAAATGGATTTCAGATAATAGATAAAATTTTATCAATTTTTTTGAAGCAATCGAATCTCTGCTCGAAATCTGTCATTAGTGCAAGGATGTTTTTATTAAATGTTTTAACCTTTTCTTTTAAAATATTTAAAGATATGGTCTGTAACGTTGGAAAATGATCAAATTTACATTCAGCCAAAATTGTAGAAAAAAGGCTAAGCTTCATTTTAAAAGCTCTTAATTTCTGTATTAAATCATGAGCAAATAAATTTTTTCCTTGTATACATGTGTTAAATTCGTTCAAATGTGTGAGAATATCCAAAGAAAATGCTAAATCACAAATCCAATTTGGATCTACTAATTCAGGAAAATCCTCATTTTCTTTAAGCATTAAAAATATTTTTATTTCCTCTTGAAGGTCCCACACACGTCTTAAAACTTTTCCCAAACTTAACCAACGGATTTTATTGTGATATAGTACATCTAAATGACTGGTATTTAGTTCTTCAAGGAGATCAATAAATTGCCTGTGATTTAATCCTTTTGATCGTAGGAAATTCACTAATTTCACAACTACATTTGTAACATGATCGATTTTTAAAATATTTTTGCACTATGCAAAAATATTTTACTCGCCTGCTGGCAACGTCGCTTGAACATCGAGTGCAGATGAGTATAAAAGTTTTAATTCTTTATAACGGAATCTTTTTTAAAAAATATAGAAGTATCGAGAATTCATTCGATTAATTACTAGAAGTTAAATGTTAATATTGAAAAATTGTCCGCGGGCCACATAAATTCATTACGCGGGCCGGATCCGGCCCGCGGGCCGTATATTGGCCATGCCTGCACTAAAGCCTGATATTTGAAAACACTGATTCAGGTAAATTTTGTTCTCAATACAATACAAACCCGAAGTAATAATCCTTTATTTTAAAACTTGTTTGTCAAACTCTATTTAACGTGTGTTTTTTTATATATATTTAATTTTTTTCCCATTCAATTGATTTTGATATGTATATATTGTTAAGAATTCGTTTTAATTTAAATCACTTCTTTACTTAGAAAACCACAGAATACCTTTTTGTAAGTAAAATCAGTTAGTGGGAAATGAAGAATCATTACTATAAGAGTTTTCACATAAAGGGGTAGCAAAGATTATTCATTAATTTGAGTAATAAAACGTTTAAAAACCGATGTTCTAAACTGGGCCGGATCAAAGAAGGGAGAACACCAAGGGGGACATGACGCCCTTTTCAAAAATGCAAGGGTAAAAGAGGCAAAAAATTATTACACATATTTGTCTTTCATGCATTTTTCAAGAAATATTTTTTAAAAAACAGTAAAACGAAGGGGGAAACGTTATAGTGCATTGAATATCAAATCTCGTGCCCCCCTCATTTTTTCGGTTTTTCAGTTCGATTGCGTTTCTTCCGACAACCCCTCGATTTCTTTATAGATCTGAGCCTGGTTCTAAAAAGTTTAACTACAATAATCTTTTTCTCGAAAACGTTTTTCCATAAATTCTGTGGAATTCTTCGGTAGAAGTTTTTCAATATTTCTCCACTTTCAAAAGTCATATACAACTATAAAAACTAGACCAGTGGTTTCTAACCTGTGGTCTCCGGATCCCTAGGGATGCAAAGATATCCACAGAGGATCCAAGAGGAAAAGTGGTAATTTTAATATTTCAGAAAACTCTACCGGTAACAGTACATTTACCATGATTGCATGTTAACTTAAAGTTTTATTGTTTTTAGATGGAATTATATTAATTCAGTACGACAACAATAACTATCTCATACTGATCACAAGACGTAATTGGCTGTTGATGGCATAAGAATGTTTGTAACATTGAATTTCTTCACTCAAATTTTCTCGATTCAAATGGCAAAAGTGCCGAAAAGTGAAGGTAGGTAGAGCACCACAGATCTAATCCATTCTATTAACGTTTTGAGAGACCTCATTCTAAGGATCTGCATTTTTGTTATATGGGATAACGATGGGAAGGTGGTATTAAGGAGGATTTCACTTTGCAGGGAGGGGGGGGGGCTTCAGAAAAAACGATAATTCTTAAAAAGTCCGCTGGAAGAATGAGACTTTGTGACCGTAGCGCCGAAAACATTTAGGAACCATTGGTCTAAACGGGAACTTTACATTTCTTCCCGGGACCATTATTACGGCTTCGATTAACTACGTGAAACTAATGTATTCCAAAAAGAGCCCTCCCACTCGCCTCGATAAAAAGTAACTTAAATGAAAATTTTACATTTCACTACATACGGTAAGATATTCTTCATTCCAATACCTAAAAAACTTCTTCAGAATCTGTCCCTAAACTCGGTATAAAAAATCTGCGGGGAAAAAAAACATATCATACTGCTGATTTGTATTATCTAATGCTAGGTATTCTTAATTGAGTTATAGCGTCATCTCTGCAGTGTCTGGAGGAGTAAAGAGAATTTAATCCGTTTAGTTCTGTCATATGAAGTATAATAAGTGCTTATTGATAGTGGCGATCTCTTCGTCGCTCCTGAAAACGCATTCAAGACAGAAGACTTATAAATTCCATTAACACAAGCTGAGTAGAATCCAAGGCACCTATTTCGACTGAAATCCATAAGAAACAAATAAAGTGTTTTCTAGCTGGAAAAGAAAAATTATTGGAACAATAAAAAATTACACCGCCATTGATAAATATTTAATACAGTAATATGATCTAAATAATTTTATAAAATGTTTTGCTTTCTTTGAAATTAGACCTTCCATATTAAACGGAACTAGATATCCTTATCATGACAGATGCAATCATATAACTGGCAGAATAATTGAAATTTTCTTGCAATAATTTAGGGCCACCCGCAGTTCACGAGAGCCGCATGCAGCACTTCACATACGTTTAACTTTTTATCTCTCCCACTATTAATAATAAATATTCGATTATTTCCAGAATAATAGCAACGAAACAATTATTTGGAGATCTATTGAGAAGCTGGAAAAGTGGCGTGTTGTGTAATATTTATTTCACATTAGAAAACAAATAACTTTGGATTTCATTAAAATTTTTCGAATATTTTCACACCTAACAAGAAACTTCAGGTTGTTTTTATTCGCAGAAGCCTGGCGCTAGCCAGTACATTTGAATATTGCTCCTATTGCTTCGCGAATTTGAAAACAAAACAGGTTTATTTTATCCTATCTCGTTTTCAAAAGAAACGAGCTAATGTTGTCTTAGTAGGCTTCCGTCTCCAGTTTCAAAATTTTTCCCATTAGAGCTAAATTAAATTTTCATTTGGTTAGAAATGCATTTATGAAATGTAAACTGTGAGAAAAATGTTAAACTGCAAACGTGTAAACGAATTTTGATGATAGAATGTGAAGTCATGAGATTTATTGCCCGCCTCCAATCTTGTTTTTCCTTTCCAACTTTTTTCTCAGTGACAATTTTATATTATTCCCTTTTAGTGCCACCCAGATTTTACGGTTCAAAACGAATCGTAAATAAGTGTTAGTGCACTTCACCAAAAAATGCCTATTTCCATTAGTTAGTGGAAAAAACACGGCAGCGTTGTTTGGTTTTACCTCTGAGTGGCATCTTTTTGCACATAATGGGCTAAATGACCAGGTCACAAAGACCTCGAAGGCTCAGAAAAGGTTGTGGGCGGAACCCACTGGACAGCTGTTGAAAGACAGATGGTAGCCTTGTGTCAAGGCCATGCAGCGTGTTCTTTAACGTGCATAGGCTGTGTATCTCCCATACACCGGGCCATGGTTTAACATTCCATGATGGACGACTGTCTTTCCAAACCCATCGGTATCCCCTATTGACCGTCGACAGGGTGGGGGGTTTTGCGGAGATAAATCTCAAAGCCAGACGAGCTGGAACTCGAGTCTGGGAATTGCAAATTACGAGCATGGTTCGCTACCAACTGAACCACCCCCGCCGCATTATTGTAGTGCAACATCGAGGTTAAGATTATTACGAAATAAAACTATTAGCGTTGCTCGTAATATAGATAGGGTTACGTAACGGTTATTTTTTTAAATTGAACAGCAAAACTGATTTTTGTCCCTATTTAAATCAAAAGTAAAAAAATCACCAATCCAGAAATCATATATATATTCTAAAATCCATATTATTCCTAACGTCCTGTGGTTTAATTATCAAAATAACAAATAGTATCATGAAGTGCATTAACAAAAAACAGTGCATTTTTTCCAATCTACAGTATGTTTTTTAATTTAATCGATTACCGTATTTGCATTACAGTGAATATTTAAAAGTTTCAGGTATATCTAAAAAACAAAATAAATTTGAGATTTAAGAATAAATGAGAAAAAAATGAAAATTTCATTCGCCCAGGGCAAATGAAAGGGCATGTTTCCTTGATATGTTCCACGTAAAATGGTTCAAACTAAATATGCAACAGTTTTTAATGCGCCCCTCTCCTTCTATTGGAAACTAAAAATATGGGTGTGCTGAACTAGAAACTTTCTTCTGTTGAATGCAAAAGGTATTATTGAAATCGGTTGATTAGTTTCAGAGATATTTTGTGAACAGACAGAAGGATATAAAAATATCCGCGTGCAAAACTGAATCCTTTCCTCCACCCATCCAACTCATGGAGAACAATCGAAATCAATTTATTGGTTCCAGATATATTGTTTGCACAGACAGACGGACGGACGATCGTTTGGATTTAGCGATAACATTAACAAGTTTTGCTTCCGTAGAAAACTGTTACAAAGAAATAAAAAAATTTAATTATCTATTCACAATAATACCCATGAAATACAATATCCAGGCCCGTATCTAGGAAAAATAAATGGGAGAAGGGGACGTCCAAGAAATTCAATGCAAGACACTGAATCGAGTCAGCAAAGTAGGAGGAAAAGGTACTAGATTTCAATTGCATCATATTTTTTCTTCATTGCTTTTTAAAATATTTCTTGAAAAAATGCATTAAACATACATTAGCTTATCATCAGTTACCCTACCTAGCTTTCTCAAGGGGGAGCTTGATCCCCTCCTTGATCCGGCCCTGACAGCATTATTTTGCTGTCATTGGCACTTTTGGGCGAATGAAATTTAGACGAATTGTCTCATTGGATCGTCTCTTTACAACAATTGTTCTTTCGATGAATCGCTCCCATTACACGAATTTTCATTCAACCAATCGGAATTAGACAAATAGTGCTAGACTCATTATAACGGCATTCATTTGGCAAGTTAACCTCATGTATTCGATAAAAAGTTCTCCTATCCCAAAAAAAGGGTAAACTTAATTAGAAATTTTGCATTTTACCACTGCATACGGTAAGAAATTATTTATCCTAACACCAAAGAAACGTCTTCAGAACCTGTCCCTAATCTCAGTATAATAATCTGGCAAAAAAAAATAGATATCTGCAGAAAGAACGATAATTCTTAAAGAGTCCGCTGGAAGAATGGGACTTAGTAGGGGACCGTGGCGCCGAACCATTTAGTAACCCTTGGTCTAAACGGGAACTTTACATTTCTCTCCAGGACCGACCACAATTACGGTTTCGATTAAGCAAGTGAAACTGATGTATTCGCCCCCCCCCCCCCACCTCGTTCCGATAAAAGGTAACTTAAATGGAAATTTTGCATTTTACTACATACGGTAAGAAATTCTTTATCCGAATACCTAAAAAAACTTCTTCAGTATCTGTCCCTAAATTCGGTAAAAAAACTCTGTGGAAAAAATAAAATATCATACTGTTGATTTGTATATTCTTTCTCTTATTACTAAGTATTCTCAATTGAGTAATAATAACGTCTCTGTTAGTGACTGGATGGGTTTTTTGGGTTGATTTACCACTGAGCGGCAATTTTTGCACACCATGGGCTAAATGGCCAGGTCACATGGACCCAAAGGCACAGAAAAGGTTGGGGTTAGACGACCCACTGAAACAGCTGTTCGGAGAGAGATGGTAGCCTCCCGTCTAGGCCATCCAGCGTGTTCTTTAACGTGCACAGGGTTCTCTCGCACACCGCGCCAAGGCTTAACGTCCCATCGGACAGACGGCGGCCTTTCCAAGCCCATCGCCTCCCCTACTACCAAGGGCAGGGTGGGGAATTTTGCGGAGATAAATCAAAACGCTGACCCAATTCGGACTCAAATCTCGGAACTAGAGATTAAAAGCCTGGCGCGCTACCGACTGAGCCACCCCCGCCCAACGTGACAGGAAAACTGCATAAATAAGGTATACGAAGACGAAATATTGCAGAACTTCTTAATGAAAAACAACAGCAATCGTGTCGTAGAAAACTGTAACCCCTTTCCAAATTTAATTTACTTAATTCATTTCAAATACAGTTGTCCATTTCAATAATGCTTTTCCTACACTTGAAAGAAGAACATCATAATCATCCTGTATCATTTCGATCATGGCAGTCTCACGTATAGAAATATACATATCATTAAAGTCAGGTACATAAAGCCGCAATTCTATCACACTGAAAGGAATAAAACGAAAACAGAGGTGGGTCATTTATGTATCATAGTTATCACTTATGTATCTTAGTTGATTAAATCAGTTTCCATCTTAAAGGGAGAAAACTACGAGGAAAACAGTTTTCCTACTAAAATAAACAAACGAATCAATAACTTGGTACAAAACTCGAGTTCTTGGGATACAGAATTTTACTCAGCTAGATGAAACTATTGGACATGAATTGCATCCTTCGCAACAAAATCAAGAGACAAAAACTAATTATTTCATCGTAGTAAACGAAATCAAAAATCTTTGTTAGGTTCGTTTGTAAAATCATTCCGCATTTCTCACACAGTGCATGAGAATATTCGAAACTTGCAGTTTTTCTCAATTATTGAAAATTATGAAAAATTTCCAATAAAATTTTTGTGACTAAAGTGGATTGTTGGAGATGAGAAAATAAAACGTTAAGAGAATAATTGTGGTTATTTTGAAGATCTACCAGTCGTTGAGGAATATTATTTGATCAGAATTAAAAAGATTTTGAAAAGTGAAAAGGTATAGTTTACGACTACATTTTACTGTTAAATGGATATATCGCATTTCAAGACTATTCTAGTTTTCAACCACAGGGACACCATTTAACGTTTCATTTGGAAGGACAATTGACTGATTAAATAAAATTGGAAACATGTTCTAGAATAACTTCAAATTTGATGCTAAATATGCTATTTTGATGTCAACAATTCAAGGTTTGTAATCTCTCATAAACAGAAAAACAAAACGTGTATTAGTCAATAGCTTAATTCAGTGTACCGTGTTTAATAATCCGTACATTTATTATATTTAACTTCATAATTCTGAACGTTCGATTGTTAGGATCACGAACTGTTATTTGCGATTAATGCAAAGCTCTAAATATCACTTAATATGGTGTAAAAATGGTGCTTGGGAAAAATTGTTTTTTATAAAGGAAAAAAAAGAAGTGGCAACTGTAACATTAACTTTGGGCCACAATTACAAGTAATATTAGATTAAAACAATTTAATCAGAAAAAATTCTAAAAATGATACGTATGCAAGAAACCCCTAATTTTCATAGCCTTTCTGTGGATATTGAAACCGGTATCAATATTCAGAGAACAACTATTTCTATGTATCCGATGTCGCAATCTACTTCTCATACCTCCGACGCTTCTGTAGCAAAATGTAAGTCTGATTTAAGACTTATGGCGAAAATATTTGCTTTTGTAGGTTTAGGATTTTTTCAGAAAAATCATGAAAGACAAAGCTGGATTCAGAAAATCGTTTATTTCTTTATAATCATCGAAATGCATAGCATTTTCGTCTACTCTACATGTCATGTAATCTTTAGTGCAATCAATATGGATTTCCGACACTTCAAATTTAATATTTCGTGGAATTTATGCGAAATATTACCCTTTGTATTGTGGCGTAGTCTGAGAGTTCGGAGAGATCGTTTACTGAGCATGATCTCGAATTTGAATGAATATAACAATGCTGATTTTCCGATAGACAGTCTTCAATATTTTAAATCAAGGATAATATTTTCCACTTTTTTGATTATTTCATATCCAATTGTGTGGACACTTTTGTTTATCTCGTTTCTAAGCGATTCAGATCTATGCAATTTGGTGAGAAATTTAATTTTTGGGCTAACAATTGATAAAATGTCACCACCTATATATCCAGTCATATACTATTTCTTTATGTTACATATTATAAATTTATTTTTAGTTATCAATATTACGATTATGTTTTATGTTTGCTTGTGCACTTATTTTCAAAGGATGCTTCGAATTTGCCACAACGTTTTTCAAAGTAATGTCATATCATTAAATGAAACTGATAGGTTTGTTGGATACCTTCAAGCTTACCGTAAAATCTCATGCTCCATTGGTCTAATGGAAAATTCACTCTCGTTTCCAATATTTTTAGTGATGGTCGCAAACGTTTCCCATCTATTTACATTTTTCGGATTCCTATTTGGTTTTTCAACAATTAATCTTATAACCTCATTGAAAATTCCCTTGTTCGCAACATTCGTCAACAGTTGCGTGTCGTTTTACGCAATTGCTTTCCCTGCATCGGAAATAAACGAAAAGCACAATGAAATTAGAATTACGCTCTCATTGATATCGGAGAATATGGGAACATCCCATTGTCATACTGATATTGATGCATTTTTATCAAAAATAATTAATACGAAGAATATTCCTGTTTTGTCAGGATGGAAAATGTTCACCTTTTCCAAAAGCTTTATTCTTTCCGCTTGCGGAAGTTTGCTTACTTACAGCCTGTTAATTCTTTAGTTAAAATCGTAGAACAGAAATTTTCAATTTAATGGGCTTTTATGTAGCTTTTTGAACTGTAATATTTCTTTAACTTTATTCTTGTTATTTGAAAATGAAATTCAAGTCAGAACTATTTATTCTAATATAACCAATGTTCATGGACATTATTAATGCTATTTTTAAAATTTGAATATCTTCAAAATATCAAATTACGCTTAATGTTGTATAAATAAAGTTATGCTACTAAACTTAATACTAAATACTCTCAATATCTTTGTAGAATTGTTTTCTTGCTGAAATTAATGTATGTAAAACTATTAAATCCTTATCGAGCTAAAGAATACCTATGAACATAAATTAGATCAATTGAATCTTGAAACCTCAAACTCAGTGATAATTGCAGTTATGATTGTCTTTTGATGTGACTATACAGTAAAATATTAATAAAAACCATAAACTCACAATTAGTGAGTGCAGGAATTGCTAATAACATTTATGTTTAATACATTATGTCAAAATTCCATATTATTAATTTTAAATGAGGAAAAATCATCGTTATTACAGAAACTAAAACAATTCCCATCCTCACAATTTTAATAACTCACGATGACTGAAAGATTAACCTAATTTCATAAATATCAATAAGACCTGAGCAAAAGTCCGATAAAATATGGTTCTTGTTTTTTTCTTTGAGTTTTGACTCACAGATGATCCCTGTGGAATGTTGAACAAATAATGAATCATTTTCAGCACAATATTCATCAGAATCCTTCGTAACAAAAGCAGGTAAACAGCTATTTACTAAACAGCTATTTACAGCGAATTATTTTATAAAACTTTACTTTTGGGAATATATGACAAGTCACCAAATTCTGATATTTGGATACACTGATTCACGCAAATTTTGTTCTCAATACAAAAAAAACAGAAGTAATAATCCTTTATTTTAAAATTTGATTGTCAAACTATATTTAAGATGTGTTTTTTTTATATATATATTTAATTTTTTCCCATTCAATTGAATTTGTATATATTGTAAAGATTTTGTTTTAAGGTAAATTACTTCTTTAATTTAGGAAACCACAGAATACTTTTTTGTAAGTTAAATCAGTTAGTGGGAAATGAAGAATCATTACCATAAGAGATTTCACATAAAAGAGTAGCAAAGATTATTCATTTTTTTGAGTAATAAAACGTTTAAAATTCGATGTTCTAAGTACGGCCGGATCTAGGTAGGGAGAACACCAAGGGGGGGCATGACCCCCTTTTCAAAAATGCAAGGGTAAAAGAGGGAAAAGATTATTAAACATATTTATATTTATGCATTTTTCAAGAAATATTTTTAAAAACGCGTAAAACGAAGGAGGAAACGTTATAGTGCATTGAAAATCAAGTCTCTTGCCCCCTTCCTCTTTTTTGGTTTTTCAGCTCGATTGCGTTTCTTCCCTAAACCCCTCGATTTTTTAATGGTTCTGGGCCTGGTTCTAAATAATTTAACTACAATAATCTTTTTCTCGACACTTTTTTCTCATATAGTCTGTGGAATTCTTCGGTAGAAGGTTTTTCAGTATTTCTCCACTTTTAAAAGTCATATACAATTATAATAATCTAGACCAGTAGTTTCTAACCTGTGGCCTCCGGCCTCCTAGAAATGGATAGATATCCACAGAGGATCCAAGACGATACATGAGAATTTTAATATTCTAGAAAGCTCTAACGGAAACAGTACATTTACCACGATTACATAATAAAGTTTCATTGTTTTTCAATGGAATTTATATTAATTCAGTACGACAACAATAGCTATCTCATTCTGATATCAAGACGTAATTGGCTGTTAATGGCATAAGAAATTTTGTAAAGTCGAATTTCTTCACTGAAATTTCGAGCTTCAAATGGCAAAAGAGCCGAAAAGTGATCGTAGGTAAGGTGCTACAGATATAATCCTCATTATTAAGGTTTTCAGAGTACACATTCTGAGGATCTGCATTTTAGTTATGTGGGATAAAGATGGGAAGATGGTATTCAGGAGGATTTGAATTTGCAGGGGGGAGCTACAGACAGAACTATAATTCTTAAAGTCAGCTGGAAGAATGAGATTTCGTAGGGAACCGTAGCGCTCAAACATTTAGGAATCATTGGTCTCAACGGGAACTTTACAGTTCTCCCCGGGACCATAATTACGGCATCGAGTAAGTGCGTGAAATTAATGTATTCGAAAAAAGCCCCCCCCCCCCTATGCTTGCTCCAATAAAAGGTAACTTAAATTGAAATTTTGTATTTTACTACATACGGCAAGAAATTCTTTATCCCAACATCTAAAAAAAACTTCTTCATTTTCTGTCTCTAAACTCGTTATAAAAAAATCTGTGGAAAAAGTGAAGTGTCATACTATTTATTTCTATTTTCTACTCTTTTATTACTAAGTATTATCAATTGAATAATAATAACGTTTCTCTTAGTGACTGGATGTGGTTTTTGGTTTGTTTTTCCTCTGAGCGGCATTTTTTGTACAGCATGGGCTAAATGGTCAGGTCACATGGGCCTCGAAGGCTCAGAAAAGGTTGGGGGAGATGACCCACTGAAACAGCTGTTGGGAGACAGATGGTAGCCTCCCGTCAAGGCCGTCCAGCGTGTTCCTTAACTAGCACAGGGCTCTCCCGCACACGGGGTCAAGGCTTAACATCACATCCGACGGACAACGGTCTTTCCAAGCCCCTGGGTGTTCCCTAATGACCGTGGGTAGGGCGGGGAATTTTGCGGAAATAAATCTCAACGCTGACCCAGTTTCCACTCGAACCTCGGAACTACAGATTACAAACCTGGCGCGCTACCGACTGAGCTACCCCCGCTCCAACGTGATAGGAAAACTGTATAAATGAGGTATACGTAGAGAAAATATTGCAGAATTTTTTAGTGAAAAACAACAGTAATCGTGCCATAGAAAACTGAAACTCCTTTCTAAATATAATTTACTAAATTCCTTTCAAGTAATGTTGTCCATTTCAAAAATTATTTTCGTACACTTGAACGACAACATGATAATCATCCTCTAACCTTTCGATCATGGCAGCCTCACGTATAGAATGGAGCTACGATTCCATGATTAAAAAAATTGTTCCAATGATTAAAAGCACTTACCTATAGCCGCTATTCTATCACACTGAAAGGAATAGGAGGACAACAGGGGTGGGTCATCTACAATATCACTTATGTATCTTAGTTGATTAAATCGGTTTCCATCTTAAAGAGAGAAAACTACGAGGAAAACAGTTTTCCTACTAAAATAAACCAACGAATCAATAACTTGGTACAAAACTCGAGTTCTTGGCATACAGAGGAATAACATCCCGAACGCTTTGATTGGAAGGTTCTGTCACGCGGTGCTCCATATTGTGAACTCTCTGGGTGGAAAATTACGGTACACATTCGACTGTTATTCTACTGACCTAGATGAAACAATTGGACATGAATTTGCATCTTCGCAACAAAATCAGGAGAGAAAAGCTAATTATTTCATCGTAGTAAACGAAATCAAAAATCTTACTTAGGTTCGTTTGTAAAATCATTCCGCATTTCTCACCCAGTGCATTAGAATAGCAGAAATTTGCAGTTTTTCTCAATTATCGAAAATTATGAAAAGTTTCCAAAGAAAATTTTTGTGACTAAAGTGGATTCTTGGAGAGGAGAAAATAAATCGTTAAGAGAATAATTGTGGTTATTTTGAAGATCTACCAGTCGTTGAGGAATATTATTTGATCAGAATTAAAAAGATTTTGAAAAGTGAAAAGGTATAGTTTACGACTACCTTTTACTGTTAAATGTATATATCGCATTTCAAGACTATTCTAGTTTACAACCACAGGAACACCATTTAATGTTTCATTTAGAAGGACAATTGACTGATTAAATAAAATTGGAAACGTGTTCTAGAATAACTTCCAATTTGATGCTAAATATGTTATTTTGACGTCAATAATTCAAGTTTGTAATCTCTCATATACAGAACAACAAAACGTGTATTAGTAAATAGCATAATTCAGTGTACCGTGTTTAATAATCCGTACATTTATTATATTTAACTTCATAATTGTGAACGTTCTATTGTTAGGATCACGAACTGTTACTTGCGATTATTGCAAATCTCTAAATATCATTGAACATGGTGTAAAAATGGTGCATGGGAAAAATTGTTTTTTACAAAAAAAAAAAGGAGTAGCAACTTTAACGTTAACGTTCGGGCGCATTTACAAATAATATTAGATTAAAACAATTTAATCAGAAAAAATTCTAAAAATGATACGTATGCGAGAAACCCCTAATTTTCATAGCCTTTCTGTGGATATTGAAAGTGGTATCAATATTCAGAGATCAACTATTTCTATGTATCCGATGTCGCAATCTACTTCTCATCCCTCCGATGCTTCTATAGCAAAATATAAGTCTGATTTAAGACTTATGGCGAAAATATTTGCTTTCGTAGGTTTAGAAATTTTTCAGAAAAATCATGAAAGACAAGGAAATGGATTCAGCAAATGGATTCAGAAAATCGTTTCTTTCTTTATAATCATCGAAATACACAGCATTTTCATCTACTCTACATGTCATGTAATCTTTACTGCAATCAAAATGGATTTCCTAGACTTTAAATTTAATATTTCGTGGAATTTATGTGAAATATTACCCTTTGTATTGTGGCATAGTCTGCGAGTTCGGCGAGATCGTTTACTGAGTCTGTTCTCAAATCTGAATCAATATAACAATGCTGATTTTCCGATAGACAGTCTTCAGTCTTTGAAAACAAAGATAATGTTTTCAACTTTATTGATTATTTCATATCCCATTGTGTGGACACTTTTCTATATATCGTTTCTAAGCGATTCAGATCTATTTGATTTGGTAAGAAATTTTATTTTTGGGCCAACATTTGATAAAATATCACCATATATATATCCAGCCATATACTACTTCTTTATGTTATGTATTATAAATTCATTTTTAGTTATCAATATTACGACTATGTTTTATGTTTTCTTGTGCACTTATTTTCAAAGGATGCTTCGAATTTGCCACAACGTTTTTCAAAGTAATGTCATATCATTAAATGAAACTGATAGGTTTGTTGGATACCTTCAAGCTTACCGTAAAATCTCATGCTCCATTGGCCTAATGGAAGATTCTCTATCGTTTCCAATATTTTTAGTGACGGTCGCAAACGTTTCCCATCTTTTTACATTTTTCGGATTCGTATTTGGTTTCTCAAGAGTTAATGTTTTAACCTCATTGAAAATTTCCGTGTTCGCAGCATTTGTCAACAGTTGTGTATCATTTTTCTCAATTGCTTTCCCTGCATCGGAAATAAACGAAATGCACAATGAAATTAGAATTACGCTCTCATTGATATCGGAAAATATGGGAACATCCCGTTGTCATAGCGATATTGATGCATTTTTATCAAAAATAATTAATACGAAGAATATTCCAGTGTTGTCGGGATGGAAAATGTTCACCTTTTCCAAAAGCTTTATTCTTTCCGCTTGCGGGAGTTTGCTTACTTACAGCCTGTTAATTCTTCAATTGAAACCGTAGAACAGAAATTTTCAAATTAAAGGGCTTTTATGTAGCTTTTTGATAAAATTATATTCCTTTAACTTTATTCTTGTGTTTCGAAAATGAAATTCAAGTCAGAACTATTTATCCTGGTATAACCCATGTTCGTGAACATTATTAATGCCATTTTTAATATTTGAAAATCTTCAAAATATCAAATTACGCTTAATGTTGTATAAATAAAGTTATGCTAATAAACCTAATACTAAATACAATCATTTTCTTTGTAGAATTGTTCTTTTGCTGAAATTAAACTGCATAAAACTATTAAATGCTTATCTACCTAAAGAATACTTATGTACTTAAATTATATCAATTGAATCTTGAAACCTGAAACTCAGCGATAATTGCACTTATTATTGTCTTTCATGTGACTATACAGTAAAACAGTAAGAAAAACCATAAACTCAAAATTAGTTGGTATACGAAATTATTAATAACATTTATGTTTAATACATCAAAATTCCATATTATTAACTTTAAATGAGGAAAAATTATCATTATTAACAGAAGCTAAAACAATTCCCATCCTCACACTTTTAATGATTCACGATGACTGAGAGTTTAACCTAATTGCACACATGTTGATAAGACCCGAGCAAAAGATGTCGATAAAATATGTGTTTTTTCCTTCGAGTTTTCTCTTTCCTCACAGATGATCTCTGTGGTATGTTGAACAAAAAATGAATTGTTTTCAGCACAATATTCATCTGAATCCTTCGTAACAAAAGCAGGTAAACAGCTATTTACTAAACAGCTATTTACAACGAATTATTTTATAAAACTTTACTTTTGGGAATATATGACAAGCCATCAAATTCTGATATTTGGATATGTTACCGCTAAAGTGCAGAAATCAGTTATTCTACAGATTATCTAGGTATTGTGCAGATTAACTAGGGTGATCCGTTAACGTGCCGAAAATTATTTCATTTCTCAAATTATCTAGGTAATCTGCAAATTACCTGGATAATCTGCACATTACCTACTAGGCACTGGTTAAAGTGAAAATAAGATCTTTGCTGGAACAACAGCAACGTTTCTGTACGCTTAAATTAACATAATGTTATTTATTTATTTTTCGATATCTAAAGAATCAAGTTTATACCGAAACAATCAACAAATTAGTTGATAGAATCAATCATCAATCAATTAATAAACTATAATACAAAGAATCAAACGGTTTAAAATATTATTACAATTAAGGAAATGAATTTGCAAAACTTATGATAAAATTATATTTACTTATTAGTGCAATGTAAAGATTGGTGACACTTTGAATTACATAGCAATTGGTTTTGCGACAAGCACACCTATTTGTGGTACATTTAGATTTACAGTCACATTTTCTGAAACCCTGCCCAGTACCAAGGGATTGTTTTATTGCTGTTTGACGTAAAGATATTTCTACAGCAGGGACATCTTCTTTCGTTAAAAATCTCTCTTTGCAAACACTGAATTCAGATTTTGCATACAATTGTTTTAAAATACCCGTTTTAGTACCAAGTTTATAAAAGTCATCCTCTGTTTTACTAAGAACCACAGCTAAAATCGAGCGGGCATCAGTTTTTGCTCTGTCTACTTCCGGTACTTTAATTCTCACAGTGACACCTTCATCAACATTTGGGTGCTTTGCATTAGAAACTGCTAACATTTTCTTTGCTTGCTTTCCTAAACCTTTCTTGGCTTCATCAGGCTGTATTTTCTGATCCATATTCTTTTTACAGATGTTGCACAATACATTCTTACCATACCCTTCCTCTTTAGGATCTATTTCACCACAAATTACGTGAACAAACATGTCACACGATTTACACTTGTGAGCACCTGATGCTGCTTTTGAGCAAACAATACAGACCATTTCTTGTATAGTCCTCTTTACAGACTCTGTACGAAACTGTGATGGCGATTCTGCTGAAGTTGAGGGTAACTCAGTGATGACTTCTTCAACATGCAGAGGTGATTCCTTGGAGGTGCAGGGTAACTGAATATTCTTCATAACTGTATCCTCAATCAAAGGTATAGAAGGCAGTTTAAGATTGCTATCGATAAATTCTTGTATTTCTATAGGTGATTCTGTAGAAGCAGGGGATAACGGAATGTCCTCTTGAGTAAGATTTGACTGTGATCCCATAATCACAGTTTCTTGTGAATCTTTTAATTTTTCAAGGTCTTCTTCAGTATTTATCGAATGTAATACACTTTGTGGTATAATAGAAGAAGACAATCCCACTTTTGCGGGACAACCGAACATGGCTTCGTATGGACTTCTTTTAATTGCAGAATGATAGGCACGATTCTTCATGAATTGTACAAACCGTACGCCCTCACTCCACTTGTTAGTTTGGTTATCAGCCATCTAAGTAGTGAGCATGTTTTCAATGTCTTGATTCGCTCGTTCTGCACTTCCTTGACTTTGGCTGTGTCTAGGTTTGCCATTAACCATTTTGATTTCTGGCCACAACTGTGTTAAACATTCTAAGATTTTATTACAAAATTCGCGTCCGTTATCAGAATGCAAAATACTTGGAGCGCCAAAAAGGAGAAAAATATCAAGCAAGTTATAGGCTAATTCATCCGCCCGCTTTGATGTGAGCGGCTTCAATACAACAAATTTTGTTAAGTGGTCTTGGTATACGAGAAGAAACTTAAACTTTCCATCTGGTTGAGATTGGTAATCGATGAGATCCACCTGGCATCTGCTATTGAAATGCGATGGAATAATCGGCTTTACAACAATCCCTTTTTTCGCACTTTTTTGTTTTTGTTGACAAGGTTCGCATAAATCAAAAAACATTTTTATTTGGGCTTGGGTTATGTTTTTATAAAGTGTATTTAATTGCTTGATCATTATGTCTCTTCCACCGTGGCCAATTGACAAATGAGTAGAGTACAATATGTCAAACAATTCTTCGGCATGGACAAACTTTTTCACACTTTCTCGCGCATCTGACAACGGCTCAATGAGTTTTTCACAGCCTTGTACAGTTAACACATCATACCTTTGAATTATTCGATAATCTCGAGATGATTCTTTCTTCTTGGAAACTTTTATTCGCTTAACATCTTCAATTATGGAATCATACTTTCGTTTTCTCATTAAAACACTATTATATTTTGAATCTTCGCTAAAGAGGTTTGCGAAGAATCTTTTCTTCATTTTACTCACCAATTCGGTGCTTGCTTGCATAATAGGAGCTAAATTTATCTGCTTTAAAAAAATCACGACACAAATTCACGCGCTAACAGGCAGAAACGAATTTGTAAACAGAATTAGCTATGCTACGCACTAGCAGCCGACGCAAATTATGAGAAATAAAAACAAAGGGCGACGACAAGACACTGGCGAAACGAAACTAAAAGTGGAGGGAGAGGGGGGAAGGAGTAGGGAAAGGAAATGAGAGAAACAAACTTTTGAACTTTAACGATACGGAAGCCGTTAATGTGCACATTACATAGGTAAAATGCGGAAAACTCTTGATTCCGCACGTTAACGGAGCAAATCAGTTAATCTGCAGATTAGCTAGGTAATGTGCACATTAACGGCTTTCGAGCTTTAGCGGTAACAGATACACCGATTCACGTAAATTTTGTTCTCAATACAATACAAACCAGAAGTAATAATCCTTTATTTTAAATTTTGTTTGTCAAACTATATTTAAGATGTGTTTTTTTTTTTATATATTTAATTTTTTCCCATTCAATTGAATTTGTATATATTGTAAAGATTTTGTTTTAAGGTAAATTACTTCTTTAATTTAGGAAACCACAGAATACTTTTTTGTAAGAAAAATCAATTAGTGGGAAATGAAGAATCATTACCATAAGAGATTTCACATAAAAGAGCAGCAAAGATTATTCATTTTTTTGAGTAACAAAACGTTTAAAATTCGATGTTCTAAGTACGGCCGAATCTAGGAGGAGAGAACACCAGGGGGGGGGGCATGACCCCCTTTACAAAAATGCAAGGGAGAAAAAGGGAAAAAATAATTAACATATTTATATTTATGCATTTTTCAAGAAATATTTTTAAAAACGCGTAAAACGAAAAAGGAAACGTTATAGTGCATTGAAAATCAAGTCTCTTGTCCCCTTCCTCTTTTAGGCTTTTCAGATCGATTGCGTTTCTTTACACAACCCCTCGTTTTTTTTATGGATCTGGACCTGGTTCTAAATAATTTAACTGCAATAATCTTTTTCTCGACACTTTTTTCCATAAAGTCTGTGGAATTCTTCGGTAGAAGGTTTTTCAATATTTCTCCACTTTTAAAAGTCATATACAAGTATAATAATCTAGACCAGTGGTTTCCGAACCCATAGGGATGCAAAGATATCCACAGAGGATCTAAGATGATATGTGAGAATTTTAATATTCCAAAAAACTCTATCGGAAGCAGTACATTTATCATGACTGCATGTTAACTTAAAGTTTTATTGTTTTTAGATGGAATTATATTAATTCAGTACGACAACATTAGCTATCACATGCTGATCACAAGACGTAATTGGCTGTTGATGGCATAAGAATTTCGGTAGCATCGAAATTCTTCACTCAAATTTCCTAGATTCAAATGGCAAATGAGCCGAAAAGTGAAGGTAGGAAAAGCATCACAGATCTAATCCATTCTATTAACGTTTTGAGAGACCTCATTCTAAAGATCTGCATTTTTGTTATATGGGATAACGATGGGAAGATGGTATTAAAAAGGATTTGACTTTGTAGCGGGGGAAGGGGGGATGCAGAAAGTACTATAAATCTTAAAAAGTCCGCTGGAAGAGTGAGACTTTGTGACCGTAGTGCCGAAACATTTAGGAACCATTGGTCTAAATGGGAACTTCACATTTCTCCCCGGGACCATTATTACGGCTTCAATTAAGCACGTGAAACTAATGTATTCGAAAAAAAAAAGCCCTCCACACTCGCCTCGATAAAAAGTAACTTAAAGGAAAATTTTACATTTCACTACATACGGTAGATATTCTTCATTCCAGTACCTAAAACACTTCTTCAGAATCTGTCCCTAAACTCGGTATAAAAAATCTGCGGGGAAAAAAATCATATCATACTGCTGATTTGTATTATCTAATGCTAGGTATTCTTAATTGAGTTATAGCGTCATCTCTGTCAGTTACTGCAGGAGTAAAGAGAATTTAATCCATTTAGTTCTGTCATATGAAGTATATTAAGTGCTTAATGATAGTGGCGATCTCTTCGTCGCTCCTGAAACGCATTCAAGACAGAAGACTTATAAATTCCATTAAAACAAACTGAGTAGAATCCAAGGCACCTATTTCTACTGAAATCCATACGAAAGAAATAAAGTGTTTTCTAGCTGGAAATGAAAAATTATTGGAACAATAAAAAATTACACCGCCATTGATAAATATTTAATACAGTAATATGATCTAAATAATTTTATAAAATGTTTTGCTTTTTTTGAAATTAGACCTTCCATATTAAACGGAACTAGATATCCTTATCATGACAGATGCAATCATATAACTGGCAGAGTAATTGAAATTTTCTTGCAATAATTTAGGGCCACCCGCAGTTCACGAGCCGCATGCAGCATTTCACATACGTGTAACTTTTTATTTCTCCCACTACTAATAATAAATATCCGAATATATCCAGAATAATAGCAACGAAACAATTATTTGGAGATCGATTGAGAAGCTGGAAAAGTGGCATATTATGTAATATTTATTTCACATTAGAAAACAAATATAACTTTGGATTTCATTAAAATTTTTTGGAATATTTTCACACCTAACAAGAAACTTCAGTTTGTTTTTATTCGCAGAAGCCTGGAGCTAGTGAATACATATGAATATTGCTCCGATTGCTTCGTGAATTTGAAAACAAAACAGCTTATTTTATCCTATCTCGTTTTCAAAACAAACGAGCTAATGTTGTCTTAGTAGGCTTCCGTCTGCAGTTTCAAATTTTTTTCCATTAGAGCTAAATTAAATTTTCATTTGGTTAAAAATGCATTTATGAAATGTCATCTGACGTGAGAAAAATGTTAAACTGCAAACTTTTAAACGAATTTTGATGTAGAATGTGAAGTCGTGAGATTTACTGCTCCCTCCAATCTTTTTTTCCTTTCCAACTCTTTTCTCAATGATTATTTTATATCGTTCCCTTTTAATGTAACCCAGATTCCACGGTTCAAAACGAATCGTAAATAAATGTTAGTGCACTTCATAAAAAATTGCATATTTCCAGTAGTTAATAGAAAAAGCATGCCAGCATTTTCTGGGTTTAGTTATGAGCGGCACGTTTTTGCACACAATGGGTGAAATACCAGGTCACAAGGACCTCAAAGGCTCAGAAAAGGTTGGGGGCGGGACCCACTAGACAGCTGTTGAAAGACAGATGGTAGCCTCGTGTCAAGGCCATACAGCGTGTTCTTTAACGTGCATAGGGTATGTCTCTCCCATACACCGCCAATGGCTAAACATCCCATCTATGGACGACGGTCTTTCGAAACCCATCGGTATCCCTTATTGACCTGGACATGGTGGGGATTATTGCGCAGATAAATTTCAACCCTGGCCCAGCTGGAATTGGAGCCTGGGAATTGCAAAATAAGAGCATGGCGCACTACCGACTGAGCCACCCCCGCCCCATCATGGTAGTGCAACATCGCGGTTAAGATTATTATGAAATAAAACTATTAGTGTTGTTCGTAATATAGATAGGGTTACGTAACGCTTATTTTTTGATATTGAACAGTAAAAGTGATTTTTGGCCCTATGTAAATCGAAAGAAAAAAATAAAACGCCAATCCAGATATCAGAAATATATTCTACAATTCAAATTATTCCTAACGTCCTGTGGTTTAATTATCAAAATAACTTATAGTATCATGAAGTGCATTAACAAAAATAGTCCGTTATTTTTCAATCTACAGTACGTTTTTTCATTCAATCGATTACCATATTTGCATTACAGTGAATATTTAAAAGTTTCAGGTATATTTAAAAAACAAAATAAATTTGAGATTTATGAATAAATGAAAAAAAATGAAAATTTCATTCGCCCAGGGCGATGAAAGGGCATGTTTCCTTGATATGTTCCACGTAAAATGGTTCAAACTAAATATGCAACAGTTTTTAATGCGCCCCTCCCCCTTTATTGGAAACTAAAAATATGGGTGTGCGCACTAGAACCTTTCTTCTGTTGAATGCAAGAGGTATTATTGAAATCGATTGATAAGTTTCAGAGATATTTTGTGAACAGGCAGAAGGATATAAAAATATCCGCGCCCAAAACTGAATCCTTTCCTAAACCCATCCAACTCAATGAGAATAATCGAAATCAATTTATTGGTTCCAGATAATTTGCTTGCACAGACAGACGGACGGACGGACAGACGATCGTTTGGACTTGGCGACAACATTAACAAGTTTTGCTTTCATAGAAAACAGTTACAAACAAATAAAACAATTAAATTATCTATTCACAATAATACCCATGAAATACAATATTCAGGCTCGTATCTAGAAAAACTAAATGGGAGAAGGGGACGTCCAAGAAATTCAATGAAGCCGGGGGGAAGTGGGGGGAGCAAGACACTCAATCGAGTCAGGAAAAGTAGGAAAAGATACTAGATTTCAATTGCAGCATAATATTTTTCCTTCATTCCTTTTCAAAATATTTCTTGAAAAATGCATTAAATATACATTAGTTTATCATCAGTTACCCTACCTAGCTTTCTCAAGGGGAGCTTGCTCCCCTCTTTGATCCGACCCTGACAGCATTATTTTGCTGTCATTGGCACTTTTGGGCGAATGAACTTTAGACGAATTGTATCATTGGACGAGTTGTCCCATTGAGCGAATCGTCTCTTTACACCAATTGTTCTTTCGATGAATCGTTCCCATTAGACGAATTTGCATTCAACCAATCGGAATTAGACAAATAGTGCCAGACTAATTATAATGGCATTCATTTGGCAAGTTAACCTCATGTATTCGATAAAAAGTCCTCCTATCCCAAAAAAAGGTAACTTAATTAGAAATTTGGCATTTTACCACTGCATACGGTAAGAAATTCTTTATCCCAACACCTAAAAAAAACTTCTTCAGTATCTGTCCCTAAATTCGGTAAAAAAAACTCTGTGGAAAAAATAAAATATCATACTCTTGATTTGTATGTTCTCTCTCTTATTACTAAGTATTCTCAATTGAGTAATAATGACATCTCTGTTAGTGACTGGATGGTTTTTTTTGGATTTTTTTACCACTGAGCGGCAATTTTTGCACACCTTGAGCTAAATGCCCAGGTCACGTGGACCCCGAACGCTCAGAAAAGGTTGGGGGAGACGACCCACTGAAACAGCTGTTGGGAGAGAAATGGTAGCCTCCCGTCTAGGCCATCCAGCGTGTTCTTTAACGTGCACATGGCTCTCTCGCACACGGCGCCAAGTCTTAACGTCCCATCGGACGGACGGCGGCCTTTCCGAGCTCTTCGCCGTCTCCTGCTACCAAGGGCAGAGCAGGGAATTTTGCGGAGATAAATCACAACACTGACCCAGTTCGGACTCGAACCTCGGAACTAGAGATTACAAGCCTGGCGCGCTACCGACTGAGCCACCCCCGTCCCAACGTGACAGGAAAACTGCATAAATAAGGTATACGAGGACGAAATATTGCAGAACTTCTTAATAAAAAACAACAGCAATCGTGTCATAGAAAACTGTAACCCCTTTCTTAATTTAATTTACTTAATTCATTTCAAGTCCAGGTGTCCATTTCAATAATGCTTTTTCTACACTTGAACCAAGAACATCATAATCATCCTGTATCATTTCGATCATGGCAGTCTCACGTGTAGAATGGGGCAACGTGTCATTGAAGTCAGGTATATAATACCGCAATTGTATCACACTGAAAGGAATGAAGCGACAACAGGGGTTGGTGATCTTCAATCTCACTTATGCATATAGTTGATTTAATCAGTTTCAACCTAAAAAAGAAAAAACTAGGATGAAAACAGTTTTCCTACTAATATAAACAAACGAATCAATAGCTTGGTACAAAATCTCGAACTCTTCGGTTACAGAGGAATAAAATCACGAACGCTTGGATTGGAAGGCTGTGTTACGCGGTGCTCCATATTGTGAACTCTCTGGGTGAAAAAGTACGGTAGATTTTAGATTGTTATTTTACTCAGCTAGATGAAACTATTTCAGATTAATTTGCATCCTTCGCAACAAG
Organism: Ryuthela nishihirai; assembly: GCA_038380435.1. Taxonomy (NCBI): domain Eukaryota; kingdom Metazoa; phylum Arthropoda; class Arachnida; order Araneae; family Heptathelidae; genus Ryuthela; species Ryuthela nishihirai. Next base: position 30,032,623 of record JAWZYU010000025.1, read on the forward strand.
ATCAGGAGAGAAAAACTAATTATTTCATCGTAGTAAACGAAATCAAAAATCTTACTTAGGTTCGTTTGTAAAATCATTCCGTATTTCTCACAGAGTGTATTAAAAATAATCGAAATTTGCAGTTTTTCTCAATTATCGAAAATTATGAAAAATTTCCAAAGAAAATTTTTGTGACCAAAGTGGATTCTTCCAGATGAGAAAATAAATCCTTAAGAGAATAATTGTGGTTATTTTGAAGATCTACAAGTCGTTGAGGGATATTATTTGATCAGATTTAAAAAGATTTTGAAAAGTGAAAAGGTATAGTTTACGACTACATTTTACTGTTAAATGTATATATCACATTTCAAGACTATTCTAGTTTTCAACCACAGGAACACCATTTAATGTTTCATTTGGGAGGACAATTGACTGATTAAATAAAATTGGAAACATGTTCTAGAATAACTTCCAATATGATGTTAACATGCTATTTTGATGTCAATAATTCAAGGTTTGTAATCTCTCACATACAGAACAACAAAACGTGTGTGTTAGTCAATAGCTTAATTCAGTGTACCGTGTTTAATAATCCGTACATTTATTATATTTAACTTCATAATTGTGAACGTTCTATTGTTAGGATCATAAACTGTTAATTGCGATTAATGCAAATCTCTAAATATCACTAAATATGGTGTAAAAATGGTGCATGGAGAAAATCGTTTTTGATAAAGAAAAAAAGGAGCAACTTTAATGTTAACGTTCGGGAGCATTTACAAATAATATTAAATTAAAACAAATAAATCAGATAAAATTCTAAAAATGATACGTATGCAAGAAACCCCTAATTTTCATAGCCTTTCTGTGGATATTGAAACTGGTATCAATATTCAGAGATCAACTATTTCTATGTATCCGATGTCGCAATCTACTTCTCATCCTTCCGATGCTTCTGTAGCAAAATATAAGTCTGATTTAAGACTTATGGCGAAAATATTTTCTTTCGTAGGTTTAGGATTTTCTCAGAAAAATCATGAAAGACAAAGCTGGATTCAGAAAATCGTTTCTTTCTTTATAATCATCGAATTGCATAGCATTTTCATCTACTCTACATGTCTTGTAATCTTTACTGCAATCAAAATGAATTTCCTAGACTTGAAATTTAATATTTCGTGGAATTTATGCGAAATATTAACCTTTGTATTGTGGCATAGTCTGCGAGTTCGGCGAGATCGTTTACTGAGTCTGTTCTCAAATTTGAATGAATATAACAATGCTGATTTTCCGATAGACAGTCTTCAATCTTTGAAATCAAAGATAATATTTTCCACTTTTCTGATTATTTCATATCCAATTGTGTGGACACTTTTGTTTATATCGTTTCTAAGCGATCCGGAACTACAATATTTGGTGAGAAATTCAAGTTTTGGGCTAACATTTGATAAAATGTCACCATCTGTATATCCAGCCATATACTACTTCTTTATGTTATATTTTAAAAATATATTTTTAGTTATTAATATTACGACTATGTTTTATGTTTTCTTGTGCACTAATTTTCAAAGGATGCTTCGAATTTGCCACAACGTTTTTCAAAGTAATGTCATATCATTAAATGAAACTGATAGGTTTGTTGGATACCTTCAAGCTTACCGTAAAATCTCCATTGGCCTAATGGAAGATTCTCTATCGTTTCCAATATTTTTAGTGATGGTCGCAAACGTTTCCCATCTATTTACATTTTTCGGATTCCTATTTGGTTTCTCAAGAGTTAATGTTTTAACCTCATTGAAAATTTCCGTGTTCGCAGCATTTGTTAACAGTTGTGTATCATTTTTCTCAATTGCTTTCGCTGCATCGGAAATAAACGAAAAGCACAATGAAATTAGAATTACGCTCTCATTGATATCGGAGAATATGGGAACATCCCATTGTCATACCGATATTGATGCATTTTTATCAAAAATAATTAATACGAAGAATATTCCAGTGTTGTCGGGATGGAAAATGTTCACCTTTTCCAAAAGCTTTATTCTTTCCGCTTGCGGAAGTTTGCTTACTTACAGCCTGTTAATTCTTCAATTAAAATCGTAGAACAGAAATTTTCAATTTAATGAGCTTTTATGTAGCTTTTTGAACTGTAATATTCCTTTAACTTTATTCTTGTTATTTGAAAATGAAAATCAAGTCAGAACTATTTATCCTAATATAACCCATGTTCATGAACATTATTAATGCCATTTTTAATATTTGAAAATCTTCAAAATATCAAATTACGCTTAATATTGTATAAATAAAGTTATGCTATTAAACTTAATACTAAATACAATAATTTTCTTTGTAGAATTGTTCTTTTGCTGAAATTAAAGTGCATAAAACTATTAAATCCTTATCTAGCTAAAGAATACTTATGTACTTAAATCATATCAATTGAATCTTGAAACCTGGCACTCAGCGATAATTGCACTTATTATTGTCTTTTCATGTGACTATACACTAAAATATTAAGAAAAACTATAAACTCAAAATTAGTTGGTATACGAAATTATTAATAAAATTTATGTTTAATACATCAAAATTCCATATTATTAACTTTAAATGGGGAAAAATTATCATTATTAACAGAAGCTAAAACAATTCCCATCCTCACACTTTTTATTATTCACGATAACTGAAAGTTTAACCTAATTTCACACATGTTGATAAGACCCGATCAAAAGAGAAAAAGATGTCGATAAAATATGGTTGTTATTTTTCTTTTTATTGTTTTTCTTCTGAGGTTCTCTTTCCTCACAGACGATCTCTGTGGTTACAGTGAATAGATCTTTTACAGCACAATATTCATCTTAATCCTTCGTAACAAAAGCAGGTAAACAGCGATTTACAGGAAATTATTTTATAAAACTTTACTTTTGGGAATATATGACAAGCCACCGAAGCTTGATATTTGGAAATACTAATTCACCTGAATTTTGTTCTCAATACAATACAAACCCAAAGTAATAATCCTTCATTTTAAAATTGTTTGTCAAACTCTATTTAAGGTGTGTTTTTTATATATTTAATTTTTTCCCTTTCAATTCATTTTGATTGTATATATTGTAAAGAATTTGTTTTAAGGTAAATTACTTCTTTATTTTAGAAAACCACAGAATACTTTTTTGTAAGTAAAATCAGATAGTGGGAAATGAAGAATCATTACTATAAAATTTTTCACATAAAAGTGTAACAAAGATTATTCATTATTTTAAGTATAAAAATTTTAAAAGCCGATTTTCTAAACATTGCCGGATTTAGGAGTGGAGAACATCAAGGGCGACATAAACCCCTTTTCAAAAATGCAAGGATAAAAGAGGCAAAAAAATTATTAAACATATTTATATTTTATGCATTTTTCAAGAAATAATTTTAAAAACCCGTAAATCGAAGGAGGAAATGTTATAGTGCATTGAAAATCAAGTGTCATCCCGCCTTCCCAACCCTTTTATGATTTTTCGGCTCGATTGCGTTTCTTCCCCCAACCCTTCGATTTTTCTACAGATCTGGGCCTGGTTCTAAATATGTAAATACAATAATCTTTATCTCGACAACGTTTTCCATAAAATCTTTGGAATTCTCCGTAGAAGGTTTTTCAATATTTCTCCACTTTTAAAAGTCATATACAATTATAAAAACTAGACCAGTGGTTTCTAACCTGTGGTCTCAGGATCCCTAGGGATGCAAAGATATCCACAGAGGATCCAAGAGGAAAAGTGGCAATTTTAATATTTCAGAAAACTCTACCGGTAACAGTACATTTACCATGATTGCATGTTAACTTAAAGTTTTATTGTTTTTAGATGGAATTATATTAATTCAGTACGACAACAATAGCTATCTCATACTGATCACAAGACGTAATTGGCTGTTGATGGCATAAGAATGTTTGTAGCATTGAATTTCTTCACTCAAATTTTCTCGATTCAAATGGCAAAAGTGCCGAAAAGTGAAGGTAGGTAGAGCACCACAGATCTAATCCATTCTATTAACGTTTTGAGAGACCTCATTCTAAGGATCTGCATTTTTGTTATATGGGATAACGATGGGAAGGTGGTATTAAGGAGGATTTCACTTTGCAGGGGGGGCTTCAAAAAAAACGATAATTCTTAAAAAGTCCGCTGGAAGAATGAGACTTTGTGACCGTAGCGCCGAAAACATTTAGGAACCATTGGTCTAAACGGGAACTTTACATTTCTTCCCGGGACCATTTTTACGGCTTCGATTAACCACGTGAAACTAATGTATTCCAAAAAAAAGCCCTCCCACTCGCCTCGATAAAAAGTAACTTAAATGAAAGTTTTACATTTTACTACATACGGTAAGATATTCTTCATTCCAATACCTAAAAAACTTCTTCAGAATCTGTCCCTAAACTCGGTATAAAAATCTGAGGGGAAAAAATATATATATCATAATGTTGATTTGTATTGTCTAATGCTAGGTATTCTTAATTGAGTTATAGCGTCATCTCTGTCAGTGACTGCAGGAGTAAAGAGAATTTAATCCATTTAGTTCTGTCATATGAAGTATCTTAAGTGCTTATTGATAGTGGCGATCTCTTCGTCACTCCTAAAAACGCATTCAAGACAGAAGACTTATAAATTCCATTAAAACAAACTGAGTAGAATCCAAGGCACCTATTTCGACTGAAATCCATACGAAACAAATAAAGTGTTTTCTAGCTGGAAATGAAAAATTATTGGAACAATAAAAAATTACACCGCCATTGATAAATATTTAATATAGTAATATGATCTAAATAATTTTATAAAATGTTTTGCTTTCTTTGAAATTAGACCTTCCATATTAAACGGAACTAGATATCCTTATCATGACAGATGCAATCATATAACTGGCAGAGTAATTGAAATTTTCTTGCAATAATTTAGGGCCACCCGCAGTTCACGAGCCGCATGCAGCACTTCACATACGTTTAACTTTTTATTTCTCCCGCTACTAATAATAAATATCCGAATATATCCAGAATAATAGCAACGAAACAATTATTTGGAGATCGATTGAGAAGCTGGAAAAGTAGCATATTATGTAATATTTATTTCACATTAGAAAACAAATATAACTTTGGATTTCATTAAAATATTTTGGAATATTTTCACACCTAACAAGAAACTTCAGTTTGTTTTTATTCGCAGAAGCCTGGAACTAGCCAATACCTTTGAATATTGCTCCGATTGCTTCGCAAATCTTAAAACAAAACAGGTTTATTTTATCCTAACTCGTTTCAAAAGACACGAGCTAATGTTGTCTTAGTAGCTTTCCATCTTCATTTTCAAATTTTTTTTGCATTAGAGCTAAATTAAATTTTTCATTTGGTTAAAAATGCATTTATGAAATATAATCTGACGTTGGTCTGTAACGGTAGCTAGGTTGCTTCGCGAAATTGCTGCGGAGCTCAGAAAGGAGATCTCTGCACCAATCCCCTGTGATGATGCATAGAACCGGCCAAGCCTAGCACCTAATGTCCCACTCCGCCTTCTCGTGGTGCAGATCGTTAGTACCTTTCAAAAGAGATACTCTCTTGTGGAAGTGAACGGAAGGGGAGGGCTGCCAGATTAGTGTGCCCTACTGATCTGGACAACTATGGCTACTTTTCTTTTTTTTCTACCCTGCTGAGGAGTGGTCAACCACACAGGGTCCTGGTGCTAACCATATAAACCCACTGGACCGGACAGATATATGGCTCTGAGCTTGATTATGAATCCTGATTTTGCTGCACTGGTGGACTTCTGTGGAGGGAAAATCTTCCACTCTGTTTTCTGTTTGTTTGTGGGTTGCAGGCCCAAAAGAATAGATTCACAGGATATGTTTATTAGCTGGTGGATAATCCTAAGCAGAGGTCATCGCAGGCACCCTGAACTCTTTGCATCTACTGGCATCGTAAAATGCTACATTGGGGGAAGTCTTCCAGTGTAGATGGCTTCAGCCTTTAGTGGTGGGGGAACGGGTCTGCGATTAGGGTGTCTGCGATTAGGGGGATGTTTGATATTGTCGGCAGTCCCTCTCTAAATAAACATAGTTTCTTTAAACATCCCACTAACCATTTTCACTCCATAGATAGTTGGAATGTGAGGACTCCGCCCAAAGCTTTTTCTCTTGATGTCCTCACACAAGAATTCCACCATTATAATTTAGATATTCTCGGCATGCCAGAGACCAGATGGACAGATAAAGGTCAGATTCTTAAACATAATCTTAAATTTCTCTTTTCAGGGAGCAACAATAACAAACATCACCAAGGCGTGGGTCTGTTTCTCAGCAGACACGCTAGTGATGTTCTTCTAGGATATGAGTGCATTAATGAAAGCTTTCTTACAGCAAAATTTCAGACAAGCGTTAAAGACTAGCGTTACCAACGTTAAAGGCATCGTTCCTAAGGATTTTACCAGAGCTATTGCTATCCCTATTTTCAAAAAAGGTGATCGCAGTTCTTGTGATAACTATAGGGGTATCAGACTACTCTCTGTTCCAGGTAAAGTTCTTTCCATGATTGTGCTTAATAGAATTAAGAATCTGGCTGACAGGCAATTTCGTGATGAGCAATGTGGATTCAGAAGTGGTAGGGGATGTGTGTATCAAATATTTTCACTTAGGTAGATTCTTGAGAAATGTTTAGAGTTTCAGAAACTTTTGGATGCTAACTTTGTTGATTTGAAAAAGGATTTCGACTCTGTTCATCGTCATAATTTGTGGTTGATTGTGGGATCATATGGTATACCGGACAAGAGACAAGTTAGTTAACATAATGAAAGCTCTCTATAATAACACTGAGTCGTGTATGAGAGTTGGTAAGGCTTGCAGCAATTGCTTTAGCATTACTTCTGGTGTTCGACAAGGTTGCATTTTGTCTCATTTTCTCTTTAGTTTGGTTATTGATTATGTTATGCGAAATTCACTTCGAGGGAAAGATTTTTGCCTTAAATGGGCTGGAGATACGAAAATTTCTGATTTAGATTATGCTGATGATTTAGCCTTTTGGCAGCTGATGTTGATGAGATGAACTCTTTCATTCAAGCTATTGATGAAACTGGTAGTAGAGTATGTTTGCTTATAAACAGAGAGAAAATTAAAGTGATGAAAATTGGTCAGGCAGGCCATTCAGTTAATCTGAATGGTTGCAGTCTTGAGCAGGTGTCAACTGTTTAATTATCTCGGGAGCTATGTAACAGATAATGGTGATGTGCAGCATGAGATTAACAGACGAATTAGGATTGCTGCTGGGACTTTTAAGAATCTATGGAGAGTATGGAGAAATAGGCGTATATACCTAAAGACTAAAATTAGACTGTATAATAGTTTGGTTCTTTTTACGATTAGTTATAGTAGTGAAACTTGGACGCTGTGTAAACAAGATAACAGGAAACTAGATGCTTTTGATTCTAGATGCTTACGTAGTATCTTGGGTATTAGGTGGTTTAACTTTGTAAATAATGATGAGGTTAGGCAAAGGAGTCTGCAACCTCATTTAAGCAGCATATTGTGCAGAGAGAGACTTCGCTGGTTTGGCCATGTTGCCCGTATGGATAATTATAGATTGGCGAATAGGGTTATGAACAGTGTGCCTAGAGGCCTCAGAATGAAGGGGAGACTTAGGATGCGGTGGGCAGACAATGTCAAACAGGACCTTGTTAGAATTGGTGTGCAGTGGCTGGATGAAGCAGATGCAGCTCAGGGCAGACTTTCTTGGAGAACTAAATTGCATGATCTGGTTGGACCTCCGTAGCCCATGGCTGCTTGAGGATGATGATGATGAATTTGTCGTGAGAAAAATGTCAAACTGCAAACGTTTAAACGAATTTTGATGGTAGAATGTGAAGTTATGAGATTTACTGCCCCCCTCCAATCTTTTTTTTTCCTTTCCAGCTCTTTTCTCAGTGACTATTTTATATCGTTCCCTTTTAGTGCCAACCAGATTCCACGGTTCAAACGAATCGTAAATAAGTGTTAGTGCACTTCACCAGAAAATGCCTATTTCCAGCAATTAGTGGGAAAAAAACGGCAGCTTTGTTTGGTTTTACTTCTGAGTGGCATTTTTTTGCACATAATGGGCTAAATGACCGGGTCACAAAGACCTCGAAGGCTCAGAAAACGTTGGGGCGGAACCCACTGGACAGCTGTTGAAAGACAGATGGTAGCCTCGTGTCAAGGCCAAGCATACATAGCCATACACCGGGCCATGGCTAAACATCCCATCTGATGGACGATGGTCTTTCCAAACCCATCGGTATCCCCTACTGACCTGGACATGGTGGGGAGTTTGGCGGAGATAAATTTCAACCCTGGCCCAGCTGGAACTCGAGCCTGGGAATTGCAAAATAAGAGCATGGCGCACTACCGACTGAGCCACCTCCGCCCCATCATGGTAGTGCAACATCGCGGTTAAGATTATTATGAAATAAAACTATTAGTGTTGTTCGTAATAGAGATAAGGTTACGTAACGCTTATTTTTTGATATTGAACAGCGAAAGTGATTTTTGGCCCTATATTGAAACTGATATCAATATTCAGAGATCAACTCTTTCTATGTATCCGATGTCGCAATATACTTCTCATCCCCCCGATGCTTCTGTAGCAAAATATAAGTCTGATTTAAGACTTATGGCGAAAATATTTGCTTTTGTAGGTTTAGGATTTTCTCAGAAAAATCATGAAAGACAAAGCTGGATTCAAAAAGTCGTTTCTTTCTTTATAATCATCGAAATGCACAGCATTTTCATCTACTCTACATGTAATGTAATCTTTAGTGCAATCAAAATGGATTTCCGACGCTTGAAATTTAATATTTCGTGGAATTTATGCGAAATGATACCCTTTGTATTGTGGCATAGTCTGCGAGTTCGGCGAGATCGTTTACTGAGTCTGTTCTCAAATCTAAATGAATATAACAATGCTGATTTTCCGACAGACAGTCTTCACTCTTTGAAATCAGAGATAATATTTTCCACTTTTTTGATTATTTCATATCCCATTGTGTGGACACTTTTGTTTATATCGTTTCTAAGCGATTCGGAACTATACAATTCGGTGAGAATTATAACTTTTGGGCTAACATTTGATAAAATATCACCATCTATATATCCAGCCATATACTACTTCTTTATGTTATATTTTAAAAATATATTTTTAGTTATCAATATTACGACTATGTTTTATGTTTTCTTGTGCACTAATTTTCTAAGGATGCTTCGAATTTGCCACAACGTTTTTCAAAGTAATGTCATATCATTAAATGAAACTGATAAGTTTTTTGGATATCTTCAAGCTTACCGTAAAATCTCATGCTCCATTGGTATAATGGAAGATTCTCTATCGTTTCCAATATTTTTAGTGATGGTCGCAAACGTTTCCCATCTATTTACATTTTTCGGATTCCTATTTAGTTTTTCAACCATTAATGTTATAACCTCATTGAAAATTTCCCTGTTCGCAACATTCGTTAACAGCTGCGTGTCGTTTTTCGCAATTGCTTTCCCTGCATCGGAAATAAACGAAAAGCACAATGAAATTAGAATTACGCTCTCATTGATATCGGAGAATATGGGAACATCCCATTGTCATACTGATATTGATGCATTTTTATCAAAAATAATTAATACGAAGAATATTCCAGTTTTGTCGGGATGGAAAATGTTCACCTTTTCCAAAAGCTTTATTCTTTCCGCTTTCGGAAGTTTGCTTACTTACAGCCTGTTAATTCTTCAATTAAAATCGTAGAACAGAAATTTTCAATTTAATGGGATTTTATGTAGCTTTTTGAACTGTAATATTTCTTTAACTTTATTCTTGTTATTTGAAAATGAAATTCAAGTCAGAACAATTTATCCAAAATATAACCCATGTTCATGGACATTATTAATGCTATTTTCAAAATTTGAATATCTTCAAAATATCAAATTACGCTTAATGTTGTATAAATAAAGTTATGCTATTAAACTTAATACTAAATACTCTCAGTATCTTTGTAGAATTGTTTTCTTGCTGAAATTAATGTGTATAAACCTATTAAATCCTTATCGAGCTAAAGAATACCTATGGACATAAATTAGATCAATTGAATCTTGAAACCTCAAACTCAGTGATAATTGCAGTTACGATTGTCTTTTGATGTGACTATACAGTAAAATATTAATAAAAACCATAAACTCCCAATTAGTTGGTGCAGGAAACTGCTAATAACATTTATGTTTAATACATCAAAATTCCATATTATTAATTTAAAATGAGGAAAAATCATCGTTATTACAGAGGCTAAAACAATTACCTTCCTCATACTTTTAATGACTCACGATGACTGAAAGATTAACCTAATTGCTTAAATATCAATAAGACCCGAGCAAAAGATGCCGATAAAATACGTTTTTTTTTCTTCGAGAGTTTCTCTTTCCTCACAGATGATCTCTGTGGTACGTTGAACAAAAAATGAATCATTTTGAGCACAATATTCATCTGAATCATTCGTAACAAAAGCAGGTAAACATCTATTTACTAAACAGCTATTTAGAGTGAATTATTTTATAAAACATTACTTTTGGGAATATATGACAAGCCATCAAATTCTGATATTTGGATACTCTGATTCACTTAAATTTTGTTCTCAATACAATACAAACCAGAAGTAATATTCCTTTATTTAAATTTTGTTTGTCAAACTATATTTAAGATGTCTTTTTTTTATATATTTAATTTTTCCCATTCAATTGAATTTGTATATATTATAAAGATTATGTTTTAAGGTAAATTACATCTTTAATTTAGGAAACCACAGAATACTTTTTTGTAAGTAAAATCAGTTAGTGGGAAATGAACAATCATTACCATAAGAGATTTCACATAAAAGAGTAGCAAAGATTATTCATTTTTATTAGTAATAAATTCGATTTAGTGATAAATTCTTTTAATATTCGATGTTCTAAGTACGGCCAAATCTAGGAGGGGAGAACACCAGGGGGGGCATGAACCCCTTTTCAAAAACGCAAGGGGAAAAAAGGGAAAAAATTATTAACCTATTTATATTTATGTATTTTTCAAGAAATATTTTTAAAAACGCGTAAAACGAAGGAGGAAACGTTATAGTGCATTGAAAATCAAGTCTTTTGCCCCCTTCCACTTTTTCGGAATTTCAGTTCGATTGCGTTTCTTCCCCCAACCCCTCGATTTTTTTATGGATCTGAGTCTGGTTCTAAATAATTTAACTGCAATAATCTTTTTCTCGACACTTTTTTCCATAAAGTCTGTGGAATTCTTCGGTAGAAGGTTTTTCAATATTTCTCCACTTTTAAAAGTCATACACAAGTATAATAATTTAGACCAGTGGTTTCTAACCTGTGGTTTCCGAACCCATAGGGATGCAAAGATATCCACAGAGGATCCAAGATGATACGTGAGAATTTTAATATTCCAGAAAACTCTATTGGAAGCAGTACATTTACCATGACTGCATGTTAACTTAAAGTTTTATTCGTTTTAGATGGAATTATATTAATTCAGTACGACAACAATAGCTATCTCATGCTGATCACAAGACGTAATTGGCTCTTGATGGCATAAGAATTTCAGTAGCATCGAAATTCTTCACGCAAATTTTCTAGATTCAAATGGCAAATGAGCCGAAAAGTGAAGGTAGGTAAAGCATCACATATCTAATCCATTCTATTAACGTTTTGAGAGACCTCATTCTAAAGATCTGCATTTTTGTTATATGGGATAACGATGGGAAGAAGGTATTAAAAAGGATTTGACTTTGCAGCGGGGGAAGGGGGGCTGCAGAAAGTACTATACATCTTAAAAAGTCCGCTGGAAGAGTGAGACTTTTTGACCGTAGTGCCGAAACATTTAGGAACCATTGGTCTAAACGGGAACTTCACATTTCTCCCCGGGACCATTATTACGGCTTCGATTAAGCACGTGAAACTAATGTATTCGAAAAAAAAAGCCCTCCACACTCGCCTCGATAAAAAGTAACTTAAATGAAAATTTTACATTTCACTACATACGGTAAGATATTATTCATTCTAATACCTAAAGAACTTCTTCAGAATCTGTCCCTAAACTCGGTATAAAAAATCTGCGGTAAAAAAAAAACATATCATACTGCTGATTTGTATTATCTAATGCTAGGTATTCTTAATTGAGTTGTAGCGTCATCTCTGTCAGTGACTGGAGGAGTAAAGAGAATTTAATCCCTTTAGTTCTGTCATATGAAGTATCTTAAGTGCTTATTGATAGTGGCGATCTCTTCGTCACTCCTGAAACGCATTCAAGACAGAAGACTTATAAATTCCATTAAAACAAACTGAGTAGAATCCAAGGCACCTATTTCGGCTGAAATCCATACGAAACAAATAAAGTGTTTTCTAGCTGGAAATGAAAAATTATTGGAACAATAAAAAATTACACCGCCATTGATAAATATTTAATACAGTAATATGATCTAAATATTTATATAAAATGTTTTGGTTTCTTTGAAATTAGATCTTCCAAATTAAACGGAACTAAATATCTTTATCATGACAGATGCAATCAAATAACTGGGCAGAGTAACTGAAATTTTCTTGCAATAATTTAGGGCCTCCCGCAGTTCACGAGAGCCGCATGCAGTACTTCACATACATTTAAATTTTTATCGCTCCCACTACTAATAATAAATATTCGATTGTTTCCAGAATAGTAGCAACAAAACAATTATTTCGAGATCTATTGAGAAGCTGGAAAAGTGGCGTGTTGTGTAATACTTATTTCACATTAGAAAACAATATAACTTTGGATTTCATTAAAATTTTTGGAATATTTTCACACCTAACAAGAAACTTCAGATTGTTTTTATTCGCAGAAGCTTGGAGCTAGTCAATACATTTGAATATTGCTCCGATTGCTTAACGAATTTGAAAACAAAACAGGTTTATTTTATCCTATCTCGTTTTCAAAAGAAACGAGCTAATGTTGTAGGCTTCCGCATGCAGTTTCAAAATTTTTTCCATTAGAGCTAAATTAAATTTTCATTTGGTTAAAAATGCTTTTGTGAAATATGAAAAATTCTTTCTGTCTTGACGTGAGAAAAATGTTAAACTGCAAACGTTTAAATGAATTTTGATGGTAGAATGTGAAGTCATGAGATTTACTGCTCTCTCCAATCTTTTTTTTTCCAACTCTTTTCTCAATGATTATTTTATATCGTTCCCTTTTAATGCAACCCAGATTTCAGGGTTCAAAACGAATCGTAAATAAATGTTAGTGCACTTCATATAAAATTGCCTATTTCCAGTAGTTAATAGAAAAACCATGCCAGCATTCTTTGGGTTTACTTCTGAGCGGCACGTTTTTGCACACAATGGGTTAAATACCAGGTCACAAGGACCTCGAAGGCTCAGAAAAGGTTGGGGGTGGGACCCACTGGACAGCTATTGAAAGACAGATGGTAGCCTCGTGTCAAGGCCATACAGCGGGTTCTTTAACGTTCATAGGGTATGTCTCTCCCATACACCGCGCCATGGCTAAACATCCGATCTGATGGACGACGGTCTTTCCAAACCCATCGGTATCCCCTACTGACCTGAACATAGTGGGGAGTTTTGCGGAGATAAATTTCAACCCTGGCCCAGCTGGAACTCGAGCCTGGGAATTGCAAATTAAGAGAGTGGCGCACTACCGACTGAGCCACCCCGCCCCATCATGGATTATTATGAAATAAACTATAAGTGTTGCTCGTAATATAGATAAGGATAACGCTTATCTTTTGATATTGAACAGCAAAAGTGATTTTTGGCCCTATGTAAATCGAAAGTAAAAAATAAAACGCCAATCCAGATCTCATAAATATATTCTACAATCCAAATTATTCATGGTCTGTAAATGGTAGCTAGGTAATCACTGGAAGGAGAGCTATGCACCAATCCCCTGTGATGATGCATAGAACCGGCCAGGCCTAGCACCTAATGTCCGACCCCGCCTTCTCGTGGTGCAGACCGTTAGTATCTTTCAAAAGAGATACTCTCTTGTGGAAGTGAACGGAAGGGAAGGGCTGCTAGATTAGTGTGGCCTACTGATCTGGACAACTATGGCTACTTTTATTTTTTTCTACCCTGCTGAGGAGTGGTCAACCATACAGGGTCCTGGTGCTGACCATATAAACCTACTGGACTGGACAGATATATGGCTCTGAGCTTGATTATGGATCCTGATTTTGTTGAACTGGTGGGCTTCTGTGGAGGGAAAATCTTCCGCTGTGTTTTGTGTTTGTTTGTGAGTTGACAGCCCCAAGTGAATAGATTCACAGGATATGTTTATCAGCTGGTGGATAATCCTGAGCAGAAGTCATCGCAGGCACCTGAACTCTTTGCTTCTATTGGCATCGTCAAATTCTACATTGGAGGAAGTCTTCCAGTGTAGATGGCTTCAGCCTTTAGTAGTGAGGGAACGGGTCTTTGCCCCATGTCTGCGATTAGGGGGCTGTTTGATATTGTCGGCATTCCCTCTCTCAATAAACATAGTTTCTTTAAACATCCCACTAACCATTTTCTCTCCATAGGTAGTTGGAATGTGAGGACTCTGCACAGAGCTTTTTCTCTTTATGTCCTCACACATGAATTCCACCATTATAATTTAGATATTCTCGGCTTGCAAGAGACCAGATGGACAGATAAAGGTCAGATTCTTAAAAATAATCTTAAATTTCTCTTTTCAGGGAGGGACGACAATAAGCATCACCAAGGCGTGGGTCTGCTTCTCAGCAGACACGCTAGTGATGCTCTTCTAGGATATGAGTGCATTAATGAAAGGTTTCTTACAGCAAAATTTCAGACAAGCGTTAAAGACTTGAATGTTATCTGCTGTTATGCCCGCACTGAGGATGCCGATGAGGGTGAGAAGGATGGGTTTTATGAACAACTTCAGGATATTTTGAATTCTGTCAAGAAAGGAGATATTACCCTTGTTCTTGGTGACTTCAATGCCAAAGTTGGTACTGACCCTGACCTTTGGGCAGGAGTAATAGGCCCTTTTGGTATTGGTAGCTGCAATGGCAATGGGCAACGTCTCCTACAGGTAAGTAAACTCAATGGATTCAGAATAACTAACACTTATTACAAACACCGCGACATACATAAGTACACATGGGTTTCACCTGATGGGCTGCATAAGAATATGATTAATTACATATTAATTAACAGCAAATGGGCTAGTTCTGTTAGGAATACCAGGGCATATAGAGGAGCTGAAATTGGATCTGACCATTACCTTGTTAAAAGTGTCTTGCAAATTAAACTTAAAAAGTGTTGTGCTAGGGTTAAAAAATTTACTTTTAATACTGAAGCTCTGAAAGATCCAGTTATAGCCAAAGCTTACCATGATAGGTTACTTAGTCATTATGACAGTCATGGTATGCTTACTACTGAAGTTGAGGAAGAATGGGATCATTTTAAACAGGCTTTTTTGGACACTAACATTACTCTTTTAGGAAAAAAGGAGCAGAAGAGACAGAATTATCTGAGTGATAAGGCACTTGAGCTTATTTCGGAAAGAAAGAACTACAGGAATGTCTTTAATCAATACCCTACTAGTCCTAATAGAAAGCATTACACAGAACTTAATAAACGTGTAAAAGATCAGTTAGCTGCTGATAAGAATCTTTGGCTTGATGGTTTGGCTGACAAAGCCGAGGACAACAGCAGAGACAGCACAACAGCAGAGAGCTGTACCAGATAGTTAATGTTTTGTGTGGTAGAAAACGGACAGGCATACAAGGATTGAAGGATAAACAAGGTAAGGTTATAGAAGGGGAGGATTCTGTCATGGCTAGGTGGGCTGAGCATTTCAGTGATGTTCTAAACAATGTAGTTAGTTCTACTCCCATTGTTTGCAATGATGATAGATGCATTGGTGGCTTTAATGTTGGCCCTATAACACAATCTGAAGTTATTGTGGCTGTTTCTAAACTTAAACTGCATAAATCCCCAGGGGTAGATGAAATTACTACCGAAATGCTTAGAGCTGGGAATGTTTCGGTTACCACTTGGATGACTGAAATTCTGAATATCTTTTATGATAAAGGCATGGTTCCTAAAGATTTTACCAGAGCTATTGTTATCCCTATTTTCAAAAAAGGTGATCGCAGTTCTTGTGATAACTATAGGGGTATCAGCCTTATCTCTGTTCCAGGTAAAGTTCTTTCCATGATTGTGCTTAATAGAATTAAGAATCTGGTTGACAGTCAATTGCGTGATGAGCAATGTGGATTCAGAAGTGGTAGGGAATGTGTGGATCAGATATTTTCACTTAGGAAGATTCTTGAGAAATGTTTAGAGTTTCAGAAACCTTTGGTTGCTAGCTTTGTTGATTTCAAAAAGGCTTTCGACTCTGTTGATCGTCATAATTTGTGGTTGATTGTGAAATCATATGGTATACCAAACAAGTTAGTTAACATAATGAAAGCTCTCTATAAATAATACTGAGTCGTGTGTGAGAGTTGGTAAGGCTTGTAGCAATTAGTTTAGCATTACTTCTGGTGTTCAACAAGGGTGCATTTTGTCTCCTTTTCTCTTTAGCTTGGTTATTCTTTATGTTATACGAAATTCACTTCAAGGGAAAGATTTTGGCCTTAAATGGGGTGGAGATACGAAAATTTCTGATTTAGATTATGCTGATGATTTAGCCCTTTTGGCAAATGATATTGATGAGATGAACTCTTTCATTCGAGCTGTTGATGAGACTGGTAGTAGAGTAGGTTTGGTTATAAACAGAGAGAAAACTAAAGTGATGAAAATTGGTCAGGCAGGCTGTGATTCAGTTAATCTGAATGGTTGCAGTCTTGAGCAGGTGTCACAGTTTAATTTTCTTGGGAGCTATGTAACTGATAATGGTGATGTGCGGAATGAGATTAACAGGCGAATAGGGATTGCTGCCGGGACTTTTAAGAATCTATGGAGAGTGTGGAGAAATAGGCGTATACACCTAAAGACTAAACTTAGACTGTATAATAGTTTGGTTCTTTCTAGGGTTAGTTATGGTAGTGAAACTTGGACGCTGTGTAAACAAGATAACAGGAAACTAGATGCTTTTTATTCCAGATGCTTACGCAGTATCTTGGGCATTAGGTGGTTCAACTTTGTAACTAATGATGAGGTTAGGCAAAGGAGTTTGCAACCACCTCTAAGCAGCATATTGTGCAGAGAGAGACTCCGTTGGTTTGGCCATGTTGCCCGTATGAATAATAATAGTTTGGCGAATAGGGCAATGAACAGTGTGCCTAGAGGACTCAGAAGGAAGGGGAGACCTAGGATGCGGTGGGCAGACAATGTCAAACAGGACCTTGTTAGAATTGGTGTGCAGTGGCCAGATGCAGTAGATGTAGCTCAGGATAGACTTGCTTGGAGAACTAAATTGCACGGTCTGGTTGGACCTCCGTAACCCATGGCTGCTTGAGGATGATGCTGATGATGATGAAATTATTCCTAACGTCCTGTGGTTTAATTATCAAAATGACTTATAGTATCATGAAGTGCATTAACAAAAACAGTCCGTTTTTTTCAATCTACAGTATGTTTTTTCATTGAATCGATTACCATATTTGCATTACAGTGAATATTTAAAAGTTTCAGGTATATTTAAAAAACAAAATAAATTTGAGATTTATGAATAAATGAGAAAAAAAAATGAAAATTTCATTCGCCAAGGGCGATGAAAGGGCATCTTTCCTTGATATCTTCCACGTAAAATGGATCAAACTAAATATTACAACAGTTTTTAATGCGCCCCTCCCCCTTTATTGGAAACTAAAAATATGGGTGTGCAGCACTAGAACCTTTCTTCTGTAGAATGCAAAAGGTATTATTGAAATCGATTGATAAGTTTTAGAGATATTTTGTGAACGGACAGAAGGATAAAAAAATATCCGCGCCCAAAACTGAATCCTTTCCTAAACCCATCCAACTCAAGGAGAATTATCCAAATCAATTTATTGGTTCCAGATAATTTGCTTGCACAGACAGACGGACGGACGGACGGACGATCGTTTGGACTTGGCGATAACATTAACAAGTTTTGCTTTCATAGAAATCTGTTACAAACAAATAAAACAATTAAATTATCTATTCACAATAATACCCATGAAATACAATATCCAGGCCAGTATCTAGAAAAAATAAATGGGAGAAGAGGACGTCCAAGAAATTCAATGAAGCCGGGGGGAAGTGGGAGAAGCAAGACACTCAATCGAGTCAGGAAAAGTAGGAAAAGATACTAGATTTCAATTGCAGCATAATATTTTTCCTTCATTCCTTTTCAAAATATTTCTTGAAAAATGCATTAAATATACATTAGTTTATCATCTGTTACCCTACCTAGCGGCCCTGACAGCATTATTTTGCTCTCATTGGCACTTTTGGGCGAATGAACTTTAGACGAATTGTATCATTGGACGAGTTGTCCCATTGAGCGAATCGTCTCTTTACACCAATTGTTCTTTCGATGAATCGTTCCCATGAGACGAATTTGCATTCAACCAATCGGAATTAGACAACTAGTGCCAGACTAATTATAATGGCATTCATTTGGCAAGTTAACCTCATGTATTCGATAAAAAGTAATCCTATCCCAAAAAAAGGGTAACTTAATTGGAAATTTTGCATTTTACCACCGCATACGGTAAAAAATTCTTTATCCTAACACGAAAGAAACGTCTTCAGAACCTGCCCTAAACTAAGTATAATAATCTCGCAAAAAAAAAATAGATATCTGCAGAAAAATCGATAATTCTTAAAGTGTCCGCTGGAAGAATGGGACTTCGTAGGGCACCGTAGCCCCGAACCAGTTAGGAGCCCTTGGTCTAAGCGGGAACTTTACATTTCTCTCCAGGACCGACCACAATTACGGTTTCGATTAAGTAAGTGAAATTGATGTATTAGCCCCCCCCCCCCCCCCCTCATTCCGATAAAAGGTAACTTAGATGGAAAATTTGCATTTTACCACATATGGTAAGAAATTCTTCATTCCAACACCTAAAAAAAACTTCTTCAGTATCTGTCTCTAAATTCGGTAAAAAACTCTGTGGAAAAAATAAAATATCATACTCTTGATTTGTATGTTCTCTCTCTTATTACTAAGTATTCTCAATTGAGTAAATGACATCTCTGTTAGTGACTGGATTGGGTTTTTGGGTTGTTTTACCACTGAGCGGCAATTTTTGCACACCATGGTCTAAATGACAAGGTCACTTGGACCCAGAAGGCTCAGAAAAGGTTGGGGGGAGACGACCCACTGAAACAGCTGTTCGGAGAGAGATGGTAGCCTCCCGTCTCGGCCATCCAGCCTGTTCTTTAACGTGCACAGGGTTTTCTCGCACACCTCACCAAGGCTTAACGTCCCATCGGACAGACGGCAGCCTTTCAAAGCCCATCGCCTCCCCTACTACCAAGGGCAGGGCGGGGAATTTTGCGGAGATAAATCACAGCGCTGACCCAGTTCGGACTCGAACATCGGAACTAGAGACTACAAGCCTGGCGCGCTACCGACTGAGCCACCCCCGCCCCAACGTGACAGGAAGACTCCACAAATAAGGTATAAGAAGGCGAAATATTGCCGAACTGCTTAATGGAAAACAACAGCAATCGTGTCATAGAAAACTGTAACCCCTTTCTAAATTTAATTTATTTAATTCATTTCAAGTACAGTTGTCCATTTCAATAATGCATTTCCTACACTTGAACGAAGAACGTCATAATCATCCTGTATCATTTCGATCATGGCAGTCTCACGTATAGAATGGGGCAACATGTCATTAAAGTCGGGTACATAAAGCCACAATTCTATCACCCTGAAAGGAATAAAACGAAAACAGAGGTGGGTCATCTTCAGTATCACTTATGTATCTTAGTTGATTAAATCAGTTTCCATCTTAAAGAGAGAAAACTACGAGGAAAACAATTTTCCTACTAAAATAATCAAACGAATCAATAACTTGGTAGAAAACTCGAGTTCTTGGGATAGAGAGGAATAAAATCACGAACGCTTGGATTGGAAGGTTGTGTTACGCGGTGCTCCATATTGTGAACTCTCTGGATGGAAAATTACGGTAGATTTTCGATTGTTATTTTACTCAGCTAGATGAAACTATTGGACATGAATTTGCATCCTACGCAACAAAATCAGGAGACAAAAACTAATTATTTCATCGTTGTAAACGAAATCAAAAGTCTTAGTTAGGTTCGTTTGTAAAATCATTCCGCATTTCTCACACAGTGCATTAGAATAATCGAAATTTATAGTTTTTCTCAACTATCGAAAATTATGAAAGATTTCCAAAGAAAAATTTTTGTGACCAAAGTGGATTCTTGGAGATGAGAAAATAAATCGTTAAGAGAATAATTGTAGTTATTTTGAAGATCTACAAGTCGTTGAGGAATATTATTTGATCAGATTTAAAAAGATTTTGAAAACTGAAAAGATATAGTTTACGACTACCTTTTACTGTTAAATGGATATATCGCATTTCAAGACTATTCTAGTTTTCAACCACAGGAACACCATTTATTGTTTCATTTAGAAGGACAATTGACTGATTAAATAAAATTGGAAACGTGTTCTAGAATAACTTCCAATTTGATGCTAAATATGCTATTTTGACGTCAATAATTCAAGTTTGTAATCTTTCATATACAGAACAACAAAACGTGTATTAGTCAATAGCTTAATTCAATGTACCGTGTTTAATAATCCGTACATTTATTATATTTAACTTCATAATTGCGAACGTTCTATTGTTAGGATCATAAACTGTTACTTGCGATTAATGCAAATCTCTAAATATCACTAAATATGGTGTAAAAATGGTGCATGGAAAAAATCGTTTTTGATAAAGAAAAAAAAGGAGCAACTTTAACGTTAACGTTTGGGTGCATTTACAAATAATATTAGATTAAAACAATTTAATCGGAAATAATTCTAAAAATGATAAGTATGCTAGAAACCCCAAATTTTCACAGCAGTTCTGTGGATATCGAATGTGGTATCAATATTCAGAGATCAACTATTTTTTATGTGTCCAATGTCGCAATCTACTTCTCATCATTTCCGATGCTTCTGTAGTAAAATTTAAGTCTGATTTAAGACTTATGTCGAAAATATTTGCTTTCGTAGATATAGGAATTTCTCAGCAAAATCATGGAAGACAAAGCTGGAACAAAAAAAAATGTTTCTCTTTTTATACTTATCGAAATGCATAGCATATTCATCTACTCTACATGTCTTGTAATCTTTAGTGCAATCAAAATGGATTTCATAGGCTTTAAAATTAATATTTCGTGGAATTTATGCCAAATATTACCCTTTGTATTGTGGCATAGTCTGCGAGTTCGGCGAGATCGTTTACTTAGCCTCATCCCGAATTTGAATAAATATAAAATGCTGATTATCCGATATACTGTCTTCAATCTTTGAAATCAAAGAGAGTATTTTCCATTTTTTTTATTATTTCATATCCCATTGTGTGGACACTTTTGTTTATGTCGTTTCTAAGCGATCGGGAACTATACTATTTGGTCAGAAATTTAATTTTTCGGCTAACAATTGATAAAATGTCACCATCTATATATCCAGCCATATACTACATTTTATGTTACATATTATAAATTTATTTTTAGTTATCAATATTAATACTATGGTTTATGCTTTCTTGTGCATTTATTTTCAAAGGATGCCTCGAATTTGTCACAACATTTTTCAAAATAATGTCATATCATTAAATGAAACTGATAGGGTTTGTTGAATGCCTTCAAGTTTACCGTAAAATCTCATGCTCCATTGGTCTAATGGAAGATTCACTATCGTTTCCAACATATTTAGTGATAGTCACAAACGTTTCCCACCTGTTTACATTTTCGGATTCCTATTTCGGAGACTTAGTCTTATAAACTCATTGACAATTTCCCTGTTCGCAACATTCGTCTCAAGAGTTAGTCTTATAAACTCATTGACAATTTCCCTGTTCGCAACATTCGTCAACAGTTGCGTGTCGTTTTTTGCAATTGCTTTTTCTGCATCGGAAATAAACGAAAAGCACAATGAAATTAGAATTACGCTCTCATTGATATCGGAGAATATGGGAACATCCCATTTTGTCATACTGATATTGATGCATTTTATCAAAAATAATTAATACGAAAAAGATTCCAGTTACGTCGGGAAGGAAAGTGTTCACCTTTTCCAAACGCTTTATTCTTTCAGCTTGCGGAAGTTTTCTTACTGACAGCCTGTTAGTTCTTCGATTGAAATCGTAGAACAGAAATTTTCAATTTAATGGGCTTTTATGTAGCTTTTAGAACTGTAATATTTCTTTAACTTTATTCTTGTTATTTGAAAATGAAATTCAAGTCAGAACTATTTATCCCAATATAACCCATGTTCATGGACATTATTAATGCTATTTTTAAAATTTAAATATCTTCAAAATATCAAATTAAGCTTAATGTTGTATAAATAAAGTTATGCTAATAAACTTAATACTAAATATTCTCAATATGTTTGTAGAATTGTTTTCTTGCTGAAATTAATGTGTAAAAAACTATTAAATCCTTATCGCTCTAAAGAATACCTATGGACAAAAATTAGATCAATTGAATCTTGAAACCTCAATCTCAGTGATAATTGCAGTTATGATTGTCTTTTGATGTGACTATACAGTAAAATATTAATAAAAACCATAAACTCCCAATTACTTGCTGCAGGAAACTGCTAATAACATTTATGTTTAATACATCAAAGTTTCATATTATTAATTTTAAATGAGGAAAAATCATCGTTAGTACAGAAGCTAAAACAATTACCTTCCTCATACTTTTAATGACTCGCGATGACTGAAAGATTAACCTAATTGCATAAATATCAATAAGATCCGAGCAAAAGATGCCGATAAAATATGTTTTTTTTTTCTTCGAGTTTTCTCTTTCCTCACAGATGATCTCTGTGGTATATTGAACAAAAAATGAATCGTTTTCAGCACAATATTCATCTGAATCCTTCGTAACAAAAGCAGGTAAACATCTATTTACTAAACAGCTATTTAGAGTGAATTGTTTTATAAACTTTACTTTTGGGAATATATGACAAGCCATCAAATTCTGATATTTGGATACACTGATTCACGTAAATTTTGTTCTCAATACAATACAAACCAGAAGTAATAATCCTTTATTTTAAATTTTGTTTGTCAAACTATATTTAAGATGTGTTTTTTTTTAATATATTTAATTTTTCCCATTCAAATGAATTTCTATATATATTGTAAAGATTTTGTTTTAAGGTAAATTACTTCTTTAATTTAGGAAACCAGAGAATACTTTTTTGTAACTAAAATCAGTTAGTGGGAAATAACTGATTTTAGGTTTAGATTTACTGATTTACTGATATTGATTTAGGAACCATAAGAGATTTCACATAAAAGAATGGAAAAGATTATTCATTTTTTTGAGTAATAAAACGTTTAAAATTCGATGTTCTAAGTAAGGCCGAATCTAGGAGAGGAGAACACCAGGGGGGGGGGACATGACCCCCTTTTTAAAAACGCAAGGGGAAAAGAGGGAAAAAATTATTAACATATTTATATTTATGTATTTTTCAAGAAATATGTTTAAAAACGCGTAAAACGAAGAAGGAAACGTTATAGTGCATTGAAAATCAAGTCTCTTGCCCCCTTCCTCTTTTTCGGTTTTTCAGCTCGATTGCATTTCTTCCCCAACCCCAAGATTTTTTTATGTATCTGGGCCTGGTCCTAAATAATTTAACTGCAATAATCTTTTTCTCGACACTTTTTTCCATAAAGTCTGTGGAATTCTTCGGTAGAAGGTTTTTCAATATTTCTCCACTTTTAAAAGTCGTATAGAAGTATAATAATCTAGACCGGTGGTTTCTAACCTGTGGTTTCCGAACCCATAGGGATGCAAAGATATCCACAGAGGATCCAAGATGATACGTGAGAATTTTATATTCCAGAAAACTCTGTCGAAAGCAGTACATTTACCATGACTGCATGTTAACTTAAAGTTTTTTTGTTTTTAGATGGAATTATATTAATTCAGTACGACAACAATAGCTATCTCATGCTGATCACAAGACGTAATTGGCTGTTGATGGTATAAGAATTTCGGTAGCATCGAATATCTTCACTCAAATTTTCTAGATTCAAATGGCACAAGAGCCGAAAAGTGAAGGTAGGTAAAGCACCACAGATCTAATCCATTCTATTAACGTTTTGAGAGACATCATTCTAGGGATCTGCATTTTTGTTATATGGGATAACGATGGGAAGATGGTATTAAAAAGGATTTGACTTTGCAGGGGGGGGGGGCTGCAGAAACAACGATAAATCTTAAAAAGTCCGCTGGAAGAATGAGACTTTGTGACCGTAGTGCTGAAAAATTTAGGAACCATTGGTCTAAATCGGAACTTCACATTTCTCCCCGGGACAATTTTTACGGCTTCGATTAAGCACGTGAAACTAATGTATTCGAAAAAAAAAAAGCCCTTCACACTCGCCTCGATAAAAAGTAACTTAACTGAAAATTTTACATTTCACTACATACGGTAAGATATTCTTCATTCCAATACCTAAAAAACCTCTTCAGAATCTGTCCCTAAACTCGGTATAAAAAATCTGCGGGGAAAAAAAACATATCATACTGCTGATTTGTATTATCTATTGCTAGGTATTCTTAATTGAGTTGTAGCGTCATCTCTGTCAGTGTCTGGAGGAGTAAAGAGAATTTAATCCCTTTAGTTCTGTCATATGAAGTATAATAAAGTGCTTATTGATAGTGGCGATCTCTTCGTCGCTCCTGAAACGCATTCAAGACAGAAGACTTATAAATTCCATTAAAACAAACTGAGTAGAATCCAAGGCACCTATTTCGACTGAAATCCATAAGAAACAAATAAAGTGTTTTCTAGCTGGAAAAGAAAAATTATTGGAGCAATAAAAAATTACACCGCCATTGATAATATTTAATACAGTAATATGATCTAAATATTTATATAAAATGTTTTGGTTTCTTTGAAATTAGACTTTCCATATTAAACGGAACTAGATATCCTTATCATGACAGATGCAATCAAATAACTGGCAGAGTAATTGAAATTTTCTTGCAATAATTTAGGGCCACCCGTAGTTCACGAGCCGCATGCAGCACTTCACATACGTGTAACTTTTTATCTCTCCCACTACTAATGATAAATATCCGAATATATCCAGAATAATAGCAACGAAACAATTACTTGGAGATCAATTGAGAAGCTGGAAAAGTGGCATATTATGTAATATTTATTTCACATTAGAAAACAAATATAACTTTGGATTTCGTTAACATTTTTTGGAATATTTTCACACCTAACAAGAAACTTCAGATTGTTTTTATTCGCAGAAGCTTGGAGCCGGTCAATACATTTGAATATTGCTCCGATTGCTTCGGAAATTTTTGAAAACAAAACAGCTTATTTTATCCTATCTCGTTTTCAAAACAAACGAGCTAATGTTGTCTTAATAGGCTTCCGCCTGCAGTTTCAAAATTTTTTCCATTAGAGCTAAATTAAATTTTCATTTGGTTAAAGATGCATTTATGAAATATAATCTGACGTGAGAAAAATGTTAAACTGCAAACGTTTAAACGAATTTTGATGGTAGAATGTGAAGTCATGAGATTTACTGCCCCCCTCCAATCTTTTTTTTCCTTTCCAACTCTTTTCTCAGTGATTATTTTATATCGATCCCATTTAATGCCACCCAGATTCCACGGCTCAAAACGAATCGTAAATAAGTGTTAGTGCACTTCATATAAAATTGCCTATTTCCAGTAGTTAATAGAAAAATCATGCCAGCATTCTTTGGGTTTACTTCTGAGCGGCACGTTTTTGCACACAATGGGTTAAATACCAGGTCACAAGGACCTCGAAGGCTCAGAAAAGGTTGGGGGCGGGACCCACTGGACAGCTGTTGAAAGACAGATGGTAGCCTCGTGTCAAGGCCATACAGCGTGTTCTTTAACGTTCATAGGGTATGTCTCTCCCATACACCGCGCCATGGCTAAACATCCCATCTGATGAACGACGGTCTTTCCAAACCCATCGGTATCCCCTACTGACCTGAACATGGTGGGGAGTTTTGCGAAGATAAATTTCAACCCTGGCCCAGCTGGAACTCGAGCCTGGGAATTGCAAATTAAGAGCGTGGCGCACTACCGACTGAGCCACCCCCGCCCCATCATGGTAGTGCAACATCGCGGTTAAGATTATTATGAAATGAAACTATTAGTGTTGCTCGTAATATAGATAAGGTTACATAACGCTTATTTTTTGATATTGAACTGCAAAACTGATTTTTGTCCCTATTTAAATCAAAAGTAAAAAAATCACCAATCCAGAAATCATATATATATTATAGAATCCATATTATTCCTAACGTCCTGTGGTTTAATTATCAAAATAACAAATAGTATCATGAAGTGCATTAACAAAAAACAGTGCATTTTTTCCAATCTACAGTGTGTTTTTTAATTCAATCGATTACCATATTTGCATTGCAGTGAATATTTAAAAGTTTTAGGCATATTTAAAAAAACAAAAAAAATTTGTGATTTTATGAATAAATAAGAAAAAAAATTAAAATTTCATTCTCCCAGGGCGGATGAAAGGGAATGTTTCCTTGAGTTTCACGTCAAATGTTCCAAATTAAAGATGCAGCAGTTTTTAATGCGCCACTCCCCTTAATTGGAAACTAAAAATATGGGTGTGCAGCTCTAGAACCTTTCTTCTGTTGAATGCAAAAGGTATTATTGAAATCGATTGATTAGTTTCAGAGATATTTTGTGAACAGACAGAAGGATATAAAAATATCCGCGTGAAAAACTGAATCCTTTCCTCCACCCATCCAACTCAAGGAGAACAATCGAAATCAATTTATTGGTTCCAGATATATTGCTTGCACAGACAGACGGACGGACGGACCGACGGACGATCGTTTGGAATTGGTGATAACATTAACAAATTTTGCTTCCGTAGAAAACTGTTACAAACAAATAAAACAATTAAATTATCTATTCACAATAATACCCATGAAATACAATATTCAGGCACGTATCTAGAAAAAATAAAGGAGAGGAGGGGACGTCCAAGAAATTCAATGAAGCCGGGGGAAAATGGGGGGAGCAAGACACTCGATCGAGTCAGGAAAAGTAGGAAAATATACTAGATTTCAATTCCAGCATAATATTTTTCCTCCATTCCTTTTCAAAATATTTCTTGAAATATGCATTAAATATACATTAGTTTATCATCAGTTACCCTACCTAGCTTTCTCAAGGGGAGCTTACTCACCTCCTTGATCCAGCCCTGACAGCATTATTTGCTCTCATTGGCACTTTTGGGCGAATGAACTTTAGACGAATTGTCTCATTGGATGAGTTGTCCCATTGAGCGAATCGTCTCTTTACACCAATTGTTCTTTCGATGAATCGTTCCCATTAGACGAATTTGCATTCAACCAATCGGAATTACACAAAGAGTGCTAGACTCATTATAACGGCATTCATTTGGCAAGTTAACCTCATGTATTCGATAAAAAGTCCTCCTATCCCAAAAAAAGGGTAACTTAATTACAAATTTTGCATTTTACTACTGCATACGGTAAGAAATTCTTTATCCTAACACCAAAGAAACGTCTTCAGAACCTGTCCCTAAACTAAGTATAATAATCTCGCAAAAAAAATAGATATCTGCAGAAAGAACGATAATTCTTAAAGAGTCCGCTGGAAGAATGGGATTTCGTAGGGCACCGTAGCGCCGAACCATTTAGTGACCCTTGGTCTAAACGGGAACTTTACATTTCACTCCAGGACCGACCACAATTACGGTTTCGATTAAGCAAATGAAACTGATGTATTCGCCCCCCCCCCCCCCCCCCCCTCGTTCCGATAAACGGTAACTTAAATGGAAATTTTGCATTTTACTACATACGGTAAGAAATTCTTTATTCCAGCACCTAAAAAAACTTCTTCAGTATCTGTCCCTAAATTCGGTAAAAAAACTCTGTGGAAAAAATAAAATATCATACTGTTGATTTGTATAGTCTCTCTCTTATCATTAAACATTCTCAATTGAGTTATAATAACGTCTCTGTTAGTGACTGGATGGGGTTTTTGGGTTGATTTACCACTAAGCGGAAATTTTTGCACACCATGGGCTAAATGGCCAGGTCACATGGACCCCAAAGGCTCAGAAAAGGTTGGGGGGAGATGATCCACTGAAACAGTTGTTGGGAGAGAGATAGTAGCCTCCCGTCAAGACCATCCAGCGTGTTCTTTAAAGGTGCACAGGTGTTTCTCGCACACGGAGCCATAGTTTAATGTCCCATCGGACAGACGGCGGCCTTTCCAAACCCATCGCCGACTCCTACTCCCATCGGCAGGGCGGGGAATTTTGCGGAGATAAATCACATCGCTGACCCAGTTCGGACTCGAACCTCGGAACTAGAGATTACAAGCCTGGCGCGCTACCGACTGAGCCACCCCCGCCCCAACGTGACAGGAAAACTGCATAAATAAGGCATACGAAGACGAAATATTGCAGAACTTCTTAATGAAAAACAACAGCAATCGTGTCATAGAAAACTGTAACCGCTTTCTAAATTTAATTTACTTAATTCATTTCAAGTACAGTTGTCCATTTCAATAATGCATTTCCTACACTTGAAAGAAGAACATCATAATCATCCTGTATCATTTCGATGATGGCAGTCTCGCGTATAGAATGGGGCAACATATCATTAATCTCAGGTACATAAAGCCGCAATTCTATCACACTGAAAGGAATAAAACGAAAACAGAGGTGGGTCATCTTCAATATCACTTATGTATCTTAGTTGATTAAAACAGTTTCCATCTTACAGGGAGAAAACTACGAGGAAAACAGTTTTCCTACTAAAATAAATAAACGAATCAATAGCTTGGTACAAAATCTCGAGCTCTTGTGTTACAGAGGAATAAAATCCCGAACGCTTGGATTGGAAGGTTGTGTTACGCGGTGCTCCATATTGTGTTTAGGATAGATGTTTGATTGTTATTTTACTCAGCTAGATCAAACTAATGGAGATGAAGCTTCGCAACAAGATCAGGAGAGAAAAACTAATTATTTCATCGTAGTAAACGAAATCAAAAATCTTACTTAGGTTCGTTTGTAAAATCATTCCGCATTTCTCACTCAGTGCATTAGAAAAATCGAAATTTGCAGTTTTTCTCAATTATCGAAAATTATGAAAGATTTCCAAAGAAAAATTTTTGTGACCAAAGTGGATTCTTGGAGATGAGAAAATAAATCGTTAAGAGAATAATTGTGGTTATTTTGAAGATCTACAAGTCGTTGAGGAATATTATTTGATCAGATTTAAAAAGGTTTTGAAAACTGAAAAGATATAGTTTACGACTACCTTTTACTGTTAAATGGATATAGCGCATTTCAAGACTATTCTAGTTTTCAACCACAGGAACACCATTTAATATTTCATTTAGAAGGACAATTGACTTATTAAATAAAATTGGAAACGTGTTCTAGAATAACTTCCAATTTGATGCTAAATATGCTATTTTGATGTCAAATTTCAAGGTTTGTAATCTTTCAGGTACAGAACAAAACTTGTGTATTAGTCAATAGCTTAATTCATTGTATCGTGTTTAATAATACGTACATTATATTTAACTTCACAATTGTGAACGTCCGAATGTTAGGATCACGAACTGTTATTTGCGATTAATGCAAAGCTCTTAATATCACTTAATATGGTACACAAATGGAGCACGGGAATGATCGTTTTATAAAAAGAAAAAAACTTGGAGCCTCTTTTACGTTAACGTTGGGGCGCCTGTAGAAATAATATTAGGTTAAAACTATTTAATCAGCAAAAATTCTAAAAATGATACGTATGGAAGAAACCCCTAATTTTCATAATCATTCTGTGGATATTGAAACTGGTATCAATATTCAGAGATCAACTCTTTCTATGTATCCGATGTCGCAATATACTTCTCATCCCCCCGATGCTTCTGTAGCAAAATATAAGTCTGATTTAAGACTTATGGCGAAAATATTTGCTTTTGTAGGTTTAGGATTTTCTCAGAAAAATCATGAAAGACAAAGCTGGATTCAAAAAGTCGTTTCTTTCTTTATAATCATCGAAATGCACAGCATTTTCATCTACTCTATATGTAATGTAATCTTTAGTGCAATCAAAATGGATTTCCGACGCTTACAATTTAATATTTCGTGGAATTTATGCGAAATGATACCCTCTGTATTGTGGCATATTCTGCGAGTTCGGCGAGATCGTTTACTGAGTCTGTTCTCAAATCTGAATGAATATAACAATGCTGATTTTCCGACAGACAGTCTTCAATCTTTGAAATCAAAGATAATATTTTCCACTTTTTTGATTATTTCATATCCAATTGTGTGGACACTTTTGTTTATGTCGTTTCTAAGCGATCCGGAACTACAATATTTGGTGAGAGATTTAAGTTTTGAGCTAACATTTGATAAAATGTCACCATCTGTATATCCAGCCATATACTACTTCTTTATGTTATATTTTAAAAATATATTTTTAGTTATCAATATTACGACTATGTTTTATGTTTTCTTGTGCACTAATTTTCTAAGGATGCTTCGAATTTGCCACAACGTTTTTCAAAGTAATGTCATATCATTAAACGAAACTGATAAGTTTTTTGGATATCTTCAAGCTTACCGTAAAATCTCATGCTCCATTGGTATAATGGAAGATTCTCTATCGTTTCCAATATTTTTAGTGATGGTCGCAAACGTTTCCCATCTATTTACATTTTTCGGATTCGTATTTGGTTTTTCAACAATTAATCATATAACCTCATTGAAAATTTCCCTGTTCGCAACATTCGTTAACAGTTGCGTGTCGTTTTTCGCAATTGCTTTCCCTGCATCGGAAATAAACGAAAAGCACAATGAAATTAGAATTACGCTCTCATTGATATCGGAGAATATGGGAACATCCCATTGTCATACTGATATCGATGCATTTTTATCAAAAATAATTAATACGAAGAATATTCCAGTTTTGTCGGGATGGAAAATGTTCACCTTTTCCAAAAGCTTTATTCTTTCTGCTTTCGGAAGTTTGCTTACTTACAGCCTGTTAATTCTTCAATTAAAATCGTAGAACAGAAATTTTCAATTTAATGGGCTTTTATGTAGCTTTTTGAACTGTAATATTTCTTTAACTTTATTCTTGTTATTTGAAAATGAAATTCAAGTCAGAACAATTTATCCCAATGTAACCCATGTTCATGGACATTATTAATGCTATTTTTAAAATTTGAATATCTTCAAAATATCAAATTACGCTTAATGTTATATAAATAAAGTTATGCTACTAAACTTAATACTAAATACTCTCAGTATCTTTGTAGAATTGTTTTCTTGCTGAAATTAATGTGTATAAACCTATTAAATCCTTATCGAGCTAAAGAATACCTATGGACATAAATTAGATCAATTGAATCTTGAAACCTCAAACTCAGTGATAATTGCAGTTACGATTGTCTTTTGATGTGACTATATAGTAAAATATTAATAAAAACCATAAACTCCCAATTAGTTGGTGCAGGAAACTGCTAATAACATTTATGTTTAATGCATCAAAATTCCATATTATTAATTTTAAATGAGGAAAAATCATCGTTATTACAGAAGCTAAAACAATTACCTTCCTCATACTTTTAATGACTCACGATGACTGAAAGATTAACCTAATTGCTTAAATATCAATAAGAACCGAGCAAAAGATGCCGATAAAATATGTTTTTTTTTCTTCGAGAGTTTCTCTTTCCTCACAGATGATCTCTGTGGTATGTTGAACAAAAAATGAATCGTTTTCAGCACAATATTCATCTGAATCCTTCGTAACAAAAGCAGGTAAACATCTATTTACTAAACAGCTATTTAGAGCGAATTATTTTATAAAACATTACTTTTGGGAATATATGACAACCATTAAATTCTGATATTTGGATACACTCATTCAGGTAAATTTTGTTCTCAATACAATACAAACCATAAGTAATAATCCTTTATTTAAATTTTGTTTGTCAAACTATATTTAAGATGTCTTTTTTTATATATTTAATTTTTCCCATTCAATTGAATTTGTATATATTGTAAAGATTATGTTTTAAGGTAAATTACATCTTTAATTTAGGAAACCACAGAATACTTTTTTTGTAAGTAAAATCAGTTAGTGGGAAATGAACAATCATTACCATAAGAGATTTCACATAAAAGAGTAGCAAAGATTATTCATTTTTATTAGTAATAAATTCGATTTAGTGATAAATTCTTTTAATATTCGATGTTCTAAGTACGGCCAAATCTAGGAGGGGAGAACACCGGGGGGGGGCATGACCCCCTTTTCAAAAACGCAAGGGAAAAAAAGGAAAAAATTATTAACCTATTTATATTTATGTATTTTTCAAGAAATATTTTTAAAAACGCGTAAAACGAAGGAGGAAACGTTATAGTGCATTGAAAATCAAGTCTTTTGCCCCCTTCCACTTTTTCGGTTTTTCAGTTCGATTGCGTTTCTTCCCCCAACCCCTCGATTTTTTTATGGATCTGAGTCTGGTTCTAAATAATTTAACTGTAATAATCTTTTTCTCGACACTTTTTTCCATAAAGTCTGTGGAATTCTTCGGTAGAAGGTTTTTCAATATTTCTCCACTTTTAAAAGTCATATTCAAGTATAATAATTTAGACCGGTGGTTTCTAACCTGTGGTTTCCGAACCCATAGGGAGCAAAGATATCCACAGAGGATCCAAGATGATACGTGAGAATTTTAATATTCCAGAAAACTCTATTGGAAGCAGTACATTTACCATGACTGCATGTTAACTTAAAGTTTTATTCGTTTTAGATGGAATTATATTAATTCAGTACGACAACAATAGCTATCTCATGCTGATCACAAGACGTAATTGGCTGTTGATGGCATAAGAATTTCAGTAGCATCGAAATTCTTCACGCAAATTTCCTAGATTCAAATGGCAAATGAGCCGAAAAGTGAAGGTAGGTAAAGCATCACAGATCTAATCCAATCTATTAACGTTTTGAGAGACCTCATTCTAAAGATCTGCATTTTTGTTATATGGGATAACGATGGGAAGATGGTATTAAAAAGGATTTGACTTTGCAGCGGGGGAAGGGGGGCTGCAGAAAGTACTATAAATCTTAAAAAGTCCGCTGGAAGAATGAGACTTTGTGACCGTAGTGCCGAAACATTTAGGAACCATTGGTCTAAACGGGAACTTCACATTTCTCCTCGGGACCATTATTACGGCTTCGATTAAGCACGTGAAACTAATGTATTCGAAAAAAAAAGCCCTCCACACTCGCCTCGATAAAAAGTAACTTAAATGAAAATTTTACATTTCACTACATACGGTAAGATATTCTTCATTCTAATACCTAAAAAACTTCTTCAGAATCTGTCCCTAAACTCGGTATAAAAACTCTGTGGTAAAAAAAAACATATCATACTGCTGATTTGTATTATCTAATGCTAGGTATTCTTAATCGAGTTGTAGCGTCATCTCTGTCAGTGACTGGAGGAGTAAAGAGAATTTAATCCCTTTAGTTCTGTCATATGAAGTATCTTAAGTGTTAATTAATAGTGGCGATCTCTTCGTCGCTCCTGAAACGCATTCAAGACAGAAGACATAAATTCCATTAAAACAAACTGAGTAGAATCCAAGGCACCTATTTCGACTGAAATCCATACGAAACAAATAAAGTGTTTTCTAGCTGGAAATGAAAAATTATTGGAACAATACACCGCCATTCATAAATATTTAATACAGTAATATGATCTAAATAATTTTATAAAACGTTTTGGTTTCTTTGAAATTAGATCTTCCATATTAAACGGAACTAAATATCTTTATCATGACAGATGCAATCAAATAACTGGGCAGAGTAACTGAAATTTTCTTGCAATAATTTAGGGCCTTTCGCAGTTCACGAGAGCCGAATGCAGTACTTCACATACATTTAAATTTTTATCTCTCCCACTACTAATAATAAATATTCGATTGTTTCCAGAATAATAGCAACAAAACAATTATTTGGAGATCTATTGAGAAGCAGGAAAAGTGGCGTGTTGTGTAATACTTATTTCACATTAGAAAAAAATGTAACTTTGGATTTCATTAAAATTTTTGGAATATTTTCACACCTAACAAGAAACCAGATTGTTTCTATTCGCAGAAGCTTGGAGCTAGTCAATACATTTGAATATTGCTCCGATTGCTTCGCGAATTTGAAAACAAAACAGGTTTATTTTATCCTATCTCGTTTTCAAAAGAAACGAGCTAATATTTTCTTAGTAGGCTTCCGCCTGCAGTTTCAAAATTTTTTCCATTAGAGCTAAATTAAATTTTCATTTGGTTAAAAATGCATTTGTGAAATATAATATGACGTGAGAAAAATGTTAAACTGCAAACGTTTAAATGAATTTTCATGATAGATTGTGAAGTCATGAGATTTACTGCTCGCTCCAATCTTTTTTTTCCTTTCCAGCTCTTTTCTCAATGATTATTTTATATCGTTCCCTTTTAATGTAACCCAGATTCCACGGTTCAAAACGAATCGTAAATAAGTGTTAGTGCACTTCATATAAAATTGCCTATTTCCAGTAGTTAATAGAAAAATCATGCCAGCATTCTTTGGGTTTACTTCTGAGCGGCACGTTTTTGCACACAATGGGTTAAATACCAGGTCACAAGGACCTCAAAGGCTCAGAAAAGGTTGGGCGCGGGACCCACTGGACAGCTGTTGAAAGACAGATGGTAGCCTCGTGTCAAGGCCATACAGCGTGTTCTTTAACGTTCATAGGGTATGTCTCTCCCATACACCGAGCCATGGCTAAACATCCCATCTGATGGACGACGGTCTTTCCAAACCCATCGGTATCCCCTACTGACCTGAACATAGTGGGGAGTTTTGCGAAGATAAATTTCAATCCCGGCCCAGCTGGAACTCGAGCCTGGGAATTGCAAATTAAGAGCGTGGCGCACTACCGACTGAGCCACCCCCGCCCCATCATTGTAGTGCAACATCGCGGTTAAAATTATTATGAAATAAACTATTAGTGTTGCTCGTAATATAGATAAGGTTACATAACGCTTATCTTTTGATATTGAACAGCAAAAGTGATTTTTGGCCCTATGTAAATCGAAAGTAAAAAATAAAACGCCAATCCAGATATCATAAATATATTCTACAATCCAAATTATTCCTAACGTCCTGTGGTTTAATTATCAAAATAACTTATAGTATCATGAAGTGCATTAACAAAAACAGTCCGTTTTTTTCAATCTACAGTATGTTTTTTCATTCAATCGATTACCATATTTGCATTACAGTGAATATTTAAAAGTTTCAGGTATATTTAAAAAACAAAATAAATTTGAGATTTATGAATAAATGAGAAAAAAAATGAAAATTTCATTCGCCCAGGGCGATGAAAGGGCATTTTTCCTTGATATGTTCCACGTAAAATGGTTCAAACTAAATATTACAACAGTTTTTAATGCGCCCCTCCCCCTTTATTGGAAACTAAAAATATGGGTGTGCAGCACTAGAACCTTTCTTCTGTAGAATGCAAAAGGTATTATTGAAATCGATTGATAAGTTTCAGAGATATTTTGTGAACAGACAGAAGGATATAAAAATATCCGCGCCCAAAACTGAATCCTTTCCTAAACCCATCCAACTCAATGAGAATAATCGAAACCAATTTATTGGTTCCAGATAATTTGCTTGCACAGACAGACGGACGGACGGACAGACGATCGTTTGGACTTGGCGACAACATTAACAAGTTTTGCTTTCATAGAAAACTGTTACAAACAAATAAACAATTAAATTATCTATTTACAATAATACCCATGAAATACAATATTCAGGCCCTTATCTAGAAAAAATAAATGGGAGAAGGGGACGTCCAGGAAATTCAATGAAGCCGGGGGGAAGTGGGGGGAGCAAGACACTCAATCGAGTCAGGAAAAGTAGGAAAAGATACTAGATTTCAATTGCAGCATAATATTTTTCCTCCATTCCTTTTCAAAATATTTCTTGAAAAATGCATTAAATATACATTAGTTTATCATCAGTTACCCTACCTAGCTTTCTCAAGGGGAGCTTGCTCCCCTCTTTGATCCGGCCCTGACAGCATTATTTTGCTGTCATTGGCACTTTTGGGCGAATGAACTTTAGACGAATTGTCTCATTGGATGAGTTGTCCCATTGAGCGAATCGTCTCTTTACACCAATTGTTCTTTCGATGAATCGTTCCCATTAGACGAATTTGCATTCAACCAATCGGAACTAGACAAATAGTGCCAGACTAATTATAATGGCATTCATTTGGCAAGTTAACCTCATGTATTCGTAAATAGTCCTCCTATCCCAAAAAAAGGGTAACTTAATTGGAAATTTTGCATTTTACCACTGCATACGGTAAGAAATTCTTTATCCTAACACGAAAGAAACGTCTTCAGAACCTGCCCCTAAACTAAGTATAATAATCTCGCAAAAAATAATAGATATCTGCAGAAAGATGATTAATTCTTAAAGTGTCCGCTGGAAGAATGGGACTTCGTAGGGCACCGTAGCCCCGAACCAGTTAGGAACCCTTGGTCTAAACGGGAACTTTACATTTCTCTCCAGGACCGACCACAATTACGGTTTCGATTAAGCAAGTGAGACTGATGTATTAGCCCCAACATTCCGATAAAAGGTAACTTCGATGGAAATTTTGCATTTTACTACATACGGTAAGAAATTCTTCATTCCAACACCTAAAAAAATCTTCTTCAGTATCTGTCTCTAAATTCGGTAAAAAAACTCTGTGGAAAAAATAAAATATCATATTTTTGATTTGTATGTTCTCTCTCTTATTACTAAGTATTCTCAATTGAGTAATAATGACATCTCTGTTAGTGACTGGATTGGTTTTTTGGGTTGTTTTACCACTGAGCGTCAATGGGCAAGGTCACTTGGACCCCGAAGGCTGAGAAAAGTTTGGGGGTAGACGACCCACTGAAACAGCTGTTCGGAGAGAGATGGTAGCCTCCCGTCTAGGCCATCCAGCGTGTTCTTTAACGTGCACAGGGTTCTCTCGCACACCGCGCCAAGTCTTAACGTCCCATCGGACAGACGGCGGCCTTTCAAAGCCCATCGCCTCCCCTACTACCAAGGGCAGGGCGGGGAATTTTGCGGAGATAAATCACAACGCTGACCTAATTCGGACTCGAACATCGGAACTAGAGACTACAAGCCTGGCGAGCTACCGACTGAGCCACCCCCGCCCCAACGTGACAGGAAAACTCCACAAATAAGGTATAAGAAGGCGAAATATTGCCGAATTGCTTAATGAAAAACAATAGCAATCGTGTCATAGAAAACTGTAACCTCTTTCTAAATTTAATTTACTTAATTCATTTCAAGTACAGTTGTCCATTTCAACAATGTATTTCCTACACTTGAACGTAGAACGTCATAATCATCCTGTATCATTTCGATCATGGCAGTCTCACGTATAGAATGGGGCAACATGTCATTAAGGTCACGTATATAAAGCCGCAATTCTATCACATTGAAAGGAATAAAACGAAAACAAAGGTGGGTCATCTACAATATCACTTATGTATCTTAGTTGATTAAATCAGTTTCCATCTTAAAGAGAGAAAACTACGAGGAAAATAGTTTTCCTACTAAAATAAACGAACGAATCAAAAGCTTGGTACAAAATCTCGAGCTCTTGGGTTACAGAGGAATAAAATCACGAACGCTTGGATTGGAAGGTTGTGTTACGCGGTGCTCCATATTGTGATTACGGTAGATGTTCGATTGTTATTTTACTCAGCTAGATGAAACTATTGGAGATGAATTTGCATCCTTCGCAACAAGTTCAGGAGAGAAAAACGAATTATTTCATCGTAGTAAACGAAATCTAAAATCTTACTCAGGTTCGTTTGTAAAATCATTCCGAATTTCTCACCCAGTGCATTAGAATAATCGAAATTTGCAGTTTTTCTCAATTATCGAAAATTATGAAAAATTTCCAAAGAAAATTTTTGTGACCAAAGTGGATTCATGGAGAGGAGAAAATAAATCATTAAGAGAATAATTGTGGTTATTTTAAAGATCTACAAGTCGTTGAGGAATATTATTTGATCAGATTTAAAAGGATTTTGAAAACTGAAAAGATATAGTTTACGACTAACTTTTACTGTTAAATGGATATATCCCATTTCAAGACTATTCTAGTTTTCAACCACAGGAACACCATTTAATGTTTCATTTAGAAGGACAATTGACTGATTAAATAAAATTGGAAACGTGTTCTAGAATAACTTCCAATTTGATGCTAAATATGCTATTTTGACGTCAATAATTCAAGTTTGTAATCTTTCATATACAGAACAACAAAACATGTATTAGTCAATAGCTTAATTCAATGTACCGTGTTTAATAATCCGAACATTTATTATATTTAACTTCATAATTGTGAACGTTCTATTGTTAGGATCATAAACTGTTACTTGCGATTAATGCAAATCTCTAAATATCACTAAATATGGTGTAAAAATGGTGCATGGAAAAAATCGTTTTTCATAAAGAAAAAAAAAGGAGCAACTCTAACTTTAACATTCGGGCGCATTTGCAAATAATATTAGATTAAACCAATTTAATCGGAAATAATTCTAAAAATGATAAGTATGCTAGAAACCCCAAATTTTCATTGCAAATTCAGTTCTCTGGATATTGAATGTGGTATCAATATTCAGAGATCAACTATTTCTGTGTCCAATGTCGCAATCTACTTCTCATCATTTCCGGTGCTTCTGTAGCAAAATGTAAGTCTGATTTAAGACTTATGTCGAAAATATTTGCTTTCGTAGATATAGGAATTTCTCAGCAAAATCATGGAAGACAAAGCTGGAACAAAAAAAAATGTTTCTCTTTTTATACTTATCGAAATGTATAGCATATTCATCTACTCTACATGTCTTGTAATCTTTAGTGCAATCAAAATGGATTTCATAGGCTTTAAAATTAATATTTCGTGGAATTTATGACACATATTACCCTTTGTATTGTGGCATAGTCTGCGAGTTCGGCGAGATCGTTTACTTAGCCTCATCCCGAATTTTAATAAATATAACAATGCTCATTATCCGATATACTGTCTTAAATCTTTGTAATCAAAGATAGCATTTTCCAATTTTTTTTATTATTTCATATCCCATTGTGTGGACACTTTTGTTTATGTCGTTTCTAAGCGATTCGGAACTATCCTATTTGGTCAGAAATTTAATTTTTCGGCTAACAATTGATAGAATGTCACCATATACTACTTCTTTATGTTACATATTATAAATTTATTTTTAGTTATCATTATTACGACTCTGTTATATGTTTTCTTGTGCACTTATCTTCAAAGGATGCCTCAAATTTGCCAAAACGTTTTTCAAAATAATGTCATATCATTAAATGAAACTGATAGGTTTGTTGAATGCCTTCAAGCTTACCGTAAAATCACATGCTCCATTGGTCTAATGGAAGTTCACTATCGTTTCCAACATATTTAGTGATAGTCACAAACGTTTCCCACCTGTTTACGTTTTCGGATTCCTATTTGGTTTCTCAAGAGTTAGTCTTTTAAACTCATTGACAATTTCCCAGTTCGCAACATTCGTCAACAGTTGCGTGTCGTTTTTCGCAATTGCTTTCCCTGCATCGGAAATAAACGAAAAGCACAATGAAATTAGAATTACGCTCTCATTGATATCGGAGAATATGGGAACATCCCATTGTCATACTGATATTGATGCATTTTTATCAAAAATAATTAATACGAAGAATATTCCAGTGTTGTCGGGATGGAAAATGTTCACCTTTTCCAAAAGCTTTATTCTTTCCGCTTGCGGAAGTTTGCTTACTTACAACCTGTTAATTCTTCAATTAAAATCGTAGAACAGAAATTTTCAAATTAATGGGTATTTATGTAGCTTTTTGAACTGTAATATTTCTTTAACTTTATTCTTATTATTTGAAAATAAAATTCAAGTCACAATTATTTATCCTAATATAACCAATGTTCTTGGACATTATTAATGCTATTTTTAAAATTTGAATATCTTCAAAATATTAAATTACGCTTAATGTTGTATAAATAAAGTTATGCTACTAAACTTAATACTAAATACTCTCAATATCTTTGTCGAATTGTTTTCTTGCTGAAATTAATGTGTATAAAACTATTAAATCCTTATCGAGCTAAAGAATACCTATGAACATAAATTAGATCAATTGAAACTTGAAACCTCAAACTCAGTGATAATTGCAGT
The DNA here is from genome assembly GCA_038380435.1 of Ryuthela nishihirai. Lineage (NCBI taxonomy): Eukaryota > Metazoa > Arthropoda > Arachnida > Araneae > Heptathelidae > Ryuthela > Ryuthela nishihirai. The sequence continues at coordinate 30,073,127 of JAWZYU010000025.1, forward strand.
TATGTTGTTTTGATGTGACTATACAGTAAAATATTAATAAAAACCATAAACTCCCAATTAGTTGGTGCAGGAAACTGCTAATAACATTTATGTTTAATACATCAAAATTCCATATTATTAAATTTAAATGAGGAAAAATCATCGTTATTACAGAAGTTAAAACAATTACCTTCCTCATACTTTTAATGACTCACGATGACTGAAAGATTAACCTAATTGCATAGATATCAATAAGACCCGAGCAAAAGTCCGATAAAATATGGTTGTTGTTTTTTTTCTTTGAGTTTTCTCTTTACTCACAGATGATCTCTGTGGTAGGTTGAATAAATAATGAATCATTTTCAGCACAATATTCATCAGAATCCTTCATAACAAAAGCAGGTAAACAGCTATTTACTAAACAGCTATTTACAGCGAATTATTTTATAAAACTTTACTTTTGGGAATATATGACCAGCCACCAAATTCTGATATTTGGATTCACTGATTCACGTAAATTTTGTTCTTAATACAATACAAACCAGAAGTAATAATCGTTTATTTTAAATTTTGTTTGTCAAACTATATTTAAGACGTCTTTTTTTATATATTTAATTTTTTCCCATTCAATTGAATTTGTATATATTGTAAAGATTTTGTTTTAAGGTAAATTACCTCTTTAATTTAGGAAACTACACAATACATTTTTGTAAGTAAAATCAGTTAGTGGGAAATGAACAATCATTACCATAAGATATTTCACATAAAAGAATACCAAAGATTATTCATTTTTTGAGTAATAAAACGTTTAAAATTCGATGTTCTAAGTACGGCCGAATCTAGAAGGGAGAACACCAAGGGGGCATGACCCCCTTTTCAAAAATGCAAGGAAACAAAGGGAAATATTTATTAACATATTTATATTTATGCATTTTTCAAGAAATATTTTTAAAAACGCGTGAAACGAAGGAGGAAACGTTATAGTGCATTGAAAATTAAGTCTCTTGCCCCCTTCCTCTTTTTCGGTTTTTCAGCTCGATTGCGTTTCTTTCCCTAACCCCTCGATTTTTTATAGATCTGGGCCTGGTTCTAAATAATTTAACTACAATAATCTTTTGCTCGACACTTTTTTCCCATATAGTCTATGGAATTCTTCGGTAGAAGGTTTTTAAATATTTCTCCACTTTTAAAAGTCATATACAACTATAAAAACTAGACCAGTGGTTTCTAACCTGTGGTCTCCGGATCCCTAGGGATGGAAAGATATCCACAGAGGATCCAAGAGGAAAAGCGACAATTTTAATATTTCAGAAAACTCTACCGGAAACAGTACATTTACCAAGATTGCATGTTAACTTAAATTCTATTGTTTTTAGATGGAATTATATTAATTCAGTACGACAACAATAGCTATCTCATGCTGATCACAAGACGTAATTGGCTGTTGATGGCATAAGAATTTCGGTAGCATCGAATTTATTCACTCCAATTTTCTAGATTCAAATGGCAAAAGAGACGAAAAGTGAAGGTAGGTAAAGCACCACAGATCTAATCCATTCTATTAACGTTTTGAGAGACCTTATTCTAAGGATCTGCATTTTTCTTATATGGGATAACGATGGGAAGATGGTATTAAGGAGGTTTTAACTTTGCAGGGGGGGGGGGGGGGAGATGGAAGAGTGTGACTTCCTAGGGGACCGTAGCGCAGAAACATTTAGGAATCATTGGTCTAAACGGGAACTTTACATTTCTCCCAGGAATCATTATTATAAATAAAATAATAAATACCCCCTCAAGCAGCTGCTTGCCACAGAGGTCTGACAGGAGCCTGTCAGTTTATATGCCATAGTAGGAGATCTGAGAGGATGGCAGGACCTCAGCAGAAAAACAACACACACAACCATGCCTTACCCGGGGCTCGAACCCAGGTCCCTTAGATCAGTAGCCAAGCGTGCTACGGCATCGATTAAGTACGTGAAACTAATGTATTCGAAAAAAAAATCCCTCCCCACTCGCCTCGATAAAAAGCAACTTAAATGAAAATTTTGCATTTTACTACATACAGTAAGAAATTCTTTATCCCAACACATAAAAAAACTTCTTCAGTATCTGTCCCTAAACTCGGTATAAAAAATCTGTGGAAAAAATGAAATATCATACTGTTGTATTTTCTGCTCTCTTATTACCCTGTTTTTTCAATTGAGTTATAATAACGCCTCTGTTAGTGACTGAATAGGGTTTTTGGGTTGTTTTACCTCTCTACATATCGACAACAATGAACAAAAGTATAAATATGTTATAAATATAAATAAAAGTAACCCAGGTGTAAGCGATCTGTGTTAAACATATAGAATAATAAACGTTGGAGTAAAACTATAACCGAGTAAAATAAACATCCTGTAAATTGTAAAAAGTTAAAGACAGCTTTAAAACAACAATGATCTAAAAACAGATGTTCGAGAGTATTTTAGTCGCAACGTAGTCCCCCCACGCACAGTGCTTTTCCCCTATGACGTCACTGGCCACGTCACCTTACTAATATTCATAATAAATAATTTAGAATTAATAATTAATTAAATATTAATTAAAATTAACTAAAATTTAATTATTCTCACTTTATTAAAAATTCCTACCTTTATTTAAAAAAATCGTGGCGCCATCTAGTGTATATCATGAGTACTATTTTAACCGTAGTTTTCCAATTTTGAATCCCTCCTCATTAGAAACCCCCCTTATCAAAAAGTTCCGCCCCCTTTATTAAAAAAAACCCTGGCGCCATCTAGTGTGTATGATGAGTACTATTTTACCCACAATTTTCTAATTTTGACTCCCTCCTCATTAAAACCCCAGCTTATCAAATGTTTCGCCCCCTTTTTAAAAATTCCTCCCACTTTATTAAAAACCCTTGGCGCCATCTAGTGTATATAATGACTACTATATTTAGAAAAAACCTCAATTTTAGTCATCATTTTACCAATTTATGACTCCCTCTTTATTAACCCCCCCTTATCAAACATTCCACCCCTTTATTAAGAAAAAACCCTTTATTAAAAATTCCTCCCCTTTATTAAAAACTCGTGGCGCCATCTAGTGTATATGATGAGTATTATATTAGGAAAACCCTCAATTTTAGTCGTAAATTTTCCAATTTTTGACTCTCCCTCATTAAAAAAACCCCTTATCAAAATTCCACTCCCTCATTAAAAAAACCCTTATCAAAATTCCGCCCCCTTTATTAAAAAACCCTTTATTAAAAATTCCTTCCCCTTTATTAAAAACCGCTGGCGCCATCTAGTGCATATGATGAGTACTATATTTAGAAAAGCCCTCTATTTTAGCCGTAATTATCCAATTTTTGACTCCCCCTCATTAACCCCCCCTTATCAAAACTACCCCCTGGTTGACCCACCTGTATTTTAAGCCCTCTCTATAAAGACCCCCTGGTTGACCCACCTGTATTTTAAGCCCCCTCTTTAAAGATCCGCTGGTTGACTCACCTGTATTTTTTAAGCCCCCCTGAATTTCCTAACACCTGAAAAAGATTTTTGGCAGTGCCATCTAGTGTATACTTTAGCAAGATTTTAACCGAAATTATTCCCAATTTTTTGACTCACCCTTATCAAAAGTCCTGTCCCCCTCTATTAAACTCCCCCTCACTGATCACATACTCCCGTCCCTTGGTTTCTACTCTCATCAGAACTTTACCAAGTCCCACTAAACTTTCGGTTGTAACGTTCAGAATGGCTGATGCAATCCTGAAAATTAATTACAAGGTCCCATATTTTGCGAATTCGACCTTCACTAGAATAAGGACTATCTCGCAGTAACTGTTTTAAAAGACTGTCCCGCAGAAAATGAAAAAATGCCATTGGGTAAAAAATTAATAAAAGGAAAACGACGAACATAAAATCTGATTTAAAAAATATTATTCGTAATTATGTAAAATATTGAGGGGTAATAAGGTATGGTGACCTGTATGGGTGACATAAAAGACCTGCTTTAGAACATGCAACAAGCGTTCAGTACCACACACTGGACCACGTTTTATTGATGGATGAATCTTGGATCATGTCACCCCCCTGCACTGCTTCCCTTGCTTCCTATCAGGCGCGCTCTGTCTTACAACCTGAAAACCCACTGACACTCTTTATCGTAGTTTTCGGACTCGAAATTTTTCCAATTCCAGAGACGTTTGACAGCCCTTCTGACTAAACCCACATTGTCTCCCTCATTTAAATCCCCTTTTGTTTCAGGCCATCACAGGATATGGAAACAATGTTTTCGGTTTTCCATCTACCTTTTATGCTAGGTCAGCGTTTAAATGTACCCCTTCGGAAGAAGACAAACCATTTTGAAATTACGCACCCCTAAACCTCCAAGAGTTGAGCTTCTCTTATTAAAATTAGTATCCAGCAGGTTGAAGGATGATGTCGTCAGATATCTGTGTTTCTGCACTTTCCATGTGAGGACTTGTTTCGGAAGGATAAAGTGGTTTTACGTTAAAATCTTATCTCTGCCATGCCTCAATTAATTACTCTCCGTAAGTATATCTGTTGCGCGACATGGTTTAAAACTTTTTATTCCTAATACTTATTACATGATGTAAAATATTACTAGTTCCTAGGAAGTAACTCAGTAACAATCGATAACAATTTCTTCCTTCGAAGAAAAATCAGCTAATTATTTGGGAGTAAACAGCTTTTAAAAATCGTCTCTTCCACCGTTTACCGGCGAACGTATGCATCATCAAGCTGATGAAATTTTATTACGTGTTGCGACGTTAGTTCACGCCTGTTCGTTTTATAAGGTCAGCTGTCTTTCATAGGGACGTAAAAAACTTTAGTTCCACCACGAATTGTATGTTAATGGAGTAGGGTGACATTAGTTTTAACAAATACACTAATCTACTATAAAAAAAAATACATTGTCTCACTCGATCGCACCCTCTCACCTTACCTAAACCAATCAACCGAAATTTTATTTGCAACTGGACTGATAGTCAAAATTTAGCAAATGCTTCAACGAATCCGCCTAACTATGCTCTGACATATATGTTCTGATCGGGCCTCAGTAAAAGAATTCTGCACATATGTCACGAAAATCAATGTTCTCACATAGAGTGTACAAGAAGCGACAGAAAAATGTTTTTACAGACTAAGAGCGTGAGACATCCCAGAAATAACCTTCTCTCCATACAAGCTCCGGCTTCGACTCTGTTAAAAATTCCTGAAACTCCTACTATCATTGTCACGTGATCTGCTGAAATGACAGTGACACACCACGCCAACAAGATGTCCAACTGGTGACATACAAAGGTCATGGGGTCACTCCCCCATGCCACTCGCACACTGACCTATGAAAAGCAGATAAGTCGATGCAAAAACAGATATGCTACTGTTTATCTAAATCATTTACTTATGAGCAGACTGCCCACTCCGTGCTTTATCTTCCTCAAGAATCTTTTGAACCCTAATGACAGATTGAAATAATTATTCATTTCATGATGAAATGTAACAATTCGACATGTTCCTTCAAAATATGGAATTCTTCTGCCGATAGATTAACTTCTCAAGAGATGCATTTAAAAATTGATAAGAATCTATGAAATTCAAAGCTCCAAGGGAGAACTGTCCTTTAGGTTATGATATATAACTCGAATCTTATTTGGGCACTAAAAATTGAGATTACACATATTATTACCGGCTCCTCGGAGAAGCGCTATAACACTATACCCATGCAATGAAATCATGGAACTCATTCGATATAAAAACACCTTGGCCAATATCACGATTTGTACACTGATGTGCTCCTCTTAGCTGATATATTTGGTGTCGGATACTATGAATTTATCCCTGTCATGTTTACACAGCTCCTGGGGGCTAGCTTCATGCCTGAAGATGAGAAATATTAATCTAGAGTTGAAAAACTACAATGTACCTTTTCCTGGAAAAAGGCATATGAGGGGGGGATTTCAGTGAATCGTTTTAGCACAGCAAGCAACAAGCAATTAGAATGAAAGACAAACTAATTGCAAGTTTGTTTTACAGTCATACAATATTAGAAATAAACTCATTATATACCTTAATCTTCAGATGCATGTTTCTTCACAGATTCGTAAAGCTCTCATTATGTATTCTTTGCTTTCTCTCATGCAATACCACTATCACACATCTCACAAGATAATTAAAGTAACTCGCTCAAACACTGATTCATCTTCCCTATGTGTATATTTACTTCCTAATAAACAAAACGACCAAAGTAGGTAAATCGCATCTGAGTCAGATTATTATTTTTTCCATATATCTGCTAATTCTTTATGTTGAAAATCTCACAATAGTCTGAAATGGACAGAACTGCACCCACGATACAGATATAAGTTATGATAGCCAACATCTATCCTATAGACCAGGCGTCGGCAACCTATGACCCGCGGGTCACCAAGTGACTCATTTAATAATTTCAAGTGACCCACTTGAGTTCCGCAAATAAAGTATAATATATAAAAATAAATTATACTTTATTTGCAGAGCTCAAGTGGGTCACTTGAAATTATTAAATGGGTCACTTGGTGACCCGCGGGTCATAGGTTGCCGACGCCTGCTATAGACAGTAGGTTATGGTTAGCACGCTCAGCTTCTGATCTAAGAAACCTAGAGATCCATGGTAAGACATGAGTGTTGTTTTTCTACTGAGCACCTATGTCGTATGAAAGGATTTTGTAACCGTTAAAACAAATAGTTACTTAAAGCCATATTTAAAGATACAATGATTTCGAACTCACTAAGATTCTTACATGCAATCAATAGATGCACGACCTACACCTTCCATCTCCTAACGCAGGCATGGCCAACATACGGCCCGCGGGCCGGATCCGGCCCGCGTAATGAATTTATGTGGCCCGCGAACAATTTTTCAATATTAGCATTTAACTTCTAGTAATTAATCGAATGAATTCTCGATACTTCTATATTTTTTAAAAAAGATTCCGTTATAAAGAATTAAAACTTTTATACTCATCTGTACTCGATATGATCTGTTTGATGATTGAATCATTTACATTTGGAGGCTGTGTTAAGAATAGCTACTACAAGTATAGAACCAGATATTAAAAAAATAATAAGCGATGCAAACCGCCTCAACACGTCGCATTAGTTATTATGTTAATTTGTTGTATTGATTTACTTACAATTATTCATAAACAAATTTCATAATAAAATTTTGTTTACTTAAAGAAATAAGTGTTTTGCTTAACATTTTTCAATTTTAATATTTCGTCCGGCCCGTGAAAATATTTTTTTTCCAATCCGGCCCGGGGGCAAAAACAGTTGGCCATGCCTGTCCTAACGTATGAAAAGGAAAGTTTGTCTGTTTTAATACAATAGCACGAACAGTCATTCTTTCACAATAAGTCAATGTTGACTGCATTAAATATGATTCGAGTAAGCGGAAGACAATCTGAATAGGCGCTAAAACAGGATCTCGTGCTCTTTTCAGAGTTGCTGGTGTATTTCTACAGTCCCCCGGTACGTTTGAATAAGCGCATAAGTGTGTGTATAAGGGTGAAGGTGGCTATTTTTAGCTAAAAAAACACAAGTTTTTCGACCAAGATATGTATTCGTGTTCCACTTGTTTGGAAATCTGAAATAACACTACCTATAGAATGTAGCATTATTCCTGGAAATTGAATAAGTGTGTACTAAATGCTTCTCGATTCTGAGGGTTCCCAGAACAGATCTGTTAGACAATAGTTTGCGTTTCAACCGTTTTCCGGACCTAACGCATAAAGCGTAAAGTCTTTCACACTTCAAACACTTATCAAGACAATCTATCGCCACATTACAGAAGATGGAAAAAGAGAAGCGAAAGAAAAGCACCCTACCCAGCATTCTCACATTAAAAGAAAACGTAACGTAAGCATTCGAAACAGACAGATCTGTCCGACAGAGGGTGCCCTGGGCCAGCAAGAATACAAGCAACAATAGTTTAACCATTCATTTTTTAAGTATTAGGGTGTTAATGTTACAATTTCTTACAACAACGTTCATTTCTAGTGAATATGTAAGTCAGCAACATTCACTTTTTGTGTAAACATGTGAATAATACATGCAATTTTTCAGTTGTATGCCCTTTCATGCTTAGCCCCTTTGCCCTTCATGCTTAGCCCGTGCATCGAGACCAATTGAGGGCTCCCACAGATTTGCATAGGCCCACGTGGTCCTATGATTCCAGGGATGGTAGCAACCATAGCTCCAAACCATGAATTTTTTTTTCTGTGCACTTATGGTCCCCAGAAATAGCGAAGGAGGCTATTAAGGGACCATCTGAGCACCAGGGGGGCAGTCGGCATTTGTCTCTTCTGTTCACTAATTGGGGATGTTTTCGGCGGGTGTCGTTCCACAGGGAATCCATGCGATGTGAACTATACCTTGGAGCGACGGCAGGCTCCGTTGAAGTGGGGATGTGATCAAAGTTTCAAGGCTTGTTCACATTGTTACCGTGGGAAAAGCGATGTGCTTAATGGCGCACTAGTGGGGTGTGGAGCAAACCTACGGATGTCTCTAGCTTCCGCTTGGGAAAAGAAATTTGTCGCGCTTCTGCGCCCTCCTCTCTTTAGGAACAAAAGCAGACCCGCCAAGGTCATACAAAGCGCTGATGAAATCCACCGTTTTTGACGAAATATGCTTCTCAAGTTATGAACAGATTGTGATCGGTTCATAACAGTTCGAAGAAAAATACGAGCGAAAAGCAATATAAAAATAGGTAATGTTGACCCGTGAGCGGCTAAAAGACCAGTGCACAATTATTTCCCTGTTAAAAATGAACAGATGGTTCAGAAAGAGGTCGACTGAAAAGTAATATATTCCAGACAAGCAATAAACAAAACTTTTAACTTATCTTCCTATTGTTACTCGTTCGTCAATTCTCGGATCTTTAGAACGCGACCGACAAACTTAATGATTTATGTGTCAAACGAAAGCTTATGACGGGGAGAGTGTCATAGGCTACACAACATTGATCCCCATGCTTCCTTCCCACCAAAATAGGGGAAGTATGAAAACAATTGTTCCGCTCTATCTAGCGAATGCTAGTGCTGAAAGTAACACACTATACGTCAAGTGAAAGCTTGTGATATGGATTTGGGTTGGGTTGTTTTACCTCTGAGCGTCACTTTTTTGCACACCATGGGCTAAATGGCCAGGTCACATGGACCCCGAAGGCTCAGAGAAGGTTGGGAGAGGGGACCCACTGGAACAGCTGTTATGAGACAGATGGTAAGATAAAATCGTCATTATCCATTATTAATTCGTAATATAATTATATTCAATTTGATGAAGATCTACATGAGAATCGTCCCGTCAAGGCCATCAAGCGTGTTCTTTAACGTGCACAGAGTATTGCTCTCCGGCACAAGGGACCACGGATTAACGTCCCAGCCGACCGACGGCGACCTTTCCGAACCCATCGATGTGTGACATGGGGAATGTTACAGATAAAAAGAACATTGAAATAATAGTAAATCGCAGATATGCACCTGTTGGTGATATATTGAATAAATATAGAGGAAAAACTGTCATTAGCCGGGTTGGATATGAACCCACGACCTCCTGATAAAATGTCAGGTGCTCTGATCACTGAGCTACCTTACGCCGAACGATAATCTTCTATTAGTGGCTTTAAGAATAAAAATATTTCAACATTAATGCTTACCCTTGATACCTGGCGTGTTGGCTTAAAACAAATACCATGCCTCTTGGCATTGGCTACACGTGTGCGCTGGCCTGGAAAGATCAGCGTCTTCAATTAATCAGATACATTTCCAATAACTAACTCCATGGTACAGTACAATGCTTAAAGCCACTAAACAGAGGATGATTGTTCGGCGGCCGGTAGCTCAGGGTCAGAGCAGTTGACATGTTACCAGGAGGTCGTGGGTTCAGATCCCACCCGGATAATGACAATTTTTCCTTTATATTTTTTTAAAAACGCATTCCACCACATGTTTCTTTCTCCCTAAAAAGGGGATATGTCAAAAAGACTGTTCCTCTACATCTTCCGAACGCGAGGGTCTAGAATTGCGCGTTTTTTTTTTCCGGAGGTGGACCTTAACGAGTTATATCTCAAATTAAAGTGGGGCGGGGGTGGCTCAGTCGGTAGTGCCCCAGGCTCGTAATCTGTAGTTCCCAGGTTCGAGTCCCAGCTGGGTCAGCGTTGAGATTTATCTCCGCAAAATTCCCCGCCCTGCCCACGGTCAGTAGGGGACACCGATGGGCTTGTGAAAGGCCACCGTCCGTCGGATGGGACGTTAAGCCGTGGCCCCGTGTGTGGGAGAGCCATACCCTGTGCACGTTAAAGAACACGCTGGATGGCCTTGACGGGAGGCTACCATCTGTCTCCCAACAGCTGTTCCAGTGGGTCCCCTCCCCCAACCTTCTCTGAGCCTTCGGGGTCCATGTGACCTGGCCATTTAGCCCATGGTGTGCAAAAAAGTGTCGCTCAGAAGTAAAACAACCCAACCCACTCAAATTAAAGCTTGTAACGTCTCCAGCGTCATGCGCTATCTTAAACACAACTCCAAAAACAAGGAACGAAAAATACGGTCGATGTTTATGTGTTATATATCAAATGTAAGTTTTTGAAGGTAAGTGTTTTTAGTGACAAAGAAATAATATTTATTAAAAAAAAGCCTATCTTTCTATATGCGCCTTAAAAAGTAGAAAATAAAAACTATAGCACATCGATGGTGAAATGAGCCATTGAATTCGTATTTCCTTCAAAGGAAGGTAGAGTGCAGATTTACATACTCGACAAGATTGCCGGCGCCCTATCTTCCTTTGAAGTGAATACCAACTCAGTGACTGACTGCATCATCGATTTATTTTTATTTTTCATTTTTTAGGGCGAAATGGAAATATAGTTTTTTTTTTAATTTAATTATATTTTAGCATTAACCTCATTGGACTAGTGCGCCAAACCTTGGCATCGATAATTTTGGGTATCAAGCATTTGTATTATTTCTAGCTTCATGGAAAATACATTAAAATACTTCCTATGAAGCATAGATTTAATGACCTATAACAGTTAAGTTGTATAAATAAGTTGTGTCAATATGAAATATTGCAGAAAGTTTATTTTTGTGATGAAAGACAACTACATTGTATCGTAAAAATGACACCCACTTCTCCATTTAATTTGCTAAAATCAATTCCAGTACTTTTCCTCATTCAGTTCCCTTTTTTTGCTCTATCTGATGGAAATGCATAATAATCATCATTCACCAATTCCATTATGGGCTCTTCGTGAATGAAGCCACAGGCCATATAAGTCAATTTAAGTAGAGCCACAATTTTATCATTGGGAAAGGATACAACGCACAGAGAAAAAAAATTATATTCAATACTAATCACGCAAATTAGTTGACTAAATCATTACATACTTCCCATAGAAACAACTTGCATGAATAACATTCTTTTTTACAGGAACAAACGAATCGATAGAATGCGCAGAATGTGAATACATTCTGCGCATTCTATCGATTCGTTTGTTCCTGTAAAAATTTGACTGAAAATCAACTGTAAAATCAACTGATTGATTCGAAGTTGTTGCTTTAGACACGCACAAACGGCCGTTAGTTCAGAAGTTGTGTTAAGATGCAGTCATTAAACGTGAAAATTGTCAGAAATAAATCAGCGTCGTTAGTCGTTTGATATTATACTATGCTAGACAAAAATGTCGGTCATAAATGCTCGTCATTCCCAGCAAAGTTTTTGGTGGTCAGTTGCTTAATTCTTAGTAGTAAAAGACGTCATCAATTTGATAAAGATCTACATGAGACTGTTTCATCATTCTGCATTTAACACTGAGTAATAAATCCGAATTTACAGTTATTCTCATTTATATAAGACTGCAAATACTAACCTGTATCTTAACAGAGTATGTGATCATCAAAGTGGATTCCGAAACTTTTCATTACGAGAATTATTGTGATTATGTTGAACATCTGCGAGTCTTTGAGGAATATTACACCAGATTGGAGCTTGGAAACATACCAAAGTATGGTTTAAGAGTCTCTTCTATTTTAAAACTTATGCATAGCAATTTAAGACGTTTAGTTTCCAAACACAGAAAGAGCACCAAATGTTTTACTAGAAAGAACAAGTGACTGATCATATAAAATTGGAAACTGACTCTACAACTATTTCCATTTGATTTTAACATTGAGAGTAGTATGAGTTACTTTGAACCCAATTCTATTGTTCGCATCTTTGATTCAAGGTTTGTGACTTCCCATTATATATGCGAAACAGCAGTTGTTTATTACTTAATAGCTTAATAATCTTTGTGTGCTTAATATATTTACTATCTTTAACATGATGTTTGAAAATGTTGAATTATACCATCACTAACTTTTACATGATCTCAAAACATATCAGGAAATATTACTTAATATGCCTTACAAATGGTGTACAGGTATGAGCGATTTTTAAAAATTAAAAGCAAGTTTTTATAACATTGTCAGCGTCCCGGATAATAAGTAAATCAAGTAAGGTTTTAATAAATAAACCAGCAATAAGAACAAAAGTATCTGGAAATGATGCGCATACAAGAAACTCCTGTTTTTGAGAGTCGTTCGGTGGATATAGAAAAAGGTATAAATAATCTTGGCTCAGTTGCTTCTAATTATACAGTATCACAACTTGCTGTCCGTCCCACCAATGCTGAGGAAACGAAAAAAAATATATATACTTTAAGACTTATAATGAATACATTTGTTTTCGTATGTTTTGGTATTTTTCAACGAAATCATGAAAGACAAAGCTGGTTTCAAAAAATCATTTCCTTCATGATAACTTTAGAAATACACGTATTTTTCATCTATTCGACACTCATTAAAATATTTCATGAATTTACAATGCCTGACACGAATATTACATTTTGCATTTCCAGCAATATAAGCGAAATACTCCCTTTTATATTGTGGCATTCTCTGAGAGTGCGGCGACATCGATTACTGAGTTTGTTCCTGAATTTAAATGAATTTAACAATGATGAATTTCCCTTTGAGAATCATCAGTCTTTGAAACTAAAAATTAAATTTATCATATTCCTGATCATTTTGAATCCCATTGTTTCGCCATTCATATTTATATTTTTTTTTACAGATTTCGATATTCACTTTTTTCTGAATTATTATCTTTTTGGCCGAACAATAGATAAAATGCCAGTATCCGTTTGCCTAATTTTATATCTATTTCTCATGTTCTATTTCACAAACTTATTTTTATTTACAAATATTACGACTCTCATTTATGTTTTTTTATGCATTTATTTCAAGAGGACACTTCAACTTTGCCACATCGTTTTCCAAAATAATGTTACCTCACTAACTGAAACTAATCAGTTTGTTCAACGTCTACAGACTTACCGTAAACTCTCATGCTCTATTGGTCTGATGGAAGATTTAATGTCTTTCCCAATATTTTTAGCAACAATAACAAACCTTTTCTATTTATTTTCGGTTTTCGGAATCCTGCTTGGTTTTTCGAATTTCAGTCTCTCCTATTCAATGAAAATGTCCCTGTTCTTAACATTCATCAATAGTAGCTTGTCATTTTTCACTGTTGCTTTTTCTGCAGCAGAGACAAATGAAAAGCACAACGAAATCAGAATTACTCTCTCATTAATATCGGAGAACATGGGAACATCTCGTTGTCATACCGATATTGATACGATTCTGTCGAAAATAATTAATACGAAGGATGTACCAATTTTGTCGGGATGGAAAATGTTCACTTTTTCCAGAAGCTTTATCCTTTCTGCCTGTGGAACTTTGCTTACTTATAGTCTGCTAATTCTTCAACTGAAATAGTGAAATAGAAATATTCAAAGTAATAAGTCTGCATGTAACCGTTGCTAGTGTTGAGGGTAATACGGATTTCAATAAACTTTGGATTAGAAATTCAAAGCGTAAATATATGTCATGATGTTGCCATTATTAATACTTAGGTAAATATCGTTTAACTTAAATAAGGCATATTAAAATTGTTGTCAATACAAGGAATGTTTGTAACCTTTTTTGCTCTCTGAAACTCAACTGTAAAAAAAGTGTTAAATTCTTATCTACATAAAAAAAAAGTAGAACACTCAATAAAATTTGTCCCAATATTTTCTCTTAGCTAAATAGTTGCTCACGGGGCTTAAATGTCTTAGGCACATTAGCTTGACCTCGTGTGTATAAAGGTTTTTGAAAATCTAGCAGGAAAGTAACACCAGTTTTAGGACAAAAAGAGGCCATCAGAAAAATAGGTCGCACTGTGTCTTCTCTCCCTCGATAGAACACGGATCTGGCCCCACAAGACTTCCAATGGGTTGGGTTGTTTCACCTATGAGCGGCACTTTTGAACAATGGGCTAAATGGCCAGGTCACAAGGACCTGGCGAATATCGGAATACTGTTTTTAAAGAGAATCAAGTTTTTCATTTACCGACTTTTGAACTCTTTATATTTTTGGCTTCTTGCTCAGTTTTTCAACTATTAGTTCCGCACACCTCAATTAAAATTTCCCGATTCGCAATATGCATCAACATTAACGTATGGGAGTATCTCCTTGCCATACTGATATTGATACCTTGCTGTCCAGAAAACAATAAACACAAAAAAATTACCTTTTTTTCGAGGTTAAAAAAGTCCACGTTTTCCAGAAGTTTTATCCTTTCTGCCTGCAGAAGCTCGCATATATAAAGACTGATTATTCTTGAAATAAAATAGCTAGAGTTTATGTGCAGCTTTTTAACGTGTAACATTTCTTAGATTTTGTTCTTGTATAATGAATTTGAAATTCAAGTCGTAAATACTTATCCTGATGGACTTTCAGGGATCTCATGTGATTTTTTAATATTTGAATATCTTCTTAATATCAGTTGTGGTTAATATTGTATATTAAATGTTATGCTATTAAAATAATTACGAAACAACTAATATTATCCTTGCGTAATTTCTTCTTGCTCATATTAAAGTGTTCAGCATACAGTTGTGGTAGAAAAGTTATCAAATGGAAACAATCGAATATTAAAAAAGAACAGGAAAAAGGTCATCAATCTTGTTTACTTCTCAGAAGCCAAAGTTGGTTTAAAGAAAGCTAAAAAAATGCAAGCAGTCTTAAGGTAGGCACTCACTGGTCAGCAACGGAGGCGCGCAGACACGCATTAAAATATTCTCCCCTGCATTCTCTATGAGACAGCGCTCACTGGCAAGCAACGAAGGCATCGGCCCGGCAATGTCGCCCACAGGTTGAAGAGGGAGAATCCCAAACGGCATTTCTCCTGCCTGCTAATAACGTTAAACCCTTAATCACTTTTGCCACGGCCTTCGCCACCCTTCTTGCTTTGTTTAGGAGTTTGACCACCGCTTTTGATGCGCGCGCAAAGCTAGCTGAATAGTAAAATTCCGCGGGAAAATCCTTGCAAGTAGCGAGGTAGCTGAGGAAACGGCAATTCCTAGTGACAATTCCGTGCCTCCGTTGCTGATCAGTGAGTGCCTACCTTTACACTCCAATTCAGCCTAAAGCTCCCAAAAGATACCGGATGCACCATCCGGTATCTTTTGGGAGCTTTAGGCTGAATTCCGTTGCTGATCAGTGAGTGCCTACCTTTACACTCCAATTCAGCCTAAAGCTCCCAAAAGATACCGGATGCACCATCCCAACAAGCAAAGTCCACCACCACCACTCCAACATTCCAAAGATAGCAGCTATCACTATGGACTAATCTGTGTTATTCACAAGGTACAAAGGATATCAGACACTCAGCTGGAACCCCTCAAGATATGGACAGTAGCCCAATCATCTGAGATAAAACAATTCAACAGAGATAACTTTCCCAAAAGTTTCGAAAAACACTTGCACAAAAAACTCCATTAAAATCAAATAAAATTAAACACTGGAAATAAAAATAATGTATAACGATAAATTCCTAGAAAATAAGAAATCAAAAAGGAAAGAACAAAATTATATTATTCTAACCAAATAGGAAATTAGCCTAAAAAGCAAAGACAAAACAATTAATTAAAACTTATTAAAACTTAATAAAAATATTGTTTCAAACTACTTGATAAAATATACTGAAGATTTCATGAAATAAGCTGAAAAAAATTTGGTTTTGACGTGAGTGGAATTCGAACCCACGTCTCCTGGAAACATGTCAATTATGCTAACCACTACCCCATCATCGGTTAACTTTCATGATCGTCCATCATAACAAAGAAAACGTTGTATAACTGAGGTCTAAAATATGAAATATCGTAGAAAATTTACTTTTGTTCCAAAAGAAAACCACATTCGGATCACAGAAAAATTATTCCCGTTCCCAATATACTAAAATCAATTTCACAGCTTTCCCAATTGCATTTTTTTTGTAAACAAGTTAGTTGGACACAGTAAATTATAATCATCATCCACCATTTCTATCATAGCAACTTCGTGTATAGAATAGAGCATCAGGTCAATAAGGTAAATTTACATAAAGCTTCAATTTTATCGTTGTGAAAGGATTAGATGTACCGAAAAAAAAATTATCTTCAATACCAATCATGAAAAGTGGTTACTAAATTATTTTCTCCTTCCTAAAGAAACAAACTGAACGAAAAGCAATATTTGCTACAGAAACAACCAATCAATAGAATGCGCAGAATCTGAAGCAGTTGCTCTACAGTAGCAAAAATATCCTTCTTTTAGAAGGAAAGGTTGTGTTACGTTGTACAGTCGCTCAAAAAAGTATCCGAACACTACGGTTGATTACAGAATTCAGAAAAAATATCTGGCAACGATATTTTATATAACCTTCGTGTCACGTGACACGAAGGTTGCCAGATCACTAATTTCTAAAAATATCGTTGCCAGATATTTTTTCTGAATTCTGTAATCAACCGTAGTGTTCGGATACTTTTTTGAGCGACTGTACCGCATGATGTAAACATTAAGCAGAGGACTCTTGGTGTTATTCGTTTGCTATTAGACTGAGCTAGATGCAAATGCCGAGCATAAATGTATGTATTCCTGGCAAAGTTTTTGATCAGTTGTTGAATTCGTCATAGTAAAAGAAGTCATGAAGGTTACATGGGATTGTTTCGTTTATCAGCATTTAACAGCAATTGCATTAAATTAATCGGAATATTTAGCTTGATACTCAATTTTAAAGAACTGCAAACACTAGCCGATTTCCTAAATGAAAATGTGCTGATCAAAGTGAATTTTTAGAGAATAAATCATTAAGGGAGTCATTCTGATTATTTGAAGATCTTCCAGTCATTGAAGAATATTATCCTAGATAAGAGTTTTTTTTTTAAAGTGCAAAAGTATGTTTTGCGATTCTCTTCTATTTTGAAATGGATTCATCGCATTTCAAGATTCTTCCTATTTTCACATACCGAAACAACACCAAATATATCATTTCAAAGAACGGGTGACTGATGAAATAAAACTGCAAATTGTTCTTCATTTGTTTTCCATTGGTTTGAACTATGTTTTTGCTGACATCAATGGTTCCAGGTTTGTAACCTCCCATATATAGTGAAGAATAATAAATAAATAAATAAATACTCCCTCCAGCAGCTGCTTGCCACAGAGGTCTAACGGAAGCCTGTCAGTTTATACGCCACAGTAGAAGGTCTGTGAAGATGGCGGGACCTCAACAGAAGAACAACACACACGTCCATGCCTTACCCGGGGCTCGAACCCCGGTGGAATAGTTTATTATTTAAAGGATTAATTAAACTTATTATAGATTCATAGACAATTATTGCCTTTCACTTAATATCTGGAATGTCATACTGTTGTAGTAATGAACTTTTAAATGTGATTAAAGCATATTAGCAAACGTCACTTAATGTGGTTTACAAATGATGGCTAGACATGAGAGATTTCTTTAAAGAAAACAGAGATTTGTATAATTTTGGTAACTTCTAATCCTGAACGATAACAAAAAGTTAGAGTATAATAAATTAATCAGAAATAAAAATTGATATTGAAAAAAAAAACCCTCTGAACATGATACGCATACACGAAATTCCTGACTTTTTGAGTCGTTGGGTTGGGTTGTTTTACCTCTGAGCGGCACTTTTTTGCACACCATGGGCTAAATGGCCAGGTCACATGGACCCCGAAGGCTCAGAGAAGGTTGGGGGAGGGGACCCACTGGAACAGCTGTTGGGAGACAGATGGTAGCCTCCCGTCAAGGCCATACAGCGTGTTCTTTAACGTGCACAGGGTATGGCTCTCCCGCACACGGGGCCACGGCTTAACGTCCCATCCGACGGACGGCAGCCTTTCCAAGCCCATCGGTGTCCCCTACTGACCGTGGGCAGGGCGGGGAATTTTGCGGAGATAAATCTCAACGCTGACCCAGCTGGGACTCGAACCTGGGAACTACAGATTAGGAGCCTGGCGCTCTACCGACTGAGCCACCCCCGCCCCTTTTGAGTCGTTCAGTGGATATCGAAAGTAGCACCAAAAATAATAGCCCAGCAACATCTAATTGTCCAGTGACACAACTTGGTTTCCATCAAACCAACACTAATGAAATGAAGCAAAATACTTCTACTTTAAACCTCATAATGAAAGTATATGCTTTCGTTGGTTTTGGAATTTCTCAAGAAAATAATGGAAGACAAAGTGGGATTCAGAAAATCATTGCCCTTTTGATCACTTTGGAAATACACATATTTTCCATCTATTCGACATGTGTTCTAATCTTCAATTCAATTACAATGAAAAAGGTGAATTTTCTATTTCATGTTTTAGATAATATAAGCGAAATTCTCCCCCTTTGTATTGTGGCATTCTCTGAGAGTTCGGCAACATCGCTTACTAAATTTGATTTTGAATTTGAATGAAATTAACAACGATGATTTTCCCATTGAGAATCATTTCTCTTTGAAACCAAGGATTAAATTTTGCATCTTCTTGATTATTTTAAATCCCATTGTTTCGTCATCTTTATTTACATCCTTCTTAAAAGATTCGGATTTACGGGGGTTTCTTCGTTATCATTATTTTGGCCTAAATTTCGATAAAATATCCATACACGTTTATCTAATCGTATATTTCTTTTCTATATTCCATTTCATTAATTCATATTTACTTATATGCATCATCATCACGATTTACGTTTTCCTATGCATCTATTTTCAAAGGATGCTTCGAATTTCCCACGGTTATTTTCAAAGTAATGTCGCATTACTATCTGAAACTAATCAGTTTGTTCAACACCTTCAAACTTATCGCAAAATATCTTCCTCTGTCTGTTTGATGGAAGATTCACTCTCCTTTCCGATCTCTTTAGTGACAGTGATAAACTTTTTCCATCTATTTGGATTTTTAGGATTCGTATTTGGTTTTGCAATATTGATCTCATAGCCTCGATTCAAATTTCCCTGTTCGCAACATACGTCAATAGCAGCGTATCATTTTTCATTATTGCTTTTTTTTGCAGCGGAAGTAAACGAAAAACACAATGAAATTAGAATGACGCTGTCAACGATTTCGGAAAATATGAGAACATCTCGTTGTCATACCGATATTGATACGATTCTGTCGAAAATAATTAATACGAAGAATGTTCCAATTTTGTCGGGATGGAAAATGTTCACCTTTTCCAGAAGCTTTATCATTTCTGCCTGCGGAAGCTTGCTTACTTATAGTCTGCTAATTCTTCAACTGAAATTGTGAAACAGAAATTTCCAAATAGGTTTGCGCTTAACGTTACGAAATGTACCATTTCTTTTACTAATCCTTGTTCTTGTTTAATGAACATCAAATGGAAAAAGTAAATATTTATTTTGATGTATTACGTTGGCAAGTTTTACTTTTACATTTTTGAATAATTTCATACCTTTTATGATATCTGTCACGATAAATGTTGTATATGAAATATTATGGCATTAAACTAGTTACCAAACCAACTACCATATTTTTTGCCTTATTGAAATTACAGTACACAGAATAAAAATATTAAACTATTAAGTAGATAAAGAATACTTATTTTATGCACAAGTTTATGCAGTGGAATTTTCAAATCTCAAAATCTCGAGTAATTGCGATAGGAAAATATGAATATTTTTATGTTTAAATGATTTGGAATTCGACACTACTAGAATGTTCATGTTATGCCAATTGGGATCTAACTTCTGATCTCCATAACTTCGAAAATATTCATTTAATGGTAAAAAATGCAACTGAAATAAGATAAAAAATCATAATAAAATCTATCGTGTTTCTTGTTGTGTTGTTTTACCTCTGAGCGGCACTTTTTTGCACAACATGGGCTAAATGGCCAGGTCACATGGACCCCGAAGGCTCAGAGAAGGTTGGGGAAGGGGACCCACTGGAAGATCTGTTGGGAGACAGATGGTAGCCTCCCATCAAGGCCATTCAGTGTGTTCTTTAACGTGCACAGGGTATGACTCTCCCGCACATGAAAGCCCCGGCTTATCGTCCCATCTGACTGACGATAGCCTTTCCAAGCCCATCGGTGCCCCCTACTGATCGAGGACAGTGTGGCTCAGTTGGTAGCCTGGCGCGCTACCAACTGAGCCACCCAGCCCACTTTTGCCATACCGAACTGACATAATTTCTAACAAAATAAATAACACAGTTACGTATTACGATAAGTGTACTATTTCAGTTGAAACTTTCTGAAGTATGAAGAATAGCACGAAGATCTCACTTTATTTCCGTCAAGGACAGGTTGACCACAAGTTGGGAATCACTGATATTTACAGTTGATTTTAAAACAGGAGTATTTTGGGAATCACTGATCTTGAAATAGGGGAAATTTGGGAATCACTTTTATAGAGCTGATCTTAAAAGAGAGACAGGTTAAGAATCAGTGTTGTAGAGCTGATCTTAAAACAGAGACAGATTGGGAATCACTGTTGTAAAGCTGTTCTTAAAAGTAAAAGGAATACACCTAGTTCTCATAGTTATTGAAGAATATTTCCAAAAAACTAAAGATTTACCATAAATCAGTAGAGAATGTAGTGGCAAATCGATAAACGATTTTACGGCATCATTATTAACTCATAAGAATGGATTACGCTTTTTTTGCCGTTATATTTATTTACATAAGTACTGCAATGTGCTATTTACATGATTGCAGGAGCCGAGGGCTTTCGACTGCAGTCAGCAGTCATCTTCAGGGCGATGCTCTGAAGATGACTGCTGATCATAATACAGTTCCTTGGAGAGGCGGAATGTTGGTGACAGGTCAGGATAAGTAAAAATAATACCCCTTTTTTCTTGTAGATATTTTCGCTCACGAGAGTCCTGTAGCGGAAGGAAGTTTCAGCATGCTAGTGGAATAAAAGTCACTTGTTCGTCTGAGGTTAGTGACCAGCACATGGGAAAACGGCTCACTAGTCTGCGCTCTCGCTGAGAACTGACTACATCTAAGTTATACTGGCAAAACACCAAACTGCTACTACCTAGCGACTTGTACTCCACTAGCATGCTGAAACTTACTTGAGCTACCGGACTCTCGTCAGAGAAAATAACTGCAAGAAAATAAAGGTATTATTTTTACTTATCCTGACTTGTCACCAACAATCCGCCTCTCCAAGAAACTGTACGCAGCCCTGAAGATGGAGAAGAGCTCGGATTCTGTAAGTAATTGTGTAAATTACTTACAGAGTAATTGTGTAAATAAACCTAACCAGCAAAAAAAGCGTTACCCATTCTTATGAGTTACTATAATCCACTTATATACATCCAAAAAAAGGATGCGAAGAAGATGGCTAAAAGAACAGTCCACGTCTAATTCACAAATAAAAAGAAAGACATATGACAAAGAAAGATGCAAATCCAACAATAATATATTTGAAAAAAAGTTCTCAACAAAACTTATCTGCGTTCATCTCGTATGACTACTGGATCAAGAATTGTTACCGACTATTTTCTTTTCAATATTTCCATTATTCCCAGCTTCTTTGCAAAAATATTCAAAATGCTCTTATGAAGTAAGACTCTTACAAATTACAACCACAGCAATTTATATCATTCGGTGTATAATGATGCAAAATTGCAGAAAATTTCTTTTTATTACAAAACTCAACGACATTCGGATCATAGTAGATTGTAACCTTTTTCTTTTTCATATGCCGAAATCAATTGCGGTAGATTTGTCCATTTGATTACTTCTTTGCCTATTCTTGGAAGAAGTGTATCATAATCATCATCCATCATTTCTATCACGGCAGTTTCACGTATGAAATAAAAGGCACAGGTCAATAAGATCAATTTACATAAAGTCGCAGTTTTATCGTTGTGAAAGGATCCAATGGACAGAAAAAAAATCTTCAATACCAAACCAATCTCGCATAGTAGTTGACTAAATTATTTTTCGGGGAAGCAAATTGTACCAAAAAATTCTTTGTTATAGAAGCAACGAATCAATAGAATGAGAAGAATCTGAAGCTATTGCTTTAAAGATGTCTAAACCTCGGATGGTACGATGCTTTGCTAGATGCAAATGCTATGAAAAAATTGGTGTTTTCCCCAGTATAGGCTTTTGTGATCAATTATTGAATTGGTCGTAGAAAAAGAAGTCTTGAATGTTACATGGGATTGTTTTATCATTCTACATTTAACACTCACTACATTACTCTGGGGGCGGGAGTGGCTCAGTCGGTAGCGCGCCAGGCTCGTAATCTGTAGTTCCCAGGTTCGAGTCCCAGCTGGGTCAGCGTTGAGATTTATCTCCGCAAAATTCCCCGCCCTGCCCACGGTCAGTAGGGGACACCGATGGGCTTGGAAAGGCCGCAGTCCGTCGAATGGGACGTTAAGCCGTGGCCCCATGTGTGGGAGAGCCATACCCTGTGCTCGTTAAAGAACACGCTGGATGGCCTTGACGGGAGGCTACCATCTGTCTCCCAACAGCTGTTCCAGTGGGTCCCTTCCCCCAACCTTTTCTGAGCCTTCGGGGTCCTTGTGACCTGGCCATTTAGCCCATTGTGTGCAAAAAAGTACCGCTCAGAGGTAAAACAACCCAACCCAACATTAATCTGAATTTACAGATTTTCTCAATTACAGAGAATTGCCAACATTCACCGATTTCCTATGGTCTCAGCAAAAATGAGAGTGGTGGTTTAGTTTCTGGATATATCTAAAGCTTTTGACTCCCTGGATTGGGTTGGGTTGTTTTACCTCTGAGCGGCACTTTTTTGCGCACCATGGGCTAAATGGCCAGGTCACATGGACCCCGAAGGCTCAGAGAAGGTTGAGGGAGGGACCCACAGGAACAGCTGTTGGGAGATAGATAGTTGACTCCCTGTCTATTGATATTTTACTAACTAAATTAGAGGTTATTGGTATAAGTGGACTGTCACTGAGATGGTTTATTCGTATTTGAAGGGTAGAACGTAACAAGTCAAAATAAGAGATGTTTAGACGTTTTGAGTGAAAAAAAAATAAATTCGTTATGGTGTTCCACCGGGTTCTGTTTTGGGACCACAGTTATTCTCAATATATGTGAACGATCTATTATACACTAAATTCAAAGGTAAGATTATTTCGTTTTCAGATGACACTTCTTGATAAAATCTCCATTTCCGTTTACTAAATCTTATATTTGTTTTTCAGTTTCCATTTGAGAAACTGCTCTTTACTTATGAATAATATGATTAAGATTTACATTATCTGTGCAGTTATTTTCGGAGGATGCTTCGAATTTGCCAGAGCATTTTTCAAAATAAAGTGAAATCACTGACTGAAATTAATCATTTGGTTCAATGCCTTCAAGCTTACCGCATAATATCATCCCCTATTGGAATAATGGAAAATTTCACTATCGTTTCCAATATTTCTAGTGATGGTGACAACTTTTACCCCCTATTTTCTGGGTAGTGGTGGCTTAGACGGTAGCGCGCCAGGCTCGTAATCTGTAGTTCCCAGGTTCGAGTCCCAGCTGGGACAGCGTTGAGATTTATCTCCGCAAAATTCCCCGCCTTACCCACGGTCAGTAGGGGACACCGATGGGCTTGAAAAGGCCGCCGTCCTTCGTATGGGACGTTAAGCCGTGGTCTCGTGTGCGGTGAGAGTCATACCCTGTGCAGGTTAAAGAACACGCTGGATGGCCTTGACGGGAGCTATCATCTGTCTCCCAACATTTTTCCAGTGGGTCCCCTCCCCCAACATTCTCTGAGCCTTCGGGGTCCATGTGACCTGGCCATTTAACCCATGGTGTGCAAAAAAAGTGCCGCTCAGAGGTAAAATAACCCAACCCCCTATTTACTTTCTTCGGATATATATTTGGTGTCAAAAATGTTGTCTAAAGCTCTCAATGAAACTTTTTCTGTTCGCAACATTCGTCGATTGTAACGTATCATTTTCACTCTATTTTTTTCTGCAGCAGAAAAAAACGAAATGCACAACGAAATTAGAATTACTCTTCACTTATCTCGAAGAACATGAGAACGTCACGTTGCCATACCGATATTGATATCTTTTTCTTAAAGATAATTAACGCGAAGAATACATGTCTATTTTGTCGGGATGGAAAATGTTCACGTTTTCTAGAAGTTTTATCCTTTGTGCGTGAGGAAGCTTGTTTGTTTACAATCTGCAAATTCTTCAACTGAAAGAAATAGAAATAGACATGACCTTTATTCCCATTGTGTAGACAAGTTACATTTCATATAAAGAATTTTGCACAATATATTTTCAAAAATTATGTTTTTAACAATAGGAACGTTGAAAATAACCACAAGAGTTCAAATAACTCGCATGTGGTTTTGTACAATATGGTAAAACATTATGAAAAAGGCAACAATTTAATACAAAATTTGCAGATGTGATATCATTTTCCATTCTATATTCAAAATAATGAAGACATAAATTCAAAAACAAAATCTATAACTACCAAAATAACGATTATTAACAATTTTTAAAGAGGTTTTTCAGTATCATCATATTCAAAAATACAGATTTTTAACTTATTTTTAAAAGAGTGAAAGTTTGTTGCATCTTTAAGATTACCAGGTAAATTATTAAATATATTTGATGCTAAATATATATAATGTTTTTGTATAATGGTTTTTCTAGGAAGAGGTAAAATAAGATTAACGTGTTGAGCTATTCTTGTATTATAATTTATATGTCTAATATCACTTTCAATCCAGTGCATTTTAAGATATATAATGATATTGTATATGTATAATTTTCTTAAAGGTAATATATGCAATTCACCATAAAAGTATCTAACACTATCATATCTTCTGTTCCTTAAAATGCATCTAATTATTCTATTTTGAGTTTTAATTAATGGTTTAATATTGCTGAGATATACTCCACCCCAAGAAAGTAATCCATTTGTTAAATGAGATTTAACCCATGCATTATAAATTAGTTTTAGAAGTGTAATATTTAAAAAATATCTGATTTAAAATAATTGTGGTATTATATTATTAAGTTTTCTTATTAAAGTATCAATGTGTTTATTCCAAGTTAGTTTACTATCAATGTGTACTCCTAAGTATTTATAGCACTCAACACCTTCTAGTGGCTTGCATGAACAACCAGTATCGATACATTGAAGTGTATGACAAAACAATTTCATTTTCAAATTATTTCCTTGATTTTTTCTCAATCGAAAATATATATATTTCGTTTTTTCGACATTTAGAAACAACTTATTTTTCATAAACCATTTTCTAATTTTCCATAAATCTTGATTTATTTTTTCAATCAAAATATTTTCAGCAATTGCTGTATATATCAGAGCAGTATCACCAGCAAAAGCTATTAAATCTCCTTTTAGTTTCAGGTTACAAAGATCATTTATAAAAATATTAAATAATATTGGACCTAATACAGACCCTTGTGGAACACCATATTTAATTATCTTATCACCACTCTAAAAATTCCCTATTTTAACCTTTTGAGTTCTATTTTTTTAAATACGTCTGAAACCATAATAAAATTCTCCCTCGAACTCCTGCTTTCTCAAGTTTATACAATAATATGTCATGTGAAACTGAGTCAAATGCTTTCTTTATATCCAAAAATATTACTGCTGTTTTTAAATTTTTATTTATTGCACTGTAGATTGAAGATGTTAATTTAATGTAGCATCTTCTGTTCCAATTCCTCTCCTAAAACCAAACTGATTTTTTGAAAAAAAATTATTTCTGTCAAGAAAATTTAAAAGTCTATTTTTAACTAGCTTTTCAAATATTTTTGAAAATAACGACAATAAAGCTATTGGTCTGTAATTATTAATATCTAAATGTTTGCCACCTTTGTAAACAGGTATTATAGTTGAATTTTTAAGAATTGTTGGAAAATATCCAGAACGCAAAGATAAATTATAGAGATGACATAAAATAGCAGAAATATTATCTTTGATTTCTTTAAAAGAGATATGCAATCTGCTTCCGTCGCCTTTCCTATTCTAAATTTAGAGATATGCAATCTGCTCCCGTCGCCTTTCCTATTTGCAAAGAAGAAATTACTTCATTAATTTCGTATTCTGTTAAGTAATCTATGAAAATCGAATTCACTGAAACAGATATCCTATCCTTTTCCTGTTCAGAGTAGTCTGCAATTTCGGTTATAAAGTTTTTCTATTATTTCCGTAAAATAATTATTAAACTTTTCAGCTAATAGAATCGGATTATCAATGGAAGAATACATAGTATTATTTATTTTTATTTCCATTGGAATCATTTGCATATGTTGCTTCCTTCCAGATAATTCATTTATTATACTCCATTGTTGCTTTACATTGCCATATTTGTCTAATAATCTTTTGGTATAATAATTTGACTTTGCTTCTCTGTTCAATTTTAATAGTAAATTTCGATACTTTTTAAAATAATTATTTAAATCAGTATTAAAAGACTGAATTTTTCGTAATTTGTACAAATTATTTCTTTTTTTAATAGATTGTATAAGTCTATCTGTCATCTAAGGTTTCAATTTATTTTGTTTTCGTTTTAATTGCATAGTGTCATTTGAATTTTCAATTAAGATTTGTAATTGTAATAAAAGCATTTTGAAAGATTTATTGATATCTTTTTCTATTTCAACTTCATTCCAGTCTTTGTTCTTCAAAAATTTCTTAAGTTTTGTAAAATTTGTCTTACGTATTTATTTCTTTTAAACTATCTATATTTTTGTTCATTTCGGACTGAATGTTTAAACTTATTTAATAATGATCAGTAATGTGCAGCTTAATGCTATAAATATTTACATTATATGCAGCGATACTTCTGATAAATACATGATCAAGACATGTCTTTGATTCTTCTCTAGTAATTTCCTCATGACATTGTCTAAAACCATTTGATAGAATTACTCTAAAATATTCATGTGTAATACTATCATTACCTTTTAAGTCAATGTTAAAATCTCCTAATAATATAACATTATTATTATTAACAGTTTCTAATTAATTTCTAATTCATTAATAAAAATTTGCCTAGTGTATGAATGTAGTCTATAAAATGCTATTAATATAAAAATTAAATTATTCAATTTAAATTTAAGTTCCAGCATATCAGCACTAATAAAATTAGCATTAATTTCAAGAACTGTAACATATTCTTTCAGAAAAATAATTAGCCCTCCAGATCTCATTTGATTTTGACATTTATGATATATTTTATAACCAGGTATCGTATATAATTTCAATTCATCATCAGATATCCAAATTTGTGTTAGGATTATTATTTCAGGGTTAAAATCTACTAGGTTTAAATAAAGCAAGAAATGGTCAAAATTTTTTCTCATACTTCTTATATTTTTCCCATTATTAATTGTAATCCTCCACCCCAATAATATAATTCTCTTTCATAAACATTCTCTATTTTATGAACTTTATATCTAGAATCTGAAATATCAATATTGAGATAAAGATTCATCTCCGAATTTAAACTAAAAATTAGATTAGCAATATTGTTACTCAATAAAGTTCACTTAAACAAAATAAATTTCAGTATTAACCATTCAATAAATTAAAATCATCAACATTTCTAATTCTAAATATTCTTGACCTTTCATTTTGGTGAATATAAAGTTTAGAATCTTTAACCCATACATATTTGTATCCTTTTTCACTCTGTATTTTCTTCAATTCATAAAGTAACTGTTTGTTATTTTGTGTTAAATGTTCATTTACAAACACTGTGCTGTCTGGAAAGGAATGATGCATGTCTTTGGCATTTAAATTCTTCTTTGCCTTCCAAAAATTTATCCAATTTTCTTTAATTTTTTCTGGAAGGAAGCTGAACAATTATGGGTTTATTCTTTTGCTTATTCTTAGTTGACACTCTGTGTACAGCTTATATATCAAAGTCTTTTTTTCAACCTGTAGCTCTCGAGCAATAGAGGTTATAATTTCAGACATATTTTCGTTGGGTGTTTCTGGTATTCCAACTATTTCTATATTTTTATTCTTACTATATTGCTCTAAATCATTTACTTTCCATTTAAGTTCATTGATTTCAATATTCATCATATTATTCTCAGCTTTAAGCTTTTCATTTTGATGTTGCATTTCCTTCAATTGTGTAGACATTTCAGTCACAATTTTCAAATACTCACCGAGTTTGTCTGAACAATATAAGGTGCATTTTTTACATTCAGCTAATTCCCCTAATACTTCATTTTTAGACTCTTCATTCATCTCTTTCATGTCTTTCTTGAGTTTATTCATCTGTTCACGAAACATTTCAGTGACAAGCTTAAGTATTTAACAAGACAATATTTTTTCCTTAGAATTTAATAATGTGTCCACATGAGATTCACTAGCATTATACATCTGAGACTCACACTTTTTCCCTTTTCCTACCAAATCTATTTTACAGTTATTACATTTCCATTTAGTCTTGTCTTCACGATTCATTTTTCTGAAGTTTATTTCTTTCAAACCCACACAATAAAAGTGGTAGTGTAATCCACACCTGCCAGTACATTTTAATGTTTCCGAAGCATCAAGAAGTTCTTTTTTACATTGAACACAAGAGTTAACCATCGTGTAATATAGAAAATCTGTATACTCTGTAATATGAAGAATCAGAAGATAGCAGTAATTACTTCTTACAGCCTTAATGTGAAACAATAGATGATGGTCCACGCGAAGGAACAGATGACAGTCTAGAAAGATTCTCGAGCTGTGATCTGAATCAAGCAAAGTAATAGTCTTTGTTCTTTTTAACAACTGCTAACCTTCAATTAAAGTTGAATTTAGATCTTTTACTTCATATTAAAATACATAACCTACTTATTACAGTCAGCAATCAAACATGCAAAGCTTAAACGATTTTGGGAGAATAGATTACACAATTCACAAAGAAAATTAACAAAAATTGAAGATTATTCAAAATGCCATATCTATACGTTATTAGCACTGTTGCCACCCTGAAAAAAACTTTGAAAGAGTGAAAAGAATCTTTCAAAGTAATGCTGGCGTGCAAGTTTTAAAAGTATTGCGAGTAATATTTATTTTATTTGAACTTTGGTATTGTTTAATGCAGGGGTTCTCAACGTGGGGTATGCAGTAAAATTTTTGGGGGTACGCCGTGAGAGCTCAAAGGTCTCTAGATCTAATAACAAAGTCGTTAAATTGGCATTATTATACTATAACTATAGTTTTATGTACCTATATAAGGAATACGCCGTTACATACATATTTCCAGGGGGTACGTGAAGCATAACAGATTGAGAACCACTGGTTTAATGGATTAGAAATTCAAGGTGCAAATATATATTCCGACGTTTCCATTTTCATTGTCCTTAGTAATATTATTAATACTTACATATCTCTGTAACATCATTAACTTTCAATGCTCTGCATTAAAAATTGTCACTAAATCAATTACTGTTATGTTTGTATTTTGTTTTTGTTATCGAAAAATCAAATGTGAGAAAGAAAAAGAGTTAAATTATTTTCTGTATCTAATACTTATAAGAGGTCTCCGTTATCCGTTTCCCAGCATATACAGGGAGAAATTATTGAGGAACTCTAAGTAAAAAATCCCCGCACTTCCGAGGATCATATACGTGGGCCACAAAAGTGGACGACAACGTCATTTCAGATGAAAAAATCAATAAAAACTGATGAAAATCACAGTTTTCTTTCCAGAAACCCTTCAGCAAAACTGATGAAGCTGTGGGTCATTTTAGGGTTGGGTTAGGTTGTTTTACCTCTGAACGGCACTTTTTTGAACACCATGGGCAAAATGGCCAGGTCACATGGACCCCGAAGGCTCAGAGAAGTTTGGGGGAGGGGACCCACTGGAACAGCTGTCGGGAGACAGATGGTAGCCTCCCATCAAGCCATCCAGCGTGTTATTTAACGTGCACAGGGTATGTCTCTCCCGCACACGGGGCCACGGCTTAACGCCCCATCCGACGGACGGCGGCCTCTCCAAGCCCATCGGTGTATATTTTAGGGAACGTGAATACATAGTTATTGTTCTGTCTCCGATTAGTCTCTGCTATTGTTCTGCCAAAGTTGACCGTGAACTACGGGATGTTTTTTCTTGCTACAAAGCAATTCTATAAGTAAAATTTAAAGTTAGAACCCAAACAACTTTAGACTCCTTCTTTTCAAAACACAAAGCTATCACGGAGGAATCTGAACTCTAGGAAGGAAAGAGTAACCTTTTTATTTCAAGTCCTTACAGTTTTCACTCGACATCCCGAGTAGAGGATCAGGAGCTGGCAGAAGATGAATTTCTCCCCACTAATGGCCCTGGATCTCCAGTCATAGCATAATTCTCTCCCAGCATCAGTCTCCATCAGTCCAATCAAGCCCAACACCTCATTTTTGAAGGTAATAATAACCGCTGATAAGTTAAAAATATTTACTGAAACTATTCATGTCTAATTAACGTTCCTTTGCAAAATATAGTATTTTTACTATACGACCATATACAGAAATTTATACGCATACAAATATACATAGAACGTAAAATTAGAGTTTTATTTTTAAGATAAATAAATTGATAGTTTAATCAGATGACTTGGTCCTGTCAACCCCTGTTTACATTATTTTCATGGGAGGAAATTCCTCGCTTAAAGGGAAATAGTTTAAATTGTGTTCTTTCTGTCCCATTTATCCACGGATAATGGGACCTCCCGTATAGACCAGACCTGTGCAACCAAAACTTAGTGAAGAGACACTAGAAATAAAACTATATTCTTAAAGAGCCGCAGGAAAAATTATCTGCTTAAAACTGAAAACATATATTTCTAGTGAGTAAGAAAATGGAAGATTCAGCAACAGATTTTTAAGGAATCAAGAAAACATATTGATTAAAAAACAAAAATATTCATTTTTAATAAATCCTATGAATTAGACGAACCGTGGCCGAGTGGTTAGCCTGCTTCGTTACTGATCAAAGAGACCTGGGTTAAAGGCATGGATACTTGCTAGTGCTCTTTCTGCTGTCTCATATCTCCTCACAGATCTTCTCTATGATGCAGAAAATGACAGGCTCCTGTTACACCTCTGTCGCGAGCAGCTGCTTGAGGAGATATTTATTATTTTACATTTTCAATGAATTAGAAAAGGCGTTCAGTGGATTTGCATAAATAAGCGGAAGTTAGTCAGCGCGTAAGGTGAAAATTGCATATAGTGAAAACTACCCTTGAAAATCTGTATCGCCCATAAAGTTGGAAATCTGCCCATAAGTAAATCTGTTAAATCGCCAAAACAGCTGTTATCCAGCGAGGCATGCTATAAGATTTCTAAAGGCGTCTTGTGGTGTATGGTAACAACACGTTACTAGCATATACTTTAACTCTTTTATGTTACGTGGTTGAGATGTCGCAGAACGGATATGCTGTTCCAACACAAACCACAGATGCTCGATTGGATTGATGTCTGTGGAATTTGGAGGCCAGGGTAATACCTGGAAGTCTTCCTCATGTTCCGCGAACCAGTCTCGAACAATCCAGGCAATGTGGCATGGCCCTTTATCCTGCTAAAAGAAGGCACTACTAGAGGTTAATACCGTTGCCATGATAGGATGTACCTGGTCTCCAATGATGTTTAGGTAGGTGGTAGACATCATAGTTTCTTGCACATGAATGACAGGACCCAAGGTTTCCCAGCAGAACATTGCCCAAAGCATTACACTTCTTCCACCGGCTTTTGTCCCACGGTGCATCCTGGTGCCAACACTTCTCCAGGTCAATGACGCACACTTATCTGGCTGTTCACATGGTGCAACAGGAAACGAGATTCATCGGACCAGAAGACCTTCTTCCAATTATTCAAGGTACTCTTCTTAAAGGTACTCTTCTTTTGATTCTCGCGTGCCCATTTTAGGCACTTTTGATGGTGTTTTACTTAGTTGTATGATGTTATTCAAATTGTTCGATTTATTGGTGTAGGGAGCCCCTAATTGGAGACTAATTTCATTATGATTTTACAACACCTTGATCCTTGGTTTATTGTACAGTTTTCGACGGTGTTGCAATTAGATGTATGATGTTACCATGTTGTATGATGTCAGTGAAAATGTGCTGCGGCTACGCAGCCCCATTTCACGGGAGATCCTTTGCTCACCTCTAGCATCGATGAGCCGTGGTCGGCCCACACCTTGCCGGTGGTTCGTGGTTTTTTCATCTTCGGACCACTTTTTGAAGGTACTAAGCATCGTGAGCAACCCATAAACCTTGACATCTCGGAAATGTTCTGACGCAATCGTCTGACCATTACAATTTGGCCTTTGTCAAACTAACTTACGTCCGCTGCCTTTCCCATCTGAAGAACAAGAATAACACTGATTAACAGAGCTCAGCCTCAGGTGTTATTTATACCGTTTCATGACCTTCACACGCGCCGTCGTTTACCTGCAGTTGCTTCGATGTGTATAAAGACGAACTGGTCATAATGTTTTAGCTCTTCGGAGTATATAATAATATGCAGTATATAATAAAAAGTACATATGCAAAATATAATTTCGCAATATTTTAATTACATTAGAGAGAGAGATAGACAGAAGAATCAAAAAATAAATAAGGACATTTTCAAAGTTAAAGCAGTTTCTAAAACTGTTCATCAGAACAGCTTTCTTCTCATCAGAAGTCTTAAACCATGGAGGTAGATTTGAACAGCGCCTAGAGATTAAGAGCCTCTTTTCAGCAACGTATTGCCATCGATGGGCACACATTTACCGTTCATGTCTTCCACCATATGTTTAATGCCTTTTCAGTCTGCACTAAAGTCTTATCACGCACTTGGCAAATCACTTTAGCAGTTGTTGGAGCACTTAATGCCACAACTTGAAGAATTTCTCTCTCTCGAATCTTGATGGTAGGAATGCTCGATTCGTTGCGGCCATATTTACACGCCACGTTGGGGACCGACAAACAATCTTTCAATAAGTCCGATACAGCCAGTTTTTCCTTCAGCAGTAGAACATAATCCTGTGTATTCTGTTGACCACCAGATGAATGCCCCCATTATGAGAGGCACGTGGGAAATTAGACAGTTTGAGGGAACAGCAGATTCAGGTTTCTCCATCTCATCTTCGCTCAGAGCCGCTCATTTAATGGAATAGCAGGTGGAATCGCTCGCACTCTTATAAATTGTTATATTTCTTCAATTTTGCCGAGTGTGTATAGTTCAATACGCGGAAGTTAAATGCGCGTATGATGCGACTCCATGATACCTAAAAATGTTTGATCAAAAATTTGGAAGATTTGGGTTGTTTTACCTATGAGAGGCATTTTTTGCATGCAATGGGACTAAATGGCCATGTCACAGGGACCCCAAGGACTCGGAGAGGGTTGGGTGATGGGGACACACTGGACATTTGCTAGGAGACAAATGGTAGCCTACCATCAAGGACATCCAGTGTGTTCTTTAGCGTACACATGGTATGGCTGTTCTGCACACTGAGCCACGGTTTAACGTCCCATACGGCGGACGGCGGCCTTTCCAAGACCATTGGTGTCCCTTACTGACCGTGGGCAAGGCGGGGAGTTTTGTGGAGATATTCTCAACCCTGTTTCGTGGAACTCGAACCTAGGAATTACAGATTACGAGTTTGGGGCAATACCAACTGGGCCACCCTGCCCCAAAGAGGAGAGGTAAAACAATCCCCCAAGAGGTACAAAAATGTATAGGCATTGTTATGTAAATTAGTAGATGCATTAGTATCTAGTATAAGTTGTCATCGCAAATATGCAGTTCGAAAAAAGTGGAATAACCGGATGCCTAATCAATAGCTTGTCTGTGCTGTCCACAGCTATTCGCTTAAATGTTCCAAAATGAACCGAAGAAGTAAGCCGATGGAAGATGCTGGTGATGCAGCTACGTATTCGGGTTGAGTCACTAAAATTTAGCGACAGAAATCGTTGATCATTGAGAAGAGCAGTCACAGCCATTCGACAGTCATCTGTGCAAAAACTGAGATCCGATTAGTATTCCGGATCTCGATTTCCGGATATTAATTACTTCCACTATTCATTGAAACTGCATCACTGAGTTACCACATCGGTGAATGGCATTCTACGCTTAGACTATATCTGGAAAGATAGACACAGGATGTAACTATGGAGACATGAGTACGTTTCGCCATGTCGGGTCTGACAGTTGGATGTGAGTGTGTACGCTTAGCCTATATCTGGAAAAATAGACACAGGATGTAACTATGGAGACATGAGTACGTTTCGCCATGTCGGGTCTGACAGTCAGATGTGAGTGTGTACGCTTAGCCTATATCTGGAAAAATAGACACAGGATGTAACTATGGAGACATGAGTACGTTTCGCCATGTCGGGTCTGACAGTCGGGTGTGAGTGTGTACGCTTAGCCTATATCTGGATAAATAGACACATGATGTAACTATGGAGACATGAGTACGTTTCGCCATGTCGGGTCTGACAGTCGGATGTGAATGTGTACGCTTAGCCTATATCTGGAAAAATAGACACAGGATGTAACTATGGAGACATGAGTACGTTTCGCCATGTCGGGTCTGACAGTCGGGTGTCAGTGTGAAGATTCGATTTGTTCCTACCGCTGAGCGAATTATTACACGAAATGCGAAAATAACCGGTCACAAGGACCCCAAAAGCTCTGAGAATGTTGGGGAAAGGAGGTTCACTGCACAGCTTCTAGAATATATATTATTCCCCGTCAAGTCCACCACTCAGCATGTTCTTCAGGTTTGCACAGTGTATGGCTCTACTGCACACGGGGGACATGACGTAACGTTTAATCCGACGGGAAGACTCACCGAGGGCAAGTTGAAGGTTAGCAGAGATAAATTTCAACATTGACCGGGTTGAGACTTCAACATGGAAACTGCAGATTACGAGCCCGGCGCTCTAACGACTGAGTCAACTCCACCATCACACACATACGTATATTCGCCACTGATTGGAATAATTCAAAAGGATTATTTCTACATCATCAAATATTCCAGAATCCCCCACTACTGCAATATTTTTATGTATGAAGACGATTGTCTTCTTTTACCTCAAGTTCTTCCACTTCTCTAAAATAAGAAATAGAAAATAATATTCATGATATGCTTTATTAGTATACTAAAAATGGACTCAATGTCAATATGAAGAAAACCAATATTGTTTTTCTTCCAACTTCAAATTCTCCCCTGCATGACACAAATATTAAAATCAATAACACCCATATTACAGTTTCCACCTCCATGAAGTTCTTAGGTACGACATCAGATAATAATCTTGACTTTGGAATTCACATTAATAAAACCGTCGCTTCAGCTTCTAAAAGAACTTACATATTGAGGTACATTCGAAACTATATATTCTCCTATGCCCCAATGTTCAACAAAATTTATATCCGGCCAAAACTCGAATACTGTGCTTCCACTCATTTCGTTATTAATTAAAAAACGCTTATAACTTAGAAAAAGTTCAAAACGTAGCTCTTGAAATTATCAGCAAAATCTATTTTAACAAACGAGAATCTCTGACATTTCTGATATTCGTTCCAACTACCAAATTCCCACTCTTAATTCTAGAAGAAAGCTGCGGTTTATTACCCTTATTCACGACATTATTTATGACAAGTCTCATCCCCTTCATTCGATTCTTACACCCTATATTCGATTACGACAAAGCCACATCCTTCGCTCTGATAATAAAATGTTTTGTACTACCAAGATTTTCAAAGTTAAGCATAGGGAAATTTGTTTTGCCTTTCAAGCAACCTCAATTTGGAACTCTCTACCGAGCGATATCACTTCTTTAAATTCGAAAACAAAATTCAAAAACTATATCACTCCACTCCTATTAGAATATTGAAACGTTTGACCAACAACATCTCCTCATCCCTATTCCAACTCCCCATCTTTTCTCTTTGTTTGGATTATCCGTAATCTTTTTTTTTCCCTATTCATTCATTTAATATTACTCTTTCTTGTCTTAAACCTTCTTTTTCTTCCCCCTAAGTTAAAATATATCCATAAATCCCCAGGGGTAGATGAAATTACTACAGAAATGCTCAGAGCTGGGAATGTTTCGGTTACCACTTGGATGACTGAAATTTTGAATAACTTTTATGATAAAGGCATGGTTCCTAAAGATTTTACCAGAGCTATTATTATCTCTATTTTCAAAAAAGGTGATCGCAGTTCTTGTGATAACTATAGGGGTATCAGCCTACTCTCTGTTCCAAGTAAAGTTCTTTCCATGATTGTGCTTAATAGAATTAAGAATCTGGTTGACAGGCAATTGCGTGATGAGCAATGTGGATTCAGAAATGGTAGGGAATGTGTGGATCAGATATTTTCACTTAGGCAGATTCTTGAGAAATGTTTAGAGTTTCAGAAACCTTTGGTTGCTAGCTTTGTTGATTTCAAAAAGGCTTTCGACTCTGTTGATCGTCATAATTTGTGGTTGATTGTGAATTCATATGGTATACCAGACAAGTTAGTTAACATAATGAAAGCTCTCTATAATAACACTGAGTCATGTGTGAGAGTTGGTAAGTCTTGTAGCAATTGGTTTAGCATTACTTCTGGTGTTCGACAAGGGTGCATTTTGTCTCCTTTTCTCTTTTGTTTGGTTGTTGATTATGTTATGCGAAATTCACTTCAAGGGAAAGATTTTGGCCTTAAATGGGCTGGAGATACGGAAATTTCTGATTTAGATTATGCTGATGATTTAGCCCTTTTGGCAAACGATGTTGATGAGATGAACTCTTTCATTCGAGCTGTTGATGAGACTGGTAGTAGAGTAGGTTTGGTTATAAACATAGGGAAAACTAATGTGATGAAAATTGGTCAGGCAGGTTGTGATTCAGTTAATCTGAATGGTTGCAGTCTTGAGCAGGTGTCACATTTAATTACCTTGGGAGCTATGTAACTGATACTGGTGATGTGCAGCATGAGATTAACAGACGAATAGGTATTGCTGCCGGGACTTTTAAGAATCTATGGAGATTGTGGAGAAATAGGCGTATACACCTAAAGACTAAAATTAGACTGTATAATAGTTTGGTTCTTTCTAGGGTTAGTTATGGTAGTGAAACGTAGACGCTGTGTAAACAAGATAACAGGAAACTTGATGCTTTTGATTCTAGGTGCTTACGCAGTATCTTGGGTATTAGGTGGTTTAAATTTGTAACTAATGATGAGGTTAGGCAAAGGAGTCTGCAACCTCCTTTAAGCAGCATATTGTGCAGAGAGAGACTCCGCTGGTTTGGCCATGTTGCCCGTATGGATAATTATAGATAGCGAATAGGGTTATGAACAGTGTGCCTAGAGGCCTCAGAAGGAGGGGGAGACCTAGGATGCGGTGGGCAGACAATGTCAAACAGGACCTTGTTAGAATTGGTGTGCAGTGGCCGGATGCAGCAGACGTAGCTCAGGACAGATATGCTTGGAGAATTAAACTGCGTGGTCTGGTTCGACCTCCGTAGCCCATGGCTGCTTGAGGATGATGATGATGATGATGATGATGAAGTTTACTATGGTTTTTTTTTTATTATATTTAATATTATATGTTTGTCTTCGTCTGTGCAATTGTCATTTTGTTTATATGTATCAAATAATTATGCAATTTTTTGCATAATTATTTGATACATATAAACAATTATGCAACATGTTTGCAACATGTTTGCATTTTTGTACTATCTACAATATTTCTTTTTAATTTCTCAAATGTACTGGGGCATAAAGCCACTTGAACGTTTAAATTAATATCCAAAAATTACCTTGTAACTTGGCTTTACTGTTAACCCCTGCATAGAATAAATTCTTTGTTTGTTTTGGACTGTTTCCTTTGAGCTGCACTTTCTTGTACACACTGGGGTAAATGGCCAAGTCACAAGGACCCCAAGGGCTCAGAAAAGGTTGGACGAAGAGAATTCACTGGACAGCTGTTAGGAGACAGATTGTAGCCTCCAGTGAAAACCATTCATCATGTTCTTTAACTTGCACAGGGTATGGATTCTCCTGCACAGAGAACCAAGGCTTAACGTCCCATCTGACTTCTAGCGGTCTTTTCAATCACATCGGTGTTCCCATTCTGACCGAGGGCACGGTTGGGGAGGGGGGGGGGTCAGCGGAAACAAATCTGAACGCTGGTACTCGAGTTATTGAACTGCAGATTATGAGTCTGGTGCACTACCGACTGCTTCGCACCCTCCTTAACAACAACGATATAGATCACTTTCAACAAATGTTGTAATTCAAAACAAATTTGTCATGGAAAGCAATAAGTTGAAACCACGCTTCAAGGCAAATAATTGATTACATGACCGTTATATTTGCGATGACGGTTATATTAGCAAACTGTATCATCCCGTATAAACAATTAAACTGCTCAAGATCAGGAAAGCACATGCAGCCTTTAGAAAATCAGCGTGAAGCAAGCACACAATCACGCAGACCCACCAATACAAAATGCGGAAAAAAGATCGTACAAATTCATACTCTTCTCTCTTTTATATACATATATATCTTCGTTGTCTCCAGCACAGATTTCTGCAATGCACGATGCTCTCTCTACGTTTCCACGTAGCAAAATTATTTACCCGCCTGAGCTGAATTTTGGATGAAGTGTTTTCCTATTGAACCAAAACACGCATCTTCACACGTTCACCCATTACAAAAGGTAGGTACCGTCTCTTCCAATAACTCTAATGGGATTCGATATACATATAATCTCACTCGTGTCATCCCTACGTTCTCGCAAATGTCAGCAACCATCCCTTTTGTTTTCATTTTTCCTCTTTCCTAACCTGATGCTTTTGATTGCTTTCCCATTATCTCTCCGTTTTGCGCGCGTTACCACTCCTGGTCCCGCACTATGTAAACAGACAGCATCCTCCATCCCGCATCCCCATCGTCTTTCCCATTATCGCAGTGTTGGATGCGGAGAGGAGTTAACTAGAACCATTGTATTCAGAGCGAGAGGCGAATAAAGAAAGATCCAGAAGTGCGCTTATCCAACTGGTAAACTTGCCCACATGAAGACATCATTAAAGGCTAAGACCGGAAATGGTTGAAGACTGGTAGTGGTTGGGCGGACTTTTCGTGTTCTTTGAGAGAGGTTGGTGTAGTCTCCTTCCTCAGCGTGAAGGGAAAAAAATAAAAACGGAGAAGTTATTTAGAATCAGCAAGTGCTAAAACTCCGGAATCGATCTGAAACTGATGGAGAGTTGCATCTCTAGATGCGCGTGTTCCGGTGATGAAGGATTCCAATTATTGGCCGTTGGCATGGAGACGGGAGAAATTCGTTTATATCGAACCAGATTTT
The DNA here is from genome assembly GCA_038380435.1 of Ryuthela nishihirai. NCBI lineage: Eukaryota > Metazoa > Arthropoda > Arachnida > Araneae > Heptathelidae > Ryuthela > Ryuthela nishihirai. The sequence continues at coordinate 30,112,854 of JAWZYU010000025.1, forward strand.
AGAGGAGAAAAACAAGTAACAGAGGTTTGGTTGTTTAAACAAGTAACAGAGCAAACGAGCTAGAGAATAAAAAATAAAATGGAATTTTCTAGGGATAGGTCGAAAAATAGCATTACGTTAAGACCTCGTGTTTACTTGATTAGTTTCTTGAATTAAGAGTTTGTATTATTGAATAGTTCTCGGCAACCAACGCTTTGAAATGAAGTCTTAACTTTACCACGAAATTCTTTAATGAAATGAGGGGTGAGTTAACACCCCCAATACATTTCCCTTCTTACATTTCTCCCTACTTTTATATTTGCCTTCGTTTCACGTGGGGAGAAGGTTGGCTCAGTGGATAACGCACCAGGTTCGTAATCTGCAGTTCCCAGGTTCCAATTCCAGTACTACCAGCATTGAGACTTATCTCCGCTAACACCCACCATGACCTTAGGTGAGAAAAGGGGCATCATTCGGCTTTAAGAGGCCGCCGTCCATCGGATGGGATGTTAAGCCATATGAGGAACAGACATATCCTCTTGAAGAACACACTGGATGGCCTAGATGGCAAGGCTATTGACAGCTATCCCTTTCCCAAAACTTTTCTGAGAATTGGAGTCCCCCTGATGTGACAATTCAGTAAATTGTCCGCAAAAAAGTGCCACTCAGAGATAAAAGAATCAAACCTATAGACAACCACATACCTCTTCCATCCATATTATATTCTCTATCAACCAAATCGTCAAGCCTAGGGGTAGGGGTTGCGCAATCAGTAGTTCGCCAGACTCATAATTTGAAGTTCTCATGTTCGAGTCCCACCTGTGCCCAGAGTTAAGATTTATCACTGCTAAAGCTCCCAGCCTGCCCTCGATCCGAAAAGGGAGGCCAAAAGGCATGAAAAGGGCGCCGACTGTCGAATGGGGTGTAGAGCTGTGGACCCCCTGTATGGGAGAGCCATACACCGTGCACAATAAAAAACACTCTGAATGGATTAATGGGAGCTACCATCTATCCCCTAACAGTTGTCCAGTGGGTCCTCTTCGCCCAACGTTTGCTGAGCCCTGGGAGGTCCTTGTGACCTAGCCTTTTAATTATTATGTACAAAAAAAAGTGCAGTTCAGAGGTAAAGCAACCTAGTTTGAAAAACAATTTTTTTTTAATTTAAAAAAAAGTAAAAAATTCTTTTACTTATCTTGAAGAATTTACAATCATGCGAATTCCTGAAGAGTATTTTAATGTTCATCTATCACAGAGTATTCATATTTTCTTCAATACTTATTGATTTACTCTTTTTTACTTAAATAACGATTAAACAGCGAAAACTGAATTGAGATGCCTGTTGAGTTGTTTTACCTCAGAACGGTACTTTTTCGTACTAATGGGCTAAATAGCGAGGTTACAAAAACGCCAAAGGTTCAAAGATTGGGAAAGGGGGAACAGTAGACAGCTCTAAAGAAAAAAGATGGAAGCCTCCCGTCAAGGGCATCATATCATTTAACGTGCACAGAAAGGCTCTCTAAACAAGGGTTACAGGCTTAAAGTCTAATCTGGCGGACGGCAATTTTCTAATTCTCATCGGTGTATTTTCTGCTCAAGGGCAGAGTTCAGGTTAGCGAGGATAAATCTGAAATCAGTATTGGGTTGTTTTACACCTGAGTGCCACTTTGCACACAATGGGTTGGGTTGTTTTATCTCTCAGCTGCACTTTTTTGCACACCATGCGCTAAATGGCCAGGTCACATAAACCCCGAAGACTCAGCGAAGGTTGGGGGAGGAAACCCACTGGAACAGCTGTTGGGAGACAGATGATAGCCTCCCGTCAAGGCCATCCAGCGTGTTCTTTATCGTGCACAGGGTATGGCTCTCGCGCACACGGACCACGGCTTAACGTCCCATCGGACGGACGGCGGTCTTTCCAAGCCCATCGGTGTCCCCTACTGACCGTGGGCAGGGCGGGTAATTTTGCGGAGATAAATCTCAAAGCTGACCCAGCTGGGACTCGAACCTGAGAACTACAGATTAGGAGCCCGGTGCGCTACCGACTGAGCCACCCCCTCCTCTGCACACAATGGACTAAATAGCCAGGTTACAATGATTCCAAGTGGACAGAGAAAACTGGGGAAAGGGGTTGATAAGATTTAGATACGTTCTGAATGGTCTTGACGGGAAGCCTCCCGTCAAGACCGTTCAGAGCGTTCTTTAACGTGCACAGATTACGGTTCTCCCAAACACAGAGCCACGGTTTAACGTCCCATCCAACGAACAGTAGCCTTTCCAATTCCATCGGTGTCATCTACTGACCATAAGCAAGGCGGGAAGTTTGTGGTGATAAATCTCAAAGCTGGACCAGCCTGTGAACTGGACTCGAACCTGTGAACTGCATATATGAGTCTGGCGCACTATCCTCTGAACAAACCCCTCCCCAATTTGAATGGAGGAGGTGTAGGTTGGATTCGTTGAAAATTATAATATTAATAGAAAAGACACATAGTTAAAGAGTTGCAGCAAAATATATGGAAATACAGCTTAATTACAAATAGTAAAGAAATAATAACGAAAACATATCAATAAAGACTAATTATAAATTTGTACCGTCAAGTAACCTACAGTGACTAAATGCAGAATAGAGTTAACATTCCCTTGAAACTGTTCATAATCAACTGGAAAGAGGTGTAATAAAATGCACTGTTATTTTCACAATGTACAGCTATCAAGGGGAAGAAAATTATAGGGAAGTACGTAAATAAATATATTTAAAAGTCTACTAGAGAAAAAATGTGAAGCAGGAAAATTTTATGACCAAATCTATCGATTTTTCTCCCCAAAATGTTTACAACGCTTCCTGGAAATTATATTGATAATCCTACCGCTAGCATGTTTAACAGTTTTTATCCACCTAAAAATTATGGGAGAAGGATTGACTCAGTCGCTGAGAGCCAGAAGGAACACCAATAGGCTTAGAAAGACCGCCATCGCTCGAATAGGACGCTAAGCCGTGGTCCGTGGGCAGGAGAGCCATACCTTCCTGGAAATTATATTGATAAGCCTACCACTAGCATATTTAACAGTTCTTATCACCTAAAAATTATGGGACGAGGATTGACTCAGTCGCTGAGAGCCAGAATTATAATCTGCAGGTTCAAGCCTCTACATGTACCTGCATTAAGAATTTGCTTCACCAAATCCTTGTCTGTACTTGGTGAGAAAAGGAACACCAATAGGCTTAGAAAGACCGCCATCGCTCGAATAGGACGCTAAGCCGTGGTCCGTGGGCAGGAGAGCCATACCTTCCTGGAAATTATATTGATAAGCCTACCACTAGCATATTTAACAGTTCTTATCACCTAAAAATTATGGGACGAGGATTGACTCAGTCGCTGAGAGCCAGAATTATAATCTGCAGGTTCAAGCCTCTACATGTACCTGCATTAAGAATTTGCTTCACCAAATCCTTGTCTGTACTTGGTGAGAAAAGGAACACCAATAGGCTTAGAAAGACCGCCATCGCTCGAATAGGACGCTAGGCCGTGGTCCGTGGGCAGGAGAGCCATACCCTGTACAAGTTAGAGAAACATGCTGAATGACCTTGATGGGAGGCTACCATCTGTCTCCTAAAAGCCATTCAGTTGATTCCCTTCCAAAATCTTCTCTGAGTCCCTGTGACTTGTCCATATAATCAATACACTGTGCAAACACGACTGCTCGGAAATAATACTACCAACTCAACCCTAAAATCAAAGGTCAAACGATTTTTGATCGGTTAAACCAATAGTCGGGTAATCGAAGGTCGTTTTATCGAGGTACTACTACATTTGTATACCAGTAATGTTAGGTAGAATGCATTACTATTACATTGATTACAAAATAAATGATTGATATCATTAATAAACCTCGTATAAACTCAAACAGCCACATAGGAAAAAAATCAGAAACTCAACTTCTTTCAGTTGTTCAATAATGTTACTTTTTTTTTAGCATGGGAGAAGAAGTTGCCTATTCTCACACTTCTAGGCTGCACAGAGCTCTGGAGATGACCGTGATAACACCGAACGTGTCGCTTCTATGGGATCAGAAAGATCTTTCGTTGCCTGACTAGAACGCACATATGATATAGGGATGGAGAGTAGTCTGCACTAGTCATTCAAGTGTTTTTTCGCAATTCCGGACAATTCGCAAAGTTACGGGAGCAGTCTGGAAGTTCAAATATTGTTTTCGTTTTTGTCTGGTTGTCCTAGCTTCTTTTATGTGTTTTCTGTTTCGTATTCTCTTTCACTTCTAGTTACATTAATGTATCAGTTTCTTACTTTTCGGATACTGTTTTTAACTGCTAATTCGGCCTATTGCGTGTTTTCTGTTTTAGGTTTGAGTTTTGTTAGTAGTTTTTGCGGTGGAACAACTAAATTTCTTTTCGAATTTGTTTTTATATATATTTGTTGGTTTCGTGTAATTTGTTCGACAACATTTGTTCGCCGGAATTTTGTTCGACGGAAATTTGCTCAAAACGGAATTTACCGGCGGAATTTGCGTGTTCGAAACGGAAATATGGCGCCTATGAGTGACAAAGTTGGAAAGATGTAGAAGTCATATTAGCTGAAAAAAATGATAGCGCTGATGATAATTTAGTGGTTAGAACACCTGAAATGCAACTAGGAGGTGCGAGTTCGAGTCTCGCTCACAACGAAACTCATTTTTTCCCCGCAAAAGTATTTCTTGAATTCTATAATTCAGCAGACAATCTGTATATTTATTTTTGCCTGATTCTTGCATTAATAACACTTTATCGTGAGTGACACCCTAGTTATTTTATTTACTCTCATTTAGCTACTTTATTATAATGATAAAAAGAAATTAGTATAATAACTCTGTAGCTTGCGTTTATTAATTATCTGCGATTTTCAAACTCTTCAAAGACAACCAAAAAAACTCATTTCCGTAGAAAAAAAACTCTCTTAAGAAGCTTCATAAAGCTTCTTTTCCCCCCGAAACGCTTATCTCATTAATCAACAAAACATAATCTGAGTTTATTCTCTCTCTTACTTCCGGGTTTATCAGAGCCCTTAAAAGGTGTGTTTTTGTTCTGCCAAAGTGGCTTAGTAGCGCCATAAAACTTCCACCAAAGTAAATCTTTCGGCGCCGCATTAGCTTTGCTGAAAAAACAATGGCAGTAAAAATCCCGTAAATATTTTGTTTGTTTACCATAAAACTTGTACGTTTCGTTGCCCAGATAAGGCTGTTTTCACCTTCTCTAGATTATTTTTTGCTATTGTGTGCTTAAGAGAGATTCAGTTTGGTGTTTTAGTACAGGAAATTAAAGATAATAAGATATTTAATTTCCGGAACTAATATACAGTAGTCGATAAATATAATAAGTAGATATAAATAGTCGATAAATTGTTTTTTTTCTCGAACTTTTTAACTTTTTGCATCTAGCGAGCCTCAAAATAATTGACTTCGATTAGAAATTTAATTATAACTAATAAAAAATATATATCGCCTCCAATGAATAAAGGTAGCGTGTTTTCTAAGTGAAGGGATTTTTTTTATATTTTTCACTTTTAACAATGTATCGTAATATTTATTATCCTTATAAAACACACAAATAATTTTTCGTTTATATCTTAAAACAGTGAAAGATACATATTCTCCCACCCTCATATCTGGTGGTGGGAGGGGGGAATCGTTGATGCCAATGCAATTAATTCTCTTGGACATGACACCAAAATTTGTAATCCATTTGTAATATTCGGTCAAAATTTTAGCATTTTCCAACTTTATTCACCACTAGAGGGTGCTATTAAAGTAGACTGGAAAAATGTAAATCGCAATATTTCATCAATGCCTACGCAAACCAAAAAGAATAGAAATTAAACTCTTAAAACAAAGACAATGTCCACAGAAGAATAGAAAAAAAATTGAAAATATTTTGATCGTTTAAAAAAAAAACGAGCTAAAATATCTCCTTATCGAGCAATCTGAAGTATTATTGCCTTAAGAATGAGGAGAAGGATCAGTCGGTAGTGCGCCAAGACTCGTTCCCAGGTTCGAGAACTCGAACCTGAGAACGAGCCTTGGAGCGCTATTTTATAATTATATAATATATATATTGGAACGAGCCTGGAAACGAGCCTTGCCTACCGACTTGTAAAGGCCGCCGTCCGTCAGATGGGACATAAAGCCGTGCCTCAGACTGCACGAAAGACATGCCCTGTGCACGTTAAAGAACACGCTGGATGGCTTTGATGAGAGACTTTATCTGTCGCCTAAGAGCTGTTCAATGGATCTCCTTTCCCAACCTTCTCCCAGCTTTTGGAGTTCTAGAAGGGGTGGGATCTAGGGGAGGGGAAAAGGGGAGCAACGATCCTTTGAGAGAGAACGCATGTCGCTTGTGGCGAATATTGGAATCTCGTTTTCAAATGTGGGAGGGGGTGGTTCAGTCGGTAGCGCGCCAGGCTCGTAATCTGCAGTTCCCAGGTTCGAGTCCCAGCTGGGTCAGCGTTGAGACTTATCTCCGCAAAACTCCATGCCCTTCCCACGGTCAGTAGGGGACACCGATGGACTCCAAATGCCGCCGTCCGTCGGATGGGACGTTAAGTCGTGGCTCCGTGTGCGGGACAGTCATACCCTGTGCACGTTAAAGAACACGCTTGGATGTCCTTGACGGGAGGCTACCATCTGTCTCCCAACAGCTGTTCCAGTGGGTCCCCTCCCCCAACTTTCTCTGAATCCTTCGGAGTCAATGTGACCTGGCCATTTATCCCATGGTGTGCAAAAAAGTGCTGCTAAAAGGTAAACAACTAGAATAAAGTGCAAAAAAAACAACAACAAATTCATATTCCAAAATATAAAAATGTTGTCAGTACAATTGTAACCAAAAATTCACGAGATCTCTCCAGGTACACATACTTAGAATAAATTAAAACTTGGCATCCTCATAGCTTAAACAATAGACGTTGCTTGCCATTAACATAAATATATTTGTAAACGTTTCGTCTTTTTCAAAATTTATTGCTCTCTTGAGTATTTAAAAAATACGAATATTAATATTTCAATAGTTTCTATCCACTAAAATAAAAATTATTTCATTTGCAGATGACACTGCAATAATTTATTCAAGGCATGAGTTAGATATTCTAAATAATATAAACACTGATATGATTTGTATTCAGAACTGAATTAGGGTAAATAGATTATATTTAAATATTAAAAAAATAAAATATGCATATTTTAGATTAAGAGCAAATCAGAAATATTTTTTAAACATAAAAATGCTTTTCATTCCCAAAATTGTATGCAAGATAATTGCTCATGTGAAATAATAATTAGGAGAATAGATAACTCTAAATATTTAGGAGTTTACATAAATAGGAAAATGTCTTGGAAGATTCATATAAATAATATTCTGAAGAAAATTAATTCTAATATACCTGATATATATTTTATTCAAAATTTTGTAGATATTTCTCTTTTTCCCCCTCCCCCCTCCCCCAGTATTTCGATACTGAGTTAATTTAAATATGTGCATGGATTACAATAGCTACAAATGAAAAGATGAACAATTTATATTAAAAATATTAATTATTCATCTGATTAATAAATAAAGACGAAAAGACAGCTAGGATATTTATCTGTCTCCTAATAGCTGCCTAGTGGATCCCTTATGTATTTGTGAGACTTGAATATCCTCGTAACTGGGGGTGGCTCAGTCGGTAGCGCGCCAGGCTCGTAATCTGTCGTTCCCAGGTTCGAGTCCCAGCTGGGTCAGCGTTGAGACTTATCTCCGCAAAACTCCCTGCCCACGGTCAGTAGAGGACACCGATGGGCTTGGAAAGGCCGCCGTTCGTCGGATGGGACGTTAAGCCGTGGCCTCGTGTGCGGTAAGAGCCATACCCTGTGCACGTTAGAGAACACACTGGATGGCCTTGACGGGAGCTACCATCTGTATCCCAACAGCTTTTCCAGTGGGTCCCCTCCCCCAACGTTCTCTGAGCCTTCGGGGTCCAGGTGACCTGGCCATTTAGCCCATGGTGTGCAAAAAAGTGCCGCTCAGAGGTAAAACAACCCAACTCAACCCCTTGTAACTGCATTAGATTTTATATGCAGTTACAAGGCCATTGTAAATGCATTATTACCCATTGTGTGCAAAAAAATACCTTTCAAAGGTAAAATAACGAATTTCCAAAAATTACTTTGAGAATACATATTAGACACAAATTTCTTTGCAAAGGTCGCTTCGATTTTCCTCAACAACGACAGTCTTCCAATTTTGTTCAAAACATTGGGAATTTCTTCAAAATCATTTTGCCAGATGAATATTATTCGAGGGATCGAGTGAGTAGTTAAAAGCTTCCCAAAGCCATTATTGGATTAACACATTTAATTACGCTCACCTCTCCCGAGTCATTATCAATACATAAACCCAGAGCGAATTATGTTTAATTTAGAATCAATGGTGGGTTATTAGCAAACCCATCACTTTTCAATCTCAGTGAATGCCTTGATTACTATGTTATAATAATAAATTACTATTTTCGTACAGGTTCATAAGCTTGGACATATCTTTAATTAAGGAAAGGTTTTAGTCAATCATTCAGTTAAGGAACAGATTAAAAGATTATTAAATGCTTCTGTTGGTGTTCGTTGTAAAGGGAGAAGAATTTTACAAATTGAATCGTAATAGATTTTCGCGGAAATCGTAAGAATTAATTCTACGTTGATGAAAGGCTTCGCGTGAAAGAACACGTAAAAAATTACATGAAGAAATTATTTTCAGGAAACATCTTCAAAAATTAATTTATCAAGATCAGCTCTTAAACTACTCTCACTGTCTACATCGTTACGAAAAGAGCTTTGCCTCTCAGAGTCACTTTTGTGTGCACAATGGGCTAAATGGCCAGGTCATAAGGACTCCAAGAGCAAAGAGAAAGATGAGGAAAGGGGACCCACTGGATTAACTGTTAGGAGACAAATGATAGCCTCCCATCAAGGCTATCCAACATGATCTTTATTCTGAACAGGCTATGGTTCTCCTAAACACGCAACCATGACTTAACATCCCATCCGACGGACAACAATTTTGATCAAGTTGAATTATTTTACTTCTGAGTGGCACTTTTTTTGCACACAATAGATAAATGGCCAGCTCACAAGGGCCCCTAAAGCTCAAAGGGTTTTCATAGTTTTCTTTTTTTCAACTATTTCACAATTCTTTATTTCCTTTGCATTTACAAATACAGGTTGCATCACAGCAAGCTCTGAGAGCTTGACTGTAAGAACATACTCCTTACAAACTATTAACTACTAACAAACTATTAAACTAATACTACCTGTAGAACATACTCCTTACATACTTCTTACAAATAGCACACACAGTTAATAGAGAAAATAGAGTAACACTTAATGTTCATAAAATCCCCGCGAAACTTGGTGTAGCTTATCCGCAGGAAACGTTCAACATTTTCAGTTACAATAATTGATACGTATCGGATACATATCAACATTCAAACATAAAAATTCTTGATATATACATATAAAATATTTTTGTATAATTACAAAATAAGAACATTTTAATGTTCTGTAATGCGTTTAAAGTATGGCTTTCCTGCACACTTCTAATCCTGAGGCGAGGCACAGAATAATTTGAGACGAGAGAGTTTGCCAAAAAAATGCAAACTTTTCCGCACCAGAATTAGTACAAAACAAGGGATTATTGAATTAATATTTGGGATGAGAAAAATTTATTTATGAGACGGTAAATTCGGACGAAATATTTTGCACAAAATGAAATGTAAACTTTTTGGTACCAGTACAGGGTTTTATGGAAAAAGTGAGTTTTGTCGAAACTCTGCATTGATTTATTGACCTCTATGTCAAGCAGGTAACTCCATATTTTCTATTGGTACCATTCACTGATTATTGGTACCAGAATTGGTCCATTGATTATTGGTACCAGAATGGATCCATTGATTATTGGTACCAGAATTGGTTCGCTGATTATTGGTACCAGAATTGGTTCGCTGATTATTGGTACCAGAATTGGTTCGTTGATTATTGGTACCAGAATTGGTTCGTTGATTATTGGTACCAGAATTGGTTCGTTGATTATTGGTACCAGAATTGGTTCGCTGATTATTGGTACCAGAATTGGTTCGTTGATTATTGGTACCAGAATTGGTTCGTTGATTATTGGTACCAGAATTGGTTCGTTGATTATTGGTACCAGAATTGGTTCGCTGATTATTGGTACCAGAATTGGTTCGTTGATTATTGGTACCAGAATTGGTTCGTTGATTATTGGTACCAGAATAGGTTCGCTGATTATTGGTACCAGAATTGGTTCGTTGATTATTGGTACCAGAATTGGTTCGTTGATTATTGGTACCAGAATTGGTTCGCTGATTATTGGTACCAGAATTGGTTCGCTGATTATTGGTACCAGAATTGGTTCATTGATTATTGGTACCAAAACTGATTCACTGATTATTGGTATCAGAATTATTACAAGAAAAAATAATTATTGAAATAACATTTGGGATGAGAAAGAATTATTTGAGAGATAATAATTTCAGACGAGAAATTTTGTCAAAAAAAAACAACTGAGACCAGAATTATTGAGATAAAGGAAAACTGCAAACGAAAGAAATCTTTCAAAGCAAATTCCAAATCCGAAAACCAGAATAGAATCAATAGTCTCTCTGCATTCATATTATGCAACTCGTCCATTGCGTTTAAGAATTGTACATTTCCCAATTGAAAATATTCTGCAACGAAATCGCTCCTCAGTTATAAGAAACTTGAACTAAAGAAATGATATCTACATCAGCAGACTGAAAACAACTCGCGTCAGCTTTCGTCTTTTGATATCCCTTTTTGCATCCACGATCAAATTCGGTTAGGTGGACCAGTCTCTTCTCAGGCCTCAAAAACCCACATTACCCTTGCTCTGAAAAGCTCACAGTCAGGAAGAAAGTAGAAATATACTCTGAAGAAATTGTTTTCCTAAAGGCAGAACAAACTTCACGAAAGACTTCTCAAGTGTTTATAGTCTCTGCAGATTCTTCGTCGGAATGTTTGTCTTGTTCCTCACAGACGACTAGATTCAGGAGATATAGATATTTTTATATGTCTGAATATGCTGGGATAACCTTTTATTCCGCTGGAATATTTCAGCCCGGTGTATTAGGCGCCGAGAAAAAAAAACATTTTTTTTTTCAGTTATGAAGTTTTGCACAGCAGCTGATAATTCTATTACGATCATCTTCAGGAAGGTTTCTATTAAATTATTTCGGCTGCATTCGATTATAATCCTGCGTCAGTTAATTATAAAAAATGAAAAGTGCAGGAAGAAAAACAACCAACATTTTCTATGTTCGTGATCAACTCAGTAAGATACGGTATTTCTTTAGTGAAAGTAAAGGTACTTTATAAGCTTAACAGATGATGTATGCTTCCAAATGGCTATAGTCAGAGTTGGGTTGTTTTACCTCTGAGCGGCACTTTTTTGCACACCATGGGCTAAATGGCCAGGTCACATGGACCTCTAAGGCTCAGAGAGGGTTGAGGGAGGGGACCCACTGCAACAGCTGTTGGAAGACAGATGGTAGCCTCCCGTCAAGGCCATCCAGCGTGTTCTTTAACGTGCACAGGGTATGGCTCTCCCGCACACGGGGTCACGGCTTAACATCCCATCCGACGGACGGCGGCCTTTCCAAGACCATCGGTGTCCCCTATTGACCGTGGGCAAGGCGGGGAATTTTGGGAAAATAAATCTCAACGCTGACCCAGCTGGAACACGAACCTGGAAACTACAGATTACGAGATTGGCTCGCTACCGACTGAGCCACCCCCGCCCCTATAGTCAGAAAAATTGGCTTTAAATACTATATAAAAATCAGAAGGATTAAGATCTTTTACGATTAAAAAATGAGGAAATATAAAATTTTACAAATCATATTATTAATTTTGGTAATGAAAAGTTGTGTTTGTTCATGCTCGAAATTATAAAAAAATGTAAACTCGAAAAACCATATAAACCAAGAAAGTTGCAATGTAAGGGACTAATTATATTTTGGCCAGAATTAGAGAAAGAATATTATTTGGGGAGCATTTTGGGAAAGAATTTATGTTCTTTAAACAGCATTTTGAAGAATACTGACATTCTGTAAGTGACATTTTGGTGGAATATTGACACTCTGTGAGTAATATTCAGAGGAATACTGACATTCTTTCTGCAACATTTGGAGGAATATATGATCATGAATATTAAAATTTTCTGAGTAACCGGTTTGCGGAATATTGAGATTATGGGTGAACTACAAATATATTTTGGGTAGCATATGTTGATATCGAATATTATGCGAGTGACATTTCGGAAAATATGGGCATTCTCTAGGTAGCGTTTGAAAGGAAGTATGGGCATTCTGTAGGTAGCGTTTGAAAGGAAGTAATGGGCATTCTGCAATTGACATTTGAAGGAAGTATGAGCATTCTGTGACATTTCGGAAAATATGGGCATTCTCTAGGTAGCGTTAGAAAGGAAGTATGGGCATTCTGTAGGTAGCGTTTGAAAGGAAGTAATGGGCATTCTGCAATTGACATTTGAAGGAAGTATGAGCATTCTGTAGGTAACGTTTGGAGGAGTAGGCTTTCTCTAGGTAGTATTTGGAGGAAGTATGGACATTCGTCCTGTCGAATTGGAAAAAATTTTCTTTCAATAGCCACCTATGATCAGCAGTTTTTGGAGCGGGGGTGGCTCAGTCGGTAGCACGCCAGGCTCGTAATCTGTAGTTCCCAAGTTCGAGTCCCAGCTGGGTGAGCGTTGAGATTTATCTCCGCAAAATTCCCCGCCCTCCCCGCGGTCAGTAGGAGACACCGATGGGCTTGGAAAGGCAGCCGTCCGTCGGATGACCCGTGTTCGGGAGAGCTATACCCTATGCACGTTAAAGAACACGCTGGATGGCCATAACGGGAGGCTACCATCTGTCTCCCAATAGTTTTACCAGTGGGTCCCCTACCCCAACCTTCTCTGAGCCTTCGGGGTACTTGTGACCTGGCCATTTAGCCCATGGTGCGCAAAAAAGTGCCGCTTAGAGGTAAAACAACCCAACTCAGCAGTTTTGTGCACACAATAGGCTAAATGGTCAGGTCGCAAGGAACCCCAAGGGATGAGAGGGTAAAAGGGGGACCCATTTGACATATATAGGAGACAGACGGAATCCTCCCATCGAGGCCATCCAGCGTTTATAGCGCATTGTGCATGGGTCTCCTGCAAATGGAACCACGGAAAAGCCTACCATCCGACGGACGGAGTGTGTTTCAAGCTTATATCACCCGAAAGTAGGGTGGGGGTTAGTGGAGGGTGGGTGTTAGACAGAGTGGGTGCTGTATGATCAGTGAGACCAAGACCATTTGATAGACTATGCCTGAATATAGAAAAGGGCTAATTTTAAAGGGAGTGCTCCATAGGGAGAAAAGTTACAGGGTTTCGAATTCTACATAGAGGTGTATGGAAAAATTGAAACAATACGTTTTAAGAAGTGAAATGATGTAAAAGTGTTTTGAAGATCAAAGAAGTTAATTTTTATAATAAATATGCAATTTGCTAATGAAAGAATGATCCAGGCAATAGATCTGTCCGCAATGTGCATACTTAAACAATATGGTTTCTTTAAATTCTTCGCTATACTGGTCAATGATGTCGCCAAAGGGGTTGGGTTGTTTTACCTATGAGCGCACTGATCTGGTCATCTATGGCCACTTTTTTCTTTTTTTTCAACCCTGCTGAGGAGTGGTCAACTTCACAGGGTCCTGGTGCTGACCATTTATACCTACTAGACTGGACTTGTTTATGGATTTGAGCTTGATTATGGATCCTGGACTTGCTGCACTGGTGGGCCTCTGTTGAGGGAGAGTCTGCCGCTGTGTTTTCTGTTTGCTTCTGGGTTGCCAGCTCTAAGTGAACAGAGGCATGGGATACCTTATATCAGCTGGTGGATAATCCTAATCAGAGGCCATCGCAGGTACCTGAACCTTACTTAGCTAGTTGGGCATCGTCAAGCCTAAACTGGAGTAATGTGTCTCAGGCAGGCCATATGGTTCTTGAAAAAGTCCACTTGAAAAGGTGGTGCCTGAAGTTCCTACCAGCATCGGTGACTTCAGCCTTTAGCAGAGGAGGAACAGGTCTTTGCCCCATGCCTGCGATCAGGGGGCTGTTTGATATTGTTGGCCCTACCAATCTCAATAAACCTAATTTCTTTAAAAATCCTACTAATCATTTTCTCTCTGCAGGAACGTGGAACGTGAGGACATTACATAGAGATTATTCTCTTGATGTCCTCATGCAGGAATTCCAGCGCTATAACCTAGATATTCTAGGCTTGCAAGAGACCAGATGGACAGGTAAAGGTGAGATACTTAAAAATAACTTTAAATTTCTCTTTACAGGGAGGGAGGATGGAAAGCATCACCAAGGCGTGGGTCTGCTGCTCAGCAGACATGCTAGTGATGCTCTTCTAGAATATGAGTGCATTGATGAAAGGTTTCTTACAGCAAAATTTCAGACAAGCATTAAAGACTTGAATGTTATCTGCTGTTATGCCCCCACTGAGGATTCTGATGAGGATGAGAAGGATAGGTTTTACAGACAACTTCAGGATATTTTGAATTCTGTCAAGAAAGGAGATATTACCCTTGTTCTTGGTGACTTCAATGCCAAAGTTGGTACGACTCTGACCTTTGGGGAGGAGTAATAGGCCCTTTTGGTATTGGTAGCTGCAATGGCAATGGGCAACGTCTCCTACAGGTAAGTAAACTCAATGGTTTCAGAATAACTAACACATATTACAAACACCGCGACATACATAAATACACATGGGTTTCACCTGATGGGCTGCATAAGAATATGATTGATTATATATTAATTAACAGCAAATGGGCTAGTTCTGTTAGAAATACCAGGGCATATAGGGGAGCTGAAATGGGATCTGACCATTACCTTGTTAAAAGTGTCTTGCAACTTAAACTTAAAAAGTGTTGTGCTAAATTTAAAAAATTTACCTTTAATACTGAAGCTCTGAAAGACCCAGTTATAGCTAAAGCTTACTATGATAGGTTACTTAGTCATTATGACAGTCATGGTTTGCTTAATACTGAAGTTGAGGAAGAATGGGGCCATTTTAAACAGGCTTTTTTGGAAACTAACAGTACTCTTTTAGGGAAAAAGGAGCAGAGGAGGCAGAATTATTTAAGTGATAAGGCACTTGAGCTTATTTCAGAAAGAAGGAACTGCAGGAATGTCCTTAATCAGTACCCTACTAGTCCTAATAGAAAGCATTACAAAGAACTTAATAAACGTGTAAAGAATCAGTTAGCTACTGATAAGAATCTTTGGCTTGATGGCCTTGCTGACAAAGCTGAGGAAGCAGTTAGACAGCACACAGCAGAGAGCTGTACCAGATAGTTAATGTTTTGTGTGGTAGAAAACGAACAGGTATACAGGGATTTAAGGATAAACAAGGTAAGGTTATAGAAGGTGAGGATTCTGTCATGGCTAGGTGGGCTGAGCATTTCAGTGATGTTCTAAACAATGTGGTTAGTTCTACTCTCATTGTTTGCAATGATGATAGATGCATTGTTGGCTTTAATGTTGGCCCTATAACACAATCTAAAGTTAGTTTGGCTATTTCTAAACTTAAACTTCATAAATCCCCAGGGGTGGATGAAATTACTACGGAAATGCTTAGAGCTGGGAATGTTTTTGTTACCATTTGGATGACTGAAATTTTGAATAACTTTTATGATAAAGGCATGGTTCCTAAAGATTTTACCAGAGCTATTATTATCCCTATTTTCAAAAAAGGTGATCGCAGTTCTTGTGATAACTATAGGGGTATCAGCCTACTCTCCGTTCCAGGTAAAGTTCTTTCCATGATTGTGCTTAATAGAATTAAGAATCTGGTTGACAGGCAATTGCGTGATGAGCAATGTGGATTCAGAAATGGTAGGGGATGTGTAGATCAGATATTGTCACTTAGGCAGATCCTTGAGAAATGTTTAGAGTTTCAGAAACCGTTGGTTGCTAGCTTTGTTGATTTCAAAAAGGCTTTCGACTCTGTTGATCGTCATAATTTGTGGTTGATTGTGAGATCATATGGTATACCAGACAAGTTAGTTAACATAATGAAAGCTCTCTATAATAACACTGAGTCATGTGTGAGAGTTGGTAAGGCTTGTAGCAATTGGTTTAGCATTACTTCTGGTGTTCGACAAGGGTGCATTTTGTCTCCTTTTCTCTTTAGTTTGGTTGTTGATTATGTTATGCGAAATTCACTTCAAAGGAAAGCTTTTGGCCTTAAATGGGCTGGAGATACGAAAATTTCTGATTTAGATTATGCTGATGATTTAGCCCTTTTGGCAAATGATGTTGATGAGATGAACTCTTTCATTCGAATTGTTGATGAGACTGGTAGTACAGTAGGTTTGTTTATAAACAGAGAGAAAACTAAAGTGATGAAAATTGGTCAGGCAGGTTGTGATTCAGTTAATCTGAATGGTTGCAGTCTTGAGCAGGTGTCACAGTTTAATTACCTTGGGAGCTGCGTAACTGATACTGGTGATGTGCGGCATGAGATTAACAGACGAATAGGTATTTGCTGCCGGGACTTTTAAGAATCTATGGAGATTGTGGAGAAATAGGCGTATACACTTAAAGACTAAAATTAGACTGTATAATAGTTTGGTTCTTTCTAGGGTTAGTTATGGTAGTGAAACTTGGACGCTGTGTAAGCAAGATAACAGGAAACTAGATGCTTTTGATTCTAGATGCTTACGCAGTATCTTGGGTATTAGGTGGTTTAACTTTGTAACTAATGATGAGGTTAGGCACAGGAGTCTGCAACCTCCTTTAAGCAGCATATTGTGCAGAGAGAGACTCCGCTGGTTTGGCCATGTTGCCCGTATGGATAATTATAGATTGGCGAATAGGGTTGTGAACAGTGTGCCTGGAGGCCTCAGAAGGAGGGGGAGACCTAGGATGCGGTGGGCAGACAATGTCAAACAGGACCTTGTTAGAATTGGTGTACAGTAGCCGGATGCAGCAGATGTAGCTCAGGACAGATATGCTTGGAGAATTAAACTGCGCGGTCTGGTTGGACCTCCGTAGCCCATGGCTGCTTGAGGATGATGATGATGCATCTGAAATGGCCTGGTCACAAAGACTCCAAAGGCTCACAGAAGGTTTAGGGAACGGACATACTGGAACTGCTGTTGGGATGCTCCCGTCAAGGTCATTCAGCGTGTTCTTTAAGAAGCATAGGGTACGGCTCTCCCGCACATTCTCAACTAACACATTCTTAACTAACTTCAGACGAACTTAACGTTCCGTCCGACGGACGGCGGCCTTTGGAAGCCCATCTATGTCCCCTACTGGCAGAGAGAAAGGTAGAGAGTTTTGCGGAAAAAAATATCAACACTGACCCAGCTGGGACTCGAACCTGGGAACTGCAGATTACGAACCTAGCGTACTACCGACTGAGCTACCCCATGCCAAAGGAGTAATCCGGTTCCTGGTTCAAACACCCATATTAATAAAAGGCATATTCGATGAGATTTTGATGAGATTTATCATCGAAATCTGTGCCCTAGTGCTACTTCCCATAAATCTCTATGTAACGTTGAAGCCCTCTAACTCCGCCCTCTATGAGACACTGCTTTTTAAAATTAAAAGTTTCGATTTCATTTCAGACATGGTCTATCGAATGGGCTTGTTCTCATTGAGCATTGTTTGTTTGGGTTGTTTTGTCTCTGAACGGCACTTTTTTGCACACCATGGGCTAAATGGCCAGGTCACATGGACCCCGAAGACTCAGAGAAGGTTGGGGGAGGGGACCACTGGAACAGCTGTTGGGAGACAGATGACAATCTTCCGTCAAGGCCATCCAGTGTGTTTTCTTTGACGTGCACAGAGTATGGCTCTCCCGCACACGGGGCCACGGCTTAACGTCCCATCCAACGGATGGTGGACTTTCGAAGCCAATCGGTGTCCCCTACTGACCTGGGCAGGGCGGGGAATTCTGCAGAGATAAATCTCAATGCTGACCCAGTCGGAACTCGAACCTGGGAATTACAGATTACGAGTCTGGCGCGCTACCGACTGAGCGACACACGCCCCCTCATTGAGCAAGTCATTTTGCAGAATGTATACTTCCTTTGTCAGTGATTCGGGTATCTAGAGATTTTGAATGCTAACTAGTGAGATTTTAGACACCGATCGGCTTGGAAAGTCAGCCATCCTTCAATAGGACATTAAAGCTTGGTTCCCTACACAAGAACGCTAGTCTCTAAACACAAAAGCTGCACAAAAGCAAAGTATAAGATTACTAGCTTGGCACCATGAGCCCATTTAGCCCATGGTGTCAAGCTAGTAATCTTATACTTTCAGTTCGACTTTTAAACTGTGCAGGTATTAAAATCTATTCCAGCTAACTACCACGTTGGCTTGGTGCGAAAAGGGGCAGATAATTAATTGAATGTCAATACCCATATATTTCGCAATTCAGAGACTGCATGCCATCTATAGGGATAATGTCAAGATTTCTACTATCTACGGTCGGGGACAAGACAGTACCATATAGGTAAAGCTCAGCCCACGACTATCTAGTGCGAACACTACTATAAAAGTAAAGTCCATCCCTCGGTCAAAACCTAACTTTAATCTTCGTCCCGGGTCACCACAAACAAAGATATAAAGATCCAAGTTGCCACGGCACCCGTGACGGGTGCGAAAAGGGACAGAGAAGTTTTTGGGAAAATTCGCATATGTGGGATGGGATTTTAAAACCATGGTCCCCCATGAAGGAGAGCACTTTAAAGAACACGCTGGATGTCCTTGGTGGGAAGCTTACAACTTTCTCCAAATAACTAACCAGCGAGAGTCTCTTCCCCTAACAAAATCAGAACCTTTAGGATCCTGGTCACCAAGTCATTTAGCCATTATGTGCACGTAAGTGTCGATCAGCAGTAAAATAATCCAGTAAAAACTTCTACTCTTTAAAATATTCTGTTCGTTCGAGACGAAACTTATGTCAATGAAAGTCATGATGATTTATGTCGTGTGATGACTAGTCATATGATCAGTAATATCTGCCCATTCAGAATCATAACTTCAAAGCCTAACACTCATTCCATTGTAATTAAGAGGTTAAAAAAAGGGATTAATTGTTTCTAAAATAAGTAGATTAACGATTAATCTTAGTTCTAAATTAGATTTTGCATCTCGATTCGAACAATTCAACTGAATTTCTCTTAGCTTGACTGTCCCGACAGTTACGGTTCGTTACATTTGTCCTTGGGAATATATTTCATGTTTTCGAAACTTGCTCGTAAAGGGGACGAATGCCTTAATTAAAATAGAATCCGAGTGTTAGTGCTTTTCTCACCGAAGTTCTTATTAATTAAGCTGAATTCGAAGAAAAGCAAACAGAGTCTGAAATCGACCCTAGAAAACGATTAATTAGCACTAAGCCATCTGCTGCTTTTGCCTCTGAACCCGTAGGAACTTTCTCCTTCCTGTGTGCCAGAAGAGAGACATCTGCCAATTACTATTAAATTCATTCATGTATGCCCAAACAGCATGCGACAGTTTTCTCTTATCCTCTTAATGGACAAAGATTTCTTTGGAATCCACTTTGAAGCCATTTGCATCTAATAAGAATGAAGTTAGTTAAGAATGTGTTACGCTCCCCAGGAGGTGTTTTTAAGTTTAGACAAAAAACAAGTTCTTTTTAGCTCGTTTGAAATTAAAAAAAAAGGAACAATTGTCTTCACCTCTCTGTCCGTCTATAAAGATTCAACTTTTTTTCTTAGAGATAAATTAAAAACTCGTTTTGGGTTGGATAGGTTGGGTTACCTCTGAGCGGCATTTTGTTTGCACACCATGTGCTAAATGGTCAGGTCACAAGAACCCCAAAAGCTCAGAGAAGGTTGGGGGAGAGGACCCACTGGAACAGCTGTTGGGAGACAGATGGTAGCCTCCTGTCAAGGTCATCCAACGTGTTCTTTAACGTGCACTGGGTATGGCTCTCCCGCACACGGGGTCACGACTTAACGTTTCATCCGACAGATGACGGCCTCTCCAAGCTCATCGGTATCCCCTACTGACCGTGGGCAGGGCGGGGAGTTTTGCGAAGATAAGTCTCAACGCTGACCCAGCTGGGACTCGAACCTGGAAAGTACAGATTACGAGTCTGGCGCGCTACCGACCCCCCGCCCCTTGGGTTGGATAGGCGTCGATAAAATATTACGACTCGAATTTTCCGAATATTTCAAATGTTTTAATATTGCCTCTAATGTTCGGTGTGGTTGCTTTACCTCTGAGAGGCACTTTTGCGCACACAATGTGCTAAGTGACCAGGTCACAAAGACCCGAAAGGCTCAGAGAAGGTTGGCAGAAGGGGATCCACTGGGCAGCAATTAGGAGACAGATGACAGCCTCCCGTCAAAGCCATCAAGCTTATTCTTCAGCGTGTACATATTATGGATCTCCCGCACAAGGGCCACGGTTTTACGTTCAATATGATGGACGGCGGCCATTTCAAGCCCATCAGTATCCCCTTTCTCTCCGAAGGCAGGGTGAGGTTTGGCAGAGATGTATCTCAATGCTGGCACAGGTCAGACTCGAACCTTGGAACTACAGACTACGAGACTGGCGTCTACCGACTGAGCCACCCCCCTTACCACCACCACCGACCCTCTATTCGTGGAAAAATTAAAAAAGCGAACCTTAAAGAATAGTGCAAACGATCTATTCATGCTATAAATTAGGGCGGCAGAAAGTGAAATGCAAGAGGTTTACATTGACACCAATGATTTGTCTTCTTACTTCCTGAGGATGGGATAACTAATTTCTTTTGTTTCAAGATATATATACAAGAATATCAAACTGCCGCCTAATCGCAGGCATGGGATAAATACCTGTTCCTTCATCGCTAAATGCCTATGCCAGGGGGCGGTGGTGACTCAATCGGTAACGCGCCAGGCTCGTAATCTGTAGTTCCCAGGTTTGAGTCCCAGCTAGGCTAGCGTTGAGATTTATCTCCTCAAATTTCCCTGCCCTGCCCACGGTCAGTAGGGGACACAGATAGGCTTGGAAAGGCCGCCGTCCGTCGGATGGGACGTTAAGCCGTGGCTCCGTGTGAGGGAGAGTCATACCCTGTGCACTTTAAAGAACACACTGGATGGCCTTGACGGGGGGGCTACCGTCTGTCACCCAACAGCTGTTCCAGTGGATCTCCTTTCTCAACCTTCTCTGAGCCTTCGGGGTCCATGTGACCTGGCCATTTAGCCCATGGTGTGCAAAAGAGTGCCGCTCAGAGGTAAAACAACAACAACAGCAGCCTATGCCATCAATACTGATAGGAACTTCTGCCACTACCTTTACAAGTGAACCTTTTCAATAACCAGATCAAATAGAAACTGACCTGCCTGAGACACATTACTCCAGGGTAGGTTGGCAATGCCTGCAGAAGTAAGTTTTCAGGTACCGCGACGGCCTCTGGTCAAGATTATCTCTCAGCTGATAAAAAGTTGAAATTTCCTAGATCCGGGACTATTTCCATGGATAGTGTAGAACAATACAGGTTTTAAGGCCGTGAGACAGATAAAAAGACATGAAAACAAGAAAGTAGAAGGTGCAAGATTTAGAGAAAAAAAG
Organism: Ryuthela nishihirai; assembly: GCA_038380435.1. Classification (NCBI taxonomy): domain Eukaryota; kingdom Metazoa; phylum Arthropoda; class Arachnida; order Araneae; family Heptathelidae; genus Ryuthela; species Ryuthela nishihirai. Next base: position 30,134,536 of record JAWZYU010000025.1, read on the forward strand.
GGTTGGGTTGTTTTACCTCTGAGCGGCACTTTTTTGCACACCATGGTCTAAATGGCGCCCTGCTCACAGTCAGTAGAGGACACCGATGGGTTTGAAAAGGCCATCGTCCATCGGATGGGACGTTAAGCCGTGGCTCCGTGTGAGGGATAGAGAACCATAACCTGTGCTCGTTAAAGAATACACTGGATGGCCTTGACTGGAGGCTACCATCTGTCTCCCAACAGCTGTTCTAGTGGGTCCCCTCCCCCAAACTTCTCTGAGCCTTCGTGGTCCTTGTGACCTGGCCATTTATCTCGTGGTGTGCAAAAATGACCCCGAAGGCTCAGAGAAGGTTGGAGGAGGTGACCCACTAGAACAGCTGTTGAGAGATAGATGGTAACCTCCCGTCAAGGCCTTCCAGAGTGTTCTTCAACGTGCACAGGGTATGGCTCTCCCGCACACGGGCCACGGCTTAACGTCCCAGCCGACGGGCGGTGGTCTTTCCAAGCCCATCGGTGTCCCTACTGACTGTGGTAAGGGCGGGGTATTTTGCGGAGATAAATCTCAACGCTGACCCAGTTGGGACACGAACCTGGGAACTACAGATTACGAGCCTGGCGCGCTACCGACTGAGCCACCTCTAGAGAAAAAAAGGAAACAATTGAATACTTGAGAGAAACTAGGTAAAAGTGCAGGAGAAAAGAATGTTTCCAAATAGGGGGACAAAAAAAATCTGAAAGATAACGAAAAATATTTGCTTATCGTTATAAAAGCATTAATATATTTCAAGATTTTTTTTCAATTTGAGGAAAAAATTATTTCTATTACTTCAAGCATATTAAGTTTTAAAATAATTAGTATTGCACAGTGGTAAAGAACTAGTTGATACATTTGTAATTTTGTTAGTAACCAAATTGTAAAACAAGTAAGATTTTAAACCAGTAGACGCAATTTTTTGTTCCATCTGTACTACAAATATGACGAAAAAAAGTTTAAAATTTCCGAGTGTTTTTAATGTCTCTGAAGACCACAGTTACGGTTTTAAATATCAAACATTAAAGAATTTCTTTTCGTATCCATATTAAAACTTAGTAATCAAATTACGTTAAGCCTATTCATTACAAAATTTCGCTGCTAACGTAGACAGAACCGAAACAGACGGAAAGAAAAAAGCACAACACTTTTTGCGAGAACGATGAAAAAAAACACCCACATTAAAAAAATTACCGTCTTCAGAAAATGATACGATATGGTAGTGCTTAAAACATTCGTGTTTACCTCAGTAACATTTTTATGCGCTTCGACGACTAATGCATTTTTTCTGCTAGTGTCTTTAATACGAGCACGTCGAAATTGAAAATGAGCCGCAATCACTTGAAAGACATGTTTGAAAGGAAAGAACTAGAATCATCGAGGAGTTATTACGAAATTGAAATACGATACCAAAAGAACTTATTAGAAAAAAGATGAAGGTTATTAACCAATTCAAAATATGAACAGCTGACGTAGAAATCTTTCTTTGCAAAATGAGATAAAAATATTCGTTAAGAGAAAAAAATCTTTTTTTCCTACCGTTTCGTTGCCCATTAGCTGAAAAGAATGTTCAAATTATTTTATCTTCGGATAAAATGCTCTTTATTAAAACCTTATGAATGAAAGCTTCTTTATGTATACGTTGAAATTTAAAAGTTTTGATTCCAATAAAGGTTCAATGACAGTTATTGTTTTTCTGTCTGTAAGGAAGCCTCAATACTGAATTGTTGAACTCACTAATGATAATCAAGGTATCAAATATGTAGGAGAGAATATTTCGAACATTTCGAAGTGGGTATTAAATTGTTAAACAACTATTGCTGTGAGAGAAACCTTCAACGCTTTTAATGAAGATTTTAAAGTTCAGTTTTAACTCTTCTTTCGAAACGTTCCGTTATTCTGCAGTAATCGAGATTTCCTTTTTTGTCTCTAACGAAAATGGAAACGAACACAGTCAATCCTGAAGTAATGCAATGTTTCGAAGCACATGCACTTCTTAGACATCAGTAGCTTTCAAGTTCTCTTACTGTTTGATATTGTGAATGGAGTTAGAATTCAAACGAAAACAAATTAGTAAAGGTTATTCCAACGTTGGTTCCTGACGGCCATTAGCGGATAACAAGAAAATAGGACACGACATGCTGTAAAATAATACATAGCTTCCTGTTTGATATATTGATGTACTTTAATATCGAGGCTTTGGAGTGCTGTTATTGGCTTACCAGCCATCCTACTTAAAGTAATAATTAAGATTAATTTACTCTGCGAAATGCATTTGGATTGGAATGTTTTAACCTCTGGAAGACACTTTGTTTTCACACAGTGTGCTGAATAGCCAGGCCACAAGAACCGATCAGGACACCGATGCTCTTTTAAAGGCCGCCGTCCGTCGGATGGTTCGTTAAGCCGTGGCCAAGTGTGTGGAAGAGCCATACCCTGTGCACGTTAAAGAACACGCTCGATTGGTGGGAGCCTACCTTTTGTCTCCCAGCAGCTGTCCAGTGGTGCCCTCCACACCAGCCTTCTCTGAGTTAGTGGGGCGGGGGTGGCTCAGTCGGTAGCGCGCCAGGTTCATAATCTGCAGTTCCCAGGTTCGAGTCCCAGCTGGATTAGCGTTGAGATTTATCTCCGCAAAACTCTCCGACCTGCCCACCGTCCAACCTTCTCACCCAACCTCCTCACCCAACCTTCTCTAAGCCTTCGGGGTCCTTGTGACCTGGCCATTTAGCCCATTGTGTGCAAAAAAGTGCCGCTCAGAGGTAAAACAACCTAACTCTCTGAGTCCTTAGTACCCTTGTGACCTGGCCATTTAGTCCATTGTGCGCCAAAAATACCGCTCAGAGGTATATGATAGAAGTGTGAGAGAAGGTGGTCTACTAGTAGGGTGACCAGATTTATAGAAGATACGGGAACGTTTAAAAATTCAGCTTGAATTCAGTTACGAACTGTCAATTAGGGTGGTCAGACGCTTCCGTTTTACCGGGACGTCAGATCACTATACTTTATTTATTTTAATAAAAGTATATACACAGATATATGTATATACTTTCACTATAAATAATTCTAGCCTCAATTTTTCAATCACTTGTATTATACACTAAAATTTATTATAAAAGTGTTACCACTACTATTTTACTGTAAAAAACCTAAAAATAAATTCCGGGGACATTTATCCGTCGGGGACAGAGCTTTTTATCCAGGAATTGTCCCCGGTAAAAGGGGAGGTCTGGCCATCCTATCTACCAGACCAACTATTACGAGATAGGGAGACGCCTCCTGTCAAGACCATCCAGTATGTTCTTTGACTTATATAGGATATGAATCCCCCTTCAAATTGGATCACGGCTTAACGACCCACTAGATGGACATCGGTCTATTTCAAATCCATTGATGCACCATTTTTCATCGAATATAGAGTCTGGGATAGCCGAGAAAAATCTCAATGCGAACAAGATTGGGAACATCAGATTACAAAATTAGCGCGCGTCACCAATTTATGCAATAACTTCCCCAAGAGAGATTCAAAATTCAAAGAACAGCAAAAAACAGTCTAATGAAGGAAAAGCCTAGTCAATGAGAAATTCACGAAGACAATAGATTGTATTGTTCTGTTGTTTCATTTCTCAATGGCACTTTTTTTACATGCAATAGGCTAAGAGGACCCACCGAACAACTGTTAGGGTATAGATCTGAACCTCCCGTCAAGTCCATCCAGCGTGTTCTTTAACGTGCACAGGTATGACTCTCTCGCACAAGGAGCCACAGCTTAACGTCCCATCTAGATACATGGCAGCATTTCCAAGCCATCAGTGTCTCTTTTCTACCAAGGACAAGACGGGGAAACAATAAAATAAATACACCCTCAAGCAGCTGCTTGTCACAGAGGTCTGACATGAGCCTGTCAGTTTATATGCCATAGTAGAAGGTCTGAGAGGATGGCAGGACCTCAGCAGAAAAATTACACATACATCCATGTCTTACCCGGGGCTCGAACCCTTACATCAGTAGCCAAGCACGCTAACCACTCGGCCATGGGACGGCTGGGAAACAATAGAACTATCTATTTAATAAAAACAAAAAAAATGGATATGACTTACCTCATTATAATGCGATATTTAATCCATTTCCAACAGTTTTTTTTCACTGAAAGCAAAATTTTGTGGTGCAATATACTGGTAGTACTGAAAGCAAAATTGAGTGGACCAGGTGTACAGAAGATCCGGGAACATTTGAAAATTCAATTACGAATTGTCAACTAGGGTGGCCAAACGCTCCCGTTTTACTGGGACATCTGATCACCCTAGTTTAACAGCTCTCAATTGACGACTACAAAAAATTCCAACCTCGATATTTTCATTCACTTGATTTATACACAGAAATTTATTGTAACAATGTTACCACTGCTATTTTATTAGTAAAAAATCTACTCATGATGTACAATTAATTTAAAATTTAAAACAACATATAAAAATAAATTCCGCGAACATTTATCCTTAAGGGACAGAGCATTTTTCCAGGGACTGCCCTCCAGAAAACGGGGGCGTCTGGTCATTAGGCACTAACGCAAATGTGGGCGGGGGTGGCTCAGTCGGTAGGCGCCAAGCTCATAATCTTTTGTCGAGTCCCATCTGGCCAGCTTTGAGATTTATCTCCGCACCCCCCCCCCCCAACACACACACACACACACACATACACACCACCACCCTGCCCTTGGTCAGTAGGGGACACCGATGGGTTTGGGATACTGGTGGCCCGCGAGCTCGTATCATAACACGACTGACAGTGGAGTGTATAGTGCGAAAATATTCGGACTATGCTTTGGAGACACTGGCGGGGCCCTTATCCGCAATTGACGATTTCTGAGAGAGACCGAATCATCGATATGCACGAACTCGGATTGAACCGATCATGGAGCACCAAATAACACGAAGGACAGATACGGGACCAGCACACCCCACCACAGGACGTGAAGATCACATTCTCCATACGAGGGCAGTTCGCGACCATTTCACTATAGTGACTCCTGCAGAGTGATTTGTAGGCTGATACAGGTACCGATCTCCACGTAAACCATTAGAAAACCTTTGCATGACGCAGGGATGAGCGCGAAATCTCCAGGCCAGCCTCTGCCATTGCAGTAACATCACCAGTTATGCTATCTCCACTGGTGTTCAGTAAGGAAACGTACTAAGAAATGGAAGAGAGTATTGGTTCACAGATGAGTCCCGATTCCGTTTCGGCATCCCAGACGGCCGTTTGTCCGTATGGCTTTGTCAACGAAATCAGAATAAGTCCATTAATCGCCATATGCTCCCCACCGTGAACAATGGTATGGGGTGGAATCACATATGGCAGCTGGACTCTTCTGATCCATGTTTCTGGCATGCTAATGGCGAGACGTTACATCAATGATATCGTTAATCCTGTGGTATGACTTTTCCTTACCACCATGCCTGGACTGATTCTGTAGCACGACAATGCCCCGCCCCCTCCCCACACAGACACACACCCTCGATACAGAACCACCTTGCCGAGGGGAGGGGGCTTGAGGGCCTTAATGAAGTTGAAGGCCTGCTGACTAGTGGTGTTCAATATCGGACAGGCCAACACGGAAGGGCCGGACTAAGAGTTCCCGTCACGGGAGCCGAGGCAACTTGGATCTTTATTTTCTTGTTTGTGGCGGTCTGGGACATAGATTAAAATCCAGGTTTTGCAGCGGATTATACCGTGGGTTGAGCTTTACTCCTATAGTACTGTTCACCCTAGAGTGTCGTGGACTGTGCTTTACGTATATGGTACTGGATGTTCCCGACCAGATGATAATGGTCAAAGTGACATTATCCCGATACTGGTAGAGCTTCAGGCGGAACCAGTGGGTCTTGTCATTAAGTATATTTACCAGTATATTTGCCCCCCACACACATGGGCAATGATGGACGGTCTCCAAGGTGTGGACATTCCTCCCATGGCTGCCATACTCCTCGGACTTGTCGCCCATTGAGCATGTGTGGGACCTTATGGATCGCCGCCTTCGCCACCTCCATCCGACGGCGAACCTGGTACAATTGCAGGTTCAGTTTGATGCTGTTTGGAATGCCATACTTCAGGACACCATTAACCATCTGAATGATAGAATGTCATACCTCAGGAAACCATTAACCATCTGAATGATAGAATGCCACACCTCAGGACACCATTAACCATCTGAATGATAGAATGTCATACCTCAGGACACCATTAACCATCTGAATGATAGAATGCCATATCTCAGGACACCATTAACCATCTGAATGATAGAATGCCATACCTCAGGACACCATTAACCATCTGAATGATAGAATGCCATACCTCAGGACACCATTAACCATCTGAATGATAGAATGCCATACCTCAGGACACCATTAACCATCTGAATGATAGAATGCCATACCTCAGGACACCATTAACCATCTGAATGATAGAATGTCATACCTCAGGACACCATTAACCATCTAAATGATAGAATGCCAAGACGTTTACAGGCTTGCAAAACATCCCGAGGTGGATTTACTATATACTGATGAATCTCTAATAAACGCACGTACCTTCCCGTTCTCACGTTCCATTTTTTGATCATTTGTGCAGAGAGAGAGACTCCGTTGGTTTGGCCATATTGCCCGTATGGATATTTATAGATTAGCGAATAGGGTTATGAACATTGTGCCTAAATCCTCAGAAAGAGGGGGAAGACCTAGGATGCGATGGGCAGATAATGTCAAACAAGACCTTTTTAGAATTGTTGTACAGTGGCCAGATGTAGAAGATGTAGCTCAGGACAGATATGCTTGGAGAACTAAATTGCACTATCTGGTTGGACCTCTGTAACCCATGGCTGCTTGGGACCTCTGTAATCCATTGATGCACATCTACCCTTATAGCTTCCATCTTGTCAGTTTTAGGCGTATACATCACCTCCTTCGCGGCGTTACGTTTTCCACTTTGAGCAGTGTAAAGTTATTTAGGTCGACACATAACGCAGTTGCTAAAACAGCAATCATGCATCTATCATACCATAATACAACTAAGTGAGCCCGACAGTGAACATTATTATTCAAAATAAATGCAAAAAATATTCATTGTAGTAAAAAAAAGTATAAATCATAAGCTTTAGATAACAAGAGAAAACACGCTCTTTTTTTAAAAATGAATATTACATGTTGTTAGGGGAAAAACGACACTAGTTTCTGATACACCTGCATTTATTGATCATCAATTAATGCGTAACCAACACACGCGACTCCCTCAAAAAATCTCTAAAAACAAGGATGCTGTAATAGCCGTAGACGGACGATGATATAGTGAAAAAATTAGCTCGAAATTAGCTCGTTTTTTCTTTTCTGAAAAGGACCTAAAAATATCGCACTTCATAAATATTGACTACACTAATGAATGTGCAGTGTTGGTGTTTGGTCTTTTTACCTCCGACCGACACATTTTTGCACACAATAGGCCATATGGCCAAGTCACAAGGATCCCAAAGGCTCAGAGAAGGTTGGGGGAAGGTTGTTTGGGTTGGTTTTACCTCTGAGCGGCACTTTTTGCACACCATGGGCTAAATGGCCAGGTCACAGGGAATCCGAAGGCTCAGAGAAGGTTGGAGGAGGGAACCCACTGGAACAACTGTTGGGAGACAGATGGTAGCCTCCCGTCAAGGCCATCCAGCGTGTTCTTTAATGTGCACAGGGTATGTCTCTCCCGCACACGGTGCCACGGCTTAAAGTCCCCATCCGACGGACGGCGGCATTTCAAAGCCCGTCGCTGTCCCCTACTGACTGTGGCAGGGCGGGGAATTTTGCGGAGATAAATCTCAACGCTGACCCAACTGGGACTCGAACCTGGGAACTACAGATTACGAGTCTGGCGTGCTACCGACTGAGCCACCCCTACTCCTTGGGGGAAGGAGACCCGCTGGACAGCTGTTAGGAAGCAGATGGTAGGATCCCGTCATACCCATCCAGCCTGTTCCTTAGCATTCACAATTCAAATGCAAACGGGGCAACGGCTTAGGGTCCCATTCAATGGACTGTGGCACGTTCAAGTCCATCAGTGTTCCCTTTAGGACCGAGATCAAGGTGGGAGTTAATGGAGTTCTATCTTACGAAAATAAAATATCTGAATCTCATGGACAGAGCTGACGTTAGTGATTACGTCTCTCTATTTGCATTAACACTTCCGGAGGAAAAATGTACAACACACTTTTTTTTTAAGATCACATTTTTCTGGTATCTTTTCCCGACGAATATCTCCCACTCTGTACATTTTGGCAAGAGAAACGATCCTGTTTTTGACACAAAAAATAAAACTTGGCGGTCTGTTATTTCATTTTCGCGTACACTGTTACAGTTGAAGGCACGCTTTAACTGATCTAAAATTTAGTTTGCTTTTCTGGTAAAAGGAGTAAGGGGGTGGATTTAAGAAAGACATCTGTTGAATCTTAATGATATCGATTCAGTGGTTCTTTAGCAATGGTCGTCTTACAGATCGAGGTAACAGCCAACACTTAATGTAATAGCCGAGTGAAATAAAAGTCTGTAGTTTCATTTTACTCCACTCAGTCTCTCTATAATTGTAAGCATTTGTTTGGATCAGGGTTTGTTGGTTGTTTTTCTGAAGTCTTCGTTTGCCCACGGCGAACAAATGACAATTTCGTTAGTCTTTCTTCTCAGTTGCCTGTCTTCTTCCGTTATCCATAAAGAAAATCTTTAAAAATCATTAACTTAATATTTAATCATTAACTAATAAAATTAATGTTTATCGCATATCAACTCAATACTTTCGCAACTGAAAAATTATGGTTTAATGAACAATTGGGAGAAATATATTTTCTGGAACTACTGATAATTTTTTTTAACTTGTAAGATAAGACGAAATTTTTGAAAAACAGTGTTTTTCATTTTCCTGTTTCACAAATATAATTTTTAAAACAATAAAACGTTCAACAGTTGGGTTGTTTACCTCTGAGCGGCACTTTTTTGCACACCATGGGCTAAATGGCCAGGTCACATGGACCCCGAAGGCTCAGAGAAGGTTGGGGGAGGGGACCCACTGCAACAGCTGTTGGGAGACAGATGGTAGCCTCCCGTCAAGGCCATCCAGCGTGTTCTTTAACGTTCACAGGGTATGGCTCTCACCGCACACGAGACCACGGCTTAACGTCCCATACGATGGACGGCGGCATTTCCAAACCCATCGGTGTCTCCTACTGACCGTGAGCAGGGCGGAGAGTTTTGCGGAGATAAATCTCAACGCTGACCCAGCTGGGACTCGAACCTGGGAACTACAGATTACGAGCCTGGCGCGCTACCGACTGAGCCACCCCCGCCCCACGTTCAACAGTAACAAGATAATTTTGTTATTGAGCATCCGAGCGAAATATGGAATTGTTGCTGTACGGGAGCTATATTTATACATCAGGAACTAACAGATTTATTTACTTGCCATTTGCTCGGGTAGTTTTAGCTCTCATCGGCCCTTTTGTACACACAATGGGCTAAATGGTCAGGTCACAAGGACCCCGAATGTTCAGAGAATGATGGGGAAAAGGGACCATTGGACAGCTGTTAGGAGACAGTAACATCCCATCAAAGTCATCCAGAGTGTTATTAAATGTGCATAGGGTATGACTCTTTCCCACAGGGAGACATAGTTTAACTTCCCATCCGACGTACGGTATCCTTCTCAAGCCCTCTGTGTCTCCTACTGACCAGGACAGGGAGTTTTGAAGAGGAAAATCTCAATGCTGGCCCAGATGGAACTCGAACTGTGAACTGCACACTGGCGCACTACCGACTGAGCCATCACCACTCTCTCTCACATCAAGGACAAGCAGCATGAGTGTTACCAGAGATACATCTCAACGCTGGATCAGGTAGAACTCGAAACTGATAAGAACTTATTACAATCCTGGCGCGCTACCGACTGACCGAATGAATAACTTTCGCTGATCGGGTCTTTAACTCTATAATATACACAGTCGTATCAGAAAAATATGACCACCTACCATACATATACTATGGTAGGTGATCATATTATTCTGATACGATCGTGTATATCCTTTTCGAGAGTTGTTTGCTGCTTCCCCTTACCCTGAAGAAAAATAAAATAAAAATAAAATTAATAAATAAAGATGGTTTATGGGTCACTCCTTGGCACAAGGTATAACGTCCTATCCGACGGACGGCGGCTTTTTCAAACCCATCGGTGTCTTTCTCACCGAGGGCAGAACTAGAATTAGCGGTGTTCCTCTATCAGAAACAATCTGATAAGCAGTTTTCATACTAGACAACAATATTATAAGCATTAATATCACCAAAAATTTGATCATCTAAGATTAAGAAGCGTCGAAGCAAAAAATCGAACTTAAAATGAAAAATCTAAAAATTCCTTTATAATCAAGATGAGGAAAAACGAAAACAACAACATCAGATCAGTTTGAAAATTATTCTGGATTTATTAGGAGGTTAACCGACTGTAAAAGTACATTCATTTATTCTTTACGAAGATGAAACTGTGTAACTGCTAAAGTTCATTAGAGAATGAAAGGGGAAAAAATACAATTATTTTTAGGAAGAGAAGCATTAGAAAGAAGAAAAAAAACTAAAAGCAAGGAAATGAGAAAAAGAAGTAAAAAGCACTCTTTTCAGCACAATCAAATGGTTCCTGGAAATACAAGCTGGCAGTCTACATCAACAGTGAAACGCTAAGGGACGCTTGTGCCACAGATGAAGTGCTGAAGAGAATGATCCCAAGAGACAGAGGACAGATGCTGTCTTTTCAGTAAATGCTTACTTCCGCACTTCAGAGCGAGTTGTTACTGCACGCAAGGTGCAGTTACTTAAGCGAATTTTGGAACTGATGCTGCCACAGGAATACACCTACGTCTGAACAGCTGGCAGAACTTGGTACAATCGGAACTGTAAGTGCCAGTTGGGGAAGAAATATATTTCTCTGCGTTGCGTTTCAGTCTTTGGAGTATAATGCTTTCAAAAAGGTAAAATAATGCATACACTTTAAAAGATTGGTTTTCCGTTTTGGACAACGTAAAATGAAAGAGCTTATTTTGGTTCAACCTCAAAAGAATGTCCGAGAATGCCATAGCCCATTCCGAATACTCTCAGGGAAATCGAAATGTTAGTTTTATTATGATTTATCAAAATGGCTCTGTAGTTACTGCTTCAATTCGTCTGATGGCTCAGTGAATGTTTCTGTATTCTCGGCAAATGTTTTTGAATAAAAATCACTTGCCTGTCTTCTGAGAGAAGAACTAGACTATTCAAATGTGGAGAAGTAAATTTATGTACGCTCAGGAACAGCCAAATGCCTTATTTTATTGTTACGACAGCGATGGAGATGTTTGTGTTTTATACGGGTAAGATAGGAATAATTTAGTAGATAATGTGAAGGCAACGATTTGATTATCTACAGCGAAAAAATTCCCTTTCTGCACTTACGAAAACGTTTCTAGGCCTCAAGTGGCTCCAAACACTTGTCATTTATTTTAAAGCGTTGTTCCGTCTGATACTCTTGAAAGAAATAGAAAGTGACATTCACCAAGTGGCAAACAGTCACTTGGCATACAATTCATTGCTATAGAAATAAAAATTTAATTTTCCTGTTCTTTTTCTTTCGAGGAGGGATTTCAGAAGCAAGACGACAGTTTGAGGTAACACATAATACTCCCAAACGTCAGAAGTTTTAATTTGAGATATAGTATATACAGGTACTGAATAGAAAAATAGAAAGTTTCAGGTTATTTCAATAGAATATCATATTCAGAGACCATTAACTTCTTTAATATGACTCTTAATTAAAACTATGTCTAAAGATAAATTATAGATCGCAAATAAATCAATCTAAATCTCGATATTAAACAATATTTGTTCAATATTCAAATAGTTATGAACGCTAGATTATTTACCAGGTTACAAAAAATTGACCCCAAAATTTAATTATTAATGATTAAAAGAGACTAAGAAATCAATACAGGGTACAATACACCTGGTACTCTACTCTAGACTCAACTATGATCTCTTGATTTGTTTAAATTTTGAAGTTTTTTTTTTATAATATTAAATATTGCAGGGTTCATAATTCTTTGAATACTGAAGAAATATTGTTTAAAATCGAGATTGAGATAGATTTATTGAGATGTTTAATTTATCTTTAGAACTTCGAATCTGTGTAACTTCCAATATACATTTAATGAAAAAAATGCGACTAAAAATAAGTTCTTAATGAAATCTATTTACATCTCCATGGACCCCGAAGGCTCAGAGAAGGTTGGGGGAGGGGACCCACTAGAACAACTGTTGCGAGACAGATGGTTGCCTCCCGTCAAGGCCATCCAGCGTGTTCTTTAACGTGCACCGGGTATGGCTCTCCCGCACAAGGGGCCACGGCTTAACAGCAGGGTGTGCATTAGCTGAGATAAATCTCGACATCGGCAAGTTGGGACTCGAATCTGGAGGGGTGGGTTGGTTCAGTCGGTAGCGTGCCAGGATCATAATCTGCAGTTCTCAGGTTCGAATCCCAACTGTTGAGATTTATCTCCGCAAAACTCCACACCCTGCCCTCGGTCAGTTGGGGACACCGATGGGCTTGAAAAGGCCTCCGTTCGCCGTATGGAACGTTAACTCTGGCACCTTATGCGGGAGAGCCATACCCTGTTGACTTTGAAGAACGCGATGGATGGCCTTGACAGGAAGCTGCCATCTGTCTCCCAACAGCTGCGCAGTGGGTCTCTTTCCCTCAACCTTCTCTGGTCCTTGTGGCATAACTATTTAGCCCATTGTATGCAAAAAAAAAGGGGGGGGGCTCAGTCTGTAGCGCGCCAGGCTCGTAATCTGTAGTTCCCAGGTTCGAGTCCCAACTGGGTCAACGTTGAGATTTATCTCCGCAAAATTCCCCGCCCTGCCCACGGTCAGTAGGGGACACCGATGGGCTAGGAAAGGCCGCCGTCCGTCGGATGGGACGTTAAGCCGTGGCCCCGTGTGCGGAAGAGCCATATCCTGTGCACGTTAAAGAACACACTGGATGGCTTTGACGGGAGGCTACAATCTGTCTCCTAACAGCTGTTCCAGTGGGTCCCCTCTTCCAACCTTCTGGGTCCATGTGACCTGGCCATTTAGCCCATGGTGTGCAAAAAAGTGCCGCTCAGAGGTAAAACAACCCAACTTGAATCTCGGAACTGCAGATTATAGGTCAAGCGTTCTGCCAACTCCCCCCCCCCCCCCCCCGCCCTCTGAGCCACATCCAGAGTTAATGGGTCGTGACCGTAAGCTGTGAACTTACAGATCTAGTGAGAAATTTAGAGGATAAAAAATAACAGAAACGAAGAAATCGTACTCCAATCCAATTACAAAACTTTCCTCACCTACAAAGCCACGTTAAAAAAGCTCTACAAACACGAATGTGTATATCAGAAATAGTTTCCTTCTGTCGCATTTTATCCCGTTTTGGACACACGATCCTTTTCCAATCGATCCAGGAACATCAGAGTTTCCAACTTCCGTTAGCCTCATTCAACTCGGCCGTCTGTTATTGTTACGTGAGGCTGAAGTAAATCGTCGTGTTAGGAGATCAAGTCAGTCCAGAAGTTTCGACTCATATGTTGAATGAAGGGGAAAAAAAGTCAATTCGTTTCACTAGCATCCTTCATTGATTAATTTACAGCTGGATGAAAAAGAATCTAGAGAGTGGGAAAGTGCGATTCATATCTGTAAGGAATGGAAGAAAAAAACTACTGAAGGGGAAATGAGACAGTGAATCACAGTTCGTTAGATTAGAAGGCAATTTTCGTTTCTATGATAAATTGACTAAACGAAAACAACGAAGAAACAAAAAGTTTTTCTTAACTCTGGAGTACTGACGAGGAGGAAATTGTTCAGGAAACAGAATTTTTTTCGTATATGGAACTATTTTTATACTGACAACGATTGATAAGTCTAAAATTTATATGTACAGTCGCTCAAAAAATATCCGAACACTATGGTTGATTGCAGAATTCAGAAAAAATATCTGGCAATGATTTTTTTTTAGAAATTAGTGACCTTCGTGACACGAAGTTGCCAGATCACTAATTTCTAAACAAAATCGTTGCCAGATATTTTTTTCTGAATTCTGCAATCAACCATAGTTACGGATACTCTTTTGAGCGACTGCATTATATACAGGCCCAGATTTAGAGCGAGACAATCGAGTCAGAAAAAAAAGTAAAAGATAAGGCCAAGAGATTTGCATTGCAGTGCAACACTTTCCCTTTGCTTTTAGAGGAGTTTAAAATTTTTCAAGAAAAATGCGTTAAATATACTCAAGTTTAATCATTTTTGGCTTACCCTTACTAGCATTCTCAAAGGGGCGGAGGCATGCCCTGTTGAAAATGCTAGTAAGAGTAATGGAGTTTAATCATCTTACTTCTGTAAGTTGGGTTGTTTTATCTCTACACGGCACTTTTCCGCTCGGTTGGGTTGTTTTACCTCTGAGCAGCACTTTTTTGCACACAATCGGCTAAATGGCCAGGTCACAAGGACCCCGGAGGCTCAGAGAAGGTTGGGGGAGGGGACCCACTAGAACAGCTGTTGGGGAACAGATGGTAGCCTCCCGTCAAGGCCATCCAGCGTGTTCTTTAACGTGCACAGGGTATGGCTCTCCCGCACACGGTGCCACGGCTTAACGTCCCATCCGACGGACGGAGGCCTTTTCAAGACCATAGGTGTTCCCTACTGACCGTGGGCAGAGCGGGGAGTTTTGCGGAGATAAGTCTCAACACTGACACAGCTGGGACTCGAGCCTGGGAACTGCAGATTACGAGCCTGGTACGCTACCGACTGAACTACCACCGCCCCACACTGTTCTGCACACAGTAGGTAAAATGATCATGTCACAAGGCCCCTAGGCCTCAAAGAAGGTTGGGTAAGGAGTCCAGTGGGCAGTTGTTAGGAGACAGATTAGGAGACCTTCCATCAAGGTCATCCAGGGGGTTCTTTAACCCGCACAGCGTGTGACTCTCCTGCACACGGAGCCAAGGATATACGTCTCATCCAACGAACGGAGGCCTTTCAAAGCCGATATACGTCTCATCCAACGAACGGAGGCCTTTCAAAGCCTATAGACGTCCTCTTTCTCACCAGAGGCTAAGGTGGGGGTTAGCGGACTGTTGGGACTGGAACCCGGGAATATTAGATAACGAGCCTGGCCTCGACTGAGCCAACCGCTGCTCCACTTCTATGAGTAACACATTCGTTTAAAGACAATTCTAGAAAAATAAGTCCGAAAAATAGGTTTCTATAATTTCTGCGGAGAGGAGGAAAATTATTGCCGATATTGTAGAACTTGGGTTGTTTTACCTGTGAGCGGCACTTTTTTTGCACCCAATTGATTAAATGGACAGGTCACAAGGTCCGCAAGAGATCAGAGGAGGTTGGGAAGAGAAGGCCCACTCGACAGCTGTTGGGAGACAGATGGTAGCCTACCGTGAAGGCTATCCAGAGTGTTCTTTAACGTGAACAAGGTATAGTTCTCCCATACACGGGACCCCGGCTTTAGCCCCATCCGACGGATGGCGGCCTTTCCAAGCACATCGCTGTCTCCTCTCTAACCGAGGACAAGGCGAGATTTTTGCGGAGATAAATCACAACGCTGGCACAGGAAGAACTCGAACCTGGGAACTGCAGATTAGGATGGCGTGCTGCGGATTGAACCACCCCTGCCACGATATTGTGAAGCATAAAAACCCTGAAGTCTATTATATATAAGCCACTACACTGTAATGCAAAATATATCCATAAGAGCTAAGAAAATAGAAAACAAAATTATGCAAATTAGTTAAAGAGGAAAAAATGATTGAAATGTATACTATAAAAATAGAACATTAAAGATTATAAACGCAACAAATACGAAAAAGATCATGATCTAACCGAGCACAGAAAAATTCCCATATGGAGATAAAACAACTTGAACAAGGAGAGAACTGCAAACTTTTTCAATTCTACAAAAAAGACGAAATCTATAGTTATATGCATCATCATAGGAATCTCAATGAATAGAGAACTTCATATTTTATAAGCCAGCGGTTCCCAAACCTTTTGGAGTCCAACGCTCCCTTTTACCAATACCTCTGAACGGCACCTTCTTGTGCACCATGGTCTAAATGGCCTGGAAACAAGGATCCCCAAGGCTCAGAGAAAGTTGGAGGAGGGGACACACTGGAATAGCTGTTGAGAGACAGATGATAGCCTCCCGTCTGGGCCATCCAACGTGTTCTTTAACGTGCACAGGAAATGGCTCTGCCAAATACGGGGCCACGGCTTAACGTCCCATTCGACGGACGGCAGCCTTTCCAAGCCCATTGGTGTCCCCTACTGACCGTGGAAGGGCGGGGAATTTTGCGGAGATAAATCTCAACGCTGACTCAGCTGGGACTCGAACCTGGGAACTACAGATTATGAGCTGGCGTGCTACCGACTGATCCACCCCAAGATCCCAAGGACTCAAAAATAAATATGCAAATTTCACATAAAATATTATTCCATCCACTGAATGAAAAGCACATTTAATCGATTTATTTCCAAATTGTCATCCAAATCTCTTCCGGGCTAAACCTCTTTTGGCATATTGCTACGAAACGTCCAAAAGAACAAGGCAAACAATCAGTTAAGATCCACTTCCATCCTCTCAAATCACACGCAATGAACTACGGCGTTCCTTCAACGACGTGATGTAGTCGACCACCTCTCCTAACTAGTGCCAAAGTACGTAGAGATGACGACAATTACCGCATCTTTACACTAATGAAGATGTAAGCATGGCCCCATTCGCCTTTTACGCTATTAGGATTATAACTCCTTCTTAGGAATTCTCCTACAGATACAGAAATAGAGAGGGCTAAAAAGGGGAGAGGAGTAAGAATGCAAGATGCTTGAGGTAATAACGGCCGGCAAGGAAAAACATTAGTTGCCTGAGAGGTATGGTAATAGCGTCCACATGACTTCCAACGGCCTGCAGGATACAGCGCCAAAACCCTCTCAGAGGAACAATAATGATCAGCAGGAATGTGTCGGCTACTACGATTGCGTGATAGTGGTGGTCACACAGTTGTTTTGTTTCTTAGCGAATTATTTTTCGTTTGTTTTTCTTGGCTTTCCTTCAGAGCTGGAAGGTTTCTGAAATAATACAGAAACGATGAAAACAAAACTGTATTTTGTTTTAGTTTTCCGAGTTGTTGTTTGGGTTGTTTTACCTCTGAGCGGCACTTTTTTGCACACCATGGGCTAAATGGCCAGGTCACATGGACTCCGAAGGCTCAGAGAAGGTTGGGAGAGGGGACCCACTGGAAGAGATGTTAGGGATAGATGGTAGCCTCCCGTCAAGGCCATCCAGCGTGTTCTTTAACTTGCACAGGGTATGGCTCTCCCGCACACGGAGCCACGGATTAACGTCCCATCCGACGGACGGCGGCCTTTCCAAGCCCATCGGTATCCTCTACTGACCATGGGCAGGGAGTTTTCCGGAGATAAATCTCAAAGCTGACAGAGCTGGGATTCGAACTTGGGAACTGCAGATTACGAGCCTGGCACGCTACCTACTGAGCCACCCCCGCCCGATTTCACTTTGCAGTCTGTTGGCTGTCCGTCTGTAGACATTCAACTTTTTTGTTACTAGCAATAAATTAAAAATCCCTGGGGACCAGCAGTCGCAATATGAACAGGGTACGACTGGCCAACCGAGGCGGCTCTTTGTTCTTTTTTTTTTTGAGGGTGTGTGTCGGTAGTGCGCCAAGCTCGTAATCTACAGTTCCCAGGTTCGAGTCCCATTGGATGAGGGTTGAGATTTATCTCCGCAAAACTCCCCGCCCCTCCTCAGTCAGTAACAAATAGGGGTTCCCAATCCACCGATGCGCTTGGAAAGGCCGCCGTTCATCTAATGGAACGTTAATCCGCCGCATTGTGTACGGAGAGCCATACCCTGTGCCCGTTAAAGAACAAGCTAGATGACCTTGACTGGAAGCAATTATCTGTCTCCCACAGTTGCCCCAAGCTTCTCTGAGCCCTCGGGGTCCTTGTGAGCTGGCCATTTAGCTTATTGTGTGTAAAAAAACGCAGCTCAGAAGTAAAACCACCAACATGGTTTCTAAAGAAATGTATAAATCTTTACAGTTTTGTCTTTGAATTCTAAGGCGGAGTTTCCTCAGTTGATAACAAACGAGGCTCATAAACGGCATAAAACCCACTGTATCATTGTGGATAAGTTTCTCCGCTAATGTTCTTCCTGCCCTTGGTGGGAAAGGAGACACCGGTGGGCTTGGAAATGCCGTCGTCCGTCGGATATAAAGTCGTAGCCCGGGTTTAGGTCAGTCATACCCTACAACAAAGATGATGGGAGGTTTCTATCTGTTTCCTAATGCTGTTCAGAGGATCTCCTTTCCCAACCTACTCTGTGTCTTACTGGCTTGGCCATTTAATCCATTGTGTGCAAAAAAGTACCTCTCAGAAGTGAAACAACCCAATCCATGTAGCTGACATGCTATATATCACAGAACGTTAGAACAACTGCCTTATTATCAGAAGTGCATTTGCTAGTAGTTCATTTTAAATATAAACTTAAAATAATGAAAAGTTTTTAGACTTTATTCTACTCAGCACATCAGATAATAGGACTACTGTCCTATTGTCTAATGTGCTGTATTATTACTGTCTAATATGCTGTACTATTACTGTCTAATGTGCTGTACTATTGCTGTCTAATGTGCTGTACTATTGCTGTTTAATGTGCTGTACTATTACTGTCTAATGTGCTGTACTATTACTGTCTGTGTTGTACTATTACTGTCCAATGTGCTGTACTATTACTGTCTAATCTGCTACACTGCAACTATACGCTAATACTACTACTGTACTACTATATGCTAATACTACTACTGTACTAAAAAAATAAAATACCCCCTCAAGCAGCTGCTTGCCACAGTACTACTATACGCTAATACTATACGTTAATACTACTGTGGTGCTACTGTACTACTATACGCTAATACTACTACTGTGGTGCTATAGTACTACTGTACTACTATAAGCTACACTACTACTGTCCTACTATCATCTGTACTGCGCTTGTCCTACTATCATCTGTACTGCGCTTGTCCTACTATCATCTGTACTGCGCTTGTCCTACTATGTACTGCACTACTACTGATGTCTTATGTACTGTACAACTATTGTCCCCGCTATGTGCTATATTAATACTGCTCTACTATGTGCTGTACTACGATCCTACTATCAAATGTAGAAGAGTTTCCTGCCGACATTATTAACTCTGCTGAATATTGACATTATTAACTCTGCTGAATATTGACATTATTATTTATGCGATTTTCTTAACTTATTTTCATTTATTTATGGTTATCAGACGGGTTGCAGAACGACTTCTCATCGATTACTGGTTACGCTATGACGTTTTATTAGCGGACGTGTATCTGCCTGAGACCAAATCCGAAACAATACGCTCACATTAAATGGGGATAAAAAAAACAAGGAGAAGTTCTGGGAAAGAGAATACGTCCTTCATTTGAGTCTAAGAAAAAAAACGAAGAAGCCCTTTGTCTTATCCTGGATTTGAAAGGTTACCTCTCAGAGCCAGGTTTCGCCGTAACAATCAATCGAAGACAAAAAGACAATCGGAAAAAGTAAAAAAGTCCCAAAGCTTGCGTAAAGCTGGACAAAGTCTAGCAATAAAATACAGCCAGTGGAAATTGGCAAAATGGTCTGAATTTTTCTGTGTCAAGGATGCTCATCTAGTGGAGTACCAGGATCATAATCTGAAATTCTCGCGATCGGGCCTGTATGTTTTTAGCAGCGACTCGTGTTTTATCATCAAGTCATCGATTAACACTATAGACGTGTTCAAAAAATTCTCAAGGGTGAAATTTTGTTAATTGGAGACGAATTTCTCATAATATATATATACAAGAGGTTGGGTTGTTTTACTTTTGAGCGGCAATTTTTTTCACACCATGGGCTAAATGGCCAGGTCACAGGGACCCCGAAGGCTCAGAGAAGGTTGGGGGAGGGGTTGGGTTGGGTTGTTTTACCTCTGAGCGGCACTTTTTTTGCACACAGTGGGCTAAATGGCCAGGTCACATGGACCCCGAAGGCTCAGAGAAGGTTGGGGGAGGGGACCCACTGGAATAGCTGCTGGGAGACAGATGGTAGCCTCCCGTCAAGGTCATCCAGCTACCCGAGATGGTAGCCTCTCACGCTGGAGGAACACGCTGGAGGACCAAGGTCATCCGGCGTGTTCTTTAACGTGCACAGGGTATGGCTCTCCCGCACACGGGGCCACGGCTTAACGTCCCATCCGACGGACGGTGGCCTTTTCAAGCCCATCGGCGTCCCCTACTGACTGTGGGCAGGGCGGGGAGTTTTGCGGAGATAATCTCAACGCTCTGGCTGGGACTCGAACCTGGGAACTACAGATTACGAGCCTGGCGGAATACCGACTGAGCCACGCCCGCCCATGATCTTTAACGTGCACGGTATATGGCTCTCCTGCACTCGGGGATAGTCCCATCCGACGGGCGGCGGTCATTCGAAGCCCATAAGTGTCCACTACTAACCGATGGCAGGGTGGGGATTTTGCGGAAATAAATCTCAACTACGACCCAGATGGGACTCGAACTTTAGAACTGCAGAATACGAGCCTGGAGCTACCAACTATTACACACAATTCATACTCATTGCTATACATCTCTAAGGCTAAAAATAACTCTGTGATTATATATAATCACGGTGCCGCAATCCCTTGAAAATTTTCCTTTAGGGGAGGAAAGGAGTGGACATAATTTAAGTTTGCGTATGACACTCCCACATCAGAAGCTTCAAAACCGAAAAACATTATTACCTAGATCAGAAAATCGAACTTTTCAAATTACTTCGTACCCAGCATAGTTGTTTGGATGAAATTTACCAGGCATAGGTTTTTACAGAAAAAAAATGAATATGTGCAAATAATATCGCGTTGTACAAAAAAGGCGCACGTACAAAAAATTTAAATATAAAAAAAGTTATTATTTAATATATTATTTAAATACATTATTAATTAATATATTTTATAAAATATATATTTATTGATTTAAAAATAACATTTAAATAAAAATATACGCAATAGACATTTTTCTAATTACGCTAATTATTTTAACTACGCTAACTATTTTAACGTCTGGTATGAATTCTCGTTAGTGTTCGAAAGCCTTCATTTCAACAAGACTCACCCCCCCCCCCCCAAATAAATCGGAGTTGGCAAAATTCGAAGCCACTTAGTAAAATAAAGGTGAGTTATGAAAATTGAGGTGGTTGTTGTAAAATTAAGAAAAGTTGGCAAAATCGTGGCAACCTGGCAAAATCTTTGGGAGCTGGCAAAATCGAGGCAACTTGGCAAAATCTAGGGCAGTTTGAAAACTTTGAAGTCCCTTTCTAAAATACAGGTGAGTTGTGAAAATTGGGATATATTTGTAAAATTAAGGAGAGCTGACAAAATCACTGTACTACCAAAAAATTGTGATATTGGAAGTGGCTAAAAATTCAATCCATATTGCAATTTTATCTATTTGTAGACACTCTAATAAATCAAACACGATTACGGAACAGGGAAGAAACGAATAAAGGTCTGTCTTTAATATATGAAAATCTACTTTTTAAAGCTTACTAATTCATAAGCTTAAGTACTATTAACTTTAAAATGACGCTTCAAAAAAGTACTATTAACTTCTACATATATACAAAATCCACAAGCATGGGCTACGGAGGTCCTACCAGACTGAATAATTTTGCTCTCCACAGCTCTCTCTCTCCTGAGCTACAGGTTTAAAAGCTATTATTAAGTCTAAGGGGGCATTTAAAAAAGTACTATTAAGTTTTGGGCGATGCTAAAAAAAGTACTTTTAACTTTGACGTTTAAAGAGTATTATTTAGTTTAATGTGATGATTAAAAGAGTACTAAACTTCAAATTTCTTTTAAACGTTACTTTAATTTTAAAGTGGCGTTTAAAAAGTGCTATTAACTTTAAGATGATGCTTAAAAAGTACTATTACTTTTGGGTGATGGTTAAGTACTATTAACTTAAGTACTATTAAACTTATTAAACTTTAAAGTGGCGTTTACAAAAGTAGTGTTAACTTCAGCATGCCTCTTAAAAATGCACTTTTAATTTAAAGTGACGCTTTAAAGTAACTCTTATGATTGTGTTTTAACGCCATACAACACACACATAAAGCGGAAAGTAGAAGATTCCTAGTATCTGAAAAGTTTACAGCTTATCGAATCGCAGTTTCAGGTCTTCCGGCATTTCTACCAACATAGAGAAGTGGAGGATTAAGTGCCGGAAACATTTCCAGTTCAGTTGAAAAGTAGACGTGTTCTAGAAATGATTCGGACGCATTTATTAAGGATCCAAGATCCTCATCTCCTAGATGTGGCTAGTTGGAACACTTCAAGTCGGAATAGATCCCCGGGGGCCATGAGTGTCGCCGACACTCCACTCTCGTATCACCACACTCCACAGCACCATTCGGATTTTCCTCCTCAGGTCATGGAAACGAATAGCTGTGAAGGCACAGTAGACGAACCCACCAATGCAGAGGGTTGAGAAGTCACTGAATGCAGTTCGAGTGCCGTAATAGTGCAGTGGTCGAGTCGCAGAATAAGCAAGATGTAACTGTTACTACAACTATTCCCTGAGTTCGTTAGATCTTTTCTAGTCCAGCAAGCATAAATCTCTCAGTTAAGAAATACGATGCACAAGAAACCACTAATAATAATGCTTGATTACGTAAATAGTCGAAAATTTAGAACATTTATTTGATTACAAAGGCTTTCTTTCCTCTTTTTTATAAGACCCTCTGATAAAACATTTTTTTTTTTGTTTTTCTATAATCTGTTGGAGTCGTATAGTGTGAGTGGCAGTGGGGAGATTATTAGGTTGGGTTGTTTTACCTCTGAGCGGCACTTTTTTGCACACCATGGGCTAAATGGCCAGGTCACATGGACCCCGAAGGCTCAGAGAAGGTTGGGGGAGGGGACCCACTGGAAGAGCTGTTGGGAGACAGATGGTAGCCTCCCGTCAAGGCCATCCAGCGTGTTCTTTAACGTGCACAGGGTATGGCTCTCTCCCGCACACGGAGCCACGGCTTAACGTCCCATCCGACGGACGGCGGCCTTTCCAAACCCATCGGTGTCCCCTACTGACAGTGGGCAGGGCGGGGAATTTTGCGGAGATAAACCTCAACGCCGACTCAGCTGGGACTCGAACCTGGGAACTACAGATTACGAGCCTGGCGCGCTACCGACTGAGCCACCCCCGCCCCTAGGGAGATTATTAGACTTGCTGTTGAAGTAAATACAAATATTAAATATTGTCATATTAATAACAACACCCTGTGGTCATTGAATTATAATAACCAGCCCCATGTTAAATCAATGGAAGGTAACTTCTGGCCTCTAAACTTCAACAATAAGTGTTATATGAGAAAATGGGACTGAAATCGAATATCTGAAGCAGATCTATTCAAATCACGATTTTCAGCATTATGAGCTTTGTAGTTCATGTGTTGTTGGAGTTTGAATATTTAACAGCAACAATGCAAGTCTGAAGAAAATTGAAAAATATTGAAAGAATTATTTACACGAACTATTTAAATATGCATCTATTGCATTAAATGATTTAAAATAATACTTATTATATCCGATTATAATTAACTTCTGAGGTAAATCTACAGTTTGACTGTTGTTAAACATTAAAACTTTCATAATTCTTATCTACAATTTGGGTTGGGTTGTTTTACCTCTGAGCGGCACTTTTTTGCACACCATGGGCTAAATGGCCAAGTCACATGGACCCCGAAGGCTCAAAGAAGGTTGGGGGAGGGGACCCACTGGAACAACTGTTGGGAGACAGTATGGTATAGCTCCCCGTCAAGGCCAAACAGCGTGTTCTTTAACGTGCACAGGTTATGGCTCTCCCACACACGGGGCCACGGCTTAACGTCCCATTCGACGGACGGCGGCCTTTCCAAGCCCATCGGTGTCCCCTACTGACCGCGGGCAGGGCGGGGAATTTTGCGGAGATAAATCTCAACGCTGACCCAGCTGGGACTCTAACCTGGGAACTGCAGATTACGAGCCTGGCGCGCTACCGACTGAGTCACCCCCGCCCCCTTATCTACAAATCGAATATTTTTGAAAATCGAGATTTCAATACATTTCATTTAGATAGACGTATAGATCTCATTTGGGTATTAAGACGGCAGCCTTTGTAAACCTGTCAGTGTTGTCTACTGACAGTGGGCAGTCCCACCTAGGTTGGGTTGGGTTGTTTTACCTCTGAGCGGCACTTTTTTGCACACCTTGGGCTAAATGGCCAGGTCACAAGGACCCCGAAGGCTCAGAGAAGGTTGGGGGAGGGGACCCACTGGAACAGCTGTTGGGAGACAGATGGTAGCCTCCCGTCAAGGCCATCCAGCGTGTTCTTTAACGTGCACAGGGTATGTCTCTCCCGCACACGGTGCCACGGCTTAACGTTCCATCCGACGGACGGCGGCCTTTCCAAGCCAATCGGTGTCCCCTACTGACCGTGGGCAGGGCGGGGAATTTTGCGGAGATAAATCTCAACGCTGACCCAGCTGGGACTCGAACCTGGGAACTACAGATTACGAGCCTGACGCGCTACCGACTGAGCCACCCCCGCCCCAATCCCACCTGGGACTCGAACCTAGGAACTGCAGATTATGAGCCTGGCGCGCTACCGACTGAGCCTCGTCCTCCTACCTAAGGTGTAATACATAATCCTCAGCAATTACGGGCTACGGTAGTCCAACAAGACTGTGAAATTTAATTCTCCATACAGATCTTTCTTAAACTCAGTTGCTTTTATCTCTAAGTAACTTACGTTTTAAGGACATAAATTTTCCACAATTTACCTAGAATCTACTAAAATTGGCAATTTCCATGTTATCTCAATGGGAATCTAAGCACATTGTAACTTTAAAAAAATGCATTTAATGGAAAAATGTGACTGATGACAAACTAAAGGACATACTCAAATCCATTTATATCTCTATTTTTTAACAATATTCGTTCATTATTTAAAGAGTTACGGAAGCTGGAATATTTAGCAATAAACATATTTTATAAAAGTTATTCATAATTGCCTAATATTAAAATAATCATACGTAAACATTTTAAACATATGCAATTCTTGTTATTTAAATTTTAATTAATTTCCGAGAGAAATTCTTATGAAGCATATTTCACTTCTCAAAGACAAAATTAAATAATTCTCTAAAGACGGGTCATTTGAGCACAAATCGATTAAGTTCGATCTTTGCTTAATCGATGAACTGTGCAGCTTAATCGATCGTTACGTTGCACAATCGTTAACCTGTTCGATTAAGTTTTATCACAGCAAGGATTACTAACTATTCTTAGGGTTCACTTAAAACAGCGCTTTTCAAATTTTTCCTACTGGTAACCCTAAACATGTCATCTCCGCAAATTCCCCCCCCCCCCCCTCTGCCCACGGTCGGTAGGGGACGCCGATGGGCTTGGAAAGGCCTCCGTCCGTCGGATGGGACGTTAAGCCGTGGCCCCGTGTGCGGGAGAGCCATACCCTGTGCACGTTAAAGAACACGCTGGATGGCCTTGACGGGTGGCTACCATCTGTCCCCCAACAGCTGTTCTAGTGGATACCCTCCCCCAACCTTCTCTGAGCCTTCGGGGTCCTTGTGACCTGGCCATTTAGCCGATTGTGTGCAAAAAAGTGCCGCTCAGAGGTAAAACAACCCAACCTAAACATGTCACCGATTTCGAGCATCTCCAAAAATGATCTTGAATTTCACTTCATCGTGACAGATTACCCCTTCTTCAAAGCCATGACTCTCTGTCCTCCAATATAATTTTCATAACTTAAAATTTGAATAGCAATAACCTCTAATTAAAAACCTAAATTTTTCTGCAATTAATATTTACAACCCTAGACTTGCTGTACCAGAAAAAAATTTTGAGGTGATTATCTCTCAGGTTCCTGAGCCACATATTATAATAGGTGACTTTAATAGTCACCCTCCATCCTGGTTCCAATATTCGGTTAACCCGGCTGGCAACTTATTAAGTAATTTTATCGCAAAATCTAACTTAATATTGTTAAATAAAAAAGTCCAAACTCATATTAATCCAAAAAATCATAGATCAATTATCGATCTTACTCTCATCTCTCCAAATATTTCTGATAAATTTTCATGGTCAATTTTAAATGATTCTCATGATAGTAACCATTTTCCAATATTATTATCCTCTCATTTTCGTACTAAATTCAAAAAATTAATTTATCTAAAGAATTGGTTTCAATTTAAAAACATTCTTGAACAAAAAAATCCACCACCGGAATTATTAAACAATTATAACGAATTTATTGATTATATTACAAATATTACCAAACAAGCATTTTCAAAAATTACCAACAAAAATCCTAACTTAGTAAAAACTTTTGGCATATGAATCGCCTCATATCCATTCGGAAAAAATTGGAAAATAAAGCTAATAGATCTCGTGATTTCACAGATATAAATAAATTTAAAAAAGCAAAAGCTCAGATTAGGAAAAACTACGAGAGTCCTACAAACAAAATTGGATTGATTTTGCTAACGAACTAAGCATTATTACTCCAGGAAAAAATCTCTGGAAAATTTTCAAAAAAAGTTAGTACTCGTTCTCTACAAAAGATTCTGGTGGCCGATATAGCTATACAAGAAAAAATTTCCTTAAAAGACACTGCTGACCTCTTGGCCAAAAACTTAAATATTTCTCAATCTGAAAATATTCCACCTAATGGAAAAATTTTTCAATGATACAATCAATCACAAATTAAAATATTACAAAAATGATTTATATATCCTAGATAAACCTTTTTCTCTTAATGAACTAAATTTTGCATTACAAAAACTTAATTTTAAATCAGCACCTGGTGCAGATTTAATCTCAAATAAATTTTTTTAAACCTTCCAGATTCCTGGAAATTAAAACTTCTTGAAATATTTAACCATTTTAAATATTAATTTAGAATTAATTTAAATTTTAAATATTAAAACATCCCTTCCTCATGGAAGCATATCATTATTATTCTTTTTATTAAAAAATGGTAAACCCGCAAACAATATTAATTTCTATCGCATTATATCTCTTATGTCAAATTCACTAAAATTTTTCGAAAGATTACTCTTTAAGAGACTGAATTGGTTTCTTGAATCGGGGAATTTCTTTTCAAACTCCTTTTTTGGTTTCCGCAAAAATAGATCATCGAAGGAATGTATTTCCTCATTATTTTCTGATATTTTTACAGCTTTAAAAAAACACGCACACATCTTGCTATTTCAATTGATCTCAGCCAGGCCTTCGACTCAGTCTGGATAAATGGACTCCTCCATAAGCTTATATAGGCTAAAATTAGTTCTAACTTTATTTCATTCCTTAAAGAATTTCTTTTCAATCGAACATTTCAAATTAAAATTGATTCTAATCTGTCACAAACCTACAAAATTCATAAAGGCCTTCTCCAAGGATTCATCTGTCCCCGATATTCTTTAACTTTTACCTCCATGACTTAAACATTTTTTTTCCAAAATCTATTTCATATACCTGTTATGCTGATGACCTTATAATATGGACCTCTCACAAAAATGATTATGAAATTCAAACTTCACTTCAAAATCAATTAACAAAATTACAGAAATATTGCTTAAAATGGCATTTAGTAATAAATGCTAATAAAACATTTTGTATTCCATTTTAAAGAAAGAAACATTATACTCCAATTTTTAACGTGGAAATTAATAATGAAAAAAATCCAACAGCTTAACACTTGCAAAATTCTTGACATCCATTTGGACTCCAAACTCAATTGGCATCCCGATCTCGATAACCTTAATACAGCTGGCCTCAAACTTATAAACTTTTTAAAATATTTCACCTTCCGTCATAATGGTACAAAACAGTTTTACTTAATTACCCTTTATAAAAACTTAATCAGAGCCAAATTAGAATATGGCTTGGAGTTTGTTAATGGCCCTGTTAATTATAAAATTAAAAAACTGGAAACAATACAAAATAAATATATAAAATTAGCTTTAGGTCTTCTAGCCTTTACACCAACTCTTTCTTTAATTGCAGAAACAGCAATTCCCCCCATCCAAATATGGAAAAACATTATTGGTAAAATACTATTTTAAACTACTTTTCAAACTTCCAAATCATCCTTTTCTAAAAAAACTTAAATATGGCCCATACCTTAAAATGATTAAAGATGGCCCCCCAATTTTTAAAACTTTATCATCAACTTCCACCAAACTTCATGAAGGGAGATATCCCAGACATCATAGCAGATTGGAACTTTCCTATCCCCCCATATTTTTGATCAAATTCCTAACCTTTATTCAAAATTTAACACTTCACCAGAAGTGGCTTTAACTCTTTTCCAAAATCTATGTTCAGACAAATATGAAACCTTTCAAAAACGTTTTACTGAAAGCTCTGTCCTCACAGACACAGAATCAGCTTCGGCTGCTTTCTATGTCCCATCTACCAATTTTTCCGAATCATATAAACTTCCTCCTAAAACACCCATTTTCCAGGCTGAGTTGCTTGAAATCTTGGAGGCTATCAATTGGGCTTTTCATAACTGTTACTTTTGCGGATTCCAAGGGAGCAATTCAAGTTCTCGCTCAGGAATTCCTCTTTTCAGATTACAATTCAGTCCTTTCAAAACTATTAACTTTAAATTTAGAAAACCTACATCTTAAAATAATACAATATCTATTCAGTGGATTCCGAGTCACGTCGGAATCAAAGATAATGAAAACGTTGATCTATTAGCAAAAAATGCCCATAAAATTCAAGAAACTAGCAACTCATTTTTTTTTAATTTTAAAAATGAATTGAAAAAGTTAGAACTAACTCTCACTCAAAAACATTTTCAAAGCTATGCATCCGCTCAAAATAACTTTAGATTTCAGCTCTCAGAAAATAAATTAATGAAATTAAAAAACTTTCTTTTAATAGACAACAATTAAAAATCTTATATCGCCTTAGAACAAATACAATTATGTCAAATTCTACAAAATTTAAATTTAAACTTATAAACTCCCCAAATTCTTTACATTGCCATTCCCCAGAATCAGTTAATCACATTCTCCTTAACTGTAAAAAATTTGAACTACAAAGGAAAAAATTCTTCCAACTCCTTGAAGACATTGGTCTTAACAACTTTCAAACAAACATAATTTTAAAATGTACACCTTCAGATTTACACATAAAGGTTCTTGCATACTTATTTCAATTTCTTCAATCCACGCCTTTGTGGTTCCAATTATAAAAAAATATATAGTAAAAAAATATAAAATATAAATATATAGTAATATATATATAAAACAAAAAATATATGAAAAAAAAATAAAAATATATATATATATAGCAAAAAAATCTATAAAAAAATATATATACCTAAAAAACAGATTTTAAAAAATCTTTCTTATTGAACTATATATTCTCAATTCATTAACTCCCATAAATATTGCTTGAGAAAGCCTGGATAAAGGAACTCTCAAAAAAAGTAACGTTTGTATTGTACAGTCGCTCAAAAAAGTATCCGAACACTATGGTTGATTGCAAAATTCAGAAAAAATATCTGGCATTGATTTTTTTTAGAAATTAGTCATCTGGCAACTTTCGTGTCACGTGACACGAAGGTTGAGACTTTTTTTGAGCGACTGTACTCTTTGTCCTTTCTGGGTCAAACTGCTTTTGCTTCGTTATGTAAGACATCACTTCGTCCGTAAAAAAAATATTTAGTTTCCAACATCGCCCTCAAAAATAAAAAAAATCCCAAACTTACTCTTCCCAGCATAAGCTATCAATTATCAATTTCGGTACGGGAGGATAAAATGAAAGCCAAACTACACTGGTTTCCATAAATTAAGGAATAACCCTATGTTATGTCAAAGGGAAACTAACGTCGAAGCTCTATAATTTCTAAAATGAGTATTTTGTTTTGTTTTGAAAAATAATAGCAGAAAAAAGTTTCAATCAAATATATCAATATTTCGATTTTGAAAAATATTCGTTCAGTATGCACATTTTTTTAAATATACACATTGATACAATATTTATTACTGAGTTTTAACTTTTGAAATCAATTTTTGTGGCTGGCATTGTTATCGCTAAATATTCAAACTTCCATAACTCATTAAATACTGAACGAATATTGTTGAAAATCGAGATAGTTATATAATTGATTGAGATCTTTATGGGCTCTCACATTTTTCAAAATAAAAAAACTTATTTTAGAACTTATAAAGATTCGACATTAGTTTTCCATCTAAATAACATAGGGTCGTTCTTAATTTATGAAACCAGTGTAAATTGGCTAAATGATAGTCTTTATTTCGCTAGAATTCGGTAACAATTTTATTTCTGTTTTCGAAAAATTTTGTGTTACCCCGTTGAAAAACATTGTTTAGGAAGTACTGTCTACCCCCAAAATGTAACATCTTTGGTTGAATTATTTTGTCTCTGTGCATCACTTTTGTCTACACCATGTGTACAAATTTGTTAGTGTGTACAAAGTGTGTGCACAATTTGCACAGGAACGTTTGTGCATAGATGGGTTGTATTGTAACCCAACCCATCTGTTTCCAAGCCTACGAAACTCCTCCTAATAGATGTCGACATATGTTTTTCCAGTGAGCGGTACTTTTTTGCATAAATTTTGATAAATGCTCAGTCATAAGGACCCAGAGAAAGTTGGGGAAGGGGATCCACTGGACAGCTATTAGGAGACAGATACAAGTCTCCCGTCAAGGCCATCCAAAGTGTTTTTTAACATGCACAGGGTATGACTCTCCTGAGTTAGGATTTATCTCCGCTAATCTCCCAGTCAGTCAGAATAGGTCATCGCTTCTATGAAAGGTTGTTTTCCGTAGGATGCGAAATTAAACCGTAGTTCCATATGAATGAGAAAGCCATATCCTCTGTAAGTTAAAAAAACACACTGTTCTACCTTTACGTGGGATTATATCCTAACATTTTTGTATGATCCCTTCCCACAACCTTTTCTGAGCCTTTGCGACCTGATCATTTAGTCCATTCTAGGTAAAAAAGTGTCACTTGGAAGAAAAAACAACCCAATCCTTAAATTAAGTGTACCACAGACCAAATCACTTCGCTACAACATGTGAAGCGTAGATCGTAGATCGTATAATCATATTCGATGTACCGGGTAATAATTTTACCCCTAACTATTTCCATCATAATGATATGCCTATTTGGCATGAGTAAGAAAAAATATATATGTAAACCACCCTTAGGTGGGTCCCTAAGGGCAAACATAAGAAAAGCTAAAAACAGCAGTAAAATTGTATATGAAACCTAAAACGGGTAGGTCTCCTCAGAGAACGCCACCGTTTTAGGCCTCTTGTACTTGTTCAAAACAGTATGATCGTAAAGAATCAGAGAAGAAATAATCTCATTGGGATTATTGCTTACAGCCTCAAAAAATCTTTTTCAGGTGCGTTTTACATATGTATATATACGGTCGATGCCCAGGTCTATACGGAGTTGTCTGTTAGTGACAAACCAGGGGGCATCAACCGCAGTTCTCAAAAACTTGATCTGTAAGACCTGAATCTTACGAATATTGGTAAGTATAGTATTCGCCCATATGGGTGAAACATAGAGAATCACCGGTCTGATGATCAACAACATGTGAAGAGAATCTCCTCCACTCTATATATTTCAAGATCATTGCCTCAGATGACCGATCATCTTCCCCTTTTCATTTTCTCCCATATCAAACAAGCCTAATACGCTCTTCTATACCAGTTAGTACCTCTGTGTTAATATTTTACTCTTCCTGTCGCTTAATACCAAGGCACGTTTCGACACTTTGCGACTCTCATCTTCAGGTAGAAGTTAACTCTCAACAGAGACAAACTATTGATGCAGCGATGCATTGTTTATTACAAGGTAGCTTGTAATGCCACCATAATCGTGACAGGAGAGTTCACCCCCGAGCGAGAAGAGCCAGTTAGAGCCATCTGAGCTCCACAAGAGCTGAGTATGAACTTCAGTAATATGCTCCAGACTGCCACTCACGAAGAGAACCAGCAGGAGAAACCTGCCTTTGGTAATTGTGGCCCAGAATCTACGGCGTTCACGTAATAAAGGATTTCAGTTACCGACAATGTAAAGTGAATGATTAGCTTCCTCCTGTCTGAGACATCTGGCTCGTTTGCATAACCACCTTTATACTTCACGACGACATTTTCGTGTAAACAAGGCGTGGTAATTTGCTCATAATCAGAAAGTTCTCACATGCTGCGTTAGCTTGTTTTCTCGTGCAAACGACAAAGACGAATTAGACTCAAGGAAGAAGATAATAAGCTTCAGCCCATATGTTTGAGTTGCACGAGTAATAGTTATAAGCAGAACGGTATATACAAAGTTAGGTTAGTCAAACTGAAGACCATTGTCTTATCATTATCATGAAGCAAGCCCATACCACAAGACATCTTGCAGACGCAAACGAATTAAGATCTCTTGCCGTCCCAAATGGATAAATTCACATAAAATGGCAAGAAAATTCCTAAAAATTTAATTTAATTTTTTGTAGTCCCAAATAACTGTTTGAGAATAATTATCCCAAATAAACTATTTTCTTTTGTTGCCCTCGATGAATTTTTTTTATTTGGGACGGGAAAACAATGGTCAACCTTTTTTTCTTGCAGTTTTAAATGAATTAGTTATATTTGACGGCAAATACAATTAACTTCATTTGCGATCTAACCGATTTAACTTTTTTTCCTGCTATCCCTCATAAATTAACCTTTTTGACTTCCGAAAGAAATTAATCTTTCTTTGTCGTCCCTAATGAATTAATTTATATGGGACGCGAAAAATGTTAATTCATTTGGAACAGAGGGAAAAAAGATGTCTTTGCCGTCCCATATAAATTAATTTATTTTGGACAACATCCTTAGTAATATTTTTGATCATTCCTAAAGAATTAATTCCTTTAGACCATCTCCAACAAATTAACCTTTTTTGCAATTCCAAATGAATTCACTTTTTATTTGCCGTCCCAAGTGAATTGACTATTTTGCTGCTGATGAAATAAATATATAAATTTTCCTGTCCCGTGCGATTTTAATCTTTTGCCACTCTAAACAAATTTAATTCTCCTAGAGGTTTTTAATTTTTGTTTTCCCGAGGATTATTTATTTGGAAGGTGTTCCTTTTTTTTTTCTGCCATTTCAAGAGAAATTCATTTGTTTGCCGCGTTTTATTTGCTTGAACCCTCAAAAGATTTCTATTTTTTTCCCTCCGAAGAAATTTTTATTTACACTGGTTTCGAAAAATTAAAGAATAACCCTATGTTATGTCAATGGGAAGCAAAACCAAGGCTTTGTAACTTCTAAAATATTTCTTTTTGCTTTGAAGAATGCAATAGCAGATAAAGATCTCAATCAAATATATCAATATCTCGATTTTCAATAACATTCGTTCAATAATTAGTGAATTACGGAAGTTGAAATACTTCCATAATTATCTAACGAATTATGGAATGCTTCCATAATTCGTTCCATAATTCGGTAAAGCCATAATTCGGTAAAAGCATCTCCAGCACGTGATTGTATATAATGAACGTGTTATTAGTTAGTCTAAACGAATTATGGAATACTTCCATAATTCGTTAGACTGGCATTGCTATTGTTAAATATTCAAGCTTCCATAACTCAGTAAATACTGAACGAATGTTGTTGAAAATCGTGATACTGATATATTTGAAATCTTCATCTGCTATCACACTTTTCAAAAGAAAAAAAAATCGTACTTTAGGATATACTCCATCGACGTTATCTTCTCATTAACATAACATAGGTTGTTCGTTAAATTTTGGAAATCAATATATTTGGCTTAATGAACATTTATCCGTTATCAAGCTGTTTTTTAAGTAATAGGAGAAGATGGTGTCGTGGCGCCGGTGGTATGTCCAACGATTAATCGCACTATAGTAGAGGACGATCAATTAGTCCCTGGATTATCTTCACCCTTATTTCGATGAAATAAAAAGTTCGTGGGTTGTTACACACGTACCGACGTATGCCTCAGACTTGCTGCGCCAAGTGATGTACAGAAATATGTCCAACAATTCACGCACGAGTGTTGTATAGGGACGACACAGTTTATTCACACTTATATACAATCACGTGCTGGAGATGCTCTCGACTCCGTAGCCCTTTGCTGCTGCAAACAATTACACAGTGAGGTGGAGAACCGCACTTTGCAGATTCTCGCTTTACCGACCTCAAACTCGGCGAAAGGATATCCAACTTTTGCCTACAACGTAGTTCACTAAGGACTCACTTCAGTTCCACAGAACTGTATTAGATTCACCAAGAATCTTGATTCTCACATAGAATCGAACCCTCTCCTTACGGGTTTTTCTTTGAGAAAGAGCGGCCTCCCTTGACGCGTGTTCAAACGTCCTTCCCATTTGACAGCGACGCTCAAGACTTCTTTCCTTATTGCCCGGCTCGTCTCCAGCGCTCACACTCGCAACCCAGGTTAGTTGTGAAAGGCCACGAAAGGGCTTTTGAGACTCGTCATCCCGTGCAGGCAGCCAGCTCAGACGCAAAAACACCATCAAGAGTCACAACCCCACAATAGCACTTCAAAAAACACACTTAATGCATAAAATATTTAAAATAACAAAAATACAATAAAAATGCAACAGTAAATAAAAATAAATAAATTAGAAGGATATTAGAGATTGGTGCAGAGGAAAAAATGTCTTGAGCCGAGTGGGATCTGAGTTGGGTTGGGTTACCTCTGAGCGGCACTTTTTTGCACACAATGGGCTAAATGGCCAGGTCACATGGACCCCGAAGGCTCAGAGAAGGTTGGGGGGGGACCCACTGGAACTGCTGTTGGGAGACAGATGGTAGCCTCCCGTCAAGGCCATCCAGCGTGTTCTTTAACGTGCACAGGGTATGGCTCTCCCGCACACGGGGCCACGGCTTAACGTCCCATCCGACGGACGGCGGCCTTTCCAAACCCATCGGTGTCCCCTACTGACCGTGGGCAGGGCGGGGAATTTTTGCGGAGATAAATCTCAACGCTGACCCAGCTGGGACTCGAACCTGGGAACTACAGATTACGAGCCTGGCGCGCTACCGACTGAGCCATCCCCGCCCCTGAGTGGGATCTGAACCCACGACCTCCTGAACACATGTCAGGTGCCCTGACAACGAAGCTACCGACCGCTGATCAATCTCTTCTCTACTGCTGCTGTTATACTATACACCATCTGGTCAATTACTGTCTTTTGAGTGAATTTGGGGACTTTCTTCAGACCCATCCCGATCATGTGTACACAACCAGCCACAAGGACCTCTCGGTTGCTATTTTTTTTATGAGCAAATCAAGCAGTAGACGAGAGATTGATCAGCGGCGAATAGCTGACTGGTCAGAGCACCTGACATATCATCAGGAGGTCGTGGATTCGGATCCCACACGACTCAAGACAATTTTTTCTCTACACTCATCTGATCCTGTCACTTAAAAAACAGCTTAACAGTGTATAAATATTCGTTAAATCAATGATGAGCTATGAATTCGTATGTTTCAATATATTTGGCACCTAAAGATTTCCTTTTTCACCTCCCAAGTGAATTCTATTTGGCTCCCTAGAAGAATTTATATATTTGGCGCATAAGAATATCTTATTTGCTTCACACTCCATGGAAATTATTGTGTAGTACCAAGTTTTTTTTTGACGAGTCAAAGAAACATTTTGGGGAATGGAGGGTAAGGGGTGGTTTAATCAGTAGCGCGCCAGGCTCGTAATCTGATTTTCCCAGGTTCCAGTACCAACTCTGCCAACTTTGAGATTTCTATCCCTAACTTTGTCCTCGATGAGAAAGGGGTTGGGTTGTTTTACCTCAACGGCACTCTTTTGCACACAATGGGCTAAATAGCCAGGTCACAAGCACCCCGAAAGCTCAGAGAAGGTTGGGGATGGGGACCCACTAGAACAGCTGTAGGAGACAGATGGTAGCCTTCCGTCAAGACCATCCAGTGTGTTCTTTAACGTGCACAAGGTATGGCTCTGACGCACATCGAACCACGGCTTAACGTCCTATCCGACGGACAGCGCCATTTTCCAAGCCCATCGGTGTCCTCTACTGACCGTGGGCAGGGAGTTATGCGGATATAAATCTCAACACTGACCCAGCTGGTACTCGAACCTGGGAACTGCAGATTACGAGCCTGGCGCGCTACCGATTCCGATCTCTAGAGCGATTTCTTGCTGTTGAATCTGGGCTAAAGTGTCGGGGCAAAACTCACAAAACTGACCTTTAGTGCAGTAAAAAAACTGAATAGGCAGATTAAGTGTGGAACCCTTACGGCGCGCCAGGTGCCGTTCAGCTAGTAGTAAATATGGCATTCAAAATTAAATCCTTAGCCTGATGCTATGTACAGTTTAACGGTTGCATCGTGAGGACTGTAGAGGTGAAAAACCCACATGGGTAAAAAAAAACATTTGCAGAGTATGTTTCGAAACAGCACATTTACATTGTAAAAATGAAAATTACGTTTATAAAATGGGAATAACATTTAGACCACAAAGTTTCCGTCTTAGTTCAAAGGAAAATTTTAAATCATCGAACAGTAAAAAATAAACGATGAAAACAATGATGATAATGTATACGTCATGCATACGTGATCATGATGCATTGTCCATTCAAAAAGCAGAAGAGATTGGTTTCTGTACTATGAGGTATTTA
This sequence comes from Ryuthela nishihirai, assembly GCA_038380435.1. Lineage (NCBI taxonomy): Eukaryota > Metazoa > Arthropoda > Arachnida > Araneae > Heptathelidae > Ryuthela > Ryuthela nishihirai. Next base: position 30,171,465 of record JAWZYU010000025.1, read on the forward strand.
TTTTAACTTCATCCGAAACTTCTAGATTTAAGTCTCTTGGCTAAATGTGCATTAGTAAGGATCTGTACCAATCCTATCGGAGAGGACAGGTTCCACTGTCAATCAAATTGCTTTATCAATGGGCATCATGACCCAACACTGATCCCAAGAATCTTCCTCGTCTGTCCCGTACTTGCATTAAGTGCACCTTTCGTGCAAACTAACGCCTCTACAAAGCTCAATTCCAGTTTGTAATGAAATCCGCGTGTCGTGTAACGCATGTGCATGCAACTCTACTCCGATTCACTGCCATTGTCAAGTCTGATTAATGGGATACTGTGAGCAGTGTTGGTTCTGTAGAGGGGTGATCTTGTAGGACCTATATGCTTACAATTATCCAGAGGCTTAACTGAGTAACAGGAGAACCCTCATGACCTTATTTGCTACAATGACAAACCATTTTGTAATTATTCGGAGCTGGAGAGATTGGTTCATTTGGCAGATTCGGCAAGTTGTGCATAATGTATGTCGTTGGATAAAGATTTGATGGTTGAAAAGCTCCAGAATATCTGTGATAAATCTGTAAATTAATCGTGTCATATTTAGCTATATTTGGAGCGAAAGTTCGAGTCCATATTGTGTCTGGCTCAAGTTATGGTAGAGGAGTCGACATTTTCTCCTCTTCTTCCGAGACTGAGTCTGTATTTTTTACCTCTGAGTGGAACGTTTTTTGCACACTGGAATAAATGACCAGGTCACAAAGACTCCAAAGGCTAAGAGACAGTTGGGAAATGAGACCCACCAGACAGCAGTTAGAAGACAGAGGCCTCTCGTCAAGGCCATTCAGCGTGTTCTTCAACGTGTAAAGAGAATGGCTCTCTTGCACGCGGAGACAAAGCTTGACGTTCCATCCAACGGACGGCAGCCTTTTCCAAGACCACAGTGTCCCTTTTCTCACCGAGTGGGGATTTGACGGATATCAATCTTAATTCTGGCACAGGTAGAAACTGCAGATTACGATCATGGAGCATTAAGGATTGAGTGAAACCTCTACTCTTCCAATATCGATTTCGATTACAGTCAAAACCTAATGAGCTCAAAATTATGGCGACTACTGAAAGCTTTTTTTATGCGAGAGTCATGGGTGTCAAGTTTCACTAACATAACTAACATTTTTAACTTTCCTGGAGGAAGTTTTTTCATTGAATTAGACATTAATTTATATTGTTATTAAGGGTGGCCGAAGAGATAGACGAAGGCAAAGATATTTCAAAAGACAAGGAAAGGTAAAAAAACTTTATATGTTAGAGTGGAGTAAAACTCTAACTGAAGGAAAACTAAGGGCAAACGACAGGAAAGGACGAAGACATTACTAGGGATATCATCATCATCATCAAGCAGGCATGGGCAACGGAGGCCCAACCAGATTATGCAATTTAGTTCTCCAAGCATATTTACTACTGAGCTACATCTGCTGCATCGGACCACTGCACACCAATTCTAACAAGGTCCTGTTTGGCATTGTCTGCCCACCGCATAGTAGGTCCCCCCCCCCCCTCTTTCTGAGGCCTTTAGGCACACTGCTCATAACTCTATTCGCCAATCTATAATTATCCATACGGGCAACATGGCCAAACCAACGGAGTCTCTCTCTGCCGACTACTTTGCCTATCCTCATCATTAGTTACAGAGTTGAATCACTTAATGCCCAAGATACTGCGTAAGCATCTAGAAAAAAAATCATCTAGTTTCCTGTTATCTTGTTTACAAAGCGTCCAAGTTTCACTAACATAACTAACCCTAGAAAGAACCAAACTATTACACAGTCGAATTTTAGTCTTTAGGTGTATACGTCTATTTCTCCACACTGTCCATAGATTCTTAAAAGTCCCGGCAGAAATCTACTAGGGAAAAGAGAGGGCAAAATTACCAAAGACAGGGAAAGGTAAAGATATTGGAAGGACAAATCCATTGTTAAAGACAGAGCAAATATGTTGGAAAAGACAGAAAATATGTTGGTTTGAGTTGAGTTGTTTTACCTCTCAGCAGCACTTTTTTGCACACCATGGGCTAAATGGCCAGGTCACAAGGACCCTGAAGGTTCAGAAAAGGTTGGGGTAGGAGACCCACTGAAACAACTGTTGGGAGACAGATGGTAGCTTCCCGTCAAGGCCATCCAGCGTGTTCTTTAAAGTGCACAGGGTATGGCTCTCCCGCAGACGGGGCCACGGCTTAACGTTCCATCCGACGGAAGGCGGTCTTCCAAATCCCATCGGTGTTCCCTACTGACCGTGGTCAGGGCGGAGAATTTTGGGGAGATAAATCTCAATGCTGACCAAGCTGAGACTCGAACTTGGAAACTAGAGATTACGAGCCTGACGCGCTACCGACTGAGCCACCCCGCCCCTAGCAGCGAAAGAAATTCTAAGGAACACAGTAGGGTAAAGAAGTTTTGAGGAACAGAATAGGTGAAACGTAAAGAGGTTACAAGGAACACAATGGTCCAAATACAACCAGTTTACAAGGAACAGAATGGGCGAAACGCAAAGAGGTTAAAAGGAACAGAATAGGTGAAACGGAAACAGGTTACAAGGAACAGAATGGGCGAAACGCAAACAGGTTACAAGTAGCAGAATAGGTGAAACGCAAACAGGTTACAAGAAGCAGAATAGGTGAAACACAAACAAGTTACAAGGAGCAGAATAGGTGAAACACAAACAGGTTACAAGGAACAGAATAGGTGAAACACAAACAGGTTATAAGGAACAGAATAGGTGAAACACAAACAAGTTAAAAGAAGCAGAATAGGTGAAACACAAACAAGTTACAAGGAACAGAATGGGTGAAACACAAACAGGTTACAAGGAACAGAATAGGTGAAACGCAAACAGGTTATAAGGAACAGAATGGGTGAAACACAAACAGGTTATAAGGAACAGAATAGGTGAAACACAAACAAGTTAAAAGAAGCAGAATAGGTGAAACACAAACAAGTTACAAGGAGCAGAATAGGTGAAACACAAACAGGTTACAAGGAACAGAATAGGTGAAACACAAACAGGTTATAAGGAACAGAATAGGTGAAACACAAACAGGTCACAAGGAACAGAATAGGTGAAACACAAACAAGTTAAAAGAAGCAGAATAGGTGAAACACAAACAAGTTACAAGGAACAGAATGGGCGAAACGCAAACAGGTTACAAGGAACAGAATAGGTGAAACGCAAAGAGGTTAAAAGGAACAGAATGGGGGAAACGCAAACAGGTTACAAGGAGCAGAATAGGTGAAACACCAATAGGTTACAAGGACCAGAATAGGTGAAACACAAACAGATTACAAGGAACAGAATAGGTGAAACGTAAACAGGTTACAAGAACCAGAATAGGTGAAACGCAAACAGGTTACAAGGTGCAGAATGGGCGAAACGCAAACAGGTTACAAGGAGCAGAATACGTGAAACGTAAACAGGTTACAAGGACCAGAATAGGTGAAACACAAAAAAGTTACAAGGAACAGAATAGGTGAAACGCAAACAGGTTACAAGGACCAGAATAGGTGAAACGCAAACAGGTTACAAGGTGCAGAATAGGTGAAACGCAAACAGGTTACAAGGAACAGAATAGGTGAAACGCAAACAGGTTACAAGGAGCAGAATAGGTGAAACACAAACAGGTTACAAGGAACAGAATGGGCGAAACGCAAACAGGTTACAAGAACCAGAATAGGTGAAACATAAACAGGTTACAAGGAACAGAATAGGTGAAACACAAACAAGTTACAAGGAACAGAATAAGTGAAACGCAAACAGGTTACAAGGAACAGAAAAGGTGAAACGCAAACAGGTTACAAGGACCAGAAAAGGTGAAACGCAAACAGGTTACAAGGTGCAGAATAGGTGAAACGCAAACAGGTTACAAGGAACAGAATAGGTGAAACGCAAACAGGTTACAAGGAACAGAATAGGTGAAACGCAAACAGGCTACAAGGAGCAGAATAACTGAAACGCAAAGAAGTTACATGGAATAGAATAGGTGAAACGCAAACAGGTTACAAGGAACAGAATAGGTGAAACACAAACAGGTTACAAGGAACAGAATAGGTGAAACGCAAACAGGTTACAAGGAACAGAATAGGTGAAACGCAAAGAAGTTACAAGGAACAGAATAGGTGAAACGTAAACAGGTTACAAGGAGCAGAATAACTGAAACGCAAAGAAGTTACAAGGAGCAGAATAAGTGAACCGCAAACAGGTTGCAAGGAGCAAAGTACAGTAGTTGAAAAGTTGAAGGGACAATGTAGAACAAAAAAAAGTTTCGTCGTACAGAATGAGAGTAAAAGTTTCAAGAAACAAAATATAACAGAAATTTCAGGGGACACAATTGGATAAATAAGTATAGGATAAAGTAAAGAAGTTCGGACATACAGATTAAAGAAATCCCACGGGACGAATTCGAGTAAAGAAATTTCAAGAAGCAAAATTGGGTAAACAAGTTACATGGGACAAACTAGTAATAAAAACGTCAAAGGGACGATAAATTTTTATAGAATAATAAAGTTCCACTGGTTATATAGAATAATAAAGTTCCACTGGACAAAAATAGGGTAAATTAGTTCCAAGGAACTTTGGATTGGATTGTTTTACCTCTGAGCGGCAATTTTTTGCACACAATGGGCTAAATGGCCAGGCCACAAAGACCCCGAAGGCTCAGAGAAGGTTGGGGGAGGGGACCCACTGGAACAGCTGTTGGGAAACAGATGGTAGCCTCCCGTCAAGGCCATTCAGTGTGTTCTTTAACGTGCACAGGGTATGCTCTCCCGCACACGGGGCCACGGCTTAACGTCCCATCCGACGGACGGCGGCCTTTTCAAGCCCATCGGTGTCCCCTACTGACCGTGGGCAGGGCGGGGAAATTTTGCGGAGATAAATCTCAACGCTGACCCAGCTGGGACTCGAACCTGGGAACTACAGATTACGAGCCTGGCGCACTACCGACTGAGCCACCCCCACCCCTTCCAAGGGACGAAAAAATTAAAAAGAAATTCCAAGCGACAAAATAGAATAAAGAATTTCCAGAAGACTGAATACTGTAAAGGTTTTAGAAAAGACTAGCGCAAAGACGTCCAATGCACAAAGCAAAGACGTTCTGAGAGACAGAGTAGAATAAAGAAGTTCCATGGTATAAACTTTAAAATAGCTTTAAAAGACTGGCGAAAGCAAAAACAACAAGGAAAGAAATACATATTTTGCTAAGATCAGACTTAAGAGAAATACAGAAACCAATTCTCTTTGGCAAAATATACTAGGAGAAAAATAGCTAGGAGAAAATAAGAGAAATAGAGAAACTCTTTCTGCACGTGAAGAAAGTGAATCACTGAGGAAAAGAAAACATAAATTTCTTAAATCCATGAAATGGAACATCATAAAGACTCTAAGAGAGGATATTTTCCACAAGTATTTTCTTTTACGTCTTTTTTCGCGTCGTAAAGACTGCGATAAAAAAAAAAGAGTTTTCGAGCACGATATTGCAGTATAGATTCTGATGTAATTGAATCAATCCAAAGTCTGACTCTCCAATGATCCTAAAGAAGTCCTGCTTTTCATCTCAATGCCGAAAGAAATAACAGCCGTAGTTTTTATTTTATCCCTCTTCTTCAGAATAACTTCAGATGAATCTAATTATTCGCAAAATACCCAGAGTACTTCTTAGAGTAAGTAGCAGTTAAAGTTGAATTTATTGAGATGGAAAGTTAACGTTATGATGCTTCTTCAAATAACGCGTTAAAAAAATTCAATGGTATCTGTAGGACAAAGATTACTGAACGAAATAATTGGATTACCATGTAATAACCGGATATAAAAACGAAGTGGATAATTCATTTAATGCGCATATACTAGAGTAGAGCTTTTCTTATTCGGTGGGGGGAGAGGTTCTTGAAGAATTACGTACGATTCTTATTAGTAGAACATGAAAGGGTTGGGTTGTTTTACTTCTGAGCGGCACTTTTTTTGCACACCATGGGCTAAATGTGCAGGTCACAAGGACCCCGAAGGCTCAGAGAAGGTTGGGGGAGGTGACCCACTAGGAACAGCTATTGGGAGACAGATGGTAGTCTCCCGTCAAGGCCATCCAGCGTGTTCTTTAACGTGTACAGGGTACGGTGCCACGGCTTAACGTCCCATCGGACGGACGGCGGCCTTATCCAAGCCCATCGGTGTCCCCTACTAACCGTGGGCAGAGCGGGGAGTTTTGCGGAGATAAGTCTCAACGCTGACCCAGCTGGGACTCCAACCTGGGAGCTGCAGATTACGAGCCTGGCGCGCTACCGACTGAACCACCCCCGTCCCAGAACATGAAAGAATCGCATTCAATTTACTCTTAATTTCACATAGATAGGTTCGGAGATACGATCAAACTACGATTCTAACGCTAGGTGATGTACATTCCATGTGGATAGCCGTAACGATGCAATAAAACGCCCAAATTTCAAAAAATAATTATTTGTTGGATTAAAACACAGTAGTAAAAGTAAACAAAGACTCAGGGAACGAAAGACGAGGTTTATCCCAAAGGACTGTGGAGACTGTGGAAGACGGGTTTAGAGCAATCAAACGTAGGAGAAGATGTTGATGGCTCAGAAGGTGTTAATGGATGAGGGGGTCATAAACTCGTTTATTTTAGGCAAGGGAGACGTTACATCAGTCAATTTCAACAAGACAGTTACATTAGTCAATCCTTTGTATATAGGGTTAGTATAAAAGACTGTCCATATTTTGAATGTTATTCTCTATTAAATAATTAAGTAACAAGAGTCAAAATGGCAAGAAGCTCAAAATTTCATTGTTATGGCGGAGTAGAGTTAGTACAGAGTAAATAAATTCCAAGGGCCGAACCACTGTAAGTTCCAAGGGATATATAAAGTAAAGACCAAGGAACAAAACAGGGTAAAGAATTTAGAAGGAATGAAACAGAGTAAAGAAGTTCCAACAGATAGAGTGAAAAAAAAGTTCCAAAAAGACAAAAATAGGTAAAGAAGTTTTAAGCAACAATACTGGGTAAGGAAGTTCCAAGGGACAAAATAGCGTAAAAAAAGAAGTTTCAAGGACACTGTCTTAAATGTGAAATTAAGACAGTCTCCTTTGGTCCCCGTGAAGCCCAGATTTGTAGTTTCTTTTCTGGGGGGGAGGGGGAAATACATTAAAAACAATTCGCAGCTTTTAAAGGAAATTATCACTATGGCTGTTTGCATGTGCTACAACAGACATGCTGAGCCGAGTATGGAAAGAAGTTGAATATCATGACAACAAATGGGCGCCTACTTTGAAATCTGTGAAACAGAAAATGGAACTTTGAGAGTTCCTTGACATTTTGCACATATAATTTTTCTACTTAATTATTTAATGGAATATGCACTTTAAACCACCGGTGTTCTTTTAAACTGTCCCTGAGTATTGCAAAATTGTCGGTCTGTTATTCTACCATGAATTTGGAATTTTTCCAGATAAAGGAAAGTGTTTTTTTTTTCTATGTTTAAAGCAAGGGTTTGGCCCAAAAAACTTCCCTTCCCATCCCCAAAGAAAAGGGAGTACTTCTCCTAAACTGTACATTCGATCAAAAAAGTATCCGAACGCTATGGTTGATTACAGAATTCAGAAGAAATATCTGGCAACCTTCGTGTAACATGACACGAAGGTTGCCAGATCACTAATTTCGAAAAAATATCGTTGCCAGATATTTTTTCTGAATTCTGTAATCAACCATAGCGTTCGGATACTTTTTTGAGCGAGTGTACCAATACCACCAAATCTGGTATACAGCTTCCTTATCAAAGCTTAATGAAAGATAAGAGTTTCATCGCCCGAAACTTTTTCTCCAAACAAAAGGGCACTTTTTCCCTCAAAAAAAAGGGGGAAGACCGTTTTAAAGCAACTTCAAATTCTGCATAGTTTCCCGTTATTCTAAAAAATCGAAGCCAAATTTCGGCTTTGGTATGGAATTTTTTTTTTATTGTTGCAACCTTATATGGCTGGAAAATTGGATAGCTCAGTATGTGATTTGAAGTGTGTTAACTCAGTCGTAACACACCACGCTCATAACCTGCAGTTCAAAAGTTCAGTCCCATGTGGGTCAGCGTTGAGATTTTTCTATCGAAACTCTATACCCTGCCCTGGGTGAGTAAGAGATACACATGGGCTTCGAAAAACTGCCATCCGTGGGATGGACAGTAAAACCACCGTCCGTGTGCAGAAGTGCTATACCCCGTGCCATGGGCGTCCGCAGAAAATTTTCCAGGGGGGGGGGGGCAAAGCTTGGAGACAAAAAATCACATCAACAATTTTTTATTTAATTATTTAATTTTTTAGGGTTTACTCATACATAATGTATATAAATTAATAACGTTTAAATTGTTACGATTATAATTTGTGGAATTTTTTACTCGATCCCAGGGGGGGGGGGGAGGGCGGGCAAGTGCTCCGTTTGATTCCCTAACATCTGTTCAGTAGGTCCCTAAAACTTTCTCTGAGCCCTTGAGACCTTTGTTGGGTTAACTCTGAGCGGCCTTTTTTTTTGCACAAAATGCGAAATAATCTCAATACTGGCCCAGGTGGGACTCGAAAGTAGGAACTACATATTACGAGCCTTAGCGTGTTACCAATTGAGACAACTCATGTCCCCCAGGGGTTCTTGTGACCTAGCCACTTAGCCCATTTGTGTATGCAAAAAATGCCGCTCAGAGATAAAATAACCAACCTTATACGGTAATATAATTTTTGTTCTTTGCATTTCTGTTCCCTTTCATCAAAGCAAATACGAAAGAAAAGCCACTAAAATAACTCGTACAAGTTTGCTTTCTTATTACATTAGAGTATCTCTCAATCGGAATCCTTGTTCGTCAACATCTGTGGTTGAAGAATTGATCAGCCAAAGTGGGACGATGAATCTATTATGTCTGTCTCGTGCTGTTCGACTCGAAGCCCGAGCAGAAGAGATCTATTTCGAATAAATAATGAAGTGCACCGAAGCCTGCAAACAAAAGTTAGGCCTCCCGTGATTAATAGTATGAGTTGAGGTAATTCGCAACAGCCGTGCTCTAGAGTTAATTTCACCCGAAATCAATACGACACGTTTGGGAAGAGAATAAGGAAGGCAAATAAAGGAAACTCGTAACCGATGTGGTGGAATACAGAGGGAAAGGAAATGAATGATATATATATCCATCCACTTTCAGAACTTTTCATATATCAGAGCTTTAATGATATTGAACGCAGAACCCTTAACATTCTGCTACTCTTATTAATCGAATCTTTTCGACGAGCTGCGATTATTCTAGCGTGTGAGATATCATCTGAAGTCTGAAAGAACACAAATCGCAGATAGTGTGTTAGCTCTGATTCGAGCAATGAACAAAGAATCTTACACAGTAGTAGCGATACCGATTGGCTTGGAAAGGCCGACGTCCGTCGGATGGGACGTAAAACCGTAATTCCCTGTGCGGCAGAGCCATACCCTGTGCACGCTTAACCAACCTTCTCTGAGATTGGTCTTTGTGACGTAGCCTTTTACCCTACTCTGTCGGGTAGGGTTGGCTTAGTCGGTAGCGCGCCAAGCTCGTAATCTGCAGTTCCCAGGTTCGATAAGAAGCGGGGGTTGCTCAGTCGATAGTACGTCATTTTCGTAATCTTTAATATCCAGGTTCGAGTCCTATCTCTGCCAGGATAGAAGATTCGCAGATAGATCAACTTTCTGCCATAATGGTAGAAAGAGAATTCTTTCAGGCAAAAAGTATTTAGCTTTTTTTTTGGCCTTCACAAAGCCTATTCTTCCAACAATGCCGTTTTAACGCAAATTAACAATATTTACCTAGCAAAAAAAAACTTTGTTTTTGCAATATTCCTTGATTGAAAATCTGCTTTTGACTCTGTTTGGATACAGGCTTACTATATACTTATTAATGCAGGAATTGCCGGAAATATGTACAAATTTTCAAGCTATACTCTGCTAGATAAAAACCTTTCAAACTAAATTAAAAATACTTTGTCGGATACTTTCAAAATTAAATCAAGTCTCCAACAATCATTTACATGATTTTCCTACCATTTTAAATTCAAATGTTACGTTTGCCTCTTTTGCCGAAGATATATAGTTGTTTGGTCTGCGGGCAAATCCTTTGACTCTTACTGTAGTCTTACTAAAAGCTTTTAAAAAAAATTGTACTTACTTCAAAAAATGACATTTACCCCCAAATCCTGAAATATCTTTTATCATTTCCTTTATTCCTATTAATTACAAAAATCCGAATTTAACATCTAAATTGAATAATTTTAATATCTCCCAAAAAGACCACTGTAAATATCCTAGGAATTGATATCGAGTATAAAATAACTTGGAATAATTTTATCCGTAAACGAGATCAAAAGATGGTAAACTACTGAATTTCACAAAATGTTTAGTTATCACTAAATGGGGCACTTCACCAACAAATTTTTTACAATTATATCTTAATCTTATCCGTTCCAAAATAGAATTTGGTTTCGAGTTTTGGAGTTGTTTCGATAATAAATTTAAAACATTAAATGTTATTGCAGAAACGTTATTCCATACTTCTCCATTCGTTCTAAAATATTAATTATCAAACCTCTTTCTAGATTGTATTTAAAACATCTGAATCATCCGATACTTTTGACTTATCATGTCCAAATTTTACCTCACCTTAAAACTGAATTTCAATCTAATACATTACTCAAAAAATATCTTTACTTTTATTAAAAAGGTGATTTACTTCGTAACGAACCATTTTGGGCTTTTATTCAGCCAATTAAGACAGATATCCCTTACATCGATTCGAAATATAACCTACCTTCAAAATATTTTAAAAATTCTTACTTTTTACTTCTGTCCACAAAAAAATCCGAATTTTTTTCCTCTTTAAACTGATGGTTCCCTTGACCCTGATTCTAAATTTGCTTTGGCAGCCTTTCATGTTTCCAAATATAAATCTTTTTTTTTTAATTTAAATTTATACAAAATACTTGAGTCTTTTCTGTGCACGTTAAGTTCTTGAGTTTTTGAGATTTATGCCATTCGTTTCACCCTTAAACGGTGCATAAAAACTCTAAGCACTGAACATATTATAATTTGTTCTGACTCTAAATCTGCAATCCTCACCTTACAACAAGAGCCCACCATTTCGCAACACCTTGCATGAATTTCCGAATTCTTTTATCTTTTTTTAACTGAAACTTTTATTGATAAAAGATGTTCATTTATTCTTCAATGGATCCCCTGTCACTGTAATATTTAAGGTAATGAACTGGGCAGACTGCTACGCTAAGCTAGCACTAAATATAAACCATGTAACGCCTTATATGTAAGTTTTATATCAGAAAAGCTGATACTAAAAATGAAGAAAAAACCAATGTTATTTTTTTTTACATTACGAAACATATGGCCTGTCTATAGTTTTTGTAGTCTTTATCTCAACTTGCCTAGACATAATCCAATGATTATGCGTTGCGTTATTGTCCGATTAAGAACAGGTTAAGTAGGACTAAATTATTACTTGTACAAAATTAAAAAAATCTCAAATTCCTCTCTATGTCATGCTCGGAAAACTATAAGCCATTATCATTAAATTGCCCTAAATGTTCAAACTACAGACACTATATTATTTTCAAAATCTGTCACAACTTAATATTCGTGACCACACACTTACAAAATATCTTAAACTTACTAGATATTCAAACTAGAACTTTATGTTATAAAAAAAAACCATTATATTTCCTGTATATTACTAATTTAATAAATCTATTGCAAAAGAAAAAAAACTATATATATACTTTCAGGTCTGTAAATGGTAGCTAGGTAGAGACTGGAAGGAAAGCTCTGCACCAATCCCCTGTCATGATGCATAGAACCGGCCAGGCATAGCACCTAATATCCGACCCCACCTTCTCGTGGTGCAGACCGTTAGTACCTTTCAAAAGAGATACTCTCTTGTGGAAGTGAACGGAAGGGGAGGGATGCCAGATTAGTTTGGCATACTGATCTGGACAACTATGGCTACTTTTCTTTTTTTTTTCTACCCTGCTGAGGAGTGGTCAACCACACAGGGTCCTGGTGCTAACATATAAACCCACTGGACAGGACAGATATGGCTCTGAGCTTCATTATGAATCCTGATTTTGTTGAACTGATGGGCTTCTGTGGAGGGAAAATCTTCCACTGTGTTTTCTGTTTGTTTGTGGGTTGACAGTCCCAAGTGAATAGATTCACAGGATATGTTTATTAGCTGGTGGATAATCCAGAGCAGAAGTCATCGCAGGCACCTGAACTCTTTGCTTCTACTGGCATCGTCAAATTCTAGATTGTGGGAAGTCTTCCAGTGTAGATATTATCCACCAGCTAATAAACATATCCTGTATATCAGCCTTTAGTGGTGGGGGAACGGGTCTTTGCCCATGTCTGCGATTAGGAAGCTGTTTGATATTGTCGGCATTCACTCTCTAAATAAACATAGTTTCTTTAAACATCCCACTAACCATTTTCACTTCATAGATAGTTGTAATGTGAGGACTCTGCACAGAGCTTTTTCTCATGATGTCCTCACACAAGAATTCCACAATTATAAATTAGATATTCTCGGCTTGCAAGAGACCAGATAGACAGATAAAGGTCATATTCTTAAAAATAATCTTAAATTTCTCTTTTCAGGGAGGAACGATAACAAACACCCCAAGGCGTGGGTCTGCTTTTCAGCAGACACGCTAGTGATGCTCTTCTAGGATATGAGTGCATTAATGAAAGGTTTCTTACAGCAAAATTCCAGACAAGCGTTAAAGACTTGAATGTTATCTACTGTTATGCCTCCACTGAGGATGTCGATGAGGATGAGAAGGATTGGTTTTACGGACAACTTCAGGATATTTTGAATTCTGTCAAGAAAGGAGATATTACCCTTGTTCTTGGTGACTTCAATGCCAAAGTTGGTACTGACTCTGACCTTTGGAGAGAGGTGATATGCCCTTTTGGTATTGGTAGCTGCAATGGCAATGGGCAACGTCTCCTACAGGTAAGTAAACTCAATGGATTCAGAATAACTAACACTTATTATACAAACACCGCCACATACATAAGTACACATGGGTTTCACCTGATGGGCTGCATAGGAATATGATTGATTATATATTAATTAACAGCAAATGGGCTAGTTCTGTTAGGAATACCAGGGCATATAGGGGAGCTGAAATTGGATCTGACCATTACCTTGTTAAAAGTGTCTTGCAACTTAAACTTAAAAAGCGTTGCGCTAGGTTTAAAAATTTTACCTTTAATACTGAAGCTCTGAAAGACCATGTTATAGCTAAAGCTTACCATGATAGGTTACTTAGTCATTATGACAGTCATGGTTTGCATACTACTGAAGTTGAGGAAGAATGGGATCATTTTAAACAGGCTTTTTTGGAAACTAACAGTACTCTTTTAGGGAAAAAGGAGCAGAAGAGGCAGAATTATCTGAGTGATAAGGCACTTGAGCTTATTTCAGAAAGAAAGAACTGCAGGGATGTCCTTAATAAATACCCTACTAGTCCTAATCGAAAGCATTACAGAGAGCTTAATAAACGTGTAAAGGATCAGTTAGTTGCTGATAAGAAACTTTGGCTTGATGGCTTGGCCGACAAAGCAAAAGAAGCAATTAGACAGCACAGCAGCAGAGATAGTTAATGATGTACAAGATAGTTAATGTTTTGTGTGGTAGAAAACGGACAGGTATAAAGGAATTGAAGGATAAACAATGTAAGGTTATAGAAGGGGAGGATTCTGTCATGGCTAGGTGGGCTGAGCATTTCAATGATGTTCTAAACAATATGGGTAGTTTTACTCCCATTGTTTGAAATGATGATAGATGCATTGGTGGCTTTAATGTTGGCCCTATAACACAATCTGAAGTTATTTTGGTTATTTCTAATCTTAAACTTCATAAATCCCCAGGGGTGGATGAAATTACTACGGAAATGCTTAGAGCTGGGATTGTTTCTGTTACCACTTGGATGACTGAAATTTTGAATATCTTTTATCATAAAGGCATGGTTTCTAAGGATTTTTACCAGAGCTATTATTATCCCTGTTTTCAAAAAAGGTGATCGCAGTTCTTGTGATAACTATAGGGGTATCAGCCTACTCTCTGTTCCAGGTAAAGTTCTTTCCATGATTGTGCTTAATAGAATTAAGAATCTGGTTGACAGGCAATTGCGTGATGAGCAATGTGAATTCAGAATGTGAATCAGGGGATGTGTAGATCAGATATTTTCACTTAGGCAGATTCTTGAGAAATGTTTAGAGTTTCAGAAACCTTTGGTTGCTAGCTTTGTTGATTTCAAAAAGGCTTTCGACTCTGTTGATCGTCATAATTTGTGGTTGATTGTGAAATCATATGGTATACCAAACAAGTTAGTTAACATAATGAAAGCTCTCTATAAATAATACTGAGTCGTGTGTGAGAGTTGGTAAGGCTTGTAGCAATTAGTTTAGCATTACTTCTGGTGTTCGACAAGGGTGCATTTTGTCTCCTTTTCTCTTTAGCTTGGTTATTCATTATGTTATACGAAATTCACTTCAAGGGAAAGATTTTGGCCTTAAATGGGCTGGAGATACGAAAATTTCTGATTAAGATTATGCTGATGATTTAGCCCTTTTGGCAAATGATATTGATGAGATGAACTCTTTCATTCGAGCTGTTGATGAGACTGGTAGTAGAGTAGGTTTGGTTATAAACAGAGAGAAAACTAAAGTGATGAAAATTGGTCAGGCAGGCTGTGATTCAGTTAATCTGAATGGTTGCAGTCTTGAGCAGGTGTCACAGTTTAATTTTCTTGGGAGCTATGTAACTGATAATGGTGATGTGCGGAATGAGATTAACAGGCGAATAGGGATTGCTGCCGGAACATTTAAGAATCTATGGAGAGTGTGGAGAAATAGGCGTCATCATCATCATCATCCTCAAGCAGCCATGGGCTACAGAGGTCCAACCAGACCGTGCAATTTAGTTCTCCAAGCAAGTCTATCCTGAGCTACATCTACTGCATCTGGCCACTGCACACCAATTCTAACAAGGTCCCGTTTGACATTTTCTGCCCACCGCATCCTAGGTCTCCCCTTCTTTCTGAGGCCTTTAGGCACACTGTTCATAATCCTATTCGCCAATCTATAATTATGCATACGGGCAACACGGCCAAACCAACGGAGTCTCTCTCTGCACAATATGCTGCTTAAAGGAGGTTGCGAACTCCTTTGCCTAACCTCATCATTAGTTACAAAGTTGAACCACCTAATACCCAAGATACTGCGTAAGCATCTGGAATCAAAAGCATCTAGTTTCCTATTATCTTGTTTACAAAGTGTCCAAGTTTCACTACCATAACTAACCCTAGAAAGAACCAAACAATTATACAGCCTAATTTTAGTCTTTAGATGTATACGCCTATTTCTCCACACTCTCCATAGATTCTTAAAAGTCCCGGCAGCAATCCCTATTCGTCTGTTAATCTCATGCCGCACATCACCATTATCTGTTACATAGCTCCCAAGGTAATTAAACTGTGACACCTGCTCAAGGCTGCAACCATTCAGATTAACTGAATCACAGCCTGCCTGACCAATTTTCATCACTTTAGTTTTCTCTCTGTTTATGACCAAACCTACTCTACTACCAGTCTCATCAACAGCTCGAACGAAAGAGTTCATCTCATCAACATCATTTGCCAAAAGGGCTAAATCATCAGCATAATCTAAATCAGAAATTTTCGTATCTCCAGCCCATTTAAGGCCAAAATCTTTCCCTTGAAGTGAATTTCGCATAACATAATCAATAACCAAACTAAAGAGAAAAGGAGACAAAATGCACCCTTGTCGAACACCAGAAGTAATGCTAAACCAATTGCTACAAGCCTTACCAACTCTCACACACGACTCAGTGTTATTATAGAGAGCTTTCATTATGTTAACTAACTTGTCTGGTATACCATATGATTTCACAATCAACCACAAATTATGACGATCAACAGAGTCGAAAGCCTTTTTGAAATCAACAAAGCTAGCAACCAAAGGTTTCTGAAACTCTAAACATTTCTCAAGAATCTGCCTAAGTGAAAATATCTGATCCACACATCCCCTACCACTTCTGAATCCACATTGCTCATCACGCAATTGACTGTCAACCAGATTCTTAATTCTATTAAGCATAATCATGGAAAGAACTTTACCTGGAACAGAGAGTAGGCTAATACCCCTATAGTTATCACAAGAACCGTGATCACCTTTTTTGAAAATAGGGATAACAATAGCTCTGGTAAAATCCTTAGGAACCATGCCTTTATCATAAAAGATATTCAGAATTTCAGTCATCCAAGTGGTAACCAAAACATTTCCAGCTCTAAGCATTTCTGTAGTAATTTCATCTACCCCTGGGGATTTATGAAGTTTAAGTTTAGAAACAGCCAAAATAACTTCAGATTGTGTTATAGGGCCAACATTAAAGCCACCAATGCATCTATCATTATTGCAAACAATGGGAATAGAACTAATCGCATTGTTTAGAATATCATGCTCAGCCCACCTAGCCATGACAGAATCCTCCCCTTCTATAACCTTACCTTGTTTATCCTTCAATCCCTGTATACCTGTACGTTTTCTACCACACAAAACATTAACTATCTGGTACAGCTCTCTGCTGTTGTGCTGTCTAACTGCTTCCTCGGGTTTGTCAGCCAAACCATCAAGCCAAAGATTCTTATCAGCAGCTAACTGATCTTTTACACGTTTATTAAGTTCGCTGTAATGCTTTCTATTAGTACTAGTAGGGTATTGATTAAGGACATTCCTGCAGTTCTTTCTTTCCGAAATAAGCTCAAGTGCCTTTTCACTCAGATAATTCTGTCTCTTCTGCTCCTTTTTCTCTAAAAGAGTACTGTTAGTGTCCAAAAAAGCCTGTTTAAAATGATCCCATTCCTCCCAACTTCAGTAGTAAGCATACCATGAGTGTCATAATGACTAAGTAACCTATCATGGTAAGCTTTGGCTATAACTGGGTCTTTCAGAGCTTCAGTATTAAAAGAAAATTTTTTAACCCTAGCACAACACTTTTTAAGTTTAAGTTGCAAGACACTTTTAACAAGGTAATGGTCAGAT
Source organism: Ryuthela nishihirai (assembly GCA_038380435.1). Classification (NCBI taxonomy): domain Eukaryota; kingdom Metazoa; phylum Arthropoda; class Arachnida; order Araneae; family Heptathelidae; genus Ryuthela; species Ryuthela nishihirai. The sequence goes on from JAWZYU010000025.1 coordinate 30,188,628, forward strand.
CCAATTTCAGCTCCCCTATATGCCATGGTATTTCTAACAGAACTAGCCCATTTGCTGTTAATTAATAAATAATCAATCATATTCCTATGCAGCCCATCAGGTGAAACCCATGTGTACTTATGTATGTGGCGGTGTTTGTATAATAAGTGTTAGTTATTCTGAATCCATTGAGTTTACTTACCTGTAGGAGACGTTGCCCATTGCCATTGCAGCTACCAATACCAAAAGGGCATATCACCTCTCTCCAAAGGTCAGAGTCAGTACCAACTTTGGCATTGAAGTCACCAAGAACAAGGGTAATATCTCCTTTCTTGACAGAATTCAAAATATCCTGAAGTTGTTCATAAAACCTATCCTTCTCATCCTCATCGGCATCCTCAGTGGGGGCATAACAGCAGATAACATTCAAGTCTTTAACGCTTGTCTGAAATTTTGCTGTAAGAAACCTTTCATTAATGCACTCATATCCTAGAAGAGCATCACTAGCGTGTCTGCTGAGAAGCAGACCCACGCCTTGGTGATGCTTATTGTCGTCCCTCCCTGAAAAGAGAAATTTAAGACTATTTTTAAGAATCTGACCTTTATCTGTCCATCTGGTCTCTTGCAGGCCGAGAATATCTAAATTATAATGCTGGAATTCTTGTGTGAGGACATCAAGAGAAAAAGCTCTGTGCAGAGTCCTCACATTCCAACTACCTATGGAGAGAAAATGGTTAGTAGGATGTTTAAAGAAACTATGTTTATTGAGAGAGGGAATGCCGACAATATCAAACAGCCCCCTAATCGCAGACATGGGGCAAAGACCCGTTCCCCCACCACTAAAGGCTGAAGCCATCTACACTTGAAGACTTCCTCCAATGTAGAATTTGACGATGCCAATAGAAGCAAAGAGTTCAGGTGCCTGCGATGACCTCTGCTCAGGATTATCCACCAGCTGATAAACATATCCTGCGAATCTATTCACTTGGGCTGTCAACCCACAAACAAACAGAAAACACAGCGGAAGATTTTCCCTCCACAGAAGCCCACCAGTGCAGCAAAATCAGGATCCATAATCAAGCTCAGAGCCATATATCTGTCCAGTCCAGTGGGTTTATATGGTCAGCATCAGGACCCTGTGTGGTTGACCACTCCTCAGCAGGGTAGAACAAAAAGAAAAGTAGCCATAGTTGTCCAGATCAGTAGGCCACACTAATCTAGCAGCCCTCCCCTTCCGTTCACTTCCACAAGAGAGTATCTCTTTTGAAAGGTACTAACGGTCTGCACCACGAGAAGGCGGGGTCGGACATTAGGTGCTAGGCCTGGCCGGTTCTATGCATCATTACAGGGGATTGGTGCATAGCTCTCCTTCCAGTGACTACCTAGCTACCATTTACAGACTGAAATAGGCGTATACACCTAAATACTAAAATTAGACTGTATAATAGTTTGGTTCTTTCTAGGGTTAGGTAGGATAGTGAAACTTGGACACTTTGTAAACAAGATAACAGGAAACTAGATGCTTTTGATTCTAAATGCTTACGCAGTATCTTAGGCATTAGGTGGTTCAATTTTGTAAGTAATAATGAGGTTAGGCAAAGGAGTCGGCAACCTCCTTTAAGCAGCATATTGTGCAGAGAGAGACTCCGTTGGTTTGGCCATGTTGCCCGTATGGATAATTATAGATTGGCGAATAGGGTTATGAACAGTGTGCCTAGAGGCTTCAGAAAGAGGGGGAGACCAAGGATGAGGTGGGCAGACAATGTCAAACAGGACCTTAATAGAATTGGTGTGCAGTGGCCAGATGCAGCAGATGTAGCTCAGGACAGACTTGCTTGGAGAACAAAATTGCACGGTCTGGTTGGACCTCCGTTGCCCATGGCTGCTTAAGGATGAGGATGATGATGATGATACTTTCATGCTTTTGTATGTGTTTGCATTTGTTAATTCTGAATTTGGGTGTTTTTTTATCTAGTATATATGAGTGAGAGGTGTAAATCCACAGAGGGTTGGGTTGTGTTTCCTCTGAGCAGCACTTTTTTGCACACCATGGACTAAATGGTCTGGTCACAAGGACCCCGAAGGTTCAGAGAAGGTTGGGGGAGGGGATAGCTGTTGAGAGACAGATGATAGCCTCCGGTATAGGCCATCCAGCGTGTTCTTTAACGTACACAGGGTATGGCTCTCCCGCACACGGGGCCACGGCTTAAGGTCCCATCCGATGGACGGCGGCCCTTCCCAGCCCATCGATATCCCTTACTGACGTGGGCAGGGCGTGGAGTTTTGAGCAAATAAATCTCAACGCTGACCAGCTGGGACTCGAACCTGGAAACTGCAGATTACGAGCCTGGCGCCTAGTATACATGAGTGAGAGGTGTAAATCCAGAGAGGACTTAGTTGTTTGTGATGTAAACGGATAAGTAAATAATAAACAAATACTCTATCAATAAAACCTGTGAATGGGAAGCAATTTAGAAATCAATTCATTCATTCATTCAATATTATAAAATTAAAATAAAGACTTATAAAAAATAGAAAAACGTTATGTTGTATTTTGAAAGTAAAGAGTGGATCAGGAAATAAAATTAATTTTAGCCTCAATCTCAATAGATAAGGCCAGGGGCTTTAAGAGAAAGGGAGAATAAGGTTAGTATATTTTCCTATAGTAAATGTATATTTTTCATACATTTTGCAAGAATATTTTTATAATCGTTAGATCGAGTGAAATAAAACCTATATTTCATTATTTGCCACAAATAATTTCGGAAAAAAAAGGAAGAATGACCGAAAAGGTTCTATGGTTCACTCTAATTGAGCCGAGTCAACTAGCACTCGCCGAAATCTAATTTCAGAACATATTAAGTAATAATCTCACTCTAGAAGCCTTAAAACAATATTTACCAACGTTAAATTACGTGAGGTCTAATGGGCACTAGTTTATAAAGTTAACATGTTCTTAAAGTTTGCTTTCCATTGTTTTAACATCAGTTTCAATGTAAGCTTTCGGAGATTAATTCTAACAAATTTGCGTTGCTTCGACTATCACCCTTCTGCTTCGTTCCACCGGAAGTTCAGCTATTGACATTTCGAAGCGCTATTGTCTCCGTTACTTGGCGAACTCTTCCTTTCTGCGTGATGTGTTCCCTTCCCCACTTCACTGATCTAGCTCCTCTAAATGTATCTCTAAGTAAGTCCAATCTCTAAATTCGGTGAATAGCAGAAGCAATGTGTTATTTAAACAATTGGACAAAGCACGCTCGAAACCCAATCAAGACGGATAGTGCTGTGAAAAAAAAACACTGATTACGTATAATTCGGTTTTTACTGTTTACTGATGGCGTCTTTTGTTCTTAAATTTAAGTAATCCGATATTTTAAGACGGTTTGTAAAATAACTTTTATATGACATGGTCGAGTGGTTAGCGCGCTTGGCTAGTGATCTAAGGGGACTGGGTTCGAGCCCCGGGTAAGGCATGGATGTATGTGTCGTTTTTCTTCTGAGGTTCTGCCATCCTCTACTATCGCATATAAACTGACAGGCTCCTGTCAAATCTCTGTGGCAAGCAGCTGCTTGAGGGGGTATTTATTTTATTTTTTTTAAACGTGAGTGATTATTAACTACGTATTATTAAATAGCGAGATTATCGTGCGAGATAATAAAACCGCATAATTAAATTTATTTACAGAAAAAGAGATACTTCTTTGCCTCTGGAATGCTCATATTACCTCATAAACCAGTCTATCCGTAGTAATGAGCAAAGCTGATGTATAGTATGCCATATATAATAGCCACGGTACTTTTTTTCTAACTTAATTGCAAAAAAATATGATTTTTAAACTTTTTAAGATTTATCTGTATATTTTACAAGTATTGCAAACTAATTCTTACTATATAAATAAACGGAATTCATATAAAAATCGTATTATATTTAATAATAATTTTTTGTGAATTATTTGCTACACGGTTACGTTATTTTTGTGGAAAATATAGGTATTTATTGAACAATTTTATTAGGCCCAGGGGGAGCATTTCAAATTTCTACTTCGGGCATGAATGAGAATACCTATTTCCGGCACTCCTATAAAGGTTGGGTTGTTTTACCTCTGAGCGGCACTTTTTTGCACATCATTTGCTAAATGGCCAGGTCACAAGGACCTCGAAGGGTCAGAGAAGGTTGGGGGAGGGGTCCACTGGAATAGCTGTTGGGAGGCAGATGGTAGCCTCCCGTCAAGGACATCCAGCGTGTTCTTTAACGTGCACAGGGTATGGCTCTCCCGTACACGGGACTGCAGCTTAACATCCCATCCGACGAACGACGGCCTTTCCAAGCCTATCGCTGTCCTCTACTGACCGTGGGCAGGGCGGAGAACCTAGGAACCGCAGATTACGAGCCTGACGCGCTACCGACTGAGCCACCCCCGCCCCTACCTACAAAGGTAAATATATACAATTTACGTATGCAGAGTTTAAATCCGAAGAAAAAATCCCAAAACAATTGGTTGTTTGGGCTTACTTCCGGGCGGAATTTTTTTTTCAGACAGTAGTCAGGTCACAAAGACCCAGACACGAATTTAGAATAAAATATAATTGGCTGTGGGGGTGGGGCAGAATTGACCTCGGTTCCAGGTGAAAGGGGGAGCCAAGATCGAGGAGGAATGAACCGGAATACCATTCCGCTATAACTGTTTCTTCTATTTTAATGATCTTTTATAATTTTTTTTTTCAGAAATTTGCTAAATTGTTTTGCTCCTTTCCGTTAGTAACATACTCAGAGGGTGAGGGGGAATTCGCCTCTTTACCAGTCCTCTATCTAAATCCGGCCCTGCAAGGACCCTAAGAGCTCTAATATGACTGAGGAACACGATCTACTGCACAGCTGCCAGAATACAGATGGAAGCCCACATCAAAACCCATACAGTGTGTTCTTTAACGCGCTCAGGAATCACTTTTCCACATGGGGCGGGGGTGGCTCAGTCGGTAGCGCACCAGGCTCGTAATCTGTAGTTCCCAGGTTCGAGTCCCAGCTGGGTCAGCGTTGAGATTTATCTCCGAAAAACTCCACGCCCTGCCCACGGTCAGTAGGGGACACCGATGGGCTTGGAAATGCCGCCGTCCATCGGATGGGACGTTAAGCCGTGTCCCTGTGTGCGGGAGAGCCACACCCTGTGCACGTTAAAGAACACGCTTGATGGCCTTGACGGGAGGCTACCATCTGACTCCCAACAGCTGTTCCAGTGGATCCCCTCTCTGATCCTTCGGGGTCCATGTGACCTGGCCATTTAGCCCATGGTGTGCAAAAAAGTGCCGCTCAGAGGTAAAACAACCCAAACCAAATCCCCTACTGACCGAGTGCAGGGTGGGGTTTACACGATAATTTGAAACTTATGTGAAAGTGTCCCGCTTTTGCCTTCCACAAAGCGGATTTTTCACACTATTATAAAATGTTCCGCTTTTCAGTTTTGAAAATCTGGTCACTTCAGCTATATTCGCTTTTGAGAACATCTAAAAGGGGAAAAGATGTCGAAAAAGTGAACATAGATATTATGTTTTAAAACATATTCTTTAGGAGATAAAATTATTTAAAAAGTAGTAAAATCGGAGATGAAAGTTAGATACCAAACTCCACCAGACAGTATACCAATTTCTTTCTAGAACCTATCGTGATAAGTGATTCTGTCCAAATTATTTAAAATGTGCATTTATTTTTTCCAAAAAATATTAAACCACTTACTGATTTTGAATTGTTTTGCATGTCAGCAGACTTGTATTCATGTATTCAATTATTAATTCTTCGAACAAGTAATGTTTTCCCCTTACATAATTCACACCAATTTTCTGCAAATAAACAATGGACACTATAAATAAAACACTCCAGGAAAAAAATTCAGTCACAATGGAAATTTATTTGTATCTTTATAACGAAAAGTATCTTTAATAATGAAGTTAGAAACTGGAAACACAACACCTGTAAAAGAAAACACATGCTCATTTTAACAGTGCAAGAAGCTGTTCTGACACCATGTAAAAAAATATCACTTGTAGGATTAGGTTGGGTTGTTTTACCTCTGAGCGGCACTTTTTTGCACACCATGGGCTAAATAACCAGGTCACATGGACCCCGAAGGCTCAGAGAAGGTTGGGGGAGGGGACCCACTGAAACAAGCTATTGGGAGACAGATGGTAGCCTCCCGTCAAGGCCATCCAGCGTGTTCTTTAACGTGCACAGGGTATGGCTCTCCCGCATACGGGGCCACGGCTTAACGTCCCATCCGATGGACGTTTGGCCTTTCCAAGCCCATCGGTGTCCCCTACTGACCGTGGGCAGGGCGGGGAATTTTGCGGAGATAAATCTCAACGCTGACCTAGCTGGGACTCGAACCTGGGAACTGCAGATTACGAGCCTGGCGCGCTACCGTCTGAGCCACCCCCGCCCCATCGCCTGTAGGGACTCGATCGGCTAGGCGAGTCAGGAGCGCCATTTTCCATTCGAGCTTCGCTTAGCAAGAAGAAGGGCAGCTCGGGGCTTGATGAAAAACAACGTGTTTAATCGTTCGGTACTCGGAGTTTCATTGTGAAAAGGTTCTCACTAGCTTGGAACGTCGGTGTACTTGATTGGGTCCAGTGAGCTGTAACACACACACACACTCAAAATGCATAGAGGCGGGGGTGGCTCAGAGCGCGCCAGGCTCATAATCTGTACTTCCCAGATTCGTGTCCCAGCTGGATCAGCGTTGAGATTTATCTCCGCAAGATTCTCCGCCCTGTCCACGGTCAGTAGGTGGCACCGATGGGCTTGGAAAGACCGCCGTCCATCGGATGGGACGTTAAGCCGTGACTCCGTGTGAGTGAGAGCCATACCCCTGTGCACGTTAAAGAACACACTGGATGACCTTGATGGGAGGCTATCATCTGTCTCCTAACAGCTGTTCCAGTGGGTCTCCTCCCCCAACCTTCTATTGAGCCATCAGGGTCCATGTGACCTGCCCATTTAGCCCATGGTGTGCAAAAAAGTGCCGCTCAAAGGTAAAATGACCCAACCCAACTCAAAATACATAACGTGACCCCACTGGCGGTATTTTACACAAAGGAAACGAACTTTGAAAAAGACAGTTACACCTTGGTTCTGGTGGGGGACGGTCGTGAAGTCATCGTTCTGGTTTTCGTTGTTGATAGGTGTTGGGAACACCTGAAGGCTTGGTTACAGCCTTACTAGTAGGATTGGGAATCCTGCTGTATTTAATGACTTGCCGGGTGACATTCGCTGTCCTTTATATGATTGTGCACTGTATAGTTCAACTAAAATAATAGTGTATATGTATCTAGTATACATATTAGTAGAGTCCAGCTATTTAAGCGACCCAAGTAGGCCATTCTGACAATATACACTATTTGATCAAAAGTATCCGGACACACCTTCTGAGTAAAAGGATTCGCCCATATACATCACAGCCATGGCCCAAAGGGAGGGGGTGGCTCAGAGGGCACAAGGCTCTTAATCTGTACTTCCCAGATTAGTGTCCCAGCTGGGTCAGCGTTGAGATTTATCTCCTCAAGATTCTTCGCCCTGTCCACGGTCAGTAGGGGGACACCAATGGTCTTGGAAAGGCCGCCGTCCGTCGGTGGAACGTTAAGACGTGGTACGTGTGTGGGAGAGCCATATCCTTTGCACGTTAAAGAACACACTGGATGGTCTTGACGGGAGGCTACCATCTGTCTCCCAACAGCTGTTCCAGTGGGTCCCCTTCCCCAACCTTCGCTGAGCCTTCGGGGTCCTTGTGACCTGCCCATTTAGCCCATCATGTGCAAAAAAGTGCCTCTCAGAGGTAAAACAACCCAATCCATGGCCCAAACAGCTATAAAAGGACGCACGTGGCCTGGCAAACCTCTTAAACACGCATGAACAGGAGAATGGACCGTACGGCAGAGCTCAGTGACTTTCAACGTGGCACGGTCATAGGATGCCACCTTAGCAACAAGTCAGTTCGGGACATTTCGGTCCTGCTGTAGCTGCTCCGATCAACTGTAAGTGATGTTATTGTGAAGTGTAAACGCCTAGGAACAACCCTTTCCCACTATTGAACCTAGAAAAGAGTGTCACGTGAAAAAGACTCACGTGACCACTCTGAGACAAGGAGCAAAGATTTTGTTCCTGTGTGCTTCTGCTCGAGAGTGTGCTGCAGGTCGGAGGTCAGGCTTCGACCAGTATAAGAATTCGGCTTGGGGGATATACGAGCACTGCTGTAGGGAGCCCCTCATTGGAGGCTAATTTCACCATGAACCTTGAACATTTAATATCCCAGCCGGGACCAGTGTTTTTCGGCCACGTTCTGTGTGCGGCGAGGCTAGGTAGCCAGCCGTGGATTGTTGCTAAGCGTGAGGCCTTAGTAAACGGTCGAGTTTGTAATCGTACTGTTAAATTGTAAATAATCTAGTTCATAAATGTGTTGTACATATCGTACAGTCTGTTGACTATTCATGCGACCACCCAGTTCACCATTTTCCTGACATATGAAACTCGTTAGGTACCTTTTGATGTGAATGCTCGGGACCCACGACCATTTCAACATATATCTGACTCCCCACGAAAACACCTTTTATAAGCTTGGCTACTGATGAAAGAGATTTCGTTTCGAATCCTGTTTCAGTATTGTCCCTCTGCTGAGATCTCGCCCTCCTCACAGTTCTATTGAATACTAAACTAATAGACTTTCGCCAAACATCTATCGCAAGTATCTTCTTCAGGTATAATTTATTATATTTTTTTCCAAACGAAATTTTTATTTATCTCTTAAAAAAAAACAGTTGTGCATTTCCACACCCCTTTCAGATAAAGTTTGGGTTGTATTATCTCTGAGCAGTACTTTTTTGCACACAATGGGCTAAATAACCATGTCACAAAGACCCCGAAGGCTCAGAGGTTGGGAGAAGGGACCAACTGCAACAGCTGTTGCGAGACAGACAGTACCTTCCGGTCAAGGTATCCAGCGTGCTCTTTAATGTGCACAGGATCTGGATCTCCCGCACACGGACTACGATTTAACGTCTCATTCGACGGACGGCGACCTTTCCAAGTTCATACTGGGAACTGCAGTTTACGAGCCTGGCATGCTACGACTGAACCACCATCGCTTCTCCTTCAGATAAAGTGGTTAATCATTTCCATCAATGTAAATGGCAAATGACCACCACACTTTACCACGAAAAATTTTTAACTTTAGCCTAAATCATTTGCAACATTCGTTTAAAGCAGTGGTGCACAAACTTTTTTGGCATAGGGCGAACAGAAAAATAAATTTGCTTAAGGTAAATTAGTTAGAAATAAGCTGCTGAACATTCTGTTTCAATGACATCGTAGCTAGTTGTGTATGTCATTCAAACTTTCGCTTTTCATCTTATTACAACACCATTCGCTGTACTACAGCCAGAGTAAAATTTTCCAGAGTAAAAAATCCAATTTTCTCGCGTGCAGGATAAAATTGTTAAATGAGCCGATATTTGTGCACGCTTGACATAAAGTTTTACCATTTTCTAACTTTGCAATCAGTTAGAAGGCGCTCTCGAAGTACTTTATTTTGACCTTTCGAATCCTCTAACAGCATAAATTGGAATACATTATTGGGAAAAATGCGAATATTTTATTAATATATGCCTAACACAAAAATCATTTCTCACTTATCTCTTAAAGCAAAAAAAGTAAGAGTCCCAACTGTGCCTGCGTTAAGATTTATCTCCGCTAATCCCCACCCTACCACGGTGAGAAAGAAGGCACCATTTGGCTTGGAATTTGCCGGATGGGATTCTAAGCAGTAGTTCCTCTTGCAGAAGAGCTGTACACTCACTCAAAAAAGTATCCGAACACTATGGTTGATTACAGAATTCAGAAAATATATCTGGCAACGATTTTTTCAGAAATTAGTGATCAGGCAACCTTCGTGTCACATGACACGAAGGTTACGAAAACGAGTTTGAACGACTCGTAGGTGGTCATATTATTTTGATACTAGATCGTGTGGGCTCACTCACGGAAATATTGAGCGTGTGCAGTTACCGTTCACAGCAAACTGGAGCGTGTGCAGTAACTGCACACACTCCAGTTTGCTGTGAACGGTAACTGGAGCGTGTACAGTTGCTGTACACGCTCCAGATATTTTTCCTGAATTCTGTAATCACGTGACACGAAGGTTGCCAGATCACTAATTTCTAAAAAAATCGTTGCCAGATATTTTTCTCAATTCTGTAATCAACCATAGCGTTCGGATACTTCTTTGAACGACTCGTAGGTGGTCATATTATTTTGATACTAGATCGTGTGGGCTCACTCACGGAAATATTGAGCGTGTGCAGTTACCGTTCACAGCAAACTGGAGCGTGTGCAGTAACTGCCACGCTCCAGATATTTTCCCTGAATTCTGTAATCACGTGACACGAAGGTTGCCAGATCACTAATTTCTAAAAAAAATCGTTGCCAGATATTTTTCTCAATTCTGTAATCAACCATAGTGTTCGGATACCTTTTTCAGTAACTGTACAGTCGCTCAAAAAAGTATCCGAACGCTATGGTTGATTGCTGAATTCAGAAAAAAATATCTGGCAACAATATTTTTAGAAATTAGTGATCTGACAACCTTCGTATCACGTGACACGAAGGTTGACAAATCACTAATTTCTAAAAAAGTCTTTGCCAGATATTTTTTCTGAATTCTGTAATCAACCATAGCGTTCGGATACTTTTTTGAGCGACTGTACCCTGTACATCTTAAAGAACAATCTGTATTTCCTCGATGGGAGCTTCCATCTGCCTCCTTTCATATATATTAATAACATTAAAATAGTTTGAAAACAAAGTTTCTAATCATAAATTTTTTTTCGATATCAGTTCTTTTCTGCACATTACAGTGTGTCGCTGCACAGAGAATGTACTAGGACACCGTTCCGATATTTAGGTCGCTTTTTCGTAAAGTGTTAGTTTCCAATTAGTGCATATTATTTGTTTCTCTTCTTTCTCAGCAAGCCTTTAAAAATAATCTTGGGAAATGCGTGCATAATATATATCTACCATTTTTTTTCTTTTTATTCCAGTTACTGCAATTTTGATCCAAGATTAGGCACAACATTCTTGCCACACACACATATCTGGTGGTAAACATAAAAATATTCAACTATTACTTCTATCATCACATCGATTCCGTATACTTTCGTCTTCCTACTTTGATCTTATCGAGTTTTTTTTTTCATATATTAATGGAAAATATCGATAAGTTCTTGCTGAAATAAAAAATGAAAATACCTACGTATAATACACTTTTTACAATACGACAGATTTCATCTCGACCCATGTCCTAATTCCATTTCGGAATATTCCCTTCTCCCATCCACCCCCACCTACACCCACAATTGGAATCTTTTTCTCTTCTGTCCTCTCGATACCGAAATGGAAGATTCTTGTTTGCTTTTTTCTGGCCTCTGGCTGCAGAGGAGACAGCGGAAGAGAGCAGAGGAGGAGGAGGAAGAGGAGCAAGAGTTTGCTAGCCCTGATAATGCCTGCAGCTGTGGCTCAAACAAACATACTTACCGGGCTTTATCTTTTTCTGCTTTTTCTTCCTCTTCTGTTTAGCTCATCTGTTTCTTGGTTCGAGCTTTTTCTTTGATTTCTCCTTTTTTTCCCTCCCTTTAAGACGATCATACATAGAAACGGACATAAATGCTGACGAGAAGGAACACAAACTCTCAACCTTAGTAAAAGTAAGCAAAGCCAAGGGAACGGGGAAACCAAAAAAAAAAAAGCGTTGTTTGAGCTGGAGTAAAAACGAAATTCGGGTGCATCCACAAGAATAAAAAAAACACACAAAAAAGGTGTTTCTTTCATCTCTCCAAAAGGTCTCTTTGGATTGTCCCGTTTTCGTCTCGCGATAAAGTGATCGCTTATAATTCTTTATGGGTAAAAAAAATCTGCTGAAGACCCGCCAACCTCACAGATCCTTTCTACTATGGCGTATTAAACTGACAAGCTCCTGTCAGACCTCTATGGCAAGCAGCTGCTTGAGGAGGTATTTATTTTTTTTAAAGTAATTACAAAGTAGCTTTACCACTTCAAACGTAAATAAGTAAATATTTGTCATGGATAACAAATATCATGAATAAGCTATTATTACAAAAAATAACCGGACACTTGCATGCTATGTGAATGGAAAGCGATATTCAAAGCTCCCAAATTTTAAAAATAAACTTTTTACTGAAAAATGTCACCTGAAATAAATTGAAGATCTAACACAAATCTATCGAAACCTCAATTTTTAACAATTAATAGCCAGCAGTGTATTAAGTGAATATTGTTAAAAATTGAAGTTTCGAGAGATTTGAGTGCAACACCAGGGAGAACTCATCAGATTGTCCTGAAATACGCAAGATGAGCAGCCCATGGGAGAACACGTAAATGATTCAAAGCGCAGCACACACGCACATCATGTGTGACAGTAACGTCCCCTGGAAGTGGTATAAGAGGAGATTACAAAGACCCGGTGTAAAGCACTGCAATTGTGTTTGCTGCAGCTCTTGCGCACTAAAGGATCAAGTATGCCCTGTAGAAGAACACAGCATCCACACGACCAGGTTTCCGACTATGATCGAGGGAGAATTGTGAGATTACGAGAATGCGGATTATCGTACCGAGACGTCGGTGCTCGTGTTGGACGGAATGCTGTCATACTGATGAGAATATAGCGTCAGTGGATAGAGGAGGAACGAACACACCGACGTGAGGGATCTCAACGGCCCTGTCACACAAACGAAAGAGAGGACAGACATCTCATGCGCATGGCTTTGAATGATTGTACAGCCACAACAAACACCTTAGCTCAACAGTTAGGGTGTGTTGCTCATTAACCGGTCTCCGCATGTATGGTTCGACGTCGTCTGCAGCATCGGGGTATCTTCGCTAGGTGGCCATTGCTTCGGCTACCATTGACTCTACAACACAGGTGTATGCAACTTCAATGGTGCCAAGAATGTCGCGCATGGATGTGCGAATCGCATCGTCTTTTCAGACGAATCCCGCTTCAGTATGCAACACCATGATGGACAAATTCGTATCTGATGGTACCGCGGTGATAGGCTCAGTGAGACATGCATGATGCAGCACCATACAGGTCCAGCCCCTAGTGTTAGGGTATGGGATGCTATTGGACTCCATTCATGCACACACCTTGTACGTGTTATCGATACTTTGAACAGCCAGCGTTACATTAGTGAGGTGTTGGAGCCTGCGGTCGTACCTTAATTTCAGGGGCTCTCTGGTGCCATTTTCCAACAGGACAATGCTCGACTACATGTGGCATGCATCGTCCAACAATTCCTGGATAGCCACCAATGTGACACTTCTGCCTTGGCCTGCACGTTCACTGGATTTGTCTCCAATTGAGCATGTCTGGTCCATGATCTCACGATGACTAGCACACCAGACACGAGCAGCTGCTACAACAGATGAACTTGGCTAGTATCGAAATTGCATGGACTGACATTCCCCAAACATACACCCGACGTCTCATCCTCTCAATGCCGGACCGTGTAGCAGCGGTTATTGGCGCTCATGGTGGCTACGCAAGATACTGATTTCTTTATATTCCACAAGTCTAGCCAAGTTGTATTTGCAATCATTTGATCCTTGTAACATAAGCCCAAATGCTCAGAGAAGGGAACCCACTGAACAGTTAGGAGAAAAATGGAAGCCTTCCATTGAGGCCCTCCAGCGTGTTCATTAACGTGAAGAGGTACGGATCTCCTTCACACAGATAATGGGTTAACGTCCCTTCCGACGGACTTTTCAAGCTGCACTAGGTGAGAAAGGGGGAGATCGGTGACCTCTTTCTCACTTAAGAAAGGGCGTGGCTTTAGAGGAAATAAATCGCGACTCTGGCCAGGTGGGACTCGAACCTGGGAGCTACAGATTACGAGCCTGGCATACTACTGACTGAGCCTCACCCTCACTTTAAAGCCTTTGCAAGAGGCTTCCATCTGTCTTCCTAATGAACACGGACCTCGGTAATGAACACGGAACTTTTGGATGCGATCACTATTTATCTTTCTGTGTCGATTTCCATTGCAGTTCTTTCCTTTTGGATGCAAGATCGAAACATATAGAAGGCAATCCTTTAAAAACTCAAGTGAATGAAGACTTTGTTCCAAATAGCTGTTCTGTGTCTCCTAATAGCTGTTCTGTGGGTCCCCTTCCAACCTCGAGTCCTTGTGATCTGGCCATTTAACTCATTATTTGTACAAAAAGCGTTGTTCAGAGGTAAAACGACCCAAACCCAACGATGCCCCTATCACATAGAAAGGTGGGAGTACAGGAGATCAATCTAAAGGCAATCAAGTAAAAAAAACGGACGCTTTTTCCCCCCCTGTTAATTATCCTTATAAGCATTATCAGACATCTTGGTATACACGCACGAGGTGGGGAGTTGCCAAGTGTACTAAAAAGATAACGCAAAAAATGAAAAATACTACGGAATCTGCGATACTCCCGCTATTCACAGTGAGTGGCATTCGCTCTATTTGATCCCTTACTCCTTGATCTCTATTATTTGCGCTCCGTCATTGGTCTGACCTCCATGATCGAGAACAGATATCAAATGTATGATTCAACCTAAAGCTTACACAGGTTGTTCATGTCAGTGAACCGTGACATTTTCGGCATACCAGTGACCTCGGTAATGAACACGGAACTTTTGGATGCGATCACTATTTATCTTTCTGTGTTGATTTCCATCGCAGTTCTTTCCTTTTGGATGCAAGATCGAAACATATAGAAGCCAATCCTTTAAAAACTCAAGTGAATGAAGAGTTTGTTCCAAATGAACAATTCAAAAGAAATAGGATTACGTTCTACCAATGAATATTAGCGCACGTTATTTAATAGATTTCAGATTTTTTTTTTGCTTAAATTCTTCGCTTTTTTTAATCTATGAAGGATAAAATGGTATAATCAGGTGTTATTTAAACCTGTGAACGATAATTTTTTAAGATAATGTACAACAATGCTAGGTTACAAGAACCCCAAATGGCCGAGTTGAGGTTGTTGGATTGGGTTGTTTCAGCTCTGAGCGACACTTTTTTTTGCACACAATGGGCTAAATGGCCAGGTCACAAGGACTCCGAAGGCTCAGAGAAGGTTGGGGGAGGGGACCCACTGGAACAGCTGTTGGGAGACAGATGGTAGCCTCCCGTCAAGGCTATCCAGCGTGTTCTTTAACGTGCAAAGGGTATGGCTATCCCGCACACGGGGCCACGGCTTAACGTCCCATCCGACGGACGGCGACCTTTCCAAGCCCATCGGTGTCCCCTACTGACCGTGAGCAGGACGGGGAATTTTGCGGAAATAAATCTCATCGCTGACCCAGCTGGGACTCGAACCTGGGAACTGCAGATTACTAGCCTGGCGCGCTACCGACTGGCAGACCCCCTGCCCCGCAGAGTTCAGAGTAGGACAAAAAGATTCTTGAAAGACAGATGGACACCTCCCTTTAATGCCATCCATTTAGAGGGCACAGGCTACACGGCTATCTTGAAAGAGTTGTCCACAACACTTTACATTTCGTTCAGAAACAAAACGACATTAATTTTTGGTACACCTGATATTATTTAACCTAACTTTTCGATCAGTTTTTCCGGAGGTGGGGGGGGGGGGGCAACTACTCATCATAACCGCTTCCCCCTCTTCTGTTGACACCAATGAAGAACTAAATTCCACAGTCTGGTTGTACCTCCGTAGGCAAACACTGTTTGAGGACCGTCTTAGAATAAACTCATTATTGCGAAACGTGCACGGGTTGGGCTGTTGTTGTTTTACCTCTGAGCGGCACTTTATTGCACACCATGGGCTAAATGGCCAGGTCACATGGATCCCGAAGGCTCAGAGAAGGTTGGGAGAGGGGGCCCACTGGAACAGCTGTTGGGAGAGATGGTAGCCTCCCGTCAAGGCCATCCAGCGTGTTCTTTAACGTGCACAGGGTATGGCTCTCCCGCATATGGGGCCACGGCTTAACGTCCCACGCTTAACGGCTGACGGACGGCGGCCTTTCCAAGCCCATCGCTGTCTCCTACTGACCGTGGGCAGGGCGGGGAATTTTGCGGAAACGTGCACGGTCCGAGCCTTGTTCGTTATATCGAAAATTTAGCATGAACATTAGACGGATTTTAGGCGAATACTCAACTCCCGACTCAGATACAAAAATATAAAATATGTCATCTAGCATAGCATGACACCTAACTCTTGGAAACTCTACAACACTATAGTTCTACTTGATTGTACCGCACTGAGCTACGAGTTGATTATTCTTCCTTACAAATAAGAATGAGCAATATTTATAAGAAGGAAAACGATTTTCCCCTGAGAAAAAATATGAGAGAAATTTCTATTTCATTTCTGCAAAATTTCATCTTCGTCGTCGTTTAAATTTCAATTGTTTTTACCTTCATCATGTTCTGCTTCAGATTCATCTGTTATTCCCTATCTTTCTCGTCGCGCACAGATTCACACAAACACGAAAGGCACAAAAGCAATTGCACGCATATATAAAGCGGCTCCCGCTCTCTCTCCACACAAAGGATCTCTCTCAATTTCTCGCTCCCAGTTTCCTCTGCTCCAGAATTTACCAGAGCATAGTCTTTGTCAGCTGCACCGCGAGATCTTGAATAAGAGACAAAATCTCTAAGACAGAGACGTTTAAATTGAAAATCTAAAGGCCCTCCCGACGGAAAATGACACCAGCTTCTTGAAGAAATAAGAAGAAAGGTTCGTTTGATTGCTTTAAACAACCCATATTCAGTCTCTTCTTTTTTCTGTTTCGCCTCTTTCATCTCTCTTCGTTTGGCATCTCCTTTTCTGTCGGGCATTTTTTCGTTCTTTTTCACTTGCTGTTTTCCGAATGACAAGATAAAAATGGAGTTGGAAGAAAGGAATAGAGAGAGGATCGTTTAAATGAGACGTTTAAAAGTGGAGGGGGGGGGGATGGGAGTGGAGGGAGAAGTAATTGAGAAAAAGGAATTAAGAAAAGAGAAAGAAAACTGAGGGGATAAAACGAAGAAAATAATATGAGGACGGAAACTAAATCAAATATTTAACAAGAAAATGATAAATTAAAATTCGAAAAAAAAAATTGAAATGGGCTCTGGATTAAAGAAATGAGTATCAAGTAAGAACATGGACGTTCGCAGAGGGGGGCAAACGGAGCACTTGCCCCCCCCCCCCCCCGGGATCGAGTAAAAAATTCCACAAATTATAATCGTAACAATTTAAACGTAATTAATTATATACATTATGTATGTGTTTTTGTATTGATGCAATACTGTATTCTATAATCTATTTGTGAAAAAACCCCTAAAAATTAAATAATTAAATAAAAATTTATTGATGTATTTATTTGTTTCCAAGCTTTGCCCCCCTCCCCTCCCCCCTGGAAAATTTTCTGCGGACGCCCATGAGTAAGGACTTAAAGAATTTGTGTAAAAGAAATTAGTTTGGACAATGAATATTTGTGTAAATGAAATTAGTTTGGACAATGAATATTTGTATAAGTAAAATAAATTGTGTAAACGTATTCGAAATTTTAATATGCACCATTTTTTGAATTTAAAGTATATATTAGCGGGGAAAAAGTGTTTAAATATATGCATAATTCTATAACCGTAGATATGTTTTATAAAAATTATTAAAAATTGTTTATATTTAGTAAATAAATGTTATTAAGAATCGATGTAATTCCCCATGGCAAAAAAAATTTTTAGAACAATTGTTTTATAATGGCTGCTAATGTATGACATTTGAATTTGAGTTTTATTAGATTTTATGTAAATAAATTCACAAACCGTAAAAAAGTACCAATAGAAGAATACATATCGCCTCGTGATTGTCCGACTTTTGCATCCTCTCTAAAAATTCCAACTAATAGGCGATTCGGTAAAACCTAAAAGTCAATGGGAATCGAACTTCATAGCTCTGCAACTTCTAAAAAATACTCGTGACGGAAGACAAAATATAACGATTATAATCAAATCTATTCAAATTTCAATTTTCACCAATATTTGTTCAGATTTTGAAGAGTTATGGAAGCTGGAATATTTAATAAGAAATTATTTGTTTTATAAAAATCGGTCAAAATTGTCTGATATTAGGAATAATCTTTAATCACATTTCTAAAATGTATAGTCTCTGGTTTATACGGAGTCCGATTAACCGGAATGTTGAAAAAAATAATGCATATCCTAAAATACAAATATATGCTGTTTTGCAACCATATAAACTCATGAAGATGAATACGGGATACGAGAAAACGGTAACTAAAATATGATGCCACAATAAAATGTTTCACGAAGTGCTATTTGCCGAAAGATGAATGGAAAAAGCAAACTTCCTTGTCATCTCTTTTCAAATGACTAATGTCCAAGCTTTTTTCTGAAAATTTTGAAGCTTTTGTGTTTTATTATGGTTGACGGATTAACAGGGAATTCGATTATCCGAGAGTTTCCTATTCTCTGAGTAATTGAGAATCTACTGTATTTAAATTTTAATTAATTTCTAGGAGTTGGGTGGGTTGAATTATTTTTCCTCTGAGCGGCACTTTTTTTGCACACAATGTTCTAAATGGCCGAATCACAAGAATCCCAAGGGCTCAGAGAAGGTTGGAGGAAGGGGACCCACTAGGCAGCTGTTAAGAGACAGATGGTTGGCTCCCGTCAAAGTAATCCAATGTGTTCTTTAATGTGCGCATGGTATTGCTATCCTTCACAGGGAACCACGGCGGTCTTTCCAAGCCCATCGGGATTCCTTTCTGACAGAGGGCATGGTAGGACTACCATCTGTCTCCTAACAGCTGTCCAGTGGGTCCCCTTCCCGAAACCCGCAGTGACCTAGTTTTTTAATCCACTGCGTGCAAAATAAGAGGCGCTCAGGGTAAAACAGCCTAACCCCTTTACCGTTTTTATTTTACATTTAGAACAGTACGGTAATCGGTAAAAACACAAACATTTTCAATGTTCCTCAACAAGCTATTCTGGAATTTTAAAATCAATATAATTACTGCATATATGGGCGGGGGCTCAGTCGGTAACGCGCAAGGCTCGTAATCTGTAGTTCCCAGATGGATTAGCTTTGAGATTTATCTCCGCAAATTTCCCCCCGCCCTGCCAACGGTCAGTAGGGGACACCGATGGGTTTGGAAAGACCGCCGTCCGTTAGATGGGACGTTAAGCCGTGGCACCGTGTGCGGGAGAGCCATACCCTGTGCACGTTAAAGAACACGCTGGATGGCCTTGACGGGAGGCTACCATCTGTCTCTCAACAGTTGTTCCGGTGTGTCCCCTCCCCTAACTTTCTCCGAGTCTTCGGGGTCCTTGTGACCTGGCCATTAGCCCATTGTGTGCAAAAAAAGTGCCACTCAGAGGTAAAACAACCAACAACTTACTGCACAACAGAGAACAGACGTTAAAAAAATTAATGCTTTCAATCTCTCATGTTTCTCGACATTTATAATCGCTCTGTCAACAGTAAAAGTTGCTAATACATCAAATTGACAAAAATTGTAAAATGTTCCATCTTTAAAAAAAAAGTCTACTATTTTTTACTTTTTCCTCTGTTGGCACTAGAGTATGCGTCAGATAACATAAAAAAAAAGATATGACGAAGTAAAAAAAAGGACATAAATAAAACAGACTTTAGAGCTTCAATTTCGTGTTGTGCAGCTTGCCTTGACCCATACTGTGCCAGAAGACACGAGGGAAATTAAAAGACTCCCAAGATGACAATGGTATCCGCACTTACAGAATGAGAAAAGGAACTTGAGAGCAAAAAGACGACAAACCAACTGACAGCATTGGCATGACTTATCAAATTTAGCTCAACTAGAGAAATGTCCGGGACGTGTTTTCTTTCCTCCTTTCTAAAGGGAGGCATAAATTGCACTTGTGGCACATAGATGATGTTCCTGAAGGGTTAAGAGTGGGTGAACGATGCCAGACAGCAAATATCGCGGCTTCACTGAGAGTCTCTTGACATTCTAAATATAAAATAACTTTGGATTTTACTTAAATGTTCGAAATTTCTAAACTTGAGGAAACGAACTCGTTCTTTCAAACTTTAGGCCAATACATATATATATTCTTAAAGTAGCTCAGTTTGTAGGACCACAGACTCGTAATCTGATATTCTCAGATTCGATTCCAAACTGTGCCGTGTGATTTTCTCCGCTCCTCCCATTCGGCCTTCGATGAATAAAATATACACAAACGGATATCTATGTGCTCCAAAGACCACCGTCTGTCAGATGATACGCTAATCCATGCTTATTTGTGTAAGATGGGCGGAGATGATTCAATCGGTAGAGCGCTAAGCTCCAAATCTGTAGTTCCCATGTTCGAGCCCCACCTGGTCCTGCATTGAGATGTATCTCCGCAAAATCCCTCACCCTGCCCTTGGTCAGTAGGAGACACCGATGGGTTTGAAAATAAGTGCAGCTCAAAGATAAAACTGCCCAATCTGAAGTAGCCGTAAGTTATGGAAATCCAGCGAAATGGTGCAATTCTCCAAATTCATCATTCCTCATCAACAGCTACTTCCTATCGCCAGTGCAAGACAATTCTATTGATTTTGTTTCACACCCCACCTCATTCTGGTCTATTCATTTTCTCTAACCATAGAAACTAAGTTCACAACTCTATTGGCTAATTTGTCATTATGGATGAGGTCAAGCTCAAAACAACGCAATAACTCCGTAGAGAAGATGCTGCACACTGTGTTTGACGACTTCGTTATTTACGTGATCAAATCACCTAATACCTATGATGCAGAGTACCTGGATAAGAAGCATCCTTATTATCTTTCCACGAAGAGTACAAGACAGAGCAGACTTGAGAGGATGAACTTCAGCATTTTGCAAGTCTGATTCGAGCACCCCCCCCCTCCAACCAAACTTCGATCTATATTTGAGTCTCCTCCAAACATTGTCCTATATTCGAGTTCCCCCCCTGTCTAGTAATTTTGTTACCACACTGGCTCTCCTCTTAACGTTTCGATAACGTTTGTGGCACTGCAAAAACACTAGAACCAAAACCACTATAACGTATTGGAGAATGAGGCCATGTTGTTGGATAATTATCCTGAAACAATGAAAATTTACATTGCAATTTTTTTTTTTTTTGGGGGGGGGGGTATTTTTCGATTAAAGAATAATAAAGGAACCATTTTCGGCTCAAGATCCGCAGACACCCCCGCTGAGCAATTTTCCGAAACGTACGGTAAACAAGATCAGCTACTTTTTGGTTCCACACATTACCGATTCACTCCCTCTGTGCCTTATATTTTTTCTTTTTTTATAATGCGGCCGGCAGAGTTACATGAAGCAAGAATCCATATTTATACGTTTAAATACGTTTATCAACATCGCTGGCCAGAAATGGTCGCAATTTTAATCGCTGTTAATTTTTAGAACAATCGCGACGTGGAATATGCAACGATTGTGCTCATAAACTTATATTAAAAGTTATGGTACTTATTGGTTATCTCCGGTCACATTTTCTTGGCGACGAAAAATAGAAAACTTACATTTTGCCAAACTGTCAACTTGATAGTCTTGGGAGCTTGATCCATATTTTTTTGTTCCTTTTGAGAAACATTTTCTGAAAAACCTTCAGCTGGAGTTCCGCACACCCTGCTGAGCGATTTTTCCGAAAACATTCGGTGACGAGATTATGCCTGGGTAATAACTGCCATATTTATACATAGTTCGTTAATTTTTCGAACGGCGATTTTTTACTGATTCACTCCTTCTCTGACCTTATATTTTTATGGCTTTTCTATAAAGCGACCAGGGGTTCAACTGAAACGAGAATTCATAATTGTACTTAGAATATTTATCAGAAAAAATTATTAAACCGCTTGCTCATGCTGCTGGGCAGTAACCGTCACCATTTTTATCGGCGTTTTAGTAACTGCGATCTGGAATATGCACCGGTTGTATTAATAAAAGTATCATATAAAATATATATTAAGATTATAATAAGATTATATCAAAATTTCTTAAATATTTAATCGTACAGTCACGAATTCTCGTTTGATATGAATCCGTCGGTCTCATTATATAAAAAAAAGCCACCAAACAATAAAGTCACAGGAAATGAATCAATAAAGTGTGGAATTAGAAACTCGCTCATAATTTCGTTATCGAATGTTTTCGGAAAATTGCCAAAAAAATCGTCCAGCAGAGTGACTACTGAACCGTAGCCCCTCCTGATCATTTAGACTTTTTTGGAAATTTTTCCACAAACCTTATTTGCTGGCCATTATTTTTTTTAACTCCCAAGAGTAGTTCCGCGAATGTAGCCCCCTTTTTTAATGTAGCCTGAATAACCAAACTGTCATCCCCACCACGAAAGTTACGGTTTTTTAAATTAAAATTTTATATTGTTTTATCGTAATCTAACACCTTTCTTTCCTCACATCCGTGCGCTTCTACCAATGCGATATTGAAATAGTTGATAAATAAAACTTGATAAAAAATAGCATATTGCCGGGTCTAAACTAAATTCCATTGCCTGTTAATACCCTAAGCCCCTGAAATAAATTTATGTATCTGTACTTCAACCAAAAAACCCTAAAATGATAAGCTTTGGATAATAACAATAATGAGTTCGCCATTACTATTCGACACCTCGTCTGGTAAAATGGTAGAACTTCCTGTGACACAGTATAATCCACATTTGCTAGGACAAGTAAATGGAAGTGAGATAACATAAAACGGAATGGTAAAATATACGTGAATAATGTAAACATATTAACTGCATTATACTCCGCTATTTTGCTTATGCAGTAGATAGGACAATATACATATTTAGAATGCTTTGTACAAACGCCGGTAATACCCCAACAAAACTGTCATGTTTCTTATAAATCACTGAAAAATATAAACAATTTTCGAGTGCAACAAACATCAATTAGGTTTACGATGATGACTCACAGCAATAAGAGTACTTCCATTCTTCCGTACTTAATTGAGGTTATACCCTTCTACCTCATGTAATCAGTGCAAAATGAATTGAAACCAATTCCATTTTTAGGGTACTGTTGCATCTTAAATCACTCAGAACAATAGATAGCGCCACGAATTATCTAACTAATGTAGGATACGTAAAATAACGCAAGGGAAAAGCGTTCAAGCATGTCATCGTCATAGTGTATTTTCAATATAATGGTTTATTGGATTATTTAGAGCCACTTGATTTTTGATTTGGCTCATGTTTCGCAGACACCCCATTGATCGTTTTTGGCGATTTCCTAAAAACATGCAATAACGAAATTATGAGCGTTTTATGATTTCACACTTACTGACTAAATCTCCTTTACTTTTTTTCGGCGGCATAAAACCCATTCATATGAAACGAGAATTCATGACTAAGATTAAATATTTATAAAATTCGTATACAAACTGAATAACACAATCGCAATGGTTCAAAACGATCAATAAAATTGGCGACCAAGCATATTAATATATTTTTTTAATAATTGTTATGATAAATAGGCTATACCATCTTGGACGTTTCTTCCAGAAAACCTGTAACGTTCGGTTGCAAAATGATATCCATCTGCACGTTCCAACGTTTATGCTGCTATATACTGTTTAAAATAGTTGTCTCTAATGAGATTGTTTCTGGGGCTTTTCTTCGGTTGATTCTTTAGCAATAAACGTTATTAATGAAATTAACTTTTGGCATTATTTATTTTGGGTTTTTTTTTTAAGTGCTGAACGAGGTTTCATTGTTTTCAATAAGCGTTGAAAATTAAATATTTTTTATGAGATCACTTATTTTGTGGCTTTTTCTCACTGGGGAACGAATTCATTCCTTAACGGTAAGAGTTGTTAATGAAATCTAAATTTGATGAGATTATTTTTAGAGTTTTTAAGTGCGAAACGCGAGTTTTTTCTGTAGCGATAACCATTGTTAATGACATCTTGTTTTCATAAGATTATTTTCAGTGATTTCTTTTAAGCGCAGAAAATTTTATTTTATATAGAGTTACATTTTTTTATTCATATCCTCTAAACACGTCTGAAGATAAATGCGGAACGGACTACTTTTACAATTTGGGCTGTTTTTTTTCACCTTTGCGAAACAAAAACAACATTCAAAAGTAGGAAATGAATCCGATTAAAGAACGCCAAAGCACAGAAGTGAAAATTATAAATCCCAGCGTCAAATTTCCAGCATAACATAAACATATTTAACTTTTAAAAAATCGTCTGCAATTTGCTACTTACCTAAAAGCCAAAGGCAGAAGTGCAGTGTAGGCTCCTCAGCCGCCATTTTGTTTTTGTTTCGCCTTGATGATAAAAAAGGTCTGAATGGTAAAAGTAGTCCGCTTCGCATCTACCTTGAGACGCATTTAGAGGATATATATATAAAATAAATATGCAACTCTACCATAGAAGAAATTCATGTTTCTGCACTTAAAAAAATCACTGAAAATAATCTCATCAAAACAAGATCTTATTCACGACGCTTAACGCTACAAAATGAAACCTCGTTTCGCACTTCAAAAAAAAAACCCGAATATTAAATAATTTCATCAAAATTAGTTATCAACAACTCTTATAGCTAAAGGAATAAACATTCGCTCAGCGCTTAAAAAAAAGCCCCAAAAATAATCTCGTAAAAAATTGGATTTCAATAACAGCTGTTGTCGCTAAGGAATACCTCCTTGTTCTTTACTGAAGAAAAGCTCCAAAAATAATCTCTTCAAAATATTTCATTAACAACGCTTATGGCTAAACAATGAAACTTCGTTTTCCATTTAAAAAAAGCCATCAAAAGTAAATTTCCTTAATAGCATTAATCTATAAAGAATCAAATTAAAGTCCCAAAAACAAATAATCTCATTAGAGAGAACTATTTTAAACAGCATATATCAGTCACACATTGGAACATGCGGATGGATATCATATTGCAACTCAACGTTGCAGGTTTTCTGGTTTTCCTGGGGTAAAGTCCAAAATGGCGGCTGAAGGCCCTACAAAGCACCGTAGCCAGTCAAAATTTGCATCTTTATGCTACATATAAAGAAATAAATCTAAATTGCATGGAAAACAATACAAATTTCGGCTATGGTTCCGCAGTTTACAGATTTTCCGAAAACATTCTGTAACGAGATTATGTCTGGATAGTAATGGCCACCATATTTATAGCTGTTAAACCCCAGAATAAGATAATTTCATCGGAGACAACCATTTTGAGCAGAGCATATCGCTAAAGAAGAAATCGGATGCATTATTTTCCCGAGGCGCAATTTATACCTTTATGCTATATAAATGGGAATCCAAATGCATTAAAATACAGGCTACGGTTCAGTATTGGGTCCTCAGCCGCCACGTTGTACTTTTCTTTCTCCAGGATTGTAACGTCGAGTTGCAATATGATATCCATCCGCATGTTTCAATGTTTACGACTGATATATGCTGTTTACAATAGTTCTCTGTAATGTGATTATTTGTTTTCGGAGGTATTCTTAAGTTGATTCTTTAGTGATGAGTGTTATTAAGGATATTTACTTTTGATATTTATTTTAGGGGCTTTTTTAAGTGCGAAACGAGGTTTCATTGTTTAGCGATAAGCGTTGTTAATGAAATCTTTTGATTAGAATATTTATTTTTGGGGCTTTTATTTTCAGTAAGGAACAAGGAGTTATTCTTTAGCGACGAGTTGTTAATGAAATCTAATTTTGATGAAATTGTTTAATTTTCAGGGTTTTTTTTTTAAGTGCGAAACGAGTGTTCTTTTGTAACGATAAGCGTTTTTGGATAAAATCTTGTTTTTATGAGATATATATTTATATATATATCCTTCAAATTACATATATATATACTCAATACGCATCTTAAGGTAGATGCGGAACGGACTACTTTTACCATCGACTTTTTTTTCACCGCGGCGAAATAAAACGACAGCCGAGGACTAAATACTGCAGTTCTGCCAAAATATAATTATATGAATAGCCTGCCCTTCCCTGAAAATAAATTCTTAGCTTTTATTCACCTTAAAAAGTTACATAGGCCACACGAAACATACCAACGATCCAATAAATCGTTAGATACGATGAAAAGCTACCTTACTGTTATGTTATTTACACCTTACGATCATTCAGTTACCACTCGTGGCGCTATCTAGTGAGCTGAATGCTGTAAACTACGTGTGAACCATTTTGCTTTTTTATGGAAGTATAAACTTTCTTTTTATACAATTCTTTCGGTAAAGAAACCTTTTTGTGCCATCAGTTGCCATTAGGAGTCCGAAAGTCCAGCCTTATTCCGAAACCTAATGTAAAAACGCAACGTATCGTTTCATCAAAAACAACATGGCATCTGAGCAATCAAAATTTGCAGGTCTGCAATTTCAGGTTAATTAATCACAATATCAATGATTTACTACTGTGTTGCACGTTACAAAGCACACTAGTATTTATTCGAGTCATACAAAAACTAAAGCACAGGTAAAAACACTGAATTCCGATCTGTTCCATTCATCATATGTAACATAATACATCATTGGAACAGTCTGTTGTAAGAGTACAAAAATAAACTGGTAAAATTATCGATATTTACAAAGACTGCTTAACCTAGAGTTCAATGTTACTTTCGTTACTTACAGTGTTCTGCCTCTTACACTTGGTAAATAATTTAATTATTCTCTTATAAATACTCGAGAAAAGCAAACATTAATCAGTTGCATAAAACACTTATTTACTCTTCCTTCATTGTCAAACAACTTCACAATCTCACTTTTATAAACCAAAACATGAGCTCAGTTCTAAAGAAAATTATAATCGACGCACAAAGAAACAAATAGGACACTTACTCAGATACATAAATTGTGAGAATGTCTAATTCTTTTATTAATATGTAGTGGCCCTGAATTGGGCTTTCTTAGAACCTTACTTGGAGCCGATTAATTTAACAGCTTTGGTTCCTTCTGCTGCAGCATGTTTGGCTAACTCTCCAGGGAAAATAAGCTTTACTGCTGTTTGAATATCCCGACTTGAGAGGGTTGCATGTTTGGTGTATCGGGCCAGAAAAGCAGCCTCTTCACATATACGTTCAAACGTATCATAAATTAGCTGATTCATTACCGCCATTGCTCTTGAAGAAATCTCCAGATCTATGTGTACTTGCCTTAAAACTTTGCTTATGTAAATACTAAAGCTGCCATTCTTTTTCTTCTTCTTCCTTATTCGTGCACTTGAGGTAGAACTCGTAGCTTTATTCAACGGAATAGAATAATCTATAACGCCAAAAAATGGTGCCATTTTGGAACAACCAACATATAACACAACCAACTGTCATCAAATTCTTAACAGATATAAAATTCAAAATCCTCTGTAACACCGTCAGGAATGGCCAATAGGAAACGATCTACGATTTCATTGGATAGAAGGTAACAGCCAAATATTGTGGATGCAAAAAGCATGAGAACGCTCAGTCCAAATTTTGAAATCAGCCAACATTTTGTTCCAAACATTTCCAATAACTAATTCTTTTAGATTTATCGAGCTTATTTTCTTTATACCTATTCTAATAAGAAATTATGTAAAAACTGTTTAAATTGAAAAAATAAGTGCATTTACAGGAAAATAAGAGTTAGAGAATGTTATTTTTAAGCACGAAATTATGAAATTTGTCTCCAGATTGAAATGCCAGATACGAAAGTTAATGCTGAATTTCTTTTTAAATAAATTTCCTTTTAAATAAAACTTACATATTCATGAATTTTATGACTTCAGTGACTGAGTGCTATATATATATAGAACCCTGTGATTCATCTTTTATTATATAACTATTATTATTATGTGTAATTCCGTCATCAACAGAAGTATTTTGAATAATGAATAATCACACCCTATCTGGTCTAGTACTTAGCGTACCTGATTATTAATACCAGCAGGGCATGTCCTCATGTATGTGTATGAGTTAGCTGGTTGGTTGGTTGTTTGGGATTTTATCCTACATGGGCAACAGAGGCCATAAATACGCCAAACGGGATAAAAAGAGAGTAAAAGACACAGAAACCCACAACCAAAGTTAAAAGAAAAGCCTATGGAATGTAAAGAACAAAACCAATACACATATATAATATAAAAAATATAAATATGTGTAAAGCAATAAATATAGAAATACAAAAAGGTGAAAAGAACCGCGGTGTAAAAGACCCAGGATGATCAAGGAAGAAAGGATAAAGCCATAAAATCGCAATCTGCAACAGTAAAAAAAATTTCTTTATTCATCCCTTAGTCTATATCTTTAACCTTTCTTTTCAAACTGGGATTTTTCCAGACGATCTCAAAACCTCTATTCTACTTCCGATTTACAAGAGGGGAAATAAAAACTGTCTTTCAAACTACAGATCGATCTCGCTTTTGCCTGTTTTTTCCAAAATATTTGAAAAACTAGTAAAACTCAGAATATTGAGTTATTTAAATAAAATAAATTTCTTTTCGTCAAATCAGTTTGGCTTCACTGAGGGTAAGGGCACTGATCATGCGTTATTGTCATTTACTAATTTTATTTATAAATCAATTGACCAAGGAAATTTAACCCTATCAGTTTTTCTAGATCTTGAAAAAGCTTTTGACACCGTAACACATTCATTGCTTTTGAAAAAACTGAAGCTTTTGGGTATGAGAGGGATTGCTCTAGAATGGTTTATCAGTTACTTAACAAATAGAACTCAATTAGTTAAATTAAAAAACTGCCACAGCAATCCGAAACAAACTAAATACGGCATTCCTCAGGGCTCTATTCTTGGCCTCCTATTGTTTAATATTTATATTAATGACCTCTGTGAAATGAACATTAATTGTAATATTGCAACCTTTGCAGATGACACTGCATTAACGTTTAGTAACCAAACTAATACAGATTTATTGTCCAATGTCAATGTCAATAATGTTCTTGAGATAGTTAATATGTGGTTCGAAAATAATAAACTCTCAATTAATAAGAATAAAACTAAATTTGTTTTCCACAAGTTGAAAAATAACCAAAATGCTGCAAATACTTTTGTTATTAAACTGCATTCACCTCAATGCAATAATTATATTCATTGCCGTTGTGATGATATAAAACAGGTTGAGAACATTAAATATTTAGGTATTTTCATAGATAATAATCTAAAATGGAAGAAACATATTGACTACATCACAGGTAACGCACGTTACAAACTACTCAAATTACACCACTTGTGTACAAACACAATTAATGTTTGTAATGTAATGTAAATTATGTGTAATTAATGTGTGCAATGTAGTGTAAGTTGAGTACAAACTACTCAAATTACACCACTACAATACAAAGTTAATCTTAATATGCTGCGAACATTGTACTTCTCATGGATACAAGCTGCATTTCAATACGGTATACTTTGTTGGGGAGGAACTTATGTCTCGGTTTTTAAACCTCTGGTGTCTCTGCAAAACAAAATTATTAAATTAATTGCAAAAAATAACACTGATAATTTAAGCAATTTCAGTCGTTACTCTATGCTAAAAAGTCTACCTATTAGACATATATTTGTTTTAGAGTGATGATATTTTTTAAGAAAAACTGCTTTAATTTTCACATTTAGCCTGATTAATAAAACTTCAGAGAGAAAGGTTCAAAATACTCAGTTCCTTTGACCAAAAAAGAAATTGCTCATAAGCATTATTCGTATATCGCACCTAAAATCTTCAATCAGTTGCCTCTTGAAATTAGAAGTGAAAAAAATTTTAATATGTTTAAGTAGAATTTAAAAAGCTTTCTCTTTTCTTTGGAAGATGTTGCACCTATGTTAAATAATCATGTGTAAAGTAAAAATTCATTGTACATATGTCGGAAAAATGACACATATTGTTTGTAATCTTTGCAGTAAGTCGTTATTGATTTTTGTATTAATTTCCTTTAGTGGCCCAGACAAACCATGTGATTTTTGGGTTCACTCATGTTTTTCTACGCTATAAATTTTATATGATGATGAAATAAAATTAATTGATTGATTGGTTGATTGATAACTGTATAAAAGACAAAGTGTAAAAAAGAGTCATCAGTTAAAACATGGCCCAGTGTAGGGAGCTCGGCCACAAAATCATGGATGTTCAAATAAAAGCGTCGTTCAAAGTTAAAAGGGGGACAGGTGAATAAAATATATTTGATTGTTAAAATGGTATCACAAAACTCGTACTTGGGCTGATCGTCCGCTCAAAGAAGAAAAGAATAAATGAATGAATGAATGACCTAAGCGGAGCCGAGCGCATTGCCCCTGATCTCGATTTGACCGGGCACCTAACAGAAGACAAAGGTGGTGGTATCTGCCAGACAATGGAGTTGCTGGCGGATCTTAAAGACAACAGGGTGAGGCCGATGCCTTACTGAGATCAAAGCCTGTAGCGAACTAAGAGAGTCGGTGTAGAGGACACACAGACGATGACACTTAGCTGCTCTGCAGTCCAAGGCAAGGCTGATAGCATACAACTCTGCAGTGAAGATGGAACTCTGCTGTGGGATCTGGTCTGCAATGGTCACATTACAGCAGAATAAGGCCGATATCACCGATGTACAAGACTTCGAGCCATCTGTGAAGACAGGCAAGAAGTCCGAGAGCTCAGCACAATGTGGCATAGAGTTGCCGATATATAGAATCAGGTATAAAGGCAATCCCCGTCTTGCACAGGGAGAAATCGCAGGAAGGGGAAACAGCGAGCCAAGGTGAAAGTGGCTTGGCTGTCGACTGTGTGATGCTATCGAGACTGTTCTTAATGTCTCTCAGGTAAACTTAGACACGCAAACCGAAAGGACGAATGGCAGTCAGCCGATTCCGATATAACATTTCTTACTGGGGACTGAAAACGCAGTCCCTAGTGGTATGATCAGGCAGGAATCGCAATTTTGCTGCATACTACAGGGACAACTGCTGGCGCCGAATAGATAAAGATTTTTCGTCGGTCTGAACCTAAAGACTCTAGACTGGTGAAGTACGAAGGCACCTGTGCAAACACGGAGGGCCTGATGGTGGAGGGGGTCCAGCACCTTCACCACCGAATCTCAGGCAGAGTCATACACCTGGGATTCCATAGTCTAATTTTGACTGGACAAGTGCATGGTAGAGACGGAGCAATGAACATCAGTCCGCCCCCTAAGAGAGGGAGGAGGGGACCTTGAGGATGTTCAATGCCTGTGTGCACTTGGACCTGAAATGTCGGATGTGTGGTGAAAAGGTCAATTTCTGGTCGAATAGGAGACCGAGAAATTGGTCTCCGTCACAATTGGAACGATGTTACCCCCGAGCCGCAGTTCAGGCTCCAGGTGAAGATTACGCTTGCGTCAAAAGTGCACACAAGCAGTCTCCTGTGGGGAGAATCGAAACCCATTGGCCGTCGACCAAACTGAGAGATTGTTCAGGGCAGTTTGCAGTGTCGTTCAATGACACTGATGCTGGACGACGAGCAAAAGATGCTAAAGTCGTCAACTTAGAGGGCTGTCGACGGCACTCTTCTCTGCCTGTCTGGGCTGAGTTCTTTTACTACCTATGTGTGTGAGAGCTTTGTAGAAGGGTACCTGCCCTTATCTTGTCAGGATCATCACTCAGGGGGCCGAATACACCAACTCATGTATTTCAACTATGTACACTTTTTATTTACAAACACTATAACTATATACATACAGTGACTGCCCACCCGGTACAGTTCACTGGCCAAATTCAACACAGTCTATAACGAGCCTCAGTGGTCCCACCGCTAGATACAGACAAAGCTTAAACGAGCTGCAAACGAAAAGTTTAACATCCGGACCGTCTCGTGGTCCGCGCGCAAGTATCCGTTCGAACCATCCGCTGGATGATGTCACGTGTCCTTCGGGGGACGTTAGAGTGTCTCGGCCAATAGCGTTAGAACACGATACCCGTGCCAGGATGACTCTTGTCGCCTTTCTTCATCATGCTCTCAAAACTGATCATGTCCTACCCGCCTGGCGCTATGTCGCCAGGCGGGTGGGACACTGCCGCCAAATGGCGATCCTGACCTTGTGAGACTCCCGCAGTCTCTACAAGGGCATTGCCTACAGTCAGAGGGTTGGGTTGTTTTACCTCTGAACGGCACTTTTTTGCACACCATGGGCTAAATGGCCAGGTCACATGGACCCCGAAGGCTCAGAGAAGGTTGGGGAAGGGGACCCATTGGAACAGTTGTTGGGAGACAGATGGTAGCCTCCCGTCAAGGCCATCCAGCGTGTTCTTTAACGTGCACAGGGTATGGCTCTCCCGCACACGAGGCCACGGCTTAACGTCCCATCCGACGGACGGCAGCCTTTCCAAGCCCATCGGTGTCCCCAACTTGACCGTGGGCAGGGCGGGGAATTTTGCGGAGATAAATCTCAACGCTGACCCAGCTGGGACTCGAACCAGGGAACTACAGATTACGAGCCTGGCGCGTTACCGACTGAGCCACCCCCGCCCACAGTCAGAGGAAGCTGTCGTGTAATGGAATTGATCTGTCAGTGAAAAGTTTAAGACTAAGGATGCAGCCTTATGGCACCCCCCTGTCTTGAAGGAAAGGCCGTGACAGAGCGTTGCCGACACGAACTCTGAAGGTACGAGATGACAAAACATTTGCAATAAAGTTCGCATCTGACCTCTCAAGCCAAAGACTGTTAAAACCTCTTCATAACATTTTCACGAGAATTATGCCTCTCAATGATTCGCTGGTGCGGTGAGTAAAATAAAATGTAACTAAACTAATTGTGAGTACAAATGCGCTTGAAGAATTCTCCCGAAAAGAGCTGATTCAGCTACAAACATTTCAACCCAAACTAAACTTCTAAGTTCAATACGAGTAAGTGAGAGTCACACTCAATTCACTGCAATGATGACGACGAGAAAATAAATTCTGTAGGAAGTGCTCTCAGCTTTTTTGCACTGCCAAAAACGAAAAGTTACTACGATTCCTTTTCCCAGAGAGTATAAAATAAAGAACAGGTCAATCGAGGACCTTCTTCAGACCTTGAGCAATTGGATTAATATGGTAAAATTCCGTAAATTTGAGGAATTGTTAATTATTATTATAAACCAGTTCACTTGCAGTATTGGAGTAAAACTGAAAACATCGGAAAAGAGCATGATTAAGAGTCGGTTGTTATGTTTGTTTTACCTCTCATTGGTCCTTTTTGCGCACAATGGGCTAAATGAACAGGTCACAAGGACCCCGAGGGATCAGAGAAAGTTGGGAGCAGAGGAATCAATGGGGAGTTGTTCGGAGGTAGATGGTAGCCTCCCATCAAGGCATTCCCCGCCCTGCCCACGGTCAGTAGGGGACACCGATGGGCTTGGAAAGGCCGCCGTCCGTCGGATGGGACGTTAAGCCGTGGCCCGTGTGCGGGAGAGCCATACCCTGTGCACGTTAAAGAACACACTGGATGGCCTTGACGGGAGGCTACCATCTGTCTCCCAACAGCTCTTCCAGTGGGTCCCCTCCCCCAACCTTCTCTGAGCCTTACGGGGTCCATGTGACCTGGCCATTTAGCCCATGGTGTGCAAAAAAGTGCCGCTCAGAGGTAAAACAATCCAAACAACCCATCAAGGCCTTTCCAAGTCCATTGTGGTCTCGTTTCTGACCGACAGCAGGGCGAAGGGTTAGCAGGGATAAATCTCAGCTGGCCCAGATGGGACTCGAACCTGGAAATACAGTGGGACTTCGTTATAGCGCTGTTCGCTATACCGCGCACTCGGTTATAGCGCGGGCGATGTTCGCGATAAGTTCAAACATGTTTATACAGGTCCGTGCGGCGTTAGTGAGTATCGCATTTTATTGTTACTGCGTATTGAGTAATTGTGTATGTATTGAATTCCTGCATGTATTTTGAATAGTGTTTAATTATTGTATGCATGATGAGTAAAAGAAAAGCTTACAGTGTGAAATTTATTGTGTCGCCACCGCGCCGCTCGGTATAACGCGGTTCACCTTATAACGCGGGTGTCGTTTCCCGCCCGACATGCGCGTTATATCGGGGGTCCACTGTAATAGATTATGAGCCTGGCCCGCTACCAACTGAACCAATCCCGCCTCAGTGTGGGAAATGACGTTGTCATGAAACAAACCAACAGTTTTATTAAAAACGTCCTGGGCGCTTCGACTTAATTGTCTGCCTTCAAATGCTAATAGTTTCGCAATATCGCTGCAAATTGATACTACACGGTCCAGAAACTGAATCAACAGCTTTGCAAAACCAAATAAAACCGTCAGCATTTCGTACATTGTTCAACTTTGAATGATCCCATGAGAGTTTGTCTGGTATTCATACAACTCCCCTTTGCTTAACCGTCGTCGAATGGAACGTTAAGCTCTCGTGTGTGGGATTTTTTTGGGTTGGGTTGTTTTACCTCTGAACGACACTTTTTTGCCACCATGAGCTAAATGGCCAGGTCACATGGACCCCGAAGGTTGGGAGAGAGGATCCACTGGAACAGCTGTTGGGAGATAGATGATAGCTTCCCGTCAACGGCATCCAGTGTGTTCCTTAATGTGTACATGGTATGGCTCTCTCGCACACAGGGCCACGGCTTAACGTTCCATCCGACGGATGGCGGCCTTTCCAAGTCCATCGGTGTCCTCTACTGACCGTGGGCGAGGCGGGGAGTTTTGCCGAGATAAATCTCAACGCTGACCCACCTGGGACTCGAACCTGGGAACTACAGATTACGAACCTGGCGCGCTACCGACTGAGCCACCCTCGCCCTCGTGTGCGGGAGAGCCATACTCTATGCACGTTAAAAAACACACTGGATGGCCTTGACGGGAGGTTACTTTCTCCTAACTGTCCAATGGGTCCCCTTCCCTAATGTTCTCTAAGCCTTTGGGATCCTTGTGACCTGGCCACTGTGTGCAAAAAAGGACCGCTCAGAGGTAAAAACAACCCATCAGCTTCGTTACGGATCTCCTGCCGATCGCGCTCCAACGACGATCCCCTTTTCTAAGCCTTTCCACCAATGTCACACTCGCCTTTTCTTTCCACCATGCCTGTACTATTTTTAAACGACTTCGTACTGATGAAGAATACTTATGTCAGTAAGAAATTTTGCATATATTGCCATGTTTCATGGTACTTTGTGCAAGATGCAGGGTTTATTATACCTTATTCTACCAGCTCGGAGCCCTTGGGGTACTTGTGACTGACTAGGATGATAATAAAGGTAAATATATATATATATCTCTGTCTTTACACGAAAAAAAAAAACATTTTTTAGTTTAATTTTCTTCCTGAAAAATCAAAAAAATTGTCAGGAAACTTATTTCATCTTTATTGAATCAGTTTCAAAGATAATTTATTTCTCTAAAAGCAATGTCTTTTATAACTCATAATTAAGGTAATATTTAATAGCTTTCGGAAGATGGAAGTCTCAGTCGGTAGCGCACCAGACTCATAATCTGCAGTTCCCAGGTTCGAGTCTCAGCTGGGA
The DNA here is from genome assembly GCA_038380435.1 of Ryuthela nishihirai. Classification (NCBI taxonomy): domain Eukaryota; kingdom Metazoa; phylum Arthropoda; class Arachnida; order Araneae; family Heptathelidae; genus Ryuthela; species Ryuthela nishihirai. Next base: position 30,224,121 of record JAWZYU010000025.1, read on the forward strand.
GGATAGAGATTTATCTCCGCCCTGCCCACGGCCAGTAGGGGACACCGATGGTCTTGGAAAGGCCGTCCGTCGGAATGAACGTTAAGACGTGTGCATGAAAGCAATACTCTATGCACATTAAAAAACACGTTCGATGGCCTTGACGGGAGGCTACCATCTGTCTCCGCAAAATTCCCCGCCCTGCCCACGGTCAGTAGGGGACACCGATTGGCTTGGAAAGGCCGCCGTCCGTCGGATGGGACGTTAAGCCGTGGCTCCGTGTGCGGGAGAGCCATACCCTGTGCACGTTAAAGAACACGCTGGATGGTCTTGACGGGAGGCTACCATCTGTCTCCCAACAGCTGTTCCAGTGGGTCCCCTCCGCAACCTTCTCTGAACTTTCGGGGTCCATGTGACCTGGCCATTTAGCCCATGGTGTGCAAAAAAGTGCCGCTCAGAGGTAAAACAACATAACACGACCCAACCATCTGTCTCGTAACAGCTGTCCAGTGGGCTCAATCCCCCGACATCCTCTGAGCTCTCGGGGTACTTGTGACCTGAATATTTAGCCCGTATTGTCCAAAAAAGTTAAGCTGAGAGGTAAAACAACCCAATTTTTTCGGAAGGTTCATATTCAAACAACAAGTGAATCAAAGAAACATGTGGTATTTGATTCACTTGTTAATCAAGGATCAGTAATCAGGGAACAATTTAGATATCGTTGAAGTGTCGGGTATTCTGTTTATTTATTAATATTTCTTCAGTAATTTTCAAATATTATATTAGAAAATTATGACATATTTTTCTATCCGTAAAGGTTTCGAAAAAAAAAATTGGTAGTACGTAGTTTACAAAAGAGAACATCTCGCCTATTGCATAAGAACATGTTCTCTTTTAAAAACGCCTACTGACCATCCAATTGGATTGTTTTATCTCTAAACGGCACGTTTTGCTCACGGTGGGCTGCAATGCTAAGGTTACAAGGACCCCGAGAACTCATAGAAGGGTTGGGTTGTTTTACCTCTAAGCGGCACTTTTTTGCACACTATGGGCTAAATGGCCAGATCACAAGGACCCCGAAGACTCAGAGAAGGTTGGGGGCGGGGACCCACTGGAACAGCTGTTGGGAGACAGATGATAGTCTCCCGTCAAGGCCATCCAGTGTGTTCTTTAACGTGCACAGGGTATGGCTCTCCCGCACAAGGGGCCACGGCTTAACGTCCCATCCGACGGACGGCGGCCTTTCCAAGCCCATCGGTGTCCCCTACTGACGGGTGGGCAGGGCGGGAAGTTTTGCGGAGATAAATCTCAACGCTGACCCAGCTGGGACTCGAACCTGGGAACTACAGATTACGAGCCTGGCACGCTACCGACTGAGCCACCCCCGCCACCCTCAAAGAAGGTGTGGGGAAAAGTGTCCCACTGGAGAGCCTGTTACACTTCTCTGCACGTTAAAAAACAAGCTGGATGGCCATGCCGGGAGGCTATCATCTGTCTTCCAATAGCTGTTTAGTGAGTCCCCTCTTCCAACCCTCTCTGAGCTCTCGGGGTCCTTGTGATCTGGCCATTTAGCCCATTGTGTGCAAAAAAGGGCCGCTCCTAGGTAAAACAACCCAACCCTGTCCTATGGTAAAAATTCATACCCCTCTTCTAGAGAGGTCGGACACACTCTAAAGTACAGTCGCTCAAAAAAATATCCGAACACTATGGTTGATTAAAGAATTCATAAAAAATATCTGCCAACGATTTTTTCAGAAATTAGTGATGATGACGAGATCTGGCAACCTTCTCTACACGATGATTGCCAGATCTCGTCATCATCACTAATTTCTGAAAAAATCGTTGCCAGATATTTTTTATGAATTCTTTAATCAACCATAGTGGTCGGATATTTTTTTGAGCAACTATATATATACTGGATAGCACTCCCCATTTCGCAAGCTTTCATTTGGCAAAAAATTCATTGAAATCGATTCGTCTCCCCCCCCCCCCCCGTGGTATAATTTTTCTCCTCCCCTTTAAAGGAGTTGGGTTGTTTTACCTCTGAGCGGCACTTTTTTTGCACAAATAATGGGCTAAATGGCCAGATCACAAGGACCCTGAAGGCTCAGAGAGGACTGGGGAGGGGACCCACTGGAACAGCTTTTGGGAGATAGATGGTAGCTCCCATCAAGGCTATCCAGCGTGTTCTTTAACATGCACAGGATAGGCTCTACCGCACAAGGGACCACGGCCTATCCGACGGACTGTAGCCTTATCCAAGCCCATCGGTGTCCCCTACTGACCATGGGCAGGACGTAAGTTTTGCAGAGATAACTCAACGCTGCTCCAGCTGACACTCGAACCTGGAAACTGCAGATTACGAGCCTGTCTTTCTACCGACTGGGCCATCCTCGTCTCCTCTTTAAGGTACGTCTGAAACTCTTTAACATTGTAGTAGATGGCCCCCACATGTGATTTTTAGTAGCCGTTGTGAATAATATGCCGAGTCTATGGGAGACACCAATTTTTAACTTTCTAATGTTAAATCAATGGGAATTTCGGAAAATTCAAACCCGCCAACCCAGTTTTGGTTGATTCCAGCGAGTTCACATATAGCCTACAGTCTTCCCCTGGGTGAAGAGCACGTTCATGGAAAGTTTGGTGGAGCGTAGGTGGCTCAGTCGGTACCGCGCCAGGTTCGTAATCTGTAGTTCCCAGGTTCGTGTCCCAGCTGGGTCAACGTTGAGATTAATCTCTGCAAAATCCACCGCCCTGCCCACGGTCAGTAGGGGACACCGATGGGCTTGGAAAGGTCGTCGTCCGTTGGATGAGACGTCTAGCCATGGTCCCGTGTGCGGGGGAGTCATGCCCTGTGCACGTTAAAGAACACGCTGGATAGCCTTGACGGGAGGCTACCATCTATCTCCCAACAGGTGTTCCAGTGGGTCCCCTTCCCCAACCTTCTCTGAGCCTTCGGGGTCCTTGTGACCTGGCCGTTTATCCCTGGTATGCAAAAAAGTGCCACTCAATGGTAAAACAACCCATGGCAAGTTTGATGCCTCTAGCTTTTCTTGAGGAAAAGTGTGTAAGCGGACAGACAATGAAACAAATAAACACCCAAATTTTATGTATTTTTAGATCTCTAGGCATAAAAGAGGTGCCCAACTATTTCCTCTAAATCTTCTCTACTTTCAATAAAAATAACTACCGTATTTCCCCCAAAATAAGACCTAACCGGAAAATAAGCCCTTAATGATTTTTCAGGATGCTCGTAATATAAGCCCTACCCCAAAAATAAGCCCCAGTTAAGATCGTCAGCCAGGCGGACGCATTTAGTACGTCCGTTGCAACACACGACGGACGTATTGAATTATAAAATAAAAATATTAATATATAATTAAATATAAATAAATAATATTATTGACATTAATACTTAATTATAATTTATATTATGATTTATTTTAAGTATTTTTAAATACTTAGTTATAATCTATTACTGGACATGAGAGATTGGGGCCAAATGGAAATCACAAGAAATTCAGGCCGGAATTCGGGGTTTGGAGAGTCATGATGATGTTCCAGAAGAAGATGACATGACTGTATTTGAATAAATATAGATTTTTTGTACATGAATAAATGTAGATTTTTGTACATGAATAAATGCAGTTTTTTTGTACATGAATAAATGTAGATTGTTGTACATCAAAAAATAAGACATCCTCTGAAAATAAGCCCTAATGCGTCTTTTGGAGCAAAAATTAATATAAGACCCGGTCTTATTTTCGGGGAAACATGGTAAAAACATTAGATTACTGAATTTGATTTTAAAAAAATGAATATCCAAATGATAGCGTTTCAGTACGGGTGTATAATTTCATTCGCTTCTGATAAATATTCCCCCGCCGTTTTATTTCGCCGCAATCATTGTCTTTGAAATGCTGCGCGGAATGAAACGAGTGTGAGACTCAGTCAACAAACTCTCTCAACACACAAACATTTCGCTACAAAGAACAGCCAAGTTACCTTGCAGGCAAAAGGCGTCCGATCCAAAACTCAATAGAAGCACAGTAGCTGATATTCTTATTTGCGGTCCTTTCTCCATTTCGCACCGCTGTTATTTTCTCCAACAGTAATGCCCTAGAGCAGGCAACTAATTAATTCTCGGCTATGCAGCCGCCAATGTTGTTATTCGCTTGTGTAACATAAAAGTCAACGTTTTAAATTGTATTATTATAAATAACGGGCTAATATTTCCGTTCGCTGATTATCTCCTATGCCTGAAGGTGAAACAAATGCATGTACTTCCTGAAGTTGTGGTGTATGGTTAACTGTCACAGAAAGGGTACGTGTTGTTTTCCTTTGCTCAGCAAGTTGTTTTTCTGTTATTATTCTTCGGTTTAATGGACCTTACAATCACTTAAGGCAACTGGACTTGATGTCCCTGCAACAAAGTTTGTTATGAGTTTTATAAAACGAACTAGAGGTGTATTTGTATTGTACTTTAGGGACGTTTAGTCTCTTTGCGTTCATTTAATTTGAGGTAGGAGTCAGTTCAATTGATAGGGTATGAGGCACTGGGTTGTTTTACCTCTGTGCTGCACTTTTTGCACACAATGGGCTAAATTGCCATGATCACAAGGACCCCGATGGTTCAGAGAATATTGGGGGAAGGGGACACACTGTACAGCTATTGGGAGACAGATGGTAGCTTCCTGTCAAGGCCATCCAGCGTGTTCTTTGACGTGCACAGGGTATGGCTCTCCTGCACACGGAGTCACGGCTTAACGTCCTATTTGGTGGACGGCGGTCTTTCCAAGCTCATCGATGTCTCCTACTGACCGTGGACAAGGCGGGGAGTCTTGCGGAGATAAATCTCAATGCTGACCCAGCTGGGACTCGAACCTGGGAACTGCAGATTGTTGCTTGGCACGCTACCGACTGAGCCACCCCCGTCCCAGAGTATGAGATTTATAACGTTTTGTTCTCAACACAGACACACTATACAGCTATTTGGGAGACAGATGGTAGCTTCCTGTCAAGGCCATCCAGTGTGTTCTCTACCATGCATAGGGTATGGCTCTCTCGCACCGCGGCCACGGCTTAACGGCCCATCCGATGGATTGTTGCTTTTTCAAGCCCATCGGTGTCCTCTACTGTCGCCCTAACCGTGGACAGGGCGGGGAATCTTGCGGAGATAAATCTTAACGCTGATACATCTGGGACTCGAACCTGGGAACTACAGATTGTTGGGTTGGGTTGCTTTACCTCTGAGCGCACTTTTTTGCACACAATGGGCAAAATGGCCAGGTCACAAGGACCCCAAAGGCTCAGAGAAGGTTGGGGGAGGGAACCCGCTGGAACAGCTGTTGGCAGACAGACCGTAGCCTCCCGTCAAGGCCATCCAGAGTGTTCTTTAACGTGCACGGGGTATGGCTCTCCCGCATACGACCCATGGCTTAACGTCCCATCCGATGGACAGCGGCCTTTCCAAGCCCATCGGTGTCTCCTACTGACCGTGGACAGGGCGGGGAGTCTTGCGGAGATAAATCTCAACGCTGACCCAGCTGGGACTCGAACCTGGGAACTTCAGATTGTTGCTTGGCGCGCTACCGACTGAGCCACCCCGTCGCAAGGTATGAGGTTTATAACGTTTTGTTCTCAACACAGAATTCTTGGTAACCTGGGAGAAAGTGTGACGCAGTTGGTAGAGCGCCAAGCTCGCAATATGCAATTACGAGGCTCGAGTACCAACGGCGCCAGCGTTGAGATTTATGCCTGCTAACACCTAACCTGGTCTCGGTGAAAAATCGGGACTTAGAAATGCGGCCATCCGTCCGTTGGTATATTAAGCAATAGTTCCGTGTGCCGAAGAATCATACCCTGTATATGTTAAAGAACACGCTGGATGACCTTGATCTGTCTGCTTATGATATGGTCATTAAGCCTAACGGTGGGCAGAAAAGTGCAGTGACGAAGTAAAGCAAACCAACACAGCATTTAATAATTTTTTTATATTTTTTTAATAATTTAAATTTCAAATAATAAATTCAAAACATCCACACGAACGTCCTTAGGAAGGAAGAGTAAAAGCAGATTTCCTTCCCCCACGGATACAAAAAATATACATTGAGTAGCCCAAATTATGAACTTGTGCGAACTGCCATGAAACATGCCAATGTATGCAAAATTTCTCACTGACGTAAGCATTCTACGTCATTACGAAATCTTATAAAAGCTGTAAAAACATGGTGGAAAGGAAATTTCGGTTGCCCAGTGGTATTACTGCGACTGCTGGTGTCTGGGTTCGAGTCCCATGGTCGTATGTTCTGTCATATATGAATGCCCCTCAGGTTGGGTTGGGTTGTTTTACCTCTGAGCGGCACTTTTTTGCACACCATGGGCTAAATGGCCAGGTCACATGGACCCCGAAGGTTGGGAGAGGGGATCCACTGGAACAGCTGTTGGGAGACAGATGATTGCTTCCCGTCAACGCCATCCAGTGTGTTCTTTAACGTGCACATGGTATGGCTCTCTCGCACACGGGGCCACGGCTTAGCGTTCCATCCAACGGATGGCGGCCTTTAAAAGCCCATCGGTGTCCCCTACTGACCGTGGGCAGGGCGGGGAAGTTTGCGGACATAAATCTCAACGCTGACCCAGCTGGGACTCGAACCTGGGAACTGCAGATTACGAGCTTGGCGCGCTACTGACTGAGCCACCCCTGCCTCATGTCCCTCAGGGAAAACAAATATTCACTTCTCGACATGTCAAACGAAATCTATGTTCCGTCAATGGGGCATAAAGCGAACATTAGTTGCAAGTCCCAGCAACCAGGCTCGTAATCTGTAGTTCCAAGATTCGAGTCCCAGCTGGGTCAGCGTTGAGATTTATCTCCGCAAAAATTCCCCGCCCTGCCCACGGTCAGTAGGGGACACCGATGGGCTTGGAAATGCCGCCGTCCGTCGGATGGGACGTTAAGCCGTGGCCCCGTGTGCGGGAGAGTCATACCCTGCGCACGTTAAAGAACACGCTGGATGGCCTTGACGGGAGGCTACCATCTGTCTCCCAACAGCTGTTGCAGTGGGTCCCCTCCCCCAACCTTCTCTGATCCTTCGGAGTCCATGTGACCTGACCATTTAGCCCATGGTGTGCAAAAAAGTGCCGCTCAGAGGTAAAACAACCCAACCCAACCCAGCAACCAAGTTAAAACAAAAAAACGAAGTCCAGTGGGATATGGGTAAAAAGGCTGATCAGACTTACTTCGAAAAAGTGTGTGTGTGTGAGGGGGGGGGGTCTTCATTGGATGCGCGATGAGTAGGATCATACGTAACAGAGGTGATGGAACTCAACGGAGAATCGTGGGGTCCAATAGTTCAAGTGCATGGAGAAAGGCAACGGTCTCAAAACACCTGCCCAATCGTGACTCTACTGACCGTGGGCAACGCTGGTACAGTTAAGACCCGAAGCTGGGAACTGCAGATTACGAGCCTAGCAAGCTACCGACTGAGCCCCTCACTAAATGGTAAGGTCAGAAGGATCCAAAAGGGTTCAGAGAAGGTTGGAGGGGGGAGGGGACCACTAGACATCTTTCAGAAGACAGATGATAGTCTACGGGTCAAAGCCATCAAACGCGTTCCTTAATGTGCACAGAGTATGGCTCTCCCACATACGGGGCTTTAAGTCCCATCCGACGGAAGATGACTTTTCTAAACCCATCACTATCTCCCACTGACCGCGGCCAGGGTGCGGTTTTTGCGGACATAAATCTCAAAGTTATCCCAGGCGAGACTCTAACCTGGGAACTGCATATTGCGAGCCTGGCTCGCTACCGACTGAGTCTCCCCCGCCTCCAAACAAAACAGAGCTCTTACAGGTCATCAACTGAGAGAGATGGGTTGGGTTGTTTTATCTCTGAGAGGCACTTTTTTGCACACTGGGCTAAATGGCCAGGTCACATGGACCCCGAAGGCTCAGAGAAGGTTGGGGGAGGGGACTCACTGGAACAACTGTTTAGAGACAGATGGTAGCCTCCCTTCAAGGCCATCCAGCGTGTTCTTTAACGTGGACAGGGTATGGCTTTCCCGCACACGGGGTCACGGCTTAACGTCCCATCCGACGGACGGCGGCCTTCCCAAGCCCATCGGTGTCCCCTACTGACTGTTGGCAGGGCGGGGAATTTTGCGGAGATAAATCTCAACGCTGATCCAGCTGGGACTCGAACCTGGGAACTGCAGATTACGAGCCTGGCGCGCTGCTGACTGAGCCATCCTTTTGCCTTACAGGGATTTTGCCCTGCTTTTAAATTTCAGAAGAGACGCATCCCTGCATGAATTTAAACCGGAGGAGATGAAGTACCGACTTATGGAGGGAATCACTGCTTTCCCTTCTTAGTCAGCACTTATGACAAAAGAATCTAAACAATCTCCTTCAAATTCTAGTTCAATTATGTCAATCAATATCTAAAATAACTGCATATATTTCTTTCTTTTCAAATTTATTTTACCTACGAGAATAAAAAAAAAAGATTTCGTTTCGACTGGACAACAACAAACCCTAATGCAATTTTATCTATCGGTTTTGGTTGCTTTTGATTGCCATTCCATCCCAGGATAAAACCCAAGGACTAAAGCACACAACGAACTCTCCACGGCCCTAGAGTTCCCAAAAATCACGGAGTAAAAGAAACCTCAGCAATATATTGAGTGCTTTCTGGTTTTGCGTTTGCTTGAGCTTCTCTGGGATCTCGTTACAGAGGATGCGGAAGCATCGAGGGGTTGTTCCACTAATGATCAACGGATCGCTTAGCGTTTATCCTCCCTGCTGTTGGTGTATGCGGGATTTACTTGTGTAACACAACAGACTGAAAGTATCAGATACGAGCTTTGGTTATCGTAATTGCTCCTGAAGAGACGAAAGAGTAACAAGAGATGATCTTCTGCTCCAGGTCACCAGTTTTTGCATGGGGTGGGGAGCTCTACCATCGAATTTCGATAACCTAATTCTAAAAATTCACATTCAGAAATGTTTGTCTTTTTCTACTTTCGATTGCTTATGTTTTTGGGTTGTTAAAAGATGCTATCTATTTTATATCGTCCAAAGGTATTTCTTTTTCTTTTGTTCACTTTCTTCGATTTGTACTGGTGTAGGGGTGGCTCAGTCCGTAGCGCACCAGGCTTGTAATTTGCAGTTCCCAGGTTCGAGTACCAACTGGAATAGTGTTAAGATTTATCTCTGCCAAACTCCCCGCCCTGCTGTCGGTCAGTAGGTGACACCGATAGGTTTAGAAATGCCACCGTCAGTCAGATAAGACGTTAAGCCGGGTGCGGAAGGGCCCTACTCTGTGCACGTTAAAGAACAATCTGAATGGCCTTGACGGGAGAATTTCCGTGGATCCCTTCCCCCAAACCCTCTCTGAGTTTTCGGGGTCCTTGTGATCTGGCTATTTAGCTCATTGTGTGCAAAAGGTGTCTCTCAGATGTAAAACAACCCAATCCTGGATTTGTACTTGGGTTGGGTTGTTTTACTTCTCAGGGGTAATATTTTTTTTTCTTTTTTGCACACAATAGGCTAAATGACCAAGTCATAAGAACACCAAAGGTTCAGTGAAAGATGGGGAAGAGGATCCACTGCAGTGCTATCAAGAGATAGATGGGAATCTTCTCTCAAAGCTGTCCGTATTCATTAACGTGAACAGGATAAGGCTCTCCTTCACATGCAACTACGGTTTAACATCCCATATGATGGACGGCTGCATTTCCATGTCCAATGATTCCCCTTTCTGAGGGCAGGGTGGGGATTTAGAAGAGATAAATCTGAAATCTGGCACAGTTGAGATTCAAACTGAGAACTGCAGATTATAAGTCTAGCGTGGTACCTAACTGCGCTCCATGATTTGTAGTTGTTTTACTTCTCACTGCGGCTTTTGTGAACACCATTGATTAAACGGCCAGATTATGAGGATCCAGAGAACGGCTATAAGGAAACAAATGGAAGCCTCCTGTCATCCAACCTGTACAGGGTATGGTTCTCCTGTACAGGGGACAAGGCTTAACGTTCCATGTATCGGACGATGCCTTTACACACTCATCAGTGTCCCCTTTCTCGTAAACATCAGAAACATGTCTACTAGTTGAGAAATTCTCAACAAGGCTTAGAATCTGACAATATCAGATTAGGTTGGGTTGTTCTACCTCTGTGCGGAACTTTTTTGCACACAATGGGTAAAGGGCTAGGTCCAAGGACTCTGAAAACTCAGAGATTCTCCCATGAAGGCCATCCAGAGTGATCTGTAACTTGTGTAAGGTATGGCTCCTCCACATATGGTGCCACTGCTTAAAACGTCCCATCCGATGGATGGAGGGCGGGGGTGACTCAGTCGGTAGTGCGCCAGGCTCGTAATCTGTAGTTCCCAGGTTCGAGTCCTAGCTGGGTCAGCGTTGAGATTTATCTCCGCAAAATTCCCCGCACTGCCCACGGTCAGTAGGGGACACCGATGGGCTTGGAAGGGCCGCCGGATGGGACGCTAAGCCGTGGCCCCGTGTGCGGGAGAGAGCCAGGCCCTGTGCACGTTAAAGAACGCGCTAGATGGCCTTGACGGGAGGCTACCATCTGTCTCCCAACAGCTGTTCCAGTGGGTCCCCAAACCTTCTCCGAGCCTTCAGGGTCCTTGTGACCTGGCCATTTAGCTCATGGTGTGCAAAAAAGCACTCAGAAAATGATTTTCCATGGTGTGCAAAAAAAAGCTTGAGAAAAAGCACTCACGCCGCTCAGAGGTAAAACAACCCAACCCAAATCCGACGGACGGGGCCTTTCCAAGCCAATCGGTGTCTCCTTTCTGACCGAGGGCAGAGCGGAGCTTTATCGAAAATAAACCTCAACGCTGACCCAGGTGGGACTGGAACCTGCGAACTGCACATTACAAGTAACTGTTATTCCATGTCTAATTATAGATTCATAAAGTGATTTATATATTAAAACAGTTAATTGTGTATCAACAAACAAGTTTCTAATTTTAAATGCTACAAATCGTAATCTTGAACAAATCCAGTCAATATGATTATTCCATTTCATTTTTGAATTCATTTTCAAGCCTAAGTAAATTATTTCGTTTACTTCTTCTATTTTAGGACAATTGCATATACCAGGTATTAAACCATCCAGCATAGTACAACTTATTCGATGCTTAGTAATTCTATTAAGTGTAGGTTGTTGAAAACCAATATACATAAATTTATTTTTTTTCGTTTACACTCAGTTTGTTAAGAGCAAACCATTTAACTGCTTTATTAAAATCATTTTGTAGATTGCCAATAGCGTATTCTAAATCTGAGTGGAAGTTGATAGCACTGCATCATCAGCATACATATATAATTTACTATTGAAATTAGTATTAGCCAAATCATTTATGTATATTTGAAACAGCATATGTCCGAGAATAGATTCTTGTGGAACTCCTGAAAATTACCTGATAATTTTCACTATAATAAACATTTATTTTCATAACTATTTCTCTATGTAGAAAGTAGCTTTTAAACCATTCAAAAATATTCCCTCTAATACTTACCAAGTAAATATAATTTCTGTAGCAAGATCTCAATGCCAACGGAATCAAATGCTTCAAGTCCATAAATACTGCGACACATTTCTTTCCTATATTTCAATTAATATTTATTATTTATAAGATCTTTCATAAAGCTTGCGTAACCTTTACGAAACCTAAATTTCTGACGACAGAAATTTTATTTTATTCAAAAATTTTTGCAGGCGATCTCCAAAGTATTTTCCATTATCTTATCAGGAATTGTTAATAGAATGATTGGTCTATAATTATTAAAATTCTTTTTTAATCCACTTTTATATACAGGACGAATAATTCCAATTTTCGTAGCCATTGGGATTTGCGAGTTTTCAATTTTTTTTATAAAAATTGTTATTACATGCTGAAAATTTTATTTACATTCCTTTATGTATTTTGATTTAATATTGTCAAATCCAGGAGATGAATTATATTTTAAGTGATTTATAATATTGGCAACATCAAAGTTATTAGCTAGTGGAAAATGCATAGAATTCATATTCATGTAATATAAATTATAAACCTTATCTCTTATAGTATTCGTCGTCGCAAATTGCTTGCATCTAATAGTTGTTACAAAAAACTTAACAAAGTTATTTAAAATTTCTTTAGGAGCATTTTCTCTAATCAAGTGTCTTTCAAAATTTTCGTCGATTGACGTCCCTTTTTATCATCAATAATATCATTAATTCCCATAACCTCGTACTATTATCTATATTAATTGCTAATTTATTTGTATGCAATATGCATTTCTGATTCCTTATAATTTCGCTTACCCTATTTCTTTCCATTTTATATAAATCACAATTTTGTTATTATTAGCATTATCTTTATATCTTTTCCATAATTTATCTTTTTTTTAATTGTCGAAAAATTTCATCTGTAATCCATTATTTCTTTATTTTCCATGTGCACGTTAAGGAACACGCTGGATGGCCTTGACGGGAGGCTACCATCTGTCTCCCAACAGCTGTTCCAGTGGGTCCCCCAACCTTCTCTGAGCCTCCGGGGTTTTTGTGACCTGGTCATTTAAGCCCATTCTGTGCAAAAAAATGTCGCTCAGAGATAAAACAACCCAACTTTCCTTATTCTCTTAGTTTTACAATTATTAATTTGTTGAACACAACAAGAATTTTCCCGAATTTCATCAATTTTACTTAATATCTTCCTTCCACTGCGTCATTTGCAATTTTTAAATAATAAAAGTATCATAAAATTTTTCGAAACCTAGATTTGAATCCTCTTTCAAAATTGTAACCCCATTAGAACTAAAGTTCTTTTTCCGTATCTTAATTAAGATACCATGGTAGTTTTCAAATTTATTTCTATATGTTTTACTCTTAGCATCAAACTGTTCATTTTAACTAAAACGTAATCAATTAACGTCCTTGTAAATTTTCTTAATGTTTCATCTTCTCTAATAAAACCCTTAACGATTTGTTCTAAACCAAATTCAATCGAAGTATTTAAATACATATCACAACCATATTTATTAATATTTTCCACGTCAATATTAATATCACCTACAATAATTAAAGTTTTAATTACTGCCTTTTTTTAACAAATATTCGGAAATTTCTTTTAGGAACCAGTTAATATTTTTACTAGGTGATCTGTATAATGCGATGATATTAATTTCAGTTATTAATTAATAATTTAGTAATTACTGCTTCTGCTGATTCTCCAATACTTTCATCCAGTTGTACTGAATTAATTTTGTTTAGATAAAAATTTATTATCCCACTTTATTTTCTTTTGACTTTAAAATAAGCTTGTCATGCCCTTCATATATTAAATATAGATGATTCCTGTTCAGTTGCCGTAGTTTCAACCAAATTGATCAAATCCAACTGTAATTCAAGAAGTTTAATATGAAATAGTAAATTATCCCAAAAATTTTTCAATGATCTAATATTTAAATACATCAATTTTAACAAATGAATTTACCTATTCTCTACAAAATTAAAAGAATTGTGTTTAACCACTACTCCTGGTGAAACTATGAATCTCAAAGAGCTCCTATCGGTATATCCCTTGCCTGCGACACTATATTGCCAGGGGCGGGGGTGGCTCAGTCGGTAGCGCGCCCTGCCCACGGTCAGTAGGGGATATCGATGGGCTTGGAAAGACCACCGTCCGTCGGATGGGACGTTAAGCCGTGGTCCCGTGTGCGGGAGAGCCCTTCCCTCTGCACGTTAAAGAACAAGCTGGATGGTCTTGACGGGTGGCTACCATCCGTCTCGCAACAGCTGTTCCAGTGGATTCCCTCCCCCAAACTTCTCTGAGCCTTCGAGGTCTATGTGACCTGCCCATTTAGCCCATGGTGTGCAAAAAAGTGCTGATCAGAGGTAAAACAACCCAACCTTATATCGCCGAAATTTCGAATTTATAGCACGCGTAGTTTGGAATATCCGTTTAAATGTTTGACATTTTCCACCATTAGAGGACGCTGCTAAAGCTATTCAGAGATTTGAAAAATGCGAATCATAACAGTATTTCATTCAAGCGACGACTGACAAAATGCGATGGGCAGTGCTGCATTCAATGCTCATGGCCTTCATAAGTTCCACTGAAATGTAAGTTGGGTTGCTTTGCCTCTGACTTGCCCTTTTTTGCACACAATAGGCAGGTCACATGAACCCCCCAAGAGATCAGAGAAGGCTATGGAAGGGATCTATTGGGCAACTGTTAGAAAAATGGAAGTCTTTCCTCGAAATCTTCCAGCACGTTCTTTAACGTGCACAGGTGTGCACACGGGATCACGGTTTAGTTTCTCCTAAGAGGACGGGGCATTTTCCAACCTATTGGTGTCTCCTTTCTGTCCAAGAGCAGGATGTCAGTTTAGCGGAGATGTATCTCAGACCTTCCAGCACGTTCGAGCCTGAGAACTACAGATTATAAGCCCGGTGCGCTATCGGCTGAGACTCCCCCCGGCCCACGGAAATTGACAAAAAAAACTCTTTTTAAGCGATAAGTACCAACTATCAATAGAAAAAGTATCGATATCCCGAAAAAAAATTTTTTTTTTAAATCACTCATAGCCCCCACTCAACTTGCTATAGCTACGTCCATGAACACCTAAGTTTGTCCACCTTTGTCTCATGAATACTAATCCAGAATCAACTTTTTTATTTAAAGATAAAAATTGTATGTCTACCGACGGACACAAGTGAAAACCTACTGGTTACTCCCCCACCCCCTATGATGCGGGGGTTGACTTAGTCGATAGCGTGCCAGGCTCCTAATGTGCAGTATACCCAGGTTCGAGTCTCATTAATACTTATCTCCGCAAAATTCCCCGTCATGACCTCGGTCAGTAGGGGATATCGATGGGCTTGGAAAAGCTGCCGTATATCGGATTGTAAGATAACCCGTATGCGGGAGATCTGTCTCCCTTCTCTGAGACCTTGACGGAAGGATGCCATTGTCTCCCGTCTCTGAGCCCTTCGAGAAGGCCTTGAGGGAAGGCTGCCATCTGTCTCCCTTCTCTGAGCCCTTCGAGAAGGCCTTGACGGAAGGCTGCTATCTGTCTCCCTTCTCTGAGCCTTTCAAGAAGAACTTGACGGAAGGTTGCCATCTGTCTCCTGTCTCTGAGCCCATCGAGAAGGCCTTGACGGAAGGGTGCCATCTGTCAGAGGCTCCTTTTTTTGATTTTCCATTTCTCTCCCTTCTCTGAGCCTTCAAGAAGGCCTTAACGGAAGGCTGCCATCTGTCTCCTTTCTATGAGCCCTTCGAGAAGGCCTTGATGGAAGGCTACCATCTGTCCCCCTTCTCTGAGACCTTGACGGAAGGATGCCATCTGTCTCCCGTCTCTGAGCCCTTCGAGAAGGCCCTGATGGAAGGATGGCATCTGTCTCCCTTCTCTGAGCTCTTCGAGAAGGCCTTGACGAAAGGTTGCCATCTTTCTCCTTCTCTGAGCCCTTCGAGAAGGCCTTGACGGAAGGTTGCCATCTGTCTCCTGTCTGTGAGCCCTTTGAGAAGGCCTTGACGGAAGGTTGCCATCTGTCTCCTGTCTGTGAGCCCTTTGAGAAGGCCTTTGACAGAAGGCTGCAATGTCTCCCTTTTCTGAACCCTTCGAGAAGGCCTTGACTGAAGGCTCCCATCTGTCTCCCTTCTCTTAGCCCTTCGAGAAGGCCTTGACAGAAGACTGCAATCTGTCTCCCTTTTCTGAGCCCTTCGAGAAGGCCTTGACGGAAAGCTGCCATCTGTCTCCCTTCTCTTAGCCCTTCGAGAAGGTCTTGACAGAAGGCTGCCATCTGTCTCCCTTTTCTGAGCCCTTCGAGAAGGCCTTGACGGAAGGCTGCCATCTGTCTCCCTTTTCTGAGCCCTTTTAGAAGGCCTTGACGGAAGGCTGCCATCTGTCTCCCTTCTCTGAGCTCTTCGAGAAGGCCTTGACGGAAGGCTGCCATCTATCTCCCGTCTCTGAGCCTTTCGAAAAGGCCTTGACGGAAGGCTGCCATCTGTCTCTCTTTTCTGAGCCCTTCAGGAAGGCCTTGTCGGAAGCCTGCCATCTGTCTAACCTTCTCTAAGTCCTCGAGGTTCTTGTGACATGGCCATTTAGCCCTTTGCGCGAAAAAATGTGGCGCTCAGAGATAAAGCAAACCTTTTTTTTTTCATGTGAAAACGAAATCAATTTTATTTGAAATAAATGTTTTTCAATGCTTTAAAGTTAAAGATGTGACTAACAGTATTCATTAAAATAAAAAAAAATACATTTCTTACGATATCGAGGTTATAAAAAACACTGTTTATAAGCACTGCTATGCTGAACAGGAAAATCGCATCTCCAATATTTGAAAAGAAATTACGGATAAAGTAAAACCAGCGATAGAAGAAGACTATTGAAAGCAAAATGACCCTAAACGAAATGAAAGATTCTCAGTAATTTAAGAAGATTAAATTCTACAGATGACTACTCCGTTCCTTATTATTTCTCTTCAAGCAAATGAAACGAGAAAATGATGTCTGAAATTTATTTTTTGTTTTTTAACCTACCTCTTTGAATTGATTAAGTTCCTAATTTGATTTGATTTTAGCTGTATTATTGTGAATCTTAACAAAAGGTATTATTTATTCAGAAATGAACAGATTCTTCTAATGGAGCGATGCTTCGATTTGACTGTTTAGAGTGAGGTTGTTGTTTATAATTTGTTTACTTTTATTATAAAATAATCTGATTATAGGTAACGCTGACAAGAAGTACTGGTATTGTATCACCGAATAAATAGTAAAACAACAGTTTTTTACTGTTTTTACGAATTGCATGCTACTATTTCGTAACTGATAAAAATTCAATAGAGGCAGTGCTGAAATCAGACTGAGTACTGGAATTAAAATTCTATAGAACTGGGAAACATACAAACCCACCACTTCCTGATAGCATGTCAGATGCATCTCTTAAAATAAAAAGTTGGGTTGTTTTACCTCTAAGAACACTTTTTTGCAAACAATGGACTAAATGGCCAGGTCACAAGGAATCCGAGGGCTCAGAGGTGGTTGTGGGAGGGGACCCATTGAAACAGCTGTAGGGAGGCAGATATTATCCTCCCGTTAAGGCCATCCAGCGTGTTCTTCAACGTGCTTAGGGTATGGCTCTCGTCCACCCGGGGCCACGGCTTAACGTCCCATAGACGGACGGTAAGCCGTGGTTCGAATCCCAGATGGAGCAGCGATGAGATTCAATCTCTGCAACACTCCCACCGCTCTGCCAACTGTCAGTAGGGGACACCGATGGACTTGAAAAAGCCGCCATCCTTCTGATGGCAATTTAAGCTGTGGCCCCGTGTGTGGGAGAGCCATACCCTGTGCACGTTAAAGAACACGCTGGATGGACTTGACGGGAAGCTACCATCTGTCTCCCAACAGCTGTTCCAGTGGATTCCCACCCTCAACTTTCTCTGAGCGTTCGGGGTCTATGTGACCTGGTCATTTAGCCCATGGTGTGCAAAAAAAGTGCCGCTCAGAGGTAAAACAACGCAGCCGTGCCAGCGACGAGCTTTATCTCCTTAACTCCCATTATGCTCTCGGTGTGAAAGAGTACACCGATGGGCTTGGAAAGGCTGCCGTCCGTAGCTTTGGACGCTAAGTTTGGTTGGGTTGTTTTACCTCTAAAGGCACTTTTTTGCATACCATGGGCTAAATGGCCAGGTCACCTGGACCCGGAAGGCTCAGAGAATGTTGGGGGAGGGGACCCACTGGAAAAATGTTGGGAGACAGATGGTAGCTCCCGTCAAGGCCATCCAGCGTGTTCTTTAACGTGCACAGGGTATGGCTCTCACCGCACACGAGACCACGGCTTAACGTCCATTACGACGGACGGCGGCCTTTCCAAGCCCATCGGTGTCTCCTACTGACCGTGGGCAGGGCGGAGAGTTTTGGGGAGGTAAATCTCAATGCTGACGCAACTGAGACTCGAACCTGGGAACTACAGATTACGAGCCTGGCACGCTACCGACTGTGCCACCCCCGCCCCTGGACGCTAAGTAGTGTGCATAAAGAACACACTGGATGAAGAACACTTTCTCTGACATTCAACCCATTGTGTGAAAAAAAAACTGCCATTTAGCGATAAAACAAACCTATTCAAACAACTCTTCACACATGACAATGTAACGTTAGCGGTCGTAAATTTCAAACTAATCATACTTGCGACTCGAACCTAAGAATTGGAAATACTAGCCTAGCGCGTTATCGATTGAGCCAGCTTCCGCCTCAATGATTCGTGGATTTTTTTTTTTTCAACATAAGATGCCGAGAATTTTGAATCCGGTAATGTGAAAGCCCAGTTTTATTATTTTTACAATTTGCAAGAAAAAAAAAGTTATCTTAAAGCCATAACGCAGCAAATGGAAATATTTCAACTTTTCGCACCTCTTTCGTGGAAGCAGATCGTTCCTTTCATCAATCTACGGAAGAGTCATAAATTTTTGGATTATCTGCCCCTTAATGCCATTCAGCTTTCACTTCCGGCGGAAGAAGAATGGCCCGATTATTCGTCCGAGAGAGACAGCATATCACTATCGACTTTCTGTATGTGTTATGGTTCCTGGTGAATTACATTATCATTTATTCTTTCCAGAAAAGGCATCCTGGGCCAAAAACATGACCTTCCAACATCCATCGCGAAAACGAGTTTTTTTTATTATCTCTAAGTGATTTTTTGGTACACAATGGGTTAAATGTCCAAGTCACAAGGACCCCGAGGGCTCACAGAAGGTTGGGGGAGGAGACCCACTGGACAGCCGTTAAGAGACAGGTGGTAGCCTCCCGTCAAGGCTATCCAACATGTTCTTTAACAGCGTGCACAGGATATGGCAATCCCGCACACGGTGTCATGGCTTAACGTCCCATCTGACGGACGGCTGTCTTTCAAGCCTATCATTGTCCTCTATTGACCGAGGGCAGGGCAATAAGTTTTGCGGATATGAATCTAAAAGCTGACTAGGTGGGATTCGAACCTAGGAACTGCTGATTATGAACCAGTCGCTATCCGCTGAGTCAACTCTTCACTGCAAAACCAGCCCTACCGCCTCCCAGTCAAATGATTTTCCACCCCACGAAGAAACTGTAATCATCAATGTTAGCTAGCTCTGTCTCCCCCCCTCCCGTGAGACGCTTTGATTACGATATCGACAAGGTTGAAATGCGAACGCTATTAAAATTCAAGATGATGATTAGATCAATGAAAAGTTTAGACCCTTATTAGCTCGTTCCCCAGAAGGAGCTCGTCCATTCTCTCATTCGTCAGTAGACATGCCATCCCCTCCACTACCGAATTCTGGTAAGGGTAATAGAAGCGAAAAATTATTAGTGCATATTTCACGCATTTTCATATTTTTTTTTAAAAGCCCCTGAAACGAAGGGGAAAATGTTGCATCGCAATGGAAATCCCGTCTTCCCCCCCCCCCCCCCCACACAAGCTTTATTATTTTTTTTTTTCTTGATCCTGGCACGTCTCTAAACACCCTTTTTTTTTGTTTTTACAGAAAAATAATTCTTTTTGGATTGACTAGGTACCAACGAAACATTTGAAACGCATTTTCCTAATCACTTACTTGTTTCAATTTCTATCGTTACGGCGCTAAAGTTGGGTTGGGTTGTTTTTCCTCTGAGCGTCACTTTTTTGCATACCATGGGCTAAATGGCCAGGTCACATGGACCCCGAAGGCTCAGAGAAGGTTGGCGGAGGGGACCCACTGGAACAGCTATTGGGAGACAGATGGTAGCCTCCCGTCAAGCCATCCAGCGTGTTCTTTAACGTGCACAACGTACGTCTCTCCCACACACACGGGACCACAGATTAACGTCCCATCCGACGGACGGAGGCCTTTCCAAGCCCATCGGTGTCCCTTACCGACTGTAAGCAGGGCGAGGAGTTTTGCGGAGATAAGTCTGGATTAGACCCTTACTTATTTCCCAGCTGGGACTCGAGCTTGGGAACTACAAATTACGAGCCTGGCGCGCTACCGACTGAGCATCCCCGCCCCCAAAGGTAAAATAGAAACGGCGTTCAAGATTTTCAATGCTATTGGTTTATCAGTTGGGTTGTTTTACCTCTGAGCGGCACTTTTAGCACACCACTGGCTAAATGGCCAGGTCACAAGGACCCCGAAGGGTCAGAGAAGGTTGGGGGAGGGAACCCCCTGGAAACAAATGCTATTAGTTTACAATAGCATATCGGTATTCATTGTGACGGGTAGTGTAATTTGTTTATGATTTGCACTACCTATTAGCTTGACAAGAGATTAAAATAAGCTTAACCGTTAAAATGGTTTGGAAAATAGCAAAATTGTAAACAACTATAATATATCTATAACACTAAAAGATGTAGTATATGCGTCTGTCTGTGTGTCTCTGTATCTATGGCAGCCTACATACAAGCAAAAACATTTACCATGCTATTTCTAGGAGAAACCCAGGTCGCTGCAAAATCAATTTCTGCCATTTATTGTTTCATAACACTGAATCTAAGAATCGTATTTAAATCTGATACCGTTCCCATATCCCCTGCATTTCGAAAGACATTATTTTATTGTCACGAATTTTTACTTGTATTTCAATATTTGACAACGAGCATGAATTCTTAATAAATAAACAGACTGTAAATTAACTGACTTGATAACTAGGACAATACGTTTACACAAATCATAAACAAATTTTACTACCCGTCACACTGAATACCAATATGCTATTCATCTGTACTAAATGATCCTGACGATCATAATTACTAAACTAACTGATAAACCTGCGGCGTGGTTGGCTCAGTCGGGTAGCGCGCCAGGCTCGTAATCTGCAGTTCCCAGGTTCGAGTCCCAGCTGGGTTAGCGTTGCGATTTATTTCCGCAAAACTCCCCGTCCTGACCACGTCAGTAGGGGACATCGATGGGCTTTGAAAGGCCGCTGTCCTTCAGATGGGACGTTAAGTCGTGGCCCCGTGTGCGGGAGAGCTCATACCTTATGCACGTTAAAGAACACGCTGGATGGCCTTGACGGGAAGCTACCATCTGTCTCCTAACAGCTGTTTCCAGGAGGTTCCCTCCCCCAACCTTCTCTGAGCCTTCGGAGTCCATGTGACCTGGCCATTTAGCCCATGGTGTTCAAAAAAGTGCCGCTCAGAGGTAAAACAACCCAACTGATAAACCAATAGCATTTGAAAACCGATTCACAAATCCACCTGAACACTATTAAGCACATCTTGTCAGGAACATTTAGGCTTGTTGAGTCTGCCACAGTCAAATGAAGACATTCGCTATGTAATAAGATCTTCGACTATTGGTTGGATTGATAGAATGTGTGTTTTGTTGATTGTTGGATTGATAGAGTGTGGCGGTAATTTTAAAATTCTTATTGACAATACGAAAAGCAGCCGACGTAGCCCTGATTCGCAAATTAAATGCTGTGATTATCTACGCAACACGGCAAATAATGATTAGAAAACGAATATAAAAATGATGTTATGTTGATTTAGACCTAAAAATTAACGAGTATTAAATTTCTATTATATTTTGTGACAATGTTTGTTGAGGTAGTATCTCAAGTGACGATCCTTACCTACAAATACAAAAAAAATCGTTTGAAAGTTAGGTTGAGGTAGTGCCTCAAGTGGATTAATGGACGATCCTTACCTAGAAATACAAAAAAAAAAGCGTTTGAAAGTTAGTAAAAATCAAATTCGAAACATGGAAATGTCCAATACGAATCAGAAGTATTGGATTCTTCAATTAGTATATCTGTTACCGCTAAAGCTCGAAAGCCGTTAATGTGCACATTACCTAGCTAATCTGCAGATTAACTGATTTGCTCCGTTAACGTGCGGAATCAAGAGTTTTGCGCATTTTACCTAGGTAATGTGCACATTAACGGCTTCCGTATCGTTAAAGTTCAAGAGATTGTTTCTCTCATAGTGGTGAATCTCTTGAATATGAATCTTCGTGTCACGTGATTCACTCGTCCGCATTATAAAAAACGCCCCGGATGAGCGGAGGTCAAGTGAGAACGAATCGGTAAAGTGATTCATTCTTGATAACGAATCAGTAAAATGATTCGTTCTCACTTGGCCTGCTCATTTTGGGGGCGTTTTTTATAATTCGGACGACTGATTCATGTTGACAGAGGGATGACCCTGGTTTCAACTCTACTCTCGGACACTAGATAAATAACATTATGTTAATTTAAGCGTACAGAAACGTTCCTGTTGTTCCAGCAAAGATCTTATTTTCACTTTAACGAGTGCCTAGTAGGTGATGTGCAGATTATCCAGGTAATTTGCAGATTACCTAAGTAATTTGAGAAATGAAACAATTTTCCGCACGTTAACGGATCACCCTAGTTAATCTGCACAATACCTAGATAATCTGTAGAATAACTGATTTCTGCACTTTAGCGGTAACATATAAATAAATAAATAAATAAGCGCATTTCACTGCTATGCATTCCACAAGTGACATTTTCATCTCTCAGTTTGAAAAATTTTTACTTTCAAAGCTTTGACATCCAATACGGGAAAGAATCGATCATTTTTTTTTTACAGAAGCCTTCTTTACATTCTTCATATTGATGTTCTTCTACTGCAATAACTTCCAGTAATGAGTCGTAAGCTGCATCCGAAGACCATCCTCTGAGAACCACCCTCTCTTCTCGTTCCCATCTGTCGACATCTGATCTTCAAGTACAGAGCATCTCCTTTTAGATACATACCGCTTCTGCATTTTTACGTGCATATCTTCCGCCTCTTTTGGTACTGCAAGGCAGGTTCCTTCACTGGCTCACTATTGCATGGATGCTCACAAAATAGGCAATATACGAAAACCGAGTTACTGCCAAATGTGAGCTTTTTTCTTTTTTTTTTATACCTTTTTTAAAACTTTTCTTCCAGAAAAGAACTCGCCGAGTTTAACGAAAGTAAGAACCGGAATATTTTTATCGTATCGAAGTCTTAAATTGTTGCACTGGCCGTTCAGCGAAAATGAAAAAGGTTTTATGATTTTTGCTATAAACTTTCGAATGATTTAAACCTAGAGGGTTAAAAACAACCTAAAAATATCATACTGCTCTCAGAATCAAAGTATACGTACATTTGTTATCAGTTTCTAAGCAACGATGAAAACCCAGAATCAAATAGAGGTTCTATTTGCTGCAGAAGCGTTTGTTATAAAATGAATTATTAAAATTGTTGAAATAGAATGCAGGCATTTGTGTTGTAAAGCGGCCAAGGGCAGAATAATAACGGGACGGAGATTGGATCACTCGGTAGCGCACCAGGTTTCAGTCCGTCCTCCCAGACTCGAGCGGCCAATATCTCCGCTGTTCCCTCGGTCACTAGGGGACACCGATGGACATGGAAAAGCTGTCGTCTGTCGGAGGTACGTTAAGCCGTGTATCTTTGTGCCGGAGATACATACCCTGTGCACTAAAAGAACACTCTAGATGACTTGACGGAAAGGCTACCATCTGTCTCGTAACAGCTGTCTAGTGGTGTCCTTCCCCCAACGTTCTCTGAGCCCTCGGGATCCTTGTGACCTGGCAATTTAGCCCATTGTGTTAAAAAAGTGCCACTCAGCAAAACAGTGCCACCCAGGTTCGAGTCCCACTTTTGCCAGTGTTGAAACTTATCTTCCCTAAACACTCACTATGCCCTCGGTCAGTCAGGGACATGATTTGACTTGGAAAGTCTGTCGTCCGTCGGATGGGACGTTAAGCCGTGTTTCCATGTGCTGGAGAACCATACCTTGTGAACGTAAAAGAATATTCTAGATGGCTTTGACGGAAGGCTACTATCTGTTCCCTAACAGCTGTCCAATGGGTTCCCACCGCCAACCTTCTCTGAGCCCTCGGAGTTCTTGTGTCCTGGCCATTTAGCCCGTTATGTTCAAAAAAGTGCCGCTCAGAGGTAAAACAACTCAAACGAAGTTCCAGCCGCACTTTCGGCAGAGTTACACTCATCTCCCTTAAACTCCCTATATGCCCTCGGATCAGTAAGGGACACCGATACTGTCACCCGTCGGATGATATGTAAAGCCGTGGTCCCATGTGCCAGAGAGCCATATTCTGTGTACGTAAAAGAACACTCTGGATGGCCTTGACAGAAGGCAACCCCAAACTTCTCCGAACCTTTGGAGTCCTTGTGACCTGACAACTTATCCCACTGTACAAAAATTGCCGCTGAGAGGTAAAGCGCTCGAGCCTACCAGAATCTTGACTAGAAGAAAACTTTTTCCGCATGATCGGAAAACGCACTGCTAAACCATTTTTAAATTCTTAATATCTCGATTTGTTAAAATCTCTAAAATCAATATAATTATTCGCAAGCAAAATTAAAATTTGATAAATATAGCTAGTTTTAGCTTAAATTTAGATTTTTATCTATGAATGCTACGGCAAATTTTGTTCTGAACCAATGGTTTACGTTTAGGTTTAGTCGAATTTCTCCGTAAAAAGCTTATTTGAGAAATTGAGTGATTTTAATTTCTCATTTCTCATTCTCAGTTCCAAACTTAAAGTTCGGACATAGATATATAATAGTTTCTACAACGATAAAATGGTGTTAAATTGGTCAGAGTTCCGAGTGATCTTTCTCATCAATATCTCCTCTCATTTTCTCATTCATAAATTGAGTTGGGTTGTTTTACCTATGAGCGGCACTTTTTTTCACACACTAGGATAAATCGCAAGGTCACAAGAACCCGAGGGTTAGCGTGGATAGGGTATGGCTCTTTTGCACGAAGGATCACGGAATAATGTCCCATCCGAAGGACAGAGGCTTTCCAAAGCTCATCGATATCCTTTTTCTCACCGAGAGCAAGGTGGGGGGGGGGGGAGTTTAGCCGATTGTGATGATATGAGCCAAATGTGATGGGCTGGGCAAAATTGATATCTGGGGAATTTGATCTTCCAGGACAATACCTGGGGGTCTTCCTCATGTTCCGCAAACCATTGCAAAATTCCCCGTCCTGCCCACGGTCAGCAGGGGACACCGATGGGCTTAGAAAGGCCGCCGTCCGTCGGATGGGACGTTAAGCCGTGGCCCCGTGTGCGGGAGAGCCATACCCAGTGAACGTTAAAGAACACGCTGGATGGCCTTGACGGGAGGCTACCATCTGTCTCCCAACAGCTGTTCCAGTGGGTCCCCTCCCCCAACCTTCTCTGAGCCTTCGGGGTCCATGTGACCTGGCCATTTAGCCCATGGTGTGCAAAAGAGTGCCGCTCAGAGGTAAAACAACCCAACCGCAAACCATTCTCGAACAATTCGGGCAGTGTGGCATGACGCATTATCCTGCTGAAAGAAGACACTACTAGAGGGATATACTGTTGCCATAAAAGGATGTACCGGGTCTGCAATGATGTTTAGGTAGGTGGGTAGATGTCATAGTTTCCTGCACATTAATGACTGTACCCAGGGTTTCCCAGAGAACATTGCCTAAAGCACTACACTTCCTCCACCAGCTCGTTTTTGTCCAAAGGTATATCCTGGTGCCAACACTTCCCCGGGTAAATGACACTCACGTACCCGGCCGTCCATATGGTGCAACAGGAAACGAGATTCATAGGACCAGACGACCTTCTTCCAATCTTTCTGGTCCATTTTTGATGCTTTCGTGCCCATTGTAGGCGCATGAGACGGTGAACCGAAGTTAGCATGGGCACTCAGAGCAGTCTGCAGCTACGCAGTCCCATTTTCAGCAGGGTTCGATATACTATGAGTTCTGACACATTACTCCCATTACCAGCATTCAGATTACGGGCGAGTTGCGCCACAGTATCCCTTCTGTTGGTTCGTACCATATGGGATAGACTTCGCTCACCTCTAGCATCGATGAGCGGTGGTCGGCCCACATCCTTGCCGTCGGTTCAGGTTTTACCCTCCACGGAATACTTTTTGAAGGTACTAACCACGGCTGACCGTGAGCACCCCTCAAACCTTGTATCGGAAATGCTCTGACCCAGTCGTATGGCCATTACAATTTGGTCTTTGTCAAACTCACTTAAGTCCGATACCTTTCACATCTGAAGAACAAGAATAACACTAATTAACAGAGCTCAG
This sequence comes from Ryuthela nishihirai, assembly GCA_038380435.1. Classification (NCBI taxonomy): domain Eukaryota; kingdom Metazoa; phylum Arthropoda; class Arachnida; order Araneae; family Heptathelidae; genus Ryuthela; species Ryuthela nishihirai. The sequence continues at coordinate 30,250,196 of JAWZYU010000025.1, forward strand.
TATCCGGTGTTATTTATACCGTTTCATGACCTTCACACGCGCCGTCGTTTATCTACAGTTGCTTCGTTTTGCATAAAGACACGCTGGTCATAACGTTTTGACTCTGCGATGTAAGAAATTATATGTTCTCAAAGTGTTAACCATAGGTGTAAACCGCAACAAATCTTAATTATATTGTAAATATTTCTCCGTTTTTGATGTCTTGAGCGGTGTTAGCGTATATTTTTGTATCTTCCTCTCAATAAATATATATTTAATGTCTCATTTGAAGAGCAGCGGCTTTCCAAAGCCCATCAGTGCCATTTTCCTTACCGAGAGACATGGAGGTTTAGCGGAGATAAATCTCAACGCTTACATAGATAGGACTGGAACCTGGGAACTACAAATTATGAAGAGTATAATGCCGTTACAAGTTCCCATTGAAGCCAACGTAACATATAGATTCAGTTCCAAACCTCATTCACCCTTTGTTACTTTCGCTGTGGCCAATATGTGTCTTCCGGGTGATTGGCGAAAATTCATCGTGCTCCAAACTTTCGCCAATCCTGTCGTTTCTCTCTTTCGCTTGGGTTGGGTTGTTTTACCTCTGAGCGGCACTTTTTTGCACACCATGGGCTAAATGGCCAGGTCACATGGACCCCGAAGGCTCAGAGAAGGTTGGGGGAAGGAACCCACTGGAACAGCTGTTGGGAGACAATGGTAGCCTCCCGTCAAGGCCATCCAGCGTGTTCTTTAACGTGCACAGGGTATGGCTCTCCCGCACACGGGCCCCCGGCTTAACGTCCCATCCGACGGACGACGGCCTTTCCAAACCGATCGGTGTCCCCTATTGACCGTGGGCAGGGCGGGGAATTTTTGCGGAGATAAATCTCAACGCTGACCCAGCTGGGACTCGAACCTGGGAATTACAGATTACGAGCCTGGCGCGCTACCGACTGAGCCACCCCGCCCCCCTTTCGCTTAGGACTTCGTTTTCTATTCCGTTAGTTAGCCAAACGAGTTTGGTACCATTTTCCTTCCGTTTAATGAATAGGATCTGAATGTCACTGAACAGTAAGTAACGACAATAGCTTCGTTGTCTGACACGTGAAGTAGTCGTGGGTTTGGTCTGTTGGGCGATGCTGGCCAGTTATGGTGTTACGAAGAACAGTGAACTTAGAACAATGATATATTGTATACTAAAAGGGAATAGTTTGCGAAAGATTTTAAGTATGGTGCATTAGGAATTGTTGTTAAGGAACAGAGAACTAGTACGAGAATTCAATACAGAATACTTCGGAATTTCTCCTCGGCGAGCTGAACATATGTTCCGAAGAGCGTCGTGTTATTATTATGTCCAGGATTGTAAATTATCGAGAGTAATAAATTTCACGTTGTAGAAAAGGCGATAGCGGTTGTATAATTGTATGATACTCAGCACTGTACGAAGTGTCGAGAATCAGTGTGGGCTGAGACAGAGGTTGCTCGAACCTGTCTGGGATCGGACTTAAAATATTGCAAATTAATTTAGGCACAGGAGCAAAATATGAAACATTAATGCGAACTGATGAGCAAATTATCACAAACAATTTTAGAATCATTACAAGATATCATACGCAGCTTTAAGCTTGGGTTCGAAATATCACAAACGACTTCAGGCTTGGATTCAAAATATCACAAACGATTTCAGGCTTGGGTTCGAAATATCACAAACGACCTCAGGCTTGGGTTGAAAATATCACAAACGACTTCAGGCTTGGGTTGAAAATACCACAAGCGACTTCGAGTTTGGGTTGAAAATATCACAAGCGACTTCGAGTTTGGGTTGAAAATATCACAAACGACTTCGAGTTTGGGTTCAAAATATCACAAACGACTTCGAGTTTGGGTTCAAAATATCACAAGCGACTTCGAGTTTGGGTTGAAAACATCACAAACGACTTCGAGTTTGGGTTCAAAATATCACAAGCGACTTCGAGTTTGGGTTGAAAATATCCCAAACGACTTCGAGTTTGGGTTGAAAATATCACAAACGACTTCGAGTTTGGGTTCAAAAATATCACAAACGACTTCGAGTTTGGGTTCAAAATATCACAAACGACTTTGAGTTTGGGTTCAAAATATCACAAACGACTTTGAGTTTGGGTTGAAAATATCACAAACGACTTTGAGTTTGGGTTCAAAATATCACAAACGACTTCGAGTTTGGGTTCAAAATATCACAAACCACTTTGAGTTTGGGTTCAAAATATCACAAACGACTTCGTACTAGTGAACAAAACGACTATCACAAACGACTGCGGGCTCAACTTCCAAATTTTTCTTGAAATTGTGTAAAACATTTTTGAATACCATTTAACCTTTTAATTAGTCTTCAGTAATTTTAAATAAGTAACATTCAACATTTAATTATTTTTCAGATATTTTCCCCCTTCAATCTCTCAATTTAGAACTTTCAATTTCTACTAATATTTTGAATATTTTTCTTTCCTAATAGCATTAAATATTTTCTCGTCGAATAATTATAATTATTCTAAAGTGTGTAATAAACTAAGTAAAATTAAAAACTGATTTTAGTGGTATGTATTTCTATTCATAATGTTTTATAATGGATAAGATATTTTTTTTCCCTAAATGATATCGAGCTCGAAAATTTGAGCCCGAATTCATCTCTGATAGAAAAGTAAGGGATGAAACACACGCACAAGAATTATGGCTTCCTAAATGGTAGCCAATTCTAAATATCGGTTTAAAAAAACGAGATGGTCTTTAATTCTAAACGAAGTTGCAAATCTGTCTGCAAACAAAATTGCAAATGGTCACGAAGTGTAAATAAGTTTGTAAATAAAAGTAAAAATGGTTTTGTGGCGGGGTTGGCTCAGTCGGTAGCGAGCCAGATCCCTAATCTGAAATTATCGGTTCGAGTCCCAACTGTGTCAGGTTTGAGATTTATCCATGCTATTCCTAACCCTGTCCTCGGTGAGCTCTAGAAGACGGCCATCCGTTTGGATGGGACGTTAAGCTATGGTACTATAGACAAGTTTGGTTTGTTTTACTTCTCAGCGGCACTTTTTTGCACACCATGGGCTAAATGGCCAGGTCACATGGACCCCGAAGGCTCGGAAAAGGTTGGGGAAGGGGATATATTAGATTATTACAAACTAATTTTGACCCACTGGTACAGCTGTTGGGAAACACTGGATAGCCCCCCGTCAAGGCCATCCAGTGAATTCTTTAACGTGCGCAGGTAGTGGCTCTCCCACGGCTTAACATCCCATCCGACGGACGGCGGTCTTTCGAGTTGGGTTGTTTGGGTTGTTTTACCTCTGAGCGGCATTTTTTTTGCACAACATGGGCTAAATTGCCAGGTCACATGGACCCCGAAGGCTCAGAGAAGGTTGGGGGAGGGGACCCACTGGAACTGCTGTTAGGAGAGAGATGGTAGCCTCCAATCAAGGCCATCCAGCGTGTTCTTTAACGTGTATAGGGTATGGCTGTCCCGCACGCGGCTTAACGTACCATCCGACGCACGGCGACCTTTCAAAGATCGTCGGTGTCCCCTACTAACCGAGGACGGGAGTTTCGCAGAGATAAATATTAATGGTGGCCCAGACGTAAGTCGGATGGGATGTTAAACAGTGGTCCCGTGTGCGGTAAAGCCATAACCTGTGCACGTTAAGAACACGCTGGATGGCCTTGACGGGAGGCTACCATCTGTCTCCCAACAGCTGTTCCAGTGGGTCCCCTCCCCCAACCTTCTCTGAGCCTTCGGGGTCCATGTGACCTGGCCATTTAGCCCATGGTGAGCAAAAAAGTGCCGCTCACAGGTAAAACAACCCAGATGGGACTCGAACCTGGGAACTGCAGATTACGAGCCTGGCGGTCTACCGACTGAGACATCCCGCCCTCTCTTCGAAAATGAAATTCTCATATTTGCGAGATGCGATACGTGTTCTTCTACTCCAATAATATTACAGTTTTACAAGCATTAAAAAATGCGTTTTCTTAAAAAAAATAAGAAAAAAACTGAAGTGGATAATAACACGTGTTGTAAACAACCTCTTCAAAAAACGAAGCCATTTTTTTCTTTAATTTATATCCGTTCCCCTCCGTCAATTTCAGTTCGTATACTCGTCTGGATTATTTAATCTCACGAAAACATCCTACGAGATCGTTCCATGGTCTCTTCCTTCTTCATCATTGTCTCCTGGAGCTCGTCTGCTTCCTTTAATACTTTATTCGAGCCAGACGTAGCAAATAGGATATTCTACGAAACACTCCGCACTCATCACCATCATCTGGCTGAGCAGAGGATGACAAATGATGCGGACACACACCATCACAAAGAAAGACAAGGCAATTCCATTCCAAGGTAAGTAGGTTTCCGAAAAGGAAAAGATATTCAGTTTCAAGACATTTGCTGATTTGAAGAGTTCATCTAGTTTATCTTTTTTTCAAAGCAGCTGCTCCACTGTCTGAAATATCGTAAGCTGATATTGAGTTTGTGATTTTATTTTTCACCAAGTAGGTCATCTTATTTATGTCCCTCACTGAAATGCACTTACGCTAGTAAAATGCGTTATAAGATTCTTATAAATCAAAGTATAGTAGAGCTTAGTTTAAGCTCTTTGGAAGGCATCCGTAATTTTTCTTCGAAAGAACGGGGTGGCTAGAAAAAGATGTGGCGATCTGAAAAGCTCATATACCGCGCCAGATCTATGGTTGGTTTGTTTTACCTTTAATCGGCACTTTCTTGCACGTCATGGGCTAAATGGCCAGGTCACATGGACCCCGAAGGTTCAGAGAAGGTTGGGGGGAGAGGACACACTGGAACAGCTTTTTGGAGACAGATGGTATCCTCCCGTCAAGACCATCCAACGTGTTCTTTAACGTGTACAGGGTATGGCTCTCCTGCACACGGGGCCACGGCTTAACGTCCCATCCGACGGACGGCGCCCTTTCCAAGCCCATCGGTGTCCCCTAAGTAGTTTGTTCCCATTCCAGGGCACCCCCACGCAACGTGCGTCCCCCCCTATGACGTCACCGACCCCAAGTGCGAGGCCACTTTGGACTTTGACCCGTATGTCGCCATGTGATATGGTGCAACTGTCATGTGAATTGTGATATGCCATGTGATATGGTGCAACTGTCATGTGATATGTCGCAACGGTCATGTGATATGACACCACCACCCGATCACGTGATATGACGCGCCTTATTCATAATTCATATTTCATATTTGACTCCCCCTTTAATAAAAACTCCTCCCCTCTTTATTAAAAACCCGTGGCGCAATCTAGTGTATATAATGAGCACTATTCTTAGAAAAACCATCGATTTTAGTCGTAATTTTTACATTTTTTGACTCTCCTCATTAAAAAAAACCCTTATCAAAACTCCCCCCTGGTTGACCTGTATTTTAAACCCTCTCTCTAAAGACCCCTTGGTTGATGCGACATTATTCAAAAGAATCGTAAGGATGAAAATCAAATTAATTCAAATTGACAAGCAGGGTGTGATTCTGCATAGTTCAATGAGTCCTTTGGTAGCCGTTAGGAAGGCGAGAAGTAGGAGATTAGCAGACTGAAAAAAATAACATCGGTGGAATATGGGATGTTCGCTTCCAAAGAGAATGAATGTTTTCATTTTACACCTTTAGTGTCCTCAAAAAGTTACATATCTGCGGTTTATTATTATTTTGTACCATGGAAAACCAGTTAATCAGCCAAGAATAATCAAGAGTTGATGTATATATTAATGTTTCGCTGAATTATTTATTGGAATGAATGCAGGAAATACAAAACATGAATATTGATGTAACAGTGCAAAACAAAATTTTTCAAAGAGTTACATTTAGTACACACAATTCTTGTTAGTTTTTTTTTCTCCGCTTTACACATAGGACACATGGCCGTCTTGTGTTTACTTTGACTGTCAAATGATCTCCTACCCTGAGACCTGATTAGAAGCTTCTTCGGCACCAACCGGGAAAAGTCTGGGATATTTTGCTACCAATGAACTAGGAATTAACTCTTTTTCCATTACACTGGGACTACTTTCCACATATATAAATCTTGTATTAACTGTGAATGAGCCTGTAATAAATTGAAAAATGAACGCCTTAACAACTATATACATTTAGAAGAAAAATTAAACACATCCGGCCTAATTTTCCTTATAACAATAAATCAAATATCTAAATTCGAAAAAATGAACAACATTTCTGTCAATGTTTTTGGATACGAGAAAGAGGTGTTCCCACTCTACATCACACCATTCAGATTTAAAGCGCACGCAAATCTCCTACTGTTATCAAATGATTAAAAGCAGCATTATTGTTCCATTAAAAATTGATAAGAATCTATGAAATTCAAAGGGGGAATGCTGTTTTCCATATTATTGGGAATACAATTAATCTTCTTGATCATACCGATTCCTTGCAGATGGCTGTCCTTTAGGTTATGAAATATAACCGCAATCTTATTAGGGCGCTTAAAATTGAGATGACACGTATTATGAGCGTCTCCTCAGAGAAGCGCTATAACATTTTACCCATGTAATGAAAGTATTCATTCGACATAAGAAACCTTGGCCAATATCTCGAACACTGACGTGCTCCTCTTAGCTGATGTGTTTGGTGGCAGATACTATGAAATTGACCCCTGTCATGTTTACACAGCTCCTGCGTTCATACCTGAAGTTGACAAATATAATTTATAAAATACAATGTACCTTTTTGGGAGGCATACGAGGGAGAATTTCAGTGAATCATTTTAACACGGCTAGCAACAAGCATTTAGAATGAAAGACCGATTGCAAGTTTGTTTCAAATAACTCTTCAGATGCACGTTTCTCCATAGATTTGTAAAACTCTCATTATGTATTCTTTGCTTTCTCTCACATATCTTACAAGATAATTAAAGTTCAAACACTAATACATCTTCCCTATGTGTATCTTTCTAATAAACCATATGACCAAAGTAGATAAATCGCAAGCATCATCTGAGTCGGATCTCATTCTACATATCTGCTAATTCTTTACAACGAAAATCTCACAATAGGTTGTTGTGATGTGATAAAATATGATGGGAAGGTTAGAAACCCTTCAACAATGGGCTTCCTGCTATCCCAAACAAAGAATCGGACATGTAAATCACAATGTAGAAAATAAAAATAATAGTTTTCTGAAGTTTTTAAAAGTTCCTACTTATGCAGAGTAGACTTTCTGTAATCCAATACTCTTGGATCTTAATTTCTTTTCTTTTCTGAGCCAAAAGAGATTTCAAAAACAAAATTAACACTTCAAACAAGGTATAAAAAATAACAGTCACAGTTCTTTCTTCAGTTCCACCACAAAAATAGCCATGAGGTTATCACTTGAGATACTGGCCACTAGAGAAAGTTTGTAAGCATAATAGGTTTTTTAATCAAATTACATGCATAAACGAAAATTAGAAAAACAACGAAATGGTTGGTAAATTCAATGAGAATCACTAAAATGTAAAGGGTGTTGGAATATCTGTAAACGCGCACACATTTCACTGGATAGGTGAATATTATCACAATTCTTTGGAAGTGGAAAGCACAATAACTGTAAAACATACTGTGACGAGAGAGAAAATATAAAAATGCAGTGGGATGGTTGTAAAAATCGCTTCAAAACAGCAAATTACAGTGCAAATACTGTAAGATAGAAAAAACGATTATTAACAAGCGCCATCTAGTGTGTAAAATAAGTGAACCTAAGGAGTAACTGATAAAAGTCACTCTTTAGTGGAAGGAGTAATACAGGAAAATCATAAAATATTAAGGTCCCACGCTAGTAAATCACGGTCCATTGCATACACAAGAATGGATGAATATCACAAAATACTTTGCATATAGAAAACATCAGTAAAGAACCACAGAAGTTTGGAAATTTAAAATCTGAAATAACACTGTCTATAGAAAGAAGCATTACTCCTGTAAGCTAGTACTAATTATTCCTCGTTTCTGAGGACTCCCAGAATCGTATCGGCTACACTTAACTATGGATACTCAAACTTCAACCGATCTGTTAGACAATACTTTGCGTTTCAAACGTTTTCCGGACCTAAAGCATAAAGTCTTTCACACTTCAAACCAAGACAATCGCCACATTACAGAAGATTGAAAAAGAGAAGCGAAAGAAAAGCACCCTACCCACATTCTCACATTAAAAGTAAACGTAACGTAAGCATTCATCACCTCAAAACAGCTAAGACAGAGGGTTGGGTTGGGTTGTTTTACCTCTGAGCGGCACTTTTTTGCACACCATGGGCTAAATGGCCAGGTCACATGGACCCCGAAGGCTCAGAGAAGGTTGGGGGAGGGGACCCACTGGAACAAGCTGTTGGGAGACAGATGGTAGCCTCCCGTCAAGGCCATCCAGCGTGTTCTTTAACGTGCACAGGGTATGGCTCTCCCGCACACGGGGCCACGGCTTAACGTCCCATCCGACGGACGGCGGCCTTTCCAAGCCCATCGGTGTCTCCTACTGACCGTGGGTAGGGCGGGGAATTTTGCGGAGATAAATCTCAACGCTGACCTAGCTGGGACTCGAACCTGGGAATAAGACAGAGGGCACCCTGTGCCAGCAAGGAGTATACAGGTAGTAACAATAGTTTAAACACAAGTATTAAGTATTAGGGTGTTAATTTCTTACAACAACGCTCATTTCTAGTGAAGATACAAGTCAGCAACATTCACACTTTTGTGGATGCATGTGAATATTACATTTCAGTTGTATGTGAAATTCACTTTTTTGAACATGGGTCAAATCGCTCCAATGGAGTGAATTACAGTGAAAGCACACACAGGACAAGGCACTCACGTTGGAAATAGGTGATAAATCTTCGAGATCAAATCTGAAAGTTGGTCCGGATCAGAAGGTTGGACCGGTGGAGACTGAGGTAGAAGAGTTGGACCAGTAGTGGTCTGGTTGGACCGGCAGTGGTCTGCAATGATATTTATTTGTGAATTACCAGTATCAGTGCTAGCAGAGTTGGAAGAGCTGGTACAAGACAAACCGGTATTCTTTCAAACACATGTCTGCTTCTTCAGATCTATATACTATTCTTTCGAGCAGAAATGTTAAAAGGGAAGATGCAACAGTTAAATAAGCTATTTTCTGAGTTTTTGGGCATTTAACCAGCTCCATCTATCGGGTACAGGAATCCTGAATTCATGTATTTCAAACCATTTTCTTGTTATGAGGCATGTAACAGAAAACGTAACGTAAGACAGGCGGGCTAAAAAAATATTCAAACGTGTTAAAAAATACTTACTCCTACTGAAATATGAGTATTCATGTTTATATCTATGGTGTATGGCATTATACATAAGTGTATGCATACATCAATGCGATGGGCTAAGTTTTTTGTTCATATTTATTTTTGTCACATACTTGTTTCGTCTCTGTAATAGTATGTTTGTGTGTGCGTGCATGTACGTGTGTACGTGTGTGCGTTGCGTGTGTACGTGTGCGTATGTATATGTTTTCATGTTTGTTTCTGTGAATCAGATGTGTGTGTGTGGGTGGGTGTTCATTTTGTTTCTATGAATCGTGTGTTCTAAACATATTGTTTGTTACAGAAGAAGCTAACACTTTACAAACCTCAACAGATTGGCATGAGGAATTTCCAAATCTCATCGAAAAGTCACTATACTTGTGAAAAGTTTACTAAAATGTATTTTCCCTCTCCAATATTGTACACAGTTTTTCAGATAGTCATTATTTTACCTTTCTCGATTCAGTTAAGTAGAACAATAAAACAGCATTGCAGGAAAAATCTTTTATTCATACACTAAGAAATCACAATAACGAAAAATCAGATATAGAACACTATTTAGTAACACTATTAGCATTTATTTGGTACATATTCAGAGGCGTGTACCAGTTCGTCGTACACTTCGTTTAGTAACATAGGAAAGTGTAACACGTAGGAATCTTCAAATCCTGCCTCTTCCACAAAAGGTTTAGCGATATCGCTTAAACGAATATTTCTCACGGCTTCTGCGAAATGGCAAAACTTTACACTCAATGCAGCTTCGTACGTACGAAGTTCGTACGAAGTACTTCCCCCTTGTTTAAGCTACAGGTCAACCAGGGGGAGTTTTGATGAGGGTTTTTTTTAATGAGGGGAGTCAAAAAATGGAAAAATTACGACTAAAATCGAGGGTTTTTCTAAAAATAGTACTCATTATATACACTAGATGGCGCCACAGTTTTTTAATAAAGATAGGAGGAATTTTTAATAAAGGGGAATCAAATATGAAATATGAATTATGAATAAGGTGTGTCATATCACGTGACCGGGTGGTGGTGTGATATCACATGACCGTTGCGACATATCACATGACAGTTGAGACATACGGGTCAAAGTCCAAAGTGGCCTCGCACTTGGAGCCGGTGACGTCATAGGGGGAAAGCACGTTGCGTGGGGGTGCCCTGGAATGGGAAGAAACTACTCTCCTAATGACTGTGGGCAGGGAGGGTAAAAAATTATCGCTGACGCTGCGTGAATCGAACCCGCAAATCTTCAGATTCATGCCAGAGCGCGCTACCATTACACCACGCATCAAACCCAGATCTAGGGATGGGGGAGGGAGCAAGGGGGATATCCCCCCGTTTCAGAATGCTAGTAAGAGTTATAGAAGCAAAAATTATTAAACTTATTTACATTTTATGTATTTTTCCAGAAATATTTTAAATACCTGGACAGGGAAATGAATCAATTTCTACCCCCCCCCCACCCCTTTACATTTTCCCGGATCGATTGGTGTTTCGTGCCTCTTCTCCTTCCCCTCGATTTTTTTCTAGATCAGGCCTTGCTCTTATGCATTGCAATACAAAAATATTAGAGAATCTCTGTATTTTCTCAATGGGAATCTAACTTCTGTTGGGTTGGGTTTTTTTACCTGTAAACGGTAATTTTTTTTGCACACAATGGGGTAAATGATCAGGTCACAATGACCCCGAGGGTCAGAGATAGTTGGGGGGGGATCCACTGGAACAGCTGTTAGGAGACAGATGGTAGCCTCCCGTCAAGGCCATCCAGGGTGTTATTTAACGTGCATATGATATGTCTCTCCCGGTCACGGTTTAACGCCTCATCCGACGGATGGTGATCTTTCCAAGGCCATCGATGTCCCCTACTGACTGTGGGCAGTTCGCGGAGTTTTGCGGAGATAAATATTAACGCTGACCCAGCAAATTCAGAGTCCCATAACTTCTAAAATATACATTAATAATCAAAGATCATAATTAAATTTATTTAAATCTGTATTTGAGACACTATTCGTCAGTATTTAAAGAATTATGCAAACTGGAATATTTAACGATATATAATCTTGTTTCATAAAAAAATCATTCATAAAATTCTAAAAGTAAAATAATCATTACGCATATTTCCTAAATGTATATTTATTTCATTAAATGATTCGAAACAATGCTTATTATTTAAATTTTAATTAATTTCTGAGATAAAATAACTTGCAACAGTAAATGCGTTGTAAGAATTTAAGTTTATGCAAAAGTTGGTAAATGTAAACTCTTTGGGGGCTGGAGTGACTCGGTTGAAGCGCGCCAGGCTCGAATTTGCAATTCCCAGGTTCGAGTCCCACCTGTGCCTGCGGCGAAATCTCTGCTAAATTCCCAATATGCCCTCGGTCAGAAAAGGAATCCGGATTGGCTTGGAAAGACCACCGTCCATCGAATGGGAAGTTAAGACGTGGCTCCTTGTGCGGGAGGGTCATACCCTGTGCACCTTAAAGAACACGCTGGATGGCTTTGATGAGAGGCTACCATTTGTCTCTAACATCTGTCTAGTGGGTTCCTTTTCCCCAAGCTTCTCTGAGCCGTCGGGATTCTTGTAACCTGGTCATTCAGCCCATTGTGTAAAAAAGGTGCAGCTCAGAGGTAAAAAAAAAAGCATTCTCTTTGAAGAAATGAGCATCCTACAACAAGAGCCGATATATGTTCTTTTAGTTAAACTCTTAACAGAAACTTACAGAACCAAACCTCGAAGAAAAAGAAAAACTTCAATAACACACAGCTAAAGACTTCGTAACGTAATTCCGTGCCACTCGGTTCAACGTTCCCATTCTCCCCTATTCCAAGCTCAGCTCCGTAACCCTAAACTGACGATGTTCCTCAGGAACTCTTGGGAATTAGAAAGTTCATAGAGCATACCATTTGAAACCAGAGAGAGAGGAAGAAAAACAACACTAAAAGCACTAGCTTTCATTTACTTCTCTGCAACATGTTGTTTCTCTGTCGCGAAAAACCATCAAACAAGGAAAGTTCAAGAAACAAGCAAGATGTACTTTCTTCCCGAAAACCTTCCAAGGTTTACCGCCTGGTTGGGTTACTCTTTTTGTCAGCTTCACGCCTGTCTTTCGGAAGATGCTCGACCGTGGCCTTCCTCCCGATTTATCCTTCTCCTTCCGCTGCTCGCGCTCCCGCGCGCACAAATGCGGCGCGAAAGCCTTACGCATCATGTTCGAGTCACTGGCCCATTTCTCTTTTCTCATAGTCCACGTCCGCGTCGCGTAATCGCTCATTGGACGTCGTTCGCGAGAGAGTCGCCCCCCCCCCCCTTCGAAATGACGTAAAGGCTTTTGTAGTTGTTAAAGCATCTGTCGTTTTCAGCTCGTTCAGTGTTCGCATTGAAAGAACTGCCTTTCCTTCCCGTTTTTTGTTAAGAGAGAGAAAGGGACTTTTTTTTTTCTGTGAGCAACACATGAAATGAATGGATGAACTCGTAGACGTCAAGTAATCTTACGCCTCTTGTTCTGCGTGAAGTGGAAGTCTGTTTGCACAGCCTCGTCACGGCTTTGTGTTGACATCGTAAACAATAACAGCGACGTAAGTCATTTGCCGATGGGAAATGCGCCTTTTCAGAGAGGGAGTCTGTTGGCTCCGGAACTTATGCCAGACGGCATTGTAGTTAACTTTTAACGCGTTTCAGATTTCTATTTCTTGATGAGAGTGAATTTCTCAATGAAAGCCTTGGATGATAAACCTTCGGTAAGGGATGAAAGAGACGGGTGTTTACTCAGCAGGTAGCAAGCTCGTAATCTGCAACAAGGACTCGATAAAGATTCGAAGGTTCGTCAAAGGCTCTACTGCAAAGAGTTACCTATGTCAGCGTTGAGATTATCTCCTCTAAACCCCGACTCTGCGCTCCATCATAAAGAGGACACCGATGGATTTGGAAAGACCACCGTCCGTCGGATGGGACATAAAGCCGTTGTCCCTTGTGCAGGAGAGTCATATTCTGCCAAAGAACAGGCTGGATGGTCTTAACAGGAAGGTTGGGCTGTTTTACCTCTTAATGGCACTTTTTTCTTCAGAGTCCACAAGGACTCTGAGGTCTCGGAGAAGGTTGGGGGAGGAGACCCACTGGAAAGCTGTTGGGAGACAGATGAAATCCTCCCGTCAAGACCATCCAGCTTGTTCTTTAACATGCATAGGGTATGGATCTCAGAGCATATGGTTTTTGTTCTGAGAGCTTTTTGAACGTCCCTCGTAGCTGTGAGCGGCACGTCGTTTGCACATAATGGAGTCAATGATCAGGTTCCAAGGACCCAAAGGCTTAGAGAAGGTTGGGGAATCACTGGACAGCTGTTAGGAGACAGATAGTAGCATCCCGTCAAGACCGTCCAATGTGTTCTTCAACCTGCACAAGGTATGACTATACATGTTCTACAACCAACATGTTCTTGAACCTGCACAGGTTGTTACACGGCTTAACGTCCCATCGGAGGACGGCAGTCTTTCCAAGCCCATCGGTGTCCACACTGACCAAGGTCAGGGTGGGGAGTTTTGCAGAGAAAAATCTGAATGCTGGTCCAGGTGGAGCTCTAGCCTGCATATTACGAATCCTGCTACCTTGACGGGAGGATTTTATCTTCCATACTTCTCTGAATCTCTCTGATCTCCCCATTTAGCCCATGTTGTTTAAAAAAAAGTGTCACTCACAGGTAACCCAATAACCGAGGGATGAAAAATCTGTATTCGCCCCGCCATTTTGGAAATTGGCAAAAATAACCCTTTTGTAAATACAGAACAGGCATTTGATCCACTGCCCTTAAAACATACAATACAAAAATGAAACTAGAATTGGATTGCGCCTCTGGCGAATATGGGGATGCTCGTTTTCAAAGAGGACGAAGTTACTTAGTTTCCACCTTTAGCACTCTCTTTGAAAATGCAAATAATAAAGTTTTATTTGTACTAAAAAGTAGTTTTCATTATCGATTCAAGCAAGAAAATCTCGTTTTAATATCACCAACCTCACGGGGAGGATTTTAATTTTAGCCGTGATCTTCACATTACACCACCAAAATTTAAATTTCAGGTGTGATCTTTTCATTAAACCAATAAAATTTAAATTTCAGCCGTAATCTTCACACTATTCCAACAAAGATTTCAATTTCTAGCTTTGATCTTCAGATTCTACCACCAAAATGTAATTTTCCAGCCTGGATCTTCACATTCTACCACCAACATTTCAGTTTCTAGCCTTGATCTTCCTCCTCTAGCACCAAAAATTTAAATTTCTAATCTTGTTTTCCACCCTCTACTACCAACATTTTAATTAATAGGCTTGTTCTTCACACTCTACCACCTAAATTTAAATTTCAGCTATGATGTTCACACTAAAATTTTCTAGCAGTGATCACAATAAACCAAAATTTCAATTTCTAGCCTTAATGTTCACACTCTACCAGCAATATTTCAATTTCAAGCCTTGATCTGAACACTCTACCAGCAACATTTCAATTTCTAGCAGTGATCACATTCTATCACCAAAATTTCAATTTCTAGCCTTGATGTTCACACTCTACCAGCAATATTTCAATTTCAAGCCTTGATCTGAATACTCTACCAGCAACATTTCAATTTCTAGCCTTCATCTGAACACTCTACCAGCAACATTTCAATTTCTAGCCTTCATCTGAACACTCTACCAGCAACATTTCAATTTCTAGCCTTCATCTGAACACTCTACCAGCAACATTTCAATTTCTAGCCTTCATCTGAACACTCTACCAGCAACATTTCAATTTCTAGCCTTCATCTGAACACTCTACCAGCAACATTTCAATTTCTAGCCTTCATCTGAACACTCTACCAGCAACATTTCAATTTCTAGCCTTCATCTGAACACTCTACCAGCAACATTTCAATTTCTAGCCTTCATCTGAACACTCTACCAGCAACATTTCAATTTCTAGCCTTCATCTGAACACTCTACCAGCAACATTTCAATTTCTAGCCTTCATCTGAACACTCTACCAGCAACATTTCAATTTCTAGCCTTCATCTGAACACTCTACCAGCAACATTTCAATTTCTAGCCTTCATCTGAACACTCTACCAGCAACATTTCAATTTCTAGCCTTCATCTGAACACTCTACCAGCAACATTTCAATTTCTAGCCTTCATCTGAACACTCTACCAGCAACATTTCAATTTCTAGCCTTCATCTGAACACTCTACCAGCAACATTTCAATTTCTAGCCTTCATCTGAACACTCTACCAGCAACATTTCAATTTCTAGCCTTCATCTGAACACTCTACCAGCAACATTTCAATTTCTAGCCTTCATCTGAACACTCTACCAGCAACATTTCAATTTCTAGCCTTCATCTGAACACTCTACCAGCAACATTTCAATTTCTAGCCTTCATCTGAACACTCTACCAGCAACATTTCAATTTCTAGCCTTCATCTGGACACTCTACCAGCAACATTTCAATTTCTAGCCTTCATCTGAACACTCTACCAGCAACATTTCAATTTCTAGCCTTCATCTGAACACTCTACCAGCAACATTTCAATTTCTAGCCTTCATCTGAACACTCTACCAGCAACATTTCAATTTATAGCCTTCATCTGAACACTCTACCAGCAACATTTCAATTTCTAGCCTTCATCTGAACACTCTACCAGCAACATTTCAATTTCTAGCCTTCATCTGAACACTCTACCAGCAACATTTCAATTTCTAGCCTTCATCTGAACACTCTACCAGCAACATTTCAATTTCTAGCCTTCATCTGAACACTCTACCAGCAACATTTCAATTTCTAGCCTTCATCTGAACACTCTACCAGCAACATTTCAATTTCTAGCCTTCATCTGAACACTCTACCAGCAACATTTCAATTTCTAGCCTTCATCTGAACACTCTACCAGCAACATTTCAATTTCTAGCCTTCATCTGAACACTCTACCAGCAACATTTCAATTTCTAGCCTTCATCTGAACACTCTACCAGCAACATTTCAATTTCTAGCCTTCATCTGAACACTCTACCAGCAACATTTCAATTTCTAGCCTTCATCTGAACACTCTACCAGCAACATTTCAATTTCTAGCCTTCATCTGAACACTCTACCAGCAACATTTCAATTTCTAGCCTTCATCTGAACACTCTACCAGCAACATTTCAATTTCTAGCCTTCATCTGAACACTCTACCAGCAATATTTCAATTTCTAGCCTTCATCTGAACACTCTACCAGCAACATTTCAATTTCTAGCCTTCATCTGGACACTCTACCAGCAACATTTCAATTTCTAGCCTTCATCTGAACACTCTACCAGCAACATTTCAATTTCTAGCCTTCATCTGAACACTCTACCAGCAACATTTCAATTTCTAGCCTTCATCTGAACACTCTACCAGCAACATTTCAATTTATAGCCTTCATCTGAACACTCTACCAGCAACATTTCAATTTCTAGCCTTCATCTGGACACTCTACCAGCAACATTTCAATTTCTAGCAGTGATCACATTCTATCACCAAAATTTCAATTTCTAGCCTTGATCTGAAGACTCTACCAGCAACATTTCAATTTCTAGCAGTGATCACATTCTATCACCAAAATTTCAATTTCTAGCAGTGATCACATTCTATCACCAAAATTTCAATTTCTAGCAGTGATCACATTCTATCACCAAAATTTCAATTTCTAGCAGTGATCACATTCTATCACCAAAATTCCAATTTCTAGCCTTGATGTTCACCCTCTACCAGCAACATTTCTATCCTTGATCTTCACGCTCTACTACTTCTCCCCCCCACCCTGAGATTTGTAGTTCAAAGGCGAAACAAGAGGCCCTGCAAATATTTCTTGCCCCAGAGACCCGAGAATGGTAAGGTGAACTGCACACTATTCACTCGGTCACTGGAATGAAGAGGGATTTATCTCTACTGCTAAACATTTCAAGGGACGGGGAGGATTTACTAGAATATCTTTGATGAAGGATTGGGTTGTTTCATCTTTGAGAGACATAATATTTTTCTCTAAATGGCAAGGAACCCAAGATCTCTAAATGATATATCACAAATATATCAAGATATCTAGGAGACGGGATCCACTGCGCAACTATTAAGAGATAGATGCAATTTTCCAATCATGTCTCTGCAGCGTATTCTTTGAGGTACACAGAGTTATGGCTCTTATGCACACTGTGACACGGCTTAACTTCCATCCGACGGACGGTGGCATGTCCAAGCCCATGGCATCCTCTTTCTTACCGAAACATAACGAGATTCGGACGAGAAATTTCTCAACGCAGGCAAAATTAGATTGGATGTTTTTACCTGTGAGTGGCAGTTTTTTTTTGCACAAAATGGTCTGAATGACCAGTTCACAAGGACTCAGAAGGCTCGGAGAAGATTCTGGGTAGGAGACCCACTGGTCAACTGTCAATAGACAGATAATAGCCTCCCTTCAAGACCATTCCAGCATGTTCTTTAACGTGCACATGTATGGCACACGGATCCACGGCTTAACGTCACATCTGATGGACGACGGCCTTTCCTATACCATCGGTGTTCCCTTATTGACAGAAGGCGGGGCGGGATGTTTTGCGGAGGTAAATCTCAACACTGGCCCAGCTGGGAACTGCCGATTACGAGCCTAGTGAGCTGCCGACTGAGCCAGCTCCCCCCCGCCCCCTGATTCTAACAGCTAATGAATCCATCCCTTCTTCCTCCACTCAATTAAGACCCTTTGGCGTCCTTGTGACCTGACTATTTAACCCACTGTGTGAAAAAGAATTTGCTGCTTGGAACGCATATTTTATTATAGACATATATATTTTTTGATGATAGGATAATTTTTCTTACTTAATTAATTAATATAAAATACTCAAATGTCTTTTTAAATGGATAGATGAATAGAAATTCATTCCATAAAAGAAATCAATATTCTTCAGGCCCATATCGGTAGGGGGGGGACAAGATCTAGATTTTCATTTCAATATTTTCCCCTCTGTTTTAAAGGTCTTTAAAATGTTTCTTGAAAATTGCGTGAAATACGCACAAGTTTAATAATATTCTACCTCCAACCACTAGTTCTGGCTCTAGCATTCTCTCTTTTTTCAAACAAAACTCCTTTTTTCCCTCTCTTTTCGATTTAAAATAAAACTCTCTCAAAACATTTTACGCTTTTCGATTCAATACAAAACTCTTTGAAAATGCTTTGCAGTCAGTCTCAGAAATTTGTTCATGCGAACGACCCAGTGAAGTTCACAGAGAGGACCTTTAAGGTGAAATTCTGAAATGCGCCACGTAAAATTCTACACTAACCGAAATGAAAGTGGACACGCAAGAAATACAATAATTATGGGGGATGGAATATATTCTTTATGAAGAACATCATTTACATAAAGAGAGAAAATGCGAAAGGGAAAAAAACAGGATTGAGAAAAAATTCTCCTCCAGTTCCACACCAGAGTTAAGAGATCTTGTAATTTTCTTTGCTTTTCTCTTTTCAATACGTCCACATTCGCGATAAGTATCAAAACATAACTCGATCGATTATCAACTTCCTGAGTTTATTCTTCCTATTCGATGATATCCGAGTTTCTTTCAAGTCAGCGCGGCTCAACATTTTAAAAGCTCTCTTGACTTCACCCTCTCCATAGAGGGTGAGTCCACTTCTCTCTTCACACGACCACGGTCAATAAAAAAGTCCAAAATAATCTTCTCTCGCTTTTCCTCGCGACCAACTCTAGCATCTCTGTGCACTTGCTTTACCATTCTCTGATCGATGGCTATTTTTGAGAAGGAGCTCGGAATCTCTGACCGGCGCTAAAACTTTAATGTTTGTTGAAAGTTTTCAAAATTAAATCTCTTTTCTTCTCAGTATGGAGCCCAGATCCTATGTCACCTATTTCCATTTTAAGATCTCCATCTTCTTTATCTCTCTCTCTCTCGATCTATTTTTTTTTTCGTCGTCATCTATGTGTCATCTTTTTTTTTTATTCCCAGAAAGCATGAAACCTTGACTTTGAATGTTCTCTGCTGCAAATATTGATGCTTCTCAAGTCTCGAGAGAAATACTGCCAAGATTTATATGACTAACTGAAGAGAGTCTAATAGAATGAAGGGAAATAAACATGCCGAATTTGACCCGGTCAGAAAAAAAACTAATAAACATTCCACTTAAATATAAATTAACTTTCCGAAGACTAAATCAATCAGATGTGTGTCAACATTCTGATATTTATAAACAATGACGACGCAATTTTTCTTTTTTCTTTGCGTAGATTTGTGAGAACCCGAAATATTTTTGGCTTCCTACTCTATCTTCTCTATTCCCTGAATTCATCGCATTCTAAAAGATTTAAGAAGCAAAAAAGATGCGTTGCTGATGTCGATCGCGTCCCCGGATGCGGCATGCACATCCGAAGGATGAAAGGAAGCTGAGATGAAGAAGACGAGGCGATAAAACCGTTCTGCAGAAGGAAAAAAAGATGGACAGACCATTCGAGATCGGTTCTGAGTATTGTAGGTTTGTGAAAAGAATCGTTCAGCTCTGACATGGGGGGAGAGAAAGAGGGAGGGGTTATCACGTAAGTAATACATGGACATGATGACGCATCTGTTCATAGCCCTCGGGCCGTGCACGGGAAGATGAAGAAAATGCAGCTGGACAACTAAAAGACGTTGTAGAAGACGTTAGTAGATGATGTTCCTGATACAATGCACATTCTGCTTCATTTGCCTGGAGAAAGAATTTTTTTAGAGTCTTTTTCTTAAATAATTGAACCATCTTCTGCATGAATGATTAAAAACCGGCGGAAACAAGTACAGTCGCTCAAAAAAATATCCGAACACCATGGTTGATTACAGAATTCAGAAAAAATATCTGGCAACGATTTTTTTTTTCAGAAATTAGTGATCTGGCAACCTTCGTGTCACGTGATTACAGAATTCAGGAAAAATATCTGGAGCGTGTACAGCAACTGTACACGCTCCAGTTACCGTTCACAGCAAACTGGAACGTGTGCAGTTACTGCACACGCTCCAGTTTGCTATGAACGGTAACTGCACACGCTCAATATTTCGGTGAGTGAGCCCACACGATCTAGTATCAAAATAATATGACCACCTACAGTCGCTCAAAAAAGTATCCAAACACCATGGTTGATTACAGAATTCAGAAAAAATATCTGGCAACGATTTTTTTAGAAATTAGCGATCTGGCAACCTTCGTGTCACGATTACAGAATTCAGAAAAAATATCTGGCAACGACATTTTTAGAAATTAGTGATCTGACAACCTTCGTGTCACGTGACACGAAGGTTGCCAGATCGCTAATTTCTAAAAAAAATCGTTGCCAGATATTTTTTCTGAATTCTGTAATCAACTATAGTGTTCGGATACTTTTTTTGAGCGACTGTATGTCCAGTCTTCTTCTCAAACATTACTTTATAACGTTTTAAGAGTGTGCGCTATTTCTGATCTCTTTGATACAGTTGTTAGAGAACCGATTTTTTGCTTGGTAAACTTGAAATAGAGTCAGTTACCAAATGGGAGAATTTCCATGTTAAGTCAATGGGAATCTAACTTCGTAGTTCTATAACCTCTAAATTATGCATTTAATGACAAATGTGACCGAAGATAAAAGTTCATAATCAAGTCTATTCAAATCTTGATTGTCGACAATATTCGTTCACTATTTAAAGAATTATGGGAGCTAAAATATTTCGGAACAGTTGGTTGGTTGGTTGTTTTACCTCTGAGCTGCACTTTTTTGCACACAATGGGCTAAATGGCCAGGTCACAAGAACCCTGAAGGTTTGGGGAGGGAACTCACTGGAACAACTGTTGGAAGGCAGATGGTAGCCTCCCTTCAAGGCCATCCAGAGTGTTCGTTAACGTGCACAGGTTATGGCTCTCCCGCACCCGGGGCCACGACTTAACATCTCATCCGAAGGACGGCGGTCTTTCCAAGCCCATCGATGTCCTCTATTTACCGGGGGCAACGCAGGCAATTTTGCTAAGATAAATCTCAACGCTGACTGAGCTGGGACTTGAACCTAAGAACTGCAGATTAGTAGCCTGGCGACACACAGCCAATAACATCTTTTCTACTAATAACATTTTTTGACGATATTGAATATTAAAATGTCGTTTATTAATATTTTTCGTAAAATTTTTTTAAAGAAGATGGAAGTCTACTTTTTACCGATAACCAAGGGTTGGGTTGTTTTACCTCTGACCGGCACTTTTTTTGCACACCATGGGCTAAATGGCCAGGTCACATGGACCCCGAAGGCTCAGAGAAGGTTGGGGGAGGGGACCCACTGGAACAGCTGTTGGGAGACAGATGGTAGCTTCCCGTCAAGGCCATCCAGCGTGTTCTTTAACGTGCACAGGGTATGGCTCTCCCGCACACGGGGCCACGGCTTAACGTCCCATCCGACGGACGGCGGCTTTTCCAAGCCCATCGGTGTCCCCTACTGACCGTGGGCAGGGCGGGGAATTTTGCGGGGATAAATCTCAACGCTGACCCAGCTGGGACTCGAACCTGGGAACTACAGATTACGAGCCTGGCGCGCTACCGACTGAGACCCCCCCCCCCCCCCCCCCGATAACCAATGAAATCGCCAAGTGTGAAATAACGGATAAAAAATAATCAGTTTCACACAAACGTTTCAGAAAACAATTTTGCAACGGTTTTTTACCTCTAACATTATTTTACGCCCATCAAACTTCCGAGATAATAATAATCGTACAGACATCTATAACAAATATTGGCGAGCAAATATGGTACCAGAAATCGGGATACCAAACGAACCTCACCTTTTACAGTTAAGGTGATTAAAACTGCCCACAATTTGTCGTAACGCGCAATCATGCCACCATTAACGAATCACTAAACCCATAGGTAGCGAAAGTTTTTCGCATCGGAAGCATGGAGCTTGGAAAAGTTAATTAAACATTACCGCAAAACTCTCAGCAGCGCCACGCAACTTAAGTACAGAGCGAAAACTGGATAGTTCAAAGAGCGTTTATCACGTTTCAGGGAATTAATTACATTGAAATAGAAATCATTGAAGCCAAAGTGGCTTGTTGTCATCCCTGGTCGTATGGTTTCGTGTGGAAACCGAAATAGCCGAGTTTTATATATAAAAAAAGAGAAGAGAGAAGTAACTTTCCAATACCCTGTGAGAAGATTAATTTCGCGAATTTTCCTGTGGAGGAAGATACTAAAGAGGTTTTCGATGATCATTCTCTTGGGCCTCATTACATGACTCTGTAAAGTGAGAGACTTTGTCAAGAGCTTATTCTTCTCCGTCTTGTGTCATCACCACCTGCATTTCCTCGAGGCTCTGCGTGCACCTATTGTTGGCGCTTCCTGCCCACTTTTCAGAGCCATTTTCTCCTCAACCTCGGCGACTTTACGAAGTGAGTTATTTAACAGCAGCTGCTAATAGTTGGCATTAAGGTTGCATCTTAATGAGTTGCATTCATCTCACAGATTAGTTAGGCTCTCGTTTTAATTAGCTTAGAGTAATTAAAGTCAGACTCTATATTAAACTGTGATTCTTTCCTAAAGCTACTTTTAAGAGTCTGTTTCCGTAAATATTGGCAAGGAAGTGTAAATAAAAAAAGGACAGTAAAAATGGTTAACGGTGATGACAGCGATGATTGTGGAAATGATAATGATAACTATTATTGTAGCGGTTATGTTGAACACTCAGGGGAATGAAGCGGTGATAATGAGGGTGATAACGATGTCTGAGGTTGTGATCGTGACTACGATGTTTGTGGTCATTATGATGACGACCACAACGATGACATTTGTAGTGACAGAGATGTATTTTATGGTGAATTGGGTTGTTTTACCTCTGAGCGGCACTTTTTTTGGCACACAAAGAGATAAATGGCCAGGTCATAAGGACCCCGAGGGCTCAGAAACTGAAACTATACTCTGTTAGTAGACAGATGGTAGCCTCTCATCAAGGCCATCCAGCGTGTTCTTTATTGTGCATAGGGTATGGCTGTCTCGCACACAGAGCCATGACTTTACGTTCCTTTTTGGGTTGTTGCTTTATCTCTGAGCGCCACTTTTTTGCACACCATGGGCTAAATGACCAGATCACATGGACCCCGAAGGCTCAGAGAAGGTTGGGATCTTTAAAGAGAAGGTTGGGATCTTTAAAGAGAAGGTTGGGTCCATTGTGTTCTTTAATATGTACAGGGTATGGCGAGGCGGGGATGGCTCAGTCGGTAGCGCGCCAGGTTCGTAATCTGTAGTTCCCAGGTTCGAGTCCCATCTGGGTCAGAGTTGAGATTTATCTCCGCAAAATTCCCCGCCCTGCCCACGGTCAATAGCGGACACCGATGGGCTTGGAAAGGCCTCCGTCCGTCGGATGGAACGTTAAGCCGTGGCCCCGTGTGTGGGAGAGCCATATCCTGTGCACGTTAAAGAACACGCTGGATGGCCTTGACGGGAGGCTACCATCTGTCTCCCAACAGCTGTTCCAGTGGGTCCCCTCCCCCAACCTTCTCTGAGCCTTCGAGGTCCTTGTGACCTGGCCATTTAGCCCATGGTGTGCAAAAAAGTGCCGCTCAGAGGTAAAACAACCCAACCCAAGGTATGGCTCTCCCACACACGGGTCCACGGCTTAACGTCCCATACGACGGACGGCGGCCTTTCCAAGCCCATCGGTGAACCCTACTGACTGTGGTCAGGGCGGGGAGTTTTGAGGAGATAAATCTCAACGCTGACCCAGCTGGGACTCGAACTTGGGAACTGCAGATTACGAGCCTGGCGCGCTACCGACTGAGCCACCCCCGACCCCAGATTGTACAGGAAAAGATTCGTCTGGAACAGAGAATAAACTAATGCCCGTAAAATTTCCACAAAACCTACGATCACCTTTCTATAAAATAAGAAAAATAAAATCTCTAATAAAAATCCTTAGGGATAATCCCTTTCCCATAGGAAATATTCAACGCTATAGTCAACCATCTGGCAACAGAATAATTCCCAGCTATAAATATTTAAACAGATATTTTGTCTGCCCCTGGTGATCTTTTATGTAATCCAAGGATAGCCAAAGTAACTTCAGATCGCACTAACTTTTGGGGCAGCAGTCAGGACTCTTGACTTTGGACTTAGTGAAACATGCTTTTCCATGAGAAGGCCTGTATGAGCTAGGAATGGGTTGTTTTACTGTAGACAGGCACTTTTTTTGCACACAATGGGTTAGATGACAGATGACAAGGACCCCAAGGGTTTAGTAGTGGGTGGAGGAGAACCTACTGGATAACTGTTAGGAGACAGATGGTAGCCTCCCGTCAAGACCATCCAACATGTTCTTTAACGTGCACAGGGTGTGGCTCTCCCGTACATAGGGGGCAGGGGTGGCGCGCCAGGCTCGTAATCTGTAGTTCCCAGGTTCGAGTCCCAGCTGGGTCAGCGTTAAGATTTATCTCCGCAAAATTCCCCGCCCTGCTCACGGTCAGTAGGGGACACCGATGGGCTTGGAAAGACCGCCGTCCGTCGGATGGGACGTTAAGCCGTGGCCCCGTGTGCGGGAGAGCCATACCCTGTGCACGTTAAAGAACACGCTGAATGGCCTTGACGGGAGGCTACCATCTGTCTCCCAACAGCTGTTCCAGTGGGTCCCCTCCTCCAACCTTCTCTGAGCCTTCGGGGTCCTTGTGACCTGGCCATTTAGCCCATGGTGTGCAAAAAAGTGCCGCTCAGAGGTAAAACAACCCAACACAACCCAAATCCCGTACATAGAGCCACGGCTTAACGTCCCATCCGACGGACGGCGGCCTTTCCAATCAGTGTCCCCTAATCATCGAAGGAAGGACAGGGAATTTTGCGGAGATAAATCTCAACGCTAGTCTAGCTGGGACTTGAACCTGGAAACTGCGAATTACAGTCGCTCAAAAAAAATTTGAATATTTTTTGAGCGACTGTACAAGCTTAGCGCGCTCTACTGATCCCCCACCGCCCCGATAGCTTCTAGAATCCTTCTCTATTCTATATATAGCAAATAAAAGAAAATATTATTCCCAATTGCAGAAAGAATGCAAAAAATGCACAACCTTTTTTCAGTGGTGAAATGTTCTAGAGCCAAGTGGATTCCTAGGATATACCGATTTAAAAAGATTTCTCATGATCATTCATGTGAGGGATTGAAAAGAAGATTTTTCTTTTAATCGCACTAATGTTCCGTCATAAACCTGTAAACTAATTGCACCCTTCAAAAGATAGAAGCTATTTTATGTAGCTTACTGAAGATACTTCGAATACAGTTTTAAACAGTTCCTAATTTTTGTAAGAAAAAATTCTAACACTGCCCACTCCATTAGAACCATGTAAGCAAAATTAACCTAATTTTAAAGAGCTTTTATGTCAATCTCACTTTATTTTCTATGCTTTTGTTGTTCACTTATTGATGTGTGGGTTTTAAAATCTAAAAATGACACCATGCTGCCAGATCCAAATTTGAAATATTCATTTTTTTTTCCTGCGCAGTTTGTTTCGTGTCAAAAGAAACTGGCAATAACAATTTAATCCCAACATTACTTCCTTCTGACAAAAGATGCTAAAAAAACTTGTTTAGAGTATCCATAAAACTTTAAAACCATGGTAGATTTTTTTTTGCAAAACGGCTCTTCATAACTGACAAAAATTATTAAGGATCATATTTACTTTTTTCAGTACAGATTTTTAAAACTGCTTTTACGATGTTTACTTGTTTACATTCAGACGCAAAATCACTAAAAAAACCTACTTTCCTCCACCATCGTTATATTTTGTTTTGGCGTCATACAGATAGTTTTGCACATCTCTAAAAGACCTGTGTACCCTCTTCATCGGTAGCACGCCAGGCTCATAATCTGTAGTTCCCAGGTTCGAGTCCCAGATGGGTCAGCTTTGAGATTTGTCTCCTCAAAACTTCCCCTCCTGACCACGGTCAGTAGGGGACACCGAAGGGTTTTTAAAGGCCGCCGTCCGTCGGATGGGAAGTTAAGCCGTGACCTCGTGTGCAGGAGAGACATACCCTGTGCACGTTAAAGAACACCTGGGTGGCCTTGATGGGAGGCTACCATCTGTCTCTCAACAGCTGTTCCAGTGGATCCCCTCCCCCAAACTTCTCTGAACCTTCGGGGTCCTTGTGACCTCGCCATTTAGCCCATGGCGTGCAAAAAAAGTGCTTCTCAGAGGTAAAACAACCCAACAACAACCCTCTTCATCAGCGATCAACCGAAATTCCCAACTTTAAAAATATACGAATAGCGGGAAAATATTTAAAATTTCAGTAGATTTCTTCCGATTTGATGTTTTAGAACGAAAAATTAACCCATCATACAAAAGATTTCGTTTGAGTAAAAAATATACTGCTCACAAAAATTAGGGGATATATTATCGCTTCATATTCATTTTGAAATATCCCCTAATTTTTGTGAGCAGTAAATATTTAGGCATTCTGCGAAGGGTTCTGTTGTTTATTCCTCGGAGCGGCACTTTTTTTTGGATACAATGGCTAAATGCCCATGCCACAAGCCAGACCCTCCCCGAACTTTCTTCTCCGTAACTCTGTCGTCTTATATCTTACTTGAACTTGTCTGCCTGCTTTGAAATCCAAAACAGGTGTCTTTGTATAATATTTGCCCCGTGTTATACAGGGTGTCTCAAAAATATAGGTACAAACTTTTAGGGAAGGTAGATGACATTTAAAGGAATGAGAATTGCATAGGAACCCATAATCGGAAACGTCACCGTAAGTCAATAGGCGGCGCTGTTCATCAGTGCGCTAGAAGGGAAATTTCGGATTTCCTCATTCGAGCGGTAGTCGGCTTACGAAGAGCATGCAAAAGTATTCGAACAGGGAGCTGGCAGACATGCACTTAGTGTATGGAATAGCTGAGGGCAACGGACGAGCCGCTCAACGAATGTATCAAGAACGCTTCCCACACAGACATGTACCGGGCCACCGTTTGTTTGCGCGTGCGCATCAAAATTTGTGCGATTATGGGTCATTACAAGGTAGCAGAAGTGAGGGCAGGCCATCTAGTACGCCATTTGTAATAATTATGTCCAATAAATGTTTTCCCATTAATCATTGTCTTGTGTCCTTTCAAATCTTGTACCTCTGCTACCACTTTCCCATAACGTTTCCGGTAATGAGGTCCTATGCAATTCTCATTGTTTAGATGTTATCTACCTCCCCTAAAAGTTTGTACCTATATTTTTGAGACACCCTGTATATGCCCGAAACTAAAAATAGTTTTAAAAAATTTAACTATAAAATTTTATTTCACATAGAATATCATTTTCTAAAATATTCCACCTGTCCAAAGGAATATTTTCATAATTGGCACGTTTCATAATGGCCGTAGGGACCAACCAACATCGTTATCCCCTACTGATCGTGGGTTTTGTGATCTGGCCATTAAGCCAGTGGTGTGCCAAAAATGCAGCTCAGAGGTAAAAGAATCGAACCCACGTTCGAGTCACAGCTAGGCCAGAAATGAGATTCATGTCCGCAAAACTCCCCACCGTCAGTAGAGGGCACCTATGGGCTTGGAAAGGCCACCGTCCATCAGATGGGGCGTTAAGCCATGACCCCATGTCTCGGAGAGCCATATCCTGTGCACGCTAAAGAATGGATTGGTTGGATAGCCTTGAACGGAGGCTACTATCCTTCTCTCAACTGCCCAGTGAGTCACTTCCCCCAACCTTCTGAGCCCTCGGAGTCCTTGTGAGCTGGACATCTAGCCCATTGTGCGTAAAAAAAAGTGCCGCTCAGAGATTAAACAACCAACCAACTTCGTGTGCGTTATAACCATACTTTTTTCACGTTAAAGAACACGCTGGATGGCCTTGACAAGACGCTACCATCTGTCTCCTGGCATCTGCCAGTGAGTTTCCTCCTCACCCCAACTTTCTCTCAGCCCTCGGGGTCCTTGTTACTTGACCATTTAGTCCATTGAGTTCAAAAAAATGCCGATCAAAGATAAAACAACCTAATACTCGGCAAACAATATATGTTCCTTTAAGGAATTCGAAACTCATTTCTTTTTATCGTAGTGATGTAACTTGTGAATTAAACAACTCCACTCTTATCTATGAGACTTATTCAGTTAAGCATACGATATTAAAAAATTCCTCACGTGTTTTAATATCTCACTATGATCCTCATCTTCAACTAAATATTACCGTTTTCCCATTTAAACATCTTAACTTTATTGCGATATTTAAATAACAACAGTTTCTTCTGCACGGTCCGTTAGACACTGAAATGTAAATATCCACAGTTCCCTGCAATCGTTAACACAGTTTCACAGACCAAGATCCGTTGCCATAGTTACGCAGCATTAGCCGCTTCTTCACCAGCAGGTGCCACATCATCTTTCCTATGATTAATAACAATCATGTTTTCGTATTCAAGTTCATTAATACGAACTGTAATATTTGCCATTCATTCGGGCACAAGTGCCCCTTTCGAGACGAAAAAGTCATCATTACTGCAATTTTACCTGCAAGAAAGAAATCGAGACGGCTTTCCTATACTTTTGTATGAGCAGTAATTGGTCGTTTATTGGAAGAATACAAAACTCCTTGGGCATTTTTTCTTTCCGTTGGGAAGAAAGTGCAAAAATATTCGCTAATATCGCTCGACGCGTATGAAATAATGAGTACAAGATGATGAATATGTAAATATACATCTAGAGACATCGATGTTTTGGGGAGGGGGGAAGAAAACGATTTCTGAGTACTGCAAATGTTTTAATAGGGCGGGAGAAAATCAATGTTTCGAGATGGAAATATTTAGGTTCAGCAATTCACAAATGAGAGCTGTGGCGAATACAGCAATCATGTATACAAGACTGATGTAGTAGTGGACGTTTAGTCCCCCAAGCCTCCCCTGTAAGGTTTAGTTCTCCCTTACCCCCTGTAATTTTAGTTCGCCCTAGCCCCTCTGAAAAGATTTAGACCCCCTACCCCTCAGTAATATTTAGTTCTTCTGGCCCCCTGTAAAACGTAGTCCCCTACACACAGTAAAAGTTAGTATCCCTAAGCCCCGGTAAAATTAAATTTCCCTAGCCCCCTGTAAATTTTAATTCCCTAGCTCCTATAAATTTTTAGGCCCCCCTTTTTTGATAATGTTGCTAAATGGAACGGAGACGAAAAAATATTAAACACATATGCATAATACTAGTTTTTGTGTTTTTATTTCAATTCATTTCTTAATACAGTTCACTCCTGATCGACCTTGTCACCACCACCCCTCTAAACCTTACCCCCCCCCGTCGTAATTTTATTTAGATTCGACCTTCATGCATTTATCTCATCATAATACAACTAAAGATGCCCTAAAGCAAAACGAAAAATAGGAAAACCTATTAAAAATGCATGAAAAAATGTTTTTATATATGTACTCTATATTAATAACAAGAAGGAAAACATATCGCCATGTTTTCCAGAATAAGCCTCCTGTAAAAGGGGCTAGATTCACTAAAATTTACAGGGGGGGTAGGAGACTTAAATTTTACAGGGATTCTCTTTTTCAGAGAGAATGAAGCTTATCATTTTCCGAATTTTGCACTCTTTTACACTAGTAATGCATACTAAGGGGTGTTGGAAATATAAATTGCAACACATTTTTCGCCCTATAAAAAACAAAAAGCATGTATTATTTATCCCTTAAAATGAAAAAAGTTAGATTATCTTATTCCCTAGGATTAAAGAACAAATTATCCAGTGTATATAAAGTATTATAATTCATTTAATATTACTATATTAGAATATTATTCAAAATTTAAAAATTAAGTTCAAAATTTATAAAAAGTAAAAACTACGGGTCGAATTTCATTCAATATTATTGTTACGACAGATGAACATGCAAGACTAAACAATCGTGTGATGCGTGAGAAATCGTGTGATGCGTCAAATGACATCACATCATGGTTTCCCATGATGTGATGTGTCATTTGATGCTGACGTTGTGCCTCACCGTCAGAATTGCGTTACTAGCCGATTGGAACAGGAGAAGACTTTAAAAATGTAACGAGTGAAGAAACGTTAAAAAAGTTCACCTTTATTCCCCCTAACCTCCTTATGAAGAGTTGAATTGTCTTTTAGTCGATGTAGCATTATTTGGGTTCGGTTGTTTTACCTCTGAGCGGCACTTTTTTTCTGCACACCATGGGCTAAATGGCCAGGTCACATGGACCCCGAAGGCTCAGAGAAGGTTGGGGGAGGGTACCCACTGGAACAGCTGTTGGGAAACAGATGGTAGCCTCCCGTCAAGGCTATCCAGCGTGTTCTTTAACGTGCACAGGGTATGGCTCTCCCGCACACGGAGCCACGGCTTAACGTCTCATTCGACGGACGGCGGCCTTCCCAAGCCCATCGGTGTCCCTACTGACCGTCGGCAGGGCGGAGAATTTTGCGGAGATAAATCTCAACGCTGACCCAGCTGGGACTCGAACCTGGGAACTACAGATTACGAGCCTGGCGCGCTACCGACTGAGCCACCCCCGCCCCCAAAAATCATTGTGTCGCTTATTGAATGTTGTAAAAAGATTCCCTTCATGATTTGAAAGAGTTTAAGAATTGTAATACGACTATTTGAAATATAGTTAGATATTGTGAAATAATCTTTTGATGGTTTAATTTCATACTATTACTAACAAATTTGTGTTTAAAACTTCGTGTCACGTGACACGAAGGTTGCCAGATCACTAATTTCTAAAAAAAATCGTTGACAGATATTTTTTCTGAATTCTGTAATCAACCATAGTGTTCGGATATTTATTTGAACGACTGTAAGTATCTGCTATTCCGTTATTTATTAACAACTTTCCATCTCCATGATTTCTAATATCTCGAATAAAATTTCGTTTGCAATATTATTTCGAGTTTTGCATTTTCTACATTTAGTGCCCTCTAACGAAGGGTAAATTAAGGTCATTTGGAGGATTTAAAAACTGTGATTCATCACATTTCGTTAGTACTTTTCTGCGACTTCTGATCAAATGGACTAATTATTTTCAACACTGCATTCTGTGTGAAATCTTACAGAATTTTTATTTACAATGCTATCTGTAACATAAAGTGTAATGTTTTTGAAAATGTTTGGTAAATGTTTTCACCCTTTTGTTTCACAATCATACTACTCTGTAATGACATTTGACCAAATAAATTATTATTAACTCAAAAAGAATTTTTCATTAATCTTTTAAGATAAAAAATTCCGTTTTCCGACCAACCCCAGGGGGTGAAGGGTCAAATTGTTGTTACCAATGTAAATCCCTTGAAGATAACACTCCACCACTAAAATGTTCCCAGGTTCGAGTCCCAGCTGGGTCAGCATTGAGATTTGTCTCCGCAAAATTCTCCCCCCCCCCCTGCCCACGGTCAGTAAGGGATACCGATGGGCTTGGAAAGGCCGCCGTCCGTCGGATGGGACGTTAAGCCGTGGCCCCGTGTGCGGGAGAGCCATACCCTGTGCATGTTAAAGAACACACTAGATGGCCTTGACGGGAGGCTACCATCTATCTCCCAACAGCTGTTCCAGTGGGTTCCCTTCTCTGAGCCTTCGGGGTCCATGTGACCTGGCCATTTAGCCCATGGTGTGCAAAAAAGTGCAGCTCAGAGGTAAAACAACCCAACCCACTACTAAAATATAAATTTTTAGCGCAAATAGATCGTTTGAAATATTCGTTAAAATTTTTAAATTTTGAAAAATTTGCACCGTCAGAGGTCGCAATTAAGGCTTCTGGGTGATTCCAAAAGTGTGAATCATAAGAGTGTATCAATACCTACTCAACACAAAAGAATTTTTAAAATTTTCTCTAAAAACAAACAATAATATCTTAAAACACAAGCACACTCTGCGGGTAGGGGTGACTTAGACGGTAGCGCGCCAGACTCCTAATCTGCAGCTCCCTGGGTAGAATCCCAGCTGAGCCAGCGTTGACATTTATGCCTCTAAAATATCCTTGCCCACAGTCAGTAGGGGACACTGATGGTCTTGGAAAGGCCGCTGTCCGTCTGATAGGATTTTAAACCGTGGCACCGTGTGCGGCTGAACCATACCCTGTCCACGTTAGAGAACACTCTGGATGGCCTTCAACGGAGTATACCATCTGTCTCCTAACAGTTGTCCAGTGTGTCATCTCCCTACAAACCTTCTCCGAGTCCTTGGGGTCCTTGTGGCCTGGCCATTTAGCCCATTGTGCGCAAAAAAACTGCCGCTCACAGGTAAAACAATCCAACCTCCCTGCGAGTAAAGGTGAAAAATCATTGATGTCAATGCAATTTTCGCTTTTCTCCACCGTTAGAGGGCGCAATTACAGTTATAGGAAGATAGCGAAAGTGCGAATGGTAATATTTGATCACTATCTATCCGACCAAAAACAATCTTTATCGCTAAAAGCAAAAAAAAAATAGATGATGCAGATAGACAGACAGACAGACAGACGACAAAGTGGAAAATATTAACTTTTTTTTTCTGAAAACGAGCTGAAAATAGCTGATACTTTTTGGGAAACAAAAGAAAACATAGAGAAAAGTGTCAATATTACACTTGGTTGATTTACCTCTGAACCCACTTTTGAGCTTTATACACTTGGTTGTTTTACCTCTGAGCGGCACTTTTTTGCACACCATGGGCTAAATGGCCAGTTCACATGGACCCCAAAGGCTCAGAGAAGGTTGGGGAAGGGGACCCACTGGAACAGCTGTTGGGAGACAGATGGTAGCCTCCCGTCAAGGCCATCCAGCCTGTTCTTTAACGTGCACAGGGTATGGCTCTCCCGCACACGGGGCCACGGCTTAACGTCCCATCCGACGGACGGCGGCCTTTCCAAGCCCATCGGTGTCCCCTACTGACCGTGGGCAGGGCGAGGAATTTTGCGGAGATAAATCTCAACGCTGACCCAGCCGAGACTCGAACCTGAGAACTAGCTGATTACTAGCCTGGCGCGCTACCGACTGAGCCACCCCGCCCCAATATTACACTTAGTTACTTTTTTGGACATCTGATATTTTTAAACGGAAAGTAATTTTTTGATCAGTTATTCCAGGGAGGTAGGATCACCTTGTCATTGCCCATGTACAGCACACATCAGCTATAAGAGAAATCTTGACCAGCGGCCTGCAATTCAGCGATCAGAACAAGTGACATATCAGGAAGAAGTGGGTTCGAATCCCGTTCGGCTCAATACAGTTTTTCCTCTATACCAGCCTTTCTCAAACTGTCGGAAAAGGGTTACAGAAAAAGGGAGGTTGCAGATGGATATCGTTGAATCGTAATGTATGAAATTGATAAAATCTTCTCTATGTTCTGTTATGGGCATACCCTCAGACCTTCATCTGTGGAAGTACCTACCACACAACAAAGGTAAATGGCAGGAATCAGAATTTTTGTACGCTATAAGCACGTCTGTTTTGTAGACCCTTTAGTGCAGCGGTTTTCAACCTTTTTACACCAGAGAACCACATTCCCAAATCACATTTGTATAAAAAAAATCGGCTTCGTCCACTGTGGAAATGAGGGTTAAAGTTCAATACGTCATAAACACTAGCTTCACGAACTAAATCATAAGACTTTGCTCCCACTCTGTTACGGTTCTCTCATGAGAGACAGTAACGCCTCCTATACTACGAAACACGGAAATGCTCGCCTCGAGACTTCTTCTGCTCCCCAAGTCTACAACGTTCCCAGCAAATACTAACCACCACCCTGCCCTCTATCAGTAGGGGGGTCACCGATGGGTTTGGAAAGGCCGCCGTACGTCGGATGGAACATTAAGCTCTGACCCCTTGTGAGGAAGAGCCGTACTCTGTGCACGTTAAAGAACACACTGGATGGCCCTAACGGGAGGCTACCATCTATCTCTTAACAGCTGTTCCAGTGGGTCCCCTCCCCCAACCTTCTCCGAGCACTCGGGGTCCTTGTGACCTGGTCATTTAGCCCATTGTGTACAAAAAAAGTACCGCTCATAGGTAAAATAACCCAATCCACTACCTTGGTTTAAGAGTTGGGTTGTTTTACCTCTGAGCGGCACTTTTTTGCACACCATGGCTAAATGGCCAGGTCACATGGACCCCGAAGGCTCAGAGAAGGTTGGGGGAGGGTACCCACTGGAACAGCTGTTGGGAAACAGATGGTAGCCTCCCGTCAAGGCCATCCAGCCTGTTCTTTAACGTGCACAGGGTATGGCTCTCCCGCACACGGGGCCACGGCTTAACGTCCCATCCGACGGACGGCGGCCTTTCCAAGTTCATCGGTGTCCCCTACTGACCGTGGGCAGGGCGGGGAATTTTGCGGAGATAAATCTCAACGCTGACCCAGCTGGGACTCGAACCTGGGAACTACAGATTACGAGCCTGGCGCGCTACCGACTGAGCCACCCCCGCCCCACCTTCATTTAAGAAATCTGGTTTACGGAGTATGATCATGTTAAATTAAAAGAGAATCATCTTTGATTATAGCTGAAGCAAAGTCAAGCTATTTTAGTTTGACTTTGTAAAGACTTTGTAAAAGACTTTACAAAAACACTTTGTAAAAGACTTTTACTTTTTACTTTGTAAAAGACTTTTACAAAAAGTTCTCTTACAAAGAACTTTTTATAAGATAAAATGATCTTACACGCTTAACTCGAGATTTTGAACTCCAATCAAAAAGTATTGAATCGAGATAATTCTTCAGAAGTAATCTACCTTAATCCTCATTCTAGGTTTAAGCAATCAGAAACGTTTGACAACGAATGCTTGAAGATAACTTAATAATTTACTGCTTTGATTTTGGGAATTCTGATGAAGTTCGCTAATGATGTCATCAACCACTTCTGGGCGACACTTTGGTTGCAGCGAGAAGTTACGCAAGGCTTCTAGAGACGCAAATAGGATGTTGGACTATCAAAGAGACTTCTGAAAAGTGTTGTTGATTGGATAAGGTTGAGTAGACAGTTGTGAATAAGTTACCGCGCTCTCCAGAATTTGGATCGCACTACCAGGACTAACAAGAGAAGATTTACGAGAAAAGAACATCTTGAGATTTTCGCTTTTACTGTCTGTCAACTATTGTTCCTTTCGTATTGTGCCCTTTTAGATTATAGTCTTATCATGGGCATACCCTCAGACCTTCTTTTGTGGACGTACCTACTACACAACAAAGGTGAATGGCAGGATTCAGAATTTTTGTAGGCTATAGGCAATTCTGTTTTGTAAGTCCTATAGTGCAACGGTTCCCAAACTTTTTACTCCAGAGGACCACATTCCCAAATCACATTTGTGTTGCGGACACCCACTACGCATTTAACAGTTTAGTGACTTAAAATCTCTAAATGCTGGTAAATGTGTTGTCGTGTTGCGATTGGTCTCCCCACTCTCACACATGCAGCAGTTCGCCTTTCGGTCCCAATTTTATCTTCTCTATGTTCAGTAGTCGGCAGCGGTGGTTGAGAATTAGATTAAAGATGAAAATTTTTATATTATTAACACCGCAGTCACGGACCACAGATTGGGAAACACTGCTTTAGTGGATGCATTTTTATTGGTGATTGATCAAAATTATCTTGGGTTGGATTACATTGACCTCTGAGTGCCACTTTTTTGCACTCAATGGATTAAATGACCAAGTCACAAAGACTCCAAGGCTCAGAGAAGGTTGGGAAGAGAGAAGCCACTGGATATCTGTTACGATGCAGATGGTAGCCTCCCGTCAAAGCCACCACTGCAAGGCCTTTGAGAAGGTTGGGAGGACGGACACACTGGATAGTTGTTAGGAAAC
Source organism: Ryuthela nishihirai (assembly GCA_038380435.1). Classification (NCBI taxonomy): domain Eukaryota; kingdom Metazoa; phylum Arthropoda; class Arachnida; order Araneae; family Heptathelidae; genus Ryuthela; species Ryuthela nishihirai. The sequence goes on from JAWZYU010000025.1 coordinate 30,286,286, forward strand.
AGATGATAACCTCCCGTCAAAGCCACCACCCCAAGGCCTCAGAGAAGGTTGGGAGGATGGACCCACTGGATAGCTATTTGGAGACAGATGATAGCCTCCCGTCAAAGCCACCCAAGTCCTCAGAGAAGGTCGGGACCCACTGGATAGTTGTTAGGAGACAGATGGTAACCTCCTGTCAAAGCCACCACCCCAAGGCCTCAGAGACGGTTGGGACCCACTGGATAGTTGTTAGGAGACAGATGGAAGCCTCCCGTCAAAGCCACCCAAGGCATCAGAGAAGGTTGGGACCCACTGGATAGCTGTTAGGAGACAGATGGTAGCTTCCCGTCAAAGCCACCACCCCAAGGCCTCAGAGAAGGTTGGGAGGATGGGCCCACTGGATAGTTGTTAGGAGACAGATGATAGCCTCCTGTCAAAGCCACCCAAGACTTCAGAGAAGGTTGGGACACACTGGATAGCTGTTAGGAGACAGATGGTAACCTCCCATCAAAGCCACCACCCCAAGGCCTCAGATAAGGTTCGGAGGAAGGACCCACTGGATAGTTGTTAGGAGACAGATGGTAGCGTCCCGTCAAAGCCACCACCCCAAGACCTCTGATAAGGTTGGGAGGAAGGACCCACTGGATAGCATTTAGGAAACAGATGATAGCCTCCCGTCAAAGCCACCCAAGGCCTCAGAGAAGGTTGGGACCCACTGGACAGCTGTTAGGAGACAGATGGTAGCCTCCCGTCCAAGCCATCACCCCAAGGCCTCAGAGAAGGTTGGGAGGATGGACCCACTGGATAGCTGTTAGGAGACAGATGGTAGCCTCCCGTCCAAGCCACCACCCCAAGGCCTCAGAGAAGGTTGGGAGGATGGACCCACTGGATAGCTGTTAGGAGACAGATGATAGCCTCCCGTCAAAGCCGCCCAAGGCCTCAGAGAAGGTTGGGACCCACTGGACAGCTGTTAGGAGACAGATGGTAGCCTCCCGTCAAAGCCACCCCCCAAGGCCTCAGAGAAGGTTGGGAGGAAGGACCCACTGGATAGTTGTTAGGAGACAGATGGTAGCGTCCCGTCAAAGCCACCACCCCAAGGCCTCTGATAAGGTTGGGAGGACGGACCCACTGGATAGCATTTAGGAAACAGATGATAGCCTCCCGTCAAAGCCACCCAAGGCCTCAGAGAAGGTTGGGACCCACTGGACAGCTGTTAGGAGACAGATGGTAGCCTCCCGTCCAAGCCATCACCCCAAGGCCTCAGAGAAGGTTGGGAGGATGGACCCACTGGATAGCTGTTAGGAGACAGATGGTAGCCTCCCGTCCAAGCCACCACCCCAAGGCCTCAGAGAAGGTTGGGAGGATGGACCCACTGGATAGCTGTTAGGAGACAGATGATAGCCTCCCGTCAAAGCCGCCCAAGGCCTCAGAGAAGGTTGGGACCCACTGGACAGCTGTTAGGAGACAGATGGTAGCCTCCCGTCAAAGCCACCCCCCAAGGCCTCAGAGAAGGTTGGGAGGAAGGACCCACTGGATAGTTGTTAGGAGACAGATGGTAGCGTCCCGTCAAAGCCACCACCCCAAGGCCTCTGATAAGGTTGGGAGGACGGACCCACTGGATAGCATTTAGGAAACAGATGATAGCCTCCCGTCAAAGCCACCGAAGGCCTCAGAGAAGGTTGGGACCCACTTGACAGCTGTTAGGAGACAGATGGTAACCTCTCGTCAAAGCTACCACCCCAAGGCCTCACAGAAGGTTGGAAGGACGGACCCACTGGATAGTTGTTAGGAGACAGATGATAGCATCCCGTCAATGCCACCCAAGGCCTCAGAGAAGGTTGAGACCCACTGGACAGCTGTTAGGAGACAGATGGTAGCCTCCCGTCAAAGCCACCACCCCAAGGCCTCAGAAAAGGTTGGGAGGACGGACCCACTGGATAATTGTTAGGAGACAGATGATAGCCTCCCGTCAAAGCCACCCAAGGCCTCAGAGAAGGTTGGGACCCACTGGACAGCTGTTAGGAGACAGATGGTAGTCACCATCCATCGTAATTTTCACAAGGATGTAGCTTGTGGACGACAGAAAAAAAACCATGCTGATTTATCACAAGTATATGTGGATCGTGCCTGTTCATATGGCACTGTTACAGGATGGATCTGCAAATTCAGGGGACGATAGAGCTTCGAATTCCTCCCTCGTGCAGGTAGACCGAAAGAGGCCTTGAACGAGAGAACCATCGCTGCTGTTCGGGAACTCTTTAAGGAAAACCCGTACGTCATCTTACAGGTAATAGGTTTAGATATCAGTCTATAGATTGGCAGTGTGGAAACAATTATTCATCAACATTTAAAGTCCTGAAAGATCTCTACGAAATGTGTACCCCACAAACTGACAGAACAGAGAAAAAGGGCTAGAGTTGACTCGTGCAAGGAGATGTTGGCAAGGGTTGAATCTAATGGCCCAAAACGGTTAACAGACATTGTCACAGGTGATGAGAAGTGATTTTATTAAATGCCAAAAGTGGTTTTATTTGTCGCCAGCGTGCTCGCTCGCGACAAACAATAAAATGCAATCGAGCACGCTGGTGACAAACAATAAAATGCAATCGAACACGCTGGCGACAAACAATAAAATGCAATCGAACACGCTGGCGACAAACAATAAAATGCAATCGAACACGCTGGCGACAAACAATAAAATGCAATCGAACACGCTGGTGACAAACAATAAAATGCAATCGAACACGCTGACGACAAACAATATAATGCAATCAAGCACGCTGGTGAAAAAGAATAAAATGCGATCGAGCACGCTGGCGACAAACAATAAAATGCAATCGAACATTCGGGCGACAAACAATTAAATGCAATGGAGCACGATGGTGACAAACAATAAAAATGCAATCGAGCACGATGGCGACAAACAATTAAATGCAATGGAGCACGATGGCGACAAACAATAAAATTTAATCGAGCACGCTGACGACAAACAATATAATGCAATCAAGCACGCTGGTGAAAAAGAATAAAATGCGATCGAGCACGCTGGCGACAAACAATAAAATGCAATCGAACACGCTGGCGACAAACAATAAAATGCAATCGAACATTCTGGCGACAAACAATAAAATGCAATCGAACACGCTGGCGACAAACAATAAAACGCAATCGAAGACGCTGGTGACAAAAAATAAAATGCAATCGAACACACTGGCGACAAAAAATAAAAATGCAATCGAGCACGATGGCGACAAACAATTAAATGCAATGGAGCACGATGGCGACAAACAATAAAATTTAATCGAGCACGCTGACGACAAACAATATAATGCAATCAAGCACGCTGACGACAAACAATATAATGCAATCAAGCACGCTGGTGAAAAAGAATAAAATGCAATCGAACACGCTGGCGACAAACAATAAAATGCAATCGAACATTCGGGCGACAAACAATTAAATGCAATGGAGCACGATGGTGACAAACAATAAAAATGCAATCGAGCACGATGGCGACAAACAATTAAATGCAATGGAGCACGATGGCGACAAACAATAAAATTTAATCGAGCACGTTGACGACAAACAATATAATGCAATCAAGCACGCTGGTGAAAAAGAATAAAATGCGATCGAGCACGCTGGCGACAAACAATAAAATGCAATCGAACATTCTGGCGACAAACAATAAAATGCAATCGAGCACGATGGTGACAAACAATAAAAATGCAATCGAGCACGATGGTGACAAACAATAAAAATGCAATCGAGCACGATGGCGACAAACAATAAAATGCAATCGAGCGCGCTGGCGACAAACAACAAAATGCGATGGAACACCCTGGAGGTAACAGTAAGGTCATTGACGACTTTCTTTGAATCAGCTGAAGAGTCATCTTTACAAAATATAAGTTTTACTACTAACATTGAAAAATTAAACCCTTCTGGAATGAAAACATCTTAATAAAGGTCGTTAGCTATCATTTTGATTTATTCATATTACGTGAAGCAGATAATCTGCAGATATTCATCTTCACAACAATAACTGGCTTTCAAAAACTCCGCATTCTCATTACGAACAGAATTCTTTTGGGACGTTATTTGAAAATAACTTTTTCTTTTATAATTAGGTAAACTGTTTGTATTTTGGGAGCCTGTAGAACTTGACCAAAACTTGAACTTTCGAGATTGGAAGTTGATGACAAATGCTATCTTTATACCAAAAATATTAACGAAATATGTTGAATGGATAATTTGAACGCTTCAAAAATTAAACAGTTATACGACACTGTCAACGTTTATGATTCATTGATCTGTATAATGTACAAAGTACACACACCGGCCACTGAATTAGAAACCTAACGTAAACGTCACTTGCGAAGCATATATGCAAAATACGTGGTAACGTGCATCACCACATGATCTAGGCAACTGTTAAAGACTGCTGCTCGTCAGTAATCGTCAGTAGTGTTGATCACTATGGGAAAAAACAAAGGATTTTTCGCAGTTCGACAAAGGGCTTATTTTGTGGGTGCCCGTCTGGTTGGAGCTGTCTGGTTGTTTAAAAACAACAGGGCTGATTGGTTTCTCAAAAGATGAGGTATCTTGGGTATTTAATCAGTGGAAAAAAAACCCACATTGCTTGTCAGACAATCTGTCAGGAACGAGATCGCCGTCGTCTGAGAAGGCTTGTACGGAGAAACAGGACTTCCTGTGTGCAGCAATTGACCGAAGCATTCAATGAAGGCTGTTCCCGACCCGTATCTCAGCGAACTACGCGCAGGGAATTGCAGAGGATCGGTATTAGCAGTCGCATGTCTATACGGAAACCACTGATTTCTGCGAAGAACCGGAAAGTTCGTCTACAGTGGTGTCAAGAACATTGTGACTGGATATTGGAAGACTGGAAAAAAGTAATGTGATCCGCAGAGTCGCGGTACATCTTGATCTGTACCGACGGTAGCTAGAGAGTTTGGCGGCAGCCCCATGAAGCAATTTACCCAGCTTGCCTTGTAAACACAACTCAAGGTTCTGGAGGCGGTGTCATGGTATGGATCACGTTTCGTTGGTACGGAACGGGTCCCCTGATATCGGTGGATGGTCGGGTGTCCTCCAAGGATTATCTGAACATTGTTGCCGATCAAGTTCATCCCGCAATGTTGACTTTTTATCCAGCAGGTGATGGCTGTTTCATGGACGACAATGCTACTGTCCATCGAGCAAGATGTGTTCAACAGTGGTTCAGCGAGCATGACAGCGATTTCCACTATCTTCCCTGGCCACCACAAAGCCCGGATCTGAACCCCATTGACAATGTATGGGACATGTTAGAAAAACAGATCCAGGAGCAAATTCCTCTTCCGTCAAATCTGAGCCAGTTAGAGGACTGTATGGTGAACTCCTGCTGTGCTGGAGGTGTAAAAGCACTCCAATACCTTGTGGAATCTTTGCCAAACCGCATAATTGCTGTAATTCCGGCTAAATGGAGGTCCAACTCGATATTAAATAAAGATTTCTAATTCAGTGGCTAGTGTGTGCAACTCAGTGGTCAGAGCACCTGACATGTTATCAGGAGGTCGTGGGTTCGGAACCCACCCGGTTAAAGACATTTTTTTTTCCTTTCTACCTGAGTCGTCATCTCAATAAATACAGCATAATAGTCTGTAAACGCTGATGAGCTGTGGATATAAATTTAGATTCAAAGTAGCATCTAAATTAACGTTCAGTAAAATAAATGGAAATGACATCTAGTCACTTGACAATATGAGCATGAAGAATTGTTTACATTAAAGTTCTAGATTAGTTAAAAATCAGGAAGCAAGATATTACATTCTTTCGTTAAAATTATTCCGAATTTCTTCTCCGTTAATGCGATCATTTTTCAAGCAATATTTGTAACTGGAGTTGCTAACGGTAAACAGCAGAAGAGAGACGAAACTTAGTAAAAATACCTATAGTTGAAATTATAAATTAATCTAGATAAAATACAAATTGTCTTTGGTTTGGTTTACCTCTGAGCGGCACTTTTTTGCACACCATGGGCTAAATGGTCAGGTCACATGGACCCCAAAGGCTCAGAGAAGGTTGGGAGAGGGGACCCACTGGAACAGCTGTTGGGAGACAGATGGTAGCCTCCCGTCAAGGCCATCCAGCGTGTTCTTTAACGTGCACAGGGTATGGCTCTCCCGCACACGGGGCCACGGCTTAACGTCCCATCCGACGGACGGCGGCCTTTCTAAGCCCATCGGTGTCCCCTACTGACCGTGGGCAGGGCAGGGAATTTTGCGGAGATAAATCTCAACGCTGACCCAGCTGGGACTCGAACCTGAGAACTACAGATTACGAGCCTGGCGCGCTACCGACTGAGCCACCCCCGCCCCTTTGTGGCAGGAGATCCTGAAAATGGTTCTATAAGAGGATCGAAATTTCAGAAAATTTCAAGGCAAAAAAAAATATCTGAGTTCAGAGTTTAATCCTTTTCTTTTAACTAACCGATTTCTAAAATATGCAAAAAAATGTATTCATTTTCTTTTTAAATCCATTCATTTATTAGTAATTAATAACATAATACACTCAAGGCCATTTTATTTATCAAGTTTCTTGTAATGTCAATAGTAACTTAGATACAGAACTAAGTAACTTAAGTAAACTTTTTACGAAAAATTGCGACAAAAGATAATTTAAAGATCTGAAATCTATTAAGCTCGATTTTCAAAATATTTTTTCGGCATTTAGTGAGAAACTAGAATATTTAACAGCAACCATGTCACTCTAAATGATTTCTCCGAAAAATTAATAGAAGCAAGTTAAAGCGAAAGCAATAACCGTTATATTAAACTTCACTAATACGTTAGGAGTATTTTTAACAGTTCCAGTAATAAATACGTTTCCTCCAAATGACCTTTGGGTTGGGTTGTTTTACCTCTGAGCGGTACATTTTTCCACACCATGGGCTAAATGACCAGATAACAAGGACCCCGAAGGCTCAGAGAAGGTTGGGAGAGGGGACCCACTGGAACAGCTGTTGGGAGACAGATGGTGGCTTCCCGTCAAGACCATCCAATGTGTTCTTTAACATATACAGGGTATGACTCTCCCATACACGGGTCCACGGCTTAACGTCCCATCCGACGGACGGCGACCTTTCCAAGCCTATCGGTATCCCCTACTGACCGTGGGCAGGGCGGGGAATTTTGCGGAGATAAATCTCAACGCTGACCCAGCTGGGACTCGAACTGGGAAATGCAGATTACGAGCCTGGCGCGCTACCGACTGAGCCACCCCCGCCCCAATTTTCTTTGGAAGAATGAATTAACCTTCTAAACATTTCAGCTTCCGTAACTTTTTAAATACTGAACGCATATTGTTGAAAATCTAGAATACAAGACTTGATTAAAATCTTTAAAATATTTTCAGTCATTTTTTTTTCCTAAAAAGCTTATTTAAGAAGTTACCGAGGTTTGTTTCTGAGTTATTATTGACACAAGTTGATACGGATTAAAACATGAAATATTAAACCGAAATATCTATTTAATTGGCAAAATAGCCATTAATTGAATGACAACTTAAGCGTATTAATAAAAGATTTTTTCATTTACCTTTTGGTTTAAAGTCGTTAGATCATAAACCGTCCACGAGTCTCCCTCTCCAATGATGCGGATGGAGAGAAGGATATAGCAACTTCGATGGCAGAACGGTTGCTATGGTGGTCCTCATTCTCTACAAGTAAAGCTCGCATCTGCGATGTCATTTCCGTCTACCTCACACGTCCAATCACGATCCGCTAGGCGTCGCCTCTGACAGTCAATCCGTTCTCTCCCGTGCGCCGACCAGTAAGTTTTAGTAGCTTCACCACGTCGCTTGTAAAAGCGAGTCTTCTTCCACCGACTTGGTGGAATCTTCGCCTTGGAGCGACATCGCACCACTTTTTTTTTCTTGCTTCGTCGGTGGCCTCGCTGCCTGTCACCTCCGCCGCCAATAGGCGGTGACATGTTTTCCGGAAACTTCTCCCAGCAAATGGCGTCTAAAGCGATCTTACGCAAAAGTTCACATCGACGCCGTTATAAAAGTCCCTAACCTTTGCAACGTTCGCTAGAAGGGGCAGTAACAATTTTTTTTATATATTTTTGAGCTTTTTTTTTGTATATTTTGAGCTCTTTTTATATTTCTGAGCTCCCCTTTTTATATTTTGATCTCTTTTTACATTTATCAGCTCCTCTTTTTATTTTTCATTACTTTTTTCATCTTGTTGACTAGTTGGTTGTTGGTTGGTTGTTTTACCTCTGAGCGGCACTTTTTTGCACACCATGGGCTAAATGGCCAGGTCACAAGGACCCCGAAGTCTCAGAAAAGGTTGGGGGAGGGGACCCACTGGAACAGCTGTTGGGAGACAGATGGTAGCCTCCCGTCAAGGCCATCCAGTGTGTTCTTTAACGTGCGCAGGGTATGGCTCTTCCACACACGGGGCCACGTCTTGACGTCCCATGTGACGGACGGCTGCCTTTCCAAGACCATCGGTGTCCCCTACTGAACGTGGGCAGGGCGGGGAGTTTTGCTGAGATAAACTTCAACGCTGACCAAGCTGTTAACTTGTTGAATAGGATTAGGGTTAATAGATATTACTTGGAAATATTCGGTACTACGTCAATTCATCGCACCATCAATTCATCGCAGTGACAGAGGGGCGGGGGTGGCTCAGTCGGTAGCGCGCCAGGCTCGTAATCTGTAGTTCCCAGGTTCGAGTCCCAGCTGGGTCAGCGTTGAGATTTATCTCCGCAAAATTCCCCCGCCCTGCCCACGGTCAGTAGGGGACACCGATGGGCTTGGAAAGGCCGCCGTCCGTCGGATGGGACGATAAGCCGTGGTCCCGTGTGCGGGAGAGCCATACCCTGTGCACGTTAAAGAACACGCTGGATGGCCTTGACGGGAGGCTACCATCTGTCTCCCAACAGCGTTTCCAGTGGGTCCCCGCCCCCCAACCTTCTCTGAGCCTTCGGGGTCCATGTGACCTGGCCATTTAGCCCATGGTGTGCAAAAAAGTGCCGCTCAGAGGTAAAACAACCCAACCCAACTCGCAGTGACAGATAGAATTTTACTGATTTTCTACATCTGTCCTCGAATGCATTATTAATTTCTGACTTTGAGAGATAAAACATGCCTCATATGAATTTTTCTCAAAAATTAATTAAAACTTAAATGACAAGTATTGTTTCAAACCGTTTAATAAAATATGCATTTTGAATGTTTACATAAAAATCATTTCAATTTTAAACAATTGTGGATGATTTTTATTAAATATAATTTATTGTTAAATATTCTAACTTCCGTAACTCTTTAAATACTGAACGAGTATTATTGCAAATCGAGATCCAAATGGATTTGATTGTGATCTTTAATTTATCTTCAGTTATATTTTCCCATTAAATGCATATTTTAAAAAGTTATAAAAAGCTTTGAAGTTTGAATCCCATTGGATAACATGGAAATTCTCCATTTTGGTAGGTTCTAGATAAATTGCTTGAAAATCAATTGTTCGAATCACGAGTTATTCGAAAGTCAATCTTTCGAATAACATCTTTTTGAAATGACTATTTTCTCGAAAAAGGAGAGTTTTTTTTTCCTTAAAAAAAATACATGCATATGAAATTTTTTCAGTTGGGTTGTTTTAACTCTGAGCGCCACTTTTATGCACACAATGAGCTAAATGGCCAGGTCACAAGGAACCCGAGGGTTCAGAGAAGGTTGGGGGAGGAGACCCACTGTACAGCTTTTAGGAGACAGATGGTAGCCTCCCGTCAAAACCATCCAGCGTGTTCTTTAACGTGCATAGGGTATGGCTCTCCCACAATACGGCCCACGGCTTTACGTCCCATCCGACGGACGGCGGCTTTTCCAAGCCCACCGGTGTCCCCTATTGGCAGTGGGCAGGGCGGGGAGTTTTGCGGAGATAAATCTCAACGCTTACCAATCTGGGACTCGAACCCGGGAACTTCAGATTACGAGCATGGCGCTACCGACTGCGCCACCCCCGCCCCTATTGCGTAAGAGATATTGTTTCTACAGAGATATATTTAAAATTGTTTTTAGGTTGGATAGATATTGACGAAATATTACCATTAGCGTTTTCAAAATTTTCCACTAGCTTAAATTTCGACCTCTAACAGTAAAAATATTTGGAAAATGACAAAATTTTAAACGAACATTACAAACGTTTTATTTATGATAGAAATTTAAAATTTTGTTATTTGAGTGTCATTGTCAAGGTGCCAAGAGATAGTGACAGTCACAGCAATTATTTGTCCCTTTCAAACCGGTGGGAGCAAGAAATGCTTTTGTTTTAACCCTTTCAGGACCATAAGGTTTCTAAGAGTAAATATTAGTATGTAACTGTTTATTTTAGTTTGTTTAGACGTAAAATAAATAAAAATCATAAGAAAAATACATAACAATGTGTAATTCTTTTGGAATTTTATGGGAAATATTTTTCCCAATGGACTATAAAGGTAACACAAATTATAGTTAGGCTTATTATGCAATGTCTTTTATTTATTGGTTTATTAACTGAAATAATACAAAATTATGAAATAAAATTCCTATACAAAATGATGTGCTAATTATGATATTCGGCGAAGCAATTTCTTTTGGTAGTGAGGCAAAGATGGACATTGCACATAGTACATCTATTATGCGTCCTGACAGTTTTTTTTTTTTTTCTAAACGTTCCCGTTTACGTAATTGCGTTCGGCATACGTTCTATTTTGACGTTCTGTATAAAAATTGCAGATAAGGTTATAATTAAATACGACAATCACCAATTTTAAAATGGGAAAAATGTTTCCCTTGGTCCTGAAAGGGTTAAGGACTTAAAATTTCAAACTGTTTACCTAGAACCTACCAAAATGGGTATTCCATGTTATATCGATGGGAATCTGACTTCGAATCTCTGCAACTTTTAAAAATTCGTTTATTGGAAAAATATAAAAATCGATTAAAAGATTATAATCGAATCTATGTAAATCTCGATTTTCGACAATATTTGCGCAATATTTAAAGATTTACGCAAGCTGTAATATTAAACAATAAATTATCTTTCATAAAAATCACTCATAATTGTTAAACATTGAAATATGCAAAATTACGCAAACGTTTAAAATGCGTATTATATTAAACGGTTTGAAGCAATTCTTGTTACCTAAGCTTTAATTAATTTCTGCGAGAAATTCTTATCACGTATGTTTTACCGCTCAAAGCCAAAGATAAATAATTCATTTGAGCACAGATGACGAAAGTCGGCAAAATCCAATCTATCAGTGCAATGGGTTGGGTTGTTTTACCTCTGAGCGGCACTTTTTTGCACACCATGTGCTAAATGGCCAGGTCACATGGACCCCGAAGGCTCAGAGAAGGTTGGGGGAGGGGACCCACTGGAACAGCTGTTGGAAGACAGGTGGTAGCCTCCCGTCAAGGCCATCCAGTGTGTTCTTTAACGTGCACAGGGTATGCCTCTCCCGCACACGGGCCACGGCTTAACGTCCCGTCCGACGGACGGCGGCCTTTCCAAGCCCATCGGTGTCCCCTACTGACCATGGGCAGGGCGGGGAATTTTTGCGGAGATAAATCTCAGCGCTGACCCAGCTGGGACTCGAACCTGGGAACTACAGATAACGAGCCTGGCGCGCTACCGACTGAGCCACCCCTGCCCCTGTCAGTGCAATGAACTCATCAAAATCCTATCTGTCACTGGGATGAACTCATGCTGTGATGAATTGACGCTGCGATGACTGAGGTCGCGCAACGTCAATTCATCCAATTTTCCAGAAGAATTTACAGGACACCGAAACCTCCTGATGATCAGTACAAAGCTTTTTGAAGCTTCCACTCACACTTTGTATCCATTTCTAATATAAGATATATTTTAGTTTATTAATACGAATATTTCAGATGAAATTTAAAAAAATCAATTAAATTTTAACCAGACAAATAGTATATTCGAAAACTCTTTATTAATAAATCATTGTAAATAAATGTCATATCAGGAGAAAATGTATATGATAAAAACTATTATACTTGGGGAAAGGGTTTAAATATCATTGTGGAACATTAGAAGTATGAAAAAAAATTTTGATCATTTTCCTACAGATATTTATCCAGATATAATTGTTTTAACTGAAATCTGGATAAAAGAAAATGAAATGCAATTATATAAATTACAGGGATATAATGTTTATTATAAATGCCAATTAGAAAACAGATCTGGAGGTGTCTTAGTGCACATAAAAGATGAATTTATTGTTATTTCTTGTAACATTATGTTCAGAAATTCAGACTTGGTACAAATGGAATTTAAGTTTGGTAATATTATCTGTACTTTATTAGCCTTTTATAGATCATATAATTATTCCAAATCAGATTTTATTGAAGAATTAGAATGTGAATTAAATACAATAAATAAAAATTATGTTATTATAACTGGTGATATGAATATAGACATCGAAACCAGAGATCAAATAGGCGAAAAATATATAAATTTGATTAATCATCTAGGATTCTATGTAGCAAATAATTTAATAACCAGAGAAACTACAAAAACCTGTTTAGATCATATTTTTGTAAGAATACCAAACACAAATACTATAAATACTTTCCTTATTTAAACACATATAACTGATCATTATTACCTAGGTATTAATTTAAAACTGAATTTAAATAAAATTGAAATGAATTTTTAAAAAAATTTAAAACATATTTAAATATATTAATAAATAAATTATTAGATTACGATTGGGAAATTATAAAAAAAATACTGGTTTAAATATTCAATTTGATTTATTTATAAAAAAATTACAGGAACTAATTAAAATTTCGAGTTATATTAAATATAATCATCATATTCGGAAAAAAATTAAAACCCTGGATTACAGATGCGTTATTAAATTCGATAGAAAAAAGGAACAAATTATATAAATTATGTAAGGCAGAATCTTCAAATGAAATTTTAAGGGAACAATTCACTAAATATAGAAATTTATTACTTAACCTTATTAGGAAGGGAAAATCAAATTATTTTAAAAATAAAATATCTAAAAATTTTGGAAACATGAAAAAACAATTCTGATTTAGACCTATGGATGCTGATGATTTAGGCCTTTTGGCAAATGATGTTGATGAGATGAACTCTTTCATTCGAGCTGTTGATGAGACTGGTAGTAGAGTAGGTTTGGTTATAAATATAGAGAAAACTAAAGTGATGACAATTGGGCAGGCAGGCTGTGATTCAGTTAATCTGAATGGTTGCAGTCTCGAGCAGGTGTCACAGTTTAATTATCTTGGGAGCTATGTAACAGATAATGGTGATGTGCGGCATGAGATTAACAGACGAATAGGGATTGCTGCAGGGACTTTTAGAATCTAGGGACAGTGTGGAGAAATAGGGGTATACACCTAAAGACTAAAATTAGACTGTATAATAGTTTGGTTCTTTCTAGGGTTAGTTATGGTAGTGAAACTTGGACGCTGTGTAAACAAGATAACAGGAAACTAGATGCTTTTGATTCTAGATGCTTACGCAGTATCTTGGGTATTAGGTGGTTTAACTTTGTAACTAATGATGAGGTTAGGCAAAGGAGTCTGCAACCTCCTTTAAGCAGCATATTGTGCAGAGAGAGACTCCGCTGGTTTGGCCATGTTGCCCGTATGGATAATTATAGATTGGCGAATAGGGTTATGAACAGTGTGCCTAGAGGCCTCAGAAGGAGGGGGAGACCTAGGATGCGGTGGGCAGACAATGTCAAACAGGACCTTGTTAGAATTGGTGTGCAGTGGCCAGATGCAGCAGATATAGCTCAGGATAGACTTGCTTGGAGAATTAAACTGCGCGGTCTGGTTGGACCTCCGTAGCACATGGCTGCTTGAGGATGATGATGATGATGAACTTATAAGATAACTCAAGGCCTTGCACAGGGGTCTGCGCTTTCCCCTATTCTTTTTAATATCTATATGTGTGACTTACCAAAAATTTTTAATAAAGATATAACATTTACAACATATGCAGACAACTTAACGTTTTGGGCTGCAGATAAAAATGAATTTAATTTACAATATAAATTGCAAAATCAATTAAATAAAATTATTAAATATTGTAAAAAGTGGCACTTAGAAATTAGCACTACAAAATCTTATTATATACCATTTTTCAAAACTAGAAGTTATAAACCTAATTTTATTCTAAAAATCAATTCGGAAAACATTTTACAGGTTTCTAATTGTAAATTACTTAGCTTTTATCTAGATAGTAAACTAACTTGGAATCACCACTTGGAAAAGACATACCTAACTGGTTTAAAACTACTTAACTGTTTAAATTGTTTTGCTTTTAAAAAAGTGGGAACTCCTCAAATACACCTAATTACTCTACACAAAAATTTAATTCGAGCCAAGACTTTAATTCGAGCAAAGAGTATGGGCTCTAATTTATTCCTAAAATCAACTCTAATTATTTAAGAAAATTAAATTCATTACAAAATCAATCCTTGAAAATTGCCCTAGGGCTTCCAAAATTCTGCTCAACTTTGGCCTTAATTGTGCAGAAACTGCAATTCCCCCAGTGGAAATCAGACATAAAATTTTATTAATTAATTATTTATTTAAATTACATTTCAAGCTTCCCACTCATCCCTTTTATACTAAATTTAAACGAACCCCATATTCTATTATCAAAAATGATAAATCTATTTTAAACCTTTATAATAAATATTCTAATCTTATACTTAGAGGAGACATTCCACACCTTATCCCAACCTGGTGCTACTCCGCAAGTTCTCTTATTACGGATTGGGTTGGGTTGTTTTACCTCTGAGCGACACTTTCTTGCACACCATGGGCTAAATGGCCAGGTCACATAGACCCCGAAGGCTCAGAGAAGGTTGGGGCAGGGGACCCACTGGAACAGCTGTTGGGAGACAGATGGTAGCCTCCCGTCAAGGCCATCCAGCGTGTTCTTTAACGTGCACAGGGTATGGCTCTCCTGCACACGGGGCCACTGCTTAACGTTCCATCCGACTGATGGCGGCCTTTCCAAGCCCATCGGTGTCCCCTACTGACCGTGGGCAGGGCGGGGAATTTTGCGGAGATAAATCTCAACGCTGACCCAGCTGGGACTCGAACCTGGGAACTATAGATTACGAGCCTGGCGCGCTACCGACTGAGCCACCGCCGCCCCTCTTGTTACGGAAGTTCCTTCACTAATTCAAAAAAAAACTTTTCTTCTGAAGCAATAGCTCAACTCTTTTACACTTATGAAAACGATTGTTTTAAAAAAAATTTTTCGAAATATATACTGATGGCTCAGTCTTTACTGATCCAAAATCTGCAGCTGCAGCAATTTATATTCCATTTAACAACACACAATTGTCTTTTAAACTACCTAATCATATTCCTATAATTCAAGCTGAATTATTGGTCATAATCGAAGCCTTAAAGTGGATACTCTCTAATATTAGGGATGAACAAATAGTTATTTTTGCGGACTCTAAAGGAGCTATTCAAACTCTTTCCCAAAATCCTTTTAATTCAAAATATAATAATAAATAAATAAATACCCCCTCAAGTAGCTGCTTGCCACAGAGGTCTGACAGGAGCCTGTCCAGTTTATATGCCATAGTAGAAGGTCTGTGAGGATGGCAGGACCTCAACAGAAAAACGATACATACATCCATGCCTTACCCGGGGCTCGAACCCAGGTCCCGTAGTCACTACATTAAACAAATTTTGGAACTTAATTTTCAAAATAAAAAAATTAAAAATTTAATTACCATACAATGGGTTCCAGCCCATTCCGATATTTTGGAAAATGATTTTGTAGATTCAATTGCTAAAAACGCTCATAATTTAAATGAAATATCGCCAACTTATTATTTTTATTCCTGAGCAAAATTAGAATTAAAGAAATTGGAATTTTGTTTCACAGAAAAAGTTTTTCAACTTCATTCGTAATTCCATTAAAACATAAAATTAATCTAGTAGATTCCCCGAATTGCAGTTTATGTCATTTACCTGAAAATGCTACTCACATTTTGCTAAACTGTAATAAATTTAATAAGCCAAGAAAAATCTTTTTTAACAAACTTCAAAAAATTGGAATTCAAGAATTTCAAATTAATACTATCTTAAATCATCCTTTAGATGCTACAAAATTAAAAATCCATTTATTAATTTTAGATTTTCTCAAAGAGACAAATCTATGGAATTCAATTTAAATTTAATTTTAATTTTAACTTTAATTTTAACTTTTAAATGAAAAAAAATATTAAAAAATTTTTTTTTTTATTGGGAAAGACTGAGGAAGGACTTTCCATTCTCAAGTAACGTATGTATTGTATTGTATAAATATAAAAAATGAATCTTAATTAGGAAAAGATTTTTGGAAAATTTTCTATTGTTTTTCCCCTTTTCTTTGGGGACTGCCAGTGCCCCCCCCCCCCCCTCTGGGTGCCCCACTGTTTCGACGCATACATGAACCGAACTCTCCTGATTGTAACCGATCTTTTTTCTATTCTAGCTGTTTCATTCCCTCCTCCCCACAAATCTCCCCATTTTCCATTTTCTTCCCTCTCTCCCCTAAAAAGAATTGAAATTCGCAAAACGACGAAATCAACCCCCCTTGAAGGAACAGTCGAGAAAAGTGTCCTAATCTAGTTGTGCCTTGAGAAGCAAATGTAATGAAAAGGAAATAAAGCCCAGACTACAATTCCTAACGGATTATCCTAATCTGTTTAATATCTTCTGGGACCTTCCTCCGCATCAGGAGGAAGAGGCAGGATGTAATTTCTTCCCTGCCATGACGAGACGTCCAACAAGACTCTGATTGCGAGGCATTCTCCACTGCTGCGAGGGGAAGGTTGCACTTACACTCGGTACTTGTTAGTGGAGACGGATAATTTGATCACATTCGATGCTTTTGTTTGTGGACTGGTAGACGAAATCCTTCCTGGGACCAAAACTAGATCTCAGCATTTTATGAAGATTGCACCGTTGTGGAGGAAATCTAGACTCAATGTAGCTTTCAAGTAAATAATTACGTTGTTTGGATTGTTTTTACCTCTGAGCTGTACTTTTGTGCACACAATGGGCAGATCACAAGGACCCCAAAGGTTCAGAGAAGGTTAGGGGAAGGGGACCCACTGGACAGCTGTTTGGAGACAGATGGTAGCATTCCGTCAAAACCATCCAGCATGTTCTTTAATATGTACTGGGTAAGGGTCTCTCGCATACGGAACCACGGCTTAACGTCCCATCCGACGGACATCAGCCTTTCTAAGGCCATCGGTGTCCCCTACTTACCGAGCGGAGTTGTTTTACTTCTGAACTTCACTTCTTTGCACACCATGGGCTAAATGGCCAGATCACATGGACCCCGAAGGCTTAGAGAAGGTTGGGGGAAGACAGCTGTTGGAACAGCTGTTGGGGAGACAGATGGTAGCCTCCCATCATGGCCATCCAGCATGTTCTTTAATGTGCACAGGGCATGGCTCTCCCGCTCACGGAGACACGACTTAACGTCCCATCCGAGGGACGTCGGTCTTTCCAAGTCCATCGGTGTACCCTACTGACCGTGGGCAGGGAATTTTGCGGAGATAAATTTCAACGCTGACCCAGCTGGGACTCGAACCTGGGAACTACAGATTACGAGCCTGGCGCGCTACCGATGAGCCACCCGTCCTCCAGGTTACATAGACCCCTAGGGTTGGGTAGCACACTGCTCCTCTGTGTGTAGGAGAAGAGCACCCATTGGAGAGTTGTTAGAAGATAGTTGAAATGTTTTTCCATGATTCGTACTTGCAGAGTTTGTTAGAATAACAAACGGCCGTGCAAAAGAGGGATGCACGAGTGCCCTCCCCCTTTGGACTGCCTTCTGTCATTCTAAAAGAATGAATCGGCTTTTAACTCTTCATACGAGTATCTCAATTGCGGAGTAGGAATTTAAGGGTTTGGTTGTTGCACCTATGAGCCGCACTTTTTTTGCACACAATGGGCTGAAGGGTCAGGTTACAAGAACCCCTGAGGGTTCAGAGAAGGTTAGGGGAGAGGATCCACTGAACAGCTGTTAGAGACAGATGGTAGCCTCCCGTCAAGGCTATTCAGAGTGTTTTTTAACGTGCACAGGGTATGTCTCTCCCACACAAAGAGCCACGGCTTTACGTACAGTCGCTCAAAAAAGTATCCGAACACTATGGTTGATTACAGAATTCAGAAAAAATATCTGGCAACGATATTTTTAGAAATTAGTGATCTGGCAACCTTCGTGTCACGTGACACGAAGGTTGCCAGATCACTAATTTCTAAAAATATCGTTGCCAGATATTTTTTCTGAATTCTGTAATCAACCATAGTGTTCGGATACTTTTTTGACCGACTGTACCATCGGATGGATGACGGCCATTCCTAATTCATAGGTGTCCTTTATTGATCGAGGGCAGGGCAGGGTGGGGGGACTTTTGCGGAGATAAATCTCAATGCTGATGCGGGTGGAGGAATTAAGGAAATTAAGGATAATTAAGATTAATTAGGTATAAAATGGAAAAAATATTTTAATTTTTATGAAACTATTGTAAATGATTTTTTTTAATTCAAAGGGATTTACTATAGTCATCAAGGCTGAAGAGCATTTTTTTGGAAAGATCAGTTGGTTCCAGAGTCAGATATCGGGGGCAAGGGATAATGCTCGCCCCCACCCCCCACTTTCAAAATTCTAGTAAGGGTGGCAGAGAAAAAAAATATTTAACTTATTTTTATTTCATGCACTTTTCAAGAAATATTATGGACCTGTAAAATAGAGTGGGAAATGTTATACTGCATTAGAAATCCCGTCTCGCCACCTCCCCTCCGCCATTTACATTTTTCAGGCTCGACTGGGGGCGGGGGTGGCTCAGTCGGTAGTGCGCCAGGCTCGTAATCTGTAGTTCCCAGGTTCGAGTCCCAGCTGGGTCAGCGTTGAGAATTATCTCCGCAAAAATCCCCGCCCTGCCTACGATCAGTAGGGGACACCGATGGGCTTGGAAAGGCTGCCGTCCGTCTGATGGGACATTAAGACGTGGCCCCGTGTGCGGGAGAGCCATACCCTGTGCAAGTTAAAGAACACGCTGGATGGCCTTGACGGGAGGCTACCATCTGTCTCCCAACAGCTGTTCTAGTGGGTCCCCTCCCCCAACCTTCTTTGAGCCTTCGGGATCCATGTGACCTGGCCATTTAGCCCATGGTGTGCAAAAAATGCCGCTCAGAAGTAAAACAAACCCAACCCAGGCTCGACTGTGTTTCTTTTACAGATTGGGATTTCTGACGCTCCTTGCTTTGCAAAAACTTTCTAAAGGTTTCTAAACAGTGAGAGTTTTAGTGACTTTAGCAACTGTGTGGCCATGATGTACAATAATTATCGTACTCATAATTTTATCACCGGTACAATGTACAATTGTAAGTTAGAATTGTGTTTATATTTTCATTGTGAACTTTGGTTTTTTTTTCATAAAAAATCAAAATAAGAATTTACTACTGATAATTTTTTTCTTTAAAACTGTTGTGGAATTAAAATTATCTAAAAAATGGATTTGGCTCCAGATACCTTTACTCCTCCTGGAGTGAGATATAAATATTAGTCCACCAAATTGCAGTCATTTTCAAAAATTATTTTTTGGCTTTTATATCAATAGTTGGTTAGTTTAATCGCTGAGAGGAACTTTTTTGCACAAAACGGCCTAAATGGCCAGGTCACAAGAACCCCGAAATCTCAGAGAAATTTTGGGGAGGGAACTCACTGGAACAACTGTTGGGAGACAGATGGTACCTTCTTCAAAATCATCCAGCATGTTCAAGGTGCACAGAGTAAGGCTTTCCCGCACACGGGCCCACGACTTAAAGTCCCCTTCGACGGTCGGCGACGTAACGAAGCCCACCTGTGTCTCCTACTGACCATGGACAGGGAGTTTTGCGGAGATAAATTTCAACGCTCACCCAGCTTGAGCTCGAACCGGGGAACTGCAGATTACGAGCCTGGCGCGCTACCGACTGGGCCTCTCCCGCCGCTCTCTGTCAACAGTTGGGTTGTTTTACCTCTCAGCGGCATGTTTTTGCACACCATGGGCTAAATGCCCAGGTCACAAGGACCCCGAAGGCTCAGAGAAGATTAGGGGAGGCGACCCACTGCAACAGCTTTTGGGAGACAGATCCTAGCCTCCCGTCAAGGCCATCCAGCGTGTTCTTTAACGTGCACAGGGTATGGCTCTCCTGCACACGGGGCCACGACATAACATCCCATCCGACAGACGGCGGCCTTACAATTCCATCGGTGTCCCCTACTGACCGTGGGCAGGGCGGGGAGTTTTTCGGAGATAAATCTCAACGCTGACCCAGCTGGGACTCGAGCCTGTGAACTGCAGATTATGAGCCTGGCGTGCTACCGACTGAGCCACCCCTGCTGTTGTGTCAACAATAAACTCAGTAAACATAGTTTTATTTATCTAACATTAGTTATTTACATTGCAAATCATGTTGAGACTTCTGACATAATATGTATTATTCATATAAAATTAATACATGTATCTGTGAATCATTAATTGCTTACCAAACTCTGACGATTAGCATAAATTACAGTGAACTTTCTCAATTGTTTTATTTCTAAGCGGCCCTTTTTCTCACATAGTGTGCAAAATGGCCAGGTTACAAGGACCCCAAGAGTTCAAAGAATTTCGGAAGAATGGGACCAAATGGACAGCTGTTAGGACACAAATGGGAATCTTCCGTCAAGGCCATCCAGCATGTTCTTTAACGTGCACAAAGTATGGCTCTCCTTCATATGAGCACTTTTTTAAAGTTAAGTAGATAAGGATAATTTTTTTTTTTTATGGTTTTCAATATGGAGTAATGAAATGCAACAGTTTGCATTTTCCGAATCTTCCATTAGTTCGAAAACGCGACCCACTGAAAGGGAGAGATTGAGACCTTAAATGGTCAAGAGATTTGAAAGTTTCTCATTAAGATTACGATATTCATTTGGACCTTTTTCAAATGAGGCTGACGAGATAACTGTTTCATTAGGGCTTTTGGATTGTTTTACCTCTGAGCGGCTTTTTTTGACAAGTCATAAGGACCACGAAGGCTCAGAGAAGATTGGGGGAGGGGACTTACTGGACAGCTATTAGAAGACAGATGGTAGACCTCCGTCATGGCCATCCACTATGTTCTTTAAAGTGCACGGTGTATGCCTGTCCCATATACGGGACCACGGTTGAACGTCCCATCTGACGGAGGGCGGCCTTCCGAAGACCATCGGTTTGCCCTACTGTCCGAGGGCAAGGCGGAGAGTTGTGCGAAGAAAAATTTCAACGCTGATCCAACTGGGTTGGTTGGTTGACTTCTGAGCGGCACTTTTTGCACACAATGGGCTAAATGGCGAAATCACAAAGACCCGGAAGGCTCAGAGAAGGTTGGGGAAGGGGACACACTGGAACAGCTGTTGGGAGACATATGGTAGCATCCTGTCAAGGCTATCCAGCGAGTTCTTTGACGTGCGCAGGGTGTGACTCTCCCGCGCACTAGACCACGGCTTAACCTCCCACCCGAAAGACGGCGACCTTTCCAAGCCCATCGATTACCCCTACTGACCGAGGGCGGGGCGGAATCCAACTGGAACTCGAATCTGGAAACTTCAGATTACGAGCCTGGAGCGCTACCGATTGAGCCACCCCCGCCGCTTCCTTTCATTACGACTGTCGATTTAACTGTCACTGAGGCAGGTTTGGTATAAGCAGAGCGAAAAACTGCATTTTTTAAAAATGATGAAACTTTAGTAGATAGTGCTTCAATTATTTTAATGGTTTCATCTTTTTTTCGCTTAACTATCTCTGGAGTTGAATAAGTGATAGTGGCGATGTGTGATAGGAAATAAACAGGAGACTTGCTCATGGGACTTTTAGGGGCGGGGGTGGCTCAGTCGGTAGCGCGCCAGGCTCGTAATCTGTAGTTCCCAGGTTCGAGTCCCAGCTGGGTCAGCGCTGAGATTTATCTCCGCAAATTTCCCCGCCTGCCCACGGTCAGTAGGGGACACCGATGGGCTTCGAAAGGCCGCCGTCCGTCGGATGGGACGTTAAGCCGTGGCCCCGTGTGCGGGAGAGACATACCCTGTGCACGTTAAAGAACACGCTGGATGGCCTTGACGGGAGGCTACCATCTGTCTCCCAACAGCTGTTCCAGTGGATCCCCTCCCCCAACCTTCTCTGAGCCTTCGGGGTCCATGTGACCTGGCCATTTAGCCCATGGTGTGCAAAAAATGCCGCTCAGAGGTAAAACAACCCAACGCAACCCTGGGACTTTTAACAATTTGCGGAGATTGCGAAAAAAATGCGCTTATACGGTTAAAGGCTCTAAATTTAGCTGCATAATACGAAAAATAAATGTTTTACGTTGTCTTTTTTGATTTATCTTTCCTCTATCCCAAACTTCTTATCATGAAACCTCCCTTCAAAGAACCTTTTTCTAAAGAAGAATCTCCAAAGATTGTGATCTATAAAACCTTCCGGAAATTACAACACCTATTTTATTGGAATGTAATAAATATTCCGTCCAATGAGACCATTTCTTTCGAGAGTTAAATCCCTCCAAGTATATCCCTGATTTATCTGCTAGTTCCATGAATGCGGAGTCTGATAAGCTAGTTCCAACAACGTGTTTTTCAAATTGTTAGAAAACATCTATTTGGAAGATTTCGTTTGTTCAAACTTTAACCATTCTGACGTTATTGAGAATAGAGTCCCTAATGATTTTTCAACTGATCTTTTGAACTGATAGTAGAAGCTCACTGCTCATGTTTGCAGAACACAGAGTTTTCTGAAATCTCAAAGCTCATAGGGGTTTGAAAACGCGGATCTGCACTATCCAGTTTCAGTTTTTCTTTTCCTTTTTTCGTGATATTGTGTGTTGAGACTTGAACGTTGCTTTCTGTTTATCTTTAATTTACAAACAAAATCTCCGATGAGCTTTTGGGGTGGCTCAGTTGGTAGCGCGTCAGGCTCGTAATCTGTGGTTCCTAGGTTCGAGTCCCAGCTGGGTCAGCGTTGAGATTTATCTCCGCAAAATTCCCCGCCCTGTCCACGGTCAGATGGGCTTGAAAGTCCACCATCCGTCGGATGGGACGTTAAGCCTTTGCCCCGTGTACGGGAGAGCCATACCCTGTGCACGTTAAAGAACACGCTGGATGGCCTTGAAGGGAGACTACCATCTGTCTCCCAACAGCTGTTCCAGTGGGTCCCCTCTCCCAACCTTCTCTGAGCCTTCGGGTTCCTTGTGACCTGGCCATTTAGCCCAACCCAACCTAATCTTCCGTTGTCGGCACTTCAGTGTGAATTTCATTGGCTGTTACTCGGATGGAGAAAACGTTTTAAGGAATAAAGAAAGAGCAGAGAGTGAAAGTATAGCTGGTGTTGGTAATATATTTGTATCATATATCATTTTTAATTATTCTTTAGTTCTGGTAGCTATTAGGGATAGATAGATACAGTACTGTGCAAATTAATTGGGACAATAAGAAAATGCAGTAACAAAGACACAACTGAAATATTTATTTGTTTAATAGTTACATAGTTAATAGTGAATGTGAACCCTTTAGCTTTAATTACTTCTTTCACCCTCTCAACCATTGATGCCAGTAGCTTTCCACACATCTCCTTCACTTCAGGGTCGTGGTACCACACTTTCATGACACTTTCTATCATTTTGGTTTTCGTCGTGCAATCCACCTTAGATGTGCGCGCTTTAATAATGGCCCAGAAATTTTCAATGGGGTTTAGATCGGGTGAATTTCCTGGCCACTCCAATACCTTCAAATGTTGCTGGATAAAGAAGCTCTTAGCAAGCTTAGAATTGTGGCATGGAGCCAGATCCTGTTGAAATACCCTATCGCCGTTAGGAAACAGCTTCTGCAGTGTTGGGACCATTTTCGCCTCCAGAACGCCTATGTACTTTTTGCTGTCCATCATTCCTTCAATGGGGTGAAGCGTCTGTGGCCCGGAAGCTGTGAAACATCCCCAAATCATGACCTTGGGTGGGTGTTTGGGGGATTGCTGGATGTGGCCGGATCGAAATGGTTCTCCAGGCGAGCGGCGGACAAAATTTGACCTGTAGCCATGCACCTCAAAGTGGGTTTCATCGGAAAATATCACTTTTTCCCAATTCTCCACAGTCCAGTCTCGATGTTTCCTTGACCAGGATAACCTTTTTTGCTTCATAGCGGGTGTCAAAAGCTGTTTTTTGGAGGGGCATCGAGCCCGGCGACCACACTCCAGAAGGCGACGACGTACGGTGGAAGCATCTATATTAACCCCATGAGACGCAATCTCCTTTTTGATGTCTCCACTGGTCTTCTTCGGATCTATGATACTAATTCTTCGAATTAGACTATCATCTCTAGAGGTGGTTTTTCTTTTTCTTCCACAATGTCCTTTACGGGACGTGTCCACGGACCCTGTCTCCTTATGCAGCTTCATGATCCATGAAATGTTGGATTTCCCGACGCCAACTGCTTTTGCTATCTGCCTAGCAGTAAGTGAAGTGTTTTCGCCTAAAGCGATTATTTTAGCTCGTTTACGAGGCGTGATGTCCATGATGTATTTAATAAAAAAAGTTTCCAATGAAAATTGTGAACTACTTACATAATCACGTCCTCAGTCTATGAAATATCAATTCCGACTAAAGTGGAAGTGTAAATAATAGCAGAGTAACACAACATACAATTCTAGACTTGCAGATATTGCTCTGCTGCAAGCCTAAACTTGCGCGTATCCATTGCAGGGACACGCGCAAGTTTAGACTTGCAGCAGAAAGTTACGAACAAGTTTAGAGTTGCAGCAGTTTAGACTCTGCAGCGGATGGGACTTAGCGTTCCTTCGCTTGTCCCAACTAATTCGCACAGTATTGTAGATAAAATGTGATGGGAAGGTTAGAAACCCTTCAACATTGGGCTTCCTGCTATCCTAAACAAAGAATAGGACATGTAAATCACAATGTAGGTGAATAAAGATACAAATAAAAGTTTTCTGAATTTTTAAGAGTTCAAACTTGTGAAGAGAAAATCTTTCTACGGTCCAATACTCTTGAGTCCCAATTTTCTTTTCGGGGCGGGGGTGGCTCAGTCGGTAGCGCGCCAGGCTCGTAACCTGTAGTTGCCAGGTTCGAGTCCCAGCTGCGTCAGCGTTGAGATTTACTCCGCAAAATTCCCCGCCCTGCCCACGGTCAGTAGGGGACACCGATGGGCTTGGAAAGGCCGCCGTCCGTCGGATGGGACGTTAAGCCGTGGCCCCGTGTGCGGGAGAGACATACCCTGTGCACGTTAAAGAACACGCTGGATGGCCTTGACGGGAGGCTACTATCTGTCTCCCAACAGTTGTTCCAGTGGGTCCCCTCCCCCAACCTTCTCTGAGCCTTCGGGGTCCATGTGACTTGGCCATTTATCCCATGGTGTGCAAAAAAGTGCCGCTCAGAGGTAAAACAACCCAACCCACCACAAAAATAACCATGAGGTTATCACTTGAGATACTAGCCACTAGAGAAAGTTTGAATAAAGCACATTTTTATTGAACAGCCAATATTGGATATTGTAGATTGAATTCCTTTTTTTTTTTCGAAAAGCGAAATCACAGCAAAGGACGAATTCAGATTCTGTTTATTAAAGAACTGTAAGGAACTGAGAAGCAGGGTCTGAATTTTTAATGTAGTGCTTTTACTGTAGCTTCTGCAGAGAACAGATTTCATTGACTTTCAATTAAATTTTATTTAACTTCATCAATAATCTTCTTGATCTTTTCCTTCAGAATTTGTCGTTGAAATTGATAGAGAGAACAATGTAGAAATGCATGAGAAACATTTTCTGGAGTTTTACAGATAACAAAAAAGGAGAGGATTTTTTGTTAATTTTGAAGAACTTCCATGGCCGAGTGGTTAGCAAGCTTGGCTACTGTTCTAAGGGACCTGGGTTCGAACCCCGGGTAAGGCATGGATGTATGTGTCGTTTTTCTGCTGAGGTCCTGTCATCCTCTCAGATCTTCTACTTTGGCATGTAAACTGACAGGCTCCTGTCAGACCTCTGTGGCAACCAGCTGCTTGAGGGGGAATTTATATTTCATTTAAAGCATAGTGATCAAGGTTAATCCTAAAAAGAGCTGTTTCTTGTCTTCTGCGCAGATGAGATGTTTAAAGTTGGGGTGGGGGGTATTAGAGATGCTGTGATAGAAAAGTAGTCTGCCTGCTCATTTCCATGGATTCCTTATATGGCTGGAATATTATCAATTGTGTTCCAGTGGATAATATATTCCTTATATTATCCACTGGAACACAATTTGGTTTTTATTTCCTTCAACATTTTTATTGCATTGCCATAATATTTCTGAAATTACAAGGCTTTACAAATAATATGTATAGAATAGAAATTTCAAAAATCAGGCGTAGCTTTTAAGAAATATTTCACCAATGGCAATAATCTGTCCACTTTTGTGTGATAGGTGAGGGAAATGCAACTTTTTAAATTAAAAAAAAAATACGAATATTTTTATGTTGTGTAATTACTAATAAAATACTATTTGCACTTTTCCCACCATCAGCTAGCTCAAATTAAAACATTTCAGGAATGAAAGAGTAGGTAAAGGAAAAACTTCATTCGCTTTGAAAATGAGATTCTCATATGCTCCAGAGGAGATATGCGTTCTTCCAATTCAAGAATTTTTTTAAAAATTCCATGAGACCAAGAGACTACATTGGGATATTCAGTCCCTTATCTGCTTTTGCATTTTCTCGACTCGATTGTGTTTCTTTTCCAACCCCCCACCCCCATTTTTAACTCTATTTTTTTCTAGACCCGATCCTGTATTTGTTCAATATTTAAATTACTATGGGAGTTGAAGCATTGAACTTAACTCGTTCTAGAAACATTACCTTAAATTTGGCGAAATTTGAAATAATCATTACACTAACTAAAAAATAAATTACGCCTCTATGTTTTAGCAATATATAACGGTTATTGTCTTAATTTTAATCTGTATGAATTAACGTTTAAAATAAATTATTTTTATTAAAATTGCCGCTGTTCTTCTGTTTGGCTCCGTACAAAATATCTAACCTGGGGGACCTAAGTGTAGGATGTATATCGTGACCAACGTTGAGATTTGTCTCAGCAAAATTCTCCGCCCTGTCCACGGCCAATAGGGGACACCAATAAGCTTGGAAAGGCCTCCGTCCGTCGGATGGGACGTAAAGCCATGGCGCCATGTGCAGGAGAGCCATTCCTGTGCACGTTGAAGAACACGCTGTGCACGTTGAAGAAGGCCTTGTCGGGAGGCCACCATCTGTCTCCTAACAATTGTCTAGTGGGTACCCTCCCCTCAACCTTGTCTGAGCCCTCGCGGTCCTTGTCACCTCGTCATTTAGCCCATGAAAAAATGCTCCGCTCAGAAGATGAGTTGTTTTACCTCTGAGCGGCACTTTGTTTGCACACCATGGGCTAAATGGCCAGGTACTCATGGACCCCGAAGGCTCAGAGAAGGTTGGAAGAGGGGCCCACTGGAACAGCTGTTGGGAGACAGATGGTAGTCTCCCTTCAAGGCCATCCAGCGTGTTCTTTAACGTGCACAGGGTATGGCTCTCCCGCACACAGGGTCACGGCTTAACGTCCCATCCGACGGACGGCGGTTTTTCCGCTCAGAGGTGAAATGAGAAACGATAAAAAGTAAAAAAAATGGAAAAGTTGGTTTTGCCGTGAGTGGAATTAAGACCCGTCCCGTGGAAACATACCATAACTGGCATTATTTCCACGAGACGTGGGTTTGAATCTGAATTATTCTGGAGTTTGAGAATGTGTGAAAAATGATTTTATACATAAAAAAAGGACCAATTTTTTTCAACTTATTATTTCATAAGTTCCATGTTCTACAGGACACATCTTATGACTCTTTGCTACTGAAATAATAAAAAAGTGTCGCTCAGAGGTAAATTCGTCATATTTCAGTTTAAAACAAACTTCTAAAATGCTAATTTAAAATAAAACTTTTGAAAAATGTTCTCGTGTTTGCAGATATGAATGTTGTTCTACCTTCCTAAGAAAGAATTCTGGTCAGTTCCGATCTCCAACAACATGAGTTTGACGGCCAAAACTAATTATCCTCACTTTGCAACGACCTTGACACAGATGAAATTTTTTTTTCCTGGGGGCCATCAAATATCTAGGACGTAACTATCCCCATTTACCAGTTTAGTCCTGCGAGGCTATCTTTTATTTTTTTACAGAAAGAGTCTGATCTTTTTCGAAAAGCATAAAAAGGAAATGAGCGGAAATTGTTAACATAATTTAGAGGAAGCCTTTCTTGAAAAGAAAGCCTTCTTCCTCTCTCTCAATCTATATTTAATTTTCTTCAGAACAAAAACTTCAAAAGAGAAGAGCGAAAAAAAAAGCATTTACAAGGTCAGTTTTTCGAAGAGAAGATTTTTTTTTTAGGATTAAGCAACGAACGGTCGATAACGCACGCCAACATCGATATTTCTGGCATCACTTACTTCTGCAATTTCATCTTGGATAAGTGGCCATCTTTTAGGATTCTTCAAGTCAACAAGAAATTCAATATCAGTCTCAGAGGGTATTTTATTTCCACCAACTTGTTTTGGTCGACCATTTTAAACTTCCTTTTACTTTCCTTAGCTGGATTGTTTAACCACTGAGCGGCACTTTTTCCGCGCACAAGGGGCTAAATGACCATGTCACAAGGACCTCGAAGGTTCAAAGAAGGTTTGGGCTGTTTTACCTCTGAGAGGCACTTTTTTGCACACCATGGGCTAAATGGCCAGGTCACATGGACCCTGAAGGCTCAGAGAAGGTTGGGGGAGGGGACCCACTGGAACAGCTGTTGAGAGACAGATGGTAGCCTCCCGTCAAGGCCATCCAGTGTGTTCTTTAACGTGCACAGGGTATGGCTCTCCCGCACACGGGGCCACGGCTTAACGTCCCATCCGACGGACGGCGGCCTTTCCAAGCCCATCGGTGTCCCCTACTGACCGTGGGCAAGGCGGGGAATTTTGCGGAGATAAATCTCAACACTGACCCAGCTGGGACTCGAACCTGGGAACTACAGATTACGAGCCTGGCGCGCTACCGACTGAGCCACCCCCGTCCCCCCAGGTCACAAGGACCCCGAACACTCAGAGAAAGTTGGAGGGGGGGACCCACTGGAACAGCTGTTGGGAGACAGATGGTAGCCTTCCGTCAAGGCCATCCAGTGTGTTCTTTAATGAGCACGGGGTATGGCTCTCCCGCACACGGGACCACGGCTCAAACGTCCCATCCGACGGACGGCGGTCTTTCCAAGCCCATCGGTGTCCCCTACTGACCGTGGGCAGGGCGGGAAGTTTTGCGGAGATAAATTTCAACGATGACCCAGCCGGGATTCGAACCTGGGAACTGCAGATTACGAACCTGGCGCGGCTACCGACTGAGCCACCTCTGCCCCAGAAGGTTTGGGGGAAGGAACCCACTGAATAATTGTCAGGAGACAAAAGTTATCTTCCGTCAAGGCCATCCAACGTGTTCTTTAATGCCCACTGGGTATGGCTCTTCCGCAGAGGGAGATTTTGAGGGAGAGAGGATGGCTGACAGTTGTGAGGAGATAAATATCAACGCTGGCGCAGGTGAGATTCGAACCTGGGAACTGCAGGTTACGAGCCTGGCGCGCTACCGACTGAGCCACTCCCCTTCCCTTACTTTAATTATATTTTATTTCCTTTTATTTCTGTTTTTTTCATTCAGTGGTTCTCAACGAGGTCGTTTTAGGAATTTGGGTTGGGTTGTTTTACCTCTGAGCGGCACTTTTTTGCACACCATGGGCTAAATGGCCAGGTCACATTGACCCCGAAGGCTCAGAGAAGGTTGGGGGAGGGGACCCACTGGAACAGCTGTTGGGAGACAGATGGTAGTCTCCCGTCAAGGCCATCCAGCGTGTTCTTTAACGTACACAGGGTATGGCTCTCCCGCACACGGGGCCACGGCATAACGTCCCATCCGACGGACGACGCCTTTCCAAGCCCATCGGTGTCCCCTACTGACCGTGGGCAGGGCGTGGAGTTTTGCGGAGATAAATCTCAACGCTGACCCAGCTGGGACTCGAACCTGGGAACTACAAATTACGAGCCTGGCGCGCTACAGACTGAGCCACTCCCGCCCCAGGAATTTGGGATGGCGCTCTTGAGTTTTTCGGTAGAAACAGATTAAAATATCGAATGGTTCTTAGATTAACATTAAGTATCCATATTTCGTTTCGGCAGAAAAAAAAAAGTTTACAAAAATCATGGCTACAAGATCAAAACAGTATCAAATTTTTATACACATTAAATATTAATTCAACTAATTTAATACAGTAGAAAATATTTTGAAATTTAGTTAGAAAGTGTAAAGGGGTTTAGCCAAAGGTTAAGCAGACACTGGGCTCGAAAAATTTGAAGCCACTGTTTTATATGAATATTATTGAATATATTACTAAGATACAAAATAAATTCATAAAAGTTATTACATTTCATAATAAAATCTATACGAAGATAATTATTTGATTATAAAATCCGCAGTTTAAGATCACTATTTGCTGGTGGACAACAATTATAGCCATATTCAGTACATAATAAAGTATTGCACTCAAGACAATCAATTTCTTCAAGTTATAAATCTATGTTATGTCAATAGGAAGCTAACATCGAAGCTCATGAATTAAATTTGTTTGTTTGAAATCATGTGATAGCAGATGAAGATCTCAAATGCATAAATATCTCGATTTTCAACAATATTTATTGGGATTGGATTGTTTTACCTTTGAGAGGCACTTTTTTTACACATCATGGGCTAAATGGCCAGGCCACAAGGACCCCGAAGGCTCAGAGAAGGTTGGGGGAGGGACCCACTGGAACATCTGTTGGGAGACAGATGGTAGCCTCCCGTCAAGGCCATCCAGCGTGTTCTTTAACGTGCACAGGGTATGGCTCTCCCGCACACGGAGCCACGGCTTAACGTCCCATCCGACGGACGGCGGCCTTTTCAAGCCCATCGGTGTCCCCTACTGACCGTGGGCAGGGCGGGGAAATATTTGCGGAGATAAATCTCAACGCTGACCCAGCTGGGACTCGAACCTGGGAACTACAGTTTACGAGCCTGGCGCGCTACCGACTGAGCCACCCCCGCCCCATATTTATTGGCTAATAATTTTATTCATGGCTTTTTTACAATAGGTAGATTAAGATCCTTTGGAAAGACAAATTGAATCAATTTCTTGTGAGTAAATATCCTAATAATTACTCATTCAGTGTTTAACGAGGTATAAAAGTATGAATTTTAAACAATACCATTCGTAAGAACTCGGATTTACGAAGTATTTATTTCAAACGATTTAATTATTTGATGTTAGTGTATTTTTAGAGTTTGTGCAAATTAATCTTTCAGCATTCGTCAGTTTTGAATAACTTCTGAGGAAAGTTATTGTTAAATATTCAAACTTCCATAACTGATTAAATACTGAACGAATGTTGTTGAAAATCGAGATATTGATATCTTTGATTGAAAACTTTTTCTGCTATCGCATTTTTCAAAAACGAATAGCTTCAACGTTAGGGGCGGGGGTGGCTCAGTCGGTAGCGCGCCAGGCTCGTAATCTGTAGTTCCCAGGTTCAAGTCCCAGCTGGGTAAGCGTTGAGATTTATCTCAGCAAAATTCCCCGCCCTGCCCACGGTCAGTAGGGGACACCGATGGGCTTGGAAAAGCCGCCGTCCGTCGGATGGGACGTTAAGCCGTGGCCCCGTGTACGGGAGAGCCATACCCTGTGCACGTTAAAGAACACGCTGGATGGCCTTGACGGGAGGCTACCATCTGTCTCCCAACAGCTGTTCCAGTGGGTCCCATCCCCCAACCTTCTCTGAGCCTTCGGGGTCCTTGTGACCTGGCCATTTAGCCCATTGTGTGTAGAAAAGTGCTGCTCAAAGGTAAAACAACCAAACAATCAAAATGTTCTTGATTTTGCTGTCCTTATTTTCAATTTCATAAACGAATGGTTACCAATAAATCTTCCTAAACATGAGAGATCAGCTGCAAATTTTTTCCACGATGCTGCATTATCCACATCTAGAGCCCTGTTGAGGATACGGGGTTGTTCACTCGTATGATCGCACGAAAAATGCTGAAATTGGTCAGAATTATTGTCAGGATGAATATAAGATTTAAAATGTTAAAACGAGCATCCCGTATTCGCCAAAGGCAATATATTATTCTTCTAGCCGATATTTTTATCTTTTTTATGAATTCATTTTTTTTTGCGATATGCATCTATTGATTTCTTGAATGCTCCTTCAAGGACAACTCTCGTTTCCCCGAAGACTCGTTCAGGCACTTTTGATAATTTTCATTTCTTTTTTTATATTAATTTTCATATTATTTTTTTATTTTTATAAGGAATTTAGACAGTCTATGTTCTTTGGAAAATTAATTAGTAGATTATAGTGTATGGGTTTAAGTGCTTTTTTTTTTTGGTTCAAGGATTGATTGAAAGTTAAATTGATTAGTTTCAGGTTTTCTGAGTTTTTGGAAGTATTTATTTCTTTCGTCTGTAAATTCTTTACATTGAAAAATTAGTAACGCTTTAAAGTTGTTCGGACCCACTTAGCCCATCAAAACCGAGGGGAGGGGATAGAAATTTGCATAATGTTGAGGCTGCCAGGGGATGCTTTTACTCTCTACATGCTATTTGAGAGGATGTCAGGAGAGTAGAAATAACCGTTTTGTTTAAGACGAACAGATGTTGCAGTTTACATACTTTGACACAGAAAAATCCGATGTTTTAGAAGGGTTGAAATATGGGAGCGACGGTTTTTCGTGCAGACCAATGGCTTGAAGACACGAAAATGCCACATAATAAGCTCGACAGGGAAGCGAGTTTGAAAACAAAATAATGCAATTAATGTCATTTTGCAAATTTTCCACGGGAGAGGAAAACGTCAATTTCAGTTTCGATTTTTTTTCTCCACTATCATGCGATAAATAGCATTTGATTATAATCTCTCGAAATAGCAGGTGGTGGGAGCATCAGCAGCATATATCATAGACATAATAGCGAACATCAGAGGACACAATAGTAAACATAGGATGACATAATATTGAACATCAGAGGATACAATAGCAAACATAGGATGATAGAATATTGAACATCAGAGGACACAATAGCAAACATAAGGATGACAGAATATTGAACGTCAGAGGACACAATAGCAAACACAGTATGTCATAATATTGAACATCAGGACACAACAGCCAACATAGGATGACAGAATATTGAACATCGGAGGACACAATAGCAAACATAGGATGACATAATATTGAACATCGGAGGACACAATAGCAAACATCGGATGCAGAATATTGAACATCAGAGGACAATAATCGAGAGACACAATAATGAACATATAGGGGCAAAATAATCATCAGGGAGAACAATAAATATCAGGAGATAATAATAATTATTGGAAGTGATAATAATGAACATCATCAGGGCACATAATAATGAACATCAGAGGACAAAATAGCTTTAATAAAGAGAGCACAATAATGATCATCAGGAAGTACAATAATGAACTTTAAGGGACACAATGACAAGCATCAGCTTGACAATATAACGAACATCGGGAGCACAATAATGAACATCAGAGGACAAAATAATCATCGTCGGTGGAGGACAATAATGAACATTAGTAACACAATGGTGAACATCTGAGGACAATATAATCATCATCAGCGGGGAATAATAATGAACATTAAGGGACACAATAGCGAACTTTAAGGGACAAAATAGCAAACATTAGGGAGCTCAACAATGAATTTTGAGGGACAAAATCGTGAAATCAGGGAGCCCAATAATAAACATTAGGGGAAATAATAAATGGACATCAGGGGAGGAATAAATTGAAAGCACATTGATGAACATCATGAAAAACATGTAAGAAATGAAAATCCCCCCTCAAGGCCATCCAGCGTGTTCTTCAATATGCACAGATAGCACGTCAGGCTTGTAATCTGAAGTTCGCAGGTTCGAGTTCCACCTGTGCCAGGGGTTGAGATTTATCTCTGCTAAGACCAAACCCTGCCCTCGGTCAGAAAGAAGACTTAGATGGACTTCGAAAGGCAGCAGTCCATCCGATGGGACATTAAGCCGTGACCCGCATGTAAGAGAGCCATACCCTTGAATAATGAACACTGAAAGGCCAACAGCATTCCTCTTGAACTTCAATGGATTTTTGAAGTGCACTGTAGCCCGCCTGGCTCGTAATCTGACTTCGGTGAGAAACCTGAAGAACATAACTGGTACTGGTGGGACTCAAAACATGGAGACTGCAGATTATGAGCCTGGCATGCTACTTGTGCACATTGAAGAACACGCTGGATGGCCTTGACGGGAAACCTACCATCTGCCAGCTATCCATTAGAGTCCAAGTGACTGGACAATTTAGCGAATGCAAAACCTTTTAATATCCCAGAAGACTAGATCTAACCGGATGGACTGAAACATCGTAAGACTTCGTAAGAATAACGGTGACTAACACAGTGCGGTTCCATCCACTTGGAAATCTAGAGATCAGAATCGCCCTTAGGAGGAGGCTAAAGAGGACCCTTGCTGCGGCCTCGCATTGTAGCAAAAAATAAAAATTTGCTGAAAAAAAAATTTAAAACTTCGGGAGGAAAACATGCAAAAATAAAGAAAAACAGCTTGACAAGAAAAAGAGAAATCTACATTAACTGCTCCCCATCCGGAGATTTCTAGTTCAAAGAAGAAACAAGCCCCCCCCCCCGTAAATATTTCTTGTTTCTGGACCCCTGCAAATATTTATTGTTTTTAGACCCCCGCAAATATGTATTGTTTCTGGACACCTGCAAATATTTATTGTTTCTGGACCCTCGCAAATATTTCTTGTTTCTGAACCCCCCGCAAATATTTCTTGTTTCTGAACCCCTGCAAATATTTGTTTCTGGACCCCCGCAAATATATTTCTGGACCCCCGCAAATATTTCCAGTTTCTGGACTCCCGCAAATATTTCTTGTTTTTTGACCCCAGCAAATATTTCTTGTTTCTGGTCTCGCAATTGCTAAGGAAGGCACTGCTACAGATGCTATAAATAGAATCATGCGAGCCCTCAATTACTATTCATATCTCTATACTATCTTTTTGATAACTGCAATCCTGTTTCCCAAAAATCCTTCCTATACAAACTGACTCTTCACAAAAACTCACACTTCATCACATAAAAGAACTTCAACTCTTGTACAATACAAACATTTTAACGAAATCAAACATTGCTGTTTTCCACGACATCGCTGGAAGTAAACAAATTGCCGCTGAAAACCCATAAGTAGAAATGTTTCTCCACGAATTCTTCCTTTCCATTAACAGAAAAAAAAATCCGTAAACAGAAACGCTCCATCTGCATCTACAAGATACGTTTTAACCCCGATATTGCGTGGAGGTAAAAACTCGAGGTGAAAAAATAAAAAAAAAACCCGCTAACATTACAGCGATTGCGGTATTCAGCTTCCAAATGCTATGATGGATAACAAATCGTTTTGCTACGTCGTCTTCTTTCGCAAGCTCATCTCTTTCTTGTGTTCAGATCTCCATCTTCTTTTCGCCACTCTCTGAAGGCAATAAGGAAGCGCCTTTAAGTGCAAATCGGCTTCTGAAGTGAATCGGCGCGATTCACTTTTCTGCTCGAAGTGAACACAGAGCTCGAGGGAGAGAAATAGCTGAAGCGTCCCCTCCCAAGTAAATGAAGAAGTCGGCTGAGCTGACGAGAAATTTTTCCATCCGTTTAGGATTCTTTTTTTATTTTTCTCTCCAATGCTAACTTAAATGTCAGAAGATGGCATCTATCTCTTTCCAACAGAATTGGATCTCATATCAGTTCTCCGGTTTAGTTCACGCTGTTTTGATTCTACGAAAAGAAGTTTCGACATTTCTGTGAGGAAATATAGGCATCCTCATTTAGCGCTCAGGGTGCGTTTCTGAAATCTGTGGGGCGGGGGTGGCTCAGTCGGTAGCGCGCCAGACTCGTAATCTGTAGTTCCCAGGTTCGAGTCCCAGCTGGGTCAGCGTTGAGATTTATCTCCGCAAAAATTCCCCGCCCTGCCCACGGTCAGTAGGGGACACCGATGGGCTTGGAAAGGATGCCGTCCGTCGGATGGGACGTTAAGCCGTGGATCCGTGTGTGGGAGAGCCATACCCAGTGCACGTTAAAGAACACGCTGGATGGCCTTGATGGGAGGCTACCATCTGTCTCCCAACAGCTGTTCCAGTGGGTCCCCTCCCCCAACCTTCTCTGAGCCTTCGGGGTTCATGTGACCTGGCCATTTAGCCCATGGTGTGCAAAAAAGTGCCGCTCAGAGATAAAACAACACAACACAATCTGAAATCTGTGCATCAAAAGAAACGGCATCAAAAGAAACGGCATTAAACGAGGCCTCACGCACGCTATATAGTAGTCAGTGGTTCTCAACCTTTTATGCTTCACGTATCCTCTGGAAATGTATATGTAACTGGGGTACCCCTTGTATAGATAGATAAAAACTGCTGGAAGAGCAATGAAGAGGTTCCACTCATTGCAGGTTTAATTAAAAGATGTGTGTAACTGGCGTACCCCTTGTATAGATAGAGAATAAAATAAAAATTCTTGTATAGAATGGGAATAAAATAAAACATATATACACCCAATTCTGTTTTTACACTGTAGATAGGTTTCCGCAAAAACCGTGCAAAAAAACCATGTGAAAAAATATAGTGCATATGAAAAAATAGAAGATTGGTTCCAGACATGGAAACTCAGTACTTGGGTTGGGTTATTTAATCTCTGAGCGGCACTTTTTTTGCACACCATGGGCCAAATGGTCAGGTCACAAAGACCCCGAAGGCTCAGAGAAGGTTTGGGGAGGGGACCCACTGGAACAGGTGTTGGGAGACAGATAATTCAAGAATACAAAAGTGCAACTTACATATGCGTATCAGCTAGATATTATTCGTTGTCACTTTCTAACAATAGACGCATTCGTTTCCGTAAGACTGGAATTAAATCACTTTTATCGCTTGAAACATTTTGGCCATCGTGTTCCAACTCCAATTATGAAATGCTCTCTGTGGAATGGGGAACCAAATTATCACTTGTTTCCAGTGATTCTGAAGTTTGATCAGTTTTGACAACGAACTATGTAATCAATCGTTGAGATCCTGCTTTGACTAGATCTTTGTATAATTATTGATAACGCGCCATACATGACGTCAGTTCACGTTTAAACTTCTCAACTCGTTCGACAATGGGATTCTGTGTAAAAAAAATGACTTTCCAATTTACTAGCCATTTGAAGCCCTTCTTTAATTAAACTGCAGTGAGTGGAACCTCTTCATCACCATCACATTTCTCTTTTTCATCAGGAGTCTCAAGGATAACTTCTATTATTCATCTTCGCTAAGAGCTTTGTCAACCAGCAATTCATCAATATTTGCAAACGATAAATCATCGAATCCTTCTCCACCAACTGCGTGTGCTAAAGTGATGATATTAGAATATTCAGTCGTATTTGGGATACATGATCTTTGCTTTTTACACATTCTGGCCAAATAGCTTTCCAGCATGCTTTTAAAGTTGAGGATTTTAATTCTGATAACGTCAATCCAGCATATCTGATACAATCTAAAATAGAAAATTTCTTCCACACATCAATAACTGTTAGTGTTTTATCCTTATCTAGTTTATCCAATATGTATTGGAATGTTCGTCTTAGTAGTAAGTTTTAAATGTGGCAATTATACCCTGGGCTGGTGGTTGTATTAAGGATGTCTTATTAGGCGGCAGAAAACAAAATTGCACATTTGGATGTTCCAAAACAAGATGGCCAGGCGCATTGTCTATAATCAATAGAATTTTAAATTCGAAATTTTTTCCCTTCAAATAGCGTTTAACTTCTGGAACAAAACATTTATGGAACCATTCATTAAACATTTCTTTTGTGGCCCAGGCTTTTTTGTTTGCCATCCAATACACTGGCAATTTGTTCAAATCTACGCCTTTCATTGACCGTGGTCTTAGGGATCGACTGATGAGCAGCGTTTTAACGTACGATCTCCTGAAACGTTGCTGCAAAATAGAAAGTTCACACGATCCTTAGCTCTTTAAACAAAAAGGCACACGATCCTTAGCTGCTTAAGTTTTTTGTGATTTTGCTACGAAGGCTCTACTCGGCATTTTTTCCAAAAAAAGATCAGTTTCATCTGCATTCCAAACTTGATCAAGAGTGTATTCATCATCTTCAATGATTTGGGCCAATTTTGGACAAAATTCTTTAGCGGCTGGCTCATTTGCAGATGCAACTTGGCCTTTTATCTTTATATTATGAAGCGTGTGCCTTTGAAGAAATCCTGCAAGTCTTCCTGAACTTGCAGAAAATTCATAATTTTTGTTTAACTGAGTTGATGTGGTTGGTTACATTTCTTGTATCTGCTTATATATTCGTAATGCCATCTGTTTGATGGTATTTTCGTCTCGAGGTATTCTTTTTTGCGAGTTATCTTCTATCCACATTACTAGTGCCTTTTCCATCTTCACTTTTACGATATCTCTCGTGTACGATAACGACTTAGCACTCAAGTTTGTTCCAGAAAGCACAGATTTTCAGATTTTCTAATAGCATCTACATTTTTCTTGATGGTTCTTTCAGTAGCTTTGTTCAAACCAAAATATTTACCTATGGATGTTGAACCTCCTCCAGTTGCAAGACGATTTAAAATTTGGATCTTAGCATCCAAAGAGATAGCTTTCCTTTTCTGCTTTTGTATAGTTGAATTATCCGAAATCTTCGTAAAGCTTGTGAAAAACATTTGAATTGTAGTTAATAAATCAGATGATGAAAAATTGTAAATTACCTATCAGCAAAATTTAATAAATTTATATTACGCAAACAAAACTTCAAAAAACAAAACATTTTTTTTTTCAATTTCTTTTATTAAACATCTAAACTCTTCTAACTTTAAACACGAAATGAGAGACCAAGACTAACGTAGGTATTGAAGATAAAATTGAGGGGAATTCCCGGAACTCAATGTTGCCACTTTATTCCGAATTAAGTAGGTTTTGTACAATTTTTCCATAAAATAGAGAATAAAATAGAGAAACTTGCTGTGTAGGTATGTTAGTGTAGTTTTTATTTTGGGGATTTTAGTGCAGAAAATGTGTCTTTATAGTACATTTTCAAAGTTAAAACTGCTTCGAGACCATAAAACCGGCATCTTTGTTATAAATGTAAATTCTAGGAATTTTTTCTTGAATAGGAATATTTTTGCAGAATTAAATTCAAATGGAGGTTGTTAAAAAGGCGTCTTTTGAACCGTGTCGGAACAAAATAAATCGTGTAAAAAATCAAAATCGTGTAAAAAAAAATCCGTGTAAAAGCAGAATTGGGTGTATATATATGTAAAAACAGAAATGGGTGAATATAAAATCTAGCGACTTTTGAGACCTCACGGCGTATCCCAAAACATTTTACCGCGTTGTTACCAACGTTGAGAACCCCTACTACATAGTATTTCGAAGGGAAAAGGGTTTCTCTACATAGATGGTTTTTAATTAACGCAGTCTGAAAATAAAAGGCTTTTAAATTTATAAATTACTCATATTTCTTTATTTAAAAATTCTGCAATTTATTATTAAATCAGTTCACTTTTATATTTGTATTCAAAATAAAATTAAAAAGTTTTTGAAGAATATGTGATTAGAAAATTTTCTAAAGGTCAGTAACTTAAGTTGATTGCTTTTCTCTTTCTCTTTTAGCAATTCAGTGCAAGGTGATAAAGGATTTTAATATTCCACGCTTTGCACAACATATTTCGAAATTAAAATTGCCTCTACTTAAATTTTCAATTTCATCTGGAATTATATATTCATGACGTTCCATGGCCGAGTGGTTAGCGCGCTTGGCTAGTGATCTAAGGGACCTGGGTTCGATCCCCGGGTAAGGCATGGATGTATGTGTCGTTTCTCTGCTGAGGTCCTGCCATCCTCACAGACCTACTATGGCGTATTAAACTGACATCTCCTGTCAGACTTCTG
This sequence comes from Ryuthela nishihirai, assembly GCA_038380435.1. NCBI lineage: Eukaryota > Metazoa > Arthropoda > Arachnida > Araneae > Heptathelidae > Ryuthela > Ryuthela nishihirai. The sequence continues at coordinate 30,326,454 of JAWZYU010000025.1, forward strand.
TGGCAAGCAGCTGCTTGAGGGGGTATTTATATTTTTCATAAAAATATAATTGTGTCGTATTTAAATAGTGTGCTGAATTTTTTAAATAACATTAACGGATATATTATCTATTATTCTGACAATGGTAAACTCATAAAAAAAGAAAACGAAATAACTTTTTCTTAAAAACAGCGCTATATCGAAGCGACGTTAGATTCAAGCATGACTAAACGAAGTTTGCCTGTATTCTGTAAAGCATTCCACCTTGAAATTACTTATTTATATTTTTTTTTAATTTACTTTAACAAAACGGTAATTAATTTTTGTTTCTGTTACTCTCTATTAGGCATGGAATACATGGAAGTACAGTCGCTCAAAAAAGTATCCGAACACTATGGTTGATTACAGAATTCAGAAAAAATATCTGGCAACGATTTTTTTAGAAATTAGTGATCTGGCAACCTTCGTGTCACGTGACACGAAGGTTGCCAGATATTTTTTCCGAATTCTGTAATCAACCATAGTGTTCGGACACTTTTTAGAGCGACTGTAGGTGGTCATATTGTTTTGATACTAGATCGTGTGGGCTCACTCACGGAAATATTGAGCGTGTGCAGTTACCGTTCACAGCAAACTGGAGCGTGTGCAGTAACTGCACACGCTCCAGTTTGCTGTGAACGGTAACTGGAGCGTGTACAGTTGCTGTACACGCTCCAGATATTTTTCCTGAATTCTGTAATCACGTGACACGAAGGTTGCCAGATATTTTTCCTGAATTCTGCAATCAACCATAGTGTTCGGATACTTTTTTGAGCGACTGTACATTCTTAACCAGGCATGGAACACATGGCAGCTCATTCTCAACTACACATGGACCCCTTGGTCCCCCCCCCACACTGGGTACGTTCCTGATGCTCCCCTCCCCTCATTGGAAAGCTACTATGGGAAATAGAGGCAAAATTTATGAAACTTATGTGCATTTTACGCAATTTTCAAGTCAGTTTTTAAAGACCTCTAAAATGATGGGAGAAATGCTATACTGCAGTGGAAATCCAGTCTCTTCTTCTCCCCCCTCCCCTTTTACTTTTTTCAGATTCTATTGAGTGCTTACCTCTCTCCCCGCCTTTATATTTTTCTAGATCCGGGCTTGAATTGAAGCGTGCATGTTAAACAATAGTCTGGGTGGTTTTGAAATAAGGCTTACATTTCTCGCTTAACAGCTAGGTAAGGATTGCCTTCCCCAACCTTTCGTGAAACCTTGGGGGTTCTTGAGACCTGGACGTTTAATCCATGATGGGCGAAGAAGTGCCACTCAATGATAAAATGATCTAAACCAATGCTAGGTTCAGTCCCCATCATTCTTATGCTGAGATTTTCTTCACTATATCCCGCTCTGTCCAAGGTGAGGAAGGAGACATCTGTAAAGTTGGAAATGTCGCTGTGCTTCGGATGGGACGTTAAACCGTGATTCTGAGTGCAAGAGATCCATACCTTGCCTAAGCTTGAGAATCCGATGGATGACCTTGATATGAAGATTCCAAAAGTCCATAATTTTGTTCACTAAGTCCATTAGTCCATAATTGTTGTCTATTGGGTATCCTTCTGGGGCGGGGGTGGCTCAGTCGGTAGCGCGCCAGGCTCGTAATCTATAGTTCCCAGGTTCGAGTCCCAGCTGGGTCAGCGTTGAGATTTATCTCCGCAAAATTCCCCGCCCTGCCCACGGTCAGTGGGGGACACCGATGGGCTTGGAAAGGCCGCCGTCCGTCGGATGGGACGTTAAGCCGTGGCCCGTGTGTGGGAGAGCCATACCCTGTGCACGTTAAAGAACACGCTGGATGGCCTTGACAGGAGGCTACCATATGTCTTCCAACAGCTGTTCCAGTGGGTCCCCTCCCCCAACCTTCTCTGAGCCTTCGGGGTCCATGTGACCTGGCCATTTCGCCCATGGTGTGCAAAAAAGTGCCGCTCAGAGGTAAAACAACCCAACCCGGTATCCTTCTCTCCATTGCTGTGAGCGTTTTGGGGGTTCTTGTGACCTGGCAAAAGACAAAGATTCGAAGTAATTGCCATGAGAAATAGACCGAAACTAGAAATCAGTCTTCACAAAGCTAATTCAGATTCTTTGTTTAGTTTAATCAAAGTTAAAATTCTTCTTTTTATCACATTAAAAGTCAGTGTATTAGAATAAATACAATATTTTTTTATCAGGGCCGATAAGGAACAGATTTACATTGTGGGGAAAAAAAAACCTGCAAATTTCCGAACAGAAAAATAAAATTTTACCAACTTATAGTACAAAGCATAAAAAAAGCCTTTAAGAACGCTTTAAAAAAAACTTATTCATTCTAAAATTATTTCTTTCTTTTAAACAAAGCTTTTCATTTAAAAGCATTTTGGTAAAAAAAATTAATTTCTCGCTTAGATTTTTCTCAATTAAATTCGATTTTTTAAATTCCGATTTCACGCCCCCCCCTCCCCGAAAACAAAAGCTTCTCTCTTGTTTTCAATAAGAAGTAAAAGCCGGTTAATTCCTTTTTTGCAATTAAACATTTAGTACAATCACTGTGGCGTTCTATTTATTCATTTTGTTTGCTGTAGTGTTTTGGTATTTGCTTTCATTACATCTCCTGTTTTTCAGAAAACATCATCTTCACAAAGAAAGTTCTCGCGCTGTTTCTATTCTTTCATGATTCTTTCTGAAATCTCCGATTTATTTTTTGTTACGAAACCACTCGCGGATATTATTTATCTACTCTTTGGTTCGTGCTTTTGTCCTAGGTCGAAAAAAAATTCCCAGGGGCAATAACTACAAGAAAGAAAAAAAAGTGTTGTTGAGCTTTCTGTTTGTTAAAAACAGAGTAACACTCTAAAAATAATTACCCTTTAGCTGAAAAACATGTTTTTTTTTTACTCACAGTGATTTAAATGATAATCAACACAAGTACTCTAATGCATTCCAATCCTCTTGATTTGCTAAATAAAAAAAGAAATTGCTTTAGTGGATTGAGTAGCAATCAAGTGGGATTTGCGTCTAACAACATAATAAAGCTTTATTTTCGACAAGGAAAAACAAAATATTAAGAAACATAAATTTATTTAAAGATTAATATGAAACGGTTTTTCAAATATTGTTGGTGTTTTGAACACTTCCTAATCGGATAAAATTAATTATTAGTTAAAAAAACTCTTTTTTTTCCCCTCAGAGATAATATTTGTGACAGATGGGTTGTTTTACCTCTGAGCGCCACTTTTTTTGCACACCATGGGCTAAATGGCCAGGTCACATGGACCCCGTAGGCTCAGAGAAGGTTGGGGGAGGGGACCCACTGGAACAGCTGTTAGGAGACAGATGGTAGCCTACCGTCAAGGCCATCCAGCGTGTTCTTTAACGTGCACAGGGTACGGCTCTCCCGCACACGAGGCCACTGCTTAACGTCCCACCCGACGGACGGCGGCCTTTCCAAGCCCATCGGTGTCCCCTACTGACCGTGGGCAGGGCAGTGAATTTTGCGGAGACAAATCTCAACGCTGACACAGCTGGGACTCGAACCTGGGAACTACAGATTACGAGCCTGGCGCGCTACCGACTGGGCCACCCCCGCCCTTGTGAGAGATGACTCTAAAAATTAACACAAAGTCTTCCTTACAAATTCGCAAATATTAATATTTGCTCAACATCCAACGTGTTATTACAGCAGCTAGTTCAAGCTGACAATGTAAAAAAAATGAATTAATTCCCAATGAAATGAAAAAATTTCTACATTTCTAAATATTTTATAGGTATATCTCGTTTATAGCGTTCAGGATGCGTTTCTGAACTCTGAGTGTTAAGTGAAACAGGGTTAAAAAGGCCTCATGCACACTATATAGTATTCCGAAGGAAAATATTTCCATACATATATAATTTGCTAATTTTTAAATACAGTCTGAAAATAAAAGGATGTTAAATTGGTATAATTATTCATATTTCTTTATTTAAAAATTCTGAAATTTATTATTAAATCAGTTCACTTTTATATTGGTATTCGAAATAGAATTCAAAAGTTTCGAAAGAATATGTGACAAGTTACTGACCGGAGTTCTTTAGAAAATTATCTAAAGTTGATTGCTTCTCTGTTTCTCTTGTAGCTTTTGGGTTGTTTTACCTCTGAGTGGCACTTTTTTTGCACACCATGGGCTAAATGGCCAGGTCACACGGACCCCGAAGGCTCAGAGAAGGTTGGGGGAGGGGGCCCACTGGAACAGCTGTTGGGAGACAGATGGTAGCCTCCCGTCAAGGCCATCCAGCGTGTTCTTTAACATGTAGAGGGATGGCTCTCCCGCATACGGACCACGGCTTAACGTCGCATCAGACGGACGGCGGCCTTTCCATGCCCATCGGTGTCCCCTACTGACCGTGGGCAGGGCGGAGAATTATGCGGAGATAAATCTCAACGCTGACCCAGCTGGGACTCGAACCTGGGAATTACAGATTACGAGCCTGGCGCGCTACCGACTGAGCCATCCCCGCCCCTTCTCTTGTAGCAATCAGTGTAAGGTGATAAAGCATTTTAATATTCCACGCTTCACACAAAGAGATCTTTCGAAATTAGGATCGTACAGTCGCTCAAAATAGTATCCGAACACTGTGGTTGATTACAGAATTCAGAAAAAAATAACTGGCAACGAATTTTTTAGAAATTAGTGATCTGGCAAACCTTCGTGTACGTACACGGAGGATGTTTTTACTCAAATTTTCAATTGCATCTACTATTATCTTCATAAAAATATAATTGTGTCGTGTTTAAGTACTATGGTGCATTTTTTTGCCTTATTTAACATTAATCAATAGATTATCAACTATTTTGCCACCGGCAAATTTATAAAAGAAGAAAATGAATTAAATTAATTTTTTTATGAAAGAAAACAGCGCTATATTGAAAAAGCGCAAATTGAAGTAGCGCTAAACGAGGTTTGTTCGTACATATTGCTATGAGAGGAAAACGATCAACAATAAAACCGGAACAGGTGCCATCTGACGCTCGTGTTATGTCTCAGCGCGAGAATTACGTCACTACTTTGTTGAAACAGAGAGACTGAATAATAATGAGTGAACATTGGAAGTTTACAGTAGTATAAAGAGTTAACCTGTCCTTTTTAGTGATGTTTGTGTTATGTATTCGAAAAGAAGGTATTTCAGTGGAATTGAGTAGCTAGGTTTTGAAAGGATTCGAGCGAAGTTAGCATTATGAAACCTAATTTTGGTGGCAAATAATGCGTCGAAGAAGTCTGCTAGTGGAAAAGCAAAGGGCATTTGGTGTCTGCGAGGTATTTAGTGGGAAATATAAATTGGAAAGGTAAATCTTGGTAACTTACAGGTATATCGACAAAGATAATTGTGTCGCTTATTGAATATTTTAATAAAATTCTCTTTATGCTTTTAGTAGAGTTTGTAAGAATTGTAATACAGCTGTTTGAAATATAGTTAAGAATTGTGAAACATGCGTTTGAGGTTTAACTTCATCTGAAATAGGCAAATTTGTATTTAGTTGGAATTGTGATATATGTGATCTAATTACAGTCGCTCAAAAAAGTATCCGAACGCTATGGTTGATTAAAGAATTCAGAAAAAATATCTGGCAACGATTTTTTAGAAATTAGTGATCTGCTAACCTTCGTGTCACGTGTCACGTGTGAACCTTCGTGTCACGTGTCTTCGTGTGAACCTTCGTGTCACGTGTCACGTGACACGAAGTTTGCCAGATCACTAAATTCTAAAAAAATCGTTGCCAGATATTTTTTCTGAATTCTTTAATCAACCATAGCGTTCGGATACTTTTTTGAGCGATTGTACCTTTATAATTAAATTAGTTCATTTATCGTTTGGTTGGTAATAATTTTTCTGAACTCACGCTCGGTTTTCTATCTAAAAATTGTAACAATATTTTTGCTTATTAAACTCGTTTAAACTATGTTGAATATTAGAAGAATTGCTTCCGCATTACTCTGTTCCTAATATGCAGTAAATGACTCAAAGCACAAAACTTCTATCTATTGTATATTTTACTTAATAAGCCTATTCCGGACATGTCGTTTCCGTACTTAGCAGTGACTTACGTTTCCGTACTTAGTAGTTATTTGTGTCGGAAGATTTCGACTCCCTGTGATTCCTTGACCAATTGGTCCCAAATTAGGTGTGGTGGTCTCACTTGTGTTTTCCTTTATAGGGTGTCTAGCCGTCGTGGATCGGGATTAAACCCGCAGCAAGTGTCTGAAATCTCTGGGGACGTTGACGTCACCTATCTTATCAATGAAGTATTGAAAGGTATGAATGGAGTATTGAGATATTGATTTATTTGATTGAGAACTTTATCTGCAATCACATTTTTCAAAACAAATAAAACTTATTTTAGAAGTTATAGAGCTTTGAAGTTAGCTTCTCTTTGGCATATCATAGGATTATTTATTTTTCACCTAACTACGATGTTGATGTTAAGGCCTAGCCCTTCTACATCATGTTCATTTTAACACATTACAAATAATAACAAACAATAACAAACTTAGGGATCACCAATAAAATATACGACGGAATGTCAAAGTTTAGTTAGATTACATAAATGAATATACCCTTCATAAGCTTTATTTCAAAATTAGGAATATTAATTAAAGTTTTAAAATATTATTGAGCTAAACAAATGCTCTTGAACCTTCGATTCAAGTAAATAGTTAATGAATTAAGAAAAAAGCTAGAGGACATGTACAGTCGCTCAAAAAAGTATCCGAACACTACGGTTGATTACACTACTGGCAACCTTCGTGTCACGTGACACGAAGGTCGCCAGATCACTAATTTCTGAAAAAATTGTTGCCAGATATTTTTTCTGAATTTTTTTAATCAACCGTAGTGTTCGGATACTTTTTGAGCGACTGTACAGTAAAATCTGAGTCAGAAAGTCAGTAGGGGACACCGATGTGCTTGGAAAGGCCGCCGTCCATCTGATGGAACGTTAAGCCGTGACCCCGTGTGCGGGAGAGCCATACCCTGTGCACGTCAATGAAACATTGGATGGTGATGACGGGAGACTACCATCTGTCTCCCAAGAGCTGTTCCAGTGGGTCCCCTCCCACTGGAACAGCTCTTGGGACTCTGAGACTTCGAGGTTCTTGTGGCCTGGCCATTTAGCCCATGGTGTGCAAAAAAGTTCCGCTCAAAGGTAAAACAACCCAACCCAACCCTGAGTCAGAAATGGGAAAATTTTCGTTGCAAATTAGTTTTGATGAAACGTAAGGTTTGAAATGAAAGACGGTGACCATAGAAACCGAAATATGATTGGATAAGCTTCCTAGGTAGTTTGGAACAAATATAGTTAAATCGTGTTCAAAAATGAAGCCCTGAGTAGGAAGCTTACGAGAATGATTGTAGATTGCGTTCCTGACGTCATAAACAGGAAAATTCAGTAAATCTTGCAAAGTGAAATCTAGAACTTGAAGCTGAGTGTCGTAACCTCTTTTTCGGATCCTGTCCGACTGGGCCAGATGTGATGACCCATTCCAATAGGAGAGAGGGACGATGATGAAATTACTTAATTCACTTCGGTGAAACTTCAGGTTCGCGTGTTTTTACGCCCGTGCCACTGTATGCCTTGTTGTGCTGCGTTGAATGAAGAATAACAATGGTCCATCAATTACTGCACGAGAGTTATATAGGGACGACACAATTTTTATTCACACTATATACAGCTACGTGCTGGGAGTGAACTCCACTCCGTGGGCCTTTGCTGCTTCACACTGTGGTTCTTTCTGAATCCACAAAACTACTATCAAATTCACCGCTCAACTCCGTGAGCCTTTGCTGCTTTGCTACTGCAGATATTAATAAAATGAGGTGGAGAATTGATTAATAAAATGAGGTGGAGAATTGCACACTCTGCAATTTCTCACTTTACAGACCTCAAAAACTCGGCGAAAGGATAACCATACTTTGCCTACACTGTGGCTCCTCCTGAACTACAAGAATAAAAGACAAGATTCTCCAAGAATCTGGATTCCCTCTGGGAATCGCACCCTCACTCACTCCAAGGGTTACTATTGAGAAAGGCGGCGTCCTTTTGACACGTGTCAACGCGACCTCTTCGCTTGACAGCTAACGCACAGACTAATTCTTCCAACTCCTTCCCCTAGCCTCGTGCGCGAACTTCCGCTCCGCGGGCCCCTAGTCATATACGGCATAAACAACTGCTGGCATTCGTCACCACTTGCTTACACGGAGCAGCTTTAGACCCGAAAAACAACAACAGTGAGTCATCCCAGCACAAACATTTCCAAGAACACATAAAAATATATAAAAATAAAAAATACATACCCCCTCAAGCAGCTGCTTGCCACAGATGTCTTACAGGAGCCTGTCAGTTTATATGCCATAGTAGAAAGTCTGAGAGGATGGCAGGACCTCAGCAGAAAAACCACACACACATCCATGCCTTACCCGGGGCTCGAACCCAGGTCCCGTAGATCACAAGCCAAGCGTGCTAACACTCGGCCACGGGATGGCTTAAAAATATATATATATATATACAACAATATAATACAACAAAAATATACAATAAATAAATAAATATAAAATTCGAGGGACATGACACTGAGACAAATGTTTGAAATAGACTTCGCGTTAAGTAGTATAATGAGCACAATTGCGTAGAATATGTGAAACAGTTTCTTCAAGTTTACACTAAAGAACAATTCTTACCATCTGCCTTCCCTAACTTAAAAAAGTAACTATTTAATATTGCAGTTAAAGTTCGAAATCTTAAATATTTTACGGAAATTCTTTCTAGACATTTTAATATTTTCTAAAGAAAATATATTCTGATCTAGTTGGTATCTTAAGTTATGTTTTATAGAACTATGAATTTTTAAATAATGGTTGAATTCTATTTTTTCTGTTGACTTGAGATAATTCTTCATTTATATATCATATATCGGTACAGTCGCTCAAAAAAGTATCTGAACACTATGGTTGATTGCAAAATTCGGAAAAAATATCTGGCATTGATTTTTTTTAGAAATTAGCCATCTGGCAACCTTCGTGTCACGTGACACGAAGGTTGCCAGATGACTAATTTCTAAAAAAATCAATGCCAGATAGTTTTTCTGAATTTTGCAATCAACCATAGTGTTCGGATACTTTTTTTGAGCGACTGTACATCAGTGGTATTTAAATCGATTGCTTCTTTTGCATATGAATATGCTAAATCATTTCTTGTAATGCCACAGTGACTGGGTAGCCATTTAAGAATGATAACTTTTCTTCTTGATATAAAACATTACATAAATATAAAATATTATAACCTCAGTGATGGTGTTTATTTTTTCAAATATTACTTTGTATCGAGCCGTGTACTTAGTGTACTTTTCTACTGATCTAAGGGACCTGGATTCGGGCCTCAGGTAAGGCATGGATGTTTGATTGTTTTTCTGCTGGTGTCCTTATATACCCACAGACCCTTTACTATGGCGTATAAACTGACAGGATCCTCTCAGACCTCTGAGGGGCGGGGGTGGCTCAGTCGGTAGCGTGCCAGGCTCGTAATCTGTAGTTCCCAGGTTCGAGTCCCAGCTGGGTCAGCGTTGAGATTTATCTCCGCAAAATTTCCCGCCCTGCCCACGGTCAGTAGGGGACACCGATGGGCTTGGAAAGGCCGTCGTCCGTCGGATGGGACGTTAAGCCGTGGCCCCGTGTGCGGGAGAGCCATACCCTGTGCACGTTAAAGAACACGCTGGATGGCCTTGACGGGAGGCTACCATCTGTCTCCCAACAGCTGTTCCAGTGGGTCCCCTCCCCCAACCTTCTCTAAGCCTTCGGGGTCCATGTGACCTGGCCATTTAGCCCATGGTGTGCAAAAAAGTGCCGCTCAGAGGTAAAACAACCCAACCCAACTCAGACCTCTGTGGCAAGCAGCTGCTTGAGGGTTTTTCATCTATTGAACATAAGGCAGATTGGCAGTCTGACAAGATAAAAAAAAATTATTTGAAACAGACTGTTCCTTTATCCAAAGTAAGGATGAGTTAATTGCAAAAGCTTCTCTTTTAATTGCAAAAGCTTCTCTTTTATTAGAGGACATCGAACTGCAAACTCGAATTTCTGATGAATATTCCATTTAGGAACACAAACGCCTGCTATAGCAGTGGATGACTCAGAGAAAAGGCCCATCTATATATTATCAATAAAAATCTTGAAATGAATGATAAATATAGGAATCACTTAGGCTTTTTAATATAAATATATCGCTATATGTTTTCAAGAGATATTAGGAGTAACCTTGATGATATTTGGTAGAGCATAGGTCCAAGTGGGTTTATACGTAGTAATGTCTCCTATATAATTTTCCCGAAAGATATAATCAAAAGCAGACTTTTCTTTCACAAATTTAATAAAATGAAACGCCGAAATAAAAGTTTCAGCAATTATTACAAGATTAGGAGATTTTTTTTTTCTTTGTTAATTTATGGAAATGTATTTCAAAAAATAAAAAAATACCTTGATTCAAAAGCAAAATACGAATTTTAATGAATATCGTTAATCGGCAAAATCGTCTGGTTAGGCACTTAAAAGTGTTTGATCATAAATTGGAAGAAATGAGCCAGTTTCAGTACACTCGCTCAACAAAATATCCGAACATTATGGTTGATTACAGAATTCAGAAAAAATATCTGGCAACGATTTTTTTAGTAATCAGTGATCTGGCAACCTTCGTGTCACGTGACACGAAGGTTGCCAGATCACTGATTTCTAAAAAAAAATCGTTGAAAGATATTTTTTCTGAATTCTGTAATCAACCATGCTGTTCGGATACTTTTTTGAGCGACTGTAGGTGGTCATATTATTTTGATACTAGATCGTGTGGGCTCACTCACGGAAATATTGAGCGTGTGCAGTTACCGTTCACAGCAAACTGGAGCGTGTGCAGTAACTGCACACGCTCCAGTTTGCTGTGAACGGTAACTGGAGCGTGTACAGTTGCTGTACACGCTCCAGATATTTTTCCTGAATTCTGTAATCACGTGACACGAAGGTTGCCAGATTACTGATTTCTAAAAAAAAATCGTTGCCAGATATTTTTTCTGAATTCTGTAATCAACCATAGTGTTCGGATATTTTTTTGAGCGACTGTACATTGATGATTTGTTTTATGAGTCGCGGGTTGAACGGGGAAATGTAGGCGATCAACATTTTACTTTCATAAAAACAAGCTTATTTTCAAAACCACAAGCATCACATTTGCCTTCACGCTGACTAACATCCAGAATTGTAACTAATACCTAGATTTCTTATTTCCACTGAAGTAACAGAGTAATAAAAAAAAACTTCACAGAAAAAACTTTGGTGACTTTTAGAGTGCTCGCGAAGTGTAACTGAAACTAACTCTTCCTCCAGCATTAATTAAAAAAACAAAATGAAAAAAAAAACACTGTAAATAAATCTGATGAATCTCTAAACAACTTTCGAAGGTGCTGAAGATTACCACGTAAAGCAAAGTCATCCTCTCCGAATTTCTAAATAACAGTCTTTTAGAAACTAAAACAAGATTAAAGAAACTCTGAAAAGAACAGCATATGCTAATTTATTTATTCAAACAAAAAAAAGGTAAGAAAGGAGAAAAAGGCTAATCAGATTGTGTAAATAAAACGCATTACATCTCTTTTACTTCTATTTCAACACTATATCCTTGATGTGACCTCGTATGCCTTAAACGAATAGTGCTTACCAACCATTACAACGGTCTTTTAATTTATCTTATTCAAAGTGATGCTTGCTGGAGATGGAAGCTCATGAGCAGGAAGATGAGAGATAAACCCTATAAAGTTTGTTTTTCTTTAACAACATAAAGATTTTACAAATACCTTCCATTAACAATAGTGCTACGCATAGAGAGAGAGAGACAACGTGAGAAAGACAGGAACCAACTAATTATTGCAGTCGTTATGTTAACGAAGTCGGCATTGTTAAAAAGCTTAGTTGTTTCGCTCGTAGCGAGCGGCTCGATCTCTTCACCATTGTTGGGTCACCAGAGAGAGTCATTGTTAAGACCATTTCAAAGATGTCTCGTCATCTGTTTAATTCCAGCCAAGGATAAACAATTCTTTGCAGAACCGGCATTAAAAGGAACGGTTGTGTCTCCCTCTGTGCAGCTGCCGACTTCAGATCTTTGAAACACAGTGATCACAAGACACACTGAATCAGTCAGTTTGCGGAGATAATAAGTCATTAAAATTAATTTTCGAAGCATCCAAAGACGAGCACAAAAGGGTGTTGTAATTGCACGTGTTTTTTTGTGTATGTGTCTTTCTCGTTAAACGCATCCGGGCATCTTTTGTTACCACCTCAAGTTGGTTTCGTTGCTGTTTTTGTTAAAGAACAAGCAGTAGCGCTCTTTTGTTTGGTTATCTTCTCTCACGTGTTTCCACTTTTCCTCAGATTCTCTTTGAATAACTTTTCTTTCAGCGTCAGAGGTGCATTAAGTTCGCTTAACGAGGTCGTTCGTCGGCGCCTTGTCTTCCTCGAGAATGGATTATGGAAGAAGACAAGATGACGTCTGTTGAGTGTTATAGGCACCGGAAGAAACCTTTCGGCTGGGGGGGGAATCGATTTTTCGCTTAGGGTCGAAATGTCATTACTCGATTTCCAGTGAGTGAAGTATGAAATTGAAATTTTATGATTTATAGTGGGAACAAAATAATATTTCCTAATTTCAAGGGGGCGGGGGTGGCTCAGTCGGTAGCGCGCCAGGCTCGTAATCTGTAGTTCCCAGGTTCGAGTCTCAGCTGGGTCAGCGTTGAGATTTATCTCCGCAAAATTCCCCGCCCTTCCCACGGTCAGTAGGGGACACCGATGGGCATGGAAAGGCCGCCGTCCGTAGGATGGGACTTTAAGCCGTGGTCCCGTGTGTGGGAGAGCCATAACCTGTGCACGTTAAAGAACACGCTGAATGGCTTTGACGGAAGGCTACCATCTGTCTCCCAACAGCTGTTCCAGTGGGTCCCCTCCCCCAACCTTCTCTGAGCCTTCGGGGTCTATGTGACCTGGCCATTTAGCCCATAGTGTGCAAAAAAGTGCCGCTCAGAGGTAAAACTCCCCAATCCTAACTTCCAAGAAGGGGTGGCTCAGTCGATAGTGCGCCAGGCTCGTAATCTGCAGTTCCCAGGTTCGAGTCCCAGCTGGGTCAGCGTATCTCCGCAAATTTCCCTGCCCACGGTCGTTACAGGACACCGATAGGCTTGGAAAGGCCGCCGTCCGTCAGATGTGACGTTAAACCTTAACTCCGTGTGCGGGAGAGCCATACCCTGTGCACATTAAAGAACACGCTGGATGGCCTTGACGGGAGGCTATCATCTGTCTCCCCACAGCTGTTCCAGTGGGTCGCCTCCCACAACCTTCTCTCAGCCTTCGTTGTCTTTGTGACCTGGCCACTTAGCCCATTTGTGAAAAAAAGTGCCGCTCAGAGGTAAAATAACTCAATCCTAACTTCCAGAGAATCAGCTATCAAAAAACACCTCTAACGTTGTTTTTTTTTCGAACTGAGGAGGGAGAAAGTTGTTTGACGTTTTCTAGGAGGAAAATGCAGAAGTGAGATGTCAAAATGCCATTTCACTATTTCTTGTTGGGTAGATTGCAACTTAACTACTTTTAGAAGAGGGAGTTGGGTAATTTTACCTCTGAATACTTATCTTTTGCACACAGTTCGTTAAATGACCGCGTCACAAGAACCCCAAGGTCTCAGAGAAAGTTAAGCCAAATGTACCAAACTACCGGAATGTTTCTAGGAGATCAGAATCTTCCCGCCAAATCATCCAGATTGTTGTTCTTATCCGACGCCGTTGAACACAACGGGGGGAGGGGGGAGTTTATCAGTTGGGAGTACCCTGGGCTTGTGTTCTTTACTCTCGGTTTGAGTCCTAAGTGTGACTGTGCTTGTCAGGCTAGAGGCCTTTTAGGATATTTTTTTTGTTCAGGCTTTGTATAATTATTTTGGATTTCACCAACAAGGCTTATGCTACGTGGGAGGCCCTCTGTCCCGGCATCTGGAAAGTTAATTGAAGTAACAGTGCCCAGAGCAGACGGAGGTCACCCCACTGCTCGTGAACGCCCCAGATGGTCAGGCAGAGAGAGAAAGAGAAAGGGTTGGCAACCACGAGAAGAACAGAGCCGGTCGAGTTTCGAAAGCGGGCAGACATAAAATTGAAAAGCTGGTGAGTGCCGACTGGTATTAGCGGTACGTAGGCTCTCGGGAAAACCGCTGAACGGGGATAGTAAGCTGGTTTTGTAATTCATAGTAAATGAGTGACGAGTGAGTTTTTCCCCATCAGTCAATGTAGTTCATATCAATAAAGGATAGTTATTGTTTTACCAAGGACTAAGTTGAACCAATTTATTGGGAAGGAGCCTCAGTATCGAGTCCCTTCAATTGTGATAAAATCTTTGATTTTTGATCTGAAAAGCTCTTTCACCCGTCGCGTGTTGCGCTCGAACCGAGGGGACATTCCTAAGTGGTCCCAATAGACAAACAAATGAAGAAGCAACATCACAAAGTGGCGCAGTCGACAGTACGCAACAGAGGTGAAAGTAGCAGCGAAGCTGACGGAAGAGTTCCGACATCCATTGTGAGCTGACCAGAACAAGGCTGATACTGCCAAGAGTGTCCTGCAGTGTGCTTCAGGCGATAGAATAGCTGTGAAGGTACCTGAAGAATCGTGCATCACGTTCGAACTGTGGAAAAAGCTGTGAAGGTGACGGAAAAGTTCAACATCCACTACGAGCTGACCAGCGCAAGGCTGATACTACCGAGGGTGTTCCGACTGTGTGCTTCAGGTGGCAGACTGACGAGGCAGTTCGTTCCTGTCATCACATCGGAGGTAAGTATCCTCTTACTCTAGGGGCGAGTAGTTAGATACGGCAGAGGCGTGTACGAGCTAAAATGGAGCTTAGGAGCGGTCGCGATAGGGAAAGGGATGAGTTAAGGCGAGGCTACACAGTCACAGAGAGGGATAGCATGCAGGATGGTTATTCAGGGAGTGACCGGGGAAGCGAGGAAGTGACAATAGACAGAGAGTCTGATGCTGCGGAAGACATGAGAGGGTTGAGGGATTATGGCAATGACAAAGGTACGGATAAGCTGCAGAGCGGGACCAGAAAGCAGAGAGCTAAAGAAAGGATTGGAGATGATTTTGAATTAGAGAGGATGAGGTTAGAGATGCAGCTGAGTAGGGAAGAGAGAGAGGCAGCAGAACAAGAAAGGGAAAAGGAGAGAGAGGCGGCAGAAAGGGAAAAGGAGAGAGAGGCGGCAGAAAGGGAAAAGGAGAGAGAGGCAGCAGAAAGGGAAAAGGAGAGAGAGGCAACGGAAAGGGAAAAGGAGAGAGAGGCGGCAGAAAGAGAAAGGGAAAAGGAGAGAGAGCATGAGTATAGAATGCTGGAACTGCAAATGAGGAATGCAAACGAGGAGAGGGGTGATGTGCGAACGGTGGCAGTTTCTAGTAATCCAGCAGATGCGCGGCTGGCTAATTATATAAAATTATTGGGAAATATGTTAGCTGGAAGCCCTAAAAACCCAGAAGAGGTGATAAATCTCTTTGAGACAGCGGAAAGGGGATTTAAGATATATGAAGTACCAGAGGAGTTTCAAGGCAAAGTCATCATTTCTTTTTTAGACGGTAAATATGCTAATCACGTTTTTCGAAAATTAAGTGCGGAGGATTTTGCTAATTATAAGAAAGTTAAAGAGGCTGTATTAAAAGAGTTTAAGCTCACTCCCTCTGCGTACAAGAGAAAGTTTGAAACTATTACGAAAGAACCGAGTGAGTCATATAATCAGTTAGCCTCGAGGCTCAGAAATAGCTGGGATTACTACGTCCGCAGTAGGAAGGTGACAAAATTTGAGGAGCTTATGGACCTGATAGTGTCGGATAAGTTACGTGATAGCCTTCCTCAAGACACTCATGCTTACGTAGTACAGAAAGAGGCGGAGTCATGGGCAAAAGCAGACGAAATAGCCACATGGGCAGAAATCCATCTAGCCAGTGTAAACAGCACGGAAGAGGTCCTAACTTTTAAAGCGATAAGGCATAGACAATATGCAGAACGTGTTGTTTCCCCCCAGCAGAGGATAGACTCAGAGAGAAATTATTCGAGCAGAAGGTATCAATCGGCAGTTAATTTAGCTGAATATAGAAATGTCCCAAAAGTAAGGAGGTGCCATAAATGTAGATCTGACGAACATTTGATAAAAGATTGCCCACTGAAAACTGGGGACCGTGAGAGTCGAACTCAGGTATACCAAGTTAGCACCTTGGATCGGGATTCTGAAGAGGTTTGTGAGGCAACAATAGGAAGAGTTACCACACATTCAAACTTAAGTCCAAGCAGACGAGTAATGGAACAGGGAAAGATGCGTATCCCAGTAGATTATAAAGAGGTTCGAATCAGAGGTGGCGACAAGACAGCTAGAGCAGTCGTGGATTCGGGGGCAGACCTGACAGTAATCAGAAAGGGGATGCTGGACGAAGAAAAGCACCCGGTAAAAGACCATCTGTTGTTGCATGGGCCGTTTGGTGATGCCATAAGGGCAGAGGTAAAAGAGCTGCCTTTAAGTTTGATTGATGGTACAGACAATAGCACTGTGAGTGGCGGAGAAATTAAAGTGCTATGCGCAGTAGTAGCAAAGCTGCGGAAGGAGGTACTTCTGAGTGTGGAAGCATATGATAAGTTAATTAGAAAGAAGGAGAGAAGGCCTGTAACTGGTAACCTCAGGAGGAAAATCCACAAGCCGTGGGCCAATAGAGGAAGTTACTATGAAAGAGGTAGAGGAATTCCAGTTAGAAAAAGGGAAATGTATGCTCCATGGAGACCGTCCAATCAACGCCGTACTATCTCCCAGCCCAAACATGTGCAGCAATCTGTCAGACTCGATGTCTACGATGAGCCAAATTGTCTAAGGGAGGGTACACTAACACCTTGTACAAATTTAAATGGTCAGGCCGACGCCAATGTCGACGACTTTCAGCCTGTAGAGTCAGAGGGTACGTACGGGAAGGTGATATCTAGGTAGTCACGAAAGGTGTGCATAGCCTTTCACATGGGATGTCACCTGTGGACGAATGAACACCGCCAGTACGGCATACCTTCGTCCAAGACAGTTTTTAGTGAGATAATTAATTTATAAACTGTGTACTCTCGGACAACTACTTTAGTCACCAGGTTTTTTTTTTGTTTGAAGCAAAAAGAATATTTAGACTCAGTGCACCAGTATATACCTAGAAGTTCTTTTGTATTTAAGTGTAGTGTACATAGATGTGTAAAAGATGTGCCAATTCGCAGAGAATTTATAGAATTCCTAAAGCAACTTAGAACTCTGAATTTTGTGGCATTGAACTCTAAGATAACGCCAAAATGAACTCTGATTTTCAGCATTCAACTTGACTTTTTAGTCAGCAGTTAACAGGACTAACTACTGACTTCTGGCAGGGAGGTGTCAGGCTAGAGGCCTTTTAGGATATTTTTTTTGTTCAGGCTTTGTATAATTATTTTGGATTTCACCAACAAGGCTTATGCTACGTGGGAGGCCCTCTGTCCCGGCATCTGGAAAGTTAATTGAAGTAACAGTGCCCAGAGGGGACGGAGGTCACCCCACTGCTCGCAGACCCCCCAGATGGTCAGGCAAAGAGAGAAAGAGAAAGGGTTGGCAACCACGAGAAGAACAGAGCCGGTCGAGTTTCGAAAGCGGGCAGACATAAAATTGAAAAGCTGGTGAGTGCCGACTGGTATTAGCGGTACGTAGGCTCTCGGGAAAACCGCTGAACGGGGATAGTAAGCTGGTTTTGTAATTCATAGTAAATGAGTGACGAGTGAGTTTTTCCCCATCAGTCAATGTAGTTCATATCAATAAAGGATAGTTATTGTTTTACCAAGGACTAAGTTGAACCAATTTATTGGGAAGGAGCCTCAGTATCAAGTCCCTTCAATTGTGATAAAATCTTTGATTTTTGATCTGAAAAACTCTTTCACCCGTCGCGTATTGCGATCGAACCGAGGGGACATTCCTAAGTGGTCCCAATAGACAAACAAACGAAGAAGCAACATCACAGTGCTGGTGTTCAGATTTATCTCCGCTAGCCCTCCCCCCTCTCACTCTGTTCACGATAAGAAAGGGGACACTTCTGGGCTTCGGAAAGTCGATCTTTGGATCAGACGTAAACAGGTGGGTTGTTTTACCTGTGAGAGACACTTTTTACACACAGTTGTCTAAATGGGCAGGTCACGAGGACCCCGAGAGGTCAGAGAAGGTTGGGGTTGGGTTTTGCTACTCTGAGGGGCACTTTTTGCACACAGTGGACCAAATGGCTAGGTCACAAGGACCCCGAAGATTCGGAGAAGGTTCGGGGCAGTGTATCCAATGAACAACTGTTAGGAGATAGATGATAGCCTCCCGTCAAGGCCACCCAACGCGTTCTTTAACACGCTGGATGGCCTTTTCTTGGAGGCCACGGCTTAACGTCCCATCCGATTGACGCCGGCCTTTCCAAGCCCAGTCAAGGTCAGTGTTCACTACTGACCGAGGACAGGGCGGGAATTTGAATCTCAACGCTAGCTCAGCTGGAAGACACGAACCTTGGAACTGCAGATTACGAGCCTGGCACACTACGAACCAGAACACGACTGATGAATTTTAACACGAAATTCTATTCTTTCGGAGTGGGTGAAAGCTAAGTGAATTGACCAGAGCGAAGTGTATCGAGTATCGTATTTTATTTAATGACTGGGCCACCCCCTCCCCAAATTTGGGGAATGGACACTGTATAGCTGTTAAAAGACAGGTGGAAGTGTCGGGTATGGCTCTTTTTTGCAACGTACAGCATTTATGGCTCTTTTTTGCAACGTACAGCATTTATGGCTCTTTTTGTAACGTTCAGCAGTTGTGGCTCTTTTTTGTAACGTTCAGCAGTTGTGGCTCTTTTTTGTAACGTTCAGCAGTTGTGGCTCTTTTTTGTAACGTTCAGCAGTTGTGGCTCTTTTTTGCAACGTTCAGCAGTTGTGGCTCTTTTTTGTAACGTTCAGCAGTTGTGGCTTTTTTTGTAACGTGCAGTATAACTTTTTGTAACGTGTAAAAGATATGGCTCTTTTTAACGTGCAGAAGCTATGGCTCTTTTTAACGTGCAGAAGTTATTGCTCTCTTTTGTAACGTGCAGCAGTTATGGCTCTTTTTTGTAACGTGCAGAAGTTATGGTTCTCCTGTTCACAGAGCCATGCATAACGCCCTATGTGAAGAGTAGCGGCCTTTCCAAACCTATCCCTCTTTCTTACCGCGGACAGAGATGAATCTCACTGACCCTGACGACAACTTCCATTTGGCTACTAACAGATGTCTTGCTTAATTCTCTATCGAGCCCTAAGCCTTTGGTATCCTTGTGACCTGTCCATGCGAACCCTTGTGTGCGTAAATGTGCAGCTCAGCCCTCAGAAGTAAAAGAACCCGAAACATACAACATTCACTCCATGAACTGAGCATTCAGCTAAGCTCCAGAAATGATGGTCTTTCATATTTTCATATTTCATTCACACACACACGAGCAAAGCAAACGGCAGGCAAATTATCTCGATACACCTCTCCCTGGTCAATTCACTTAGCTTTCACCCACTCCGAAAGAATCGGATTTCGTGTTAAAATTCATCAGTCGGGTTCCGGGATTTCGAAGAAAGGAAAATCAAAATTTCTTCATACCTGCCAAACTTTCAAAACAAATAATAAATAAATAAACTCGTTCTTTTACATTCCGTGAGTCAAAATCTAATCAGTCTCCGTCGGTCCCCTTTCATCTTCCACACATACACACAGCATCATCGCTTTCCCTCCTTATTTTCTCCTGAAGCTTCACCTCCGCCTTGGTCTTTGACATCTCTCCATCCTTCCTCATCCGAGACTCGACGTCTTTCTCGGATCTGAGAGACGAGCTAGGAGCACAAAGCGGACCTTGTCATCTTTGGCATGCGTCTAATCACTAACGTAAACTAGACACGGCGTTACATAGATTTTTCTATCCCCCGTAATGGAAGGGTTTCGAAGAGAGAAAGAAGGTTTTCGAAGAGGAGAAAGAAGGTTTTCGAAGAAGAGAAAGAAGATTTTCTTCTGCCATCTCTTCTTTCCTTCCTTTCTCTTTTTATCACCTTTTATCCTCTTCTCACAACAGCTGTCTCGAGAAAGAAGTCGCAACAGAGGAAATGGAACCAAGAACACGTGAGAAGTGTCAGGAAAGAAACTACGAAGACAACTTCACTGCAACTCGTCTCTTTATACACGGTTTCTTTTTTTAAGTTGTTCCATTTCGACAAGTGCAAAATATAACGCCGTTATCTTTACGAATGTTTCATTTTTTTTAACTGCGTACAAAATGGAGTTCTAAGATCTGTTGGAAGTTTTCCTAGTTTAATTTAGAAATCTGTTCATTGTGTTTTGCCGTCTCGTGCCGAGTGGTTAGCGCACTTGGTTACTGATCTAAGGGACCTGGGTTCGAGACTCGGATAAGGCGTGGATTTATGTGCGTTTTCCTGCCATCCGCACAGACCTTCTACTATAGCATGTAAACTGACAGGCTCCTGTCAGACCTCTGTGGCAAGTAGCTGCTTAAGGGGATATTTATTTTTTTTATTAGTGCTAAAATATACAGTTCTGATTATTCTTTTTCTTCTAATTTCTAGTTTCATTCGAAATCTATCCAGTAAGAAAAGTAGACCATTGTTTTAAAACATAGTTTTTATAACGATATTCACAAAGCACACAGGATTGGATAAAAACAAAACTAAAGCAGGCGTTCCATACTTGATATTCCAATAAGACAAAAGAAATCACCTCTTTTAGCCATTACCCACTAGAAGCCTTCTTCTCTACTCAGTGTTGATAAAGACAAATTTTCTGCATTCTTCCCACTACTTAAAGACTCTCAAGATAACTCTGATTCCCATTACCTATGAAAGCCACAAAAGTTTTATACTCCGATTCCCACTACTTAAAAGAACCTCAAGCACCTTCTCCGGTCCACATTATCCATGAAAGCCACCAACGTTTTCTTCTATACTCCCCATTACCTAAAAGAATCACAGGAATCCTTATGTGTCCCCATTACCTCATCATCCTCCTCCTCAAGCAGCCATGGGCTACGGAGGTCCAACCAGACCGTGCAGTTTAATTCTCCAAGCATATCTGTCCTGAGCTACATCTGCTGCATCCGGCCACTGCACACCAATTTAACAAGGTCCTGTTTGACATTGTCTACCCACCGCATCCTAGGTCTCCCCTTCTTTCTGAGGCCTTTAGGCACACTGTTCATAACCCTATTCGCCAATCTATAATTATCCATACTGGCAATATGGCCAAACCAATGGAGTCTCTCTCTGCACAATATGCTGCTTAAGGAGGTTGCAAACTCCTTTGCCTAACCTCATCATTAGTTACAAAGTTGAACCACCTAATACCCAAGATACTGCGTAAGCATCTAGAATCAAAAGCATCTAGTTTCCTGTTATCTTGTTTACACAGCGTCCAAGTTTCACTACCATAACTATCCCTAGAAAGAACCAAACTATTTTACAGTCTAATTTCAGTCTTTAGGTGTATACGCCTATTTCTCCACAATCTCCATAGATTCTTAAAAGTCCCGGCAGCAATCCCTATTCGTCTGTTAATCTCATGCCGCACATCACCATTATCTGTTACATAGCTCCCAAGATAATTAAACTGTGACACCTGCTCAAGACTGCAACCATTCAGATTAACTGAATCACAGCCTGCCTGACCAATTTTCATCACTTTAGTTTTCTCTCTGTTTATAACCAAACCTACTCTACTACCAGTTTCATCAACAGCTCGAATGAAAGAGTTCATCTCATCAACATCATTTGCCAAAAGGGCTAAATCATCAGCATAATCTAAATCAGAAATTTTCGTATCTCCAGCCCATTTAAGGCCAAAAAAAGTCAAAAACGTCTTCTCTAATTCCCACTGCTTAAGAGAATTGCAGGAATCATTCTCTGTTTCCCATTGCCTATGAACACCACAAAATGTTTCTTATCTTCTTCCTACTACCTGAAGGGATCCCAGGAATCCTTCTCTGATTCTCGCTACCTACGAAAGCCTCAAACGTTTTCTTCTCTAATTCCCACTTCTTATTTATCTCCGCAAATTTCACCGCCTTGCCCACGGTCAGCAGGGGACACCGATGGGCTTGTAAAAGCCGCCGTCCGTCGGATGGGACGTTAAGCCGTGGGCAGTGTGCGGAGAGCCATACCCTATGCACGTTAAATAACACGCTAGATGGCCTTGACGGGAGGTTACCACCTGTCTCCCAACAGCTATTACAATAAGTCCCCTCACTCAACCTTCTCTGAGCCTTTGGGATCATTGTGACCTGGCCATTTAACACATTGTGCGCAGAGAGTGTGCCGCTCAGAGACAAAACTACTTAAAGGAACTGCGCGAATGCTTCTTTCATTCCCATTACCTATGAAGAGGTATGTATTTAGAAAGAAAACGAGGAGAGGAGGGGGTTAAGAAATACAACAGAACGAAAAAACGTAAAAGTGGGTCCAAGACCCTTGATTTCCAAAGCAGTGTAACATTCTCCCTCCGTTTTACGGGTTTTTTTTAAAACATTTCTTAAAAAATGCATGAAATATAAACAGTTTAATAATTTTATCCCTTTTACCATTACTCGCATTCTGAAGGAGGGTGGGGAGGCATGCCCTCCTCCCTGGATACTGCCCTGCATATGAAAGTCACAAAAGTTTTCTACGTCCCACTACCTAAAAACAACTACAGGAATCCTTTTCTGATACCCATTACTAACGTAAAAAGCCATGAACATTTTCCTTGCTGTCTCCCACTACTTAAGAGAACTGCAAGAATCCTTCTCTGATTCCCATTACTATTGAAAACACAAAAGTATTCTTATCTCATCACCACTATTTAAAAGAATTTCAAGAATCCCGCTCTGATTCTTATTGCCTATAGAAACCACAAAAGTTGTCTTCTGTACTTCGCACTACCTAAAAGAAACTGAAGATTCCCTTTTCTGATTCTCATTGCCTCAAGAAACCACAAAAGTTGTCTTCTCTACTTCGCACTGCCTGAAAGAAATTGAAGATTTCCTTCTCTGATTCCTATTACCTATGGAAACCACAAAATTTGTCTTCTCTACTTCGCACTATCTAAAAGAAACTGAAGATTTCCTTCTCTTATTTATATTCCTATAGAAACCACAAACGTTGTCTTCTCTACTTCGCACTGCCTGAAAGAAACATAAAATTACCTTCTCTGATTCCTATTATCTATGGAAACCACAAAATTGTCTTCTCTACTTCGCACTACCTAAAAGAAACTGAAGATTTCCTTGTCTGATTCTTATTGCCTCAACAAACCACAAAAGTTGTCTTCTCTACTTCGCACTGCCTAAAAGAAATTGAAGATTTCCATCTCTGATTCCTATTACCTATGGAAACCACAAAATTTGTCTTCTCTACTTCGCACTATCTAAAAGAAACTGAAGATTTCCTTCTCTTATTTTTATTGCCTATAAAAACCACAAAAGTTGTCTTCTCTACATCGCACTACCTAAAAGAAACTGAAGATTTCCTTCCCTGATTTCTATTACCTATGGAAACCACAAAAGTTGTCATCTCTACGTCTCATTTTCTACAAAACATCTAAAGCTGCCACATGGCAATGCTAGATAACAATCCTGATTCGTTACTGTCTCAGACACCCTCCTCTGCGTTCTAACTTGGCCTACACTTTGATATTGTTACAGTATTGTTCCGTTTTATACAATTTCTTTCAGCCACAAGATGGACCAAACACTGCTGGCAACCTGGTTGGTAGGATGCTAATATAAAAATACTCTAAGGTTGGGTTGTTTTAACTCTGAGCGGCACCATTTTATCCCCAATGATCTAAATGACTAAGTTCGAAAGGACCCCGAGGGTTCAGAGAAGGTTGGAGGAAGGGAACATACTAGGTAGCTGTTAGAAAACAGCAGGTAACCCCGATCTAGGCCATCAAGAGTGTTCTTTAACGTGCACACTGTAAGGCTCTCCGGCAAACTTCAGTTTAAGTTCCCATCCAAAAGACTGCTGTCTTTGCAAGCCCATCTTTATAACCTCTCAACGTTCGCCGGCTTTAACTCGAACTTGGGAAACTGAAGATTACGAGCCTAGCTCCTTACCGGCTGAGCCACCCCTACTTCGAGAGGATAAAACTATTTTTTAATAAAATGGTAGATTCAAATCAAATACAGTGGATCCCCCACATTGAGTGGAGGCGTGGGATCAGTCCGTAGCGCGCCATACTCGTATTCTACAGTTCCCAGGCTTGAGTTCCAGCTGGGCCAGCGTTGAGATTTATCTTAGCAAAACTACCTGCCTTGGCCCTGGTAAATAGAGGACATCGATGGGCTTGTAAAGACCGCCGTCCGTCGGATGAGATGTTAAGCCGTGGCTCCGTGTGAGGAAGAGCCATACACTGTCACGTTAACGAACACGCTGGATGGCCTTGACGGGAGGCTACCATCTGCCTCCCAACAGTTGTTCCAGTGAGTTCCCTCCCCAATCCTTCTCTGAGCCTTCAGGGTTCTTGTGACCTGGTCATTTAGCCCATTGTGTGCAAAAAAGTACCACTCAGAAGTAAAAACAACCCAACCCCACACTGAGCATTGAATCTGTTTCAAGAAAACTTTCGCTATACGAAAAAAATTCTTTATGTGAATGTGGGAAATACATTTCCAATGCATAGTTCTTTGCAAGACCAACGGAAATTAACTTTTTTGACTTTAACATCATAATTTAAAAAACACAATTTCTAATTCTTGACAAAAACGTTATAAGAACATGGTGAAAGAATCAATAAACAAAATTTAGGATTATTGCCGTTCCTGTCTCACGCAATTTTATAGATTTTATGTATTGTCCTTATTTAATAAGATGGGGAAATGATTGATTCAGACAAGCTGTACAGCCGCTCAAAATAGTATTCGAACACTAGGGTTGATTACAGAATTCAGAAAAAATATCTGGCAACGATTTTTTTAGAAATTAGTGATATGTGTCACGTGACACGAAGGTTGCCAGATCATTAATTTCTAAAAAAATCGTTGCCAGATATTTTTTCTGAATTCTGTAATCAACCCTAGTGTTCGGATACTTTTTTGAGCGGCTGTACAGTCGCTAAAAAAATCCGAACACTATGGTTGATTACAAAATTCAGAAAAAATATCTGGCAAAGATTAAGAGATTTTTAGATTTTTTTAAAAATCGTTGCCAGATATTTTTTAATTCTCTAATCAACCATAGTGTTCGGATATTTTTTTCAGCGACTGTACTCTAAAGCAAGCATTCTTGGCTTGTCATTTTTTTCAGAGTTCACAACAATTTATTGTTTTTTATTCTCAAGTGTTATACTATTAAAAATATTTTTCCGGAAATTAGAACTATATTTTGTAAACTTGTAAACTTTTCTTTTGTAGAAGTTGTGTTCCATGAAATTTTAAAAACTGCCTTAATTATTCCAGTGTTTAAAAATGCTGATACCAAGGCAATTGAAAATTACAGACCGATTTCGCTTCTATCAACTTTTTCTAAGATTCTTGAAAAAATTGTTAACTTTTGGGATATGCACAAGTTATTTGCCCCAAACCAATTTGGATTTCGAAAAGGTTTGAATACTCAAACTGCGATTTTAGAAATGACTACGCAAATTTGCAAAAATTTAAATCAAAATGTTAAAACAGTTTTATTTTTTTGGATTTGAAAAAAAGCTTTTGATTCAGTGAATCGTGATATATTATTAGAAAAGTAAAAACCAGTGGTGTTAGGGGAAATTTGCTTTCATGGATTAAGAGCTATTTAATGAGTTGGAAGCAAAAATTGAAAAATATATTAGTGAAGAAACAAATGTACAAGTTGGTGTCCCTCAGGGTTCTGTTTTTGGGACCTTTATTTTTTTTATTTTATATAAATGATTTCTGTACATTGGATTTGAATGGTAAAATAATTTCATTTGCAGATGATGCTGCACTAATATATTCTGGAGAGGAAAAGCAAATTTTAGAGTTGTTGGGTTGGGTTGTTTTACCTCTGAGCGGCACTTTTTTGCACACCATGGGCTAAATGGCCAGGTCACATGGACCCCGAAGGCTCAGAGAAGGTTGGGGGAGGGGACCCACTAGAACAGCTGTTGGGAGACAGATAGTAGCCTCCCGTCAAGGCCATCCAGCGTGTTCTTTAACTTGCACAGGGTATGTCTCTCACGCACACGGGGCCACGGCTTAACGTCCCATCCGACGGACGGCGGCCTTTCCAAGCCCATCGGTGTCCCCTACTGACCGTGGGCAGGGCGGGGAATTTTGCGGAGATAAATCTCAACGCTGACCCAGCTGGGACTCGAACCTGGGAACTGCAGATTACGAGCCTGGCGCGCTACCGATTGAGCCACCCCCGTCCCCAAATTTTAGAGAATATAAATAATGACTGGATAGAAATAAGGACGTGGCTAAAATTTAATAAACTCTTTTTAAATACAAAGAAGACGAAATATATTTTTATTAGACCAAGAGAAAATGAGATTGATTTTTTTCGTAACAGGAACATTTTCCACACTGAAGTTTGTGCTGGAAAAAATTGCAATTGTGACAAAATTGAGGGGGTTGAATGCTTGAAATATTTGGGTACTTTTATTGACAGAAAGATGTCCTGGAAAATACAAATATCTGATATTGTTAAAAAGATTAACTGCATTATACCTAAAATTTATTATATCTGGAAATTCTTAAATTTATCTTTATTGAAAATTATTTACTTTTCTTGGATAAAATCTTATTTGCTCTTATTATCGTGGGGTGGAGTTCTATTTGACAACAATCAAACCGTTACACTATGTGCAGAATCACATAATTAGATGCATGATGAAACTAAGAAAATTTGAAAGCGTTGCAAATGTATACAATGAATTAAGTGTTTTACAAATAAAGAAATTATATGTATTTCAGGTACTGAAAACATAAGGATGAATTTTAATGTTCAAACTTTACGGACATTTGAAAAGAATACTCGACTGTCAAAAAAACCTTTTCTTACTTTTAAATTAAGAATTTTAATTATTTTAATTTAAAAGCAAACAAAACTATTGTTCAAAAACATTATGCTTATTTGGCGCAAAAGTGTTTTAACTGCTTACCACAGTACATCAAAGGAATAAGAAATGATAACTTTTTCTATAAGGAATTAAGAAAATGGATTTTGAATGTGGTAAATATTGAGACTATGTTTTAGAAATAAAAGGGATTTAAATGTAATAAAATTTCATTTGAAGCTGAGTTGCCTTTAAGGTGCTCAATTGAACCACTTACTAACGCACAGTTCAATATAGATTTTTTTCTGTTTTTCTACCCAGTAAAGTTTTTTTTTAATTTCATTTATTCTTAATGATAATTTTCAAACTTATAAATTGGTTAAATATTTACTTAGATTATTTGATCAAGCTAGCAAAATGTGAGGAAATGTGAAACTGAAACATGTTGCCTTTTAATTTTTATTACAACATAACTGTTAAATTTCTTCCACAAGCGAGTTTTTACTCTCGAGGAAGACTCAACACTTTTTCTCAGACACTTACTGAAAAATGTAGGTAAAATAAAAACACTAATGAAATGTAATATTAAAATTTTATATAATTTAAAAATGAATAAATATATGATTTTTATTGGACAATCTATGTATAAAAAGAATATATATTAGAAAATGTAACACTTTAAAATTGTTTATCTGAGATATACAACATTATATATATTTCATAAAGTACTGCATATTCTGAGAATAAATTATCTATCTGTCTATCTATCTATCCTCTTGCTTTTCTTCATTTTCAAAATATCTTTAGGGACTTTTGCGACATTTCTTTTAGGGACTTTTGCGATATTTCTTTAGGGACTTTTGCGATATTTTAGGGACTTTTGCGACATTTCTTTAGGGACTTTTGCAATATTTCTTTAGGGTCTTTTGCGACATTTCTTTAGAGACTTTTGCGATATTGCTTTAGGGAATTTTGCGATATTTCTTTAGGGACCTTTGCGACATTTCTTTAGGGACTTTTGCGATATTTCTTTAGGACTTTTGCGCTATTTCTTTAAGACTTTTGCGATATTTCTTTAGGGAATTTTGCGACATTTCTTGAGGGACTTTTGAGACTGTTCTTTCACTTTTAAAATTAGAAATAAAAAAAGGCAGAAAATCAACAATCAAGAACACAACAAACAATATAAACAAAGGCATTCACGATCAAAACGCTCAAAAATAGGTGTCGCCAATTGGCTGAATCTGTATTGGAGTGTTCTAATTGGTCGAAATTGGCGGCAGCGTGACTTCCTTAGCAATTCGTTATGTGAGTCACTGGGGGCGAGGGCCATTCGTTAAGTGAAAATTCGTTATCAGATAACTTCGTTGGGATATTTTACCTTTGACGGCACTCTTTTTTTGCACACAATCGGCTAAACGGTCAGGTTACAAGGACCCCAAGGGCAGAGGAAAAGTTGGGGAAGGGAACCCACTGGACAGCTGTTAGGTGACAAATGGTGGCCTCCCGTCAAGGCTATCCAGGATATTTTTTAACGTGCACAGGGTATGACTCTCCGCACAGGGGGACATGGCTTAACATCCCATCCGAAGGTCGGCGGCCTTTCCATGCTAAACGATGTCCTCTATTGACTGAGGGCAAGGCAGATAGTTTTGCGGAGATAAATCTCAAAGTTGGTCCAAGTGAGACTCGAACTTGAGAGCTGCAGATTACGAGCCTGGCACGCTACCCATTGAGTCACCCTACCCCACTGACAGTTGCAGCAGTCCGGCAGACGTGATACATCACACCTGGGAAGGAATTCCTTATAAGTGGCATATTTGTCATGTTGGAAGTTACATCGGACTGTTACTCTGATACATCTTACAACATTTGATTCGTTTGGCTGCATTTCTATGTATTTGATTTGTATCTCCGTTCATTAATAACTCTATACATCCCTTCAAAGTACCAAATCTACTTGGGGCGGGGGTGGCTCAATCGGTAGCGCGCCAGGCTCGTAATCTGTAGTTTCCAGGTTCGAGTCCCAGCTGGGTCAGCGTTGAGACTTATCTCTGCAAAATTCCCCGCCCTGCCCACGGGCAGTAGGGGACACCGATGGGCTTAGAAAGGCCGCCGTCCGTCGGATGGAACGTTAAGCCGTGACCCCGTGTGCGGGAGAGCCATACCCTATGCACGTTAAAGAACACGCTGGATGGCCTTGACGGGAGGCTACCATCTGTCTCCCAACAGCTGTTCCAGTGGGTCCCCTCACCCAACCTTCTCTGAGCCTTCGGGGTCCATGTGACCTGGCCATTTAGCCCATGGTGTGCAAAAAAGTGCCGCTCAGAGGTAAAGCAACCGAAACAAATCTACTTTCAAAACAACTTGCACATAGTGACAAGTAAAGCAATCTTAACACAGGCGATAAAACGAGGATTTCAAATAGTCTTCGATACATAACTTTAACTGGTTTTCGTTACTTACGTAGTGATGTCACACAACTCTCTCCAATGATAGCTAGAGGCTATTTCCTTTTTCTTTACCAGCTAGCTATACCCATCGCGACTTGCCTACAAATCCATTATTCCTGAAACCGCTACACGTCATCTTTGACTTCTGCTGAAAAAACCGCTTTTCTCTAAAATTCCTCCGCATTACAAAAGATATTTTTCAAACTAGCTCACAGGCGTTATCTCGTTATCAATCACACCAATTCCTATAAAATGTACAGAATCACCGATCCTCCCCCAAGCTAGCTTCATTCATCACTATCAACGAAAACTGCAAGGCACGTCATCAATCAACTGTTTTCGTTCCTTCATATTTCTGTAGCATTCGCTATTTTGTCCTTTAACGTTCGATCTCGCCATCGTTGTGTACAGAAGAGAACGGCAACATCGAAAGAAGTGTGTTTTCTCTATTCAGGAGTCAATCATTTAAAAGTGATATTACAGGCAATTCTTCAAAAACGGAACGTAAAATATGAAGAATGCATTATTGTCGCTTATATTGGAGGAAAAAGAAATGTTGGCGCTCCTATAAACACCATAAAAAAGAGAATCTGAGAAACACTTGATCAAATTCTTCCTTTCAAACCATCTGTCTCCCAACAGCCGTACTAGTGGGTCCCCAACCTTCTCTGAGCTTTCGGGGTCCTTGTGACCTGGCCATTTAGCCCATTGTGTGCAAAAAAGTACGGCTCAGAGGTAAAACAACCAACTGAATACCCAGTAAAATGTTTATAATTTTCTAAGATTTGTTAAAATCCTTATGTCATTTTTTGTGTTTATCGATATATGTAATTTATGAATACAAAATTTAATGTGTATTTATATATATGTTTTACTTTATTCCCATTGTTATATCATAACTATAGATTTATCTATCTATACAAGGGGTATGTGAAGCATAAAAGTTTGAGAACCACTATTCTAGATAATTTTTAGAGTTTGTGGGTGTTTTTGGGAGTTCTTCACCGAAAGGCTAAGGCTTTCTCAAATAATCTTGTGCACTTAGCGGAAGGTTTAAACATCACTTAAAAATAATCCCTTTATTCTTTTCACCAAAATATTACCAATTGTGCACAGAGTTATAGATATATCTCACGATCTTGGATATGGGGGTTGGCTCAGTTGATAGCGTGTCAAGCTCGTAATTTGTAGTTCCCAGATTCGAGTCCCACCTTGGCCAGCGTTGAATTTTGTCGCCATAAACCTCCTCTCTTTCAATCAGTAAGGGACACCGATGGGCTTGGAAAGGCCGCTGTCCTTCGAATGGGACGTTAAGCCGTGGACCTATATGGCATAGATGGGAGGCTACCATCTGTCTCCTAACAGCTGTCTAGTGGGTCCCCTTCCCCCTACCTTCTCTGAGCCCTCGGGTCCTTGTGACCTGGCCATTTAGCTCTTAGTGTGCAACATAGTGCCGCTCAGAGTTAAACCAACCCAAGCCTCCACAAAAAAATATAGTTTATAATACACCAGATAACAAATATGAAAGAGATGAGTTTAACAGCTGAATGTCTGTCTGATGTCCATCACAGTTTTCATGGTGATCTAACAGAAGTTTGTCAACTGGTGTCACCATAGAGACCACCAGCGATGAAGGCATCCATCGCTGGTGGCATCCATCCTTTTTTCCAGTATTCCATCACCGATCCCGTTTCCTTTTCAGTCAAACACCTTATTCAACGTACTACATACATGTACATAGCAATGAGCCTGAGCCATCCACTTGTAATAAAAGTTTCCAGTAATGTGTCCCGTATCGGCATAGATAGGGATTTTAAATGCAATAAAATGCAACTACAAGAATAGCATGTCGCCTCTGGAGAATGTGAGATAGCTGTTATAAGACAGATGGTAGTCTCCCGTTAAGGCCGTCCAGCGTGTTCTTTAACGTGCTCAGGTTATGACTCTATTGTACACGATGGCTTTATATCCCACCTGAAGAACTGTGGTAAAAAAATTTATTCACTCTATAGTAAACTACATACATGTAAAGATTAAAGCGCTGAGAAGTAGAGCCCAATTAACGTTCTAAAAATGTATGAAATAAAAGCCGATTCCAACTAGCATTCTAAAACGCATGACTTGGGTTGGGTTGTTTTACCTCTGAGCGGCACTTTTTTGCACACCATGGGCTAAATGGCCAGGTCACATGGACCCCGAAGGCTCAGAGAAGGTTGGGGGAGGTGACTCACTGGAACAACTGTTGGGAGACAGATGGTAGTCTCCCGTCAAGGCCATCCAGCGTGTTATTTAACGTGCACAGGGTATGGCTCTCCCGCACACGGGGCCACGGCCTAACGTCCCATCCGACGGACGGAGGACTTTCCAAGCCCATCGGTGTCCCCTACTGATCGCGGGCAAGGCGGGGAATTTGGCGGAGATAAATCTCAACGCTGACCCATCTGGGACTCGAACCTGGGAACTACAGATTACGTGCCTGGCGCGCTACCGACTGAGCCACCCCCGCCCCCAAACGCATGACTTGAAAAGCAGAGTTGACATTGCTTTTCAAGCAGAAGTTCATTGAAGAGCAGAGTTGAACTCTGCTTTTCAATGGAATTTAAAAAAAATGCAGAATTCAGTTCTTATCTTTGTTAAATTCCTTTTGCGTAACTGTGTACTTATTTTTTCTAGTCCACTCTATTTTTAGATGGACTAAATTATCCTGCAGATGCCTCATTCTACAACCCTGGTTCGACAATTTTCGTCTTTGCTCATATTTGTGGGGCTCGTGTTGTCCCTCGTCATTCATTAAATAAGGAATTGTTTTGCTTGCAGAGAATTTCTTTTCCATGACATAGCCGCGCCCTTTCTATTCTCGTGTCCGTGCTTTGGGTGACAGCAGGCCCCTCCCTTGTTCCGAAAGTCATCCAGTAATTTCTAAAATATTTGTCACGAATGAGAAATGTATTTCGACAACGACTGTTAAGAAATAAAGGAGACAGCTAAATAAAAGAAAAATCGGGACGAGAACTGTTCAGTTGCACTTCAAGAAATAACGTGCCTTTCATTTCTGCGCCCGTTTTGTTATTTTCGCAGAGGTAAAAAGAACACTAAGTTCGATTGGCGTGTGTACTCCAAAGGCTATATAGTTGAAACTGAAATGATCTGAGTTGAAATTTTCGAATCATAAATCTGACGATCGAAAGGCGACGAAGAATATTTTTGGGAGGTGGTTAATAAATTCTGTGGGAACTATTTGTCGCATTATGAGTTGGGTTGTTTTAACCTTATGGGTTAAGAGATTACAAGGTTGGGGGGAGGAGCGGGGATGGCCCAGTCGGTAGCGCGCCAGGCTCGTAATCTGCAGGTTCGAGTCCCAGCTGGGTTAGGGTTGAGATTTATCTCCGCAAAATTCCCCCCCTGTCCACCAGTCAGTAGGGGACACCGATGAGCTTTAAAAGACCGCCGTCCGTGGAATAGGAATTAGTAGGACATTAAGCCGTGGCCATGTGTACGGGAGAGCCATACCCTGTGCACGTTAAAGAACACGCTAGATGACCTCGACGGGAGGTTACCATCTGTCTTCCAACAGCTGTTCCAGTGGGTCCCCTACCCCAATTTCTCTGAGCCTTCGGGGTCTTTGTTAACTGGCCATTTCGCCCATTGAGCGCAAAAAAGTGCCGCTCAGAGGTAAAACAACCCAACCCAAATCCAGAGGTAAAACAACCCAACCTTATATTGTTGGGTTAATAATCAAGCACGTAATCTGTAGTTTTCGGATTCTGACCAGACACGAAATCTGCAATTTCCAGGTTCTGATCAGGCTCGTAATCTGTAGTTCCCAGATGTTGATCAGGCTCGTAATCTGTAGTTTTCATGTGCTGATCAGGCTCGTAATCTGTAGTTTCCAGGTTCTGATCAGGCTCCTAATCTATAGTTCCCAGATTCTAGTCAGGCTCCTAATCTATAGTTCCCAGATTCTAGTCAGGCTCGTAATCTGTAGTTCCCAGGTTCGTAATCTGTAGTTCCCAGGTTCGAGTCTTCCCTGAGCCAGCGTTGAGATTTATCTCCGCCAAATCCTCATCCTGGTCTCGGTCAGTAGGAGATATCATTGGGCTTGGAAAGACCGCCGTCTTTCGGATATGACGTTAAGCAGTGTCCCCTGTGCACGTTAAAGAACACTCTGTATGACTTTGACTGTTGGTTTTCATCTGTTCCTAACAGCTGTCCAGTGAGGCCCTTCCCCCAACTTTCTCTCCTTAGTCCGTTGTATGCAAGAAAAAGTGCTTCTCAGAGATAAAATAATTCAAATGTAACAATATCGTTTAACTTAAGTGCAATTTGTTTAGTTTCGTAGTTGTTTAGTTCCAATTTTTGAGAACTTGGTATAAAAATGCCTTGGATGAATGTAAAAGCATTGTCTGCTAAAATGGCCCTGGTTTAATAACTTTCTAAATATTAAATGACTGTTTTTGAAAATTAGAGATTTATGTGGATTTGAATGAGTTGGGTTAGGTTGTTTTACCTGTTAGCATCACTTTTTTGCACACAATGGTCTAAATAACCAGGTCACAAAGACTCCGAGATCTCAGAGAAGGTAAGAGAAAGGATACCACCGGACAGCTGTTAGGAGACAGATGGTAGTTTCCCGTCAAGGGGGGCTGGGGTGGCTCAGTCGGTAGCGTGCCAGGCTCGTAATCTGTACTTCCCAGGTTCGAATCGCAGCTGGGTCAGCGTTGAGATTTATCTCCGCAAAATTTCCCGCCCTGCCCACATCATAGGGGACACCGATGGGCTTAGAAAGACCGGCGTCCGTCGGGTGGGATGTTAAGCGGTGGTCCCATGTATGGGAGAGCCATACCCTGTGCTCATTAAAGAACACACTGGATGGCCTTAACGGGAGGCTACCAATTTGTCTCCCAACAGCCGTTCCAGTGGGTCCCTCACGCAACCTTCTCTGAGCCTTCGGGGTCCTTGTGACCTGGCCATCTAGCCCATGGTGTGCAAAAAAGTGCAGCTCAGAGGTAAAGCAACCCAACCCTCCCGTCAAGGTCATCCAGAGTCGGAGACTCGGAATGACTTTAAGACGTAGCCTCCTATGCAGCAGAGCTATACCTTGAGTACACTAAATGACACACTGGATGACATTGACGAGAGGCTACCATCTGTCCTAACGTATCACGTGGTTCTTGCAACTGACCATTTAGCCCACTGTGTTCAAAATATTGTGCTCAGACGCAAAACAACCCAATCAACTGGTTTCTTTCTACAATTCTGTCTAAAAGCAGCTGTAATTTGGATGGTAACTTAATATTATCAAATTGAATGCAAAATAAAGGTTATTATGAAAGACTACCAACAATTTAAAACGCAATATTTTATTAAATAATTGTGTTTGCAAAATGTCAAGGAATTTTCAATTTCCTTTATGTTCAACAAATTTAAATGTGAGCGCCATTACTGGTGGCTCAGGCGGTAGCGCGCCAGGCTC
The DNA here is from genome assembly GCA_038380435.1 of Ryuthela nishihirai. NCBI lineage: Eukaryota > Metazoa > Arthropoda > Arachnida > Araneae > Heptathelidae > Ryuthela > Ryuthela nishihirai. The sequence continues at coordinate 30,361,499 of JAWZYU010000025.1, forward strand.
GTAATCTGTAGTTCTCAGGTTCGAGTCCCATCTGGGACAACGTTGAGATTTAACTGCGCAAAATTCCCTGCCCATGGTCAGTAGGAGACACCGATGGGCTTGTAAGCGCGCCAGGCTCGTAATCTGTAGTTCCCAGGTTCGAATCCCAGCTGAGTAAGCGTTGAGATTTATCTCCGCAAAATTTCCTGCGTGTCCACGGTCAGTAGGGAACACCGATGGGCATGGAAAGACCACCGTCCGTCGGATGGGACATTAAGCCGTGGCTTCGTGTGCGTGAGAGCCACACCCTGTGCACGTTACAGAACACGACGGATGACCTTGACGGGAGGCTACCATCTGTCTCCCAACAGCTGTTCCAGTGGGTCCCCTCCCTCAACCTTCTCTGAGCCTTCGGGAATCCTTCGGGTGGGTTTTTTTGCACATCATTGGCCATTTAGCCAATGTTGTGCAAAAAAGTGCCGCTCAGAGGTAAAACAACCCAAGCCATTACTGGTGTGATGTTCAGCTACCTTCCACACTTTGCTCAGTAAGCCTGGTGTAGCACTTTCAACAGCTACAGTGATTCGTTCCTTTAAAAGTTGTGAGTTACGAATTTTTTTCCCAATAAATGATGTTTTCAACGTATCCCCTCCCAAAACAAAATTCCAATGGATTCGAATCGGAACTTCTCAGGGGTCTATAAGATCGGTCTGCATCTACCAATCCAGCAATTTCCGAATTTGTCATATAAAATATGACGTGTAATATATTAGCACCGTGTGATGATTCTCGCACTCCTCATAAGAAGGAAACTTTGAACATCCCTTTATATTTTTGGATACAAAATAACTCTTGTAAATAATTTAATGAAATACAGCATTTTGAAATGTGGATATTCTCTTTTAAGGACCCTATATAGAGCATTAGTACTGCTTCTAGTAAGTACTGAGGGATGTTTATCTAAGAAACAAGTCTTCCATACTTCCAGACTTTGTTTTATACACTTATCTCTGTCCTCAGATATCTCGTCATCACATTAGGATGTGATATTTCTTTCAGCAACGAGATCTCTTTTCCTTCTTTGCTAATCGATTCTCATCCATGGCGGTCACTTGCTCAAATTACAGTCGTCCCTTCTCCATACGTAACGACGCTAGTAAAGGTCATAGGTCATCTGTATTTTCTGTCTGTGAACCTAATAAAGAGTTGGGTTGTTTGATCACTGAGGGGCGCTTTTTTTGACACAGAATGGGCTAAATAACTAGGTCATAAGGACCCCAAGAGAATTTTTGTTTCAGTTTGGATAAGGAAGCAACTGGATAGCTGTCAGGAAGCAGATGGAAGCTTTCCACAAAGCCATCCAGTGGTTCTTTAAGGCGCAAAGTATATGCTATACTGTATAGGATGTCACGGCTTAACAATACGACAGACAGAGGTTTTTCAAGATCACCGGTATCCCTTTTCTCACAGAGGGATGGGAACACCCAGGATTGGGAGGGGGGGGGGGGGTAAATCTCAACACTAGCGCAGTTGGAACTCGAACCTGGGAACTGCAGATCACCTACACAACAGTGCTTCTCAGAGTTAAAACAAAATATTCTCGCCATTCTAATGTTAACTGATTTTAAAATTAAAAAAACAATGCTTGAAATAAAAAACTCTGAAAAAATCCTATTTTTTTTATTTTTAATTCGAAAGCTCCTTTCTGAAGTTCAATATTTTGTGTATGAGTGTATTAAACATAGAAGGATATGCTTCAAGATTTTTAAGCTGGGCTATAACCAAACCTAGAAAAATACGCTTCAATATTTTTAAGCTGGGCTGTAAGCAAACCTAGAAAAATACGCTTCAATATTTTTAAGCTGGGCTATAACCAAACCTAGTAAAATACGCTTCAATATTTTTAAGCTGGGATGTAAGCAAACCTAGAAAAATACGCTTCAATATTTTTAAGCTGGGCTATAACCAAACCTAGAAAAATACGCTTCAATATTTTTAAGCTGGGCTGTAACCAAACCTAGTAAAATACGCTTCAATATTTTTAAGCTGGGCTGTAAGCAAACCTAGAAAAATACGCTTCAATATTTTTAAGCTGGGCTATAACCAAACCTAGTAAAATACGCTTCAATATTTTTAAGCTGGGATGTAAGCAAACCTAGAAAAATACGCTTCAATATTTTTAAGCTGGGCTATAACCAAACCTAGAAAAATACGCTTCAATATTTTTAAGCTGGGCTGTAACCAAACCTAGTAAAATACGCTTCAATATTTTTAAGCTGGGATGTAAGCAAACCTAGAAAAATACGCTTCAATATTTTTAAGCTGGGCTATAACCAAACCTAGTAAAATACGCTTCAATATTTTTAAGCTGGGCTGTAAGCAAACCTAGAAAAATACGCTTAAATATTTTCAAAATGTGCTGTAACCAAATCTGGAAAGTTACGCTTCAATGTTTCTAAAATGGGCTGTAAGGTTAGTACCTCCATTAACGTTGTTTAAAATAAAAATATATGTAATGAGTTGGTGTTGTAAAAGTTATTTAATGCATACTTTTTTTTTTCTCGTAAACCTTCTAACCTCACATTAGCACTTTTTAAATTTCTGACTTTGGAATATATAAAAAATAAATGTATATATAAAATTTGAAATTTACTGAGGGTCGCATGGAATTCCTTTGCCTTGACGGTTTTTTACCATTCGTGCAAAGCATTAAGCTCTGACTTTAAAAATAAGCAGTCATGCAAAATTATAATTTTTGTGGGCATTTTAGCATCATAGGCGGAATATAAGTAATTAGAACAGCATGCATTTTTTGGGGTGGGAATTAATGATTTTTTGTTTCACAGTAAGGAACAGAGATTTGATCCTTCTGAAATATCTTACTCGTTATAACTAATATTTATATACCAAATGTATCTCAACGCTAAGCAAATAAAACATTATCTCAGTCAAAATGAAATAATCCTAATTTCTTAATGAACATTCAAAGTAATTGGTCTATTACAGTGTCTCGCAAACTGTGTGCCGCGGCACAATAGTGTGCCGCGAGATTTTCCAAGTGTGCCGCGAGAGATTTTCAAATTGACACTAGATATTCCAAAGGTTTCATTTTGACTTGACTTGTGTTATCGACGTGCTATCGACGTGCTTTAATAAAAATCTTTCAGATTTTATCAACTGGGATCTTGTAAGTATTTATCAAGCTTTTTCCAAATTTTGGTATTAATTTTTGATTATTTCAAGCCATAGAATGGACAAATATTTAAAACAAACACCGAGTTATGATTAATCATATTCATTATTATATTTATTTTAAATAAAATGCATTTAACGAAACTTCAATTTTCCTCTTTTTACGTAACCATCAAAAATTCTCTTTTAGGTGTGCCGCGGGGAAAAAAAACTTGATTCAGTGTGCCGCAGAGTAAAAATGTTTGCGAGACACTGGTCTATTAAATACTTCAGGGCAGATCAGTCCAACCCAAACTTAATGAAGAGCTACTAGGTTGTTGTCTGGATTACCGCTGAGCGTGGGGGTGGCTCAGTTGGTAGCTCACCAGGCTCGTAATCTGCAGTTCCCAGGTTCGAGTCTCGCCTGGACCAGCGTTGAGATTTATCTCTGGAAAACCTTCGGTCAGTAAGGAACACCGATGGGCTTGAAAAATCCATCAGATAGGAGGTTAAGCTGTGGGCCACTATGCTGGAGAGACATACACTGTGCACATTTAAGAATAAAACGAATGGCCTTGATGGGAAGGATGCCATCTGTCCATCTACTAGTCACAACGGGTTCCTTGTGATTAGCGCCGCTTAGAGATAAACAAACCCCTGAGCGGCACTGAAAGGCTGAGAGAAGGTTGGTGGAATCAGATTCAATGAGCAGATGTTAGGAGCAGGTGGTATCCTCCTGCCAAGGCCATCCATTCTGTTCTTTAACGTGCATGGCATATGTCTCACACGATGCCACGGCTTTACTTTCCATCCGACGGACAACGTCTATTCCAAAACCCACCGGTGTTCCCATTCTGACCGAGGCCAGGGAGTTTTGCAGAGATTAATCTTAATTAATCTCAGCGCGGGCGCCAGGCGGGAGTCGAACCTGGGAACTGCAAATTACGAACTCGGCAGATTACTACGGCTGCTCCACCCCCTGGCCAGAGCCACTAAGCAAAAACCACACTTTAAGTACACAAAAGAGAAAACCTGTACTTAGAAACAAAAACATACATTTACGATGAGTAAGGAACTGGAAAACGAACTCTGTTTTTAAAGAACCAAGAAAATATTTTTAATTAAAAAACAAAAATGCTTATTTCAAATGAATGCTATGAATTGTCAAAATCGATGAATTTTGTACGTAAAAATGTTTGGTCAAAAAACAGTTGCGAGAAATGAACCAGATTTAATGTATTGATGATTTCTTTTATGAGATACAGTTTCTTTTGCCAGCTGGTTCAGCGTTGAGATTTATCTCCGCAACACTCCCACCGCCCTGCCCACGGTCAGTAGGGGACACCGATGGGCTTGGAAAGGCTGCCGTCCGCCGGATGGGACGTTAAGCCGTGGCCATGTGTGTGGGAGAGCCATACCCTGTGCACGTTAAAGAACACGCTGGATGGCCTTGACGGGAGGTTACCATCTGTCTCCCAACACCTGTTCCAGTGGATCCCTTCCCCCAACCTTCTCTGAGCCTTCGGGGAAACTTATGAACTGGCCGTTTATCCCATGGTGTGCAAAAAAAGTGCCGCTCAGAGGCAAAACAACCCAACCCAGTTTCTTTTGTATTGAGAAACAGGTTGGAGTGGCTTGCTTCAGGAAAACCGATATAACTATATCTATTGGACTATTATGATTAAAAATTGAGGTAATATCATTAATTAATTAGATTAAAGTAGATTTAAAAACGTTTTGAAAAAGTAGGCAAAATTGTCATAAGTTGATAATATTCTGTTTTATGTTTCAAATAAAAGGTATAGTTTAGATTCCTTTCTTACGTTTAAAAATGTTTTATCTCAAACAGATTTATTACACAGTATTAACAATTCCTGAACAAATAATTCCTAGATTCTTTCGGAAGAAAATGGAATTCATAGCTGATCTTTGAACTCATTGTTTTTCGACAAATATATTTTCATAATTTAAAAAAATTAAATTTCATCATTACTAATATTCTATTGCTAATAAAACAAACAATACCGTTAATCTCTCATTTTGATTAATACTAGAATTTCGTTTGTACCCATTACGTATACTGATCTAACAATATCAGCGAAACCTTGTACAAGTTCCTATTATTAAAGAGTCGACTTTGTAAACAAGATAACAGTAAACTAGATGTTTTTGATTCTAGATGCTTAATCATTATCTTGGGCATTAGGTGGTTCAACTTTGTAAGTAATGATGAGGTTCGGCAAAGGAGTCGGCAACCTCCTTTAAGAAACATATTGTGCAGAAAGAGACTCCGTTGGTTTGGCCATGTTGCCCGTATGGATAATTATAGATTAACGAATATGGTTAAGAACAATGTGCCTAAAGACCTCAAAAAGAGGGGGAGACCTAGGATGCGGTGGGCAGACAATGTCAAACAGGACCTTGTTAGAATTCGTGTGCAGTGGCCAGATGCAGAAGATGTAGCTCATGGCAGATATGTTTGGAGAACTAAATTGCACAGTCTGGTTGGACCTCCGTAGCCCATGGCTGTTTGAGGATGATGATGATGAATTCATGTGTTCCTTCTTTTACTTCATAACATTAATATCCATCTGTCCTTTATTATTTCTCCTATAATTGGTCCAAAATATCTTACGATTGGATTCTATTTAATTTTTTACCTTAGAGATATATAGCATTTAAATTTTCGCTTTTACTCTCCTTCTAAAACGTTTTAAGAGCTCCAATTACGACGTATTATTATATCTTCTACCCAAGTATTTTTGAACCAATTTGTCTAATAATATCCACAGTAAACCAATAAGGACAGTTATTCCATTATACTTCCGTTCTTCGAACACATATCATAAGGACACCGATGTGCTTGGAAAGGCCGCCGTCCATCGGATCGTACATTAAGCCGTGGTTTCCGTGTTCAAGAGAGAACAGGTTAAAGAGCACGCTGGATAACCTGAACGGAAGACTGGAATCTGTCTCCTAACAGCTGTCCAGTGGGTTCCTTTCTTAGAGTCCCTTTCGCTGAGAGATATAACAACGAAAAGAACTTTTGTTTTTGGAACTGATATCAATAATTTCATGTAATATATGATAAAAATCTGTCACCTATTTACAAAACGTACCAAACTATCATTTCACGGATATTTTAAAACTTGCGTGTCTCTAGTTTGGCCTTTGAATGATTTAACAAGAAAATTCCCTATTAAATTGGTAGAACTCTGTACACAACACCGTATGGCTTTCACTGTCGAACCTGTTCAAAATAAGGACAAACCTGAGGCCCCAGTGCATAGAAGTTTCAACATTAAAGTTTTATGACCCTTTGGGTTAATAAATCGGCTACTAACCTGTAATATCTGCACTCTACATGGATAGATAAGTTTTAAAAGCATGTAACAGTATTTCAAAAGTATTTATACTGCATAAAATATCCATTATGATTTGAGCTTTGCCACTAATGTAACAGCTGACGTCTTGAAAAACTACTATTAACTTTTCTTCTTCGCTTTATATATTCAACTAGACGATGCATCAGAGCACTGCCTAGAGAAATTTTGCCGTTTTATAAACGTAAAAATAAGAAATATTTCTTCCTTCCAAGGATTTCTCTTTTTATATACGTTAAGAAACTACTTGCATTTTTGAAAAAGAGCTGTCAGAGTTTAGTGGTCAGCGAACCTGGCATGTAACTGGGAGATGTGAGTTCGAATCCCACTCATCGGGGAAACTCATTTTTTCCACAAAATTATTTCTCGAAATGTGCCAGATTCAGTATATTAATGATTCGTTTTATGAGCAGCAGGATCTTTTGCAATGAACAGTGGATTGGCCAGTTCAACTCTATACCCTCTGTCTGATTATGGAAAGTGACTTGATGAACAATTTCTGACTTCTCGTTTTCTTATTTATTTACTTGCTTATTTTATTTTATACATTTATTTATTTATTTCGAATTGCTGAAATTTTCCATCATTTGTCAAGAGTGTTCGATTTCTTTTCGAAGCATTATGTTTCCTGCACAATTTCCAACACACTTACTTGCAGCTTACAATATTGTGCCATTCCCTTTATTGCACTACGAGTGAAAACTCGTACTACAATATAAACAAATAAATATCTCCCTCCTCGAGCAGCTGCTTGCCACAGAGATATGACAGGAGTCTGTCAGTTTAATTCACCATAGAGAAGATGCTTGAGGGAGACGTCACCTCATTAGAAAAATAACAAAAACATCCATGCCTTCTCCGGACTTCGAAACCTAGATCCCTGTGATCAGCAATCAAGTGCTCTAAAGCACAAGCATCTGATAAATTATATTCATAATCTCTTTTAGCCGTCAGGCTTGTAATCTGTAGTTCCCAGGTTCAAGTCCCAGCTGGGTCAGCGTTGAGATTTATCTCCGCAAAACTCCCCGCCCTGCCCACTGTCAGTAGGGGACACCGATGGGTTTAGAAAGGCCGCTGTCCGTCGGATGGGACGTAAAGTCGTGGCCTTCTCTCCGTGTGCGGGAGAACCATACACTGTGCACGTTAAAGAACACACTGGATGGCCTTGACAGGAAGCTACCATCTGTCTCCCAACAGCTGTTCCAATGGGTCCCCTCCCCCAACTTTCTCTGAACCTTCGGGATCCTTGTGACCTGGCCATTTATCAGCTGGGTCAGCGTTGAGATTTATCTCCGCAAAACTCCCCGCCCTGCCCACGGTCAGTAGGGGACACCGATGGGTTTAGAAAGGCCGCTGTCCGTCGGATGGGACATAAATCCGTGGCCTTCTCTCCGTATGCGGGAGAGCCATACCCTGTGCACGTTAAAGAACACACTGGATGGCCTTGACGGGAGGCTACCATCTGTCTCCCAACGGCTCTTCCAGTGTGTCCCTTTCCCCAATCTTCTCTGAGTCTTTGGGGTCCATGTGACAAAAAACATGTGAAAACAACCCAACCCATAATCTCTTTTGCCTAATCTGAATATTAGAATTAATTAGCCGACTATATCGTCGTTGAAATGCAGGAAGGTTTCCCGTTTTTCGGTTTACTGGCTATCTAACAAAACCTAAAACTTTATACTGGTACAGCTATTAAATCTACTGAATTCCACGACCGCTTATAAAGATTTAAAAGCAAGGGTAAAATTTCTCTTAAATCTAATTAACCAGGAACCTTTCTCGTTGATTAACTTTTAGGATTGGCCTCGAAGGAAGACGTTATTGTGTCTTTTAGGAGGTGATTACCAAAGTTAATGAAACTAGCAGGATAGCTCAAATGAGGGATTATGTTGAGATGGAAACTACTGCAAGTCACACTCTTCTGATATCATATTTTCCTTGAAGCTAAGCAAGTCAATGAATAAATTTCATGATTGCGAATGAGCGAAACAATTCTTCTTCCTCTTAATAAACATCATTAATAACAACAGTCTATCAGATATTAGGTAAGATAATATAATGATGTTTACACAATTTTCTATTTTAATGTAATCTATTTCTATGCGTGAAACTAGATAAACGAACCAAGTTTGCAAAGTCCGTTAATCTCAAGGATATTTATAAAATGAACAAACGTACATGAGAAGAAATTACATTTCGGGTAATTGTGTTGCAATTCGCGCGAAAACGCTTCAGAAATATGGTAATATAATCACATGTTATAGAACTTTAGCAACAAATACTACTTGAGTTGGAGAGGGGGTGGCTCAGTAGGTAGCGCGGCAGGCTCGTAATCTGTAGTTCCCAGGTTCGAGTCCCAGCTGGGTCAGCGTTGAGATTTATCTCCGCAAAATTCCCCGCCCTGCCCACTGTCAGTAGGGGACACCGATGGACTTGGAAAGACCGCCGTCCTCGGATGGGACGTTAAGCCGTGGCCCCGTGTGCGGGAGAGAGCCATACCCTGTGCACGTTAAAGAACACGCAGGATGGCCTTGACGGGAGGCTACCATCTGTCTCCCAACAGCTGTTCCAGTGGGTCCCCTCCCCCAACCTTCTCTGAGCCTTCGGGGTCCATGTGACCTGGCCATTTAACCCATGGTGTGCAAAAAAAGCGCCGCTCAGAGGTAAAACAACCCAACTACTTGAGTAAAAAGTGTAAAACTTTTTAATACCATTCATGAAATGTGAATTAACTACATGACCGTATCTAGGAAAACAATAATTGTTTCTGTGGCCAAAGCGAAATTTGCATTTCTCTGGAAAACACCTTCGAGACCACTTCGTTTCAACTCTTTAAGCATGGGAGTGACGAATAAGTAAAAAACTTTTATTTTTTTACAGGAAGCGGCCAGTGATATGACGAATGCGATTCTTTACTTCCTTAAAAAAATTTCTTTATAGAGCAATGCATTTTTTTTGTAAATCATAGAGTTCCAAACGGTAAAATACTCTTCATAATCAAATTATGAGACTTTTGCAAGTCATTGTGAATGTCCTATTAAAAAAGAAAATTGCACGTAGTTCATTCCCTATAACGATAACTCATTTCCGAACCATTCACCATCACGAATTCTCACCGTCACATCCCATTGACTCTGTTAACACCAAAGGATAGCAACATCCCCACTGCCACTACTCTTTCCTCATCCATCATCAGCGTGCATCAATCATATTTACGATTTCTGAGGAACTTTTAGATCACACACAATTATGGCTGACATCTTTGGCGGTACTTGCGAAAATCCAATATATATATATACAATATATACGAGTCGTTACAAACTTATGACCTTTCGAAGAATGTTACTATTCAGGAAACAATTGTATCCTACTATCGCAAAGATGCTGCAATTTCGCAAACTCAGTTTCACAGATCTTCATTCCCTTCAAAGAAGCTCAAGAACAGACAGTGTAATTTCTCCGATTGTCCAATGGAATGGTCAACAAACTACGTACGATGTCCCTCGATCATGCGGGTATCTCAACAGATCTTTAAATGTGAATCTCGTGTTGTTTACTGATCCTGACTCTAATAGATGACGAACTTCTCTCTGCGCAGGAAGCAATACAGTTGCCTCTCCGATATCTGTCAGTTACCTAAGAAACGGCAGCTTTCAGCGATTCACGCGGTTTGCGGTTCAACAACATTAATCGGTATTTGCTTTGCATTGTTGTTTATGTTCTCCCATGGAATGGAAATGGAAACTGGTAAAATACGAGATGACGGTAAGTTAATCGAAAAGACAAGATTCTGAAAAAAATAGAAGTTTTTTTTTTTTCTCATTTTTTTAGGTTAGGGATAGGATGCGATGCAGTGTTTCGAGATTGGAAAATGTGTCGTTTTTTATATCACTACGTTTTGAAAGGATGCTCTCATAAAGAATCTTATTTCTGGATTTATTTTTTTTTTCTTCTTTTTTATAGAACAAATTGATCTATCCGAGAAGTTTTCTGATTTTATTGTATATTAAAGTGGAGAAGATAACTTCAGTATTCAATGTAGAGAGTTGAATCGATGAGAAATAACGAGGTTGAAGTCGGAAGTGAAGAAAAATTATCGAAAAGAAAGAAATCGGAGATTAAGAAAAAACATCGAAAAGAAAGAAATCGGAGATGAAGAAAAGATCACCGGGAAAAAAAACTTAATTTACTTTCTTTTCCGTTGAATTCAATGGATGTTAAAGATTTCAAAAAAAAAAACATACGTGAAATATCATTTCAGTAAAAACAAAGAACCATTAGAGATGATGTGAAAATCTTTTTAAGTAATCGAAGCTAAAAAAACAGTGAAAAAAATAACTCTTAAGTATTTACATGAATTCCGTAAATAATAAGTAAGAAATGTCTTTTAAAAAAACTTCCGAGCTACTTCAAAAAAAAAACGAAAAACCATTTTAAAAAATATTTTTTTAATGATTCTAATCAGAAAGATAATGTGAAGATTGTCTTTCAAGTATTTTTACGGATGCAATGCATATATGTTGATGGAAAGTGATACCATAAGATAATGTGAACAAAGGTGACGCAAAAGCGTTTTGTAAGGACTGTCTTTCAATAAATTAAAGAGATGCATTTAAAATGATGATTTATATAAGACCGTGAAAGGTGATGAAATAAGATTGCACCATCTCGATATTCGATCAACTTCCATTCGATCATTTCAAGTCACAGATTCTCTCTAGATCCAAACTATGGACATAAAGAGTTTGGACTCTCTCTCTCCCCAACCTTCCATAAAACTCGGAAGGCTTTTCATAGCCATCTTTCGAGTAATATCCTTTATACGATTTCTGGGGGAGGATCACAAAGAATAAGAACAGACTAGACAAGAAATAGAACAAGACTAGAAAGAGTGCACAAAGAATGTGGGCAGGTCACAAGGACCCCGTGGACTAAGAGAAGGTTGGGGGAAGAGACCCACTGGGCAGCCGTTGGGAGACAGATGGTAGACTCCTGTCAAGCCATTCAGTGTGTTCTTTAATGTACAGTCGCTCAAAAAAGTACCCGAACACTATGGTTGATTACAGAATTCAGAAAAAATATCTGGCAACGATTTTTTTTAGCCTTGACGGTCTTGGCTTTTATGGCCTTGACGGGAGGCTACCATCTGTCTCCCAACAGCTGTTCCAGTGGGTCCCCTTCTCCAACCTTCTCTGAGCCTTCGGGGTCCATGTGACCTGGCCATTTAGCCCATGGTGTACAAAAAAAATGCCGATCAGAGGCTAGATTCGTGCCTATTTAGAAACACGTTATGTGTTATAGCTGTTCAAACACATTAATTTGCATAGGCAAATGTTAAAAAAAAATTTTGGAAATGCTGAATATATGAACAAGGATAAGTCACACAAGGAAAGCATCTAAAGTGTTTTCTTATATAATAAATACAATAATATAAACCGATGATAGAGAAATAGTTGAGAAATCGTACAAACGTGCCAGTCGTGTTAGCCAAAAAACAATCCTACTTTATTAAATCATACTTTGAATTCGTGTTTAGTTGGAAACTGGTTGCACAGATTGTGGGTGTAATTTTGTTTTATATAGAGAAATATATAATAATAATTTACAAAATATATCCACTGTTATGTATTTACAACAGTACAATTAATTGTTTCGTTTTTATTATTTATGTAACACTTATTAATTATGTATCTACAACAGTACAATTAATTGTTCTGTATCTACAATAGTACAATTAATTGTTTTGTTCTTTTAGAACAAATAAACGCTCAAGCACAGACTCGGAATGACTCAGGATCTCATTGGAATGAATGTCTCAATTCATCGAGCATAGAGAAAGCCACGGCTTCGCGACTGCGTTTTAATTAGCTCAATCGAGGAATCCAGCAACAACTTTAGAAATGCTACTTCTGCATTTTAATCGTCAACACTACTGATCTCGATGAGACATTGTCGAATTACAGCTGACGCAACAGGTTAAACTCTGGAATGGGAAAGGTGCTTCAGTTGTTTGAAGTTCGAAACTGGGATTCGGTCGGAGAATTCGAAAACACTCGGAGAGCAATTGCCCAACAAAAGCCTGTCTGCGCCATCGCTCACTGAAAGGTACAATCGACACTTTCTGAGAACTGAATTGCAACAATCCTGCACCCGTACCCATTAAGATGAATGCAATTTAGCAACGTAATGATTTTATTTTGGCGACATTGCATTCAGTTTGGAGATAAACCGATGAGGGAATGTTTCAGGAGATGCTTTGCTCTACGTGATTCAGAATTACATTAGGATGCCGAATTGTTTTAATTCTAGGCGGCACTGATTTTTCACACAATGGGCTAAATGACCGGGTCGCAAGGACCCTCTCCGCCCTGTCCTAGGTCAGTAGGGGACAACGCTGGGATTGAAAAGGCCGCCGTGCGTGGGATGGGATGTTAAGTCGTGGCCCCGTGTGCGGGATTTGGGTTGGGTTGTTTTACCTCTGAGCGGCACTTTTTTGCACACCATGGGCTAAATGGCCAGGTCACATGGACCCCGAAGGCTCAGAGAAGGTTGGGGAGGGGACCCACTGGAACAGCTGTTGGGAGACAGATGGTAGCCTCCCGTCAAGGCTATCCAGCGTGTTCTTTAACGTGCACAGGGTATGGCTCTCCCACACACGGGGCCACGGCTTAACGTCCCATCCGACGGACGTCGGCCTTTCCAAGCCCTTCGGTGTCCCCTACTGACCGTGGGCAGGGCGGGGAATTTTGCGGAGATAAATCTCAACGCTGACCCAGCTGGGACTCGAACCTGGGAACTACAGATTACGAGCCTGGCGCGCTACCGACTGAGCCACCCCCGTGTGCGGGAGAGCCATACCCTGTGCACGTTAAAGAACACGCTTGATGGCCTTCACGGAAGGCTACCATCTGTCTCCCAACAGCTATTCCAGTGGGTCCCCTTCTCTGAGCCTTCAGGGTCCTTGTGACCTGGCCATTTAGCCCACTGTGTACAAAAAAGTGCCGCTCAGACGTAAACCAACCAACGCCCTTCTGTAAACCTTTTTTCAGCGACACTTTAAAAATTATTTATGCCTTGAATCGGAGATATTGAAGAAATATTACGGTTTCCATTTTACAATAGCGTTTAATAGCGCATTCTAACTGAAAAAAAATCGATAAGATAAAATTTCAGCGAATATTGGCAACGAAATATTTACGGCGAAAACGTTTAAAATTTCATGATGGAGAGATGGTCAAGGGGGTTACATTGGCAGAAATGATTTGTTCCCTTAAGACCAGAAGGCATGGAAAAACGCAACGATTTTGATTTAATAATCAAATCAATAATTTTTTTTCATTATATAGGCACTAATAAAATATTACTATGTGCATTTTGCCACCCAAAAATTAATTGAAATTTTCTCTCTTAGAGGGCACTGAATGCAGAAAAAAATCCCTCTCTTTGAAAACGAGCATTTTACATTCGCCAGAAATGACAGTTATCCTTAAAGTTACTTTTTTTTATTGCTGCAAATTGGTCTGCATTTATCATCTCTTTTACCATTAAATTGTAAACCGATTACATTCTTTATAAGTTGCGAAATTAGTTTGTGATTACCCATGACACACAGAAATGCTTGGGGCGGGGGTGGCTCAGTCGGTAGCGCGCCAGGCTCGTACTCTGTAGTTCCTTGGTTCGAGTCCCAGCTGGGTCAGCGTTGAGATTTATCTCCGCAAAAATTCCCCGCCCTGCCCACGGTCAGTAGGGGACACCGATGGGCTTGGAAAGGCCGTCGTCCGTCGGATGGGACGTTGAGCCGTGGGCCGTGTGCGGGAGAGTCATACCCTGTGCTCATTAAAGAACACACTGGCTGTCCTTGACGGAAGGCTACCATCTGTCTCCCAACAGCTGTTCCAGTGAGTCCCCTCCCCCAACTTTCTCTGAGCCTTCGGGGTCCATGTGACCTGGCCATTTAGCCCATGGTGTGCAAAAAAAGTGCCGCTCAGAGGTAAAACAACCCAACTCCTGTAGAATGATAGAAATTCATGTTCGCTTTATATGCACCAAGCAAATGCCTATAATAAATCCCACTCTCAGACGTAAAGATGCCAGCCACATACTTCATGTGATAAATAGCTTCCATACTTTCCTTGCATGTCGTCAATCAGTATGTCATATCCGGAAGAGAATTCGTACTTCCTACCTCTATCACGACACGAACCACAGACAAAAGATTCAGGCCAATATTCTGCTTCCAGGTACTCGAAGAACTAAGAGCAGTGACACCGGAAGTAATATTAGACCATATAAAGCGTTTCCTGTCTGTTACTTACCTTGTATGGATCCAGTGCATTACTTCTAACAGAGGATTTGTGATTATATGTTGCTTTCGAAAAATCCTCATCAGATGGCAGCAGAAAAGAACAACATAAACTCATAGAGAAGTAATCAGTTTTTTTGCAGAGTTTGTACTCTGCTCTTTGTTGTCGATAACCAAAGCACACTAATTATACTAGCATATTGTGCTTTTTTTTATACAAAAACAATACTTCTCGCCTTTTCGCTTTTTTTGTAGTGCTATTATTGGTTTGCTAACAACATACTGGGAGTACTCAGGTAATAAATTTCACAGTGTAGTTGGATCTCAGTATCCCAAGTATTTTTTTGAGGGTTGGGTTGGGTTGTTTTACCTCTGAGCGGCACTTTTTTGCACACCATGGGCTAAATGGCCAGGTCACAAGGACCCCGAAGGCTCAGAGAAGGTTGGGGGAGGGGACCCACTGGAACAGCTGTTGGGAGACAGATGGTAGCCTCCCGTCAAGGCCATCCAGCGTGTTCTTTAACGTGCATAGGGTATGGCTCTCCCACACACGGGGCCACGGCTTAACGTCCCATCCGACGGACGGCGGCCTTTCCAAGCCCATCGGTGTCCCCTACTGACCGTGGGCAGGGCGGGGAATTTTGCGGAGATAATTTTTTTTTTTTTTTTTTTTTTGAGGACTATATATGTAGGTATATATGTATGTATGTATATACGCACGGCCGGATCTAGAAAGAAAATTAGAGAAAAGGGGGGGGGGGGGCAGTCTCGAGCAGGAAAAAAGTAAAACAAAGGAGGTCAAGAGACTGGATTTACAATGCAGTATAACATTTTACCCTCCATTTTAGAAATGTTTAAAAAATGCCTTGAAAAATTCCGGAATATGCAAAAGTTTAGCAATTATTTCCACTATTACCTTTACTAGCATTGTCATGGGGGGAGGAATGGCCCCCTTTCTCCCTCTCCCTTCTAGATCCGGCCCCTGTGTGTATGCATATTGTATATACTCATAAATTGAGAGCTGCATGAAACATAAAAAAATATATATATAAATACCCCCTCAAGCAGTTGCTTGCCACAGAGGTCTGACAGGAGCTTGTCAGTTTATATGCCATAGTAGAAGGTCTGAGAGGATGGCAGGACCTCAGCAGAAAAACATGCATGCCTTTCCCAAGGCCCGAACCCAGGTCCCTTAGATCAGTGGCCAAGCGTGCTAACCACTCGGCCATATAGGCCAATATCGAATCTAGGGATTATCAGAATAACTCTTTCACAATATATGAAATATATATATATATATTATTTTGCTATATATATATATGCATTTTACATTATTAATTTATTTTTATATTTTTAATTTTTTTAATTTATATGCATTTTTATATTCTATTTTTTAACGAAATTATCATAATTTTCAAGCACTTGGTTGAGGAGTCTATTTGATGAATCAAATAGTTTTAGCCACGCAAAATATCACCGTAACTATGAGAAATTGATGATACCTGCTTCTGAGTGAATGACTCACACACAGGTAGCTACAGAAAAATATTGTCAAAAACGTACACTAAGTTTCAAAAAGTAACCTTACACTTCCACGTTAGGTGAAAGAAAAGCCACTTCGAAAATATCCGTCTTACATGAAAATATTTTTACTAGACATAAAGTGAAGAAGATCTGATTAATATCTCTCGAAATGTCGATTTCTAAGAATATTTGTTTCACATATGAGAAGTTATTGAAGCTGGAATATTTAATAGCAAACGCCGCTGTTGCACTCTTTCTAAACGTTTTTTTACTCCCCTAATTCATGACAATTGAAGAAATCGTTACACGGATTTCAAATGTTATATTTATTTTAGCGACGAGTTTTTTATAAATGTTGTGTTTTTTAACTTTTAAGGTAAATTTCCATACCTAGCAAAAATTGCAATCAAATAATTAAGCTTCTATAATTTTTTAAATATTAAGCTAATGTTATGGAAAAATAGATATTTAGAGAGATCTAAGTGGGATCTTTAATTTATTACCAATGATATCTTTTCACAAGAAACTTATTTTTAAAGTTAGGGAGCGTTCAATGTGGCTTTCCAATCACATAACATCGAAGTGTCCGGTAACTATTTTTAATAGAGTGCATGTTGCTTAACAGGCTTTTTAACTGATTAATGACTAGTTATAGTCGTGACGATTATAACTATATTATTTCATGTTACACGTTAGGTTCAATTTCATGTTATACTAGGTACAGTTTCATATTAAACATTAGGATCAATTTCATGTTACACATTAAGTACGATTTCATGTCACACATTAGGTATGATTTCATGTTACGCGTTAGGTATAATTTCATGTTACACGTTAGGTTTAATTTCAGGTTACATGTTAGGTGCAATTTCATGTTTATACGTTAGGTCCAATTTCATGTCATACTAGATACACTTTCATGTTACACATTAAGTAAAATTTCATATTAAACATTAGGTACGATTTCATGTCACACAGTATTTACGATTTCATGTTTAGGTTCAATTTCATGTTACATATTAGGTACAATTCCATGTTACACGTTAAGTACAATTTCAAATTACACATTACGTAAAATTTCATGTTACACATTAGGTACAATTTCATGTTACAGATTAGGTATAATTTCATGTCACACAATAGGTACAATTTCATGTTACAGATTAGGTATAATTTCATGTCACACAATAGGTACAATTTCATGTTACAGATTAGGTATAATTTCATGTCACACAATAGGTACAATTTCATGTTACAGATTAGGTACAATTTCATGTTACACAATAGGTACAATTTCATGTTATTTCAATAGTAACTCAGATGCAGAACTCGGTAACTTCTCAGATAAGACTTTAGTCAAAATGTGACCAAAGATAATTTAAAGACCTTAATCAAATCTCTTTCAATGTCGAGTTTCAACAATATTCATCGTGTATTTGGAGTCTTACGGAAATCGAAATATTTAAAAGCAAAATGTTAGTTTAAATCACTTATTTGAAATATTAATTAAATAAAACTTAACTTTAATGAAAAATAAAAAAAAAATAAAAAAAATAACTGAAAAGTTAATGAAATGAAAATAAAGTAATGAAACAAGTTAAAACCAAAGCAATAACGTTTTTTTTTAAAAAATACAATGACGTTTGATGTGGGCTGGCGGTGTGCATTAAATTGTAAAGTACCTTCTAGACAACACTCTTCAACTACAGTCAACTACAATCCAATCACTAATTCTATGGCAAAATACTTAAAACCACTAATGGAGGTTGGGTTGTTTTACCTCTGAGTGGCACTTTTTTGCACACCATAGGCTAAATGGCCAGGTCACATGGACCCCAAAGGCTCAGAGAAGGTTGGGGGAGGGGACGCACTGGAACAGCTGTTGGGAGACAGATGGTAGCCTCCCGTCAAGGCCATCCAGCGTGTTCTTTAACGTGCACAGGGTATGGCTCTCCCGCACACGGGGCCACGGCTTAACGTCCCATCCGACGGACGGCGGCCTTTCCAAGCCCATCGGTGTTCCCTACTGGGCCGTGGGCAGGGCGGGGAATTTTGTGGAGATAAATCTCAACGCTGACCCAGCTGGGACTCGAACCTGGGAACTACAGATTACGAGCCTGGCACGCTACCGACTGAGCCACCCCCGCCCACTAATGGAGGATGACTGTTCGCTGCTGGTAACTCGGCGGTCAGAGAAGCTGACATATTATCAGGAGGTCGTGGGTACAGATCTCACCCGGCTAATGGCAATTTTTCTTTTTTATTTATCTAACGTATTACTGCCAGGTGTATTATCTGTAAGATCCTATTACTTCAATAACCGTTATACTGAACTTTGGTAAAACTCGTAAGAACATTTCTAGCAATTCGGGCAATAATTATTACCTTTTTTTTCACCAGTTTTGAATGTTTTTTTGCGGAACGAGCAAACTTCCTAAAGATTTCAGCTTCCACAACTCTTTAAATATTGAATGCATATTGTAGGAAATCGGGATTTCAATAGATTTCGTTTAGATCTTTAAATGATGTTCAGTCACATATGTAAAAGATTTACTTAAGAGGTCACTGAGATACTATTGGAATAACATGCAATTGTACCTAATAAAAGAGCAGCTGAGTGTATACATTAGATATTTCACTATTATTTAATTTAATTTTTGTATAGTGCTAAAGGGTGTTTTTTTTTACCTCTGAGCGCCAGGTTTTTGCCCGAAATGATCTAAATGACCAGGTCACATGGACCTCAAGGGATCAGAAAAGGTTGGGGGACCCAATGGACAACTGTTGGAAGAAATATAGTAGCCTCCCATCAAGGCTATCCAGCGTGTTCTTTAGCGTGCCATTATGGTATGGCTCTCCCGCACACGGCTTAACGTTCCAGCCGATGGACGGCGGTGTTTCCAAGCCCATGAGTGCCCTCTACTGACCGAGGACAGGACATGGAACTCTGCAGCGAAAAAATCTAAATGCTGGCCCAGCTAAGACTCAAACCCGAGAACTGCAGATTTTGAGTTCGATGCGTTACCGACTGAGCCACTCTCGCCCACTGTTAAAGGCATAAGTTGTTTCTTGGAAAATTTTATTAGTTTCAAAGGGTTTAATTCAACTCTAGTCAGTGAGGGGTGGCTCAGTCGGTAGCGCCCCTGGCTCGTAATCTGCAGTTCCCAGGTTCGAGTCCCCGCTGGGCCAGCGTTGAGACTTATCTCCGCAAAGCCCCCTGCCCACGGCCAGTAGGGGACACCGATTGGCTTGGAAATGCCGCCGTCCGTCTAATGGGACATTAAACCGTGACCCAGTGTGCAGGAGAGCTATACCCTGTCCACCTTAAAGAACACGCTGCATGGCCTTGATGGGAGGCTACCATCTGTCTCTCAACAGTTGTTCCAGTGGGTCCTCTCCCCCAACCTTCTCTGAGCCTTTGTCATGCCCATGTAATTTTATTACATGGCCAAGACTTCATGGACTTCGGGACGACATCAGATTAGGCTCCATTTTAAATAGTGACATTTTCGACTGCCTCCATTTTTGTGTCCAGTTCAACGAAGAGGAACTCCGTCGCAGGCCCCGAACTTTCCAGATTGAGCTTGGAACCCCAGATGGCAGAGGAAATACGTGACATGCCTGGTAAACAACGTTGGCCGGAGGGGAGCTGAGATTCGCACCTCAGCTACTCTGGCCAATCCCGTACAGCCACGCATGAGCATAGGTGACCTCCACAAGGAGGGCCAGCGAAAAAGGACAAGAAAGAATTTGGCGAAAACAGTCAGTCTCGTCTTCTCGTCCGGGCTGTGTGGTCGACAGCAATGGTCCTCTCCAGTTAGCAGAATCCCGAAGTGTGAACAGTGTATGTGCGGGAAAGCGCTAAGCAGCCCGGGCTCCCAGCAACTTGGAGCGCAGCTGCCCAGTGATTGTCTTCCCGAGGGACTCCTGACTTAACAAGGTAAGGGGGTACTGTAATGAAACTGGCTCCGCTTTTCTTTTGCATTTGAATGTATTTCTGTGAACGGTCGTCACGGTGACCAGAGCGGAACCGTCTTAACTGTTAGTTAAGACGTCTTAACTGTTAGTGTGTTTAGAGTCACGAGCAAGTAGCTCTTCATCATGAACTGTTGATTAATAAACTTGCAAAGTTCCCTTAATTGAGGGGCGGAGGTGGCTCAGTCGGTAGCGCGCCAGGTTCGTAATCTGTAGTTCCCAGGTTCGAGTCCCAGCTGGGTCAGCGTTGAGATTTATCTCCGCAAAATTCCCCGCCCTGCCCACGATCAGTAGGGAACACCAATGGGCTTGGAAAGGCCACCGTCCGTCGGATGGGACGTTAAGCCGTGGCCCCGTGTGCGGGAGAGCCATACCCTGTGCACGTTAAAGAAGACGCTGGATGGCCTTGATGGAAAGCTACCATCTATCTCCCAACAGCTGTTCCAGTGGGTCCCCTCCCTCAACCTTCTCTGAGCCTTCGGGGTCCATGTGACCTGGCCATTTAGCCCACGGTGTGCAAAAAAGTGCCGCTCAGAGGTAAAACAACCCAACACAAAAAACCCTTAATTGAAAAGGGCCATACTAGAGGCATTGTTGAATCTGTCCCAAAGGTGGGAACTACATATGTGTAGAATGTTTGAAGGTAATTTTGTTAATAAATGTGTATTTTATTGCTAACTGAAAAATTCTCTCAGTTCTCATTATTGCAAATGTCTGTTAACTTGATTGTGTGTCCAGGAATTTGCCTTGATTTTTGCAGCAATGAACGCATCACGGCCTAAAAGTTGTGCCGCCCTAAAAATACTCTAGGGGGGTCATAACACCTTCGGGGGTCCTTGTGACCTGGCCATTTAGCCCATGGTGTGCAAAAAAAGTGCTGCTCAGAGGTAAAACAACCCAACAACAACTATTCAGTGAGATAAAAGCTACCTTTCCATAATAATCCCCTTTCGAAATTCTTACCCCACTGCCTAGACGAAAAAATAAAATCCGACAACATTCGACTCCTGTCACTGGAATAACAAATTCGATTCTGTCCTAAGTTCCAAAACAAACTTCTTTTTTAACGAGAAAAATGTGGCCGTAGAAAAATCAAAAATTGTTCAATCTCATCATCATCGATGACCGAAAGAAAATATCCTGACATAGGAAATATTTCAGTCTTGCGATTAATTAAATCTCGTCAGCGAGTATAGGTAAACCTCCATCACATTTGCTCAGAAGTTAACATTTTCTCCCCTAAGATTAATTAAATCTCGTCAACGAACAGAGAGAGCTATGACTTCATTCGTGCCAGAGGAAAACTTCTCCTATCTTCAATATCATGATCTCGGAGTAAAGAAAGCATACTAAATGCGATCGATCGTTATCCAGCGGGGGAAAGGTGACGGTTCACACGCAGTGACATTCGCCTTAGCTAACCGAAAAAGAGAGAGTCTGTTTATCTAGTACTTCATGCAACCTCAATTGCTAGAGAGCCGAGGCATCTTGATATGTCTCTGGCTTTCTCTCCATCTTCTATCCGCCCTGTCACGTCCTTTTCTTCTCCGGAATTTCGAAATGAGGAGTTGGTCGCAATTCAGTTGTCTTCGCGCGTGCAGAATTTATTTGTTCCACTGGTTCGATCTTCAAGATGACGTATTCAGGGACGGTGCCACTGAAAACGTGACACGTTCAGAGAGAAAGTGGAAAAATCTGTGGAGTACGTAAAAATAGCCGAATTGATCTGGATTCTGAAAAAGTGAAAGTGTTGACTCAGTCGGTAGCTCCGGGGGGCTCTCTCAGGTTCATGTTTCCAGGTTCGAGTCTCAGTTGTGCCTGGAATGGGGGGGGCTCAGTCAGTTGCGCACCAGCCTCGTAATCTGAAGTTCCCAGATTTAAGTCCCAACTGGAACAGCTTGAGAGTTAACTGTGCAAAACTTTCCATCCTGTCCTCGGTCATGTATCCGTAAAACTTTCCACCCTGCCCTCGGTCAGTAGGGGACACCGATGGACCGGACGCCGTGACACCGTATGCGGGAGAGCCATACCCTGTGCACGTTAAAGAACACGCTGGGTGACCTTGACGGGAGGCAGCCATCTGTCTCCTAACAGCTGTACAGTGAGTCCCCACCTCCCAACCTTTTATGAGCCTTTGGAGTTCGTGTGACCTGGGCATTTAG
This sequence comes from Ryuthela nishihirai, assembly GCA_038380435.1. Lineage (NCBI taxonomy): Eukaryota > Metazoa > Arthropoda > Arachnida > Araneae > Heptathelidae > Ryuthela > Ryuthela nishihirai. The sequence continues at coordinate 30,383,995 of JAWZYU010000025.1, forward strand.
TACACTGAGTGCAAAAGAAAGCCGCTCCGAGGTAAAACTCAACTCTGAAAATCTAATATATTTCTAGATCTAGCAAACAAAATAGAGGTGGAAAGAATTCTGATCATCTACTTCAAAAGATTAGTTTAATATTTTCAATGTGGAATAAATAAGCTTATTTCTTCTTATATATATTACTGATAGAGTTTTAGGAGTCACGTTTTAGGAGTCAGAAGAAAATTGTGGAAAGATGCTGGATATAAATATAGTTGCAAAAAAATTGCTTTTGGAAATTTTATATATTTTTTTACAACTGGGTTGTTTTACCTTTGAGCCTAGTTTTTTACACACAATAGGCTAAATGGTCAAGACACAAGAACCCCAAAGGCTCAGAGAAAGCTGGGGAAGGGAAGCCATCGGACAACTATTAAGAGATAGATGGAAATCTAGTCAAGGCCATCTAGCGTGTTCTTTAACGTGCACAGGGCATGCCTCTCCTGCCATTGACCACGACTTAACGTTCCACGCGACGGATGACGGTCTTTTCAAGCCCTTCGGTGTCCCATTTCTCCACGAGAGTAATATGGGGTTTACCTGAGATAAATTCTCAATCAGTTCAGTTGAGACTTGAACCTGGGAACTGCAGATTACGAGATTGGCGCGATACCGACTGAGCCAACTTCCAGACCAGATCTGAACTAATATCTGACGAAAATTAAGATAAAAAGTTTCTTTTGAAATAGCAGTTTCATCCTTAGAATAAAGAAATTCAAAAAACGAGCCAAAAACAGGCTTAGCAAAACGATTTTAGTTTAGCATAGTTTATAACCAAAAATATTTTGCCAATAAATGTGCACTTGATAAGTCATTGAATAAAATTATTGAATTTCCTTTCAACAATGAAAACATTTCGTGAGAACCTGAATTTATGGAAGATAGGCAGGTGTTTATTTTTGTAGAGAAAAATGAAATTGAAAGAATGTTCAGACCTCTGTGGCAAGCAGCTGCTTGAGGGGGTATTTTTTTTTTCAATTTTATTAACTAAAAATAATAAGACTGTTTTTTAAAGTATCATTTTTAAAAAGAATTTCTTTACGATTAGCATTTAGAATGTACGAGAGCAATATGCGATGGCAGTGAAACACTGAAAAAGAATTATTGGAGATGTACAGTCGCTCAAAAAAGTATCCGAACACTATGGTCGATTATAGAATTCAGAAAAAATATCTGGCAGCGATTTTTTCAGAAATTAGTGATCTGGCAACCTTCGTGTCACGTGACAGAGTCACGTTAAGATCTGGTTAAAATATCTGGTGATTAGTGATCTATTTAAAATATCTGGCAGCGATTTTTTCTGAATTCTATAATCGACCATAGTGTTCGGATACTTTTTTGAGCGACTGTATGTAGTTCGAATAATCCAAAAACCAGATAATCGTATTCGAAATATTTTATTTTGTATTAAAGTAAGTATAACAGCCAAAAGTATTTAATTAATTAAATTTTTGGAAATTACACAAATAAAATGCAAAATTTAATGAAAAATTAACAAACAGTCCGAATAATGGAAAGTTCGGATAATCGAATATCCAGATAATTGGAGTCTGGATAATGGAATATCCAAATAACTGGGGTCCGGATAATCGGATATACAGAAAATCGAAGCCCGGATATTGGAATATCCAGATAACATTGATTTGCAAGGTTTTATAACGTGAACAATTGTATCTGCCTTTAACTATTTTTCAGGTGCTGATTTCAGATCTGGCCTTAAAAAAATGGCTAGCACGTCACGTTTTATGTTATTGGGCATTTTGATTCCTATTAAGATCATCCTATACCAACACCTCCAGGGAACTGGGAGGATACTAGATATTTTACTTTTTATGGCTGGCAACCGTGATTGTCAAGTGGGAGAAAACATGTTCGTGATGTTTTCGTTGTAGGAGGAACACGTGCTGTACGTTGAAGAGTGGCACAAAGACAGCGTTTAGATGGCACAAAGACAGCGTCGAGGATATGTCAATGTGCCAGATAAGTTTTGTTATGTGTGTGGAAATTATATTTTAAAATCTCAGGGTCGTTCTTTGACAAAAACAAGCTGTGATGAAAAACAACCAAGACAAACTGTGAAGAAAGCCTATAACTTGTATTTTGGATGTCATGTTGGAGATCAGGACAAATCATGGACTCCACATGTGTGCTGCATTTCGTGCTTTGTTGGCCTGAGTGAATGGTTGAAAGGTAAGATAAAATCCATGACCTTTGCAGTTCCAAAGGTTTGGCGTGAGACAACTAGTCACTTGCATGATTGCGATTTTTGTTTAACTAAAGTGTCGGGCTTTTCAAAAAAGAACAAAAGCAAAATACAATATCCAAATGTGCCTTCAGCCATAAGGCCAGTTCCTCATGGAGAAGATCTTCCTATACCAACACCTCCAACCAATTGGGAGGAGATGGATTCACACTCATCGGAGGAAGACTTTGAGGCACATACAGATCCTGATCGTACATACACCCCTATAAATTTAGACGATGCTCATCTGATTCAGCAAAATGAACTAAATGATCTTGTTCGAGAACTAGGACTTTCCAAACAACAAGCTGAGGTTTTAGGATCATAACTTCGAGAGGGGAATCTTCTGGCCAAGGGTATAAGAATTTCTCTGTTCAGAAACAGCAATTTGGCTTATCTGCTTATTACGAGATGCAAGATGATTTGTGTTTCTGCACAGATATTTCGGAAATTGGAACAACTCACGACCTAAGGAATGGTGTCTATTTATAGATTCGTCAAAATTCAGCTTAAAAGCTGTCCTTTTGCATAAACGAAACCAAAAATCGTCCATTCCAGTGACACAAGCTGCAGGAACGAAGGAAACCTATGAAAGCATTAAAAAAATACTCACTGCTATAAAATATGACCAGTTTAAGTGGACAATATGTGGTGACCTAAAAGTCATATCTCTCTTGCTCGGGCTTCAAGGAGGATTCACAAAATTTTGCTGTTTTCTGTGTTTGTGGGACAGTAGAGACAGAAAGGAACACTACAAAACCAAAGACTGGCCCAAAAAAAATGTTTTTATTCCTGGAAAGTATTAACCTTTACTTGGCCCCTGTGATGTTCTGCTCTCACCACTACACATCAAACTGGGTCTTATAAAACACTTTGTAAAGGCTATGGACAAAACTGACAAAGGGTTTTTTGCACTTGAAGGAAAATTTTTAAAAACTAAGTGATGCCAAACTCAAAGAAGGGTTCTTTGTGGGTCCTCAGATCAGGAAGCTACTGAATGATACTGTCTTCGAAGAAAAACTGAACATGAAGGAGCGCGCTGCATGGAAATCCTTCACGTCTGTGTTCCTGGGTTTTCTGGGAATCACAAAGAGGAAAACTACCATCAGCTCATTCAAAAACATCTCAAAAACTATGAAAATCTTGGCTGCCGAATGTCTTTGAAGATCCATTTCTTTCACTCGCATATCGACTTCTTTCCCAAGAATTTAGGAGCCGCCCGTGATGAGCAAGGGGAAAGGTTTCACCAGGATATCCGAACCATGGAGGAGAAATACAAAGGTAGGTGAGACCCAGAAATGATGGGTGACTACTGCTGCTTCTTGCAGAAGGAAGATACCTCAATACATAAAAGACAAAAAATGAACTTCTTTTAAATATAAAAGATCCTTACCCATGTTTTCTTATTTTGCAGTTTAACTAGTTCTATAAGTTAATTATTTAATTAATTCTATAACATCCTTATCCATGTTTTCTTATTTTGCAGTTTAATTATTTCTATAAGTTGCAATTTAATAAAATAGTTACATTTATTTCCATTTCCCAGATATGTGTATTCTTTAAAATTTGAAATATATCAATCCGTGATTTAAAAAAAACTGAACGTACTACAGATTTTTCATAGCCATATTTGAATTCAGCACCCCAAAATTAGTTAAAAACATCCTATTTGACCAACAATGTAATAAAAAGTTTCAATTTTTTGTTTAGTGTAATTGGTGTCCATATAATCGAATATCCAGATAATCGAATATCCAGATAATCGGAGACTATCCACAAAAATCGACTATCCAAATAATTCTGGTCCGGATAATCGAATATAGAGAAAATTGAAGTCCGGATAATCGAATATACAGATAATTGAAGTCCGGATAATCGAATATACAGATAACTGAAGTCTGGATAATCGAATATACAGATAATTGAAGTCCGGATAATCGAATATACAGATAATTGAAGTCCGGATAATCGAATATACAGATAATTGAAGTCCGGATAATCGGGTACACAGATAATCGGGTACACAGATAATCGGGTACACAGATAATAGAATATCCATACAATCGGAGACTGGATATCAAATATCCAGATAATTGGGTCCATATAAACGGTCCGATTTTACTGTATTTGAAAAAGGTTTCAAAGCAAAGCTCATTAAATCAAACTCGTCAGTCATTTCGAAATTATGTTAAATATGTTCATTTATTCATCATTTAACGAATGCAAATATTATTTGGTATGTTACTTTGCAAAACGTCTATTTAATGCTTGACAGATTAACACCATTACGTAATAAAACCACCCTTCCTTAAAAACCTTCTTTCCATTAAAACTAAATAAAGTGAAAAAGGAACATTAGAAGAGCACGCCAATTAAGGGATTTAAGCCGGTAATTAAAAAAAAAATACGCGCAAAAATAAAGAAATTACTTAAGAGTGCTAAACAAAGAACTCCGGTGGTGTCCAGTAATTACTTGTTTCGTGCATTGTTCATGCCTAACGGAGAAGAATTAATCCTTCAAAAATGCGCAACAAAGAACCATGATGCAAATTCATATTGTCGCTTCAAATAGCTTAAAGCCACAATGAACAAATTAATGATGATGGTGAAGTATTTCTTTTTCGGCGCATCAAGGCCAAATTAAAATGCTTACAAAGGAGCTATAAAAAAAATGATACAAGTTATTTGTTTAAGCTCTGCTCAGAGAGGCTCGTTCGTTCTATTCGCTCTATTGTGTCTCATGTGAACAGTTGATGTAAACAAACCAGTCAGCTGTTATACGTTTCAGGTGTGATTAGCATTCACTTCACTACTGAGGACTCGGTGCTCCGAATTTTGAACGCTTTGATGCACCATTCTTTTAAACGGTTAAAAGGAATAGTGAAAAATCACTGAATTGACATGTACCTATAAATTACTAAAATGATCATCATATTATATTATAGCTGTAATTCCTGGCGAACGGACACGTGTGACGTCATCGGTAGTAGAAATCGTCGGTTTTTCCGTGGTTCGGGGGTACTTGAGCGATTGGTCCCTAATTTGGTGGTCTCACTTAGGTTGGGTTGGATTGTTTTTACCTCTGTGCGGCACTCTTTTGCACACCATGGGCTAAATGACCAGGTCACAAGGAACTCGAAGGCTCAGAGAAAGTAAGGGGAGTTATAACCCACTGGAACAGACCTGGACAGCTCACTGGACCACACTGTAACAGCTGTTGGGAAACAGATGGTAGCCTCTCGTCAAGGCCATCCAGTGTGTTCTTTAACCTGCACAAGGTATGGCTCTCACGCACATGAGGCCACGGCTTAACGTCCCATCAGACGGACGGTGGCCTTTCCAAGCCCATCGGTGTCCCCTACTGACCATGGGCAGGGCGGGGAATTTTGCGGAGATAGTCAACGCTAACCAGCTGGGACTCGAACCTGGGAACTACAGATTATGAGCCTGGCGCGCTACCGACTGAGCCACCCCCACCCCAGGTCTCAATTAGGACTAGCTGTGTTGGCTTAAGAGATCGGGGTATTAGCTGTTGTGGGGTCAGGAGTGATCTCTTGAAAAGTGTTCGAAATTTCTAGGAGCGCTGCTGTCGCCTGCATTGTGAATGTAATAGTACGTTGTGATAGTGAGGTAGAAAGTTGTGAATGAACCTGTCAATGGATATACGTTTGGTGGCAAAGTTTTGTACGTCATGAGTTGGGTTGTTTTCACTTTGAGCGGTACCTATTTTGCACAGAATGCAATAAATAGCCATGAACCAAGGACCCCGAGGGCTTAGCGAAGGTTGGAAGAGGGGACTTGTTGGGCAGCTGTTAGGAGACAGATCCGTCAAATCCACTCAGCGTGTTCTTAACATGCATAAGATATGGCTCTCCCGCACACGGACCATAGCTTAACGTTCCATCCGACGGATGGTGGCGTTTCCAAGCCCATTTTATGTCCCCTTATTGACTGAGAGCAAGTCACGAAGTTTGGGGGAGATAAGAACTTAATCTTCATTTTATCATTATACTAAGTTCTACATTTTATCAACAACGACAGCAACACAAGTTATAAATTATTATAAATTACTTATTCATGGGAGTCCGCAGAAAATTTTCCAGGGGGGAAGGGCAAAGCTTTTAGACAAATAATTACATCAATAAATTTTTATTTAATTATTTTGTTTTGTTTTTTTCACAAGTAGATTATGGAATACAGTATTGCATCAATACAAAAACATATACATAGCGCATATAAATTTGCAATATAAAGGAAGCAAGAATTAATTGAAACAATAACTTTTACTCGATCCCAGCGGGGGGGGGGGAAGTGCCCCTTTTGCCCCCCCCCCTCTGCGGACGCCCATGACTGTATTAATATATTACAGATTATAATATTAATAAAATCGTTACGAGAGATTATATTATAGAAAAATGCCACAAGAGATAAATAATTATAGATTACTATTTTAATATATTATAGATTACATTAATGAAATGATCACAAGAATTATGTTTTAGAAAAATGCCACGTGAGAAAAATAATTATGATTACTCTATTAATATATTATTATATTAATAAAATTGCTATGAGAGCTTATATTATACAAAAATTCACAAGAAATAAATTATTATATAAAAATATACTAACATATTAGAGATCATTATGTTAATAAAATACCTACGAGAGAATAGAAAAAAAATATAGAAATACATAGAAAAAATATAGAAATATATAGAAATATAGAAATGTATAGAAAAATTTTACAAGATATAAATTATTATAGATTACTATATTAATAGATTATAGGTTATCATAGTAATCAAGCTACAAGAGATTATATTATAAAAAATTGCTTCAAAGTATAAATTGTTAGAAGTTACACTATTAATATATAGCAATCTAAAATATTTTATATAGCCACCAGCTTTATTCAACTAACAGATTTAATTATTTGTTAATTATAGGTATATAGGTATAGGAACAACTAGGAGGTCCTATACCGCCTAGTTGATCCTATACCGATATACCTATAATTAACAAATATTGCAGATTATTATATTAATAAAACAGACACAAGAGATTATATTATAGAAGAATGCCACGAGATATAATTAAAATTATTGAAGTTAAAAACTCCAAAATCGATGGAAACTAAAAAAGAAATTTCGGAAACTAAAATTTCACATTTAAGTAAACGACTTGTAACTTTTCAGATGATTTCTTAATTAGTAACACTTCGGTTAAATATTTCAGGTTTCAGAAACTCTTTATATATATTACACAAATATTGTTAAAAATGAGATTTAGGAATTTTGTTTTTCAACTTTCAAAATATTTCCTGTGACACTTTCCAACAAAAGGCTTATTTGAAAGTTCGAGAGCTTTGAATAGTTTCCCATTCACACAACATGCTAGAGTTCCCAAAGGCCGTCCCAGACTAGACAAGCCATGCAATCGCGCGTCCACATCCCCAAGGGCAGATCTAAGATGAGGTTTTTGGTAAACTGTGAGATATTTTGCCTCTTTTTATAAACTTTATTTTTTTCCCGATTTTGTCGCCCTATTAAACTTGGCGCACTAGAGAACCGCCTAGTTCACCTTAATGGAAGGCACGCACCTGTGTGTCCTAATACTTAGAGTAATAAGTTAATTACCAAAGCAAAAAAACAAGTGAGGAAGAAATATGCTTCTTTTTAAAACAAATAGTTTAAATTTTAAATGTTGCTGAATATATTAATCATATAAATAAAAATAAATACCCCCTCAAGCAACTGCTTGCCACAGAGGTCTGACAGGAGCCTGTCAATTTATATGCCAGAGTAGAAGGTCTGAGAGGATGGCAAGATCTCAGCAGAAAAACGACACATACATCCATGCCTTACCCGGGGCTCGAACCCAGATCCCTTAGATCAGTAGCCAAGCGCGCTAACCATGCAAAATATTAATTACATTAATTTTTTACAGTATTTGGTAACAAAATCTGTAATTACTTATTAAAATTCTGCTATCGATTTCGATGACATTACTACTGTTGTAAAAACGGCGGAATATTTTATAGAAAATGGAAAAAATACCGTATATAAATGCGCACTACTTATGCCTAGTTGCACATGAGGCATAAATTCGGTACCGGAGACGTGTAAAAAAACCCATCAATTCACCTCCTGGTTATGATGGTAGGATGGAATCACTACCTTAGCTCAACTGATAGAAGAACTGGCAAGTAACTGAAAAGTCCCGATTCCAGGAGGCTGATTGGTGATTTTCTCACACTTCTTATCAAATATCAATTGTAACTATTATCTCATTAAGTTCTGTTTGCTATGAGATTGTATACTTTTTCGTGGGTATAAGTAGGGCATGGATTTTTTCGTCGATAAGAAGGAATTAATAAATTGTTTTGCAGGATTCCAAACTACATATTCGTGCTAGAACTAGCTCAATCATTTTTCTATTAATGAGAGTTATAAATCTTCTCGTCCTTTAGACGGTGATAGGGACGAATTAGTCGCCAGTGTCGCCGTCTATGATCAGTGAAGGCAATTATTTTTACAATGTTACTTTGAACTAAAAGCAACCTTGGAAAAAGAAGTTGCCTTAGATGACGGCATGAACGACAAGTTCGGGAAGGTATATAAATCATATTAGTGAATAAATGACGGGGCCTACAGTCGCTCAAAAAAATATCCGAACACTATAGTTGAATATAGAATTCAGAAAAAATATCTGGCAACGATAGAAAATACAGTACATGAAGGTTACCAGATCACTAATTTCTAAAAAAAATAGTTGCCATATATTTTTTCTGAATTCTGTAATCAACCATAGTGTTCGGATTTTTTTTTTAGCGACTGTACCTATACTCCCGTTGTTGATCATTCTGTTTTACACTTGCTATTTCTACATATAGTTTTCGGTTATGCACTTTTGTTTTTGTTTCGTCTTGTCTAGTTTCGTTCCTTTTCCCCTTTTGTTTATTTCTTTTAAACTTTTGGTTGAGGTTCCTATGACTTTTATCTATTTACTTTTTACTGTCTTTGTCTGGCGCAATATGTCCACAGTTGCAGTTACGCTACTAAATCCCAAACAACCAAACCAACCGGAGCCTATGTTAGCTTAGTGGTTAGAACACTTCGGCATGAATCTGCAGAGATATAGGTTCGAGTGCTGCAAATCTAATTTTTCCACAAAACTTTGTATTGATTTATTTTTCTATGCCAGCAAATAACACTTTGTAATTTACTATTGATTAAATAGGATTTTTTTTTATTTGCCAATGTATAAAAGTATTTATCATGTACTAAACCTTTTTTACATAATACCTATTCTGGCCAATTATTATTTATTTGTTATGAAAATACAGAGATTTTTATAACTAAAAATTAAGTAATCTACATTAATTCTGTTTATTTAGATAGGTTTAGCAATGATATTACAACACTACCAATCCTTTGCTCGTTTGGAATTGTTTTATGATCAGAAGTAAGTATTTTGCAGCCTAATTGAATCATCCATTCAGTTAATGCGCTGTGTTATGTGAAATACGAGAGAATTTCTCTATGATACGGGAGATAATTAAATTTTCACGAACTCAAATGTTCCGGCTGAAGTAGCGAGTGTTGAAAGTTTGATAACATAAACAATTTCCAAGGGACAAAAAAGGAGATAATAGAAAACTCAAATAACGTCGCAAAAATCCCAAAACTGAAAAACTGACGGCTCAAATTAAATCATGTGAAGTAAATACTTTTGAAAAATTGAACTTGACGCTTATAGAAAGAACTTAATTCATTTTGGAGAAGATAATTGTTTAAATCTGTTCTTTTAATCTTTTTTTATTTACACCATTTTTTCACCTTACTCAGTACTCACGATATATGTAGCCAAATTTATTTTGTTAATATCTAATCGTAATCTGGCAACAAGACAAAATCTGTTGCTAAGATGAGGAATATGTAAACAGCCATAGTATCTCAAAGAAATTTTTCAAATTATGGAAAACAGTAAGTTTTATCTTTTGATTTTCTGTTCTGATTATACAATTAGCTAGTTTTTTAGCTATTTGCTAGTTTATATTGAAGTGTAAATAGTCCAGCAATTTTTTGTTAGGAAGCAGTAGTTAATTTACGAACTTATAAAAAACAGATTTATATATTTTCGAAAATCAAGAAAGACTAAAAAGGATTCCAGAACTCAAAAAGCGAGTAATATTAAAATATTTGAATTTTGACATTGTGTAATTTAGCAAGAATCTTTTAAAATAAAGCACTTCTATTCCTCAGAAAAAAATATTTCTGAAGAAACATGGCTTTCGTTGGTATAGCTTCCTTCTGAATATGTGTCTGTGTACAGGTATATATATATCTTTCTTAATTAACTTCTCGGAAGTTTGCCGATAACTCCAAATATTCACTGCCCAACCGAAATATTAGAAAATTTCCATGTGTCAATAAAAATCTGGAAGCTCTGTAACTCCTAAAATATGCATTTAATGGAACAATGTGACTGAATACAACGATCATAATCAAATCTATTTAAATTTCGATTTTTCAATACTATTCATTCAGTATTTAGATAGTAGCCGTACCGTGGCCGAGTGGTTAGTTTACTTGACTATTGATTAAAGTGTCTTTTTGTGGTGTTCTTTCCTCGATCCCCGGGTAGGGCATGTATTTTTGTATTCTTTTTTCGGGTGAGTCATGGATTTTGTTTTTCTTCGAGCCCCGGGAAAGGCATGGATTTTATATTCTTTCTTCAAGCTCCAGGTAAGGCATGGATTTTGTGTTCTTTCTTCGAGCACCGGGTAGAGCATGGATTTTGTGTTCTTTCCTCGATCCCCGGGTAGGGCATAGATTCTGTATTCTTTCTTCCAGCCCTGGGTAAGGCACGAATTTTATGTTCTTTCTTCGACCCCGGGTAAGGCATGGATTTTATATTCTTTTTACGAACCCCGGGTAAGGCATGGCTTTTGTGTTCTTTCTTCGATCCCGGGTAGGGCAAAGATTTTTGTATTCTTTCTTCCAGCCCCGGGTAAAGCATAGATTTTGTGTTTTTTCTTCGAGACCGGGTAAGGCATGAATTTTGTGTTCTTTCCTCGATCCCCGGGTAGGGCATAGATTCTGTATTCTTTTTTCGAGCCCCGGGTAGGGCATGGATTTTGTGTTATTTCTTCGACCCCGGGTAAGGCATGGATTTTATATTCTTTTTACGAACCCCGGGTAAGGCATGGCTTTTGTGTTCTTTCTTCGATCCCCGGGTAGGGCAAATATTTTTGTATTCTTTCTTCCAGCCCCGGGTAAAGCATAGATTTTGTGTTTCTTCTTCGAGACCGGGTAAGGCATGAATTTTGTGTTCTTTCTTCGAGCCCCGGGTAAGGCATGGATTTTGTGTTCTTTCCTCGATCCCCGGGTAGGGCATGGATTTTGTGTTCTTTCTTCGACCCCGGGTAAGGCATGGATTTTATATTCTTTTTACGAACCCCGGGTAAGGCATGGCTTTTGTGTTCTTTCTTCGATCCCCGGGTAGGGCAAATATTTTTGTATTCTTTCTTCCAGCCCCGGGTAAAGCATAGATTTTGTGTTTCTTCTTCGAGACCGGGTAAGGCATGAATTTTGTGTTCTTTCTTCGAGCCCCGGGTAAGACATGGATTTTGTGTTCTTTCCTCGATCCCCGGGTAGGGCATAGATTCTGTATTCTTTCTTCCAGCCCTGGGTAAGGCACGAATTTTATGTTCTTTCTTCGACCCCGGGTAAGGCATGGATTTTATATTCTTTTTACGAACCCCGGGTAAGGCATGGCTTTTGTGTTCTTTCTTCGATCCCCGGGTAGGGCAAAGATTTTTGTATTCTTTCTTCCAGCCCCGGGTAAAGCATAGATTTTGTGTTTCTTCTTCGAGCCCCGGGTAAGGCATGAATTTTGTGTTCTTTCTTCGAGCCCCGGGTAAGGCATGAATTTTGTGTTCTTTCTTCGAGCCCCGGGTAAGGCATGGATTTTATGTTCTTTCTTCTGAGGTCTCGCATATCTCTATGACGTTATTAAACTGAGAGGCTTCTATGAGACCTATGTAGCCAGCAGCTGCTTGAGAGAATATTTATTTTATTTATAGAGTTATGGAAGATGTAATATTTAAGAACTGTAATGCATCATAAGATTTACATCAGAAATAAAAACTTAAATAACAAGCATTGTTTCAAACCATTTAATAAAAATAAACCTACATTTTATAAATTTGCCTGATGATTTTTTTCAATATTAGGCAATTCTTTATAATAATTCTCTATAACAGGATCTAGGAGAGCCCCTCCCCAGTGAGTGGAACAGAAGAGAAAACGTATTAAAGATTTTTATTTTACATGTATTTGTGAAGAATAAAAAAAATTAAATGGGGGGGGGGGATTTAAACTGTAACGACGTTCCGTCTCGATCTCTCCCACCCCTCAATCTCTCCTTTAATTTTCTCTAGACCTGGACCTGCATGATAATTTGACAAATTCAAGACAGAAATGTGAATACCGTCCAGGTTAAAAGTGATTGGTTCCGAAGCGTTCGCAATCTGAAAGAGTTTCGAAAAATAAAACAGTTTTAAGCCCTCCCAAATAAATTAAAGATACCAGTATACTTTCACTTTACTTTCTCCGTACTTCATCTTTCCTTTCTCATCGTCAGAAGAAGAAAGGAGATCTTTCATCCCAGCATTTGTAAGGGATCTGTCTGCTGCCAATAGAATCTCCTTTCACGACACAACTCTGTGCTTGACAAAGAAAAACGACATCGTGCTCACTCTTATTTGTCGGATGTTTCTGCACAAAAAGATTCACTAACAAAACAGTAGTCGACTCTAGGAAAGGATTTAGCCATGCATGAGGTCTTGATCCTGATTTCGATCTTCTTAGAAACAAATCCTTTCTGTTATTTTCTTTTTTTCTCGTTCAGCTTCATCTTTTTTTTCTCTCTCTCTTTTCGCTGCACTTCTTTGCTGGAAAAGGTTAACAAAAATTCGACAAAATCTTCGTTTCCCTGTTTTGTTTCAACAGAGGAAATTTGGATTGTGCGGGAGATGTTGAGGTAGTTATTCGTTCATATTCTGACTTTAACAAGTCTGATCAGTATCAATATTTCTCTCGAGTATTTTGTCTGTTTTTTTTTCTGTTTCGTGATAATTCTAAATAAAGAAAAAAGACCTTCGAGGCATATAAAAAAATAACGTGTTTCTAAGGTATTTTTAGTAACAATTAAAAAAATAATATGAATAATTTATTTACTTTCAGTTCCGAGGGCAGGACACATCAACCGAAGCACATACCCAGGATTTAGTTTTTGGGGGAGGGGGATAACAATATCCCCTCAAGTAGCTGCTTGCCACAGAGGTTTGACAGGAGCCTGTCAGTTTATTTGCCAAAGTAGAAGATCTGAGAGGATGGCAGGACCACAGCAGAAAAACGACACATGCATCCATGTCTTACCCGGGGCTCGAACCCAGATCCCTTAGATCAGTAGCCAAGCGCGTTAACCACTCAGCAACGGGACAAAAGGTTAAAGTAATATTCTATATGGTATTAAATTTTATAGTTATTTTGATGTTTTTTAATCTAATTTTGGTATCGTATGTAGTATAATATGGGGCTAAAAACATTTTTACAAAGACGTCTCTTTTGGGTTTCAAAGCAGAGAGAAAAGTTTGAGTTTACGGTAGAAGACGATGGGATTCTTGAACCTCTGATTCTCTTCCCCCTCCCTGGGTATGTCCTTGCATCAAGCAGAGGGCAAGAGAATTTTGTCATTGCGGAAAAGTAGTGAGCATGCACACATCCGTCGGCTTCTTTGAGAGACGAGATGCTTTTTGCCTATTAATGCAGATTGGGGAAGGGCCAGACCAACACCCCCCTACAAGACCTGTGGACCAAATCATGACATCAGCAAAAGTAGTCATGTAATGTAGATAATTCTTATATATCTATCTGTTATTATCAGTGGTATACTTTTATACCAATGCTTATTTATAAATATATCTTATTTAGAAGAAACAATATTCTTATTTATTAACATTACGATAATTGCTAATAAATCCAAATAATTTTTCTTCTAAATAAGGTATATTTATAAATAAACATTAATAAAATATTAGTATAAAAGTACACCAGTAGTAATAATAGAAATAAATATATAAGAATTATCTACATTGCAAGACTACCTATGGTGACGTCATATATTAGTCCACCGGCCTTCTGTTACAGGAGGTGTTGGCCAGACACGTCCGAACACCTGCTTTGGAATAAGAGGTGCTGCACATGGTCGCAGAGGATCTCGGGACTAACGCGAAAAGAACAGCAGCAGACTTAGATGTTTCACATTATACGAGAATTTGTCGTCAAGAACAACTCTACCTGTATCACGTGCAGCGAGGAAAAGCTCTCTCACCAACTGATTTTCCCCCACGAGTAGTGTTTTCACAATGACTTCTTTAATAGTGTATTGCACCTGGTTTTCTCCATTGTCCGCTTTTCACCAAATAGTCGCAGTTCACAAGAGATGGCATTGTTAATTTTCATAATATTCTTCAAGGGCTCGGGGAAATCCTCATGAACTCACCCAATCTCGACTTCTGCAAAGGTGTGTTGTGAATTTTAGGTGGGATCATTGATGACTACCTAATAGATCCATTTTTTCCTGCCACCAACATTCAATGTCCAGCAATACGTGCATTTCGTGAAGGCGGAACTACAGTCGCTCGAAAAAGTATCCGAACACTATGGTTGATTACAGAATTCAGAAAAAAAGAATCGTTGCCAGGTTTCGTTCCCTCATTATTAGCAATACGCCGTCTCATATGCGCAAAATTCCCCGCCCTGCCCACGGTCAGTAGGGGACACCGATGGGCTTGGAAAGGCCGCCTTCCGTCGGATGGGACGTTAAGCCGTGGCACCGTGTGTGGGAGAGCCATACTCTGTGCACGTTAAAGAACACATTGGATGGCCTTGACGGGAGGCTACCATCTGTCTCCCAACAGCTATTCCAGTGGGTCCCCTCCCCCAACCTTCTCTGAGCCTTCGGGGTCCATGTGACCTGGCCATTTAGCCCATGGTGTGCAAAAAAGTGCCGCTCAGAGGTAAAACAACACACAAACACAACACCGTCTCATATGGTTCATTTATGATGGAGCTCCAGCGCGTTTTAGTCTCACTGCTCGAAAACATCTCAATTGCACATAACCTGCCCGTTCGATTGGTAGAGATGGACCAACTGAATGGCCTTCACGCTCTCTAGATGAATTCACTGGATTTCGTTTTATGGAGACATTTTATGGTTGATATTAATGCTACCCCTGTTCCTAATGCGCAAGCTCTCCACGAACGGATCGTGGGTGGTTGTCAAAGAATTCAGAACACTCCGGGACTTTTCGATAGTCGATGAGAAAACGCTGTGAGGCGTAGATTTCTGCTCAGGGAGACCATTTCGAACACTTGATTTGATGTAGGTTTATATTCACTGTTTCTATAAGCAAACAACAATGTGAAATCGCGTTTTTTCTCGAAAACCCTTTGGGTCTGCTGCATGTGAAATCGGAAGATAGGGGTATATGAACACTCTGTGTAAGAATAACAGTTGAAAAATGGAATAACACTTTTAATTGAGATATTGATATACGAATACAATTACACGGTAAAGTTTGAAGATCAGTTGAGATAGCCTAAGTGGTTCAATATGGAGTGTGGCATCCTACAGCTAGCCTCACAGCGATGTCTCATGCTGTTGATGAAACTGTCCATCAGCGCTGTAGGTAGTAATCTCCGTTGCTCTTCCAAGGCTACAGTTGGCTTTCAGGAGCGGGATTCAGAGGACTAACATCTCCCTAGAGCATCTCAGGCATGTCATTATATCCATACAGTTAATAGTGCTATTCACCAGGTAGCAATCGACAAGGCGACAATGGTGTGCGAGGGCTTTATCGTTCTGTAGGAGGAAGATATCACCTTTATGAATATGGTTGCACATATGCATAAAGGTGACATTGCAGGTATGCATTACAGGTGCAAGAGTGACGTAATCTGGTTGGAGTATATAGAGATATGTACAGCAGCCAAAAGTTATATATCCCAAAACCACCATAGATGCCTTTTTCATGGATATTTGTGGCATGATAGCGTGTTCCTGATTACCTCCATATCATTTAATGCCGGTAATCACTGCGGAGGGTCAGGGTCACGCATACCACTGGCCTCCTATCATATAGGCACACACTTCAGAAGACTTTCTCGTACGGTGGTGATACCGCCGTTTCACTTGTGACCTGACCATTTAGCCCATCACGAGCAGCAAAAGTGCTGCTCAGAAGAAACACAACAACAGGAGCAACAGACCTCCTTCTTGATGTAGGGAGCATTCAATATTATTCTTTCAAGTGATAAATTAAAAATTCGTTTCTGGATTGGATAGGTATGAGTAACATACTACAATTTAAATTTCCGAATTATTCATTAATTTCAATTTCCACCATTAGAGGGTCCAAAATTCAAAATGTGATAGACATCATTCTGTTCACCAGTATTATTATTCAAGAAAACACTAAATTAGCTTAATTAAGACTATCAGATACTTTGTTTTCGTGGTACAGTCGCCCAAAAAAGTATCCGAACACTATGGTTGATTACAGAATTCAGAAAAAATATCTGGCAACGATTTTTTTAGAAATTAGCGATCTGGGAACCTTCGTGTCACGTGACACGAAGGTTGCCAGATGGGAGTTTCGAGCAATGCAGGTGTGTATCGTAGGGAAACAGAGGAATAATAATTTTGCCATTTCTTTTGTGTCTTCTCAGACAACCGCTAATCTTAGATCGCGTTTTTCAGTGATTATTTATTGTGATAATTTGACATAACCTGGTGAAGTAAATCTGGTATTATTGATTCTTATAAATGATGTTCATGATATAACTGTAATTGAGTTATTAAAAGGTTAATATATTATTTTCTCTATACACGTATAAGCTTTTTTGTATGCCATAAGCATAGATGATGTACCAAAGAAAGTAGTGCAAACGGAATGTGCAGCGAAATAATTTAGGTTGTATTACTTCTTAGAGTACGTCTGTGCACACATTGGGTTAAATGGCCAAGTTACAAGGACCCCAAGAGTACAGAAAAGGTTGCCGAAGGGATCCACTGGGCAACTCTTCAGAGATAGATAGTTAGTTTTCCGTCAGAGACATCCAGAGTTTTCTTTAACGTACACGGGCTTTGGGACCATGAGTTTAGCGTCCTGTCCGATGTACAGCGACCTTTCCAAGCCCATCGGTGTTCTCTACTCAACGAGAGCAGGGTAGGGGATTAAAAGAAATAAATCTCAACCTTCACAGGTGGGACTCGAACCTGGGTACTGCAGATTACGAGCCTTGCACACCACCGGCTGGCCAGTGTAGCTCACTAGCCAGCCAGTGGGTTGTTGTCCACGTTGCAAGGTCTCAGAAAGGCATGGAGGAAGCTATCCACTGGTCAGCTGTTAGGAGACAGATGGTAGCTTTCCATCATGGCAACCAGCGTATTCTTTAACGTGTTCAAGTTATGGCCTCCTCAGACATGTCGCTTGTCAGGCGACCTGACAGCAGTTTTTCGGTGTAATGCGCTTTAAATAAGATCTGTGGGAATCAGCCGAAAAATCTGTTAACCTTATTCAAAAACGATATTAATCAGATAGTGGAACATCTATGTCTGTATTGGTCTCGAATCCAAATACCTTTTGGCAATCACCAACCGCCCTAATCGTTCAACCACTAGTATAAAAGGTGCCGGGATCGGCGCAGTTGGTAGAGCTCCAGGCCACCCGACTCCCATTTGTGCGTGTATTGAGATTTATCTCCGCTAAAACAACATCCTGCCTCGGTGAGAAAGGGAAGATGGGTCTTAGAAAGATCGCCTTTCGTCGGATACTGGAATCAATCGGATGCATATATTTTTGTCGCAGAAATGATTTTTTTTTAGGTTGGCATGTTTGCTAAGTATTTTAAGTTAAGCAATTGGATTTTCTAAGCATTTTAAGTAAAATATCTGACAAATTTGGCTGTATTACTGTTACTTTGTGTAGGAGGAGAACTACAACTATGCACGTTAAAAACATACTGGATGACCTTGACGGGAGACTATCATCTGTCTCCTAACAGCTGTATAGTGTATCCCCTTTCCCCAACCTTCCCTGACACTTTTAGGGGCCTTGTGACTTTCAGAATAAATAATAAAGTAAGAATAATAAAATAAGGCAATCCAACTGGATAAAAAAAGTTAAATATGATCTGAAAAACAAATTTGAACAATTTATTTCTTTATTTTCTAAAACTATTTCGAAACGAAAAGATCGTGCGCTAATGTTTGTTAACAACTTTAATACTCCAGAGTTTTTTCGATTACGTTCTTTTCATTGAAAATTCTGACTCTTAATATGCTAGCTATCACGCTCGAGAGCTGCTGTCGCTGTTAGCATCATCGTTTTTTTTTTGCACTCCTAAGTTGATGGCTAAGCTTGCTTTCTTAACGCCTTAATAACGACACCATTAAAAGCATTCAATATCGGTGCGATCATTCGTGAATGAGAATCTAACCATGATTAAGGTACATATCGGGAAAACTCAACAGCATCTGAATGCTCTGACGCTCTTTTCCATTAACAATTTCCTCTCTCTCTCCATCACAAAATCGATCCTTCGTCTGAAGACGTTGCTGAAGATGCTGCCATTACCCTCGACGCACACTTCCGTTGCTGATTTCAATCTCCTCTTCTTTCAGCGTTAATTTCGACAATGAGAACGGATCTCTTTTTTGTGTGTGTTAACAAGAGGTTTTTTTTTTCTTTTATCCTGTAAAAAACTGCTGTTTGAAAACTAATCGCAGATATCAACATCTAAATTAATTGCAACCACACATGCAAATGTATAACAAACCAGAGCAGTATCGTGATACTGTTTGGATTCCATTGGTATTGCAATTAAATGCTTTTTAACATACTTGGTTGCATGTTATGTTTTAAATTTAAGATTATGTACTGTTATTTTTTGACCTTTCATAGACGGTGGAACATTTGGACTTTTCTAAGTATTTTTGTCGGAGTGGCTTTATTTTGGGTTGACATGTTTGGTTAAGTATTTTAAGTTGAGGTTAAGCAATTGGCTCCACTAACTATTTTAAATAAAACATCCAACAAATTCGGAGTGTATTACCTGACTTTATTTTTTCCCAACTGGTAGCGCACTAGGTTCATAATCAGCAGTCCCCAGATTCGAATTACAATCCGGCCTAGTTTAAGAATTTTCCCCACTAACTCCAATTCTGAGCTCGCTGAGAAAGCGGACACCGTCCCTTGTGAAATTAAGTAATTCCTATTGGCGCCGGGTTTTTAAATTCTCAGAGCGGGGGACTCACATATAATAACAGGATACCGTACATATTTGTTTTGTCAGTTAGATATAAAATAGAAATTTTTCAGGGAGGGAGCAAGACCCTCAGCTGTCAGTTGGATCTCCTTCAACCTTTTTTGAATCCTTGGGGTTCATTTGACCTGGCTATTTCACCCATTGTGTGCAAAAAAGTGCCGCTCACAGATAAAGTAACCGAACCTGATTTATGAACTTTACCTCGTGGAATAACTAATTAATATAATATATAAATAACACTATGTGTAACTAATTAACGGGGGCGGGGTAGCTCAGTCGGTAGCGCGCCAGGCTTGAGTCCCAGCTGGGTCAGCGTTGAGATTTATCTCCACAAAATTCCCCGCCCTGCCCACGGCCCAGTAGGGGACACCGATGGGCTTGGAAAGGCCACCGTCCGTCGGATGGGACGTTAAGCCGTGGCCCCGTGTGCGGGAGAGACATACCCTGTGCACGTTAAAGAACACGCTGGATGGCCTTGACGGGAGGCTACCTCCCTAATCTATCTCCCAACAGCTGTTCCAGTGGGTCCCTTCCCCCAACCTTCTCTGAGCCTTTGGGGTCCATGTGACCTGGCCATTTAGCCCATGGTGTGCAAAAAAGTGCCGCTCAGAGGTTAAACAACCCAACCCAACTAATAACGTATCGTAACTTAGAGGTAGAATTACTAAAAGTAATTCTACCTCTAAGTTGTAAAATTGTTATCTCGGTTTGATTATTATATTGTTACGACATATGAACGAGCAACAGTGACTTCATGACTTAACGTGACTTGAACCCTCGTTTGTGCTTTTACGTGAGATTCAATTAGCCAACGAATTGGAACTTAGAACAGTTCGGAAGAATAAAAAATGGGAGAAATGTAATGTAGTAGTGCGTGGTATTGTGAAAGATGAAGCAGTTTATCTGAGTCAGTGGGCGACAAGTAAAAATAAGAAGTATTTTTATTATGGTGTGTGCGTGGGTGATTATTTTGTATTGTTGGTAAGATAAACTTAGTGATCTATCACAAGATGAAAGATTGATTACGTCGGAAGGGGAGAAATTCAAGAGATACGACAGACAGTGAAGAGGTAGTAGTTTAGTAGAACAGACAGATTGGTCCTGTATGCTCTGCAGAAAAAGTGTTATTGACTTATGTATAATAGTAGTTAGTTTGTTTATAAGTTATTTTATCCACACCATTGTAATTTGTTTGAAAATACACTATTTGAAACTCACGCTCAGTGCTCATCCATTTTTAAATTCGCAACAATATTAAAACTAAAAAAACAGTTATTTAGTTGTAAACAAATAAAAAACTGCATTTACTTTAACTATTTTAAAGCTCCCGGAGCACTTTTGAGCATTATTATAAAACTAACACTTTAGAATTCCACCATAATTGTTCTTAATTCATTTGAGGTATATACATTATTTGATTTTTACGAATAGGCTGTTCTCATAGTTATCTATGATATTTTTAATAGTTTATATTTTAAGTAAACTAATTGTTTAACTTTGTGATAAAATATATTATAATTTAATTATATAACATGAAAAAATAACTTTTCTGTAACAACGTGTCACAATTCTAGCTATTCTAAAGAGAAATACAGCATTAGACTGTTTGGTTTTTAAACTAATACAAATAAGTCTTAGGATAGAGAGATGTTTTATTCCTTGCTCAAGTTTTAATCTTTTTTTAAACAACCAATATATATATAGCTGAGAATAGTTAAACCGAATAAATATTTTATTGATTCTTCTAACTCTGAAAAATATTAACCCCTACTTCTCTATTGAAGTAATTTGTTAGTAAATATTTTTTCCGATATTGCGTATATACACGGCTGATGTGAAATAACAGTTTTTTCTTGAATTAATGTAATACGGAACAAAACTCTTGGAATACTGCAACAGTTCAATTGCACAGTTTTTTAAACTGCTTTATAGTTTTTTTTATCTTTTTAATTGACCAAGAGAGTGTAAAATTCAGTCTGGAGGGCTTTGATAATTTGTTTTGCGACGAATGAAAAGAAATTTCGTGCAAAAATGGTGTACTTCATAAAGGTGGTTTGTTGTATCTCTGAGTGGTATTTTTTTTGCAGACAATGGGCTAAATGGCCAGGTTACAAGGACCCAAAGAGCTCAAAACTGTTTGTAGAAAGAGAACCCACTGGACAGCTGCAAATAGACAGATAGAAGCCTCTCTTCAATGCCATCGAGCGTGTTCTTTAACGTGTGAAGTGCAAGGCTATCCTTTACATGGGGCCACGGCTTAACGTCCCATTCGGGGACCGGCATTCTTTCCAAACCCATTGGTGTTACCTCTCTGATCAACGGCAGATCGGATTTAGCGGACAAAATATTAATACACAAACAATGATGGCTTCAACCAGGCGACTTCATATTATGGAATCCTGTTGTTTCATTTAGCTAGTGATCTAAGTAACTAATATATGTGAATAAAAAAATACCTATTTTTCCTATATGCTTTTTGAAGAGCATAAAAATATACATATTGGTACTTTATTTTACCTCCGAGGGACAGTTTTTGTTCACAGAATGGGCTAAACGGCCAGCTCACAAAGATTCGGAGAACGTTGGGGAAGAAGATGAACGAAGGAACTTCAAGGATATCATGAACTTTCTCGGATGCGTGAAAGAACTTTCGAGTTGTGTTGATTAAACACCTTAGCAGGTCACCAGAGCGAACTTTGCTGAATTCATGAATCATGGGTCTGGTACTATTCGTTCAACGCAAATTCGACTAAAGCGAACAATTCTTCCAATAAGACAACTCGTCCAAAAGACAATGGACCCAAAGGGATGATTGGTCCAATGAGAAAATTCGTCCAAAGAGACGATTCGTCCAATGAGATAATTCGTCCAATGAAACGATTCGTCTAATGAGATAACTCGTCCAAAGGACAATGGGTCCAACAGGAGGATTTGTCCAATGATGAAACTGATCCGAAAGGGCCATTCGTCCAATGAGACAACCCTTCCAAAGCCTATACATCCAAATCTCACTCGCCAAAAGTGACAATAGCCAATGACGATAAAATAATGTTATTTATCATGTGTATTATTGTGAATCAACAATTTCTCTTATTTGTTTTTAGCACGTTTTCTTGAAATGGAAATTGTTTGTTATCGCCAGGTCTGCACGTTTGTCTAACTGTTTGTGTATGCAAATATCTCTGGAGCCAATAAATCGATTTCGATGGTTCTTTTTGCGTTGGACTGGGTGAAGTCCATTGGCATTGAACAAATTGTTTTATTAGACGAATTGCTCCTTCAGACAATGTTTGAAGAGGAAACATCTAATTTGACGAATCGTATCTTTATATGAATGGATATTGGGCGAACAATCTATTGGACCAATCGGCATTGGACGATATGTTTGGGACCGATGAAGCATTAATGTCTCATTAGAAATCTTAGCAGGATGCATGATAAAGATTTAACTCCTTCAAATCTGAATCTTTATTTATAGAACAAAAAAAATGTTTTCATTTAACTATGCTCTGTTTATGACCAAAGGAACAAAAATGTACAGAAAAGACTATACATGTAAAAAAATAATGAAAAGGAACATAAAAAAAGAATTATAATTTATATGCACTTTCAAAAGAATGACACTTCTGAAATGAGTAAAATATACTGCTCACAAAAATTAGGGGATATTTCATCGCTTCATATTCATTTTGAAATATCCCCTAATTTTTGTGAGCAGTATAGTTATTGTTGAATGCTATGTATAGTTGTCTTCAGGGTTACTATATCTGGTTCCTATTATAACCATAGATGGCACCAAATTCCAGTCCATTCCTGTATACGAAAGACTGCGCTTTAAAAACATTTCAAGACCACAGACACCTCTTCCTGCGGTTATAAAAAATAATAAAATAATAATGTACATTGTAATGCAAACAGGGTCTGAAGAAGTTAAGAATATCATAAAAGATCTTTGTGAATAGTACTAGAAGCTTAGTTTTAAATTCATTTTATGCATAATATCGAATTTGTAAGATCTCACAAAAATATACCCTTTTGTCAGTGGTCCATAATCTAATAAATAAATTGCAATTACTTGAGAAGATTTAGATCACGTAATTCGATGTTTGTTTCAGTGCATAAAAGAAAGCTCAATGTCGTATTTGAGCAGATTTAGAGCACACACTCCTTCAATGTTTGGGGGCGGGGGTGGCTCAGTCGGTAGCGCGCCAGGCTCGTAATCTGTAGTTCCCAGGTTCGAGTCCCGCTGGGTCAGCGTTGAGATTTATCTCCACAAAAATTCCCGCCCTGCCCACGGTCAGTAGGGAACACCGATGGGTTTGGAATGGCCGCCGTCCGTCCGATGGGACGTTAAGCCGTGGCCCCGTGTGTGGGAGAGCCATACCTTGTGCACGTTAAAGAACACGCTGGATAGCCTTGACGGGAGGCTACCATCTGTCTTCCAACAGCTGTTCCAGTGGGTCACCTCCCCCAACCTTCTCTGAGCCTTCGGGGTCCTTGTGACCTGGCCATTTAGCCCATGGTGTGCAAAAAAGTGCCGCTCAGAGGTAAAACAACCCAACCTTCAATGTTTTCTTAAGTGCATGAAAGAAAGATTATTGTCGTACTTGAGTCGATTTACAGCACACGCACCTTCGTTATTTGCTTGAGTGTATGAAAGAAAGATCACTCTCGTACTTGAGAAGTTTTAGAGCACACACTGCTTCGATGTTTTCTTGAGTGCATGAGAGATCACTGTCATACTTGAGAAGATTTACATCACACGAACCTTTGTTGTTTGCTTGAGTGCATGAATGGAAGATCACTGTTGAATGTCAGCAGATTTAGAGCAGATACGGCACACGTTTTCAATGTTTGCCTGATTATATGAAAGTACGCCTCATAAAAGGACTTTACGGAATGCATGAAACGCTTTGAGGTTACATAAAAAAATTTTTTTGGAAAACAAACTGTTGTAGACCACATGAAAGAACTTAGTAGACCACGCTAAAAAACCGTACAAATCGTACGAACAAGTTTTGAATATCATAAAAGTTTTCATTAATTTTGTTTTATCTGTGAGGGGAACTTTATTTGCACAGGATGGGCTAAATGGCTAGGTCGCAAGGACCCCAATGGCTCAGAGAAGGTTGAGGGGGGACCCACTGGAAAGCTGGTAAAAGACAGATGGTAGGCTCCCGTCACGGCCTCCAACGTGTTCTATAACGTGCAAAAATTTTGAGGCTGCATGATAGAATGTAATATCGGATGGCATGCTATTGTAGACCACATCAACGAATTTAGTAGACTACGCCAAAGAACTCTATCAATCTCATGAAAGAATTTTTTGGCGCCATGAAAGAAATCTGAGGCTGGTTGGTTGTTTTACCTCTGAGTGGCACTTTTTTTGCACACCATGGGCTGAATGGCCAGGTCACATGGACCCCGAAGGCTCAGAGAAGGTTGGGGACCCACTGGAACAGCTGTCGGGAGACAGATGCTAGCCTCCCATCAAGGCCATCCAACGTGTTCTTTAACGTGCACAGAGTGTAGCTCTCCCACCCACGGGGCCACGGCTTAACGTCCCATCCGACGGACGGCGGCTTTTCAAAGCCCATATGTGTCCCCTACTGACCGTGGGCAGGGAATTTTGCGGAGATAAATCTAAACGCTGACCCAGATGGGACTCGAACCTGGGATCTACAGATTACGAGCCTGGCGCGCTACCGACTGAGCCACCCCCGCCCCATCTGAGGCTGCATGAAAGAACTTTGTAGCTACATGAAATAATTTTTTTGCTTCTTGAAAGAACATTGTGGCTGCATGAAAGAACTTTCCGGCTTCAAACCGAACATGAGTTAGACCTGATTTAAAAAGGAAAGTTTTCTACTCGAATGTCACGTTGCTATGATTTCAGGATTCTTTCGGCCTCCCACTTATTTTTTTCTACAAATCTCCTTAGTGAAGTTTAGAAAACTCCTTTATACTGCGAATTAGAAGAATTCACACTGTTTTTCCTGCTTCGTGTTGTTTTTATAGATGTGTTCTGCTCTTCAAAGCTAACTTCGACAATAGCTAACAACTCCAGTGAGAGGCATTGGGTTGCCGCTACCCAAGCGACTAACAACTTTCTGTGCTGTTCTAAACTTTATCATCCTCTCTCTGCTACGTCTAGTGGCGAGAATTTCAAGAACAGAAAACAAAGACGTTCCTTCTCTCCTTGATGCACGCCAAAAGGATAGGAGGGGTAAAAGGAATGAAAGAAAACAGCGACGCTACCGAGAAAGGAAAACTGATTTCCGTTCAAAACACCTGGGGACCTATCTCCACTTAAGAAATATATTGTCTGTTTCGGCGAGAACATAAAATTTATTCTGCTGTTGAAGTGAAGACTTTGAAGTGGATAACCAATGAGGCCAACGTATAACCTTAATTTAAATTCTACGGAAAATCTGTTATTTTTGCAGGGTTTTTTAATATAAATTCACGTTTTATTAAAGGTTTTATTATTAGACTCTTTATGAAAGTACAAACGTACATACGTTATTGACTTCAGCTTTACAATTATTAAATTATTTTTGGCAAATTAAAGAGGAGAACATTAATCATCTGGGGATCTAGCTCAGTCGGTAGCGCGACAGGCTGGTAATCTTCAGTTCTCAGGCGGCCGTCCGTCGGATAAGACATTAAGCCTTGGAACCTTGCGCAGAAAAGCTGTTGGCGTAAAAGAAGACACTGACTTTTTGACGGGAGGTTTCCGCCCGTCTCCTAACAGCTTTCCAGTGGATACCGTTTCCAACCTTCTCTGATCCCTTGGGTCTTTGTGACCTGGCCGTTTAGCCCATTGTGTGCAAAAAAGAGTGTTCAGAGGTATAACAAACCAACCCTCTTCCCTTCCTCTGGATCATTGGGGGTCTTTGTAATATGTCATTTAGCCCATTTGGTGCAAAAGAGTGCCGCTCAGAGGTAAAACAACCAAATTAAAACAATAAAGACTTCCTACACTTAAAGTAAAAATAAAAGTTTAAATAATAAGTCCTTCTTGAACACTTATTAACGTCTTAGCAGTTGCAACCAAATTATGCAACTTTGCTCCTGCATCGATTGGGGCGGGGGTGGCTCAGTCGGTAGCGCTCCAAGCTCGAAATCTGCAGTTCACAGGTTCGAGTCCTAGCTAGGTCAGCGTTGAGACTTATCTCCGTAAAGCTCCCCGCCCTGCCTACGGTCAGTAGGGAACACCGATGGGGTTGGAAAGGCCGCCGTCCGTCGGATGGGACGTTGAGCCGTGACCCCGTGTACGGGAAAGTCATACCCTATGAACGTTAAAGAACACACTGGATGGCCTTGACGGGATGCTACCATCTGTCTCCCAACAGCTGTTCCAGTGGGTCTCCTCAACCAACCTTCTCTGAGCCTTCGGGGTCCATGTAACCTGGTCGTTTAGTCCATGGTGTGCAAAAAAATGTCGCTCAGAGGTAAAACAACCCAACCTGCATCGATTTATGATTTCATTTAGGAAAGGACAGCTGTAGTCAGTCGTTGCAATTTAATGTTTATCAAGTTTTTACTCCCATTGTCAGTTCCATTTATATTGGATCAATTTACACCGTTCCATCACGTCTTTTATGACTCCTCATAATCTATTATGCTAATCAATCATCGCTCATGCAGGCCACACAATCCACGTCGAATTTTTACTTTTGAAAGCAGGTTTTTGGTCGGCTCATTCAATAAACCTCATCGTTAAATTTCAAAGAAGTGAACATCGGTTTTCAAGAAGTGAATTTCAAAGTGAATTCTTACGAATTTTTCAAGAAGTGAATTCTTACGAATCTAACGTCAGGAGCATCAAAGTTCCTTGTCGACACTGGAACGAAATTCAATTTTCAGTTATCGAACGAGAAAGAGAAGAATTCATTCCAAAAGTTAAAAACTTTTTTTAGTTAATGTCTTGTTCTTTCACGATTTCTAGAAAAATGAAATATCTAGCCTTTATTTACTGTTGACACTTAACTGTTGTGGTAAAAAATATTAACGCAGTTTTGTTTTGGATTGTTTTACCTCTGAGCGGCACTTTTTTGCACACCATGGGCTAAATGGCAGGCCACAAGGACCCCGAAGGCTCAGAGAAGGTTGGGAGAGGGGACCCACTGGAACAGCTGTTGAGAGACAGATGGTAGCCTCCCGTCAAGGCCATCCAGCGTGTTCCTTAATGTGCACAGGGTATGGCTCTCCCGCACAGGGGGTCACGGCTTAACGTCCCATCCGACGGACGGCGGCCTTTTCAACCCATCGGTGTCCCCTACTGACAGTGGGCAAATTTGGGGAGATAAATCTCAACGCTGACCCAGCTGGGACTCGAACCTGGGAACTACAGATTACGAGCCTGGCGTGCTACCGACTGAGCCACCCCCGCCCAATTAACGCAGTTATTCGAGTCAAATTTTGTTACGAAACTTTTCTGGTCAAATTAAGGAACCCAATTACTCGGGTTAAGTTTTTGAACCAAACTGCTCTGGTTGAATTTTATAGCGCAAATTCGGTAAAAATTTTTAACGTACATGCTCTGCTGCAATTTTGTAACGCTGCTGATCTGGTTAAATTTTGTAATGTAATTGCTCTCGACAAATTTTGTAACATAACTACTCTGGGCAAATTTCGTAACGCAACTGATCTATTGGAAATTTATAGCATAACTGCTCTAGTCGGATTTTGTAATGCAACTATTCTGACATTTTTTGGCGAAAGAAAAATGTTTGGGATCCTAACCCTAAAGTTGATCTAAGTTACAGTTAGAGGAAGTAATATACTGAGTTTGTGTTTCTAGCTTTTTTACCATTTAGAAGCAGTTTCTACCACTTTTTAAAGGAGGGCTTTATATCACAAATCACGATCAAATATCACGAATCTGTCAGACCCATTGTGATCATCTGTGCTGTAAAAAGAACGCGACTGAGGAAGGATTAAAGGAAGACTTCTGTCTATTATCCAACTCCTATCAAGTGTCCTTTTCCAAGTTCTTAGCCTTTGGAATTCTTGACTTCCCTTGCAGCAGATTTTGCGTAAAAAAATAATATCGCTCATAAATTAAGCTTTGGGTTGAGTTGTTTTACCTCTGAGCGGCACTTCTTTACACATTGGGCTAAATGGCCAGGTCACAAGGACTCCGAAGTCTCAGAGAAGATTGGGGGATGGGACACACCTAAAATAGATTTATATGTACATCAATGATAAGAATTACACTTCAAATTTGTACAAGGAAGACCACTGAACAACTGTTGCGAGACAGATGGTAGCCTCCCGTCAAGGCCATCCAGTGTGTACTTTAACGTCCACAGGGTATGGTTCTCCCACAAACGGGCCACGGCTTAACGTCCCATCAGACGCATTACGGCCTTTCCAAGCCCATCGGTGTCCCCTACTAACTGTGGGCAGGGCGGAGAGTTTTACGGAGATAATCTCTCAACGCTGACCCAGTTGGGGCTCGAACCTAAGAATTTCAGATTTGAGCCTAGCGTGCTTCCTGCTGACCACACCTACCCCATAAATGAAGCAACTTAACCAGTTAGTAGATTTGAAGTGCTCAAATGACATGATTATATGCGCCGAAGTAATCTGGTCAAAGTACGGTTTTGGCATAAAAGAAGATGGGAAACACAACGATCTTTCCATTGTCATCAGGAACGATTATCATAATGAATCTCATGCGTTCCGTTCTCTTTATCCAACAGCTGGTCTTGCTCTTTCCATCCACCTAAATCTTTCTGTATTTCGCTCTAGTCACGAGGGATTAGTTGTCTGCGCCAAAGTGGCTCGTTCCTTCACCCACACGGTCAAAACAAAACGCTTGTTTGAAAAGCTATCTAAATGGACTGAGGATTATATTGGTACAAGGTCGTTTTACCTTAGAGCTCTACTTTTTTGCACACATTGGGCAAATGGCCATGCCACAAGGACCACAATGGCTCAGAGAAGGTTGGGGAACTAGAACAGCTGTTGGGAGACAGATGGTAGCCTTCCGTCTAGGCCATCCATTCTTTAACTTGCACAGGGTATGGCTCACCCGCACACAGAGTCATGGCTTAACATCCCATACGACGGACGGTGCCAAGTCATCGGTGTCCCCTACCGACAGTGGACAGAAAATTTTGCGGAGATAAATCTCAATGCTCTCCCAGCTGGGACTCGAACCTGGAAACTGCAGATTGCGAGCCTATCGCGCTATCTTCGCCCCAGGGGAACCAAAGTTAAAACCAAATGCTGTAAAAGGTAAGAGACAAAACCAACGAGATGTATATAACAGACACAACACTTATTTATGGCCTTTTAGTAAGGTACAGCATGTACTTTAATATACTCAGAGTATGGCTATTCTCCACACGGAGTCACGGATAAATTTCCCACCTGAGGGGCGGCGGAAATTTCCAAGCCTAACGGTATACCCTTTTACATCGAGGGCAATGTGTGTGTGTGGGTGGGGTGCGATATAAACTTTAACTCTCGCACAGGTGGAGTCGAACCTGGGAATTACTGTTTACGAACCTGAATTGCTAGCTACTGAGACAGTGGGCCAACCGTGTTTCATCAGTTAATGTCATTATTCAGTACATACATGCAGCCATAGGTTACGGAGGTCCAACCAGACTGTGCAATTTTCCTCTCTAGACGTAGTCTCTTTTGAGCTACAGCGCTTGGCCACTGTAGGCCAATTCTAGCAAGGTCCTTTTGACATTGTCTGCCCATCGCATCCTATGTCTCCCACATTTTTTTGAAACCCTTAGGCTGTTTAACTGTTCATGATCCTGTTTGCTAATCTGCAGCGATGCATACGGGCAACATGGCCAAACCAACGCAGTCTCTCTGCACAATATGCCGCTCAAAAGAGGTTGATGACTCCTTCTTCTAACCTCATCATTACTTGCAAAGTCAAACCATCTAATGCCCAAGATACTGCGTAAGCATTTAGAATCAAAGGCATCAAGTTTCTTACCAATAATTTCCACTCCGTAAACTGAGTTAAATATTTAGAGGAAACTTTGTCTTTAGCCGGGTGGGATACGAACCACGACCTCCTGATAACATGTCAGGTGGTCTGGACCACTGAACCACCGGTCGCCGATTAAGATCTCCTCTACTTGATGATATGAACTTCTCTACCTTCTTTCCTAATATGTAGGGAGTATTCAGGCAATCCCACCTCAAGTGGCTTTTTAATGCCTTTTCCTAGATGGAATGCATGTCTTACGGGTATGCAATCTACAAATAATTATTATATAATAATATTTATTAAAACAATTATTTGTAGATTTTAATAATAATTATTTGTTGTTATAATTATAATTTATTGTTATAATTATTATATAATAATATTTATTAAAATAATTATTTGTAGATTTTAATAATAATTATTTATAGATTGCATACTCGTAAGACATGCATTTCATCTAGGAAAAGTCATTAAAAAGCCGCTTGAGGTGAGATTGCCTGAACACTCCCTACATATTAGGAAAGTAGGTAGAGAAAGTTCATATCATCAAGTAGAGGAGATTTTAATCGGCGACCGGTGGCTCAGTGGTTCAGACCACCTAACATGTTATCAGGAGATCGTGGGTTCGTATCCCACCCGGCTCAAGACAATTTTTCCGCTAAATATTTGAATCAATTTACAAAGTGAAAATTATTGGTATATACTTAATATGTTGAATTTAATAATAATTATTTGTATCAAGTTTCTTGTTATCCTGCTTACAAAAGATCCATGTTTTGCTATCATAATTAACCTTAGAAAGAACCAAACTATTATACAGCCTAATTTTAGTCTTTAGGTATATACGCCTATTTTTCCATATTCTTAAATGTTCCAGCGGCAATCCCTATTCTTCTATTTCTCTCATACCGCACATCACCAGTATCTGTTACATAGCTCCCAAGATAATGAAACTGAGACACTTGCTCAATAGTGCAGCCATTCAAAGCAACTGATGCACCATCTGCCTGACCAATTTTCATCACTTTAGTTTTTGTTTCCTCTGTTTATCACCAAACCTACTCTATTACCAGTATCATCAACTGCCCTAATGAACGAATTCATCCCTCAACATCAGTAGCCAACAAGGCCAAATTATCTGCATAATCCAAATCAGAAATTTTAAAATCTATACCATTAAAGGTCAATATCTTTCCCTTGCAAAATATTTCGCATTACATAATCAATAACTAAAGAGAAAAGGAGACAAAATGCACCCTTCTCTAACTCCACTAGCAATGCTAAACCAATGGCTACAAGACGTACCAACTTTCACATGACTCAGTGTTACTATTACAGAGAGCTTTCATTACACAACTAACTTATCAGGTATTCCATATGATCTAACAATCAACGAAAAATTCTGTCGATCAACAGAGTCAACAGATTCACTTTTGAAATCTATAAAGCTAGCAACCACAGGTTCCTGAAACTCTAAACATTTCTCAAGAATCTGCCTGAGTGAAAATATTTGGTCAATACATCCCCTACCACTTCTGAATCCGCACTGTTCATCACGCAGTTGTCCATCAACCAAATTCTTAATTCTATTAAGCATAATCATGCAAAAAACTTTCCCTGGAACAGAAAGTAAACTAATTCCCCTATAATTATCACAAGAACTGCGATCACCTTTTCTAAAAATTGGGACAATGATAGCTCTAGTAAAATCCTAAAGAACAACACCTTTATCATAAAGAGTATCAAAAATTTCAGTCTGCATATGACAACACAAATGTTTTTAGCTCTAACCATTTCAGTGTTGACTTCGTCCACCCCTGGGGATTTATGCGGTTAAGGATATCCAATGCGACTTCGGAATGTGATATAGGGTCATCATAAAAGTCAGTTATGCATCTATCCTCATTACAAACAATGGGAATAGAAATAATCACATTATTTAGAACATCTCATATGCTCAGCCCACCTAGCCATCCCAGAATCCTCACCTTCAATCACCTTGCCATATTTATCCCTCAATCCCCGTGTACCTGTCTGTTTCTTCCCACATAAAAATGGGGCGGGGGTGGCTCAGTCGGTAGCGCGCCAGGCTCGTAATCTGTAGTTCCCAGGTTCGAGTCCCAGCTGGGTCAGCGTTGAGATTTATCTCCGCAAAATTCCCCGCCTTGCCCACGGTCAGTAGGGGACACCGATGGGGTTGGAAAGGCCGCCGTCCGTCGGATGGGACGTTAAGCCGTGGCCCCGTGTGCGGGAGAACCATACCCTGTGCACGTTAGAGAACACGCTGGATGGCCTTGACGGGAGGCTACCATCTGTATCCCAACAGCTGTTCTAGTGGGTCCCCTCCCCCAACCTTCTCTGAGCCTTCGGGGTCCATGTGACCTGGCCATTTAGCCCATGGTGTGCAAAAAAGTGCCGCTCAGAGGTAAAATAACCCACCCCAACCCACATAAAACATTAGCAATCTGGTACAACCACCTGCTGTTGTGCTGTCTAACTGCTTCCTCAGCTTTGTCAGCCAAGCCAAATATTCTTATCAGCTGTTAACTGATCCTTTACACGTTTATTAAGCTCGTTCTAATGACTTCTTTTAGGGCTAATAGGGTATTGATTCATATTAATCCGACACTTCCTTCTTTCAGAAATAAGTTTCATAGTCTTATCGCTCAAATAATTTTCTTTCCTCTGATCCCTTTTACCCAAAAGAGTACTGTTGTTTCAAGAAAAGCCTGTTTAAACTGTTCCCATTCTTTCTCAACTTCAGCAGTAAGCAAACTACGATTGTCATAATGACTAAGTAGTCTATCATGGTATGCTTTGGCTATATCTAGATTTTTCAGACCTCCAGTGTTGAAGGTAATTTTCTTAACCTTAGCACAACATTTCTTAAGCTTCAGCTGCAAGACACTTTTGACCAGGTAATGGTCAGACTCAATTTCGGCTCCCCTGTATGATCAGGTATTCCTAACTGAACTAGCTCATTTGCTGTTAATTAAAATATAATCTATCATATTCCTCAGCAACTCATCAGGTGAAACCCATTTAAATTTATAAATGTCCCGATGTTTGCAGTATGTGTAAGTTATTTGTAAACCATTAAGTTTACTTATCTGTAGGAGACGTTCCCCATTGCCATTGGAACTACCAATGCCAAAGGGACCTAAACCTCCTGCCCAAAGGTCATAGTCAGTACAACTTCAGCACTGAAGTCACCTAGCACAAGAGAAATATCTCCTTTGTTCACAGAATTCAAAATATCCTGAAGCTGGCTATGGAATGTATCCTTCTCGTTCTCATCAGAGTCCTCTGTGGGGGCATAACAACAGATGATATTGAAGTCTTAGTAGAATTTTTAGTAGATCTTAAGTAGGATTTTTAAAGAAACTTGGTTCTTTCGAAATTAGGTTTATTGAGATAGGTAGGGCCAACAATATCAGACAGCCCCATGGGGCAAAGACCTGTCCTCCTCCGCTAAAGGCTGAAGCCACCAATGCTAGTAAGAACTTCAGGCACCACATTATCAAGTGGACTTTTTCAAGAGCCATATGGCCTTCCTGAGACACATTACTCCAGTTTAGGATTGACGATGCACAACTAGCTAGGTGAGAGTTCAGGTACCTGCGATGGCCTCTGATCAGGATTATCCACCAGCTGATATAAGATATCCCATGCCTCTGTTCACTTAGAGCTGGCAACCCAGAAACAAACAGAAAACACAGCGGCAGATTCTCCATCTACAGAAGCCCACAAGTGCAGCAAGTCCAGGATCCATAATCAAGCTCAAATCCATAAACATGTCCGGTCTAGTAGGTGTAAATGGTCAGCACCAGGACCCTGTGAAATTGACCACTCCTCAGCAGGGTTGAAAAAAGAAAAAAGTGGCCATAGATGACCAGATCAGTAGGCCATACTGAACTGGCAGCCCTCCCCTTCCGTTCCCTTCCAAAAGAGAATATCTCTTTTGAAAGATACTAACGGCTTGCACCACGAGAAGGCGGGGTCGGACATTAGGCGCTAGACCTGGCCGGTTCTGTGCATCATCATTTGGGATTGGTACACAGCTCTCCTTCCAGTTTATGTCTAGCTACCATTTACAGACATTCAATACCGATATATATATATGAACCAGAGACTCGGACCACTATATTTATCTAAATATATTTCTATATATTATAGAGTGCTTGTTATTATGAAAGAACTTATGTTTTGCTTTCCTTATTTATACATCGTTTTTGTAATTTCTACTTGTGTTAAGCAATGCTCTACCAAACAAATAAAAATGGATAATTAATATAAAATTCCTATATAAGGTGGTGTGTGGGTTATCTGAGTCGGCAGTTCTCTGGCTGGTAATCTGCAGTTCCCAGGTTCGAATCCAACCATTTATTTTTATTTTTTATACGTTATTAAATAATAATAAATAATAACTAGAAATAAAAATTCTGCTACAGTTCAAGATGTTTTCAATTTTTACACAAAAAAAGCTCACTTCCACAAGAAAACAGCAAAAATAAAATGTTCTTCATCATTCAAGATCAGTTTTATCTGACAATATTTATATATGTAGTCAGCCTGAATACACTGAAAAACTTTTCAAAGGAATTTCAACTATAAGTCGTTTGTGGGATAAATTGTATATAGTTTTTACTGCAATTTTTATTCTAAAATATTTTGCGATCTTTAGTAAAACTGGTGATGCATATTCATACTATAAATCGTTTATTTTCAGTTCAAATTGAATTTCTATTCTATACGAAAATTATGTTTTGATAAATAAACGTACCCGGGTATTGAATTCTCAGTGTTCGCCAATGTTTTTTGTATTTATTCGAGCATAAGAATTGGAAATTGGATGGCAGAAACTTGCGAGGGAATTTGATCGAGAAGTGAAAAAGGGAAGTTCAGAAATGCAACGAAATTCATTATATGCGTACTACGAATCTAGATGAAATCCTCAAATGCGTTTATCGCTGCGTAAATGATACGAACAAGGAATAGTAATAGTATGTGAAAAAGAGGTTTTGGAAATAGCTAAAGAAAAGCGCGATATTGTGGTAGTTGGCAAAGTAGTGAAAGATGATGCTTCAAGGAATTATTCGGTTGAATATCGTGCAGAGAGAGAGAGCCGTATCTTGAAGCGTTCTGATGAAGAATATTTAAATATGAATGCAAACCACTGGAGCGTACGTTAGAGAAAAGAGAGAAGACACACGAGCTCGCAAAAGAAGAGAGATAGCCGGGACTTGCATTTCAAGAGAATGACACGTCTTTGAAGAAAACAAGGAAAGACGTATTGAGAAGATAGAGCAGACGGCATGTCAGCTGCTGGAGAGACAACAAAGGAAGTGAAAAAGCTTTGAGAGATAGGTGGAGAGAATGTATTGACGAGTTATTGATTATTTCTTTGTCACAAACTGATGAATGCTTTAGTTGAAGGGTTGCGAGTAGATGCAGAGGTAAAGAGATAGGGATCGTTGAGGGTGTAACTTTGAGATATGGTAATCCAGGGATGCCTATGTGATTGATGAGATGCTGAAATGTGTGGAGGTGATATAGTGTTTTGTTAGTGAAGGTGTAATTCAGCTCAGAGGGAGAGATGTTTTGATTAAAAAGCGTTAAGTGCAGAAATTGTCTTTCAAGTTGTTGGTGCGAAGGTAGTTCGGTCGGAAGCGCATCAGGCTTGTAATCTGCAGTTCCCTGCTTCGAACGCCAACTACCCCAATCCTGCCCTCGGTAAAAGAGAAAACACCGATGAGCTTGGAAAGGTCGCCGTGCGTAGAATGGGAAGCTAAGTCGTCACTCTGTGAGTAGGAGAGCTATACACTGTGCACGTTAAAGAACATGTTTAATGGCCTTGACGGGAGTCTACCATCTTAACAACTGTCCCATGTGTCTTCTTCTACAACCTTGTCTGCGACCTTGGGGTCCTTGTGGCCTAGTCATTTAGCCCATTGTGTGAAAACATTGCCCCTTAGAGGCAAAACAACCTGAAACAATAGAGACCCTTCACGTATTTGTATCTCTTAAAGTGCGAATTTCTTGATGATCAGTGACAATTTTAGAGTAGATTGTAAACAATTATAGAACATGATAAATCCATTACTAACTTATAATAATGCTAATAAGGAAAGAATATTAGTGGGTAAAAACTGAAAGGTGTCATAAATTATTATTTGAAGTTATGACGGAATGAAAATATCTTGCGGTTCCACAGACTCTATAATAATTTTTAAAGGAGATGATACACAATAAATAGCAATCAAGTCCAAATAAGAACAGAACATAAAATTTTCAAATGCAATTGTTCATAATCCTTTCATTAATAGAAAGTGCCTAATGAATTAGATAGTATGATTTTGAAGTTCTTAATAAAGTTCCCAAACGTTGTCCATGATATCAAAAATATCCTAAATGTTTTAGTAAGTTGTGATGATTCACCAAAAATTACGTTACATTTTTGTTATTAAATTTAACATCTTTTAGAGTAAGGGTTCTCAACGTGGGGTACGCCGTGAGAGCTCAAAAGTGGTTGGATCTAGTAACAAGGTTTTATTCCCATTGTTACACAATAACTATAGTTTTATCTTTCTAAGCAAGGGGTACGCCAGTTACATACACATATCCAGTGGGTACGTGAAGCATAAAAGTTTGAGAACCACTGTTTTAGAGAATTACCATTTTGTGTTGAATTATTAAAGATTAAATCAATGAAGAAGCAAATTATGTTACATCAAAGACAACTTTGTGAAATTTATTAAGAATTTTAGCATTATAAATCTAATTCATTATACACTTTTTATCAATGAAAGAAATATCAACAACTAATATTGAAACATCAATATCATAGCTTTTTATTTTCTTATTAGTTTCGAAGGATTAAAAGCTCCAGGTCTATTCCCTTTTTTAATACAAAAATATGTATTATAAATATCGGTAGTTGAGTATGATATTTGATGTCTTGTGCTGTAAAAACAATTAATGCTATACTTTAAGGAATCTGTTAAAAGAATTCTGAAGGCATCAAAAACAGTGAAAATAATTTGTAATCTTTCGTTCTGTGACAAGTGTTGAGAATTCTTTTCATCTGTAACCAATCACTAGTCTTCTTTTATCATTCTTGTTCCACTCTCTCTCAATCTTTGTGCTTTTTTTCATTTCTCTTATTTCCGAAAGCGTCAGAGAACAAAGAATTGCATTCACTTTGAAAAATAAAGACAACTGGTGTCATACACGTCTGTCATCTTTCATCCAGATAATCTTAGATATTGACGACCTTTCATACTTTGATTCTTTTCACCTCTCTCATATCCAGCCAGAGCAGATGGAAACTGAACTATTTGGCAAAGAAGCTTCCGCACTAGACATAGATTCGATACGTCAAGTGCCAAGAAATGACATAGCAGAAATCTCTAAAACGAGGAAGAAATGTAGAAGTGTGTTCTGAAGTTCTCTGACCTTTTGCAAAAAGAACCTGGTTTACTACCAGGGCCGGATCTGTGTTGGTGTGTGTATGAAGGGGGGAGGGGGGTGAAGGGTGCCATACCCCTTCCCCATTCGAGAATGACAGTAAGAGTAATTGAGACTAATGGTAAAAATTATTACACTTGTGCATATTCCATGCATTTTTTGCTCTGAAACAGCGGAAAATGCTCTTCTACAATGGAAATCCAATCTTGGATTTTTTTTCCAAACCCTTTACATTTTTTTAGATTCGGTTTTGTACGTTACTAACTATTTACTAACTATTTTTAATGCGGTTAGTAACGTTATTAACCGCATTGGAAGTCACTTTTTTTAAATTGAATTATTTGAAGATTTAAAATGCCAGTAGAGATATCGCAAACATCTTATCAGCAATTTGCGTTATAATCAGGAGCTTAAATGTTTTTTCCCAAATTAAAAACTGATCGATTTAAAATATTAATTTATGTTGTAGTTGCGTGAGTTCAGGCAGTCTGTAGTCTAGTACGTTATGCCAAGGCTCTGTGTGCAGAAGAGCCATACTCTCTGTGCAAGTTAAAAACATGTTTTATGACCTTAAATGGGAGGATTACAGTTTAGGAGTTTTTGGGCTGGAATAGTTGAACTTCTCAGATATAAATCGGGTCTTGAACCTAGTGCAGGTGAACTTTAAAGAAAATAAATTGAGCATGAACCGAGTAAAGTCTTTCCGCATCGCATTCCCACATTCAAGCTTAACGGAAATTGTTTATTATAATATCATCTGATACTGCTCACTATGTGATATTGAGCAGCACCAGTTGGTACTGTGCTGCTCAATATCCTATATTTCATATTTCACATTTTATAAAAAATCTTTTATTATTGTAGAGTACAACAGCTTTGTAATTCGCTGAGTTTTAAGAATAAACAAAGTAATATTATAATTGCAATTAAGAAAGAGGTAAAAGAATGGATTGGAATGTGAATTCACTGTAAATAAATTCCTTAGTATGACTCTTAATTCTACAGAATGTTGTAATTATTAATAAAATTGCTGTTTTCTTTGCAGTAAACATTTATATCAATTAGTTTACATTTGACTTCTTTATGATTTATGATTCAAATGGTCTTTCTTCAGTTCATTGTATTTGAATGTCTTTCAATCATTATTTAGTATTATATTCAATCATTTTCTATTTTATTTGTTATATTTAAACTTTATATATTATTATAGTCAATCGTTATTTATTGTATTGTTATATTCAATCATTACTTATTGTATTTGTTATATTCAAGCATTATTAATTGTATTTATTACACTTAATCATTATTTATTTTATATGTTATGTTTACTAATTATATATCGCATTTGTTATATTCAAGCATTATTTATTTTACTTATTATATTCAAGCATTATTTATTTTATTTATTATATTCAAGCATTATTTATTATATTTCTTACATTCAATCATTATTTATTGTATTTGTTATATTTAATCATTATTTATTGTGTTTATTATATTCAATCACAATTTTATTGCATTTGTTTTATTCAATCATTTCTATTGCATTTGTCATATTTAAACTTTATATATTATTATATTCAGTCATTGTTTATTACATTTGTTATATTCAAGCATTATTTATTCTATTTGTTATATTCAAGCATTATTTATTGTATTTGTTACATTTAATCATTATTTATTGAATTTGTTATATTCAAGCATTTTTTATTGTTGTATTCAATCTTTATTTATTGTATTTGTTATATTCAAGCATTATTTATTGTATTTGTTACATTTAATCATTATTTATTGAATTTGTTATATTCAAGCATTATTTATTGTTATATTCAATCATTATTTATTGTATTTGTTATATTCAAGCATTATTTATTGTATTTCTTACATTCAATCATGATTTATTGTATTTTTATATTCATTCATTATTAATTGTATTTGTTTTATTCACTCATTATTTATCGTATTTTTTTATATTTAATCGTTATGTGGACAGGCGTAGTCAAAATTAGAAATTAAAAGTGATCTGTATATGTAAAATACTATCTATTGGCGAGTTTGGAAACTCTTGTTAATATGACCAATATTTCTTATATATATTATCACAAATTAAAAAATTGTATTGTATATTTGTAATGATAAACGGTATTGATTGTATATTATTAACGTATCCTAATTACACCCATCCATGGATCTACACGGTAAATAGGTTCCGAGAAATCAACGTGTAAATCGAAACCTTGCAAATCAAAACCAGCAACTTATAAAAAAAAAGTAGGTAGAATTCTAAAAAAATTCTTGTTATGAATAAAACATACATTTAAAGTTTTATTTACAGATATTTATCGCAAATTTCTTCAGCAATAATAATAAGAGTTAATGTAACATTATTTTTGTACTTTATTTGCACTAAATCAGATAAGCTTAGATTAATTTCTCATACATTTCTTTTTGGTCGCGAAAAATACTTATCTTTAAGGTAGCGTACACTGTCGAATTTGAAAGAAGGATATTTATGAACTGAATAGGCAATTAGGAATTAAGCATTTGTACCCAAACTTAATGCTTTATTTTGCAAAATTAGAATTGATATATTTTATGAAAAGTACAATGAGCTGTATTTAGCCTGTATTTAGCCATGAGATAAAACACGGTATTTACTAGTCTTAAAAATTTAGTCTAGAAAAGTCAGATTTCGCTGCCCATTCAAAATAGGCTTCATTTAAGTAAGATGTCGCTGGACAAACTGCATTACAATGGCAAGAATATAATTTTATAGAAAGTGTATACAGATAATTTGTCTATCCTTTTGATTAATTTTACGTATTCCTTTTTAAAAGCTAATATACGCAAAAAAAATGGAAATTTTATATTCTATTTCCTGCGGATAAGCGTAATAGTGTTACAGATATTTAATCGTATTTGAATATTTGACAACCGAGCGTGAATTCGTAATAAATAAAGAGATCGAATGAACTGATTTAATAACTAATGGCAATAAGTACATATAAATCATAAATTAATTTCAGTACCAGCTACCTAAACAGAACAATGGTATTTGTCTGTACTAAATGATCCTGACGATCATAATTACTAAACTAA
Source organism: Ryuthela nishihirai (assembly GCA_038380435.1). Lineage (NCBI taxonomy): Eukaryota > Metazoa > Arthropoda > Arachnida > Araneae > Heptathelidae > Ryuthela > Ryuthela nishihirai. Next base: position 30,425,204 of record JAWZYU010000025.1, read on the forward strand.
CTGATAAACCAAACATTTGCAAACCGATTCACAAATCAATCCCTAGGCAGAAATGTTACCAATCATACACTATACTGCAAAAAGTGTCCGGACACTTTCATGAAGTGAACGAATAGCCACATTCAAATCTACCTAACTTTGAAAATAAGCTTTTTACGGAAAAAAAGTCACTAGATATAAATTGAATATCTCGGTCAGAGCTCTCTAAATCTCTATTTTCTATAATATTAATCTAATATTTAAAGAGTTATGAAAGCTGAAACATTTAAGTGAAACTTTTGCTAGTTTAGAATTATTACTTCAAAATCTTAAATCACAACTCTTATAACAAGTTGTTCGCAACATAAATGCGAAGGAATTTGGGAGGAAAATGTTTTGGAAGTGTGTTGTGTGATAGCATCTGTAGTTAAATATTATAGCTTCAATAACTCTTGAAATATTAAATTAATATTATAGAAAATGAGATTTAGAGAGCTCTGACCGAGATCTTCAATTTATGTCTAGTGACTTTTTTCCGTAAAAAGCTTATTTTCAAAGTGATTTGAATGTGACTATTCGTTCACTTAACATGAAAGTGTCCGGACACTTTTTGCAATATAGTGTATTTCACTGTTTAAACAACACTTGGGAAAGAAATAAACTTAACTGCGATAAAGTAAGTTACACTGTTGTTATACATCAAAATAAAACCACTCTTACTATTCAAATACCAATAAATTATCACCGCTCACAACGCAAAATAAAGCTTCTTTTTCTACAAAAGTCAAAAACTCTTCACCACTTTCAACGTATTCTTCTTGTGTTTTTTTTTTTCAATCCATCGTTTTCCATTATATATTTTTTTTTATTTTTGACGTAATTCACACTCCATGCCGTATCTCGAGTGTCTTCTAGTAGTACCACAGTCTCGTTTTCATTGATGCAGGTGTAGATTTTGTTTCAATAGGTTTGCAGGACAACTGAAGTTTGTTTTTGCAATATTGTGATGAGAGAAAAAAGATTTTATTTCTTTAAAAAAATTGGAGAGTAATATCAGTGATAGAATTAGAAAGGCTGTAGTCCGTGGGGGAGGATGTTAACCTTTGTGCAAATCTGCATTTTCACGGAAAGATTTGAAGTGTGTAAGATGGATTTGACTAGGGGCTTCCATCTGCCTCCTAACAGCTGCCTATTAGATTCCCTTCCTCAACCTAATGGTCTTGTGACCTGACCATATAGCCCTTTGTGTTCTGATGGCAAAGGGAATTAGCATGCTTGGCTACTGATCAAAAAGACCTTGAATCGAGACCGTCTGAGAGAGTGATGTTTTTTTCTTGTGTTTTCTTTCTACCCAGTTCTTGCCTTCCTCACAGAACTTCAGTATGACGTATTATACTGACAGGCTCCTGCCAGACAACGGTGGGGATTGGTTCAGTCAGTCAGTTTCAGGGTCATAATCTTCAGTTCCTAACCGACTTTAAGGTTGATATTTACATCCGCTAACTAACTACCATCAGCCGTCCCGTGGCCGAGTGGTTAGCGCGCCTGGCTACTGATCTACGGGATCTGGGTTCGAGCCCCGGATAAGGCATGGTTGTATGTGTCGTTTTTCTGCTGAGGTCCTGCCATCCTCTCAGATCTCCTACTGTGGCATATAAACTGACAGGCTCCTGTCAGACCTCTGTGGCAAGCAGCTGCTTGAGGGGGTATTTATTTTGCCGTCCCGTGGCCGAGTGGTTAGCGCGCTTGGCTACTGATCTACGGAACCTGGGTTCGAGCCCCGGATAAGGCATGGATGTTCGTGTCGTTTTTCTGCTGAGGTCCTGCCATCCTCTCAGATCTTCTACTGTGGCATATAAACTGACAGGCTCCTGTCAGACCTCTGTGGCAAGCAGCTGCTTGAGGGGGTATTTATTTATTTTTTTTAAACTCCCATCCTTCCCTCGGTAAGAAAAGGGACATCGTTGGGCTTCAAATGGCTGTTGTCCGTCGGATGGAACGTTAAGCTCTGGCTCGTGTGCAGCAGAGCTATGCTCTGTGCACATTAAAGAACACGCTGGATGGCCTTGACGTAAGATTATCATCAGAGAAGGTTGGGTAGCTCACTGGAGAGCTGTTAAGAGACATCCTAACAGCTGTCCAGTGAGTTACCCAACTTTCTCTGAGTCCTTAGGCTCCTTCTGACCTGGCCATTTAGCCCAGTATGAGCAAATAAAATCCCACTCAGAGGTAAAACAACTCAATCCAGTTAACCCTCTGTGGCACTTTTTCTAAAAAATATGCATACTTAAGATTCTGCTACGGAGTTATGACTCAAATTCCAACTAAATTTCAACCAAGTAAAATTCGCAGCTATTACCAGCTTTCACCATGACTCTGATCCATCACCCAACTCACGAGAGAAAGCGAGTTTCGAAAACTTAAACAGCTAGTTAACTGTTGAGTGTCTTCCATCTCCTTACCGACCGACCTGCATCTCTTTGCCTGAGGCTCCGAGGCAGGCGATGCTCAACAGTTTTCAAACGGTGAAGAAGAAGAGAGAATAAATGAAGGAACTAGAAGATGAATATGGATGAACCTCACACTCGTTATCAGGCGTCCATGTTCTTATTCATTATCTGGCTAGAAAGCTCGACCTCCTGCTATTGATGCTGACCCACCTGCGTTGGAGGAGCACGAGAGAGCAGCGAGATCAATCTTACAGATGCTGGCTGACGGTAGGATGAAGCAGAGAGACCATAGAATAAGAAAATAAGAAGTAAGAGACTGGAAGAGCGAGAGGAGAGGAATCAGGATGGGAGGGAAACCAAATTAGCGCGTGCCGTGTCTAGGAACATGCTCTGCTAAAGGTCTTCTTGATGAGGCTGCCTCATTAGAGGAACTGGGAACCATGGTATCTGGTTTCTATAGCAACGCCCATCGGCGTAACCTTTTCCCACATCACTAGCATTTCTTCTCTGTGTGCTTTTTTTTTCTCTTTCGAAAGTGGAAAGAAGAATTGATGGAGAGTGACAAGTTTCCGGTGCTCATTTCGTAAAATGCACCCTCAGGAAATAAAATTATTATTTCGTTTTAGAGAAATAATGGGAGTTGGTTTATATGAAAGTCAAAGGAAAGTTTTCTAACATTGGAGAAAGATGCCGAGACATTGCAGACTAAAATACAACTGGATTTATGGGATAAAAGTAAAACATATGCATCGTGAGACATCTGTTTGATTACAAGTGCAAAATTTAACGTGATTTCACTTTATTAGGTACAGTTCCATGTTATGTCAACAGAACTCAGATACAGGAGTCAGTAAATTCTTAAATGAGTTATTTATATAAAAAAAATGAATAGGTATAGCCCAACTACCAAACGTTGTAGGACTCCTTAGAAGTGAAAGACGGTGTATTATATTATACAGAAGATGGGAGAATCCCAATGGACTATTGATCCGTTGGCAGATAATCCTTCCTCGCTCCCGAGTGGAACTAGTAATGAAAGATGTGCATGATAGTGCCACTGGAGGATACTTCGGTGTTAATAAGACATTAGCGAAAGCCAGGGAACGATTTCATTGGCTGAAAAGTAGACCAGACGTTGAAAGATGGTGTAGGCAATGTGAGGCCTGTGCAGCAAAGAAAGGCCCTAAGACTAGGAGTCGGGGTAAGCTGAGGCCTGTGCAGCAAAGAAAGGCCCTAAGACTATAAGGCCCTAAGACTTAAGACGTATAACGTTGGTGCCCCTTTTGAGAGAATAGCCATTGATGTAATGAGTCCGTTTCCTAGGACTGATGATGGAAATCGCTATTTTTTAGTGGTAGTGGCCTGAAGTCTATTCCATCGAAAACTAGGAGTCAACAACAGTTGCAGAGATGATAGTAAATAACTTGATTAGCAGGTATGGAGTACCTTTGCAACTCCACTCAGACCAAGGGCGAAATTTTGAATTCAGTGTGTTTAAAAACATCTGTCAACTATTAGGCATTCAGAAAACCAGAACAACTCCTTATACCCTCAGTCGGATGGTATGGTTGAGGGATTTAATAGGAAATTGCACAACATCTAGCATTGTTTGTCGAAGACCATCAATGTGACTGGGATCACCATATACCACTCTTTTTGTTGGCATACAGAACAGTATTACATGAGACAACTGGACAGACACCTTCCATGATGCTCTTTGGAAGAGAGTTACGTCTTCCCTTGTGACCTTTTATATGGTCGGCCGGAACCAATGCCTGTATTCACCCCACAATAGGTACAAGAATTACAACAACGACTAGAAGAAACCCATCACTCCATAAGACATAACATCAACTTAGCAAGCGAGAGAACCAAAACGAGATACGACAATAAAACAAATGGAACTCTTTTTCAGTCAAGGAGTTCTTATCTGGCTGTACAATCCACATAGAAAGAATAGACTTTCTCCAAAACTTCAGAAATTTTGGGAAGGTCCATATACTGTAGTTAACAGGATTAACGACATGGTGTATCGCATTCGTCGACGTCCGTCTAGAAAGTGTAAGGTGGTTCACGTTGATCGTTTGGCCCCCCTTTTCACTGAACTGAAGAAGATTCGGAATCCAGAATTGTTCGGGACGAAGAAAATCTAAGGAAGGGACGATGTTACGACAGATGAACGAGCAGTAATGAAACCGTGATATGATGTAACGTCTTGATGCTAGTGTGAACTACAGCGTGAGAATTACGTCACTAACCACTTCGAACGAACTTAACAAAAAAATTTAAGAATAAGTTCTTTTAATTAAGAGGAATTAGAGTGTGAAGTAAACCGTAGTTTGTCTTAGTCTGTACACTATAGTATAAAGAAAAGGTGTTTTTATTTGCTGTGTGCGTGGCAGATTAAATAGATTTATTAGTGTGATCGTGTTAGTAAATTAGTAAAGGAAAAGAAGAATTCATCGTTTGAAGCGTGGTGATCAACATCTGAAAAGTATTGGTTCTGAGAAACCAGCATACTTAGCCGCAGTTTTGTAGTACTTGATGACTAAAATCTTGGAAGGAAATCATTTCGTGTATAGTTATTCAGTTTGTTTCAGAATTGGTAAGGTAATTCTTGATAGATTGTAGGTTCACAAATATGATAGTGCCACTTATCGAGTGTTGTAAAAAACCTTATTTTATGCTTTGAGTGGAGATAGTAAGAATTATAGAGGAAACAACTCTTTGTAGGAATAGTGATAAGGTGCTATGTTCTTCTGAAGGTTTATTTTTATACTAATGAAGATTTGTGTTGATTGAATTTAGATTTTATAAATGTTTTCATTCATACTTTTGTAACAAATTGCATTATTTTAGAATTATAGTTGTTATATACTATTTTTGAACTCACGCTCAGTTTCATTCCGTTTAACTCATAGCAATATTTAATCTTTGTCATTTGTATTTTGCACTTATTTCTGATTTTTGCATATGTCATCTACACCCATTGTTGATTCTTGTCTTTTAAAATTGTTGGTTCTTTTTATGCCCATTGTTGTTATACATTTTTCTTTATTGTTGCCTACTGTTTGTATTTTGATTTTAGCTTTGGTTGTGAGATACCTGTCTTTTACCCTTTTTTTGTTAATGCCCCATAAAACCCCAAATTATCTCAGCTACTATTGACATAACTTGGAACTGTGCCTAATAACATGGCCGCTGAATGTGTATTTGATACACATATCATGATGAAACAGTGTTTTTGTATATGTGATAGCAACCCATGATATTGTAGATTAGTTTGGTTTCTCATAGTTCACACGCTGTTGCAATTGTACTGATCACTGTGATACAAGTACAAAGATAACACCTTTGTAGTAATCTTTTTCATTTGTCTACAATATGTCTACATAATTTTCCTTTCTACATTTGCAAGATTGATCATCACATTCCTTAAAACGTGCAAAATGAAATATTGCATTTTTCACTGTGAACCTTGCACTGATTTCTTTACATTGAGCACTATATCTATGCTATATTTTGTGACGCTGTACTCATCCTTACAATGCATGTGAAAGATACCATATTTCAATAATTCGTCCGATACATGTGCAAGATGTCACGATATTGCACTCATTTCCATGATACATGTGTAATATCATGTATCACATGCTCTTGTATCATATCGTGATATTTTATTTGTATATATCATCCTTCCTTTTCAGAATGCTAGTAAGGGTAATAATAGAGGGAAAACATTATCAAACTTATATTTCAAACTTTTTTAAGAAATTTTTTAAAGACCTGTAAGTTGGGTTGGGTTGTTTTACCTCTGAGCGGCACTTTTTTGCACACCATGGGCTAAATGGCCAGGTCACATGGACCCCGAAGGCTCAGAGAAGGTTGGGGGAGGGGACCCACTGGAACAGCTGTTGGGAGACAGATGGTAGCCTCCCGTCAAGGCCATCCAGCGTGTCCTTTAACGTGCACAGGGTATGGCTCTCCCGCACACGGGGCCACGGCTTAACGTCCCATCCGATGGACGGACGGCCTTTCCAAGCCCATCGGTGTCCCATACTGACGGTGGGCAGGGCGGGGAATTTTGCGGAGATAAATCTCAACCCTGACCCAGCTGGGACTCGAACCTGGGAACTACAGATTACGAGCCTGGCGCGCTACCGACTGAGCCACCCCCGCCCCAAAGACCTGTAAAAGGGATGGGAAGGAGATTATACTGATTTGGAAATCTAGCATCTTGGCCCCGTTTTACATTTTCTGGGTCGATTGTGTTTCTTTCCCCCCCACCCCCACCCTTGATTTTTTTTCTAGAATCGGCCCTGTATTCTTGATTCATGTATCATAATACTTGCACTCAAGCAGGATCTAGGAATGGGACCATTCCGCTCCAAAAACCTCCTCCGTTCAAGGGACCCAAAAATGCTAATAAGGCTAATGGAGGCCTAAAATTATTAAACGTCTGCATACTCGGTGGCAAACAGCTGTTTGAGGAGGTATTTTTTTTATAAATTAATAAATAAATAAAATTATTAAAATTAATAAAATCATTAAACTTATGCATAAATTATGTATCATATCAAGATACTTTCTATGTTACATGTGGAAGATATTCCAACATTTCACTCATTTCTTTCACGCATGTGCAAGATGTCGCAACATCATGTTTCTCTTATACATGTACAACAAGATATTGCGACATTGCACTCATTTCTTTGACACATGTTCAAGATGTTGCAACATCATGTTCCTTTTATACATGCACAAGATATTGCGACATTGCACTCATTTCGTTGACACATGTTCAAGATGTTGCAACATCATGTTCCTTTTATACATGCACAAGATATTGCGACATTGCACTCATTTCTTTGACACATGTTCAAGATGTCGCAACATCATGTTCCTTTTATACATGCACAAGATATTGCGACATTGCACTCATTTCTTTGACACATGTTCAAGATGTGGCAACATCATGATTCTTTTATACATGCACAAGATATTGCGACATTGCACTCATTTCTTTGACACATGTTCAAGATGTTGCAACATCATGTTTCTATTATACATGCACAAGATATTGCGACATTGCACTCATTTCTTTGACACATGTTCAAGATGTCGCAACATCATGTTCCTTTTATACATGCACAATATATTGCGACATTGCACTCATTTCTTTGATACACGTGCAAGATGTCGCAAAAATGTACTTATTTCTTTGATACTTGTGTAGAAAATTAATATATAAGAATCACTTGAAGAACAAGAATATATCTTTCGATTACAATTCATTATTTTACATTGTGTTGAAATCTAGAAATTGGATTCATCGCAGTAATACAAATGCGAGATGGAGCATTAGCGCATAGATATATTTGATACACTTATGATGGTGGAACAGTAAGTTTGTAAATTACAAATAATTTATTTATTATGTCAGATAAAAGCTTTATTTAGAACAAAGTTTGCATCATAAGACTTTCAAATATTTGATCTAAAAATTAGCCTACTTATATCTAATATTATATCCGCGACATCAGGTCCGATGATGCTTAATAATTTTATGCTATCAGTTTTTGAAAAATTAAAAGCATATCACCTCTGACGAATATGGGAGTCTCGTTTTCGAAGAGAATGAAGTTTTCCTTTTACTGTCTTTTGCATTCTTTGAAAGTTTTAATTCGAATTAATGGATGATTTGAAAAATGTACCTCGAAGGACCCATCGCAACCAAAACTTTACCATAGCTTCTGAGATCTACTTCACAAAATAACCCCAGGCACCAATTTTTGTCTCTCTTGCACCGGTAAATCTGTATTTGACTGTTGACCGCAAAGGATCCTCCAGTTCGAAAATTTCATTACGTTTCCAAAATCTACAACTCGAAACACCCCAGACACTAATTTTCGCTTTTCTAGCACTCGTAGATCAAGATTTGACCTATACTGACCTTGAAGAACACGGCGAAGGTCAATTTTCGGATTTTTCCCGAGATCAACTACCCGAGGTACCCATAGATGCAAATTTTAAGAATTCTACCATTTCTGCATCATAGTTTAGTAATAGCGTGATCCCCTATCACTCAGTCGCTCCCTCAAATCACTTAAAGCAGTCTTTATATACAGGTGTCTCCGAATTCATGGCCCAAACGTGAGAGGATGGTAGTACATGCCGAACCCAACAATATTCGTCATAGAATATGCGGCCGCAAACGCATCCGGATGCCGGTAGGGGGCGCAGACGAGGCGGCACGGCTTAAAAGCCACCAATGTGTGCGTCAAGCCCGGTGTTTACGAGCAGGTACGCCGATCACTACTCCGCCGTTGTGCCGCCTGTATCAACGTCGGTGGGCGGACGTTTGAGCATTTGTTGTAATGATCTCCAATAAATGTCACTCTGGAAACCTCTGTGTCTGTTCTTCATTTACGATTGCGTTTGCGGCCGCATATTCTATGAAGAAAATTGGTGGGTTCGGTGTGTACTACCATTCCCTCACGTTTGGGCCATGAATTCAGGGACACCCTGTATATTAGATGTGGCATTTTAGCAGAAAATACGGCAGAAAATAATTTATAGATCTCATTCAAATCAAATTCTCAATTTCGAAAAATATTCTTTCAGTATTTAAACAGTATGGAAGTTTTTATTATTTCAGTTATGTATTGTAAGAAATTTATCAAAATATTATACTGACTAATTCAAGGGATTATTTGCACACACTTTTAAAATATATTTTTATTTATGAAATATTTTGAATTAATCTTCCTATTTTTGTTTCAATTAACTTGATAGGCAAATTCTTTTGTCAAGCGTTGCTGTTGTTAAAACTTCCATAACTTTTTGATTACTGAAGGAATAGTAATGAAAAATCTATCTTTAGATAAAATTGAGTGAGACACAGTTACCTTTAGTTACATTTTCCTATAAAATGTTTATCTTAAAAATTACGGAGCTTACAAATTAGCGTCCATTGACATAATATGGAATGGGCTGATCATAATCCAATGATCACCAAGTATATTAATCTTTCGGAAACGCTCTTTGGGAAAAAAAAAACATGTTTATATTATCAGTTTAAATTAAGCGTCGTCCAATCTGTTAAAACAAAAACCCGGTAGCTTCACTCGCTGTCATCAGATGACCATTCTCTGACCCCTTCATCATTAGTTTCCATTAATGACTAACGAGGAGCGGTTTCGGAACGTGATCTCCCCGAGATCAGACAGATTTTCCAAAGCCGACTCTCCTTATTATGCCTTCTTCTCACGCGATCGGAGAGAAAAGGGTCGAGAGAAGAGCATGTGACAGAAAGGGCGAGCGTGCCGAAGAGAATAGGGGGAATCAGGGAAGCCCTAGAGAAGGATATACGGAGGCATAGATGAACGACGTCAAGAGATAGCCAATGATGAAGCGGTGTCTGGAGTCTTTTCGGCTAGATGTTGATACAAGCTTAATGGAAGGTAAAAGCATCCCATGATTACGTGGGCCAAAAGCCAGAGCTTGTTCGTCACAAGCAATGTAGCACCGCTTTCTTGACGTTACACTCAGGCGGTGGTCTAGTAACCATTGCCCTACATTTTAGAGCAGTACTTGCTGGCACGTTTGCCTCTCAGAGGATGTTCAGAGGATTTTTTTCTGAAGATCTTGGTTTTTCTTCTTTGAGTGCTGTATTGCGTCCAATAATACAGTAATTGGTGAGTACGGTTATCAAGGAGTTGGCTCTTTAAAAGTCAATTTGTTGCAAGGAAGGTTGAGAGTAGTGTTAGTGACAACTGGATAGATTATGGGACATTTTTATGGACTTTTACCTGTCAGCTGGAAGACTATCAGTTGATTTATTTTACCTCCGAGCTGGGGATACTATGAATCGGTTTGTTTTACCTCTGTGCTAGGGTTGACTAAGTTCGTTTCTTTTACCTCCAAGCTGGGAAGACTGTGAGTTACTTTTGTTTTGTTTTTTTTATCTATGAGCTGGGTAGACTATGTGTTGGTTTCTTTTACCTCCGAGCTGACAAGACTATGAGATAATTTTCATTTTTGTTTTGTTTTCTTCTATCTCTTAGCTGGGGAAACTATGTGCTGGTTTCTTTTACCTCCGAGCTGGCAAGACTATGAGTTATTTTTGTTTTTTGTTATCTCTGAGCTGGGGAGATTTATGTGTTGGTTTATTTTACCTCCGAACTGGGAACATTATGAGTTATTTTTGTTTTGTTTTTTATCTCTGAGCTGGGGAGACTATGTGTTGGTTTCTTTTACCTCCAAGCTGGGAAGACTATGAGTTACTTTTGTTTTTTTTTATCTATGAGCTGGGGAGACTATGTGTTGGTTTCTTTTACCTCCGAGCTGACAAGACTATGAGATAATTTTCATTTTTGTTTTGTTTTCTTCTATTTCTTAGCTGGGGAAACTATGTGCTGGTTTCTTTTACCTCCGAGCTGGCAAGACTATGAGTTATTTTTGTTTTTTGTTATCTCCGAGCTGGGGAGACTTATGTGTTGGTTTATTTTACCTCCGAACTGGGAACATTATGAGTTATTTTTGTTTTGTTTTTTATCTCTGAGCTGGGGAGTAAAAGAAACCAACACATAGTCATGTGTTGGTTTCTTTTACCTCCAAGCTGGGAAGACTATGAGTTACTTTTGTTTTGTTTTTTATCTCTGAGCTGGGGAGACTATGTGTTGGTTTCTTTTACCTCCAAGCTGGGAAGACTATGAGTTACTTTTGTTTTGTTTTTTATCTCTGAGCTGGGGAGACTATGTGTTGGTTTCTTTTACCTCCAAGCTGGAAGACTATGAGTTACTTTTGTTTTGTTTTTTTATCTCTGAGCTGGGGAGACTATGTGTTGGCTTCTTTTACCTCCAAGCTGGGAAGACTATGAGTTACTTTTGTTTTGTTTTTTATCTCTGAGCTGGGGAAACTATGTGTTGGTTTCTTTTTACCTCCAAGCTGGGAAAACTATGAGTTATTTTTCTTTTTTTTTTTATCTCTGAGCTGGGGAGAATATGTGTTGGTTTCTTTTACCTCCAAGCTGGGAAGACTATGAGTTCTTTTTCTTTTTTTTTATCTCTGAGCTGGGGAGACTATGTGTTGGTTTCTTTTACCTCCAAGCTGGGAAGACTATGAGTTACTTTTGTTTTGTTTTTTTATCTCTGAGCTGGGGAGACTATGTGTTGGTTTCTTTTACCTCCAAGCTGGGAAGACTATGAGTTATTTTTCTATTTTTTTATCTCTGAGCTGGGGAGACTATGTTTGGTTTCTTTTACCTCCAAGCTGGAAGACTATATGTTACTTTTGTTTTGTTTTTTATCTCTGAGCTGGGGAGACTATGTGTTGGCTTCTTTTACCTCCGAGTTGGCAAGACTATGAGTTATTTTTGTTTTTTGTTATCTCTAAGTTGGGGAGACTATGTGTTGGTTTATTTTACTTCCGAGCTGGCAAGACTATGAGATACTTTTGTTTTTTGTTTTCTTTAATCTCTGAGCTGGGGAGATTATGTGTTGATTTCTTTTACCTCCGAGCTAGGAAGACTGTGAGTTATTTTTCTTCTGTTTTTTATCTTTGAGCTGGGAAGAATCTGTGTTGGTTTCTTTTACCTCCGAGCTGGCAAGACTATGAATAATTTTTGTTTTTTGTTTTCTCTGAGCTGGGGAGACTATGTGTTGGTTTATTTTACCTCCGCGCTGGAAAGACTATGAGTTATTTTTGTTTTTCGTGTCTGAGCTGGGGAGACTATGTGTTGGTTTCTTTTACCTCCGAGCTGGCAAGACTATGAGATACTTTTGTTTTTTGTTTTTGTTTTTTTTATCTCTGAGCTGGGGCGACTATGTGTTGGCTTCTTTTACCTCCGAGCTGGCAAGACTATGAGTTATTTTTGATTTTTGTTATCTCTGAGCTGGGGAGACTATGTGTTGGTTTATTTTACCTCCGAGCTGGAAAGACTATGATTTATTTTCCTTTTGTTTTTATCTTTGAGCTGGGGAGACTATGTGTTGGTTTCTTTTACCTCCGAGCTGGCAACACTATGAGTTATTTTTGATTTTTGTTATCTCTGAGCTGGGGAGACTATGTGTTGGTTTATTATGTGTTGGTTTATTTTACCTCCGAGCTGGGAAGACTATGATTTATTTTCCTTTTGTTTTTATCTTTGAGCTGGGGAGACTATGTGTTGGTTTCTTTTACCTTCGAGGTGGCAAGACTATGAGTTATTTTTGTTTTTTGCTTTTTTTATCTCTGAGCTGGGGAGATATGTGTGGGTTCCTTTTACCTCCTAGCTGGGAGAATGACTGAGTTTTTTTGTGTTTTTTTTCTGAGCTGGGGAAACTGTGTTGGTGTATTTTTATATTCAAACTGGGGAGACTATGAATCGATTTGTTTTACATCTGAACTAGGGAGACTATGGTTTAGCTTTTTTTACCTACGAATTGTGGAGACTATAAGTTGGATTATTCTATCTCAGAGCTGTACGTTTGTGTACAGAATGATTTAAATGGGCATTTAGGAATATATAATCATTCTATTAAATATTCCTCGAAGTATATACATTTGCATCAAAATCCATAAGAGTTGAATAACTCGCTTAGTCGAGACAAATATATGTGTAGTCATAATTCAACTTTACTTGCATTTAGGTATTTCTGCACAACGCTTTCATTCTGTGAATAAACATGAATAAGATTTGTGGACACACCAAAAGTTAGTGTTACAAGTTTACGGTGTATTCTTACAAACAATCCATTTTATCTCCTATTGCTTAAACAATATTTTACTGTTTTTCTGGTTAATTTCACATGTCAAATAATTACACAACTGTAACTGATAATATAGTTATAGTTGTTTAATTGGGGTGTAAATATCTTTGTACTAAGTTTAATAGAATTTAAATATCTCTGTATTAAATTTCACAATGAAAATAATATTGTTTTCTAATTCTCTAGTGTTTTTGGCTTTTCTATATTCGCTTAAAATCTATTAAATACATGTGTTATTTATTTTCCTGTAATTTTCAAATAAACTATTTAATCTGATTTTCCATGTATTTTATGGGAATCGTTACTTTTTGTTTGAGGATTTGGTTATTGTGTCAGACACAACGTTTATAAAATAATGATTAAAGTACAGTCGCTCAAATAAATATCCGAACACTATGGTTGATTACAGAATTCAGAAAAAATACGTGGCAACGATTTTTTTAGAAATTAGTGATCTGGCAACCTTTGTGTCACGTGACACGAAAGTTGCCAGATCACTAATTTCTAAAAAAATCGTTGCCAGATATTTTTCCTGAATTCTGTAATCAACCATAGTGTTTGGATACTTTTTTGAGCGACTGTAGACTATGAGTTATTTTTGTTTTTTGTTTTTTTTTAACTCTCAACCTATTTTTCTTGCTTGATATCCTACCTTTTCGAATGTTTTATTTTTTTGAATTGATTTCTATTTTCCAGTAATCTAATTTCTTACATCACACTGGGTTTTTAATATTAGACCCTAAACAATAAAATCATTTTTAGTTATTTACAATTCACTCCTCGAATTATTTCATAATTATCTAAATTATTATTTAATTTCTTGGCGGAATTTTATTCATTAAAGTCGCTAAAGATTCAGAGCTTGGTTAGGAAGAGGATTCACTGGACAGATATTAACAGACAGACCATTAACCGTGTGGTTTAATGTGCACAGGATACGGTTCTCCTCCATATGGAAACATGAATTAATATCCCATTCAAAGGAACGGCAGCCTTTCCAAACCCATCATATTTCCCTTTCTCGTTGAGGGCAGAGTTGAGAGTTAGAGAGGAAATCTCAACGCAGGCACAGTGAGAATGAGTTTCAAATCTGAGTTGAGTTCTTTTACCTGTGAGCGATTCAGCATATACATATCTGCATATACATATCTGTGACGAATTAAATCGTACGCAAGTATTTGCTTCCTGGCTTCATGAGCTCTGTAACCAGATAATTATTCTATATTTTTGTTTAATTTTACCCTTTTTTTTAAATTATTTAATCTAAATAAGTATTATTAACTTTTGTATTATATTTTCTGCAGACAAGCTATGCAGTTTTGTGTGACAACTGTAAATCTTTCTGTAACATTGTGATGAGAAAATAAAGATTCACTTATTAAAAAAGTAATAAAAAAAGCTAAAGCTTCAAAGTGTATTAAACCTACTGCTTTAAAGGGTATAATAGATTGCTTCTGAGTGCGTCACCTTCTGCAACAAGACATAAAACCCATTCCATCAGATTGTGCAACTCACTGCTTCAGAACATAAAAAGCTTCAGTTTTTAACGTTAAAGACGTAAAAAAGAAGTAGACAGCTATCAAGACAACAACAAAAAATTCTCCTCTCCTGAAGATGATCCCATTGTCTTCGGGTCTTCATGGGCATTGTTATTATGTTTAACGTCACCTGGCCGTTCACAGGGTTAAAGAATGGGCAGATTATTGATGAAAAGAACGTATTTGTAAACTGAAGAGAGCTTTGTCGAACAAGTAAGCGTTAGTTTTTTTCATCTTTGATGAGAATTTGATACGTGTCTTGAGTTGATTGGCGAAAATACGGAAGATCACCTTCTACAAAAAGACAGGTTAATTACAATGTGTGCAATGCATGAACATATATGATACATTGACCTAACCAAAATATGAGAGAATTTTCACATAAGGTCTGTGGGAATCTGACATCGAAGCTCTATAACTTCTAAAATATGTATTTAATAAAGAAATGGACTGAAAATAAATTAAAGACTATAATCAAATGTGTTTAAATCCCGATTTTCAACAATATTCTTTCATTATTTAAAAAGTTACGAAAGCTGGAATATTTAATAATAAATTTTCTTGTTTTATAAAAAAAATCACTCATAATTGTCTAATAAACATTACCCAAACTTCTTAAATGTTATTTGCCAGGAGGAATCTGCTAAGTGCTCGATAGAATTGTTTTATTTCTTTCTTTTGTTGCCTCCACAAGAGATTAAATCATCATAACAGTATAGGTTTGTTGTTAGAAAACGGGGTGAAATTTTTGATGACGGAATGACGTCACTCTTATGACGATGGCTCAAATTATGGTGAGTAAGGCATTGAGAAAAAATAATATTGTGTCGATAAATGATGAATTGAATTGTTCTACCTCTGAACTGCACTTTTTTCTACACACTGGACAAAATGGCCAGGTCGCTCCTAAAGCTCAGAAGTTAAGGGACCCATTGGCCAGCTGTTCGGCGACATATGGAAGTCGCCCGTCTATGCCATCCAATATCTACTTTAACTTCAGGGTATGGCTCCCTAGCACACGGTGCCACGGCTTAATTTCCAATCCTACGGGCGGCGACTTTTCCAGCCGCATTGGTGTAGGGGCCTAGGGATGGGTGAGGAGTAAACGGAGATAAAATATAAACGCAGATATGTAGTTGAGACTCAAACCTGAAACTTCAGATTATGAACCTGATACGAAACCAACTGAGTGAACCTTTACCTCAATAATAGTGATGAAGATAAAATGTCGGCAAAAGACAAAGAATACTTCAGATACAAATATTTATTTACCCTTTAGTGTAAATAGAAAAGAGCAGAATTAATAAATATAAATATATTAATTGTAATCATTCAAATAAGTAATGCATAGTAAAGTATAATTTTTTCTTTGTCCATATGTTAATTATTTTTGATTAACAGTATAATATTTCTGTAAAATAAGCTATGTATATGTGAATTATTGTTGTGTAATATTGCATCTCTGTTCATAAAATAAAACGCAATAAATTAGGGACTTCAAATAATAATATTAGGTACATAAACAGATGAAAAACATAAAGCATTAACCAAAGTATAGCTATAATAAAGGAATAAATATATATATATATCAATCAGGAATCTGAAACGTACACCACTTATTAACATTATTTCATGCTAATCGACCAATGGGTGTATTGTAATGCACTGTGAAGTCACCTGATACACCTTGTTATAAGGTTATCTGGCACACTGAGCCAGCAGGGTACTTTTACCGGTCACAAAAACCCCAAGGTCTCATAGAAAGTTGTGGAATGGGAATCATTGGACAGCTGTTAGTAAACAGTTGGAAACCTTTTATAAAGACCAACCACCATGTTAACATTCACTGTTCACTGCTTTCTACATCTCCAAGTTGAAACTTCCGGAATCCAGACTCTAGATTCCTGACTCATTCAGAAACTTTTAAGGTTCACTGTTTGAGACTAGATAGTGTTTGGAAATTAAAATTTGCTTATTCTGCCCTTTATGAAAATTAAGTTTTGCCATGAATTAGATAGATTTATTTACTTTATAGAATTATGAGTAAAAATTGTCTTTCTATTAGGGGATGGTTCTGTTATATAAATGATTCTTCATGCAGATTCATATGTTGTAATTGTGGGTGAGAGTTTTGTGAGTCCTTCGCGTATGAAACAGTATATTGTCCTTCATGAAATGGACACTGGGTGAATGTAAAATTTCTAGTTGGAAAATAAAGTCAATATAGAAATAGTTATTTGTGTAGTGTAAATGTTTTTCAGTCGTTTAATATAATTCTAAAAATATAAATTTTCCTTTGAGAATTATATTTAGTGCATTTAAAAATTATGTTGTATAAATATATGTGGTATTATATAATGAATCACAGTTTGGCGATGAAATATTTCTAAACCATGTTAACGTACACAAATAAAAGCTCTCCTGTAAAGCTTTGTGTTCATCCGACGGACGGCGGTCTTTCCAAGTTCGTCGGTGATTCAGTGATGTAAACGCTCTGGTGATGAAGTTATCGGAATGTTTTGTTACTTTTACAATCAGTTTGCAGGTAATATTCGGTAATATTAATAGTTGAAGAAATTATACCAAAATATTAGAGAATTTCCATATTATGTCAGAGGTGAATCTAAATTCGAAAACATCCATTTAGTGGAAAAATGGGGCTGAAGAGAAAGAAAATCATAATCAACTCTTTTTAAATCTATATAATATTGAAATAATCATTATGCAAACGTCTCAAATGTACATTTGTTTTATTAAATGATTTGAAACGAAACTTATTATATAGGTTTCAACTAAATTTTGAGCTGAATTTTTTTTTAAACACTTACAGTTTGAACACAGTTATTAAGCATTACTGTTGCGAAATATTCCAGCTTCCATAACTCTTTAAATACTGAAGGAATATTGTCGAAAAATCAAAGTTTAAATATTTTTCGTTATGATTTTTAATTTATTTTCTGTCACGATTTTTTCCATTAAATGCATATTTTAGAAGTTACAGAGTTTCGAAGTTAGATTCCCATTGAGATAACGTGGAAATTCTCTAATATTTTGGTAGTACAATGCATTTCACTTATTTGTGATCATTAAAAAATGGCTTGTAATTTAGGATGTACATAACTCAAAAAAAAAACTTTCGTCAAATACTTCCGCAAAGGTTTTTTAGAAGTCAAATATTAAGCAGTTAGTTTAGTTCTGTTAAAAACAATTTAACATCTCATTTGCTTTTTCAGTGACCTAACATGGAAGTAATCAGGTATCAAAAAAACTTCTTAGTTCAACGGAATGAAAAGAAAGTTTACAATAAAATTTCTTCTGAAGTTGAATCCATAGATTCTACTTTATAAAGGCACAGTCCATCACAAAAACAGTTTAGTGAGTTGTCCACATGTTTCAGCAACCCACCTCCATAAAGTTGTTGTCCATAAAAAACGGCTTGAAGTCTATTGGCAGCAATTCTGACAGATATCAACCAATCAACGAGGTCTTGGCCCCAAAAAACTGATCTATGATATTTATTATTCCACCTGAAACAAGAGAAATCGTTGTTATTACTTATATAAATAAAGTATAAATAATTACAGTAAACCTGTACTAGTTATATTTCCAACTTATCCTGACACGGGAGTCAGGGTTTGGCTTAGTCAGTAGTACGCCAGGTTCGTAATCTGCAACTCTCAGTTTCAAGTCCTACCTGGAAAAGCGTTGAGATTTTTCTCGGCCACCTCCTACCCTCCTCTGCTTTCGGTCAGTAGGGGACATTGATGGGCTAAAAAAAACCGCTGTCCGTCCGATGGAACGTAAAGTCATGGTCCCTTGTCCTGGAGAGCCATACACTCTGCAGGTGAAAGAACACGAATGGATGACCTTGACGGGAAGCTACCATCTGTCCAATGAGTCCCATTCCCCAAGCTTTCTCTGGATTCTTTTGATCTGGCCATTTCGCCTTTTATGTGCAAAAAGTAAAAAAGTCCAATGAGTCCCATTCCCCAAGCTTTCTGTAGATTCTTTTGATCTGGCCATTTCGCCTTTTATGTGCAAAAAGTAAAAAAGTCCAATGAGTCCCATTCCCCAAGCTTTCTCTAGATTCTTTTGATCTGGCCATTTCGCCTTTTATGTGCAAAAAGTAAAATGTCCAATGAGTCCCATTCCCCAAGCTTTCTCTAGATTCTTTTGATCTGGCCATTTCGCCTTTTATGTGCAAAAAGTAAAATGTCCAATGAGTCCCATTCCCCAAGCTTTCTCTAGATTCTTTTGATCTGGCCATTTCGCCTTTTATGTGCAAAAAGTACTGCTCAGAGTTAAAACAGCCGAACCCTGACAGGGTGTTGAACAATATCTTCCAGTAATTATTCTCAAAACAGTTGAACATGAATTGAAGAAATAACAATAATAAAAATAAGAAGTGACAACAAAGGTTGCCAAAATGTGTCAAAAGAATTTGCTATGAAATTATGTAAAGTAAAAAAAGTATTATACGGAACTGTTTAATAAACTATAAGTATTAGATATTGTTATCGTTAACAAAAACTGTTTCCAGTAAATATCGGCATTATATAAAATCTAAAGACGAGGATAGTGAATTTCCAGGTTTAAGTTGTGCCCACCTGTAAATAAGATATACATTTGGCAGATATTGCACTAATCACATTAATCAACAATTTACTCCAAATTTTTGAATAATACCTCTCTCATTCACTTGAATGGTAGTGTGTGTAATGCACACCAATACCGTGTTTAATGTACACAAATGCCCTATAACTGAATAAACAAATATCACAGCTAAATATATATATAAATCGGCGACTCTTGATTTTTCGACCGTCACTTTGACCCCTTATCTGGCCTTGAACGCAACACAGGATCTGAAATTTTTTAACATTTTTGTAGTCAACCACCCAAAATAGCTCTATGCACCAAGTTTTAACTCTCTAGCACCAGTATATCGAAATGTGACCTTTGACCTCGAAATACCTCTACGTGACCTCTATTTAACCTTGTAGGATATGTCGGAGATAAGATTTTCGCATTTGTCCCGAGATCTACGACTCGGATTATCCCTAGGTGCAGATTTTCAGAGCTCTACCCTTTCCATCATAATTAGAATTTGCCCCTTTCACTCGATCAATCAATAACTCAATCATTCTCAACCGTCTGTATATAAAATAAATAAAATAAATACCCCCTCAAGCAGCTGCTTGCCACAGAGGTCTGACAGGAGCCTGTCAGTTTATATTCCATAGGAGAAGGTCTGTGAGGTTGGCAGGACCTCAGCAGAAAAACAACGCACACAACAACCATGCCTTACCCGGGGCTCGTACCCAGGTCCCTTAGATCAGTAGCCAAGCAAGTTTCAATTAATATTAGATATTAAATGAAAGGTTCAAGTGGAGACAATGGAAAGCAGAATTTTCAGAAGGATGTGTCCCGTGAAGAAATCAATATTTCTATTCCTTCTTAATATATAATCTGCCACTTTAAGGGACCTTACATTAGATTTAATACTTCAAGATCCCTTCTATAATTTTTCCTTGAGGCACATGCAATGTCGATACAACAGCAAAGGTGGATTATTTTACCTATGAGCGGCATTGGGTTGTTCGGATTCTTATACCTCTGAGAAACTTTTTTTTTTTGCAGAAAGTGGGCTAAGTAACCGCGTGACAGGAACCCCAATGGCTACGAGAAGGGGATCCACTGTACAGCTGTTGCGAGGAAGATGAAAATATCCCGTCAAGGCCAACCTGCTTGCTCTTTAAGATGCACAGCATACGACTCTCTTACACATGGAGTCGTAGCTTAACGATGGACGGTGGGTGGGCCTTCCAAGCCTGTCGATGTATCCCTTCTCACCAAGCGCAGAAAGGAGATAAATTTTATACCAGACCCAGTTTGGGTTGGGTTGTTTTACTTCTGAACGGCATTTTTTTGCACACCATGGGCTAAATGGCCAGGTCACATGGACCCCGAAGAACCGACAATCAGAGAATGTTGGGGGAAGTGGACCCACTGGAACAGCTGTTGGGAGACAGATGGTAGCCTCCCGTCAAGGCCATCCAGCGTGTTCTTTAACGTGCACAGCGCATGGCTCTCTCCCGCACACGGGGCCACGACTTAACGTTCCATCCGACGGACGGCGGCCTTTCCAAGCCCATCGCTGTGCACCTGATAAGGATACAGTGGCTGACTGATTGGCTCAATGTGGCTCATTGACTGCTTGGCAAGCAGGCGACCGCGTCTCTCCCACTAATGTCACACTAATGCCATCACGTGTCCCTGACTGTCTCGAGACGCACTAGACACACTTTCAACGTTTATTGTAATGGTAGAGTCGCTCAAAAAAGATATCCGAACACTATGGTTGATTACAGAATTCAGAAAAAATATCTGGCAATGATTTTTTTTAGAAATTAATGATTTGGCAACCGTCTTGTCACGTGACACGAAGGAGAGACTGTACAGGTATTCCTTATCAGGTGCAAAGAGACTTTTTGATCACCCTATGTTTTTACTACTTCATTTTTTTTCTGTAATGTACTTCTGTTTTATCAACGTTGGAGATAAGAAGCCACATCACTTAATTTGATTTCTTAAAGCATTTTTTTTTTACCTCTAAACAATTTATTTAGTTATGCTGCTTTAAATAAAATTTTGATTTGGAGATCACAGTGGGTTTTTTTTTTTAGAACTTAATACTCTAACAAACCAAGTTAAAGTCAACAAACTAAATTAGCATGATGCAACTCTTACATCTTATTTGTCTGTGGGAAAAAATTCAAGGCGCAACGAAAAAGAAGTTAACATTACCTTATTAAGCATTGTAGAAGTGAACAGAGTAATTAAGCTGCGTAAAAGTCTCAGTCTTTACTTCTAATCAGTGAAACACGAAGATGAAAAAATTAAAAATTAAAAAATAAACTCTCGAATACATGCGAGATTTGCACTTGAAACTAGTGCTCTGAAAAGAAGCGAGCCACGAAATTGTTTTTTTACATGTACTAAAGGAACGGAAACTGTTTAAAAAAGAACTCTGCATCAATGCCAAATCCCATTCGTCTCTCAAGTGGTAAAGAACTTTTCAAAAATCAAGAAATATTTAGAGAAAACAGTGGTTAGCAAGATACCTGAATAGGAAAGAATGAAACTACAGTGATATTCATTTGCAGTAAATTAGGCAAATGTGAAAATAAACCACCCATCAGCCTCCCGGACTCCAGATCTGCTGGTTACACAGCTGAATCGGGGACAATTCACAATTGCTTAAGAAAGATTGACGAAGAGATGGGTTGGGTTGTTTTACCTCTGAGCGGCACTTTTTTGCACACCATGGGCTAAATGGCCAGGTCACATGGACCCCGAAGGCTCAGAGAAGGTTGGGGGAGGGGACCCACTGGAACAGCTGTTGGGAGACAGATGGTAGCCTCCCGTCAAGGCCATCCAGCGTGTTCTTTAACGTGCACAGGGTATGGCTCTACCGCACACGGGTCCACGGCTTAACGTCCCATCCGATGGACGGCGGCTTTTCCAAGCCATCGGTGTCCCCTAACGCTGACCCAGCTGGGACTCGAACCTGGGAACTACAGATTACGAGCCTGGCGCGCTACCGACTGAGCCACCGCCGCCCCACGAAGAGATGAGTTTGGTTGTTTGTGGTTTAATGGTGCAAAGGCAACTGAGGCCATGATGCGCCAAATGAGGTGTAAAGGGTAAAAAGAAAGATCTAAAAATCAAGGAAACCCACATCCAATGTTAAAATCAAAAAGACAATAAAAAAGATAATAAATGTAAACACTGAGACAACAAACGACAAAAACCATATATCTAAGAGACAAATAACAACAATAACAAGTATGTAAAAATAGCAATCGGTGTAAAGAACCGATGTTAAAAACAATGCCAAAAGTTAAAAATCACAAGCGGTTAAAATAGCCAGTAAAACGTAAAAAGGAAAAAACAGCAGATAAAATAGAGTCATCGGATAAAAGATGTCCGAGTTGTAAGGGGCTTGGAGATGAAATCATAAAAGTTAAAACATAAGCGGTTGTTGGTTGGTTGATCATTTGGGGTTTAACGGGGTAAAGTCAACTGATGCCATAATGCTCCAGATAAGACATATAGTAAAAAAAAATCAGATAAAAATCATGAAAACCCACAACCAAAGCTAAAAGCATTATGTAAAGATGATAAAATATAACACAAAAAATAATAAAAATAGAGAATCTAAAAGGTTAAGAGGAATAAAACCGGGAATATAAACACGGGTGTAGAAGGCCCATGTGAAAATTAACAAGTGTAAAAGATTACAACTCTGGTAGCGCGCTTGGCTACTGAACTAAGGGACCTGGGTTCGAGCCCCGGATAAGGCATGGACGTTTGTGTTGTTTTTCTGCTGAGGCCCTGCCATCCTCACAGATCTTCTACTATGGCATATAAACTGACAGGCTCCTATCAGACCTCTGTGGCAAGCAGCTGCTTGAGGGGGTATTTATTTTATTTATATTATTTATTAATATAGCCACAATAACGTAAAAACATCGAAGACATGAGTAAAAGTGTTTCATCCGATAAAAGATGTCCGAGTGTAAGAGGAGATACTTTGAGTAGATACTGAAATAATCTTAGTAAAAATATTTGAAAAATAATAAAGATGTAAAACACTCTTTTTAAGGTTTAGCTTCGTACTAATGGAGACAAGGATTTGTTTTAGTTGAATTTGTTTTATATATATATATGTTTTTATACCTTTGTAATAAATTAGTTCATTTATAATTTTTGTTGCTAAGTATTTTTTTTTTGAACTCACGCTGAATTTGCTTTTTAAAAATCATAACAATATTTTAATTTCTTTTTCTATTATTTCCTACAATCTGTTAAAAATTTGATGAGCCACATCTCTGGAAGGAGCAAGAGAAGCGAGCCAACAATGGAGGCGAGGGTCCAGGGCGCGGAGCCTCCTTGGTAGTGTTGCGGGTTAGGCCTCAAAGGCGGAGCCCTTAGTATATTTATAAATCTTGAATTTTAACACTATTCGTACAGTCGCTCAAAAAAGTATCTGAACGCTACGGTTGATTGCAGAATTCAGAAAAAATATATGGCAAGGAATTTTTTAGAAATTAGTGACTGGCAACCTTCGTGTCACGTGACACGAAGGTTGCCAGTCACTAATTTCTAAAAAATTCCTTGCCATATATTTTTTCTGAATTCTGCAATCAACCGTAGCGTTCGGATACTTTTTTGAGCGACTGTACATTGTTTAGAGTTATGGAAACTTCAATATTTCCCAACTACAAAGTTTCCGATCTTTGAACCCCAACTGTCCCAGCATTGAGTTTGTCTCCGTAAAACCCCACCACGCCCTCGGTCAGAAAGGAGACACCTATGGACTTGGAAAGGTCATTCGTCGAATGGGACTTTCAGCCATGGTTCCGTTTGTAAGAGACCCCTATCCTGTGCAAAATTCCCCGCCCTGCCCACGGTCAGTAGGGGATACCGATGGGCTTGTAAAGGACTCCGTCCGTCGGATGGAACGTTTAGCCGTGGTCCCGTGTACGGTAGAGCCATACCCTGTGCACGTTAAAGAACACGCTGGATGGCTGAGACGTCCATCTGTCTCCCAACAGCTGTTCCAGTGGGTCCCCTCCCCCAAACCTTCTCTGATCCTTTGGGGTCCATGAGACCTGGCCATTTAGCCCATGGTGTGCAAAAAAGTGCCGCTCAGAGGTAAAATAACCCAACCCAATTCTATCCTGTGAACTTTAAAGAAAACACTAGAAGGCCTTGAAGAGAGACTATCATATATCTCCTAAAAGCTTTTCAATGGGTCGTCTTCGCTCCAACCTTCTGTGAGCTCTTGGGGTCCTTGTGACCTGGCTATTTAGTCCATTGTGCGCAAAACAATGCCACTCAGAGGTAACACATCATAGCGACACATATATGCATCCTCAATGGAGAGTGTAGTATTGTGTTTTATTTTGGTTTCCACTTTTCCTCCTATTCAAAAAAATTTCCTACCACTTCTAGTTTTTAATATTTCATTCACGCCTTCACGCAAATAAAACCTTTATGTTCTATCGTTGTTACCTTAGATTAATTCGATCGTTTCGCATCATTCTTCTGTAAAACCACCCTAAAAAAATCGAAATTTCGAAATCCTCTTTGCACATTATCCTTTAACACAGCTCATTAATATCACGCTTCAAAAACACAAAGAAAAAATTCCCTGTTCGACAGAGGAATGTAAAGCAGTTTATTCAAAGACGACACGAGGCGCGTGTAAGTGATTTGACATCACTACCATCTGTCCAAACATGGCTGACGGGGGTTGCTGCAACTTCCGGTGAAAAGAAAGTTCATGCTAGAGATGCGATTAGCGTATTACAACAAATACCTTTTTCTAAGCGAGCTTTTTTGTCTTGTAAGAGAAAGTCCAACTATTTCTCTTTTTCGTTTCCTAATTCGTTGCTCTAGAACTCTATCATACTTCATAGAAGTTCTGTTGTTACGTCGTTAAGAAATGAGATTCCTTTATTGGGATGTTTTTCTCCCTAGTGGATTTTCGATCAACAATGGGCTAAATAATAGGATCGAAAGAGACGAAATATGATGATATGGGTTGAGTTGGGTTGTTTTACCTCTGAGCGGCACTTTTTTGCACACCACGGGCTAAATGGCCAGGTTATATGGACCCCGAAGGCTCAGAGAAGGTTTGGGGGAGGGGACCCATTGGAACAGCTGTTGGGAGACAGATGGGACGTCAAGGCCATCCAGCGTGTTCTTTAACGTGCACAGGGTATGGCTCTCCCGTACACGGAACACGGCTAAACGTCCCATCCGACGGACGGCGGCCCTTCCAAGCCCATCGGTGTCCCCTACTGACCGTGGGCAGGGCGGGGAGTTTTAAAGTGATAAATTCCAACGCTGACCCAGGTGGGACTCGAACCTGGAAACTGCAGATTACGAGCATGGCGCGCTACCGACTGAGCCACCCCCGCCCCATTCATAATAAGTTATTGAGTTCTGTAACCGGTTACTGAACTCAATAATTGAATTTTAACACTATTCGTACAACGATTTTTTTTTTAGAAATTAGTAATCTGGCAACCTTCGTGTCACGTGACACGAAGGAATTCAATTCGAAGAAATTAGTGATCTGGCAACCTTCGTGTCACGTGACACGAAGGTTGCCAGATCACAAATTTCTAAAAAAAATCGTTGCCAGATATTTTTTCTGAATTCTGTAATCAACCACAGTGTTCGGATATTTTTTTGAGCGACTGTACAGTCCATCGACGTTCCACAGTCTAAGACTGAAAATTCAAAATCGCACACTGAAAAAAAAAAGAAAATAGGAGAATAAAGTGATTCTAGGTTTCGAAATCGGGATGTATTATAGTTAAATTTTAAGACAGAAAATTTAGATTGAAATCAACTGTCTCTTAACCAACTCAGCCCCCGTTTCCCCATCAAAGCATGCTAAATTAAAATTATGAACTCTAATAGGGGAAAAAACGATTCTATATTCTGAATCGAATTCTCATATCGATCGATTAAATTGCAACGCTGAGTGACACGGTGCAAACCTTAGTTTCAAATTTGGGAACTTAAGGTCTAGTATTTGGAAAAATATGGAGGATCTATTCTGTTAAAAAAAGGTGTCATCACTTCAACACTCTTGAAAGTGATGCGCGTTTGCTTCACGCAGCGCCCGCGACAATGCATGTCGAAGTACCGTTGGCCAGAGTTCTATCGACCCAGGCACAATATAAACGCGCTGCACCCCATTGAGTGTTGAAGGCTTCCTGTCAATTTTAGCAGATTGGGTTGGGTTGTTTTACCTCTGAGCGGCACTTTTTTGCACACCATGGGCTAAATGGCCAGGTCACATAGACCCCGAAGGCTCAGAGAAGGTTGGGGGAGGGGACCCACTGGAACAGCTGTTCGGAGACAAATGGTAGCCTTCCGTCAAGGCCATCCAGCGTGTTCTTTAACGTGCACAGGGTATGGCTCTCCCGCACACGGGGTCACGGCTTAACGTCCCATCCGACGGACGGCGGCCTTTCCAAGCCCATCGGTGTCACCTACTGACCGTGGGCAGGGCGGGGAATTTTGCGGAGATAAATCTCAACGCTGACCCAGCTGGGACTCGAACTTGGGAACTACAGATTACGAGCCTGGCGCGCTACCGACTGAGCCACTCCCGCCCCGAGCAGATTGGGATACCCCGTTATTTCAAAAAAAAAAAAAAACTTGGATCAAGGGACACATTGAATTTCAACGAGTAGTGTGTCCTTTTTGAATCCTGGAATCAGTTCGCTATTTCAATTTTTCGAAATGCAGTACACACGAATATATATACTTAATGACAAGACCCACTAGTACCGCCTAAAGCACCACCAGCATAGGGATAATGTCATGTCGACCACTATCTAATGGTCGGGGACATACAGTACCATATTGGTAAAGCACAGCCCAAGACAATCTAGGGTGAACAGTACTATAGAAGTAAAGCTCAACCCACGGCATAAACCCACTGCAAAACCTGGATTTTAATCTATGTCTCGGGGCGCCACAAACAATGATATAAAGATCCAAATGGCCTCGACTTCATTTAGTGTATACACGAATAATATACATAAAGAATTTTCACAATGTAGAATAAGTGAAATATAATTATACCTTGAGCCGTTGCTTGCCACAGAGATTGACACGAGCCAGTATCAATATAACACAGATATACAGAAGATCTGTGAGAAAGATGAGACCTCAGCAGAAGGACAACACAAAAATATCCATACTTTACAAATAGGTCGAAACTAGGTCACTTTGATCATTTTAAATTGTTTACGTTATTATTCAAATATTTACGGTAATAGTTCTTTAGCAAGATTGAAGACAAAAATATGTAACTTCATTCAAACCTACTACATGATTTCATTTTCACCATGATCGTTTTTGCTTCTGTGTAGCGAGCCCATTATTAAAGCGATTGACTGGTCGGTTTAATTATTAGAAGCAATCCCCTATGTACGCCCTAATTCCCCACCCTACCCACAGTCAGTAGGGGACACCGATGGGCTTGAAAAGGCCGCCGCCCATCGGATGGGACGTTAAGCCGTGGTCTCGTGTGCGGGAGAACCATACTCTGTGCACGTTAAAGAACACGCTGGATGGCCTTGACGGGAGACTACGATCTGTCTCCCAACACATGTTCCAGTGGGTCTCCTCCCCCAACCTTCTCTGAGCCTTCGGGGTCCATGTGACCTGGCCATTTAGCCCATGGTGTGCAAAAAAAGTGCCGCTCAGAACAAAAACAACCCAACGCCCTAATTTGTTTAGTATCAATTCCTACCACAAATAACGTGAATGTATGCGAAAATCCTCACGATCTAAAACCCCTTCTCTCTATCAAGCGTCGGATATCTCCAACCCCATGTCGATAAATAAGATCTAACTATCGACGTTGCCGTCCATTTGATGGGACGTAAAGCCATGGCCCCTTGTGTGGGTGAATTATATTCTGTGCACATTAAAGATCACGTTGGATGGCCTTGACAGAACGTTGCCATCTGTCTCTTAACAATGTCGAGTGGATTCACTCGCCACAATCTTCTCTTTGGGGCGGGGGTGGCTCAGTCGGTAGCGCGCCAGGCTCGTAATCTGTAGTTCCCAGGTTCGAGTCCCAGCTGGGTCAGCGTTGAGATTTATCTCCGCAAAATTCCCCGCCCTGCCCACGGTCAGTAGGGGACACCGATGGGCTTGGAAAGGCCGCCGTCCGTCGGATGGGACGTTAAGCCGTGGCTCCGTGTGTGGGAGAGCCATACCCTTTGCACATTAAAGAATACGCTGGATGGCCTTGACGGGAGGCTACCATCTGTCTCCCAACAGCTGTTCCAGTGGGTCCCCTCCCCCTACCTTCTCTGAGCCTTCGGAGTCCATGTGACCTGGCCATTTAGCCAAGGTGTGCAAAAAAGTGCCGCTCAAAGGTAAAACAACCCAACCCACAATCTTCTCTGAGCCCTCGTGGTCCTTGTCACCTGGCCATTTAGTCCATTATGTGCAGAAAAATTCCACTCAGTGGTAAAACAACCCAATCCCCAAAGAAAACAAACTATTATCTAACGGTTAGTTAAAATCAAAAATCTTAATAATGTAGAATACATTTAATTATTCAGAAGAAATATCGTAATGCAACTAATTCTTTCGATGGTGTTATTCTTTTGTTGTCACGGTCGTTAAATGATCCATACAATGTCATACATCTTTTTTTTTCTTTATCAACTTGTTTCCATTAGTATGCATTATATATATTCCATCCATTATATATATATTCATTTCAGAAAATACTCAAAAATATTCTAAAGTTTGAAAAGCTTTAGTTATAAAAATATCACAAAAGAAATAAATAGCAGAAAATTACTTTTAGTGAATAATATTTTTTAAACCTTTGAATATCGTTCCAGGTTGCTTTGGTCAAATTACATTTTCAGAGGAACAAATGCTAAGAAGAAACCTTAGATTTATTCGCTGTTGTTCAAGTAACTTGTTGTTATTGAAATAGTGCAATATGTATGGAAATTTTATCTCTATGTTTAAAAACATTTTTTGAACTGTATTGAAGAAAAAAGTAAAACTTTTATGTTGATTTAAACTCGAAGTTTTCTGCTGTGAACTAACACTGCTTTTTGTACTGAAACCCCGAAGCAAATTGATTTTTTCGCTTTCTCAAATACCGTAATTCCCAAGGAAAATAAACTTTTACTTCACTACTGAATCGATCTAAATAAGAAAATTGAAAGAGACGAAATGTGGGAAACATAAAATTTAAATGTTAAGAAGAATATTTTATGCCGAAAAATGTGTTTTTCATAATAATTATCAAATGTACAGCCAGATATTTTTTCTGAATTCTGTAATCAACCATAGTGTTCGGATACTTTTTTGAGCGACTCTACTGTCTCTCTCTTGTAAGTTTGTTGGGATTCAGGTTTGGTTTTTAAAGAAATAAATTAATAATTCTTTTCCGGTTGAATAGGTATCGATGAAATATTACGATTTGGATTTTCCAAATCTCCCAAATGGGGCGGGGGTGGCTCAGTCGGTAGCGCGCCAGACTCGAATCCCAGCTGGATCAGCGTTTAGATTATCTCCGCAAATTCCCCGCCCTGCCCACGGTCAGTAGAGGACACCGATGGACTTGGAAAGGCTGCCGTCCGTCGGATGGGACGTTTAAGCCGTGGCTCCGTGTGCGGGAGAGCCATACTCTGTGCACGTTAAAGATCACGCTGTATGGCCTTGACTTACATTCGCAGCAATGGTTTTCTCCTTACCCCCATGGGGAATTGAGTTGTTTTACCTGTGAGCGGCACTTTTTTGCACACCATGGGCTAAATGGCCAGGTCACGAGGACCCCGAAGGCTCAGAGAAGGCTGGGGGAGGGGACCCACTGGAAGAGCTGTTGGGAGACAGATGGAAGCCTCCCGTCAAGGCCATCCAGCGTGTTCTTTATTGTGCACGGGATCTGGCTCTCACCCCATGGGGGAACGTAAATTATTTGCTTTAAGAGATAAACGAAAAATTCTTTTTGGATTGAATAAGCATTGGTTAAATAATTACGTTTATCGTTTTTTTTTTTTTCAAATTTCCCACTAGCTTTTATAATTCCCTCTAACGGTGGAAAATGTTAGAAAACACCAAAAGTTTGACGAATATTGCAAACGATCTATTTGCGTTAGAAATTTGACATTTTTATGGTATGCTGTGAATGTCAAAATCTTTGCACTGGCAGCAATGAATTGTCTCATTACCTCCAGGAAGGGGGGGGGGGGATTTTTCAGCCAAGCAGCTGCTTGCCGGGGTATTTATTATATATTTTTTTTAGAGGGCATTATTGCGGAAAAACAAAATTAGTGAGCGTCCCATCCGAGGAACGGCGGCTTTTTCAATCCCATCTCTGTCACCTTTCTTCCAAAGAGCGAGGAATTTCGCGGAGATAAATCTCAACATTGGCATAGGTAGGACTCGAACCTAGGAACTGCAGATTACCAGCCTAGCGATCTTCTAGCTGAGCAACCCGGCCCCTCATAGATTAAAACAATCCAAAAAAATTCTCTTCATACATGCATGTCTATTGCTTTACAGACATGCCTTGATTTATTATTCATCCTTCTTTGTGCTGATTAAGCTTTGGGTTTCTTCCAAAGCTTATGCTCCAATTTGAAATGTCTTGTAGAACTCACTAAGACGCTTCACTGTTTTACTTAGTAGTATCACCAAAAGGCAGAGTTCCGATTTTGCTTGAAGCATCTTTATTAATTAAACATCAGTTGCGATTCCGATAAATACGCTTACTTTAATACATCCTCTTGGGTAATGAAATTTTCATGAAACCCAGTGACAGGAGTTTAAATCCTTTTTTTTACAAGTGTTGGAAACGCCGCAAATTTAAATATGGAAATTTAATTAAGTTTTGCAGACTTGGTAAGAAGCTTATATTTCTTAGAAGGTTCAAAAATTCTGATCTATGGAAATCGTTTTTTTATGTCTACTAATGTCGAAAAAGCTTTAATACACAAATTTGATGGTTATAAATCCATTAGCTAGTAAATTATACATTACTTTTCATAATTGTAGAGAGAGTCACGGAAATTTTCCGAAAAGCTGTTTTAGTATGGAAGCTTTTAAGGTTCTTTTCTGTTCATTCTAAAAAAAAAAGTTAATACTTTCATTTTTTTTGTGTCTCTCTGTAGAGTCGCTCAAAAAAATATCCAAACACTATGTTTGATTGCAGAATTCAGGAAAAATATCTGGCAATGATTTTTTTAGATATTAGTGATCTGGCAACCTTCGTGTCACGTGACACGAAGGTTGCCAGATCACTAATTTCTAAAAAGAATCATTGCCAGATATTTTTTCTGAATTCTGTAATCAACCACAGTGTTCGGATATTCTTTTGAGCGACTGTAGGTGGTCATATTATTTTGATACTAAATCGTGTGGGCTCACTCACGTAAATATTGAGCGTGTGCAGTTACCGTTCACAGCAAACTGGAGCGTGTGCAGTAACTGCACACGCTCCAGAGTGCTGTGAACGGTAACTGGAGCGTGTACAGTTGCTGTACACGCTCCAGATATTTTTCCTGAATTCTGTAATCACGTGACACGAAGGTTGCCAGATCACTAATTTCTAAAAAGAATCGTTGCCAGATATTTTTTCTGAATTTTTTCTGTAATCAACCACAGTGTTCGGATATTTTTTTGAGCGACTGTACGTATGTAGATATTCAACATCTTTTTTTTTCGCTTTAAGAGATTCTTTTTTAGTTGGATAGGTATTGACGAAATATTAGCATTCGCATTTTCTGAAACTGCCAATGGCTTTAGTAGCACCCTCTAACGTTGCGAAACGGCAAAACTCTAAACAAATATTGCAAACTATCTATTTATATTAGAATTTTTTATGGATAGTAAGAATACGAAAAGGTTTCAATTGAGATTTTAGTCCTCCCTCACCTACGAGGTGGGTGGGAAACCGCAAATTTTAAAATTTAAGCGATACATGAAAAATCCTTTTTGTGTTGCATTTTTTCCAAGCATCCATTAGTTCAAATTTCTATTCTTAAAGGGTGCTTACAACATAAAATAAAAAAGCATAATTTTCTTTGAAAACAAGCATCCCACATTCTGCAGAGACAAATTCTTCCAATTAAATAATGGAAAAGAAGTTGTATCTTCAAGATCTCATAATCTCTTCAAGATCTCTAATGCCCGTAACTTAGGGTTGAGAAAGAAAATTATTCCATGTATAAAAGACACAAGGTTAAAATGTTAATATATCGGAACAAGGGATAAGATGATCAAAAGAATTTCATAATTTAATGTGGAAGTTTCTCTAATAGTTATCAAAATTACCTAAATAGTCATAACTCACGCGACGTTCCGTAACTCTGTCCGACAAACATAGTGGTGGCTTATTGCGTCAAATATAGTGTCACCTGGTGAGATAACGAGAGTGGCTTTCGGGTTTGGGTTGGGTTGTTTTACCTCTGAGCGGCACTTTTTTGCACACCATGGGCTAACTGGCCAGGTCACAGGGACCCCGAAGGCTCAGAGAAGGTTGGGGGAGGGAACCCACTGGAACAGCTGTTAGGAGACACATGGTAGCCTCCCGTCAAGGCCATCCAGTGTGTTCTTTTACATGCACAGGGTATGACTCTCTCCTGCACACGGGGCCATGGCTTAACGTCCCATCCGACGGACGGTGGCCTTTCCAAGCCCATCGGTGTCCCCTACTGACCGTAGGCAGGGCGGGGAATTTTGCGGAGATAAATCTCAACGCTGACCCAGCTGGGACTCAAACCTGGGAACTACAGATTACGAGTCTGGCACGCTACCGACTGAGCCACCCCCGCCCCGAGTGGCATTCCATGTGATAATGACATTTGTACTCAGTGCAACAATGACGGTGGGTGACTCCAGTATGACAATGACGGTTATTCCACTGTGATAATGATAGTGGCCTTAGGAGCGATAATGACGGTTACTCCAGTGCGATAACGGCAGTGACATTCCATGTGACAATGACACATGTGACACTCCACGACACAATCACGGTTCCTCTATTGAGATAATGTTAGTGGCACTTGGTGGGATAATAAGAGTTACTCCTGTGCGATAATGATAGTAACACTCCATGCGACAATGACGGTTACTCCATTGCTATAATGAAAGTGCGACAATGACGGTTACTCCATTGATATAATGACAGTGCGACAATGACGGTTACTCCATTGAATAATGACAGTGCGACAATGACGGTTACTCCATTGAATAATGACAGTGCGACGATGATGGTTACTCCATTGCTGTAATGACAGTGCGACAATGATGGTTACTCAATTGCTATAATAACTGTGCGACAATGACGTTTAGTCCATTGCTATAAAGACAGTGCAAGAATAAGGTTACTCTATTGCTATAATGACAGTGCGAAAATTACGGTTACTCCATTGCTATAATGACAGTGCGACGATGACGGTTACTCCATTGCTATAATGACAGTGCGACAATGATGGTTACTCCATTGCTATAATAACTGTGCGACAATGACGTTTACTCCATTGCTATAATAACTGTGCGACAATGACGTTTACTCCATTGTTATAATGACAGTGCAAGAAAAAGGTTACTCCATTGCTATAATGACAGTGCGACAATGACCGTTACTCTATTGCTATAATGACAGTGCGACAATGACGGTTACTCCATTGCTATAATGAAAGTGCGACAATGACGGTTACTCCATTGCTATAATGACAGTGCGACAATGACGGTTACCCCATTGCTATAATGAAAGTGCGACAATGACGGTTACTCCATTGATATAATGACAGTGCGACAATGACGGTTACTCCATTGAATAATGACAGTGCGACGATGATGGTTACTCCATTGCTGTAATGACAGTGCGACAATGATGGTTACTCCATTGCTATAATAACTGTGCGACAATGACGTTTAGTCCATTGCTATAAAGACAGTGCAAGAATAAGGTTACTCTATTGCTATAATGACAGTGCGAAAATTACGGTTACTCCATTGCTATAATGACAGTGCGACGATTACGGTTACTCCATTGCTATAATGACAGTGCGACAATGATGGTTACTCCATTGCTATAATAACTGTGCGACAATGACGTTTACTCCATTGCTATAATAACTGTGCGACAATGACGTTTACTCCATTGTTATAATGACAGTGCAAGAAAAAGGTTACTCCATTGCTATAATGACAGTGCGACAATGACCATTACTCTATTGCTATAATGACAGTGCGACAATGACGGTTACTCTATTGCTATAATGACAGTGCGACAATGATAGTGGCACTAGGTGTGTGATGTTGAGAATAGCATTCGGGGAAACAATGAGTGTTACGCCAGTGCAATAATGATAGTGGTACTCTCTACATCTTTGCAGATGATACAGCTTTTGTAATGGAATATGAGGTACCAAGATCAACAAACTTACGTTACATCTTTGCAGAGGTCCCTTATACAGCTTTTGTAATGGAATATGAGGAACCAAGATCAACAAACTTACGTTACATCTTTGCAGAGGTCCCTTATACAGCTTTTGTAATGGAATATGAGGAACCAAGATCAACAAACTTACGTTACATCTTTGCAGAGGTCCCGTATACAGCTTTTGTAATGGGATATGAGGAACCAAGATCAACAAACTTACGTTACATCTTTGCAGAGGTCCCGTATACAGCTTTTGTAATGGAATATGAGGAAACAAGATCAACAAACTTACGTTACGTCTTTGCAGAGGTCCCGTATACAGCTTTTGTAATGGGATATGAGGAAACAAGATCAACAAACTTACGTTACGTCTTTGCAGAGGTCGTATACAGCTTTTGTAATGGAATATGAGGAAACAAGATCAACAAACTTACGTTGCGTCTTTGCAGAGGTCCCTTATACAGCTTTTGTAATGGGATATGAGGAACCAAGATCAACAAACTTACGTTACATCTTTGCAGAGGTCCCGTATACAGCTTTTGTAATGGAATATGAGGAAACAAGATCAACAAACTTACGTTACGTCTTTGCAGAGGTCCCGTATACAGCTTTTGTAATGGAATATGAGGAAACAAGATCAACAAACTTACGTTACGTCTTTGCAGAGGTCCCGTATACAGCTTTTGTAATGGAATATGAGGAAACAAGATCAACAAACTTACGTTACGTCTTTGCAGAGGTCCCGTATACAGCTTTTGTAATAGAATATGAGGAACCAAGATCAACAAACTTACGTTACATCTTTGCAGAGGTCCCGTATACAGCTTTTGTAATGGAATATGAGGAAATGATCACATATAAAATTTGTCCCCTCTTTCGAGATCTCCAGAGAAGAATTATAACCCATTTTTTGAGGTTTCAATCTTTTAATCCTGTAATGAAAATAAATTCAAAATATGCCGTCAAATTGAAATTCAGAGAAAAGAAGATGCAGAAAGAAAGGTACAAATACATATATTTTTACGTTTCTGAATACATTATCAGTCTAACGCAAAATTTGAAGCAGTAATCAATAACAATTTTAAAAATCGGAACTAAAATTAAGATTCAATTCAAAATTAAAACGAAAAAGACTTAAGAAAATTTAAGAAAGAAGATTTAAGAAAATTAAAATGCTTTAAAATATCTATTTGTTTATTTAAATTTGTAAGAAAAAAAAACAGTTAACTTAATTTACCAACTAAAAACAATTTCTATTACGAAAGTTATAATCAATTTTATTGCAACACGGATGAACTAAAATGCTGTCAAATTGAATTTGGGGAAAACTTAAAAATGTTGGTTTTGTGGAAAACATTGGTTTGGCAGATGCACGGCACTCGAACTCATGTCTCTCTAGATCCATGTTACAATATTCTAACCATTGAACTAGCACCGGCTCTGTCATTTATCTACTAATGTGACTTATAAGAAGTTGCATTCCCCGATCATAGATGGTGCCAAGAGCGAGAAGTTCGGTTAGACTTATAAATCACATTAGTGAATAAATGATGTAGCCTGTGTTAGGGTGGGTTGTTTTACCTCTGAGCGGCACTTTTTTTGCACAACATGGACACAAAATGGCCAGGTCACATGGACCCCGAACGCTCAGAGAAGGTTGGAGGAGGAGACCCACTGGAACAGCTGTTGGGAAACAGATGGTAGCATCCCGTCAAGGCCATCCAGCATGTTCTTTAACGTGCACAGGGTATGGATCTCCTGCACACGGGGGCACGGCTTAACATCCCATCTGACAACGGATCTCATCTGTGTCCCCTACTGATCGTGGGCAGGGTGGGGAATTTTGCGGAGAAAAATCTCAACGCTGACCCAGCTGGGACTCGAAGCTGGGAACTACAGATTACGAGCCTGCTGCACTACCGACTGAGCCATCCCCGCCCAAGCCTGTGTTAGGTTGGTGGTTAGAACTCTGGCATGATCTGGAGAGATGTAGGTTCGAGTGCCACAAAACTCATTTTTTTCCACATGACTATACTATATTAATTTTGTATGGGTTCGATCAACTAGGGCGAAGGGGGGGGGGGGAATCATTGAATTGTAACAGTCCTCTTCGTCTAGCAAGAGCATCGGAGCCAGTTCCGTTCGGGGAATAGGATGAGAAATGTGCCTAGGGACCTCTGCATTCTGGAAGTTTCGGCCACGCACAGAATATGTGACACATCCCATTGGACGACGGACCCTTGCATGGCCAGTAGACATCACGTGACCAAGATGTGACCGCACTTGGTGGGAGTTTTCAACTCAGGAAGCATTTGGAAGGCAGAGAGAGAAAGAGTTGCTAGAGGGTTCTGGGAGTTTTCGGCGGTGTTTGCCTTCCATCTGGCTTACTGTAGGTGGTTCCCTTTGTGAATCTGAAGGCTTGGTTCAGCTCTGTTTGAGTAGAATGAAAACTCTGCTGTGTTTTGCAACTGGCCGGGTGGTAGTTGTTGTTTCTGCTATTAAGTGGCTCTTTCGTGTAACTGATGACTAAAGTTGTATGTATTTACATAGTACATGTGTAATTGAGTGAGTTATCGGCCACTTGAGTACATCCTGACATATCTAGTGAAAGAATTATTGACGCAAACTCTCACATACACAGACTGGAAACGAAGGGAAGAACGCGCCCGTTATAAATTTATTGATTTCTGGTCAACAGGCAACTGGGTATTTACTATTGATTGATTAAAAGACTTGATTTAAATAACTTTGCTTTTTTTTTTATCTCTTTTCTTTTTTTATCTACTTTTCTGCATATTATGAGCAAAATGTTGAGGTCACTCCAAGGACTCAGAACTGGTAGAATAAGGGTAGCCACTTAACAACTTTTGATTGGGTTAGGTTGTTTTATCTCTGAGCGTCACTTTTTTGCACACCATGGGCTAAAAATGGCCAGGTCACATGGACCCCGAAGACTCAGAGAAGGTTGGGGGAGGGGACCCACTGGAACAGCTGTTGCGAGACAGATGGTAGCCTCCCGTCAAGGTCATCCAGTGTGTTCTTTAGCGTGTACATGATATGGCTCTCCCGCACACGGGGCCACGGTTTAAAGTCCCATCCGACGGACGACGGCCTTTCCAAGCCCATCGGTGTCCCCTACTTACCGTGGGCAGGGCGGAGAGTTTTGCGGAAATAAATCTCAACGCTGACCCAGCTGGGACTCGAACCTGGGAACTACAGATTACGAGTTTGGCGCGCTACCGACCCGCCCCTCGTACAACCGGTGGTTTTACACAAAAATTGAAATCGGGGATGTTCACAAACCAGTAACTCCACCGAAAACGATATCAGATTGACTCATCACGAATATATTGCCATAGGGATAGAAATCGCGGAGGGTAGCAATTAGGGTTTTTCTAAATCAATGAATCTAACAACTAGTGTTTTTCTAAATCAATGAATCTAACAACTAGTGTTTTTCGAAATCAATGAATCTAACAACTAGTGTTTTTCCAGGAATTGAAATCAGAAAATTTCATAACTAGCGTTTTCTTTATTTTTTTTTATTTCATTAATTAAAAAAAACTGCAGATTACGAGTCTGGCGCGCCACCGACTGAGCCACCCCCGCCCCAACAACTGTTGAAAAGAGAAGGCTCTCTCAAAGATATCTAGAGCAGTGGTGTGCAGATTTTTTAAACTGTAAACCCCTTCTTTATATATGAATTTGATGCTATTCTTAAAACATTTTAACAAGTATTTATACTATGTTCAAGAAAAAAGGATTTATTTTTTTGAAATTAAAGTTATGAAAAATGGGACTATTTTGATGGTTAATATTCTATTGAAATTTTTCATGACCTCCAGAATTTCTTTTATGCGACCCCCAGTTTGCGCATCACTGATCAAGGGTGTTCTTTAACGTGCACGGAGTAAGGCTGCCTCGCAAATAGGACTTGGATTGGATTGTTTTACCTCTGAGCGGCACTTTTTTTGCACACCATGGGCTAAATGGCCAGGCCACAAGGACCCCGAAGGCTCAGAGAAGGTTGGGGGAGGGGACCCACTGGAACAGCTGTTGGGAGACAGATGGCAGCCTCCCGTCAAGGCCATCCAGCGTGTTCTTTAACGTTGGGTTGTTTTACCTCTGAGCGGCACTTTTTTGCACACCATGGGCTAAATGGCCAGGTCACATGGACCCCGAAGGCTCAGAGAATGTTGTGGGAGGGGACCCACTGGAACAGCTGTTGGGAGACAGATGGTAGCCTCCCATCAAGGCCATCCAGCGTGTTCTTTAACGTGCACAGGGTATGACTCTCCCGTACACGGGACCACAGCTTAACGTCCCGTCAGACGGACGGCGGCCTTTTCAAGCCCATCGGTGTCCCCAACTGACCGTGGGCAGGGTGGGGAAATTTTGCGGAGATAAATCTCAACGCTGACCCAGCTGGGACTCGAACCTGGGAACTACAGATTACGAGCCTGGCGCGCTACCGACTGAGCCACCCCCGCCCGCAAATAGGACTTAAAGTCCATCCAAAGGACGGTGGTGTTTCCAAAGTTAATCGTGTTCTAATCGCTTTCTACAAGAGCAGAGTAGCAGGAAAAATCTGAATGAAAGTATAGCAGAGACTCGAAGCTTGGAACTTCAGCTTACAAGTTCCGCAACAGTCTGCTTCTTGACTGCCTGGAGATCTACCGACCCTTGGGGGTCAAGGTCATCCCTTGTGGCTCGATCCTTTCTCGCCCATAGCGGGGGAAGTTACAGATATTCTGCGGCTTTGTCCAAAGGAAGTTTACCCCTAAAATGTTCAATGAAATTTGGTCCAGCTACCAACTGAGAGAAATAAATAAAATAATAAATAC
This sequence comes from Ryuthela nishihirai, assembly GCA_038380435.1. Classification (NCBI taxonomy): domain Eukaryota; kingdom Metazoa; phylum Arthropoda; class Arachnida; order Araneae; family Heptathelidae; genus Ryuthela; species Ryuthela nishihirai. The sequence continues at coordinate 30,464,789 of JAWZYU010000025.1, forward strand.
CCCCTCAAGCAGCTGCTTGCCACAGAGGTCTGACAGGAGCCTGTTAGTTTATATGCCACAGTAGAAGATCTGAGAGGATGGCAGGACCTCAGCAGAAAAACGATACACACACATCCATGCCTCATCCGGGGCTCGAACCCAGGTCCCTAACTGCAATGTAAAGAACTATATTCTATCTCTTTCTCCAGGAAGGGGATCCTCTCAACAGCTGTTAGCAGACAAATGGACAAACAAATGGACCTCGCAACAAATGCCATCCAGCATGTTCTTTAACGTACACAGGGTATGGCTTTCCCCTACACGGGATCTCCGCAAAATTCCCCGCCCTGCCCACGGTCAGTAGGGGACACCGATGGGCTTGGAAAGGCCGCCGTCCGTCGGATGGGACGTTAAGCCGTGGCCCCGTGTGCGGGAGAGCCATACCCTGTGCACGTTAAAGAACACGCCGGATGGCCTTGACGGGAGGCTACCATCTCCCAACAGTTGTTCCAGTGGGTCCCCTCCCCCAACCTTCTCTGAGTCTTCGGGGTCCATGTGACCTGGCCATTTTGCCCATGGTGTGCAAAAAAGTGCCGCTCAGAGGTAAAACAATCCAATCAATCCAATCCCTACACGGGAAGATGTCTTAACGGTATCCTTTAAAAGACCATCTGTGTCCTCTTTCTAACCGAGGGCAGGGTGAGGATTAGCGGAGGTAAATCTGAACGCTGGCAAATGTGGGAGTCGAAGCTGGGAATTGAAAATTACGAGTATGGCGCTTCCCGTGGAAATGAACATCTTGGAGAGTACTTTATTACTTTAGATTACATAATTGTATTTTAAAGTAGAAAACTGCTAAAAGTGATGGAAGATCCAGCTTACCATGCCAGGAAAGGGAAGAAGGTAAACTTGATCTCCAGACCAAATATAAAAAACGATATTATCCCCTAAAGAATGCAAAAGATATAACAGATAAAATTATATTTTAGTGACTGTCAATATTGCATTTGCAAATTCTACTTAAAAGACAATTTCGTTTTAGAAATAAACTAGTTATGCAAAGAAAAAACGCATTTATGAAATAACCATAGAGACTTTAATCATGTACATTAAAAGAACCATTTGCACCCTACCGAGTATAAAAAAAACAACAATTCTCCCCATGTGGGATTATGTATTTGATCACCCTTGCTCAGTGATCTATCCACGTAGAGATTATTACATCTAGAAACAAACCTCCATCGTTTTTTATGGAAACTGCTTCGAACCGGATTTTCTTTGCAGTACTTTACGTAACTTTTTCTCAAATCGTTAAGTTTTAGTAGTTTTAAGAAAAGTTAAATTAAATGGGTCGTAAAAGACACAGCAGAAGAAATAAAAGTTCACCTTTTTTCCTTTCTTCATAAGAAATATAGAAAATATTTCGTGTAATAACATTGTTCTCTTTCAGTGTGTGTGTGTGGGGGGGGGGGGATGGCTCAGTCGGTAGCGCGCCAGGCTCGTAATCTATAGTTCCCAGGTTCGAGTCCCAGCTGGGTCAGCGTTGAGAATTATCTCCGCAAAATTCCCCGCCCTGCCTACGGTCAGTAGGGGACACCGATGGGCTTGGAAAGGCCGCCGTCCGTCGGATGGGACGTTAAGCCGTGGCCCCGTGTGCGGGAGAGCCATACCTTGTGCACGTTAAAGAACACGCTGGATGGCCTTGACGGGAGGCTACCATCTGTCTCCCAACAGCTGTTCCAGTGGGTCCCCTCCCACAACCTTCTCTGAGCCTTCGGGGTCCATGTGACCTGGCCATTTAGCCCATGGTGTGCAAAAATGTGCCGCTCAGAGGTAAAACAACCCAACTTTCAGTGTGTAACGGAGTCTGATTGCCAAATCGTCAAAACAAATTATCAATTGACTATATAGGGTGAATCTGAAAAAGTGGGCAAAACTTTACGGGGTGGTAGAACGCAGCTATACGAGCAATATTCGTCATAGAATGTATAGGCGGAACGCAAACGGCGAGTCGCTAGGTGGCGTTGGAAATGGTATAAAAGGGGCGGTCCTCACTTGCATTCTCGTCCGCCGCACCGTACACAAAGTGCATATCCGCCATTTCGTGGTTAGTATAACCAGCCATCCTCTCGGCAATCCACGGTAGAAATGCCGTTGGGTGCGAGGACCGACCCTTTTATACCATTTCCAACGCCACCTAGCGGCTCGCCGTTTGCGTTCCTACCATACATTCTATGACGAATATTGCTCGTATAGCTGCGTTCTACCACCCCGTAAAGTTTTGCCCACTTTTTCAGATTCACCCTGTATAAGTCGAAATGCATTGCAATAGATTATTAAGATTAGTAGTCTTTGAATGGCAAAGATACATGACGCCTTCCTCTTCCCCTGACTTGAGTAATATATATTTTCGAAGGCAATCCCTGATAATCAATGATTAAAATATGCCAGCTCTCCCTCCCATTAGACTCAAACATGTTAACCCTCGAAATTATAAGCTGAAAAAAATTGGTTTTGCCGTGAGTGGGATTCGAACCCACGTCTTGTCACATCAACTGAAGAAAAAGGTTAGCCGATGATGGTGTAGTAGTTAGCATAACTGTTTCCAGGAGATGTGGGTTCGAATCCCACTCACCGCAAAACCAATTTTTTCCGCTTCTTATTTCATGACTTCCATGTCTACAAGACACATCCTGCGATTCTTTACTACTAATGTTAACTCTCCTTCACGTTGAAACTTCCTGAGTGTTCCGCTGGTATATTGCATCAGAAAAGAAATTTGCATGGTGTTAGTGGAGTTAAAAATGCTAGTAAAACAAGTCCACATGCTAGTGAACAAGTGCTAACGTTACTAGTAAAGGAGTACTCATGGGTACTACAAGAGATCAGTTCATGGGGCTGGTAAACATGTGTTCTTCTTAGTAGTAAGGAAGTGTTCGGAATACGGTAAGAAAGTGTTCATGCCAGTAGCGTACCCAAAGAGCGTTTTAAGCCCATCATCTTGAATAGCATATAGTTCATAACACAATCCTTCAAAATCAGAGACTAATGCGTGTGAAACTCCTCCCCTCTATTAAAATAAAACATGCTGCACCATTGTTACTTTCTGGATTCATCACTTTTTTCATGGTACTAGTCAAAAGGGTGTGTTGTTTTACTTCTGAGCTGAACATTTTTGCCCACAGTGGCCAGTTCCAAGAACACCAAGGGCTCAGAGAAGATTGGGAAAGAGAACCCACTGGATAACTGTTAGGAGACAGGTGAATGCCTCCCATTTGGGCCATCCAGCGTGTTCCTTAATGTACACAGGGCTTAAAATCCCATCCATTGGACGACGGCCTTTCCAAGCCCATCGGTGTCGGTGTCCCCTACTGACTAAAGGCAAGGTGAAGATTTTGCGACGATAAATCTTAATGCTGACCCAGTTGGGACTGGAATCTGGGAACTGCAGATTCAGATTCAAGCATGGCACGCTACAGACTGAGTATCCCCAACCAAGTAAAAGATGTTCATGGCTTTAGTAAAGAACTATTCACAATGGTAGTAAAAGAGTTCAGAATGCTAGTAAAAAAGAATTCATGGTCCTCGTAGGGAAGTGTTCACGGTGCTAATAAGAAAGTGTTCACGGTGCTAGTAAGAAAGTGTTCACGGTGCTAGTAAGAAAGTGTTCACGGTGCTAATAAGAAAGTGTTCACGGTGCTTCATGTTGTTTTCTGTAGAAACTTCATGTATGTTTTCTGTAGAAACTGACATCAAAGAACTCATAATCATAATTAATGTTTTTTGCAATGAGCAAAAACCAGCGAGGCTCAAATTACTATTTTCACCAGAATTGAAATCAAGGAGAGCTCACAAATGATGTTTTGATTCCGTGGAGAAGAAAAAGAAAGATTTAATTCTTTTTATTTTAATGAGAGTAAATCGTACTTTTCCCTTTCCAACGTTGAGAAAATCATGCTTGCGACTCTGTTGCCGAGGCAGAAATGGTTCAGTCGGTAGTGCGACAGTCTCGTAATCTGCAGTTCCCAAGTTCGAGTCCCAGCTGAGTCAGAGTTAAGATTTATCTCCGCAAATCTCATCGACCTACCGGGTACGGACTATTAAATGTCATTTCATACACAGGTCAGTAAGGGACACCGATGGCTTGGAAAAACCACAGTCCATCGGTTGGACGTATAGACTGGAGGCTACCATCTGTGTCCTAATAGCTTCAGTGGGTCCTCATCTCCAACCTTCTCTGAGCTCTCGAGGTGCTTATGACCTGGTCATTTAGCCTATTATGTACAAAAGTGCCGCTCGGAGGTAAAACAACCCAACACTGTTGCCAACCTTCCAGCACTACACCAAGAAAAAAAATTTAAATTACATTATCTGAATCATAGATATAATAAAAATGAAACTAGGTGGTACATTGGCAACAAAACCGTTTCCTCAACGTATCTTGCTGGACGGCCGCCATTTTGGTGGTAAGAACTCACCTCCCAAGCGATTCCTATTTATTAAACTAATTTATATATTATTAAATTATCATTTAAATGAAATATATCTCATGGTCAATAAATCGGGATAATATTACAAGAAAAGAAGTGCTTTAGAATTCATTTTTAAAGATATTCGTTTTTTTTTTTAATTTCAACCGAATGACAGAGATTGTCAAAACAATTGATTTGCAATATTTCTTTAAAAGAGAGCTGATTTTCCCCCCTTATGAGTCACGCAGGATTATCTGCTTACAGTGCTAACTGGAAAAGAAAGCCAATGGAAAAGTGTCAGTGCGTCCTAATAGTAGCAATATATTTGCTTTAAAATTTGCAATAAAAGCAATATATTTGCTTTACTTTCTTAATGCTCTCAAAACGAAAGTGCAGTGTGAAGTGACTTAGATATGTTATATAGCGAATAGAACTGTCCTATTTGTATTTATTGTTATTTTATACACTACAATGTTTTACCCTATTAATGCGAAACTAAAACAGTCTACTATCAGTGGGAAGAAAAGTAATTTTTTAAGCAGCAAAAAATCACGAATATTTGTTAAAATATATCTTGCTTGCTTTCACAGTTCTATTGGTGCAATCTATAGAAGCTCAAGATTTTACTGTAGCTGTATATTTTGACGGCATTTAATGCAAAACGTTACTTTATCAATGATATTAAAATATTTGCAAGTCTAATCTGAATATGAACTTTACTGCTAACTACCTGGGTTCGAGCCCCGGGTAAGGCATGGACGTTTGTGTTGTTAGCCGTCCCGTGACCCAGTGGTTAGTACGCTTGGCTACCGATCTAAGGGACCTGGGTTCGAGCCCCGGATAAGGGATGGATGTATGTGTCGTTTTTCTGCTGAGGTCCTGCCATCCTCTCAGACCTTCTACTATGGCATATAAACTGACAGGCTCCTGTCAGACCTCTGTGGCAAGCAGCTGCTTGAGGGGGTATTTATTTTTATTATTTTAAAGAAGCTCCATTTTGATGTGAAACCATACTCACGGTTATAAATATTTTGACCTTTATTTAGGAGTAGTAAAATGCTGGTCGTGCACTATATAGTTTCTCTATTACTCATTATTATTTGAATCAATTATTGATGAGTAAATAGTATATGATCTGAATAAATACTTAAATTTACGTATTTAGGTTTCAATGAAATATTTCTGAAGCATAAATTCTGCGCATAACAAAATGAAATAATAATAAACGTTTGAACAATTTTTTATCAAAATTAGTAAATAATATAAAGATGGAAATATAAAGCACACAGAATAAAAAAGAGTAATTCAGAAGAATCACCTAATGTAGAACCAATGAGTATAAAAACCCCTCTTGATTCCATAACGTATATCTTAAAAATTGACTTATTTAATAAAAGAAGAAAAGCAAACCATAAGTCTATTCCTGTACAGATGATTTTAGGTTAATCAAAAAACAATGTAAATAGTTTAAATATCTGTTAGAATTTATCAGTTTTAGTTGACGTTTAAAAATCAGTGAATTTCTCCAAAAATATTTCATTGAAACTTAAATACGTAAAAGATTGACCCAATTTAACTTTTATATTCTCATAATTCTAAACATTAATTATAGTTGTTTTGGCATCATGTTTAGAAAGGAATTAAAATTCCCATACCTGGCCGTAGCAAACCACAGCGTATAAAAATTCCAAAGTTATGCACAGTCCAGAATTTTGGTCTGACAACAGGTACCACACGTTCACCATAAAACCCTATACGACAATACAAAAAATAAAAATTTCTTTCACAGTTATTTTCTATAATCTCTTAGATACACATATTTATTTTCTTTACAAAAACTCGTCAAATATTTAAATATCAGATTACTCCAAATTCATCGTAAAGTTTACTGTGATAAATCAAAAATAACAATTGATAAGATTTAATTTGAATTATTCTTGAAAAATATAACCGAAAACAAATTATGCATTCGATATTAAGTAACCTTTGTACTAAAATAATATTTTTCTACCATGTTAGCTCTAAGATAGATAATACATCTAAAGCAAGTGCAATTTATCATTTCCCCACACCAGATTTTATCAAACTCCAGATACATTCTCCAGAAGTCATTATTTTTTTTTTTAAATAATTATCCATTATTCCACAAAGTTGAACTTTTAATAGCCGAAAAAAGCTTTCACTAAATACAATATTCTATTGTTACACTACTGGTATTAATTTTCATATTAGTTAACCGCCCCCCCCCCCCCCGCCAAAAAATTTCCGCGAAACGCCAGTCCATTCATAACTTTTCTCATCGACAACGTGCTATAGTCCATTCTAAATTCTTGATCGACAACGTACTACTCCTTTCACAAGGTAGGCGACGGCAGCGCCCCCAGAAATTTCGGGCACTTGCAGAGAGGTTACTCCAGACCCATGGCAGCAAGAAACCCTATTTCGTAACGCAACACAGTTAGACCCAGTTAGACCGTTAGATTTTCGTAACGCGACACAGTTAGACCCAGTTAGACAGTTAGACCAGTAACGCAACGCAGTTAGACCCAAATGAGACCCTCCACCAAATGTGCGGCCGATATACTCACTCCAAGTATTGTTAGAAAAACCTAATTTAGTTTGGAATGAAAGAGCTGATATCGTACACAAAAACATTGTTGCACAAAGTAAGATTAATTTCTGATTTAAAGATTCTAGGAAATTAATTTATACTTACAGTAGTAATCCCGAAATTCAGCCACAGCAAGAGAATTAAAGAATGAAACGGCTGAATATCTTTCAGAGTAGGCAACCTTCCATCTCCAACTTCAGAGGATTTACCATCACCACCATTTGGAAGCAATTCCTTCATGCTGTTAGATGTATCTGATCTTCGGAATTTCGGGGGTATGTGCCATTTACTTTTCCTGTAAGACGAATTTAGAATATCATACACATCAAAATCTATACAGTATACACTGTCCTATCGAAATATTAGAGAATGTTATTTTGAAGCTCTAGAAATTTTGGGTTGGGTTGTTTTACCTCTGAGCGGCACTTTTTTGCACACCATGGGCTAAATGGCCAGGTCATGGACCCGAAGGCTCAGAGAAGGATGGGGGAAGGGACCAATTGAACTGCTGTTGGGAGACAGATGGTAGCCTCCCGTCAAGGCCATCCAGCGTGATCTTTAACGTGCACAGAGTCTGGCTCTCCCACACACGGAGTCACGGCTTAACGTCCCATCCGACGGACGGCGGCCATTCTAAGCCCATCGGTGTCCCCTGGGTGGGGAATTTTGCGGAGATAAACTAGAAATTTTGAAATGTGCATTTAGTGGAACAAAAGGTAAATTAAAGATCATATTCAAATCCATTTAAATCTCGTTTTTTAACAATATTCGTTCAGTTTTTAAAGTTATCGAAACTAGAATAGTTCAACAGTAACGCGCCATAATTATTTACCTCAGATATTTATTAAAACTCTTATAATAAATATTTATCCAAACTATTTAATAAAGTAAATATACATTTTAAAAGTTTGCGTAATGATTATTCAAATTTTTATATATCAGAATTACGAATGATTTTTGTAAAAGAAGATATTTATTATGAAATATTCCATTTTCCATAACTCTGTAAATACTGAATGAATGTTATCGAAAATCGAGATTTAAATAGATTTGATTATGGTTTTTAATTAATATTCAATCTCATTTACCCATTAAATGTATATTTTAGAAGTTATAGAGCTTCTAATGTAGATTCCCATTGATATAACTCTTGTAATATTTCATTTGTCCAGTACAGTCACTCAAAAAAGTATCCGAACACCATGGTTGATTACAGATTTCAGAAAAAATATCTGACAACGACATTTTTAGAAATTGTTGCCAGATATTTTTCTGAATTATATAATCAACTATAGTGTTCGAATACTTTTTTGAGCGACTGTACATCACTTTCAAATATACCACCTAATAAACTTCAATTAATGGATAAATAAATCATCATTGAAAAGACTGGCGTTTTATTTAATAAGCCGAAATTTTCCTACTACCCTATCCCCTAGATGGGGTGGGGGTTGGCTCAATAGGTAATGCTTCAGGCCGTAATCTAATATTTCCAGGTTCGAGTTTTCACTGAGTTAGAGTTGTCATTTACTTTTCTTACAGGAGTCATGATTTATTTCAACTAACACGAATTCTGCTCTCGATGAGAAAGGCGATACCGATGAACAAGGAAATGGCCAATGTCCGTCGGAGGGGCTTTAACCTTTTTCTGGAGAATTATACTCTATTCACGTTAAAGAACGTGCTGCATGGATTTGACGGGAGACTTTCTTCCGTCTTCTAACATCTGTCCAGTGGTTTCCCCTTCCTCGTCACCTCTCTGTTCTGTCGATCTTTGTTATCTGTATAATTAATTGCGAAAAAAAAAAGAAAAAAAAAGAAACCTATTGCGTGTACCTATTATTATTTAGAAACCTACTGTGTGTACTTATTATTTAGAAACCTACTGTGTGTACTTATTATTTATAAGCCTATTGTATGTACTGGTTATTATTTAGAAAACTTTTGCATGTACTTGCTATTGTTTAGAAATCTATAGCGTGTATTTATTATTATTTAGAAAACTATTGTGTATACTTATTATTTATAAACCTATTATGTGCGCTTACTATTATTTAGAAAACTATTGCATGCACTTACTATTATTTAGAAATCTATTGCGTCTACTTATTATTATTATTTAGAAACCTATTGCGTGTATTTATTATTATTTAGAAGTCCATTCCATGCGTTTATTATTATTTATAAACTCATTTTATGCGTTTATTATTATTTATAAACCCATTGTATGCGTTTATTATTATTTATAAACCCATTTTATGCGTTTATTATTATTTATAAATCATTGTATGCATTTATTATTATTTATAAACCTATTCTATGCGTTTATTATTATTTAGAAAAGTATTGTGTGTACTCACTATTATTATTTAGAAACCCATTGTATGTGTTTATTATTATTATTTAGAAACCCATTGTATGTAATTATAATATTTATAAGCCTATTGTGTGTACTCATTATTATTATTTAGAAACCCATTGTGTTTATTATTATTTAGAATTATAAACACAATGGGTTATACCCAGGTGGTTATGTGTTTATTATTATTCAGAAACCCATTGTGTGTACTTATTATTATTCACAAACCTATTTTGTGTACTCATTATTACTATTTAGAAACCTAGCTTTGTACGAAAAGACTGCTCAGTTTTAAAACAACGCAAAAATTAAGATGTTACGCTATTTGTTTAATACCAACAGAAGTTCTATGCCAGAAATTCCTTACGTATGGAGATGATGCTATATGTTACCATTGACGTTAAATAAGCGTAATAAAAAAGTCTCTCCAAACTGGAAAGAAAAAAATATCCATGCATATTACTTTCTGCGAGATGATGGGAAAAGGTTTCTGTTGCCACTTTCAAAAATGTAATTATGTAGAAGCATTTTAATTATTTCGCCATGAAATTTTGAAATCATTAGCGATTTTAATTAGTAAGGATAAATGGAAAGGAAATTTATTCTATTAAAAAATTTAAATAGAATAAAAAAGTTGAATTTTTTTGCAATTACTGCTAAATATCTACTGAATGTTACAAATGATATAAATTTATGTTTTTCTATATCATATTTTTTCATTATGTAATGTTGAGTGTCGATGTTTTCGAAACATGTTCTTAAGAATTTGTATGTTAACCTTCAGGAGCTCAGATGCTCTTGGGTTAACAAGTGTATTACAAATATATGATGCATGTCAACATTTAGATTTTTAATAAATTAATGATGATTATTAACTTATTTTACTGACTACAGAAAAAAGTCTAATCACATTAAACGCTTAAAAAATGTAGTAAAAAGAAAACAGAAAAATAAGCAAAGTTTATTTTTTTACAAACATTAGTAGTAAACTGCGGATTGATACATTTATGCTGAATGGCTGATTATAATCAATCATTCCTTATTAATACGTATATAAAAAACGTTTTTTTACATCCCTAATTAGGACCGTAAACGTAATGACTTCAACGTAATTGATTTTTAACAAATATAATCAGCAATCTATTTAATAACTTACTTAGCTGAACTTGGCAGGTCTAATTTGTCTTCTGAGTTTGTTTCGCCAGAGGAAATGTCAACGCACACTGATGGAGATTTCTCAAAAGCTGAAAATACAAATTAAATTCTTTGTGAAACTGAAAATAGATGCTCAATTGGTAAAATCTGATTAGTTTGAATTCCAGTACCCATCATGTGTGGTGGGGGTTACTTATTTGGTACTGCTCCAGGCTGGTAATCTGCAGTTCTCATGTTCGAGTCCCATGTGACCAGCTTTGAGATTTTCTGTGCAAAACTCCCCACCTTTGGCTTCGCTCAGTAGGAGACAGTAGTGGGCTTGGAAAGCCCGCCGTCCGTCGGATGAGCGTAAAGCCGTTGGCAGTGAGCTGGAGAGCCATATCCTGTGCACGTTAAAGAACACGCTGGATGATTTTGACGAGAAGCTATCATCTGTCTCCTAACAGTTTTCTTTCTTCAGCCAACTTTCTCCGATCCCTCAGGGTCCTTGTAACCTGGCCGTTTAACCCATTGTGTACAAAAAAGTGTCTCTCAGAAGTAAAACAACCCATCATGTTGTTGTACTTTATTCAGTTATTAGCTTCAATGGGTTTCTTCTTTCACTGCTACAAAGATGGTTGTGTCGTTTTACCTCTTAACGGCATTGTTTTGTACGCGATGGGCTGAATTGCCAAGTCACAAAAATTCCAACGGCTCAGAGAAGATTAGAGGAAATGGACCCACCCAACCGCTGGAAAAAATGGTAGCTTCTCGTCAACGCCATGCAGTAAGTTCTTTAACTTACACAGTGTATGGCCCTCCTCACATGGTGCCAATGTTTAACGTCCCATCCGACGGACGGCAGCCGTTTCAAGCCCATCAATGTTCTCTTTCTCACCAAGGTCAGGGTAGGGATGTTTTTCGGAGATAAATCTCAACCCTCGCACAGGTGGGACTCGAACCTGGAACTGCACATTACGAGGCTGGCATGATACCAACAGAACCAACTCGAGGTCCACTGCTAAGAAGAAATTGCCTCAGCCAATAGCACACCAGGCACGTAATCTGCAATTCCCAGGTTCGATTCACAACAACGTCAGCGTTGCTATCTCCATCGACCCTCGGTGACAATAGAGACACCTAAGGACTTGGAAGTCCTCCATCAGTTCGATGCGATGATAAACCGTGGTCCCGTATGTAAAAGAGTTATGGCCTGAATTTTTGCATATCAACCAAACTAAAAATAGAAACTTTTTCTTACAAAGAAATGTCTGCTTTAATAGGTAAGTGAAAAAAAAAAATTTTATATTCTTTTTAAGATTTTTTATTATTTATGGGACTTAGAAGTTCGTTCAAGGATAATAATCCTTTTTGAATTTTCGAATTAGAACTCAGCAGTTCCACCAGACTAAAAACCTAACAAAGACATCTATTTCTCCCATCTGCTTCTTAACAACACCAGTAGGTCTCCTTCCGCTACCCCTGAGCCTTTGGGGTTCTTGTGACTTGTCCATTTAACCCATTGTTTGCAAAAAATGTTCTACACCCAGGTAAAACAAATCAACTCATTTCATTTGAACACTGTGTTTTTAACAAATTCACTCAAGAGATTTAACAGCTGTTAACGTTTGGATTTGCTCTTTGTAGCTTTAAATGAACTCAGTAAGCTTATTTCGTCATGTAAAGCTGGAACTTAATTGGTTAAGACATTGATTAACCTTTAAATCCTTTAATCGCGCTATGATCGTTAAGCCTAAATCCCCACTAACTTTGTTAAAAGCCCATCACCTGGTCTGCTAATGATCCTATTAAGTCAGTATTAAGTAACGAAATAATCTACGATCTAATTGGAGTCTGACAGAGACAATGAAGGACTTTAACAAAGTGGGAATCCTTTGGGAAGTCTTTAACGGCGAAGCAAAACCGAAAAAAATGAAGTGCTGGTTAAGATTAGTTAAGATTAGAACTTGACGTTCATTTCTGAGTTTGAATTAATGCCCTATCAAAAAAATTTCTCGGTTAAATAACCTTGGGAATTGTGTGAAGAATATAGAGGATGTAAACAGATGAAGAATTTGCTGAAAAACTTTTAAATACCTGTATGAAATGGAGTTGGGTAGATTTGTTTTTCTTTATTTCTTATAAAAAATGGGATGATTTTAGGGGGGATTGGACACTAAAACGAATAGTTAGGTTGTTTTACTTCTGAGCGGCACTTTTTTTTTGCACACAATGGACAAAATGGCCAGGTCACAAGGCCCCGAATGCTCAGAGGAAGTTGGGGGAGGCGACCCACTGGGACAGCTGCTGGGAGACATCTGTGACTATCTTGGCCTCCAGTCAACGTCATCAAGCGTGTTCTTTAAGGTGCAGAAGGTATGGCTCTCCCGCACACGGGTCGGCGGCTTAACGTCCCATCCGTCGGACGGCGGCCTTTCCAAACCCATCAGTGTCCACTACTGACCGTGGGCAGGGTGGGGAGTTTTGCGGAGATAAATCTCAATGCTGACCCAGCTGGGACTCGAGCCTAGGAACTGCAGATTACCAGACTGGCATTCTACCGACTGAGTCACACCCGCATTTGAATGGAGGACGTGTGTGTGTGGAAATAACCTCTAAAATGGAGGAGATAATGTTAATTGCCATAATGGAGGGGAGAATGTTAATTGCTATAATGGAGGGGAGAATGTTAGCCACTAAATAGGGGAAGGGAGAAAATGTTAACCATTAAACGAAAGGGAGAAATATTAATCACTGAAACGAAGGGTATAAAATGTTAACCACTAAAAAAAGGACAGCGAATGCTAACCACTAAAACCGAGGAAATATTATCTACTAAAATGAAGGGAAGGTAATTTTAAACACTAAGACAAAAGGTTGGGAAAGTTAACCACTAAAGCGAGGGAGGTACGTTTTAACCACTAAAACTGAGGAGGGGGTATACTATCTACTAAAATGAAGGGGAGGCGTGTTAACCACTAAAACTATCAAGAACAGAGAGTTAAGACGGATCGTGAACAATTATCAAATTAAGACGGATCATGGGCATTCAGAGAATTAAGACGCTTCGTAAATAATCAGGGAATTAAGATAGATCGTCAACAATTATCTAATTAAGACGGATCATCGGCATTCAGAGAATTAAGCCGGTTCGTAAATAATCGGGGAATTAAGACAGATCGTGAAGAATTATCAAATTAAGACGGAACATGGACATTCACAGAATTAAGACGGTTCGTAAATAATCAAGGAATTAAGACAGATCGTGAACAATTATCAAATTAATACGGATCATGGACATTCAGATAATTAAGACGGTTCGTAAATAATCAGGGAATTAAGACAGATCGTGAACAATTAGAAAATTAAGACGGATCATGGACATTCAGAGAATTAAGACGGTTCGTAAATAAACAGGGAATTAAGACAGATCGTGAACAATTAGCAAATTAAGATGGATCATGGACATTCAGAGAATTAAGACGGTTCGTAAATAAACAGGGAATTAAGACAGATCGTGAACAATTAGCAAATTAAGACGGATCATGGGCATTCAGAGAATTAAGACGGTTCGTAAATAAACAGGGAATTAAGACAGATCGTGAACAATTATCAAATTAAGACGGATCATGGGCATTCAGAGAATTAAGACGGTTCGTAAATAATCAGGGAATTAAGACAGATCGTGAACAATTATCAAATTAAGACGGATCATGGACATTCAGAGAATTAAGACGGTTCGTAAATAAACAGGGAATTAAGACAGATCGTGAACAATTATCAAATTAAGACGGATCATGGGCATTCAGAGAATTAAGACGGTTCGTAAATAATCAGGGAATTAAGACAGATCGTGAACAATTATCAAATTAATACGGATCATGGACATTCAGAGAATTAAGACGGTTCGTAAATAAACAGGGAATTAAGACAGATCGTGAACAATTATCAAATTAAGACGGATCATGGGCATTCAGAGAATTAAGCCGGTTCGTAAATAATCGGGGAATTAAGACAGATCGTGAAGAATTATCAAATTAAGACGGAACATGGACATTCACAGAATTAAGACGGTTCGTAAATAATCAAGGAATTAAGACAGATCGTGAACAATTATCAAATTAAGACGGATCATGGACATTCACAGAATTAAGACGGTTCGTAAATAATCAAGGAATTAAGACAGATCGTGAACAATTATCAAATTAATACGGATCATGGACATTCAGATAATTAAGACGGTTCGTAAATAATCAGGGAATTAAGACAGATCGTGAACAATTAGAAAATTAAGACGGATCATGGACATTCACAGAATTAAGACGGTTCGTAAATAATCAAGGAATTAAGACAGATCGTGAACAATTATCAAATTAATACGGATCATGGACATTCAGATAATTAAGACGATTCGTAAATAATCAGGGAATTAAGACAGATCGTGAACAATTATCAAATTAAGACGGATCATGGGCATTCAGAGAATTAAGACGGTTCGTAAATAATCAGGGAATTAAGACAGATCGTGAACAATCATCAAATTAAGACGGATCATGGACATTCAAAGAATTAAGACGGTTCGTAAATAATCAGGGAATTAAGACAGATCGTGAACAATCATCAAATTAAGACGGATCATGGACATTCAGAGAATTAAGACGGTTCGTAAATAATCAGGGAATTAAGACAGATCGTGAACAATTAGCAAATTAAGAAGGAGTTTTCCCTACTAGAAATTCCTCTCCTAGCTGGCCAGTATTCATTGTTTCAAAGTCTTTCTTTGGTTTGCTAGGGAATAGATTTTGCATTTTAAGATTAACTTTCGGATAAGTGATTTTATATAGGTATTTAGTACAGGTATAAAATTAAAATAATCGTTTGAATCAAAACGCACACATTTATATTTTATGTAGCAAAGTATAATTAATATGAATCTGATTATAGAATTTCAGTAATTGAAAGGGCAATAGATTTTCACGCAAAAAGCACCCCCCCCCCCCAACCTAGACATCTTTTAAGGGGACAGACGAGATTTTCTGGTATGCGACTGGCGAGAAGTCAGCAGAAGAACAGCGCATGGAATGAAACACCCCTGGCTTATTTGGGGTTCGAACCCAGCTCTCTACGATCGATAGCTAAGAGTGGTGACCACTAGGTAAACATCTTCCAAATTTAACAAATATTTTCATCACCTTTTACAGTTCAAGACTTTTGGAAATAGCACAAGCCATTAAGAAAGACTGTTTTGTTTTCGTTTTCTGTTGTTTTTTTTTCTCGAGTATATCTTTATAGCACATACACAGTTCCTCATAGACAAATGGAGTTTTTGGGGGGGTGTAGCCGGTAGCGCCCCAGGCTCTCGTAATCTGCAGTTCCCAGGTTCGAATCCCAGCTGGGTCAGCGTTGATGCCCTGCTCACGTCAGAAAGGGGACATCGATGGGCTTGGAAAGACGTTGTGGTTTGATGGAATGTTAAGCGGTTATCCCGTATGCGGAAGAGCATATCCTCTGAACGTTAAAGAACCCGCTGGATGGCCTTGGCAGGAGGCTACTATTTGTCTCCCAGCAGCTGGCAAGTGGGTTCCCCTCCACCAACTTTCTCTGAGCCTTCGCAGTCCTTGTGACCTGGTTATTTAGCCCACTGTGTGTAAAAAAAGTCACCTTCCCCCAACTTTCTTTGAGCCCTAGGGGTCATTGTGACAAGTCCATTTAACCCACTGTGTGCAAAAAAAGTGTCAATCAGAGAATAGCAACCCAGTCCTGACAAAGAATACACTTCCTAGAAGAAAATCCTTTAATAATTTTATAAATGATTCCGTTTCATCATCTCACTAGCAAACAGGATGCGTGAATGAAAAGTGGAAATTAAAAGTACCTTTGTATGGTATTTTTAATTCACAACGGTTGCGCCCACAAACGGTGGAAATTTAAACTACCTTTATATAACCCATAGAAAATTTCTAAAATGGCTTTCGGTTAAAAAAATATTACTCATTGGTTTTCTAACTAAAATTTTCCTAAATGGTGGTTGTTTCTAATTTTGTTTTTAACGTTTTAGCGAACTGAAAGAGTGCAGAAATTCTACATTTTAGTGGAAAAAGCGTCTGATTTTCTTAGCTAAGGTCGAAACCATCATTGAGTGAATGGAAGCCGTTGGAAAAACCTTGCAGCAAAACTGGCTCCATCTGTCGGGTAATGTGGGAATTATATCACATTCTGTGCTATTATGCATATTCCACTGGTATTTTTGCAACACAACATTAACAGCTTCCAAAGATTGGCAAATTTTTAAATATCGTAAAAATCGATGATTTATTTGAAGATACACGATTGTATTTTATTAAAAGTATTCGAGTTCTTTCCCGTTCTGGGAATAGATAGCCGCTTTTGAAGCTTCCAGCTTCAAAAATAAGCTTTTTTTTTTGTGGGAAAAAAATTCCTTAGAGATTATAAATTGAAAATCTCACTCAAATCTCTCTCTAAATGTCGCTTTTCAGCCATATTATGTCAATGTTTAAATCATTATGAATTAATACCACCGGACAAGAAAGTTTAAAATGATATTTTACACGGAATACAATTGCACAGTTCTATTAATCTATTTTTTGCACAGTTCTTTAAATCTATTTTTGTAGTGTCAGGCATATAACATGAGGCTAAATTAAAATTATACAAAGGCACCTGTTTTGAATTTCAATACAGTTAGACAAGTTCGGGGATAGGAGGATACAGATCCCCACTGTGGGAAACAATAGCATTCAAGCCATAGAAATTTACTTCCGAAATTAATTAAAACCTTAAAAAAATAAGAAGTATTATATCGAAACTGTTTACTAAAATAAGTATGTGTTTAGATGTTCGTCTAATGATTCTTAAAATTTTCGGGAATTTTATAGATTATTTTACCTCTAATCGGCACTTTTTTCGTCAGATCACAAGTTATTTGGTCATGGGCAGGTCACAAGGACCCCGAGGGTTCAGAGAAGGTTACGGGGAGCTTTACTAATAAAAATATATTTAGATGAAGGTGTTTTTCCAGATGTTCTAAAGGCAGCAGTAGTCATTCCAATATTTAAGAGAGGTAACTATAATATTTTAGAGAATTATCGTCCACTTTATATTTTAACGGTGTTTTCTAAGTTAATGGAAAAAAAGTTAAATCAAAATTGAATTCCTTTGGGAACGTGCAGCTTTTTTCTCTGAAAACCAGTTTGGTTTCTGGAAAGGAAAAGGTGCCGAAGACGCAATTTTAAATTAACTGCAGAAATTTATAGTAATTTTAATTAAAATTTTTATGCAGTAGTCCTATTTCTGGATCTAAAAAAATCATTTGACTCTGTTCCACACGATATACTAATAAGAAAATATTTAATTCAGGAATTAAGGGAAACTTATTTTCTTGGATTAAAAGTTATTTATCCGATAGAAAACAAATAGTAAAGATAAAGGACACCTTCAGTAATGAATTACCTATTGAAATTGGGGTTCCACAAGATTTATTATTAGGCCAACTGTTTTTTCTAGTATTTATTAACGACATATGAAACTTTGATTTTAAAGGGAAAATAATTACATTTGCAGATGACATGGCACTAACTTATTCAGGAAGTGAAAATGAAATTATGCATAAAAATAAATTCTGACTTACTAAATTTGATACATTGGATTAACAGAAATAAAATGTTCCTGAACTTTCCAGGACGAAATATGTAAATTTTAGATTATGGATAAATAAAGAAGACTTTTTTCGAAACAAAATTATATATCACAAGTTGAATTGTAATAAAAGAAGTTTGTCATTGTGACAAAATTGGAGGAGTGGATACTATAAATTATCTGGGAGTAATCATAAACAGTCCATTATCTCGTAAACCATAAGCAGCTGATATTTTGAAAAAAATTACATTCGGTTATTCAAAATATTTATTTTATGAGGAATTTTGTTGACATTTCTACCTGGTCAATAATTTAAATTGCATGGTTGACGTCTTACCTCTCATATGGTATTCAATCATGGGGAGGAATGTTTTCGTCTACTGTTAAACCATTAGAGTACGCCCAAAACCATGTACTTCGGTGCATGTGTAAATTAAGGAAATGTGAGCAACTAACAAAAATATATTATAATTTAAAAAATTTTGAAAATAAGAAAACTATGCATTTTTACTGCGCTAAAACATCTGAAGAACAACTGGAATCCACAATTAGTTAGAATATTTGCGAGATACACTCGACAATCTAAAAAATTATTTCTAAAAAACATTACTGTCAGTAAATATCTAATTACCAAACACTATGTTTTTTTGGCTCCTAAAATTTTTAATGCTTTACCAAATGAAATTAATGAAATAATTAAAGTTAAAACATATATTAAGAAAGTTGAAAATTGGATATTAAATACTGAGAATATTAATGTATTGTTCTAATCCAGCAACCGTGAGTTAATTGAAACCATGTGAGTTACTTTCATGTTCCAATTTTGTTAATAATAAATAAATAAAAAATATATAAATAAAATATATGTGATGTAACACTTACGTGTCATGACCCGCCGTGGCAATGCTAAGTGCCGCCATCTATTGTCACTTTCGTGAAACATTTCCTTGATTTTTATAATACGTTTCGAAGACCACAGTTCTATAATAGTGTGCTTATAAAAATGTGATTATTACATGAAAGAAAATGCAAGTTAATTTCTTTGTCATCCCCAGAAATAAAAATATCACCTTCTTTCCACTCCTCTTCATCTTTGCGATTAAAAAAAGTAGTACTTTTACATACATGTATTTTTTTATATGCCTATATGTTGTTTTATGACAAATTTCAACTATAACACGGAATTATATAAATTTTTGCATAATGATCACGTATGGGATTCTGAAATAGCTTTCTAGCCAAAATTTTCTTTTTCACTTCAATGTATACGCAGTCTCGCTTTCTTCAATAAAATTCGTGTAATGTGAACTCTTATTAGTCGGATGGGTAAATTCTCATAAGTAATAATAATGTAGATAGTGGGGTGAGACTTTCCAATATCCTTACCTGATTAATGTTTTTTATTTTTTCATTACGGAATACCTTAGGTTAGTGCTTTATCTATCTATATTATATGTAACTCATATTTTGCAGGGAAAAAAAAACAATAATAAAGGTACAAACAAAAAAACGGCTAAATGAAGTTTTAATGGATGGTACGTATTGGATTGTTATTGAATAATGAAGTTTGAAAATGAGAAAATTATTGTAGTAAAAATTGTTGTCGAGTAATGAAGATGACTAATTGTGTGTTTGCAAGTTTCTACCGTACACGTGACAATATATATTCTTTAACCAATCCCGATTAATTTCTATATGCGGAAGTATAGCACTGAGGGAAGGTGGGAGCAGGAAGTGTAACATTGAGGGAAGGTTGGAAGGTGGGAGCAGGAAGTGTAGCACTGAGGGAAGGTTGGAAGGTGGGAGCAGGAAGTGTAGCACTGAAGGAAGGTTGGAAGGTGGGAGCAGGAAGTGTAGCACTGAGGGAAGGTTGGAAGGTGGGAGCAGGAAGTGTAGCACTGAGGGAATTTTGGAAGGTGGGAGCAGGAAGTGTAGCACTGAGGGAATTTTGGAAGGTGGGAGCAGGAAGTGTAGCATTGAGGGAAGGTTGGAAGGTGCGAGCAGGAAGTGTAGCACTGAGGGAAGGTGGGAGCAGGAAGTATAGCACTGAGGGAAGGTTGGGAGGTGGGAGCAGGAAGTGTAGCACTGAGAGAAGGTGGGAGCAGGAAGTGTAGCACTGAGAGAAGGTGGGAGCAGGAAGTGTAGCACTGAGGGAAGGTTGGAAGGTGGGAGCAGGAAGTGTAGCACTGAGGGAAGGTTGGAAGGTGCGAGCAGTAAGTGTAGCACTGAGGGAAGGTGGGAGCAGGAAGTATAGCACTGAGGGAAGGTGGGAGCAGGAAGTATAGCACTGAGGGAAAGTGGGAGCAGGAAGTATAGCACTGAGGGAAGGTGGGAGCAGGAAGTATAGCACTGAGGAAAGGTGGGAGCAGGAAGTATAGCACTGAGAGAAGGTTGGAGCAGGAAGTATAGCACTGAGGGAAGGTTGGAGCAGGAAGTGTAGCACTGAGGGAAGGTGGGAGCAGGAAGTATAGCACTGAGGGAAGTTGGGAGCAGGAAGTATAGCAATGAGGGAAGTTGGGAGCAGGAAATGTAGCACTGAGGGAAGGTGGGAGCAGGAAGTATAGCACTGAGGGAAGGTTGGAGCAGGAAGTGTAGCACTGAGGGAAGGTGGGAGCAGGAAGTATAGCACTGAGGGAAGGTTGGAGCAGGAAGTGTAGTACTGAGGGAAGGTTGGAGCAGGAAGTGTAGCACTGAGGGACGGTTGGAACAAGAAGTATAGCATTGAGGGAAGGTGGGAGCAGGAAGTATGGCTCTGAGGGAATTTAGGAGCAGGAAGTGTAGCACTGAGGGAAGGTGGGAGCAGGAAGTGTAGCACTGAGGGAAGGTGGTACATTGTCATCGGTCAGCGACAATTGAAATGTTATTTGCTGTTTACAAATATATTACGTGTCAGTGAGATCTTTAATTAACCTCCAGTGGCATATTTTTCGCAAAGGGCTTATTTTTCGAAGTTAGAAGATCTTTTAACATATCTTTCTATTTAATATAAAAAAAATAAATACCCCCTCAAGAGCTGCTTGCCACAGAGGTCTGACAGGAGCCTGTCAGTTTATATGCCAAAGTAAAAGATCAGAGAGGACGGCAGGACCTCAGCAGAAGACACAACACATCCATTCCTTTATCCGGGGCTAGAACCCCGGATAAAAATCTACCCTTAGATCAGTAGCCAAGCATGCTAACCACTCGGCTATTTACATAGCATGAACTAACAATTTTTTTTTTTTTTTTGATATTTCGAGTCACATGAAAAATATGCATAATAATAATAAAAATTAAAATTCTCCTAAAAAACGTGTAATCCGTATGATCGAATTCCGATTAACCTAAAGTTCCGTGTAATCGAGGTCCGGATAATCAAAGGTGCTTATCGTAAAATACGTGAATGGAAAAGTACAGATACCTGATATCGCATTAATCAATGCATTGGTCTTCAAAAGACCAGGAGATGAGAAAGAAGTGTCAGATGCTCCGGAGTCGTCCTCCTCGGTAAGAAACTCCTCTTCCTCTGAGGTTACTTTTTGAATTTCAGCAGAAGCCCTGCTTGCGAAAGGGCATTTCTCTCTGTGATAAACGATCAGGGAACTTGTTATGCCGATGATGCAGAAGGCTTCAATGACCACTGAAACGACGGTCTGAAAGCAGCAGAAAATTTAAAACTAATTTTCCATTTAAGATAAGAAATCCTAGAAGAAATGAATTATTCTGCATGGAAATTTGCATTTAATTCGAACTTGAAATAGAACTGTGAGTGGAGCTTAAATACTGTAACAAAATTGGTGAGCTTTGAGTGTGAGCAGACGCTAAGTTTCGAGAGTCAGTTAGAGCAGAATCTTATCATTGAGGGAGAGAGAGAGCAGGACATATCATTGAGAGAAAATGGGAGCAGGGGTCACAATATTAAGAGAGTGGGAGCAGGGGGGATTAGCATTGAGGGAGAGTGAGGCAAATGGTGTATTGAGAGAGAGGACGTATCTTTGAGAGTGAATGAGAGAGATTGGGAGAAAGGGCATACCATTGAGGGAGAGCGGGAACAGGGAGTGAATCATTTAGAGAGGGAGAAGAAAGATGAGAGAGGAAGAGAGCAGGGGCAGGATGCATTTCACTGAGAGCAGTGAGAGAGAGTGAAACGAGAAGCATAACACTGAGGTAGAGTGGGATCAGGGGGCTTAGCATTGAGGGAGAGTAGAGCAGGCGGTGTGTCATTGAGAGAATGAGAGAGCAGGACGTATTGCTGAGGGAGAGTGGTAGTAGAAGGCTTAGCGCAGAGGGAAGGTGGGAGTATAGCACAGAGGGAAGGTGGGAGTATAGCACTGAGGGAAGGTGGGAGTATAGCACTGAGGGAAGGTGGGAGTGTAGCACTGAGGGAAGGTGGGAGTATAGCACTGAGGGAAGGTGGGAGTTTAGACCGAGGAAAGGTGGGAGTATAGCACTGAGGGAAGGTGGGAGTATAGACCAGAGGGAAAGTGGGAGTATAGCACAGAGGGAAGGTGGGAGTATAGCACAGAGGGAAGGTGGGAGTATAGCACTGAGGGAAGGTGGGAGTATAGCACTGAGGGGAGGTGGGAGTTTAGACCGAGGAAAGGTGGGAGTGTAGCACTGAGGGAAGGTGGGAGTATAGCACTGAGGGAAGGTGGGAGTTTAGACCGAGGAAAGGTGGGAGTATAGCACAGAGGGAAGGTGGGAGTATAGCACAGAGGGAAGGTGGGAGTATAGCACAGAGGGAAGGTGGGAGTATAGCACAGAGGGAAGGTGGGAGTATAGCACAGAGGGAAGGTGGGAGTATAGCACTGAGGGAAGGTGGGAGTATAGCACTGAGGGGAGGTGGGAGTTTAGACCGAGGAAAGGTGGGAGTATAGCACTGAGGGAAGGTGGGAGTATAGCACTGAGGGAAGGTGGGAGTATAGCACTGAGGTAAGGTGGGAGCAAGAAGTATAACCAGTGGTGAAAGTAGATTTTACTTCTTATCGATACGCTTCAAAGCACAGTCATGTGTGGAAAATCACACACAGGCGATTACTCCAGTGAAGTTGTCTTACAGGGGTTATTAAATTGAAGTGTGTGGCGACGAAAGTACAATGCTGTTAGATTTACTCATTTTCCATGTGTTTTCCGCAAATAGTGAATGATTTAGGGATTTTCAATGTTAAATAAATATTAATATATTTAAATACTTGCTGATTCCGTTGTATTCTTGGATTTCAATCTTATTGGAAAAAACAATAATATGATTTAGATGTTTTTAAAATTATTTTCGTACTTAAAGAATTTTTTTTTAGAAAAGAAAATTAACGTTTCACTCTTATTGTAATTTTGAATATTCAACTTGCATATTTTAAACTCAGAAGCCAAACATAGCATTTTTTCAGAATAACATTTATCAGAGATTTGGAATAGCCTTTAAAATTTATAAAGCTTAATCATTGATTACATGACATACGGAAATTTCGTCTCTGACTTATCCCTGATAATAGACGAGAAATTGTAAAGTTTCCGCGTCCAAAATGAAGTAGGAAAAGAGTGACTTTTGTCAAAAAAATTTACGAAATGAATTTGTTGAGCTCTCTTGTCTGCCAAGCAAAACTATCTAGCTTTCCACTTTTGTCACGAGTACTATAGGTTGACCTTTCCTGCAGTGGAAAAAATAATCATTTCACTTTTACACGTGATATATGTATTTGTTGGCACGCTTAACTTTACATATGATTTGACCACAATATAGACCTTGTCTTCACCTTAATGAGAAATGTTTAGCGATTCAGCAACGCTAATACCACAGAGTGAAAATGGCAACTATTAGGTCTGCCGCCACAGCCAGATATGCAGAAGACCATTGCATCTCAAACTCTCCTCATCTCTCATGCTTGCTTCCTTTCGCCCTTAAGAGGTTGCCGCTAAATGTAAACTGCAACGCCACTCTTCTAGTGGATGGGGCGGGGGTGGCTCAGTCGGTAGCGCGCCAGGCTCGTAATCTGTAGTTCCCAGGTTCGAGTCCCAGCTGGGTCAGCGTTGAGATTTATCTCCGCAAAATTTCCCCACCCTGCCCACGGTCAGTAGGGGACACCGATGGGCTTGTGAAAGGCCGCCGTCCGTCGGATGGGACGTTAAGCCGTGGCCCCGTGTGCTGGAGAACCATACCCTGTGCACGTTAAAGAACACGCTGGATGGCCTTGACGGGAGGCTACCATCTGTATCCCAACAAGCTGTTCCAGTGGGTCCCCTCTCCCAACCTTCTCTGAGCCTTCGGGGTCCTTGTGACCTGGCCATTTAGTCCATGGTGTGCAAAAAAAGTGCCGCTCAGAGGTAAAACAACCCAACCCAACTTCTAGTGGACCTGGCAGAATTCTTTCTGTTCTCTCCTAACCTTAATCCACCCTGATAAACGGTTCCAAGAAGAGTAACCTCGCTTTTCTTTAATGCAAAACTGTTGGGCTTTTTCTTTCAGTTCCATTGCATTGTTCGTTAAAGCAGAACCTAAATCATGCTATAGCATTATTTTTATATCAAATTTATTGTGTGGTGTAATTAAAAAATTGATAATAATTTACCAATGTTTCTAAGGAAAAAAGAGGTTTTCAAAAATTGATAATCATAATTTCTTTTTATTATAACGATTCTGTTATTTGGGAATCTGAAACGGCTCGACGTATCTAATAGGTATAATAAAAAAATAAATACCCCCTCAAGCAGCTGCTTGCACACAGAGGTCTGACAGGACCTCTGTGGACCTGACAGTAGGTCTGTGAGGATGGCAGTACCTCAGCAGAAAAACAACAAACATCCATGCCTTACCCGGGGTTCGAACCCAGGTCCTGTAGATCAGTAACCAAGCACGCTAACCACTAAGCCACGGGATGGCTTAGTACGCATACAAATGCTGTAACTTCTGATACTGAAGGTTAAATTCCAAGGGATGCAAATGATGAATAAAAAGCATTAGAGAATTAAATTCTTAGTTGATAATTTTTAACACCTCTCAAACAGCTGTTTATCACTGGTCTGATAAGAGCCTGTCGATTTAAGCCGTCAGATGACCTATTATGAAGACGTGATCTCAGCAGGAAGAAAATAGCCATACCTATAAGGTTTCGAATCCAGGTCCCATAAATTTGAAGCGAAGAGTGTACACCACTTGATCAAAAGGACGATGTCAAGCTCAGTAAATTTAACAAATGGCAGTTATCAACGACGCAGTTTGTGTTAATAATTTTGAATCTTCTGTGGGCCTTATTCTTGAACTAACTTGATTCTTTGAACTATTTTGTTCATCATTAGCTATCTATTATTTTAAACATCTTTTTTTATAGACAACAATGTTGACATGCTGCGAGTCAATACTAACAAATATGCTGAATTCAGTGAAAAAAAGTCGAAACTGGTAGTTCAATATAAAATACTGATGAAATATGAAGAGGATTCATCATTGCAATTGCCTTGAATATGGGTCTTTTTTTGGATGTCCAAAATCTCAGATTACAGATACGTATTACGAGTCAAGAGATTTTTCAAAAGCATTCATTATTAATATTTAACATTAAACGAACAAACAAAAAATATGGAATATTGTTACTTACAAAGAGAAAATTTACAGCAATCTGAAGTTTTCTCTTCAAATTCTATAAACAAATTAACTACACTGAAATAAAAATCGCAAAATTGTTTTCCCCAGTACTATAATGGCGACAAGACTCAGGTGGAAAATGCTTTTTGAAGGGCCTAAAGCTAATCTTATGAGGAGCGACGAGGAAGAAAGAAAAATTCGATAGAGGTATAGTACAGTCGCTCAAAAAAGTATCCGAACACTATGGTTGATCACAGAATTCAGAAAAAATATCTGGCAACGATTTTTTTAGAAATTAGTGATCTGGCAACTTCGTTCACGTGACACGAAGTTGCCAGATCACTAATTTCTAAAAAAATCGTTGCCAGATATTTTTTCTGAATTCTGTGATCAACCATAGTGTTCGGATACTTTTTTGAGCGACTGTACCTTTTATTTAATATTCAAATAAACTTATGTAGAGTAGATATAATATTTACTTTCTTTTGTTAAGGTTTGTAATTATATTCAAATTAAAAAATTTAAATTAATATACGCCATAATTCTTTTTTTTTTTAATCATCCAAATAATTTCAATCGTAGAGTTTAGGAGTGTGCGTATTCTCTTACTGTGTATGTATGTGTGTATACTCTGAATACATGTTTGTTTAGAACTCGCAGATGTTTAGGAGATGACAAAACAGACCACCAGTTTTTGAAATGGCTAAGAAGGACAACTTAATATTTAAAATTCATAGCAAATATTTCCTGTTTTAAAATTAAGGGAGGTGTGCTAAGCGAAAATTATGTTTAAATAAATGATGTGCCAACCTTTGAGAGACAATAAAATTAAAAGAACATGTATTATTTTTCTATTATGGTTACTACAGTAGTGTAATGTAAACTGATTGATTAATAAAACTAATTTTTAAAAAACTGTTTTTCCATGATTTTACATTAACCCCCCCCCCCCTCCTTCAAACTCATTACTTAAATTTGGGGAAGCATGTGCCCCATCGTCCCCATTAAGCTGCCTTCCTTTATTCCCAGGAAAGTTTAGAATTTTCCATTCAGCAGGAAATAAAAAATATATATTTTGAAAACGAAAATTTTAAAACCACAAGTACACGCTGCTTTACAATGGATTTCAATCGTCAAGTGAGTTGATATCCTTTCTTTGATTTACCACCCCGTTTTCCCAGTTCTGCCTCCAGTAGTGATTAAGACCGAACCCAGACAGCTACGGCGGATGGGAACGTGCATTGTCCTGAACTCTTAATACGACTCCCCGAATCACGGCTTTTGTAAGAGTCGCCTTTGTCTAGTTCTGCATTCTAAACCCAATATCCTTGCCAATCGTTCAAAGAGCAAAAGCACTACTTCCAATTTCTAGCACTCCCTGTCGGCAGAAATGGAATCTCAAGCATACGGTTTCTAAACAGCTTGATACCTAAAGGGTTAAACTGTAGTAATGTAATTAAAGTCCGACGAGTTTTTCTTAAAAGGAATCGTTCGCCTTAAAAAAAAAATCAAATTCTCGTTTGAAAATGCATTAAGGTGAAAAAGAAATCGTTAACGGAGCCACTACTGAAAGAAGTTTTGCCGGTACGGCGTACCGGCCTTCTTCCCTCAGTCACTGTCCTTTCAGGACAGCTGCTTATGAGGTATAGCACTGAGGGAAGGTGAGAGCATGTGTATGAGCAGGTGGGAGCAGGAAGTATAGCACTGACGGAAGGTGGGAGCAGGAAGTATAGCACTGAGGGAAGGTGGGAGCAGGAAGTATAGCACTGAGGGAAGGTGGAAACAGGAAGTTTAGCACTGAGGGAAGGTGGAAACAGGAAGTTTAGCACTGAGGGAAGGTGGAAACAGGAAGTTTAGCACTGAGGGAAGGTGGGAGCAGGAAGTATAGCACTGAGGGAAGGTGGGAGCAGGAAGTAAATCACTTAGGGAAGGTGGGAGCAGGAAGTATAGCACTGAGGGAAGGTGGGAGCAGGAAGTAAATCACTGAGGGAAGGTGGGAGCAGGAAGTCTAGTACTGAGGGAAGGTGGGAGCAGGAAGTATAGCACTGAGGGAAGGTGGGAGCAGGAAGAATAGCACTGAGGGAAGGTGGGAGCAGGAAGTATAGCACTGAAGTAGAGTGAAAGCAGAAATGTAGCTTCGAGTGAGAATGGCGTAGCACTGAGAGAGAACATGTAGTTAAACGTAGTTTTGAAAGAATGGCAGAAATTTTTTTATTCTAGGCAGAAATTTTTTTAATGTCTAGACGAATAGTGCGGCCCAGAGTCATCTAGATACCAAAATAGTTAGCCGAAAATATTTTTAATAGCCAGTCATCCACTGTGTCACCTTAGGTGAAAAAAAAACTAAGCACAATTCTTTACGAAATTTTGATTTTTTTTTTTTAGAATGAAGTTCAGCATTGTTTCATACTTTTTGGATTTACTTTTTTCAGTCATAAGTTGTGAAATATTGTTCTAGATCTATGATCCAAGACGTTTGCTTCTAAGAAATACAAACACGTGCTGATATGTCTACGTATTTATTTATTTGAAGACTTTAGCATGGATTTCAATTTATACAGTGTGTGACAAATATTTATTTCGCCCTGCCCACGGTCAGTAGGGGACACCGATGGGCTTGGAAAGACCGCCGTCCGTCGGATGGGACGTTAAGTCATGACTCCTTGTGCAGGATAGCTATACCCTGTGCACGTTAAAGAACACACTGGATGACCTTGACGGGATGCTACCATCTGTCTCCCAATAGCTGTTTCAGTGGCTGTTCCAAAAGCTGTCCCCAACCTTCTCTGAGCCTTCGGGGTCCATGTGACCTGGCCATTTAGCCCATAGTGTGCAAAAATGTACCTCTCAGAGGTAAAACAACAACAACAAATATTCAATATTTGACGTAAATTATTATTTTCATGAGTTTGTTTTCCATTGCAATAGATTATATTTACGTTCATAGATGGCAGCACCGTGATATAGATCAGTGGCGTCCCACGACCGCAAGGTACAATATACATAAACATTTCCTAATATCTCACTTTTTCTCAGCATATTAACAATCTCAATTTTCCGTAGAAAAGTAAAAATTAAATTGCTTTAATACAATGTTTGATTTTACATGCCTGTGCATTAATCTACTCTAATATTTATTGCGATACTTTTCTGCTAATGTGAATTGGAAGCTCATTCAAAAGATCCCTATCTATGAAAATAAGCTTTTTACGGAGAAATGTTACTGGAGACAAATCGAAGAGCTCACTCGTTAGGGAAAGATATCCACTGGACAACAGTTAGGAGACAGATGGTCGCCTCCAGTCAAGGCCATTCAGCGTATTCTTTGACGTCCAAAGGGCGTGGTTCTCCGGTACAAGGAGTCCCGGCTTAACTTCCTCTCCGATGTATGGCGGCCTTCTATAGCCTTCTGTGTCCCCTACTGACCGAGGGCAGTGCGTGGAGTTCGGCGGAAATAACTCTCAACGCTGCCCCCAAATGGGACTCATACCTGGGAACCGCAGATTACGAGCCTGGTGTGCTACTTACTGAGTCACCTCCGCCACACAACTCTCACGAATTTACTTGAAATACGGGCGGGGGGATAAATTAGCTTCATTCATGGAGCCCGAAGTTTGTAACCTGTTTCCAGAATCGAGATCCCACTCTTCTTTTGGGGCGGGGTGGCTCAGTCGGTAGCACGCCAGCTCGTAATCTGTAGTTCCCAGGTTCGAATCCCAGCTGGGTCAGCGTTTGAGATTTATCTCCGCAAAATTCCCTTCTTGCCCACGGTCAGTAGGGGACACCGTTGGGCTTGGAAAGACCGCCGTCCGTCGGATGGGACGTTAAGCCGTCGCCCCTTGAGCGGAAGAGCCATACCCTGTGCACGTTAAAGAACAAGCTGGATGGCCTTGACGGGAGGTTACCATCTGTCTCCCAACAGCTGCTCCAGTGGGTCCCCTCCCCCAACCTTCTCTGAGCCTTCGGGGTCCATGTGACCTGGTCATTTAGCCCATGGTGTGCAAAAAAGTGCCGTTCAGAGGTAAAACAACCCAACTCTCCTTTAAGTCCATTTTTCACAACGAGGACACTAATTGACTTAGAAAGAATGCCATCCGTCGTAGAGGATATTAGATCCTGTCTCCACGGGCAGGAGAACCACACTGTGGCAACACCACATGACGAATTTGGTTAAAACATTTATTCAATTTACAGACGATCCGGCAAGATTTCAAATTTACCTCTCTCCTTCCTGAAATCCATCCAATACTTGTTAGCTTGACTCCCGATACATCATCTCTCTGCACAACAAGCACTATGATAGTCAGCAAGGAAATGCTGCAACAGAGAACAAGATAGTAAGTTGCATTAATTGTGTTCAACAAAGGGAAACAAACGTCTTCGTTTCTTTACGACCAATTAAATTAATTTTGTGTCGAAACTGCATAGTTTCGACACAAAACCACATTTCATTTCAAACTGAATTCAACTTTGAATTAAAATGAAGTCTTTTTATTGTATAATTATATCGCGTGCCGCCGCCACCACAAACAAGAAATAAAATGGCTTTTGGGTTGTTTTACCTCTGAACTTCCCTTTTTTGCACACACCAAATAGTCAGGTTCTCAAGGACCCTAAGGGCTCAGAAAAAGTTGACGAAGGGGACACACTGTAGAGCTCTTAGGAGACAGATGGTAACCTCCTATAAAGGCCATCCAACGTGTTCTTTAACGTGCAAAAGGTATGGCTCTCCTGCACAGGGACTCATGGTTAAACGTCCCATCCGACGGACGGCCTCCTTTTCAAGACTATTGGTGTCCCCTTTCGCACCGAAGGAAGACTGAGGGTTAGCGAAGATAAATCTTAACGTTGGCACAGTTGGGACTCGAACCTGGGAACTGCAGATTTCGAGCCTAACGAGCTACTAGCTGAACGTAAGCGCCCCTTACAACTGCAATTTCCTGATGCCTGTAGAAAGTTCCCAAGTTCGAGTTCCACCTGGGCGAGCATTGAGATTTATCTCCGCAAAACTCCCCTCCCTGCCCTTGGTCAGTAGGGGGTACCGAGGGGCTTGGAAAGGCGGTAGTCCGTCGAATGGGATGTTAAGCCGTGGTACCATGTGCGGGAGAGCCATATCCATGCACGTTAAAAGAACACACTGAAAGGTGTGGACAGGAGATTACCATTTGTCAACTTAGAGCTCTATGGTGAGCGCCCTTCCTCAATTTTCTTTAAGTCATTAGGGGTCCTTATGACCTGACCATTTAATCCCATCGTGCACAAAAAAGTGCAGCACAAAGGGGAAACAACCCAATGCAACATGATGTCTATTGGTTTTCTGTTCAGTACCAAGTTAAAATTCAAAACAAAGAAACTTTGAAACAGTTTTTAAAACTTCTCATACTTTAAAGAATTAACTTTGAATACGCTTGTGAATTTTTCATTGGATATAGAAACAATACAGTCATTAATGTTTTGGGATGTACTCACCCAAAGATGGCCGACTGTATGTAAGGTAGGATCCGTTGAAAAGCAGCAAAGATATTGTTGCTCTGACATAAAGAAACGAGAGTCATGACAGCCAACAACAGAGTAAAAAGATTATAAGTCAAATATCCAAATGCCGCGATGACTCCTGTGATGGAGATGATCCATGAATGACTGTTAGATGGATTATTGGTCCACAAAACCATGCCCAAAGCTAAAAAGATCTGAAAAAAAAAACAGAAAAATATTCATTACAAATAATCCTTTTGTGTCTACTGTTCCACAGTGGCGTACCGAGGGGGGAATTATAACCCCTCCACCCCTCTGGAGTGCGGGGGTGGCTCAGTCGGTAGCGCGCCAGGCTCGTAATCTGTAGTTCCCAGGTTCGAGTCCCAGCTTGATCAGCGTTGAGATTTATCTCCGCAAAACTCTCCGCCCTGCCCATTGTCAGTAGGGGACACTGATGGGCATGGAAAGGCCTCCGTCCGTCTGATGGGACATTAAGCCGTGGTCCCGTGTGTGGAAGAGACATACCCTGTGCACGTTAAGAACAAGCTGGATGTCCTTGACGGGAAGTTACAATCTGTCTCCCAACCACTGTTCCAATGGGTCCCCTCCCCTTCGGGGTCCTTGTGACCTGGCCATTTAGCCCATGGTGTGCAAAAAAGTGCCGCTCAGAAGTAAAACAACCAAATCCACTCCTCCGGAGGGAGAGCCTTCTAAGGAACCACCCTTCTAAGGAATTTTCCAAAAGTCAGATTCAAGCACGTCAAACCATCTTCCTTCCTGGCGACTCAAACGCGTAAAAAATATAATTGAAAGTTTCTACATATTCCACTGCCTTCTTATATTTTTATCTATTTTCCTATATATTTATAATTTCATCTAACTGTTCTTATATTTTCTTCCAATACTACAAATCAATATACACTGAATGGACAATTAATATATACAAATAAATTGTTGCTGCACCTTTTGCCGTCACACAGCAGCCAGACGTCTTAGTAAGGACTCAATGAGGTGTTGAAAACACAGAGGTGGTATTCCGCCCATGAAGCGAGGATCCCTCTCGTAGAGCATCCATAGTTACTGGTGGGGGTTGGCGGCTTGAACAGATCTTTCCAATTCGTCCCACAAATTCTCAATGGGGTTGAGCTCTGGCGATCGAATTGATCTCAATTGAATGTTCCTGGAGCCAATTGGTTGCCACTCGCGAAGTATACGGTGTGGCGTTTGCTTGTTGAATGATCGCGTCCTGATGAGGTTGGTTGATTGGTTGTTTGGCGTTTTATGGCGCAAAGGCGATTAAAGCCATGATGCGCCAAAGAGGTGTCAAAGGTAAAAAAGAAACTAAAGTCAAGTAAACCCACAGCCAATATTAAAAGTAAAAGACAATAAATGTAAACACTAAAACAACAAACGACAGAAAACATCCGTATAAAAGACAAAAACAAACAAGAACCAATATGTAAAAATAACAATGGGTGTATAGGACCCAGGTAAAAACAATGCCAAAAGGAAAAAATCACAGACGGTTAAAATATCCGGTAAATCATAAAAAAGGCAAAAACAGCAGATAAAACAGTCATCGGATAAAACATGTCTGAGTGTAAGGGGCTAGGACATAGAATCATGAAAGTTAAAATATAAGCGGTGATCAAGATTAAAAGCAGTACAATCTATTAAAATATTTTTAATCGTTAAAATGGTGTCACAAAACTTGCCCTTAAGTTCATTGCCCTCCCGCAGAACAAACGAATGTATGGTAAACGAATGACCTAAGCAGAGCCGAGCAAGTACAACTTCCTCCTTGCGATCCCTGTGAAAACATGACTGCCGTGGTTTGATAATGGGCTTGATCTCGAAAAGCTTGTTACCGATCTGTTCAGATCAAGATCTCTGCCACTGTGCCAGAGCTTGATAGAAAAATACTGCCGGAAATCCATGTATGGAACCGGCAGTGGATATAATATAATATGTATGTATGGAACCGGTTTATTTGTGGAGTATCATGTATGGAACCGACTTATTTGTGGAGTACCATGCATGGAATCGGCTTATTTGTGGAGTACCATGCATGGAACCGACTTATTTGTGTAAGATCACGTATGGAACCGGCTTATTTGTGGAGTACTATGTATGGAACTGGCTTATTTGTGGAGTATCATGTATAGAACCGGCTTATTTGTGGAGTATCATATATAGAACCAGCTTATTTGTGGAGTACCTTGTATAGAACCGGCTTATTTGTTGGGTACCTTGTATAGAACCGGCTTATTTGTGGAGTACCTTGTATAGAACCGGCTTATTTGTGGAGTACCTTGTATAGAACCGGCTTATTTGTGGAGTACCTTGTATAGAACCGGCTTATTTGTGGAGTACCTTGTATAGAACCGGCTTATTTGTGTAGAACCGGCTTATTTGTGGAGTACCTTGTATAGAACCGGCTTATTTGAGGCGCCTAAAATAAGCCGGTTGACTATACTAGCAACTCAGAGAATTGCTAGTATAGTCAACGGGTGCATCATTGCGGCATCCTCATCGGTTAGTGAGGTCAACACAACTGCAACAGTGGTCAGAATTGTCAATGTACGAGAGTGACACTCGTTACGTAAGCCCCGGAATGCGCGTTTCCCCTGTGTGCAAGGACCACTCTGTACGTTTATTGACATCGAATTTCTAATCATTTGCAAGCAGAGTTTGCGGTTAACGGATTATTTTTTCAGGGTGCTTCGATTTTTTTTTTTTTTTTGTCACAGAGTGTATATATAAATGATTTTTGTCTGATGAACTGGGCGAACTACTAGTTTTGCTGATGATCTGCCATTAGTTCTGGGACTAAAAATATAAATAAAAAAAATAAATACCCCCTCAAGCAGCTGCTTGCCACAGAGGTCTGACAGGAGCCTGTCAGTTTATATGCCAAAGTAGAAGGTCTGAGAGGATGGCAGGACCTCAGCAGAAACGACACATACATCCATGCCTTACCCGGGGCTCGAACCCAGGTCCCTTAGATCAGTAGCCAAGCGTGCTAACCACTCGATAGAAATGAAATCATTAATCAATAGGGAATAAAAAAATTATTAGTAGTTGCTTTAATAAAAATAAATTAACTTTGAATTTAAATGAAACGAAATTAATGTATTATAGATTGAAGAGTAGAATTCTAAAACATTTGGATATTAGAATTCATAATGATGCCTGCAATCAAGATTAGCCGATAGAAATTAATGACAAATGTAACTGACTAAAGTGAAAAAATGGATCATAAATTGAATTGGAAACCGCATGGGTATAAAAAATTAAAGTAAATTAATTGACAGCAGTAATTAATGTACTTTTGAAGAATTCAATTATTTCAATCTTATGAAAAGAGTTTATTATAAAACGTTGGTTACCTACCTGAGAGAGCAAAAGTGGAAATGCTAGAGAATGCAATGGCTTCCTCCACAATCCTTTAATGAGAAGTGACGTCAGCGTTACAACCTGCAAAGCACAGGGAATTATATCCAGAATAATAACCTACTCAATCATTCACTTTGATTCCATCTTACAATTCATACTCTCACAAATGAACCACGTTTGAGAGTATTTTTCACAGGTATTCTCAAAACTTCAAAAATATTGACAACTTCCTCAATTAAGTACAGTCAATGAACAGAAAAATCAAACTACCTCATATTATGTCAATGCAGAAGCAATTACGCTTCGTAACTTGTTAAATACTTTTTATAGAAACATATGACTGAAGATAAATATAAGATGTCAATTAATCTATCTAAATTCCGACTCTGAACTACATCAGTTCAGTACTTAAAGAAATATAGAAGTTTGAATATTTAATAGCATAAAAATTCACCTAAAATGTTAATTAAAACTTTAAAAAAAGAGAATTATTTCAAACCATTTAATAAAATAAGTGTATATTTTAGAATTTTACATAAATATAATACCTCCTCAAGCAGCTGCTTTCCACAGAGGTCTGAGGTGGATCTGTGAGAATGGCGGGTCCTCAGCAGATTTTTTTTATAAATAAATACCCCCTCAAGCATCTGTCTTGCCACAGAGGTCTGACAGGAGCCTGTCAGTTTACATGCCATAGTAGAAGATCTGAGAGTTTACATGCCATAGTAGAAGATCTGAGAGGATGGCAGGACCTCAGCAGAAAACAACACAAACATCCATGCCTTACCCGGGGCTCGAACCCAGGTCCCGTAGATCAGTAGCCAAGCGTACTAACCACTCGGCCACGGGACGGCTTTTTTTTTTTTATACTTCTTTCCATATTTGTCAGTTTCACTCAAGGGTTTTTTTTTCTCAAGCCTGATTTCGCTGCTGTTAAGTATTCGAGCTTCCATGGCTCTTTAAAAACCCAACAAATATTACTGAAAATCGAAATTTGAATACATTTCAATGAGATTTAAATTTCTCTACTCCTATTTTGCTATAAAAAGCTTATTGTATAAATTACGTATCTTCGAATTTGACTATTCGTTGACTTAACCTGGGAGTGTTTCCATTTTTCTGTCTAGTGTCTGGGGCGGGGGTGGCTCAGTCGGTAGCGCGCCAGGCTCGTAATCTGTAGTTCCCAGGTTAGAGTCCCAGCTGGGTCAGCGTTCAGATTTATCTCCGCAAAATTCCCCGCCCTGCCCACGGTCAGTAGGGGACACCAATGGGCTTGGAAAGGCCGCCGTCCGTCGGATGGGACGTTATGCCGTTGCCCCGTGTGCGGGAGAGCCATACCCTGTGCACGTTAAAGAACACGCTGAATGGCTTTGACGGGAGGCTACCATCTGTCTCCCAACAGCTGTTCCAGTGGGTCCCCTCCCCCAACCTTCTCTGAGCTTTCGGGGTCCATGTGACCTGGCCATTTAGCCCATGGTGTGCACAAAAGTGCCGCTCAGAGGTAAAACAACCCAACAACAACTCTAGTCTTACAATGCGCAGACATTCGTTTTCGTGTGCGTAGATATCCGTTTACGTCAGAGCTGACGTCACTGTTAGCGGAAGTTTTCGGCTCCCTCAAATTACGTAGGAACAGTAATCGCTCCTAAACTTGCGTCTTTCTATTTAAAGTTTAGTGATCGTGTTCCTGACTGTGATGGGTCGGGATTAAAACGCCTCAAGTCTCTGAAATCTGTCGGAGCGCCTCCGTCTCCTATCTTATGGATGGAGAGTTGAGAGTTATGAATGGAGTAGTACAGTCGCTCAAAAAAGTATCCGAAAACTATAATTGATTACAGAGTTCAGAAACAAAATCTGGCAACGATTTTTTAGAAATTAGTGATCTGGCAACCTCCGTGTCACGTGATTACAGAATTCAGGAAAAATATCTGGAGCGTGTACAGCAACTGTACACGCTCCAGTTACCGTTCACAGCAAACTGGAGCGTGTGCAGTTACTGCACACGCAGTAATTTCTAAAAAAAGATCGTTGCCAGATATTTTTTCTTAATTCTGTAATCAACCATGGTGTTCGGATACTTTTTTGAGCGGCTGTACTTAATATTGAGTTGACTTGAAATTTTATTTCTGTTACCAGTGAGAAATCTGAAAAAATTTTTCCTCCCTTCAAAAAAAAATCCTTCCTTTTTTAAAATGTGTTAGGAACTGGCGGTTCTAGCACTTACCAATTAGAAACAAACTCAGTATACTGCTTCCTTTGCGCCAGGCTCGTAATCTGCAGTTCCCAGGTTCGAGTCCCAGCTGAGCCAGCGTTGAGATTTATCTCCGCAAAAGTCGCCGTCCTGCCTACGGTCAGTAGGGACACCGATGGGCTTCGAAAGGCCGCCGTCTGTCAGATGGGACGTGGCTCTGGATCCGAGAAAACCATACGCTGCACACACTAAAGAACACGCTGGATGGCATTGACGCGAGGCTACCATTTGTCTCCCAACAACTATCCAGTGGGTCCCTCCCACAACGTTCTCTGAGCCCTCGGGATCCTTGTGACTTGGTCATTTAACCCGTTATGTGCAAAAAAGTGCCACTCAGAGGTAAAACAACCCCACTGCTACCTCTAATCCTTAGTCCAATGTAAGGGTTTGGATCCCAAACTTTTCCATCTCCCCCAAAACATTTACTCCCCCCCAATTTAAGAAGTGGTAGTAACTGCTTCTAAATGGTAAAAGCTAAATCCGCCTAACTCAGTATGCTGCTTCCTCTAATCGTAGCTTACACCAATACAAGAGTTCGGACCCCCAAAATTTTTCCTCCCCCCAAAAAAAGTATCCCACCCACAAAACCTGATAGGAATCTCTTCTAAACTGTAGAACTTTATGAACTGTCAAACTTAGTGTATAACTTCGCCTAATCGTAACTTAGATCAGCCGTTGGGTTAGGACCCCTGAAAGGTTTCTTCCCTCCGAACATTCCCTCCCCCTACTTGAAAAAGTGGTAAAATCTACTACTTAATTGTAAGAGCTAGGATACCAAAAATTTAAGTATACAACTTCCTCTAACCTTAAAAGTTTTTCCCGAAAAATCCCCCACCCCCCGGAAAGATAAAGGGGAGTTCGAACTGCTTCTAAATGGTAAGAGGTTGGACCGCCAAATTTAATATAGAGTTTCCTCAAACCACAACTTAAAATGATGAAAGAATTTAACCCTCAATATTTCTTTCCCCCTTAAAAAATTTCTCCTTGGAAGTTCAGATTTTTTCCTTTTCAGGAAATTAGAAAAAACTGGAATCAATATCTCTTAAAACGATGAGCTATGATTACCGAATTCGGTATACAACTTCCCCTCATAGTAGATTACATAAACGTAAGGATTTCAACCCCCATCTCCTCCAGGAAAAGCCCCCCCCCCTCCTCCTCGAACACGCTGATACACACATACATCCCCGACACACCCACATACACACAATTTCTCCTGAACCCTAAAAGGTAGTATCGCCGAATTTGGTATACAGCTACCTCTCATCCTCGCTTTCCACAATATTAAGTTTTCATCTCTTCCCCAGCCTCCCCTAACATTCTCTCCTCCTCCGCAAAAAAGCCCCTCTACATAAAAGAGAGAATATATAATTTCCTAAACGGTAAGAACTATTATCACCGAATTTGACCTCATCCTCTCATCATGACTTTAAGCAAAATAAGAGTTGCCCCTTTTTAACATATAACTAAAAAGCTATTTTTTTTCTTTTTTTTTTCTCATTCATCTTTTAACAGTTTCGTGGCCGAGTGGTTAGCACGCTTGGCTACTGATATACGGTACTCTGGGTTCGAGCCATGGTTGGATGTTCGGGTTGTTTTTCTGCTGAGGCCCCGCCATCCTCACAGATCAACTATGGCGTATAACTGACAGGCTCCATTCAGACTCTGTGGCAAGCAGCTAATTCAGGAGATTATTTATATTTTTTTATTCCTGTCTTAAAAGTTTTTATTTACCTCACCCTTTCCTGTGATAAGGGAGGAAAATTATTGCTGAAATCTCTTGGCCTGATCACATCCTACCAACTCAATTTCCAATTTCGAGGGTGAAAAGATCGTTTGCAATATCCGTTTCAAATTTTGCATTTTAACATTTCCACCTTTGAGGAGGGGCGGGGGTGGCTTAGTAGGTAGCGCGCCAGGCTCCTTATCTGTAGTTCCCAGGTTCGAGTCCCAGCTGGGTCAGAGTTGAGATTTATCTCCGCAAAACTCCACGCCCTACTCACGGTCAGTAGGGGACACCGATGGGCTTGGAAAGACCGCCGTCCATCGGATGGGACGTTAAGCCGTGGCACGGTGTGCGGGAGAGCCATACCCTGTGCACGTTAAAGAACACGCTGGATGGCCTTGAAGGGAGGCTACCATCTGTCTCCCAACAGCTGTTCCAGTGGGTCCCCTCGCCCAACCTTCTCTGAGCCTTCGGGGTCCATGTGATCTGACATTTAGCCCCGTGGAGTACAAAAAAAGTGCCGCTCAGAGGTAAAACAACCGACCCCCACTGGGTAAGAGGGCTAATTATTGCAGCCAATATAAACCTCCTGGCCATCACACCGTATCACCAAAATTTCACATTTCTGCCACGAATGAATCGTTTACAATATTTGTTTTAACTTTTTGGTATTTTCCACCGTTAGAGGCCGCTATTAAGCTATTGAAAAGTTCATAAATTCGAAAAGTAATATTACATCAATACCTATCCAAAACGCTCAATAACTTTTAATTTATCTCTAAAAAATAAAATATTACACCAGGTGTCGGTTCACTTGATGTCTCCAAATAGTTACGCAGATCGTTGAGCTGGGTCTGTGAGTCATTTGTTACAATTGTGTGTCCATGCTTACGCAGTATCTTGGGCATTAGGTGGTTTAACTTTGTAACTAATGATGAGGTTAGGCAAAGGAGTTTGCAACCTCCTTTAAGCAGCATATTGTGCAAAGAGAGACTCCGTTGGTTTGGCCATGTTGCCCGTATGAATAATTATAGATTGGCGAATAGGGTTATGAACAGTGTGCCTAGAGGCCTCAGAAAGAAAGGGAGACCTAGGATGCGGTGGGCAGACAATGTCAAACAAGACCTTGTTAGAATTGGTGTGCAGTGGCCAGATGCAGTAGATGTAGCTCAGGATAGACTTGCTTGAACAACTAAATTGCACGGTCTGGTTGGACCTCCGTAGCCCATGGCTGCTTGAGGATGATGATGATGATTAAATAACTAATGGGAGGATCAAGGTGAAATTGCACCAACGTATAGTAAAGGGAGGGCTGAAAGCTAATGAGAAGGAATGAGTATTAGCTAGCATAGTTTAGAAAAGATTCAAGATACAAAATCGTCTGGGTCTATGAGACCCAACACGACATACGGAGAGCTAACCTTTCGTTGATTGCATTTTGAATACTATATATTATATGCTGTATATAATATTTATTACTTTAATTTTGTAGTATTTAGTAACAAAATTGTTACGAAATATCAGGAATTACTATTTACATGGATGTAAACGTAAAAGAAAATAACTTTTCTCCAGAAAATTCGAAACGTAGTACAGTCGCTCAAAAAAGTATCCGAACACTATGGTTGATTACAGAATTCGGAAAAAATATCTGGCAACGATTTTTTTTTAGAAAATAGTGATCTGGCAACCTTCGTGTCACGTGACACGAAGGTTGCCAGATCACTAATTTAATTATTTATTTATTTAATGAATTGTTTTTCCTCTGTGCTTCACTTTTTTGCACACAAGGGCTAAATGACCAGGTCACAAGAACCCCGAGAAGTTTGGGGGAAGAGGACACATTGGACAGCTGTAAAGAGGTAAAGGGTGTTTCCTGTGAAGACCGTTCAGCGTATTCTTTAACGTGCACAGTGTACGGCTGTGACGTACAGTCGCTCAAAAAAATATCCGAACACTATGGTTGAATTCAGAAAAAAGATCTGGCAACGATTTCTTTAGAAAATAGTGATCTGGCAACCTTCGTGTCACGTGATACAAAGGTTGCCAGATCACTAATTTCTAAAAAAAATCGTTCCCAGATATTTTTTCTGAATTCTGTAATCAACCATAGTGTTCGGATACTTTTTCGATACGAAGGTTGCCAGATCGCTAATTTCTAAACCTGGATCGTGTGGGCCCACTCACAGTAATATTGAGCGTGTGCAGTTACCGTTCACAGCAAACTGGAGCGTGTGCAGTAACTGCACACGCTCCAGTTTGCTGTGAACGGTAACTGGAGCGTGTACAGTTGCTGTACACGCTCCAGATATTTTTCCTGATTTCTGTAATCACGTGACACGAAGGTTGGCAGATCACTAATTTCTAAAAAAAATCGTTGCCAGATATTTTTCCGAATTCTGTAATCAACCATAGCGTTGGGATATTTTTTTGAGCTACTGTACATATAATTGCGCCCTACCGTTCTTTTTGCCTAGGGGCATTTGAGATATAAATCCAATCACCGTAGAAAAAATATTTTTTAACATAAAGATAATAATAAATCTATAATAAGCGGCTTCGTTGTTACTTGTCCAAAACAAGGATAGTGAGGGAGATACGTTCAAGTTGTATGCAGACATTTAGATACAAATGTGATGCCTTCAATTTTATAATACAAGTTTAGGAGCGACATTTGCCTAGTGTTTTGTTTGGAAAATGTCAGCCCGTAATCGTCTCTTATCTGCAGGGCATTAGTGTGAAGGTTAGTATCGTGAGTAAGCATAGATTAAGAAATAGGGTTGGGTTGGGTTGTTTTACCTCTGAGCGGCACTTTTTTGCACACCATGGGCTAAATGGCCAGGTCACATGGACCACGAAGACTCAGAGAAGGTTGGGGGAGGGGACCCACTGGAATAGCTGTTGGGAGACAGATGGTAGCTTCCCGTCAAGGCCATCCAGCGTGTTCTTTAACGTGCCAACCATATGGCTCTCCCGCACACGGGGCCACGGCTTAACGTCCCATCCAACGGACGGCGGCCTTTTCAAGCCCATCGGTGTCCCCTACTGACCGTGGGCAGGGCGGGAAGTTTTGCGGAGATAAATCTCAACGCTGACGCAGCTGGGACTCGAACCTGGGAACTACAAATTACGAGCCTGGCGCGCTACCGACTGAGCATAAGAAATAGGGACACAGGTGCACCTTTAATGGAGTTAAAGAGCTAAAATGAAAACAATTCTCCTTTATTACTATTTACTTTGGTAAAAAAAAGGGTGGAGGAACAAATTTGGGAGTTGTTTTTTTACGGGGGGGGAGGGGGGGGGCAAAGCCTAAATTATATTTTTGAACTAAAATTTGAATAAAATCCGAAAAAATAGGAGCAGTTATCAGTTCTGAACACTCCACACTCCTTAAACTCCTAACCTAAGGGGTAGAGGTGGCTCAGTCAGTGCGCGCCAGGCTCGTAATTGGTTCCTACGATCGACTCCCGCCTGGGTCATTGTTGAGCCCAAGCGTTTACCGTTTAGAATCTCCACAAAACTCGTCGCCCTGTCCTCTGTCAGGGAGGGGACACTGAGGACTTGGAAAGGCCGCCGTCCATCGGATGGGACGTTAAGCCTTGGTCCCTTGTGTGGAATGGCCATATGCTGTGCACGTTAAAGAAAATGCTGGATGGCCTTGACGGGAGGCTACCACCTGTCTCCCAAGAGCTGTCCAGTGGGTCTCCTCCCAAACGCTCTGAACCTTAGGAGTCATTGTGTGCAAAAAAAAAGTGCCGCTCAGAGGAAAAAACCCAAACCAAACAATCTTAACCTAAATAATCGTGTGCGGGAGAGCCATACCCTGTGCACGTTAAAGAACACGCTGGATGGCCTTGACGGAAGGCTACCATCTGTCTCCCAACAGCTGTTCCAGTGGATCCCCTCCCCCAGCCTTCTCTGAGCCTTCGGGGTCCATGTGACCTGGCTATTTAGCCCATGGTGTGCAAAAAGGTGCCGCTCAGAGGTAAAACAACCCAACAACCCAACCTAAATAATATAATGCTAAAATTTCACTTTTAATTCCCCATACCCTCAATAGATGGCACAACAAATATTATCAGCATCGCTCCATCCAAATTGCTCCGAGCCACATGTAAACAAACACGCTCAGTATCCTTTTAACATCTGTAGTTTAATAGAGCATGTATGTCGTCATGGTTAAAATAATCGAAAATCATTGATCCAACAGTTACAAACAGAGAACTCATCCTTAAACTTACAAGTGTAATGAGACCAAATGTGCTGATGCTCGCTGTGGTCGTTCTCAAGTAACCCATGTACTGCATGATACTCGTTTGCGTCAAAGTTGCCATTCTTACCACGACGTAAATCAACGGTCCAAAGAGTAACGTGCAAACAACCATTGTAGACGCCAACTGAAAGAAAATAAAACTCATATTCATAAAACATAAACTGATTCATGTTGTAATACAGATAGGCCAATCATAACAAATTATTATTTCCGATTAAAAGCGCAAAATAAAAAATAAATACCCCCTCAAGCAGCTGCTTGCCACAGAGGTCTGACAGGAGCCTGTCAGTTTATATGCCAAAGTAGAAGATCTGAGAGGATGGCAGGACCTCAGCAGAAAAACAACACATACAACCATGCCTTATCCGGGGCTCGAACAAAGGTCCCTTAGATCAGTAGCCAAGCGCGCTAACCACTCGGCCATAAAAAATGTTAGAATTATGAATCGTGCAGTTTTC
The DNA here is from genome assembly GCA_038380435.1 of Ryuthela nishihirai. Taxonomy (NCBI): domain Eukaryota; kingdom Metazoa; phylum Arthropoda; class Arachnida; order Araneae; family Heptathelidae; genus Ryuthela; species Ryuthela nishihirai. The sequence continues at coordinate 30,508,137 of JAWZYU010000025.1, forward strand.
AAGGAATCTTTTAAGTAAAAAATGTTATGCTGCAATGAAAAATCCAGTCTCTTGGCCCAATTTTTTTCTTTTTTTCTGCTCGACTGAGCTTTTTACCCCCTTCATCTCATCCCCAGTATTTTTATCTGGATCCGGACCTCTATTTAGATACTAGAAATCAAACGGTGCCATTGGCTACTCTTAAGTTCTAAACCATCACTAAGACCACTGTTTGCAGGGCAGGACTTACGTATAAGCTAGGGACGGGGGTGGCTCAGTCGGTAGCGCGCCAGGCTCGTAATCTGTAGTTCCCAGGTTCGAGTCCCAGTTGGGTCAGCGTTGAGATTTATCTCCGCAAAATTCCCCGTCCCACCCACGGTCAGTAGGGGACACCGTTGGGCTTGGAAAGGCCGCCGTCCGTCTCACGGGACGTTAAGCTGTGGTCCCGTGTACGGGAGAGTCATACCCTGTGCACGTTAAAGAACACGCTGGATGGCCTTGATGGGAGGCTACCATCTGTCTCCCAACAGCTGTTCCAGTGGGTCCCCTCACCCAACCTTCTCTGAGCCTTTGGGGTCCATGTGACCTGGCCATTTCACCCATGGTGTGCAAAAAAGCGCCGCTCAGAGGTAAAATAGCCCTAACCCTAACGCATAAGTTAACTAAGCTGCAGCTTAGAGCCTCACGATATGAGGGGCCTCAAAGAAATGTATTTCACATTTTACTGTGGGGGCGGGGGTGGCTCAGTCGGTAGCGCGCCAGGCTCGTAATCTGTAGTTCCCAGGTTCGAGTCCCAACTGGGTCAGCGTTGAGATTTATCTCCGCAAAATCCCCGCCCTGCCCACGGTCAGTAGGGGACACCGATGGGCTTGGAAAGGCCGCCGCCCGTCGGATGGGACGTTAAGCCGTGGTTCCGTGTGCGGGAGAGCCATACCCTGTGCACGTTAAAGAACACGCTGGATGGCCTTGACGGGAGGCTACCATCTGTCTCCCAACAGCTGTTCCAGTGGGTCCCCTCCCCCCAACCTTCTCTGAGCCTTCGGGGTCCATGTGACCTGGCCATTTAGCCCATGGTGTGCAAAAAAGTGCCGCTCAGAGGTAAAACAACCCAACCCAAATCCCGAGATCTACGACATGGATTACCCTTAGGTGCAAACCTTTAGAGCTCTACCACAGTTAGAATTTGCGTGATCCGTCACTCAACCAGTCAATTAGTTATTCAAATCTATCTACGTAACGTCTTATTAGATGAGTGCCGAGCCTTCGTGATTAAAGATCTTGAAAGCATTAATGGAAGGATCAGTACCGTGCCCAGGGAGGAGGGAATTTATGAGATTAATAAACCCTCCGCCATTGAGGGCGGGAATAACATATATCCCCTCATCACCACCACCACAACCATTAGATCTTCTCTTGGGTTGGTGACTGGGAAGGATTATTATTATTAGACCAATTGTTTTACACTTTAGCATTGATTAGACCAGGAGGTCTCAACGTGGGATACGCGGTAGAATTTTTTGGGGTACGCCGTGAGAACTCAAAGGTCGCTAGATCTAATAACAAAGTCGCTAAGTTGGCATTATTATACTATAACTATAGTTTTATCTGTCTATATAAGGGGTGCGACAGTTACATACACATTTCCAGAGAGGTATAATTCCAGGTGATTGAGAACCATTGTTGAAGAGGATCCAGCACCTGCATCACCGAATCCCGGGCAGAGTCGTACACCTGGGATCAGTAGTCCAGATCCGACAGGACACTTCTCAGGGAGAGAATGTTGTCTTAGATTTTATGAAGGAGAGAACACCTCTGCTTGTCTGAATGTGAGAATACTGTAATCCACTTTATTGAAGAAAGAATGCTTTATTACTTTTTTAGGAAGAAAACAGTGCCTTACATTTTTCGAGGGAGAGAATACTGTCTTACCATTTTTTGAGGAACAAAATACTGTCTTACCATTTTTGAGGAACAAAATACTGTCTTACCATTTTTGAGGAACAAAATACTGTCTTATCATTTTTTGAGGGAGGGAATACTGTCTTACAATTTTTCGAGGGAGAGAATACTGTCTTACCATTGTTTGAGGGAGAGAACACTGTCTTACCATTTTTTGATGGAGAGAATGCTGTCTTACCATTTTTCGAGGGAGAGAATACTGTCTTACCATTTTTCGAGGGAGAGAATACTGTTTTACCATTTTTTGAGAGAGAAAATACTGTCTTAATTTTTTGAGGGAGAGAATACTGTCTTACCATTTTTTTGTGGGATAGAATACTGTCTTACCATTTTTGAGGGAGAGAATACTGTCTTACCATTTTTCGAGGGAGATAATGCTGTCTTAACATTTTTTCGAGGGAGAGAATACTGTCTTACCGTTTTTTTGAGGGAGAGAATACTGTCTTACCATTTTTCGAGGGAGAGAATACTGTCTTACCATTTTTGGAAGGAGAGAATACTGTCTTACCATTTTTTGAGGGAGAGAATACTGTCTTACAATTTTTTCGAGGGAGAGAATGCTGTCATACCATTTTTCGAGGGAGAGAATGCTGTCTTACCATTTTTATGGGGAGAATACTGTCTTACCATTTTAGGGAGAGAATACTGTCTTACCATTTTTCGAGAGAGAAAATACTGTCTTACCATTTTTCGAGGGAGAGAATACTATCTTACCATTTTTTGAGGGAGAGAATACTGTCTTAGCATTTTTTGAGGGAGAGAATACTGTCTTACAATTTTTTGAGAGAGAGAATACTGTCTTACCATTTTTTGAGGGAGAGAATATTGCGTGGCGAAGAGCAAAACGATTGGCCCAGTGGGTACGATGCCGTAGACGAATCCATAGAAAGAGAGATCTTCCACGTGATCTGCCTCATGACACCAGAAGCGAACCGAGGCATAAATTACAAAGGGCGATAATAACCTGATGAGAGAAAAATACTAATTTTAATTAAAAAACGTTTCAAGAAATAAATACATATTGAAATATATCATTACTTGGTTTTTGAAAAAAAATTCGCACTGTTTTGACTTTAAGTAATTAAAATAATGAAAACTATCTTATCATTAGACTTTAAAAACCATCCCTTGGGAAGGTCTACCTGATGTGTGTTAGGGGGGGGGCTTTTTGTTTTTTTCCTTATTACTACTAATATTAAGCAGATTTTCCATATATCCTTTAACTGTAGGTCAATTGCCAAATTTAATTGTACAGTCGCTCAAAAAAATATCCGAACACTATGGTTAATTGCAAAATTCAGAAAAAAAATCTGGCAACGATTTTTTTTCTGAATTCTGTAATCAACCATAGTGTTCGGATATTTTTTTGAGCGACTGTAGGACTTTTAACTGAAGGATATTTATTCAGCGTATCGAAAGCTAGAAGTTTTTGTTACGCTAAATAAAGCTCTAACCTTTTATATATATTTATACACTATGACACTGAAATTGTATCACCCAGAAGAGATTGGGTTGTTTTACCTCTGAGTGGCACTTTTTTGCACACAATGGGCTAACTGGCCATGTCACAAAGATCCCGAGGGCTCAGAGAAGTTTGGGGGGAGGGAACCCCCTGACTGCTATTAGAAGACACATGGCAACCTTCCATTAAGGCCATCTAACGTGTTCTTTAACGCGCACAGGGTATGATTCTCCTGTTCAATGGGAACTGTATATAACCTAGGAGCATCCGATTACAATCTTGGGGGTTACTGATTTGAGCGAAACCATTCCGCTATTCTCAGGTGAAAGAAAGCAACGCACTCCGTAGACATTTTTTTTATCGAATTCTTCTTCCTTTACTACATTTATATTATTCCACCACAAGTTTAACATAAATATAGAACTCTTCCCTCTTGAGAATATATTAAATCACCGCCGAATATAAATTCTAGAAAGATAGCTTTATTTTTTGGACTTTAATATCAAAACGGCAACGCAAGTCCTTCAACTTCAAGACCTGGTCGTTGTGTTTCGGAATTTATGCTGCATATTTATTACATCTTGAATACGAAATGCACCACAGGATTTAGGCCGGACGTAGAAGAACTAATATATCCAGCAGATAGGAACTACTCAATTTTCTATTCATATACATAGTTTAGATATCCGATTGAAGAAGTGTAGGGATCTTTTCAAGATCAGTTTCTCTTATTTGGAGCTGAAACTCAAAGTTAATGTTTTCTGCTTGCCACAATGTTAAAGATATTACCATCATTCAACTACAGAGTCCAATTGTCTCTGACCAATACGGAAAACTAATCTAGAAAATGCAAAAAAAAAGTTTTATTTTTCCTACCTTTTTCTCTGATATTGGCAGTTGGGTTGGGTTGTTTTACCTCTGAGCGGCACTTTTTTGCACACCATGGGCTAAATGGCCAGGTCACATGGACCCCGAAGGCTCAGAGAAGGTTGGGGGAGGGGACCCACTGGAACAGCTGTTGGGAGACAGATGGTAGCCTCCCGTCAAGGCCATCCAGCGTGTTCTTTAACGTGCACAAGGTATGGCTCTCCCGCACGCGGTTTAACGTCCCATCCGACGGACGGCGGCCTTTCCAAGCCCTTCGGTGTCCCCTACTGACCGTGGGCAGGGCAGGGAAATTTTGCGGAGATAAATCTCAACGCTGACCCAGCTGGGACTCGAACCTGGGAACTACAGATTACGAGCCTGGCGCGCTACCGACTGAGCCACCCCCGCCCCGATATTGGCAGTACTTTCGTTCCAATTTATTAACAACTGGTTCTCTTCTGTAATTTTTTTTGTTACGCTATTATAATCACTTATTTGTAAAGAAATGACAAAACTATCTTTAATCCCGAAAGGTTAGTTTGGTTTGCCACTGAGCGGCACATTTTTTGCACGAAATGAGGGAGCCATACCCTGTGCACGTTAAAGAATACGCTGGATGGCCTTGACGGGAGGCTACCATCTGTCTCCCAACAGCTGTTTCAATGGGTCCGCTCCCCCAACCTTCTCTGAGCCTTCGGGGTTCTTGTGATCTCGAAGGCTCAGAGCATTGTGTGCAAAAAGTATGCACACTGGCATTTGAGGTTTTGAATCCTCTGATGCTCATTTAGCCCATTGTGTGCAAAAACGCGCCGCTCCCCCAACCTTCTCTGAGCCTTCGGGGTCCTTGTGACCTGGACATTTAGCCCATGGTGTGCAAAAAAGTGCCGTTCAGAGGTCAACCCAACCCACAAAATGGGATAAATAGACAGGCCACAAGAATTGCAAGGGCTCAGATAAGATTGGGGAATGGGACCAACTAGACTTCTATTAAGAGATTGATTGTAGTCTCCCATCAAGGCCATCCAGCGTGTTCTTCAACTTGCAAAGGGTATGACTCTCCCACACACACATGGTCACGGAATTGCGTCCCTTCTGACAGACGGCAGCATTCTTCTAAGCACGTCGTCATTCCCTTTTTCACCGAAGTCAGGATGAGGGTTTTCGGAGATAAATCTGAACGGAGGCAGATTTGGGACTCGAAACTTGGACTACAGATTACGAACCTGGCGCTTTACCGACTGAGCCATTCTGCCCCAACTTTAGATGGAGATTGACTCAGTGATATGGCATTAAGTTCCTGATATGCGCTTCATAGGATCTCAACTGTGCATCTGTTGAGATTCATCTGCACTTCCCGACACAGAATTCGGTGAGAAAGGGAACATCTATGGGCTTGAAAAAGCCACCGTCCGTCAGATGAGATGTTAAGCCCTTGCCCCTTGTGAAGGTGAGCCATACCCTGTGCCCATTAAAGAGCAGGTTGAATACGAAAGACATCCATCTGCCCTGTGGGTCCTCTTCCTCTATCCTGCTCTGAATCCTCGAGGTCATTTGTGTGTACAAAAGTGTGCACACAGGCATTTGATGTTTTGAGTCCTCGAGGTCATAGTGTGCGCAAAAAGTGTGCACTCAAGCATTTGATGTTTTGAGTCCTCGAGGTCATTGTGTGCGCAAAAAGTGTGCACGCAGGCATTTGATGTTTTGAGTCCTCGAGGTCATTGTGTACGCAAAAAGTGTTCACACTGGCATTTGATACTTTGAATCGTCGAGGTCATTGTGTGCGCAAAATGTGTTCACACTGGCATTTGATACTTTGAATCATCGAGGTCATTGTGTGCGCAAAAAGTGTGCACGCAAGCATTTGAGGCTTTGAGTCCTCGAGGTCATTATGTACGCAAAAAGTGTGCACACTAGCATTTGATACTTTGAATCATCGAGGTCATCGTGTGCGCAAAAAGTGTGCACGCAAGCATTTGAGGCTTTGAGTTCTCGAGGTCATTGTGTGCTCAAAAAGTGGACACTGGCATTTGAGGCTTTGAGTCCTCGAGGTCATTGTGTGCTCAAAAAGTGTGCACAGTGGCATTTGAGGCTTTGAGTCCTCGAGGTCATTGTGTGTTCAAAAAATGTGGACACTGGCGTTTGAGGCTTTGAGTCCTCGAGGTCATTGTGTACTCAAAAAGTGTGTACATTGACATTTGAGGCTTTGAGTCCTCGAGGTCATTGTATACTCAAAAAGTGTGCACATTGACATTTGAGGCTTTGAGTCCTCGAGGTCAATGTGTACGCAAAAGTGTGCACACAGGCTTTTGAGTCCTTGAGATCATTGTGTGAGCAAAAGTGCTACTCAGAGGTTGTTTTATCTCTGAGCAACACTTTTTTTGCACACAATGGATTAAATGACCAGGTAACAAGGACCCCTCAGTCGGTTCAGAGAAGGTTGGGAGAATGGGGCTCACTACCTAACACGGACAGCTAATAATAACAAACTTCATAGCTACCAAAATTTCAAATATCGAACATAAATACATCACCTCCATTATTCGTTCAAAATTTTGCAATTTAATTTTTTACACCATTGGAGGTCGAAATCCAAACTTTGAAAAATTCTTAGAATGCGAATAGTGATATTTCAACAACATCTAACCGACCGGTAAATATTTACAATTCATCTCAAGCAAAAACGAAAGTGGAACGCCTGCAGACGCCCAAAGGGAAAACAACATTAGCTCTTTTTTCGCAAACGAGTGAAAAAATTCATTTAATAATTTCGAAGAAACATCTCGTTTTACGATTTTCAATCAATTAACTCTCTCTAGCTTTATTACCTCAATAACGCTTACAATAACATTAAAATGAAGAAAACAAGAAATTCTTTTTACCGGTAGCTTTCACGGTAATTGAAATTTCTGTTTTTCTAGATTGGCACGTTGATATGTAAGGCCACATCTATCATTCCAGAGAGACCGTCTAATGCAGTATGTCGCAATCTTCTTCGCAGGAGGGGACCCAGCAGGAGCGTCCGAAAGAATTTTTCTAAGGGAGGTGTATGGAGGGAAAAAACCAAATCAGTGTTTCAAGACGGAAATAGTTAAGTCCGGAAGTTCATTAATGAATACATAATTTTTTTAACGTTGATTGGCATCAACCAGTCATGGACCTACCAATTGTGACGTGTGAGATGATGTGTGAGAATTAAATAAATCGATATAATAATCAGAGTTTCATTCGACAATGTCCTCCATTAAAGATTTTCTGTTCACTATTGCTTTTGTTTAACTATCTTTTGCTCCACTCCGTAATCATTTAGGAAAGGTTGGGTTGGGTTGTTTTATCTCTGAGCAGCACTTTTTTGAACACCATGGGCTAAATGGCTAGGTCACAAGGACCCCGAAGTCTCAGAGAAGGTTTGGGGGAGGGGACCCACTGGAACAGCTGTTGGGAGACAGATGGGACGTCAAGGCCATCCAGCGTGTTCTTTAACGTGCACAGGGTAAGGCTCTCCCTTACACGGGACCACGGCTTAACGTCCCATCCGACGGTCGGCGGCCTTTCCAAGCCAATCGGTGTCCCCTACTGGTCGTGGGCAGGGCGGGAAGTTTTGCGGAGATAAGTCTCAACGCTGACCCAGCTGGGACTCGAACCTGGGAACTGCAGATTATGAGCCTGGCGTGCTACCAACTGAGCCACCCCAGTCCCATATTTAGGAAAGACCACCGTCCTTCGAATGGGACGTTAAGCCGTGGCGCTGTGTGTGGGAGAGCCATACCCTGTGCACGTTAAAGAACACGTTGGATAACCTTGATGAGAGGCTACCATCTGCCTCCCAACAACAATTCCAGTGGGTTCCCGTACCTAACCTTCTCTGAGCCCTCGGGGTCCTTGTGTCCTGATTATTTAGCCCATTGTGTGCAAAAAAGTGCCACTCAGAGGTAAAACAACCCAACCCGTACTTATATACATTTTACACTATCAAAAAGCTCATCAAAAATGCATTTTTAACTCACACATAAAATAAGTAAGAAAAAAAAGAATTACCGTTCTAAAGCAACATTTATTTTCTGATTAAAATTAACTAACATTTTAATTGAAATCAAAATCCCAGATACCAAAACGTCCTGCTTGGCCAACAAAAAAGTCCTAGAGACTGCGATACCCAATAGGAAGAGAACGGACGCCGAAAAAGCGCTTGAAAACACCTGAAAACAAACAAAAAGATGGATGACATGGTTGTAATTAAATTAAATATAAAAATAGATATGGAACTCATGAAAGTGACCGATTGTCGATGCAAATGACCGAACAAATGAACATTAAATGAAACAGAAAAATCTCTGCAGTACACAAGAGGTTTCTGCTATCCCTCTTACTTATACGAAGTAGAGAGCCGATTTGTTTTATCTCCGAAGAGTACTTTTTTCCACACAATGGACTAAATGGGCAGGTCACAAGGTTGGTTGGTTGGTTAGTTTACCTCTGTGCGGCACTTTTTTGCACACCATGGACTAAATGGCCAGGTCACATGGATCCCGAAGGCTCAGAGAAGGTTGGGGGAGGGGACCCACTGGAACAGCTGTTGGGAGACAGATGGTAGCCTCCCGTCAAGGCCATCCAGCGTGTTCTTTAACGTGCACAGGGTATGGCTCTCCCGCACACGGGGCCACGGCTTAACGTCCCATCCGACGGACGACGGACGGCGGCCTTTCCAAGCCCATCGGTGTCCCCTACTGACCGTGGGCAGGGCGGGGAATTTTGCGGAGATAAGTCTCAACGTTGACCCAACTGGGACTCGAACCTGGAAATTACAGATTATGAGCCTGGCGCGTTACCGACTGAGCCACCCCCGCCCCGCAGGTCGCAAGGACCCCAAAGGGCTCAAAGACAGTTGGGGGGAAGAGGGAACACATAGGACAGCTGTTAGGAAGCAGATGGTAACCTTCCGTAAAGACCATTCAGCGTGTTCTTACCTCCCATGGATTAAAATTAACTAACATTTTAATTGAAATCAAAATCCCAGATACCAAAACGTCCTGCTTGGCCAACAAAAAAGTCCTAGAGACTGCGATACCCAATAGGAAGAGTACGGTCGCCGAAAAAGCGCTTGAAAACACCTGAAAACAAACAAAAAGATGGACGACGGCCTCTTTTAACCCATCGATGGTCGACGGCCTCTTTAAACCCATCGATTTCCGATACTGACCAAACGTAGGGTGGGATCCCATCCAATGGACGACGGCCTCTTTAAACCCATCGATGTCCGACACTGACCAAACGTAGGGTGGGATTTACGCGGAGATAAATCTGAACGCTGGTACAGGTGGGACTGCAGATTACGACCCCTTCCTCTAAGTATAGGGTGATCATATAGTAAGGGCAAAGAAACAGAACACATTCACTTTTTTGGCGATAAAAAAGAGACTTTTTTCATTTTCTTGCTAGAGAAACCTCATATGCTCTAAAACCCCACTTTGAAGATTGGGGAATATCTAAAACTCCACTTTGGAGATGGGAGGGGAACGATTAAAACTCAACTTTGAAGATGGAGAAACTCCTAAGAACCCACTTAGGAGTTTGGAGAACATATGAAACTCCTCTTTGGAGATGGGATAGCCACTAAAGCTTCACTTTGGAGATAGGGGAACCCCTAAAAACCCTTTGGAGATTACGCAACCCCTAGACCTCCACTTTGCAGATGGTTGACCCTTTAAACTCCATTTTGCAGATAAAGGAACAACTAAAACTTCATTTTGGACACGGGAGAACACCTTAAACTGCACTTTGAAAATGAGAGACCAACTAAAAGCCCACTTCGAAGATGATGTAACCCCTAAAACTGCACTTTCGAGATCGTGGAATACCTAAAAGCCCACTTTGGAGATGGGGGAACGCTTAAACCTCCACTTTGGAGATGAGGAAAACTCATAAAACCCCACTTTGGAAATGGAGAAACCCTCTATAAGCCTATTTTGGAGATGGTGAACCTTAAATTCCCCTTTGCAAATGGGGGAACCCCTAAATTACAACTTTAAAGGTAGCCCCTTAAACTCCCCTTAAACCCCAATTTGCAAAAACCCCACTTTAGAGATGGAGAAACCCCAAAAGCTTCCTCTGGAAACGGGAGGACTAATAAAACCCCATTTTAAAGAAAGAAAGACCCTTAAAACGCTCTCCTAATTAGAAATCGCCTCGGTATCGCAATGTCTCTGCTACTTCTGGGGTACGTGTTAAATCTGGCATGGCGTAGTAGTCACTACTGTATTAGAGGGGAATGTCCTTATAATGAAAGGCCTGCACAAACAAGTAGTTTCGGGGGCTCTCCGTTCTATACGTTGCAAATAAATATATACTATATACACCGACCTCGAATATTCATTCGATCACAATATTTTTTCTTGCTTTCTTTGAGAATGTAAAATTAGTAATGGCATTCTAAAGTTGGTCTGTAAATGGTAGCTAGGTAGTCACTGGAAGGACAACTATGCACCAATCCCCTGTGATGATGCATAGAACCGGCCAGGCCTAGCACCTAATGTCCGACCCCGCCTTCTCGTGGTGCGGACCGTTAATACCTTTCGAAAGAGATACTCTCTTGTGGAAGTGAATGGAAGAGGAGGGCTTCCAGATTAGTGTGGCCTACTGATCTGGACAAATATGGCTACTTTTCTTTTTTTTTTTTTCTACCCTGCTGAGGAGTGGTCAACCACACAGGATCCTGGTGCTGACCATATAAACCCACTGGACTGGACAGATATATGGCTCTGAGCTTGATTATGGATTCTGATTTTGCTGCACTGGTGGGTTTCTGTGGAGGGAAAATCTTCTGCTGTGTTTTCTGTTTGTTTGTTTGTGGGTTGACAGCCCCAAGTGAATAGATTCACAGGATATGTTTATCAGCTGGTGGATAATCCTGACCAGAGGTCATCGCAGGCACCTGAACTTTCTGCTTCTACTGGAATCGTCAAATTCTACATTGGAGAAAGTCTTCCAGTGTAGATGGCTTCAGCCTTTACTGGTGGGGGAACGGGTCTTTGCCCCATGTCTGCGATTAGGAAGCTGTTTGACATTGTCGGCATTCTCTCTCTCAATAAACATAGTTTCTTTAAACATCCCACTAACCATTTTCTCTCCATAGGTAGTTGGAATGTGAGGACTCTGCACAGAGCTTTTTCTCTTGATGTCCTCACACAAGAATTCCACAATTATAATTTAGATATTCTCGGCTTGCAAGAGACCAGATGGACAGATAAAGGTCAGATTCTTAAAAAAAATCTAAAATTTCTCTTTTCAGGGAGGGACGACAATAAGCATCACCAAGGCGTGGGTCTGCTTCTCAGCAGACACGCTAGTAATGCTCTTCTAGGATATGAGTGCATTAATGAAAGGTTTCTTACATCAAAATTTCAGACAAACGTTAAAGACTTGAATATTATCTGCTGTTATGCCCCCACTGAGTATGCCTGAGGATGAGAAGGATAGATTTTACGGACAACTTCAGGATATTTTGAATTATGTCAAGATAGGAGATATTACCCTTGTTCTAGGTGACTTCAATGCCAAAGTTGGTACTGACTCTAACCTTTGGGGAGGAGAAATAGGCCTTTTTGGTATTGGTAGCTGCAATGGCAATGGGCAGCGTCTCCTGCAGGTAAGTAAACTCAATGGTTTCAGAATAACTTACACTTATTACAAACACCGGCACATACATAAGTACACATGGGTTTCACCTGATGGGCTGCATAAGAATATGATTGATTACATATTAATTAACAGCAAATGGGCTAGTTCTGTTAGGAATACCAGGGCATATAGGGGAGCTGAAATTGGATCTGACCATTACCTTGTTAAAAGTGTCTTGCAACTTAAACTTAAAAAGTGTTGTGCTAGGGTTAAAAAATTTACTTTTAATATTGAAGCTCTGAAAGACCCAGTTATAGCCAAAGCTTACCATGATAGGTTACTTAGTCATTATGACAGTCATGGTTTGCTTACTACTGAAGTTGAGGAAGAATGGGATCATTTTAAACAGGCTTTTTTGGACACTAACAGTACTCTTTTAGGAAAAAAGGAGCAGAAAAGGCAGAATTATCTGAGTGATAAGGCACTTGAGCTTATTTCGGAAAGAAAGAACTGCAGGAATGTCCTTAATCAATACCCTACTAGTCCTAATAGAAAGCATTACAGAGAACTTAATAAACGTGTAAAAGATCAGTTAGCTGCTGATAAGAATCTTTGGCTTGATGGTTTGGCTGACAAAGCCGAGAAAGCAGTTAGACAGCACAACAGCAGAGAGCTGTACCAGATAGTTAATGTTTTGTGTGGTAGAAAACGGACAGGTATACAGGGATTAAAGGATAAACAAGGTAAGGTCAGAGAAGGTGAGGATTCTGTCATGGATAGGTGGGCTGAGCTTTTCAGTGATATTCTAAACAATGCGGTTAGTTCTATTTCCATTGTTTGCAATGATGATAGATGCATTGTTGGCTTTAATGTTGGCCCTATAACACAATCTGAAGTCATTTTGGCTGTTTCTAAACTTAAACTTCATAAATCCCCAGAGGTAGATGAAATTACTACAGAAATGCTTAGAGCTGGGAATTTTACCAGAGTTATTATTATCCCTATTTTCAAAAAAGGTGATTGCAGTTCTTGTGGTTACTATAAGGGGTATCAGCCTGCTCTCTGTTCCGAGGAAGGTTCTTTCCATGATTGTGCTTAATAGAATTAAGAATATGGTTGACAGTCAATTGAGTGATGAGCAATGTGGATTCAGAAGTGGTAGGGGATGTGTGGATCAGATATTTTCACTTAGGCAAATTCTTGAGAAATGTTTAGAGTTTCAGAAACCGTTGGTTGCTAGCTTTGTTGATTTCAAAAAGGCTTTCGACTCTGTTGATCGTCATAATTTGTGGTTGAGTGTGAAATCATATGGTATACCAGACAAGTTAGTTAACATAATGAAAGCTCTCTATAATAATACTGAGTCGTGTGTGAGAGTTGGTAAGTCTTGTAGCAATTGGTTTAGCATTTCTTCTGGTGTTCGACAAGAGTGCATTTTGTCTCCTTTTCTCTTTAGTTTGGTTATTGATTATGTTATGCGAAATTCATTTCAAAGGAAAGATTTTGGCCTTAAATGGTCTGAAGATACGAAAATTTTTGATTTAGATTATGCTGATGATTCAGCCCTTTTGGCAAATGATGTTGATGAGATGAACTCTTTCAATAGGGCTGTTGATGAGACTGGTAGTAGAGTAGGTTTGGTTACAAACAGAGAGAAAACTAAAGTGATGAAAATTGGTCAGGCAGGCTGTGATTCAGTTAATCTGAATGGTTGCAGTCTTGAGCAGGTGTCACAGTTTAATTATCTTGGGAGCTATTTAACAGATAATGGTGATGTGCGGCATGAGATTAACAGACGAATAGGGATTGCTGCCGGGACTTTTAAGAATCTATGGAGATTGTGGAGAAATAGGCGTATACACCTAAAGACTAAAATTAGACTGTATAATAGTTTGGTTCTTTCTAGGGTTAGTTATGGTAGTGAATCTTGGACCCTGTGTAAATAAGATAAGAGGAAACTAGATGCTTTTGATTCTAGATGCTTACGTAGTATCTTTGTAATTAATGATGAGGTTAGGCAAAGGAGTCGGCAACCTCCTTTAAGCAGCATATTGTGCAGAGAGAGACTCCGTCGGTTTGGCCATGTTGCCCGTATGAATAATTATAGATTGGCGAATAGGGTTATGAACAGTGTGCCTAAAGGCCTCAGAAAGAAGGGGAGACCTAGGATGCGGTGGGCAGACAATGTCAAACAGGACCTTGTTAGAATTGATATGCAGTGGCCAGATGCAGTAGGGATATCTCAGGATGGTAAAAGTAGGGAATCGTATCTCAGGATGGTAAAAGTAGGCTCGAACTTGGGAATTATAGATAACAAGCTTGGTGCGCTACCAATTGAGCAACCCTCCCCATTCCCAAGACCCATTTTGAGGGGTTATTGTTTGACCTCCCATCCGATTGACGGTGTCCTTTCCAAGACCAACTGTATCCGCTTTCTCACAAAGACAGAGTGGGAGTTAGCGAATGTAAATGTCAAAGCGGACACAGTTGAAGCTTGAATCTGAAAACTACAGATTTACGAGCCTGGCGCGCTACTGGCTGAGCCTTCAGCACACACATCCCTTGCATGGTTGAGCTGTCAAGTCATTGTCATCAACGCAAATTCTTTGACCAAAATGCTCTATCACACAAATTTCGATCATTGATACACTGTCCAATAATATACTGGAAGGTGTTATCCTTGAGTCTTACAGGGCAGGATACTTCAATCGGAAGCGTGCCAAATTCGCAATCTACAGTTCCCAGGTTAGAGCCCACCTGAGGCAGCATTCATATTTACCTCCGCAAAACTCCACGCCCCACCCTCGGTCAGTAGGGGACACTGATAGGCTTAGAAAGGCCGCCGTCCATCAGATGGGACGTTAAGCCATGGCGCTCTGTGCGGGAGAGAGTACCCTATGCACGTTAAAGGACACGTTGGATGACTTTGACGGATGGCTACCAACTATTTTCGAACAGTTATCCAGTGGGTTCCCTTCACCCAAATTCTCTGAGACATTGGGGCCCATGTGACCTGGCCATTTAGAAATTTGTGCGCAAAAACGTGCCACTCAGAGGTAAAACAACCCAATCATCGAGTCTTGCATATATTTTGCACGCAATGGGCTAAATGGCCAGGTCATAAGGACCCCAAAGGCTTAGAGAAGGTTGAGGGAGGGAATTCACTGGAACAGCTGTTGGAAGACAGATAGTGGCCTCCCATCAAGGCCATCCAGCGTGTTCTTTAACATGCACAGGGTATGGCTCTCCCGCCCACGGTGCCACGGCTTAACGTCCCATCCGACGGACGGTTGCCTTTCGAAGTCCATCGGTGTCCCCTACTGACCGTGGGTAGTGCTGAGAGTTTTGCGGAGATCTATCTCAACGCTGGCCCAGCTCGGACTCGAAACTGCGAACTACAGATTACGAGCCTGGCGCGCTACCGACTGAGCCCCCCCCCCCCCTATATTTTGCATTATATTAAGATATATTACAAATTACCTTTAAAGTGCTTTCAAGAATTGCTGGGACCCGATTGCCTAGGAGGATATTCCATAAGATACCAAGCACTGTGACTGCAATGTTAAGATTCTTCATTGCTCCGGATAACGTCGAGATCAGCATCTTCCAGCATCGCTGCAATGACGTCAACCTGTGATGAGAAAGATTCGCATCCTTGGCCTTCTCAGCCTCCATCAGAAGGAAGCCAATGGGATTTAAAATGATGAGGGAAATGGGAGCGAGAATATACATGTAGCTTGGTAAAAGGGGATGCTTTGCTCCATAGAGGCAATACACTGCAGAAGAACAAAACAAAAAGAAAACAACTGTAATAAATCAGGGAAAATATAGTTCGAAAACATCTGATACATAGATGAATCTAAGTGATTAAGTGATTAAGTGATTGAATGACGACTGAGCGATTGAGTGACTGCAGAGTGATTGTGTGACTGACTTTTCGGTGTGTGAGTCATCACGGGGACTGAGTGACTTTTTGGTGTGTGAGTCATCACGGTGACTGAGTGGCTTTTTGGTGTGTGAGTCATCACGGTGACTGAGTGGCTTTTTGTTGTGTGAGTCATCACGGTGACTGACCTTTTGGTGTGTGAGTCATCACTGTGACTGAGTGACTTTTGGTGTATGAGTCATCACGGTGACTGAGTGACTTTTTGGTGTGTGAGTCATCACGGTGACTGATGACTTTTTGGTGTCTGAGTCATCACTGTGACTGATGACTTTTCGGTGTCTGAGTCATCACGGTGACTGAGTGACTTTTGGTGACGAGTGACTTTTTGGTGTCTGAGTGACTTTTTTGGTGTCTGAGTGATCACGGTGACTTTTTGGTGTCTGAGTCATCATGGTGACTGAGGTGATTGAGGACTGAGTGAATATTGAGTGATTAAGTGACAGTGAATACCGAGTGACGACTCAATGATTAAGTGACTGAATGGCGATTGAGTGACAACAGGACGATTCAGTGACTGAGTGATGGAGTGACAACTGAATGATTGAGCGCCAATTGAATGATGACTGTGTGAGTAACTACTGAGTGATTTTAGTTAGTGAGTGATTGAGCGACGACTTAATGACGATTGAGTGACTGTGTGACGACTGAGTGATTGAGCACCAATTGAATAATGACTGATTGAGTGACTTAGTGGTAATTGAGTGACTACCGAGTGATTTTAGTTAGTGAGTGATGTAGCGACGACTTAGTGACGATTGAGTGACTGTGTGACGACTGAATGATTGAACGCCAATTGAATGATGACTGATTTAGTGGCTTAGTGATGATTGAGTGACTACTGAGTGATTTTAATTAGGGAGTGATTGAGCAATGACTTAGTGACGATTGAGTGACTGTGTGAAGATTGAATGATTGAACGCCAATTTAATGATGACTGATTGAGTGACTTAGTGGTGATTGAGTGACTACTGAGTGAATGATTTTAGTTAGTGAGTGACTGAGCGATGACTTAGTGACGATTGAGTGACTGAGCGACGATTGAGTGACTGAGCGACGACTTAGTGACGATTGAGTGACTGTGTGACGACTGAATGATTGAGCGCCAATTGAATGATGACTGAGTGAGTGACTTAGTGGTGATTGAGTGACTACTGAGTGATTTTAGTTAGTGACTGATTGAGCGATGACTTAGTGACGATAGAATGACTGTGTGGCGACTGAATGATTGACTGATTTAGTGAATTAGTGATTATTGAGTGAATACTGAATGATTTTAGTTAGTGAGTGATTGAGCGACGACTTAGTGACGATTAAATGACTGTGTGACGACTGAGTGATTGAGCGCCAATTGAATGATGACTGATTGAGTGACTCCTGAGTGATTTTAGTTAGTGAGTGATTGAGTGACGATTGAGTGACTGTGTGACGACTGAGTGATTGAGCGCCAATTGAATGATGATTGATTGAGTGATTTAGTGGTGATTGAGTGACTACTGAGTGATTTAAGTTAGTGAGTGATTGAGCGACGACTTAGTGACGATTGAGTGACTGTGTGACGACTGAGTGATTGAGTGCCAATTGAATGATGACTGACTGAGTGACTTAGTGATGATTGACTGAATACTGTGTGATTTTAGTTAGTGAGTGATTGAGAGACTATTTAGTGACGATTGAGTGACTGTGTGACGACTGAATGATTGAGCGCCAATTGAATGATGACTGATTGAATAATTTAGTGGTGATTGAGTGACTACTGAGTGATTTTAGTTAGTGAGTGATTGAGCGACGACTTAGTGATGATTGAGTGACTGTGTGAAGACTGAATGATTGAGCGCCAATTGAATGATGACCGATTGAGTGACTTAGTGGTGATTGAGTGATTTTAGTTAGTGAGTCATTGAGAGACTACTTAGTGACGATTGAGTGACTGTGTGACGACTGAATGATTGAGCGCCAATTGAATGATGGCCGATTGAGTGACTTAGTGGTGATTGAGTGACTACTGAGTGATTTCAGTTAGTGAATGATTGAGCGACGACTTAGTGACGATTGAGTGACTGTGTGAAGACTGAATGATTGAGCGCCAATTGAATGATGACCGATTGAGTGACTTAGTGGTGATTGAGTGACTACTGAGTGATTTTAGTTAGTGAGTCATTGAGCGACGACTAAGTGACGATTGAGTGACTGTGACGACTGAATGATTGAGCGCCAATTGAATGATGACTGATTGAGTAATTTAGTGGTGATTGAGTGACTACTGAGTGATTTTAGTTAGTGAGTGATTGAGCGACGACTTAGTGACGATTGAGTGACTGTGTGAAGAATGAATGATTGAGCGCCAATTGAATGATGACCGATTGAGTGACTTAGTGGTGATTGAGTGACTACTGAGTGATTTTAGTTAGTGAGTCATTGAGCGACGACTAAGTGACGATTGAGTGACTGTGTGACGACTGAATGATTGAGCGCCAATTGAATGATGACCGATTGAGTGACTTAGTGGTGATTGAGTGACTACTGAGTGATTTTAGTTAGTGAGTCATTGAGAGACTACTTAGTGACGATTGAGTGACTGTGTGACGACTGAATGATTGAGCGCCAATTGAATGATGGCCGATTGAGTGACTTAGTGGTGATTGAGTGACTACTGAGTGATTTCAGTTAGTGAATGATTGAGCGACGACTTAGTGACGATTGAGTGACTGTGTGAAGACTGAATGATTGAGCGCCAATTGAATGATGACCGATTGAGTGACTTAGTGGTGATTGAGTGACTACTGAGTGATTTTAGTTAGTGAGTCATTGAGCGACGACTAAGTGACGATTGAGTGACTGTGACGACTGAATGATTGAGCGCCAATTGAATGATGACTGATTGAGTAATTTAGTGGTGATTGAGTGACTACTGAGTGATTTTAGTTAGTGAGTCATTGAGCGACGACTAAGTGACGATTGAGTGACTGTGTGACGACTGAATGATTGAGCGCCAATTGAATGATGATTGATTGAGTAATTTAGTGGTGATTGAGTGACTACTGAGTGATTTTAGTTAGTGAGTGATTGAGCGACGACTTAGTGACGATTGAGTGACTGTGTGACGACTGAATGATTGAGAGTGAACTGACTGACTACTGAGTGATTGATTGAGTGAATGAATGACGACTAAGTTATTGAGTGACTGATTGAGTGATAGAGCGATTATTGAATGGTTGAGTGACGATTGAGCATAATATATAATATATATGTATAATATAAATAATATGTGTACAATATCAATTTTTTTTATCAATAATATTTTTAATTTCACGTTAAGATAGAGATAGTTCAAATGTTCTCTGAAGCTGCTCCTGGTTTCTCATACAACATAAAAACACATAGAACCCACTGACAGTCCCGGATCTAGAAAAAAAAAATAGGAAACAGGAGGGGAGGCAGAGGCAAGTAACGAATTTAGCAGAAAAAAGAAAAATGGGAGCCAAGATACTGGTTTTCCTTTGCAATATAACATGTAAAAGCAACTTGCATCAGTCTACGGTGGCAGCTAGGTTACCACGATGTTTATGTGAAAGTAATACCATATTCTAGTTTATGGTTACGCACAAAAAAGCGGAATCTAACACCGGAAAGAAGTGTAAAATGTAAAAATTCCATATTCTGGTGAAAGGATATATATTTATACGTAAAAGCTAACAGCAGGGAAAGGAATAAAATAACACTATATATGAACAGCAAAAACAGTTGTAAAGTAACGCAATTTTCGGATGAAGATTTGCGCCTGAAAAGCGAAACTTAATATCAAGAGATACCAAGATAATTACTTTTACTTGGTTGCCGTTTCTCATCAATAAAGAAATAAAGAATATTTTTATCTCGTTTTCATAAGAAGCAAGGTTGGGTTGTTTTACCTCTGAGCGGCACTTTTTTGCACACCATGGGCTAAATGGCCAGGTCACATGGACCCCGAATGCTCAGAGAAGGTTGGGGGAGGGGACCCACTGGAACAGCTATTGGGAGACAGATGATGGTAGCCTCCCGTCAAGGCCATCCAGCGTGTTCTTTAACGTGCACAGGGTATGGCTCTCCCACACACGGGGCCACGGCTTAACGTCCCATCCGACGGACGGCGGCCTTTCCTAGCCCATCGGTGTCCCCTACTGACCGTGGGCAGGGCGGGGAATTTTTTCGGAGATAAACGCGGAAATCTCAACGCTGACCCAGCTGAGACTCGAACCTGGGAACTACAGATTACGAGCCTGGCGCGCTACCGACTGAGCCACCCCCGCCCCAAGAAACAAGGTAATATGTTCACTTTGTCGTCAGTTTGTTGTCCGTCTATAGACATCCAACCATTTTTGTTTTTAGAAATAAATTAAAAGTTATTTTTGTGTTGGATAGGTATTGATGAAATTTTACGATTTGCACTTTCCCAATTTCACAAAAGCTATATTTTGCCCTCTAACGGTAAAAAAAAGCTGAAAATTTCAAAATTTTTAACGAATATTGCAATCGATGTATTTATGCTAAAATTTTGAAATTTCGATGTTGGAAGTGGAGGTCACCAAGTTTCCATTGGCAAAAAGTTCACCCCTTAGACCATGGATTGTGGGAAAATGAAACTTTTATTATTTCAAGAGACAACTGTTTGTTTTCTAGAGATAAATTAAAAAATCTTTTTAGGTTGGATACACACTAATGAAATATTATGATATGAACTTCCCGATTCTCCCAAAAGCTGTAATAGCGCCTTCTAACGGAGGAATTTTTATAAACGAATATTAAAAACGAAGTATTTATGCGAGAAATTTGAAATTTTGGTGGTAGAATATGAATGGCGTGAAGTTCGCATTGTCAACAATGAGTTGACCCCTTACCCCCAGGGTGGGTGGTAAAAGCAACTGTTTTGATTTAAGAGGTTATTGGGAAACTCTTTTGTAGTTGGATATTTACTAATGAAATATTATTCGCATTTTTCAAAAACTTAAGTAGTTTCAGTTTATATTGTTAGTGATCACAAAGCATGTAAATTTTAAAATGTTTTAACGAATGTTGCAATTGAAATGTTCAGTGGAACATTTCACTGTGGTTCACACTGTGGTTCAGGATTTAATCTTAGGGGGGAGGGGGCGAGGGACCCGCTGGCTCGGCTCAGGCAAACGAAGTAGCACTCGGTCCACCCGATTCGTTCCGCCTTGTGTTCACAGCGGCTGTGATTCTCGAGAGCTATAGGGTATTCCCACCTTATGTGACTGGGGCGGGGGTGGCTCAGTCGGTAGTGCGCCAGGCTCGTAATCTGTAGTTCCCAAGTTCGAGTCCCAGCTGGGTCAGCGTTGAGATTTATCTCCGCAAAATTCCCGCCCTGCCCACGGTCAGTAGGGGACACCGATGGGCTTGGAAAGGCCGCCGTCCGTCGGATGGGACGTTAAGCCGTGGATCCGTGCGCGGGAGTGCCATACCCTGTGCACGTTAAAGAACACGCTGGATAGCCTTGACGGGGGGCTACCATCTGTCTCCCAACAGCTGTTCCAGTGGGTCCCCTCCCCCAACCTTCTCTGAGCCTTCGGGGTCCATGTAACCTGGCCATTTAGCCCATGGTGTGCAAAAAAGTGCCGCTCAGAGGTAAAACAACACAACCCTTGTGTGACCGCTAATTCATAAGTAGTATAGAAATAGAAGACACGACACAACATAAATGTAAAAAATGAATTTTAATTAGGAAAAGATTTTTTGGAAAAATTTGTAGTCTTTTTTTTTTCCTATTTCTTTGGGGGTGCCAGGGTCCCTTGCCCTCCCCACTCTGGGTGCGCCACTGGATATGTTTATGGTGCAGATTTGAAATTTCGGCTGTAAGGTATCAAGAGATATTCTGATCATTCTACCGACAACAATACCTGCCTTCTTTTCTCAGAGGAGTACGACAAACCAATTTTCTAAATTTAAAGAATTTGATACAAAAACTTTTCCCTTTGTATAATTACTCATGAAATAGTACTATTTTCAACCCCGTCCCCCATCATCCATTAGTATGAATTAACACTTTAATGGAGTTAAAAACAAGGTACAGTCGCTGAAAAAAAATATCCTAACACTACGGTTGATTACAGAATTCAGAAAAAATATCTGGCAACGGTGTTTTTTAGAAATTACTGATCTGTCAACCTTAATGTCACGTGACACGAAGGTTGCCAGATCACTAATTTCTAAAAAAAATCGTTGCCAGATATTTTTCTGAATTCTGAAATCAACCGTAGTGTTCGGATACTTTTTTTGAGCGACTGTACATACACTAATTTCAGCCTTATTTTTAATATATATATTTGTTTAAGATCCGAATTCGATTGATTTTATGTGTCGTAATTACTTTCACTGGCATGAAAAAGGTTTAGCAATGTGTATCAAACATTTATTTATAGGTTATAATAGTTAAAATACCTTATAGAGTGTTTCTAAGAGTATATCTCAAGCAAACATAAGCTACCCTTATCCAGAAACTCTAATTCTCAGTTAAAATCTTAGTTATCCAACACCTATTGAGGTGCTGGATAACTGAGATTTTATTTAGACACGAGATATGGATCATCATCAAATAAATAAAGTAGTATAAATATATACTTCACTCCAGTATTAAAAAAAATCTGAAATTACCCTCTCATTCTCACTTTTTTAAACATTTAAAAATTATTACAGAATGGTTAAATAGAATTAAATGCCAAAACTTAAGAATAGGAGGTTATTTTTTAAAATTAATGTTATACCATTATATGGTATTGAATATATGTCGTGATCCTTCGTAAGGGTTGGGTTGTTTTACCTCTGAGCGGCACTTTTGTGCATACCATGGACTAAATGGCCAGGTCACAAGGACCCCAAAGGCTCAGAGAAGGTTGGGGGAGGGGACCCACTGGAACAGCTGTTGGGAGACAGATGGTAGCCTCCTGTCAAGGCCATCCAGTGTGTTCTTTAACGTGCACAGGGTATGACTCTCACGCACACGGGACCACGGCTTAAAGTTCCACCCAACGGACGGCGGCTTTTGCAAGCCCATCGGTGTCCCCTACTGACCGTGGGCAGGGCAGGGAATCTTACGGAGATAAATCTCAACGCTGACCCAGCTGGGACTCGAACCTGGGAACTACAGATTACGAGCCTGGCGCGCTACCGACTGAGCCCCCCTTCGTAAGGGAACGACGCAGATTTTTGTTTTGTCCCGTGAAATTAGATATCCTGCTTGAACTGCGCCAAATGTGGTGGTCTGTGTTAAGGCAACGACGCACTTTCTTCTAATCAATGTAATCACATATGATTAGTTATGCTACTGAACTGAACTGCGCCGAATGGCGTGTTGCGACTCCAATGACATACATATCGCTCTCTAGCAGAGGAGATGGCTTAGCTCCTTAATTAGATTCAACATTGCTTAGATGAAATAACAGGTCCGTGGGTTGTTACCCCCGTGCCGACGTATGCCTTAGATTTGCTGCGCCAAGTGATGTATAGAGATATGTCCAACAATTCACGCACGAGAGTTGTATAGGGACAACACAGTTTATTCACATTTATATACAATAACGTGCTGGGGATGCGCTCGACTCTGTATCCCTTTGCTGCTGCAAACAATTATCCAATGAGGTGCGGGGGGGGGCTCAGTTGGTAGCGCGTCAGGCTCGTAATCTGTAGTTCCCAGGTTCGAGTCCCAGCTGGGTCAGCGTTGAGATTTATCTCCGCAAAATTCCCCGCCCTGCCCACGGTCAGTCGGGGACACCGATGGACTTGGAAAGGGCGCCGTCCGTCGGATGGGACATTAAGCCGTGGCCCAGTGTGCGGGAGAGCCATACCCTGTGCACATTAAAGAACACGCTGGATGGCCTTGACGGGAGGTTACCATCTGTCTCCCAACAGCTGTTCCAGTGGGTCCCCTCCCCCAACCTTCTCTGAACCTTCGGGGTCCATGTGACCTGGCCGTTTAGCCCATGGTGTGCAAAATAGTGCCGCTCAGAGGTAAAACAACCCAACTCAATCCAATGAGGAGGAGAACCGCACTTTGCAGATTCTTGCTTTACCGACCTCAAACTCAGCGAAAGGATATTTAATCCTCGCATACTATCAAGTTCACGCAGAACCCACCTCAGTTCACACAGAACTGTACTTGGCTCATCAAGAACTGTATCATAGTTCTCTCATAGAACCGAACCCTCTCCTTAAAGGTTTTGTTTGAGTAAGAGCGGCGTCCCTTGATGCGTGTTCAAACGCCCTTCCTGTTTGACAGCGACGCTCAAGACTGCTGTTTATAATTGCCTGGCTTGTCTCCAGCGCTCAGTTCGTTCTTGAGGCTAGTAGTAAATGATTGTGACCCGAAAACAATAGCGCGTGAGTCACAACCCAACAACAGCACTTCCAAAAACACACTTAATACAGCTATATACAACAACAAAAATACAATAAAAATGCAACAATAAATAAAAATAAATACATTAAAGAGACATGACAGTATAAAAACTGGGTAAAGTTCTGACCATACTGCATTCAATGATGCAAGGGCACTAACATTGCACACTTACAGGTACAGGACAGAAAAATGGGAAAAATCAGATGTTATCTAATTAGAAAATCATATTCAGAGGTCAATACATCTATCCCTCGATTTACACGGTACTCAGTTCACACAATTTTGGCTTTGGACGGTCAAAAAATGCAACCAGTTTCGATTTACACGGTACTGACTGAGATTTCCTTTCTATGTACGTCTCAGTCAGTACCGTGTAAATCGAAACTGGTTGCATTTTTTGACCGTGCAAAGCCAAAATTGTGTGAACTGAGTACCGTGTAAATCGAGGGATAGGTGTAATTTTTTCCCTATGAGTTTTAAAGAAAAATATGCCTACAGATAAATTAAAGATCTCAATCAAATCAATCTAAATATCGATTTTAAACAATATTTGTTCAGTATTCAAAGAGTTATAAAGCTGGAATATTTAACAGACTACAAAAAAAATTAACCCCAAAGTTTAATTAAGAAAACGTTTCAAGTGATCAGTACCAGGTGCTATGCACCCTGTATTCTACTAGAGTCCACTATGGTCTCTGATCTCTTAACCCGTTTTACTGTTTTAGTTTCTCCGCAATAATTCCCCGCCCTGCCCACGGTCAGTAGGGGACACCGATGGGCTTGGAAAGGCCACCATCCGTCGGATGGGACATTAAGCCGTGGTTCCGTGAGTGGAAGAGACATACCCTGTGCACGTTAAAGAACACGCTGGATGGCCTTGACGGGAGGCTACCATCTGTCTCCCAACAGTTGTTCCAGCGGGTTCCCTCCCCCAACCTCCTCTGAGCCTACGGGGTCCATGTGACTTGGCCATTTAGCCCATGGTGTGCAAAAAAGTGCTGCTCAGAGGTAAAACAACCCAACGTTAAAAAACACGCTGGATGGCCTTGACGGGAGGCTACCATCTGTCTCCCAACAGCATGTTCCAGTGGGTCTCCTCCCCCAACCTTCTCTGAGCCTTCGGGGTCCATGTGACCTGGCCATTTAGCCCATGGTGTGCAAAAAAGTGCCGCTCATAGGTAAAACAACCCAACGTTAAAAAACACGCTGGATGGCCTTGACGGGAGGCTACCATCTGTCTCCCAACAGCTGTTCCAGTGGGTCCCCTCCCCCAACCTCCTCTGAGCCTACGGGGTCAATGTGATCTGGCCATTTAGCCCATGGTGTGCAAAAAAGTGCCGCTCAGAGGTAAAACAACCCAAGTTAAAAAACACGCTGGACGGCCTTGACGGGAGGCTACCATCTGTCTCCCAACAGCATGTTCCAGTCGGTCTCCTCCCCCAACCTTCTCTGAGCCTTCGGGGTCCATGTGACCTGGCCATTTAGCCCATGGTGTGCAAAAATGTGCCGCTCAGAGGTAAAACAACCGAACACAACCCAACAACTGTTTTAGTTAAATGCATCGTCCTTAACTCTTTCAATACTGAACAAATATTATTTGAAATCGATATTTAGATAGATTTGATTAAGATCTTTAATTTATCTTTAGATATAAAAAAATATCCTCTCAAGCAGCTGCTTGCCATAAAGGTCTGATAGGAGCTTGTCAGTTGATATGCCACACTGGAAGATCTGTGAAGATGGCGGGACCTCAGCAGAAAAACAACACAAACATCCATGCCGAACCCGCTGTTCGAACCCAGGTCCCTCTGATCAGTAGACAAGCTCGCTAACCATTCGGCCACGGAATGGCATCTTTCGATATATTTTTCATTAAAAATGATATTGAAGAAGTTATCGAGGTCTGAATCTGATTTTCTATTGAAATGAACTGTTTTCGTTTGGAAACTGGAAACTAAACCAATTGAACAGTTCCAAATTCCATTTTTCTTTCTGTCCAGTACCTGTATGTTCCAGTATACTGTTCTTCGTATCAAATGGATAGGAGAGGACAAAGGTTTCAATGCATTTTGCCTTTTTTTACCAATTGGATAGGAGAGACCAAAATCGTTGCCCTGTGTGCAGAAGATGGCGCTGAGTCCTGCCATGGCCAAATTCGGTTTCTTCTGGCTGAGAATTGAAGTAATAGAGACGACGGTGAAGATGATCGCTTTACCAGAGAAAACGGCGAAAATGAATTCCCAGTCGACGTTGCTGAGATTTAGAGTTGCAAGATTCAGGAATATCAAGGACGGCAGAGCGAACTGGGTGGTGAAAACTGTCAGTCCAGTGGCTTCTTTACCAGGAATCCACTGGAAGCGTCCAGCAAAGAACCTGGGTTAAAGAGACGAAAGCAAAGGGGTAATTTTAATATTACATAAATTACTTTTAAATATTGTGCTTTTGAGTAATGTTAGACCCATACCTACGTACAGGGTTGGGTTGGGTTGTTTTACCTCTGAGCGGCACTTTTTTGCACACCATGGGCTAAATGGCCAGGTCACATGGACCCCGAAGGCTCAGAGAAGGTTGGGGGAGGGGACTCACTGGAACAGCTGTTGGGAGACAGATGGTAGCCTCCCGTCAAGGCCATCCAGCGTGTTCTTTAACGTGCATAGGGTAGGGCTCTCCCGCACACGGGGCCATCGCTTAACGTCCCATCCGACGGACGGCGGCCTTTCCAAGCCTATCGGTGTCCCCTACTGACCGTGGGCAAGGCGGGGAATTTTGCGGAGATAAATCTCAAAGCTGACCCAGCTGGGACTCGAACCTGGGAACTACAGATTACGAGACTGGCGCGCTACCGACTGAGCCACCCCCGCCCCTACATAAGGGTGTTTCAAAACTCTCTGTATGAATTTCAATAGGAGATAGGGAACACCAAGACAAATCTTTTTCGTCTATGAATGTATATCCGCTGACGTAACATTCGGTGCTAGAGGGCGCTGTTTGGCGGCGCTGCAAATGGCTAGAGGGTTGGGTTGGGTTGTTTTACCTCTGAGCGACACTTTTTTGCACACCATGGGCTAAATGGCCAGGTCACATGGACCCCGAAGGCTCAGAGAAGGTTGGGGAGGGAACCCACTGGAACAGCTGTTGGGAGACAGATGGTAGCCTCCCATCAAGGCCATCCAGCGTGTTTTTTAACGTTGGGTTGTTTTACCTCTGAGCGGCACTTTTTTGCACACCATGGGCTAAATGGCCAGGTCACATGGACCCCGAAGGCTCAGAGAAGGTTGGGGGAGGAGACCCACTGGAACATGCTGTTGGGAGACAAATGGTAGCCTCCCGTCAAGGCCATCCAGCGTGTTCTTTAACGTGCACAGGGTATGGCTCTCCCGCACACGGGGCCACGGCTTAATGTCCCATCCAACGGACGGCGGCCTTTCCAAGCCCATCGGTGTCCCCTACTGACCGTGGGCAAGGCGGGGAATTTTGCGGAGATAAATCTCAAAGCTGACCCAGCTGGGACTCGAACCTGGGAACTACAGATTACGAGCCTGGCGCGCTACCGACTGAGCCACCCCCGCCCCTACATAAAGGTGTTTCAAAACTCTCTGTATGAATTTCAATAGGAGATAGGGAACACCAAGACAAACATTTTTCGTCTATGAATGTACATCCGCTGACGTAACATTCGGTGCTAGAGGGCGCTGTTTGGCGGCACTGCAATTGACTAGAGGGAGAAGTGGGAACGGATAACGGACTTGTGTTTGACATCCGCATTTGTAAATCAGACAGTATGTGTAATATGGAGTGTTTCACGACTGTTGAGATGGCTAACATGCATCTGCCGTATGGGGCTGCCAATGGAAACGGAAGAGCTGCTGTGAGATTGTACCGATAGCACTTCCCAAACAGACGTGTGCCAAACCACCAAACATTTCTGCATTTGCACTGGCAACTGCGAGAAATTGGAACATTCCATGCAAGCATGCATGACACTGGTCAGGAGAGAACCATGCACACTCCTGACATGGAAGAAGAGATCCTACGGCGGATTGAGGACAATCCAGGCACAAGCATGCGAGTTGTTGCACGTAGCCTCGGTGTGAACCATGCCCTCGTGTCGAGAGTTTTGCACGAGCAGCAGTTACATCCGTTTCTGAATGGGGCATCAAGCCACTTGAACGTTTAAATTAATATCCAAAATTGCCTGTACCTTGGCTTCACTGTAACCCCCTGCATGAAATAAATCATTATTATTATTCATCGTCAGAGTCCAGACATTGCAACCTCAGGATTACACTCTTCGTGTGAAATCCGTCTGCTGGTTTCTGCAGCAGACGTGGTGCAGCCTGATTTTCCAGCTCATGCGTTCTTCTCAGATGAGGGCTCCTTCACACGTGAGAGTGTGTTTAATGTGATAATTCTCATGTTTGGGCGCGCGAAAATCCATATGCCACAATGGCGTATGGTTGACAACAACGGTTTGCCATCAATGTTCGGGTGGGTATTGTCTATGACATTTTGATTGGATCATACCTGCTGCCACCCCGAATCAACGGGCAGATTTATCGAGTATTTCTTGAAGAAACTTTACGGGACTGCTGGAAGATGTTCCCGTGGCTATTCGCAGACGAATGTGGATTCAACACGACGGGGCACCAACACACTTCAGCAATGATGTGAGGGATTATCTGAACGCCACTTTTGGGGGTCGTTGGATAGGCTGGGGAGGACCCGTCGCTTGGCCACCAAGATCGCCGGATTTAACATGTATCGAGTTCTTCCTCTGGGGACATATGAAGAACCTTGTGTACGAGACTACCATTGACTCAGATGAAGACCTCGTCGCAAGAATCGCTGTCTCCGCTGCAACTGTTAATAAAATTCTGGGAATCTTTCAACAAGTACGGTAATCAATGCTTCGATGCTGTCATGCATGCAATGCTGTTGCCGATCTCAACTTTGAGTACCTTCTTTAAATAAACATGTCGTTCACACTTGTTTCCATTCATATATGTACCAGCTCCACCGATATTTCTCTCAGCGCCCTCTATCACCGAAGAATTATTTCAACGGACATACATTCATAGACGAAAAAGGTTTGTCTTGGTGTTCCCTATCTCCCATTGAAATTTGTACAGAGAGTTTTGAAACACCCTGTATATTATGGTATTAGTGTTTATACATAACATAAATGCTACACTTTACCTTAGGAAGAAAATATTAAGATATATTTTATAATTAAATTGTCGAGTTCCAGTACAACATCCAACGAATTTTTATGGAATGTTGTGTGTCTAATATGTATAAGTTATCTACGGGAAATATTCGCTAGTAGAAATCAGTCGGTACCTTTGATTTTCCAGACAGTCACTCCAAACTCTATTTGACCTTTTGACCTTGAATATGACACAGGAAATATTCTTATTTCTTTTCTACGGGAAATATTCTTTAATAGAAATCAGTCGGTACCTTTGATTTTCCACACCGTCACTCCAAACTCTATTTGACCTTTTGACCTTGAATATGACACAGGAAATATTCTTATTTCTCTTCTACGGGAAATATTCTTTAGTAGAAATCAGTCGGTACCTTTGAATTTCCAGACCGTCACTCCGAACTCTACTTGACCTTTTGACCTTGAATATGACACAGGATCTCAAATTTCTTACTATTTCTCAGACTAAGGATCGAAATACCTGTATGTACCAATTTTTAGATTTCTCTTACAAGATGATCGAAATTTGACTTCCGACCCATTTTATCCAAAATTTAACATTTCTGAGCTAACTAATTTGATATTTATGACTAATTCAACATTTCTGAGCTCTTTCTAAGATTCAGAATACTTACAGGCACCCATTTTTCTCTCTCTAGTACCAGTATATCGAAATTTGACGGGGCGGGGTGGCTCAGTCGGTAACGCGCCAAGCTCGTAATCTGCAGTTCCCAGGTTCGAGTCCCAGATGGGTCAGAGTTAAGATTTATCTCCGCAAAATCCCCGCCCTGCCCACGGTCAGTAGGGGACACCGATGGGCTTGGAAAGGCCGCCGTTCGTCGGATGGGACGTTAAGCCGTGGCCCCGTGTGCGGGAGAGCCATACCCTGTGCACGTTAAAGAACACGCTGGATGGCCTTGACGGGAGGCTACCACCTGTCTCCCAACAGCTGTTCCAGTGGGTCCCCTCCCCCAACCTTCTCTGAGCCTTCGGGGTCCATGTAACCTGGCCATTTAGCCCATGGTGTGCAAAAAAGTGCCGCTCAGAGGTAAAACAACCCAACCCAACTCGAAATTTGACCTTTGACTTCGAAGGATCCTCCACCCACACACACATACATACGGATCCGAAATTTTCGTGGAACGAGGGTGGCTCTGTAGGGTTTGAATATGATGCTATCCGACGTTCCACTATACAGGACAGTACTATATCTTATGGATGGCACCAAAAGCCACCTTCGTGTGCTGGTTGAGTCCTATCAAAACTCTGACATTGAAGCTGCGAAGTAACGGAGTGACATTACATTTACTATAGTATTGTACTATTTGTTGCCAAATGTTCAGCAACCACGGCATTCCCCGATTCCGTCTCACGACACTACCAAGTTAACGGAAAGCCGTGACTATCTAGAGTCGGGGGCAGGAATACACCATATAGACCTCACATGGCAGCAGTCGTATAAAAGGAAAGCTAACCACCGGTAGAAACCTGAAATTTACTCTGTTCCCCGGTTAGCAATGAACAAGGATATGTAGATCCAAGTTCGCTCCGCACCCAGGGTGGAGACTCTTAGTGGGTTCCAGACTTTCAAAAGGGCTCGTGCCTACTAGGGGACCAAATCCGTTCAGCCGTGCCCTTGAACTGCTCCACGGAGCACCTGATGTTGATGTCTTGACACCGTCCAACCGGGCCACAAAACCGGTCCGATGTCTTCGACCTTGGTTGGTCTTGACTCTGCCCAACCGGGGACCCAATCCGGTCAGCAAAGTCCTCGACCGGTTGCTGGGCCCGAAGCTCCCCCACCACGACGAGGTGGTCCCCTATCTGGGTTACTATAGTATTATCGAAATCTTTGATTCGTTGAATTCTGTAATTTTGAAACTTTGGAATTTTGAGCCCTGTGTGCTGGTTGATGCCTATGAGTACGCTGACATTAAGGCTGCGTAGCAGCTGGGAGAGGACCTTCCGTCTAAATTAGCGTACTATTATCGAATCACTCCGTTCATTCATATCTCTAATTATGGGACTTTCGAATTTTGAACCGTGCCGATGATTTATTGCCAATATTGTTAGGTAGCATTATGGTCTAATTTTTACTGTCACTCTGTACATTAATTGTGCCGAAAGTCTGCCATTATTTAAGGGGTAAATTAGAGCTCTTTTAATTTTAAAACATGATATTTTTTACTTAAATATCAGTTATTTGGGACAGATGTCCAAGTTTGAAGCTCTAGTGGTTTCATGGATGGTTGGGTGAGGGGACCCACTGGACAGCTGTTGGGAAAAGGGTGTAAGCCTCCCGTCAAGGCCATCCAGCGTGTTCTTTAACGTGCGTGGGTGGGTCTCTCTCACACACGGGATCACGGCTTAACGTCCCATCCGACGGACGGTGGCCTTTTGAAGCCCAACAGTGACCCCTATTCACTGTAGGCAGGGCGGGGAGTTTGGCAGAGAAAAATCTCTACACTTGCCCGGCAGGTGGCTCTGTAGGGTGCCAGGCTTTGATCTGCAGTTCCCAGATTCGAGTCCCAGATGTTCCAGCACTGAGATTTATCTCCGCAAAAATTTTCCTTCCTGCCCATGGTCAGTAGGAGACACCGATGGACTCAGAAAGGCCGCCGTTCGTCGGATGGACTTTTGGCTAAAAATTATTTCAGTTGTCAAAAAAAGGAAACAAATCGCACCTTACAGAAATCAGAAATCAAAAATAAGAATTTGTTGAAGATAAGTGGAAGCTTTCTGATGATGATTGCGATATTTGGGGTCGAGCTAGGGAACTTCGGGGTCAAGTAGATGGTATTTAGGATCGAGTCAGCAGTCTTCGCGGTCAAGATGGTGGTATTTAGGATCGAGTCAGCATACTTCGGGATCAAGTGATGATATTTGAGTTCGAAACCAGCAAACTTCGAGGTCAAGATGATGGTATTTGGGATCGAGTCAGCAGTCTTCGCGGTCAACATGGTGGTATTTAGGATCGAGTCAGCATACTTCGGGATCAAGTGATGATGTTTGGGTTGAAAACCAGCAAACTTCGAGGTCAAGATGATGGTATTTAGCATCGAGTCAGCAGTCTTCGCGGTCAACATGGTGGTATTTAGGATCGAGTCAGCATACTTCGGGATCAAGTGATGATGTTTGGGTTGAAAACCAGCAAACTTCGAGGTCAAGATGATGGTAATTAGCATCGAGTCAGCAGTCTTCGCGGTCAACATGGTGGTATTTAGGATCGAGTCAGCATACTTCGGGATCAAGTGATGATGTTTGGGTTGAAAACCAGCAAACTTCGAGGTCAAGATGATGGTATTTAGCATCGAGTCAGCAGTCTTCGCGGTCAACATGGTGGTATTTAGGATCGAGTCAGCATACTTCGGGATCAAGTGATGATGTTTGAGTTCGAAACCAGCAAACTTCGAGGTCAAGATGATGGTATTTGGGATCGAGGCAACAAAATTCTGTGATATTTTGGATCCAGCCATCAGACCTCGATTTCACGTTGGTGATAATTGGAATCGGGCCAGTGGAATTTGAGTCGAGTTACAAAAGCTTTGAATCGAGCCTGTGGTTTTCGAAATGAAGTTTTCACGAGTTTGTGAACCTTCTGATTCAGCCTCTGAACTTCACGATTAAACCTGTGATTAAACCCTAAAACCTGTGAACGTTAGAAAAAAACCTGCGAAGTTAATAATTGAGAATTATCTGCGAAACCGGCTGCTGGTGCTTTTGTTTTTTGCGATGGCCCATCTACAGTATTTCCATATTGAACAACGACGTTTAAAATTCTCTTTATGAAGATATCACATTTTCTTTCTAAGTAACTTCTCTGTACGTATACAATTTTCTATGCACGATTAAATTTTTTTACGAGTCGGCCTATCATCCTAATTTTGCTATATCTGTGCCAAATTTATTAATTTTTATTGTTTAATTTCTACTGATTTTCAAAAACAAAAGAGTTAATTGCTTTCGTTTTGTCGTTTATCTGTCTTTAGATGTTTTAAAAACAAATAAGAAAGAAAAAATAAAAATAAATAATAAAGAGGGCATCGATGTGCATCGATGTGCTTGATGTGCTTGAAAAGGCTGTTGTCCATCGAATGGATGTTAAAAGTTGGGTTGTTTTACCTCTGAGCGGCACTTTTTTGCACACAATGGGCTAAATGGCCAGGTCACAAGGACCCCGAAGGCTCAAAGAAGGTTGGGGGAGGGAACCCACTGGAACAGCTGTTGGGAGACAGATGGTAGCCTCCCGTCAAGGCCATTCAGCGTGTTCTTTAACGTGCTCAGGGTATGGATCTCCCGCGCACAGGACCAGGACTTAACGTCCCATCCGACGGACGGCTGCCTTTCCAAGCCCATCGGTGTCACTTACTGATCGTGGGCAGGGCGGGGAATTTTGCGGAGATAAATCTCAACGCTGACTCAGCTAGGACTCGAACCTGGGAACTACAGATTACGAGCCTGGCGAGTTCCCGACTGGATGTTAAGGTATGGCTCCATTTAAAGGAGTGCCATAATGTATGCATGGTAAAGACACTGGATGTCCTTGACGGGAAGCTACCATCTGTATCCTAACAGCTGTTCAGTGGGTTCCCTACAACAACCTTCTCTGAGCCTTTGTGGTCCTCATATCGGCCATTGTGCGCGAAAAAGCCCGCCCAATGGTAAAAAACAAATGAGGAGAAGGAATATTAATAAATTGGGAGATAAATAGAAAATTATTTTTCTGTTGGATTGGTAGTAATGAAATATTATTCTTTTCATTTCCTGAATCACCCGTTAGGAAGAATTTCAGCAATTTTAGAAATGAAACGTCCATAAAATGACAAATTTCGAATCGTTTTTGAAAACGAGCATTCCATGTTCTCCAGAAGAAATATTCTAGTTGTTATTGTTGTTAAATTTACTCACCCACAGAAAATGATTCCGAAACATTTCAACAGCGTCGGCAGCAAAAGTTCAAATGAAAGTGTCACCGGAGTCTCTGCAGAGTCCATGCTAATTCAATGTCAAAAACCTTCCAGAACTTCTGAAAAAAAAAAAAAGTTTATAAGATAAATATTCATTCTGTAAAAAAAAATCACATAAAATTATCTGCAGCAATAGAATTTTTGGATTGTTGTTTTACTTATGAGCGGGCTTTTTGTTTTGTGTGTGGTTTTTGGGTTGTTTTACCTCTGAGCGGCACTTTTTTGCACACCATGGGCTAAATGGCCAGGTCACATGGACCCCGAAGGCTCAGAGAAGGTTGGGGGAGGGGACCCACTGGAACAGCTGTTGGGAGACAGATGTTAGCTTCCCGTTAAGGCCATCCAGCGTGTTCTTTAACGTGCACAGGGTATGGCTCTCCCACACACGAGGCCACGGCTTAACGTCCCATCGGACGGCGGCCTTTCCAAGCCCATCGGTGTCCCCTACTGACCGTGGGCAGGGCGGGGAATTTTGCGGAGATAAATCTCAACGCTGACCCAGCTGGGACTCGAACCTGGGAAGTACAGATTACGAGCCTGGCGCGCTACCGACTGAGCCACCCCCGCCCCGTGTGTCTGTGCACTCTATAGGGAAGTCGCAAAAATTCCAATATCTTAAAAACTGGGAATGGAGTCTACTCTCGTCAGCTCTATGGTTGGTTGGTTGATTGTTTAGGGTTTTATGGCGCATTAACATTTAAGGCTATAATGCGCCAAACGAATGTCCAAAAAAAGATAAAAGTCGTGGTACCCTCAACCAGTTTTTAAAAATATACTACAAACACTCATAAAAAATGTAAAACAATAAAATGAAACGAAGTAGACAACAATAAACAAATATAGTAATATGTTATAAATATAAGCATAGAAGTAACTCAGGTTCGTCATCCACCCGAAGAAGAAAAGAGTGTAATAAACGAATGACCTAAACAGAGCAGAGCAAGTACAACTTCCTCCTTGCGATTCCTGCGGTAACATAACTGCCACGGTTTTATGATAGTTTGATCTCAGAGAGCTTGTTCGTAAGCTGTTCTGATCAAGATCTCTGCTACCGTGACCGGAGCTCGATAGTAAAACGCTGCCGGAAATCCAGATATCGAACCAGCAACGGATAGTCGGACAGGGGCGTGGCTGGCTTTGCAGCAGCATCTGCCAAGTCATTGCCCCTGATACCGACGTGACCAGGCACCCAACAGAAACAGATGGTTGTTGGGGTTGCCAGACGATGGAGCTGCTGGGGGATCTAGGAAAGAACTGGGTGAGGCCGAAGCCTCACCAAGATCAAAGCCTGTAGCGAGCTAAGGAAATCGGTGTGAAGCATGTACCGTAGTAACAGCATACTTAGCCGCCATGAAGACAAAGCATATAACTCTGCAGCGTGATCTGGTCTGCAATGATTGTATCACAGCAGACCATGGCCGATTCCACTGATGTGCCAGACTTCGAGCCATCTGTGAATACAGGCAAGAAGTCCGGGTTTGCAAGATGATGGCTGGCAAAGAGTTGCCAGTACATACAGTCAGGTGTAAAGGCCTTCCCCGTCGTGCACAGGGAAAAATCACAGGAAGGGTAAACAGCAAGCCACGGTGGGAGTGGCTCGATTGTGGAGTGTTCGATGCTATCGAGACTGTTGTTGATGTCTCTGAGGTAGCCTCCGACTCGCAAACCAAATGGACGAATGGCACTTGGGCGATTAGTGTAAGGCATCTCCCATTTCGCACTGAAAACGCAGTCCCAAGTGGGATGGCCAGGCAGGGATTGCAATTTAGATGCATATTGAACGGGCAACCACTTACAACGAAGAGATAAAGATGGTTCGTCGGTCTCAATGTAAAGACTCTGAACAGGTGAGGTGCGGAATGTTCCCGTGCAAACACAGAGGGCCTGATGATGGAGCAGATCCAGCACCTTCACCACCGAATCCCGGGCTGAGTCGTACATCTAGGATCCATAATCCAGTTTCAACCGGACAAGCACATGGTACAGGTGGTGAAGAGAACATCAGTCAGCTCCCCAGGAGAGAGAGGAGAGGACCTTGATGATGTTCAATGCCCGCATGCACTTGGACTTGAGATGATGTATGTGGGGGGGAAAAGGTCAATTTCCGATCGAAGAAGAGACCGAGAAACTTGGTCTCCGCCACAACTGGAATGATGTTACCACCGAGCCATAGCTCTGGATTCAGATAAAGATTATGCTTATGGCAAAAGTGCTCGCAAGCGGTCTTCTGTGGGGAGAACCGAAACCCATTGGCCGTCGCCCAAACTGAAAGATTGTTCAGGGCAATTTGCAGTTCAATGGCCCTCATGCTGGACGAAGAGCAAAAGATGATAAAATCGTCAACATAGAGAGCATTGCCTACAGATGGAGGAAGTTGTCTAGTAATAGAATTAATCTTGACAGCGAAAAGCGTAACACTCAGAACACAGTCTTGTGGCACCCTATGTTCTTGGGGGTACTGCCGCGATAGAGTGTTTTCGACACAGATACGAAAAGAACGTGCTGATAAGAAGTTGGATATGAAGATCAGCATGTGACCTCTCAAGCCGAAGCTATGGAGGTCACGAAGATTGCCGAATCTCCAAGCCGTGTCTATGCTTTTTCGATGTCAAAGAAAATTGACACCAGGTGCTCTCTACATAAAAATGAATATCTGATAGCTGATTCGAGGCGTATCAGATGATCAAGAGTTGACCGTTGCCTGCGAAATCCGTACATCGATGACCTCTACTGGCAGAGTGTAGGGTGGGAATTTAACGGAGAAAAATCTCGAAGATTACACAAGTGGGACTAGAATTCCTGAGAGTTACAGATTACGAACCTGGTGCGCTATAGGCTAACCCTCACTACTCAACAGACGTTTTTCACTCAGTGATAAAGGAAACATTGATGACTTTAAAATGCAGCTGTTTTTCGCACAGAATGCTAAAACTTGGTTCGTGTACTAGTGTGCCATACACAGTACTTGTTAAAAACACGTGGAATGTCCTTCACGTTCAAATAGTGGGTGCCCTACCCCCAATCTTCTCTAAGCCATTGACATCTTTGTGACCTGGCCATTTAGCCCATCGAGTTCAGAAAAAGTGCTGTTGAGACGTGAAACAACCCAACCAAGCCCAACTCTGAGCTTTTGGGGTACTGGCCACCTGGACATTCAGCCCGCTGTGTGCAAAATAACCGTAATTCAAAGTATACCTTTCCAGGTATACAGTGGGATTGTGCAAAAATTCTACCATGTAAGTAATCTCTTATTGCAGTCTAATTGAAAATCCCCGCCCTGCCCACGGTCAGTAGGAGACACCGATGGGCTTAGAAAGGCCGCCGTCTGTCG
This sequence comes from Ryuthela nishihirai, assembly GCA_038380435.1. Classification (NCBI taxonomy): domain Eukaryota; kingdom Metazoa; phylum Arthropoda; class Arachnida; order Araneae; family Heptathelidae; genus Ryuthela; species Ryuthela nishihirai. The sequence goes on from JAWZYU010000025.1 coordinate 30,545,854, forward strand.
GATGGAACGTTTAACCGTGGCTCCGTGTGCGGGAGAGCCATACCCTGTGCACGTTAAAGAACACGCTGGATGGCCCTGACGGGAGACTACCATCTGTCTCCCAACAGCTGTTCCAATGGGTCCCCTACCCCAACGTTCTCTGAGCCTTCGGGGTCCATGTGACCTGGCCCTTTAGTCCATGGTGTGCAAAAAAGTGCCTCTCAGAGGTAAAACAACCTAACTCAACCCTAATTGAAAATAAATACGTCTCCCGCTCATCTAAAAGTGGGAGTTGACAAAAAACTTCCTGAAGAAAAATCGTTATAAAAGGAAAGAAGACTAAAATAACATTTCACTGATATCATTACAACTCCTGACACGATCGAATATTTCGTATCTGAAAGCTTTTTTGGTTTCATTATGGTAGATGGCTTGCTACGAGATTCCATCAACACAAGAGATCAACGAGGAAGACGCCAGCTTGCGTGATTGTGTCTCGTGGCAGGTGCCAATAGCGTCGTAATTCCAGCAGCACATCACGCAACAGCAAATGAAATATGGCACGTACTTGCCTGTGAGTTGAGTTCCAATGAGTCGACAGCTTTCGGGAACACATCCGGGTTGTTTTATGTCTTGCGCAGTTAACGGTGTGGAAAACGCACACCTAATGTTATGCACTTATATACACTTCCCTATCAAAATGTTAGAGTTAGGTGGGGTTGTTTTACCTCTGAGCGGCACATTTTTGCACACAATGACCAGGTCACAAGGACCCCGAAGGCTCAGAGAAGATTGGGGGAGGGCTAGGGAGGGGACCCACTGGAAAAGCTGACAGATGGTAGCCTCACTTCAAGGTCATCTATTGTGCTCTTTAACGTGCATAGGGTATGGCTCTCCCACACACGGGGCCACGGCTTAACGTCACATCCGACGGACGACGGTCTTTCCAAGCCCATCGGTGTCCCCTACTTACCGTGGGCAGGGCGAAGAGTTAAGCGGAGATAAATTCAAAGCTGACCCAGCTGGGACTCGAACATGGGAACTGCACATTACGAATCGGTAGACTGGCGCGCTACCGACTGAGCCACCCCCGCCCCTAAAATGTTAGAGAATTTCCATGTTCTGTCAATGGGAATTTAATTCCACTGCTCTGTAACTTCTAAAATGCACGTTTTAATGGGAAAATGTGATTGAGGATAAATTAAAGATCATAACCAAATCTATTTAAATCTCGATTTGTAACATTATTCGTGCAGTATTTCAAGTTATGAAAGCTGGAATATTGAACAATTATCTTGTTTTATAAAACACATTCATAATTCTTTAATATTAAACTAATCATTACGCAAATTTCTAAAATGTTTATTTCATTAAATGGCTTGAAAAGATTCTTATTATTTAAGTATTTAATAATTTCTGACGTAAATTATTATGACACATTGGGGCGAAAAGGCTTAGTCCAGTGTTTCTCAACCTTTTAAGCTTCACGCACCCCCTGGAAACGTGTATGTAACTGGCGTACTCCTTATATAGATAGATAAAACTATAGTATAATAATGCCAACCTAGCGACTTTGTTACTAGATCTAGCGACTTCTGAGCTCTCACGGCGTACCCCAAAACTTTTTCCGCGTACCCCACGTTGAGAATCCCTGGCTTAGTCTCTAGAGCGTCAGGCTCATTAGTCTACAGTTCCCAGGTTCGTAATATAAAAAATATTAATATTTCATATAATATATAATGATCTAAGGGACCTGGGTTGGAGCATGGATGTATGTGTCGTTTTTCTGCTGAGGGCCTGCCATCCTCTCAGACCTTCTACTATGGCATATAAACTGACAGGCTCCTGCCAGACCTCCTTGGCAAGCAGCTGCTTGAAGGGGTATTTATTTTTATTTTATTTATAATATACTTAAAAATTAAAAGTTATAGATCTTCGAAGTTAAAATTCCAATGGCATAACATCGAAATTCTATGAAAACTACTCTGCCTACCATATTTTGGTAGGTAGTGCTGTTTGTATTGGGACACTTCAGTAATTTGGTAATGTTTAGCCTCTTACAAAAACTCCCTTAACTTTGAAAGAAAGCTGTTTTACGGAAATTGTCAATGGAGATAAATTTAAGATGTTGGGTTGTGTTGTTTTACCTCTGAGCGGCATTTTTTGCACACCATGGGCTAAATGCCAGGTCACAAGGACCCCGAAGGCTCAGAGAAGGTTGAGGGGAGGGGACCCACTGGAAGAGCTGTTGGGAGACAGATGGTAGCCTCCCGTCAAGGCCATCCACAGTGTTCTTTAACGTGCACAGGGTATGGCTCTCCTGCACACGGGGCCACTACTTAACGTCAAATCCGACGGACGGCAACCTTTCCAAGCCCATCGGTGTCCCCTACTGACCGTGGGCAGGGCGAGAGTTTTGCAGAGATAAATCTCAACGCTGACCCAGCTGGAATTCGAACCTGGGGAACTGCAGATTAGGAGCCTGACCACCCCCGCCCCAAATTCAAGATGTTAATCAATTTATTAACGACTTTCAATAATATTCGTTTCGTATTTAAAGAGTTTCCTGTAAGGGAACTTTTTTTGCACACAATATGCTAAATAGCCAGGTCACAAGCAACCCAAGGAGAAGGTTAGAGGAAGGAGACCCTCTGGACAACTATTAGGAGACAGATGGTAGCCTCTCGTCAAGGTCATCCAGCGTGTTCTTTAACGTGCATTTACTCTTCTTCACACGAACCAGAGCTTAACTTCCCATCCGACGGACTGAGGCCTTTCCAAACCCATAGGTGTCCCCTTTCTGACCAAGGGAGGGAGGGGGGGGGGGGAGAGTGAAGGTGTTTTGGCGGAGATAAATCTCAATTCTGGCGCAGTTGGGATACGAACTTAGCAACTGCAGATTACGGGCCTGGCACGCAACCGACTGAGGCAACTGCAACCCCAAGAGTTAGCGAACCTGAAATATTCTGCGACTTTGCAAAAGGAAATTTCCATCACAAATTAAGAAAGAATATTTACATTCAACCCTACTGACTCTAAAGTTGACTTTGCTAAATTCGCAAAAAACTATTAAAAATGTCAAGTTTCTCGTTAATATCTTTAAATAATATTTTTTAATTTGTGCTTATGTAAGAGATTTTTGTCAAGAAGTCACGTTTACAAAATTCTGACCCCTTCTTGAACTCAACTACTTATATCCAGATCATATTGCAATATTTTAACTGGGTCGGCTCAGTCTGTAGCGTGACAGGCTCGTAATCTTAGTTCCCAGGTTCGAGTCCCAGCTGGGTCAGCGTTGAGATTTATCTCCGCAAAACTCCCGGCGTTGCCTACGGTCAGTAGGAGACACCGATGGGCTTTTAAAGGCCACCGTCCGTTGGATGGGACGTTAAGCCGTGGCCCCGTGTACGGGAGAGCCATACCCTGTGCACGTTAAAGAACACACTGGAGGCCTTGACAGGAGGCTACCATTTGTCTCCTAACAGCTATTCCAGTTGGTCCCCCCTCCCTTTGGGGTCCTTGTGATCTGGCCATTTAGCCCATGGTGGGCAAAAAACTGCAGTTCAGAGGTAAAACTACCCAACCCATACTTTACTTTTTAAAGGGAAGAAGATACCCTCCCCCCCCGCCCCCAAAAAAAGACTACAGCTCTATTGGGCTAATCCTGGTTTCTCATGAAACGTGCAAAGCGACATGCCTGCTGCTTCAGTAGTCAGGTAGGCTAACCACTAGACCAATTATGGACTTAGTCTTTTCTTTTATCGTTCATATAATTTTGTATTTATGCTCATCTGATACCACCACCACCATTTCGTTTTGAGACGGATTGGCTGTAGCGCCCCAGGCTCGTAATCTGCAGTTTCAATTTTTTTTGCGATCAGACCCGTAAAGCTACTAGTTTATCTGCAGATTATGAGAGAATAAACGACCATGCCATCCCGGGACTAGAGCACGAACCCCAGCAGTTGCAACCATGCCATCCCAGAATTAGAACTCGAATTCCAGCAGTTGCAACCATGTCATCCCAGAACTAGGACACGAGTTCCAGCAGTTGCAACCATGTCATCCCAGAACTAGGACACGAGTTCCAGCAGTTGCAAACATGCCATCCTGGGACTAGAACACGAATTCCAGCAGTTGCAAACATGCCATCCTGGGACTAGAACACGAATTCCAGCAGTTGCAAACATGCCATCCTGGGACTAGAACACGAATTCCAGCAGTTGCAAACATGCCATCCTGGGACTAGAACACGAATTCCAGCAGTTGCAACCATGTCATCCCAGAACTAGGACACGAGTTCCAGCAGTTGCAAACATGCCATCCTGGGACTAGAACACGAATTCCAGCAGTTGCAACCATGCCATCCCAGAACTAGGACACGAGTTCCAGCAGTTGCAAACATGCCATCCTGGGACTAGAACACGAATTCCAGCAGTTGCAGCCATGCCATCCCAGAACTAGGACACGAGTTCCAGCAGTTGCAAACATGCCATCCTGGGACTAGAACACGAATTCCAGCAGTTGCAACCATGCCATCCCAGAACTAGGACACGAGTTCCAGCAGTTGCAAAATTGCCATCCTGGGACTAGAACACGAATTCCAGCAGTTGCAGTCATGCCATCCCAGAACTAGGACACGAGTTCCAGCAGTTGCAAAATTGCCATCCTGGGACTAGAACACGAATTCCAGCAGTTGCAGCCATGCCATCCCAGAACTAGGACACGAGTTCCAGCAGTTGCAAAATTGCCATCCTGGGACTAGAACACGAATTCCAGCAGTTGCAGTCATGCCATCCCAGAACTAGGACACGAGTTCCAGCAGTTGCAAAATTGCCATCCTGGGACTAGAACACGAATTCCAGCAGTTGCAGCCATGCCATCCCAGAACTAGGACACGAGTTCCAGCAGTTGCAAACATGCCATCCTGGGACTAGAACACGAATTCCAGCAGTTGCAGCGATGCCATCCCAAAACTAGGACACGAGTTCCAGCAGTTGCAACCATGTCATCCTAGGACTAGATCAAGAACCCCAGCTGTTGCAGTGTCACTCCGAACCAACGCGATATTATTGCGTCACCGAAGAGGCACCTCGAATCACAATTCTGCGAACCCCAGAGATTTATCTCCGCACCTTTCCCTCGGTCATCCCAGAGGCACTGATGGTCTTGGAAAGGTTACCGCTTCTCGGACGGGACATTAAGCCGATGACTCCGTGTGAAGGAGAACCGCATCTTACATACGTTAAAGAACTCGATGGATGGCCGTGATGAGGCAGGCACGTACAGTCGCTCAAAAAAATATCCGAACTATCCGAACATTATGGTTGATTACAGGATTCAGAAAAAATATCTGGCAACGATTTTTTTTAGAAATTAGTGATCTGGCAACCTTCGTGTCACGCGACGCGAAGGTTGCCAGAACACTAATTTCAGAAAAAAAATCGTTGCCAGATATCTTTTCACACGAAGGTTGCCAGATCACTAATTTCTAAAAAAAAATCGTTGCCAGATATTATTTCGCACGAAGGTTGCCAGATCACTAATTTCTAAAAAAAATCGTTGCCAGATATTTTTTCACACGAAGGTTGCCAGATCACTAATTTCTAAAAAAGAATCGTTGCCAGATATTTTTTCTGAATTCTGTAATCAACCGTAGTGTTCGGATACTTTTTTGAGCGACTGTACTTGCTCGGCTCCGCTTAGGTCATTCGTATATCACTCATTCATTTCTTCTTCGGGCGGACGACGAACCTATGTGCGAGTTTTGTCACACCGTACTAACTATTACACACATTTTAATCCATTGTCCAACTTTTAACTTGGAACGATGTTTTTTTTTTTAACTTCCATATTTTTACGTTTGAGCCCCTTACACTAAGATATCTTTTTCCAATGACTTTTATTTAACCCCAGTTTTTTCGTATTTAAGTTTACTGAATATCTCCGCAACTCTCTGCCTTCCCATGGTCAGTAGGGGTCACCGATGGGCTTGGAAAGGCCGCCGTCCGTCGGATGGGACGTTAAGCCGTGGCCCGTGTGCGGGAGAGCCATCCCTCTGCACGTTAAAGAACACGCTGGATGACATTGACGGGAGGCTACCATCTGTCTCCTAACAGCTGTTCCAGTTGGTCCACCCCCCTAACCTTCTCTGAGCCCTCGGGGTCCTTGTGACCTGGCCATTTAGCCCATTGTGTGCAAAAAAAGTGCCGCTCAGAGGTGAAACAACCCAACCCAAAACAATCACCACCATTTCATTTTGAGAGTGAATTTTACTTTTGGCCTTTACACCTTGTTTGATGCATCATGGCCTCAATTGCCGACATGCCAGAAAACTCCAAACAACCAACAAGCCAATACGTTATTTTATTGCGATTTGTAATGCACCTTTAACTACCGAATATGTTGAAAATGTTCATGCATTTAATCCAGACCATCTCAATGGGTCGTTGTTTTTACCTCTGAGAGGCACTTTTTTTCCTCACGGTGGTCTAAATGGTCAAGCCACAAAGACTCCGACAGCTCAGAAACGATTAGGGAAGCGAATAGATTGGTCAACTCTTAGAAGACAGATGGACGCCTGCCGTCAAGTCCGTGCAGCGTGTTCTTTAACGTCCACAGGGTGCTCTTCTCACACGCGCTTATGTTCCAGGGGGCGGGGGTGGCTCAGTCGGTAGCGCGCCAGGCTCGTAATCTGTAGTTCCCAGGTTCGAGTCCCAGCTGGGTCAGCGTTGAGATTTATCTCCGCAAAATTCTTCTCCCTGCCCACGGTCAGTAGGGGACACCGAAGGGCTTGGAAAGGCCGCCGTCCATCGGATGGGACGTTAAGCCGTGGCCCCATGTGCGGGAGAGCCATACCCTGTGCACGTTAAAGAACACGCTGGATGGCCTTGACGGGAGGCTACCATCTGTCTCCCAACAGCTGTTCCAGTGGGTCCCCTCCCCCAACCTTCTCTGAGCCTTCGGGGTCCATGTGACCTGGCCATTTAGCCCATGGTGTGCAAAAAAGTGCCGCTCAGAGGTAAACAACCCAGCGACATTTCTAAGCCCATTGGTGTTAGGACTCGAATTCGGAAACAGCAAATTATGAGCCATCCCACTACCAACTAAGCCTACCCCAAACATTCCAAAAAAAACCCCCCTCATTTTCCAATTTATATCTAATATTAATTGCTTATAAATAATTCTTACCTTTTCTTGCTACCTGTTTCAGACGCCAGACTCTAAAAGAACCAATGACAAAAAAATCACCACCTTCTTCGTCTGCAGAGTCGATCAGGAGCAATGAGCAGTCGCTCTTTCTTCCCGCCTCAGCCACAAAATGAGTCACAACCGTTTTCCCCTCCTAATCCATCTTATTAGTCAGCCGTCTGCAGGTTTCTTTCTGTCGAGCAGTGCGATTTCGTCTCTGATAACGACCGACCTCTGCGTAAACGTACCATAGCCCAAAGGGTGATTAAAACAGGACAGTGATTAATTCCAACTTCTTCCCTCTGCACCTGCGAGGCACACAGACAGACATCTCCGTTTTTCTTACTCGCAAATCATTCAAGTCTCCACAGTGCTCATTCGACACCAATGATAAATAAATTGTGAATAGGGCACTTCACACTTAATCGGTTGTTAATTGCAGAAAGAACTACACACATAAAAAAGAACAAATGATCAATGCATAAATTTGCTTCTGACCTGACTCTGTTTGCAGACGGTTAATTTATTAATAGCTCGTGCGCTCGTTACCTTGACTCCGACTGCTGCGGGGTCAAAGACGTCGCTGCTATTTTTTGCGAGCAATAAAAAGCCCATTTTTCCAACACCCAGATATATGAAAAGCTGAAGTGAGATTCGATTGTTTCACCTCTGAGTGCACCCCTCTTTTTGCACCCAATGAGCTAAATAGTCAGGTCACAAGGACCCCGAGGGCTTAGAGAAGTTTTGGGGAAGGGAACCCACTTAACAACTGTCAGTTGTGGGTTGTTTTACCTCTGAGCGGCACTTTTTTGCACACCATGGGCTAAATGGCCAGGTCACATGGACCCCGAAGGCTCAGAGAAGGTTGGGGCAGGGGACCCACTGGAACAGCTGTTTGGAGACAGATGGTAGCCTCCCGTCAAGACCATTCAGCGTGTTCTATTAACGTGCACAGGGTATGGCTCTCCCGCACACGGAGCCATGGCTTAACGTCCCATCCGACGGACGGCGGACTTTCCAAGCCCATCGGTGTCCCCTACTGACAGTGGGCAAGGCGGGGAAATTTGCGGAGATAAATCTCAACGCTGACCCAGCTGGGACTCGAACCTGGGAACGACAGATTACGAGCCTGGCGCGCTACCGACTGAGCCATCCCCGCCCCATTTTTGCGAGCAATAAAAAGCCCATTTTTCCAACACCCAGATATATGAAAAGCTGAAGTGAGATTCGATAGTTTCACCTCTGAGTGCACCCCTCTTTTTGCACCCAATGAGCTAAATAGTCAGGTCACAAGGACCCCGAGCGCTTAGAGAAGGTTTGGGGAAGGGGACCCACTTAACAACTGTCAGTAAACAGACGGTAGCTTCCCTTCAAGCCCATTCAGCCTGTTCTTCAACGTGCACAGAGTATTGCTCTCTGCACACGGAACACGGCTTAACGTCCCATTTGACGGATGGAGGCCCTTCTAAGTCCATCGTTGTCCCTCTATTGACCGAGGGGGGGGGATAGAGGTTTAGCGGAGATAAATATCAACGCTGGTAATCCCTTGGGTAAGGGGACCAACTGGACAACCGTTAGGAGACAGGGGTAGCTTCTCGTCAAGGTCATCCAGCGTGTTCTTTAACGTGCACAGGGTATGGCTCTCCCGCACACAAGGCCACTGCTTAACGTCCCATCCGACAGAAGGCGGCTTTTCCAAACCCATCGGTGTCCCCTACTGACCTTGGGCAGGGCGGAGAATTTTGCGGAGATAAATGTCCATGCTGGCCCAGCTGGGACTCGAACCTGGGAACTACAGATTGCGAGCCTGGCTCGCTACCGACTGAACCACCCCTGCCCCAAAGGCTCAAGTAATCAGCAAATTACAACACTGTGTCCACGTTACCTGGAGGGAAAATTCTGAATCATTTAGCATCTTGGCGAAAACCATTTTTCGTGATTTCTCTGAATTTTTCGGTTAAATTTAAATTAGCATTTGGTTGGGCTGCTTATGTTGGTCTTCAATTTTTTTTCTTTGACTGACACTTTTTTTTTGGCACACAAGGGATTAAATGGCCAAGTCACAAGGACCCCAAAGGCTCAGAGAAAAGTAGAGGGAGGGTCCCGCCTAACAACTGTTAGGACACAGATGGAAGTGCTAAAAAAGTCAAGCTATCCACTTTGTTCTTTAACGTGCACACGATACGACTGTGCAAGTTGCCGTCATGCAGACAACGTTCTGCATGACGGACGGCGCCTTTTGCAAGCGCAGCGTTGATTTCTTGTGAAGTTTGGGGTTTAAAGATATATTCTCTTTATGCTGATACAGGTGAGACTCGAACCTGTGAACTGCAGATTACGAATCTGGGTTGGGCTGTTTTACCTCTGAGCGGCACTTTTTTGCACACCATGGGCTAAATGGCCAGGTCACATGGACCCCGAAGGCTCAGAGAAGATTGGGGGAAGGACCCACTGGAACAGCTGTTGGGAGACAGATGGTAGCCTCCCGTCAAGGCCATCCAGAGTGTTCTTTAACGTGCACATGGTATGGCTCTCCCGCACATGGGCCCACGGCTTAACGTCCCATCCGACGGACGGCAGCCTTTCCAAGCCCATCGGTGTCCCCTACTGACCGTGGGCAGGGCGGGGAATTTTGCGGCGATAAATCTCAACGCTGACCCAGCTGGGACTCGAACCTGGGAACTACAGATTACGCGCTACCGACTGAGCCACTCCTGCCCCATATTTTGTAGTGCACAGACTATCATACCCTGTGCACTTTAAAAAAAAGTGCAGGATGGCCTTGACGGGACCTATGGCTCTGTCTCCTAACACCTGCCCAGTGGAGCGAAGGGTTCAGTCGGTAACGCAACAGGCTTATAATCTGCAGTTTCCTGCTTAGAGTCTCACCTGGGCTACCTTTGAGATTTATCTCCGCGAAACTCAAAATCCTGACCTCATTGAGTAGAGGACATTGATAGTCTTGAAAAGGCCGCCGTAATTCAGATGGGATGTAAAGTCATGATCCCTAGTGAAGGAGAGTCATACCCTGTTCACGTTAAAAAACACGTTGGATAGCCTTGATGGGAGACTTCCATCTGTCTCCCAGCCGCTGTCTATTAGGCCCTCTTTCTCCAACCTTCTCTGAGCCCTCGGAGTCCTTATGACCTGTCATTTAGCCCATTGTGTGAAAAACATGCCGCTCAGAAGTACAACATTCCAATCTGTCCATTCTCATTCCCAAACTTCTCTGAGTCTTGGGGACCATTGTGACTTTGTCATTTAGGCTTTGGGTTGTTGGGTTGTTTTACCTCTGAGCGGCACTTTTTTGCACACCATGGGCTAAATGGCCAGGTCACATGGACCCCGAAGACTCAGAGAAGGTTAGGGGGAGGGAACCCACTGGAACAGCTGTTGGGAGACAGATGGTAGCCCCCCGTCAAGGCCATCCAGCGTGTTCTTTAACGTGCACAGGGTATGGCTCTCCCGCACACGGGGGCCACGGCTTAACGTCCCATCTGACGGACGGCGGCCTTTCCAAGCCCATCGGTGTCCCCTACTGACCGTGGGCAGGGAACTTTGCGGAGATAAATCTCAACGCTGACCCAGCTGGGACTCGAACCCGGGAACTACAGATTACGAGCAGGCGCGCTACCAACTAAGCCACCCCCACCCCGATCACCCCTGTCATTTAGGCCATTTTGTGCAAAGTGCCGCTCGTAGGTAAAACAACGCACCCCCAGCCATTATTACTTAGATCGTTTCAATGTGTTATTAGAGTATTCACAATATTAAACTGCTCCAGACACTCGTTAATCAGGTTATATTTTAATCTGTTTTTTTTTAATATATTTAAATTATTGAACCATCAAGTAATAGACATTCTATATAAGGCATACACTGATCTTTATTTTTGATATTTAGTTTCTGAAAAGTGAACAGCAATAACTCTACGATGACGTTTTACAATAGAGTCTTCTTTTCTTTCTGCTTAATTTCGACCTTACTAATGAAATCTCTAATATTTGTCGACCATTATGTACGCCTTGTAATTTATTTTCTTTTAAAATTGTCCCCAACTTTTAAAAATAGTTCATCGGCAGTGATTTCAGTTTCCGCTTACGACGCTGTAACCGTGTAGATTTTTGCATAAACATGGCGCCTGAGGAAACATGGCTTATAGCAATGTAATAAGAAGACGGAGATGATGCCACAGGACTAAAATTAACATTGAGAACGGGGGCGGGGGTGGCTCAGTCGGTAGCGCGCCAGGCTAGTAATCTGTAGTTCTGAGGTTCGAGTCCCAGCTGAGTCAGCGTTGAGATTTATCTCTGCAAAACTCCCCGCCCTGTCCACGGTCAGTAGGGGACACCGATGGGCATGGAAAGGCCGCCGTCCGTCGGATGGGACGTTAAGCCGTGGCCATGTGTGCGGGAGAGCCATACCCTGTGCACGTTAATAGAACACGCAGGATGGCTTGATGGGAGGCTACCATCTGTCTCCCAACAGCTGTTCCAGTGGGTCCCCTCCCCCAACCTTCTCTGAGCCTTCGGGGTCCTTGTGAACTGGCCATTTAGCCCATGGTGTGCAAAAAAGTGCCGCTCAGAGATAAAACAACCCAACCCAACGGTTAATGAGTTGAGGTCTCATGAGGAGTAAATGTTGGGCTCAGTTCCAGTGAGAAGGCACTGGTGGTCTAAAGACAACCGAGAAGACACAAGAGACTGAAAAATTGTGAGTTTGAATAACGACTCAGTGATGAGGATTCACTAGTCCGTGTAAGGTGGGAAGGTGTCACTGCTCGGTATGAGGGAGACAGTGGTCGGTGTAAGGGTATTAATAGTCTGAGGTAGGCACGTCGGCATATGGGTGATAATGATCAGCATGAGGTGGACACTGGTCAGGGTGAGGTAGGCATTGGTTGACATGAGGGTGATAGTGATCAGCATGAGGTAGACACTGGTCTGGGTGAGGTAGGCACTGGTTGGCATGAGGGTGATAATGATCAGCATGAGGTGGACATTGGCCAGGGTGAGGTAGGCACTGGTCGGCATGAGGGTGATAATGATCAGCATGAGGTGGACACTGGTCAGGGTGAGGTAGGCACTGGTCAAGGTGAGGTAGGCAATGATAAGCATGAGGTGGACACTGGTCAGGGTGCGGTAGGCACTGGTCAGCATGAGTGTAGTAATGATCAGCATGAGATGGACACTGGTCTGTGTGAGAAAGGCACTGGCCGGCGTGAGGGAGGCATTGGTTGATATAAACGTGCCACTGGTCAGCATGAAGGATTTAGTGTTCGGTGTGAAGAGACACTGGTTGGCGTAAGGCAGGCTTGGTCAATCTGAGAAAGGCATGGACTGGTATAAGGGTGTCAGCAGTAAATGGTCAGCATGAGGGATACAATGGTCGAAGTGAGAGAGACACTGATGATTGTGAATTTAAAGTGTTTGTGCAGAAATGATTGTGAGAGGAGACATTGGCGGTGAGTTGGAATAAAGAGACTCGTCACATAAGTGAGAAGACTCTGGTGGGCGTGAGGTTTGGAGGGGAGATAGTGGCGGTAGTCATTGTGAAAAGACAAGTAGTCATGAGATTGGGAGAGGAGACCCTAGCAGTTGTGAGTTTCAATGAAGAGACGCTGTACTCATGAGATCAAGTGAGAACACACTGGTGCGCCTGAGAACCTGAGAACACACACTGGTGAGTCTAAGGTCCTGAAAACAGACACTGGTGAGTCTGCCGTCCATCAGATGGGACGTTAATCCGTGGCCCCGTGCGCGGGAGAGCCATACCCTGTGCACGTTAAAGAACACGCTGGATGGCCTTGACGGGAGACTACCATCTGTCTCCCAACAGCTGTTCCAGTGGGTCACCTCCCCCAACCTTCTCTGAGCCTTCGGGGTCCATGTGACCTGGCCATTTAGCCCATGGTGTGCAAAAAAAGTGCCGCTCAGAGGTAAACCAACCCAACCCAACCTAGTGAGTCTGAGGTCCTGAGAACAGAGACTAGTGAGTCTGAGGTCCTAAAAACAGAGACTGGTGATCTTAAGGTCTGAGAAGAGGTATTGGGTGGTTGTGAGTTGGAATGAGGAGACACTGGTTTGGGCATTAGTTTGTGAAAAGAGATACTGGCAGTTTTGAGTTTGAAGGACACGGTGAGTTCTACGAGACACTTGTGATGTTAAGATTAAAGAGATATTGGTGGTTTGGAGTTTGAATGAAAAAGGGCACTGGTAAATATCACTTCGAGTGAGAAGAGAGAAGCGTTTGAAATACGAGACACTGCTTAGTCTGAAGTCCAGAGAATAGGTGCGGACTGGTAATGGACACTGAGCTCTGTAGCCACCAAAAGAAAATAATAATTATTATTTAAAAACATCCTACTCCTATGAGGCCCCAGGGGCCAGCGACACTAAAGGTTTGGGGCGCCTTTAGTGTCGCTGGCTCCTGGTACCTCATAGGAGTAGGATTTTTTTTAAAATAATAATTGTTATTTTACAGAACTTCGACAGAATTGAGGAAAAACCTATTTTAAACTTCACGTACGAACTCTCAAAAGAATAAGAATTGAAATCTTGAAAAACAAACCGAATTTTTTTATCGCAGCAATGGTCCCCGGCTACAATTACGTCCCTGAAAAAATGTGCCAGTCCGCCCCTGATTGAGAGGAGAGAGTGGTAATCTGAGATCGTAAGAGGAGACATTGATGTGTCTAACATTTTCTTCTTCCTAAACTGGACCACTTTGTAAAAGGGTCCTTGGCCCCTTTATCATCTGGTTCACGAGCAGAATTTGGATTTGGTTGCCGTATTTATCAGAAGGTTGGCGATAAGGTTTCAATACATTTCAGCGATAAGGCTTCAACGATAAGGAAGCGCTGGAGGTTCTGAGAACAGACACTTGTGGACTTCACTGCGATTGAGAAGATCTGGTGGTCATGACTTGTGTTTGAGAGTTTGAAGCTTGAATAGGGAGACCACTGATAAGTCTGAGGTCATGAGAAGAGACAGTTGTGGTTACGAGCTTGAATGAATAGAGACTTCAGTAAGTGCTAGGTTATGAGAGAAAAAACATTGGTTATTGTATGAATGAAGGAACATCAGTGGATGTCAGTTTGAGTGAGGATACACTAATTGATGTGAGGTGTGAAGTGTGAGGAAGTCATTGGTCGGATGTGAGGAAAACACTGGCCGCTGTGATGGAGCCACTGATTGGTGTAAGGGAGTCGTTGTCAGGGCCATCCAGCGTGTTCTTTAACACGCTGGATGGCCTTGACAGGAGGCTACCATCTGTCTCCCAACAGCTATTCCTGTGGGTCACCTTCCCTAACCTTCTCTGAGCCTTCGGGGTCCATGTGATCTGTCCATTTAACCCATGGTGTTGGTTTGTTTTTCCTCTGAGCGGCACTTTTTTTGCACACAATGGGCTAAATGGCCAGGTCACATGGACCCCGAAGGCTCAGAGAAGGTTGGAGGAGGGGACCCACTGGAACAGCTGTTGGGAGACAGATAGCCTCCCGTCAAGGCTATCCAGCGTGTTCTTTAACGTGCACAGGGTATGTCTCTCCCGCAGACGGCGCCACGGCTTAACGTCCCATCCGACGGACGGAGGCCTTTCCAACCCATGGTGTGAAAAAAAGTGCCGCTCAGAGGTAAAACAACCCAACCCAACTTAACAGTCTTCTCAATCGAATTTACGAGAAACAGCAAATGTCTCCATATTCAAATTCAAAACTACATTGGTTCAAGGAAAAACCGATGGTTTTTCAATTTCAGCGAAAAGACATTCTTTTCTGCGTCTCATCACCACCGGTCATCAGGAAAAGTGAATGGATATCCGATCGTTAATATTAATGAACCTATCAAGACACTAAAACCAATTCCTCTTCCTCCACAAAAATGTCTCTTTTTCTCCAAGCTGGCGAACTATATTGCAAAGTTTAAGGTCTTGCATCTCCCTCAATAAATCCAAGATATTGATTTCGCACGTTCTTTATGGACTCACTGCAACGGCCAAATGATATTCATTAGCTTAATTAAAATCTCCCCCGTCAGCTATTACAAGTTGACCGAGGAAACATGACTGCGTGATGCAATACAGCCCCTCCCAGCCAAACTCCCGCTATCGCTCGTGTCCGCGCGGATCGCATAACTCGACCCTGCATTAATATTCACGTGGCTGCCGGCTGTTGCAGCGCACGTGGCAGACATAGATCCCCCCAAAGAGGGTCACGGGGTTTGTCATTCGTCACTGTCGTTGAATTTATGTCACAGCTTAGAGGAACTATTTCTTAGTTGTTTTTGGGTTGTTTTACCTCTGAGCGGCACTTTTTTGCACACCATGGGCTAAATGGCCAGGTCACATGTACCCCGAAGGCTCAGAGAAGGTTGGGGAAGGGGACCCACTTAACGGATGTTGGGAGACAGATGGTAGCCTCCCGTCAAGGCCATCCAGCGTGTTCTTTAACGTGCACAGGGTATGCCTCTCCCGCACACGGGGCCACGGCTTAACGTCCCATCCGACGGAAGGCGGCTTTTCCAAGCCCATCGGTGTCCCCTACTGACCGTGGGCAGGGCGGAGAATTTTGCGGAGATAAATCTCAACACTGACCCAGCTGGGACTCGAACCTGGGAACTACGAGACTACTATAGATTACGAGTCTGGCGCACTACCGACTGAGCCACCCCGCCCCCCTCTTTCTTAGTGACATGTAGATAAAAGGCGGTAGATGGCTGAGTTATCTGGGATTTTCGTGAGCATAATGTGCAGGGCCACATCTAGGAGGTGGATCAAGGGAACCATCGCACTACCACGCACACTTCCAACCTATTAGAATGTTAGTAAGAGTAAAGGAGGCAAAAATTGCTGGTGCATATTTCGCTCATTTTTCAAGACATTTAAAAAAATCCTCTAAAACGGCACCTGTTACTTTTTTTTTTTTCAAGATCCGGGTTTGATGAAGCGGTGATTGTTTAACGGTGGTGCATTAACCAGGGGGGGGGGGGTTGATTTACCTCTGAGTAGCGCGTTTTTTGCACACAGTGGGCTAAAATAGATGACCAAGTCACAAGGATCCCAAGGGCTCATAGTTAATGACCAAGTCACAAGGACTCCAAGGGCTGATAGCTCAAGGTTCACAAGGACCCCAAGGGCTCATAGACCAAGGGCTCCAAGTCACAAGGACCCCAAGGGCTCATAGACCAAGGACTCCAAGTCACAAGGACCCCAAGGGCTCATAGACCAAGGGCTCCAAGTCACAAGTACCCCAAGGGCTCATAGATGAAAGGAACCCACCGGACTAGGGCTGGATCTGGGGGGAGCGCAAGGGGGTGATGCCCTTCCCCCACCCCTTCCAGAATGCTAGTAAGGTTAATAGAAGCAAAATATTATTCAACTTATTTATATTTCATGTATTTTTCAAGAAATTTTTAAAGACCTGTAAAACGATGAGGAAATATTGGGGATGATAGTGAATATTGCATTGAAAATTCACTATCATCCCCTTTTTGCATTTATCCGACTCCATTGTGTTTTTGACCCTCCCCCCTCGATTTTTTATAGATCCGGGCCTACACTGGACAGCTGTTAGGAGACGGAAGCCTCCCTCAAGGCTGTTCAGCGTGTTCTTTAATGTGCACAAGGTATGGCTCTCTCGGCACACGACCACGGCTTTCATCCGACGGACGGATGGCGGTTATTTCCATGTCCATCGGTGTCCCCTTTATCAGCGAGAGCAGGGTGGGCGGTTTGGCAGAGATAAATCTCAACGTTGGCACAAGTGGGACTCGAACCTGGGTTGGGTTGTTTTACCTCTGAGCGGCACTTTTTTGCACACCATGGGAGAAATGATCAGGTCACAAGGACCCCGAAGGTTCAGAGGAGGTTTGGGAGGTAAGCCACTGGAACAGCTGTTGGGAGACAGATGGTATGTAGCCACCCGTCAAGGCCATCCAGCGTGTTCTTTAACGTGCACAGGGTATGGCTCTCCCGCACACGGTGCCACGGCTTATCATCCCATCCGACGGACGGCGGCCTTTCCAAGCCCATCGGTGTCCCCTACTGACCGTGGGCAGCGCGGGGAATTTTTGCGGAGATAAATCTCAACGCTGACCCAGCCGGGACTCGAACCTGGGAACTACAGATTACTAGCCTGGCGCGCTACCGACTGAGCCACCCCCGCCCCATTGAAACGACCATGCCTTACCCGGGTTTCGAACCCAGGTCCCTTAGATCAGTAGCCAAGCGCGCTAACCACTCGGTCATGGGACGGCCTCGAACCTAGAAACTGCAGATTACGAACCTATGACGCTACCGACTGATCAACCCCTCCCCTGGGGATAAGCAGTTTTAAGGGTTACAAGGTAGCAACACAAATACCGATTTATTTATTTACCCATTTATAGCCTTTCAAATTCTTAATTAATCTTTGCTTTTTTTGTGTCTGTTAGTCGCTCTGTTATAAAGGATAGTTGCAAAGTAGCTTTTCAGACCAGTATTCCCATCAGTAAGTTTTTTATTTCGAATTTCGTTTTCAGTTTCGTCTGAGTTGCCTAACAGTAAATGTCTCTGCAAAACTCTCCGTCCTGCCCACGGTCAGTAGAGGACACCGATGGGCTTGGAATGGCCGCCATCCGTCGGATGGGACGTTAAGCCGTGGCCCCGTGTGCGGGAGAGCCATACCCTGTGCACGTTAAAGAACACGCTGGATGGCCTTGACGGGAGGCTACATACCATGTCTCCCAACAGCTGTTCCAGTGTGTCCCCTCCCCAAACCTTCTCTGAACCTTCGGGGTCCTTGTGACCTGATCATTTAGCCCATGTTGTGCGAAAATCTGGGACATCCTTCATGTCACATGACACGAAAGTGGTGTGCAACCATCGTGTCACGTGACACGAAGGTTGCCAGATCACTAATTTCTAAAAAAATCGTTTACAGATATTTTTTCTGAATTCTGTAATCAACCGTAATGTTCGGATACTTTTTTTGAGCGACTGTAGGTGGTCATATTATTTTGATACTAGATCGTGTGGGCTCACTCACGGAAATATTGAGCGTGTGCAGTTACCGTTCACAGCAAACTGGAGCGTGTACAGTTGCTGTACACGCTCCAGATATTTTTCCTGAATTCTGTAATCACGTGACACGAAGGTTGCCAGATATTTTTTCTGAATTCTGTAATCAACCACAGTGTTCGGATATTTCTTTTGAGCGACTGTACCGTCTATGCCCTCATACATTTCCCGTAATGGTTCAATATTTTGGGAAAATGGAAATAATTAATGAATTGTAACCTTGTGTTTTTCCCACGAGACTTTCTCAACGAAAAGATTAAAAACCCAAGATTCCAAAACAAAACGAATGGTAAAGAAAGATACGTGATCAGAAAAATAATCCATTACTTAAAAAATAACCCAAGTTTCAAAAATAAAATGAAAATTCGAAAAAGAATTCATATTTTAAAATAAAAGCAAAGAAAATTGTCCCATAACATAGTCCAATTTTTTAAAACAGGCCCGGATCTAGAAACAAATCGAGGGAGGGGCGACAAGGAACACAATCAATCCAAAAAAATATAAAGGGGCGGGTAAATAAAAGGGGGCGGGTAAATAAAAGGGGGCGGGCCAAAAGACTGAATTTCCAACGCAGTATAGCATTTCCCCTCCGTTTTAGAGATCATTTAAAATTTTCTAGCCGTCCCGTGGTTGAGTGGTTAGCACGCTTGGCTACTGATCTAAGGGACCCGGGTTCGATCCCCGGGTAAGGCATGGATGCTTGTGTTTTCTTTCTGCTGAGGTCCCGCCATCCTCACAGACCTTCTACTTTGGCGTATTAAACTGACAGGCTCCTGTCAGACCTCTGTGGCAAGCAGCTGCTTGAGGTGGTATTTATATTTATTTTATTTTTTATAAAATTTTCTTGAAAAATGCATGAAATGTAAATAATTTTAATAATTTTTGCCTCTGTTACCCTAACTAGCATTCTTAGGGGGGGAGGGCATGGATAACTTGCCCCTCCCCTCCCTAGATCCGGCCCTGATTGTAAACAAGGGAAAATAACTTTTTTCAAAAAAAAATACCCAATGATTAGATAATCTAAGATTAATCTAATTATTGGCGAAAAAATTATCAAATAATTTAACATAAATCATTTTGGTAAAAATCCAAATAGAGGAAGAAACAAAAAATTCAGAGTCTCAAAAAAAAATTAAGGATTCGAAAATAGAAAAGATCCGACTTGAAAAAATAAATAAAAAAAATAAATACCGCCTCAAGCATCTGCTTGCCACAGAGGTCTGACAGGAGCCTGTCAGTTTATATGCCAAAGTAGAAGGTCTGAGAGGATGACAGGACCTCAGCAGAAAAACAACACGAACATCCATGCCTTACCCGGGGCTCGAACCCAGGTCCCGTAGATCAGTAGCCAAGCGCGCTAACCACTCGGCCACGGGACGGCCCACTGAAAAAAAAAAGCGAAAATTAAAAACCGAAACAGCGAGATCTGAACAAATATTATTTCATAGTCCTGCCCTAACTCGTAGTCGGTCTTATCTTTTTGGCTGTGTAGGCTTTCCAAATGTAGGTTAGTGATGAAACTCTTCCATCAATATCCCTCCGCCGACGACGAAAGTAGGTGAAAATGACGAGTGAAATTGCTCTCCGACCTTGACTCTCGTAAATGTCACGCCTTTGGCATCCAGGTTGGGGAACGATCGCACTAAAGACATCCCGGAAGGGAACCTTAAATGGACCGTTCCTGTCGTGCGCTTTCGCCACTTGGCTTGCGCAGCGAGCCAAATGGTTTCCGGTACCGATGAATAGATCCGTTCCGTGTGACAATCCCGCCGCTGTTTGTATTCGCAAGCACAAAGTAAGCGCAGAGAAGGAAAAACGAAAGTGAGCTGGATTCTTCATCTGTTTTGATTAATCGTTTACTTAGTTGGCAGTATAGTTCCTGTCTTCATCTAACTCAGCTGTTTTAGTTCTTAGTTTTTAGCATTATCGTTAGCTTCCATCATTGCCACGTACACATTCTAAACTCCCATAACATAAAAAAATAACTCTTGAAGCGACTGCTTGGCACAGAGATCTGACATGAGCCTGTTAATATAACAAGCCATAGAGAAGATTCTGTTACGTTGGTAGTTTCACCACTAAGTGGCACTTTTTCGCACATAATGGGCAAAATGGCCAGGTCACGAAGATTCCAAGGGCTCAGAGTAGGTTTTGAAACACCCTGTACTGTATATGCCCCCCCCCCCCCGATAGGGAACCACCTTGTCGTGGTGGTGGTGGTGGTGGGGGGGGGGTCTTGAGTCCCAGCAACCGGTCGAAGACTCTGATGACCGGTCTGGTCCTCCGGTTGGACAGAGCCAAGACCAACCGACGTCGAGGGCATTGCTGACTGGTTTCGTGGCCCGGTTGGACATTGCCAAGACTCTGGACAGTAATATATCATGAGGCTCAGAGAAGGTCCTAACCTTCTCTGAGCCTCATGATATATTACTGTCCAGATAGTAAGGAGACCCACTGGACAGCTGTTAAGAGACAATGGTAGCGTCTCATCAAGACAATCCAGCGTCTTTAACGTGCACAAAGAATGGCTTTCTCGCCTGCATATAGGGCCACAGCTTATCGTCCCATCCGATGGTCAGTGTCCTTTCCAAGACCATTGGTGTCCCCTATTGATCGTGGGCAGGGCGGGAACTTTTCCGGGGATAAATCTCAACGCTGGTCCACGTATTACTCGAACCTGGGAACTGCAGATTACAAATCGGACATGCTACCAACTGCAACCCACGTCCCAGGTCTGTTAAGAAAGCGAGACTTTAGGGCAAAAAGGAAGGAAACATCTATACCTTATCAGTACCTCTATATACATCATACACACACTGTATCCATATACTTTACCCCCCTATACACATTGTATCCATATACAGTACAAATATTCTATATGTTGCCGCATAACGCAGCAACCACGAGAAACCCCGGTTCACACTACCAGTTAATGGAATGCCGTGAAATATCTACTGTCGGGGGCAAGGCTACACCATATAGATGCATCTCATCCCCGACCTCCGATGGCGAGCAGTCCTATAGAAGGAAGCTCATCCATCGGTCAAAACCTGGAATTTACTCTGTTCCCCGGTTAGCCGTGAACATGGATATATAGATCCAAGTTCGCTCGGCACCCGGGGTGGAGACTCTTAGTGGGACCCAGATTTTGAAAAGGCCCTGACCTACTAGGGCACCACTCCATTCTGCAGGGCCCTTGAACTCCTCCACTGAGCACCTGATTATGAGGTCTTGGCAATGTCCAACCGGGCCACGAAACCAGTCAGCAATGCCTTCGACCTCAGTTGGTCTTGGCTCTGTCCAACCAGAGGACCAGACCGGTCATCAGAGTCTTCGACCGGTTGCTGGGACTCAAGCCCCCCACCACGACAAGGTAGTTCCCTATCAGGGGAGGGGGGGGGGGCATATACAGTACAAGGTGTTTCAAAACTCTCTGTACAAATTTCAATGGGAGATAGGGAACACTAAGATCAACTTTTTTCGTCTATGAATGCATGTCCGCTGACGTAACCCTTTGGTGCTAGAGGGCGCTGTTTGGGAAGCATTGTCGGTACAACCTCACAGCAGCTCCTCCGTTTCCATTGGCAGCCCCATATGCCAGATGCACGTGAGCCATCTCAGCAGTCGTGAAACACTCCATGTTACACGTAATGTGCCGATTTACGAATGTCGACGGCAAACACAAGTCCGTTCTCAGTTCCCACTTCGACCCTCTAGCCAATTGCAGCGCCACCAAACAGCGCCCTCTAGCACCGAAGGGTTAGGTCAGCGGTCATACATTCACGGACGAAAAAGATTTGTCTTGGTGTTCCCATTGATCTCCCATTGAAATCTCCCACTGAATATCTCATTGACATTTGTACAGAAAGTTTTGAAACACTCTGTATATGTATTATATCCCCATATATATATATATACACACACACACCATACACACACTGTACCCATATGAGCGATACACACTGTATCTCCATATACGCCATATACAATGTACCCCATATTCGCTATACACACTGACCTTCCATATACACCATACACACTATACCCCCATGTACATCATACACACTGTATTCCCATATACACTATACACACTGTACTCCCACATGCACCATATAAACTGTACCCCCCCCCCATATACATCATAGGCACTGTATTCCCATATACACTTTTCACACTGTATACTCCCATATGCACCATATAGACTGTACCCCCATATACATCACACACCCACTGTACCCGTACAGTATATCCCCAAATACACCATATAGAGTGTGCCCTCATATATAGTGTACCCCATATACACCATAACACACTGTGCCCATACACACTCTATCCGCAATACCCCATATGCAGTGTACCCCATAGACATTATATACACTGTACCCCCATATTCACCATACACACTGTACCTCCCATATACACTATACACACACTATATCTCTTAAACACCACCTTCTTTAATTTTTCTAGATACGGGCCTGTACAGAACGGGGCGGGGGTGGCTCAGTCGGTTGCGCGCCAGGCTCGTAATCTGCAGTTTCCAGATTCGTGTCCCAGCTGGGTCAGCGTTGAGATTTATCTCCGCAAAATTCCCCGCCCTGCCCACGGCCAGTAGGGGACATCGATTGACTTGGAAAGGCCGCCGTCCTTCGGATGGGATTTTAAGTCGTGGCCCCGTGTACAGGAGAGCCATACCCTCTGCACGTTAAAGAACACACTGGATGGTCTTGACGGGAGGCTACCATCTGTCTCCCAACAGCTGTTCCAGTGGGTCCCCTCCCCCAACCTTCTCTGAGCCTTCGGGGTCCATGTGACCTGGCCATTTAGCCCACGGTGTGCAAAAAAGTGCCGCTCAGAGGTAAAACAACCCAACACATTCTCCTAATCTCCCAAACTAAACCTCATCCAACCGAATTTAAATCGTAACTCAGATTAAGATAAATGTTTCTTGTTATCCTCTGAGAAAAATATCAATCAGATCTTTGTAACCGTTGTTGCGTCATCGTGTGTCACTATTTCTGCTTCCAAAGAAAGTCTGACAAACACTTTGAAAAGATCTCGAAAGACATTCGTTTTTCGTTTGTTCAGACATGTAATGTCAATAAAAGAACATCACGTCTTAGACGTCTCAAGGGACAAATGGAAGAAGAAATTTCTCACGTAGGCAAAAGCATCTACGTGAGTGGATTGCCGTTAAAGCAAATATAGCTCAGGGAAAATCGCTCCATTGGTTGCTTTATTTGTTGTTTCCCGATACTGAGAAATCGGTCTCGCTTTTGCTTTAAAGATGACAAGATTATGAAGGAAAAAATATCTGTTGTGAAAGTTATTTTAAGAAGAAGATATATTTTTTATTGAAGACTATCCTAACACGAAAATAAAACTTTTTCATTCAGAACCATTAAAAGGGATATTTTTTTAACTCGCTCTTAAATAAATAAAAGAGGCTATTCTCTTCAATTCGCCTTCTTAATGTCCATATATGTGGAGGACGTTCAAAACGTTCTTGACACGTGTCTGTAGACTTGTTCCTCCGAAGTTAACGAGCTACGACTTGTTTGAAAGCTTGTCTAAATTTGTCATTACGTCTCTTCAAAATGGGGCGGGGGTGGCTCAGTCGGTACCGCGCCAGGCTCGTAATCTGCAGTTCTCAGGTTCGAGTCCCAGCTGGGTCAGCGTTCAGTCTGTCGACGGTCAGTAGAGGACACCAATGGGCATGGAAAGGCCGCCGTCCGTCGGATGGGATTTTAAGTCGTGGTCCCATGTACAGTAGAGCCATACCCTCTGCACGTTAAAGAACACGCTGGATGGCCTTGATGGGAGGCTACCATCTGTCTCTGAACAGCTGTTCCAGTGGGTCCCCTCCCCCAACCTTCTCTGAGCCTTCGGGGTCCTTGTGACCTGACCATTTAGCACATTGTGTGCAAAAAAGTGCCGATCAGAGGTAAAACAACCCAACGTCTCTTCACTGGCGGTGCATAAAGTTCGGTCTGCGAAATCTGTGCGGTGTTGCTATGGAGCCTACTAAAGACAGGGAAAGATTTTATATTTTCACAAGGATGCAGCTTGGGGAAGACGCGAAAAAAATTCATGTCGATTTATCACAAATATATTGGGATTATGCCCGTTCATAGAGCATTGTTACGATACGGATGTTCAAATTCAGGATCTGACGTCAGAGTTCAAAGATCCTCGAGCAGGACGACCGAAGGAGGCCGTGAACAAGAGAACCATCGCTGCTGTTCGTGAAGTCATTAAGGAAAACCCACATATCACCTGTCAGATGATAAGTTGAGATTGACAGGGTATCGATGGTAGTGTGGAAATAATTATTCATCAGCATTAAACGTTCCCAAAGATCTGTGCCAAATGGGTACATCACAAACTGACAGAATGGCAAAAAGGGTCTAGAGTCGACTCATACAAAGAGATGCTGGCAGTGTTTGAACCTAGTGGCCCCAAACATTAACAGACATTGTCACAGATGAGACGTGTTTTTTACTACTACACAACTCCCATAAAGATCGACAACTATGTTTGGTTTGCAGGAGACGAACCGTGTCCCAAATACTCCTATAAGACTTTCGTTCAAGGAAGAAAATGTTCACAATTTTTTTGTGAATTCCCAAAGAGTAGTAGCCGTGGACACCTTACCAGAAAAATGACATAAATGACCAATACTGCACCAACATTGTTTTGCCCAAAATGGTTAAGAAGATGAAGGAGCAACGTCCAAAAAGAGGCGTATCAAGGGTTTTCCTTCTGCACCACAAAACCCGGCAAGTTACGGCCTATTTGGAGCAGGAAAAATAAACAGCTACCCCCTCGCGATTTTTGGTTGTTTCCAAATATTAAAAAAGGAACTTTCTGGGAAGCCTTATTCAATGGGAGCAAGACCTTGCAAAGTGCATTCATTCAGAGTTGCGGAATATTCCCCAACAGGAGTACTGTTTTAGGGGGGGGGGGGATTGGTTTGGGTTGTTTTACCTCTGAGC
Organism: Ryuthela nishihirai; assembly: GCA_038380435.1. Taxonomy (NCBI): domain Eukaryota; kingdom Metazoa; phylum Arthropoda; class Arachnida; order Araneae; family Heptathelidae; genus Ryuthela; species Ryuthela nishihirai. The sequence goes on from JAWZYU010000025.1 coordinate 30,571,074, forward strand.
GGTACTTTTTTTGCACACCGTGGGCTAAATGGCCCGGTCACATGATCCCGAAGGCTCAGAGAAGGTTGGGGGAGGGGACCGACTGGAACAGCTGTTGGGAGACAGATGGTAGCCTTCCATCAAGGCCATCCAGGGTGTTCTTTAACGTACACAGGGTATGGCTCTCATGGCTTAGCGTCCCATCCGACGGACGGCGGTCTTTCCAAGACCATCGGTGTCCTCTACTTACCGTGGGCAGGGCGGGTAATTTGCAGAGATAAATCTCAATACTGACCCAGCTGAGACTTGATCCTGGGAACTGCAGATTACGATTATGGCGCACTATCGACTGAGCCTCCCCCTCCCTCAGGGGGGGGGGGGGAATAAAATGCACATTGCTATATATAATCCTCCCTTTCCGTATTTATTTTAGCCATGATCTTTTTTCATACATTATGTTGTTCCTTCTTTAAAATAATTTAGAGTCCAGAGGTATCCTCCCACGCGAAAAAGGAGTAACCAAAGGCAGATGGTTTTTCAACAAATTCAAAAATATTTATTTACAGTGCTAATACCATTTCACATTACCTGCTTTCAATAACTTATATAATGCTGTAGGAAATGTCCAGACACTCTCTTGCCTACATTACAACTGTGCCACTCTCTCTCCAAAGTACTAAAAAGCTAACATCGCTGTCCAAGACTATAGTGCTCGCTCTGCAAGACAAGACTGTAGACTTTGCTGTCGAAGACTGAAATATCCTTTGCTCTCTTAAACACGGGGTAAGGGACGAAAATAGACAGTTCTCGATGCGATGTTTTGTCCAGAAACCATGTGGCTGTCCGTTCGTGGGAACGGACAGCCACATGGTTTCCCTCCCCCTAGGTTTTTCCCTCCCCCTAGGAAGGGCGGGGGTGGCTCAGTCGGTAGCGCGCCAGGCTCGTAATCTGTAGTTCCCAGGTTCGAGTCCCAGCTGGGTCAGCGTTGAGATTTATCTCCGCAAAAATTCCCCGCCCTGCCCACGGTCAGTACGGGACACCGATGGGCTTGAAAAGGCCGCCGTCCGTCGGATGGGACGTTAAGCCGTGGCGGGAGAGCCATACGGGAGCCGTGGCGGGAGAGCCATTGGCGGGAGAGCATATTTAAGCCGTGGCGGGAGAGCCATACCCTGTGCACGTTAAAGAACACGCTGGATGGCCTTGACGGGAGGCTACCATCTGTCTCCCAACAGCTGTTCCAGTGGGTCCCCTCCCCCAACCTTCTCTGAGCCTTCAGGGTCCATGTGACCTGGCCATTTAGCCCATGGTGTGCAAAAAAGTGCCGCTCAGAGGTAAAACAACCCAACCCAAAATCTTACCTCATAATTTACCTCGTAACTTATTTTACCTCGCATCTTACCTCATAATTTATTATGAATCTTACCTAGTAGCTTACGTTACCTCGCATCTTATCTCGTAACTTACTTTACCCTACAGCTTACCTAGTAACTTACGTTACCTCGCATCTCACTTCGTAACTTACTTTCCCTCGAATCTTACTTCGTAACTTACGTTATCTCTCATCACATCTTTGTAAATCCTGCAATTATTTTTTTTATAAATCTGATGGACATTTTTGTTGTCGTGCTGTGCTTAAAAATCAATAGACAGACATAAATACAGACATTTAGTGATATTTATATTGTAAAACTTTAAAATCGTTTTCTTCAAAGTCAGGAAGTTATTTAAATTAAAACATTCGTTGGTTTGCAATTCTACTCAATGACTAAAAATTCGAAATTAATCTCATTTAACGATCTCCCAATGTGTGTAACAGTACATAAATTACCAAGGACTGTCATAATTGGTTCTAGGTACGAAATGATTACTATCACATTATATTCTTAAATATATCTAAAATGAGAACAATTACTCTCTGTTATTATAGTATTGAAAATAAAATAATTTCTTCCTTATTTTCTCGCGAATACTACTGCCAATCGCTGCTCTACCTTTTTTTTTTTTGTATAAAAATAAAATTTTATCGTAGCATATAAATTGCTTATGAGTTGGGTTGTTTTACCTCTGAGCGGCACTTTTTTGCACACCATGGGCTAAATGGCCAGGTCACATGGACCCCGAAGGCTCAGAGAAGGTTGGGGGAGGGGACCCAATGGAACAGCTGTTGGGAGACAGATGGTAGCCTCCCGTCAAGGCCACCCAGCGTGTTCTTTAACGTGCACAGGGTATGGCTCTCCCGCACACGGGGCCACGGCTTAACGTCCCATCCGACGGACGGCGGCTTTTCCAAGCCCATCGGTGTCCCCTACTGACCGTGGGCAGGGCGGGGAATTTTGCGGAGATAAATCTCAACGCTGACCCAGCTGGGACTCGAACCTGGGAACTACAGATTACGAGCCTGCGCGCTACCGACTGAGCCACCCCCGCCCCAGGTGTCTCTGGAAAGCCCATCGTTAAGATGGCTTCCGTCACGGAGCAGACAGATATCAGCGTTCCACCTGCTGAATCTTTTTCGCCTACTGTAAAGTATCTCCTTACGCAGGCGAAGACGTAGTCGGTGTCCATTGCGACATCAACTCCGGTTTCCATTCCTGCAGTGGTACCTTCCACTTCCAGGTACCTTCCACTTCCACCATCTGTACCTTTCCGCCCACAAACAGTAAAGGTTGGGTTGGGTTGTTTTACCTCTCAGCGGCACTTTTTTGCACACCATGGGCTAAATGGCCAGGTCACAAGGACCCCGAAGGCTCAGAGAAGGTTGGGGGAGGGGACCCACTGGAACAGCTGTTGGGAGACAGATGGTAGCCTCCCGTCAAGGCCATCCAGCGTGTTCTTTAACGTGCACAGGGTATGGCTCTCCCGCACACGGGGCCACGGCTTAACGTCCCATCCGACGGACGGCGGTCTTTCCAAGCCCATCGGTGTCCCCTACTGACCGTGGACAGGGCGGGAATTTTGCGGAGATAAATCTCAACGCTGACCCAGCTGGGACTCGAACCTGGGAACTACAGATTACGAGCCTGGCGCGCTACCGACTGAGCCACCCCCGCCCCTAATTGCTTATGAAAAATTATGATATTATAAAGGCAAAACACATCTAGAAATTATTCAGAAAACTTTATTAACACAATATGAATTTAGGAACTAACTATGCAAAAGCTCAGCTGTGACAATAAATTAACAAAAAGCTCGAACTTGGTTAACTGCCGATTAGGAACCACCCCTTCCCGATTACAAAGTGTCCAAGTTTTGAAAACATAGGAAACTTTAGAATGGATCAAATATTAATTTCTGAAAACAAATTGGCTTTTACCACACCTCACCACACCTCATGTGGGTAAGGTTCTTTCTTACCTCATCATTGCTTTCAATGTAGACCCATCACTCTTCCAGAAAAAATTTTCATTTCTCTCACAAATAGGTCTTTGGCAATATTTGTAGAAATATTTGACCATTTTCCAGCTTATTCCACCGCTAAAGGGGGCCCGTTATTCGGAAAAATGAACATTTTAATATTTTATCGATATCTATCCAACAGAAAAAGAATTTTTAAAAATATCTCTTAAAGCAAACCTTCTCTCAGCTCTCGGGGTCGTTGTGACCTGGTCAGTTAGCCCATTGCGTGCAAAAAAAGTGCCGCTCAGAAGTAAAACAGAAGTCGAAGCCTCCATTATACTAATTAAATAAATAAATAAATAACCCCCCCCCCCTCAAGCAGCTGCTTGCCACAGAGGTCTGACAGGAGCCTGTTAGTTTATATGCCATAGTAGAAGGTCTGAGAGGATGGCAGGACCTCAGCAGAAAAACGACACAAACAGCCATACCTTACCCGGGGCTCGAACCCAGGTCCCGTAGATCAGTAGCCAAGCGCGCTAACCACTCGGCCACTACTAACTAGCATTCTGAAAAAGGGAGGAAGGTGCTTTCCCCCTATCTAGATGCCACCTGAATTAAAATATAATAAGATAATAGTAAATTTTAGTGTAATAGTAATTTTCCTAAATATAATTATAATATCTCATTTCGTTTCGTTAATTTAAAATTTTTGAAATAGTAAATACAATCCATATAGTCCATGAAAACAAGTCAGATAAACAAATCTTCACGAAAATGAAGAATTAGAATATCGCCTAAACCAAAGAAAGCCATTAAAAGACCATTAAAAGTGCAACACCAGGAAGGACTCGTTAGATTGTCCCGAAATATGCAAAATGGGTAGTCTATGGGAGAACAGGTAAATGATTCACAGCGCAGCACATATGCACATCATGTGTGACCGTAACGCCCCCTGGAAATGGTATAAGAGGAGATTACAAATGAGTTAATGTAAAGCTTTGATCGAGGGAGAATTGTGGGATTACAAGAAAGCGGATTATCGTACCGAGTTATCGGTGCTCATGTTGGACGGAATGCTGCCACAGTGATGAGAATATATCATCAGTGGGTAGAGAAGGAACCAACTCACCGTTGAGGAACGAACTCACCGACGTGAGGGATCTCAACGGCCCTGTCACACAAACGAACGAGAGGACGGACATCTCGTGTGCATGGCTATGAATGATCGTACAGCCACATCAAACACCTTAGCTCAACAGTTAGGGTGTGATGCACATCAACCAGTGTTTTTGGAAACGAAAGGAAACGTTTTAGGAAACGGAAATTTTTTCATACGGTTCGACGTCATCTGCAGCATCGTAGCATCTTTGCTAGGCAGCCATTGCTTTGGCTACCAGTGACTCTACAACACAGGCGTATGCGACTGCAATGGTGCCAAGAATGTTGCCCATGGATGTGCGAATGGCATTGCTTCGTCTTTTCAGATGAATCTCGCTTCAGTATGAAGCACCATGATGGACGAATCCATATCTGGCGGTACCGTGGCGACAGGTTCAGTGACACATGCATGATGCAGCACCATACAGGTCCGGCCCCTGGGTTTTGTTGGGTTGTTTTACCTCTGAGCGGCACTTTTTTGCACACCATGGGCTAAATGGCCAGGTCACATGGACCCCAAAAGCTCAGAGAAGGTTCGGGCAGGGGACCCACTGGAACAGCTGTTGGGAGACAGATGGTAGCCTCCCGTCAAGGCCATCCAGTGTGTTCTTTAACGTGCAGAGGGTATGGCTCTCCTGTACACGGGGCCACGACTTAAAATCCCATCCGACGGACGGCGGCCTTTCCAAACCCATCGGTGTCCCCCTACTGACCATGGGCAGGGCGGGGAATTTTTGCGGAGATAAATCTCAACGTTGACCCAGCTGGGACTCGAACCCGGCCCCTGGTATTATGGTATGGGATGCTATTGGACTCCACTCAAGCATTTGCCTCATGCGCATTACCGGTACTTTGAACATCCAGCGTTACATCACTGAGGTGTTGGAGCCTGTTGTCGTACCTTATCTTCAGGGGCTCTTTGGTGCCATTTACCAACAGGACAATGGCCGACCACACGTGGCATGCATCATCCAACAATTCCTGGATAGCCACCATGTGACACTTCTGCCTTGGCCTGCTCGTTCACCAGATCTGCCCCAATTGAAAATGTCTGGTCCATGATCTCGCAACAACTTAGCACACCAGACACCAGCAGCTGCTACAACAGATGAACTTTGGCTACGTATCGAAACTGTATGGACGACATTCCCCAAACAGATATCCAACGTCTCATCCTCTCAATGCCGGTGGTGTAGCAGCGGTTATTGCCGCTCATAGTGGCTACACAAGATACTAATTTCTTAGTATTCCACAAGTCTAACCGACTTGTATTTGCAATCATTTGATCATTGTAACATAAGCTATGTATTCACTAAATATGGGGGCGGGGTGGCTCAGTCGGTAGCGTGCCAGGCTCGTAATCTGCAGTTCCCAGGTTCGAGTCCCAGCTGGGTCAGTGTTGAGATTCATCTCTACAAAACTCCCCGCCTTGCCCACAGTCAGTAGGGGACACCGATGGGCTTGGAAAGACTGCCATCCGTCGGATGGGACGTGAAGCCGTGGCCCCGTGTGTGGGAGAGACATACTCTGTGCACGTTAAAGAACACACTGGATGGCCTTGACGGGAGGCTACCATCTGTCTCCCAACAGCTGTTCCAGTGGGTCCCCTCCCCCAACCTTCTCTGAGTCTTTGGGGTCCATGTGACCTGGACATTTAGTCCATGGTGTGCAAAAAAGTGCCGCTCAGAGGTAAAACAACCCAACCCACTAAATATGTCTTTGATATATCTTGTCTTTACTGGTGTTGCACTTTTAATGGCCAGCAGTGTATAATGATGATGTTCGTCTGTCGTAACTACTTACAACTTTTCGTGATCCGCCATAATTTGTCTTCTGCGTTAAATGCTCTTTCTATGAAATCTCTATGGCTCTCGCTGGCCTTCCATACGACCCCCTCGGAGATTATGACGTCGCTTTGACGTCATCGGATCATCATCGAAACAAAGAGCAATAGCTCGAAAGCCTGACAGCTGCTTCTTAATGCGCTATTGATGATAGGCAGACTGATACTTTAAGATTCAGTGGACATTGAGTTCGACGTCAACACGATGTTTTAAATCTTTCCGCTCATTTTTACGCTGTTTGGAGCGTAAACATAAAAATCTCGTCTGTTTGTGGAGTGTAAAGAGAAATCTTTTCCTCTACTGTTTTAGGGGGCGGGGGCGGGGGTGGCTCAGTCGGTAGCGCGCCAGGCTCGTAATCTGTAGTTCCCAGGTTCGAGTCCCAGCTGAGTCAGCGTTGAGATTTATCTCCGCAAAATTCCCCGCCCTGCCCACGGTCAGTAGGGGACACCGATGGGCTTGGAAAGGCCGCCGTCCGTCGGATGAAACGTTAAGTCGTGGCCCCGTGTGTGGGAGAACCATACCCTGTGCACGTTAAAGAACACGCTGGATGGCCTTGACGGGAGGCTACCATCTGTCTCCCAACAGCTGTTCCAGTGGGTCCCCTCCCCCAACCTTCTCTGAGCCTTCGGGGTCCATGTAACCTGGCCATTTAGCCCATGGTGTGCAAAAAAGTGCCGCTCAGAGGTAAAACAACCCAACCCAACTCCTGTTTTACTTTCTATGATAAGAAATTCTCTCTTTCAGTTTTACGGAAGCAGAGAAATGAAAAATTTAAGCAAAATGGCTATGAAAGTGTGTAGCCAAAGAGATCAACGAAATGAATTGACGGGATTGTTTATTCCCCCAATGAATGGCAGTTTTTCACACAGTGTGTTAAATGTCAGGTCAAAAGAACTCCAAAAGATCAGCCTCCCGTCAAGATTATCCAATTTCTTTTTCAACTTATACATGATATGAATCTCTTACACATTGGTCCACCGCTTAAAGTCCCAACTGATAGACGGTGGTTGTTGGTTGGTTGTTTTACCTCTGAGCAGCACTTTTTTGTGCACAATGCGCTAAATGGCCAGGTCACAAAGACCCCGTAGGCTCAGAGAAGGTTGGGGGAGGGGACCCACTGGAACGGCTGTTGGGAGACAGTTGGTAGCCTCCCGTCAATGCCATCCAACGTGTTCTTTAACGTGCACAGGGTATGGCTCTCCCGCACACGGGACCACGACTTAACGTCCCATTCGACGGACGGCGGACTTTCCAAGCCCGTTGGTGTCCCCTACTGACTGAGCATTGCGGGAAGTTTTGCGGAGATAAATCTAAATGCTGACCCAGCTGGGACTCGAACCCGGGAACTGCAGATTACGAGCCTGGTGCGCTACCGACTGAGCACACCCGCCCAAATGGACGGTGGTCTTTACCATCTGTGCTCTCTTCCGTCAAACGGTAACATCCTCAGAATCGAGTTTCTTTAGAGTTATTTTCTTGGGTTAATCTCTGAGCGGCACTTTTATGCACACAATAGGCTAAATGGTTTAGGTTACAAGGACTCCAAAGGCTCAGAGAAGGTTGGGGAAGGGAATGGGTTGTTTTGGTTATGAGCAGTCCTTTTTGCACACAATGGGATAAATGGCCAGGTCACAAGTACACAAGAGCTCAGAGAAGGTTGGGGGGAGTTGACCCATTGGGCAGATGGTAGCCTCCTGTCAAAGGCCATCCAGTGTGTTCTTTGATGTGCACAAGGTTTGGCTTTCCCACACTTGGAGCCCCGGCTTAAGGTTCAATTCCGACGGAGAGCGGACTTTCCAAAACGATCGGTGTCCTCTACTGACGCGTGCAGGAGAGGGATTTAGCGGAGATAAATATCAACACCAACCCAGGTGAAACTCGAACCTGGGAACTACAGATTGCGAGCCCGATGCGCTGCCGAATGAGCTATCCCCGCCCCTTGGGCAAGGGGACTCACTGGACATCTGTTGGGAGACAGAGGGTAGTCTCTGGTCAACGCCATCCAGCGTGTTTCTTAACGTATACAGGTTATGGCTCTCCAGCTAATGGGTTAGGTTGGGTTGTTTTACCTCTGAGCGGCACTTTTTTGCACACCATGCGCTAAATGGCCAGGTCACATGGACCCCGAAGGCTCAGAGAAGGTTGGGGAAGGGGACCCACTGGAACAGCTGTTGGGAGACAGATGGTAGCCTCCCATCAAGACCATCCAGCGTGTTCTTTAATGTGCACAGGGTATGGCTCTCCCATACACGGGATCACGGCTTAACGTCCCATCCGACGGACGGCGGTCTTTCCAAGCCCATCGGTGTCCCCTACTGACCGTGGGCAGGGCGGGGAATTTTGCGGAGATAAATCTCAACGTTGACCCATCTGGGACTTGGGAACTACAGATTACGAGCCTGGCGCGCTACCGACTGAGCCACCCCCTCCCCCCAGCTCATGGAATCGTTGGGTTTGGAAAGGCTGCGAACGGCGGCCTTTCGAAACCCAACGATGTCCCATTTCACACCGAGGACAGGATGTGTATGTCGCTTGCATTACGGAAGAAGCCGTTGGCCTACATAAGTGCAGTGGCACATGTGGAAGAATGCCACTGATCTCACCTAGTGCAGAATATTCGATTCCTGGAGATCCGAATTACGGAAAAATCAAGTAACGTGGAATGTTGGATAGTAAGGAATATCGGAAAACTAAAGATAGAAATTCGAATGCCTGAATATCGTATAATGTGGAATGATGGGTAATTGAATGTCGGATGGCAAAGAAGGTCGATTTTCTGAATATCGAATAGTACAGAAAATCGGATGCCTAAATATCGCTGAGTAGGCAATCGTGGAAAATTAAAAGTCGGATATTAAGACGTACTAGATAACTTGAAGATTGGATAGCGCTGAAATTCTGATAACTGATCAGATAGGACTTTGGAGTAATGAATAATAAAAATTTTCAGGATTGGTTTGGTTGTTTAAGGTTTTAGTGCGCATTTGCAAGGCCATAATGCGCCAAACGAATGCCCAAAAAAGATTAAAGTCGTGATACCCTCAACCAGTTTTTAAAAATATACTACAAACACTCATAAAAAAAAATCTAAAACAATAAAATGAAACAAAGTAGACAACAATAAACAAATGTATAAATATGTTATAAATATAAGCATAAAAGTATCTCGGGTGTAAGCTACCTGGGTTAAAATCTAGAAAAATAATCAGGGGAGTAAAACTATAGGCGAGTAAAATATCCGGTATATTGTGAAAATTTAAATGCAGAGGTAAAACAGCAATGTTCAGATAAAAGATGTCCGAGTGCAAGGGGCTCGGACGCAAAATCGTGAAAGCTAAAAATATGTGCGCCGTTCAAAGTTAAAACACCCGACAAGAAATTAAAATATGTTTCATAAATAAGTGGTGTCACAAAACTCGCACTTAGGTTCGTCGTCCACCCGAAGGAGAAAAGGGTGTGTAATAAACGAATGACCTAAGCCAGGGATGCTCAACCTTTTGGAAATCGAGGGCCAATTTGAAAAATTTGCTACATATCGCTCTTTCAGACTTTTTTTTTGTAAGATTTTTTTTTAATATCTTTTGGAAGCTTCGTCATGTTTACGGACCACAATTAAGGGTCTGGCGGGACACAAAGGGCCCACAGGTCATGGTTTGAGCACCCCTGACTTAAGCAGAGCCAAGCAAGTACAACTTCCTCCTTGCGATTCCTGCGGTAACACTGCCATGGTTTGATGATAGGTTTGATCTCAAAGAGCTTGTTCGTAAACTGTTCTGACCAAGATCTCTGCCACAATGCCCGGAACTCGATGGTAAAACGCTGCCGGAAATCTAGATATGGAACCGGCAATGGAGAGCCGGATAGGGGTGTGGCTGACTTGGCAGCAGCATCTGCCAAGTCATTGCCCCTGACACCGACGTGACCGGGCACCCAAGAAACGGATGGTAGTTGAAGAATGATGATGATGATGTTGAAGATGATGTTGGTTGTTTGGGGCTTTATAGCACATCGGCAGCAAAGGCCATAATGCGCCAAGTGAGACAAATAAAAGGATAAAAGACACAGAAACCCACAACCAAAGTTAAAAGTCAAGATAGTAAAGGACAAAACCAACAGATATCAACCCAATAAATATGTGTGAAGCAGTACATAGTAAAATATAAAAGTAAAACCAACCCAGATGTAAAAGACCCAGGTTGGACAGTGTAGAAATGACAATCCATAAAATTATAATCGATTAAAATAACCTGTATAACGTAAAAATCCGAAAACGGAGGATAAAAAAGAATCATCAGATAAAAGATGTTCGAGTGTAAGGGGCTCGGACTTAAAATCATGAAAAGTAAAATATAAACATCTCTCGAGGTAAAAGCTGGACAATTGATTAAAATGTGTTTAATAGTTAAAATGGTGTCACAAAACTCGCACTTAGTTTCAGCATCCGCCTGAAGAAGAAAGGCATGTATAGTAAACGTATGACCTAAGCAGAGTCAAGCAAGTACAGTCGCTCAAAAAAGTATCCGAACATTATGGTTGATTACAGAATTCAGAAAAAATATCTGGCAATGATTTTTTTAGAAATTAGTGATCTGGCAACCTTCGTGTCACGTGACACGAAGGTTGCCAGATCACTAATTTCTATAAAAATCGTTACCAGATATTTTTTCTGAATTCTGTAATCAACCGTAGTGTTCGGATACTTTTTTGAACAACTGTACAACTTCGTCCTTGCGATTCCTGCGAAAACAAGACTGCCACGGCTTGACAATGGGCTTGATCTCGAAAAGCTTGTTATTTAGGTGTTCAGACCAAAATCTCTGCCGCTGTGCATGGAGCTCGATGAAAAAATGCTACCGGAAGTCCAAGTATGGAACCAGCAGCGGAGAGTCAGATAAGTGGTGTGGCTGACCAGGCAGTAATATCTGCCAAGTCATTGCACCTCCCGACATGACCGGACACCCAACAGAAGAGAATGGTGGTTGTGGCTGCCAGAAGATGGAGCTGGTGGATATTGGAGAGAACAGGATGAGGTCGATGAGATCAAAACTTGTAGTGAACTAAACGAGTCGGTATAAAGGGCACATCGACGATGATGCTTAGCTGCTATGTGGTCCAAGGCAAGGCTGATAGCATGCAACTCTGCAGTGAAAGTCGAACACTGCTGTGTGATCTGGTCTGCAATGATCACATCAAAACAGACCATGGCCGATCCCACTGATGTACCAGACTTTGAGGCGTCTATGAAGACAGGCAAGAAACCTGGGTGCTCAGCATGATGGCTGGAAAAGAGTTGCTGATACACACAGTCGGTTGTAAAGGCCTTCCCCGTCCTGCAAAGAGAAAAATCGGTGGAAAGGGAAACAGCGAGCCAAGATGGAAGTGGCTTGGCTGTCGACTGTGAGTTGCTATCGAGACTGGTGTTATGTCTCGCAGGTAACCTTGGACACGCAAATCGAAAGGACGAATGGCAGTCGGCCGATTCTGGTATAACATTTCCCACTGGGGACTGAAACGCAGTCCCAAATGGAATGGCCTGGCAGGGATCGCAATTTCGCTGTGTATTGCAGGGACAACTGCTGACGTCGAATAGATAACGAAGGCTTGTCGGTCTCATAGACTCTGGACCAGTGAACTGGACCCGTGCAATCACAAAAGGTCACAGGGGGTCCAGCACCATTCACCACCAAATCCTGGGTTGAGTCGTACACCTGGGATCCGTATTCCAGTTACGAACCAATAAGTGCACAGTAGAGGCAGAGCAATGAACATCGGTCTGCCTTCCAAGAGAGGGAGGAGAGGATCTTGAGGATGTTCATTGCCCATGTGCACTTGGACCTGAGATGTAGTATGTGTGGAAAAATGTCAATTTCTGGTCGAAGATGCCGACGATGATACTTAGTTGCAACATAATCAGGCAAGACTGATAGCGTGCAACTCTGCAGTGAAGATGATCTGGTCTGCAATGATTACATCACAGCAGACCATGGCCAATCCCACTGATGTGCAAGACTTCGGGCCATCTGTATAGGTGGGCAAGAAATCTGGGTACGCAGCAAGATGGCTGGCAAAGAGTTGCTGGTGCACACAGTCGGGTGCAAAGGCTTTTCTCGTCCTACACAGGAAAAAATCACAGGAAGGGAAAACAGCAAGCCACGGTTGGAGTGATTCAACTGTCTACTGTGCGACGCTATCAGGACTGGTGTTGAGGTCTCTGAGGTAGCCTCGGACTCACAATCCTAAAGGTCGAATGGCAGTCAGCCGATTAGTGTAAAACATTCCCACTTTGGACTGAAAATGTAGTCCCAAGTGGGATGGCCAGGCAGGAATCGCAAATTAGATGCCTATTGTAGGGACAACTGCTGACGGTGAAGCGATAAAGATGGTCTCATCGTAAAGTCTCAACGTAAAGACTCTGGACCGGTGAGGTGAGGAAGGTCCCCGTGCAAACACGAGGGCCTGATGATGGAGTGTCTCCAGCACCTTCACCACCGAATCACCGGTGGAGTCGTACATATGGGATCCACATACCAGTTTCGACCGGAAATTATCAGTCGGATAAAGAAATTTTTTTGGTATCCACAGATCCGATAATAAGGTAATTTGGTAAATTAAGATGGGATAATAAAGAATAGTGGGTAACTGAAAATAATATAATGAGAAATATTGAGTAACTGAAGATTGGATAATAAGGAATATTGGGTAAATGATGATCGGATAGCACGGAATATTGGGTAAATGAAGATCGGATGGAAACGAAGAATTGTCAGTTGAAGATCAAATAATAAGAAATATAAGGTCGAAAATTAAAAAAAATGGGTATCTGGAACTCGAATAATAAGGAATTTTGGCATATGAAAATCAGATTATAGGGAATAGTAAGTTAAATTTGTATAATACAGAATATTGGGTAACTGAATATCGCAAATAATTGATATTGGGTATATGAAAATCGGAAAATATGGCATCTCGGGTAAGTGAAGATCGGATGATAAGGAATATTAGGCAGTTGGAGATCGTAGCACAAGGAATATTGGGTATCTGAAATTCCAATAATGATGAATTTTCGTAAATGAAGATCAGGTGATGTGGAACTGTGGGTAACTCAAAATCTTATACTAAGGAATAGTTTGTAACTGAAGATCGGATAATAAAAACTTAATAATATAAAAATATTTATAATAAGAGAACATTGAGTAACTGAAGATCTAAAAATAATATTTCGGTAAACAAAGATAGAATAAAGAAGAATATTAGGTAAATGAAGATCGGAGAATAAGGAATACTGGGCAACTAAAGATCGGATATAAAGAGTAGTGAAGAACTGAAGGTAGGATAATGAGAAATATTAGGAAGCGGAAGATCGGGAATAAGAAATAGTGGGTAACTGAAGATCAGATGGTAATGTTGGCAAGAGAAAATCTGATTGTAAGAGTTGGGTTGTTTTACCTCTGAGCGGCACGTTTTTGCACACCATGGGCTAAATGGCCAGGTCACAAGACCCCGAAAGCTCAGAGAAAATTGGGTGAAGGGACCCACTGGAACAGCTGTTGGAAGACAGATGGTCCTCCCGTCAAGGCCATCCAGCGTTTTCTTTAACGTGCACAGGGTATGACTCTTCCGCACGCGGAGCCACGGCTTAACTGTCCGTCGGATGCCCCATCCGACGGACAGCGGCCTTTCTAAACTCATCGGTGTCCCCTACTGACCGTGGGCAGGGCGGGGAGTTTTCCAGAGATAAATCTCAACGTTGATCTAGCTGGGATTCGAACCTGGGAGCTACAGATTACGAGCCTGGCGCGCTACCGACTGAGCCACCCCCGCCCCGGATTGTAACAAATCTGGGTAACTGAAGATCGAATGGTATGTATGGGATGTCTCAAACTAAACATCTGAAAATATGGATAATCGCACACTTGTGGATTATAGAATAGGTAATGTCAAATTGGTTTGAAGTAGAATATAGTACAGAAAGTCCTACTTATGGTAAATCTAGTCCATTATAGCTCTTTCGAAATTTAACCATCGAAATTAACCATTTCGAAAATTAACATTTCGAAATTTAACCATCACATTTCGATTTTCAATCCATCTATGTCCGTATAAACCTGTTAAAATTTATATCCCGATTCTCTATGCATCTCTACTCTCCTATCATTCTCATCTATTTCCTCAAGAGCAAAAATTGTCACTCTACTACTAGACAGTTCTAGAAAGTGCTATTACCGCAGCTTGCCGGGGTGATTCTTGGGGCGTGCAGCGGCCTTTTTCTCCTTGTCTGCCCGGGGAAAACGGAGTCACCGGTTGAATGTTAAAGACCCAGACAAACAGACCATTAAGCTAGAGCCCTTTCTGGAAATTTCCCATTTATTAGCGTCAGTGAGCCGGCCAGTCACTATGGCAACCGTTATAACGATGGAGAGCAAGAACATAACAGCGTGTCTGGTAAAGAAAGGTAACATCAACGCCAGATCCCTCCACACTTGTGATAAAGAGTTGAAAATTGGGAGTGTATGCTGAAGAGGGGGAGTGTGTGCTGAGGCGGGGGTGTATACTGAAGAGGGGAGGGGAGCGTATTCTGAAAAAAGGGGCGGAAGGTTAGCAAATATACTCTTTCCAGCAGGAAACTTTTCAATACCATCGTTTATAATAAGCGGACTAAATGCCAGTTGAGTAAGAACCCTGAAATTATGTCAAAATTTATGATGCGAAGATTTCGCAGCACACTTTTAATGAATGCAATTTAGAGAAAATTAAAATGCTTTTCAAAGTTGTGTCTGATGATTTATAACTTATGATTACTCATTTTGACGTAGCTTCCTGTTAAGTGCTGTGACGCTTTAGAGCTACTGGAATCCATGTAGAGAAAAAACAAAAATTGATGAAAATATTCATTATAATTATATGTTGGTTTTTGCTAACCTGTTGCCAAGAGTTGATTATTTTATACGATTTTATACAATTCGAACTTCTAATACTCACTCATAAATATTGTTTTCAAATATAGAATTTTCTTAATCCGGCAGAATATGAACTCATAATCACCATTTAGAACTTGACAAGATTAGATTTAGAATTTGATCGTCAACGCCAGATCCCTCCACACTTGTGATAAATTGTTCAAAATTGGGAGTGTATGCTGAAGAGGGGGAGGAGAGTGTATGCTGAGGCGAGGGGTGTATACTGAAGAGGGGGATCCTGGAGTCTAAATGAGGCCATTGAGCCTAGTTCTAAATGGGATCATTGCAGCCAAGTTCTAAATGAGATCATTGGAGCCAAGTTCTAAATGGGATCATTCGAGCCAGGATCTAAATGGTATCTTTGGAGTCAGGATATAAATGGGATCATTCGAGCCAAACTCTAAATGGGGATCATTCGAGTCAGGATATAAATGGGATCATTCGAGCCAAACTCTAAATGGGGATCATTGGAGTCAGGATATAAATGGGATCATTCGAGCCAAAATCTAAATGAGGCCCCTGCGTGGATACAGAATAAAATGACAACTGCACTATATGTGAAATAGTCGATTTACTAGTCAATTATTGAGGAAAGGGTTATCTCCGTTGATAATGGGGGCGGGGGTGGCTCAGTCGGTAGCGCGCCAGGCTCGTAATCTGTAGTTTCCAGGTTCGTGTCCCAGCTGGGTCAGCGTTGAGATTTATCTCCGCAAAATTTCCCCGCCATGCCCACGGTCAGCAGGGGACACCGATGGACTTGAAAAGGCAGCCGTCCGTAGGATGGAACGTTAAGCCGTGGCCCCGTGTGCGGGAGAGCATACCCTGTGCACGTTAAAGAACACGCTGGATGGCCTTGACGGGAGGCTACCATCTGTCTCCCAACAGCTGTTCCAGTGGATCCCCTCCCCCAACCTTCTCTGAGCCTTTGGGGTCCATGTGATCTGGCCATTTAGCTCATGGTGTGCAAAAACGTGCCGCTCAGAGGTAAAACAACCCAACCCATCCTTAAATAAGGAAAATAACCATTGGGCTTGGAAACAATTCTTGATTTCTGGGTATAGTTGAGTTCTTTTTTTTACTGCAGCACTTTTTTTTTGCACACAATAAGCTAAATGACCACTAACAAGGACACCAAAACGCTGATAAGTTTAGGGGGTGGATAAGGGGATCCACTGGACAACTGTTAGGAAACAGATGGTAGCCTCCTCCCATCCGATTAGCTCCCGTGAGATGGAAGTTGTTAGGAGACAAGACGGAAGGCCACGGCTTAATGATCCATCCGGCACATAGCCATTCAGCCATTCGTCCGATGGGATATTAAGCCGTGGTTTCGTGTGTAGAACAACCGTACCAGTGAAAGCTAAAAATGCTGTAGACATTTTACCGGAAGCTACCATTTGTCTGCTAATCATCGACTTGTCTGCTAATCATGTCAAGTGAATCCACATTGCCTGCCCAACTCAATTCTTGAAGCCTCTCACTTGTCGTCCTATGTCATTTCGCCCGTCCTTTGTCGGGTCAGCGTTGAACTGGTCAGCTGGGTAAGCGTTGAGATTTATCTCCGCAAAATTCCCCACCCTGCCCACGGTCAGCAGGGGACACCGATGGGCTTGGAAAGGCCGCCGTCCGTTGGATAGGACGTTAAGCCGTGGTTCGTGTATTGGAGAGCTATACCCTGTGCACATTAAAGAACACGCTGGATGGCCTTGATGGGAGGTTACCATCTGTCTCCCAACAGCTGCTCCAGTGGGTCCCCTCCACCAACCTTCTCTGAGCCTTCGGGGTCCATGTGACCTGGCCATTTAGCCCATGGTGTGCAAAAACTGGTTTCAGTGGTAAAACAACCCAACCCAACTATCATGTAGTTCCTTCATACAAGTTGTGTGACTTGAGGATGAATTGGAAACATCGATGGTTAAATAAGTCATGAGGTCTGGTACCTCATGACATTGTATTATTATGCTGTAAGTGTGTTATTATGCTATTGTCTCATGACATTGTATTATTATGCTGTAAGTGTGTTATTATGCTATTGTATCAGGTACATTGTATTATTATGCTGTCTCTTAGCCCCTTTTAAAAACATTTCCAGATCCTTCCGAACTATGACAAGATATATTCAATATCTAGTTGCTTTTTATCTAAGAGTACAACAAAATCGACCATTAACTGGGAGAAAACCTAGAAAACAAATTTTTTTAAACTTCATTTGAATTGTTTAAATATTCATTAAGTGTAGCAGAAGAAACTTCAATTAAAAACATCTAAGAGCATGGACACATAGGAAGCGATTTGAGCAGTTCAGCGTTAGTAATTCTTCCAAAATTTTCTGGTCTCTTAAAACCTTTACCAACGTGACTTCACTGTAAAAGTGTGTGTTCAGTTAAAATCGCTAACAATTTTGGACAAGGCTTCGCTGGAAACTAGAGCGTGTACAGCTAAAATCGCTTCCAACATTGGAGTCGGCTTCCCTGGAAAGTGGAGCGTGTAAAATTAAGATGGCTTCCAAAATTTCAGAAAACTTCACTGGAAATTTCAGCTTGTGCAGTAATTAAGATGGTTCCCAATATTTGAGAAGGCTAAAATCGCTCCCAACACTGGAGTCATCTTCGCTGAAAACTGGAACGTGTGCAGCTAAAATCGCTCCCAACACTGGAGTCGTCTTCGCTGAAAACTGGAACGTGTGCAGCTAAAATCGCTCCCAACATTGGAGAAGGCTTCCCTGGAAACTGGAGCTTGTGCAGTTAAGATGTCTCCCAACATTGGAGAAGGTTTGACTGGAAACTGCAGCGTGTGCAGCTAAGATGGCTCCTAGCATTGTAGAAGGCTTCGCTGAAAACTGGAGTCTGTGCATTTAAAACAAAACCCTACCAACATTAGGGTGACTTCACTGGAAATTGGAGAAGGTGTTAAGACAAAACACTGGAAACTGAAGTGTGTGCAGCATATAACGAAAACACTGAATGTGGAGCGTGTGCATTTAAAACAAAACCACTACCAACATTAGGGGTGACTTCACTGGAAATTGGAAAAGGTGTTAAGACAAAACACTGGAAACTGAAATGTGTGCCGCAAATAACGAAAACACTGAATGTGGAGCGTGTGCATTTAAAACAAAACCACTACCAACATTAGGGGTGACTTCACTGGAAATTGGAGAAGGTGTCAAGACAAAACACTGGAAACTGAAGTGTGTGCAGCAAATAACGAAAACACTGAATGTGGAGCGTGTGCATTTAAAACAAAACCACTACCAACATTAGGGGTGACTTCACTGGAAATTGGAGAAGGTGTCAAGACAAAACACTGGAAACTGAAGTGTGTGCAGCATATAACGAAAACACTGAATGTGGAGCGTGTGCATTTAAAACAAAACCACTACCAACATTAGGGGTGACTTCACTGGAAATTGGAAAAGGTGTTAAGACAAAACACTGGAAACTGAAATGTGTGCCGCAAATAACGAAAACACTGAATGTGGAGCGTGTGCATTTAAAACAAAACCACTACCAACATTAGGGGTGACTTCACTGGAAATTGGAGAAGGTGTCAAGACAAAACACTGGAAACTGAAGTGTGTGCAGCAAATAACGAAAACACTGAATGTGGAGCGTGTGCATTTAAAACAAAACCACTACCAACATTAGGGGTGACTTCACTGGAAATTGGAAAAGGTGTTAAGACAAAACACTAGAAACTGAAGTGTGTGCCGCAAATAACGAAAACACTGAATGTGGAGCGTGTGCATTTAAAACAAAACCACTACCAACATTAGGGGTGACTTCACTGGAAATTGGAGAAGGTGTCAAGACAAAACACTAGAAACTGAAGTGTGTGAGCAAATAACGAAAATACTGAATGTGGAGCGTGTGCATTAAAAATAAAACCACTACCAACATTAGGGGTGACTTCACTGGAAATTGGAGAAGGTGTTAAGACAAAACACTAGAAACTGAAGTGTGTGCAGCAAATAACGAAAACACTGAATGTGGAGCGTGTGCATTTAAAACAAAACCACTACCAACATTAGGGGTGACTTCACTGGAAATTGGAGAAGGTGTTAAGACAAAACACTGGAAACTGAAGTGTGTGCCGCAAATAACGAAAACACTGAATGTGGAGCGTATGCATTTAAAAGAAAACCCTACCAACATTAGGGGTGACTTCACTGGAAATTGGAGAAGGTGTTAAGACAAAACACTGGAAACTGAAGTGTGTGCAGCAAATAACGAAAACACTGAATGTGGAACGTATGCGTTTAAAACAAAATCACTACCAACATTAGGGGTGACTTCACTGGAAATTGGCGAAGGTGTTAAGACAAAACACTGGAAACTGAAGTGTGTGCCGCAAATAACGAAAACACTGAATGTGGAGCGTGTGCATTTAAAACAAAACCACTACCAACATTAGGGGTGACTTCACTGGAAATTGGAAAAGGTGTTAAGACAAAACACTGGAAACTGAAATGTGTGCCGCAAATAACGAAAACACTGAATGTGGAGCGTGTGCATTTAAAACAAAACCACTACCAACATTAGGGGTGACTTCACTGGAAATTGGAGAAGGTGTCAAGACAAAACACTGGAAACTGAAGTGTGTGCAGCAAATAACGAAAACACTGAATGTGGAGCGTGTGCATTTAAAACAAAACCACTACCAACATTAGGGGTGACTTCACTGGAAATTGGAGAAGGTGTCAAGACAAAACACTGGAAACTGAAGTGTGTGCAGCATATAACGAAAACACTGAATGTGGAGCGTGTGCATTTAAAACAAAACCACTACCAACATTAGGGGTGACTTCACTGGAAATTGGAAAAGATGTTAAGACAAAACACTGGAAACTGAAATGTGTGCCGCAAATAACGAAAACACTGAATGTGGAGCGTGTGCATTTAAAACAAAACCACTACCAACATTAGGGGTGACTTCACTGGAAATTGGAGAAGGTGTCAAGACAAAACACTGGAAACTGAAGTGTGTGCAGCAAATAACGAAAACACTGAATGTGGAGCGTGTGCATTTAAAACAAAACCACTACCAACATTAGGGGTGACTTCACTGGAAATTGGAAGAGGTGTTAAGACAAAACACTAGAAACTGAAGTGTGTGCCGCAAATAACGAAAACACTGAATGTGGAGCGTGTGCATTTAAAACAAAACCACTACCAACATTAGGGGTGACTTCACTGGAAATTGGAGAAGGTGTCAAGACAAAACACTAGAATCTGAAGTGTGTGAGCAAATAACGAAAATACTGAATGTGGGGCGTGTGCATTAAAAATAAAACCACTACCAACATTAGGGGTGACTTCACTGGAAATTGGAGAAGGTGTTAAGACAAAACACTAGAAACTGAAGTGTGTGCAGCAAATAACGAAAACACTGAATGTGGAGCGTGTGCATTTAAAACAAAACCACTACCAACATTAGGGGTGACTTCACTGGAAATTGGAGAAGGTGTTAAGACAAAACACTGGAAACTGAAGTGTGTGCCGCAAATAACGAAAACACTGAATGTGGAGCGTATGCATTTAAAAGAAAACCCTACCAACATTAGGGGTGACTTCACTGGAAATTGGAGAAGGTGTTAAGACAAAACACTGGAAACTGAAGTGTGTGCCGCAAATAACGAAAACACTGAATGTGGAGCGTATGCATTTAAAAGAAAACCACTACCAACATTAGGGGTGACTTCACTGGAAATTGGAGAAGGTGTTAAGACAAAACACTGGAAATTGGAGAAGGTGTTAAGACAAAACACTAGAAACTGAAGTGTGTGAGCAAATAACGAAAATACTGAATGTGGAGCGTGTGCATTAAAAATAAAACCACTACCAACATTAGGGGTGACTTCACTGGAAATTGGAGAAGGTGTTAAGACAAAACACTAGAAACTGAAGTGTGTGCCGCAAATAACGAAAACACTGAATGTGGAGCGTGTGCATTTAAAACAAAACCACTACCAACATTAGGGGTGACTTCACTGGAAATTGGAGAAGGTGTCAAGACAAAACACTAGAAACTGAAGTGTGTGAGCAAATAACGAAAATACTGAATGTGGAGCGTGTGCATTAAAAATAAAACCACTACCAACATTAGGGGTGACTTCACTGGAAATTGGAGAAGGTGTTAAGACAAAACACTAGAAACTGAAGTGTGTGCAGCAAATAACGAAAACACTGAATGTGGAGCGTGTGCATTTAAAACAAAACCACTACCAACATTAGGGGTGACTTCACTGGACATTGGAGAAGGTGTTAAGACAAAACACTGGAAACTGAAGTGTGTGCCGCAAATAACGAAAACACTGAATGTGGAGCGTATGCATTTAAAAGAAAACCCTACCAACATTAGGGGTGACTTCACTGGAAATTGGAAAAGGTGTTAAGACAAAACACTGGAAACTGAAATGTGTGCCGCAAATAACGAAAACACTGAATGTGGAGCGTGTGCATTTAAAACAAAACCACTACCAACATTAGGGGTGACTTCACTGGAAATTGGAGAAGGTGTCAAGACAAAACACTGGAAACTGAAGTGTGTGCAGCAAATAACGAAAACACTGAATGTGGAGCGTGTGCATTTAAAACAAAACCACTACCAACATTAGGGGTGACTTCACTGGAAATTGGAAAAGGTGTTAAGACAAAACACTAGAAACTGAAGTGTGTGCCGCAAATAACGAAAACACTGAATGTGGAGCGTGTGCATTTAAAACAAAACCACTACCAACATTAGGGGTGACTTCACTGGAAATTGGAGAAGGTGTCAAGACAAAACACTAGAAACTGAAGTGTGTGAGCAAATAACGAAAATACTGAATGTGGAGCGTGTGCATTAAAAATAAAACCACTACCAACATTAGGGGTGACTTCACTGGAAATTGGAGAAGGTGTTAAGACAAAACACTAGAAACTGAAGTGTGTGCAGCAAATAACGAAAACACTGAATGTGGAGCGTGTGCATTTAAAACAAAACCACTACCAACATTAGGGGTGACTTCACTGGAAATTGGAGAAGGTGTTAAGACAAAACACTGGAAACTGAAGTGTGTGCCGCAAATAACGAAAACACTGAATGTGGAACGTATGCGTTTAAAACAAAACCACTACCAACATTAGGGGTGACTTCACTGGAAATTGGCGAAGGTGTTAAGACAAAATACTAGAAACTGAAGTGTGTGCAGCAAATAACGAAAATACTGAATGTGGAGCGTATGCATTTAAAAGAAAACCACTACCAACATTAGGGGTGACTTCACTGGAAATTGGAGAAGGTGTTAAGACAAAACACTGGAAATTGGAGAAGGTGTTAAGACAAAACACTGGAAACTGAAGTGTGTGCCGCAAATAACGAAAACACTGAATGTGGAGCGTATGCATTTAAAAGAAAACCACTACCAACATTAGGGATGACTTCATTGGAAATTGGAGAAGGTGTTAAGACAAAACACTGGAAACTGAAGTGTGTGCAGCAAATAACGAAAATACTGAATGTGGAGCGTGTGCATTTAAAATAAAACCACTACCAACATTTCAGGTGACTTTACAACAAACTGAAGAGTGTGCAACTAAACCAAAACCACCAACAACTTTGGAGGTAGCTTCACTGGAAAAGAGAGAGTGTTTACTGAAAACAATATCATTATTAACAATGAAGGTTGCTTTACAGAAAACTGGAGCATGAAAATAAAGAATGAAGAAGGAGTAGTTAAAAGAAAAACATGCCCGAAATTTAAGGTGAGTTCACAGTAAACTGTAGCGTGTGCAGTTAAAGCAAAACCACTACAAACATTGGAGGTCACCTCAAAGCAAACTGAAGCACTAACAAAACACGCTCTAGTTTGCCATAAAAGAACACCTCCAGGTGTGTACTCACAACTGTACACGCTCCAGTTTGTTATGAAGACACCTTCAGGTGTATACTCTTAACTACATAAGCTCCAGTTTGTTATGAAGACACCTCCAGATGTGTACTCATTCTTGCTTACTCACAACTTCACATGCTTTAGTTTGCTATGAATACACCCTCAGGTGTGTACTCACAACTGTACACGCTCCAGTTTGTTATGAAAACACCTTCAGGTGTATATTCTTAACTACACACGCTCCAGTTTGTTATGAAGACACCTCCAGATGTGTACTCATTCTTGCTTACTCACAACTTCACATGCTTTAGTTTGCTATGAAGACACCTTCAGGTGTGTACTCTTAACTACACACGCTCCAGTTTGTTATGAAGACACCTCCAGATGTGTACTCATTCTTGCTTACTCACAACTTCACATGCTTTAGTTTGCTATGAAGACACCTCCAGGTGTGTACTCACAACTGTACACGCTCCAGTTTGTTATGAAGACACCTTCAGGTGTGTACTCTTAACTACACACGCTCCAGTTTGTTATGAAGACACCTCCAGATGTGTACTCATTCTTGCTTACTCACAACTTCACATGCTTTAGTTTGCTACGAAGACACCTCCAGGTGTGTACTCACAACTGTACACGCTCCAGTTTGTTGTGAAGACACCTTCAGATGTGTAACTCTTAACTACACACGTTCCAGTTTGTTATGAAGACACCTCCAGATGTGTACTCATTCTTGCTTACTCACAACTTCACATGCTTTAGTTTGCTATAAAGACACCTTCAGGTGTGTACTCTTAACTACACACGCTCCAGTTTGTTATGAAGGCTCCTCCAGATGTGTACTCATTCTTGCTAACTCACAACTTTACGTGATTTAGTTTGCTATGAAGACACCTCCAGGTGTGTACTCACAACTGTACACGCTCCAGTTTGTTATGAAGACACCTCCAAGTATGTACTCAGAACTGCTAACACTCCATTTTGCTATGAAGAACTTCTAGGTGTGTACTCACAACCGAACACGCTTCAGTTTGCTTGCGGATACCTAGAGATATGTACTCATAACAACTGCATACAATCCAGTTTGCATGAGGCTCCTACCAATTTCTTCCCCTCACAGGAAACGCGTGCGCAGCTATTGCAGACGCTCCTGTGAGCATCATCTGAGTCCACTTCCAATTTTTGATAAATGTTTGTAAGAAACACGAAAATGTTTCAAAACGTAAATAACATTAACCCGTTCAAATCGCTTCCTCTGTGTCCATACCTCAATCCAAACCATCCTATTGACTCCATCTTCTTCCCGATACAGTCGATGGCCCTCGAATCACCTTTGCTCCACCTCTTTTTCCAACACAGCCCGCAAAAACGAAAAGAAAATGATAATGAGAAACAGATCACGTTCCTATCTAACTCACTATTAATGACAGTATTAATATAACATGGAGTCGTTTCCTTGGCCATAGCGAGGAAGCTCGCGATCATCTTTTTTTTTTTGCCGGATGGTTGCTCCACCGCTCACGGGTAACAAGGACCACAATCCTCCGGACAAGGGAATCCAATACCTCTGCTGCATCAGCAGACTGACGGACAAACAGACAAGAGAAAAAGGACATAGGAAAAAGTATGAAAGCGTTTCTCTTGCTCCATTTCAGCTACGTCGTGTACCATGTCTGGCAGTTTGAAATATACGCGTTGTCCTTTTTCTCGTGGTGTAAGATGAACAGAATGAAGAGCAAGAGGATGGTGGTAGAAAAAGATGCAAGCGAATGTATAACCATTCAATTTTTTTTCTCTCTCGGCATCGATTTATTTTCTCGCCAAACAAAACTTTTATTCCGTGTCTATTCGAAACGGCGCCTTGTTGGGAACACTTGCTGACACTTTTGGATTAATGGTGTCTTTATACGAAATATCTTTCAGAAACCGAGTCATGTTGCTATTCTTCCACATCATTTTTCTTTAAATATTATTCTCCTGGTTAAGTGTTCGAATGTACACTGCATAACTTTCGTGGAGTCCTGGAGCTCGAATTTGTTCACATGATGTTTATGCCTGAAATACTAGAATAAGTGCACCGCGTTTCTCGAGCCTCGAGGTAGGAGTGGCTCAGCTGGTAGTGCGTCAGGCTCGTAATCTGCAATTCCCCGGTTCGAGTCCCAGCTGGGTCAGCGTTGAGATTTATCTCCGCAAAAATCCCCGCCCTGTCCGCGGTCAGTAGGGGACACCGATGGGCTTGGAAAGGCCGCCGTCCGTCGGATGGGACGTTAAGCCGTGGCTCCGTGTGCGGGAGAGCCATACCCTGTGCACTTTAAAGAACACCCGTGATCGCCTTGATGGGAGGCTACCATCTGTCTCCCAACAGCTGTTCCAGTGGGTCCCTTCCCCCAACCTTCTCTGAGTGTTCGGGGTCCTTGTGGCCTGGCCATTTAGCCCATTGTGTGGATAAAAATGCAGTTCAGAAGTTAAACAATCCTCGCAGTCTAGGGATCGCAGCTTAACATCCCATCATACGGAAATCTTTCATTCCAACCTCCATTTGTATTCTCTTTCTCATTAAGGGTAGATCTGGAATTGGCAGAGAAAATTTCGGCAAATGCACAGTGGGAGATTCGAATCTGGAACATCAAATTACGAGTTGGAGCGCTACCGACTGATCCAATTCAGCATAAAAATATACAGTAAAAATAATAACTTAGTGCACTGCCAGCGTTTCCATCTCACAAAATTAGGCTCTCCCCCAAAAGTTCTCCCCCAAAAGCGTATGTTTAGTCAAAAGTTCTCCCCAAAAGTTCTCCCCCAAAAGTTCCAATTCAGCATAAAAATATACAGTAAAAATAATAACTTAGTGCACTGCCAGCGTTTCCATCTCACAAAATTAGGCTCTCCCCCAAAAGTTCTGTCCACTGCCCTCAAATCATCATTCGTTGATGATTGCCTCACTCTATGACTCACTTGTTTATTGCCTCACTCTTTGTCTCATTCTTTAATGCCTCACTGCTTATACGTCGCTCTACGCCTCATTGTTTATTGCCTCACTCTATGGAGGGGGGGTGGCCCAGTCGGTAGCGCGCCAGGCTCATAATGTGCAGTTCCCAGTTTCGAGTCCAAGCTGGGTCAGCATTGAGATTTATCTCCGCAAAACTCCCCGCCCTGCCCACGGTCAGTAGGGAACACCGATGGGCTTAGAAAGGTCGCCGTCCGTCGGATGGGGGTGTTAAGCCGTGGTCCCGTATGCGCACGTTAAAGAACAAGCTGGACGGCATCGAAGGGAGGCTACCATTTGTCTCCCAACAGCTGTTCCAGTGGGTCACCTCCCCCCAACCTTCTCTGAGCCTTCGGAGTCCTATGTGTCTTGGCCCTTTAGCTAATGGTGTGCAAAAAAGTGCCGCTCAAAGTTATACCTTTGAGCGGCACTTTTTTGAGCGGCACAATTAACCTAAAGCCTCACTCTATGCATCATTTTTAATTGCTTCACTCTATGCATCATTTTTAATTGCTTCACTCTATGCTTCATTGTTAATTGTCGCACTCTGCCTCATTGTTAATTGCCGTATCTACGCCTCATTGTTTATTGCCTTATCTACGCCTCATTGTTTATTGTCTTTCT
Organism: Ryuthela nishihirai; assembly: GCA_038380435.1. Taxonomy (NCBI): domain Eukaryota; kingdom Metazoa; phylum Arthropoda; class Arachnida; order Araneae; family Heptathelidae; genus Ryuthela; species Ryuthela nishihirai. The sequence continues at coordinate 30,597,831 of JAWZYU010000025.1, forward strand.
CTATGCCTCATTGTTTATTGCCTCATTCTATGTCTCACTCTATGCCTCATTGTTTATTGCCTCACTCTATGCCTCATTGTTAATTGTCGCACTCTATGCCTCATTGTTAATTGCCGTATCTACGCCTCATTGTTTATTGCCTTATCTACGCCTCATTGTTTATTGTCTTTCTCTATGCCTCATTGTTTATTGTCTCACTCTATGCCTCATTGTTTATTGCCGCACTCTTATGCCTCATTGTTAATTGCCGTATCTACGCCTCATTGTTTATTGCCTTACCTACGCCTCATTGTTTATTGTCTTTCTCTATGCGTCATTGTTTTTTGTCTCACTCTATGCCTCATTGTTTATTGCCTCACTCTATGCCTCATTGTTTATTGCCTCACTCTATGCCTCACTGTTTATTGCCTTACTTTATGTCTCACTGTTTACTGCACCACATAAACAATGCATGGTCACTCCAAATCTCGTACCATTTCATTGTCGCGTTTAGGATATTTTACAGAATTTGTATATTCTTCTTAACTGTATGAGAGCAGTGCGCCTTCTTTTACCTGATGAAATCCGCAGAATAACTAGCTGGCACAGGAGGAAGACGCAATAGCACTGCTCGCAAGTGCCACCTTTCGCATTCCGTTCATAATTCTCGTTTTCTCGTTAACTTTCCAACTGAAGAGTTACCTTCATTTTGCAATTGTGCATCTGACATTTATTTGACTTTTTTTTTATCGCCTTATGAAAAAAAATATATAAAAAGAAAAATTACTTATTAAGAGTACAGAAGAATATTATAGAATAATATAGTATTAACTGTTGGCTTCTTTTTTTCTTTAAAAGAACTACCAGTACAATTTTCAGTTGTAGTTATATTTTATTATTTAGAAAAAAAATTAAACTTCGGAATAGCAAGAAGCCCAAAGATGAAAATGGGTTTCTGAATGTCTTAGTTACGACAATGCTTGGTAAATCGAAATTGCTATGGGCCCTATGGACCATAAGATTTGGAATTTCGTAACCTTTCAGAGACTCAAGATCCGAAATTCCACTACGAACCAATTTTCAGCTCTCTACTAGCAGAGTAGCTATGTTTCACTTTTGACCTCGAATTTCAGAATATTTCTAAGATGTACGACCCGAAATACTCCAAGGTACCAATTACAGCTCTTTAGCACAGATAGATCTAAATTTGATCTTTGACCTCAAAGGACCCTCCTGACTCGAACGTGATCTATAACATACATGAATAAATAAATACAAAATCCTCTGCAGCCATGGGCTACGGAGGTCCAAATAAACTGTGTAATTTTCCCCTCCAGACATGTCTCTTCTGAGCTACTGCTGCTGCATTTGGCCACTCTAGGCCAATTCTAGCAAGATCCTGTTTGACATTGTCAGCCCATCGTATCCTAGGTTCCCCCTTTTTCTGAAACCCTTAGGCACACTGTTCATAATCCTGTTTGCTAATCTGCAACTATGCATACGGACAATATGGCTTAATCAACGCAGTCTCTCTCTGCACAATATGCTGCCCAAAAGAGGTTGATGACTCCTTCTTCTAACCTCATCATTACTTAAAACGTCAAACCACCTAATGCCCAAAATACTGCATAAGCATGTAGAATCAAAGGTATCAAGTTTCTTGTTATCCTGATTACAAAGGGTCCATGTTTCGCTACCATAACAAACCTTAGATGGAACCAAGTAATTGTACAGCGTATGTTTAGTCTTTAAGTGTATACGCCTATTTTTCCATACTCTCCATAAAGTCTTGAAAGTCCCAGTGGAAATTGTTATTCTTCTATTTCTCTCATACCGCACATCACCAGTATCTGTTACATAGCTCCCAAGATAATGAAACTGAGACACTTGCTCATAAGTGCAACCATTCAAAGCAACTGAAGCACCATATGCCTGACCAATTTTTATCACTTTAGTTTTTTCTCTGTTTATCACCAAACCTACCCTATTAACAGTCTCATCAACAGCCCTAATGAACGAATTTATCTCATCAATATCATTAGCCAACAGGGCCAAATTATCTGATTAATTTATGCCTTAACTGGCCTAGTGGTTAGGCAGCTAGCGACTGTTCCAGCAAAGCAAACTTTGTGTGTTGTGTTAGCTCTAACTAAGGCAGTGGTCAGCAGTGACTTCGGTCTTAGTAGGGCATGTCCTTGTATGAGAAGGCCTGTATTAAGCTAGGAGTAGCTTCTAGGATTCTTCTCTGTCCTATATGTCGCAAGTAAAAAGAGAAAAAAAAAATTAAAGCAGAATTTTGAAATCTCTAGACCATTTAAGGCCAAAATCTCTTGTAAAACATTTCGCATAACATGATCAATAAAACCCAACAAAACAGAAAAGGAGACAAACTGCAACCTTGTGCAACTCCGTCAGCAATGCTAAACCAATCTCTGCAAGACGTACCAACTCTCACATACGACTCAGTGTTATTATAGTGAGCTTTTATGACACTAACTTATCATGGTATTCGATATGATCTAACAATCAACCACAAATTATGTCGATCAACAGATTCAAAAGCCTTTTGGAAATCATAAAGCCAGTAACCACATAAACATTTTTCAAGAATCTGCCTAAGTGAAAATATTTGATCAATACATCCCCTACCACTTCTGAAGCCACACTGTTCATCACGCAGTTGTCCATCAACTATGTAAATTCTTAATTTTATGAAGTATAATCTTGCAAAGAACTTTATCTGGAACAGAAAGTAAACTAATTCCCCTATAATTATCACAAGAACTGCGATCACCTTTTTTAAAAATTGGGACAATGATAGCTCTAGTAAAATCCTTAGGAACAACACCTTTATTATAAAAAAAATATTCAAAATTTCAGTCAGCCGTGTGTCAACACAAATGTTCCCAGCTATAAGCATTTCAGTGGTGATTTTGTCCACCCCTGGGGATTTATGCAGTTTTAATTTAGAGAGAGCCAAAGTGACTTCGGAATATGACATAGGGTCATCATAAAAGTCAGTAATGCATCTATTCTCATTACAAACAATGGAAGTAGAAATAATCACAATTTTTAGAACATCTCTGAAATGCTCAGCCCACCTAGCCATCACAGAATCCTCACCTTCAACCGACTTGCCATGATTATCCCTCAATCCCTGTGTACCTGTCTGTTTCTTTCCACATAAAACATTAACAATCTGGTACAACCCCTTACTGTTGTGCTGTCTAATTGCTTCCTTTGCTTTGTCAGCCAAGTTTCAAGCCAAAGATTCTTATCAGCTGTTAACTGATACTTTTTACCAGTTGCTCTCAATCTTTTATGCTTCACGCACCCCCTGGAAATGTGTATGTAACTGGCGTACCCTTTGTATAAATAGATAAAACTGTAGTTATAGTATAACAATGAGAATAAAATAAAACACTGACTTTGTTGGTAGATTTAGCGACTTTTGAGTTCTCACGGCGTACCCCAAAAATTTTTACCGCGTACCCCACGTTGAGAACCCCAACTTTACACGTTTATTAAGCTCGTTTTAATGCCGTCTATTAGGAATAGTAGGGTGTTGATTAATATTAATCTTGCACTTCCTTTTTCAGAGATAAGTTCCATAGCCACTTTTGACCAGGTAATGGTCAGACCCTATTTCAACTCCCCTATATGATCTGGTATTCCTAACTGAACTAGCCCATTTGCTGTTATTTAAAATATAATCTATCATATTCCTGTGCAACCATCAGGTGAAAACCATTATGTATGTCGCGGTGTTTGTAATATGTGTTAGTTATTCAAAAATTATTAAGTTTACTTACCTGTAGGAGACATTCCCCATTGCCATTGGAACTACCAATGCCAAAGGGACCTAAAACTCCTGCCCAAATGTCAGAGTCAGTACCACCTTCAACATTGAAGTCACCTAGCACAAGAGAAATATCTCCTTTCTTCACAGAATTCAAAATAGCCTGAAGCTGGCTGTAAAATGTATCCTTCTCGATCTCATCAGAGTCCTCTGTGGAGGCATAACAACAGATGACATTCAAGTCTTTAATTTTTGTTTTAAATTTTGCCATAAGAAATTTTTCATTAATGCAGTCATATCCTAGAAGAGCATCACTGGCGTATCTGCTGAGAAGCAAACCTACACCTTGGAGATGCTTTCAATCCTCCCTCCCTGAAAAGAGAAAGTACTGTTATTTTTAACTTTCTCACCTTTACCTGTCCATCTGGTTTCGTGCAAGTCTAGAATATCTAGTTTATAACGCTGGAATTCCTGCGTGAGGACATCAAGAGAATAATCTCTGTATAACGCCCTCACGTTCTACGTATCTGCAGAGAGCCAACAATATGAAAGAGCCCCCTAATCGCAGGCATGGGGCAAAGACCTGTCCTCCTCCACTAAAGGATGAAGTCACCGATGCTGGTAGGAATTTCAGGCACCACCTTTTCAAGCGGGCCTTTTCAAGAGCCATATGGCCTTCCTGAGACACATTACTACAGTTTAAGATTGACGATGTCCAACTAGCTAGGTGAGAGTTCAGGTACCTGCGACGGCCTCTGATCAGGATTATCCACCAGCTGATATAGGGTATTCCGTGCCTCTGTTCACTTAGGTTGGCAACCCACAAGAAAACAGAAAACACAGCGGCAAATTCTCCCTCAACAGAGGCCCACCAGTGCAGCAAGTCCAGGATTCATAATCAAGCTCAAATCCATAAAGCAATCCAGTCTAGTGGGTATAAATGGTCAGCACCATGACCCTGATAAGTTGATCACTCCTCAGCAGGGAAGAAAAAAGAAAAAGGTGACCATAGATGACTAGATCAGTCGGCCACACTTAACTGGCAACCCTCCCCTTCCGTTCCCTTCCAAAAGAGAATATCTCTTTATAAAGGTACTAACGGCCTGCACCATCAGAAGGCGGGGTCGGACATTAGGTGCTAGACCTGTCCGGTTCTGTGCATCATCACTGGGGATTGGTACACAACTCTCCTTCCAATTTGACTTCGGAATGTGACATAGGGTCATCATAAAAGTCAGTAATATCACCTAGCTCATCATAATCATCACCTAGCTATCATCACCCAGCTACCATTTACAGACCGATCTACAACCTAAAACACCAATTTTCAAGTTTCTATCAAGATTTGACCTCTAGCTGACCTCTGTCTAACATTGAAGGATACATGGAAGGTTATATTTCGGAGTTTTCCTGATATCAACTATCCTGATAGGCATTAGGTGCAAATTTTCAGAGCTCTAACATTTCTAGCATCTTAGAGAATTAGCATGATCCCTTGCCACTCGCTCAGTATATCACACTTAATCGTTTATACATGTACATATATTAGATGATATTCAGAATCTACTGAGCTGCACAGTCAAAAATATTACCTTTCGATTTCAGCACAATTTGACACACACACACACTCCTCGTGCAGCCATGGGGTAAGGAGGTCCTATCAGACTGTGTAATTTTTCTCACCAAACATGTCTGTCCTGAGCTGCTGCATCTGGCCACTGTACACCAATTCTGACAAGTCCTGTTTCACATTGTCTGGCAATCGCATCCTAGGTCTCCGCCTCTTTCTGAAACCTTTAGACACATAATCATAGCCCTATTCGCTAACCTATAATGATGCGTACGGGCAACATGGCCAAACTAACGTAATCTCTCTCTGCACAAAATGTTGTTTAAAAAAGGTTGATGACTCCTTCTTTTAACTCGTGATTACTTACAAAGTCAAATCACCTAATGCTCAAGATAATACTGCACAAACATCTAGAATCAAAGGTATCAAGTTTCTTATTATCCTGTTTACAAAGGCTTCAAGTTCACTGCCATAACTAACCCTAGGATTTGGGTTGGGTTGTTTTACCTCTGAGCGGCACTTTTTTGCACACCATGGACTAAATGGCCAGGTCACATGGACCCCGAAGGCTCAGAGAAGGTTGGGGAAGGGGACCCACTGGAACAGCTGTTGGGAGACAGATGGTAGCCTCCCATCGTGTTCCAGCGTGTTCTTTAACGTGCACAGGGTATGGCTCTCCCGCACACGGGCCACGACTTAACGTCCCATCCGACGGACGGCGGCCTTTCCAATCCCATCGGTGTCCCCTACTGACCGTGGGCAGGGCGGGGAATTTTGAGGAGATAAATCTAAACGCTGACCCAGCTGGGACTCGAACCTGGGAACTACAGATTACGAGCCTGGCGCGCTACCGACTGAGCCACCCCCGCCCCTCTAACCCTAGGAAGAACCAAACAATTATACAGCCTTATATTAGTCTATAGGTGTATACGGCTATTTCTCCACACTCTACGTAAATTCTTAAAAGCCCTAGCTGGAATTCCTATTCTGTTTATTTCATAATGCCCATCACCAGTATCGCTTACATATCTCCCGAGATAATTAAACTGAGACACTTGCTGAATGGTACAATCATTCAAAATAACTGAAGCACAACTTACCTGAACAATTTTCATTACTTTAGTTCTCTCTCTCTGTTTCTCACTAAACCGACTCTGCTACCAATCTCATCAACAGCTCCAATGAAAGAGTTCATTTCATGAACATCATTTACGAAAATGGCCAAACCATTAACATAATCTAAATCACTAACTCCAAAATGTTAATGCAATCCGACCATTCCATAAGTCTAAAGAGGCTTCTGGAGTAGAAATTTTTTAATTTTGAACAACGTGTACATGATGGATATTTTGCTACTATTCGATGAATTTGGGTTAGGTTGTTTTACCCCTGAGCGCTCATTTTTTCACATAATGTGTTGGGTTGTTTTACCTCTGAGGGGCACTTTTTTTGCACACCATGGGCTAAATGACCAGGTCACAAGAACCCCGAAGGCTCATAGAAGGTTAGGGGAGGGGATCCACTGGAACAGCTGTTAGGAGACAGATTGTATCCTCCCGCCAAGTATGGCTCTCCCGCACATGGGGCCGCGGTTTAACGTACCATACGACGGACGGCGGCCTTTCCAAGCCCATCGGTGGCCACTACTGACCGTGGGCAGGGCGGGGAATTTTTCGGAGATAAATCTCAACGCTGACCCAGCTGGGACTCGACCTGGGATCTACAGATTACGAGCCTGGCGTGCTACCGACTGAGCCGCCCCCGCCTCCCTCACACAATGGGCTAAATGGCCAGGTCACAAAAACCCCGAAGGCTCAGAGAAGGTTGGGGGAGGGGACCCACTGGAACAGCTTTTGGGAGACAGATGGTAGCCTACCATCAAGATCATCCAGCGTGTTCTTTAACGTACACAATGTATGCCTCTCCCACACACGGACCGCGGCTTAACATTCCATCTGACGGACAGTAGAGTTTCCAAGCTCATCGGTGTCTCCTACTGACGGAGGGCAGGTGATAGATTTAGCGGAGATAAATCTGAAAGCTAGCTCAGCTGGGATTCGAATCTGGAAACTGCAGATTACGAGCCTGGCGAGCTACCTAGTGACTCCCCCCCCCCTATCATTCGACTAAGCGAATAAAGAGAAAAAAGATTGTGGCAAGAAGAGGAAGCAAAGGATGAATTGCCAACGAAACTTCTCTCTTCAGATCGATTATATCTTCCTCGGTACCAAAAACATGAATTCTGTGTATCGAAAGGGCGCCTGGTTGGGAACTCTTACTGACACTTGTGAATTAATGGTGTCTTCTATGAAATATCTTTAGCAAATCATTCAAAATGTTATTATTTCATTTATTTCATTTTTGCTTTCGGTCTTGTTTCAGGTTCACACACTGCCTTAAGAAAATATTTAAAGAATCTCCATGTTATTTCAATGGGATTTTCGGCTGGGTTGTTTCACCTCTTAGCGGCACTTTTTTGCACACCATGGGCTAAATGGCCAGGTCACAAGGACCCCGAAGGCTCAGAGAAGGTTGGGGGAGGGGACCCACTGGAACAGCTGTTGGGAGACAGATAGTAGCCTCCCGTCAAGGCCATCCAGCGTGTTCTTTAACGTTGGGTTGTTTAACCTGTCTGAGCGGCACTTTTTTGCACACCATGGGCTAAATGGCCAGGTCACAAGGATGCCGAAGGCTCAGAGAAAGTTGGGGGAGGGGACCCACTGGAACGGCTGTTGGGAGACAGATAGTAGCCTCCCGTCAAGGCCATCCAGCGTGTTCTTTAACGTTGGGTTGTTTAACCTGTCTGAGCGGCACTTTTTTGCACACCATGGGCTAAATGGCCAGGTCACAAGGATGCCGAAGGCTCAGAGAAGATTGGGGGAGGGGACCCACTGGAACAGCTGTTGGGAGACAGATTGTAGGTAGCCTCCCGTCAAGGCCATCCAGCGTGTTCTTTAACGTGCACAAGGTATAGCTCTCCCGTACACGGGGCCACGGCTTAACGTTCCATACGACTGACGGCGGCCTTCCAAGCCCATCGATGTCCCCTACTGACCATGGGCAAGGAGTTTTGCGGTGATAAGTCTCAACGCTGACCCAGCTGGGACTCGAACCTGGGAACTGCAGATTACGAGCCTGGCGCGCTACCGACTGAGCCACTCCCTATGCCAATGGGAATCTATAACTTCTAAAATATTGCATCCAATGCAAAAATGCGACTTAAAGTAAATTAAAGATATTTAATGAGAAAATGTGACTGTTGATAAATTAGAGATCTTAATCAAATCCATTTAAATTTCGATTTTTAACTCTATTCGTTCAGTATTCAAAGAGTTATGGAAGCTAGAATATTTCACAATAGTAATGCCTGATGTGAATTCACCTCAGAAATTAATTAAAATTGAAATTAAATAATGCATGTTTCTTCAAAACATTTAATAAAATAAATATGCAATTTAGTAGTTCGCATATTAATTACTTCAATATTAGATAATTATGAATGATTTTTGTAAAGCCAGATGATTTATTGATAAATATTCCAGCTTTATTCGATTGTTTTATCTCTGAGCGGCACTTTTTTGTACACAATGGGCTAAATGGCCAGGTTACAGGTACAGTCGCTCAAAAAAGTATCCGAACACTATGGTTGATTACAGAATTCAGAAAAAATATCTGGCAACAATTTTTTTAGAAATTAGCGATCTGGCAACCTTCGTGTCAGTGACACGAAGGTTGCCAGATCACTAATTTCTAAAAAAATCGTTGCCAGATATTTTTTCTGAATTCTGTAATCAACCATGGTGTAGGATACTTTTTTGAGCGACTGTAGGTGGTCATATTATTTTGATACTAGATCGTGTGGGCTCACTCACGGAAATATTGAGCGTGTGCAGTTACCGTTCACAGCAAACTGGAGCGTGTGCAGTTACTGCACACGCTCCAGTTTGCTGTGAACGGTAACTGGAGCGTGTACAGTTGCTGTACGCGCTCCAGATATTTTTCCTGAATTCTGTAATCATGTGACACGAAGGTTGCCAGATCACTAATTTCTAAAAAAAATCGTTGCCAGATATTTTTTCTGAATTCTGTAATCAACCATAGTGTTCGGATACTTTTTGAGCGACTGTAGGTGGTCATATTATTTTGATACTAGATCGTGTGGGCTCACTCACGGAAATATTGAGCGTGTACAGTTGCTGTACACGCTCCAGATATTTTTCCTAAATTCTGTAATCATGTGACACGAAGGTTGCCAGATCACTAATTTCTAAAAAATCGTTGCCAGATATTTTTTCTGAATTCTGTAATCAACCATAGTGTTCGGATACTTTTTTGAGCGACTGTACCCCGAAGAATAAGAGGGAGAAGGGGACCCACTGGACAGCTGTTGGGAGACAGATGGTAACCTCCCGTCAAGGCCTCCAGTGTGTTATGTAACGTGAACAGAGTATGGCTCTTCCGCACACAGAAACACGGCTTAACGTCCCATATGATGGACGCCTGCCTTTCCAAGCCCATCAGTGTCCTCTACTGACCTAGGTGGAGAGTTTCGCGGAGATAAATCCCAACGCTGCGACAAGTGGGACTCAAACCTGAGAATTGCAGATTGCGAACCTCTCCCGTTACTAGCTGAGCCACCCGCCTCTAGTAATTTAGAAATTTGGCATTTAATGTATTGCATGTGATACTAACTCTACACCGGCAAAATAAGGAGGGTTGGGTTGTTTTACCTCTGAGCGGCACTTTTTTGCACACCATGGGCTAAATCGCCAGGTCACATGGACTCCGAAAGCTCAGAGAAGGTTGGGGAAGGGGACCCACTGGAACAGCTGTTGGGAGACAGATGGTAGCCTCCCGTCAAGGCCATCCAGAGTGTTCTTTAACGTGCACAGGGTATGGCTCTCCCGCACACGGACCACGGCTTAACCTCCCATCCGACAGACGGCGGCTTTTCCAAGCCCATCGGTGTCCCCTATTGACAGTGGGCAGGGCGGGGAATTTTGCGGAGGTAAATCTCAACGCTGACCCAGCTGGGACTCGAACCTGGGAACTACAGATTGAGAGCCTGGCGCGCTACCGACTGAGCCACCCCCGCCCCAAAATAAGGAGGACTTTGAGTGAGAGTTCCTTGACATTTTGCGCACAATATAACTTTTGGTACTTAATTATGATATTTAATATAACACTGTCATATATGGGTATTCCTTTATAATGACCCTTTATTACTTCGGAAGAGATGAAAAGTTTCATTTTTTTGGGGTGTTACTAATGCCTTGGCTCAGTCGGTATCACTCCATTCTTATAATCTGTAGTTCCCAGGTTCGAGTCCCAACTATTCCATGGTAGAGTATTATCCAGGAATCCTTACCCTGCCCTCTTAAGATAGGGTAATACCGTTGGGTATAAAGAGACCACCATCGGATGGAACGTTAAGTCATGGCCCAGTGTGTGAGAGAGACATACTCTGTGCACGTTAAAGAACAGGCCTCGACGGGAGACTTCCATCGGTCTTCTAATAGATGTCCAGTGGGTCTCCTTACCCCGGCGATGAGACTCCCCGCCCTGTTCTTGGTCAGTAGGGGACACTTATGGACTGGAAAGACCGTGGGAATGAGAAGTAAAGCCGTGGCCCCATGTGAGGACTCTTAGATTCTTTTGAAAAATGTACGGTATCATAAATTACGAATGTTGCATCCTTTGAAAAAATTTTTTTTCATAAATTAGGAATCTTCCATCCTCTTCAAGAATGTATGGTTTCACAAATTAGATGGAGTGGCTCAGTCGGTAGCGCGCCAGGCTCGTAATCTGAAGTTCTCAGGTTCGAGTCCCAGCTCTCGATCTCCGCAAAACTTCCATCTGGTCCTCGGTCAGTACACCGATGGACTTGGAAAGGCCGCCGTTCGTCGAATGGGATGTTAAGCTGTGTACGAGAGTACCATAAGCTGTCCATTTTAAAGAGCACGCTTTGTGTCCTTTGACGGGGAGGGGAGATGGGTTTTAACAACTGTCCAGTGGTCCTCTTCTCCCAGCCTTCTCTGAGTTGTCGGGTGCTAGTGACCTGGCCATTTAGCTTATTTTGAGCGCTTTATATCGCTTATTTTATTACTTATTATTATACAGCTTATTATTTCGCTTATTTCATATATTATATTGCAGCTCAGAGGTGAACCAACCCAATGTATGATGAATTATGCTGTCAAGCTCCTGTCGGACCTGTGTAGTTACTGGGCTTCCTCGGAAGACATTTATTTAATCATTATTAAATCTGAAAATCTGGTTAGCTAGTGACAACAGATCCAAGCCTTCAGGGTTCTTAAACCCTCTTATTAACTTGCAAATCAAACAAAACGCCGTTCTAGTTACAATCATAAGTAAACTACGTATACTTCAAAAAGCACACAAAAAAATTGCTACAGCCCAGAGCATTAATTACCCAGGAATAATATCTGTTCAACTAACAAAACAGATAGCATCCCCCAGGCTAATTTATTAGTGAACTCTTTTCCTGTTCTTTTCATCGGTCCTCTGCCTTTCAAACACATCCAATTAACCAACGCATCGCAAACTCGAAGCGCATTCCATCGGTATCCAGGGATCCGTAACGGATCTTATTAAATCAGACTGCTCCAAGAAATAAACAGTCGATGATATCGTTAAATCTCGCAGAATCTCGTACGTGAGTGACGTACCGTCGCGAGCGAGAGAGAGACAGAACCCACCCCGGTGGAGGCTACTCCAACCTCCAACAACAAAACCGTCACGTGCGGTAACTTCTGCTGAGCGCTGCGTGCTCCATCAAGCGGGGAAAAGCAGGAGCTCTCTGACCAGTGCGCGTTTGTGTTTCCATTGGCTCTTGTGAAGGGTGTCAGTTCTGTTTGTTCCTCTGCAACTAACAGTCTTTCGGCGCTTTCTGTTCCAACGTTAAACAGTAATTCTCCGCAACTGAAAGCGTAATTTTCCCTCAAGAAAGCATTTAAGAACAGCAACAAGAGAAAAGAGAATTATGTTGACGCAGAGTTTGTTTACTACCATGTTCTTGGCGTTTGTTATACGCTTGAGGTTATCCAGTGCCTTTATCAATGGGTTCCCAAAGGAGCAATGTGATGCGATGGACCCATCAAAAGTCACATTAGACAACACCAGCATGCCGCAGGACTATTCCGACTACAATGCGTCAGCGGAACTGTCATCAGAGGAACCGCCAACTTCCGTTCAGCTATCCTCCAGATATAATCTGTTTCGAATCGTTACTTCGTCACCAAAGTACAGGAGAGGAAAGGTACTAGATAGTGAGTATATCTGATTATTTATTTTTCTATTCCGTGAAAAGGATGGACAGGTCTTGCCTTTGAGCAAATATTCCATTAGACCATCCAAGTTGAGTTCATTAAGATTTATCTCCGCTAAATTTAAATCCTATTCTCGGTCAGTAGGGGTCACCGATGGGCTTGAAACCAAGGATCCATCTGGTAGGACGTTAAGCCGTGATATTTTGTGCAGAAGAGAGCCATACCGTATGCATTTTAGCCCCGTGTGCGGGAGAGCCATACCCTATGCACGCTAAAGAACACGCTGGATGGCCATGACGGGAGGCTACCATCTGTCTCCCAACAGCTGTTCCAGTGGGGCTCCTCCTCCAACCTTCTCTGAGCCTTCGGGGTCCATGTGCCCTGGCCATTTAGCCCATGGTGTGCAAAAAAGTGCCGCTCAGAGGTAAAACAACCCAAGCCAACGTATCCATTTTAAAGAACACGCTGGATGGCCCTTACAGGAGGCTACCATTTGTCTCCTAACAGCTTTACAATGGGTCCCCTACCATAACCCTCTTTGAGCCCTTGAGATCCTTGTGGCCTAGCCATTTAGCTCATTGTGTTAAAAAAAAGTGCCACTCAGAGGTAAAACAAAAAAACCAGCAATGCTATACAAAAGAATTTACATTTGAAGTTAATTGAAACTGAAATAAGAAGTATTTGAAATCGATCTGTAAATGGTAGCTAGGTAGTCACTGGAAGGAGAGCTATGCACCAATCCCCTGTGATGAGGCATAGAACTGGCCAGGCCTAGCACCTAATGTCCGACCCCGCCTTCTCGTGGTGCAGGCCGTTAGTACCTTTCAAAAGAGATACTCTCTTGTGGAAGTGAACGGAAGGGGAGGGCTGCCAGATTAGTGTGGCCTACTGATCTGGACAACTATGGCTACTTTTCTTTTTTTTTCTACCCTGCTGAGGAGTGGTCAACCATACAGGGTCCTGGTGCTGACCATATATACCAACCTGAACGGAATTATGGCTCTGAGCTTGATTATGGATTCTGATTTTGCTGCACTGGTGGGCTTCTGTGGAGGGAAAACCTTCCGCTGTATTTTCTCTTTGTTTGTGGGTTGACAGCCCCAAGTGAATAGATTCACAGGATATGTTTATCAGCTGGTGGATAATCCTGACCAGAGGTCATCGCAGGCACCTCAACTTTCTGCTTCTACTGGAATCGTCAAATTCCACATTGGAGGAAGTCTTCCAGTGTAGATGGCTTCAGCCTTTAGTGGTGGGGGAACGGGTCTTTGCCCCATGTCTGCGATTAGGGGGCTGTTTGATATTGTCGACATTCCCTCTCTCAATAAACATAGTTTCTTTAAACATCCCACTAACTATTTTCTCTCCATAGGTAGTAGGAATGTGAGGACTCTGCACAGAGCTTTTTCTCTTGATGTCCTCACACAAGAATTCCACCATTATAATTTAGATATTCTCGGCTTGCAAGAGACCAAATGGACAGATAAAGGTCAGATTCTTAAAAACAGTCTTAAATTTCTCACGGAGGAAAGATAATAAGCATCACCAAAGCGTAAGTCTGCTTGTCAGCAGACACGCTAGTGATACTCTTCTAGGATATGAGTGCATTAATGAAAGGTTTCTTACAGCAACATTTCAGACAAGCATTAAAGACTTGAATTCTATCTGTTGTTATCCCTCACTGAGTATGCCGATGAGGATGAGAAGGATAGGTTTTACGGACAACTTCAGGATATTTTGAATTCTATCAAGAAAGGAGATATTACTCTTGTTCTAGGTGACTTCAATGCCAAAGTTGGTACTGACTCTGACCTTTGGGGAGGAGTAATAGGCCCTTTTGGTATTGGTAACTGCAATGGCAATGGGCAACGTCTCCTACAGGTAAGTAAACTCATTGGATTCAGAATAACTAACACATATTACAAACACCGCGACATACATAAGTACACATGGGTTTCACCCGATGGGCTGCATAAGAATATGATTGATTATATATTAATTAACAGCAAATGGGCTAGTTCTGTTAGGAATACCAGGGCATATAGGGGAGCTGAAATTGGATCTGACCATTATCTTGTTAAAAGTGTCATACAACTTAAACAGTTTGTTCTAAGGTTAAAAAATTTACCTTTAATTCTGAAGCTCTGAAAGACCCAGTTATAGCTAAAGCTTACCATGATAGGTTACTTAGTCATTATTACAGTCATGGTTTGCTTACTACTGAAGTTGAGGAAGAATGGGACCATTTTAAACAGGCTTTTTTGGAAACTAACAGTACTCTTTTAGGAAAAAAGGAGCAGAGGAGACAGAATATTTGAGTGACAAGGCACTTGAGCTTATTTCAGAAAGAGAGAACTTCAGGAATGTTCTTAATCAATACCCTACTAGTCCTAATAGAAAGCATTACAGAGAACTTAATAAACGTGTAAAGGATCAGTTAGCTGCTGATAAGAATCTTTGGCTTGATGGCTTGGCTGACAAAGCCGAGGAAGCAGTTAGACAGCACAACAGCAGAGAGCTGTACCAGATAGTTAATGTTTTGTGTGGTAGAAAACGGACAGGTATACAGGGATTGAAGGATAAACAATGTAAGGTTATAGAAGGTGAGGATTCTGTCATGGCTAGGTGGGCTGAGCATTTTAGTGATGTTTTAAACAATGCGGTTAGTTCTACTCCCATTGTTTGTAATGATGATAGATGCATTATTGGTTTTAATGTTGGCCCTCAGTCTGAAGTTATTTTATCTGTTTCAAAACTTAAATTACATAAATCCTCAGGGGTAATGAAATTACTACGGAAATGCTCAGAGCTGGGAATGTTTCGGTTTCCAAATGGATAACTGAAATTTTGAATATCTCTTATGATAAAGGAATGGTTCCTAAGGATTTTACCAAAGCTATTATTATCCCTATTTTAAAAAAGGTGATCGCAGTTCTTGTGATAACTATAGGGGTATCAGCCTACTCTCTGTTCCAGGTAAAGTTCTTTCTATGATTGTGCTTAATAGAATTAAAAATCTGGTTGACAGTCAATTGCGTGATGAGCAATGTGGATTCATAAGTGGTAGGGAATGTGTGGATCAGATATTTTCACTTATGCAGATTCTTGAGAAATGTTTAGAGTTTCAGAAACCTTTGGTTGCTAGCTATGTTGATTTCAAAAAGGCTTTTGACTCTGTTGATCGTCATAATTTGTGGTTGATTGTGATGTCGTATGGCATACCAGACAAGTTAGTTAACATAATGAAAGCTCTCTATAATAACACTGAGTCGTGTGTGAGAGTTGGTAAGGCTTGTAGCAATTGGTTTAGCATTACTTCTGGTGTTGGGGCGGGGGTGGCCTAGTCGGTAGCGCGCCAGGCTCGTAATCTGTAGCTCCCAGGTTCGAGTCCCAGCTGGGTCAGCGTTGAGATTTATCTCCGCAAAATTCCCCCGTCCTGTCCACGGTCAGTAGGGGACACCGATGGGCTTGGAAAGGCCGCCGTCCGTCGGATGGGACGTTAAGCCGTGGCCCCGTGTGCGGGAGAGCCATACCCTGTGCACGTTAAAGAACACGCTGGATGGCCTTGACGGGAGGCTACCATCTGTCTCCCAACAGCTGTTCCAGTGGGTCCCCTCCCCCAACCTTCTCTGAGCCTTCGGGGTCCATGTGACCTGGCCATTTAGCCCATGGTGTGCAAAAAAGTGCCGCTCAGAGGTAAAACAACCCAACAACCCAACCCAACTTCTGGTGTTCGACAAGGATGCATTTTGTCTCCTTTTGTCTTTTGTTTGGTGATTGATTATGTTATGCAAAATTCACTTCAAGGACAAGATTTTGGCCTTAAATGGTCTGGAGAAACGAAAATTTGTGATTTATAATATTCGGATGATTTAACCCTTTTGGCAAATGATGTTGATGAGATGAGCTCTTTCGTTCGAGCTGTTGATGAGACTGGTAGTAAAGTAGGTTTGGTTATAAACAGAGAGAAAACTAAAGTGATGAAAATTGGTCAGGTAGGCTGTGATTCAGTTAATCTGAATGGTTGCAGTCTTGAGCAGGTGTCACAGTTTAATTATCTTGGGAGCTATGTAACAGAGAATGGTGATGTGCGGCATGAGATTAACAGACGAACAGGGATTGCTGCCGGGACTTTTAAGAATCTATTCAGAGTGTGGAGAAATAGGCGTATACACCTAAAGACTAAAATTAGACTGTATAATAGTTTGGTTCTTTCTAGGGTTAGTTATGGTAGTGAAACGTGGACGCTTTGTAAACAAGATAACAGGAAACTAGATGCTTTTGATTCTAGATGCTTACGCAGTATCTTGGGCATTAGTTTGTTCAACTTTGTAGCTAATGATGAGGTTAGGCAAAGGAGTCGGCAACCTCCTTTGAGCAGCATATTGTGCAACGAGAGACTTCGTTGGTTTGGCCATGTTGCCCGTATCGATAATTATAGATTAGCGATTAGGGTTGTGAAAAGTATGCCTAAAGGCCACCTAGGATGCGGTGGGCAGACAATGTCAAATAGGACCTTGTTAGAATTGGTGTGCAGTAGCCAGTTGTAGCTCAGGACAGATATGCTTGGAGAACTAAATTGTACAGTCTGATTGGACCTCCGTAGCCGACGGCTGCTTGAAGATGATGATGATGATTTTAAACCATATCATAAATATCTACTTATTTCAAAAGTGTGTGAAAATAATTACTTCAATATTCTTTTAATTTTTTAATAATTTTTTTGAACGCATTTCTGCTGAAATGTTTAAACCTCCCTATCAGTTTAAACTTTGAAATAACATTGCTTAAAATCTAGATAACACAGATAACAGTATAGAGATGCCTTGTACTCCCAGAAGACTAAACCTTGTTTCAAACTCTGAAATATTCGACAAGTAAATAATATGTAAGGGATCAGCTAAGTACTCAGGGTAATTATCCATAAAAATAAAAACTGTAATTTTTCAAATTGCAGATGTCTTTAATAAGGTTCGTTCTACACTATGCAGAGTGTTCTCTCTTATGGGATGGGGCGGGGGTGGCTCAGTCGATAGCGCGCCAGACTCGTAATCTGCAGTTCCCAGGTTCGAATCCCAGCTGGATCAGTATTGAGATTTATCTCCGCAAAACTCCCCGCCCTGCCCACGGGCAGTAGGGGACATCGATGGGCTTGGAAAGACCGCCGTCCTTCAGATGGGACGTTAATCCGTGGCCCCGTGTGCGGGAGAGCCATACCCTGTGCACGTTAAAAAACACGCTGGATGGCTTTGATGGGAGGCTACCATCTGTCTACCAACAGCTTTTCCAATGGGTCCCCTGCCCAACCTTCTCTGAGCCATCGGGGTTCATGTGACCTGGTCATTTAACACATGGTGTGCAAAAAAGTGCCGCTCAGAGGTAAAGCAACCCAACAACTCTCTTATGTCCAACAAATCGACTCTATAAAGTTTCAACAAGCTTTTTATTTATAATGTAGTTATAAAACTCATTTTCATGTATGAAGAAGCCCCAATGTGTGATACTGTAACAAGGCCTCCATTCAAAAGCTCAAAAACTTCAGGTATTTTGTAATAAGACGTTGCAATCAGTTGCGAGAGCCCATAGTTCGTTCGAAACAGAGTCATACATAGTGACCACGAGGTGTCCATGACTACAGAATATGGTATTAAAATACAAGTCAACAAATTCCTTCAGAACATAATTCGTCACTGAAATTTGTTTATTTCAAACATCCCAAATTATGACTCCAAATGTGAACAAGGATTTAAAAGATCAAGATCCATTCTTAACTGATTGACCGTCTCAAATGTGCTTTTGGGATATCTTCATTTCTTTCATTCTTGCATCAGTCCTTTCTGGTTTATTTTATTTAATGCTGTCATCACCTCTGAAACAAATTCGCTGAAGAGGGTATGCGCTAATCTTTGCCATGTACTGCATTAAGTCATCTTATTATCTATTTAAGATCTTTTTTCTTCAGCCATATTTTCTCTCAAAACGCCTATTTTAGAAGCTATACAGTCTCGAAATTAGTGCCTGAATTAATCATTCCCTGACATAGTGTATAATGATTGACCGTTGTCAGAAATTTGTGGCAAATATGGTGCAAAACTATTAACACAAAAGTCAGGGGACCAGTAGGGGCGGGGGTGGCTCAGTCGGTAGCGCGCCAGGCTCGTAATCTGTAGTTCCCAGGTTCGAGTCCCAGCTGGATCAGCGTTGAGATTTATCTCCGCAAAATTCCCCGCCCTGCCCACGGTCAGTAGGGGACACCGATGGGCTTGGAAAGGCCGCCGTCCGTCGGATGGGACGTTAAGCCGTGGCCCCCGTGTGCGGGAGAGCCATACCCTGTGCACGTTAAAGAACACGCTGGATGGCCTTGACGGGGGGCACCATCTGTCTCCCAACAGCTGTTCCAGTGGGTCCCCTCCCCCCAATCTTCTCTGAGCCTTCGGGGTCCATGTGACCTGGCCATTTAGCCCAATGTGTGCAAAAAAGTGCCGCTCAGAGGTAAAACACCCAACCCAGGGGACCAGTAGGGTCGTCTTAAGGCATAGACACACTGGGCAGTTGTCCAGGGGCCCCGCGATTCTAAATTTCGAAAAGGTTTGTGTTGATTAATCCTCGCTTTACAGTATGTTTAAACATTGATTTTATTAAAAGTAGCGATAAATCTATAGGCTTTATTTTATTGAAGTAGTAAATTTATTGACTTATTTTTATTCCCGTAGGTGGGCGGGTAGGGGCCCCAGTGCATTGCTTTGCCCAGGGGCCTACAATACTCTTAAGACGGCACTGGGGACCAGCGGAAACATTTTTCATATTTACTAAATTTCGCGTTAACATTATATTGATGAATCTGAACGCTATTCATATCTTACACTGTATTTAGTGAGTGAAGTTCAAGACGAAGACTAAATGAGACTTTATTGATTAAAGATCTGGGGTTTGAACTCACCGAATCAAGGATTAAAATGGTCGACTTCATTGTCATAATTGGCAGCTAAAATAAATAACCTGTGTCCCATTTGTAAAATCTAGAACACACTAGTAAATTTACATCCGCTATTAAATAACTAATTAACAAAACATTTTAAGAGATTGGTTGAGATTATTGGTTGAGATTACGTTTGTCGATTCTCTATAAATTTCTTGTTAACCGAGGAATTCTGAATAGAATTTTATTCTCCGGATCGTAGAAAAACTTTGGTGTTAAAAAATATTTTAGTGTTATCCGTTTCGCTATGAAATAATATAAAAGTATTGTCGCCGGAGTGTACCAAAATTTAATTTCGCGTTAACCGATATTTCGATTTGTCGGTTTTGGTGTTAAGTGTTTTCGTGCATATCGTGTACACACTCACATATATATACACACACACACACCACCCTCACATCATAAACCGCCTCAAGCTATTTACATCTTAACCTAGACCACCTCGAGCTATTTACATCTTAACCTAGACCACCTCGAGCTATTTACATCTTAACCTAGACCACCTCGAGCTATTTACATCTTAACCTAGACCACCTCGAGCTATTTACATCTTAACCTAGACCACCTCGAGCTATTTACATCTTAACCTAGACCACCTCGAGCTATTTACATCTTAACCTAGACCACCTCGAGCTATTTACATCTTAACCTAGCTGATAGCTGAAACATAACATTCAATGTGCCAGGATCAAATGACCCCATAACCATTTTCATCTGATGATCGCCGATAAGGCAATGAGTCAAAGACAGGACAAAAAGTAGTACACCAAGCTATAGTCCCGAAGGGCTATGAAAAGAACACGTAGGAACAGCAGCAGAAAGCAAGAACTAAACCCAAAAGGTATCCATATCGAAGATCAGGGGTCTTGCCCTTTTGATCCTGCTCTGAGGATCGAACAAATAATGCAATAGAGAAGAAATCAAATCATGTCGGTTTGAGTCAACACCATCAAAGAAAACCTTCGAGATGTTCTTAATAAAGTTATATATGTGTGCAACTCCAAGATCGTGATGAATTCTTCTGTTGGTGACGAACCAGGGAGCATTCGTAACCTGTCGTAACACTTTGTTCTGATATCGTTGTAAACAACGGATATTTGTCTTGGTCGTATTCGCCCAGACAGGGGCAGTATACTGGACGTAGCACAGAAAAGTACAGAAGTAATTTGTGATCAATAGAAAGGATCGAATTTCGACCCAACAACGGTCCAAGTTGGCATCGGATGATGTTAGCTTTATGAATGATGTATTTAATGTGGTCGTTCCACTTCAATTTATGATGCAAAATCAGCCCTAAATACTTTGTAGTCTTTTGCCAAGGTTGGGTTGGGTTGTTTTACCTCTGAGCGGCACTTTTTTGCACACCATGGGCTAAATGGCCAGGTCACATGGACCCCGAAGGCTCAGAGAAGGTTGGGGGAGGGGACCCACTGGAACAGCTGTTGGGAGACAGATGGTAGCCTCCCGTCAAGGCCATCCTGCGTGTTCTTTAACGTGCACAGGGTATGGCTCTCCCGCACACGGGGCCACGGCTTAACATCCCATCCAACGGACGGCGGCCTTTCCAAGCCCATCGGTGTCCCCTACTGACCGTGGGCAGGGCGGGGACTTTTTGCGGAGATAAATCTCAACGCTGACCCAGCTGGGACTCGAACCTGGGAACTACAAATTACGAGCCTGGCGCGCTACCGACCGAGCCACCCCCCGCTTGCCAACCCCCATTTGCCAAGGAATAGGGTTATTAAATATACATAAACTGCTGTCACAAGAAACTTTCTTCAAAGAAAATAGTAGCGCTGAACATTTGTCAGCGTTTATTTTGATCTTCCATTTATCGTATCATTTTTCAGCCAGGTCTAGACCTTTCTGCATCCTGTCTATAGCTATCGAAGACCTCAGAGATGGAGAAAGTATAGTTATGTCGTCCGCGTACATAGCATAAAACAAACGTTCATGCAAGGGGAAATCGTGCATATAGATAGAGAACAGAACAGGGCCAAGAAGGGAACCCTGTGGTCATCTTAACCTAAGACCACCTCGAGCTATTTACATCTTAACCTAGACCACCTCGAGCTATTTACATCTTAACCTAGACCACTTCGAGCTATTTACATCTTAACCTAGATCACCTCGAGCTATTTACATCTTAACCTAGACCACCTCGAGCTATTTACATCTTAACCTAGACCACCTTGAGCTATTTACATCTTAACCTAGACCACCTCAAGCTATTTACATCTTAACCTAGACCACCTCGAGCTCTTTACATCTTAACCTAGACCACCTCGAGCTATTTACATCTTAACCTAGACCACCTCGAGCTATTTACATCTTAACCTAGACCACCTCGAGCTATTTACATCTTAACCTAGACCACCTCAAGCTATTTACATCTTAACCTAGACCATCTCGAGCTATTTACATCTTTACCTAAACCACCCAAGCTATTTACATCTTAACCTAAACCACATGAACCAGGGGTGCCTGCAGAGTCTGTTTCCCCTTCTGGAAAAATAGATAAATTGATCGAAAAATTAGTTTACCTTATATAATAATATCATGTGTACCATATTTATTTTTTTTATTTTTCTTCAAACAAACGAAATTCTTTATATATTTTTTCTTAATTATTTTGTTTAATTTCATTTATTATTGTAACAAAACATTTTTACGTATATTTCCAAAAATTATGTTTCTTTTTTTAGGTTTGTTTTCGGGCATCCTCACTTTTATCATGGTGTAATGAATGCATGATTCCGTTTTTGCAAAGGCATTCGCTAATGAACTGCTTTTTTGAAAGAAAAAAGAGCATACCCTGTGCACGTTAAAGAACACGCTGGATGGCCTTGACGGGAGGCTACCATTTGTCTCCCAACAACTGTTCAGTGGGTCCCCTCCCCCAACCTTCTCTGAGCCCTCGGGATACTTGTGACTTGGCCAATTAACCCATTGTGACCAAAAAACTGCCGCTCATAGGTAAAACAGCCCAGTAGCATTCAAAGAATTCTTCCTTCGTATTTTTAAAAAAAATCAAAAAATAATATTTTTTTTTCCAAACAAAAAAAATATTTTTTGTTTGGACGACGGACAAGAAAGCGAAAACATTAGCTGGTTTTCAAAGAGATGAATTCAGTTGGTTGGGTTGCTTTTACCTCTGAGCGGCTCTTTTTTGCACACCATGAGCTAAATTGTCAGGTCACATAGACCCCGAAGTCATAGAGAAGGTTTGGGGAGGGGACCCATTGGAACAGCTGCTGGGAAAGAGACGGTAGCCTCCCATCAAGGTCATTCAGCGTGTTTTTTTAACGTGCACAGGGTATGGCTCTCCCGCACACGGGGCCACGGCTTAAGGTCCTATCCTATGGACGACGGCCTTTTCAATCCCATCGGTGTCCCCTACTGACCGTGGACAGGGCGGAGAATTTTGCGGAGATAAATCTTAACGCTGACCCAGCTGGGACTCGAACCTGGGAACTGCAGATTACGAGCCTGGCGCGCAACACCGCCGCCCCGGATGAATTCGGACATTTCTAAGAAACTCACAGGGGACGTTTCCTTTTGCACTTCGCATGTCGTTAGAAAGATTCTTGCCTATCGTATCGTGGATTGAATGTTCTGATCAACAACCTTTCACGAACTTACAGAGAATCTCAATACGATCTGGCAAGTGAATCCGAAAATACTATGATTTGCTATCCCGTACTCAAATACAGCTTTACTGAGAGAGTTGTGTGCTATCACATTACCTGTATCAACATTAGGGATCTTCTGCAATAACAGAGAGATGATGCAGTCAATACGGAGATGGGTTTTTATTTATAGGAAGATCCACTTGGCTCTTACATTAACCGTACTCTTGCACTAACAACTTGGCTGTTGGCTCATAAAGTTAGTTCTACTGTTGACTTCTATGATAACTATATGGTTGACACTTACGTTAATTGTTTCCTTGATTCTTACATTAACTGTTTTGTTGATTTTTACCTTGACGGTTATGCTTCGGATTATCTTTCAGATCGAGGGGCGGGGGTGGCTCAGTCGCTAGCGCGCCAGGCTCGTAATCTGTAGTTCCCAGGTTTGAGTCCCAGCTGGGTCAGCGTTGAGATTTATCTCCGCAAAATTTTCTCGCCCTGCCCACGGTCAGTAGGGGACACCGATGGGCTTGGAAAGGCCGCCGTCCGTCAGATGGGACGTTAAGCCGTGGCCCCATGTGCGGGAGAGCCATACCCTCTGCACGTTAAAGAACACACTGGATGGCCTTGACGGGAGGCTACCATCTGTCTCCCAACAGCGTTCCAGTGGGTCCCCTCCCCCAACCTTCTCTGAGCCTTCGGGGTCCTTGTGGCCTGGCCATTTAGCCCATGGTGTGCAAAAAAGCTCAGAGGTAAAACAACCCAATCCAATTCTTTGCATATCTTAAAATTCAATTTATTTAAATAAAAACTCATGTTAAGCACTCAATGTTTTACGAAAAACAATTAAATAATAGTAAAAAAAATTATAGGAAAAGTGTCGAAGTACAAATTGTTATGTTGCATTGCTATTTCTCTTTAATATTAATTAAAGATCTCATTAAATTTTAAAAAACTTGCAAAAACAAAAATAATTGAAGATATGATAAAAATTTGAAGATCCCTCAAAATCAATAAATTAAAAATCTCATTAAATTTTTGAATATTTAAAAAAATAAGAAACTGAAGACCACATTAAATATTTAGAGATCTTACAAAAGTAATAGAATAATATTTCACTGAATTTCGAAGTTCTTACAAAAATCATAAATGTTGAAGATTTTTTAAATTACAGGTCTCGTTGAAGCATAAATCTTTTATTTAAAAAAATCGTTTACTAAAATAGATCTGATTTTACAAAATCGTACTTCTCTCGGTTATCTCCAAATCTTAAAGAAAATTTTTTTAATATAATTGTAACATCGGCGGTTTATGTGAAATGCCCCAGTTTCAATAACTGTAAAAATAATCAACGATTATTTTTTATAAATCGTGATATAGAAAGATTTGAGTGAAATCTTCAATTTATCTTGCGTAACATTTTTCCCCCGTGAAAAGCTTATTTTTAAAGTTAGGGTGCTTGAACGTGGATTACCCTTCTCATAACATGTAATTATCTCAATGCTCTATTCTAAAGGTTCTCAACGTGGGGTACGTGGTAAAATTTTTTGGGGTACGCCGTGAGAGCTCAAAAGTCGCTAGATCTGGTAAAGTAAAAATAACCATTGTTATTCTATAACTATAGTTTTATCTATCTATACAAGGGGTACGCCAGTTACATACACATTTCCAGGGGGTACGTGAAGCATAAAAGGTTGAGAACCACTGATATATATATGTTTTATTTTATTCCCATTGTTATACTATAACTATAGTTTTATCTATCTATACAAGGGGTACGCCAGTTACATACACATTTCCAGGGGGTACGTGAAGCATAAAAGGTTGAGAACCACTGATATATATATGTTTTATTTTATTCCCATTGTTATACTATAACTGTAGTTTTATCTATCTATACAAGGGCCAGTTACATACACCTT
The DNA here is from genome assembly GCA_038380435.1 of Ryuthela nishihirai. Lineage (NCBI taxonomy): Eukaryota > Metazoa > Arthropoda > Arachnida > Araneae > Heptathelidae > Ryuthela > Ryuthela nishihirai. The sequence continues at coordinate 30,623,001 of JAWZYU010000025.1, forward strand.
TCCAGGGGGTGCGTGAAGCATAAAAGGTTGAGAACCACTGATATATATATGTTTTATTTTATTCCCATTGTTATACTATAACTATAGTTTTATCTATCTATACAAGGGGTACGCCAGTTACATACACATTTCCAGGGGGTACGTGAAGCATAAAAGGTTGAGAACCACTGATATATATGTTTTATTTTATTCCCATTGTTATACTATAACTGTAGTTTTATCTATCTATACAAGGGCCAGTTACATACACCTTTCCAGGGGGTGCGTGAAGCATAAAAGGTTGAGAACCACTGATATATATGTTTTCTTTTATTCCCATTGTTATACTATAACTACAGTTTTATCTATCTATACAAGGGGTACGCCAGTTACATACACATTTCCAGGGGGTACGTGAAGCATAAAAGGTTGAGAACCACTGATATATATGTTTTCTTTTATTCCCATTGTATACTATAACTACAGTTTTATCTATCTATACAAGGGGTACGCCAGTTACATACACATTTCCAGGGGGTCGTGAAGCATAAAAGATTGAGAACCACTGATATATATGTTTTCTTTTATTCCCATTGTTATACTATAACTACAGTTTTATCTATCTATACAAGGGGTACGCCAGTTACATACACATTTCCAGGGGGTACGTGAAGCATAAAAGGTTGAGAACCACTGATATATATATGTTTTATTTTATTCCCATTGTTATACTATAACTATAGTTTTATCTATCTATACAAGGGGTACGCCAGTTACATACACATTTCCAGGGGGTACGTGAAGCATAAAAGGTTGAGAACCACTGATATATATATGTTTTATTTTATTCCCATTGTTATACTATAACTATAGTTTTATCTATCTATACAAGGGGTACGCCAGTTACATACACATTTCCAGGGGGTACGTGAAGCATAAAAGGTTGAGAACCACTGATATATATGTTTTATTTTATTCCCATTGTTATACTATAACTGTAGTTTTATCTATCTATACAAGGGCCAGTTACATACACCTTTCCAGGGGGTGCGTGAAGCATAAAAGGTTGAGAACCACTGATATATATGTTTTCTTTTATTCCCATTGTTATACTATAACTACAGTTTTATCTATCTATACAAGGGGTACGCCAGTTACATACACATTTCCAGGGGGTACGTGAAGCATAAAAGGTTGAGAACCACTGATATATATGTTTTATTTTATTCCCATTGTTATACTATAACTGTAGTTTTATCTATCTATACAAGGGCCAGTTACATACACCTTTCCAGGGGGTGCGTGAAGCATAAAAGGTTGAGAACCACTGATATATATGTTTTCTTTTATTCCCATTGTTATACTATAACTACAGTTTTATCTATCTATACAAGGGGTACGCCAGTTACATACACATTTCCAGGGGGTACGTGAAGCATAAAAGGTTGAGAACCACTGATATATATGTTTTATTTTATTCCCATTGTTATACTATAACTACAGTTTTATCTATCTATACAAGGGGTATGCCAGTTACATACACATTTCCAGGGGGTACGTGAAGCATACAAGATTGAGAACCACTGATATATATGTTTTCTTTTATTCCCATTGTTATACTATAACTACAGTTTTATCTATCTATACAAGGGGTATGCCAGTTACATACACATTTCCAGGGGGTACGTGAAGCATACAAGGTTGAGAACCACTGATATATATGTTTTCTTTTATTCCCATTGTTATACTATAACTACAGTTTTATCTATCTATACAAGGGGTACGCCAGTTACATACACATTTCCAGGGGGTACGTGAAGCATAAAAGGTTGAGAACCACTGATATATATATATGTTTTATTTTATTCCTATTGTTATACTATAACTATAGTTTTATCTATCTATACAAGGGGTACGCCAGTTACATACACATTTCCAGGGGGTACGTGAAGCATAAAAGGTTGAGAACCACTGATATATATGTTTTCTTTTATTCCCATTGTTATACTATAACTACAGTTTTATCTATCTATACAAGGGGTACGCCAGTTACATACACATTTCCAAGGGGTACGTGAAGCATAAAAGGTTGAGAACCACTGATATATATGTTTTCTTTTATTCCCATTGTTATACTATAACTACAGTTTTATCTATCTATACAAGGGGTACGCCAATTACATACACATTTCCAGGGGGTACGTGAAGCATAAAAGGTTGAGAACCACTGATATATATGTTTTCTTTTATTCCCATTGTTATACTATAACTACAGTTTTATCTATCTATACAAGGGGTACGCCAGTTACATACACATTTCCAGGGGGTACGTGAAGCATAAAAGGTTGAGAACCACTGATATATATATGTTTTATTTTATTCCCATTGTTATACTATAACTATATTTTTATCTATCTATACAAGGGGTACGCCAGTTACATACACATTTCCAAGGGGTACGTGAAGCATAAAAGGTTGAGAACCACTGATATATATGTTTTATTTTATTCCCATTGTTATACTATAACTATAGTTTTATCTATCTATACAAGGGGTACGCCAGTTACATACACATTTCCAGGGGGTACGTGAAGCATAAAAGGTTGAGAACCACTGATATATATGTTTTCTTTTATTCCCATTGTTATACTATAACTACAGTTTTATCTATCTATACAAGGGGTACGCCAGTTACATACACATTTCCAGGGGGTACGTGAAGCATAAAAGGTTGAGAACCACTGATATATATGTTTTCTTTTATTCCCATTGTTATACTATAACTACAGTTTTATCTATCTATACAAGGGGTACGCCAATTACATACACATTTCCAGGGGGTACGTGAAGCATAAAAGGTTGAGAACCACTGATATATATATGTTTTATTTTATTCCCATTGTTATACTATAACTATAGTTTTATCTATCTATACAAGGGGTACGCCAGTTACATACACATTTCCAGGGGGTACGTGAAGCATAAAAGGTTGAGAACCACTGATATATATGTTTTCTTTTATTCCCATTGTTATACTATAACTACAGTTTTATCTATCTATACAAGGGGTACGCCAATTACATACACATTTCCAGGGGGTACGTGAAGCATAAAAGGTTGAGAACCACTGATATATATATGTTTTATTTTATTCCCATTGTTATACTATAACTATAGTTTTATCTATCTATACAAGGGGTACGTCAGTTACATACACATTTCCAGGGGGTACGTGAAGCATAAAAGGTTGAACACTTTCATGTTAAGTGCTCTGTTCTATACTCTACTTTAGTCCCAGTTGGGAAAACGTTTTTACTACTGCGAGTTTTATTCCTAAATTTTACTTCTTCATAAGATTCTACTTCATAAAAAAATACTACTCTTATCGAATGGCATTTTCCTAACACTTGGCTACTTATTTTTCTGAGCTTGCTTCACTACCCTCTATACACTGAACTCCTTTTTCCGCTTTTCACGTATATACAGAATATACACTATATTGCAACAATTATTTGAACACTTTCATGTTAAGTGAACGAATAGCCACTTTCAAATATAACTAACTGGAAATAAGCTTTTTACGGAAAAAGTCACTAGACATAAATTGGAAAGCTCCTTCAGAGCTTTATAAATCTCTATTTTCTGTAATATTGCTCTAATATTTAAAGAATTATGGAAACTGAAACATTTAAGTGAAACTTTTGCTAGTTTAGAAGATTTACTTCAAAAAGTTCCATAACTCTTTTAATATTAGATTAATATTATATAAAATAGAGATTTAGAGAGCTCTGACCGAGATCTTAAATTTGTGACTAGTGACTTTTTTCCGTAAAAAGCTTGTTTTCAAATTTAAGTAGATTTGAATGTGACTATTCGTTCACTTAACATGAAAGTGTCCGGAGACTTTTTGCAATATAGTGTATATCTCACTATAATAAACAACCTAGAGTTGAAAACTTTTATCATTTGGAAAAATCCTGCGCTTGTACTCAAGATATAATGCTTTTATTCATTGAAAGAAATGAGTTGTTTAGAGATAGAAGTCTCCGTTTATGAAGCGTACATTCCCGAAGCAATGAAAAGGTCTTCAGATTGGTGAAAGGTTTCTCTCAAGATGATGTGATGGCCACGAATCATTAAAAAAAATCTCAAGAGCTGTCATAAAGGCAACAGAACAGATAAAATGGCACTTCTTTTAAAATCGCTAGCTATTTAAATGCTTTGATGTGTGGATCCATTTACTAGTTCTGTTCATACCATAAATGGATGCTCTAAAATCACTTTCTGGATTTGATGAAATTCAAAACTTATTTTATATACATTCATGTATCCATACCAAATGTAGGAAAATGTAAAAGGGCTTGGGGGATTTGGTTGTGTTGTTTTTACCTCTGAGAGGCACTTTTTTGCACACAACGGGCTAAATGGCCAGGCCGCAAAGACCCCGAGGGCTCAGAGAAGGTTAGGGGAAAGGATCTACTGGAACAGCTGTTGGGAGACAGATGATAATCTCCCGTCAAGGCCATCAATCGTGTTCTTTAACGTGCACAGAATATGGTTCTTCCGCACAGGGGGTACGGGGGGGGCTCATTCGGTAGCGCACCAGATTCGTAATCTGCAGTTCCCAGGTGCGAGTCCCAGCTCGGTCACCGTTGAGATTTATCTCCGCAAAACTCCCCGCCCTGCCCACAGGCAGTAGGGAACACCTATGGGCTTGGGAATGCCCCCATCCGTCGGATGGGACATTAAGCCGTGGACCCACGTGCAGGAGAGCCATACCCTGTGCACGTTAAGAACACTCTGCATGGCCTTTACGGGAGGCTACCATCTTTCTCCCAACAGCTGTTACAGTGGGTCCCTCCCCACCTTTTGTGAGCCTTCGGAGACCTTGTGACCTGGCCATTTAGCCCATGGTGTGCAAAAAAGTGCAGCTCAGAGGTCGGCGGCCTTTTCAAGCCCATTGGTCTAATCATAAGATTTCAATTGATCAATAAGATTCATAGATTTTCAAGCCATTTCAAGCCCCTACTGACTGTGGGCAGAGAGGGAGGTTGTGCGGAGAGTCTAGGGGAGAGTGCATTTCCATGAAGTACTCTATAACATTTTCCCCTTCATTTTAGAGGTTTAAAATAGATAAGAAATATGCACAAAGTTTTCAATTTTTTTGCCTACATTACCGTTACTAGCATTCTCAAAGGGGGAGGGGGAAAGCACGGCTCCCCCTCCCCCCTAGATCCGCTCCTAATACACCGATGTGTAAAAGTTAACTTACAACTCATGTAATGTCAATGGTGACTAACTACGAAGGTTTATAACTTCTAAAATAAGATTTTTATGGGAAAATATAACTGCAGATAAAGATCAGATTCGAAACTAGATAAATTTTGATTTTCAGCAATATTCGTTTGTCATTTAAGGAGTTGTGGAAGTTGGATTATTTGAGAATAGCAATGCATTTAATTGTCTAAATTGGCAAATATTGAAAGAATTATTTGCACAAGCTTCAAGATATATATCACATTATTATTTGGATTGAAATAATGGCCATTCTTTAAGTTTTAACCGAATTTCGAAGTAAATTCCTACTATTGCTGTCGCAAAATAGCTGTTGCTAGTGTAATTTCCTACTATTGCTGTCGCAAAGTAGCTGTTGCTAGTGTAATTTCCTACTATTGCTGTCGCAAAGTAGCTGTTGCTAGTGTAATTTCCTACTATTGCTGTCGCAAAGCAGCTGTTGCTAGTGTAATTTCCTACTATTGCTGTCGCAAAGTAGCTGTTGCTAGTGTAATTTCCTACTATCGCTGTCGCAAAGTAGCTGTTGCTAGTGTAATTTCCTACTATTGCTGTCGCAAAGTAGCTGTTGCTAGTGTAATTTCCTACTATTGCTGTCGCAAAGTAGCTGTTGCTAGTGTAATTTCCTACTATCGCTGTCGCAAAGTAGCTGTTGCTAGTGTAAATTCCTATTTTGCGTTCGCAAAATTTCAGTCGTGTCTTGACAATATGATTCACTCGATCAGCTTTAACCACTATTTGGTTTACATGTTGGGTTGGGTTCTTTTACCTCTGAGCGGCACTTTTTTTGCACACAATGGACTAAATAGCCAGGTCACAAGGACCCCAAAGGCTCAGAGAAGGTTGGGGAAGGGGACTCACTGGAACAGCTGTTAGGAGACAGATGGTAGTCTCCCATCACGACCATCCAGTGTGTTCTTTAACGTGCACAGGGTATGGCTCTCCCACACACGGGACCACGGCTTAACGTTCCATCCGACGGACGGCGGCCTTTCCAAGCCCATCGGTGTCCCCTACTGACCATTGGCAGGGCGGGGAGTTTTGTGGTGTTTTACATGACCCGACAGCGGGCCTTTTAGTTCTGATTCTTATGATTAGATCTGTAATTCGCATGCAGAATAGATTTTTAAATGGTGTTAAAAAACAATTCAGTCATCGAGAAAAGTTTGACGAATTTCTAAACACTTCATCGAAACGTAACCGATTTTTAATGATAATAAAATTCATTGCGAAATGTTATTGATCATTCGAAAACATTTTTTTGGCGTATGATTTCTTAAACATGAATCAATTATTTCTGTGATTTCTGTGTTTTAACTGTTGCCACCTCTTTACAAATGAAAAGATAAATGAACTTGCGTTGGTTTATCTTTCAGGTGTAATTTTTGTGGATAATGCGCTAAATGACAGATTGGGTTCAGCTTCATTGCTTCTGAATGAATTTTGTCTCCCAAAACAACTATTTTAATATTAAAAAGAAACGTTTTCCTTTTATGGAAAAGGTCTTCAACGCTTATCTGCTTATAATGTTTGGGTTTACATACCTGCATAATCCTTATGCTTCCATAGGCTACGGAGGTCCAACCAGATTGTAATTTTCCTCTCCAGACGTGTCTCTTCCTCAAACTACAGCTGCTGCATTTGGCCAATCTAGGCCAATTCTAGCAAGATCCTGTTTGACATTGTCTGCCCATCGCATCCTAGGTCTTCCCCTTATCTAAAACCCTTAGGCACACTGTTCATAATCCTCTTTGCCAATCTGCAGCTATGCATACGGGCAACATGTCCAAACCAACGCAGTCTCTTTCTGCACAATATGCTGCTCAAAAGAGGTCGATGCCTCCTTCTTCTAACCTCATCATTAATTACAAAGTCAAACCAAATGCCCAAGATACTGCGTAAGTATCTAGAATCAAAGGCATCAAGTTTCTTGTTATCCTGCGTACAAACGGTCTATGTTTCGCTACCATAACTAATCTTAGAAAGTTTAGAAGTCTTGCAAATACATAGCAATATAATAAGTGTATACATATCATGTAAATACACTTATTATTAATTCGTCGACTTCAAGTTTTAAGTTTCATGTTTTCATAAATGAAACATCTTTCATGTTTTCATAAAGATAGTTTTGATGTTAAAACAAAATTACACCGTATATCCGGGGTTATGCAGGAACAAAGGAGACAAGTTTTATTTCAGATTATTAATATAAACCATTTGACTTATCAATAATCGCAACTATGTCACCAGCATTGTGAGCTTTCTAGCCAACCCACAACTCTGACTTCGATGGAAGATGGGACCTAGTTGGGTTGTTTTACCTCTGAGCGGCACTTTTTTGTACACATGGGCTAAATGGCCAGGTCATAAGGACCCCAAAGGCTTAGAGAAGGTTGGGGGAGGAGACCCATTGGAACAGATGTTTGGAGACAGATGGTAGCCTCCCGTCAAGGCCATCCAGCGTGATCTTTAACGTGTATAGGGTATGGCTCTTCCGTACACGACACCACGGCTTAACGTCCCATCCGACGGACGGATTCCAAGCCCATTGGTGTCCCCTACTGACCGTGGGCAGAGCGGGGAATTTTGCGAATGGGAGATGGGGACACCTTTTCTAAGCTTCTCTGAGCCCTTTGAGACTTTATGGCATGACCATTCAGTACATTGTGTGCACAAAAGTGCAGCTCAGAAATAAAACAAATTAACCTTTCACTAGGTTGTATAAATTGTTTAAGCTTCGAAAGCTCCAAGATATATCACAGCTATTAAGTGGATCCCCTTCCCCAACCTTCTCTGAGCCACTGGGAACCTTGTAACCTGTCCATTTAGCCTATTTTGTGAAAAAAATAAAATGCCACTTAGAGGTGAAAACTACTTGGTTAAAAACGTTACTATTCCTCTACTTCATGCCGCTAATAGCTACAAATTCAGAATTTGGAGGATTAATAAGCACGAATTCCTAATATTTCATCAGTAGCTAAATAATAAAAATAAATACCCCCTCAAGCAGCTGCTTGCCACAGAGATCTGACAGGAGCTTGTCAGTTTATATGCCACAGTAGAAGGTCTGAGAGGATGGCAGGACCTCAGCAGAAAAACGACACAAACAGCCAAACCTTACCCGGGGCTCGAACCCAGGTCCCATAGATCAGTAGCCAAGCGCGCTAACCACTCGGCTATAGAAACAAAAAATAAATTTTTTCATTAATTAAAAAAAAAAGCACAATCTGTAAAGAACGATAAACGGACGACAAAGTGAAAATAATAGCTGGTTACAAAAAATTAAAAGTCTCAAAATAGATCTTGTAGACAGTCCACTTCTTTTGCTTAATCCATGTTCTGTCAGAGCCCATAAGACAGGCGACCGTATTGCTAAACAAGATGGCTCTCATCCATGAGTGGTTGACGGCCAGCCTGAATGTAATTTTTAGCTTCTTTTGTACTTGAACCTGCATTGAAAACCGATAACTATAACCGTGAAACAGCTTTTTACAAAAGGGAGAAGATAACCATTATGATTCCGATAAGGACAGTGGCCATTTCCGGCAATGACGTAACGTTCTTCCCCAAACAGAACAATGTCTACTTCCTGTACTGCGAATGTGGTCTCTCCTTGTTGCTGTTCACGGATCGGTGGGCCACTGTTGGAGTATATTTTGTTGCTTTGGGGATGACATTGCGAATTCGGTTCGGAGGCCTTTTTTAATAAGCATCGCTTCGGGATGAAAATTCCTTCTTCAGTATCTGTTTACGTTTTATTCCTTCCGTTAAGTATCTATCAATATCCGTAGGTCAGATTGTCAGTTTGCATTTTATTTCTTCTGTTATCTATTAATATCCGTAGGTTTTCTTTCCAAAACTTCCTTACTGTCTATTTGTTTATATTTATTTTTCCTTTTCTTAAACTTCTGGGGCGGGGGTGGCTCAGTTGGTAGCGCGCCAGGCTCGTAATCTGGTAGTTCCCAGTTCAAGTCCCAGCTGGGTCAGCGTTGAGACTTATCTCCGCAAAACTCCCCGCCCTGCCCATGGTCAGTAGGGGACACCGATGGGCTTGGAAAGACCACCGTCCGTCGGATGGGACGCTAAGCCGTGGCCCCGTGTGCGGGAGAGTCATACCCTGTGCATGTTAAAGAACACACTGGATAGCCTTGACGGGAGGCTACCATCTATCTCCCAACAGCTGTTCCTATGGGTCCCCTCCCAACCTTCTCTGAGCCTTCGGGGTCTTTGTGACCTGGCCATTTAGCCCATTGTGTGCAAAAAAAGTGCCGCTCAGAGGTAAAACAACCCAACCCGAAACTTCTTTAGTGTCTTTCCGTTTACATTTTATTTCCTCTGTTATGTATGTACACTATATTGCAAAAAGTGTCCGGACACTTTCATGTTAAGTGAACGAATAGCCACATTCAAATCTACCTAACTTTCAAAATAAACTTTTTACGGAAAAAAGTCATTAGACATAAATTGCAGATCTCGGTCAGAGCTCTCTAAATCTCTATTTTATATAATATTAATCTAATATTTCAAGAGTTATGGAAACTATAATGTTTAACGAGCGATGATATCACACACCACACTTCCAAAACATTTTCCCAAATTGATGAAAACTTCAAAAATCCTTACACAAAATTCAAACATCGCATTTATATTGAGAACAACTTGTTATAACAGTTGTGATTTAACTTTTTGAAGTAATGTTTCAAAACTAGCAAAAGTTTCACTTGAATGTTTCAGCTTTCATAACTCTTTAAATATTAGAGCAATATTACAGAAAATAGAGATTTATAAAGCTCTGAAGGAGATTTCCAATTTATGTCTAGTGACTTTTTTCCGTAAAAAACTTATTTTTAAAGTTAGGTATATTTGAATATGGCTATTCTTTCACTTAACATGAAAGTGTCCGGACACTTTTTGAAATATAGATTGTGTGTGTGTATATATATTTATGTATGCATGTATGTATGTAGGAATTTTATCCGAAAAGATCGAAAAAATAGAAACAATCATGCGATCGCTTTGTAGTTGATAAACATAAAAAAAAGGTTAAACATCACATTAACTTAAATGAAAGAAAGCTTTCAACTACCCTTCTCGTCGGGGCGGGGGTGGCTCAGTCGGTAGCGCGTCAGGCTCGTAATCTGCAGTTCCCAGGTTCGAGTCCCAGCTGGGTCAGCGTTGAGATTTATCTCCGCAAAATTCCACGGTCAGTAGGGGACACCGATGGGCTTGGAAAGGTCACCGTCCGTCGGATGGGACGCTAAGCCGTGGCCCCTTGTGCGGGAGAGCCATACCCTGTGCACGTTAAAGAACACGCTGGATGGCCTTGACGGGAGGCTACCATCTGTCTCCCAACAGCTGTTCCAGTGAGTCCCCTCCCACAACCTTCTCTGAGCCTTCGGGGTCCATGTGACCTGGCCATTTAGCCCATTGTGTGCAAAAAAAGTGCCGCTCAGAGGTAAAACAACCCAACCCGAAACTTCTTTAGTGTCTTTCCGTTTACATTTTATTTCCTCTGTTATGTATGTACACTATATTGCAAAAAGTGTCCGGACACTTTCATGTTAAGTGAACGAATAGCCACATTCAAATCTACCTAACTTTCAAAATAAACTTTTTACGGAAAAAAGTCATTAGACATAAATTGCAGATCTCGGTCAGAGCTCTCTAAATCTCTATTTTATATAATATTAATCTAATATTTCAAGAGTTATGGAAACTATAATGTTTAACGAGCGATGATATCACACACCACACTTCCAAAACATTTTCCCAAATTGATGAAAACTTCAAAAATCCTTACACAAAATTCAAACATCGCATTTATATTGAGAACAACTTGTTATAACAGTTGTGATTTAACTTTTTGAAGTAATGTTTCAAAACTAGCAAAAGTTTCACTTGAATGTTTCAGCTTCCATAACTCTTTAAATATTAGAGCAATATTACAGAAAATAGAGATTTATAAAGCTCTGAAGGAGATTTCCAATTTATGTCTAGCGACTTTTTTCCGTAAAAAGCTTATTTTTAAAGTTAGGTATATTTGAATATGGCTATTCTTTCACTTAACATGAAAGTGTCCGGACACTTTTTGAAATATAGATTGTGTGTGTGTATATATATTTATGTATGCATGTATGTATGTAGGAATTTTATCCGAAAAGATCGAAAAAATAGAAACAATCATGCGATCGCTTTGTAGTTGATAAACATAAAAAAAAGGTTAAACATCACATTAACTTAAATGAAAGAAAGCTTTCAACTACCCTTCTCGTCGGGGCGGGGGTGGCTCAGTCGGTAGCGCGTCAGGCTCGTAATCTGCAGTTCCCAGGTTCGAGTCCCAGCTGGGTCAGCGTTGAGATTTATCTCCGCAAAATTTCCCGCCCTGCCCACGGTCAGTAGGGGACACCGATGGGCTTGGAAAGGCCGCCGTCCGTCGGATGGGACGCTAAGCCGTGGCCCCTTGTGCGGGAGAGAGCCATACCCTGTGCACGTTAAAGAACACGCTGGATGGCCTTGACGGGAGGCTACCATTTGTCTCCCAACAGCTGTTCCAGTGGGTCCCCTCTCCCAACCTTCTCTGAGCCTTCGGTGTCCTTGTGACCTGGCCATTTAGCCATTGTGTGCAAAAAAGTGCCGCTCAGAGGTAAAACAACCCAACGTTAAAGAACACGCTTGATGGCCTTGACGGGAGGCTACCATCTGTCTCCCAACACCTGTTCCAGTGGGTCCCCTCCCCCAACCTTCTCTGAGCCTTCGGGGTCCATGTAACCTGGCCATTTAGCCCATGGTGTGCAAAAAAGTGCCGCTCAGAGGTAAAACAACCCAACGTTAAAGAACACGCTGGATGGCCTTGACGGGAGGCTACCATCTGTCTCCCAACAGCTGTTCCAGTGGGTCCCCTCTCCCAACCTTCTCTGAGCCTTCGGTGTCCTTGTGACCTGGCCATTTAGCCATTGTGTGCAAAAAAGTGCCGCTCAGAGGTAAATCAACCCAACCCTTCTCGTCATCGAAATTTCCCCACCCAGAAAGAATGGAAGAATTGACGTGATAATTTGCACGCATAATTATGATGTGTTTGGACAATTTGCATGTCAAGCCGATCGGTGAAGTAGAACGTCGAAAAACTTGTCAGGTACTGCTCTGACGTAGGAATATGAAGTGGCTATTAAAAAACATCGGTAAACGTCAGCGGGCAGACAAAATGATGAGCGAATAACCTGCAAAGAGTGTGCAATGACTTTAACATTCATAAGCTGAAGTTATGTATAGCTGACGGAATCTGAAAGGGGTCGTATCATTGGATTGTCAGAAATTGGACAGTCAGCACGCCAAATCACCTTTCGTGTCGGTCGTAATGACTGAAAAGTTGGACGCTGTTGGCAACAATGGGAACAGGAAGATACCCAGACACGTCCTCAAAGTTCTAGTCGCATCATAAGAACATCTAAATAGAAGGATTGATGGACCAGCGGCAGGATAATCTGTCCCCTGTCAACACGGGACAGATTTACTGTATAGCATCAGATTTACAACATTTCAACGTTATTCCTGTCTGTGTCATTGAACATGAATGGCCATGAGAATCAGGGCTGCATTCACGCCGTCCATTGGCTCATCCTCCTCTGACGCTATCCGATCGTCTTTTGCAGTAGGGTTGGGTTGTTTTACCTCTGAGCTGCACTTTTTTGCACACCATGGGCTAAATGGCCAGGTCACATGGACCCCGAAGGCTCCGAGAAGGTTAGGGGAGGGAAATCACTGGAACAGCTGTTGGGAGACAGATGGTAACCTCCCGTCAAGGCCATCCAGCGTGTTCTTTAACGTGCACAGACAGATTTACTGTATAGCATCAGATTTACAACATTTCAACGTTATTCCTGTCTGTGTCATTGAATATGATCAGAAGATGGCCATGAGAATCAGGGCTGCATTCACGCCGTCCATTGGCTCATCCTCCTCTGACGCTATCCCATCGTCTTTTGCAGTAGGGTTGGGTTTTTTACCTCTGAGCGGCACTTTTTTGCACACCATGAGCTAAATGGCCAGGTCACATGGACCCCGAAGGCTCCGAGAAGGTTAGGGGAGGGAACTCACTGGAACAGCTGTTGGGAGACAGATGGTAACCTCCCGTCAAGGTTATCCAGCGTGTTCTTTAACGTGCACAGGGTATGGCTCTCCCACACAGGGGCCACGGCTTAACGTCCCATCCGACGGACGGCGGCCTTTCCAAGCCCATCGGTGTCCCCTACTGACCGTGGGCAGGGCGGGGAATTTTGCGGAGAGAAATCTCAACGCTGACCCAGCTGGGACTCGAACCTGGGAGCTACAGATTACGAGCCTGGCACGCTACCGACTGAGCCACCCCCGCCCCATTTGCAGTAGGGCAAAGAGTTGTTGTTTGGGTTGTTTTACCTCTGAGCGGCACTTTTTTTGCACACCATGGGCTAAATGGCCAGGTCATATGGACCCCGAAGGCTCAGAGAAGGTTGGGGGAGGGGACCCACTGGAACAGCTGTTAGGAAACAGATGGTAGCCTCCCGTCAAGGCCATCCAACGTGTTCTTTAACGTGCACAGGGTATGGCTCTCCCGCACACGGACCACGGTTTAACGTCCCATCCGACGGATGGCGGCCTTTCCAAGCCCATCGGTGTCCCCTACTGACCGTGGGCAGGGCGGAGAATTTTGCGTAGATAAATCTCAACGCTTACCCAGCTGGGACTCGAATCTGGGAACTAGAGATTACGAGCCTGGCGCGCTACCGACTGATCCACCCCCGCCCCGAGAGAGAGGGCAAAGAGACAGTCGTCTTTAGTTTCTATTTGGGATTCAGTGACGATCCTATGCTTGTCTGAAAACCCATCGGGGATGAAGGTAATCAAGGATCGTCATATCGGGCCAGCTCCCAGAATCTTGGTTTGGGGAGCTATCAGTCACAACAGACGTTTACATCTGATCGTTTTTGACGGTCAAGACATTATTTTGAAACCATTCTGTAACTAGTGCTTCTGCTCTATATACGCCCAAACCCAAATGCTATTTTCCAGCAGGTCAATGCCCACACACGAACGGCTCTCATATTCCGACCGTACTTAAGTGATGTGGCTATCACATTCCCCAGATCTGTTGGGATATGATGGTGTCTGTTCACTGACAATTGATTCTCAGCACCTATTGCTGTTGTCCAGCTGATACCACCATGAAGCATGGCTCCTGCACCTGTGATATAGCACCAACTTTTTTTTATCCTTAACTCTAATCCAGTGGTTCCCAACTACCGTATTTCCCCGAAAATAAGACTCTTTCTTATATTAATTTTTGATCCAAAAGACGCATTAAGGATTATTTTCAGAGGATGTCTTATTTTTTCATGTACAAAAAACTACATTTGTTCATGTACAAAAATCTACATTTATTCATGTACAAAAAATACATTTATCCTTGTACAAAAAACTACATTTATTCATGTACAAAAACTATATTTATTCATGTACAAAAATCTACATTTATTCATGTACAAAAAACTACATTTATTCATGTACAAAAAACTACATTTATTCATGTACAAAAAACTGCATTTATTCATGTACAAAAATCTACATTTATTCATGTACAAAAAATCTACATTTATTTAAATACAGTCATGTCATCTTCTTCTGGAACATCATCATAACTCTCCAAACCTCGAACTCCGGCCTGAATTTCTTGCGATTTCCTTTTGGCGCCAATCTCTCATGTCCAGCAATAGATTATAACTAAGTATTTACAAATACTTAATTATAATTTATATTATCATTTATTCTAAATATTAATGTCAATAATATTATTTGTTTATATTTAATTATATATTAATATTATTATTTTATAATTCAATACGTCCGTCGTGGTTGCAACGGACGTACTAAATGCGTCCGTCTGGCTGACGATCTTAACTGGGGCTTATTTTTGGGGTAGGGCTTATATTACGAGCATCCTGAAAAATCTTGCTAGGGCTTATTTTCCGGTTGGGTCTTAATTTCGGGGAAATACGGTATTTTGAGTCCATCATCCTCTTTGCCTTTTCGAAAGTTCTTCTTGTAATTCGAAATATTTTCGCCCTATAAAACTAGCTTAATATATATTATATATCTACCGTATATGCAAATTCACGAATATTTCTGATAATATATACAAGAATTTCTACCTTTTTTTTCTGTCGAAACAGGCATGTTGTTTGCGAAATCCTGATCTCTGAAAAACACTTTTCCAGTTTGTCACAGCGCACGACTCATCTCTAAATGGGCGTGTTCTCTTACGAGATATCCTCTATCAACTAGGAGTAGTGTCTAGGACTCTAACTCTACGTAACAGGGGGGAAAAAATTTTTAATAATACAGAAGAGAAAAAAAGGCTTAGCTAGTATTTTTCTGGGAAACATTTTTCGCGATGTCAAGCCACATGACAAGAAACGAATAGATCCACCCAGCGTGTCTGCTCAGTAAGTGGATGAACACTCACATCCCACTTCTTTAGTTTCCTGTTTGGTTCCTCTTTATGAACATCGCCATGGCAATGCCATGAATCCTTTATGCCGCATCCTCCAGTATCCGCGAAGCTGTAGTTAATATCCCATAAACGTTTGGCGCGATCTTTTTTTACACAAATTCCCGTGTTTTGTGTAAAAGACCACTTATACATAGTGCTTCAATGGGTAGAATCCTATCACAGGATGACTCTTTGATGGATAGAATATAGTTTTTAGTTACTAGACATAATTAATAGTTTCTTTCGTGTATTTTTATGACTTATTGATGCTTGCTTTGTAATATTTTCAGTTTTATTTTTTTTAAAGGAAAATTGTACGAATACAACGAGGAAACCAAGATTGTTCAAATTTCTTCCAACAAGGACATACCTGTATCTAAGAAAAGATTTTCCGGGGGAAAAAAGCCGCTGAAATTAATCAGATTGGGTTGTAGTTCTAATATTTTTTTTCTGATACTAATGGGTTTAGAAAGTCTGTCGTCCGTTGCAGGTGACATCAGCCGTGTGTTCGATTATTTTACCTCTGAGCTGCAATTTTTTAACACAATGGGCTAAATGGCCAGATCTATGGACCCCGAGGGCTCAGAGAAGTTCGAAGGAAGGGGACCCACTGGACAGCTGTTAGGAGACAGGTGATAGCCTCCAATAAAGACTATCCAGCGTGTTCTTTAACGTGAACAGGTTATGGCTCTCCCGCACACGGAGGCACGATCAACGTCCCATCCGACGGACCGCGGTCTTTCCAGGCCAATTGGTGTCCTCTACTGACCAAGGGTTGGGTAGTTTTACCTATGAGCGGCACTTTTTTGCACACAATGGGCTAAATGGCCAGGTCACATGGACCCCGAAGGCTCAGAGAAGGTTGGGGGAGGGGACCCACTGGAACAGCTGTTGGGAGACAGATGGTAGCCTCCCGTCAAGGCCATCCAGCGTGTTCTTTAACGTGCACAGGGTATGGCTCTCCCGCACACGGAGCCACGGCTTAACGTCCCATCCGACGGACGGCGACCTTTCCAAGCCCATCGGTGTCCCCTACTGATCGTGGGCAGGACGGGGAATTTTGCGGAGATAAATCTCAACGCTGACCCAGCTGGGACTCGAACCTGGGAACTACAGATTACGAGCCTGGCGCGCTACCGACTGAGCCACCCCCGCCCCCTACTGACCAAGGACAATGCGGGGAGTTTTGCTAAGATAAAGCTTGGAATATAGAACCTTGGAACTGCAGATTACGAGCCTGGCGTGCTACCAACTGAGCCACATGAGCCCGCTAATTAGCCATGGTTATCTAAAATAAACTCCTACTTTGTGCTCGTTAAAGACCATATTGGATGGCTTTGACGAAATGTAGTAGTGTCATGTAGTAGTTGTTCATTGGATAGTCCTTTCCCTATTTATTTACGAGCCCTTAGGAGTCCTTGTGACCTGGCTGTGTAGTCCATTAAATACAAAAAAGTCGCGAATCTACTAATAGGTTACTATGAGGCCTCCATGGAGGTGGAGCGGAATTGGTTAAATCAGTATCGAGTCCGAATTCAGTATCAGTCAGTTCAGTATCAGTCAAGTCAGTATCAGTGTCCCCTGCCCCAGGTCAGGGGACACTGATGGGCTCGGAAAAGTGGCCGTCCGTCGCATGGGATGTAAAGCCATGTCCACTTGCGAAGGAGAAGCTGGAGTTGCCTCAGTCAGTATCGTGCCAAGTTCGTAATCTACAGTTCCCAGGTTCGAGTCCCAACTGTACCAGCATGGAGATTTATCTTCGCTAACCCCTAACCTATACTCGGTGAGAAAGAAGATACCGTTATTCTTGGAAAGGTCACCATCCATCGGGTTGAATATTAAGCAGTCTGCATGGGAGTCATACCCTGTGCACGTTAAATGACACTATGAGCGGCCTTGATGAGAATTTTCCATCTGTCTCCTAACAGCTGTCCAATAGGTCCTCTTCCCTCAATCTTCTCTGATCCCTCTTGGGATCCATTCTGTACTTCCCAGGTTCGAGTCCCAGCTGGGTCCGCATTGAGATTTATCTCCGCAAAACTCCCCGCCCTGCCCACGGTCAGTAGGGGACACCGATGGGCTTGGAAAGGCCGCCTTCCGTCGGATGGGACGTTAAGCCGTGGCCCCGTGCGTGGGAGAGCATACCATGTGCACGTTAAAAACACGCTAGAAGGCCTTGACGGGAGGCTACCACTTGTCTCCCAACAGCTGCTCCAGTGGTTCCCCTCACCCAACCTTCTCTGAGCCTTCGGGGTCCTTGTGACCTGGACATTTAGCCCATTGTGTGCAAAAAAGTGCCGCTCAGAGATAAAACAACCCAATCCAACCCTTGTAATTCTTGTGTCCTGGACATTTAGTCCATTGTGCGCAAAAGAGTACCGCTTAGAAGTAAAACAACCGAAGCCCTCGGTTAGAAAAAAACAATGATGGGTTTGAAAAGTCCTCATCATCCGTTAGATGGGACGTTAATCCGTGGCCCCGTGTACAGAACAGCCACGTTAAAGAACACTGCGGATGGCCTTAAAAAAACGTTTTGTGCCTCCTAACAGTGCTCCAATAGATTTCCTTCCCCAAATTTCTCTGAGTGACATTTTTTGCATACAATAGGCTAAATGACAAGGTCAAAGGGGTCACAGTTACTAGGAGAAGGGTTGGGTTGGGTTGTTTTACCTCTGAGCGGCACTTTTTTGCACACCATGGGCTAAATGGCCAGGTCACATGGACCCCGAAGGCTCAGAGAAGGTTGGGGGAGGGGACCCACTGGAACAGCTGTTGGAAGACAGATGGTAGCCTCCCGTCAAGGCCATCCAGCGTGTTCTTTAACGTGCACAGGGTATGGCTCTCCCGCACACGGGGCCACGCTTAACGTCCCATCCGACGGACGGCGGCCTTTCCAAGCCCATCGGTGTCCCCTACTGACTGTGGGCAGGGCGGGGAATTTTGCGGAGATATATCTCAACGCTGACCCAGCTGGGACTCGAGCCTGGGAACTACAGATTACGAGCCTGGCGCGCTACCGACTGAGCCACCCCCGCCCCTAGGAGAAAGGGATCAACCAAACAGTTGTTAGACAGATGAAATCTTCAAAGTTTTATTAACATGAATATCCTGCACATAGACCATGCCTTAACGCTCCTTCGATAGACGACGACTTTTATAAGCCCATGTGGGAACTTGAAATCTCCGCAAGATGACGAGACTAGAACGATACAGAATGATCCAATTCCCGCCTTCATAGAAATTTTACATCTCTCAAAAGTTATCTTGGTATCCTTGTGGCTCTACCATTTAGCTTATTGTGTGCAAAAAAAGTGCTCTCGGATGTAAAACAACTGAACCCAATTTAGAGTTCGCAGATTACGGTCACCACTGTGCTTGCTTGAATTCAAATTTATCTCTGCCAGTCTCCACTCTGCCGTCGGTGAGAAAACGAACACCAATAACCTTTTAAAGGCATCCGTCCATCAGATGAGACGTTAAGCCGTAATTCCGTGTGCACGAGAGCCATATCCTGTGCACATTAAAGAACACGCTGGATAGCCTTCAATGAACGTTTCCATCTGTCTGTAACTCGTATATCGGAATGATTGCGTTTACTCTAACCAGCGCTTGGAATCTTTGTTGCCTACCGGGTCTGAACCGTTCAGAAACGAACTCATCCCGATGACTTAAAAAAAGATCACAGAATGCTTCCGTCTCTGTAATGAAAATGCTTTTGTTCAGTCTATAAAGCAAGGGGCGGGGGTGGCTCAGTCGGTAGCGCGCCAGACTCGTAATCTGTAGTTCCCAGGTTCGAGTCCCATCTGGGTCAGCGTTGAGATTTATCTCCGCAAAATTCCCCGCCCTGCCCACGGTCAGTAGGGGACACCGATGGGCTTGGAAAGGCCGCCGTCCGTCGGATGGGACGTTAAGCCGTGGCCCCATGTGCGAGAGAGCCATACCTTGTGCACGTTAAAGAACACGCTGGATGGCCTTGACGGGAGGCTACCATCTGTCTCCCAACAGCTGTTTCAGTGGTTCCCCTCCCCCAACCTTCTCTGAGACTTCGGGGTCCTTGTGACCTGGCCATTTAGCCCATTGTGTGCAAAAATGTGCCGCTCAGAGGTAAAACAACCCAACCTATAAAGCAAGACATTCAATTTGCGATCAAGACGTTTGGTGTGTGTTTATTTTTAGTGCATGTCCCCCATCCGCAATACAAGATAAAGTACTATCTATCCCATATCGATTAACCTAGTGTTTTGGACTTCCAATACTCCTCAGTTAAACAATCTGTCTTTTCCATTTTATTCTCATCAGTCTCTAAATAAGAATCGATGTACTATGATCTCCATTAGTGTCGGAACATACTGATGTCCTTTACATACTCTTTACAAACTGCGCTGATGCTTCGGAAAAGACATTTGATGATTATCATTGGACATCGTTTTTTCGGTCCACCTGCTCTGCTCACCTCTTCCATTATGCATCCTAGTTGGAGACACAAAAGGAATTCTTTTCAGACACAATCTCCGAAATAAAAAAAAGGGGAAACAAAAATATCATGTACTTTCCAAGCAACCGTTTATCTTATCTCGTATCGCTGCTTGTGTCCATGGGCAGTGTCGACGTCATGCTCGAGGAAACGTGAAGGTGGACACCCGTGACCCTTCAAATCATCTAAGTGAGGTCAGTAGAGCTCAGCGGTTTGTGTTCGCACAGAAACACTTATCTTTCAAAGGATAATTAGTTTCGTGACGTATCTAAAGCTGGTTAATCTCAATATCTATTCATTGGAATGGAGAAGAATTCACTTGGACGAAGACACACTGCAGACTTATTTTTGGCACAATTCACAAAGACGTCTAACAATCTTTGTTTGCAGCTTCAAGTACAAACACAAGAAGACAAGAAATGCCTCAGTAGTACCTTGGCCAAGAAAAAATATAAATATCACTTTTTCATATGCTTGAAATTAGCTTAAACAGATGTCTTCATTTTAGTTGGTAACGTATCAGGCTCGAAAACTACAGTTCCTCGGTTCGAGTCCCATCTGACAGTAATGTTATTTATCCTCTGTATGCCCCCACCTTGCTTTAGGTCAGAAAGGGGACATCGATTGTTTTGCAAA
Organism: Ryuthela nishihirai; assembly: GCA_038380435.1. Classification (NCBI taxonomy): domain Eukaryota; kingdom Metazoa; phylum Arthropoda; class Arachnida; order Araneae; family Heptathelidae; genus Ryuthela; species Ryuthela nishihirai. Next base: position 30,643,904 of record JAWZYU010000025.1, read on the forward strand.
GGATGCCTTTTGTCGTATGGGACCCGTGGCTCAGTGAGCAAGAAACTCATAACCTGGGCAAGTTAAAGAATACGTTGTTAAGAATACTGGATTACCACGAAGGAAGGCTTCCATGTGCCTGTGGATTCCCCTTCGCCACAACCTTTTACAACTTTCAAGTGGATCACCCTTTCCCCACAACCATTTTTGCAACAGCTGTCAAGTGGATTCCCCTCCCCACAAACTTTGGCAACAGCTGTCAAGTGGATTCCCCTCCCCACAAACTTTGGCAACAGCTGTCAAGTGGATTCCCCTCCCCACAAACTTTGGCAACATCTGTCAAGTGGATTCCCCTCCCCCACAACCATTGGCAACAGCTATTCCCCTCCCCACAACCTTTGGCAACAGCTGTCATGCTGATTCCCCTCCCCACAAACTTTGGCGACATCTGTCAAGTGGATTCCCCTCCCCCACAACCTTTTGCAACATCTGTCAAGTGGATTCCTCTCCCCCACAACCTTTTGCAACATCTGTCAAGTGGATTCCCCTCCCCACAACCTTTGGCAACAGCTGTCAAGTTGATTCTCCTCCCCACAACCTTTGGCAACAGCTGTCAAGTGGATTCTATTCCCCACAACCTTTGGCAACAGCTATCAAGTGGATTCCCCTTACCCACAAACTTTTGCAACAACTGTCAAGTGGATTCCCTCCCCCACAACCTTTTGCAACCGCTGTCAAGTGTATTCCCCTCCCCAACAAATTTTTGCAACAGCTGTCAATTGGATGTCTCTTTCCCCACGATCTTTTGCATCAGCTGTCTAGTGGATTCTCCTCCACCATAGCCTGTTTCAACAGCTGTCAAGTGGATTTCCCTACCCAAAATCTTATGCAACAGCTTTCAATTGGATCCCCATTCCCCAGAACCTTTGCAACAGCTTTCAAGTGGATTCTCTACCACAAAAAATCTTTTGCAACAGCTGTCAAGTAGATCCCCTTTCCCCATAACCTTTACAGCTGTCAAGTGGATTCCATTTTCCACACAATCATTTGCAGCAGCTGTCAAGTGGATTCCTCTCCCCACAACCTTTGGCAAAAGTTGTCAAGTGGATTCCTCTCCCCCACAACCTTTTGCAGCAGCTGTCAATTGGATTCCTCTCCCCAAAACCTTTTGCAACAGATGTCAAGTGGATTCCCCTCCCCCCACAACCTTTTGCAACAGCTGTCAAGTGGATCCACTACCCCAAAAAACCTTTTGCAACAGCTGTCAAGTAGATCCTCCTTCCCCATAATCTTTACAGCTCTCAAGTGGGACCCATTTTCTCCACAATCATTTGCAACAGCTGTCAAGTGGATTCCCCTCCCCACAACCTTTGGCAACAACTGTCAATTGAATCCCTCTTTCCCCACAATCTTTTGCAACAGCTGTCAATTGGATTCTCCTCCACCATAAACTTTTTTAAGAGCTGTCAAGTGGATTCCCCTACCCAAAACCTTTTTCAACAGCTTTCAATTGGATCCCCCTTCCCCACAACTTTTGCAACATCTGTCAAGTAGATCCCCTTCCCCACAATCTTTTGCAACAGCTGTCAAGTGGATTCCCCTCCCCACAACCTTTGGCAACAGCTGTCAAGTTGATCCCTTCCTCACAACCTTTGGCAACATCTGTCAATTGGATTCTGCCAGTTCAGTATGTCCTACTGATCTGGTCATCTATGGCCACTTTTTTCTTTTTTTTCAACCCTGCTGAGGAGTGGTCAACTTCACAGGGTCCTGGTGCTGACCATTTATACCTACTAGACTGGACTTGTTTATGGATTTGAGCTTGATTATGGATCCTGGACTTGCTGCACTGGTGGGCCTCTGTTGAGGGACAGTCTGCCGCTGTGTTTTCTGTTTGCTTCTGGGTTGCCAGCTCTAAGTGAACAGAGGCATGGGATACCTTATATCAGCTGGTGGATAATCCTAATCAGAGGCCATCGCAGGTACCTGAACCTTACTTAGCTAGTTGGGCATCGTCAAGCCTAAACTGGAGTAATGCGTCTCAGGCAGGCCATGTGGCTCTTGAAAAAGTCCACTTGAAAAGGTGGTGCCTGAAGTTCCTACCAGCATCGGTGACTTCAGCCTTTAGCAGAGGAGGAACAGGTCTTTGCCCCATGCCTGCGATCAGGGGGCTGTTTGATATTGTTGGCCCTACCAATCTCAATAAACCTAATTTCTTTAAAAATCCTACTAATCATTTTCTCTCTTCAGGAACGTGGAACGTGAGGACATTACATAGATTATTCTCTTGATGTCCTCATGCAGGAATTCCAGGGCTATAACCTAGATATTCTAGGCTTGCAAGAGACCAGATGGACAGGTAAAGGTGAGATACTTAAAAATAACTTTAAATTTCTCTTTACAGGGAGGGAGGATGGAAAGCATCACCAAGGCGTGGGTCTGCTGCTCAGCAGACATGCTAATGATGCTCTTCTAGGATATGAGTGCATTAATGAAAGGTTTCTTACAGCAAAATTTCAGACAAGCGTTAAAGACTTGAATGTTATCTGCTGCTATGCCCCCACTGAGGATGCCGATGAGGATGAGAAGGATAGGTTTTATGAACAACTTCAGGATATTTTGAATTCTGTCAAGAAAGGAGATATTACCCTTGTTCTTGGTGACTTCAATGCCAAAGTTGGTACCGACTCTGACCTTTGGGGAGGAGTAATAGGCCCTTTTGGTATTGGTAGCTGCAATGACAATGGGCAACGTCTCCTACAGGTAAGTAAACTAAATGGTTTCAGAATAACTAACACATATTACAAACACCGCGACATACATAAATACACATGGGTTTCACCTGATGGGCTGCATAAGAATATGATTGATTATATATTAATTAACAGCAAATGGGCTAGTTCTGTTAGAAATACCAGGGCATATAGGGGAGCTGAAATTGGATCTGACCATTACCTTGTTAAAAGTGTCTGCAGAGAGCTGTACCAGATAGTTAATGTTTTGTGTGGTAGAAAACGAACAGGTATACAGGGATTGAAGGATAAACAAGGTAAGGTTATAGAAGGGGAGGATTCTGTCATGGCTAGGTGGGCTGAGCATTTCAGTGATGTTCTAAACAATGTGGTTAGTTCTACTTCCATTGTTTGCAATGATGATAGATGCATTGTTGGCTTTAATGTTGGCCCTATAACACAATCTGAAGTTAGTTTGGCTATTTCTAAACTTAAACTTCATAAATCCCCAGGGGTGGATGAAATTACTATGGAAATGCTTAGAGCTGGGAATGTTTCTGTTACCATTTGGATGACTGAAATTTTGAATAACTTTTATGATAAAGGAATGGTTCCTAAAGATTTTACCAGAACTATTATTATCCCTATTTTCAAAAAAGGTGATCGCAGTTCTTGTGATAACTATAGGGGTATCAGCCTACTCTCCGTTCCAGGTAAAGTTCTTTCCATGATTGTGCTTAATAGAGTTAAGAATCTGGTTGACAGGCAATTGCGTGATGAGCAATGTGGATTCAGAAATGGTAGGGGATGTGTAGATCAGATATTTTCACTTAGGCAGATTCTTGAGAAATGTTTAGAGTTTCAGAAACCTTTGGTTGCTAGCTTTGTTGATTTCAAAAAGGCTTTCGACTCTGTTGATCGTCATAATTTGTGGTTGATTGTGAGATCATATGGTATACCAGACAAGTTAGTTAACATAATGAAAGCTCTCTATAATAACACTGAGTCATGTGTGAGAGTTGGTAAGGCTTATAGCAATTGGTTTAGCATTACTTCTGGTGTTCGACAAGGGTGCATTTTGTCTCCTTTTCTCTTTAGTTTGGTTGTTGATTATGTTATGCGAAATTCACTTCAAGGGAAAGCTTTTGGCCTTAAATGGGCTGGAGATACGAAAATTTCTGATTTAGATTATGCTGATGATTTAGCCCTTTTGGCAAATGATGTTGATGAGATGAACTCTTTCATTCGAACTGTTGATGAGACTGGTAGTACAGTAGGTTTTGTTATAAACAGAGAGAAAACTAAAGTGATGAAAATTGGTCAGGCAGGTTGTGATTCAGTTAATCTGAATGGTTGCAGTCTTGAGCAGGTGTCACAGTTTAATTACCTTGGGAGCTGCGTAACTGATACTGGTGATGTGCGGCATGAGATTAACAGACGAATAGGTATTGCTGCCGGGACTTTTAAGAATCTATGGAGATTGTGGAGAAATAGGCGTATACACCTAAAGACTAAAATTAGACTGTATAATAGTTTGGTTCTTTCTAGGGTTAGTTATGGTAGTGAAACTTGGACGCTGTGTAAGCAAGATAACAGGAAACTAGATGCTTTTGATTCTAGATGCTTATGCAGTATCTTGGGTATTAGGTGGTTTAACTTTGTAACTAATGATGAAGTTAGGCAAAGGAGTCTGCAACCTCCTTTAAGCAGCATATTGTGCAGAGAGAGACTCCGCCGGTTTGGCCATGTTGCCCGTATGGATAATTATAGATTGGCGAATAGGGTTATGAACAGTGTGCCTAGAGGCCTCAGAAGGAGGGGGAGACCTAGGATGCGGTGGGCAGACAATGTCAAACAGGACCTTGTTAGAATTGGTGTACAGTGGTCGGATGCAGCAGATGTAGCTCAGGACAGAGGAGAATTAAACTGCGCGGTCTGGTTGGACCTCCGTAGCCCATGGCTGCTTGAGGATGATGATGATGATGATGATGATTATGTCAAGTGTAAAGTGGGTCCCTGTTTCCCCACAATCTTTTGCAACAGCTTTCAAGTGGATCTCTACCCCACAAAATCTTTGCAACAGCTGTCAAGTAGATCCCCTTCCCCAAAATCTTTACAGCTGTCAAGTGCATCCCATTTTGCCAACAATCTTTTGCAATAGCTGTCAAATGGATTCCCCTCCTGCACTGTCAAATGGATTCACAACCTTTTGCAACAGCTGTCAAGTGGATTAACTCCCCCACAACCTTTGGCAACAAGCTGTTAAGTAGACTTTTTCAACAGCTTTCAATTGCATCCCATTTCCCTACAACCTTTGCAACGGCTTTCAAGTAAATTCCCCTCCCCCACAAACTTTTGCAACAGTTGTCAACTGGATTCCCCTTCCCCACAACCTTTTCTGAGGTCCTGTGGTACTTGTGATCTGGCCATTTAGCCCATTGTGTGTACAAAGATTCCTCTCAGATGTAAATCAACCCAGATGAAGGATGGCTCTTTATAATAACTATGCTGATATATTTATGGTAAAACTATTGACTGCAAAGTCGTTCTTTTAATATATATATTTCAATCGCGAGGGCCTACAGTTATGAGTTAGGTATCAAATGAAAGCTCTTATGAGGATCATTATAGATTTTTCCTAATTTGCCCTCCACACACCATTCTCCCCTCCCCACAAAAAGGTTTTGGGTTGGATTGTTTTACCTCTGAACGGCACTTTTTTTGCACACAATGGACTGAATGGCCAGGTCACAAGGATTCCGAAGGCTCAGAGAAGGTTGGGAGAGGGGACCCACTGGAACAGCTGTTGGGATACAGATGGTAGCCTCCCGTCAAGACCATCCAGCGTGTTTTTTAACGTGCACAGGGTATGGCTCTCCCATACACGGGGCCAAGGCTTAACGTCCCATGCGACGGACTGTGGCCTTTCCAAGCCCATCGTTGTCCCCTACTGACCGTGGGCAGGGCGGGAAGTTTTTCGGAGATAAGTCTCGACGCTGACTGGGAAGAGTTGGGTTCTTTTACTCTGAGCGGCACTTTTTTGCAAACCATGGGCTAAATGGCCAGGTCACTTGGACCCCGAAGGCTCAGAGAAGGTTGGGGGAGGGGACCCACTGGGACAGCTATTGGAAGACAGTTGGTAACCTCTCGTCAAGGCCATCCAGCGTGTTCTTTAACGTGCACATGGTATGTCTCTCCCGCAAACGGGGCCACGGCTTAACTTCCCACCCGACGGACGGCGGCCTTTCCAAGCCCATCGGTGTCCCCTACTGACCGTGGGCAGGGCGGGGAATTTTGCTGAGATAAATCTAAACGGTGACCTAGCTGGGACTCGAACCTGGGTTGTTGCTGTTGTTGTTGTTTTACCTCTGAGCGGCACTTTTTTGCACACCATGGGCTAAATGGCCAGGTCACATTGACCCCGAAGGCTCATAGAAGGTTGGGGGAGGAGACCCACTGGAACAGCTGTTGGGAGACAGATGCTAGCCTCCCGTCAAGACCATCCAGCGTGTTTTTTAACGTGCACAGGGTATGGCTCTCCCATACACGGGGCCACGGCTTAACGTCCCATCCGACGGACGGCGGCCTTTCCAAGCCCATCGGTGTCCCCTACTGACCGTGGGCAGGGCGGGGAATTTTGCGGAGATAAATCTCAACGCTGACCCAGCTGGGACTCGAACCTGGGAACTGCAGATTACGAGCCTGGCGCGCTACCGACAGAGCCCCCCCCCCCCCCCCCGCCACCCTACAAAATGGATTGGATATTTCTCGTGTGTCGCCCTTAACGAATTATATCTGAAATTAAAGTTTGTGACTCTCCAATTTCATGGACTACCTCAAACTCGACTCCAAAAAAAGAGCGAGCGAAAATCCGGTTAATGAGTCATATATTAAATGAAAGTTTATGAAGACAGATATTTTTGTGACAAAGGAAAAATATAAATAAATTAAAAATTAAAAAAAATACCTATCTTCCTCTATGCGCCCTAAAGAGTAGAAAATAAAACTAAAGAATTCGATGGTGCAATCAGTCGCTGAATTCGCATTCACTTCAAAGGAGGATTGGGCGACGATTTACATGCTCAACAAGATCGCCTGAACCCTGTCTTTCTTTCAAGCGGCGATTTTAGTTAATGTGGCGAGGTAATTAACTAATGCGATGTAAAAATCATCAAAACAATTTCTGAGTTCTAACTGTAAAATAAATGCTGCAACATAGTTTGTTGAGAGATTAGACGTCAGATAAGAATTTTACTATCGTTACTGGTTAACTGCTGAAATGCCACAACCAACACGTTGCTTAACAATTAACTGTTTAAAATACTTTTTTGCTTAGTATGCAAACAGATACTCCTTTTAGCATTTATGTCTGTTTCCAGTAAAACTGCCAAGTATGAACTAAATATATGTCTGACAAGTATAAGCATCACGTGCCTCCATTACAATATTTGTTTTTTTCATTTAGTTGCTGAAAGACGCAACCATCACTTTCAGCAGTCACCTAAACACGAGCAAAAATGCCACCATGTCCTGTATTTGTTGTAAGAGATCTTTAAGTAGTTAACGCCGATATATATAAATAATTTTGAAACAACCACACCCAATGTCTGTGTTAACAGTTAACTACAGTAAAACCTGGTTAATTCGAAACTCTTTAATTCGAAATTTCTGTATGATTCGAATTTTCGTTTAAGACCCAACAGGCGAATTTCATAGAAAGGTACCCAGATAATTCGAACCCTTTTGCGCCCAGGGTCGGATCTAGGGGGGCACAAGGGGACAATGCCCTACCCCCACCTCCACTTTGAGAATGATGGAGGGATAATGGAGGCCAAAAATGATTAAATTTGTGCATATTTCATGCATTTTATTTCACTCATTTCATATAGTAAAGAAGGTTAATAATAATACACCTAAACTATTTTTATATGAGATTTTATTAACCTTTCTTTGATAAATACAATTTGATCTTGGGGTGGGGTTTTTTTATACTACAATAAAATCAATGTAATCCCATGGCCGAGTGGTTAGCGCGCTTGGCTACTGATCTACGACGGGACCTGGGTTCGAGTCCCGGTTAAGGCATGGATGTTTGTGTTGTTTTCTGCTGAGGTCCTGCCATCTTCTCAGATCTTCTACTGTGGCATATAAACTGACAGGCTCCTGTCAGACCTCTGTGGCAAGCAGCTGCTTGAGGGGGTATTTATTTATTTTATTTAATATGTTCAAAAAAAAAAGGGGCGGGGGTGGCTCAGTCGGTAGCGCGCCAGGCTCGTAATCTGTAGTTCCCAGGTTCGAGTCCCAGCTGGGTCAGCGTTGAGATTTATCTCCGCAAAATTTCCCCGCCCTGCCCACGGTCAGTAGGGGACACCGCTGGGCTTGGAAAGGCCGCCGTCCGTCGTTAAGCCGTGGCCCCGTGTGCGGGAGAGCCATACCCTGTGCACGTTAAAGAACACGCTGGATGGCCTTGACGGGAGGCTACCATCTGTCCCCCAACAGCTGTTCCAGTGGGTCCCCTCCCCCAACCTTCTCTGAGCCTTCGGGGTCCATGTGACCTGGCCATTTAGCCCATGGTATGCAAAAAAGTGCCGCTCAGAGGTAAAACAACCCAACCCAATGTTCAAAAAGATGTTGTCAAATGTATTTTGAAACAGAGTAAATGTGATTCAGTGGCAGAGTTTACTCTGCCATGACATGAGTATCTTAAACATTAGGAAATTGTATGTTTTTCACGTTATTAAAAATGTTAATTCGAATTTACACTCGGCTAGAACCTTTATGAAAGACACTCGTTTATCGACAGAAATTCTACTGATTATATATTTTAGCAAGAAAAACTATCATTACTACTCATTGCATTTCTGTCGTAGGTAGAAAGTGCAATTATTTACCAAGAGATTACTTGTTCGCTATTACTTGTGAAACTTTTATAAGAAAATTAAAGGAATGTATATTGCAATACAATAATATACAGGGTGATTCAAAACTTATCGTTCAAATTTCGTGGGGAGGTAGGGAATACGTCAGGAAACCGATTTCCCATAGGAAAGTATGTCCGCAAACGTCATCTACATGAACAAAATGGACAAGTAAAGTGAACACAAGGAAACAGTACAGTTAAGTGGTAACGAATGTGACTTTTATTCCAACAAGGTAAAGTACAGGTTCACAGTAGGTGCTCAAAATTGCGACCATTTACACGGACACAGGATTCACAGCACCGTTGCATTGACCGCCGAACATTTTCAAAAACGCCTGGCATATCACGGACAATGCCTGCGGCGGCCACTATTCGTGCAACCAGGTCCATTTCACTGTCGACGGGGGTCTCGTACACATGGTATTTCATGGTCCCCCACAAAAAGAAATCCATGGGCGATAAATCAGGTGACCTGGGTGGCCAAGCGATCTGTCCACCTCTACCGATCCATCGAGCTCCGAATGTTCGGTTCAGGTAATCACGCGCAACAATTGTGCTATGGGCTGGATCCCCGTCATGTTGATATCACATATCTCGGCGGATATGCGCAGGAACAGTGCCCAGAAAAGTCGGTAACACTGTCTCGAGAAATATTAGGTATTTCCGGCCGTCCAATCGGGGCGGTAGCAAATAAGGTCCCAACAAACAGTCACCAATGATTCCAGCCCACACATTTACGGCAAAACGATGTTGCGCAGCGTGACTTTTCGTACCATGCAGGTTGTCGTAAGCCCACACATGTGAATTGTGTGTATTGAACACACCTTCACGACTGAATGAAGCTTCATCTGTAAAAAGGACAGAAGCTGGAAAACTGGGGTCCACGGCACCTTTCTGCATGAACCATTGTGCAAATTCCACACGCTTCGGATAATCGTCAAGATGCAGTAACTTCACCCTTTGCAGATGGTAAGGATGCACACGTTCCTCGTGCAGTATCCGCCACACTGCTGACTGAGAGACCCCAAGCTGCTGAGCAATAGCTCGTGTGCTGGTATTCGGATTATCTTCGATGGACTGTAGGACTTGTTCTGCGACGTTGACAGTCCGCGTCAGTCGTCTTCTCCCCGTATCCTGCATGTTGCTGTGCAGTGAACCACGTTCGCGCAGATTGCGATGCACACGTGCAAACATTTGATGCTGCGGTATTCTTCTGTTGGGGTATCGGTCTTCGTAAACTTGCCTAGCTCGGCGGTCGCTTTCGCCAGCTGCCCCATATGCGAGATGCATATCCGCTAGCTCTTGATGCGTAAAACGATTCATCTTATCACTAGTAAGTCAGCTCGTACACTGATGACAGCGGGAGTGGTCGGGCGAGCTGTACACTGGTTGGGTACACACAGCGCCCTCTACACATGCATGCGTACATTTGCGGACATACTTTCCTATGTGAAATCGGTTTCCTGACGTATTCCCTGCCTCCCCACGAAATTTGAACGATAAGTTTTGAATCACCCTGTAGATGAATTGTTTCAATAGTTTAAACCTATTTATCTTTCTATTTATCCTATTTATCTTGATCTATATATGCTTTCCTCGTTTTATATTCTTCTATTATGTCTTTTTCGACTTCTTGAATTTGCTTCTTATTCGAATTGTAGACGAACCTTTTCTATCAAGATTAGATAAGTTATATGTACAGTCGCTCAAAAAAGTATCCGAACACTCCGGTTGATTACAGAATTCAGAAAAAATATCTGGCAACGATTTTTTTTAGAAATTAGTGATCTGGCAACCTTCATGTCACGTGACACGAATATATGAATAAATATAGAATCATATATTTAATAAATATAGAAGAAAAATTGCCATTTGTTGGGTGGAATCGGAATTCACGACTCCCTGAAAACAAATGTATGTTATCAGGAGGTCGTGGGTTCAGATCCCACCGAATAATGACAATTTTTTTTCCTCTGTGTTATTCATTATTTACTGTAGGAGTCTCAAAGATCATTGGTTGATGCTTCTGTCGTTCCCATCGATCATTGGTTCACTGATAGATGAGTTCACTGACTGATGAGAGATTTGATGATCTGCGATAATCATTCATCACACTTTTGTTCATTGATTATCGACTGTTGGTGATGTGTCGCTCATCTTACTATCTTTGCAATTCCTTTTTCAAGAGATTTACTTGGTTCATTTACTAACTTGATATCAATGGCGATAGATATCAATTAGTGATCTGACAACCTTCGAGTCACGTGACTCGAAGGTTGCCAGATCACTAATTTCTAAAAGAAATCGTTGCCAGATATTTTTTCTGAATTCTGTAATCAACCATAGTGTTCGGATATTTTTTTGAGCGACTGTACATACAGATTTTATTAAAGTGTTTGAAACAATACTTAATACTTACGCGTTAATTAATTTCTGAGGTGAATTCTTATTAAGCATTACTCTTGCGAAATGGCCCAACTTCCCAAACTTTTTAAATACTGAATTAATAGTTTTGATTATCGAGATTCTAATAGATTTATTTTGATCTTCAATTTATCTTCAGTCACATTATTCCATTAAATGAATATTAGAAGTTAAATGGCGTCGAAGTCAGATTCCCATTGACATAACGTTGAAATTCCCTAACATTTTGGGGGGCGGGGGGGCTCAGTCGGTAGCGCGCCAGGCTCGTAATCTGTAGTTCCCAGGTTCGAGTCCCAGCTGGGTCAGCGTTGAGATTTATCTCCGCAAAATTCCCCGCCCTGCCCACGGTCAGTAGGGGACACCAATGGGCTTGGAAAGGCCGCCGTCCGTCGGATGGGACGTTAAGCCGTGGCCCGTGTGCGGGAGAGCCATACCCTGTGCACGTTAAAGAACACGCTGGATGGCCTTGACGGGAGGCTACCATCTGTTTCCCAACAGCTGTTCCAGTGGGTCCCCTCCCCCAACCTTCTCTGAGCCTTCGGTGTCCATGTGACCTGGCCATTTAGCACATGGTGTGCAAAAAAGTGCCGCTCAGAGGTAAAACAACCCAACCCTAACATTTTGGGGGTAGTGTATTGGATATTGCATTCGTGGAAGACGCTATCGAAAATTCTCTTCACTAGAATCACTTGAAATCAGTGGCGGCTCGCGTATAGGCAGTGTGGAACTGCAGCACCCCCAATTTCAACTTGATATTATCGATAACATTTAATATAATGGGTCCTTTTTTCTTTAATTCTTTCTTTATACTTGTACAATATATAATCCTTAAGCTTAATGTCAGTGGCCATCCCCCAGTTTATGAAAAGGTACAAAAATCTTTGTATGGAACTGTGCGCTTCACAGTACTAGCGACGAGGTGTTTGACTGTTGTGCGCATGCGCACATAGGAAGCTACACGCGAGGCTGCAAGGGAGAGAGAGCACTGTCGTTCCCGCAGTGCCGACCCTGGCGTGCTGCTTGAAGGTAGTTTTTTTTTACTCCGCGTGTGTTGTGCTTAAAAACCGTGTACCATATTCTTGAATGTGATAAAGTGTAGAATTAGATTATTATCCTGCTTCCAGCTATTCTATTTGATTCATTTTTTTTTCGCGCAAATTAAAACAAGAAGAATGGATTTCATTTTTAAATGAATAGATTAAGCTTGAACTGTAACAATTTAGGTTAAAGTAAGTAAAAAATGTTTGATTTTGTTCTTTTAGAATTTTATCAAGTTTGTGAATAAATTTTCTTTTTATACATATTTGTTTCCTTTTACACAATTTTAAAACAAAGGCTAAAAATTTTCTGGAGCAACACCCCCACTAATTTTAGCTACGAGCCGCCACTGCTTGAAATGCTAATGACTCAAATGTTCAAAATACTTCTCCGTTGCCCGAAACATTTAAGCTATTAGATCAAGCCTATTCACCAACATTAAACAAGAACGACTTTCTCGAAGTGGTCGGTAGTTGCTCCTCAAATCGAATCTTCTGGTACAGTCGCTCAAAAAAGTATCCGAACGCTATAGTTGATTACAAAATTCAGAAAAAATATCTGGCAACGATTTTTTTTTAGAAATTAGTGATCTGGCAACCTTCGTGTCACGTGACACGAAGGTTGCCAGGTCACTAATTTCTAAAAAATATCGTTGCCAGATATTTTTTCTGAATTCTGTAATTAACCATGGTGTTCGGATACTTTTTTGAACGACTGTAGTTGGTCATATTATTTTGATACTAGATCGTGTGGGCTCACTCACGGAAATATTGAGCGTGTGCAGTTACCGTTCACAGCAAACTGGAGCGTGTGCAGTAACTGCACACGCTCCAGTTTGCTGTGAACGGTAACTGGAGCGTGTACAGTTGCTGTACACGCTCCAGATATTTTTCCTGAATTCTGTAATCAACCATAGTGTTCGGATACTTTTTTGAGCGACTGTACTTTCGAATGCAATAGAAGCCTTCAGTGCACCTTTCTAGGAACACGAGCATGTATTTTTGGCTGAGGGGCGTACTGGTCATTAAGAAGCGCCTCTCGAAACGTTGCTGGTTGACCACGTGTCGTCACACGGCACTGACCAACCCCAGCGTCGCCTGAAATTCGCAGAGGTTCGTCACTCTATGAGACTGACAGATGAATGTTGGCAGTCGTGCATAGCCAAGTCTCCTTTTTTCTGTACTTCGTCGTTAGATTAAATGTCAACAACTGACGACTTCCAAGAGATGGCGGAGTTCATAACCTCATCGAGAATGGTGTTTGCGTGTTCACAAATCAAATTCAATAGAAAAAAATATATCTCTGAATTATGAAACTTCCAACTTCATTCTATGCGAAAAACGTGTACTCGGTGTATTCGTAGTCAAAAGAAGAGTGGCTTGATATGTATAGAGTGAAACGGAATACCCTTGATGGAAGGCCCGGATGTAGAAACAAAATCGAGGGGATTGTGGGGTTTGGGAAGAAACACAATCGAGCCGGGAAACTGTAAAAGGGTGAGGGGGGGGGGCGAGAGAGACTGGATTTTCAATGCAGTTATAACATTTTTCAGCCATGGACTACGGAGGTCCTCCAGACTGTAATTTTTCTCTCCACGTCTGTCTGTCCTGAGCTACAGCTACTGCATTTGGCCAGTGTAGGCCAATTCTAGCAAGGTCCTGTTAGACATTGTCTACCCATCACATTGGGGCGGGGGAGGGGGGGGGTCAGTCGGTAGCGAGCCAGGCTCGTAATCTGTAGTACCCAGGTTCGAGTCCCAGCTGGATCAGCGTTGAGATTTATCTCCGCAAAACTCCCCGCCTTGCCCACGGTGAGTAGGGGACACCGATGGCTTGGAAAGGCCGCCGTCCGTCGGATGGGACGTTAAGCAGTGGCCCCGTGTGCGAGAAAGCCATGTCCTGTGCACGTTAAAGAACACGCTGGATGGCCTTGACGGGTGACACTCCCAACAGCTGTTCCAGTGAGTCTCCTCCCCCGACCTACTCTGAGCCTTCGGGGTCCTTGTGACCTGGCCATTTAGCCCATGGTGTGCAAAAACGTGCCGCTCAGAGGTAAAACAACCCAACCATTTTTTTTTGTTTTTTTCATTTTCGGTTTCTCTCTTCGAAATGATTATCTACTAGTAGTTCAATATTAATGTCTGAACAGTCCACAAAATCATTTATCTACAAAAAATGGTTGAAAATACTGAACAAAGATTTAATAGGTATATGGAGCATTTGTTCGAAATTCATTCTAAAGACGAACGCTAAACCGTGCATTATTTCTACTGCCAAAACTTATTAAATATTCGATTAATATTGCTGAAAATCTAGATTCTCATAGATTTAATTTATATATTTAACTCATCTGTAACATTTTCCATAGACAAACATATTTAAGAGGCTAGGAGCTTTGATATTGCCTTTTCACTGTTGTAACAAGGGATTTCCTGCTTTAGAGAGTCTAATAAATCGTGGCGGGGATGGCTCAGTCGGTAGCGTGCCAGGCTCGTAATCTGCAGTTCCCAGGTTCGAGTCCCAGCTGGGTCAGCGTTGAGATTTATCTCCGCAAAATTCCCCGCCCTGCCCACGGTCAGTAGGGGACACCGATTGGCTTGCAAAGACCGCCATCCGTCGGATGGGACGTAAGCCGTGGCCCCGTGTGTGGGAGAGCCATACCCTGTGCACGTTAAAGAATACGCTGGATGGCCTTGACAAGAGACTACCATTTGTCTCCCAACAGCTGTTCCAGTGGGTCCCCTCCCCCAACCTTCTCTGAGCCTTCGGGGTCCTTGTGACCTGGCCATTTAGCGCATTGTGTACAAAAAAGTGCCGCTCAGAGGTAAAACAACCAAAAAAATCAGTCTTCTTATGGTCAGAAAGGAGACACCGATGGACTTTGAAAAGCCGTCGTCCTTCGGAGGATATGTTAAGCCGTGAACTCGTGTGCAGGAGACTCATAACCTGTTTTTCGTTAAAGCACGAGACTCACAACCTTCGTGTCACGTGACACGAAAGTTGCCAGATCACTAATTTCTGAACAAATCGTTGCCAGATATTTTTCTGAATTCTGTATTCAACCATAGTGTTCGGATATTTTTTTGAGCTACTGTATCTAAATCTTGAATTCCAGCAATATTGTTCAATTTTTAAAGAGTTACAGAAGTTAGAATATTTAACACCAAAAGTTGCCAGTCATAAACATTTATACTCAATACCAATCAAAGTACACGTAATATACGTTGTATTAGTTTACTAAAACAATTGTATTTTCAGAAGTTTTTCAAGTAATTCAATCTTCAGTTTTGAGAAAAACTCTTTACTGAGGAGTGATGCTGCTGCAAAACATTCACGTTATCAGAACTCCTTAAATACCGAACGAAAAATGCCGAAATTTGACTGATTATGCATAATTAAATTGTGATCTTCAGTTTACCTTCGGTCTTATACGAAGAAATTTTTTTCTTTAAAATATGGGAGTTCTAAATTTATATTTTCATTCGCATAACGAAAAAAAACTCTCTAATGAGTTGAAAGGACTATAAAGAACGTATATTAATAAAGAAAGACACAAGCTATGGACTTGAATAAAATGGGTTCTTCCACACTTTTAGGTAGATAAAAATCCAAAGGACTATGAGAACGTATATTAATAAAGAAAGACACAAGCTATGGACCTGAATAAAATGGGTTCTTGCACACTTTTAGGTAGATAAAAATCCAAAGGACTATGAGAACGTATATTAATAAAGAAAGACACAAGCTATGGACTTGAATAAAATGGGTTCTTGCACACTTTTAGGTAGATAAAAATCCAAAGGACTATGAGAACGTATATTAATAAAGAAAGACACAAGCTATGGACTTGAATAAAATGGGTTCTTGCACACTTTTAGGTAGATAAAAATCCAAAGGACTATGAGAACGTATATTAATAAAGAAAGACACAAGCTATGGACCTGAATAAAATGGGTTCTTGCACACTTTTAGGTAGATAAAAATCCAAAGGACTATGAGAACGTATATTAATGAAAAAAGACACAAGCTATGGACTTGAATAAAATGGGTTCTTCCACACTTTTAGGTAGATAAAAATTCAAAGGACTATGAGAACGTATATTAATAAAGAAAGACACAAGCTATGGACTTGAATAAAATGGGTTCTTGCACACTTTTAGGTAGATAAAAATCCAAAGGACTATGAGAACGTATATTAATAAAGAAAGACACAAGCTATGGACTTGAATAAAATGGGTTCTTCCACACTTTTAGGTAGATAAAAATTCAAAGGACTATGATAACATATATTAATGAAGAAAGACACAAGCTATGGACTTGAATAAAATGGGTTCTTGCACACGTTTAGGTCGATAAAAATCCAAAGGACTATGAGAACGTATATTAATAAAGAAAGACACAAGCTATGGACTTGAATAAAATGGGTTCTTCCACACTTTTAGGTAGATAAAAATTCAAAGGACTATGATAACATATATTAATGAAGAAAGACACAAGCTATGGACTTGAATAAAATGGGTTCTTGCACACTTTTAGGAGCTATGGACTTGAATAAAATGGGTTCTTGCACACTTTTAGGTAGATAAAAATCCAAAGGACTATGAGAACGTATATTAATGAAAAAAGACACAAGCTATGGACTTGAATAAAATGGGTTCTTGCACACGTTTAGGTCGATAAAAATCCAAAGGACTATGAGAACGTATATTAATAAAGAAAGACACAAGCTATGGACTTGAATAAAATGGGTTCTTCCACACTTTTAGGTAGATAAAAATTCAAAGGACTATGATAACATATATTAATGAAGAAAGACACAAGCTATGGACTTGAATAAAATGGGTTCTTGCACACTTTTAGGTAGATAAAAATCCAAAGGACTATGAGAACGTATATTAATGAAAAAAGACACAAGCTATGGACTTGAATAAAATGGGTTCTTGCACACGTTTAGGTCGATAAAAATCCAAAGGATTATGAGAACGTATATTAATGAACTTGAACACAAGCTATGGACTTGAATAAAATGGGTTCTTGCACACTTTAAGGTAGATAAAAATCCATTCTTTTCTGATGCTTCATTGAGCCACCACCACATGAAGATGCTGGTTGAACAAAAGCAGATTTTTCTTATCCGCAGATAAAATTTCTTACTTTAATTTGCTTACTCTTGGGTAGAGTCCATCGTTTTAATTTTCTCTTTTCCCTTCCCCTGGGTAAAGTCCTTTATTCGGTTTCTGTGCCCCGATTAAATTCTATTAATTTATTTCACATTCCTCCTCTGATCAAAATCCATTTTTTTAATTTGGATTTAATCGCTCTTGCTAAAGTCCGATATTTTAGATTTACTTTGCCTCCCCTGGAAAAAATCCATTATTATTAATTTGCCTTCCCTCCCTCTAGGGATACCCAACTCTTTCCAGTCAACAAGCCTCTTAGCACTTTACTGTCGAAATAGTGTTGTGTGTTGTTGGGTTGTTTTACCTCTGAGCTGCACTTTTTTGCACACCATGGGCTAAATAGCCAGGTCACATGGACCCCGAAGGCTCAGAGAAGGTTGGGGGAGGGGACCCACTGAAACAGCTGTTGGGAGACAGATGGTAGTCTCCCGTCAAGGCCATCCAGCGTGTTCTTTAACGTGCACAGGGTATTGCTCTCCCGCACACGGGGCCATGGCTTAACGTCCCATCCGACGGACGGCGACCTTTCCAAGCCCATCGGTGTCCCCTACTGACCGTGGGCAGGGCGGGGAATTTTGCGGAGATAAATCTCAACGCTGACGCAGCTGGGACTCGAACCTGGGAACTACAAATTACGAGCCTGGCGCGCTACCGACTGAGCCACCCCCGCCCCGTGTCCAAATAGCAATTGAAAGTCTCGAAGACTATCTATCAATAAAAAGCAAACCTTGATGCTTTTTGTTCTATATTCCTTACGAAAACCAAATCAATTCTCATTGCTTTCGCAGGGAAAGCAGAGCTACGAGTATTTACATAGCTCATGACCCAAAAATGTCTAGACGAGAGATTTAATTTTCTTACTTAGCAAATCATCAGCAATACTGAAAGGAAACTTCAGGGAAATTGTCATTTTTACTCCGGTAAATTTGCGGGGAATTTGATTAAACAGTTTTTTTTAATCCGTTTAAAGTAGGTGTACTAAATTGGCGTTTGTAAAAGTGAATTGCAGGATTTAGAGGATACAGTTTTTATCGATTCATTTCGTAATGTGAAAATGTTTAATTTGTGAGAGGCATTTCTATGCTCAGAATGGGTTTGGGTTGGGATGTTTTACCTCTGAGCAGCACTTTTTTGCACACCATGGGCTAAATGGCCAGGTCACATTGACCCCGAAGGCTGGGGGAGGGGACCCACTGGAACAACTGTTGCGAGACAGATGGTATCTTCCCGTCAAAGCCATCCAGCGCGTTCTTTAACATGCACAAGGTATAGCTCTTCCGCACACGGGGCCACGGCTTAACGTCCATCCGATGGACGACGGCCTTTCCAAGCCCATCGGTGTCCCCTAATGACCGTGGGCAGGGCGGGGAGTTTTGTGGAGATAAATCTAAACGCTGACCCAGCTGGGCTCAGAATGGGACTAAATTACCAGGTGTTTTTTGGAGTCGTGTTTGAGGTACCAAGGACAAGTATTCAGAGCTAGATAAGGAAAGCTTTCATATAGATCAGGGGTTCTCAACATGCGGTAAGTGGTAAAATGTTTGGGGGTAAGCCGTGAGAGCTCAAAAGTCGCTAGATCCAGTAACAAAGTCGCTACGTTGGCAACACTGCTGTGCAAAAATGTCATTTTTTTGTGTTTATAGATATATGTAATTAATGAACACAAAATGTAATGTGTATATATATAAGTTTTATTTTATTCCCATTGTTATACTATAACTATAGTTTTATCTATCTATACAAGGGGTACGCCCGTTACATATACATTTCCAGAGGGTACGTGAAGCATAACAGGTTGAGAACCACTGATATATATGCTTTCTTTTATTCCCATTGTTATACTATAACCATAGTTTTATCTATCTATACCAGGGGCACGCCAGTTACATACACATTTCCAGAGGGTACGTGAAGCATAAAAGGTTGAGAACCACTGCACTAGATAAATGGAAATCTCACATCAAGGCCACCCAGTGTGTTCCTTAACGCAGAGCTCAACCGTTATGCCGTTATCCTATATTATTTTACACTCAATGATTTGAGATAAATAATGGTATAATTAAAAATTTTAAAAAATCTCTCTTCGTATACGACACCTAAAAAGTAGAAAATAAACCTAAAGCAAATCGATGTTGCAATCAGTCACTGAGTTCGTATTCATTTCAAAAGAGGATCTTATTGTGTAGGTGAATCGGTACAGTCGCTCAAAAAAATATCCAAACACTATGGTTGAATACATAATTCAGAAAAAATATCTGGCAACAATTTTTTTAGAAATTAGTGATCTGGCAACCTTTGTGTCACGTGACACGAGGTTTGTCAGATCACTAATTCCTAAAAAAAACGTCGCCAGATATTTTTTCTGAATTCTGTATTCAACCATGGTGTTCGTATATATTTTAATATATATAATGCGTATGAATATATAATGCAATGAATATGGAGCGTGTGCAGTTACTGTTCACAGCAAACTGGAGCGGTTGCGGTTAATGTTCACAGCACATTGGATCGTGTGGGCTCACTCACGGAAATATTGAGCGTGTGCAGTTACCGTTCACAGCAAACTGGAGCGTGTGCAGTTACTGCACACGCTCCAGTTTGCTGTGAACGGTAACTGGAGCGTGTACAGTTGCTGTACACGCTCCAGATATTTTTCCTGAATTCTGTAATCACGTGACACGAAGGTTGCCAGATCATTAATTTCTAAAAAAAGTCGTTGCCAGATATTTTTTCTGAACTCTGTATTCAACCATAGTGTTCGGATATTTTTTTGATCGACTGTACTCTATCTTCCTTTGAAGTGAATACGTACTCAGTGACTGAATGCACCATCGATATGCTTTAGCTTTATTTTCTACCTTTTAAGGCCCTGTAGGAATACAAGTAGTTTTTAAATTTTTAAATTATTTTTATTTATTTATATATTTTTTCTTTGTCACTATAAACACCTACTTTCAGAAACTTTCATTTCCTATATGTGACTCATAAACATCTACCATGTTTTACCTCCCTTTTTTTAGAGTCGTGTTTGTGTTTGCCCATAACAATGGAAACATCAGAAGCTTTAATTTGAAATACGAAAAGTTTTGGTACCCCCGCAAAATTACCGTTCCCTTTTGGAGGAGGGTAAAAAAAGATTTAACATGAACCCTGTTCATGTTAAAGAACACGCTTGATGGCCTTGACGAGAGGCTACCATCTGTCTCCTAACAGTGGCCCACTGGACCTCTTTCCCTCAACCTTCTGGGGCGGGGGTGGCTCAGTCGGTAGCGCATCAGGTTCGAGTTCCAGCAAGGCCAGCATTGATATTAATCTCCGCAAAACTTCCCGCTCTGCTCTCGGTCAGTAGGGGACACCGATGGGCTTGGAAAGGCGCCATCCGTCGGATGGGACGTTAAGCAGTAGCCCCGTGTGCGGGACAGTCATACCCTATATATAGTTAAAGAACACGAATATGGTAGACTCCAGTTAAGGATGGCCTTGACTGGAGGCTACCATATTTCTCCCAATACCTGTTCCAGTGGGTCCCGTCCCCCAACCTTCTCTGAGCCTTCGGGGGCCATTTAGCCCATTGTATGCAAAAAAGTGCCGCTCAGACGTAAAACAACCAAACAAACAAAATCCCTCAACCTTCTCTGTCCACTTGGGGTCCTTGTAACCTGACCATTTGGACGACTGTGTGAAATAAAAGTGTTGCTTAAAGGTAAAAGTACCCAACTCTCATCATAATTTACATAAACCAACGACGCCTAATTTCCAAAAAGGGGCGGGGTGGCTCTGTCGGTAGCGTGCCAGGCTCGTAATCTGTAGTTCCCAGGTTCGAGTCCCAGCTGGGTCAGCGTTGAGATTTATCTCCGCAAAATTCCCCGCCCTGCCCACGGTCAGTAGGGGACACCGATGGGCTTGGAAAGGCCGCCGTCCGTCGGATGGGACGTTAAGCCGTGGCCCCGTGTGCGGGATAGACATACCCTGTGCACGTTAAAGATCACGCTGGATGGCTTTGACGGGAGGCTACCATCTGTCTTCCAGCAGCTGTTCCAGTGGGTCCCCTCCCCCAACCTTCCTGTGTGGGGGACCCACTGGAACAGGTATTGGGAGAAATATGGTAGCCTCCATGTGACCTGGCCATTTAGCCCATGGTGTGCAAAAAAGTGCCGCTCAGAGGTAAAACAACCCAACCCAACCCTAATTTCCAAGATGCTGATAGATTATCTCTGATAATACAAAACCATCGTCAATATTCTTTTTTTTTTTGCATTTCCCTGATAACTGCTGACATATTTGATGTTATTCGTTCCTTTACTCGGAGCTGCAGTCACAAATATCCTAGAACATTCATTCACTTCCACAGGTTTTAGTGGGCGTTGTCGTGCAAATGAGCGTCAAAATCAGTCCCAAGACATTTCGTGGTATACATGAACGTCTTCATCACGAAATGAGAACAGAGTTATTTGTATTTCTGGTTTGTGGTAATGTTCAATATCGACCATCAGTTGTGTGCTGCATCTGTTCATTGGCCTTGGAGATCATCCAAATTCATAAAAGAAACTTTAATGATGGACTACTTTTAGCTGTGACTCTCCTTAATGGAATTAAAAATAGGAAAAGATATAAACGGAATGTTGTAATGTTTTATAATTATGCCACATTGGGCGACGTAGGCAATTTATTTCCGTCTCCACTGCCATCCATGGGGGCGGGGGTGGCTCAGTCGGTAGCGCGCCAGGCTCGTAATCTGTAGTTCCCAGGTTCGAGTCCCAGCTGGGTCAGAGTTAAGATTTATGTCCGCAAAATTCCCCACCCTGCCCACGGTCAATAGGGGACACCGATGGGCTTGGAAAGGCCGCCGTCCGTGGGATGGGACGTTAAACCATGGCCTCTGGGCGGAAGAGCCATACCATGTGCACGTTAAAGAACACGCTGGATGGCCTTGACGGGAGGCTACCATTTGTCTCCCAATAACTGTTCCAGTGGGTCCCTTCCCCCAACCTTCTCTGAGCCTTCGGGGTCCATGTGACCTGGCCATTTAGCCCACGGTGTGCAAAAAACTGCCGCTCAGAGGTAAAACAACCCAACTGCCATCCATGGATTCAAAATAGACACATGTTCGAATGAAGAACGTTTTCTGAAAAGAATAAAAGAGAAAAAGAAATATTCGGTAGAAATTAAATTTAATATATTTTACGCTGAAATTATTACATGCAAATATTGCGTTTAATATAATAAAGAAGTTTAAGAAATAAATTCCTTTTAACTGCAACTAAAATTGTTTTAATGAAACTTGATTCTGTAAAACAAAAAAAATTCTTAGAAACAAAATCAAAATACAAAAAATTTATATTTCGCATTTAAGGGTAGTTTTGAAATATATGTAATTTAAAATCTTAAAACGTCCTTTTGAATAACTTAGTAATTATACATCCTTTTAGAGAATGTGTGGTTTCATAAATTAGAAATTTACATTTTTTGCAGAATGTATGATTTCATAAATTTGGATTTTTATATATTTTTTTTGAAGAATATGTGTTTAATAAATTAGGACTCTTACATCCTTTTGAAGAATGCACGTTTTCATAAATTTGTACTCTTACATCTTTTTAAATGTATGCTTTCGTAGATTAGAAATCATAAATCCTTTTTGGAAAATGTGTGGTTTCATAAATTAGGAATCTTGCTTCCTCTTGAAGAATGACTAGTTTCATAAATTAGGACACATCCTTTCAAAATTTAAGACTCTTAAATCCTTTTAAAAATGTATGGTTTCATAAATTTAGGAATTTCACATCCTTTTAAGAATTTTATTTCATAAATTAGGAATTTAGGTGGGGTGGACCGACCAAAATTACTGAGGCCCGAAGGCTCGTAATCTGCAAATCTTCGGTTCTTCCTTCTCTGAGCCCTTGGAGTCGTCTTTGTGACCTGGCCATTTAGCCCATTGTGTGCAAGAAAGTGCAGCTCAGAGTTAAAACAACCCAACCCACAAATTAGGAACCTTACATCGCTTTGAAAACTGTAGAGTTTCATAAATTAGGAATCATGTTGGTCAATGTTTATTAAAACAAGAAATGATATTAAATAAGACTTATTCAAAGAAGTAATTATATCGATTTTTGCGTATTGAAAAAAAGATAAAATTATCGATTAATACTTATCGAAATAAACAATCGAATCGATTAATGCTTATAGAAAGGAAAAACGTATCGAATAACGCCTGTTTAAATAAGTAATTATATCGATAAATGCGTAATGAAAAAGTAATCGTATGGATTATTGTTTGCTGAAAAAAGTAATCATATCAAATAACACTAATTCAAAGAAATAATCATATCGAATCTTTTTTGTTATTGAAAAAAGATAAACACTTTGATTAATTCTTATCAAATAAGTAATCAAAACCGATTAATTTTTTTCGAAAGTAAAAATATATCAAATAATTCCTATTGAAAGAAGTAATCATATCGATTAATAATTCTGCAAAAGTTAATCATATCGATTTCAGTTAATTTAAAGAAATAACCACATCATTTTTTGGGGGGGTTGGGTTGTTTTACTTCTGAGCGGCACTTTTTTTTTGCACACAATGACTAAATGGCCAGGTCACAAGGACCCCGAAGGCTCCGAGAAGGTTGGGGAAGGGGACCCACTGGAACAGCTGTTGGGAGACATAGGTAGCCTCCCGTCAAGGCCATCCAGTGTGTTCTTTAACGTGCACAGGGTATGGCTCTCCCATACACGGGACCACGTCTTAACGTCCCATCCGACGGACGGCGGCCTTTCCAAACCTATCGGTGTCCCCTACTGACCGTGGGAAGGGCAGGGAATTATGCGGAGATAAATCTCAACGCTGACCCAGCTGGGATCACATTGATTTAATGTTTGTGAATAGTAATGGTATCGATTAAACTTAAAAGAAAAAAAATCACATTAACGCTAATTTGAAAAAGTAATTACAATCTGCGAAATAAAACAAACGAAAAATAAAAAAAAAATGCTTCATTAATTTTAAATATATTACAAGTTCCCTTATGGAATGCACTAATCGAGAATGTACTTTAATAAACAGTTTTAAATTGATTAAAAATAATTTTAAAATTAGTTTTCCGTTATGGGCAGATGAGAGTTAATGCTTATAGGTAAAAAGCCAATTATGTCAATTAATGCTTTAGACATTATCATGTCAATTAAGGCTAACTGAAAGAATTGATTGTATCCTTAAGTGCGTATTGTGGGCAGTAACGACATCGGTTAATGCTTATGCAGGGTGATAACCTCAGCCATTTATTCTTATTGAAAGAACCATGCACTTATATCGGATAATGCATATTGCAGGTAGTTATCAAAAAGATTTATTTTTATTAAAAGAAGTTGGATTGGATTGTTTTACCTCTGAGCGGCATTTTTTTGCAAACCATGGGCTAAATGGCCAGGTCACTTGGACCCCGAAGGCTCAGAGACGGTTGGGGGACCCACTGGGACAGCTGTTGGGAGACAGTTGGTAACCTCTCGTCAAGGCCATCCAGCGTGTTCTTTAACGTGCGCAGAGTATGGCTCTCCCGCACACGGGGCCACGGCTTAGCTTTCCATCATACAGACGGCGGCCTTTCCAAGCCCATCGGTGTCCCCTACTGACCGTGGGCAGGGTGGGAAATTTTGCGGAGATAAATCTCAACGCTGACCCAGCTGGGACTCGAACCTGGGAACTACAGATTACGAGCCTGGCGAGCTACCGACTAAGCCATCCCCGCCCCATTAAAAGAAGTAATCGCATCTAATTAATACTTATCGGAAGTAGTAATCTCAGTGATTAACGCTTGCAGAAATAGCTAATTATATCGATTGATCCTTATGGTAAGAATTAATCGTATCGATTAACGCATATAGAAATCAGTGGTAACATCGATTAACGCTTTTTGGTGCGATGGAATCACAATAAATATTTAACAGAAAGAAATAATCACATGGATTAATGCTCAACAAAAAAAAACATTCCCAAAGATCAGTGTTTAGTTTAAGAAGTATGCACGTCGATTAATACACTCGCTCAAAAAAGTATCCGAACGTTGTGATTGATTACAGAATTCAGAAAAAATTTCTGGCAACAATTTTTTTTTAGAAATTAGTGATCTGGCAACCTTCGTGTCTCGTGACACGAAGGCTGCCAGATCACTAATTATATAATCAGATCAATAATTTTTTCTGAATTCTGTAATCAATCACAGCGTTCGGATACTTTTTTGAGCGACTGCACCTATTAACAACAGTAATTGCTTCGATTCATACTTATAGAAAGAGTTCATCAGCATGTCTAAATGATTTTGAAAGAAATTAATTAATGTCATGTCAATTAATTAACAGACACGATTTATACTTATACACCCTATTAAAAAGCGTTAATATCAGTGATCTTTACCTGTTGAAGGAAATAGTAACTCAAAGGAGCTTATTCCAGCAAGTAATCTCATAATCGACACTGACTAATTATACTATATAGCTTTTCACAAGAAACTAAAAAAAATCAGTCTATATTTCCATAAACAGAAGACTTGTAAGGCAGGAGGAAATATGGTTAAGTAATGCCATCCGAAGCTCCACTATACAGGATAGTACTACATCAAATATGGTTCAGTGATGCTATCCGAAGCTCCACTATACAGGATAGTACTACATCAAATATGGTTCAGTGATGCCATCCGAAGCTCCACTATGCAGGATAGTACTACATCAAATATGGTTCAGTGATGCCATCCGAAGCTCCACTATGCAGGATAGTACTATATCAAATATGGTTCAGTGATGCCATCCGAAGCTCCACTATGCAGGATAGTACTACATCAAATATGGTTGAGTGATGCCATCCGAAGCTCCACTACACTGGATAATACCACATCAAATATGGTTGAGTGATGCCATCCGAAGCTCCACTACACTGGATAATACCACATCAAATATGGTTGAGTGATGCCATCCGAAGCTCCACTATACAGGATAGTACTGCATCAAATATGGTTGAGTGATGCCATCCGAAGCTCCACTATACAGGATAGTACTCCATCAAATATGGTTGAGTGATGTCATCCGAAGCTCCATTATACAGGATAGTACTACATCAAATATGGTTGAGTGATGCCATCCGAAGCTCCACTACACTGGATAGTACTACATCAAATATGGTTGAGTGATGCCATCCGAAGCTCCACTACACTGGATAGTACTACATCAAATATGGTTGAGTGATGCCATCCGAAGCTTCACTACACAGGATAGTACTACATCTAATGGAAGGCATCACATATCACTCCCGTGCGCTGATCGACGCAAAAGGAAAACTGACATTAAAGCAGCTGAGAAGGAACCTTTCGAAAAGATCTGCATTACACAATAATCGTCTAATTCCATCTGTTCATCAATTCAAGAGAATGGAAACTGTTGAAATTTTGAGCTGTGTCAAGGAATTATTGCCAATAGGATTTGGTAGCGATAAAAGTGGGATATATACTGTAACTCTGTAATTGTACGCATGTTGTACATACTTCACTTACTCTCTTTTTCTTTTTATTCCTTAACCTCTTTTTTTTTTTCAACCTGTTGGTCAAAAAAAGAGGTTAAAGAATAAAAAGAAAAAGAGAGTAAGTGAAGAATGTAATAAAAAAATAGGAAAAGAGGAAAGAAAAGAGACAGAATAGAATAATAATAAAAAAGATGTTTGGGAGTTTAAAATAATTTAACAGAAGTTCACGAAGTAATTAACATGTACAGGATGAAGGAGTAAGAAAATAGATAAAATGAGATAAGAAAACAAAAGAGGTGAACAGAAATTTAAAATGCTTAATCAGAAATACAGTCGCTCAAAAGAAATATCCGAACACTATGGTTGATTACAGAATTCAGAAAAAATATCTGGCAAAGATTTTTTTAGAAATTAGTGATCGTGGAACCTTCGTGTCACGTGACACGAAGGTTGCCAAATCACTAATTTCTAAAAAAATCGTTACCAGATATTTTTTCTGAATTCTGCAATCAACCGTAGTGTTCGGATACTTTTTTGAGCTACTGTACATATAGTAATTTAATATGGTATTACATATATCAATTTAAATTCTAAATTTAATTGTACAGAATAATAGAGTAAGATAATATGCTAAAGGAGAAAAGAAGAGAAAAACAGAAGTAAGCAAAAATTAAAAACGAGAAAGAAGAATCTTATACAAAAGTACACATAGTGATTAGCATGTACAGAATAAAAGAGTAAGAAAATAAATAAGAGGAAAGTGGAAATAAAATCAATGGGAAACAGACAGAAGGGAACAGAAATTAAAGCATTTATACTGAAGTGCATATAGTATATCACATGCACCGATTAAATGAATAAGATAATGAATACAAAGAGAAGAGAAAGGGGAAAAAGCAGAAGTCAACAGCAGTTTAAAGTGTTTAAACAAAAGTACTCTTAGTATTTAGCATGTACCGAGTAAGATAATAAATAACAGCCTTATCCTGCAGCCTCATCCTTGCCTTATCCACGACTCGTTGGGTTGTTTTACCTCTGAGCGGCACTTTTTGCACACCATGCGCTAAATGGCAAGGTCACATGGACCCCGAAGGCTCGGAGAAGGTTGGGGGAGGGGACCCACTGGAACAGCTGTTGGGAGACAGATGGTAGCCTCCCGTCAAGGCCATCCAGCGTGTTCTTTAACGTGCACAGGGTATGGCTCTCCCGCACACGGGGCCACGGCTTAACGTCCCATCCGACGGACGGCGGCCTTTCCAAGCCCATCGGTGTCCCCTACTGACCGTGGGCAGGGCGGGGAATTTTGCGGAGATAAATCTCAACGCTAATTGACCCAGCTGGGACTCGAACCTGGGAACTACAGATTACGAGCCTGGCGCGCTACCGACTGAGCCACCCCCGCCCCCGTGAACAAGGTTTGGATGTCCTGCACACGAGGACTACATACCTAATGCACCACAAGATTTTATCCAATTTATAATCGTCTTTTAAGAAATGTATTTCCAAATTTGTGTAATATATAGAGCGCTCCTGGCTCTTAATCTGCAGTTCCAAAGTTTGAGTCCCACCTGGGACAGAGTTGAGATTTATCTCCGATACCGATTGACTTGGAAAAGCAATTGTCAGTCGCATGGGATAAAAAGCCGTAGTTTCGTATATAGGAAAGCCATACCCTGTGCACATTAAAGAACATGTTAGATAGCTTTGACAACAGGCCCACATCTGTTTCTTAATAGCTGTTCAGTGGGTACCATCTTCTCTGAGCCTTTGTGACCTCACCATTTAGTATGCAACAAAAAGTGCCCTTCAGAGGTAAAATAACCAACTAACCGCTCAAAGAACTAATTATCAAACAGCCCAGCGAAATATAATTAACGAACCTGAATTCATATTCCTCAAGCTAAAAGGGTGCGGGGTGGCTCAGTCGGGAGAGCGCCGATCTCCTAATCTGCAAATCACAGATTCGAGTGGAGTGGGTGTGGCTCAGACGGTAGCGCGCCAGACTCGCAATGCAGTTCCCAGGTTCGAGTCTTAGCTAGCCCAGTGTTGAGATTTATCTCTGCAAAACTCTCCGTCCTACCCATGGTCAGTAGAGGATACCGATGGGCTTGAAAAGAACGCGTCCATCGGATGGAACTTAAACTTAAACCGTGGCTCAGACGGTAGCGCGCCAAGCTCGCAATGCAGTTCCCAGGTTCGAGTCTTAGCTAGCCCAGCGTTGAGATTTATCTCTACAAAACTCTCCGCCCTACCCATGGTCAGTAGGGGACACCGATGGGCTTGAAAAGACCGCGTCCATCGGATGGAACTTAAACTTAAACCGTCGCCCTGTGTGCGGGAGAGAGCCATACCCTGTGCACGTTAAAGAACACGCTGGATGGCCTTGACGGAAGGCTACCATATGTCTCCCAACAGCTGTCCCAGTGGGTCCCCTCCCCCAATCTTCTCTGAGCCTTCGCAGTCTTTATGTCTTGGGCGTTTAGCCCATTGTGTGCAGATACCGCTCAGAGATAAACCAACCAACCAACTGATTCGAGTCCCATGCCAGCGTTGAGATTTATCTCCGCAAAACCCCGACCCTGCCCTCGGTCAGTATAGGGCATCGATGAGCATCAAAAGGCCACAGTCCGTCGGATGGAAAGCAAAGCCGTGGTTACGTGTGAGCGAGAGCTAAACCCTGTCAACATTAAAGAACATACTGAAATGTCTTGACGGAAAGCTACCATCTATCTCCTAAACAGCTGTCCAGTGGGTCCTCTCCCCCAAAACTTCTGCGAGCTTCCAGTTGTCGTGTGACTTGTTGGGGCGGGGGTGGCTTAGTCGGTAGCGCGCCAGGCTCGTAATCTGTAGTTCCCAGGTTCGAGTCCCAGCTGGGTCAGCGTTTAGATTTATCTCCGCAAAATTCCCCGCCCTGCCCACGGTCAGTAGGGGACACCGATGGGCTTGGAAAGGCCGCCGTCCGTCGGATGGGACGTTAAGTCGTGGCCCGTGTGCGGGAGAGCCATACCCTGTGCACGTTAAAGAACACGCTGGAACACGATGGGAGGCTACCATCTGTCTCCCAACAGCTGTTCCAGTGGGCCCCCTCCCCCAACCTTCTCTGAGCCTTCGGGTCCATGTGACCTGGCCATTTAGCCCATGGTGTGCAAAAAAGTGCCGCTCGGAGGTAAAACAACCCAACCCTTGTGACTTGTTCATTTAGCCCATATGTTTGCAAAAAAAAGTGCTGCTCAGATATAAACAACCCATCCTCCCGCCAAAATCCATTTCTATATTCTCATCAATAACGAAAACTTCTATCGTAATTCAAAGACAACATTCACTCAATCAAACAATTATCTCTTCGCTTGGACACGCCCAACTTTCCCATACAACAAACTGCTCTTCTCCATTTAACCGCGAATTCCTTGAAATTCCATCCCAATCCTTGTCCCGAGGGAAAAAGAAAACATCTGCATTCCATCACAGCGATGGACGCCACCTCGACGGTGAGTTAAAAATGTAACAATGGCAAAGTTTGACAACGATTAAAATTCTCCTAAACTTGTTTATAATTGTCTGCACACGCATTCCCTAAGGAAAATCCCACAGCACACTAAAAGGTGAATCCTAAAACAGACAAGCTATTATTTATCTCCGTCACTAGTTCGTATCTAAATTTAGAGTTTCGGTTTGTTGTTACAGTTTTTTTTTTGCGAAAAGCCCAGCTCTCTTTATCGGCATATTTATTAGACACACGTCCGACTCATTTCAGACATAATCCAACGCTAATCACCATCATTACGGCAGCGAAAGTTAATTACGGGCTCGAAAACGGTAATTTTCATACGTGCTGATTGGTCAGTTTCTCCATTAAGTTTCTGCTCTGCTCGCTCGTCCCAAAGAGGTTGCTGTTCTCTTATTTCTTTCCCAGCTATCCATCATTAAAAAGGCACTAAGTAAATTAGAATTTCCGTTTCATGCCTCAAGCAAATAGAGTTGCAATACAAGTTGTCTGTTGCTGCATTTCTGGTCTCGAAAGTTGTTCCAACTGAGGTGCTCATGTGGTTCAGCTGGAGGGTAACGAAAATGAAGGAGCACAACAACCTTCCCCTTTGGAAACTTTCGTCAACATTTAAAATTCTTCCATTCACATTGGACGGGAGTTGGTACAGTCGGTAGCGCACCAGGCTTGTAATCTGCCGTACACAAGTTCGAGTTCCCACCTTTGCCAGTTTTGAGAATTATTTCAGCTTAACCTCTAATCTGCCCTAGGTCAGAAAGAGGACATCGATGGACTCCCCGCCCTGCCCACAGTCAGTAGGGGACACCGATGGGCTTGGAAAGGCCTCCGTCCGTCGGATGGGACGTTAAGCCGTGGCCCCGTGTGCGGGAGAGCCGTACCCTGCGCACGTTAAAGAACACACTGGATGGCCTTGACGGAAGGCTACCATCTGTCTCCTAACAGATGTTCCAGTGAGTCCCCTCCCCCAACCTTCTCTGGGCCTTTGGGGTCTTTGTGATCTGGCCATTTAGCCCATTGTGAGCAAAAAAGTGCCGTTCAGAGGTCAAACAACCCAACCCAACCGATAGGCTCGTAAACCGTCCGTTGGATAGCATATTAAGCCGTGATCTTTTAT
Source organism: Ryuthela nishihirai (assembly GCA_038380435.1). Taxonomy (NCBI): domain Eukaryota; kingdom Metazoa; phylum Arthropoda; class Arachnida; order Araneae; family Heptathelidae; genus Ryuthela; species Ryuthela nishihirai. The sequence goes on from JAWZYU010000025.1 coordinate 30,675,303, forward strand.
TCAGGAGAACCACACGCTGTTCACATTAAATAACACTTTGGATGGCCTTGATGGGAGGCTCCAATCTGTCCCCTAACAGCTGTCCAGTGGTTTCCCTTCCCCCAACCTTTTCTGAACCTTTGGAATTAGCCATCGTGACCTAGCAATTCAGAACATTATCTGCACAGGGAGTATGTGCACTCAAACAACATCTCAGATATATACACTGAAAGGACAATTTATTATAACACCTTTCCACCTTTCGCCTCACAACAACAGCTAAACGTCGTGGCATGGACTCTACCAGGTGTTGCAAACTTTCGGGTAGTATTGCTGCCCACGATTCCTGGGCGGGGGTGGCTCAGTCGGTAGCGCGCCAGGCTCGTAATCTGTAGTTCCCGGGTTCGAGACCCAGCTGGGTCAGCGTTGAGATTTATCTCCGCAAAATTCCCCGCCCTGCCCACGGTCAGTAGGGGACACCGATGGGCTTGGAAAGCCCGCCGTCCGTCAGATGGGAAGTTAAGCTGTGGCCCCGTGTTCGGGAGAGCCGTACCTTGCGCACGTTAAAGAACACGCTGGATGGCCTTGACGGGAGGCTACCATCTGTCTCCCAACAGCTGTTCCAGTGGGTCCCCTCCCCCAACCTTCTCTGAGCCTTCGGGGTCCATGTGACCTGGGCATTTAGCCCATGGTGTGCAAAAAAGTGCCGCTCAGAGGTAAAACAACCCAACCCAAAGCCCACGATTCCAGGACAGACATCCGTAAACCACCGATAATTGCCGGGTTTCGGGCTCGAATGCAACGCTCCACTTAGTCCCATAGATGCTTAATAGGGTTCAAATCAGAAGTGTGAGAGGGCTCACATCATGCGATGATTGTGAGCTCACTGGGATGCTCCTCCAACGAATCTTTCGCCAAACGGGAGCAATGAGATGGGGCACTCTCCATTGTCTTGTTGAGAGAAGGCATCCTCCCCGGGGGAATGGTTAGCAATAAATGGGTGTAGATGGGTTGGGTTGGATTGTTTTACCTCTGAGCTGCACTTTTTTGCACACCATGGGCTAAATGGCGAGGTCACATGGACCCCGAAGGCTCAGAGAAGGTTGGGGGAGGGGACCCACTGGAACAGATGTTGGGAGACAGATGGTAGCCTCCCGTCAAGGCCATCCAGCGTGTTCTTTAACGTGCACAGGGTATGGCTCTCCCGCACACGGGGCCACGGCTTAACATCCCATCCGACGGACGGCGGCATTTCCAAGCCCATCGGGGGTGTAGATGTTTAGCAAGTACATCAGCATAGCCTTGTCCTGTGATGGTGGTCTCAATATGTACAAGGAGCCCCAAGGTAGCTTACGTAAACATGCCCCGGAACATTTTACCGCCTTCAACGGCCTGTAATACCCTGATTTGACACTTGGGGTCCATGGCTTTGTGTGGTCTATGCCACACACTCAACCAACCATCGGTGTGTTGTAGTTTGAACTTCGATTCGCGTACCAGTCTACCTGTTTGCAGTCTTCCACGATCCAATGGTGATGTTTCTTCGAAAATAGTCGTTTCGTTTTCAATTTTGAACGAAAAAAAAACATTTCGTTTTCAATCTAGGACAGAAAGTAATTTCGTTTTCATTTCCGTTTTCATTCTCTTAAAACTATCTGTTCATATCGTTACCGTTTCAGTTCGTTGTCGTTTTCAGTTCTTCGTTGTGTTTACTTAATATGTAAATGTGGTTTAACTTCTCTTCAATGGAAAGCGATCTTTCAAAACCCAACAAGAGTGCGGTCAGCGGAGAAAATAATAAATAATTAAAGAAAATAATTAAAGTGAATAGTGAAAGACAACTCGCACACTGTTGCGATCCGAACTTGCCAATATCAGATTACGAGACTGGAGAGCGACTGATACTAAGGTGATTCATAAGTCTGCCAATATCAGATTACGAGACTGGAGAGCGACTGATGCTAAGGTGATTCATAAGTCTGCCAATATCAGATTACGAGACTGGAGAGCGACTGATACTAAGGTGATTCATAAGTCTGCCAATATCAGATTACGAGACTGGAGAGCGACTGATACTAAGGTGATTCATAAGTCTGCCAATATCAGATTACGAGACTGGAGAGCGACTGATGCTAAGGTGATTCATAAGTCTGCCAATATCAGATTACGAGACTGGAGAGCGCCTGATACTAAGGTGATTCATAAGTCTACCAATATCAGAATACGAGACTGGAGAGCGACTGATGCTAAGGTGATTCATAAGTCTGCCAATATCAGATTACGAGACTGGAGAGCGACTGATACTAAGGTGATTCATAAGTCTGCCAATATCAGATTACGAGACTGGAGAGCGACTGATACTAAGGTGATTCATAAGTCTACCAATATCAGATTACGAGACTGGAGAGCGCCTGATACTAAGGTGATTCATAAGTCTACCAATATCAGAATACGAGACTGGAGAGCGACTGATCTAAGGTGATTCATAAGTCTGCCAATATCAGATTACGAGACTGGAGAGCGACTGTTACTAAAGTGATTCATAAGTCTGCCAATATCAGATTACGAGACTGGAGAGCGACTGATACTAAGGTGATTCATAAGTCTGCCAATATCAGATTACGAGACTGGAGAGCGACTGATACTAAGGTGATTCATAAGTCTACCAATATCAGATTACGAGACTGGAGAGCGACTGATACTAAGGTGATTCATAAGTCTACCAATATCAGAATACGAGACTGGAGAGCGACTGATCTAAGGTGATTCATAAGTCTGCCAATATCAGATTATGAGACTGGAGAGCGACTGATACTAAGGTGATTCATAAGTCTGCCAATATCAGATTACGAGACTGGAGAGCGACTGATGCTAAGGTGATTCATAAGTCTGCCAATATCAGATTACGAGACTGGAGAGCGACTGATACTAAGGTGATTCATAAGTCTACCAATATCAGATTACGAGACTGCAGAGCGACTGATACTAAGGTGATTCATAAGTCTACCAATATCAGAATACGAGACTGGAGAGCGACTGATCTAAGGTGATTCATAAGTCTGCCAATATCAGATTACGAGACTGGAGAGCGACTGATACTAAGGTGATTCATAAGTCTACCAATATCAGAATACGAGACTGGAGAGCGACTGATCTAAGGTGATTCATAAGTCTGCCAATATCAGATTACGAGACTGGAGAGCGACTGATGCTAAGGTGATTCATAAGTCTGCCAATATCAGATTACGAGACTGGAGAGCGACTGATGCTAAGGTGATTCATAAGTCTGCCAATATCAGATTACGAGACTGGAGAGCGACTGATACTAAGGTGATTCATAAGTCTACCAATATCAGAATACGAGACTGGAGAGCGACTGATCTAAGGTGATTCATAAGTCTGCCAATATCAGAATACGAGACTGGAGAGCGACTGATCTAAGGTGATTCATAAGTCTACCAATATCAGATTACGAGACTGGAGAGCGACTGATACTAAGGTGATTCATAAGTCTGCCAATATCAGAATACGAGACTGGAGAGCGACTGATCTAAGGTGATTCATAAGTCTGCCAATATCAGATTACGAGACTGTAGAGCGACTGTTACTAAGGTGATTCATAAGTCTGCCAATATCAGATTACGAGACTGGAGAGCGACTGTTACTAAGGTGATTCATAAGTCTGCCAATATCAGATTACGAGACTGGAGAGCGACTGATACTAAGGTGATTCATAAGTCTGCCAATATCAGATTACGAGATTGGAGAGCGACTGATACTAAGGTGATTCATAAGTCTACCAATATCAGATTACGAGACTGGAGAGCGACTGATACTAAGGTGATTCATAAGTCTACCAATATCAGAATACGAGACTGGAGAGCGACTGATCTAAGGTGATTCATAAGTCTGCCAATATCAGATTACGAGACTGGAGAGCGACTGATGCTAAGGTGATTCATAAGTCTGCCAATATCAGATTACGAGACTGGAGAGCGACTGATGCTAAGGTGATTCATAAGTCTGCCAATATCAGATTACGAGACTGGAGAGCGACTGATACTAAGGTGATTCATAAGTCTGCCAATATCAGATTACGAGACTGGAGAGCGACTGATACTAAGGTGATTCATAAGTCTACCAATATCAGAATACGAGACTGGAGAGCGACTGATCTAAGGTGATTCATAAGTCTGCCAATATCAGATTACGAGACTGGAGAGCGACTGATACTAAGGTGATTCATAAGTCTACCAATATCAGATTACGAGACTGGAGAGCGACTGATACTAAGGTGATTCATAAGTCTGCCAATATCAGAATACGAGACTGGAGAGCGACTGATCTAAGGTGATTCATAAGTCTGCCAATATCAGATTACGAGACTGGAGAGCGACTGATACTAAGGTGATTCATAAGTCTACCAATATCAGATTACGAGACTGGAGAGCGACTGTTACTAAGGTGATTCATAAGTCTGCCAATATCAGATTACGAGACTGGAGAGCGACTGATACTAAGGTGATTCATAAGTCTGCCGATATCAGATTACGAGACTGGAGAGCGACCCCGTACTAAGGTGATTCATAAGTCTGTGCGTTTTATCGTCTACTTAAGAAATGATTATTACAAAATAAATACCAACTTTACTCAGTGAAATATAAAAAAGCAATTTCAATAGTTCTTAAACAATTGTCGGTTAAGTTATTCGATTCCTGTTCTATACTATGCTTGGTTCTTGGAGGTGAAAAACTCGCGACATCCGTTTCGAATTTCCTGAAATAATTGAAACCGCCTACCACGCAGAAAATGAGTCAGGCAGCCAAAGCGAAGATAGTCAGAAGACGCTAAGTCCGAAATATGCAATGGGTGAGGAAGAAGCTCATGTTGCATTCCTCGAAGTTTTTCTTTGGTCTGAAGTGTTGTTTTGCGTTGTCTTGTTGGAGGAGTACAGTCTCTCAAAAAAAATATCCGAACACTATGGTTGATTACAGAATTTAGAAAATATATCTGGCAACGATTTTTTTAGAACTTAGTGATCTGGCAACCTTCGTGTCACGTGACAGGAGGGTTGCCAGATCGCTAAGTCTGTTTAGCCATCTTGGTAGCGTGAATCGTCACAGAGTGTGCACGCCTTCCAGTTGTGCTGAGTAGAGATGGCCATTGATGGCACGTCCATCGACAACTAGTTCGAAATGCACTACACCATCAAAATTCCACCAAACGCACAACATTGCCTTCATTTTGAATCATCAGCTTTTTGAGACTGGAAGTATGAGCTGGCCTTAGTCAAGCGACTGCTTTTGAATCTTGGAATTGTTGAAAATGATCCATTTTTCATTGCACGTCAGTCGGTAATGCGCCAGGCTCGTAATCTGTAGTTCCCAGGTTCGAGTCCCAGCTGGGTCAGAGTTCAGATTTATCTCCGCAAATTTCCCCCGCCCTGCCCAAGGTCAGTATGGGACACCGATAGGCTTGGAAAAACGGCCGTCCGTCGGATGGGATGTTAAGCCGTGGCCAGTGGGTGGGAGGGCCATACCTTGTGCACGTTAAAGAACACACTGGATGGCCTTGACGGGAGGCTATCATCTGTCTCCTAACAGCTGTTCCAGTGGGTCCCCTCCCCCAACCTTCTCTGTGCCTTCGGGGTCCATGTGGCCTGGCCATTTAGCCCATGATGTGCAAAAAAGTGCCGCTCAGAGGTAAAACAACACAACCCATTGCATGTAACAATTCGCTTGATGAAACGGTAGTCGTGTGGATTAGAGAGAAGTTTTCTGCAGACTTCGATACCACGGTTTGCTTTTTCAGTTGATGTGGAATACTTCGGCAACTCCTGGCTACATTACCTATGCGTTGAAGATGCAGCACTATAGTTGCTTGTTGTAAACCAAGTTCGGCCAAGAGCTTGTGAGTGTTTGGCGATGGCTCAGCTTCAACAGCGTGGCACAGATTTTTACGATCTACAGATATTGGTGGTCCCGATCACCGCTTATTTTCGAGTTTCGTGTCATCACCTTTGAACTTCTTAAACCAAGCTTGTGCACCATGAATGAAGTTCGGTTGATTTTACCTCTGAGCGGCACTTTTTTGCACACCATGAGCTAAATGGCTAGGTCCCATGTACCCCGAAGGCTCAGAGAAGGTTGGGGGAGGGGACCCACTGGAACAGCTGTTGGGAGACAGATAGTAGTCTCCCGTCAAGGCCATCCAACGTGTTCTTTAACGTGCACAGGGTATGGCTTTCCCACACATGGGGCCACTGCTTAACGTCCCATCCGACGGACGGCGGCCTTTCCAAGCCCATCGGTGTTCCCTACTGACCGTGGGCAGAGCGGGGAATTTTGCGGAGATAAATCTCAACGCTGACCCAGGTGGGACTCGAACCTGGGAACTGCAGATTACAAGCCTGGCGCGCTACCGACTGAGCCACCCCCATGAATGAAGAATTGGGCCCCTCCCCCTTGTACCTTTCATTTCGCATATTTCTCGGGCCGCTTCAGTAGCTTTTAATCCTTTTTTTTTTCAGTAATGTAAAATTACACGAATTTTAATACATAACTCACTCATTTTACAACATTTCTAACGATGGAAATCAACACTCCGATATTTTTAATATACAGGTTTCGATAAATTAAGGAACAACTCTATGTTATTCAATGGGAAGCTAAAGTCGAAGCTCTATAACTTCTGAAATAAATTTTATTTTTAAATGTGATGGCAGAGAAGGATCTCAATCAGATATATAAATATCTCGATTTTCAACAATATTCGTTCATTGTTTAATGAATTATGGAAGTTTGAATATTTAACAATAAAATTGCCACTTGGATGGGTAGTTTTAAATCTGAGCGGCCCTTTTCTGCGCACAATTAGATAAATGTCCAGAGCACCCACTGGAACAGCTGTTAGAAGACATGTTAGCCTCCCGTCAAGGCTATCCAGCATGTTCTTTAATGCGCACAGAATATGGGTCTCCAGCACACACCGCCCTGCCCACGGTCAGTAGGGAACACTGATGGGCTTGGAAAGGCCGCCGTCCGTCGGATGGGACGTTAAGCTGTGACTCCGTGTGCGGGAGAGCGATACCCTGTGCACGTTAAAGAACACGCTGGATGGCCTTGACGGGAGGCTACCATCTGTCTCCCAACAGTTGTTCTATTGGGTCCCCTCCCAACCCTCTCTTAGCCTTCGGGGTCTATGTGACCTGGTCATTTATCCTGTGGCGTGCAAAAAAGCGTCGCTCAGGGGTAAAAGAACCCAACCCAACTATCCCGCATACAGGGCCACGACTTAACGTACCATCCAACGGACGGCGGCCTTTACAAGCCCATCGGTGTCTCCTGCTGACCGTGGGCTGGACGAGAAGTTTCGCGGAGATAATTCTCAACGCTGGGCCAACTGGGACTCGAACCTGGGAACTGCAGAAAAATTCCAGTGTTAAGAAACTTATCCAAAACTGATGTATAATGAAAGACACCTACTTATAAATCACCGTAGTACTTTCATTTATAGAGCAATCTACCAACCGAGAAGAAAACAGAAATATTTAAGAAAGAAAAATATTTTAAACACTCTTCTAAATTATCTTCTATCAAATACAAAAGGGAACACACCATTAACTTCAGCTGTTATTAAGCGCATGGTCACGCACACTCTCTGCAAAGTTTCCTTTGCATTCATCTTCTTTTGTCTGCAGTCTGATACGACGACATACAGACACAAAACGCCAGCAACCGAACCGAGTTCGGAGTTGTTTCAAACAGAAAAGAAGTAAAAACTAAAGCCACTGAAAAACGAATACTAATTGCATTTTGCGAAGCCCTAAGTAGTTCCGGATATCCGGAAAAGGGTGTGACAGATAAACCGAAACATTTCCTCCGGATCCTGACCTTGTGTAAGGGAGGAGATGTTCCTTCATTTCATCTTTATCACGCAAGACGACAGCCATGTTCTCTTCCTCACTTTTATTCCTGAATTTAATAGTAATTCCGAACAATCAGTTGGTCGGTTTTAATCAGAATTAAATTACAACACAATGGGCTAAATGTTCAGGGCACCCATTGGAACAGCTGTTGACACAATGGGTTAAATATCCAGGGCAACCACTGGAACAGCTGTTAACACAATAGGTTAAATATCCAGGGCACCCGCTGGAACAGCTGTTGACACAATGGGTTAAATATCCAGGGCACCCACTGGAACAGCTGTTAACACAATGGGCTAAGTGTTCAGGGCACCCACTGGAACAGCTGCTAACACAATGGGTTAAATATCCAGAGCACCCACTGGAACAGCTGTTAACACAATGGGCTAAATGTTCAGGGCACCCACTGGAACAGATGTTAACACAATGTCCTAAATGTTCAGGGCACCCACTGGAACAGATGTTAACACAATTTGCTAAATGTTCAGGGCACCCACTGGAACAGCTGTTGGAAGATAGATGGCAGCCTCCCGTCAAGACAATCCAGCATGTTCTTTAATGTGCACAGAATATGGCTCTCACGCATACAGAGCCACGGCTTAACGTCGTATCCGACAGACGGTGACATTTCCAAGCCATCGGTGAACCTACTGGACGGGAAGTTTTGCGTTAAAAATAATTTAGCCCATTGTGTGCAAAAAGCTGCACTTTTTTGCACACAATGGACTAAATGGTTAGTTCTCAAGGACCTTAAGGATTCAGAGAAGGTTGGGGAAAGAGTTGGGTTTGTTTTACCTCTGAGTGGCACTTTTTTGCACTCCATGGGCTAAATGGCCAGGTCACAAGGACCCCGAAAGCTCGGAGAAGGTTGTGGGAGGAGACCTACTGGAACAGCTGTTGGGAGACAGATGGTAACCTCCCGTCAAGGCCATCCAGTGTGTTCTTTAACGTGCACAGGGTATGACTCTCCCATATACGGGACCACAGCTTAACGTCCCGTCAGACGGACGGCGGCCTTTCCATGTCCATCGGTGTCCCCTACTGACCGTGGGCAGGGCGGGGAATTTTGCGGAGATAAATCTCATCGCTGACCCAGCTGGAACTCGAACCTGGGAACTGGGGGAAGGGAATCCACTGGGCATTGTTAGAAGACAGATGGAAGTTTCCATCATGGGAAGTGATGGCTTAGTCGGTAGAGCGTCAGTCTTAATTTTCAGTTCCCAGGTTCGAGTCCCACCTGGCTGAGTATCGGGATTTATCTCTGCAAATACTCCCCGCCCTGTCCACGATCATCAGGGACTCCAATGGGCTTGGAAATCCCATTATCCGTCGGATGGGATTTTAAGCCGCAGCCCCAAGTGCGGAAGTGCCATACCCTGTGCACATTAAAGAAGATGCTGGATGGCCTTGACGAGAGGCGCGCATCTCTGTCCTAACAGATGTCCAGTGTGTCCCCTCCCTCAACCTTCTCTGAGCCCTTGAGGACTTTGTGACCTGTCCGTTTAGTCTATTGTGTGCAAAAAAAAAAGCAACTCAGAGTCGAAATAATTCAACTCACAATTATAGTTCTTCTGAATACTGAGCCACGACGTAATGTTTGATTCTACGGATGGCTGCTTTCTAAGCCCATCGTTGTTCCCTTTCTCGTTGCGGGGAGGGGTGGGGTGGCGGTTAGAGGAGATAAATCTCAATCTTTCAGACTTGGGACTCGAACATGGAAACTACAGATTTCGAACATTTTGCAACATCGACGGAGCCGACCCCGCCCCTATCATACAAAGATTCTTGATTCGTTGTTCTTTGCCGTGCAGGGGCGGGGGTGGCTCACTCGGTAGCGCGCCAGGCTCGTAATCTGTAGTTCCCAGGTTCGAGTCCCAGCTGGGTCAGCGTTGAGACTTATCTTCCAAAACTCCCCGCCCTGCCCACGGTCAGTGGGGGACATCGATTGGCTTGGAAAGTCCGCCGTCCGTTGGATGGGACGTTAAGCCGTGACCTCGTGTGCGGAAGAGCCATACCCTCTGCACGTTAAAAAACAGGCTGGATGGCCTTGACGGGAGGCTACCATTTGTCTCCCAACAGCTGTTCCAGTGGGTCCCCTCCCCCAACCTTCTCTGAGCCTTCGGGGTCCATGTGACCTGGCCATTTAGCCCATGGTGTGCAAAAAAGTGCCGCTCAGAGGTAAAACAACCCATCATCAATTTCAAATTTTACAAATGAGTAACCTTTTGTTTTTCTGTCTTCCGCAGTCACCATCCGAGGTCCCGAATTCAACGCCATGATGCTCCAAGTGAGGAAGATCGGTCCGGACGAGAGGAGAGGCTTCGACAAACCCGTCCGCGTCGGCGAGTTCCGCAGTTGGCCGTCTTCCCTGCAGCCCGTGATGTGCGAGAAAGGAAAGGCCACAGCACTCACCAACAAAAACTTCGCCCCCAAATCTGACATCACTGTGAAATGGAAGGCGCCAAACGAAGATGTAGGAGAAATACACGTGGCGTAAGAAAACTCCAATCTATTCACATTTCATCCACCGATCTAGAAGTGTCTTTTATATTTAGATGTGCAGACAAAACCTAAGATATGGGAAGGCGTGAAAGAGGAACATGCCCCACCCATATCTTACAATTTTAATTAATGGAATAGAGGATAAAGTTGGGTTGGGTTGTTTACCTCTGAGCGGCTCTTTTTTGCACACCATGGGCTAAATGGCCAGGTCACATTTAGGCTCAGAGAAGGTTGGGGGAGGGGACCCACTGGAACAGCTGTTGGGAGACAGATGGTAGCCTCCCGTCAAGGCCATCCAGCGTGTTCTTTAACGTGCACAGGGTATGTCTCTCCCGCATACGGAGCCATGGCTTAACGTCCCTTCCGACGGACGGCGGCCTTTCCAAGCCCATCGGTGTCCCCTACTGACCGTGGGCAGGGCGGGGAATTTTGCGGAGATAAATCTCAACACTGACCCAGCTGGGACTCGAACCTGGGAACTACAGATTACGAGCCTGGCGCGCTACAGACTGAGCCACCCCCGCCCCGAGAGGATAAAGAATGGTAAAGCTATAACACAATAAAACCTTAATTTTGTGAACCCCGATTTTACGGACAACATTTTTCCGCCAGCGATTGCCTGTTCAATGAAAGCCACAATTCACTCTTAAATATCTTCCGTTGCTCCTGGACTTTCTGGCCGCAACACTCTACTACTAAGGGGGTGGCTCATTCGGTAGCACACCAGGCTCATAATCTGTAGTTTCCAGGTTCGAGTCCCAACTGGGTCAACGTTGAGATTTATCTCCGCAAATTTCACCGCCCTTCCCACGGTCAGTAGGGGACATCGATGGGCTTCGAAAGGCCACCGTCCATCGGATGGAACGTTAAGCCGTGACCTCGTGTGCGACAGAGCCATACCCTGTGCACGTTAAAGAACACGTTGGATGGTCTTGACGGGACGCTACCATCTGTCTCCCAAAAGCGTTTCCAGTGGGTGCCCTCCCCCAACCTTCTCTGAGCCTTCGGGGTCCTTTTGACCTGGCCATTTAGACCATGGTGTGCAAAAAAGTGCCGCTCAAAGGTAAAACAACCCAAATTCCACACTCTAAGTCGATTAAATCGAGAATTCACAGCAATGCGGATTCAAAAGTTTGGACAAGTAGGTGCAAAAGTTTAACGTTTTGTTTCTTAGTTATTTCATTTTAATATTACTTGTAGCTCATAACAACCATTCGCTGTTTTGTTTTTACGAAACATTTCATCTACATCAGCTAATGTATATTGTGACTGCACGTGTTTTACCAATTTCCCAGAATATCCCAATCGTAACGTACAGGTAATGGAAACATTACCGTGTTTAGTCAAATTCTGAGATCCATAATTTCTACAATAAGCATTTTACATGAAAACAGAACGAGGTAAATTAAACTCTCATTCAAATCGATCTAAATCTCGATTTTGAACAACATTATCCGTTCGGTACTTAACGATTTCGCGTTATCTCACCTTTGGATAATGATGATAGACTACACGCCGGCCCAAGAGCTGGAAAAGGGATCTTTTTGTGCAGTCTCCTATGATATAAAATCTCGCTGGATGGCGCATACTCTTCAATATTGAACGACAGCAATGTCAGTCATAAGAATTTACCTCAGAAGTTAATCGAAGCTTTTTTAAAAAGTATTATTTGAAACTCTTTAATAACATAGGTGTATAATTTAAGATTTTCTACATGTTTGTTGATCATTTGGGTTTTAATAGCACAACGGAAACTATGACCATATTGTGTCAAACACATGGTAAATACTATAAAAAGTAAAGAGCTAAAAGTCATTTAACATGCAACTGAGAGTTAAGAGCAACACACAAAAAGAATGAAAGCAACAATAGTGTAAAGTAGTTGTTCTCAAAGGTGGAGTACGCGTACCCCTTGCGGCTACGCGGTAAAAGTTTTTGCGGCACGCCTTGAGAGCTCAAAAGTAGCTAGATCTAGTAACAAAGTTTTATTCCCATTGTAACACTATAACTGTAGTTTTATCTATCTATACAAGGGGTACGCCAGTTGCATACACATTTCCAGGGGGTACGTGAAGCATAAAAGGTTGAGAATCACTGATATATATGTTTTATTTTATTCCCATTGTTATACTATAAATATAGTTTTATCTATCTATACAAGGGGTACGCCAGTTACATACACATTTCCAGGGGGTACGTGAAGCATAAAAGGTTGAGAACCACTGATATATATGTTTTATTTTATTCCCATTGTTATACTATAACTATAGTTTTATCTATCTATACAAGGGGTACGCCAGTTACATACACATTTCCAGGGGTACGTGAAGCATAAAAGGTTGAGAACCACTGATATATACGTTTTATTTTATTCCCATTGTTATACTATAACTATAGTTTTATCTATCTATACAAGGGGTACGCCAGTTGCATACACATTTCCAGGAGGTACGTGAAACATAAAAGTTTGAGACCCATTGATATATATGTTTTATTTTATTCCTATTGTTATACTATAACTATAGTTTTATCTATATATAAAAGGGGTACACCAGTTACATACACATTTCCAGGGGGTACATGAAGCATAAAAGTTTGGTGAACCACTGATATATATGTTTTATTTTATTCCCATTGTTATACTATAACTATAGTTTTATCTATATATACAAGGGGTACACCAGTTACATACACATTTCCAGGGGGTACATGAAGCATAAAAGTTGGTGAACCACTGATATATATGTTTTATTTTATTCCCATTGTTATACTATAACTATAGTTTTATCTATCTATACAAGGGGTACGCCAGTTACATACACATTTCCAGGGGTACGTGAAGCATAAAAGGTTGAGAACCACTGATATATATGTTTTATTTTATTCCCATTGTTATACTATATCTATAGTTTTATCTATCTATACAAGGGGTTCGCCAGTTGCATACACATTTCCAGGGGGTACGTGAAGCATAAAAGGTTGAGAATCACTGATATATATGTTTTATTTTATTCCCATTGTTATACTATATCTATAGTTTTATCTACCTATACAAGGGGTTCGCCAGTTGCATACACATTTCCAGCGGGTACGTGAAGCATAAAAGGTTGAGAACCACTGATATATATGTTTTATTTTATTCCCATTGTTATACTATAACTATAGTTTTATCTATCTATACAAGGGGTACGCCAGTTGCATACACATTTCCAGGGGGTACGTGAAGCATAAAAGGTTGAGAACCATTGATATATATGTTTTATATTATTCCCATTGTTATACTATAACTATAGTTTTATCTATACATACAAGGGGTACACCAGTTACATACACATTTCCAGGGGGTACATGAAGCATAAAAGGTTGGTGAACCACTGATATATATGTTTTATTTTATTCCCATTGTTATACTATAACTATAGTTTTATCTATATATACAAGGGGTACACCAGTTACATACACATTTCCAGGGGGTACATGAAGCATAAAAGGTTGGTGAACCACTGATATATATGTTTTATTTTCTTCCCATTGTTATACTATAACTATAGTTTTATCTATCTATACAAGGGGTACGCCAGTTGCATACACATTTTCAGGGGGTACATGAAGCATAAAAGGTTCAGAATCACTGATATATATGTTTTATTTAATTCCCATTGTTATACTATAACTATAGTTTTATCTGTCTACATAAGGGGTACGCCAGTTACATACACATTTCCAGGGGGTAAGTGAAGCATAAAAGGTTGAGAACCACTGATATATATGTTTTATTCTATTCCCATTGTTATACTATAACTATAGTTTTATCTATCTATACAAGGGGTACGCCAGTTACATACACATTTCCAGGGGGTACGTGAAGCATAAAAAGTTGAGAACCACTGATATATATGTTTTATTTTATTCCCATTGTTATACTATAACTATAGTTTTATCTATCTATACAAGGGGTATGCCAGTTGCATACTCAATTTCAGGGGGTACGTGAAGCATAAAAGGTTGAGAATCACTGATATATATGTTTTATTTTATTCCCATTGTTATACTATAACTATAGTTTTATCTATCTATACAAGGGGTACGCCAGTTACATACACATATCCAGGGGGTACGTGAAGCATAAAACGTTGAGAATCACTGATATATATGTTTTATTTTATTCCCATTGTTATACTATATCTATAGTTTTATCTATCTATACAAGGGGTTCGCCAGTTGCATACACATTTCCAGGGGGTACGTGAAGCATAAAAGTTTGAGAACCACTGATATATATGTTTTATTTTATTCCCATTGTTATACTATAACTATAGTTTTATCTATCTATACAAGGGGTATGACAGTTGCATACACATTTCCAGGGGGTACGTGAAGCATAAAAGGTTGAGAACCATTGATATATATGTTTTATTTTATTCCCATTGTTATACTATAACTATAGTTTTATCTATATATACAAGGGGTACACCAGTTACATACACATTTCCAGGGGGTACATGAAGCATAAAAGGTTGGTGAACCACTGATATATATGTTTTATTTTATTCCCATTGTTATACTATAACTATAGTTTTATCTATATATACAAGGGGTACACCAGTTACATACACATTTCCAGGGGGTACATGAAGCATAAAAGTTTGGTGAACCACTGATATATATGTTTTATTTTATTCCCATTGTTATACTATATCTATAGTTTTATCTATCTATACAAGGGGTTCGAAAGTTGCATACACATTTCCAGGGGGTACGTGAAGCATAAAAGGTTGAGAACCATTGATATATATGTTTTATTTTATTCCCATTGTTATACTATAACTATAGTTTTATCTATCTATACAAGGGGTACGCCAGTTACATTCACATTTCCAGGAGGTACGTGAAGCATAAAAGGTTGAGAACCACTGATATATATATTTTATTTTATTCCCATTGTTATACTATAACTATAGTTTTATCTATCTACATAAGGGGTACGCCAGTTACATACACATTTCCAGGGGGTAAGTGAAGCATAGAAGGTTGAGAACCACTGATATATATGTTTTATTTTATTCCCATTGTTATACTATAACTATAGTTTTATCTATCTATATAAGGGGTACGCCAGTTACATACACATTTCCAGGGGGTACGTGAAGCATAAAAGGTTGAGAACCACTGATATATATGTTTTATTTTATTCCCATTGTTATACTATAACTATAGTTTTATCTATCTACATAAGGGGTACGCCAGTTACATACACATTTCCAGGGGGTACGTGAAGCATAAAAGGTTGAGAACCACTGATATATATGTTTTATTTTATTCCCATTGTTATAATATAACTATAGTTTTATCTATCTATACAAGGGGTACGCCAGTTGCATACACATTTTCAGGGGGTACGTGAAGCATAAAAGGTTGAGAATCACTGATATATATGTTTTATTTTATTCCCATTGTTATACTATAACTATAGTTTTATCTATCTATACAAGGGGTACGCCAGTTGCATACACATTTCCAGGGGGTACGTGAAGCATAAAAGGTTGAGAATCACTGATATATATGTTTTATTTTATTCCCATTGTTATACTATATCTATAGTTTTATCTATCTATACAAGGGGTTCGCCAGTTGCATACACATTTCCAGGGGGTACGTGAAGCATAAAAGGTTGAGAACCACTGATATATATGTTTTATTTTATTCCCATTGTTATTCTATAACTATAGTTTTATCTATCTATACAAGGGGTACGCCAGTTACATACACATTTCCAGGGGTACGTGAAGCATAAAAGGTTGAGAACCACTGATATATACGTTTTATTTTATTCCCATTGTTATACTATAACTATAGTTTTATCTATCTATACAAGGGGTACGCCAGTTGCATACACATTTCCAGGAGGTACGTGAAACATAAAAGTTTGAGACCCATTGATATATATGTTTTATTTTATTCCTATTGTTATACTATAACTATAGTTTTATCTATATATAAAAGGGGTACACCAGTTACATACACATTTCCAGGGGGTACATGAAGCATAAAAGTTTGGTGAACCACTGATGTATATATGTTTTATTTTATTCCCATTGTTATACTATAACTATAGTTTTATCTATATATACAAGGGGTACACCAGTTACATACACATTTCCAGGGGGTACATGAAGCATAAAAGTTGGTGAACCACTGATATATATGTTTTATTTTATTCCCATTGTTATACTATAACTATAGTTTTATCTATCTATACAAGGGGTACGCCAGTTACATACACATTTCCAGGGGTACGTGAAGCATAAAAGGTTGAGAACCACTGATATATATGTTTTATTTTATTCCCATTGTTATACTATATCTATAGTTTTATCTATCTATACAAGGGGTTCGCCAGTTGCATACACATTTCCAGGGGGTACGTGAAGCATAAAAGGTTGAGAATCACTGATATATATGTTTTATTTTATTCCCATTGTTATACTATATCTATAGTTTTATCTACCTATACAAGGGGTTCGCCAGTTGCATACACATTTCCAGCGGGTACGTGAAGCATAAAAGGTTGAGAACCACTGATATATATGTTTTATTTTATTCCCATTGTTATACTATAACTATAGTTTTATCTATCTATACAAGGGGTACGCCAGTTGCATACACATTTCCAGGGGGTACGTGAAGCATAAAAGGTTGAGAACCATTGATATATATGTTTTATATTATTCCCATTGTTATACTATAACTATAGTTTTATCTATACATACAAGGGGTACACCAGTTACATACACATTTCCAGGGGGTACATGAAGCATAAAAGGTTGGTGAACCACTGATATATATGTTTTATTTTATTCCCATTGTTATACTATAACTATAGTTTTATCTATATATACAAGGGGTACACCAGTTACATACACATTTCCAGGGGGTACATGAAGCATAAAAGGTTGGTGAACCACTGATATATATGTTTTATTTTCTTCCCATTGTTATACTATAACTATAGTTTTATCTATCTATACAAGGGGTACGCCAGTTGCATACACATTTTCAGGGGGTACATGAAGCATAAAAGGTTCAGAATCACTGATATATATGTTTTATTTAATTCCCATTGTTATACTATAACTATAGTTTTATCTGTCTACATAAGGGGTACGCCAGTTACATACACATTTCCAGGGGGTAAGTGAAGCATAAAAGGTTGAGAACCACTGATATATATGTTTTATTCTATTCCCATTGTTATACTATAACTATAGTTTTATCTATCTATACAAGGGGTACGCCAGTTACATACACATTTCCAGGGGGTACGTGAAGCATAAAAAGTTGAGAACCACTGATATATATGTTTTATTTTATTCCCATTGTTATACTATAACTATAGTTTTATCTATCTATACAAGGGGTATGCCAGTTGCATACTCAATTTCAGGGGGTACGTGAAGCATAAAAGGTTGAGAATCACTGATATATATGTTTTATTTTATTCCCATTGTTATACTATAACTATAGTTTTATCTATCTATACAAGGGGTACGCCAGTTACATACACATATCCAGGGGGTACGTGAAGCATAAAACGTTGAGAATCACTGATATATATGTTTTATTTTATTCCCATTGTTATACTATATCTATAGTTTTATCTATCTATACAAGGGGTTCGCCAGTTGCATACACATTTCCAGGGGGTACGTGAAGCATAAAAGTTTGAGAACCACTGATATATATGTTTTATTTTATTCCCATTGTTATACTATAACTATAGTTTTATCTATCTATACAAGGGGTATGACAGTTGCATACACATTTCCAGGGGGTACGTGAAGCATAAAAGGTTGAGAACCATTGATATATATGTTTTATTTTATTCCCATTGTTATACTATAACTATAGTTTTATCTATATATACAAGGGGTACACCAGTTACATACACATTTCCAGGGGGTACATGAAGCATAAAAGGTTGGTGAACCACTGATATATATGTTTTATTTTATTCCCATTGTTATACTATAACTATAGTTTTATCTATATATACAAGGGGTACACCAGTTACATACACATTTCCAGGGGGTACATGAAGCATAAAAGTTTGGTGAACCACTGATATATATGTTTTATTTTATTCCCATTGTTATACTATATCTATAGTTTTATCTATCTATACAAGGGGTTCGAAAGTTGCATACACATTTCCAGGGGGTACGTGAAGCATAAAAGGTTGAGAACCATTGATATATATGTTTTATTTTATTCCCATTGTTATACTATAACTATAGTTTTATCTATCTATACAAGGGGTACGCCAGTTACATTCACATTTCCAGGAGGTACGTGAAGCATAAAAGGTTGAGAACCACTGATATATATATTTTATTTTATTCCCATTGTTATACTATAACTATAGTTTTATCTATCTACATAAGGGGTACGCCAGTTACATACACATTTCCAGGGGGTAAGTGAAGCATAGAAGGTTGAGAACCACTGATATATATGTTTTATTTTATTCCCATTGTTATACTATAACTATAGTTTTATCTATCTATATAAGGGGTACGCCAGTTACATACACATTTCCAGGGGGTACGTGAAGCATAAAAGGTTGAGAACCACTGATATATATGTTTTATTTTATTCCCATTGTTATACTATAACTATAGTTTTATCTATCTACATAAGGGGTACGCCAGTTACATACACATTTCCAGGGGGTACGTGAAGCATAAAAGGTTGAGAACCACTGATATATATGTTTTATTTTATTCCCATTGTTATAATATAACTATAGTTTTATCTATCTATACAAGGGGTACGCCAGTTGCATACACATTTTCAGGGGGTACGTGAAGCATAAAAGGTTGAGAATCACTGATATATATGTTTTATTTTATTCCCATTGTTATACTATAACTATAGTTTTATCTATCTATACAAGGGGTACGCCAGTTGCATACACATTTCCAGGGGGTACGTGAAGCATAAAAGGTTGAGAATCACTGATATATATGTTTTATTTTATTCCCATTGTTATACTATATCTATAGTTTTATCTATCTATACAAGGGGTTCGCCAGTTGCATACACATTTCCAGGGGGTACGTGAAGCATAAAAGGTTGAGAACCACTGATATATATGTTTTATTTTATTCCCATTGTTATTCTATAACTATAGTTTTATCTATCTATACAAGGGGTACGCCAGTTACATACACATTTCCAGGGGTACGTGAAGCATAAAAGGTTGAGAACCACTGATATATACGTTTTATTTTATTCCCATTGTTATACTATAACTATAGTTTTATCTATCTATACAAGGGGTACACCAGTTGCATACACATTTCCAGGAGGTACGTGAAACATAAAAGTTTGAGACCCATTGATATATATGCTTTATTTTATTGCCATTTTTATACTATAACTATAGTTTTATCTATCTATACAAGGGGTACGCCAGTTACATACACATATCCAGGGGGTACGTGAAGCATAAAAGGTTGAGAACCACTGATATATATGTTTCATTTTATTCCCATTGTTGTACTATAACTATAGTTTTATCTATCTATACAAGGGGTACGCCAGTTGCATACACATTTCCAGGGGGTACGTGAAGCATAAAAGGTTGAGAATCACTGATATATATGTTTTATTTTATTCCCATTGTTATACTATAACTATAGTTTTATCTATCTATACAAGGGGTACGCCAGTTACATACACATTTCCAGGGGGTACGTGAAGCATAAAAGGTTGAGAACCACTGATATATATGTTTTATTTTATTCCCATTATTATACTATAACTATAGTTTTATCTATATATACAAGGGGTACACCAGTTACATACACATTTCCAGGGGGTACGTGAAGCATAAAAGGTTGAGAACCACTGGTATATATGTTTTATTTTATTCCCATTGTTATACTATAACTATAGTTTTATCTATCTATACAAGGGGTACGCCAGTTACATACACATTTCCAGGGGGTACGTGAAGCATAAAAGGTTGAGAACCACTGATATATATGTTTTATTTTATTCCCATTGTTATACTATAACTATAGTTTTATCTATCTATACAAGGGGTACGCCAGTTGCATACACATTTCCAGGGGGTACGTGAAGCATAAAAGGTTGAGAACCACTGATATATATGTTTTATTTTATTCCCATTGTTATACTATAAATATAGTTTTATCTATCTATACAAGGGGTACGCCAGTTACATACAAATTTCCAGGGGGTACCTGAAGCATAAAAGGTTGAGAACCACTGATACATATGTTTAATTTTATTCCCATTGTTATACTATAAATATAGTTTTATCTATCTATACAAGGGGTACGCCAGTTACATACACATTTCCAGGGGGTACGTGAAGCATAAAAGGTTGAGAACCACTGATATATATGTTTTATTTTATTACCATTGTTATACTATAACTATAGTTTTATCTATCTATACAAGGGGTACGCCAGTTACATTCACATTTCCAGGAGGTACGTGAAGCATAAAAGGTTGAGAACCACTGATATATATATTTTATTTTATTCCCATTGTTATACTATAACTATAGTTTATCTATCTATAAAAGGGGTACGCCAGTTACATACACATTTCCAGGGGGTACGTGAAGCATAAAAGGTTGAGAACCACTGATACATATGTTTTATTTTATTCCCATTGTTATACTATAACTATAGTTTTATCTATCTATACAAGGGGTACACCAGTTACATACACATTTCCAGGGGGTACGTGAAGCATAAAAGGTTGAGAACCACTGATATATACGTTTTATTTTATTCCCATTGTTATACTATAACTATAGTTTTATCAATCTATACAAGGGGTACGCCAGTTACATACACATTTCCAGGGGGTACGTGAAGCATAAAAGGTTGAGAACCACTGATATATATTTTATTTTATTCTCATTGTTATACTATAACTATAGTTTTATCTCTCTATACAAGGGATACGCCAGTTACATACACATTTCCAGGGGGTACGTGAAGCATAAAAGGTTGAGAACCACTGATATATATATATATATGTTTTATTTTATTCCCATTGTTATACTATAACTATAGTTTTATCTCTCTATACAAGGGATACGCCAGTTACATACACATTTCCAGGGGGTACGTGAAGCATAAAAGGTTGAGAACCACTGATATATATATATATATGTTTTATTTTATTCCCATTGTTATACTATAACTATAGTTTTATCTCTCTATACAAGGGGTACGCCAGTTACATACACATTTCCAGGGGGTACGTGAAGCATAATAGGTTGAGAACCACTGATATATATGTTTTATTTTATTCCCATTGTTATACTATAACTATAGTTTTATCTATCTATACAAGGGGTACACCAGTTACATACACATTTCCAGGGGGTACGTGAAGCATAAAAGGTTGAGAACCACTGATATATACGTTTTATTTTATTGCCATTGTTATACTATAACTATAGTTTTATCTATCTATACAAGGGGTACACCAGTTACATACACATTTCCAGGGGGTACGTGAAGCATAAAAGGTTGAGAACCACTGATATATACGTTTTTTTTTATTCCCATTTTTATACTATAACTATAGTTTTATCTCTCTATACAAGGGGTACGCCAGTTACATACACATTTCCAGGGGGTACGTGAAGCATAATAGGTTGAGAACTACTGATATATATGTTTTATTTTATTCCCATTGTTATACTATAACTATAGTTTTATCCATCTACACAAGAGGTATGCCAGTTACATACACATTTCCAGGGGGTACGTGAAGCATAAAAGGTTGAGAACCACTGATATATATGTTTTATTTTATTCCCATTGTTATACTATAACTATAGTTTTATCTCTCTATAAAAGGGGTACGCCAGTTACATACACATTTCCAGGGGGTACGTGAAGCATAAAAGGTTGAGAACCACTGATATATACGTTTTATTTTATTCCCATTGTTATACTATAACTATAGTTTTATCTATCTATACAAGGGGTACGCCAGTTACATACACATTTCCAGGGGGTACGTGAAGTATAAAAGGTTGAGAACCACTGATATATACGTTTTATTTTATTCCCATTGTTATACTATAACTATAGTTTTATCTCTCTATACAAGGGATACGCCAGTTACATACACATTTCCAGGGGGTGCGTGAAGCATAAAAGGTTGAGAACCATTGATATATATGTTTTATTTTATTCCCATAGTTTTACTATAACTATAGTTTTATCTCTCTATACAAGGGATACGCCAGTTTCATACACATTTCCAGGGGGTACGTGAAGCATGAAAGGTTGAGAACCACTGATATATACGTTTTATTTTATTCCCATTGTTATGCTATAACTATAGTTTTATCTCTCTATACAAGGGATACGCCAGTTACATACACATTTCCAGGGGGTGCGTGAAGCATAAAAGTTTGAGAACCACTGATATATATGTTTTATTTTATTCCCATTGTTATACTATAACTATAGTTTTATCTCTCTATACAAGGGATACGCCAGTTACATACACATTTCCAGGGAGTACGTGAAGCATGAAAGGTTGAGAACCACTGATATATACGTTTTATT
Organism: Ryuthela nishihirai; assembly: GCA_038380435.1. NCBI lineage: Eukaryota > Metazoa > Arthropoda > Arachnida > Araneae > Heptathelidae > Ryuthela > Ryuthela nishihirai. The sequence goes on from JAWZYU010000025.1 coordinate 30,698,340, forward strand.
TTATTCCCATTGTTATACTATAACTATAGTTTTATCTCTCTATACAAGGAATACGCCAGTTACATACACATTTCCAGGGGGTGCGTGAAGCATAAAATGTTGAGAACCACTGATATATATGTTTTATTTTATTCCCATTGTTATACTATAACTATAGTGTTATCTCTCTATACAAGGGATACGCCAGTTACATACACATTTCCAGGGGGTGCGTGAAGCATAAAAGGTTGAGAACCACTAATATATATGTTTTATTTTATTCCCATTGTTATACTATAACTATAGTTTTATCTCTCTATACAAGGGATACGCCAGTTACATACACATTTCCAGGGGGTACGTGAAGCATGAAAGGTTGAGAACCACTGATATATATGTTTTATTTTATTCCCATTGTTATACTATAACTATAGTTTTATCTCTCTATACAAGGGATACGCCAGTTACATACACATTTCCAGGGGGTACGTGAAGCATGAAAGGTTGAGAACCACTGATATATATGTTTTATTTTATTCCCATTGTTATACTATAACTATAGTTTTATCTCTCTATGCAAGGGATACGCCAGTTACATACACATTTCCAGGGGGTACGTGAAGCATAAAAGTTTGAGAACCACTGATATATATGTTTTATTTTATTCCCATTGTTATACTATAACTATAGTTTTATCTCTCTATACAAGGGATACTCCAGTTACATACACATTTCCAGGGGGTACGTGAAGCATGAAAGGTTGAGAACCACTGATATACATGTTTTATTTTATTCCCATTGTTATACTATAACTATAGTTTTATCTATCTATACAAGGGGTACGCCAGTTATATACACATTTCCAGGGGGTACGTGAAGCATAAAAGTTTGAGAATCATTGATATATATGTTTTATTTTATTCCCATTGTTATACTATAACTATAGTTTTATCTCTCTATACAAGGGATACGCCAGTTACATACACATTTCCAGGGGGTACGTGAAGCATAAAAGGTTGAGAACCACTGATATATATGTTTTATTTTATTCCCATTGTTATACTATAACTATAGTGTTTTCTCTCTATACAAGGGATACGCCAGTTACATACACATTTCCAGGGGGTGCGTGAAGCATAAAAGGTTGAGAACCACTGATATATATGTTTTATTTTATTCCCATTGTTATACTATAACTATAGTTTTATCTCTCTATACAAGGGTTACGCCAGTTACATACACATTTCCAGGGGGTACGTGAAGCATGAAAGGTTGAGAAGCACTGATATATATGTTTTATTTTATTCCCATTGTTATACTATAACTATAGTTTTATCTCTCTATACAAGGGATACGCCAGTTACATACACATTTCCAGGGGGTACGTGAAGCATGAAAGGTTGAGAACCACTGATATATATGTTTTATTTTATTCCCATTGTTATACTATAACTATAGTTTTATCTCTCTATGCAAGGGATACGCCAGTTACATACACATTTCCAGGGGGTACGTGAAGCATGAAAGGTTGAGAACCACTGATATATATGTTTTATTTTATTCCCCTTGTTATACTATAACTATAGTTTTATCTCTCTATACAAGGGATACGCCAGTTATATACACATTTCCAGGGGGTACGTGAAGCATGAAAGGTTGAGAACCACTGATATATATGTTTTATTTTATTCCCATTGTTATACTATAACTATAGTTTTATCTCTCTATACAAGGGATACGCCAGTTACATACACATTTCCAGGGGGTACGTGAAGCATGAAAGGTTGAGAACCACTGATATATATGTTTTATTTTATTCCCATTGTTATACTATAACTATAGTTTTATCTCTCTATGCAAGGGATACGCCAGTTACATACACATTTCCAGGGGGTACGTGAAGCATAAAAGTTTGAGAACCACTGATATATATGTTTTATTTTATTCCCATTGTTATACTATAACTATAGTTTTATCTCTCTATACAAGGGATACGCCAGTTACATACACATTTCCAGGGGGTACGTGAAGCATGAAAGGTTGAGAACCACTGATATACATGTTTTATTTTATTCCCATTGTTATACTATAACTATAGTTTTATCTATCTATACAAGGGGTACGCCAGTTATATACACATTTCCAGGGGGTACGTGAAGCATAAAAGTTTGAGAATCACTGATATATATGTTTTATTTTATTCCCATTGTTATACTATAACTATAGTTTTATCTCTCTATACAAGGGATACGCCAGTTACATACACATTTCCAGGGGGTGCGTGAAGCATAAAATGTTGAGAACCACTGATATATATGTTTTATTTTATTCCCATTGTTATACTATAACTATAGTGTTATCTCTCTATACAAGGGATACGCCAGTTACATACACATTTCCAGGGGGTGCGTGAAGCATGAAAGGTTGAGAACCACTGATATATATGTTTTATTTTATTCCCATTGTTATACTATAACTATAGTTTTATCTCTCTATACAAGGGATACGCCAGTTACATACACATTTCCAGGGGGTACGTGAAGCATGAAAGGTTGAGAACCACTGATATATATGTTTTATTTTATTCCCATTGTTATACTATAACTATAGTTTTATCTCTCTATACAAGGGATACGCCAGTTACATACACATTTCCAGGGGGTACGTGAAGCATAAAAGGTTGAGAACCACTGATATATATGTTTTATTTTATTCCCATTGTTATACTATAACTATAGTTTTATCTCTCTATACAAGGGATACGCCAGTTACATACACATTTCCAGGGGGTACGTGAAGCATGAAAGGTTGAGAACCACTGATATATATGTTTTATTTTATTCCCATTGTTATACTATAACTATAGTTTTATCTATCTATACAAGGGGTACACCAGTTACATACACATTTCCAGGGGGTACGTGAAGCATAAAAGGTTGAGAACCACTGCTGTAAAGGACGAACAAGGAAGAAAAGAGTGAAACAAAGTGCAGAAATACAAAGATAAAAAGAGTCAACAAGCGTAAAAAGAAAAATAATAATTGGGTGTATAGGACCCATAAAATAAAAAAAAATATTCTTCAAATATTTCTTTCAATAATTGCCAGTTTTGCATGTTTCTTAGGCCTGACTTTGCCGCTGTGAAGTATTCGAACTTCCACAGCTCTTTAAATACCCAATGAATATTGTTCAACATGAGCTGTAGAGAGATTTTAATAAAATTTGAATTTATCTAGTCCTATTTTCCTGTAAAAGGTTTATTGTAGGAATTACTGATCTTCGAATTTGACTCTCCATTAAATGGGGCGGGGGTGGCTCAGTCGGTAGCGCGCCAGGCTCGTAATCTGTAATTCCCAGGTTCGAGTCCCAGCTGGGTCAGCGTTGAGATTTATCTCCGCAAAATTCCCCGCCCTGCCCACGGTCAGTATGGGACACAGATGGGCTTGGAAAGGCCGCTGTCCGTTGGATGGGACGTTAAGCCGTGGCCCCGTGTGCGGGAGAGCCATACCTTGCTTACGTTAAAGAACACGCTGGATGGCCTTGACGGGAGGCTACCATCTGTCTCCCAACAGCTGTTTCAGTGGGTCCCCTCCCTCAACCTTCTCTGAGCCATCGGGGTTCATGTGACCTGGCCATTTAGCCCATGGTGTGCAAAAAAGTGCCGCTCATAGGTAAAACAACCCAACGTTAAAGAACACGCTGGATGGCCTTGACGGGAAGCTGCCATCTGTCTCCCAACAGCTGTTCCAGTGGGTCCCCTCCCCCAACCTTCTCTGAGCCTTCGGGGTCCATGTGACCTGGCCATTTAGCCCATGGTGTGCAAAAAAGTGCCGCTCAGAGGTAAAACAACCCAACCCAACTCCATTAAATATTTCCATATTTCTGTCCATTACCGATATATATTTGCACATATCTTGCAAGAATTGTTTTTAAAAGACTGCTCTAAGGGAGGTAAAATTACATGTTGTAGTATCGGCAGACACTAACATTCGAAAAGAAAAAAGGAATGCTAGAACAGCATTCTGGTCAGTTATAGTTACACGACTCGTGCTAATTGGGGAGGATGGCTGATTCTTTACTGCGTCAGGCTCGTAATATGCAGTTCCCAGGTTCGAGTCCTACTTGGACCAACGTTAAGATTTATCTCCGCAAAACTCCCATCGTAGGTGAGAAATACGACGCCGATGGGCTCCGAAAGACGCCGTCCGTCATATGGGACGTTACAAGCTGTAATTCCGTGTTCAGGAGAGCCATACCCTGTGCACGTTAAAGAACACGCTGGATGGACTTGACGAGAGGCTACCATCTGTCTTCTAACAGCTGTGGCTCCTTCCCCAACCTTCCCTTAGCCATTGGACTTGTCATCTGGCAGTTTAGCCCATTAGATGAACCAAAAGTGAACCTTAGAGATCAAACATCCCGACAATTTCGCTATTTTCTTCTACATATCCGAGTGGTTAGCACGCTTGGATATTGATCTAAGGGATCTGGGTTCGAGCCCCGGGTAAGGCATGAATGTATGTGTCGTTTTTCTGCTGAGATCCTGCCATCCTCTCAGACCTTCTACTATGGCATATAAACTAACAGGCTCCTGTCAGACCTCTGTGGCAAGCAGCGCCTTGAGGGGGTATTTATTTTTTTTTTATTCCAACTTCTATGTAGCCAAAAATCCGACTTTTCATGGGATTTAGGGAAGGGGGAGTGACGGGATTTTACCTAAATGGAATAGAATTCCGTTCCGATTTCTTTTCCTTTTTTTCTTTTTTTTTTCAAAAAATATTTCCTCAAAATACTATAGTGATATACACTGGTTTCTATAAATTAAGCAAAATCCCTATGTTAAGTCAGTGGGAAGCTAACGTCCAAGCTCTATAACTTCTAAAATAAGTATTTTTGTTTTGAAAAACGTGATTGCAGATAAAGATCTCAATCAAATAAATCAATATTTCTGTTTTCAACAATATTCATTCAGTATTTAATGAGTTATTTGAATATTTAACAACAGCAATGCCAGTCTTAAGAAACTTACACAAAACTGAAGAATAGGGAAAGAATTCTTTGCACAAAGTTCTAAAATACAAACTTAATTTATTAAACACTTTGATACAATACTTATTACTAATAGTTTAATAAAATAAATTTGTATTTTAGAACTTTGTGTAAAGAATTCTTTCACTATTCTTCAGTTTTGTATAAGTTTCTTAAGACTGGCATTCATCATCATCCTCAAGCAGCCATGGGCTACGGAGGTCCAACCAGACAGCGCAGTTTATTTCTCCAAGCATATCTGTCCTTAGCTACATCTGCTGCATCCGGCCACTGTACACCAATTCTAACAAGGTCCTGTTTGACATTGTCTGCCCACCGCATCCTAGGTCTCCCCCTCCTTCTGAGGCCTCTAGGCACACTGTTCATAACCCTATTCGCCAATCTATAATCATCCATACGGGCAACATGGCCAAACAAGCGGAGTCTCTCTCTGCACAATATGCTGCTTAAAGGAGGTTGCAGACTCCTTTGCCTAACCTCATCATTAGTTACAAAGTTAAACCACCTAATACCCAAGATACTGCGTAAGCATCTAGAATCAAAAGCATCTAGTTTCCTGTTATCTTGCTTACACAGCGTCCAAGTTTCACTACCATAACTAACCCTAGAAAGAACCAAACTATTATACAGTCTAATATTAGTCTTTAGGTGTATACGCCCATTTCTCCACAATCTCCATAGATTCTTAAAAGTCCCGGCAGCAATACCTATTCGTCTGTTAATCTCATGCCGCACATCACCAGTATTAGTTACGCAGCTCCCAAGGCAATTAAACTGTGACACCTGCTCAAGACTGCAACCATTCAGATTAACTGAATCACAACCTGCCTGACCAATTTTCATCACTTTAGTTTTCTCTCTGTTTATAACCAAACCTACTGTACTACCAGTCTCATCAACAGTTCGAATGAAAGAGTTCATCTCATCACATCATTTGCCAAAAGGGCTAAATCATAAGCATAATCTAAATCAGAAATTTTCGTATCTCCAGCCCATTTAAGGCCAAAAGCTTTCCCTTGAAGTGAATTTCGCATAACATAATCAACAACCAAACTAAAGAGAAAAGGAGACAAAATGCACCCTTGTCGAACACCAGAAGTAATGCTAAACCAATTGCTACAAGACTTACCAACTCTCACACATGACTCAGTGTTATTATAGAGAGCTTTCATTATGTTAACTAACTTGTCTGGTATACCATATGATCTCACAATCAACCACAAATTATGACGATCAACAGAGTCGAAAGCCTTTTTGAAATCAACAAAGCTAGCAACCAAAGGTTTCTGAAACTCTAAACATTTCTCAAGAATCTGCCTAAGTGAAAATATCTGATCCACACATCCCCTACCACTTCTGAATCCACATTGCTCATCACGCAATTGCCTGTCAACCAGATTCTTAATTCTATTAAGCACAATCATGGAAAGAACTTTACCTGGAACGGAGAGTAGGCTGATACCCCTATAGTTATCACAAGAACTGCGATCACCTTTTTTGAAAATAGGGATAATAATAGCTCTGGTAAAATCTTTAGGAACCATGCCTTTATCATAAAAGTTATTCAAAATTTCAGTCATCCAAATGGCAACAGAAACATTCCCAGCTCTAAGCATTTCCGTAGTAATTTCATCCACCCCCTGAGGATTTATGAAGTTTAAGTTTAGAAATAGCCAAACTAACTTCAGATTGTGTTATAGGGCCAACATTAAAGCCAACAATGCATCTATCATCATTGTAAACAATGGGAGTAGAACTAACCACATTGTTTAGAACATCACTGAAATGCTCAGCCCACCTAGCCATGACAGAATCCTTACCTTCTATAACCTTGCCGTGTTTATCCTTCAATCCCTGTATACCTGTTCGTTTTCTACCACACAAAACATTAACTATCTGGTATAGCTCTCTGCTGTTGTGCTGTCTAACTGCTTCCTCAGCTTTATCAGCAAGGCCATCAAGCCAAAGATTCTTATCAGTAGCTAACTGATCCTTTATACGTTTATTAAGTTCTTTGTAATGCTTTCTATTAGGACCAGTAGGGTACTGATTAAGGACATTCCTGCAGTTCCTTCTTTCTGAAATAAGCTCAAGTGCCTTATCACTTAAATAATTCTGCCTCCTCTGCTCCTTTTTCCCTAAAAGAGTACTGTTAGTTTCCAAAAAATCCTGTTTAAAATGGCCCCATTCTTCCTCAACTTCAGTATTAAGCAAACCATGACTGCCATAATGACTAAATAACCTATCATGGTAAGCTTTAGCTATAACTGGGTCTTTCAGAGCTTCAGTATTAAAGGTAAATTTTTTAACCCTAGCACAACACTTTTTAAGTTTAAGTTGCAAGACACTTTTAACAAGGTAATGGTCAGATCCAATTTCAGCTCCCCTGTATGCCCTGATATTTCTAACAGAACTAGCCCATTTGCTGTTAATTAATATATAATCAATCATATTCTTATGCAGCCCATCAGGTGAAACCCATGTGTATTTATGTATGTCGCGGTGTTTGTAATATGTGTTAGTTATTCTGAAACCATTGAGTTTACTTACCTGTAGGAGACGTTGTCCATTGCCATTGCAGCTACCAATACCAAAAGGGCCTATTACTCCTCCCCAAAGGTCAGAGTCGATACCAACTTTGGCATTGAAGTCACCAAGAACAAGGGTAATATCTCCTTTCTTGACAGAATTCAAAATATCCTGAAGTTGTCTGTAAAACCTATCCTTCTCATCCTCATCAGAATCCTCAGTGGGGGCATAACAGCAGATAACATTCAAGTCTTTAATGCTTGTCTGAAATTTTGCTGTAAGAAACCTTTCATTAATGCACTCATATCCTAGAAGAGCATCACTAGCATGTCTGCTGAGCAGCAGACCCACGCCTTGGTGATGCTTTCCATCCTCCCTCCCTGTAAAGAGAAATTTAAAGTTATTTTAAGTATCTCACCTTTACCTGTCCATCTGGTCTCTTGCAAGCCTAGAATATCTAGGTTATAGCGCTGGAATTCCTGCATGAGGACATCAAGAGAATAATCTCTATGTAATGTCCTCACGTTCCACGTTCCTGCAGAGAGAAAATGATTAGTAGGATTTTTAAAGAAATTAGGTTTATTGAGATTGGTAGGGCCAACAATATCAAACAGCCCCCTGATCGCAGGCATGGGGCAAAGACCTGATCCTCCTCCGCTAAAGGCTGAAGTCACCGATGCTGATAGGAACTTCAGGCACCACCTTTTCAAGTGGACTTTTTCAAGAGCCACATGGCCTGCCTGAGACGCATTACTCCAGTTTAGGCTTGACGATGCCCAACTAGCTAAGTAAGGTTCAGGTACCTGCGATGGCCTCTGATTAGGATTATCCACCAGCTGATATAAGGTATCCCATGCCTCTGTTCACTTAGAGCTGGCAACCCAGAAGCAAACAGAAAACACAGCGGCAGACTCTCCCTCAACAGAGGCCCACCAGTGCAGCAAGTCCAGGATCAATAATCGTGCTCAAATCCATAAACAAGTCCAGTCTAGTAAGTATAAATGGTCAGCACCAGGACCCTGTGAAGTTGACCACTCCTCAGCAGGGTTGAAAAAAAAGAAAAAAGTGGCCATAGATGACCAGATCAGTAGGCCATACTGAACTGGCAGCCCTCCCCTTCCGTTCCCTTCGCTGTTGTTAAATATTCAAACTTCCATAACTCATTAAATACTGAAAGAATATTGTTGAAAATCGAGATATTGATTTATTTGATTGAGAACCTTATCTGCAATCACATTTTTCGAAACGAAAAAAAAACTCATTTTGAAAGTTATAGAGCTTTGACCTTAGCTTCCCCATTGACTAAACTTAGGGAGTTTCCTTAATTTATGGAAACCAGTGTATATTTCACACTTTCATTATAATCGTTTTAAAAAAAAACTTAAAAGCATACATATATTGTACTACTTGCATAGTACCCTTTTTCTTGTCCTGTTATTAAAATTCTCCCGAAGAGGGTGTGGCATGACCTCCTTCCCAAAATCCTTACACAGCTCTACCCTCATTCGCTCTTAATATTGATTTTTAATATCCCTTGTCCTAGAGTTAAAATGCAATGGCACCGCAATTACATGCAGGAATTTCGTCACACCTCTTTTTCTGAATAATTCCACATACACTTAAGTGGCTGAATGTGGAATGTTTTTACCTGTGAGAGGCACTTTTTTCTTGAACACAGTAGATTAAATGAATAGGTCACAAAGATCCCAAGAGCTCAGAGAAAGTTGATTCTGGACATCTGTTAAGAGATAGATGGTCTCGACAAGGCCATCCAGCATGTTCCTTAACGTGAACAGAATATGGCTCTCTCTCTCGCACACGGGACCCCGGCTTAACGTCCCATCCGATGGACGACGGTCTTTTCAAGCTCATCTGTGTCCTCTTTCTCACCGAAGGCATTATAGGGTTCAACGGAGATAAGTCTCAATGCTGGAACAATTCCGACTCCAACTTTACAACTGCAGATTGAGAGCCTGCCATGCTACCCAGTGGGACAACCCACCCCAGTGAATATAATGAACGATCGTTTTTCCAATAATATTATTACATATGTATTTGCTTTACACTGCTCATGAAAATTTAAGCACGGATCCCCCAAATGCGGATAAAAACAATCGTTTGAAGTTAATCACAGTCTCTTTAACGTGCGTAGGTAATATAATATGTAGTTTAGAAATATCAACATGTAAATCTCGTATAACATCAGGGAATACTTAAAACAGATACCCTATGAAAGGAATCCTTTCGTAGATGCGCTATCATTTCAAACTGAAATTCTACATTGTCAGATTGGAAAAGCCGATTGCTTTGTGGTGACTCAAAGAAAATACTTACGCCACTCAAAATGATGGAGAGAAAATGAAATTTTGGAGTATGGTCACGGAGGTGGTCTTTGGGTTGGGTTGTTTTACCTCTGAGCGGCACTTTTTTTGCACACCATGGGCTAAATGGCCAGGTCACATGGACCCCGAAGGCTTAGAGAAGGTTGGGGGAGGGGACCCACTGGAACAGCTGTTGGAAGACAGATGGTAGCCTCCCGTCAAGGCCATCCAGCGAGTTCTTTAACGTGCACAGGGTATGGCTCTCCCACACACGGGGCCACGGCTTAACGTCCCATCCGACGGACGGCGGCCTTTCCAAGCCCATCGGTGTCCCCTACTGACCGTGGGCAGGGCGGGGAATTTTGCGGAGATAAATCTCAACGCTGACCCAGTTGGGGCTCGAACCTGGGAACTACAGATTACGAGCCTGGCGCGCTACCGACTGAGCCACCCCCGCCCCCAGCTGTTGGGAGACAGATAGTAGCCTCCCGTCAAGGCCATCCAGCGTGTTCTTTAACGTGCACAGGGTATGGCTCTCCCGCACACGGGGCCACGGCTTAACGTCCCATCCGACGGACGGCGGCCTTTCCAAGCCCATCGGTGTCCCCTACTGACCGTGGGCAGGGCGGGGAATTTTGCGGAGATTTGCGGAGAATTTTTTGCGGAGAATTTTGGTCATCTTCTGTTATCTGAAGGCTTTGGCAACAATTGCGAACAACCGAAACAGTTATCAGAAGACCTGTTCAATGGTTACAACCACTCCAGATGATCGTTATATTGTGCTGCTGTCTCGACGGAACTACGTCATCTTTACCTTCAGACCTCATTGCAGACACAGGAAGTCAAGAATACGTCTCAAATGTGACCAACTTTCACTTGGTGAGAGTCTACCATCTCTTTCCCAATAGCTGTGGCTCCTTCACCAAACTTTTCTGAGCCATTGGACGATCTGAGATGTTATGTCTCATGCTGCAGCAATCAACTCTGCAATCGTGGTTTACTGCCCTACGTTAGGGGGTGGCTCAGTCGGTAGCGTGCCAGGCTCGTAATCTGTAGTTCCCAGGTTCGAGTCCCAGCTGGGTCAGCGTTGAGATTTATCTCCGCAAAATTCCCCGCCCTGCCCACGGTCAGTAGGGGACACCGGTGGGCTTGGATAAGGCCGCCGTCCGTCGGATGGGACGTTAAGCCGTGGCCCGTGTGCGGGAGAGCCATACCCTGTGCACGTTAAAGAACACGCTGGATGGCCTTGACGGGAGGCTACCATCTGTCTCCCAACAGCTGTTCCACTGGGTCCCCTCCCCCAACCTTCTTTAAGCCTTCGGGGTCCTTGTGACCTGGCCATTTAGCCCATGGTGTGCAAAAAAGTGCCGCTCAGAGGTAAAACAACCCAAATGCCCTACGTTATTGAAATCCACTCTGAAATCATGGAAGGTGATGTCCTCTTAATACATTCTATAACTATCAAATGCCGATCTTGATAACAAATACAAATGATTAAGTTTCCATAATTCGTCTTCAAAAGGTTTTGGTGATTCAGATTCTTCCGCCTCTTCTCTACACGAGAATAAAATGTGCTTTCATATTGACTTAGTTTAAATATTTGAAACATAAAGTAGCAGTTTGAATGGAAGTGAAAATAATTGTAAAATGATTTGTGATATTAACTGCATTTCTTTTGTTTCAGGGGACGATTCATTCTGGGGGACGAATACTGGCCAATCACAGAGAGTCGAGAAATTCCGTTAAACGAATTCCGTGAGTTTCTTTCAGCTCATTAATTTTTCCCATACTATTAGCTGAACTGTTTATCAAATCAGTCGACAGAAATTTCTCTAAAAACTATAGATGTATTTCTGCTCTCCAAAACTTACAACGAATTGGATTTCTTTACCTCTGAGCTGCACTTTTGGACAGACAATGAGCTAAATGGCCAGGTCACAAGGATCCCAAGGTCTCAGAGACGTTTACGGAAAGGAAACCAATGGATAGATATTTGCCGACAGAAATTTCTCTAAAAATTATAGATGTATTTCTGGTCTCCAAAACCTACAACGAATTGGATTTCTTTACCTCTGAGCTGCACTTTTGAACAGACAATGGGCTAAATGGCCAGGTCACAAGGATCCCAAGGTCTCAGAGACGTTTACGGAAAGGATCAATTGGTTGACAGATCTAAGCCTCCCAGCAAGGCCATTGCGTGTTCTTTAACCTGCAAATGGTGAAACTCCTACACACAGTATCACGTCTTAACGTCCGATCTGACGGATGATGGCCTTTTTTAAACCTATCGAGTCCTCTCTCTCATCGAGGGCAGAGAAAGGTTAATGAACAAAGTCACAGCACAGACACATTTGGGACTCGACCTTGAAAATATCACATTATGAGAAGGTCAATAGGTTGTTGTTGTTGTTTTACCTCTGAGCGGCACTTTTTTGCACACCATGGGCTAAATGGCCAGGTCACATGGACCCCGAAGGCTCAGAGAAGGTTGGGGGAGGGGACCCACTGGAACAGCTGTTGGGAGACAGATGGTAGCCTCCCGTCAAGACCATCCAGCGTGTTCTTTAACGTGCACAGGGTATGGCTCTCCCGCACACGGGGCCACGGCTTAACGTCCCATCCGACGGACGGAGGCCTTTCCAAGCCCATCGGTGTCCCCTACTGACCGTGGGCAGGGCGGGGAATTTTGCGGAGATAAATCTCAACGCTGACCCAGCTGGGATTCGAACCTGGGAACTACAGATTACGAGCCTGGCGCGCTACCGACTGAGCCACCACCGCCCCAACATCTGTTAGGAGACAGATGGAAATCTCATGTGAAAGCGATTCAGAATGTTTTTTTAAGGGTGTGTGGATCTTCTGTACAGGGGGTCACAACTTGCGTATGGTTTGAAGGATGATGTTTGAAAGCCCATAAAATATTTGCCATCGGTGTAACAAACGGCAGAATTGGGTTAGCAGTGAAAAATTACCATGTAACATTCAGTGTCTGTCATTCGAACAATATGGGTTGTTGTTTGGGTTGTTTTACCTCTGAGCGGCACTTTTTTTCACACCATGGACTAAATGTCCGGGTCACATGTAACCCGTAGGCTCAGAGGAGGTTGGGGGAGGGGACCCACTGGAAGAGTTGTTGGGAGACAGATGGTAGCCTCCAGTCAAGGCCATCCAGCGTGTTCCTTAACGTGTACAGGGTATGGCTCTCCCACACACGGAGCCATGGCTTATAACCTCCCTTACGAAGGACGGCGGCCTTTCCAAGCCCATCGGTGTCCCCTACTGACCGTTTGCAGGGCGGGAGTTTTGCGTAGATAAGTCTCAACGCTCACCCAGCTGGGACTCGAACCTGGGAACTGCAGATTACCAGCCTGGCGCGCTACTGACTAAGCCACCCTCACCCCCACAACATGGGGTGTGATATCTACGACTGACAGAGTTATGGTTAAGTCTTGCCACTGAAATAGTCCAGTTGTCCCTCGATGTTATAAGGGCCTAGTAAGGCCGCCTCGCATTAACACCCCCCTCCTTTTAGAATATTAAAAAAAAAATACCCCCTCGAGCAGCTGCTTGCCACAGAGGTCTGACAGGAGCTTGCCAGTTTATATGCCAGAGTAGAAGGTTTTAGAGGATGGCAGGACCTCAGCAGAAAAACGACACATACATCCATGCCTTACCCGGGGCTCGAACCCAGGTTCCGTTGATTAGTAGCCAAGCGCGCTAATTTGGTAAGAATAATAGTAGCAGAAAATTATTAACTTATTTATAGTTCATTAATCTTTCAAGAAAATTTTTAAGATGTGTAAAAGGCAGGAGAATATGCTTATATCACATTGGATATTGTCTCTTAGACCCCACCTTTACATTTTTTCGGCTCGATTGTGTTTTTTGTCCACCTTCCCTCCCCTCGATTTTGTTGCAGGACAAGATGTAGAAAAAAGGAAATAAGGGAGGAAGTGACGCAATCGAGCCGTAAAAAGTGAAACTGAAGCAAAGTGGCTGGATTTACATTGTAGTACAGAGTGATTCAAAATTCGCGCAACCTTGTATGCAAGTGCTTATTATTTCGCGCCAACTGAACGGAATTAAATACCAATTCTATTGTTGGCAACCCCGCAGTCACTGACATATGCAACACCGTTTAGTTCGCACGATGTCAGTTCTTTGTTAGTGACGTGTATTGTACTAGTTGTTGGGTTGGGTTGGGTTGTTTTACCTCTGAGCGGCACTTTTTTGCACACCATGGGCTAAATGGCCAGGTCACATGGGACCCCGAAGGCTCAGAGAAGGTTGGGGGAGGAGACCCACTGGAACAGCTGTTGGGAGACAGATGGTAGCCTCCCGTCAAGGCCATCCAGCGTGTTCTTTAACGTGCGCAGGGTATGTCTCTCCCGCACACGGGGCCACGGCTTAACGTCTCATCCGACGGACGGCGGCCTTTCCAAGCCCATCGGTGTCCCCTACTGACCGTGGGCAGGACGGGGAATTTTGCGGAGATAAATCTCAACACTGACCCAGCTGGGACTCGAATCTGGGAACTACAGATTACGAGCCTGGCGCGCTACCGACTGAGCCTAGACCCACTAGTTGTTCATAATGAAATTTTCCCAGACCTGCCGAACGTGTATACATAGTCTAACGTTATTTAATAACTAAATCACTTTTAACTGTTCAAACGTGATAAGGGTTCGCTGTTGTATTAAAGAAGAGGAGGACACTTCAACATCTATTGTGACCCTTTGTTAGCAATTTGTAAACTGAGAATCAATGGAATTTTCTAATATGGGTGGCACCAATTTTGAATCACTCTGTGTAAGGTGACCTCCTCTTCTTTAATACAACAGCGAACCCTTATCACGTTTGAACAGTTAAAAGTGATTTAGTTATTAAATAACGTTAGACTATGTATACACGTTCGGCAGGTCTGGGAAAATTTCATTATGAACAACTAGTGGGTCTAGGCTCAGTCGGTAGCGCGCCAGGCTCGTAATCTGTAGTTCCCAGATTCGAGTCCCAGCTGGGTCAGTGTTGAGATTTATCTCCGCAAAATTCCCCGTCCTGCCCACGGTCAGTAGGGGACACCGATGGGCTTGGAAAGGCCGCCGTCCGTCGGATGAGACGTTAAGCCGTGGCCCCGTGTGCGGGAGAGACATACCCTGCGCACGTTAAAGAACACGCTGGATGGCCTTGACGGGAGGCTACCATCTGTCTCCCAACAGCTGTTCCAGTGGGTCTCCTCCCCCAACCTTCTCTGAGCCTTCGGGGTCCCATGTGACCTGGCCATTTAGCCCATGGTGTGCAAAAAAGTGCCGCTCAGAGGTAAAACAACCCAACCCAACCCAACAACTAGTACAATACACGTCACTAACAAAGAACTGACATCGTGCGAACTAAACGGTGTTGCATATGTCAGTGACTGCGGGGTTGCCAACAATAGAATTGGTATTTAATTCCGTTCAGTTGGCGCGAAATAATAAGCACTTGCATACAAGGTTGCGCGAATTTTGAATCACTCTGTACTACAATGTAAATCCAGCCACTTTGCTTCAGTTTCACTTTTTACGGCTCGATTGCGTCACTTCCTCCCTTATTTCCTTTTTTCTACATCTTGTCCTGCAACAAAATCGAGGGGAGGGAAGGTGGACAAAAAACACAATCGAGCCGAAAAAATGTAAAGGTGGGGTCTAAGAGACAATATCCAATGTGATATAAGCATATTCTCCTGCCTTTTACACATCTTAAAAATTTTCTTGAAAGATTAATGAACTATAAATAAGTTAATAATTTTCTGCTACTATTATTCTTACCAAATTAGCGCGCTTGGCTACTAATCAACGGAACCTGGGTTCGAGCCCCGGGTAAGGCATGGATGTATGTGTCGTTTTTCTGCTGAGGTCCTGCCATCCTCTAAAACCTTCTACTCTGGCATATAAACTGGCAAGCTCCTGTCAGACCTCTGTGGCAAGCAGCTGCTCGAGGGGGTATTTTTTTTTTAATATTCTAAAAGGAGGGGGGTGTTAATGCGAGGCGGCCTTACTAGGCCCTTATAACATCGAGGGACAACTGGACTATTTCAGTGGCAAGACTTAACCATAACTCTGTCAGTCGTAGATATCACACCCCATGTTGTGGGGGTGAGGGTGGCTTAGTCAGTAGCGCGCCAGGCTGGTAATCTGCAGTTCCCAGGTTCGAGTCCCAGCTGGGTGAGCGTTGAGACTTATCTACGCAAAACTCCCGCCCTGCAAACGGTCAGTAGGGGACACCGATGGGCTTGGAAAGGCCGCCGTCCTTCATAAGGGAGGTTATAAGCCATGGCTCCGTGTGTGGGAGAGCCATACCCTGTACACGTTAAGGAACACGCTGGATGGCCTTGACTGGAGGCTACCATCTGTCTCCCAACAACTCTTCCAGTGGGTCCCCTCCCCCAACCTCCTCTGAGCCTACGGGTTCCATGTGACCCGGACATTTAGTCCATGGTGTGAAAAAAAGTGCCGCTCAGAGGTAAAACAACCCAAACAACAACCCATATTGTTCGAATGACAGACACTGAATGTTACATGGTAATTTTTCACTGCTAACCCAATTCTGCCGTTTGTTACACCGATGGCAAATATTTTATGGGCTTTCAAACATCATCCTTCAGACCATACGCAAGTTGTGACCCCTTGTACAGAAGATCCACACACCCTTAAAAAAACATTCTGAATCGCTTTCACATGAGATTTCCATCTGTCTCCTAACAGATGTTGGGGCGGTGGTGGTGGCTCAGTCGGTAGCGCGCCAGGCTCGTAATCTGTAGTTCCCAGGTTCGAATCCCAGCTGGGTCAGCGTTGAGATTTATCTCCGCAAAATTCCCCGCCCTGCCCACGGTCAGTAGGGGACACCGATGGGCTTGGAAAGGCCGCCGTCCGTCGGATGGGACGTTAAGCCCCGAGTGTGGGAGAGCCATACCCTGTGCACGTTAAAGAATACGCTGGATGGCCTTGACGGGAGGCTACCATCTGTCTCCCAACAGCTGTTCCAGTGGGTCCCCTCCCCCAACCTTCTCTGAGCCTTCGGGGTCCATGTGACCAGGCCATTTAGCCCATGGTGGGCAAAAAAGTGCCGCTCAGAGGTAAAACAACCCAATCCTAACAGATCCTTTCCCCCCAACCACAGGAATGTAATCAGAAAGGGGGGACAGGTTGATTTAAGACCCCTCCCCCCCGAAAAAAAATTCGGTCGTCTTATACCAAATCTCAAACTTGTCTACCTGCTTTGAAATCCAAAACAATTGTCTTTGCATCATTTTATTTTAGCTCCATATTTTACATCGATCACTAAAGATAAATTTAAAAAAACTAGAGTATAAAAACTTTTTCCATATAGAATATTATTTTAATGTTTCCTGCTAGGTGAAATAATTTAGTAATTGGGAAACTTTACTCCAAATTTTATTCTCAGACCCCCTCCTTCCCTCCCCCCGAAAAAAAAACACGTGTCTGCCCTACCAAACTCTGAAACCTTTGAGTGTTGGTATGATCTTTCACGTTTTTCCATTTTGTGCACCCGAAAAAATGTTTTCCTTCAAAATTAATAATTCCTGTTAAATCTGCTTTTCGTTTGTATTTGTGTCACTGAAACTGGGGGCGGGGATGGCTCAGTCCGTAGCGCGCCTGGCTCGTAATCTGTAGTTCCCAGGTTCGAGTCCCAGCTGGGTCAGAGTTGAGATTTGTCTCCGCAAAATTCCCCGCCCTGCCCACGGTCAGTAGGGAACACCGATGGTCTTGGAAAGGCCGCCGACCGTCGGAAGGGACGTTAAGCCATGGCCCCGTGTGCGGGAGAGACATACCCAGTGCACGTTAAAGAACATGCTGGATGGCCTTGACGGGAGGCTACCATCTGTCTCCCAATAGTTGTTCCAGTGGGTCCCCTCCCCTCAACCTTCTCTGAGCCTTCGGGGTCCTTGTGACCTGGCCATTTAGTGCATGGTGTGCAAAAAAGTGCCTCTCAGAGGTAAAACAACCCACCCCAACCACTGAAACTCTTTGTCAGGATATCCGATTACATGAATAATCAAATTTATCAGAAAACCTCTCGAAGAAGATAAATATATTCCTTCCAAACGTCACTTGAACTAAGCTCGCCCAATTGATTCACCGATAAGATATAACATCCTCCGAAGATGATTAATTTATGGAAATAAACGAAGTTTTCCGAATTCTATCTCTTCGCAATCCAATAGTCCAGTTTGAGAACATTTCAGTAACAGGATTTGATTGGCTAAAAAATACGTTCGCTAAAACTTCCTTTTCGATTCCATTTCTTTGATTAATTTTCGTCACTTCGTGACTTGATCTGTCTCTCACTTACAAACAACAGTTTTCTTCGCTCTAGCAAATCCGTCGAGATTTCCACGAAATCAGATCCAAAACATTACTTTCGCCTTCATCCATCTTCAAACGGAAGTCGGGAGAAATCTCTTCAGGGAGAGAAATGATGGATTAAATTGTCAACGTTCTTAACTCTAGCGAATCGATTGACTCTTCATCCAATCAAGACGGCTCCTAGTCTAACGTTTAAAAATTCCATTCACGCTTTTGAGATTAATCCATCTTTTTCGGCTTTCTATTCCTTACCGATTTGTTATTCGTTTCTGACATTGCTCGTTTTACTCGTGAGGTTAATTGCAATCCTCGTGCTGGTCTCGAACACGAAATTCTGTCACGCTCCCGAAGTCCAAGGCAAAAGTGAATGGCAAGTCACTGTTAAAATGTCAACAAATAGTACCTAAGGGATTTCTTCAATATCATTGTCCGATATGACTGTTTTCAAAAAGGCAAAACTTCGGGTAGAGAGGTTGGATACGGTTGTTCTACCTCTGAACGGCTTTCAAATAATACTATGAGTTGGGTTGTTTTACCTCTGAGCGGAACTTTTTTGCACACCATGGGCTAAATGGCTAGGTCAAATGGACCCCGAAGGCTCAGAGATGGTTGGGGGAGGGGACCCACTGAAACAGCTGTTGGGAGACAGATGGTAGCCTCCCGTCAAGGCCATCCAGCGTGTTCTTTAACGTGCACAGGGTATGGCTCTCCCGCACACGGGACCACGGCTTAACGTCCCATCCGACGGACGGCGGCCTTTCCAAGCCCATCGGTGTCTCCTACTAACCGTGGGCAGGGCGGGAAATTTTTCGGAGATAAATCTCAACGCTGACCCAGCTGGGACTCGAACCTGGGAACTACAGATTACGAGCCTGGCGCGCTACCGACTGAGCCACCCCCGCCCCCAGGGTGCAAATTAGTGAATGTGCAAGAGTTCAAAGTAGTGAGTGTGTAAAGAGAGTTTGAAAGTCATAGAACCTTCAAGACGAACACTTTGTCTATAATACTTTTAGGAAGAGCACTTTGTCACTTTTAAGTTAACTTAGTAACAAAATGTTCGTCTTAAAAATATTAATGACGAATAAATTCAAGAGGTTTGTCAGTAATACCTTTAGGACGAACGGTTTTTCACTAATACTTCTAGAATAGGATAACAGCTAAGCATACATTTTGAGCTAAATTATATTACCAGAAACGCTAAGAATTGGTGAACAGAACAAGGACAAGGACCAATATTATGATGTAGAATGTATATATGTAATATTATGCGTAGGAATACAGTGCAGCTTTTTGTTGTTGTTGTAAGCAACCACATTGTCAAAATATTCCTCCTATCACAAGCATATGTTTAATTGTACAGTATTGCAATCGCAGATTTGCTTTTTGAAAAATAAGGATACAGCTTTAGCACTCCAGACTCGTTATTGCAATTCCCAGATTATGGAGCTTTTTTTCTTTCCGAACGTAATACTTTGCCGAAAAACAATAAGAGCGATAGCGAATCAGCTTACAATAACAAAGTATTAATATAATTGAACTTCTTAATCAATGAGGGGCGGGGGTGACTTAGTCGGTAGCGCGCCAGGCTCGTAATCTGTAGTTCCCAGGTTCGAGTTCCAGCTGGGTCAGCGTTGAGATTTATCTCCGCAAAATTCCCCCCGCCCTGCCCACGGTCAGTAGGGGACACCGATGGGCTTGCAAAGGCCGCCGTCCGTCGGATGGGACGTTAAGCCGTGGCCCCGTGTGCGGGAGAGCCATACCCTGCGCACGTTAAAGAACACGCTGGATGGCCTTGACGGGAGGCTACCATCTGTCTCCCAACAGCTGTTCCAGTGGGTCGCCTCCCCCAACCTTCTCTGAGCCTTCGGGGTCCATGTGACCTGGCCATTTAGACCATGGTGTGCAAAAAAGTGCCGCTCAGAGGTAGAACAACCCAACCTCTTAATCAATGAAGGTGAACTGTAGACTTCTCGTCACACATGATGCTTTTAATCAATGATGTCCAGATTTTGACTGAAATGTCAATTCGATAAAAAGACCTTTGGGTACGTTGTGAAGGCAAGGAGACAAAAGTGTGCCTCCAGAGTGAGATCACTGGTGCATCAGACCATTCTGTCATTAAGGAAATGCGCTATGAAGAAAACCAAATCCCGTAATTAGGCTTTCGTGACTGACTGGTGAACAGCGAAAGAATACTGATGATGTGCCAGCTAATAATAAATTCTGCATTGCTATTAATAGGCCATCATTAGTATGACAGGATTGCCCTTTAAAGGATCAATCACCTCAAAGTTTCTGAATCATTCTATTAGGAGTTATCGTCTATTAGACACGACTCTTTCTATTTTGTTTCGCCAATAGCGATTTGATTGGTGGAAACATATTTTCAGTCCCTGACTTAAATGAAACAGAGATGGATATTTCTCCCAAAAAACGCACACATTTTTAGACTTTCATTGCTCCGAAGCTCATGGAGGTAACAACAACTGTGTAAAGAGAGATGGTATGACGTCACAAATGTGGTGGCGAAGATCGAAGCAGTCCGCCATGTTGGTATGCTCTAACTGTAACTGTCCATTAGAGTGTAGGTAATTTCATTCTAATAAGATTCCTAATTTTTTTTCAAGTGTAGAAATTTATTACGCTAGATTTTTTATATCATAACTTTCAATACTTTTATTTGCAGATAGTGAATTATTTCCAATTGGTGTCAGATATTCAATTTCAGGTGTTTTATTGTATGTTATTAGACATCATAGTTTTCGAAATAAGATATATAAATTTAAAGAGTCATTTATGAAACTTTTGTCCTCGTTTCTTTCTAGGATTTAGGCTAAAAGCACACTAGAAATATTGACAGTTATACACTACATTGTCAAAAGTATCACACACTGGATGGCCCTGATGGAGGCTACCTCTCCCTCCTAAGAACTGTCCAGTGAGTCCCCTCCCTCCAATCATATCTTAGACTTCGGGATCCTTGTGACCTGGCCATTTAGCCCATAGTTACAAAAAGTGTCAGAGGTAAAACAACTAAACCTAACAACCCAAAAGTATTGAGACATTTTTATGCTCGTCCCATCTGTCCTATCCGCGGCTCATACCGCAAAGAGTCAATATGCTGAATCTATCCCAATTTCTCTACCGAAACGTTTTACATGCGTAAGAAACGATTTTGCAAATTAATACTACTCATTAAAAATGTGTTTTTTTATCAAAATAATCTTAGATTTTTTTTAAATATTCTTTTAAGAAATATATGTTTTTGATTTAAAGTATAGGATTTTTCCTAAAAATAATAGGTACAAACTTTTAGGGGAGGTAGATAGCATCTAAAGGAATGAGAATTGCATAGGAACCCATAACCGGAAACGTCATGGGAAAGTGGTAGCAGAGGTACAAGATCTGAAAGGACACAAGACAGTGATTAATGGGAAAACATTTATTGGACATAATTATTACAAATGGCGTACTAGATGATACATTTCGTAATTTTACAGCAGATGCTCGAAGTTTCCTCCATGAGACGCGATGCATGTGTGACACCGACGGAGCATTGATTGCCGGACAACGGTCGAACACACCTGGAGTATCTTTGATAGTAAAACCAACGCAGACGAACCTTGCCACGAGATCCATGTCAGACTCTACAGGCAATTCATACGTGGTAGTTTGAGGGCCCCCCACAGAAAGAAATCAACACTCGTTAAATCAGGTGAGCGTGGGGACCAGGCAACTGGTCCAGCACTCCCCCAATCCATCGTTGCCCAAAAGACATGTTCAAATGCGCACGAACACACCTTCCATAACGGGGAGGCGCTCCATCATGTTGAAACCACATGTTGCGTCTCACATTTGCTGGAACATGAGCAAGTAAGCCTGGAAGAACCTGTTCCAGAAAGATCAGATACTTCATGGAGGTCATGCGGGTTGGTAAAAGGTATGGCCCGACTAACAGTCGCCTACCAAATCTGCCCACACATTTACTGCGAAACGATGTTGTACTGCATGGGTGCGCACACTGTGGGGGTTCTCGTGAGCCCACAAATGCGCATTGTGCTGATTGAATACGCCATCCCGAGTGAAACTGGCCTCATCAGTAAACTAAACATAAGCTGGGAAATTCACATCTTGGGCAGTTTCTTGGAGATACCACAGCGCAAAACGCACACATGCAGGATGATCTGCGAGGAGAAGTAACTGAACCCTTTGGAGATGAAATGGGTGTAAGGACTCACCGTGCAAAACAAGCTGTACACTGCAACAAGACACTCCTAAGGCAGAGGCAATGGCACGTGTGCTGGTACTAGGATTAGTCTCCACGGCATCCAACACACTTTCTTCCATGGCGGGAGTACGCGTCGATCGTGGCCTACCCTCACTTCTGCTACATCTTAATGACCCATAATCGCACAAATTTTGATGCGCACGCACAAACAAATGGCGACCCGGTACATGTCTGTGTGGGAAGCGTTCTTGATACATTCGTTGAGCGGCTCGTCCGTTGCCCTCAGCTATTCCATACACTAAGCGCATGTCTGCCAGCTCCCTGTTTGAATACCTTAGCATGCTCTTCGTAAGCCGACTACCGCTCGAATGAGGAAATCCGAAATTTCCCCTCCAGCGCACTGACGAACAGCGCTGCCTATTGACTTACGGTGACGTTTCCAGTTATGGGTTCCTATGCAATTCTCATTCCTTTAGATGTTATCTAACTCCCCTAAAAGTTTGTACCTATATTTTTGAGACACCCTGTATATATATATATATATATACACACAGGACACCCTGTGTATATATATATATATATACAGGGTGATTCAAAACTTATCGTTCAAATTTCGTGGTAGGGAATACGTCAGGAAACCGATTTCACATAGGAAAGAATGTCCGCAAATGTACGCATGTGTATGTAGAGGGCGCTGTGTGTACCCAACCAGTGTACAGCTCGCCTGACCACTCCCGCTGTCATCAGTGTACGAGCTGACTTACTAGTGATAAGATGAATCGTTTTACTCATCAAGAGCTAGCGGATATGCATCTCGCATATAGGGCAGCTGGCGAAAGCGGCCGCCGAGCTAGGCAAGTTTACGAAGACCGATACCCCAACAGAAGAATACCGCAGCATCAAATGTTTGCACGTGTGCATCGCAATCTGCGCGAACGTGGTTCACTGCGCAGCAACATGCAGGATACGGGGAGAAGACGACTGACGCGGACTGTCAACGTCGCAGAACAAGTCCTACAGTGCATCGAAGATAATCCGAATAACAGCACACGAGCTATTGCTCAGCAGCTTGGGGTCTCTCAGTCAGCAGTGTGGCGGATACTGCACGAGGAACGTGTGCATCCTTATCATCTGCAAAGGGTGCAGTTACTGCATCCTGAAGATTATCCGTAGCTGTGGAATTTGCACAATGGTTCATGCAGAAAGTTGGCGTGGACCCCAGTTTTCCAGCTTTTGTCCTTTTTACAGATGAAGCTTCATTCAGTCGTGAAGGTGTGTTCAATACACACAATTCACATGTGTGGGCTTACGACAACCCACATGGTACGAGAAGTCACGCTGCGCAACATCGTTTTGCCGTAAATGTGTGGGCTGGAATCATTGGTGACTATGATTCCAGCCCACACATTTACTGTTGTAACCTTACTTGTTGGGACCTTACTTGCTACCGCCCCGATTGGACGGCCGGAAATACCTAATATTTCTCGAGACAGTGTTACCGAATTTTCTGGGCGCTGTTCCTGCGCATATCCGCCAAGATATGTGGTATCAACATGACGGGGCTCCAGCCCATAGCACAATTGTTGCGCGTGATTACCTGAACCGAACATTCGGAGCTCGATGGATCGGTAGAGGTGGACCGATCGCTTGGCCACCCAGATCACCTGATTTATCGCCCACGGATTCCTTTTTGTGGGGGGCCATGAAAGACCATGTGTACGAGACCCCCGTCGACAGTTAAATGGACCTTGTTGCACGAATAGTGGCCGCCGCAGGTATTGTCCGTTATATGCCATGCGTTTTTGAAAATGTTCGGCGGTCAATGCAACGGCGCTGTGAATCCTGTGTCCGTGTAAATGGTCGCAATTTTGAGCACCTACTGTGAACCTGTACTTTACCTTGTTGGAATAAAAGTCACATTCGTTACCACTTAACTGTACTGTTTCCTTGTGTTCACTTTACTTGTCATTTTGTTCATGTAGATGACGTTTGCGGACATACTTTCCTATGTGAAATCGGTTTCCTGACGTATTCCCTACCTCCCCACGAAATTTGAACGATAAGTTTTGAATCACCCTGTATATAAAAGTACATACATTTTTTTTTTGAATTCATTACTCATTAAAAAGGCGTTTTTTCGTTTTTAACTAGAAATGTTTTCCTGTGGCTCTTGAAGAATACAATATTTTTTCTACCCTCTTTAACTGAAAGTCAACCCCAACCTTCATTTAAAACCCTCTTTAATTAAAAGTCAGCAATCTAACTTCATTTCGGTGTTTATTTTGAAACCCTCTTTAATTTAAGTTCATCACTGATCTTCATTTGAAACCTTCTGTAGCTGAATGTCAACACCCAACTTCATTTAAAACCCCCTTTAATTGAAGGCCAACGTCTAGCTTCATTTGAAACCCCCTTTAACTGAATGTCAGTCCCTATCTTCATTTCAATGTATCTGCATTTGTACCCTCTTTAATTAAATGCCAACCCATAACTTCATTTAAAACGTTCTTTATTTGAATGTCATCCTCTAACTTCATTTGAAAGTAGGGGGCGGGGGTGGCTCAGTCGGTAGCGCGCCAGGCTCGTAATCTGCAGTTCCCAGGTTCGAGTCCCAGCTCGGTCAGCGTTGAGATTTATCTCCGCAAAAATTTTCCCGCCCTGCCCACGGTCAGTAGGGGACACCGATGGGCTTGGAAAGGCCGCCGTCCATCGGATGGGACGTTAAGCCGTGACCCCGTGTGCGGGAGAGCCATACCCTGTGCACGTTAAAGAACACGCTGGATGGCCTTGACGGGAGGCTACCATCTGTCTCCCAACAGCTGTTCCAGTGTGTCCCCTCCCCCAACCTTCTCTGAGCCTTCGGGGTCCTTGTGGCCTGGCCATTTAGCCCGTGGTGTTCAAAAAAGTGACGCTCAGAGGTAAAACAATCCAATCCAATCATTTGAAACTCTCTTTGAAACCCTCTCAACACCTACCTTCGTTTCACCGTATTTTCCTTTAAAATCTCCTTTATAATTTTATGGCAACTCATATATCCATTTCAGTGCTATTGAATTATGAACGAACTAATATGTCTTCTTTCTTCCCCCACAGCCGTGAACCTGGCGAACTGCGGTAAAGCGAAATCGTGCATTCTTTATTCGGAAGGAGTGAAGTCGTGTCACGAAGACAACTGTGACTACATCTTAACCTACAGAGTGATGAACAACACCAACGTGGAATTTGTTCTAGGTGGAAAGTCAAAAGGAGAACAGACCTATCTTGCTGTCGGTTTTAGCAAGTCAAAAGAGGTAAGGGTATATTATTCTTTTGTATCCAAAGTTTTATACCATTAAGCCTCTTTTCCCCTGAAACTGTGGCGGGGGTGGCTCAGTTCGGTATCGCGCCAGGCTCGTAATCTGTAGTTCCCAGGTTCGAGTCCCAGCTGGGTCAGTGTTGAGATTTATCTCCGCAAAATTCCCTGCCCTGCCCACAGTCAGTAGGGGACACCGATGGACTTGGAAAAGCCGCCGTTCGTCGGTTGGGACGTTAAGTCGCGACCCCGTTTGCGGGAGAGCCATACCCTGTGCCTCCCAACCGCTGTTCCAGTGGGTCCCCTCCCCCAACCTTCTCTGAGCCTTCGGGTCCATGATGACCTGTCCATGGTGTGCAAAAAAAGTGCCGCTCAGAGGTAAAACAATCCAAATCCCCCTTAAACAACTCCGTGAGTTAAATTTTACTGATTAATTTGCCATCGAATTACTGATAATTTTCTTTTTTCGTTGCACTCTTATTCCTTCCCAGGAGGATGCATCGTTCGCTCAGTCGGTAGTGCGACAGACTCTTTATCTGCAGTTCCCAGATTCGAGTCCCAACTGTGCCAGCATTGAGATTTAGTTCCACTAAACTCCTACCTTACCCTCGGTGAGAAATCGGACACCGTTGGACTTGGAAAGGCACCGTCCTTTTGATGGAACGTTAAACCGTGGTTCCGTACAATGTGAAGTCATTTAAGCTGTAAATCCGGGTGGAGAGCAATTGGCGGAATGGAAGAACGTCATAGAGAAAAGCCATATCCTGATTACATGTCTCTTCAAGTATAATCTCTAGGAGGTTTCAAAAGAGAAGAGATGTTGAGGAAATACATTTTTTTAAATATTTTATTATCTTTTATTATTGTTCCATACTTATTATTAACAAAATTTTAACATGAAATTAAATTTCACATTACCTTATGAAAAACGGCAACATTTCATTGTACAGTCACAAAAAAGTATCCGAACGCTATGGTTGATTACAGAATTCAGAAAAAATATCAGGCAACCATTTTTTTAGAAATTAGTGATCTGGCAACCTTCGTGTCACGTGACATGTAGTTGCCACATATTTTTTCTGAATTCTGTAATCAACCGTAGTGTTCGGATACTTTTTCGAGCGACTGTACATGTTATGAAAATTAAATATAATTCTTATGATAAATTGCATTATAATATTAACATAGGCGCAACTTTTTCAACACTTGATATTTATTAGTAATATAAATACGTTTAATTTATGTACACGTACAGTGTAAGATTTCTATAAAACAATGCTTAAAAACAACAATTCTTTGTTATATAATATAAGGATAAACCAGAGTAAACACATAGTTTATATTTATATAATTTAAACACTTTATTCCATCATTTATTTACAATAAAAAAGTCAGTCGGCATACGTCCATCTTTCTTTTTGATTTCCTGACGTTACAAGCAACATTACCATGCACATTAGAATAATAGAAACCATCTCACATGACTCGTTTGTGGGATTTATAACAAAAAAAGGTTCACACATTTCCCTTGATCTTTAATACAGTGGACCCCCGATATAATGCGCATGTCGGGCGGGAAACAACACCCGCGTTATAGGGTGAACCGCATTATACCGAGCGGCGCGGTGGCGACACAATAAATTTCACACTGTAAGCTTTTCTTTTACTCATCATGCATACAATAATTAAACACTATTCAAAATACATGCAGGAACTCAATACATACACAATTACTCAATACGCAGTAACAATAAAATGCTATACTCACTAACGCCGCACGAACCTGTATAAACATGTTTGAACTTATCGCGAACATCGCCCGCGCTATAACCGAGTACGCGGTATAGCGAGCAGCGCTATAACGAAGGTCCACTGTATTTAAAGTATAATTTTACGCTTAGTGTCTCCATTTCGTTCTCACCTTTTCAGTAAAATTGTAAACTTTCCACGTTCACTCCAACATCCATTTTCTAAGTTCTTTAATAAATCAATTTATATTTCTTAAATCTTTCATATAAATTGGAATCAAATTAACTAATCTTGGGGATATATATATGTGTGTGTAATGTCTGGTAATAATATTCTTTGTTGCAAAGAGCTCTCCCAAAAACGGGGCGGGGGTGGCTCAGTCGGTAGCGCGCCAGGCTCGTAATCTGTAGTTCCCAGGTTCGAGTCCCAGCTGGGTCAGCGTTGAGATTTATCTCCGCAAAATTCCCCGCCCTGCCCACGGTCAGTAGGGGACACCGATGGGCTTGGAAAGACCGTCGTCCGTCGGATGGGACGTTAAGCCGTGGCCCCGTGTGTGGGAGAGCCATACCCTGTGCACGTTAAAGAACACGCTGGATGGCCTTGACGGGAGGCTACCATCTGTCTCCCAACAGCTGTTCCAGTGGGTCCCCTCCCCCAACCTTCTCTGAGCCTTCGGGGTCCATGTGACCTGGCCATTTAACCCATGGTGTGCAAAAAAGTGCCGCTCAGAGGTAAAACAACCCAACCCAAAAAAGCTCTCCCAATAATAAGTTTTTTAGATAATCTGGTATTAACTGCAAAGGCTCTGATGTTTTGTTCCTTCCTTATTTTATTTATATGTTCGATTAAATTAAAAATATAGTTTTCTCACTTGCAAAATGCCCAATACTTGATAATCCTGAATAATGTTTTCTCTTCTTTGCATCTATTTATATGGTTTTGGACTCCCTCTAGCGGTTTAACATATGTATCATAAGTTCCTCTTCCATGACAAAATACCGTATTTCAGATAAGATTTTATCCAAGTATTATAAATTATTTTTAATAATGATAAATCTGCGAAGTTCCTGATGTAATATATTTTGGGAATTACTGCATTGATGTGATATTTGTTTGCAAATTCCAAGTTAATTTCCTATCTATAATTATTCCCATTTAGCAATAACTCTTTACTGCTTCAATACTTTCACATAACAGTCATATCAGAATAATATGACCACCTATCATAGTATATGTATGGTAGGTGGTCATATTATTCCGATACGACTGTGTATACATACTTTATATCACCACTACAGGATGTTTAATGATAGTTTAGTTTCTCATTAAAATAATCTGTTTCATTTTCCCTAATTCTAAGGTTCACATATTTTTTCTTCTTGATCTTTAACGCCAGTCTATTCTTATGAAACCAGTCTCCTGTTTTATATAAATCATCGTTTATTTGAAAAATTAATATTCCCTCTTTACCAGAAAAAATATTATTGTGTCATTTGCAAAAGTAATTATTTTACCATTTAACGTAAATCACAAAAATCATTACTATAAATTAGAAATAGCACTTCGAGATGTCATCTTTATCCCATAGCACGGGACAGCTATTTGATTATATTGGCAAAAAGCGACAGAATACTTGCAATAAAAAAATTTCTAGACTGCTGTTTTGCAACCTTTTCGGAAGGCGGAACACTTTGTAATGTGACAACAATTTGGCGGAACACTTTGTAATGTGACAACAATTTGGCGGAACACTTTGTAATGTGACAACAATTTGGCGGAACACTTTGTAATGTGACAACAATTTGGCGGAACACTTTGTAATGCAACAACGATTTGGCGGAACACTTTGTAATGCGACAACGATTTGGCGGAACACTTTGCAATGCGACAACAATTTGGCGGAACACTTTGTAATGCGACAACAATTTGGCGGAACGCTTTGTAATGTGACAAAAATTTGGTGGAACGCTTTGTAATGTGACAAAAATTTGGCGGAACACTTTGTAATGTGACAACAATTTGGCGGAACACTTTATAATGCGACATCAATTTGGTGGAACACTTTGTAATGCGACATCAATTTGGCGGAACACTTTGTAATGTGACAACAATTTGGTGGAACGCTTTGTAATGTGATAACAATTTGGCGGAACACTTTGTAATGCGACAACAATTTGGCGGAACACTCATTAACATATAAATTATCAATAATATAAACTTTATTTTCTGCATTCACTAGAAACAAAACTTACTTCTATGTGAAAGTACCTTTTAACGAAATTTTTAACTTATTTGGAATGTTAGCTAGGTTGGTTGATTGGCTGTTTGGGTTTTATGGCGCAACGGTAACATAGGCCATATTGCACCAAACAAGACAAATAGTAAAAAAATAAAAATCATGAAAAACCAGAACCAAAATTAAAATCAAGATGAAAATTTGATAAAATATAGGGCAAAAGTCAATAAAAATACACTATGTTAAAAAGGCAGTGTAAAACAGAAAAAACAACAACTGATGTAGAAGGCCCATGTAAACAATAAAAAAAAATAAAAAATAAATACCCCCTCAAGCAGCTGCTTGCCACATAGGTCTGACAGGAGCCTGTCTTAACAACTGTAAAAGATTACAACCGGTTAAAATAACGCAAAGTCGAAGACTGCGGTTAAAAGTGAAACATCAAAGGTGTCCGAGAGTAAGAGGCTCGGACAAAAAATCGTGAGAGCTAAAATAATAATGGCGTTCAAATATAAAAGCCAGACACTCAATTAAAATATGCTTAATGGTTAAAATGGTGTCACAAAACTCACACTTTAGGTTCGTCATCTGCTCGAAGAAGAAAAGAATGTGGGATAAACAAATGACCTAAGCGGAACCGAGCAAGTAAAACTTCCTCCTTGCGATTCTTGCAAAAATATGACTGCCACGGTTTGACAATGGGCTTGACCTCGAATAGCTTATTTCCGACCTGTTCAGACCAAGATCTGCCACTGTGCCCAGAGCTCAATGGAGAAACACTGCCGGAAGTCTAGGTATGGGACCGGCATTGGAGAGTCGGACAGAGGCTTGGCAGACTTGGCAGCAGCATCTGCCAAGTCATTGCCCATGATGCCGACATGAGCTGGTACCCAACAGAAGAGAATAGTAGTTGTGGATGCCAGACGATGGAGCTGCTGGTGGATGTTGGAAAGAGAACAGGATGAGGCCGATGCCTCGCGAGATCAAAGCCTGTAATAGCGCGAGTCGGTGTAAAGGGACGATGACGATAACGCTTAGCTTCTATGTGGTCCAAGACAATGCTGATCGCATGCAACTATGCAGTGAAGATGCAACACTACTGTGGATCTGGTCTACAATGATTACATCACAGCAGACCATGGATGATCCCACTGATGTGTCGGATTTGGAGCCATCTGTGAAGACAGCCAAGAAGTCCGGGTGCTCAGCACGATGGCTGGCAAAGAGTTGCTGATACACAGTCCGGTATAAGATCTTAGCTAGGAATCAAATACTTTAATTCAAACAATTCATAATGATAAATAAAGTAAATTTAACATCTGCGTTTCTTTATATATCGTTGAATTGATGGTTGCCTAGCAACTACTCGTGAACACACCAAGGAATAAGAAACCCAGGTTGCTATACTTGTCGACAAGAGAGGGGTTACCATTCGGCGAAATATCGAAAAAAGAAGCAAAACTAATTTTTTTATCAAAACCTTTCATGAATACAGTCGCTCAAAAAAATACCTGAACACCATGGTTGATTACAGAATTCAGAGTAAATATCTGGCAACGATTTTTTTAGAAATTAGTGATCTGGCAACCTTCGTGTCACGTGGCAGAATTTTTTCTGAATTCTGTAATCAACCATAGTGTTCAGATATTTTTGAGCGACTGTACTATGCCTACAGGCACATTATCTATGTCTTTCTAATATTCTTAGAGATATCTCACTATTCCCTCAAAAAATGCAACTCATAATTTGCTGAATTTTTGTTACATATTTTGCTCCTGTATTTTCTATATTTTTCTCTCTTTCACTTCGTTCATAACGTTTTTTCTCTTCGTAGGGTGACGCTATGAAATTGGTGGCTTGTACCAGAGCCAAGACAGTAGCAGAAATCAAGTATTATATTGTACAGAATGCGGCAGAAGGGCCCTTGGAACACCCAATGGTACGTTGTGTTCTCTTACAATGCTATAACATGTAAAAAACGTCACGTAGAAACAGTCGCTCAAAAAACTATGGCATATAAACTGACAGGCTCCTGTCACACCTATGTCATCATCATCATCATCCTCAAGCAGCCATGGGCTACGGAGGTCCAACCAGACCGTGCAATTTAGTTCTCCAAGCAAGTCTATCCTGAGCTACATCTACTGCATCTGGCCACTGCACACCAATTCTAACAAGGTCCTGTTTGACATTGTCTGCCCACCGCATCCTAGGTCTCCCCTTGTTTCTGAGGCCTTTAGGCACACTGTTCATAACCCTATTCGCCAATCTATAATTATTCATACGGGCAACATGGCCAAACCAACGGAGTCTCTCTCTGCACAATATGCTGCTTAAAGGAGGTTGCAAACTCCTTTGTCTAACCTCATCATACCTATGTAGCAAGCAGTTACTTGAGGAGATATTATTTATTTTTTATTATGTAAAAACAAGTGACGCTCAGATGTAACACAACCCAACATTTCATTACTCTATCTCCTTGGTTAACTTTCACCTCGATGCATCGCTAGTCCCCTTGGTTTAATATTGTAAAAATTAGTGATGAGTTTATGCTTTTGTCTATTTAAAATGGCACAAACGACTTCGGGCTTCGATTAATTTAAATTTCAAACATTTCTTGAAAGTGCGAAAAATAAAAGTAAAATTTTAACATATTTACATTAAAATTCGACCTTTTAATGAGTCTTTAATAATTAAATATAAATATCATCCAGCTTTTGACTACTTTTTACAAATTCTCTACGTTTAATAAATGAATGGCTCTTTGCGTTTATGGTGATGTTACCCACAAACTCTCAGTTTCTAAAAGTATTTCTAATACTTTTCGATCCAAATCGCATTAATATTTTAATTTTGTCAATAAATGATTATAATTAATAATATAAAAATAAAATAAATGATTGGAGACATTCATTTCTATATATATGTCGTGTGATGCGTCAGAGAAATTTTTTCTCCCAATCGGGCTCTGACTCAACAATTATACAAATGGTTTGTGCTCGATCTCAACAATCGTGCAAATGGATTGTGCTCTGGCTCAACAACTGTACAAATGGTTTGTGCTCGATATCAACAATTGTACAAATGGTTTGTGCTCGATCTCAACAATCGTGCAAATGGATTGTGCTCTGGCTCAACAACTGTACAAATGGATTGTGCTCTGGCTGAACAATTGTACAAATGGTTTATGCTCCTTCTCAACAATCGTGCAAATGGATTGTGCTCTGGCTCAACAATTGTACAAATGGTTTGTGCTCGATCTCAACAATCGTGCAAATGGATTGTGCTCTGGCTCAACAACTGTACAAATGGACTGTGCTCTGGCTCAACAATTGTACAAATGGTTTATGCTCCTTCTCAACAATTGTACAAATGGTTTGTGCTCGGTCGCAACAATCGTGCAAATGGATTGTGCTCGGTCTCAACAATCGTGCAAATGAATTGTGCTCTGACTCAACAATTGTACGAATGGTTTGTGCTCTGACTCAACAATTGTACGAATGGTTTGTGCTCGGTCTCAACAATCGTGCAAATGGATTGTGCTCTGGCTCAACAACTGTACAAATGGATTGTGCTCTGGCTAAACAATTGTACAAATGGTTTATGCTCGGTCTCAACAATCGTGCAAATGGATTGTGCTCTGGCTCAACAATTGTACAAATGGATTGTGCTCGGTCTCAACAATCGTGCAAATGAATTCTGCACTGACTCAACAATTGTACGAATGGTTTGTGCTCGGTCTCAACAATCGTGCAAATGGATTGTGCTCTGGCTCAACAACTGTACAAATGGATTGTGCTCTGGCTAAACAATTGTACAAATGGTTTGTGCTCGGTCTCAACAATCGTGCAAATGGATTGTGCTCTGGCTCAACAATTGTAGAAATGGTTTGTGCTCGATCTCAACAATCGTGCAAATGGATTGTGCTCTGGCTCAACAATTGTACAAATGGGTTGTGCTCGATCTCAACAATCGTGCAAATGGATTGTGCTCTGGCTCAATAATTGTACAAATGGATTGTGCTCTGACTCCACAATTGTACAAATGGTTTATGCTCGGTCTCAACAATCATGCAAATGGATTGTGCTCTGGCTCAACAATTATACAAATGGTTTGTGCTCGATCTCAATAATAGTGCAAATGGATTGTGCTCTGGCTCAACAACTGTACAAATGGATTGTGTTCTGGCTAAACAGTTGTACAAATGGATTGTGCTCTGGCTCAACAACTGTACAAAAGATTTTGTGCTCGGTCTCAACAATCATGCAAATGGATTGTGCTCTGGCTCAACAACTGTACAAATGGATTGTGCTCTGGCTCAACAATTGTACAAATAGTTTGTGCCCGATCTCAACAATCGTGCAAATGGATTGTGCTCTGGCTCAACAATCGTACAAATGGATTGTGCTCTGGCTCAACAATTGTACAAATGGTTTGTGCTCGATCTCAACAATCGTGCAAATGGATTGTGCTCTGGCTCAACAATTGTACAAATGGTTTGTGCTCGATCTCAACAATCGTGCAAATGGATTGTGCTCTGGCTCAACAATTGTACAAATGATTTGTGCTCGATCTCAACGATCATGCAAATGGATTGTGCTCTGGCTCAACAATTGTACAAATGATTTATGCTCGGTCTCAACAATCGTGCTAATGGATTGTGCTCTGTCTCAACAACTGTACAAATGGATTGTGCTCTGGCTCAACAATTGCAAAAATTGTTTCTGCTCAGGCGGGCGTGGCTCGAATTCATGTCTACAAAAAATTGAACCATGAAGCTGCATTCTGTATCCACTGATAATCTCATCATATGAGATATCTGGTATATTTCTCAGAACCCAAGATAATGCAAGTTTTGCAATGATGATGTCACTTCAGATTTTTTACTTTGCTGTTCTTCATGTAATGTCGTCTACAAGACCGACTTTGCCAATATTTTGACTCATTTATGAAGTAACGTATAAAAAAGTGCGGCATGAGATAAACTGAAGAATAAGGATTGCTGCCGGGACTTTTTGGAATCTATGGAGAGAGTGGAGAAATACGCGTATACACTTAAAGACTAAAATTTTGCTGTGAAATAATTTGGTTCTTTCTAGGTTTAGTTACGATAGTGAAATTTGAACTCTTTGTAAACAACAAAGCAGGAAACTTTATTCCTTTGATTCTAAATGCTACGCAGTATCTCAGGCATTATGTTGTTCAATTTTGTAAGTAATATTGAGGGGTTAGGCAAAGGAGTCGGCAACCTCCTTTGAGCAGCATATTGTGCAGAGAGAGACTCCGTTGGTTTGGCCATGTTGCCCGTATGGATAATTATAGATTGGCGAATAGGGTTATGAATAGTGTGCCTAAAGGCCTCAGAAAAAGGGGGAGACCTAGGATGCGGTGGGCAGACAATGTCAAACAGGACCTTGTTAGAATTGGTGTGCAGTGGCCAGATGCAGTAGATGTAGCTCAGGATAGACTTGCTTGGAGAACTAAATTGCGCCATTTAGTTGGACCTCCGTAGCCCATGGCTGCTTGAGGATGATGATAAAGTCATTCATATTTGTCTAATATTGAGTTAATCATTAAGGAAACTTCAAAAAATTTATATTTTTTTAATTAAATAGTTTGAAACAATGCTTATTATTTAAGTTTTAATAAATTTCTGAATGAAATTCTTCTGTTGGATTACTGTTGTGAAATATTCCAGCTTCCATAATTCTTTAAATACTGAACGAATATTGTTGAAAATCGAGATTTAAATAGATTTGATTATGATCTTTAATATATAATTTATCTTCTGTCACATTTTTCCACTAAATACATATTTTAGAAGTTAATAGAGCTTCGAAGTTAGATTCCCATTGACATAGAAATACTCTGAATAATTTGAAAGGGTATTGATGGCCGAGAGGTTAGTGCGCTTGGCTACTGATCTAAGGGACCTGGGTTCGAGACTCTGGTTAAGGCATGGCTGTATTGTGTCGTTTTTCTGCTGAGGTCCTGCCATCCTCTCAGATCTTCTACTGTGGCATATAAACTGACAGGCTCCTGTCAGACCTCTGTGGCAAGCAGCTGCTTGAGTGGGTATTTATTTATTGTATTGTCTTCAAATGTCAAGTTAAAGATGTTTCTCTGTATATTCCAAATTGTAAGATTTCAACTCTTAATTTCGTTATATGTTCCTGTTTTTCTTGCCAAACTATTGCTTTATAATTCTCCATTTTCTGAAGAAAAAAACAAATCAAATTTCAGCACCTGGAAAACCAGAAGATGGACCTGGATGGAGATCGCATGTGGTGCAGCTTCACCATGCCCCTTGTCACTCAAGGAGACGAGAATAACGGGTTGGATCTCAGTGCTCCTTTATATCAGGTGTACATGCGAGGCAACACCAACTATACGAAGACGGGTAAGTTTCTATTTCTGCTCGCTTTTTATGACTTTGGGTTGGGTTGTTTTACCTCTGAGCGGCACTTTTTTGCACACCATGGGCTAAATGGCCAGGTCACATGGACCCCGAAGGCTCAGAGAAGGTTGGGGAGGGGACCCACTGGAACAGCTGTTGGGAGACAGATGGTAGCCTCCCGTCAAGGCCATCCAGCGTGTTCTTTAACGTGCACAGGGTATGGCTCTCCCGCACACGGGGCCACGGCTTAAATTCCCATCCGACGGACGGAGGCCATTCCAAGCCCATCGGTGTCCCCTACTGACCGTGGGCAGGGCGGGGAATTTTGCGGAGATAAATCTCAACGCTGACCCAGCTGGGACTCGAACCTGGGAACTACAGATTACGAGCCTGGCGCGCTACCGACTGAGCCACCCCCGCCCCCGCCCCCTCTCTTTTTATGACAGTTATTCTAAACGTGCAGCGCATTACTATGCAAGATAGAAGCGATTAATATCTTGCGAAACATTATTTTTACTCACCACACATTGATTGCTGTGGGAGTCATTTAAATTGGGATTCAAAACGAAGTGTTCCCCAAAAGATCGCTCTCCGTTAGCAGACCTCTGTGTTAGCAGGGGACAATGATGTTAAGGACCTCTCGTTAGCAGGGAACAATGATGGGCTTGGAAAGGCCACCGTTCATTACATGAGACGTTAACCATGGTCCCCGTGTGCGGGAGATCCATAACCTGTGCACAGTAAAGTACACTCTGGATGGGCTGGATGGTACGCTACCTGGGGGGGGGGGTCAGTCAGTAGCGCGCCAGGCTCGTAATCTGTAGTTCCCAGGTTCGAGTCCCAGCTGGGTCAGCGTTGAGATTTATCTTCGCAAAATTTCCCGCCCTGCCCACGGTCAGTAGGGGACACCGATGGGCTTGGAAAGGCCGCCGTCCGTCGGATGGGACTTTAAACCGTGGCCACGTGTGCGGGAAATTCATACCCTGTGCACGTTAAAGAACATGCTGGATGGTCTTGACGGGAGGCTACCATCTGTCTCCCAACAGCTGTTCCAGTGGGTCCCCTCCACCAACCTTCTCTGAGCCTTCGGGGTCCTTGTGATCTGGCCATTTAGCCCATGGTGTGCAAAAAAGTGCCGCTCAGAGGTAAAACAACCCAACCCAATCATCCATTCGAATCCCCATCCGAATTAAAACTTTTAAAGCGTTTAAAAGAAGATAAAAGGAAAACTTCATTTTCTTCGTAAACGAGATTCCCATATGCGCCATGATATGAAATGCGTTCTTCTTCTAGTTTCTGTATATTTTGGAGTTGAGTAGCACTTGACAATAGCAATCAGTGGTCCTACCACTTACCAAAGTTTGTGAACCACTCTCCTAAAGTGTCTTCTTAAATTCTAGTAAAAACAACACTAACAATTATTAGTTATAGAATGCGTTTCTTTCATACTGAGGAATTAAATTTATCAGATTCAGTATCCCCTGTATTTTATCATAGTCTCAAGTTAATCTCTTTTGATCTTTTTCCCCCACAGCTAATCATCCCCTCCTGCCGTCCAAACTTTTCATGTCCAAGAAAGAACTCTTAGTGGAGAAGATGAGCGTCCAACATCACATGATCCAGAAGAAATCCAGCGCCACATCCCTCAGCACGACCAGCGTCGTTATGGCTCTGCTAATTTCCCTACTGCTGCCTCCTCTCCTGTGATAAGATTCCCTTGATTCCTCTACATTGAAAAGCACGCTCTGTCTGATAAAGATCTGTGGCTTGAAATGGAAAAATCACGTAGGAATTCAATACTGAGAATATATCCTTTACTACTGGACACTAATGAGCATTTTCAATTTATTTCGCTTTTTTATCAAAGGGTTATCCAAAATTTCTGCTGATTTATGTGGTATAATTTAAATTATTTATTTATTTAATGGGTTGTTTTTCTTCTGAGCTTCACTTTTTTTGCACACAATGGGCTAAATGACCAGGTCACAATGACCCTGAGAAGTTTGGGGGAAGAGGACACATTGGACAGCTGTAAAGAGGTAAAGGGTGCTTCCTGTGAAAACCGTCCAGCGTATTCTTTAACGTGCACAGTGTATGGCTGTGACGTACAGTCGCTCAAAAAAATATCCGAATATTATGGTTGATTAAAGAATTCTGAAAAAATATCTGGCAACGATTTTTTTAGAAATTAGTGATCTGGCAACCTTCGTGTCACGTGACGCGAAGGTTGCCAGATCACTAATATCTGAAAAAATCGTTGCCAGATATTTTTAATGAATTTTGTAATCAACCGTAGCGTTCAGATACTTTTTTGAGCGACTGTACAAGCTGAGTGGCTGTCCTTGACGAGAAACCTCCATCTGCCTCGTAACTAGTCGCCCAGTGGATTCACTTCGCTAACCTTCTCTGAGTCTTTGGGATCCTTGTGACCCGACGATTTAGTTCATGTGCTAAAAAACTGCAACTCAGAACTAAAACAATCACAACGGGAATCATTGTAAAGACGGAAGAACATAAACTTCAACAAGAGAATAATGACATGCAAAATCCAAATCTATACTCATTCCTAATGATTCGAATCAGATCCAATTCTCCGTGAGTTAATGAGCTGCAAATTCTACTCATTGAATATTTCTTCACTTATTAGTTCTACCAAAAAAATGGTTGGCAGTACAGTCGCTCAAAAAAATATCCAAACACTATAGCTGATTACAGAATTGAGAAAAAATATCTGGCAACAATTTTCTTTTTAGAAATTAGTGATCTGACAACCTTCGTGTCACGTGACACGAAGGTTGCCAGATCAATAGTTTTTAAAAAAAAATTTTGCCAGATATTTTTTCACAATTCTGTAATCAGCTATAGTGTTCGGATATTTTTTGAGCGACTGTACAACGAACAAATCATTATTATGGACAAGTGACGATAGTACTGAAAATGTTTAATATCAGGGAATATCCAGGTTTCAACTTGAATAAAATATGATTAGAATTTATTTGTACTGGATACAACTGGATAACATTGTACTGGATAAATTTGTACTGGATAAATTTGAAGTAGGATCTCTTTTCATTAAAATTTTCAATAATTTCACTTTACGTGAAACCATAAGAGCATACAGAAAAGCTAAAATGTTTTGAAACTAAGTATTTTACGGGGGAAAAACGTATTAAGGTGCATGGAATTGGTTGTGAATAAATGCACGTAGTTACATATCTTGTATGGGATTTTTCCCCCCTGTTATTAGCCCTAGATTCAAATCGTGGATATATTTGTTTCTGTTTTTCCTGTGATTAGCCCTAGGTTTGAATCCTGGGTGTGATTTTTTTCCCTGTTAATAATCCTAGGTTTGAATCCTGGGTGTGATTTTTTTTCCCCTATGATTATCCCTAGTTTCAAATCCTGGATGTGATTTTTTCCCTGTGATTAGCCCTAGGTTCAAATCCTGAATGTGAATTTTTTCCCTGTTAATGGCCCTAGGTTTAAATCCTGGGTGTGACTTTTTTTCCCTCTGTGATTAGCCCTAGGATCAAATCCTGGGAGTAATTTTTTTTCCTGCTATTAATCCTAGGTTCAAATCCTGGATGCGATTTTTTTCCCTGCTATTAATCCTAGGTTCAAATGCCGGGTGTGATTTTTTTTTCCTGCTATTAATCCTAGATTCAAATGCTGGATATGATGTTTTTCCTGCTATTAATCCTAGGTTCAAATCCTGAATGTGATTTTTTTTTCTCTGCTATTAATCCTAGGTTCAAATCGCGGATGTGATTTTTTTTTTCTCCTGTTATTAGCCCTAGATTCAAATCGCGGATGTGATTTTTTTTCCCCTGTTATTAGCCCTAGATTCAAATCCTGGATGTGTTTGTTTGTTTTTCCTCTGATTAGCCCTAGGTTTAAATCCTGGGTGTGATTTTTTTTCCTGTTAATAGTCCTAGGTTTGAATCCTGGGTGTGATTTTTCCCCTGTTAATAATCCTAGGTTCAAATCCTGGGTGTGATTTTTTCCCTGTGATTAGCCCTAGGTTCAAATCCTGGGTGTGATTTTTTCCCTGTTAATAGTCCTAGGTTCAAATCCTGGGTGTGATTTTTTTCCCTGTGATTAGCCCTAGGTTCAAATCCTGGATGTTAATTTTTCCCTGTTAATGGCCCTAGGTTTAAATCCTGGGTGTGATTTTTTTTCCTCTGTGATTAGCCCTAGGGTCATATCCTGGGAGTATTTTTTTTCCTGCTATTAATCCTACGTTCAAATCCTGGATGTGATTTTTTTTCCTTCTATTAATCCTAGGTTCAAATGCTGGGTGTGATTTTTTCCCTGCTATTAATCCTAGGTTCAAATGCTGGGTGTGATTTTTTTTTCCTGCTATTAATCCTAGATTCAAATCCTGGATGTGATTTTTTTTTCCTTCTATTAATCCTAGGTTCAAATGCTGGGTGTGATTTTTTT
Source organism: Ryuthela nishihirai (assembly GCA_038380435.1). Taxonomy (NCBI): domain Eukaryota; kingdom Metazoa; phylum Arthropoda; class Arachnida; order Araneae; family Heptathelidae; genus Ryuthela; species Ryuthela nishihirai. The sequence continues at coordinate 30,738,926 of JAWZYU010000025.1, forward strand.
TTCCTGCTATTAATCCTAGATTCAAATGCTGGGTGTGATTTTTTTTTTCCTGCTATTAATCCTAGGTTCAAATCCTGGATGTGATTTTTTTTCCTTCTATTAATCCTAGGTTCAAATGCTGGGTGTGATTTTTTCCCTGCTATTAATCCTAGGTTCAAATGCTGGGTGTGATTTTTTTTTCCTGCTATTAATCCTAGATTCAAATCCTGGATGTGATTTTTTTTCCTTCTATTAATCCTAGGTTCAAATGCTGGGTGTGATTTTTTTTTCCTGCTATTAATCCTAGATTCAAATGCTGGGTGTGATTTTTTTTTTCCTGCTATTAATCCTAGGTTCAAATCCTGGATGTGATTTTTTTTCCTTCTATTAATCCTAGGTTCAAATGCTGGGTGTGATTTTTTCCCTGCTATTAATCCTAGGTTCAAATGCTGGGTGTGATTTTTTTTTCCTGCTATTAATCCTAGATTCAAATCCTGGATGTGATTTTTTTTCCTTCTATTAATCCTAGATTCAAATGCTGGGTGTGATTTTTTTTTCCTGCTATTAATCCTAGATTCAAATCCTGGATGTGATTTTTTTTCCTGCTATTAATCCTAGATTCAAATCCTGGATGTGATTTTTTTTCCTGCTATTAATCCTAGGTTCAAATGCTGAATGTGATTTTTTTTCCTGCTATTAATCCTAGATTCAAATCCTGGATATGATTTTTTTTCCCTGCTATTAATCCTAGATTCAAATGCTGGATGTGATTTTTTTCGGCTATAATCCTAGGTTCAAATCCTGGATGTGATATTTTTCCCTGCTATTAATCCTAGGTTCAAATGCTGGATGTTTTTTTTTTCTGTGATTAAGTATTAATTCAAATCTTGTATGCAATTTTCTTTTCCTATAGGCTAAATCCCAGATGTGTTTCTCACTGTGATTAAACCTAAGTTGATCCCAGATGCTATTTTTCTTTTTTCATTACGATTAAGCCTAGTTTATTTCCTAAACGTGATTTTTTTTCTATCATTAAGCCTAAGTTAAATCCCACATGTGATTTTTTCCCCGAAGAATAAACCTAAGTTCAAAACAAGGATGTGATTTTTATCCTCCTGGGATTAAGTTCAAAACTATATGTGTTATTTTTCTCTTCCCTGTGATTAAATCTAGGTTCAAATCCTCTGATTTTTGCTTCCTCTGATTAAGCCTAGGATCAAATCCCGGAATGTGCTTTTTTTATTTCAAGTTGGTTTATTTCGTATTTGCAATATCCTAAAACAACCAGGGGCTCCGCAGGACCAAGTAGACTATGCAATTGAGCTCTCCCAATATATTCCAAGGGACAATAACTTCAATTTGCTCACTGAATCCCATTTGACATTGTCCATTCCCTCAAACATAAAACCAACAAATATCCAATATGCTGCTTATCTACCGTAATCAACATCATGAATCAAGCTTCCATTTATATAGGAAGACTAAAGATAAATAATTAAAGTTCTAACTGAATCTTATATACTCTCCTACATATCTCTAAGCCAATCCAAATAAATGAGGAATGAATATTTTTTTTTCCTTAAGCATGTATTCAGACAGAGCATGTTTGTAGAGATTAAAAAATCTACTCGAATATAAGTGGAAACTAGTCAAATTAATATTCAAACAGATTCTTTCTAAATCGTCTATGCGGCAATGAAGCGTAAAAGATTTTTCTATACGATATTACAAAGCCTAAAGTATAAAAAGATTCCTAAGTAAGCTGAGCAGTTACTGGCTTGAACAAGCTGTTTAAATTAAAATGTTTTCTATAAATTAAAATTACATTATGTTATTAAAAGCAATGGAATACTTTCGTATGAGTGGAACGTCACATTCAGAGATCAATAATTTTCAAAATATAATTTTTGAGGGAAACATACCACTGGAAATAAATTAGAGATTTCTCACAGACATTTCTAAATCCCGATTTTTCAAAATATTCGTTTAATATTTGAAACCTGCTACAGCCCGAAAAAAGTGTAGTGTGAAATATATTTCTCCTCTCCATTGATAATCTTCACAATTCCCGCCAAAAGGGTGGCGCTAAAGGTATTTCTCCTCTCCATCCATAGCTTTAACAGTTCCCGCCAAAAAGATGGCGTTAAACATATTTCTCCTCTCCATTCATAACTTTAACAGTTCCCACCAAAAATGGTGGCGCGAAACATATTTCTCCTCTCCATCCATAACTTTAACAATTCCCGCCAAAAGAGTGGCGCTAAACCTGTTTCTCCTCTCCATCCATAACTATAACAAATCCCGCCAAAATTGTGGCGCGAAACATATTTCTCCTCTCCATCCATAACTTTAATAATTCCCGCCAAAAGGGTAGCACAAACATATTTCTCTTCTCCATCCATAACTTTCACAAATCCCGCCAAAATTGTGGCGCGAAACATATTTCTCCTCTCCATCCATAACTTTAACAATTCCTGCCAAAAGTGTGGCGCGAAACATGTTTCTCCTCTCCATCCATAACTTTCACAAATCCCGCCAAAATTGTGGCGCGAAATATATTTCTCCTTTCCATCCATAACTTTAACAATTCCCGCCGAAAGGGTGGCGCTAAAGGTATTTCTCTTCTCCATTGATAACTTTCGCACGTTCCAACTAAAGTGGGCCACGAATCCTCCATCGAATGGACGCTAAGCTGTGGTCCCTGTATGCAGGAGAGCCATTCCTCGTGCACATTAAAGAACACTCTAGATGGCCTTGACGAGAGGCTACCCATCTCTCTCCAAATACCTTCCAGTAATTCCACTTCCCTCAACCTTCTCCGAGCTCTCGGGGTCCTTGTGACCTGGCCATTTAGCTCATTACGTTTAAAAAATGCCGCTTAAAGGTAAAGCAATTGTAAAAATCTTATTTTCGAAATTAAGAAGCTTTAAATGTGACTTTCCATTTACACAGTACGGAAGTACCCTAATATTTCTGGTAATATAAGGCACCTTTAAAATATGATTAATATTATTCATTCTGTTGTAAACTGCAAGGCGATCCTATTCACTAACCGGTAGAATGAAGTGTACATATAAATATTAAAATGAGCAATTCTCCCCCCCCCCCGCATTTTTTATGGTAGAAAAACAGGATGCAAATTTTGAGGTCACCTACGATGGAGTATGAAGTTATCGCATCACAGCACTTTTCAAACGAAATCAAATCTGTCACCATGCATTACCATAGCAATCGCAAAACTGAGAGCTTGTACGAAAATAGTCCGTCTCAATTCTGCACTCAGTCACACCTGTCATCTTTGTAACAACAGAAAAAAAAAAGAAAAATACCCGAAAGGTAACTTGTTCATCTGCTGCTTTCCTCAAATCAAGAAATCAAAAAATATCAACTGTTTTCAAGTTTTTGTTTTTTCACAGAAACCAAGTCAATAAAAACATGTAATACTCGATCATATTCTGTGTCTGTTACTGATTATGTCTCTTCTCCATATTTCAAGGTGCAGTCGTTCAAAAAAATATCCGAACACTATAGTTGATTATAGAATTCAGAAAAATATCTGGCAACGATTTTTTTAGAAATTAGTGATCTGGCAACCTTCGTGTCACGTGATTACAGAATTCAGGAAAAATATCTGGAGCGTGTACAACAACTGTACACGCTCCAGTTACCGTTCACAGCAAACTGGAGCGTGTGCACACGCTCCAGTTTGCTGTGAACGGTAACTGCACACGCTCAATATTTCCGTGAGTGAGCCCACACGATCCAGGTCTTTGTGAGCTCACACGATCCAATGTGCTGTGAACATTAACCGCAACCGCTCCAGTTTGCTGTGAACAGTAACTGCACACGCTCCATATTTATTGCATTATATATTCATACGCATTATATATATTAAAAAATATCCGAACATTATGGTTGATTACAGAATTCAGAAAAAATATCTGGCAACCTTCGTGTCACGTGACACAAAGGTTGCCAGGGCACACAGAAGTTTCGAATGTTTGCAAATGAGATTCACCCCGACCACGGTAGCTAGAAACCCGATCGCTTAAACGAACACAGGGAAACACAGCGGGGACCACCACACCAAATTTGCGACCAATGGATTAAATACTTGGGGAATTAGTGACTGAAAGTTCCTTCTATAACTGATGACACGTAATAATAAGTGTGTGGCAATCCCGGTGTTCCGCAATTCAAGACTGCACTACACTTTGAGGGTTGGGTTGTTTTACCTCTGAGCGACACTTTTTTGCACACCATAGGCTAAATGGTCAGGTCACATGGACCCCTAAGGCTCAGAGAAGGTTGGGGGAGGGGACCCACTGGAACAGCTGTTGGGAGACAGATGGGAGTCTCCCGTCAAGGCCATCCAGCGTGTTCTTTTACGTGCACAGAGTATGGCTCTCCCGCACACGGGGCCATGGCTTAACGTCCCATCCGACGGACGGCGGCCTTTCCAAGCCCATCGGTGTCCTCTACTGACCGTGGGCAAGGCGGGGAATTTTGCGGAGATAAATCTCAACGCTGACCCAGCTGGGACTCGAACCTGGGAACTACAGATTACGAGCCTGGCGCGCTCACTTTGAGGGAGTTTCAAAGAAATCACATCAATTAGTTAGAGAACATTCCTATATCTGCCTTCTGTAAAACATTCCTAGCTGCGGGAGAAGACCTGTAGAAGAGAGAGAGACCTTACTTTTAGAAACAAGTCTGATGAACTAATCATTGAGTGGGCTTTTTGAATTTTGAAAATCTTTTCATTGACTAATAGAACCAAATATAACTCACTGGATTTAGATCATATCTATTGCCAATACAGATAAGATGTTATTTTTGAATTTAGATGCCTAAATATCATAAGTCCTAACTTTTTGCATGGGGAAGCTATCATGATGGAGAGTCCTCAGACTCTCCCATCTGGTATTTGAGCGAAGTTGCCTCTAATCCCTTTAAAAAAAAATGTAAAGAATAGTGATAATACACTTTAAATTCTGATCAACAAGCCAGTGTCAGAAAGAAATCCGAATAGATGGCCCCAGGTAGAGGAAGAAGATTTATTCGCCTGGTGACCCAGTAAAACTCGTAGAGTAAGTTCATGGTTTACACTAAGTCGTATATTTTCAATCAGGGTAGTTCTCTGTTCTTTAAATTGGGTACAGTCGCTCAAAAAAATATTCGAACACTATGGTAGATTACAGAATTTTGTAATCAACCATACTGTTCGGATATTTTTTCAGCGACTATACATGAAATAAACACATGTTCGATGGTTCCATATTGATGGTAAAATAGACACAACAAAGGGTTGGGTTGTTTCACCTCTGAGCGGCACTTTTTTGCACACCATTTGCCAGGTCACATGGACCAGGTTTTGGACCCCGAAGGCTCAGAGAAGATTGGGGGAGGGGACCCACTGGAACAGCTGTTGGGAGACAGATGGTAACCTCCCGTCAAGGCCATCCAGCGTGTTCTTTAACGTGCACAGGGTATGGCTCTTCCGCACACGGGGCCACTGCTTAACGTCCCATCCGATGGACGGCGGCCTTTCCAAGCCCATCGGTGTCACCTACTGAATGTGGGCAGGGCGGGGAATTTTGCGGAGATAAATCTCAACGCTGACCCAGCTGGGACTCGAACCTGGGAACTACAGATTACGAGCCTGGCGCGCTACCGACTGAGCCACCCCCGCCCCCGTCCCCGTCCACAACAAAGGGAAATCCATCCTATTCCAATGGTAGAGTATATTTCTTAGTAAACCAGTACCAGTTCGTAGTCTAAATTATGTATTTGGTAGCATTTTCCCGAGTCCAATTTAAATTAATTAGTTCACTCATAGTTATTAGTGGGATCAATGATTCGATTCGTCTTAGCAACGTCGAAGAATCTGTATTTGACAGAAAATTTCTTTCTAAGAGTTTCATTTCTAAATTCTTGATTTTCCTTTTAATTATGGCCCGGTTTAAGGGAAAGGCATGACCATCTTGAAGAGGCAGACCAATCCTCGACAACTCATCAACAATTTATTATTCATTATTCCAGAATATCGTGGGATCTACTGAAGATGGAATTTTTTTTCTGTTGTTTAACACTGTTTTAAAATTCTTTAATTAAAATCGTAATTTATTGTTTGTAGATTTTTCGGTATTCGCTTGTAAGAAGTGAATAGAGAATTGGCCCTCAGTTAACATTACTGCACTTTGATGTGAGGTTTGGTTGAACCATTTTATGGCCTTTAAAATGGCATTTTCTTCAGCGGTGGTAAAATCATTTATATTTTTAAGTTTCGTTACTTCGGAAAGTTTTAGACTAGGCACAAAAAATGCTGATGCTGTAATTTGCAGGTTCCTTGTTGAAGCTCCATCAGTAAAGATTTTCGGAAACCTCTGTGATCTATGCAATTTTTCACATAAATATTTATGGCTTCAGGAAATAAAGCTTTTTATTCAAAAATCCTGGAATATAGGGGCGGGGGTGGCTCAGTCGGTAGCGCGCCAGGCTCGTAATCTGTCCCAGCTGGGTCAGAGTTGAGATTTATCTCTGCAAAATTCCCCGCCCTACCCACGGTCAGTAGGGAACACCTATGGGCTTGAAAAGGTCGCTGTCCGTCAGATGGGACGTTAAGTCGTGGCCCCGTGTGCGGGAGAACCATACGTTAAAGAACACGCTGGATGGCCTTGACGGGAGGCTACCATCTGTCTCCCAACAGCTGTTCCAGTGGGTCCCCTCTCCCAACCTTCTCTGAGCCTTCGGGGTCCATGTGACCTGGACATTTAGCCCATGGTGTGCAAAAAAGTGCCTCTCAGAGGTAAAACAACCCAAATCCTGGAATATAAACCTGTCCCTGAATATCGTGCAGCGTCCATGTTGGCAGGGGTTGCAGTTTGTAGTTCAGCATTTAAAGAAGAAAATTCCTGAAATAATGAAGAATTTCTGAATGTTAATAATGAACAAGAAAATTTCAAATTTTCGACTCCATTTAATAGTGTATGGGAATCTTGAGTAGTCAGAAATTTAGTGAACTCCTTGAATAATAATAAATTCTTTTCTCATATATAAAGGGGACAATTTGTCTCTGCTAATAGAGAAGATGTATTACAAACTTTTCGCACTCCTAAACATAGTTTTAGTGCTTGATTTTCAACACTTTCAAGTTTTAACAAGGAAGGAGAGATATTTTGGAGTAGAAAATGACTAGAGTCAGTTTTACAGTATTGTGCGAATTAGTTGGGACAAGCGAAGGAACGCTAAGTCCCTTCCGCTGCAGAGTCTAAACTGCTGCAAGTCTAAACTTGTTCGTAACCTTTTGCTGCAAGTCTAGAATTATCTGTTGTGTTACTCTGCTATTATTTACATTTCCACTTTAGTCGGAATTGATATTTCATTGGCTGAGGACGTGATTATATAAGTAGTTCACAATTTTCATTGGAAACTTTTTTTATTAAATACATCATGGACATCACGCCTCGTAAACGAGCTAAAATAATCGCTTTCGGCGAAAACACTTCACTTACTGCTAGGCAGATAGCAAAAGCAGTTGGCGTCGGGAAATCCAGCGTTTCAAGGATCATGAAGCTGCATAAGGAGACAGGGTCCGTGGACACGTCCCGTAAAGGACATTGTGGAAGAAAAAGAAAAACCATCCCTAGAGAAGATAGTCTAATTCGAAGAATTAGTATCATAGACCCGAAGAAGACCAGTGGAGACATCAAAAGGGAGATTGTGTCTCATGGGGTTAATATAGATGCTTCCACCATACGTCGTCGCCTTCTGGAGTGTGGTCGCCGGGCTCGACGCCCCTCCAAAAAGCAGCTTTTGACACCCTCTATGAAACAAAAAAGGCTATCCTGGGCAAAGAAATATCGAGACTGGACTGTGGAGAATTGGTAAAAAGTGATATTTTCCGATGAAACCCACTTTGAGGTGCATGGCTACAGGTCAAATTTCGTCCGCCGCTCGCCTGGAGAACCTCTTCGATCCGGCCACATCCAGTAATCCCCCAAACACCCACCCAAGGTCATGATTTGGGGATGTTTCACAGCTTACGGGCCACAGACGATTCACCCCATTGAAGGAATGATGGACAGCAAAAAGTACATAGGCGTTCTGGAGGCGAAAATGGTCCCAACACTGCAGAAGCTGTTTCCTAACGGCGATGGGGTATTTCAAAAGGATTTGGCTCCATGCCACAATTCTAAGCTTGCTAAGAGCTTCTTTACCCAGCAACATTTGAAGGTATTGGAGTGGCCAGGAAATTACCCGATCTAAACCCCATTGAAAATTTGTGGGCCATTATTAAAGCGCGCATATCTAAGATGGATTACACGACGAAAACCAAAATGATAGAAAGTGTCATGAAAGTGTGGTACCACGACCCTGAAGTGAAGGAGATGTGTGGAAAGCTAGTGGCATCAATGGTTGAGAGGGGAAAGGAAGTAATTAAAGGTAAGGGGAATTATTATTACGAAACATATTGTTACGACAGAAGAATCTGGCAACCGAAAGCAAAGTTTCAGCCAACGAATAAGAACTTTGGGAGAATTTGGAGAAGAAGAGTGGAGCGTTAACGGTCGTTGTGTTGTAACGGTCGGAGAGTTCGAAAATGGACGGTTAGCTGTTCTGAGACAGTGCGCGTAAGTATCAAGAAGTAACTTGATGTGTTGTGTATACGCGGAAGGATAAAAGTGGGATCTTTTATCGTTAAGTATCAAGAAATAACTTGATGTGTTGTGTATACACGGAAGTATAAAAGTGGGAACTTTTATGGCTAACTTCGAATGTCTACACGGACTGTCTTTTTGTTCGGCTAGTGTGTGAACAGTTATTAGCACAGGACGAGAATTGGTTTACGAGTGAAGATCTTCGGGTGACCTGGTAAATCAAGTAAAAGGTAGTATTTAGTAAAATACACAGAGCTGATATTGTGTGCTCTACGCAGGAAGATTGATGACTTGTGCATGTTAATAGTTGATTTGTTAATAAGATACTTCATCCATATTTCCTTTGTAACAATTTACCTTGTATTGAATTTGGTTTTGAAATATAGCTTTTAATACTCACGCTCAGTGACTATCCATTTTTGTAATCGGCAACATTTGGTGTCAGGAGTGGGATAATTTATTGAATGCCGTTAACTAGAAGTATGGATGAATTAGTAAAGTTGATAAATAGCTTGAAAGCCGATATGAAAGATATGAAAGCCGATATGGCTGCGCTGACTGATATGAAAGCCGATATGGCTGCGCTGATGACTGATAGGAAAGCCATTATGGCTACGCTGATGACTGATAGGAAAGCCGTTATTGCTACGCTGATGACTGATAGGAAAGCCGTTATTGCTACGCTGATGACTGATAGGAAAGCCGTTATTGCTACGCTGGTGACTGATATGAAAGCCGATATGGTTACGCAGATGACTGATATTAAAAGTGATCTAGCTGCCCAAAGCGATAAAATAGGTGACTTGAAAGCCGAAATGGCCGCACAAAATACTGAGATGAGAGATGAAGTGGCTCCTCAAGTTGGTAAGATTATTGATCAGTTCAAGGATAGTAAAACCGAACTCAATAGACAATGCAATAGTTTAAATGTTGAATTTGTCAGTGAAAAAGATGATCTTGATAGTGTTAAGTTAGATTGTAAACATGGAAAAGAAAAAGAGAAAGGCAACGCATATAAAAATGTGGATCTGCTACTGGAAATCAAGAATCGTAGAGATAGCGCAGATAATGCCTTTGACCACGCAACTACTGGTGATGCATGGCAGAATGTCTATGTCGCTGGTGACATGTCTAGGAACTGTGAAGAACAATCACACAGATCAGAGAGCTGTGAGACTATACAGTACGCTTTGCACTTCAAAATACCTAGGTATACAAGTCTGGCACGATCTGAAGAGAGATCCACCCGAAAGGTATTCTATTCCTCGCCGTCAGCAAAATGCGTCATGGACAATTATCGCAAAAGCAGAGTAACGAGTGGTAATGAGGGGGAACGAAACAGAGTTTACGTTTCGCAGAGTGGTCCGAGTAAAGAAGAGGCGTCCATTCATCATAGAAACAAAGTGCCATTCGACGTTACCCGGGAAGTCGGAGAGATTTTTCCGAAGCATATAGCCACACTTGAATCGTTTATAGAAAGTGGGGATTTAAGGAAGAGGAATTCCGAAGAATGGCTTAGAAGCGTAACAGGTGATGCTAGTAAAGGAGCTTCAGGCAGAGACAGTACTTCAAAGGCTAACTTTCTGGATGAAACTAAGCCTCAGAGTTACGATCAGAGAGAAGTGAATCCCTCAGATAATTTCAACGTAGCCACGCTGAATTTCTTTTCTGAACAGTCAATGTGCAGATTTGGACATTATAACCATTTAGATTATAAGGATATAGAAAAGTTTTATCACGACTACAAGAGCTCTAAAGTGGACAATATCATGTTACAAAACTCGTCGCTGATCTCCAGAATGAACAATTTGGCAATCATGACTGATGTTTCCCTGGCTAATTACAATGAGAGCTCCAAGAAAGTGAATTCCGAAGAAACAGCAACTATGATCTCCTCGGGTCATGTGTTTTGCTGGAGACCCGAGTGGCGCCATCGGATGGTAGATGAAAACAGCACAGGAGGTGTCGGCAACAAAGTGAGTCTTGTCTTGGCTCCTGCACTTGCTGCTTTAGGTCTCAAGGTCCCTATGATCTCCGGTCGTGCTCTCCAATTGACGGGAGATACTCTGTACAAATTGGAATCCATCCCTGGCTTCACAGTCGACTGCACTAAAGATAAAATCGAGCAGATGATGGAAGACGTCGGATGCTGCATCGTAGGACAGACAGAGGAGCTGGTGCCAACAGATAAGGAGATTTACCGCTGCAAGGATCTGATGGCTACCATAGATAGCGTTCCTCTAATGATATGCTCAATTGTGTCCAAAAAGCTGGCTGAAGGAGTGTGTGCTTTGGTTTATGATGCTGAATTCGGAAAAGGAGCTATTGATCTCATCAGTACAGAAGATGTTGCTGTTGATTTAGTTAAGAAAGTGGTTGCAGCATCACAAGCTCGTGGAATGAAGAGTTTGAGTTGTTCAGCTGTTATCAGCAACATGGATTCACCTCTTGAAAACTCTGTTGACAACTCTCTGGAAGAGATGGAAGCTGTTCAGTGTTTCCTTGGTAACGGATCCTTAGAACTGCAAGAGCTCGTCGAAGAGTTAGGAGAACTTCTGCGTTTTGTGAACATTGTGGATAATAGGGTAGATGAAGCATCACGTGTCCGTAAGGTTCTGCATAACGGCAATGCTTTGAACAAGTTTCGTAACATGTTAATAGAACAAGGAGTATCTGAAGATGTTGCAAGCTGGCTATGTGAAGGTAAAACAGAAAAAATATTGCTAGCAGCCCGACACATCACTGATTTCACTTATACAGGAGAAACAGGTAAGGTTGTCGGATTAGAAGCTGCAATTCTAGCAAGAGTATGGAAGGAGGAGATGGACCGAAGAGCTAAAAAGAATTATGGAGCTGATATTATATTTGTGAAGCACCTTGGGGATCAAATGGAATCAGGTGAAATATGGCTGAAGGTTCATCACGACAGTTCTGAATTAAGGGAAAGTCAACTGACAAAAAGGTCAGACTGGAGGATGAAACTTCTCCCTAGATTTTATGTCACTAATGACTTTCATTCCTTGTTACTCTTGATAGAAGTAAAAATCCAAAGAAGAAAACTTTCGACAAAGAAGAAAACTTTTTACAGGTTTTGCACGAAAACTCTTAGTCGATTCTTCTCCCTGCAGAGACATAAACGTGTTCACAAGGGCTATAGGCCTTACACGTATTATGTTTGTGGACGAGGCTTCAGTCAGAAAAGAAATCTACGTCATAATGAGATTCGCTTTCATTTTGACACAGACGTGGTATATCGCATTCGTCGATGTCCAGCTACAAAGTGCAAGGTGGTTCACGTGGATCGTTTGGCCATGTTTCATCGAAGAACTGAAGAAGCTTTGGAATCCAGAATTGTTCGGGACGAACAAGACCTAGGAAGGGGGCAGTGTTACGACAGAAGAATCTGGCAACCGAAAGCAAAGTTTCAGCCAACGAATAAGAACTTTGGGAGAATTTGGAGAAGAAGAGTGGAGCGTTAACGGTCGTTGTGTTGTAACGGTCGGAGAGTTCGAAAATGGACGGTTAGCTGTTCTGAGACAGTGCGCGTAAGTATCAAGAAGTAACTTGATGTGTTGTGTATACGCGGAAGGATAAAAGTGGGATCTTTTATCGTTAAGTATCAAGAAATAACTTGATGTGTTGTGTATACACGGAAGTATAAAAGTGGGAACTTTTATGGCTAACTTCGAATGTCTACACGGACTGTCTTTTTGTTCGGCTAGTGTGTGAAAAGTTATTAGCACAGGACGAGAATTGGTTTACGAGTGAAGATCTTCGGGTGACCTGGTAAATCAAGTAAAAGGTAGTATTTAGTAAAATACACAGAGCTGATATTGTGTGCTCTACGCAGGAAGATTGATGACTTGTGCATGTTAATAGTTGATTTGTTAATAAGATACTTCATCCATATTTCCTTTGTAACAATTTACCTTGTATTGAATTTGGTTTTGAAATATAGCTTTTAATACTCACGCTCAGTGACTATCCATTTTTGTAATCCGCAACAATATAATATATAATAAATCCGCAACAATATAATATATTGTTGCGGATTACAAAAATGGATAGCCACTGAGCGTGAGTATTAAAAGCTATATTTCAAAACCAAATTCAATACAAGGTAAATTGTTACAAAGGAAATATGGATGAAGTATCTTATTAACAAATCAACTATTAACATGCACAAGTCATCAATCTTCCTGCGTAGAGCACACAATATCAGCTCTGTGTATTTTACTAAATACTACCTTTTACTTGATTTACCAGGTCACCCGAAGATCTTCACTCGTAAACCAATTCTCGTCCTGTGCTAATAACTTTTCACACACTAGCCGAACAAAAAGACAGTCCGTGTAGACATTCGAAGTTAGCCATAAAAGTTCCCACTTTTATACTTCCGCGTATACACAACACATCAAGTTACTTCTTGATACTTAACGATAAAAGATCCCACTTTTATCCTTCCGCGTATACACAACACATCAAGTTACTTCTTGATACTTACGCGCACTGTCTCAGAACAGCTCACCGTCCATTTTCGAACTCTCCCGACCGTTACAACACAACGACCGTTACAATACAAAACGACCGTTAACGCTCCACTCTTCTTCTCCAAATTCTCCCAAAGTTCTTATTCGTTGGCTGAAACTTTTTGCTTTCGGTTGCCAGATTCCTTCTGTCGTAACAATATGTATAATACAGTAAATCGTTAAAAGCGCAAAGTTTAATTTTTTTTTTATATTTTACTTACACATTTTACATTTTAGCCGCCCCATGGCCGAGTGGTTAGCGCGCTTGGCAACTGATATAAAGGACTGGGTTCGAGCCTTTAGGTAACGCATGGCTATTTGTGTCGTTTTTCTGCAGAGGGCTTGCCATCCTCTCAGACCTTCTACTATGGCATATAAACTGAAGGCTCCAGTCAGACCTCTGTGGCAAGCAGTTGCTTGAGGGTGTATTTATTTGTTTTTTTTTTATTTTACATTTACTTACACATTAACTATTAACTATGTACATTATTAAACAAATAAATATTTTAGTTGTGTCTTTGTTACTGCAGTTTCCTATTGTCCCAACTATTTGCACAGTACTATACTTCTAAGTAATAATTTGTATACGGTTAATAATTGAGCAGTTCGAACACCATGATTTTTTGCTGCAATGTACTGAAGGATGTTTAACATACAGTAAGTTTAAGTTTGTTCTTTAATTGGGAAAGATTGTAGTTCAAATTTAACTTGATGTCAAACTCCAAGAAACTTAGGATAATTTATGGTATGGGAGTTCCATTGATATCAAAATTTGTATTTAGGGTTTTTCTGCCTTTTCTAAAGATCACATATGAAGTTTTTCTTGGCGATATTTGCAGTCCCATTTTGTAAGATAAGAATAGAGCTTATTAAGTGAATATTGAAGTCTTCTTGGATGAGATTAATTCGTTTATGGAAGGTCCACATAACACGTGACCCGTCAAAATAGCTCAAGACAAAACAGCCCCGACAAAATAGCCCGTTCTAAAATAGCCCAAGACTAAATAGCCCCGGAGAAATAGCTTAGCCTATTTAAATTCTAAATTTCGCATTTTAAAAATTGTATACAGACATATAAATAAAAATTCTAAATATGGTTTGGTAATTCTTTACAAGTCTTTAAGGTTTGTGTTCCTTGCCACATTCTTTACAAAAATTACATTTCGAGGTTATGTGAAATGCCACGAAGAAAGTTCATATGTTCCATAGTTGCATAATTTTCCACTAATGCTTCCAGGCGTCGATTCAGTTGCACATATTTAGTTTTGCTAGCATCTAGGTTGCGAATACCTGCAGCAAGACGGGTTAAGTGGATTTCTACCATATCCTGCTCCTTTCGGAAATGGTCGATGAGTTTGTAGACGGATGGATGATGGCAATCTACAGTTTGCTGGAATGCCCTATGCCACCCTTCTACCGAATTATTTGTCCTCGGAAGACCATTGACAACGCGCTCATGAACATTCCATATATGTATTGCAAATCGTGGTTGTGCTCGGCGATTGCGTCTTATTCGTCCTATATATGTATCTTCCCAGTAATGGATAATGGGGTCTAGTTCGTTTGGGCATTTTTCAATTAATTCTTCAAATACTCCTATAACATCATGTACCGGTACAAAACTCAACGCAAACAACATTTTTATATAAGCACGCACATTTTCATTATTTGCATAAAGTTCCGCTAAATTCAGTTCTTGCACTTTTCGCCATAAGCACTGTCCCAAATGAAACAAACAGCCAACAACTTCTGTGTTATTAAAAACTTGTTGCACGGCGTTTTGAACCGCTTTCTCGTAATCACTTAAGACACTTGTTGGATTTAAAGTTTCCTTCAACTGTAATAGTTTCTGAAATACGCGAACATATATTGCTCCACTTTTATTTCTTAACAATACATATATCAGTGGAATACAACACTTTTCTATTAGTCCGTGTATCGTGAATAATTGAAAAAACAGTTCAGGTGATACTTTAAACGTGCCAACAAACCAATGATGATTCTGTTCCAATATTCTCAAATTTTCCTCAGTGCCGAACATTAGAATTCGATCAGGATCGTTTTCTCCAGAATCCCACAGAATAAAATTTTCGTTTCTTGTGGTACTTTGAAGATGAACTGGAATTGCAATATTGGCAACACTTGCAGGATTTGGATATGGAAGATTCGTTTTTTTTTCGTATTCGTTCTATTGCTCTCTGGGAGGCAATATAATTTGGAAGCTGAATCGATGCTTCCAAAGATATTCCACTTGTGCAGGCTTGATATATTTGCCTAGGCTTCTCCACAGCACTCTGTGCTCTATGTTTCATTTCAGAAACGCATTTCAATGCCTGATTTTTAGCTGGATTTGGCGCATGGTTGTGTTGTCGTGCCCTCAGGAATTGATCCTGCGGACACGACTTGGGCTAAAAGGTCCTTGAATATGTTTTTCTCGAAGTGTGAACAAAGACCTGGTTAGTCATCGCGGTTCCAAGAACTTACCAGTTCAACTGGATGACACCAGTGTCCGGCATCGCCCCAGGAGCCAAGAACTTCCGGACCCAGAGTTCGGACCCGCCACCAAAGAGGCCGAATAGGCGGAGCGATGCCCCCGACGTCCAATGGCAAGCGCCCGCGTCAGCTTACGACGCTGACCACCGCTAGAGGTCGGTGTGGAGAGAAGCGGCAATTTTGAACTGCTCAAGAGTAGAGAAAGGACTTGTCTCCAGGTGTTTGGACAGCGAAGACGTCTTTTCTTGGCCGGGAATCGGCAAGGTTTTAATCTACCTAGTTAGTTAGAACTGTTTTAATTTTTCGTCTAGCTATACCTAGGCGATGGGCCTTCAACGGACAGCGCTGATCTTCGCAACAAAGGCTCCTGCAGCGACCACCTCATCCAACAGGTAGGGTCACCCTCATTCATAAATCTGGTATCCCTTTCCACAAAGTCTGCTAACCGCCACTGTGTTCTGGGGAATAGCCCCGTACTTGGACTTTAGAGCTGGTAGCTCAGCCACATGAAAAGACTTTCGCTTAAACGGTTTGGCGTCTAATTGTAAAGGCGGTCATCGCCTGAGAACTAGTAAGTTCGGCTGTATTCCCCGAAGGGAACTCCTGGTCCTGAAGTTTATTTTTCGCAATGTACTATAAATAAATTATGTTTAAATGGTAATATCTGACTACTCCCTGTCTTTTCCAAGATTGAGTCACGTTTGGGTTATTGCAGAGGTTTCCTTCTCGAAAGTCTGCACAAGTAACAGGACGGCCAAAATAGAACGGGAGGGAGTCAGAAATTAAATGACGGACCGTCCTCATAAGAAAGGGGGGTTCACGTCAGTGTTCCATCACGACCCGGAAGTCAGCACCCAATGTTCTTAGACGCCCTTTACAAGTCGGAACTACACACCTCCACGATGTACTTTCATCCCGGTTTTCCCTAGCCTTGCGATATCGATGACCATCTTTCAGCAGCAGATCTTTTCCTTTTTGCGACGAGATTTTCTCCATTTTTCTTGCAAAACACAAATAATAACGGATTATCAGTTAATATCTATTAAATAGTTCTATATTATATCAATAAATAAACGCATCCGGTAAAATAGATATTAAAATAACTTACTTATTTCCGTTAGAGATCTCTTGCAACGACTCCCGCAAGACACACGTGAGCCACGTGCGAACAAAAAACTAAAAGCTAAACTAGAAGCATTGGTTTTAATACTAAAACTAAATCACATGGCTCCGCCTACCGGTGAGCCATGTGCCTGTCACGTGACTCATTTGTTACTATAATATTTCTAATTATAGATGCACTCAACGCAACTTGTTGCAAAGTTACCTTCATTTTACCAAAGTATAGGAAGACATATTACGCGCGTTTTCCGACGCGCAAGTTGGATTTTTACTTTGGATTTTAAATAGGCTAAGCTATTCCTTCGGGGCTATTTAGTCTTGGGCTATTTTAGAATAGGCTATTTTGTCGGGGCTATTTAGTCTTGGGCTATTTTAGAATAGGCTATTTTGTCGGGGCTTTTTTTTTCGGGGCTATTTAGTCTTGGGCTATTTTGACGGGGTACCCACATAACAAGATCATCTGCATATAATGAAAAAGATACAGATTTGTGCAGTTCTGAGGAAAAATCTCGAACAAATAGAAAATAAAGGGCTCAGGACTGCACCCTGTGGAAAGCCACTGGTCGTCATAGCTGAAGTAGATGTAGCAGAAGGGATATACAAGAAATTTTCTTTATTTTTTTTCATTTGGGATATATAAGAAAAGTCCTGCCTATATATCCCAAATGTAATATATATCCCAATGTTCATGGAATAAACTCTCAATGCAAATGCTGTCAAATGTCATACATAAATCACAAAATATGATTGCTGTGTGATTTTTTGTACGTCTAGATTAGTCCGTGTATCGTGAATAATTGAAAAAACAGTTCAGGTGATACTTTAAACGTGCCAACAAACCAATGATGATTCTGTTCCAATATTCTCAAATTTTCCTCAGTGCCGAACATTAGAATTCGATCAGGATCGTTTTCTCCAGAATCCCACAGAATAAAATTTTCGTTTCTTGTGGTACTTTGAAGATGAACTGGAATTGCAATATTGGCAACACTTGCAGGATTTGGATATGGAAGATTCGTTTTTTTTTCGTATTCGTTCTATTGCTCTCTGGGAGGCAATATAATTTGGAAGCTGAATCGATGCTTCCAAAGATATTCCACTTGTGCAGGCTTGATATATTTGCCTAGGCTTCTCCACAGCACTCTGTGCTCTATGTTTCATTTCAGAAACGCATTTCAATGCCTGATTTTTAGCTGGATTTGGCGCATGGTTGTGTTGTCGTGCCCTCAGGAATTGATCCTGCGGACACGACTTGGGCTAAAAGGTCCTTGAATATGTTTTTCTCGAAGTGTGAACAAAGACCTGGTTAGTCATCGCGGTTCCAAGAACTTACCAGTTCAACTGGATGACACCAGTGTCCGGCATCGCCCCAGGAGCCAAGAACTTCCGGACCCAGAGTTCGGACCCGCCACCAAAGAGGCCGAATAGGCGGAGCGATGCCCCCGACGTCCAATGGCAAGCGCCCGCGTCAGCTTACGACGCTGACCACCGCTAGAGGTCGGTGTGGAGAGAAGCGGCAATTTTGAACTGCTCAAGAGTAGAGAAAGGACTTGTCTCCAGGTGTTTGGACAGCGAAGACGTCTTTTCTTGGCCGGGAATCGGCAAGGTTTTAATCTACCTAGTTAGTTAGAACTGTTTTAATTTTTCGTCTAGCTATACCTAGGCGATGGGCCTTCAACGGACAGCGCTGATCTTCGCAACAAAGGCTCCTGCAGCGACCACCTCATCCAACAGGTAGGGTCACCCTCATTCATAAATCTGGTATCCCTTTCCACAAAGTCTGCTAACCGCCACTGTGTTCTGGGGAATAGCCCCGTACTTGGACTTTAGAGCTGGTAGCTCAGCCACATGAAAAGACTTTCGCTTAAACGGTTTGGCGTCTAATTGTAAAGGCGGTCATCGCCTGAGAACTAGTAAGTTCGGCTGTATTCCCCGAAGGGAACTCCTGGTCCTGAAGTTTATTTTTCGCAATGTACTATAAATAAATTATGTTTAAATGGTAATATCTGACTACTCCCTGTCTTTTCCAAGATTGAGTCACGTTTGGGTTATTGCAGAGGTTTCCTTCTCGAAAGTCTGCACAAGTAACAGCACGGCCAAAATAGAACGGGAGGGAGTCAGAAATTAAATGACGGACCGCCCTCATAAGAAAGGGGGGTTCACGTCAAATTGGTGCCGTGACCACGGATTTTCGAACCTGAGTGTTATTGCGGTTAGAAAGAAAAATACGTCAAATTAGCGCGGTGACCACGGATTAGCTTCAATTGGTTTCTGTGACCCAAGTATGTTCGAACCTGAGTTTATTGCGGCTAGAAAAAGAGTATAATTAGAGATTGCAAAATTATTGTGTTGAAATGTGGCAGTAGCAGAATGTGAAGAAATTAAGAATGTTAAATATTGTGATTTTAGTGACTTTAGTGATTTAAATTGTGATTTTAGTGAGAATTGTATACTATGTTTTGAGCGAGGAATTTCAGGAGCATCTGTTAAAACAAGTGTTATATTGAAGTATAGAAAGTGATTTGAATTAAATGTTTAGTGCTAAGAAATAAGTATAAGACTATAGCTAGGCCCAGGTGTAGAGTGTATGAAGGAAGTATTAGAGATTTCGACTAGGGACTATATCATAATATTTTAGATAGGAGTGATTTTTTTTTTTCATGTGTTACTGTTAAGTTGCATTTCTGTGTGCGCCTCCATTGCACTTAGGAGGTACAAAAAACCCAACACACAGCACAACACGCAGCACACTATTTGCGTAGTGAGAAAACCCCCCGAATTAATGGAGAGTCAGGACGCGAGTGCGCCACCCATCCAGGAGCCGTCCCCAACGACGGGACCTCTCCTGGCGGGGTTCATAAACTTAGTAAACCCGTACGAAGGAGATAATAGTCGCACGGCCGCAGCGTTTTTCGAACAATTAGAGGGAGTAGGGAGGATCGCACGATGGCAGCCGAGCGAGATGGCAATCATTGCCCGCTCGAAGCTGCGAGGAGCCGCTGCGGAATTCGTTAACCAATCCCCGGAATTAAGGAACGAGGAGGATTTTGCCATTTTCAAAAGGGCGGTGTTGGAAAGGTTCGATAGTGAGGCGCCATTAGCCACCCGCCTGCACGAGTTCACAAGTTGTCAGCAAGCGGCGAACGAGAGTGTCCAGGAGTATGCTGCCCGCATTCGGACCCGGGCCTATCAGTTTTTGGGACCAACGGGGAGAAACAGGGACAGCGAGGATCAGGGAATCGGCGATCAGATGCGCCTTGCCCAGTTTTTGGCGGGCCTGGCGCCGCGGCTCAAGAGGGTCGTATTGTCTCATAATCCCCGCACTTTCAAGGAGGCTTTAGCGAAAGCTACACTAGAGGAGAGCAATGAGCGTGCCTGCGGACGAACGCCAGCCATACGAGCACTCGACGAGGAAACCCCTGCTAGGAACACAGAGTCGAACCCTCTGCCCCAGCTACAGGATCTGTTGGCAGCCTTTCCGCTGTGCCAGATCCAGGCAGATTTGGTACGTTTAGGGGAGCGCCTTCACCAGATTGAGGGACAGCGAGAGAGGAGCCATACCAATCAGCCCCAGCAACAGCAGCACTCCTGGGCGGATCGCCGGGGTGTCACGTGCTTTGCGTGCGGCGGAGTGGGCCATTACGCCCGTCAGTGTGCGTCGCCCCCTACCGTACGCCCACGTGACCCGCGATACCAAACAGGACGAAACCGGCAGCAAAATCAAGACCGAGCACCCCCACGGAGGACCCGCTGGACGAGAGGGAGTGAATTTCCTTTTACCCCCCCTCAGCAAACACGAGAACAGGGTAGAGAGGAGTTGCGGCAACCACCATACGGCTCCTTTTAAACTAGAACGGGAGGGAAGCCCCGGATGCACTTCCCAGAGTCCCCTCGAAGCGTCAGCCGTCCGCATTGCCCCGTGTGCCATACTATGTAGTGATGAAAATTCACCTATTGTGTCTGGCCGCATGGAGGACACGGAGGTGTCGGCCCTCGTCGATACCGGCGCCACGGTGTCTGTCATGAATGGCCAGTGTTTTCAGCGCTTGAGAAGCCGAATCCTGCACAAAACGGTCCCCCCACAACATAATTTGAAAACTGTAGATGGCCACCCCCTTCCAGTGATAGGCAGATACATGGTGACCCTCACATTTGATGGAATTAGTTTTGAGCACCCCATAGTAGCCCTTGATATAGACACTCCACGATACGACATGATAATGGGACACGATATCCTCAAGAAGCATCGATTCATCATAGATTGTCATTCAGGCACATTGCAAAGGAAGAAGGACGAGAAATTGGAACATAGGAGCACCCCCCTCACACTGCCCGCTTACCCTGCCCAGGAGCAACCTTCACCCCCCTCCCCTACACCCACGTACATTGGGCGCATCATACAGAGGCTCTGCGTCCCTCCCCGAGCCAGCCGAGCGCATAGCCCTCATCGAGTGTTCTGCACCCCAGCTCCGAGGATGCACGATCTTAGCGCAGCCACATGAGCAGCTGAAAACCGGTTCCGTGCGCGTAGCCCGCTCGGTGAACCGCGTGGACGGTAGCGGCCGACTCAACATCCGGGTCGCCAATACCTCATCGGCCCCTATCTGGCTGAATAAAAACATGCGCATCGCCACGTTGGAAGCCCTCGACGCCGAACAAATAGAACCTCCTGGCATTCCCCGGAAGACAAGAAAATCGCCCCTGTCCCTGGAAGATTTCCAATTGGACCATCTTGGGCCTCAAGAGAAGAGTAAACTGGGAAAATTGTTAATGAAAAATCGAGATGTTTTTGCGAGAGATGTCAGCGAATTGACCGGCACAGAGGCCGTGTACCATGAAATCCACCTCACAGACGACCGCCCCGTGAGGCAGCGGGCATACAGGGTGCCGTTCGCGCTGCAGGGCGAATTGGACCGACAAGTGGATGAGTTGTTGGAGCAAGGAATAATCAGAGAAAGCGCCTCTCCTTTTGCGTCACCCATCGTCTTAGTGAAGAAAAAAGACTCCACATACAGATTCTGTGTTGACTACAGGGCACTAAATGCGAAAACAATCCCAGATTCGTACCCTCTCCCCCTCATAAACGAAATTATCGACCAACTAGCTCACGCCAAATATTTTAGCTCGCTGGATATGGTATCCGGTTATTGGCAGGTTCCCGTACACCCACGAGACGTGGAGAAAACTGCGTTCATCAGTAGGAAAGGGTTATTTGAATTTAACTACTTACCATTTGGACTGAAGAACAGTCCCGCTACTTTCCAACATTTACTGGACCACGTATTAATGGGAATGCGACAGGAGCAAGTTCTCGTCTACCTCGACGACATAATGGTGGCCTCCCAGACATTTGAACAACACACAGAACGGTTACAGAGGGTATTTGACCGCCTACGGTTCTACAAATTAAAGTTGAAGCCAGCGAAGTGCCAATTTATGAAGGAGTCCCTCACATACTTGGGACATTTGATTTCCGCAGAAGGGGTCCAGCCGGACCCGCGGAACGTCCAGGCCATTGAAGAATTTCCACGCCCCCGTAGTGTCCGGAACGTTCGAGCCTTCTTAGGCCTAACCGGTTACTACCGGCGTTTTATTGATCGTTACGCCGATCTTACAGCCCCCTTGGTACAGTTAGTGAAGAAAGACACTCCTTTTAGATGGTCTTCAGAGGCAGAGGAAGCGTTCGAAGTACTAAAGAGGAAATTAATGACCGAGCCCCTTCTCCTGTACCCCGACTTTGGACGGAAATTTTTCCTGTCAACCGATGCGTCGGATATTGCGGTAGCCGGCGTACTCGAGCAGGAGACGGACGACGGTTTCCGTCATCCGGTAGCTTACGCCAGTCGGAAATTGAAGCCCCCTGAAACACGCTACTCAACGATTGAGAAGGAGGCCCTTGCGATCCGTTTCGCCATTACCCATTTCAAGCAGTACCTGTATGGGCGACGATTTACAGTTGTGTCCGACCATGCCCCCCTCACATATTTGCTGAAACTCAAGGACCCCTCCAGTAGATTGGCCAAGTGGAATCTGACGCTGCAGGATTACGATTTCGACATCATTTATCGGCCTGGGAAACACAATGTCCCCGCCGATACCCTGTCCCGTCACATCCAGGCAGTCGAGGGAAATCCCCCTGCCCAGAGCCCCTTTGGCGATTTAGCCCATCTGAGAGACCTACAGCTGGAGGACCCCACCTTTAGAAACACCATCGAAATTTTAGAGAGTAGGACCCCCGATTCACCCGCCAGTGCCGCCGAACCATTTTATTTGAAGGAAGGTATCCTATACCATTTGGCCCCCCCCGACTAGCCATAGCCCCCGCATGGAAGCAACAGAGCAGCTAGCGATCCCCGTCAGTCTGCGAGGGCAGATCTTGGAATTGTGCCACGACAACCCCTGCTCAGGCCACTTGGGAGAGTACAAAACATTGCAAAGAGTAAGGTCTGAGTACTACTGGCCCGGCATGTATGCCGATATACGCAATTACGTCCAGACCTGTGTATCTTGTCTGCAACGGAGAGGCTACGTCGAGAAGAAGAAAGGAAACCTAGTTCGAGCCCCACTCACAAGCCGCCCCTTTCAGCGCATAGGCATGGATATTTTAGGCCCTCTCCCCATCACTCAGCAAGGAAATAGGTACATCTTAGTCATTATGGACTACTTCACCAAATGGCCAGAGGTCTACGCGCTGGCCGATCAGTCAGCAGAGTCGATTGCTAGAGCGTTTGTAGAAGATTTTATTCCCAAGCATGGAATTCCCGCTACTGTCATCAGTGATAATGGGCGCAACTTTACCGGTCGCGTGATGACCGAGGTGTTTAACCGATTAGGCATTACCAAGCAAAACACTAGCTTCTATCACCCGAGCTCCAACGGCCTCGTGGAGAAATTCAACCAGTCCATAGCATCCATCTTATCTCATCTGGTGGCCGACAAAAATGATGTGTGGGATGAGCATCTGCCATTTGTTTTGATGGCTTATCGGAGTGCCACCCACAGTTCCACCCATGAGACCCCCTATTTTCTACTGTATGGCCGAGACGTGGCCCTGCCTTACCAGATGTGGCAGACGAAGGAGCCCCCAACCTATGCCGACACTGAGAGCTATGGTGAACAGTTAGCCAACAAGTTGAATGAAGCGTATGAGCTGGTGAAAGCGAATCTTGAAACAGCAGCTACGAATCAGGAGGAGCAGAGGAGAAAAATGGCCGTGGATAAAGGTATTCGGCCTGGTGACCTCGTGTTTTTATATAGCCCACGGGTCCCTCGCAGGAATACCAGGAAGCTCTCGAAAATGTCCACCGGGCCATGGCGAGTGCTGCAACGCCTCACCGAAGTGAATTATAAAATTGCCTTAGTCGCCAACCCTCACAAAGTGGAGACAGTCCATGTCGATCGCCTCACCAAATTGCGGAAGCGACGCCCGTACCTGATAGGTGAGCCCTCCATCCCAGAAGATCCCACACCAAAACCCCCGACGCCCCCATCACGACCCATCGCTGAGCCGGAATCTGAGGAAGACGACTGGGAATCGAACCCCCGAGTCACACGGAATCACGTTGCAGGCCGCCCGGCGCCAGACGCGCGAGCGCGCCCTGCCACAGCGAGCTCCCAGCCACACCCGTACAACCTTCGACCACGTGCACCAGACGGAAGAGTCGCCCCAGCCACTGCTGCTGACACACACCCGCACACCGTGGCTTGCTATGACGTCAACACATCCGGTGGATCAGCACCCCTTCCGCCTTTGCCTCAGCGGCCGCCCCGCAGCAGACGACGCTTGAAAACACGGAATGCTGGGATACATGACGAACTCGAGGAAGTGAAGCCCGCCTCATGGGCTAATGTCGTCGCGAGGGGACGCCCTCACAATACATCGCCCCAGGACGGCAGAAATCCTCTCCCCTGGTCCGTCACTGCTCAACAGTCTCCGTCAGTACACTAAGGCACTCGCACCCCCCCTCCCCCCCCGGCTATCAAGCGCAGCGAAGGAGTGAAATCTGAATCATAGAACGCTCACGCGAGAAATCACGAGAATTTCTCCCGTGCGCGGTGGCCGAGCCGGCGTGGAGATGGTGACGCTTTGGGAAACCTGGCGGGACAGCAGGTTTACGCACTCCCCCTACACACACACACGTTCAATCAATCAATCAGCCGGAAGGAACGAAGCAGCTATTTGAAACAGTGTAGACCGAGTGCAAAGCCCTCCATTTGAATAATAGACTTGAGATTTGAGAAATAACTATAAATGAGTTTGCTATTGGAGATTTGAGTTTTGTTAGAAGTGTCTTGATTATCGATTTGAGTTTTTGGGCAGTAATTTTGTCACGATTAAATGAATTGATGGAGGAATAATTTTAGATGATCATTGTCAGAGTAACTTGGAAATACTTATGAATGATTTTGTTAGTAGTTTGCTAATCAGAGATTTGAGTTTTTTTGAAGTGTCTTGATTATCGATTTGAGTTTTTGAGCAGTAATTTTGTCACGAGTAAATGAATTGATGGAGAAATAATTTTAAATGATCATTGTCAGAGTAACTTGAAAAAAAAATTATTTTGTTATCAGAGATTTGAGTTTTTGAGAAGTAATTTTGTCACGATTAAATGAATTGATGGAGAAAAATTTTAAATGATCATTGTCAGAGTAACTTGAAAAAAAAATGATTTTGTTATCAGAGATTTGAGTTTTTGAGAAGTAATTTTGTTACTATTAAATGAATTTTTTTTTTGAGAAGTATTTTTGTCACTATTAGATGAATTAATGGAGAGATAATTTGAGATGATCATTGTCAGCGTAACTTGAAAAAAAAAATTATTTTGTTATCAGAGATTTGAGTTTTTGAGAAGTAATTTTGTCACGATTAAATGAATTGATGGAGAAAAATTTCAAATGATCATTGTCAGAGTAACTTGAAAAAAAATGATTTTGTTATCAGAGATTTGAGTTTTTGAGAAGTAATTTTGTTACTATTAAATGAATTTTTTTTTGAGAAGTATTTTTGTCACTATTAGATGAATTAATGGAGAGATAATTTGAGATGATCATTGTCAGAGTAACTTGAAAAAAAAAATGATTTTGTTATCAGAGATTTGAGTTTTTGAGAGGTAATTTTGTCAGGATTAAATGAATTGAGGGAGAGATAATTTTTGATGATCATTGTCAGAGTAACAATTAGATGATTTTGCGATTATAAGAGTAATTGTAGATGATTTTGCTATTATAGGAGTAATAGTTAGATGATTTTGTAGTATAAAGTGTTTTACTGAGAAAGGATTTTTGTTTTATTGTTGGAATTGTAACTAACTTCAGGAAGTTCTTGCTAATTAGAAGTGTAATCTGTACCATAAGATTTCTAAGTTCTATGTAACAGTGAGTCACGTGGCGGTAAGCACGAAGACAGACTGTGTGTTTGCAACTTGAGTACATGTGGAAAGCCAGATTGGTGACCCTTTTCCCTGTTTTCTCTATTTCATGTGCTGTGGAGCCTCCTGCAACCGATGCCCACCAGAGCGGCCCAGCCGGACCCCAACTGTGAATCACTGGACTTTCTTGGTGTTGTGCAACAATATGAACTGTGTGACCTCTTAGACTGTTTGCAACAGATGGACTCATGAAGGAAAAGCCAGATTCCAGATCGTGATGGGTGACCCTGGAGATCATCTTCAACAATATAGTGCCATCTTCAGTGCAGTACGGTCAGTGACCTTTTCCCTGCCCCGCCTGTCCTCCTCTCTCGCTAAAGGGGGATAGGTGTGTCGTGCCCTCAGGAATTGATCCTGCGGACACGACTTGGGCTAAAAGGTCCTTGAATATGTTTTTCTCGAAGTGTGAACAAAGACCTGGTTAGTCATCGCGGTTCCAAGAACTTACCAGTTCAACTGGATGACACCAGTGTCCGGCATCGCCCCAGGAGCCAAGAACTTCCGGACCCAGAGTTCGGACCCGCCACCAAAGAGGCCGAATAGGCGGAGCGATGCCCCCGACGTCCAATGGCAAGCGCCCGCGTCAGCTTACGACGCTGACCACCGCTAGAGGTCGGTGTGGAGAGAAGCGGCAATTTTGAACTGCTCAAGAGTAGAGAAAGGACTTGTCTCCAGGTGTTTGGACAGCGAAGACGTCTTTTCTTGGCCGGGAATCGGCAAGGTTTTAATCTACCTAGTTAGTTAGAACTGTTTTAATTTTTCGTCTAGCTATACCTAGGCGATGGGCCTTCAACGGACAGCGCTGATCTTCGCAACAAAGGCTCCTGCAGCGACCACCTCATCCAACAGGTAGGGTCACCCTCATTCATAAATCTGGTATCCCTTTCCACAAAGTCTGCTAACCGCCACTGTGTTCTGGGGAATAGCCCCGTACTTGGACTTTAGAGCTGGTAGCTCAGCCACATGAAAAGACTTTCGCTTAAACGGTTTGGCGTCTAATTGTAAAGGCGGTCATCGCCTGAGAACTAGTAAGTTCGGCTGTATTCCCCGAAGGGAACTCCTGGTCCTGAAGTTTATTTTTCGCAATGTACTATAAATAAATTATGTTTAAATGGTAATATCTGACTACTCCCTGTCTTTTCCAAGATTGAGTCACGTTTGGGTTATTGCAGAGGTTTCCTTCTCGAAAGTCTGCACAAGTAACAGGACGGCCAAAATAGAACGGGAGGGAGTCAGAAATTAAATGACGGACCGTCCTCATAAGAAAGGGGGGTTCACGTCAGTGTTCCATCACGACCCGGAAGTCAGCACCCAATGTTCTTAGACGCCCTTTACAAGTCGGAACTACACACCTCCACGATGTACTTTCATCCCGGTTTTCCCTAGCCTTGCGATATCGATGACCATCTTTCAGCAGCAGATCTTTTCCTTTTTGCGACGAGATTTTCTCCATTTTTCTTGCAAAACACAAATAATAACGGATTATCAGTTAATATCTATTAAATAGTTCTATATTATATCAATAAATAAACGCATCCGGTAAAATAGATATTAAAATAACTTACTTATTTCCGTTAGAGATCTCTTGCAACGACTCCCGCAAGACACACGTGAGCCACGTGCGAACAAAAAACTAAAAGCTAAACTAGAAGCATTGGTTTTAATACTAAAACTAAATCACATGGCTCCGCCTACCGGTGAGCCATGTGCCTGTCACGTGACTCATTTGTTACTATAATATTTCTAATTATAGATGCACTCAACGCAACTTGTTGCAAAGTTACCTTCATTTTACCAAAGTATAGGAAGACATATTACGCGCGTTTTCCGACGCGCAAGTTGGATTTTTACTTTGGATTTTAAATAGGCTAAGCTATTCCTTCGGGGCTATTTAGTCTTGGGCTATTTTAGAATAGGCTATTTTGTCGGGGCTATTTAGTCTTGGGCTATTTTAGAATAGGCTATTTTGTCGGGGCTTTTTTTTTCGGGGCTATTTAGTCTTGGGCTATTTTGACGGGGTACCCACATAACAAGATCATCTGCATATAATGAAAAAGATACAGATTTGTGCAGTTCTGAGGAAAAATCTCGAACAAATAGAAAATAAAGGGCTCAGGACTGCACCCTGTGGAAAGCCACTGGTCGTCATAGCTGAAGTAGATGTAGCAGAAGGGATATACAAGAAATTTTCTTTATTTTTTTTCATTTGGGATATATAAGAAAAGTCCTGCCTATATATCCCAAATGTAATATATATCCCAATGTTCATGGAATAAACTCTCAATGCAAATGCTGTCAAATGTCATACATAAATCACAAAATATGATTGCTGTGTGATTTTTTGTACACCAATTTGCAACTGAATTTCCATGAGAGATCCAATAAACTGTCTAGAGTAGATCTGCCTCTCCTAAAACCTGTTATGTTTGGATGAAACTCATTTTGAGTCTCCAAAACCCAGTTATTTCTACAATTACAACATCCTGTCAAAACTCTTAGCAGGTTGGGTTATTTTACGTCTGAGCGGCACTTTTTTGCACACCATGGGCTAAGTGGCCAGGTAACATGGACCCCGAATGCTCAGAAGGTTGGGTGAGGGAACCCATTGGAACAGTTGTTGGGAGACAGATGGTAGTCTCCCGTCAAGGCCATCCAGCGTGTTCTTTAACGTGCACAGGGTTGGGTTGGGTTGTTTTACCTCTGAGCGGCACTTTTTTGCACACCATGGGCTAAATGGCCAGGTCACATGGACCCCGAAGGCTCAGAGAAGGTTGGGGGAGGGAACCCACTGGAACAGCTGTTGGGAGACAGATGGTAGCCTCCCGTCAAGGCCATCCAGCGTGTTCTTTAACGTGCACAGGGTATGGCTCTCCCGCACACGAGGCCACGGCTTAACGTCCCATCCGACGAACGACGGCATTTACAAGACCATCGGTGTCCCCTACTGACCGTGGGCGGGACTGGAATTTTGCGAAGATAAATCTCAACGCTGACCCAGCTGGGACTCGAACCTGGGAACTACAGATTACGAGCTTGGCGCGCTACCGACTGAGCCACCCCCGCCCCCCGTGCACAGGGATGGCTCTCCCGCAGACGGGGACACGGCTTAACCACTCGTCCGCGCATCCTCATTCGCTCTCCCGCCCATTCCGAATATGCCTATTATTATATTCTAGCTACCCCCACCACCACCAAACATATGGCGCAAAAGTTCGTGCCACTGAAAACTCTTCCAATAGGTAATATACTACTCCAATAATAACTTTCAAAGTAGCCAGTGCGACGGAAGCGCCCCCTGAAATTTCTGACCCTTGCAGCGGAAGTGTCCGAAAACAGTAAAATGTGAATTATTTGAATATCAAATAATGAAAGTTTTGATGAACAAAATGATGAGACTGACAATAATGAATAAAAAAATTTTTAATTCGGAAAAAAAATATTTATTTGCTAATTACTTTAATTCAACATTTTCAGGTACAATTTTTAGGTTTTACACCGTTTTTAATTTTCATTTTAGGCAGTAAGATTTACGAAACATATAATATATATAATACAGTAAATCGTTAAAAGCGCAAAGTTTAATTTTTTTTATATATTTTACTTACATTTGATACTATTGCACAGATAAATATTTACCACATGCATAACAGGATCAATAACGGCTTACGACATATAAAAATATGACTTTGATAATCTGGCAGTTAATTCGGAGTAAATGCTTTCTCTTCCAGAATACAAAGCTTACTTCTAATAATTCACAATCATAAACTCTACACACAAAGTTTTTAAACCAAAACGACCAAGTGGTAAAGATCAAGAGAGGCAATTTCTCCCTTTCCTAGAAATATTTCCGAAATATTTATTTTCAATAATAGGTGTACTAAAAATTAATGTTTAGTGTTTGTTTTTCAATCAAATGTAAATTTGGTGGGTTTTTTTTTTATCTTTTCTTTCCAGAAGTATATCGTTATTCATATATATCATATATGAATATCATATCTATTATTCATACTATTATAGTCTATTATAACCAAATTAAAGTCCTAACGTTATTTTGAAGGAAAAATACTTTAAATATAGAATATGTTAAATAACTTAAACAACGAAATTCTTAAATATATATTAAATATATACGAATAAAAATAGAAATAATTCGAGGAAATTGGAAAACATGAGTAACATATTTTTAAACGCTGAGTGATTCTTTAATAAAACAGAGATAATTAAAAAAATAATCAAAGGCTGAATGACTTCCATTTTCGAAATTACTAAAGACTGATTAAAAGGTTAAACCAATAACCAAAAAAATTAATTTTATTTTTTACGATTTGTTTTTTCAATTGCGAAGAAAATTGGAATTTAAATTCTGATGAATCCTGAAGTCGTCCTCTTATGCTTTTAATCCTCATCATGGTCTCGCTCTGGCTCAGCCCTATGAAACCCGAACCCATCTCGAAAACTGACTTCAAAATGTTAACCTTAAGCAACTAAAGAATAGAAATTTCTTATAAAAGTACAGTCGCTCAAAAAAATATCCGAACACTGTGGTTGATTACAGAATTTAAAAAAATATCTGACAACGATTTTTTTAGAAATTAGTGATCTGGCAACCATCGTGTACGTCACAGTGTATATTATTAAATATGGTAACACAAGTTTCAATAAAATACATTTTGTGTCTTTTTAAAATTTTTCGCGTAATGCACTTGGACATTACACGAATACATTTTAGGCTTTGAATGAAAAGCCTAGTTCCCTTATTTTTTTATCCTTCTCATAATCATAGGACGGAATTCAAGATGCCCACCTTACAAAAATATTCGTTAATAATATTTAAAACGTTCGAAAATCAGGATGCTTTTTATTTATTAAAGGGTAAGCACAGAGTAATTACACAGCACGATCGTTGTGACCACAGTTTTTTTGTAGTTTTAGATCTTCGAATTTAACTAACTTTTCACAAAATATTGGGTGGGGTGGTCACAACTGAATGACTCCTGAGTGTATATCAAAGTGATGTGCTGTGTGAACACTTTAAATTCTCTAAATCTTTTCATTCATAGAGATTCCTCTACCCACAGAGTTCAAGGTGCCCACTTTACAAAAAAAAAATCCCCAAACTAAATGCGTTCACGCCAAATTAGAAAATTAGTTTAAAAATTTTCGTGATGAATATAAAACAGTTAACGATTAAACATATTTCACTTAATTTTCAATTAATTCGTGTTTATTTACAATCTTATAACGAAATTCGGCAAAAGCGATTAAGCTAATTTCACCGAAACCCTGTATAACGGGCAACATTTTTTACAGACAACTGAGCTGACACATGATTTTGACACATAAATACACTGTAAATAAATGCACTCGTATAATGATTCAAATATGGTTTTTTTGTATAATGAATAAATTTCTTGTTAGCAAGACCATTTTCTCAGTAGGTCTACATGTACGCATATTCAGAAAATAATGTAAACCTTTCCATAACTACAGTCGCTCAAAAAAATATCCGAACACTATGGTTGATTACAGAATTCAGAAAAAATATCTGGCAACGATTTTTTTAGAAATTAGACGTGACACGAAGGTTGCCAGATCACTAATTTCTAAAAAAATCGTTGCCAGATATTTTTTCTGAATTCTGTAATCAACCATAGTGTTCGGATACTTTTTGAGTGACTGTACAAAGCGAAATTCATAAACATATTTCCTACAACATTTAAAAAATTTGTGTTGTGTCATATAGAAATCAGATTCACAAATAATAAATATTACAATTTCAGTTATTCATCATAGTTAATGTAACCTAAATACGAGTAGTAACTAGTGCACTAAGTTTTCAGTTTCAGCTCTACGAATTACTTTGGTATTTATAAACCTGGAATGCTTTGATTGAATATCGCTACTGAAACGCCCAGAAACTAAAAAAATTTAACTATCTGAAATCATTCATGTACAGTTGGGAATATTACATTTTTTCCTCGTTAGTTTAAATAACTAACCTCGGTTGTCAGCATGACTTCAACTTCGAGTTTTTTATCGAAATATGCCACAGAAATATGACAGGAGCTTTTCAGTTTAATTCACCATAGAAAAGAACCATGAAGACGAGACTCCAGCAGAAAGACAACGCAGAAAGGTTTTGGGTTTCTTTTACCTCTTAGCGGTACTTTTTCGCACACAAAGGGCTAAATTGCCAGGTTACAAGGGCTCAGAGAAAGTTGGGGGAAGATTTGGTTTGGTAGTTTCGGGTTTAACGACGCATGGGCAATTCAGATCATAATATGCCAAACAAATGATAAAATAAACTATAAAACACACAAAAAAACCGCTACCAAATCTAAAAATAACGAAAAAAGCACAAGATATAAATCAACAAGCAATTCAGACCATAATATGCTAAACAAATCATAAAATAAACGATAAAAGACACACAAAACAGCAACCAAAATTTAAAATAACGAAAAAAGCACAAGATACAAATCAACAAGCAAATCAAACCGTAATATGCCAAACAAATCATAAAATAAAAAATAAAAGACACAAAAAACCGCAACCAAAATTTAAAATAACGAAAAAAAAACACAAGATGTAAATCAACAAGCAATTCAGACCATAATATGGCAAACAAATGATAAAATAAACGATAAAAGACACAAAAACCGCAACCAAAACTTAAAATAACGAAAAAAGCACAATATGTAAATCAACAAGCAATTCAGACCATAATATGCCAAACAAAACCATAATATGGTTTTGTTTGGCATATTATGGTATTAAAATAACGAAAACAGCACAAGATGTAAAACAACAAATATAAAGTGTAATAATAACAGGTAAAACAATGATAAATGTGAAACACAAAATAAAATCAATCCACGCGTAAACGACCAGGATTACATATAACAAAAATATAAATTACGCAAAATCAAAGTCTATTAAAATATCCAGTATATCGTAAAAACCAAAAAAAGGCGGTAAAAGGAAATGATCCGATAAAAGATGTCCGAGTGTAAGAGGCTCGGACATAATATCATGGAAGCTACAATACAAACGTCGTTCGAAGTCAAAACATGGACATTTGATTAAACTATGTTTAACAGATAAAATGGTGTCAAATAACTCACAATTAGATTCGTGGTCTGCCCGTAGAAGAAACGAATGAGTAATAAATGTATGACCTAAACGGAGACGAGCAAGTAAACTTCCTCCTTACAATACCTGCGAAAACAT
Organism: Ryuthela nishihirai; assembly: GCA_038380435.1. NCBI lineage: Eukaryota > Metazoa > Arthropoda > Arachnida > Araneae > Heptathelidae > Ryuthela > Ryuthela nishihirai. The sequence goes on from JAWZYU010000025.1 coordinate 30,772,370, forward strand.
GACTGCCATGGTTTGACAATGGGCTTGATCTCGAAAAGTTGGGGCGGGGGTGGCTCAGTCGGTAGCGCGCCACGCTCGTAATCTGTAGTTCCCAGGTTCGAGTCCCAGCTGGGTCAGCGTTGAGATTTATCTCCGCAAAAATCCCCGCCCTGCCCACGGTCAGTAGGGGACACCGATGGGCTTGGAAAGGCCGCCGTCCGTCGGATGGGACGTTAAGCCGTGGCCCCGTGTGCGGGAGAGCCATACCCTGTGCATGTTAAAGAACACGCTGGATGGCCTTGACGGGGGGGCTACCATTTGTCTCCCAACAGCTGTTCCAGTGGGTCCCCTCCCCAACCTTCTCTGAGCCTTCGGGGTCCATGTGACCTGGCCATTTAGCCCATGGTGTGCAAAAAAGTGTCGCTCAGAGGTAAAACAACCCAACCCAAATCTCGAAAAGTTTGCTGTCAACCTGTTCAGACCAATATCTCTGCCACTGTACCCGGAGCTCGATGGAAAAACGATGTCTGACTTAGCAGCAGAGTCTGCCAAGTCATTGCCCTTCATCTTGACATGGAGGAAGGGAACCTTCTGGCCAGTTGTTAGGAGACATATGGTAATATCCCATGAAGGCCATCAGTGTGTTCTTTAACTTGCACAGGGTCGTTTGGGTCCTTTGGGTCGTTGTGACCTGGCCGTATAGCCCACTGTGTGCACAAAAAGTGCCGCACAGAGGTAAAGCAACCCAACAACCCTGAAAATGGGAAATTAGCAAGAAATCAAAAATTATTATTTCCTGTGATTTTATTTATCTTTTAGCATGACTTAAAAACTTCAGAAAAACTCAATTTTTTTTCTTTTCACTCAATTTTATTCTGCTTCAGAAAAGAAATTTGTTTTTTTTTTTAGGAAATAAATATAATATCGAATATTCAGAGTAAACATACTTGGGCACACTTCAATTCGATAGAAAAATATTTGAAAATCATGTATCAAAATACCCGTAAATTTGTACAAAAGGAAAAAAATTTTTGCAACTAGTTTAATACATGCAGAAAAAAAAATTACTTGATTTGCATGAAAGGGGCCATTTAGAAAAATAACAGTAAGTAAAAGGGGGCGTTTCGCTCGAAAAGGTAGTGAATCCTTTCCTTATTGAATGCTAATTCTCTGTGATATTGCCTTCATACTTTAATGACGAACAAAATATACAAATGAACATGTTTGTTTCGTATTTACCTCATTGACGACACTATGATAACATCAAGAACTCAAAGCGTCCATTAAGACAGGTTCCTAATCTATAGAAAGAGCTGCACCTCTTACAATTATCCATCTTTTAGCCTCTAATCACTTGCTTCAAAATTGAATCTTTTCTCCACATGGTCTTATAATTGATGAAGATTATTCTCTCCGTTTAAACTCTGTTAACACGTTATTTTTGCTAATTTTTCAGCAACCAAACAGTAATATAATTTAAATGTCAAATGCTTTAGTGTACAACAATGCATATAAACAATATCCTTAAAATTATTTACCTTTCAAAGACACAAATCACAAAAGCTTATTATTGTAATTGCACTACCTACCAGTCAATCAATCACACTTATTAAAAGGCATTTTCTTAATAATTTCATTCTTAATTATTTGTTGTCTTATTTCGTGCACACGTAATCTACTCTTATTCATTTTCTTCCGAAATTCACTACACTAGTCTTCATGAGATTCTGGAGTAATCATGTGGCTGTTATGAAGTTTATAAAAGAAACCCCTTTTGGCAAGAAGGTCTTGGTGAGAACCTTGTTCGTGAACTTTACCCTGATTAATTACAACTATGAGATCAGCATTTTGTATCGTGGAGAGTCTGTGGGCAATGGTTATACAGGTCCTGCCATGGCTGGCTTTATCGAGGGCTTCTTGGACAATCTATTAGAAAGAGGAAGAAAAATTGTTTCGTGTGGGTGAAACTTTTTTGACGAACAAAAATTCAGATTTCACACAATGCGGTATAAAAAAATAAGATACTGAAAGATTAAATCAGCAATAGTAAATACAGAGAGTCAGGCCCAGAGCTAGAAGAAAATCAAAGAGGGTTTTGGGGGGGACAAGAAACACAATCGAATAAGAAAAGTGTAAAAGTGGGTTTAGGGGCAAAAAACACAATCGAGCAGGAAAAAATGTAAAGGGGTTGGGAGGGGAAGAAACACATTCAAGCAGGAAAAATGTAAAAGGAGTTTGAGGGCAAGGCAAGAAACACAATCAAGCAGAAAAAATGTAAAAGGGGGTTAGGGCGTGGCAAGAAACACAACAGAGAAGGAAAAATGTAAAAGGAGATTGGGGAAAGGCAAGAAACACAATCGAGGAAGAAAATATAAAATGGGATTGGGAGGGCAAGAAACACAGTCGAGCAGAAAAAATATAAAAGGGGGGTTGGGGCGTGGCAAGAAACACAACCGAGGAAGAAAAATGCAAAAGGAGATTGGGGAAAGGCAAGAAACACAATCGAGGAAGAAAATATAAAATGGGATTGGGAGGGCAAGAAACACAGTCGAGCAGAAAAAATATAAAAGGAGGTTGGGGCGTGGCAAGAAACACAACCGAGAAGGAAAAATGTAAAAGGAGATTGGGGAAAGGCAAGAAACACAATCGAGGAAGAAAATATAAAATGGGATTGGGAGGGCAAGAAACACAGTCGAGCAGAAAAAATATAAAAGGGGGTTGGGGCGTGGCAAGAAACACAACCGAGAAGGAAAAATGTAAAAGGAGATTGGGGAAAGGCAAGAAACACAATCGAGGAAGAAAATATAAAATGGGATTGGGAGGGCAAGAAACACAGTCGAGCAGAAAAAATATAAAAGGGGGTTGGGGCGTGGCAAGAAACACAACCGAGAAGGAAAAATGTAAAAGGAGATTGGGGAAAGGCAAGAAACACAATCGAGGAAGAAAATATAAAATGGGATTGGGAGGGCAAGAAACACAGTCGAGCAGAAAAAATATAAAAGGGGGTTGGGGCGTGGCAAGAAACACAACCGAGAAGGAAAAATGTAAAAGGAGATTGGGGAAAGGCAAGAAACACAATCGAGGAAGAAAATATAAAATGGGATTGGGAGGGCAAGAAACACAGTCGAGCAGAAAAAATATAAAAGGGGGGTTGGGGCGTGGCAAGAAACACAACCGAGGAAGAAAAATGCAAAAGGAGATTGGGGAAAGGCAAGAAACACAATCGAGGAAGAAAATATAAAATGGGATTGGGAGGGCAAGAAACACAGTCGAGCAGAAAAAATATAAAAGGGGGTTGGGGCGTGGCAAGAAACACAACCGAGAAGGAAAAATGTAAAAGGAGATTGGGGAAAGGCAAGAAACACAATCGAGGAAGAAAATATAAAATGGGATTGGGAGGGCAAGAAACACAGTCGAGCAGAAAAAATATAAAAGGGGGTTGGGGCGTGGCAAGAAACACAACCGAGAAGGAAAAATGTAAAAGGAGATTGGGGAAAGGCAAGAAACACAATCGAGGAAGAAAATATAAAATGGGATTGGGAGGGCAAGAAACACAGTCGAGCAGAAAAAATATAAAAGGGGGTTGGGGCGTGGCAAGAAACACAACCGAGAAGGAAAAATGTAAAAGGAGATTGGGGAAAGGCAAGAAACACAATCGAGGAAGAAAATATAAAATGGGATTGGGAGGGCAAGAAACACAGTCGAGCAGAAAAAATATAAAATTGGGTTGGGGCGTGGCAAGAAACACAACCGAGAAGGAAAAATGTAAAAGGAGATTGGGGAAAGGCAAGAAACACAATCGAGGAAAAAAATATAAAATGGGATTGGGAGGGCAAGAAACACAGTCGAGCAGAAAAAATATAAAAGGGGGTTGGGGCGTGGCAAGAAACACAACCGAGAAGGAAAAATGTAAAAGGAGATTGGGGAAAGGCAAGAAACGCAATCGAGGAAGAAAATATAAAATGGGATTGGGAGGGCAAGAAACACAGTCGAGCAGAAAAAATATAAAAGGGGGGTTGGGGCGTGGCAAGAAACACAACCGAGGAAGAAAAATGCAAAAGGAGGTTGGGGAAAGGCAAGAAACACAATCGAGGAAGAAATTATAAAATGGGATTGGGTGGACAAGAAACACAGTCGAGCAGAAAAAATATAAAAGGGGGGTTGGGGCGTGGCAAGAAACACAACCGAGGAAGAAAAATGTAAAAGGTGGTTGGGGGCGAGGCAAGAAACAATCAAGCGGAAAAAATGTAAAAGGGGGGTTGAGGCGTGGCAAGAAACACGACCGAGGAAGAAAAAATGTAAAAGGGGGTTTGGGGGGTGGCAAGAAACACAATCGAGGAAGAAAAATATAAAAGGGGATTTGGTGGGCAAGAAACACAGTCGAGCAGGAAAAATGTAAAAGGGGGTTTGGGGCATGGCAAGAAACACAATCGAGGAAGAAAAATATAAAAGTGATTGGGGGGCAAGAAACACAATTAAGCAGAAAAAATGTAAAAGGGGGTTGTGGCATGGCAAGAAACACAACCGAGGAAGAAAAAATGTAAAAGGGGGTTTTGGCATGGCAAGAAACACAACCGAGGAAGAAAAATGTAAAAGGGGGTTGGAAAAGGCAAGAAACACAATCACGGAAGAAAATATAAAAGGGGATTGGGTGGGCAAGAAACACAGTCGAGCAGGAAAAATGTAAAAGTGGGATGGGGGGGCAAGAGACTTGATTTCCATTGCAGTATAATATTTCCCCCTCTGATTTACAGGTCTTATAAAAAGTTTTAATTATAAAAATTTAATTATAAAATTTTTTTAATTCTAAAAAATTTGTTCAAAAATAGAGGCATAAGAGTTTTAAAATTATTTGTATTTCATGCATTTTTCAGTAAATTTTTACAATTAAAAACTTTATAATTAAATTTTTATAATTAAATTTTGCTAATTATAATTTGTTAATTACTAATATTCTGAAGGGTTGTTGTTGCATTTATTGATGCTGATTATTGATGCATTTATTGATGATTGAGGGGTTCATGGCCCCTTATATCAAAATGGGATGCTCCCTAGAATTCATTCTAGAGCCTGAATCTGTAGAGATGGAAATTGCAGTCCAGCTCATCGGCAAGACTCATTTTTCCCAAACCTATTTACTGAAAGAACTACAGGTAACAGACAAAATATGGAAACGTTGTCATCTTATGTTAATAGAGAACGAAATTCGAGGCTCCCTAACTGGTTAAATAAATTTTTCTGCAAACATATCACTAATGATAAATATAAGATGTGAATTTAACTGTTTATATTTCGATTTTTAACAATTTTCGTTCAGTACTTAAAGAGTTATAAAAGTCTGTATATTAAATAAAAGAGATGTCAATCATACGAATTCGCTCGAGATGTTAATTAAAACTTAAAAAAAATAAGAATTATTTCTAACCATTTAATAAAATAAGTGAATGTTTTAGAATTCTCTGCAAATAATTCTTTGTTTACATATCAGTGTTCCATAAGTTTCTTAGCCCTGATTTTGCTGCTGTTAAGTATTCGACATTCCATAGCTGTTTAAATAAATAAAAAAAATAAATACCCACTCAAGCAGCTGCTTGCCACAGAGGTCTGACAGGAGCCTGTCAGTTTATATGCCATAGTAGAAGGTCTAGCCTACAAATATTGTTGAAAATCGAGATTTCGATAGATTGGAATGCGATTTAAATGTATCGCATTCCAATCTATCGTCTATCTATCTAGTCCTATTTTCCTATAAAAAAAACTTATTTTAGAATTTTTTTTTTTATCTTCAGATCTGACTCTCCATTGACTTGGGAATGTTTCCATTTTTCCCTCCAGTAGCTCTATTAAGAATATTTTAACTAAATGGAAAAATGTAAAGTAGAATCAGTTATTGTGCATCTGTTTAGTCTTCACTTTTTTTTTAAGAATATCCTATCTATATCTCATTATTCCCACTTCATATAATCAATACAGATTCCGTGTCTGAATCGAACCACTTCTAGAATTTAGAATATTTCTTCAATAGCAATAATTGCTAATGAAACAGCCATCACTAAATGCAACGACAACTTATTATGTTCGACTCTTTCCTTTTTTTAAAGAAATTTTTGCATTATATCAGTCGGGTTGGGTTGTTTTACCTCTGAGCGGCACTTATTTGCACACCATGGGCTAAATGGCCAGGTCACATGGACCCCGAAGGCTCAGAGAAGGTTGGGGGAGGGGACCCACTGGAACAGCTGTTGGGAGACAGATGGTAGCCTCCCGTCAAGGCCATCCAGCGTGTTCTTTAACGTGCACAGGGTATGGCTCTCTCGCACACGGGGTCACGGCTTAACGTCCCATCCGACGGACGGCGGCCTTTCCAAGCCCATCGGTGTCCCCTACTGACCGTGGGCAGGGCGGGAATTTTGGGGGAGATAAATCTCAACGCTGACCCAGCTGGGACTCGAACCTGGGAACTACAGATTACGAGGGGGCGGGGGTGGCTCAGTCGGTAGCGCGCCAGGCTCGTAATCTGTAGTTCCCAGGTTCGAGTCCCAGCTGGGTCAGCGTTGAGATTCATCTCCGCAAAACTCCCCGCCCTGCCCACGGTCAGTAGGGGACACCGATGGGCTTGGAAAGGCCGCCGTCCGTCGGATGGGACGTTAAGCCGTGGCCCCGTGTGCGGGAGAGCCATACCCTGTGCACGTTAAAGAACACGCTGGATGGTCTTGACGGGAGGCTACCATCTGTCTCCCAACAGCTGTTCCAGTGGGTCCCCTCCCCCAACCTTCTCTGAGCCTTCGGGGTCCATGTGACCTGTCCCGTGTGCGGGAGAGCCATACCCTGTGCACGTTAAAGAACACGCTGGATGGTCTTGACGGGAGGCTACCATCTGTCTCCCAACAGCTGTTCCAGTGGGTCCCCTCCCCCAACCTTCTCTGAGCCTTCGGGGTCCATGTGACCTGGCCATTTAGCCCATGGTGTGCAAAAAAGTGCCGCTCAGAGGTAAAACAACCCAACCCAACAGATTACGAGCCTGGCGCGCTACCGACTGAGCCACCCACGCCCCGCATTATATCAGTAACCTGACTTTCTAAGACATCTGTGTAATCATAGCTTTAATACTGCATATTATTTGTTTGCAAGATAATTTGATCTTGAATACGATCCCGGGTCAGAAAATTACTCTTATTTCTCAGCAAATGCCTAATCTAGTGGTTAGCGTCTCCGATTACTAAACCAACAGGCATATCCCGATGTATGATGTGTTTGGATGTTGTTTGAGCAGCCATGAAAAACTCAATAGAACATCTATGTTAGCTCCATTCTTTGTGTATGGGGAGTACCGCCTGCTCCTTTTTTTCAAACCCTAATAGTTTGAAAGGGCAAACCATCTTCCATTGGGTTTCCATGCAAAAAAAATATTCTACATCAAGAAATTGAGAAGTCAGCTTCTCTATATTTTATTGTATTTCTAAGTGGTTTATATTTATCACGCTAGGTCGTTATACATAGACCCAAAATTTGTTTTATTAGTCTCCATTCTAGTTATAGCATTTGGTCTAGTGTTTCATTCATATATCAAAGGCATGACGATACAATAGTGTGTCATGCTGCATGGATTCCCCGCCCTGCCCACGGTCAGTAGGGGACACCAATGGGCTTAGAAAGGCCGCCGTCCGTCGGATGGGACGTTAAGCCGTGGCCCCGTGTGCGGGAGAGCCATACCCTGTGCACGTTAAAGAACACGCTGGATGGCCTTGACGGGAGGCTACCATCTGTCTCCCAACAGCTGTTCCAGTGGGTCCCTCCCCCAACCTTCTCTGAGCCTTCGGGGTCCATGTGACCTGGCCATTTAGCCAATGGTGTGCAAAAAAGTTCCGCTCAGAGGTAAAACAACCCAACCCATGCTGCATGAGCAAAGCAGGACTGATTACAGAACAACAACCACGCCTCCTTCACGCCAGAAACTCGACTGAGTCGGAGCTGAATGGCAGGTCACAAGGAGCCCAGAGGGTCACAGTAGTTTGGAGGCAAATGCATCCACAGGACAGTAGATGTATGGTAACGGCCATTCAGCGTGTTCTTTGCGGTGCACAGGGTACGGCTTTCCTTCACTCAGGGGATCAATGTTTTACGTTCGATCCGAAGGTCTTTCTAAACGAGAGCAAGGTGGAGGTTTAGCGGAGAAAAATTTAAACGCTGGCACTGGTGGGACTTCAACCTGGGAAGTGCAGATTACGATCCTGAGCAGTGCAGATTACGAACCTGGGAAGTGCAGATTACGAGCCTTGGGGAGTGCGGATTACGAGCCTGTGGAAGTGTGGATTACGAGCCTTGGAAATGCGGATTACGAGTCTCGGAAATGCTGAATACAGTCTGAGAATTGCAGAATACGAGCCTGGGCACTTCCCATTATGAGCCTGGGAAGTGCGGATTATGAGCCTGGGAAGTGCAGTTATGGGCCTCGGAAGTGCTGAATACAGTCTGGGAATTGCAGAATACTTGCCTGGGTAGTGTGGACTATGAGCCTGGGAAGTGCGGATTACGAGCCTCGGAAGTGCTAAATAGTCTGGGAATTGCAGAATACGAGCCTGGGAAGTGCGGATTATGAGCCTCGGAAGTGCTGAATAGTCTGGGAATTGCAGAATACGAGCCTGGGTAGTGCGGATTATGAGCCTGGGAAGTGCAAACTACGAGCCTGGTGCGCTACCGGCTGAGCAAACCCCTGTTCCCCTTGAACTCAGGAAAACTTACGTTTCAACTTTCCATTATTTATATATAGCTTTTAAATTACACATTTGCATTTATTTTATTTTACCCTAGAATGCTCATAGGACAATAGTTGGAACACCGCTCCCGAAATCAACTTCCATAATTTATAATCTTCTAATATCCAACAATTTTTATTCATTAAAGTTTGAAATAAAAATTCGTAACAAAGTACCTTTTCACTTTCAGTGTCCAATGCAGAAGTCGCTTCATCCAGCAACAGTATCTTGGGATTACGAACCAAAGCACGAGCAATCGCAATTCTTTGTTTCTGACCTCCACTGAGTTGGGTTCCTTTATCTCCAACAAATGTATCGTATCCCTAAAATGCAAACACACATAAAAAATTATTCAAATTTTTAGATATTAAACAGTTGGATTGTTTTACCACTAACAGGCACTGATTTTTGCACACAATGGCTAAATGGCCATTATGTGGACCTGTCCAAGGACTCCAAATGTTCGGAGGATTCATTGTTACAAGGACTACCAAATGTTCGAGGATTCATTGTTACAAGGACTCCAATGGTTTGAAGGATTCATTGTTACAAGGACCCCAAATGTTCGGAGGATTCATTGTTACAAGGAATCCAATGGCTCGAAGGATTCATTGTTACAAGGACCCCAAATGTTCGGAGGATTCATTGTCACAAGGACTTCAATGGTTCAGAGGATTCATTGTTACAAGGACTCCAATGGTTCGAAGGATTCATTGTTACAAGGACCCAAATGTTCGGAGGATTCATTGTTACAAGGAATCCAATGGTTCGAAGGATTCATTGTTACAAGGACCCCAAATGTTCGGAGGATTCATTGTTGCAAGAACTCCAATGGTTCGAATGATTCATTGTTGCAAGGACCCCAAATGTTCGGAGGATTCATTGTTGCAAGAACTCCAATGGTTCGAATGATTCATTGTTGCAAGGACCCCAAATGTTCGGAGGATTCATTGTTACAAGGAATCCAATTGCTCGAAGGATTCATTGTTACAAGGACCCCAAATGTTCGGATGATTCATTGTTACAAGGACTCCAATGGTTCGAAGGATTCATTGTTACAAGGACTCCAATGTTCGGAGGATTCATTGTTACAAGGACTCCAATGGTTCGAAGGATTCATTGTTACAAGGACTCCGATGGTTCGAAGGATTCATTGTTACACAGGTGTCCAATGGTTCGAAGGATTCATTGTTACAAGGACCCAAATGTTCGGAGGATTCATTGTTACGAGGACCTCAGTGGTTCGGGGGATGTTGGGAGAAGGCAATTAACTGGACATCTGTTACGAGACAGAGTGCTAGTTTCCCCGTCAAGGGCTATCCAGCGTGTTCATTAACGTACACAGAGCATTGCTCTCCCGCAAAAGTAGCATGGCTTAAAATCCTATTCAGTCGGCGGCGATCTTTCCAAGCCCATTGATAATCCTACTGACTGAGGGCGGAGAGTTCTGCGAAGATATGTCTCAATGTTGTCTCAAGTGGGGCTCGAACCTGGGAACTCCAGATTGCGAACCTGACGCGCTTACCGACTGAGCACCCTCCCCCGTCGCAATATTAAACAGTAGTTTTGCAATGCTTTATAAAGATGCGTTTCCAATTTTGCCAATGAAACTACGTCTATTTTCGCTTTTGAAATCGTTACAGAGTGCTAATTTATAGTTCTATGCTGATTTTATAGCCCATATATTACGATTCACTATGAAATTTAATATTCATTTTAAAAGATAATCAAGTTATTTTATGGGTCTTCTAAAAGAAACTGTGTTAATAATATAAGCATTTTAATAATCAAACTTCTAAATATTTAAATAACGTATTTGATTTTAATTTTAAATATATAAAAATATAATGAAATTGCCTGAAAGCAGCAAAAATTTATATTTCATTGAAGGAGAGATTTTTTATATTGTTTTAAAAATGCCAAACCTGAATTAATAGTAACATATAAAAAAAATTAAAACAAAAGACCTTTTGTAGCTATCAATTTAAATAATGCAATTTTTTTAACTAATCAGTTAAATATTTCAATTAGGATAGTAATTTATTTAAAAAAAATATTTTCAGGTTTAAAAATATACAGTAGGTTTATAAATATAATATAATTTACTCCTCAATTGCACAGCTGCTTGTAAGAGTCTTTATGATAAGCGGGTTGGGTTGTTTTACCTCTGAGCGGCACTTTTTTGCACATTGTGGGCTAAATGTCCAGGTCACAAGGACCCCGAAGGCTCAGAGAAGGTTGGGGGAGGGGACCCACTGGAACAGCTGTTGAAAGAAAGATAGTAGCCTCCCGTCAAGGACATCCAGCGTGTTCTTTAACGTGCACAGGGTATGGCTCTCCCACACACGGGACCACGGCTTAACGTCCCATCCGACGGACGGCGGCCTTTCCAAGCCCATCGGTGTCCCCTACTGACCGTGGGCAGGGCGGGGAATTTTGCGGAGATAAATCTCAACGCTGACCCAGCTGGGACTCGAACCTGGGAACTACAGATTACGAGCCTGGCGCGCTACCGACTGAGCCACCCCCGCCCCTATGATAAGCGGAATTTCAGAAAAAAAAACGTATGGAAAAAAAAAATCCATACTTTATCCGGGGCTCGAACTCAAGTCCCTTTGCACCCTAACTAAACAGTCAGTTCCATGTACATTTAGGAAGCTTATTATCAATCTTTATATACATTGAAATGGCTTTTTATTCACAACTATGCAAAGAAAGTTCCACAAAGCCAGAAGATTATCAACAGGGAAACCACGCTTCATATTATTTGCAGTTTTAAACATATTAAGTATTAAACTCTTGTGAGCAATTCATATGAAAATGATAGATAAGAAATAGAATGAATAATCAAATATTAATCATAGATCCATATAAAGTTTTATATTTATTATTAATGAAAAATACGAAAGTTAGAAACGAAATAAACAATTTTTGCACATACAATTACTACTCGTATTACATTACGTACAGTCGCTCTGAAAATATCCGAACACTATGATTGATTAGAGAATTCAGAAAAATATCTGGCAATGATTATTTTGGAAATTATTGATCTGGCAACCTTCGTGTTACGTGACACGAACATTGCCAGATCACTAATTTCTAAAATAATCGTCGACAGATATTTTTTCTGAATTCTCTAATCAATCATAGTGTTCGGATATTTTTTTTTGAGCGACTGTACACTCAGCGGTCACGTTATTAGAGTTCTATGCTAAGTCAATAGTAATTCAGATATAGAAGTCAGTAACTTCTTAAATAAGCTTTTTATAAAAAAAAATGTGACTGAATATAATTTAAAGATCTGATTCAAATCTATTTCAAACTCGATTTTTAATAATATTCGTTAGTTATTTAGAGCAGTGTTTCTCAACCTTTTATGCTTCACGTACCCCTTGGAAATGTTATGTAACTGGCGTACCCCTTGTAAAGATAGAAAAAATTGTAGTTATAGTATAACAATGGTTATTTTTACTTTGTTATTAGATCTAGCAACTTTTGAGCTCTCACGGCGTACCCCAAAAAATTTTACCGCGTACCCCACGTTGAGAACCCCTAATTTAGAGAGTTACTAAAATTAGAAAATACCCATCCCTCTATTTACATGGAAATCGTGAAAAAACCGAAACCAACAACGCATGGGAAAAAAGGGGGATAGGTTCGGAAAAAACTCCTTGTTACTAATAAAACGTACATTGAAAGTTTTAATTATGCATATTAATCTCAAATTTTATTTCAGCAATGATAATAATAAGCATTAACATAGCATTATTTCTCACTTCATTTGCGCTAATAAAGAGGAAAAAAAATATGCTCAGATTAAATTTTCATCCATTTCTTTTTGGTCGCGAAAAATGCTCGTCGTTAATGCAGACGTACAATCGCTCAAAAAAGTATCCGAACGCTATGATTGATTACAGAATTCAGAAAAAAATATCTCGCAACGCTTCTTTTAGAAATTATTGATCTGGCAACCTTCGTGTCACGTGACACGAAGGTTGCCAGATCACTAATTTCTAAAAAAAATCGGTGCCAGATATTTTTTCTGAATTCTGTAATCAACCATAGTGTTCGGATACTTTTTTGAGCGACTGTAGGTGGTCATATTATTTTGATACCAGATCGTGTGGGCTCACTCATGAGCGTCTGCAGTTACCGTTCACAGCAAACTGGAGCGTGTGCAGTAACTGCACACGCTCCAGTTTGCTGTGAACGGTAACTGGAGCGTGTACAGTTGCTGTACACGCTCCAGATATTTTTCTTGAATTCTGTAATCAACCATGGTGTTCGGATACTTTTTTGAGCTACTGTACGTAATAAAATGGCCGCTGCGCATATATATATATCACATCCACTTTCATTGTTCAAGGCAGCATTAAAAATATAAGTAAAAGTTTCATAAGAAAATGTTTTATTTGTGTATTATTCACCTGAGGAAGAGTAGATATAAAATTATGAATATTCGCCTGACGAGCAGCAGCAATGACTTCCTCCATTGACACATTACGAGAGTTGTCCCCATAGGAAATGTTATCAGAAATACTGCAGCTGAAGAGTGTTGGCTCCTGAGACACAATGCCTATGTTTGATCTCAGCCACGATACATTCAGTGACGTCACATCGTTGTTGTCCAAGGCCTAGGCAAAAAAAGTTATCTTAAATAAAATAAACATTTAAAATACGAGAGTCCTACAAAATGTAATGCTGTAGGACTGTGCATATGCATAATAATAGCTGTGTGTTTTTATGTACTTCGGACACTCTTATGTCTTTCGTATCGTCTTTTCAATAGAGTAGTGCTGATGAATCATGGAAACTGAAACAAAGAGCTGCCATCGAGTTCCTGATGAAGTAGGGCTGTGGAGCTTCCGACATTCGTGGGGACGGGGGTGGGCAATCGGTAGTGCGCCAAGCTCGTAATCTGTAGTTTCCAGGTTCGAGTCCCAGCTGGGTCGGCGTTGAGATTTATCTCCGAAAAACTCCCTGCCCTGCCCACGGTCAATAGGGGATACCCATGGGCTTGGAAAGACCGCCGTCCGTCGGATGGGACTTTAAGCCGTGGCCCGTGTGCGGGAGACCCATACCCTGTGCACGTTAAAGAACACGCTGGATGGCCTTGACGGGAGGCTACCATCGGTATGGCCGTTCCAGTGGGTCCCCTCCCCCAACCTTCTCTGATCCTTCGGGGTCCATGTGACCTGGACATTTAGCCCAGAGTGTACAAAAAAGTGCCGCTCACAGGTAAAACCACCCAACCCAACCCGATATTCATGCCATGTTAACCATTTTATACAGTGAGCACACAATCGACGTCAGCAATGTGCGAAGATGAGTGAAGAAGCCGACCAAAGAAGAAGCAAACCACGAAGTGAGAGGGGCGTCAACCTGAAGACATCGATCAGACACTGCTGACCACAATTATCACCACAATTTTACCAAACAAAATTCCAGTCTTTGTTTCAGCAGCGGCGCAAATGCATCGCGCATGGGTGCGGACATTATTTTGAAGATAGTTTTGTTTAGTTATAGAATGGATGTACATACATGCGTAACTGGAACCTACTGTTCATTATAATAAAGACCTTATTACCTTAAACGCATTGCTTTCGATATACCCTACGTATAAAGCATGTTACTTTTAAACTTTATCTAGAACTATTAAAAGAGGAAAATAATTATATCAATCGAAAGTTTTCTTAAAATCCTCAAAGCCATTAGGTTTTAAAAATTCTTAAACATTTGTTCATGAGTGAAAAAAATTACAGTGGAGTCGCATCAATAGTGATGGCTCATAGGGGGAGCACGGGGGTGAAAGTTCCCCTGGGAACTTTCACCCCCGTGCTCCCCCCTATGACGCCACCGACCATGCCCCCTTCCGGTCACATAATACGACGTCACTGACCACACCCCTTATTAATAATTCATAATAAAAACCACCTTATTTTTATTCCCCCTCATTAAAAAACTCTTTTATTAAAAATTCCTCCCCCTTTATTAAAAACCCGTGGCGCCATCTAGTGTACATCCTGAGTACTATACTTTAGAAAAGCCCTCTATTTTACCTGCAATTTTTGACTCTTCCTCATTAAAAAAAACTTTATTAAAAATTCCTCCTCCTTTATTTAAAACCCGTGGCGCCATCTAGTGTATATTATGAGTACTATACTTTAGAAAAGTTCTCTATTTTAACCGTAATTTTTCCAATTTTTGACTCCCCCTCATTAAAAAAACCTTATCAAAACTGCCAGCTGCTCATTAAAAAAACCCTTATTAAAAGTTCCGCCCCCTTTATTAAAAAAACCCGCTATTACAATTCCCTCCCCTTTATTAAAAACCGTATCAAAAGTTCCGCCCCCTCTATTAAACTCCCCCCTCACCGATCAGAAACTCCCAAATAAGTCCCTTGGTTTCTGCCAAGTTCAACTGAACTTTCGGTGACAACGTTCAGAATGGGTGATGAAATCTTCATAATAATTGCAAAGACCAACTAAACTTTCGGTGGCATCCTCTCAGGATGGCTGATACAATCCTCGAAAATAATTACAAAGTCCAATATTTTTCTCCACGCATTCATCACCTCCTATTGGCCTATTATATTTCCTGAAAAAACTGTTAGTCCTGATTGGTTGTCCCAGATGGCGCTGCTTTCTCACGTTAAATAGCGGGCAACCGCCGAATGCGTTATTGGCCACGATGCAGACTAGCAATCCAGATGTGTGGTGTCTTGGTAAAGATGTTTACGTCGTGCCTTCGCTGTTCAAAAATAGTTTCCGTGCACGTACACCACTACAAAAAGTATGAAAATGGCGAACTCATCTACCCTACACCTACGGGGGTTACCCTCTCAATACCTGAATGGGAGACTTTGTGTGCAATGGTGACCCACATCGAGGACCAAGTGAAAATCGGTCCCATCAACAGACGTGGCACGTGATGCCCGGTTTACGTGTGTCCATGTACCGCAATGAAGTTGGCGAACGCTGTGTCAACTTCATCAAAGAATCAGCTGCCACAAGAACTCTGCAGTTCCATGTTGTGAGTCGCAGTATAACTCTGAATGCATCGCAGTGGTTTAATTTGGCTATCCACGTAGACGAAGTGATGGGTGTTGTACGTAATATGTGTAGAACCCTCAAAGATCACCATCTCCGTACTGCTATTATAGAACATTCCGAATCAGTTGTACCCTTCCTGCTGGGTCCTGCTTTCGAGGGCCTCGAGTGTGTTTATCAGCTATTGGTGAATAATTTTCAACAAGAATTAACACGTCTGATTCCGTTAGATGGATTTCAACCCGAAGAGAAACTACCGACCGTCGTAGGGTGGTCTGGTGACTTGGACATTAACGCCTTAGCACAAGTGTTTGTGGATACGGCCTGGAAATGGGGTCTGTTGAATTTTGTAGATTCTGGATTTGTGTGTACTCTGAAATATAATACTATTTGGATGATGCAAAAAATGAAATCTATAAATTAGTTAAATAAATAATTGTAACCTGTATAGTGTGTCTGTCTTTTCATCCTATTTCATTTTAGTCTTAGTATGGATAGGAGAAAGAAGGTGTTAGCTAGCGTTGGAAGCGTAATCATAACAGTGTTAACGATAGTGGTGCTTGTATTAGAACTTGTGGTCCCTAGTAAAAATATTCAGTGTGGAGAGTCAAAAGCCTTAGGCAGTGAATACAAAATTCGAGTGTGTAACTTAACAGTGGACATCAGACAGTTTATAGGAGATATCCCTACAGTTACAGGTGTTACACTTTCATTACACCAATGGGAAAACCTAGTGGGGTACGACGTCTGGGTGCAGCAGAAAACAAAACTCTGGAACCCATTATTTTGACCCTGAAAGAAGATTCGGTAGTGTAAAAAACTTAGCTCAGAATATAGGGCTGCCACTCAAACTCGTCCGAGAATGGTTAGAAAAGCAACCCGCCTACACCCTAAACAAGCCCGTGCGTCGGACATTTCCCAGAAACTGTACCTACGTCACAGGTTTAGACGAACAATGGCAAGCCGATCTCGTAGTTGTGAAAAATCTAACTATGAACCATATCGTCCTTCAATGACGGTTATCGTTACATATTAACGGTCATCGATGTGTTCTCAAGGTATGGGTGGGCAGTTTCTATGAAGACAAAAACAGGGAAAGAAATGATGTCGGCTTTCAAAAAAATCCTTTCCAAGGGGCGATCTTCCATGAATTTCAACACGGATCAAAGTACCGAATTTACCAACAGAGTATTCCAGAAATTCCTGAAAAAGAAAGGTATTCGGTTCATCGTCACCTTCTGTGACAAAAAAGCAGTTTGGTGGAGAGCTGGAATTGTACACTACGCGAGAGATGGGGGAGATATTATACACGCAAAAACATATACCGGTACTTGGACGTGTTGCAACGTGTTGTACGAGGTTACAATGCAACGTTGGTAGTGTGCACTATATGGTTCATAGTCATGTGCACTATGGTTCATAGTGCACATGATATGGCTCCCAAGGACGTGACCTTACACAATGAAGACGGTGTATGGGTACGACTTTACAGTAATCCACTCAAAGTAAAAGAAAAACCAGCATTTAAAGTGGGGGACACGGTTCGACTAGACAGTCTAAAAGTACCCTTGAAGAAGGCAGATACGCATTTGTGGACTGAAGAAATTTTTATAGTTGACCGGATGTTACACCGCCAGCCCCCTATATACATCATACAGGATTCCGAGGGGGGAGTGTTGAAGGGCACATTCTATAAAACAGAACTTCAAAAAGTGACCGAACCCGAACTTTACCAGGTAGAGAAAATAATCGAGAGAAAAGGTCAAAAGGCACTGGTCAAATTTCGCAGTTATCCCAAACCTTCGTGGATTCCTAAAGAATAGATAGTTTCTAACTGACCCTACCCTCCACGGCTAGTCAGAATATTTACACGAAGAATTCGCAGAGTGATTTCACGGTTCATCTGGCACAACCCCTAAGACTAGGGGGAAAATAGAAAGTGGGGTTAGCAGAAGTTCACTTACCCGTGAGATGGTACAATGTTGATGGTTCTAATGACACGTATCAAATAATATGCTCCTGCGCCCTTTGAAGAATACTGGAAAATCAACCTTAAACTCGAACGGAACTGTTGTCTCACCTCTCTGCTCAGCTCCCCAAAGAAATATTGGTGTCATATAACAGTGGTTACTGGGTATTCAAACCAAGTGAGGGATACGGTTTGATGTTCCCTAAAACGAATCTCAGCAGGCTTCTGTGTGTCGGCGAGGAAGAAGTTGACAAACCCTTCCACCAACGATTTGCCAGCAAACTATACAATGCTGCAACATTCGAGATAGATGATGACTGTTATTTCTACGTGATTCCACCAGGTAGTTTCCAAGAACGTAAGGTACTCCACGGACGATACGAAACTGCTGAATCATTTATTCGATGCGATGAATCAGGTGTTACCCTACAAGTTGTGAAAAGCCTTCCGTTTAAAGCAACAGGCTGATCACACAGTGTTGAATGATACAGACTAGTTACATTTCATTAAATTTCCTCATTTAAACCCTGGATTAGGAGATGTGCTAGGAATCACTAAATTAGATTTTCCATTGAATAAAGCTGTTGGTGACTACCCCATCGATATGAATAGAGGATTGTACGGTATTTATTTGTATTCAGACCTGATTGAACTTAAGTTGTTAGGTGATACTCATGGTGAACTGTTGCGTGTTGTGAATCCTGCCGTCAGAACCAGTAATAACGAAGCCATTGTTACAGTGTATCAACAACCTGGTTACTACCCCGTGGCAAGAAACAGTTTCGAGAGTGTGAGAAGCTTCCTTTGTACCCATACAGGAGAACCTCTGCATTTTAAATTTGGCAAAGTTTTAGTCAAGTCACATTTCTGCCATGAGGGATAAATTCATTCCCCCTTCTGCAGACACATATGTGCGCTACTACAAGAGCCAAACGGGACAGGGTGTGTTCCGGGGTCCTCGTTATCAGAGAGGTGATGAGCTTGGTAGCATCTTTGCCACTATTGGACGTTTCATCAGCCCTCTCGTATGACCGCCGCTGGCCACTCTAAGTACGGGTGGGCTACGGTTCGTTTCAGAGATGGCCCAAGGGCAAAACTTCAAAACGGCCGCCAAAACAGGGTTGCGTGAAGCCGGTGTAGACCTTTTGCAAAGTGCCAGTTCCAAGCTGCAGGGAGGAAAAGGAATAAAACGCCGCCGTCATCATCCTAGTGTTCATAAAGTGAAGAGACTCTGTACCGTGAAGGACGTGTTTTCATCATGAGCATTCAGAAAATTCACGCTGATTCTGGCGATTGTGCCAATTCCAAACTGGACCTGTTTCTGGTTCCCCCCACTGTCTCTCAACTGGAAAGAGGCTGTTATGTCAATTATTTACCTGTGGCTTCGCTGGAAGGTAATGCTCCACTTGAATTCATCGTGAAGGGGGCAGACGATTACATTGATCTATCCCGCTGTCACCTGCGCCTCGTCTTGAAAATTGTGAAATCCGATGGTACACCCCAGTCGGAAATGATTGCACCCTGCAATCATTTCTTCCATGCCCTCTTCAATCAAGTAGACGTCTTCCTCAACGATTACCTAGTGAGTGCTTCTCACACCCTGTACCCCTACAGGACGTACCTGGAGACTCTATTGAATTACGGTACCGATGCCACGCGAAGTCAGCTCGGTACGTCACTCTGGTACCTCGACACCCCAGGTAAAATGGAACTGACCAGTCGGGAGAACGAGGGGTGGCATCAGCGCAAGGGGTACGTAAAGTCAACAGGTATCGAACTCATCTTGTGGATCCATGCCAACTTGTTCAATCAAGAACGTTACCTACTCAATCAAATCGATCTGAGACTATGTTTGTTAAGGTCCAAGCCTGAATTCTGTCTCATGACAGGTGAAGTTAAATTTAATATTAAATTTTGTATTCATAAATTACATATATCGATAAACACAAAAATGACATAAACAATTTAACAAATCTTATAAAATTATAAACATTTTACTGGGTAATCAGATCTAGCGACTTTTGAGCTGTCACGGCGTACCCCAAGAAATATTACCGCGTACCCCATGTTGAGAACCCTCTACTGTACATTACTGTGTGCATTGTACATTTATACATATTACTCTACAGGATTGTATACACGAAACCAAGCAAACTCTATTTTAAGGCCGATTTAACATATTTTCAAGATAATTTTGAATATATGCGATCTTCCCCTTATGCACTGACTTTAGAACCTAACCACCACGACGTAATAATTACACTGTACCAATTCTGGACATGGACCCTCGTATTACTTAATAGCAGGATGCATGGGTCTTAACACTGCTTAATGGTGGGGCACAAGGACCTTCGTATTGTTCAATGAGAGGATACATGGACCCTCATATTGCTTAATGATGGGGCAGGTGTGCTTTCGAATTGCTTCACGAGATGAAGGTTACATGGACCTTCATATATTACTTAACGGTGGGGTACATCACATTAGCCAATACTGTCAATCCCAATTAAATATTTACCCCTTTACAAAATGCAATATTTTGTAGGTAACCAAGGCCAGCTACTGGGGCGAGCACATGAAACACTGGCCTCAGGAGAAAAATATTTAGGGGCGTCATTGAGAGTATAAAAAAATAGCAAATGTACGAAAATATACCGCAAATTTGAATAAAGAGGTACAGTCGCTCAAAAAAATATCCGAACACTATGGTTGATTACAGAATTCAGAAAAAATATCTGTCAACGATTTTTTTTTAAATTAGTGATCTGGCAACCTTCGTATCACGTGACACGAAGGTTGCCAGATCACTAATTTCTAAAAAAACGTTGCCAGATATTTTTTCTAAATTCTGTAATCAACCATAGTGTTTGGATATTTTTTGAGCTACTGTACGTGACCAAACTCTTGTCCATCAACCAAACTTTTAACTCTATTAAGTTTAATTACCAAGAATTAACCTAAGCAATTACAATGAATAGAAGTAGACTCGTACCTCTATAATTATTCCAAGAACTGTGCTAATCTTTCCTGAAGGAAATAATCTTTAAGATCAAGTTAATAATAAATCGGAAGTTCATAAAACATGTACATTTTATAAAAAGGCAAGCATCTAAATAACTACTTTTATCATTTGTGCTTATACGATTTTTCATTTAAAATATTCAATGATTTGACGTTATATTACAGTTTCGTGGATCTTGGTGTGCATTTTACTTACCAACTCTCCATCTTCAGAATCGTAATATCTTTCAAGCAGTTGGACACACGTGCTCTTGCCACATCCACTGCTTCCCACTAAGGCAACAGTCTGGCCAGATGCAATATTCAAAGAAAGACCAGATAACACTTTCACATTTGGTCTCGAGGGGTAACTGAAGTGAACGTTCTCAAACCTTAGATATCCCTTGCATTCAGACTAAAAATATAGAGAAATATAGAGAAAATATGTTAAATCGGTTTTGAAGTAGAGTATGCTTGGTTTCGTGTTCTTTACTCAAAAACTTACTCTACAAACCAAAATTTTATAATAATTGTGGACGAAATTCCAAAGAATATGAAATTCATTCCCTACCTATTTAACTTACCTCCTAGAGGAATTGTAAATTTAGGTAAACTTTTTTATGTTAAAGAAAAATTATTTGAATGGTTGATGAAAAAAGTGATGTTTTTAATCTGGAACGTTTATCATTTTATTGGTTTTATTTTTATTTATCAATTTTTTTTCTTCCATTTTATGTCATGATATTGATGTAATCTACATAGATTGTATCTGTTAAAACCATATACATTTCCTCTGATAATCTTAAGTGGGATTTTTTTATGTAAAATAATTATATAAATGATACTTTGGAAAATAGCTTTGAATTTGAAAAAAAAATATAATTAAAAGCATATATCTTATTAAAACAATTACCACCTAATAAAGTTCTCAGGTTATTCAAGTAAATAAATATTAGCAGACACTCCAGTAAAATTAGGTTTTACTCTTAAAACCTTGCTTATAGTTCTTAATTGGGGGGGAGTATCATGGATCGTCATATTGTTCAATGGTGGGGTATGTAGACATATTGTTTAATTATGGATTACGTGAACCTTCATATTGCTTAATATGGGAGTACATGGACCCTTGTATTACTTAATGGAGTACTTGGACTATCGTATTACTTAACATGGGAGTACATGGACTCTTGTATTACTTAATGGAGTACCTGGACTATAGTATTATTTAATATGGGAGTTCATGGACCCTTGTATTACTTAATGGAGTACCTGGACTATAGTATTACTTAATATGGGAGTAAGTGAATGGAAGGGGAGGGCTGCCAGATCAGTGTGGCCTACTGATCTGGACAACTATGGCTACTTTTCTTTCTACCCTGCTCAGGAGTGGTCAACCACACAGGGTCCTGGTGCTGACCATATAAACCTACTAAACTGGATTGAATTAAGGCTCTGAGCTTGATTATGGATCCTGATTTTGCTGCACTGCTGGGCTTCTGTGGAGGGAAAATCTTCCGCTGTTTTCTGTTTGTTTGTGGGTTGACAGCCCCAAGTGAATAGATTCACAAGATATGTTTATCAGCTGGTGGATAATCCTGAGCAGAGGTCATCGCAGGCACCTGAACCCTTTTCTTCTATTCGCATCGTCAAATTCTACATTGGAGGAAGTCTTCCAGTGTAGATGACTTCAGCCTTTAGTGGTGTGGGAACGGGTCTTTCTCCCATGTCTGCTTGTCGGCATTCCCTCTCTCAGTTTCCCTCTCTCGGTTTGATATTGTCGGCATTCCCTCTCTCAATAAACATAGTTTCTTTAAACATCACACTAACCATTTTCTCTCCATAGGCAGTTGGAATGTGAGGACTCTGCACAGAGCTTTTTCTCTTGATGTCCTCACACAAGAATTCCACCATTATAATTTAGATATTCTCGGCTTGCAAGAGACCAGATGGACAGATAAAGGTCAGATTCTTAAAAATAATCTTAAATTTCTCTTT
Source organism: Ryuthela nishihirai (assembly GCA_038380435.1). Classification (NCBI taxonomy): domain Eukaryota; kingdom Metazoa; phylum Arthropoda; class Arachnida; order Araneae; family Heptathelidae; genus Ryuthela; species Ryuthela nishihirai. Next base: position 30,795,121 of record JAWZYU010000025.1, read on the forward strand.
TCAGGGAGAGAAGACAATAAGCATCACCAAGGCGTGGGTCTGCTTCTCAGCAGATACGCTAGTGATGCTCTTCTAGGATATGGGTGCATTAATGAAAGGTTTCTTACATCAAAATTTCAGACAACCATTAAAGACTTGAATGTTATCTGCTGTTATGCCCCCACATAGGATGCCGATGAGGATGAGAAGGATAGGTTTTACAGACAACTTCAGGATATTTTGAATTCTGTCAAGAAAGGAGATATCACCCTTGTTCTAGATGACTTCAATGCCAAAGTTGGTACTGACTCGGACCTTTGCGGAGGAGTCATAGGCCCTTTTGGTATTGGTAGCTGCAATGGCAATGGGCAACGTCTCCTACAGGTAAGTAAACTCAATGGTTTCAGAATAACTAACACTTATTACAAACATCGCGACATACATAAGTACACATGGGTTTCACCCGATGGGCTGCATAAGAATGTGATTGATTATATATTAATTAACAGCAAATGTGCTAGTTCTGTTAGGAATACCAGGGCATATAGGGGAACTGAAATTGGATCTGCCCATTACCTTGTTAAAAGTGTCTTGCAACTTTAACTTAAAAAGTGTTGCGCTAGGGTTAAAAAATTACTTTTAATACTGAAGCTCTGAAAGACCCAGTTGTAGCCAAAGCTTACCATGATAGATTACTTAGTCATTATGACAGTCTTGGTATGCTTACTACTGAAGTTGAGGAAGAATGGGACCATTTTAAACAGACTTTTTTGGACACTAACAGTACTCTTTTAGGAAGAAAGGAGAAGAGGAGTCAGAATTATTTGAGTGATAAGGCACTTGAGCTTATTTCAGAAAAAAGAACTGCAGGAATGTCCTTAATCAGTACCCTACTAGTCCTAATAGAAAGCATTACGGAGAACTTAATGATAAGAATCTTTGGCTTCATGGCTTGGCTGACAAAGCCAAGGTAGAAAATGGACAGGCATACAAAGATTGAAGGATAAACAAGGTAAGGTTATAGAAGGGGAGGATTCTCTCATGGCTAGGTGGGCTGAGCATTTCACGTATGTTCTAAACAATGTGGTTAGTTCTACTCCTATTGTTTGCAATGATGATAGATGCATTGGTGGCTTTAATGTTGGCCCTATAACACAATCTGAAGTTATTTTGGCTATTTCTAAACTTAAACTTCATAAATCCCCAGTAGCAGATGAAATTACTACGGAAATGCTTAGAGCTGGAAATGTTTTGGTTACCACTTGGATGACTGAAATTCTGAATATCTTTTATGATAAAGGCATGGTTCCTAAGGATTTTACTAGAGCTATTATTATCCCTATTTTCAAAAAAGGTGATCGCAATTCTTGTGATAACTATAGGGGTATCAGCCTACTATCTATTCCAGACAAAGTTCTTTGCATGATTGTACTTAATAGAATTAAGAATCTGGTTGACAGTCAGTTGCATGATCAGCAATGTGGATTCAGAAGTGGTAGCGGATGTGTGGATCAGATATTTTCACTTAGGCAGATTCTTGAGAAATGTTTAGAGTTTCAGAAACCTTTGGTTGCTAGCTTTGTTGATTTCAAAAAGGCTTTCGACTCTGTTGATCGTCATAATTTATGGTTGATTGTGAGATCATATGGTATATCAGGCAAGTTAGTTAACACAATGAAACCTCTCTATAATAACAATGAGTCGTGTGTGAGAGTTGGTAAGGCTTGTAGCAATTGGTTTAGCATTACTTCTGGTGTTCGACAAGGGTGCATTTTGTCTCCTTTTCTCTTTAGCTTGGTTATTGATTATGTTATGCGAAATTCACTTCAAGGGAAAGATTTTTGCCTTAAATGGACTGGAGATACGAAAATTTCTGATTTAGATTGTGCTGATGATTTAGCCCTTTTGGCAAATGATGTTGATGAGATGAAATCTTTCATTCGAACTGTTGATGAGACTGGTAGTAGAGTAGGTTTGGTTATAAACAGAGAGAAAACTAAAGTGATGAAAATTGGTCAGGCAGGCTGTGATTCAGTTAATCTGAATGGTTGCAGTCTTGAGCAGGTGTCACAGTTTAATTATCTTGGGAGCTATTTAACAGATAATGGTGATGTGCGGCATGAGATTAACAGACGAATAGGGATTGCTGCCGGGACTTTTAAGAATCTATGGAGAGTGTGGAGAAATAGGCGTATACACCTAAAGACTAAAATTAGACTGTATAATAGTTTGGTTCTTTCTAGGGTTAGTTATGGTAGTGAAACTTGGACACTTTTAAACAAGATAACAAGAAACTAGATGCTTTTGATTCTAGATGCTTACGCAGTATTTTGGGCATTAGGTGGTTCAACTTTGTAACTAATGATGAGGTTAGGCAAAGGAGTCTGCAACCTCTTTTAAGCAGCATATTGTGCAGAGAGAGACTCCGTTGGTTTGGCCATGTTGCCTGTATGGATAATTATAGATTGGCAAATAGGGTTATGAACAGAGTGCCTAAAGGCCTCAGAAAGAGGGGGAGAAAAAGGATGAGGTGGGCAGACAATGTCAAACAGGACCTTATTAGATTTGGTGTGCAGTGGCCAGATGCAGCAGATGTAGCTCAGGAGAGATTTGCTTGGAGAACTAAATTGCACAGTGTGGTTGGACTGCCGTAACCCATGGCTGCTTGAGGATGGTGATGATGATGATGATGATGACATGGACCCTTGTATTACTTAATGGAGTACTTGCACTATTGTATTACTTAATATGGGAGTACATGAACCCTTGTATTACTTAATGGAGTACTTTGACTATCGTATTACTTAATATGGGAGTATATGGACCCTTGTATTACTTAATGAAGTACTAGGACTCTCGTATTACTTAATGAAGTTCTTGGACCTTCGTATTGCGTAATGGGGGTACATGAACCTTCACATTGTTAGAGGTACATGGTTATTGTCTCATTGCACAAGTTAATATTCATTAAATGACTGCCCAAGTTTGAAGTTCATATATAAAAATATAAAAATACGGAAAACTGATTATGCAACGTTACAATTTTTTTATGGACTATTTTTTTATGCATTAAAATAACATTTTGAATAAAACCAACCACATTTCTGCATTTAAAGCCAAATATTTATTATTTAAATTAACTTTTCCTGGTATATTAAAAGAAGCCTTCGTTCCGATTTATTAAATCTTTTCCGTTTTTATGAGCTATTCAAATAATGACGAAAAATAATCCAATCATTACAAATGCAAAATTAATCAAATATTCAAAACTTCAAGTCCACACTTGATTAAGGCAAAATTTATATATTATAATTATTAATACATATATGACAACTGCAAATAAAATAATATTTTGATAAAAATTTAAATCACGGGGTTTACAAAGTGAACTTGGACCATTTTGGATCCATAGAAAACCATAAAAGTCCTTTTGGTCCATAACTTATTCTTCAGACGCAGCTCCATGTTTCTGCCAAATATACGCTAATGGTCAGAATCTTCTTAAACTGTTCTGTACCTAAACTGTTCCCACTAACCAACCACATTAACTGATCTTGCTTTGCCTGACAGTAAATGAAAGTGAAATAAACCATTTTAAATCAAATAGTGTGCAGCATGCAAAGTTAAATGAAGATATAAAATAAAATAAATACCTCCTCAAGCAGCTGCTTGCCACAGAGGTCTGACAGGAGTCTGTCAGTTTAATACGCCATAGTAGAAGGATCTGTGAGGATGGCGGGTCCTCAGCAGATTTTTTGCCAACTACACATGGTACTGGGTTCCGTGGTACGTGTACATGTGTACTGACTGCGCCCAAAGCTGTTTAACTTCAGTGATCCGACAAGAACCTGTGTTTTCAGCTTGTTACTAAAGCTGCTTAACTTCGGTGATCGGATGAGAACTGGTGTTTGCAACTGGTACTATAGCTGCTTAACTTCGGTATCGGACGAGAACCGGTGTTTTCAGCTTGGTATTAAAGCTGCTTAATTTCGGTGATCGGACGAGAAGCGGTGTTTTCAGCTTGGTACTAAAGCTGCTTAACTTCGGTGATTGGGCAAGAACCGATGTTTTCTGCTTGATACTGCACATGGACATTAATATTCCTTAATGAAGAGGTACATTGAACTTCGCCTATCTTAATGAGGGGTAGTACAGGAATCTTCACATTTTTCAGTGAGGGAGTGTGGACCTTCGTATACGAAAGTCCTTTACAATGTGGACCTTCGTACTGCCTAATCAGGAGGGTACATGGATTTTCGTATTCCTTAATGAGAGGGTACATGGACTTTCGTATTGCCTAATCAGGGGTATACATGAATTTTCGTATTCCTTAATGAGAGGCTAAATAGAGCTCTGAGTTGCTTATTGAGGGAGGTACAATGAGCTTCATATTGCTTGAGGAGGGAGGTATACAGATCTTCGCATTGCTTGATGAATGGCTGCATTGTGCTTCGTATTGCTTAATGTGAGAGATACGTGAACCTTCTTATTGCTTAATCAGGGGATCTACTTCTCCTAAAAGGAGACTCAGAGTGACTGTTGGTTGTTTTGGGTTTAATGGCGCAAAGGCAACTAAGGCCATGATGTGGCAAACGAGGTGTAAAGGGTAAAAAGAAAGACCTAAAAGTCAATGAAACCCACAAACCAATGTTAAAAGTAAAAAGACCATAGGAAAGACAATAAATGTAACCAGTAAAACAACTAACGACAAAAAAACTCACTGCTCTGCAATTTGACCTTAGCAGGTCCTGTCCACCAGCTGCTTGATCCTGAGAGGACCCCCAGGACCTCCCATTTACCTGAAGCAGAGGCCAAAGCAATATATAGCAGCAGCCCCGGAAATCGCTGCCCAGCCCCACGATGGACAGGCTCCCTAATCTCAAGACCCTGTCCAGTCATGAGCTGGGGGGGAGAAAATGGGGACCCCCAAGCAACTGCCAGGATCCTCCTTTCCAGGGACATGAGTCTCCGAGCATGGCAAACATACGGGCAAGCATTCAGGACCCTGAGAAGGTACCCAAGCCAGGGGAACCTTCACAGGGTGGTTCCCTCACCATGTACAGGAGATCGCACCGAGGTAAGTAACTGGCCATGTAACTTTGAGAACCACTGCTCTAAATGGTTTTGTCATTTGTTAATGTATAATTACAATACAAATGGGAATATTAAAAATTTCTTTGATATTTCATTTTGATGCAAAAAATCTACACTAATAATTACAAAACAAATTGCATCACCAAGAAATTTGCTTGACGTCGACAGTATGTAGATTTTCATTGTCCTTTTGGAATTTGTCCATTGAAGAATCTTGCAAATCTACTGTCTCTACCAGCTAACTATCTCTACCAGCTAATGTCTCTACCAACTAAATCTCTACCAGCTAATGTCTCTACCAACTAAATCTCTACCAGCTAACTAATCTCTACCCTCTAAACCACAGATGCTGCAACATTATAAGCGGTGTCATAGAAAGTTCATAACACTTGATGTTCATTCTATGAACCAGACAGCCATTGATACACGGTAAGCAACTGATCGCTGCAGTCAGATACTGCTGTAAGCGAGGTCATCGAAACTCCGTAACACCCGACCCTTTTCCTATGAAACCCATTCATCCCCTCCGTAGTTCCCTACCCCATTCATCCCCCCTTTCTAAAGCGAGATCATCGAAGGTCCACAACACCAGAGGTTCATTCTATAAACCAGGGAGACAGTTGATCCATTGTCAAAACAGAGGTCATCAATTTTCCGCAATGTTCTCTTAATTAAAAGAACAATGAATGCTGAAAAATTAAAGAATAATGGATGCTGAAATGTGGAACTATAACTTTTGCTACTCTTGAAAAAAACATTTTTTTTTAAGTTTCATCAGTTTGGGAGGAAAAAAAAATTAGGAAGATTGTGACAATGGTGTCTGCTGTTAAATGATCCATTTTCAATAACTTTTCAAATATTAAACAAATATTGCTGAAAAAATTTAGTTATTGGGTTGTTCTTCCTCTGAGCGGCACTTTTTTGGACCTAATGGACTAAATGGTCAGGTCACAATGACCTCTAGGCTTAGAGAAGGTTGGGGGTTCATGAATGGGACCCATTGGACAGCTGTTGGGAGACAGGTGGTAGCTCCTGTCTAGGCCATCCATTGTGTACTTTATGTGCATCATGGCTTAACGTCCCATCTGACGAACGGCAGCCTTTCGAAGTCCATCAGTGTCTTCTACTGACCAAGGGCAGGGTGAAGTGTATTTTGGAGATAAATCTCAAAGCTGGCCCAAGCGAGACTCATACCTTGGAACTTCAGATTATGAGCCTGGCACGCTGGGATGGCTCAGTCAGTAACAGTCCATGCTCATAATCTGCAGTTCCCAGAATCAAGTCCCAGCTGGGTCAGCATTGATATTTATTTCTGTAAAACTTCCTGAGCTGTCCATAGTCGATGGGCTTGAAAAGGCCGCCGTCCGTTGGATGGGATGTTAAACTGTGGTCCGTGTGTAGGAGAGCCATACCCTGTGCATGTTATAGAACGTGCTGGATGGCCTTGACAAAAGACTATCATCTGTCTCCCAACAACCATTGCAGTGGATCTCTTACCCCAACCTTATCTGAGCCTTTGGGGTTCTTGTGACCTGGCCATTTAGCCCATTGTGTGCAAAAAAAGTGCTGCACAGAAGTAAAACAACCCAACCCAACAGTGGCGTGCTACAGACTGTGCTACCCCTGCCCCACTGAAACACTGAGATTTAGAGAGACCTAAGTGAGATCTATAATTTATCTTGAGTGATATTTGTTGTAAAAAGCTTATTTCCAAACTTAGGAAGCTTTGAATGTAGTTATCCATTCACATAACATGGAAAAGTCCGGTTACTTTTTGTACTGCAGTGTATAGCCATAATAATGTTTTTCTTGTTGATGCAATTTTTTTACAATTCTTTAGCTCGATCTCTTAAAGACTACTAACTCTTCAATAGTTCAAAATAACATACAGGTTTTAGTCCATCATTTGAGAAGGCATCGACTCTAGGTTTCAGATCCAGCAATTTAAATATTCTAACGGCAGCAACCGTGGCTTTCTGATAATCCGGTGCATATGCAACAGCCATTCCAATAACTGCTGATCCTGTGAGTACAGCTTCTACAACTCTAAACAAATAAAATTATATCATAATAATGAGCATAAAGAAATGCTTAAGACGAGAAAATCAGATACATAAATGCTTTTTTTTAACAACAGTTCTCATCACAAAAAAATGAATTATTAAATGAATGCAAAAAAGATAATTAAGAGAACATTAAAATTTTGATTAAATGGTGATTAAATACTTAGAAAAACATTTTGTTCCATCATCAAACAAACAGAAAAGTATTAATGTTTCTCGATTACAAAATATTAACGTTATCGTTATACGTTCAGTAGCAAGTTTACTAGGACTTTATTAGAATTAATCTTGCTATTTTAAATATTATTTTTAATAATATTTACAATGCTCTATCAAAATGTTGGACAGTTTCCACGTTTTGTCAATGGGAATTGAACTTCGAAGATCTGTAACTTCAAAAATATGTATCTAATGGAGAAATGTTACTGGTGACTTCCGTAAAGCACAATTAAAGAATATACTATATTTGGAAATGATTGGGCAAAACCAAATGTAAAACCTCAAATATGGGAATGAATATTAATATAACAGAAAGCCAAGTTCACCAAAGAGGAACTTGGCTTTCTGTTATAAGTGTATTTGATTTCTTTAGAAAATGCAGCAAAGAAAGGGAAAAACATACAAATATAAATTCTTACTTGAATATATCTTTAAACATTACTTCTCCTTCGGAAAACAGATGACTTCCATAAAGCATAATTAAAGAATATACTATACTTGGAAATGATTGGGCAAACCCAAATGTAAACCCTCGAATATGGGAATTTCTTCTGACAGACCTGAAATAAATATTTTTGATATAGTATTTACTTAATTCAAGTAAACAAATATGAAATTTTTCCATCTCTATCCCGAATCGAAACAAATTTACCACAAATATTTTCAATAAAAGAATGTTCGGGACTGCATTGGTGTGCCTTATTATACATAGCAGCTTAAATGAAATCGGATTAATAATCTTAAATTATATCGATTGAATTTGCCTCAAAACTAGCATATTATGCATCTCCAATTTTTTTTAATCACACTGATTCTATCATTTTTATTCAAAAGAAAATTTAAACGTTATCATAAGTAGATAACATTTCATTTAGATATTTCACTATTTTTACTAAAAGTGAAAAGCTGAATGTTATCATAATTAGATATTTAATAAGGTATTTCTCTTTTTTTATTTGAAATTAAATTTAAATGTTATCATAAGTAGATAATATTTTATTTACGTGTTTCACTTTTATGTAGCCTTTCGGCATTTTCAAGTTTTCAGATATCAATTATAATCATGCAGAAATAACGACCTTGAAAATTATATTATCAGCATAAAAAAAAGTAAAAACAAATTAGGACAGCCCATCAATCCCAGTATGATATGATTCTTTTCACTCTATTTGTTTAAAAAACGGCGTTATTATTATCAAAAACCTAAGTGGAAGTAAATTCAAGCTGCTTACATATGGGAAATTGAAATGTCTTTCTTTGCAAACATCCCCAAAACTCCCCGCCCTGCCCACAGTCAGTAGGTGACACCGCTGGGCTTAGAAAGGCCGCTGTCCGTCGGATGGGATATTAAGCCATGTTCCGTGTGCAGAAGAGCCATACGCTGTGCACGTTAAAGAACACGCTGGATGACGGGAGACTACTATCTTTCTTTCAACAGCTGTTCCAGTGGGTCACCTCCCCCAACCTTCTCTGAGCCTTCGGGGTCCTTGTGACCTGGACATTTAGCCCACAATGTGCAAAAAAGTGCATCTCAGAGGTAAAACAACACTCCAGCCCTTTATAAACAATATGTGAGAAAACAGTATGTTGCATTTAATTAAGTCATAAAATTATACTGTAATACATGACTGGTGGTTATTTTTTCAAAAAAAAAAGGTAAAAAATGCAACTGCTTAACGTCCCATCCAAAGGATGGCAGCCTTTCCAAGCGCATCAGTGTCCTCTACTGACTGAGGGCAGGGCGGTGAATTTGCGGAGATAAATTTCAATGCTGTCCAAGGTTGGACTCAAAACTGCAGATTATTAGCCTGATGCGCTATGGACTGAGCCAACTCCAACCCCACTTTGGTCTTGGAAAGGACGCTGTGATACTGCATACTTGGGTTTCGAAATAGTCTGCCTGGTGGTGTATAGGATTCTCCAGAATCAAGCTCAACCTTTGTGAATCGACCCTATGATTTGTTGGTTGGTTCTTTGAGGTTTTATTGCGTAAGAGTGACTAGGCCATAATGTGCCAAACTAAGACAATATAAATGATAAAAGACATATTAGCCTGCAACCAAGGTTAAAATATTAACACTACACAGTAAAATGGTAAACCAACAAAAAACAAGTATATAAATAACAAGATAAATACAAAATAAAATAATTCCAGATATAACAGACCTGGGTTATATGATGCACAAAGATAGGGTAAAATCAGAGTCTATTAAAATAACCGCAATGTTTTAAAAAGAGAAAAACAGCCGATAAAATGCAATGATCAGATAAAAGACTTCTGAGTGTAAGAGGTTCAGTCATAAAATTATGAAAGTTAAATATAAAGGACGTTCGATATTAAAACATGTTAAACAGTTAAAACGGTGTCACAAAACTCACACTTAGGTTCGTCATCCGCCCGTAGAAGAAACGAATGAGTAATAAGAGAATAACCTAAGCAGAGCCGAGCAACTACAACTTCCTCCTTGTGATTCCTGCGGTAACATGATTAACATGGTTTGATGATAGGTTTGATCTCAAAGAGCTTGTTCGTAAGCTGTTCTGACTATGATCTCTGCCACTGTACCCGGAGCTTGATGGTAAAACGCTGCTGGAAATCCAGATATGGAGCCAGCAACGGAGAGTCGGACAGGGGCATGGCTGGCTTGGCAGCAGTATCTGCCAAGTCATTGCCCCTGATACCGATGTGGCTGGGCACCCAACAGAAACTGATGGTTGTTTTGGCTGCCAGACGATGGAGCTGCTCGGGGATCTTAGAAAGAACTGGGTGAAGCCGATGCCTCACCAAGATCAAAGCCTGTAGTGAGCTAAGCGAGTCGTGTAAAGCACACAACAATGATGATGCTTAGCTGCCGTGTGGTTCAAGGCGAGACTGATAGCATGCTACTCTGCAGTAAAGACGGAATACTGCTGTGGGATCTGGTCTGCAATGATTACATCACAGCAGACCATAGCTGATCCCACAGATGCACCAGACTTCACGCCATCTGTGAAGACAGGCAAGAAGTCCGGGTGCTCAGCACGATGGCTGGCAAAGAGTTACTGATACACAGGGTTGGGTGTAAAGGTCTTCCCCAACCTGCACAGGGAAAAATCACAGGAAGGGGAAACAGAGAGCCATGGTGGAAGTGACCCGACTGTCAACTGTGAGATGCTATCGAGACTGTGTTGATGCCTCTGAGGTTGATGTCTCTGAGAAGAAGGAGGCCTTCTGGTGGAGGTGGAAGGCTGAGTTGCAGGAATGGAAACAGGGGTAGATGTCGCAGTCGACACCAATCTCGGTTTTGCCGGCGTCAAGAGGTACTTAGCTGTGGGCAAGAAAGACTCAGTAGGTGATACACTGATGTCAGTCTGCATCGCCACCGAAATCATTGGAACGATGTGCTTTCCAATGACTGCTCCGGCATAGGATACCTTGCCAGGTGGGATGGGCGGTGCAGCGAGCTTCCATGCCTCAGTGCATGAGATGTTATTCATGATCTTTAGGCTTTGCACCTCCTTTCCTTCTTCCATTTGGGACAGTTGCGGGAATATGCTATATGGTCGCCACTATAGTTCATACGGCTTGCCTTTTTTGCTGTGCAGTCAGAATCGAGATGATTCTTGCTCCCACAGCGAGCACAGGTGGCTTGCCCCGGAAAGCTGTGCAGACTGTATATCTGGCACTGAAAGTAGCCTAGATGGTTTGGTATACATGGCCATACCTCGCAATGTAAATATCCTGCCTTGATGGAAAATGCAGGCGTGTCGAGTTAAATGTCAGAATCACTACCCGGATGGGTACGAATTTACCATCACTGCATGTCGAAACCCAATGGGTCGCTGTTACTCCTTGGGGCGTAAGCTATAAGAGGATATCCTCCTCAGTAACTTTGAGGAGGCCCCACTCAGTGATTACACCCCTAGAGGAATTCAAAGTTTTGTGGAGAGTGACCTCGACAGCCACCCCACCAATCTCTCCGACTTTCAGGAGCAGTTCCAAGTGTTTGGAAAAAGCGGTCTCAACCTACAAGTCGCCAGACCATAAGCCCTTAACGGATTTCGGTTCTCCCACAAGACCATTGAAACCTTTGTCGACGAAAAATGGGGACATGTCCTCAATTACCTGATCACCCGTGGAATGGATGATCAGGAATCGTGGGAATGAAGACACAGACAAGGAAGACAATGGCGTAGATCATATAGACAATGAAGAAGATGGGGCTCATGTCCATTCTTCTAGTTGGCATTGATCATATCAATTGCCTCTTCAACTCTCATGTTTCATTTTGTGCGGTTCAGTGCCCGCTGCTGACTTGTGGTGTTCAATGTCAGACAGGACAAGACAGAATGGCCGGACTAAGAGTTCCCATCATGGGAACTGAGGCAACTTGGATCTTTATATCCTTGTTTGTGGCGGCCCAGGACTTAGATTAAAATCCAGGTTTCTCAGTGGATTATGCCGTGGGTTGAGCTTTCCTCCTATAGTCCTGTTACCCTAGATTGTCGTGGGCTGTGATTTACCTATATGGTACTGTATGTCCCCGACCTTTAGATAGTAGTCAAAGTGACATTATCCCAATACTGGTAGTGCTTCAGGCAGAACCAGTGAGTCTTATCATTAAGCATAATTACCTGTTCCCACCCTCCACAGAGCCCAACAAGGGGACGCCCAGTTGGGCACCATGGCTACACAGGCTATCCATACAGACAGTGAACCACAAGCCCTCACAAGTAAATTAAAGGGAAATGAAAAGAGAAATTTGCAAAAAAAACTTTCTTCACAAAAGAAACTAAGTGAAAAATAACAAAATAGTGAACAGCCAAACTGGCCACACAAAGAAAGGATAACTACAAAAGGAAAAATAAGTTGTGAGGAAACTTGCAAAACCTGTACCCAGACGTGGGCAAGGTTACTCACTGCTCTGAACAGTTGACTTTAGCAGGTCCTGCCCCACCAGCCGATTGATCCTGAGGGGGCCACCCCAGGACCTCCCCTGTTTACTGGAAGAAGAGGCCAAAGCAGTGTGTAGAAGAGGCCCCGTGATTAACACGCTGCCCCAATGGTAAGGCGGCCAAAGGGGACCCTGCCAGTCATGAGCTGAGGAGAGAAGACAGGGGACCCCTGAACAACTACCAGGATCCTCCTTTCCCAGGACACGGATCTCCACACATGGCAAACAGGGGGCCGAGCGTTCAGGACCCTGTCAAGGTACCCAAACCAGCGGAATCTTCGCAGGGCGGTCCCCTCATCGAGTACAGGAGCTCACACTGAGTGGTCGACCCTGTGAGATACCTAGATTTTTGGGGGCGGAGTTTAGTTCAGTCAGTAAAGCATGAGGATCGTAATCTGCAGTTCCCAAGTTCGAGTCCATCTTGTCCCAGCGTTGAGATTTATCTCCGCTAAACTCCACCATGCCCTCGATCAAAAAGGTGCATCGATGGGCTTTGAAACGCCGCCATCTGTCAGATGGGACGTGAAGCTGTGTCCCTGTATGCAGGAGAGAGTGGCAGATGTCCCAATATGCCAGACACTGTGGTAGAATGCCCCAATATAGGTGGATACCATACATTGTGCAAGTTAAAGAATACGCTGATTTGAAAATCAAAGCAGATGGTCAAATTTAAAATTTAGTGTAAGATGACAGGAGTTTTGGTGAGGGAGGGGGGTCACACCTCCCACCCTCCTGGGTACAGTCGTTAAAAAAATATATCCGAACACCATAGTTGATTACAGAATTCAGAAAAAATATCTGGCAACGATTTTTTTTTAATTAGTGATCTGGCAACTTTCGTGTCACATGACACGAAGGTTGCCAAATCACTAATTTCTAAAAAAATCTTTGCCAGATATTTTTTCTGAATTCTGTAATCAACTATGGTGTTCGGATATTTTTTTTGAGCGACTGTACGTCCTTTATCCAGCCCCACCTTAAATTTTAGAAAATGTTGGATTTCATTTCATTATCAATTACATAAAATTAACTTTAAAAATATAAATAATTAACATTTTAAAACCGTGTTGTGATGCCCCATCGTTCACTTTTGCTTTACCTTAACCAGTTTTGTTTAATTTACGTTATATTTATCATTTTGGGGATTTTTATTTCCTTTTCGGCATCACAGCACTCGTTTTCAAGTTTCTAGGAGTTGCGTACGCGCAACTCCGAACTTCCGACCGTAACCGTTAAAGCGCGTGCCAAGGACACGCCCCCTCTTGCGTCATAGCTTGCGTCCTTCGTCATTGTATGCAAATGTCTTTCCCGGCATGCGCCGGCCCATTGTCAAAACCGTGACCTGCGAGTCACTTGGAGCACTTGAGAGAAGCACTTGAGCACTTGAGAGCAGAGTTGTAGAGAGAGCAGAGAGATGTAGTAAGGTGCGTAGCACCGTGCGTGTAGCACAGAATTTAGTTTTTTCATTGATGTCTTGGTGAGTTAATTATTTTGGAAATAAATCTATTTTGTTTTGTTACAAACTTTTGAGTCTGTAGTTTTTATCTTGAGCAACGCTAATTTAGGATCTTTTTTACATTAACTCTTATTTTGTTAAGAATCATTTTTTGACTCTTACTTATGAACGCTCGCTGGCATTTGAACCTTAAATCAACTTATTCTACATTTTGGCAATTTGTTAATTATTGCCTGGCGCCCGTCTAAGCTATCCGGAGCATAAAACTTAAGTATTTTGCAATTGTTTTGGAGCGTTACAGAGTCACATAAAAGAAGTGGCGCCCGAACAGGGACTTGAACCCTGGACATTTAGGTGTTTAACCTAAATGTCCAGAAAGAAAAGTGCAGTCAGGATCAAGCATAAAAGGTTAAAAAGAAATACGATTTTACTTCGGTTTTTTACAATTTTGTTCGCTATCGAAACAATATATAATATATATGAGTAACTAAATATATATTTACCTAAGTGGACCACTTAACGTGCTCTTAAATTTGTTGAGAAATGTGTCTTCACAATGTAAGGATGCCACAGTCCTAACGTTTTCGATCGCTTCTACTGCAATCTGAAAAGAGAAGATTTTCAGTTAAGAAATCATCGTTGATACAGGCCAGTGATGGGAAAACTAAAACATCCTATTGTTTCATCGGAACGACAACTGTCATAATTACGTTGACCATTCGTCTTATATTTTATTTTAGAGCTATTTTCCTATATATGGCCGAGTGGTTACCGCGCTTGGCTACTTATCTAAGTAACCTGGGTTTGAGCCGTGGGTAAGGCATGGATGTTTGTGTAGTTTTTCTGCTGAGGTCCAACCATCCTCACAGATCTTTTTCTATGGGATTTTACAACTGACAGGCTGCTGTCAGACCTCTGTGGCAAGTAGCTGCTTGAGGGGATTTTTTTTATGTCCTATATATTTAAAAAAATTTTTGAAACACGTTTTTATCCTGAATTGTTTGTTGTGTACTTTAAAAGTCCTAGCGTAAAAAAAGCTTCGTAATAAAAATTGACGAACGAATAGTATTAATACGAAAAATTGCCAGAAAACATAATCTTAAATAAGTGTCTTATATTTTCCTCAAAAAAAAAAATGGTCAGAGTACTCATAATATTTAAAACTAAATTTGACTTAAAATTAAACTAAAAATGATACAAAGAGATTAATCGTTTTTTCCTGATGTAACTTTTTTTATGCACAATGGGCTAATTGGCAAATTCACAAAGACACCAGAAAAATGAGTGGTCCCATTCAACAACTGCCAAATGCAGATAACAGCCTTCCATTCAGGAATCCAGTGTTTTAATTTTAACATGCATAAGATATGGTTTATCTACACATTTGCTTTTGGATTGTTTTATTCCTGAGCCACACTTTTTTGCACACATTGAGCCAAATGGTCAGGTCACAAGGACCCCAAGGGCTCAGAGAAGATTAGAGGAGGGGAGCTGTTAGGAGACAAATAGTAGCCTACTGTAAAGTTCACCCAAAGTGTCCTTTAACGTGCATAGGGTGTGACTCTTCTGCACAAAGATCACGGCTTTATGTCCCATTCGACGGACGGCAGCTTTTCCAAGCCCGTCGGTGTTCCCTACACAAACCACAGTTAGGTAGGGTTTTATTCCGTGCAATCTCAACGCTTGCACGGTTGGGATTCGAACTAGGAACTTCAGATTACGAGCCTGGTGAGCTAACGACTGAGTCAATCCCTGCTCCATAAAAATTCACTTCTTTTATTCACTTCAATGCATTTAGACAAATATTTCTTTGGACAGAGCAGCAGAATTAAGTTGGGCTGTTTTAAATATAAGGGACACTTTTGTGGACTAATGGCCTAAAGCACAAGGACCCAAAGAGCTCTGAGAGAGTGCTTAACGTCCCATCCAACAGGTGGCGACCTTTCTGAATCCATTTGTGATCCCTTTCTGATGGAGGGCAGGGTGATGTTTCAGAGGAGATAAATCGCAAAGTTCGCAGAGGATGGACTCGAACCTAAGAACTGCAGTTTACAAGCCTGGCGCCCTACCTACGGCGCTAAAGAACATGCTGGATGGCTTTGACGGGAGGCAACCATCTGTCTCCTAACAGCTATCCAGTGGGTCCCCTCCTCCAACCTTCTCTAAGCCTTCGTGGTCTTTGTGACTTGGTTATTTAGCCCATTGTGTGCAAATAAACTTCAGCTAAGAGGTAAAACAACCAATTAACCAAGGTGCACCTCATAAAGTCTTCAGCATACAGTTCTAGAGGATATTGTTGTTCCACTCACTGCTGTGATGTCCAATTGCAGCTGATATAGTGTTGACATCCTGCTTCACCGGCCACGTAATATCAGACAGCACTCTTCCTTTAGGTTTGTTGCATTTCGCCATCCATTACTCAAACGTTTGGATGCGATCTACCCTTGTTGGAATCTTTATCTCAATCTATGTACCATTGAACGATCCCATTGAGCTAGCTGGCAACATCTACTTGATTTTGGCCTGCCTCAAGCTGACCTATTCACCGTGCTTCTCCAACACATGATTGTCTCATAGACATATCCAGCAAATCTGCTATCTCGAAAATTTCACCTCGCACTTTGCAGGAGAACTGGATAACATATTCGCTTTTAAGCGCAACTCATTTACATATACCGCTGCCAGAGTCATTTATTTGCAGGCCATAACCTCAATCCTGCGTCGTATTTTACACATTGATATGAATTCGAAGAGATGAAAACTTAGCGTGAGTTCAAAAATAGTGTATATGTATACTAAACTAAAGTATGAATGAAGTAATTTATTACAAAGGCACAAAAAATTATACAAATTAATCAATCTTATCTAAACATAACTCTTTCTATTCCTCTTAGTATAAAGCCAAACCATAAAAAAGATGATTTACTATGGTTAACTAATTCTCATTGCTTAAACCACAATGCTGTCAATATTCAGTTACTATGACAAAATAGAATCTTTCACTTTGTAACATCCAACAAACAATCCAATTATATCGAATTTCATTTGTTTTAGAGGACTACTTTAATAATGCTTTATACCTTATAGATGAGAAATATCTAACGTTGATCTATCCTGATAGAGGACTCAAAGTAAATCTACTGTTGATTCTCTTTCACCACCGGAACCAGACTCATCTTGAATCAAATGATAACAGTCTTCTTACGAAGTATCACACAACACTAACTTAATACAATATATCCTTATCTCTTCACTACACCTTTTTTGTTTTGGGGCGGGGGTGGCTCAGTCGGTAGCGCGCCAGGCTCGTAATCTGTAGTTCCCAGGTTCGAGTCCCAGCTGGGTCAGCGTTGAGATTTATCTCCGCAAAATTCCCCACGGTCAGTAGGGGACACTGATAGGCTTGGAAAGGCCGCTGTCCATCCATCGGATGGGACGTTAAGCCGTGGCCCCGTGTGCGGGAGAGCCATACCCTGTGCACGTTAAAGAACACGCTGGATGGCCTTGACGGGAAGCTACCATCTGTCTCCCAACAGCTGTTCCAGTGGGTCCCCTCCCCCAACCTTCTCTGAGCCTTCGGGGTTCATGTGACCTGGCCATTTAGCCCATGGTGTGCAAAAAAGTGCCGCTCAGAGGTAAAACAACCCAACCCTTTTTTGTTTTCCTTCCACAATTCTTACTTATTCAAAGCATCAGCGTTCTAAATAGTTGATAACGTAATTGTCACGCTGAAGCATAGGCGAGCTTTCATGACACGTCTGTCATAAGCCCATTGTAGCACGTTCATCTGTTGTAACAATATTATACATAACATCTGTCATAAGAGTTTTACGATATCCAGTCTTTTTCGTTTGTTCTTTAATTGACGTAAACCTGTGAACTATAAGTAACACTACTATCAGCCATAATATCAAAAATTAAACACGTAATCATGAATACAAAAGAAAACTTGTCTTCACAAGATGAGATACGAACTGACGACTTCATGATAACATCAAGAAGTCGTTAGTTCATATATCAATATAGATTATCCATTAAGTTAATCAAATAACGATGTCTATGAAGGAAACATTAGAATCAACAGTAGCCAAGTCCACAAAAATATTCCACATACATCCGTAATATTTCAAAGGAAGGATCTAGTTATATACCCATAGCTATACCTACTGAGTTAAGATGGTATCAATTCACACTTGCCTTAATAAAGGTTTGAACTTTTACGCTCTTGAAACTAACTTAAGAAACTGTAAAATGCCACAGACTTAACTGCAAGAGCAACTGGAACATTTACAAGGACACCCCATGTTCAAATCTGGGAGCAGTAATGGGAAAACATTTTCCCACTTGCCAAATCCTGCTGAACCATTTCTATAATCATCCAATTCAACCTTACCTTTGTAGCATTTTCTGTTGCTGATTTCTCATTGAGAAGTTGACCACTGAAGATTCTGCTTTCAAAAAAAGTGGCAAGTAAAACCACAGGAACGGCAGCAAGAGCCAGAAGACCCAATTTCCAGTTCAACCAAAGACTGATAACTGAAGCTGTCAGAAGAGTTGAAAAGGACTGACACAAGGTAGACATTCTTAAACCAAGAACCTAGTCCCAAAAAAAAACAAAGTTTTGAATAACAAGTTAATTTATTTTTATGATCTATTAAAAATTTTAACTCAGTTGATAATTATACTTAAAGTTTAATAGTGACTTCTATTAAATAATATAGAATATAGTGCATGGAATATATTTAACTTGTTCAGAATTCCATTTCATAAATTTTATAACACTTTTCATTTCATAAACATCTTTTTTTCAGAAATACCAGGAAATTATTTGTTTAAAAGTATCTTTCTATTCTCTCTGTTTCTAACTTATTTAACCCTTTCAGGACCATAAGGTTTCTAAGAGTAAATATTAGTATGTAACTGTTTATTTTAGTTTGTTTAGACGTAAAATAAATAAAAATCATAAGAAAAATACATAACAATGTGTAGTTTTTTTGGAATTTTATGGGAAATATTTTTCCCAATGGACCATAAAGGTAACACAAATTATAGTTAGGCGTCTTTTATTTATTGGTTTATTAGAACAAAATGTTAACTAAAATAATACAAAATTATGAAATAAAATTACTATACAAAATGATGTGCTAATTATGATATTCTGCGAAGCAATTTCTTTTGGTAGTGAGGCAAAGATGGACATTGCACATAGTACATATATTATGCGTCCTGACAGTTCTGTTTTTGTTTTCTAAACGTTCCCGTTTACGTAATTGCGTTCAGCATACGTTCTATTTTGACATTCTGTATAAACAATGCAGATAAGGTTATAATTAAATACGACAATCACCAATTTTAAAATGGGAAAAATGTTTCCCTTAGTCGTAAAAGGGTTAAACACATTTAATACATGCGAAACTGTCAATTTCCGAGGGTTTTATCTCATTTCTACTTTTCTAGACGAGATTATTGACGATTCTTAAATTTTTTATTCAAATAGAGAACAGATATAGCCATTGAAATCTCTTAACTCTCACTCTATTGTACGACCTAGCAATAGTACACAGTCTTAGTGCAATAAGCCACACTAATGTCAATCTATTAACATTAGTATAACATCGTTTAAAACATCTATTGCAGACTAATATATAGCTCGATTACATCACCAACGTATAATATGACAGTTCCTAATACCAAATATCAAACTCATTTTATATTAATGATTTACTATATATTAATTAAATGCAGTGGCCGCTTATGATTAAAATTTGTGGTGGAGCACTTTGACTAGTAAAGGCAGGGCCCAAATGCAGGACGTAATTCCATGGAGCTGCCTGATACTGAACTATTCCGAATCAGACTGAAAAGACGTTCCATAACGCATCTATATATATTCAGTTATTCTGAAAAAAATTATTTAACGAAACATTTCAAAAAGGAAACTCAAAATGGCTTTCTTATCCTTTTCACTTCAATTTAATTTTTCGACCCTTCGCAGTTACAATTATCGATATATATATATTTACGTATTTTCCCTTTTCACTCCAGTGGTATTTTAAAAAACTATTCTTGAAAATTATGTCACCACCGGAACCAGGCTTCATCTTGAATCAAATAAGAGCAGTCTTCTTACGTACCATCACAGAACACTAATTTAACACACCATATCCTTCTTTCTTTACTACTCCACTATACCTTTCGTTTTTCCTCCACACTTCTTATTATTGAAGGCATCTCTCCATTCTAATCAGTTGATAACGTAATTGTCACGCTGAAGCATACGCGAGCGTTCATGAACACATCTACCATAAGTTCATTGGAGCACGCTCATCTGTCATAACAATATATTTGACTGAAATCTTTATCCGCAATCACATTTTTCAAAACATAAAAAGTTATTTTAGAAGTTATATAGCCTTCGACGTTAGCTTACCATTCACATGACAATAGGATTGTTCTTTATTTAAACCAGCGCATTTAGCGTCACTTTCTTAGTCAGCTTATGCAGAATTCCATTTCATAGCTTTTACGATAATGTCTATTTCAGTAGCATCTTTTTTCCAAAAACTAAGAAAATTTTAGATTCAAAATATCAATTGCCTATTTTTTTTCTCTATAACCCAGCAAGTAAATTCAATATCTGAGAAACCATCAGTTTTCTAGCGTTTTATATCATTCCCAATTTTTTAGATCAGTGGTTCTCAATCTTTTACGTGCCCCTTGTATAGATAGATAAAACTATAGTTATAATATAACAATCGGAATAAAATAAAACATATACAGGGTGATTCAAAACTTATCGTTCAAATTTCGTGGGGAGGTAGGGAATACGTCAGGGAACCGATTTCACATAGGAAAATATGTCCGCAAATGTACGCATGCGTATGTAGAGGGCGCTGTGTGTACCCAACCAGTGTACAGCTCGCCCGACCACTCCCGCTGTCATCAGCAATCGCTTGGCCACCCAGGTCACCTGATTTATCGCCCATGGATTTCTTTTTGTGGGGGGCCATGAAATACCATGTGTACGAGACCCCCGTCGACAGTGAAATGGACCTTGTTGCACGAATAGTGGCCGCCGCAGGCATTGTCCGTGATATGCCAGGCGTTTTTGAAAATGTTCGGCGGTCAATGCAACGGCGCTGTGAATCCTGTGTCCGTGTAAATGGTCGCAATTTTGAGCACCTACTGTGAACCTGTACTTTACCTTGTTGGAATAAAAGTCACATTCGTTACCACTTAACTGTACTGTTTCCTTGTGTTCACTTTACTTGTCCATTTTGTTCATGTAGATGACGTTTGCGGACATACTTTCCTATGTGAAATCGGTTTCCTGACGTATTCCCTACCTCCCCACGAAATTTGAACAATAAGTTTTGAATCACCCTGTATATATATTACATGTATCTAGCGACTTTCGAGCTCTCACGGCATACCCCAAAAATTTTACTATGTACCCCCCAAAGGGTACGGGTATTCCACGTGGAGAACCCCTATTCTAGATGATATTGTGGAAGAGTTTTAATATTTTTTCAAATAGATTATTAGCAGATATAGTGACCAGACTATTTAACTATCACTCTAGTAGACCTAGTAATGATACACAAAGCAGTGTTAGTGCAGTAAGTCACACTAACATCAAACTTTCGACATTAATATAAATTTTTTAAGATATTTATTTCGGATTAATATATAGCTTGATTACATTACCATCGTCTAATATAACAGTTCCTAATAATAAATATCATCGCATTTTATATTAATGGTTTACTATACATTAATTAAATGCAAGTCGCAGTTCAATCTACAACTAACTCAATGTAAACTAGAACTAATTAGCTACAATGCAATAAGGCAAAACATAAATAAATTATCCCTCAAGACAACAACAATAAAAAATATATGATTATTTTCTTTTATCTGAAAATATACGATCTTTTTTAATACTCTGAAAATTTAAATAGATATTTGAGAATTCCCTACAATGTTTCAATTCAGGACTGGATTTAGAAAAAAAAGGAGGGGGGAGAAACAATATAAAGTAGAGGGGGGCAAGACTCTATTTCCATCGCAGTATTGCACTTTCCTTCTGTTTTAGAAGTCTGGACAAAAATTCTTGAAAAATGCGTGAAATATGCACAAGTTTAATATTTTTTAATTACTCTTATTAGGGGTGCAGGGGGGCTGTCGGCAGAGCGCCACGTAATCTGCAGTTCCCAGGTTCTAGTCGCAGCTGGGTCAGCGTTAAGATTTATCTCCGCGAAACTCCCCGCCCTGCCCACGGTCAGTAGGGGACACCGATGGGCTTGGAAAGGCCACCGTCCGTCGGATGGGACGTTAAGCCGTGGCTCCGTGTGCGGGAGAGCCATATCCTGTGCATGTTAAAGAATACGCTGGATACCCTTGACGGGAGGCTATCATCTGTCTCCCAACAGCTGTTCCTGTGGGTCCCCTCCCCCAACCTTCTCTGAGCCTTGCAGTGCTGAAAAATTCTGTTTCAAGATTTTAAACAGACAAAAAAATTTAGGTCTTTTTTTCTTTTAACAAAGCGTCCAACAGAAAGTTATCATGGAACAGATCAAAAGAAGAAGTATTTAATTCTAAAAAAATAATAATTTATTTTTAATATTCACTGCAAGAATGCTTTTTGTAAGCATATCCGGATCTAGAAAAAAATAAAGGCGGGGTGATGTTGGGGGGTGGGAGTTCTATTAATGGGGGTTTGTTTGGATCGCCATTCCCGCATTAAATGCTTCCTTCCATATTAATCGGTTCTAATAAATTTCTTGACAAGTAAATAAATATACATTTGTGTAATAATCTTTTGCATTCGTTCTGGTTATTAGCATTTCAAATGGAGTGTGTGACATGGCACACTTCACACACACAGATCGGCTTGGAAGTATATAACACAATCTTTTACAGATTAAGGATTTAATTTTGCAATAAATATTACATTAAAGAAGAAATTAAGGATTTTTAACATAAATATTTCATACATAATAATAGTGAAATTTATAACGCAGTCTTTTGAACTCGTAAAACGAAAATTTGAAATTAGATCTTAATATTATCACTAACTTTACAAAGGGTAAAATACTTACACCTTGAACACTGGCAGCATCGGATGAGAGCCTGGAACATAAGGCACCAGTGGAGTTTTTGGGACTATCAAACCAAGTCATGTCCTAAATAAAATCATGTAATATCATGAAAATATAATCACGAGTTTTATTTTAGGAGTAGTAACGTTTAAAAAGCACAATGTACAGTATTAGATAAAGGAAACAGAGCAGTGCTTCAGGACTACAAGAGAATTTTGAAATCTAAAATCATATAAACAGATAAAACAAACTGTCAAAAATCATTTATTGAATTTTAATTAAGAAATATATAACTAAACAGCTATTATGTTTAAAATAGGAAAAGAATTGTTGTACTTGTTAAACATGTTTAAAATTGTTATTTGTTTTTTTTGTCAGTTGTGAGCAAACGTGTTTAAAATAAGTGGAAATTGTTTCAGCACTGATCTTATTCTCTGCAGATAAGCTAAGTAACTTTCCTTATGCATTGATGAATTAAAATAAAAATTTGATTAAGATTGTGAAATAAATAAAAAAAAAATAGGGATGACTAGGGCTTCACTTTAGGAGCCTCAATTTTATTCAGGCTGAATTTTTGGAGCCCAAACCAGATCTAATCCATCCAGAAGATTCAAAATATCGACAGATTTATAAAACATATATTTAAAGGTTGGGTTGTTTTACCTCTGAGCGGCACTTTTTTTGCACACTATGGGCTAAATGGCCAGGTCACATGGACCCCGAAGGCTCAGAGAAGGTTGGGGACCCACTGGAACAGCTGTTGGGAGACAGATGGTAGCCTCCCGTCAAGGCCATCCAGCGTGTTCTTTAACGTGCACAGAGTATGGCTCTCCCGCACACAGGCCACGGCTTAACGTCCCATCCGACGGACGACGGCCTATTCCAAGCCCATCGGTGTCCCCTACTGACCGTGGGCAGGGCGGGGAATTTTGCGGAGATAAATCTCAACGCTGACCCGGCTGGGACTCGAACCTGGGAACTACAGATTACGAGTCTGGCGCGCTACCGACTGAGCCATCCCCGTCCCATATATTTAAAGAGAAATGCGTTTGGTTAAACATTTTTTTTTTACTTTTTAAATCAGTGGTTTCCAAAGTGGATGTCACCACTCTTAGAAGGAGTTTAAAAATTTGTGTGTGTGTGTGTATGTGTGTGGTGTCTATAGAAATGAATTAAATAGAATATCGAATTTTTTTCTTGGATAAACAATGTATGCTTTATTTCCATTGAAAAAAACCTTTGAAATTCATAAATCAAAAACACTCTTAAATTTGTATACGCTGTAAACATTTTGTCAACCAGTTTTATACAGGAAAAATTATGATGGGGGAAGGGGGCGGTAGAAAAATAAAAGGGACGTTCGGTCAAAAACACGGTTGGGATCCTCTGTTTTAAACGAACTTGTTAATTCTTATTTAGGCTCTTGTAAAATTAAATATTTATATTTTTAAAGGCAAAATTGAACTCATAGTGTTATTTGGAATTTATACTTCTATAATAATTAAAATCACTTAGGCGATTCATTTATGGAGAGAATAGCTGAAAAATAAAAAAGTTGAATGACCTTCATTAATTTTAATTACTAAACATTTATTAAAAGTTTGAAATTATAATAAAACCATTATATCTTTCTAAAATTTATTTTTTTTTTCGTTAGTAGAAGAGATATTGTACACTTTAATTGCAACAGAGCCCGAAGCAATCAGCTCTCTTTCAAGCCCAAGGCTGCCGAAATCGGACTAACTATAAACTTTGTGTCTATAATCAGCAGGTTTCATCATCTATTGACTGGGATCGGAAGAAATTGTCCAGAGAGATACTTTTATTATCAAGAAATGCGGGAAAGTTGGGTTGTGTTGATTTGCCTCTGAGCGGCACTTTTTTGCACACCATGGGCTAAATGGTCAAGTCACAAGGACCCCAAAGGCTCAGAGAAGGTTGGGGGAGAGGACCCATTGGAACAGCTGTTGGGAGACAGATGGTAGCCTCCCGTCAAGGCCATCCAGCCTGTTCTTTAACGTGTACAGGAATATGGCTCTGTCGCACATGGACCACGGTTTAACGTCCCATCCGACGGACGGCGGCCTTTCCAAGCCCATCGGTGTCCTCTATTAACCGTTGGGCAGGGCGGGGTATTTTGCGGAGATAATCTCAATGCTGACCCAGCTGGGATTCGAACCTGGGAACTACAGATTAAGAGCCTGGCACGCTACCGACTGAGCCATCCCCGCCCCCAACGCGGAAAAGCATTATCAGTGAGAAAGTTAATACCGTACGAGGGTAAATCGGAAAGTGAGGTTCTCTGTTTAATTTCTGTGGAAGGCTGGTAATTATATCGAAGACAACACACTGGAAATATGTTTCAGCATATGTGTATTATTTCCCCACATAATCACCAGATTTGTTGAAACACATGTAACGTTCAATAAATTAATTGAATGCCCTGCTTAGAGAAGCAGCCATCCTACTCCTAAAGCTCCTTTGTGAATTTTTTTCTTTGATGTTTGGGGTGGTGTTAGTTCAGTCGGTAGTGTGCCAGATGCGTAATTTGCAGTTCCCAAGTTCAAATCCCACCTGAGCTAGTGTTGAGATTTATTTCCCAGATCTCGGAAATGTTGAATTATGGTTGCGATGGGTCTTTCGAGATCAGAGGTGAAATATAGATCTACTGGGGTAGAATGGGCACAAAATTGGCGCTGACAGAATTTTGAGTCTTAGAGCTCAGAAATTATGCCAAATTTTGGATGCGTGGGTCCTTCAAAGTCGAAGACCAAATCCAAAAAAAGACATGACACGAAGGTTGCCAGATCACTAATTAAAAACAAAATCGTTGCCAGATATTTTTTCTGAATTCTGTAATCAACCATAGTGTTCGGATACTTTTTTGAGTGACTGTACAGCTCTGATAATTTGTACCTAGGGGTAATGCGGATCGTAGATTGCTTTAAAAAACCGAAATTTGATCTGCAACGTATTCTTCAAGGTCAAATAGATCACTTAGAAGTCAGACCTTAATCTACAAGTGCTAGAAAAGTGAAAATTACTGCCTGGGAATATTTAAAGTTGTAGATTTCGAAAAAAAAAAATGCAAATTTTCGAATCAGAAGGGGGCCTTATTTTTCTTTTTGATTTGCTACATATAGGACAGAGAAGAATCCTAGAAGCTA
Organism: Ryuthela nishihirai; assembly: GCA_038380435.1. Classification (NCBI taxonomy): domain Eukaryota; kingdom Metazoa; phylum Arthropoda; class Arachnida; order Araneae; family Heptathelidae; genus Ryuthela; species Ryuthela nishihirai. The sequence continues at coordinate 30,821,134 of JAWZYU010000025.1, forward strand.
CTCCTAGTTTTTAGAGGTCTTCTCATACAGAGGCATGCTCTACTGTTATGCTACCACTACACCACCAATGGCTAACCTTTTCTCTGCTTGTGTGAAAAAGGGAAAGGAAAGTTTATAACGTTTATATTGTCACACAAGTTGAGAAAAGATTAGCCAATGGTGGTGTAGTGGTAGCATAACAGACATGTTTCCTGGAGACATGGGTTCGAATCCCACTCATGGCAAAAACCAATTTTTTTCAGCTCATTATTTCATTGGTGCACTGCTGACCACTGCCTCGGTTATAGCAAACACAAAACACAAAATTTGCTCTGCTGGAGCAGTACCTAGTACTCTAATCACTAGACTAGTTAAGGCTTCCTTCCAGGTCACAGGCGAAATTTAGATATAATGGTTGTAGAAAGCTAAATATTGATGGATATCAGTAGTAAAGAATCACAGGATAAGTCCTGTAGACATGGAACTCATGAAATAATAAGCTGAAAAAAATTGGTTTTGCCATGAGTGGGATTCGAACCCACGTCTCCAGGAAACATGCCTGTTATGCTACCACTACACCACCAATGGCTAATATTTTATCAGCTTGTGTGAAAAATAGGAAAGGAAAGTTTATAACGTCACACAAGCTGAGAAAAGGTTAGCCATTGATGGTGTAGTGGTCTAGCATAACTGGCATGTTTCCTAAAGAGGTGGGTCCGAATCCCACTCATGGCAAAACCAATTTTTTTCAGCTCATTATTTCATTGGTGCATATGCCCATTTCGGGCCATAGAATTCAGGAGTGGTAAGAAATTTCAGACACGGTGTCGCTTTCAAGGTCAAATAGAGATCGGAGTAAGGTATAGAAAGCAAGAAGCACCACAAATAATGATTGATTTCTAGTAAGAGATAATAAATAAAAATAAATACCCCCTCAAGCAGCTGCTTGTCACAGAGGTCTGACAGGAGCCTGTCAGTTTATATGCCACAGTAGGAGATCTGAGAGGATGGCAGGACCTCAGCAGAAAAACGACACACACATCCATGCCGAATCCGGGGCTCGAACCCAGGTCCCTTAGATCAGTAGCCAAGCGTGCTAACCACTCGGCCGTCATAACGACTCAATAAAATGATTTTTTGAGAGACGTTTAAACATTGATGGGGATGTGAAACAAATTAATGCTCTGCGGGATAGTACCCCAGATTCCGGGGCATCTGTCATTCCTGTCTGAGACCTGGACACTATTTAGAAATTCGGTGCTATTACCTAGCACAATTCAAGCACAGGGTACAATCTGGGCCCTAGTATTAGGCTAGTATCTTGGTCCTAGTATTAGGCTACCATTTAGGCCTAGTATTAGGCTGGTATTTAGGCCATAATATTAGGCTAGTGTTTAAGCCGTAGTATTAGGCTAGTATTTTGGCCCTAGTTTTAGGCAAGTATTTAGACCATAGTATTAGGCTAGTATTAAGTTCCTAGTAGTAGGCTAGTATTTAGGCCCTAGTATTAGGTCATATTATTAAGCTAATGTTTAGGTCAGAGTATTAGGCTAGTATTTTGGCCCTAGTATTAGGCCATAGTATTAGGCTAGTATTTTGGCCCTAGTATTAGGCTAGTATAAAGTCCCTAGTATTAGGCTAGTATTAATGCCCTAGTATTAGGCTAATATTAAGGCCCTAGTATTAGGCTAGTATTAAGGCCCTAGTATTAGGCTAGTATTAAGGCCCTAGTATTAGGCTAGTATTTCAGCGTTTAATGTCATATAAGGTAGTACAATTTTGCACAGTATAATTCTATCACTTCACCAAATTAACATTTAAGACCAGCTTTAGAAGTCATCAAGATTTCTTTACAGAAAATATATTTAAAGATTTTCGCTACTTTACTTACTTGCCTCACCATCTTATTAAATACTAATGTTCTTAATCGCACTGTTAAATGTTCACCAGCAAGGGAGAAGAGAAATACCTTGATAAAACAATAAACACGAAAATTGTTATTAATCCTTTTATTAATACATTTACATAGTTTTGCACATTTCAGCAAATGAACGAAAAATATACAAGTTTGCACTGAAAGTGATATATGTAGCTGAAGAATAAGAGCAGTCTTAAATCTTTTTATTGAAAGCAATAGTAAAAATAATAATACATTTAAATTATTCACAAAATAATTGCTAAAAAATTATTAAATTAGATGGTTTTAACTCATTTCAGTAATAATAACCAAAATCAACAAATTGCAAAAATTAAAAATGAGTGATGAGCGATGACATGGCGTCCGCAGAGGGGGGTAAACGGGGCACTCCCCCCCGGGATCAAGTAAAATATTCCACAAATTATAATCGTAACAATTTAAACCTAATTAATTTATATACATTATGTATGTGTTTTTGTATTGATGCAGTACTGTATTCTATAATCTACTTGTGAAAAAAAAAACCTAAAAAAATTAAAAAATGAAATAAAATTTATTGATGTAATTATTTGTCTCCAAGCTTTCCCCCCCTCCCCTAGAAAATTTTCTGCGGACGCCCATGAGCAATGATATTCTCCACATAAGGTTAAAAACGCAGGTTTAAGTTTTGGGATTTAAAATTGCAAAAAATTTACTTTAAAAACACATATATTTAAAATGGTAAATGGTAAAATACTTGAAATAATCTAAGAATTTAAACTGGTTCTAAAATGTAAAAGAGAGTAAAATGTAAACAAAAAAAAGGCATGCTTCTACAAATATTTGAATTCCCTCTAATAAAAACAGCCATTCCTTGGATTATTTTTCTTACATATTGCAAAAGTATTCATGTTTTTTCAATACAAATGAAATCATTTCTGCTTACCTGCAAAAATGAAGTAATCCCAGCAAATGCACCAAGCACTAAAAATAAAGCTGCATAGAATGAAACTTCCTTTTGAAGTGTTTCATTGTCTGCTACCGCAAAAGTCTGAAACATAAAAAAAATAGCAAAAAAAATATATAACATTGATAGAATAATACGTTGAATTGAGTTGGGTTGTTTTACCTCTGAGCGGCACTTTTTTTCACACCATGGGCTAAATGGCCAGTTCACATGGACCCCGAAAGCTCAAAGAAGATTGGGGGAGGGGACCCACTGGAACAGTTGTTGGGAGACAGATGGTAACCTCCCGTCAAGGCCATCCAGCATGTTCTTTAACGTGCACAGGGTATGGCTCTCCTGCACATGAGGTCACGGCTTAACGTCCCATCCGATGGACGGCGACCTTTCCAAGCCCATCGGTTCCTCTTCTGACCGTAGGCAGGGCGGGGAGTTTTGCGGAGATAAATCTCAACGCTGACCCAGCTGGGACTCGAACCTGAGAACTACAGATTATGAGCCTGGCGCACTACCGACTGAGTCACCCCCGTCCCATAGAATAATGCAAATAAAAGTCGAGAATATTATTATTGGTGTCAGACAAGACTACAACTTCTCCACTTTTCGTATATTCGTTAATCTAGAATTCCCATTCATTTCATATATTTCGGGATTGATTGGAATTGGTCTATTTTCACTTTGAAAACTAATTCATATTTATGCTAAAAATTATGTTTTCCGGTCATCTTTTAAACTCTGTGAGTCCCGAAAAACTTTGATTAAGAGAGTTTAGAAAATAATATTGTTTTTTCATCCAATTTATTATTTTGTCATTAGTACTGAAAATAACAAAATAATAACAAAAGAAAACTAAATTACAAAATTTTTAAAACATTCCTGTATTAAATGAATGTTTATTACATGTTTTCAAAACAGAAAATTTTTTGAAATCTCCAAATAATTATACATATTTATTAATTTATTTGCAACACAAAGGACAGAAATGGATCCTAGAAACTATTTCTAGAGTGTACAGTCACTCAAAAAATATCCGAACACTACGGTTGATTATAGAATTTAGAAAAAATATCTGACAGCGATTTTTTTAGAAATTAGTGATCTGGCAACCTTCGTGTACGTACATGAAGGTTGCCAGATCACTAATTTCTAAAAAAATCGCTGCCAGATATTTTTCTGAATTCTGTAATCAACCATAGTGTTGGGATATTTTTTTGAGCGACTTGTACAGGCCTTCTCATACAAGGATTCCAACAATTTTATATTAATTACTTTATTACATAGTTATATTGTAATAAATTTGTTTTACAAATTTATTACAATATAACTATGTTTTACAATTAATGTTTGTTTTTATTTTTTTTACAATTTGTTTTACAATTAATGTTCCCATATGCTACTGAAAGATTTAAATAAAAAAATTTAATCTCGCAGATAAATCTGGGAAAAAATCATTAGTTGGGATCCTTTATTGGATGACATAAATCAATAATTGGGAACCCTGACTCGCAGCACTAAATATGCATCATGTGAATACCAATTGACTCCATAAAATAATAATAATATTTCCCTTGTACATTTCGTATAAAATTACAAACGAATACATAGATTGAACTATAAAACAATCACAACAAATCAAAATATTAAAAGTATCACCTAATGTCGAATAAAAAGAGTAAAAACTCCTCCATCTTCCATGTATATCTTCCACGTGAAACTTGGGAACAATAACACAAATGGTAACCATGTTTAGCAAAAAACGGAAAAAAGCGAATTAGCATCTAAAGAATGTTTCAAAATTAGTAATCTTCAGATCTTATGTATGTAATTTCCTTTTAAAGGTGTTAGGATTTTTTCATCTCTCAATCAGGAAGACAATGAATTGAATAATTTTTATGCAAGAGACAAAAAATGTGCTTTTGCTAAGTATTCCTTTTCGCTAGTGGTATGCGATATAAAAGTCCAGTTTGTCTGATATTAAAAGCATTAATTTTCTGAGACAACCATTGTTCTTTATTATAAAAAACTTAAATGCTTTTATAAACATTTGCAATAGTGTAGTAAATGAGAATTACCATTAGTGATCTGGCAACTTTCGTGTCAAGTGACACGAAGGTTGTCAGATCACTGATTTCTAAAAAAACCGTTGCCAGACTTTTTTTCTGAATTCTATAATCAACCCTAGTGTTCGGATATTTTTTTTGAGCGACTGTACAATGAACACCATTATTGTTCTACAGTTTCACTTTAATTTTGAATTGAATTTCAACTTCAGTTTTTAAAGTTTTTACTGTTCACAGCTTCTAATTTTTTGTTGGGCTGATAACGTACTCAGAAATGTATGAAAAGGAAAAAAATTAAACTGATTGATTGAAAAAAAAATGTTCTTCTAAAATTGTCTAAAGGTTCACATAGGAAGATCAAAAAATTTAAATCGGTTTACGATAAAAAAAATATAAGGTATAATCGTTCAAAAAAGTATCCGAACACTACGGTTGATTACAGAATTCAGAAAAAATATCTGGTAACGATTTTTTTAGAAATTAGTGATCTAGCAACCTTCGTGTCACGTGACACGAAGGTTGCTAGATCACTAATTTCTAAAAAAATCGTTACCAGATATTTTTTCTGAATTCTGTAATCAATCATAGTGTTCGGATACTTTTTTTGAACAACTGTACCGTTGACATGAGTAAAACAAAACACTCTGCTTACTCCTAATATTTCACCAAATATCAATGCATGTGCAGGGAATGCTAAACCCATCAGAAAGGAAAACAGACTTCCAAATAATAGATAATGCCATTCAGGTGATGCCTCTTTCAATAGACGCATGTAGGGAGGTTTTTCTTTTAAGTCTTCGTCTTCTTCTTCTTCGGTAACAGTTGGATCCTGAAACAATAAATGTAAATGACCAAATAATTCTCTTAATGATTTAAAGACAAAAGTAATAATTTTCCTAAAATATTTTGCATGACTTATTGTTGCGGAATTTGAAGAAAGAATTAATAAGATATCATATAGAGGAAAGAATTAATAATCATTTGTAATATGATTTGGTCGATTCGAAATAATCAAACTGATTTTAAATGAACTTATTTAACAGAAGAAGAAAAAAATGTTTGCAAGGATTATGATAATTCGTATAATTTACTTGAACAATAATTAATCAAATTACACTCATATAAATTCCACGCCCTGCCCATGGTCAGTAGAGGATACCGATGGGCTTGGAAAGGCCGCCATCCGTTGGATGGGACGTTAAGCCGTGGCCCCGTGTGCGGGAGATCCATACCCTGTGCACGTTAAAGAACACGGATGGCCTTGACGGGAGGCTACCATCTGTCTCCCAACAGCTGTTCCAGTGGGTCCCCTCCCCAAACCTTCTCTGAGCCTTCGGGGTCCATGTGACCTGGCCATTTAGCCCATGGTGTGCAAAAAAGTGCCGCTCAGAGGTAAAACAATCCAACCCAACACTCATATAAAATCAAGAACTGATTAACCTTTATCAAGAAATGCAAAATAGAAGAGTAGTCAAGATCTCTGTTATGTTATACTCAAACCAAATAGTTACAAATCATTTTATTTAAGGTTCATCACACGAAGAAATGCTCAATATTGAAAGTTCAATTCACTTGTTCTTAAGTAATAACTTTTTACACTTAAACATGCAAAATAAGCATTCTAACCACAAGACAGAGACTTACAAGTGGATTACACTCTGCTTTTTCTACTGGCTTCTTTATTGTTGGGACTATTTTAGAACGATTATTTGTTTATTGTTGGGACAATTTTAGAGTCCCAACTGTTAATCGTTCTAACATTGAACCGAATTGGAAATTTTCTGAGACAGAATCTTAACTGATTGATTGAAAACTGATTTTCAATCAATCAGTTCACAGATAAAATCAGTTTAATTGATTTTAGCTGTGAACAAATCAATCAGTTTAATTGATTTTAGCTGTGAATAGTAAAAACTTATGTCAACGGTTTTACTCATGTCAATGGTTTCCGGTGAATTGCATTACTACATCAGTTGGGTTGTTTTACCTCCGAGCAGCAATTTTTTTGCACACAATGGGCTAAATGGCCAGGTCGCAAGGACCCCAGATGGTTTCAAGGAGTGGACCCACTGGACAGATGTTGGGAGACAGATGTCGGCAATTGCTTTGAGATCAAAAATTGCCTGTCCATTTTGAGTAGTAGAAACTACTGTAACGGATGGGAGCGGAAAAGTTCCTTCCCCCCTCCCTGTGCGTTCGCTGGATGCTTTCTGTTGCAGGGGTTTCCTACTTTTTAGGAGGGACGGAGTCGAAATGTCGTCGTCGCTGGATGTTTTAAGTTGCAAGATTGTCGTCCAATGTGGCTTCCTAGCTTGCTGTGGTGGAGAGCTCGACATCCCAGGGTGGAGCTACGAATTTTATCGGTTGGCGCCCTTTTCCCCCTTCACTACCGCTGGAGAACAGTGTTGCAAACCTCCAAGTTTCTGTTGCTAGGTTACCCTCCAGTGACGACCTAACTAGGATTCCACTGTCGGTGAACATCCTAGGATGGGTCTATGAAATTTATTGGTTGACCCCCTTTTTCCCCCTTTACTGCCACTGAAGAGATGGGTTTCCCACGAACGCTTCATACAGGTGTTCTCTAAACGCAATAGCACCAGTGAAAATGTCAGTATTGAAAGGTAGGCTAATGGTCCAGGTTCTATCGCTCTCATTGTTTCTTGAGAGTCATTCCTATTGTGGGAGGTTCCCTCGTTCAAGAGCGAGGTGCTTTGAGAAGTATTGGGAAGGGGTATTGTACTTAGGAAACGTAACAGTTCCCTACGACAATGCACTTGAAGGAAGCGGGTCTCTGAATAGTCGCTGTGGACGAATTGCTTCGAGGGCGGTTCTGTTGACAAAATAATTATACACGATGCGTTACCTGCTCCTTAGACAGGTAAGCCTAATAATAGGAAGGGTGACAATGTCCTTCGGGGTCTCTGCAGTAAGAGTTGCGTTGTTCAACTCGTAAATGTGACAATAAAGGTGATAGATGCCACGTAACACCCAAGGAAGAGCCGTGTCTCTGAATAGCCTGGTCACCCACGTTTAGAAAATGTTCGTTTCAGCCCTGCAATAGGGTATGTGACAGAAAGCTTGTTCTAAGAGGGGTGAAACATTATCCACTGTGGGAGAGTTGCTTTGAGGGAGCAAGCAGACAAGGAGATTTTTGTATATCTCAAGACGAAGAAGGTTTCTATTAAATTTGAAACAAACATATAGAACAAATGTGGAACATACTTACGCGTTTTACGAAAATATTAATTCGCAATCAGGCTTTTGCAACGATTAACAGGTTTACATAATGCTTCAAAAGAGATGCAAAGGACAAAAGTTATGGCTAAAATGCAAAAGATGGAAACACCAAACTGAAAAAGATAAAATGCAAATAAAGTAAAAAGGCATAAAGGAGTCTTTGGGAAAAAAGCCCGACCGAATGTCAGGTACGCGAAATAGACACTCCGTTCAAGATTAAAAACAGGACAATCAAGTAAAATATGTTTAACGGTGTCACACTTATGCACCCTACGTAATAAAACTGACTTTTCCGGTGAATTGCATTACTGAAAAGATTTTAATCCCCCACTGCAACTTCCGAAATAGTGTGGTCTACGGTTTGAAAAAGAGGCTGCTTTTACCCTGCAGAATCATTCCTTACGAGACCATGGCATAGGGAATGCATACGGGTAAATTTCCAGTTTTGATTTAATTCCTATTTCGCAAGGGATACAAATAGTTTTTCACCATAACACGTCTGATATAGAGGTACCATAAAACTTCGGTCCCGAAGCAAAAGTCTAGTTAAAATACAACAGGTGGAAGCATTAAAACGAAAAAGATAAAGTATTGGGTATATATAATAAAAATACAGGAAATCCAACGCCAAAATAACAAGTTAAAAAACAGTCATTGGAAAACATGTCCTCCTGAAAGGTGCGCAAAATAAAAACTCCTTTCAAGGTTGAAAGCAGAACACTCAAGTAAAATATGTTTAATGGTGTCATACTTAGGACCCCGGCGTAATAAACGAATGACCGGAAAGAACTACCTCCTAGCGAAAACATGACGGGACTTATAATAACAAAAGGAATAAATGTTTTTCGAAAGTAAATAGACAATTTTTAAAGTGTAAAACTCCTCAGGAGCCAAAGCGCATTTGTGGAGATATTAAGAAAACATAAAGTATTTTAAAGCAACAGTGCCAACTTAACACTGACATATAATTAACCCATTAACAATATGACTCAAAAAGTATATTTAGACACTATAATCGTGCAAGACATAATCACTATAACAAATTTTCTACATTTTGTGCGAGTATCCATTTCATAATTAATTTTTAAAAAAGATTTCTTTATGTCTTATTCTTATGTTTCTTTCATTCTTATGTTATGAGGTTTGACAATGATCTCAAAACGTATTGATTATGGTGTTAAAAAAACTGATTTTCCCCCACTGTCATGTACATTGGGTAATAGAGGGCTCTACATTCCGAAAGACCATCCACAGCGTGTTTTTCTAGGATGCGTCATGGGTCGATATGAGGGTAAACAACTGTTCACCCACGAAACCGACTTCCATATTCTTAGGTGGTAGTGGAAACTGAAAAAAGCAGTCGAAGTCCATATTGAGATATACAACCTCTCCTGATTTTAATGAAAGCGACATTAATATACAAACACCATATACACTTCCTGGTGATTAAAATCAAAGAGCAACCATGTACAAACGCTATATTCACTCTCTGCTGATCAAAGGAATGTTAATATACATTCTCTGATGAGTAATATGTCTCGTACGCCTATAGATGCCTATGAAATGTATGAACAGCCAAGGGCACACTCTAAGATATTATGGCTGAGGTCTTGGTCGCTATCTGTGCTTTCAGCGGTTAACAGTAAAGTCAGTTAAAAACAATGGTATAATTGTCTGTGTGTTTAACATCAGATTTTTACCAAACGTATTAAAGTCAAAAAAATTGGAGCCGTCCTCGGTCACGTGTCCGGGCGGTAGCCTTGAAAGTCGCTGCTATTGTGCGTCCCTTCACAGGGGAGAATTTGAAAAACCCAAGTCCTGAATGTTTTACCCAGAATTATGGGGTTTGCGACTTTTCACTCTAGATAGCCCTGGATGGTTATTTCTAAGTAGTAATAACATATATTCTGATAAAAATCAGGAAGCCTTGTTATAAGCTAAGTGTGGCGAAATTTCTTTTGACTTTCAAGCAAACTCAACTCTATCGAACGATATCACTTCTTTACATTCAGAAACTAGATTGAAACGTTTGACAAAAATATCTTCTATACCCCATCTTTTTCTGGATTATTCTTTTTCCCTGTTCGTTTATTTACTCTCTGTCGTCTTAAACCTTCTTTCCCCTAAGTGTGCTATGTTTTTTATCATATTACATGTTTGACGGTCTAACTTGTTTATATATATTATACAATTCCTGTAAATATATTTGTACTATCCTCAAATGTACTGGGGTACCAAGTCACTTGAATGTTTAATATCCAGAATTACCTTACCCCTGCATGGAGTTATGATTATTTTGACAATCTTTTTTTGGTCCTCGGATAAAACCGTGTACAAATAATTCATGGTGATATATACGCCCTAAATCTTAACTGGTTATTCTATCTCAAATCATTTTAGGTAATGCAGGATTACCGGGATCTAAAGTTTATTGCGGAGAATAAAAGTATTTACAGATTAGAAAATGCACCGCCATACTTCAAAAATATTTTGTTATCGCACTGGAATGCAAAATGATGATCATTTTCTCGGCAAAGGACTATTAATGAAAGTATGCACCCTGCAATTGGTCAAGATTTGAGGCAAAGATCGTCTTCTAGTCTCGAATTTTGGAACATTTCGAAAATGATGAGCAACATTTTAAATTTGCGAGGTCTCATTTTTAGAAAGAATGCTAATTAGGCGAAACTGTTTTCTAATTTAACCACTTTATTTCTCTGACTTATTATATTAAATCTTTACTATTGACCAGATGTAGTGTTTGAAAACCATATGGATTGCACTATTAGTAAAATTGTGTTATAAGACTTTACTGTGAACATTTGCATATCGTGAATGAAATATTGTATGGAAAATTACAACTGCAAACGAGTCATACTCTAGAGGGTTATTATTATTTATAACACACTTCTAAGAAATATTTTGTATTTATTTTTTGTTCACGTTGGAAGAAAATTTAAGTTTCATATTTCCTGTGAACCAAAGAACTTTCATTGTCTCTTGCAGGAACGTACAAAGGTAACAGTGTTTTGAAATCGAAGTTTACCCATAATTACTATTCTAAATGACATTTGAAGCTAAAAAAGATCGAAGTGTACACCCCCCAAGACATATCGTGGAAAAAACTTTGGCAGTACTGTAGCACATTTTAAAACTTCTCTGGCTATTTACACTCAGATTTCTGTGTCGGGAAAATTAGTCGACACTGGCCTCACTTTCTTCCTGCGGTTATTTTTCAAAATAGAATGTGTGATAGAGAATGTCAGTCGCATCGCAGTACTGTAGCACATTTTAAAACTTCTCTGACTATTTACACTGAGATTTCTGTGCCGGGAAAATTAGTCGACACTGGCCTCACTTTCTTCCTGCGGTTATTTTTCAAAATAGAATGTGTGATAGAGAATGTCAGTCGCATCGCAGTACTGTAGCACATTTTAAAACTTCTCTGACTATTTACACTGAGATTTTTGTACCGGGAAAATTAGTCGACACTGGCCTCACTTTCTTCCTGCGGTTATTTTTCAAAATAGAATGTGTGATAGAGAATGTCAGTCGCATCGCAGTACTGTAGCACATTTTAAAACTTCTCTGACTATTTACACTGAGATTTCTGTGCCGGGAAAATTAGTCGACACTGGCCTCACTTTCTTCCTGCGGTTATTTTTCAAAATAGAATGTGTGATAGAGAATGTCAGTCGCATCGCAGTACTGTAGCACATTTCAAAACTTCTCTGGCTATTTACACTGAGATTTCTGTACCGGGAAAATTAGTCGACACTGGCCTCACTTTCTTCCTGCGGTTATTTTTCAAAATAGAATGTGTGATAGAGAATGTCAGTCGCATCGCAGTACTGTAGCACATTTTAAAACTTCTCTGACTATTTACACTGAGATTTCTGTACCGGGAAAATTAGTCGACACTGGCCTCACTTTCTTCCTGCGGTTATTTTTCAAAATAGAATGTGTGATAGAGAATGTCAGTCGCATCGCAGTACTGTAGCACATTTTAAAACTTCTCTGACTATTTACACTGAGATTTCTGTGCCGGGAAAATTAGTCGACACTGGCCTCACTTTCTTCCTGCGGTTATTTTTCAAAATAGAATGTGTGATAGAGAATGTCAGTCGCATCGCAGTACTGTAGCACATTTCAAAACTTCTCTGGCTATTTACACTGAGATTTCTGTACCGGGAAAATTAGTCGACACTGGCCTCACTTTCTTCCTGCGGTTATTTTTCAAAATAGAATGTGTGATAGAGAATGTCAGTCTTATTCTACTTTGTTTAACTAGTTTGCAAATGGTTTAGGCTTCAGGTCGTTGTAAACCTTTCAACTTTAATATTAACTGCATTAAGAAATCACAATGACGAAAAATCAGATATAGAACACTATTTATTTAGTAACATTATTAGCATTTATTTAGTACATATTCAGAGGCGCGTACCAGTTCGCCGTACACTTCGTTTATTAACATAGCAAAGTTCCATTCAAACATGTAGGAATAATTATCTTCAACTCCTGACTCTTCTACCACAACCGTTACAGTTGATATGTAGAATCCGAAAAAAGTCTTTGTGCATCCTGACACATTCTTAATTGAAAAATGCAGAGTCTTAGTGGATAGTCCTCTAGTTAAATTCATTCACTTTCAATTGTTGAAACCTTAGCTTGATCCTTCAAGACCTTTAGATGAGCTTGTATGACTTCGAGGTAGTGTCTGATTTTGTCTGGTTCCGAAGAGTTCATCACAGATGCAATTTACTGGTCTAACCATTCCAAAGATGTTATGTCTTTGCCTTTACATTGATAGTTTTTAAGGCGAACTACAAGCCCTATGACATCCTTGTTACACTGTAAGCACAGGGCGTTAAATCCCTTTCCTTTAGGGTATTTCTTGAAACTTTTCCAAATAGGATCGCTCTTTCGCCCTGCCATATTCAACGAGTCGCTGGCAGGAAATGATAGAGATACAGCGGCGCTTATGATTTAAATCCAAAACCTTTAGCCAATCAGCATTAATTAGATCTCGACCAATGACAGGCTATTGACAGATGACGTCACAGGTTTCAGGTATAAGGAGTACACTTGATGTGTGAATAGACATAGTTTTGCAGTACTGAAGTGTTAACGATGGCCTGTGTTCAGCATTCTCAGATCAAAGGTGATCTCTCCGTGGAGCGGTTTGCTATTGGAGATGACGACTACCAGCTAGGCTCTGACTTATTGGTGAACATTTGCAAGAACTTCCCGAAGTGCACATATGTTTGTTTAAGAAGTGCAGTGACATTCCGTTTAGACCCATAAAGGCTTCGGTTATATTATCCGAAGAGCAGTGGTATGGATGGCTTCTACACTCGCCTATACCTTTATCTTCGAGTATGAACTGAATGGCATGGTGGTGTTCAAGGGTAAAAAAAGGGGTGGTCATTGAAAAAGATGTTTTCTGTGACGATGGCATTTCAATGATTTCTTCGGCACATCTCAGCATCGAACAATGGACGTCGTTAAAAGATTCCCGCAACTCCATTACCTGCAGCTTGTTGGCTCTGAAGTTTGAAAGTAATAAATTTTCTAATACCGTAAGGGTTGTCGAATTAACTGAAGACCATATACTCCAAGACTACCTAATGTTGAATTGCATGATCAGAGAGCAAAGCTAAGAAACTCGTCAGAAAAGAACTTTTTCAGATTCTACGTAAGAACCGTATCGGGTATGAGATAGATCACCCAAGTCAGCTTCGACATTCGTGTCTTGCCATATCTGTTGATGTCCATTTCGCAGAAGCCGTGAGAAACATTCATTTAAGCGATATCGCCAAACTTTTTGTGGAAGAGTCAGTAGTTGAAGATAATTATTCCTACATGTCTGAATGGAACTTTATTATGTTACTAAACGAAGTGTACGGCGAACTGGTACGCGCCTCTGAATATGTACTAAATAAATGCTAATAATGTTACTAAATAAATAGTGTTCTATATCTGATTTTTCGTCATTGTGATTTCTTAATGCAGTTAATATTAAAGTTGAAAGGTTTACAACGACCTGAAGCCTAAACCATTTGCAAACTAGTTAAACAAAGTAGAATAAGACTGACATTCTCTATCACACATTCTATTTTGAAAAATAACCGCAGGAAGAAAGTGAGGCCAGTGTCGACTAATTTTCCCGGTACAGAAATCTCAGTGTAAATAGCCAGAGAAGTTTTGAAATGTGCTACAG